>CM027840.1:29854984-34854984 GCA_016097545.1 Eucalyptus victrix
TGCTAGCTCAATTACAAATTCAATCTCTCTTTCTGGCGGTAACCCTGGCAATTCTTTTGGAAAGACATCTGGAAACTCCTGTACCACTGCAATATCTTCCATTTTCAACTCTTCAACTGTCGTATCCACGACAGTCGCTAAGTACCCTCGGCAACCCTCGTCTAACAAACGAGTTGCTTCCGGCGACGAGATTAAGGAAATCGAAGGTCCTCCTCAATTCCCGACAAACTCGAAGCTCTTACCCCCTAATGGGTCAAATTGAATCGCCTTGCGATAGTAGTCCATTTTAGCTCGTTGATTGGTGAGCTAGTCCATGCCAATTATCAAATCAAAATCATACATGGCTAAGACTAACAAGTCAATTTTCCCCACTCGCTCACCAATCTCTAACTTGCACCCCAAACATCCCAAAGCAACAATAACTTTATCTTTCAACGGTGTAGATATGCAAATCGCCTATTCCAACAATACAGGATTCAATCCTAGCATCCTAACATATTGCTCGGCAATGAAGGAATGGGTTGCTTCCGAATCAAACAAAGCATAAGCAGGTTGGTCGTTGAGCGAGACCGTACCTGTAATCACGCTAGGCGCAGCTTCTGCCTGACCTTGGGTAATCGCGTACATAGTGCCTTGAGCTGGAGGTCTTTGATGTCCTCCTTACAGTGCATTCTGAGGGGCATACCCTCCTATTTGTCTCATCGGTGGCAGCGGCGGCAACTGAGGTTGTCCTCTTTGCTTCTTAGGACAAAATCTGGCCATGCGGCCCTATTGGCCACATTAAAAACATGCACCCGTCCTAACTGGGCACGGTGCTGTCCCATGTCTTCTTCCACACAAGTGACATGCATCATTCCTAATAGGTCCTGACCTATTAAATCCACTCTTCTTACTCGGCGGGCTTTGGAATCTAATTGCAAACATCGGCCTCTTTCCTTGGCGGATGCTGTCTCTGTGAGAGCTAAACCTCGATCCAGATGAGGCAGCTTTATCATTCTGATCTTTCTCAATCTTCTGAGCTCTCCGATATATGTCATTATAAGTCTTCAGATCCAGAAGGACTAAGGCACTTCTCAAATCTTGCCTGAATCCATCTCTGAACCTCCTCGCTCAGTTCACAGGATTCTTAATTAACTCGGGGGCATATCGCGAAAGTTCAGCGAACTTCGCCTCATACTCATCAATAGATAGAGAAACCTGGCGAAGACGTTGAAATTCATCCATCTTCACCTCTCTGGCAATCTCAAAGAAAAACTTATCATTGAAGGCTTCATGGAAAGTGTTCCAGTCCTGTAAAGCACCTTCCGGAAAGATCATTTCTCGAGTTGTCATCCACAAAGTGTCAGCAACTCCCTCCAGCTGGTAAGTTGCTAACATTACTTTCTCAGCCTCGTTGCACATAAGCAGTTCAAACGCTTTCTCGAGCTTCTGAATCCATGAAGAAGCAGCTTCGAGGTCTCCAGACTCGGTAAAAACTAGCGGATTTAACTTTAGAAAATGATCCACCAACTTATGGATTGGTCTTGCAGCGACCACTATCTCCGGTGGATTCTCAACATTCACGGCGGTTGGAGCAACGGCAGGTGTGACTGCAGGCACGGCAGCAGGTGCAATTGTAGGGGCAACTCCGGTGGCGGCGGCAACGACAACAATTGCAGCGGCCCGAGTAGCGGCTTCAATAGTAGCAGCTTGCTGATCCATTCTATTACCCATCGCTTCCAAAACACGCAAGATCCCATCCACCCTAGGATCATTAGGGGCTACTACCCCAACATCTACAACAGGTGGATTCACTCCACTCGCGCTAGCCTGTGCTGGCGCTCGACCATGTCCGCCTCGGGTTCCGACACGAGTCGAAGCTCTACCCTGAATAACGACCCTACTGGTCCTCTTCGCAGGAGTTCTCGGCTCCTGATCGCTCATGGTGTAGCTTTACTCAACTAACACCTGTTTCCAATTCAACACCGAATTAGAAACAGAGCGATCCAAACAACAAACAATTTTAGCACTCAGCTAACACAGACATGCACCAGCATGAATTTAAAGGCCATCCTACTAACTATCCCATTAACCATCGCTCTGATACCACTTAAACTGGATGTCACGCCCCGATCCTCAGGCACGCACACATCCGTCTCACTTGGTGAATTTTATAATGCGATATCCCAGGACAATGTATCGCTGACCCTTTCATTCTTAAGCACATGCAGAAGCAGTTAAAATCCCCAGACAATAAAACGATGGGATAGAAAAGCAAGGCCATATTTTTCATATTGAAAGTTATAACCAAACTTTTATACAAACCACAAATCACTTCATAACTATTCACATCAAAAAGGAGATCTCAAAAGAAGATAGGATCTCAATCCATTCAAACCGTACTTAAGGCCCCACTCGGGACTATTTTCTTCTTCTAAAAATCCTTCTCTTCAGATCTCACCTCCAAGTTCTCCTTCTTGGATTCCTCCTCCTCATCTCTTCAGCGGGGTTCTAAAATGGTTTTCCCCAAACTGGGATGAGACTACGTCTCAGCGAGTTCTACCCCACTAAGCCCGATAAGTAAACCATTATACTAAAGGCTGCCTAAACATGCACAGGACAAAGGACTTACATTGACCTCAGATCCCACCTGCAAGTCAGTACAATTCACAATAGGCACCCATTTACTTCAAACAAATCCAACCAGTCGATTACATGTCATACAAATCAATCCCCACTATGGGATATTTAAAAGCTAGGCCACGTGCATTCTCTAGGACGACCTTCCAAGTCTCCGAGCCACGTGCCTCAAACCTCAGACCCACGTGCATTCTCTAAGGCGACCTCTTCGCTAAGGTGGTACATCAAGCCATCGAGCCACATGTCCTTTTTACGATGCCCGGGCCCACGTGCATTCTCTAAGGTACTCGCTTACCAAAGTGACGCATCAGATCACCAAGCCACGTGCCCTTTTAGATGCCATTTCGAATACTGGACCCACGTGCATTCTCTAAGGTACTCACTTACCAAAGTGACGCATCAGATCACCGAGCCACGTGTCCTTTTAGATGCCTGGGCCCACGTGCATTCTCTTAGGTGCTATCTCACCAAAGTGATGCATCAATTCACTGAGCCACATGTCCTTTTAGATGCCTGGGCCCAGTGCATTCTCTTAGGTGCTATCTCACCAAAGTGATGCATCAATTCACCGAGGCACGTGCCCTTTTAGATGCCAAACTCTGTCACCGAGCCACGTGCATTCTCCAGGACGACATAATGAGTCTCCGAGCCACGTGCATTCTCTCAGGCAACCTTTTTGCCAAGATGACATATTCAACCACTGAACTCACGTCCAGGTGACATTCCAATTCACCGAGCCATGTGCCTCTTTCAAGTGGTTACCAATCTACTTTCAATACCGACAACCAATGCCTAACGATTTCTCAATCTTCTAATTAAATCAACTCAACAAAGCATTATAAATGTTGAATAACATACTTGGCCATTTACTAATCAACAATTCAATCTCAATCAATTCCAATCAATTTAGGGTAAATCCCTAAAATATCACAATTTATTCAATTCCATACAACGTGGAGCTCAAATAAATAAACGGACTGCGCCACAACGATCAGCACGAGATTTCAGTCGTCGGCCATCAAAATCTTAATTTTCGAAAAATAAATAAATAAATAATTAATTAATTTCGAAAATTAAATATTAATTACTAAAAATTCAATTTAGCTCAAAATAAAGCCCGATTAAATAAATGGACTTCACCACGGTCATTAGCATAATTTTCCGGTTCCAGGCCATCTCAGTTGAATTTTCGAAAATAAATAATTATTTAATTTAATTACGAAAATTAATATTTAAATACTAAAAAATCCACTTAGGCCTGAAAAGCCTAATTGGAGCCCACCAAGGGTCGGGAAAAATCCCGAGGTACTTCAAATAATTAGTAGATCACGTCTACTTGCTAATTGCGCAATCAATTTATTTAAATCGCATCATAATTGACTAATAATTGCTAATTTATTCTAATCTAACAACCTAAACATAATTAATTAAAACTAAATCAACCTTAAGAATAATTAGCCAACTAATCATGGATTAGTGAGATTACTCACCAAATCGCACGCAAATCGAATCAATCCAACGGCGGCGGCGCGATGAATGATTCTTCCCAAAGCGACTCACGGATCCGGGCCTTGCAAACGGCCCAAAAGCGGGCCCGAAGTCATTGAAACCCACTCGTGGGTTTGCTGGACGAGGCTGATCGGGGATGCTCCGGCGGCTAGGGCGGCGAGGGGAAGCTGGCGGAGGGCGAGGGGGATGTGGGGGAGGTCCGGCGGGGCTAGCCGGTGGTCGGAGGTGCCGGACAAGGGCGGAACAGGGCAGAATTGAGCTAAGCAGAGCTGGATCGCGCGGGGGAGGAACTCATGGGTCCGCATGGACGGCGGGACAGCGACGGGCGCATGGGCGGGCAACTGTCGCGAGCGTGCGAGCGGCGGGACGGGCGGCTTCAGCGAACGGCAGTTCTTCCTTTGCTCCTGGTTCGGTTCAAAGTCGAGCAAACAGGGGAAGGAGGGAGAAAGGTTGAGAGAGGAGGAGAGAGGAGAGAGAGAAAGAGATGAGGATTGACTAGTCAAAGAGAAAAAGAAAGAGAGAGAGAGAGAATAGGCGGTGGGGGAAAATCGCACGAGGGGGGAAAAGGGGAGAGGAGAGAGAGAGAGAAAAGAAAGAAAAAGAAAGAAAAGAAAAGAGAGGGAGAGAGAGGAAAAAGAAAAGGAAATACATAATTTTTTCTCTTTTCCTTTTCCTTTCTATTTTCTTTTGGTCTTCAATTTTCTTCCGATAATTTCTTTACTGAAATTTCGGACCCGTCAATAAATTGACGAGCGATGAGACAGGATCCTAAAAATAAGAATTATGACACGCCTAAAATTCGATTGCCGAAATTGAGTTCAATTTCGTGGTTAAAAATCGATCAAACGTGATTTTAGCTCAATCCAACCAATTAGGTAGCTTTTAGGGATTTTACAGCTGATACATCCCTTAATGGCTTCACCCAATAGGTTAGTTAACTCGTGAGTGATCAGCTCAGAGAAAAAGTGCCATAGGCACATCGACGAAATGCCAATTTCACTTTATTGAAACGGGGTCGAATTTCAGGATGTTACACTCGGTGTCGCCGGTGCGGGCGAGGCCGAGCCTCACCAGGGGCCGGCGACGCTCCAGCGAGGTCGCCAACCCTCGACAACATTGCCGGCACATGACGGCCGGTCGCCGGCCATGGCCGAGGCTGGCGACCCGCCAAAGAAAAAAGAAGAAGAAAAGAAGAAGAAAAGAATAAGTGTTTCTTCAAAATCGTTTCTGGAACAAGAAACAATTTTTTTTTTGTTTCTCATTTCTATTCTTTTTATGTTCCGAGAACTAAAATTCGATTTTGAGCAAAAACGCAAATAAACGCGTTTCTGTTCTTTTTTTGTTCCCGGGAATAAAAAACCAAAATTTTTGTTCTTGAACAGAAACAAGGAATAAAAACATGCAGCCCATTATATAACGCGTCAACTATTTGATGTCAAAATGTACTTTCGCATTTTCGACCAAAAAAAAAAAAATACAAAACTGCACTATTGCCTTAGTGTATTACCTTAGATTGGGGAGCAAAAGGAGGAGAGGCAAAAAAAGAGAAACAATATATTTGTATGATGTTGAATTTATGGAGGATAAACAAAATATTACAAAATGCTTGAAGCAAATAATAGCTTGACTTGCTTAAGTCAATTAGTCAGTTTAAAATATCTTTGCTATTGACAATAATTAATGTTCAAATATTTTCATCATGTATTTCATTCGTTCATTTTTGTAAATAATCATGTTTAGGAAAATATTTTTCTAATAATTTATTTTTCGCAAAACAAATGGATTCTAATACATTAATTGATGCCCCATGTATCTATAATTTTTTTTTTTTTTGGGGACATCATATGATGATGAAAAGGGCTGTTGGATTGGCAGTAGTAGCTGTTCAAGTCAAGCTTTGTTGATAATGACATGACATTTGCTTTTCTTGAAGAAAACATCCTTTGATGTATACTCTTGTAAATTTTATCCGCTTCACCGAACAGAGTTCAATAACGGAGGAGGCAAAAAGTGCAAAGAAATTGGCGAGATGATATGATAATGAAGAGCCAAAAAGCTGAAGTCAAAGGTGCTTTATTTGGCATTTTGCCTTTGTGAATGTTTAGCCACCTAAAATGTATCTCGTTGTAATTGAATCGAGTTAATAGCCTTTCTTTTTCTTTCTAAACATAACAAAGGCTATTAACTCGATTCAATTACAACGAGATACATTTGGCATGTGAACTCAAGCATGTTGTTAAAATATGTACCTGTGTATTTAGGCATGATTGTGTAGACTCACTTTACCGCTTATGTAATGGATGAAAATAATCGCATCGCAGGATTAATCTGAGAGATGTGGATCTTTTTCATCTCCTATATAAATAATTGCAACCTTTCGAATGTATGTTTTATTTATGATAAAAGCCTACAATCATTTCCGCGAATGGCGGGAGCCCAAATTGCTGGGCTTTGTGTTGAGCTAAGGCGCCTAATAAAATAATCTCTTTTGCGAATTTTTCAGTCGTTGCCTTCGTGTGGTCCTCGACATATGCTTTCTAATGGCCTTAACAACCGGCCTATTATTTCTATTGGCAAAAGGAGTTCATTAGTCCAAGCTATTTCTTTTAATTCCTTTGGCCCATCTCTTAATTTCCTTTTTAGCCCATCTCCTTTTGTATTCAACGTTGATTTGTTCCTGTTACTGGTCAATGCGTGAGCATTTTAGTGTGAGTCTGGGGTTATTATTATGTTCAGAAGCCCTTTTGCCTTGTCGTCAGGCTTCTCCCTAAAGGAAAATGGACTCTTTTCCGATAAAAAGAAGAAGAAAAGCATGCGCATAGCAATAATCAATGTTGGAAACTAATGCGATTGCTGAACTTCTGGCTTCAAATGGAAGCTTTGCATAAGATATAATTTGATTGATCGAGATGGAAGTGTCATTTTTTTCCCCTGCTGTGAGAAACTGACAAAAACGCAATGAATATGTTAAGATAAATAGTGGAAATTGCACCTTAAATTGATGTTGCAGATAAAGTCATAAATTAAGTACATGTGTATATTCTAACAACAAAAAAAGTACACGTGTCTATTAATGACGAGAACACAAGAAAAAGTAAAATACGATTTAAGGGACATTCGTGTGTTTCAATTATAACTTGCTTAATTTATTGCAAGTTATATCTTCAACACTCAAAAATAAAATACAACTAAATTTAAATAGGACACATTCCGTAATGTATTTTGAACTATTTCACTGTATTTAAATAAAGAATATGTTAATTTAATTTTTTTGAACAAATTTTATTATACGAGTAAATAAAAAGATTGGTAGAAGATTTTTGTTTTTCAGAGCATTTCTTTTATGATTGAGCTAACACGAAATAAAAAAACAATTTGCAGAAAGCAACTACAGAAACAATAATGATTTATGAACTATCATTGGTTTAATATCTACCTCATGATTGTAGATGTCCATCATGATCAATTGATGATAATTTTAGGACAAACTAATCATATCAATGGTGTCTGTAAAGCTTAGTGACGGACATGTACAAAGATGTAGGCCTTGACAAAAGGAGAACAAGTTAGATATGACGAGCGGTTCATAAGGACTTGGACGGACCAAGATAAGGTGATCATCACCCTAAAGCCTTTGGATACTGGTATGCTCAGGAAGAACATTGGATAATGAATTGCAAGTTGTTCCGCAAAAAAAAGCATTCAATATCATCAACAGAATATTAACAAGGGCAGGTGCTAATAACAAGTGATCACAAGCAATTGATGGTGCAAATATCAATTCCTAGAAGACGTTGTTCAATAATCCATCCTAGGTTGACCGTTGAATTGGAAGAAAATAGTTGTTAACAAGTCGGGAATCCGCGGCCAGAGGACTAAAAACAAGTGAGGACATCTTTGGCACTTTTGGTCAGTGTGTTAGACTATATATTTGATGGAACAGTATAACAAACTTCATTTCAGGAAACCTTTTGCCGGTAGGAGCGAACTGTATGGACAGCCTGAACGCTGACGTTTGCATCTTCAACGGTTGGATTGGAGGGGAACGTATATATAAAGAGGATCAAAATAGCTAGAAGTGGTGGCTACCGAACCTTGAATGCCGGTGAAGAATGCCTAAGGATGGAGGAGCCACCGGTTGGACACCAAGAGGAGAGGACACCGCTGAGCAAGGCCAAGAAGAGCCTAGAGAGGTTCACAATTTGAGGGCTCCTGAATGAGTTGTGTCTCCATTATGGCTGGCCATAGGAGGTTTATGAAGCCTCTACAGGTCCTAATTAAGTTAGCATTAGGACTGGACGGGATGGAGCTTACAATCGGTTAAACAACGAGACTAAAATGACTTCAAAATGGACGACGTAGATGGGGTGAGGAGAGATGAAGAGGGGTGGTTGGCAGTTGGATTAAGCGGTAAGCGTTTGATGCGATAACAGCTATTGAAACAAAATGTTACGTTATCCACTCGATCTAAATTGGGATGATTTCTGACAATTTGGAATTATAGCCGATTTCTCAAAACTTTGGGATTATCGCTTAACTCACTGTCCGGACCCTAAAATTTCAACAATCTCGGAAAGCATGTTCTATGGCTCATCGAACTAAACTTAAGCTTGCGGCCATTAGCAATTTGATTCTAGACCCACCTTGCCTCTAAAACTCAGGTTTGAGCACTAAAAAAGTTGGAAATTTTTGTTCGAGCTTACTTTCTACGCTTCAGCTCCAAAAATCTTGGAAACGTCAATTTAAGCACATTTCTTCACCATGATTGCCCATTTAAGCTCACTTCTCTCATGGCAAGTTGGATTTTGAAGCTCTATCTCATGCCAGGTCACTTCTTGAGGTCGCCTCTAGTTCCCTGTATATGAGTCAGTATTGAAATGTAATAAAAATGCGAATATAATGCTAATGCAAGTTGTGCAACATTGATATTTTTGTTTAAAGTCCAAATTTGATCCCTAATTTCTCATTAAATGAATGACTAATCCATTAGCCAAAATTAGGTGTCGACGATTGGGAATGGATCGGTTGCCCATTGTTCAGACCGTGGGCATCCTGCCCACTTTTGGTCTATTTGAGACTCTCCAGGTCGGTCCTCGATGGTCCCTTTGCTCTGTGCTCACTCTAGGATTGTTGAGGCATGCTTTGGGTCCCCTTTTTAAGCTCGGGATATGCCGAATGTGTCTTTTTCGCAGACACGGGAAAATAGAGATGTCGAATATGTATCGGTCTTCCCAATACCATCTTCCAACTCAGAGGTTAGATGACGTCTCTTTCTTATTATATTCCAGCATTTAAGTTTAGTTTACTTTTATCTCATATATAGATAATCTATTCGGATTAATATATATATATATATATATATATATATATATATGAAGCATTTTTAATGCGTTTAGGCTTTTTCGCAGTACATTATAGGATGATATTAATTTTCACTATTGTTAATTGCATCATAATGCATTTAGGATTAATTTCTCATTACATAGATTAAAAATTTTCATTTACTAGACTAGTGCATGTCTCTTCTTATGAATAGCTCACAGGTCCTGTTTTAGGAGTTTATAACAAAGCGTTGTATTAATTTTGTTTGATACGGCTGAACTTGCTTTTATTCTGTTCCGTCTTTATATTTGTCAATGATTGTTCAAATTTATTGTATGAGTATCTATGCATGACAATATAGATTTACATGTTTAAGAAATAAAAAATGCAAATATATTGGAAGAAATAATTTTTATTAAAAGAAAAAAGTTACCAAAGATAGGTGCTAGGCAAAACTAGCTTAACCAAATTCTTGCATCCAAAACCTCTAGTTCACCAAAGTGGGGGCGAGCTCCTACGAGTGCGTTTGTTTGCGTTTCTATTTAAAAATTGCTCCAGGGAACAGAAATAGAAAAAAGTGTTTCTGTTCCGGGGAACAATTTTTGAACAAAAAAACGGGTTTGGTAAACTTGTTATGGGAATAAAAAATAAACAGAAACACGTTTGGTAAATTTGTTTAATTTTTTTATTTCTTTTATTTTTTCTATTTTTTTCTTATTTTTCCTTTTTTCTTTTTTTCTTTTTCCTTTTTTCTTTTTTCTTATTTTGGCCGGCGACCGGCCAGCGAGGGCCGGCGGCCTCGCCCAGCCACGGCGTAGCTAGGCGAGGCCAAGCTCCCCGAGAGGTGGGCGAGGCGCGGCCTCACCGGGCCACCGCCAGGCGACACCGACTCGCCCAGATCCGGCGAGGCCGAGGCTCGCCGGCTGTTGGGCAAGCTCGGCCTCGCCGGATCCGGGCGAGATCAAGCTCGCCTAGGCCGGCGCGAGGCCGCCGGCCAAAAGAAAAAAGAAGAAGAAAATAAGAAAAAAAAGTGTTTGTCAAATGTATTTCAGAAATAAGAAAGACAAATTTTGTGTTTCTTATTTCTGTTTCTTTTTTGTTCCTGGGAACAAAAGAACAAAAAAGGAACAGAAATGCGTCCAAACGCGTTTCTATTCCTTACGCGTTTCTGTTCCTTTTTTGTTCTTTTGTTCCTAGGAACAAAAAAGAAACAAAAAAGTGTTTAAAAACAAAAAAAAAAAAAAGAAACACAAAGAAACGGGGCCTTATGCCTTACATGGCTCACAACTGGCCTATAATAGGTTAGTGGCAACTTTGATTAAAATTTGACCATTTAATAAAAGAGAAATCAAGTTGTGGTTTGTAGGGTTTGGAAGAACTGTACATTGCGTAAGCGGGAAAATTGTCAAAAAAGTCATAAACTTATTGTACTTTTGCTAATTCAATCCTAAACATTTTAATTTTATCAATTGAGTTCTAACCATTTTCACTTCTTGCCGATTCAGTCCATTCGGCCAATTTTGGCTTGAAAATACTGACGTGGACACCGGCGGTGTCACGTTGGAGCGCCGTGCTAACGTGGATAATTTTTTAATAATTAACATTTTTTTGAATTTTTAATATTTTTTTCTGTGTTTTCCTCTTTGTTTTGTTTTCTTTATTTTCTTCTTGGCTTTTTTCTTTCCTTTTTCGGTGGCTGGCCACTGGCCATAGGCGACTACAACATACTCAAATTTTAAGTGAAAAGAACAAGTATAGCTTGGTTAATCGACTAGATCTTGAAGACAATGATTCTGGTGATGTGTTCCGAGATACCCGAGACTTCAAGGACCTAAATGATGACTATACTCTGGTTATTTGACCTAGATCTCTCATGAAACTTGTAAAGGACATCTTGACACATAACATATCCGAATTTCAGAGAAAACGAAAGAGAATAGGCAGGTTAAAACTTCATATTTCGGAGATGGAGGCACTAGACGATGCAGTAATCTGGCTTGGAGTTCTTCATGAAAGTTGTATGAAAATGTCTTGGCTATAATCCAGTAAAATTTTATAATTTTTGGAGGCCATATGGATATTTTAATTGAATTTAATCGGAAACCGTGCATTCTGGTTTCATCCGAGAAGCATAGGATGTTTTGGGAAAATTATGAGATTTTGTAAAAATCCAATTTGGCCATGAATTTTGCAAGTAATTATCATCCTATGGGTTTTTTTTTAATAATTTCTTGAATTTTGATAATTTTGGGAATTTATAGTTATATAAAAAAATAATAAATAAATAAAATGAATTATTTTATTGGCCATAAATTCCATTTAAGTAACTCATGTTGCATGTGTGATAAAGTCTTGGTATGTGTATGATATTGAATTGAGTTGCATGTATGATAAAGTTTTGGCATGTGTATGACATTGAATCGAGATGCATGTGTGATAAAGTCTTGATATATATGACATGGAATTGAGATGCATGTATGAATTCAATGATGAGTATGATCTTGATTTTTCATCACATCACATGCCATGATAAATTGAATCATAATGATGTGAATTGAGATAAATGAGGAAGCCGTTGGAGGTGAGCCGACGATGCCCCGGGAGTGTCGGGATGCCTGGCTAGAAGGGTATGGCCGGTTGCCCGGTGGTCATGAATGGCCGAATACCAGAGGGTCCTCGGGAGACCGAGTGGTATCGAGATGCCCAGAGAGTGGGGGAGCCGGAAGCTCGGCATGGTAATTATGCCGAGGGATACCTCGCGATGCCGGATTGGGTGCGAGATGCCTGGCCTTTAGGCTGCGGCCAGTTGCCCGGTGGCCTTAAATGGCTAGATACCGGAGGGTCCTCATGATGGTAGTTGGGGTACGAGATGCCCGGAGAGTGGGGGAGTTGGATGATCTGTAATTGTATCTTGGATACATGTGGGACGCAAACATTGGTCCCAGGAATGAGAAATGTGGCGGTCCAAGATGAAATTGGGACTAAATCATGCATGATGATATATGTGTGACATGATGCATGATGATATATGCATGACATTATGCATGACAATATATGCATGGTAATGATGATGATGATGTCCATAAATTCCTCAGCAACCGTACTCCTCCTTGTTCTGTCCACCGAAGGAAGTGCTATGTGGCTTGGTCAAATGGGCTTCTTTGGTTGACTGCAATTTGTCGACCAAGAGGAGAGAGGGCTCGGGATTACTTGGGCCAACAAATTGGTGGCCGCATTGTCCGTAATACATGACCCAAATTCCTTCCAACTGTTAGCCCTAAATTTCTATACGTGCATGCAGCATTTTCGGTTCCATGGTCTTGATGGAATCAGCTAATCTCCTTTTATTCAACCACCGCATGTACAAGTACGTGGCTGCAATTCTTGCATGGAGAAAGAACTCAACAAGGCTGCATGGTGATCGATTCTTCTTCATTTGTTAACCTGCACAATGAAGAGACGTGCATGGTCCTCATGCACGGTCCAACTTCTCCCAAAATTTGACTCTTAATTTCAGCATGTGTGTTGGCCGAAATATAATTACTTACGTGGCTGCACGGGGTCGCAACAACGTACATGCGAGGTTCGGTTCATAGCACACACAATTTGAGAGCCAAATTTAATATAGAAAATATCTTGTCGACACATCTCATGGAATAAATCTTGGTCTCACTTGAACGTAGGAACGAGGCTATAACTCATTCGACGATCGAACCATTTCTAATTGTGACCAATCGGTCCAACGGTGAAAATAAAACAATACCTGTACAAAATACCAATGACACCATCCAACGATACTCCCATCAATCGGTCATAGTCATCACATGTCCGAGCGTTGTCGAAATTCTTGGATGCCACAATTCAAGCTCAACTTGACTCAATACAATCTAGTCATAAAATGAGCTAACAAGCGTCACCGTGTTAGATGGTTGTGGAGATTTGAAGAAATCTTCATACAGAGGATGGGATTGAACGAATGGGAGGTTGCGAAACGACATCGTACGTCTTGCTTTTTCTATTTGCATCAAGAAATGGGCCTCCTCCGAGAGGAGAGGCGGGAACCTTGTGACACCTCCCCCGGTTTTGACCCATCTTTTCAAGTCATGCAGTTTGCAGGGGGAGTCGAGAGTGGGGCGATGACCTCTCTGCACTCTTTTTATTTATTTCTTTCTTTCTTTACACTTATATAGCGTGGCACGACGATTCTAACGTGTTCCGCTATCTAATCAACTGCGCTTCGGTGCGTGTTATTCAAGATTTGTGTGTGTGTATATTCAATCTAAAGAAAGTTTTCCATTAACTCGAGAGCCGAACTCTGTCGGTCGATAAGAAGTGTGGGCGCACAGTATGATAATGGGATCAATCTTCTAACAAACAGAGCAATCTGAGTTGCAAAGCATTGGAGACAATTATACTACAGATAAAAGCGGAAGCAGCATCCATTAAGAGCGTCGGAAAATGTCGAGCCACACAAGCTTTATGCAATCCATCTCGAGATTCATAGCTCATTGAGGCTCCCTCGAGGCTCCCTTTTGTAACCTGCAAAATAGCAAATGGATTATGGTCCTCCCTGCGCATTGGATTAGAGGATTTAATCCTATCAAGGCAATGGAAGTTAGTGTCCGATTAGCATTTAACCCCAGAATAACAAATTCATGCATCACCCGACACTAGCATGAGGATCTTGCGTTCCAAACTAAAAATTTGAAGAGGTCTGCGCCGGATTTTAATAATTGGGCCTAGACTACACAAGACCCAAAACTATTTATAGTCCGGGTCTTACTGCTTTACGTTTTCAAAGCCCAAATGACTATTGAAAGGCCTCTCCTATTAAACTCTCTTCTTTAAATAAAATAAAAATAAAAATATATATCCGAGGCATCACGTACGAAAGATTGGGTTAATATATTATGCTTATTTGCTCATTAGCAGTTGCTAAAGTGCTATGACACGTTCTTATTTGCATGTAATCGCGAAAAAGAGTCTGAAATCTTCCGTCATCAGCGGGAGGAGGAGAGTTGATACCTTAACAATTGGGGTGAGGAGTAACACCGCACTTAGCAGGCAACCCCATCGCGAGATCGGAATCGATCCCTAGAGTCGGCAATATGGCCGAGTTCTTGTACGAGCAGAAGCAGCTTAGGTCTGCCCCCGAGAGCCCTTCGCAGCACTCTTTTGTCGGCTCCGCCGGGTTCGGCTTCCTCACCGCTGGCTTGCAAGCCATCAACTGATCATTACTCATCTTGCACACTGATATCGCCTCCGAACCTCCCGCCAATGCGACGGCCACCACCGCCACCGCCACCAACACCAACATCAACCTACCGGCAGCCATCTTTTAGAAGTGGTTTTGCAGTGCCCTTGTAAACTTGTGATTGGAGACACACGTCTACAACGTGTGGTTATATAGAGAGTGTTGACACCTAAATTTCACCTAAATTAGTTAGTTAAAAATAGCATTAGAGGTTAGGAATTATCCAAAAAAATTAAATTAAAAAAATATCCGGACCGTGAAAAATCCCCTACTCTTCCCTCAGTTTCTCTCCTCCACCAATCGGTCACCGCAAGCCTCCCCCACTCGCCGCCGCGTCGACGTCCTATCCCCTTCCCGTGCCATCACCCGTCGTCGTCGAGCCGCCCCCGGCCATCGCCTGCGCCACTCGTTTCGCGTCCCATCTCGGCCAAGCCACCATCTCTCTCTCTCTCTCTCTCTCTCTCTCTCTCTTCCCCCGTGTTTCCTCTTCGAAGCAATCATTTTGTCAATCTGAACCGCTTTTTCACTTACGAAGGAAGGCCGCGTGTAACTTCCAGGCAAACGCAGCGAAAGTGAGAGATCTCTCTCCGTTGCTTCATCAAGTTGCTACGAGGATCAGACTCGGACTTCCCAAGTCACCGGGCAGACCCAATTCGGAGATCCATCTCTGCACCGTCCTTCCAGAATGAAGAGAAAAAGGGAGGAAAAAGAGACGGCGACGGCAGCTTCAACAAGCAGTAGCCGTGATGGCAGACCCAATTCGGAGACCCAATTTGGGATTTGTTATTATCGACATCCCTATAGATGTTTTTGTGTATAATTTCTCATCGACTGATTCTTTTGTATCGTTATATCTGCTTTTGAATTCGCTGTTGAGTTACATTTCGTTGTTCATTTTCTTCGTGTGATCACAAACAAAGACCTGGATTCAATTGTACTGCTGAATACCATAGACATTATCCCTCCTGTCGGCCCTTGTTTATTTCTCTTCTTTTTCTTTGGCTTTTTCGGTATAGTATAACCAATGCAGTGTTGAAATGTTGTGCAATGGTTAACATGGAGATGGGCATACGTGCATGTGTGGGTAAAGAACTTTGAAGCATTTAAGTGTGCAACTATTTCCTTGATTCTTAAGAGGTGTAAAGACATGACTAGAGATATTGATGCCAAAGGCTTAATCACGATGAATATTTAGTTTCAGGAAAAAGAAATGTACTAGGTTGAGACAGACAAGTAACACAACAAGAAGCTTGTCGGTTCTGAGTTCTGTCTTTCATGGTGCATTGTTTATTTAGTATCTTACATTTTTCATTAATGGAATGGGCATGTCCTCAATTATGAAGGTTGCTACACTCTCTTGCAGTTTTCTTTCTCCTTATTTCTTTTCTCTAGTTTCTGTTTTTCTAGTTTAAATTAAACCTCTTCTCAAATTCGAGTGAACTTTACTTTTCCCCTAAAAAAGGATGAGAAGTTGGCTTACTGTTGCAAAATTATTGTGATCTAATCTAGAATAAAAATTTAAAACAAATCCAGATGGTCAGCACCTCTTTGATGTCTCACAGTGAATTTCTCTTTACATTGACCTGATAGATCTGAGTGCACGTGGTTCTTTGTTCCCACAGAACTTGATCACTTTGTTAGTATGTTATTGTTACTCTGTCAGCATGATACTTGTTCATTTGCTTTTTACTGGGTTGTTAATTCAATGTCTATATTCAATGCCAGGCAAAAATTCCTGATATTGAGTAGTGTTTAGACATAGTTGCCACTCTACAGGCCAAGAAGGGTTCTGGTGAGGTTCGTTGTCTCATGCAACTCATACTTCTGACTACGTGACAAGATATTGGGTGAATTTCCATTTATTTCCACAATTTGATAGGGAAGTGGTGGTTATTTGCTGTTTAACAACAAGCTGTAGATTTTGGTAATTTAGTTGAGGGGTGCCCAAATGATTGATGACCCTGTGTTGAAATTGTGAGGCTTTGAATCTTGAAATGATTGCAGATACTTACCTCTGAGAAACTTAGGTCAAGATGTTCGCAGTTAGTTAGAATGAGAAAGAGACTTTCCTTTAAAATGCTTGCTTGGCCCATTTATGGAAATGAAAAATCTCAATGCACATCACTAAATAGTAAGCCTTGTTTATGCTCTCCACGTTAGGAATTTTTCTCATTTAAAGGTAGGGGGAACATGCTGATTAGGTGTTGCATCTTGCTTGTTGTACCTTATAGATCTTCCTTATACTTTATCACATCAAATGGTTTTGTCATTGAAAAACGTCGGTATCATCTCCCGTGTTTGGTGGTCGAGCATTAGAGGTTTTCAATCGCTTATCTTAAAATGAGTAGGAATTATCTGCATTTAGGTTCTATTTAGAAAAGGAAATCACTTCAGCGGATATTCTCATCCTTTGAGAAAGCACAAGAATATAGGAAGAGATATTGTTTTGCTTGTTATTCTAGTTCAGAGCCTGGTTAATGGTATTGCAAAAATCTGAAAATGAAAGGTGGAGATATATCTAATTGAGGAATTTTTTTATTTTTTATCTTTTTGTTCTTTTTAAACTTTTTTTCATTGGTTGCAGAGATATATCTAATTCAGGAGTTTTTTTATTTTTTTATTTTTTTGTTCTTTTTTAAAAAAAAAAAATTCATTGGTTGTTGTTCTCTTTTCGCTGAACCCTTGAGGGAGCTCAGAGCTGGTATCGGTATCTTGTGCATAGAACAAAATAAACAATTCGTTTGTTTCATGCGTCCCTTCATTTGAATAGGAGAATGCTTTCATGCTGATTGAATATTCTTCAGAAAGAAATAGCTTTATCAAGCAAACCTTTTTAACAGACTTATTTACATCAGAGTGAATCCAACAAACTTGGGATAAGAAGTTAATCTTAGAAATTGTTAACCGTATGTGAAGTCTAAAGCCATCCTTTTCCTTAATGCAACATTTAAAGGCTCTCTTATTTCTATCTCTACACTAACAAAAAGGTTGAGATTTGGATTTGGTATGATTCAATTCCATGGTCACCATATCTTTTCTGCATCTTTTCCTGCATATTTATGTCCCAAGGAGATTTAGTCCGAGGGCAACATATCAGTGGGTGATCTGACGATTCTCATTGATTTTGCCATAGCTAGTATCTGTTTGTATGCACCCTTCTTCTTATTGTTTTTGGTTTCTTTTTGTATGTTGGCTATTTGCAAAACTCCCCAGGCAATCACACGTGGAAAACCTGTGATGCCGAATAGTTCCATATTGTTTTCATCTAAGCAGCTAGTACCTCCTCTCCTTCTTTGGATAGAGTTCTTCCCTGTTTCTTTATCACCGGCTATCTTGTGTAAGAGAACTAAAAATTCGGCCATCTCATTCTCTTCTGGTTACCAGTCTCTGCGTAAATGGTGAATCCTAACAATGCCTTCTGTCATCAACAAATTTCCTTCTCATGTGCTGTAAATCCATATCTCTGCAGTGGACAAGAATCTGTGAGATTTATCCTGCACAACTAGTCCTTCCAAAACATCGACATGAGGTCGCCAGGCTTCTCAGCCCCTCCGCCAAGATCCATCTCTCCCTCCCCTCCCTCCCTCCCTCCCTCCCTCCCTCCCTCCCCCCACTCTCACTCTCTCAATAGACACATGCAAGCACACACAAACACAAGTACTACTATGTGCTGCCTCCATCTTTCTTTGCACTGAGGTTTACCACATTAAATAGGCTATGACCATTAACCCTCGGACTGTACATAAACAAAGATGTGATATTTCTCTCAATACAAAAATCCAGGATTTGAATTTATCAATCATTTCAAATTGGGGCACCTTGGTGCAACAATTACTTCACCATTCCTTTCCACCACAACAATTTCCTCTTGTTTCTTCTTTCATTTATTTGATATGTAAATCTGCATAATGACTGAAGCAAACTGGCTTATTTGCTATATAGCATAGTGACCTGTGATTGAGGATGCCATTATATGCGTGCATAATGAGCATGTGTTTCTATTACAGTAAGATTGAATCATGACCTCAGAACTGGAATTTAAGTTTGAAATTCAAGCTGAACGCTTTTCGGTGTGTGTATTTTAACTGAGGATACTTAATGGGTATCTGTCAGGCTTATGCTGTTGACTATTGAGACTTTTTACAGAGTAAACTTGTTATCACGTAACCAGATCGTATTTTTCCAATCGGGTGTTCTTGCTCATCATATCCCCTGGAGTTCTTTGTATTGTCTTAGAATCCACAAATTTTTTCCTTTGCAGTTTCTGCTTTTCATCTGGAATCCTCGACAGTCTATCAGTCATCTTTCAACAAAATTTTTCTCATAATCTTTTTATGCTAGAAAATATTACTTCTGGAAGCAATATTCCTAATAATCTAGGTTAGTGCTTTGAAGAGCCCATGCTGATCTCAATAATGAGGTGGTTTTAGATTTGAATACCTGAATATGTCCAGTAATATTTAGCTAGTTGCTTTGATGTCTGAAGGTCCAATCAGAAACCGACATGGGGTGGGATTACTGTATTGGGCTTTAAGACCTAAGGCTATCCAAACTTCTACGGTACAAAACAAATTAGGCACCAAGCTGACTGGTTTTTATGGCTCTTTATTTTGTATACGGGCACTCCTTGCTGATTTTGAAGTATCTGAAGGCATATATTCACGAGCTCGAATTGAAAATACTGATTCTGTATGTTATGTTGGAGTATTCATATGAAGAGGTTGTACTCGAGTTTAAGCAATGTCCCTTTCTATCCAATAATGATGTCAAATATCTTATTTATCACATAAATTTATGTTGCAGGCCACAGCCCTTCTACAAAAGAACTTAGAAAATGCTAAAGCAAGTTTAGAAGTTCTTGTTTCTGATCTACAATTCTTAAGGGACCAAGTAACAATCACGCAGGTAAGTCAGAATTCTTTGGAACTTGGAGGTCCATGTTTGTTTTAACGTGTTTACTATGTCAGTATTGGGTAGGTCTATTAGGGTTGAACTACTGTTGCTCTGAATTTTGTAACTGGCATGAAGCTATAAATTGGGAAGACATGCTGATTTGTGACAACCTGGAGTGTGGTGATGTCGCACGAATGTGAACTTGAAAAATTCAAAGCCTGTTGTAGGACCCTATCCTTTAGTTTATCATGGCAATTAGGTTGGTGGCCCTGGGAAATTTTCCTTTTTTTTCGGGAGGGTGAAACAGCCCTTGAGAGGTGAATTTTTATTTGGCAGGTTGCGATTGCTCGTGTGTATAATTGGGATGTTCACCAAAAGAGAATCCGTCAAGCTGGTGCTCCTGCCAAAGACTCTTAAAGGAATCTTTTCAACTCGAATCAAGGTAGCAGAATGTGTACTCCTGGATGAGAGTACGACTTTGATCTCCCCATAGTCGATTAGGTGAATGAATTATGAATCACTTTGTGATCGCAATGGTTAAGACTTTGACTACGAGTATTTTGGTTAGGTTTAGTTAGATTTACAGCATTACACAAAGCCTGTCATGTAAACGATTTTGATTGAGAACTTCTTGGGCTTGAGTATTCACTTTCTGTGTGCGGTGCGCTAGTTCTGAGTTAATGTTTGGTCCAGCTATTTTGTATTTCACCTTTGACTATGTATGTTTAGTAAGAGCCAATTTAAATTTGAATTCGGGAAAAAAACAGGGCCTGCCTGAGGTCCACTGCGGAATACATGTCAGGAAGAGTGTTTTTGGATCGAGTGACTTGGTGCTGTAATTTGGTGGGTCTCTTGTTAGATCTTGGAGATTTCTTTAATATTAGAGCAATGCAGGTATAGTATGGTTACATAATCCATGCCACGACAATATATATATTACGAAAATTAACTCTTTGCAACTTTTAAGTATTTAATGTAAGTACATTACTAAGTCAAATTTTGGATTTGAGCCAATGCAGTAGCGCCAAGCTCAAGTATTAGATATCCGATGCTTGAAACTCCCCTCAAATCATGGTGTATTAAATTTTTCGCTCGAGCTTAACCAAAACAGAATCGAGATATCCAAGATCAAGGCAACTCGATACAATCAAATTAAAAAATGGGCTTGAGCTCAAGCTCAACAATTTCAAATATTATCCTCTAGGTATATGTGCTTTAGGTATACCACAATTTGCAAATATCTTCCCCTCTATTTTCGTAACTATCGATTAATTTTCAAACAAAATAATAGAAATTGGATTAGAATTGCAAGTCTCTCAAGCAAAGTCTTAGTAAGCTCGATCTTGACTTGATGAAATACTTGGTCCAGTGTAGGCTCAACTCGAAAGTAGACCAATCGATTTCAACTAATTATTAAGTCAAGCTTGAATTAGTCCTAAGTTGGACTCAACTTCACCATTAATGCTAGGCCTGCAAAGTTCGATATGTATGAGGACTCTTTATGCGCCAAATAGTATTTTTGACATTGATCTCCATGTTATGTGATATAAGCTCTTCCTTGATAGTAGGGTCATGCACATCTCCCCGAGGAGTTATGACTTCCAAATAAACACAAATTTTTAGAGTAGTTGAAGGAAAAAAGTATATGATCAAAATTCAATGGGACAATTAAAAGTCACAATTGGGATAATATTTTTGTTTCTGCATAGAAGGAATGTATATTTACTATGCACACTAATTATTCCTATGATCATGAATGTACCAAGATGATTGAATGCGGAAGGCCATCAGTAAATTTGGGAAGATTGGTGTGTTTTCTCAGATAATCTATTAACGGTACTTCATGCATTGCAATCGATCTACGACTCTTGAAAGCGGAAGGCAACCTAGAGCCGAATTCACATTTCACAACTTTTACATGGCAAAAGAAAAAGATTAGTAAGTGGAATAAAGGCAAGCATCGATTGGCCATGCCAATTAGTGCGAATAGGGATTAAATATTAGAGGATTTGCTTTCTTTAGCTTAGCAAAAGCAGAATGGAATTTTGGCTCCAGTTGAGAAAAGCTAATCCTTCTTTAGTTAATGAGGAAAACAAAAGCAATCAAAAACTACTTTTCGAGCCTATAGATGAAGGAAGAGATCCCCCCCCCCCCACCCAAAAAAAAAAAAAAAGAGATTAAAGGGGATCCATTATACTTCCTTTGTGGTCACGCCAGACTTGAGTGGAGCTAAGTGACCAATTAAAATCATCTTATTTTTTTTTAAATAATGTTATTATAACTCCATTTTGTCTAAAAGCAAAAGCACTAGAAAAAGCATCTCGATTGGGATTCCTTGATTCACACCAAAAAAGTTATATACGATTTCATTTGAGTTGTGAGCCTCATCTGTCTCACTTCCTATTCCAAAATTGAGGCGCGAGTATAAGAAGCCTAATTTTTCTGTGAAGTTAATTGCTGATATCGATAAAAAAAATTAACATATATATTTATTTTATTGTTAGAATATTCAAATATTAAACAAGCCTTTATCTAATAGCTTATGCTTTTAGAATAGTTGACAATAATCCCATAAAATTTTATATTTATATTTATGAAATACCATGATGTTAGATCTCAAAACTTAGTGCCACTTTGAAATGACATAATAACATATTTAGGACATGATAGGCACGTTGAGTGATCATTATTCTTCTTAAAATCAAACATATTTCAAGATTCATATTCAGATTGTTAGATCAATATCTTGAATTAAAAGGTCTTTAAATTTTTGTTATTAATCAATAAGGACAAGCAAAGATTTTAATAGTGCATTACATTTCAATACGATACCTATCACAAATATAATTACTCTCCTGGCTAATCAAGAATCAATTGATCATGCCCCTTAATGCGACATTCAATGAAATATAAGGAGATCTGCTTTGTTTGGCTTAGCAAAAGCATGATAAAATTCTCACTCTAGCTGACAAAAGCTAATCCTTTTGAATTTAATGAGCAAAACAAAAGCAATTGCGCATGATTGTACATGAAAGCAAGTAAAAATTTTGTTGCAATGATCCGAAGGTAAACAACATCCTATCTGCCAGTACCGGAGTCTGCCAGCATAGTGAAAGTAAGCAACAATTCTACTGCAGTGTTTGGTGGGGGAATAGTATTAATGCAAATGTTGCTATAGTTTCGGGGGGCTATCTTCTCTTGGTGATTTTGTTCTTCTTCTAGTAGGTCAACCCCTTCCTAGTCTTCTTCTTTTATATCTCCACTGCGATATGATTGGTAGGAGCTTTTCGCTGTTGGTGGACTCCTTAATTTCAGAAATGATTTTCTCCATTACTACAACATATTCTTGTGGTGATTGTGCAGTAGCAAGGTGGGCTGCTACAAGAGATTTCCGTTGCAAGATTGATGCATTTGATGATCAGGCTAATGTTGTTTGTGATCTTGTGGTGATTTGGGTGTTTCGGTTGTTTGACTTTCAAAAGTTTGTATCTTCAAAGAGCACATATAGCAAAGTTTATCCCCACTTCCACAATTTATGCATTCTTACCTTAAAAGCCTGCATTTATTTCTCGAGTTACACACATTTTCTTGATAAGTGATTACCAAGCCTCACTTGATCACGCCAAAAAGTTGATGGAGAAATCCATCCCCTATATAATTAAATTTACCAAAGTTTCACTAAAAAGGCAAACTTGCTTCAAATCATTCAATTGCATTTTTATTTATTTTTATCTTTATTTTTATTTTTATTTGGTAAGTAAATTGCAATTTTATTGATGGCTCCAAATTCATTAACCTTCCTTTCTTTTTAGTTTTTCTATTTCAATGTATAATTCAGTTATCATAATTAACAATTTCACATATTAAGTTTTCTTTATTGTAGGAATTTCAAATATTATTAAAAACACCATTTCTTTCTTCATTGTTAGATTTTTCTTCCATAAAAAGAAGACCCAATTATGAGTATTCAATTTCCAGCTTAAGCTTGACCAGAAAAAATCGAGATATCAAGCTCAAGTAGACTCGATACAATCGTGTTATAAAATGAGTTCAAGCTCAAGCTCAATATGTTCAAATATTATCATTTGCATTTAAGTAATTATGTAATTATATTACAAATTTTAAATATCTTGCCCTTTGTTTTCCATAACTATCGAATATTTAATTGAACAAAATAATAGAAACTTCATTAATATGGCAAGTCTTTCAAATATAGTATTAATGAGCTTTCTTGGCCACCGTCGCTTGGCCACCGTGCTTGGCCATCGTGCTCGGCCACCGTCGCTCGGCCACCGTCGCTTGGCCACCGTGCTCGGCCACCGTCGCTCAGCCACCGTCGCTCGGCCACCATGCTTGGCCACGATCGCTCGGCCAAGAACTAATGGGAAAATAGGAGGCGAGGGCAGAGGAGGAGGAGGAAGAAGGGGCATTGAGGTGCAGAGAGAGAGAGAAGACGAGGAGTGCGAGGGAAACAAGGAAGGCGCAAATGGAGATGGTGGATTGGGCTCTATTCAAAGAGTGGCTGGTGCTGGTGTTGTTCTTCGAGGAAGAAGACGCCGCCGCCATGGCTTTTCTCTCTCTGTTGGTGTTGTTCTTCGGGGAAGAAGATGACATCGCCATGTTTTCTCTCTCTCTCTACTGGTGTTGTTCTTCGGAAAAGAAGATGATGCTGCCATGGCTTCTCTTTCTCTGCGCTGGTGTTTGTTCTTTGGGGAAGAAGACAACGCCGCCGCCATGGCCTCTCTCTCTCTCTCTCTCTCTCTCAATTTGGGGATTTAGGGTTTCGACTTGGGGTTTAAGACACCAAACGACATCGTTTGGTGGTTTACTTGCTGACTGGACTCTCCGGCGAGCCACATCAATATAAGAAATTAATAAAAAAAGGCCACGTCAGATCCCAGCAGTTCATATCGACGTTGGCACCAAAGTGAGCATTTTTCGAATTTTTTGGCACTTAAGTGATCCGACTGAAACTTTTGGCACCAAAGTGAGCATCGTACACAACTTATGGCACCATTAGTGTACTTACCCCGAAACAAATCTATGGCTTTTTGTCTTTGCTTAGAACAAACATAAACAAATCTATGGCTTTTTGTCTTTGCTTAGAACAAACATAGGTTTATCGTCAAGTCTTTGTCGATTGTGACGGCAAAGCAAGTACATTTATCTAGTCAATTCGCTTAGCATGCGTTCGTTTGCACACAGCCAAATTTCAGGTCAAATAGACTTGGCAACTCACCCAACTCACCCACAAGACTGGCACGTGTTTGGCCCACGGAAAATACCTGGAAACATGGGTCGATATCATTAAAAACAAAAAAAAGCATGAATACACTCATTAGAGGATTAAATGTTTAAAGAATCTCGATGAAAGTGATCTATTTTGTACACCTCGTTTTTAAAGAAAAACTCAAATTGCGTGAAAGATTAAAATGAGCATGGATTTGAAATTAAAGTATATAGAAAATTTTAACAAATGTCTTCTAATTTTTTGAATAATTAGTCAAGCCAACTAAAATTACAAGGTGACTAGATCTAGGCGAGGGCACCCGTTGCCCATGGCAATGAGGACAGTACCCACACTTGTGGTCGGGATCTTATGATTTATGTCCAAATTGTAACACGATAAGATAGCAAAGCATATTCACTGGTCTCTTAAAATATTATTCCAAAAGCATACCGCTCAACTTCTTCTCCAGTATGCTGCTTAGCTCCTAGGGTTCAGAATATAAGGTTCTTTGATTGTCCGCTTTCCACACTATTAAATTAAAACTTCAAAATTCTTGTCCCGATAATAAGAATTATCAGATTAAGACAAAATTTCCCTTCAAGACTTAAATGCAACCCCGTGAATTTTTTTGGATAGAGTTTGCGAGAGCCAATGAAATGTAAGCACCACCTCATAATAGGGGTTATATGTGAAGATGCTTGCTTCAAAGGTAATATTTCATTCATAATGTAAAGATGTGCAATTATCAAATTTCATATCACAAGTCAACATTCAGAAATTCAATCAATGATATTCAATGAATGGATGTCAAGTTTTTCGAACAAAAAAATGGAGACGGTATTATTTAAAAGTCGTTTATTTATAATATTTGAGAATAATTATTCGAAAATTATCACATAGAGCCTCGGTTCACAGATCGATGACGTTCGAGGACTCTACTCGGACCATTTGCCTTGGCTGCCCATTTGGTGCGAGTCTGAATGGGTCTTTTTGACTTATCAAGGAATGCCGCAAGTAACTTCCAGACAAATGTAACAAAGTATCCAAGTATCAAAGTATCCAAGTGACTGGAACATATATCAAGTTGTCCAATACGTCCAACATTCAGAGAACATGCAATCATATAATATAATTCTGAGACGACCTCATCGTCTTCGAAGACTTCTACCTGAGTCTGAATGGTTTTTTATTTTTATTTTTTAACAGATGAAGGAAGGCCCCAAGTAACTTCCAAGCGAGTGGTACATGATAACAAAGTAATGGCAATCGGAAAATATATTAAGTTGTACAATACGTCCAACATCTAACTGAACAGAATAATAGAAACTTTCTGACAAAAAAAAAAGAAAAAAAAAAAGAAACTTGATTAATATTGTGAGCATCTCAAACAATGTATGAATGAGCTCGATTTTCTTTTTGTTCACGAATAAAATTCTAATTGAAAGATCTAAGATTATGCTAACACCAAGCACAAACAAGTGGCTTTTTACCTATAAATCATGCTAGTAGATGGAATAAAAGCAAGAATCAATTGATCATGCCGATTAGCACAAATCTTGATTGAAAATAAGAAGATTTGCTTTGTTTGGCTTAGCAGAATGGAAGTTTGGCTCTAGCTGAGAAAAGCCAATCCTTTTTTAATTTAATTAGTAGAAAAAAAAAGCAATTGAAATATGTTTTTCTAGCCTAGAAATAAAAGAAGAGATTCCTCATCCAAAAGCAAAACGGACAAAAAGATCTAAGGGATAATTGATAATGCTTACTTTATGGTCACGTCAAATTTGAGTGGACCTAACGCGCCAATTGAAATCATCTCTTTTATGAATCATACTACATGAATCATCTTATGTTGTTGTAATCTTAGGAATGTCTAACTGGAAATGCACTAGGAAAAGCATCTCAATTGGCATCCCGTGATTCACGCCATGATTGAATTGCATAGTTCGAATTAGAAACAAATCTCTGACCTTTCGTCTTTGCTTAGAACTAGACTCATCAAATAGGTGGGTTGGGTCGGGTTTGGGCCGAGTCGAAAATGGGTCGACCCATATTTGACCCATTTAACCCGTTTTGACCCATATTCATGTAGTGTAAATCAAGTGACGCATACCTGACCCGACCTATATTGTTAAAACCTATTAATATTCTAGGAAAATCCACTTCTACTATATGCTAATTGGATTAAAACTACAAATTAAATTAAAAATAGTAAATAAAATAAAATAAAATAAAAAGTTAAAAAACCTATAAATTGAAATATTTATAAAGAATTAGACTATGCACATGCTTCTCTTATTTGAAGTGAACATACCATTGAATAACTAAAAGCGTAACATGAAATTTTTTTAACTAAACCTAAAAAAGCTCATTTTTATGATTTTTTTATTAAAAAAAGTATTGTTAAAACATTTTTATGCAATACAAATTTTTTAACAATTTTTATGCAATACAAATTTAATGAAAAATTTTTATAATTATTTTTAAAGTATTTTTTAACAAATCGAATTTTTTTTTTTTTTAAATATAATTTTTTATTGTTTTTATTTTTTAAAATATAATCTTAAATTTTTAATAATTATTTTTCTTTTTCTCTTTTCTTTTTTCCTTTTTATTCTCCTTCGACCGGCCACCAGCCACTCACCGGTGTCGGGCGAGGCTCGATCTTGCCAATCCGGTGAGGTCGAGGCGCCACCCGACATCAGCGAGCTTGAGCTTCACTAGTTGTTGGCGAGGCCGAGGCGTCACCGGCGGTGAGCGAGGCTCGATCTCGCTGATCTGGCGAGGCCAAGGCCCCGCCTGATGCCGGCGAGCTTTAGCCTCGCCAGTCGTCGGCGACCGGTCGTCGGCTAAGAAAGGAAGAAAAAGAAAGCAAAAAGAAAAAGAAAAATAATTGAAATATGAAAAATAATTATAATTTTGATTTTTTATTAAAAAAATTATAAAGTTAAAGAAGGTCATGAGTTCAAAGTGGGTTTCCTAATAATCCATTTAGACTCATTTCTTTTTGTGCTTTATTTTCTCTAACCCATTTCTGACCCATATTTAACTTTCACTTGATCCATATATGACCAATTTAACTAAAAATGGGTCATAATATGAATTTATGACCCATTTTGCTAGCTCTACTTAGAACCTATGCAAATCCATCAGTCAACTCTCTATCTGACCCTCTTGTGAAGGTAAAGAAAAAGCACTAAAGTATGTCTATCTAGTCAATTCGCTTGGTATGCGTCAGTCTACATATACCCAAATTTCATGTCTTTGCTTTGTTTGGCTTAGTAGAATGGAAGTTTGGCTCCAGCTAAGAAAAACTAATCCTTTTTTTAGTTTAACTAGCAGAACAAAAGCAATCAAAATATGCTTTTTCTAGCTTAGAAATAAAGGAAGAGATTACTCATCCCAAAATCAGAACAAACAAAAAGATCAAAGGGGATAATCGATAATGCTTCTTTTTTGGTCACGCCAAATTTGAGTGGACCTAATGCACCAATTGAAATCATTTCTTTTATGAATCATACTGCATGAGCTGGAAATGCACTAGGAAAAGCATCTCAACTGGCATTTGGCGATTCACACCATGATTGAATTGCATAGTTTTAATTAGAAACAAATCTCCGGCCTTTCCTCTTTGCTTAGAACATATGCAAGTCCATTATCAAGTCTTTGTCCAACCCTCTTCAAAGAAAAAGCACTAAAGTATGTTTATCTAGTCAATTCGCTTAGTATTTATTGGTCTACGTATAGCCAAATTCCACCTCAAGTAGACCCTTGTGCTCGTTGACTCATTTTCCTTATCAATCTAAATGTCGGAAAATGAGGAAAATATAATATTTGAAGTACGTTTTCACAAAACATATTTGGAGAATGGCAACCCACTAGCAAGAACGGCAAAGCGTGTTTAGAAATTTTGGCCCCTTGATAAGACCGGGAAGCTCAGGTTGATATTATCAAAATATCAAAAACGTAACACCTTCGAGATTAAAATATTTGAAAAATTTCAACTTTGTTGGAATCATTATGAAAGAGGAGCCACATTTTCTTCCCAATTTCCATATATGACGTCCAATTAAGTGGACATGAATCCAATGCGAAATCAATTAATAAACAAATGACAGAGATGAATCAAATCTCGACAAAATCTACATATAATTTTAGTATCAGCGAGGAATTTTATTTTATCATCATTCAATCAAGTATCATAGTGCAATCATAATGTGCAATCTTAGTCTATATTTAGTTTCATGTAACTTTATCACAATAGCGAATAATTTCAAAGTTACCATGCAATCTCTAGTCAGCATATGATTTTATAGCAGCCCAAAATTTTCAAGACAAGTGTGTATGTTCATAAGATCGTTATAGGGGATTTTGGAAGTCTAATTGAGGGGAGCCTTACACAACTACAACTAGTTGTACGATTAATAGCTTATTTTATGTCAAACAACTTGAATTAATGTTCTGGATATAATAGCAAAGTAATGGCGAGAGTAGCACGTGACTATTCCTCCTAAGACTTCCATTAATTATTTCTTCAACAAGTTGGTGCGAGTCAGAATTTTTTTTCCTTTAATTTTTTTATATACACGAAGGAAGGCCGCAGGTTACTTCCAGGCAAATTGAGCTAAGTAACAATGTAATAATAAAATACATTTCCGAGACCACGTCCGACGACGACGACTTCCATCAGTTCTTTCCTCAACATAGCCTCCTATTTAGTGCAATCCGTGTGGCCCTTCTTTTAAGCTTATGAAGGAAGGCTGCAAGTGACTTCCAGGCAAAGGGTTATTTCCTCAACCGAGCGATATCACTCTGTTTGCGTGGGGGCTTTTAGGCAAAGGAGCAAACTGGACAAGGTAAGGGAAGTTTCATTAGATGTTCGTGTATTATAAATGATAGAGGCGAAGAGCTTCATTTTTAAGTTGGTCTGTTGTACTTGTTTCCGAGACCAAACAGACTTGCCTCTTCATAGGCTGGTTTCCACTGCCGTTCTTCAGTTAATTTCTCTGAATATTATATCTGCTTGTTCTTTTTGCATGCTGAACATTATTTTTAACTATCACAACTCAAGCTAGAGAACACCATCTACAACTACCAACTGGAGACTTGAATCTTAGAGAAGTCTAGCATTTTGTGGAGATTTGACCAAGACGTCCACAGCTTTATCAAGTTGTTTCAAGGATCAGACTCAGACTTCCGAGTCACCCAGCGGACTAGATTAAGAGATCAATCACTCCATCGTCCTCCCAGAATGGATAGAAAGAGTGAGATAGAAGAGATGGTGGTGCCTGCAGTGACGGCGATGGAGGCGGCGACAGCAGCTCCAGCAAGAAGTAGCCATGATGGCGGATCAGAGAGGGGGCTGATGGCAGTGGCGACTGTCGGCGACGACAGCACTGGCAAGCAGTAGCCATGATGGTGAATTGGGAGGCTATGAGGTATTCTTGAGCTTCAGAGGGCCTGACACCCGCTTAACCATTGTGGATTCTCTCTACAAAGCCATTAAACATGTAGGAATCTGTGTTTTCAAAGACGATGAAGAGCTCCGAGTTGGTAAAGAGATTGGAGGCAGTCTTTCGCAAGCAATCAACGAATCCAGACTTTACATCCCGATTTTCTCCAAAAGTTACGCTTCAAGTAAGTGGTGCCTCTGTGAGCTTGCGCATCGAGAGACGATGTTGAGAAAGTGATACTCCCTAGTGAAGTCATCGAGAGACGATGTTGAGAAAGTGATACTCCCTATATTCTACGACGTGGATGCGGATGATGTTAAGCTAAAGACCGAGTTATATAGGCAAGCCCTCCAAAAGCACGAGAATGACTCCGGGAAGGAAACAACAAAGGAGTGGGAGGAGGCTTTAAAAGAGGTTGCCAGAATTAAAGGATGGAATCTAAAAGATTACCGGTATTGTTAGCTTCTTCCGTTAAGTTTATTTCCACTTTGTTAATTTTGAGATTATTTTCTATAGTATTTTTTTCCAGAATACTAATTTTCAGTTTGTTGCTGTTCAATCTTATATGATGTATGGTTGGATCGGATGCAATGAGGGAGCGATAAATTTTGCACTAGGAGGACTTCCATTGAGTCTCAAGGTCATAGGTTCTATGCTCCGTGGAAGATGCCGAAGAACATGGGAAGATGCCCTATGTAAGTTAAAGATGGTGATGAATGAGGATGTCAAAAAGAAGCAAATGATAAGTTACGAAGCATTGGAACCTAATCAACAACAAATTTATCTTGATATCGCATGTTTCTTCATCAACGAAGAGAAAACAACTATAGTTAAATATTGGGACTCAATTTTTGGTTATCCGACTGAAATCGAGGTCAATATCCTCAAACGTATGTCCCTAATAAAAATATCCTACGATAATAAACTATGGTTGCACGACCAACTTAGAGACCTTGAAGGAGTATCGTCCATCCAGAAAGTGGCGAAATCCATATGAAAGGTAGCAGATTGTGGTCTCCCAAGGATGCCTTCCGTATAGTGCAAACAGAAATGGTAATCTTGACCTCTAAATGTTTTCTAGCACATCCATGAGCATCACCACATTTTTATCTAATCTCAAGTCGAAGTGACATATGTACTCATTGGTTGCTACATTTGTTTTCCAGGGAACCAAAGACATAGTGGCACTCAATCTTGGTACACCTAGCCTGAATAAGACGTACAGATTTAAGCACAAGCAATTTATGGGCTTGGTCAACCTGAGGTTTCTTCAATTGGACCATGGACATTTTGAAGGAGCTTTAAGAATGTTTTCTTTAATTTGAGATGGCTCTCTTGGAGCAATTGCCCTTCAAAATTCTGAGCTAGCAACTTTGGGTTGAAGAACTTGATGATTCTCATGTTATCTGGGAATAACGTTACTAAAGATTAGGGAGGATGGTGTCAAATCACGGTATGATCTCACGACATCCTTTTGCATTATATTTACTCTTCCTCTTTTCTGAGCGTCTACTCAATTACTTTATCAGGTAGCAGAACAATTGAAAATCCTACAACTCGAGGACTGTCCATTCCTTAGAAAGATGCGCAAGTTCTCCATATTCTTGCAGCTAAAGAAATTGATTCTTAGATGCATTCGACTAAGAAAGATTGACAAGTCCATCGGCAATCTACTACATCTTGATTACCTAGAGATAAAGAGTGAAGCTATTGAGTTGCCACCGGAGTCCATCGGCGGTCTAAAATCTTTGAGAGTGCTAAAAATAGAACGGACACCCTCAAGGAAGCCTCACTCAATTGGCAATTTAGCAAAGGTGAAGTCCCTAATCTTGCCACGCAAGGAACTTCAAAAGCTTCCCAACTCTATCGGACTAAAAATTAGTGAATTACCTTGTTCTATTGGAAATCTTGAAAGGTTGAAAGTTTTATGCATCTGGAATTCCTATCTAGACAAGCTACCAAACTCGATTGGGAGGCTCCAATCATTGGTCAAGTTGGATTTGAGCAAGTCAAGAATTGGTAGCTTACTTGATTGTATTGGAAATCTCAAAAAGTTGAAGGTACTATTTCTCAATGATAGTTGCATAAGTGAACTTCCAAAAACCATAGGAATGTTGGAAAATCTGGAAGAGTTAGATGCCTCCTTTGAACATATGGTTGGGGAAATTTCAAGTGATTTCGGGGCACTATCCTCATTGATATATCTAAACTTATCCAGAGGTCACTTTAGTGGATTTCCTACAATGATCAATTAGCTTACAAATCTCCAATCACTTTCGTTAATGTTCTGTGATTCAATCCAACAACTACCGGAACTTCCTAAGAGTCTAATTTCTTTAAGCCTTATATCAAATTCGCTGACCACGATCCCCGACTGTTCAACCCTAACCAATTTAGTTGACCTTAGGATAATTGGATATTTGATTGAAGAACCCAACACAGAGGGGGTCGTGAGACTACCTGCTCTAAAATGAATGGCCCTCTGCATTGGAAAAAATGGCATTGCCTTCAACCGATTTCAGCTCCCTCTCTTAGCTACGAAGTCTCGGCATAAATTATGCTGTGTCCCAATCTCTTATCGGGCTCCTATCCAGCCTTCAATTTTTGTCGTTATACGACATCCAGTCACTGATAGATTTGTTAGTCTTTTCCAACTTGGAGAATTTGTCGATACTGTATATTTATAGATGTTCGATGAGAGAGATTCGATTTGAGGTGCTTGGGAGCTACGGAAATTTAATGCATTGCAGATGATTGACTATCCCTTGCTCAAGATGTCACGCCTCAATCCTCGGGCACGCACACATCCTTTTCCGTGGTCGATTATAATATGCGATATCCTGGGACTATAAATCCCCAGACAATAAAACAATGGGATAGAAAAGCAGGGCCATATTTTTCATATTGAAACTTATAACCAAACTTTTATACCAAACACAACCCAGAGTACTTCACAACTTTTTACTCTATCCCTATTCACATCAAAATAGAATTCTCAAAAGGAAATAGAATCTCAATCCATCTGGGCCGTACTCAAGGCCCCTATCGGGATTATCTTCTTCTTCCAAAAATCATTCTCCTCAAATTTCACCTCCGAGTTCTCCTTCTCAGACTCCTCCTCATCAGCTCCTCATCGGGGTCCTGAAATGTTTTCCCCAAACTGGGATGAGACTACGTCTCAGCGAGTTCTACCCCACTAAGCCCGATTAGTAAACCATTATACTATAGGCTGCCTAAACACGCACAAGGCAGAGGACTTGCCTTGGCCTCAGATCCCACCTGCAGGTCAATATAATTCACAATAGGCACTCAAGCAATCATATCACCGATTGAAGCATCGATCAAATCGACCTAATCGATTACAAGCCAACAAGACCACTCACGGTCATTTCCATTCAGTCAATCAATTTGCAACATCAGACTCAAGGCAATGATCAATCGACTTAGTCGATTACATGTCAACTATGACCTTTCCTTGGCCAATTCAGTTCAATCAGTCAATCCATGACAAACAAATCAAACCATATCGATGATTTCATCTATACTCGATAATTAATCTCAACATTCCCATTCAACATTCCCGCTCAAATATAGGCTCAAGGCACTAGAGGTGAACCCAACACGAAGTCTCATCATCGTGCGGTACTTAGTCCTTGACCACAAATAACAATAGTATAAGGCGCTAGAGGTAGCTCACACGAAATCTCTCTATCGTGCAGTACTTAGTCATTCACTACAAAATGCAATAGGGTAAGGCGCTAGAGGTGACTCACACGAGATCTTCCATCGTGTAGCACTTAGTCCTCCACTATGCATAACAATGCAGCAAGGCGCTAGAGGAAATTCCCACGCGACTTAGGTCGCCATGTAATACTTAGTCCTTAACTACAATAAGCAATGGTATAAGACGCTAGAGGTAACTCATACAAAGTCTTCTACTTGTGTAGTACTTAGTCCTTTACCTACTCATGATCCATTGGTTTCCTTCAACACAACACACATCACATCACTTCCGACAATCATCTTGCTTCAACTATAAGCCAACACACGATTAATCCCTCACGGCCTAATGACATTGTGCCTTGCACTGTCTTGGCCTCATTTCTTCGTATCAAAAATATTCTATAAATTATCGTGCGTGGGCACACGGCTGGCCTTAGCCAAAAAATAATATTTTCATTTCCATAACTCCCACATTTTCTGTAGTCCATTCAAATATTTTTGGCATCATCAACCAATGCCCGATCATTTTTCAATTAATAACCAAAGATTATTCAATTAAAGAATAATTTCTAATTTCACAAATAATTCAATTTAGCACAAAATAAAGCTCAATAAAATAAACGGACTGCGCCACGACAATCATCACAAAATTCCGGTCGTCGGCCATCTCAATCTTAATTTCCGAAAAATAAATAAATAAATAATTAATTTCGAAAATTAATAATTAATTTCAATAAATCCAATTTAGCTCAATTAAAGCTTAATTAAATAAACGGGATGCACCACGATCATCAGCATAAAAATTCAGCCACTAGCCATCCAAGTTGAATTTCCGGAAAATAATTAATTAATTAATTAATTTTGAAAATTAAATAATTAATATTAAAAATTAAATTTAGCTCGAAATAAAGCCCGATTAAATAAACGGACTTCAGCATGGTCATCAACATAATTTTCCGGTTCCTAAACATCTCAGTTGAATTTTCGGAAAATAAATAATTAATTAATTTAATTCCGAAAAAATAATATTTAAATGCCAAAAATCTCACTTAGGCCCGAATCACCAAATTGAAGCCCAATTAGGGGTCAGAAAAATTCCCGAGATGCTTCCAATAAATAGTAGACCACGTCTACTTGTTAATTGCACAATCAATTTATCTAAATCGCATCACAATTGACTAATAATTGCTAATTTATTCTAATCTAACAACATAAACATAATTAATTAAAACTAAACCAACCTTAAAACATAATTAGTCAACTAATCCGGGATTAGTGAGATTACTCACCAAATGCGCGCAAATGGATCAATTCGACGGTGGCGGCGCGAGGAACGATTGTTCCCAAAGCACGGCTCGGGTTCAGGGCCGGGAAACGGCCCAAAAGCGGGCCCGAAGTGCTGGATACCAACTCCGTGGGTTTGTTGGACAGAGCCGATTGGGGCTGCTCCGGCGGCTAGGGCGGCGAGGGGAAGCCGGCGGAGGGCGAGGGGGTTGCGGGGGAGGTCCGACGGGGCTAGGCGGTGGCCGAAAGTGGCCGGACGGTGGCTGGTCGGTGCGGAACAGGGGCGAAACAAAGCTGGTTCGCGCAGCCTGGGCGTGCGCGGACGGCAGGACGGCGGCGGGCGCGCTGGTGCGGCGCGGGCGGCGATGCGGCGGTGGGATGGACGGCGACGGGGAGCTGCGATCGTGCGGCTCCTGCTCGAGCTTCCTCTTCTGGTTCGCTTCTTCGGATGCGGGGGGAGGAAGAAGAAGAAAAAAGAGAGAGAGAGAGAGAGAGAGAGAGAGAGAGAGAGAGAGAGAGAGAAGAGAGGGGAGATAGGCATTGACTGGTCAAAGTAAAAAGGAGAGAGAGAGAAGGTGGATGGTGGGGAGTTCGCACGAAGGGGGAGGGAAAAAGGGGAGAGGAGAGAGAAAGAAAAGAGAGAAAAAGAAAGAAAAGAAAAGAGAGGGAGAGAGAGGAAAAGAAGAGAGAGGAAGAGAAAGGGAAAATAAAATACACATTTATTTATTTCAATTTTCCTTTTCTCTTTTCCTTTTCCTTTCTATTTTCCTTTTGGTCTTCAAATTTCTTCCGATAATTTCTTTATTGAAATTTTGGACTCGTCAATAAATTGACGAGCGATGAGACAGGATCCTAAAAATAAGAATTATGACGCACTTAAAATTCGATTCCCGAAATCGAGTTCAATTTCGTGGTTAAAAATCGATCAGACGTGATTTTAGCTCAATCCAACCAATTAGGTAGCTTTTAGGGATTTTACAGCTGATACATCCCTTAACGGCTTCACCCAATAGGTTAGTTAACTCGTGAGTGATCAGCTCAGAGAAAAAGGGCCATAGGCACGTCGACGAAATGCCCATTTCACTTTATGGAAACGGGGTCGAATTTCCGGATGTCACACAAGATGCTGCCCATTCTGCCTTGTCTGAAGGAGATCCAAAGTTTGTCCCTAGGCTGAGTGCCTCGGCTAACTGAGATTCAGGGTTTGGGAGAATTGGAATCATTGCGGGATTTGTATATTTGGGAATGCGGATCCATCAAAAGCTTAAACGAATATGATCTTTCATCAAAAGCTTAAATGAATATGATCTTTCTAATCTACAGAATTTGAAAAGTTTGAGGTTCCGTGGATGTGAATCTTTGGAGAGGGTGCTGGGTGTGCCAAAATCTTGTCAACCCATGGTCGATGATTGTCTGAGGTTCAATAGAGATGGATAAGATATGTATCATTTGATTGGCAAAGATAGTCAATGATGGTAAGTCCATAGAACTAGAGTTCGTTTTTTGTTGTGTCCTGTTTTATGAGTTTTCCTTCAGCTAACCTTTCATCTTCGTTTTGGAACCACCTCTTGCATTCATTCATCATGTTGTCTACAAGGGAAAATCCTCTTTCATCTATCATGAACGTGTGATACTTTGACTTGCCTTGACTTGACGATGGTGATATTTTGCTGGTTTTTGTTGCGCACCAACATAACGCCGGGATTGACATGCTTTGCGGCACCTGTTTTGCTTAGAAAAAAATGGATAAAGTGGAAGGGAACTTTTAGATAGTAAGCACACTAAAGATGCTGGCAAATGCTAGGTTTTGTTGTAAGGCTGAGGTGGTTGAGACTTGAGAGTATTGGTCTCATCTTATGGAGTGTTTTTAATATCAATAAAGAACAATCATGATTTATGAGGACTGAAATAAAGGAGTTATTGCTTGGTTAGCGGAAGAGTGAATCATTGATACTTATTAGGCAGTATGAGTGATTTAGTTATTTCCTTCACAAAGAATTGGAGGTGTTTTTCTGGTTACTTTTGAACTGAAGTGGAGAAGCTTCAAGTCTTGAGTCATGGTGTGATTTGTGAACTATCTTTCTTCATTCTAGTAGTTAGCCATTTATGTGTGAAATTCGTGCTGCAAGACAATTGATATTGGAGTAAACTTGTCTATATGGTAAAACCACTATTTCTTTCAAGACTAGGTTTAGCTGCATCGAGTTGTGCATTTTGCAATTTCTGGTGTTAGGAAAATGGACCTTTGTGTCGTTGAAGACTAGATTTTGTTAATTCCTTCAGTTGACTTATTGCACCTTTCCTCATCTCTCTCCCTTTATGTGCTTATAATGTGGTTGCTGTTAACTTGTTAAATAAACATGTTTGATCTTTGTGTCTATCATTTTTACATTTGCTGATAAAATGTTTGCGCAAGCTCCTTCAACACCATGGTGAAATGTTCTTTTACATGGACGTCCAGGCTTTGGCAAGACATATTGTTGATGCTTCAACAACGACTTGTTCTCTTCAAACCATATCAATAAAAGGGCGAGTTGGATAAGTGCATCGGTACTTTTTAATAAGCTATAAGAGTCTTCTTTTCAACTACATGGATGTTTATTGAGTTCCATTATGCAATCTTCTATTGAACTCTGTTATTTCCATACATTTCACAATTTTGTGCTTTCTTCTCTTGCTTTTGTATGCATTTAATAGAGGTCCCTTCATCTATGCTAGCAGTCGAAATAGGATAACTACTAGTAGCAATGAGGATCCTACCACTGTAGCCAAGATGTTCTAATTGTATTATTTTAAACAATAGCAATGAGGATTTTCCCATAACCAATGAGGAGCCAAGTTAAAACGGCTCTTGAGTTTTCTCACCCATGAATGAGAGAATCCTCTATGAAGGTTAGGAGAAAGATTAAGATGTAAGATATTTGAAGTTTTCCTCTAGTAGAAATTTGAAATTTGTGATCAAATGTCTATTGGATCATCTATTGTGCGCATTGACAGCATTGATTTTGTGAACAAACTAGAGAAATTTTGAATATTAAAGAGTAATGGCAATTTTAAAATTACATGTTTGGATATATTCTCGCAGGTAGTAGCTGTAGTACCTTGCCTTCTCTTTTTTCATGAATTTGATTCCATTGTGCTAAAGAAGGGGCATGATAATACGGGGGTCACTGACCATGTCATCAATTAGTTAGTTTCTTGCATTCAATGACACTTATAAAGTGGTCATGTGAAATATAGTTGATGGCATGACTCACTTATAGTGTGTCATTCATTGGTGCAGTTCTTTTATTGAATCGAGATGGTGTTGAAGTTTAAAGTGGTGTGTTTGTGTCGCGGGGACAAGGTAATAATTTTGTCTTACATGGTAACAAAAAGCACTCTCTTTACATAGCACACTAACTATAAACTACTGTTGGAAATTGCATGGCCATTATGAATGCTTTGCAAAAAAAATTCTATGAAGCATTTAATATGGAGACTATGTAATAACCTTCAAGGCAGACTATTAAATGCTAGAGATGACTTTTCCTTGATTTGGAATTGTTTAACTTTGGATACATAGTATTGGATAAAGTACATATGTATCAAAGAAGGTAACAAACAACATGATTGCTTGAATTACTTTTGAATTGCTGAAGTAGCTTACAAGAAGTGTATTAAATTGGTCTTGAGCCTTTTCAACAACATCAATGGATGTTGATCATTTCAATTTTAGGTGTGCCAAAATCTTGTGAACTCATCATCATTGACTGCCCGAAGCTCAATAGAGATGGATAAGGTATGTATCATTTGATTGGCAAAGATAGTCGATGATGGCAAGTCCATAGAACTAGAGTTCATTTTTTGCTATGTCATGTTTTGTGAGTTTTCTTTCAGCTAAGCTTTCATGTTAGTTCTAGAACCACCACTTGCATTCGTTCATCCTCTTATCTCTGAGCAAAATTCCTTTTTTGCATGTCATGAACATGCGGTACTTTCACTTGCCTCCACAGTGGTGATGCTTTGCTGGTTTGTGTTGTGCATTAGCATAATGTTGGGGTTGACATGCTTTGCAGAATGTAACTTGCTTAGATAGTAAGCACGCTGAAGATGCTAACAAATGCTAGGTTTTGTTGAAAGTACTAGTCATACCTTATGTAGTGTTTTTTCAATTTCACTACAGAACAATCATGATTTGTGAGGAATGAAATAAAAGAATTAACGACTCGTTAGCGAAAGAGTGAATTGTTGATACCTTTCATGTTGTGTGAGTTATTTAGTTACTTCATTCATGAGGAATTGGAGGTCCTTTTGTAGTTACTTTTGAACTTACATTTTGTTTGTCATGTTCTGTTATTCATTCATTCCCTCCCATCTTAAATTACCAAAGACAGTTGGGGAAGATGTTGCAATTCGCCAAATAAGGCATTTACATTCTTGAATTCTTATTTGTTGTGCCGATGACATGTCTTTTTCTGAATCCTTTGCTGTTTTGAGCTGGGTTTGGGAATTTGATGACTTCTACTCATCAATGAATTCAATGAGGCAAATGCAATAACCCGGGTTGATAACTTTTTAATCATCCTTGTTTCTTGCAATTTTAGAGATTGAGCATGGATTATCTGATGTTGCACAATAAAAGATTATTGTAAGCTTTACTCCACATTTGATGCCCATGTAAAGTTAAAAATATGCTTCCCTAGCAATAGCTATAAGCTTTCTTCATCTATTTTTGTAGAGTCCTGAAAATGCAATAAACTATTCATGCTAAAATGTCTTCAAGTGTAATGGCTGGGGATCTATATGAAGTTGCTAACTGGGCAAGCTTTTTCTAACTAATAGTCCTATTTTGCTTAGGCATTCGATGGCTTAATGTGCTAAGTATTAACCTTAGCTTTCGTTTACTGAAGTACTTATTTTTAGTACTCATGATTAGCTTAATCAAAGTACATCATTTATTTCATAGATCTTGATAAAGTCAGTCAAATAGTAGACATGTTTGGGAACTGAAACTTGAAAGATCCACAACGTCCTTTCATATTCTTGAGTGTGCTTCCCACATATTTCATGCTATCTCATCGCTTAATTCACTTTATCTTGCTAGATGAGGGATTTGTTATGCTGTTATAAAATGGAGTTGTTCCTCATACTCAAAATGTGCAAGGATCCTATTATTATTTTATGAGTGTCTTTCTTGATCAAGTATCTTAACAAGCAATACTTATCTATGTAGTCGGTTCCCAAGTGTCCGTTCTCCATTAAGTGCTTTACTTTTCATGTAACATCAAAGTCATCTTTTTATGATAACCTGTCTAAACCTTATTTTGCAGATTGACAATCAAGTGAAGGGAGCTGGTGGTCATGTTTTGTAGAATCTTTAATGAGATGATGGGTTTACCTGAGATTGTAGGGCTTAACTACCTGTTATTGTTTCCCTAATGCATTTTTCATTCTTGTGAGTGAGGTAGATTATGCATGGATTTTGTTCAAGAAAGCTTGTATAATTGCATTGGTTGTGTCCAAGCTATAGCTATTGTATATTCTTTTTGGTGACTCATAACACCTTTTCTCATCTTGCTCTCCTTCTATCTCTCTCTAAAATGTGGTTATTGTTAACTTGTTAAATAAACCTATTTCTTCTTCTTGTCTATCATTCTTACATTTGCTGATGTAAAATGTTTTTGTGCCAAGCTCCTATAAGGAATGGTCAAATGTTCATTTACATGGACGTTTGGGCTTTGGCAAGACACACATTGTTGGATCTGTAGCAGCAGCTTGTTCTCTTCAATCCATATAAGAGAAAGTGCCGAGACGTTCAATAAGTACATTTGTACTTTTGAGCAAGTTGTAAGAGGCTTCTTTTCATCTTCACCAATGTTGATTGAATTCCTTTGTGCAATCTTGAATTAAACTTTGATATTCTAGACATTTCACAATTTTGTGCTTTCTTTTGTTGCTTTTGTATGCATTTAACAGAGGTCCCTTTATGTATGCTAGTAGTCGAAATTAGATAACTAGAATAAGGATGCTCACGCCACAGCCAAAGTGTTCTAACTAAATTATTGTCAACAACAGCTCCCATAACCATTGAAGTGGCCAAATTAAAATGGTTCATGAGTTTCCTCATGCATGAATGAGAGGATCCTCCATGACCATTTGGTTAAGAGATAGATTACGATGTAAAATATTTGAAGCTTCTCTCTATTTGAAATTGGTGATCAAGTGTCTACTAGATTTTCTATTCTGTACATTGATGGCATTGATTTTGCTAGCAAAATGGAAAGATTATGAATATTTGAGAGTAATAGCAATTAGAAAAATACAGTTTGGATATATTCTCAAAGGCAGCAGCTGCAGCAGCTTGCCTTCTCTTTTTCAATGAATTTGATTCCATTATTACAAAGAGGGGGCATGATAATACAGGGTTAGTAACCATGTTGTCAATCAAGTTAGTTTATTACATTATATAGCACTTAGAAGGTGGTCATACGAAATCTATTTAATTGTTTGGCTCACTACTGATATGTTATCGATTGGTGTAGTTTGTTACTGAATTAGATGGCGTTGCAGTTTTAACTAGTGTGTTTGTGTTTGCCGAAACAAGGCAATAAGTTCGTATTAAATGATAACAAAAAGTACTCTCTCCCAATAGAACACTAACTATCAATTGCTATCGGAAATTGCATGGCTACTGTGAATGGTTCAATGAACATTTTCTACGAAGCATTTAGTGTCACACCTCGATCTTCGGGCATGTGCCTATCCTGGCTTGGTCGATTAATTAGTGATATCCCAGGACACATCACTAATTCATTCATTTTAATATGTACATGCGGAAGCAGATAAATAATCATTAGACAACAATTCAATGGGATAGAAAAGTAGGGCCATCATTTTTGAAAATCATAACACACCTTTATACAAATCAAATTAATTTATATACATTACTATCCAATATTTACAAGGTCTACCAAAAAGGTCGATTCTCAAAACTAGTTATCCTAGGACCAACTATTTAGACCCGATTACTGAACCTTATGAGTCCACTGGATATAGGCGAGACGGTCCTCCACTACACCATCAAGAGCGTGTGCTGGATCCTCATCCCGAGCGGCATCAAACACCTTAGTAGGAATATCAAAACCCCTAAGGAGACCTATCCTAACACCGTAGGGAGTGGTGTGGAACCAGGCTCTAAATTGATTGGGTATCTCCTGGTGTGGGACCTCTTCAACCCAGACTGTGGTCACAACTAACTCGAAAGTCCAATCACTTATGGGATAAAAAAAAAAAATAAAGACCTACTCGGTCACTCTCATGGGATGACCATGAAATCCAGGGGTAGTCGCCATCTACGAACTTGAAAATTTTATCCCACAATGGGGTGAGACGACGTCTCAGCGAATTCAACCCCCTAAGACTTGATTAGGAAGAAAATATGCGTTAAGAGCTACCTAAGCACAACACGGGTCATATGACTTACCTTGGCCTTAGTCTTTCCCTGCAAATCAACACAATTCAAATAGACATCCAATCAATCACCACAGATCGAATCATTGATCAATCAACTTTGTCAATTCCATGTCAACCAGACCATTCCCTAGTCATTTCAATCAATACTATCTATGAGTCCAATTGAAATCCAAGACTGTTTACCCCAGGTGATATACAAATAATAGCTTGCCCCAAAGGCTAATAATAGTATATCGTTCTTTCTCTAACATGACCTATCGAGTAACCAAGCCGATATAAAATACTGTTCCTTCTCCAAGATGACATATCGAGTCACCGAGCATAATATAGTATAATGTTCTTTGTCCAAGACGACATATAGAGTCGTCGAGCCGTTATAGCATATCGTTCTTTCTCCAAGACGACATATAGAGTCATCGAGCTGGTATTGTATACTACTCCAATAGTACAATCAATTTACCATTTTTATCAACATACTATTCTTTCTCCAAGATGACGTATAGAGCCATGAGCTAGTATAATATACTATTCCGATCGTACAATCAATTTACCATTTTTATCATCCTTGATAAAAATACACATGTGTGGGTACATAGTCGGCTTTAGCCAAAATACAAGGTTTTCACTTTCGAACCTCCCACTATTTTCAGCAGTCCCAAAATATATTTTTGGCAATGTAGACCGATGCCCGGTAATTCTCCAATTAATTACCAAAATTATCAATTTTTGGAATTAAATACCCATAAACACTAATCACAATCAATTTGCATAATCAGGTACTCAATTAAATAAACAGAGAGCACCACTACAATCAGCACAAAATTTCAATCACCGACTATCTCATTCTAATTTTTGAAAATTAATTAATTAATTAAATAATTACGGAAAATATTAAATAAATGCCAATAAGTCAAACTTAGGTTCGTAATGCCTAATTGGACGTTGAAACGAACCCGGAAAATTTCCGAGTCACTCTAGATAAATACTAAAGCTCGTCTAGGCCTTAATTGCACTAACTATCCACCAAACATGTATCGATAAACAATTAAATTTCACTAATCTAATCTAACTAACCACTTAACCATACTTAATATAATTAGCCCTAAGCATAATTAACCTACTAAGCAAGGATTAGTGAGTTAAACTCACCTGATTGATGATCCAATCGGATCAAAATGATGAGGGCACGACGGGGGATGATCCTCTCCAAAGCGGGACTGCCAAATGGGGCCAAGATGGGCTCGAAAATGGCTACACAAGGCCCACAACCCTTGCTGGAAATTGCTTCAAAAATTGGGCCGAAAGTGCTGCTATGGTGGTTGGTTTAGGCATGGCTCAGGCTAGAATCGACCACTACCAGTAGTGGTGTGGGCCGTGACTAAAACGGCCGTGAGCCGAGCCAAGTTGGTTGCAAGATTTGTTGGAACGGGCTATCGTTTGGGCCATAGATGGGCTTAACGTTGTGGTTGGAAGGAGGAGATTCAGTGGGGTGCTGACCAAGAGGGGTGAGGGCAACACAGGTGCAGGTCCACCAAATATAGAAAGAAAACAAGGGAGGGCAAAGGACATGGGAGATTAGTGGGGTTCGGTCATATGGGGCGCTGCTGGCTTCAGCGAAGCAAACATAGAGAGAGAGAGAGAGAGAGAGAGAGAGAGAGAGAGAGAGAGAGAGAGAGAGAGAAAAGGGCGAATGGTGAGTCAGCCAAGGAAAAATGAAAGTAAATGTTGAAGACTAATAGGGATTGCTGGGCAGCTGGCCACATGAATGGATGGGGAGGAGAGAGGAGGATTGTCAGCTAACGAAAAAGAAACGTGCGAAACATTGAGAGAGAGAGAGAGAGAGAGAGAGAGAGAGAGAGAGAGAGAGAGAGAGAGAGAGAGAGAGAGATGCATGTAAATGGTTAGGAAGGAAAGGGGCCCAATGGTCAACAGAAGAAAACAACACTTGAAGCTTCTGCAAGGAATGACTAGGGGTGAGCATCAGTTCAGGGTCAACCTTGGACCAACCCTGGACCGACCCAACCCTACTAGTCCTAGTTCGGTTTCCAAGGAGACTAGGTCGGTCATTGGTCCTAGAATTCCTAGACATGCATTGTGCGGGTTGGTCCTAGATCCTGAGAGTTCTAGGTCGGTCCAATCCGGACCAACCCTGAATATATATCTAATATATTATTTATAATTTTTTTATATAGAGAAAACCTTAAAATAAATAGTATTAACAACATTAAATAGCTCTTTAGTGAAGAGTTCAAGTAATTTTACATTATTCTTTAATAACTTAGATTTTTAATATCTTTTACAGCGTCAATAATCATAATTTATGAATGAGGAAAATGTTTTTATGAGGAGTCCTCACAGCGTCGAAAAAGGTATAAACAACTCCTTATGGCATCCATCTCTAGTATTCGTTTTCTTTTGCTTTATTTGTCATCTTAGTCTTCAATTTGCCAAAATCGAAAGAAACAACTTCTCCGCTTGCCACTCGACACTCACCTCGCTCGCTTTGGGTCACTCGTGCTGCTCGCCGCTCGATGCTCACCGCTCGATGCTCGCTTGGCTTATTGCTCCCCACTCGACATTCAATGCTCATTTTGTTCGATGCTCACCCCACTTGACCCTCACCATTTGCCTTACTTAACTAACCTCACTCATCATCGAACCTATTAAATCGATACGGTCCTCAATTGCCCTTTCAAAGAGTACAAAAAATTGAAATAAGAAATCATTGGTTAGTCCTAGGTTGACCTTGAAACCAGATTGAGCCCATTGGGTTGGTCCGATCCTCCGTCCCAAGCTCAATATGCTCGTTCCTCGGTCCTCAAAATTGAGGACCAATATTGTGTGGGTTGGTCCTAGGGTTAAGGAGTGGTCCGGCCCAACCCGGACCATGCTCACCTCTAGGAATGACGTCGGCCAAGAAAGAAAAAAGGGAGGGGGTGTGCGCAATTGGGCGTGGGACCAAAGGGAAGGGAAAAAGAAAATAGAATAAAACACCAATACTTTTAATCAACTTCACAACTTTGCCAATTGGTTATCTTAGGGCCAATTTCTTCACCAATTTGAATAATTGAAGTCCAAAAGAAGAACATAATAAGACGGTCCCTTAATCTCGCGAATTTCCTTTGAATCTAAAGTTTATTTCATTTTTCTCGAAATCCGATTTTCTGAACAAACTTCTCCGATTGGGGTTCGATTTGTTGCGGAAAAAGCCCACGAAATTTCTTGTTACTAATTCACTCACACCAGATGCCAAAAATCCCTTCAAATTGACCAATCCAAATTTCCATTCATTTTTCGAATTGTCCGAATTGGTTTTCCATAAAAATCCCAAACTCACCGGAAAATCCTCAAAAAGTGAGTCAAAATTCCTATAATGACTCATGATACGACAAAACTTTCAATTTCTATAATCAAATTCAAATTCGCGGTTAATTTCAATCAGACACGGTTTTAGCGTGACCTAGCCTACCGGGTAGCTTTTAGGAATTTTTGGTGCAATTGACCCGTGATCAATTTTCTTCAAGTCATGCATACCTCTTCGACACATTGACGGCTCTCGGTTGTCATAAAAATCTCAAGGTTTCAAATACATACACAAAGCGCAAAAACGAAACAAAATTAGTCTAGTGTCGATCGATGAGAATTTTGTAAATTAATGGGTCACCCACATTTAGCCACACATCTCCGTTGAACCAACTTATCTCCGATCTCTTATAGGTTTTTGACTATGTCGTAATGACTCTTCCAGACTAACACGGCCGAGCAGTTGATTCCTGGTCGAATTCCCAAGTCTATTGTACTTATATTCCTTAACGGCTTCACCTAATAGGCGAGTTATCTCATAAGTGGCCATCTCAGAGAAAATCACCATAGTCGCGTCGATGAAAAGCCCAACTCATCCAATCGAAATCAGAACTTGAAAATCAGAATGTCACATTTAGTATGGATACTATGTAATAACCTTCAAGGTAGACCATAAAATGCTAGACATGACTTTGCCTTGATTTAGAACTGTTTTACTTCAAATACATAGTATTGGATAAACTACACATGTATCAAAAGATGGGATTGCATGAATTATTTTTCAATTGTTGAAGTAGCTTACAAGAAGTGTGTTATGCTAGTCATGAGCCTCTACAACGGCATCAACTGATCTTGATCATTTGAGTCTTGGCTGGATATAGCATGTCAGAATTCATTATTCAAATCAAGATTGATTCGGGAATTTTGGATCTGTTGATTGGCAAAGTATACTTGGAAGGTTCTACTTATGGAAACCTAGATCCTGATTGTATGGGCGAGCAAGATTGATGGGCTATTGTCATGTTCCTTAAATAGCTCGAAGATCTTCCTAATTGATTCTGTCCAATGGGTAGATTGGAAGAATTCCTTTGATAAGTGCCAACGGGTGTGATGACATAAAGGAGTATATAAGGAAGACGTTCTAGTTGTTTGAGTGTGTGTGCGATAGAAGAATTCCAACATTTGAAGCTCCTTGTTTTTAGTCAATTAAACTATTGAGCGAAACCTTGTATGCAAAAGAGAGTTTATATCTTTGAGAGACCTTGAGGAAGTGTAGTAGAGTCTCTACACTGTGGAATCAAGGAAGAGCTTTACTATAACAACTCTTTTGCTCATAGTGAAATCCAGCTGGTGGGCTGTCAGTGTAGAAGAGTGGACGTAGGCTTAGATTAAGCCGAACCACTATAAACTCTGTGTTCATATTATCTTCCCTACGCTCTTTTACTTTGATCGTAACTTGATTTGTTTACAAGAGTCTAATTTCTTTTTCATAATCTATTATTGATTTAAGTTGCATACTTCACTTTGGGAAATTTATTTTTACACCTATTTCACACACATAACACCCACGATATCACATTTCATAAAGCAGTTCAATGGTTTTTGAAAACAGAACCAATTTTCGGGTAAAACAGAATGCACCTCTTTAGTAAAAATTCTTGGAAAATTAGTAAAAACTCTCAATAAATTCTGAAAATTTAACTTGAGGTAAAAAAGATCCAGATGAAGATAGTTCATGAAGAACACCATGTCAATAAAGTTCCACATCAATCACATAGATCCACACAATACAGCAAAAGATATTCCAGCACTACTTTTTGCACAGTTTCGGAAATAATTTCCATTAAGCTCTTAAATGAATTTCGAAAATTCTGATATTTTGATATGTTATAGATGGGATCTAGAGGTAAAAGTCTCATGCAGAAATAGAAGCCTGATTCCTTTTGGATTAAAAAATATAATTTTTATAACTCTCCCTAACTCTCGGTTCACTGTCCAGATTCATCATTTTCAAAGAAAAATCATTTTCTCTGGGTCAACTACTTCATTTAGTTGACCTTGACTTTACAGCCGCACGCCACCTCGCATGCTGCATGCGGACGTGGCCTTCACTGGCCGCTCGACACCTTGCTTCTCCATGCAAGGAACGTGTCCTCAGCAACCGTACTCCTTCTTGTTGCTGTCCACCGAAGGAAGTGCTATGTGGCTTGGTCAAATGGGCTTCTTTGGTTGACTGCAATTTGTCGACCAAGAGGAGAGAGGGCTCGGGATTACTTGGGCCAACAAATTGGTGGCCGCATTGTCCGTAATACATGACCCAAATTCCTTCCAACTGTTAGCCCTAAATTTCTATACGTGCATGCAGCATTTTCGGTTCCATGGTCTTGATGGAATCAACTAATATTTATTCAACCACCGCATGTACAAGTACGTGGCTGCAATTCTTGCATGGAGAAAGAACTCAACAAGGCTGCATGGTGATCGATTCTTCTTCATTTGTTAACCTGCACAATGAAGAGACGTGCATGGTCCTCATGCACGGTCCAACTTCTCCCAAAATTTGACTCTTAATTTCACCATGTGTTTGGGCTGAAATATAATTACTTATATGGCTGCACGAGTCGCAACAACGTACATGCGAGGTTCGGTTCCTAGCGTACACAATTTGACAGCCAAATTTAATATAGAAAATATCTTGTTGACACATCTCATGGAATAAATCTTGGTCTCACTTGACTGTAGGAACGAGGCTATAACTCATTTGATGATCGAACCATGTGTAATTGTGACTCATCACTCCAATGGTGAAAATAAAACAATGCCCGTACAAAATACCAATGACACCATCCGACGATACTCCCATCAATCGGTCACGGTCATCACATGTCCGAGGGTTGTCGAAATTCTCGGATGCCACAATTCAAGCTCAACTTGACTCGATACAATCTAGTCATAAAATGAGCTAACAAGCGTCGCCGTGTTAGATGGTTGCGGAGATTCAAAGAAATCTTCATACAAAGGATGGGATTGAACAAATGGGAGGTTGCGAAACGACATCGTACTTTGGGCTTTTTCTATTTGGGTCAAGAAATGGGCCTCCTCCGAGAGGAGAGGCGGGAACCTTGTGACGCCTCCCCCGGTTTTGACCCATCTTTTCAAGTCATGCGGTTTGCAGGGGGAGTCGGGAGTGGGGTGATGACCTCTCTGCACTATTTTTATTTATTTCTTTCTTTCTTTACACTTATATAGCATGGCACGGCAATTCTAACATGGTCCGCTACCTAATCAATTGCGCTTCGGCGCATGTTATTCAGGATTTGTGTGTGTGTATATTCATTCTAAAGAAAGTTTTCCATTAACTCGAGAACCGAACTCTGTCGGTCGATAAGAAGTGTGGGAGCACAGTATGATAATGGGATCAATCTTCTAACAAACAAAGCAATCTGAGTTGCAAAGCACATGAGACAGTTTTACTACAGATAAAAGCGAAAGCAGCATCCACTAAGAGCGTTGGAAATTGACGAGCCACACGAGCTTTATGCAATCCATCTCGAGATTCATAGCTCATTGAGGCTCCCTCGAGGCTCCCTTTCGTAACCTATAAAATAGCAAATGGATTATGGTCCTCCCTAGAGGATTTAACCCTATCAAGGCAATGAAAGTTAGTGTCCGACTAGCATTTAACCCCGGAATAACAAATTCATGCATCACCCGACACTAGCACAAGGATCTTGCATTCCAAACTAAAAATTCGAAGAGGTCTGCGCTGGATTTTAATAATTGGGCCTAGACTGCACAAGACCCAAAACTATTTATAGTCCGGGTCTTATTGCTTTACGTTTTCAAAGCCCAAATGACTATTGAAAGGCCTCGCCTATCAAACTCTCTTCTTAAAATAAAAAAAAAAAAACCTATCCGATGCATCACGTACGGAAGATTGGGTTAATATATTATGCTTATTTGCTCATTAGCAGTTGCTAAAGTGCTATGGTACGTTCTTATTTGCATGTAATCGCGAAAAAGAGTCTGAAATCTTCCGTCATCAGCGGGAGGAGGAGAGTTGATACCTTAACAATTGGCGTGAGGAGTAACACCACACTTAGCAGGCAACCCCATCGTGAGATTGGAATCGATCCCTAGAGTCGGCAATATGGCCGAGTTCTTGTACGAGCAGAAGCAGCTTAGGTCTGCCCCCGAGAGCCCTTCGCAGCACTCCTTTGTCGGCTCCGCCGGGTTCGGCTTCCTCACCGCTGGCTTGCAAGCCATCAACTGATCATTGCTCATCTTGCACACTGATATCGCCTCCAAACCTCCCGCCAATGCGACGGCCACCAGCGCCACCGCCACCAACACCAACATCAACCTACCGGCAGCCATCTTTTAGAAGTGGTTTTGTAGTGCCTTTGTAAACTTGTGATTGGAGACACACGTCTACAACGTGTGGTTATATAGAGAGTGTTGACACCTAAATTTCACCTAAATTAGTTAGTTAAAAATAGCATTAGAGGTTAGGAATTATCCAAAAAAAAATTAAATTAAAAAATATCCGGACCGTGAAAAATCCCCTACTCTTCCCTCAGTCTCTCTCCTCCACCAATCGGTCACCCCAAGCCTCCGCCACTCGCCGCTGCGTCGACGTCGTATCCCCTTCCCGTGCCATCACCCCTCGTCGTCAAGCCGCCCCCGGCCATCGCCTGCGCCGCTCGTTTCGCGTCCCGTCTCAGCCAAGCCACCATCTCTCTCTCTCTCTCTCTCTCTCTTCCCCCGTGTTTCCTCTTCGAAGCAATCATTTTGTCAATCTGAACCGCTTTTTCACTTACGAAGGAAGGCCGCGTGTAACTTCCGGGCAAACGCAGCGAAAGGGAGAGATCTCTCTCCGTTGCTTCATCAAGTTGCTACGAGGATCAGACTCGGACTTCCCAAGTCACCGGGCAGACCCAATTCGGAGATCCATCTCTGCACCGTCCTTCCAGAATGAAGAGAAAAAGGGAGGAAAAAGAGACGGCGACGGCAGCTTCAACAAGCAGTAGCCGTGATGGCAGACCCAATTCGGAGACCCAGTTTGGGATTTGTTATTATCGACATCCCTATAGATGTTTTGTGTATAATTTCTCATCGACTGATTCTTTTGTATCGTTATATCTGCTTTTGAATTCGCTGTTGAGTTACATTTCGTTGTTCATTTTCTTCGTGTGATCACAAACAAAGACCTGGATTCAATTGTACTGCTGAATACCATAGACATTATCCCTCCTGTCGGCCCTTGTTTATTTCTCTTCTTTTTCTTTGGCTTTTTCGGTATAGTATAACCCATGCAGTGTTGAAATGTTGTGCAATGGTTAACATGGAGATGGGCATACGTGCATGTGTGGGTAAAGAACTTTGAAGCATTTAAGTGTGCAACTATTTCCTTGATTCTTAAGAGGTGTAAAGACATGACTAGAGATATTGATGCCAAAGGCTTAATCACGATGAATATTTAGTTTCAGGAAAAAGAAATGTACTAGGTTGAGACAGACAAGTAACACAACAAGAAGCTTGTCGGTTCTGAGTTCTGTCTTTCATGGTGCATTGTTTATTTAGTATCTTACATTTTTCATTAATGGAATGGGCATGTCCTCAATTATGAAGGTTGCTACACTCTCTTGCAGTTTTCTTTCTCCTTTTTCTTTTCTTTTTCTAGTTTTTCTAGTTTTTCTCTTTCAAATTAAACTTTACTCTTCTCAAATTCGAGTGAACTTTACTTTTCCCCTAAAAAAGGATGAGAAGTTGGCTTACTGTTGCAAAATTATTGTGATCTAATCTAGAATAAAAATTTAAAACAAATCCAGATGGTCAGCACCTCTTTGATGTCTCGCAGTGAATTTCTCTTTACATTGACCTGATAGATCTGAGTGCACGTGGTTCTTTGTTCCCACAGAACTTGATCACTTTGTTAGTATGTTATTGTTACTCTGTCAGCATGATACTTGTTCATTCGCTTTTTACTGGGTTGTTAATTCAATGTCTATATTCAATGCCAGGCAAAAATTCCGGATATTGAGAAGTGTTTAGACATAGTTGCCACTCTACAGGCCAAGAAGGGTTCTGGTGAGGTTCATTGTCTCATGCAACTCATACTTCTGACTACGTGACAAGATATTGGGTGAATTTCCATTTATTTCCACAAGTTGATAGGGAAGTGGTGGTTATTTGTTGTTTAACAACAAGCTGTAGATTTTGGTAATTTAGTTGAGGGGTGCCCAAATGATTGATGACCTTGTGTTGAAATTGTGAGGCTTTGAATCTTGAAATGATTGCAGTTACTTACCTCTGAGAAACTTAGGTCAAGATGTTCGCAGGTAATTAGAATGAGGAAGAGACTTTCCTTCTAAAATGCTTGCTTGGCCCATTTATGGAAATGAAAAATCTCAATGCACATCACTAAATAGTAAGCCTTGTTTATGCTCTCCACGTTAGGAATTTTTCTCTTTTAAAGGTAGGGGGAACATGCTGATTAGGTGTTGCTTCTTGCTTGTTGTACCTTATAGATCTTCCTTATACTTTATCACATCAAATGTTTTTGTCATTGAAAAACATCGGTATCATCTCCCATGTTTGGTGGTTGAGCATTAGAGGTTTTCGATCGCTTATCTTAAAATGAGTAGGAATTATCTGCATTTAGGTTCTATTTAGAAAAGGAAATGACTTTTGCAGACCTTTCTTGTGCAAGAGCATAGAAGGAGATATTGTTTTGCTGTTATTCTAGTTTAGAGCGTGGTTAATGGGATTGCGAAAAAGTGACAAAAGAAAGGTGGTGATGTATCTAATTCAGGAGTTCTTTTTCTTCTTCTTTTTTAAAAACTGTTTCACATTGGTTGTTATTCTCTTTTCACTGAAACCTTAAGGGAGCTTAGAGCTCAAATTAGTATCTTGTGTTTAGAATGAAATAAACAATTCATTTGTTTCATTTGTCTCTTCATTTAAATAGGAGAATGCTTGCTTGCTGATTGAATATTCTTCAGAAAGCAATAGTTTTATTGAGCAAACCTTTCAACAGAGTTATTTACATGAGAGTGAATCTAACAAGCTTGGGGTGAGAAGTTAGTCTTAGAAATTGTTATGCGAAGTCTAAAGCCATCTTTTTCCTTAACGTAAGATTTAAGGGCTCTCTTATTTCTATCTCTAGACTAACAGAAGGTTGAGATTTGGATTTGGTATGATTCAATTCCATGTTTCAATGCCATGATGACCACATCTTAACTGTGACTTTTCGGACAGATCCATGCCCCAAGGAGATTTAGTCCGAGGGCAACATGTTGGTGGGTGATCTGAGGATTCTCATTGACGTTGCTATAGCTAGTATCTGTTTGTATGCATCCTTCTTCTCCTTGTTTGTGGTTCCTTTTTGTATATTGGCTATTTTCAAACACTTCCAAGGCAATCACTCATGTGGAAAGCCTGTGATGTCAAATGGTTCCATATGGTTTTTATCTAAGCAGCTAATATCCCCTCGCCTTCTTTGGATAGAGTCCTTCCCTTTCTCTTTATTTCCAGCTATCTTGTGTAAGAGAACTAAAAATTTGGCCATCTCATTCTCTTCTGGTTACCAGTCTGCATAAATGGTGAATCCTACCAATACTTTCTGCCATTGAATCTCTCTCTCTCTCTCTCTCTCTCTCAAGTAGAGTTGGATTAGGGGCTGTATTCATTGAATAGAGTCGCATCAAAATTTCAGATAGGCTTAGCCTTTCAGTGCCTTTCGGCACTTTAACTCTTTCTTTCATTTTTTTTTTTTTTTTTGTCTTCCCTTTAAAAGAGGCATGGAATTTGATTCATATCTTCCAATCAGAGATCCCTTAATGGAATTGACCCATTTCAAGGAATAGCTACCTCTTAATTCATACGGGCCGTCATAAAAATAGGACCTACGTGCTTTGACATGATTATATAGACTCATTTTACAGCTTCTGAAAAGTTAATCGCTTTGCAAAATTAGTATGAGAACTGTGGATTTTTGTAGTGCATGTGACATCCCAAATTTTCAACCCTGTCTTCTACTGAATAAATCGGGCATTTCATTGACGCGTCTATAGGGTTATTCTCAGAGCCGATCACTCTCGAGATAACTAGACTATCTGGGGAAATTATTAAGGAATTTTAAGACAATAGACTTGAGAACTCGATCAAGAATCGGCTTCTTGACCGTGTCCATCTTTAGAGGTCAGTACGGCACAGTTAAAAATCGATTTGAAATCAGAGATAGCCTGGATCGATAGAGATATGTGACTAATCGTGGGTGACACCACTAAATTAGAAAATTCTCGTCGGCCGACACTAGACTGATTTTCTTATTGTTTTGGTACCCTGTGTCCGTAATTGAATTCTCGAGATTTTCACAACAATCAAGAGTCGCCATTGAGTCGAGTGGGTTCATAGTGGCTCGAAGAAAATCGACCACGGGTCATTTGCCTTAAAAAGTTCTGAACACTACCCGATAGTCTAGGTCACGCTAAAAACGCGCCGAATGAAAATTAACCGCCAATTCGAGTCCGATTTCAGAAATTGAAGTTTTGGCCATGTCACAATAAATTTTAAGAGCATCGACTCAGTCTCAGAAGATTTTCGGAGATTCAGGAAATTTTACGGAAATTAGGTTCGGACGTCGCGGAAAATTGGCAAAAGTTCAGATTGGCTAAATTAATGGGAAATTGGACTTTCAGACTAAGCCGTTGTGTGTCGGAGATTTATAGAAAATTTCTTGGGATTTTTCTACGTCGAAATTGGACCTCAATTTGGGAATTTATTGGAGAAATTGAAGTTCAAATAGTGAAATTCGTAATCCCCCTTTAGCCTAGCAAAATTGGACCACTTGGGAGGTTATATAGGACATTTGGGTGGCTTATTGAAGGCCAAGTATTAATGCATGGCTAAGAATGGCCTTTGGAAGATATTTTGCAAAAGATCCAACCAAGTGGAGCCCAACTCTTCCTCATCCTCTCCATCTTGCTGCCGTGAACTACTTCTCTCTCTCCCTTCTCACTTTCCTTCGTGCGACAACCTCCCTTTTTGCTTTCCATTACCGCTTCTTGTCTTGGCCAGCCTACGCTCGGCCAACAACGAAACCAGAAGAAGCTCCATCGTTGACCCCTCTTCGACCCCATCTCTCGCTTCGGTTTGTAGTCCGCGCCGCACATCCACACGCCCCACCGAAGCTACCCCATCTCGCACACCACCGAAGCAAGGAAATCTGCAAAAGCAAGAACGGCCGCACGTCTCCACCATCGAAGACCTTTGCTTCAGCCAGCGCCTTCACGTGTCCTCGCCTGGAGCTCCTTCGGTCAACACTTCTCTCCGTGAAACTTTGCTGACCAAGAGCTTGCAGCGGCATCCACGAAGCCTTGAAGACCGAAACTCCACCGAGCGAAGCCTCCACCGGCGTTTCTTCTTTGTCGCTGCCATTTGGCCGTAAGCCAACAAACGGTGTCCTCCTCTCCACGCGGCTAGAAGTTCAAGCGGACATCTCCACTATAGATTGTCCCTTTGGTCAACAACAAGCCATAGAAGCTCCTTGATTGACCGAATCGCGACCTCACGTCTGCAGCTCCTTCATGCGTCCAGTGAAGTCTCCACGCGTCCGAGTCTTCTCTTGAGTCGGTCAACAACAGCAACACCGAAGCTCCTTGGTTGACTCCCCGCCGCGCGAACCGCCTCCATCCGTGTCTTCCCTCCGTCTCCGCCACGTCCCGATCAACCGAAGCCGCAAGCCCAGCCCAACGTCTCTTGCGGATTCCCTTGTTCGCCCAAGAATTTGGACCACTTGAAGTCCACGCAAATTCCAGCCTAGTGAATTTCTTTTGGGCCACAAGTTAGGCCCAGCAAATTTAGCTCCAAAGCCCAGCATAAATTGGATTAGAAGCCCAGCAATTTCAGTCTTCAAGCCCGCAGAATTGAGGCCCAATTTCAGTCCACAAATTGAAGACCAAGTCGATTCAGTCCAGAAATTCTGCAGGCCCGGTCCAATTTAGGTCCAGCCCATTCCAGTGCAAGAACAAATCTCAATTGGGCTGAGATTTGTTGGGCCAAGTCCAAGGCCCGGTCCAAGTCCGCCGGTGTTGTCGAAAGCCCGATTTCGGCCGCCGTCGCGTCGCCGTTGCGGTGATTCGATCCCCGTTTTTAATCAAGTGAGTTTTTCTCACTAATGCTCTATTAGTTTGCTAAATACGTTTAGGGGTTGGTTAGATTTAATTAAATGCAATTAGGTGGTTAGATTAGTTTAGATCAATTAAATTAGTGACTTGAGGATGCATGTTAGGTGGTTAGAAATAGACATTAGCAAGTAGGCATGCCATGTTATTTATGGAACGAGTCTCAATAATTTTCCGGGTTCGTATTGGCTTCCAATTAGGCTATAACGGGCCTAAGTTGGATTTATTGCATTTATTTAATATTTTCCGTAATTAATTAATTAATTAATTATTTTCCGAAAATTAGGGATAGCCGACGACCGAAATTTTGTGCTGATTCCAATGGTGCTTTCTGTTTATTTATTTGAGGATCAGATTATGAAATTTTAGTGACATTGGTGAATATGAGAAATTGTCCCAAAATTGGAAAATGTCGGTACTTGAAGGGAAAGTAACTGTGTGAGGTTGTGAGTTGGATTAAAAATTTGCCAAGTGGGGCCGTGATGCCACCAAGTTGAGAACATTTGCCAGGTGGGGCCGTGATGCCACCAGATTGAGTAAAATTGCCAAGTGGGGCCGTGATGCCACCAGATTGAGTAAAATTGCCAGGTGGGGCCGTGATGCCACCAAGTTGAGAACATTTGCCAGGTGGGGCCGTGATGCCACCAGATTGAGTAAAATTGCCAGGTGGGGCCGTGATGCCACCAGATTGAGTAAAATTGCCAGGTGGGGCCGTGATGCCACCAAGTTGAGAACATTTGCCAGGTGGGGCCGTGATGCCACCAAGTCTAGAAAATTTGCCAAGTGGGGCCGTGATTCCACTAAAAATAAATTATGCCTATAGGGTTGTGATTCATAGTCAAGAATGAAGAGTCGGAATGACCATGTAATGGTGTTGATGACATGTAATCGACTGAGTCGATTGATCGTTAAGTCGATCTGATTGATTGGGTGTTATGATTATTAGTATTTATTATTTGAACTGACTTGCAGGAAGGAAACTGAGGCCAAGGTAAGTCTTTTGACCCATGATGTGCTTAAGCAGCCCTCAGGGCGTATTAGTTTACTAATCGGGTCTTAGTGGGTAGGACTCGCTGAGACGTGGTCTCATTGGTTATTGAATAACCATTTCAGGACCCTGAGGAAAAGCTGAGGAGGAAGAACCTGAAGGGGAGAAAGTATTTTGAAGTAGAAGATGATCCAAAGAGGGATCTTGAATACGACCCAGATGTGGATTGAGATCCCATCCCTTTTGTGCACCCTGTCTTAGTGTAGATAGGTGTGAGACTTTTATGCTGTAAATAGTATTGTAAATATACTATGAGTTATGCTGTTAATGAAAGTGTGGTTGTGAATTTCAATATGAAAAATATGGCCTGCTTTTCTATCCCATTGTTTTATTGTCTGGGGATTTATAACTGCTTCCGCATGTGCTTAACAAAAAGAAAGGGTCGGCGATATATAGTCCTGGGATATCGCATTCTAAAATCGACCAAGTAGAAGGATGTGCGCGCGTCCGAGGATCGGGGCGTGACAGTGCAGGCATCTTCAAGGAGCAAAAATAGGCCAAGTAATTAGGAAGTTTGTCCAATCTATGCACTCTCACTACAAAAGCCTACATTTAATTCCATGAAGGGTCGGAAACCCAATTGAAATCAAGTCTGCTTGGGCTTTTACAATGGAATTTTATATTCCTAAGTGGAAACGCACCAGAAAAGCATCTTGTTTGGATCTCTGGATTCACCCAATGATTGAATTTCATAATTTGGATTAAATACAACTCTCCAGTCAAAAAAGTAAAAATGCATATGTGTTTGATCTGTACCTATACAATCCCATAATGTTGGATTTCAAGCATGGTGCCCACCTCAGCAATGACATAATAACACTATAAAGTTTAAGTTCATGACAAACAACAACATAAATTTTGTGTATCTGTGAAGATCATATGTTGCGTGAATTTAGGGTGCAAGATCAAAATCTTGAGTATATCTAGCAAATTTAGACAGTTTATAAAAAAATTCAAAAATTTTAATAGAGCATTTCATTTGAATATAATACCTCTCTCGAATTTATTTCTTCTTATGTCTGATCAAGGAAAATGTCCACCTCTACCATGTAATGTGGTTTGGTGTCAAAAGCACGGCTCATTATCAAATGAAGCCCAGTCCACAATAGCACGAAATTGTTTACTTATTAAAGGAATTCTCAGTTCAATTGGCTTGAGAATCAACAGAGACAATATATGAAAAATATACATTGGACATGCTCTTTCTTCTTTCATACAAGCCGTGACAACATCTTGCCACATTATCTCTTAAGCATCGCCTTTGAAATTAAGCTTTTGTAAGTCGTGTCGAATACCCAAAACTAGTATCCTTAGAATGGACTCGTGAAACTCGCATCGAAAGATGAATGTGATTTATTGCAACATCCTCTCACAATCATGTGATAACTACATGTAGGTGATGTAATTCAGCATAACAATGAAATAGCTACTAGTCTTCGCTAGTATAGAATGTTATTTGCACATGCATGGCTATATAACAATATGCAACTCGATCCCCTCGAGATAGATTTTAAGTTAACGATCCATTAAAATGTCAATTCAACGGCAATCTGCAATGGCCACAACTAACAGGATTCGCCGAAGGAGAAGAAATGAATACCGTTCTAAGTTAGGAAATAAGAATGAATTCATGATACTGGTTTTCTCAGGGTATGCATAATATATTGGGCTGTTGAAAAGGAAAATTTATGTCATATCTCAACAAAATGCCAGAAGACTCCAAGTAAAATAAAAGAGGAAATTATACTTCTCGACAGGTACCGATTACAAAGCAAACCCAGTCACAAAAATTGGAGAGAAAAAGTTGCATCACGGCATTTCAACTTGAGATGGTAAGGTCGCAAACTTGAGGAGGGTGGATGATAGGAGATGGAACCATCATTCATTTGCCTTCTTTACAAGACTATTGATTTCTTTCTCGATATCAGCAAAATTCATCTTATCAGCATTTTGAATTTACTGGAACGACCAGACCCCACGTGAAAGAAAACGAATTAATTTAAACCACAATCTCATTAGAGTCTATGTACCTGTTGATCAAAAGACAAATTCATATACCTGCCTCTCTTAGAGAGAAATATCATGCCAGCTTTGAGCACTTGGTAGGGGAAATTCCAAGTGAAATCGGGGCGCTATCCTCATTGAAATATCTATCATTATTGAATGGTCGCTTTAGTGGATTGCCCACAACGATCAATCAGCTTACAAATCTCCAAATACTTCACTTACTGCCTTGTGATTCAATCCAACAGTTGCTAGAGCTTCCCAAGAGTCTAACTGAATTAAGCCTTACATCGAATTCACTGACCATGATCCCCGACTGCTCAAACCTAACCAATTTAGTTTGCCTTGAAATAATTGGATATTCAATTGAAGAACCCAACACAGAGGTGATCATGAGACTACCTGCTCTAGCACGATTGAACCTCCGTGTTGGAGAAGTGGCCTTGCCTCCAACCAATTTCAGTTTTCTCTCTCGGCTACGAGGCCTCAACATTTTATGCTGAGCCCCAATCTCTTATCGGCCTCCCATCCAGCCTTCAATATTTATGGTTATGCGATGTCCAGTCACGATAGATTGGTCAGTCTTTTCCAACTTGGAGAATTTGTCGAAGCTGTATATTTATAGATATTCGTTAAGAGAGATTCGATTCGAAGTGCTTGAAGAGCTACGCAAATTCAATGAATTGCGGATGTTTGACTGTCCATTGCTCAAGACGCTGCCCGTTCTGCCTTGTTTGAAGGAGATCCAATGTTTGTACTTGTTCCGATTGCCTCTGCTAACTAAGATTCAGGGTTTGGGAGGATTGAAATCATTGCAGGATTTGTCTATTAGGTCTTGCAATTCAATCAAAAGCATAAATGAGTATGATCTTTATAATCTACAGAGTTTGAAAAGTTTGATGTTCCGTGAATGCGAATCATTGGAGAGGGTGTTGGGTGTGCCAAAATCTTGTCAACTTGAGGTCTTTGATTGCCCGAGGTTCAATAGAGATGAATAAGATATGTATCATTTGATTGGCAAAGATTGTCAATGATGGTAAGTCCATAGAACTAGAGTTCGTTTTTTGTTGTGCGCTGTTTTGTGAGTTTTCCTTCAGCTAACCTTTCATCTTGGTTCTGGAGCCACCTCTTGCATTAGTTCATCTTGTTGTCTTTGAGGGAAAATCCTCTTTCATGTATCATAAACAAGTGATACTTTGACTTGCCTACTTGACGATGGTAATACCTAGCTGGCTTATGTTGTGTACTAGCATAATGTTGGGATGGACATGCTTCGTGGCACTTGTTTTGCTTAGAAAAAATGGATAAAGTGGAAGAGAACTTTTAGATAGTAAGCACATTAAAGATGCTGACAAATGCTAGGTTTTTGTTATAAGGGTGAGGTGGTTGAGACTTGAGAGTACTGGTCTCACCTTATGGAGTGCTTTTAATATCAGTAGAGAACAATCATGATTTATGAGGATTGAAATAAAGGAATTAATGCTTGGGTATCGGAAGAGTGAATCGTTGATACCTATTACGCAATATGAGTGATTTAGTTATTTCCTTCACGAAGAATTGGAGGTGTTTTTCTGGTTACTTTTGAACCAAAGTGTAGAAGTTTCAAGTCGTGAGTCACGGTGTGATTTGTGAACTATCTTTCTTCATTCTAGTTTTTAGCCATTTATGCGTGAAATTTGTGATGGGTTACAATTGATATTGCAGTAAACTTGTCGATATGGTCAAGCCATCATTTCGTTGAAGAGTAGCTTTAGCTGCATCAAATTGTGCATTCGCAATTCCTAGTGTTAGGAAAGAGCACCTTTGTGTTGTTGAAGACTAGATTTTGTTTATTCTTTCAGCCGACTTATTGCACCTTTCATCATCTCTCTCTCTCTCTCTCTCTCTCTCTCTCTCTCTCGCTAATAATGTGGTTACTATTAACTTGTTAAAGAAAACTGTTGATCACCGACCAAAAAAATAAATAATAATAAAATAAATATGTTGATCTTTTTGTCTATCATTTTTACATTTGCTAATGAAATGCTTATGTACAATCTCCTCGAAGACCATGGTGAAATGTTCTTTTACATGGACGTATAGGCCTTGGCAAGACATATTATTGGTGCTACAGCAATGACTTCTTCTCTTCAATCCATATTAGTAAAAGGGCGACCTGTGGATAAGTACATTGGTTTTTTTTAGCAAGTTGTAAGAGGCTTCTTTTCAACTACGCAGATGTTTATCGAGTTCTATCATGCAATCTTCCATTGAACTTTGTTATTTCCATACATTTCACAATTTTGTGCTTTCTTCTTTTGCTTTTGTATGCATTTAGTAGAGGTCCCTTCATCTATGCCAGCAATCAAAATAGGATAACTAGCAGCAGCAATGAGGATCCTACCGTTGTAGCCAAGATGTCTAATTATATTACTTTAAACAATAGCAATGAGGATTCTTTCATAACCAATGAACAGGCCAAGTTAAACCAGTTCTTGAGTTTTCTCACGCATGAATGAGAGAATCCTCTGAAGATTAAGAGAAAGATTAAGATGTAAGACATTTGAAGTTTTTCTCTACTATAAATTTGAAATTTGTGAGCAAATGTCTACTAAATCATCTGTTTTGCACATTGACAGCATTGATTTTGTGAACAAACTAGAGAAATTTTGAATATTAGAGAGTAATGGCAATTTTAAAATTACAGGTTTGTATATATTCTCAAAGGTAGCAGCTGTAGCACCTTGCCTTCTCTTTTTTCATGAATTTGATTCCATTGTGTTGAAGAGAGGGCATGATAATACAGGGGTCACTGACCATGTCATCAATTAGTTAGTTTCTTGCATTCAATGGCACTTATAAAGTGGTCATGTGAAATATAGTTGATGGTATGACTCACTAATGGTATGTTATTCATTGGTGCAGTTTTTACTGAATCAAGTGCTGTTGAAGTTTTAAGTGGTGTGTTTGTGTCAGCGGGGACAAGGTAATAATTTCGTCTTACATGGTAACAAAAAACACACTCATTCCATAGCACACTAACTGTAAACTACTGCTGGAAATTGCATGGACATTATGAATGCTTTGCCAAAAAAATTTCTATGAAGCATTTAATATGGAGACAATGTAATAACCTTTAAGGTAGACTATTAAATGCTAGGCATGACTTTTCCTTGATTTAGAATTGTTTAACTTTGGATACACATTATTGGATAAACTACATATGTATCAAAGAAGGTAATGAACGGCAAGATTGCTTGAATTACTTTTCAGTTGCTAAAGTAGCTTACAAGAAGTGTATTAAACTAGTCTTTAGCCTCTTCAATAGGATCAGCAGATGTCAATCCTTTCAGTTTTGGGTGTGCCAAAATCTTGTGAACTCATCATCATTGACTGCTTGAAGCTTAATAGAAATGAATAAGGTATGTATCATTTGATTAGCAAAGATAGTCGATGATGGTAAGTCCATAGAACTAGAGTTTGTTTTTTGTTGCGTCTTGTTTTGTGAGTTTTCTTTTAGCTAAACTTTCATCTTAGTTCTAGAACCACCTCTTGTATTTCTTCATCCTCTTATCTCTGAGCAAAATTCCTTTTTTGTATGTCATGAACATGCAGTACTTTCACTTGCCTCCACTATGGTGATGCTTAGCTGGTTTATGTTGCGCATCAGCATAATGTTGGGGTTGACATGCTTGGCAGCACGTAACTTGCTTAGATAGTAAGCACACTGAAGATGCTAATAAATGCTAAGTTTTGTTGAAAGGCAGAGGTGGTTGAGAGTATCGGTCATACCTTATGTAATGTTTTTTCAATTTCACTACAGTACAATCATGATTTGTGAGGAATGGAATAAAAGAATTAACGCCTGGTTAGCGAAAGAGTGAATTGTTGATACCTTTTATGCATATGCAGTAAGAGTGATTTAGTTACTTCCTTCATGAAGAATTGAAGGTGCTTTTCTAGTTACTTCTGAACTTATATTTTGTTAGTTTGTTTGTTTGCTATTTGTTCATTCCCTCCCATCTTAAATTACCAAACACAATTGAGGAAGATGTTGCTATTCGCCCAATAAAGCATTTACATTCTTGAATTCTTATTTGTTGTGCCGATGACTTCTGAATCCTTTGCTATTTTGAGCTGGGTCTGGGAATTTGATAACTCTTAACTCATTGACAAATTAAATAAGATAAATGCAATAATCTCAATTGCTCCCTTTTGTATAATTTTGGTTTCCTGCAGTTCCATAGATTGAATTGGGATTGTTTGATGCTGCACAATCAAAGATCACGGTCAGCTTTGCTCCACATCTGATGCCAATGGTTATAGTTGCAATTTTCAAGCATTCCCATTCTTAAAGTAGAAGTTCTGCTTCTCTAGCCATAATCATTTATTTTTTTCATCTATTTATGCAAAGTCTTGGAATGCAATCAACTATTCTTGCTGAAATGTCTTCCGGTGTAACGGTGGGGATCTATATGAGCAACTTAATGTTGTTTGCCAGCCAAACTTTACATGGCTAATAGTCCTATTCCACTTAGGCATTCAATGGCTTAATAGTATTGAGCATTAACCTTAGCTTTTGTTTGTTAAAGTATTTTTCAGTACTCATAATTAGCTTAATCAAAGTACATAATTTATTTCATAGATCTTGGTAAGTCAATTAAGTAGTGGAGATGTTGGGGGACTAAAACTTGAAAGATCCACGATTTCCCCTCGTATTCTCGAGTGTGCTTCCCACATACTTCATGTTGTTTGATCGCTTAATTCACTTTTTCTTGGTGGATGAGGAATTCATTATTTTGTTGAAAAAAGGAGTTCCTCATACTCAACACATGCGAGGATTCTATTATTGTTTTATGAGTGTTTTTCCCGATTGAGTATCTAGACAAGCAATACTAATCTCTCGTTGTAGGTTCCCAAGTGTCTGTTTTCCATCGAGTGCTTTACTTTTCGTGTAACATTAGTCATCCTATGGTGGTAAGCTGTCTAAACCTTTTTGCAGATGGACAATGTAGTGAAAGGAGCTTGTGGTCAGACTTTGCAGAATTTCAGTGAGATGATGGGATTACTCGAGATTGTGGGGTTTAATTGCCTACCATTGTTTCCTAGATGCATTCTTGTGGAGTTCAGGAGTTTTTTAGTTTCAAAAAAGTGACAAAAGAAAGGTGGAAATGTGTCTAATTCAGGAGTTCTTTCGTTTTATCTTTTTTTAAAATTGTTTAATATTGGTTGTTTTCAATTTTTCACTAAACACTTACGGGAGCTTAGAGCTGGTGGTACCAACTTTTATGTGTCTCTTCATTCAAATAGGACAATGCTTCATTGCTGTTGTAATATTCTTTGGAATGCAACAGTTTAATTGCTAACACACCAAGTGGGAGCAAACCTTTTAACATAATTATGTAAACCAGAGTGAATCTGACATGGTTGAGGCAAGAAATTAATTGTACAAAGAATAAATCATAATGTGAAGTCTAAAACCATCTTCCCTTAATGCAAGATTGAAAGGCTTTCTTACTTCTATCTCTTAACTAACAAAAATGTCAAGAGTTGGACTGGATATGACTCAATTCCGTGGTCACCATCTTATCTTTGGCTCTTTGATAGATCCATGTCCCAAGGAGATTTAGTCCAATGACAACATATAGCTAGTATCAATTTGCATGAATCCTTCTTTTTTCTTTTTGTATATCGACTACTTTTAAACACTCCCAAGGCAACCACTCGTGGAAAACCTATGGTGCCGAATGGTCCCATGTGGTTTTCATCTTGTAAACAGCTAATAGCCCTTGCCTTCTTTAGATAGTCCTTCCCCGTCTCTTTCACACCAGCTAACTTGTGTGTTTGACAATCTTGTTCTCGTTTGGTCACTAGTCTCCATGTAGGTGGTAAATTGTACATTCCAGTACTTTCTGCCATCAACAAAGTTTCTTGCTTGCGTGCTGTAATTTTGCATATCTTTGTAGTGCATAAGAATTTGCTAGATTTATTCCGCACCATTAGTTCTTCAAAAAAATCAACTACGAGGTAGCCAGGCATCTCAGCCTCTCTGCCAAACACAGACAAAGCGAACAAATAGTACTATGTCTTGCCTCCATTTGTCTCTGCACTAAGGTTTTCTACCTCAAATAGGCTACAATCTTTAACTCTTTGATATTACATAAATAAGGTGTGCTATCTCTCTTAATACAAAAATCCAGGATTTGAATTGATTAATCATTTGAAATTGGGCCACCTTCATGCAACAATTACTTCACCTCACCACTCCATTCGGCCACAAAGATGTTCTCTTTTTTAGGCTCTAGTTTATTTGATACTCAACTAGGAACTACATAATGACTGAAGCAAACTAGCTGATTAGAAAAGGTGCTTTATACCAAGGTGACCCTCCCATATTTCAACATTCACTTCTCCAATCTACAAGTTTGTACTCAGATAGCTCACTGGTTGGATTCGAAATTTTCTTTGAGCCCTAGAGGAATGGTTAGATGTACTATAGCAAAGTGACCTGTGATGGAGCATGTGATTATGTGTGTGCAACGAGCATGCATCTATAGTACTGAAAGATTGAACCATAGCCTCAAAACTAGAATTTAAGATTGAAATTCAAGCTGAAAGCTTCTCGGTGCATGTATTTTAACAGAGTGTTTTTACAATGTGAAGTTCTTTCTCGTTTTATCCCTTTAAGTTCTTTTTACTGTCATTAAAACACCAATTTTTTATTGTACAGGTTCTCTTTTTCATTTGGAATCCTTGACACTCTATCAATCATCTTTCATGTGTGATGTGAACTGAAATTCTCTTAATCTTATCATGCTAGAAAATTTGAATGTTAAAATGTCTTCTTGCTCCTCGATGTTCTCTTAGCTGATCATATCAATCCTTTTTATCTTAACAAGGCAGGTAGAGGATATGGTAGTCTTATTCTTGCCATACTAGGAACTACTTCCGGTGCACTTGACTAAATATGAAATTTTGGATTGTCTTTTCCATTGCAAATGCACTTCTGGAAGCAATGTTCCTAAGAATCTAGGTTAGTGCTTCGAAGAACCCATGTTGATCTCAATAATTGTGCGGTGGTTTTAGATTTGGACACCTGAATATTGCTAGTAATATAATGCTTTGATGTTTGGAGGTCCTATTAAAAAGAAAAATGGGGTAGGATTATTATATTGGGCTTTAAAACCTAAGACCATCAAAACTTCTAAGACCCAAAAGATAATAATAGATGTCATACTGACCGATTTTTATGGCTCTTTATTGTGGATGTAGGCATTGCTTGTTGATTTTGAAGTCTCCAAAGACATATATTCACGAGCTCACATCAACATGAAAGGGTTAGTACGAACATCTAGAGGGGCTGAATATATGAATGAAAATTTTCGTAAAATTCAGAAGAAGTAAATTGCCTTAAGAAGATAACATACTATAAACACATTCAGCTTTAAACAATTAAATAAGACTACAAATAAAAGTACGGAGTTCAAGGAAGAAAATAGGAACACAAGGTTTATAGTGGTTCGGCTTAGACCAAGCTTATGTCCACTCTCTCGCACTGACAGCTTATTGGCTGGATTCCACTATTGATCAAAAGAGATTTTACAACTTGTGATCTTCGACTTTTCAATGAAGAGCCTTTACTAGTCTCTCACAAAGTCTCACTATGTGTTTCTTTCTTTTGTATACAACTTTGAGCTCAATGAATAAAATAGCAAGGAACTAGAAAACTTCAGATTTTGAAAATTTTCTTTCAGGCACACTCTCAAACAACTAGCGAGTTCTCCTTATATACTCCATCATGTCTTTAATACCGTTAGTGCTTTTCAAAGAAATTCTTCAAATCAACCCGTTGGATAGAATCAATCAAGGTGATCTCGAGTTATTATATGAGATGTGATGAAAGTCTGTCATCATGTTTGCCCATACAATCAGAATCTTGGTTTCCATAAGTAGAATCTTCCAAGTTTGTTTCACATTTCAAAAGATTTGATTATCAGAATTGATTCCAATAAAGATAATCAATCAAGTAGGTTCTATATCCAGCCATAAGGTTATCCATAAACCATATGAATCGAATCCTTGAAGATAATCCCGCATCTGGATAGGTCTTCATTTTTCAGTCTGGAAACTGTTAATGAGAGCATACTTGAAACTTAAAGTCTGGCGGTCTTTAGACTTTGACGATAGTGCCTGTCTTCAGACTATGACACTTGAGTCTGGAGTCTTCTGACTAGATTTTGGAAATGTTTTGTCAACTTCAAAATAGTAAAAGAGTTTTCTCCAACAGAACATACTGATTGGGTATGTTTATGGCTTCGAGCAAAAGTTATGCTGCAGTAGTCATGCAAAGAGGTACTTGAGTTGAAGCAATGTCCCTTTATCTCTAATAATGATGTCAAGTATCTTATTAATTACATTAATTCATGTTGGAGGTCACAACTCTTTTACAAAAGGACCTAGAAAATGCTAAAGAAAAGTTTAGAAGTTCTTGTTGCTGATCTATAGTTCTTAAGGGACCAAGTGACGATCATGTAGGTAAGTCGGAATTTTTTGGGAACTTGGAGGTCCATGTTTGTTTCAAAGCTGTTTGCTATGTTAGTTTGGGGTAGGTCCATTGTTGTTGAACTACTATTGCTGTGGTTTTTGTTATCATCTTGAGGCTACACATTGGGAAGACATGTTAATTTGTGACAACTTGGAGGGTAGTAATATCGCACTTATGTGAACTTGAAAAAATTTGAAAGTTGTTGTAGAACAGTATTCTTTAGTTTTGCAACTTGAATCAAGGTAGCACAATGTGTACTTTTGGAGACTTTGTTCTCCCCATTTTGACTGGGTGAATGAATTGTGTGTTGCCCTATGATCACAAAGGTTTGATGATAAGTGATTTCGGTTAGGTTTACTGAGATTTACTGCATTACAACAAGCTTGCCATGTAAAATAATTTTTATTGAGAACCTCTTGGGTTTGAGTTTTCACTTTTTATGTTGTGCATTAGTTTTGAGTTGACATATGGTCTATATGTTTTGTCTCATTTCACCTTGGTCATGCGTGTTCGAAAGAACTAATCTAAATTTGAATTTGGGGAAAAAATGGGGAGATTTATTTTCTGCCATATAAGGCATTTACATTCTTGAATTCTTATTTGTTGTGCTGATGATATGTATTTTTCGTTTTCCTTTGCTAATTTTAGTTGGGTCTGAGAATTTAATGATTTTGACTCTTAGATGAATTAAATTAGGCAAATGCAAAACCTGGGTTGCTTCCTTTTGTATAATCTTTGTTTCATGTAGTTCTAGAGTTATAATTGGAATTATCTAATGCTGCACAACCGAAGATCACTATCAACTTTACTCCACATGTGATGTGAATTGTTATAGTTGCAATTTTCAAGTATTCCCATTCTTAAAGTTGAAGTTCTGGTTCTCCAGTTGTGACATCCTGATTCTCAGGCTCTGTTTTCGATTAAATAAATTGGGCTTTTCATTGATGCGCTTATAGTTCTTCTCTCTGAGTTGGCCACTCACGAGATAACTAGCCTATTAGATGAAGTCGTTAAGGAATTTTAATATAATAAACTTGAGAATTCGATAAGGAATCGACTGCTCGACCGTGCTAGTTTGCAAGGGTCATTACGGCATTGTCAAAATCGACCAGAGATCAAAGATAGGTCGGTTTGATTGATATGTGTGATCAAAGTGTGGGTAATTCCACCTGATTGCAAAATTCTCGTCAATCGGCACTATACCGATTTTTTTCGGTTGTATTGGGTACCCTGTGTCCGTATTTGAAACCTTAAGATTTTCACGAAAATCGAGAGTCGCCCATGTGTCGAAGATGTATATTATGGCTCAAAAGTAATATACATTTCGGAAAGCTACTCAGTAGGCTAGGTCACGTTAAAATCGCGCTAGATTGAAATTAACTGCGAATTTGAATCTAATTTCCAAAATTGAAAATTCTGTCATGTCACAATTCATTTTAGGACCCTCAACTCACCTCTGAAGATTTTTCCGCAAACCGAGATTTTTGGCGAAATTACAAAATATGGCTGTTTTTGTTCGGAAAATTCAGGGGACCGTACCACCTGCCATGGTGGCGTCGTTGACTCCGGCTCTCTCCCCCCGCAAAGGGGAAGAGTTCGAATCTCGGAGGCATTACTTGGTGCCTTGCCCGCTTGCACGTGGTGGTGGTTTCCACGTGTCGGCCCTAGGGCTTACTTGCTGAGCTTTCGGCTTATGGGGTTTCTTGGGTAACAAAAAAAATAAAAATTCAGGGGACCATTTTTTATCACGTTTTTTGGATACAAGTTGGTTTTATTGTGAGGAAAAATGTCAATTTGATCATGGATACCTTGGTTGAATCTATGGGGGTCAAATTGGATCCAATTGGAGAGGATTTGAATCCAATTTGGGGGAAATTAAGTCCAAATTCATAGGCCCTTTGGTCCCTCACCTTGTGGACCATTTGGGGCATGTTCTAGGGAGGATTTTGTGCACCGAATTTGGTTGAGGATAGGGCTGAATTGGTGGGGGCCAAAGCAATGATCAAAAGAGGATATTTGTGGTCAAAGGGGACCCCCAAAGCTTATGTAGTCTTCTTCTCCCTCAACCAGCCTCCTTTATCCATTGTTGAGCAAGATTTGAGCTCCAAAAACAAGAGAGAAACCGGAGAGAGTCCCCCCTTGCCTGTTGACACCCCTGCCGCCATCCAGCATTGTCCGGCTCACCTGCTGTGCCGCCCGCGAGCTCAGCCAGTGTCGTCTGCTTCACTGCTCGCGTCCGCTCGTCCCTTTCCGACGTAGCCAAGCCACTATCGCAAGGTGCCGAGCTCACTTGGCCACCCGTCCCATTGCCGAAAGCCACCACTTGCTCTGCTCGCTTGCCTAACCGACCGTCTCACCATTTTTGCCCAAGCCAGCTCCGGTTCAGCCCTCTTGGCCCAGCAACCAAAATTGAGTAGTCCAATCCAACCATGGGCTTCAAGGCCCATTATGGACCATTTCTGAGCCTTGTTAGGTGTCGTCGCTTTAGAGATTGTTGCCCGTCTCTGTGTTGCCATCGTCGTGGAATCATCAGATTTCAAAGCTAGTGATTTTACTCATTAAACTTTGCTTAGGGAGTTAATTATGCTTAAGGGTTGATTAGTTAGGCTATGTATGGTTTCGGTAGTTAGTTAAAATGGATTAGTATTTAATTACTCGTTTATGCATGTTAGGTGGTTAGATTGGCTTAATTAGCAACTATATATGTTGTATTATTTATCTAGTTAGGTTTGAAATTTTTCCGGGTCCGTTTTAGTATTTGATTAGGCTTTTCCGGCCTAAGTTTGCATTTATGGTATTTAAATGTATTTATTTAATTATTTTTAGTATTTATTTACTTATTTATTATTTTTCGAAAATTATATCGGGATAACTAGTGACTGGAATTTTGTGCTGATTGTAATCGTGTGATTGATTTATTTAATTGAATGTCGATTTGTGCAAATTGAGTGAGATTTGTAATTTTGGGTATTTATCCCAAAATTGAGTAATTTCGGTATTTAATTAGAAAATATCGGACATCGGTTTACAATGCCAAAAATGTGTTTATGGACTATTATAATTAGTGGGATTTTATAAAAGAAAGATATTGTGTTTTTGGCTCAGGCCGTATTTTTATCGAGTACTTTTAACTAAGTATATTATTAGCTTGTGAGAGCATATATGTATGTCAGCTTGTGCGAGCATATTTATCGTCAGCTTTTGGGATTCTTTGCACATCAGCTTGTGAGAGCACTATACTATATCAGCCTATGAGCGATATATCAGCTTTTGAGAGCAGTATATTATATCGTCCTATGGGCTTTAATACATCAGCTTGTTAAAGCATTATACATTATCAGCTTGTGAGAGCTAAGATCGTTATATTAGCTTGTGAGAGCACAATCTATATTATCAGCTTATGCGAGTTACTATCTATCTATATCAGCTTGTGAGAGTTATGACCAGATATTTCAACTTTTGAGAGCATTGAATGATAACTTCAGCTTGTGTGAGCATTGGTCATATTAAATTAATAGATAGTACTATTGGTATGGAATTGAACTGATTAGCTGATTGATCGATGAATCGAATTGGATTGATTGATTGAGATTATGAACTGTACATATCTACAGGAAAAAACTGAGGCAAATGTAAATCCTCTATCATGTGTGTGCATAGGTAGTCTTTAGGCATATTTCCTTCCTAGTTGAAGTTTAGGGGGTGGATTTGCTGAGACATCGTCTCATCTTGTTGTGAGATGACATTTTCAGGTTCGTGATGGAGAATCCTCTAGAATGTCATGGTCATCCCATGAGGGTTACCGAGCGGGTTTCTAGTTACCTCAATCCTGGAAGCTTTTGGGTCCATGAGCTGGTAGTGACCACAGTCTAGGTCAAAGAGAATCCACCTCATAGGATACCTCATCGATTCAAATTATGGTTTCGATACGGGGTGGGTCCCTTTAGGACTTTTGATATCCCCGCTGTGGTAATTGATGTTGCTCTGAACGAGGATCCAACTAACCCACCCGATGGCATAGTGGAGAACTTGCCGTCTCGTCTGGACCCTACAGAGACTAAAGAATCAACGAATGAGTCCGACTAGCTAGTCATATGACAGCTTTGTTCAAGGATCGACCTTTTATAGATTTTGTGAATATAGACTAGTATTGTAAATGACTTAGTCTGCTGTGTATATAAGTATGACATCCAGATTTTCGGGTTTTAATTTGACTGGATAAATAGGATCCTGTCTCATCGCTCGTCAATTTATTGACGGGTCCGAAATTTCAATAAAGAAATTATCGGAGGAAAAATTGAAGACCAAAAAGAAAATTGAAAGGAAAAGGAAAAGAGAAAAGGAAAATTGAAATAAAGAAATATGCATTTCCTTTTTTTTTTTTTCTCTCTCTCCCTCTCTTTTCTTTTCTTTCTTTTCTCTCTTTTCTTTCTCTCTCCTCTCTCCTCTCCCCTTCCCTTCGTGTGGACGCCCACCCCCACCGAACACTTCCCCTAGCTAATTTGAAATTGGCTTCTCCTCTTTCTTCTTCCTTTCTTTTTGACTAGTCAAAGCTCTTTCTCTCTCTCTCTCTCTCTCTCTCTCTCTCTTTCTTTTTCTTCTTCTTCCTCCCCACGCATCCGAAGAAGCAAACCAGAGGAGGAAGCTCGAACAGGAGCCGCATGATCGCAGCTCCCCGCTCGCCGCTCGTCCCGCCGTCACACCGCCGCACCGCCCGCGCCGTGCCCGCGCGCTCGCCGCCGTCCAGCCACCCGTCCGTACGCGCCCAAGCCACGCGATCCAGCCACGACCCAGCTCGGTTCCTCCCCGACCAGCCCCCGTCCGGCCACCTCCGGCCGCCGCCCAGCTTCGCCCGACCTCCCCGACGTTCCCCTCGACCTCCGCCGGCCTTGCTCCTCCATCTCAGCCACCGGAGCAGCCTCGTTTGGCCATGAACAACAACTGGAAAAATGGGTTTCCAGCACTGTTCAAGGCCGTTTTGGGCCGTTTCCGGGCCCCGAACCCGAGGCCCGCTTTGGGAAGAATTGTTCCTTGCATCGCCGCCGTCGGATTGATCCGATTTGCGCGCGATTTGGTGAGTAATCTCACTAATCCATGATTAGTTGGCTAATTATGCTTAAGGTTGGTTAAGTTTTAATTAATTATGTTTAGGTTGTTAGATTAGAATTAATTAGCAATTATTAGTCAATTGTGATGCGATTTAGATAAATTGATTGCGCAGTTAACAAGTAGATGTGGTCTACTATTTATTGGGAGTGTCTCAGAAATTTTCGGACCCCAATCGGGCTTCAATTTGGCGATTCGGGCCTAAGTGAGATTTTTGGGCATTTAAATATTAATTTTCGGAATTAATTAAATAATTATTTATTTTCCGAAAATTCAAGGGAGATGGTTCGGAACCGGAATATTATGCTGATGATCGTGGCGAAGTCCGTTCATTTAATCGGACTTTATTTTAAGCTATATTATATTTTTAATATTAATTAATTTTCTAAATTAATTAAATAATTATTTATTTTCTGAAAATTTAATTGGGATGGCACGTGACCAAAAATTTATGCTGATGACCATGGTGCAATCTGTTTATTTAATTGGGCCTTATTTTGAGCTAATCGGAATTTTTAATATTTAATAATTAATTTTCGAAATTAATTAATTATTTATTTATTTTTGAGAAATTAAGATTGAGATGGTGACGACCGAAATCTCGTGCTAATTTTCGTGGCGCAGTCCATTTATTTATTTGAGCTTTGAATTGTGCCAAATTGATTTAATTGTGGACATTTAGGATATGTTCCTAAATTGATTATTTGGATGAGAATATGGTATACTATATCGGCCTTCGGGCGATATGTCAGCTTTGGGTGAGTAGTATACCAGTATACTATATCGACCTACGGGCGATATGTCAGCTTTGGGTGAGCAGTATACTTTATTATCAGCTTTGGGTGAGCATAAGGTATACTATATCGGCCTTCGGGCGATATGTCAGCTTTGGGTGAGTAGTATACCGGTATACTATATCGACCTACGGGCGATATGTCAGCTTTGGGTGAGCAGTATACTTTATTATCAGCTTTGGGTGAGCATAGGGTATACTATATCGGCCTTCGGGCGATATGTCAGCTTTGGGTGAGCAGTATACCAGTATACTATATTGACCTACGGGCGATATGTCAGCTTTGGGTGAGTAGTATACTTTATTATCAGCTTTGGGTGAGCATAGGGTATACTATATCGGCCTACGGGCGATATGTCAGCTTTGGGTGAGCAGTATACCAGTATACTATATCGACCTACGGGCGATATGTCAGCTTTGGGTGAGTAGTATACTTTATTATCAGCTTCGAGCGAGTTATACTATCTAATGGTCAGCTTTGGGTGAGCAGTCCTGATTTGATGGGACTTTATAGATAGTATTGAATGTGCCGACCAAGCATGGGTCGTGATGACGTGTAATCGACTAGGTAGATTGATCATTGCTTGATCTGATGTTGTGAATTGATCGATTGATTGGAAATGACCATGAGATGGTCTGATTGACTTGTAATCGACTAGGTCGATTGATCGATGATTCGATCTGAGTGTGACTTGATGTGATTCATTGCTTTGAATTGATGTCGTGGATTGATTGACTGATTAGAAATGACCGTGAGTGGTCTTGTTGGCATTTAATCAACTAGGTCGATTTGATCGATGCTTTGATTAGTGATATGATTGCTTAGGTGCCTATTATGAATTGTACTGACTTACAGGTGGGATATGAGGCCAAGGTAGGTCTTCTGACCCATGCGTGTTTAGTTAGCCTATAGTATAATAGTTTACTAATTGGGCTTAGTGGGGTAGAACTCGCTGAGACGTAGTCTCATCCCAGTTTGGGGAAAAACATTTCAGGACCCCGATGAGGAGCTGAGGAGGAGTCTAAGAAGGAGAACTCGAAGGTGAAACTTAAAGAGAATGATTTTTGGAAGAAGAAGATAATCCTGAGAGGGGCATGAGTATAGCCTGGATGGGCTGAGAGTCTATCTTCTTTTGAGAATTTCTGTCGAAGTGAATAGTTATGAATTGTTTGTGTTTTGTATAAAAGTTTGGTTATAAATTTCAATATGAAAAATATGGCCCTGCTTTTCTATCCTATCGTTTTATTGTCTGGGGATTTTAACTGCTTCCGCATGTGCTTAATAAACGAAAGGGTCGGCGATACTTTGTCCTGGGATATCGCATTATAAAATCGACCAAGTGAGAAGGATGTGTGCGTGCCCGAGGATCGGGGCGTGACATACAGTTTAAGTGGTATCAGAGCTAAGTTGAAGATTGGAGTGATAAGGAGCGTTGACCATGGGATAGTTAGTAGGATGGCCTTTAAATTCATGCCGATGCATGTCTGTGTTAGCTGAGTGCTAAAATTGTTGGTTGTGTGTGGATCGTTCATCTTCTAATCCAGTGTGGATTTGGAAGGCGGGTTTCAGTGTAAAGACTGAACCATGAGCGAGCAGGAGCTGAGAACTCCTAGTAAGGGGACAATGTCCTCTGTGACTCGGGATAAAACACTGACAAATATCGGTACCCGAGGTGGTTGTGGCAGAGTGTTGGCTCTAGCCAGCTCGAGTGTAAGAGTACCACTGCAAGTTGGTACTTGTGTAGCAACGTCGAATGATCCTAAGTTCGATAGGATCGTTCTGATGCAAGTATTTCTTGGGAATTGGATGAGCAAGTAAGCTTAGGATCAAGCCGCTGTCGTTGTCGTTATCACTACCGCTGTCAGTGTTGTAACAGCTGTTGTAGCTACACCTATTGAGATCCAGAGTGGGGATATGATCTGGGATTGAGCCATCGCTTCCAAGGCAAGGTACAGATCCAGTTCAGGCAGTAATGGAAATCGGTCAAAGGAAAGACCGAGGTCGAGAGAAAAGTATTCTATTCCACCCAATAGGAAGGGCGACATAGTCAAGTCAGTATTCAGACAAATGGAACATGTTGTTCCGTGGAAGATATGTTACATGGAAGATGGTATGGATCAGTCTCATGTATTTTGAGGACAGGAGGTAGAAGACTCACTAGGTGAGTGCCGAAAGTATGGAAGGAATGCATGGATTAATCCTGTGTTCGAGAATGACTAGAACATGCTTTGATGGTAGTGAGCACGACCATCAAGTGAGGGACTATCAGTTGGAGTTCAGGAAGAACACCAATATTGCTACTACTGATAGAATGCCACTAGGATGGCGAAAGAGACAGGAATGAAAACGACCAGGCACGGATCAGTGAAATAATGTCTTGAAGTAATTTTATCATAGTAGTGCCTCAGAGTTTCAGGGATTAAGTTATGGAATTTTAATATGTGTGTTAAGGTGGTAGGAGAAGAACCATTGACTAGAGTTGTACTCGATTGGCTGTTGGTGTACAACTCTATCGTCAAGTGTGGAAAGAATTGGCTCTAGAGCATCTTGTGTTGATGAATTGTTATAATTGAGTAAACCAACTTATTCCGGGAGCAGGTAGAAGTGTCGAGTTTTATTGAGAGTCGAGAAGGGTCCTTGACTTCTTTGATCTCGTCACTTGAGGTAACCTGGTTGTCAGACAGAAGTTATCGAGATTAGTGGGCAATGATCTTAGATAAGACAGATTGAAGAATTAAACATTGAGAACTCCTTAGTAGTCCAAGAATTCTTGGAAGTGTTGCCAGAAAAGTGGTCAGACCGTTGCCGGAGAAAGAAATAGAGTTACAATCGAGTTAACATCTGGAACAGATCCATTCTCTAAAAGTTCTTACCGGTTGTTGTTGTTTGCATTGATAGAACCGAAGGTACGGATGTGAGGATTGATGAATGAGGAATTCATGCATATCAGTGCATCACTTAGGGATCATCAGTTTTGTGAAAAGTGAAAGAAAGATGGTTCGTTGCAATTATGCATCAACTATAGTCGACCCAATCAAGTGACGATCAAGGATAAGTGTTCGTTGTCAAAGATCGACGAATTGGGCGACTTGTTATAAAGAGTGTGGATGTCTTCAAGGATCGACTTGAGGACAGGTTATTGTTAATTGAGAACCAGAAAGGAGGTTATACTAAAGACGGCATTTCGCACTTGATTTTGTCCTTGTGAGAATAATGTAAAACCATTTGATTTGACGAACGCTCCAGCCGCTGTCATAGATTTGACAAATCGAGTGTTCAAAGAATATCTAGATCAACGGTGATCGTATGGTGTAGCGACATTATAAGGTGTTCATTAAGTGTTGAGAATCACGAGATGCCCCTAAGAATGGTCGTGTGGTTACAGGCAAAGAAATCTTCATGGACCTAGCCAAGATCGAATCAGTTGTTAATGGACCGAGACCGACATCAATGTCAGAGATCAGAAGTTGTGGGGATTGGACAGATTACTACGGAAGGTTTGTGAAAGAATTTTCAGCATCAGTATCATCTTGGGCTTGACCTCTTGAGAAAGAAGAGAAATACATTGGCATAAACAAGTACGAGGATAGTTTCCAGAGCTTCAGTAAGATCAGGCTACCGCACTTATGCTAAACTTTTCATTTGGCTCTAGAAAGCATGAAACCTTTAGTGATGTGTCTTGCCAACGACTGGGTATGTATTGATACAACATGAGAAGATTGTCGTATAACCGTCCCGCCAGTTGAGACCCAACAAGTTGAACATGAAACAGTGTCATGAATCAGAATTTTGGCAGAACTATAATGATGTTATCTGGTTTTATCTTGGGAGAATGAAAGAAGTAATTTATGTGTTGAGCCGAGAGTCTTCGATCATACATAGGCTGGCTAAAGTATAAACTTTACTTAAAAAGGGTTCGAAATTTGGTTTTCAAATTTGAGGTAGGCTACCTTTTAAATTTTATAGCCGCCCTCAAAAGTGAACCAAATGTTCAAGTTAGAATCGGCGCCTAGTTGACAGACAGAGATGTTCAGAAGATCTTATAAGATGATATTGGCAAGAAAGAACCTGATTTTAAGACTTTTAAAGGTGGAACGTTCGGGTTCCATGAGTGATTGAATACACTTGACAGTGTAGCACTTAGGGAAAAGATCTTGTCAAAAGTTCACTATAGTATTGCAGCTTTGACCAGATGGTGCAAGTAAATTAGAATTGGCATTAGCTAGATTAGTAAGCTAATATGAAGATAAATACAGTTGAGCAGGTTAAAAGCGCTAGAGGTGTCAGTAAGTGGAAGTTCAGTAATGCAAATCCAGAAGATTTTACCATCACTTGAGAGTCCCAAGTAAGAATGGGAATATATCACAATGGAATATTGTGATAGGCTTACTAAAGATTCATGGGATGACTGATACCATTTGAGGATAATAGTCGATTGATAGATGGAGTTGGTCCACTTTGGTACAGTACGAATATATCTTGTTTTGAGTGTGTGATCCAGATTTCGGTTTTGATTTCGATTAGATAAATTGGGCATTTCATCGACGCGATTACAGTGTTTTTCTTTGAGTTGGCCACTCATGAGATAACTAGACTAGCTGAGTGAGTTATTAAGGACCTTAAGGCAAATAGACTTGAGAATTCGACCAGGGATTGACTTCTCGACCGTGCTCATCTTTAGAGATCATTGCGGCATAGTATAAAATCAATTTGAAATCATAAATAGATCGGCTCGACTGAGATGAATGACCGATCGTGGGTGACTCCACTAAATTGGAAAATTCTCATCGACCGGTACTAATTTGATGTTTCTATCGTTTTGGTACCCTGTGTCCGTATTTGAATCTTTGAGATTTTCACGACAATTGAGAGTCGCCAATGTGTCGAGTGGGTTCATTGTGACTCGAAGAAAATCGACCACGGGTCATTTGCCCTAAAAAGCTCTGAACACTACCCGGTAGCCTAGGTCATACTAAAGCGTGTTGGAGTGAAATTAACCGCCAATCTAAGTTCGATTTCAGAAATTGAAGATCCTATCTTGCCACAAAGTGGGTATACCGAAGTGTGTGTGTCTCGGATAGTTCACCGACATGGAGTGTCGAGGATGAATTATATCTTGAATCTAGATCAGAGATTATAAGTTGGCAGAGTTTTTTTTAGGGTTCTTTATTAAGCAGTGTATAGCAGAGGGTACAGAATTTCAATGGTGAAAAGAAAGTGAATAATGATGTCAGCTCAGTAATCAGAGTAAAGATTGCTCAGAATTGTCAGAAATTTTGAATCGTTGAGGTTCGAAGGTTTATTAGGGAGTCGAGAAAAAAGAGATCAGATGTGGATGACAGAATGTCTTATGTGAGAAGCTCAGTTCAGTTGTTGGTTCAGAAAGAGCAGATTTTGTGTGCGAAGATGATCTCCTTGGTCAAAGTGGTTAGACAACGCCACGAGACCGAATGATCAGCGTGGAAAAGTGAGACTCGATGAGACGGCAATACCCCCACCTTTCGTTTATGGATTGGTAAAGGTTTAAATTTCGAGGACGAAATTTTTATAAGAGGGGAAGAGTTGTGACATCCAGATTTTCGGGTTTTAATTTGACTGGATAAATAGGATCCTGTCTCATCGCTCGTCAATTTATTGACGGGTCCGCAATTTCAATAAAGAAATTATCGGAGGAAAAATTGAAGACCAAAAAGAAAATTGAAAGGAAAAGGAAAAGAGAAAAGGAAAATTGAAATAAAGAAATATGCATTTCCTTTTTTCTTTTTCTCTCTCTCCCTCTCTTTTCTTTTCTTTCTTTTCTCTCTTTTCTTTCTCTCTCCTCTCTCCTCTCCCCTTCCCTTCGTGGGGACGCCCACCCCTACCGAACACTTCCCCTAGCCAATTTGAAATTGGCTTCTCCTCTTTCTTCTTCCTTTCTTTTTGACTAGTCAAAGCTCTTTCTCTCTCTCTCTCTCTTTCTTTTTCTTCTTCTTCCTCCCCACGCATCCGAAGAAGCGAACCAGAGGAGGAAGCTCGAACAGGAGCCGCACGATCGCAGCTCCCCGCTCGCCGCTCGTCCCGCCGTCACACCGCCGCACCGCCCGCGCCGCGCCCGCGCGCTCGCGGGCATCTAGCCACCCGTCCATGCGCGCGCAAGCCGCGCGATCTAGCCACGACCCAGCTCGGTTCCTCCCCGACCAGCCCCCGTCCGGCCACCTCCGGCCACCGCCCAGCTCCGCCCGACCTCCCCGACGTTCCCCTCGACCTCCGCCGGCCTTGCTCCGCCATCTCAGCCACCGAAGCAGCCTCGTTTGGCCATGAACAGCAGCTGGAAAAATGGGTTTCCAGCACTGTTCAAGGCCGTTTTGGGCCGTTTCCGGGCCCCGAACCCGAGGCCCGCTTTGGGAAGAATTGTTCCTCGCATCACCGCCGTCGGATTGATCCAATTTGCGCGCGATTTGGTGAGTAATCTCATTAATCCATGATTAGTTGGCTAATTATGCTTAAGGTTGGTTTAGTTTTAATTAATTATGTTTAGGTTGTTAGATTAGAATTAATTAGCAATTATTAGTCAATTGTGATGCGATTTAGATAAATTGATTGCGCATTTAACAAGTAGATGTGGTCTACTATTTCTTGGGAGTGTCTTGGAAATTTTCGGACCCCAATCGGGCTTCAATTTGGCGATTCGGGCCTAAGTGAGATTTTTGGGCATTTAAATATTTATTTTCGGAATTAATTAAATAATTATTTATTTTCCGAAAATTCAAGGGAGATGGTTCGGAACCGGAATATTATGCTGATGATCGTGGCGAAGTCCGTTTATTTAATCGGACTTTATTTTAAGCTATATTGAATTTTTAATATTAATTAATTTTCGAAATCAATTAAATAATTATTTATTTTCTGAAAATTTAACGGGATGGCACGTGACCAGAAATTTATGCTGATGACCATGGTGCAGTCTGTTTATTTAATTGGGCCTTATTTTGAGCTAATCGGAATTTTTAATATTTAATAATTAATTTTCGAAATTAATTAATTATTTATTTATTTTTCAGAAATTAAGATTGAGATGGCTGACGACCGAAATCTCGTGCTGATTGTCGTGGCGCAGTCCATTTATTTATTTGAGCTTTGAATTGTGCCAAATTGATTTAATTGTGGACATTTAGGATATGTTCCTAAATTGATTATTTGGATGAGAATATGGTATACTATATCGGCCTTCGAGCGATATGTCAGCTTTGGCTGAGTTGTATACCAGTATACTATATCGACCTACGGGCAATATGTCAGCTTTGGGTGAGCAGTATACTTTATTATCAGCTTTGGGTGAGCATAAGGTATACTATATCGGGGCGATAGCTTTGGGTGAGTAGTATACGGTATACTATATCGACCTACGGGCGATATGTCGCTTTGGGTGAGCAAGTATACTTTATTATCAGATTTGGGTGAGCATAGGGTATACTATATCGGCCTTCGGGCGATATGTCAGCTTTGGGTGAGCAGTATACCGGTATACTATATCGACCTACGGGCGATATGTCAGCTTTGGGTGAGCAGTATACTTTATTATCAGCTTTGGGTGAGCATAGGGTATACTATATCGGCCTTCGGGCGATATGTCAGCTTTGGGTGAGCAGTATACCAGTATACTATATTGACCTACGGGCGATATGTCAGCTTTGGGTGAGCAGTATACTTTATTATCAGCTTTGGGTGAGCATAGGGTATGCTATATCGGCCTACGGGCAATATGTCAGCTTTGGGTGAGCAGTATACCAGTATACTATATCGACCTACGGGCGATATGTCAGCTTTGGGTGAGCAGTATACTTTATTATCATCTTCGAGCGAGTTATACTATCTAATGGTCAGCTTTGGGTGAGCAGTCCTGATTTGATGGGACTTTATAGATAGTATTGAATGTGCCGACCAAGCATGAGTCGTGATGACGTGTAATCGACTAGGTAGATTGATCATTGCTTGATCTGATGTTGTGAATTGATCGATTGATTGGAAATGACCATGAGATGGTCTGATTGACTTGTAATCGACTAGGTCGATTGATCGATGATTCGATCTGAGTGTGACTTGATGTGATTCATTGCTTTGAATTGATGTCGTAGATTGATTGACTGATTAGAAATGACCGTGAGTGGTCTTGTTGGCATTTAATCGACTAGGTCGATTTGATCGATGCTTTGATTAGTGATATGATTGCTTAGGTGCCTATTATGAATTGTACTGACTTGCAGGTGGGATATGAGGCCAAGGTACGTCTTCTGACCCATGCGTGTTTAGGCAGCCTATAGTATAATAGTTTACTAATTGGGCTTAGTGGGGTAGAACTCGCTGAGACGTAGTCTCATCCCAGTTTGGGGAAAAACATTTCAGGACCCCGATGAGGAGCTGAGGAGCAGTCTAAGAAGGAGAACTCGAAGGTGAAACTTAAAGAGAATGATTTTTGGAAGAAGAAGATAATCCTGAGAGGGGCATGAGTATAGCCTGGATGGGCTGATTTTTGTGTCCCTACTTTTTTATTCCATCTCTATTATTGTCTGGGGATTTATTTATTCGTTTCCGCATGCGCATTAAAATGAATGAGTCGGCGATGCATTTTGGGACATCGCAAATTTAATTGACCATTGAGGGATGGGCACGCGCTCGGGGATCGGGGCGTGACACCCGCAATAATTATTAGCTTTCTTCATCTATTTATGAAGATTGCTAGAATGCAGTCGACTATTCATGCCGAAATGTCTTCAGGTGTAATGGTAGGGATCTATATGAGCAACTTAAAGTTGTTTGCTAGGCAAACTTTTTCAGGCTAACAGTCCTATTCTGCTTAGGCATTCAATGGCTTAATATACAGGGTATTAACCATATCTTTTGTTTGCTTAAGTACTTATTCTTTGTGTTCATAATTAGGTTAATTAAATACATAATTTATTTTATAGCCCTTGGTAAGTTAGTCAAGTAGTAGACATTTGGGGGACTGAAACTTAGAAGGTCCGTGACTTCCTCTATATTCTTAAGTGTGCTTCCCACATACTTAATAATATTTGATTGCTTAATTCACTTTATCTTGTTGGATGAAGAATTTGTTATTTTGTTAGAAAATGGAGTTGTTCCTCATACTCAACATGTGTGAGGATCCTATTATTGTTTTATGAGTGTCTTTCCTAATAGAGTATATGGATGAGCAATACTAATCTATGCGTAGGTTCTCAAGTGTCTGTCTTCCATGAAGTGCTTGACTTTCCATGTAACGTTGAAGTCATCTTTTGATGATAAGCTGTCTAAATCTCTTTTGGCATATTGACAATATGGTGAAGGGAGCTCATGGTCATCCTCTACATAATCTTCATTGAGATGATGAGATTACCTGAGATTGTGGGGTTTAACTACTTACCATTGTTTCCCTGATGCATTCTTGCAAGTGAGCTAAATTATGCATGGATTTTGTTCAAGAAAGCTTGTATAACTACATTGGTTGTGTCTCAGTTGTAGCTTTTGTTTATTCTTTCTGGTGACTCATTACACCTTTCCTCACCTTGCTCTCTCTCTATCTCACTCTGCTAAAATGTGGTCATTGTTAACTTGTTAAATAAACCTATTTCATCTTTGTGTCTATCATTCTTATATTTGCTGATAAAATGTTTTTGGGCAAGCTCCTCTAAGGCCATGGTCAAATGTTCTTTTAAATGGATATTTGGGCTTTGGCAAGACACACATTGCTGGTGCTGTAGCAGCAGCTTGTTCTCTTCAATCCATATCAGTGAAAGACCGAGATGTTGAATAAGTATATTGGTACCATTGAGCAAGCTATAAGAAGCTTATTTTTAGCTACACTGATGCTGATTGAATTCCATTGTGCAATCTTGTATTATACTCTGTTATTTCCAGAAATTTCATATTTTTGTGCTTTCTTCTATTGCTTTTGTATGTATTTGATAGTCTCTTCAAGTATGCTAGTAGTCGAAATAAGATAACAAGTAGCATCAATGAGGATCCTCCAATAACCACTAAAGAGGCCAAGTTAAAACAATTGATGAGTTTCTAATGCATGAATGAGAGGATCGTCTATGACTATTTGATTAAGAGAGAGATTAACGATGCGAAATATTTGGAGGTTTTCTCTACTTAAAATTTGGAAGTGGTTATCAAATGTCCATTGGATTTTCTATTTTGCACATTGATGGCATTGATTTTGTCAGCAAAAGGGAGAAATTTTGAATATTCGAGAGCAACGACAATTAGAAAATATTGGTTATGTATATATTCTCAAGGGCAACACCTGCAGTTCCTTGCCTCCTGTCACGCCTCTATCCTCGAGTGCATGCCCATCTTGGCTTGGTCGATTAAATAGCGACATTCCAGGACGCATCACCGACCCATTCATTTTAAATGCACATGCGGAAGCATATAAATAATCCACAGACAACACACAATGGGATAAGAAAGTAGGGCCATGATTTTTGAACTAAAAACCCAACCACACTCTTATATATACAGAGCAAACCAAGTTGTATATATTAGAATACAAACTACACAAGTCAGGTCGTACACAACCATTTTATAAAATAGGGTCTGCAAATAGGGGTTGTGACATCCCAAATTTCACCGACTTTCATTAGTGTAATTAGAATCATTAGGAACTTAGATTAATTTAAATTGGGCTAGAAAGTGAGCCTGATGGACCGTGAGGAATGTGTGGGCTCGAGAAGTAAGCGGGCCACACGAATTTTAGAATTGGGTTTGATAAGCCAAATGGAAGAGCTGGGCTTGGGCTTAGTTGAGAGCGGGCCAAGATTTAGAATTGTTAGATTAGTAAATTTAGTTTGATGGACCGTGATCGTTGTAGTTTGAGCCTGTTGGGCCAAAGACAAATATTTAGGCCCCAGTGACTTTATTTTCAATTTAGTCTATAGATTATAATTATGATAATTTGATTAGCGATTGTAATGCTAAAGTAAATTTCTAAATTTAACATTTCTTGTGATAAATTCTTTATAGACCAACGCTAAATAGTTAATATGTCATATAATGTCATAACTTTGTAAATTACAAGAGGATTGAAATCAAGTGAAACCAAAAGGGAATTAAACAGATTAACCATATGGATTAACTGTTAATGGATGTCAAACGACAAATGGCGAAATGGTTATGCATGGAAGCCACAACACCCCCTCCTCTCTTTGCATCACCACGGTTTTCCTATTTCCATTAAACCGAAATCAAGCAAAGGAGACATCATCATTAGATTTGCTAATGATTAGCCTAGCCTAGGGACAAGACCATAACTCCATTTCCCCTCTTAACTCTCGTAACCTCTCTCTCTCTCTTAAAAAAAAAAACGAAACCCATCTTCTTCTTCTTCTCGTTTTCTCTCTCGGACGAGTAGTGATGAGAGAGAGAGAGAGAGAGAGAGAGTTCTTGCAAGAGGGTGAATGGCGAGAGGAGAAGAGGAGAGAAGGATCGCCCTCTGCCATGCGCGTACTGCCGCCCATCTTCACCGCCGTTGAGCCACATTCGAAGACCCATGAGCTTCCTGTTCGGTTTGTCGATTGAGCTTAGGAGTGAGGCAAGTAAAAGTTCATTAATCTATGTTATGCATGCAATGATTATTTGGTGAAGTACAAGTAGACCGGAGAAGGTCGGAATTTGATATTGCATGATGCATTTGAGGCTTGCATGTCTTGAAATCTAAGTGTGAGTGAGTTGTGATTGTTGAGTAAGGTGTGATGGTGTGTGCCGAGTGAAGAAAAGGTGATGCATGTTGAGTTATAAGAGCCGAGATGCAAGTATGTGCTTTGTACCGAGTTGTGAAGGATTCTAGGTGAGTGAAAATGTACTATGACCACTCATGGACGCTATGTAACGTGTCGAGATGCTACATGATGAATTTGTAGTAAAACATATGGTTTGATTGAGCTGGAAATGAAGAGAAAGGCATTAGATGTTTTCTGTCTTAGAGGAACATGGATAGAAAGTCGTTTATTTTGTGTTGCTTTAATTTCTAGAGATGAAGATGAGGAATAGAATCATTTTACTTAAGATAACATCCATCAGATTGAGTTTAACTCATAGTTATAGCTATATGAATACAAGAACGTGTAGATAGAAGCAATTCTTTTTAAAACAGAAATAATGTGGGATAAGTACACTAATGGTGCCATAAGTTGTGTACGGCACTCACTTTGGTGCCAAAAATTTCCGTTGGATCACTTAAGTGCAAAAAAATTTGAAAAACGCTCACTTTGGTGTCAACTCCGACAAAATTGGCCGGAAATCCGACGTGGCCTTTTTTTATTAATTTTTGACACCAACATGGCTTGTCGGAGAGCTTAGTCAGCATCCAAACACCAAAACGATGCCATTTGGCATCTTTCCCCAACTTTGAAACCCTAATCCCCAAATTAAGAGAGAGGGAAGCTCGTCTTCATGTCTTCTTCTTCCTCAAAGACCCACACTAGCAACGGCATCGGCACGGCACCGGCACGGCACCAGCAACAGCACCGGCAGCACACTAACAACGACACCAGCAATGCACCAGCAGCAACAGCAGCAGCGCACCAGCAACCCCTTCGACCCATCTTCTTCCTTCTCATCCTCCGCCCTCGCCTTCAATTTTTCCTGCAACAATTTCAGTCTCCCCTCACTCACCTGGTCGAGCAACTACAATGGTGGTTGAGTGACGGTGGCTGAGTAGCGACAGTGGCCAAGCAGTGACGATGGCCGAGCGACGGCGGGCAAACGACGGTGGCCGAGCGGCGGAAACCCTAATTTTTCCCCATGTGAGCTAAACGGCGTCGTTTCCATGAAGCCATCCATGTAGGACAGCAAAATGACATCGTTTTCTTGAGGAAGACCGAAAACGAAGTCATTTAAAGGCCTATCGATTTAAAAAAAAAATCATTTTGGTCGGAATCTTTCGCTGGAGGCCTGAATCTTTCGCCGGTGGTACCAAAGTGAGCGTTTTTCCTCCGATTTGGCACTTAAGTGATCCGATGAACACTTTTGGCACCAAAGTGAGCGTCGTACACAACTTATGGCACCATTAGTGTACTTATCCCCAAAATACTATTATGTAGAAAACGGCCTAACCTTTGATGATTCTCCGAATTTTCTGTATTTATCTAGATAGAATTGGACCTCAAACCCTTTATGAAAGTTATAGGAAACATCGTTAGGAATAACATATCAAAATTTGAGAGTAAACGGATAAGATTTAGGTGGTGAAACGAATTATTTTCTGTAGGTACTAAATCTGAAAGTTTACTGCAGAATTTTTTTTTTTTTTTTAAGAAACAGCATACTATTACTCTTTATACATGATGCATCTGGCTTCGTGTCCTTCACAAATTTTCTTCCTTCAAGTCTCACCTATAACATACCCAAAATTTTGAATTTTCTGAGTTCATTTAGGGTTTATTCCGAAATTTTCATTAAAACCGTGCATTCTGGGTTTCGAATTGTTTACTCCGAATTTACTCCGCTTGTTTCAAAAAGTGAATGCATCTTGGGTTGTTATGCGGCATGATGATATTGGCAATCAGCATATCATGCAATATCGAGATTTGATTAGACTCAAAGGGCATTTGGTCATTGCATTTAAAAGTGTTTTTGGAAATTAAGATGTTAATTGTTGCCGTTGGACTCTCAAGTGAACGATGCCCCGGGAGTGGGGATGCCCAAAGGATCGAATGAGTCAATGCCTTGTGGATGCTTGGTGGCCCTATGTGGCTGAATGCTGGAGGTTTTTCCCCAGGAGCTTCGGGATGCTCGGTTGTATTCTAGTCGGTACGTAAATTCGGATGGCCGGGGTAACCATTTTCACGCGAGGCCCCCGAGGTTCCTCATGATGCCAGGTGGGGTACGAGATGTCTAGAGGCGTGATCCGCTCCAGATGCCTAGTGGCCCTATGTGGCTGAATGCCAGAGGCTTTCGCAATGCCAGGGTGGATGCGAATGCCTAAAAGGATGCAAACATTGGTCCTCTGGGGGATAAAACCTTTTGAATGATAAAATGAATGATTATATTAAGTGTGAGTGTGAGCTGATTATGAGACTAAATTGTATGGCATGGAATGGGATGTGTCATTACAATTTGGTTCTATGATTGGGACTTGTGTAACTGGACAAGATGCATCTCGATCCTTTGAAACTGCATTTGCCATTGAATTAAGAAAATTTTACGATTTTGATGCATACTCATTCTTGGATTACTTTTTTTTTTTTTTTTTTTTTATCTTGCATGAATCTGGATATTGATGGTATTGCTTGATATAGCTTAATGAATCTTTTACTACTGAGTGGTTGTACTCACCCCGTTTTGGGACTAACATTTCAGATTAGAAAACATGTCTCTACTACTTGTCACCCCTAGTACATTTTACGGTGTCCCAGTTGATGTTGAGTGCAAGTGTTCAAAGCACCCTCATCCTGATATACAAGGCTTGGTTTTTATTCGAGTGCGGATTTTGGTTATGTATGATGTTGTTACACCTGATGGCCCAGTGGTTTAGGAGTTCCTGTCAGTGCACGTTCGTCGTGATGGGATCATGCTGGGGATGTTACTGTCGCTGCCAATTGATGGACTAGGCTGGGTGTGACTAAGAGGGATGGGTAGTAGATGAATCATTTTTGGACCACCGACACTTACTGATATACCTATGTATAGGACTGTATGGAAAGAAAAGAAAAAGGGAAGTCGGGTTATCTTTTGATATGGAGCCGGGTATAGAAAACCACGGCAAATTTTGATGTATTGATTGGTATTGTCTATCAAGTTTATATAAATAAAAATGTTCAGTTTTGACTTATAAAATTGTCTAGTAGGTGTGCATCGTTTCTAGTTTTGGGGATAGGGAGATGTTAATTTTGCTTCCGCTATATATTTATATGTTGTGTAGGGACTAACCTAAAAGATATAACCCCTATGATTGATAGACCTTCAAGTCAAGTAAGAGAAAGGTAAGTAAATTGTGACAACCCCAATAGATCAGGGGCCGTTTCGAGGGTGCCATAGGGGTGGGGTCTCCAATTGATTACGGGTCATCATCCTCGATTTCTCCTTCTTCCACACTCCAACTAGAGCCTACCGTAGAATACACAAGTGATTCTTTAAGTTTAGGGTCCACCGAATCTACCACCGATCCACTTTTAGGCTCTTTTTAAGTTTAGGGTCCACCGAATCTACCACCGATCCACTAGGAAGAAAATACACTCTAAGGGCTGCCTAGGCACAATCACGAGTTAGAAGACTTATCTTGGCCTCAATTCCTTCCCCTCAATCAATATAATTCAAATAGATACCAATCATTACAACCATTCAGATCGAATCATCGATCAGTCGACTTAGTCGATTACATGTCATCACGACCTCCCCCGGTTGGCCAAATTAATACTATCTAATAAGTCCAACCATATCATGACTGCTTCCTTTAAATTGATAAATAAATAGTATAATTCGTGCTAAATTGATAAATAGTATACTGCTCGCTCTCTAAGTTGACATATTAAGCCCGTAAACTGATATAGTATACTAATAATGCTCGTTCTAAGCTGATAATAATATTGCTCGTTCTAAGCTGATAATAATATTGCTCGCTCTAAGTTGATATATTAGAGCTCGTAGGTTGATATAGTATATCATTCCGATCATCTATTCAATTTATCATTTTTATCATACCTGATAAAAATACTTACGTACGGGTACGTGGTTAGCCTTAATCAAAATACCATACTTTCACTTTTGAACATCTCACCAATTTTAGCAGTCCAAAAATAGATTTTTGGCGCTGTAGACCGTCCCCTGGAAATTTTCCACTTAATTACTGAAATTAAATAAATTTAGGAATAAATTCCTAAAATCATAAATCACTCACAAATAGCACAAATTAAAACTCAATTAAATAAACATATCAAACCACTGCAATTAGCATAAAATTTTAGTCACCGGTTATCCCAGTCTAATTTTAGGAAAATAAATAAATAATTAAATAATTATGAAAAATAATTATTAAATGCCTTTAAATAGAACTTAGGCACATAAAGCCAAATTAAAAGCCAAGATGGACTCAGAAAATTTCCGAATCACTCTAGATAAATACTAGAGCTTGTCTAGGCTCTAATTACACTAAACTAACCACTTAACTTACATCGGTAATTAACTAATCCACTAATCCATTCTAATTAACTACCTAATCCATACTAACTCCAAACTAATCAACCCTTAAGCATCATTAACTTACTACGCGAGGATTAGTGAGTTAAACTCACTTGTTAAGCGATATGTTCGATTCAAATTGACGGGGATGTGGCGAGGGGCAAGAAACTCCAAAGCGGGCTTCGCAAACGGGGTCTGGAAGGCACTAAAACATGCTTAAACATTAGTTGCGAGATCCACACTATTTAGGTATGGGTGGGGGCCCTAAGAACCTAGCCGATGGCGCAGTTGAGGCGGAGATGGTGACGGAGAAGGTGGACTGACTGCAACGACTCCACGATGGCCTAGTGGTTGGCGAAGTGACTCCGGCGGCAGCAGGGCTATTGCAAGCGCCTCAAGAAGCCTCCTGGGCACACGACGGAGGTGGGACAAAGATGGTTAGGGCGACGGGGGCTCTCAGAGAGCAGGCGAGCGTGCAAAGGGTGCGATCGAAGGCGAGCGGCGATCCGATGGGGCTTCGGTGGCTGGCTGCTTTGCTAGTTCTTGCTTCTAGAGTTTTTAGCTTCAAACAGCAAGGGGGAAGGGGAGATGGATGTTGCTCGATGGTAGAGGAGAAGGAGGGGGCAAGGGGGCCTATTTGGTCTTCTCTTATCTTCATGTCCCTTTGACTTGGCCCCACATCAACCCAGCTAGTTTCCTAGATCATTGGCATCCACTAAAGCCCTTCTAGAAGCTCTTGAGTTGGTCCAAAATGGTGGGTCCATGGGGGCACACGAATTTGGCTTGAATTTCCTTCAATTGGTCACCAATTGGCTCTTAAATCAACGCAATCTGGCCTTTATAAATTCCAATATCAAGTCCTCGATCAAATTGGTATTTTTCCTCACCAATTGATCATACCTGCTTCCTAATTTCACAATAAAAAACGGTCTTTTGAATTATCTAAACAAAAACGACCATACCTCGATTTTTTCCAAAAAAATCTCGATTTGCAGAAAAATCTTCAAAGACTAAGTCGAAATTCCTAAAATGATTTGTGACATGATAGAAGCTTCAATTTCTGAAATCGGATTCAAATTCGTGAATAATTTCAATTCGGCGTGATTTTAGCGTGACCAAGCTATTGAGTAGCTTTTAGAAAGTTTTTAATGCAAATGACCTATGGTCGATTTTCTTCGAGCCATAATGAACCCATTCGACTCATTGGCAACTCTCAGTGGTCATGAAAATCTCGAGATTACGATTACGGATACAGGGTACCAAAAAGACAAAAAAATCAGTCTAATGCCGGTTGAACGAGAATTTTGCAATTTAGTAGAATCACCTACATTTAGCCACACATCTCAATTGAACTGACCTATCTTTGATCTTTAATTGATTTGTAACTATGTCGTAATGGCCTCTATAGATGACCACGGTTGAGTAGTCGAGTCTTAGTCGAATTCTCAAGTCTAATGCATTAAAATTCCTTAATGGCTTTCCCAGATAATCTAGTTATCTCGATAGTGATAAGCTCTGAGAACAGCCCCACAGGTGTGTCGATGAAAGGCCCAATTAATTTAATTGAAAGCAGAACTGAAAAAATCAAGGATGTCACACCTCCTCTTTTTCGACGAAATTGATTTCATTACTGTAAAGAGAAATAATAAAGGTTTCATTGACCATGTCATCAATCAAGTCAGTTTCTTGCATTCATAGCACTTATAAGGTGGTCAAGTGACATATATTCAATGGTATGACTCACTAGTGGTTTGTTATTCATTGTTGTAGTTTTTTTACCATATTAGATGGCGTTGAAGTTTTAACCAGTCCATTGTTGTTCACACAACCAAGGTAATGATTTCATCTTACATGGTAACAAAAGTACACTCTTCCAATTGCACACTACCTGTAAACTACTATTTGAAGTTGCACGGCCATTATGATAGCTTTGGCAAACATTTTCCACCAAGCATTTACCATGGAGACTATGTTATTAACCTTTAAGGCGGACTATAAAATGCTAGACTTGACTTTCACTTGATTTAGAACTGTTTAACTTCATATACACATTATTGGATAAACTACATATGTATCAAAGAAGGTAACAAAAGATGGGATCGCCATCTCTCCCCCAACAACCATGATACAATTGCACACCACTAAACATCATAAGAAAAGATAAAACCATGACACTTTTATTTACATATTTTTCCATGATGGGTTTCCTTGGGTCGGTACATCAAAAGAAAGGCCAGGACATGTAGCCACACTCGACCATAAACCCAAAAAGAAACACTCGACCCACTATGTCTATCGTGCAAGATCCCCCATCACTAGTGTCGGCTAGTCATCCCAAAAAGTTTCAGCTCCTACTTCTCACGCACGAGCCCTGACACCCATCCCGGTGCATCAGGCGGTGGTGGCGGCAACATCCCTCGCATTGCCCCATCTCGTCGAATGTGAATCGATATGAACTCCTGAATGACAGGGCCCTCAGCCAAGCCTACATCGTACATCATTATTGCATGAACCCGAATAAACGTAAGACCAAGGATGGTGGGACAGTCGATCTCCATGCACTCGACCTCTACATCTGAAGGAAGGCCGTAAAATATGCCCCGCATGACAGCAGGAAGCGGCATTCTGCTAATCTAAAATGTTGGTCCCTGAAGGGGTGAGTACAACCACTCAGTAGGTAAAGGACCAATAAACCAACCCAATGCATCATGCCACACAATCATCACAATCATAGCATCACATGTCATTAGGGCATCCATGCACAACTTACCTTGGTATCATGCACATGCCTTCGTACCTCATGTACATACATCATCATACATTCATTACCATGATATCGTACACTTACCATCATCATGTCACATATGGCGTCATCTTTGTCATGCATCCATGCATATAACATCATCATCATATCACATGTACCATCATCATTGCCATGCATCCATACATGTAACATCATCATCATATCACATGTACCATCATCATTGCCATGCATCCATGCATGTAACATCATTATCATATCACATGTACCATCATCTTGTCATGCATCCATGCATGTAACATCATTATCATATCACATGTACCATCATCATTTCATGCATCCATGCATGTAACATCATCATCATGTCATGCATATATCATCATGCATAGTTCAATTTCAATTTCATTTTGGACCCCACATTTCTCTTTCCCGGAACCAATGTTTGCATCCCACATGTATCCAAGATACAATCAGACCATCCAGCTCCCCCACTCTCCGGGCATCTCGTACCCCAATTAACATCACGAGGACCCTCCGGTATTCAGCCATTTAAGGCCACCGGGCAACCGGCCGTACCCTTCTAGCCAGGCATCTCACACCCAAACTAGTATTGGGAGGTATTCCTCGGCACAATACCTGCCGAGCTTCTGGCTCCCCCACTCTCCGAGCATCTCAACACCTCTTAGTACTCCCGAGGCCCTCTGGTATCCGACCACTCATGACCACTAGGCAACCGGCCGTACCCTTCTAGCCAAGCATTCCGATATTCTCGGGGCATCGTCGGCTCACACCTCCGACGGCCTTCTCATTTATTTCAATTCTCATTTTCAATTATAGTTCAATTTTAATATGGCATGTGATGTGATGGAAATCAAGATCATATTCAATTTTGAATTCATACATGCATTTCAAATCATTATCATACATGCAGCAAGACACTATCATCCAATCAATACAATTCATGGAGTTCATGCAATTTAAAATGGTCCATATTCCATGCCTTTTACAAAATTCCAGCATGTACCATTTTAAGAAAATATTAAATTAAATATCCATATGCTTCTCAAAAATCATGAAATCAAGGCATGTGATAGAAAAAACAATAAGATAGTAATTTTATGAAAAACACATGCCCAATAGAGTTCCACACAAAAGATATAATTCACACAAATACAGCATGACATTTCAGATAAAAACAGAATGTGCAGTTTTCGAAATAATTCGACTAAAATACCCAAACGACCTCCGAAAATTATGAAATTTTACTAGGTCAAATTTCCAAATAATAGTTACCATATGGGTCCATGAAGTCTCGGGTGTCCTGTACCGTGTCTCTAGATTTACTGTCTTCAAGAGTAAGTCGATTCACTCGGCTACACTTACTAATTTTGCTTCAAATTTGAGTATGTTAGTCTTTAGGATGTTCTCTACAAGTTTCATGAAGATGTCGAGGAGCGATTCTTAGTAAAAATCGACATGCAACCACAAATCTACCGAAAGGTGAGCAAAATCGTTCCAGATCTAGTGTCTTTGTAGAATGAGGGTTTTACCCCTTAAATCTCGACCATTTTATCCCAAATTTTAGTATGTTGTATTTTAAGATGTTGGTTACAACTTTTATGAAGGAATCAAAGTCAAAATCCAACTCTAAACATGCATGCAGCCTTCACAAGATTCTGGGCCAGGCGGTTCACACGAAAACAGCAAACATACTCAAGAACAAGTCACATTCTAGCTTCGGTTTTGTCTACCCTAACATCCGAAATCTACCACCCACAAATCACACATGCAAGGTACACATGCGAGAGTGGAAATCAGTCCCAACTTGCCTCTAGGACCAAGTGGACAGCGGCACACGAACGGCACACCGGCAACGGACAGATGGCGTGCGGGCGGCAACGGGCGAACTCCTTCTCCCTCTCGGCCTCACTCTCTCTCGCAACTCACTCTCTCTCTCTCTTTCTCACTTGGACATTGGCTCTCAACCGGCCACTCTCTCTCTTCGTCTCCCTTTTATTCCCCCAAATCTCCATCATTGGCAATGATTACTTGCCTCTCTCAATGGCCAATGCATGCAAGCCTCTTTTTGGCACTTGGCATGCCACATGCAAGATGGGCTTGGGCTTGGGCTTGAATTGGAAGAAGTGGGCCGGCCACTCCTCCCCCCTCATGGTCAACGGTAGCCTCTTCCTTCGGCTCTAATTGGGCCAGCCATTCAGCTCACCAAGAACTCAAGCCATTGGGCCTAAGGCCCAACCTAATTAAACCCACAATTTCACTTTCAATTATTCATCCCTAATTATTTCTTTTATAGATTTCAAATTTTAAATTTCACATGGCCAAGAATAAATCATTCTCATTAATTTATCCTATAACACTAATTTAAAAACTCATGAACACAAGCCTATATCACTTAGTCTTAAGAGGAGACTAATGGCTAAAGCATAAATCATAGGTAATTTCATTACCTAATTATGGGCTTTTATACACCTTAGAGCTTGTCTTGATTTTTTGGGATGCCACATGGAGGGGCGGCCATCTATGGACCTGAAATGTTATCTCACAATAGGGTGAGACGGCGTCTTAGCAAATTCAACCCCCTAAGACCCGACTAGGAAGCAAATATGCCTTGGGGGCTGCCTATGCACAACCACGAGTCAGAGGACTTACCTTGGCCTCAGTTCCTTCTTGTCAGTCAATATAATTTAAACAATTAATCAATCATTTCAACCGATCAGATTGAATTATCGATCAATCGACTTAGTTGATTCTATGTCAACAAGACCATCTCTTGGTCATCTCGAGCAATACTATTTATAAAGTCCGACCATAGTCCAGGATTCTAAGTTGATTGATAAATAGTATAACTCGCACTAAGCTGATAAGTAGTGTACTGCTCTCACTAAGTTGACATATTAAGCTATCGGGCTAATATAGTACATTAATAATGCTCAATTTAAGCTGATAAAGTATATTGCTCTCGCTAAGCTGATATATTAGAGCTCTTAGGTTGATATAATACACTAGTATATTGCTCTCGCTAAGTTGACATATCAGAGTCCGTAGGATGATATAATATACTATCCTGACCATTTTACCAATTCATCATTTTTATCATACCCGATAAAAGTACTCGTGTGTAGGTACACGGTCGGTCTTAGCCAAAATATAATTTTCTACCACTTGAAAATCCCACTAGGTTATCACAGTGCACAAATTTATTTCCGGTGCTGTCAACCGACACTCCTTGATTTTCCCATTAATTACCGAAATTAATTAATTTTAGGATAAATTCCCAAAAAGGCAAATCACCAACAACCAACACAAATTAAAGCTTAATTAAATAAACAGATCACACCATAGCAATCAACATAAAATTCCGGTCTCTAGCTATCCCGGTCTAATTTTCGATAAATAAATAAATAAATAAATACGAAAATTAATTATTAAATGCCAATAATTAAAACTTAGGCCCGTAAAGCCTAATTAAACGTCGAGACAGACTCAGAAAATTTCCCAATTACTCTAGATAAATATTAGAGCTTGTCTAGGCCATAATTGCATTAACTATCCACGTAACATGCATTGGTAATTAATTGAATTCACTAATCTAATCTAACTAACCATCTAAGCCAAGCTTAACTTAAACTAATTAATCCTTAAGCGTCCTTAACCTACTAAGCGAGGATTAGTGAATTAAACTCACTTGTTAATTGATTTGTTCAAATCAAACTGACGAGGGTGTGACGGGGGACGATCTTCTCCAAAGCGAGCTTGGCTTTCGAGGTCTGAAAATGGGCCAAAGAGGGCCAAAACCTTGATTGAAAACCCATTTCTTCAGCTTCTATTTGGGGCTGAAAGATGGTTGATCTAGGGCCGGGTTAGGTCGGAAACGGGCAGAGGAGCTGCAGGGGGTCGAGCGGCAAACGACGAGGCCTCATGATGGTCGGAGGTGGCTGACCAGCAGCCTGTGCTAGCTGAAGGGCCTCCTGGATGCACGGACAAGCTGAGACGGTGTGTTTGGACGGTGCAAGGGGGAGGGGCACGGGTGGCATCAGCGACATGCAAGGACAACGAATGGCGGTCCGGCGGGCAGCTACGACAGCGAGGGGCTTCGGCTGGTCTTCTCTGTTGGTTGAGGAGTTCGAACAACACAAATGGAGGGGGAATGGGGCTGGTTGACCGGCCTTGGAGGGGGAAGAGGATGGAGGAGAGAAGGAGGGAACAAGAGGGGCTACCAAACCTTCAAGTCCATCTTCTTGTCCCATTGACCCTTACCCTCCACTAGCTGGGTTCCATGGCTGAAAATCAGCCACCACTTCTAGAAGACTTGAAAAGGTCCAAATATTGTGAGTGATGGGGGGCTACGAATTTGCAAGGATTTCCTCTCGATTGGACCTTAGTACCTCTTTGAATCCATCCAATTTGGCTTCTCAAAATTCAATTATCGAACCCTCGATCAAATTGGTATTTTCCTCACCAATTGATCCCACTTGCACTCCAATTGCACGATTAAAAACGGTCCCTAGTATTTTTTGGACGAAAACGACCCTATCTCGACTTTTTCCCAAAAAGTCTCGGTTTGCAGAAAAATCTTCGGAGATTGAGTCAATGTTCCTAAAATGACTCGTGACATGACAAAATTTTCAAAATCTGAAATTGGATTCAATTTCGCCGTTAATTTCGATCATGTGCGATTTTAGCATGACCTAAGCTACCAGGTAGTTTTCAAAAAAATTTAGTGCAAATGACCTGTGGTCAATTTTCTTCGGCATAATAAACCCACTCGACACATTGGTTACTCTTGATTATCATGAAAATCTCGAGGATTCGAATACAGACACAAGGTACGAAAACGATAGAAAAATTAGTGTAGTGCCAGTTGACAAGAATTTTCCAATTCAGTGAAATCACCCACGTTTAGTGACACATCTCAGTCAAACCGATCTATCTCCGATCCCTAATGAATTTTTAAATATGCCGTAATGATTTCTAAAGATGAGTACGGTCGAATAGCCGATTCCTGGTCGAATTCTCAAGTCTATTGCATTAAAATTCCTTAATGGCTCCCTCAGATAGTCTAGTTATCTCTAGAGTGATCAGCTCTAAGAACAACCGTATAGGCACGTCGTGAAAGGCCCAATTAATTTAATTGAAAGCAGAAGTGAAAAATCCAGGATGTCACAACATTTTCATCCTCATGTCTAGGATATTCATCTTGGCCAGTAAATCAATAAGATGGCATGCTCAGGTTGGTTTTTCAGTTTACAGTCTAAAAACTCAAACAGTGAGCAGTTGCTGGGGTGATCACTTTGCATTAGAAAATCGAAAAAATGAGGATGAAAAGATTGCCTTATCACAGCAACCGCTATTTCCACGGCTTCTTTGGCTTTGAGCATCGCATTCAAAGTGAGGAGACAATGTTTACCACTTAGCAATAATCAACGAAAGTTGTGGAACCCCATCTTTGTATCCTTTCATCTCTGATTGTAATAAGCTTCTCTACCTCTACCCAAATGTTGTTCATTTGAGAAACCAAAAAGCGTAACAAATCGTGGACTCAAGATCTTGGCATTGGCAAGGGACATGAGCCTGAGTACTCCTAGCCGGGTAGAACAATCTCTTCGGTGGGTCAATGGTATGGTGCACCATCCATTTTAAAAAAACTTCATATCAGAAAAATTCTGATCTAATCATCTGCACTATAACGCTACATTGTTCGCTGTTGATTTGATATTTCAAGGCGCAATTCATGAGTATTGTCATAGTGAGTCTTTATGTGAATATGCCTCTTTTTTTTTCTTGTTCTTGGCTTGAAAGAGTTTTTATGAAACTGTTGTCTAATTGAAGTAATTCGAACAAATCATAAATATATCAAGGCACAAGAGTATGGGTGACCGACTTAAAAATGAGGCATCGTGAAAAGGAGAGACCACTTTTTTACTGATTTCATCGAATTAATCTTTTATAATTGGGAAAACCTGTCATTTCTTTTAACTGGTCAATTATTGTAGATTTCATTGGTGTTCAATCCATCAGAAGAAATTGAACCGAAGGGATCACTTGGCCACTTAATCACCATTTTGATCAACCCCAAAAAGTATGTCAGTTAAAGCCGAAACCTTAAACCCATTAACAAATTTAATGAGGTCCAATATCCCACAAAGCTTATGGGCCGACTGAATAAAGTAATTTTGGCTCAAATAAACTGTTAGAGTGCATTTGGTAACATTTCTGTTCAAAAATTGTTCAAGGGAAAAGAAATAGAAAAAAATGTTTCTTTTATTGGGAACAATTTTTGACCAGAAAGATGCTTTTGGTAAACTTGTTCTGGGAATTAAAAATGAATAGAAACAAATTTGGTAAATTTATATTCTTTTTTTGTTTCTTTTAATTTTTTAATATTTTTATTTTATTTTTCCTTTTTTGCTTTATTTTTTATTTTTTCTTCTTTTGGCGGGTCGCCGGCCTTTCGGGGAATCGAAGAGTTGAAACTCTTAGTGGACTTAGGCCAATTAAGCCCGATTTCTTTTTTGCTTATAATAATTAGTAGACCACGTCTACTTGCTAATTGCGCAATCAATTTATTTAAATCACATCATAATTGACTAATAATTGATAATTTATTCTAATCTAACAACCTAAACATAATTAATTAAAACTAAATCAACCTTAAGCATTGTTGACACCTAAATTTTGGACAACCCATTTAGTCATTTATTGCATAAAAATTGGGGATTAATTTTTTTACGAGCTCAAATTTTATGTTTTTAAGCTCTAGTTCGGTAGGCCGGGCTAGGCCCATGAAGGGATAAAATTAACCCAAGCCCGTCGTTATTTTTAATTGATTATCTTGCGAAAAATTAAGATTTGATGCGATATTATGGTTTTTGAAAATTTAAAAAATCGAATTGTAATCTTATTTTTTATCAATAGATGATGAAATCGGGGAGAATATTTTTGAGATAAGGATTTTTGTGATCAAGAGGTTATAAGAATTATTTTTTTGGGAGCCGAAGACTTGTGTGCCACTGTCCTCCGAACCTCGCCGAGCACCGGATCTCGTGTCCCCGACGGACAAGGATCCCGGTAGGTGACTCCGCCACGAGCAATCCATGCTTGGGAAGGGAAAAAGAAAACAGAAAAACAAAAGAAAAAAAAAGGAAAATCAATTAGGTAGTTTTTTTTTTTAACTTTATGTTATTTTCATTTATTTACTTTGTTTTTTTTAGTAGGATTATTCGAATGAATGGTTGAGATTCCGACATGAAAAGTCCTCAAGCTAGGGATTGATAGTCCGATTTTCGCGCCCAAAATCCGTCAATCTCAAGCCCGAGATTCGATTCTCGATTTAATTTAAAATTGGCCAACCCAATCTCATGCACGAGATATGGTTCGCTAATTTTTGGATATCAATCTTATCTTGTTTGATTTGCCATCATCAAGTTAGTTGAGTCAATCTTATTTTCGTAAAGAAAAATCCAAAAAAATACTAACGTTTAAGGTCGAAGAGTTGAAACTCTTAGTGGACTTAGGCCAATTTTCTTTTTTGAAAAATATTTTTTCTTGGCAGCAAGGATCCGTGCACGTCCCTAACGTTTAAGGTGTTAAATGTTTTTGCAGATTGGGAGGTATAAGGGGAAGTGATTGCTAACCCTTGCCTTGCAGGTTGGAGTTAGGGATGTATGGTTTATTTCATTTTTTTTGAAGTGTTGTTTGATTTAAATCGATGTGCATGCTTTGCATAAATCACTACACTTTGCACACATAACCTGCCGTCGGACCTGGGCCGCATAGGATCATTTAGGATGGTGTTGAGATGGATACCACTCCGACCGCATGCTCGCGGTACGAGTCGCCCATCTCAATCTCAAAATTCTTTCATGGTGTCAAGAATACCCACCTCGGTCCGCATGCTCGCGACCCGGGTCGGCTCTTTGACCAAGCCGGAATCATAAGGACCCGACATAGTCCACAAGCCCGTGGCTAGTCTGATCATCCTTATGGCTCCATCTTGATAAGCCTTATAGATTAGAAATTGAGCCACTTACCATGCGCATGTCTATGTGATTGTCAATCATTGGTAAAGTAAGTTCTCTAATTTTTTGCCTTTGCAATTTACTTACTTTGTAACATTATTTTGTCGGTCCATGGCATTAGGATTGTCCCGAGCTTTGATTAATATACAATTGGGACACCGAACATTCGGATTATTCTCCCTCCAAAGGAAGAGCTTAGCACTTGGTGGGACATGTTAGATCAAAATAGCCATCAATTTGTAGAGTCACATGTTGGTCGATTGCTTCCACTGCTGCATATCAACATCCATGGCGGCCTGGTCCAAGCACTCGCCCACTGTTGGTGCCCTGAGACTTCTACCTTCATCTTCGGTGGTAAGCATGAACTCACTCCCACCTTGGAAGAATATAGCATCACCATAGGAAAGTCCTTAAAAGCTTAATTGATTAATCCGCCTATCAAAATAGATCATGTTATGGCCTTATCTGATTTTCTGAGAATTAAAGAAGATGACATAAGAAAGGTTTTAAAGGCCCACCGTAATGCATGCCCTTTATCTTTTCTGAAAGAATGTTTTGAAAAATGCACCTCATTTCAAATGCGTAGGATTTTCCTCTTAGCTTTCTTTGGGTTTATAGTATTTCCTTACTGCAAGAATACTATTATCCCTTTGATTGCTCAATTAGTTAGGCAAGTGTTGGAAGAAAAAAAATTTGTGAACACTGTCTTGATTGAAACTTTTCTTTCTCGCACTCGTTTCAAAAGAGGTGGCGATAAGACTCTCTATTCCTCTCCTGAACTTTTACAAATCTGGTTCCTTTCTCATATAAAAGGATTTGGTGGTTCAATGACTATACATGCTGTTAGTAATTCTAATCACCCAATTATGAGATTTGAGAACAATCAAAAACATGCACCAGATTACCATTATTCTAGGTGGCTAGCTTTCATGAAAAAACCAACTCCCAAGGGTTTCTTATGGCATGCTAAATGGTTCCAAGTTCAAGTAGCGAGACTCTCGTGTGGAAGAGTTGGCCCAATCCCTCTATTGGGATTCACTGGAGCATTGGAGTACTATCCGATTAGAGTGACTCGTCAGTATCAAGTCGTACAAGAGCTTCCCCCGGCGTTACAAGCGGATCCGTTCCAAGTTAGCTTCGTTGATGGAAGCCGAGGCCATGAAGATTCCATTCTCACCATCAAATCGATGTGGGACATGTGCCGTCCACAAAAACTCAAATGGCCCGAGGAGGAATTGAAAGGCAGGGAAATGAAGTACTATGCCTCGATTAAGTATATCCAACAGCACAAGATTCCCGAAGAGTTGCTTCCAAAGATAACGGAGGCGCCGTTGAAGATCACCAATCAAGCTGAGAATAAACGCCTCAAAAGAGTTGCTGAAAAAGCTCAAGAGGAGAATAAACGATTGCGCGGAATGGTGTCCCGAGTGTATATTGGTCAAGCCAAATGAAATGCTTGAATCAATCTTGCTATTTTCAATTTTAGGAAGTTTGAGTCATTTACTTTCCTAGTTCATTTTGTTTAGGGCATTTTTAATTTCTACTTTGATAGGTCTGTCAAAAGCTCCATTGATGAATAAAGTTCTAGAATATTGCCATGGATCGACGTATCTTCATATGAGAATGCTTATTTTTGTTCATTTCTTGTTTAGGTGATAACGGATCCCTCACGTTCGCCTATCATTATGCGATCAAGAGCTAAAATGGCCGACCAGACTGAAATGCATGATCGTATCTCCGCTATGGAATACCAACTCCAACAGTTGCTCACCTCTATGCAACTCATGATAGCCCAAATCCAATCCCTCCGAGCGGATTTGACTCCTACACCTACTTTCCCTGAGGTAGTAGTTTCGAGGCAGGAATACAAGACCCAAATGAGTAGTAGCGACATGCCTGAACTGGAAGATAATCCCTAGTCATTGCCAAACTTGATAATGTCCCTAAGATGGGGCGAGATGAAGTGGAAGTGATGGATACTCTGGGGCAGCCTAGTGGCAAGTTTGATTATCTGGTGAAGTATTCGGCTCCTCCCAGCTTTCACTTTGACTCCCGCAACATAGTTCCAAGTGGATGGGATGACATGGACAATCTGACGTCTCCAAAGTTAGAGAAATCTGATGACACCCTGGAAGGAATCACAGGTCTGTTCGATGACCTCCTCATAGGAGCCAATGACGAAGGACCTTCGGAAGACATTGACGTTAGCCTGCAAGAGTAACTTGCTACTATTGCACATTCCCATGTGTAGGAATTCTTATTGCTCTTTAGGAATCGTTCTCGCTTTCTAGGAATTGTTTTTGATGTTTTCTCTTTTTAGGGGTTAGGAATCACAATTTCCATTCCAATAATGTAATTCATTTGATTCTATTCACTGAAATTACAGTTTTATTTCAAATTTTGAGGACATGACGGGGTACTCCAAACTAGTCCAATGACGATATCCAACCATGAAAAAAAAAATCATCCACGGAGAAATCCTGAGGGCTGGACTCTTTCATGCTTCTTCCCAAAAACTTTTTCAAAAACAAAAGCATTTCACTGCTAAAAAAAAAAATCCCAAAACTTGTAGCTGATTAAACCTGTTTGTTTATCTGACTCATTTGCTTCTTGTCTCAGAGCATAATTCTATAACTTGTTAAGACAAGTGATATTTGAGAATAACAATGATCATATACTTGACTTGTGATCAACAGGTTTAGAGCATACTTGTAATGAAAAAGATTTGGGGCCAGTAAAAGAGAACCATCATTCTTCAGTGGAAGATCCTGGGGGCAAGTTTGCTCCAAATTATAGCCTATATGTGGTCAGGAAGGTACTTTCAGGAGGTGACGTCCTAGCATAAATGGGTAGACATGAATTTTCTACTCCAATTAATTCTGATGCTTTCAAGAAGTATTATTTATGATAGAATTTCCCATGCCAAGTTTTGAGCTGCAAGCATCTCTAGGATAAGTAAATTGCCTCAGTGAATTGAAATGTTCAAATTTGTTGCAAATCTTGCATTTTTCCTCCTTGATGAATTGTGTGAGATGGAGTGAATGTGTCAAATGAGATACTTTGGAATAATGGAAGGCAAACCATATTCCATACATTGTTTCATACACTAACCCCCAATGAGTTGTGTGGAAAAATTCCATGCCTGTGAGGAAAAGGGTGATCTCACAAAGGGTACGTCAACCAAGGTGATGAGAGGCAGTTTCTTCTGCTACCCAAAACACTACAGATATATCCATTGTTCAGCCCTTTGAGCCCACACACATGAAGAGATTTTTAAATTATCCCTGTCAAGAATCGTCTCATACCGAGACAAGATTTGAAATGAATTATAGAAATTTTCTTACTCGTACTTGCATTAATCTTCGAGTATTGCTTTTACAGTGTCACTTGTATGATAATTTAAAGTGCCTTAGGACGACGAAGAGCAGTTTTTTCTCTATCCTATACACTTTATCCATTGCATAGCCCCATTGAGCCTATGAGTTCATTTCACATTAAACCTAGTTGGTGATCATCCCCCACACTGGGGCAAGGTAAGAAAGATCATACCACTCAAGTAGCATGATTTACAATGCTGATAAAAATGAAGACTTTATCTAAAAAAGAGTGCCAAAAAAAAATGGGGCATGAAAAAGCAGTGTGCCTGGTAAAAGCAAGGCCAATGCCCAAAGAAAAAATCAAACACTTGATGAAGTGAGTCATATCTCCAACAAGGTGGTGCTCAATAAAAAAGAAAAAAAAAACTCAAATGTTGAGATGTTGCAATCAGTGGAGTTGTGATATGAAGAAAATCTTCGACGATAGGGAGAAAAATTGTTGGAAATGTCAAGGTGATCACCAACTTTGACCTCATAAACACTTTTTGAGCCAAATGATCATTTCGATTCCCAACCTATGATCCCAACCTACATTACGTCCCTTACAAAGTCTTTTCAGATTAGGGCACTTGAATTAACGTAAAAGTTCATATGTTTGAAAGCATCACTTGAAGAAGTGTGAGTAAAATAATTTCTACTTCATTTTTCATGTTTCTTGGCTTGTAAACCCCAAGATGATTGTGAAATATCATTCATTTTTTAATAGCCTCGACTCAAATAGTCTCCTTTGCTAAGCCATTGACCAAGCCCGCATTACAGTCCCTATTAAAGTTCTCTTAGATTGGTAAATTCGTACCACTTGCGAGATTACTTGGACCCTTGTTTGGCATGATGACAGTGAGATAGAATGACTGTTAAAAATCCTGCATCAAAGGTTAGGATGAAATGGCCATTTTAATCGGGGAGTGAAAAGTCCTTTCTGATCGAAAGATCTCTCATTTGACACATCCATGACGCTCATGTATTCATATTGGAATATTTTTTTTTGAAATGTCTCCAATGGAAATTTGAGTGATGCAAATGTCATTATGCATGAACCCCAATTGAATTGATAAAAACTTCAGTAGATTTTGAAGTGTGCATTCCAGAATAGCCGTAATTGCTTATTTATTTGGTAAATGCATTTTTGCTCTAAATCGTGTCTCAAAGACCCAAGAGCTCTTGACATTCAGGCTCCTTTCAAGGAGAAACCATCACGAATATTCAAGGTGCATCCTTGATTTATTTCTATTGAGGGGTGAGAGACTTCCACAAGATATCTGAATTCCAGAAGACATATCCCCAAGAATCAGAGATATCACCAGGTAAGTATATCTCTACCAAACTTTAAAATACTTGTCATTGTGCATGTGTTCTCTCTCAAGTGCATCGACACTTGACTTGGTCAAGCTGTCCTTTATATTGACTTGGCGTGCTTCCGTAGCCTAGGGCCCATTTTCATCGACTCGGCGTGCTTTCGTAGCCCGATGTCCATTTATATTGACCTGGTGTGCTTTTGTAGCCTAGAGTCCCTTTATATTGAATCGGTGTGCTTTTGTAGCCCGATGTCCCTTTTAATAGACCCGGCGTGCTTTTGTAGCCCGGTGCCCTTTATATTGACCTGGCATGTTTTCGTAGCCCAGAGTCCCTTTTTATCGACTCGGCGTGCTTTTGTAGCCCGATGTCCCTTTATATTGACCTGGCGTACTTTTGTAGCCCAGAGTCCCTTTTAATGGACACTCAATGGAGTTGTCCCCCAAAGATTTTTCTCCAGATTCAATCTGATTAAGGCGACCGAAGAATGGTTTGGGTCCTGGTCAGATGATTTCTGTCGCAAGGCTGGGTGACTGAAGAATGGTTTGGGTCCTAGCCAAGCAAAACCTCAGTCTAGGCGACTATAGAATGGTACGAGTCCTCGAAAATACCTATTCCCTATTTTAGGTGACCGTAGAATGGTACGGGTCCTAGACAAAACCTATTTCCCTATTTATGCGACCATAGAATGGTACGAGTCTTGGAAGGTAAATCCCCGTTTAGGCGACCATAGAATGGTACGGTTCCTAGACAAAACTTCTTTCCCTATTCAGGCGACCGTAGAATGGTACGGGTCTTGGAAGGTAAATCCCCATTTAGGCGACCGTAGAATGGTACGAGTCCTAGACACAACCAAACACTGTCATACTGGGCGACCGTAAAATGGTACGAGTCCTAAGAAGCAGTCTCTTTGCAAAGCCACGTTACTATTTTAGGCGATCGTAGAAAGGTACAGGTCCTGAACATGTAACACCAACTATCTTGAATCACTCTACCCTCCTTGAAGGTAAGATATTCCAGGTAAGTTCCTTTACCATTTGCATACAAATTGCACTCCAAAATCTTGACATCTCAGTCTGGATCTGGATGTCTCAATTCTCTTCGTTAAATATTTCACTCTGGTTGTGAATGTTTTTTCGACCTTTCTCGTTTTACTTAGTCTGGATCTAGGTATCTCAAGTACAAAAATCTTGACATCCCAGTCTGGATCTGGATGTCTTGATTATTTTCATTCAAACATTTCACTCTGGATGTGAATGTTTTTCAATCATTCTCATTATACCTTAGTCCGGATCTAGGTATTTTGAGTTTTTCAAAAAAAATCTTGACATCTTAGTCTGGATCTGAATGTCTCGATCTATTACCTGTTACACTTTACAAGAAACCTGAGTGAGAGTCGGGTACTTGTGGAGTAAATAGGGATTTATCATGTACCTCAAGATGCTTTACCACACTAATTGGGAAGTAATTGTAGGTACGTTCTTTCCTTTGACATCATGCATTTGCATTAGCATTTCCACGCATCATATAATTGCACTTAAAAAAATGGAATTCATTTTCCGTTTTTTTTTTTTAAATCATTCAGTGCATTTGCATAGTCAAAATTTAGGTCTCAATTTGTCTTTGAAGGCAACCTCTTCGAGCTCACCTTCAAAGAGGGGCAGCTGTTGTAGCCTAAATTTTGGACAACCCATTTAGTCATTTATTGCATAAAAATTGGGGATTAATTTTTAACCCCTAAAAAAATATTATAATTCAATCGCATAGCATATAATTTTTTAGGTGCATTTATTTTTAATTTACATGCTTTGCATTTTTATTTTTAGGACCGGTGGTGGACGAGCTCAAATTTTATGTTTTTAAGCTCTAGTTCGGTAGGCCGGGCTAGGCCCGTGAAAGGATAAAATTAACCCAAGCCCATCGTTATTTTTAATCGATTATCTTGCGAAAAATTAAGATTTGATGCGATATTATGGTTTTTGAAAATTTAAAAAAATCGAATTGTAATCTTATTTTTTATCAATAGATGATGAAATCGGGGGAGAATATTTTTGAGATAAGGATTTTTGTGATCAAGAGGTTATAAGCAATATTCGGGAGATGAAAATATTTAAAAAAAAAAGATCCTGTTTTGCATCGCCTATAAAAGGATACGTACGGATCAATCGTGTGGGGGGGGGCCTTCTAAAAAAATCAGAAAAAAGGTCAAGCGAGGTTTTGCTTATGCGAAAAAAAAAAAAAGAAGAGCAGAAAAAGGAAAAAACTGCAAAAAAAAGGAAAAGTGAGAACGTGAGAGAGAGAGAGAGAGAGAGAGAGAGAGAGAAAGCAAAAGCTTATGCAGAAAAGTGAAGAAAACAGAGGGAAAGTGACGTGAGAGAGACAAGTGAGAGAAAAACAAGAGGAAAAAAGAAAAATTAAAAAAGAAGAAGAAGAACACTGTTCTTCTTCTCCGGTGACTTCGTTGCCCTCCGCCCGAAGCTCCTACGCCTCACCGCACGACTACTTTTTCACCACCATTCCTTGCCATTCGCGAAGTCCGACACCCTCCTCCGCTTTCCGCCGGTAATCGGTGCCCCAACGCTGCTTGCTGCTACTCGGAGCCGAAGATCCGTGTGCCACTGTCCTCCGAACCTCTGCCTGAGCATTGGATCTCGCGTCCCCGACGCCCGTGAAGCCGCAGCTGCTGCTGATCTGCAACCCAGCCGTGCCAAGCCTTGCCGTGACGCCGCACCGCCACCTGCGAAGCCTCCCCAGCGTCCCCTGCTACTCAAAGCCGCCGCTACACCAGTCACTACACCTCTGCAGCCGCACCCAAAGCCCGCTGCAGTCAAGCCCGAACGCCGCTGCCGCCACTTGAAGCCACCGCCGCACCGCCTCTGGTCCGACGCCTGGCGTTCCCCTCCATTAGAAGCAAGACCGAACAGATCTGTAACCGCACAAACCCGAGTTCTCCGCCCCGGCGCCCTTGCTCCATGGGTCCTTGCTGCCCGAGCGCCACTGCTGCTCCTGCGACGAGCCGCGCCTCTTGGTCCGAGCTGCTGCTTCGCCCGTGCCGTCCCTGTCCCGCCTGACCCGCGACCCACGGTGCCTTCCCTTCGCCAGAGCTGCCCCTGCCATACCGACGCCAGTTGCCGTAGGTGACCTGCCACGAGCAATCCGTGCTTGGGAAGGGAAAAAGAAAACAGAAAAACAAAAGAAAAAAAAAAGGAAAATCAATTAGGTAGTTTTTTTTTTTACTTTATGTTATTTTCATTTATTTACCCTTTTTTTTAGTAGGATTATTCCTGATTGGATGGTTGAGATTCCGACATGAAAAGTCCCTCAAGCTAGGGATTGACAGTCCGATTTTCGCGCCCGAAATCCGACTCGCAATCCCTTACAAAATTCGACAATCCAATCTCAAGCCCGAGATTCGATTCTCGATTTAATTTAAAATTGGCCAACCCGATCTCATGCGCGAGATATGTTCGCTAATTTTTGGATATCAATCTTATCTTGTTTGATTTGCCATCGTCAAGTTAGTTGAGTCAATCTTATTTTCGTAAAAGAAAAATCCAAAAAAATACTTGAGTTAGGAATAGATTTGCTTTAGAATATTCCTAGTCTTAGGTTTAAAATCGGAATCTTATTTTGAATTTTTAAATAAAAAATCCAACAAAGAAAGTGCAATCATTTAGGTTGTTAGTTTTTTATTTGAATTGCATGTTTAATTATGTGTTAATTTTAATTTCGATTTTCTTAAATAAAAACAAAAAAAAAAAATCATTGTGCATATTAGATTAGAATTGCATGTTTCATTTTAAATTTAGATCATCCTTTTTAGATAAATTGCATTTTAGATTTAGATAATGTCTTAGTTTAAATTAGGATTTAATATGACTTAATCCTAGTTTAAATAAGATAGAATCTTAATCTAGCTAGATCATATCAAATTTCATAAAATTTGTCTTAAGATAAATTAGTTGCAATTTCTAGGATAGATTTCATTTTTAAATTAAAAAATGTCATTTGCATGTCATATAGAATTAGGTTCATGAAATGCATGTCATTTTAGTGATTATTGTTAGGTTCATTTTTAATTAGAAATTGTCTGTCATTAGATTATGTCATTTAATAAATGCCGCGTGACATATAGCTCGCATATTAAATCGCATAGTGCATGTCATTTTAGTTTAAGTAATTTTGTACGTCATTGCATTGCATTGCATATTCATTAAGAGATCTTAAAATTTTTATTCATATGTTTAGGATATGTTGCCATGCCATATCATTTTATATTAGATTAAAAGCATTGCATTGCATATGGATTATAGTCTCATTTAATAAGTGAAAACAAAAGGGAAGAAATTGCTTGTTAATTAGAAACCATATCTAGGGTTGTTGATGTGGATTTTAACTTAACAATGCAGATACTTTCATTGCTTTGAGGTAAGTTCTGCATCATTTAATTGCTTTCTTGGGTGTTAAATTGGTGGTTTGCGCACCTGCATGAACACCTCACATTTTTCAAAAATAAAAAGAAAGGTACCGAAAGGGCGTTAGAGAAATCTAACGTAACCAAGTCCCCGTACCCTTAGTCTCTGGTTCGTAGGAGTAAAGTAAATCTCCCGTTGCTTTACTAGGGTTTCTAATCGACCCACCAAAAATAGATTAGTGGCGACTCCTAGTTAAAATTCAATTGCATGTTAACAATTCAAACCTAAGTCGCGAATTGGTATGGGCTTAGGAGAGCCCGAGTTAAGTCTAGGTTTAACAATCCATTAGCCAAACCCTACGTGGTCCAAACCCCGAAAAAATTGGTCGCGACAAGCATAATTAGCCAACTAATCATGGATTAGTGAGATTACTCACCAAATCACACACAAATCGGATCAATCCGACGGCGGCAATGCGATGAACGATTCTTCCCAAAGCGACTCACGGATCCGGGCCCCGGAAACGGCCCAAAAACGAGCTCGAAGTCGCTGAAACTCACTTGCGGGTTTGCTGGATGGGGCTGATCGGGGTTGCTTCGGTGGCTAAGGCGGCGAGTGGAAGCCAGAGGAGGGCGAGGGGGATGCGGGGGAGGTCTGGCGGGGCTGGGCGGTGGCCGGAGGTGGCCGAACAAGGGCGGAACAAGGCGGAACTGAGCTGAGCAGAGCTGGATCGCGCAGGGCAGGAACGCCTGGGCGCACGCGGACGGCGGGACGGCGGCGGGCGCACGGCGGGTGGCTGTCGAGGGCGTGCTAGCGGCGAGACGGGCGGCTTCAGCGAACGGCGGCTCTTCTTTTGCTCCTGGTTCGGTTCAGAGTCGAGCAAACAGGGGAAGGAGGGAGAAAGGTCGAGAGAGGAGGAGAGAGGAGAGAGAGAAAGAGATGATGATTGACTAGTCAAAGAGAAAAAGAAAGAGAGAGAGAGAGAATAGGCGGTGGGGGGAAATCGCATGAGGGGGGAAAGGGGAGAGGAGAGAGAGAGAAAAGAAAGAAAAAGAAAGAAAAGAAAAGAGAGGGAGAGAGAGGAAAAAGAAAAGGAAATACATAATTTTTTCTCTTTTCCTTTTCCTTTCTATTTTCTTTTGGTCTTCAATTTTCTTCCGATAATTTCTTTATTGAAATTTCGGACCCGTCAATAAATTGACGAGTGATGAGACATGATCCTAAAAATAAGAATTATGACGCAATTAAAATTCGATTCCCGAAATCGAGTTCAATTTCGTGGTTAAAAATCGATTAGACGTGATTTTAGCTCAATCCAACCAATTAGGTAACTTTTAGGGATTTTATAGCTGGTACATCCCTTAACGGCTTCACCCAATAGGTTAGTTAACTCGTGAGTGATCAACTCAGAGAAAAAGGGCCATAGGCACGTCGACAATATGCCAATTTCACTTTATCGAAACAGGGTCGAATTTCAGGATGTCACAACTCTTCCCCTCTTATAAAAATTTCGTCCTTGAAACTTAAACCATTACACTTTCTTCAAAAAGGCGGGGGTACAACTGTCTCATCGATTCTTCAGTCTCCCAAGTCGCTCCTTCAATGCCGTGGTGTTGCCAGACCACTTTGACCAATGGAATGGTCTTCGTACGCAGAACTTGCTCTTTACGATCGACAATCTGGACCGGGCTTTCAACGTATGACACACGGTCATCCACATCCAATTCCTCGAAATTGAGCACGTGGGTCGGGTTAGGCTCGTACTTCCTTAACATCGACACGTGAAAGACGTCATGCACTTGCGCCAATCTTGGTGGCAACGCAAGGCGATACACTAGGTTTTCGATTCTTTCAAGAATCTTAAACGGACCTACGTACCTCGGACTCAGTTTGCATTTCTTACCAAAGCGCAAGGTTCCCCTCATTGGTGACACTTTCAGAAAAACGTGATCACCAACTTGGAATTCCAAAGACCTTAGGCGTTTATTTGCATAACTTTTCTGCCTGCTTTGCGCTGTCTTCAATATGTCTCTGATCACTGCCACGGCATCTACTGATTGCTGAACCAACTCTAGGCCTGTTATCTTCCTTTCTCCGACTTCATCCCAACACACTGGAGTTCTGCATGTTCTGCCATACAACGCTTCAAGTGGAGCCATCTTGATGCTCTGCTGATAACTGTTGTTGTAGGCGAATTCCACTAGATAAAGCTGATCTTCCCAGCTTCCTTTGAAGTCTATTACACACGCTCTCAGCATGTCTTCAAGAGTCTGAATTGTCATTTCCGACTGACCATCCGTCTGAGGATGATATGCCATACTGTACTGAAGCTTTGTACCAAAAGCACTCTGCAGCAGTAAACCTTGGGTCTCTATCAGATGTTATCATAACCGGCACTCCATGCATACGAACCACTTGATGTACATACAGGTTTGCGTGTCTATCCAGACTCAAGTCCTTTCGAACTGCAATGAAGTGAGCCGACTTTGTCAGCCTGTCGACTACTACCCAAATCGAGTCATTTTCCCTTTGACTCATTGGTAGTCCAGTCACGAAGTCCATTGTGATATGCTCCCATTTCCACTCTGGGATCGCGAGAGGTTGTAGAAATCCTCCCGGCTTGCAATGCTGGGCTTTTACTTGCTGACAAGTCAAACACTTGGCCACATGCTTAGCGATGTCCGCCTTCATACCTGACCACCAATAGTGTTGACGCAAATTCTGATACATCTTAGTGCTTCTAGGATGAACGCTGTAATTGCTACGATGTGCTTCAGATAAAATTTCTTCTCTAAGCTCTACATCATCAGGTACAACCAAACGTCCACGAAGCCTCAATACCCCATCATCATAAACTTGAAAATCAACTTTTCTTTCGTCAGTATCCTCTTGAAGAATTTTCTGTACGTTCGGATCTGTCGGTTGAAGTTGCTTGATTCTGACCTGGACATTCGGCTCAATTCTGAGGGTGGCCATAAAACTTGAGAGGTGGCCTACCTCAAATTTGAATTCCGAATCTCAAGCTCTCTCGATTAAGTTCCACTCCTTAACCAAGATCCGTGCCACTGAAGACTTCCGACTCAATGCATCGACGACCTTGTTCGCCTTTCCCTGGTGATATAGAATGTCACAGTCATAGTCTTTCAGCAATTCCATCCATCGCCGTTGTCTCATGTTCAACTCTTTCTGAGAGAACAAATACTTGAGACTCTGATGGTCCATGAAGATCTGAAACCTTTCCCCACACAAATAGTGCCTCCAAATCTTCAACGCAAATATGATGGCTGCGAGTACTAAGTCATGCGTCGGATAATTCAATTCATGAGGTCTCAACTGCCGAGAAGCGTGTGCAACGACTCTGCCATGTTGCATCAGCACACAACCGAATCCCCTAAATGACGCATCACTATAGATCTCGAATCCTCTAGGACCAGATGGAATCGTCAGCACAGGTGCGGTAGTTAGCTTTTCCTTCAGCTCTTGGAAACTACGCTCGCACTTGTTTGACCATATGAACTTCTCATTTTTCTTTCTGAGCTTTGTCAAAGGCAACACTATCGATGAGAACCCTTCCGCAAACCGTCTGTAATAACCTGCTAACCCTAGAAAACTTCTGATCTCTGTCACTGATGTCAGTCTCGGCCACTTGATCACAGTTTCTATCTTGCTCGGGTCGACGGAGATTCCTTCTTTGGAAATCACATGACCTAAGAACGCAACATGAGTCAGCCAAAACTCGCATTTGCTAAACTTAGCATACAGCTGGTGTGTTCTTAAGGTCTGAAGCACTAATCTCAGATGATTCTTGTGCTCTTCATTACTTCTCGAATAGATCAGGATATCATCTATAAACATGATCACAAATTGATCTAGATATTCCTTGAACACTTTATTCATCAAATCCATAAATGCAGCTAGAGCATTCGTCAATCCGAACGGCATCACTGTAAACTCATAATGACCATATCGAGTACGAAATGCTGACTTAGGAATATCCTCTTTCCGAATCCTCAGCTGATGATATCCTGTCCTCAAATCGATCTTCGAGAATATTGACGCTCCTTGCAGTTGATCAAACAAGTCATCTATCCTCGGCAATGGATACTTGTTCTTGATTGTTACCTGATTGAGCTGCCAATAGTTGATGCACAAACACAACGAACCATCTTTCTTCTTAACAAATAGAACTAGTGCTCCCCAAGGTGATGCACTAGGATGAATAAATCTTTTATCCAGTAACTCTTACATCTGCACCTTCAGTTCCTTCAACTCAGATAACGCCATTCGGTAAGGTGCCTTTGAGATCGGTTCTGTCCCTGGTGCTAGCTCAATTACAAATTCAATCTCTCTTTCTGGTGGTAACCCTGGCAATTCTTTTGGAAAGACAACTGGAAACTCCTGTACCACTGCAATATCTTCCATTTTCAACTCTTCAACTGTCGTATCCACGGCAGTTGCTAAGTACCCTCGGCAACCCTCGTCTAACAAACGAGCTGCTTCCGGCGACGAGATTAAGGAAATCGAAGGTCCTCCTCAATTCCCGACAAACTCGAAGCTCTTACCCCCTAATAGGTCAAACTGAATCGCCTTGCGATAGTAGTCCATTTTAGCTCGTTGATTGGTGAGCCAGTCCATGCCAATTATCAAATCAAAATCATACATGGCTAGGACTAACAAGTCAATTTTCCCCACTCGCTGACCAATCTCTAACTTGCACCCTAAACATCCCAAAGAAGCAATAACTTTATCTTTCAAGGGTGTAGATATGCATATCGCCTATTCCAACAATACAGGATTCAATCCTAGCATCCTAACATATTGCTCGGCAATGAAGGAATGGGTTGCTCCCGAATCAAACAAAGCATAAGCAGGTTGGTCGTTGAGCGAGACCGTACCTGTAATCACGCTAGGCGCAGCTTCTGCCTGACCTTGGGTAATCGCGTACATAGTGCCCTGAGCTGGAGGTCTCTGCTGTCCTTCTTGCAGTGCATTCTGAGGGGCATACCCTCCTATTTGTCTCATCGGTGGCAGCGGCGGCAACTGAGGTTGTCCTCTTTGCTTCTTAAGACAAAATCTGGCCATGTGGCCCTATTGGCCACATTCAAAACATGCACCCGTCCTAACTGGGCACAGTGCTGTCCCATGTCTTCTTCCACACAAGTGACATGCATCATTCCTAATAGGTCCTGACCTATTAAATCCACTCTTCTTGCTGGGCGGGCTTTGGAATCTATTTGCGAACATAGGCCTCTTTCCTTAGCGGATGCTGTCTCTGTGAGAGCTAAACCTCGATCCAGATGAGGCAGCTTTATCATTCTGATCTTTCTCAATCTTCTGAGCTCTCTGATATATGTCATTATAAGTCTTCAGATCCAGAAGGACTAAGGCACTTCTCAAATCTTGCCGGAATCCATCTCTGAACCTCCTCGCTCGGTTCACAGGATTCTCAATTAACTCGGGGGCATATCGCGAAAGTTCAGCGAACTTTGCCTCATACTCATCAATAGATAGAGAAACCTGGCGAAGACGTTGAAATTCAGCCATCTTCACCTCTCTGGCAATCTCAAAGAAAAACTTATCATTGAAGGCTTCACGGAAAGTGTTCCAGTCCTGTACGGCACCTTCCGGAAAGATCATTTCTCGAGTTGTCATCCACAAAGTGTCAGCAACTCCCTCCAGCTGGTAAGTTGCTAACATTACTTTCTTAGCCTCGTTGCACATAAGCAGTTCAAACGCTTTCTCGAGCTTCTGAATCCATGAAGAAGCAGCTTCGGGGTCTCCAGACTCGGTAAAAACTGGCGGATTTAACTTTAGAAAATGCTCCACCAACTTATGGATTGGTCTTGCAGCGACCACTATCTCGGTGGATTCTCAACATTCATGGCGGTTGGAGCAACAGTAGGTGCGACTGCAGGCACGGTAGTAGGTGCAACTGTAGGGGCAACTCCGGCGGCAGCGGCAGCAGCAGCAGTTACAGCGGCCCGAGCAGCGGCTTCAACAGTAGCGGCTTACTGATCCATTCTATTACCCATCGCTTCCAAAACACGCAAGATCCCATCCACCCTAGGATCATTAGGGGCTACTACCCCGACATCTATGACAGGTGGATTCACTCCACTCGCGCTAGCCTGTGCTGGCGCTTGACCATGTCCGCCTCGGGTTCCGACATGAGTCGAAGCTCTACCCTAAATAACGGCCCTATTGGTCCTCTTCGCAGGAGTTCTCGGCTCCTTATTGCTCATGGTGTAGCTTTACTCAACTAACACCCGTTTCCAATTCAACACCGAATTAGAAACAAAGCAATCCAAACAACAAACAATTTTAGCACTCAGCTAACACAGACATGCACCAGCATGAATTTAAAGGCCATCCTACTAACTATCCCATTAACCATCGCTCTGATACCACTTAAACTGGATGTCACGCCCCGATCCTCAGGCACGCACACATCCATCTCACTTGGTCGATTTTATAATGCGATATCCCAGGACAATGTATCGCCGACCCTTTCATTCTTAAGCACATGTGGAAGTAGTTAAAATCCCCAGACAATAAAACGATGGGATAGAAAAGCAAGGCCATATATTTTTTTTTTTTTTTTTTGTAAAATCCCGCGGGAGAGTAAACCCCGGACGCATTTGGGGTACCAAGCCCTAACCAAAAGCAAGGCCATATTTTTCATATTGAAAGTTATAACCAAACTTTTATACAAACCACAAATCACTTCATAACTATTCACATCAAAAGGAGATCTCAAAAGAAGATAGGATCTCAATCCATCCAGACCGTACTCAAGACCCCACTGGACTATCTTCTTCTTCCAAAAATCCTTCTCTTCGAGATCTCACCTCCAAGTTCTCCTTCTCGGATTCCTCCTCCTCAGCTCTTCAGCGGGGTCCTGAAATGATTTTCCCCAAACTGGGATGAGACTACGTCTCAGCGAGTTCTACCCTACTAAGCCCGATAAGTAAACCATTATACTAAAGGTTGCCTAAACACGCACAGGACAAATGACTTACCTTGACCTCAGATCCCACCTGCAAGTCACTACAATTCACAATAGGCACCCATTTACTTCAAACAAATTGAACCAGTCGACTACATGTCATACAAATCAATCCCCACTATGGGATATTTAAAAGCTAGGCCACGTGCATTTCTTCCAAGTCTCCGGATCAAACCTTCCAAGTGCATTCTCTAAGGAGACCTCTTCGCTAAGGTGGTACATCAAGCCATCGAGCCACATGTCCTTTTTACGATGCCCGGGCCCACGTGCATTCTCTAAGGTACTCGCTTACCAAAGTGATGCATTAGATCAATGAGCCACGTGCCCTTTTAGATGCCATTCCGAATACTGGACCCACATGCATTCTCTAAGGTACTCACTTACCAAAGTGACGCATCAGAGCCACGTGTCCTTTTAGATGCCTGGGCCCACGCGCATTCTCTTAGGTGCTATCTCACCAAAGTGATGCATCAATTCACTGAGCCACATGTCCTTTTAGATGCCTGGGCCCAGTGCATTCTCTTAGGTGCTATCTCACCAAAGTGATGCATCAATTCACCGAGGCACGTGCCCTTTTAGATGCCAAACTCTGTCACCGAGCCACGTGCATTCTCCAGGACAACATACCGAGTCTCCAAGCTACGTGCATTCTCTCATGCAACCTTTTCGCCAAGATGACATAACCACTGAACTCACGTCCAGGTGACATTCCAATTCACCGAGCCACGTGCCTCTTTCAAGTGGTTACCAATCTACTTTCAATACCGACAACCAATGCCCAACGATTTCTCAATCTTCTAATTAAATTAACTCGACAAAGCATTATAAATGCTGAATAACATACTTGGCCATTTACTAATCAACAATTCAATCTCAATCAATTCCAATCAATTTAGGGTAAATCCCTAAAATATCACAATTTATTCAATTCCATACAACGTGGAGCTCAAATAAATAAACGGACTGCGCCACGACGATTAGCACGAGATTTCAGTCGTCGGCCATCAAAATCTTAATTTTCGAAAAATAAATAAATAAATAATTAATTAATTAATTTCAAAAATTAATTATTAATTACTAAAAATTCAATTTAGCTCAAAATAAAGCCCGATTAAATAAACGGACTTCACCACGGTCATTAGCATAATTTTCCGGTTCCAGGCCATCTCAGTTGATTTTTCGGAAAATAAATAATTATTTAATTTAATTACGAAAATTAATATTTAAATACTAAAAAATCCACTTAGGCCCGAAAAGCCTAATTGGAGCCCACCAAGGGTCGGGAAAAATCCCGAGGTACTTCCAATAATTACTAGATCACGTCTACTTGCTAATTGCGCAATCAATTTATTTAAATCGCATCATAATTGACTAATAATTGCTAATTTATTCTAATCTAACAACCTAAACATAATTAATTAAAAATAAATCAACCTTAAGCATAATTAGCCAACTAATCATGGATTAGTGAGATTACTCACCAAATCGCGCGCAAATCGGATCAATCCGACGGCGGCGACACGATGAATGATTCTTCCCAAAGTGACTCATGGATCCGGGCCCTGCAAATGGCCCAAAAGCGGGCCCGAAGTCGCTGAAACCCACTCGCGGGTTTGCTGGACGAGGCTGATCGGGGATGCTTCGGCGGCTAGGGCGGCGAGGGGAAGCTGGCGGAGGGCGAGGGGGACGCGGGGGAGGTCTGGCGGGGCTGGGCGGTGGCCGAAGGTGGCCGGACAAGGGCGAAACAGGGTCGAACTGAGCTGAGCAGAGCTGGATCGCGCGGGGGAGGAACGCTTGGGTCCGCATGGACGGCGGGATGGCGGCGGGCAGCTGTCGCGGCATGCGAGCGGCAAGACGGGCGGCTTCAGCGAACGGCGGCTCTTCCTTTGCACCTGGTTCGGTTCAGAGTCGAGCAAATAGGGGAAGGAGGGAGAAAGGTCGAGAGAGGAGGAGAGAGGAAAGAGAGAAAGAGATGAGGATTGACTAGTCAAAGAGAAAAAGAAAGAGAGAGAGAGAGAATAGGCGGTGGGGGAAATCGCACGAGGGGGGAAAAGGGGAGAGGAGAGAGAGAGAAAAGAAAGAAAAAGAAAGAAAAGAAAAGAGAGGGAGAGAGAGGAAAAAGAAAAGGAAATACATAATTTTTTCTCTTTTCCTTTTCCTTTCTATTTTCTTTTGGTCTTCAATTTTCTTCCGATAATTTCTTTATTGAAATTTCAGACCCGTCAATAAATTGACGAGCGATGAGACAGAATCCTAAAATAAGAATTATGACACGCTTAAAATCCGATTCTCGAAATCGAGTTCAATTTCGTGGTTAAAAATCGATTAAATGTGATTTTAGCTCAATCCAACCAATTAGGTAGCTTTTAGGGATTTTACAGCTGATACATCCCTTAACGGCTTCACCCAATAGGTTAGTTAACTCGTGAGTAATCAGCTCAGAGAAAAAGTGCCATAGGCACGTCGACGAAATGCCAATTTCACTTTATCCGGCGAGGTCGCCAACCCTTGACAGCCTCGCCGGCACATGACGACGGTCGCCAGCCATGGCCGAGGCTGGCGACCGGCCAAAGAAAAAAGAAGAAGAAAAGAATAAGTGTTTTGTGACATCCTGAATTTCAGGTTCTGATTTCGATTGGATAAGATGGGCCTTTCATCAACGTGACTATAGTGTTTTTCTCTGAGTTGGCCACTCACGAGATAACTGGCCTATCCGGTGAAGCCATTCAGGGATTTTAAACGCAATAGACTTGAGAATTCGATCAGGAATCGACTACTCGACCGTGCTAGTCTGCAAGGGTCATTACGGCATTGTCAAAATCGATCAGAGACCGAAAATAGGTCGATTCGACTGAGATGTGTAATCATGTGTGGGTGATGCCACCTAATTGCAAAATTCTCATCGATCGACACTAAACCGATTTTCTATCGTTTTGGGTACCCTGTGCCCGTATTTGAAACCTTGAGATTTTCACGATCATCGAGAGTCGCCAATGTGTCGGATGGTTCATTGTGGTTCGAAGAAAATCGACCACGGGTCAATTGCTCCAAAAATTCCTAGAAGCTACCCGGTAGGTAAGGTCACACTAAAAGCGCGTTTGATTGAAAATAACCGCGGATTTGAATTCGATTTTAGAAATTGGAAGTTCTTTGTCGTGTCATGAGTCATTCTAAGAACGTCAACTCAACTTTCGAGGAAATTTCGGGAATTCGGGATTTTTCGGAAAACCGGATCGGACAATGCGGAAAATGAACGGAAATTCATATTGGCTAATTTGAAGAGACTTTTGACATCTTGTGTAAGTGAATCGATGAATGGAAGTTGTTCGGGCTTTTTTCGATTTCAAATTGGACCTCAATTGGATTTGTTTGTTCAGAAAAGTGGATCTTTGAGAAAATGAAATAAAAATTGGATTCGAAGAAAATTTGTGGGATTGAAGGACCGTCTTATTTTGACTTTCAACAAAACTTCAATTTGATCAAGTGGGTATAGAACTTAGCTTAGCTTGACCTATTGAAATTGTTGTGTGGAAGTGAACAAAACAATAACTTTGTTTTGTTTTGTTTTATCCTTATTTTTTTCCTTGAACCCACACCCCTCGCACGCACGCCTCCATTTCCCCCTCGGCCCCGCACGAGATCTCTTTTCCTTTTTTTCCTCTTGCACGAACACCAGCCGCACATTTCTCTCTCTTTCCCCATTCGGTTCATGCCTTGCCGATAGCTTTCTTTTTCTGCGAGTCCAATCTCAATTTCCTTTGTGCTGACCAGTCCATGTTTATCCATTAAGGAGACATTTTTCCCCCTGCTGGCCGAGAGACAACGACATCCACTCCCTTTTTATTTCTTTCTTTTACTTTTCGCTGCCTCCATTTTCCAGTGAAGCCCACGGATCTAACAAGTTTGGCCCAGCTCGCAAGGTTAGCCCATCCAAAGTCAAGCCCAAACTTTAAGCCCAGCAAGTTAAACCCATCAATCAGGCCCAAGCCCAAGTCTAAGTCCAGAATTTTCTGTGGGCTTGTGAAGTTTCCTGGCCCGGCCCGAGGGTGCATCGACGCCGCCGAAATTTTGGACGTCGGCTGCCGCCTTTGCGTCGCCTTTGCGGTGATTCGGTCTCCGCTTTTACCAAGTGAGTTTTACTCACTAATGCTTTATTAGTTTGCTAATTATGCCTTAGGGTTGGTTAGATTTAATTACATGTACTTAGGTGGTTAGATTAGGTTAGAACGATTAATTTAGTGACTTAATGATGCATGTTAGGTGGTTAGACCTAGCTATTAGTAGAAATGTTTGGTTATTTATTGAATGTATCTCGGGATTTTTCCCGACCCGTTTCGGATTTTTACTATTTATTTATTTAATTTTCGAAATTATTTATTTAATTATTTATTTTTCCGGAAATTCAACCGGGATGGCCGGTGACCAGAATTTCGTGCCGATTGTCGTGGTGCAGTCCGTTTATTTAATTGAGCTTCAATTTTTATGGAATTGATTTAAATTGTGAAATTCGAGGAATTATCCTAAATTGTTTGTTATTGAGTATTTGATTGGTAATGGCCGAGCATGGGTATATAGCGCCAGTACATTGATGGGCTATATAGTAGAGAGAATGGTGAGAGCTAACTGAGAACATTATTGGTTGAGACCAATCAGATACGATATTATTGGACATACGTGGTTCGGTGATTGGAAGTATCACTAGCGAAAACGGCGCCTTAAAGAACGCACGTAAATGACTTATACACAAACGTGGTTCGGTGATTAAGGAAATATCACTAGTGAAAACGACGCCTTAAAGAACTCACGATGTTGTCTATAGCCGATGTCACCTTGGCGAAAACGGCGCCCTAGAAAGGACACGTGGTTCGGTGATCGAGGATATCACTGGTGAAAACGGCGCCTTAAAGAACGCACGGTGTTGGTGATCGGTATGTCATTGGCGAAAACGACGCCCGAGAAACACATGTGATTTGGTGAATGAGTACACCACTGAGAAATTATGGTACGAGTGGGAATGACCTAGAGATGGTCCGATTGACATGTAATCGACTAAGTCGATTGATCAATGCTTGATGGTATGTCGTGAATTGTTTGAATATATGTGTTTGACCTTAAATTGCAGGGTGGAACTGAGGCCAAGGTAAGTTCTCTGACTTGTGCTGTGCATAGGCAACCTAGACGATGTATTGGTTTACTAATTGGGTATTAGGGGGTAGAGCTTGCTAAGACGTGGTCTCATTGGTTATTGAATAACCATTTCAGGTTCGAAGATGGTAGATCCCCCTGGTCGTTACGGTCGTCCTTCCCCCTGGTCGTTACGGTCGACCTTCGAGAACGACCGATCGGGTCTATGCTTTTCCTGATCCAAGAGGCTTTTGGACATATGAGTTGGTGATAACTTTAGTCTGGGCAGAAGAGGCCCCAAATCTAGAAGTACCCGATCTTTTTAGAGCCTGGTTCAAAACCACTCCATACGGTTTAAGGATAGGCCCCCTTCTATGCTTCGATGTTCCTGCTGAAGTGATTGATGCGGCTAAGGATGTGGAACAAGCGGACCTACCTGATGGTGATGTAGAAGACCCGTCGTCTCTCCTGGATCAAGTGGACCCTGAGAGTCCAGAAGTTGAGTCTAAATAGTTGGTCTTAGAATAATAAATTTTGATAACCAACCTTGTGTTTGACCTTGTAAATATCGGCTGGCGATGTAAATAAATTAACCCGGTATGTATAAAGGTATGTCCTAGTTTCTACGAGTTGCAGTCCTACTTTTCTGTCCCATTGAATTATTGTCTGGGGATTTTATAATTACTTCCGCGTGTGCTTATTAAAATAGAAAGGGTCGGCGATGCGTCCTGGGGCGTTGCTATTAATCGACCAAGGTAAGGGATGTGTGCTGTGCCCGAGGATCGGGGCGTGACATACCCTTTTTGTGGTATCAGAGCAATGGTTAGGTATTGGAGTGATAAGGTGCGATGTCTTTTGGGATAGTAGTAGGGAAGGTCTTTAAATTCATGACTGGTGCATGTCTGTGATAGCTGAGTGCTAATATTGTTTGTTATTCAGGTCACTCTATTTCTAATTCGATGTGAAATTGGAAGGAGGCTCGAGTAGTTAAAGTCGAGCCGTGAGTGAGGAGCTGAGGACTCCTATAAGAGGGCAGTAGCCTCTAGAACCCGGGATAGAATGCCGACGAGGATCGGTGCCCGAGGTGGTTGTGGCAGAGCGCCGGCTTAGGCCAGCGCGAGTGTAAAAGTACCACTGTGGGTTGGTACTTAGAGTGTAGCAGCACCAAGCGATCCTAGGTTTAGCGGGATTGTTTAGGCGCAAGTGTTCCTAAGGAGCTTGTCAAGCAAGTAAGCTCAGGATCGAGCCGCCGTTGTTGCCATTATTGTTGTCAGTGCTGAAATTGCTGTTATTGCCACACCTACAAAGGTTCAATATGGAGATGTGATCTGGGAGCAAGTTGTTGCATTCAAGACGAGGTTCAGATTCAGTAGAGGTGGAAATCAGTTTGGAAATGAGCCTATGACCGGAAAAGTATGTTCTATTCCACCCATTAGGAAAGACGGGATAGACAAAGCATTGAATTAGAGCATTGTGTGCCATGGAAGACAACGTGAATCAACCTCGAGCCATGTTAGGACAGGTGGTTGTTCTAATCGTGATCGATAGGGTCATTTGGCAAGAAACTGTTCTAGAAGGTTGATGGGACCACAATAACAGTTGTCATTATCATTGATGGGATTGCAAGTGCCATCGCCATCATTGAGATAAGATCAACAGGAGTGCTTATTTGTAGAAAATACCACGGGAATTTTTGGGACAGACCCGGTGCAAGTAAGTGTGCATGCTGTCATCCGACAGGAGATTGAGAACTCACCAAATGAGTGCCAAAAGTATGAAATGAATGCATGGATTAATCCTATGTCTGAGTATGACTAGAATGTGCTTTGATGGTAGTCAACACGACCATCAGGTGAGGGACTATCAGTTAGAGTTTAGGAAGAACACCAACATTGCTACTACTGATGGAATGCCACTAGGATGGCGAAAGGGACAGGAATAAAACCGACCATGCATCGAATAGAGAAATGATGTCTTGAAGTAATTTTATCAAAATGGTGCCTCAGAGTTTCAGGGATTAAGTTGTGGAATTTCAATATGGGTGTTAAGTTGGTAAGAAAAGAACCACTGACTAGAGTTGTACTCGATTGGCTATTGGTCTACAATTCTATCGTTAAGTGTGGAAAGAATTGCCTCTGGAGCATCTTGTGTAGATGAAATGTTATAGTGGAGTAACCCAGTTTATTCCAGGAGCAGGTAGAAGTGCCGAAGTTTATTGAGAGTCTAGAGGGGTCCTTGACCTTTTTAATCTTATCACTAGTGGCGGTCCGTTGGGTAGATAAAGGACGCCCAAGTTACTTGGCGATTGTCAAAGGTAAAACAGATTGAAGAATTGAAAATTTAGGACTTCTCGGAAGTCCAAGAATTCCTAGAGGTGTTGCCAGAGGGATTGTTAGGCCTGTCGTCAGTAAGTGAGATGTGAGGATTGACGGATGAGGAATTCATGCATATCGGTGCATTACCTAAAGGAAACATTAGTCTTGTAGCGAGAAAGAAAGAAAGATAGTTCATTGCAATTATGCATCAACTATAGTCGACTCAATCAAGTGCCAATCCAAGATAAGTGTTCATTATTAGAGATCGACGAATTGGGTGACTTATTATAAAAAGTGTTGACGTCTTCAAGGATCGACTTGAGGACAAATTATCGTCAGTTGAAAACCAAGAATGAGGTTATACCGAAGATAACTTTTTGCACTTGATTTGGCCCTTGTGAAGGAATCTTCATGGACCCAGCCAAGATCGAATCAGTTGTTAGCAGACCAGGATCAGCAACAATGTTAGAGGTCAGCAGATGTGTGGATTGGACAGGTTACTACAGAGGATTTTGGGAGACGCTTCAGCATCAGTACTACTAAAGACTCGACTCCTGAAGAAAGAAGAGAAGTTCGTGTGGACAGATAAGTGTGAGTGTAGTCTCCAAGAGCTTAATGAAAGTTGACTACCGCGCCTGTATTAATCATTCAATCTAGTCGTGGAAGATACAAGACCTATGGTAATGGGTCGTTTAGAAGACTGAGTTGTGTGCTAATGTATTATGATAGGGTTGTTGCATAAATGTCCCGCTAGTTGAGACCTCATAAATTAAAATTTTCAGCGCATGAATTGGAAATTCGCAACAATAATTTTCAGTCTAAAGATTTAGAGACATAGTTGGTATGAGGGAAAATTCCATATCTTCATCATCTATTAAAGTCTCAAGTGTTCACTCTCTCAGAAGGAGTTGAATATGGAATGGTGTTGTAAATCAGAACCTTGAGAGGACTAAAATGGTGATATTCGGTATCACCCTGGAAGGATAAAAGAAATCTCTGATGTGCTGAGTACGAGTCTTCAATTTTGTATGGGTTGGTTAAAGTATGGACTTTACTTGAGAAAGTTCAAGATTCGGTTTTCAAATTTGAGGTTGGCAACCTTTTGAACCTTATGGCCACCCTCAGAATTGAACCGGATGTACATGTTAAAAATCAGACGTTTCAATTGACAAATTGGGATGTTCGAGAAATCCTGTAAGAGAATACCAATAAGATAAAGGTTGATTTTCAGATTTCGAGATAGAATACGGAGATATCGTGGGTCATGATAGGTGTCAGACAGTACAAAACTTGAGAAGAAGATATTGCCAGAAGTTCACTATAGTAGTTGCAGTATTCGACCAGACAGTAAAAAAAAAAAGGGGTCTGAATCAGCATCAGTTCGACTGGTAGATCGCTTTGAAGATAATCAACGCCAGACATATTACAAATATCAAATGTATTAGTAAGCGAAGACTCAGTAGCGCAAACCGGTAGGACTTTTATAGTCGCTCAAGAGTCCCAAGTGAGAATGGAAGCATAGCATGATAGAATGTTAAGACAAGCTTATCAAGGAGCCGGGAAGAGTACTGATCCCTTATGGGGTTGTTGTCGATAGATGAACGAAGTCAACTCACCTTAGTGCATCATGAAAAGATCTCGATTGGAATGGATATACCGAAATGTGTGTATATCAGATAATTCATTGGCATGGAGTGCCGGGGATGAATTGTATTTCAAATCTAGATCAAATATTCCAAGTTGGCAGAATTTTCAGATGGTTCTCTCTTAAGCAGTGCATCGCAGAGAATGCAGAACTTCAATTGCCGAGATGAAGTCAGGGAAAGAAAGATCGCAGGCCAAGGTCAGTACAGTAATCAGCGATTGCAGTTGCCGAGATCAGTGTCAGAGTAAAGACCGCTCGGAACTACCAGAAAAGTTGAATTATTGAACTTTGAAGGCCCTTAGAGTTCTAAATTGGTGAACGCATCTTTCTGAAAGTATCACCAATGAGGAATATCTTGCACTTCAGCAAGGAGGGAAAGCTGAGACCGAGGTACGTAGGTTCCTTAGGGATTCTAGAGACAGAATCAGGATCCTAACGTATTGTCTTGCATTGTCGCCAAAGTAGGTGTAAGTGCATGGCATCTTTCACGTGTTAATGTCAAGGACATATGAGCCTGACTCGACCCACGTGCTAAATCTTAAAAGAATTAGGCGTGGACGACAGAGTGTCGTACGTGGGAAGTTGGTTCAGTTGTTGGTTCAAAAAGATCAAATTCTGTGTACCAAGATGGTCTCCTTATTTAAAGTGGTCCGACAACACCACAAGACCGAAGAGACAGCATGGAAAAGTGAGACTCGATGACACGACAGCACCCCCACCTTTTTGTTTAAGAATTGATAAAGGTTTAAATTTCGAGGACGAAATTTTTATAAGAGGGGAAGAGTTGTGACATCCTGAATTTCAGGTTCTGATTTCGATTGGATAAGATGGGCCTTTCGTCAACGTGACTATAGTGTTTTTCTATGAGTTGGCCACTCACGAGATAACTGGCCTATCCGGTGAAGCCATTCAGGGATTTTAAACGCAATAGACTTGAGAATTCGATCAGGAATCGACTACTCGACCGTGCTAGTCTGCAAGGGTCATTACGGCATTGTCAAAATCGATCAGAGACCGGAGATAGGTCGATTCGACTGAGATGTGTAATCATGTGTGGGTGATGCCACCTAATTGCAAAATTCTCATCGATCGACACTAAACCGATTTTCTATCGTTTTGGGTACCCTGTGCCCGTATTTGAAACCTTGAGATTTTCACGATCATCAAGAGTCGCCAATGTGTTGGATGGTTCATTGTGGTTCGAAGAAAATCGACCACGGGTCAATTGCTCCAAAAATTCCTAGAAGCTACCCGGTAGGTAAGGTCACACTAAAAGCGCGTTTGATTGAAAATAACCGCGGATTTGAATTCGATTTTAGAAATTGGAAGTCCTGTCGTGTCATGAGTCATTCTAAGAACGTCAACTCAACTTTCGAGGAAATTTCGGGGAATTCGGGATTTTTCGGAAAACCGGATCGGACAATGCGGAAAATGAACGGAAATTCATATTGGCTAATTTGAAGAGACTTTTGACATCTTGTGTAAGTGAATCGATGAATGGAAGTTGTTCGGGCTTTTTCTGATTTCAAATTGGACCTCAATTGGATTTGTTTGTTCAGAAAAGTGGATGCTGAGAAAATGAAATAAAAATTGGATTCGAAGAAAATTTGTGGGATTGAAGGACCGTCTTATTTTGACTTTCAACAAAACTTCAATTTGATCAAGTGGGTATAGAACTTAGCTTAGCTTGACCTATTGAAATTGTTGTGTGGAAGTGAACAAAACAATAACTTGGTTTTGTTTTGTTTTATCCTTATTTTTTTCCTTGAACCCACACCCCTCGCACGCACGCCTCCATTTCCCTCTCAGCCGCACAGATCTCTTTTCCTTTTTTTCCTCGTGCACGAACACCAGCCGCACATTTCTCTCTCTTTCCCCATTCGGTTCATGCCTTGCCGATAGCTTTCTTTTTCTGCAGAGTCCAATCTCAATTTCCTTTGTGCTGACCAGTCCATGTTTATCCATTAAGGAGATATTTTTCCCCCTGCTGGCCGAGAGACAACGACATCCTCTCCCTTTTTATTTCTTTCTTTTACTTTTCTCTTTTGTCCTTAACCTGCACGTGAGTTCGGTTCCCACGAAGACAACGAACGCTGCTTCTTCTTCTGTCCCATGTTGCTGTCCACTTCCTCCGTATAACTTACCCCACCAAAGCCCCACCTCCGTCCATCGCCATCTCCACGCGTTTTCCTTAGTCCTCTCAGCTCACGCCAAGTCAATCATCGAGAATCGAAGCCCCTTTGTTGACTGAAGCAGCGGCCAGCCCATCTCCGCTTCTGCCCGTGTCTCCTCTCACGGAAGACAGCCTAAGTCAGCAAATCTCGTGGCCCATCTCAGCCCGTGAAACCGTTCCAGCCGCAGCAAACCGAAGCAACTCCACGCGTCCGTGACTTGCTCCTTCACGGTCAACAGCAGTGGATTTCTTCCCACTTTGTTGACCACCGAGTGAAGCTAGTCCGTCCACTTCATCTCTCGGCAACGATGCCAGCTGCACCTCCACGAACGTCTTTGTTAGTAGCCGCTTTCGTTCATGCGTCATCAACCCGCGTAGTCTTCAGCAGCAATGGCATCCGCGTGTCTTTGGCCAGTTGAAGTCTCGAAGTCCAGCAGCTCCATCAACGACTTAGCAAAGCATTTTCTACAGCCCACGATTCCACCTAGTAGTCCAGCATTTTTTCAGTGCAAGCCAAGACCTTTTGGGGCCCGTTAGTTCAGCACGTTTTGGGCCTAAGTCAGGCTAGAATTGAGCCCAGCCCAGTTCGCTGCCTCCATTTTCCAGTGAAGCCCACGGATCTAACAAGTTTGGCCCAGCTCGCAAGGTCAGCCCATCCAAAGTCAAGCCCAGACTTTAAGCCCAGCAAGTTAAACCCATCAATCAGGCCCAAGCCCAAGTCTAAGTCCAGAATTTTCTGTGGGCTTGTGAAGTTTCCTGGCCTGGCCCGAGGGTGCATCGACGCCGCCAAAATTTTGGACTTCGGCTGCCGCCGTTGCGTCGCCTTTGCGGTGATTCGGTCTCCACTTTTACCAAGTGAGTTTTACTCACTAATGCTTTATTAGTTTGCTAATTATGCCTTAGGGTTGGTTAGATTTAATTACATGTACTTAGGTGGTTAGATTAGGTTAGAACAATTAATTTAGTGACTTAATGATGCATGTTAGGTGTTAGACCTAGCTATTAGCAAGTAGAAATGTTTGGTTATTTATTGAATGTATCTCGGGATTTTTCCCGACCCGTTTCGGGCTCCAATAAGGCAATATGGGCCTAAATTGGATTTTTACTATTTATTTATTTAATTTTCGAAATTATTTATTTAATTATTTATTTTTCCGGAAATTCAACCGGGATGGCCGGTGACCAGAATTTCGTGCCGATTGTCATGGTGCAGTCCGTTTATTTAATTGAGCTTCAATTTTTATGGAATTGATTTAAATTGTGAAATTCGAGGAATTGTCCTAAATTGTTTGTTATTGAGTATTTGATTGGTGATGGCCGAGCATGGGTATATAGCGCCAGTACGTTGATGGGCTATATAGTAGAGAGAATGGTGAGAGCTAACTGAGAACATTATTGGTTGAGACCAATCAGGTACGATATTATTGGACATACGTGGTTCGGTGATTGGAAGTATCACTGGCGAAAACGGCGCCTTAAAGAACGCACGTAAATGACTTATAGACAAACGTGGTTCGGTGATTAAGGAAATATCACTGGTGAAAACGACGCCTTAAAGAACTCACGATGTTGTCTATAGCCGATGTCACCTTGGCGAAAACGGCGCCCTAGAAAGGACACGTGGTTCGGTGATCGAGGATATCACTGGTGAAAACGGCGCCTTAAAGAACGCACGGTGTCGGTGATCGGTATGTCATTGGCGAAAACGACGCCCGAGAAACACATGTGATTTGGTGAATGAGTACACCACTGAGAAATTATGGTACAAGTGGGAATGACCTAAAGATGGTCCGATTGACATGTAATCGACTAAGTCGATTGATCAATGCTTGATCGTATGTCGTGAATTGTTTGAATATATGTGTTTGACCTTAAATTGCAGGGTGGAACTGAGGCCAAGGTAAGTTCTCTGACTTGTGCTGTGCATAGGCAACCTAGACGGTATATTGGTTTACTAATCGGGTATTAGGGGGTAGAGCTTGCTGAGACGTGGTCTCATTGGTTATTGAATAACCATTTCAGGTTCGAAGATGGTAGATCCCCCTGGTCGTTACGGTCGTCCTTCGAGAACGACCGATCGGGTCTATGCTTTTCCTGATCCAAGAGGCTTTTGGACATATGAGTTGGTGATAACTTCAGTCTGGGCAGAAGAGGCCCCAAATCTAGAAGTACCCGATCCTTTTAGAGCCTCGTTCAAAACCACTCCATACGGTTTAAGGATAGGCCCTTTCTATGCTTCGATGTTCCTGTTGAAGTGATTGATGTGGCTAAGGATGTGGAACAAGCGGACCTACCTGATGGTGATGTAGAAGACCCGTCATCTCTCCCGGATCAAGTGGACCCTGAGAGTCCAGAAGTTGAGTCTAAATAGTTGGTCTTAGAATAATAAATTTTGATAACCAACCTTGTGTTTGACCTTGTAAATATCGGCTGGCGATGTAAATAAATTAACCCGGTATGTATAAAGGTATGTCCTAGTTTCTACGAGTTGCAGTCCTACTTTTCTATCCCATTGAATTATTGTCTGGGGATTTTATAATTACTTCCGCGTGTGCTTATTAAAATAGAAAGGGTCGGCGATGTGTCCTGGGGCGTTGCTATTAATCGACCAAGGTAAGGGATGTGTGCTGTGCCCGAGGATCGGGGCGTGACATACCCTTTTTGTGGTATCAGAGCAATGGTTAGGTATTGGAGTGATAAGGTGCGATGTCTTTTGGGATAGTAGTAGGGAAGGTCTTTAAATTCATGACTGGTGCATGTCTGTGATAGCTGAGTGCTAATATTGTTTGTTATTCAGGTCACTCTGTTTCTAATTCGATGTGAAATTGGAAGGAGGCTCGAGTAGTTAAAGTCGAGCCGTGAGTGACTAGGAGCTGAGGACTCCTATAAGAGGGCAGTAGCCTCTAGAACCCGGGATAGAATGCCGACGAGGATCGGTGCCCGAGGTGGTTGTGGCAGAGCGCCGGCTTAGGCCAGCGCGAGTGTAAAAGTACCACTGTGGGTTGGTACTCAGAGTGTAGCAGCACCAAGCGATCCTAGGTTTAGCGGGATTGTTTAGGCGCAAGTGTTCCCAAGGAGCTTGTCGAGCCAGTAAGCTCAGGATCGAGCCGCCGTTGTTGCCATTATTGTTGTCAGTGCTGAAATTGCTGTTATTGCCACACCTACAAAGGTTCAATATGGAGATGTGATCTGGGAGCAAGTTGTTGCATTCAAGACGAGGTTCAGATTCAGTAGAGGTGGAAATCAGTTTGGAAATGAGCCTATGACCGGAAAAGTATGTTCTATTCCACCCATTAGGAAAGACGGGATAGACAAGTCAGCATTGAATTAGAGCATTGTGTGCCATGGAAGACAACGTGAATCAACCTCGAGCCATGTTAGGACAGGTGGTTGTTCTAATCGTGATCGATAGGGTCATTTGGCAAGAAACTGTTCTAGAAGGTTGATGGGACCACAATAACAGTTGTCATTATCATTGATGGGATTGCAAGTGCCATCGCCATCATTGAGATAAGATCAACAGGAGTGCGCTGTAGAAAATACCACGGGAATTTTTGGGACAGACCCCGGTGCAAGTAAGTGTGCATGCTGTCATCATACAGGAGATTGAGAACTCACCAAATGAGTGCCAAAAGTATGAAATGAATGCATGGATTAATCCTATGTTTGAGTATGACTAGAATGCACTTTGATGGTAGTTAACACGACCATCAGGTGAGGGACTACCAGTTAGAGTTCAGGATGAACACCAACATTGTTACTACCGGTGAAATGCCACTAGGATGGCGAAAAGGACGGGAATAAAACCGACCATGCATCGAACAGAGAAATGATGTCTTGAAGTAATTTTATCAAAATGGTGCCTCAGAGTTTCAGGGATTAAGTTGTGGAATTTCAATATGGGTGTTAAGTTGGTAAGAAAAGAACCACTGACTATAAAAAAACCAAAATTTTTGTTCTTGAACAGAAACAAGGAATAAAAATATGCAGCCCATTATATAACGTGTCAACTATTTGATGTCAAAATGTACTTTCGCATTTTCGACCAAAAAAAAAAAAACAAAACTGCACTATTGCCTTAGTATATTACCTTAGATTGGGGAGCAAAAGGAGGAGAGGCAAAAAAAGAGAAACAATATATTTGTATGATGTTTAATTTATGGAGGATAAACAAAATATTACAAAATGCTTGAAGCAAATAATAGCTTGACTTGCTTAAGTCAATTAGTCAGTTTAAAATATCTTTGCTATTGACAATAATTAATGTTCAAATATTTTCATCATGTATTTCATTCGTTCATTTTTGTAAATAATCATGTTTAGGAAAATATTTTTTTAATAATTTATTTTTCGCAAAACAAACGGATTCTAATACATGAATTGATGCCCCATGTATCTATAATTTTTTTTTTTTTTGGGATATCATATGATGATGAAAAGGGCTGTTGGATTGGCAGTAGTAGCTGTTCAAGTCAAGCTTTGTTGATAATGACATGACATTTGCTTTTCTTGAAGAAAACATCCTTTGATGTATACTCTTGTAAATTTTATCCGCTTCACCGAACAGAGTTCAATAACGGAGGAGGCAGAAAGTGCAAAGAAATTGGCGAGATGATATGATAATGAAGAGCCAAAAAGCTGAAGTCAAAGGTGCTTTATTTGGCATTTTGCCTTTGTGAATGTTTAGCCGCCTAAAATGTATCTCGTTGTAATTGAATCGAGTTAATAGCCTTTCTTTTTCTTTCTAAACATAACAAAGGCTATTAACTCGATTCAATTACAACGAGATACATTTGGCATGTGAACTCAAGCATGTTGTTAAAATATGTACCTGTGTATTTTGGCATGATTGTGTAGACTCACTTTACCGCTTATGTAATGGATGAAAATAATCGCATCGCAGGATTAATCTGAGAGCTGTGGATCTTTTTCATCTCCTATATAAATAATTGCAACCTTTCGAATTTATGTTTTATTTATGATAAAAGCCTACAATCATTTCCGCGAATGGCGGGAGCCCAAATTGCTGGGCTTTGTGTTGAGCTAAGGCGCCTAATAAAATAATCTCTTTTGCGAATTTTTCAGTCGTTGCCTTCGTGTGGTCCTCGACATATGCTTTCTAATGGCCTTAACAACAGGCCTAGTATTTCTATTGGCTAAAAGGAGTTCATTAGTCCAAGCTATTTCTTTTAATTCCTTTGGCCCATCTCTTAATTTCCTTTTTAGCCCATCTCCTTTTGTATTCAACGTTGATTTGTTCCTGTTACTGGTCAATGCGTGAGCATTTTAGTGGAGTCTGGGGTTATTATTATGTTCAGAAGCCCTTTTGCCTTGTCGTCAGGCTTCTCCCTAAAGGAAAATGGACTCTTTTCCGATAAAAAGAAGAAGAAAAGCATGCGCATAGCAATAATCAATGTTGGAAACTAATGCGATTGCCGAACTTCTGGCTTCAAATGGAAGCTTTGCATAAGATATAATTTGATTGATCGAGATGGAAGTGTCATTTTTTCCCCTGCTGTGAGAAACTGACAAAAACGCAATGAATATGTTAAGATAAATAGTGGAAATTGCACCTTAAATTGATGTTGCAGATAAAGTCATAAATTAAGTACATGTGTATATTCTAACAACAAAAAAAGTACACGTGTCTATTAATGATGAGAACACAAGAAAAAGTAAAATACGATTTAAGGGCCATTCGTGTGTTTCAATTCTAACTTGCTTAATTTATTGCAAGTTATATCTTCAACACTCAAAAATAAAATACAACTAAATTTAAATAGGACACATTCCTTAATGTATTTTGAACTATTTCACTGTATTTAAATAAAGAATATGTTAATTTAATTTTTTTGAACAAATTTTATTATACAAGTAAATAAAAAGATTGGTAGAAGATTTTTGTTTTTCAGAGCATTTCTTTTATGATTGAGCTAACACGAAATAAAAAAACAATTTGCAGAAAGCAACTACAGAAACAATAATGATTTATGAACTATCATTGGTTTAATATCTACCTCATGATTGTAGATGTCCATCATGATCAATTGATGATAATTTTAGGACAAACTAATCATATCAATGGTGTCTGTAAAGCTTAGTGACGGACATGTACAAAGATGTAGGCCTTGACAAAAGGAGAACAAGTTAGATATGACGAGCGGTTCATAAGGACTTGGAGGGACCAAGATAAGGTGATCATCACCCTAAAGCCTTTGGATACTGGTATGCTCAGGAAGACCATTGGATAATGAATTGCAAGTTGTTCCGCAAAAAAAAACATTCGATATCATCAACAGAATATTAACAAGGGCAGGTGCTAATAACAAGTGATCACAAGCAATTGATGGTGCAAATATCAATTCCTAGAAGACGTTGTTCAATAATCCATCCTAGATTGACCGTTGAATTGGAAGAAAATAGTTGTTAACAAGTCGGGAATCCGCGGCCAGAGGACTAAAAACAAGTGAGGACATCTTTGGCACTTTTGGTCAGTGTGTTAGACTATATATTTGATGGAACAGTATAACAAACTTCATTTCAGGAAACCTTTTGCCGGTAGGAGCGAACTGTATGGACAGCCTGAACGCTGACGTTTGCATCTTCAACGGTTGGATTGGAGGGGGAACGTATATATAAAGAGGATCAAAATAGCTAGAAGTGGTGGCTACCGAACCTTGAATGCCGGTGAAGAATGCCTAAGGATGGAGGAGCCACCGGTTGGACACCAAGAGGAGAGGACACCGCTGAGCAAGGCCAAGAAGAGCCTAGAGAGGTTCACAATTTGAGGGCTCCTGAATGAGTTGTGTCTCCATTATGGCTGGCCATAGGAGGTTTATGAAGCCTCTACAGGTCCTAATTAAGTTAGAATTAGGACTGGACGGGATGGAGCTTACAATCGGTTAAACAACGAGACTAAAATGACTTCAAAATGGACGACGTAGATGGGGTGAGGAGAGATGAAGAGGGGTGGTTGGCAGTTGCATTAAGCGGTAAGCGTTTGATGCGATAATAGCTATTGAAACAAAATGTTACGTTATCCACTCGATCTAAATTCGGATGATTTCTGACAATTTGGAATTATAGCTGATTTCTCAAAACTTTGGGATTATCGCTTAACTCACTGTCCGGACCCTAAAATTTCAACAATCTCGGAAAGCATGTTCTATGGCTCATCGAACTAAACTTAAGCTTGCCGCCATTAGCAATTTGATTCTAGACCCACCTTGCCTCTAAAACTCAGGTTTGAGCACTAAAAAAGTTGGAAATTTTTGTTCGAGCTTACTTTCTACGCTTCAGCTCCAAAAATCTTGGAAACGTCAATTTAAGAACATTTCTTCACCATGATTTCCCATTTAAGCTCACTTCTCTCATGGCAAGTTGGATTTTGAAGCTCTATCTCATGCCAGGTCACTTCTTGAGGTCGCCTCTAGTTCCCTGTATATGAGTCAGTATTGAAATGTAATAAAAATGCGAATATAATGCTAATGCAAGTTGTGCAACATTGATATTTTTGTTTAAAGTCCAAATTTGATCCCTAATTTCTCATTAAATGAATGACTAATCCATTAGCCAAAATTAGGTGTCGACGATTGGGAATGGATCGGTTGCCCATTGTTCAGACCGTGGGCATCCTGCCCACTTTTGGTCTATTTGAGACTCTCCAGGTCGGTCCTCGATGGTCCCTTTGCTCTGTGCTCACTCTAGGATTGTTGAGGCATGCTTTGGGTCCCCCTTTTAAGCTCGGGATATGCCGAATGTGTCTTTTTCGCAGACACGGGAAAATAGAGATGTCAAATATGTATCGGTCTTGCCAATACCATCGTCCAACTCAGAGGTTAGATGACGTCTCTTTCTTATTATATTCCAGCGTTTAAGTTTAGTTTACTTTTATCTCATATATAGATAATCTATTCGGATTAATATATATATATATATATATAAGAAGCATTTTTAATGCGTTTAGGCTTTTTCGCAGTACATTATAGGATGATATTAATTTTCACTATTGTTAATTGCATCATAATGCATTTAGGATTAATTTCTCATTACATAGATTAAAAATTTTCATTTACTAGACTGGTGCATGTCTCTTCTTATGAATAGCTCACAGGTCCTGTTTTAGGAGTTTAAAATAGAGCGATGTATTAATTTTGTTTGATACGGCTGAAATTGCTTTTATTCTGTTCCGTCTTTATATTTGTCAATGATTGTTCAAATTTATTGTATGAGTATCTATGCATGACAATATAGATTTACATGTTTAAGAAATAAAAAATGAAAATAAATAATTTTATTAAAAGAAAAAAGTTACCAAAGAAGGTGCTAGGCAAAACTAGCTTAACCAAATTCTTGCATCCAAAACCTCTAGTTCACCAAAGTGGGGGCAAGCTCCTACGGGTGCATTTCTTTGCATTTCTATTTAAAAATTGCTCCAGGGAACAGAAATAGAAAAAAGTGTTTTTGTTACGGGAACAATTTTTGAACAAAAAAATGCGTTTGGTAAACTTGTTCCGGGAATAAAAAATTAAACAGAAACACGTTTGGTAAATTTGTATAATTTTTTTATTTCTTTTATTTTTTCTATTTTTTTCTTTTTTTCCTTTTTTTTTTTTTCTTTTTCTTTTTTCCTTTTTTCTTATTTTGGCTGGCGGCCTCGCCCAGCCACGGTGAGGCTCGCCGGCCCCAGGCGAGGCCGAGTCTCGCCGTAGCTGGGCGAGGGTCGGCCTCGCCTTGATCCGGTGAGGCCAAGCTCCCCTAGAGGTGGGCAAGGCACGGCCTCGCCGGCCACCGCCCGGGCAAGCCGGCCTCGCGGTGGCTCGGGCGAGGATCGAGGCTCGCCCGGTCGGCCGGGCGAGGTCGGCCTTGCCGGATCGGCCGCTTGGCTCACCCAGCCGGGTGAGCCTCAAGCTCGCCCGATCCGGCAAGGCGACCTCGATCTCACCCGGATCCGGCGAGGCCCGGCCTCGCCCCGAGCTGCGAGGCTCGGCCTCGCCGGATGGCTCGGGCGAGGTCGGCATTGCACGGCGGTGGCCGGCGAGGCCGTGCCTCGCCCGGACCTCGGGGAGCTTGGCCTCGCCCGGATCAAGGCGAGGCCGACCCTCGCCCGGCTACGGCGAGCCTCGGCCTCGCCGGGGACGGCGAGCCTCGGCCTCGTGGCCGGGCGAGGCCTCGCCGCCAAAAGAAAAAAGAAGAAGAAAATAAAAGAAAAAAAAGCGTTTCTCAAATGTGTTTCAGAAATAAGAAACACAAATTTTGTGTTTCAGAAATAAGAAACACAAATTTTTTGTTTCTTATTTCTGTTTCTTTTTTGTTCCTGGGAACAAAAGAACAAAAAGGAACAGAAACGCGTCCAAACACATTTCTGTTCCTTACGCGTTTCTGTTCCTTTTTTGTGCCCAGGAATAAAAAAACAGAAAAAGTGTTTAAAAAAAAAAAAAAAAAAAAAAAAAAAAGATACACAAACAAACGGGGCCTTATGCCTTACATGGCTCACAACTGGCCTATAATAGGTTAGTGGCAACTTTGATTAAAATTTGACCATTTAATAAAAGAGAAATCAAGTTGTGGTTGGTAGGGTTTGGAAGAACTGTACATTGCGTAAGTGGGAAAATTGTCCAAAAAGTCCTAAACTTATTGTTTTTTTGCCAATTCAATCCTAAACATTTTAATTTTATCAATTGAGTTCTAAACATTTTCACTTCTTGCCGATTCAGTCCATCCGGCCAATTTTGGCTTGAAAATACTGACGTGGACACCGGCGGTGTCACGTTGGAGCGTCGGTGCGAACGTGGACAACTTTTTAATAATTAATATTTTTTTGAATTTTTAATATTTTTTTCTGTGTTTACCTCTTTGTTTCGTTTTCTTTATTTTCATTTTGGCTTTTTTCTTTCCTTTTTCGGTGGCTGGCAACTGGCCATAGGCGACTACAACATACTCAAATTTTAAGTGAAAAGAACAAGTATAGCTTGGTTAATCGACTAGATCTTGAAGACAATGATTCTGGTGATGTGTTCCGAGATACCCGAGACTTCAAGGACCTAAATGATGACTATACTCTGGTTATTTGACCTAGATCTCTCATGAAACTTGTAAAGGACATCTTGACACATAACATATCCGAATTTCAGAGAAAACGAAAGAGAATAGGCAGGTTAAAACTTCATATTTCGGAGATGGAGGCACTAGACGATGCAGTAATCTGGCTTGGAGTTCTTCATGAAAGTTGTATGAAAATGTCTTGGCTATAATCCAGTAAAATTTTATAATTTTTGGAGGACATATGGATATTTTAATTGAATTTAATCGGACACCATGCATTCTGGTTTCATCCGAGAAGCATAGGATGTTTTGGGAAAATTATGAGATTTTGTAAAAATCCAATTTGGCCATGAATTTTGCAAGTAATTATCATCCTATGGGTTTGTTTAATAATTTATTGAATTTTGATAATTTTGGGAATTTATAGTTATATAAAAAATAATAAATAAATAAATAAATAAATAAAATGAATTATTTTATTGGCCATAGATTCCATTTAATTAACTCATGTTGCATGTGTGATAAAGTCTTGGTATGTGTATGATATTGAATTGAGTTGCATGTATGATAAAGTTTTGGCATGTGTATGACATTGAATCGAGATGCATGTGTGATAAAGTCTTGACATATATGACATGGAATTGATATGCATGTATGAATTCAATGATGAGTATGATCTTGATTTTTCATCACATCACATGCCATGATAAATTGAATCATAATGATGTGAATTGAGATAAATGAGGAAGCCGTTGGAGGTGAGTCGACGATGCCCCTGGAGTGTCGGGATGCCTGGCTAGAAGGGTACGGCTGGTTGCCCGGTGGTCATGAATGGCCGAATACCGGAGGGTCCTTGGGAGACCGAGTGGTATCGAGATGCCCAGAGAGTGGGGGAGCCGGAAGCTCAGCATGGTAATTATGCCGAGGGATACCTCGCGATGCTGGATTGGGTGCGAGATGCCTGGCCTTTAGGCTGCGGCCAGTTGCCCAGTGGCCTTAAATGGCTGGATATCGGAGGGTCCTCGTGATGCCAGTTGGGGTACGAGATGCCCGGAGAGTGGGGGAGCCGGATGATCTGTAATTGTATCTTGGATACATATGGGACGCAAACATTGGTCCCAGGAATGAGAAATGTGGCGGTCCAAGATGAAATTGGGACTAAATCATGCATGATGATTTATGTGTGACATGATGCATGATGATATATGCATGACATTATGCTTGACAATATATGCATGGTAATGATGATGATGATGTCCATAAATTCCTCAGCAACCGTACTCCTCCTTGTTGCTGTCCACCGAAGGAAGTGCTATGTGGCTTGGTCAAATGGGCTTCTTTGGTTGACTACAATTTGTCGACCAAGAGGAGAGAGGGCTCGGGATTACTTGGGCCAACAAATTGGTGGCCGCATTGTCCGTAATACATGACCCAAATTCCATCCAACTGTTAGCCCTAAATTTCTATACGTGCATGCAGCATTTTCGGTTCCATGGTCTTGATGGAATCAGCTAATCTCCTTTTATTCAACCACCGCATGTACAAGTACGTGGCTGCAATTCTTGCATGGAGAAAGAACTCAACAAGGCTGCATGGTGATCGATTCTTCTACATTTGTTAACTTGCACAATGAAGAGACGTGCATGGTCCTCATGCACGGTCCAACTTCTCCCAAAATTTGACTCTTAATTTCAGCATGTGTGTGGGCCGAAATATAATTACTTACGTGGCTGCACGGGGTCGCAACAACGTACATGCGAGGTTCGGTTCGTAGCATACACAATTTGAGAGCCAGATTTAATATAGAAAATATCTTGTCGACACATCTCATGGAATAAATCTTGGTCTCGGTTGAACGTAAGAACGAGGCTATAACTCATTCGACGATCGAACCATTTCTAATTGTGACCCATCAGTCCAATGGTGAAAATAAAACAATACCCGTACAAAATACCAATGACACCATCCAACGATACTCCCATCAATCGGTCATAGTCATCACATGTCCGAGCGTTGTCGAAATTCTTGGATGCCACAATTCAAGCTCAACTCGACTCGATACAATCTAGTCATAAAATGAGCTAACAAGCGTCGCCGTGTTAGATGGTTGTGGAGATTTGAAGAAATCTTCATACAAAGGATGGGATTGAATGAATGGGAGGTTGCGAAACGACATCGTACGTCTTGCTTTTTCTATTTGGGTCAAGAAATGGGCCTCCTCCGAGAGGAGAGGTGGGAACCTTGTGACACCTCCCCCGGTTTTGACCCATCTTTTCAAGTCATGCAGTTTGCAGGGGGAGTCGGGAGTGGGGCGATGACCTCTCTGCACTCTTTTTATTTATTTATTTATTTCTTTACACTTATATAGCGTGGCACGACGATTCTAACGTGTTCCGCTATCTAATCAACTGCGCTTTGGTGCGTGTTATTCAAGATTTGTGTGTGTGTATATTCATTCTAAAGAAAGTTTTCCATTAACTCGAGAGCCGAACTCTGTCAGTCGATAAGAAGTGTGGGCGCACAGTATGATAATGGGATCAATCTTCTAACAAACAGAGCAATCTGAGTTGCAAAGCATTGGAGACAATTATACTACAGATAAAAGTGGAAGCAGCATCCACTAAGAGCGTCGGAAAATGTTGAGCCACACGAGCTTTATGCAATCCGTCTCGAGATTCATAGCTCATTGAGGCTCCCTTGAGGCTCCATTTTGTAACCTGCAAAATAGCAAATGGATTATGGTCCTCCCTGCGCGTTGGATTAGAGGATTTAATCCTATCAAGGCAATGGAAGTTAGTGTCCGATTAGCATTTAACCCCAGAATAACAAATTCATGCATCACCCGACACTAGCATGAGGATCTTGCGTTCCAAACTAAAAATTCGAAGAGGGAGGTTTGCGCTGGATTTTAATAACTGGGCCTAGACTGCACAAGACCTAAAACTATTTATAGTCCGGGTCTTACTACTTTACGTTTTCAAAGCCCAAATAACTATTGAAAGGCCTCTCCTATTAAACTCTCTTCTTTAAATTTAAATAATATATATATATATATATATATATATATATATCCGAGGCATCACGTACGAAAGATTGGGTTAATATATTATGCTTATTTGCTCATTAGCAGTTGCTAAAGTGCTATGACACGTTCTTATTTGCATGTAATCGCGAAAAAGAGTCTGAAATCTTCCGTCATCAGCAGGAGGAGGAGAGTTGATACCTTAACAATTGGGGTGAGGAGTAACACCGCACTTAGCTGGCAACCCCATCGCGAGATCGGAATCGATCCCTAGAGTCGGCAATATGGCCGAGTTCTTGTACGAGCAGAAGCAGCTTAGGTCTGCCCCCGAGAGCCCTTCACAGCACTCCTTTGTTGGCTCCGCCGGGTTCGGCTTCCTCACCGCCGGCTTGCAAGCCATCAACTGATCATTGCTCATCTTGCACACTGATATCGCCTCCGAACCTCCTGCCAATGCGACGGCCACCACCGCCACCACCACCAACACCAACATCAACCTACCGGCAGCCATCTTTTAGAAGTGGTTTTGCAGTGCCCTTGTAAACTTGTGATTGGAGACACACGTCTACAACGTGTGGTTATATAGAGAGTGTTGACACCTAAATTTCACCTAATTAGTTAGTTAAAAATAGCATTAGAGGTTAGGAATTATCCAAAAAAAATTAAATTAAAAAATATCCGGACCGTGAAAAATCCCCTACTCTTCCCTCAGTTTCTCTCCTCCACCAATCGGTCACCGCAAGCCTCCGCCACTCGCCGCCGCGTCGACGTCGTATCCCCTTCCCGTGCCATCACCTTTCGTCGTCGAGCCGCCCCCGGCCATCGCCTGCGCCACTCGTTTCGCGTCCCATCTCGGCCAAGCCACCATCTCTCTCTCTCTCTCTCTCTCTCTCTCTCTCTCTCTCTTCCCCCGTGTTTCCTCTTCGAAGCAATCATTTTGTCAATCTGAACCGCTTTTTCACTTACGAAGGAAGGCCGCGTGTAACTTCCAGGCAAACGCAGCGAAAGTGAGAGATCTCTCTCCGTTGCTTCATCAAGTTGCTACGAGGATCAGACTCGGACTTCCCAAGTCACCGGGCAGACCCAATTCGGAGATCCATCTCTGCACCGTCCTTCCAGAATGAAGAGAAAAAGGGAGGAAAAAGAGACGGCGACGGCAGCTTCAACAAGCAGTAGCCGTGATGGCAGACCCAATTCGGAGACCCAATTTGGGATTTGTTATTATCGACATCCCTATAGATGTTTTGTGTATAATTTCTCATCGACTGATTCTTTTGTATCGTTATATCTGCTTTTGAATTCGCTGTTGAGTTACATTTCGTTGTTCATTTTCTTCGCGTGATCACAAACAAAGACCTGGATTCAATTGTACTGCTGAATACCATAGACATTATCCCTCCTGTCGGCCCTTGTTTATTTCTCTTCTTTTTCTTTGGCTTTTTCGGTATAGTATAACCCATGCAGTGTTGAAATGTTGTGCAATGGTTAACATGGAGATGGGCATACGTGCATGTGTGGGTAAAGAACTTTGAAGCATTTAAGTGTGCAACTATTTCCTTGATTCTTAAGAGGTGTAAAGACATGACTAGAGATATTGATGCCAAAGGCTTAATCACGATGAATATTTAGTTTCAGGAAAAAGAAATGTACTAGGTTGAGACAGACAAGTAACACAACAAGAAGCTTGTCGGTTCTGAGTTCTGTCTTTCATGGTGCATTGTTTATTTAGTATCTTACATTTTTCATTAATGGAATGGGCATGTCCTCAATTATGAAGGTTGCTACACTCTCTTGCAGTTTTCTTTCTCCTTATTTCTTTTCTCTAGTTTCTGTTTTTCTAGTTTAAATTAAATCTCTTCTCAAATTCGAGTGAACTTTACTTTTCCCCTAAAAAAGGATGAGAAGTTGGCTTACTGTTGCAAAATTATTGTGATCTAATCTAGAATAAAAATTTAAAACAAATCCAGATGGTCAGCACCTCTTTGATGTCTCACAGTGAATTTCTCTTTACATTGACCTGATAGATCTGAGTGCACGTGGTTCTTTGTTCCCACAGAACTTGATCACTTTGTTAGTATGTTATTGTTACTCTGTCAGCATGATACTTGTTCATTTGCTTTTTACTGGTTGTTAATTCAATGTCTATATTCAATGCCAGGCAAAAATTCCTGATATTGAGTAGTGTTTAGACATAGTTGCCACTCTACAGGCCAAGAAGGGTTCTGGTGAGGTTCGTTGTCTCATGCAACTCATACTTCTGACTACGTGACAAGATATTGGGTGAATTTCCATTTATTTCCACAATTTGATAAGGAAGTGGTGGTTATTTGCTGTTTAACAACAAGCTGTAGATTTTGGTAATTTAGTTGAGGGGTGCCCAAATGATTGATGACCCTGTGTTGAAATTGTGAGGCTTTAAATCTTGAAATGATTGCAGATACTTACCTCTGAGAAACTGAGGTCAAGATGTTCGCAGTTAGTTAGAATGAGAAAGAGACTTTCCTTTAAAATGCTTGCTTGGCCCATTTATGGAAATGAAAAATCTCAATGCACATCACTAAATAGTAAGCCTTGTTTATGCTCTCCACGTTAGGAATTTTTCTCATTTAAAGGTAGGGGGAACATGCTGATTAGGTGTTGCATCTTGCTTGTTGTACCTTATAGATCTTCCTTATACTTTATCACATCAAATGGTTTTGTCATTGAAAAACGTCGGTATCATCTCCCATGTTTGGTGGTCGAGCATTAGAGGTTTTCAATCGCTTATCTTAAAATGAGTAGGAATTATCTGCATTTAGGTTCTATTTAGAAAAGGAAATCACTTCAGCGGATATTCTCATCCTTTGAGAAAGCACAAGAGTATAGGAAGAGATATTGTTTTGCTTGTTATTCTAGTTCAGAGCCTGGTTAATGGTATTGCAAAAATCTGAAAATGAAAGGTGGAGATATATCTAATTGAGGAAATTTTTTCTTTTTTATTTTTTAGTTCTTTTTAAACTGTTTCTCATTGGTTGCAGAGATATATCTAATTCAGGAGTTTTTTTATTTTTTTATTTTTTTGTTCTTTTTTAAAAAAATTCATTGGTTGTTGTTCTCTTTTCGCTGAACCCTTGAGGGAGCTCAGAGCTGGTATCGGTATCTTGTGCATAGAACAAAATAAACAATTCGTTTGTTTCATGCATCCCTTCATTTAAATAGGAGAATGCTTTCATGCTGATTGAATAGTCTTCAGAAAGAAATAGCTTTATCAAGCAAACCTTTTAACAGACTTATTTACATCAGAGTGAATCCAACAAACTTGGGATAAGAAGTTAATCTTAGAAATTGTTAACCGTATGTGAAGTCTAAAGCCATCCTTTTCCTTAATGCAACATTTAAAGGCTGTCTTATTTCTATCTCTACACTAACAAAAAGGTTGAGATTTGGATTTGGTATGATTCAATTCCATGGTCACCATATCTTTTCTGCATCTTTTCCTGCATATTTATGTCCCAAGGAGATTTAGTCCGAGGGCAACATATCAGTGGGTGATCTGACGATTCTCATTGATTTTGCCATAGCTAGTATCTGTTTGTATGCACCCTTCTTCTTATTGTTTTTGGTTTCTTTTTGTATGTTGGCTATTTGCAAAACTCCCCAGGCAATCACACGTGGAAAACCTGTGATGCCGAATAGTTCCATATTGTTTTCATCTAAGCAGCTAGTACCTCCTCTTGTTCTTTGGATAGAGTTCTTCCCTGTTTCTTTATCACCGGCTATCTTGTGTAAGAGAACTAAAAATTCGGCCATCTCATTCTCTTCTGGTTACCAGTCTCTGCGTAAATGGTGAATCCTAACAATGCCTTCTGTCATCAACAAATTTCCTTCTCATGTGCTGTAAATCCATATCTCTGCAGTGGACAAGAATCTGTGAGATTTATCCTGCACAACTAGTCCTTCCAAAACATCGACATGAGGTCGCCAGGCTTCTCAGCCCCTCCGCCAAGATCCATCTCTCCCTCCCTCTCCCTCCCTCCCTCCCTCCCTCCCTCCCTCCCCCCACTCTCACTCTCTCAATAGACACATGCAAGCACACACAAACACAAGTACTACTATGTGCTGCCTCCATCTTTCTTTGCACTGAGGTTTACCACATTAAATAGGCTATGACCATTAACCCTCGGACTGTACATAAACAAAGATGTGATATTTCTCTCAATACAAAAATCCAGGATTTGAATTTATCAATCATTTCAAATTGGGGCACCTTGGTGCAACAATTACTTCACCATTCCTTTCCACCACAACAATTTCCTCTTGTTTCTTCTTTCATTTATTTGATATGTAAATCTGCATAATGACTGAAGCAAACTGGCTTATTTGCTATATAGCATAGTGACCTGTGATTGAGGATGCCATTATATGCGTGCACAATGAGCATGTGTTTCTATTACAGTAAGATTGAATCATGACCTCAGAACTGGAATTTAAGTTTGAAATTCAAGCTGAACGCTTTTCGGTGTGTGTATTTTAACTGAGGATACTTAATGGGTATCTGTCAGGCTTATGCTGTTGACTATTGAGACTTTTTACAGAGTAAACTTGTTATCACGTAACCAGATCGTATTTTTCCAATCGGGTGTTCTTGCTCATCATATCCCCTGGAGTTCTTTGTATTGTCTTAGAATCCACAAATTTTTTCCTTTGCAGTTTCTGCTTTTCATCTGGAATCCTCGACAGTCTATCAGTCATCTTTCAACTAAATTTTTCTCATAATCTTTTTATGCTAGAAAATATTACTTCTGGAAGCAATATTCCTAATAATCTAGGTTAGTGCTTTGAAGAGCCCATGCTGATCTCAATAATGAGGTGGTTTTAGATTTGAATACCTGAATATGTCCAGTAATATTTAGCTAGTTGCTTTGATGTCTGAAGGTCCAATCAGAAACCGACATGGGGTGGGATTACTGTATTGGGCTTTAAGACCTAAGGCTATCCAAACTTCTACGGTACAAAACAAATTAGGCACCAAGCTGACTGGTTTTTATGGCTCTTTATATTGTATACGGCCACTCCTTGCTGATTTTGAAGTATCTGAAGGCATATATTCACAAGCTCGAATTGAAAATACTGATTCTGTATGTTATGTCGGAGTATTCATATGAAGAGGTTGTACTCGAGTTTAAGCAATGTCCCTTTCTATCCAATAATGATGTCAAATATCTTATTTATCACATAAATTTATGTTGCAGGCCACAGCCCTTCTACAAAAGAACTTAGAAAATGCTAAAGCAAGTTTAGAAGTTCTTGTTTCTGATCTACAATTCTTAAGGGACCAAGTAACAATCACGCAGGTAAGTCAGAATTCTTTGGAACTTGGACGTCCATGTTTGTTTTAACGTGTTTACTATGTCAGTATTGGGTAGGTCTATTAGGGTTGAACTACTGTTGCTCTGAATTTTGTAACTGGCGTGAAGCTATAAATTGGGAAGACATGCTGATTTGTGACAACCTGGAGTGTGGTGATGTCGCACGAATGTGAACTTGAAAAATTCAAAGCCTGTTGTAGGACCCTATCCTTTAGTTTATCATGGCAATTAGGTTGGTGGCCCTGGGAAATTTTCCTTTTTTTCGGGAGGGTGAAACAGCCCTTGAGAGGTGAATTTTTATTTGGCAGGTTACGATTGCTCGTGTGTATAATTGGGATGTTCACCAAAAGAGAATCCGTCAAGCTGGTGCTCCTGCCAAAGACTCTTAAAGGAATCTTTTCAACTCAAATCAAGGTAGCAGAATGTGTACTCCTGGATGAGAGTACGACTTTGATCTCCCCATAGTCGATTAGGTGAATGAATTATGAATCACTTTGTGATCGCAATGGTTAAGATTTTGACTACGAGTATTTTGGTTAGGTTCAGTTAGATTTACAGCATTACACAAAGCCTGTCATGTAAACGATTTTGATTGAGAACTTCTTGGGCTTGAGTATTCACTTTCTGTGTGCGGTGCGCTAGTTCTGAGTTAATGTTTGCTCCAGCTATTTTGTCTTTCACCTTTGACTATGTATGTTTAGTAAGAGCCAATTTAAATTTGAATTCGGGAAAAAAACAGGGCTTGCCTGAGGTCCACTGTGGAATACATGTCAGGAAGAGTGCTTTTGGATCGAGTGACTTGGTGCTGTAATTTGGTGGGTCTCTTGTCAGATCTTGGAGATTTCTTTAATATTAGAGCAATGCAGGTATAGTATGGTTACAAAATCCATGCCACGACAATATATATATTACGAAAATTAACTTTTTGCAACTTTTAAGTATTTAATGTAAGCACATTACTAAGTCAAATTTTGGATTTGAGCCAATGCAGTAGCGCCAAGCTCAAGTATTGGATATCCGATGCTTGAAACTCCCCTCAAATCATGGAGTATTAAAATTTTTTCTAGCCTAGAAATAAAGGAAGAAATTCCTCATTCTAGAAAACAAAATTGACAAAAAAAAAAAAAAGAATAAAGAGCATTTGTTATGCTTCCTTTGTGGTCATGCCAAATTTGAGTGGACCTAACACACCAATTAAAATAATCTCTTTTATGAATCATACTACATAAATCATCTATTGTTATTTTAAGCCAATGTACTTCTAAATGATAATGCACTAAGAAAAGCATTGGGATCCCGTGATTCACACAATTATTGAATTGTATAGTTTGAATTATAAACAAATCGGGATAAGTACACTAATGGTGCCAAAAGTTGTGTACGGCGCTCACTTTGGTGCCAAAAGTTTCCGCCGGATCACTTAAGTGCCAAATCGGAAAAAAAAAAAAAAGATCACTTTGGTGCCACCGGTGAGAAATTCCATCCAAAATGATTACATGGCTTTATATTTAAAAAAAAAAAATCGATAAACTCTTTAAATGACGTTGTTTTCTGTCCTACTTAAGAAAACGACGTTGTTTTGCCGTCCTATGTGGATGGCTTAGAAGAAATGATGCCGTATAGCTCATTTGTGATTGAAATTGGGGTTTTTTTTTGTTCATCCTCGCCGACCAAGCTTTCTTAGCCACCGTCGCTTGGCCACCGTGCTTGGCCATCGTGCTCGGCCACCGTGCTCGGCCACCGTCACTCGGCCACCGTGCTCGGCCACCGTGCTCGGCCACCATGTTCGGCCACCATCGCCCGGCCAAGAACTAATGGGAAAATAGGAGGCGAGGGCAGAGGAGGAGGAGGAAGAAGGGGGATTGAAGGTGCAGAGAGAGAGAGAAGACGAGGAGTGCGAGGGAAACAAGGAAGGCGCAGATGGAGATGGTGGATTGGGCTCTGTTCAAAGAGTGGCTAATGCTAGTGTTGTTCTTCGAGGAAGAAGACGCCGCCACCATGGCTTCTCTCTCTTTGTTGGTGTTGTTCTTCGGGGAAGAAGACGACATCGCCATGCCTTCTCTCTCTCTCTCTACTAGTGTTGTTCTTCGGAAAAGAAGATGATGCTGCCATGGCTTCTCTTTCTCTGCGCCGGTGTTTGTTCTTCGGGGAAGAAGACAATGCCGCCGCCATGGCCTCTCTCTCTCTCTCTCTCTCTCTCTCTCTCTCTCTCTCTCTCTGGGGATTTAGGGTTTCGACTTGGGGTTTAAGACACCAAACGACGTCGTTTGGTGGTTTACTTGCTGACTGGACTCTCCTTCGAGCCACATCAGTATAAGAAATTAATAAAAAAAAGGCCACGTTAGATTTCCGACAGTTTAGATCGGTGTTGGCACCAAAGTGAGCATTTTTCAAATTTTTTGGCACTTAAGTGATCCGATGGAAACTTTTGGCACCAAAGTGAGCACCGTACACAACTTATGGCACCATTAGTGTATTTATCCCAAAACAAATCTATGGCTTTTTGTCTTTGCTCAGAACAAACATAGGTTTATCGTCAAGTCTTTGTCTGACCCGCTTGTGACGGAAAAGCAAGTACATTTATCTAGTAGATTCGCTTAGCATGCGTTGGTATGCACACAGCCAAATGTCACATCAAATACACTTGGCAACTCACCCAACTCACCCACAAGACTGGCACAATGTGTTTGGCCCACGGAAAATACCTGGAAACATGGGTTGATATCATTAAAAAAAAAAAAAAAAAAGCATGAAGACACTCATTAGAGGATTAAATGTTTAAAGAATCTCAATGAAAGTGATCTATTTTGTACACCTCGTTTTTAAAGCAAAACTCAAATTGCATGAAAGATTAAAATGAGCATGGATTTGAAATCAAAGTATATATAAAACTTTAACAAGTGTCTTCTAATTTTTTGAATAATTAGTCAAGCCAACTAAAATTACAAGGTGACTAGATCTAGGCGAGGGCACCCGTTGCTCGTGGCAGTGAGGACAGGACCCACACCTATGGTCGAGATCTTATGATTTATGTCCAAATCGTAACACGATAAGATAGCAAAGCATATTCACTGGTCTCTTAAAATATTATTCCAAAAGCATACCGCTCAACTACTTCTCTAGTATGCTGCTTAGCTCCTAGGGTTCAGAATATAAGGTTCTTTGACTGTCTGCCTTCCACACTATTAAATTCAAGCTTCAAAATTCTTGTCCCGATAATAAGAATTATCAGATTAAGACAAATTTTCCGTTCAAGACTTAAATGCAACCCCGTGAATTTTTTTGGATAGAGTTTGTGAGAGCCAATGAAATGTAAGCACCACCTCATAATAGGGGTTATATGTGAAGATGCTTGCTTCAAAGGTAATATTTCATTCATAATGTAAAGATGTGCAATTATCAAATTTCATATCACAAGTCAACATTCAGAAATTTAATCAATGATATTCAATGAATGGATGTCAAATTTTTCGAACAAAAAAATGGAGACGGTATTATTTAAAAGTCGTTTCTTTATAATATTTGAGAATAATTATTCGAAAATTATCACATAGAGCCTCGGTTCACAGATCGATGACGTTCGAGGACTCTACTCGGACCATTTGCCTTGGCTGCCCATTTGGTGCGAGTCTGAATGGGTCTTTTTGACTTATCAAGGAATGCCGCAAGTAACTTCCAGACAAATGTAACAAAGTATCCAAGTATCAAAGTATCCAAGTGACTGGAACATATATCAAGTTGTCCAATACGTCCAACATTCAGAGAACATGCAATCATATAATATAATTCTGAGGCGACCTCATCGTCTTCGAAGACTTCTACCTGAGTCTGAATGGTTTTTTATTTTTATTTTTTAACAGATGAAGGAAGGCCCCAAGTAACTTCCAAGCGAGTGGTACATGATAACAAAGTAATGGCAATCGGAAAATATATTAAGTTGTCCAATACGTCCAACATCTAACTGAACAGAATAATAGAAACTTTCTGACAAAAAAAAAGAAAAAAAGAAGAGATTCCTCATCCAAAAGCAAAACGGACAAAAAGATCTAAGGGATAATTGATAATGCTTACTTTATGGTCACGTCAAATTTGAGTGGACCTAACGCGCCAATTGAAATTATCTCTTTTATGAATCATACTACATGAATCATCTTATGTTGTTGTAATCTTAGGAATGTCTAACTGGAAATGCACTAGGAAAAGCATCTCAATTGGCATCCCGTGATTCACGCCATGATTGAATTGCATAGTCCAAATTAGAAACAAATCTCTAACCTTTCGTCTTTGCTTAGAACTAGACCCATCAAATGGGTGGGTTGGGTCAGGTTTGGGCCGAGTCGAAAATGTGTCGACCCATATTTGACCCATTTAACCCATTTTGACCCATATTCATGTAGTGTAAATCAAGTGATGCATACCCAACCCGACCTGTATTGTTAAAACCTATTAATATTATAGGAAAATCCACTTCTACTATATGCCAATCCGATTAAAACTACAAATTAAATTAAAAATAGTAAATAAAATAAAATAAAAAGTTAAAAAAACCTATAAATTGAAATATTTATAAAGAATTAGACTATGCACATGCTTCTCTTATTTGAAGTGAACATACCATTGAATAACTAAAAACTGTAACATGAATTCATTTTAATTAAACCTAAAAAAGCTCATTTTTATGATTTTTTATTAAAAAAAGTATTGTTAAAACATTTTTATGCAATACAAATTTTTTAACAATTTTTATGCAATACAAAATTAATGGAAAATTTTTATAAATATTTTTAAAGTATTTTTTAACAAATCGAATTTTTAATTTTTTAAATATAATTTTTAATTTTTTTATTTTTAAAATATAAATTTTAATTTTTAATAATTTTTTTTTTCTCTTTTCTCTTTTCCTTTTTATTCTCCTTCGACCGGCCACCAGCCACCACAACGGCCGTTGACCAGCCATAGGCAAGATCAAGCTCGCCGGTGTCGGGCGAGGCTCGATCTTGCCAATCCGGTGAGGCCGAGGCCCCACCCGACATCAGCGAGCTTGAGCTTCACTAGTTGTCGGCGAGGCCGAGGCATCGCCGGTGGTGAGCGAGGCTCGATCTTGCCGATCTGGCAAGGCTAAGGCCCCGCCTGATGCCAGCGAGCTTGAGCCTCGCCAGTCATCGGCAGCCGGTCGTCGGCTAAGAAAGGAAGAAAAAGAAAGAAAAAATAAAAATAAAAATAATTGAAATATGAAAAATAATTATAATTTTGATTTTTTATTAAAATTTTTTTTTTTTATAAAGTTAAAGAAGGTCATGAGTTCAAAGTGGGTTTCCTAATAATCCATTTAGACTCATTTCTTTTTGTGCTTTATTTTGTTTGACCCATATTTAACTTTCACTTGATTTTTTTTAACAAATTTAACTAAAAATGGGTCATAATATGGATTTATGACACATTTTGCTAGCTCTACTTAGAACCTATGCAAATCCATCGTCAACTCTCTGTCTAACCCTCTTGTGAAGGTAAAGAAAATGCACTAAAGTATGTCTATCTAGTCAATTCGCTTGGTATGCGTTAGTCTACATATACCGAAATTCCATGTCTTTGCTTTGTTTGGCTTAGTAGAATGGAAGTTTGGCTCCAGCTAAGAAAAACTAATCCTTTTTTTAGTTTAACTAGCAGAACAAAAGCAATCAAAATATGCTTTTTCTAGCTTAGAAATAAAGGAAGAGATTACTCATCCCAAAATCAAAACAAACAAAAAGATCAAAGGGGATCATCGATAATGCTTCTTTTTTGGTCACGCCAAATTTGAGTGGACCTAACGCACCAATTGAAATCATTTATTTTATGAATCATACTGCATGAGCTGGAAATGCACTAGGAAAAGCATCTCAATTGGCATTTGGCGATTCACACCATGATTGAATTGCATAGTTTTCATTAGAAACAAATCTCCAGCCTTTCCTCTTTGCTTAGAACATATGCAAGTCCATTATCAAGTCTTTGTCCAACCCTCTTCAAAGAAAAAGCACTAAAGTATGTTTATCTAGTCAATTCGCTTAGTATTTATTGGTCTACGTATAGCCAAATTCCACCTCAAGTAGACTCTTGTGCTCGTTGACTCATTTTCCTTATCAATCTAAATGTCAGAAAATGAGGAAAATATAATATTTGAAGTACGTTTTCACAAAACATATTTGGAGAATGGCAACCCACTAGCAAGAACGGCAAAGCGTGTTTACAAATTTTGGCCCCTTGATAAGACCGGGAAGCTTAGGTTGATATTATCAAAATATCAAAAAAGTAACACCTTCGAGATTAAAATATTTGAAAAATTTCAACTTTGTTGGAATCATTATGAAAGAGGAGCCACAAATTCTTCGCAATTTCCATATATGACGTCCAATTAAGTGGACATGAATCCAATGCGAAATCAATTAATAAACAAATGACAGAGATGAATCAAATCTCGACAAAATCTACATATAATTTTAGTATCAGCGAGGAATTTTATTTTATCATCATTCAATCTAGTATCATAGTGCAATCATAATGTGCAATCTTAGTCTATATTTAGTTTCATGTAAATTGATCACAATAGCGAATAATTTCAAAGTTACCATGCAATCTCTAGTCAGCATATGATTTTATAGCAGCCCAAAATTTTCAAGACAAGTGTGTATGTTCATAAGATCGTTATAGGGGATTTTGGAAGTCGAATTGAGGGGAGCCTTACACAACTACAACTAGTTGTACGATTAATAGCTTATTTTATGTCAAACAACTTGAATTAATGTTCTGGATATAATAACAAAGTAATGGCGAGAGTAGCACGTGACTGTTCCTCCTAAGACTTCCATTAATTATTTCTTCAACAAGTTGGTGCGAGTCAGAATTTTTTTTCCTTTTATTTTTTTATATACATGAAGGAAGGCCGCAGGTTACTTCCAGGCAAATGGAGCTAAGTAACAATGTAATAATAAAATACATTTCTGAGACCACGTCCGACGACGACGACTTCCATCAATTCTTTCCTCAACTTAGCCTCCTATTTAGTGCAATCCGTGTGGCCCTTCTTTTAAGCTTATGAAGGAAGGCTGCAAGTGACTTCCAGGCAAAGGATTATTTCCTCAACCGAGCGATATCACTCTGTTTGCGTGGGGGCTTTTAGGCAAAGGAGCAAACTGGACAAGGTAAGGGAAATTTCATTAGATGTTCGTGTATTATAAATGATAGAGGCGAAGAGCTTCATTTTTTAGTTGGTCTGTTGTACTTGTTTCCCAGACCAAACAGACTTGCCTCTTCATAGGCTCGTTTCCACTGCCGTTCTTCAGTTAATTTCTCTGAATATTATATCTGCTTGTTCTTTTTGCATGCTGAACATTATTTTTAACTATCACAACTCAAGCTAGAGAACACCATCTACAACTACCAACTGGAGAATTGAATCTTAGAGAGGTCTAGCATTTTGTGGAGATTTGACCAAGACGTCCACAGGTTTATCAAGTTGTTTCAAGGATCAGACTCAGACTTCCGAGTCTCCCAGCGGACTAGATTAAGAGATCAATCACTCCATCGTCCTCCCAGAATGGATAGAAAGAGTGAGACAGAAGAGATGGTGGTGCCTGCAGTGACGGCGATGGAGGCGGTGACAGCAGCACCAGGAAGGAGTAGCCATGATGGTGGATCAGAGAGGGGGCTGATGGCGGTGGCGATGACAGCACTGGCACCCGCTTAACCATGATGGTGAATTGGGAGGCTATGAAGTATTCTTGAGCTTCAGAGGGCCTGACACCCGCTTAACCATTATGGATTCTCTCTACAAAGCCATTAAACATGTAGGGATCTGTGTTTTCAAAGACGATTAAGAGTTCCAAGTTGGTAAAGAGATTGGAGGCAGTCTTTTGCAAGCAATCAACGAATCCAGAATTTACATCCCGATTTTCTCCAAAAGTTACGCTTCAAGTAAGTGGTGCCTCTGTGAGCTTGCGCACATAGAGAAGTCATCGAGAGACGAAGCTGAGAAAGTGATACTCCCTATATTCTACGACGTGGATGCGGATGATGTTAAGCTAAAGACCTAGTTATATAGGCAAGCCCTCCAAAAGCACGAGAATGACTCCAGGAAGGAAACAACAAAGGAGTGGGAGGAGGCTTTAAAAGAGGTTGCCAGAATTAAAGGATGGAATCTAAAAGATTACCGGTATTGTTAGCTTCTTCCTTTAAGTTTATTTCCACTTTGTTAATTTTGAGATTATTTTCTATAGTACTTTTTTCCAGAATACTAATTTTCAGTTTGTTGCTGTTCAATCTTATATGATGTATGGTTGGATCGGATGCAATGAGGGAGCGATAAATTTTGCACTAGGAGGACTTCCATTGGGTCTCAAGGTCATAGGTTCTACGCTCCGTGGAAGATGCTGAAGAACATGGGAAGACGCCCTATGTAAGTTAAAGATGGTGATGAATGAGGATGTCAAAAAGAAGCTGATGATAAGCTACGAAGCATTGGAACCTAATCAACAACAAATTTATCTTGATATTGCATGTTTCTTCATCAACGAAGAGAAAACAACTATAGTTAAATATTGGGACTCAATTTTTGGTTATCCGACTGAAATCGAGGTCAATATCCTCAAACGTGTGTCCCTAATAAAAATATCCTACGATAATAAACTATGGATGCACGACCAACTTAGAGACCTTGGAAGGAGTATCGTCCATCCAGAAAGTGGCGAAATCCATATGAAAGGTAGCAGATTGTGGTCTCCCAAGGATGCCTTCCGTGTAGTGCAGACAGAAATGGTAATCTTGACCTCTAAATGTTTTCTAGCACATCCATTAGCATCACCACCTTTTTATCTAATCTCAAGTCAAAGTGACATATGTACTCATTGGTTGCTACTTTTGTTTTCCAGGGAACCAAAGACATAGTGGCACTCAATCTTGGTACACCTAGCCCGAATAAGACGTACAGATTTAAGCGCAAGCAATTTATGGTCTTGGTCAACCTGAGGTTTCTTCAATTGGACCATGGACATTTTGAAGGAGCTTTAAGAATGTTTTCTTTAATTTGAGATGGCTCTCTTGGAGCAATTGCCCTTCAAAATTCCGAGCTAGCAACTTGGGTTGAAGAACTTAACGTGTGGCACCCCCGAAATGGCCCCCGATCCATTAGGTTCGCCATAGTTACATTCTCTTGTAGCATACTACTTTGAGACTAAAGAAATTTTAACATAACTTATAATACCTAGGGGTTTTCATTTGTTTTCTTTACCGGTCCCTATGCAAATAATATGGCGGAAGCATAATTCGACTACCCTTCATCAAAATATAAAGTGATGCACACCATACTAAAACTTTCATAATTTAGGCCGAACACTTTTATTTATATAAGGGATGGACTATGATAGTTGGTACAAACAAAAGCCGAGGTCGTTTTGTGCCTAGCGATTACCCAAAAGAAAACCAACTTCTATCCTTGGATATCATCCGCATCCATCCATCACCCATGTGTCGGCATCCCAAAAAAAATGCATCTCCTGCTACCCTTGACTCTAGGTCATATCCAGTCAGGTCCGTTAGCCGGTGGTGGTGGTAGCACCCTCAGAAGGCGGCCATCCATATGGACGAGAATTGATATGTACTCCTGGTGAATAGGCCCGGCAGAGAGGCCTATCTCAAAAGTTAGCAAAATCCTTACGCACTCGAATACCAACCCGTGCACCCCAGGATGATGGTTCTTTGACCACTCCCATTGTAGGTCAATCAAAAGTCCATAATAAAATACCAGGAGTAGTAGGCAGCAACTGCATTTTTCTCTTAGTTTGAAATGTTAGTCCCCAAGAGGGGTGAGTACAACCACTCAGCAATAAAATATCCATTACACTATATTATGTAGAAACTCCAACCATCCAGATGCATGCAAAACACATATGTCATTTTTATAGATATATATGTATATATATATATATATATATATATATATATGTATGCCATCAAGAGTTTATTTACTTGCACCACATTTATAAAAACAATTCAATGCCATAACGAACGCATTTTCAATACCATATGAAGCCCACCCAATTTCATAAACAAATTCTCATATCATGCCACATGCACACACATGCACTCCTTTAGTGTACCAGATTTTTTTTGCATTCAAAAAAGGTTTCATTCCCCGGGGACCAGTATTTGCATCCCTCCGGGCTTTCGCACCCAACCTGGCATCGTGAGACCCTCCGGCACAAACCTCCGAGCATTCAGAGCGTGTTCCGTCACACCCCTGGGCATCTCGCACCCCACCTGGCATCACGAGGTATATCCAGGGCTCGCCATGAAAATGGTTGGCCCTTCCCTCCGGATTTACGTACAATTTCTACAACCGGGCATCTCGAAACTCCCGAGGACCCTCCGGCACAAACCTCCAGGCATCCAAAGGCCTCGACTCACTCGACCCTTGGGCATCCCAACACTCCGGGACATCGTCGGCTCACACCTCCGATGGTAACATTCACATCATAATATACATCTCATTACAAAAATACATTTTGATGCAATGACGTCATGGATTCCATGGATCTATAAGACTTTATTAAATTTTCCAATGTCATGCGATATGCTGAATGTCAATGCATCTATCAAGTGAATAACAATTAACAACTCAAGATACAATGACTCTTAAACAAAATGAACAGTTTCATAGCAAAACAGTGTAAAGGCCAGAATGCACGCCTTCAATGGAGATTTCGAAATAACCAGCAAATAACCATGAAAAATTCTGAAATTTTAACACGTTATAATTGATATTTAGAAGAAATTTTTTATTAAGGACACCAAGCCAGATTCGTTATGTATAATGAGTGGTAGTTCACACAACTCAGTTCAGGATTCTTTTATCACAGAATAAAATTCAACAGAAAGCATTGCATATTAAAAGAGGTTTAAGCCATCGTATTCATTCCGAGAAGTTTTGATAAAAATATATACTCTAGCTCATGCAATTCCTCACAACTTCCGTGAAGAAATTGGGATCAAATTCATTTTAGAACTCTTCATAAAATTTCACAAAGTTACAGGGTTACACATGAAATTGCACTGGATTATGCAAATCTCATGAAATCCCATTCCCACTGTGACTATCTTACTTCCACAAGTCTACTAATAGTCGTTCTTTCATCAATACATCAACATGTTCAAATTGTACACAAAACCAATGTAATTCCTCAATCTCATGGTCCCGCTCTACTTTGATTACCCACAATTTAACATTCTACTTTCAGAATTCAATTGTTTCCAAGTATATTGCACCATACTGTACAATAACAGCATCACATCATATAGATTCATGGACTTTCACTTGCCTCGATGTCCTACGATTCCACGGCGTGTGGTGAGACGGTGAGGAGTGCGCAGCTCGACGGCGGCGGCAACTTGCACGCATGGCAAGGGCTAATTTCCTTCCTGCCCTTGCCGACTCACTCTCTCGCTGCTCACTCACAACTTTCTCTCTCACTTTCTCTCGATTACTCCCGGTTTCGCTCACTCTCTCGATTACCACTTTCACGAGCACAAGATCACTAGTTTTGCTAAAACCAGTTAACAAAAGAGATGTATGTTTCGGGGATTGCAAGGGAAATGGACAGCTAGAATGGACATGTCTTCAGTAGGCCTCCCCGTGCATTTCGCTGGCTATCCATACGCCAGCAACGTGGCATCATCCAGCCAAGCTTCAGTCAACATCTCTTCTAATTAGTTGACTTAAATGTCGACTATTAAGGGGTCTTCAAATTGTATTGGGCGAGTAGATTAGTGGACCTGCAATCCTTCAATAACAAGGCCCAAATAAATAAATAAAAACTGATCCTTAAACTTGCACAAATATGGAGCATTCTCGGTCCCATGGTCTTGGTGGTTCAATTTCTTTTCTTATCTTATGTGCACTCAAGTAGTATAATTGTGTCGAGTCATCAAAAGGAATATATATATATTGATAGTCTATTCAACGATCGGACTATTAATAAAAATGAGATATCGGTCCATCGATGGAATCAAACAATGCTCATGCAAAATACTAATAATACCATTTGGCGATGCTTTTATTGATCAATCACTGCCGTCGCACATCACGGTTTGCGAAATTCTCGGGTGCCACATAACGATTCTCATGTTATCTGGGAATAACGTTACTGAAGATTAGGGAGGATGGTGTCAAATCACGGTATGATCTCACGACATCCTTTCGCATTATATTTACTCTTCCTCTTTTCTGAGTGTCTACTCAATTACTTTATCAGGTAGCAGAACGATTGAAAATCCTACAGCTCGAGGACTGTCCATTCCTTAGAAAGATGCGCAAGTTCTCCATATTCTCGCAGCTAAAGAAATTCATTCTTAGATGCGTTCGACTAAGAAAGATTGACAAGTCCATCGGCAATCAACTACATCTTGATTACCTAGAGATAAAGAGTGAAGCTATTGAGTTGCCACCGGAGTCCATCGGCGGTCTAAAATCTTTGAGAATGCTAAGAATAGAACGGACACCCTCAAGGAAGCCTCACTCGATTGGCAATTTAGCAAAGGTGAAGTCCCTGATCTTGCCACGCAAGGAACTTCAAAAGCTTCCCGACTCTATCGGACAATTGGACTCATTACTTGAGCTAGATGTTCGATATCTAAAAATTAGCGAATTACTCGTTCAATTGGAAATCTTGAAAGGTTCAAAGTTTTATGCATCTGGAATTCCTATCTAGACAAGCTACCAAACTTGATTGGAAGGCTCCAATAATTCGTCAAGTTGGATTTGAGCAAGTCAAGAATTGGTAGCTTACTTGATTGTATTGGAAATCTCAAAAAGTTGAAGGTACTATTTCTCAACGATAGTTGCATAAGTGAACTTCCAAAAACCATAGGAATGTTGGAAAATCTGGAAGAGTTTGATGCCTCCTTTGAACATATGGTTGGGGAAATTTCAAGTGATTTCGAGGCCCTATCCTCATTGATATATCTAAATTTATCCAGAGGTCGCTTTAGTGGATTGCCTACAACAATCAATTAGCTTACAAATCTCCAATCACTTTCGTTAATGTTCTGTGATTCAATCTAACAACTACCGGAACTTCCCAAGAGTCTAATTTCTTTAAGCCTTATATCGAATTCGCTGACCACGATCCCCGACTGCTCAAACCTAACCAATTTAGTTGACCTTAGGATAATTGGATATTTGATTGAAGAACCCAACACAAAGGGGGTCGTGAGACTATCTGCTCTAAAATGAATGGCCCTCTGCATTGGAAAAAATGGCCTTGCCTTCAACTGATTTCAACTCCCTCTCTTAGCTACGAAGTCTCGACATAAATTATGCTGAGCCCCAATCTCTTATCGGGCTCCTATCCAGCCTTCAATTTTTGTCGTTATACGACGTCCAATCACTGATAGATTTGTCAGTCTTTTCCAACTTGGAGAATTTGTCGATGATGTATATTTATATATGTTCGATGAGAGAGATTCGATTTGAGGTGCTTGGAGAGCTATGGAAATTTAATGCATTGTAGATGATTGGCTGTCCCTTGCTGAAGATGCTGCCTGTTCTGCCTTGTCTGAAGGAGATCCAAAGTTTGTCCCTAGGCTGAGTGCCTCAGCTAACTGAGATTCAGGGTTTGGGAGAATTGGAATCATTGCGGGATTTGTATATTTGGGAATGCGGATCCATCAAAAGCTTAAACGAATCTGATCTTTCATCAAAAGCTTAAATGAATATGATCTTTCTAATCTACAGAATCTGAAAAGTTTGAGGTTCCGTGGATGTGAATCATTGGAGAGGGTGCTGGGTGTGCCAAAATCTTGTCAACCCATGGTCGATGATTGCCTGAGCTTCAATAGAGATGGATAAGATATGTATCATTTGATTGGCAAAGATAGTCAATGATGGTAAGTCCATAGAACTAGAGTTCATTTTTTGTTGTGTCCTGTTTTGTGAGTTTTCCTTCAACTAACCTTTCATCTTCGTTTTGGAACCACCTCTTGCATTCATTCATCATGTTGTCTACGAGGGAAAATCCTCTTTCATCTATCATGAACGTGTGATACTTTGACTTGCCTTGACTTGACGATGGTGATACTTTGCTGGTTTATGTTGCGCACCAGCATAACGCCGGGATTGACATGCTTCGTGGCACCTGTTTTGCTTAGAAAAAAATGGATAAAGTGGAAGGGAACTTTTAGATAGTAAGCACACTAAAGATGCTGGCAAATGCTAGGTTTTGTTGTAAGGCTGAGGTGGTTGAGACTTGAGAGTATTGGTCTCATCTTATGGAGTGTTTTTAATATCAGTAAAGAACAATCATGATTTATGAGGACTGAAATAAAGGAATTATTGCTTGGTTAGCGGAAGAGTGAATCGTTGATACTTATTAGGCAGTATGAGTGATTTAGTTATTTCCTTCACGAAGAATTGGAGGTGTTTTTCTAGTTACTTTTGAACTGAAGTGGAGAAGCTTCAAGTCTTGAGTCATGGTGTGATTTGTGAACTATCTTTCTTCATTCTAGTAGTTAGCCATTTATGTGTGAAATCCGTGCTGCAAGACAATTGATATTGGAGTAAACTTGTCTATATGGTAAAACCACTATTTCTTTCAAGACTAGGTTTAGCTGCATCGAGTTGTGCATTCTGCAATTTCTAGTGTTAGGAAAGAGGACCTTTGTGTCGTTGAAGAATAGATTTTGTTAATTCCTTCAGCTGACTTATTGCACCTTTCCTCATCTGTCTCCCTTTATGTGCTTATAATGTGGTTGCTGTTAACTTGTTAAATAAACATGTTTGATCTTTGTGTCTATCATTTTTACATTTGCTGATAAAATGTTTACGCAAGCTCCTTCAACACCATGGTGAAATGTTCTTTTACATGGACGTCTAGGCTTTGGCAAGACATATTGTTGATGCTACAACAACGACTTGTTCTCTTCAATCCATATCAATAAAAGGGCGAGCTGTGGATAAGTGCATCGGTACTTTTTAACAAGCTATAAGAGTCTTCTTTTCAACTACACGGATGCTTATTGAGTTCCATACATTTCACAATTTTGTGCTTTCTTCTCTTGCTTTTGTATGCATTTAATAGAGGTCCATTCATCTATGCCAGCAGTCCAAATAGGATAACTACTAGTAGCAATGAGGATCCTACCACTATAGCTAGCATGTTCTAATTGTATTATTTTAAACAACAGCAATGAGGATTCTCCCATAACCAATGAAGAGCCAAGTTAAAACGGTTCTTGAGTTTTCTCACCCATGAATGAGAGAATCCTCTATGAAGGTTAGGAGAAAGATTAAGATGTAAGATATTTGAAGTTTTCCTCTAGTAGAAATTTGAAATTTGTGATCAAATGTCTATTGGATCATCTATTCTGCGCATTGACAGCATTGATTTTGTGAACAAACTAGAGAAATTTTGAATATTTGAGAGTAATGGCAATTTTAAAATTACATGTTTGGATATATTCTCGCAGGTAGCAACTGTAGTACCTTGCCTTCTCTTTTTTCATGAATTTGATTCCATTGTGCTGAAGAAGGGGCATGATAATACGGGGGTCACTGACCATGTCATCAATTAGTTAGTTTCTTGCATTCAATGACACTTATAAAGTGGTCATGTGGAATATAGTTGATGGCATGACTCACATATAGTATGTCATTCATTGGTGTAGTTTTTTTATTGAATCAGATGGTGTTGAAGTTTAAAGTGGTGTGTTTGTGTCAGCAGGGACAATGTAATAATTTTGTCATACATGGTAACAAAAAGCACTCTCTTTACATAGCACACTAACTATAAACCACTGTTGGAAATTGCATGGCCATTATGAATGCTTTGCAAAAAAAAAAATTCTATGAAGCATTTAATATGGAGACTATGTAATAACCTTCAAGGCAGACTATTAAATGCTAGAGATGACTTTTCCTTGATTTGGAATTGTTTAACTTTGGATACATAGTATTGGATAAAGTACATATGTATCAAAGAAGGTAACAAACAACATGATTGCTTGAATTACTTTTGAATTGCTGAAGTAGCTTACAAGAAGTGTATTAAATTGGTCTTGAGCCTTTTCAATAACATCAATGGATGTTGATCATTTCAATTTTAGGTGTGCCAAAATCTTGTGAACTCATCATCATTGACTGCCCATTGTTCAGACCGTGGGCATCCTGCCCACTTTTGGTCTATTTGAGACTCTCCAGGACGGTCCTCGATGGTCTCTTTGCTCTGTGCTCACTCTAGGATTGTTTAGGCATGCTTTGGGTCCCCCTTTTAAGCTCGGGATAGGTCGAATGTGTTTTTTTCGCAGACACGGGAAAATAGAGATGTCGAATATGTATCGGTCTTGCCAATACCATCTTCCAACTCAGAGGTTAGATGACGTCTCTTTCTTATTATATTCCAGCGTTTAAGTTTAGTTTACCTTTATCTCATATATAGATAATCTATTCGGATTAATGGATTATATATATATATATAAGAAGCATTTTAAATGCGTTTAGGCTTTTTCGCAGTACATTATAGGATGATATTAATTTTCACTATTGTTTTAGGATTAATTTCTCATTACATAGATTAAAAATTTTCATTTACTAGACCAGTGCATGTCTCTTCTTATGAATAGCTCACAGGTCCTGTTTTAGGAGTTTATAATAGAGCGATGTATTAATTTTGTTTGATACGGCTGAAATTGCTTTTATTCTGTTCCATCTTTATATTTGTCAATGATTGTGCAAATTTATTGTATGAGTATCTATGCATGACAATATAGATTTACATGTTTAAGAAATAAAAAATGAAAATATATTGGAAGAAATAATTTTTATTAAAAGAAAAAAGTTACCAAAGATAGGTGCTAGGCAAAACTAGCTTAACCAAATTCTTGCATCCAAAACCTCTAGTTCACCAAAGTGGGGGCGAGCTCCTATGGGTGCGTTTGTTTGCGTTTCTGTTTAAAAATTGCTCCAGGGAACAGAAATAGAAAAAAGTGTTTCTGTTCCGGGGAACAATTTTTGAACAAAAAAATGTGTTTGGTAAACTTGTTCCGGGAATAAAAAATAAACAGAAACACGTTTGGTAAATTTGTATAATTTTTTTATTTCTTTTATTTTTTCTATTTTTTCTTATTTTTCCTTTTTTTTTTTTTCTTCTTTTGGCCGATCGCCGGCCTCGGCCATGGCCGGCGACCGGCCGGCGAGGGTCGGCCTCGCCTTGATCTGGCGAGGCCGAGTTCGCCCAACGGCGGGCGAGGCGCGGCCTCGTCGGGCCATCGCCAAGCGACGCCGACTTGCCAGATTTGGGCGAGATCAAGCTCGCCCAGGCCGGCGCGAGGTCGGCCTCGCCTTGGCTGGGCGAGCTCGAGCTCGCCCAGATCTGGTGAGGCCGACCTCGCCCAGCGGCTGGAGAGCCTCGGCCTCGCCGAGCCACTGCCAGGTCGGCGTGCTCGGCCAGCCAAGGCGAGGCCAACCCTTGCCTAGCCTCGACCTCTCCGGGGGCCGACGAGCCTCGCCGTGGCTGGGCGAGGCCGCCGGTCCTTGTCGGCCGGTCGCCGGCCATGGCCAAGGTCGGCGACCGGCCAAAAGAAAAAAGAAGAAGAAAATAAGAGAAAAAAGAAAAAAAAAGTGTTTCTTAAATGTGTTTCAGAAATAAGAAACACAAATTTTGTGTTTCTTATTTCTGTTTCTTTTTTGTTCTTGGGAACAAAAGAACAAAAAAGGAACAGAAATGCGTCCAAACGCGTCTATTCCTTTTTTGTTCCCAGGAACAAAAAAACAGAAAAAGTGTTTAAAAAAAACAAACAAACAAACAAACGAGGCCTTATGCGTTACATGGCTCACAACTGGCCTATAATAGGTTAGTGGCAACTTTGATTTAAATTTGACCATTTAATAAAAGAGAAATCAAGTTGTGGTTGGTAGGGTTTGGAAGAACTGTACATTGCGTAAGCAGGAAAATTGTCCAAAAAGTCATAAACTTATTGTACTTTTGCCAATTCAATCCTAAACATTTTAATTTTATCAATTGAGTTCTAAACCTTCTTACTTCTTGCCGATTCAGTCCATCCGGCTAATTTTGGCTTGAAAATACTGACATGGACACTGGCGATGTCACGTTGGAGCGCTAGTGCTGACGTGGACAATTTTTTAATAATTAATATTTTTTTGAATTTTAAATATTTTTTTTCTGTTTTTTCCTCTTTGTTTTGTTTTCTTTATTTTCTTTTTGGCTTTTTTCTTTCCTTTTTCGGTGGCTGGCCACTGGCCATAGGCGACTACAACATACTCAAGTTTTAAGTGAAAAGAACAAGTATAGCTTGGTTAATCGACTAGATCTTGAAGACAATGATTCTGGTGATGTGTTCCGAGACACCCGAGACTTCAAGTACCTAAATGACGACTATACTCTGGTTATTTGACCTAGATCTCTTCATAAAACTTGTAAAGGACATCTTGACACATAACATATCCGAATTTCAGAGAAAACGAAAGAGAATAGGCAGGTTAAAACTTCATATTTCGGAGATGGAGGCACTAGACGTTGCAGTAATCTGGCTTGGAGTTCTTCATGAAAGTTGTACGAAAATGTCTTGGCTATAATCCAGTAAAATTTTATAATTTTTGGAGGCCATATGGATATTTTAATAGAATTTAATCGAAAACCGTGCATTCTGGTTTCATTCGAGAAGCATAGGATGTTTCGGGAAAATTATGAGATTTTGTAAAAATCCAATTTGGCCATGAATTTTGCAAGTAATTATCATCCTATGGGTTTGTTTAATAATTTATTGAATTTTGATAATTTTGGGAATTTATAGTTATATAAAAAAAATAATAAATAAATAAATAAATAAATAAATAAATAAAATGAATTATTTTATTGGCCATAAATTCCATTTAAGTAACTCATGTTGCATGTGTGATAAAGTCTTGGTATGTGTATGATATTGAATTGAGTTGCATGTATGATAAAGTTTTGGCATGTGTATGACATTGAATCGAGATGCATGTGTGATAAAGTCTTGATATATATGACATGGAATTGAGATGCATGTATGAATTCAATGATGAGTATGATCTTGATTTGTCATCACATCACATGCCATGATAAATTGAATCATAATGATGTGAATTGAGATAAATGAGGAAGCCGTTGGAGGTGAGCCGACGATGCCCTGGGAGTGTCGGGATGCCTGGAGGGTACGACCGGTTGCCCGGTGGTCATGAATGGCCGAATACTGGAGGGTCCTCGGGAGACCGAGTGGTATCGAGATGCCCGGAGAGTGGGGGAGCCGAAAGCTCGGCATGGTAATTATGCCGAGGGATACCTCGCGATGCCGAATTGGATGCGAGATGCCTGGCTTGAAGGGTGCGGCCAGTTGCCCGGTGGCCTTAAATGGCTGGATACCGGAGGGTCCTCGTGATGCCAGTTGGGGTACGAGATGCCCAGAGAGTGGGGGAACCGGATGATCTGTAATTGTATCTTGGATACATGTGGGACGCAAACATTGGTCCCAGGAATGAGAAATGTGGCGGTCCAAGATGAAATTTGGACTAAATCATGCATGATGATATATGTGTGACATGATGCATGATGATATATGCATGACATTATGCATGACAATATATGCATGGTAATGATGATGATGATGATGATGATGATGATGATGATGATGATATGCATGATGATGATGGTGAGGATGATATATGATGATATGCATGATGATGATGATAATGATGATGATAATGATATGCATGATGATGATGGTGAGGATGATATATGATGATATGCATGATGATATGCATGATGAAGATAATGATATATGGTGATATGGTATGATAACATGTGTAATGTGATGATGTCATGATGATGATGACATGTATGATATGATGATACATGATAGTATGCGCATGGCTTCAAGGTAAGTAACGCCTGCAATGCATGTATGATTTTCCTGATGCATTGAGTTGTTATTGGATTTCCCTATCTGCTGAGTGGTTGTACTCACCCCTTTTGGGGATAACATTTCAGATTAGCAGTATGCCGCTCCCTGCCGTCACGCGGGGTACATTTTACGAGATACCGTCCGATGTTGAGGTCAAGTGTGCTGAGATAGATTGTCCCTCTGTTCCCGGACTGACTTTTATTTGAGTACGTTGTCTAGTGATGTACGATGTGGGCTTGACTGGGGGCCTTGCTATTTAGGAGTTTATATCCGTACATGTTCGTTGGGATGGAGCGATGCGAGGGATGTTGCCACCGCCACCGCCTGATGCACCGGGTTGGGTATGAGACCATGCGCGACGAGTAGGAGCTGGATCCTTTTTGGAGTTAGTTAGCCGATACATATGATGGGGGATTGTACACGTGTGCTGTAGAGGGTCGAGGATCTTTTTGAGGTTTTAGGCTGGACATGGCAGAATCCTAGCTTTTCCTTGTTATGTATCGACCCGAAAAGAAGTCCCATCCTGAAGGAATATGTAAATAAAGTGTCGTCGCTTGTTTATAAAATCCTGATGTTTAGTGGTGCGTATTTGTATCATGGTTGGTAGGGGGAGAGACGTGATATTCAATTTGCTTCCGCTAATGAGTCGCGCTGGGACCGTTTTGTTTTGTTTTGTTTTGTTTTTTTTGTTTTGTTTTTTAAATGTGTCTATGAATTACAATGCATCTTCTAAAGGAGAAAGGTAATAAGGAGTAACATTGGCGTTGGTGATGACTTGCGAAGGGTTCGGGGTGTCACACAGCAGCAAAGCCCACAACATTCTCAGCAGTGCCCATCTCCTCCATCTAGACCTCAGGATGTTGCACATCGAGAAGAGGAAGAAATCGTCGAAGATGCAGAACCCGTAAGAACTCATAAGCCCGCTTTTACCTATAAGCTTTATTGTACTTTGAAGAGAAGTGGTACTCCGTTGAACTACATTGATGAATTTCTTAAAGACAAAGGGTATATAAATGAAACATTCTTTTTACGCACATTGGAATGACTAGGAATTGCCCCTGCGAGGTCGGCGGAAGAAACTTTGGCGAATATCCCCAGCGATCCACATGTTGGAGGGATAAGTCAACTAGATGGGAATGATGATGATAGGATGTACAGTTAGTTTAAACCTAGAATAGGTGTTGCAGCAAAAATCCGAAACAAAAAAACGGATTTGTTTCGATCGGAGGAACATAAGCAGCTGTACTCTAAGGCTGCGCATGATAAAATTTTTGTTTTTTGATTTCTCTGTTTCTCTGTTCCCCGGAATAGGTTTGGAACATAAATCTGTTTGGTAACGCAATTTGATTTCTCTATTTCTGAAACAGATTTCTATTCCAGAAATAGATTTAAGGAAGAAATCAGAAGCTAAAATTTTTAGCTTCTCAGTTTCTGAAGTAGAAATTGAGAAATCAATTTTTGGCCAGAAATCAATTTCTGTTTCAGAAATTTTATCATACGCACCCTAAGTTGCTGAAGTGTGGAGTGATAAACCATAAAAGTGTGGACTTTGATTTTCTTGACTCTGTGAATGTCAATCTACGCGAAAAATTTAGTCTTCTTCAACTCGAACAATTTTGTTCTGAAACTACATAAGCTCATGCTGAACTTACTGTTTATTTCTATTTGAATCTCAGTTTCTTGGATGTGAATAGATTTTCCTTTAGTGTTCGAGATCAAGACTATGTGGTTGACATGAATACATTGGCTGATGTGATTGAGGTTGAAAGAGGGAGATATCAACCTATCAGTGTGTCTATTGCTTGTGCAAAGATTGAGCTTGTTCAGTATAGAACAACAGAAGGGAAGATTTCTTATTTGAGGATGAATGCGTCCAACATTTTGCTTTGCAAGATTGTGATTAACTGCCTCAAACCAAAATCTACTTCAAAGACCAACATTTCAAACTCGGAGGCAAAGCTGATGTATGCCATCAATGCTGGGAAAAAGTTCTCTCTTCCACACACTATTATGTTCCACATGCACAAAACAATGGTGAAGGACAATGGTCAACTTTCATATGTAGCTCTTATTACCAAGTTATTCAGACATTTGAATGTTCAGCCTCCCCGGATTCTTTGTGTTCAAACATGCGATCAAATGGTGGTGGGACTGGAGATGGTCTCTAAAATGCATCCAAAGGAACTCAATAAGGCTTCGGAGTAGTTCAAAGTGAAAACCCTTGTCAAGACTCATTCAGTCTCTTCGGCGGCAAAGCGAAAAGGGAAGGAGCCCATGGTTGCTCCATCAAAGAAAAGAAGAGCTCTCCTCATTGAGGATGAAGATGATGAGGATGATATCACCATTTCTACGATGGCATTGAAGAACTTGAGTCGTTTTGTTCTAGAAACAACGGAGAGACAAGAAAAAGACAAGGATGAGATAGAGCAGAGGACTAGAGAGAGAGAGAAAATTTGGAGAAAGAAGCAGAGGAAAAAGATGTAGAGGAGGAAAGAATTGAGGAAGAAGAAGAAGAAGAAGAAGAAGAAGAGGAGAGAGTAGATCAAGCAGAAGCAGAGCATGAGGAACACTTTTCTCCATATGAAGGCATGGAAACGGGGGGAGATCTTGAGAAAAAGAGGAACGTCCTCATTCCTTGCGGACGTGGCCTTCACTGGCCGCTCGACACCTTGCTTCTCCATGCAAGGAACGTGTCCTCAGCAACCGTACTCCTCCTTGTTGCTGTCCACCGAAGGAAGTGCTATGTGGCTTGGTCAAATGGGCTTCTTTGGTTGACTGCAATTTGTCGACCAAGAGGAGCGAGGGCTCGGGATTACTTGGGCCAACAAATTGGTGGCCGCATTGTCCGTAATACATGACCCAAATTCCTTCCAACTGTTAGCCCTAAATTTCTATACGTGCATGCAGCATTTTCGGTTCCATGGTCTTGATGGAATCAACTAATCTCCTTTTGTTCAACCACCGCATGTACAAGTACGTGGCTGCAATTCTTGCATGGAGAAAGAACTCAACAAGGCTGCATGGTGATTGATTCTTCTTCATTTGTTAACCTGCACAATGAAGACACGTGCATGGTCCTCATGCACGGTCCAACTTCTCCCAAAATTTGACTCTTAATTTCAGCATGTGTGTGGGCCGAAATATAATTACTTACGTGGCTGCACGGGTTTGCAACAATGTACATGCGAGGTTCGGTTCGTAGCATACACAATTTGAGAGCCAAATTTAATATAGAAAATATCTTGTCGACACATCTCATGGAATAAATCTTGGTCTCGCTTGAATGTTGGAATGAGGCTATAACTCATTCGACGATCGAACCATTTTTAATTGTGACCCATCGGTCCAACGGTGAAAATAAAACAATACCCGTACAAAATACCAATGACACCATCCAACGATACTCCCATCAATCGGTCACAGTCATCACATGTCCGAGCGTTGTCGAAATTCTTGGATGCCACAATTCAAGCTCAACTCGACTCGATACAATCTAGTCATAAAATGAGCTAACAAGCGTCGCCGTGTTAGATGGTTGCAGAGATTTGAAGAAATCTTCATACAAAGGATGGGATTGAATGAATGGAGGTTGCGAAATGACATCGTACGTCTTGCTTTTTCTATTTGGGTCAAGAAATGGCCCTCCTCCAAGAGGAGAGGCGGGAACCTTGTGACACCTCCCCTGGTTTTGACCCATCTTTTCAAGTCATGCGGTTTGCAGGGGGAGTCAGGAGTGGGGCGATGACCTCTCTGCACTCTTTTTATTTATTTATTTCTTTACTCTTATATAGTGTGGCACGACGATTCTAACATGTTCCGCTATCTAATCAACTGCGCTTCGGTGCGTATTATTCAAGATTTGTGTGTGTGTATATTCATTCTAAAGAAAGTTTTCCATTAACTCGAGAGCAAAACTTTGTCGGTCGATAAGAAGTGTGGGAGCACAGTATGATAATAGGATCAATCTTCTAACAAGCAGAGCAATCTAAGTTGCAAAGCATTGGAGACAATTATACTACAGATAAAAGCGAAAGCAGCATCCACTAAAAGCGTCGGAAAATGTTGAGCCACACGAGCTTTATGCAATCCATCTCGAGATTCATAGCTCATTGAGGCTCCCTCGAGGCTCCCTTTTGTAACCTGCAAAATAGCAAATGGATTATGGTCCTCCCTGCGCGTTGGATTAGAGGATTTAATCCTATCAAGGCAATGGAAGTTACTGTCTGATTAGCATTTAACCCCAGAATAACAAATTCATGCATCACCCGACACTAGCACGAGGATCTTGCTTTCCAAACTAAAAATTCGAAGAGGTCTATGCCGGATTTTATAACTGGGCCTAGACTGCACAGGACCCAAAACTATTTATAGTCCGGGTCTTACTGCTTTACGTTTTTAAAGCCCAAATGACTATTGAAAGGCCTCTCCTATTAAACTCTCTTCTTTAAATAAATAAATAAATATATATATATATATATATATATATATATCCGAGGCATCACGTATGAAAGATTGGGTTAATATATTATGCTTATTTGCTCATTAGCAGTTGCTAAAGTGCTATGACACGTTCTTATTTGCATGTAATCGTGAAAAAGAGTCTGAAATCTTCCGTCATCAGCGGGAGGAGGAGAGTTGATACCTTAACAATTGGCGTGAGGAGTAACACCGCACTTAGCAAGCAACCCCATCGCAAGATCGGAATCGATCCCTAGAGTCGGCAATATGGCCGAGTTCTTGTACGAGCAGAAGCATCTTAGGTCTGCCCCCGAGAGCCCTTCGCAGCACTCCTTTGTCGGCTCCGCCGGGTTTGGCTTCCTCACCGCCGGCTTGCAAGCCATCAACTGATCATTGCTCATCTTGCACACTGATATCGCCTCCGAACCTCCCGCCAATGCAACGGCCACCACCGCCACCGCCACCAGCACCAACATCAACCTACCGGCAGCCATCTTTTAGAAGTGGTTTTGTAGTGCCCTTGTAAACTTGTGATTGGAGACACACGTCTACAACGTGTGGTTATATAGAGAGTGTTGACACCTAAATTTCACCTAAATTAGTTAGTTAAAAATAGCATTAGAGGTTAGGAATTATCCAAAAAAAAATTAAATTAAAAAAATATCCGGACCGTGAAAAATCCCCTACTCTTCCCTCAGTCTCTCTCCACCACCAATCGGTCACCGCAAGCCTCCGCCACTCGCCGCCGCGTCGACGTCGTATCCCCTTCCCGTGCCATCACCCTTCGTTGTCGAGCCGCCCCCGGCCATCGCCTGCGCCACTCGTTTCGCGTCCCATCTCGGCCAAGCCACCATCTCTCTCTCTCTCTCTCTCTCTCTCTCTCTCTCTCTCTTCCCCCGTGTTTCCTCTTCGAAGCAATCATTTTGTCAGTCTGAACCGCTTTTTCACTTACGAAGGAAGGCCGCGTGTAACTTCCAGGCAAACGCAGCGAAAGTGAGAGATCTCTCTCCGTTGCTTCATCAAGTTGCTACGAGGATCAGACTCGGACTTCCCAAGTCACCGGGCAGACCCAATTCGGAGATCCATCTCTGCACCGTCCTTCCAGAATGAAGAGAAAAAGGGAGGAAAAAGAGACGGCGACGGCAGCTTCAACAAGCAGTAGCCGTGATGGCAGACCCAATTCGGAGACCCAATTTGGGATTTGTTATTATCGACATCCCTATAGATGTTTTGTGTATAATTTCTCATCGACTGATTCTTTTGTATCGTTATATCTGCTTTTGAATTCGCTGTTGAGTTACATTTCGTTGTTCATTTTCTTCGCGTGATCACAAACAAAGACCTGGATTCAATTGTACTGCTGAATACCATAGACATTATCCCTCCTGTCGGCCCTTGTTTATTTCTCTTCTTTTTCTTTGGCTTTTTCGGTATAGTATAACCCATGCAGTGTTGAAATGTTGTGCAATGGTTAACATGGAGATGGGCATACGTGCATGTGTGGGTAAAGAACTTTGAAGCATTTAAGTGTGCAACTATTTCCTTGATTCTTAAGAGGTGTAAAGACATGACTAGAGATATTGATGCCAAAGGCTTAATCACGATGAATATTTAGTTTCAGGAAAAAGAAATGTACTAGGTTGAGACAGACAAGTAACACAACAAGAAGCTTGTCGGTTCTGAGTTCTGTCTTTCATGGTGCATTGTTTATTTAGTATCTTACATTTTTCATTAATGGAATGGGCATGTCCTCAATTATGAAGGTTGCTACACTCTCTTGCAGTTTTCTTTCTCCTTATTTCTTTTCTCTAGTTTCTGTTTTTCTAGTTTAAATTAAATCTCTTCTCAAATTCGAGTGAACTTTACTTTTCCCCTAAAAAAGGATGAGAAGTTGGCTTACTGTTGCAAAATTATTGTGATCTAATCTAGAATAAAAATTTAAAACAAATCCAGATGGTCAGCACCTCTTTGATGTCTCACAGTGAATTTCTCTTTACATTGACCTGATAGATCTGAGTGCACGTGGTTCTTTGTTCCCACAGAACTTGATCACTTTGTTAGTATGTTATTGTTACTCTGTCAGCATGATACTTGTTCATTTGCTTTTTACTGGTTTGTTAATTCAATGTCTATATTCAATGCCAGGCAAAAATTCCTGATATTGAGTAGTGTTTAGACATAGTTGCCACTCTACAGGCCAAGAAGGGTTCTGGTGAGGTTCGTTGTCTCATGCAACTCATACTTCTGACTACGTGACAAGATATTGGGTGAATTTCCATTTATTTCCACAATTTGATAGGGAAGTGGTGGTTATTTGCTGTTTAACAACAAGCTGTAGATTTTGGTAATTTAGTTGAGGGGTGCCCAAATGATTGATGACCCTGTGTTGAAATTGTGAGGCTTTGAATCTTGAAATGTTTGCAGATACTTACCTCTGAGAAACTTAGGTCAAGATGATAGCAGTTAGTTAGAATGAGAAAGAGACTTTCCTTTAAAATGCTTGCTTGGCCCATTTATGGAAATGAAAAATCTCAATGCACATCACTAAATAGTAAGCCTTGTTTATGCTCTCCACGTTAGGAATTTTTCTCATTTAAAGGTAGGGGGAACATGCTGATTAGGTGTTGCATCTTGCTTGTTGTACCTTATAGATCTTCCTTATACTTTATCACATCAAATGGTTTTGTCATTGAAAAACGTCGGTATCATCTCCCATGTTTGGTGGTCGAGCATTAGAGGTTTTCAATCGCTTATCTTAAAATGAGTAGGAATTATCTGCATTTAGGTTCTATTTAGAAAAGGAAATCACTTCAGCGGATATTCTCATCCTTTGAGAAAGCACAAGAGTATAGGAAGAGATATTGTTTTGCTTGTTATTCTAGTTCAGAGCCTGGTTAATGGTATTGCAAAAATCTGAAAATGAAAGGTGGAGATATATCTAATTGAGGAATTTTTTTTATTTTTTATTTTTTAGTTCTTTTTAAACTGTTTCTCATTGGTTGCAGAGATATATCTAATTCAAGAGTTTTTTTATTTTTTTATTTTTTGTTCTTTTTTTAAAAAAATTCATTGGTTGTTATTCTCTTTTCGCTGAACCCTTGAGGGAGCTCAGAGCTGGTATCGGTATCTTGTGCATAGAACAAAATAAACAATTCGTTTGTTTCATGCGTCCCTTCATTTAAATAGGAGAATGCTTTCATGCTGATTGAATATTCTTCAGAAAGAAATAGCTTTATCAAGCAAACCTTTTAACAGACTTATTTACATCAGAGTGAATCCAACAAACTTGGGATAAGAAGTTAATCTTAGAAATTGTTAACCGTATGTGAAGTCTAAAGCCATCCTTTTCCTTAATGCAACATTTAAAGGCTCTCTTATTTCTATCTCTACACTAACAAAAAGGTTGAGATTTGAATTTGGTATGATTCAATTCCATGGTCACCATATCTTTTCTGCATCTTTTCCTGCATATTTATGTCCCAAGGAGATTTAGTCCGAGGGCAACATATCAGTGGGTGATCTGACGATTCTCATTGATTTTGCCATAGCTAGTATCTGTTTGTATGCACCCTTCTTCTTATTGTTTTTGGTTTCTTTTTGTATGTTGGCTATTTGCAAAACTCCCCAGGCAATCACACATGGAAAACCTGTGATGCCGAATAGTTCCATATTGTTTTCATCTAAGCAGCGAGTACCTCCTCTCCTTCTTTGGATAGAGTTCTTCCCTGTTTCTTTATTACAGGCTATCTTGTGTAAGAGAACTAAAAACTCGGCCATCTCATTCTCTTCTGGTTACCAGTCTCTGCGTAAATGGTAATCCTAACAATGCCTTCTGCCATCAACAAATTTCCTGCTCATGTGCTGTAAATCCATATCTCTGCAGTGGACAAGAATCTGTGAGATTTATCCTGCACAATTAGTCCTTCCAAAACATCAACATGAGGTCGCCAGGCTTCTCAGCCCCTCCGCCAAGATCCATCTCTCCCTCCCTCTCCCTTCCTCCCCCAACTCTCACTTTCTGAACAGACACATGCAAGCACACACAAACACAAGTACTACTATGTGCTGCCTCCATCTTTCTTTGCACTGAGGTTTACCACATTAGGTTGGTGGCCCTGGGAAATTTTCCTTTTTTTCGGGAGGGTGAAACAGCCCTTGAGAGGTGAATTTTTATTTAGCAGGTTAAGATTGCTCGTGTGTATAATTGGGATGTTCACCAAAAGAGAATCCGTCAAGCTGGTGCTCCTGTCAAGGACTCTTAAAGGAATCTTTTCAACTCAAATCAAGGTAGCAGAATGTGTACTCCTGGATGAGAGTACGACTTTGATCTCCCCATAGTCGATTAGGTGAATGAATTATGAATCACTTTGTGATCGCAATGGTTAAGACTTTGACTACGAGTATTTTGGTTATGTTTAGTTAGATTTACAGCATTACACAAAGCCTGTCATGTAAACGATTTTGATTGAGAACTTCTTGGGCTTGAGGATTCACTTTCTGTGTGCGGTGCGCTAGTTCTGAGTTAATGTTTGGTCCAGCTATTTTGTCTTTCACCTTTGACTATGTATGTTTAGTAAGAGCCAATTTAAATTTGAATTCGGGAAAAAAAACAGGACCTGCCTGAGGTCCACTGTGGAATACATGTCAGGAAGAGTGTTTTTGGATCGAGTGACTTGGTGCTGTAATTTGGTGGGTCTCTTGTCAGATCTTGGAGATTTCTTTAATATTAGAGCAACGCAGGTATAGTATGGTTACAAAATCCATGCCACGACAATATATATATATTACGAAAATTAACTTTTTGCAACTTTTAAGTATTTAATGTAAGTACATTACTAAGTCAAATTTTGGATTTGAGCCAATGCAGTAGCGCCAAGCTCAAGTATTGGATATCCGATGCTTGAAACTCCCCTCAAATCTTGGAGTATTAAATTTTTCTAGCCTAGAAATAAAGGAAGAAATTCCTCATTCTAGAAAACAAAATTGACAAAAAAAAAAAAAGAATAAAGAGCATTTGTTATGCTTCCTTTGTGGTCATGCCAAATTTGAGTGGACCTAACACACCAATTAAAATAATCTCTTTTATGAATCATACTACATAAATCATCTATTGTTATTTTAAGCCAATGTATGTCTAAATGATAATGCACTAAGAAAAGCATTTCGGTTGGGATCCCGTGATTCACACAATTATTGAATTGTATAGTTTGAATTATAAACAAGTCGGGATAAGTACACTAATGGTGCCATAAGCTGTGTATGGCGCTCACTTTGGTGTCAAAAGTTTCCGCTGGATCACTTAAGTGCCAAATCGGAAAAAAAAATGATCACTTTGGTGCCACCGGTGAGAAATTCCATCCAAAATGATTACATGTCGCTCAGCCACCATCGTCCGGCCAAGAACTAATGGGAAAATAGGAGGCGAGGGCAGAGGAGGAGGAGGAAGAAGGGGGATTGAAGGTGCAGAGAGAGATAGAAGACGAGGAGTGCGAGGGAAACAAGGAAGGCGTAGATGGAGATGGTGGATTGGGCTCTGTTCAAAGAGTGGCTACTGCTGGTGTTGTTCTTCGAGGAAGAAGACACCGCCGCCATGGCTTCTCTCTCTCTCTGTTGGTGTTGTTCTTCGGGGAAGAAGACGACATCGCCATGCCTTCTCTCTCTCTCTCTGCTAGTGTTGTTTTTGGGAAAGAAGATGATGCTACCATGGCTTCTCTTTCTCTACGCTGGTGTTTGTTCTTCGGGGAAGAAGACAACGCCGCCGCCATGGCCTCTCTCTCTCTCTCTCTCTGGGGATTTAGGGTTTCGACTTGGGGTTTAAGACACCAAACGACGTTGTTTGATGGTTTACTTGCTGACTGGACTCTCCTTCGAGCCACATCAGTATAAGAAATTAATAAAAAAAAAAGGCCACGTCAGATTTCCGACAGTTCAGATCGATGTTGGCACCAAAGTGAGCATTTTTCAAAATTTTTGGCACTTAAGTAATCCGATGGAAATTTTTGGCACCAAAGTGAGCACCGTATACAACTTATGACACCATTAGTGTATTTATCCCGAAACAAATCTATGGCTTTTTTTCTTTGCTCAGAACAAACATAGGTTTATCGTCAAGTCTTTGTCTGACCCGCTTGTGACGGCAAAACAAGTACATTTATCTAGTCGATTCGCTTAGCATGCGTTGGTCTGCACACAGCCAAATGTCACATCAAATACACTTGGCAACTCACCCAACTCACCCACAAGACTGGCACAACATGTTTGGCCCACGGAAAATACCTGGAAACATGGGTCGATATCATTAAAAAAAAAAAGCATGAAGACACTCATTAGAGGATTAAATGTTTAAAGAATCTCAATAAAAGTGATCTATTTTGTACACCTCGTTTTTAAAGCAAAACTCAAATTGCGTGAAAGATTAAAATGAGCATGGATTTGAAATCAAAGTATATAGAAAACTTTAACAAATGTCTTCTAATTTTTTGAATAATTAGTCAAGCCAACAAAAATTACAAGGTGACTAGATCTAGGCGAGGGCACTCGTTGCCCGTGGCAGCAAGGACAGGACCACACCTATGGTCGGGATCTTATGATTTATGTCCAAATCGTAACACGATAAGATAGCAAAGCATATTCACTGGTCTCTTAAAATATTATTCCAAAAGCATACCGCTGAACTACTTCTCCAGTATGCTGCTTAGCTCCTAGGGTTCAGAATATAAGGTTCTTTGATTGTCTGCCTTCCACACTATTAAATTCAAACTTCAAAATTCTTGTCCCGATAATAAGAATTATCAGATTAAGACAAATTTTCCGTTCAAGACTTAAATGCAACCCCGTGAATTTTTTTGGATAGAGTTTGTGAGAGCCAATGAAATGTAAGCACCACCTCATAATAGGGGTTATATGTGAAGATGCTTGCTTCAAAGGTAATATTTCATTCATAATGTAAAGATGTGCAATTATCAAATTTCATATCACAAGTCAACATTCAGAAATTCAATCAATGATATTCAATGAATGGATGTCAAATTTTTCGAACAAAAAACGGTATTATTTAAAAGTCGTTTCTTTATAATATTTGAGAATAATTATTCGAAAATTATCACATAGAGCCTCGGTTCACAGATCGATGACGTTCGAGGACTCTACTCGGACCATTTGCCTTGGCTGCCCATTTGGTGCGAGTCTGAATGGGTCTTTTTGACTTATCAAGGAATGCCGCAAGTAACTTCCAGACAAATGTAACAAAGTATCCAAGTATCAAAGTATCCAAGTGACTGGAACATATATCAAGTTGTCCAATACGTCCAACATTCAGAGAACATGCAATCATATAATATAATTCTGAGACGACCTCATCGTCTTCGAAGACTTCTACCTGAGTCTGAATGGTTTTTTATTTTTATTTTTTAACAGATGAAGGAAGGCCCCAAGTAACTTCCAAGCGAGTGGTACATGATAACAAAGTAATGGCAATCGGAAACTATATTAAGTTGTCCAATACGTCCAACATCTAACTGAACAGAATAATAGAAACTTTCTGACAAAAAAAAGAAAGAAAAAAAAGAAGAGATTCCTCATCCAAAAGCAAAACGGACAAAAAGATCTAAGGGATAATTGATAATGCTTACTTTATGGTCACGTCAAATTTGAGTAGATCTAACGCGCCAATTGAAATTATCTCTTTTATGAATCATACTACATGAATCATCTTATGTTGTTGTAATCTTAGGAATGTCTAACTGGAAATGCACTAGGAAAAGCATCTCAATTGGCATCCCGTGATTCACGCCATGATTGAATTGCATTGTCCGAATTAGAAACAAATCTCTAACCTTCATCTTTGCTTAGAACTAGACCCATCAAATAGGTGGGTCGGGTCGGGTTTGGGCCGAGTAAAAAATGGGTCGACCCATATTTGACCCATTTAACCCGTTTTGACCCATATTAATGTAGTGTAAATCAAGTGATGCATACTCGACCCGACCTGTATTGTTAAAACCTATTAATATTCTAGGAAAATCCACTTCTACTATATGCTAATTGGATTAAAACTACAAATTAAATTAAAAATAGTAAATAAAATAAAATAAAAAGTTAAAAAACCAATAAATTGAAATATTTATAAAGAATTAGACTATGCACATGCTTCTCTTATTTGAAGTGAACATACCATTGAATAACTAAAAGCGTAACATGAATTCTTTTTAATTAAACCTAAAAAAGCTCATTTTTATGATTTTGTTTATTAAAAAAAGTATTGTTAAAACATTTTTATGCAATACAATTTTTTTAACAATTTTTATGCAATACAAATTTAACGGAAAATTTTTATAAATATTTTTAAAGTATTTTTTAACAAATCGAATTTTTAATTTTTTTAAATATAATTTTTAATTTTTTTTATTTTTTAAAATATAAATTTTAATTTTTAATGATTATTTTTCTTTTTCTCTTTTCTCTTTTCCTTTTTATTCTCCTTCGACCGGCCACTAGCCACGACAACGGCCGTTGACCAGCCATAGGCAAGATCGAGCTCGCCGGTGTCGGGCGAGGCTCATGCCAATCCGGTGAGGCCGAGGCCCCACCCGACATCAGCGAGCTTGAGCTTCACTAGTTGTCGGCGAGGCCGAGGCATCGCCGGTGGTGAGCGAGGCTCGATCTCGCCGATCTGGTGAGGCCGAGGCCCCGCCTGATGCCAGCAAGCTTGAGCCTCGCAAGTCGCGGCGGCCGGTCGTCGGCTAAGAAAGGAAGAAAAATAAAGAAAAAAATAAAAATAATTGAAATATGAAAAATAATTATAATTTTGATTTTTTATTAAAAAAACATTTTATAAAGTTAAAGAAGGTCATGAGTTCAAAGTGGGTTTCCTAATAATCCATTTAGACTCATTTCTTTTCGTGCTTTATTTTCTCTGACCCATAGTAAACTTTCACTTGATTTTTTTTAACAAATTTAACTAAAAATGGGTCATAATATGGATTTATGACGCATTTTGCTTGCTCTACTTAGAACCTATGCAAATCCATCGTCAACTCTCTGTCTGACCCTCTTGTGAAGGTAAAGAAAAAGCACTAAAGTATGTCTATCTAGTCAATTCGCTTGGTATGCGTTAGTCTACATATACCCAAATTCCATGTCTTTGCTTTGTTTGGCTTAGTAGAATGGAAGTTTGGCTCCAGCTAAGAAAAACTAATCCTTTTTTTAGTTTAACTAGTAGAACAAAAGCAATCAAAATATGCTTTTTCTAGCTTAGAAATAAAGGAAGAGATTACTCATCCCAAAATCAAAACAAACAAAAAGATCAAAGGGCATCAACGATAATGCTTCTTTTTTGGTCACGCCAAATTTGAGTGGACCTAACGCACCAATTGAAATCATTTCTTTTATGAATCATACTGCATGAGCTGGAAATGCACTAGGAAAAGCATCTCAATTGGCATTTGGCGATTCACACCATGATTGAATTGCATAGTTTTAATTAGAAACAAATCTCCAGCCTTTCCTCTTTGCTTAGAACATATGCAAGTCCATTATCAAGTCTTTGTCCAACCCTCTTCAAAGAAAAAGCACTAAAGTATGTTTATCTAGTCAATTCGCTTAGTATTTATTGGTCTACGTATAGCCAAATTCCACCTCAAGTAGACTCTTGTGCTCGTTGACTCATTTTCCTTATCAATCTAAATGTCAGAAAATGAGGAAAATATAATATTTGAAGTACGTTTTCACAAAACATATTTGGAGAATGGCAACCCACTAGCAAGAACGGCAAAGCGTGTTTAGAAATTTTGGCCCCTTGATAAGACCGGGAAGCTCAGGTTGATATTATCAAAATATCAAAAAAGTAACACCTTCGAGATTAAAATATTTGAAAAATTTCAACTTTGTTGGAATCATTATGAAAGAGGAGCCACAAATTCTTCGCAATTTCCATATATGACGTCCAATTAAGTGGACATGAATCCAATGCGAAATCAATTAATAAACAAATGACAGAGATGAATCAAATGTCGACAAAATCTACATATATTTTTAGTATCAGCAAGGAATTTTATTTTATCATCATTCAATCTAGTATCATAGTGCAATCATAATGTGCAATCTTAGTCTATATTTAGTTTCATGTAACTTTATCACAATAGCGAATAATTTCAAAGTTACCATGCAATCTCTAGTCAGCATATGATTTTATAGCAGCCCAAAATTTTCAAGGCAGGTGTGTATGTTCATAAGATCGTTATAGGGGATTTTGGAAGTCGAATTGAGGGGAGCCTTACACAACTACAACTAGTTGTACGATTAATAGCTTATTTTATGTCAAACAACTTGAATTAATGTTCTGCATATAATAACAAAGTAATGGCGAGAGTAGCACGTGACTGTTCCTCCTAAGACTTCCATTAATTATTTCTTCAACAAGTTGGTGCGAGTCAGAATTTTTTTTTCCTTTTATTTTTTTATATACATGAAGGAAGACCGCAGGTTACTTCCAGGCAAATGGAGCTAAGTAACAATGTAATAATAAAATACATTTCTGAGACCACGTCCGACGACGACGACTTCCATCAATTCTTTCCTCAACTTAGCCTCCTATTTAGTGCAATCCGTGTGGCCCTTCTTTTAAGCTTATGAAGGAAGGCTGCAAGTGACTTCCAGGCAAAGGGTTATTTCCTCAACCGAGCGATATCACTCTGTTTGCGTGGGGGCTTTTAGGCAAAGGAGCAAACTGGACAAGGTAAGGGAAGTTTCATTAGATGTTCGTGTATTATAAATGATAGAGGCGAAGAGCTTCATTTTTTAGTTGGTCTGTTGTACTTGTTTCCCAGACCAAACAGACTTGCCTCTTCATAGGCTCGTTTCCACTGCCGTTCTTCAGTTAATTTCTCTGAATATTATATCTGCTTGTTCTTTTTGCATGCTGAACATTATTTTTAACTATCACAACTCAAGCTAGAGAACACCATCTACAACTACCAACTGGAGACTTGAATCTTAGAGAGGTCTAGCATTTTGTGGAGATTTGACCAAGACGTCCACAGCTTTATCAAGTTGTTTCAAGGATCAGACTCAGACTTCCGAGTCTCCCAGCGGACTAGATTAAGAGATCAATCACTCCATCGTCCTCCCAGAATGGATAGAAAGAGTGAGACAGAAGAGATGGTGGTGCCTGCAGTGACGGCGATGGAGGCGGTGACAGCAGCTCCAGGAAGGAGTAGCCATGATGGTGGATCAGAGAGGGGGCTGATGGTGGTGGCGACGAAAGCACTGGCAAGCAGTAGCCATGATGGTGATTTGGGAGGCTATCAGGTATTCTTGAGCTTCAAAGGGCCTGACACCCGCTTAACCATTGTGGATTCTCTCTACAAAGCCATTAAACATGTAGGGATCTGTGCTTTCAAAGACGATGAAGAGCTCCGAGTTGGTAAAGAGATTGGATGCAGTGTTTTGCAAGCAATCAACGAATCCAGAATTTACATCCCGATTTTCTCCAAAAGTTACGCTTCAAGGAAGTGGTGCCTCCGTGAGCTTGCGCACATAGAGAAGTCATCGAGAGACGACGCTGAGAAAGTGATACTCCCTATATTCTACGACGTGGATGCTAAAACCAGTTAACAAAAGAGAGGTATGTTTTGGGGATTGCAAGGGAAACGGACAGCTAGAATGGACGTGTCTTCAGTAGGCCTCCCCGTGCATTTCGCTGGCTATCCATACGCCAGCAACGTGGCATCATCCAGCCAAGCTTCAGTCAACATCTCTTCTAATTAGTTGACTTAAATGTTGACTATTAAGGGGTCTTCAAATTGTATTGGGCGAGTAGATTAGTGGACGTGCAATCCTTCAATAACAAGGCCCAAATAAATAAATAAAAACTGATCCTTAAACTTGCACAAATATGGAGCATTCTTGGTCCCATGGTCTTGGTGGTTCAATTTCTTTTCTTATCTTATGTGCACTCAAGTGGTATAATTGTGTCAAGTAATCAAAAGGAATATATATATCGATAGTCTATTCAACGATCGGACTATTAATAAACATGAGATATCGGTCCGTCGATGGAATCAAACAATACTCATGCAAAATACTAATAATACCATTTGGCGATGCTTTTATTGATCAATCACTGCCGTCGCACATCACGGTTTGCGAAATTCTCAGGTGCCACAAAACGATTCTGATGTTATCTGGGAATAACGTTACTGAAGATTAGGGAGGAAGGTGTCAAATCACGGTATGATCTCACGACATCCTTTTGCATTATATTTACTCTTCCTCTTTTCTGAGTGTCTACTCAATTACTTTATCAGGTAGCAGAACGATTGAAAATCCTATAGCTCGAGGACTCTCCATTCCTTAGAAAGATGTGCAAGTTCTCCATATTCTCGCAGCTAAAGAAATTGATTCTTAGATGCGTTCGACTAAGAAAGATTGACAAGTCCATCGGCAATCTACTACATCTTGATTACCTAGAGATAAAGAGTGAAGCTATTGAGTTGCCACCGGAGTCCATCGGCGGTCTAAAATCTTTGAGAGTGCTAAGAATAGAACGGACACCCTCAAGGAAGCCTCACTCGATTGGCAATTTAGCAAAGGTGAAGTCCCTGATCTTGCCACGCAAGGAACTTCAAAAGCTTCCCGACTCTATCGGACAATTGGACTCATTACTTGAGCTAGATGTTCGATATCTAAAAATTAGCGAATTACCTCGTTCTATTGGAAATCTTGAAAGGTTGAAAGTTTTATGCATCTGGAATTCCTATCTAGACAAGCTACCAAACTCAATTGGAAGGCTCCAATCATTGCTCAAGTTGGATTTGAGCAAGTCAAGAATTGGTAGCTTACTTGATTGTATTGGAAATCTCAAAAAGTTGAAGGTACTATTTCTCAACGATAGTTGCATAAGTGAACTTCCAAAAACCATAGGAATGTTGGAAAATCTGGAAGAGTTTGATGCCTCCTTTGAACATATGGTTGGGGAAATTTCAAGTGATTTCGGGGCACTATCCTCATTGATATATCTAAACTTATCCAGAGGTCGCTTTAGTGGATTGCCTACAACGATCAATTAGCTTACAAATCTCCAATCACTTTCGTTAATGTTCTGTGATTCAATCCAACAACTACTGGAACTTCCCAAGAGTCTAATTTCTTTAAGCCTTATATCGAATTCGCTGACCACGATCCCCGACTGCTCAAACCTAACCAATTTAGTTGACCTTAGGATAATTGGATATTTGATTGAAGAATCCAACACAGAGGGGGTTGTGAGACTACCTGCTCTAAAATGAATGGCCCTCTGCATTGGAAAAAATGGCCTTGCCTTCAATTGATTTCAGCTCCCTCTCTTAACTACGTAGTCTCAGCATAAATTATGTTGAGCCCCAATCTCTTATCGGGCTCCTATACAGCCTTCAATTTCTGTCGTTATACGACGTCCAGTCAATGATAGATTTGTCAGTCTTTTCCAACTTGGAGAATTTGTCGATGCTGTATATTTATATATGTTCGATGAGAGAGATTCGATTCGAGGTGCTTGGAGAGCTACGGAAATTTAATGCATTGCAGATGATTGGCTATCCCTTGCTGAAGATGCTGCCCGTTCTGCCTTGTCTGAAGGAGATCCAAAGTTTGTCCCTAGGCTGAGTGCCTCAGCTAACTGAGATTCAGGGTTTGGGAGAATTGGAATCATTGCGGGATTTGTATATTTGGGAATGCGGATCCATCAAAAGCTTAAATGAATCTGATCTTTCATCAAAAGCTTAAATGAATATGATCTTATTAATCTACAGAATCTGAAAAGTTTGAGGTTCCGTGGATGTGAATCATTGGAGAGGGTGCTGGGTGTGCCAAAATCTTGTCAACCCATGGTGGATGATTGCCTGAGGTTCAATAGAGATGGATAAGAAATCATTTGATTGGCAAAGATAGTCAATGATGGTAAGTCCATACAACTAGAGTTCGTTTTTTGTTGTGTCCTGTTTTGTGAGTTTTCCTTCAGCTAACCTTTCATCTTCGTTTTGGAACCACCTCTTGCATTCATTCATCATGTTGTCTACGAGGGAAAATCCTCTTTCATGTATCATGAACGTGTGATACTTTGACTTGCCTTAACTTGACGATGGTGATACTTTGCTGGTTTATGTTGCGCACCAGCATAACGCCGGGATTGACATGCTTTGCGGCACCTGTTTTGCTTAGAAAAAAATGGATAAAGTGGAAGGGAACTTTTAGATAGTAAGCACACTAAAGATGCTGGCAAAGACAATTGATATTGGAGTAAACTTGTCTATATGGTAAACCACTATTTCTTTCAAGACTAGGTTTAGTTGCATCTAGTTGTGCATTCTGCAATTTCTGGTGTTAGGAAAGAGGACCTTTGTGTCGTTGAAGACTAGATTTTATTAATTCCTTTAGCTGACTTATTGCACCTTTCCTCATCTCTCTCCCTTTATGTGCTTATATTGTGGTTGCTGTTAACTTGTTAAATAAACATGTTTGATCTTTGTGTCTATCATTTTTACATTTGCTGATAAAATGTTTGCGCAAGCTCCTTCAACACCATGGTGAAATGTTCTTTTACATGGACGTCCAGGCTTTGGCAAGACATATTGTTGATGCTACAACAACGACTTGTTCTCTTCAATCCATATCAGTAAAAGTGCGAGCTGTGGATAAGTGCATCGGTACTTTTTAACAAGCTATAAGAGTCTTCTTTTCAACTACACGGATGTTTATTGAGTTCCATTATGCAATCTTCTATTGAACTCTGTTATTTCCATACATTTCACAATTTTGTGCTTTCTTCTCTTGCTTTTGTATGCATTTAATAGAGGTCCCTTCATCTATGCCAGAAGTCAAAATAGGATAACTACTAGTAGCAATGAGGATCCTATCACTGTAGCCAGGATGTTCTAATTGTATTATTTTAAACAACAGCAATGAGGATTCTCCCATAACCAATGAAGAGCCAAGTTAAAACGGTTCTTGAGTTTTCTCACCCATGAATGAGAGAATCCTCTATGAAGGTTAGGAGAAAGATTAAGATGTAAGATATTTGAAGTTTTCCTCTAGTAGAAATTTGAAATTTGTGATCAAATGTCTATTGGATCATCTATTCTCGCGCATTGACAGCATTGATTTTGTGAACAAACTAGAGAAATTTTGAATATTTGAGAGTAATGGCAATTTTAAAATTACATGTTTGGATATATTCTCAGGTAGCAGCTGTAGTACCTTGCCTTCTCTTCTTTCATGAATTGATTCCATTGTGCTGAAGAAGGGGCATGATAATACGGGGTCACCGACCATGTCATCAATTAGTTAGTTTCTTGCATTCAATGACACTTATAAAGTGGTCATGTGGAATATAGTTGATGGCATGACTCACATATAGTATGTCATTCATTGGTGTAGTTTTTTTATTGAATCAGATGGTGTTGAAGTTTAAAGTGGTGTGTTTGTGTCAGCAGGGACAAGGTAATAATTTTGCCTTACATGGTAACAAAAAGCACTCTCTTTACATAGCACACTAACTATAAACTACTGTTGGAAATTGCATGGCCATTATAAATGCTTTGCAAAAAAAAATTCTATGAAGCATTTAATATGGAGACTATGTAATAACCTTCAAGGCAGACTATTAAATGCTAGAGATGACTTTTCCTTGATTTGGAATTGTTTAACTTTGGATACATAGTATTGGATAAAGTACATATGTATCAAAGAAGGTAACAAACAACATGATTGCTTGAATTACTTTTGAATTGCTGAAGTAGCTTACAAGAAGTGTATTAAATTGGTCTTGAGCCTTTTCAACAACATCAATGGATGTTGATCATTTCAATTTTAGGTGTGCCAAAATCTTGTGAACTCATCATCATTGACTGCCCGAAGCTCAATAGAGATGGATAAGGTATGTATCATTTGATTGGCAAAGATAGTCGATGATGGCAAGTCCATAGAACTAGAGTTCGTTTTTTGCTATGTCATGTTTTGTGAGTTTTCTTTCAGCTAAGCTTTCATGTTAGTTCAAGAACCACCACTTGCATTCGTTCATCCTCTTATCTCTGAGCAAAATTCCTTTTTTGCATGTCATGAACATGCGGTACTTTCACTTGCCTCCACAGTGGTGATGCTTTGCTGGTTTATGTTGTGCATCCGCATAATGTTGGGGTTGACATGCTTTGCAGAATGTAACTTGCTTAGATAGTAAGCACACTAAAGATGCTAACAAACGCTAGGTTTTGTTGAAAGTACTAGTCATACCTTATGTAGTGTTTTTTCAATTTCACTACAAAACAATCATGATTTGTGAGGAATGAAATAAAAGAATTAACGCCTCGTTAGCGAAAGAGTGAATTGTTGATACCTTTCATGTTGTGTGAGTTATTTAGTTACTTCCTTCATGAAGAATTGGAGGTCCTTTTGTAGTTACTTTTGAACTTACATTTTGTTTGTCTGTCTGTTATTCGTTCATTCCCTCCCATCTTCAATTACCAAAGACAGTTAGGGAAGATGTTGCAATTCGCCAAATAAGGCATTTACATTCTTGAATTCTTATTTGTTGTGCCGATGACATGTCTTTTTCTGAATCCTTTGCTGTTTTGAGCTGGGTCTGGGAATTTGATGACTTCTACTCATCAATGAATTCAATGAGGCAAATGCAATAACCCGAGTTGATAACTTTTTAATCATCCTTGTTTCCTGCAATTTTAGAGATTGAGCATGGATTATCTGATGTTGCACAATAAAAGATTATTGTAAGCTTTACTCCACATTTGATGCCTATGATTATAGTTGCAATTTTCTAGTATTCCCATTCTTAAAGTTAAAAATATGCTTCCTTAGCAATAGCAAGCTTTCTTCATCTATTTTTGTAGAGTCTTGAAAATGCAATAAATTATTCATGCTAAAATGTCTTCAAGTGTAATGTCTGGGGATCTATATGAAGTTGCTAACTGGGCAAGCTTTTTCTAACTAATAGTCCTATTTTCCTTAGGCATTCGATGGCTTAATGTGCTAAGTATTAACCTTAGCTTTCGTTTACTGAAGTACTTATTTTTAGTACTCATGATTAGCTCAATCAGAGTACATCATTTATTTCATAGATCTTGATAAAGTCAGTCAAGTAGTAGGCATGTTTGGGAACTGAAACTTGAAAGATCCGCAACGTCCTTTCATATTCTTGAGTGTGCTTCCCACATACTTCATGCTATCTAATCGCTTAACTCACTTTATCTTGTTGGATGAGGGATTTGTTATGCTGTTATAAAATGGAGTTATTCCTCATACTCAAAATGTGCAAGGATCCTATTATTATTTTATGAGTGTCTTTCTTGATCAAGTATCTTAACAAGCAATACTTATCTATGTAGTCAGTTCCCAAGTGTCCGTTCTCCATTAAGTGATTTACTTTTCATGTAACATCAAAGTCATCTTTTTATGATAACCTGTCTAAACCTTATTTTGTAGATTGACAATCAAGTGAAGGGAGCTGGTGGTCATGTTTTGTAGAATCTCAATGAGATGATGGGTTTACGAGATTGTAGGGCTTAACTACTGTTATTGTTTCCCGATGCATTTTTCATTCTTGTGAGTGAGGTAGATTATGCATGGATTTTGTTCAAGAAAGCTTGTATAATTGCATTGGTTGTGTCCAAGCTATAGCTATTGTATATTCTTTCTGGTGACTCATAACACCTTTCCTCATCTTGCTCTCCTTCTATCTCTCTCTAAAATGTGGTTATTGTTAACTTGTTAAATAAACCTATTTCTTCTTCTTGTCTATCATTCTTACATTTGCTGATGTAAAATGTTTTTGTGCCAAGCTCCTATAAGGAATGGTCAAATGTTCATTTACATGGACGTCTGGGCTTTGGCAAGACACACATTGTTGGATCTGTAGTAGCAGCTTGTTCTCTTCAAACCATATAAGAGAAAGCGCCGAGACGTTCAATAAGTACATTCGTACTTTTGAGCAAGTTGTAAGAGGCTTCTTTTCATCTTCACCAATGTTGATTGAATTCCATTGTGCAATCTTGAATTAAACTTTGATATTCTAGACATTTCACAATTTTGTGCTTTCTTTTGTTGCTTTTGTATGCATTTAACAGAGGTCCCTTTATGTATGCTAGTAGTCGAAATTAGATAACTAGAATAAGGATGCTCATGCTACAGCCAAGGTGTTCTAACTAAATTATTGTCAACAACAGCTCCCATAACCATTGAAGTGGCAAAATTAAAACGGTTCATGAGTTTCCTCATGCATGAATGAGAGGATCCTCCATGACCATTTGGTTAAGAGATAGATTACGATGTAAAATATTTGAAGCTTCTCTCTATTTGAAATTGGTGATCAAGTGTCTACTAGATTTTCTATTTTGTACATTGATGGCATTGATTTTGCTAGCAAAATGGAAAGATTATAAATATTTGAGAGTAATAGCAACTAGAAAAATACAGTTTGGATATATTCTCAAAGGCAGCATTGTAGCAAAGCTTGCCTTCTCTTTTTCAATGAATTTGATTCCATTATTACAAAGAGGGGGCATGATAATACAGGGTCAGTAACCATGTTGTCAATCAAGTTAGTTTATTACATTATATAGCACTTAGAAGGTGGTCATACGAAATCTATTTAATTGTTTGGCTCACTACTGATATGTTATCGATTGGTGTAGCTTGTTACTGAATTAGATGGTGTTGCAGTTTTAACCAGTGTGTTTATGTTTGCCGAAACAAGGCAATAAGTTCGTATTAAATGATAACAAAAAGTACTCTCTTCCAATAGAACACTAACTGTCAATTGCTATCGGAAATTGCACGGCTATTGTGAATGGTTCAACGAACATTTTCTACAAAGCATTTAGTGTCACGCCTCGATCTTCGGGCATGTGCCTATCTTGGCTTGGTCGATTAATTTTCAATATCCCAGGACACATCGCCGATCCATTCATTTTAATATGTACATGCGGAAGCAGATAAATAATCATTAGACAACAATTCAATGGGATAGAAAAGTAGGGCCATCATTTTTGAAAATCATAACACACATTTATACAAATCAAATTAATTTATATACATTACTATCCAATATTTACAAGGTCTACCAAAAAGGTCGATTCTCAAAACTAGTTATCCTAGGACCAACTATTTAGACCCGATTACTGAACCTTCAGAGTCCACGGGATCTAGGCGAGACGGTGGGTCCTCCACTACACCATCAAGAGCGTGTGCTGGATCCTCATCCCGAGTGGCATCAAACACCTTAGTAGGAATATCAAAACCCCTAAGGAGACCTATCCTAACACCGTAAGGAGTGGTGTGGAACCAGGCTCTAAATTGATTGGGTATCTTTGGTGTGGGACCTCTTCAACCCAGACTGTGGTCACAACTAACTCGAAAGTCCAATCACTTATGGGATAAAAAAAAAAAATAGAGACCTGCTCGGTCACTCTCATGGGAAGACCATGAAATCCAGGGGTAGTCGCCATCTACGAACTTGAAAATTTTATCCCACAATGGGGTGAGATGACGTCTCAGCGAGTTCAACCCCCTAAGACTCGATTAGGAAGAAAAATATGTCTTAAGAGCTACCTAAGCACAACACGGGTCATATGACTTACCTTGGCCTTAGTCTTTCCCTGCAAATCAACACAATTCAAATAGACATTCAATCAATCACCACATATCGAATCATCGATCAATCAACTTTGTCAATTCCATGTCAACCAGACCATTCCCTAGTCATTTCAATCAATACTATCTATGAGTCCGATTGAAATCCAAGATTGAATACCCTAGGTGATATACATATAATAGCTTGCCCCAAAGGCTAATAATAGTATATCGTTCATTCTCTAACATGACCTATCGAGTAATCGAGCCGATATAAAATATTGTTCCTTCTCCAAGATGACATATCGAGTCACCGAGCATAATATAGTATAATGTTCTTTCTCCAAGATGACATATAGAGCCGTCGAGCCGTTATAGCATATCGTTCTTTCTCCAAGACGACATATAGAGTCATCGAGCCGGTATTGTATACTACTCCAATAGTACAATCAATTTACCATTTTTATCAACATACAATTCTTTCTCCAAGATGACGTATAGAGCCATGAGCCAGTATAATATACTATTCCGATCGTACAATCAATTTACCATTTATATCATCCTTGATAAAAATACACATGTGTGGGTACATAGTCGGCTTTAGCCAAAATACAAGGTTTTCACTTTCGAACCTCCCACTATTTTTAGTAGTCCCAAAATAGATTTTTGGCAATGTAGACCGATGCCCGGTAATTCTCCAATTAATTACCAAAATTATCAATTTTTGGAATTAAATACCCACAAACACTAATCACAATCAATTTGCATAATCAAGTACTCAATTAAATAAACATAGAGCACCACTACAATCAGCACAAAATTTCAATCACTGACTATCTCGGTCTAATTTTCGAAAATTAATTATTTAATTAATTACGAAAAATATTAAATAAATGCCAATAAATCAAACTTAGGCTTGTAATGCCTAATTGGACGCTGAAACGAACCCGGAAAATTTCTAAGTCACTCTAGATAAATATTAGAGCTCGTTTAGGCCTTAATTGCACTAACTATCCACCAAACATGCATCGATAAACAATTAAATTTCACCCATCTAATCTAACTAACCACTTAGCCATACTTAACTTAATATAATCAGCCCTTAAGCATGATTAACCTACTAAGCAAGGATTAGTGAGTTAAACTCACCTGATCGATGATCCAATCGGATCAAAATGATGAGGGCACGACGGGGGACGATCCTCTCCAAAGCGGGACTGCCAAATGGGGCCAGGATGGGCCCGAAAATGGCTACACAAGGCCCACAACCCTTGCTGGAAATTGCTTCAAAAATTGGGCCGAAAGTGCTGCTATGGTGGTTGGTTTAGTCACAGCTCAAGATAAAATCGACCACTACCAGTAGTGGTGCGGGCTGTGACTAAAACGGCCGTGAACCAAGCCAAGTTGGTTGCTAGATTTGCTGGAACGTGCTGTCGTTTGGGCCACGGATGGGCTTAACGTTGTGGTTGGAAGGAGGAGATTTAGTGGGGCGCTAACCAAGAGGGGTGAGGGCAACACAGGTGCAGGTCCACCGAATATAGAAAGAAAACAAGGGAGGGCAGAGCACATGGGAGATTAGTGGGGTTCGGTCATATGGGGCGCTGCTGGCGTCGGCGAAGCAAATAGAGAGAGAGAGAGAGAGAAAAGGGCGAAAGGTGAATGTCAGCCAAGGAAAAATGAAAGTAAATGTTGAAGACTAATGGGGATTGCTGGGCAGCTGGCCACATGAATGGATGGGGAGGAGAGAGAAGGATTGTCAGCTAACGAAAAAGAAACGTGCGAAACAGAGAGAGAGAGAGAGAGAGAGAGAGAGAGAGAGAGAGAGAGAGATGCACGTAAATGGTTAGGAAGGAAAGGGGCCCAATAGTCAACAAAAGAAAACAACACTTGAAGCTTCTGCAAGGAATGACTAGGGGTGAGCATCAGTTTAGGGTCAACCTTGGACCGACCCTAGACCGGCCCAACCCTACTAGTCCTGATATGGTTTCCAAGGAGACTAGGTCGGTCATTGGTCCTAGAATTCCTAGACCTGCACTGTGCAGGTTGGTCCTCGATCCTGAGAGTTCTAGGTCTGTCCAATCCGGACCAACCTTGGATATATATCTAATATATTATTTATAATTTTTTATATAGATAAAACCTTAAAATAAACAGTATTAACAACATTAAATAGCTATTTAGTGAAGAGTTCAAGTAATTTTACATTATTCTTTAATAACTTAGATTTTTAATATCTTTTACGGCGTCAATAATCATAATTTATGAAGGAGGAAAATGTTTTTATGAGGAGTCCTCACAGCATCGAAAAAGGTATAAACAACTCCTTATGACATCCCCCTCTAGTATTCGTTTTCTTTTGCCTTATTTGTCATCTTAGTCTTCAATTTGCCAAAATCGAAAGAAACAACTTCTCCGCTCGCCACTCGACACTCACCTCGCTCGCTTTGGGTCACTCGTGCTGCTCACCGCTCGATGCTAACCGCTCGATGCTCGCTTGGCTTATTGCTCCCCACTCGACATTCAATGCTCATTTTGTTCGATGCTCACCCCACTTGACCCTCACCATTTGCCTTACTTAGCTAACCTCACTCATCATCGAACCTATTAAGTCGGTACGGTCCTTAATTGCCCTTTCAAAGAGTACAAAAAATGAAATACGAAATTATCGGTTAGTCCTAGGTTGACCTTGAAACCAGATCGAACCCATTGGGTTGGTCCGATCCTTCATCCCAAGCTCAATATGGTCGTTCCTCGGTCCTCAAAATTGAGGACCAATATTGTGTGGGTTGGTCCTAGGGTTAAGGGGTGGACCAGCCCAACCCGAACCATGCTCACCTCTAGGAATGGCGTCGGCCAAGAAAGAAAAAAGGGAGGGGGTGTGCGCAATTGGGCGTGGGACCAAAGGGAAGGGAAAAAGAAAATAGAATACAACACCAATACTTTTAATCAACTTCACAACTTTGCCAATTGGTTATCTTAGGGCTAATTTCTTCACCAATTTGAATAATTGAAGTCCAAAAGAAGAACATAATAAGACAGTCCCTTAATCTCATGAATTTCCTTCGAATCTGAATTCTATTTCATTTTTCTCGGAATCCGATTTTCTGAACAAACTTCTCCGATTGGGGTTCGATTTGTTGCGGAAAAAGCCCACGAAATTTCTTGTTACTAATTCATTCACACCAGATGCTAAAAATCCCTTCAAATTGACCAATCCAAATTTTCATTCATTTTTCGAATCGTCCAAATTGGTTTTCCGTAAAAATCCCGAACTCACCGGAAAATCCTCATAAGGTGAGTCAACGTTCCTTGAATGACTCATGATACGACAAAAGTTTCAATTTCTGTAATCGAATTCAAATTCGTGGTTAATTTCAATCAGACACGGTTTTAGCGTGACCTAGCCTACCGGGTAGCTTTTAGGAATTTTTGGTGCAATTGACTCGTGATCAATTTTCTTCGAGCCACACGTACCCCTTCGACACATTGGCGGCTCTTGGTTGTCATGAAAATCTCAAGGTTTCAAATATGGACACAAAGCGCAAAAACAAAAGAAAATTAGTCTAGTGTCGATCGATGAGAATTTTGTAAATTAGTGGGATCACCCACATTTAGCCACACATCTCCATCGAACCAACTTATCTCTGATCTCTGATAGGTTTTCAACTATGTCGTAATGACTCTCGCAAACTAACACGGCCGAGCAGTCGATTCCTGGTCGAATTCCCAAGTCTATTGTACTTATATTCCTTAACGGCTTAACCAGATAAGCTAGTTATCTCATAAGTGGCCATCTCAGAGAAAAGCACCATAGTCACGTCGATGAAAAGCCTAACTCATCCAATCGAAATCAGAACCTGAAAATCAGAATGTCACATTTAGTATGGATACTATGTAATAACCTTCAAGGTAGACCATAAAATGCTAGACATGACTTTGCCTTGATTTAGAACTGTTTTACTTCAAATACACAGTATTGGATAAACTACACATGTATCAAAAGATGGGATTGCATGAATTATTTTTCAATTCTTGAAGTAGCTTACAAGAAGTGTGTTATGCTAGTCATGAGCCTCTACAACGGCATCAACTAATCTTGATCATTTGAGTCTTGTGACGTCGAGCATATGCAATTTCTCAATTATCATGATATCTTTGCCATTGTGAGGTTTTCTTTTGTTTTGCTCAAGGTTCATCCATCTACTAATAATTCTAATTCACTTTCCTTTCTGAGGATGCTTTTTCTTTTTATGTGCTTTGAGTTCTACCTGAGTTACATTTGATGTGAAGCAATAGACTGCGCTTACTTAACGTTGCACTTATGAGACCTGGCTGGCTCAACTTATGTTCTGTGATTTTCCTTCTATATAGGAGAGGCTGGATATTCTTAGACTTAAATCCAGGAAGGTAGAAAGTTCCATCGCTTCCAGTGCTTTTCGCATTTCATTTTTGACGTGGGCTTAAACAGGTTGTACATATTGAAATTTATGGGATTACTTGTTAAAGAAATATATAACCGCAATGCTACTTTTTCCAAAAAGATGCATCCGAAAGATTACATATAAACAGAGAATTGCTTAAAAACAAACAAGAAGAGTTAGAAGCATAGTTGATTTGAGCTGCTAAAGATCCTGTTTTGAACTTATGTCATTTGAAGGAGTGCATTTGGTGATAAATGTTAAGTTAAAAGCTAAACTCCTTCTCCCATGGAGTTCTCAGTCCTTGCACCCCAAATCACCCTAAACATTGTAAATTACAAGAGAACATTGTAAAATATGTTGTGGGGGTGGATCTGCAACACGTTTAGGTGAGGCTCAGTTAAGTTTAGATGTCCAATAGTAAATCACTTTTAAACTCAGATTTAAAATCTACTGATGTTGCTCAGAAAGAAAAATGAGAAAGGCCTTTATAGCTGATTCCATGAAACGGGACGAAGACTTGCCTTTGGTTATCATTTAGTATAACCTTTCTAAGCTATCATTATCCTCTCCTTTTCTTTTCTATTCACTAATTAGGAAGATATTGGGTGGTTTCAATTAATTATATTAATCCGATTTTGTATGATCAGTTAGTAAAAGTGGCAACCATTAGGCAACGCTGAAGTTTTGTTGAGTGTATATTTCTTTGGCCAGTGATGTCGACTTAGATGCTATAGCTTAGATGACAGCGGGATTCAGCGGAGTGGATCTTCAGGCTTTGCTTTCAAATGCACAGCCTCAAGGTGTTCACGATTTCCTCGACAGTAGGAAGGGCTATCAGCATGGGAAAAAGCCAATTATAACCGATTCTCTTCTAAAGTCCGTAGCTTCAAAGGGAAGACTGTCAATCTCAGATGCCGAGAAGAGGAGACTTCGTATAAATTTTTTTATTCGTCGAATTCTATCATCTATCCCTTAACAAGAATTATGCATCTCCAATTAGAATTTCAACTCTAGATTATGATAGTGGCTGATTATACATCTGTTGGAGTTAATCCCTTTCTCATATGGGAACACGACATCGATGGAACAATTCGTCAGGTGAATTTGCGACTTCTAGTCGCAAATTTCGAGCAGTCGCAACATTTTGGTAGGAGCTGCTATTTTCATAGCTTCTTTGGCTTAGAGCACCGCTTTCAAAGTGACGAGACAAATCGTGGGCTCAAGATTTGGCTTTGAAGGACAATGGAAAATTATGAGTCCAAGTAATTCAAATGAAATCATCTACAATATGTTCACGTTATTTGTTGTCATTGTATAAAAGGGTTTGATGAACTGTGCTATGATATTTCATGGCAAAATTCATCATCATAGTCATAGTGACTTTTGTTTGTGAATATGCTTTTTTCTTTTGTTCTTGGCTTGAAAGAATCTCTTCGGAACTATTGTCTAATCGGTGTAATTAAAATAAATCGTGAATACATCAAGGCACAAGATCGTAGATGATCGGCTTAACAATGAGGAAATGTGGTAAGGAGAGACCACTTACAAGCTTCCTTATCGCAAATGAATCTTTTTACCTCAAAGAAATGATATTTACCATGTAGAAGATGTTTATTCCAAAAAAAAAAAAAAAATTATGACAATTCTAAGTAACCTATATGTCAAGTGAAAATGAGATGGTTGAGATTACTTTTCTATTTTACGTATGATAGTTAGAAATCTAATCTTATGATGAGGTGACTTCGCTGGAAAAAGCCATCTCAAATATGTCAAGTGATGTTTGTTTACGGGATATAATAAGATAGGAATGGAATAGTTATTCCACGAAATTGGAAGAGAGTAGGACTGAGAATGGAACAACTATTTTGTAGTTTGGCTTGTATAATGGATTCAAAACCACCCTCTTGTTTGTTTTACCATGATAGGAGGGAGAATAAGTTAGGAATAGTAGTGAATATCCATTATACCCTTTGACGATATATAATCAAAGTCTAATTTCTTTTATTATCATATTTTCACAAGTCATAAATGAAAACCTACTATAATTTCTAAACACTTGCAATGTATTAATTTCTAATGTAAGTAACCATTATTTTATTAATCGATGATAATTAAATCATAATATAATTACTAAAATATAAATGAACTAATTATTAAAAATAGTATAATTACTAAATGGATAAATTTTATTTTTATATAATAACTACCATTCGGGTGAAGCCAATAAAATAAGGCCAAGCTCGAGCTAAACTGCTATTAGATATTAAATGCTTGGAGTTCTGCTCTAGCTATGAAGTATTAAATATCCAGCTTTAGCTTGACTTGAAACAAAAAAATTGAGATATTCATGTGCCACCCCACAACGGCCCCCGATTTTTTAGGGTTGCCACTGTTCGCTTCTCTTTCACTTGACCTGATAATGTAATACTCTGATACTAAGGAATTTCATTATAATACATGAATCTTGGGGGTTTACATCTTTTAGATCGGTCCTTGCGCAATTTATATGGCGGAAGCACATCCATCAACTCCATTCCCTACATTAAGAAAACGATGCACACAAACTAAGATATTTATAGGTAAAAGCCGAACACTTTTATTTACTTAAACTAGATGGACATCATTCATCGGTACATCAAACTGCCGTAGTTTTCTATATTTGGCTATATTTCAAAAGATGACCGACATCTTCTCCAACAATTGTATACTTAAAGTCCATCGATTAGCGTTGGCGTCCAAAAGTTCCTTCCTTTGCTCTCCTCCTCCTCGCAGTCATATCTATCTATTCGATCCATTTACCGATGGCAGGGGCAGCAGAGGTATCTTGTCTAGTTTGAAATGTTAGTCCCCAAACGGGGTGAGTACAACCACTCGATAGTAAATATCCACCAAACTACACGATGCATCAAATAGAACAATCAAGGTATCACGAAAAAAGCACATATCATCCATGCATTCGAACATACCTCACCATATAGCTATTGATATATCACCATACAAAGTGCATATACCACCATGCACTTGTACATATACCATCAAGCAACCATGCATATATCACTATGCAATGTGCATATACCACCATGCACTTCATGCTTGCATTTCCATGAGGTTCATCCCATGCCATATGCACACATCCATGCGCATGATTCAATTCTCAATTTTATCTTTCATAAGGATCTCATCATTTTTCTTTCCAAGGACTAGTGTTTGCATCCCTCAATTATCGCTCACACCCAACCTGGCATCGCGAGGAGCGTTTGGCACACACCTCCAAGCATATTGCATCCCACCCGGCATCACGAGGAATCTCCGGGGTTTGCCATGAAAATGGTTACCCCTACCCTTCGGGCATGCATCATAATACAACCCCTCACCCTCCGGGCATGCATCATAATACAACCCCTCACCCTTCGGGCATGTTTCATAATACAACCAAGCATCCTGACACTCCCAAGGAAAACCTCATGGCATGTATTCATAATACAACCAGGCATCCAAAGGGCATCGGCTCTTTCGAACCTTTGGGCATCTCGACTCCCGGGGCATCGTCGGCTCACACCTCCGACGGTATCATCATTATCACAATGTATATTCACATATATGTCTCATTTTCAACATGGCATTTGATGCAACAATATCAAAGGTCTAAACCAGCTTTTTGATATCATATGATATGCCAAACGTCACCATATATGCAGTACACATTGTTAGAGAAAACTTCCTTGAGTGTTTTGAAGTTGACAAAACGTTTCCATTAGTCTAGTTTGAAGACTTGCAAAGTCTTCCATCAAAGTCTGAAGACCTCCGGACTGCCAGACTCAAGACTCAAAGGCCCTACATGGAAACGTTCCAAAAAAATGTTTCTGGAACACTTATGTACTTTTTTTGTTCCCGGGAACAAAAGAGGAACAGAAACGCGTTTGGTTGCATTTCTGTTCTTTTTTTGTTTTTTCGTTCTCGGAACAAAATTGGAGCAAAAGAAATGCGTTTGGAGAAAAGAAACACTTCTTCAAAGCCAAAAAGAAATGCTTCTCTTCTTCTCTTTCTTCTCTTTTCTTCTTCTTCTTTTCTTCTTCTTTTTTTCTTCTTTTTTCTTTGGATGGTCGCCGGCCTCGGCCATGGCCGGCGACCGGCCGTTGAGGGTCGGTGACCTCGCCGGCGAGGCCAAGCTCACCCAGCCAAGGTGAGGCTCGGCCTCACTCGAGGGGAGATCTTCGGCTAGGGTTCGGCGAGGGGCTCCGGAGGACGGTGTGACGGCAGCGCGGCACTAGAGGCTTCGGGATCGACACGGGGCGACGCAGGAAAAAACTGGCAGACGGCGTCACGAATGGCGTGGTGAGATCAGGACGGCGTCGAGCTGCGGGCTTCGGGGCATAGGTGCTCGGCTCCGACGGCAGGGCGGCAAGGCTCAACCTCGCCCGCGCCGGCGACGCCGAGCCTCGCCTTGGCTGGGCAAGCTCGGGCTCGCCCAGATTTGGCGAGGCCGAGCCTCGCCATGGCTGGGCGAGCTCGAGCTCGCCCGGATCTAGCGAGGCCGAGCCTCGCTAGGGGCCGGCGACGCTCGGCCTTGCCGGATCTGGGCGAGCCCGAGCTCGCCCATCCAAGGCGAGGCCGAGCCACGCCCAACCAAGATGAGGCTCGGCCTCATCGGGGGCCAATGAGCCTCATCGTGGCTGGGCGAGGCTGTCGGTCGAAAGAAGAAAAAAATAAAAAAATAAAGGAAAATATGGAAAATAAAATAAAAATATTAAAAAATTAAAAGAAACAAAAAAAGAATAAAATTTACCAAACGTGTTTCTATTCATTTTTTTATTCCCGGAACAAACGTTACCAAACGTGTTCTTTTGTTCAAAAACCGTTCCCCGAAACAGTTTCACTTTTTTTTTTTGTTTTTGTTCCCGGGATCGGAAAAGGAACAGAAACATTACCATGTAGGGCCAAAGTCTATCTTCATTGACAGTTTCTAAACCGACGAAAAAGGCTTATCCGAAATGAAGTATTTTGATAAGGATTTGATTTTGTCGTCTAAAGATTGATTTAGGGATTTTAGATCCATTGATTGGCAAAGTATATTTGGAAGGTTCTACTTATGGAAACCTAGTTCCTGATTGTATGGGCGAGCAAGATTAATGAATTATCGTCATGTTCCTTAAATAGCTCGAAGATCTTCTTAATTGATTCTGTCAAACGGGTAGATTGGAAGAATTCCTTTGGTAAGTGCCAACGGGTGTGATGGCATAAAGGAGTATATAAGGAAGACGTTCCAGTTGTTCGAGTGTGTGCGCGATAGAAGAATTCCAAAGTTTGAAGCTCCTTGTTCTTAGTCAATTAAACTGTTGAGTGAAACCTTGTACGCAAAAGAGAGTTTATATCTTTGAGAGACCTTGAGGAAGTGTAATAGAGTCTCTACACTGTGGAATCAAGGAAGAGCTTTACTATAACAACTCTTTTGTTCATAGTGAAATCCAGCCGGTGGGCTGTCAGTGCGGAAGAGTGGACGTAGGCTTGGATTAAGCCGAACCACTATAAACTCTATGTTCATATTCTATTCCCTACGCTCTTTTACTTTGATCGTAACTTGAGTTTTTTACAAGAGTCTAATTTCCTTTTCATAATCTATTGCCGATTTAAGTTGCACACTTCACTTTGTAAAATTTATTTTTACACCTATTCACCCCTCTCTAGGCGTTCATACTAGCTTTCAGAATTGATATCAGAGCCTGTGTACTCATTTAAGTTGAAGTGTTTTACTTCAGAGTTAAAGATTCATGGCTAGTATGTTGGCTCCAAGGCTGGTTGAAGGGCAAAGCAATACCACACCGCCTTATTTTGATGGAAATGAATACAACATATGGAAAAACAATATGAAGGCATTCATAAGATCAAAGGATCCTTTATAATGGGATGTCGTAGACAAATGAATCATTCCTAAAGTTGCACTTGTCTTAGAAAGAGGAAAAGAAACCATTGAGTCTAGTGAAATGACTCAAGAAGAGAAAACCAAGAGATAAGCTCTTGATGCAAAAGCAATTTATTTTTTATATTGGGCATTATCTCCTACTGAATATAACATAATATCTTCTTGTGTTACAGCTAAAAAATTTTGGGATAGATTACACATCATCTATGAATGAACTGATCGAGTGAAAGAAACCAGAATCAACATTCTACTTGGTCAATACGAAGTATTGAAAATTAAATTAGGAGAATCTATCACTAACATATTTAGTCGTTTTATAGAAATCGTGAATTGTCTTGAAAATCAAGGTCAACTGATTTCTGATCCCATGAAAGTAAACAAGCTATTGCATGGACTCTCCAAGGATTGGAATCACATAAAGACCTTAATAAGGGAGACACAAAGAATTATGCCACTTTCTGTTGATGAATTGGTTAGGAATCTTCAGTCTTATGAAGTGGAGCGAATCAATGAAGATGAAGATCCTAAAGGTAAGAAATCAATTGCATTAAAATCTAATGATGATTATGATGTCACAGATTCTGAAGATGATATGGATAATAAAGAGCTTGTTCTCATGATAAGAAGATTCAGAAAGTTAAACAGAAACGAGAGAAGATTCAATCCAAAGAAACAAAGTTTTCAAAAGCAACAGTCTAATTCAGTTGAGGATGATGAATCCAATAAAAATGTAGTCTGCTTTGAATGTAAGAAAAATGGACACATCAAACCCAACTATCCCCTTCTGAGGAAAAAGAAAGGAAAAGCTGAGAAATATTGAAAGGCACTTAAAGTATAAACTTAGAGTGATACAGAATGTGAGGAAAGTGATGATGATTATGCCAATATTTGTCTCATGGCACAATCAGACTCAGATTCAAACTTCGAGACAGACTCAGATTCAGACAGTGAGTTCGAGTAAAGGAAGAATTATGGGATACAGAATTGTAAAGATTAGAAGCCTCACGATCAGTAATGTTTCCTTAGTGTAATGACTCAACTACCATTTGCTAAGTATCAGTTAGCTGTGCGACATCGGTATCAAAATCAACTTTCAAGAATGAATATTTTCATGAACGAGTAAAGACTCATCTTAGTCTTTCATGAGTCAAAAATATGGAAATATCTACCTCTTGGATGTCAAACTAGATGAAACCCAATGTCTAATCTCAATTCAAGAAGAAGCAAACTTATGGCACAAAAAACTTGGGCACATCAACATGAAGCAAATAATCAAAATTTCAGCAAAGAAGCTTGTTCGTGGACTACCCAATCCGTCATACCAAAAGTCTGATCTATGCACACCATACGTGTTGGGAAAACAGAACTCAGAGCATTAGAGGTAAAAAAATACTATTTAGTGATTGTGGATGATTATTCACAATTCACTTGGGTATATTTCCTAGCAAGTAAGTCTGAAACATTTTCTTATTTTATAAAGTTTGCTAAAAATGTCCAAAATGAGAAAGGGTATGTGATTTCAAGTATACGGACAGACCATGGAGGTGAATTTGAAAATCAAGACTTTACAAAATTCTGTGATGAATCTGGTTTTCAGCATGTGTTCTCTTCACCATATACTCTAGAGCAAAATGGAGTCGTGGAAAGAAAGAATAAATCGCTTCAAGAAATGGCTAGAACTTTTTTAATTGAAAGTAACATTTCTTCTCATTTTTAGGCTGAAGCAGTTTCTACAGCATGTTATATTATTAATAGAGTCTTTTTAAGGCATGTTCTGGAGAAAACCCTTATAAGTTATTCAAAGGAAAGAAGCTCCTTGTTTCATATTTTCATGTGTTTGGATGTAAATGTTTTATATTAAAAAATGCAAATGATTGAGTTGATAAGTTTGAAAAAAAAAATAGATGAATGTATTTTCCCTAGATATTCTATCACAGGCAAAGCTTACAAAGTTTACAACAAGAAGACTCAATCTGTGGAGAAATCAATGAATGTCAAATTTCAAGACTTTATGCAAAATCAATCGATTCATACTCATCTTGAAGAATCCGAACTTGCTCCAGACTCTACAAAGTCTAAATCTCCAAAAGCAGCTCAACCTTCAAGAGACGAGCAACAAATGATCAACGGAGATTCAAATGAGGAAAAAGATCAACAGTCTGACAAATCAACCAGCCACTTGAAGCATAAGTCCAATCATCCCAAAGATCTCATTATCGATGATATTAATGAAGGAATTCGCACAAGATCCAAAAGGCACAAAAGTCTAGTGCTATGGCTCTTATTTTTGAAATAGAACCCAAGAGCATAGAAGAAGCTTTAACTGATGAAAGTTGGATTGAAGCTATACAAGAAGAACTTAGGCAATGCAACATCAATGATGTCTGGGAATTGACTCATAAACCAAAAGGTAAATCCATCATTGGAGCTAAATGGGTTTTCATGAACCAGATGAAGGAGAAAGAAAAATTCGTAAGAAACAAAGCAAGACCCGTGGCTAAGGGATATACGTAAGAAGAAGGGATAGACTATGATGAGACTTACGCACCAGTAGTAAGGTTAGAAGTACTTAGATTATTACTTGCTTTTGCTTGTCATAAGAATTTCAGGTTATTTCAAATGGACGTCAAAAATGCTTTCCTAAATGGATTTATCCAAGAGGAAGTCTACGTGGAACAACCACCCGATTTTGAAGACCCAAGGAAACCAGACTCTATATTCAGACTGAAAAAGGCCTTATATGGTTTAAAGCAAGCACCTCGAGCTTAGTACGTCAGACTAAGTAAGTTTTTAATTCAAAATGATTTTGTCAAAGGTAAAGTAGATACTACATTGTTTATCAAAAGAGAAAGTAAAAGTTTTCTACTTGTTCAAATTTATGTTGATGATATTATTTTTGGATTTTCTAATGAAAGTCTATGCAAGAAATTCTCTAAGTCTATGCAGGATGAGTTTGAAATGAGCATGATGGGTGAACTAACCTTCTTTCTGGGGTTTCAAGTGAAACGACTGAAGGAGGGAATCTTTATTCATCAAGAGAAGTATGCCAAAGAACTTGTCAAAAAGTTTGGTCTTGAAAATTGCAAAAAGAGTGATATACCAATGTCAAGTTCATTGAAGATAGACAAAGATGAAGGAGGAAAGAAAGTTTACCATAAGCTATACATGAGTATCATTGGTTAACTTATTTATCTAACCGCTTCTAGACCTGACATCTTGTTCAGTGTTTGTATTTGTGCCAGATTTCAATCAGACCCTAAAGAATCTCATTTAAGTGCTACAAAGCATGTTATCAAATACATTACCTCAACTTCAAATTTAGGTCTCCAGTATCCTAAAGAAAGAGACTTTACTCTTCCTGGATACATAGATGTAGATCAAACCAGATGTAGAGTTGATAGAAAGAGCACATCGGGCACTTGTCAACTACTTGGAAGCAGGACAATATCTTGGTTTTCAATGAAGCAAAGTATAGTAGCTCTTTCTATAGCAGAAGCAAAGTATGTAGCTCTTGGAAGTTGTTAACAAATTCTGTGAATAAAACACCAATTAAGAGACTTTGGAATTGAAGATTCATGCATTGAAATCAAATGTGACAACACCAGTGCAATCAATCTCACCAAGAATCCGATTCTTCACTTAAGAGCAAAACATATAAAGATTCGACATCATTTCATTAGAGATCATGTTCAAAATGAATAAGTTTCGATTCAATTTATTGATTCCGGCGGATATATTTACAAAACCTTTAGAGAAAAATCAATTTGAAGTTATTCATTCCAGACTCAATATCTTAAAGTCTGAAGAAGTTCAAACTTAACCAATGATACTCATGTATAGGACTAAAAGTCTAAAGGCACTCAGACTCAGACAATCAAGATCTACGATTGTAAGTTATTTCTATTTTAGAAACTTATCTCTCAAATCAAATCTTGAAAAGGTACAATCATCTATTCAAAATTAATTGGTGTTATTTTCCCAATTTTCGTGATTAGTGCAATCATTCTTTTCGAAAAAGAAGTTATTTTTGAAATGACAGTTATCTAATTTTTGAAAATGCAGTTATTTTTAAAAGGCATTTTTATATTTCCTTTTTATGGCGTTCCATATGCCTCACTTCAACTGCCTTACTCACAAAAACCTTAAGAAAGCACCGATCTTCGACTTTGTCTTCTTCTCTTATTTAATCCTCGAAAAGTTTTCATCTTTCTTGGGAAACAAGCTTGGAATCTCCCAAAGACTGTGAAAGATGTAGTCTCAAAGAAAGGCTTTGAGGATCGCGAACAGGGGACCACATCAAATGTGTGAGGGGCCTACGCACTTTGATCTCATCGAGGAAGAAAAATCTCTCAGACAGCAACAGAGCCCACAACATTCTCAGCAATGCCCATCTCCTCCATCTAGACCTCAGGATGTTGCACATCGAGAAGAGGAAGAAATCGTCGAAGATGTAGAACCCGTAAGAACTCATAAGCCCGCTTTTACCTATAAGCTTTATTGTACTTTGAAGAGAAGTGGTACTCCGTTGAACTACATTGATGAATTTCTTAAAGAAAAAAGGGTATAGAAATGAAACCTTCTTTTTACACACAATGGAACGACTAGGAATTGCCCCTGCGGGGTCGGCGGAAGAAACTTTGGCGAATATCCCGAGCGATCCACGTGTTGGAGGGATAAGTCTACTAGATGGGAATGACGATGATAGGATGTATAGTCAGTTTAAACCTAGAATGGGTGTTGCAGCAAAAAATCCGAAGCAAAAGGATGGATTTGTTTCGATCGGAGGAACACAAGCAACTATACTCTAAGTTGCTGAAGCGTGGGGTGATAAACCCTAGAAGTGTGGACTTTGATTTTCTTGACTCTGTGAATGTCAATCTGCGGGAAAAATTTAGTCTTCTTCAACTCGAACAGTTTTGTTCTGAAACTACAGAAGCTCATGCTGAACTTACTGTTTATTTCTATTTGAATCTCAGTTTCTTGGATGCGAATAGATTTTCTTTCAGTGTTCAAGATCAAGACTATGTGGTTGACATGAATACATTGGTTGATGTGATTAAGGTTGAAAGAGGGAGATATCAACCTATCAGTGTGTCTGTTGCTTGTGCAACGATTGAGCTTGTTCGGTATAGAACAACGAAAGGGAAAATTTCCTATTTGAGGATGAATGAGTCCAACATTTTGCTTTACAAGATTGTGATTAACTACCTCAAACCAAAATCTACTTCAAAGACCGACGTTTCAAAATCGGAGGCAAACCTAATGTATGTCATCATTGCTGGGAAAAAGTTATCTCTTCCACACACTATTATGTTCCACATGTACAGAACAATGGTGAAAGACAATGGTCAACTTCCGTACGTAGCTCTTATGACCAAGTTATTCAAACATTTGAACGTTCAGCCTCCCCGGATTCTTTGTTTTTAAACAAGCGATCAAATGGTGGTGGAATTGAAGATGGTCACTAAAATGCGTCTAAAGGAACTCAACAAGGCTTTGGAGTAGTTCAAAGTGAAAACCCTTGTCAAGATTCATTCAGTCTCTTCGCGGCAAAGCGAAAAGGGAAGGAGCCCATGGTTGCTTTATCCAAGAAAAGAAGAGCTCTCCTCATTGAGGATGGAGATGATGAGGATGATATCACCATTTTTGCGATGGCATTGAAGAACTTGAGTCATTTTGTTCCAGAAACAACGGAGAGATAGGAAAAAGACAAGGATGAGATAGAACAGAGGACTAGAGAGAGAGAAAATTTGGAAAAAGAAGCAGAGGAGGAAAGAATTGAGGAAGAAGAAGAAGAAGAGGAGAGAGTAGATCAAGCAGAAGCAAAGCATGAGGAACGCTTTTCTCCACCTGAAGGCATGGAAACAGGGGGGGATCTTGAGAAAAGAGGAACGTCCTCATTCCTTGCCACCAGTGAAGGAGTAAGTCGTTCTCTAGCAGATCCAGAGGACATCTATGCCTCTCAATTTCCTGAGGAGGGACATGATCTTTCATTGCCCAATTTGCGTGACCATGCTGATTTGCCATCATCTGCCTATACATTGTTTGATTGTGCAGAAGTAAGTACTCAGACTGATAATTCAGCAGACTTTCGCAAAATACTTGATGTTCTTTTGGAGATGCGAGGTCAAATATATGCTTTGGGATGTGAAGTACAAAACTTGCAAAATGCAGGTTAAACCTCTTTAGTTTCTTTGCATGATCAAATTCATGCATTGCTCTTCAAGTTCAAGCAAATGCCAAGGGTGAAGATGTGGCGCAACTGAATGAGGATTTGAAAAAGCTAGAAGGGATTGTTTAGTCAATGGGAGATTTCCAACTTGTTCGTGTTCCCAAGCAATCTTAATTCCATTCTCCTTTCATCTTTACATTTTTTAATGATGACAAAAAGGGGGAGAGATGTGGTGCAGATTTGATTTTGACTTTGAACTCTTGACTTTCTTGACTTTTTGAGATGACGATTATGTTTGACTTGACTTTTGTGTTTGGCTATTTGGATTTGGACTGGATTTGGATTTCACTGTTTGAATGCCTACTTATCTTAAGTACTATTGATATCTCATGGCTTTGCTCATTTACATAACTAACATATTTTCTGTGGATGCAGATTCTAATGTTATCATTATTAAGCCATTTATCATTGTGAGATATCCATGTTTGCTTGAGTAATGTTTTGCAGGTCAAAGTTATCCAAATCTGCAGGAAAGTTTTGTCACCATCAAAAAGGGGGAGATTGCTGGAGAAAATTTCCTTGAGTGTTTTGAAGTTGACAAAACATTTCCATCAGTCTAGTTTGAAGACTTGCAGACTCTTCTATCAAAGTCTAAAGACCTCTGGACTGCCAAACTCAAAACTCAAAGTTTATCCTCATTGATAGTTTCTAAACCGTCGATGAAAGCTTATCCGAAACGAAGTATTTTGTTAAGGATTTGATTTTTTTGTCTAAAGAAGACCTCCTGGCTGGATATAGCATGTCGGAATTCATTATTCAAATCAAGATTGATTCGGGAATTTTGGATCCGTTGATTGGTAAAGTATACTTGGAAGGTTCTACTTATGGAAACCTAGATCCTGATTGTATGGGCGAGCAAGATTGATGGGCTATCATCATGTTCCTTAAATAGCTCGAAGATCTTCCTAATTGATTCTATCCAACAGGTAGATTGGAAGAATTCCTTTGGTAAGTGCCAACGGGTGTGATGGCATAAAGGAGTATATAAGGAAGACGTTCTAGTTGTTTGAGTGTGTGCGCGATACAAGAATTCCAACATCTAAAGCTCATTGTTTTTAGTCAATTAAACTATTGAGCGAAACCTTATATGCAAAATAGAGTTTATATCTTTAAGAAACCTTGAGGAAGTGTAGTAGAGTCTCTTTTGTTCATAGTAAAATCCAGCTGGTAGGCTGTTAGTGCAGAAAAGTAGACGTAGACTTAGATTAAACCAAACCACTATAAACTCTGTGTTCATATTATCTTCCCGACGCTCTTTTACTTTGATCGTAACTTGATTTGTTTACAAGAGTCTAATTTCTTTTTCATAATCTATTACTGATTTAAGTTGCATACTTCACTTTGGGAAATTTATTTTTACACCTATTTCACACACATAACACCCACGATATCACATTTCATAAAGCAGTTCAATGGTTTTTGAAAATAGAACCAATTTTCGGGTAAAACAGAATGCACCTATTTAGTAAAAATTATTGGAAAATTAGTAAAAACTCTCAATAAATTCTGAAAATTTAACTTGAGGTAAAAAAGATCCAGATGAAGATAGTTCATGAAGAACACCATGTCAAGAAAGTTCCACATCAATCACATAGATCCACACATCACAGCAAAAGAAATTCCAGCACTACTTTTTGCACAGTTTCGGAAATAATTTCTATTAAGCCCTTAAATGAATTTCAAAAATTCTGATATTTTGATATGTTATAGATGGGATCTAGAGGTAAAAGTCTCATGCAGAAATAGAAGCCTGATTCCTTTTGGATTAAAAAATATAATTTTTATAACTCTCCATAACTCTCGATTCACTGTCCAGATTCATCATTTTCAAAGAAAAATCATTTTCCCCAACCAATAATTTTCCTTTTATTCTCAAATTTTAGTATGTTACTCCTCAAGATGTCGCATACAACTCTTATTAACAACACGAGATCAAATTCGGACTGGATATTTTCACAAAATTCACAGAATCACAATAGACAAAAATAACAGTTTCTAGATCTATCTATCTTTAAAGAAAAATGGTTTCACTAAACTATACTTGTTCATTTCCTCTCAAATTTTGATATGTTACTCTCGAAGAATTCTTCTACAATTTTCATCAAAAATTCGAAGTGAGATTCCAACTGGAACTTTGCATGCAGCTCACGAAATCACCAAAGGTCAACATAACAATTTCTAGATCTAGTTTCTTCGAAGGAAAATCATTCACCAACCAATATTTGTCCGTTTCATCTCAATTTTTAGTATGTTAATCTTCAAGAAGTCCTCTACAATTTTCATCCAGAAGTCGAAGTCAGGTTTCAACTAGAACATTGCATGCAACTCACGAAATCACCAAAAGTCGGATTGTTTTCCCAGAAACAGAATACTAGGCTAGAACACAACTCCTATAACTTCGAAATTTCTCTTTTCAACCACATCCGAAATTCACCATTCATCACACACAATCACAACAAGCAAATGGTAAATCAATGGACTCTACTTGCCTCTAATCCAAGCAAAAACACAGCAACCACACGGCGGGGCAAAGCGGCTCAACGGCAGTGGCGCACGAGCACGGACAGAGGGCGGTCTCCTTGCTTTCTCCTCGCTCTTGCTCGCTGCATGCTCACAATTTCTCTCACTCACCCGCTGCACTCACCCTCTCGCTCGCTGAGCTCACTCGCTTTCTCTCTGTTTAATTTTTCTGTTCGGTTCCTTCTCTCTCCTGCTCACAATTTACTAGCATTTTGTTCCTTTGCTTAGTTGACTAATTCAGTCAACAATCCTACAATTCGGTGGCCGCATGCGCAAGGGGCAGCTGTTGAAGACGTGGCCTCCTGCATGCGGATTCTTCTCTCTGTCGAGACAGCCGGACCCCACGCGAGACGTGGCTTTTCTCTGGGTCAACTACTCCATTTAGTTGACCTTGACTTTACAGCCGCACGCCACCTTGCATGCTGCATGCGGACGTGGCCTTCACTGGCCGCTCGACACCTTGCTCCTCCATGCAAGGAACGTGTCCTCAGCAACCGTACTCCTCCTTGTTGCTGTCCACCGGAGGAAGTGCTATGTGGCTTGGTCAAATGGGCTTCTTTGGTTGATTGCAATTTGTCGACCAAGAGGAGAGAGGGCTCGGGATTACTTGGGCCAACAAATTGGTGGCCGCATTGTCCGTAATACATGACCCAAATTCCTTCCAACTGTTAGCCCTAAATTTCTATACGTGCATGCAGCATTTTCGGTTCCATGGTCTTGATGGAATCAACTAATATTTATTCAACCACCGCATGTACAAGTACGTGGCTGCAATTCTTGCATGGAGAAAGAACTCAACAAGGCTGCATGGTGATCGATTCTTCTTCTAACCTGCACAATGAAGAGACGTGCATGGTCCTCATGCACGGTCCAACATCTCCCAAAATTTGACTCTTAATTTCAGCATGTGTGTGGGCTGAAATATAATTACTTACGTGGCTGCACGGGGTCGCAACAACGTACATGCGAGGTTCGGTTTGTAGCATACACAATTTGACAACCAAATTTAATATAGAAAATATCTTGTCGACACATCTCATGGAATAAATCTTGGTCTCGCTTCAACGTAGGAACGAGGCTATAACTCATTTGACGATCGAACCATTTTTAATTGTGACCCATCGGTCCAACGGTGAAAATAAAACAATACCCGTACAAAATACCAATGACACCATCCAACGATACTCCCATCGATCGGTTAGGGTCATCACATGTCTGAGGGTTGTCGAAATTCTCGGATGCCACAATTCAAGCTCAACTCGAGTCGATACAATCTAGTCATAAAATGAGCTAACAAGCGTCGCCGTGTTAGATGGTTGTGGAGATTTGAAGAAATCTTCATACAGAGGATGGGATTGAACGAATGGGAGGTTGCGAAACAACATCATACGTCTTGCTTTTTCTATTTGGGTCAAGAAATGGGCCTCCTCCGAGAGGAGAGGCGGGAACCTTGTGACACCTCCCCTGGTTTTGACCCATCTTTTCAAGTCATGCGGTTTGCAGCGGGAGTCGGGAGTGGGGTGATGACCTCCCTGCACTCTTTTTATTTATTGATTTATTTCTTTACACTTATATAGCGTGGCATGACGATTCTAATGTGTTCCGCTATGTAATCAACTGCGCTTCGGTGCGTGTTATTCAGGATTTGTGTGTGTGTATATTCATTCTAAAGAAAGTTTTTCATTAACTCGAGAGCCGAACTCGGTTGGTCGATAAGAAGTGTGGGCGCACAATGGGATCAATCTTCTAACAAACAGAGCAATCTGAGTTGCAAAGCACAGGAGACAATTATACTACAGATAAAAGCGGAAGCAGCATCCACTAAGAGCGTCGGAAAATGTCGAGCCACATGAGCTTTATGCAATCCGTCTCGAGATTCATAGCTCATTGAGGCTTCCTCGAGGCTCCCTTTCGTAACCTGCAAAATAGCAAATGGATTATGGTCCTCCTTGCGCGTTGGATTAGAGGATTTAACCCTATCAAGGCAATGGAAGTTAGTGTCCTATTAGCATTTAACCCCGGAATAACAAATTCATGCATCACCCGACACTAGCACGAGGATCTTGCATTCCAAACTAAAAACTTGAAGAGGTCTGCACCGGATTTTAATAACTGGGCCTAGACTACACAAGACCCAAAACTATTTATAGTCCGGGTCTTATTGCTTTACGTTTTCAAAGCCCAAATAACTATTGAAAGGCCTCTCCTATTAAACTCTCTTCTTTAAAATAAAGATAAATAAATAAATAAATAAACAATCCGAGGCATCACGTACGAAAGATTGGGTTAATATATTATGCTTATTTGCTCATTAGCAGTTGCTAAAGTGCTATGACACGTTCTTATTTGCATGTAATCGCGAAAAAGAGTCTGAAATCTTCTGTCATCAGCGGGAGGAGGAGAGTTGATACCTTAACAATTGGCGTGAGGAGTAACACCGCACTTAGCAGGCAACCCCATCGCGAGATCGGAATCGATCCCTAGAGTCGACAATATGGCTGAGTTCTTGTACGAGCAGAAGCAGCTTAGGTCTGCCCCCGAGAGCCCTTCGCAGCACTCCTTTGTCGGCTCCGCCGGGTTCGGCTTCCTCACCGCCGGCTTGCAAGCCATCAACTGATCATTGCTCATCTTGCACACTGATATCGCCTCCGAACCTCCCGCCAATGCGACGGCCACCACCGCCACCGCCACCAACACCAACATCAACCTACCGGCAGCCATCTTTTAGAAGTGGTTTTGCAATGCCCTTGTAAACTTGTGATTGGAGACACATGTCTACAATGTGTGGTTATATAGAGAGTGTTGACACCTAAATTTCACATAAATCAGTCATTTAAAAATAGCATTAGTGGTTAGGAATTATCCAAAAAAAAATTAAATTAAAAAAATATCCGGACCGTGAAAAATCCCCTACTCTTCCCTCAGTCTCTCTCCTCCACCAATCGGTCACTGCAAGCCTCCGCCACTCGCCGCCGCGTCGACGTCGTATCCCCTTCCCGTGCCATCACCCCTCGTCATCGAGCCGCCCCGGGCCATCGCCTGCGCCGCTCGTTTCGCGTCCCATCTCGGCCAAGCCACCATCTCTCTCTCTCTCTCTCTTCCCCCGTGTTTCCTCTTCGAAGCAATCATTTTGTCAATCTGAACCGCTTTTCCACTTACGAAGGAAGGCCGCGTGTAACTTCCGGGCAAACGCAGCGAAAGTGAGAGATCTCTCTCCGTTGCTTCATCAAGTTGCTACGAGGATCAGACTCGGACGTCCCAAGTCACCGGGCAGACCCAATTCGGAGATCCATCTCTGCACCGTCCTTTCAGAATGAAGAGAAAAAGGGAGGAAAAAGAGACGGCGACGGCAGCTTCAACAAGCAGTAGCCGTGATGACAGACCCAATTCGGAGACCCAATTTGGGATTTGTTATTATCGACATCCCTATAGATGTTTTGTGTATAATTTCTCATCGACTGATTCTTTTGTATCGTTATATCTGCTTTTGAATTCGCTGTTGAGTTACATTTCGTTGTTCATTTTCTTCGTGTGATCACAAACAAAGACCTGGATTCAATTGTACTGCTGAATACCATAGACATTATCCCTCCTGTCGGCCCTTGTTTATTTCTCTTCTTTTTCTTTGGCTTTTTCGGTATAGTATAACCAATGCAGTTTTGAAATGTTGTGCAATGGTTAACATGGAGGTGGGCATACGTGCATGTGTGGGTAAAGAATTTTGAAGCATTTAAGTGTGCAACTATTTCCTTGATTCTTAAGAGGTGTAAAGACATGACTAGAGATATTGATACCAAAGGCTTAATCATGATGAATATTTAGTTTCAGGAAAAAGAAATGTACTAGGTTGAGACAGACAAGTAACACAACAAGAAGCTTGTCGGTTCTGAGTTCTGTCTTTCATAGTGCATTGTTTATTTAGTATCTTACATTTTTCATTAATGGAATGGGCATGTCCTCAATTATGAAGGTTGCTACACTCTCTTGCAGTTTTCTTTCTCCTTATTTCTTTTCTCTAGTTTCTGTTTTTCTAGTTTAAAATAAACCTCTTCTCAAATTCGAGTGAACTTTACTTTTCCCCTAAAAAAGGATGAGAAGTTGGCTTACTGTTGCAAAATTATTGTGATCTAATCTAGAATAAAAATTTAAAACAAATCCAGATGGTCAGCACCTCTTTGATGTCTCGCAGTGAATTTCTCTTTACATTGACCTGATAGATCTGAGTGCACGTGGTTCTTTGTTCCCACAGAACTTGATCACTTTGTTAGTATGTTATCACGTAACCAGATCGTATTTTTCCAATCTGGTGTTCTTGCTCATCATATCCCCTGGAGTTCTTTGTATTGTCTTAGAATCCACCAATTTTTTCCTTTGCAGTTTCTGCTTTTCATCTGGAATCCTCGACAGTCTATCAGTCATCTTTCAACTAAATTTTTCTCATAATCTTGTTATGCTAGAAAATATTACTTCTGGAAGCAATATTCCTAATAATCTAGGTTAGTGCTTTGAAGAGCCCATGCTGATCTCAATAATGAGGTGGTTTTAGATTTGAATACCTGAATATGTCCAGTAATATTTAGCTAGTTGCTTTGATGTCTGAAGGTCCAATCAGAAACCGACATGGGGTGGGATTACTGTATTGGGCTTAAAGACCTAAGGCTATCCAAACTTCTACGGTACAAAACAAATTAGGCACCAAGCTGACTGGTTTTTATGGCTCTTTATTTTGTATACAGGCACTCCTTGCTGATTTTGAAGTATCTGAAGGCATATATTCACGAGCTCGAATTGAAAATACTGATTCTGTATGTTATGTGGGAGTATTCATATGAAGAGGTTGTACTCGAGTTTAAGCAATGTCCCTTTCTATCCAATAATGATGTCAAATATCTTATTTATCACATAAATTTATGTTGCAGGCCACAGCCCTTCTACAAAAGAACTTAGAAAATGCTAAAGCAAGTTTAGAAGTTCTTGTTTCTGATCTACAATTCTTAAGGGACCAAGTAACAATCACGCAGGTAAGTCAGAATTCTTTGGAACTTGGAGGTCCATGTTTGTTTTAACGTGTTTACTATGTCAGTATTGGGTAGGTCTATTAGGGTTGAACTACTGTTGCTCTGAATTTTGTAACTGGCATGAAGCTATAAATTGGGAAGACATGCTGATTTGTGACAACCTTGAGTGTGGTGATGTCGCACGAATGTGAACTTGAAAAATTCAAAGCTTGTTGTAGGACCCTATCCTTTAGTTTATCATGGCAGGTTGCGATTGCTCATGTGTATAATTGGGATGTTCACCAAAAGAGAATCCGTCAAGCTGGTGCTCCTGCCAAAGACTCTTAAAGGAATCTTTTCAACTCGAATCAAGGTAGCAGAATGTGTACTCCTGGATGAGAGTACGACTTTGATCTCCCCATAGTCGATTAGGTGAATGAATTATGAATCACTTTGTGATCGCAATGGTTAAGACTTTGACTACGAGTATTTTGGTTCGGTTTAGTTAGATTTACAGCATTACACAAAGCCTGTCATGTAAACGATTTTGATTGAGAACTTCTTGGGCTTGAGTATTCACTTTCTGTGTGCGGTGCGCTAGTTCTGAGTTAATGTTTGCTCCAGCTATTTTGTCTTTCACCTTTGACTATGTATGTTTAGTAAGAGCCAATTTAAATTTGAATTCGGGAAAGAAACAGGGCCTGCCTGAGGTCCACTGCGGAATACATGTCAGGAAGAGTGTTTTTGGATCGAGTGACTTGGTGCTGTAATTTGGTGGGTCTCTTGTTAGATCTTGGAGATTTCTTTAATATTAGAGCAATGCAGGTATAGTAAAATTAACTTTTTGCAACTTTTAAGTATTTAATGTAAGTACATTACTAAGTCAAATTTTGGATTTGAGCCAATGCAGTAGCGCCAAGCTCAAGTATTAGATATCCGATGCTTGAAACTCCCCTCAAATCATGGTGTATTAAATTTTTCGCTCGAGCTTCACCGAAACAGAATCGAGATATCCAAGATCAAGGCAACTCGATACAATCGAATTAAAAAATGGGCTTGAGCTCAAGCTCAACAACTTCAAATATTATCCTCTAGGTATATGTGCTTTAGGTATACCACAATTTGCAAATATCTTCCCCTCTATTTTCGTAACTATCGATTAATTTTCAAACAAAATAATAGAAATTGAATTAGAATTGCCAGTCTCTCAAGCAAAGTCTTAGTAAGCTCGATCCAGTGTAAGCTCAACTCGAAAGTAGACCAATCGATTTCAACTAATTATTAAGTCAAGCCTGAATTAGTCCTAAGTTGGACTCAACTTCACCATTAATGCTAGGCCTGCAAAGTTCGATATGTATGAGGACTCTTTATGCGCCAAATAGTATTTTTGACATTGATCTCCATGTTATGTGATATAAGCTCTTCCTTGATAGTAGGGTCACACACATCTCCCCGAGGAGTTATGACTTCCAAATAAACACAAATTTTTAGAGTAGTTGAAGGAAAAAAGTATATGATCAAAATTCAATGGGACAATTAAAAGTCACAATTGGGATAATATTTTTGTTTCTGCATAGAAGGAATGTATATTTACTATGCACACTAATTATTCCTATGATCATGAATGTACCAAGATGATTGAATGCGGAAGGCCATCAGTAAATTTGGGAAGATTGGTGTGTTTTCTCAGATAATCTATTAACGGTACTTCATGCGTTGCAATCGATCTACGACTCTTGAAAGCGGAAGGCAACCTAGAGCCGAATTCACATTTCACAACTTTTACATGGCAAAAGAAAAAGATTAGTAAGTGGAATAAAGGCAAGCATCGATTGGCCATGCCAATTAGTGCGAATAGGGATTAAATATTAGAGGATTTGCTTTCTTTAGCTTAGCAAAAGCAGAATGGAATTTTGGCTCCAGTTGAGAAAAGCTAATCCTTCTTTAGTTAATGAGGAAAACAAAAGCAATCAAAAACTACTTTTCTAGCCTATAGATGAAGGAAGAGATCCCCCCCCTCCAACCCCCCCCCCCAAAAAAAAAAAAAAAAAAAAAGAGATTAAAGGGGATCCATTATACTTCCTTTGTGGTCACGCCAGACTTGAGTGGAGCTAAGTGACCAATTAAAGTCATATTTAAAAAAAAAAATAATAATGTTATTATAACTCCATTTTGTCTAAAAGCAAAAGCACTAGAAAAAGCATCTCGATTGGGATCCCTTGATTCACACCAAAAAAGTTATATACGATTTCATTTGAGTTGTGAGCCTCATCTGTCTCACTTCCTATTCCAAAATTGAGGCGCGAGTATAAGAAGCCTAATTTTTTTGTGAAGTTAATTGCTGATATCGATAAAAAAAATTAACATATATATTTATTTTATTGTTAGAATATTCAAATATTAAACAAGCCTTTATCTAATAGCTTATGCTTTTAGAATAGTTGACAATAATCCCATAAAATTTTATATTTATATTTATGAAATACCATGATGTTAGATCTCAAAACTTAGTGCCACTTTGAAATGACATAATAACATATTTAGGACATGATAGGCGCATTGAGTGATCATTATTCTTCTTAAAATCAAACATATTTCAAGATTCATATTCAGATTGTTAGATCAATATCTTGAATTAAAGGGTCTTTAAATTTTTGTTATTAATCAATAAGGACAAGCAAAGATTTTAATAGTGCATTACATTTCAATACGATACCTATCACAAATATAATTACTCTCCTGGCTAATCAAGAATCAATTGATCATGCCACTTAATGCGACATTCAATGAAATATAAGGAGATCTGCTTTGTTTGGCTTAGCAAAAGCATGATAAAATTCTCACTCTAGCTGATAAAAGCTAATCCTTTTGAATTTAATGAGCAAAACAAAAGCAATTGCGCATGATTGTACATGAAAGCAAGTAAAAATTTTGTCGCAATGATCCGAAGGTAAACAACATCCTATCTGCCAGTACCGGAGTCTGCCAGCATAGTGAAAGTAAGCAACAATTCTACTGCAGTGTTTGGAGGGGGAATAGTATTAATGCAAATGTTGCTATAGTTTCGGGGGGCTATCTTCTCTTGGTGATTTTGTTCTTCTTCTAGTAGGTCAACCCCTTCCTAGTCATCTTCTTTTATATCTCCACTGCGATATGATTGGTAGGAGCTTTTCGCTGTTGGTGGACTCCTTAATTTCGAAAATGATTTTTTCCATTACTACAGCATATTCTTGTGGTGATTGTGCAATAGCAAGGTGGGCTGCTACAAGAGATTTCCGTTGCAAGATTGATGCATTTGATGATCAGGCTAATGTTGTTTGTGATCTTGTGGTGATTTGGGTGTTTCGGTTGTTTGACTTTCAAAAGTTTGTATCTTCAAAGAGCACATATAGCAAAGTTTATCCCCACTTCCACAATTTATGCATTCTTACCTTAAAAGCCTGCATTTATTTCTCGAGTTACACACATTTTCTTGATAAGTGATTACCAAGCCTCACGCCAAAAAGTTGATGGAGAAATCCATCCCCTATATAATTAAATTTACCAAATTTTCACTAAAAAGGCAAACTTGCTTCAAATCATTCAATTGCATTTTTATTTATTTTTATCTTTATTTTTATTTTTATTTGGTAAGTAAATTGCAATTTTATTGATGGCTCCAAATTCATTAACCTTCCTTTCTTTTTAGTTTTCCTATTTCAATGTATAATTCAGTTATCATAATTAACAATTTCACATATTAAGTTTTCTTTATTGTAGGAATTTCAATTATTATTAAAAACACCATTTCTTTCTTCATTGTTAGATTTTTCTTCCATAAAAAGAAGACCCAATTATGAGTATTCAATTTCCAGCTTAAGCTTGACCAGAAAAAATCAAGATATCTAGCTCAAGTAGACTCGATACAATCGTGTTATAAAATGAGTTCAAGCTCAAGCTCAATATGTTCAAATATTATCATTTGCATTTAAGTAATTATGTAATTATATTACAAATTTTAAATATCTTGCCCTTTGTTTTCCATAACTATCAAATATTTAATTGAACAAAATAATAGAAACTTCATTAATATGGCAAGTCTTTCAAATATAGTATTAATGAGCTTTCTTGGCCACCGTCGCTTGGCCACCGTGCTTGGCCATCGTGCTCGGCCATCGTCGCTCGGCCACCGTCGCTTGGCCACCGTGCTCGGCCACCGTCGCTCGGCCACCATGCTCGGCCACCATCGCTCGGCCAAGAACTAATGGGAAAATAGGAGGCGAGGGCAGAGGAGGAGGAGGAAGAAGGGGCATTGAGGTGCAGAGAGAGAGAGAAGACGAGGAGTGCGAGGGAAACAAGGAAGGCGCAGATGGAGATGGTGGATTGGGCTCTATTCAAAGAGTGGTTGGTGCTGGTGTTGTTCTTCGAGGAAGAAGACGCCGCCGCCATGGCTTTTCTCTCTCTGTTGGTGTTATTCTTCGGGGAAGAAGATGACATCGCCATGGCTTCTCTCTCTCTCTACTAGATCTAGGCGAGGGCACCCGTTGCTCGTGGCAGTGAGGACAGTACCCACACTTGTGGTCGGGATCTTATGATTTATGTCCAAATTGTAACACGATAAGATAGCAAAGCATATTCACTGGTCTCTTAAAATATTATTCCAAAAGCATACCGCTCAACTTCTTCTCCAGTATGCTGCTTAGCTCCTAGGGTTCAGAATATAAGGTTCTTTGATTGTCCGCCTTCCACACTATTAAATTCAAACTTCAAAATTCTTGTCCCGATAGTAAGAATTATCAGATTAAGACAAAATTTCCCTTCAAGACTTAAATGCAACCCCGTGAATTTTTTTGGATAGAGTTTGCGAGAGCCAATGAAATGTAAGCACCACCTCATAATAGGGTTATATGTGAAGATGCTTGCTTCAAAGGTAATATTTCATTCATAATGTAAAGATGTGCAATTATCAAATTTCATATCACAAGTCAACATTCAGAAATTCAATTAATGATATTCAATGAATGGAGACGGTATTATTTAAAAGTCATTTCTTTATAATATTTGAGAATAATTATTCGAAAATTATCACATAGAGCCTCGGTTCACAGATCGATGACGTTCGAGGACTCTACTCGGACCATTTGCCTTGGCTGCCCATTTGGTGTGAGTCTGAATGGGTCTTTTTGACTTATCAAGGAATGCCGCAAGTAACTTCCAGACAAATGTAACAAAGTATCCAAGTATCAAAGTATCCAAGTGACTGGAACATATATCAAGTTGTCCAATACGTCCAACATTCAGAGAACATGCAATCATATAATATAATTCTGAGACGACCTCATCGTCTTCGAAGACTTCTACCTGAGTCTGAATGGTTTTTTATTTTTATTTTTTAACAGATGAAGGAAGGCCCCAAGTAACTTCCAAGCGAGTGGTACATGATAACAAAGTAATGGCAATCGGAAAATATATTAAGTTGTCCAATACGTCCAACATCTAACTGAACAGAATAATAGAAACTTTCTGAAAAAGAAAAAAGAAAAAAAAGAAACTTGATTAATATTGTGAGCCTCTCAAACAATGTATGAATGAGCTCGATTTTCTTTTTGTTCACGAATAAAATTCTAATTGAAAGATCTAAGATTATGCTAACACCAAGCACAAACAAGTGGCTTTTTACCTATAAATCATGCTAGTAGATGGAATAAAAGCAAGAATCAATTGATCATGCCGATTAGCACAAATCTTGATTGAAAATAAGAAGATTTGCTTGGTTTGGCTTAGCAGAATGGAAGTTTGGCTCTAGCTGAGAAAAGCCAATCCTTTTTTAATTTAATTAGTAGAAAAAAAAAAGCAATTGAAATATGCTTTTCTAGCCTAGAAATAAAAGAAGAGATTCCTCATCCAAAAGCAAAACGGACAAAAAGATCTAAGGGATAATTGATAATGCTTACTTTATGGTCACGTCAAATTTGAGTGGACCTAACGCGCCAATTAAAATCATCTCTTTTATGAATCATACTACATGAATCATCTTATGTTGTTGTAATCTTAGGAATGTCTAACTGGAAATGCACTAGGAAAAGCATCTCAATTGGCATCCCGTGATTCACGCCATGATTGAATTGCATAGTTCGAATTAGAAACAAATCTCTGACCTTTCCTCTTTGCTTGGAACTAGACTCATCAAATAGTTGGGTTGGATGGGTTTGGGCCGAGTCGAAAATGGGTCGACCCATATTTGACCCATTTAACCCGTTTTGACCCATATTCATGTAGTGTAAATCAAGTGACGCATACCTGACCCGACCTGTATTGTTAAAACCTATTAATATTCTAGGAAAATCCACTTCTACTATATGCTAATTGGATTAAAACTACAAATTAAATTAAAAATAGTAAATAAAATAAAATAAAAAGTTAAAAAACCTATAAATTGAAATATTTATAAAGAATTAGACTATGCACATGCTTCTCTTTTTTGAAGTGAACATACCATTGAATAACTAAAAACGTAACATGAAATTTTTTTAACTAAACCTAAAAAAGCTCATTTTTATGATTTTTTTATTAAAAAAAGTATTGTTAAAACATTTTTATGCAATACAAATTTTTTTACCATTTTTATGCAATACAAATTTAATGAAAAATTTTTATAATTATTTTTAAAGTATTTTTTAACAAATCGAATTTTTAATTTTTTTAAATATAATTTTTTATTATTTTTATTTTTTAAAATATAATCTTAAATTTTTAATAATTATTTTTCTTTTTCTCTTTTCTTTTTTCCTTTTTATTCTCCTTCGACCGGCCACCAGCCACTCGCCGGTGTCGGGCGAGGCTCGATCTTGCCAATCCGGTGAGGTCGAGGTGCCACCCGACATTAGTGAGCTTGAGCTTCACCAGTTGTCGGCGAGGCCGAGGCGTCGCCGGCGATGAGCGAGGCTCGATCTCGCTGATCTGGCGAGGCCAAGGCCCCGCCTGATGCTGGCGAGCTTTAGCCTCGCCAGTCGTCGGCAACCGATCGTTGGCTAAGAAAGGTAGAAAAAGAAAGCAAAAAGAAAAAGAAAAATAATTGAAATATGAAAAATAATTATAATTTTGATTTTTTATTAAAAAAAATTATAAAGTTAAAGAAGGTCATGAGTTCAAAGTGGGTTTCCTAATAATCCATTTAGACTCATTTCTTTTTGTGCTTTATTTTCTCTAACCCATTTCTGACCCATATTTAACTTTCACTTGATCCATATATGACCAATTTAACTAAAAATGGGTCATAATATGAATTTATGACCCATTTTGCTAGCTCTACTTAGAACCTATGCAAATCCATCGTCAACTCTCTGTCTGACCCTCTTGTGAAGGTAAAGAAAAAGCACTAAAGTATGTCTATCTAGTCAATTCTGTGACATCCTGAATTTCTCAACCTGTTTTCTACTTAATTAATCGGGCATTTCATTGATGCATTTATAGGGCTATTCTCGGAGCTGATCACTCTTGAGATAACTAGGCTGTATGCAGGTAAGTAAATAAGAAAATTTAAGGCAATAAACTTGAGAGTTCGATCAAGAGTCGGCTTCTCGACCGTGCTCATCTCTAGAGGCCATTGCGGCACAGTTAAAAAATTCGAATTAAGATCGAGATAGGTGCGTTCGGCGAGATGTATGATCGATCGTGGGTGACTCCACTAAATTGGAAAACTCTCATCGATCGACACTAATTTGATTTTACTATCGTTTTGGTACCTTTGTGTCCGTAATTGAATCCTCGAGATTTTCACGATAATCGAGAGTCGTTATTGAGTCGAATGGGTTCATAGTGGTTCGAAGAAAATCGACCACGGGTTAAATGCCTTAAAAAGTTCTGAAAACCACCCGGTAGTCTAGGTTACTCTAAAAACGCGCCAAGTGGAAATTAACCGTCGATTCGAGTCCGATTTCAGAAATTGAAGGTTCTGTCATGTCACAATAAATTCTAGGATCCACGACTCAGTCTCGAAGATTTTTCGACAACGAGACTTTTTGGGAAAAAGTCGGGTTATGGCCGTTTTCGTTCGGTTGAAGTCGCGGATTAATTTTGATGGTGAAATCGAGGAGTGTGGGGGATTCTTGGATAAAGAAATGATCAATTTGGTAATGGAAATATCAATTGATTTTGGGAGAATTATTTGAGAGAAATTCAAGAGGGATTTTGTATGCAATGACAAGTGGGACCAATGAATCTAAGTTGATATTCTCTTGAATTTTCTACGAGCCAATTTAAAAAGAAATTGGGATTAGGATTTTCTATTTGAGGAAATCCTTTTATTTTTGTGATATTCCCATTTCTTTTCCCTTTGTAGCCAAATACACTTTTTCCCTATCTCCCTCTCTTTCTTTCTTTCTTTTTATCTTTTTCTTTCTCTCTCTCTCTCTCTCTCTCTCTCTCTCTCTCTCTCTCTTTTTCTTTTTTCTTTCCTCGTGCGTGAATCCCAGCCGAGTGCTTCTGCTGGCTTCCACTTTACTTTTCTTAATTGACCAGTCAAATCCCTCATACTTATCCTCTCTTCTTCTCTCTCATCTCTCTTCTCTCTTCCTCGACTCTTCTTCCTCCTCACGGTTTGAACAGAAATCGAAGACGAAAGAGGCAGCACGCCTGGAGCCGAAGGAGCTCGTCGTCGCCGCCCACACTCCGCCACCGCGTGCCGTCCGCGCCGTCCTCCCCTCGTCTCCGCCTCTCTTGTCTTCCCTTTCAGCCACCGTCGAAGCCCTCTTTCTCCCCCTCTCTGTTTCGTGTGAAGCCCCGACGGAAGCATCGAGCAGCACCGCCGAAGGAGCAGCGGTCAGCCGCTCGAACGCCGTCGCGCCGGAGCTGCCGCGCCGCCACCCGCGCGACGCCGTGTGCTCCGCCTGGCCGTGTGCGCCGTTTTCCTCTGCAACCCGAGCCCTGCAACTTCCGTTTGGCTTCTGTTCAGCCACCGCCGGACCGCCGCCTAGCTCCGATCGGCCACCGCGCCACCTTCCCGGAGCTCCGCCCATCCTTCCCGACCTCTTGCCGCCCCATCCCTCTCCATTTCTCTCTGTTTTGCAGCAAACCAGCAACCCCGTCGTGTGGGTTTCCAGCCGGTTCGTGGCTGATTTCGGGCCGTTTCCGGGCCCCGAACCCGAGACCCGCTTTGGAGTTTGTTGTTCCTCGCGTCGCCCCCGTCGGATTGATCCGGTTTGCGCGCGATTTGGTGAGTAATCTCACTAATCCTTGCTTAGTGGACTAATTACATTTAAGGGTTGTTTAGTTTTAATTAATTATGTTTAGGTTGTTAGATTAGTATGGATTAGTATTTATTAGTTAATTGTGATGTGAATTTGATGAATTGATTGTGCAATTAGCAAGTAGACGTGGTCTACTAATTATTGAAGGTAGTTCGGGAATTTTCGGACCCCTAATCGAGCTTCAATTTGATGATTCGGGCCTAAGTGGAATTTTTGACATTTAAATATTATTTTTCGGAATTAAATAAATAAATTATTTATTTTACAAAAATTCATCTGGGATGGCCTGTGACCGGAAAATTATGCTGATGATCGTGGCGAAGTCCGTTTATTTAATCGGACTTTATTTTAAGCTAAATTGAATTTTTAATATTAATTAATTTTCGAAATTTATTAAATAATTATTTATTTTCCGAAAATTCAATTGGGATGGCCCGTGACCGGAAAATTATGCAGATGACCGTGGTGAAGTCCGTTTATTTAATTGGACCCTATTTTGAGCTAAACGGAATTTTTAATATTTAATAATTAATTTTCGAAATTAATTAATTAATTATTTTTTTTTTCGGAAATTAAGTTTGAGATGGCCGACGATCGAAATCTCGTGCTGATCGTCGTGGTGCAGCTCGTTTATTTAATTGAGCTTTATTTTGTGCCGAATTGAATTATTTGTGAAATTGGGAATTATTCTTTAATGGAATAATCTTTGATTAATAATTGGAAAATAACCGGGTGTGGGTTGACAGCACCAAAAGTGTTTTGGTGGGCTGTAGAGAATGGTGGGAATTGTGGAAAAGGAAATTGTAATATTTTGGCTAAGACCGACCGTGTCCCCACACACGGCTATTTTATCGAGAAGGATATCGGATGGAAAGGATTGAATGGTTGGATAGTATACTATATCATCCTACGGGCTCTGATATGTCAGCTTAGCGAGAGCAGTATACTGGTGTACTATATCAGCCTACGGGCGATATGTCAGCTTAGTGCGAGCAGTACACTTTATCAGCTTAGGGTGAGCATCGGGGTATACTATATCAGCCTGCGGGCGATATGTCAGCTTAGCGAGAGCAGTATACCGGTATACTATATCAGCCTACGAGCGATATGTCAGCTTAGCGAGAGCAGTATACCTTAACCCTATCAGCTTAGTGTGAGCTATACTATCTATATATCAGCTTAGAGTGAGCAGTCCTGGACTATGGTCGGACTTATAGATAGTATTGAATGTGCCGACCAAGCATGGGTCGTGATGATATGTAATCGACTAGGTCGATTGATCGATGATTCGATCTGAGTGTGACTTGATGTGATTCATTGCCTGGGTTGGATGTTGTGAATTGATTGATCGATGGGAATGACCATGAGTGGTCTTGTTGGCTTGAAATTGACTAGGACGATTTGATCGATGCTTCGATCTGTGACGTGATTGCTTGGGTGTCTATTTGATCTGTGCTAACATGCAGGTGGGATCTGAGGCCAAGGTAAGTCCTCTGACTCGTGCTGTGTTTAGGCAACCTTGTGGTGTATTGGTTCCCTAATTGAGTCTTAGTGGGGTAGAACTCGCTGAGACGTAGTCTCATCCCGGTTGTGGGATATCATTTCAGGCCCTTAGAATGGCAGGACCTCCACCTCCTCGTCCTCGTATGCACTATGGTGTCCCTGAGGCTATTTCTGAGTCTGAGACCCATTTCCATGTCCACCCTCATCCGGAAGGATTAGTGTACGTATTAGTTCAGTCGACTATTTGGGTTAATGTGGGAGTGGAAGATCAGAGGCCCCACAAGTATCGGTCTTGGTACCGTGATTACTATGATGGACGCGAGAGAAGGTCCTATTCCGGAAGAGGATGTGCCTTTTGACGTGATGGAAAAGGCATTTGGAGAGGGAACAGCCGATCGAGTGGATGGATCGGTAGTGGACGCGAGGGACCCACAACGGGGAGGCCGAGACTAGTGGTCCCGTATATTCGATGAAGAGGACAATGGGCATGAAGGTAACGGTGAGATGCCACGGCAAGAGGTGGGAGGACGGGAAGAGGACGAAGGCGGGGAGCGGCGAGGAGATGCGAAGATGAGCCGGCGTGCCGAAGGCGAGGACGAAGTCGAGGAAGAGGATGATGATTTGGAGGAGAATGATATGAGTGAAGAGGAATCGAGAGGAGGATCTGGATGACCCGAGTACGACCCGGATGAGGATTGAGATCCCATCTCTTTGTGAAGCCTTTGTGTATGTGTAGATAGAGTGAGACTTCGACGTTTTGTGATGTGAATAGTTTGTGAAGTGCTTCGCCTAATGCCATGTATAAGAGTTTGGTTGTAGATTTCAATATGAAAAATATAGCCTACTTTTCTATCCCATTGTTTGATTGTGCGGGGATTTATAATTGCTTCCTTCGTGCTTAATTAATGAAAGGGTCGGCGATACATTGTCCTGGGATATCGCATTCTAAAATCGACCAAGTAGAAGGATGTGTGCGTGCCCGAGGATCGGGGCGTGACATCCAGTTTAAGTGGTATCAGAGCGAAGTTCAAGATTGGAGTGATAAGGAGCGTTGACCATGGGATAGTTAGTAGGAAAAGCCTTTAAATTTATGCTGATGCATGTCTGTGTTAGCTGAGTGCTAAAATTGTTTGTTGTTTGAATCGCTTTGTTTCTAATTCGGTGTTGAATTGGAGGCAGGTGTCCGTTGTTTAGAACGACACTATGAGCGATCAGGAGCCGAGGACTCCTGCTAAGAGGACCAGTAGGGCTGTGACTCGGGGTAGAGCGCCGACTAGAGTCGGTACCCGAGGAGGCCGTGGTCGAGCGCCAGCACAAGCTAGCGCGAGTGGAATAGTTCCACCTGTTGTAGATGCTAGAGTAGCACCACCTCCTGTTGGTGCAGGGGTAGCAGCCCCAGGTGATCAGGGAGCAGTTGGGATCACGCAAGCGTTGGATGCTATGCGTGAGATGATGGGGCAACAGGCCCGAGACCAAACAGCTGCCTTTACTGCTGCTGTTGCAGCTGCTACTACTGCTGCTGCCAATGCTGTTGCTGCAGCCGCACCTGCCGCCGTACTTGCTGGAGTCCCGCCTGGAAGACCAATGCCTAGCCTAGTTGAGCAGTTTTTGAAATTGAAGCCACCGAAGTTTTCTGGGGTAGGAGACCCCGAAGCAGCTGCTCTGTGGATCCAAGGACTGGAGAAAGCCTTTGCTCTGTTGATGTGCTCCGAGACTGAGAAAGTAGTCCTCGCGGTCTACCAATTAGAAGGAATTGCGAGTACTTGGTGGAGAACCACTCAAGGAGCAATATTTCCCGAAGGCGTAGCCCAAGAATGGAATGCCTTTGTTGAGGCCTTCAACGGGAAATACTTTTCAGAGACTGCTAGAGAGATGAAGATGGCTGAGTTCCAGCGCCTTCGCCAAGGTTCTATGACCGTAGATCAATATGAGGCAAAGTTTGCTGAACTGTCGCAATATGCCCCTGAATTAGTAGAGAATCCAATAAATCAAGTGAGAAGATTCAGAGATGGACTCAAGCCAGAGTTGAGAAGCCCATTGATTTTGCTGAATCTGAAAAATTATAACGATCTTTATGAGAGGGCTCAGATGATCGAGAGGGATCAGAATGATCGAGCAGCCTCATTTGGATCAAGATTTAGCTCTCATCGAGAAAATATTCGCCAGGGAAAGAGACCTATGCCTGGAAATAGCTTTCAAGTCCCACCCAATAGGAGAGGTGGAATTGGCAAGCCGGTGTCAAATGTGATCGAGATGTGTCACCTTTGTGGAAGACGACATCCTGTTAATCGGTGTCCCCGAAGAACGGGCGCCTGTTTTGAATGTGGCCAACAAGGCCATATGGCCAGAAATTGTCCAAGGAAGCAAGGAGGACAACCCCAGTTGATGTTGCCGACACCGAACAGACAGATAGGAGGGAATGCTCCTCAGAATACGCAGCAAGGTGGATTATTAAGACCTCCAACTCAAGGACAAGCATATGCCATCACTAATGGACAAGATAGAGGGAAAGCACCGCAGATAGAGCACCACTAGGATGACGAAAAAAAAGGACAGGCACGAACTGACTATGCACCGATCAGAGGAAGAACGTTTTTGGAGTGACCTTATCGAAGTAGCACACTGGAATTTTGGTTAAGTTTATAGAATTTCAGTTCGTGATAATGAAGTGGTAATGAGGAGAATCACTGACTAAAGTGATACTTAAATATTTTGGTTATGTATAACTTTGATGTTCCCTATGAAAAAGTTTTACTTAAGGAATGCCTTGATGTTCAGTGAACATCCAAATTAGTTTGTGAACGTGTTCTTCGACGATATTTTGGTGTGTACAAGAAGTGATGAAGAGCATGAGAGCCATCTAAGATTAATGTGCAAGACCTTAAGAACCCATCGATTGTATGCTAAGATTAGCAAATGCAAGTTTAGTTGACTCGTGTTGCGTTCTTAGGTCGCGTGAATTTAAGAAAAGGAACCTTCATGAACCCAAATAAGTTAGAAGCAATAAACGATTGGCCAAGACCAATAGCCGTGGCGGAGATCAGAAGTTTTCTGGGTTTAGCAGAGTATGACAAAAGATTCATGGAAGGGTTCTCAGCGTTGACAACTCGATTCCTGGAGAAAGAAGAAAAGTTCGTGTGGACAGATCAATGTGAGTGTAATTTCCAAGAGCTTAAAGAAAAGCTGGCTTTCAGACTGCTAACGATGAAACACTAAGGTTCCGTGGACGTTTAGTTGTACTTGTCGATGTAGAGTTTAGAGAAGATGTTTTATCTGAAGCATATCGTAACAGTTATCAGCAGAGCACCCAAATGGCTCTATTTAAAGCATCGTACAACAGAGCATGCAGAACACCAGTGTGTTGGGATGAAGTTGGGGAAAGAAAGATAACGGGCTCAGAGTCAGTCACCAGTCAGTGGATGTCGTGGCAATGGTCAGAAACAGATTAAAGACAGCGCAGAGCAGGCAGAAAAGTTATGCTGATAAGCGTTAAAGGTCTTTGGAATTCCAAGTTAGTGGTCACGTCTTTTTGAAGGTGTCACTAATGAGGGGAACTTCGCGCTTTGGAAAGAAAGACAATCTGAGTCCGAGGTACGTAGGTCCAATTGAGATTCTTGATAGAATCGAGACCTTAGCATGTCGTTTTGCATTGCTGTCAAGGTTGGCGCAAGTGCATGACGTCTTTCACGTGTCGATGTTGGGGGAAGTACAACCCTGACCTGACCCACGTGTACAATTTCGAAGAATTGGACGTGGATGACTCTGTGTCATACGTTAAAAACCCATTTCAGATTGTCGATCACAAAGAGCAAGTCCTGCGTTCAAAGACCATCCTGTTGGTCAAAGTGGTCTGGCAACACCACAGTACAAAATGAGCAACAGGAGAGACTGAGGAGTCAATAAGAGAATTGTACCCCCACCTTTTTGCTTAAGATTTTTAAGGTTTAAATTTCGAGGACGAAATTTTTATAAGAGGGGAAGAGTTGTGACATCCTGAATTTCTCAACCTGTTTTCTACTGAATTAATCGGGCATTTCATTGATGCATTTATAGGGCTATTCTCGGAGCTGATCACTCTTGAGATAACTAGGCTGTCTGGGTAAGTAAATAAGAAAATTTAAGGCAATAAACTTGAGAGTTCGATCAAGAGTCGGCTTCTCGACCGTGCTCATCTCTAGAGGCCATTGCGGCACAGTTAAAAAATTCGAATTAAGATCAGAGATAGGTCTGTTCGACTGAGATGTATGACTGATCGTGGGTGACTCCACTAAATTGGAAAACTCTCATCGACTGACACTAATTTGATTTTACTATCGTTTTGGTACCCTGTGTCCGTAATTGAATCCTCGAGATTTTCACGATAATCGAGAGTCGTTATTGAGTCGAATGGGTTCATAGTGGTTCGAAGAAAATCGACCACGGGTTAAATGCCTTAAAAAGTTCTGAAAACCACCCGGTAGTCTAGGTTACTCTAAAAACGCGCCAAGTGGAAATTAACCGTCGATTCGAGTCCGATTTCAGAAATTGAAGGTTCTGTCATGTCACAATAAATTCTAGGATCCACGACTCGGTCTCGAAGATTTTCGACAACGAGAGACTTTTTGGGAAAAAGTCGGGTTATGGCCGTTTTCGTTGAAGTCGCGGATTAATTTTGATGGTGAAATCGAGGAGTGTGGGGGATTCTTGGATAAAGAAATGATCAATTTGGTAATGGAAATATCAATTGATTTTGGGAGAATTATTTGAGAGAAATTCAAGAGGGATTTTGTATGCAATGACAAGTGGGACCAATGAATCTAAGTTGATATTCTCTTGAATTTTCTACGAGCCAATTTAAAAAGAAATTGGGATTAGGATTTTCTATTTGAGGAAATCCTTTTATTTTTGTGATATTCCCATTTCTTTTCCCTTTGTAGCCAAATACACTTTTTCCTTTCTCCCTCTCTTTCTTTCTTTCTTTTTATCTTTTTCTTTCTCTCTCTCTCTCTCTCTCTCTCTCTCTCTCTCTCTCTCTTTTTCTTTTTTCTTTCCTCGTGCGTGAATCCCAGCCGAGTGCTTCTGCTGGCTTCCACTTTACTTTTCTTAATTGACCAGTCAAATCCCTCATACTTATCCTCTCTTCTTCTCTCTCATCTCTCTTCTCTCTTCCTCGACTCTTCTTCCTCCTCACGGTTTGAACAGAAATCAGAAGACAGAAACAGAGGCAGCACGCCTGGAGCCGAAGGAGCTCGTCGTCGCCGCCCACACTCCGCCACCGCGTGCCGTCCGCGCCGTCCTCCCCTCGTCTCCACCTCTCTTGTCTTCCCTTTCAGCCACCGTCGAAGCCCTCTTTCTCCCCCTCTCTGTTTCGTGTGAAGCCCCGACGGAAGCATCGAGCAGCACCGCCGAAGGAGCAGCGGCCAGCCGCTCGGACGCCGTCGCGCCGGAGCTGCCGCGCCGCCACCCGCGCGACGCCGTGTGCTCCGCCTGGCCGTGTGCGCCGTTTTCCTCTGCAACCCGAGCCCTGCAACTTCCGTTTGGCTTCGTTCAGCCACCGCCGGACCGCCTAGCTCCGATCGGCCACCGCGCCACCTTCCCGGAGCTCCGCCCATCCTTCCCGACCTCTTGCCGCCCCATCCCTCTCCATTTCTCTCTGTTTTGCAGCAAACCAGCAACCCCGTCGTGTGGGTTTCCAGCCGGTTCGTCGCTGATTTCGGGCCGTTCGGGCCCCGAACCCGAGACCCGCTTTGGAGTTTGTTGTTCCTCGCGTCGCCCCGTCGGATTGATCCGGTTTGCGCGCGATTTGGTGAGTAATCTCACTAATCCTTGCTTAGTGGACTAATTACATTTAAGGGTTGTTTAGTTTTAATTAATTATGTTTAGGTTGTTAGATTAGTATGGATTAGTATTTATTAGTTAATTGTGATGTGAATTTGATGAATTGATTGTGCAATTAGCAAGTAGACGTGGTCTACTAATTATTGAAGGTAGTTCGGGAATTTTCGGACCCCTAATCGAGCTTCAATTTGATGATTCGGGCCTAAGTGGAATTTTTGACATTTAAATATTATTTTTCGGAATTAAATAAATAAATTATTTATTTTACAAAAATTCATCTGGGATGGCCTGTGACCGGAAAATTATGCTGATGATCGTGGCGAAGTCCGTTTATTTAATCGGACTTTATTTTAAGCTAAATTGAATTTTTAATATTAATTAATTTTCGAAATTTATTAAATAATTATTTATTTTCCGAAAATTCAATTGGGATGGCCCGTGACCGGAAAATTATGCAGATGACCGTGGTGAAGTCCGTTTATTTAATTGGACCCTATTTTGAGCTAAACGGAATTTTTAATATTTAATAATTAATTTTCGAAATTAATTAATTAATTATTTTTTTTTTCGGAAATTAAGTTTGAGATGGCCGACGATCGAAATCTCGTGCTGATCGTCGTGGTGCAGCTCGTTTATTTAATTGAGCTTTATTTTGTGCCGAATTGAATTATTTGTGAAATTGGGAATTATTCTTTAATGGAATAATCTTTGATTAATAATTGGAAAATAACCGGGTGTGGGTTGACAGCACCAAAAGTGTTTTGGTGGGCTGTAGAGAATGGTGGGAATTGTGGAAAAGGAAATTGTAATATTTTGGCTAAGACCGACCGTGTCCCCACACACGGCTATTTTATCGAGAAGGATATCGGATGGAAAGGATTGAATGGTTGGATAGTATACTATATCATCCTACGGGCTCTGATATGTCAGCTTAGCGAGAGCAGTATACTGGTGTACTATATCAGCCTACGGGCGATATGTCAGCTTAGTGCGAGCAGTACACTTTATCAGCTTAGTGTGAGCATCGGGGGTATACTATATCAGCCTGCGGGCGATATGTCAGCTTAGCGAGAGCAGTATACCGGTATACTATATCAGCCTACGGGTGATATGTCAGCTTAGCGAGAGCAGTATACCTTAACCCTGTCAGCTTAGTGCGAGCTATACTATCTATATATCAGCTTAGAGTGAGCAGTCCTGGACTATGGTCGGACTTATAGATAGTTTTGAATGTGACGACCAAGCATGGGTCGTGATGGTATGTAATCGACTAGGTCGATTGATCGATGATTCGATCTGAGTGTGACTTGATGTGATTCATTGCCTGGGTTGGATGTTGTGAATTGATTGACTGATGGGAATGACCATGAGTGGTCTTGTTGGCTTGAAATTGACTAGGACGATTTGATCGATGCTTCGATCTGTGACGTGATTGCTTGGGTGTCTATTTGATCTGTGCTAACATGCAGGTGGGATCTGAGGCCAAGGTAAGTCCTCTGACTCGTGCTGTGTTTAGGCAACCTTGTGGTGTATTGGTTCCCTAATTGAGTCTTAGTGGGGTAGAACTCGCTGAGACGTAGTCTCATCCCGGTTGTGGGATATCATTTCAGCCCTTAGAATGGCAGGACCTCCACCTCCTCGTCCTCGTATGCACTATGGTGTCCCTGAGGCTATTTCTGAGTCTGAGACCCATTTCCATGTCCACCCTCATCCGGAAGGATTAGTGTACGTATTAGTTCAGTCGACTATTTGGGTTAATGTGGGAGTGGAAGATCAGAGGCCCCACAAGTATCGGTCTTGGTACCGTGATTACTATGATGGACGCAGAGAAGGTCCTATTCCGGAAGAGGATGTGCCTTTTGACGTGATGGAAAAGGCATTTGGAGAGGGAACAGCCGATCGAGTGGATGGATCGGTAGTGGACGCGAGGGACCCACAACAGGAGGCCGAGACTAGTGGTCCTGTATATTCGACTGAAGAGGACAATGGGCATGAAGGTAACGGTGAGATGCCACAGCAAGAGGTGGGAGGACTGGAAGAGGACGAAGACTGGGGAGCAGCTGAGGAGATGCCTGAAGATGAGCCGGCGTCTGAAGCTGAGGACGAAGTCGAGGAAGAGGATGATGATTTGGAGGAGAATGATATGAGTGAAGAGGAATCAGAGGAGGATCTGGATGACCCCGAGTACGACCCAGATGAGGATTGAGATCCCATCTCTTTGTGAAGCCTTTGTGTATGTGTAGATAGAGTGAGACTTCGACGTTTTGTGATGTGAATAGTTTGTGAAGTGCTTCGCCTAATGCCATGTATAAGAGTTTGGTTGTAGATTTCAATATGAAAAATATAGCCTACTTTTCTATCCCATTGTTTGATTGTCTGGGGATTTATAATTGCTTCCGCCTGTGCTTAATTAATGAAAGGGTCGGCGATACATTGTCCTGGGATATCGCATTCTAAAATCGACCAAGTAGAAGGATGTGTGCGTGCCCGAGGATCGGGGCGTGACAAATTCGCTTGGTATGCGTCGGTCTACATATACCCAAATTTCATGTCTTTGCTTTGTTTGGCTTAGTAGAATGGAAGTTTGGTTCCAGCTAAGAAAAACTAATCCTTTTTTTAGTTTAACTAGCAGAACAAAAGCAATCAAAATATGCTTTTTCTAGCTTAGAAATAAAGGAAGAGATTACTCATCCCAAAATCAAAACAAACAAAAAGATCAAAGGGGATCATCGATAATGCTTCTTTTTTGGTCACGCCAAATTTGAGTGGACCTAACGCACCAATTGAAATCATTTCTTTTATGAATCATACTGCATGAGCTGGAAATGCACTAGGAAAAGCATCTCAATTGGCATTTGGCGATTCACACCATGATTGAATTGCATAGTTTTAATTAGAAACAAATCTCCGGCCTTCCCTCTTTGCTTAGAACATATGCAAGTCCATTATCAAGTCTTTGTCCAACCCTCTTCAAAGAAAAAGCACTAAAGTATGTTTATCTAGTCAATTCGCTTAGTATTTATTGGTCTACGTATAGCCAAATTCCACCTCAAGTAGACCCTTGTGCTCGTTGACTCATTTTCCTTATCAATCTAAATGTCGGAAAATGAGGAAAATATAATATTTGAAGTACGTTTTCACAAAACATATTTGGAGAATGGCAACCCACTAGCAAGAACGGCAAAGCGTGTTTAGAAATTTTGGCCCCTTGATAAGACCGGGAAGCTCAGGTTGATATTATCAAAATATCAAAAAAGTAACACCTTCGAGATTAAAATATTTGAAAAATTTCAACTTTGTTGGAATCATCATGAAAGAGGAGCCACATTTTCTTCCCAATTTCCATATATGACGTCCAATTAAGTGGACATGAATCCAATGCGAAATCAATTAATAAACAAACGACAGAGATGAATCAAATCTCGACAAAATCTACATATAATTTTAGTATCAGCGAGGAATTTTATTTTATCATCATTCAATCAAGTATCATAGTGCAATCATAATGTGCAATCTTAGTCTATATTTAGTTTCATGTAACTTTATCACAATAGCGAATAATTTCAAAGTTACCATGCAATCTCTAGTCAGCATATGATTTTATAGCAGCCCAAAATTTTCAAGAAAAGTGTGTATGTTCATAAGATCGTTATAGGGGATTTTGGAAGTCTAATTGAGGGGAGCCTTACACAACTACAACTAGTTGTACGATTAAAGCTTATTTTATGTCAAACAACTTGAATTAATGTTCCGGATATAATAGCAAAGTAATGGCGAGAGTAGCACGTGACTATTCCTCCTAAGACTTCCATTAATTATTTCTTCAACAAGTTGGTGCGAGTCAGAATTTTTTTTTCCTTTTATTTTTTTATATACATGAAGGAAGGCCGCAGGTTACTTCCAGGCAAATTGAGCTAAGTAACAATGTAATAATAAAATACATTTCCGAGACCACGTCCGACGACGACGACTTCCATCAGTTCTTTCCTCAACTTAGCCTCCTATTTAGTGCAATCCGTGTGGCCCATGAAGGAAGGCTGCAAGTGACTTCCAGGCAAAGGGTTATTTCCTCAACCGAGCGATATCACTCTGTTTGCGTGGGGGCTTTTAGGCAAAGGAGCAAACTGGACAAGGTAAGGGAAGTTTCATTAGATGTTCGTGTATTATAAATGATAGAGGCGAAGAGCTTCATTTTTAAGTTGGTCTGTTGTACTTGTTTCCGAGAGCAAACAGACTTGCCTCTTCATAGGCTGGTTTCCACTGCCGTTCTTCAGTTAATTTCTCTGAATATTATATCTGCTTGTTCTTTTTGCATGCTGAACATTATTTTTAACTATCACAACTCAAGCTAGAGAACACCATCTACAACTACCAACTGGAGACTTGAATCTTAGAGAAGTCTAGCATTTTGTGGAGATTTGACCAAGACGTCCACAGCTTTATCAAGTTGTTTCAAGGATCAGACTCAGACTTCCGAGTCACCCAGCGGACTAGATTAAGAGATCAATCACTCCATCGTCCTCCCAGAATGGATAGAAAGAGTGAGACAGAAGAGATGGTGGTGCCTGCAGCGACGGCGATGGAGGCGGTGACAGCAGCTCCAGCAAGGAGTAGCCATGATGGCGGATCAGAGAGGGGGCTGATGGCGGTGGCGACGACAGCACTGGCAAGCAGTAGCCATGATGGTGAATTGGGAGGCTATGAGGTATTCTTGCGCTTCAGAGGGCCCTACACCCGCTTAACCATTGTGGATTCTCTCTACAAAGCCATTAAACATGTAGGAATCTGTGTTTTCAAAGACGATGAAGAGCTCCGAGTTGGTAAAGAGATTGGAGGCAGTCTTTCGCAAGCAATCAACGAATCCAGACTTTACATCCCGATTTTCTCCAAAAGTTACGCTTCAAGTAAGTGGTGCCTCTGTGAGCTTGCGCACATAGTGAAGTCATCGAGAGACGATGTTGAGAAAGTGATACTCCCTATATTCTACGACGTGGATGCGGATGATGTTAAGCTAAAGACCGAGTTATATAGGCAAGCCCTCCAAAAGCACGAGAATGACTCCGGGAAGGAAACAACAATGGAGTGGGAGGAGGCTTTAAAAGAGGTTGCCAGAATTAAAGGATGGAATCTAAAAGATTACCGGTATTGTTAGCTTCTTCCGTTAAGTTTATTTCCACTTTGTTAATTTTGAGATTATTTTCTATAGTATTTTTTCCAGAATACTAATTTTCAGTTTGTTGCTGTTCAATCTTATATGATGTATGGTTGGATCGGATGCAATGAGGGAGCGATAAATTTTGCACTAGGAGGACTTCCATTGAGTCTCAAGGTCATAGGTTCTATGCTCCGTGGAAGATGCCGAAGAACATGGGAAGATGCCCTATGTAAGTTAAAGATGGTGATGAATGAGGATGTCAAAAAGAAGCAGATGATAAGTTACGAAGCATTGGAACCTAATCAACAACAAATTTATCTTGATATCGCATGTTTCTTCATCAACGAAGAGAAAATAACTATAGTTAAATATTGGGACTCAATTTTTGGTTATCCGACTGAAATCGAGGTCAATATCCTCAAACTTATGTCCCTAATAAAAATATCCTATGATAATAAACTATGGTTGCATGACCAACTTAGAGACCTTGAAGGAGTATTGTCCATCCAGAAAGTGGCGAAATCCATATGAAAGGTAGCAGATTGTGGTCTCCCAAGGATGCCTTCCGTATAGTGCAGACAAAAATGGTAATCTTGACCTCTAAACGTTTTCTAGCACATCCATTAGCATCACCACATTTTTATCTAATCTCAAGTCGAAGTGACATATGTACTCATTGGTTGCTACTTTTGTTTTCCAGGGAACCAAAGACATAGTGGCACTCAATCTTGGTACACCTAGCCTGAATAAGACGTACATATTTAAGCACAAGCAATTTATGGGCTTGGTCAACCTGAGGTTTCTTCAATTTGACCATGGACATTTTGAAGGAGCTTTAAGAATGTTTTCTTTAATTTGAGATGGCTCTCTTGGAGCAATTGCCCTTCAAAATTCTGAGCTAGCAACTTTGGGTTGAAGAACTTGATGATTCTCATGTTATCTGGGAATAACGTTACTGAAGATTAGGGAGGATGGTGTCAAATCACGGTATGATCTCACGACATCCTTTTGCATTATATTTACTCTTCCTCTTTTCTGAGCGTCTACTCAATTACTTTATCAGGTAGCAGAACAATTGAAAATCCTACAGCTCGAGGACTGTCCATTCCTTAGAAAGATGCGCAAGTTCTCCATATTCTCGTAGCTAAAGAAATTGATTCTTAGATGCGTTCGACTAAGAAAGATTGACAAGTCCATCGGCAATCTACTACATCTTGATTACCTAGAGATAAAGAGTGAAGCTATTGAGTTGCCACCGGAGTCCATCGGCGGTCTAAAATCTTTGAGAGTGCTAAAAATAGAACGGACACCCTCAAGGAAGCCTCACTCGATTGGCAATTTAGCAAATGTGAAGTCCCTAATCTTGCCATGCAAGGAACTTCAAAAGCTTCCCGACTCTATCGGACAATTGGACTCATTACTTGAGCTTGATGTTCAATATCTAAAAATTAGTGAATTACCTTGTTCTATTGGAAATCTTGAAAGGTTGAAAGTTTTATGCATCTGGAATTCCTATATAAACAAGCTACCAAACTCGATTGGGAGGCTCCAATCATTGGTCAAGTTGGATTTGAGCAAGTCAAGAATTGGTAGCTTACTTGATTGTATTGGAAATCTCAAAAAGTTGAAGGTATTATTTCTCAATGATAGTTGCATAAGTGAACTTCCAAAAACCATAGGAATGTTGGAAAATCTGGAAGAGTTAGATGCCTCCTTTGAACATATGGTTGGGGAAATTTCAAGTGATTTCGGGGCACTATCCTCATTGATATATCTAAACTTATCCAGAGGTCGCTTTAGTGGATTTCCTACAATGATCAATTAGCTTACAAATCTCCAATCACTTTCGTTAATGTTCTGTGATTCAATCCAACAAGTACCGGAACTTCCCAAGAGTCTAATTTCTTTAAGCCTTATATCAAATTCGCTGACCACGATCCCCGACTGCTCAACCCTAACCAATTTAGTTGACCTTAGGATAATTGGATATTTGATTGAAGAGCCCAACACAGAGGGGGTCGTGAGACTACCCGCTCTAAAATGAATGGCCCTCTGCATTGGAAAAAATGGCATTGCCTTCAACCGATTTCAGCTCCCTCTCTTAGCTACGAAGTCTCGGCATAAATTATGCGGAGCCCCAATCTCTTATCGGGCTCCTATCCAGCCTTCAATTTTTGTCGTTATACGACATCTAGTCACTGATAGATTTGTTAGTCTTTTCCAACTTGGAGAATTTGCCGATACTGTATATTTATAGATGTTCGATGAGAGAGATTCGATTCGAGGTGCTTGGAGAGCTACGGAAATTTAATGCATTGCAGATGATTGACTATCCCTTGCTCAAGATGTCACGCCCCGATCCTCGGGCACGCACACATCCTTTTCCTCGGTCTATTATAATATGCGATATCCCGGGATTACATATCGCCGACCCTTTCTTTTAGTAAACACATGTGGAAGCAATTATAAATCCCCAGACAATAAAACAATGGGATAGAAAAGCAGGGCCATATTTTTCATATTGAAACTTACAACCAAACTTTTATACCAAACACAACCCAGAGTACTTCACAACTTGTTACTCTATCTCTATTCACATCAAAATAGAATTCTCAAAAGGAAATAGAATCTCAATCCATCTGGGCCGTACTCAAGGCCCCTATCGGGATTATCTTCTTCTTCCAAAAATCATTCTCCTCAAATTTCACCTCTGAGTTCTCCTTCTCAGACTCCTCCTCATCAGCTCCTCATCAGGGTCTTGAAATGTTTTCCCCAAACTGGGATGAGACTACGTCTCAACGAGTTCTACCCCACTAAGCCCGATTAGTAAACCATTATACTATAGGCTGCCTAAACACGCACAAGGCAGAGGACTTGCCTTGGCCTCAGATCCCACCTGCAGGGTCAATATAATTCACAATAGGCACTCAAGCAATCATATCACCGATTGAAGCATCGATCAAATCGACCTAATCGATTACAAGCCAACAAGACCACTCACGGTCATTTCCATTCAGTCAATCAATTTGCAACATCAGACTCAAGGCAATGATCAATCGACTTAGTCGATTACATGTCAACTATGACCTTTCCCTGGCCAATTCAGTTCAATCAGTCAATCCATGACAAACGAATCAAACCATATCGATGATTTCATCTATACTCGATAATTAATCTCAACATTCCCATTCAACATTCCCACTCAAATATAGGCTCAAGGCACTAGAGGTGACCCCAACACGAAGTCTCGTCATCGTGCAGTACTTAGTCCTTGACCACAAATAACAATAGTATAAGGCGCTAGAGGTAGCTCACACGAAATCTCGCTATCGTGCAGTACTTAGTCATTCACTACAAAATGCAATAGGGTAAGGCGCTAGAGGTGACTCACACGAGATCTTCCATCGTGTAGCACTTAGTCCTCCACTATGCATAACAATGCAGCAAGGCGCTAGAGGAAATTCCCACGCGACTCAGGTCGCCATGTAATACTTAGTCCTTAACTACAATAAGCAATGGTATAAGACGCTAGAGGTAACTCACACAAAGTCTTCTACTTGTGTAGTACTTAGTCCTTTACCTACTCATGATCCATTGGTTTCCTTCAACACAACACACATCACATCACTTCTGATAATCATCTTGCTTCAACTATAAGCCAACACACAATTAATCCCTCACGGCCCAATGACATTGTGCCTTGCACTATCTTGGCCTCATTTCTTCGTATAAAAAATATTCTATAAATTATCGTGCGTGGGCACACGACTTGCCTTAGCCAAAAAATAATATTTTCCTTTCCATAACTCCCACATTTTCTGTAGTCCATTCAAATATTTTTGGCATCATCAACTAATGCCCGATCATTTTTCAATTAATAACCAAAGATTATTCAATTAAAGAATAATTTCTAATTTCACAAATAATTCAATTTAGCACAAAATAAAGCTCAATAAAATAAACGGACTGCGCCATGACAGTCATCACAAAATTCTGGTCGTCGGCCATCTCAATCTTAATTTCCGAAAAATAAATAATTAATTAATTAATTTCGAAAATTAATAATTAATTTCAATAAATCCAATTTAGCTCAATTAAAGCTTAATTAAATAAACGGGCTGCACCACGATCATCAGCATAAAAATTCAGCCACTAGCCATCCAAGTTGAATTTCCGGAAAATAATTAATTAATTAATTAATTTCGAAAATTAAATAATTAATATTAAAAATTAAATTTAGCTCGAAATAAAGCCCGATTAAATAAACGGACTTCACCACGGTCATCAACATAATTTTCCGGTTCCCGACCATCTCAGTTGAATTTTCGGAAAATAAATAAATAATTAATTGAATTCGAAAAAATAATATTTAAATGCCAAAAATCTCACTTAGGCCCGAATCGCCAAATTGAAGCCCAATTAGGGGTCGGAAAATTCCCGAGATGCTTCCAATAAATAGTAGACCACATCTACTTGTTAATTGCACAATCAATTTATCTAAATCGCATCACAATTAACTAATAATTGCTAATTTATTCTAATCTAACAACCTAAACATAATTAATTAAAGCTAAACCAACCTTAAAACATAATGAGTCAACTAATCCGGGATTAGTGAGGTTACTCACCAAATCGCGCGCAAATCGGATCAATTCGACAGCGGCGACGCGAGGAACGATTGTTCCCAAAGCACGGCTCGGGTTCAGGGCCGGGAAATGGCCCAAAAGCGGGCCCGAAGTGCTGGATACCCACTTCGTGGGTTTGTTGGACGGAGCCGATTGGGGCCGCTCCGGCGGCTAGGGCGGCGAGGGGAAGCCGGCGGAGGGCGAGGGGGTCGCGGGGGAGGTCCGACGGGGCTAGGCGGTTGCCGAAAGTGGCCTGACGGTGGCTGGTCGGTGCGGAACAGGGGCGAAATAGAGCTGGTTCGCGCGGCCTAGGCGTGCGCGGACGGCGGGAAGGCGGCGGGCACGCAGGCGCGGCGCGGGCGGCGATGCGGCGGCGGGATGGACGGCGACGGGGAGTTGCGATCGTGCGGCTCCTGCTCGAGCTTCCTCTTCTAGTTCGCTTCTTCGGATGCGGGGGGAGGAAGAAGAAGAAAAAGAAAGAGAGAGAGAGAGAGAGAGAGAGAGGGGAGGTAGGCATTGACTGGTCAAAGTAAAAAGGAGAGAGAGAGAAGGTGGACGGTGGGGAGTTCGCACGAAGGGGGAGGTAAAAAGGGGAGAGGAGAGAGAAAGAAAAGAGAGAAAAAGAAAGAAAAGAAAAGAGAGGGAGAGAGAGGAAAAAGAAGAGAGAGGAAGAGAAAGGGAAAATAAAATACACATTTATTTATTTCAATTTTCCTTTTCTCCTTTCCTTTTCCTTTCTATTTTTCTTTTGGTCTTCAAATTTCTTCCGATAATTTCTTTATTGAAATTTCGGACTCGTCAATAAATTGACGAGCGATGAGACAGGATCCTAAAAATAAGAATTATGACGCGCTTAAAATTTGATTCCCGAAATCGAGTTCAATTTCGTGGTTAAAAATCGATCAGACGTGATTTTAGCTCAATCCAACCAATTAGGTAGCTTTTAGGGATTTTACAGCTGATACATCCCTTAACGGCTTCACCCAATATGTTAGTTAACTCGTGAGTGATCAGCTCAGAGAAAAAGGGCCATAGGCACGTCGACGAAATGCCCATTTCACTTTATGGAAACGGGGTCGAATTTCAGGATGTCACACAAGATGCTGCCCATTCTGCCTTGTCTGAAGGAGATCCAAAGTTTGTCCCTAGGCTGAGTGCCTTAGCTAACTGAGATTCAGGGTTTGGGAGAATTGGAATCATTGCGGGATTTGTATATTTGGGAATGCGGATCCATCAAAAGCTTAAACGAATTCGATCTTTCATCAAAAGCTTAAATGAATATGATCTTTCTAATCTACAGAATTTGAAAAGTTTGAGGTTCCGTGGATGTGAATCTTTAGAGAGGGTGCTGGGTGTGCCAAAATCTTGTCAACCCATGGTCGATGATTGCCTGAGGTTCAATAGAGATGGATAAGATATGTATCATTTGATTGGCAAAGATAGTCAATGATGGTAAGTCCATAGAACTAGAGTTCGTTTTTTGCTGTGTCCTGTTTTGTGAGTTTTCCTTTAGCTAACCTTTCATCTTCATTTTGGAACCACCTCTTGCATTCTTTCATCATGTTGTCTACAAGGGAAAATCCTCTTTCATCTATCATGAACGTGTGATACTTTGACTTGCCTTGACTTGACGATGGTGATACTTTGCTGGTTTTTGTTGCGCACCAACATAACGCCGGGATTGACATGCTTTGCGGCACCTGTTTTGCTTAGAAAAAAATGGATAAAGTGGAAGGGAACTTCTAGATAATAAGCACACTAAAGATGCTGGCAAATGCTAGGTTTTGTTGTAAGGCTGAGGTGGTTGAGACTTGAAAGTATTGGTCTCATCTTATTGAGTGTTTTTAATATCAGTAAAGAATAATCATGATTTATGAGGACTGAAATAAAGGAATTATTGCTTGGTTAGCGGAAGAGTGAATCGTTGATACTTATTAGGCAGTATGAGTGATTTAGTTATTTCCTTCACGAAGAATTGGAGGTGTTTTTCTGGTTACTTTTGAACTGAAGTGGAGAAGCTTCAAGTCTTGAGTCATGGTGTGATTTGTGAACTATCTTTCTTCATTCTAGTAGTTAGCCATTTATGTGTGAAATTCGTGCTGCAAGACAATTGATATTGGAGTAAACTTGTCTATATGGTAAAACCACTATTTCTTTCAAGACTAGGTTTAGCTGCATTGAGTTGTGCATTTTGCAATTTCTGGTGTTAGGAAAATGGACCTTTGTGTCGTTGAAGACTAGATTTTGTTAATTCCTTCGGTTGACTTACGCACCTTTCCTCATCTCTCTCCCTTTATGTGCTTATAATGTGGTTGCTGTTAACTTGTTAAATAAACATGTTTGATCTTTGTGTCTATCATTTTTACATTTGCTGATAAAATGTTTGCGCAAGCTCCTTCAACACCATGGTGAAATGTTCTTTTACATGGACGTCCAGGCTTTGGCAAGACATATTGTTGATGCTTCAACAACGACTTGTTCTCTTCAATCCATATCAATAAAAGGGCGAGCTGTGGATAAGTGCATCGGTACTTTTTAATAAGCTATAAGAGTCTTCTTTTCAACTACATGGATGTTTATTGAGTTCCATTATGCAATCTTCTATTGAACTCTGTTATTTCCATACATTTCACAATTTTGTGCTTTCTTCTCTTGCTTTTGTATGCATTTAATAGAGGTCCCTTCATCTATCCTAGCAGTCGAAATAGGATAACTACTAGTAGCAATGAGGATCCTACCACTGTAGCCAAGATGTTCTAATTGTATTATTTTAAACAACAACAATGAGGATTCTCCCATAACCAATGAGGAGCCAAGTTAAAACGGTTCTTGAGTTTTCTCACCCATGAATGAGAGAATCCTCTATGAAGGTTAGGAGAAAGATTAAGATGTAAGATATTTGAAGTTTTCCTCTAGTAGAAATTTGAAATTTGTGATCAAATGTCTATGGGATCATCTATTCTGCGCATTGACAGCATTGATTTTGTGAACAAACTAGAGAAATTTTGAATATTTGAGAGTAATGGCAATTTTAAAATTACATGTTTGGATATATTCTCGCAGGTAGTAGCTGTAGTACCTTGCCTTCTCTTTTTTCATGAATTTGATTCCATTGTGCTGAAGAAGGGGCATGATAATACGGGGGTCACTGACCATGTCATCAATTAGTTAGTTTCTTGCATTCAATGACACTTATAAAGTGGTCATGTGAAATATAGTTGATGGCATGACTCACTTATAGTATGTCATTCATTGGTGCAGTTCTTTTATTGAATCAGATGGTGTTGAAGTTTAAAGTGGTGTGTTTGTGTCAGCAGGGACAAGGTAATAATTTTGTCTTACATGGTAACAAAAAGCACTCTCTTTACATAGCACACTAACTATAAACTACTGTTGGAAATTGCATGGCCATTATGAATGCTTTGCAAAAAAAATTATATGAAGCATTTAATATGGAGACTATGTAATAACCTTCAAGGCAGACTATTAAATGCTAGAGATGACTTTTCCTTGATTTGGAATTGTTTAACTTTGGATACATAGTATTGGATAAAGTACATATGTATCAAAGAAGGTATCAAACAACATGATTGCTTGAATTACTTTTGAATTGCTGAAGTAGCTTACAAGAAATGTATTAAATTGGTCTTGAGCCTTTTCAACAACATCAATGGATGTTGATCATTTCAATTTTAGGTGTGCCAAAATCTTGTGAACTCATCATCATTGACTACCCGAAGCTCAATAGAGATGGATAAGGTATGTATCATTTGATTGGCAAAGATAGTCGATGATGGCAAGTCCATAGAACTAGAGTTCGTTTTTTGCTATGTCATGTTTTGTGAGTTTTCTTTCAGCTAAGCTTTCATGTTAGTTCTAGAACCACCACTTGCATTCGTTCATTCTCTTATCTCTGAGCAAAATTCCTTTTTTGCATGTCATGAACATGCGGTACTTTCACTTGCCTCCATAGTGGTGATGCTTTGCTGGTTTATGTTGTGCATCAGCATAATGTTGGGGTTGACATGCTTTGCAGAATGTAACTTGCTTAGATAGTAAGCACACTGAAGATGCTAACAAAGCTAGGTTTTGTTGAAAGTACTAGTCATACCTTATGTAGTGTTTTTTCAATTTCACTACAGAACAATCATGATTTGTGAGGAATGAAATAAAAGAATTAACGCCTCGTTAGCGAAAGAGTGAATTGTTGATACCTTTCATGTTGTGTGAGTTATTTAGTTGCTTCGTTCATGAAGAATTGGAGGTCCTTTTGTAGTTACTTTTGAACTTACATTTTGTTTGTCTGTCTGTTATTCATTCATTCCCTCCCATCTTGAATTACCAAAGACAGTTGGGGAAGATGTTGCAATTCGCCAAATAAGGCATTTACATTCTTGAATTCTTATTTTTTGTGCCAATGACATGTCTTTTTCTGAATCCTTTGCTGTTTTGAACTGGGTTTGGGAATTTGATGACTTCTACTCATCAATGAATTCAATGAGGCAAATGCAATAACCCGGGTTGATAACTTTTTAATCATCCTTGTTTCTTGCAATTTTAGAGATTGAGCATGGATTATACGATGTTGCACAATAAAAGATTATTGTAAGCTTTACTCCACATTTGATGCCCATGATTATAGTTGCAATTTTCTAGTATTCCCATTCTTAAAGTTAAAAATATGCTTCCCTAGCAATAGCTATAAGCTTTCTTCATCTATTTTTGTAGAGTCCTGAAAATGCAATAAACTATTCATGCTAAAATGTCTTCAAGTGTAATGGCTGGGGATCTATATGAAGTTGCTAACTGGGCAAGCTTTTTCTAACTAATAGTCCTATTTTGCTTAGGCATTTGATGGCTTAATGTGCTAAGTATTAACCTTAGCTTTCGTTTACTGAAGTACTTATTTTTAGTACTCATGATTAGCTTAATCAAAGTACATCATTTATTTCATAGATCTTGGTTAAGTCAGTCAAGTAGTAGACATGTTTGGGAACTGAAACTTGAAAGATCCGCAACGTCCTTTCATATTCTTGAGTGTGCTTCCCACATACTTCATGCTATCACATCACTTAATTCACTTTATCTTGCTAGATGAGGGATTTGTTATGCTGTTATAAAATGGAGTTGTTCCTCATACTCAAAATGTGCAAGGATCCTATTATTATTTTATGAGTGTCTTTCTTGATCAAGTATCTTAACAAGCAATACTTATCTATGTAGTCGGTTCCCAAGTGTCCGTTCTCCATTAAGTGCTTTACTTTTAATGTAACATCAAAGTCATCTTTTTATGATAACCTGTCTAAACCTTATTTTGCAGATTGACAATCAAGTGAAGGGAGCTGGTGGTCATGTTTTGTAGAATCTTCAATGAGATGATGGGTTTACCTGAGATTGTAGGGCTTAACTACCTGTTATTGTTTCCCTGATGCATTTTTCATTCTTGTGAGTGAGGTAGATTATGCATGGATTTTGTTCAAGAAAGCTTGTATAATTGCATTGGTTGTGTCCAAGCTATAGCTATTGTATATTCTTTCTGGTGACTCATAACACCTTTCCTCATCTTGCTCTCCTTCTATCTCTCTCTAAAATGTGGTTATTGTTAACTTGTTAAATAAACCTATTTCTTCTTCTTGTCTATCATTCTTACATTTGCTAATGTAAAATGTTTTTGTGCCAAGCTCCTATAAGGAATGGTCAAATGTTCATTTACATGGACGTTTGGGCTTTGGCAAGACACACATTGTTGGATATGTAGCAGCAGCTTGTTCTCTTCAATCCATATAAGAGAAAGCGCCGAGACGTTCAATAAGTACATTCGTACTTTTGAGCAAGTTGTAAGAGGCTTCTTTTCATCTTCACCAATGTTGATTGAATTCCTTTGTGCAATCTTGAATTAAACTTTGATATTCTAGACATTTCACAATTTTGTGTTTTCTTTTGTTGCTTTTGTATGCATTTAACAGAGGTCCCTTTATGTATGCTAGCAGTTGAAATTAGATAACTAGAATAAGGATGCTCACACTACAGCCAAGGTGTTCTAACTAAATTATTGTCAACAACAGCTCCCATAACCATTGAAGTGGCCAAATTAAAATGGTTCATGAGTTTCCTCATGCATGAATGAGAGGATCCTCCATGACCATTTGGTTAAGAGATAGATTACGATGTAAAATATTTGAAGCTTCTCTCTATTTGAAATTGGTGATCAAGTGTCTACTAGATTTTCTATTCTATACATTGATGGCATTGATTTTGCTAGCAAAATGGAAAGATTATGAATATTTGAGAGTAATAGCAATTAGAAAAATACAATTTGGATATATTCTTAAAGGCGGCGCATCGGCTTGCCTTCTCTTTTTCAATGAATTTGATTCCATTATTACAAAGAGGGGGCATGATAATACAGGGTTAGTAACCATGTTGTCAATCAGGTTAGTTTATTACATTATATAGCACTTAGAAGGTGGTCATACGAAATCTATTTAATTGTTTGGCTCACTACTCATATGTTATCGATTGGTGTAGTTTGTTACTGAATTAGATGGCGTTGCAGTTTTAACTAGTGTGCTTGTGTTTGCCGAAACAAGGCAATAAGTTCGTATTAAATGATAACAAAAAGTACTCTCTTCCAATAGAACACTAACTGTCAATTGCTATCGGAAATTGCAGGGCTACTGTGAATGGTTCAACGAACATTTTCTACGAAGCATTTAGTGTCACCCCTCGATCTTCGGGCATGTGCCTATCCTGGCTTGGTCGATTAATTAGTGATATCCCAGGACACATCACCGATTCATTCATTTTAATATGTACATGCGGAAGCAGATAAATAATCATTAGACAACAATTCAATGGGATAGAAAAGTAGGGCCATCATTTTTGAAAATCATAACACACCTTTATACAAATCAAATTAATTTATATACATTACTATCCAATATTTACAAGGTCTACCAAAAAGGTCGATTCTCAAAACTAGTTATCCTAGGACCAACTATTTAGACCCGATTACTGAACCTTCTAAGTCCACGGGATCTAGGCGAGACGGTCCTCCACTACACCATCAAGAGTGTGTGCTGGATCCCCATCCCGAGCGGCATCAAACACCTTAGTAGGAATATCAAAACCCCTAAGGAGACCTATCCTAACACCGTAGGGAGTGGTGTGGAACCAGGCTCTAAATTGATTGGGTATCTCCTGGTGTGGGACCTCTTCAACCCGTGACTTGTGGTCACAACTAACTCGAAAGTCCAATCACTTATGGGATAAAAAAATAAATAAAGACCTACTAGGTCACTCTCATGGGACGACCATGAAATCCAGGGGTAGTCGCCATCTACGAACTTGAAAATTTTATCCCACAATGGGGTGAGACGACGTCTCAGCGAATTCAACCCCCTAAGACTCGATTAGGAAGAAAATATGCCTTAAGAGCTGCCTAAGCACAACACGGGTCATATGACTTACCTTGGCCTTAGTCTTTCCCTGCAAATCAACACAATTCAAATAGACATCCAATCAATCACCACAGATCGAATCATCGATCAATCAACTTTGTCAATTCCATGTCAACCAGACCATTCCCTACTCATTTCAATCAATACTATCTATGAGTCCGATTGAAATCCAAGACTATTTACCCCAGGTGATATACAAATAATAGCTTGCCCCAAAGGCTAATAATAGTATATCGTTCTTTCTCTAACATGACCTATCGAGTAACAAAGCCGATATAAAATACTGTTCCTTCTCCAAGATGACATATCGAGTCACCGAGCATAATATAGTATAACGTTCTTTCTCCAAGACGACATATAGAGTCGTCGAGCCGTTATAGCATATCGTTCTTTCTCCAAGACGACATATAGAGTCATCGAGCCGGTATTGTATACTACTCCAATAGTACAATCAATTTACCATTTTTATCAACATACTAATCTTTCTCCAAGATGACGTATAGAGCCATGAGCCAGTATAATATGGTATTCCGATCGTACAATCAATTTACCATTTATATCATCCTTGATAAAAATACACATGTGTGGGTACATAGTCGGCTTTAGCCAAAATACAAAGTTTTCACTTTCGAACCTCCCACTATTTTTAGTAGTCCCAAAATAGATTTTTGGCAATGTAGACCGATGCCCAGTAATTCTCCAATTAATTACCAAAATTATCAATTTCTGGAATTAAATACCCACAAACACTAATCACAATCAATTTGCATAATCAGGTACTCAATTAAATAAACGAGAGAGCACCACTACAATCAGCACAAAATTTCAATCACCGACTATGTCGTTCTAATTTTTGAAAATTAATTAATTAATTAAATAATTACGGAAAATATTAAATAAATGCCAATAAGTCAAACTTAGGTTCGTAATGCCTAATTGACGCTGAAACGAACCCGGAAAATTTCCGAGTCACTCTAGATAAATACTAAAGCTCGTTTAGGCCTTAATTGCACTAACTATCCACCAAACATGTATCGATAAACAATTAAATTTCACTAATCTAATCTAACTAACCACTTAACCATACTTAACTTAATATAATCAGCCCTTAAGCATAATTAACCTACTAAGCAAGGATTAGTGAGTTAAACTCACCTGATCGATGATCCAATCGGATCAAAATGATGAGGGCACGACGGGGGATGATCCTCTCTAAAGCGGGACTGCCAAATGGGGCCAGGATGGGCTCGAAAATGGCTACACAAGGCCCACAACCCTTGCTGGAAATTGCTTCAAAAATTGGGCCGAAAGTGTTGCTATGGTGGTTGGTTTAGGCATGGCTCAGGCTAGAATCGACCACTACCAGTAGTGGTGTGGGCCGTGACTAAAACGGCCGTGAGCCGAGCCAAGTTGGTTGCAAGATTTGCTGGAACTGGCTATCGTTTGGGCCACAGATGGGCTTAACGTTGTGGTTGGAAGGAGGAGATTCAGTGGGGCGCTGACCAAGAGAGGTGAGGGCAACACAGGTGCAGGTCCACCAAATATAGAAAGAAAACAAGGGAGGGCAGAGGACATGGGAGATTAGTGGGGGTCGGTCATATGGGGCGCTGCTAGCTTCAGCGAAGCAAACGGAGAGAGAGAGAGAGAGAGAAAAGGGCGAATGGTGAATGTCAGCCAAGGAAAAATGAAAGTAAATGTTGAAGACTAATGGGGATTGTTGGGCAGCTGGCCACATGAATGGATAGGGAGGAGAGAGGAGGATTGTCAACTAAGGAAAAAGAAACGTGCGAAACATTGAGAAAGAGAGAGAGAGAGAGAGAGAGAGAGAGAGAGATATATATATATATATATATATATGCATGTAAATGGTTAGGAAGGAAAGGGGCCCAATGGTCAACAGAAGAAAACAACACTTGAAGCTTCTGCAAGGAATGACTGGGGGTGAGCATCAGTTCAGGGTCAACCTTGGACCAACCCTGGACCGACCCAACCCTACTAGTCCTGGTTCGGTTTCCAAGGAGACTAGGTTGGTCATTGGTCCTAGAATTCCTAGACATGCATTGTGCGGGTTGGTTCTAGATCCTGAGAGTTCTAGGTCGGTCCAATCCGGATCAACCCTGAATATATATCTAATATATTATTTATAATTTTTTTATATAGAGAAAACCTTAAAATAAATAGTATTAACAACATTAAATAGCTCTTTAGTGAAGAGTTCAAGTAATTTTACATTATTCTTTAATAACTTAGATTTTTAATATCTTTTATAGCATCAATAATCATAATTTATGAAGGAGGAAAATGTTTTTATGAGGAGTCCTCACAGCGTCGAAAAAGGTATAAACAACTCCTTATGGCATCCATCTCTAGTATTCGTTTTCGTTTGCCTTATTTGTCATCTTAGTCTTCAATTTGCCAAAATCGAAAGAAACAACTTCTCCGCTTGCCACTCGACACTCACCTCGCTCGCTTTAGGTCACTCGTGCTGCTCGCCGCTCGATGCTCGCTTGGCTTATTGCTCCCCACTCGACATTCAATGCTCATTTCGTTCGATGCTCACCCACTTGACCCTCACCATTTGCCTTACTTAACTAACCTCACTCATCATCGAACCTATTAAGTCGATACGGTCCTCAATTGCCCTTTCAAAGAGTACAAAAAATTGAAATAAGAAATCATCGGTTAGTCCTAGGTTGACCTTGAAACCAGATTGAGCCCATTGGGTTGGTCCGATCCTCCGTCCCAAGCTCAATATGGTCGTTCCTCGGTCCTCAAAATTGAGGACCAATATTGTGTGGGTTGGTCCTAGGGTTAAGGGGTGGACCGGCCCAACCAGGACCATGCTCACCTCTAGGAATGACGTCGGCCAAGAAAGAAAAAAGGGAGGGGGTGTGCGCAATTGGGCGTGGGACCAAAGGGAAGGGAAAAAGAAAATAGAATAAAACACCAATACTTTTAATCAACTTCACAACTTTGCCAATTGGTTATCTTAGGGCCAATTTCTTCACCAATTTGAATAATTGAAGTCCAAAAGAAGAACATAATAAGACGGTCCCTTAATCTCGCGAATTTCCTTCGAATCGAAGTCTATTTCATTTTCTCGAAATCCGATTTTCGAACAAACTTCTCCGATTGGGGTTTGATTTGTTGCGGAAAAAAGCCCACGAAATTTCTTGTTACTAATTCACTCACACTAGATGCCAAAAATCCCTTCAAATTGACCAATCCAAATTTCTATTCATTTTTCGAATTGTCCGAATTGGTTTTCCATAAAAATCCCAAACTCACCGGAAAATCCTCAAAAAGTGAGTCAAAATTCCTATAATGACTCATGATATGACAAAACTTTCAATTTCTATAATCGAATTCAAATTCGCGGTTAATTTCAATCAGACACGGTTTTAGCGTGACCTAGCCTGCTGGGTAGCTTTTAGGAATTTTTGGTGCAATTGACCCGTGATCAATTTTCTTCAAGTCATGCATACCTCTTCGACACATTGACGGCTCTCGGTTGTCATGAAAATCTCAAGGTTTCAAATACAGACACAAAGCGCAAAAACGAAACAAAATTAGTCTAGTGCCGATCGATGAGAATTTTGTAAATTAATGGGATCACCCACGTTTAGCCACACATCTCCGTTGAACCAACTTATCTCCGATCTCTTATAGGTTTTTGACTATGTCGTAATGACTCTTCCAGACTAACACGGCCGAGCAGTCTATTCCTGGTCGAATTCCCAAGTCTATTGTACTTATATTCCTTAACGGCTTCACCTAATAGGCGAGTTATCTCATAAGTGGCCATCTCAGAGAAAAGCACCATAGTCGCATCGATGAAAAGCCCAACTCATCCAATCGAAATCAGAACCTGAAAATCAGGATGTCACATTTAGTATGGATACTATGTAATAACATTCAAGGTAGACCATAAAATGCTAGACATGACTTTGCCTTGATTTAGAACTGTTTTACTTCAAATACACAGTATTGGATAAACTACACATGTATCAAAAGATGGGATTGCATGAGTTATTTTTCAATTGTTGAAGTAGCTTACAAGAAGTGTGTTATGCTAGTCATGAGCCTCTACAACGACATCAACTGATCTTGATCATTTGAGTCTTGGCTGGATATAGCATATCAGAATTCATTATTCAAATCAAGATTGATTCGGGAATTTTGGATCTGTTGATTGGCAAAGTATACTTGGAAGGTCCTACTTATGGAAACCTAGATCCTGATTGTATGGGCGAGCAAGATTGATGGGCTATCGTCATGTTCCTTAAATAGCTCGAAGATCTTCCTAATTGATTATGTCCAATGGGTAGATTGGATGTGACATCCAGAATTTTCGGTGTTAATTTCAATTGAATTAATTAGGTCATTTCTATGCAATTGGAGCCAGGGATTAAAATGGAATACAAAATTGAGATGCGAGATGAGCTATTGGATGAGGAGAATATTTAATGGAAGCATTGAGGCCAATTGAGATGGATTTAAAGTAAATCAAGTGATTAATGGAAGCCAATTGATTCAAAATTCGTATGCCCATAGAACCAAAAATTTAAATTACCTTAGAGCTTCTAGAAGGGCCATTTTTGGCAAGGAAAATGGAGTGGAAGACAGCTGGGTTTGTGGGGCCAAAGAGAGAGAGAGAGAGAGAGAGAGAGAGAGAGAGAGAGTGTGAGAGAGAAAAGAGAAATTGGTTTTCTCTTCCTCTTCTCTCTCCTCCGTCGACGGATCTCCCCCATCTTCTTCTTCCTTTTCTTCAAACCTCCATGGGAGCCGAAGACCAGCAGAGAAGGAGCTGCTGTCGCCGCCTCTTACCGCCGTCGTCGCCCACCGAAGCCGAAACCGCTGCTCGCGGTCGACCGCACCTCGCCGTGCGCCCTCCGCCCCTTACCACGCTTGTTCGGCCGTCTCCTTTCTTCTTCGGTGTGCCTTGAAGACTTCGAATCCAGCGGATCGGGACGGACGCCGGAGCTTGCAGCCGACGTCGCCGCGGAGCCGCCGCACACCGCCTCGCCGCCGTTCGTCTCCCTATAGCTCGCTTGATCGCCGTTCGCCTCACCCAGCCGAGTTACCGCCCCTGTTCAGCCCTGTTTTGCCTCTGCTCGATCCCGTTCAGCCACCTACGACCACCGCCCGATCTCCTCCGGCCACCGTCCGGCCTCACCGAAGTCCCCTCGCCCTCCACCGGCCTTGTCCGGCTCTAATCGGCCCCGGAACGGCCCCAACCAGCAGCGTACAGAGAAGAAGAAAAATGGGTATCGCAGAGGGTTTTGGCCCGTTTTGGCCGTCTTCCCGAGCCCGGATGCTCGGCCCGCTTTGGGGAAAGTTGATCCTCGCACCGAGCCCGTCGTTTTGGTGTGAGTTTTACTCACTAATGCCTCCTTAGTGTGCTAATTACACTTAAAGGTTGATTAGTGTTAATTAAGTGTAATTAGGTTGTTAGATTAGAATTGATTAGTGTTTATTAGTTAATTGCTTTGCATATTAGTTGTGTGATTAGTGTAATTAGATAGAGAATTGCTTGTAGTATTTATTGGATGCTTCTTGGGATTTTTTCCCGTCCCTTATCGGGTGTTAATTAAGCAAATCGGGCCTAGGTGGAATTTTTAGGAATTAAATATTAATTTTGGAAATTAATTATTTAATGATTTATTTACCGGAAATTCAACTAGGATGGCCAGTGACCGGGATTTTATGCTGATGATCGTGGCGCAGTCCGTTTGTTTAATTGAGCTTTATATTGTGCTAAATTGAATTTATGGTATTTATTTATTTGATTTTCGAAATAAATTATTTAATTATTTATTTCCCGGAAATTCAAGGGGATGGCCGGTGGACCGGGATTTTATGCTGATGATGGTGGCGCAGACCGTTTATTTAATTGAGCTTTGTATTGTGCTAAATTGAATTTATTGTATTTATTTATTTAATTTTCGAAATTAATTATTTAATTATTTATTTTTCGGAAATTCAAGCTGGAATGGATGACCGGAATTTCATGCTGATTGTCGTGGAGCGGTCCGTTTATTTATTTGAGCTTTAATTTGTGTCAAATTGATTTAATGGTGCATTTTTAAGTATGTTATTAAATAAGGCAATTTTGGCCTTGTGATTGAGAATCGGTCGAGAATCGGTTGTTAGTATCGATAGTGAAGTGGTAAATCACCTGGAGAATGCACGTGGCTCGGTGACGAAGCATGACATCGTAAAAAGGGTCGGGTGGGACCGTAAAGCCACTAAATCTTGAGAGGGTCGGGTGGGACCATAAAGCCACTAGATCTTGAAAGGGTCGGGTGGGACCATAAAGCCACTAAATCTTGGAAAGGTCGAGTGGGACCGTAAAGCCACTAGATATTGATAAGGTCGGGTGGGACCGTAAAGCCACTAAATCTAAGGAATTGCTTGGCGTTGGATGAATGACCTGGAAATGGTCCGACTGACTTATAATCGACTAGGTCGATTGATCGATGATTCGATCTGAGAGTGACTTGATGTGATTCATTGCCTTGGTTTGATGTTGTGAATTGAATGATTGAATAGAGATGACCGTGAGTGGTCTTCTTGGTGTGTAATCGACTAGGTCGGTTAGATCGATGCTTCGATCTATAATATGATTGCTTGAGTGCCAGTATGATCTGTGCTAATATGCAGGTGGAATCTGAGGCCAAGGTAAGTCCTCTGACTTATGTTGTGCATAGGCAGCCCTAAGGTATATTAGTTTACTAATCGGGTCTTTAGAAGAGGCGTTGTCTCAAAGGGTGGTTAGGCAGTAGGTATAACCATTTCAGGACGTTGTCTGGTGGTTATTGAATAACCATTTAAGGAGGATGAGGAACCTAAGGAGGAGAAATCTGACGAGGAGATCCCTGTTGAGGAACTTGAGGAGGAGTACGTGAAGGAGAACCCCGAGGATGATCTAGAGTAGGATCCTGATGACGATTGTTATAGAATCAATTTGAGTAGAAACCAATCGTTTTAGTATGGCTTGTATATGATTGCAATGGTGTGGTTTTCAGGTTCAATTTCCTAGTCCTACTTGTATATCCCATTGCTTTATTGTCTGGGGATTTTTATAACTACTTCCGCATGTGCATATATAAATAAAAAGGGTCGGCGATATGTAGTCCTGGGGATATCGCATAATAAAATCGACCAAAAAGTTAAGGGATGTGCGCGTGTCTGAGGATCGGGGCGTGACATCCCCTTTTTGTGGTATCAGAGCAATGGTTACGTATTGGAGTGATAAGGTGCAATGACCTATGGGATAGTAGTAGGAAAGGCCTTTAAATTCATGACTGGTGCATGTCTTTGATAGCTGATTGGTAGAATTATTTGTCATGTGTGAATTTCTTGCTTTTAATTATTGTGGATTTGGAAGGCAGAATGTTGACTCTGGCCAGTTTGAGCGTAAGAGTACCACCGCGGGTTGGTACTAGTGTAGCAGCATTAATTGGTCTTAAGCTCGATAAGATTGATTTGATGCAAGTGTTTCTTGGGATCTGGATGAGCCAGTAATATCAGGATCAAGTGGTTGTTGTTGCTACCTTTGTTGGGGTCCAACCTGGAAGGATGATCAGGGAATATATTTCGATATCTAAGTCAAGATTCAATGCAAGCAAATTGGGAATTCGATCGGGGTAAAGACTGATGTTGAGAGAATGGTATTCTATTCCACCCAATAGGAAAGGTGGCATAGTCAGGTCAGTATTCAGACAAATGGAACATGTTGTTCTATGGAAGACGATATAGATCAGTCTCGTGTATTCTGAGGGTAAGAAATTGCGGTAAGCGTCGTCAGTACGGATAGTGATTTATGGTGCATCCGCATAAGAAGATGGAATCTTGACAACAGTTACTGCTGTCACTATTGGTAGAACAGTTCAGGAGAAGTGCGCCGTAGAACGCACTGTGGAATTTCTGGGATAGGTCTTTGGTACAAGAAATAGTGCATCCTAGCACTTGACAAGAGGTAGAAGACTCACCAAACAGGTGTCGAAATTGTGGAAGAAAACCTGGATGAATTCAGTATCCAGGTATGGTGAGAAGAACAGAAATGGAACCGACCTGGCATTAGACAGAGGAAGAATGTTTTGGGGAAAATTCTATCAGAGTATCGTAGCAGAGTTTGGATGAAGTTCGGGGAACTTCAGTTTATTGAAATAAGTGGAAGAAAGGGGAATCACTAGTTATTGTTGTTTGAATTGATAGAACCGAAAGTACGGATGTGAAGATTGATGAATGAGGAATTCATACATATTAGTGCATCGTATTAAGGAACATCAGTTTTATGGAAAGAGAAATGAAGATGGTTCATTGCAATCATGCATCAACCATTGTCAATTTAATTGGGTGACTTGTTATAAAGAGTGTTGATGTCTTCAAGAATCGACTTGAGGACAGGTTATCGTCAATTGAGAACCAGGAAGGAGGTTAGACTGAAGATAACATTTCACACTTGATTTTGCCCTTGTGAGAATAATGTGAAGCCATTTGATTTGACGAACGCTTCAGCCATTGTCATGGATTTGACAAACCGAGTGTTCAAAGAATATCTAGATCAATGGTGATCGCGTGGTGGAGAGACATTCTAGGGTGTTCATTAAGTGATGAGGATCACGAGAGCCCCTGAGAATGATCATGTGATTACAAATAAAGGAATCTTCATGGACTCAGCCAAGATTGAATCAGTTGTTAATGGACCGAGACCGACATCAATGTCAGAGATCAGAAGCTGTGGAGATTGGACAGATTACTACAAAAGGTTTGTGAAAGAATTTTCAGTATCAGCATCATCGTAAGGTTGACCTCTTAAGAAAGAAGAGAAATTCATCGGCATTGACAAGTATGATGATAATTTCCAGAGTTTAAAGGATGGGGTACATATTGATGCAACATGAGAAGATTGTTGCATAACCGTTCCACCAGTTGAGACCCAATAAGTGGAATACGAAGCGGTGTCGTGAACCAGAATTTTGGCAGAACTATAATAGTGATATTGGGTATCACCTTGGAGGAATGAAATGAGTCATTAATGTGTTGAGCCGAGAGTCTTCAATTGTGCATAGACTGGCTAAAGTATAGACTTTACTTGAAAAGACTTCGAAGCTTGGTTTTCAAATTTGAGGTAGGCTACCTTTTGAATTTTATAGCCGCCCTCAAAATTGAGCCAAATGTTCAAATTAGAATCGGCACCAAATTGATAGATAAAGATGTTCAGAAGATCTTATAAGAGGATACTGGTAATAAAGAACCAGACCTTAAGATTTATGAGGATGGAAAGTTCAGGTTCCATGAGTGATTGAATACACTTGACAGTGTAGCACTCAGGGAAAAGATCTTGTTAGAAGTTCACTATAGTATTGCAGTTTTGACAAGATGGTGCAACTAAATCAGAATCGGCATCAGCTAGATTAATAGACTGATATGAAGATAGATACCGCTGAGCAGGTTGCGAGTGTCAGAAGTGTCAGTAAGTGGAAACTCGGTAATGTGAACCGGGAGAATTGTTGCCAGCACTTGAGAGTCCCAAGTGGAAATGGAAACATATGGCTTACTAAGGATTCAGGGGGTTACTGATACCATTTGAGAATAATGGTTGATCAATGATGGAGTTGATCCACTTTGGTATAATACAAATAGATCTTGTTTTGAGTGTGTAACATCCAGATTTCGGACTCTGATTTCGACTAGATAAATTGGGCATTTCATCAACACAATTACAGTGTTTTTCTCTGAGTTGGCCACTCATGAGATAACTAGACTAGCTGGGTGAGTTATTAAGGACCTTAAGGCAAATAGACTTGAGAATTCGACCATGGATCGACTTCTCGACCGTGCTCATCTTTAGAGATCATTGCGGCATAGTATAAAATTGATTTGAAATCAAAGATAGATCGGTTCGACTGAGATGAATGACCGATCGTGGGTGACTCCACTAAATTGGAAAATTCTCATCGACCGACACTAATTTGATGTTTCTATCGTTTTGGCGCCCTGTGTCCGTATTTGAATCTTTGAGATTTGCACGACAATCGAAAGTCACCAATGGGTCGAGTGGAATTATTATGGCTCGAAGAAAATCGACCACATGTCATTTGTCCTAAAAAGCTCTGAAAACTACCCAGTAGCCTAGGTCACACTAAAAGCGTGTCGGAATGAAATTAACCGCCAATCTAAGTTCGATTTTAGAAATGGAAGATTCTATCTTATCAGAGTGGGTATACCGAAGTGTGTGTGCATTAGATAATTCGCCGGCATGGAGTGCCGAGGGTGAATTATATTTCGAATCTAAATCAGAGATTATAAATTTGGCAAAGTCTCAGGAGATTCTTTATTAAGCAGTGTATAGCAGATGGTACAGAATTTCGGTGGTGAAAAGAAAGTGAATAAAGATTTCAGGCCAAAGTCAGTACAGTAGTTATTGATTGCAGTTGCCAAGGTCAGTGTTAGAGTTATATTAGATCTTGATCAGAGATTCTCAGTTTCAGCAGATCAGTTAGATAGTTTCTTTTTAATCAGTGCAAAACAGAGTGTACAGGATTTCAATTGGTTGAGATGAGATCAGAAATCAGAAAATCGCAAGTCCAGAGTCAGCTCAGTAATCAATATTTGCAGTTGTCAGAGTGGTGTCAGAGTAAAGATTGCTCAGAACTGTCAGAAATTTTGAATTGTTGAGGTTCGAAGGTTTATTAGGGAGTCGAGAAAAAGAGATCAGATGTGGATGACAGAGTCTCTTATGTGAGAAGCTCAGTTTAGTAGTTGGTTCAAAAAGAGCAGAGTTTGTGTACAAAGATGATCTCCTTGGTCAAAGTGGTCAGGCAACGCCACGAGACCGAATGATCAGCGTGGAAAAGTGAGCCTTGATGAGACGACAATGCCCCCACCTTTCGTTTATGGATTGGTAAAGGTTTAAATTTCGAGGACGAAATTTTTATAAGAGGGGAAGAGTTGTGACATCCAGAATTTTCGGTGTTAATTTTAATTGAATTAATTAGGTCATTTCTATGCAATTGGAGCCAGGGATTAAAATGGAATACAAAATTGAGATGCGAGATGAGCTATTGGATGAGGAGAATATTTAATGGAAGCATTGAGGCCAATTGAGATGGATTTAAAGTAAATCAAGTGATTAATGGAAGCCAATTGATTCAAAATTCGTATGCCCATAGAACCAAAAATTTAAATTACCTTAGAGCTTCTAGAAGGGCCATTTTTGGCAAGGAAAATGGAGTGGAAGACAGCTAGGTTTGTGGGGCCAAAGAGAGAGAGAGAGAGAGAGAGTGTGTGTGAGAGAGAAAAGAGAAATTGGTTTTCTCTTCCTCTCCTCTCTCCTCCGTCGACGGATCTCCCCCATCTTCTTCTTCCTTTTCTTCAAACCTCCATGGGAGCCGAAGACCAGCAGAGAAGGAGCTGCTGTCGCCGCCTCTTACCGCCGTCGTCGCCCACCGAAGCCGGAACCGCCGCTGCTCCGCGGTCGACCGCACCTCGCCGTGCGCCCTCCGCCCCTTACCCTGCTGTTCGGCCGTCTCTTTTCTTCTTCGGTGTGCCTTGAAGACTTGAATCCCAGATACGGGACGGACGCCGGAGCAGCAGCAGCCGACGTCGCCGGAGCCGCCGCCGCACACCGCCTCGCCGCCGTTCGTCTCCCTATAGCTCGCTCGATCGCCGTTCGCCTCACCCGGCCCGAGTTACCGCCCCTGTTCAGCCCTGTTTTGCCTCTGCTCGGTCCCGTTCAGCCACCTACGGCCACCGCCCGATCTCCTCCGGCCACCGTCCGGCCTCACCGAAGTCCCCTCGCCCTCCACCGGCCTTGTCCGGCTCTAATCGGCCCCGGAACGGCCCCAACCAGCAGCGTACAGAGAAGAAGAAAAATGGGTATCGCAGAGGGTTTTGGCCCGTTTTGGCCGTCTTCCCAAGCCCGGATGCTCGGCCCGCTTTGGGGAAAGTTGATCCTCGCACCGAGCCCGTCGTTTTGGTGTGAGTTTTACTCACTAATGCCTCCTTAGTGTGTTAATTACACTTAAAGGTTGATTAGTGTTAATTAAGTGTAATTAGGTTGTTAGATTAGAATTGATTAGTGTTTATTAGTTAATTGCTTTGCATATTAGTTGTGTGATTAGTGTAATTAGATAGAGAATTGCTTGTAGTATTTATTGGATGCTTCTTGGGATTTTTTCCGTCCCTTATCGGGTGTTAATTAAGCAAATCGGGCCTAGGTGGAATTTTTAGGAATTAAATATTAATTTTGGAAATTAATTATTTAATGATTTATTTACGGAAATTCAACTAGGATGGCCGGTGACCGGGATTTTATGCTGATGATCGTGGCGCAGTCCGTTTGTTTAATTGAGCTTTATATTGTGCTAAATTGAATTTATGGTATTTATTTATTTGATTTTCGAAATAAATTATTTAATTATTTATTTCCGGAAATTCAACTGGGATGACCGGGATTTTAGATGAACCGTTTATTTAATTGAGCTTTGTATTGTGCTAAATTGAATTTATTGTATTTATTTATTTAATTTTCGAAATTAATTATTTAATTATTTATTTTTCGGAAATTCATTTGGAATGACCGGAATTTCATGCTGATTTTCATGGAGCGGTCCGTTTATTTATTTGAGCTTTAATTTGTGTCAAATTGATTTAATGGTGCATTTTTAAGTATGTTATTAAATAAGGCAATTTTGGCCTTGTGATTGAGAATCGGTCGAGGAATCGGTTGTTAGTATCGATAGTGAAGTGGTAAATCACTGGAGAATGACGTGGCTCGGTGACGAAGCATGACATCGTAAAAAGGGTCGGGTGGGACCGTAAAGCCACTAAATCTTGAGAGGGTCGGGTGGGACCATAAAGCCACTAGATCTTGAAAGGGTCGGGTGGGACCATAAAGCCACTAAATCTTGGAAAGGTCGGGTGGGACCGTAAAGCCACTAGATATTGATAAGGTCGGGTCAATAGATATTGATAAGTTCGGGTGGGACCATAAAGCCACTAAATCTTGGAAAGGTCGGGTGGGACCGTCTAGATATTGATAAGGTCGGGTGGGACCGTAAAGCCACTAGATATTGATATGGTCGGGTTGCCACTAAATCTAAGAAATGGCGTTGGATGAATGCTGGAAATGGTGGACTTATAATCGTAGGTCGATTGATCGATGATTCGTCTGAGAGTGACTTGATGTGATTCATTGCCTTGGTTTGATGTTGTGAATTGAATGATTGAATAGAGATCCGTGAGTGGTCTTCTTGGTGTGTAATCGACTAGGTCGATTAGATCGATCTTCGATCTATAATATGATGAGTGCTGTATGATATGTGCTAATATGCAGGTGGAATGCGAGGCCAAGGTAAGTCCTCTGACTTATGTTGTGCATAGGCAGCCCTAAGGTGTATTAGTTTACTAATCGGGTCTTAGAGGGTAGAACTTGCTGAGACGTTGTCTCAGTGGTTATTGAATAACCATTTCAGGTCCTGGATGAGGAACCTAAGGAGGAGAAATAGGAGATCCTGTTGAGGAACTTGAGGAGGGTACGTGAAGGAGAACCCGAGGATGATGTAGGATCGATGACGATTGTTATAGAATCAATTTGAGTAGAAACCAATCGTTTTAGTATGGCTTGTATATGATTGCAATGGTGTGGTTTTCAGGTTCAATTTCCTAGTCCTACTTGTATATCCCATTGCTTTATTGTCTAGGGATTTTTATAACTGCTTCCGCATGTGCATATATAAATAAAAAGGGTCGGCGATATGTAGTCCTGGGGATATCGCATAATAAAATCGACCAAAAAGTTAAGGGATCGAGGATCGGGCGTGACATTGGAAGAATTTATTTGATAAGTGTCAACGGGTGTGATGACATAAAGGAGTATATAAGGAAGACATTCTAGTTGTTTGAGTGTGTGTGCGATAGAAGAATTCCAACATTTGAAGCTCCTTGTTTTTAGTCAATTAAACTATTGAGCGAAACCTTGTATGCAAAAGAGAGTTTATATCTTTGAGAGACCTTGAGGAAGTGTAGTAGAGTCTCTACACTGTGGAATCAAGGAAGAGCTTTACTATAACAACTCTTTTGCTCATAGTGAAATCAAGCTGGTGGGCTGTCAGTGTAGAAGAGTGGACGTAGGCTTAGATTAAGCCGAACCACTATAAACTCTGTGTTCATATTATCTTCCTTACGCTCTTTTACTTTGATCGTAACTTGATTTGTTTACAAGAGTCTAATTTCTTTTTCATAATCTATTATTGATTTAAGTTGCATACTTCACTTTGGGAAATTTATTTTTACACCTATTTCACACACATAACACCCACAATATCACATTTCATAAAGCAGTTCAATGGTTTTTGAAAATAGAACCAATTTTCGGGTAAAACAGAATGCACCTCTTTAGTAAAAATTCTTGGAAAATTAGTAAAAACTCTCAAAAAATTCTGAAAATTTAACTTGAGGTAAAAAAGATCCAGATGAAGATAGTTCATGAAGAACACCATGTCAATAAAGTTCCACATCAATCACATAGATCCACACAATACAGCAAAAGAAATTCCAGCACTACTTTTTGCACTGTTTCAGAAATAATTTCTATTAAGCCCTTAAATGAATTTCAAAAATTATGATATTTTGATATGTTATAGATGAGATCTAGAGGTAAAAGTCTCATGCAGAAATATAAGCCTGATTCCTTTTGGATTAAAAAATATAATTTTTATAACTCTCCCTAACTCTTGGTTCACTGTCCAGATTCATCATTTTCAAAGAAAAATCATTTTCTCTGGGTCAACTACTCCATTTAGTTGACCTTGACTTTACAGCCGCACGCCACCTCGCATGCTGCATGTGGACGTGGCCTTCACTGGCCGCTCGACACCTTGCTTCTCCATGCAAGGAACGTGTCCTCAGCAACCGTACTCCTTCTTGTTGCTGTCCACCGAAGGAAGTGCTATGTGGCTTGGTCAAATGGGCTTCTTTGGTTGACTGCAATTTGTCGACCAAGAGGAGAGAGGGCTCAGGATTACTTGGTCCAACAAATTGGTGGCCGCATTGTCCGTAATACATGACCCAAATTCCTTCCAACTGTTAGCCCTAAATTTCTATACGTGCATGCAGCATTTTCGGTTCCATGGTCTTGATGGAATCAACTAATATTTATTCAACCACCGCATGTACAAGTACGTGGCTGCAATTCTTGCATGGAGAAAGAACTCAACAAGGCTGCATGGTGATCGATTCTTCTTCATTTGTTAACCTGCACAATGAAGAGACGTGCATGGTCCTCATGCACGGTCCAACTTCTCCCAAAGTTTGTCTCTTAATTTCACCATGTGTTTGGGCTGAAATATAATTACTTATATGGCTGCACGAGTCGCAACAACGTACATGCGAGGTTCGGTTCCTAGCGTACACAATTTGACAGCCAAATTTAATATAGAAAATATCTTGTCGACACATCTCATGGAATAAATCTTGGTCTCACTTGAATGTAGGAACGAGGCTATAACTCATTCAATGATCGAACCATGTGTAATTGTGACTCATCAGTCCAATGGTGAAAATAAAACAATGCCCGTACAAAATACCAATGACACCATCCGATGATACTCCCATCAATCGGTCACGGTCATCACATGTCCGAGGGTTGTCAAAATTCTCGAATGCCACAATTCAAGCTCAACTTGACTCGATACAATCTAGTCATAAAATGAGCTAACAAGCGTCGCCGTGTTAGATGGTTGCAGAGATTCGAAGAAATCTTCATACAAAGGATGGGATTGAACGAATGGGAGGTTGCGAAATGACATCGTACGTTGTGCTTTTTCTATTTGGGTCAAGAAATGGGCCTCCTCCGAGAGGAGAGGCGGGAACCTTGTGACGCCTCCCCCGGTTTTGACCCATCTTTTCAAGTCATGCGGTTTGCAGGGGGAGTCGGGAGTGGGGCGATGACCTCTCTGCACTCTTTTTATTTATTTATTTCTTTCTTTAAACTTATATAGCATGGCACGGCAATTCTAACATGTTCCGCTACCTAATCAATTGCGCTTCGGCGCATGTTATTCAGGATTTGTGTGTGTGTATATTCATTCTAAAGAAAGTTTTCCATTAACTCGAGAACCGAACTCTGTCGGTCGATAAGAAGTGTGGGAGCACAGTATGATAATGGGATCAATCTTCTAACAAACAAGGCAATCTGAGTTGCAAAGCACACGAGACAATTTTACTATAGATAAAAGCGAAAGCAGCATCCACTAAGAGCGTCGGAAATTGACGAGCCACACGAGCTTTATGCAATCCATCTCGAGATTCATAGCTCATTGAGGCTCCCTCGAGGCTCCCTTTTGTAACCTATAAAATAGCAAATGGATTATGGTCCTCCCTAGAGGATTTAACCCTATCAAGGCAATGAAAGTTAGTGTCCGACTAGCATTTAACCCCGGAATAACAAATTCATGCATCACCCGACACTAGCACAAGGATCTTGCATTCCAAACTAAAAATTCGAAGAGGTCTGCGCCGGATTTTAATAATTGGGCCTAGACTGCACAAGACCCAAAACTATTTATAGTCCAGGTCTTATTGCTTTATGTTTTCAAAGCCCAAATGACTATTGAAAGGCCTCGCCTATCAAACTCTCTTCTTAAAAAAAAAAAAAAAAAAAAAAAAACCTATCCGATGCATCACGTACGGAAGATTGGGTTAATATATTATGCTTATTTGCTCATTAGCAGTTGCTAGAGTGCTATGGTACGTTCTTATTTGCACTTAGCAGGCGTGAGGAGAGTTGATACCTTAACAATTGGCGTGAGGAGTAACACCGCACTTAGCAGGCAACCCCATCGCGAGATCGGAATCGATCCCTAGAGTTGGCAATATGGCCGAGTTCTTGTACGAGCAGAAGCAGCTTAGGTCTGCCCCCGAGAGCCCTTCGCAGCACTCCTTTGTCGGCTCCGCCGGGTTCGGCTTCCTCACCGCCGGCTTGCAAGCCATCAATTGATCATTGCTCATCTTGCACACTGATATCGCCTCCGAACCTCCCGCCAATGCGACGGCCACCACCGCCACCGCCACCAACACCAACATCAACCTACCGGCAGCCATCTTTTAGAAGTGGTTTTGTAGTGCCCTTGTAAACTTGTGATTGGAGACACACGTCTACAATGTGTGGTTATATAGAGAGTGTTGACACCTAAATTTCACCTAAATTAGTTAGTTAAAAATAGCATTAGAGGTTAGGAATTATCCAAAAAAAAATTAAATTAAAAAATATCCGGACCGTGAAAAATCCCCTACTCTTCCCTCAGTCTTTCTCCTCCACCAATCGGTCACCGCAAGCCTCCGCCACTCGCCGCTGCGTCGACGTCGTATCCCCTTCCCGTGCCATCACCCCTCGTCGTCAAGCCGCCCCCGGCCATCGCCTGCGCCGCTCGTTTCGCGTCCCATCTCAGCCAAGCCACCATCTCTCTCTCTCTCTCTCTCTTCCCCCGTGTTTCCTCTTCGAAGCAATCATTTTGTCAATCTGAACCGCTTTTTCACTTACGAAAGAAGGCCGCGTGTAACTTCCGGGCAAACGCAGCGAAAGTGAGAGATCTCTCTCCGTTGCTTCATCAAGTTGCTACGAGGATCAGACTCGGACTTCCCAAGTCACCGGGCAGACCCAATTCGGAGATCCATCTCTGAACCGTCCTTCCAGAATGAAGAGAAAAAGGGAGGAAAAAGAGACGGCGACGGCAGCTTCAACAAGCAGTAGCCGTGATGGCAGACCCAATTCGGAGACCCAATTTGGGATTTGTTATTATCGACATCCCTATAGATGTTTTGTGTATAATTTCTCATCGACTGATTCTTTTGTATCGTTATATCTGCTTTTGAATTCGCTGTTGAGTTACATTTCGTTGTTCATTTTCTTCGTGTGATCACAAACAAAGACCTGGATTCAATTGTACTGCTGAATACCATAGACATTATCCCTCCTGTCGGCCCTTGTTTATTTCTCTTCTTTTTCTTTGGCTTTTTCGGTATAGTATAACCCATGCAGTGTTGAAATGTTGTGCAATGGTTAACATGGAGATGGGCATACGTGCATGTGTGGGTAAAGAACTTTGAAGCATTTAAGTGTGCAACTATTTCCTTGATTCTTAAGAGGTGTAAAGACATGACTAGAGATATTGATGCCAAAGGCTTAATCACGATGAATATTTAGTTTCAGGAAAAAGAAATGTACTAGGTTGAGACAGACAAGTAACACAACAAGAAGCTTGTCGGTTTTGAGTTCTGTCTTTCATGGTGCATTGTTTATTTAGTATCTTACATTTTTCATTAATGGAATGGGCATGTCCTCAATTATGAAGGTTGCTACACTCTCTTGCAGTTTTCTTTCTCCTTATTTCTTTTCTCTAGTTTCTGTTTTTCTAGTTTAAATTAAACCTCTTCTCAAATTCGAGTGAACTTTACTTTTCCCCTAAAAAAGGATGAGAAGTTGGCTTACTGTTGCAAAATTATTGTGATCTAATCTAGAATAAAAATTTAAAACAAATCCAGATGGTCAGCACCTCTTTGATGTCTCGCAGTGAATTTCTCTTTACATTGACCTGATAGATCTGAGTGCACGTGGTTCTTTGTTCCCACAGAACTTGATCACTTTATTAGTATGTTATTGTTACTCTGTCAGCATGATACTTGTTCATTTGCTTTTTACTGGGTTGTTAATTCAATGTCTATATTCAATGCCAGGCAAAAATTCCTGATATTGAGTAGTGTTTAGACATAGTTGCCACTCTACAGGCCAAGAAGGGTTCTGGTGAGGTTCGTTGTCTCAGGCAACTCACACTTCTGACTACGTGACAAGATATTGGGTGAATTTCCATTTATTTCCACAAGTTGATAGGGAAGTGGTGGTTATTTGCTGTTTAACAACAAGCTGTAGATTTTGGTAATTTAGTTGAGGGGTGCCGAAATGATTGATGACCTTGTGTTGAAATTGTGAGGCTTTGAATCTTGAAATGATTGCAGTTACTTACCTCTGAGAAACTTAGGTCAAGATGTTCGCAGGTAATTAGAATGAGGAAGAGACTTTCCTTCTAAAATGCTTGCTTGGCCCATTTATGGAAATGAAAAATCTCAATGCACATCACTAAATAGTAAGCCTTGTTTATGCTCTCCACGTTAGGAATTTTTCTCTTTTAAAGGTAGGGGGAACATGCTGATTAGGTGTTGCATCTTGCTTGTTGTACCTTATAGATCTTCCTTATACTTTATCACATCAAATGGTTTTGTCATTGAAAAACGTCGGTATCATCTCCCATGTTTGGTGGTCGAGCATTAGAGGTTTTCGATCGCTTATCTTAAAATGAGTAGGAATTATCTGCATTTAGGTTCTATTTAGAAAAGGAAATGACTTTTGCAGACCTTTCTTGTGCAAGAGCATAGGAGGAGATATTGTTTTGCTGTTATTCTAGTTTAGAGCCTGGTTAATGGGATTGCGAAAAAGTGACAAAAGAAAGGTGGAGATGTATCTAATTCACGAGTTATTTTTCTTCTTCTTTTTTAAAAACTGTTTCACATTGGTTGTTATTCTCTTTTCACTGAAACCTTAAGGGAGCTTAGAGCTCAAATTAGTATCTTGTGTTTAGAATGAAATAAACAATTCATTTGTTTCATTTGTCTCTTCATTTAAATAGGAGAATGCTTGCTTGCTGATTGAATATTCTTCAGAAAGCAATAGTTTTATTGAGCAAACCTTTCAACAGAGTTATTTACATGAGAGTGAATCTAACAAGCTTGGGGTGAGAAGTTAGTCTTAGAAATTGTTATGCGAAGTCTAAAGCCATCTTTTTCCTTAACGTAAGATTTAAAGGCTCTCTTATTTCTATCTCTAGACTAACAGAAGGTTGAGATTTGGATTTGGTATGATTCAATTCCATGTTTCAATGCCATGGTGAACACATCTTAACTGTGACTTTTCGGACAGATCCATGCCCCAAGGAGATTTAGTCCGAGGGCAACATGTTGGTGGGTGATCTGAGGATTCTCATTGACGTTGCTATAGCTAGTATCTGTTTGTATGCATCCTTCTTCTCCTTGTTTGTGGTTCCTTTTTGTATATTGGCTATTTTCAAACACTTCCAAGGCAATCACTCATGTGGAAAGCCTGTGATGTCAAATGGTTCCATATGGTTTTTATCTAAGCAGCTAATATCCCCTCGCCTTCTTTGGATAGAGTCCTTCCCTTTCTCTTTATTTCCAGCTATCTTGTGTAAGAGAACTAAAAATTTGGCCATCTCATTCTCTTCTGGTTACCAGTCTGCATAAATGGTGAATCCTACCAATACTTTCTGCCATTGACTCTCTCTCTCTCTCTCTCTCTCTCTCTCTCTCTCTCTCTCTCTCTCTCTCTCTCTCTCAAGTAGAGTTGGATTAGGGGCTGTATTCATTGAATAGAGTCGCATCAAAATTTCAGATAGGCTTAGCCTTTCAGTGCCTTTCGGCACTTTAACTCTTTCTTTCATTTTTTTTTTTGTCTTCCCTTTAAAAGAGGCATGGAATTTGATTCATATCTTCCAGTCAGAGATCCCTTAATGGAATTGATCCATTTCAAGGAATAGCTACCTCTTAATTCATACGGGCCGTCATAAAAATAGGACCTACGTGCTTTGACATGATTATATAGACTCATTTTACAGCTTCTGAAAAGTTAATCGCTTTGCAAAATTAGTATGAGAACTGTGGATTTTTGTAGTGCAGGCATCTTCAAGGAGCAAAAATAGGCCAAGTAATTAGGAAGTTTGTCCAATCTATGCACTCTCACTACAAAAGCCTACATTTAATTCCATGAAGGGTCGGAAACCCAATTGAAATCAAGTCTGCTTGGGCTTTTACAATGGAATTTTATATTCCTAAGTGGAAACGCACCAGAAAAGCATCTTGTTTGGATCTCTGGATTCACCCAATGATTGAATTTCATAATTTGGATTAAATACAACTCTCCAGTCAAAAAAGTAAAAATGCATATGTGTTTGATCTGTACCTATACAATCCCATAATGTTGGATTTCAAGCATGGTGCCCACCTCAGCAATGACATAATAACACTATAAAGTTTAAGTTCATGACAAACAACAACATAAATTTTGTGTATCTGTGAAGATAAACACATATGTTGCGTGAATTTAGGGTGCAAGATCAAAATCTTGAGTATATCTAGCAAATTTAGACAGTTTATAAAAAAATTCAAAAATTTTAATAGAGCATTTCATTTGAATATAATACCTCTCTCGAATTTATTTCTTCTTATGTCTGATCAAGGAAAATGTCCACCTCTACCATGTAATGTGGTTTGGTGTCAAAAGCACGGCTCATTATCAAATGAAGTCCAGTCCACAATAGCAAGAAATTGTTTACTTATTAAAGGAATTCTCAGTTCAATTGGCTTGAGAATCAACAGAGACAATATATGAAAAATATACATTGGACATGCTCTTTCTTCTTTCATACAAGCCGTGACAACATCTTGCCACATTATCTCTTAAGCATCGCCTTTGAAATTAAGCTTTTGTAAGTCGTGTCGAATACCCAAAACTAGTATCCTTAGAATGGACTCGTGAAACTCGCATCGAAAGATGAATGTGATTTATTGCAACATCCTCTCACAATCATGTGATAACTACATGTAGGTGATGTAATTCAGCATAACAATGAAATACCTACTAGTCTTCGCTAGTATAGAATGTTATTTGCACATGCATGGCTATATAACAATATGCAACTCGATCCCCTCGAGATAGATTTTAAGTTAACGATCCATTAAAATGTCAATTCAACGGCAATCTGCAATGGCCACAACTAACAGGATTCGCCGAAGGAGAAGAAATGAAATGGAACGTCAATTGCTCTATCAGTATACCCAGAAATGAATACCGTTCTAAGTTAGGAAATAAGAATGAATTCATGATACTGGTTTTCTCAGGGTATGCATAATATCTTGGGCTGTTGAAAAGGAAAATTTATGTCATATCTCAACAAAATGCCAGAAGACTCCAAGTAAAATAAAAGAGGAAATTATACTTCTCGACAGGTACCGATTACAAAGCAAACCCAGTCACAAAAATTGGAGAGAAAAAGTTGCATCACGGCATTTCAACTTGAGATGGTAAGGTCGCAAACTTGAGGAGGGTGGATGATAGGAGATGGAACCATCATTCATTTGCCTTCTTTACAAGACTATTGATTTCTTTCTCGATATCAGCAAAATTCATCTTATCAGCATTTTGAATTTACTGGAACGACCAGACCCCACGTGAAAGAAAACGAATTAATTTAAACCACAATCTCATTAGAGTCTATGTACCTGTTGATCAAAAGACAAATTCATATACCTGCCTCTCTTAGAGAGAAATATCATGCCAGCTTTGAGCATTTGGTAGGGGAAATTCCAAGTGAAATCGGGGCGCTATCCTCATTGAAATATCTATCATTATCGAATGGTCGCTTTAGTAGATTGCCCACAACGATCAATCAGCTTACAAATCTCCAAATATTTCACTTACTGCCTTGTGATTCAATCCAACAGTTGCTAGAGCTTCCCAAGAGTCTAACTGAATTAAGCCTTACATCGAATTCACTGACCATGATCCCTGACTGCTCAAACCTAACCAATTTAGTTTGCCTTGAAATAATTGGATATTCAATTGAAGAACCCAACACAGAGGGGATCGTGAGACTACCTGCTCTAGCACGATTGAACCTCCGTGTTGGAGAAATGGCCTTGCCTCCAACCAATTTCAGTTTTCTCTCTCGGCTACAAGGCCTCAACATTTTATGCTGAGCCCCAATCTCTTATCGGCCTCCCATCCAGCCTTCAATATTTATGGTTATGCGATGTCCAGTCACCGATAGATTGGTCACTCTTTTCCAACTTGGAGAATTTGTCGAAGCTGTATATTTATAGATATACGTTAAGAGAGATTCGATTCGAAGTGCTTGAAGAGCTACGCAAATTCAATGAATTGCGGATGTTTGACTGTCCATTGCTCAAGACGCTGCCCGTTCTGCCTTGTTTGAAGGAGATCCAATGTTTGTACTTGTTCCGATTGCCTCTGCTAACTAAGATTCAGGGTTTTGGAGGATTGAAATCATTGTAGGATTTGTCTATTAGGTCTTGCAATTCAATCAAAAGGATAAATGAGTATGATCTTTATAATCTACAGAGTCTGAAAAGTTTGATGTTCCGTGAATGCGAATCATTGGAGAGGGTGTTGGGTGTGCCAAAATCTTGTCAACTTGAGGTCTTTGATTGCCTGAGGTTCAATAGAGATGAATAAGATATGTATCATTTGATTGGCAAAGATTTTCAATGATGGTAAGTCCATAGAAGTAGAGTTCATTTTTTGTTATGCGCTGTTTTGTGACTTTTCCTTCAGCTAACCTTTCATCTTGGTTCTGGAGCCACCTCTTGCATTAGTTCATCTTGTTGTCTCTAAAGGAAAATCCTCTTTCATGTATCATAAACAAGTGATACTTTGACTTGCCTACTTGACGATGGTAATACCTAGCTAGCTTATGTTGTGCACTAGCATAACGTTGGGATGGACATGCTTCGTGGCACTTGTTTTGCTTAGAAAAAATGGATAAAGTGGAAGAGAACTTTTAGATAGTAAGCACATTAAAGATGCTGACAAATGCTAGGTTTTTGTTATAAGGGTGAGGTGGTTGAGACTTGAGAGTACCGGTCTCACCTTATGGAGTGCTTTTAATATCAATAGAGAACAATCATGATTTATGAGGATTGAAATAAAGGAATTAATGCTTGGGTATCGGAAGAGTGAATCGTTGATACCTATTATGCAATATGAGTGATTTAGTTATTTCCTTCACGAAGAATTGGAGGTGTTTTTCTGGTTACTTTTGAACCAAAGTGTAGAAGTTTCAAGTCGTGAGTCACGGTGTGATTTGTGAACTATCTTTCTTCATTCTAGTATTTAGCCATTTATGCGTGAAATTTGTGATGGGTTACAATTGATATTGCAGTAAACTTGTCGATATGGTCAAGCCATCATTTCGTTGAAGAGTAGCTTTAGCTGCATCAAATTGTGCATTCTGCAATTCCTAGTGTTAGGAAAGAGCACCTTTGTGTTGTTGAAGACTAGATTTTGTTTATTCTTTCAGCCGACTTATTGCACCTTTCATCATCTCTCTCTCTCTCTCTCTCTCTCTCTCTCTCTCTCTCTACTAATAATGTGGTTACTATTAACTTGTTAAAGAAACTTGTTGATCACCGACCAAAAAAATAAATAATAATAAAATAAATATGTTGATCTTTTTGTCTATCATTTTTACATTTGCTAATAAAATGCTTTTGTACAATCTCCTCGAAGACCATGGTGAAATGTTCTTTTACATGGACGTATAGGCCTTGGCAAGACATATTATTGGTGCTACAACAATGACTTGTTCTCTTCAATCCATATTAGTAAAAGGGCGACCTGTGGATAAGTACATTGGTTTTTTTTAGCAAGCTGTAAGAGGCTTCTTTTCAACTACGCAGATGTTTATCGAGTTCTATCATGCAATCTTCCATTGAACTTTGTTATTTCCATACATTTCACAATTTTGTGCTTTCTTCTTTTGCTTTTGTATGCATTTAGTAGAGGTCCCTTCATCTATGCCAGCAATCAAAATAGGATAACTAGCAGCAGCAATGAGGATCCTACCGTTGTAGCCAAGATGTCTAATTATATTACTTTAAACAATAGCAATGAGGATTCTTTCATAACCAATGAACAAGCCAAGTTAAACCAGTTCTTGAGTTTTCTCACGCATGAATGAGAGAATCCTCTGAAGATTAAGAGAAAGATTAAGATGTAAGACATTTGAAGTTTTTCTCTACTATAAATTTGAAATTTGTGAGCAAATGTCTACTAAATCATCTGTTCTGCACATTGACAGCATTGATTTTGTGAACAAACTAGAGAAATTTTGAATATTAGAGAGTAATGGCAATTTTAAAATTACAGGTTTGTATATATTCTCAAAGGTAGCAGCTGTAGCACCTTGCCTTCTCTTTTTTCATGAATTTGATTCCATTGTGTTGAAGAGAGGGCATGATAATACAGGGGTCACTGACCATGTCATCAATTAGTTAGTTTCTTGCATTCAATGGCACTTATAAAGTGGTCATGTGAAATATAGTTGATGGTATGACTCACTAATGGTATGTTATTCATTGGTGCAGTTTTTACTGAATCAAGTGCTGTTGAAGTTTTAAGTGGTGTGTTTGTGTCAGCGGGGACAAGGTAATAATTTCGTCTTACATGGTAACAAAAAACACACTCTTTCCATAGCACACTAACTGTAAACTGCTGTTGGAAATTGCATGACCATTATGAATGCTTTGCCAAAAAAAAATTCTATGAAGCATTTAATATGGAGACAATGTAATAACCTTTAAGGTAGACTATTAAATGCTAGACATGACTTTTCCTTGATTTAGAATTTTTTAACTTTGGATACACATTATTGGATAAACTACATACGTATCAAAGAAGGTAACGAACGGCAAGATTGCTTGAATTGCTTTTCAGTTGCTAAAGTAGCTTACAAGAAGTGTATTAAACTAGTCTTTAGCCTCTTCAATAGGATCAGCAAATGTCAATCCTTTCAGTTTTGGGTGTGCCAAAATCTTGTGAACTCATCATCATTGACTGCTTGAAGCTCAATAGAAATGAATAAGGTATGTATCATTTGATTAGCAAAGATAGTCGATGATGGTAAGTCCATAGAACTAGAGTTTGTTTTTTGTTGCGTCCTGTTTTGTGAGTTTTCTTTTAGCTAAGCTTTCATCTTAGTTCTAGAACCACCACTTGTATTTGTTCATCCTCTTATCTCTGAGCAAAATTCCTTTTTTGTATGTCATGAACATGCAGTACTTTCACTTGCCTCCACTATGGTGATGCTTAGCTGGTTTATGTTGCGCATCAGCATAATGTTGGGGTTGACATGCTTGGCAGCACGTAACTTGCTTAGATAGTAAGCACACTGAAGATGCTAACAAATGCTAAGTTTTGTTGAAAGGTAGAGGTGGTTGAGAGTATCCGTCACACCTTATGTAATGTTTTTTCAATTTGACTACTGTACAATCATGATTTGTGAGGAATGGAATAAAAGAATTAACGCCTGGTTAGCGAAAGAGTGAATTGTTGATACCTTTTATGCATATGCAGTAAGAGTGATTTAGTTACTTCCTTCATGAAGAATTGAAGGTGCTTTTCTAGTTACTTTTGAACTTATATTTTGTTAGTTTGTTTGTTTGCTATTTGTTCATTCCCTCCCATCTTAAATTACCAAACACAATTGAGGAAGATGTTGCTATTCGCCCAATAAAGCATTTACATTCTTGATTTCTTATTTGTTGTGCCGATGACTTCTGAATCCTTTGCTGTTTTGAGCTGGGTCTGGGAATTTGATAACTCTTAACTCATTGACAAATTAAATAAGATAAATGCAATAATCTCAATTGCTCCCTTTTGTATAATTTTGGTTTCCTGCAGTTCCATAGATTGAATTGGGATTGTTTGATGCTGCACAATCAAAGATCACGGTCAGCTTTGCTCCACATCTGGTGCCAATGGTTATAGTTGCAATTTTCAAGCATTCCCATTCTTAAAGTAGAAGTTCTGCTTCTCTAGCCATAATCATTTACTTTTTTCATCTATTTATGCAAGGTCTTGGAATGCAATCAACTATTCTTGCTGAAATGTCTTCCGGTGTAACGGTGGGGATCTATATGAGCAACTTAAAGTTGTTTGCCAGCCAAACTTTACATGGCTAATAGTCCTATTCCACTTAGGCATTCAATGGCTTAATAGTATTGAGCATTAACCTTAGCTTTTGTTTGTTAAAGTATTTTTCAGTACTCATAATTAGCTTAATCAAAGTACATAATTTATTTCATAGATCTTGGTAAGTCAGTTAAGTAGTGGAGATGTTGGGGGACTAAAACTTGAAAGATCCATGATTTCCCCTCGTATTCTCGAGTGTGCTTCCCACATACTTCATGTTGTTTGATCGCTTAATTCACTTTTTCTTGGTGGATGAGGAATTCATTATTTTGTTCAAAAAAGGAGTTCCTCATACTCAACACATGCGAGGATTCTATTATTGTTTTATGAGTGTTTTTCCCGATTGAGTATCTAGACAAGCAATACTAATCTCTGTTGTAGGTTCCCAAGTGTCTGTTTTCCATCGAGTGCTTTACTTTTCGTGTAACATTAGTCATCCTATGGTGGTAAGCTGTCTAAACCTTTTTGTAGATTGACAATGTAGTGAAGGGAGCTTGTGGTCAGACTTTGCAGAATTTCAGTGAGATGATGGGATTACTCGAGATTGTGGGGTTTAATTGCCTACCGTTGTTTCCTAGATGCATTCTTGTGGAGTTCAGGAGTTCTTTAGTTTCAAAAAAGTGACAAAAGAAAGGTGGAAATGTGTCTAATTCAGGAGTTCTTTCGTTTTATCTTTTTTTAAAATTGTTTAATATTGGTTGTTTTCAATTTTTCACTAAACACTTACGGGAGCTTAGAGCTGGTGGTACCAACTTTTATGTGTCTCTTCATTCAAATAGGACAATGCTTCATTGCTGTTGTAATATTCTTTGGAGTGCAACAGTTTAATTGCTAACACACCAAGTGGGAGCAAACCTTTTAACATAATTATGTAAACCAGAGTGAATCTGACATGGTTGAGGCAAGAAATTAATTGTACAAAGAATAAATCATAATGTGAAGTCTAAAACCATCTTCCCTTAATGCAAGATTGAAAGGCTTTCTTACTTCTATCTCTTAACTAACAAAAATGTCAAGAGTTGGATTGGATATGACTCAATTCCGTGGTCACCATCTTATCTTTGGCTCTTTGATAGATCCATGTCCCAAGGAGATTTAGTCCAATGACAACATATAGCTAGTATCAATTTGCATGCATCCTTCTTTTTTCTTTTTGTATATCGACTACTTTTAAACACTCCCAAGGCAACCACTCGTGGAAAACCTATGGTGCCGAATGGTCCCATGTGGTTTTCATCTTGTAAACAGCTAATAGCCCTTGCCTTCTTTAGATAGTCCTTCCCCGTCTCTTTCACACCAGCTAACTTGTGTGTTTGACAATCTTGTTCTCGTTTGGTCACTAGTCTCCATGTAGGTGGTAAATTGTACATTCCAGTACTTTCTGCCATCAACAAAGTTTCTTGCTTGCGTGCTGTAATTTTGCATATCTTTGTAGTGCATAAGAATTTGCTAGATTTATTCCGCACCATTAGTTCTTCAAAAAAATCAACTACGAGGTAGCCGGGCATCTCAGCCCTCTACTATGTCTTGCCTCCATTTGTCTCTGCACTAAGGTTTTCTACCTCAAATAGGCTACAATCTTTAACTCTTTGATATTACATAAATAAGGTGTGCTAAACACAGGATTTGAATTGATTAACAAAGCCACCTTCATGAACAAATAGTACTATGTCTTGCCTCCATTTGTCTCTGCACTAAGGTTTTCTACCTCAAATAGGCTACAATCTTTAACTCTTTGATATTACATAAATAAGGTGTGCTATCTCTCTTAATACAAAAATCCAGGATTTGAATTGATTAATCATTTGAAATTGGGCCACCTTCATGCAACAATTACTTCACCTCACCACTCCATTCGGCCACAAAGATGTTCTCTTTTTTAGGCTCTAGTTTATTTGATACTCAACTAGGAACTACATAATGACTGAAGCAAACTAGCTGATTAGAAAAGGTGCTTTATACCAAGGTGACCCTCCCATATTTCAACATTCACTTCTCCAATCTGCAAGTTTGTACTCAGATAGCTCACTGGTTGGATTCGAAATTTTCTTTGAGCCCTAGAGGAATGGTTAGATGTACTATAGCAAAGTGACCTGTGATGGAGCATGTGATTATGTGTGTGCAACGAGCATGCATCTATAGTACTGAAAGATTGAACCATAGCCTCAAAACTAGAATTTAAGATTGAAATTCAAGCTGAAAGCTTCTCGGTGCATGTATTTTAACAGAGTGTTTTTACAATGTGAAGTTCTTTCTCGTTTTATCCCTTTAAGTTCTTTTTACTGTCATTAAAACACCAATTTTTTATTGTACAGGTTCTCTTTTTCATTTGGAATCCTTGACACTCTATCAATCATCTTTCATGTGTGATTTGAACTGAAATTCTCTTAATCTTATCATGCTAGAAAATTTGAATGTTAAAATGTCTTCTTGCTCCTCGATGTTCTCTTAGCTGATCATATCAATCCTTTTTATCTTAACAAAGCAGGTAGAGGTTATGGTAGTCTTATTCTTGCCATACTAGGAACTACTTCCGGTGCACTTGACTAAATATGAAATTTTGGATTGTCTTTTCCATTGCAAATGCACTTCTGGAAGCAATGTTCCTAAGAATCTAGGTTAGTGCTTCGAAGAACCCATGTTGATCTCAATAATTGTGCGGTGGTTTTAGATTTGGACACCTGAATATTGCTAGTAATATAATGCTTTGATGTTTGGAGGTCCTATTAAAAAGAAAAATGGGGTAGGATTATTATATTGGGCTTTAAAACCTAAGACCATCAAAACTTCTAAGACCCAAAAGATAATAATAGATGTCATACTGACCGATTTTTATGGCTCTTTATTGTGGATGTAGGCATTGCTTGTTGATTTTGAAGTCTCCGAAGACATATATTCACGAGCTCACATCAACATGAAAGGGTTAGTACGAACATCTAGAGGGGCTGAATATGTGAATGAAAATTTTCGCAAAATTCAGAAGAAGTAAATTGCCTTCAGAAGATAACATACTATAAACACATTCAGCTTTAAACAATTAAATAAGACTACAAATAAAAGTACGGAGTTCAAGGAAGAAAATAGGAACACAAGGTTTATAGTGGTTCGGCTTAGACCAAGCTTATGTCCACTCTCTCGCACCGACAGCTTATTGGCTGGATTCCACTATTGATCAAAAGAGATTTTACAACTTGTGATCTTCGACTTTTCAATGAAGAGCCTTTACTAGTCTCTCACAAAGTCTCACTATGTGTTTCTCTCTTTTGTATACAACTTTGAGCTCAATGAATAAAATAGCAAGGAACTAGAAAACTTCAGATTTTGAAAATTTTCTTTCAGGGACACTCTCAAACAACTAGCGAGTTCTCCTTATATAGTCCATCATGTCTTTAATACCGTTAGTGCTTTTCAAAGAAATTCTTCAAATCAACCCGTTGGATAGAATCAATCAAGGTGATCTTGAGTTATTATATGAGATGTGATGAAAGTCTGTCATCATGTTCGCCCATACAATCAGAATCTTGGTTTCCATAAGTAGAATCTTCCAAGTTTGTTCCACATTTCAAAAGATTTGATTATCGGAATTGATTCCAATAAAGATAATCAATCAAGTAGGTTCTATATCCAGCCATAAGGTTATCCATAAACCATATGAATCGAATCCTTGAAGATAATCCCGCATCTGGATAGGTCTTCATTTTTCAGTCTGGAAACTGTCAATGAGAGCATACTTGAAACTTAAAGTCTGGCGATCTTTAGACTTTGACGATAATGCCTGTCTTCAGACTATGACACTTGAGTCTGGAGTCTTCTGACTAGATTTTGGAAATGTTTTGTCAACTTCAAAATAGTAAAAGAGTTTTCTCCAACAGAACATACTAATTGGGTATGTTTATGGCTTCGAGCAAATGTTATGCTGCAATAGTCATGCAAAGAGGTACTCGAGTTGAAGCAATGTCCCTTTATCTCTAATAATGATGTCAAGTATCTTATTAATTACATTAATTCATGTTGGCGGTCACAACTCTTCTACAAAAGGACCTAGAAAATGCTAAAGAAAAGTTTAGAAGTTCTTGTTGCTGATCTATAGTTCTTAAGGGACCAAGTGACGATCATGTAGGTAAGTCGGAATTTTTTGGGAACTTGGAGGTCCCTGTTTGTTTCAAAGCTGTTTGCTATGTTAGTTTGGGGTAGGTCCATTGTTGTTGAACTACTATTGCTGTGGTTTTTGTTATCATCTTGAGGCTACATATTGGGAAGACATGTTAATTTGTGACAGCTTGGAGGGTAGTAATATCGCACTTATGTGAACTTGAAAAAATTTGAAGGTTGTTGTAGAACAGTATTCTTTAGTTTTGCAACTTGAATCAAGGTAGCACAATGTGTACTTTTGGAGACTTTGTTCTCCCCATTTCGACTGGGTGAATGAATTGTGTGTTGCCCTGTGATCACAAAGGTTTGATGATAAGTGATTTCGGTTAGGTTTACTGAGATTTACTGCATTACAACAAGCTTGCCATGTAAAATAATTTTTATTGAGAATCTCTTGGGTTTGAGTTTTCACTTTTTATGTTGTGCATTAGTTTTGAGTTGACATATGGTCTATATGTTTTGTCTCATTTCACCTTGGTCATGCGTGTTCAAAAGAACTAATCTAAATTTGAATTTGGGGAAAAAATGGGGAGATTTATTTTCTGCTATATAAGGCATTTACATTCTTGAATTCTTATTTGTTGTGCTGATGATATGTATTTTTCGTTTTCCTTTGCTAATTTTAGTTGGGTCTGAGAATTTAATGATTTTGACTCTTAGATGAATTAAATTAGGCAAATGCAAAACCTGGGTTGCTTCCTTTTGTATAATTGGAATTACTATCAACTTTACTCCACATGTGACGTGAATTGTTATAGTTGCAATTTTCAAGTATTCCCATTCTTAAAGTTGAAGTTCTGGTTCTCTAGTTGTGACATCATGATTCTCAGGCTCTGTTTTCGATTAAATAAATTGGGCTTTTCATTGATGCGCTTATAGTTCTTCTCTCTGAGTTGGCCACTCACGAGATAACTAGCCTATTAGATGAAGTCGTTAAGGAATTTTAATATAATAAACTTGAGAATTCGCTAAGGAATCGATTGCTTGACCGTGCTAGTTTGCAAGGGTCATTAGGCATTGTCAAAATCGACCAGAGATCAAAGATAGGTCGGTTTGATTGATATGTGTGATCAAAGTGTGGGTAATTCCACCTGATTGCAAAATTCTCGTCAATCGGCACTATACCGATTTTTTTCGGTTGTTTTGGGTACCCTGTGTCCGTATTTGAAACCTTAAGATTTTCACGAAAATCGAGAGTCGCCCATGTGTCGAAGATGTATATTATGGCTCAAAAGTAATATACATTTCGGAAAGCTACTCAGTAGGCTAGGTCACGTTAAAATCGCACCAGATTGAAATTAACTGCGAATTTGAGTCTAATTTCCAAAATTGAAAATTCTGTCATGTCACAATTCATTTTAGGACCGTCGACTCACCTCCGAAGATTTTTCTGCAAACCGAGATTTTTGGCGAAAGTACAAAATATGGCCGTTTTTGTTCGGAAAATTCAGGGGACCGTACCACCTGCCGTGGTGGCGTCGTTGACTCCGACTCTCTCCCCCTCGCAAAGGGGAAGAGTTCGAATCTCGGAGGCATTACTTGGTGCCTTGCCCGCTTGCACGTGGTGGTGGTTTCCACGTGTCGGCCCTAGGGCTTACTTGCTGAGCTTTCGGCTTATGGGGTTTCTTGGGTCACAAAAAAAAAAAAAAAAAAAATTCAGGGGACCGTTTTTTACCACGTTTTTTGGATGCAAGCTGGTTTTATTGTGAGGAAAAATGTCAATTTGATCATGGATACCTTGGTTGAATCTATGGGGGTCAAATTGGATCCAATTGGAGAGGATTTGAATCCAATTTGGGGGAAATTAAGTCCAAATTCGTAGGCCCCTTGGTCCCTCACCTTGTGGACCATTTGGGGCATGTTCTGGGGAGGATTTTGTGCACCGAATTTGGTTGAGGATAGGGATGAATTGGCCGGGGCCAAAGCAATGATCAAAAGAGGATATTTGTGGTCAAAGGGGACCCCCAAAGCTTATGTAGTCTTCTTCTCCCTCAACCAGCCTCCTTTATCCATTGTTGAGCAAGATTTGAGCTCCAAAAACAAGAGAGAAACTGGAAAGAGTCCCCCCTTGCCGCCATCCAGCATTGTCCGGCTCACCTACTGTGCCGCCCGCGAGCCCAACCAGTGTCGTCTGCTTCACTGCTCGTGTTTGCTCGTCCCTTTCCGACGTAGCCAAGCCACTATCGCAGGGTGCTAAGCTCACTTGGCCACCCGTCCCATTGCCGGAAGCCACCGCTTGCTCTGCTCGCTTGCCTAATTGACCATCTCACCGTTTTTGCCCAAGCCAGCTCTAGTTCAGCCCTCTTGGCCCAGCAACCAAAATTGAGTAGTCCAATCCAACCATGGGCTTCAAGGCCCATTATGGACCATTTCTGAGCCTTGTTAGGTGTCGTCGCTTTAGAGATTGTCGCCCGTCTCTATGTTGCCATCGTTGTGGAATCATCGGATTTCAAAGCTAGTGATTTTACTCATTAAACTTTGCTTAGGGAGTTAATTATGCTTAAGGGTTGATTAGTTAGGCTATGTATGGTTTAGGTAGTTAGTTAAAATGGATTAGTGATTTAATTACTCGTTTATGCATGTTAGGTGGTTAGATTGGCTTAATTAGCAACTATATATGTTGTATTATTTATCTAGTTAGGTTTGAAATTTTTCCGGGTCCGTTTTAGTATTTGATTAGGCTTTTCCGGCCTAAGTTTGCATTTATGGTATTTAAATGTATTTATTTAATTATTTTTAGTATTTATTTACTTATTTATTATTTTTCGAAAATTATATCGGGATAACTAGTGATTGGAATTTTGTGTTGATTGTAATCGTGTGATTGATTTATTTAATTGAATGTCGATTTGTGCAAATTGAGTGAGATTTGTAATTTTGGGTATTTATCCCAAAATTGAGTAATTTCGGTATTTAATTAGAAAATATCGGACATCGGTTTACAATGCCAAAAATGTGTTTATGGACTATTATAATTAGTGGGATTTTATAAAAGAAAGATATTGTGTTTTTGGCTCAGGCCGTATTTTTATCGAGTACTTTTAACTAAGTATATTATTAGCTTGTGAGAGCATATATGTATGTCAGCTTGTGCAAGCATATTTATCGTCAACTTTTGGGATTCTTTGCACATCAGCTTGTGAGAGCACTATACTATATCAGCCTATGAGCAATATATCAGCTTTTGAGAGCAGTATATTATATCGGCCTATGGGCTTTAATACATCAGCTTATGAAAGCATTATACATTATCAGCTTGTGAGAGCTAAGATTATTATATTAGCTTGTGAGAGCACAATCTATATTATCAGCTTATGCGAGTTACTATCTATCTATATCAGCTTGTGAGAGTTATAACCAAATTAATAGATAGTACTATTGGTATGGAATTGAACTGATTAGCTGATTGATCGATGAATCGAATTGGATTGATTGATTGAGATTATGAACTGTACAGATCTACAAGAAAGAACCGAGGCAAATGTAAGTCCTTTATCATGTGTGTGCATAGGTAGTCTTTATGCATATTTCCTTCCTAGTTGAAGTTTAGGGGGTGGATTTGATGAGACATCGTCTCATCTTGTTGTGAGATGACATTTTTAGGTTCGTGATGGAGAATCCTCTAGAATGTCATGGTCATCCCATGAGGGTTACCGAGCGGGTTTCTAGTTACCCCAATCCTGGAAGCTTTTGGGTCCATGAGCTGGTAGTGACCAGAGTCTGGGTCAAAGAGAATCCACCTCATAGGATACCTCATCGATTCAAAGTATGGTTTCGATAGGGGGTAGGTCCCTTTAGGACTTTTGATATCCCCACTGTGGTAATTGATGTTGCTCTGAACGAGGATCCAACTAACCCACCCGATGGCATAGTGGAGAACCTGCCGTCTCGTCTGGACCCTACAGAGACTAAAGAATCAACGAATGAGTCCGACTAGCTAGTCATATGACAGCTTTGTTCAAGGATCGACCTTTTGTAGATTTTGTGAATATAGACTAGTATTGTAAATGACTTAGTCTGCTGTGTATATAAGTGTGTTGTGGTTTTCAAAATTTGTGTCCCTACTTTTTTATTCCATCTCTATTATTGTCTGGGGATTTATTTATTCGTTTCCGCATGCGCATTAAAATGAATGAGTCGGCGATGCATTTTGGGACATCGCAAATTTAATTGACCATTGAGGGATGGGCACGCGCTCGGGGATCGGGGCGTGACACCAGCAATAATTATTAGCTTTCTTCATCTATTTATGAAGATTCCTAGAATGCCGTCAACTATTCATGCCGAAATGTCTTCAGGTGTAAAGGTGGGGATCTATATGAGCAACTTAAAGTTGTTTGCTAGGCAAACTTTTTCAAGCTAACAGTCCTATTCTGCTTAGGCATTCAATGGCTTAATATACAGGGTATTAACCATATCTTTTGTTTGCTTAAGTACTTATTCTTTGTATTCATAATTAGGTTAATTAAATACATAATTTATTTTATAGCCCTTGGTAAGTTAGTCAAGTAGTAGACATTTGGGGGACTGAAACTTAGAAGGTCCGTGACTTCCTCTATATTCTTAAGTGTGCTTCCCACATACTTAATAATATTTGATTGCTTAATTCAGTTTATCTTGTTGGATGAAGAATTTGTTATTTTGTTAGAAAATGGAGTTGTTCCTCATACTCAACATGTGTGAGGATCCTATTATTGTTTTATGAGTGTCTTTCCCAATAGAGTATCTGGATGAGCAATACTAATCTATGCGTAGGTTCTCAAGTGTCTGTCTTCCATGAAGTGCTTGACTTTCCATGTAATGTTGAAGTCATCTTTTGATGATAAGTTGTCTAAATCTCTTTTGGCAGATTGACAATATGGTGAAGGGAGCTCATGGTCATCCTCTACATAATCTTCATTGAGATGATGGGATTACCTGAGATTGTGGGGTTTAACTACTTACCATTGTTTCCCTGATGCATTCTTGCAAGTGAGCTAAATTATGCATGGATTTTGTTCAAGAAAGCTTGTATAACTACATTGGTTGTGTCTCAGCTGTAGCTTTTGTTTATTATTTCTGGTGACTCATTACACCTTTCCTCACCTTGCTCTCTCTCTATCTCACTCTGCTAAAATGTGGTCATTGTTAACTTGTTAAATAAACCTATTTCATCTTTGTGTCTATCATTCTTATATTTGCTGATAAAATGTTTTTGGGCAAGCTCCTATAAGGCCATGGTCAAATGTTCTTTTAAATGGATATTTGGGCTTTGGCAAGACACACATTGCTGGTGCTGCAGCAGTAGCTTGTTCTCTTCAATCCATATCAGTGAAAGACTGAGATGTTGAATAAGTATATTGGTACCGTTGAGCAAGCTATAAGAAGCTTATTTTTAGCTACACTGATGCTGATTGAATTCCATTGTGCAATCTTGTATTATACTCTGTTATTTCCGGAAATTTCATATTTTTGTGCTTTCTTCTATTGCTTTTGTATGTATTTTGATAGTCTCTTCAAGTATGCTAGTAGTCGAAATAAGATAACAAGCAGCATCAATGAGGATCCTCCAATAACCACTAAAGAGGCCAAGTTAAAACAATTGATGAGTTTCTAATGCATGAATGAGAGGATTGTCTATGACTATTTGATTAAGAGAGAGATTAACGATGCGAAATATTTGGAGGTTTTCTCTACTTAAAATTTGGAAGTGGTTATCAAATGTCCATTGGATTTTCTATTTTGCACATTGATGGCATTGATTTTGTCAGCAAAAGGGAGAAATTTTGAATATTCGAGAGCAACGACAATTAGAAAATATTGGTAATGTATATATTCTCAAGGGCAACACCTGCAGTTCCTTGCCTCCTGTCACGCCTCGATCCTCGAGTGCGTGCCCATCTCGGCTTGGTCGATTAAATAGCGACATTCCAGGACGCATCACCGACCCATTCATTTTACATGCACATGCGGAAGCATATAAATAATCCACAGACAACACACAATGGGATAAGAAAGTAGCGCCATGATTTTCGAACTAAAAACCCAACCACACTCTTATATATACATAGCAAACCAAGTTGTATATATTAGAATACAAACTACACAAGTCAGGTCCTACACAACCATTTTATAAAATAGGGTCTGCAAATAGGGGTTGTGACATCCCAAATTTCACCGACCTTCATTAGTGTAATTAGAATCATTAGGAACTTAGATTAATTTAAATTGGGCTAGAAAGTGAGCCTGATGGACCGTGAGGAATGTGTGGGCTCGAGAAGTAAGCGGGCCACACGAATTTTAGAATTGGGTTTGATAAGCCGAATGGAAGAGCTGGGCTTGGGCTTAGTTGAGAGCGGGCCAAGATTTAGAATTGTTAGATTAGTAAATTTAGTTTGATGGACCGTGATCGTTGTAGTTTGAGCCTGTTGGGCCAAAGACAAATATTTAGGCCCGAGTGATTTTATTTTCAATTTAGTCTATAGATTATAATTATGATAATTTGATTAGCGATTGTAATGCTAAAGTAAATTTCTAAATTTAACATTTCTTGTGATAAATTCTTTATAGACTAACACTAAATAGTTAATATGTCATCTAATGTCATAACTTTGTAAATTACAAGAGGATTGAAATCAACTGAAACCAAAAGGGAATTAAACAGATTAACCATATGGATTAACTGTTAATGGATGTCGAACGACAAATGGCGAAATGGTTATGCATGGAAGCCACAACACCCCCTCCTCTCTTTGCATCACCCATGGTTTTCCTATTTCCATTAAACCGAAATCAAGCAAAGGAGACATCATCATTTAGATTTGCTAATGATTAGCCTAGCCTAGGGACAAGACCATAACTCCATTTCCCCTCTTAACTCTCGTAACCTCTCTCTCTCTCTCTTAAAAAAAAAAGAAAACGAAACCCATCTTCTTCTTCTTCTCGTTTTCTCTCTCGGACGAGTAGTGATGAGTGAGAGAGAGAGAGTTCTTGCAAGAGGGTGAATGGCGAGAGGAGAAGAGGAGAGAAGGATCGCCCTCTGCCATGCGCGTGCTGCCGTCCATCTTCACCGCCGTTAAGCCACATTCAAAGACCCATGAGCTTCCTGTTCGATTTGTCGATTGAGCTTAGGAGTGAGGCAAGTAAAAGTTCATTAATCTATGTTATGCATGTAATGATTATCTGGTGAAGTACAAGTAGACTGGAGAAGGTCGGAATTTGATATTGCATGTTGCATTTGAGGCTTGCATGTCTTGAAATCTAAGTGTGAGTGAGTTGTGATTGTTGAGTAAGGTGTGATGGTGTGTGCCGAGTGAAGAAAAGGTGATGCATGTTGAGTTATAAGAGCCGAGATGCAAGTATGTGCTTTGTACCGAGTTGTGAAGGATTCTAGGTGAGTGAAAATGTACTATGACCACTCATGGACGCTATGTAACTGTGTCGAGATGCTACATGATGAATTTGTAGTAAAACATATGGTTTGATTGAGCTGGAAATGAAGAGAAAGGCATTAGATGTTTTCTGTCTTAGAGGAACATGGATAGAAAGTCGTTTATATTGTGTTGCTTTAATTTCTAGAGATGAATATGAGGAATACAATCATTTTACTTAAGATAACATCCATCATATTGAGTTTAACTCATAGTTATAGCTATATGAATACAAGAACGTGTAAATAGAAGCAATTCTTTTTAAAACAAAAATACTGTGGGATAAGTACACTAATGGTGCCATAAGTTGTGTACGGCACTCACTTTGGTGCCAAAAATTTCCGCCGGATCACTTAAGTGCCAAAAAATTTGAAAAACGCTCACTTTGGTGTCAACTCCGACAAAATTGGCCGGAAATCCGACGTGGCCTTTTTTTATTAATTTTTGACACCAACGTGGCTTGTCGGAGAGCTTAGTCAGCATCCAAACACCAAAACGACGTTGTTTGGCATCTTTCCCCCAACTTTGAAACCCTAATCCCCAAATTAAGAGAGAGGGAAGCTCGTCTTCATGTCTTCTTCTTCCTCGAAGACCCACACCAGCAACGGCACCGGCACGGCACCAGCAACAGCACCGGCAGCACACTAACAATGACACCAGCAACGCACTAGCAGCAGCAACAGTAGCGCACCAGGAACCCCTTCGACCCATCTTCTTCCTTCTCCTCCTCCGCCCTCGCCTTCCATTTTTCCTGCAACAATTTCAGTCTCTCCTCACTCACCTGGTTGAGCAACTACAATGGTGGTTGAGTGACGGTGGCTGAGTAGCGACAGTGGCCGAGCAGCGATGGTGGCCGAGCGACGGCAGGTGAACGACAGTGGCCAAGCGGCAGAAACCCTATTTTTTCCCCATGTGAGCTAAACGGCGTCGTTTCCATGAAGGCATCCATGTAGGACAGCAAAACGACGTCGTTTTCTTAAGGAAGACCGAAAACGACGTCATTTAAAGGCCTATCGATTTAAAAAAAAAAATCATTTTGGTCGGAATCTTTCGCTGGAAGCCGGAATCTTTCGCCGGTGGTACCAAAGTGAGCGTTTTTCCTCCGATTTGGCACTTAAGTGATCCGACGAACACTTTTGGCACCAAAGTGAGCGTCGTACACAACTTATGGCACCATTAGTGTACTTATCCCCGAAATACTATTATGTAGAAAACGGCCTAACCTTTGATGATTCTCTGAATTTTCTGTATTTAACTGGATAGAATTGGACCTCAAACCATTTATGAAAGTTATAGGAAACATCGTTAGGAATAACATATCAAAATTTGAGAGTAAAAGGATAAGATTTAGGTGGTGAAACGAATTATTTTCTGTAGGTACTAAATCTGAAAGTTTACTGCAGATTTTTTTTTTTTTTTTTTTTTTTTTTAAGAAACAGCAAACTATTACTCTTTATACATGATGCATCTGGCTTCGTGTCCTTCACAAATTTTCTTCCTTCAAGTCTCACTTATAACATACCCATTTTTTTGAATTTTCTGAGTTCATTTAGGGTTTATTCCGAAATTTTCATTAAAACCGTGCATTCTGGGTTTCGAATTGTTTACTCCGAATTTACTCCGCCTGTTTCAAAAAGTGAAAGCATCTTGGGTTGTTATGCGGCATGATGATATTGGCATTCAGCATATCATGCAATATTGAGATTTGATTAGACTCAAAGGGCATTTGTTCATTGCATTGAAAAGTGTTTTTAGAAATTAAGATGTTAATTGTTGCCGTTGGACTCTCAAGTGAACGATGCCCCGGGAGTTGGGATGCCCAAAGGATCGAATGAGTCAATGCCTTGTGGATGCTTGGTGGCCCTATGTGATTGAATGCTGGAGGTTTTTCCCCAGGAGCTTCGGGATGCTCAGTTGTATTCTAATCGGTACGTAAATCCGGATGGCCGGGGTAACCATTTTCACGCGAGGCCCCCGAGGTTCCTCATGATGCCAGGTGGGGTACGAGATGTCTAGAGGCGTGATCCGCTCCAGATGCCTAGTGGCCCTGTGTGGCTAAATGCCGGAGGCTTTCGCAATGCCAGGGTGGATGCGAATGCCTAAAAGGATGCAAACATTGGTCCTCTGGGGGATGAAACCTTTTGAATGATAAAATGAATGATTATATTAAGTGTGAGTGTGATTGGTTATGAGACTAAATTGTATGGCATGGAATGGGACGTGTCATTACAATTTGGTTCTATGATTGGGACTTGTGTAAGCTGGACAAGATGCATCTCAATCCTTTGAAACTGCATTTGCCATTGAATTAAGAAAATTTTACAATTTTGATGCATACTTATTCTTGGATTACTTTTTTTTTTATCTTGCATGAATCTGGATATTGATGGTATTGCTTGATATAGCTTAATGAATCTTTTACTACTGAGTGGTTGTACTCACCCCGTTTTGGGACTAACATTTCAGATTAGAAAACATGTCTCTACTACTTGTCACCCCCAGTACATTTTACGGTGTCCTAGTTGATGTTGAGTGCAAGTGTTCGAAGCACCCTCATCCTGATATACAAGGATTGGTTTTTATTTGAGTGCGGATTTTGGTTATGTATGATGTTGTTACACCTGATGGCCCAGTGGTTTAGGAGTTCCTGTCGGTGCACATTCGTCGTGATGGGATCATGCTGGGGATGTTACCGCCGCTGCCAACTGATGGACTAGGTTGGGTGTGACTAAGAGGGACGGGTAGTAGATGAATCATTTTTGGACCACCGACACTTACTGATATACCTATGTATAGGACTGTATGGAAAGAAAAGAAAAAGGGAAGTTGGGTTATCTTTTGATATGAAGCCGGGTATAGAAAACCACGGCAAATTTTGATGTATTGATTGGTATTGTCTATCAAGTCTATATAAATAAAAATGTTCAGTTTTGACTTATAAAATTGTCTAGTAGGTGTGCATCGTTTCTAGTTTTGGGGATAGGGAGATGTTGATTTTGCTTCCGCTATATATTTATATATTGCGCAGGGACTGACCTAAAAGATATAACCCTTAGGATTGATAGACCTTCAGGTCAAATAAGAGAAAGGTAAGTAAATTGTGACAACCCCAATAGATCAGGGGCCATTTCGAGGGTGCCATAGGGGTGGGGTCTCCAATTGATTACGGGTCATCATCCTCGATTTCTCTTTCTTCCACACTCCAACTAGAGCCTACCGTAGAATACACAAGTGATTCTGGCTCTTTAAGTTTAGGGTCCACCGAATCTACCACCGATCCACCTTTAGGATCTACAGTGCCCTTTCCAAACACAACCTCCAACACATATAGAGGTACCTCTGATCCCAGTATGGGGCCCTCTCTCAGTCCGTTACGATCCTGGCAGTACCACGATTTGTATTGATGGGGCACCTTCTTGGGTAGTCCCTTATCAACCCAGAGTATGGATTGCACCAATTCGTACTCTAACCCATTAGGGTGCCCATGAATCGGAATGTAGTGCCTCTGCTCGGTCATCTTCTTGGGTTGTCCAAAACGCTCGGGAGGAGCAGCCATCTATGAACTTGAAATGTATCCCACAATGAAGTGAGACGACGTCTCAGTAAGTTCAACCCCCTAAGATCCGACTAGGAAGAAAATACACTCTAAGGGCTGCCTAGGCACAATCACGAGTTAGAAGACTTATCTTGGCCTCAATTCCTTCCCCTCAATCAATATAATTCAAATAGATACCAATCATTACAACCATTCAGATCGAATCATCGATCAGTCGACTTAGTCGATTACATGTCATCACGACCTCCCCCGGTTGGCCAAATTAATACTATCTAATAAGTCTATCATGACTGCTTCCTTTAAATTGATAAATAAACAGTATAATTCGTGCTAAATTGATAAATAGTATACTGCTCGCTCTCTAAGTTGACATATTAAGCCCGTAAACTGATATAGTATACTAATAATGCTCGTTCTAAGCTGATAATAATATTGCTCGTTCTAAGCTGATAATAATATTGCTCACTCTAAGTTGATATATTAGAGCTCGTAGGTTGATATAGTATATCATTCCGATCATCTATTCAATTTATCATTTTTATCATACCGATAAAAATACTTACGTACGGGTACGTGGTTAGCCTTAATCAAAATACCATACTTTCACTTTTGAACATCTCACCAATTTTAGCAGTCCAAAAATAGATTTTTGGCACTATAGACCGTCCCCTGGAAATTTTCCAATTAATTACTGAAATTAAATAAATTTAGGAATAAATTCCTAAAATCATAAATCACTCACAAATAGCACAAATTAAAACTCAATTAAATAAACATATCAAACCACTGCAATTAGCATAAAATTTTAGTCACCGGTTATCCCAGTCTAATTTTAGGAAAATAAATAAATAATTAAATAATTATGAAAAATAATTATTAAATGCCTTTAAATAGAACTTAGGCACATAAAGCCAAATTAAAAGCCAAGATGGACTCGGAAAATTTCCGAATCACTCTAGATAAATACTAGAGCTTGTCTAGGCTCTAATTACACTAAACTAACCACTTAACTTACATCAATAATTCACTAATTCACTAATCCATTCTAATTAACTGCCTAATCCATACTAACTCCAAACTAATCAACCCTTAAGCGTCATTAACTTACTACGCGAGGATTAGTGAGTTAAACTCACTTGTTAAGCGATCTATTCGATTCAAATTGACGGGGATGTGGCGAGGGGCAAGAAACTCCAAAGCGGGCTTTGCAAACGGGGTCTGGAAGGCACTAAAACATGCTTAAACATTAGTTGCGAGATCCACACTATTTAGGTATGGGTGGGGACCCTAAGAAGCTAGCCGATGGCGCAGTTGAGGCGGAGATGGTGACGGAGAAGGTGGACTGACTTCAACGACTCCACGATGGCCTAGTGGTTGGCGAAGTGACTCCGGCGGCAGCAGGGCTATTGCAAGCGCCTCAAGAAGCCTCCTGGGAACATGACGGAGGTGGGACAAAGATGGTTGGGGCGACGGGCGCTCTCAGAGAGCAGGCGAGCGTGCAAAGGGTGCGATCGAAAGCGAGCGGCGATCCGATGGGGCTTCGGTGGCTGGCTGCTTTGCTAGTTCTTGCTTCTAGATTTTTGAGCTTCAAACAGCAAGGGGGAAGGGGAGATGGATGTTGCTCGATGGTAGAGGAGAAGGAGGGGGCAAGGGGGCCTATTTGGTCTTCTCTTATCTTCATGTCCCTTTGACTTGGCCCCACATCAACCCAGCTAGTTTCCTCTATCATTGGCAGCCACTAAAGCCCTTCTAGAAGCTCTTGAGTTGGTCCAAAATGGTGGGTCCATGGGGGCACACGAATTTGGCTTGAATTTCCTTCAATTGGTCACCAATTGGCTCTTAAATCAACGCAATATGGCCTCTATAAATTCCAATATCAAGTCCTCGATCAAATTGGTATTTTTCCTCACCAATTGATCATACCTACTTCCTAATTTCACAATAAAAAACGGTCTTCTGAATTTTCTAAACAAAAACGACCATACCTCGATTTTTTCCAAAAAAATCTCGATTTGCAGAAAAATCTTCAAAGACTGAGTCGACATTCCTAAAATGATTTGTGACATGACAGAAGCTTCAATTTCTGAAATCGGATTCAAATTCGTGAATAATTTCAATTCGGCGTGATTTTAGCGTGACCAAGCTATCGAGTAGCTTTTAGAAAGTTTTTAATGCAAATGACCTATGGTCGATTTTCTTCGAGCCACAATGAACCCATTCGACACATTGGCAACTCTCAGTGGTCATGAAAATCTCGAGATTACGATTACGGACACAAGGTACCAAAAAGACAGAAAAATCAGTCTAGTGCCGGTCGAACGAGAATTTTGCAATTTAGTAGAATCACCTACATTTAGCCACACATCTCAATTGAACTGACCTATCTTTGATCTTTAATTGATTTGTAACTATGTCGTAATGGCCTCTATAGATGAGCATGGTCGAGTAGTAGAGTTTTAGTCGAATTCTCAAGTCTAATGCATTAAATGGGAAGAAGAGGGTCAGCCAAACAGCGGGTAGCTCCACTTTGTACATTTTCTGAGGCAGACCAAATTCCTTAATGGCTTTCCTAGATAATCTAGTTATCTCGATAGTGATAAGCTCTAAGAACAGCCCTACAGGTGCATTGATGAAAGGCCCAATTAATTTAATTGAAAGCAGAACTGAAAAAATCAAGGATGTCACACCTTCTCTTTTTCGACGAAATTGATTTCATTACTGCAAAGAGAAATAATAAAGGTTTCATTGACCATGTCATCAATCAAGTCAGTTTCTTGCATTCATAGCACTTATAAGGTGGTCAAGTGACATATATTCAATGGTATGACTCACTAGTGGTTTGTTATTCATTGTTGTAGTTTTTTTACCATATTAGATGGCGTTGAAGTTTTAACCAGTCCATTGTTGTTCACACAACCAAGGTAATGATTTCATCTTACATGGTAACAAAAGTACACTCTTCCATTGCACACTACCTGTAAACTACTATTTGAAGTTGCACGGCCATTATGATAGCTTTGGCAAACATTTTCCACCAAGCATTTACCATGGACACTATGTTATTAACCTTTAAGGCGGACTATAAAATGCTAGACTTGACTTTCACTTGATTTAGAACTGTTTAACTTCATATACACATTATTGGATAAACTACATATGTATCAAAGAAGGTAACAAAAGATGGGATTGCATAATTTTTCAATTGTTGAAGTAGTGTGCAAGAAGTGTATTAAGCTAGACTTGTGCCTCTACAACACCATCAATGGATTTTGATAGTCTTATGACATCAAGCATAGGGCGATTTCTCATATCTGTCATGACATCTTTCTGGCATGAGGTGGTCTTTTGGTTTCCTTAGGAGTCATGAGTTCATCTATATCATAATAACTCCAATTCACTTTCCTTTCTTGGGATCCTATTTCTTTATTTTGTAGTTGTCCAATTATGTGCTTTTAGTTCTAATCGAGTTGCATTTGGTGTGAAGTAGTAGACCAACTTACTTGATGGTGCACTTCTAAGACCTGGCAAGCTTGAACACTTCTGTTCTGTGATTTTTCTTCAATACAGGAGAGGTTGGATATTTTTTAATTTTTATCAAGGAAGGTAAAAAATTAGCTTCCATCCATCTGCTAGCACTTGCTTTTAGTTTATTTCATCTCTGACATGGTTCGAAATAGGTTGTACGGTTTGAAATTTATGAGATTACTTTGTTAAAGAACTTCACATCTGCATAACTTTTTGAGAGGATGCATTGGAAAAATTACATATGAACAGAGAATTTAAAAAGAAAAAGAAAAATAGGGAGAGCTAGAAACAATCAATTTGAGCAGCTGAAGATCCTTTTTGGAACTCAAGGCATTTGACACAATACATTTAGAAGAAAACGTTGTAAAAGGCATTATGGGCTGGATTTACAACGCGATTGTGTCACGCCCCGATCCTTGGGCATGTGCCCATCTCAGCTTGGTCGATTAAATAGCGACATCTTAGAACGCATCGCCGACCCATTCATTTTAATACGCAAGCAGAAGTATGTAATAAATCCCCAGATAATAAAACAATAGGATAGGAAAGTAGGACCATAAATGTTGAACCTAAAACAACCACACATATATACATTGCAACCTAATGTATATAGTACGATACAAACTAGGTTCTACACAAGCTAGTTTGAAAACAAAGTCTGCAGATAAGGGTGGGGGTTTCCAATCTACTCCAGGTCATCTTCCTCCATGATCTCTTCTTCTTCCACGCTCCAGTTGGAGCCCATGGATGAGTACTCTAGAAAATCAAGATCATCAAGCTTGGGATCCTTTACATTCACCACCAAACCATCCTTAGGGTCTATAGTACCATTTCCAAAAGCGACCTTCATCACATATAGAGGTATATCAGATTTCGATACTAGGCCCTCCCTTTGTCCATCCTAAAAATGGCGATACCATGCCCGATATTGATAGGGTACCTTTTTGGGTAAACCTACATTAATATAGATTATGGATTTTGCCAGCACATATTCCAATCCTTCAAGGTGCCCATGTATCGGAATGTGATTACTCTGTTCTGTGAATTTTTTGGTATGCCAAAATGCTCGGGAGGAGCTGGAGTGTGGCGCCCTGAACCCCCTTAGGTCGCCACAGGCACTTAATGTTACACCTAATTAAACCTCTTAGAAGAAGCTACGCAAATCATAGGCATTTTTTTTTTTTTGAAAACGGTCTCAACGCGACTCATTAGCGGAAGCAAAATATAATATCACCATCTCTCCCCCAACAACCATGATACAATTGCACACCACTAAACATCATAAGAAAAGATAAAACCATGACACTTTTATTTACATATTTTTCCATGATGGGTTTCCTTGGGTCGATACATCAAAAGAAAGGCCAGGACATGTAGCCACACTCGACCATAAACCTAAAAAGAAACACTCGACCCACTATGTCTATCGTGCAAGATCCCCCATCACTAGTGTCGGCTAGTCATCCCAAAAAGTTTCAGCTCCTACTTCTCACGCACGAGCCCTGACACCCATCCCGGTGCATCAAGCGGTGGTGGCGGCAACATCCCTCGCATTGCCCCATCTCGTCGAATGTGAATCGATATGAACTCCTGAATGACAGGGCCCTCAGCCAAGCCTACATTGTACATCATTATTGCATGAACCCGAGTAAACGTAAGACCAAGGATGGTGGGACAGTCGATCTCCATGCACTCGACCTCTACATCTGAAGGAAGGCCGTAAAATATGCCCCGCATGACAGCAGGAAGCGGCATTTTGCTAACCTAAAATGTTGGTCCCTGAAGGGGTGAGTACAACCACTCAGTAGGTAAAGGACCAATAAACCAACCCAATGCATCATGCCACACAATCATCACAATCATAGCATCACATGTCATTAGGGCATCCATGCACAACTTACCTTGGTATCATGCACATGCCATCGTACCTCATGTACATACATCATCATACAGTCATTACCATGATATCGTACACTTACCATCATCATGTCACATATGGCGTCATCTTTGTCATGCATCCATGCATATAACATCATCATCATATCACATGTACCATCATCATTGCCATGCATCCATACATGTAACATCATCATCATATCACATGTACCATCATCATTGCCATGCATCCATGCATGTAACATCATTATCATATCACATGTACCATCATCTTGTCATGCATCCATGCATGTAACATCATCATCATATCACATGTACCATCATCATTTCATGCATCCATGCATGTAACATCATCATCATGTCATGCATATATCATCATGCATAGTTCAATTTCAATTTCATTTTGGACCCCACATTTCTCTTTCCTGGAACCAATGTTTGCATCCCACATGTATCCAAGATACAATCAGACCATCCAGCTCCCCCACTCTCTGGGCATCTCATACCCCAATTGGCATCACGAGGACCCTCCGGTATTCAGCCATTTAAGGCCACCGGGCAACCGGCCGTACCCTTCTAGCCAGGCATCTCGCACCCAAACTAGTATTGGGAGGTATTCCTCGGCACAATACCTGCCGAGCTTCTGGCTCCCCCACTCTCCGAGCATCTCAACACCTCTTGGTACTCCCGAGGCCCTCTGGTATCCGGCCACTCATGACCACTAGGCAACCGGCCGTACCCTTCTAGCCAAACATTTCGATATTCTCGGGGCATCGTCGGCTCACACCTCCAACGGCCTTCTCATTTATTTCAATTCTCATTTTCAATTATAGGTCAATTTTAACATGGCATGTGATGTGATGGAAATCAAGATCATATTCATTTTTGAATTCATACATGCATTTCAAATCATTATCATACATGCAGCAAGACACTATCATCCAATCAATACAATTCATGGAGTTCATGCAATTTAAAATGGTCCATATTCCATGCCTTTTACAAAATTCCAGCATGTACCATTTTAAGAAAATATTAAATTAAATATCCATATGCTTCTCAAAAATCATGAAATCAAGGCATGTGATAGACAAAACAATAAGATAGTAATTTTATGAAAAACACATGCCCAATAGAGTTCCACACAAAAGATATAATTCACACAAATACAGCATGACATTTCAGATAAAAACAGAATGTGCAGTTTTCGAAATAATTCGATTAAAATACCCAAACGACCTCCGAAAATTATGAAATTTTACTAGGTTATATTTAAGACAATAAAGTAGATTTTTCATGAAGACTTCTAGGCCAGATTCGTTCTAGATAATTTTCTATAGTCATCCGAATCTTCTGGTTCTCGCACCGAAACGTCCAGTGTAGTCATCTCCGAAATACCTAGTTTTCACCCCTTTATTCTTCTTCGTTATATCTGAAATTTGGATATATTTTACTTCAAGAGGTCCCCTACAAATTTCATTAAGGGATCTAAGTCAAATTTCCAAATAATAGTTACCATATGGGTCCATGAAGTCTCGGGTGTCCTGTACCGTGTCTCCAGATTTACCGTCTTCAAGAGTAAGTCGATTTACTCGGCTACACTTACTAATTTTGCTTCAAATTTGAGTATGTTAGTCTTTAGGATGTTCTCTACAAGTTTCATGAAGACGTTGAGGAGCGATTCTTAGTAAAAATCGACATGCAACCACAAATCTACCGAAAGGTGAGCAAAATCGTTCCAGATCTAGTGTCTTTGTAGGATGAGGGTTTTACCCATTAAATCTCGACCATTTTATCCCAAATTTTAGTATGTTGTAGTTTAAGATGTTGGTTACAACTTTTATGAAGGAATCAAAGTCAAAATCCAACTCTAAACATGCATGCAAGCCTTCACAAGATTCTGGGTCAGGCGGTTCACACGAAAACAGCAAACATACTCAAGAACAAGTCACATTCTAGCTTCGGTTTTGTCTACCCTAACATCTGAAATCTACCACCAACAAATTACACATGCAAGGTACACATGCAAGAGTGGAAATCAGTCCCAACTTGCCTCTAGGACCAAGCGGACAGCAGCACACGAACGGCACACCGGCAACGGACAGATGGCGTGCGGGCGGCGACGGGCGAACTCCTTCTCCCTCTCGGCCTCACTCTCTCTCGCAACTCACTCTCTCTCTCTCTCTCTTTCTCACTTGGACATTGGCTCTCAACCGGCCACTCTCTCTCTTCGTCCCCCTTTTATTCCCCCAAATCTCCATTATTGGCAATGATTACTTGCCTCTCTCAATGGCCAATGCATGCAAGCCTCTTTTTGCCACTTGGCATGCCACATGCAAGATGGGCTTGGGCTTGGGCTTGAATTGGAAGAAGTGGGCCGGCCACTCCTCCCCCATCATGGTCAATGGCAGCCTCTTCCTTCGGCTCTAATTGGGCCAGCCATTCGGCTCACCAAGAACTCAAGCCATTGGGCCTAAGGCCCAACCTAATTAAACCCACAATTTCACTTTCAATTATTCATCCCTAATTATTTCTTTTATAGATTTCAAATTTTAAATTTCACATGGCCAAGAATAAATCATTCTCATTAATTTATCCTATAACACTAATTTAAAAACTCATGAACACAAGCCTATATCACTTAGTCTTAAGAGGAGACTAATGGCTAAAGCATAAATCATAGGTAATTTCATTACCTAATTATGGGCTTTTATACACCTTAGAGCTCGTCTTGAATTTGTGGGATGCCACATGGAGGGGCGGCCATCTATGGACCTGAAATGTTATCTCACAATAGGGTGAGACGGCGTCTTAGCAAATTCAACCCCCTAAGACCCGACTAGGAAGCAAATATGCCTTGGGGGCTGCCTATGCACAACCACGAGTCAGAGGACTTACCTTGGCCTCAGTTCCTTCTTGTCAGTCAATATAACTTAAACAATTAATCAATCATTTCAACCGATCAGATTGAATTATCGATCAATCGACTTAGTTGATTCTATGTCAACAAGACCATCTCTTGGTCATCTCGAGCAATACTATTTATAAAGTCCAACCATAGTCCAGGATTCTAAGTTGATTGATAAATAGTATAACTCGCACTAAGCTGATAAGTAGTGTACTGCTCTTGCTAAGTTGACATATTAAGCTATCGGGCTAATATAGTACATTAATAATGCTCAATTTAAGCTGATAAAGTATATTGCTCTCGCTAAGCTGATATATCAGAGCTCTTAGGTTGATATAATACACTAGTATATTGCTCTCGCTAAGTTGACATATTAGAGTCCGTAGGATGATATAATATACTATCCTGACCATTTTACCAATTCATCATTTTTATCATACCCGATAAAAGTACTCGTGTGTAGGTACACGGTTGGTCTTAGCCAAAATATAATTTTCTACCACTTGAAAATCCCACTAGGTTATCACAGTGCACAAATTTATTTCCGGTGCTGTCAACCGACACTCCTTGATTTTCCCATTAATTACCGAAATTAATTAATTTTAGGATAAATTCCCAAAAAGGCAAATCACCAACAACCAACAAAAATTAAAGCTCAATTAAATAAACAGATCACACCATAGCAATCAACATAATATTCCGGTCTCTAGTATCCCGGTCTAATTTTCGAAAAATAAATAAATAAATACGAAAATTAATTATTAAATGCCAATAATTAAAACTTAGGCCCGTAAAGCCTAATTAAACGTCGAGACAGACTCGGAAAATTTCCGAATTACTCTAGATAAATATTAGAGCTTGTCTAGGCCATAATTGCATTAACTATCCACCTAACATGCATTGGTAATTAATTGAATTCACTAATCTAATCTAACTAACCATCTAAGCCAAGCTTAACTTAAACTAATCAATCCTTAAGCGTCATTAACCTACTAAGCGAGGATTAGTGAATTAAACTCACTTGTTAATTGATTTGTTCGAATCAAACTGACGAGGGTGTGACGGGGGACGATCTTTTCCAAAGCGAGCTTGGCTTTCGAGGTCTGAAAATGGGCCAAAGAGGGTCAAAACCTTGACTGAAAACCCATTTCTTCAGCTTCTATTTGGGGCTGAAAGATGGTTGATCTAGGGCCGGGTAAGGTCGGAAACGGGCAGAGGAGCTGCAAGGGGTCAAGCGGCAAATGACGAGGCCTCATGACGGTCGGAGGCGGCTGACCAGCAGCCTGTGCTAGCCGAAGGGCCTCCTGGATGCACGGACAAGCTGAGACGGTGTGGTTGGACGGTGCAAGGGGGAGGGGCACGGGTGGCAGCAGCGACATGCAAGGACAACGAAAGGCGGTTCGGCGGGCAGCTACGACAGCGAGGGGCTTCGGCTGGTCTTCTCTGTTGGTTGAGGAGTTCGAACAACACAAATGGAGGGGGAATGGGGCTGGTTGACCGGCCTTGGAGGGGGAAGAGGATGGAGGAGAGAAGGAGGGAACAAGGGGGGCTACCAAACCTTCAAGTCCATCTTCTTGTCCCATTGACCTTTACCCTCCACTAGCTGGGTTCCATGGTTGAAAATCAGCCACCACTTCTAGAAGACTTGAAAAGGTCCAAATATTGTGAGTGATGGGGGGCTACGAATTTGCAAGGATTTCCTCTCGATTGGACCTTAGTTCCTCTTTGAATCCATCCAATTTGGCTTCTCAAAATTCAATTATCGAACCCTCGATCAAATTGGTATTTTCCTCACCAATTGATCCCACTTGCACTCCAATTGCGCGATTAAAAACGGTCCCTAGTATTTTCTGGACGAAAACGACCCTATCTCGACTTTTTCCCAAAAAGTCTCGGTTTGCAGAAAAATCTTCGGAGATTGAGTCAACGTTCCTAAAATGACTCGTGACATGACAAAATTTTCAAAATCTGAAATTGGATTCAATTTCTCCGTTAATTTCGATCATGTGCGATTTTAGCATGACCTAAGCTACCATGTAGTTTTCAAAAAAATTTAGTGCAAATGACCTGTGGTCAATTTTCTTCGAGCCACAATAAACCCACTCGACACATTGGTTACTCTTGATTATCATGAAAATCTCGAGGATTCGAATACGGACACAAGGTACCAAAACGATAGAAAAATTAGTCTAGTGCTAGTTAAAGAGAATTTTCCAATTCAGTGGAATCACCCACGTTTAGTGACACATCTCAGTCAAACCGATCTATCTCCGATCCCTAATGAATTTTTAAATATGCCGTAATGATTTCTAAAGATGAGTATGGTCGAATAGCCGATTCCTGGTCGAATTCTCAAGTCTATTGCATTAAAATTCCTTAATGGCTCCCTCAGATAGTCTAGTTATCTCTAGAGTGATCAACTCTAAGAACAACCGTATAGGCATGTCGTGAAAGGCCTGATTAATTTAATTGAAAGAAGAAGTGAAAAATCCAGGATGTCACAACATTTTCATCCTCATGTCTAGGATATTCATCTTGGCCAGTAAATCAATAAGATGGCATGCTCAGGTTGGTTTTTCAGTTTACAGTCTGAAAACTCAAACAGTGAGCAGTTGCTGGGGCGATCACTTTGCATTAGAAAATCGAAAAAATGAGGATGAAAAGATTGCCTTATCACAGCAGCCGCTATTTCCACGGCTTCTTTGGCTTTGAGCATCGCATTCAAAGTGAGGAGACAATGTTTACCACTTAGCAATAATCAACGAAAGTTGTGGAACCCCATCTTTGTATCCTTTCATTTGAGAAACCAAAAAGCGTAACAAATCGTGGACTCAAGATCTTGGCGTTGGCAAGGGACATGAGCCTGAGTACTCCTAGCCGGGTAGAACAATCTCTTCGGTGGGTCAATGGTATGGTGCACCATCCATTTTCAAAAAACTTCATATCAGAAAAATTCTGATGTAATCATCTGCACTATAACGCTACATTGTTCGCTGTTGATTTGATATTTCAAGGCGCAATTCATGAGTATTGTCATAGTGATTCTTTATGTGAATATGCCTCTTTTTTTTTCTTGTTCTTGGCTTGAAAGAGTTTTTATGAAACTGTTGTCTAATTGAAGTAATTTGAACAAATCATAAATATATCAAGGCACAAGAGTATGGGTGACCGACTTAAAAATGAGGCATCGTGAAAAGGAGAGACCACTTTTTTACTGATTTCATCAAATTAATCTTTTATAATTGGGAAAACCTATCATTTCTTTTAACTGGTCAATTAGTGTAGATTTCATTGGTGTTCAATCCACTAGAAGAAATTGAACCGAAGGGATCACTTGGCCACTTAATCACCATTTTGGTCAACCCCAGAAAGTATGATAGTTAAAGCCGAAACATTAGACCCATTAACAAATTTAATGAGGTCCAATATCCCACAAAGCTTATGGGCCGACTGAATAAAGTAATTTTGGCTCAAATAAACTGTTAGAGCGCATTTGGTAACATTTTTGTTCAAAAATTGTTCAAGGGAAAAGAAATAGAAAAAAGTGTTTCTGTTCTTGGGAACAATTTTTTACCAGAAAGATGTTTTTGGTAAACTTGTTTGGGAATAAAAAATGAATAGAAACACATTTGGTAAATTTATATTCTTTTTTTGTTTTTTTTAATTTTTTAATATTTTTATTTTATTTTTCCTTTTTTGCTTTCTTTTTTATTTTTTCTTCTTTCGGCGGGTCGCCGGCCTTCGGCGACCGGCCGATGGGGCCGGCAACCTCACCCAGCCATGGCAAGGCTCTCCGGATCTGGGCCAGTCCGAGCTCGCCCAGCCAAGGCGAGGCTCGGCGTCACGCCCCGATCCTCAAGCACGCACACATTCGTCTCACTTGGTCAATTTTATAATGCGATATCCTAGGACAATATATCGCCGACCTTTTCATTCTTAAGCACATGCGGAAGCAGTTAAAATCCCCAGATAATAAAATGATGGGATAGAAAAGCAGGGCCATATTTTTCATATTGAAATTTATAACCAAACTTTTATACAAACCACAAATCACTTCATAACTATTCACATCAAAAAGGAGATCTCAAAAGAAGATAGGATCTCAATCCATCCAGACCGTACTCAAGGCCCCACTCGGGACTATCTTCTTCTTCCAAAAATCCTTCTCTTCACATCTCACCTCCGAGTTCTCCTTCTCGGATTCCTCCTCCTCAGCTCTTCAGCGGGGTCCTGAAATGGATTTCCCCAAATTGGGATGAGACTACGTCTCAGCAAGTTCTACATCACTAAGCCCGATTAGTAAACCATTATACTAAAGGCTGCCTAAACACGCACAGGACAGAGTACTTACCTTGGCCTCAGATCCCACCTGCAAGTCAGTACAATTCACAATAGGCACCCATTTACTTCAAACAAATCGAACCAGTCGATTACATGTCATACAAATCAATCCCCACTATGGGATATTTAAAAGCTAGGCCACATGCATTCTCCAGGATGACCTTGCAAGTCTCCGAGCCACGTGCCTCAAACCTCAGACTCACGTGCATTTTATAAGGCGACCTCTTCGCCAAGGCGGTACATCAAGCCACCGAGCCACATGTCCTTTTTACGATGCCCGGGCCCACGTGCATTCTCTAAGGTACTCGCTTACCAAAGTGATGCATCAGATCACCGAGCCACATGCCCTTTTAGATGCCATTCCGAACACTGGACCCACGTGCATTCTCTAAGGTACTCGCTTACCAAAGTGACACATCAGATCACCGAGCCACGTGTCCTTTTAGATGCCTGGCCCACGTGCATTCTCTTAGGTGCTATCTCACCAAAGTGATGCATCAATGCACCGAGCCACATGTCCTTTTAGATGCCTGGGCCCACGTGCATTCTCTTAGGTGCTATCTCACCAAAGTGATGCATCAATTCACCGAGCCACGTGCTCTTTAAGATGCCAAACTTTGTCACCGAGCCATGTGCATTATCCAGGACGACATACCGAGTCTCCGAGCCACGTGCATTCTCTTAGGTGACCTTTTTGCCAAGGTGACATATTCAACCGCTAAACTCACGTGCATTCTCCAGGTGACATTCCAATTCACCGAGCCACGTGCCTCTTTCAAGTGGTTACCAATCTACTTTCAATACCGACAACCAATGCCCAACGATTTCTCAATCTTCTAATTAAATCAACTCAACAAAGCATTATAAATGCTAGATAACATACTTGGCCATTTACCAATCAACAATTCAATCTCAATCAATTCCAATCAATTTAGGGTAAATCCCTAAAATATCACAATTTATTCAATTCCATACAACGTGGAGCTCAAATAAGTAAACGGACTGTGCCGCGACGATCAGCACGGGATTTCGGTCGTTGGCCATCAAAATCTTAATTTCCAAAAAATAAATAAATAATTAATTAATTTCGTAAATTAATTATTAATTACTAAAAATTCAATTTAGCTCAAAATAAAGCCCGATTAAATAAACGGACTTCACCACGTTCATCAGCATAATTTTTCGGTTCTAGGCCATCTCAGTTGAATTTTCGGAAAATAAATAATTATTTAATTTAATTCCGAAAATTAATATTTAAATACTAAAAAATCTACTTAGGCCTGAAAAGCCTAATTGGAGCCCACCAAGGGTCGGGAAAAATCCCGAGGTACTTCTAATAATTAGTAGACCACGTCTACTTGCTAATTGCGCAATCAATTTATTTAAATCGCATCATAATTGACTAATAATTGCTAATTTATTCTAATCTAACAACCTAAACATAATTAATTAAAACTAAATCAACCTTAAGCATTGTTGACACCTAAATTTTGGACAACCCATTTAGTCATTTATTGCATAAAAATTGGGGATTAATTTTTAACCCCTAAAAAAATATTATAATTCAATCGCATAGCATATAATTTTTTAGGTGCATTTATTTTTAATTTACATGTTTTGCATTTTTATTTTTAGGACTGGTGGTGGACGAGCTCAAATTTTATGTTTTTAAGCTCTAGTTCGGTAGGCCGGGCTAGGCCCATGAAGGGATAAAATTAACCCAAGCCCATCGTTATTTTTAATTGATTATCTTGCGAAAAATTAAGATTTGATGCGATATTATGGTTTTTGAAAATTAAAAAAAAATCGCATTGTAATCTTATTTTTTATCAATAGATGATGAAATCGGGGAGAATATATTTGAGATAAGGATTTTTGTGATCAAGAGGTTATAAGCAATATTCGGGAGATGAAAATATTTTAAAAAAAAAAAGATCCTGTTTTGCATCGCCTATAAAAGGATACGTACGGATCAATCGTGTGGGGGGGGGGCTTCTGAAAAAAAAAATCAGAAAAAAGGTCAAGAGAGGTTTTGCTTATGCGAAAAAAAAAAAAAAAAAGAAGAGCAGAAAAAGGAAAAAACTACAGAAAAAAGGAAAAGTCAGAACGTGAGAGAGAGAGAGAGAGAGAGAGAGAGAGAGAGAGAGAGAGAGAAAGAAAAAAAGCAAAAGCTTTTGCAGAAAAGTGAAGAAAATAGAGGGAAAGTGACATAAGAGAGACAGGTGAGAGAAAAACAAGAGGAAAAAAGAAAAATTAAAAAAGAAGAAGAAGAACACTGTTCTTCTTCTCCGGTGACTTCGTTGCCCTCCGCCCGAAGCTCCTCCGCCTCACCGCACGACTACTTTTTCACCACCATTCCTCGCCATTCGCGAAGTCCGACACCCTCCTCCGCTTTCCACCGGTAATTGGTGCCCAAACGCTGCTTGCTGCTACTTGGAGCCGAAGACTTGTGTGCCACTGTCCTCCGAACCTCTGCCCGAGCACCGGATCTCGTGTCCCCGACGCCCGTGAAGCCGCAGCTGCTGCTGATCTACAACCCAGCCGCGCCAAGCCTTGCCATGATGCCGCACTACCACCTGCGAAGCCGCCCCAGCGTCCTCTGCTGCTCAAAGCCGCCGCTGCACCAGTCACTACACCTCTGCAGCCGCACCCAAAGCCCGCTATAGTCAAGCCCGAGCACCGCTGCCACCGCTTGAAGCCATCGCCGCGCCACCTTTAGTCTGACGCCTAGCGTTCCCCTCCATCCGGAACAAGACCCAAACAGATCTGTAACCGCACAGACCCGAGTCCTTCGCCCCGGCGCCCTTGCTCCACGGGTCCTTGCTGCCCGAGTGCTGCTGCTGCTCCTGCGACGAGCCGCGCCTCCTGGTCCGAGCTGCTTCTTCGCCCGTGCCGTCCCTGTCCCGCCTGACCCGCGACCCACGGTGCCTTCCCTTCGCCGAAGCTGCCCCTGCCGGACCGACGCCAATTGCCGTAGGTGACCTGCCACGAGCAATCCATGCTTGGGAAGGGAAAAAGAAAACAGAAAAACAAAAGAAAAAAAAAAGGAAAATCAATTAGGTAGTTTTTTTTTTACTTTATCTTATTTTCATTTATTTACTTTGTTTTTTTAGTAGGATTATTCCTGAATGAATGGTTGGGATTCCGACATGAAAAGTCCCTCAAGCTAGGGATTGACAGTCCGATTTTCGCGCCCGAAATCCGACTCGCAATCCCTTACAAAATTCGACAATCCAATCTCAAGCCCGAGATTCGATTCTCGATTTAATTTAAAATTGGCCAACCCGATCTCATGCACAAGATATGATTCGCTAATTTTTGGATATCAATCTTATCTTGTTTGATTTGCCATCGTCAAGTTAGTTGAGTCAATCTTATTTTCGTAAAAGAAAAATCCAAAAAAATACTTGAGTTAGGAATAGATTTGCTTTAGAATATTCCTAGTCTTAGGTTTAAAATCGCAATCTTAGTCTGCAGATGCTTTCATTACTTTGAGGTAAGTTCTGCATCATTTAATTGCTTTCTTGGGTGTTAAATTGGTGGTTTGCGCCCCTACATGAACATCTCACATATTAGGGAAATAGATTTAAAACCAATCCAAATTGCTTGCCAAACATTTTTCAAAAATAAAAAGAAAGGTACCGAAAGGGCGTTAGAGAAATCTAACGTAACCAAGTCCCCGTACCCTTAGTCTCTGGTTCGTAGGAGTAAAGTAAATCTCCCGTTGCTTTACTAGAGTTTCTAATCGACCCACAAAAAATAGATTAGTGGCCACTCCTAGTTAAAATTCACTTGCATGTTAACAATTCAAACTTATGTTGCAAATTGGTATGGGCTTAGGAGAGACCGAGTTAAGTCTAGGTTTAACAATCTATTAGCCAAACCCTAGGTAGTCCAAACCCCGAAAAAATTGGTCACGACAACTTGGCGACTCGGCTGGGAGTCGAAGAGTTGAAACTCTTAGTGGACTTAGGCCAATTTTCTTTTTTGAAAAAATATTTTTTCTTGGCAGCAAGGATGCCAGGTATGTCCCTAACGTTTAAGGTGTTAAATGTTTTTGCAGATTGGGAGGTATAAGGGGAAGTGATTGCTAACCCTTGCCTTATAGGTTGGAGTTAGGGATGTATGGTTTATTTCATTTTTTTTTTTGAAGTATTGTTTGATTTAAATTGATGTGCATGCTTTGCATAAATCACTACACTTTGCACACATAACCTGCCGCCGGACCTGGGCCGCATAGGATCATTTAGGATGGTGTTGAGATGGATACCACTCCGACCGCATGCTCGCGGTACGAGTTGCCTATCTCAATCTCGAAATTCTTTCATGGTGTCAAGAATACCCACCTCGGTCCGCATGCCCGCGACCTAGGTCGGCTCTTTGACCAAGCCGAAGTCATGAGGACTCGACATAGTCCACAAGCCCGTGGCTAGTCTGATCATCCTTATGGCTCCATCTTGATAAGCCTTATAGATTAGAAATTGAGCCACTTACCATGCGCATGTCTATGTGATTGTCAATCATTGGTAAAGTAAGTTCTCTAAGTTTTTGCCTTTGCAATTTACTTACTTTGTAACATTATTTTGTCGGTCCATGGCATTAGGATTGTCCCGAGCTTTGATTAATATACAATGGGGACACCGGACATTCGGATTATTCTCCCTCCAAAGGAAGAGCTTAGCACTTGGTGGGACATGTTAGATCAAAATAGCCATCAATTTGTAGAGTCACATGTTGGTCGATTGCTTCCACTGCTGCGTATCAACATCCATGGCGGCCTGGTCCAAGCACTCGCCCACTGTTGGTGCCCTGAGACTTCTACCTTCATCTTCGGTGGTAAGCATGAACTCACTCCCACCTTGGAAGAATATAGCATCGCCATAGGAAAGTCCTTAAAAGCTTAATTGATTAATCCGCCTATCGAAATAGATCATGTTATGGCCTTATCTGATTTTCTGAGAATGAAATAAGATGACATAAGAAAGGTTTTAAAGGCCCACCGTAATGCATGCCCTTTATCTTTTCTGAAAGAATGTTTTGAAAAATGCACCTCATTTCAAATGCGTAGGATTTTCCTCTTAGCTTTCTTTGGGTTTATAGTATTTCCTTACTGCAAGAATACTATTATCCCTTTGATTTCTCAATTAGTTAGGCAAGTGTTGGAAGAAAAAAAATTGTGAACACTGTCTTGATTGAAACTTTTCTTTCTCTCACTCGTTTCAAAAGAGGTGGCGATAAGACTCTCTATTCCTCTCCTGAACTTTTACAAATCTAGTTCCTTTCTCATATAAAAGGATTTGGTGGTTCAATGACTATACATGCTGTTAGTAATTCTAATCACCCTATTATGAGATTTGAGAACAATCAAAAACATGCACCAGATTACCATTATTCTAGGTGGCTAGCTTTCATGAAAAAAACAACTCCCAAGGGTTTCCTATGGCATGCTAAATGGTTCCAAGTTCGAGTAGCGAGACTCTCGTGTGGAAGAGTTGGCCCAATCCCTCATTGGGATTCACTGGAGCATTGGAGTACTATCCGATTAGAGTGACTCGTCAGTATCAAGTCATACAAGAGCTTCCCCCGGCGTTACAAGCGGATCCGTTCCAAGTTAGCTTCGTTGATGGAAGTCGAGGCTATGAAGATTCCATTCTCACCATCAAATTGATGTGGGACATGTGCCGTCCACAAAAACTCAAATGGCCCGAGGAGGAATTGAAAGGTAGGGAAATGAAGTACTATGCCTCGATTAAGTATATCCAACAGCACAAGATTCCCGAAGAGTTGCTTCCAAAGATAGCGGAGGCGCCGTTGAAGATCACCAATCAAGCTAAGAATAAACGCCTCAAAAGAGTTGCTGAAAAAGCTCAAGAGGAGAATAAATGATTGCACCGAATGGTGTTCCGAGTGTATATTGGTCAAGCCAAATGAAATGCTTGAATCAATCTTGCTATTTTCAATTTTAGGAAGTTTGAGTCATTTACTTTCCTAGTTCATTTTGTTTAGGGCATTTTGAATTTCTACTTTGATAGGTCTGTCAAAAGCTCCATTGATGAATAAAGTTCTAGAATATTGCCATGGATCGACGTATCTTCATATGAGAATGCTTATTTTTGTTCATTTCTTATTTAGGTGATAACGGATCCCTCACGTTCGCCTATCATTATGCGATCAAGAGCTAAAATGGCCGACCAGACTGAAATGCATGATCGTATCCCCGCTATGGAATACTAACTCCAACAGTTGTTCACCTCTATGCAACTCATGACAACCTAAATCCAATCCCTCCGAGCGGATTTGACTCCTACACCTGCTTTCCTTGAGGTAGTAGTTTCGAGGCAGGAATACAAGACCCAAATGAGTAGTAGCGACATGCCTGAACTGGAAGATAATCCCCTAGTCATTGCCAAACTTGATAATGTCCCTAAGATGGGGCAAGATAAAGTGGAAGTGATGGACACTCTCGGGCAGCCTAGTGGCAAGTTTGATTATCTAGTGAAGTATTCGGCTCCTCCCAGCTTTCACTTTGACTCCCGCAACATAGTTCCAAGTGGATGGGATGACATGGACAATCTGATGTCTCCAAAGATAGAAAAATCTGATGACGCCTTGGAAGGAATCACAGGTCTGTTCGATGACCTCCTCATAGGAGCCAATGACGAAGGACCTTCGGAAGACATTGACGTTAGCCTGCAAGAGTAACTTGCTACTATTGCACATTCCCATGCGTGGGAATTCTTATTGCTCTTTAGGAATCGTTCTCGCTTTCTAGGAATTGTTTTTGATGTTTTCTCTTTTTAAGGGTTAGGAATCACAATTTCTATTCCAATAATGTAATTCATTTGATTCTATTAACTGAAATTACAATTTTATTTCAAATTTTGAGGACATGACGGGGTACTCCAAACCAGTCCAATGATAATACGGGGTACTCCAAACCAGTCCAATGACGATATCCAACCATGAAAAAAAAAAATCATCCACGGAGAAATCCTGAGGGCTGGACTCTTTCATGCTTCTTCCCAAAAACTTTTTCAAAAACAAAAGCATTTCACTACTAAAAAAAAAAAAATCCTAAAACTTGTAGCTGATTAAACCTGTTTGTTTATCTGACTCATTTGCTTCTTGTCTCAGAGCATAATTCTATAACTTGTTAAGACAAGGGATATCTGAGAATAACAATGATCATATACTTGACTTGTGATCAACAGGTTTAGAGCGTACTTGCAATGAAAAAGATTTAGGGCCAGTAAAAGAGAACCATCATTCTTCAGTGGAAGATCCTGGGGGCAAGTTTGCTCCAAATTATAGCCTATATTGTGTCAAGAAGGTACTTTCAGGAGGTGCCGTCCTAGCATAAATGGGTAGACATGAGTTTTCTACTCCAATTAATTCTGATGCTTTCAAGAAGTATTATTTATGATAGAATTTCCCATGTCATGTTTTAAGCTGCAAGCATTTCTATGATAAGTAAATTGCCTCAGTGAATTGAAATGTTCAAATTTGTTGCAAATCTTGCATTTTTCCTCCTTGATGAATTGTGTGAGATGGAGTGAATGTGTCAAATGGGATACTTTGGAATAATGGAAGGCAAACCATATTCCATACATTGTTTCATACACTAACCCCCAGTGAGTTGTGTGGAAAAATTCCATGCCTATGAGGAAAAGGGTGATCTCACAAAGGGTACGTCAACCAAGGTGATGAAAGGCAGTTTCTTCTGCTATCCAAAACACTATAGATATATCCATTGTTCAGCCCTTTGAGCCCACACACATGAAGAGATTTTTAAATTATCCCTGTCAAGAATCGTTTCATACCGAGATAATATTTGAAATGAATGATAGAAATTTTCTTACTCGTACTTGCATTAATCTTAGAATATTGCTTTTACAGTGTGACTTGTATGATAATTTAAAGTGCCTTAGGACGACAAAGAGCAGTTTTTTCTCTATCATATACACTTTATCCATTGCATAGCCCCATTGAGCCTATGAGTTCATTTCACATTAAACCTAGTTGGTGATCATCCCCCACACTGGGGCAAGGTAAGAAAGATCAAACCACTTAAGTAGCATGATTTACAATGCTAATAAAAATGAAGACTTTGTCTCAAAAAGAGTGCCAAAAAAAAATGGGGCATGAAAAAGCAGTGTGCCTGGTAAAAGCAAGGCCAATGCCCAAAGAAAAAATCAAACACTTGATGAAGTGAGTCATATCTCCAACAAGGTGGTGCTCAATAAAAAAGAAAAAAAAAACTCAAATGTTGAGATGTTGCAATCAATGGAGTTGTGATATGAAGAAAATCTTCAACGATAGGGAGAAAAATTGTTGGAAATGTCAAGGTGATCACCAACTTTGACCTCATAAACACTTTTTGAGCCAAATGATCATTTCGATTCTCAACCTATGATCCCAACCTACGTTACGTCCCTTACAAAGTCTTTTCAGATTAGGGCACTTGAATTAACGTAAAAGTTCATATGTTTGAAAGCATCGCTTGAAGAAGTGTGAGTAAAATAATTTCTACTTCATTTTTCATGTTTCTTGGCTTGTAAACCCCAAGATGATTGTGAAATATCATTCATTTTTTAATAGCCTGACTCAAATAGTTTCCTTTGCTAAGCCATTGACCAAGCCCGCATTACAGTCCCTATTAAAGTCCTCTCAGATTGGTAAATTCGTACCACTTGCAAGATTACTTGGACCCTTGTTTGGCATGATGACAGTGAGATAGAATGATTGTTAAAAATCCTGCATCAAAGGTCAGGATGAAATGGCCATTTTAATCGGGGAGTGAAAAGTCCTTTCTAATCGAAAGATCTCTCATTTGACACATCCATGACACTCATGTATTCATATTGGAATATTTTTTTTGAAATGTCTCCAATGGAAATTTGAGTGATGCAAATGTCATTATGCATGAACCCCAATTGAATTGATAAAAACTTCAGTAGATTTCGAAGGGTGCATTCCAGAATAGCCGTAATTGCTTATTTATTTTGTAAATGCATTTTTGCTCTAAATCGTGTCTCAAAGACCAAGAGCTCTTGACATTCAGGCTCCTTTCAAGAAGAGAAACCATCACGAATATTCAAGGTGCATCCTTGATTTATTTCTATTGAGGGGTGAGAGACTTCCACAAGATATCTGAATTCCAGAAGACATATCCCCAAGAATCAGAGATATCACCAGGTAAGTATATCTCTACCAAACTTTAAAATACTTGTCATTGTGCAGGTGTTCTCTCTCAAGTGCATCGACACTTGACTTGGTCAAGCTGTCCTTTATATTGAATCGGTGTGCTTCTGTAGCCCGATGTCCCTTTTAATAGACCCAGCGTGCTTTTGTAGCCCGGTGCCCTTTATATTGACCTGGCGTGTTTTCGTAGCCTAGAGTCCCTTTTTATCGACTCGGCGTGCTTTTGTAGCCCGATGTCCCTTTATATTGACCTGGCGTGCTTTTGTAGCCTAGAGTCCCTTTTAATCGACACTCAATGGAGTTGTCCCCCAAAGATTTTTCTCCAGATTCAATCTGATTAAGGTGACCGAAGAATGGTTTGGGTCCTGGTCAGATGATTTCTGTCGCAAGGCTAGGCGACTGAAGAATGGTTTGGGTCCTAGCCAAGCAAAACCTCAATCTAGGCGACTGTAGAATGGTACAAGTTCTCGACAATACCTATTCCCTATTTTAGGTGACCATAGAATGGTACGGGTCCTAGACAAAACCTATTTCCCTATTTAGGCGACCGTAGAATGGTACGAGTCTTGGAAGGTAAATCCCCGTTTAGGCGACCGTAGAATGGTACGGGTCCTAGACAAAACTTATTTCCCTATTCAGGCGACCGTAGAATGGTACGGGTCCTAGACACAACCAAACACTGTCATACTGGGCGACCGTAAAATGGTACGAGTCCTAGGAAGCAGTCTCTTTGCAAAGCCACGTTACTATTTTAGGGGACCGTAGAAAGGTACAGGTCCTGAACATGTAACACCAACTATCTTGAATCACTCTACCCTCCTTGAAGTTAAGATATTCCAGGTAAGTTCCTTTACCATTTGCATACAAATTGCACTCCAAAATCTTGACATCTCAGTCTGGATCTGGATGTCTCAATTCTCTTCGTTAAATATTTCACTCTGGATGTGAATGTTTTTTCGACCTTTCTCGTTTTACTTAGTCAGGATCTAGGTATCTCGAGTACAAAAATCTTGACATCCCAGTCTGGATCTGGATGTCTTGATTATTTTCATTCAAACATTTCACTCTGGATGTGAATGTTTGTCAATCATTCTTATTATACCTTAGTCTGGATCTAGGTATTTTGAGTTTTTCAAAAAAAATCTTGACATCTTAGTTTGGATCTGAATGTCTCGATCTATTACTTGTTACACTTTTCAAGAAACCTGAGTGAGAGTCGGGTACTTGTGGAGTAAATAGGGATTTATCATGTACCTCAAGATGCTTTACCACACTAATTGGGAAGTAATTGTAGGTACGTTCTTTCCTTTGACATCATGCATTTGCATTAGCATTTCCACGCATCATATAATTGCACTAAAAAAAATGGAATTCATTTTCTATTTTTTTTTTTTTAAAATCATTCAAGTGCATTTGCATAGTCAAAATTTAGGTCTCAATTTGTCTTTGAAGGCAACCTCTTCGAGTTCACCTTCAAAGTGGGGCAGCTGTTGACACCTAAATTTTGGACAACCCATTTAGTCATTTATTGCATAAAAATTGGGGATTAATTTTTAACCCCTAAAAAAATATTATAATTCAATCGCATAGCATATAATTTTTTAGGTGCATTTATTTTTAATTTACATGTTTTGCATTTTTATTTTTAGGACTGGTGGTGGACGAGCTCAAATTTTATGTTTTTAAGCTCTAGTTCGGTAGGCCGGGCTAGGCCCATGAAGGGATAAAATTAACCCAAGCCCGTCGTTATTTTTAATTGATTATCTTGCGAAAAATTAAGATTTGATGCGATATTATGGTTTTTGAAAATTAAAAAAATCGCATTGTAATCTTATTTTTATCAATAGATGATGAAATCGGGGAGAATATTTTTGAGATAAGGATTTTTGTGATCAAGAGGTTAAAAGCAATATTCGGGAGATGAAAATATTTTTAAAAAAAGATCCTGTTTTGCGTTGCCTATAAAAGGATACGTACGGATCAATCGTGTGGGGGGGGGCCTTCTTAAAAAAAATCAGAAAAAAGGTCAAGAGAGGTTTTGCTTATGCGAAAAAAAAGAAGAGCAGAAAAAGGAAAAAACTGCAGAAAAAAGGAAAAGTCAAAACATGAGAGAGAGAGAGAGAGAGAGAGAGAGAGAGAGAGAGAGAGAGAGAGAGAGAGAGAGAGAAAGCAAAAGCTTATGCAGAAAAGTGAAGAAAACAGAGGGAAAGTGACGTGAGAGAGACAAGTGAGAGAAAAATAGGAGGAAAAAAGAAAAATTAAAAAAGAAGACGAAGAACATTGTTCTTCTTCTCCGGTGACTTCGTTGCCCTCCGCCCGAAGCTCCTACGGCTCACCGCACGACTACTTTTTCACCACCGTTCCTCGCCGTTCGCGAAGTCCGACACCCTCCTCCACTTTCCGCCGGTAATCGGTGCCCCAACATTGCTTGCTGCTACTCGGAGCCGAAGACCCGTGTGCCACTGTCCTCCGAACCTCTGCCCGAGCACCGGATCTCGCGTCCCCGACGCCCAGGAAGCCACAGCTGCTGCTGATCTGCAACCCAGCCGCGCCAAGCCTTGCCGTGACGCCGCACCGCCACCTGCGAAGCCGCCCCAGCGTCCCCTGCTACTCGAAGCCGCTATTACACCAGGCACTACACCTCTGCAGCCGCACCCAAAGCCCGCTGCAGTCAAGCCCGAGCGCCACTGCCGCCGCTTGAAGCCACCGCCGCGCCGCCTCTGGTCCGACGCCTAGCGTTCCCCTCCATCCAGAGCAAGACCCGAACAGATCTGTAACCGCACAAACCCGAGTCCTCCGCCTTGGCGCCCTTGCTCCATGGGTCCTTGCTGCCCGAGCGCCGCTGCTGCTCCTGCGACGAGCCGCGCCTCTTGGTCCGAGCTGCTGCTTCACCCGTGCCATCCCTATCCCGCCTGACCTGTGACCCACGGTGCCTTCCCTTCACCAGAGCTGCCCCTGCCATACCGATGCCAGTTGCCGTAGGTGACCTGCCACGAGCAATCCGTGCTTGGGAAAGGAAAAAGAAAACAGAAAAACAAAAGAAAAAAAAAAGGAAAATCAATTAGGTAGTTTTTTTTTTTACTTTATGTTATTTTCATTTATTTACCTTTTTTTTTAGTAGGATTATTCCTGAATGAATGGTTGAGATTCCGACATGAAAAGTCCCTCAAGCTAGGGATTGACAGTCCGATTTTCGCGCCCGAAATCCGACTCGCAATCCCTTACAAAATTCGACAATCCAATCTCAAGCCCGAGATTCGATTCTCGATTTAATTTAAAATTGGCCAACCCGATCTCATGCGCGAGATATGGTTCACTAATTTTTGGATATCAATCTTATCTTGTTTGATTTGCCATCGTCAAGTTAGTTGAGTCAATCTTATTTTCGTAAAAGAAAAATCCAAAAAAAATACTTGAGTTAGGAATAGATTTGCTTTAGAATATTCCTAGTCTTAGGTTTAAAATCGCAATCTTATTTCGAATTTTTAAATAAAAAATCCAAAAAAGAAAGTGCAATCATTTAGGTTGTTAGTTTTTTATTTGAATTGCATGTTTAATTATGTGTTAATTTTAATTTCGATTTTCTTAAATAAAAACACAAAAAAAAAAATCATTGTGCATATTAGATTAGAATTGCATGTTTCATTTTAAATTTAGATCATCTTTTTTAGATAAATTGCATTTTAGATTTAGATAATGTCTTAGTTTAAATTAGGATTTAATATGACTTAATCCCTAGTTTAAATTAGATAGAATCTTAATCTAGCTAGATCATATCAAATTTCATAAAATTTGTCTTAAGATAAATTAGTTGCAATTTCTAGGATAGATTGCATTTTTAAATTAAAAAATGTCATTTGCATGTCATATAGAATTAGGTTCATGAAATGCATGTCATTTTAGTGATTATTGTTAGGTTCATTTCTAATTAGAAATTGTCTGTCATTAGATTAGGTCATTTAATAAATGCCGCGTGACATATAGCTCGCATATTAAATCGCATATTGCATGTCATTTTAGTTGAAGTAATTTTGTACGTCATTGCATTACATTGCATGTTCATTAAGAGATCATAAAATTTTTATTCATATGTTTAGGATATGTTGCCATGCCATATCATTTTATATTAGATTAAAAGCATTGCATTGCATATGGATTATAGTCTCATTTAATAAGTGAAAACAAAAGGGAAGAAATTGTTTGTTAATTAGAAACCATATCTAGGGTTGTTAATGTGGTTTTAACTTAACAATGTAGATGCTTTCATTGCTTTAAGGTAAGTTCTGCATCATTTAATTGCTTTCTTGGGTGTTAAATTGGTGGTTTGCGCACCTGCATGAACACCTCACATGTTAGGGAAATAGATTTAAAACCAATCCAAATTGCTTGCCAAACATTTTTCAAAAATAAAAAGAAAGGTACCGAAAGGGCGTTAGAGAAATCTAACGTAACCAAGTCCCCGTACCCTTAGTCTCTGGTTCGTAGTAGTAAAGTAAATCTCCCGTTCTTTACTAGGGTTTCTAATCGACCCACCAAAAATAGATTAGTGGCGACTCCTAGTTAAAATTCAATTGCATGTTAACAATTCAAACCTAAGTCGTGAATTGGTATGGGCTTAGGAGAGCCCGAGTTAAGTCTAGGCTTAACAATCCATTAGCCAAACCCTAGGTGGTCCAAACCCCAAAAAAATTGGTCCCGACAAGCATAATTAGCCAACTAATCATGGATTAGTGAGATTACTCACCAAATCGCACGCAAATCGGATCAATCCGATGGTAGCGACGCGATGAACGATTCTTCCCAAAGCGACTCACGGATCCGGGTCCCGGAAATGGCCCAAAAGTGAGCCCGAAGTCGCTGAAACCCACTCGTGCGGGTTTGCTGGACGGGGTTGATCGGGGTTGCTCCGGTGGCTAAGGCGGCGAGTGGAAGCCAGCGGAGGGCGAGGGGGACGCGAGGGAGGTCTGGCAGGGCTGGGCGGTGGCCGGAGGTGGCCGAACAAGGGCGGAACAGGGCGGAACTGAGCTAAGCAGAGCTGGATCGCGCAGGTAGGAACGCCTGGGCGCACACAGACGGCGCGACGGCGGCGGGAGCACGGGCGGGCGGCTGTCGCGGGCGTGCTAGCGGCGAGACGGGCGGCTTCAATGAACGGCGGCTCTTCTTTTGCTCCTGGTTCGGTTCAGAGTCGAGCAAACAGGGGAAGGAGGGAGAAAGGTCGAGAGAGGAGGAGAGAGGAGAGAGAGAAAGAGATGATGATTGACTAGTCAAAGAGAAAAAGAAAGAGAGAGAGAGAATAGGCGGTGGGGGGAAATCGCACGAGGGGGGAAAAAGGGGAGAGGAGAGAGAGAGAAAAGAAAGAAAAAGAAAGAAAAGAAAAGAGAGGGAGAGAGAGGAAAAAGAAAAGGAAATACATAATTTTTTCTCTTTTCCTTTTCCTTTCTATTTTCTTTTGGTCTTCAATTTTCTTCCGATAATTTCTTTATTGAAATTTCGGACCCGTCAATAAATTGACGAGCGATGAGACATGATCCTAAAAATAAGAATTATGACGCAATTAAAATTCGATTCCCGAAATCGAGTTCAATTTCGTGGTTAAAAATCGATTAGACGTGATTTTAGCTCAATCCAACCAATTATGTAGCTTTTAGGGATTTTACAGCTGATACATCCCTTAACGGCTTCACCCAATAGGTTAGTTAACTCGTGAGTGATCAGCTCAGAGAAAAAGGGCCATAGGCACGTCGACAATATGCCCATTTCACTTTATCGAAACAGGGTCGAATTTCAAAATGTCACAACTCTTCCCCTCTTATAAAAATTTCGTCCTTGAAACTTAAACCATTACACTTTGTTCAAAAAGGCGGGGGTACAACTGTCTCATCGATTCTTCAATCTTCTAAGTCGCTCCTTCAATGCCGTGGTGTTGCTAGACCACTTTGACCAACGGAATGGTCTTTGTACGCAGAACTTGCTTTTTACGATCGACAATCTGGACCAGGCTTTCAACGTATGACACACGGTCATCCACGTCCAATTCCTCGAAATTGAGCACGTGGGTCAGGTTAGGCTCGTACTTCCTTAACATCGACACGTGAAAGACGTCATGCACTTGTGCCAATCTTGGCGGCAATGCAAGACGATACGCTAGGTTTCCGATTCTCTCAAGAATCTCAAACAGACCTACGTACCTCGGACTTAGTTTGCGTTTCTTACCAAAGCGCAAAGTTCCCCTCATTGGTGACACTTTCAAAAAAACGTGATCACCAACTTGGAATTCCAAAGACCTTTGGCATTTATCTGCATAACTTTTCTGCCTACTCTGCGCTGTCTTCAATATGTCTCTGATCACTGCCACGGCATCTACTGATTGCTGAACCAACTCTAGGCCTGTTATCTTCCTTTCTCCAACTTCATCCCAACACACTGGAGTTCTGCATGCTCTGCCATACAACGCTTCAAGTGGAGCCATCTTGATGCTCTGCTGATAAATGTTTTTGTAGGCGAATTCCACTAGATAAAGCTGATCTTCCCAGCTTCCTTTGAAGTCTATTACACACGCTCTCAGCATGTCTTCAAGAGTCTAAATTGTCCTTTCCGACTGACCATCCGTCTGAGGATGATATGCCGTACTGTACTGAAGCTTTGTGCCTAAAGCACTCTGCAAGCTCTTCTAAAAAGCAACAGTAAACCTTGGGTCTCTATCAGATGTTATCATAACCGGCACTCCATGCATACGAACCACTTGACGTACATACAGGTCTGCGTGTCTATCCAGACTCAAGTCCTTTCGAACTGCAATGAAGTGAGCCGACTTTGTCAGCCTGTCGACTACTACCCAAATCGAATCATTTCCCCTTTAACTCATTGGTAGTCCAGTCACAAAGTCCATCGTGATATGCTCCCATTTCCACTCTGGGATCGCGAGAGGTTGTAGAAATCCTCCCGGCTTGCAATGCTGGGCTTTTACTTGCTGACAAGTCAAACAATTAGCCACATGCTTGGCGATGTCCACCTTCATACCTGACCACCAATAGTGTTGACGCAAATTCTGATACATCTTAGTGCTTCCAGGATGAACGCTGTAATTGCTACGATGTGCTTCAGATAAAATTTCTTCTCTAAGCTCTACATTGTCAGGTACAACCAAACGTCCACGAAGCCTCAGTACCCCATCATCATAAAATTGAAAATCAGCTTTTCTTTTGTCAGTATCCTCTTGAAGAATTTTCTGTACGTTCGGATCTGTCGGTTGAAGTTGCTTGATTCTGACCTGGACATTCGGCTCAATTCTGAGGGTGGCCATAAAACTTGAGAGGTGGCCTACCTCAAATTTGAATTCCGAATCTCAAGCTCTCTCGATTAAGTTCCACTCTTTAACCAAGATCCGTGCCACTGAAGACTTCCGACTCAATGCATCGACGACCTTGTTCGCCTTTCCCTGGTGATATAGAATGTCACAGTCGTAGTCTTTCAGCAATTCCATCCATCGCCGTTGTCTCATGTTCAACTCTTTCTGAGAGAACAAATACTTGAGACTCTGATGGTCCGTGAAGATCTGAAACTTTTCCCCACACAAGTAGTGCCTCCAAATCTTCAACGCAAATATGATGGGTGCGAGTACTAAGTCATGCGTCGGATAATTCAATTCATGAGGTCTCGACTACCGAGAAGCGTATGCAACGACTCTGCCATGTTGCATCAGCACACAACCCAATCCCCTAAATGACGCATCACTATAGATCTCGAATCCTCTAGGACCAGATGGAATCGTCAGCACTTATGCGGTAGTCAGCTTTTCCTTCAGCTCTTGGAAACTACGCTCGCACTTGTTTGACCATATGAACTTCTCATTTTTCTTTGTGAGCTTTGTCAGAGGCGACACTATCGATGAGAACCCTTCCGCAAACCGTCTGTAATAACCTGCTAACCCTAGAAAACTTCTGATCTCTGTCACTGATGTCAGTCTCGACCACTTGATCACAGTTTCTATCTTGCTCGGGTCGACGGAGATTCCTTCTCTGGAAATCACATGACTTAAGAACGCAACATGAGTCAGCCAAAACTCGCATTTGCTAAACTTAGCATACAGCTGGTGTGTTCTTAAGGTCTGAAGCACTAATCTCAGATGATTATCGTGCTCTTCATTACTTCTCGAATAGATCAGGATATCATCTATAAACATGATCACAAATTAATCTAGATATTCCTTGAACACTCTATTCATCAAATCCATAAATGCAGCTGGAGCATTCGTCAATACGAACGGCATCATTGTAAACTCATAATGACCATACTGAGTACGAAATGCTGACTTAGGAATATCCTCTTTCCGAATCCTCAGCTGATGATATCCTGTCCTCAAATCGATCTTTGAGAATATTGACGCTCCTTGCAGTTGATCAAACAAGTCATCTATCCTCGGCAATGGATACTTGTTCTTGATTGTTACCTGACTGAGCTGCCGATAGTCGATGCACAAACACAACGAACCATCTTTCTTCTTAACAAATAGAACTGGTGCTCCCCAAGGCGATGCACTAGGACGAATAAATCCTTTATCCAGTAACTCTTGCATCTGCACCTTCAGTTCCTTCAACTCAGATAATGCCATCCGGTAAGGTGCCTTTGAGATCGGTTCTGTCCCTAGTGCTAGCTCAATTACAAATTCAATCTCTCTTTCTGGCGGTAACCCTGGCAATTCTTTTGGAAAGACATCTGGAAACTCCTGTACCACTGCAATATCTTCCATTTTCAACTCTTCAACTGGCGTATCCACGACAGTCGCTAAGTACCCTCGGCAACCCTCGTCTAACAAACGAGCTGCTTCCGGCGACGAGATTAAGGAAATCGAAGGTCCTCCTCAATTCCCGACAAACTCGAAGCTCTTACCCCCTAATAGATCAAACTGAATCGCCTTGCGATAGTAGTCCATTTTAGCTCGTTGATTTATGAGCCAGTCCATGCCAATTATCAAATCAAAATCATACATGGCTAGGACTAACAAGTCAATTTTCCCCACTCGCTCACCAATCTCTAACTTGTACCTTAAACATCCCAAAGCAGCAATAACTTTATCTTTCAAGGGTGTAGATATGCAAATCGCCTATTCCAACAATACAGGATTCAATCCTAGCATCCTAACATATTGCTCGGCAATGAAGGAATGGGTTGCTCCCGAATCAAACAAAGCATAAGTAGGTTGGTCGTTGAGCGAGACTGTACCTGTAATCACGCTAGGCGCAGCTTCTGCCTGACCTTGGGTAATCGCGTACATAGTGCCCTGAGCTGGAGGTCTCTGCTGTCCTCCTTGCAGTGCATTCTGAGGGGCATACCCTCCTATCTGTCTCATCGATGGCAGCGGCGGCAACTGAGGTTGTCCTCTTTGCTTCTTAGGACAAAATCTGGCCATGCGGCCCTATTGGCCACATTCAAAACATGCACCCGTCCTAACTGGGCACGGTGCTGTCCCATGTCTTCTTCCACACAAGCGACATGCATCATTCCTAATAGGTCCTGACCTATTAAATCCACTCTTCTTGCTGGGCGGGCTTTGGAATCTATTTGTGAACATCGGCCTCTTTCCTTGGCGGATGCTGTCTTTGTGAGAGCTAAACCTCGATCCAGATGAGGCAGCTTTATTATTCTAATCTTTCTCAATCTTTTGAGCTCTCTGATATATGTCATTATAAGTCCTCAGATCCAGAAGGACTAAGGCACTTCTCAAATCTTGCCTGAATCCATCTCTGAACCTCCTCGCTCGGTTCATAGGATTCTCAATTAACTCGGGGGCATATCGCGAAAGTTCAGCGAACTTCGCCTCATACTCATCAATAGATAGAGAAACTTGGCGAAGACGTTGAAATTCAGCCATCTTCACCTCTCTGGCAGTCTCAGAGAAAAACTTATCATTGCAGGCTTCACAGAAAGTGTTCCAGTCCTGTACAGCACCTTCCAGAAAGATCATTTCTCGAGTTGTCATCCACTAAGTGTCTGCAACTCCCTCTAACTAGTAAGTTGCTAACATTACTTTCTCAGCCTCGTTGCACATAAGCAGTTCAAACGCTTTCTCGAGCTTCTGAATCCATGAAGAAGCAGCTTCGGGGTCTCCGAACTCGGTAAAAACTGGCGGATTTAACTTTAGAAAATGCTCCACCAACTTATGGATTGGTCTTGTAGCGACCACTATCTCCGGTGGATTCTCAACATTCACGGCGGTTGGAGCAACGGCAGGTGCGACTGCAGGCACGGCAGCAGGTGCAACTGTAGGGGCAACTCCGGTGGCGGCGGCAGCGGTAGCAGTTGCAGCGGCCCGAGCAACGGCTTCAACAGTAGCGGCTTGCTGATCCATTCTATTACCCATCGCTTCCAAAACACGCAAGATCCCATCCACCCTAGGATCATTAGGGGCTACTACCCCGACATCTACGACAGGTGGATTCACTCCACTCGCGCTAGCCTGTGCTGGCGCTCGACCATGTCCGCCTCGGGTTCCGACACGAGTCGAGGCTCTACCCTGAATAACGGCCCTACTGGTCCTCTTCGCAGGAGTTCTTGGCTCCTGATCGCTCATGGTGTAGCTTTACTCAACTAACACCCGTTTCCAATTCAACACCGAATTAGAAACAGAGCGATCCAAAAAATAAACAATTTTAGCACTCAGCTAACACAGACATGCACCAGCATGAATTTAAAGGCCATCCTACTAACTATCCCATTAACCATCGCTCTGATACCACTTAAACTGGATGTCACGCCCCGATCCTCAGGCACGCACACATCCGTCTCACTTGGTTGATTTTATAATGTGATATCCCAGGACAATGTATAGCCGACCCTTTATTCTTAAGCACATGCGGAAGCAGTTAAAATCCCCAGACAATAGAACGATGGGATAGAAAAGCAAGGCCATATTTTTCATATTGAAAGTTATAACCAAACTTTTATACAAACCACAAATCACTTCATAACTATTCACATCAAAAAGGAGATCTCAAAAGAAGATAGGATCTCAATCCATCCAGACCGTACTCAAGGCCCCACTCTGGACTATCTTCTTCTTCCAAAAATCCTTCTCTTCAGATCTCACCTCCAAGTTCTCCTTCTCGGATTCCTCCTCCTCAGCTCTTCAGCGGGGTCCTGAAATGGTTTTCCCCAAACTGGGATGAGACTACGTCTCAGCGAGTTCTACCCCACTAAGCCCGATAAGTAAACCATTATACTAAAGGCTGCCCAAACACGCATAGGACAAAGGACTTACCTTGACCTCAGATCCCACCTGCAAGTCAGTACAATTCACAATAGGCACCCATTTACTTCAAACAAATCGAACCAGTCGATTACATGTCATACAAATCAATCCCCACTATGGGATATTTAAAAGCTAGGCCACGTGCATTCTCCAGGACGACCTTCCAAGTCTCCGAGCCACGTGCCTCAAACCTCAGACCCACCTGCATTCTCTAAGGCGACCTCTTCGCTAAGGTGGTACATCAAGCCATCGAGCCACATGTCCTTTTTACGATGCCCGGGCCCACGTGCATTCTCTAAGGTACTCGCTTACCAAAGTGACGCATCAGATCACCGAGCCACGTGCCCTTTTAGATGCCATTCCGAATACTGGACCCACGTGCATTCTCTAAGGTACTCACTTACCAAAGTGACGCATCAGAGCCACGTGTGCTTTTAGATGCCTGGGCCCACGTGCATTCTCTTAGGTGCTATCTCACCAAAGTGATACATCAATTCACTAAGCCACATGTCCTTTTAGATGCCTGGGCCCAGTGCATTCTCTTAGGTGCTATCTCACCAAAGTAATGCATCAATTCACCGAGGCACGTGCCCTTTTAGATGCCAAACTCTGTCACCGAGCCACGTGCATTCTCCAGGACGACATACCGAGTCTCCGAGCCACGTGCATTCTCTCAGGCAACCTTTTCGCCAAGATGACATATTCAACCACTGAACTCACGTCCAGGTGACATTCCAATTCACCGAGCCACATGCCTCTTTCAAGTGGTTACAAATCTACTTTCAATACCGACAACCAATGCCCAACGATTTCTCAATCTTCTAATTACATCAACTCAACAAAGCATTATAAATGCTGAATAACATACTTGGCCATTTACTAATCAACAATTCAATCTCAATCAATTCCAATCAATTTAGGGTAAATCCCTAAAATATCACAATTTATTCAATTCCATACAACGTGGAGCTCAAATAAATAAACGGACTGCGCCACAACGATCAGCACGAGATTTCAGTCGTCGGCCATCAAAATCTTAATTTTCGAAAAATAAATAAATAAATAATTAATTAATTTCGAAAATTAATTATTAATTACTAAAAATTCAATTTAGCTCAAAATAAAGCCCGATTAAATAAACGGACTTCACCACGGTCATTAGCATAATTTTTCGGTTCCAGGCCATCTCAGTTGAATTTTCGGAAAATAAATAATTATTTAATTTAATTACGAAAATTAATATTTAAATACTAAAAAATCCACTTAGGCCCGAAAAGACTAATTGGAGCCCACCAAGGGTCAGGAAAAATCATGAGGTACTTCCAATAATTAGTAGATCACGTCTACTTGCTAATTGCGCAATCAATTTATTTAAATCGCATCATAATTGACTAATAATTGCTAATTTATTCTAATCTAACAACCTAAACATAATTAATTAAAACTAAATCAACCTTAAGAATAATTAGACAACTAATCATGGATTAGTGAGATTACTCACCAAATCGCGCGCAAATCGGATCAATCCGACGGCGGCGACGCGATGAATGATTCTTCCCAAAGCGACTCATGGATCCGGGCCCTGCAAACAGCCCAAAAGCGGGCCCTAAGTCGCTGAAACCCACTCACGGGTTTGCTGGACGAGGCTGATCGGGGATGCTCCGGCGGCTAGGGCGGCGAGGGGAAGTTGGCGGAGGGCGAGGGGGACGCGGGGGAGGTCCGGCGGGGCTGGGCAGTGGCCAGAGGTGGCCGGACAAGGGCGGAACAGGGCAGAACTGAGCTGAGCAGAGCTGGATCGCGCAGGGGAGGAATGCCTGGGTCCGCATGGACGGCGGGACGGCGGCGGGCACACGGGTGGGCAGCTGTCGCGGGCGTGCGAGCGGCGGGACGGGCGACTTCAGCGAACGGCGGCTCTTCCTTTGCTCCTGGTTCGGTTTAGAGTCGAGTAAACAAGGGAAGGAGGGAGAAAGGTCGAAAGAGGAGGAGAGAGGAGAGAGAGAAAGAGATGAGGATTAACTAGTCAAAGAGAAAAAGAAAGAGAGAGAGAGAGAATAGGCGGTGGGGGAAAATCGCACGAGGGGGAAAAGGGGAGAGGAGAGAGAGAGAAAAGAAAGAAAAAGAAAGAAAAGAAAAGAGAGGGAGAGAGAGGAAAAAGAAAAGGAAATACATAATTTTTTTTCTCTTTTCCTTTTCCTTTCTATTTTCTTTTGGTCTTCAATTTTCTTCCGATAATTTCTTTATTGAAATTTCGGACCCGTCAATAAATTGACGAGCGATGAGACAGGATCCTAAAAATAAGAATTATGACATGCTTAAAATTCGATTCCCGAAATTGAGTTCAATTTCGTGGTTAAAAATCAATCAGACGTGATTTTAAATCAATCCAACCAATTAGGTAGCTTTTAGGGATTTTACAGCTGATACATCCCTTAACGGCTTCACCCAATAGGTTAGTTAACTCTTGAGTGATCAGCTCAGAGAAAAAGTGCCATAGGCACGTCGACGAAATGCCAATTTCACTTTATCGAAACGGGGTCGAATTTCAGGATGTTACACTCGGTGTCGCCGGTGCTGGCGAGGCCGAGCCTCGCTAGGGGCCGGCGACGCTCCGGCGAGGTCACCGACCCTCGACAGCCTTGCCGGCACATGACGGCCGGTCGCCGGCCATGGCCGAGGCTGGCGACCGGCCAAAGAAAAAAGAAGAAGAAAAGAAGAAGAAAAGAATAAGTGTTTCTTCAAAATCGTTTCTGGAACAAGAAACAATTTTTTTTTTTGTTTCTCATTTCTGTTCTTTTTATGTTCCGATAACTAAAATTCGATTTTGAGCAAAAACACAAATAAACGCGTTTCTGTTCTTTTTTTGTTCCCGGGAACAAAAAACCAAAATTTTTGTTCTTGAACAGAAACAAGGAATAAAAACATGCAGCCCATTATATAACGCGTCAACTATTTGATGTCAAAATGTACTTTCGCATTTTCGACCAAAAAAAAACAAAACTGCACTATTGCCTTAGTGTATTACCTTAGATTGGGGAGCAAAAGGAGGAGAGGCAAAAAAAGAGAAACAATATATTTGTATGATGTTGAATTTATGGAGGATAAACAAAATATTACAAAATGCTTGAAGCAAATAATAGCTTGACTTGCTTAAGTCAATTAGTCAATTTAAAATATCTTTGCTATTGACAATAATTAATGTTGAAATATTTTCATCAAGTATTTCATTCGTTCATTTTTGTAAATAATCTTGTTTAGGAAAATATTTTTCTAATAATTTATTTTTCGCAAAACAAACGGATTCTAATACATGAATTGATGCCCCATGTATCTGTAATTTTTTTCTTTTTTTGGGGACATCATATGATGATGAAAAGGGCTGTTGGATTGGCAGTAGTAGCTGTTCAAGTCAAGCTTTGTTGATAATGACATGACATTTGCTTTTCTTGAAGAAAACATCCTTTGATGTATACTCTTGTAAATTTTATCCGCTTCACCGAACAGAGTTCAATAACGGAGGAGGCAGAAAGTGCAAAGAAATTGGCAAGATGATATGATAATGAAGAGCCAAAAAGCTGAAGTCAAAGGTGCTTTATTTGGCATTTTGCCTTTGTGAATGTTTAGCCGCCTAAAATGTATCTCGTTGTAATTGAATCGAGTTAATAGCCTTTCTTTTTCTTTCTAAACATAACAAAGGCTATTAACTCGATTCAATTACAACGAGATACATTTGGCATGTGAACTCAAGCATGTTGTTAAAATATGTACCTGTGTATTTTGGCATGATTGTGTAGACTCACTTTACCGCTTATGTAATGGATGAAAATAATCGCATCGCAGGATTAATCTGAGAGCTGTGGATCTTTTTCATCTCCTATATAAATAATTGCAACCTTTCGAATGTATGTTTTATTTATGATAAAAGCCTACAATCATTTCCGCGAATGGCGGGAGCCCAAATTGCTGGGCTTTGTGTTGAGCTAAGGCGCCTAATAAAATAATCTCTTTTGCGAATTTTTCAGTCGTTGCCTTCGTGTGGTCCTCGACATATGCTTTCTAATGGCCTTAACAACCGGCCTATTATTTCTATTGGCTAAAAGGAGTTCATTAGTCCAAGCTATTTCTTTTAATTCCTTTGGCCCATCTCTTAATTTCCTTTTTAGCCCATCTCCTTTTGTATTCAACGTTGATTTGTTCCTGTTACTGGTCAATGCGTGAGCATTTTAGTGTGAGTCTGGGGTTATTATTATGTTCAGATGCCCTTTTGCCTTGTCGTCAGGCTTCTCCCTAAAGGAAAATGGACTCTTTTCCGATAAAAAGAAGAAGAAAAGCATGCGCATAGCAATAATCAATGTTGGAAACTAATGCGATTGCTGAACTTTTGGCTTCAAATGGAAGCTTTGCATAAGATATAATTTGATTGATCGAGATGGAAGTGTCATTTTTTTCCCCTGCTGTGAGAAACTGACAAAAACGCAATGAATATGTTAAGATAAATAGTGGAAATTGCACCTTAAATTGATGTTGCAGATAAAGTCATAAATTAAGTACATGTGTATATTCTAACAACAAAAAAAGTACACGTGTCTGTTAATGACGAGAACACAAGAAAAAGTAAAATACGATTTAAGGGACATTCGTGTGTTTCAATTCTAACTTGCTTAATTTATTGCAAGTTATATCTACAACACTCAAAAATAAAATACAACTAAATTTAAATAGGACACATTCTGTAATGTATTTTGAACTATTTCACTGTATTTAAATAAAGAATATGTTAATTTAATTTTTTTGAACAAATTTTATTATACGAGTAAATAAAAAGATTGGTAGAAGATTTTTGTTTTTCAGAGCATTTCTTTTATGATTGAGCTAACACGAAATAAAAAACAATTTGCAGAAAGCAACTACAGAAACAATAATGATTTATGAACTATCATTGGTTTAATATCTACCTCATGATTGTAGATGTCCATCATGATCAATTGATGATAATTTTAGGACAAACTAATCATATCAATGGTGTCTGTAAAGCTTAGTGACAGACATGTACAAAGATGTAGGCCTTGACAAAAGGAGAACAAGTTAGATATGACGAGCGGTTCATAAGGACTTGGAGGGACCAAGATAAGGTGATCATCACCCTAAAGCCTTTGGATACTGGTATGCTCAGGAAGACCATTGGATAATGAATTGCAAGTTGTTCCGCAAAAAAAAAACATTCGATATCATCAACAGAATATTAACAAGGGCAGGTGCTAATAACAAGTGATCACATGCAATTGATGGTGCAAATATCAATTCCTAGAAGACGTTGTTCAATAATCCATCCTAGGTTGACCGTTGAATTGGAAGAAAATAGTTGTTAACAAGTCGGGAATCCGCGGCCAGAGGACTAAAAACAAGTGAGGACATCTTTGGCACTTTTGGTCAGTGTGTTAGACTATATATTTGATGGAACAGTATAACAAACTTCATTTCAGGAAACCTTTTGCCGGTAGGAGCGAACTGTATGGACAGCCTGAACGCTGACGTTTGCATCTTCAACGGTTGGATTGGAGGGGGAACGTATATATAAAGAGGATCAAAATAGCTAGAAGTGGTGGCTACCGAACCTTGAATGCCGGTGAAGAATGCCTAAGGATGGAGGAGCCACCGGTTGGACACCAAGAGGAGAGGACACCGCTGAGAAAGGCCAAGAAGAGCCTAGAGTGGTTCACAATTTGAGGGCTCCTGAATGAGTTGTGTCTCCATTATGGCTGGCCATAGGAGGTTTATGAAGCCTCTACAGGTCCTAATTAAGTTAGCATTAGGACTGGACGGGATGGAGCTTACAATCGGTTAAACAACGAGACTAAAATGACTTCAAAATGGACGACGTAGATGGGGTGAGGAGAGATGAAGAGGGGTGGTTGGCAGTTGGATTAAGCGGTAAGCGTTTGATGCGATAACAGCTATTGAAACAAAATGTTACGTTATCCACTCGATCTAAATTGGAATGATTTCTGACAATTTGGAATTATAGCCGATTTCTCAAAACTTTGGGATTATCGCTTAACTCACTGTCCGGACCCTAAAATTTCAACAATCTCGGAAAGCATGTTCTATGGCTCATCGAACTAAACTTAAGCTTGCGGCCATTAGCAATTTGATTCTAGACCCACCTTGCCTCTAAAACTCAGGTCTGAGCACTAAAAAAGTTGGAAATTTTTGTTCGAGCTTACTTTCTACGCTTCAGCTCCAAAAATCTTGGAAACGTCAATTTAAGCACATTTCTTCACCATGATTGCCCATTTAAGCTCACTTCTCTCATGGCAAGTTGGATTTTGAAGCTCTATCTCATGCCAGGTCACTTCTTGAGGTCGCCTCTAGTTCCCTGTATATGTGTCAGTATTGAAATGTAATAAAAATGCGAATATAATGCTAATGTAAGTTGTGCAACATTGATATTTTTGTTTAAAGTCCAAATTTGATCCCTAATTTCTCATTAAATGAATGACTAATCCATTAGCCAAAATTAGGTGTCGACGATTGGGAATGGATCGGTTGCCCATTGTTCAGACCGTGGGCATCCTGCCCACTTTTGGTCTATTTGAGACTCTCCAGGTCGGTCCTCGATGGTCCCTTTGCTCTGTGCTCACTCTAGGATTGTTGAGGCATGCTTTGGGTCCCCATTTTAAGCTCGGGATATGCCGAATGTGTCTTTTTCGCAAACACGGGAAAATAGAGATGTCGAATATGTATCGGTCTTGCCAATACCATCTTCCAACTCAGAGGTTAGATGACGTCTCTTTCTTATTATATTCCAGCGTTTAAGTTTAGTTTACTTTTATCTCATATATAGATAATCTATTCGGATTAATATATATAAGAAGCATTTTTAATGCGTTTAGGCTTTTTTGCAGTACATTATAGGATGATATTAATTTTCACTATTGTTAATTGCATCATAATGCATTTAGGATTAATTTCTCATTACATAGATTAAAAATTTTCATTTACTAGACTAGTGCATGTCTCTTCTTATGAATAGCTCACAGGTCCTGTTTTAGGAGTTTATAATAGAGCGATGTATTTTTATAACTCTCTCTAACTCTCCGTTCACTGTCCAGATTCATCATTTTCAAAGAAAAATCATTTTTCCCCAATCAATACTTTTCCTTTTATTCTAAAATTTTATTATGTTACTCCTCAAGATGTCACCTACAACTCTTATTCACAACACGAGATCAAATTCGGACTGGATATTTTCACAAAATTCACAGAATCACAATAGACAAACATAACAGTTTCCAGATCTATCTTCTTTAAAGAAAAATGATTTCACTGACCTATACTTGTTCATTTCCTCTCAAATTTTGATATGTTACTCTCGAATAAGTCTTCTACACTTTTCATCAAGAAGTCAAAGTGAGATTCCAACTGGAACTTTGCATGCAGCTCACGAAATCACCAAAGGTCGACATAACAATTTTTAGATCTAGTTTATTCAAAGGAAAATCATTTCACCAATCAATACTTGTCCGTTTCATCTCAATTTTTAGTATGTTAATCTTCAAGAAGTCCTCTACAAGTTTTATCAAGAAGTCGAAGTCAAATTCCAACTAAAACATTGCATGCAACTCACAAAATCACCAAATGTCGGACTGTTTTTCCAGAAACAGAATACTATGCTAGAACACAACTCCTATAACTTCGAAATTCCTCTTTTCAACCGCATCTGAAATTCACCATTCATCACACACAATCACAATGAGTAAAGGGTAAATCAATGGACTCTACTTGCCTCTAATCCAAGCAAAAACACAGCAACCACACGGCGGGGCAAAGCGGCTCGACGGCGGCAGCGCACGAGCACGGACGGAGGGCGGTCTCCTTCCTTCCCCCTCGCTCTTGCTCGCTGCACGCTCACAATTTCTCTCGCTCACCCGTTGCACTCACCCTCTCGCTCGCTGAGCTCACTCGCTTTCTCTCTGTTTAATTTTTCTGTTCGGTTCCTTCTCTCTCCTGCTCACAATTTACGAGCATTTTGTTTCTTTGCTTAGTTGACTAATTCAGTGAACAATCCTACAATTCGGTGGCCGCATGCGCAAGGGGCAGCTGTTGAAGATGTGGCCTCCTGCATGCGGATTCTTCTCTCTGTCGAGACAGCCGGACCCCCATGCGAGACTTGGCTTTTTTCTCTTGGTCAACTACTCCATTTAGTTGACCTTGACTTTACAGCCGCACGCCACCTCGCATGCTGCGTGCGAACGTGGCCTTCACTGGCCGCTCGACACCTTGCTTTCTCCATGCAAGGAACGTGTCCTCAGCAACCGTACTCCTCCTTGTTGCTGTCCACCGAAGGAAGTGCTATGTGGCTTGGTCAAATGGGCTTCTTTGGTTGACTGCAATTTGTCGACCAAGAGGAGAGAAGGCTCGGGATTACTTGGGCCAACAAATTGGTGGCCGCATTGTCCGTAATACATGACCCAAATTCCTTCCAACTGTTAGCCCTAAATTTCTATACGTGCATGCAGCATTTTCGGTTCCATGGTCTTGATGGAATCAACTAATCTCCTTTTATTCAACCACCGCATGTACAAGTACGTGGCTGCAATTCTTGCATGGAGAAAGAACTCAACAAGGCTGCATGGTGATCGATTCTTCTTCATTTGTTAACCTGCACAATGAAGAGACGTGCATGGTCCTCATGCACGATCCAACTTCTCCCAAAATTTGACTCTTAATTTCAGCATGTGTGTGGGCCGAAATATAATTACTTACGTGGCTGCACGGGGTCGCAACAACATACATGCGAGGTTCGGTTCGTAGCATACACAATTTGAGAGCCAAATTTAATATAGAAAATATCTTGTCGACACATCTCATGGAATAAATCTTGGTCTCGCTTGAACGTAGGAACGAGGCTATAACTCATTCGACGATCGAACCATTTCTAATTGTGACCCATCGGTCCAACGGTGAAAATAAAACAATACCCGTACAAAATACCAATGACACCATCCAACGATACTCCCATCAATCAGTCATAGTCATCACATGTCCGAGCATTCTCGAAATTCTTGGATGCCACAATTCAAGCTCAACTCGACTCGATACAATCTAGTCATAAAATGAGCTAACAAGCGTCGCCGTGTTAGATGGTTGTGGAGATTTGAAGAAATCTTCATACAGAGGATGGGATTGAACGAATGGGAGGTTGTGAAACGACATTGTACGTCTTGCTTTTTCTATTTGGGTCAAGAAATGGGCCTCCTCCGAGAGGAGAGGCGGGAACCTTGTGACACCTCCCCCGATTTTGACCCATCTTTTCAAGTCATGCGGTTTGCTGGGGGAGTCGGGAGTGGGGCGATGACCTCTCTGCACTCTTTTTATTTATTTATTTATTTATTTACACTTATATAGCGTGGCACAACGATTCTAACGTGTTCCGCTATCTAATCAACTGCGCTTCGGTGCGTGTTATTCAAGATTTGTGTGTGTGTATATTCATTCTAAAGAAAGTTTTCCATTAACTCAAGAGCCGAACTCTGTCGGTCGATAAGAAGTGTGGGCGCACAGTATGATAATGGGATCAATCTTCTAACAAACAGAGCAATCTGAGTTGCAAAGCATTGGAGACAATTATACTACAGATAAAAGCGGAAGCAGCATCCACTAAGAGCATCGGAAAAATGTCGAGCCACACGAGCTTTATGCAATCCGTCTCGAGATTCATAGCTCATTAAGGCTCCCTCGAGGCTCCCTTTTGTAACCTGCAAAATAGCAAATGGATTATGGTCCTCCCTGCGTGTTGGATTAGAGGATTTAATCCTATCAAGGCAATGGAAGTTAGTGTCCGATTAGCATTTAACCCCAGAATAACAAATTCATGCATCACCCGACACTAGCACAAGGATCTTGCGTTCCAAACTAAAAATTCGAAGAGGTCTGCGCCGGATTTTAATAACTGGGCCTAGACTGCACAAGACCCAAAACTATTTATAGTCCGGGTCTTACTGCTTTACATTTTCAAAGCCCAAATGACTATGGAAAGGCCTCTCCTATTAAACTCTCTTCTTTAAATAATATATATATATATATATATATATATATATACAAGGCATCACATACGAAAGATTGGGTTAACATATTATGCTTATTTGCTCATTAGCAGTTGCTAAAGTGCTATGACACGTTCTTATTTGCATGTAATCGCGAAAAAGAGTCTGAAATCTTCCGTCATTAGTGGGAGGAGGAGAGTTGATACCTTAACAATTGGTGTGAGTAGTAACACCGCACTTAGCAGGCAACCCCATCGCGAGATCGGAATCGATCCCTAGAGTCGGCAATATGGCCGAGTTCTTGTACGAGCAGAAGCAGCTTAGGTCTGCCCCCGAGAGCCCTTCGCAGCACTCCTTTGTCGGCTCCGCCAGGTTCGGCTTCCTTACCGCCGGCTTGCAAGCCATCAATTGATCATTGCTCATCTTGCACACTGATATCGCCTCCGAACCTCCCGCCAATGCGACGGCCACCACCGCCACCGCCACCAACACCAACATCAACCTACCGGCAGCCATCTTTTAGAAGTGGTTTTGTAGTGCCCTCGTAAACTTGTCATTGGAGACACACGTCTACAACGTGTGGTTATATAGAGAGTGTTGACACCTAAATTTCACCTAAATTAGTTAGTTAAAAATAGCATTAGAGGTTAGGAATTATCCAAAATAAAAAATAAATTAAAAAAATATCCGGACCGTGAAAAATCCCCTACTCTTCCCTCAGTCTCTCTCCTCCACCAATCGGTCACGGCAAGCCTCCACCACTCGCCGCCACGTCGACGTCGTATCCCCTTCCCGTGCCATCACCCTTCGTCGTCGAGCCGCCCCCGGCCATCGCCTGCGCCACTCGTTTCGCGTCCCATCTCGGCCAAGCCACCATCTCTCTCTCTCTCTCTCTCTCTCTCTCTCTCTTCCCCCGTGTTTCCTCTTCGAAGCAATCATTTTGTCAATCTGAACCGCTTTTTCACTTACGAAGGAAGGCCGCGTGTAACTTCCAGGCAAACGCAGCGAAAGTGAGAGATCTCTCTCCGTTGCTTCATCAAGTTGCTACGAGGATCAGACTCGGACTTCCCAAGTCACCGGGCAGACCCAATTCGGAGATCCATCTCTGCACCGTCCTTCCAGAATGAAGAGAAAAAGGGAGGAAAAAGAGACGGCGACGGCAGCTTCAACGAGCAGTAGCCGTGATGGCAGACCCAATTCGGAGACCCAATTTGGGATTTGTTATTATCGACATCCCTATAGATGTTTTGTGTATAATTTCTCATCGACTGATTATTTTGTATCGTTATATCTGCTTTTGAATTCGCTGTTGAGTTACATTTCGTTGTTCATTTTCTTCGTGTGATCACAAACAAAGACCTGGATTCAATTGTACTGCTGAATACCATAGACATTATCCCTCCTGTCGGCCCTTGTTTATTTCTCCTTTTTCTTTGGCTTTTTCGGTATAGTATAACCAATGCAGTGTTGAAATGTTGTGCAATGGTTAACATGGAGATGGGCATACGTGCATGTGTGGGTAAAGAACTTTGAAGCATTTAAGTGTGCAACTATTTCCTTGATTCTTAAGAGGTGTAAAGACATGACTAGAGATATTGATGCCAAAGGCTTAATCACGATGAATATTTAGTTTCAGGAAAAAAAAAAATGTACTAGGTTGAGACAGACAAGTAACACAACAAGAAGCTTGTCGGTTCTGAGTTCTGTCTTTCATGGTGCATTGTTTATTTAGTATCTTACATTTTTCATTAATGGAATGGGCATGTCCTCAATTATGAAGGTTGCTACACTCCCTTGCAGTTTTCTTTCTCCTTATTTCTTTTCTCTAGTTTCTGCTTTTCTAGTTTAAATTAAACCTCTTCTCAAATTCGAGATGAACTTTACTTTTCCCCTAAAAAAGGATGAGAAGTTGGCTTACTGTTGCAAAATTATTGTGATCTAATCTAGAATAAAAATTTAAAATAAATCCAGATGGTCAGCACCTCTTTGATGTCTCACAGTGAATTTCTCTTTACATTGACCTGATAGATCTGAGTGCACGTGGTTCTTTGTTCCCACAGAACTTGATCACTTTATTAGTATGTTATTGTTACTCTGTCAGCATGATACTTGTTCATTTGCTTTTTACTGGGTTGTTAATTCAATGTCTATATTCAATGCCAGGCAAAAATTCCTGATATTGAGTAGTGTTTAGACATAGTTGCCACTCTACAGGCCAAGAAGGGTTCTGGTGAGGTTCGTTGTCTCATGCAACTCATACTTCTGACTACGTGACAAGATATTGGGTGAATTTCCATTTATTTCCACAATTTGATAGGGAAGTGGTGGTTATTTGCTGTTTAACAACAAGCTGTAGATTTTGGTAATTTAGTTGAGGGGTGCCCAAATGATTGATGACCCTGTGTTGAAATTGTGAGGCTTTGAATCTTGAAATGATTGCAGATACTTACCTCTGAGAAACTTAGGTCAAGATGTTCGCAGTTAGTTAGAATGAGAAAGAGACTTTCCTTTAAAATGCTTGCTTGGCCCATTTATGGAAATGAAAAATCTCAATGCACATCACTAAATAGTAAGCCTTGTTTATGCTCTCCACGTTAGGAATTTTTCTCATTTAAAGGTAGGGGGAACATGCTGATTAGGTGTTGCATCTTGCTTGTTGTACCTTATAGATCTTCCTTATACTTTATCACATCAAATGGTTTTGTCATTGAAAAACGTCGGTATCATCTCCCATGTTTGGTGGTCGAGCATTAGAGGTTTTCAATCGCTTATCTTAAAATGAGTAGGAATTATCTGCATTTAGGTTCTATTTAGAAAAGGAAATCACTTCAGCAGATATTCTCATCCTTTGAGAAAGCACAAGAGTATAGGAAGAGATATTGTTTTGCTTGTTATTCTAGTTCAGAGCTTGGTTAATGGTATTGCAAAAATCTGAAAATGAAAGGTGGAGATATATCTAATTGAGGAATTTTTTTTTTTTTTCTTTTTTAGTTCTTTTTAAACTGTTTCTCATTGGTTGCAGAGATATATCTAATTCAGGAGTTTTTTTTTTTGTTTTTGTTCTTTTTTAAAAAAATTTCATTGGCTGTTATTCTCTTTTCGCTGAACCCTTGAGGGAGCTCAGAGCTGGTATCGGTATCTTGTGCATAGAACAAAACAAACAATTCGTTTGTTTCATGCGTCCCTTCATTTAAATAGGAGAATGCTTTCATGCTGATTGAATATTCTTCAGAAAGAAATAGCTTTATCAAGCAAACCTTTTAACAGACTTATTTACATCAGAGTGAATCCAACAAACTTGGGATAAGAAGTTAATCTTAGAAATTGTTAACCGTATGTGAAGTCTAAAGCCATCCTTTTCCTTAATGCAACATTTAAAAGCTCTCTTATTTCTATCTCTACACTAACAAAAAGGTTGAGATTTGGATTTGGTATGATTCAATTCCATGGTCACCATATCTTTTCTGCATCTTTTCCTGCATATTTATGTCCCAAGGAGATTTAGTCCGAGGGCAACATATCAGTGGGTGATCTGACGATTCTCATTGATTTTGCCATAGCTAGTATCTGTTTGTATGCACCCTTCTTCTTATTGTTTTTGGTTTCTTTTTGTATGTTGGCTATTTGCAAAACTCCCCAGGCAATCACACGTGGAAAACCTGTGATGCCGATAGTTCCATATTGTTTTCATCTAAGCAGCTAGTACCTCCTCTCCTTCTATGGATAGAGTTCTTCCCTGTTTCTTTATTACCGGCTATCTTGTGTAAGAGAACTAAAAATTCGGCAATCTCATTCTCTTCTGGTTACCAGTCTCTGCGTAAATGGTGAATCCTAACAATGCCTTCTGTCATCAACAAATTTCCTTCTCATGTGCTGTAAATCCATATCTCTGCAGTGGACAAGAATCTGTGAGATTTATCCTGCACAACTAGTCCTTCCAAAACATCGACATGAGGTCGCCAGGCTTCTCAGCCCCTCCGCCAAGATCCATCTCTCCCTCCCTCTCCCTCCCTCCCTCCCTCCCTCCCTCCTCTCCCTCCCTCCCTCCCCCCACTCTCACTCTCTCAATAGACACATGCAAGCACAAACAAACACAAGTACTACTATGTGCTGCCTCCATCTTTCTTTGCACTGAGGTTTACCACATTAAACAGGCTATGACCATTAACCCTCGGACTGTACATAAACAAAGATGTGATATTTCTCTCAATACAAAAATCCAGGATTTGAATTTATCAATCATTTCAAATTGGGGCACCTTGGTGCAACAATTACTTCACCATTCCTTTCCACCACAACAATTTCCTCTTGTTTCTTCTTTCATTTATTTGATATGTTGATCTGCATAATTACTGAAGCAAACTGGCTTATTTGCTATATAGCATAGTGACCTGTGATTGAGGATGCCATTATATGCGTGCACAATGAGCATGTGTTTCTATTACAGTAAGATTGAATCATGACCTCAGAACTGGAATTTAAGTTTGAAATTCAAGCTGAACGCTTTTCGGTGTGTGTATTTTAACTGAGGATACTTAATGGGTATCTGTCAGGCTTATGCTGTTGACTATTGAGACTTTTTACAAAGTAAACTTGTTATCACGTAACCAGATCGTATTTTTCCAATCGGGTGTTCTTGCTCATCATATCCCCTGGAGTTCTTTGTATTGTCTTAGAATCCACAAATTTTTTCCTTTGCAGTTTCTGCTTTTCATCTGGAATCCTCGACAGTCTATCAGTCATCTTTCAACTAAATTTTTCTCATAATCTTGTTATGCTAGAAAATATTACTTCTGGAAGCAATATTCCTAATAATCTAGGTTAGTGCTTTGAAGAGCCCATGCTGATCTCAATAATGAGGTGGTTTTAGATTTGAATACCTGAATATGTCCAGTAATATTTAGCTAGTTGCTTTGATGTCTGAAGGTCCAATCAGAAACCGACATGGGGTGGGATTACTGTATTGGGCTTTAAGACCTAAGGCTATCCAAACTTCTACGGTACAAAACAAATTAGGCACCAAGCTGACTGGTTTTTATGGCTCTTTATTTTGTATACGGGCACTCCTTGCTGATTTTGAAGTATCTGAAGGCATATGTTCACGAGCTCGAATTGAAAATACTGATTCTGTATGTTATGTTGGAGTATTCATATGAAGAGGTTGTACTCGAGTTTAAGCAATGTCCCTTTCTATCCAATAATGATGTCAAATATCTTATTTATCACATAAATTTATGTTGCAGGCCACAGCCCTTCTACAAAAGAACTTAGAAAATGCTAAAGCAAGTTTAGAAGTTCTTGTTTCTGATCTACAATTCTTAAGGGACCAAGTAACAATCACGCAGGTAAGTCAGAATTCTTTGGAACTTGGAGGTCCATGTTTGTTTTAACGTGTTTACTATGTCAGTATTGGGTAGGTCTATTAGGGTTGAACTACTTTTGCTCTGAATTTTGTAATTGGCATGAAGCTATAAATTGGGAAGACATGCTGATTTGTGACAACCTGGAGTGTGGTGATGTCGCACGAATGTGAACTTGAAAAATTCAAAGCCTGTTGTAGGACCCTATCCTTTAGTTTATCATGGCAATTAGGTTGGTGGCCCTGGAAAATTTTCCTTTTTTTCGGGAGGGTGAAACAGCCCTTGAGAGGTGAATTTTTATTTGGCAGGTTACGATTGCTCGTGTGTATAATTGGGATGTTCACCAAAAGAGAATCCGTCAAGCTGGTGCCAAAGACTCTTAAAGGAATCTTTTCAACTCAAATCAAGGTAGCAGAATGTGTACTCCTGGATGAGAGTACGACTTTGATCTCCCCATAGTCGATTAGGTGAATGAATTATGAATCACTTTGTGATCGCAATGGTTAAGACTTTGACTACGAGTATTTTGGTTACGTTTAGTTAGATTTACAGCATTACACAAAGCCTGTCATGTAAACGATTTTGATTGAGAACTTCTTGGGCTTGAGTATTCACTTTCTGTGTGCAGTGCGCTAGTTCTGAGTTAATGTTTGGTCCAGCTATTTTGTCTTTCACCTTTGACTATGTATGTTTAGTAAGAGCCAATTTAAATTTGAATTCGGGAAAAAAACTGGGCCTGCCTGAGGTCCACTGTGGAATACATGTCAGGAAGAGTGTTTTTGGATCGAGTGACTTGGTGCTGTAATTTGGTGGGTCTCTTGTCAGATCTTGGAGATTTCTTTAATATTAGAGCAATGCAGGTATAGTATGGTTACAAAATCCATGCTACGACAATATATATATTACGAAAATTAACTTTTTGCAACTTTTAAGTATTTAATGTAAGTACATTACTAAGTCAAATTTTGGATTTGAGCCAATGCAGTAGCGCCAAGCTCAAGTATTGGATATCCGATGCTTGAAACTCCCCTCAAATCATGGAGTATTAAATTTTTCTAGCCTAGAAATAAAGGAAGAAATTCCTCATTCTAGAAAACAAAATTGACAAAAAAAAAAAAAAAGAATAAAGAGGATTTGTTATGCTTCCTTTGTGGTCATGCCAAATTTGAGTGGACCTAACACACCAATTAAAATAATCTCTTTTATGAATCATACTACATAAATCATCTATTGTTATTTTAAGCCAATGTACGTCTAAATGATAATGCACTAAGAAAAGCATTTCGGTTGGGATCCCGTGATTCACACAATTATTGAATTGTATAGTTTGAATTATAAACAAATCGGGATAAGTACACTAATGGTGCCATAAGTTGTGTACGGCGCTCACTTTGGTGCCAAAAGTTTCCGCCGGATCACTTAGGTGCCAAATCGGAAAAAAAAAAATGATCACTTTAGTGCCACCGGTGAGAAATTCCATCCAAAATGATTACATGGCTTTATATTTAAAAAAAAAATCGATAAACTCTTTAAATGACGTTGTTTTCTGTCCTACTTAAGAAAACGACGTCGTTTTGCCGTCCTATGTGGATGGCTTAGGAGAAATGATGCCGTATAGCTCATTTGTGATTGAAATTGGGGTTTTTTCTTGTTCATCCTCGCCGACCAAGCTTTCTTAGCCACCGTCACTTGGCCACCGTGCTTGGCCATCGTGCTCGGCCACCGTTGCTCGACCCCCGTCGCTTGGCCACCGTCGCTCGGCCACCGTGCTCGGCCACCATCACTCGGCCACCGTCGCTCGGCCACCGTGCTCGGCCACCGTCGCTCGACCACCATGCTCGGCCACCATCTCCCGGCCAAGAACTAATGGGAAAATAGGAGGCGAGGGCAAAGGAGGAGGAGGAAGAAGGGGGATTGAACGTGCATAGAGAGAGAGAAGACGAGGAGTGCGAGGGAAACAAGGAAGGCGCAGATGGAGATGGTGGATTGGGCTTTGTTCAAAGAGTGGCTGGTGCTGGTGTTGTTCTTCAAGGAAGAAGACGCCGCCACCATGGCTTCTCTCTCTCTGTTGGTGTTGTTCTTCGGGGAAGAAGACGACATCACCATGGCTTCTCTCTCTCTCTGCTAGTGTTGTTCTTCGGAAAAGAAGATGATACTGGCATGGCTTCTCTTTCTCTGCGCTAGTGTTTGTTCTTCAGGGAAGAAGACAACACCGCCGCCATGGCCTCTCTCTCTCTCTGTCTCTCTCTCTGGGGATTTAGGGTTTCGACTTGGGGTTTAAGACACCAAATGATGTCGTTTGGTGGTTTACTTGCTGACTAGACTCTCCTTCGAGCCACATCAGTATAAGAAATTAATAAAAAAAAAAAGGCCACATCATTTCCGACAGTTCAGATCGACGTTGGCACCAAAGTGAGCATTTTTCAAATTTTTGGCACTTAAGTGATCCGATGGAAACTTTTGCACCAAAGTGAGCACCGTACACAACTTATGGCACCATTAGTGTATTTATCCCGAAACAAATCTATGGCTTTTTGTCTTTGCTTAGAACAAACATAGGTTTATCGTCAAGTCTTTGTCTGACCCGCTTGTGATGGCAAAGCAAGTACATTTATCTAGTTGATTCGCTTAGCATGCGTTGGTCTGCACACAGCCAAATGTCACATCAAATACACTTGGCAACTCACCCAACTCACCCACAAGACTGGCACAACGTGTTTGGCCCACGGAAAATACTTGGAAACATGGGTCGATATCATTAAAAAAAAAAGCATGAAGACACTCATTAGAGGATTAAATGTTTAAAGAATCTCGATGAAAGTGATCTATTTTGTACACCTCATTTTTAAAGCAAACCTCAAATTGCGTGAAAGATTAAAATGAGCATGGATTTGAAATCAAAGTATATAGAAAACTTTAACAAATGTCTTCTAATTTTTTGAATAATTAGTCAAGCCAACTAAAATTACAAGGTGACTAGATCTAGGCGAGGGCACCCGTTGCCCGTGGCAATGAGGACAGGACCCACACCTATGGTCGGGATCTTATGATTTATGTCCAAATCGCAACACGATAAGATAGCAAAGCATATTCACTGGTCTCTTAAAATATTATTCCAAAAGCATACCACTCAACTACTTCTCCAGTATGCTGCTTAGCTCCTAGGGTTCAGAATATAAGGTTCTTTGATTGTCCGCCTTCCACCCTATTAAATTCAAATTTCAAAATTCTTGTCCCGATAATAAGAATTATCAGATTAAGACAAATTTTCCGTTCAAGACTTAAATGCAACCCCGTGATTTTTTTTGGATAGAGTTTGTGAGAGCCAATGAAATGTAAGCACCACCTCATAATAGGGGTTATATGTGAAGATGCTTGCTTCAAAGGTAATATTTCATTCATAATGTAAAGATGTGCAATTATCAAATTTCATATCACAAGTCAACATTCAGAAATTCAATCAATTATATTCAATGAATGGATGTCAAATTTTTCGAACAAAAAAATGGAGACGGTATTATTTAAAAGTCGTTTCTTTATAATATTTGAGAATAATTATTCGAAAATTATCACATAGAACCTCGGTTCACAGATCGATGACGTTCGAGGACTCTACTCGGACCATTTGCCTTGGCTGCCCATTTGGTGCGAGTCTGAATGGGTCTTTTTGACTTATCAAGGAATGCCGCAAGTAACTTCCAGACAAATGTAACAAAGTATCCAAGTATCAAAGTATCCAAGTGACTGGAACATATATCAAGTTGTCCAATACGTCCAACATTCAGAGAACATGCAATCATATAATATAATTCTGAGACGACCTCATCGTCTTCGAAGACTTCTACCTGAGTCTGAATGGTTTTTTATTTTTATTTTTTAACAGATGAAGGAAGGCCCCAAGTAACTTCCAAGCGAGTGGTACATGATAACAAAGTAATGGCAATCGGAAAATATATTAAGTTGTCCAATACGTCCAACATCTAACTGAACAGAATAATAGAAACTTTCTGACAAAAAAAAAAAAGAAAAAAAGAAGAGATTCCTCATCCAAAAGCAAAACGGACAAAAAGATCTAAGGGATAATTGATAATGCTTACTTTATGGTCACGTCAAATTTGAGTGGACCTAACGCGCCAATTGAAATTATCTCTTTTATGAATCATACTACATGAATCATCTTATGCTGTTGTAATCTTAGGAATGTCTAACTGGAAATGCACTAGGAAAAGCATCTCAATTGGCATCCCGTAATTCACGCCATGATTGAATTGCATGGTCCGAATTAGAAACAAATCTCTAACCTTTCGTCTTTGCTTAGACGAAAATGCGTGGGTTGGGTCGGGTTTGGGCCGAGTCGAAAATGGGTCAACCCATATTTGACCCATTTAACCCGTTTTGACCCATATTCATGTAGTGTAAATCAAGTGACGCATACCCGACCCGACATATATTGTTAAAACCTATTAATATTCTAGGAAAATCCACTTCTACTATATGCTAATTGGATTAAAACTACAAATTAAATTAAATATAGTAAATAAAATAAAATAAAAAGTTAAAAAACCTATAAATTGAAATATTTATAAAGAATTAGACTATGCACATGCTTCTCTTATTTGAAGTGAACATACCATTGAATAACTAAAAACTGTAACAAGAAATTTTTTTAACTAAACCTAAAAAAGCTCATTTTTATGATTTTTTTATTAAAAAAAGTATTGCTAAAACATTTTTATGCAATACAAATTTTTTAACAATTTTTATGCAATACAAATTTAATGGAAAATTTTATATATATATATATATATTTAAAGTATTTTTTAACAAATCGAATTTTTAATTTTTTAAATATAATTTTTAATTGTTTTTATTTTTTAAAATATAAATTTTAATTTTTAATAATTATTTTTCTTTTTCTCTTTTCTCTTTTCCTTTTTATTCTCCTTCGACCAGCCACTAGCCACAACAACAGTCGTTGACCAGCCATAGGCAAGATCAAGCTCGCCGATGTCAGGCAAGGCTCGATCTTGCCAATCCGGTGAGGCCGAGGCCCCACCCGACATCAGCGAGCTTGAGCTTCACTAGTTGTCGGCGAGGCCGAGGCATCGCCAGTGGTGAGCAAGGCTCGATCTCGTCGATCTGGCAAGGTTGAGGCCCCGCCTGATGCTAGCGAGCTTGAGCCTCGCCAGTCGTCGGCTAAGAAAGGAAGAAAAAGAAAAAAAATAAAAATAAAAATAATTGAAATATGAAAAATAATTATAATTTTGATTTTTTTATTAAAGAAACATTTTATAAAGTTAAAGAAGGTCATGAGTTCAAAGTGGGTTTCCTAATAATCCATTTAGACTCATTTCTTTTTGTGCTTTATTTTCTTTGACCCATATTTAACTTTCACTTGATTTTTTTTAACAAATTTAACTAAAAATGGGTCATAATATGGATTTATGACACATTTTGCTAGCTCTACTTAGAACCTATGCAAATCCATCGTCAGCTCTCTGTCTAACCCTCTTGTGAAGGTAAAGAAAAAGCACTAAAATATGTCTATCTAGTCAATTCGCTTGGTATGCGTTAGTCTACATATACCCAAATTCCATGTCTTTGCTTTGTTTGGCTTAGTAGAATGGAAGTTTGGCTCCAGCTAAGAAAAACTAATCCTTTTTTTTAGTTTAACTAGCAGAACAAAAGCAATCAAAATATGCTTTTTCTAGCTTAGAAATAAAGGAAGAGATTACTCATCCCAAAATCAAAACAAACAAAAAGATCAAAGGGGATCATCGATAATGCTTCTTTTTTGGTCACGCCAAATTTGAGTGGACCTAACACACCAATTGAAATCATTTCTTTTATGAATCATACTGCATGAGCTGGAAATGCACTAGGAAAAGCATCTCAATTGGCATTTGGCGATTCACACCATGATTGAATTGCATAGTTTTAATTAGAAACAACTCTCCAGCCTTTCCTCTTTGCTTAGAACATATGCAAGTCCATTATCAAGTCTTTGTCCAACCCTCTTCAAAGAAAAAGCACTAAAGTATGTTTATCTAGTCAATTCGCTTAGTATTTATTGGTCTACGTATAGCCAAATTCCACCTCAAGTAGACTCTTGTGCTCGTTGACTCATTTTCCTTACCAATCTAAATGTCAGAAAATGAGGAAAATATAAAATTTGAAGTACGTTTTCACAAAACATATTTGGAGAATGGCAACCCACTAGCAAGAACGGCAAAGCGTGTTTAGAAATTTTGGCCCCTTGATAAGACCGGAAGCTCAGGTTGATATTATCAAAATATCAAAAAAGTAACACCTTCGAGATTAAAATATTTGAAAAATTTCAACTTTGTTGGAATCATTATGAAAGAGGAGCCACAAATTCTTCGCAATTTCCATATATGACGTCCAATTAAGTGGAAATGAATCCAATGCGAAATCAATTAATAAACAAATGACAGAGATGAATCAAATCTCCACAAAATCTACATATAATTTTAGTATCAGCGAGGAATTTTATTTTATCATCATTCAATCTAGTATCATAGTGCAATCATAATGTGCAATCTTAGTCTATATTTAGTTTCATGTAACTTTATCACAATAGCGAATAATTTCAAAGTTACCATGCAATCTCTAGTCAGCATATGATTTTATAGCAGCCCAAAATTTTCAAGACAAATGTGTATGTTCATAAGATCGTTATAGGGGATTTTGGAAGTCGAATTGAGGGGAGCCTTACACAACTACAACTAGTTGTACGATTAATAGCTTATTTTTATGTCAAACAACTTGAATTAATGTTCTGGATATAATAACAAAGTTGTTAAAATATGATCCATTTTTTGAAAGCACTGGAACTCACTAGACTTCTCATGCTTATGAATTAAGTATACTTAATGGAGAAGGAAGAAGTCGCAGCGCCACTTCTTAAACCGCCAAAGAAGAAAACTCTTGAAGAAACTACAAATATCTAAAGCAAGGGGCACACAATAAAATATTATTATAGTTGTTGCTGGAGACTTCAAGAGCACGAAGGAAAGGAAGGAAAGAAACTTGCGGCTGGCAATATTTTATTCTCACTGAAGACAGCAAGAAGAAGAGAATTCGCAGCCCACAATTGGTGACTCCTTAGCCAAGAAGAAAAGTTCAGGCGGTGGAGTTCAGTCGGTGGAACTTGTCTATAAATAGGCAAGAGTACTCAGACTTGTATGTAGAACACCAACTAGAAAAATGATAGAGACCGTGAGATGAGAGAACCAAAAATTAGAAACTAAGTAACAGCCACTTCATTATCCTTTGTACCTCAAAAGTTCTTGAATAAAATCCAGTTTGTGCTTCCATTTATTTATTTCTCATTCCCTTGCCATATTTCATACACACTTGCACACACACACGCTTCCGCAATATCCAACAAAAGTAATGGCGAGAGTAGCACGTGACTGTTCCTCCTAAGACTTCCATTAATTATTTCTTCAACAAGTTGGTGCGAGTCAGAATTTTTTTTCCTTTTATTTTTTTATATACATGAAGGAAGGCCGCAGGTTACTTCCAGGCAAATGGAGCTAAGTAACAATGTAATAATAAAATACATTTCTGAGACCACGTCCGACGACGACGACTTCCATCAGTTCTTTCCTCAACTTAGCCTCCTATTTAGTGCAATCCGTGTGGCCCTTCTTTTAAGCTTATCAAGGAAGGCTGCAAGTGACTTCCAGGCAAAGGGTTATTTCCTCAACCGAGCGATATCACTCTGTTTGCGTGGGGGCTTTTAGGCAAAGGAGCAAACTGGACAAGGTAAGGGAAGTTTCATTAGATGTTCGTGTATTATAAATGATAGAGGCGAAGAGCTTCATTTTTTAGTTGGTCTGTTGTACTTGTTTCCCAGACCAAACAGACTTGCCTCTTCATAGGCTCGTTTCCACTGCCGTTCTTCAGTTAATTTCTCTGAATATTATATCTGCTTGTTCTTTTTGCATGCTGAACATTATTTTTAACTATCACAACTCAAGCTAGAGAACACCATCTACAACTACCAACTGGAGACTTGAATCTTAGAGAGGTCTAGCATTTTGTGGAGATTTGACCAAGACGTCCACAGCTTTATCAAGTTGTTTCAAGGATCAGACTGAGACTTCCGAGTCTCCCAGCGGACTAGATTAAGAGATCAATCACTCCATCGTCCTCCCAGAATGGATAGAAAGAGTGAGACAGAAGAGATGGTGGTGCCTGCAGTGACGGCGATGGAGACGGTGACAGCAGCTCCAGGAAGGAGTAGCCATGATGGTGGATCAGAGAGGGGGCTGATGGCAGTGGCGACGACAGCACTGGCAAGCAGTAGCCATGATGGTGAATTGGGAGGCTATGAGGTATTCTTGAGCTTCAGAGGGCCTGACACCCGCTTAACCATTGTGGATTCTCTCTACAAAGCCATTAAACATGTAGGGATCTGTGTTTTCAAAGATGATGAAGAGCTCTGAGTTGGTAAAGAGATTGGAGGCAGTCTTTTGCAAGCAATCAACAAATCCAGAATTTACATCCCGATTTTCTCCAAAAATTACGCTTCAAGTAAGTGGTGCCTCCGTGAGCTTGCGCACATAGTGAAGTCATCGAGAGACGACGCTGAGAAAGTGATACTCCCTATATTCTACGACGTGGATGCGGATGATGTTAAGCTAAAGACCTAGTTATATAGGCAAGCCCTCCAAAAGCACGAGAATGACTCCGGGAAGGAAACAACAAAGGAGTGGGAGGAGGCTTTAAAAGAGGTTGCCAGAATTAAAGGATGGAATCTAAAAGATTACCGGTATTGTTAGCTTCTTCCGTTAAGTTTATTTCCAGTTTGTTAATTTTGAGATTATTTTCTATAGTACTTTTTTCCAGAATACTAATTTTCAGTTTGTTGCTGTTCAATCTTATATGATGTATGGTTGGATCGGATGCAATGAGGGAGCGATAAATTTTGCACTAGGAGGACTTCCATTGGGTCTCAAGGTCATAGGTTCTACGCTCCGTGGAAGATGCTGAAGAACATGGGAAGACGCCCTATGTAAGTTAAAGATGGTGATGAATGAGGATGTCAAAAAGAAGCTGATGATAAGCTATGAAGCATTGGAACCTAATCAACAACAAATTTATCTTGATATCGCATGTTTCTTCATCAACGAAGAGAAAACAACTATAGTTAAATATTGGGACTCAATTTTTGGTTATCCGACTGAAATCGAGGTCAATATCCTCAAATGTGTGTCCCTAATAAAAATATCCTACGATAATAAACTATGGATGCACGACCAACTTAGAGACCTTGGAAGGAGTATCGTCCATCCATAAAGTGACGAAATCCATATGAAAGGTAGCAGATTGTGGTCTCCCAAGGATGCCTTCCGTATAGTGCAGACAGAAATGGTAATCTTGACCTCTAAATGTTTTCTAGCACATCCATTAGCATCACCACATTTTTATCTAATCTCAAGTCAAAGTGACATATGTACTCATTGGTTGCTACTTTTGTTTTCCAGGGAACCAAAGACATAGTGGCACTCAATCTTGGTACACCTAGCCTGAATAAGATGTACAGATTTAAGCACAAGCAATTTATGGTCTTGGTCAACCTGAGGTTTCTTCAATTGGACCATGGACATTTTGAAGGAGCTTTAAGAATGTTTTCTTTAATTTGAGATGGCTCTCTTGGAGCAATTGCCCTTCAAAATTCAGAGCTAGCAACTTGGGTTGAAGAACTTAACGTGTGGCACCCTCGAAATGGCCCCCGATCCATTAGGTTCGCCATAGTTACATTCTCTTGTAGCATACTACTTTGAGACTAAAGAAATTTTAACATAACTTATAATACCTGGGGGTTTTCATTTGTTTTCTTTACCGGTCCCTATGCAAATAATATGGTGGAAGCATAATTCGACTACCCTTCATCAAAATATAAAGTGATGCACACCATACTAAAACTTTCATAATTTAGGCCAAACACTTTTATTTATATAAGGGATGGACTATGATAGTTGGTACAAACAAAAGCCGAGGTCTTTTTGTGCCTGGCGATTACCCAAAAGAAAACCAACTTCTATCCTTGGATATCATCCGCATCCATCCATCTGTCACGCCCCGATCCTCAGGCACGCGCACATCCCTTAACTTTTTGGTCGATTTTAAATTGCGATATCCCAGGACTATGTATCGCCGACCCTTTCATTTATATATGCACATGCGGAAGCAGTTATAAATCCCCAGACAATAAAGCAATGGGATATACAAGTAGGACTAGAAACCTGAACCTGAAAACCACATCCTTTTGATCATATACAAGCCATACTAAAACGATTGGTTTCTACTCAAATTGATTCTATAGCAAACGTCATCAGGATCCTACTCTGGATCATTCTCGGGGTTCTCCTTCTGATACTCCTCTTCGGGTTCCTCATCAGGGTTTTCCTCATCAAGTTCCTCCTCCTTAAGCTCCTCATCCGGGTCCTGAAATGGTTATTCAATAACCACTGAGACAACGTCTCAGCAAGTTCTACCCTCTAAGACCCGATTAGTAAACTAATACACCTTAGGGCTGCCTATGCACAACATGAGTCAGAGGACTTACCTTGGCCTCAGATTCCACCTGCATATTAGCACAGATCATACAGGCACCCAAGCAATCATATTATAGATCGAAGCATCGATCTAATCGACCTAGTCGATTACACACCAAGAAGACCACTCACGGTCATCTTTATTCAATCATTCAATTCACAACATCAAACCAAGGCAATGAATCACATCAAGTCACTCTCATATCGAATTATCGATCAATCGACCTAGTCGATTACAAGTCGATCGAGACCATTTCTAGGTCATTCGTCCAACACCAAGCAATTCTTTAGATTTAGTGGCTTTACGGTCCCACCCGACCTTATCAATATCTAGTGGCTTTACGGTCCCACCCGACCTTATCAATATCTAGTGGCTTTACGGTCCCACCCGACCTTTCCAAGATTTAGTGGCTTTACGGTCCCACCCGACCCTCTCGAGGTTTAGTGGCTTTATGGTCCCACCCGACCCTCTCATGATCTAGTGGCTTTACGGTCCCACCCGACCTTTCCAAGATTTAGTGGCTTTATGGTCCTACCCGACCTTATCAATATCTAGTGGCTTTACGGTCCCACCCGACCTTTCCAAGATTTAGTGGCTTTATGGTCCCACCCGACCTTTTCAAGATGCCTGACTATGTCACCGAGCCACGTGCATTCTCCAGGAAGACATACCGAGTCTCCGAGCCACGTGCATTCTCTAAGGCTACCTTTTCGCCAAGATGACATATCTAATCACCGAGCCACGTGTCTTTCCCGAGTAACATTCCAATTCACTGGGCCACGTGCATCCTCAAGGTGATTTACCAACTCACTTTCGATACTAACAACCGATACCCGACCTATTCTCAATCACAAGGCCAAAATTGCATTATTTAATAACATACTTAAAAATGCACCATTAAATCAATTCGACACGAATTAAAGCTCAAATAAATAAACGGACTACTCCACGACAATCAGTACGAAATTCGGTCACCGGCCATCCCGGTTGAATTTCCGAAAAATAAATAATTAAATAATTAATTTCGAAAATTAAATAAATAAATACAATAAGTTCAATTTAGCACAATGTAAAGCTCAATTAAATAAACGGACTGCGCCACGATCATCAGCATAAAATCCCGGTCACTGGCCATCCCAGTTGAATTTTCGGGAAATAAATAATTAAATAATTAATTTCGAAAATTAATATTTAATTCCTAAAAATTCCACCTAGGCCCGATTTGCTTAATTAACACCCGATAAGGGACGGGAAAAATCCCAAGAAGCATCCAATAAATACTACAGGCAATTCTCTATCTAATTACACTAACCACACAACTAACATGCAAAGCAATTAACTAATAAACACTAATCAATTCTAATCTAACAACCTAATTACATTTAATTAAAACTAATCAACCTTTAAGTGTAATTAGCATACTAAGGAGGCATTAGTGAGTAAAACTCACTTGGCACAGCAAAGATTGAAAACCGCGACGGCGACGCGGCGACGGCCAAACTTGGGCCGACTTGCTTCACGGGCCCAAGATGGGCTAAACTTGCTGGGCCTCGCTGAAATACAAATGGTGCTGGACTTGAAACTAAACTGAATTGGGCTTCAAGATGGGCTGAACTGAGCAAATAACAACTTGCTGGGCTGGAGTCCAATGCTTGTGGGCTGAACAAGAAAGCCCAAAGGAACTGCTGGTCTTGTTTGGAGAAGCTGGGCCGAAACACAACTTAACCGGGCCTGTCTTCTCGCAGCTTCAAGATGCGAACTTCGCTGGGTTGGCTGCTTCGACGAGAAAAATGGAGGCGCTGGCTGGTTTCGTTGACTCGGATGGACAAATCCCGAGCAGCTACTGGCGAGGTTGGCTCCGTTGGCGAGCGCTGGCGATGGGCGGACGTGGGCCGAATTGCTGCAGGATTCGGGACTTCACCGGCAGCAGCTGGCTTCGGACCCAGGACTTCGGGCGTTGAAGATGGAAGCTCGGTGGACGAAGGAAGCGGCGTCGAGCGGGAAGACGCGTGCGGCACCAGCTTCATCGGCTTGATCCAACCGGAGGTTTCGTGGTTGCGATCTTGACCAAGACGGGCCGGGCCGTGGATGCGTGGAGGAGCAGAAGACGGTGGAGTCTTCAAGTTGCTTCGTTCGGTGTTGTTTTGGTCGACACCCGGGACTCCCAAAGGCTGAAGGTCGCTGGCCACGTGGATGCTTGGGTCAACACCGGTGGCTTTGTGCTATTGAGTGTTGACCGGAGCTGAGCTTGAACGCGTGGAGAAGCAAACGGTAGTGGAGCAGCAGCGTGAGGAGCAAAAGAGAGAGACGACCGGATGTGGCAGCTTCGGTGGATGCGTGGATGAACGGGGTCAACGAAATGTTTCGGTGGATGATCTTTGTTGACCGAAAAAGCTGGCTTCGGAGGAGGACTTCGGGCATTGAAGATGGAAGCTCGGTGGACAGCGGTTCTCGGTGGAACGTGCGGCTTCCTTCGGCTGTCTTCAACTCCGCTTGTTGACCGAACCAAACGCAGGTGCTGCCAAGTGGCAACGAGGCGAGCTTCCGGGTCAATTGAGAAGCCTCGGTGGCTCGCTTGTTGACCGAAGCAGCAGAGTTTGGACGCGTGTGCGAGGGCTGGCGGACGAAGGGAATTTCGGAGGGAAGCGGCTTGGTCTTCTTCAGCTGCGGCGTCGCACAATTCGGAGGATGGAGGAGAAACGATCCGCTGGAGCTTGAAGGAGAAGATGAGTAAGAGAGAGATGGATAGAGATGAGGGGTGAGGGCTCCACTTGGCTTGATATTCCACAACAAATATCTCTTTTGTTCCCTAATCTTGGACCAAAGCCATAGCTGTCTTCCACCAGCTCTTTGCAGCCCAAAATGCCCTCATCTAGAAGGTTTAAAAGGTCCAAAGGTTAGGTCTTATGGGGTGCTACGAATTTCTTAGCCAAGGCTTCAATTGTACATCAAATCTCCCTCAATTGTTCTCCATCGGTTCTCATAACAATTAATTGATGCCTCAAAGTCTCAATTGCTATTTTTCCTCACTCATGCACCCATCATGCATCTCAATTTTATAATCCCCGGCTTCAACTAAACGAAAACGGCCCTATTTATTTAGTCGAAATTAGAACCCGAAAATCTGGATGTCACAACTCTTCCCCTCTTATAAAAATTTCGTCCTCGAAATTTAAACCTTTATCAATCCTTATACGAAAGGTGGGGGTATTGTCGTTTCATCGAGTCTCACTGCTCTATGCTAATCCTTCGGTCCCGTGATGTTGTCCGACCATTTTGACTAAGGAGATCATCTTTGTACACAAAGTCCGCTCTTTCTAAATTAACAACTAAACCGATCTTCTCACATAAGACATTCTGTCATCCACATCGATCTCTTTTTCTCGGCTCCCTAATAAACTTTCGAACCTCAACGATTCAAAATTTCGATAGTTACGAGTAGTCTTTACTCCGACACTATCTGACAACTGTAAACACTGATTTCTGAGCTGACATGGCCTAAAATCTTTCTTCACTTTCTTTTCACCACTGAAATTCTGAACCCTCGCTATACACTTGCTTAATAAAGAACCTCTCGAAAACTCTACCAACTTATAATCTCTCGGTCTAAATTCGAGATATAATTCATCCTCGACGCTTCATGTCGGTGAACTATCCGAGACACACACACTTCGGTATACCCACTCTGTGGCAAGATAAAATCTTCAATTTTTTTGAAATCGAACTTAGATTGGTGGTTAATTTCACTCCGACACGCTCTTAGTGTGACCTAGGCTACTGGGTAGTGTTCAGAGCTTTTTAGAACAAATGACCCGTGGTCGATTTTCTTCGAGCCACAATAAACCCACTCGACCCATTGACGACTCTCGATTGTCGTGAAAATCTCAAAGATTCAAATACGGACACAGGGCGCCAAAACGATAGAAACATCAAATTAGTGTCGGTCGATGAGAATTTTCCAATTTAGGGGAGTCACCCACGATCGGTTATTCATCTCAGTCGAACCGATCTATCTTTGATTTCAAATCGGGTTTTATACTGTGCCGTAATGATCTCTAAATATAAGCACGGTCAAGAAGTCGATCATTGATCGAATTCTCAAGTCTATTTGTCTTAAGGTCCTTAATAACTCACCCAGCTAGTCTAGTTATCTCATGAGTGGCCAACTCAGAGAAAAACACTGTAATCGCGTCGGTGAAATGCCCAATTTATCTAGTCGAAATCAGAGTCCGAAATCTGGATGTTACGCACTCAAGACAATATCTATTCATACTGTACCAAAGTGGATCAACTCCATCTATTGATCAACCACTATTCTCAAATGGTATCAGTAATCCTCTGAATCCTTGGTAAGCCATATGTTTCCATTTCCACTTGGGACTCTCAAGTGCTGGCAACAATTCTCCCGGTTCGCATTACCGAGCTTCCACTTACTGACACTTCTGACCTGCTCAGTGGTATCTGTCTTCATATCAGCTTACTAATCTAGTTAATGCCGATTCTGATTTACTTGCACCATCTGGTCAAAACTGCAATACTATAGTGAACTTCTGACAAGATCTTTTCCCTGAGTGCTACACTGTCAAGTGTATTCAATCACTCATGGAACCTGAACTTTCCATCCTTAGAAATCTTAAGGTCTGGTTCTTTATTACCACTATCCCCTTATAAGATCTTCTGAACATCTCTCGTACGTCAACTAGGCGCGATTCCAACTTGAACATTTGGCTCAATTTTTGAGGGTGGCTATAAAATTTCAAAGGTAGCCTACCTCAAATTTGAAAATCAAGCTTCGAAGTCTTTTCAAGTAAAGTCTACACTTTAGCCAGTCTCTGCACAATTGAAGACTCTCGGCTCAACACATTAATGACTCATTTCGTTCCTCCAAAGTGATACCTAATATCACTATTATAGTTCTGCCAAAATTTTGGTTCACAACATCGCTTCGTATTCCACTTATTGGGTCTCAACTGGCGGAACGGTGATGCAACAATCTCCTCATGTTGTATCAGTGCATACCCCATCCTTTAAACTTTGGAAATTATCCTAATATTTGTCAATGCCGATGAATTTCTCTTTTTTTTTTTTTTTCAAGAGGTCGATCCTGCGATGATACTCATACTGAAAATTCTTTCACAAACCTTCTGTAGTAATCTATCCAATCCCCACAGCTTCTGATCTCTGACATTGATGTCGGTCTCGGTCCATTAACAACTGATTCAATCTTGGCTGAGTCCATGAAGATTCCTTTATTTGTAATCACATGACCATTCTTAGGGGCACTCGTGATCCTCAACACTTAATGAATACCCTAGAATGTCACTACACCACACGATCACCATCGATCTAGATATTCTTTGAACACTCGGTTTGTCAAATCCATGACAGTGACTGGAGCGTTCGTCAAATCAAATGGCTTCACATTATTCTCACAAGGGCAAAATCAAGTGTGAAATGTTATCTTCAGTCTAACCTCCTTCCTGGTTCTCAATTGACGATAACCTGTCCTCAAGTCGATTCTTGAAGACATCAACACTCTTTATAACAAGTCACCCAATTAAATTGACAATGGTTGATGCATGATTGCAATGAACCATCTTCATTTCTTAAAGCAATGCACTAATATGCATGAATTCCTCATTCATCAATCTTCACATCCGTACCTTCGGTTCTATCAATTCAAACAACGATAACTAGTGATTCCCCTTTCTTCCACTTATTTCAATAAACTGAAGTTCCCCAAACTTCATCAAAACTCTGCTTCGATACTCTGATAAAATTTTCCCCAAAACATTCTTCCTCTGTCTAGTGCCAAGTCGGTTCCATTTATGTTCTTCTCACCATACCTGGATACTGAATTCATCCAGGTTTTCCTCCACAATTTCGACACTGATCTGGTGAGTCTTCTACCTCTTGTCAAGTGCTAGGATGCACTATTTCTTGTACCAGAGACCTATCCCAGAAATTCCACAGTGCGTTCTATGGCGTACTTCTCCTGAACTGTTCTACCAACAATGACAGCAGTGACTGGTGTCGAGATTCCATCTTCTTATGCGGATGCACCATAAATCACTGTCCGTACTGACGACGCTTACCACAATTTCTTGCCCTCAGAATACACGAGACTGATCTATATCGTCTTTCATAGAACAACATGTTCCATTTGTCTGAATACTGACCTGACTATGCCACCTTTCCTATTGGGTGGAATAGAATACCATTCTCTCAACATCAGTCTGTACCCTGACCGAATTCCCAATCTGCTTGCACTAAATCTTGACTCAAATATCGAAATCTATTCCCTGACTATCCTTCCAGATTGGACCTCAACAAAGGTAGCAACAATAACAACTTGATCCTGATCTTACTGGCTCATCCAGATCCCAAGAAACGCTTGCATTAAATCAATCTTATCGGACTTAAGATCAATCAATGCTGCTACACTAGTACCAACCCACGGTGGCACTCTTACGCTCAAACCGCGAGTCACACTCGCCTTCCGAATCCACAACGATTAAAAGCAATCGATTCACACATGACAAACAATTCTACCAATCAACTATCAAACACATGCACCAGTCATGAATTTAAAGGCCTTTCCTACTACTATCCCATAGGTCATCGCACCTTATCACTCCAATACCTAACCATAGCTCTGATACCACAAAAAGGGGATGTCACGCCCCGATCCTCAGGCACGCGCACATCCCTTAACTTTTTGGTCGATTTTAAATTGCGATATCCCAGGACTATGTATCGCCGACCCTTTCATTTATATATGCACATGCGGAAGCAGTTATAAATCCCCAGACAATAAAGCAATGGGATATACAAGTAGGACTAGAAACCTGAACCTGAAAACCACATCCTTATGATCATATACAAGCCATACTAAAACAACTGGTCTCTATTCAAATTGATTCTATAGCAAACGTCATCGGGATCCTACTCCGGATCATCCTTGGGGTTCTCCTCCTGATACTCCTCTTCGGGTTCCTCATCAGGGTTTTCCTCATCAAGTTCCTCCTCCTTAAGCTCCTCATTCGGGTCCTGAAATGGTTATTCAATAACCACTGAGACAACGTCTCAGCAAGTTCTACCCTCTAAGACCCGATTAGTAAACTAATACACCTTAGGGCTGCCTATGCACAACATGAGTCAGAGGACTTACCTTGGCCTCAGATTCCACCTGCATATTAGCACAGATCATACAGGCACCCAAGCAATCATATTATAGATCGAAGCATCGATCTAATCGACCTAGTCGATTACACACCAAGAAGACCACTCACGGTCATCTTTATTCAATCATTCAATTCACAACATCAAACCAAGGCAATGAATCACATCAAGTCACTCTCATATCGAATTATCGATCAATCGACCTAGTCGATTACAAGTCAGTCAGACCATTTCTAGGTCATTCGTCCAACACCAAGCAATTCTTTAGATTTAGTGGCTTTACGGTCCCACCCGACCTTATCAATATCTAGTGGCTTTACGGTCCCACCCGACCTTATCAATATCTAGTGGCTTTACGGTCCCACCCGACCTTTCCAAGATTTAGTGGCTTTACGGTCCCACCCGACCCTCTCGAGGTTTAGTGGCTTTATGGTCCCACCCGACCCTCTCATGATCTAGTGGCTTTACAGTCCCACCCGACCTTTCCAAGATTTAGTGGCTTTATGGTCCTACCCGACCTTATCAATATCTAGTGGCTTTACGGTCCCACCCGACCTTTCCAAGATTTAGTGGCTTTATGGTCCCACCCGACCTTTTCAAGATGCCAGACAATGTCACCGAGCCACGTGCATTCTCCAGGAAGACATACCGAGTCTCCGAGCCACGTGCATTCTCTAAGGCTACCTTTTCGCCAAGATGACATATCTAATCACCGAGCCACGTGTCTTTCCCGAGTAACATTCCAATTCACTGGGCCACGTGCATCCTCAAGGTGATTTGCCAACTCACTTTCGATACTAACAACTGATACCCGACCTATTCTCAATCACAAGGCCAAAATTGCATTATTTAATAACATACTTAAAAATGCATCATTAAATCAATTCGACACGAATTAAAGCTCAAATAAATAAACGGACTACTCCACGACAATCAGTACGAAATTCCGGTCACCGGCCATCCCGGTTGAATTTCCGAAAAATAAATAATTAAATAATTAATTTCGAAAATTAAATAAATAAATACAATAAGTTCAATTTAGCACAATGTAAAGCTCAATTAAATAAACGGACTGCGCCACGATCATCAGCATAAAATCCCGGTCTTGGCCATCCCAGTTGAATTTTCGGGAAATAAATAATTAAATAATTAATTTCGAAAATTAATATTTAATTCCTAAAAATTCCACCTAGGCCCGATTTGCTTAATTAACACCCGATAAGGGACGGAAAAATCCCAAGAAGCATCCAATAAATACTACAGGCAATTCTCTATCTAATTACACTAACCACACAACTAACATGCAAAGCAATTAACTAATAAACACTAATCAATTCTAATCTAACAACCTAATTACATTTAATTAAAACTAATCAACCTTTAAGTGTAATTAGCATACTAAGGAGGCATTAGTGAGTAAAACTCACTTGGCACAAAGCAAAGATTGAAAACCGCGACGCGACGCGGCGACGGCCAAACTTGGGCCGACTTGCTTCACGGGCCCAAGATGGGCTAAACTTGTCTGGGCCTCGCTGAAATACAAATGGTGCTGGACTTGAAACTAAACTGAATTGGGCTTCAAGATGGGCTGAACTGAGCAAATAACAACTTGTCGGGCCGGAGTCCAATGCTTGTGGGCTGAACAAGAAAGCCCAAAGGCTATTTGGTCTTGTTTGGAGAAGTTGGGCGAAACACAACTTAACCGGGCCTGTCTTCTCGCAGCTTCAAGATGCGAACTTCGCTGGGTTGGCTGCTTCGACGAGAAAAATGGAGGCGCTGGCTGGTTTCGTTGACTCGGATGGACAAATCCCGAGCGGCTGCGCGAGGTTGGCTCCGTTGGCGAGCCGCTGGCGATGGGCTGTGGGCGAATTGCTGCGGGATTCGGGACTTCACGCGCAGCAGCTGGCTTCGGACCGGGACTTCGGGCGTTGAAGATGGAAGCTCGGTGGACGAAGGAAGCAGCGTCGAGCTGGGGAAGACGCGTGCAGCACCAGCTTCACTGGCTTCAGTCAACCGGAGGTTTCGTGGTTGCTGATGCTGACCAAGACGGGCCGGGCCGTGGATGCGTGGAGGAGCAGAAGACGGTGGAGTCTTCAAGTTGCTTCGTTCGGTGTTGTTTTGGTCGACACCCGGGACTCCTAAAGGCTGAAGGTCGCTGGCCACGTGGATGCTTGGGTCAACACCGGTGGCTTTGTGCTATTGAGTGTTGACCGGAGCTGAGCTTGAACGCGTGGAGAAGCAAACGGTAGTGGAGCAGCAGCGTGAGGAGCAAAGAGAGAGAGACGCACTGGATGTGGCAGCTTCGGTGGATGCGTGGATGAACGGGGTCAACGAAATGTTTCGGTGGATGATGCTGTTGACCGAAAAAGCTGGCTTCGGAGGAGGACTTCGGGCATTGAAGATGGAAGCTCGGTGGACAGCAGTTCTCGGTGGAACGTGCGGCTTCCTTCGGCTGTCTTCAACTCCGCTTGTTGACCGAACCAAACGCAGGTGCTGCCAAGTGGCAACGAGGCGAGCTTCTGGGTCAATTGAGAAGCCTCGGTGGCTCGCTTGTTGACCGAAGCAGCAGAGTTTGGACGCGTGTGCGAGGCTGGCGGACGAAGGAATTTCGGAGGGAAGCGGCTTGGTCTTCTTCAGCTGCTGGCGTCGCACAATTCGGAGGATGGAGGAGAAACGATCCGCTGGAGCTTGAAGGAGAAGATGAGTAAGAGAGAGATGGATAGAGATGAGGGGTGAGGGCTCCACTTGGCTTGATATTCCACAACAAATATCTCTTTTGTTCCCTAATCTTGGACCAAAGCCATAGCTGTCTTCCACCAGCTCTTTGCAGCCCAAAATGCCCTCATCTAGAAGGTTTAAAAGGTCCAAAGGTTAGGTCTTATGGGGTGCTACGAATTTCTTAGCCAAGGCTTCAATTGTACATCAAATCTCCCTCAATTGTTCTCCATCGGTTCTCATAACAATTAATTGATGCCTCAAAGTCTCAATTGCTATTTTTCCTCACTCATGCACCCATCATGCATCTCAATTTTATAATCCCCGGCTTCAACTAAACGAAAACGGCCCTATTTATTTAGTCGAAATTAGAACCCGAAAATCTGGATGTCACAACTCTTCCCCTCTTATAAAAATTTCGTCCTCGAAATTTAAACCTTTATCAATCCTTATACGAAAGGTGGGGGTATTGTCGTTTCATCGAGTCTCACTGCTCTATGCTAATCCTTCGGTCCCGTGATGTTGTCCGACCATTTTGACTAAGGAGATCATCTTTGTACACAAAGTCTGCTCTTTCTAAATTAACAACTAAACTGATCTTCTCACATAAGACATTCTGTCATCCACATCTGATCTCTTTTTCTCGGCTCCCTAATAAACTTTCGAACCTCAACGATTCAAAATTTCTGATAGTTCTGAGTAGTCTTTACTCTGACACTATCTGACAACTGTAAACACTGATTTCTGAGCTGACATGGCCTAAAATCTTTCTTCACTTTCTTTTCACCACTGAAATTCTGAACCCTCTGCTATACACTGCTTAATAAAGAACCCTCTGAAAACTCTACCAACTTATAATCTCTGGTCTAAATTCGAGATATAATTCATCCTCGACGCTTCATGTCGGTGAACTATCCGAGACACACACACTTCGGTATACCCACTCTGTGGCAAGATAAAATCTTCAATTTTTTTGAAATCGAACTTAGATTGGTGGTTAATTTCACTCCGACACGCTCTTAGTGTGACCTAGGCTACTGGGTAGTGTTCGAGCTTTTTTTAGAACAAATGACCCGTGGTCGATTTTCTTCGAGCCACAATAAACCCACTCGACCCATTGACGACTCTCGATTGTCGTGAAAATCTCAAAGATTCAAATACGGACACAGGCGCCAAAACGATAGAAACATCAAATTAGTGTCGGTCGATGAGAATTTTCCAATTTAGGGGAGTCACCCACGATCGGTTATTCATCTCAGTCGAACCGATCTATCTTTGATTTCAAATCGGGTTTTATACTTTGTGCCGTAATGATCTCTAAATATAAGCACGGTCAAGAAGTCGATCATTGATCGAATTCTCAAGTCTATTTGTCTTAAGGTCCTTAATAACTCACCCAGCTAGTCTAGTTATCTCATGAGTGGCCAACTCGAGAAAAACACCGTAATCGCGTCGGTGAAATGCCCAATTTATCTAGTCGAAATCGAGTCCGAAACTGGATGTTACGCACTCAAGACAATATCTATTCATACTTGTACCAAAGTGGATCAACTCCATCTATTGATCAACCACTATTCTCAAATGGTATCGTAATCCTCGAATCCTTGGTAAGCCATATGTTTCCATTTCCACTTGGGACTCTCAAGTGCTGGCAACAATTCTCCCGGTTCGCATTACCGAGCTTCCACTTACTGACACTTCTGACCTGCTCAGTGGTATCTGTCTTCATATCAGCTTACTAATCTAGTTAATGCCGATTCGATTTACTTGCACCATCTGGTCAAAACTGCAATACTATAGTGAACTTCTGACAAGATCTTTTCCCTGAGTGCTACACCTTGTCAAGTGTATTCAATCACTCATGGAACCTGAACTTTCCATCCTTAGAAATCTTAAGGTCTGGTTCTTTATTACCACTATCCCCTTATAAGATCTTCTGAACATCTCTGTCTGTCAACTAGGCGCTGATTCCAACTTGAACATTTGGCTCAATTTTTGAGGGTGGCTATAAAATTTCAAAGGTAGCCTACCTCAAATTTGAAAATCAAGCTTCGAAGTCTTTTCAAGTAAAGTCTACACTTTAGCCAGTCTATGTACAATTGAAGACTCTCGGCTCAACACATTAATGACTCATTTCGTTCCTCCAAGGTGATACCCAATATCACTATTATAGTTCTGCCAAAATTCTGGTTCACTACGCTGCTTCGTATTCCACTTATTGGGTCTCAACTGGCGGAACAGTGATGCAACAATCTTCTCATGTTGTATCAATGCATACCCCATCTTTTAAGCTCTGGAAATTATCCTAATATTTGTCAACGCAGATGAATTACTCTTTTTTCTCAAGAGGTCGATCTTGCGATGATACTGATACTGAAAATTCTTTCACAAACCTTCTGTAGTAATCTATCCAATCCCCACAGCTTCTGATCTCTGACATTGATGTCGGTCTCGGTCCATTAACAACTGATTCAATCTTGGCTGAGTCCATGAAGATTCCTTTACTTGTAATCACATGACCATTCTTAGGGGCTCTGTGATCCTCAGCACTTAATAAATACCCTAGAATGTCACTACACCACATGATCATCATTGATCTAGATATTCTTTAAACACTCGGTTTGTCAAATCCATGACAAGGATCGGAGCGTTCGTCAAATCAAATGGCTTCACATTATTCTCACAAGGGCAAAATCAAGTGTGAAATGTTATCTTCGCCTAACCTCCTTCCGGTTCTCAATTGACGATAACTGTCCTCAAGTCGATTCTTGAAGACATCAACACTCTTTATAACAAGTCACCCAATTAAATTGACAATGGTTGATGCATGATTGCAATGAACCATCTTCATTTCTTAAAGCAATGCACTAATATGCATGAATTCCTCATTCATCAATCTTCACATCCGTACCTTCGGTTCTATCAATTCAAACAACGATAACTAGTGATTCCCTTTCTTCCACTTATTTCAATAAAGCGAAGTTCCCCAAACTTCATCAAAACTCTGCTTCGATACTCTGATAAAATTTTCCCCAAAACATTCTTCCTCTGTCTAGTGCCAAGTCGGTTCCATTTATGTTCTTCTCACCATACCTGGATACTGAATTCATCCAGGTTTTCCTCCACAATTTCGACACCGATCTGGTGAGTCTTCTACCTCTTGTCAAGTGCTAGGATGCACTATTTCTTGTACCGAGTAGACCTATCCCGAAATTCCACAAAGGCGTTCTATGGCGCACTTCTCCTGAACTGTTCTACCAACAGTGACAGCAAAGTGACTGGTGTCGAGATTCCATCTTCTTATGCGGATGCACCATAAATCACCGTCCGTACCGACGACGCTTACCACAATTTCTTGCCCTCGTAATACACGAGACCGATCTATATCGTCTTTCATAGAACAACATGTTCCATTTGTCCGAATATCGACTCGACTATGCCACCTTTCCTATTGGGTGGAATAGAATACCATTCTCTCAACATCAGCCCCGTACCCTCGACCGAATTCCCAATCTGCTTGCACTAAATCTTGACTCAAATATCGAAATCTATTCCCCGACTATCCTTCCGATTGGACCTCAACAAAGGTAGCAACAATAACAACTTGATCCTGATCTTACTGGCTCATCCAGATCCCAAGAAACGCTTGCATTAAATCAATCTTATCGGACTTAAGATCAATCAATGCTGCTACACTAGTACCAACCCACGGTGGCACTCTTACGCTCAAACTGGCCAGAGTCACACTCTGCCTTCCGAATCCACAACGATTAAAAGCAATCGATTCACACATGACAAACAATTCTACCAATCAACTATCAAACACATGCACCAGTCATGAATTTAAAGGCCTTTCCTACTACTATCCCATAGGTCATCGCACCTTATCACTCCAATACCTAACCATAGCTCTGATACCACAAAAAGGGGATGTCACGCCCCGATCCTCAGGCACGCGCACATCCCTTAACTTTTTGGTCGATTTTAAATTGCGATATCCCAGGACTATGTATCGCCGACCCTTTCATTTATATATGCACATGCGGAAGCGGTTATAAATCCCCAGACAATAAAACAATGGGATATACAAGTAGGACTAGAAACCTGAACCTGAAAACCTCATCCTTATGATCATATACAAGCCATACTAAAACGATTGGTTTCTACTCAAATTGATTCTGTAGCAAACGTCATCAGGATCCTACTCTGGATCATGCTCGGGGTTCTCCTTCTGATACTCCTCTTCGGGTTCCTCACCAAGTTCCTCCTCCTTAAGCTCCTCATCCGGGTCCTGAAATGGTTATTCAATAACCACTGAGACAACGTCTCAGCAAATTCTACCCCCTAAGACCCGATTAGTAAACTAATACACCTTAGGGCTACCTATGCACAACATGAGTCAGAGGACTTACCTTGGCCTCAGATTCCACCTGCATATTAGCACAGATCATACAGGCACCAAGCAATCATATTATAGATCGAAGCATCGATCTAATCGACCTAGTCGATTACACACCAAGAAGACCACTCACGGTCATCTTTATTCAATCATTCAATTCACAACATCAAACCAAGGCAATGAATCACATCAAGTCACTCTCATATCGAATTATCGATCAATCGACCTAGTCGATTACAAGTCGATCGAGACCATTTCTAGGTCATTCGTCCAACACCAAGCAATTCTTTAGATTTAGTGGCTTTACGGTCCCACCCGACCTTATCAATATCTAGTGGCTTTACGGTCCCACCCGACCTTATCAATATCTAGTGGCTTTACGGTCCCACCCGACCTTTCCAAGATTTAGTGGCTTTACGGTCCCACCCGACCCTCTCGAGGTTTAGTGGCTTTATGGTCCCACCCGACCCTCTCATGATCTAGTGGCTTTACGGTCCCACCCGACCTTTCCAAGATTTAGTGGCTTTATGGTCCTACCCGACCTTATCAATATCTAGTGGCTTTACGGTCCCACCCGACCTTTCCAAGATTTAGTGGCTTTATGGTCCCACCCGACCTTTTCAAGATGCCAGACTATGTCACCGAGCCACGTGCATTCTCCAGGAAGACATACCGAGTCTCCGAGCCACGTGCATTCTCTAAGGCTACCTTTTCGCCAAGATGACATATCTAATCACCGAGCCACGTGTCTTTCCCAAGTAACATTCCAATTCACTGGGCCACGTGCATCCTCAAGGTGATTTGCCAACTCACTTTCGATACTAACAACCGATACCCGACCTATTCTCAATCACAAGGCCAAAATTGCATTATTTAATAACATACTTAAAAATGCATCATTAAATCAATTCGACACGAATTAAAGCTCAAATAAATAAACAGACTACTCCACGACAATCAGCACGAAATTCCGGTCACCGGCCATCCGGTTGAATTTCCGAAAAATAAATAATTAAATAATTAATTTCGAAAATTAAATAAATAAATACAATAAGTTCAATTTAGCACAATGTAAAGCTCAATTAAATAAACGGACTGCGCCACGATCATCAGCATAAAATCCCGGTCTTTGGCCATCCCAGTTGAATTTTCGGGAAATAAATAATTAAATAATTAATTTCGAAAATTAATATTTAATTCCTAAAAATTCCACCTAGGCCCGATTTGCTTAATTAACACCCGATAAGGGACGGAAAAATCCCAAGAAGCATCCAATAAATACTACAGGCAATTCTCTATCTAATTACACTAACCACACAACTAACATGCAAAGCAATTAACTAATAAACACTAATCAATTCTAATCTAACAACCTAATTACATTTAATTAAAACTAATCAACCTTTAAGTGTAATTAGCATACTAAGGAGGCATTAGTGAGTAAAACTCACTTGGCACAGCGAAGATTGAAAACCGTGACGGCGACGTGGCGACGGCCAAACTTGGGCCGACTTGCTTCACGGGCCCAAGATGGGCTAAACTTGCTGGGCCTCGCTGAAATACAAATGATGCTGGACTTGAAACTAAACTGAATTGGGCTTCAAGATGGGCTGAACTAGAAAGCCCAAAGGAGCTGCTGGTCTTGTTTGGAGAAGCTGGGCCGAAACACAACTTAACCGGGCCTGTCTTCTCGCAGCTTCAAGATGCGAACTTCGCTGGGTTGGCTGCTTCGACGAGAAAAATGGAGGCGCTGGCTGGTTTCGTTGACTCGGATGGACAAATCCCGAGCAGCTACTGGCGAGGTTGGCTCCGTTGGCGAGCTGCTGCTGATGGGCCAGACTGTGGGCCGAATTGCTGCAGGATTCGGGACTTCACTGGCAGCAGCTGGCTTCGGACCAGGACTTCGGGCGTTGAAGATGGAAGCTCGGTGGACGAAGGAAGCAGCGTCGAGCTGGGGAAGACGCGTGCAGCACCAGCTTCACTGGCTTCAGTCAACCGGAGGTTTCGTGGTTGCTGATGCTGACCAAGACGGGCCGGGCCGTGGATGCGTGGAGGAGCAGAAGACGGTGGAGTCTTCAAGTTGCTTCGTTCGGTGTTGTTTTGGTCGACACCCGGGACTCCCAAAGGCTGAAGGTCGCTGGCCACGTGGATGCTTGGGTCAACACCGGTGGCTTTGTGCTATTGAGTGTTGACCGGAGCTGAGCTTGAACGCGTGGAGAAGCAAACGGTAGTGGAGCAGCAGCGTGAGGAGCAAAGAGAGAGAGACGACCTTGGATGTGGCAGCTTCGGTGGATGCGTGGATGAACGGGGTCAACGAAATGTTTCGGTGGATGATGCTGTTGACCGAAAAAAGCTGGCTTCGGAGGAGGACTTCGGGCATTGAAGATGGAAGCTCGGTGGACAGCAGTTCTCGGTGGAACGTGCGGCTTCCTTCGGCTGTCTTCAACTCCGCTTGTTGACCGAACCAAACGCAGGTGCTGCCAAGTGGCAACGAGGCGAGCTTCTGGGTCAATTGAGAAGCCTCGGTGGCTCGCTTGTTGACCGAAGCAGCAGAGTTTGGACGCGTGTGCGAGGCTGGCGGACGAAGGGAATTTCGGAGGGAAGCAGCTTGGTCTTCTTCAGCTGCTGGCGTCGCACAATTCGGAGGATGGAGGAGAAACGATCCGCTGGAGCTTGAAGGAGAAGATGAGTAAGAGAGAGATGGATAGAGATGAGGGGTGAGGGCTCCACTTGGCTTGATATTCCACAACAAATATCTCTTTTGTTCCCTAATCTTGGACCAAAGCCATAGCTGTCTTCCACCAGCTCTTTGCAGCCCAAAATGCCCTCATCTAGAAGGTTTAAAAGGTCCAAAGGTTAGGTCTTATGGGGTGCTACGAATTTCTTAGCCAAGGCTTCAATTGTACATCAAATCTCCCTCAATTGTTCTCCATCGGTTCTCATAACAATTAATTGATGCCTCAAAGTCTCAATTGCTATTTTTCCTCACTCATGCACCCATCATGCATCTCAATTTTATAATCCCCGGCTTCAACTAAACGAAAACGGCCCTATTTATTTAGTCGAAATTAGAACCCGAAAATCTGGATGTCACACCATCACCCATGTGTTGGCGTCCCAAAAAAATACATCTCCTGCTACCCTCGACTCTAGGTCATATCCAGTCAGGTCCATTAGCTGGTGGTGGTGGTAGCACCCTCAGAAGGCGGCCATCCATACGGACAAGAATTGATATGTACTCCTGGTGAATAGGCCCGGCAGAGAGGCCTATCTCAAAAGTCAGCAAAATCCTTACGCGATCGAATACCAACTCGTGCACCCCAGGATGACGGTTCTCTAACCACTCCCATTGTAGGTCTATCAGAAGTCCATAAAAAAATACTAGGAGTAGTAGGCAGCAGCGGCATTTTTCTCTTAGTTTGAAATGTTAGTCCCCAAGAGGGGTGAGTACAACCACTCGGCAATAAAATATCCATTACACTATATTATGTAGAAACTCCAACCATCCAGATGCATGCAAAACACATATGTCATTTATATATATATATATATATATATATATATATATATATATATATGCCATCAAGGGTTTATTTACTTGCACCACATTTATAAAAACAATTCAATGCCATAACGAACGCATTTTCAATACCATATGAAGCCCACCCAATTTCATAAACAAATTCTCATATCATGCCACATGCACACACATGCACTCCTTTAATGTCCCCGGGGACCAGTATTTGCATCCCTCTAGGCTTTCGCACCCAACCTGGCATCGCGAGACCCTCCGGCACAAACCTCCGGGCATCCAGAGCGTGTTCCGTCACACCCCTGGGCATCTCGCACCCCACTTGGCATCACGAGGTATATCCAGGGCTCGCCATGAAAATGGTTGCCCCTTCCCTCCGGATTTACGTACAATTCCTACAACCGGGCATCTCGAAACTCCCGAGGACCCTCCGGCACAAACTTCCAGGCATCCAACGGCGTCGACTCACTCGACTCTTGGGCATCCCGACACTCCCGGGGCATCGTCGGCTCACACCTCCGACGGTAACATTCACATCATAATATACATCTCATTACAAAAATACATTTTGATGCAATGACGTCATGGATTCCATGGATCTATAAGACTTTATTAAATTTTCCAATGTCATGCGATATGCTGAATGTCAATGCATCTATCAAGTGAATAACAATTAACAACTCAAGATACAATGACTCTTAAACAAAATGAACAGTTTCATAGTAAAATAGTGTAAAGGCCAGAATGCACGCCTTCAATGGAGATTTCGAAATAACCAGCAAATGACCATGAAAAATTCTGAAATTTTAACACGTTATAATTAATATTTAGACAAAAATGTTTCATTAAGGACACCAAGCCAGATTCGTTATGTATAATGAGTGGTAGTTCACACAACTCAGTTCAGGATTCTTTTATCACAGAATAAAATTCAACAGAAAGCATTGCATATTAAAAGAGGTTTAAGCCATCGTATTCATTCCGAGAAGTTCTGATAAAAATATATACTCTAGCTCATGCAATTCCTCACAACTTCCGTGAAGAAATTGGGATCACAAAGTTACAGGGTTACACATGAAATTGCACTGGATTATGCGAATCCCATGAAATCCCATTCCCACTGTGACTATCTTACTTCCACAAGTCTACTAATAGTCGGTCTTTCATCAATACATCAACAGGATCAAAATGTACACAAAACCAACGTAATTCCTCAATCTCATGGTCCCGCTCTACTTCGATTACCCACAATTTAACATTCTACTTTCAGAATTCAATTGTTTCCAAGTATATTGCACCATACTGTACAATAACAGCATCACATCATATAGATTCATGGACTTTCACTTGCCTTGATGTCCTACGATTCCACGGCGTGTGGTGAGACGGTGAGGAGTACGCAGCTCGACGGCGGCGGCAACTTGCACGCATGGCAAGGGCTAATTTCCTTCCTTCCCTTGCCGACTCACTCTCTCGCTGCTCACTCATAACCTTTCTCTCTCACTCTCTCTCGATTACTCCCGGTTTTGCTCACTCTCTCAATTACCACTTTCATGAGCACAAGATCACTGGTTTTGCTACAACCAGTTAACAAAAGAGAGGTATGTTTCGGGGATTGCAAGGGAAACGGACAACTTGAATGGACGTGTCTTCAGTAGGCCTCCCCGTGCATTTTGCTGGCTATCCATACGCCAGCAACGTGGCATCATCCAGCCAAGCTTCAGTCAACATCTCTTCTAATTAGTTGACTTAAATGTCGACTATTAAGGGGTCTTCAAATTGTATTGGGCGAGTAGATTAGTGGACGTGCAATCCTTCAATAACAAGGCCCAAATAAATAAATAAAAACTAATCCTTAAACTTGCACAAATATGGAGCATTCTCGGTCCCATGGTCTTGGTGGCTTATGTGCACTCAAGTAGTATAATTGTGTCAAGTCATCAAAAAGTGTGACATCCCAGATTTTCGACCCTGTTTTCTGCTGAATAAATCGGGCATTTCATTGACGCGCCTATAGGGCTGTTCTCAGAGCTGATCACTCTCGAGATAACTAGACTATATGGGAAAGCCATTAAGAATTTTAAGGCAAATAGACTTGAGAATTCGACCAGGAATCGGCTTCTCGACCGTGTTCATCTATCGAGACCATTACGGCACAGATATAAATCGATTTGAGATCAGATACAGGTTGGTTCGATTGAGATGTTGGCTAATCGTGGGTGACTCCACTAAATTGGAAAATTCTCGTCGACTGGCTCTAGACTGATTTTCTTATTGTTTTGGTACCCTTGTGTCCGTATTTGAATCCTCGAGATTTTCACGACAATCAAGAGTCGCCAATGAGTCGAGTGGGTTCATAGTGGTTCGAAGAAAATCGACCACGGGTCATTTGCACTTAAAAATATCTGAAAGTTACCCAGTAGTCTAGGTCACGCTAAAAGTGCGCCGGAGTGAAATTAACTGCCAATTCGAGTCCGATTTTAGAAATTGAAGTTTTGGCCATGTCACAATAAATTTTAGGAGCATCGACTCAGTCTCGAAGATTTTTCGGAGGTTCGGGAAATTTTACGGAAATTGGGTTCGGACGTCGCGGAAATTTGGCGAAGTTCGATTGGCTAAATTAATGGGAAATTTGACTTTCGGGTTGAGCCTGTGTGTGTCGGAGATTTATAGAAAATTTCTTGGGATTTTTCTACATCAAAATTGGACCTCAATTTGGAGAGATTGGAATTGAAATTTAGTTCGCATTTAGTTAAAATCGAATCTTGAGATGGGGATGTGCAACATTGGTATCAATTTGGATTTTTGGTGGATTCTTGAATGAGGAAAAATGCAGAGACGATCAATGAATGATCAATTGAATTTGTGAGATCAAATTGAGATGGGATCAAGAGAGAATGGTTGTGCAATTTAAGCCACCTTCCCCAAATTCGTGTACCCCCACCTAGCCACAACATTTGGACCATTTTGGCTTCTAGAAGAGTGCATGAGAGGTCCATTGTGAGCCAAGTAAATTATACATGGCCAAGAATGGTTTGTGAGAGATATTTGGTAAAATATCATGCCAAAGGGCCCCCACCTCTTCCTCATCCTCTTCCCCAAGCTGCCGTGGATTACTTCTCCTCTCTCTCCCTCTCACTTCGTGCGAGACTCTCTCCATTTCGCACGCAACAGCAACCCAGGAACCAGCGGAAGGCGAAGACCAGCTGCTGCCCATCCACCGAATTCCCCTCATCCTCGCCACTTGTCCATCAACCAACATCTCTCGGTCAACACCAGCAAGAACGAAGCCATCTCCACCCTGCAGCAACGTCTCTCGAAGATCCAGCGCCTGCCAGCTGCTCCGCCAGTCAACTCCAAGCCTTCTTCTCTTCAATTTGTTGACCAAGCTGCAGCCCCGTTGAGCCAGCGAAGCAACGCCGAACGAAACAACTCGCAAGCCAGCTCGCCACCTCCTTCGGTTAAGCTTCTTCACCCAGCTGAACTAGTTGACCCGCAACTCCCCCTTTTTGTCCGCGATCCAACTTCACTCAATCAACCTCAAGCCATGCCGAAACCCCTTCGTTGACTGCATCTCATCCGTAACGCCAGCCCACGCGTATTCAGTCACGAAGCTTCAGTCCTTGCGTCCACGAGTGTCTTCGGTCAGCAATCTCCACGGAATTGAAGTCCACGAATACCGTCTGCCAGTCTTGCTTCCCTTCGGTCTTCACGGCCCATCATCACTCGTCCAGAAAGCCACCGAATGGAAGACTGAAGCTGCTCTCTCTTCATCCACGAAGCCAGCTTGTGGAATCGAGCAAACCGCAGCCCACCACCCGCAAACGGCCCAGCAAACTCTAGCGATTTGGGCCATGTCTTCAGTCCAGCACTTTCAGCAATTCGAGCCCAGCAAGATTCAGTCCAAATGAGGGCCATTTCAAGCCCGCAAGAGTCCAACAGCCCAGTCTTTTTCAAGGCCCAGTTTCCAGCAATCAATTGAAGTCCAGCCCACAATTTCAAGCTCAAGTAAATTCAGTCCAGAAATTTCAGCAGGCCCAATTCAACTTGGGTCTAGCCCAAAAGCAGGAACAAATCTCAGTTGGGCTGAGATTTGTTGGGCCAAGTCCAAGGCCCGGTCCAAGTCCGCCGGTGTTGTTGAAAGTTCAATTTCGGCCGCCGTCGCGTTGCCGTCGCGGTGATTCGGTCTCCGCTTTTGTTAAGTGAGTTTTACTCACTAATGCTTTATTAGTTTGCTAATTATGCCTTAGGGTTGGTTAGATTTAATTACATGCACTTAGGTGGTTAGACTAGGTTAGAACAATTAATTTAGTGACTTACTGATGCATGTTAGGTGGTTAGACCTAGCTATTAGCAAGTAGAAATGTTTGGTTATTTATTGAATGTATCTCGGGATTTTTCCCGACCCATTTTGGGCTCCAATCAGGCAATACGAGCCTAAATTGGATTTTTAATATTTATTTATTTATTTTTCGAAATTATTTATTTAATTATTTATTTTTCCGGAAATTCAACCGGGATGGCCGGTGACCGGAATTTCGTGCCGATTGTCGTGGTGCAGTTCGTTTATTTAATTGAGCTTCAATTTTTATGGAATTGATTTAAATTGTGAAATTTGAGGAATTGTTCCAAATTGTTTGTTATTGAGTATTTGATTGGTAATGGCCGAGCATGGATATATAGCGCCAGTACGTTGATGGGCTATATAGTAGAGAGAATGGTGAGAGCTAACTGAGAACATTATTGGTTGAGACCAATCAGGTACGATATTATTGGACATACGTGGTTCAGTGATTGGAAGTATCACTGGCGAAAACGGCGCCTTAAAGAACGCACGTAAATGACTTATAGACAAACGTGGTTCGGTGATTAAGGAAATATCACTGGTGAAAACGACGCCTTAAAGAACTCACGATGTTGTCTATAGCCGATGTCACCTTGGCGAAAACGGCGCCCTAGAAAGGACACGTGGTTCGGTGATCGAGGATATCACTAGTGAAAACGGCGCCTTAAAGAACGCACGGTGTCGGTGATCGGTATGTCATTGGCGAAAACGACGCCCGAGAAACACATGTGATTTGGTGAATGAGTACACCATTGGGAAATGGTGGTATGAGTGGGAATGACCCAGAGAGGGTTTGACTGACATGTAATCGACTTAGTCGATTGATCAATACTTGATCGGATGTCGTGAATTGTTTGAATATCTGTGTTTAACCTTGAATTGCAGGTTGGAACCAAGGCAAAGGTAAGTCCTCTGACTCGTGTTGTGCTTAGGCAACCGTATGGCGTATTAGTTTCCTAATCGGGTCTTAGAGGGTAGGACTCGCTGAGACGTGGTCTCATTGGTTATTGAATAACCATCTCAGGATCCTGAGGAAAAGCTGAGGAGGAAGAACCTGAAGGGGAGAAAGTATTTTGAAGTAGAAGATGATCCAGAGAGGGATCTTGAGTACAACCCAGATGTGGATTGAGATCCCATCCCTTTTGTGCACCCTGTCTTCGTGTAGATAGGTGTGAGACTTTTATGCTGTAAATGGTATTGTAAATATACTATAAATTATGATGTTAATGAAAGTGTGGTTGTGAATTTCAATATGAAAATATGGCTTGCTTTTCTATCCCATCGTTTTATTGTCTGGGGATTTATAACTACTTCCGCATGCGTAAAATAAAAAGGGTCGGCGATACTTAGTCCTGGGATATCGCACTTTAAAATCGACCAAGTAGAAGGATGGGCGCGTCTCCGAGGATCGGGGCGTGACAAAAGGAATATATATATATATATATCGATAGTCTATTCAACGATCGGACTATTAATAAACATGAGATATCGGTCCGTCGATGGAATCAAACAATGCTCATGCAAAATACTAATAATACCATTCGGCGATGCTTTTATTGATCAATCACTGCCGTCGCACATCACGGTTTGCAAAATTCTCGGGTGCCACATAACGATTCTCATGTTATCTGGGAATAACGTTACTGAAGATTAGGGAGGATAGTGTCAAATCACGGTATGATCTCACGACATCCTTTTGCATTATATTTACTCTTCCTCTTTTCTGAGTGTCTACTCAATTACTTTATCAAGTAGCAGAACAATTGAAAATCCTACAGCTCGAGGACTGTCCATTCCTTAGAAAGATGCGCAAGTTCTCCATATTCTCGCAGCTAAAAAAATTGATTCTTAGATGCGTTCGACTAAGAAGGATTGACAAGTCCATCGACAATCTACTACATCTTGATTACCTAGAGATAAAGAGTGAAGCTATTGAGTTGCCACCGGAGTCCATCGGCGGTCTAAAATCTTTGAGAGTGCTAAGAATAGAACGGACACCCTCAAGGAAGCCTCACTCGATTGGCAATTTAGCAAAGGTGAAGTCCCTAATCTTGCCACGCAAGGAACTTCAAAAGCTTCCCGACTCTATCAGACAATTGGACTCATTACTTGAGCTAGATGTTCGATATCTATAAATTAGCAAATTACCTTGTTCTATTGGAAATCTTGAAAGGTTGAAAGTTTTATGCATCTGGAATTCCTATCTAGACAAGCTACCAAACTCGATTGGGAGGCTCCAATCATTGGTCAAGTTGGATTTGAGCAAGTCAAGAATTGGTAGCTTACTTGATTGTATTGGAAATCTCAAAAAGTTGAAGGTACTATTTCTCAAGGATAGTTGCATAAGTGAACTTCCAAAAACCATAGGAATGTTGGAAAATCTGAAAGAGTTTGATGCCTCCTTTGAACATATGGTTGGGGAAATTTCAAGTGATTTCGGGGCACTATCCTCATTGATATATCTAAACTTATCCAGAGGTCGCTTTAGTGGATTGCCTACAACGATCAATTAGCTTACAAATCTCCAATCACTTTCGTTAATGTTCTGTGATTCAATCCAACAACTACCGGAACTTCCCAAGAGTCTAATTTCTTTAAGCCTTATATCGAATTCGCTGACCACGATCCCCGACTGCTCAAACCTAACCAATTTAGTTGACCTTAGGATAATTGGATATTTGATTGAAGAACCCAACACAGAGGGGGTCGTGAGACTACCTGCTCTAAAATGAATGGCCCTCTGCATTGGAAAAAATGGCCTTGCCTTCAACTGATTTCAGCTCCCTCTCTTAGCTACGAAGTCTCGGCATAAATTATGCTGAGCCCCAATCTCTTATCGGGCTCCTATCCAGCCTTCAATTTTTGTCGTTATACGACGTCCAGTCAGTGATAGATTTGTCAGTCTTTTCCAACTTGGAGAATTTGTCGATGCTGTATATTTATATATCTTCGATGAGAGAGATTCGATTTGAGGTGCTTGGAGAGCTACAGAAATTTAATGCATTGCAGATGATTAGCTGTCCCTTGCTCAAGATGCTGCCCGTTCTGCCTTGTCTGAAGGAGATCCGAAGTTTGTCCCTAGGCTGAGTGCCTCAGCTAACTGAGATTCAGGGTTTGGGAGAATTGGAATCATTGCGGGATTTGTATATTTGGGAATGCGGATCCATCAAAAGCTTAAGCGAATCTGATCTTTCATCAAAAGCTTAAATGAATATGATCTTTCTAATCTACAAAATCTGAAAAGTTTGAGGTTCCGTGGATGTGAATCAAGTCTTGAGTCATGGTGTGATTTGTGAACTATCTTTCTTCATTCTAGTAGTTAGCCATTTATGTGTGAAATTCATGCTGCAAGACAATTGATATTGGAGTAAACTTGTCTATATGGTAAAACCACTATTTCTTTCAAGACTAGGTTTAGCTGCATTGGGTTGTGCATTCTGCAATTTATGGTGTTAGGAAAGAGGACCTTTGTGTCGTTGAAGACTAGATTTTGTTAATTCCTTCAGCTGACTTATTGCACCTTTCCTCATCTCTCTCCCTTTATGTGCTTATAATGTGGTTGCTGTTAACTTGTTAAATAAACACGTTTGATCTTTGTGTCTATCATTTTTACATTTGCTGATAAAATGTTTGCGCAAGCTCCTTCAACACCATGGTGAAATGTTCTTTTAAATGGATGTCTAGGCTTTGGCAAGACATATTGTTGATGCTACAACAACGACTTGTTCTCTTCAATCCATATCAGTAAAAGGGCGAGCTGTGGATAAGTGCATCGGTACTTTTTAACAAGCTATAAGAGTCTTCTTTTCAACTACACGGATGTTTATTGAGTTCCATTATGCAATCTTCTATTGAACTCTGTTATTTCCATACATTTCACAATTTTGTGCTTTCTTCTCTTGCTTTTGTATGCATTTAATAGAGGTCCCTTCATCTGTGCCAGCAGTCGAAATAGGATAACTACTAGTAGCAATGAGGATCCTACCACTGTAGCCAGGATGTTCTAATTGTATTATTTTAAACAACAGCAATGAGGATTCTCCCATAACCAATGAAGAGCCAAGTTAAAATGGTTCTTGAGTTTTCTCACCCATGAATGAGAGAATTCTCTATGAAGGTTAGGAGAAAGATTAAGATGTAAGATATTTGAAGTTTTCCTCTAGTAGAAATTTGAAATTTGTGATCAAATGTCTATTGGATCATCTATTCTCGCGCATTGACAACATTGATTTTGTGAACAAACTAGAGAAATTTTGAATATTCGAGAGTAATGGCAATTTTAAAATTACATGTTTGGATATATTCTCGCAGTAGCAGTTGTAGTACCTTGCCTTCTCTCTTTTCATGAATTTGATTCCATTGTGCTGAAGAAGGGGCATGATAATACGGGGGTCACTGACCATGTCATCAATTAGTTAGTTTCTTGCATTCAATGACACTTATAAAGTGGTCATGTGAAATATAGTTGATGGCATGCCTCACTTATAGTATGTCATTCATTGGTGTAGTTTTTTTATTGAATCGGATGGTGATGAAGTTTAAAGTGGTGTGTTTGTGTCAGCAGGGACAATGTAATAATTTTGTCTTACATGGTAACAAAAAGCACTCTCTTTACATAGCACACTAACTATAAACTACTGTTGGAAATTGCATGGCCATTATGAATGCTTTGCAAAAAAAAAAAAAATTCTATGAAGCATTTAATATGGAGACTATGTAATAACCTTCAAGGCAGACTATTAAATGCTAGAGATGACTTTTCCTTGATTTGGAATTGTTTAACTTTGGTTACATAGTATTGGATAAAGTACATATGTATCAAAGAAGGTAACAAACAACATGATTGCTTGAATTACTTTTGAATTGCTGAAGTAGCTTACAAGAAGTGTATTAAATTGGTCTTGAGCCTTTTCAACAACATCAATGGATGTTGATCATTTCAATTTTAGGTGTGCCAAAATCTTGTGAACTCATCATCATTGACCGCCCGAAGCTCAATAGAGATGGATAAGGTATGTATCATTTGATTTGCAAAGATAGTCGATGATGGCAAGTCCATAGAACTAGAGTTCGTTTTTTGCTATGTCATGTTTTGTGAGTTTTCTTTCAGCTAAGCTTTCATGTTAGTTCAAGAACCACGACTTGCATTCATTCATCCTCTTATCTCTGAGCAAAATTCCTTTTTTGCATGTCATGAACATGCGGTACTTTCACTTGCCTCCACAGTGGTGATGCTTTGCTGGTTTATGTTGTGCATCAGCATAATGTTGGGGTTGACATGCTTTGCAGAATATAACTTGCTTAGATAGTAAGCACACTGAAGATGCTAACAAACGCTAGGTTTTCTTGAAAGTACTAGTCATACCTTATGTAGTGTTTTTTCAATTTCACTATAGAACAATCATGATTTGTGAGGAATAAAATAAAAGAATTAACGCCTCGTTAGCAAAAGAGTGAATTGTTGATACCTTTCATGTTGTGTGAGTTATTTAGTTACTTCCTTCATGAAGAATTGGAGGTCCTTTTGTAGTTACTTTTGAACTTACATTTTGTTTGTCTGTCTGTTATTCGTTCATTCCCTCCCATCTTAAATTACCAAAGACAGTTAGGGAAGATGTTGCAATTCACCAAATAATGCATTTACATTCTTGAATTCTTATTTGTTGTGCCGATGACATGTCTTTTTCTGAATCCTTTGCTGTTTTGAGCTGGGTCTGGGAATTTGATGACTTCTACTCATCAATGAATTCAATGAGGCAAATGCAATAACCCGTGTTGATAACTTTTTAATCATCCTTGTTTCCTGCAATTTTAGAGATTGAGCATGGATTATCTGATGTTGCACAATAAAAGATTATTGTAAGCTTTACTCCACATTTGATGCCCATGATTATAGTTGCAATTTTCTAGTATTCCCATTCTTAAAGTTAAAAATATGCTTCCCTAGCAATAGCAAGCTTTCTTCATCTATTTTTGTAGAGTCCTCAAAATGCAATAAATTATTCATGCTAAAATGTCTTCAAGTGTAATTGCTGGATGAGGGATTTGTTATGCTGTTATAAAATGGAGTTGTTCCTCATACTCAAAATGTGCAAGGATCCTATTATTATTATTTTATGAGTGTCTTTCTTGATCAAGTATCTCAACAGGCAATACTTATCTATGTAGTCGGTTCCCAAGTGTCCGTTCTCCATTAAGTGCTTTACTTTTCATGTAACATCAAAGTCATCTTTTTATGATAACCTGTCTAAACCTTATTTTGTAGATTGACAATCAAGTGAAGGGAGCTGGTGGTCATGTTTTGTAGAATCTTCAATGAGATGATGGGTTTACCTGAGATTGTAGGGCTTAACTACCTGTTATTGTTTCCCTGATGCATTTTTCATTCTTGTGAGTGAGGTAGATTATGCATGGTTTTGTTCAAGAAAGCTTGTATAATTGCATTGGTTGTGTCCAAGCTATAGCTATTGTGTGACATCTTGAAATTCGACCCCGTTTCGATAAAGTGAAATGGGCATTTCGTCGGCGTGCCTATGGCCCTTTTTCTCTGAGCTGATCACTCACGAGTTAACTAACCTATTGGGTGAAGCCGTTAAGGGATGCATCAGCTGTAAAATCCCTAAAAGCTACCTAATTGGTTGGATTGAGCTAAAATCACGTCCGATCGATTTTTAACCACAAAATTGAACTCGATTTCGGGAATCGAATTTTAAGCATGTCATAATTCTTATTTTTAGGATCCTGTCTCATCGCTCGTCAATTTATTGACGAGTCCGAAATTTCAATAAAGAAATTATCGGAAGAAAATTGAAGCCCAAAAGCAAATAGAAAGGAAAAGGAAAAGAGAAAAGGAAAATTGCATAAAGGCATTATGCATATTTTATTTTCCATTTTCTCTCTCTTCCCCTCTTTCTTTCTCTCCCTTTTTCCTTTCCTTTTTCTCTTTTTCTCTCTTTTCTTTCTCTCTCCTCTCTCCTTTTTCCCTCCCCCTTCGTGCGATTCCCCCCACCGCTCACTTTTCTCTCCCTTATCTATCCCCCCTCTCTCTCTCTCTCTCCTTCTCTTTCTTCTTCTTCTTCTTCTTCCTTCCTCCGTACGTCCAGCAAGCGAAACCAAGAAGCCCGAACCAGAACCAGCACCGCCGTCCGTGCCCGTGCGCTCGCCGCCGTCCTGCCGTCCGCGCGCGCCCAGGCCGCGCAATCCAGCTCGGCCCAACCCTGTTTCGCCTCTGTTTCGCATTGACCAGCCACCTCTGGCCACTGCCTAACCCCGCCAGACCACCCCCGCGACCCCCTCGCCCTCCGCTGGCTTCCCCTCCCTGCCCTAGCAGCCGAAGCAGCCCCGATCGGCTCCGTCCAGCAGACCCACGGAGTGGGTTTCAGCGACTTCGGGCCCGCTTTTGGGCCGTTTCCCGGCCCCGAACTCGAGCCGTGCTTAGGGAACAATCGTTCCTCGCGTCGCCGCCGTCGGATTGATCTAATTTGCGCTCGATTTGGTGAGTAATCTCACTAATCCAGGATTAGTTGGCTAATTATGCTTAAGGTTGGTTTAGTTTTAATTAATTATGTTTAGGTTGTTAGATTAGAATAAATTAGCAATTATTAGTCAATTGTGATGCGATTTAGATAAATTGATTGTGCAATTAACAAGTAGACGCGGTCTACTATTTATTGGAAGCATCTTGCGAATTTTCTGACCCCTAATTGGGCTTCAATTTGGCGATTCGGCCTAAGTGAGATTTTTGGGCATTTAAGTATTAATTTTTGGAATTAAATTAAATAATTATTTATTTTCCGAAAATTCAAGGGAGATGGTACGGAACCGGAATATTATGCGGATGACTGTGGTGAAGTCCATTTATTTAATTGGGCTTTATTTTGAGCTAAATTGAATTTTTAATATTAATTATTTAATTTTCGAAATTAATTAATTATTTATTTATTTCCTGAAAATTCAACTGGGATGGCCCGTGACCGGAAAATTATGCTAATGACCGTCGTGAAGTCCATTTATTAAATTGGACCTTATTTTGAGCTAAACGGAATTTTTAATATTTAATAATTAATTTTCGAAATTAATTATTTATTTATTTATTTTTTGGAAATTATGTTTGAGATGGCCGATGACCGAAATCTCGTGCTGATCATTGTGGCACAGTCCGTTTATTTAATTGAGCTTTAATTTGTGCTGAATTGATTTAATTGTGGATAATTACTTTAGAAATGGGATGAATCATCATGAAAGACACGGGGCTTGATGATTAGATATATCACCTTGGAGAATGCACATGGCTCGGTGATGAAGTATGTCGCCTTGGAGAATGCATGTGGCTCGGTGATTAAGTTTGGCATCTAAAAGAACACGTGGGCTCGATAATTTGATGCATTACCTCGGAGAATACACGTGGCCCCAATGAGTACATTTGGCATCTAAAAGGACACATGGGCTCGGTAATTTGATGCATTACCTCGGAGAATGCACGTGGTCCCAATGAGTACATTTGGCATCTTGAAGAGACACGTGGGCTCGGTGACTTGATGCATCGCCTCGAAGAATGCACGTGGGCTCGCTGATTCAAAATGGCATTTTAAAGGGCACGTGGGCTCGATAAATTAATGCATTACCTCGGAGAATGCACGTGGCTCGATAATTGGTTTTATCAATTGAGACTGTATAGCAATAGCTTGAATGACCGGGAAATGGTCAGGCTGATATGTAATCGACTAGGTCGATTGATCATTGATTTAATTTGACGTCGTGAATTGATTGACTGACTAGAAATGACCGTGAGTGGTCTTGTTGGCATTTAATCGACTAGGTCGATTTGATCGATGCTTCGATCAGTGATATAATTGCTTGGGAGCCTATTATGAATTGTACTAACTTGCAGGTGGGATATGAGGCCAAGGTACGTCTTCAGCCCCATGCATGTATAGACAGCCTATAGTATAATGGTTTACTAATCAGGCTTAATGGGGTAGAACTCGCTGAGACGTAGTCTCATCCCAGTTTGGGGAAAAACATTTCAGGACCCCGTTGAGGAGCTGAGGAGAAATCTGAGAAGGAGAACTCGGAGGTGAAACGTGAGTAGAAGGATTTTTGGAAGAAGAAGATAAAACCGAGAGAGATTTTGAGTATGACCTGAAGGGATTGAGATTCCATCTTCTTTTGTGAACTCCAATTGATGTGAATAGTTATGAAGTTCTCTAATTGATGTCATGTACAAAAGTTTGGTTATAAATTTCAATATGAAAAATATGGCCCTACTTTTCTATCCCATCGTTTTATTGTCTGGGGATTTTAACTACTTCCGCATGTGCTTAAAAATGAAAGGGTCGGCGATACATTGTCCTGGGATATCGCATTATAAAATCGACCAAGTCAGACGGATGTGTGCGTGCTTGAGGATCGGGGCATGACATATTGTATATTCTTTCTGGTGACTCATAACACCTTTCCTCATCTTGCTCTCCTTCTATCTCTCTCTAAAATGTGGTTATTGTTAACTTGTTAAATAAACCTATTTCTTCTTCTTGTCTATCATTCTTACATTTGCTGATGTAAAATGTTTTTGTGCCAAGCTCCTATAAGGAATGGTCAAATGTTCATTTACATGGACGTCTGGGCTTTGGCAAGACACACATTGTTGGATCGTAGTAGCAGCAGCTTGTTCTCTTCAAACCATATAAGAGAAAGCGCCGAGACGTTCAATAAGTACATTCGTACTTTTGAGCAAGTTGGAAGAGGCTTCTTTTCATCTTCACCAATGTTGATTGAATTCCTTTGTGCAATCTTGAATTAAACTTTGATATTCTAGACATTTCACAATTTTGTGCTTTCTTTTGTTGCTTTTGTATGCATTTTAGAATAAGGTCCCTTTATGTATGCTACTAAATTATTGTCAAATTAGATAACTAGAATAAGGATGCTCACGCTATAGCCAAGGTGTTCTAACTAAATTATTGTCAACAACAGCTCCCATAACCATTGAAGTGTCTACTAGATTTTCTATTATGTACATTGATGGCATTGATTTTGCTAGCAAAATGGAAAGATTATGAATATTTGAGAGTAATAGCAACTAGAAAAATACAGTTTGGATATATTCTCAAAGGCAGCAGCTGCAGCCGCTTGCCTTCTCTTTTTCAATGAATTTGATTCCATTATTACAAAGAGGGGGCATGATAATATAGGGTCAGTAACCATGTTGTCAATCAAGTTAGTTTATTACATTATATAGCACTTAGAAGGTGGTCATACGAAATCTATTTAATTGTTTGGCTCACTACTGATATGTTATCGATTGGTGTAGTTTGTTACTAAATTAGATGGTGTTGCAGTTTTAACCAATGTGTTTGTGTTTGCCGAAACAAGGCAATAAGTTCGTATTAAATGATAACAAAAAGTACTCTCTTCCAATAGAACACTAACTGTCAATTGCTATCGGAAATTGCATGGCTACTGTGAATGGTTCAACGAACATTTTCTACAAAGCATTTAGTGTCACGCCTCGATCTTCAGGCATGTGCCTATCCTGGCTTGGTCGATTAATTAGCGATATCCCAGGACACATCGCCGATCCATTCATTTTAATATGTACATGCGGAAGCAGATAAATAATCATTAGACAACAATTCAATGGGATAGAAAAGTAGGGCCATCATTTTTGAAAATCATAACACACCTTTATACAAATCAAATTAATTTATATACATTACTATCCAATATTTACAAGGTCTACCAAAAAGGTCGATTCTCAAAACTAGTTATCCTAGGACCAACTATTTAGACCCGATTACTGAACCTTCAGAGTCCACAGGATCTAGGCGAGACGGTGGGTACTCCACTACACCATCAAGAGCGTGTGCTGGATCCTCATCCCGAGCGGCATCAAACACCTTAGAAGGAATATCAAAACCCCTAAGGAGACCTATCCTAACACCGTAGGGAGTGGTGTGGAACCAGGCTCTAAATTGATTGGGTATCTCCTGGTGTGGGATCTCTTCAACCTAGACTGTGGTCACAACTAACTCGAAAGTCCAATCACTTCTGGGATAAAAAAAAAAAATAGTGACCTGCTCGGTCACTCTGATGGGACGACCATGAAATCCAGGGGTAGTCGCCATCTACGAACTTGAAAATTTTATCCCACAATGGGGTGAGATGATGTCTTATCGAGTTCAACCCCTTAAGACTCGATTAGGAAGAAAATATGTCTGAAGAGCTACCTAAGCACAACACGGGTCATATGACTTACCTTGGCCTTAGTCTTTTCCTGCAAATCAACATAATTCAAATAGACATCCAATCAATCACCACAGATCGAATCATCGATCAATCAACTTTGTCAATTCCATGTCAACCAGACCATTCCCTAGTCATTTCAATCAATACTATCTATGAGTCCGATTGAAATCCAAGACTGTTTACCCTAGGTGATATACATATAATAGCTTGCCCCAAAGGCTAATAATAGTATATCGTTCATTCTCTAACATGACCTATCGAGTAACCGAGCCGATATAAAATACTGTTCATTCTCCAAGATGACATATCGAGTCATAATATAGTATAATGTTCTTTCTCCAAGATGACATATAGAGCCGTCGAGCCGTTATAGCATATCATTCTTTCTCCAAGATGACATATAGAGTCATCGAGCCGGTATTGTATACTACTCCAATAGTACAATCAATTTACCATTTTTATCAACATACTATTCTTTCTCTAAGATGACGTATAGAGCCATGAGCCAGTATAATATACTATTTCGATCGTACAATCAATTTACCATTTTTATCATCCTTGATAAAAATACACATGCGTGGGTACATAGTCGGCTTTAGCCAAAATACAAGGTTTTCACTTTCGAACCTCCCACTATTTTCAGTAGTCCCAAAATAGATTTTTGGAAATGTGGACCGATGCCCGGTAATTCTCCAATTAATTACCAAAATTATCAATTTTTGGAATTAAATACCCACAAACACCAATCACAATCAATTTGCATAATCAGGTACTCAATTAAATAAACAGAAAGCACCACTACAATCAGCACAAAATTTCAATCACTGACTATCTCGGTCTAATTTTTCAAAATTAATTAATTAATTACGGAAAATATTAAATAAATGCCAATAAATCAAACTTAGGCTCGTAATGCCTAATTGGACGCTGAAACGAACCCAGAAAATTTCCGAGTCACTCTAGATAAATATTAGAGCTCGTCTAGGCCTTAATTGCACTAACTATCCACCAAACATGCATCGATAAACAATTAAATTTCACCCATCTAATCTAACTAACCACTTAGCCATACTTAACTTAATATAATCAGCCCTTAAGCATGATTAACCTACTAAGCAAGGATTAGTGAGTTAAACTCACCTGATCGATGATCCAATCGGATCAAAATGATGAGAGCACAACGGGGGATGATCCTCTCCAAAGCGAGACTACCAAATGGGGCCAGGATGGGCCCGAAAATGGCTACACAAGGCCCACAGCCCTTGCTGGAAATTGCTTCAAAAATTGGGCCGAAAGTGCTGCTATGGTGGTTGGTTTAGGCACGGCTTAAGCTAGAATCGACCACTACTAGTAGTGGTGCGGGCCGTGACTAAAACGGCCGTGAACCAAGCCAAGTTGGTTGCTAGATTTGCTGGAACGTGTTGTCGTTTGGGCCACGGATGGGCTTAACGTTGTGGTTGGAAGGAGGAGATTCAATGGGGCGCTGACCAAGAGGGGTGAGGGCAACACAGGTGCAGGTCCACCGAATATAGAAAGAAAACAAGGGAGGGCAGAGGACATGGGAGATTAGTGGGGTTCGGTCATATGGGGCGCTGCTAGCGTTAGCGAAGCAAACGGATAGAGAGAGAGAAAAGGGCGAAAGGTGAATGTCAACCAAGGAAAAATGAAAGTAAATGTTGAAGACTAATGGGGATTGCTGGGTAGCTGGCCACATGAATGGATGGGGAGGAGAGAGAAGGATTGTCAGCTAACGAAAAAGAAACGTGCGAAACATTGAGAAAGAGAGAGAGAGAGAGAGATGCACATAAATGGTTAGGAAGGAAAGGGGCCCAATGGTCAACAAAAGAAAACAACACTTGAAGCTTCTGCAAGGAATGACTAGGGGTGAGCATCAGTTTAGGGTTAACCTTGGACCAACCCTGGACCGGCCCAACCCTACTAGTCCTGGTATGGTTTCCAAGGAGACTAGGTCGGTCATTGGTCCTAGAATTCCTAGACCTGCACTGTGCAGGTTGGTCCTCGATCCTGAGAGTTCTAGGTCTGTCCAATCCGGACCAACCCTAGATATATATCTAATATATTATTTATAATTTTTTTATATAGATAAAACCTTAAAATAAACAGTATTAACAACAGCTCTTTAGTGAAGAGTTCAAGTAATTTTACATTATTCTTTAATAACTTAGATTTTTAATATCTTTTACGGCGTCAATAATCATAACTTATGAAGGAGGAAAATGTTTTTATGAGGAGTCCTCACAGCGTCGAAAAAGGTATAAACAACTCCTTATGGCATCCCCCTCTAGTATTCGTTTTCTTTTGCCTTATTTGTCATCTTAGTCTTCAATTTGCCAAAATCGAAAGAAACAACTTCTCTGCTCGCCACTCGACACTCACCTCACTCGCTTTGGGTCACTCGTGCTGCTCACCGCTCGATGCTCGCTTGGCTTATTGCTCCCCATTCGACATTCAATGCTCATTTTGTTCGATGCTCACCCCACTTGACCCTCACCTTTTGCCTTACTTAGCTAACCTCACTCATCATCGAACCTATTAAGTCGGTACGGTCCTTAATTGCCCTTTCAAAGAGTACAAAAAATGAAATACGAAATTATCGGTTAGTCCCTAGGTTGACCTTGAAACCAGATCGAACCCATTGGGTTGGTTCGATCCTCCGTCCCAAGCTCAATATGGTCGTTCCTTGGTCCTCAAAATTGAGGACCAATATTGTGTGGGTTGGTCGTAGGGTTAAGGGGTGGACCAGCCCAACCCGAACCATGCTCACCTCTAGGAATGACGTCGGCCAAGAAAGAAACAAGGGAGGGGGTGTGCGCAATTGGGAGTGGGACCAAAGGGAAGGGAAAAAGAAAATAGAATAAAACACCAATACTTTTAATCAACTTCACAACTTTGCCAATTGGTTATGTTAGGGCTAATTTCTTCACCAATTTGAATAATTGAAGTCCAAAAGAAGAACATAATAAGACAGTCCCTTAATCTCGTGAATTTCCTTCGAATCTGAATTCTATTTCATTTTTCTCGTAATCCGATTTTCTGAACAAACTTCTCCGATTGGGGTTCGATTTGTTGCGGAAAAAGCCCACGAAATTTCTTGTTACTAATTCACTCACACCAGATGCTAAAAATCCCTTCAAATTGACCAATCCAAATTTCCATTCATTTTTCAAATCGTCTAAATTGGTTTTTCGTAAAAATCCGAACTCATCGGAAAATCCTCAGAAGGTGAGTCAACGTTCCTAGAATGACTCATGATACGACAAAACTTTCAATTTCTGTAATCGAATTCAAATTCGCGGTTAATTTCAATCAGACACGATTTTAGCGTGACCTAGCCTACCGGGTAGCTTTTAGGAATTTTTGGTGCAATTGACTTGTGATCAATTTTCTTCGAGCCACACGTACCCCTTCGACACCTTGGTAGCTCTCGGTTGTCAGGAAAATCTCAAAGTTTCAAATATGGACACAAAGTGCAAAACCAAAAGAAAATTAGTCTAGTGCCGATCGATGAGAATTTTGTAAATTAGTGGGATCACCCACATTTAGCCACACATCTCCATCGAACCAACTTATCTCTAATCTCTGATAGGTTTTCAACCATGTCGTAATGACTCTCGCAGACTAACACGGCCGAGCAGTCGATTCCTGGTCGAATTCCCAAGTCTATTGTACTTATATTCCTTAATGGCTTCACCTGATAAGCTAGTTATCTCATAAGTGGCCATCTCAGAGAAAAGCACCATAGTCACGTCGATGAAAAGCCCAACTCATCCAATCGAAATCAGAACGTGAAAATCAGGATGTCACATTTAGTATGGATACTATGTAATAACCTTCAAGGTAGACCATAAAATGCTAGACATGACTTTGCCTTGATTTAGAACTGTTTTACTTCAAATACACAGTATTGGATAAACTACACATGTATCAAAAGGTGGGATTGCATGAATTATTTTTCAATTCTTGAAGTAGCTTACAAGAAGTGTGTTATGCTAGTCATGAGCCTCTACAACGGCATCAACTGATCTTGATCATTTGATTCTTGTGACATCGAGCATATGCAATTTCTCAATTATCATGATATCTTTGCCATGTGAGGTTTTCTTTTGTTTTGCTCAAGGTTCATCCATCTACTAATAATTCTAATTCACTTTCCTTTCTGAGGATGCTTTTTCTTTTTATGTGCTTTGAGTTCTACCTGAGTTTCATTTGATGTGAAGCAATAGACTGTGCTTACTTAACGTTGCACTTCTGAGACTTGGCTGGCTCAACTTATGTTCTGTGATTTTCCTTCTATATAGGAGAGGCTGGATATTCTTAGACTTAAATCCAGGAAGGTAGAAAGTTAGCTTCCATCGATTTGCCAGTGCTTGTACATATTGAAATTTATGGGATTACTTGTTACAGAAATATATAACCGCAATCCTACTTTTTCCAGAAAGATGCATCCGAAAGATTACATATAAACAGAGAATTGCTTAAAAACAAACAAGAAGAGTTAGAAGCATAGTTGATTTGAGTTGCTAAAGATCCTGTTTTGAACTTATGTCATTTGAAGGAGTGCATTTGGTGATAAATGTTAAGTTAAAAGCTAAACTCCTTCTCCCATGGAGTTCTCGGTCCTTGCACCCCAAATCACCCTAAACATTGTAAATTACAAGAGAACATTGTAAAATATGTTGTGGGGGTGGATCTGCAACACGTTTAGGTGAGGCTCAGTTAAGTTTAGATGTCCAATAGTAAATCACTTTTAATCTATCATCTATCCCTTAACAAGAATTATGCATCTCCAATTAGAATTTCAACTCTAGATTATGATAGTGCCTGATTATACATCTGTTGGAGTTAATCCCAACAATAATCCCTTTCTCATATGGGAACACGACATCGATGGAACAATTTGTCAGGTGAATTTGCGACTTCTAGTCGCAAATTTCGAGCAGTCGCAACATTTTGGTAGGAGCTGCTATTTTCATAGCTTCTTTGGCTTAGAGCACCGCTTTCAAAGTGACGAGACAAATCGTGGGCTCAAGATTTGGCTATGAAGGACAATGGAAAATTATGAGTCCAAGTAATTCTAATGAAATCATCTACAATATGTTCACGTTATTTGTTGTCATTGTATAAAAGGGTTTGATGAACTGTGCTATGATATTTCATGGCAAAATTCATCATCATAGTCATAGTGACTTTTGTTTGTGAATATGCTTTTTTCTTTTGTTCTTGGCTTGAAAGAATCTCTTTGGAACTATTGTCTAATCGGTGTAATTAAAATAAATCGTGAATACATCAAGGCACAAGATTGTAGATGATCGGCTTAAAAATGAGGAAATGTGGCATGGAGAGACCACTTACAAGCTTCCTTATCGCAAATGAATCTTTTTACCTCAAAGAAATGATATTTACCATGTAGAAGATGTTTATTCCAAAAAAAAAAAAAAAAAAAAACTTATGACAATTCTAAGTAACCTATATGTCAAGTGAAAATGTGAGATGGTTGAGATTACTTTTCTATTTTATGTATGATAGTTAGAAATCTAATCTTATGATGAGATGACTTCGCTGGAAAAAGCCATCTCAAATATGTCAAGTGATGTTTGTTTACGGGATATAATAAGATAGGAATGGAATAGTTATTCCACGAAATTGGAAGAGAGTAGGACTGAGAATGGAACAACTATTTTGTAGTTTGGCTTGTATAATGGATTCAAAACCACCCTCTTGTTTGTTTTACCATAATAGGAGGGAGAATAAGTTAGGAATAGTAGTGAATATCCATAATACCCTTTGACGATATATAATCAAAGTCATAAATGAAAACCTACTATAATTTCTAAACACTTGCAATGTATTAATTTCTAATGTAAGTAACCATTATTTTATTAATCGATGATAATTAAATCATAATATAATTACTAAAAAATAAATGAACTAATTATTAAAAAATAGTATAATTACTAAATGGATAAATTTTATTTTTATATAATAACTACCATTCGGGTGAAGCCAATAAAATAAGGCCAAGCTCAAGCTCAACTGCTATTAGATATTCAATGCTTGGAGTTCTGCTCTAGCTATGAAGTATTAAATATCCAGCTTTAGCTTGACTTGAAACAAAAAAAATTGAGATATTCATGTGCCACCCCACAAGGGCCCCCGATTCATTAGGGTTGCCACTGTTCGCTTCTCTTTCACTTGACCTAATAATGTAATACTCTGATACTAAGGAATTTCATTATAATTCATGAATCTTGGGGGTTTACATCTTTTAGATCGGTCATTGCGCAATTTATATGGCGGAAGCACATCCATCAACTCCATTCCCTATATTCAGAAAATGATGCACACCAACTAAGATATTTATAGGTAAAAGCCGAACACTTTTATTTACTTAAACTAGATGGACATCATTCATCGGTACATCAAACTGCCGTAGTTTTCTATATTCGGCTATATTTCGAAAGATGACCGACATCTTCTCCAACAATTGTATACTTAAAGTCCATCGATTAGTGTTGGCGTCCAAAAGTTCCTTCCTTTGCTCCTCCTCCTCGCAGTCATATCTATCCATTCGATCCATTTACCGATGGCAGGGGCAGCGGAGGTATCTTGTCTAGTCTGAAATGTTAGTCCCCAAATGGGGTGAGTACAACCACTCGATAGTAAATATCCACCAAACTACACGATACGTCAAATAGAACAATCAAGGTATCACGAAAAAAGCACATATCATCCATGCATTCGAACATACCTCACCATACAGCTATGCATATATCACCATACAAAGTGCATATACCACCATGCACTTGTACATATACCATCAAGCAACCATGCATATATCACTATGCAACGTGCATATACCACCATGCACTTCATGCTTGCATTTCCATGAGGTTCATCCCATGCCATATGCACACATCCATGCGCATAATTCAATTCTCAATTTTATCTTTCACAAGGATCTCATCATTTTTCTTTCCAGGGACCGGTGTTTGCATCCCTCATTTATTGCTCACACCCAACCTGGCATCACGAGGAGCGTTCGGCACACACCTCCGGGCATCTCGCATCCCACCTGGTATCACGAGGAATCTCCGGGGCTTGCCATGAAAATGGTTACCCCTACCCTTCGGGCATGCATCATAATACAACCCCTCACCCTCCGGGCATGCATCATAATACAACCCCTCACCCTTCGGGCATGTATCATAATACAACCGAGCATCCTGACACTTCCAGGGAAAACCTCATGGCATGTATTCATAATACAACCAGGCATCCAAAGGGCATCGGCTCATTCGAACATTTGGGCATCTCGACTCCCGGGGCATCGTCGGCTCACACCTCTGACGGTATCATTATTATCTCAATGTATATTCACATATATGTCTCATTTTCAACATGGCATTTGATGCAATAATATCAAAGGTCTAAACTAGCTTTTTGATATCATATGATATGCCAAACGTCACCATATATGCAGTACACATTGTTAGAGAAAACTTCCTTGAGTGTTTTGAAGTTGACAAAATGTTTCCATCAGTCTAGTCTGAAGACCTCCGGACTACCAGACTCAAGACTCAAAGGCCCTGCATGGAAACGTTCCAAAAAAATGTTTCTGGAACACTTTTGTACTTTTTTTGTTCCCGGGAACAAAAGAGGAACAGAAACGCGTTTGGTTGCGTTTCTGTTCTTTTTTTGTTTTTTTGTTCTCGGAACAAAATTGGAGCAAAAGAAATGCTTCTGGAGAAAAGAAACACTTCTTCAAAGCCAAAAAGAAATGCTTCTCTTCTTCTCTTTCTTCTCTTTTCTTCTTCTTCTTCTTTTCTTCTTTTTTCTTTGGCCGGTCGCTGGCCTTGGCCATGGCCGGCGACCGGCCGTCGAGGGCCGGCGACGCCGTCGAGGGTCGGTGACCTCGCCGGCGAGGCCAAGCTCACCCAGCCAAGGCGAGGCTCGGCCTCACTCAAGGGGAGATCTTTGGCTAGGGTTTCGACGGGGGGCTCCGGAGGACGGTGCGACGGTGGCGCGGCACTAGAGGCTTCGGGATCGACACGGGGCGACGCAGGCAAAAACTGGCAGACGGCGTCGCGAATGGCGTGGTGAGATCGAGATGGCGTCGAGCTGCGAGCTTCGGGGCATAGGTGCTCGGCTCCGACGGCAGGGCGGCGAGGCTCAGCCTCGCCCGCGTCGGCGACGTCTCACCTCGCCTTGGCTGGGCGAACTCGGGCTCGCCCAGATCCGGCGAGGCCGAGCCTCGCCATGGCTGGGCGAGCACGAGCTCGCCCAGATCTAGCGAGGCCGAGCCTCGCCAGGGGCCGGCGACGCTCGGCCTTGCCGGATCTTGGCGAGCCTGAGCTCGCCCAGCCAAGGTCAGGCCAAGCCACGCCCAACCACGGTGAGGCTCAGCCTCACCGGGGGCCAGCGAGCCTCACCGTGCCCCGTTGGCTTGGGCGAGGTCGTCGACCGGCCAAAAGAAGAAAATAATAAAAAAAATAAAGGAAAAAATGGAAACTAAAATAAAAATATTAAAAAATTAAAAGAAACAAAAAAAGAATAAAATTTACCAAACGTGTTTCTATTCATTTTTTATTCCCGGAACAAACGTTAACAAACGTGTTCTTTTGTTCAAAAACCGTTCCCGGAACATAAACATTTTTTTTTGTTTCTGTTCCGGGATCAAAAAAGGAATAGAAACATTACCATGTAAGGCCAAAGTCTATCTTCATTGACAGTTTCTAAACCGACGAGGAAGGCATATCCGAAATGAAGTATTTTGTTATGGATTTGATTTTGTCGTCTAAAGATTGATTTAGGGATTTTAGATCCGTTGATTGGCAAAGTATATTTGGAAGGTTCTACTTATGGAAACCTAGATCTTGATTGTATGGGCAAGCAGGATTGATGAGCTATCGTCATGTTCCTTAAATAGCTCGAAGATCTTCCTAATTGATTCTGTCCAACGGGTAGATTGGAAGAATTCCTTTGGTAAGTGCCGATGGGTGTGATGGCATAAAGGAGTCTATAAGGAAGACGTTCCAGTTGTTTGAGTGTGTGCGCAATAGAAGAATTCCAAAGTCTGAAGCTCCTTGTTCTTAGTCAATTAAACTGTTGAGCGAAACCTTGTACGCAAAAGAGAGTTTATATCTTTGAGAGACCTTGAGGAAGTGTAATAGAGTCTCTACACTGTGGAATCAATGAAGAGCTTTACTATAACAACTCTTTTATTCATAGTGAAATCCAGCCGGTGGGCTGTCAGTGCGGAAGAGTGGACGTAGGCTTAGATTAAGCCGAACCACTATAAACTCTGTGTTCATATTCTATTCCCTATGCTCTTTTACTTTGATCGTAACTTGAGTTTTTTACAAGAGTCTAATTTCCTTTTCATAATCTATTGCTAATTTAAGTTGCACACTTCACTTTGGGAAATTTATTTTTACACCTATTCACCCCTCTCTAGGCATTCATACTAGCTTTCAGAATTGATATCAGAGCATGTGTACTCATTTAAGTTGAAGTGTTTTACTTTAGAGTTAAAGATCCATGGCTAGTATGTTGGCTCCAGGACTGGTTGAAGGGCAAAGCAATACCACACCGTCTTATTTTGATGGAAATGAATACAACATATGGAAAAACAATATGAAGGCATTCATAAGATCAAAGGATCATTTATAATGGGATGTCGTAGACAAATGAATCATTCCTAAAGTTGCACCTGTCTTAGAAAGAGGAAATGAAACCATTGAGTCTAGTGAAATGACTCAAGAAGAGATAACCAAGAGATAAGCTCTTGATGCAAAAGCAATTTACTTTTTATATTGGGCATTATCTTCTACTGAATATAACAAAATATCTTCTTGTGTTACAGCTAAAAAAGTCTGGGATAGATTACACATCATCTATGAAGGAACTGATCGAGTGAAAGAAACCAGAATCAACATTCTGCTTGGTCAATACGAAGTATTCAAAATTAAATTAGGAGAATCTATCACTAACATATTTAGTCGTTTTACAGAAATCGTGAATGGTCTTGAAAATCAAGGTCAACCGATTTATGATCCCATGAAAGTAAACAAGCTATTGTATGGACTCTCTAAGGATTGGAATCACATAAAGACCTTAATAAGGGAGACACAAAGAATTATGCCACTTTCTATTAATGAATTGGTTGGGAATCTTCAGTCTTATGAAGTGGAGCGAATCAATGAAGTTGAAGATCCTAAAGGTAAGAAATCAGTTCATTAAAATCTAATGATGATTATGATGTCACAGATTTTGAAGATGATATGGATAATAAAGAGCTTATTCTCATGATAAGAAGATTCCGAAAGTTATACAGAAACGAGAGAAGATTCAATCCAAAGAAACAAAGTTTTCAAAAGCAACAGTCTAATTCAGTTGAGGATGATGAATCCAATAAAGATGTAGTCTGCTTTGAATGTAAGAAAAATGGACACATCAAACCCAACTATCCCCTTCTAAGGAAAAAGAAAGGAAAAGCTGAGAAATATTAAAAGGCACTTAAACCAAAATCTACTTCAAAGACCAACGTTCTTCTTTACAAGATTGTGATTAACTACCTCAAACCAAAATCTACTTCAAAGACCAACGTTTCAAAATCGGAGGCAAAGCTAATGTATGTCATCAATGTTGGGAAAAAGTTATCTCTTCCAACACTATTATGTTCCACATGTACAGAACAATGGTGAAGGACAATGGTCAACTTCCGTACGTAGCTCTTATGACCAAGTTATTCAGACATTTGAACGTTCAACCTCCTCGGATTCTTTGTTTTTGAACAAGCGATCAAATGGTGGTGGAATTGAAGATGGTCTCTAAAATGCGTCTAAAGGAACTCAACAAGGCTTTGGAGTAGTTCAAAGTGAAAACCCTTGTCAAGACTCATTCAGTCTCTTCGGCGGCAAAGTGAAAAGGGAAGGAGCCCATGGTTGCTCCATCCAAGAAAAGAAGAGCTCTTCTCATTGAGGATGGAGATGATGAGGATGATATCACCATTTTTGTGATGGCATTGAAGAACTTGAGTCGTTTTGTTCTAGAAACAACGGAGAGACAGGAAAAAGACAAGGATGAGATAAAACAGAGGACTAGAGAGAGAGAAAATTTGGAAAGAGAAGCAGAGGAGAGAGATGTAGAGGAGGAAAGAATTGAGGAAGAAGAAGAAGAAGAGGAGAGAGTAGATCAAGCAGAAGCAAAGCATGAGGAACACTTTTCTCCACCTGAAGGCATGGAAACAGGGGGAGATCTTGAGAAAAGAGGAACGTCCTCATTCCTTGCCACCAGTGAATGAGTAAGTCGTTCTCCAGCAGATCCAGATGACATCTATGCCTCTCAATTTCCTAAGGAGGGACATGATCTTTCATTTCCCAATTTGCGTGACCATGCTGATTTGCCATCATCTGCCTATACACTGTTTGATTGTGCAAAAGCAAGTACTCAGACTGATAATTCAGCAGACTTTCGCAAAATACTTTAAGTTCTTTTGGAGATGCGAGGTCAAATATATGCTTTGGGATGCGAAGTACAAAACTTTCTCCGTAGAGGCTGTGATGGATATTCTATTAAGTATGCCCGAGATAGACCAAGAAGTTTACAATAAAGCAGTGGATCGAGCATGCGATAGTGCCTCATGGAGGGTGGCCTTCATTAAATCCACCCTCGAAAGGAGAAATGGACTTCTTTATCATCTTTAAAGATGTTTGGAAATATATTATGGATTAAAAGACCTTGCATAAGATTGTATAACTTTATGTTATGTATGTTAGTGTTGAGACTTTTGCTACTTACATATAATGGCATCTTCTATTATGTTATGACTTATGTTATTGATTGTTGCTGGATATACTTTCAAAATCTATATTGATGTTTGTATATTTTTTTGATCGTATAGGTACTATGGAAGAGGGATCGGATAGTATATGTAGTGAACAGGTAGGACGAGTTCAACAATTCTTGGATGATGATGATCTTCGCATATTTCTAGCGTGGTTGTGCACGGTTGCCATTGACAGGTCCGTGCATACAAGAGAACCTATTAGGGACAGCAAATTATTAGGATCCGAATGGATAATGGAGATGATTCTGGACATTCGGATAGGATATATGAAGCCTTCGGGATGGAGAGGCATGTTTTTCTGAATTTATGTGATTTGATGAGAGTAAGAGGTTGGTTAAAAGATAGTCGCTATATTCGAGTTGATGAACAAATTGGGATATTCTTATCTTTGGTTTGTCACGGTAGCTCAAACCGAGATTTATGTGAGAGATTTCAACGATACGGAGAAACGATCGGCAAGTATTTCAACAAAGTGTTGAAAGCAATTATCCAACTTGCAAAGGAGATAATCAAACCACCGTCCTTTGATGTCATCCCACAAGAAATTCTTATGGATCCTAGTCATAAACGCTACTTCAAGGTATGATTTCTATATCGACTTTATATCGTAAAATACATGTTATTCATAATCTTATATAATCTTATATTGGCAATAAATTGACAGGACTGCGTAGGTGCTATGGTTCAAGCAAATGCATGCGAGGTCAAATATATGCTTTGGGATGCGAAGTACAAAACTTGCAAAATGCAGGTTAAACCTCTTCGGTTTCTTTGCATGATCAAATTCATGCATTGCTCTTCAAGTTCAAGCAAATGCCAAGGGTGAAGATGTGGCGCAACTGAATGAGGATTTGAAAAAGCTAGAAGGGATTGTTTAGTCAATGGGAGATTTCTAACTTGTTCGTGTTCCTAAGCAATCTTAATTCCATTCTCCTTTCATCTTTACATTTTTTAATGATGACAAAAAGGGGGAGAGATGTGGTGCAGATTTGATTTTGACTTTGAACTCTTGAATTTCTTGACTTTTTGTGATGACGATTATGTTTGACTTGACTTTTGTGTTTGGCTATTTGGATTTGGACTGGATTTGGATTTGACTGTTTGAATGCCTGCTTATCTTAAGTACTATTAATATCTCATGGCTTTGCTCATTTACATAACTAACATATTTTCTGTGGATGCAGATTCTAATGTTATCATTATTAAGCCATTTATCATTGTGAGATATCCATGTTTGCTTGAGTAATGTTTTACAGGTTAAAGTTATCCAAATCTGCAGGAAAGTTTTGTCACCATCAAAAATGGGGAGATTGTTGGAGAAAACTTCCTTGAGTGTTTTGAAGTTGACAAAACATTTCCATCAGTCTAGTTTGAAGACTTGCAGACTCTTCCATCAAAGTTTGAAGACCTCCGGACTGCCAAACTCAAAACTCAAAGTTTGTCCTCATTGACAGTTTCTAAACCGTCGATGAAAGCTTATCCGAAACGAAGTATTTTATTAAGGATTTGATTTTGTCGTCTAAAGAAGACCTCTTGGCTAGATATAGCATGTCAGAATTCATTATTCAAATCAAGATTGATTCGGGAATTTTGGATCCGTTGATTGGTAAAGTATACTTGGAAGGTTCTACTTATGGAAACCTAGATCCTGATTGTATGGGCGAGCAAGATTGATGGGCTATCGTCATGTTCCTTAAATAGCTCGAAGATCTTCCTAATTGATTTTGTCCAACAGGTAGATTAGAAGAATTCCTTTGGTAAGTGCCAACGGGTGTGATGGCATAAAGGAGTATATAAGGAAGACGTTCTAGTTGTTTGAGTGTGTGCGCGATAGAAGAATTCCAACATCTGAAGCTCCTTGTTTTTAGTCAATTAAACTATTGAGCGAAACCTTATATGCAAAAGAGAGTTTATATCTTTGAGAAACCTTGAGGAAGTGTAGTAGAGTCTCTACACTATGGAATCAAGGAAGAGCTTTACTATAACAACTCTTTTGTTCATAGTAAAATCCAGCTAGTAGGCTGTCAGTGCAGAAAAGTGGACGTAGACTTAGATTAAACCAAACCACTATAAACTCTATGTTCATATTATCCTCCCAACGCTCTTTTACTTTGATCGTAACTTGATTTGTTTACAAGAGTCTAATTTCTTTTTCATAATCTATTACTGATTTAAGTTGCATACTTCACTTTGGGAAATTTATTTTTACACCTATTTCACACACATAACACCCACGATATCACATTTCATAAAGCAGTTCGGAAATAATTTCTATTAAGCCCTTAAATGAATTTCGAAAATTCTGATATTTTGATATGTTATAGATGGGATCTAGAGGTAAAAGTCTCATGCAAAAATAGAAGCCTGATTCCTTTTGGATTAAAAAAATATAATTTTTATAACTCTCCCTAACTCTCGGTTCACTATCCAGATTCATCATTTTCAAAGAAAAATCATTTTCCCCAATCAAAAATTTTCCTTTTATTCTCAAATTTTAGTATGTTACTCCTCAAGATGTCGCATACAACTCTTATTAACAACACGAGATCAAATTCGGACTGGATATTTTCACAAAATTCACAGAATCACAATAGACAAAAATAACAGTTTCCAGATCTATCTATCTTTAAAGAAAAATGGTTTCACTAAACTATACTTGTTCATTTCCTCTCAAATTTTGATATGTTACTCTCGAAGAATTCTTCTACAATTTTCATCAAAAATTCAAAGTGAGATTCCAACTGGAACTTTGCATGCAGCTCACAAAATCACCAAAGGTCAACATAACAATTTCTAGATCTAGTTTCTTCAAAGGAAAATCATTCACCAACCAATATTTGTCCGTTTCATCTCAATTTTTAGTATGTTAATCTTCAAGAAGTCCTCTACAATTTTCATCCAGAAGTCGAAGTCAGGTTCCAACTAGAACATTGCATGCAACTCACGAAATCACCAAAAGTCGGATTGTTTTCCCAGAAACAGAATACTAGGCTAGAACACAACTCCTATAACTTCGAAATTTCTCTTTTCAACCACATCCGAAATTCACCATTCATCACACACAATCATAACAAGCAAAGGGTAAATCAATGGACTCTACTTGCCTCTAATCCAAGCAAAAACACAGCAACCACACGGTGGGGCAAAGCGGCTCAACGGCAGCAGCGCACGAGCACGGACAGAGGGCGGTCTCCTTCCTTTGCCCTCGCTCTTGCTCGCTGCACGCTCACAATTTCTATCGCTCACCCACTGCACTCACCCTCTCGCTCGCAGAGCTCACTCGCTTTCTCTCTGTTTAATTTTTCTGTTCGGTTCCTTCTCTATCCTGCTCACAATTTACGAGCATTTTGTTCCTTTGCTTAGTTGACTAATTCAGTCAACAATCCTACAATTCGGTGGCCGCATGCGCAAGGGGCAGCTGTTGAAGACGTGGCCTCCTGCATGCGGATTCTTCTCTCTGTCGAGATAGCCGGACCCCATGCGAGACGTGGCTTTTCTCTGGGTCAACTACTCCATTTAGTTGACCTTGACTTTACAGCCGCACGCCACCTCGCATGCTGCATGCGGACGTGGCCTTCACTGGCCGCTCGACACCTTGCTTCTCCATGCAAGGAACGTGTCCTCAGCAACCGTACTCCTCCTTGTTGCTGTCCACCGAAGGAAGTGCTATGTGGCTTGGTCAAATGGGCTTCTTTGGTTGACTGCAATTTGTCGACCAAGAGGAGAGAGGGCTCGGGATTACTTGGGCCAACAAATTGGTGGCCGCATTGTCCGTAATACATGACCCAAATTCCTTCCAACTGTTAGCCCTAAATTTCTTTACGTGCATGCAGCATTTTCGGTTCCATGGTCTTGATGGAATCAACTAATCTCCTTTTATTCAACCACCGCATGTACAAGTACGTGGCTGCAATTCTTGCATGGAGAAAGAACTCAACAAGGCTGCATGGTGATCGATTCTTCTTCATTTGTTAACCTGCACAATGAAGAGATGTGCATGGTCCTCATGCAAGGTCCAACTTCTCCCAAAATTTGACTCTTAATTTCAGCATGTGTGTGGGCTGAAATATAATTACTCATGTGGCTGCACGGGGTCGCAACAACGTACATGCGAGGTTCGGTTCGTAGCATACACAATTTGACAGCCAAATTTAATATAGAAAATATCTTGTCGACACATCTCATGGAATAAATCTTGGTCTCGCTTGAACGTAGGAACGAGGCTATAACTTATTTGACGATCGAACCATTTCTAATTGTGACCCATCGGTCCAACGGTGAAAATAAAACAATACCCATACAAAATACCAATGACAGCATCCAATGATACTCCCATCGATCGGTCAGGGTCATCACATGTCCGAGGGTTGTCGAAATTCTCGGATGCCACAATTCAAGCTCAACTCGACTCGATACAATCTAGTCATAAAATGAGCTAACAAGCGTCGCCGTGTTAGATGGTTGCGGAGATTTGAAGAAATCTTCATACAGAGGATGGGATTGAATGAATGGGAGGTTGCGAAACAACATCGTACGTCTTGCTTTTTCTATTTGGGTCAAGAAATGGGCCTCCTCCGAGAGGAGAGGCGGGAACCTTGTGACACCTCCCTCGATTTTGACCCATCTTTTCAAGTCATGCGGTTTGCAGGGGGAGTCGGGAGTGGGGTGATGACCTCTCTGCACTCTTTTTATTTATTGATTTATTTCTTTACACTTATATAGCGTGGCACGACGATTCTAACGTGTTCCGCTATCTAATCAACTGCACTTCAGTGTGTGTTATTCAGGATTTGTGTGTGTGTATATTCATTCTAAAGAAAGATTTTCATTAACTCGAGAGCCAAACTCGGTCGGTCGATAAGAAGTGTGGGCGCACAGTATGATAATGGGATCAATCTTCTAACAAACAGAGCAATCTGAGTTGAAAAGAACAGGAGACAATTATACTACAGATAAAAGCGGAAGCAGCATCCACTAAGAGCGTCGGAAAATGTCGAGCCACATGAGCTTTATGCAATCCGTCTCGAGATTCATAGCTCATTGAGGCTCCCTCGAGGCTCCCTTTCGTAACCTGCAAAATAGCTAATGGATTATGGTCCTCCCTGTCCGTTGGATTAGAGGATTTAACCCTATCAAGGCAATGGAAGTTAGTGTCCGATTAGCATTTAACCCCGGAATAACAAATTCATGCATCACCCGACACTAGCACGAGGATCTTGCGTTCCAAACTAAAAATTCGAAGAGGTCTGCGTCGGATTTTAATAACTGGGCCTAGACTGCACAAGACCCAAAACTATTTATAGTCCGGGTCTTATTGCTTTACGTTTTCAAAGCCCAAATAACTATTGAAAGGCCTCTCCTATTAAACTCTCTTCTTTAAAATAAAATTAAAAAAAAAACTATCCGAGGCATCACGTACGAAAGATTGGGTTAATATATTATGCTTATTTGCTCATTAGCAGTTGCTAAAGTGCTATGACACGTTCTTATTTGCATGTAATCGCGAAAAAGAGCCTAAAATCTTCTGTCATCAGCGGGAGGAGGAGAGTTGATACCTTAACAATTGGCGTGAGGAGTAACACCGCACTTAGCAGGCAACCCCATCGCGAGATCGGAATCGATCCCTAGAGTTGGCAATATGGCCGAGTTCTTGTACGAGCAGAAGCAGCTTAGGTCTGCCCCCGAGAGCCCTTCGCAGCACTCCTTTGTCAGCTCCGCCGGGTTCGGCTTCCTCACCGCCGGCTTGCAAGCCATCAACTGATCATTGCTCATCTTGCACATTGATATTGCCTCCGAACCTCCCGCCAATGCGACGGCCACCACTGCCACCGCCACCAACACCAACATCAACCTACCGGCAGCCATCTTTTAGAAGTGGTTTTGCAGTGCCCTTGTAAACTTGTGATTGGAGACACACGTCTACAACGTGTGGTTATATAGAGAGTGTTGACACCTAAATTTCACCTAAATTAGTTAGTTAAAAATAGCATTAGAGGTTAGGAATTATCCAAAAAAAATTAAATTAAAAAAATATCCGGACCGTGAAAAATCCCCTACTCTTCCCTCAGTCTCTCTCCTCCACCAATCGGTCACCGCAAGCCTCCGCCACTCGCCGCCGCATCGACGTCGTATCCCCTTCCCGTGCCATCACCCCTCGTCGTCGAGCCGCCCCCGGCCATCGCCTGCGCCGCTCGTTTCGCGTCCCATCTCGGCCAAGCCACCATCTCTCTCTCTCTCTCTTCCCCCGTGTTTCCTCTTCAAAGCAATCATTTTGTCAATCTGAACTGCTTTTTCACTTACGAAGGAAGGCCGCGCGTAAGTTCCAGGCAAACGCAGCGAAAGTGAGAGATCTCTCTCCGTTGCTTCATCAAGTTGCTACGAGGATCAGACTCGGACTTCCCAAGTCACCGGGCAGACCCAATTCGGAGATCCATCTCTGCACCGTCCTTCCAGAATGAAGAGAAAAAGGGAGGAAAAAGAGACGGCGACGGCAGCTTCAACGAGCAGTAGCCGTGATGGCAGACCCAATTCGGAGACCCAATTTGGGATTTGTTATTATCGACATCCCTATAGATGTTTTGTGTATAATTTCTCATCGACTGATTCTTTTGTATCGTTATATCTGCTTTTGAATTCGCTGTTGAGTTACATTTCGTTGTTCATTTTCTTCGTGTGATCACAAACAAAGACCTGGATTCAATTGTACTGCTGAATACCATAGACATTATCCCTCCTGTCGGCCCTTGTTTATTTCTCTTCTTTTTCTTTGGCTTTTTCAGTATAGTATAACCAATGCAGTGTTGAAATATTGTGCAATGGTTAACATGGAGATGGGCATACGTGCATGTGTGGGTAAAGAACTTTGAAGCATTTAAGTGTGCAACTATTTCCTTGATTCTTAAGAGGTGTAAAGACATGACTAGAGATATTGATACCAAAGGCTTAATCGCGATGAATATTTAGTTTCAGGAAAAAGAAATGTACTAGGTTGAGACAGACAAGTAACACAACAAGAAGCTTGTCGGTTCTTAGTTCTGTCTTTCATAGTGCATTGTTTATTTAGTATCTTACATTTTTCATTATTGGAATGGGCATGTCCTCAATTATGAAGGTTGCTACACTCTCTTGCAGTTTTCTTTCTCCTTATTTCTTTTCTCTAGTTTTTGTTTTTCTAGTTTAAATTAAACCACTTCTCAAATTCTAGTGAACTATACTTTTCCCCTAAAAAAGGATGAAAAGTTGGCTTACTGTTGCAAAATTATTGTGATCTAATCTAGAATAAAAATTTTAAACAAATCCAAATGGTCAGCACCTCTTTGATGTCTCACAGTGAATTTCTCTTTACATTGACCTGATAGATCTGAGTGCACGTGGTTCTTTGTTCCCACAGAACTTGATCACTTTGTTAGTATGTTATTGTTACTCTGTCAGCATGATACTTGTTTATTTGCTTTTTACTGGGTTGTTAATTCAATGTCTATATTCAATGCCAGGCAAAAATTCCTGATATTGAGTAGTGTTTAGACATAGTTGCCACTCTACAGGCCAAGAAGGGTTCTGGTGAGGTTCGTTGTCTCATGCAACTCATACTTCTAACTACGTGACAAGATATTGGGTGAATTTCCATTTATTTCCACAATTTGATAGGGAAGTGGTGGTTATTTGCTGTTTAACAACAAGCTGTAGATTTTGGTAATTTAGTTGAGGGGTGCCCAAATGTTTGATGACCTTGTGTTGAAATTGTGCGGCTTTGAATCTTGAAATGATTGCAGATACTTACCTCTGAGAAACTTAGGTCAAGATGTTCGCAGTTAGTTAGAATGAGAAAGAGACTTTCCTTCTAAAATGCTTGCTTGGCCCATTTATGGAAATGAAAAATCTCAATGCACATCACTAAATAGTAAGCCTTGTTTATGCTCTCCATGTTAGGAATTTTTCTCATTTAAAGGTAGGGGGAACATGCTGATTAGGTGTTGCATCTTGCTTGTTGTACCTTATAGATCTTCCTTATACTTTATCACATCAAATGGTTTTGTCATTGAAAAACGTTGGTATCATCTCCCATGTTTGGTGGTTGAGCATTAGAGGTTTTCAATCGCTTATCTTAAAATGAGTAGGAATTATCTGCATTTAGGTTCTATTTAGAAAAGGAAATCACTTCAGCGGATATTCTCATCCTTTGAGAAAGCACAAGAATATAGGAAGAGATATTGTTTTGCTTGTTATTCTAGTTCAGAGCCTGGTTAATGGTATTGCAAAAATCTGAAAAGAAAGGCGGAGATATATCTAATTGAGGAGTTTTTTTTTTTTTTTTTTTTTTTTTTTTTTTTTGTTCTTTTTAAACTGTTTCTCATTGGTTGCGGAGATATATCTAATTCAGGAGTTTTTTTATTTTTTATTTTTTGTTCTTTTTAAACTTTTTTTCATTGGTTGTTATTCTCTTTTCGCTGAACCCTTGAGGGAGCTCAGAGCTGGTATGGGTATCTTGTGCATAGAACAAAATAAACAATTCGTTTGTTTCATGCGTCCCTTCATTTAAATAGGAGAATGCTTTCATGCTGATTGAATATTCTTCAGAAAGAAATAGCTTTATCAAGCAAACCTTTTAACAGACTTATTTACATCAGAGTGAATCCAACAAACTTGGGATAAGAAGTTAATCTTAGAAATTGTTAACCCTATGTGAAGTCTAAAGCCATCCTTTTCCTTAATGCAACATTTAAAGGCTCTCTTATTTCTATCTCTACACTAACAAAAAGGTTGAGATTAGGATTTGGTATGATTCAATTCCATGGTCACCATATCTTTTCTGCATCTTTTCCTGCATATTTATGTCCCAAGGAGATTTAGTCCGAGGGCAACATATCAGTGGGTGATCTGACGATTCTCATTGATTTTGCCATAGCTAGTATCTGTTTGTATGCACCCTTCTTCTTATTGTTTTTGGTTTCTTTTTGTATGTTGGCTATTTGCAAAACTCCCCAGGCAATCACACGTGGAAAACCTGTGATGCCGAATAGTTCCATATTGTTTTCATCTAAGCAGCCAGTACCTCCTCTCCTTCTTTGGATAGAGTTCTTCCCTGTTTCTTTATTACCAGCTATCTTGTGTAAGAGAACTAAAAATTCGGCCATCTCATTCTCTTCTGGTTACCAGTCTCTGCGTAAATGGTGAATCCTAACAATGCCTTCTGCCATCAACAAATTTCCTGCTCATGTGCTGTAAATCCATATCTCTGCAGTGGACAAGAATCTGTGAGATTTATCCTGCACAACTAGTCCTTCCAAAACATCGACATGAGGTCGCCAGGCTTCTCAGCCCCTCCGCCAAGATCCATCTCTCCCTCCCTCTCCCTCCCTCCATCCCTCCCCCCACTCTCACTCTCTCAATAGACACATGCAAGCACACACAAACACAAGTACTACTATGTGCTGCCTCCATCTTTCTTTGCACTGAGGTTTACCACATTAAATAGGCTATGACCATTAACCCTCGGACTGTACATAAACAAAGATGTGATATTTCTCTCAATACAAAAATCCAGGATTTGAATTTATCAATCATTTCAAATTGGGGCACCTTGGTGCAACAATTACTTCACCATTCCTTTCCACCACAACAATTTCCTCTTGTTTCTTCTTTCATTTATTTGATATGTAAATCAGCATAATGACTGAAGCAAACTGGCTTATTTGCTATATAGCATAGTGACCTGTGATTGAGGATGCCATTATATGCGTGCACAATGAGCATGTGTTTCTATTACAGTAAGATTGAATCATGGCCTCAGAACTGGAATTTAAGTTTGAAATTCAAGCTGAACGCTTTTCGGTGTGTGTATTTTAACTGAGGATACTTAATGGGTATCTGTCAGGCTTATGCTGTTGACTATTGAGACTTTTTACAAAGTAAACTTGTTATCACGTAACCAGATCATATTTTTCCAATCTGGTGTTCTTGCTCATCATATCCCCTGGAGTTCTTTGTATTGTCTTAGAATCCACAAATTTTTTCCTTTGCAGTTTCTGCTTTTCATCTGGAATCCTCGACAGTCTATCAGTCATCTTTCAACTAAATTTTTCTCATAATCTTGTTATGCTAGAAAATATTACTTCTGGAAGCAATATTCCTAATAATCTAGGTTAGTGCTTTGAAGAGCCCATGCTGATCTCAATAATGAGGTGGTTTTAGATTTGAATACCTGAATATGTCCAGTAATATTTAGCTAGTTGCTTTGATGTCTGAAGGTCCAATCAGAAACCGACATGGGGTGGGATTACTGTATTGGGCTTTAAGACCTAAGGCTATCCAAACTTCTACGGTACAAAACAAATTAGGCACCAAGCTGACTGGTTTTTATGGCTCTTTATTTTGTATACAGGCACTCCTTGCTGATTTTGAAGTATCTGAAGGCATATATTCACGAGCTCGAATTGAAAATACTGATTCTGTATGTTATGTTGGAGTATTCATATGAAGAGGTTGTACTCGAGTTTAAGCAATGTCCCTTTCTATCCAATAATGATGTCAAATATCTTATTTATCACATAAATTTATGTTGCAGGCCACAGCCCTTCTACAAAAGAACTTAGAAAATGCTAAAGCAAGTTTAGAAGTTCTTGTTTCTGATCTACAATTATTAAGGGACCAAGTAACAATCACGCAGGTAAGTCAGAATTCTTTGGAACTTGGAGGTCCATGTTTGTTTTAACGTGTTTACTATGTCAGTATTGGGTAGGTCTATTAGGGTTGAACTACTGTTGCTCTGAATTTTGTAACTGGCATGAAGCTATAAATTGGGAAGACATGCTGATTTGTGACAACCTGGAGTGTGGTGATGTCGCACGAATGTGAACTTGAAAAATTCAAAGCTTGTTGTAGGACCCTATCCTTTAGTTTATCATGGCAATTAGGTTGGTGGCCCTGGGAAATTTTCCTTTTTTTTGGGAGGGTGAAACAGCCCTTGAGAGGTGAATTTTTATTTGGCAGGTTGCGATTGCTCGTGTGTATAATTGGGATGTTCACCAAAAGAGAATCCGTCAAGCTGGTGCTCCTGCCAAAGACTCTTAAAGGAATCTTTTCAACTCGAATCAAGGTAGCAGAATGTGTACTCCTGGATGAGAGTACGACTTTGATCTCCCCATAGTCGATTAGGTGAATGAATTATGAATCACTTTGTGATCGCAATGGTTAAGACTTTGACTACGAGTATTTTGGTTAGGTTTAGTTAGATTTACAGCATTACACAGCCTGTCATGTAAACGATTTTGATTGAGAACTTCTTGGGCTTGAGTATTCACTTTCTGTGTGCGGTGCGCTAGTTCTGAGTTAATGTTTGGTCCAGCTATTTTGTCTTTCACCTTTGACTATGTACGTTTAGTAAGAGCCAATTTAAATTTGAATTCGGGAAAAAAGCAGGGCCTGCCTGAGGTCCACTGCGGAATACATGTCAGGAAGAGTGTTTTTGGATCGAGTGACTTGGTGCTGTAATTTGGTGGGTCTCTTGTTAGATCTTGGAGATTTCTTTAATATTAGAGCAATGCAGGTATAGTAAAATTAACTTTTTGCAACTTTTAAGTATTTAATGTAAGTACATTACTAAGTCAAATTTTGGATTTGAGCCAATGCAGTAGCGCCAAGCTCAAGTATTAGATATCCGATGCTTGAAACTCCCCTCAAATCATGGTGTATTAAATTTTTCGCTCGAGCTTCACCGAAACAGAATCGAGATATCCAAGATCAAGGCAACTCGATACAATCAAATTAAAAAATGGGCTTGAGCTCAAGCTCAACAACTTCAAATATTATCCTCTAGGTATATGTGCTTTAGGTATACCACAATTTGCAAATATCTTCCCCTCTATTTTTGTAACTATCGATTAATTTTCAAACAAAATAATAGAAATTGGATTAGAATTGCAAGTCTCTCAAGCAAAGTCTTAGTAAGCTCGATCTTGACTTGATGAAATACTTGGTCCAGTGTAAGCTCAACTCGAAAGTAGACCAATCGATTTCAACTAATTATTAAGTCAAGCTTGAATTAGTCCTAAGTTGGACTCAACTTCACCATTAATGCTAGACCAATCAATGTATGAGGACTCTTTATGCGCCAAATAGTATTTTTGACATTGATCTCCATGTTATGTGATATAAGCTCTTCCTTGATAGTAGGGTCACGCACATCTCCCCGAGGAGTTATGACTTCCAAATAAACACAAATTTTTAGAGTAGTTGAAGGAAAAAAGTATATGATCAAAATTCAATGGGACAATTAAAAGTCACAATTGGGATAATATTTTTGTTTCTGCATAGAAGGAATGTATATTTACTATGCACACTAATTATTCCTATGATCATGAATGTACCAAGATGATTGAATGCGGAAGGCCATCAGTACATTTGGGAAGATTGGTGTGTTTTCTCAGATAATCTATTAACGGTACTTCATGCATCGCAATCGATCTACGACTCTTGAAAGCGGAAGGCAACCTAGAGCCGAATTCACATTTCACAACTTTTACATGGCAAAAGAAAAAGATTAGTAACTGGAATAAAGGCAAGCATCGATTGGCCATGCCAAATAGTGCGAATAGGGATTAAATATTAGAGGATTTGCTTTCTTTAGCTTAGCAACGGCAGAATGGAATTTTGGCTCCAGTTGAGAAAAGCTAATCCTTCTTTAGTTAATGAGGAAAACAAAAGCAATCAAAAACTACTTTTCTAGCCTATAGATGAAGGAAGAGATCCCCCCCCCCCCCCCAAAAAAAAAAAAAAGAGATTAAAGGGGATCCATTATGCTTCCTTTGTGGTCACGCCAGACTTGAGTGGAGCTAAGTGACCAATTAAAATCATCTTTTAAAAAAAAATAATGTTATTATAACTCCATTTTGTCTAAAAGCAAAAGCACTAGAAAAAGCATCTCGATTGGGATCCCTTGATTCACACCAAAAAAAGTTATATAGGATTTCATTTGAGTTGTGAGCCTCATCTGTCTCACTTCCTATTCCAAAATTGAGGCGCGAGTATAAGAAGCCTAATTTTTCTGTGAAGTTAATTGCTGATATCGATAAAAAAATTAACATATATATTTATTTTATTGTTAGAATATTCAAATATTAAACAAGCCTTTATCTAATAGCTTATGCTTTTAGAATAGTTGACAATAATCCCATAAAATTTTATATTTATATTTATGAAATACCATGATGTTAGATCTCAAAACTTAGTGCCACTTTGAAATGACATAATAACATATTTAGGACATGATAGGCGCGTTGAGTGATCATTATTCTTCTTAAAATCAAACATATTTCAAGATTCATATTCAGATTGTTAGATCAAAATCTTGAATTAAAGGGTCTTTAAATTTTTGTTATTAATCAATAAGGACAAGCAAGGATTTTAATAGTGCATTACATTTCAATACGATACCTATCACAAATATAATTACTCTCCTCGCTAATCAAGAATCAATTGATCATGGCACTTAATGCGACATTCAATGAAATATAAGGAGATCTGCTTTGTTGGGCTTAGCAAAAGCATGATAAAATTCTCACTCTAGCTGACAAAAGCTAATCCTTTTGAATTTAATGAGCAAAACAAAAGCAATTGCGCATGATTGTACATGAAAGCAAGTAAAAATTTTGTTGCAATGATCCGAAGGTGAACAACATCCTGTCTGCCAGTACCGGAGTCTGCCAGCATAGTGAAAGTAAGCAACAATTCTACTGCAATGTTTGGAGGGGGAATAGTATTAACGCACATGTTGCTATAGTTTCGGGGGGCTATCTTCTCTTGGTGATTTTGTTCTTCTTCTAGTAGGTCAACCCCTTCCTAGTCATCTTCTTTTATATCTCCACTGCGATATGATTGGTAGGAGCTTTTCGCTGTTGGTGGACTCCTTAATTTCGGAAATGATTTTCTCCATTACTACAACATATTCTTGTGGTGATTGTGCAGTAGCAAGGTGGGCTGCTACAAGAGATTTCCGTTGCAAGATTGATGCATTTGATGATCAGGCTAATGTTGTTTGTGATCTTGTGGTGATTTGGGTGTTTCAGTTGTTTGACTTTCAAAAGTTTGTATCTTCAAAGAGCACATATAGCAAAGTTTATCCCCACTTCCACAATTTATGCATTCTTACCTTAAAAGCCTGCATTTATTTCTCGAGTTACACACATTTTCTTGATAAGTGATTACCAAGCCTCACTTGATCCACGCCAAAAAGTTGATGGAGAAATCCATCCCCTATATAATTAAATTTACCAAATTTTCAATAAAAAGGCAAACTTGCTTCAAATCATTAAATTGCAATTTTATTTATTTTTATCTTTATTTTTATTTTTATTTGGTAAGTAAATTGCAATTTTATTGATGGCTCCAAATTCATTAACCTTCCTTTCTTTTTAGTTTTTCTATTTCAATGTATAATTCAGTTATCATAATTAACAATTTCACATATTAAGTTTTCTTTATTGAAGGAATTTCAAATATTATTAAAAACACCATTTCTTGCTTCATTGTTAGATTTTTCTTCCATAAAAAGAAGACCCAATTATGAGTATTCAATTTCCAGCTTAAGCTTGACCAGAAAAAATCGAGATATCAAGCTCAAGTAGACTCGATACAATCGTGTTATAAAATGAGTTCAAGCTCAAGCTCAATATGTTCAAATATTATCATTTGCATTTAAGTAATTATGTAATTATATTACAAATTTTAAATATCTTGCCCTTTGTTTTCCATAACTATCGAATATTTAATTGAACAAAATAATAGAAACTTCATTAATATGGCAAGTCTTTCAAATATAGTATTAATGAGCTTTCTTGGCCACCGTCGCTTGGCCACCGTGCTTGGCCATCGTGCTCGGCCACCGTTGCTCGGCCACCGTCGCTTGGCCACCGTGCTCGGCCACTGTCGCTCGGCCACCATGCTTGGCCACCATCGCTCGGCCAAGAACTAATGGGAAAATAGGAGGCGAGGGCAGAGGAGGAGGAGGAAGAAGGGGGATTGAAGGTGCAGAGAGAGAGAGAAGACGAGGAGTGCGAGGGAAACAAGGAAGGCGCAGATGGAGATGGTGGATTGGGCTCTGTTCAAAGAGTGGCTGGTGCTGGTGTTGTTCTTCGAGGAAGAAGACGCCGCCACCATGGCTTTTCTCTCTCTGTTGGTGTTGTTCTGCGGGGAAGAAGATGACATCGCCATTGCTTCTCTCTCTCTCTGCTGGTGTTGTTCTTCAGAAAAGAAGATGATGTTGCCATGGCTTCTCTTTCTCTGCGCTGGTGTTTGTTCTTCGGGGAAGAAGACAATGCCGCTGCCATGGCCTCTCTCTCTCTCTCTCTCTCTCTCTCTCTCTCTCTCTCTCTCTCTCTCTCTCTCTCTCTCTCTCTCTCTCTCAATTTGGGAATTTAGGGTTTCGACTTGGGGTTTAAGACACCAAACGACATCGTTTGGTGCTTTACTTGCTGACTGGACTCTCCGGCGAGCCACATCAGTGTAAGAAATTAATAAAAAAAGGCCACGTTAGATTTCCGGCAGTTCATGTTGACATTGGCACCAAAGTGAGCATTTTTCAAATTTTTTGGCACTTAAGTGATCCGACGGAAACTTTTGGCACCAAAGTGAGCACCGTACACAACTTATGGCACCATTAGTGTAATTTTCCTGAAACAAATCTATGGCTTTTTGTCTTTGCTTAGAACAAACATAGGTTTATCGTCAAGTATTTGTCGATTGTGACGGCAAAGCAAGTACATTTATCTAGTCAATTCGCTTAGCATGCGTTCGTCTGCACACAGCCAAATTTCAGGTCAAATAGACTTGGCAACTCACCCAACTCACCCACAAGACTGGCACAACGTGTTTGGCCCACGGAAAATACCTGGAAACATGGGTCGATATCATTAAAAAAAAAAAAAAAAAAAAAAGAAAGCATGAAGACACTCATTAGAGGATTAAATGTTTAAAGAATCTCGATGAAAGTGATCTATTTTGTACACCTCGTTTTTAAAGCAACACTCAAATTGCGTGAAAGATTAAATTGAGCATGGATTTGAAATTAAAGTATATAGAAAACTTTAACAAATGTCTTCTAATTTTTTGAATAATTAGTCAAGCCAACTAAAATTACAAGGTGACTAGATCTAGGCGAGGGCACCCGTTGCCCGTGGCACTGAGGACAGTACCCACACTTGTGGTCGGGATCTTATGATTTATGTCCAAATTGTAACATGATAAGATAGCAAAGCATATTCACTGGTCTCTTAAAATATTATTCCAAAAGCATACCGCTCAACTACTTCTCCAGTATGTTGCTTAGCTCCTAGGGTTCAGAATATAAGGTTCTTTGATTGTCCGCCTTCCACACTATTAAATTCAAACTTCAAAATTCTTGTCCCGATAATAAGAATTATCAGATTAAGACAAATTTTCCGTTCAAGACTTAAATGCAACCCTGTGAATTTTTTTGGATAGAGTTTGCGAGAGCCAATGAAATGTAAGCACCACCTCATAATAGGGGTTATATGTGAAGATGCTTGCTTCAAAGGTAATATTTCATTCATAATGTAAAGATGTGCAATTATCAAATTTCATATCACAAGTCAAATTCAGAAATTCAATCAATGATATTCAATGAATGGATGTCAAATTTTTCGAACAAAAAAATGGAGACGGTATTATTTAAAAGTCGTTTCTTTATAATATTTGAGAGTAATTATTCGAAAATTATCACATAGAGCCTCGGTTCACAGATCGATGACGTTCGAGGACTCTACTCGGACCATTTGCCTTGGCTGCCCATTTGGTGCGAGTCTGAATGGGTCTTTTTGACTTATCAAGGAATGCCGCAAGTAACTTCCAGACAAATGTAACAAAGTATCCAAGTATCAAAGTATCCAAGTGACTGGAACATATATCAAGTTGTCCAATACGTCCAACATTCAGAGAACATGCAATCATATAATATAATTCTGAGACGACCTCATCGTCTTCGAAGACTTCTACCTGAGTCTGAATGGTTTTTTATTTTTATTTTTTAACTGATGAAGGAAGGCCCCAAGTAACTTCCAAGCGAGTGGTACATGACAACAAAGTAATGGCAATCGGAAAATATATTAAGTTGTCCAATACGTCCAACATCTAACTGAACAGAATAATAGAAACTTTCTGACAAAAAAAAGAAAAAGAAAAAAAGAAGAGATTCCTCATCCAAAAGCAAAACGGACAAAAAGATCTAAGGGATAATTGATAATGCTTACTTTATGGTCACGTCAAATTTGAGTGGACCTAACGCGCCAATTGAAATGATCTCTTTTATGAATCATACTACATGAATCATCTTATGCTGTTGTAATCTTAGGAATGTCTAACTGGAAATGCACTAGGAAAAGCATCTCACTTGGCATCCCGTGATTCACGCCATGATTGAATTGCATAGTCCGAATTAGAAACAAATCTCTAACCTTTCGTCTTTGCTTAGACGAAAATGGGTGGTTTGGGTCGGGTTTGGGCCGAGTCGAAAATCGGTCGACCCATATTTGACCCATTTAACCCGTTTGACCCATATTCATGTAGTGTAAATCAAGTGACGCATACCCGACCCGACCTGTATTGTTAAAACCTATTAATATTCTAGGAAAATCCACTTCTACTATATGCTAATTGGATTAAAACTACAAATTAAATTAAAAATAGTAAATAAAATAAAATAAAAAGTTAAAAAACCTATAAATTGAAATATTTATAAAGAATTAGACTATGCACATGCTTCTCTTATTTGAAGTGAACATACCATTGAATAACTAAAAACCGTAACATGAAATTTTTTTAACTAAACCTAAAAAAGCTCATTTTTATGATTTTTTTATTAAAAAAAGTATTGTTAAAACATTTTTATGCAATACAAATTTTTTAACAATTTTTATGCAATACAAATTTAATGGAAAATTTTTATAATTATTTTTAAATTATTTTTTAACAAATCAAATTTTTACATTTTTTAAATATAATTTTTAATTGTTTTTATTTTTTAAAATATAATTTTTAATTTTTAATAATTATTTTTCTTTTTTCTTTTCTTTTTTCCTTTTTATTCTCCTTCGACCGGACACCACCACTCGCCGGTGTCGGGTGAGGCTCGATCTTGCCAATCCGGTGAGGCCGAGGCGCCACCCGACATCAGCGAGCTTGAGCTTCACTAGTTGTCGGCGGTGTTTTTCTGGTTACTTTTGAACTGAAGTGGAGAAGCTTCAAGTCTTGAGTCATGGTGTGATTTGTGAACTATCTTTCTTCATTCTAGTAGTTAGCCATTTATGTGTGAAATTCGTGCTGCAAGACAATTGATATTGGAGTAAACTTGTCTATATGGTAAAACCACTATTTCTTTCAAGACTAGGTTTAGCTGCATCGAGTTGTGCATTCTGCAATTTCTGGTGTTAGGAAAGAGGACCTTTGTGTCGTTGAAGACTAGATTTTGTTAATTCCTTCAGCTGACTCATTGCACCTTTCCTCATCTCTCTCCCTTTATGTGCTTATAATGTGGTTGCTGTTAACTTGTTAAATAAACATGTTTGATCTTTGTGTCTATCATTTTTACATTTGCTAATAAAATGTTTGCGCAAGCTCCTTCAACACCATGGTGAAATGTTCTTTTACATGGACGTCCAGGCTTTGGCAAGACATATTGTTGATGCTACAACAACGACTTGTTCTCTTCAATCCATATCAGTAAAAGGGCAAGCTGTGGATAAGTGCATCGGTACTTTTTAACAAGCTATAAGAGTCTTCTTTTCAACTACACGGATGTTTATTAAGTTCCATTATGCAATCTTCTATTGAACTATGTTATTTCCATACATTTCACAATTTTGTGCTTTCTTCTCTTGCTTTTGTATGCATTTAATAGAGGTCCCTTCATCTATGCCAACAGTCGAAATAGGATAACTACCAGTAGCAATGAGGATCCTACCACTGTAGCCAGGATGTTCTAATTGTATTATTTTAAACAACAGCAATGAGGATTCTCCCATAACCAATGAAGAGCCAAGTTAAAACGGTTCTTGAGTTTTCTCACCCATGAATGAGAGAATCCTCTATGAAGGTTAGGAGAAAGATTAAGATGTAAGATATTTGAAGTTTTCCTCTAGTAGAAATTTGAAATTTGTGATCAAATGTCTATTGGATCATCTATTCTGCACATTGACAGCATTGATTTTGTGAACAAACTAGAGAAATTTTGAATATTTGAGAGTAATGGCAATTTTAAAATTACATGTTTGGATATATTCTCGCAGGTAGCAGCTGTAGTACCTTGCCTTCTCTTTTTTCATGAATTTGATTCCATTGTGCTGAAGAAGGGGCATGATAATACGGGGGTCACTGACCATGTCATCAATTAGTTAGTTTCTTGCATTCAATGACAATTATAAAGTGGTCATGTGAAATATAGTTGATGGCATGACTCACTTATAGTATGTCATTCATTGGTGCAATTTTTTTATTGAATCAGATGGTGTTGAAGTTTAAAGTGGTGTGTTTGTGTCAGTAGGGACAAGGTAATAATTTTGTCTTACATGGTAACAAAAAGCACTCTCTTTACATAGCACACTAACTATAAACTACTGTTGGAAATTGCATGGCCATTATAAATGCTTTGCAAAAAAAAATAAAAAATTATGAAGCATTTAATATGGAGACTATGTAATAACCTTCAAGGCAGACTATTAAATGCTAGAGATGACTTTTCCTTGATTTGGAATTGTTTAACTTTGGATACATAGTATTGGATAAAGTACATATGTATCAAAGAAGGTAACAAACAACATGATTGCTTGAATTACTTTTGAATTGCTGAAGTAGCTTACAAGAAGTGTATTAAATTGGTCTTGAGCCTTTTCAACAACATCACTGGATGTTGATCATTTCAATTTTAGGTGTGCCAAAATCTTGTGAACTCATCATCATTGACTGCCCGAAGCTCAATAGAGATGGATAAGGTATGTATCATTTGATTGGCAAAGATAGTCGATGATGGCAAGTCCATAGAACTAGAGTTCGTTTTTTGCCATGTCATGTTTTGTGAGTTTTCTTTCAGCTAAGCTTTCATGTTAGTTCTAGAACCACCACTTGCATTCGTTCATCCTCTTATCTCTGAGCAAAATTCCTTTTTTGCATGTCATGAACATGCGGTACTTTCACTTGCCTCCACAGTGGTGATGCTTTGCTGGTTTATGTTGTGCATCAGCATAATGTTGGGGTTGACATGCTTAGATAGTAAGCACACTGAAGATGATAACAAACGCTAGGTTTTGTTGAAAGTACTAGTCATACCTTATGTAGTGTTTTTTCAATTTCACTACAGAACAATCATGATTTGTGAGGAATGAAATCAAAGAATTAATACCTCGTTAGCGAAAAAGTGAATTGTTGGTACCTTTCATGTTGTGTGAGTTATTTAGTTACTTCCTTCATGAAGAATTGGAGGTCCTTTTGTAGTTACTTTTGAACTTACATTTTGTTTGTCTGTCTGTTATTCGTTCATTCCCTCCCATCTTAAATTACCAAAGACAGTTGGGGAAGATGTTGCAATTCGCCAAATAAGGCATTTACATTCTTGAATTCTTATTTGTTGTGCCGATGACATGTCTTTTTCTGAATCCTTTGCTGTTTTGAGCTGGGCTTGGGAATTTGATGACTTCTACTCATCAATGAATTCAATGAGGCAAATGCAATAACCCGGGTTGATAACTTTTTAATCATCCTTGTTTCCTGCAATTTTAGAGATTGAGCATGGATTATCTGATGTTGCACAATAAAAGATTATTGTAAGCTTTACTCCACATTTGATGCCCATGATTATAGTTGCAATTTTCTAGTATTCCCATTCTTAAAGTTAAAAATATGCTTCCCTAGCAATAGCTATAAGCTTTCTTCATCTATTTTTGTAGAGTCCTAAAAATGCAATAAACTATTTAGGCTAAAATGTCTTCAAGTGTAATGGTTGGGGATCTATATGAAGTTGCTAACTGGGCAAGCTTTTTCTAACTAATAGTCCTATTTTGCTTAGGCATTCGATGGCTTAATGTGCTAAGTATTAACCTTAGCTTTCGTTTACTGAAGTACTTATTTTTAGTACTCATGATTAGCTTAATCAAAGTACATCATTTATTTCATAGATCTTGATTAAGTCAGTCAAGTAGTAGACATGTTTGGGAACTGAAACTTGAAAGATCTGCAACGTCCTTTCATATTCTTGAGTGTGCTTCCCACATACTTCATGCTATCTCATCGCTTAATTCACTTTATCTTGCTAGATGAGGGATTTGTTATGCTGTTATAAAATGGAGTTGTTCCTCATACTCAACATGTGCAAGGATCCTATTATTATTTTATGAGTGTCTTTCTTGATCAAGTATCTGAACAAGCAATACTTATCTATGTAGTCGGTTCCCAAGTGTCCGTTCTCCATTAAGTGCTTTACTTTTCATGTAACATCAAAGTCATCTTTTTATGATAACCTATCTAAACCTTATTTTGCAGATTGACAATCAAGTGAAGGGAGCTACTGGTGTCACGCCCCGATCCTCGGACGCGCGCACATCCTTCTACTTGGTCGATTTTATAATGCGATATCCCAGGACTATGTATCGCCGACCCTTTCTTTTTATTAAGCACATGCGGAAGCAGTTATAAATCCCCAGACAATAAAACAATGGGATAGGAAAGTAGGCCATATTTTTCATATTGAAATTCACAACCACACTTTCATTAACAACACAACTCATAGTATATTTACGATACTAATTACAACATACTTGTCTCACACCTATCTATACTAAGACAGGATTCACAAAGGGGATGGGATCTCAATCCACATCCGGGTTGTACTCAAGATCCCTCTCTGGATCATCTTCTACTTCAAAATACTTTCTCCCCTTTAGGTTCTTCCTCCTCAGCTTTTCCTCAGGGTCCTGAAAGGGTTATTCAATAACCAATGAGACCACGTCTCAGCGAGTCCTACCCACTAAGACTCGATTAATAAACCAATACGCCATACGGTTGCCTAAGCACAACACGAGTCAGAGGACTTACCTTGGCTTCAGTTCCAACCTGCAATTCAAGGTTAAACACATATATTCAAACAATTCACGACATCCGATCAAGCATCGATCAATCGACTAAGTCGATTACATGTCAGTCAGACCCTCTCTAGGTCGTTCCCACTCATACCACGATCTCCCAGTGGTGTACTCTTTCACCAAATCACATGTGTTTCTCGGGCGTCGTTTTCGCCAATGACATACCGATTCACCGACACCGTGCGTTCTTTAAGGCGCCGTTTTCACCAGTGATATCCCCGATCACCGAACCACGTGTCCTTTCTAGGGCGCCGTTTTCGCCAAGGTGACATCGGCTATAGACAACACCGTGAGTTCTTTAAGGCGTCGTTTTCACCAGTGATAATTCCATAATCACCGAACCACGTTTGTCTATAAGTCATTTACGTGCGTTCTTTAAGGCGCCGTTTTCGCCAGTGATACTTCCAATCACCGAACCACGTATGTCCAATAATATCGTGCCTGATTCACGTGCGTTCTTTAAGGCGCCGTTTTCGCCAGTGATACTTCCAATCACCGAACCACGTATGTCCAATAACATCGTACCTGATTGGTCTCAGCCAATAACATTCTCAATTAGCTCTCAACGTTCTCCCTACTATATAGCCCATCAACGTACTGGCGCTATATACCCATGCTCGGCCATTACCAATCAAATATTCAATAACAAACAATTTAGGACAATTCATAAAATTCCACAATAAATTCAATTCCACACAACGTAGAGCTCAAATAAATAAACGGTCTGCACCACGACAATCGGCACGAAATTCCGGTCACCGGCCATCCCGATTGCATTTCCGGAAAATAATTAATTAAATAAGTAAATTTCGAAAAATAAATAAATAAACATTAAAAATCCAATTTAGGCCCATATTGCCTTATTGGAGCCGAAACGCGGGTCGGGAAAAATCCCGAGATGCATTCAATAAATAACCAAACATTTCTACGTGCTAATAGCTAGGTCTAACCACCTAACATGCATTATTAAGTCACTAAATTAATTGTTCTAACCTAATCTAACCACCTAAGTGCATATAATTAAATCTAACCAACCCTAAGACATAATTAGCAAATTAATAAAGCATTAGTGAGTAAAACTCACTTGAAAAAGCGGAGATCGAATCACCACAATGGCGACGCGACGGCGGCCGAAATCGGGCCGGGACGACTCCCACGGGCTTCGGACCGGGCCTTGAATTGGCCCAATAAATCTCCACCAAACTGAGATTTATTACTGCAATGGGAATGGGCTTGACAAAATAGCATCTGCTGGGCTTCTTGGGCTGAAATAAAACTGAACTGGGCTGTCTTTGCTGGGCCCAAAAGAAATCCACTGAGCTTGAGACTGCTGGGCTTGCGTTGGGCCATTGATGCGGCTGATCGAGGCCTGCAGAGAATTGTTGGGCTTCAAGGACTAAATTCGGCTATGGTCTCAAAATGATGAACGGTTCGGTGAGGCGTGGGAAATGGGCGCAGGCTTCTTCGGTCCTCGTGGTAGCTTGACGGATGATGCTTTGCAACTTGCTTGATTCGGCTGACTGATGGTGAGTTCCACACGGTTAGATGAAGATGATGATGCTGTGCGACTTCGGTGAGTGGGGGGCTTCGTGGAGTCAACACCTGGGGCAGCTTAACGAATTTTATTGAAGATTGACCAAGGAAAATTTGTGGAGCAGCAGGTGGTGGAAGAAACCAGCGAAAATGGAGTGGCAGGTTCGGTCTTCATGGACGTGTGGTGACGGGGCGATCAGCGACTGGATTGCTCGGTCTTCATGGACTCCACGAGATGCACAGGTTGAAGACGCTGGACTCGTGGCGGCATGAAGAAAGTTCGGTGGAGAAGAAGTTGACTGGAGGAGCAGCTTCGGTGGGGACGGTTGGCAGCTGTGGTTTTGTTGGGTCAACAAACCAGTGGAGGTGCCCCATGGTTGACCAAACTTGCAGCAAACGGTAGAGCTGAAGATGCGGACGTGAGGAGCAGCTTCGGTTTCTCTCTTCCGCTGGCTGAGGTCGTCCAATGGAGTGGTGGCGTGCAGTCAGGTGACGTCCATGGAGATGGGGGCTTCACCGCTTGCTGACCTCCGTCCGTTGAACTGAAGATGTGCAGTTGGCGTGGCTGCTGCCTCTATCTTCTTACGATGGAATTCACGCGGACGAGAGGTAGAGATGGAGGGAGCAGTCGCACGAAATGGGAATGATGGAAGGGAAGCATCTCACGGCAACAATTTGGAGAGGATGAGGGAGAGGTGGGCCTTAGCTTGATATTTTGCAATAATATCTTCCATGAATCACTCTTAGCCAAGTAAAAACACTTGGCCTTCATTAGACCATCCAAATGACCCCCATAACCTCTCAACTAGTCCAATAATGCTTGGTGAGGGGGTGATACGAATTTCACCATTTGAACTTCAATTTCTCCAATAAATTCCCAAATTGATATCCAATTTCAATGTAGAAAAATCCCAAATGATTTTCTATAAATCCCCGATACACAACGGCTTAGCTTGAAAGTCCAATTTCCCTTTAATTTAGCCAATCTGAACTTCCGTCAAATTTCCGCGACGTCCGAAACGGTTTTCCGTAAAATTTCCCGAATCTCCGAAAAATCTTCTGAGACTGAGTTGATGCTCCTAAAATTTATTGTGACATGGCCAAAACTTCAATTTCTGAAATCGGACTCGAATTGGCGGTTAATTTTCATTCGGCGCGTTTTTAGCGTGACCTAGACTATCGGGTAGTTTTCAGAACTTTTTAAGGCAAATGACCCGTGGTCGATTTTCTTCGAGCCACTATGAACCCACTCGACTCAATGGCGACTCTTGATTGTCGTGAAAATCTCGAGGATTCAAATACGGACACAGGGTACCAAAACAATAAGAAATCGGTCTAGTGCCGGTCAACGAAAATTTTCTAATTTAGTGGTGTCACCCACGATTAGTCACACATCTCAGTCGAACCGACCTATCTCTGATCTCTAATCGATTTTATACTGCGCCGCAATGGCCTCTAAAGATAGACACGGTCACGAAGCCGATTCCTGATCGAGTTCTCAAGTCTATTGCCTTAAAATTCCTTAATAATTTCCCCAGCTAGTCTAGTTATCTCGAGAGTGATCGGCTCTGAGAATAACCCTATAGACGCGTCAATGAAATGCCCGATTTATTCAGTAGAAGACAGGGTTGAAAATTTGGGATGTCACAACTCTTCCCCTCTTATAAAAATTTCGTCCTCGAAATTTAAACCTTACAAGACTTGATCAAAAAGGTGGGGGTACAATTCTCTCATTGACTCCTCAGTCTCCCATGTCGCTCCTTCTGTACCGTGGTGTTGCTAGACCACTTTGACTAATGGGATGGTCTTTGTATGCAAAACTTGCTCTTTGCGATCAACAATCTGGACCGGTCTTTCAACGTATGACACTTGATCATCCATGTCCAATTCCTCAAGATTAAGCACATGGGTCGGGTCAAGCTCATACTTCCTCAACATCGACACATGAAAGACATCGTGTACTCGCGTCAATCTTGGCAGCAACGCAAGACGATATGCTAGGGTCCCGACTCTCTCAAGAATCTCAAATGGACCTACGTACCTTGGGCTCAGTTTGCCTTTCTTACCAAAGCGCGAAGTTCCCCTCATTGGTGACACTTTTAGAAAAACGTGATCACCAACTTGGAATTCCAAAGACCTCAGACGCTTATCTGCATAACTTTTCTGCCTGCTCTGCGCTGTCTTTAATCTGTCTCTGATCACTGCCACGGCATCTACTGACTGCTGAACCAACTCTGGGCCTGTTATCTTTCTTTCCCCGACTTCATCCCAACATACTGGAGTTCTGCACGCTCTGCCATACAATGCTTCAAAGGAGCCATCTGAATACTCTGTTGATAACTGTTATTGTAGGCAAATTCTACGAGATGAAGCTGATCTTCCCAACTTCCCTTGAAGTCTATAACACAAGCTCTCAGCATGTCCTCGAGGGTCTGTATTGTCCTCTCGGACTGGCCATCCGTCTGAGGATGATATGCCGTATTGTACTGAAGCTTTGTACCAAGAGCACTCTGCAAGCTCTTCTAAAAAGCGGCTGTAAACCTCGGGTCTCGATATGATGTTATCGTAACTGGCACTCCATGCATTCGAACCACCTGACGCACGTACAGGACTGCGTGCCTATCTAAACTGAGGTCTTTTCGAACTGCAATGAAGTGAGCCGACTTTGTTAGTCTATCGACTACTACCCAGATCGAATCATTCGCTCTCTGACTTCTTGGTAGTCCAGTCACGAAGTCCATCGTGATATGCTCCCATTTCCATTCCGGGATCGCGAGAGGTTGCAGAAGTCCTCCTAGCTTGCAATGCTGAGCTTTTACTTGTTGACATGTCAAACACTTGGCCACATGCTTAGCAATGTGTGCTTTCATACCCGACCACCAGTAGTGTTGACGTAGGTTCGATACATCTTAGTGCTTCCGGGATGAACAGAATGTAACTCGCTACGATGTGCTTCAGATAAAATTTCTTCTCTAAGCTCTACATCATCAGGTACAACAAATCGTCCTTGGAATCTTAGTGTCCCGTCATCAGCAATCTGAAAATCAGCCTTTCTTTTCTCTGCGTCCTCCTGAAGAATTCTCTGCACATTCGGGTCTGTCGGTTGGAGTTGTTTGATTCTAACTTGGACATCCGGTTCAATTCTGAGGGTGGCCATAAAACTTAAAAGGCGGCCTACCTCAAATTTGAATACCGAATCTCGAGCTCTCTCGATTAAGTTCCACTCCTTAATCAGTATATGAGCCACTGAAGACTTTCGACTTAAAGCATCGGCGACCTTGTTCGCCTTTCCTGGGTGATATAAAATATCACAGTCGTAGTCTTTCAGCAATTCCATCCATCTGCGTTGTCTCATGTTCAACTCCTTCTGAGAGAATAAATACTTGAGACTTTGATGGTCCGTGAAGATTTGAAACTTTTCCCCGCACAAGTAGTGTCTCCAAATCTTCAAGGCAAAGATAATCGCGGCGAGCTCTAAGTCATGCGTCGGATAGTTCAATTCATGAGGTCTCAACTGACGGGAAGCGTATGCAACAACTCTGCCATGTTGCATCAGCACGTAACACAATCCTCTTAAAGACGCATCACTATAGATCTCAAATCCTCCAAGACCAGATGGAATCGTCAGTACCGGTGCGGTAGTCAGCTTTTCCTTCAGCTCTTGAAAACTACGCTCGCACTTGTCTGTCCATATGAACTTCTCGTTTTTCTTCGTCAGTTTAGTTAGAGGTGATGCTAACATCGAGAAACCTTCTACAAACAAACGTAATTAAGTGACTTGCCAAACCCCGAAAACTTGATCTTTGTCGTTGTCGGTCTTGGCCATTTGATCACGGCTTCTATCTTGCTCGGGTCGACAAAGATTCGCTCTCAGGAAATCACATGACCTAAGAACGCAACACGAGTCAACCAAACTTGCATTTGCTAAACTTAGCATACAAGGTGATGCATTCTTAAAGTCTAGAGCACTAATCTCGATGATTCTCATGCTCTTCATCACTTCTCGAATAGACTAAGATATCATCAATGAACACAATCACAAACCGATGATCCAGATATTCATTGAATACTCGGTTGTCAAATCCATGACAATTGGAGTGTTCACCAAGCCAAATAGATATTACAATACTCTTGTAAAGACCATATCAAGTACAACACACCATCTTCGGTATAACCTCTTTCTTGGTTTGTAACTAAAACTTCATAATCTCAAGTCGACCTTTAAAACATCTACGCTCTTTATAACTAGTCACACCATTCATTGATCTTCGGCAATGAACACTTGTCCTTGATCTTCACCTAATTGAGTTGACGATAGTTGATGCACACTCGCAATAAACCATCTTTCTTCTTTTCACAAACAAAACTGATGTTTCCCAAAAGTGATACACTGATATACACGAATACCTCATTCATCAATCTTCACATTTGCATTTTCAATTCTACCAGTTCAGACCACAACAACTGGTAAGAAACCTTCAAGAGTAGCTCCATCTTGGTGTTAGCACGATCGCACTTTCTATCTCTCTTTCTGGCAGTAACTCAAGCAATTCCTTTGGAACCATCTTAGAAATTTTCTGTATCACGGCCACCTTCTTCTCATTCTATTTCTCAACTGACACATCCACTACAACTGTCAAATCAATCTTGGCAACCTCAGTCTAACAAACGGATTATCTTTAGCAAACGAGATTAATGAAGTTGAATATTCTTTTCGACTCCCAATAACCTCGACACTTTCACATGTTAATGGACTAAACTGGCTTACTCCAAAATCGTGATTCATCATCACTAGATGCTCCTTGAACTCATACTATTCATGTGGTGTCGAACTCACACCTCAGCAACTAGTCAAGCACAACTATTGCTAGTGATTCCCTTCTCTTTCGCTTTTACTTCAACAATTTAAGTTCTACGAACTCAGCACAAAACTCTGCTACGTTACTCTGATAAAATCACCTCCAATACATTCTTTCTCTAATCGGTGCAAGATAAATTCTACTCCCATTCCTTTCGCCATCCTAGTGGCGTTCTGCCGCAGTAGCGATGCTTATGCTACCTTGGACTTCCACTGACAATCCTTCACCTGATGGCCATGCTAGTCATCATCACAACATGCTCTAGTCATACTCGGACACTGGATTTATCCATACTTCCTTCTACAATTCTGACACCTATCTGGTGCATCTTTTATCTTCTATTAGGCGAAAGCATGCACTCTTTCTGGTTGCCCCATCATTATGCTAGGATCACTCCCGACCAGATATCCTCGTTAGCTATACTCCAAACAAATTTGCGTCCTAGGAAGGACATAATGCCGATTTCCATCATCACGTCCGAAAACAACCTGATCTATTTGACTCGGTGCCGACTTGACTACTCCATTCTTCCTCGAGAGTGGAATAGAATGCTTTTCTCTCGGCCTCGGTCTTTTCCCTGACTGATTTCCATTTATGCCTGAACTGGATCTATACCTCAACTCGAATGTAATGACTCGCTCCTGGATCACATCTACATCTCCACTCTGGATCTCAGCATGTGAAGCGACAACAGCGGTAATGATAACGACAACAACAGCGGCTTGATCCTGAGCTTGCTGGCTCATCCAATTCCCAAGGAACACTAGCATCAGAACGATCCTATCGAACTTAGGATCATTCGACGCTGCTACACTAGTACCAACCTGCGGTGGTACTCTTACACTCGAGCTGGCCAGAGTCAACACTCTGCCATAACCACCTCGGGTACTGACCTTTATCAGTACTTCATCCCGAGTCACAAAGGACATTGTCCTCTTACTAGGAGTTCTCAGCTCCTGCTCGCTCATGGTTCAGTCTTTACACTGCAACCCGTCTTCCAAACCCACACTGGATTAGAAGGTGAGCGATCCACAAACAACAAACAATTCTAGCATTCAGCTAACACAGACATGCACCAGCATGAATTTAAAGGCCTTTCCTACTAACTATCCCATGGTCAACGCTCCTTATCACTCCAATCTTGAACTTCGCTCTGATACCACAAAAGGGGATGTCACGCCCCGATCCTCGGACGCGCGCACATCCTTCTACTTGGTCGATTTTATAATGCGATATCCCAGGACTATGTATCGCCGACCCTTTTTTTCATTTAAGCACATGCGGAAGCAATTATAAATCCCCAGACAATAAAACAATGGGATAGGAAAGTAGGCCATATTTTTCATATTGAAATTCATAACCACACTTTCATTAACAACACAACTCATAGTATATTTACGATACTAATCACAACATACTTGTCTCACACCTATCTATACTAAGACAGGGTTTACAAAAGGGATGGGATCTCAATCCACATCCGGGTTGTACTCAAGATCCCTCTCTGGATCATCTTCTACTTCAAAATACTTTCTCCCCTTTAGGTTCTTCCTCCTTAGCTTTTCCTCAGGGTCCTGAAATGGTTATTCAATAACCAATGAGACCACGTCTCAGCGAGTCCTACCCACTAAGACTCGATTAATAAACCAATACGCCATACGGTTGCCTAAGCACAACACGAGTCAGAGGACTTACCTTTGCCTTGGTTCCAACCTGCAATTCAAGGTTAAACACATATATTCAAACAATTCACGACATACGATCAAGCATTGATCCATCGACTTAGTCGATTACATGTCAATCTGACCATCTCTAGGTCATTCCCACTCGTACCATAACTTCTCAATGGTGTACTCATTCACCAAATCACATGTGTTTCTCGGGCGTCGTTTTCGCCAATGACATACCGATTCACCGACACCGTGCGTTCTTTAAGGCGCCGTTTTCACCAGTGATATCCCCGATCACCGAACCACGTGTCCTTTCTAGGGCGCCGTTTTCGCCAAGGTGACATCGGCTATAGACAACACCGTGAGTTCTTTAAGGCGTCGTTTTCACCAGTGATAATTCCATAATCACCGAACCACGTTTGTCTATAAGTCATTTACGTGCGTTCTTTTCTGATACTTCCAATCACCGAACCACGTATGTCCAATAATATCGTGTTTTGCCAGTGATACTTCCAATCACCGAACCACGTATGTCCAATAACATCGTACACGATTGGTCTCAGCCAATAACATTCTCAATTAGCTCTCATCATTCTCCCTACTATATAGCCCATCAACGTACTGGCGCTATATACCCATGCTCGGCCATTACCAATCAAATATTCAATAACAAACAATTTAGGACAATTCATAAAATTCCACAATAAATTCAATTCCACACAACGTAGAGCTCAAATAAATAAACGGTCTGCACCACGACAATCGGCACGAAATTCCGGTCACCGGCCATCCCGATTGCATTTCCGGAAAAATAATTAATTAAATAAGTAAATTTCGAAAATAAATAAATAAACATTAAAAATCCAATTTAGGCCCATATTGCCTTATTGGAGCCCGAAAAACGGGTCGGGAAAAATCCCGAGATGCATTCAATAAATAACCAAACATTTCTACGTGCTAATAGCTAGGTCTAACCACCTAACATGCATTATTAAGTCACTAAATTAATTGTTCTAACCTAATCTAACCACCTAAGTGCATATAATTAAATCTAACCAACCCTAAGACATAATTAGCAAATTAATAAAGCATTAGTGAGTAAAACTCACTTGAAAAAGCGGAGATCGAATCACCACAATGGCGACGCGACGGCGGCGGCGAAATCGGGCTCGGGACGACTCCCACGGGCTCGGACCGGGCCTCGATTTGGCCCAATAAATCTCCACCAAACTGAGATTTGTTTTTACTGCAATGGGCTTCACAAAACTCTGCTGGTGGGCTTGACTAAAATAGCATCTGCTGGGCTTCTTGGGCTGAAATAAAACTGAACTGGGCTGTCTTTGCTGGAAAGAAATCCACTGAGCTTGGAGACTGCTGGGCTTGCGTTGGGCCATTGATGCGGCTGATCGAGGCCTAGAATTGTTGGGCTTCAAGGACTAAATTCCTATGGTCTCAAAATGTGAACCGGTTCGGTGAGGCGTGGAAATGGGCGCAGGCTTCTTCGGTCCTCGTGGTAGCTTGACGGATGATGCTTTGCTTGCTTGATTCGGCTGACTCGGTGAGTTCCACACGGTTAGATGAAGATGATGATGCTGTGCGATTCGGTGAGTGGGGGCTTCGTGGAGTCAACACCTGGGGCAGCTTAACGAATTTTATTGAAGATTGACCAAGGAAAATTTGTGGAGCAGCAGGTGGTGGAAGAAACCAGCGAAAATGGAGTGGCAGGTTCGGTCTTCATGGACGTGTGGTGACGGGGCGATCAGCGACTGGATTGCTCGGTCTTCATGGACTCCACGAGATGCACAGGTTGAAGACGCTGGACTCGTGGCGGCATGAAGAAAGTTCGGTGGAGAAGAAGTTGACTGGAGGAGCAGCTTCGGTGGATCTTGCGACTTCACTTCGGTGGGTTCTGCGGGTGTTTGTTGGGTCAACAAACCAGTGGAGGTGCCCCATGGTTGACCAAACTTGCAGCAAACGGTAGAGCTGAAGATGCGGACGTGAGGAGCAGCTTCGGTTTCTCTCTTCCGCTGGCTGAGGTCGTCCAATGGAGCGGTGGCGTGCAGTCAGGTGACGTCCATGGAGATGGGGGCTTCACCGCTTGCTGACCTCCGTCCGTTGAACTGAAGAAACGTGGCTGCTGCCTCTATCTTCTTACGATGGAATTCACGAGGATGAGGTAGAGATGGTGGGGCAGTCGCACGAAATGGGAATGATGGAAGGGAAGCATCTCACGGCAACAATTTGGAGAGGATGAGGGAAAGCTTGATATTTTCAATAATATCTTCCATGAATCACTCTTAGCCAAGTAAAAACACTTGGCCTTCGCGATAGACCATCCAAATGACCCCATAACCTCTCAACTAGTCCAATAATGTGGGTGAGTGGGGTGATACGAATTTCACTTAATTTGAACTTCAATTTCTCCAATAAATTCCCAAATTGATATCCAATTTCAATGTAGAAAAATCCCAAATGATTTTCTATAAATCCCGATACACAACGGCTCAGCTTGAAAGTCCAATTTCCCTTTAATTTAGCCAATCTGAACTTCTGTCAAATTTCCGCGACGTCCGAAATGGTTTTCCGTAAAATTTCCCGAATCTCCGAAAAATCTTCTGAGACTGAGTCGATGCTCCTAAAATTTATTGTGACATGGCCAAAACTTCAATTTCTGAAATCGGACTCGAATTGGCGGTTAATTTTCATTTGGCGCGTTTTTAGCGTGACCTAGACTATCGGGTAGTTTTCAGAACTTTTTAAGGCAAATGACCCGTGGTCGATTTTCTTGAGCCACTATGAACCCACTCGACTCAATGGCGACTCTTGATTGTTGTGAAAATCTCGAGGATTCAAATACGGACACAGGGTACCAAAACAATAAGAAATCGGTCTAGTGTCGGTCAACGAAAATTTTCTAATTTAGTGGTGTCACCCACGATTAGTCACACATCTCTATCGAACCGACCTATCTCGATCTCTAATCGATTTTATCTTTGCGCCGCAATGGCCTCTAAAGATAGACACGGTCACGAAGCCGATTCCTGATCGAGTTCTCAAGTCTATTGCCTTAAAATTCCTTAATAATTTCCCCAGCTAGTCTAGTTATCTCGAGAGTGATCGGCTCTGAGAATAACCCTATAGACGCGTCAATGAAATGCCCGATTTATTCAGTAGAAGACAGGGTTGAAAATTTGGGATGTCACAACTGGTCATGTTTTGTAGAATCTTCAATGAGATGATGGTTTACCTGAGATTGTAGGGCTTAACTACCTGTTATTGTTTCCCTTATGCATTTTTCATTCTTGTGAGTGAGGTAGATTATGCATGGATTTTGTTCAAGAAAGCTTGTATAATTGCATTGGTTGTGTCCAAGCTATAGCTATTGTATATTCTTTACGGTGACTCATAACACCTTTCCTCATCTTGCTCTCCTTCTATGTCTCTCTAAAATGTGGTTATTGTTAACTTGTTAAATAAACCTATTTCTTCTTCTTGTCTATCATTCTTACATTTGCTAATGTAAAATGTTTTTGTGCCAAGCTCCTATAAGGAATGGTCAAATGTTCATTTACATGGACGTCTGGGCTTTGGCAAGACACACATTGTTGGATCTGTAGTAGCTACTTGTTCTCTTCAATCCATATAAGAGAAAGCGCCGAGACGTTCAATAAGTACATTCATACTTTTGAGCAAGTTGTAAGAGGCTTCTTTTCATCTTCACCAATGTTGATTGAATTCCTTTGTGCAATCTTGAATTAAACTTTGATATTCTAGACATTTCACAATTTTGTGCTTTCTTTTGTTGCTTTTGTATGCATTTAACAGAGGTCCCTTTATGTATGCTAGCAGTCGAAATTAGATAACTAGAATAAGGATGCTCACGCTACAGCCAAGGTGTTCTAACTAAATTATTGTCAACAACAGCTTCCATAACCATTGAAGTGGCCAAATTAAAACGGTTCATGAGTTTCCTCATGCATGAATGAGAGGATCCTCCATGACCATTTTGTTAAGAGATAGATTACGTGTAAAATATTTGAAGCTTCTCTCTATTTGAAATTGGTGATCAAGTGTCTACTAGATTTTCTATTATGTACATTGATGGCATTGATTTTGCTAGAAAAATGGAAAGATTATGAATATTTGAGAGTAATAGCAATTAGAAAATTACAGTTTGGATATATTCTCAAAGGTAGAAGCTGCAGCAGCTTGCCTTCTCTTTTTCAATGAATTTGATTCCATTATTACAAAGAGGGGGCATGATAATACAGGGTCAGTAACCATGTTGTCAATCAAGTTATTTTATTACATTATAAAGCACTTAGAAGGTGGTCATACGAAATCTATTTAATTGTTTGACTCACTACTGATATGTTATCGATTGGTGTAGTTTGTTACTGAATTAGATGGTGTTGCAGTTTTAACTAGTGTCTTTGTGTTTGCCGAAACAAGGCAATAAGTTTGTATTAAATGATAACAAAAAGTACTCTCTTCCAATAGAACACTAACTGTCAACTGCTATCGGAAATTGCATGGCTACTGTGAATGGTTCAACGAACATTTTCTACGAAGCATTTAGTGTCACGCCTCGATCTTCAGGCATGTGCCTATCCTGGCTTGGTCAATTAATTAGTGATATCCCAGGACACATCGCCGATCCATTCATTTTAATATGTACATGCGGAAGCAGATAAATAATCACTAGACAACAATTCAAAGGGATGGAAAAGTAGGGCCACCATTTTTGAAAATCATAACACACCTTTATACAAATCAAATTAATTTATATACTTTACTATCCAATATTTACAAGGTCTACCAAAAAGGTCGATTCTCAAAACTAGTTATCCTAGGACCAACTATTTAGACCCGATTACTGAACCTTCTGAGTCCACGGGATCTAGGCGAGACGGTCCTCCACTACACCATCAAGAGGGTGTATTGGATCCTCATCCCGAGCGGCATCAAACACCTTAGTAGGAATATCAAAACCCCTAAGGAGACCTATCCTAACACCGTAGGGAGTGGTGTGGAACCAGGCTCTAAATTGATTGGGTATCTCCTGGTGTGGGACCTCGTCAACCTAGACTGTGGTCACAACTAACTCGAAAGTCCAATCACTTATGGGATAAAAAAAAAAATAGAGACCTGCTCGGTCACTCTCATGGGACGACCATGAAATCCAGGGGTAGTCGCCATCTACAAACTTGAAAATTTTATCCCACAATGGGGTGATACGACGTCTCAGCGAATTCAACCCGCTAAGACTCGATTAGGAAGAAAATATGCCTTAAGAGCTGCCTAAGCACAACACGGGTCATATGACTTACCTTGGCCTTAGTTTTTCCCTACAAATCAACACAATTCAAATAGACATCCAATCAATCACCACAGATCGAATCATCGATCAATCAACTTCATCAATTTCATGTCAACCAGACCATTCCCTAGTCATTTCAATCAAGACTATCTATGAGTCCGATTGAAATCCAAGAATGTTTACCCCATGTGATATACAAATAATAGCTTGCCCTAAAGGCTAATAATAGTATATCGTTCTTTCTCTAACATGACCTATCGAGTAACCAAGCCGATATAAAATATTGTTCCTTCTCCAAGATGACATATCGAGTCACCGATCATAATATAGTATAACGTTCTTTCTCCAAGACGACATATAGAGTCATCGAGCCAGTATTGTATACTACTCCAATAGTACAATCAATTTACCATTTTTATCAACATACTATTCTTTCTCCAAGATGACGTATAGAGCCATGAGCTAGTATAATATACTATTCCGATCGTATAATCAATTTACCATTTTTATCATCCTTGATAAAAATACACATGTGTGGGTACATAGTCGGCTTTAGCCAAAATACAAGGTTTTCACTTTCGAACCTCCCACTATTTTCAGTAGTCCCAAAATAGATTTTTGGGAATGTAGACCGATGCCCAGTAATTCTCCAATTAATTACCAAAATTATCAATTTTTGGAATTAAATACCCACAAACACTAATCACAATCAATTTGCATAATCAGGTACTCAATTAAATAAACAGAGAGCACCACTACAATCAGCACAAAATTTCAATCACCAACTATCTCGGTCTAATTTTTGAAAAGTAATTAAATAATTAAATAATTACGGAAAATATTAAATAAATGCCGATAAGTCAAACTTAGGCTCGTAATGCCTAATTGGACGCTGAAACAAACTCGGAAAATTTCCGAGTCACTCTAGATAAATACTAGAGCTCGTCTAGGCCTTAATTGCACTAACTATCCACCAAACATGTATCGATAAACAATTAAATTTCACTAATCTAATCTAGCTAACCACTTAACCATACTTAAGCATGATTAACCTACTAAGCAAGGATTAGTGAGTTAAACTCACCTGATCGATGATCCAATCGGATCAAAATGATGAGGGCACGACGGGGGACGATCCTCTCCATAGCGGGACTGCCAAATGGGGCCATGATAGGCTCGAAAATGGCTACACAAGGCCCACAACCCTTGCTGGAAATTACTTCAAAAATTGGGCTGAAAGTGCTGCTATGGTGGTTGGTTTAGGCACGGCTCAGGCTAGAATCGACCACTACCAGTAGTGGTGTGGGCCGTGACTAAAATGGCTGTGAACCAAGCCAAGTTGGTTGCAAGATTTGCTGGAACGGGTTGTCGTTTGGGCCACAGATGGGCTTAACGTTGTGGTTGGAAGGAGGAGATTCAATGGGGCACTGACCAAGAGGGGTGAGGGCAACACAGGTGCAGGTCCACCGAATATAGAAAGAAAACAAGGGAGGGCAGAGGACATGGGAGATTAGTGGGGTTCGGTCATATGGGGCACTGCTGGCTTCAGCGAAGCAAACGGAGAGAGAGAGAGAAAAGGGCGAAAGGTGAATGTCAACCAAGGAAAAATGAAAGTAAATGTTGAAGACTAATGGGGATTGCTGGGCAGCTGGCCACATGAATGGATGGGGAGGAGAGAGGAGGATTGTCAGCTAACGAAAAAGAAACGTGCGAAACATTGAGAAAAGAGAGAGAGAGAGAGAGAGAGAGAGAGAGAGAGATATGCATGTAAATGGTTAGGAAGGAAAGGGGCCCAATGGTCAACAGAAGAAAACAACACTTGAAGCTTCTGCAAGGAATGACTAGGGGTGAGCATCAGTTCAGGGTCAACCTTGGACCAACCCTGGACTGACCCAACCCTACTAGTCCTGGTCCGGTTTCCAAGGAGACTAGGTCGGTCATTGGTCCTAGAATTCCTAGACCTGCATTGTGCGGGTTGGTCCTTGATCCTGAGAGTTCTAGGTCGGTCCAATCCGGACCAACCCTGAATATATATCTAATATATTATTTTGAATTTTTTTATATAGAGAAAACCTTAAAATAAATAGTATTAACAACATTAAATAGCTCTTTAGTGAAGAGTTCAAGTAATTCTACATTATTCTTTAATAACTTAGATTTTTAATATATTTTACAGTGTCAATAATCATAATTTATGAAGGAGGAAAATGTTTTTATGAGGAGTCCTCACAGCGTCGAAAAAGGTATAAACAACTCCTTATGACATCCATCTCTAGTATTCGTTTTCTTTTGCCTTATTTGTCATCTGAGTCTTCAATTTGCCAAAATCGAAAGAAACAACTTCTCCGCTCACCGCTCGACACTCACCTCGCTCGCTTTGGGTCACTTGTGCTGCTCGCCGCTCGATGCTCACTGCTCGATGCTCGCTTGGCTTATTACTCCCCACTCGACATTCAACACTCATTTTGTTCGATGCTCACCCCACTTGACCCTCACCATTTTCCTTACTTAGCTAACCTCACTCATCATCGAACCTATTAAGTCGGTACGGTCCTCAATTGCCCTTTCAAAGAGTACAAAAAATGAAATAAGAAATTATCAGTTAGTCCTAGGTTGACCTTGAAACCAGATTGAACCCATCGGGTTGGTCCGATCCTCCGTCCCAAGCTCAATATGGTCGTTCCTCGGTCCTCAAAATTGAGGACCAATATTGTGTGGGTTGGTCCTAGGGTTAAGGGGTGGACCGGCCTAACCCGGACCATGCTCACCTCTAGGAATGACTGTGGCATCCCAAAATTCAAGTCATCCTCTAGAGAAATTAAAGCCTATAATTAGGTAATGAAATTACCTATGGTCTATGTGTTAGCCATTAGTTTTCGTAAGGCTAGGTGTTATTGTGCTTGTGTTTATGAATTTTGAATTTAGGACTATAGGATAAATTAATAATCTATGCTTGGCCATGCACTTTATAAATTAAATTTCAATAATGAAATGCCAAAAGACTTTGGCCATGTGGAAAATTTAAAGTTTAAAATATTTATAAAAGAAATTCAAAAAAAAAAGAGAGGAAAATGTCAATTTTTAGGATGGGCGTTAGGCCCATTGGCCTAAGCTTTTAATGGGCCAAGTTGGCCAGCCCAATAGAGGCCCAAGAGGAGTGGTCGACCAGCCCAACTCCAAGGCCCATGATGCATGCAATAGGACAAGTGGCATGGAGGAGGTGAAGCATGGTGGACACTTGCCTTCCTCCACAATTACACTTGTCCCTCATGCAAACCTAGAGTGCATGCAATATAAAAGGGAAGAAGAGGAAAGAGAATGGCTGGTTAGCCATTTGGCCAAGTGAGGGGAGAGAGAGAGAGAATCGTGCGAGAGAGAGAGGAAGCCGAGAGGGAGAGAAAGGAGCCCGTTCGCCGCCGTGTGCCGTCCGCTCATGCTGTTCATGAGGTTTAGAGGCAAGTTGGGAATCCACTTTCTACTCTTGCACCCTTGTTTTCGCATGAACTGTTTGGAGTCAGAAACTTGTTTGAGCTTGCATATGTGTTTAGAGTCCGATTTTGGCTTTGATTTTCATGAAAGTTGTAGCTAACATATTGAACTATAACATACTAAAATTTCATGGAAAATGATGGAGATTTGAGGGGTCAAACCCTCATCCTACGGAGATGCTAGATCTGGAATATTTTCGTATGAACTGTTTGAGTCAAAATGTTGTGAGAGCGTGCATGCATGTTTAGGGTTTGATTTTGGTTGTGATATCTTCATGAAAGTTATATCTAACATCTTGAAATACAACATACTGAAATTTCGTGGAAAATGATGGAGATATGAGGGGTTAAAGTTCTATTTTACGGAGACCCCAGATCTGTGAAGTTTTCACTGACTTCTTGTTGGATTCTTGTTTGCATGTTGATTTCTGTTGAAGATTTGACTTTGATGTCTTCATAAAAGTTGTAGGTAACACATTAAACTACAACATACTAAAATTTTAAGTGAAAATAACAAGAATAGCTTGGTAAAGCCACCCTGATCTTGGAGACGATGGTTCTGGTGATGTGTTCCGAGACACCCGAGACTTCATGGACTTAAATGGTGACCATACTTTGTTATTTGACCTAGATCTCTTCATGGAAACTTGTAAATGACACCTTGGTACATAACATACTCAAATTTCAGAGGAAACGAAAGAGAATAGATGCGTGAAATCTTAATATTTCGGAGATGTGTATTCTGGACGATGCGGTAGTGGTTCCAGAAGCTTCGTGAGGTCGTGTAAAATAATCCAAAAAGAATCTGGCTTGGAGTTCTTCATGAAAGTTGTACGGAAATGTTTTGGCTATAACTCAGTAAAATTTCGTAATTTTTGGAGGCCGTATGGATATTTTAATTGAATTTCTACAGAAACTGTGCATTCTGGTTTTATCCGAATATTATGGGCTGTTTTGTGGAAATTGTGAAATTTTGTGAAATTCGATTTGGCCATGAATTTTGCATGTAATTCTATTGGTTTGTAGTTGCTTGAATTTTTATAATTTTGGGAATTTATAGATATTGAATCTAATAATTATTTATTTTTAAATAATAATAATAATAATAATAAAATGGATCATTTTATTGGCCATAAATTCCATTGAATTTATAAATAATTATACATTGTAGCATGTATGATGAGATATTGGTGTATGTATGACATTGAATTGTGATGCATGTGTGAATGCTATGCCAAGTATGACTTGTTTGATGTCACGACATGTGCCATGTTAAATTGAGATCAAAATATTGGTAAATGTGGAAGATGAGAAATGAGATTATGAGAATATGCATCGGGGTGATGATGATACCGTCGGAGGAGTGAGCCGACGATGCCCCGGGAGTCGAGATGCCCAAAGGTTCGAAGGAGTCGATGCCCTTTGGATGCCTGGTTGTATTATGAATACATGCCCAGAGGTTTTCCCGGGAGTGTCGGGATGCCTAGTTGTATTATGATACACACCCGGAGGGTGAGGGGTTGTATCATGATGCATGCCCGAAGGGTAGGGGTAACCATTTTCATGGCGAGCCCCGGAGATTCCTCGTGATGCCAAATGGGGTGCGAGATGCCCAGAGGTTCGAATGAGTCGATGCCCTTTGGATGCCCGGTTGTATCTTGGATACATGCCCGGATGGTTTCTTGCAATGCCAGGATTGGGTGCGAGTGATGAATGTGGGATGCAAACATTGATCCGAGTGATGAATGTGGGATGCAAACATTGATCCGGGCGGCAGTTCAAAATGAAATTGAAATTAAATTATGCATGATGATGTATGCATGATGTGATGATGATGTTACATGCATGGATGCATGGTAATGATGATGGCACATGTGATATACGGATATGGTGATGATGTTACATGCATGGATGCATGGAAATGATGATAATATGTGATGTGGAATAATGATGATTACCCATGATATGATATGCAAGATGATGATATGCATGATGATGATAATGATGATATGCATGATGATATGCAAGATGATATGCAAGATGATGATGATGATGATGATGATGATGATATGCATGATGATATGCATGATGATGATGATGATGATGATATGCATAATGATAATGATAATGATATATGATATGACATGTGTAATGTGATGATGCTATGATGATGATGACATGTGTAATGTAATGATGTCATAATGATGATGACATGTATGACACGAAGATGATACACATGTATGTATTATAAATTGATATGATGATGCATGATAGTATGTGTATGGCTTCAAGGTAAGTAACGCCTGCAATGCATGTATGACTTGTATGATGCATTGAGTGGTTATTGGATTGCTTTACCTGCTGAGTGGTTGTACTCACCCCTTGGGGACCAACATTTCAGATTAGTAGATGGTTTGAACGGTTAGATGTGACCGTGAGGAGGAGGATAGCAAGGGAAGGAGCTTTTGGACGCCGACATTGATCGATGGACTTATAGTGTATGACTGTTTGAGGAAACATCGGTCATCTTTTGGAGTGTAGCCGAATATAGAAGACTATGGCATTTTGATGTACCGATAAATGATGTCCATCTGATTTAAGTAAATAAAAGTGTATGGCTTTTACTTATAAATATTTAGTAAGTGTGCATCATTTTTTGAATATAGGGAAGGGAGTTGTTGGACGTGCTTCCGTATATGAAATTGCGCAACGGACCTTTAGTTAAAAAGCAAAAAAAAAGTGTAAACCCCCACGGTTGTATGGACCCGCTGCAATTGAAATGGTATCAGAGTAACATGTTAATAGGGAAAGTGAAAGGTAGAGTGAACTGTGGCGACCCTAATGGATCGAGGGCCGTTGAGGGGTGCCATCTGATGTCAGCCAAGAAAGAAAAGAGGGAGGGGGTGTGTGCAATTGGGCGTGGGACCAAAGGGAAGGGAAAAAGAAAATAGAATAAAACACCAATACTTTTAATCAACTTCACAACTTTGCCAATTGGTTATCTTAAGGCCAATTTCTTCACCAATTTGAATAATTGAAGTCCAAAAGAAGAACATAATAAGACGGTCCCTTAATCTCGCGAATTTCCTTCAAATTTGAAGTCTATTTCATTTTTCTTGGAATCGATTTTCTGAACAAACTTCTCCGATTGGGGTTTGATTTGTTGCGAAAAAAGCCCACAAAATTTCTTGTTACTAAGGCTGCGTTTGGTTGTGTTTATTTTTTTTGTTTTTAAACACTTTTTCTGCTTTTTTGTTCCTGGGAACAAAAAGGAACAAACGCGTTTGGGTGCGTTTACGTTCCTTTTTTGTTCTTTTGTTCCCAGGAACAAAAAAAACGAAAACAAGAAACACAAATTTTGTGTTTCTTGTTTCGGAACACAAATGAGAAACACTTTTTTTCTTTTTTCTTTTTTCTTTTATTTTCTTGTTCTTCTTTCTTTTGGCCGGTCGCCGACCTCGGCCATGGCCGGCGACCGGCCGACGAGGGCCGGCGGCCTCGCCCAGCCACGGCGAGGCTCGCCAGCCCGGCGAGGCCGACGCTCACCGTCCCCCGGCGAGGCCGAGGCTCGCCGTAGCTGGGCGAGGGTCGGCCTCGCCATGGCGGCAGGCGAGGTCGGCCTCGCCGGATCTGGGCGAGCTCGAGCTCGCCCGGCCATGGCGAGGCCGACCTCGCGCCGACCGGGCGAGCTCGATCTCGCCCGGATCCGGCGAGGCCGAGCTCGCCCGGCGGCCGGCGAGCCTCGGCCTCGCGGGCGGTGGCCCGGCGCGCCTCGCCCGCCGGGCGAGCGCTCGGCCTCGCCGGATCAAGGCGAGGCCGACCTCGCGCCGGCCTGGGCGAGCGGATCTAGATCCGGCCTCGAGCCTCACCCGGGCCGGCGAGGCTCAATCTCGCCCGGATCGAGCCTCGGCCTCGCTCGCGGTGGCTCGGCGAGGCCACGCCTCGCCCGCCGGGCGAGCTCGGCCCTCGCCGGCCGGTCGCCGGCCAAGGCCTTGGCCGGCGACAGGCCAAAAGAAGAAAAAAGAAAAAAAGTAAAAATAAGAAAAAAATAGAAAAAATAAAAGAAATAAAAAAATTATCCAAATTTACCAAACATGTTTCTGTTTATTTTTTATTCCCGGATCAAGTTTACTAAACGCGTATTTTTGTTCAAAAATTGTTCCCGGAACAGAAACACTTTTTTCTATTTCTGTTCCCTGGAACAATTTTTAAACAGAAACACAACCAAACGCGCCCTAATTCACTCACACCAGATGCCAAAAATCCCTTCAAATTGACCAATCCAAATTTCCATTCATTTTTCAAATTGTCCGAATTGGTTTTCCATAAAAATCCCAAACTCACCGGAAAATCCTCAAAAAGTGAGTCAAAATTCCTAGAATGACTCATGATACGACAAAACTTTCAATTTCTATAATCGAATTCAAATTCACGGTTAATTTCAATCAAACACGGTTTTAGCGTGACCTAGTCTGCCGAGTAGCTTTTAGGAATTTTTGATGCAAATTGATCCGTGATCAATTTTCTTCAAGCCATGCGTACCTCTTCAACATATTAACGGCTCTCGGTTGTCATGAAAATCTCAATGTTTCAAATACGGACACAAAGCGCAAAAACAAAACAAAATTAGTCTAGTGCCGATCGATGAGAATTTTGTAAATTAATGGGATCACCCGCGTTTAGCCACACATCTCCGTTGAACCAACTTATCTTCGATCTCTTATAGGTTTTTGACTATGTCGTAATGACTCTTTCAGACTAACACGGCCGAGCAGTCGATTCCTGGTCGAATTACCAAGTCTATTGTACTTATATTCCTTAACGGCTTCACCTAATAGGCGAGTTATCTCATAAGTGGCCATCTCAAAGAAAAGCACCATAGTCGCGTCGATGAAAAGCCCAACTCATCCAATCGAAATCAGAACCTGAAAATCAGGATGTCACATTTAGTATGGATACTATGTAATAACATTCAAGGTAGACCATAAAATGCTAGACATGACTTTGCCTTGATTTAGAACTGTTTTACTTCAAATACACAGTATTGGATAAACTACACATGTATCAAAAGATGGGATTGCATGAATTATTTTTCAATTGTTGAAGTAGCTTACAAGAAGTGTGTTATGCTAGTCATGAGCCTCTACAACGGCATCAACTAATCTTGATCATTTGAGTCTTGGCTGGATATAGCATGTCAGAATTCATTATTCAAATCAAGATTGATTCGGGAATTTTGGATCCGTTGATTGGCAAAGTATACTTGGAATGTTCTACTTATGGAAACCTAGATCCTGATTGTATGGGCGAGCAAGATTGATGGGCTATCGTCATGTTCCTTAAATAGCTCGAAGATCTTTCTAATTGATTCTGTCCAACAGGTAGATTGGAAGAATTCCTTTGATAAGTGCCAACAGGTGTGATGACATAAAGGAGTATATAAGGAAGACGTTCTAGTTGTTTGAGTGTGTGTGCGATAGAAGAATTTCAACATTTGAAGCTCCTTGTTTTTAGTCAATTAAACTATTGAGCGAAACTTTGTATGCAAAAGAGAGTTTATATCTTTGAGAGACCTTGAGGAAGTGTAGTAGAGTCTCTACACTGTGGAATCAAGGAAGAGCTTTACTATAACAACTATTTTGTTCATAGTGAAATCCAACTGGTGGGCTGTCAGTATAGAAGAGTGGACGTAGGTTTAAATTAAGCCGAACCACTATAAACTTTGTATTCATATTATCTTCCCTACGCTCTTTTACTTTGATCGCAATTTGATTTGTTTACAAGAGTCTAATTTCTTTTTCATAATCTATTATTGATTTAAGTTGCATACTTCACTTTGGGAAATTTATTTTTACACCTATTTCACACACATAACACCCATGATATCACATTTCATAAAGCAGATCAATGGTTTTTGAAAATAGAACCAATTTTCGGGTAAAACAGAATGCACCTCTTTAGTAAAAATTCTGGAAAATTAGTAAAAACTCTCAATAAATTCTGAAAATTTAACTTGAGGTAAAAAAGATCCAGATGAAGATAGTTCATGAAGAACACAATGTCAAGAAAGTTCCACATCAATCACATACATCCACACATCACAACAAAAGAAATTCCAACACTACTTTTTGCACAGTTTCGGAAATAATTTCTATTAAGCCCTTAAATGAATTTCGAAAATTCTGATATTTTGATATGTTATAGATGGGATCTAGAGGTAAAAGTCTCATGCAGAAATAGAAGCCTGATTCCTTTTGGATTAAAAAATATAATTTTTATAACTCTCCCTAACTCTCGGTTCACTGTCCAGATTCATCATTTTCAAAGAAAAATCATTTTCCCCAATTAATAATTTTCCTTTTATTCTCAAATTTTAGTATGTTACTCCTCAAGATGTCACATACAACTCTTATTAACAACACGAGATCAAATTCGGACTAAATATTTTCACAAAATTAACAAAATGACAATAGACAAACATAACATTTTCTAGATCTATCTATCTTTAAAGAAAAATGGTTTCACTGACCTATACTTGTTCATTTCCTCTCAAATTTTGATATGTTACTCTAGAAGAAGTCTTCTACAATTTTCATCAAAAGTCGAAGTGAGATTCCAACTAGAACTTTGCATGCAGCTCATGAAATCACCAAAGGTCGACATAACAATTTCTAGATCTAGTTTCTTCGAAGGAAAATCATTTCACCAACCAATATTTGTCCGTTTCATCTCAATTTTTAGTATGTTAATCTTCGAGAAGTCCTCTACAATTTTCATCAAGAAGTCGAAGTCAGATTCCAACTAGAACATTGCATGCAACTCACGAAATCACCAAAAGTCGTACTGTTTTCTCAGAAACAGAATACTAGGCTAGAACACAACTCCTATAACTTCGGAATTTCTCTTTTCAACCACATCCGAAATTCACCATTCATCACACACAATCACAACAAGCAAAGGGTAAATCAATGGACTCTACTTGCCTCTAATCCAAGCAAAAACACAGCAACCACACGGCGGGGCAAAGCGGCTCAACAGTGGCGGCGCACGAGCACGGAGGGAGGGCGGTCTCCTTCCTTCCCCTCGCTCTTGCTCGCTGCATGCTTACAATTTCTCTCGCTCACCCGCTGCACTCACCCTCTCGCTCGCTGAGCTCACTCGCTTTCTCTCTGTTTAATTTTTCTGTTCGGTTCCTTCTCTCTCCTGCTCACAATTTACGAGCATTTTGTTCCTTTGCTTAGTTGACTAATTCAGTCAACAATCCTACAATTCGGTGGCCGCATGCGCAAGGGGAAGCTGTTGAAGACGTGGCCTCCTGCATGCGGATTCTTCTCTCTGTTGAGACAGCCAGACCCCATGCGAGACGTGACTTTTCTCTGGGTCAACTACTCCATTTAGTTGACCTTGACTTTACAGCCGCACGCCACCTCGCATGCTGCATGCGGACGTGGCCTTCACTGGCCGCTCGACACCTTGCTTCTCCATGCAAGGAACGTGTCCTCAGCAACCGTACTCCTCCTTGTTGCTGTCCACCGAAGGAAGTGCTATGTGGCTTGGTCAAATGGGCTTCTTTGGTTGACTGCAATTTGTCGACCAAGAGGAGAGAGGGCTCGGGATTACTTGGGCCAACAAATTGGTGGCCGCATTGTCCGTAATACATGACCCAAATTCCTTCCAACTGTTAGCCCTAAATTTCTATACGTGCATGCAGCATTTTCGGTTCCATGGTCTTGATGGAATCAACTAATCTCCTTTTATTCAATCACCGCATGTACAAGTACGTGGCTGCAATTCTTGCATGGAGAAAGAACTCAACAAGGCTGCATGGTGATCGATTCTTCTTCATTTGTTAACCTGCACAATGAAGAGATGTGCATGGTCCTCATGCACGGTCCAACTTCTCCCAAAATTTCACTCTTAATTTCAGCATGTGTGTGGGCTGAAATATAATTACTTACGTGGCTGCACGGGTCGCAACAACATACATGCGAGGTTCGGTTCCTAGCGTACACAATTTGACAGCCAAATTTAATATAGAAAATATCTTGTCGACACATCTCATGGAATAAATCTTGGTCTCACTTGAATGTAGGAACGAGGCTCTAACTCGTTCGATGATCGAACCATTTGTAATTGTGACTCATCGGTCCAACAGTGAAAATAAAACAATGCCCGTACAAAATACCAATGACACCATCCGACGATACTCCCATCGATCGGTCGCAGTCATCACATGTCCGAGGGTTGTTGAAATTCTCGGATGCCACAATTCAAGCTCAACTCGACTCGATACAATCTAGTCATAAAATGAGCTAACAAGCGTCGCCGTGTTAGATGGTTGCGGAGATTCGAAGAAATCTTCATACAAAGGACGGGATTGAACGAATGGGAGGTTGCGAAACAACATCGTACGTCGTGCTTTTTCTATTTGGGTCAAGAAATGGGCCTCCTCCGAGAGGAGAGGCGGGAACCTTGTGACGCCTCCCCCGGTTTTGACCCATCTTTTCAAGTCATGCGGTTTGCAGGGGGAGTCGGGAGTGCCACGATGACCTCTCTGCACTCTTTTTATTTATTTCTTTCTTTCTTTACACTTATATAGCGTGGCACGGCAATTCTAATGTGTTCCGCTATCTAATCAATTGCTCTTCGGCGCATGTTATTCAGGATTTGTGTGTATGTATATTCATTCTAAAGAAAGTTTTCCATTAACTCGAGAACCAAACTCTGGTTGTCGATAAGAAGTGTGGGAGCACAGTATGATAATGGGATCAATCTTCTAACAAACAGAGCAATCTGAGTTGCAAAGGACACAAGACAATTATACTACAGATAAAAGCGAAAGCAGCATCCACTAAGAGCGTCGGAAAATGACGAGCCACACGAGCTTTATGCAATCCATCTCGAGATTCATAGCTCATTGAGGCTCCCTCGAGGCTCCCTTTCGTAACCTACAAAATAGCAAATGGATTATGGTCCTCCCTAGAGGATTTAACCCTATCAAGGCAATGAAAGTTAGTGTCCGACTAGCATTTAACCCCGGAATAACAAATTCATGCATCACCCAACACTAGCACAAGGATCTTGCATTCCAAACTAAAAATTCGAAGAGGTCTGCGCCGGATTTTAATAACTGGGCCTAGACTGCACAAGACCCAAAACTATTTATAGTCCGGGTCTTATTGCTTTACGTTTTCAAAGCCCAAATGACTATTGAAAGGCCTCACCTATTAAACTCTCTTCTTTAAAAAAAAAAAAAAAAAAAACTATCCGAGGCATCACGTACGGAAGATTGGGTTAATATATTATGCTTATTTTCTCATTAGCAGTTGCTAAAGTGCTATGGTACGTTCTTATTTGCATGTAATCACGAAAAAGAGTCTGAAATCTTCCGTCATCAGCGGGAGGAGGAGAGTTGATACCTTAACAATTGGTGTGAGGAGTAACACCGCACTTAGCAGGCAACCCCATCGCGAGATCGGAATCGATCCCTAGAGTCGGCAATATGGCCGAGTTCTTGTACGAGCAGAAGCAGCTTAGGTCTGCCCCCGAGAGCCCTTCGCAGCACTCCTTTGTCGGCTCCGTCGGGTTCGGCTTCCTCACCGCCGGCTTGCAAGCCATCAACTGATCATTGCTCATCTTGCACACTGATATCGCCTCCGAACCTCCCGCCAATGCGACGGCCACCACCGCCACCGCCACCAACACCAACATCAACCTACCGGCAGCCATCTTTTAGAAGTGGTTTTGCAGTGCCCTTGTAAACTTGTGATTGGAGACACACGTCTACAACGTGTGGTTATATAGAGAGTGTTGACACCTAAATTTCACCTAAATTAGTTAGTTAAAAATACCATTAGAGGTTTGGAATTATCCAAAAAAAAAAATTAAAAAAATATCCGGACCATGAAAAATCCCCTACTCTTCCCTCAATCTCTCGCCTCCACCAATTGGTCACCGCAAGCCTCCGCCACTCGCCGCCGCGTCGACGTCGTATCCCCTTCCCGTGCCATCACCCTTCGTCGTCGAGCCGCCCCCGGCCATCGCCTGCGCCTCTCGTTTCGCGTCCCATCTCGGCCAAGCCACCATCTCTCTCTCTCTCTCTCTCTCTCTCTCTCTTCCCCCGTGTTTCCTCTTCGAAGCAATCATTTTGTCAATCTGAACCGCTTTTTCACTTACGAAGGAAGGCCGCGTGTAACTTCCAGGCAAACGCAGCGAAAGTGAGAGATCTCTCTCCGTTGCTTCATCAAGTTGCTACGAGGATCAGACTCGGACTTCCCAAGTCACCGGGCAGACCCAATTCGGAGATCCATCTCTGCACCGTCCTTCCAGAATGAAGAGAAAAAGGGAGGAAAAAGAGACGGCGACGGCAGCTTCAACAAGCAGTAGCCGTGATGGCAGACCCAATTCGGAGACCCAATTTGGGATTTGTTATTATCGACATCCCTATAGATGTTTTGTGTATAATTTCTCATCGACTGATTCTTTTGTATCGTTATATCTGCTTTTGAATTCGCTGTTGAGTTACTTTTCGTTGTTCATTTTCTTCGTGTGATCACAAACAAAGACCTGGATTCAATTGTACTGCTGAATACCATAGACGGTCGACGGTCTAGATCTGGGTTTGCGGTGACCCAGCCCTCGGTCGCGCCACCTCCGGCGTCGGTCGCGCCACCCTCCGACAATCACCGGCGTCCCTCTAGCAGTTGCCGGCCGCTTGTAGTCAGCCAGAACTGAACCCCCCCGGAGAAGATGAACAGTTGCAACACAAGGGCAAGAACCGGAAAAACAAAACATTTGTGAGGACAATTTCGGAAAAAAAAATTATGAACAATGCCCGTGTGGGCATGCCGAAAAAGCTGAAAGCCCAAGGCAGGTCCCCCCCTGCCTTGGGCTTTCGGCTTCACACATGCTGGCATTTAGGGAATGCGGGCTCAAAAAATTTTCTCAAACAGGCTGGCATTTGGCCAAGTACCTTTAGGCTTCAAAGGGGCTTTGGGAAGTGGTTCCCAAATGCACCCATTATCCCTCCTGTCGGCCCTTGTTTATTTCTCTTCTTTTTCTTTGGCTTTTTCGGTATAGTATAACCAATGCAGTGTTGAAATGTTGTGCAATGGTTAACATGGAGGTGGGCATACGTGCATGTGTGGGTAAAGAACTTTGAAGCATTTAAGTGTGGAACTATTTCCTTGATTCTTAAGAGGTGTAAAGACATGACTAGAGATATTGATACCAAAGGCTTAATCACGATGAATATTTAGTTTCAGGAAAAAGAAATGTACTAGGTTGAGATAGACAAGTAACACAACAAGAAGCTTGTCGGTTCTGAGTTCTGTCTTTCATAGTGCATTGTTTATTTAGTATCTTACATTTTTCATTAATGGAATGGGCATGTCCTCAATTATGAAGGTTGCTACACTCTCTTGCAGTTTTCTTTCTCCTTATTTCTTTTCTCTAGTTTCTGTTTTTCTAGTTTAAAATAAACCTCTTCTCAAATTCGAGTGAACTTTACTTTTCCCCTAAAAAAGGATGAGAAGTTGGCTTACTAAAAAAGGATGTTGCAAAATTATTGTGATCTAATCTAGAATAAAAATTTAAAACAAATCCAGATGGTCATCACCTCTTTGATGTCTCGCAGTGAATTTCTCTTTACATTGACCTGATAGATCTGAGTGCACGTGGTTCTTTGTTCCCACAGAACTTGATCACTTTGTTAGTATGTTATTGTTGCTCTGTCAGCATGATACTTGTTCATTCGCTTTTTACTGGGTTGTTAATTCAATGTCTATATTCAATGCCAGGCAAAAATTCCTGATATTTAGAAGTGTTTAGACATAGTTGCCACTCTACAGGCCAAGAAGGGTTCTGGTGAGGTTCGTTGTCTCATGCAACTCATACTTATGACTACGTGACAAGATATTGGGTGAATTTCCATTTATTTCCACAAGTTGATAGGGAAGTGGTGGTTATTTGCTGTTTAACAACAAGCTGTAGATTTTGGTAATTTAGTTGAGGGGTGCCCAAATGATTGATGACCTTGTGTTGAAATTGTGAGGCTTTGAATCTTGAAATGATTGCAGTTACTTACCTCTGAGAAACTTAGGTCAAGATGTTCGCAGGTAATTAGAATGAGGAAGAGACTTTCCTTCTAAAATGCTTGCTTGGCCCATTTATGGAAATGAAAAATCTCAATGCACATCACTAAATAGTAAGCCTTGTTTATGCTCTCCACATTAGGAATTTTTCTCTTTTAAAGGTAGGGGGAACATGCTGATTAGGTGTTGCATCTTGCTTGTTGTACCTTATAGATCTTCCTTATACTTTATCACATCAAATGGTTTTGTCATTGAAAAACGTCGGTATCATCTCCCATGTTTGGTGGTCGAGCATTAGAGGTTTTCAATCGCTTATCTTAAAATGAGTAGGAATTATCTGCATTTAGGTTCTATTTAGAAAAGGAAATGACTTTTGCAGACCTTGTGGCAGAGCATAGGAGGAGATATTGTTTTGCTGTTATTCAAGTTTAGAGCCTGGTTAATGGGATTGCGACAAAGTGACAAAAGAAAGGTGGAGATGTATCTAATTCAGGAGTTATTTTTCTTCTTCTTTTTTAAAAACTGTTTCACATTGGTTGTTATTCTCTTTTCACTGAAACCTTAAGGGAGCTTAGAGCTTGAATTAGTATCCTGTGTTTAGAATGAAATAAACAATTCATTTGTTTCATGTGTCTCTTCATTTAAATAGGAGAATGCTTGCTTGCTGATTGAATATTCTTCAGAAAGCAATAGTTTTATTGAGCAAACCTTTCAACAGAGTTATTTACATGAGAGTGAATCTAACAAGCTTGGGGTGAGAAGTTAGTCTTAGAAATTGTTATGCGAAGTCTAAAGCCATCTTTTTCCTTAACGTAAGATTTAAAGGCTCTCTTATTTCTATCTCTAGACTAACAGAAGGTTGAGATTTGGATTTGGTATGATTCAATTCCATGTTTCAATGCCATGGTGACCACATCTTAACTGTGACTTTTCGGACAGATCCATGCCCCAAGGAGATTTAGTCCGAGGGCAACATGTTGGTGGGTGATCTGAGGATTCTCATTGACGTTGCTATAGCTAGTATCTGTTTGTATGCATCCTTCTTCTCCTTGTTTGTGGTTCCTTTTTGTATATTGGCTATTTTCAAACACTTCCAAGGCAATCACTCATGTGGAAAGCCTGTGATGTCAAATGGTTCCATATGGTTTTTATCTAAGCAGCTAATATCCCCTCGCCTTCTTTGGATAGAGTCCTTCCCTTTCTCTTTATTTCCAGCTATCTTGTGTAAGATTCTCTTCTGGTTACCAGTCTGCGTAAATGGTGAATCCTACCAATACTTTCTGCCATTGAATCACTCTCTCTCTCTCTCTCTCTCTCTCTCTCTCTCTCTCTCTCTCTCTCTCTCTCTCTCTCTCTCTCTCTCTCAAGTAGAGTTGGATTAGGGGCTGTATTCATTGAATAGAGTCGCATCAAAATTTCAGATAGGCTTAGCCTTTCAGTGCCTTTCGGCACTTTAACTCTTTCTTTCATTTTTTTTGTCTTCCCTTTAAAAGAGGCATGGAATTTGATTCATATCTTCCAATCAGAGATCCCTTAATGGAATTAATCCATTTCAAGGAATAGCTACCTCTTAATTCATACGGGCCGTCATAAAAATAGGACCTACGTGCTTTGACATGATTATATAGACTCATTTTACAGCTTCTGAAAAGTTAATCGCTTTGCAAAATTAGTATGAGAACTGTGGATTTTTGTAGTGCACGCATCTTCAAGGAGCAAAAATAGGCCAAGTAATTAGGAAGTTTGTCCAATCTATGCACTCTCACTACAAAAGCCTACATTTAATTCCATGAAGGGTCGGAAACCCAATTGAAATCAAGTCTGCTTGGGCTTTTACAATGGAATTTTATATTCCTAAGTGGAAACGCACCAGAAAAGCATCTTGTTTGGATCTCTGGATTCACCCAATGATTGAATTTCATAATTTGGATTAAATACAACTCTCCAGTCAAAAAAGTAAAAATGCATATGTGTTTGATCTGTACCTATACAATCCCATAATGTTGGATTTCAAGCATGGTGCCCACCTCAGCAATGACATAATAACACAATAAAGTTTTTGTTCATGACAAACAACATAAATTTTGTGTATCTGTGAAGATAAACACATATGTTGCGTGAATTTAGGGTGCAAGATCAAAATCTTGAGTATATCTAGCAAATTTAGACAGTTTATAAAAAAATTCAAAAATTTTAATAGAGCATTTCATTTGAATATAATACCTCTCTCGAATTTATTTCTTCTTATGTCTGATCAAGGAAAATGTCCACCTCTACCATGTAATGTGGTTTGGAGTCAAAAGCACGGCTCATTATCAAATGAAGCCCAGTCCACAATAGCACGAAATTGTTTACTTATTAAAGGAATTCTCAGTTCAATTGGCTTGAGAATCAACAGAGACAATATATGAAAAATATACATTGGACATGCTCTTTCTTCTTTCATACAAGCCGTGACAACATCTTGCCACATTATGTCTTAAGCATCGCCTTTGAAATTAAGCTTTTCTAAGTCATGTCGAATACCCAAAACTAGTATCCTTAGAATGGACTCTTGAAACTCACATCGAAAGATGAATGTGATTTATTGCAACATCCTCTCACAATCATGTGATAACTACATGTAGGTGATGTAATTCAGCATAAGAATGAAATAGCTACTAGTCTTCGCTAGTATAGAATGTTATTTGCACATGCATGGCTATATAACAATATGCAACTCGATCCCCTCGAGATAGATTTTAAGTTAACGATCCATTAAAATGTCAGTTCAACGGCAATCTGCAATGGCCACAACTAACAGGATTCGCCGAAGGAGAAGAAATGAAATGGAACGTCAATTGCTCTATCATTCCACAGTTTTCTCAAGTATACCCAGAAATGAATACCGTTCTAAGTTAGGAAATAAGAATGAATTCATAATACTGGTTTTCTCAGGGTATGCATAATATCTTGGGCTGTTGAAAAGGAAAATTTATGTCATATCTCAACAAAATGCCAGAAGACTCCAAGTAAAATAAAAGAGGAAATTATACTTCTCGACAGGTACCGATTACAAAGCAAACCCAGTCACAAAAATTGGAGAGAAAAAGTTGCATCACGGCATTTCAACTTGAGATGGTAAGGTCGCAAACTTGAGGAGGGTGGATGATAGGAGATGGAACCATCATTCATTTGCCTTCTTTACAAGACTATTGATTTCTTTCTCGATATCAGCAAAATTCATCTTATCAGCATTTTGAATTTACTGGAACGACCAGACCCCACGTGAAAGAAAACGAATTAATTTAAACCACAATCTCATTAGAGTCTATGTACCTGTTGATCAAAAGACAAATCCATATACCTGCCTCTCTTAGAGAGAAATATCATGGCAAGGACCGTAAATTTTTGTAGCTATTCAATCATTTTCTGGAGACGAAGGGCGGAAATAGCGCAATCGCGCCCGTCCATTGTCAATTATCTCGGCCAGTAGTGTTTTAGGGGGGAAGAGGGCTGTCGATGCTAGAAATCGTGACATTAGCTCATCACTTCTCACATTTAATGTCCTTGGAATAATGGAGGCATCCAAAATCAAAGAACGAGAATTGTCGCTCTAAATCCTCGGTCTCCATCCTAGTGATTTTCTACAGCTTAGGAAAAACGCCGGCAGAAATCATAATATGTTTAAGAACATTGATTAGAGTGTGTAAGACAGGTTTGAACCAGCAGCCTGTACTCCATATTAGTCGGTGCCAAGTAAATGAAAGGAAACCTCTTCCGTCATGGTGAGAGCAGGGGTGAATCACTACTGGTCGAAGCATGAAGATCTACGTTCTTTCGTTCTTTAGCCCATGTACAGAAGAAAGAATAAATAAAAGGGAAAAATTCACAAAAACACCAAACTTCACCCATGTGATACATTTACCCAAACTTTTTTTGTGAGTCTAAAAATCTTAAACTTATATCTATGTAATATATTTACTCCAAACTTTTTTCATGATACCAAAATCTCCATTTTTTTTTTTGTAACATTAAATTTTAAAGGTGAATGTGTCATACGGATACAAATTTATGATTTTTTTTTTTATATCATAAGAAGAGTTTGAGATAGATTTGTCCCACTTTATAAGTTTGGGGTAAATGTGTCACATATATACAAATTTGGAATTCCTAGTATCAAAAAAAAAAGTTTGGAATAAATGTAGCATAGTGAACATAATTTAGGATTTTTTATGACTTTTTTTTTAATAAGTAAAACAAGCATTTAATAGTGGGCAACATATGCAATGTGATTGCAAGCATGGGATAGAGACTCGATGCTGGATGCTTTTTGGTCATAAGGATCAACCGTCCAAAATTGACTTATTATAAAGGGTTTTCCTTTCAATCTTGGATGTCACATAGGAATTTTTACACTAGAAAGAAGCTAAGATGGTCTCAAGGTTTAACTCATCCATTGAGGTTGAATTAAAACGTCCTTTGAAAATATGATACTGGAAAAAGAAACCGCATACTATAAAATGAAAAGTAGAATCCAATTTGTATAGGAAGTAGTGATATTCAAATTTATTTTTTAAATTTTTACCATGCCTTTGTTAAAAGTTATATTGGACTTTAAACTTTCGGGTCGTATTTTCCATGTTTGATTTGACAAATGGTTTTACTTGGTAATTTTATACCTAATGGATAACAAACGGAGTGTTATAAACAATCCCAAATTAATGACATTAATAAAAATAAAAATAAAAACAAACAAAATTAAAGTATATTTATCAATATATGTCCACGTAAAGCTTGGGCAAAGTACCTAGGTTTAGTTTGAGTGCGGCTTAGCTGATCGTCACTCCATCTTTGACAGAGTGATTTAGAAAACATAAAAATTAGAAAAAGAAGAAATTGGGTAAAAGATGGAAACCTGTCAAAAAAGTCAACCGGTTTCCATCTTAGATGTGCGGTCCTTAGCTGACGGTCACTCCGTCATTGACAGAGTGACCGTCAGCCAAGCTTTTCCCTTTTAGTTTTAATCCTTTCTTATCGCAAAAGCACTTCAAACGCGCGACTCCGGCAGTCTCTTTTCCCCCATGGTGCGATTACCCCTCATAAATGACCAAACTGCCCTCACTTCTTGACGAATTTCTATAAAAAAAAAAAAAAAATTACCCGGACTCTGAAAAATCCAGTACTCTTCCATCAGTCTCTCGCCTCCACCAATCGGTCACCGCAAGCCTCCGCCACCTCGCTGCTGCGTCGCCGTCGACGTCGTATCCCCTTCTCGTGCCATCACCCCTGGCCGTCGAGCCCCTCGGCTATCGCCTGCGCTGATCGTTTCGCGTCCCGTCTCGGCCAAGCCACCATCTCTGTCTCCGACTCTCTCTGCTCGAGGCAGCCTCGCTCCGTCTATTCGCGGCTGTGGGCAACACACTTATTGCTTGAAGGTGAAAAATGATGCACAGCTCTCTCTCTCTCTCTCCTTCCGTGTTTTCTCTTCGAAGCAATTACTTTGTCGATCTGAATGGTTTTTTCACTTGCGAAGGCCGGCCGCAGGTAACTTCCAGGCGAACGCAGCGAAAGTGAGACATCTCTCTCCGTTGCGTCATCAAGTTGTTATAAGAATCAAACTCAAGACTTCCCAAGTCACTGGGCAGACTCAATTCGGGGATCCGTCACTCCGTCTTGCTACTAGAATGAAGAGAAAGAGGGAGGGAGACGAGACGGCGATGGCAGCTGGGACAGGCAATAGCCGTGATGGTGGATCAGGGAGGGGTTACGAGGTGTTCCTGAGTTTCAGAGGGCCCGACACCCGCTTAACCATAGCTGATTGTCTCTACAATGACCGATCCATGCGGGGATCCACGTTTTCAAAGACAATGAAGAGCTCTGATTTGGTGAAGAGATCGAAGGTGGCCTCTTGCAACCAATCAATGACTCTAGAATTTACATCTCCATATTCTCCAAAAACTACACTTCAAGTAAGTGGTGCCTCCGTGAGCTGGCACGCATAGTAGAGCTATCGAGAGGTAGCGATAAGAAAGTGATCCTCCCTATATTTTACGACGTGGACGTGGATGATGTCAAGCTTAAGACTAAGTTATATCGGAAAGCCTTTCGAAAGCACAAGAGCGAATATGGGAAAGATTTAGCAAAAAAGTGGAAGAAGGCTTTAAGAGAGGTTGCCAGAATTAAAAAGGAATCTAAAAGATCACGGGTATTATTTGCTTATCCATTGACTTTATTTTCTTTGTTGAAATTTTCGATTTCTCGTTCCTTTAAAGAATAGTTCTTCGATTTGCTGCTGTCCAACCTTATGCAACATATGGTTGGATTTGACGCAACGAGGGAGCTAGAAATTTTGCTCAGAGGGCGACGCTTCTTTCACAAATTGACTTTTCACTTTTAATATCAGGTTTTTATAACAATTAAAGTTAAGGCATAGAAAAATTAATTAATCTATAATGCCAAAAAAACCAAGAAATCCATGAAGATCTAAGATGTGACAAAATAGTAAGACCATATATTTGTGAAAAATAAAAAAAAAATCTAAGTTTTTTACTTCAATTGCATTGCGTATATGAATTTAAGGACTTTTGGTGTAATTTTCCTTGATCCTATGCCTATAATGTTTTCCTGAAAAATTAGATTGAGTTTGATGTTAGATCTTTCTGTTTTTGTTACATTAAGGAAACATAGAGATATTATAGCATATATTTAGTCTATCGCAGTCTATACGATATCCAAAAACTTACGGCCAAGAGGAAAAAACCGATCCTTGTTGTTTTGGTTTCAGCCCAAGGGAATTCATATGCTTTGCTGCTGTTTTGCTTGAAATAACCGGCTAATTACGGTCGCACCACCATGTTACACAAAAATAACGGATATTTTTATGATGATAGTTTTATAACCCCTTTAAAGGATACTAGAGGTCATGGTTTTTCTATTTGGTTTGAGTATACAAGACCGAACATTGCAAAGATCTTTGTATGCCATTATTCAAAAGAACCAAAAAAAAAAAAAAAGATCTCTGTAAGTGTTAGAGGTTCAATCTTCCAGTATACTTCTGATTATGGTAATTCTTGATTAGTTTGCAAAGGACTGACTTAGGTTCAGGTGTGTTATCAATCTTGGGCTTTTGTTTTCATTGTGGTGGGGCTGGGGTCATAGGCTCCTCTAGTGGCCAGTTGTGCATAGACAAGATCTGCAACCCTAAACTGAATATTCTTCTATAGTGATTTATAGTAGAATGTTAAAACATAAAAATTGGTTCTTGCCGTTGCTTTAAACATGGACCTATTCATGGCCTCATATCTTGGTTAACCAAAAATTCACCTAAGGGACTTCCATGTAGTTGTAGTTATGGTTGGAGAAATCTAAAAGCCTCTAGAAAATAGATAAGTACTTTAACAATTGTAAATTACCTTGAGATATGGAGCTATCCTCTATCCTAGTTTGTGATAGTTTTTCTATAAACCCTAGCCGTTACTCTCTGCTTAGTTACATCCTTCTTCATTAAACCTTACCGTTTCTATCTTTCGTTAAACGCATTAATAGTTTCAATCCTCAAGAACGGGAAGGGCTAGCCTATTACTGCCCATGCCCAACTTGTGTCGTGCAACATTCCCAAGGAGGCAATTGTTTTGAGAAAAACTTTCCTCAAAAGAATTGCCTCATCCAAGGTAGGCCACTGCGGGCGCAGATTTCCCATGCTCCATGCCCATCCATAATTTTAAAGTTATCGGTTTTTATATGAAATTATCAACTTTAATTTGTGTCTTACCAACTTCTTTTTCCATTGTTTTACAAACTAGTTTTAGCTTACCGGCTTTTGTGTGAATCATTTACTAAGTTTATTAGATTGTTTGCCGATTTACAACTTCTGTACAACTTACCGTATTGTTTACTCCACATTTCAAAATTACCAAATATTGTACCGAATTACTAACTCTAATATGATTGTCATATTAACTAATCTCTAATTAAGTTAATAACTAGTTTAATCTACCCATTCTTATTTGAGCTACTTATTAGTATTTATTATCTGTTTCAAAACTACAAGCCTTCATAAAAAATTTTGTTAATAACGCACAAACTTTTATTTGCACTGGTTACGAACATTATTAGGCAACGAAATCTGTTGTTAAATTACCAATCCTAAGTTGAGTTACTCACCAATTTATTCCGATTAAGGTACCGACTAGTTTGCTGTTACCAATATTATAAAAAGAATGGGTAGCATAAATATTTCTAACTTATTTGGAGAAATGTTTGTTGGCAACTCGAATCAAGGTTGATATATATTCTAGAAAATCTTCCTCATTTTCGGTTAGTATTCTACTCCATCGGTACATTAAGAAAAATGCTTTTGAGATAGTATTCTTGTTTCCGATATTCAAGGCAACTACGAGTGAGATTTTTTCTTTTCCGTTTAACCTTTAAACTCATCCCTATTGCTTGAAGAGATTATCAAGACCGAGTTACCGAGGACTTGATATTCAACCAAACTTTTAGAGGTCTCGCTATTAGCTGTGTGCAACAAGAAGAAACCAATCATTGTGAAAAAGTATAAAATGAAGTGGAGGCATAATTATCAAATTAGTTCTAAATTTATTGTGCATGACATTTGAGTACTAGACATTTTAATTTTGTCAATATGGTCATAAATATTTGCGTGAAATTTTAATGTAATCTTTCTACTCAATTGCCGCGAGAAATTACTAACATGACGTCCATTCATTGCCATTGTCCTACGTGGCTAGTTGACATCCTGCATAGATGCCACTTCAGCAATTTTCGGTGGACATTGAATGCAAGGACTACATTGAAATTTTGTATAAAGGTTTAGGATAATATTATTGAAATTTAAAAGTTTATGACTGAATTGACAGTTGTATAATAAATTTAAGATTGATTGCAGAATTTTGCCATAAAATGGAACAAAGGCCCACAACCTATTCCAACACAATGGCTCATAGCACTAGTTAGTCACAATTTGCCAGAGTAACTTCTAGTCGAAGCCCAATTAGACCCTTGTCACAAAATAACCTTTTCCCATCATTGACTAAACCAAAGAACTTTTGATAGCATTAGCTTTCAACCATGAATAAAGTCCCCTCTCCTCCTCCTCTCTTGAATAACATCTTTTTATTTTATTTTATTTTATGGTTTTTTGTTTTCAAATGGCTCACAGCTTGAAAGATCGCTTTTCTATATTGGTTTCTCTTAAAGAAAATTATTTTGAACTTAATGATAACCTTCTAGTGCCATGTAATGTGTACACAGTTTCCATATATATGGTTTTTCAATCTGAGATGATTGCATGTCATGCATGTGGCAGCCTATATGAACTGATGAATCTCACAGTCAAAGAGGTTTCTAGTTTGTTACGGACAAGAAGGACAGATGTGCCTGATCATTTGGTGGGAATTAAAGATCGAACATATGAGATTATGAAGCGGTTAGATCTAGAAGCTTTTGATGTACGATTTATCGTGATTTATGGTATGGGTGGCATCGGAAAGACAACACTGGCTGAGGCTGTCTTCAGACAAATCTCCCCTCAGTTTCAGAGACATTGCTGCTTTCTTAAGGATGTTCAAACTCATGATATAATAAACTTACAAAAGAAATTGTTGTCAGACATTTTCCATTTGAGTTGCACAAAACTATCCTTCATTGATGAAGGGGCTGACATGATCCAGACGAGATTTCATGACAAGAAAGTTCTCATTGTTCTGGATGACATTGACAATCGAGACCAAATCATGAGACTTGCCGGTGAGCCCAACTGGTTTGGTGGGGGTAGTAGAATCATCATAACAACTAGGAATATTGAATTCCTAGTAAAGGAAGGTGAGGATGACAATTTCCTAGCCTCTATTAGAGAACAATTTTCATTCTACAATATGCCAGTGATGAATTTGCATGATGCTTTTCAAATTTTCTGTGAGCGTGCCTTGGGATGTGCCGAGCCTCCAACTGATTACATGGATATTGCATATAAGCTAATCAATGTGCTAGGAGGACTTCCATTGGCTCTCAATGTCGTAGGTTCCATCCTTCATGGAAAATGCCGTAGAACATGGGAAGACACCCTACGTAAGTTAAAGATTGTGATGAATGAGGATGTCAAGAAGAAGCTAATGATAAGCTACGAAGCATTGGAGCCTAATCAACAACAAATTTATCTTGATATCGCATGTTTTTGCTTCAACAAAGAGAAAACAACTGCAGTTAAATATTGGGATGCGATTTTTGGGTATTCGACCAAAATCGAGTTGAATATCCTCATACACATGTCTCTAATAAAAATATCCAACGATAATAAACTATGGATGCACGACCAACTTAGAGACCTGGGAAGGAGTATCGTCCATCCAGAAAGTGGCGAAATCCATATGAAAGGTAGCAGATTGTGGTCTCCCGAGGATGCCTTTCATGTAGTCCAGACAGAAACGGTAATCTTTACCTCTACATGTTTTCCAGTGCATCCATTAGCGTCATCACCTTTTTATCTAATTTCGAGTCAAACTTACATATGTACTCATTGGTTGCTACTTTTATTTTCTAGGGAACCAGGGACATAGTGATGCTTAATCTTGGTACACCTGACCCCAATAAGATGTACAGATTTAAGCACAAGCAATTTGTGTGCTTGGTCAACCTTACATTCCTTCAATTGGACCACGGAAACTTTGAAGGAGACTTTAAGAATTTTTTCTTTAATTTGAGATGGCTCTCTTGGAGCAATTGCCCTTCAAAATTCTGAGCTACCAACCTTGGGTTGAAGAACTTAACGATTCTCATGCTATCCGGGAATAACGTTACTGAAGATTGGGGAGGATGGTGTCAAATCATGGTATGATCTCACGACTTCCTTTTGCATTATATTTACTCATGTTTTCTGAGTGTCTACTCAATTACTTTATAGGTAGCAAAACAACTGAAAATCCTACAGCTCGAGGATTGTCCATTCCTTAGAAAGACGCCCAAGTTCTTTGCAATCTCGCAACTGGAGAAATTGATTCTTAGATGCATTCGGCTAAGAAAGATTGACAAGTCCATTGGCAATCTAAAACATCTTGATTACCTTGAGATAAAGAGTGAAGCTATTAAGTCACTATTGGAGTCCACCGGCAGTCTAAAATCTTTGACAGTGCTAAGAATAAATCGGACACCCTCAATGATGCCTCTCTTGATTGATAATTTGGTATATGTGAAGTCTCTAATTTTGCCACGCAGGGAACTTCAAAAGCTTCCCGACTCTTTCGGACAATTGGAGTCACTACTTGAGCTAGATGTCCAAAATTTAAATATCAATGAATTACCTCATTCTATTGAAAATCTTGAAAGGTTGAAAGTTTTGCGCATCTCACATTGCCCCCTAGAAAAGCTACCATACTCGATTGGGAGGCTCCAATCATTGGTCAATTTGGATTTGACTTGGTCAAGTATCAAGATCTTACCTGATTGTATTGGAAATTTAAAAAAGTTGAAGGTACTAATTCTCAATTTCAGCCGCATAAGTGAACTTCGAAAACCATAGGGATGTTGGAAAATCTAGAAGAGTTATGGTTTAAATCTGAACATTTGGTGGGGGAAATTCCAAGTGAAATTGGGGCATTATCCTCATTGAAAATTCTAGACTTATCTGAAGGTCACTTTAGTGGATTGCCGACAACCATCAATCAGCTTGCAAATCTCCAAAAACTTAATTTAAAGGGTTGTAATTCAATCCAATGGCTGCCTGAGCTTCCCAAGAGTTTAGCGTCTTTAGCCCTTTCATCGGATTTGTTGACCACGATCACCGACTGCTCAAATCTAACCAATTTAGTTTACCTTGAGATAATCGGCAATTCAATGCAAGAACCCAACACAGAGGGGATCGTGAGACCACTTGCTCTGAGGGAAATGATCTTGTACGTTGGAAAAATGGCCTTGCCTCCAACCGATTTCAGTTCCCTCTCTCAACTACAAAACCTCCACATAAGTTGTCCTGAGCCCCAATCTCTAATCGGGCTTCCATCTTGCCTTCAAGACTTGGGGTTATGGGATGTGCAGTCACTAATAGATTGGTCAATCTTTTTCAACTTGGAGAATTTGTCAAGGTTGTATATTCTTGCATGTTCGTTGGAAGAGATTCGATTTGAGGTGCTTGGAGAGCTACGAAAATTCAATGAATTGTGTATGTACAAGTGTCCATTGCTCAAGACTTTGCTTGTTTTGCCTGATCTGAAGGAGATCCAGCGTTTGTCCCTATATCAGTTGCCTCTGCTAACTGAGATACATGGTTTGGGACAACTGAAATCATTGCGGGATTTGACTATTTGGGGATGCAATTCCATCAAAAGCTTAAACGAATCTGATCTTTCTAATCTACAGAATTTGAAAAGTTTGTGGTTTTATCATTGTGAATCATTGGAGAGGGTGTTGGGTGTGCCAAAATCTTGTCGACTCAAGGTCTTTGATTGCCCGAGGTTCAATAGAGATGGATAAGTTATGTATCATTTGATTGGCAAAGATAGTCGATGATGGTAAGTCCATAGAACTAGAGTTCGTTTTTTGTTGTGTCCTGTTTTGTGAGTTTTCCTTTAGCTAACCTTTCATCTTGGTTCTAGAACCACCTCTTGCGTTCGTTCATCCTGTTGTCTCTAAGGGAAAATCCTCTTTCATGTATCATGAACGTGTGATACTTTGACTTGCCTCAACTTGATGATGGTGATACTTAGCTGGTTTACGTTGTGCACCAGCTTAACATCGGGATTGATGTGCTTCACGGCACCTGTTTTGCTCAGAAAAAAAAATGGATAAAGTGGAAGGGAACTTTTAGATAGTAAGCACACTAAAGATGCTGACAAATGCTAGGTTTGCTTATAAGGTGGAGGTGGTTGGGACTTGAGAGTATTGGTCTCACCTTATGGAGTGTTTTTAATACCAATAGAGAACAATCATGATTTGTGAGGACTGAAATAAAGGAATTAACGCTTGGTTAACGGAAGAGTGAATCGTTGCTACCTATTATGCAATATGAGTGATTTAGTTATTTCCTTCACGAAGAATTGGAGGTGTTTTTCAGGTTACTTTTGAACTGAAGTGGAGAAGCTTCAAGTCTTGAGTCAAGTGTGATCTGTGAACTATCTTTCTTCATTCTAGTAGTTAACCATTTATGCGTGAAATTTGTGCTGCAGGACAATTGATATTGGAGTAAACTTGTCGATATGGTCAAATATTTCGTTGAAGACTAGGTTTAGCTACATCGAGTTGTGCATTCTGCAATTTCTGGTATTAGGAAAGAGCACCTTTGTGTCATTCAAGACTAGATTTTGTTTATTCTTTCAGCTGACTTATTGTGTGTTTCCTCATCTCTCTCTCTCTCTCTCTCTCTCTCTGCTAATAATGTGGTTACAGTTAAATTGTTAAATAAACCTGTTTGATCTTTATGTCTATCGTTTTTACATTTGCTGATAAAACGTTTTTGCACAAGCTCCTCCAAGACCATGGCAAAATGTTCTTTTACATGGATGTCTAGGCTTTGGCAAGACATATTGTTGGTGCTACAGCAATGACTTGTTCTCTTCAATCCATATCAATAAAAGGGCAAGCTATGGATAAGTACATTGGTACTTTTTAGCAAGCTGTAAGAGGCCTCTTTTCAACTACATGGATGTTTATTGAGTTCCATTATGCAATCTTATATTGAACATTGTTATTTTCATACATTTCACAATTTTGTGCTTTCTTCTTTTGCTTTTGTATGCATTTAATAGAGGTCCCTTCGTCTATGCCAACAGTCGAAATATGGAATAACTAGCAGCAGCAATGAGGGTCCTACCAGTGCAGCCAAGATGTTCTAATTGTATTATTTTAAACAACAGCAATGAGGATTCTCCAATAACCAAGGAAAAGGCCAAGTTAAAATGGTTCTTGAGTTTTCTCACACATGAATGAGAGAATCCTCTATGAAGATCAAGAGAAATATTAAGATGTAAGATATTTGAAGTTTTTCTCTACTAGAAATTTGAAATTTGTGATCAAATGTCTACTAGATCATCTGTTTTGCACATTGATGGCATTGATTTTGTGAACAAACTAGAGAAATTCTGAATATTTGAGAGTAATGGCAATTTTAAAATTACAGGTTTGGATATATTCTCAAAGGCAACAGTTGTAGCACCTTACCTTCTCTTTTTTCATGAATTTGATTCCATTCTGCTGAAGAGGGGTCACGATAATACGGGGGTCACTAACCATTGTTGGAGAAATCGTTCCAGAATATTTTGAAGCTGACAAAACGTTTCCTTCAGTCTAGTCTGGGTATCTGCAGATCGTCTAGTTTAAAGTCTGAAGACTCTCTGTCTACCAGACTCAAGATTCAAGACTCAAGATTTGAGACTCAAGACTCAAGACTATTCTCATTGACAGTCTTTCTGATCCAGTGACGAAGTAAATCCAGAGCCGAAGTATATGGTTGAGGATTTAATCCTATCGTCTGGAGAAGATCTTTTTTGGTTGGATAAATATAACGGATTCTTTTGTTCGTATCTAGATCAATTGAAGATCCGATGGTCGACGAAGTATTCTTGGAATGTTCTATTCTTGGAAACCAAGATCCTGATTGTATGGGCAAACATGATTGATGGGCTATCGTCAGGTTCCTTTTATAGCTCGAATGATCTTCTTGATTGATTCCGTCCAACGGGTAGATTGGAGGAATTGCTTTGGTAAGTGTCAACGGTATGATGGCATAAAGGAGTATAAAAAGGAAGTCATTCTAGTTGTTTAAGTACGTGATTGATAGAAAAATTCCAGAGTCTGAAGCATCTTGATTATTAGTTGATACAGTCTAAGCGAAATTATATACACAAAGAGTGTTTGTACTTGGTGATACCTTGAGTGAGTGTGGTAGATCATCTACGCCGAGAAATCAAGGAAGATCAACACTGTAACATCTCTTTGTTCATAGTGGAATCCAGCCAAATTGGCTGTCGGTGCAGAAGAGTGGACGTAGGCTTGAATCAAGCCGAACCACTATAAACCGCGTGTTTAATTCTCTCTTTCCCTACTCAGTCTTACGTTGATTATTACTCTTCGCAAATCCTTCAACTGTCTAAGTATTGAGCAAATATACAAAAATTATCAAGAAAAATCTTTGTATACCTATTCACCCCCTCTAGGTACTCATACTAGCAATATCAATTGGTATCAGAGCCCATGTTCTTACTTTGTTTGAAGTATTTTACTTCAGAGTAAAAGATCCATGACTAGTATGCTAGCACCAGGGCTGATGGAAGGGTAAAGCAATACCAGACCACCCTACTTTGACGGAAAGGATTACAACATCTGGAAGAATAAGATGAAAGCTTTCCTACGATCCAAGGATCCTCTGGAATGGGATGTTGTGGAAAGAGGAATTACTCCTCTTTGCTGCATCAATCTCTCGAAAGAGGAAAAAAAGCGTTGATGCCAAAGAATGGCTCAGGAAGAGATAAACAAGAGACAAGCACTCGATGCAAAAGCAATTTATTCTTTATATTGTGCCTTATCTCCAACTGAATATAACAGAATATCTTCTTGTGTTACAGCAAAAGAAGTATGGAATAGATTACACATCACCTATGAAGGGACAGATCGAGTGAAGGAGACCAGAATTAACATTCTCCTCGGTCAATATGAAACCTTCAAAATGAAACCAGGAGAATCTATAACTGACATGTTTAGTCGTTTTAGAGATATTGTCAATGGTCTTGAGAACCAAGGACAAAAAATTTCTGATCCCATGAAGGTGAACAAGCTACTGCGTGGACTCTCCAAAGAGTGGAATCATATAAAGACTTCAATAAGAGAGACGCAAAGAATTATGCCTCTATCTGTCGACGAGCTGATTGGAACTCTTCAATCATATGAAGTGGAACGAATTAATGAAGACGAAGATCCAATGTAACACCCCGAACCATTCGCAGGTCGTTAACAGTGCCAATGATTCCTTTTTAACATCTCTATCTATTGGCTAAATAAAGCCTTACCAGATTTCATGCATTTTTTTTTTTTTAAACGCGGTCCCATGCGCGACTCATAGCGGAAGCAAAATTCACATCGTCATCTATCTCCCTTCTAACCCATGATACAAATACACACCAGCTACACATCAGGATTTTATAAATAACGTTGACGCTTTGCTTACATACATACATACATATAGCGAGATGGGGTTTCCTTCAGGTCGGTACAAAAACCAGAAAGGTTAAGACTCTGCCATGTCCCACCTAAAATCTCAAAAAGGAACTCCGACCCCTAACATCATATGAACAAAAAAACCCTCCCATCACCAGCATCAACTATCTACATCAAAAAGTGATCTAGCTCCTACTCCTCACGTGCAGGTCTCACACCCAACCCGGTGCATCAGGTGGTGGCGGCGGCAGCATCCCTCGCATAGCACCATCTCGACGGACGTGAACAGAAATGAACTCTTGTATGACAGGGCCCCCAGCCAGGCCGATATCATACATAACTAAGCATCGCACTCGGATGAACGTCAATCCGGGCACAGAGGGACAATCTAACTCCGTACACTCCACCTCAACATCAGACGGTAGACCGTAAAATACCCCACGCGAAACAGCAGGTAGCGGCATAGTGCTAATCTGAAATGTTATCCCCAAAAGGGGTGAGTACAACCACTCAGCAGATAGGGAAATCCAATAACAACTCAGTGCACCATGCATACCATCATACAATGCAGGCATTGCTTACCTTTTTGATGTCAAGCGTATTCATGCATCATCATAGTATATATATATCATCATCATCATGGCATCTCATATGTCATTATCATCACATCATCATTAATCATGCATCACCATGCATATCACATCATCATTAGCCATGCATCACCATGCATATCACATCATATCATCATTAGCCATGCATCACCATGCATATCACATCATCATTAGCCATGCATCGCCATGCATATCACATCATCATTAGCCATGCATCGCCATGCATATCACATCATCATTAGCCATGCATCGCCATGCATATCTCATCATATCATCATTAACCATGCATCACCATGCATATCACATCATAGATCAATTTCCACTTTTACTTATTAATTGATCCCCACATTATCTTTTCTCAAATCATCAAATTTTACCATCATTGTCATCCCTTCGGGCAGAAACCTCCGACAGGGTATCATTATCAATCCTTCGGGCAGAAACCTCCGACAGGATTCCATGATCAATTTGATCATCACCCTTCGGGCAGAAACCTCCGACAGGGTTCCCAGCATTCTAGCCATCTCATGGCCACTGGGCTTCCGGCCCCCCACATTCCGGGCATCTCGCATCTCAACTAGCATCACGAGGCATTCCCTTCGGGCAAAAACCTCCGACAGGGCTTCCGGCCTTTACCCTTCTAACCGGGGATCTCGCACCCTAATCCTGGCATCGCGAGTCACTTCCGGGCATGTATCCGAGATACAACCGGACTTCCGGCCCCCCACATTCCGGGCATCCTAAAACTCCCAGGGAATCTCTGGAATTACGCCACCAGGCCACCAGACAACATCCTCCACCACAACCTCTTACTCACATACCATTTTCCACTTTTTATCATCCTTTTCATCTTGTTATTTCATGGCATATGATTTACATACATGCATCACAATTCATGATCATTCACACATCAATGCCATATAACAATACATCATAATTCATGATTTCACATGCATCAATGTCACATAGCAAGGCATCATAATTCAATAGGACTCATGGCCAATAAAATAATCCCCCTTTTTATTTTATTATTATTATATTATTTTATTATTATTATATTATTATATTATTATATTATCTATTTTCATAAATAAATATTATATTTAATATTTATGATTTTCCAAAAATCATAATCTTCAATCAATCCTTAAACAAACAATTAGAATCAGATTTCACATAAAATCCATGGCTAATTCGCATTTTACATAATTTCCCAAATTTCCACAAAATACACACAATATTCGGATCACGGCCAGATTGCACAGTTTTCGAATTAATTCAATTAAAATACTCATATGACCTCCGAAAATTCCCAAATTTTACAGGATGATAGCCAACATATTTTCGTGCATTTTTCATGCAGAACTCTTAGCCAAATTCTTTATGGATTAATTTATATAACTCCACGAAGCTTCTGGAACCTCTACCGTTTCGTCCAGAACGTACATCACCGAAAAACTTAGGTTTGACCCATCAAATATCTTTCGTTTCTTCTGAAATTCGAGTATGTTATGTAACAATGTGTTCTTTACAATTTTCATGAAGGGATCTAGGTCAAATAACCAGATTATGGTCACCATTTTAACCCATGAAGTCTCGGGTGTCTCGGTACACCTCACCAGAATCAACCATCTCCAAGATCTAACCGATTCACCAAGTTATACTTGTTCTTTTTGCCTCATATTCGAGTATGGTGTAGCTTATGGTGTTTCCTACAACTTTCAAGAAGACAACAAGGTGAGATCTCCAACATAAATCGACATGCAACCAAGAAATCAACAAAAGGTCAGTAGGAAATTCGCAGATCTAAGTCTCCGTATAACAGAGCTTTTGACCCCACATATCACCATCGTTTTCCATGAAATTCGAGTATGTCATACCTCAAGATATTAGCTTCAACTTTCATGAAGACACCGAAGCCAAAATCGCACTCCAAATACACATGCAAGCTCGAATACTGTCTACCACCAACCGAACGAAAACAGCCACATAACATGAACACATTCAACCCTTACTTCGGTATTTCGCCCAAATCACCCCTCAAACCGAACATGCAACCATCAAACAACATGCAAGAGAAGTAAAGGAACCCCCACTTGCCTCCAAAATGAACGAACAGCAAGCACAAGGCGGCGTAGGACGGTCGGACTAGGCGGGCGTACGGCGAACGGGCGGCAGCAACTCTCGGCTCCACCTCCTCCCTCTCGGTTTCTCTCTTCCGCTCAAGCCCTCTCTCTCTCGCACACTTCTCTCTTGGACGGAAATGAAGAAGCAACCGGCCACTCTCTCTCCAAATCCCCTTTTTATACTCCCCTAGGCTCATCATAGGTAATGATTGATCCACCACACCTATGGCCAATACATGCTCTTCCTTTGGCCACTTGTAATTTCAATTTTTGAATTTTGATTTGGGTTAATGGGCTTAGGCTTAGGCCCAACCGGCCACTCCGCCCTGGGCTGGTCGAAAATCCTTCTTGGGCCCAATGGGCCGACTAGCTTGGCCCACCAAGCTCTAGGCTAATGGGTCCAAGGCCTATTTCGAAAATAACCCCATTTTCTCTTCTTTTTTTTTTGAATTCCTTTTAATTAATATTTCTAAATTCAAATTTCATCTTGGCCAAAACCTTGGGATATTTTATTTATTGAAATTTAAATCATATGGCCAAGCATTAATCTATTAAATTTGAATCACAAGCAAAATTCATCAAATTAAAAGACAAATTAGCCAAAACATAAGCCATAAAATTCTATCACCTAATTAAAGACATTTAACACACCTTAAGGCTCGGCTTTGAATTTCCAGGATGCCACATCCAAGAGGTAAGAAATCTATTGCATTAAAATCAAATGATGACTCTGATGATGCAGATTCTGAAGATGATATGGACGATGAGGAGCTCGCCCTCATGATAAGAAGATTCAAAAAACTGAATAGAAAAGGCAGAAGGTTCAACTCAAAGAAACAAAGTTTCCAAAGACAGCAGACCAAGTCTGTTGATGATGAGGAACCAAACAAAGATGTAGTTTGCTTCGAATGTAAGAAGAAGGGACACATCAGACCCAACTGTCCTATTCTGAAGAAGAAAAGAGGAAAAGCTGAGAAGTTTCGAAAAGCTCTCAAAGCCGAAACCTGGAGTGATACAGAATGTGAAGAGAGTGATAATGAATATGCCAACATATGTTTGATGGCACATTCAGACTCAGACTTAGATTCTGGATCAGACTCAGACAGTGAATTTGAGGTAAGTGATTTTAAAATTCCTGTCAAAGTCTCTAAATATATTGATCAACTATGTTTCAGTCTTAAGACTTCTCTCAAAAGGATTTCCGAACTTAAAAAGGAAACAAAAGGAAAATATTTAAGAAGAAAGAGTTAAAAGTTTAGACCTAAATGTTTCTACTCTTAAAGAAAAAGAAGATGATCTTTTGAAAGAAAATGTTTTCTTAAAAACGGACTTATCAAATATTTCAAAGAAATTTTCGATAGGATCCGAAAAGCTTGAAAAAGTTCTTTCAGTTCAAAGACCTTACTTCAATAAGTCTGGTTTAGGCATGACAGCGGAAACAATTCCCTTGATTGATTTTCCTAAAGTTAAAGAAAGAATTAAGAAAAGACCGTCGAAAGAGGCTTACAAAAATCATTTCAAGAAAGTTTTTGTAAAGTCTCGTTGGTCGAAATGCTCTAAGGTGTTCAAAGTGTAACAGTAAGGATCACTTTGAAAAAGAATGTCCTATGGTTTGGAAACCTGTTAAGAAAGTATGGCCTAATAATGCTTATCTTACTAACATCAAAGGACGCAAGAAAATTTGGGTACCAAAGAAAACTTGAGATTCTCTTTTAAATGCAGGTCTCCGTCAAGAAAAAGATAAAATGGTATCTTGACAGCGGATGTTCAAGACACATGACAGGAGACTCAAAGTGCTTCGTAAAGCTTGTTCAAGTAAACGGCGGAAATGTTTCATTTGGAGGAAATGGCAAAGGAAGCATCGTGGGATTTGGAACTGTGAAAATTGGAAATCTCACAATAAGCAATGTTTCTCTAGTGGAAGGACTCAACTATAACCTTCTCAGCATTAGCCAACTGTGTGATACTGGTTTCAAGATCTCCTTTCAAGAAGGAATTTGCTATGGAATTAGTAAAGACTCTACTCAGTCTTTCATGGGTCGAAGACATGGAAACATCTACCTCTTAGACATGAAATTGAATGAATCTCAATGCCTAATCTCAATTCAAGATGAAACAAGCTTATGGCACAGAAAGCTTGGCCATGTCAATATGAAGCAATTAGCTAAAATCTCATCAAAGCAGCTTGTTCGAGGTCTACCCAAATTACCATATCAAAAGTCCGATCCATGCACACCCTGTATTCTGGGAAAACAGGTAAGAAATTCATTTAAGCCAATAAATCATGTCTCTACTAATCATGTACTACAGTTACTGCATATGGATCTCTTCGGACCAACCAAAACTCAGAGTATTCGAGGTAAGAAATATTGCCTAGTAATTGTGGATGATTTCTCTCGCTTTACTTGGGTATATTTCCTTGCAAGTAAGTCAGAAACCTTTTCCTATTTTGAAAAATTTGCTAAAAAGGTTCAAAATGAGAAAGGATGTGTTATCTCAAGTATAAAAACAGATCATGGAGGTGAATTTGAAAATCAAGATTTCACAAAATTGTGTGATGAATCTGGTTTTAAACATGTATTCTCTTCTCCATACACTCCTCAGCAAAATGGAGTTGTGGAAAGAAAGAATAGATCTCTTCAAGAAATGGCTAGAACACTTTTAATTGAAAGTAAAATTTCTTCACGATTTTGGGCTGAAGCTGTTTCAACAGCATGCTATATCATCAATAGAGTCTTCCTAAGACCTATTCTTGAGAAAACCCCTTATGAATTATTCAAAGGTAAGAAGCCTATTGTTTCATACTTTCATGTGTTCGGTTGCAAATGCTTTATATTGAAAAATGCAAAAGATCGAGTTGGTAAGTTTGAAGAAAGATCAGATGAAGGCATCTTCCTTGGATATTCTACATCAAGCAAAGCCTATAGAGTCTAGAATAAGAAGAGCCAGTCTGTGGAGGAGTCAATGAATGTCAAATTTCAAGACTCTACGCAAGATGAACCCAGTCAAACTCAATATGAAGAGTCTGAACCTGCTCCAGACCTTCCAAAGCTTACAACTCAAAAAGTATCTCAGACTCTGGAAGACCAGCGTCAAGATGTTCATGAAGATTCAAATCATCATCCAGAAAAATCAACCAGTAACTGGAAACACAAGTCCAGTCATCCTAAAGATCTCATTATCGGCGAAATTAATGAAGGAATTCGCACCAGATCCAAAAGACGTGAAGAGTCTAGTGCTGTTGCTCTCATCTCTGAAATTGAACCAAAAAGCATAGAAGAAGCTTTATCTTATGAAAGCTGGATCGAAGCTATGCAAGAGGAGCTCAGACAGTTCAACATTAACGATATCTAGGAATTGACGTCTAAACCAAAAGGTAAAACTATTATTGGAGCCAAATGGGTGTTCATAAACAGGATGAACGAAAAGGGAAAAGTCGTACGGAATAAAGCAAGACTAGTGGCCAAGGGATACACGCAAGAAGAAGGAATAGACTATGATGAGACTTACGCTCCTGTAGCAAGGTTAGAAGCTATTCGTCTATTACTTGTGTTTGCTTGTTTCAAAATTTTCAGGTTATTCCAAATGGATGTCAAAAGTGTTTTCCTAAATGGATTTATCCAAGAGGAAGTTTATGTGGAACAACCGCCTGGATTTGAAGACCCAAAGAAGCCAGACTCAGTCTTCAGACTGAAAAAGGCCCTGTATGGTCTAAAGCAAGCACCTCGAGCTTGGTACGACAGACTAAGTAAGTTCTTATAACAGAACGGATTTGTCAAAGGTAAAGTAGATACTACTTTATTTATCAAAAAGGAAAACAAAAGTTTTTTACTCATTCAAATATATGTGGATGACATTATTTTTGGATCCTCTAATGAAAGTCTATGCAAGAAATTTTCTAAGTCTATGCAGGATGAGTTTGAAATGAGTATGATGGGAGAATTAACATTCTTTCTTGGCCTTCAAATAAAGCAATTGAAGGAAGGAACTTTCATTTACCAAGAAAAATATGCTAATGATCTTGTCAAAAGATTTGGATTGGAAAATTGCAAGAAGATTGATATACCAATGTCAAGTTCTTCGAAGATAGACAAAGATGAGGAAGGGAAGAAAGTTGATCAAAAGCTGTACAGGAGCATCATCGGTTCACTTCTTTATCTTACTGCTTCTAGACCTGACATTTTGTTGAGTGTTTGTATCTGTGCTAGGTTTCAATCAGATTCTAGAGAATCTCATCTCAGTGCTGCAAAATGTATCATTAAATACGTTGCTTCATCTTCAAGCATAGGTCTTTGGTATCCTAAGAAGGGAGACTTTAATCTTCTGGGATATTCAGACGCAGATCTGGCCGGCTGCAGAGTCGATAGAAAGAGTACTTCAGGAACTTGCCAGTTGCTTGGAAGCAGGACAGTGTCTTGGTTTTCAAGGAAACAAAGCACTGTAGCTCTCTCAACAACAGAAGCAGAGTATGTTGCCCTTGGAAGCTGCTGTTCACAAATTCTATGGATAAAACAACAGCTACAAGACTTTGGGATTGAAGACTCATGCACAGAAATTAAATGTGACAACACCAGCGCAATCAATCTCACCAAAAATGTGGCACCCCTCGACGGCCCCCGATCCGCTAGAGTCACCACAGTTCGCTTACCTTTCATTTTCCTTATTAACAAGTCACTCTGATACCATTTTTAGTTGCAGCGGGTCCATACAACTTGGGGGTTTACACATTTTTTTTTTTTATTCGATCGGTCCCTTGCGCAATTTATATGCGGAAGCACATCCAACAACTCCCTTCCCTATATTCAGAAAACGATGCACACCTACTAAATATTTATAAGTAAAAGCCGTACACCTTTTATTTACTTAAATCAGATGGACATTGTTCATCGGTACATCAAAATGCCGTAGTCTTCTATATTCGGCTACACTCCAAAAGATGACCGACATTTCCTCTAACAATCATACACTTAAAGTCCATCGATCAGTGTCGGCGTCCAAAAGCTCCTTCCCTTGCTCTCCTCCTCCTCACGGTTATATCCAACCGTTCAAACCATCTACTAATCTGAAATGTTGGTCCCCAAAAGGGGTGAGTACAACCACTCAGCAGATAAAGGAATCCAATAACCACTCAATGCATCATACAAATCATACATGCATTGCAGGCGTAACTTACCTTGAAGCCATGCGCATACTATCATGCATCATCACATCAATTTATAACACATACATATGTATCATCATCGTATCACACATGTCATCATCATCATGACATCATTACATTACACGTGTCATCATCATCATGGCATCATCACATTACATATGTCATATCATATATCATCATCATAATCGTCATCATGGCATCATTATATCATACATGTCATTCTTATCATGACATCATCACATCACATATTATCATCATCATCATGTATATCATCATGCATATCATACCATGGGTGATCATCATATCACATCACATATCATCACCATCATCATGCATATCATCATGCATATCATGCCATGGGTGATCATCATATCACATCACATATCATCACCATCATCATGCATATCATCATGCATATCATGCCATGGGTGGTCATCATATCATATCACATATCATCACCATCATCATGCATATCATACCATGGGTGATCATCATATCACATCACATATCATTATCTCCATCATCATGCATATCATCATGCATATCATACCATATCATCACCATCATGCATATCATCATGCATATCATATTATGGTTTAATTTCCACTTTTACTTTTCAATTGATCTCCACATCACCCATTTCTCAAATCATCAATTTTATCTCACATTTTACACTCGCATCTCATGCGAGAAAAACCCTCCGGGCATGTATCCAAGATACAACCGGGCATCCGGCCCCCCCACATTCCGGGCATCTCGCATCCCAACTAGCATCACGAGGAACCTCCGGGCATGTATCCGCGATACAACCAGACTTCCGGCCTTTACCCTTCTAGCCGGGCATCCCGCACCCAAATCCTGGCATCGCGAGGCATTCCCTTCGGGCAGAAACCTCCGACAGGGCTTCCGGAATTATGTACCGACATACCACCAGGCCTCCCCTGGAATTACGTACCGTATACCACCGGGCATCCCGAAACTCCCGGGGAATCTCTGGAATTATGCCACTCGGCCACCAGACATCATCCTCCACCACAACCTCATTCTCATTACATTTATCTTTTATCTCAATTTAACATGGCAATTTGGCATGGCATCAAACATATCACACTTGCATTTCAATTCACATGTCATGCACATGTCATAGCTTAATCACATAAGCTGTTCAAATTAATGCATGTACAAAGACCTCATCACACAAGTGCCACACAAATGGAATTGAATCCATGGCCAAATAAAATTCTATTTTATTTTATTATTTTATTATTATATTATTATATTATTATATTATTATATTATTATATTTATTTATTTTCATAAATAAATATTATATTTAATATTTATGATTTTCCAAAAATCATAATCTTCAATCAATCCTTAAACAAACAATTAGAATCAGATTTCACATAAAATCCATGGCTAATTCGCATTTTACATAATTTCCCAAATTTCCATGAAACACTCACAACATTCGGATCACGGCCAGATTGCACAGTTTTCGAATTAATTCAATTAAAATACTCATATGACCTCCGAAAATTCCCAAATTTTACAGGATGATAGCCAACACATTTTCGTGCATTTTTCATGAAGAATTATAAGCCAAATTCTTTATAGATTAATTTATATAACTCCACGAAGCTTCTGGAACCTCTACCGTTTCGTCCAGAACGTACATCACCGAAAAACTTAGGTTTGACCCATCAAATCTCTTTCTTTTCTCCTGAAATTAGAGTATGTTATATATCAATGTGTCCTTTACAAGTTTCATGAAGAGATCTAGGTTAAATAACCAAAGTATGATCCTCTTTTAACTCCTTGAAATCTCGGGTGTCTCGGTTCACTTCAACAGAACCATCCGTCTCAAAGATCTAGCTGGTTAACTAAGCTATACTCATTTGTTTCTCCTAAAATTTGAGTATGTTATAGTTTAGGATGTTATCTACAACATTCATGAAGACAACAAAGTGAGATCTCCAACATAAATCAACATGCAACCAAGAAATCAACAAAAGGTCAGTAGGAAATTCGCAGATCTGAGGTCTCCGTATAACAAAGCTTTTGACCCCACATATCACCATCGTTTTCCATGAAATTCGAGTATGTCATACTGCAAGATGTTAGCTTCAACTTTCATGAGACACCGAAGCCAAAATCGCACTCCAAATGCACATGCAAGCTCGACTAAGATACTGACTACCACAAACCGAACGAAAACAGTCACATAGCTTGAACACATCCAACCCTTACCTCGGTTTTTCGCCCAAACCACACCTAAAACCGAACATGCAACCAACCAAAACAGACATGCACGAGAAGTTAAGGACCCCACTTGCCTTAAAGATGAGCTAGCAACGACGAACGGCGACGGAACACGGCGAACGAACGGCACTCCCCTCCGGCTCCGCCTCCTTCCCTCTCGGCTTCTCTCCCTTTCTCTCAAACTCTCTCTCTCTTTCTCACCCTCTCTTTGGACGAAATGGAGCAAGTGGCTGGCCATTTCTCTCTCCTAACTCCTTTTATATCCCCTTAATCTCATGATTACTTGCCTCTCAAAGGGACCAATGCATGAGGACTTGTCTTGCCACTTGTCATCTTTATTTTTGAATTGATTTTGGGCTTGGGCTTAGGCCCATACGGCCATTCCCCCTTGGGCTGGTCGAGCTCCCTTCTTGGGCCCTAATGGGCCGACAAGCTTGGCCCACCAAGCTCTAGGCCAATGGGTCCAAGGCCCATTTCAAAAATAACCCTCTTTTTCCCTTTTTTTTTTTGAATTCCTTCTATAAATATTTTTAAATTTCCATTTTCATCTTGGCCAAAGTCTTTGGGCATTTTTGTTCATTGAAATTTTAATTTATAAAGTACATGGCCAAGCATAAATTATTAATCTATCAAATTTAAATTTTCACGATCATATGCACAAATCATCTAATTTAAGACTAATGGCTAAAGCATAAGCCATGGAAATTCTACCGCCTAATTAACACACATTATGGCTTGGCTTTGAATTTTTGGGATGCCACAAAAAATCCAATTCTTCATTCAAGAGCAAAGCATATAGAAATTCGACATCACTTCATTAGAGATCATATTCAAAATTGAGAAATCTCGATTCAATTTGTTGATTCAAAAAAAACTAGCGAGATATATTCAACTTTGGAGAAAAATCAATTTGATTTTATCCGCTCCAGACTCAACATTTTGAAGCTTGAAGAAGTTAAAGTCTAGAGACTCTTCAACCTTCAGACTCAGAAAGTTGATGACCGTCAGACTCAAATCTCTCAGACTCAAATCTCTCAGACGTTAATGACTATAGACTGTAAGTTGTTACTTTATCTAAACTCGAAAAGGTATGATCTTTCGTTTAGTCATTTTGTAGTCTCCGTGAAAATCGAAAAACTTGTCTTTTCAAAAGGATTAATTTTGGCAGTTATTGATTTCGAAAATAGGTATTCGTACATTTTCCTTGTACCGATTGAACTTCCCCTTTTCAAAACTGAGTTATATATACACAGTTTTCTCTTTCAATCTTCAAAACCCTAAAAGCATTCTACTCTCAATCCTGTTTCTACTTCAAATTCATCCTCGAAAAAGTTGTCATCTTTTCTTGGGAAAGCAAGCAAAGGAATCTCTCAGCGACAAGAAGAATGTCTTCTTCGAGGAAGTCTTCAAGAATCGCGACAAGGGGACCACAGAAGATGAAGGAGGGACCTACCCACTTCGATCTCACAGAAGAGGAAGAATTATCAAGTCAGCATCAGAACCCAACTCATTCTCCACCATGTCATTCAACGCCTTCTACCCCACAAGGTGCGGGTCATCATCCGAAGGAAGAGGTAATCGAGGACGCAGACCCTGTAAGAGTCCAAAAACCCTCTTATATTTACAAACTCTACCGTGCATTGAAAAGTACTGAGACTCCAATGAAATATGTGGATGATTTTCTTAAAGAAAAGAACTATGGGAATGAGTACATTTTTCTGAAGAAAATGGAGGAATTGGGAATTGCTCCCAAAGGTAAAGCAGAGGAAGCGCTTGCAAATATTCCGAGTGACCCTCGGATGTCGGGCCCAAATTTGATTGATGGGAACGACGATGACAAAATGTTCACTGATTTTCAACCGAGATTGGGTGTTGTTGCGAAGGTGAAGGGAAAGAGGATGGAGTTATTTAAATCGAAGGAACAGGAAACTTTGTTCTTCAAACTGCTGAAGCGAGGGGTGATAAACCCTAGGAGTGTCGACTTCGATTTCCTGGATGCTGTGAATGTGAACTTGAGAGAAAAGTTCAGTCTGCTTCAAATGGAACGTTTTTGCACTGACACCACGGACGGATATGCACAACTGACTGCATATTTCTATTCAAATCTTAGCTTTATCGATGCGAATAAAATATCTTTCAGTGTTCGAGATCAGGATTATGTGTTGGATGTGGACATGTTGGCGGACATACTTGGAGTTGAACGGGCACGATATCAACCAGTCAAAGTCTCAGTTGCTCGTGCCACAATGGACCTTGTCGAAGATAGAAATATTGAGGGAAAAATCATCTATTCAAGGATGCGTGCCATCAACATTGTGTTGCACAAAATTGTTATCAATTGTATTAGGCCGAAGTCTACATCAAAAACTGATGTGTCTAATTCTGAAGCAAAATTGATGTACGCAATCAACTCTGGGAAGAAGTTCTCTCTCCCTCACACTATTCTCTTCCACATGTACAGAGCAATGTCAAAAGACAAGGGACAATTGCCTTATCCAGGTCTGGTGACCAAGATCTTCAGACACATGAATATTGAACCTCCACACACTCTTTGTGTTCGACCGTGCGGTAAGATGGTGGTAGGTTTGAAGATGTTAACGAAGATGCGTCTGCAAGAACTTTCTAAGGCAATGGAGAAATTCAGAATGAAGACTCCAGCTCCGTCTGCTACAAAGCGAAAAGGGAAGGAGGCCATTGGTGCCCCATCCAAAAAGAAGAGAACTCTCATCTTGGAGGATGAAGATGAGAAGGAAGATCTTACAATCACTGCCTTGATAAAGAAAAGACGTTCTGTTTCCCAATCAACAGAACAGCAGAAGAAACAGAGAGAAGAAGAAGAAAAAGACAAGAACAGAGAAGAAGAAGAGCAGAAAGAGAAGGAGACATAAGCTGAAGAAGAAGGAGAAGAAGAGCAAGAAAAGTCTGCAGCTGAATCTGGAGAGAAGGATACAGAAGAGCATGATCATCACTCTTCTTCTCTTGATGTCCTAGAGACAGGGGGAGTTGGCGAACAAGAGAGGTCCTCACCTCATGCTGCCAATAGTGAAGGTCTACGACAATCTCCAACAGCACCAGAAGAATTTCAGGCCTCTCAATTGCTTGAAGAAGGTCACGATACGTCAGAACCAAATCTGCAAGACTTTACAGAAGCGCCATCGTCTACATTCACTCCATCTGAGAAAGCCAATGCTAGTACACAGACGGACAATTCTGCAGATTTTCATCGTATCATGGATATTCTTCTGGAAATGCGTGGCCAAATCTATGCTCTGGACTGTGAAATTCAAGCATTGAAGAATGCTGGACAAGCATCTTCAGTTACCCTGGAAGATAAGATGAAAGACCTCGCTCTACAACTTCAAGCCAATGCCAAGGGAGAAGAGGTAGCTCAACTGAGGGAAGACTTGAAGAAGCTAGAATGAGTAATCTAGTCCATGGGGGATTTCCAGATTGTGCGCATTCCCAAGCAGACATGACATCTTTCTCACCTTTTTAATGTTGACAAAAAGGGGGAGAAAGCAATTTGAACCAACCAACCAACTTTCTTTAAATTTCTTTGACTTTAAGTTTTTTATGTGTGTTTATGACTTGAGCAATCTTGGGTGTGAACTTGAACTTGACTGAATTGGCTGTGGATTTTAATGCTTGACTATTTGCATTCATATCAAGTGTTGTTATATGGTATTACTCATGAAAGACTAACCAATTTTCTGTGGATGCAGAGTCTGGTTGCTTTGTTAATCTTTATGAGATTGCCATATTGCTTGAGAAATGTTTTTGCAGGTCAAAGTGGTTCAAATCTACAGGAAAGTTTTGTCACCATCAAAAAGTGGGAGATTGTTGGAGAAATCGTTCCAGAATATTTTGAAGCTGACAAAACGTTTCCTTCAGTCTAGTCTGGGTATCTGCAGATCGTCTAGTTTAAAGTCTGAAGACTCTCTGTCTACCAGACTCAAGATTCAAGACTCAAGATTTGAGACTCAAGACTCAAGACTATTCTCATTGTGAGTCTTTCGATCCAAAGTGACGAAGTAAATCCGAGCCGAAGTATATGGTTGAGGATTTAATCCTATACTTCGGAGAAGATCTTTTTGGTTGGATAAATATAACGGATTCTTTTGTTCGTATCTAGATCAATTGAAGATCCGATGGTCGACGAAGTATTCTTGGAATGTTCTATTCTTGGAAACCAAGATCCTGATTGTATGGGCGAACAGGATTGATGGGCTATCGTCAAGTTCCTTTTATAGCTCGAATGATCTTCTTGATTGATTCCGTCCAACGGGTAGATTGGAGGAATTCCTTTGATAAGTGCCAAATGTATGATGGCATAAAGGAGTATAAAAAGGAAGTCGTTCTAGTTGTTTAAGTACGTGATTGATAGAAAAATTCCAGAGTCTGAAGCACCTTGATTATTAGTCGATACAGTCTGAGCGAAATTGTAGACACAGAGAGTGTTTGTACTTGGTGATACCTTGAGTGAGTGTGGTAGATCATCTACACCGAGAAATCAAGGAAGATCAACACTGTAACATCTCTTTGTTCATAGTGGAATCCAGCCAAATTGGCTGTCAGTGCAGAAGAGTGGACGTAGGCTTGAATCAAGCCGAACCACTATAAACCGCGTGTTTAATTTTCTCTTTCCTTACTCAGTCTTACATTGATTATTACTCTTCGCAAATCCTTCAACTATCTAAGTATTGAGCAAATATACAAAAATTATCATGAAAAATCTTTGTATACCTATTCACCCCTCTCTAGGTACTCATACTAGCAATATCAACCATGTCATCAATTAGTTAGTTTCTTGCATTCAATGGCACTTATAAAGTGGTCATGTGAAATATAGTTGATGTTATGACTCAATAATGGTATGTTATTCATTGGTGTAGTTTTTTACTAAATTAGATGGTGTTGAAGTTTTAAGCAGTGTGTTTGTGTCAGCGGGGACAAGGTAATAATTTCATCTTACATGGTAACAAGTACTCTCTTTCCATGGCACACTAACTGTAATTGCTATTGGAAATTGCATGGCCATTATGAATGAATGCTTTGCCAAAAAAATTTCTATGAAGCACTTAATATAGAGACTACGTAATAACCTTCAAGGCAAACTATTAATTGCTAGACATGACTTTTCCTTGATTTATAATTATTTAACTCCGGATACACAAACTACATATGTATCAAAGAAGGTAACAAAGGGCAGGATTGCTTGAATTACTTTTCAGTTGCTGAAGTAGCTTACAAGAAGTGTATTAAACTGGTCTTGAGCCTCTTCAATAGCATCAACGGATGTCGATCATTTCAGTTTTGGGTGTGCCAAAATCTTGTGAACTCATCATCTTTGACTGCCCAAAGCTCAATAGAAATGGATAAAGTATGTATCATTTGATTGGCAAAGATAGTCGATGATGGTAAGTCCATAGAACTAGAGTTCATTTTTTGCAGCATCCTTTTTTGTGAGTTTTCTTTCAGCTAAGCTTTCATCTTAGTTCTAGAACCAACGCTTGTATTTGTTCATCCTGTTATCTCTTAGCAAAATTCCTTTTTCGCATATCATGAACATGCGGTACTTTCACTTGCCTCCACAATGGTGATGCTTAGCTAGTTTATGTGGCGTATCAGCATAATGTTGGGGTTGTAACTTGCTTAGATAGTAAGCACAATGAAGATGCCAACAAATGCTAGGTTTTGTTGAAAAGCAGAGGTGGTTAAGGGTACTAGTCATACCTTATGTAGTGTTTTTTCAATTTCACTACAAAACAATCATGATTTGTGAGGAATGAAATAAAGGAATTAACGCCTGGTTAGCGAAAGAGTGAATTGTTGATACCTTCTATGATGTATGAGTTATTTAGTTACTTCCTTCATGAAGAATTGGAGATGCTTTTGTAGTTACTTCTGAACTTACATTTTGTTTGTCTGTCTGTTTGATATTCGTTCATTCCCTCCTATCTTAAATTACCAAACACAGTTGGGGAAGATGTTGCAATTTGCCAAATAAGGCAATTACATTCTTGAATTCTTATTTATTGTGTCGATGACATGTCTTTTTCTGAAACATTTGCTGTTTTGAGCTGGGTCTGGGAATTTGATGACTCCAAGTCATCGATAAATTCAATAAGGCAAATGCAACAACCTAGGTTGGTCCCTTTTTAATGAACTTTGTTTCCTGTAGTTCCAGAGATTGAGCATAGATTATTTGATGCTGCACAATCAAAGATTATTGTGAGGTTTACTCCACATTTAATGCCCATGGTTATAGTTGCAATTTTGTAGTATTCCCATTCTTAAAATTATGCTTCCCCACTAATAGCTGTAAGCTTTCTTCTATTACTGTAGAGTCCTAGAATGCAATAAACTATTCATGCTAAAATGTCTTCAAGTGTAACGGCTAGGGATCTATATGAAGTTGCTAACTGGGCAAACTTTTTCTAACAAATAGTCCCATTTTGCTTAGGCATTCAACGGCTTAATGTACTAAGTATTAACCTTAGCTTTTGTTTCCAGAAGTACTTATTTTTAGTACTCATGATTAGCTTAATCAAAGTACATCATTTATTTCATAGATCTTAATTGAGTCGGTCAAGTAGTAGACATGTTCGAGAACTGAAACTTGAAAGATCCGCAACTTCCTGTCATATTCTTGAGTGTGCTTCCCACATACTTCATGCTGTCTTATCACTTAATTCACTTTATCTTGCTGGATGAGGGATTTGTTATGCTATTAAAAAAAGGAGTTGTTCCTCATACTCAAAATCTGTGAGGATCCTATTATTATTTTATAAGTGTCTTTCCTGATCAAGTATTTGGACAAGCAATACTTATCTATGTAGTAGGTTCCCAAGTGTCTGTTCTCCATTAAGTGCTTTACTTTTCGTGTAACGTCAAAGTCGTCTTTTTATGATTAGCTGTCTAAACCTTCTTTTACATATTGACAATCTAGTGAAGGGAGCTTGTTGTCATGTTCAGTAGAATCTTCAATGAGATGATAGGTTTACCTAAGATTCTAGGGCTTAACTACCTATTATTGTTTCCTTGATGCATTCTACATTCTTGTGAGTGAGCTAGATTATGCATGGATTTGTTCAAGAAAGCTTGTATAATTGCATGGGTTGTGTCTAAGATGTAGCTTTTGTTTATTCTTTTTGGTGACTCATAACACCTTTCCTCATCTTGCTCTCCCTCTATCTCTCTCTAAAATGTGGTTATTGTTAACTTGTTAAATAAACCTATTTCTTCTTCATGTCTTATCATTCTTACATTTGCTGATGTAAAATGTTTTTGGGCCAACCTCCTATAAGGAATGGTAAAATGTTCATTTACATGGATGTCTGGGCTTTTGCAAGGCACACATTGTTGGTTCTGCGGCAGCAGCTTGTTCTTTTCAATCCATATAAGTGAAAGGGCTGAGACGTTGAATAAGTACATTGTACTTTTGAGCAAGCTGTAAGAGGCTTCTTTTCAACTTCACCAATGTTGATCGAATTCCATTATGCAATCTTGTTTTAAACTTTGATATTTCAGACATTTCACAATTTTGTGCTTTCTTTTGTTGCTTTTGTATGCATTTAACAGAGGTCCCTTCATGTATGCTAGCACTCAAAATCGGATAACTAGTAGTAGCAATGAGGATGCTCCTGCTGCAGCCAAGGTTTTCTAACTAAATTATTGTCAACAACAGCTCCAATAACTATTGAAGTGGCCAAATTCAAACGGTTGATGAGTTTCCTCATGCATGAATGAGAGGATCCTCCATGACCATTTGGTTAAGAGAGAGATGACCATGTAAAATATTTTAAACTTTTCTCTATTTGAAATTTGAAATCGGTGATCAAATGTCTACTAGATTTTCTATTCTGCACATTGATGGCATTGATTTTGTCAGCAAAATGGAAAGATTATGAATATTTGAGAGTAACAGCAATTAGAAAAATATAGGTTTCGATATATTCTCAAAGGCAGTAGCCACAACAGCTTGCCTTCTCTTTTTCGATGAATTTGATTGCATTGTTGCTAGGAGAAGTACACTATCGATATCATAAGTTATGTACGGTGCTCACTTTGGTGCCAAAAATTTCCTTCATATCACTTAAGTGTCAAAAATTTTGAAAAACGATCATTTTAGTGCCAATGTCGATCTAATTGGCCGAAAATCTGATGTGGCAGTTTTTTATTAATTTTTTACGCTGATGTGGCTCGCCGGAGAGCACAGTCAACATGTAAATCACAAAACAACATCGTTTGGTGTCTTTTCCCTAAGTTGAAACCTTAAATCCCCAAATCGAGAGAGAGAGAGAGAGAGAGAGAGAGAGAGAGAAGGCACAGAAGCGTTGTCTTCTTCTCCAAAGAACAACACCAACACCAACCACTCTCTAAACAGAGCCCAATCCACCATCTCCATCTGCGCCCTCCTTGTTTCCCTTGCACTCCTCGTCTTCTCTCTCTCTCTCTGCACCTTCGACCCCCTTCTTCCTCCTCCTCCTCCTCCTCTGCCCTCGCCTCTTATTTTCCCATTGCTTCTTGCTCGAAAACAACCTCAGACTCTCCTTGCTCACCTAGTCGAGCAACTACGACGGAGGCCGAGCGATGGTGGCCGAGCATGGTGGCTGAGCAACGGTGGCCAAGTAAGATAGATCGGCGAGGATTGAAAAAAAAAAAAAAAACCCTAATTTCAATCCCAAATGAGTTATGCGGCGTCGTTTTTGTGAGGCCATCCACATCTAACGGCACAACGACGTCGTTTTCTTAAAGAGGACAGAAAACAACGTCATTTAAAAGGCTTCTTGATTTTTTTTTTTAAATATAAAAGCCATGTAATCATTTTGGCTGGAATCTCTCGCCAGTGGCACCAAAGTGATCGTTTTTCCTTTGATTTGGCACCTAAGTGATATGACGGAAATTTTTGGCACCAAAGTGAGCACCGTATACAACTTATGGCATTGATAGTGTACTTCTCCCTATTGTTGCAAAGAGGGGGCATGATAATATGGGGTTAGTAACCATGTCGAGAATCAAGTTATTTTATTACATTATATAGCACTTATAAGGTGGTCATATGAAATCTAATTAATCGTTTGACTCATTACTGATGTGTTATTGATTGGTGCAGTTTGTTACTGAATTACATGGTGTTGCAGTTTTAACAGGTGTGTTTGTGTTTGCCGAAACAAGGCAATAAGTTCGTATTAAATGATAACAAAAAGTACTATCTTCCAATAGCACGCTAATTGTCAACTGCTATTGGAAATTGCACTGCTACTGTGAATGGTTCAACGAACATTTTCTACAAAGCATTTAGTACGGAGACTACGTAATAACATTCGAGGCAGATTATAAAATGCTAGACATGAATTTGCCTTGATTTAGAACTATTTTACTTCGGATACACAGTATCAAAAGATGGGATTGCACGTGTCACGACCCGATCCTCTGAGCTCGCGCCATCCCTCTTTGGTTGATTAAATAGCAACGTCCCAAGATACATCGCCGACCCATTCATTTTAATATGCATGCGAAAGCAAATAAATAATCCCTAAACAACAACTTAATGGGATAGAAAAGTAAGGCCATAATTTTTCGAACTGAAAATTCACAACATTTATATAACATGTTTATATATATATATATATATATATATATATATATGTCATTACAATACCAGTTTATAAAAACAAGGTCTGTAAAACAGGGGGGTTTAATAAAACTACAAATCCTCATCCTCATTAGAGCCTTCAATTGAATATACTGGAGTTCCTGGATCCAACAAATACAAGTCTACCACCGAACCACCGAGAGGATATGCTGTGCCTTTCCCAAAAGTAACCTTCAGCACATAAACAGGTATCTTAGGTTTTCGTATAGGACCCTCTCTCTATCTATCCTGCGCACGTTGGTACTATGATATGTATTGATGGGGTACCTTGTGGGGTAAAGCCTCATCAACCCAGACCACTGACCTTATGAGCTTATAGACCCATCCTCTTGGGCTCCCATGAAGCGAGATGTAAGATACCTACTCTGTGACCTTCTTCGGCTGTCCAAAAGGCTCGGGAGGAGCTGCCATCTAGGGACCTGAAAATGATATCCTACAACAAGATGAAACGACATCTCAGCAAGTTCACCCTCTTAAAACCCGACTAGGAAAAAAATATGCCCCAAGGGCTACCTAAGCACAAGCACAGGTCAGAGGACTTACATTTACCTCAGTTTCCTCCTACAAGTCTATACAATTCATATCTCATATAAGTCCAATCATCACTCAACAATTGGAACGCATCGTACTATATCTCAATCGATCACTCATTCCAACTACTACTCACGGCCCCATGGGCACGACCTACTAAATGTTCAGCGGTAAATCATGACCCGATGGGCACGACTTATTCCAAATTCAGTAGTAAATCATAGCCCTATAGGCACAGCCTACTTTGGCAATTAATCACGGCCCTATAGGTACAACTATACTTCAGCGATTAATCACGACCCAATGGGCACAACCATACTTCGGTGGTTTTCTTGGCCCATCCCATATCGTCATGCATAACATACGTTACCTCATCCTTCAATAGTCATCTTACCGCGACTATAAACCACCACACGATTATTCACCCACGGCCAAGGACATTGAGCTTCCCACTTGAATTTCTCAATTAAAATAATGTCCTAGTCTATTTTCTTCGGGTTAAAAATACCCGATAAAAATAATCGTGTGTAAGTACACGATCGGCCTAAGCCAAAAATATAATATTTTTATCTCATAAAATCCCACTAATTATGTAGTCTAGCAACACATTTTTAGCGTTATAAACCGATGCCCAGTAATTTTCTAATTTAATACTAAAATTAATAAATTTCGGGATAAATACCCAAAATCACAAATTACACTCAATGTGCATAAAATAGCACTCAAATAATTAAACAAATCACACCATTGTGATCAGCATAAAATTCCGGTCATTGATTATCCCGATCAAATTTTCGGAAAATAATAATTAATTAAATAATTCCGAAAATTAATTATTAAATACCCAAAAATGCAACTTAGGCCGGAAAAGCCTAATTAAAAGCCGAGACGGGCCCGGAAATTTTTTGAACCTCTCTAGCTAAATACTAGAGCTTATCTAGGCTCTAATTATACTACTCTAACCACCTAACATGCAATATCGAATGATTAAATTGCTAATCTATTATAATTATCTACCTAAACCATACTTAACTTAAATTAATCAATCATTAAGCATCATTAACTTACTAAGTAGAGATTAGTGAGTTAAACTCACTTGATTAACGATCTGCTTGGACCACAACGAGGGGAACGCGGAGAGGATCGATAAACACCAAAGCGGGTGCGCTTTTCAAGGTCCGGAAGGCCACAAAAAGGGCCAAACAGTGATTGAAAATGCACTAGCTTCGGCTTCTGCTCTTGGCCAAGAGAGCTAGAACAGGCGACTGGTTGAGGTGGAAACGAGCAAGGATGGGTGGAGGGGCTGAAGCGAGTCCAGGTGGAGGCAGGCGGTGGCTCCGATGACCACGGCGGTGACAGACAGTAGCTTGGTGACCTGCTGGACATGAGAGCTAGGCGGGGCAACGGTCGGGGATGCACGGCTAGTAGTAGGATGCGAGCAGTGACAATGGAGCTTGCAATGGGCGAACGAGTGGCACTCGAGCTCCGGCGGGCATGTGATTGAGGGGGGAGCCGGTTTGGTCGATTTTCTGGGTTGCTGGAAGCTTCAAGCTACTAAACAAGAAGGGGGTCGATGGATGAGGAGGAAGAAGAAGGAGGGGGACCGGTTGGGCTTTGGAGGGGGCCACCAAGGTCTTCTCTCTATCTTCTTGTCCTCTTGGTGAGGCCCACCATTCCTATCTAGATTCCTAGCCCAAAAGCAGCCACAAAACTTGTCTTGGAAGCCAAATGAGAGGGTCCAAAGGTTGAGGAAAGAGGGGCTACGAATTTTGGAAGTCTTCTCCTCAAATTCAACTTCAATTCCTCCTTGAATCGATGTAATTCGGCCTCTAAAAATTCAACCTTCAAGTCCTCAATCAAGTTGGTATTTTTCCTCGCCAATAGAACCTACTTGCATCCCAATTTCGCGATAAAAAAGGGTCATCGAAATTTCCTGATCGAAAAGGGCCTTATGTCAACTTTTTCCACCAAAATCTCAGTTTGTAGAAAAATTTTCGAAGACTGAGTCGACGTTCCTAAAATGACTCATGATATGAAAGAATTTTCCATTTTTGAAATCGGATTCAAATTTGTGGTTAATTTCAATCTGACGTGATTTTAGCGTGACCTAAGCTACAGGGTACCTTTCAAAAAATTTTAGCGCAAATGACCTGTGGTCGATTTTCTTCGAGCCACAATAAACCTCTTCGACATATTGGCGACTCTCGGTTGTCGTGAAAATCTCGAGATTTCAAATACTAACACAAGACATTAAAACGACAGAAAAATTAGTTTAGTATCGATCGACGAGAATTTTTCAATTTGGTGGAATCACCTACGTTTAACCACACATCTCAGTCGAATCGACCTATCTCTAATTTCTAATCAATCTTTACTGTGTTGAAATGATCTCTCCAGATGAGCACGGTCGAGTAGTTGATTCCTGGTTGAATTCTCAAGTCTAATACGTTAAAATTCCTTAATGACTTTCCCAGATAATCTAGTTATCTCAGGAGTGATCAACTCTGAGAATAGCACTATAGGTGCGTCGATGAAAGGCCCGATTTATTTAATTGAAAACATAATTGAAATTCCAGGATGTCACAACACGAATTACTTTCCAGTTGTTGAAGTAGCTTACAAGAAGTGTTATGCTAGTCATGAGCCTCTACAATGGCATCAATTGATGTTGATCATTTGAGTCTTGTGACATCGAGCATATGCAATTTCTCAATTGTCATGATATCTTTGCCATGTGAGGTGCTCTTTTGTTTTGCTCAGGGTTCATCCATCTACTAATAATTCTAATTCACTTTTCTTTCCGAGGATGCTTTTTCTTTTTATCATTGTCTATTCATGTGCTTTGAGTGCTACTTGAGTTACATTCCATGTGAAGCAGTAGACTACGCTTACTTGACACTGCACTTCTTAGACTTGGCTGGCTCAACTTATGTTCTGTGATTTTCCTTCTATACAGGAGAGGCTGGATATTCTTAGACTTATATCTAGGAAGGTAGAAAGTTAGCTTCCATCGATCTGCCAGTGCTTTTGCTTTGAGCATTTCATTTTTGACGTGGTCTGAAACAGGTTGTACATATTGAAATTTATGGGATTACTTGTTAAAGAAATATATAACCGCAATCCTACATTTTCCAAAAAGATGCATCCGAAAGATTACGTATGAACAGAAAATTGCTTAAAAAAAAAAACAAGAAGAGTTAGAAGCAGAGTTGATTTGTGCTGCTAAAGATCCTATTTTGAACTTATGTCATCTGAGGGAGTGCATTTGGTGATACATGTTAAGTTAAAAGCTAAACTCCTTCTCCCATGGAGTTCTCAGTCCTTGCACACCAAATCACCCTAAACATTGTAAATTACAAGAGAACATTGCAAAAGATGTTGTGGGGTGGATCTGCAACACGCTTAGGTGAGGCTCAATTAAGTTTAGATGTCCAATAGTAAATCACTTTTAAACTCGGATTTAAAATCTACTGATATTGCTTAGAAAGAAAAATGAGAAACGGGACTAAGACTTGCCTTTGGTTATCATTTAGTATAACCTTTCTAAGACATTTATCCTCTCCTTTTCTTTTCTGTTCACTAATTAGTAAGATTTTGGGTGTATTCAATTAATTATATTAATCCGATTCTATGTAATCAATCAGTAAAGTGGCAACCATTCGGCAACGCTAAAGTTTTGCTAAGTGTATGCTTTAATGCCCTCGTGCAACTTCCTTTGGCCAGTGATGTGTACTTAGATGCTATAACTCACATGACAGAAGGATTCACCGGAGTGGATCTTCAAGCTCTGCTTTCAGATGCACAACGTCAAGCTGTTCACGATCTTCTTGACAGTAGTGAGGGCGATCAGCATGGGAAAAGGCCAATTATAACCGACTCTCTTCTGAAGTCCGTTATTTCAAAGGCAAGGCCGTCAGTCTCAGATTCCGAGAAGAGAAGACTCCGTAGAAATTCTTTTCATTCGTCGAATTCTATCATTTGTCCCCACAACAAGAATTGTGCATCTCCAATCCGAATTTCAACTGCAGATTCTGATAGTGGCTTATTATGCATATGTTGGAGTTAATCCCCGTAATAATCTCATTCTTGTATGGGAACACGACATCTCTAGAATAGTTCATCAGGTGAATTTGCAACTTCCAGTCATAAATTTCGAGTAGTCGCGACATTTTGGCAAGAGCTGCTATTTTCGCAACTTCTTTGGCTTAGAGCACCGCATTCAAAGTGATGAGACAAATCGTGGGCTCAAGATTTGGCTATGAAGGACAATGGAAAATTATGAGCTTGAGTAATTCAGATGAAATCGTTTGCACTATGTTGTTCATGTTATTTGTTGTCATTTTGTCTTAGTGTAAAAGGGTTTGATGAGGGCGTACTTCATCAGTACAGTCATAGTGACTCTTGTTTGTGAATATGCTTTTTGCTTTTGTTCTTGGCTTGAAAGATTCTCTTTGGAACTGTTTTCTAATTGATGTAATTCAAATAAATTATGAATACATCAAGACACGAGATCATAGGTGATCGGCCTAAAAACTAGGAAATGTGGCATGGAGAGACCACTTGCGGCTCCCTTATAGCAAATGAATCTTTTTACCTCTAAGAAATGACATTTACCATGTAAAAGATATTTGTTCCAAACATAAGATCTTTTTACTACAAGAATGAGTAACTTATATATCAAGTGAAAAAGTTAGATGGTTGAGATTACATTTCTACGTTTCTTCATGTATGATAGTGAGAGATCTAATCTCATGGTGAGGTGACTCACTGGAAAAAGCTATCTCAGATGTGTCGTGATGTTTCGATTGCAAGATATAATAAGATAGGAATGGAATAGATATTTCATAAAATTGGAAGAGAGTAGGACTAGGAACGGAATAGCTAATTTGTAGTTTGGTTTGTAGAGTGGATTCAAAACTATTCTCTTGTTTGTTTTACCATGATAGCAAGGAGAATAAGTTAGGAATAGTAGAGAATACCCATATTTGAACAAAAGCTAATCTCAGAAACCAAGGTTGTTGCGACCTTCCCTTGGTAGGTAGTAAGTGGATTACTAAGTTCGAAAACTTAATGCCAACTCTCCGAAACTCTATCCATCGCAATTTTGGAGGTTAATTATTTTAACATGTAAAATCTTATTTATTCAGAAGTCGCCACTTATCAGTTATTAATAGGCTAATTAGAAAAGCTAATCTTTTTTAATATGATGAGCAAAACAAAAGCATTTAATATCTAATATTTCTAGCCTAAAGATAAAGGAAGAGATTTCTCACAAAAAAACAAAACAGACAAAAAGGTAAAAGGGAATCCATTACGCTTGGTTACGCCAGATGTTGGGCAATTTCTATGAGATATTGCACTGAGCCTTGATCTATATATAAAAGAACTTAGAGGAATTGAATGCTTTTCCTAGAATCATACGTGGAGATTCCGAATACTCTGAAAAATAAAATAATTAGATCGGAATGCATGAAAAAATTTCAAAGCACCAACAGTAAACCTTTTTGTGTCATGAAATGGCCCAAAGATACAATTATTTATGTCTTGACATAATTTCAGGATGCAACTCTAAATAAGATTATCATTGCATATGTACATATCTCCTAATTCTAGGAGGGTAGCATATATATCAGAAAGCGAAATGAACTTAGTATATTTTAAATTAAACAGAATATCACCTAAAAACACGACAAAAGTGAAAAGACGAGGTTAAAGAGGAAAAGTTGCATATAAATATGGGTGGGCCTAATTAGATCTATAGCACAAGCAGCCAAGCCCTCTCTCTCTCTCTCTCTCTCTCTCCCCCCCTTCCCCTCAAGCAGAGTTGAATTAGGGGCTATATTCACTGTTTTGCTAAAGGTAAATAGAGTCGCGCCGAAAATTTCAGATAGGCTTAGCCTTTCGGTGCCTTTCAGCACATTAACTCTTCTTTCATTTTTTTTCTACCCTTTACAAGAGGCATGGAATTTGATTCATATCTTCCAATCAGAGATAATTATGCTAGTTCTTACGTGAGCATTATAATGGTATTGATCCATTTCAAGGAATAGCTACCTCATAAATCATACAGGCTGTCATAAAAATGGGATCTACGTGCTTTGACATGATTATATAGACTCATTTTACAGCTTCTGAGAAGTTAATCGCTTTGCAAAATTAGTATGAGTACTGTGGATTTTTGTAGTGCATGCATCTTCAAGGAGCAAAAATAGGCCAAGTAATTAGGAAGTTTGTCCCATCTATGCATTCTCATTGCAAAAGCCTACGTTTATTTCCACGAAGGGTGGGAAACCCAATTGAAATTGAGTCCGCTTGGGCTTTTACTATAAAATTTCATATTTCTAAGTGGAAACGCACTAGAAAAGCATCTCGTTTGGATCCTTGAATTCACCCAATGATTGAATGTCATATTTTGGATTAAATACAACTCTCTGGTTAAAAAAGTTAAAATGCATATGTTGTCTGATCTATACCTAGATAATCCCATATTGTTGGATTTCAAACATGGTGCCCACCTCAGCAATGACTTAATAACTCTATAAAGTTTTGTTTGGGACATAATAACGTCATAAATTTTGTGTGTCTGTGAAGAGAAACACGTGCATTGCACGAATATAGAGTGCAAGATCAAAATCTTGAGTATACCTGGCAGATTTAGACAGTTAATAGAAAGAATTCAAAAATTTTAATAGAGCATTTCATTTGAATATAATACCTCTCTCAAATTTAATTTATGTTTGATCAAGGAAAATATCCACTTCTACCCTGTAACGTGGTTTGGAGTGAAAAGCGCGGCTCATTATCAAATGAAGCCCAGTCTGCAATTCATGGAATTGCTTACTTATTGAAGGAATTCTCAGTTCAATTGGCTTGAGAATCAATAGAGACAAGATATGAAAAGATATACAGTGGACATGCTCTTTCTTCTTTTAGATAAGTCATGACAACATCTTTCCACATTATCTTTGAAGCATTGACTCTGAAATTAAGCTACCATAAGTCGTGTTGAATACCCAAAACTAATATCCTTAGAGTGGGCTCGTGTAACTTGCACCGAAAGATGAGTGTGATTTATTGCAACTCCTCTCACAATTATGTGATAACTACATGTAGGGGATGTTACTAGTCTTCGCTAGTATAGAATGTTATCTGCACATGCATGGCTATATAACAATATGCAACTCGATCCCCTCGAGATAGACTTTAAGTTCATATTCCAATAAAATGTCAGTTCAATGGCAATCTGCAATGGCCGCAACTAGAAGGACTCGCCGAAGGAGAAGAAATGAAATGGAACATCAACTGCTTTATCATTCCATGGTTTTCTCAAGTATACCAGGAAATGAATATTGTTCTAAGTTAGGAATAAAAATGAATTCGTGATACTGGTTTTCTCAGGGTATGCCTAATATCGCAGGCTGTTCAAAAGGAAAATTTATGTCAGATTTCAACAAAATGCCAGAAGACTTCAAGTTAAAAAAAGAGGAAATTATGCTTTAAGACATGCACCGATTACAAAGCAAACCCAATCGCAAAAATTGGAGAGAAAAAGTTACATCACGGGATTTCAACTTGAGATGATAAGGTCGCAAACTTGACGAGGGTGGATGATAGGAGATGCAACCATCATTCATTTGCCTTCGTCACAACACCGTTGATTTCTTTTTTGATATCAGCAAAATTCATCTTATCAGCATTTTGAATTACGGGAGCAATCAGACCCCGCGTGAAAGAAAACGAATTAACTTAAACAACAATTTCTCATCAGAATCTATTTACTTGATGATCAAAAGACAAATCCCTATACCTACGCCACGCTTAGAGAGAAATATCATGGAAAGGACTGGGAATTTATGTAGTTAATCAGTCAATTTCTGGAGACGAAGGGCTACCGGTAGTGTTTTTTTGCGGTGGGGAAGAAGGGCTGCTGATGCTAGAAAATCGCGACATTATCTCATCACTTTTCATGTTTAACATCCTTGGAATGATGGAGGCATCCAAAGTCAAAGAACGAGAATCGTCGCTCTAAATCCTCGGTCTCCATCCTGGCGATTTTCTACAGCTTAAGAACAACGCCAGCGGAAATCATAATATGCTTAAGAAACATTGATTAAAGTGTGTAAGACAGGATTGAACCAGGAGCTTGTGCTCCATATAAGTCGGTGCTAAGCAAATGAAAGAAACCCCTTCCATCCTGGTGAGAGCAAAGGTGAATCACTACTTGTCAACGTATGAAGGTCTACGTTCTTTAGCCCATGTAGAGAAGAAAGAATAAATAAAAGGTAAAAAGTCACAAAAAAACCCAAACTTTACCCGTGTGATACATTTACCACTAACTTTTTTTGCGACACAAAAAATCCCAAACTTATATCTGTATAACATATTTACCTCAATTTTTTTTTTGTAACATCAAAGTCCCCAAAATCTTTTATGTGATGCCAAATTTTAAAGGTAAATGCGTCACTCAAATACAAATTTATGATTTTTAATACCAAAAAATGAAATTTGGGATAAATGTGTCTCATCGTATAAACTTGAAATAAATATGTTACATAGATACAAATTTAAAGTTCCTGATGTTACAAAAAAAGTTTGGGTAAATATATCATTGTAAATATTATTTAAGTTTTTAGATGACTTTTACCCTTTCTTTTTTCCTTTTTACAAAACAAGCACTTAATAGCAAATAGCAAGTAATAGATGTAATATGATTGCAAGCATGAGATGGGTGCTTTTTAGGGGTGTCAGCGGTTCTGTTCGGTTCGGTTTTTTTGAAAAATCGAATCGAACCGAACCGTTAGAAAAATATTCCAAACCGAACTGAAATTTCGGTTCGGTTCAGTTTTTCGGTTTTCAATTTTTGGTTTTCGGTTTTTTTTTTTTGTCTTCATTTGCGAGGAGTTCGTCCGTCCGTCTTCATCGATAAGTAACTATCTTATTTTGTTCAGCTGTTGGATTCGTGATCAGGCCCTTCTTTTCCATGTCGTTTTTTTCGATGGGTCTCTCTACAATGCATCAAGAGGAGTGACCTTTGAGCGAGCGGTTCACTGACATTTCCAACTCTGTCTTCCTTCTTTTTCCCTTCTGCTTTGCTTGACCCAAAGCAATATTGCAAAACAAATATTCTCTCTCCAACTCTTTGCTTTTTCCAGATAATTTAATTGTCAGATCACAGAGATCTACTTGCTCTACTTGCTCTCATCAGCTCTGGTCCCTAGCATCACATTCTCCCTCTCTTGCATTGCTCTGTTTCGCGATCGAAAAACAGAGCAAACAAGTCTCTACCGAAATGGACCGGCTCTCTGCAACTAGTCTCCTTCCCGACACGTTCGGAGGAGCAATGAAAAAATTGGTGGGGATCACCCAGATAAAACCACACCATCTGAACTCCCCACCGAGCCGCAGAACAACAAAGTGTTGATCAACAATTCTCTGCCCAAGATCCAAATTTTAGAGACCCATCAAACAACCAAAAGAGATTTCCATTCAGTTGGAACAGATGGAGCAATGAAACTCCTACACTATCTTGCGTTGATGCATACTTTCTTATCAAGCATAACGAAAACACAAGAAGAAGTATAAAAAAGAAAAAAAAGAAAAAAAGAAAAAAAGAAAAGGAGATCAAACTATACAGAATGGACAAAGAGGAATTGCCCCGAGCGTTGAAGTCCCCTGTGGCGAGGGAGGGCGAGCTTCTAGTTGTGCGGCGATGGCACGAGGAGACGCTCGACCCGATCCCGCTGCTCAGCAAACCGCCGGGCCAGGTAGGTCTCGAGGATCTCCATCACGGAGAAGGGCCTCCAGTGGGGGTGGTGGTGGTGGCCGTAGCACATGGCGGAAGCCGCGGCGGAGATGGAGATGGAGGATGCCCAATAAACGAGGATCTGCTGAAATCGATATCTCTTTGTTGTTGTGCCGTTCGGTTCGGTTCGGTTCGGTTCGGTCCGGTTCAGTTAACCGATAAAAACCGAACCAATAAAAAAAATATTGATTTTAAATGAGAATCGAACCGAAAAAACCGAATTTTTCGGTTCGGTTCGGTTATTGGTTCGGTCCTCACAATCAACCGTCCAAGATTGACTTATTCTAACAGGTCATCCTTTCAATCTTGGATGTCACGTAGGAATTTTTATACAAAACAAACTGAGATGGTCTTGAGGTTTAACTCAACCATTGAGGTGGAATTAAGACGTCCTTTGGAGATATGATATTGAATAAAAAAATCCACATGTTCTAAATTGAAAATAGAATCCAATTGGTATAGAAAGTAGCAGTATTTGATTTTTAAATTTTTTTATTATACCTTTATGAAAAGTTAAATTTGACTTTAAACTTTCATGTGTATTTTTCATGTTTGATTTGACAAATGATTTTACTTGGTAATTTTATATCTAATGGATAACAAACAGAGTGTTATACACAATCCAAAATTATCGAAAAATAAAAATGAAAATAAACGTACTTAAAGTACATTTATTAACATATGTCCGCGTAAAGCTTGGGCAAAAGTACCTAGTTTTAGTTTTAATCCTTTCTTATTGCGAAGCACTCCAAACACATGACTCTGGTAAATATGTTCGCCCGCCGTGTGTACATTAGGGGTGAGTAGTGGTCTAGGGTTGACCCTGGATCGACCCTGGACCGGCCCAACCCTGTCGGTCCTGGTCCAATTTCCAAGGGGATTGGGTCGGTCCTTGGTCCTGAAATTCTAGGATCAACACTGTGCGGATTGGTTCTCGATCCTAAGAGTTTTAGGTCGGTCCAACCCTGGACCAACCCTGTATATTATATTATATTATATTATATTATATTATATTATATTATATTATATTATATTATTTATAATTCTTTTATATATTCAAACCTAATTAAAATGTATGTTATATTATATTATATTGGGATGTTCTATCAATAGCATTAATAGTAATTTCAATTTAAAACTTTTGTTGAGTATCAATTATGTGTCGTTTGTTTTGTTTTTAGGTTTTTAGAAGTTCAAGTGAATTAACAAGATGTGAAGTTATATATTTATGGTTTATATTAAGTATTTTTAAAATTTTTATGGTTTAATTGTATTTTATTAATGAATTTCAGCTGCACTTTGCTTTTCAATTTGTATCAAATGGTAGAAGTTTTTGAAGAGTAGGGTAGTACTGCAGTTACTACAGTGATTTGCTAGTCAAGTGGTGTGAAGCTCATTTTTTTGTTGAGTGGACTTTACATGACCAAACGCAGTAAAACATTATTGCATATGGTGTTATGAATATTAAAGATAGATGATTATAAGAATTTTCCATGTTGTCCCATATCTCGATAAGTGGTTAGCAGGTACGAAATTTATATTATTGTGTCATTTTAAATTTGCTAAATATGTATTGGTATTTATAGTTTAGTTGCACAATGCGCATTGTCGATGGATGTGTAATTTGAATTTGTAGGTTTGCTTTTTTAGGGAGTATAAAAAATAAGACGAAAAAAAATTATCAATTGGTCCCGGGTTAACCTTAGAACCGGATCGAACCCATTGGGTTGGTCCAGTCCTTGGTCCCAGGCTCAATAGGGTCGGTCCTCGGTCCTAAAAATTGAGGACCAACACTGTCCGGGTTGGTCCTAGGGTTAGGGGGTGGCCCGGACCAACCCGGACCATGCTCACCCCTAGTGTACATGGTGCGGTTACCCTCCTAAATGACCAAACTGCCCTCACTTTTTTGACGAATTTCCAAAAAAAAAAAAATATCCGGACTACAAAAAATCCCCTACTCTTCCCTTAGTCTCTCCACTCCGCCAATCGGTCACCGCAAGCCGCAGCCACCTCGCCGTTGTGTCGCCGTCGCCGTCGACGTCGTATCCCTTTCTCGTGCCATCACCCCTCATCGTCGAGCCAATTCAGTGATCCATCTCTGCATCATCCTCGCAGAATGAAGAGAAAAGAGGGAGGAAAAAGAGACGGCGACAGCAGCTGGGACAGGCAGCAGCCGTGATAGCGGATCGGGGAGGGGTTATGATGTGTTCCTGAGTTTAGGGCTTTTGCTTCCGCTAGGCTGAAGGTGCTGGTGAAGGAGATGTTTGTTGAAATTTTGGATTTTTTTTTTCTTTCTTTTGGAGTGTTAGAGTACTTGTGGTGATTGGTGGGATGATGCTTGCAGGCTCCGGCAATACAAGCCGGTCGAGATGAAACTCCTATCTCACCAGAGGGATCTTCAGGTGTGTTGTTGTATTCTGCTATGTCAGTTTGGCGTAATCGCTGGCTTTCTCTAATTCGTATTTTTGCTGGCAAAGGTTTCCTGACTTCATTGTTGCTACTTTGGGATTTGTTATTATCGACATCCCTATAGATGTTTGTGTATAATTTCTCATTGACTGATTCTTTTGTAGCGTTATATCTGCTATTGAATTCGCTGTTGAGTTACATTTAGTTGTTCATTTTCTTCGTGTGATCATAAACAAAGACCCAGATTTAATGCATTGGTATTACCATAGACACTATCCCTCCTGTCTGCCCTTGTGCTAGCACTAGACCTTGTTTTTTTCTCTTCTTTTTTCTTGGTTTTTTCAGTATAGTGTGACCGACGCAGTGTTGAAATGTTGCGCAATGGTTAACATGGAGGTGGGCATACGTGCATGTGTGGGTAGACCTTTTTCTAGAACTTTGAAGCATTTAAAAGTGCAAATTTTTTCTTGATTCTTAAGATCTAGAAAGGCATGATTAGAGATATTGATACTAAAGCTTTAATCACGATGAATATTTAGTTTCAGGAAAAAGAAATGTACTCGGTTGAGACAGACAAGTAACACAACAAGAAGCTTGTCAGTTCTGAGTTCTGTCTTTCGTAGTGCATTGTTTCTTTAGTATCTTACATTTTTCATTAATGGAATGGGCATGTCCTCAATTATGAAGGTTGCTACACTCTCTTGCAGTTTTCTTTCTCCTTATTTCTGTTTTTCTAGTTCCACTTAAACCTCTTCTCAAATTCGAGTGAGCTTTACTTTTCCCCTAAAAAAGGATGAGAAATTGGCTTACTGTTGCAATTATTGTGATCTAATCTAGAATAAAAATTAAAACAAATCCAGATGGTCAGCACCTCTTTGATATCTCACAATGAATTTCTCTTTACATTGACCTGATAGATCCGAGTGCACGTGGTTTTTTGTTCACACATAATTTGATGACTTTGTTAGTATTTTATTGCTACTCTGTCAGCATGATGCTTGTTCATTTGCTGTTTACTGGGTTGTTAATCCAATGTCTATATTAAATGCCACGCAAAAATTCCTGATATTGAGAAGTGTTTAGACATAGTCGCCACTCTACAGGCCAAGAAGAGTTCTGGTGAGGTTCGTTGTCTCACGCAAATCATACTTCTGACTATGTGAACAAGATTTTGGGTGAATTTCCATTTATTTCCACAAGTTGATAGGGAAGTGGTGGTTATTTGCTTTTTAACAACAAGCTGTGGATTTCGGTAATTTAGTTGATCGGTGCCAATTGATTGACGACCTTGTGTTGAAATTGCGAGGCTTTGAATCTTGAAATGATTGCAGTTACTTACCTCTGAGCAAATTAGATCGAGATGTTCACATGTAATTAGAATGAGAAAGAGACTCTCCTTCTAAAATGCTTGCTTGGCCCATTTATGGAAATGAAGAATGTCGATGCACATCACTAAATAGTAAGCCTTGTTTATGCTCTCCACGTTAGGAAATTTTCTCATTTAAAGGTACCGGGAACGTGCTGATTAGGTGTTGCATCTTGCATGTTATACCTTATAAATCTTCCTCATACTTTATCACATAAAATGGTTTGTCATTAAAAAACGTTGGTAATATATCTCATGTTGTGCATTAGAGGCTTTCAATTGCTTATCTTAAAATGAGTAGGAATTATCTGCATTTAGGTTCTATTTAAAAAGGAATCACTTCAGCAGATCTTTCTCATCCTTTGAGAAAGTGCAAGAATATAGGAAGAGATATTGTTTTGCATGTTATTCTAGTTCAGAGCCTGGTTAATGGTATTGCGAAAACTGACAAAAGAAAGGTGGAGATGTATCTAATTCTGGAGTTCTTTCCTTTTTTTTTTTTTTTTTAAACTGTTTCACATTGGTTGTTCTTTTTTTGGCTGAACCTTTAATGAAGCTCAGACCTGGTATTAGTGTCTTGTGTATAGAACAAAACAAACAATTCATTTGTTTCATGTGCCCCTTCATTTAAATATGAGAATGCTTTCTTGCTGATTGAATATTCTTCAGAAAGCAATAGTTATTAGAGCAAACCTCTTAGTAGAGTTATTTACATGAGAGTGAATCTAACAAACTTGGGGTAAGAAGTTAGTCTTAGAAATTGTTAACCGCGTGTGAAGTCTAAAAAGCCATCCTTTTCCTTAATGCAAGATTTAAAAGGCTCTCTTATTTCTATCTCTTGACTAAGAAAAAGGCTAAGATTTGGATTGGGATTCAATTCCATGGTGACCACATCTTATCTGCATCTTTTTCCAGCATATCCATGTCCAAAGGAGATCGAGTCTGAGGGCAACACATTGGTGGGTGATCTGAGGATTCTCATTGACTTTGCCATAGCTAGTATCTGTTTGTATGCTCACTTTTTGTTTCTCAAATTTAAGCGCCTGCATGAGTAGCTTAATTTTTACGTGAAATTAATCGTCAATTTTGATAAAACATTTTAAATTTCTGTGTGCTTGTATGTGAAGTGAGTCTCTATACAAACGCATAATATTAGATTTCAAACTTGGTGCCCACCTTAAAAAGGACATAATAACATGTAGGACATGATCACATTTTGTGTATGTGCCTGTGTGAATAATCTGCAGAAATGGAGAGTAAATCTAGACCGCATTCAATGGAACTAGAGAAAGGTTCAACGCCTTAGATTCATTAGAGACGTCATCATCGATTATTAGCAAAAAGTAGTTGATTTAACCATGATTAAGTTAAAATTTTGGGCTTGGCACTTATAAGAAAGAAAATTTTGCTCACAAATATTGAAAAAATGAAATAAAACCCTTTGATCGTTACTTGGATGTTTCTACGATCTTTCCAAAAAGCATTCTAGGAGGGCCTGCATTTGTTAAATCACAAAATAATGGATCTCCATTGCGAAAAAGCTTTTTCAAGATTTTACAAATTGCTACAGTTTGCATTATTACAGATATCAATCCATCAACTAATCATAAAATGGAAATAGTTGCACGGATCATGGTTTGCAGACCAAATGTGATCACATCCATTGATGTTTAGGTGATCCATGTATAATTTATGTGATAACGATTTTTTGATGGACCCGATATATGTGGATCAGAGTACTAGCAAGTCTTAACCCAATGGAGTTAGGAGAGAGAGTGAACTCCCCTAAGAAACAAAGATGAACTTAAGTTCTCTTTGCTTAAAATAAACGCGAGTCTATCCTCAAGTCATGTCCATACCCTCCTGTGAAAGCACTCTTGTGAACGCAAAAGCAAAAGCACTGAAGTATGTTTGCCTGGTCAATTCTTTGTCAGACCCTCTTGTGTAAGCAAAAGCACTGAGTTTGTCTAGTCAATTCGTTTGCACATAGCCAAATTCCACATCAAACAGGCTCGTTTGTTCGTGTGTTCACACACGCACAACGTGTTTTGCAATTTCAGGACTAGGACCTGGAAAATACCAAGAAATTCAAGTTGATATCATCAAAAAGCATAAAGACCCTCATTAGATTAAAAATGCTTCAAAAATCTCAACTTTGTTGATCTCCTTGTGGAGGAGGAATTGTATTTTCTTCACAATTTCCACAAAAGAATCAACTAAAGTCTCCTGCTTAGATCCCTTTTAGCTCGACAAAAGGGATTTATTTTGTACACGTAGTTTGCAAATTGAATTGCATAAAGTTTTGTACACGTCGTTTGCAAAGTGAAACTCAAATTGCATAAAAGATTAACATTAGCATGGACCTAAAATTAATGAATATAGAAAACTTTAACCAATATCTTTCATTTTTTTGAACCATTAGGTGAAATCGAAGTACATAGACTTTGAAGAAGGTCAGCCAACTAAAATTGCCCAATCTGTTATGTAGAGTTAAACTAAGCTGAGAGACCGGTCACTCCTATATTGTTCATGAGATGCTTCTCTGTAGCTCTGTACTTATGACTGACATGACGCTTGGCATTGTGTTGCCAAGTAGCCCAATGACCTTACAAATTATTTTACATATCATCTTGTGCAATGTGTTATTTTCTAGTGCTATTTATAGATAAACTCAACATTTAACATCTTCAAATACGTAAAAATGATTTTATCTAGAGGTAGGCTTAGGCAAAACAATTAATTTAAACTTAGCCGAAATAATTGAATTAAACAACAAATAGTATAGAAATGTGTCTTATAAATAAGTAGTACATATTGCAGTAATTGTCTTCTTCCACAGAGCATCGACATTTTTTCTTCAAAAAACTCGAAAAATAATGTTAGCCATATTTTACCTAAATAATGCGGTTCACCTCACACTGCGGATTTTGGGCGGTCAGGCCAGTTTGAACTTGGTAAATAGTTCTGATGTTTTTGTCATAAAAATTCCGATCTTTGTGATTTTGATGGTGTTGGAAAGCTTATGATTTAATCTTTATGGTGGAACTAATCTATCGGATAAAATCATAAAGTTTCCGACACCTCAAGATTGTACAGCCATGCTTAGAAAAACTTGATATCTTGAGATCCAGCTGTCCGAATTGGGCAAATTGGCTATCTTCAGAAAGCTTTTGACAAGCGCACCTGATTACAACCTTCGACTGAACTTTTAATGAAGTTTGACTCTCGGTCAACTTTGCTATGGCATTGAAAGGTCGCTTGAGTCTTTAGGGACCTTTTGAATGCGTTCAATGATGCAATGGACGCTCAGTCCACAAGTGATTATTTGTCGAGCAATCGAGCTTTGCCATTTCTGTTCCTTATTTGATGGAGTTAGCCAACAAAGAGGGTGACCCTTTTTTCGGTCCATTCGTTATTGCCGAAATAAAATTTTCTGGAGTTCTACAAAGACATTCCACTTGTTCTTTTAGTCTGTACTGTGTTGGATCCAAAATTGAATATGAACGAGCTCGGAGTTCTGCTTCCAATATATTATGAAAACTTTGGCCTAGATGAATTGTGAGATATACAACAAATCTTGGCGATGGTGAGGACTTGGCTACATAATCTATGGATCAATGCAATCACATCCATTGATTTTTGTAATTTATATAGCTAATGGATTTGATAGGCCCAATTTATGGGGACTTAAGTACTAGCAAGTCTAATCTAATGAAGCCTATTTGAGTTAGGAGAGAGAATGAACTTCCTTAAGAAAAAAAATTGAACCTGCCTTTTTTCTTTGCTTATATTGTACAGAAGTCAATCTTGAAGACTTTGTCTGACCCTCTTGTGTGAAGGCAAAAAGATAAAGCACAGAAGTATGTTTTCTCCAGTCAATTTGCTCGTTATGGACTGGTCTACGCATTGCCAAATTGCACGGCAAATAGGCTCGTAGTTCGTGTGTTCACACGAGTACACACAAAGATGTCAATACTTACAAGTTCCGTTTGGAGATTGGCAACCCACTCGGAAGATCAGCAAAGAGCATTTTGAAATTTCAGGCCTTGAAAAATACCGGGAAATTGCAGTTGATATTATCAAAAAATCATAAAAGTCAAACTTTCGAGAATAAAATGTTTGAAGAATCTCAACTTTATTGGAATTATTGTGAAGGTGGAACTGCATTTTCTTGGAAATTTCCATAAGAGATCAACGTCCAATTAAGCGATATGAGTCCAATGCTAAATCAACCAAAAACAATGATAGAGACAAATCAAATCCGCATCGCCAAATTGCACGACAAATAGGCTCGTAATTCATGTGTTCACATGAGTACACACAAAGATGTCAATACTTACAAGTTCCGTTTGGAGATTGGCAACCCACTCGGAAGATCAGCAAAGAGCATTTTGAAATTTCAGGCCCTGAAAAATACCCGGAAACTGCGGTTGATATTATCAAAAAATCATAAAAGTCAAACTTTCGAGAATAAAATGTTTGAAGAATCTCAACTTTATTGGAATTATTGTGAAGGAGGAACTGCATTTTCTTGGAAATTTCCATAAGAGATCAACTTCCAATTAAGCGATACGAGTCCAATGCTAAATCAACCAAAAACAAATGACAGAGACGAATCAAATCCCGACCGAATCAACATTTGATTTAAATATCAGCGTGCAATTTTATTTGGTGTACAATTTCAATCCGCAAGCAATTTCATTTTGTTACCGTTCAATCTAACATCGAAGTGCAATCATAACTTGTAATGATGGTCTATATTCAGGTTAATGTAAATTTATTGCAAAAGCGACTAATTACGAGTATGAATGGCTTTTTGGGTTCTTTTGTTCACGAAGGAAGGCTGCAAGTGGCTTCCAGGCAAACGACGCGTAGTACCAAAGCAATGGCAAGTGAAACTCATTTTTAAGTTGTCCAGCTACATCCAACATTTAACCATTCATTAACACACAACTTATACTTCCGAGACCACCTCCTCCTCTTCGACCACTTCTATCAATTATTTACTCAACTTAGCCTGAATGCTTTTGTTTGCTTATAGAGGAAAGCCGCAGGTGATTTCCCAGGAAACGCAGTGGAAGTGAGCGATTTCACTCCTTTGCTTCGTCAAGTTGTTGCAAGGATCAGGCTCAAACTTCCCGAGTTACTGGGCGGACTCAATTCAGGGATCAATCACTCCATCGTCCTCTCAGAATGAAGAGAAAGCGGGAGGGAGAAGAGGCGGCTCTGACAGCTTCAGCAAGTAGTAGCCGTGATGATGGATCAAGGAAGGTTTATGAGGTGTTCTTGAACTTCAGAGGACCTGACACCCGCTTAACCATCGTTGATTGTCTTTACAATGACTTGATCCATGCGGGGATCCACACTTTTAAAGATGATGAAGAGCTCCAATTTGGCAAAAAGATTGAAGGCGGCCTCTTGCAAGCAATCAATGACTCCAGAATTTACATCCCGATTTTCTCCAAAGATTATGTTTCAAGTAAGTGGTGCCTCCGTGAGCTGGCACTCATAGTGGAGTTATCAGAGATAATGATGAGAAAGTGATCCTCCCTATCTTCTACGTTGTGGATGTGGACAATGTCAAGCTTAAGACCAATTTATATAAGGATGCCTTCCAAAAGCACAAGAATGACTCTGGGGAGGATTTAACAAAGTAGTGGGAGTATGTGACATCTGAGATTTTCGACCTTGTTTTATGCTGAATAAATCGGGCATTTCATTGACGCGCCTATAGGGCTGTTCTCAGAGCTGATCATTCTCGAGATAACTAGACTATATGGGGAAGCCATTAAGAATTTTAAGGCAAATAGACTTGAGAATTCAACCAGGAATCGGCTTCTCGACCGTGTTCATCTGTCGAGACCATTACGGCATAGATATAAATCGATTTGAGATCAGATACAGGTTGGTTCGATTGAGATGTGTGGCTAATCGTGGGTGACACCACTAAATTAGAAAATTCTCGTCGACCAACACTAGACTGATTTTCTTATCGTTTTGGTACCCTGTGTCCGTACTTGAATTCTCGAGATTTTCATGACAATCGAAAGTCGCCAATGAGTTGAGTGGGTTCATAGTGGTTCGAAAAAAATCAACCACGGGTCACTTGCACTAAAAATTTCTGAAAGCTACCCGGTAGTTTAGATCACGCTAAAAATGCGTCGAATGGAAATTAACCGTGAATTCGAGTCCGATTTCAGAAATTGAAAGTCCTGTGGTATCACAATCTATTCTAGGAATGTCGACTCAGTCTCAGAAGATTTTTCAGAGATTCCGAGATTTTTACGGAAAAATCGGTACGGATGTCGCGGAAAATTAACAGAAATTCGTATGGACCGAATTTATGGGAGTTTGGACTTTCAAGCCAAGCCAGTGAGTGTCGGGGATTTATAGAAAATTGTTCGGGATTTTTTCTTCATCGAGATTGAATCTCAATTTGGGAATTCGTCGAAGAAATTGGAAGCTCAAAATGTGAAATTCGGAACTAAGGGAGGATAGCATTATTTTGGACCTTAAATCGGTTTAATGGTGGAATCTATGCTTGAAAATGATGGGGGAGACATAGAGGATGAGATTGAGACCTTGAGAGGTTAATTGATTTTGTGGAGGCCATTTGAGATGAAATTGAGATGGGATGGGTGTCCAATTTGAAGCCATGATTTTAAAATTCGTAGCCCCCTTCCCCTAGCATTTTTTTGGGACCAATTGAGATGTTATGGAGAGTGCATTGTTGGCCTAAAGTGAGCCAAGGAAGAAGACTTGGCTAGGAAGGGTTCAAGGGGATAATCATGTGGAAAATGAAGGCTTGCGGGCTCCTCAACCTCATCTCTATCCATCTCTCTCTTCCCTCTCACTCGGCTGCCGTCCAAGGCTTCTCCTCTTTGCTCTATTCCGCACGCCTGCAGCAACCAAGAAGCCAGCGGAAGCAGAAGCAGCCAGAAACGCCAAGAGCACCGCACACCCATCCACCGACTCCTCCTGTGCACGTCTCCACCTTGCTTCTCTTCTTTATTTTCCTTGGCAGACCCTCTCTCGCACCCACGGTTGAAGCTGCTTGAAGCCCCCATGATTTTTCCTCCAAGCTGCCGAATCTTCAAGCCGTTCGGTCAAAGCCTTCTCCAAGCGAAGACCAGAATCGTGGTCTCTCCTCACCGCCGCTGCCACCTGACAGCTTCTCCATCTGCTTCGGTCAACAGCAGCAACAACTGAAGCTCCTCGGTTGACCGCAAAAGCCCAGCAGCAGCGACGTCCACGAAGCTGCTCCATCGTTCGCACGTCCGCGACACTTGTCCCTGCACCGCGATTCTTTGGTCAAGAGCCGCAGGTTGCTCCCATTTGGTTGACCACCGAACGAAGTCGAAGCAGCTCCGTTCTTCACGGCGTCTTCTTCAGCTCGTGCGAAGCGGCCCAACCCAGCAACTTCACGTGCGACACCTCCTGTCGTTACCTCGAGCAGCATCGTTCAAAGACCACCCACCAGCTGTGTGACATCCTGAAATTCGACCCCGTTTCAATAAAGTATAATGGGCATGTCGTCAACGTGCCTATGGTCCATTTTTCTCTGAGCTAATCACTCACGAGTTAACTAACCTATTGTGTGAAGCCGTTAAGGGATGTATATGCAGTAAAATCCCTAAAAGCTACTCAATTGGTTGGATTGGACTAAAATCGCGTTTGATTGATTCTAACCATGAAATTTAATTTGGTTTCGGGAATCGAATATTCGAGCGTGTCACAATTCATTTTTAGGATCCTGTCTCATCGTCCGTCAAATTATTGACGAGTCCAAAATTTCAAGAAAGAAAGTATCGGAGGAAAAATCGAAGACCAAAAGAAAATAAAAAGGGAAAGAGAAAAGAAAAATAAGAATAATGTTATTATTTTATTTATTTTTCTCTCTCTCCCTTTTCTCTCTTTTCTCTATCTTCTCTCCTTCCCTCCCTCTTCGTGCGAGCACTCCACCACCTATCCTCTCCCTCTCTCTCTTTTTCTTTGACTGGTCAAAGCCTCTTCTCTCTTTTCTCTCTTATCTCTTCTTCTTTCTCCCCTCTCTTTTTCCCCATCCCCACGTGACCGAACCCCCTTTTTCTTCTTCTCCTTCATGCGAACCAGAAGCTGAAGAAGAACAGGAGCAGCAGCCACCGACGTTGAAGACCAAAGCTGCTCGCCGTCGCCGCCACATGCCGCCAGGCCGCCGTCCGCACCGCCCGCGCACGCCACGCGTTCCGCCGGCCGTCCCTCGCGCCCAGGCGTGCTCCCCCGCGCATTCTAGCCACGACCTAGCCCTCGTTCCGCCCCGTCCGGCCAGCTCTGGCCACCGCCCAGCTCCGCCCGGACCTCCCTGGCGTCCCCCTCGTCCTTCGTCGGCCTCCCCTCGCCGTTTTGGCCGTCGGATCAGCCTCAACCAGGCCAAACCAGTAACCCACGAAATGGGTTTCCAGCGGCTTTAGGCCCGCTTTTGGGCCGTTTCCGGGCCCCGAACCCAAGCCGTGCTTTGGGAAGAATTGTTCCTCGCGTCGCCCCCGTCGGATTGATCCGATTTGCGCGCGATTTGGTGAGTAATCTCACTAATGCAAGATTAGTTGGCTAATTATGCTTAAGGTTGGTTTAGATTTAATTAATTATGTTTAGGTTGTTAGATTAGAATAAATTAGTAATTATTAGTCAATTGTGATGCGATTTAGATAAATTGATTGCGCAATTAACAAGTAGACGTGGTTTACTAATTATTGGAAGTGCCTCGGGATTTTTCCTGACCCTTAGTGGGCTCCAATTAGGCTTTTCGAGCCTAAGTGGAATTTTTAGTATTTAAATATTAATTTTCGGAATTAAATTAAATAATTATTTATTTTCCGAAAATTCAACTGAGATGGTTTGGAACCGAAATTTTATGCTGGTGACTGTGGTGAAGTCCGTTTATTTAATTGGGCTTTATTTTATGTTAAATTGAATTTTTAATGATTATTAATTAATTTTCGAAATTAATTAATTAATTAATTATTTTTCGGAAATTAAGATTTTGATGGCCGACGACCGAAATCTCGTGACGATTGTGGTGGCGCAGTCTGTTTATTTAATTGAGCTCTACGTTGCATGGAATTAAATAAATTGTGATATTTTAGGGATTTACCCTAAATTGATTGGAATTGATTGAGATTGAATTATTGATTGGTAAATGGCCAAGTATGTTTATTCAGCATTTATAATGCTTTGTTGAGTTGTAAAGTGAGTAGAGTTGTGAGAGTGATTTGAATATACTCTTGGCTAAGATCCATCAAGTATATTAATATCATGTGAAAATTGAGTGAGTTGATGAGTATGTGGGGATTCATCCCAAGATTGATCAGTGTCGGCATTCAATTAGAATTTGACTGTGAGAGGTTGTGAGTTAAACCTCGGAAGCCACCGAAGTATGGCTATGCCAGTTGGGCTGAGATTTGCCACCCGATATGAGTCGCGCCTGATAAGGCCGCAATCTGCCACCCAATATGGGTCGCGCCTGATAAGGCCATAATCTGCCACCCGATATGGGTCGCGCTTGATAAGGCCGTAATCTGCCACCCGATATGGGTCGTGCCTGTTAAGGGCGTAATTTGCCACCCGATACGAGTCGCGCCTGATAAGGCCGTAATTCGCCACCTATTAAAGGTCGCGCCCATTGGGCCGTAATTTGCTACCTAAAGATAGGTCGTGTCCTTCGGGACTATAATTTGTTGCCAAGACTTGGTAGTCTAGGCTTGCGAAGTTGTGAGTACGATTTGAAACTGAATAAGGGAAACGACTGGGGAATGATCCAACTGACATGTAATCGACTAGGTCGATTGATCTTTGCTTTAATCTGATATTGTGAAATGATTGATTGAATGGAATTGATCGTGAGTGGTTTTGTTGGCGTATGATCGACTGGGTTGATTGATCGAAATGTCGATCTGTGATGTGATTGCTTGGGTGCCTATTGAACTGTGCTAATATGCAGGTGGAATCTGAGGCCAAGGTACGTTTTCTGCCCTGTGCGTGTATAGGCAGCCTATAGTATAATGGTTTACTAATCGGGCTTAATGGGGTAGAACTCGCTGAGACGTAGTCTCATCCCAGTTTGGGGAAAACATTTCAGGACCCCGATGAGAAGCTGAGGAGGAGAAGTCTATGAAGGAGAACTCGGGAGTGAGATCTGAGGAGAAGGATTTTTGGAAAAAGAAGATAGTCCCGAGAATGGCCTTAAGTACGGCCTGGATGGACTGAGAGTCTATCTTCTTTTGAGAATTCCATTTTGAAGTGAATAGTTATGAAGTGGTTTGTGTTTTGTATAAAAGTTTGGTTATAAATTTCAATATGAAAAATATGGCCCTGCTTTTCTATCCCATCGTTTTATTGTCTGGGGATTTTAACTGCTTCCGCATGTGCTTAATAAATTAAAGGGTCGGCAATACATAGTCCTGGGATATCGCATTATAAAATCGACCAATTGAGAAAGATGTGTGCGTGCCCGAGGATCGGGGCATGACAAGCTGCTTCCTCGTCCGTTGATCTTCGTGAAGTGGGTTCAACATCTTCGAGAATTCCAGCGCCCGCATGCCCCGATCCCAGCTACCAGCAATTGCGCGAAGCTGCACGCGTGCAACCGAGCGGCCCATCAGCCCAATGTCTTCAGGTTTTGGCCCAGCTCCTTTTGTCTCGCGGGCCCAAAGAATTGAGTCCATCTAGCCCTTAAGTCAGTGAAGTCAGTCCAAATTCGGCCCATCTCCAGCAGTCCTCAGCCCACTGATCAGCCCAGTTTCCTTTGTGCAACTTACTCGACCCTATTGCAGCAAATCAAGTGAAGACCGGCCCGCAAAGAAAGCCCATTTGCAGTCAAGCCCAAGCCTAAGAGCGAACCCGGTTCGAAGCAAGAACAAACCTCAGTCGAGCTGAGATTTGTTGGGCCAAGGTCAAGGCCCGGTCCAAGCCCGCCGGTGTTGTCGAAAGCCCGATTTCGGCCGCCGTCGTGATGATTCGGTCTCCGCTTTTGTTAAGTGAGTTTTACTCACTAAAACTTTCTTAGTTTGCTAATTATACTTAAGGTTGGTTAGATTTAATTAAATGCAATTAGGTGGTTAGATTAGTTTAGATCAATTAAATTAGAGACTTAATGATGCATGTTAGGTGGTTAGAAATAGACATTAGCAAGTAGACATGCCATGTTATTTATGGAACGAGTCTCGGTAATTTTTCGGGCTCGTCTCGGCGTCCAATTCGGCATTATGAGCATAAATTGGATTTTTATAATTATTTATTTAATTTTCGAAATTAATTAATTAATTATTTATTTATTTTTCTGGAAATTCAACCGGGATGGCCGGTGACCGGAATTTTATGCTGATTGTCGTGGTGCAGTCCGTTTATTTAATTGAGCTTTATTTTGTGCGGAAATGATTTATTCGTGAATTTAGGATTTATTCCCTAATTTAAATAATCTTGGAAAATTAATTGGAAATTAACCAGGCATCGAGTTAATGATACCAAAACTATTGTAGTGGACTACAGAAAATGTTGGGATTTATAAAAAGGAAATTATTATATTTTAGTTAAAGCCGATCGTGTACCCATACACATCATTTTATTGGAAAGGATAAAATTAATTATTTGATTGTTTGCTTGAAATGATGCGTATACCGGTTCGATGACTCTACGGAGCATTTGGAGATAGTATGGTATGATAAATTGTGTGTATACCGGCTCGATGACTCCACGGAGCATCTTGAGACAGGACGGTATGATCTACCGGCTCGATGACTCTACGGAGCATCTGGAGACAGTACGGTATGATAAATTGTGTGCATATGGCTCGGTGACTTTATATGTCATCTTGAGACAGGACGGTATGATCTATCGGCTCGATGACTCTACGGAGCATCTAGAGACAGTACGGTATGATTCGACAACTCGATGACCCTATATGTCGTCTGGAGATAAGATAACATACTATCTATATATCACCTAGGGTGAGTAGTCTTGGATGTTGATCAGACTTATAGAAAGTATGGAAGGGGTTGATCAAGAGATAATTTGGATGACATGTAATCGACTAGGTCGATTGATCGATGATTCGATCTGATTGGGTGATGTGATGTAATGATGTATATTTGATATATATATATATATGTGTGTGTGTGTGTGTGTGTGTGTGTGTGTGTGTGTGTGTGTGTGTGTGTGTGATGATGTATATTTGATATATATACTAACTTGCAGGAAGGAGCTGAGGCCAAGGTAAGTCCTCTGACTCGTGATGTGCTTAGGTAGCCTAAGGTGTATTGGTTTACTAATCGAGTCTTAGGGGGTAGAACTTGCTGAGACGTGGTCTCATTGGTTATTGAATAACCATTTCAGGACCCTGAGGAGAAGCTGAGGAAGAGGAACCTGAAAGGAAGAAAGACTTTTGAAGAAGAAGATGATCCAAAGAGGGATCTTGAGTATAATCCGGATGTGGATTGAGATCCCATCCCTTTTGTAAACCCTGTCTCAGTAGATAGGTGTGAGACAAGTATGCTGTGAATAGTATTGTAAATATACTATAAGTTGTGCTGTTAATAAAAGTGTGGTTGTGAATTTCAATATGAAAAATATGGCCTGCTTTTCTATTCCATTGTTTTATTGTCTGGGGATTCATAACTGCTTCCACATGTGCTTAATAAATGAAAGGGTCGGCGATACTTAATCCTGGGATATCGCACTTTAAAATTGACCAAGTAGAAGGATGGGCGTGTCTCTGAAGATCGGGGCGTGACAGAGGAGGCTTTAAGAGATGTTACCAGAATTAGTGGAAAGAAACTAAAAGATTACAGGTATGGTTTGCTTCTCCATTGACTTTATTTTCTTATTGACAATTTCAATTTCTTATTCCTTCAAAGAGTAGTTAGATTCAGTTTGCTGCTGTCCAAACTTATGTAATGTTTGGTTGGATTTGACGCAATGATCTGTCCTTTTTTAAACCAAGTTTGCTCAGAAGGTTTCTTGCACAAATTGACTTTGCATTTTTAAAACCAACTTTTGATAACAATTAATGCTAAGGTATATCAACATGATTGATTAATATATAATGGAAAAAAAACCAAGATATCCATAAACATCTAAGATGTGTTAATATAGTATGACTATATATGTGTGAAAAATAAAAATATTTAAGTTTCTTAACTTCAATTGCATTATGTACATAAAGTTAAAGACGTGTTACAATTTTCTTGACCTTATGCCTATGATGTTTGCCTGAAAATTAGATCAAGTTTAATATTATATCTTCTTTCCTTTTGTTATACTAATGAAAGCTGAGGAAGAATTGGCCCAAAATAGAAGAGCTCAGTAAGGAGCTTCTTTATGCGTCCAAGCTTCTTCATGCGTCCGAGCTATTAATGGTTATAGTTAGTTCATACTTGGTAGTGTAAGATGTACCCGAGGGAGACGAAAGAATGCGCAGGAAACATAGAGGAAGTCTTTGGGATACTTTTCTAAAACTTAACAGCGAAGAGGAAGAAATGATAGAGCTGACCCCCTTTGGGATTGACCCAGTGACTCTGGGAAGGATATGGCAAAGTAGGAGGAGGCTTTAAGAGAGGTTGCCAGAATTAAAGGACGGAATCTAAAAGATTACGGTATTATTAGCTTCTTCCATTAAGTTTATTTCCGTTTCATCAATTTCGAGTTTATATTTTATGATACTTTTTCCAAAATAAGAACTTTCAGTTTGGCGCTGTCCAATCTTATGTGATGTATGGTTGGATCGGCCGGAGTGAGGGAGGCAGGAATTTTGCTCAGGGAGCAAGGTTTCTTGCACAAATTGACTTTTCACTTTTTATCCCAAGTTTTGGCAACAAATAGTCTCAAGGTATATCAACTTAATTAATTAATTAATCAATAATGCAAAAAAATATTTTTATGAAAATCTAAGAGTTGATGAAATAGTAAGACAACATATGTGTGAAAAGTAAAAATTTAAATCTCTTAACTTCGCAGCTCACTTTTCAGCTAGCAAAATGCTTTTAAAAATTTTTGGTCGTTTCCCTTGCTTTGACCTATTCACGGCCCTAGATCGGGTACCACAGGGTGCGGATTTCCTCAGCCTTGTGACCATCCTAGTTTTAAAGTTGTCAATTTTTATATGAAGCAAACAACCTTAATCTGTCTCTTACGAACTACTTTTCGATTATTTTACAAACTAATTTAAGGTGACCGGTGTTTATTTGAGTCATTTACTAAATGTATTTGATCGTTCGCTGATTTACAAATTTTATAAAACCTGTTGCCGATTTACAAATTGTATAAAACCTGTTGCCAATTTACAAATTTTATAAAACCTGCCATCTCTTATTTGAATTGTTTACTTGACATTTCAAAATTACCAATACTTGAAACAAATTACTGACTCAAATATGAGTTTCCTACTAGCTAATCTCTGATTAAGTTACCGACTAATTTAAGTTACCCATTCCTATGTGAGCCACTTGTCAATGTTTATTTATTTGTTGAAAATTCCCACCTTTCGTAACAAACTTTTTTTTATCAACGGACCAGCTTTGATTAGCATAGTTCACAAATATACTGAGGTAAGGAACTCAATTATCAAAATACCAAGCATAACTTGAGTTACTTACCAACTTATTCCGATTAAATTACCAACAAAATTAATGTGATTGATGAAATTGCTAAATTAAACCAGTTGGTAGATTATTTGGAAAAATGATTGTAGGCAACTCAAATGAAGGCTAATAAATACTTTGAAAGCGTTCCTCATTTTCGGTTACTACCCTATTACTCGGGTACATTAAGAAAAACGCTTTTGAGCTTTTATTCTTGTTTCCTAAATTCAAGGTAACTGCCTGGTGAGAAAATCTTTTTCTTTTATGTCAATCTTCAAACTCATCCTTAGTGGCTGAAGAGATAAAAAGGACCGGATTCACCGAGGAATTCTACTCAAAACCCAATTAGACCTTCGTCATGAAATAACCCTTTTCCTACCATTTATCGGACCAAAGAATCCTGACGGTAGCAGCTTTCATTTTTCATTTTTTATTTTTTTCCTTTTTTGTGGCAAATGGCTCGCAGTATGAATGATCACTCATTTCATGCTGGTTGCTCTCAAAGTCAATTACTTCGAATTTGATGATAACTTCCAGTGACACGTTATGCAAAAATAGATTCCATATGTGATTTTTTTTTTTTTTTATCTGAGATGATTGTATGTTATGTATGTGGCAGCTTATATAAACTTACAAACCTCATGGTGGAAGAGGTTTCAAATTTGCTATGGACAAGACAGACGGACATGTCTAATCATTTTGTGGGAATTAAGGATCGAATGGACCACATTATGAAGCTATTAGATGTAGGAGCTTTTGATGTACGGTTTATTGTAATTCATGGTATGGGTGGCATCGGAAAAACGACTAGCCGAGGCCGTCTACAAGCAAATCTACCCTCAATTTCGGGGTTATTGTTGTTTTCTTAAAGATGTTCGAACTCATGACATAATAGGCTTACAAAAGAAATTGCTGTTTGACGTTCTCAATCTTAATTGCACAAACCCCTTCTTCATTGATGAAATGATCAAGATAAGGTTTCTTGGCAAGAAAGTCCTCGTTGTTCTTGATGACATCGACAACTGGGACCAAATCATGAGGCTTGTGGGTGAGCCCAACTGGTTTGGTGGGGGTAGTAGAATCATCATAACAAAAAGAAATATTGAATTCCTAGTAAAGGAAGGTGAGGATGACAATCTCCCAATCTCTTATAGCGGAGAATTGTCATTCTACGATATGCTGGAGATGAATTTACATGATGCTCTTCAAATTTTCTGGGAGCGTGCCTTGGGACGTGCCAAGCCTCCGCCTAGTTACATGGATATCACAGAAAAGCTAGTCAATGCACTAGGAGGACTTCCATTGGCTCTCAATGTCGTAGGTTCCACACTCCGTGGAAAATGCCGAAGAACATGGGAAGACACCCTATGTAAGTTAAAGAAGGTGATGAATGAGGATGTCAAGAAGAAGTTGATGATAAGCTATGAAGCATTGGCAGCTAATCAACGGCAAATTTATCTTGATATCGCATGTTTTTGCTTCAACAAAGAGAAAGCAATTGCAGTTAAATATTGGGACGCAATTTTTGGATATCCAACCGAAATCGAGGTCAATATCCTCATACGTATGTCTCTAATAAAAATATCCTACGATAATAAACTATGGATGCACGACCAACTTAGACACCTTGGAAGGAGTATCGTCCATCCAGAAAGTGGCAAAATCCGTATGAAGGGTAGCAAATTGTGGTCTCCCAAGGATGCCTTCCATGTAGTGCAGACAGAAACGGTAATCTTGACCTCTAAATGTTTTCCAGTGCATCCATTAGCATCACCACCTTTTTATCTAATTTCAAGTCAAAGTGACATATGTACTCATTGGTTGCTACTTTTGTTTTCCAGGGAACCAAAGACATAGTGGCACTCAATCTTGGTACACCTAGCCCAAATAAGATGTACAGATTTAAGCGCAAGCAATTTATGAGCTTGGTCAACCTTAGGTTCCTTCAATTGGACCATGGAAATTTTGAAGGAGACTTTAAGAATGTTTTCTTTAATCTGAGATGGCTCTCTTGGAGCAATTGCCCTTCAAAATTCCGAGCTAGCAACTTTGGGTTGAAGAACTTAACAATTCTCATGTTATCTGGGAATAACGTTACTAAAGATTGGGGAGGATGGTGTCAAATCATGGTATGATCTCACAACATCCTTTTGCATTATATTTACTCTTCCTCTTTTCTGAGTGTCTACTCAATTTCTTTATAGGTAGTAGAACAATTGAAAATCCTACAGCTCGAGGACTGTCCATTCCTTAGAAAGATGCCCAAGTTTACCATAATCTCGCAGCTGGAGAAATTGATTCTTAGATGCGTTCGACTAAGAAAAATTGACAAGTCCATCAGCAATCTACAACATCTTGATTACCTAGAGATAAAGAGTGAAGGTATTGAGTTGCCACCAGAGTCCATCGGCAGTCTAAAATCTTTGACAATGCTAAGAATAGATTGGACACCCTCAATGAAGCCTCACTCGATTGGCAATTTAGCAAAGGTGAAGTCTCTAATCTTGCCATGCAAGGAACTTCAAAAGCTTCCTGACTCTATCGGACAATTGGAGTCACTACTTGAGCTAGATGTCCAATATTTAAAAATTAGTGAATTACCTCATTCTATTGGAAATCTTGAAAGGTTAAAAGTTTTACGCATATGGAATTCCTATCTAGAAACGCTACCAAACTCGATTGGGAGGCTCCAATCATTGGTCAAGTTGGATTTGAGGGAGTCAAGAATCAGGAGCTTACCTGATTGTATTGGAAATTTCAAAAAGTTGAAGGTACTAAATCTCAATTATAGTTGCATAAGTGAACTTCCGAAAACCATAGGAATGTTGGAAAATCTGGAAGTGTTACATGCCTCCTCTGAACATCTAGTGGGGGAAATTCCAAGTGAAATCGGGGCACTATCCTCATTGAAATATCTAAACTTATTCGGAGGTTGCTTTAGTAGATTTCCCACAACGATCAATCAGCTTACAAATCTCCAAATTCTTTCGTTAATGTTCTGTGATTGAATCCAACGGTTGCCGAAGCTTCCCAAGAGTCTAATTTATTTAAGCCTTACATCGAATTCACTGACCACGATCCCCGATTGCTCAAACCTAACCAATTTAGTTCACCTTATGATAGCTGGATATTCAATTGAGGAACCCAACACAGAGGGGATCGTGAGACTACCTGCTCTAAAACAAATGACCCTCCGTGTTGGAAAAATGGCCTTGCTTCCAACCGATTTCAATTTCCTCTCTCAACTACAAAGCCTCAACATAAATAATGTTGAGTCCCAATCTCTTATCAGGCTCCCATCCAGCCTTCAAAATTTGGCGTTAAGCAATGTCCAATCACCGATAGATTGGTCAGTCTTTTCCAACTTGGAGAATTTGTTGAAGCTATATATTGATGGATATTCGCCAAGAGAGATTTGATTTGAGGTGCTTGGAGAACTACGGAAATTCAATCAATTGTAGATGTGCAACTGTCCCTTGCTCAAGACACTGCCTATTATGCCTTGTTTGAAGGAGATCCAGCATTTGTACCTGTTCCAATTGCCTATGCTAATTAAGATTCAAGGTTTGGGAAAATTGAAATCATTGCAGAATTTGTCTATCTCGTTTTGCAATTCAATCAAAAGGTTAAACGAATCTGATCTCTCTAGTCTACCGAATCTGAAATGTTTGAGATTCCATATATGTGAATCATTGGAGAGGATACTGGGTGTGCCAAAATCTTGTCAACTAGAGGTCTATGATTGCCCACGGTTCAATAGAGATCGATAAGATATGTATCATTTGATTGGCAAAGATAGTCGATGATGGTAAGTCCATAGAACTTACCATCATCGACTATCGTTTTTTGTTGTGTCCTATTTTGTGAGTTTTCCTTTAGCTAACCTTTCATCTTGGTTCTAGAACCACCTCTTGCATTCGTTCATCCTGTTGTCTTTGAGGGAAAATCCTCTTTAATGTATCATAAACGTGTGATACTTTGAGTTGCCTACTTGACGATGGTGATACCTAGCTGGTTTATGTTGCGTGTCACGCCCGAACCTTGAGTGCGTACACATTCCTCTGCAGTTGATACAAATGAGACGTTCCCACGACGTGTCACCGACCCATTCATTTTAATACACATGCGGAAGCGGAACAATAAACCCTTGACAACAAACAGCATGGGATAGGAAAGCAAGGCAACATTTCACAAAGCCAAACTTTTATAAACAACTGGGTTTAGTTACAAAGGAGTCTAGACAAAGGTCTGCAAAATATCGGCTCTCAAAAAGAAGCTGTCCTACATCAAACTAGTTGGACACATACGCCGATCCTTCAGACTCCACCTCCACAGACTCCGAGCTTTGGGTCCTCCATAACCACTAGCTAAGGACCTGAAAATTTAAGCCCACGACAGGGTGAGACATTGTCTTAGCAAGTTCACTCCCTAAACCCCTATTAGGAAGGAAATACGCCAAGGGTGGCCTAGCCACATAACCACACAATGAGATCAGAGGACTTACCTCACCTCAGTTCCTTCCTACACGTTAGCACAGTTTATATACACAAAATTGTATATAATCTGGACACACAACAATTGAAACGCCCCACTCAACTGTATCAAGCAAAAGGGGTCCTGATTATAAGGCCAAATCGTTATGACACGTCCTATACCATGCTACACAGTTTTGTCTCATAATCAGGCGCATCTAACATGAACCATCATGCATTCCAATTGTTAATTAAACCCCCTCAAGGGTACAACCTACTCATAAGTTTGGTGTCTTCTGGCGTAGCCAGGCATCATCTCACCACCATTGAGCACAACGACGTCTATATCTTAATAGAGGGCTTTCCTGAAGAAGCGTAGGTCCATAATCTACTGCGACCCGAGTCCTAATGAATGGATATCCCATATAGGATAACGTTTGACTTAAAAGCTCAAGATAGGTTCTCTTTAACCAACACACGACCAATCAATCTCGGTTTAGGACTCCGTGCATTGCACTCAAATGCCTCAATTAAAATGGTGATCATGGCTTATTTTCTTCGTATTAAAAACATTTGAAAATATTCGTGTGTGGTACACGATCAATTCGAACCTTGAAAAGTGATATCTTTCCTTTTCAAACTCCACTATTTGATATAGTGCTTAAAATCCATTTTCAATGTCAAAACCTAACACCCGGGATTTTTCTGAATAAATTCCATATTTTTACAATCATCACTCAATTTGCACAATCCAACAATCAAATGCATAATTTGAAGACACCACAATGATCGGCACGAAATTCCGATCTCCAACTATTCCGGTCTAATTTTCGAAAAATAATAAATAATTAAATATATTCTAAAATTAAATAAATAATATATTATACTAATATAATTTAATAAAATAATATTTATAATTTCGAAATAATTAATTAATTTTAAATAATTAATTAAGGCCTAATCAAGATTACACTAATTTAATCACCTAATTAGCCTTAATTAATTATCCACTAAACTAATCACATCCTTTAATCTAATTAACAATTAACAAAGCTAATCTAACCACATAGACATGCTTAGCCTAATCTAAACAACCCTTAAGCATAATTAACCTCTTAAGCAAGGTTTAGTGAGTAAACTCACTGAATTAGCGTTCCGATGAGTCCATCGCAATGGCGATGCCAAGGCGGGCGATAAACCTCCAAGTGGTGACACCAAGCGAGGCTAGGAAGGGCTTAGAAACGGGCCACGAAGTCCTAAGGTCTTGCTGGAACTTTAGCTTCTACTTGTTGAACCAAGAAGGAAAACCAGTGGCTGAACGATGAGGAATCGGGCTAATCGGAGCTTCGGCGAGCAGGTGGTTGGCAACCGGTGGCTCCCGGGGGTCAAGGGGGACTTGCCAGTGGTTGGTACAGGCGGAGGAAGGGTCGGAATGGGAGAAAAATCGAAGAAAACACAAAACATGCAGACTAGGTGAGCGGACCGACCAACCGGCGACCGGCGGCTTCTAGCTAGCGGACAGGACGGCCGGCAAATTGTTCCAACGAGCGGTGAGGTGCTCCTAAATGGATTGGGTGTGCTGAAAACGATGGTGGGTGGAGCGTGAGCTAATTCGCACAGGAATGTAACTTTTAACTCAGATCTTTGGAGAAAGGTCAGTTGGAGCAAAAATTGGAAGAAGAGCAAACAAAGGAGGAAAAGAGGTCCGATGGCTTTGTAGGTGTACGACCAACTAGTGGGGCTGTTGCTCTGTGTTCTTTGGTATTTTGGGAGCTTCAAATGGTCTCTAATGGAGAAAGCAAAGCCAAAGGAAGAAGAAGAAGTGGTTGAAGCAAGAGGGTCCTCAAAGTGGCTTCCAAGGGCTTCAACACTTGTCCAACTCTCCTTGCTTTGCCCCCACCAGTTGGTTTGTCATCCTCAGCCACTCTCTCACTTCAATCTTCCTCAACAAGCTCGCCAATGGGTCCAAAATGTTCCTCCCCCCATCACATACGAATTTTGTGACTTTGCCCTTCAATTTTATTCAATTTCTCATCCAATCAATCTAAATTAAAGCCCATAAATCCAACCGAGGTGTCTTCACTTAAATCCACATTTTTCCTTGACCATTGAACCACCTTGTATCCCAAAACTACGATAAAAAATGGGCCTACGAATTTCTTGATCCAAAATAACCATACTTTAATTTTTTGCCGAAAATCTCGATTTGCAAAAAAATATTCTGAGGATGAGTTGATGTTCCTAAAATGATTTGTGACATGACAGAACTTTCAATTTTTGAAATCAAGTTCAATTTCGTAGTTAATTTCAATTTAGCACGATTTTAGCGTGTCATAATCTACAAGGTAGCTTTTAGGAATTTTTGGCGCATTTGATCTGTGGTTGATTTTTTTTCAAGCCACAATGTACATCTTCAACTCATAGGCGACTCTCGGTTGTCATATAAATCTCTTGGTTTCAAATACAAACATAAGGTACATAAACGACAAAAAATTCGATTTAGTGCCGTTCGACAAAAAATTTGTGAGTAGGTGGAATCACCCACATACTAATCACATACCTCTGTCAAATCGACCTATCTCTGGTCTCTGGTCGATTTTGACAGTACCATAATGACATTTGTAGATTAATACGGTCGAGCAGTCAGTTTCTGATCGAATTCTCAAGTCAATTGCGTTTATATTCCTTAACGGCTTCACCCGATAGACTAGTTAACTTGCGAGTGGCCAACTCAAAGAAAAATGCTATAGGTGTGTCAATGAAAAGTGCATTTCATCTCATCAAAGATAGACTTGAAAATCAGGATGTCACATTGCGCACCAGGATAACGTCGGGAATGGCATGCTTCATGGAATTTGTTTTGCTTAGAAGAAATGGATAAAGTGGAAGGGAACTTTTAGATAGTAAGCACACTAAAGATGCTGACAAAGGCTAGGTTTTTGTTGTAAGGCTGAGTTGGTTGAGACTTGAGAGTACTGGTCTCACCTTATGGAGTGCTTTTAATATCAGTAGAGAACAATCATGATTTGTGAGGACTGAAATAAAGGAATTAATGTTTGGGTAGCGGAAGAGTGAATCGTTGATACTTATTATGCAATATGAGTGATTTAGTTATTTCCTTCATGAAGAATTGGAGGTTTTTTTCTAGTTACTTTTGAACCGAAGTGCAGAAGCTTCAAGTCTTGAGTCACGGTGTGATTTGTGAACTATCTTTCTTCATTCTAGTATTTAGCCATTTATGCGTGAAATTCATGCTAGGAGACAATTGATATTGGAGTAAACTTGTCAATATGGTCAAGCCATCATTTCATTGAAGAGTAGGTTTAGCTGCATCAAATTGTGCATTTTGCAATTTCTGGTGTTAGGAAAGAGCACCTTTGTGTTGTTTAAGACTAGATTTTATTTATTCTTTCAGCCGACTTATTGCACCTTTCCTCATCTCTCTCTCTCTCTCTCTCTCTCTCTCTCTCCGCTAATAATGTGGTTATTGTTAACTTGTTAAATAAACCAGTTGATCTTTGTGTCTATCATTTTTACATTTGTTGATAAAATGCTTTTGCACAAGCTCCTCCAAGACCATGGTGAAATGTTATTTTACATGGACGTCTAGGCTTTGGCAAGACATATTGTTGGTGCTACAGCAACGACTTGTTCTCTTCAATCCATATTAGTAAAAGGGTGAACTCTGGATAAGTAAATCGGTACTTTTTAGCAAGCTGTAAGAGGCTTCTTTTCAACTACGCGGATGTTTATTGATTTCTATTATGCAATCTTCTATTGAACTTTGTTATTTCCATACATTTCACAATTTTGTGCTTTCTTCTTTTGCTTTTGTATGCATTTAATAGAGGTCCCTTCATCTATGCCAATAGTCGAAAAAGGATAACTAGCAACAACAATGAGGATCCTACCTTTGTAGCCAAGATGTTTTAATTATATTATTTTAAACAACAACAATGAGGATTCTCCCATAACCAATGAAGAGGCCAAGTCAAAATAGTTCTTGAGTTTTCTCACGCATGAATGAGAGAATCCTCTATGAAGATTAAGAGAAAGATTAAGATGAAAGATATTTGAAGTTTTTCTCTACTAGAAATTTGAAATTTGTGATCAAATATCTACTGGATCATCTTTTTTGCACATTGACGGCATTGATTTTGTGAACAAACTAGAGAAAATTTTGAATAGTAGAGAGTAATGGCAATTTTAAAATTATAGGTTTGGATATATTCTCAAAAGCAGCAGCTGTAGCACCTTGCGATATCCCATTGTGTTTGTCTCGCCCCGATTCTCGGGCATGCACACATCCTTCTACTTGGTTGAATTTATAATGCGATATCATATGACTAAGTATCGTTGACCCTTTCATTTATTAAGCACACGTGGAAGCTGTTATAAATTCCCAGAAAATAAAACAATGGGATAGAAAAGCAATGTCATATTTTTCATATTGAAATTCACAACCAAACTTTTATACAACCATACCTCAAAGTATTTTACCATACTATTCACAAAGGTCTAGTTTCACACTCAACCATCTACAAATAAGGTTCACAAAGAGGATGGGATCATAGTCCTCATTCGGGTCGTACTCGGATCATCATCGGGGTTCTCTTCCAGGTACTCATCTTCGGTTTCTTTCTCCTCAAGCTCCTCATCAGGGTCCTGAAATGTTGTCCCACAACCGGGATGAGACTATGTCTCAACAAGTTCTACCCCACTAAGACTTAATTAGGAAACCAATACGCTAACCTAGCTGCCTATGCACACATGGGTCAGAGAACTTACCTTGGCCTCAAATTCCACCTGTAAGTCAGTACAATTCATAATAGGCACCCACTTACTCAAAACAAATCGAACCAGTCAATTACATGTCGCCCAAATCATTCCCCACGGTAGAATATCTAGAAGTCAGGCCACGTGCATTTTCTAGGACGGCATCCCAAGTCTCCAAGCCATGTGCCTCAACCCTTGAGCCCACATGCATTCTCTAAAGTGACCTCTTTGCCAAAATGGTGCATCAAGTTATTGAGCCACGTGCCCTTTTAGATGCCATTCCGAAACGTTGGGAAAAATCCCAAGATGCATTCAATAAATAGAATAGGCAATTCTCTAGCTAAGTACACTAACCACCTAACTAATATGTAATGCAATTAACTAATAATCACTAATCTATTTTAATCTAACCACCTAATTGCGCTTAATTAAATCTAATCAACCCTCAAGCATCATTAGTCTACTAAGCAAGGATTAGTGAGATTACTCACTTGATTAAAAATAGGGATCGGGACACTGCGACGGCAGCTGAAATCGAGCTTTCGACGACATTGGTGGGCTTGGACCGGGCCTTAAACTTGGGCCCAACAAATCTCAACCCAACTGAGATTTGTTCTTGCACTGGACTGGACTCACTCTTGGGCTTGGGCTTGGCTGCTATTGGGCCTTCTTTGCGGGCTGGACTTGGGCCAAACTTGCTAAATTGGGCTCAATGGAGCTGCTGGATTTCACGGGCCAAGATGCACGAACAACTGGGCTGGAATTCGCTGGGTTGCTGCTGGAAGAGGCCCACGGATGAAGCAACGTGGAGACACTGGTTGCTAGGGTTTTGTTGTACGCTGCTTGGTCAACAAATCAAAGGGGGCAAGTTGCTGGAGTTGACCGGTGTGCTGGCAACGTGAGGACGCTCGGAGGATCTCATGGCCTGCTTCGTGCACCTCACCGGCAGCTGGATTGAACCGAATGAAAGGGAGAGACGCAGCTTCAGGCGTTGCTTTGGTTCAGTTGACTACAACACAAAAGACCCGAGCTGACGAAGAAGCGGACGCGTTGAGAGGGCTGCTCGAGCGGGAACTGAAGGCACGCGATGGATGGACTAAGATGCTGGAATCCGTGGCCGCTGGAGCTTTGATGGATGCTTCTGGTCAACAAACCGAGGGAGAGTTCCTTTGTTGATCGGAGATGAGGAGAAACGGATGAGTGGCAGCACAGGGAAATCCTTGGGTCTTCGGTGGCCGTTTGAACCATGCACGTGGATGGACTGAAGCTCGAGTGGGCTTCACTAGCTTGCGAGATCAACCAAACGGCACCGATTGAAGACTTCTGTGGAAGATTGACCGAGCTTGGAGCAGTTCGGACGTGGTAGCAGTTGAAGAACTCGGCGGAGGCGTGACTTCTTCGTTTGCTGGCGGTTCAACTTGTTGGCTTCTCGGTGTATCGCAAAAACGCGAGAGAGAGAGAGAGAGAGAGAGAGAGGATGGGGCTGCTTCATGCGAAAAAGGAGTGAAAGCAGAGAAAGAGAGATGCGGCTTTTTCTTGGCAGAAAGGGAGATCGAAGGAGATGGAGGGGGAGCCGTGTGTGTGAAGTCAAGAAAAAGGAGGGAGTGGACAGCAAGGCTTAGCCAAAGCATTAAATGCTTTGTCCCCTTAAGGTATTCAAACTTATCTCACTTGGTCTCTAATACTTTCTTACAATAAAAATCCACTCATTTAATCCAATTTAAAGCTAATAATATCAGCCCTCCCATAGCTCCGAATTTCCTAGGTATTGAGCTTCAAATTCTTTACAAATTCCCTAAATTTGATGTCCAATTTCCTCAAAGAAAAAGCCCATACCATTTCCACAAATTCCCATCACCCAGTAGCTCGGCTTAGAAGTCGAAACTCTCCTCAACTTGGCCAATCCGAATTTCCGCGACTTCCGAAATGATTTTCCATAAAAATCTCATAATCTCTGAAAAATCTTCTGAGACTGAGTCGACGTTCTTAGAATTTATTGTGACATGACAGAATCTTCAATTTCTGAAATCGGACTCGAATTCACGGTTAATTTCTATTCGACACATTTTTAGCGTGACCTATGCTACCAGGTAACTTTTAGAGATTTTTAGTGCAAATGACCCATGGTTGATTTTCTTCGAGCCACAATGAACCCACTCGACTCAATGACGACTCTCGATTGTCGTGAAAATCTCGATGATTCAAATATGGACACATGGTACTAAAACGATAGAAAAATCAGTATAGTACTGATTAACGATAATTTTCTAATTTAGTGGTGTCACCCACAATTAACCACACATCTCAGTCAAACCGACCTATCTGTGATTTCAAATCGATTTATATCTGTGTCGTAATGACCTCTAAAGATGGATACGGTCGAGAAGTCGATTCTTGGTCGAATTCTAAAGTCTATTTGCCTTAAAATTCTTAATGGCTTCCCAAGATAATCTAATCATCTCGAGAGTAATTAGCTCTGAGAATAGCCCTCTATGCGCGTTAATGAAATGCCCCATTTATTTAGTAGAAAACATGGTTGAAAATTTGGGATGTCACAGTGTTGAAGAGGGGGCATGATAATACGGGGGTCACTGACCATGTCATCAATCAGTTAGTTTCTTGCATTCAATGGCACTTATAAAGTGGTCATGTGAAATATAGTTCATGGTATGACTCACTAATGGTATGTTATTCATTGGTGCAGTTCTTACTGAATCAAATGGTGTTGAAGTTTTAAGTGGTGTGTTTGTGTCAACGAGGACAAGGTTATAATTTCGTCTTACATGGTAACAAAAAGTACACTCTTTCCATAGCACACTAATTGTAAACTGCTGTTGGAAATTGCATGGCCATTATAAATGCTTTGCCAAAAAAATTTCTATGAAGCATTTTAATATGGAGACTATGTAATAACCTTCAAGGCAGACTATTAAATGCTAGACATGACTTTTCCCTGATTTAGAATTGTTTAACTTTGGATACACAGTATTGGATAAATTACATATGGATCAAAGAAGGTAACAAATGGCAAGATTGCTTGAATTACTTTTCAGTTGCTAAAGTAGCTTACAAGAAGTGTATTAAACTAGTCTTTAGCCTCTTCAACAACATAAGCAGATGTTGATTGTTTCAGTTTTTGGTGTGCCAAAATCTTGTGAACTCATCATCATTGATTGCCCAAAGCTCAATAGAGATGGATAAGGTATGTATCATTTGATTGGCAAAGATAGTCAATGATGGTAAGTCCATAGAACTAGAGTTTGTTTTTTGTTGTGTCCTATTTTGTGAGTCTTCTTTTAGCTAAGCTTTCATCTTAGTTCTAGAACCGCCACTTGTATTTGTTCATCCTCTTATCTACGAGCAAAATTCCTTTTTTGTATGTAATGAACATGCGGTACTTTCACTTGCCTCGACGGTGGTGATGCTTAGCTGGTTTATGTTGCGCATCAGCATAATGTTGGGGTTGACATGTTTAGCAGCACGTAACTTGCTTAGATAGTAAGCACACTGAAGATGTTAACAAATGCTAGGTTTTGTTGAAAGGCAAAGGTGGTTGAGAGTACCGGTCATACCTTATGGAATGTTTTTTCAATTTCACTACAGTACAATCATGATTTGTGAGGAATGAAATAAAAGAATGGGAAAGTATCAAATAGGGACCCAAAGTGGTCTACTTTTCTCAAAAGATGACCCAAAGTGGAATCTGTCTCAAATAAAGACCCAAAGTAATCGTTTAGTTTCAAAGAAGGACCTGACTTGCTGGCTAGCAAACTAATACGTCTCTAAAGAGTATTCTGATGGCCTAGTTAGCGGTGTTTTCATCCAAAAAATATAATTTTCTCGTTTTCCTTCTCCTATTCATCTTCTTCTTAATCCACCCAAGGTTGTCCCTGTTTGTCGTCTTCTTCTTTAATTTTGAAGATAGGCATTGCCCAAATCAAGAACACTGGAAGTGGGGAAGGGCTGACGAAGGTCATGGGGCTAGTGAGGCCACCCTCGCCAAATCTGGCGAGGATCGACCTCACCTAGGGCCAATGAAGGCTTGACACCCATCATTGGTAGTGGGCGAGGACTTGCAAGCCAACCCTTGCCTACCCTTACCAGTGGCCAGCAAGGTCAGCGAACCTTTGCCGACCACAAGTGAGGCCACCCTTGCCAAATTTGGCGATGGTAGCCTTGCAAACCTTGTCGAAGAAAAATTGCTTTGCAATGGCATCTTCTTCTTCCTCCTCTTCATCATGACTTCCCTCGCACGGAGCGATCTAGATGTGCTCCTGAAGGTCCAAACTGCCATGGTCGAGCCTCCCTCTGCCACCCTTGACGATTGGGTCAACTCCTCCTCCTCCTCCTTGCGCCATCGCCCTTTATGCATTGCTCCTTCATTGGAGTCACATGCAACATTGGCTTATGGGTTGTCTCTCTCAATACAACCTCCATCGGCCTGGCTACATCTCCCCCAGAATCCACCTTCTCCACGACCTTGTCAACCTCATGCTTGCCATCGACAACCTCACCGAGAACCCCCCGCTGAAGCTCAACAATCTTACCTCCCTCCAATTCCTCAACCTCTTCATTGACCTCCTCTCCGGGGTCTTCCTCGGCAAAGTCTTGTGGGCGATGACCCAGCTCGAAGAACTCAACTTGGGCAACAACAAGTTCATGGGGCCGCTGCCGCAGAAGGTGACAAGGCTGAAGAAGCTAAAGTGGCTCAACCTCGCCAGCAATTACTTCACCAGTGAGGTACTGGAGGTTTACTTGGAGATGGAGAAGATGGATAGGTGAAAAGGAAGACAAAAAGATAATATTTTTTTTGGACAAAAATACACCCAACCAGGATGCCGAAATAAGCATTTAAGATGCATCAGTTCGCCAGTCGACGAGTCATGTCATTTTTTGAAACTAAATGACTACTTTGGATCTTTATTTGAGACAGACTCCACTTCAGGTCCTCTTTTGAAAAAATGAGGCAACTTCAAGTCCCTATTTGAGATTTTCCCTAAAAGAATTAACACTTGGTTAGCAAAAGAGTGAATTGTTGATACCTTTTATGTAGTAGGAGTGATTTAGTTACTTCCTTCATGAAGAATTGAAGATGCTTTTCTAGTTACTTCTGAACTTATATTTTGTTTGTTTGCTATTCATTCATTCCCTCCCAACTTAAATTACCAAACACAATTTAGGAAGATGTTACAATTCACCCAATAAGGCATTTATGTTCTTGAATTCTTATTTGTTGTGCCGATGACTTCTTAATCCTTTGTTGTTTTGAGCTAGGTCTGGGAATTTGATAACTCTGACTCATTGACGAATTAAATAAGGCAAATGTAATAATCTCGGTTGCTCCCTTTTGTATAATTTTTGTTTCTTGCAGTTTCATAGAATGAATTGGGATTGTCTGATGCTGCACAATCAAAGATCACTGTCAGCTTTGCTCCACATTTGATGCCAATGGTTATAGTTGCAATTTTCAAGCATTCCCACTCTTAAACTAGAAGTTTTGCTTCTCTAGCCATAATTATTAATTTTTTTCATCTATTTATGCAAAGTCCTTGAATGCAGTCAACTATTCCTATTGAAATGTCTTCCGGTGTAATGGTGGGGATCTATATGAGCAACTTAAAGTTGTTTGCCGGCCAAACTTTATACGGGTAATAGTCCTATTCCACTTAGGCATACAATGGCTTAAGTTTTTATAATAACTATGACGATCTTGCCATAACTACTGAAGTGGCCAAGACGAAAAGACCGATGAGTTTCCTCACGTGTGAATGAGAGGATCTTCTATGACCATTTGATGAAGAGAAAGATTTCTCTTCTAGAAATTTGAAAGTAGTGAACAAATGTCAACTGAATTTTCTATTCTGCACATTAATGGGGTTGATTTTTTCAGCAAACTAGAGAAATTTGAATATTTGAGAGTAACGGCAATTAGAAAATTACAAGTTCTGGATATTCTCGAAGGCAGCAGCGACAACACTTGGTAGATCTGAGTCCACTTGGTTCTTTTTTCCCACTATGGCCCTTAGTGAATGATGCAAGCCTAGGGGAGGCTTTCTCAAACAATAGGATCGGGAGAGTGACTCGCCCACGGAAACAGGACGAGCTGAAATTTCAGCACTGCGCGAGCTTGGGAGAACAGTTGTATCTTTGTCGATATAGATCGGATCAACCTGATTCCAAAGCCAAATGAACAAAGACTTCTGGATCTACAATTTCTCTGTGGTTTTCCGAAATAAGCACTGTAGGATAGTCAAAATTGGGTTGGAAGTAACGATCAGAACAGGAAAAGACAGAGACTCCGTTGGTTGCTCTTCTAGGCCTCCAAGGAAGTTGAGGGGGCACCGATTCTTCTAGATTGATGACTGCAACTCTTCAAGGATGCAGATTTCGAAAGCTCCGACTCTTCAAGGACGGAGTGAAAACTCTTCTAGGTTTTCAAGGGAATGAACTCTACAAGGTTCACGATGCTTGCTTGAAAGCAAAGTTTTTCATTCATCAAAAGCTATCTTGTTGTTACTAATCAAAAACGATAATCTAGAAACAGAAAACCAGAAGCTATATTTTTTAGTGAGGAAGAGAAGCACAGAGAAAACAGAGCACAAACTTGCGTACGTCAGTTTTCTAAGGAAACTGTCAAGTACAAGACAACTTAAACAAGAACAAAAACTGCTTACAAACCACACACACGTGCATCATATAACTGCACCTAAACGTGTTAATTCACATCCTAGAAAATAGCAAAAACACTAAATACGTAACTAAATGAACTTGCTATTTTTTTAATAAAAAAACAGAGTAAAACAGAGGAAAAAAAAAAGAACAGAAAACAGAGTAAATAAGAAGAAAACGGCAACTGAGACATTATTAATCTAACAAACTCCTCCTTGGATCAATTGCTGCTGCATACTCCAATTTTCTTTCTTAATACTTCAAATCTTCCAGCTTGAAGTGGTTTTGTGAACATGTCTGCAAGCTGATCTTCAGATCTGCAATAGACCAACTTAACTTCGCCACTTTGTTGCACCTCACGTAGAAAGAAAAATTTGACTTTGAAATGCTTGGTTTTGCCATGAAAAACTGGATTCTGTGATATTGCTAAGGCAGCCTGATTATCCACATTAACTTCAATGCAATTACTAGAATTCAACCACAAATCCTTCATTATCTTCTTCAGCCATAAAGCTTGATTTGCAGCTGCAGTAGCTGCTATAAACTCAGCCTCTGCTGTGGACTGAGCTACAATCTCTTGCTTTTTGGAACACCAGGAGAAACAAGCAGAACCAAGATTGAAACAATACCTAGACGTACTTTTCATGTCATCCACTGAACTAGCCCAATCACTATCAGAAAATCCTTGCAAATTAAACTTCTGACCTTTCTTAAACTTCACACCAAAGAACAATGTTCCTTTGAGATATCTCAATACCCTTTTGCTACAATGAAATGTAACTGACTAGGACTACTCATAAACCTGGATAAAACATTCACAACAAATAGAATATCTGGTCTGGTTGCTGTAAGATACATAAGACAGCCAATTAGACTTTTATACATAGAAGCATCTACTGCATCTGTTCCATCATTCTTCTGCAGCTTCTCTTTAGCAGCCATAGGAGTGCTTACACTTCGACAATCTTCCATCTGAAACTTCTTTAAAATTTCCTTCATGTATTTTTTCTGACAAATGAAGATCTCATATGAAGCCTGTTTGACTTCCCAAGTCTGACATCTCAAAAACTGCAAATAACTCTTGCTTCACCTTCTCTATCAATTCCCCGTCACTAAAAGATCATATACATAAAGTGTCAGCATTACAACACTGTGATTCACCTTCTTGACATAAAGAGTGAACTCACTTAAGCTTTTTACGAAGCCAAAATCCTGCAAATATCGATCTATCTTCCCATACCAAGCTCTTGGAGCCTGCTTCAGTCCATATAGAGCTTTCTTCAACCTGTATACACTCTCTTCTTGGCCTTTGATACTAAAGCCTTCAGGTTGTTCAACAAAAATCTCCTCCTCAAGCTCTCCATTAAGAAATGCAAACTTAACATCTAACTGAAATATAGGCCACCCATTCTCTGCTGCAATAGCTAACAGTAATCTTATTGTATCAAGTCGTGCAACAGGAGCAAATGTTTCAAAATAGTCTACTCCCCATATTTGTGCATAGCCTTTCACCACTAGTCTAGCTTTGTGTTTATTGACAAAACCATCAGGATTAAGTTTTGTTCTAAACACCCACTTAACCCCAATCACATTCTTATTAGATGGTCTATCAACAAGCTCCCATGTGTGGTTTTTCTGGATCATTGCAATCTCCTCCTACATTGCTGCAATCCACCTCTGATCCTCCTTAGCTTCCACAAAGTTAGATGGTTCGAGCATTGCCACATTGCTTCTTTCATAGATTTCAGCAAGTGACCTTGTGCCTCTCCGGTAAATCATCCACACTTTGTCTTCCAATCCATCTATAACTTCATCAACCTCTACATCTATTGCAGGTTGTTTTTCAAACTGTTGTTGTTCTGCACTCTTTCCTTCCATCCAATTCCACTCATCTTCCTCTAGAAAAACAACATCTCTGCTTACAGTCACCTTTCCTGTCATAGGGTGAAAAATCCTATAAGCCTTTGATTGAAGACTATACCCGATGAAGATTCCAAGCTCAGCTCTTTTATCCAACTTGTCCCTCTTGACCTGAGGAACATGAGTGTAACACAAACACCCAAAAACCTTCAAATTTTTCACAGAAGGTTTAACACCATACCAGACTTCAAAAGGTGTTGACCTATCTAAGGCCTTTGTGGGCAATCTATTCAACAAGAACACTGCAGTATTAGCTGCTTCAGCCCAGAATTTCTTAGGCAACATCTTCTCTTGCATTATACATCTGGCCATCTCCATAATACTTCTGTTTTTCCTCTCACTGACTCCATTCTGTTGAGGTGAATAGGGAGCAGTGAACTGCTGCACAATTCCTGCTTGCTCACAATTCAACTTAAACTTATGAGCAGTATACTCAGAACCATTATCAGACCTAAGCATTTTAATTTTCTTCCCACTCTGATTCTCAACTAAGGCTTTAAACTTCACAAACACATCAGCAACTTCAGACTTGGCTCGCAGAAAATAAATCCAACTCATCCTAGTCATATCATCAGTGAAGGTAATGAAATACCTGCTACCATTGAGAGAAGACTCAGACATAGGTCCACATAAATCTGTGTGGACTAATTGCAGCTTCTCACATGCTCTCCAGCCTCCTCCTTTGAAAGGAAATTTGGCTTGCTTGCCAAGAAGACAAGTTTTGCACTGTGGAAATTCCTCCTCCAAACTTGGCAAGTCATCTGCCAAGCTATTTCTCTGCATAAAGAACATGCTCTTCCTGTGAACATGCCCAAGTCTTTTATGCCATATCTCTGCATTTTCTTCTTTGCACTTTAAAGCCATTTGTTGCATCTCTTGTGGCTTGAACATGAAACTCTTGTCCTCCATTGGAATTCTTAGCACTTCTTTGCTATCTGCATTATTAATAAGACATTCCTTCCCTTCGAATTTCACTTTATAGCCCTTCTCAACTAATTGACCAACACTTAACAAATTATGGTCAATATTTGGCACAAAGAGAACATCACTGATCAACTTCACCTCCTGATTTCCTTCAATAGCCACTGTACCCTTCCCTTGCACTTCGATATACTATCCATTGCCAATTCTAACTTTGGACCTAACTGACCTGTCTAGACTCCTAAACAGCTTCAAATTACCAGTCATATGATTGGTACAACCACTATCCACCAGCCATGCATCATTCCCAACAAAAGATTCAGAAAAAGAAGCTACAAACAAATGCTCTTCCTCAATTTCATTCACTGCTACCTAGGCTTTTCCTGCTTGCTGGTAATTTTTTTCTTTGCAGATGGCTTCCATGTGACCCAACTTGTGACATCTTCTGCATCTAGCATCAAGCTTTCTCCAACATCTAAAAAACTGATGATTAGTTCCACCACAGTATTGACAAGGCTTTTTGTTCATCTTCCATTTGCTAAACCCACCAGAATTTCCTTCTTTTGCTACAAACTTGGAGTCATCGGCATTTTCTCTAGACTGAATCAATTTCTTCCCTTTGCCTCCATCATTTGACTTCACTCTAGCTTGCAGCACACCCTCTACAAACTCTTCTTTTCTCATCAGTCTTCTGTGCTCCTGTGCCTGCAAAGCATTCAACAATTCTGCAAGCTTTATATCGGGTAAGTCTCTTGTATTTTCCGAGAGACGCTATGGTGGCTTCGAACTTCTCTGGAAGAGACACCGGGATCTTCTGAACAAGCCTTTCATCCTTCAAGTCAGTCCCTAAAACTCGATTTCATCAGCTATCCCAACCAACCTATCGAGTACTCCTTCACCGACTCGAATCCTTCATCTGCTTTGTCTCTCAAACTCCCTCAAGAGATTCAGCACCTTCATACCTCTTATCTTCTCATCTCCTTCATATTCTTCCTTCAAGAAGTCCCATATGGCCTTTGCAGAGTCACACTTCATAATTCTAGTAAAGATGATAGGCAAGACAGTAGCATACAGGCAAGATTTTGCCTTGGCTTTTCTTGTGGTTCTCTCTTTTATGAAGTTTGATTTGATTCATGGTCGGATTATCTGGAAGTGGAGCAACTTCATAATCATCCTCCACAGCTTCCCACAGATCATGACCCTCCAAAAATACTGTCATCTTAATAGCCCATGCTTGATAATTCTCTCCAGTAAATACTGGAGAAGCCATCGCAGAGAAACCACTCGACCCTGTCTCCATCACCCTTTAACTTCTTTACACTTCGATACTTGCTTCACTTCATAGTCCCTCAAGATCATACACGCTCTGATACCACTGTTGTTACTAATCAAAAACGATAATCTAGAAACAGAAAACTAGAAGCTATATTTTTGAGTGAGGAAGAGAAGCACAGAGAAAACAGAGCACAAACTTGCGTACATCAGTTTTCTAAGGAAACTGTCAAGTACAAGACAACTTAAACAAGAACAAAAACTGCTTACAAACCACACACATGTGCAGCATATAACTGCACCTAAACGTGTTAATTCACATCCTAGAAAATAGCAAAAACACTAAATGCGTAACTAAATGAACTTGCTGTTTTTTTAATAAAAAAAAAAGAGCAAAACAGAGGAAAAAACAGAACAGAAAACAGAGTAAATAAAAAGAAAACAGCAGCTAAGACATTATTAATCTAACATATCTGTCTTCTACAAGAAATTGGGCTTATATCATCAAAGAAATAAAGATAGAGCATTGAAACTAGGAGATATAGTAAAGGGCATGGAAGCTATAAACTAGTAAAAGCGTCACGCGAGCCTACAAGGTGTCTTTCAAGCTTCCGGGATGGACTCAAGATGTCTTTATGGCTTCTCGGTTTTGTCGAGCTTTAATGCAGGCCGATCTTCTTGGTCGAGGGAGCCGGTGTTCAATGTGAGCTGCATCAGTGAAGTTCGTTGTTTAGACATAGTCACTACACAGTAGGCCAAGAAGGGTTTTGTTGAGGTTTATTGTGTCATGCGACTCTTACTTCTGACTGTGTAAACTAGATTATGGGGGAATCTCCTTTTCTTTCCCCAAGTTGATGGGAAAGTGGTGGTTGTTTGCTTTTCATATGACAAGCTGCCCTTTCTATGGACTCCAATAATATGGTTGGTGGTACCTTGATGGAGTACCTTGTGCTGAAAGTGCAAGGTTCTTGAATCTTGAAAATCATTACAGTTACCACAGAGCAAATTACATCAAGATTCGCATAGAAATAGCATAAGAAAGTGAATTTCCTTCTAATATGCTTGCTTAGCCAATTTATGGAATTGAAAAACTGTTGATGCACATCACTAAATAGTAAGCCTTGTTTATGCTCCCCACGTCAGGAAATTTTCTCATTTAATGGCACGAGGAACATGCTGATTAGGGGTTGCATCTTGTACGGTATATCTTATTCATCGGTTTTGTCATGGAAAAACGTTGATATTACCTCCCATGTTTGGTGGTCACGCATTAGATGATTTCAATTGGTTATCTTAAAATGGTTAGGACTTATCTGCATTTAGGTTCTATTTAAAAATTAATCACTGCTGTGGATCTCTCTCTTGTCCTTTGAGAAAATGCAAGAGTATAGGATGAGGTATTGCTTTGCTTGTTATTCTATTTTGGAGCCTAGTTAATAGTATTGCAGAAAAATAATAAAAGAAAGGCGGAGATGTATCTAATCCAGGAGTTCTTTTTTTTTTTTTTTGTGTTTTAAAATTATTTCAAAAAAGTGACAAAAGAAAGGTGGAGATGAATCTAATTTAGGAGTTCTTTTGTTGTCTCTTTTTTAAGACTGTTTCAAAAAAGTGACAAAAGAAAGGTGGAGATGTATCTAATTCAGGAGTTCTTTTGTTTTCTCTTTCTTAAAACTGTTTCATAGTTGGTTGTTTTCAATTTTTCACTGAACACTTGAGGGAGCTCAGAGCTGCTAGTACTATCTTTCATATGTCCCTTCATTCAGATAGGACAATGCTTCTATGCTATTGTAATATTCTTTGGAAAGCAATAGTTTACTTGCTAACACACCAAGGGGGAGCAAACCTTTTAATAGAGTTATTTAAACCAGAGTGAATCTAACAAAGTGGAGATAAGAAATTAACTGTACAAAGAGTAAACCATAATGTCGAGGTTTGGATTGGATATGACTCAATTCCATGGTCACCATCTTATCTTCGGCTCTTTGACAGATCCATGTCTTGAGGAAATTCAATCCAACGGCAACATAATAGATGGGTGACCTGAGGATTCTCATCAACTTTACTATAGCTAGTATCGATCTGTATGCATCCTTCTTTTTTTAATTTTTGTATATTGGCTACTTTTAAACACTCCCAAGGCAATGACTCATGTGGAAAACCTGTGGTGCCAAATAACCATTCGAATAAAGTCCATGTGGTTATCATCTTGTAAGCATTTAACAGCCCTTGCCTTCTTTGAATAAAGTCCTTCCCCGTCTCTTTCACACTAGCTAACTTGTGTGCCAGAACCAAAGTTTGACAATCTTGTTCTCATCTGGTCACTAGTCTCTTTGCAAGTGGTAAATTGTACATTCCAGTACTTTCTGCTGTCAACAAAGTATCCTGCTCGCATGCTATTATTTTGCATATCTCTGTAGTGCACAAGAATCTGCTAGATTTGTTTTGCACCATTAGTCCTTAAAAAAATCAACTATAAGGTAGCCAAGCATCTCAGACTCTCTGCCAAAACACAGACACACCGCAGAAGTTGTAATATGCCCTACCGCCATCTGTCTCTGCACTAAGGTTTTCTACCTTAAATAGGCTATAACCTTTAACTCTCTGATATTATATAAATAAGGTGTCCTATCTTTCTCGATATGAAAATCAAGGATTTGAATTGATCAATCATTTCAAATTGGGCCACCTTGATGCAACCATTACTTAACCTCACCACTCCATTTGGCCACAAAGATATCCTCTTATTTAGGCTCTAGTTTATTCAACACTCAACTAGGAACCTGCATAATGACTAAAGCAAACTGGCCAATTGAAAAGGGTGCCTTATACCAAAGTGACCTTCCCATTTTTTGACATTCACTTTTCCAACCTGCAAGTCTGTACTTAGATAGCTCACTGGTTGGATCCCAAATTTTCTTTGAGCCCCAAAGGAATGGTTAGATGTGCTATAGTAAAGTGACTTGTGATCGAGCATGCATGTCATTGTGTGTGTGTGCAACAAGCATGTGTCTATACTATTGAAATATTGAACCATAGCCTCAGATCTGGATTTTAATATTGAAAGTCAAGCTGAATGCTTCTCAGTGCATGTATTTTAACTAAGTATTTTTCCAATGCAGAGTTCTTTCTCATTTTATCCCTTGAAGTTCTTCTTACTGTCATTGAAACCCCAATGTTTTAGTTCACAGTTTCTCTTTTTCATTTGGAATGCTTGACAGTCTATCAGTCATCTTTCATGTGTGATGTGAACTAAAATTTTTGTATAATCTTATCATGCTAGAAAACTTGCATGTTAAAATATCTTCTTGCTCCTCGATGTTCTCTTAGCTTATCATATCGGTCCTTTTTGTCTTAACAAAGCAGGTAGATGATATGGTGGTCTTATTCTTGCCATACTAGGAACTACTTTTGGTGCACTTGACTAAATATGGAATATTCGATTGTCTTTTTTCCTTCGCAAATGCACTTCCAGAAGCAATGTTCCTAAGAATCTGGGTTTGTGCTTTAAAGAACCCATATTAATCTCAATAATTGTGCGGTGGTTTTAGATTTGGACACCTAAATATATCGCCAATAATGTTATGCTTTGATGTCTGAAGGTCCTATTAGAAAGCAAAATGGGGTGGGATTACTGTATTGGGCTTTAAAACTTTAGACCATCAAAACTTCTAAGACGCAAAATATAATAATAGGTGCCAAACCTTTATGGCTCTTTATTGTGGATGCAGGCACTTGCTGATTTTGAAGTCTCTGAAGGCATTTATTCATGAGCTCACATCTAACATACTGATTCGGTATGTTTTTGGCTGAGAGCAAATGTTATGTTGGAGTATTCATGCGAAGAGGTACTTGAGTTGAAGTAATGTCCCTTTATCTCCAATAATGATGTCAGGTATCTTATTTATTGCATTAATTCATGTTACAGGCGACAACTCTTCTACAAAAGAACCTACAAATTGCTAAAGCAAGTTTAGAAGTTCTTGTTGCTAATCTACAATTCTTGAGGGACCAAGTAACGATCACACAGGTAAGTCGGAATTTTTTGGGAACTTGAAGGTCCCTGTTTGTTTCAAGCTGTTTACTATGTCAGTTTGGGGGTAGGTCTATTGTTGTTGAACTACTGTTGCCGTGATTTTCGTAACTGGCGTGAGGCTATATATTGGGAAGACAATTAATTTGTGACAACCAAGAGTGGAGTAATGTCGCACATACGTGAACTTGAAAAATTCAAAAGTTGTTGTAGGACCATATTCTTTAGTTCTGCAACTCAAATCATGGTAGCACAATGTGTACTTCAAGAGACTTTGTTCTCCCCATTTTGACAAGTGATTTCGGTTAGGTTTCATGAGATTTACTGCATTACAACAAGCTTGCCATGTAAAACGATTTTGATTGAGAACCTCTTGGGCTCGACTTTCACTTTTTATGTTGTGCACTAATTTTGAGTTGATATATAGTCCATCTGTTTTGTCTCATTTCACCTTGGTCATGTGTGTTAGAAAGGACCAATCTAAAATTGAATTTGGGGAAAAACATGGAGAGATGTATTTTTTGCCTGATAAGGCATTTACATCCTTGAATTCTTATTTGTTGTGCAGATTATATGTTTTTTCTTTTGCCTTTGCTGTTTTTAGCTGGGTCTGGGAATTTGATGATTGTGATTCATAGTTGAATTCAATTAGGTAAATGCAACAACCTGGGTCTCTCCCTTTTGTATAATCTTTGTTTCTTGTGGTTCCAGAGATTGAACTAGGATTATCTGATGCTGCACAACCAAAGATCACCATAAACTAGGATTATGAACTAGGATGCACAGTATTGGATAGACTCCATATGTATAAAAAAGAAGGTGACAAAAGATGGGATTGCATGAATTACTTTTTAGTTGCTGAAGTAACTTAAAAGAAGTGTATCGTGCTGGCATTGAGCCTCCACAATGGCATCACTGATGTTGATCATTTGAGTCTAGTGACATCGAGCATATGCAATTTCTTAGTCATCATGACATCTTTGCTGCGTAAGGTGCTCTTTTGTTTTGCTCAGGGTTCATGGGTTCATCTATTTCCTAGTAATTCTAATTCACTTTTCTTTCTAAGAATACTTTTTCTTTATTTAATAATTGTCAGGTTATGGACTTTTAGTGCTAACTGAGTTGCATTTGATGTGAAGCTGTAGAACGCACTCGCTTGATGCTGCACTTCTGAGTCCTGGTTGGTTCAACATAACTTCTGTGATTTTCCTTCTATACAGGAGAGGCCAGATATTGTTAACATTTATCCAGGAAGGTAGAAACTTAGCTTACATCCTTCTACCAATGCCTTTTCTTTTAGCATTTCATCTTTGACATGGACTGAAACGGGTTCTATTTGTTAAAGAACTTTATAACTGCAATCCTACTTTTTCAAGAAAAATCATCGGAAAGACTACATATGAATAGAAAAATGCTTAAAAACTAACAAGAAGAGTTAGAAACATAGTCAACTGAGCGGCTAAAGATCCTGTTTAGAACTTACGGCATCTAATAGAGTACATTTGGTGAAACATGTTAAGTTAAAATTTAAAACCCCTTCTTCCATGGAGTTCTTCAAAAGTCCTTCTGCTCCAAATCATCCTAAACATTGTGAAGTACAAGAGAAGATTGTAAAAGGCATTCGTGGGTTGGATCTGCAACCTCCTAAGGTGGGGCTCAGGCAAGTCTAAATGTCCAATAGTAAATCACTTTCAACCTTGGACCTTGAGACTAGTAGATTTAACATATACTGATGTTGCTCAGGAAAGAAATATGAGAAAGGCCTTGACAGCTGACTCCATGAGATGGGACCAAGACTTTACCTTTGGTAGATTTAATTATATTAATCGGATTCTGTCAAATCAGTCAGTAAAATTGGCAACCACTGGGCAATGCTGAAGTTTTGCTGTGTGTATGCTCTAATGCCCCTGTGCGGTTCCTTTGGCCAGTGATGTGGACTTGGATGCTATAGCTCATATGACAGAAGGATTCAGCGGAGCGGATCTTGAAGCTCTGCTTTCGGATGCACAGCTTCAAGCTGTTCGTGATCTTCTCGGCAGGGGCGAGAACAATCAGCATGGGAAAAAGCCAATTATAACCGACTCTTTTGAAGTCTGTTGCTTTAAAGGCAAGGCCGTCAGTCTCAGATGCTGAAAAGAGAAAGGCTCCATACAAATTCTTTTCGTTCATCAAATTCTATCGTCTCTCCCCAAAACTAGAACTGTGCATCCCCTATCAGAATTTCAACTGCGGATTTTGATAGTGGCTTATTATGCATCTGTTGTAGTTAATCCTTGCAACGATCTCATCCTCATATGGGGGCGCATCATTAGAGAATAATTCATCAGGTGCGTTTGCAATTTCCAGTCACAAATTCGGAGCAGTCACGACATTTTAGCAGCTGCCGCTATTTCCACAGCTTCTTTGGCTTAGAGCACCGCATTCTGAGTGAGGAGACAAATCGTGGGCTCAAAGATTCTATTCTGTTCACGTTATTTTGTTGTCTTGTTTAAAAAAGTTCGATGAACTGTGCTATGATATTTCATGGCACAATTCATCAGTATAGTCATAGTGACTTTTTTGGTGAATATGCTTTTTTCTTTTGCTCTTGGCTTGAAAGAATCTCTTTGGAACTGTTGTCTAATCAGTGTAATTCAAATAAATCATGAATACATAAAGGTAGAAGATTGCAGGTGATCAGCTGAAAAAATGAAGAAATGTGGCATGGAGAGATCACTTGCAAGCTCCCTTATCGCAAATGAATCTTTTTACCTCAAAGGAATGACATTTACCATGTAGAAGATATTTATTCCAAGAATAAGATATTTTTACTGCAAGAATGAGTAACCTATATATCAAGTAAAAAAGTGAGAGATCTAATCTCAAGGTAATGTGACTTCACTGGAAAAAGCTATCTCAAATGTGTCATGTGATGTTTCGATTGCGGGATATAATATAGGAATGGAAAAGTTATTCCATAAAATTGGAAGAGAGTAGGACTAGGAATGGAATAGCCAATTTGTAGTTTGGTTTGTATAATGGATTCAAAAAATTCTCTTGTTTGTTTTGCCATGATAGCAGGGAGAATATGTTTGGAATAGTGTAGAATACCCAAAATACGCTTTGATGATATATATCAAACTCTAATTTCTTTTATTATCATATTTTCATAGGACATAAATGAAAGCCTACTATAATTTCTAAATAATTGCAATATTTGAATTTCTAATGTAAGTAACCATTATTTTATTAATTGATATAATTAAACCATAAAATAGTTACTAAAAAAATAAATGAACTAATTATTAAACAATAGTATAATTACTAAATAGATAACTATTATTTTTATATAATAGCTACCATTCGAGTCAAGCCAATACAATAAGGCCAAGCTCAAGCTCAACTCCTATTAGATGTTCGATGCTCGGAGTTCCGCTCTAGCTATGCAACTCAAATTTTTAATGAAAAATATACAAAAATATTATTAATAATAAACAAAGTAATTGCAGAAAAATAATGAAACCCGGATCGACTGTCCAATGACTATATCTCTGAAGCACCAAAAGTCCTCAAGGCTGGGGCCAACCAGTCCATCAAATGTTTGTCGGGCCACAGTCTGCCAATTAGGGCCCATGGGCTTGATTCGACCTACGCTCACAATGGGGTTGGGAAACACGGCCAACAAGGCCCTAAAGTAATTATAACTTGAGTGTTTAATCTAGCGATAATCGACATAAAATGCTACAATGTACATTTTCTCCATCAAAGTAAATTAGTGTGACATGTATGCATATCGTACTAAAAAAAAAAGTCTAAGTTTAAGTTGTTTCTTTCCTTTTCATATTCGGAAATTGCTTTCCTTAATTATTAAAAGTCAAAATCTAAGGGTCACAGTTCTAGAATTTCAAACTTTACGTTCATTATTCATTCCCTTTGAATTAGACCACGCTTTTATTTGACTTTCCGTGATGGTGGCCAAAGATATCTCCTCGTCTTCTAATTTAATGTAGTTGGAGCACGGTCATGACAACAACATCACACCACATTCCTGGAAAGTTAAAATTCAATGTAACAATAATGTCACTCGAAATTGTCTAATTAACCCCGTGTTCTAAGGATGTTCGGATCTTGATTTGGCTAATTAATTGCAATCTTAAGTAATTTAATAAGGATTCCACCTAATTTTGATCCGAGTAATGCGGGTAATTGACCATAAATGATGGGACATTTGAACAAACTTATGAATATGATCCAATCCAGAAAAATATCAGCTTTTTCCCAACGTCCATCCCTATCAGGAAAATTTACTTATGGTGGACATAGAAAAGGTTCCTCGTATTTTATTTACGAATTAAAGTTTTTGGATGGTGGATATAAAGTAAGTAATTTAGGCTAGATTTCGGGTTGTGTACAGGCAAGATATTGACTTTCTACAGCAGTACCCACCGCACATTTGGATGGAATATAGATATTAGAGCATGCTTATATTTGACTTTGCGTGATGGTGGCCAAATATATCCTCATCAATCTAATTTAATATAATTGTAGCGCGTTCATGACAACATTACACTACATTACTGGGAAAATTAAAATTCAATGTAAAACAATAATGTCACTTGAAAATGTCTAATTGACACCGTGCTATAAGGATTTTGGATCTTAATTTGGCTAGCAAATTGCAATCTTAAGGAACTTAATAACAATTCCACCTTATTTTGATCCGTGTAATGTGGTGAATTGACAATAGATGATGGGACATTGGAACAAAATATGAATATGATCCGATCAACAAAAAGATCAGCTCCTTCCCATTCCATTGCATTTGCCTTCTTTACAAGACTATTGATTTATTTCTCAATACCAGCAAAATTCATCTTATCAGCATTTCAAATTTACTGGAACAACCAGACCCCACTTGAAAGAAAACGAATTAATTTAAACCACAATCTCATTAGAGTCTATGTACCTGATAATCAAAAGACAAATCCCTATACCTGCCATGCTTAGAGAAAAATATCATGGCAAGGATCGCAAATTTCTATAGCTATTCAGTCATTTTCTGGAGATAAAGGATGGAAATAGTTTCTTACCTTTACCAAAAAAAAAAAAAAGGATGGAAATAGCGTAATCTCGCCCCTCTATCAGTAGTGTTTTAGGGGGGAAAAGGGTTGTTGATGCTAGAAAATCGTGACATTAGCTTATCACTTCTCACATTTAATGTCCTTGGAATGATGGAGGCATCAAAAATCAAAGAATGAGAATCATCGCTCTAAATCCTTGGGTCTCCATCCTGGTGATTTTCAACAGCTTAGGAAGACCGCTGGCGGAAATCATAATATGTTTAAGAAACATTGATGAGAGTGTGTAAGACAAGTTTGAATCAGGAGCTTGTGCTCCATATTAGTCGTTGCTAAGCAAATGAAAGGAAACCTCTTCGTCATGGTGAGAGCAAGGGTGAATCACTACTTGTCAAAGCATGAAGATCTACGTTCTTTAGCCCATATAGAGATGAAAGAATAAATAAAAGGGAAAAATCCACAAAAACCCCCAAACTCCACCCATGTGATATATTTATCCCTTTTTTTTTTTCTGGTGACTCAAAAAATCTTAAACTTATATTTCTATGACATATTTACCTCAAACTTTTTTTTTTGTGATACCAAAATCCCCAAACTTTTTTTTTGTGACACCAAATTTTAAGGATAAATGTGTCATACGAATACAAATTTATGACTTTTCATATCATAAGAAAAAGTTTGGGATAGATATGTCTCACTGTATAAATTTGGGGGTAAATATGTTATATAAATACAAACTTGGGATTCTTATTTTAAAAAAAAAAATTTGGTGTCAATGTGTCACAGTGAACATAATTTAGGATTTTTGGTGATTTTTTTTTTAAAATAAAACAAGCACTTAATAGTGGGCAACATACGCAATGTGATTGCAAGCATGGGATAGAGACTCGATGCTGGATGCTTTTTGGTCATAAGGATCAACCGTCCAAAATTGACTTATTCTAAAGGGTTTTCCTTCATCTTGGACGTCACATAGGAATTTTTACACTAGGAAGAAGCTGAGATGGTCTAAAGGTTTAATTTAACCATTGAGGTTGAATTAAAACATCCTTTGAAGATATGATACTGGAAAAAAAATCCGCATATCATAAAATGAAAAGTAGGATCCAATTTGTATAGAAGGTAGCGATTTTCAAATTTATTTTTTAAATTTTCATCGTGCCTTCGTTAAAAGTTAAATGGGACTTTAAACTTTCAATTTTTCATGTTTGATATGACATATGGTTTTACTTGGTAATTTTATACCTAATGGATAACAAACGGAGTGTTATAAACAGTCCCAAATTGATGACATTAATAAAAATAAAAATAAAAACAAACATAATAAAAGTACATTTATCAATATATGTCCGCGAAAAGCTTGGGCAAAGTACCTAGTTTTAGTTTGAGTGTGGCTTAGCTGATCGTCACTCCATCTTTGACAGAGTGATTTAGAAAACATAAAAATTAGAAAAAGAAGAAATTGGGTAAAAGATGTAAACCTGTCAAAAAAGTCAACCGGTTTCCATCTTAGATGTGCGGTCCTTAGCTGACCGTCACTCCGTCATTGACAGAGTGACCGTCAGCTAAGGTCTTCCCTGTTAGTTTTCCTTTCTTATCGCAAAGCACTTCAAGCGCGCGACTCCGGCGGTCTCTTTTCCCCCATGGTGCGGTTACCCCCTCCTAAATGACCAAACTGCCCTCTCTTCTTGACGAATTTCTATAAAAAAAAATAGCCGGACTCCGAAAAATCCAGTACTCTTCCCTCAGTCTCTCACCTCCACCAATCGGTCACCGCAAGCCTCTGCCACCTCGCCGCTGTGTCACCGTCAACGTCGTATCCCCTTCCCGTGCTGTCACCCCTTGCCGTCGACGTCGTATCCCCTTCTCGTGCCGTCACCCCTCGTCGTCGAGCCGCCCCCGGCCATCTCTTGCGCCAATCGTTTCGTGTCCCTATTGGAACCAAAAGGATTTGGAGGGAGAGAGTACAAACACACAAAGAGAGAATATATTACATAATATGCCTTGCAAATGCTTAATGGAGTACACACACAAGTTTTGCTAAGCTTAAACTCTCTCTAGCTTTCTACATGCTTCTGAAGCTATCTCACTCTCTCTCTCTCTCTCTCTAAATAAACTAACATAACCCTATGGCTGCGTTTGGTCGACCGGATAAAAGCTTGGATAGGATATGTTTTATCATATCCAGTGTTTCGTAGCTGGCTAGGATAAGATAAGGTCGGATATAGAGGGAATATAGCCCGAATAAAAAAATCCGAGGGGGAGAGGTGGGATAGACTTGGATAGGATTTCTCTTCTTGATCTATTATTAAAAAAAAAAAAAAAAAAACCTATGCTCTCCTTTTCCTTCTCCTTCTCTCACACGCACAACTCCTCTCACAAAAAACACGTCTTTTTCTCGGTATCTCTAATCCGACGAATTCAAGCACCATCTCTAGCGAGGAGCCACAACGATCTGCTTTCTCACAAGATTTCGTCTTTCTCTGTGCATTGATATTTGCATGGTTTACAAGGTTTGTGATTTCCTTCCTTGGTTTTGCTTTCATAGGTGCAGTCAATTGTGGCTCATGAAAATGCGACTCTTTTTCCAAGAAATCCTATTTTACAGTGCACCCTACTTTTGTTTTTCCACGAATTTCATCACTTGGTCACCGTTTCTTTTCATACCCTATTTTTGTGAGGATGAGCTAATGTTTATCTAGAGTGAGATTCAATCAATAATGTTTCTAGCAGTAAAGCTATCTATATCTTTTCACAATTATGCTTCGTGAATACCCGATCTTAGAGATATTCATTGCTTGTGTGGTATTATCTTTTACAAGTTCAACGTGGGAAAAAAATATATATGAATTAGAAGTAAATATTAGAATTGTGTTGTTGTTGGTTTATGTGTTCTTGTTTGCAATTTTATTGGTGTGGTGGATCATCATTGATTTATTGGTGAATACCTGATCTCAGTAGGAGATATTCATTACTTGCGTGGTATTATTTACAAGATCTACGTGGGAAAACATATATAAATTAGAAGTAAATGTTAGAATTGCGATGTTGTTTTACCTTGTCCATTTATGTATTATTGTGGTTGCATATCTTCAATTTTATTTATTTATTTCCTGATTGCATTGCTCTTGTGAAGAAGAGCGTCTTAAATTTCTATTGCTTGGTTTTGGCCAGTCTTAAGGACATATGCTTTTTTCTTTGAGTGTTTTTATTCAGGTTGACCTAAAAATTGAATATTAGGTTTCCATCATTGACTTCTGTAGCGTAGCATGTTTCCTCAATGGACAATGCAAGTAGCAAGATAATGATTGAACTTTTAGTAAAGAATTAAAGCTATGGGAGATCTTGGCATCAGAACGTGTGTATGTATTAATTCATTCTAGAAGCCTGGCACTCTCAATATTTTGTGAACTGCAGTTGGTATATTGGAATGCATCATCTGTACAGGCTTAGACCTTGATTGAATTAATTGACTAAAGTACTATAGAACCTGCCGCAATCAACGCTAGCTACAGTAAGTTGCTTATCTATTCTAGAGCCAAATTATATACCTTAATGTAACACAATGGGAGTTACTCACGATGGGTATAAGGAAAACAAATTCTCATCAACAAATAATTTGCAATGGTCCAATTCTAACAAGTCAACATTCTTTCAAGGCAACATTCTTAATTGACTCATCTCATATTAGCATATGCAATATCACTTTTTAATTCTTTATGCATTTTGCATATAATGCATAATCATGGATTGATTTTGTGCGATTTTGTGAGAATCTGTTGACTGAAAAAACTATTTCGTTTGGGATGATTTTGCTATAATCTAATATGTTATTTTGTACTTTCCTAAATTTTTTCCAAGAATATAATTGTTTATGAAAATATCTAAGTTTAAATTCATAATTCATCAAATAATAGATATGATATGATATGAGAATATCTGACTTTAAATCCGTAGTTCATCAAACAGTGTATAGGATATAAAAAAATTTCTGGATTTATTATCCTATTCTATCCAATTCTATCAAGTCTAGAAATCCGGATAACCAAACGCAGCAGATTTATAAGTATCTTCACCGCCTGGAATTTACCGCCTAAACTCCACCGCCTAAACTCCACCGCCATTATCTTCAACACGCAAGAGTTGAAGTTGAACTTTTCTTCTTGGCAGTCAAAAATTGTGGGCTGCGAATTTTCTTGTTGAAGTCTTCAGTGTGAATAAAATAATGCTAGGCGCAAGTTTCTTTCCTTCCTTTCCTTCGTGCTCTTGAAGACTTCATCAAGCAATTATAATAATATTTTAATATGTGCCCATTCTTTTACTTTGGCCAACGTGTGCCTTCTTGCAGCACACTTCTCTTTGGCGGTTTACGTGCACTTCATGCAAAATAGACTTTCACTATTATATTAGGTATTGACTCCAACAGTCCCGTCTCGGCCAAGCCACCATCTCTGTCCCCCGACTCTCTGTCCTCGAGGCAGCCTCGCTCCGTCTATTCGCGGCCGTGGGCAACACCAGATCTGAGGTCGCCCGAAGCCGACGAGGCCGGATCTGGGCTTGCCGAGATTGGAAGCGATGGTCCCCCACTTCGCACTCACTGCTTGAAGGTGAAAACTGATGCACAGCTCTCTCTCTCTCTTCTCTCTTTCTCTCTCTCTCTCCCCTTCCGTGTTTCCTCTTCGAAGCAATTATTTTGTCGATCTGAATGGTTTTTTCACTTGCGAAGGAAGGCCGCAGGTGACTTCCAGTCGAACGCAGCGAAAGTGAGAGATCTCTCTCCGTTGCGTCATCAAGTTGTTACAAGGATCAAACTCAAGACTTCCCAAGTCACCGGACAGACTCAATTCGGGAACCCATCAATCCATCTTGCTACCAGAATGAAGAGAAAGAGGGAGGGAGAAGAGATGGAGACGGCAGCTTCAACAAGCAGTAGCCGAGATGATGGATTGGGGAGCGGCTACGAGGTGTTCCTAAGTTTCAGAGGGCCCGACACCCGCTTAACCATGGCTGATTGTCTCTACAATGACCTGATCCGTGCGGGGATCCGCATTTTTAAAGACAACGAAGAGCTCCGATTTGGCGAAGAGATCAAAGGTGGCCTCTTGCAAGCGATCAATGACTCCAGAATTTACATCCCAATTTTCTCCAAGGACTATGCTTCAAGTAAGTGGTGCCTCCATGAACTAGCACGCATAGTGGAGCTATCGAGAGCTAACGATGAGAAAGTGATCCTCCCTATATTTTACGACGTGGACGTGGATGATGTCAAGCTTAAGACTAAGTTATATCGGAAAGCCCTTGGCAAACACAAAAGCGAATATGGGAAAGATTTAGCAAAGAAGTGGAAGAAGGTTTTAAGAGAGGTCACCGGAATTAGAGGAAGGAATCTAAAAGATCACGGGTATTATTTACTTATCTATTGACTTTATCGTCTTTGTTGATATTTTTGATTTCTCATTCCGTTAAAGAATAGTTCTTCGATTTGCTGCTGTCCAACCTTATGCAACATATGGTTGCATTTGACGCAATGAAGGAGCAAGAAATTCTGCTCAGAGGGCGAGGTTTCTTGCACAAATTGACTTTTCACTTTTAATATCAAGTTTTTATAACAATTAAAGTTAAGGCATAGCAACTTAATTAATTAATCTATAATGCCAAAAAACCAAGATATCCATGAAGATCTAAGATGTGATAAAATAGTAAGACCATATATTTGTGAAAAATAAAAAATCTAAGTTTCTTAACTTCAATTGCATTGCGTATATGAAATTAAGGACTTTTGGTGTAATTTTCCTTAACCCTATGCCTATAATGTTTTCCTGAAAAATTAGATTGAGTTTGATGTTAGATCTTTCTGTTTTTGTTACATTAAGGAAACATAGAGAAATTATGGCATAGACTTGGTCTATCGCAGTCTATGCGATATCCAAAAACTTACGGTCAAGAGGAAGAAACCGATCCTTGTGGTTTTGGTTTTAGCCTAGGGAATTCATATGCTTTGCTGCTGTTTCCCTTGAAATAACCGGCTAATTACGGTCGCACCACCGAGTTACACAAAAATAACGGAGATTTTTATGATGATAGTTTTATAACCCCATAAGAGGAAACTATAGGTTATGGTTTTTCTATTTGGTTTGAGTATACAGGACCGAACATTGCAAAGATCTTTGTGCCATTACGCAAAAGAACTAAAAAAAAAAAAACAAACAAACAAACAAAAAAGGATCTCTGTAACTGTTAGAGGTCTTCCAGTATATTTTTTAGTGGAATAATTCTTGATTAGTTTGCAAAGGACTGACTTAGGTTCAGGTGTAAGGGTCAAAGGCTCCTCTAGTGGCCAATTGTGCATAGACAAGATGTGCAACCTTAAACTGAATATTCTTCTATAGTGATTTATAGTAGAATGTTAAAACATAAAAATTGGTTCTTGCAGTTGCTTTAAGCATGGACCTATTCATGGCCCCATATCTTGATTAACCAAAAATTCACCAAGGGACTTCCAAATAGTTGTAGCTATGGTTGGAGAAATCTAAAAGCCTCTAGAAAATGGATAAGTACTTCAAAAATTGTAAATTACCTTGAGATATGTAGCTACCCTCTATCCTGGTTTGTGATAGTTTTTCTATAAACCCTAGCCGTTACTCTCTGCTTACTTACATCCTTCTTCATTAAACCATACTGTTTCTCTCTTTCGTTAAACGCATTAATAGTTTCAACCCTCGAGAAGGGGAAGGGCTAGCCTATTACTACCCATGCCCAACTTGAGTCGTGCAACATTCCCAGGGAGGCAATTGTTTTGAGAAAAATTTTCCTCAAAAAAATTGCCTCATCCAAGGTAGGCTACCGCGGGGCGCGGATTTCCGATGCTCCATGGCCATCCCTAATTTTAAAGTTATCGGTTTTTATATGAATTTATCAACTTTAGTTTGGGTCTTACCAACTTCTTTTTCCATTGTTTTACAAACTAGTTTTAGCTTACCGGCTTTTATGTAAATCATTTACTAAGTTTATTAGATTGTTTGCCGATTTACAACTTCTGTACAACTTACCATATTGTTTACTCCACATCTCAAAATTACCAAATCCTGTACCGAATTACTAACTCTAATATGATTGTCATATTAACTAATTTCAAATTAAGTTAATAACTAGTTTAAGCTACACATTCTTATTTGAGCTACTTATCAATATTTATTATTTGTTTCAAAACAACCAACCTTCATAAACTTTCGTTAATAACGCACCAACTTTTATTTGCACAGGTTACGAACATTATTAGGCAACGAAATCTATTGTTAAATTACCAATCCTAAGTTGAGTTACTCACCAATTTATTCCGATTGAAGTTCCAACTAGTTTGCAGTTACCAATATTATAAAAAGAATGGGTAACCTAAAATTATTTCTAACTTATTTGGAGAAATGTTTGTTGGCAAATCGAATCAAGGTTGATATAGATTCCAGAAAATCTTCCTCATTTTCGGTTAGTATTCTATTCCATGGGTACGTTAAGAAAAATGCTTTTGAGAGATTATTCTTGTTTCCTATATTCAAGGCAATTGCGAGTGAGATTTTTTATTTTCCGTTAACCTTCAAACTCATCCCTATCGCTTGAAGAGATTATCAAGACCGAGTTTACCGAGGACTTGATATTTAACCAAATTTCTAGAGGTCTCGCTCTTAGCTGTTTGCGACAAGAAGAAACCAACCGGTGTGAAAAAGTATAAAATGAAGTGGAGGCATAATTATCAAATTAGTTCTAAATTTATTGTGCATGACATTTGAGCACAACACATTTTAATTTTGTTAATGTGGTCATAAGTATTTGTGTGAAACTTTAATGTAATCTTTCTGCCCAATTGCCGCGAGAAATTACTAACATGACGTCCATTCATCGCCGTTGTCCTATGTGGCAAGTTGATGTGGACAATTTTACTTGAAATGACATCTTGCATAGATTGCCACTTTAGCAATTTTCGGTGGATATTGACTACAAGGGCTACATTGAAATTTTGTATAAAAGTTTTGGACAATATTATTAAAATTGAAAAGTTTATAATTATATTGATATTCACACAATAAATTTAACACTGATTTCATAATATTCCAATAAAATGGAACAAAATGCCACAACCTATTCCAATACAACGGTTCACAACACTAGTTAGTCACAATTTGCCGGAGTCACAATTTGCCGGAATGACTTCTAGTCAAAGCCCAATCAGACCCTTGTCACGAAATAATCTTTTCCCATCATTGACTAAACCAAAGAACCTTGATAGCATTAGCTTTCAACCATGAATAAAGCCCCTCCTCTCTCTCTCTCTCTCTCTCTCTCTCTCTCTCTCTCTCTCTCTCTCTCTCTCTCTCGGTTTTTTTGTTTTCAAATGGCTCACAGCTTGAAAGATTGCTTTTCTGTGTTGATTTCTTTTAAAGCAAATTATTTTGAACTTGAAGATAACCTTCAGTGCCACGTAATGTGTGCACAATTTCTGTATATATGGTATTTCAATCTGAGATGATTGCATGTCACGTATGTGGTAGCCTAGAGGAACTGAAGAATCTCATAGTCAAAGAGGTTTCAAGTTTGTTATGGACAAGAAGGACAGATTTGCCTGATCATTTGGTGGGAATCAAGGATCGAACGGATGAGATTATGAAGCAATTAGATCTAGAAGCTTTTGATGTAAGGTTTATCGTGATTCATGGTATGGGTGGCATTGGAAAGACGACACTGGCTGAGACTGTCTTCAGACAAATCTCCTCTCAATTTCAGAGATATTGCTGCTTTCTTAAGGATGTTCGGACTCATGATATAATAAACTTACAAAAGAAATTGTTGTCCGACATTCTCCATTTGAGTTGCATAGACCTATGCTTCATTGATGAAGGGGTTGACATGATCAAGACGAGATTTCATGACAAGAAAGTTCTCATTATTCTTGATGACATTGATAGTCGAGACCAAATTATGAGACTTGCCGGTGAGCCCAACTGGTTTGGTGGGGGCAGTAGAATCATCATAACAACTAGGAATATTGAATTCCTTGTAAACGAAGGTGAGGATGACAATGTCCCAGCCTCTAATAGCGGACAATTTTCATTCTACAATATGTTGGAGATGAATTCACATGATGCTCTTCAACTTTTTTGTAAGCGTGCCTTGGGATGTGCCAAGCCTCCATCTAATTACGTGGATATTGCAAATAAGCTAATCAATACACTTGGAGGACTTCCATTGGCTCTCGATGTTGTAGGTTCCACACTTCGCGGAAAATCCCAAAAGACATGGGAAGACGTCCTACATAAGTTAAATACCGTGATGAATGAGGATGTAAAGAAGAAGTTGATGATAAGCTACGAAGCATTGGATGCTAAGCAACAACAAATTTATCTTGATATTGCATGTTTCTTCATTGACAAAAATAAAACAATTGCAATGAAATATTGGGATGCGGTCTTTGGGTATCCCACTGAAATCGAAGTCAAGACCCTCAAATGTATGTCTCTAATACAGATCATGGACAACGATATTTTATGGATGCACAATCAACTTAGAGACCTCGGAAGGGATATCGTCCACTCGGAAAGTTGCAACATACATCTAAGGAGTAGCAAATTGTGGTCACCTAGGGATGCCTTCCATGTAGAGCATAGAAAAATGGTAATTTTTACCTTTAAATATTTTCCTTATCCTTCCATTAGTATCATTAGTCATATTGACACATGTACTCATTGGTTGCTACTTTTATCTTCTAGGGAACTGAGAACATAGTAGGACTCAATCTTGGCACACCTAAACCTGACGCAGCATACAAATTTAAACGTAAATAATTTAAGAGGTTGGTTAACCTTAGGTTCCTTCAATTGGACCATGGAAACTTTAAAGGAGACTTTAAAGATCTTTTCTCAGAGTTAAGATGGCTCTCTTGGAGCAACTGCCCTTCCGAATTCCAAGCAACCAACTTTGGGTTGAAGAACCTAGTGGCTGTCATGCTTTCGGGGAATAACATTAACGAAGACTGGGAAGGATGGTGTCAAATCATGGTATGATCACATGACATACTTTTGTATTACATTTACTCTTCTTATTTTCTAAGATTCAACTCAATTGCTTTATAGGTAGCAAAACAGTTGAAAGTCCTACAACTCGAGGATTGTCCATCCCTTAGAAAGATGTGCAAGTTCTACGCAATCTCGAAATTGGAGAGATTGATTCTTATATGCTCTCAACTAAGAAAGATTGACAAGTCCATCGGCAATTTGCAGCATCTTGATTACCTAAAAATATTGTCTGAAGCTATTAAGTCACTACCAAAGTCCATTGGCTGTCTAAAATCTTTGACATATCTAAGAATAGAAGCTCAAAGAATCTCAGTTTTCCCTCACTCAATTGGCAATTTAGTGAAGCTGAAGCATCTAATCTTGAATTGTCAGGAACTTCAAAAGCTTCCCGACTCTATTGGAAAATTGGAGTCACTACTTAAGCTAAGTGTCAAATGTTCAGAAATCCGGGAATTACCTTATTCTATTGGAAATTTAGAAAGGTTAAGAGTTTTACGCATCTTAGTTTGTGAGCTAGAAAAGCTACCATACTCAATTGGAAGGCTCCAGTCATTGGTCAAGTTGGATTTGAGCTTTTCAAGAATTAGGAGCTTACCTGATTGCATTGGAAATCTCAAAAAGTTGAAGATACTAGATTTGAATTCTAGCCACATAAGTGAACTTCCGAAAACCATAGGAATGTTGGAAAATCTGGAAGAGTTACATGCTCAATTTGTACATCTAATGGGGGACATTCCAAGTGAAATTGGGGCACTATCCTCATTGAAAATTCTAGAATTATCCTATGGCTTCTTTAGTGGATTGCCGACAACCATCAATCAGCTTACAAATCTACAAGAACTTAATTTAGAGGGCTGTAATTCAATCCAACAGCTGCCTGAGCTTCCCAAGAGTCTCACGTGTTTAGCCTTTTCAGCAAATTCGTTGACCACGATCCCCGACTGCTCAAACCTAACCAATTTAGTTGACCTTGAGATAATTGGAACATCAATCCAAGAACCCAACATAGAGGGCATTGTGAGACTACCTATTCTGTGGCATTTGACCCTGTGCATCGGAAAAATGGCCTTGCCGGATTTTAGTTCCCTCTCTCATTTACGAAGTCTCTCCATAAGTTGTGTTGAGCCCCAATCTCTTATCGGGCTCCCATCTAGCCTTCGAGTGTTAAATTTATACAATGTGCAGTCACCGATAGATTGGTCAGTCTTTTCCAACTTGGAGAATTTGTCAAAGCTGTTTGTTTATGGATATTCACCAGGAGAGATTCAATTCGAGGCGCTTGGAGAGCTACGGAAATTCAATCAATTGTTGATGGAAGACTGTCCATTGTTGAAGACGCTACCCGTTCTAACTAGCCTAAAGAAGATGCGGAGTTTGTCCCTACGCCAATTGCCTCTGCTAACTGAGATTCAGGGTTTGGGAGAATTGAAATCATTGCGGGCTTTGTTTATCTCGGGCTGCAATTCTGTCAAAAGCTTAAACGAATCTGATCGTTATAATCTACAAAATCTGAAAAGTTTGATGTTCTATGGATGTGAATCATTGGAGAGTGTGTTGGGTGTGCCAAAATCTTGTCAACTCATGGTCGGTGCTTGCCCGAGGTTCAATAGAGATGGATAAGATATGTATCATTTAATTGGCAAAGATTGTTGATGATGGTAAGTCCATAGAACTAGAGTTCATTTTTTGTTGTGTCCCGTTTTGTGAGTTTTCCTTTAGCTAACCTTTCATCTTGGTTCTAGAACCACCTCTTGCATTTGTTCACCTTGTTGTCTCTGAGGGAAAATCCTTTTTCATGTATCATGAGTGTGTGATACTTTGACTTACCTCGACTTGACAATGTTGATACTTAGCTGGTTTATGTTGCACTTCGCAGCACCTATTTTGCTTACAAAAAATGGATAAAGTGGAAGGGAACTTTTAGATAGTAAGCACACTAAAGATGCTGATAAATGCTAGGTTTTGTTGTAAGGCTGAGGTGGTTGAGACTTGAGAGTACTAATCTCATCTTATGGAGTGTTTCTAATACTAGAAAAAAGGAATTAATGCTTGGTTAGTGGAAGAGTGATTTGTTGATACCTATTATGCAATATGAGTGATTTAGTTATTTCCCTTCATGAAGAATTGGAGGTGTTTCTCTGGTTACTTCTGAACTAAAGTGGAGAAGCTTTAAGTCTTAAGTCATGGTGTGATTTGTGAACTATCTTTCTTCATTCTATTAATTAGCCATTTATGTGTGAAATTCGTGCTGGGAGACAATTGATATTGGAGTAAACTTGTCGATATGGTCAAACCACCATTTCGTTGAAGATTGGGTTTAGCTGTATCAAGTTGTGCATTCTACAATTTCTGATGTTAGGAAAGAGCACCTTTATGTTGTTGAAGACTAGGTTTTGTTTATTCTTTCAGCTGACTTATTGCACCTTTCCTCATCTCTCTCTCCCTCTTTCTATGCTAAGGTTACTGTTAACATGTTAAATAAACCTGTTTGATTTTTGTGTCTATCATTTTTACATTTATTGATAAAACGTTTTTGCACAAGCTCCTCCAAGAACATGGTGAAATGTTCTTTTACATGGATGTCTAGGCTTTGGCAAGACATACTGTTGGTGCTACAACAACGACTTGTTCTCTTCAATCCATATCGGTAAAAGGCAGAGCTGTGGCTAAGCACATCTGTACTTTTTAGCAAGCTATAAGAGGCTTCTTTTGAACTACATGGATGTTTATTGAGTGCAATTATGTAATCTTTTATTGAACCTTGTTATTTGCATACATTTCACAATTTTGTGCTTTCTTCTTTTGCTTTTGTATGCATTTAATAGAGGTCCCTTCATCTATGCCAGTAGTTGATATATGATAACTGGCAGTAGCAATGAGGATCCTACCACTGCAATTAATGAAGAGGCCAAGTTAACCAATGAAGATTCTCCTATAAGCAATGAAGAGGCCAAGTTAAAATGGTTCTTGAGTTTTCTCATGCATGAATGAGAGAATCCTCTATGAAGATTAAGAGAAAGATTAAGATGTAAGATATTTGAAGTTTTTCTCTACTAGAAATTTGAAATTTGTGATCAAATGTCCACTGGATTATCTATTCTGCACATTGACGGCATTGATTTTGTGAGCAAACTAGAGAAATTTTGAATATTTGAGAGTAATGGCAATTTTAAAATTACAGGTTTTGATATATTCTTGAAGGTAGTAGCTATAGCACCTTGCCTTCTCTTTTTTCATGAATTTGATTCCATTGTGCTGAAGAGGGGGCATGATAGTACGGGGGTCACCAACCATGTCATCAATCAGTTAGTTTCTTGCATTCAATGGCACTTATAAAGTGATCATGTGAAATATAGTTGATGGTATGACTCAAAAATGATATGTTATTAATTGGTGCAGTTTTTTTTACTGAATTAGATGGTGTTGAAGTTTTAAGCGGTGTGTTTGTGTTGGCTAGGACAAGGTAATAATTTTGTCTTACATGGTAACAAAAAGTACTCTCTTTCCATAGCACACTAACTGTAAATTGCTATTGGAAATTGCATGGCCATTATGAATGCTTTGCCAAAAAATTTTATATGAAGCATTTAATATGGAGACTACATAATAACCTTCAAGGCGGACTATTAAATGCTAGGCATGACTTTTCCTTGATTTAGAGTTGTTTAACTTTGGATACACAATATTGGATAAACTACATATGTATCAAAGAAGGTAATTAACGGCAGGATTACTTGAATTACTTTTCAGTTGCTAAAGTAGCTTACAAGAAGTGTAATAAACTGGTCTTGAGCCTCTTGAACAACATCAATGGATGTCGATCATTCAGTTTTGAGTGTGCCAAAATCTTGTCAACTCATCATCATTGACTGCCCAAAGCTCAATAGAGATGGATAAGGTATGTATCATTTGATTGGCAAAAATAATCAATGATGGTAAGTCATAGAACTAGAGTTCATTTTTTGCTGCATCCTGTTTGTGAGTTTTCTTTTAGCTAATCTTTCATCTTAGTTTTGGAACCACTGCTTGTATTCGTTCATCTTGTTATCTCAAGAAAAATTCCTTGTTTGCATGTCATGAACATGCGTACTTTCACTTGCCTCCACGGTGGTGATACTTAGTTGGTTTATGTGCACATCAGCATAATGTTGGGGTTGACATGCTTCGCAGCACATAACTTGGCTAAATAGCAATCACACTGAAGATGCTAACAAATGCTATGTTTTGTTGAAAGGCAAAGGTGGTTGAGAGTACTGGTCATATCTTATGTAGTGTTTTTTCAATTTCACTACAGAACAATCATGATTTATGAGGAATGAATTAAAGGAATTAACGCCTAGTCAATGAAAGAGTGAATTGCCGATACCTTTTATGTTGTATGAGTGACTTAGTTACTTCCTTCATGGAGAATTGAAGGTACTTTTCTAGTTACTTCTGAACTTAATTTTGTTTGTCTGTTTGTTTGCTATTTGTTCATTCCCTCCCATCTTAAATTACCAAACATAGTTGGGGAAGATGTTGCAATTCACCTAATAAGGCATTTACGTTCTTGAACTATCGTTTGTTGTGCAAATGACATGTCTTTTTTCTTAATCCTTTGCTATTTTGAGTTGGGTCTGGGAATTTGATGACTCTTAACTCATTCATGAATTAAATAAGGCAAATGCAATAACCTCAGTTGCTCCCTTTTACATGAATTTTGTTTCCTGCAGTTCTAGAGATTGAATTGGGATTATCTGATTTTGCACAATCAAAGATCACTGTCAGCTTTACTCTACATCTGATGCCAATGGTTATAGTTGCAATTTTTAAGTACTCCCATTCTTAAAGTAGAAGTTTTGCTTCTCTGGCCATAATTATTAGTTTTTTTTTTTCATCCTATTTACGCAGAGTCTTGGAATGCAGTCAACTATTCCTATTGAATTGTCTTCACATGTAACGGTGGGGATCTACATGAGCAACTTAAAGTTGTTTGCCGACCAAATTTTGTGTGGTTAATAGTCTTATTCTGCTTAGGCATTCAATGGCTTAATGTACTGAGCATTGTTCTTAGCTTTTGTTGGCTGAAGTACTTATTTTTCAATACTCATATTTAGCCTAATCAAAGTTCATAATTTGTTTCATAGACCTTGGTAAATCAATTAAGTAGTGGACATGTTGGGGGACTAAAACTTGAAAGATCTGCGACTTCCTTTCATATTCTCGAGTGTGCTTCCCACATACTTCACGTTGTTTGATCGCTTAATTCACTTTTTCTTGGTCGATGAGGAATTCATTATTTTGTTCGAAAAAGGAGTAGCTCCTTGTACTCAACACGTGTGAGGATCCTATTATTGTTTTATGAGTGTCTTTCCCAATTGAGTATCTAGACGAGCAATACTAATCTTTGTCATAGGTTCCTCAGTGTCTGTTTCCCATTGGGTGCCTTACTTTTCGTGTAACATCAAAGTCATTATATGGTGGTGAGTTGTCTAATCCTCTTTTTGCTAATTGACAATGTGGTGAAGGGAGCTTGTGGTTAGACTCTGCAGAATTTCAATGAGATGATGGGATTACTTGAGATTTTGGGGTTTAACTACCTAACATTGTTTCCCTGATTCATTCTTGTGAGTGAGCTAAATTATGCATGGATTTTATTCAAGGAAGCTTGTATAACTACATTGATTGTGTCTGATCTGTCTCTGTCTCTGTCTCTGTCTCTATCTCTGTCTCTGTCTCTCCGTCTCTCTCTCTCTCTCTCTCTCTCTCTCTCTCTCTCTCTCTCTCTCTCTCTCTCTCTCTCTCTCTCTGTGCTAATAATGTGGTTAATATTAACTTGTTAAATAAAATTATTTGATCTTCATATCTATCGTTCTTACCATTGCTGAAAGTGTTTTTGTGCAAGCTCCTCAAAGGCCATGGTCAAATATTCTTTTACATGGAAGTACGGCCTTTGGCAAGACATGCATTGTTATTGCAACAATAGCAGCTTGTTCTCTTCAATCCATATTAGTGAAAGGGCTGAGCTGTTGGATAAGTACATTGGAACTTCTGAGCAAGCTGTAAGAGGCTTCTTTTCAACTACAGTGATGTTGATTGAATTCCATTGTGCAATCTCACATCTAAATTTGTTATTAACTCCATGTCTATATCAAATGCCAGGCAAAAATAACTGATTTTGAGAAGTGATTAGACATAGTCGCTACTCTGCAGGCCAAGAAGAGTTATGATAAGGTTTGTTGTCTCGCACAACTCTTTCTTCTGGCTGTGTAAACTAGTCAAGATTTGGATTGGGTATTGTTCAATTCCATGGTCACCATCTTATTTGCGGCTCTTTGACAAATCCATGTCCTGAGGAGATTTAGTCCGACGGCAACATAATAAGTGGGTGACCTAAGGATTCTCATTGACTTTGCTATATCTAGTATTGATTTGTCTGCATCCTTCTTTTTTCTTTTTGTATTTTGGCTATTTTAAATCACTCCCAAGGCAATCGCTAGTGGTGCCATATGGTTCCATGTGGTTTTCATCTTGTAAGCGGCTAATATCCCTTGCCTTCTTTAGATAGAGTCCTTCCCCGTCTCTTTCATACCAACTAACTAGCATGCAAGAACTGTAGTTTGACAATCTTGTTCTCGTCTGTTCACTAGTCTCTGTGCAAGTGGTGAATTGTACATCCCAATACTTTCTGCCATCAACAAAGTTTCCTGTTCGTGTGCTGTCATTTGCATATCTCTGTAGTGAACAAGAATCTGCTAGAATTATCCCGCACTAGTCCTTCAAAAAACCAACTATGAGCTAGCTAGGCATCTCAGCCTCTTTGCCAAAACACAGAGCGTGCAAGTAGTACTATGTCGTCCCTTCATCTCTCCTACCTCCATCTGTCTCTGCACTGAGGTTTTCTCCCTCAAATAGGCTACAACCTTTCAACCCCTGGCAATGTTGCATAAATAAGGTGTGCTATCTCTCTCAATGCGAAAATCCAGGATTTGAATTGATCAATCATTTCAAATTGGGGCACCTTGATGCAACAATTACTTAACCTCACCACTCCATTTGACCACAAAGATATCCTCTTTTTTAGGCTCTAGTTTATTTGATACTGAACTAGGAACCTGCATAATGATTGAAGTAAACTGGCTGATTGGAAAGCTCCCATTTTTTGACATTCACCTTTCCAACCTGCAAGTTTGTACTTGGGTAGCTCAATTGTTGGATCCCAAATTGTTTTTGACCCAAGAGGAATGTTTAGATGTGCTATAGCAAAGTGACCTCTTATCGAGCATGCCATTATATGTGGGCAACGAGCATGTGTCCATATTACTGAAAGATTGAACTGTAGCCTTAGAACTGGAATTTAAGATTGAAATTCAAGCTAAATGCTTCTCGGTGCATGTATTGTAACTGAGTATACTTATTGGATATCTATCGAACTCATGCTATTGACTGTTGAGGCTTTTTACGAAGTAAACTTGTTACTCATAAACAGATCATATTTATCCAATATAGAGTCATTTCTCATTTTATCGCCTGAAGTTCTTCATTCTGTCATTAAACCACCAATTTTTCACTTGACAGTTTCACTTTTTAATCTGGAATCCTTGGCATATGTAATGTGAACTAAAATATTCTCATATCTTATGCTAGAAAATTTGCATGTTCAAATATCTTCTTGCTCCTCGATGATATCTTAGCTGATCATCCTTTTTTATCTTAACAAAGCAGGAAGAGGATACGGTAGTCTTATTCTTGCCATACTAGGAACTACTTTTGGTGCACTTGACTAAATATGGAATATTTAATTGTCTTTTTTCCTTCACAAATGCACTTCTGGAAGCAATGTTCCTAAGAATCTCAATTAGTGCTTTGAAGAACCCATGTTAATCTCAATAATTGTGCGGTGGTTTTAGATTTGGACACTTGAATAACGACGGTAATATTATGCTTTCATGTCTAAAGGTCCTATTAGAAAGCAAAATATGGTGGGATTACTATATTGGGCTTTAAAATCTGAGACCATCAAAACTTCTAAGACGCAAAATATAATAATTGGTGCCGAACTGACTGGTATTTACGGCTCTTTATCGTGGATGCAGGCACATCTTGCTGATTTTGAAGTCTCTGAAGGCATATGTTCTCGAGCTCGCATTGAACATGCTGATTCAGGATGTTTATGGTGGGAGCAAATGTTATGTTGGAGTATTCATGCGAAGAGGTACTCGAGTTGAAGAAATGTCCCTTTATCTCCAATGATGATGTCGAGTATCTTATTTATTGTATCCATTCGTGTTGCAGGCCACAACTCTTCTACAAAAGAACCAAGAAAACGCTAAAGCAAGTTTAGAAGTTCTTGTTGCTAATCTACAGTTGTTACTGGACCAAGTAACAATCACGTAGGTAAGTCAGAATATTTTGGAACTTGGAGGTCCATTTTAGTTTCAAGCCATTTATTATGTCAGTTTTGGGTAGGTTTGTTGTTGTTGAATTACTGCTGCCGTGATTTTTGTAACTGGTGTGAGCCTTGAGGCTAAATTGCAAAGACATGCTGATTTGTGACAACCTGGAGTGTGGTCATATTGCACTTAAGTGAAATTGAAAAAATTCGAAACTTGTTGGAGGACCAAACTCTTTCGTTTATATCATGGCAATTATGTTGGTGGCCCCTGGAAACTTTCTTTTCTTTTTGGGGGTGAAACGGCCCTTGAGAGTTCAATCTTTATTTGGCAGGTTATGATGGCTCGTGTGTATAATTGGGATGTTCACCAAAAGAGAATCCGTCAAGCCGGTGCTCCTGCCAAATACTCTTAAAGGGATTTTTCAAGTCGAATCATGGTAGCAGAATGTGTACTCTTGGATGAGAGTATGACTTTGATTTCTCCATTTTCAATTCGGTGAATGAATTATGTATCGCTCTGTTATTGCAATGGATAAGACTGACAACGAGTGATTTTGGTTAGGTTTACTTAGATTTATTGCATTACAATGTTTTGATTGAGAACCTCTTGGGCTTGATTATTCACTTTCTGTGTGCGGTGTGCTAGCTTTGAATTAATGTTGGGTCCATCTATTTTATGTTGTTTTCACCTTGACTACGTATGTTTAGTAAAAACCAATTTAAATTTGAATTCGGGGAAAAACATGGGCCTGCTTGAGATCTACTGTGGAATACACGTCGGCAAGAGTGTTTTTGGATCAAGTGACTTATTAGTGCTGTAATTTAGTGGGTCTCTTGTTGTCAAGTCTTGGAGATTTCTATTATATGTGGCAACCCTCAATGGCCCCCAATCCGTTAGGGTTACCACAGCCTGCCTATCGCTTTCTCTCTTGAAAGATATTCGTTATTTGTCTTTTATAAAAAGGGGTTTAAAGAAGGATTGAGGTTCTTAGGCATATATTTTTTTTTTTTTTGAAAACGGTTCTAGCGCAACTTATTAGCGGAAGCATAATTGAGTCTCACCATCTCTCCCTCCAATAACCATAATGCAATGCACATCAACTACACATCATATGAAAAGATAAGGCCGAACCACTTTTTATTTATATATTTTCATGATGGATTTTCTCGGGTCCGTACAACCAAAAAGAAAGCCAAGACTTTTAACTACACTTAGCCACAACCCAAAAGATAATCGACCCCTATAACGATCACGTGTCATCCTCCATCTATCAATGTCGGCTACTCTAAAAAAAAACGTCAGCTCTCTACCCCTCATGTGGCCATCACACCCATCCTGGCGCGTCGGGCGGTGGTGATGGCAACATCCCCCGAATCACTCCATCTCGGTGGACGTGGACTGATAAAAACTCCTGAATGACCGGGCCCCTAGCCAAGCCCACATCGTCCATGACCAGCACGCGAACTCGCACAAACGTCAGACCAGGGATGATAATGCAATCAATCTCCGGACACTCTACCTCCACGTCCGATGGGAGGCCATAAAAGGTACCCTGCGTGACTGGAGAGAGCGCCATCTTCCTAATTTGAAATGTTGGTCTTCGAAGAGGTGAGTACAGCCACTTAGCAAGTAAAAGATCCAGTAAACTACTCAATGCATCACACAATACAATCACAACACCATAGCATAGTACATATCATCCATGCATCCAAGCATAACTTATCTTGCAGCCATGTATATGTCATCATACCATATGTGTATACATCCTCATGCACTCATCACCAAGCTTTCATTTGTATACCATCATGCCATAGGTGCACATACAACCATGCACTCATACACATCATATCATACGACCATGCATACATATCACTATACCATGCATGATTCAGTTTCCACTTTTTATCTTTTAATTTGATCACCACATCTTTCTTCCCCGGGATCAGTAATTGCATCCCACATTATCACTCGCACCCCAACCTGGCATCACGAGAAAACCTCCAGCGCACACCACCGAGCATTCGGCACCCTCACATTCCGGGCATCTCGCATCCCAACTAGCATGGCATCACGAGGCATTCCCCGGGCACAAACCTCCGAGGCTTCCGGCACCCAACCATTATGGGCATCTCGAAACTCCCGAGAACATCCGAGCATGTACCACAATACAACCGGGCATCCGGCACCCCCCATCTCGGGCATCCTGACACTCCCAGGGCATTATTGGCCCACCTCCAACAGTCTCCTCATTCATCATAATTCATATTCACCAATTTATGTCTCACAATCAACATGGCACATGATGTAATGGCAACAAAGTCAATTTCAGCATTTGATTCTATATGCAATGCCAAATATCATCACATGCTCAGCAAGATTCAATCACCTCAATCAATATAATTCATGGGGCTCATCCAAAACAGAATAATCATAGCTTACAGCATTTAAAATTCGCTCAATCCAGCTTGCACAGTTTTAGAAAATATTTCCATTAAATACCCAAATGACCTTTAAAAATTATGAAATTTGAACATGTGATAGTAAAGACATAAAGGCAGATATTTCATGAAGGACACCACACCAAAAGACCCTCATAACATTTGATATAGACCATACATCACAGCATTACTATTCTAACAATACAGCTTGCACAGTTTTTGAAACATTTTTGGTTAAATAGGCAAATGTAATTCAAAAATTATGAAATTTGAATATCTTTCAGGGAAGACATAATGAAAGATACTTTGTGAAGAACACTTTGCCGAAAGAGCTTCATAAAAAATGATATGACCCATGCATTGAAACTGACTAAGTCCAAACGCGTCAGATTACATGGTTTTTGAAATATTTCCGATTAAATACCCTAATGAGCTTCAAAATTCATGAAATTCGACTATGTTGTAGTCAAGATCATAAGGTATGTTTTTAATGAAGAAATAAAAGTCAAATTCGTTCTAGATGATTTAATATAGACGGTTAAAGCTTCTGTTTCAATATCGAAGTTTGTAGATCTGACTACTTCCGAAAAACCATGATTTTACCTATCTATTCTTGTTATTTTTCTCTAAATTTTTTGATATGTTAAACCTCAGGATGTCCTTTACATCTTTTGTTGAGAAATCGAAGTGAAACTTCAACAAAAAGATAGGCTTACAGACCATGCATTCATTAAAGGTAGTTACCGAAATCTCCAGATTCAGTCTCTCCGAAAAAATAAGGAATTTCACCCACCTATACTTATTCGTTTTGTCCCAAATTTGAGTATGTTATATTTCAAGAAGTCCTTAACAATTTTCATTTAGAAGTCACGGCTAAAATCCAACTCAAACAACACATGCAAGCCAATAAAACATTCAAGGTCAAACTGTTTTTTCAAGAACTGTTTACTAGTCTCAAACATCCCTCTTAAAACTTCAACTTTTAACACCCTAAACATCCGAATTCTGTCACCATTCAAGCACACATACTAGACATAGCATGCAAGAGCAGATTAAGGATCCCACTTGCCTCTATACCGAGCAAACAGCAAGCACACGGATGGCAACGAGGGACGGACGCACGGCGGATGGTCGACGGACAGCTCCCTTTCTTTCCTCTCTTCTTCCTTTCTCTCTCGATTTCTCTCTTCCCCTCGGTAGCTCTCTCTCTCACTCCCTCTCTCCGGCGACGCTTTCCCTTCATCATCAACCAATTCCCTCAATTTTCCTCTCCTCAATGATGAACAATCATTTCTTTTGCATGAATGACACTTGGACAAAGTGAATTAACACTTGGCAAAATCTTCATGCAAAGGAGTGGGCCTCTCATGGGCCGGTCCCTCCTTGATCGACAGCCCAATGGGGCTCCATTCGGCTGGGCTTGAGGCCAGTCATGGGCCGGCGGCTCCTCCTCCTCCTTTGGGCTTCGCGGCTAGACCCAAATGGCCAAAGGGTGGGGCTTCTTGTGGGATGGTCTTGAGCTAATACTTTGGCCCACACCTCATCCTAATAATCCTCCTTAAACCTTAATTTTATAAACACCTAATTGAAATTTATAAATCACAAAACTTTGTGACCTATCTTAATAAATTCCAATCCATAATCCCTCATGGCCAAAAATAGAATCTCCTCATCGCTCTGCTCCATTGTTTGGGATCGGTGTCCATCCACCTTCGAACCGAGATATAGGAGAGCGAAGCTGTCTGAAGTGGGTTCACAAGTTTCGTTTCAGTCTAAGGGAGAATACTCGGGATTTTATTGATCTCGATTAGTTGAAGTTAAAAAATCGGTCTCACTCGAGATCAATCTTCAATGTTTGATTTGTTCTTGTAACTGGTCCATCCGTAAGGATTTTACTACGAGTTTCGGGTTGTTAAATGATGTAGTGTTATTATGATCCTTGATTTTGTCAGCAAAATGGAGAGATTTTGAATATTTGAGAGTAACAGCAATTAGAAAACTATAGGTTCTGATATATTCTTAAAGGCGGTAGATGCAACACCTTGCCTTCTCTTTTTCGATGAAGTTGATTCCATTGCTTCAAAGAGGGGGCATGATGATATGGGGTCACTGACCATGTCATCAATCAAGTTAGTTTCTTGCATTCAATAGTAATTATAAGGTGGTCATGTGAAATCTATCTAATTTTATGAGTCACTACTGGTATGTTATTCATTGATGCATTTTTTTACTGAATTAGATGGTGTTATAATTTTAACCGGTGTGTTTGTGTTGCCGAAAAAAAGGTAATAATTTTGTATTATATGATAACGAAAAGTATTCTCTTCCGATAGCACACTAACTATCAATTGCTACTGCAAATTGCATGGCCATTATGAACACTTTGAAAAACATTTTTTATGAAGCATTTAGTATGGATACTATGTAATAACCTTCAAGGTAGACAATAAAATGCTAGACATGACTTTTCCTTGATTTAGAATTGTTTAACATTGGATGCACAATATTGAATAAACTACATATGTATCAAAAAGTAGGTAACAAATGATGGGATTGCATAAATTACTTTTCAGTTGTTTAAGTAGCTTGCAAGACATGTATTATGCTGGTATTGAGCCTTTACAATGGCATCAACTGATTCCGATCGTTTGAGTCTTGTTACATCGAGCACATGCAATTTCTCAGTCATCATGACATTTGCTGCATGAAGTGCTCTCTTGTTTTGCGTAGGGTTCATGTGTCACGCCCCGAACCTCGAGCGCGCCAACATCGCACCATGGTCATGCAAATGCGACATTCCCAAGTAGTGTCACCAACCCCATTGAATTATTATTGCGCAAGTGGAACGTATTATAAAACCCCTAACAATGAAATACGGGATAGAAAAGCAGGAAGCAAACCACAACATAACACTTTCATAATTTAATAGAATTACAAACAGAGGTCTATGGTCAAAAGTCTACAAAAGGCCGGCTCTCAAAAAGGAACTATCCTACGACCTACAAGTCAGACACGTTCTCCAATCCTTATGACTTCATCTCCGCAACTCCTCAAGGCCAACCAAAGCTATCTAGCTGCTCCGTCCACCAGGGACTTAGAATTGAAATCCCAAAACCGGGATAAGATAATGTCTCAACAAGTTCAACCCCTTAAACCCTTATTAGAAAGAAAATACACCCAATGGCGGCCTAGCCACATCATACAGAGAACTTACCTCGCCTCAGTTCCTTCTTGCAGGTTGTCACACCCCGAACCTCGAGCACACCAACATCCCACCATGGTCATGCAAATGCGACATTCCCAGGTAGTGTCACCGACCCCATTCATTTATTATTGCACAAGCGGAACGTATTATAAAACCCCTGACAATGAAATACGGGATAGAAAAGCAGGAAGCAAATTCACAACCAATCACTTACATAAACCAATGGAGTTACAAACGAAGGCGTACAGCCAAAAGTCTACAAAAGACCGGCTTTTAAAAATGAACTATCCTACGACCTACAAGTCGAACACGTTCTCCAATCCTCCTGACTTCACCTCCACAACTCCTCAAGGTCAACCAAAGCTATCTAGCCGCTCCGTCCACCAGGGACTTGAAATTGTAATCCCCAAACCGGGATGAAACAATGTCTCAACAAATTCAATCCCCTAAACCCCTATTAGAAAGAAACTACGCCTAAGGGTGGCCTAGCCACATCACACAAAGAACTTATCTCGCCTCGGTTCCTTCCTAAAGGTTAGCACAATTCATATAATTCAACCACGTGCAATTATGATAACCAAACAACCGTGGCACAATCACATTATCAGAACAATTCAACCACTTGGATCATCACAGCGATCAATTGACTCGGCCGATTACATGTCATTCTAGCAAATCAATCACTGCTTCTATTCACGGCCCTATAGGAAGGTTTAACAACCAGTGGCAATCACGGCCCCACTCGGCACAACCTTTAAAAGGTGGTAGATCCCGGCCCGATGGGCACAACCTCTAATAGGTGGTCAATCATGGTCCCACTGGGCGCAACCTTTATCGGGTGGCGAATCATGGCTCCACTGGGCATGACCTCTAATAGGTAGTTAATCACGGCCCCACTAGGCATGATCTCTAATAGGTGGTTAATCACAGCTAATCTCCCATCAATTTTGACACTTGGGATTTTATTAAAAAAAAAAATCCCTATTTATCGCAATCACACTCAATTTGCCATAACCAATCATCAATTTCAAATTCTAAATGCACAGAGCGATCGGCACAAAATTCCGAGCAACTAGAGTCAAAAATAATTTTTCTTTTTTTAAATAATAATAATATTTTAATAATTTTGGAATATAATATAATATTATAAATTCTAGAATTTCGAAAGAATTAAATAATTCAAAAATAAAACCCTATTATGTCCAATCAAGGCTTATGATTAAATAACTTTATTAGCCTTAATTACACACTTTAAATTAAACAAACTTCTTAATCCAAATCACAATTAAATAAACTAAACTATCCACCTAAACTTGCTTAACTTAGACTAAGCACACTTAGGGCATCATTAACCGTCTAATCAAGATTTAGTGAGCTAAATTCACCGGATTAGCGAGCCGAGCGAACCAAAACGACGAGGATGACGCGAGGATCGACTTTTCTAAAGGCAGACCGAGCAACCGGGCTCGGGAAGGCGGCTAAAACGGGCCAAAATCGAGCTAGAATACCCATTTTTCTAGCTGCTGGTTGAGGCCAACTGAGGGCTGCATGGCAGCAGTTTGGGCGTGAAACTGGTGGAGAAGGGCGACGGCAGCTCGAGCGGTGTCTCACGGCGGCCTAGCGGGGCCTCACGGTGGTTGGAGGTGGCTGAGCTACGGCCTATAACAGCCCATGGAGGCAAGGACAAGCTGGATTTCGACGTAAGGTAGGCAGAGACACGCGGCGGCAGCAGCAGGCAAGGACGGCAGCACGGCGGTGAGGCGCGCGAGGCGAGGACGGTGTGCAACATGTGACGGCTCCCGGCGACGTCGACGGCTACTTCTGCCCAGCATCCTACTAGATTTGAGATCTCGAGCAGCAGACGAAGAGGGAGAAAGAAGGCGGAGCAGCACACATGCAGGCGAGTGGAGTGGCGAACGGCGACGGCGAAGCCTCTAACGGACAAGCGTGCGAGTGGGCGAAGGGGCTGCTCCGGTTTCCTCTCTGCATTTTCTGGTCTTTGCATAATGAACATGGAGGAGAGAGGTGACGAGAGAGAGGAAGGAGAGAGGGAGGGGACCTTTTTTTTTTCTTTCTTTTTCTCTTTCTTTAATCCCACAAAATGGCCCAACATGACCTAAGATGACATCATCTTCCACTCACCCATTCCTCCACAACCTCTTCCAATGGGTTCAATTTCATCTTCCGCCGTGGCATACCAATTTTTAAACTTTGTGCATCCCATTCTTCAATTCTCTTCTAATTGAACCAAATTGAAGTCCATAAAATTAATCAAATATCACAACATTTCAATTTACGTAATCACTTGACAATAGAACCAACTTGAATCCCAAAAGCACGATCAAAAGCGGGCCTACTAATTTCTCGAGCCAAATTAGCTATTCTCTGATTATTTTGCTGAAAAACTCGGCTTGCATGAAAAATCTTTCAAAGATGAGTCAATATTCTTAAAATGATTTATGACACACTCAGAATTACAATTTCTGAATTCGATCTCAATTCCACGGTTAATTTCACTTTGGCACGCTATTAACGCGGCCCAACCTACCGGGTAGCCTTTAGAAATTTTCATGCATTTGACCTATGATTGATCATCTTAAGCCACAATGTACATCTTTGAAACATTGGCGACTTTCAGTTGTTGGGGTAACCTCAAGGTTTCAAATACAAACACAGGGTACCCAATCGACAGAAAAGTCGGTCTAGTGTCAATCGACATGAATTGTGTAATCTGGTGGAATCACCCACACTCAATCACATACCTTTGTCGAGTCGACCTATCTCTGGTCTTTAATTAATTTTTAATTGTGCCGTAACGATCCTTGCAGATTATCTCGATCGAAAGGTCGCTTCCTGGTCAAATTCCCGAGTCCGATGCATTAGAAACTCTTAACGGTTTCACCCGATAGACTAGTTTTCACATGAGTGGCCGACTCAAGGAAAAGAACTATATGCGTGCCAATGAAATGTCCGTCTCAATTTATTGAAAATAGAATTGGAAAATCGGGATGTTACAACTCTTCCCCTCTTATAAAAATTTCGTCCTTTAAATTTAAACCTTTACTAATTTTTAAACCAAAAGGTGGGGGTACAATCGTCTCATATAATCTTCTCTTTCTCAGGTTGCTCCTTCTATACCAATATTGCCAGATCACTGTTATCTTGCCCAAACCACTTCGGATGCACAATACTAAACACTTGCCCACTTAAAATTCCAAAGGTCTTCAACACAAAATCTGCGAAGCTAAACTGGTGATTCTGAGCAGTCTCTAAACTGTCTCTGATAATTGCAACTGAATAAGTGATTTCTAAACCAACTCTGGACCTCCAATTTTCTGATCTCTGATCTCAACTCAACAACTGAAGTTCTGAACACTCTGCTCTACACTAACTAAAAAGAAACTATCTGACTGATCTGCTGAAACTGGGGACCTCTGGTCAAGATATGATATAACTCTAACACTGATCTCGGCAACTACAATCACTGACTACTGTACTGACCCTAGCCTACGATCTTTCTTTCCCTAACTCCATCTCAGCAATTGAAATTTTGCACTCTCTACTATGCACTGCATAAGAAAGAACCATCTGAAAGCTCTGCCAACTCGGAACATCTGATCTAGATTTGAAAAACAATTCATCCCCAGCACTCCATGTAAATGAGTTATATGATAAACACATACTTTGGTATACCTATTTTAATTGAGATTATTTTCATGCTGCACTAAGGTGAGTTGACTTTGTTCATCTGTCGACCACAACCTCATAAGGAATCAATACTCTTCCCAACTCCTTAATAAGCCTGTCATAATATTCCATCATGCTATACTTCCATTCCCACACCGGACTCTCTTTAGTACTTGAAAAAGCTTTTCTGGCTTACATTACCAAATTCCCACTTACTGACACATCCAACACTTACAACTTAATCGGTGATATCCATCTTCATACCGATCTACCAATCCCGATGATATAGATTCTGACTCATCTTCGTATTGTCTGGACAACGCTGAAGTTGCTATGATGAGCTTCCCATAAGATCTCTTCTTTAATCTCTATATTGTCAATTACACACAATCATCCTCAGAACTTTAGCATCCTATCTTCAGAAATCTGAAAATCAACCTCTCTCATCTGCATTCTCTTATAGAATCTTCTGAATTTCTGAATCTGTTCACTGAAGCGTTTTGATTCTGATTTGTACTCTCGGCTCAATTCTGAGGGTAGTCATAAGATTTAAAAGGTGACATACCTTAGATTTGAAAAATGAATTTCAAACTTTCTCAAATAAGATTCAATCCTTGAGTAACAACTATGCAACTAAGGACTCTCGACTCAATGCATCTACGACTTTGCTTACCTTTCCAGAGTGACAAAATATCATAGTCATAATTCTTAATGAGTTCCATACAGCGACGATGTCTTGTATTCCACTCCTAAGGTCTCAACTGATGGGACGCATATGCAACAACTCTATCATGCTGTATCAACACATAACCCAATCCTTTAAATGATGCATCATTGTAGATCTCAACCCTCCTGGACCAGATGGAATAGTAAGCACAACTACAGTAGTCAGCCTCTTCTTAGGCCCTTGAAAACTACGCTCGCACTTATCTGACCACACAAACTTTTCTTCCCTCATTCAGCAGTCTCGTCATCAGCGATGCTAACACTAAAAAACCCATATACAGACTGTCTGTAATACTTTGCTAAACCCAGAAACTTTCAATCTCTGTCACTATAGTTAATCTTAGCCAACTGATCACCGCTTCAATCTTAGACAGGGTCTACGGAGATTCCTTCTCTTGAAATCACGTGACCTATGAATGCAACACGAGTCATCCAAAACTCGCATCTGCTAAGTTTATTGTAAAATCCAAAAGTACTCAAGGTCTGAAGTACCCTCCTCAAACATCTCTTGTGCCCCTTGGCACTCTTTGAACGTATCAGGATAACTTCAATGAACACGATCACAACTGATTCAAGTACCCTTAAACATTCTGCTCATAAGACCCAAACAAATAGCTAAGATATCCGTCAAACCACACGGCATTACAATGAACTCATAACTGTTGTATCGAGCGCAAGATGCTAAATTCGGTATGTCTTTTTTCCTAATTCTCAAATGATGATACCCTGACCTCTAGTCGATCTTGAGGAATATTGACATACAAACACAATGAGTCAACTTTATTCTTCACGAATAGAACAGGTACTCCCCAAGGTGATGCAGTGGAACGTATGAATCCCCTATCCAATAATTCCTGCATCTACACTTTCAGTCCTTTTAACTCGGGTAACACCATCCGGTAAGGAGCCTTAGGGACTGGCTCTGTTCTGGGTGCTAATTCAATCACGACTCTATTTCTCTTCATGACAACAAACCTGGCAATTCTTTAGAAAATACCTTAGAAAACTTATGTACCACGATTATGTTATCCATATTCGGCCCCTCAATTGACGCATCCATTACAGTTGCCATGTAGATTCAATAACCAACAACCAAAACCAGGTTATTTTTAGCGACGAATAACAAAGATTGAAGTTCCTTTTCAACTTTCAGTGATTCAAAACTTTCGTACGCTAACGGAACAAGCTAAATTATATCACCACCACGATTCAAAACAACAAAAACTCCTTAAGCCAAACTTTCTTACAAATGACTTCCAAGTCATACTTAAGCAAACCATTCAAGTACAATTATAGTCAGAGCTTCATCTTTCTATCACTTTATTACCACAACGAAGATCCTACAACCTTCACTGAAAATTCTACTGCACTACTCTGATAAAAATATCTCGAAAATATTCTCATTCTGATTGATGCAGGATTGATCCCTTCATGCTCCTCTAACCATCCTAGTGGCATCCTATCTGCAGTAACAGTGCTTACACTCTCCTGAACTTACACGGACAGTTCCTAACCTAACGGCCGTGCTGGTCATATTCAAATCATACTCCATTTTTACTTTGACACTAGGCTGACTCATGCTTCCTTTCCACAAACTCGGCACACAATCAGTGAGTCATCTACCTCCCATTAAGGAACATCATGCACCCTTCCTTGCACTGAGATTCGTTCCAAGTAACCCACTAAATGTCCCGAAGCATGTTTCCTCTGTTCTATCTTATCAACGGCGGTGATAGAAACAGTTGTGATTCCATCCATCTATATGGACAATCTTTCATCAAATGGCCTTATTGGCGACACTTGTAATAAGTCATTTCCCTCTTACAGCACAGGACAGATCCAAGTCATTTCTTACAGATACGACACACATCGATCGAGCTGAGCACTGACTTTCCAATTCTTCTCTTCCAGTTGGGTGAAATAGGACATATTTCTTCTGACATCGGCCTTTTTCTTCAATCGATTTCCATCTCTGTCTAAATTGAACCTTGACTCAGATACGGTGGCTTGATCCTTGATCAAAACTCTAGATTAGGCCTCAACAGGCGTGGCAACAACAACAATCACAACACTTGCAGCGGTAGAAACAACAAGCAAAGCGGCGGCTCGGTCTTGAGCTTATTGACCCAAAATGCTTTCCAAAGACTCTAGCGCCTAAACAATCCCGTCGAAGATAGGATCATTCGGTGCTGCTACACTCTCAGTACCGACTTGCGACGGTACTCACACTTCCGCTAGCCTAAGCCTGCGCTCTACCACGGGTACCAACTCTTGTCAGCATCCTACCCCGAGGTACAGGTCCTCTCGACCTCCTTCAAGGAGTTCTCCACTCCTGGTCACTCATCCTACAGGATTTTTATAGACACCTGTTTTCTGATTCCAACATTAAGTTAGAATTTGAGTGACCCCATAAACACACTACCAAACAGCTATCAACCACATGCATCAGCATATTAAAAGCCTTTCATACTAACTATCCCATGACTCATCGCACCTTATTACTCCATACATAGACCATGCTCTAATACCACTTAAACAGGGATGTCACGCCCCGAATCTTGAGCGCGCCAACATCCCACCATGGTCATGCAAATGCGACATTCCCAGATAGTGTCGCCGACCCCATTCATTTATTATTGCACAAGCGGAACGTATTATAAAACCATTGACAATGAAATACGGGATAGAAAAGCAAGAAGCAAATTCACAACCAAATCACTTACATAAGCCAACGGAGTTACAAACGAAGGCCTACAGCCAAAAGTCTACAAAAGACCAGCTCTTAAAAATGAACTGTCCTACGACCTACAAGTCGGACACGTTTTCCAATCCTCCTAACTTCACCTCTGCAACTCCTCAAGGTCAACCAAAGCTATCTAGCCGCTCCATCCACCAGGGACCTGAAATTGTAATCCCCAAACCAGGATGAGACAATGTCTCAGCAAGTTCAACCTCCTAAACCCCTATTAGAAAGAAAATACGCCAAAGGATGGCCTAGCCACATCACACAGAGAACTTGCCTCGCCTCGGTTCCATCCTACAGATTAGCACAATTCATATAATTCAACCACGTGCAATTATGATAACGAAACAATTGTGGCACAATCACATTATGAGAACAATTCAACCACTTGGATCGTCTCAGCGATCATTCGACTCGGCCGATTATATGTCATTCTAGCAAATCAATCACTGCTTCTAATCACGGCCCTATAGGAAGGTTTAAAAACTAGTGGCAATCACGGCCTCACTCGGCACAACCTTTAAAAGGTAGTAGATCCCGGCCCGATGGGTACCACCTCTAATAGGTGATCAATCACGGCCCCACTGGGCGCAACCTTTATCGGATGGCGAATTACGACCCCATTGGGCGCAAACTTTAATAGGTGGCCAATCACGGCCCCACTGGGCACGATCTCTAATAGGTGGTTAATCATGGCCCCATTGGGCATGACCTCTAATAGGTGGTTAATCACGGCCAATCTCCCAACAATTTTGACAATTAGGATTTTACTTTTAAAAAAAATCCCTATTTATCACAATCACACTCAATTTGCCATAACCAATCATCAATTTCAAATTCTAAATGCACAGCAGCGATTGGCACGAAATTTCGAGCAACCAGGGTCAAAAATAATTTTTCCGTTTTTTTAATAATAATAATATTTTAATAATTTCGGAATATAATATAATATTATAAATTCCAAAATTTCGAAACAATTAAATAATTCAAAAATAAAACCCTATTATGTCCCATCAAGGCTTATTATTAAATAACTCTATTAGCCTTAATTAAACACTCTTTAAATTAAACCAACTTCTTAATCCAAATCACAATTAAATAAACTAAACTATCCACCTAAACTTGCTTAACTTAGACTAAGCACACTTAGGACATCATTAACCATCTAATCAAGATTTAGTGAGCTAAACTCACCAGATTAGCGAGTTAAGCGGACCAAAAAGACGAGGATGACGCGAGGATCGACTTTCCTAAAGACGGGCCGAGCATTCGAGCTCGGGAAGGTGGCCAAAACGGGCTAAAACTGAGCTGGAATACCCATTTTTCTAGCTACTGGTTGAGGCCGATGGAGGGCTGCACGGCGGCGGTTCGGGCGCAAAACTGGCAGAGAGGGGCGGCGGCAGCTCGAGCGGTGGCTCACGACAGCCTGGCAAGGTCTCACATTGGTCGGAGGCGGCTAAGTCGCAGCCTACAGCAGTCCACAGAGGCAAGAACGAGCTGGATTTTGACGTAAGGTGGGCAGAGACACACGGCAGTAGCAGTAAGCAAGGACGGCAGCATGGCGGCAAGGTGACGCGGGGCGAGGACAGCATGCGATGAGCAACGGCTCCCAGCAACGTCGACTGCTACTTCTGCCCTGCGTCCTACTAGATCTGAGATATTGAGCAACGGATAGAGGGGGAGAAAGAAGGCAGAGCAGTACACATGCGGGTGAGCGAAGCAACAAATGGCAGACGAACGGCGACGGCGAAGCCTTCGGCAGACGAGCGTGCAAGCAGGCGAAGGGGCTACTCCGGTTTCCTCTCTGCATTTTCTGGTCTTCGCATAATGAAGATGGAGGAGAGAGGCAACGAGAGAGAGGAAGGAGAGATGGAGAAGAGAGAAGGAGGGGACCATTTTTTTTTTCTTTTTCTCTTTCTTTAATCCCACAAAATGGCCCACCATGACCTAAGATGACATCATCTTCCACTCACCCAATCCTCCACAATCTCTTCCAATGGGTTCAATTTCGTCTTCCGCCGTGGCATACCAATTTTTAAACTTTATGCATCCCATTCTTCAATTCTCTTCTAATTGAACCAAATTGAAGTCCATAAAATTAATCAAATATCACCACATTTCAATTTACGTAATCACTTGATCACAGAACCAACTTGAGTCCCAAAAGCACGACCAAAAGTGGGCCTATTAATTTCTCGAGCCAAATTAGTCATTCTCTGATTATTTTACTGAAAAACTTGGCTTGCAAGAAAAATCTTCCAAAGATGAGTCAATATTCCTAAAATGATTTGTGACACACCCAGACTTCCAATTTTTGAATTCGATTTCAATTCCACAGTTAATTTCACTTTGGCACGCTACTAGCGCGGCCCAACCTACTAGGTAGCCCTTAGAAATTTTCATGCATTTGACCTATAGTTGATCATCTCAAGTCACAATGTACATCTTTGAAACATTGGCGACTTTAAGTTGTCGGGGTAATCTGAAGGTTTGAAATACGAACACAGGGTACCCAATCGACAGAAAAGTTAGTCTAGTGTTAATTGACAAGAATTGTGCGATTTGGTGGAATCACCCACACTTAATCACATACCTTTGTCGAGTCGACCTATCTCCGGTCTTTAATCAATTTTTAATTGTGCCGTAATGACCCTTGTAGATTAGCTCAGTTGAAAAGTCGCTTCCTGGTCAAATTCTCGAGTCCGATGCATTAGAAACTCTTAACGGCTTCACCCGATAGACTAGTTTTCACATAAGTGGCCGACTCAAGGAAAAGAACTATATGCGTCCCAATGAAACGCCCGTCTCAATTTATTGAAAATAAAATTGAAAAATCGGGATGTCACAGGTTAGCACAATTCAAATCACTCAATCATAGATAGTAATAGGGACTTAAACAACTGGAACGCCAACAATATTTCAAATGACCACAAGAGTCCAGATTATAAGACCAAATCGTTACGACACGTCCCATACCATGTCACACAATTTCGTCCCATAATTCGACCCATCAATAACACTCAGCATGCGTCCCAATTGATATTCACTGCCACACAAGGGCATAGTCTACTCGCAGTTCGGCTATCTACTTGAATATAGCCAGGCATTGCCTCCTCACCTTGGAGCACGGCTTCGTCAGTACGTCGACGGCATTCCCGAAGGAGCATGGACCCAGAATCTATTGCGACCCGCAACCACCACGTGGGCATCCCATATAAGGGCAAGTCCGGCTCAACAGCCTAGGACAATTCCTTTTAATTATCACACAGTCAAATGATACTGGGCCCCATGACACTTTGCATTTCACTCAATGCTTCCACTTAAAAATAGTGATCCCGGCCATTTTTCTTCATATTAAAAATATTCCAGAAATTACTCACATGTGTGGGGACACGCTAATTTCGAATCAAAAAGTCAATATCTCACTTTTTCAAACCCCACTATTCAATATAATCATTAACATCCAATTTTTGCATCAAAACCCGACACTTGGGTTTTTATGAATAAAATCCCTATTTATCACAATCAACACTCAATTTACCAGATCCATTCACCAAACTCAAATTCTAATTGCACAGCTGGCGATCAGCACGAAATTCTGAGAGAATAAAGTCTTAATGAAATTTTCGAATTTTAATAAATAATTAAATATATTCCAAAAATTAATTAAATAATAATATCCATATTTTTTTGCAATCCACACTCAATTTATAATATCCAACCATCAATTGCAAAATCTGAATACATAGCAGCAATCAGCATGAAATTTCGAGCAAATAAGGTTCCGAGATAATTTTCAAAATTTATTAAATAATTAATTTTATTCCGAAATTTAATTAAAATAATAATATTTTAATAATTTCAAATAAATATATATTATTAAATTATTTAATAATTTTGGAATACTTAAATAAATCAAAAACAAATTTCTTTAAGTCATATCAAAGCTTATATTAATATAAACATACTTAACTTTCAACTAAACACACTTTAACTTAGTTAAACATCATAATCTAATCATCAACCAAATAAACTAATCTAACCACCTAAACTTACTTAACTTAGACTAAGCATACTTAGGGTATCATTAACCGTCTAATCAAGATTTAGTGAGCTAAACTCACCGGATTAGCGAGCCGAGCAGACCAAAACAATGGGATCGACGCGATAATCGACTTTCCTCAAAGCGGGCTGAGCATCCGGGGTCGGGAAGGTGGCCAAAATGGGCCAAAACTCCGCTGTGATACCCACAAAACCAGCTGCTATTTGGGGCCAAGAAGTAGCGATTCTGGCGTCGGTTAGGCGGAGGAATGGGATGGCAGCTTGACGGTGGCTCGGGCGGGCGAGGCGGTGGCCAGGCAAGGCCTCACGGTGGTTGGAGGTGGCTGAATTGCGGCCTATGTTGGCCTGCAAAGTTGCTGGAGACAAGGGCAAGCAGGGACGATGGCCGCGAGAGGCGGAGACGCACGAGCGGCGTGGGGCAGACGCGCGGCGGCGGCAATGGCGACGATGGCGTGCAGGCGGCGACGGCGACGAGCCTCCAAGCAGGCAGACGAGCTTGGCTGGTTCCACCGGTTGCCTCCTCTCCTCTCTCTCTCCTCCAAGTTCAAATGAAGAAGATGAAGTGGTGGGGCCCTTCACTTTTTGGGGATTAAATCCATCCCTCCACTTGTCAAGATCTCCACCAAATGGCCACCCACCATGACATCACCCCATGATGTCATTATCCACTAACTTATTTCCTCTACAACCTATTTCAATGAGTCCAAATCAATTTCCATTGGGGTCCAATTCTTTGTACATCAAAGTCTTTAATTTCCAATTGAGTCCAATTAAAGTCCATAAAATTAATCCAATGTCACCACACTTCAATATTCATATCTTCACTTCTCCATAGAAATAGCCTAAATCCTAAAAGCATGATCAAGGACGGGCCTACTAATTTTCTGAACCAAATTAACCATACCTCGATCATTTTGCCGAAAAACTCGGCTTGCATGAAAAATCTTCCAAAGATGAATCAATATTCCTAAAATGATTTATGACACATCTAGACTTCCAATTTCTGAATTCAAACTCAATTTCACGGTTAATTTCACTTTGGCACGATATTAGTGCGGCCCAACCTACCGGGTAGCCTTTAGAAATTTTCATACATTTAACCTGTGGTTGATCATCTCAAGCCACAATGTACATCTTTGAAACATTGGCGACTTTCGGTTGTCGGGGTAATCTCAAAGTTTCAAATACGAATACAGGGCACCCAATCGACAGAAAAGTTGGTCCAATGCCGATCGACAAGAATTGTGCGATCTGGTGGAATCACCCACACCTGATCACATGCCTTTGTCGAGTCGACCTATCTCTAATCTCGAATCGATTTTTAATTGTGCAGTAATAACCCTTGTAGATTAGCTCGTTCGAAAGATCGCTTCCTGGTCAAATTCTCGAGTCTGATGCATTAGAATCTCTTAACGGCTTCACCTGATAGACTAGATTTCACATGAGTGGCCAACTCAAGAAAAATAACTATATGCGTGCCAACGAAATGCCCGTCTCAATTTATTGAAAATAAAATTGGAAAATCAGGATGTCACATCATGGGTTCATCTATCTACTAATAATTCTAATTCAATTTTCTTACCAAGAATACTTTTTCTTTATTTTGTCATTGTCTAGTTATGTGTTGCATTTGATGAGAAGCAGCAAATCGTACTTTTGAGACTTGGTTGGCTCAACTTATGTTCTGTGATTTTCCTTCTATAGCGGAGAGGCATTCACAACTTTTATCCCGAAAGGTAAAAACTTATGGCACGTTTGGTAACAACTTTGTTCGGAAGAACAATTTTTTATTAGGAATTGTTTTTTTTTATTCTGTTCTCGATAACAAATTTTTTAGCAAAAGAACGGGTTTGGTAACTTCCCTAAATTTCTAGTCCCAAGATAGAAATACTTTTGGCTTGACTTTTAGATTTTTTTTAATTTTTTATTATTTTTTATTATTTTTTTTTTCTTTTTTCTCTTTGGTTGATTGTCGGCCACCGTCGTGGCTGGCGATCGGATGGGCGAGATCCAACAAGCTCCCCGAAGCCTCACCGGGCCAAGGCGAGGCCCGACGAGCTGATCGGAGGCCAACCTAGCCACGGCAAGCCTCGGCCTCATTAGATTTGGGTGAGGCCGAGCCTTGCCGATGGCCAAGCGAGCCTTATGCCTAGCCACAGCGAAGTTCGAGCCGACGAGCCTCGTCGTGGCTCAACATCTCTAGAGGCCGGCAACACTCCAGCGAGGTCGTCAACCCTCATCTGGTTGATCGCCAATGCGAGCCACGGCCAAGCCCGGCAACCGGCCAAAAGGAAGAAGACGAAGAAGAAAAGAGAAGAAGAGAGAAGAGAGAGAAAAAAGAAATAGATTCTAGAAATTGTTCACAGGAACAAAAAAAAAAAAAAGATCTTTTGTTCATAAGAATGAAAACTTTACTAAACGGGTTTCTATTCTTTTTTTGTTCTCTAGAACAAAAGAACAGAAATAGTTATTCCGAAGAACATAAATAAAATTTACCAAGCAGGGCCTTAGCTTCCATCCATTTGCCAATTTTTTTGCTTTTAGCATTTCATCTTTTACATGGTCTGAAACAAGTAGTACATATTGAAATTTATGGGATTACTTTTAAAGAACTATATGACCGCAATCCTACTTTTTCCAAAAAGATGCATCAGAAAAATTACATATGAACAGAAAATTGCTTAAAACAAACAACAAGAGTTAGAAACAGAGTCGATTTAAGCCGCTAAGATCCTATTTAGAACTTATGGCATCTGACAGTACATTTGGCGAAACACGTTGAGTTAAAGGGTAAAAGCCCTTCTTCCGTTCTCTAAAGTCCTTGCACCCCAAATCACCCTAAATATTGTCAATTACAGGAGAACATTGTAAAAGGCGTTGTGGGTTAAATCTGCGACATGCTCAGGTGAGGCTTGGGTAAAGTTTAGATGTTCAATAGTAAATCACTTTCAACCTCGAACCTTGAGACTGGTAGCTTTAACATCTACCAATGATGCTCAGAAAAAAAAAAATGAGAAGGCCTTTATAACTGAATCCATGAGACGGGACTAAGACTTACCTTTGGGTATCATTTAGTATAACCTTTCTGAGACATCACCATCCTCTCCTTTTCTTTTCTTTTCACCAATTAGGAAGATATTGGGTGGATTCAATTAATTATATTTCTCTGTTTCTGTATGATCAGTCAGCGAAAATGGCAACCATCAGGCAATGTTGAAGTTTTGCTAAGTGTATGCTTTAATGCCCTTGTGCAGCTTCCTTCGGCCAGTGATGTGGACTTTGATGTTATAGCTCATATGATAGAAGGATTCAGCAAAGTGGATCTTCAAGCTCTGCTTTCAGATGCACAGCTTCAAGCTGTTGACGATCTTCTCGATAGCAGAGGTCAGCATGGGAAGAAGCCAACTATAACTGGCTCGCTTCTAAAGTCCGTTGCTTCCAAGGCAAGGTCATCAGTCTCTAATGCCGAGAAGAGACCCCATAGAAATTCTCTCCATTCGTCGAATTCTTTCATCTCTCCCCAAGACTAGGATTGTGCACCTCCAATCAGAATTTTAACTGCAGATTCTGAGAGTGGCCTATCATGCGGCTGTTGTAGTTAATACTTGCAATAGTCTCATTCTCATATGGGGACGCGGCATTTATAGAACAATTCATCAGGTGGGTTTGCGATTTCCAATCATGAATTTTGAGCGGTCACGGCATTTTGGCAATTGCTATTTCCACAGCTTCTTTGGCTTAGAGCACCGAATTCAAAGTGAGGAGACATAGTGCATAAAATAAAATTGAAAAAAGGGAGAAGAAAAGAGAAAAATAGAGAATTAAAAAAAAAGGCTTAATTAGGATTAATGAGCTTTGGGTTTTATTAGCTTAATGAAATTGGGCTTAGCTTGCTTCGGTGAATATGAGCCCAATTTGGTCTAACAGATCTGGACTTTGTTTCGGCTATACTCGGGTTGGGCTTTAGCAAGCAAGCCCATTTCTTTTACAAGGGCCTACATGTTTTCTTAAATTCTAAGCCACTCGACCTAGAGATCAAGCTTGCGTACAGGCCGGCCCAAAAGAATAAAAAATAAAAAATTTATAATACAAAAAATTGGAAAATGATTAGAAAAACAGGCTTTCATTAGGTTGTAGATTTTCATATTATATTTAGTTTCATATAGTTGGTATACATATAGTTTAGGGATTTTAATGGATATCTTGCGTTTAGATAGATTAGCATTTTCTCAAGAAATTGGATTTGTTTTGAATTCAACTCACGGAGTTGTTGTCTTGATACTCAATAACAATGTCATATAATATTCTTTGCTCAACTTGCATCAGATTATTTTATCGCTTTTGTTTTTTTTTTTTTTTGTATCTTTTCCTCTTTCTTTTATTACTATCTTTGAAGAAATGATTCTTTTATATTGCTTCAATGTGGGGATTTCCTCATTTTAGTTGAATGGGTAGATTTCATTTTAGGATCATAATAAAAGCAAAAACATTGTATGTACATTTAATAAATAAGAACTTTAGAAAATTGGATATAAAAAAAATTGCATGTGACACTTGGTTGACAAATAATTAAGTTTAGATACCGAAATGATATTAATTGGATAACTAGTATAATTAAATCTCCGTACTTAGATATTTGATTATGTAGGATGTGAAGTATATTTCTACATCTCATTTGGCTCTAACTGGTCTTAGTAGCTACTGGCAACTCAATTATGATAGGTTAATAAAAGGAAGTGAACTTCCCAATATCGTGTGAAGTATGAGCCTAGGAGAACTTATGGCGATTGAGGACCGTTGGTTACTTCCAAATCCATTTTCTCTCCATGAGTCACAACAAGGAGAACTAAGAGGAGGAGAGGGATGAGGGTCGGCAATTGTGATTGTCATGTGCATAGGCGAACGGTTGCTTTGCTAAAGACGGTGATGGAAAATGAAGTTAGGGGCTACGGGAGTCTCGGAAGGAAGAAGCAAAGAGTTCTTTCAGTTTTATAAAGTTGTCACGTGGCCATGGACAGCATTTTCTTAGATGGTAACAGAAGATGGTGATAGGGCCCCTCCATCCTATAAAGGACATCTGCTTACACAACATCATGTATAGCACGCTTTTCCTGCTAAGAGGCATTAACTATGCATTTTAGCAGTCATAACCTCCACTTTCAGAGCAACAAGTAAAGGCACCAACTTTTGCAGATGGGACAAATCTAGCTAGTTCCTAGTAAAAAAATTTCTTTTATTACTTTAATTTTTTTTGTCCTTCACAGCTTCAAGTGCTTAAGAAATACCATAAGAGCTATATTTCCTTCAAAAAGCCTAAGTTTCATTCTTTCTCCATACGGAAATATAAAATAGTTTGTATCAAAGACTTTCTTTGTTAAACTTTCGGAACCATGGCTAGAGGTTGGAAAGAGATCTTGCGATTTGTACTTCAAGAAGAAAAGACCATAGAGGTTTCTTGTTGCCATGACTGCCAAGTCGAGTTGCTCTGAATTCAATGCCCATGATTGCTGAACCATATTGTTCATTGATGATGCTAACATTCCGATGGATTTTCTTCTTCTTCTTCTGCTACTTCTGCTTCTTTAAGCAGAGGATTTGGGTGGAGAAGCCCAAGGGATTTTGGGAGAGAATTTTGAGGATTTATGACCACCTCCTTCTTTACACTCTTACTTCCTATCGCCAAAGTAAATACAATTGCCGATAGGGTTTTAGGACCATCCACCATGTCTTCCCTCGCTGTGCCTTTAAATTGCTGACTCAAACTCCAATTACCAATAGGAGTGGACACTAGGTGGGGCCAAGGCACTATTGACTCGAGCTTGGGTAGTTTTTAATTGGGTTAATATTCCAAAAAACTCCAAACCGGTATAATTATGACAAATTTACTCAAAATTATTTTTTTGATCATGAAAAATCCTAAATTGGTATATCTATGACAAATTTACCTCGACTGACCATAAAAAATCATAAACGGGTACATTTATGATAAATTTACCCAAAACTAATTTATTCAATCACAAAGAACCCCAAACCAGTAAATTTGTGACAAATATACCATTCATTAAATTGAATTAATATCACAAAAATTATAGACTATGACAAAGGGAACGTAAAATCCCAAATTAATATACTAGTCAATTGTCACATGTCATTTAACTTAATAATTTGACAATGAAATTTAATGAAAACTAACATAAAGTAAAATTGTTACAAGTGTACTAGTTTGGGGTTAAATTTATCAAATGTATACCAGTTTGGGATTTTTTTATGGTAAAAAAAATAGTTTGGGGTAAATTTGTTACAAGTGTACCGATTTGGGGTTTTTCGGGGTATTAACCCTTTTTAACTTGATGAATTTTAGAAAAAAAAAACCAAAAAAATATGAATAATAAACAAAGTAATTGAGGAAAATTAATGAAAACCCGAATCAACTATTGGGGGCCTTCCTTTTACCAAAAAAAAACTATTGGGGGCCTTCCGGCCATTCCCTGACCAAGTGAGTAGCCCATCGTTGGGCCGGATTGGGTCACTAGATAAGTGACTGTCCAATGCCTGTATTTTTGCAGCCCCAAAGTTCCTTAAGGTTGGGCCCATGTGGCCTCAACCGGTCCATCAAAAATTTTTTGGGCCAGGATCGGCTAATTAGGGACCATGAGTGTGATTCGGCCTAGGCGCACAATGGGTCTGGACCACACGGCTGACATGGCCCATTGCCCAGCCCTGAACAATCATACATGACTGGTCTGGTTTGTCCGGTAAACAATCACTTTTACTTTCAATTTGTTATTGAGGGTATCAGGCAGCATGCCTTTTTTCTTTGAAGAGCTCGTGGAGATTTGAAGGACAAAGTGGAGTTAAGTTAAAAGTTGATGTTCTAAGACAGTTTAAGTGCTTCAGTTCAGAAAAAGATAGAGTTGTGGAGCCAGAGTTGCATTATGTCAGTGGACTTCCTCTTAATGAGTTTTCACGCAATAATCATCCTTCTTGTATATTCTGAGTTGAAGTTTTTTTTATTACTGAGATGTTTTTTTACTCGCAGAAAAAATTAAGCACAAATATTCGAGAGTCCCCAGCATGTTCATGTTTCTTTCCATGGGCTTGTCTTTCAACCCCTACATAGTTCTAGAATGACATGAATTTTTATTTATGGTTTTAACGACTATTGATACTCTTTTCAGTACCAATGCTTTGCACTCTAACCTACCAATGTTCAGATGTATAATACTCCGTTAGTGTGAAGCTCGAGCTCAACTCCTATCAAATGTTAGATCGCTCGAAACTCCACTCAAGTTATAGAGAAATCAATTTTTAGTTGGAGCTTGACCAAAAGAAAATCAAGATATCAAGCTCAAGCTCAAGCTCAAGCTCAAGTCGACTCGATACAATCACCATTATAAAATGAGTTCAAGCTTTAGCTCAATAAGTTCAAATATTATCCTTTGCATTTATGTAATTATATATGTAAATTACAAATCTTAAATAACTCACCCTTTATTTTTTTTTTGTTACTATCAAATATTTTACTGAACAAAATAATAAAAACTTGATTAGTATTGTGGGCCTTTCAAATAGAATATTAATGAGCTAGATCTTTTTTTTTCCCGGGGGGGGGGGTGGTCATGAACAAAATTCTAATTGAAAATTTTAAGATTGTGTGAACACCAAACATAAACAATTGGCATTTTAGTGGTACATCAAGCGTAGTAAGTGAAATAAAAGTAAGAATCAATTGATCACGCTGATTACCGCGAATCTAGATTGAAAGTTAGAAGATCTGCTTTGTTTGGCTTAGCAAAAGTAGAATGGAATTTGGCTCCAGCTGAGAAAAGTTAATTCTTTTTTCTTTTCTTTTTTTTTTTAAATTTAATTACCAGAACAAAATCAATGTTTTTTCTAGCCTAGAAATGAAGGAAGAGATCCATTATGCTTGCTTTGTAAATTTGAGTGGACCTAATGTGCCAATTGAAATAATTTGTTTTTTGAATCATCCCCTTAAATCATCTTATGCTATTATTATTCTGTGTATGTCCAAATAGAAATGCACTATGAAAAATATCTTGATAGGGATTGTAGGATTCACGCCATGATCGAATTGTATAGTTTGAATTAAGAACAAATTTTTGACTTTTTGTCTTTGCTTAGAACATACTCAAGTTCATCGTCAAGTCTTTGTCTGACCCTCTTGTGAAGGCAAAAGAGCAAGCATTGAAGTATGCTTTGTCTAGTCAATTTCACGCAAGCACAATGTGTTTTGCAATTTCAGTTCCTCGAAAATACTAGGAAACTCAGGTTGATATCATAAAAAAAAAAGCACAAAGATACACATTCAAGAATAAAATGTTTCAAAAATCTCAACTTTGTTGGAATCATTGTGAAAGAGGAACCACAATGTCCACGTAGTTTCCATAAAGAATTAGCTAAAGTCTCTATCACGACTCCACTCAGTAAAAAGGATCTATTACATGTAGTATGCAGAACAAAACTCAAATTTGGTAAAAGATTAAAATTAGCATGGACCTGAAATTAAAGTATATACAACACTTTAACCAACACTTTTTGACTTTTCAAATGATGAAGCCAATTTAAAGTTTAGACATTTCAAAAAAAATAGTAATGAGATTTTTTAAGTGGAATCACCTTGTGGAAAGTGATGTTAAGCCCCTCTCTCTCGCTCTCATTTTCTATCCTTTTTCAAGTTTTTTGCCTACATGGCAAAAAATGCCATCTCTCCTCTCTCTCTCTCTCTCTCTCTCTCTCTCTCTCTCTCTGCGTTAATTATTTTCTATTATTTTTAATTTTTTTTTTTTTGCATACATGGCCAAAAATGCCACATAGTTCACCGTGTGTAATGTTACCAGGAAGATTAGTTGTAGTGAATTGCAAGGCAAACGAAATTCAGTGTAATTGATCAATGAAATAGAAGTCAATCTCAGTGAAAGTGACATTGAACACTCAAGTTGGAAAATAGGTCCTCTCGCAGAGATGGAAAAACTTGTTTCGGACTAAAACTAATTTCATAGGGAGTTTTTTAGAACTGCTATTCTTAACTTAACCATTTGATCTTGAATGCTTGATGTCATTGACAATTTTCATCATTTGAGAGAATTTTTCCAATCAAAATATTTTACAAGATAATAATCTTTCTCTTTGATCAAAGAATATATACATAGAGTGTGTAAAAGAGATTTATTTCTTAGTACGCACTAATTTCCATTAAGTTCTCTTATTCTTCTGTTAGGAAAGTACTAAAATATGCCCGCACTATTCATATTACTACTACTTTTCATCCTCTTTTTTCCAAAACACCACTTTATACCTTAAAAAAACACCAAGCACACAAACGTTATTGGTACCGGCAGTACTCTTGTTCCTGAATGCACTCACACCTCCAAAGCTTAACTTTCTTCATCGACAACAATCTACCGCCCTCGAACTCCACTCTGCCTATCACCTTCGGCCATCATCTCCAGTCGTCGAGCTCTGCTTCCATCACTCTCTACAGCCTCCGGCCTTGTAGGCACTTTGATTCACGGTTGTTTGTATTTGTTTTCTATGTTTTTTCCATTTTTGTTCTCTCTCTCTCTCTCTCTCTCTCTCTCTCTCTCTCATGCTAGTTATTGCGTGAACAGATAATGGACAAAAGTATATGGTAAAAATTTAATAGGGAATTAAAGTTACAACGAGATAACATTTTCTTTTCCATGAAAAAAAGAATGTTAGTTCTTATCTACGCTAAATATTCCCACATCATGAATATAACAAGCACAAACAATTGTCTGTACATCATGCATTACGGTCAATCTACGACTCTCAAGGGCAGAAGCTGACTTGGCGCCATATTTACATTTCATAATTTTGCCTTGACAAAAGGAAAAAAAAGTAGTAAGTGGAATAAAGGCAAATCGATCATGCCAATTAGCGCGAATCTGGATTAAATATAAGAACTACTTTGTTTGGCTTAGCAAAAGCAGAATGGAAGTGTGGCTTCGGCCGAGAAAAGCTAAACCTTTTCAAGTTAATAAGCAGAACAAAAGCAATTCCAGTCTGCTATTTTCTTGCCTAGAAATCGATGAAGAGATTTCTCTCCAAAACCAAAACAGACAAAAAGATATAGAGGGGATCCACAATGCTATCTTAGAGGTCGTGCAAAATAGTATGTTTTTGGTGCCAAACTACTTTACATCATCTTATGTTATTATAATCCTATATATGTCTAAATGAAAAGGCACTAGGAAACGCGTTTAGACTGGGATCCCATGTTCGAATTGCATAGATTGAATTAAAATACGGTATGCTAGCGAAGCTAGAAAAACCTAATTGATCGGTTTCTAGTTGAATAGAATAATAATCAAGAGAAAGGAGACAAGTCACAACAATGATTTTTCTGCGGACAAGTCACTTTCGAAGGACGACTTTTTTTTCCCTGCAGACAAGTCACAACAATGAGTACCACGCAAAACCATCAGCCATCGGTCACTGACCTTGACTGCATTGTCCATTCACTAGGCTCCATTCGTTTTGCAAAAATTAAAAATGTTTTCTAAAAAATAACGATATTTTTCAATATTTGACTAAGACTTAAAAATGAAGTGGAAATTTTCACTATTCGGTATTTGATTTGATTTTGTTGGAAAAATTACCAAAAAAGTTGAATTTTAATTTTTCTAAATTGACCAGAAAAATAATTTTAATTTATATATATTTTTAATTTTTGAATTTTGAATGATTTATTTTTATTATTTATTTTTATTTTCTGTTTTTCCTTTTCTTTTCCTTCCTTCTTCTTCCTTCTTCCTCCTCCTTCCTCCGCCGCCACGTGCCTCGATGATGGCTAGCTACTCAGTGACTAACCAAGACGTGGATTGGCGAGCTCAAGGCTTAGTCGATCCAAGCAAGCCTGAGCTCTGCCAAGGTTGGCGAGCTCAAGCTCACCTAAGGTGGGTCGCGCGAGCTCGAGCCTTATCAAATTCGGCAAGCTTGGCGATCTTGGGCCTTGCCAAATTTGGCGAGGGTGAGCTTGAGCTCATTGGATTAGGTAAGATAGAGCCTCACTCGCCTTGCCATAAGCTGGCGAGCTCAAGCCTAGCCAGTATCTAGTGAGCTTGAGCCTTGCTGACTTGTGGTGAAGCTCGAGTTGGCTTGTGGCCAATGACCAACCAAGGAAGAAGAAAAAGAAAAGGAAGGAAAAAAAAACTCAATTTTTTAAAAAAAGAAAAAGAAAAAATAATTAAAAACTCACTTTTTTAAAAAAGAAAAAAGAAAAAGAAAACATAAAAAGAAAAAGAAAATGTGTTTGGTGAAAGAAATTACGGAAAATGTTTTGCACTTTCTGAAAAGTCAAAAATATTTTCCTCACTTTTGAAAGTGTTTTTTTTTTCAACAGAAAAGAATGGTTTTCTTGACTTGTTCATTTTCCATGAAACGAGTACTTTTCCTTGTCTCCAGTAGTTTCCAAGTATCATTAGTCATTGGACAATGGTCCTTTTTCATTGATTTTGGAGGAGACTTTTTGTTTGGCCATATGTGCAGGAGGAGCCACTGTGATGCTGATACATATACATATGCGTGTATTTCGGGGTTAAATTTTTTGTCTTGACATTGTTCAATCACAATCGGTGTGACCTGGAGTCAACCATAGCTGTGAGTCACCTGGGTTTACAGAACTCCCTTGAGTTTTTAATGATTATGATTGCACGTGATCCAAGGGTCAAGGTCTGGACAAGTATTTCTCACGCTTTGAGATGGAGATTTGCAAGAAGCCTAGTTGTTGAGATGTTTATTTTAAGTCAATCAATGCAGTATCCACGCCACTACTGTGTAGAAAGCTCAAATAGTCACAACTTTGATATTTTGAAAATTGATACTAAAAATGACATTTAAAATTATACTCCCAATTGCAGTCAAGTCGTGTGTAGAAATTAACCCTGGCAAGAGATACTATCATGCCAATGGGAACTCTTGCTCTTTTCAGAGAGAACAAGAGAAAGATAAGAAAAATGGGAGAACAAGAGGCAGAGGCTGAATCCTTGCATTGAAAAGTTGTTCCGTGTGATGAATTTATGCTACTCTTTACTACCGATCTAAAGTACATCACACATAGAAAACATTTGCAACAAATGCAGAAAATTAGGTGATAAATATAGGTTTTTCGAGCTAAGTTAGCATAACGTAAGTAGGACCACCACTAGTCCATCGTGGATGCAATTCTAATTGATTCGCGAGCCTCTTTCCTCTCACTTCTTGTTTCCCAAATTGAGTTGCTTGTATGAGAAGCCTAATATTTCTATTAAGTTAATAATCAACATTGATAAAATATTTTAGATGTCTGCACGCACGGCAAGTGATTCAATACAATTGCATAATATTAGATTTCAAACTTGGTGCCCATCTTAAAAAAGACATAATGACATGTTCAGGACATGATAACATTTTGTGTGTATGTGCGTGTGTGAATAATAAATCTAGACTTCATTGATCCATTAGAGACGTCATCGCCTAGATTAAATTCCTGACATTGGCGAAAAGCAGTCAATTTTAACCATGATTAAGTCAAAAGTTTGGGTTTGGCTCCAATAAGAAAGAAAATTATGCTAAAAAAAAAGAAGAAAAAAGAAAAAAATCTTTGGTCCTTACGTGGATGTTTCTACGATCTTTCCAAAAAGCAATCTAAGAGGGCCCCCAATTGTCGCATCACAAAGTAATGGATGTCAATTGTGAAATAAAGCTTTTCAAGTTTTTACAAATTGCAACAGTTTGCATTATGACTAATATCGGTTAATCAACTAACCATTACATGAAAATAGTTGCATGGATCATGGTCTATAGACCCATTGTGATCACATCCATATATTTTTTGGTGATCCATCTATAATTTATTTGATTAGCGATTTTGTGATGGACCTGATTTATGTGGATATGAGTACTAGCAAGACTAATCCAATGAAGTCTATATGAGTTAGGATAGAGAGTGAACTTCCTTAAGAAATAAAGATGAAATAAGTTTTCTTTGCTTAAAATATGCGCAAGTCCATCCTCAAGTCTTTGTCCAACCCTCTTGTGAAAGCAAAAGCAAAAACAAAAGCACCTAAGTATGTTTGTCTAGTCAATTCGTTTGCACACAGCCAAATTCCACATCAAGTAGATTCCTCTGTTCGTGTGTTCACACGCACGACGTGTTTTGCAATTTCAAGACCTGGAAAATACCAAGAAAATCAGGTTGATATCATCAAAAAGCATAAATACCCTCATTCAATATTAATTTTTTTTGAAAATCTCAACTTTATTGATCTCCTTATGAAGGAGGAACTGCATTTTCTTCACAATTTCCACAAAAGAATGAACTAAAGTTTCTCTCAGGACCCTCTCAGCTCAACAAAACGGATCCTTTTTGTACATTTTGTTTGCAAAGCGAAACTCAGATTGGGTAAAAGATTAACATTACCGTGGACTTGAAATTAAAAAATATAGAAAACTTTAACCAATATCTTTCGATTTTTTGAACCATTAAGTACATAAACTTCGAAGAAGGTCAGCCAACTAAAATCGCCCAATCCATTACAGAGTTAAAGCTGAAGTTGAGAGAGAGTTGGTTTCTATACTCGCTATGAGACACTTCTCTATGGCTCTGTATTTATGACGTGACAAGACACTAGGCATTGTGTTGCCATGTGACCCAATGAACTTATAAATTGTTTACATGTCATCCCCTACTTATGTGTTATTTCCCTGTGCTATGTATAGACAATGTCAACATTGAAAGCTAAAAATGATTATATCTGGATGTAGGCTTAGGCAGAACAATTAATTTAAACTTAGCCGAAGTAATTGAATTAAACAACGAATAGGATAGAAATATGTTTTATAGATAAGTAGTACATATTCCTGTAATTGTCCTCTTGGACGGAGCATCAACATTAATTTTTTTTTTTAAATCTCAAAAATTAATGCTTACGCATTTTTTACCAAAATTTGATTGAACTTGGGCGAGCATAACTTTTCCGTATAATGTACAATTGAACCCAAAACACCCCCCCTTCTCCTTCCCCACGCGGAAAGCTAAAATGTTGTTCACCTCGGATTGTGGATTTTGGGCAGCCAGGTCAAATGGATGAAGTTAGCAAAAAGTTAATAATATTTTTGCCATAAAATTCTGATCCTTGTGATTCTGATCTTGATATCTTAAGATGTAGCCGTTCAATTTGGGTAAATTGGGTATCTTTGGAAAGCTTTAGACAAGTACAACCCAATTATACCCTTCGACTCAACTTTCAATGAAGTTTGACTCTCGGTCAACTTTGCTCAAATCTTCGGTGTCTACATTACATACTCAACTAGCGCCATTCTCGGGTTCAAAGAGACTCCCAGCCATCATGATCGAGCTAGGAACAAAGGTTCTCTCTCATTTCTCATTCCCTTGCGAGCTCATATAACCAAAGCAAAAAGAAAAGAGAAATAGTTATAAAATATAACCAAATTAAAAATAAAAAAGAAACGAAGAGGTGGAAGCGAAAGTGCACCTAGGCGGGAAGCCCTCCGTACATGACCCCGTTTCAAAGATGCCCGCACAACAGGCCAATAAGTATTGCCTAACTATATGGGCCCACAAGCGTACCAACCTCACGTCGGAAATGGGAAATATTAAGAATGTCAGCAAAGTTTATATTTATATTGATAAATGCACAAGTGTCTTTTTTTAGGATTTACTCATGAAGGATAAATCTATATATATATATTTTGATCACATTCAGAATTTATCTATTGTTGTTCGTGTATCGCCTTTGAAGTTTAAGACAATTACTTCATGGATATCATCAATATTATTGCATGAATATCACCAAAGCAATAGTAAGGATATTAGCAAAACTTATATGCAAATGTCATCAGAGCAAGAGTAAGGATATCAATAGAGCTCATATAGAAATATCATCAACGTAATAGCTTATACACAAATATCATCATATTACTTGATGTTTTTAGATTCTTAGCTAAATTTGAATATCATCATATTATGAAATCTATTTATGACGATATGTTTAGACACAAACCCCACTTCTTATATCGTCATAGCTAGTGACCTGGCTTAGATTTCCAAAATAGAATGCATTGACTGATCTTCAATTTTAAAGACTGTTTGCCAACAAAATCTCTATGCAAATCATCTTGATTGATAATCACTCCAAAGGCAAGCTACTTTCCTTCATTGAAGAACTCTACTTATGGAAACCAATATTTGCTTGTACGGGCAACAAAATAGATGGAGATTAAAATCTTATCCCTCAATGGCTACTCAATCTTTTCTGTCCAATGAGTTGATTGGATAATATTTCTCTAAAAATTGTCCAACATTAGATTAGAAGTGAAGGAGTATAGAAGAAGACCAAGGTACCAAAGAGAAGAGAGAGGTCAGAATTAAAAATTTAAAAGTCCAAGAGAACTTCAATCTTATATACTTGTCTTTTGTGAGCTACAAATTGTAATCCTTGAGAGGTATTGAAAGAGTGATTGTATATCACAAACATGAGTATCATGACTCCCTTCTATAACATCTTTTGAAATCCAGCTAGTAGGTTGTCAGCGTGGGAGAGTGGATGTAAGTTTACTCTAAGCCGAACCACTGTAAATCTTATGCACAATTTCTTCTATTTCTCAACTTTCATTTATTATTTTTGCACGCTAGTGAATATTATCATATTACTGTCAATATTCAGACTCTGACTTCACTTGAGTTTGATAATACTTAATAACACTTTTGGTCTGTTTGAGACTCTCAAGGTTGGTCCTCGATGGTCCCTTTGGTTTGTAATTGCTCTAGGATTGTCAAGGCCCGCTTCGGGTCTGTTTTTAAACTCGGGGATAGGTCGAATGTCCACTGTCCCAGACCGTCTTCTGTCTGAACAGTGTTCATCCAGCCCAATCCCGGTTGGTTTGCTCTTCGCCGAAGCGGTACTCGGGGATCCCCCTTTGTTTATTAGTCCGTTTTAGCATCACATAAAATATAATTACACATTTCGAGTCACTTTTCATGAAATTCCAGCATATTGCATTTTCATATATATGAGTTTGCATTCACGTGTCTTTTCTGCAGACGTGAAAACGGAGATGTCAAATAGGTATCAATTTCCCCCATACCCTCTTCCGGCTTAGAGTTTAGATGTCGTCTCTTTCTGATTACCCGTTTATTATATTCCATTAATTAATTTTATTTTAATTTTTTCATATATATATATATATATATATTATAAAAAGAGTACGAAAAGAAGCATTTTGATTAGTTTAGGCCTTCTTCGCGATACATTATAGGATGAGACTAATTTTCATTATTGCTAGTTTTGTCATATTGTATTCAAAATTCATTTCACATAACATAAATTAGGAAATTTTCATTTATTAGACTAGTGCCTGTCTCTTCCTATGAATAGTTCAAAGCGCGTTGTATTGTTTTGTCCGATACTGCTTGAGTTGCTTTATTATGTTCTTTATTTTTCTTTGACTTCATCATTGATTGTTTAAGTTTAATGTAAGAGTACTTATACATGGTAAGAAATAAAAACTGAAAATATATTGAATGAAATAATTTTTTATTAAAAGAAAAAAGGTTACTGGTGGTGGGCATTAGGCAAAACTAACTTAACCAAGTCCTTGCGTACAAGATCTTTGATTTGCCGAAGTAGGACGAGCTCTTCTTCCTCACTTATCTCACAACTGGCCTAGAATAGATTAGTGACAGCTCTGATCAAAATTAAATCATACACTAAAAGAGAAATCAAGTTGTGGTCCATAGGATTTGGGTGAGCCATAAGAAGTGTAAGCGCCAAGTTGCACAAGGGTTATATGTCTCCACCTAGCAATTAATCAAACTCTCTCAAGGTTCACCTCAGCTGGGCTGCGAAAACATGCATAATCATGATATACTTGATTAAAATGTAATATTTGGTTCATAATGCAAAGACATGCGATCATCAGATTTCATATCGCAAGTCAACATTCAGAAAATGAATCCATGGCATTCAATGAATATATGCAAATTTTTCGAAAAGTGAAGTTGGTTTTACTGGAAAGCCTTTTTTTTCTTAAGTTGACAATAATTATTAAAAAATTATCACATACATCGAATCTCGGGTCATGCACTGACCACGTTCGAGGACTCCACTCATCCAGTTGGTCAGACCATTTCCCTTAGCCGCCTATTTGATGCGACTCTGATTTGGTTTTTCAACGTATGAAGCAAGGCCGCAGGTGACTTCCACACAAAAGGAACACTAATGACAAAGTAATGGCAAGTTGTCCGATACATCCAACACTTAACGAACATGCAGTAAAAAAATATATTTTCAGGACAACCTCCTGCTCTTTGAAGACTTTCATCAATTATTTCCTCAACTTGGCCTTCTATTTGGCGCGAGCCTGAATGCTTAATTTCTTTTTTAACTTGTGAAGGAAGGCCGCAAGTAATTTCCAGGCAAATATAGTGGAAGTGAGCGATCTCACTCTGTTTGTTATCAAGTTGTTATAAGATGAAGACATGGTCAGTGATAGCTTGCCTATATAGAATTGTGACTTACACAGGACAACTTGTGTTTATGCGTGTGATTATTACATATGAGCTATCTGTTTCCATATGATCAATTACATGCTTCCATATACTCTCATTCATATTGCACTTCAGCTAAAATAAACATCCCCGAGACGACCTCTTCCTCTTCGAAGTCCTTGATCAATTATTGCCTCAACCTCCTATTTTGTGCGAGTCTAAATGGTCTTTTTTACAGGTGAACGTAGCGGAAGTAAGCGAGCAATCTCACTCTGTTGCTTTTTGTCAGGTTGTTACTAGGATCGGACTCAATTCAGAGATCTAGCCATTGTCCTCACGGAATGAAGAGAAAGAGGGTGGGAAAAGAAACAGAAATGGCAGCTCCAACGAGCAGCAGCCGTGATGACAGATCAAGGAGGGGTTATGAGGTGTTCCTCAACTTCAGAGGGCCTGACACCCGCTTAACCATCATTGATTCTCTCTACAATGACATGATCCACGCAGGGATCTGCACTTTTAAAGACAATGAAGAGCTTCGATTTGGTGAAGAGATTGAAGGCAGCCTCTTGCAAGCGATCAATGAATCCAGAATTTACATCCCAATTTTCTCCAAAAACTACGCTTCAAGTAAGTGGTGTCTCCATGAGCTGGCACGCACAGTGGAGTTATCGAAAGATAATGATGAGAAAGTGATTCTCCCAATCTTCTATGATGTGGATGTGGATGATGTCAAGCTTAAGACTAATTTATATCGGAAAGCCCTCCAAAAGCACAAGAGTGACTCAGAGAAGGATTTAGTAAAGAAGTGGAAGAAGGCTTTGAAAGCAGTTGCCAGAATTAAAGGAAGGAATCTAAAAGATCATGGGTATTGTTTGCTTCTCCATAACTTTATTTTCTTATTGACATCTTCGATTTTTTTCTCTAAAGAATAATTAGATTCAGGTTGCTGCTGTCGAACCTTATGTAATGTATGGTTGGATTTGACGCAATGGGGAGCTAGAAATTTTGCTCAGATGGCGAGGTTTCTTGCACAAATTGAATTTTCACTTTTAATACTAAGTTTTGATAACAATTAGTGTTAAGGTATATCAACTTAATTAATTAATCTATAATGCCAAAAAACCAAGATACCCATGAAGATCTAAGATTCAATAAAATAGTAAGACCATATAAGTGTGAAAAAAATAAATTAAGTTTCTTAACTTCAATTCCGTACATAAAGTTAAGGGATATGTGCATTGAAAGTCCTAAAACTTATTACGAAAGTACAATCGAATCTTAAAACTTACAAAAAATGCAATCAAGTTCTAAAATTTGTCGAATTGGTTCAATTGAATCCTTCGGTTAATTCCGTCCAATTAGCTAACGGAAAATGCGAACATGTCTTATTTTATTTTTTATTAGACAAGTGCCGATGACGTGGTGCTCACCAAGTGCCACATTAGAAAAAAATTAAAAATTACAAGCAAAATTAGATTAAAATATAAAAAGCTATAATTAAAAATAAAAAAAACTCACCCCACGGCTTGGCCAAGCCATTGCTGGTGGCCGCTGCCATAGCCACTGAGAGGGGTTAGCGGAGGTCACCTAGGCCTTTGCCGGCCCTGGGTGAGGCCTTGGCATGCCCTGACGAGGGTCCCCAGGCTTCGAGAAGGCCTAGGGCAAGGCTTAGCCATGACTTGATTTTTTTTTCTTTTTTAAAATTTTTTAGCTTTTTTTATTTTTTAATTAATTTTTTTTTTGTATTCTTTAAAATTTATTCCTGATGTGGCACTTGGTGGGCGCTACATCATTGCCACATGTCTTAAGAAAATAATAAAATAAGACAAGCCAGCATTTTCAGTTAGCTTAATTGAACGGAGTTAACAGAAGGACTCAATTGAACTAATTTGATAAGTTTTAAGGCTTGATTACGCTTTTGCAAGTTTTAGGACTCAATTCCCTTTTTACGACAAGTTTGAGGACTTCTAGTAAACTTATTTGCTAAAGTTAAGGACTTTTGGTGCAATTTTCCCAACCCTATGCCTGCAATGTTTTCTTGTAAATTTCTTCGTTTTGTTATGCTAATCAAAGCTGAAGAAGAATCGGCCCAAAATAAGAGGGCTCAATAACGAGCTTCTTTATGTGTTCCGAGCCATTAATGGTCGGTGTTAGTTAATAGTTGTTAGTGTTTGATGTGCTTTAGGGAGACGTAAAAATGTGCGGGAATAAAAAGAAATTATAGCATAGACTAAGTCTTTGCAATATCCAAAAAACCACGGCCAAGAGGAAGAAACCGATCCTTGTGGATTCCTTTTCGGCCTTGGGGAATTCATATGCCTTGCTACTGTTTTGCTTGAGGTAACCGGCTAATTATGGTCACACCCCTGAGTTACACAAAAATAACAGAGCTTCTTCATAATGATAGTTTTACATACCCATAAGAGGAAGCTATAGGTCATGGTTTTCATATTTGGTCTGAATATACAAGACCGAACACTAAAAAGATCTTTGCATGCCATTATCCAAAAGAGCAAAAAGAAAATTTCTGCATGTGTTAGACGTTCAATCTTCTAGTACACATCTTATCGCATCTTAATTAGTTTGTGAAGAACTGACTTAGATTTAGGTGTATTATCAATCTTGGGCTTTTACTTTCATCATAGTGGGGCAGGGGTCATTGGCGTCTCTAGTGGCCAACTGTGCATAGACAAAATCTACAGCCTTAAACTGAACATTCTTCTACGAGTGATCTAAAGTTTGCCAATATTGGACCCATTTCTGTCCAGTAAAAAGTGAAAAAAAAAATTGGTTATTGCCCTTGCTTTAACCATGGACCTATTCATGGCCCCAGGTCTTAATTAACCAAAAATTCAATTAAGGGACTTCTAGGTAGTTCTAGTTACGGATAGAGAAATCTAGGAACCTCTAGAAAATGGATAAGAAATTTAATCATTTTAATTACCTTGAGATATGTAACTACTCTCTACCCTAGTTTGTGATAGTTTTTCTATAAACCCTAGTCGTTATTCTATGCTTACTTTCATCTTTCTTCATTAAACCGTACTGTTTCTGTCCTTCATTAAACACAGTAAAGGTGTGGTTAGTTTGGCATTTGGAAAGTTCATTGGGAAAATGCAAAGCCCTTTTAGCCTAAAGGACTTTGGAGAAAATGCAAAGATTGTTTGGTAAATTCTGCTTTGAAAAGTAACTTTGAGATAAATGCTATTTGGTAAAAAACACATTTTCCTGTGGTGATTAATCTAAATATTTTAATTTTTTTGGTGAAATAAATATTTTAATTTTAATTAATTTTTGCGACTTTTAAATTTATATTTGACAAAAATGTTAAAGATGTTGTGTAAACAATTTTATTAAAATTAAAATTCCTTTTTTTTTGGTAAAAAATATCAAATGGGAAAAATTTACATACTCTCTTTCTCAATTACAATAAGAATACTTTCATTACAATAACAACATGATAACATATGCTTTGAGGAAAGAAGCTCATCATCCTTAAAAATTACAAATATCCTTAATTACTTCCTAAAAGATCACGTAAACGTGCCATATCAGATGCTACATCATCATTTGAAGCATTATTCTCCCCATTTACATCATTATGATCCGTTGTATATAAATTGGGATCCAAATCCACTCTAACAAAATGTGCATCATTCATGGCATTTCTTCATTTCTTTTAAATCAAATAACTTTAAACATGATGATAAACTTCCAGTGCCACAAAATGCGTGCAAAGTTTCCATATATGTGGTTTTTGAATCTGAGATGGTTGCATATTTTGTGGCAGCCTAGATGAACTTAAGAATCTCACGATCAAGGAGGTTTCTAATTTGTTATGGACAAGACAGACAGACATGCCTGATCAATCGGTGGGAATTAAGGATCGGATGGATGAAATTATGGAGCAGTTAGATCTAGTAGCATTTGATGTGAGATTCATCGCGATTCATGGTATGGGTGGTATTGGAAAAACAACATTGGCCGAGGCTATCTTTAGGCAAATCTCCCCTCAGTTTTCGGGTCACTGCTGTTTTCTTAAAGATGTCCGGACTCAAGATATACTAAATTTACAAAAAAAATTGTTGTTTGATGTCCTCAAACTCAATTGTATAAACCTCTCCTTCATTGATGAAGGGGCTCACCTGATCAAGACGAGGTTCCATGGGAAGAAAGTCCTTATTGTTCTTGATGACATTGACAACCGAGACCAAATCATGAGACTTGTTGGTAAGCCAAACTGGTATGGTGAGGGTAGTAGAATCATCATAACAACAAGGAATATTGAATTCCTAGTAAAGGAAGGTGAAGATCACAATGCCCCAATCTTAGATACTACACATTTTTCATTCTACACTATGCCGGAGATGAATTGGGATGATGCTCTTAAACTTTTTTGTGAGCGTGCCTTGGGATGTGCCAAGCCTCCAGCTGATTACATCGATATTTCAAAAAATGTAATCAATGCACTTGGAAGACTTCCATTGGCTCTCGATGTCGTAGGTTCCACACTCCGTGGAAAATGCCAAAGTACATGGAAAAATGTTCTATCTAAGTTAAAGAAGGTGATGAACGAGGATGTCAAGAAGAAGTTGATGATAAGCTATGAAGCATTAGACCCTAATCAGCAACAAATATATCTTGATATTGCATGTTTCTTCATCAATCAAGAGAAAATAACTACAATTAAATATTGGGATGCAGTTTTTGGGTATCCCACCGAAATCGAAGTCAATATCCTCACACGTATGTCTCTGATAAAGATCATAAACTATGATGAATTATGGATGCATGACCAACTTAGAGACCTCGGGCGAGATATTGTCCACCGGGAAAGTTGCAACATGCGTTTAAGGGGTAGTAGGCTCTGGTTACCCAAGGACGCCTTCCATTTGGTGCAAAGAAAAAAGGTAAGTTTTACCTCTAAATGTTTTCCTCTCCATCCATCAGTATCATTACCTTTTAAATCTAACGTCAACTCAAATTGACACATGTACTCATTGGTTGCTACTTTTATCTTCTAGGGAACTAAGAACATAGTGGCACTTAATCTCGGTACACCTAAACCGGATGCAACGTATAGATTTAAACACAAGGAATTTGCAAGGATGGTCAATCTTAGATTCCTTCAATTGGACCATGGAAACTTCCAAGGAGACTTTAAGGATCATTTCTCCGAGTTAAGATGGCTCTCTTGGCGCAATTGCCCATCGAAATTCCTTACTGCCAACTTTGGGTTGGAGAACCTAGCAGTTCTTGAGCTTTCTGGGATTAATATTACTAAAGACTGGGGAGGATGGCGTCAAATCATGGTATGATCTCATGACATATTTTTGCATTACATTTACTCTTTTTCTTTTCTAAGTTTCACCTTAATTGCTTTATAGGTAGCAAAGCAGTTGAAAGTCCTAAAACTCCTGGATTGTCCATTACTTAGAAAGACACCAAAGTTCTCCGCAATCTCCAGATTAGAGAGATTAATCCTTAGATGCAAGCAACTTGGAAAGATCGACAAGTCCATCGGCATTTTACAACATCTTGATTACTTAGAAATATTTTCTCAAGAACTTTTAGTGTTGCCTCACTCGATTGGTAATCTAGTGAATGTGAAGCATATAATCTTGTCATGTTGGGAATTGCAAAAGCTCCCTAATTCTATTGGACAATTGGAGTCACTACTTGAGTTGAATGTTAGACATACAAGTGTGAGAGAATTACCTTATTCCATTAGGAACTTAGGAAGGTTGGAAATTTTTATGATCCCAAATGGCTATTTAAAAAAGCTACGAGACTCATTTGGGAGGCTCCAATCATTGGTCAAGTTGGATTTGAGTCTTTCACGTATTAGGAGCTTACCACGATTGTATTGGAAATCTCAAAAGGTTGAAGGCACTAAATCTAGATCATAGCCGCATAAGTGAACTTCCGAAAACTATAGGAACATTGGAAAATTTGGAAGAGTTGAGTGCCTCATGTGAACACCTGGAGGGGGAAATTCCAAGTGAAATTGGGGCACTATCCTCATTGAAAATTCTAGATTTATCAGGTGGTTGTTTTAGTGGATTGCCGACAACTATCAATCGGCTTACAAATCTCCAAAAGCTTAATTTATGGGACTGTAGGTCAATTCAACAGTTGCCAGAGCTTCCTAAGAGTCTAAGGTCGCTAAGCTTTTCATTGGACTCATTGACTACAATCCCTGACTTCTCCAACCTAACCAATTTAGTTCATCTTGATATAATCGGAACAAAAGTACAAGAACCCAACATAGAGGGGCTTTTGAGAGCAAGTGCTCTAAGAAAGTTGACCCTGTGGGTTGGAAAAATGACCTTGCCTCCTACTGATTTGAGTTCCCTCTCTCTGTTACAAGAACTCTTCGTAAGTTATGCCAACCCCCGATCTCTTATCGGGCTTCCATCCAGCCTTCAACGGTTGACTCTAGTCGATGTCCAATCACCAATAGATTGGTCGCTCTTTTCCAACTTGGAGAATTTGTCAAGACTGATTATTGAGAGATATTCGTTAGGCGAGATTCGTTTCGATGGGTTTGGAAAGCTACAAAATTTCAATGAATTGATGATAGTCGACTGTCCATTGCTTAAGACTCGCCCATTCTGCCTTGTATGAAGAAGATCCAGCATTTGTACCTGCGCCAATTCCCTCACCTAATTGAGATTCAGGGTTTGGGAGAATTGAAATCCTTGCGGACACTATGGATTTGGAACTGTAATTCCATCAAAAGCTTAAATGAATCTGATATGTCTACTTTACATAATCTGAAAAGATTGGATTTCAATCGGTGTGAATCACTGGAGAGCATGTTGGGTGTGCCAAAATCTTGCGAACTCACTATAAGTTACTGCCCGAGGTTCAACAAAGATGAATGAGGTATGTATCATTTGTTTACTAAGACTTTGCTTAATTAAAAGATTTAGGTGACTCACTTGCTTTGCTCAATTCATGAAAATTGTCAATATGGAAACTTCTCATAGGTTATCATGGTGAGAAAAGGAATGAATATAATTAGTCCCTTTGATCCATAAAAATATATAAGTAATGTCTGGTATACTAGACAAAATTAGTTTTTTTTTTGGTCATCATACAAAATTAGGTTTGCGAAGAGGTATTTTGAACAATCAATTAACTCATTTTTCCTCTACATCAATTCTCTTTGATGTTCATCTCCAAAAGAGAGTAAAACTACAATTTTCTTCTCTATTTGTTTGCTATTGGTTCATTCTTGCTCATCTTAAATTACAATCAGGGAAGATGCTTCAATTTACCCGATAAGTCATTTACTTTCTTGAATTCTTATTTGTTATGCGGATGACAGCTCCTTTCTTTTTCCTTTGCTGTTTTAAGCTCAGTTTGGAAATTTGATGACTCGACTTTTTAGTGAATTAATTAAGGCAAATGCAATAACCTAGATTTTTCCTTTTTGTATCACCTTTGTTTCTTGAAGTTTCGAAGATTGAGCAGGGACTATCTAATGATGCACAATCAAAGATCACTGCCAGTTTTACTCCACTTTTGATGTCAATGGTTATAATTGCAATTTCAAGCATTCCCATTATTAAAGTTGAAATTCTACTTCTCCAGCAATAATTATTGCCTTTGTTCATCTATTTATGCAGAGTTCCGAAATGCAATCAACTATTCATGCAGAATGTCTTCAAGTGTAATGGTTGGGGATCTACATGAGCAACAATTATTACCAATCGAACTATTTCTGGCTAAGAGTTGTGTTATGCTTAGGCATTCAATGGCGTAATGTACTAACCTTACCATTTGTTTGCAGAAGTACTATTTTCACTCATAATTAGCTTAATCAAAGTACCTTAAATTTTGTGTTTTCATAGATCTTGGTCAATTAGTCAAGTTCGGGGGACAGAAATTTGAAAGATCCATGACTTCCTCTCATATTCTTGCGTGTGCCTCTATTGGCATCCAAAATTTGCTTGTTGGGCTTCAAAAATAGAAGAGAGTAAAGTATGTCCGACACACAAGAATTCATGGGTAGTGAGCCAAAATGCCAATAGGCGACAACGAAGATTTCGAACAGTTTGACATTAGAACTTGCCGAGGCAAGCGAGACAACAAAGGAAGAAGTTATGGGAATTGGTACCAGCGAAAATATCAACAAGGCAGAGTAGTTATCGATAAGGAGCCAAAGCTTCCGAAACATCTCAAATATCAAAATGATAACCGCTAAAGAGCATTTACCCATAAATTGCCACCATAAATGTCACGTCTCAATCCTCCGACCACGTGCTCATCCCTCTCGGTTGATATAATTGCAACGTCTCAGGACGTATGACTGACCCATTCGTTTTAATGCACATGCGAAGACGATTAATAAATCCCCATACAGCAACAAGATGGGACAGAAAAGTAGGGCCCATTTTTCACAAAATACTTTTTTTTTTATTTTATAAAAATACAGGTTTATACACAACAGCCTACAAAAAGGAATCGACTTTCATCAAAAGAGAATTGTCCTATGACTAACTAGTTAGACAAGATCATTGATTCTTCAGGCTTCACCTTCTAAACTTTGGGCTTCGGGTCCTCCACCGCTATCAACTAAGACCTAAAAATATTATCCCACAATAGGGTGAGATGACGTCTCAGCAAGTTCAACCTCCTAAAACCCGACTAGGAAGAAAATACGCCCAAAGGGCTGCTTAAGCACAGTCACTATTCAGATGACTTATCTTGGCCTCTCTTCCTTGCAAGTCCATATAATTCAAACAACCATCCAATCATCAATTCCCAAATCACTTTACCTAACCAGATCGAATCATTGATCAATCGATTCAACCGATTACATGTCATCGAGATCATTCCCCGTCATCCGAATCAATACTATCTATAAAATCCGATCATAATCTAGGACCGCTTACTTTAAACCGATAATAGATAGTATAGCTCACCAGAAGCTGCCTTATATACTGAGATAATATACAATACATATGCTCACCAAAAGATGCCTCAAATACTGGTATAGTATATTATATATGCTCGCCAGAAGTTGTCAGATATATTTTCATAGTATACAGATAATAATGCTTACCAAAAGCTGCTAGATATACTCTCACAATATGCTGAAAATAATCATGCTCACCAGAAGTTGCTAGACATACTCTCATAGTATGTTGAAAATAATCATTTAATCAAACCACAATTTTTATCCTTCCCGATAAAAATATTCGTGTGTGGATACACAGTATGTTTTAGCCAAAATTATAATATTTTCACCTTTGAAAATCCCACTAATTTTTACGGTCCACAAACTCATTTTTAACACTATAAACCGATGCTCGGTGATTTTCCAATTAACTAAAATTAAATAATTTTAGGAATAAATTCCCAAAAGCACAATTCACATACAATCAGCATAAAATTCCGGTCACCGGCTATTCCAATATAATTTTCAGAAAATAAATAAATAATTAATTAATTACGAAAAATAATTAATAAATGCAATAAATAGTAACTTATGCCCATAAACCCCAATTGGAAGCCGAGATGAGCCCGAAAAATTTCCAAACCACTATCGATACTAGAGCTTGTCTAGACCCTAATTACACTAAACTATCCACCTAATATGCATTGATAATTCACTAATTTACTAAACTATTCTAATTATGCACTAAATCAAGCTTAGTTTAAACTAATCAATACTTAAACGTCATTAACTTAATAAGTGAGGATTAGTGAGTTAAACTCACATAATTAACGATCTACTTGGATCAAAACGATGGGGATGTGGCGAGGAACGAAAAGCTCCAAAGCGGCAATGCCAACGGGGCATGGATAGGCCCCGAAAATTGGCCTGAGGAAGCCCATGACACTACTGGACTTAGCTGAGCTTCATGGAAGAAAGGGCAGCAAGGGGTCAACGCCGAAAGTTGCTACGCTGACTTCGGTTGAACTCTTGCTAGGGACGTCTCGACTGTTGGCGTGGACTGGAGAAGAAAACCAAAATTGCAGAGGCCGGAGTGGTGAGGAGATGGGCGGCTGGCCGAAGGAGAGAGAGGGGTCGAGGGGGGTGTGTCGGCCAAAAGAAAAGAGAGGATAAATATGACCAAAAGTCAAAGAAATGGGAAACATGAGTGGAAAAAATGGCAGAGGGCTGTCGGCGGTTTTGGGGGGGGAGTTCGTGCGAGAGAGAGAGAGAGAGAGAGAGAGAGAGAGAGAGAAAGGAAAAAGGAAGGGGGCGTGCGGCCAAGGGGGAGAAGGAAAAATAAAAATTAAATTAAATTCCTAAAATCAAAAGTTCTTGATCCCACTTGCTCTTGTTTAATCCAATTTGGTCCTCAAAAATTCCCATGCTAAAGTACTTGATCCTCATTTGCTTTCTTGCATAAAATTTCCTTCAAACAATAAGTCTTGAGCAACAAAAATGACCATTTCCCTCAAATCCAAATTCTAATTTATTTTTCTCGGAATCCGATTTTTGAACAAACCTCTCCAATTGAGGTCCAATTTTGATGAAGAAAAAGCCCACACATCTTCCATTGACCAAGTAACTCACAGCAGAGGCCAAAAATCTATTGGCCAATCCAAATTTCCGTTCGTTTTTCGAATCGTTCGTATCGATTTTTCGTAAAAATCCCGAACTCACCGAAAATTCCTCGAAAGATGAGTCAACGTTCCTAAAATGACCTGTGACATAACATACCTTTCAATTTCTAAAATCGAGTTCAAATTCTTAGTTAATTTCAATAAGATGCGATTTTAGCGTGACCTAACCTACCGGGTAGTTTTTAGAAATTTTTAGTGCAAATGACTCGTGGTTGATTTTCTTTGAGCCACAATAAACCACTTTGACATATTGGCGACTCTCGGTGGTCATGAAAATCTCGAGATTTCAATTACAGATACAGGTATTAAAATGACAGAAAAATCAGTTTAGTATGGATCAATAAGAGTTTTGCAATTTAGTAGAATCACCCATATTTAACCACATATCTCAGTCAAACGACCTTTATCTGATTTCTAATCTATCTTTATCGTGCTGTAATGATCTCGGTAGATGAGCACGGTCAAGCAGTCAATTCCTGGTTGAATTATCAAGTCTATTGCCTTAAAATCTCTTAATGACTTCCTCGTTAGTTTGGTTATCTTAAGAGTAATCAGCTTTGAGATAACACTATCGGCCCGTCGATGAAAGGCTCGAATTATTCAATTGAAAATAAGATTCAAAATCCAAGATATCATAATAACTAGCCGAAGAGGTATCAATAGAAAGGTCAATTTCTTAAATCAACAATCGATCATCTACTTTTCCATCGCTCTATTTCTTTGATCGTACTTTTAATCTGAGTCATAGTTTTAATTTTCTCCTCTTTTTTTTTCCTGCATCTATGTTTGCCTGTAATTTAGATCGGTTGCTTCCCTTTCGGAGTGACACATAGTCCATTTTAATAATAAAGTCGAAACTTTGCCCCTTTGGTAAAAGATTTTGTCGAGGGTACTTTCCTTGACAAACATCTTTTTGGCATGCCTAGTGGGACCATTGTGTTCCGTTCATAGGAAGTGTTAATGGCAAAAATAAGAAATCAGGAGAGTCACTCGGCCATCGAGGGTAATTTGTCACCGCAGCACGTTGGAGAGAGAACCACATGTTCCGAGATTTCTAGTTAAAATGTAGACATTAACATCAACATGGGCGATCATTCTAGAGACATTCCATGAGAATTATCTGAAGATCAAAGAAGAGAGTTGGCCTTGAATTCAACGGTAATGGCCACCATGAGAAGGATGTTCGAAGAGTAACAAAATGATTTAGCCAATCATATAGCAAAATGTCGTTGGTGATGGAGACATATTTATAATATATGTAAGATAATTAGGTCGTGGTACTTTCAATCGTGATTTATATTGATTTTCCCAAGACATTTCTGTGTTCTTCTTCATCCATTGTCTTGTTTACCAAACTTCACGATGATCATTATTGCTATTTTATCTTTGTCGAAATTTTAGTAGACACAATTTTTTCAGTAAAGTTTGATAGACAACCTATACGAAGTATGGGTAAATGCATTAGTTATACAGAACAAAAAATCGAAAGTGAATTACCCAAACAAAGCACACAATTAAGATAGACCAAAAGATGCCGCCGTTGCATGCACAATAGACAACGGGGAGGATGTCTATTCTATAAATATCTTCAGAGATTCAAAATCACCAATTGTCTGAGCATGATGTAGTACGTGATGAAATCGCTTAAAAGATGTGCATTGAGGAAAATGTTAAGAGCTAGAAACATGTGAGTCTCTCGAAGACAAAGCCGGCGATTGAATGTAGTTATGGGAGATCCAGCTCGAGACTTGAAGGCCAAACTAGCGGGTATGTCGTGCGTGGATTGGTGGGTCATATCTAGAAGTACGGTTGTGAGGATTCATTCTTCTTATGTTTCTCAATTTCACTCTTCAAGTTTCACATATTATTGGTGAATGCAAAATATGTAGCAAATGAAAAAGTTATTTTTAGCCGGGTGAGTACTGGAGTGTCTAAATTTCAAATACCTTTTTTTTTTCCTTATTGAATTTTGAGATGTCATTAATGATGAATCAGTTCTAAGAGATTAACCGCTTTTGGAATTTTCTTGTTTGGCTCTGTAGGCTTAAGAGGAAAAAAGCAAGGGAAGAAATAAGATGATTAACTACATGGAAAACATATCAAATCATCTTTTTGTATCTATAGAATTTTGACGAGCTATCGAAGATGGATGAGATGATTAAGTAGTTTACCTAGTTCAATGGTTGTAAGGGTTAAAAACCCCTCCTTAAAACTAGCATATTAGATGTGTAAGCTCTCAAACGACTCTTCTTCAATGAGTGGCCTCATTGCATTGAGCTCAATTGGACCATTGTCTTACTCTTGAAGTTCCACCTTAGTGTCGTAGACATCCTTGTCCAGGCTTGAGCACGATATTGCTTGCTTTGGTCACAACTCACCCATGCTTACTTTAAGTGCTATAGGTTATATTTAGGCATTATGGGATCGGAGACATAAGTAAAAGCCAACATTCCCACTCTTAAAGTTGTGCAAGATTTATCTACAAGCACAACAGCCCATATATAGGCAAGTAGGAACAATTAAAAATCTGAAACCCAACATCGCCACCTTGGCCTCTGACGCCTCCACAAGTAGCCTTATTGGAGGGTAAACACAATATTATTTGCTCTAGTCGTTGCTGTTGATGCTCAGATTTTTATCAACGTTTTAGGTATCCATTTATTTTACAAAAATCTGAAAATTTTATAAGAAAAGATGATAAGAAAAAAATGAAAAAAAAATGATATAAAAAAAGGCGAAATGAAGTCGTGTGGGCCGGCCCCTTAGCAAAGTTTTCAGCCTTCTAAGTCCCCTCCCTCCATTAGCCCAACCCATTTCTTTTAATTTATTGGGCCCATCTCTTCGTTTCCTTTTTAGCCCATCTCCTTTTGTATTTACTATTTCCTTGACCCATCATAGAACCAAAAAAAAAAAAAGCCCAGCCCCAGCCCCAGCCTCTCTCTTTCCTCACGCGCTTCCCCCTCAACTTCCCCAGCGAGCACAGCGTCCGTGACGCAGGGAAGAAAGACAGGCCAAGCGTGCGTGCGTCTGTGAGCGAAGGAGGCACGACAAGCCGTGACGAGAGCTGAGCCAGCACCTTCTAGAGCCGCGCTAGCCGGCGTGCGAGGGAAATAACAGAAAGATTCGATCGGTGAGACGAGGGGAGCGTGCTGATCCGAGAGGAAAAGATGCGATAGGAGCTGCTCCCCGAGGAACATCTTCGCTGGAAAGGATGCTCGCCTCAAGAGGATCCTGTTCGCATTACAGGAGGAGGAGAGACGCCGCCGGTTTTCGGAGAGGGCGGCCGTGGAAGAGGCGAGTTGCAGAGAGATAGGCTGAAGAGAGATTCGCGGGGGAGAAAGAGAGTCAGCCGAGAGCGAGAGAGAGAGAGGATAGCTGGACGCTCGCTTGAAAAGGGATTTGGCCATCGAAGAGCTCGGCTGAAGGGAACCAAGGAGGATAAGGAATCGGCACTACCCCTGCCAGGTCGTTTCTATTCCGATCGACCGTTAGAGTCGATTACGTGTTCAGAATCTCCTCATCGCTCTGCTCCATCGTTCGGGATCTATGTCTATCCACCTTCGAACCGAGATATAGGAGAGCGAAGCTGTCCGAAGCAGGTTCGTGAGTTTCGTTTCGGTTGAAGGGAGAATCCCCGGGATTTTATTGATCTCGATTTGTTGAAGTTAAAAAATCAGTCTAGCCGAGAGTCCTTCGTGACCCGTTTGATGTTTTGTCTAGATGTCTTCAACTTTGATTTGTTCCTGTTACTGGTCAATCCGTGAGCATTTTAGTGTGAGTCCGGGGTTATTATTATGTTCAGAAGCCCTTTTGCCTTGTAGTCAGGCTTCTCCCTAAAGGAAAATGGACTCTTTTCCGATAAAAAAAAAGAAGAAGAAGAAGAAGAAGAAAAGCATTCGCATAGCAATAATCAATGTTGGAAACTAATGCGATTACTAAACTTTTGGGCTTCAATTGAAAGCTTTGCATAAGATATAATTTGATTGATCGAGATGGAAGTATCGGTTTTTTTTCCCCCACTGTGAGAAACTGCCAAAAACGCAATGAATCTGTTAAGATAAATAGTGGAAATTGCACCTTAAATTGATGTTGCAGATAAAGTCATAAATTAAGTACATGTGTATATTCTGACCAAAAAAACAAGTACACGTGTATATTAAAATTTCAAAATAATCTAAAATTGATTTAGAAGATATCCCATTACATGGTTCTGTTTTGTATATATATATGTAAACTTCAAATTGCACGATAGATTAATGTTAATATTGACTACAAAAGCTGTGGCATATTGAATTTTTTGATAATTAGTTGGAAAAATTTTTTGACATCAATTTTAATCTCCTTGGTCATTTTTGCAAAAAGGAAAAATTCAAACTGTTAACAGCTCTAGTAGTTTACGAACGAGATATATTAGATTTTTTGCATGAAATATGTATTGGTTCAAAATTTTTACATTTAATGACGAGAACACGAGCAAAAGTAAAATACGATTTAAGGGACATTCGTGTGTTTCAATTCTAACTTGATTAATTTATTGCAAGTTATATCTTCAACACTCAAAAATAAAATACAACCAACTTTAAATAGGACACATTCCGTATTGTATTTTGAACTATTTTACTATATTTAAATAAAGAATATGTTAATTTAATTTTTTTGAACAATTTTTATTATACAAGTATATAAAAGGATTGGTAGAAGATTTTTGCTTTTCGGAGCATCTCTTTTATGATTGAGCTATCACGAAATAAAAAACAATTTGCAGAAAGCAACTACAGAAACAATAACAATTTATGAACTATATCATCAATACATTATATTGCAAATTTTAGTTGAATTGTTATATTTGTTTCCCTTCGGCTTGTCGCGAGCATGGCTGACCTCTTATGATGTTTTTGTGCTTTGGATTTATTTAATTCCATATTCATACATATCCAAGAGAGTCATAAGAAAGGGAAAGATCAAGTTAAACAAAAAATTCAACCGTTTAAAAAATATATGAAAGCACCTTGAACATGACTACGGACAAGATCAAATGGATGTTCTATAAACGTCTAAAGCATAGCAAGTTTGGATTTTGACAATTTCAGGAACTGAACATACTTTTAGCATAACTTAGTGCACACAAATTCAATGCAAAAATGATGCTAGCTACCTCGCTTAGTGTTAGGAATTTTAATTATAACTACCCGAATTTAAGATAATTATGTACAAGTATCTCGAGATATACCATCCTGTGGCTATTAAAAAAGGCAAGGTAGCCCTACTTTTCCTCGATGTCCATTTTTTAATGTTGACCTATACATTCAATTTGTCTAACATGCATCAATAGTTGTATGCTTTGATAACTATGTCATCAGTATCTCAATATATTAGCTCACCTTGGGCTCGTGCCATGCATTGGACCTAGTGGAGTGGGTGGCCTAGGCCTAGTTCTTTTGAATGAAGTGGGTATTTGGTTGGGCTCAGTGGGCTTTTGGGCCACAGGTGGCCAATTTTTTTTTTTTTTTTTTTTTTTTTTTTTCAAAAGGGTTTGTTGGTTAGTGATAGACCTATCAAAATAGGTCTTCAACTAATTTCTTAACCCATACTTGATGGACAGAGTTATTATATGTGTTAGTTATATTTATGTTTAGTAAATGGGTTTAGACCTAACTCTATGGATTATAAATGGGTTTAATGTGGGTGTTAAATGGGTTCGCAACTTACTTAGACTAAACTTACTCCTACGACTCTCTCTTCACTCTCTCTCTCACCTTCACTTGATCTCGCGTTCATTTATTCTATGCTTTCACTTTAGTTTGGGTATGAAGTTTCCTAATTTGAGTTAAATATATAAGTATTTTAACATTATGGGTTGGGTATGGATCACTATATTTGTGTTGTATGAAAATGAGCTAAAAAGGTTACATTGATCAATTTACGTAGGACCATTTTTGACTCGGCTTGATATTCTTTTGTTCTGTGGTTTTCCTTCTATATAGGAGAGGCTGGATATTCTTAGACTTATATCCAGGAAGGTAGAAAGTTAGCTTCCATCGATTTGCCAATGCTTTTGCTTTGAGCATTTCATTTTTGACGTGGTCTGAAACAGGTTGTACATATTGAAATTTATGGGATTACTTGTTAAAGAAATATATAATCGCAATCCTACTTTTTCTAGAAAGATGGATCCAAAAGATTACATATGAACAACCACCGCCTGCGGTGGCCTAGTTGGATAAGGCTCCCATGATCCTTTGCGAGGACGAGAGGAGTTTGAATCCCACTAGCCGCACGGGATCTTAAGTGCGACGTCGGGGTGGTGGGTCCTCCGCTAACGTTGCCCCAGGGTTTGCCCGCCGGCTGTCGGCTTACGGGGTTCCCTAGGTCATTAAAAAAAAAAACAAAAAAGATTACATATGAACAGAGAATTGCTTAAAAACAAACAAGAAGAGTCAGAAACAGAGTCGATTTGAGCTGCTAAAGATCCTGTTTTGAACTTATGTCATCTGAAGGAGTGGATTTGGTGATACATGTTAAGTTGAAAGCTAAACTCCTTCTCCCATGGAGTTCTCAGTCCTTGCACCCCAAATCACCCTAAACATTGTAAATTACAAGAGAACATTGTAAAAGATGTTGTGGGGTGGATTTGCAACACGCTTAGGTGAGGCTCAGTTAAGTTTAGATGTCCAATAGTAAATCACTTTTGAACTCAGATTTAAAATCTATTGATGTTACTCAGAAAGAAAAATGAGAAAGGCCTTTACAACTGATTTCATGAAACGGGACTAAGACTTGCCTTTGGTTATCATTTAGTATAACCTTTCTAAGACATCATTATCCTCTCTTTTTCTTTTCTGTTCACTAATTAGGAAGATATTGGGTGGATTCAATTAATTATATTAATCTGATTTTGTATGATCAGTCAGTAAAAGTGGCAACCATTGGGCAACGCTGAAGTTTTGCTGAGTGTATGCTTTAATGCCCTTGTGCAGCTTTCTTTGGCCAGTGATGTCGACTTAGATGCTACAGCTTATATGACGGCGGGATTCAGCGAAGCGGATCTTCAAGCTCTGCTTTCAGGTGCACAGATTCAAGCTGTTCACGATTTTCTCGACAGTAGGAAGGGCGATCAGCATGGGAAAAAGCCAATTATAACCGATTCTCTTTTGAAGTCCGTTGCTTCGAAGGGAAGACTGTCAGTCTCAGATGCCGAGAAGAGAAGACTCCGTAGAAATTTTTTTATTCATCGAATTCTATCGTCTATCCCTTAACAAGAATTATGCATCTCCAATCATAATTTCAACTCCAGATTTTGATAGTGGTTGATTATGCATCTGATGGAGTTAATCTCTACAATAATCTCTTTCTCATATGGGAACATGACATCGATGTAACAATTCGTCAGGTGAAATTGCGACTTCCAGTCGCAAATTTCGAGCAGTCACGACATTTTTGTAGGAGCTGCTATTTTCACAGCTTCTTTGGCTTAGAGCACTGCTTTCAAAGTGACGAGACAAATCGTGGGCTCAAAATTTGGCTATGAAGGACAATGGAAAATTATGAGCCCAAGTAATTCAAATGACATCATCTGCAATATGTTCACGTTATTTGTTGTCATTGTATAAAGGGTTTGATGAACTGTGCTATGATATTTCATGGCACAATTCATCAGCATAGTCATAGTGACTTTTGTTTGTGAACATGCTTTTTTCTTTTGTTCTTGGCTTGAAAGAATCTCTTTGGAACTATTATCTAATTGGTGTAATTAAAATAAATGATGAATACATCAAGGCACAAGATTGTAGATGATCGGCTTAACAATGAGGAAATGTGGCATGGAGAGACCACTTACAAGCTTCCTTATCGCAAATGAATCTTTTTACCTCAAAGAAATGGTATTTACCATGTAGAAGATATTTATTCCAAAAATATTTTTTTATGACGAGACTGAGTAACCTATACGTCAAGTGAAAAAGTGAGACGGTTGAGATTACTTTTCTATTTTACGTATGATAGTTAGAAATCTAATCTTATGATGAGGTGACTTCGCTGGAAAAAGCCATCCCAGACATGTCATGTGATGTTTGTTTACGGGATATAATAAGATAGGAATGGAATAGTTATTCCACGAAATTGGAAGAGAGTAAGACTGAGAATGGAACAACTATTTTGTAGTTTGGTTTGTAGAATGGATTCAAAACCACCCTCTTGTTTGTTTTACCATGATAGGAGGGAGAATAAGTTAGGAATAGTAGTGAATACTCATAATACCCTTTGACGATATATAATCAAAGTCTAATTTCTTTTATTATCATATTTTCATAGGTCATAAATGAAAACCAACTATAATTTCTAAACACTTGCAATGTACTAATTTCTAATGTAAGTAACCATTATTTTATTAATCGATGATAATTAAATCATAATATAATTACTAAAAAATAAATGAACTACTTATTAAACAATAGTATAATTACTAAATGGATAATTGTATTTTTATATAATAACTACCATTTAGGTGAAGCCAATAAAATAAGGCCAAGCTCAAGCTCAACTGCTATTAGATATTCAATGCTTGGAGTTCCGCTCTAGCTATGAAGTATTAAATATCCAGCTTTATCTTGACTTGAAACAAAAAAATCGAGATATTCAAGCTCAACTTGACTCGATACAATCTAGTCATAAAATGAGCTGACAAGCGTCACCGTGTTAGATGGTTGCGAAGATTCGAAGAAATCTTTGTATAGAGGATGGGATTGGACAAATGGGAGGTTGCGAAACGACATCGTACATCGTGCTTTTTATATTTGGGTCAAGAAATGGGCCTCCTCCGAGAGGAGAGGCGGGAACCTTGTGACGCCTCCCTCGGTTTTGACCCATCTTTTCAGGTCATGCGATTTGCAAGGGGAGTCAGGAGTGGGGCGATGACCTCTCTACGCTCTTTTTATTTATTTATTTATTTATTTATTTACACTTATATAGCATGGCACGACGATTCTAACATGTTCCGCTATCTAATCACTTGCGCTTCGGTGCGTGTTATTCAGGATGTGTGTGTATATTCATTCTAAAGAAAGTTTGCCATTAACTTGAGAACCGAACTCTGTCGGTCGATAAGAAGTGCAGGAGCACAATATGATAATGGGATCAATCTTCTAATGAACAGAGCAATCTAAGTGGCAAAGCACACGAGACAATTACACTACAGATAAAAGCGGAATCAGCATCCACTAAGAGCGTCAGAAAATGACGAGCCACACAAGCTTTACGCAATCCGTCTCTAGATTCATAGCTCATTGAGGCTCCCTCGAGGCTCCCTTTCATAACCTGCAAAATAGCAAATGGATTATGGTCCTCCCTGCGTGTTGGATTAGAGGATTTAACCCTATCAAGGCAATGGAAGTTAGTGTTGGATTAACGTTTAACCCCAGAATAACAAATTCATGCATCACCCGACACTAGCACGAGGATCTCGCGTTCCAAACTAAAAATTCGAAGAGGTCTACGCCAGATTTTAATAATTGGCCCTAGACTGCACAAGACCCAAAACTCTTTTTAGTCCGGGTCTTATTGCTTTACGTTTTCAAAGCCCAAATGACTATCGAAAGGCCTCGCCTATTAAACTATCTTCTTTTTATTTATTAAAAAAAAAAAAAAAAAAAAACCTATCCGAGGCATCACGTATGAAAGATTGGGTTAATATATTATGCTTATTTGCTCATTAGCAATTGCTAAAGTGCTATGACGTGTTCTCATTTGCATGTAATCGCGAAAAAGAGTCTGAAATCTTCCGTCATCAGCGGGAGGAGGAGAGTTGATACCTTAGCAATTGGCGGGAGGAGTAAGACCGCACTTAGCAGGCAACCCCATCGCGAGATCGGAATCGATCCCTAGAGTCGGCAATATGGCCGAGTTCATGTACGAGCAGAGGCAGCTTAGGTCTGCCCCCGAGAGCCCTTCGCAGCACTCCTTTGTCGGCTCCGCCGGGTTCGGCTTCCTCACCGCCGGCTTGCAAGCCATCAGCTGATCATTGCTCATCTTGCACACTGTTATCGCCTCCGAACCTCCTGCCAATGCGACGGCCACCACCGCCACCGCCACCAACACCAACATCAACCTACCGGCAGCCATCTTTTAGAAGTGATTTTGCAGTGCCCTTGTAAACTTGTGATTGGAGACACACGTCTACAACGTGTGGTTATATAGAGAGTGTTGACACCTAAATTTCACCTAAATTAGTTAGTTAAAAATAGCATTAGAGGTTAAGAATTATCCAAAAAAAAAATTAAATTAAAAAAAATATCCCGACCGTGAAAAATCCCCTACTCTTCCATCAGACTCTCTCCTCCACCAATCAGTCACTGCAAGCTTCCGCCACTCGCCACCACGTCGCCGTCGACATCGACGTCGTATCCCCTTCCCGTGCCATCACCCCTCGTCATCGAGCCGCCCCCGGCCATCGCCTGCGCCGCTCGTTTCACGTCCCATCTCGGCCAAGCCATCATCTCTCTCTCTCTCTCTCTCTCTCTCTCTCTCTCTCTCTCTTCCCCCGTGTTTCCTCTTCGAAGCAATCATTTGTCAATCTGAACCGCTTTTTCACTTACGAAGGAAGGCCGCGTGTAACTTCCGGGCAAACGCAGCGAAAGTGAGAGATCTCTCTCCGTTGCTTCATCAAGTTGCTACGAGGATCAGACTCGGACTTCCCAAGTCACCGGGCAGACCCAATTCGGAGATCCATCTCTGCACCGTCCTTCCAGAATGAAGAGAAAAAGGGAGGAAAAAGAGACGGCGACGGCAGCTTCAACAGGCAGTAGCCGTGATGGCAGACCCAATTCGGAGACCCAATTTGGGATTTGTTATTATCGACATCCCTATAGATGTTTTGTGTATAATTTCTCATCGACTGATTATTTTGTATCGTTATATCTGCTTTTGAATTCGCTGTTGAGTTACATTTCGTTGTTCATTTTCTTCGTGTGATCACAAACAAAGATCTGGATTCAATTGTACTGCTGAATACCATAGACAGTATCCTCCTGTCGGCCCTTGTGCTAGCACCGGACCTTGTTTATTTCTCTTCTTTTTCTTTGGTTTTTTCGGTATAGTATAACCAATGCAGTGTTGAAATGTTGTGCAATGGTTAACATGGAGGTGGGCGTACGTGCATGTGGGTAAAGAACTTTGAAGCATTTAAGTGTGCAACCTTTTTTTTTTTTATTCTTAGGAGGTGTAAAGACATGCTAGACATATTGATACCAAAGGCTTAATCACGATGAATATTTAGTTTCAGGAAAAAGAAATGTACTAGGTTGAGACAGACAAGTAACACAACAAGAAGCTTGTCGGTTCTGAGTTCTGTCTTTTGTAGTGCATTGTTTATTTAGTATCTTACATTTTTCATTAATGGAATGGGCATGTCCTCAATTAAGAAGGCTGCTACTCTCTCTTGCAGTTTTCTTTCTCCTTATTTCTTTTATCTAGTTTCTGTTTTTCTAGTTCAACTTAAAACTCTTCTCAAATTCGAGTGAGCTTTACTTTTCCCCTAAAAAAGGATGAGAATTTGGCTTACTGTTGCAGTTAGTGTGATCTAATCTAAAATAAAAAGTTAAAACAAATCCAGATGGTCAGCACCTCTTTGATGTCTCACAATGAACTTCTCTTTGCATTGACCTGATAGATCCGAGCGCACGTGGTTTTTTGTTCCCACAGAACTTGATGACTTTGTTAGTATTTATTGTTACTCTGTCAGCATGATACTTTTCCATTTGCTTTTTACTGGGTTGTTAATTCAATGTCTATATTAAATGCCAGGCGAAAGTTCCTGGTATTGAGAAGTGTTTAGACATAGTCGCCACTCTACAGCCAAGAAAGTGTGACATCCGATTTTCGGGCTTCAATTGATTTGGATAAACAGGATCCTCGCTCATCATCGTCAATTTATTGACGAAGTCAAATTTCAAAAGAAATTATCGGAAGGAAATTTGAAGCCTCGAAAGAAAAGAGGAAAGGAAAGAGAAAAGAAAAGAAAATTTAGGGCCATTGTTTTATTTCTTTTCTCTCTCTCCCTCTCCTTTCTTTCTTTCTTTCTTTTTCTTTTTTCTCTCTCTCTCCTCTTTTCTCTCTCCTTCCCTCTTTTCTCTCGTGCGGATGCCCCCTCCCCACGCCCACTCTTTCCTCTCTCTAGTTTGACTAGTCAAACCCCTTCTTCTTATCCCTTCTTTCTCTCTTCTTCTCTCTCCTCTCTCTCTCTCTTTCTTTTTCTTCTTCTTCCTCCCCGCGCATCCGAAGAAGCGAACCAGGAGAGGAAGCTTGAGCAGGAGCCGCACGATCGCAGCTCCCCGTCGCGGCTCGTCCCGCCGCCGCACGCCACCCGCGCCCGCGACGCGCCCGAGCGACCGCCGCTCGTCGCCGTCCCGCCATTCGCCGCTCGGCCCAGCTCTGTTCGCTTCTGTTCCAGCTCCGTTCGGCCACCTCCGGCCACCGCCCAAGCCCGTCCGACCACCGCCGAGCCTCCCCCGCGTCCCCCTCGTTCTCCGCCGGCCTCCCTTTGCCGTTTTGGCCGCCGGGGCAGCCTCGGCCGACCCCGTCCAGCAACCCACGAAATGGGTATTCAGCGACTTCGGGCTCATTTTGGGCCGTTTCCCGGCCCCGAACCCGAGGCCCGCTTTGGAAAGAATCGTTCCTCGCGCCGCCGCCGTCGGATTGATCCGATTTGCGCGCGATTTGGTGAGTAATCTCACTAATCCCGATTAGTTGGCTAATTATGCTTTAGGTTGTATTAGTTTTAATTAATTATGTTTAGGTTGTTAGATTAGAATAAATTAGCAATTATTAGTCAATTGTGATGTGATTTAGTTAAATTGATTGTGTAATTAGCAAGTAGACGTGGTCTACTATTTATTGGAAGCATCTCGGGAATTTTCGGACCCCTAATCGGGCTTCAATTTGGCGATTCGGGCCTAAGTGGGATTTTTGGCATTTAAATATTAATTTTCGGAATTAAATTAAATAATTATTTATTTTCCGAAAATTCAAGGGAGATGGTCTGGAACCGGAATATTATGCTGATGACTGTGGTGAAGTCCGTTTATTTAATCGGGCTTTAATTTGAGCTAAATCAAATTTTTAATATTAATCAATTTTCGAAATTAATTAAATAATTATTTATTTCTTGAAAATTTAACTGGGATGGTCCGTGACCGGAAAATTATGCTGATGATCGTGGTGAAGTTAGTTTATTTAATTGGGCCTTATTTTGAGCTAAACGGAATTTTTAATATTTATTAATTAATTTTCGAAATTAATTAATTAATTATTTATTTTTCGGAAAATAATTTTGAGATGGCCGACGACCGAAATCTCGTGCTGATTGTCGTGGCGCAGTCCGTTTATTTATTTGAGCTTTGAATTGTGCCAAATTGATTTAATTGTGGATATTTATGATATGTTCCTAAATTGATTATTTGGGTAAATTGAGTACGAGTTAAGGTTGTGGATAATTACTTTAGAAATGGAATGAATCATCATGAAAGGCACGTGGCTCGATGATTAGTACATCACCTCGGAGAATGCACATGGCTCGGTGACAAAGTATGTCGCCTTGGAGAATGCACGTGGCTCGGTGATTAAGTTTAGCATCTAAAAGGACACGTGGGCTCGGTAATTTGATGCATTACCTCGGAGAATGCACGTGGTCCCAATGAGCATACAGTTGGCATCTAAAAGGACACGTGGGCCGGTAATTTGATGCATTACCTCGGAGAATGCACGTGGTCCCAATGAGTACGAGTTGGCATCTAAAAGGACACGGGCCGGTAATTTGATGATTACTCGGAGAAGGCACGTGGTCCCAATGAGTATATTTGGCATCTAAAAGGACACGTGGGCTCGGTAATTTGATGCATTACTCGGAGAATGCACGTGATCCCAATGAGTACATTTGGCATCTTGAAGAGACACGTGCTCGGTGACTTGATGCATCGCCTCGGAGAATGCACGTGGGCTCGCTGATTCAAAATGGCATTTTAAAGGGCACGTGGGCTCGGTAACTTAATGCATTACCTCGGAGAATGCACGTGGCTCGGTGATTGGTTTTATCAGTTGAGATTGAATAGGAATAGCTAGAGTGACCGGGAAATGGTCAGGCTGTCTTGTAATCTACTAGGTCGATTGATCGATGATTCGATCTCGAGTGTAACTTGATGTGATTCATTGTTTGGGTTGGATGTTGTGAATTGATTGACTGATGGGAATGACCGTGAGTGGTCTTGTTGGCTTGTGATCGACTAGGATGGTTTAATCGATGCTTCGATCCGTGATCTGATTGCTTGGTACCTATTATGAATTGTACTGACTTGCAGGTGGGATCTGATGCTAAGGTACGTCTTCTGACTTATGCGTGTTTAGGCAGCCTTTAGTATAATAGTTTACTAATTGGGCTTAGTGGGGTAGAACTCGCTGAGACGTAGTCTCATCCCAGTTTGGGGAAAAAACATTTCAGGACCCCGTTGAGGAGCCGAGGAGGAATTTGAGAAGGAGAATTCGGAGGTGAAACTTAAAGAGAAGGATTTTTGGAAGAAGAAGTCAATCCCGAGAGGGGCCTTGAGTACGGCCCGGTTCGTCTAAGTTTCGTCTTCTTTTGAGACCTCTATGTTGATGTGAATAGTTATGAAGTGGTTTGTGTGTTGTATAAAAGTTTGGTTATAAATTTCAATATGAAAAATATGGCCCTGCTTTTCTATCCCATCGATATATTGTCTGGGAATTTATAACTGCTTCCGCATGTGCTTAATAAATGAAAGGGTCGGCGATACTTTATCCTGGGATATCGCATTATAAAATCGACCAAGAGAGAAGGATGTGTGCGTGCCTGAGGATCGGGGCGTGACATCCAGTTTAAGTGGTATCAGAGCCAGGTTAAAGATTGGAGTGATAAGGAGCGATGACCATGGGATAGTTAGTAGGATGGCCTTTAAATTCATGCCAATGCATGTCTATGTTAGCTGAGTGCTAAAATTGTTGGTGGTGTGTGGATCGCTCATCTTCTAATCCAGTGTGGATTTGGAAGGCATGTTTCAGTGTAAAGACTGAACCATGAGCGAGCAGGAGCTGAGAACTCCTAGTAAGAGGACAACGTCCTCTGTGACTCGGGATAATGCACTGACAAAGGTCGGTACCCGAGGTAGTTGTGGCAGAGTGTCGGCTCTGGCCAGCTCGAGTGTAAGAGTACCACTATAGGTTGGTACTAGTGTAGCAGCGTCGAATGATCCTAAGTTCGATAGGATCGTTCTGATGCAAGTATTTCTTGGGATCTGGATGAGTCTGTAAGGTCAGAATCAAGTTGTTGCTGTTGTTGCTACCTTGCTGAGGTCCAACCTGGAAGGATGGTCAGGGAATATATTTTGATAACTGAGTCAAGATTCAGTGCAAGCAGATTAGGAATTCGGTCAGGGTAAAGACTGATGTTGAGAGAATGATATTCTATTCCACTCAATAGGAAGGGCGGCATAGTCAAGTCAGTATTCAGACAAATGGAACATGTTGTTCCGTGGAAGATATGTTACATGGAAGATGGTATGGATCAGTCTCATGTATTTTGAGGACAGGAGGTAGAAGACTCACTAGGTGAGTGCCGAAAGTACGGAAGGAATGCATGGATTAATCCTGTGTCCGAATACGACTAGAACATGCTTTGATGTTAGTGAGCACGGTCATTAGGTGAGGGACTATCAGTTGGAGTTCAGGAAGAGCACCAACACTGTTACTACCGTAAGAACGCCAGCAAGATGGCAAAAAGGAATAGGAACGGAACCGACTATGCCTTATTCAATGAAAGAATATTTTGAGGTGATTTTATCAGAATAGTGCCAGAGAATGTTGGGATTGCAAGTGTGGAATTTCAGTTGTTTGTTAAGGCTGTAGGAAAAGAACCATTGACTAGAGTTATACTCAATTGGCTGTTGGTGTACAACTCTATCGTTAAGTGTGGAAAGAATTGGCTCTGGAGCATTTTATGGTGATGAATTGTTATGGTAGAGTAACCCAGCTTATTCCAGGAGCATGTAGAAGTACCGAGTTTTACTGAGAGTTGAGAAGGGTCCTTGACTTCTTTGACCTCGTCACTTGAGACAATCCGTTTGTTAGACGGAGGTTGCCTAGGTTACTTGACAATTGTCAAAAATAAGACAGATTGAAGAATTGAAAATTTAGGACTTCTCAGTAGTCCAAGAATTTCTAGAAGTGTTGCCAGAAGGATTGTCAGGCCTATCGTCGTAAGTGAGATAGAATTTACGATCAAGCTAGCACCCGAATGTAACCATTCTCTAAAGTTTCTTACCGGTTGTTGTTGCCGAACCGATAGGACCAATTGTGCAAGTGTGAGGATTGATGAATGAGGAATTCATGCATATTAGTGCATCGCTTTAAGGAACATCGTTTTGTGGAAAGAGAAATGAAGATGGTTCATTTCAATCATGCATCATCCATTGTCAACTTAATTGGGTGACTTGTTATAAAGAGTGTGGATGCCTTCAAGGATCGACTTGAGGACAGGTTATTGTCAGTTGAGAACCAGAAAGGAGGTTATACTGAAGACGGCATTTCTCACTTGATTTTGCCCTTGTGAGAATAATGTAAAGCCAATTGATTTGACGAACGCTCCAGCCGCTGTCATAGATTTGACAAATCGAGTATTCAAAGAATAACTAGATCAATGATGATCGTGTGGTGTAGCGACATTATAGGGTGTTCATTAAGTGTTGAGAATCACGAAATGCCCCTAAGAATGGTCGTGTGGTTACAGGCAAAGAAATCTTCATGGACCCACCAAGATCGAATCGGTTGTTAATGGACCGAGACCGACATCAATGTCGAGATCGAAGTTGTGGGGATTGGACAGACATTACTACGGAAGGTTTGTGAAAGAATTTTCAGCATCAGTATCATCATGGGCTTGACCTCTTGAGAAAGAAGAGAAATTCATTGGTATAGACAAGTACGAGGATAGTTTCCAGAGCTTCAGTAAAATCAAACTATCGTACTTGTGCTAAACTTTTCATTTGGCTCTAGAAAGCATGAAACCTTTAGTGATGTGTCTTGCCAGCGACTGGGTACGTATTGATGCAACATGAGAAGATTGTTGCATAACCATTCCACCAGTTGAGATCCAATAAATGGAATACGAAGCGGTGTCGTGAACCAGAATTTTGGCAGAACTATAATAGTGATATCGGGTATCACCTTGGAGGAACGAAATGAATCATTAATGTGTTGAGCCGATAGTCTTCAAATGTGCATAGATTGGCTAAAGTATAAACTTTACTTGAAAATGGTTCGAAAATTGGTTTTCAAAATTGAGGTAGGCTACCTTTTGAATTTTATAGCCACCCTCAAGATTGAACCAAATGTTCCAATTAGAATCGGTGCCTAGTTGACAAGCAAAGATGTTCAGAAGATCTTATAGGAGGATACTGGCAAGAAAGAATCTGACTTTAAGATTTATGAGAATGGAAAGTTCAGGTTTCATGAGTGATTGAATACACTTGACAGTGTAGCACTCGGGGAAAAGATCTTATCAGAAGTTCACTATAGTATCACAGTTTTGACCAGATGGGGCAAGTAATCAGAATCGACATCAGTTAAATTGGTAGACCGATATGAGGATAAATACAGCTGAGCAAGTTGAAAGCATCAGAAGTGTCAGTAAATGGAATGCGAATCGGGAGAATTTTACCATCACTTGAGAAGTAAGAATGGAAATATATCACAATGGAACATTGTGATAGGCTTACTAAAGATTCAGTGGATTACTGATACCATTTGAGAATAGTGGTTGATCGATAGATGGAGTTGGTCCACTTTGGTACAGTACGAATATATCTTATTTTGAGTGTGTGATCCAAATTTCGGCTCTGATTTCGATTAGATAAATTGGGCATTTCATCGATGCGACTACAGTGTTTTTCTCTGAGTTGGCCACTAATGAGATAACTAGACTAGCTGGGTGAGTTATTAAGGACCTTAAGGCAAATAGACTTGAGAATTCGACCAGGGATTGACCTCTCGACCGTGCTTATCTGTCGAGATCATTACGGCACAGATATAAATCGATTTGAGATCAGATATAGGTTGGTTCGACTGAGATGTGTGGCTAATCGTGGGTGACACCACTAAATTGGAATATTCTCGTCGACCAACACTAGACTGATTTTCTTATTGTTTTGGTACCCTGTGTTCGTATTTGGATCATCGGGATTTTCACGACAATCGAAAGTCGTCATTGAGTCGAGTGGGTTCATTGTGGCTCGAAGAAAATCGACCACGGGTCATTTGTCCTAAAAAGCTCTGAACACTACCCGGTAGCCTAGGTCACACTAAAAGCGTGTCGGAGTGAAGTTAACCGCCAATCTAAGTTCGATTTCAGAAATTGAAGATCCCATCTTGTCATAGAATGGGTATACCGAAGTGTGTGTATCTCGGATAGTTCACCGACATGGAGTGTGGAGGATGAATTATATCTCGAATCTAGATCAGAGATTATAAGTTGACAGAGTTTTCAGAGGGTTCTTTATTAATCAGTGCAAAGCAGAGTGTACAGGATTTCAATCGGTTGAGATGAAATCAGAAATCAGAAAATCGCAAGTCCGAGTCGCTCGGTGATCGTATTTGCGGTTGTCAGATCAGTGTCAGAGTAAAGATTGCTCAGAATTGTCAGAAATTTTGAATTGTTGAGGTTCGAAGGTTTGTTAGGGAGTCAAAAAAAAAAAAAAAAAAAAAGATCAGATGTGGATGACATAATGTCTTATGTGAGAAGTTCAGTTCAGTCCTTGGTTCAGAAAGAGCAGAGTTTGTGTACCGAGATGATCTCCTTGGTCAAAGTGGTCAGACAACGCCACGAGACCGAATGATCAGGGTGGAAAAGTGAGACTTGATGAGACGGCAATACCCCCACCTTTCGTTTATGGCTTGGTAAAGGTTTAAATTTCGAGGACGAAATTTTTATAAGAGGGGAAGAGTTGTGACATCCAGATTTTCGGGTTTCAATTTGACTGGATAAATAGGATCCTGTCTCATCGCTCGTCAATTTATTGACGAGTCCGAAATTTCAAGAAAGAAATTATCGGAAGGAAATTTGAAGCCCGAAAAGAAAAGAGGAAAGGGAAAGAGAAAAGAAAAGAAAATTTAGGGCCATTGTTTTATTTCTTTTCTCTCTCTCCCTCTCCTTTCTTTCTTTCTTTCTTTTTCTTTTTCTCTCTCTCTCCTCTTTTCTCTCTCCTTCCCTCTTTTCTCTCGTGCGGATGCCCCCTCCCCACGCCCACTCTTTCTCTCTCTAGTTTGACTAGTCAAACCCCTTCTTCTTATCCCTTCTTTCTCTCTTCTTCTTCTCTCTCTCTCTCTCTCTCTTTCTTTTTCTTCTTCTTCCTCCCCGCGCATCCGAAGAAGCGAACCGGGAGAGGAAGCTTGAGCAGAGCCGCACGATCGCAGCTCCCGTCGCGGCTCGTCCCGCCGCCGCACGCCACCGCGCCCGCGACGCGCCCGAGCGACCGCCGCTGCCGCCGTCCCGCCATTCGCCGCTCGGCCCGGCTACGTTCGCTTGTTCCAGCCTGTTCGGCCACCTCCGGCCACCGCCCAAGCCCGTCCGACCACCGCGAGCCTCCCCGCGTCCCCCTCGTTCTCCGCCGGCCTCCCTTTGCCGTTTTGGCCGCCGGGGCAGCCTCGGCCGACCTCCCTCGGGCCCAAAGAACCCACGAAATGGGTATTCAGCGACTTCGGGCTCATTTTGGGCCGTTTCCGGCCCCGAACCCGAGGCCCGCTTTGGAAAGAATCGTTCCTCGCGCGCCGCCGTCGGATTGATCCGATTTGCGCGCGATTTGGTGAGTAATCTCACTAATCCCGATTAGTTGGCTAATTATGCTTTAGGTTGTATTAGTTTTAATTAATTATGTTTAGGTTGTTAGATTAGAATAAATTAGCAATTATTAGTCAATTGTGATGTGATTTAGTTAAATTGATTGTGTAATTAGCAAGTAGACGTGGTCTACTATTTATTGGAAGTATCTCGGGAATTTTCCGACCCCTAATCGGGCTTCAATTTGGCGATTCGGGCCTAAGTGGGATTTTTGGCATTTAAATATTAATTTTCGGAATTAAATTAAATAATTATTTATTTTCCGAAAATTCAAGGGAGATGGTCTGGAACCGGAATATTATGCTGATGACTGTGGTGAAGTCCGTTTATTTAATCGGGCTTTAATTTGAGCTAAATCAAATTTTTAATATTAATCAATTTTCGAAATTAATTAAATAATTATTTATTTCTTGAAAATTTAACTGGGATGGTCCGTGACCGGAAAATTATGCTGATGATCGTGGTGAAGTTAGTTTATTTAATTGGGCCTTATTTTGAGCTAAACGGAATTTTTAATATTTAATAATTAATTTTCGAAATTAATAAATTAATTATTTATTTTCGGAAATTAAGTTTTAGATGGCCGACGACCGAAATCTCGTGCTGATTGTCGTGGCGCAGTCCGTTTATTTATTTGAGTTTTGAATTGTGCCAAATTGATTTAATTGTGGATATTTAGGATATGTTCCTAAATTGATTATTTGGGTAAATTGAGTACGAATTAAGGTTGTGGATAATTACTTTATAAATGGGATGAATCATCATGAAAGGCACGTGGCTCTATGAATAGTACATCACCTCGGAGAATGCACATGGCTCGGTGACGAAGTATGTCGCCTTGGAGAATGCATGTGGCTCGGTGATTAAGTTTAGCATCTAAAAGGACACGTGGGCTCGGTAATTTGATGCATTACCTCGGAGAATGCACGTGGTCCCAATGAGTACAGTTGGCATCTAAAAGGACACGTGGGCTCGGTAATTTGATGCATTACCTCGGAGAATGCACGTGGTCCCAATGAGTACAGTTGGCATCTAAAAGGACACGTGGGCTCGGTAATTTGATGCATTACCTCGGAGAAGGCACGTGGTCCCAATGAGTATATTTGGCATCTAAAAGGACACGTGGGCTCGGTAATTTGATGCATTACCTCGGAGAATGCACGTGATCCCAATGAGTACATTTGGCATCTTGAAGAGACACGTGGGCTCGGTGACTTGATGCATCGCCTCGGAGAATGCACGTGGGCTCGCTGATTCAAAATGGCATTTTAAAGGGCACGTGGGCTCGGTAACTTAATGCATTACCTCGGAGAATGCACGTGGCTCGGTGATTGGTTTTATCAGTTGAGATTGAATAGGAATAGCTAGAGTGACCGGGAAATGGTCAGGCTGTCTTGTAATCTACTAGGTCGATTGATCGATGATTCGATCTGAGTGTAACTTGATGTGATTCATTGTTTGGGTTGGATGTTGTGAATTGATTGACTGATGGGAATGACCGTGAGTGGTCTTGTTGGCTTGTGATCGACTAGGATGGTTTAATCGATGCTTCGATCCGTGATCTGATTGCTTGGTACCTATTATGAATTGTACTGACTTGCAGGTGGGATCTGATGCTAAGGTACGTCTTCTGACTTATGCGTGTTTAGGCAGCCTTTAGTATAATAGTTTACTAATTGGGCTTAGTGGGGTAGAACTCGCTGAGACGTAGTCTCATCCCAGTTTGGGGAAAAAACATTTCAGGACCCCGTTGAGGAGCTGAGGAGGAATTTGAGAAGGAGAATTCGGAGGTGAAACTTAAAGAGAAGGATTTTTGGAAGAAGAAGTCAATCCTGAGAGGGGCCTTGAGTACGGCCCAGTTCGTCTAAGTTTCTGTCTTCTTTTGAGACCTCTATGTTGATGTGAATAGTTATGAAGTGGTTTGTGTGTTGTATAAAAGTTTGGTTATAAATTTCAATATGAAAAATATGGCCCTGCTTTTCTATCCCATCGATATATTGTCTGGGAATTTATAACTGCTTCCGCATGTGCTTAATAAATGAAAGGGTCGGCGATACTTTATCCTGGGATATCGCATTATAAAATCGACCAAGAGAGAAGGATGTGTGCGTGCCTGAGGATCGGGGCGTGACAAAGAGTTCTGGTGAGGTTTGTTGTCTCACGCAACTCATACTTCGACTATGGGAACTAGATTTTGGGGAAATTTCCTTTTTATTTTCCACAAGTTTATAGGAAAGTGGTGGTTTTTTGCTTTTTAACAACAAGCTGTGGATTTCGGTAATTTAGTTGAAGGTTGCCCGATTGATTGACTACCTTGTGTTGAAATTGCTAGGCTTTGAATCTTGAAATGATTGCAGTTACTTACCTCTCGAGCAAATTAGATCAAGATGTTCACATGTAATTAGAATGAGGAAGAGACTTTCCTTCTAAAATGCTTGCTTGGCTCATTTATGGAAATGAAAAATGTCGATGCACATCACTAAATAGTAAGCCTTGTTTATACTCTCCGCGTTAGGAAATTTTCTCATTTAAAGGTACGAGGAACAAGCTGATTAGGGGCTACATCCTGCACGTTATACCTTATAAATCTTCCTTATACTTTATCGCATCAAATGGTTTGTCATTGAAAAATGTCGGTATTAACTCCCATGTTTAGCGGTCGTGCATTGGAGGTTTTCAATTGCTTATCTTCAAATGAGTAGGAATTATCTTGAGTTAGGTTCTTTTTAAAAACGGAATCACTTCGGCGGATCTTTCTTGTCCTTTCGAAAGTGCAGGAGTATAGGAAGAGATATTGTTTTGCATTTTATTCTAGTTCGTAGCCTGGTTAATGGTATTGCGAAAACCGACAAAAGAAAGGTGGAGATGTATCTAATTCGGAGTTCTTTTCTTTTCTTTTCTTTTCTTTTCTTTTTTCTTTTTAAATCTGTTTCACATTGGTTGTTATTCACTTTTGGCTGAACCCTTAATGAAGCTCGAGCTGGTATTAGTGTCTTGTATATAGAACAAAGTAAACAATTCATTTGTTTTATGTGTCCCTTCATTTAATTAGGAGAATGCTTTCTCACTGATTGAATATCCTTCAGAAAGCAATAGTTATTGGGCAAACATCTTAGTAGAGTTATTTACATGAATCTAACAAATTTGGGGTAAGAAGTTAGTCTTAGAAGTTGTTAACCGCATGTGAAGTCTCAAGCCATCCTCTTCCTTAATGCAAGATTTAAAGGCTTTCTTATTTCTATCTCTTGACTAAGAAAAAGGCTAAGATTTGGATTGGGTATGATTCAATTCCACGGTCACCACGTCTTATCTGCATCTTTTCCGGCATATCCATGTCCGAAGAAGATCTAGTATGAGGGCAACATATCGGTAGGTGATCTGAGAATTCTCATTGACTTTGCCATAGCTAGTATCTGTTCGTATGCACCCTTCTTCTTGTTTTTGTTCTTCTAAAAGGTCGACCCCATGGCAGTCATCTACTTTTGTATCTGGCGTGATTGGTAGGAGCCTTTCACTGTTGCTAGACTCCTTAACATTGGAATGATAGTCTCCATTACTGTAACATATTCATGTGGTGATAGTATAGCCACAAGGTGGGCTGCTGCAAGAGATTTGTGTTGCAAGAATGACTCATTTGATGATTTGGCTAATTTTGTTCACGATCTTGTGGTGATTTGGGTGTTTTGGTTGTTTAACCAATTCTTGACTCGATTCTTCAGAAGTTTGTATCTTCAAAGAGCAGATATAGCAAAGTTTATCCCCACTCCCGCAATCTGTGCATTCTTACCATAAAAAGCCTGTATTTATTTCCGGAATTACGCTCATTTTCTTGATGAGTGATGACCAAACCTCACCCGATCCACGGCAAAAAGTTGATGGAGAAATCCATCCCCTATAAAATTCACCCAATCTTCACTAAAAAGACAGAATTGCTCCAAATCATTCTATTGCAATTTAATTGGTAGCCCCAAATTTATTTCAATGGATGATTTAGTTACCATAATTAAGAATTTCACATGTTCAGTTTTTCATAATTGTAGGTATTTCAAATATATTATTAAAAACAACATTTCTTTATTCATTGTTAGATTTTTCTTCCATAAAAATTAGTTGTGTAAAAAAGAAATTTCCAAGATATCTAGTTTGTTGAGCAAATTTAAGGATAAATTTTCAAGTAGAATCTAGAAAAAAATTATTATATAAATAATTTTTAACTCAATTACTTGTTTACAAATTTTCAATTTTGTTGTGCATATATCATTATCAAATTCCTTATCGTTCAATCAAATAAAATTCCTTCCCATTGGTTCTCTTCTTTATATATATGGGATGATCAAATAAATCAAGAAGGACTAGCAAAGATTTTAAACATATTTCAAAATAAAGATTCAGGTGTTAGATCAAGAACTTGAATTTATCTAACAAATTTCGATAAATTATCAAAAGGGGTCTTTAAGTTTTTGTTATCAATCAAGAAGGACCAGCAAAAATTTTAATAGTGTATTACATTTCAATACGATACTTATCACAAATATAATTATTCTTCTGTCTGATATTGGACTAAATATAAGGAGATCAGCTTTGTTGGGCTTAGCAAAAGCAAAATGGAATTCCGGCTCTAGCTGATAAAAGCTAATCCTTCTGAATTTAACGAGCAAAGCAAAAGCTATTGTGTACAGTAAATGTTCTACAATGAAAGTAAGTAATAATTTTGTTGAATAATATGATGTGAACGATATCTTATCTCGCTAGTACTAGATCCCACCAAAGACAACGTAAGTAAGCAATAATTCGGCTTGAGTAATAATTCAATTGCAGTGATTGGACGATGACCAGTCTTATTGCTCATGCTGCTACAGTTTCTGGCGACTATCTTCCCTTGGTGATTTTGTTCTTATTCTAACAAGTTGACCCCGTGGCAGTCATCTTCTTATGTATCTCCTCGACGGTCTGATTGTTAGGGGCTAGCTTTTCACTATTGGTGGACTCCTTAGTTTTGGAAATGATTTTCTCCATTACCGCAGTATATTCATATGGTGATTGTCCAGCCGCAAGGTGGCTTGCTGCAAGAGATTTCTGTTGCAAGAATAATGCATTTGATGATCCAACTAATTGTTTGTGATCTTGTGGTGATTTGGGCATTTTGGTTGTTTAACCAATTTCTAACTGATTCTTCAAAAGTTTGCATCTTCAAAGTTTATTCCCCCTCTTGTAATTTATGCATTCTTACCATAAAAGCATGCATTTGTTTCCTGGATTACACACATTTTCTTGATGTGTGATGATCAAGCCTCGCCCGATGGCAAAAAGTTGATGGAGAAATCCATTCATTGTATAACTAAATTCGCCCAATTTTCACTTAAAAGATAAAATTGTACCAAATATTCAATTGCAATTTAATTGGTAGCCCCAAATTCATAAACTTTTTTTTCCTTTTAGTTTTTCTATTTCAATGTAAGATTCAGTTGCCATAATTAAGAATTTCATATGTCTAGTTTTTCTTTATTGTAGGCATTTCAAATATATTAAAAACATCATTTTTTTTTATTAACTACTAGATTTTTTTTTTTCTATAAAGCTTAGTTTTGTTGAAAAAAGAAATTTCCAAGAATCCTAGTTCTTTTACATGTTGTCAAGGAAAATTGAGGATAAATTGTCGAGTAGAATCTAGAAAAAATTATTATATAGATTTTTTTAACACAATCACTTGTTTACAAATATTCAATTTTGTTTTGCATATCATCATCAAACACCTTTTCATCGCTTGACAAAAGAAAATTCCTTCTTATGGGTCCCCCCCCCCTCCACCCCAACCCAACCCAGCCCAGCCTAGCCCAACCCACACAAAGGGATGATCGGATGAAAAGAAAACCCTCTTGAAGGTTTGAAGATTTTTCAAAATAAAATCACAATTACATTCTCCAATGGAAAACTTTAAAGAAGAAATTTAATTAAATTGAAAAATTACATAAAATAAGAAACTTTTAAAAATGTTGATGAAATCTCATTATTTGGAATTGACAAGAATTAATATTGTTGACGAAGCATGTACGAAAATATATCTAGATGCTTCATTATGCACAATGGTTTTAGTGTATTCCTAGTTTTTCCACAACGCCTTAACATCTGTGTAAAAGTATCTCACCAATAATAAGGGCAAACGATAAGTTCTTTAATATAGTAAATAAAAAGACTTGATACATATTTTGGACTAATAAAATTAAAAAATAAATAATTCATCAAGAAAGTGAAGTTTTGAGATAAGAGGGAGAAATAATAAATGAGTATTTATTAGAGAAATGATGAGAAGAGACTTTCAAGGTGTTGATCATGTAAAATAATTTGTGTTTCTTTCTTACTAGTGGCTTTTATATACAGCACGTAATACGTTATAGCAATATTTAAGGATACACTAAAAAAAATTCTTTAATACACTAAGAAAAATAAAACACGTGGAATGCATAATTATGGCAATTAGAAACAGTAGGGAAGGAAACAATGTGATTGTCACTTTAAATTGCAATTGAATGGTTGAAGGCAATTTAGCCTTTATAGTCTAAATAGTAAATGGGGTGGATTGGATTATATAGGGTGGAAATAGTGCCGCCCAAAATTTAAAGGGGAAATTAAAGTCACAATGGGATAATATTTTCTTTTGCATATAGAAAGAATGTTAGCTCTTGTGCACGCTTTTTATTCCTATGTCATGAATAAACCAAGATGATAAAGTGCAGAGGTCATCAATAGATTTAGAAACATTTTGTGTGACTTCACCAACAGTTGGCTTTTAACAGTGTATCATGCATTATGGTCAATCTGCAACTCTCGGATACAGAAGGCGACTTTGTGCTGATTTCACATTCACAATTTCGCAATGACAAAAGAAAAAGAGTAGTCAATGGAACAAAGGCAACATTGATCATTTGGCTTAGAAAAAGCATAAAGGAAGTCTGGCTCCGGCTGAGAAAAGCTAACCCTTTTTAAGTTAAGGAGCAGAACAGAAGCAATTACAGTCTGCTTTTTTCTAGAAGAGAAATTGAGGAAGAGATTTCTCACCAAAAAACAAAACAGACAAAAGGATTAAAGGGGATCCATTATACTTCCTTAGAGGTCACGCCAAATCATCTGTTTATGGAGCCAGACCACTGGCATCATCTTATGTTATTATAATTCTATATATGTCTAGAAGGAAAAAGGCATTAAGACAAGCGTCTAGGTTGGGGTCCCATGATTCGTGCAATGATTGAATTACATAATTTGAATTAAAATACAAATCTGTGATAACAAAAATTAGATACAACTCTAAATGATTTGTGAGCCTATTCCCTCACTTTTTGTTTCTCAAATTTAGGCACCTGTATGAGAAGCTTAATTTTTACGTGAAATTAATCGTCAGTATCGATAAAACATTTTAAATTTCCGTGTGCGCGTACGTGAAGTGAGTCTCTATACTATCGCATAATATTATATTTAAAACTCGGTGCCCACCTTAAAAATGACATTAGGAAATGATCACATTTTGTGTGTGTGCATGTGTGAATAATCTGCAGAAATGGAGAATAAATCTAGACCGCATTCAATGGAGCTAGAGAAAGGTTCAATGCCTTCGATTCGTTAGAGACGTCATCATCGATCCATTAGCAAAAAGTAGTTGATTTAACCATAAAATTTTGGGCTTGGCACTTACAAGAAAGAAAAATTTTGCTCACAAAAAGAAGAAAAAAGAAATAAAGCTCTTTGGTCGTTTCATGGATGTTTCTATGATCTTTCCAAAAGGCATTCTAGGAGGGCCTGCAATTGTTAAACCACAAAATAATGGATCTCAACTGTGAAAATAAAGCTTTTCAAGCTTTTACAAATTGCTATAATTTGCATTATGACAGGTATCGATCAATCAACTAATCATAAAATGGAAATCGTTGCATGAATCGTGGTCTATAGAACAAATGTGATCACATCCATTGATGTTTGGGTGTTCCGTGTATAATATATGTCATAAACAATTTTGTGATAAATCCGTTTATGTGGATCCGAGTACTGGCAAGCTAACCCAATAAAGCCAACATGAGTTAGGAGAGACAAAGAGCTTCCTTAAGAAACAAAGACGAACTTGAGTTCTCTTTGCTTATAATATACGCAGGTCTATCTTCAAGTTTTTGTCCGGCCCTCTTGTGAGAGCGAAAGCGAAAGCAAAAGCACTAAGGTATGTTCGTCTAGTCAATTCATTTGCACAAAGCCAAATTCCACGTCAAACAGACTCGTTTGTTCGTGTGGTCACGCGCGCGTGTTTTGCAATTTTAGGACCAGGACCTAGAAAATACCAAGAAACTGAGGTTCATATCATCAAAAAGCATAAAGACCCTCCTTCAAGATTAAAAATGTTTCGAAAATCTCAACTTTGTTGATCTCCTTGTGGAGGAGGAACTGTAATTTCTTCGCAATTTCCACAAAAGAATAAGCTAAAGTCTCCCTCTTAGGACCCTTTTAGCTCAACGAAAGGTACGTGTAACTTGCAAAGCAAAACTCAAATTGCGTAAAAGATTGACATTAGCATGGACCTAAAATTAAAGAATATAGAAAACTTTAATCAATATCTTTCAATTTTTTGAACCATTAGGTGTAATTGAAGTGCATAGACTTCGAAGAAGGTCAGCCAAATAAAATTGCCCAATCTATTATGTAGAGTTAAACTGAAGCTGAAAGAGTGGTTGCTCCAATACTGGTCACGCCACACTTCTCTATAGCTCTATACTTATGACGTGACATAACACTTAGCATTGTGTTGCCATGTGGTCCAATGACCTTACAAATTATTTATATGTTTTCTTGTAATTCAAGTGTTATTTTCTAGTGCTATTTATAGAAAACATCAACATTTAATCATCTTCAAATACTAGAAAAACTAATTATATCTAGAGGTAGGCTTAGGCAAAACAATAGATTTAAACTTAGCCGAAGTGATTGAATCAAACAATGAATAGAATGGATGTGTTTTATAAGTAGTACATACTCCAGTAATTGTCATCTTCCATGGAGCATCCACTTTTTTTTTTCCCGGAAATCTTGAAAATTAATGTTACACTTTTTTTAACTAAATTTGATCAAACTTGGTCCAGCATACCTTTTTCTGTACAATGGACAATCGAACCAATTTTCCCCACGGAAGCTGGTGACTTCAATTTTGCTAAAATGCAATTCACCTCGGATTGTGGGTTTTGGGTGGTTGGGTCGGATAGATGAACTTGGCAAAAAGTGATGATATCTTTGTTATAAAAATTCTGATCATTGTGATTTTTATGGTGTTGGAAAGCTTATTATTTAATTTTTAAGATGAAATTAATCAATTGGATAAAATCATAAAGTTTCCAACACCTCATGATCGGACAATTGTGTTTGGAAAAACTTGACGTCTTAAGATCCAGTTGTTCAATTTGGGCAAATTGGGTATCTTGGAAAAGCTTTTGACAAGTACAACTCAATTATACCCTTAATCACTGGGATTTGCTTCAGTGGCCACCCTTCCAACTTGGAAGGGGAGATGGGAGGTTCGAATTCCCATCTTCTCAAGGAGGTTGGGGTGGGGACGAGTAAGTTTCATAAGTGAGCTTCAACTCCCACGCCCAGCAAGGAAGCAGGGAAAAAGTCTAAGAGAATGAGTGTTAGAATAAGAATAAAGTAGGACTGACAAAAAAAAAAAAAAAATACCCTTTCACTGAACTTTTAATTGAACTTTTAATGAGGTTTGCCTCTCGGTCAACTTTGCTATGGCATTGGAGGGTCGCTCGTGTCTTTAGTGACCTTTCGCATGTGTTCAATGATGCAATGGAGGCTCTGTCCACCCGTGATTATCGATCGAGCAATCGAGCTTCGCCATTTCTATTCCTTATTTGATGGAGTTAGCCAACAACGAGCACGACCATTTTATGGTCCATTCGTCATAGTCGAAATAATATATTCTAGAGTTCTACTGTTCTTTTGGTCTTTACTATATTGGATCCAAATTGAATGTGAAAGAGCTCGGACTTCTACTTCTAACATATTATGAAAACTTTGGCCTTGATGAATTGTGTTATGTCCGAGAAATCTTGATGACAGTGAGGACTTGGCTACATAATCCGTATGGTACATATTTTCCTTGATATGATGAGGAATTGGCCACAGACAAAGATGCCAACCTCATCTAGCGGACTATCCACAACCATATGGTACCTAATATGCACAAATGAAAAAGCACCCTTGAGCTTTCCGAGCACATCAACGGGGACAACAAAAGATTATTAATTATTCCTTATTAATTAATCTCATTCTTTCTCAACTACATGGACTTTACCTTTTTTTGTATAGTCGTGTCTTCCTCCTATCTTATCTCTCAATTGACATAGAGCTATGTATCGTAAGCTCATAACTAAGTAGGGCATTAAATTGGTCGAATGTTCTTGATCAGTCAGACCAGTGGAATGAGCTACATCCTCAACTAGCGTGCGCCCTTTCTCGGGTTCAAAGGGACTCCCCGTCGTCAAGATCTAGCTAGGAACAAAGGTTCCCTGTCATTTCGATGTCGCAAAAACGCTTATTTCGTTTCATGCTTGTACAGCAAAAGCAAAGGTAAAGAGCCTACGTAATGACCCCATTTCAGACACGTGGAATACAAAGGCTGAAATTATTTGGCACCCACAAGCGTACCTTTCCCACGTCGGGACGTGAACGTCCAAAATTACCCCGCACGCAGGAAATGGGAAATATTAAGAGCTTTTTTATATATGTATGGATGAAGAGAGAAGGGGGAAAATGAGCATTTTAGAAATATAAGTCCGATGTCAACTGATTATATTTGAACATCTTGACCAAATTGGTCTTGATGGGTTATCAACACTGTGAGCCTCCGTTACATCCCACTCGATGCAAAGGAGTATAAAAAGAAGGCTTTGGTCATGTGAAAGCAACGATCCAATTTCAAGATTCAAAACATTACAATTTCAGCATAGGGTTGTCCACCTGAGTGGCAATTACATCTAAACCCTTCTCGGTATCAGGAATATAGCTAATGAATTAATTACACAATAAAATCCAAATGAATTATAACCCGTTATAATATGATAATCTCTCTTTCGATAGATCTTGAAGTTATCTAATCATGAAAATTATTTACTAGTTTTGATGTTTCAATTTGAAAGCATTAAAGTGAAAAGGATGGCTTTTTAAAGTCCTACCAAATAATTTCTTTTTAATAATTGAGAATAGAAATCAATAGTCCGAGAAATTTTCCTTAATGAAACAAACCATCGTTTTTTCATGTTCTTCTCTCCTCCCTTGGCCCCTTCTCCTACTCCACTAATGTCGCTTCAGTGCAAGCTTCGACAACCTTTGGCAGCTTTCTAGCTCAAGGAAGGCAGCCAGCACATGATTCATGAAATCTTTAAAAAGGGAAACATTCAATCAAATTTCAATTTGTTGAGTTTTTTAACCCCGTGGTCCGTATGCTCGTAAAACCAGAGTCCTATAATTTATCATCTCTCGAATTGTTGATATGAATGCCAAGTACCAGAATATGACTCCACACTTTATTCAATATCATGACTAGGTAGAAGCCACAACAAAACTATTTGGACATTTGCCGGAAACCATGAAATGAGTAGAATCGGTAGACCAATTCTTGTCAATGTTATTTTGAACAAGTTGTCTTTAGTTTTAAGGTGTAGTTTCATCGAACCATCCCAACATGATGGTCTTGTATACTTGCAAAAGCGATTGTTATTAAGTCTTGATTTAAGATTAACCAGCTTGATCAAAAAACACTTTGTAACAGAAGAGTCCTCATTATATGAAGCACCATTGCCCACAAGGACCATGAGAATGATTCCTTGAAAGCAAGATGAATTTCAGCTCAAAACTTGATAAAATTTAAACTCAACTTGAACTTAACCTTCACGCGACTTGATCGACCAAGCATGTAACTCCCAAAAGTTGCCGAGAGATTGGGCAAATATCCTCAAGTCTCGCACCAAAGTTCTCGCGGAACAGCTATGCACCACCCTTTTTCCTCACTTTTTTGTCTCTAGTGGCCGGCCAAACCAAGAGTGAAGATGAATGGGTAGAATCCATGTGGCAAACTTAGAGTTGTTAACTTTTCTTTTATAAAGAAGAGTGGTCGGCCCCTTGAAAAATTTGCAATTTGGTCTGTCGGGAGATCCAATTTTTTGAGGGCTTTTTTAACTTTTGTCCGGTCAACTTGATCTCAGATGTGTAGGCAATCTTTCGTATCTTTGGTTTGATTTACTGGGCGATGAGAAGAGTGAGCTGACGTAAATCCCTCGGTGGCTTGTGCTAATTCGAGCCAAATTGACATCTAGCCAACCTAGTAAATCTTTTAATGCCACGGTCTGCATTAGAAAGTATAATACATTCACAATAATTACGATGAGCTATGATTGAAGTTGATCAATCAAGTGTGCATTTGGTAATATTTCTGTTTAGGAGAATAATTTCTTTTTATATATTTCTATTTCCTGAAATATTTTTTTAGTAAAAGAATACGTTTGGTGACTATGCAAAATTTATATTCTCGAAATAGAAAAAGAACAAAAATGCATTTGGTACAACTTACGAATTTTTTTGTAACGTAGATTTTTTTTTTCTTTTTTTCCCCCTCTCTTCTTCTTCTTGCTCCTCCTCTAGCCGGTAGTGGTGGCATTCAATAAGCGGCGGTAACGGTGACTCGTGGTGGCGGCCACATGATTGGCAGCAGTGGCTAGCGGACAGTGAGGGGGCGGTGGGCTGTGAGGAAGAAGAAGAAAAGAAAAAAAAAAGAAAAGAAAGAAAATAACTTATTTGTAAAAATTGTTTCATGAAATAAGAAGTTATTTTTTTCTATTTCTTATCTCTATTTCAAATCTATTTTCTAGCTAATTTTCTATTATGAGAAATAGAAAAATTAGTTAATGTACCAAATAGATTTATGTAATTATTTTGTTCCGGAAAAAAAAAGAATAAAAGACTAGAGAAATTGGCAAGTTACCATACACACCCCAAGGAACCATAGAAGGGAAATAGTTGCATGGTTCATGGTCTATGGACCATATGCAATCACATCCATTGATCTTTGTAATTTATATAACTAATGATTTTAATAGACCCAATTTATGCGACCTAAGTATTGACAAGTCTAATCTTACGAAGCCTATTTGAGTTAGGAGAGAGAAAGAACTTCCTTAAGAAACAGAAATGAACCCGCCTTTTCTCTTTGCGTATGATGTATGCAAGTCAATCTTCAAGTCTTTGTCCAACCCTCTTGTGAAGGCAAAGGAGAAAGCACCAAAGTATGTCTTGTCTAGTCAATTGACACGTTATGCATTGGTCTGCACATAGTCAAATCACACATCAAATAGGCTAGTAATTCATGTGTTCACACAGGTACACACAAAGATGCCAACACTTACAAGTTCCGTTTGGAAATTGGCAACCCACTCGCAAGACCGGCAAAGCGCGATTTGAAATTTCAGCCCTGGAAAGTACCAGGAAACTCAGGTTGGTGTTATAAAAAAAAATCATACAGGTCACACCTTTGAGAATATAATATTTAAATAATCTCAACTTTGTTAGAATCATCGCGAAGGAGGAACCACATTTTCTTCGCAATTTCCATTAGAAAAACAATGTCAAATTAAGCGGACATGAATCCAATGCCAAATCAACCAGTAAACAAACAATAGAGACGAATAAGACAAAACCAGCATTTGATTTGAATATCAGCGTCGGTGTACAATTTCAATCGGCGACCAATTTCATTTTGTCATCATTCAATCTAGCATTAAAGAGCAATCATAATATGCAATCCTAGTCTATTTTCAGCTTCAAGTAACTTTATGGCAATAGCAAATAATATCGAGTATGAATGGCCTTATGAAGGAAGGCTGCAGGTGGCTTCCAGGCAAAGGGCGCGTAGTACCAAAGTAACAGCAAGCGGAACTCATTTTAACTTGTCCAGATACATCCAACATCTAACCGTTCAGCAACACGCAACTTATACTTCCGACGCCACCTCCTCCCCTTCGACGACTTTCATCAACTTAGCCTGAATGCTTTTGTTTGCTTATGAAGGAAGGTCGCTGGTGCATAACAGTGCCTGTTTTTCTAGACACAACTCGCCCGGTCTCTACTCTGTGAACAACCAATTACACTTTCGATTGGTATTGCAGGTATAAGGCAGCATGCGATTGATAAAGTTGGATTATGGGTGCGTTTATTTTATGAAAAAATAAATAATTTAAAAAATATTTTTCTAAAAAAGATTGTTTATATTGCTCAATATAATTAGTTAATGAAAAATATTTTCATTATCGACAATAATTTATATCTAAATATTTTCGTAAACAATGAAAATATTTTTCATTCATTCATTTTTATAAGTGATATAAGTGTTCATTTTTTAGAAAAAAATATTTTTCATATCATCCATTTTTCGCGAAACAAACGGAGCTTAAGTTAAAAGTCGATGTTCTAAGACAGTTAAGTTAAGTGTTTCAATTTATAAGAAATTAACATTGTGGACTCTAAGTTGCAATATGTCAGTGGATTTCCTCTTAATGAGATGATATAAGTTCCTCTGTTTTTGTAATGAGTTTTCATGCAATAATTATCCTTCTTGTAGATTCTGAGTCGAATCTTTTTTTTTTTTTTTGCCTGTGATGTTTTTTCAGTTGAAGAAACAATTAACTACAAATATTCAAGAGTCGCTGGCATGTTCATGGTTTTAATGATTATTGACACTCTTTTCTGTGGCATTTCTTTTCACTCTACTAAAAGATTTACCTACCAATTTTCAAATGTATAAATTACGGTAGTGCGAAGCTCGAGCTCAACTCCTATTAGACATTAGATGCTCGGAACTCCACTCGAACCATGGAGTATTCAATTTCCAGCTTGAGCTTGACCAGAAAAAAATGGAGATATCAAGCTCAAGTAGACTCGACACAATCACGTTATAAAATGAGTTCAAGCTCGAGCTCAATATGTTCAAATATTATCCTTTTAATTTATGTAATTATATATGTATATCACAACTTTTAAATATCTTGCCCTTTATTTTCCATAGCTATCATATTGAAGGCTTTATTTAATTAAAGGGCTTAAGGCCCTATCCGCCCAAGCTGGGCCCAGAAAGCCCGGCCCATGGGAAAAAGAGCCCGTGGAAAGAATAGGGTATAAAAGGGAGTGAGAGAGAGAGAGAAGATGTCTGTTGGAAAAAGACGTACGTTTTTTCTCTCTCAACGCTCTCCCTCCCTTACGTTGTTCTTCAAAGCAAACAGTGAAGTGCTTGAAGGAATTTTGCCTCCCCGGATCGAACAGGACTGGATTCTCTCCCTCCATTGGCGTCGGTGTCTAATCTGTGGATTAAAAGGTACGCTCGAAATCTGTGGTGTGCTTTAGGATCGGTGATACGTGTCGTTTTTCTTGGGCTTCGTCTTCCGCTTGATTTAGGGATTCGATTCGGTGTCGAATCCGGTTTCCGGGGATCCGTTATTCCCAACATTGGTATCAGAGCCCTAGTTCACGTTTTCCCGATCAATTTGATGTGTTTTTGATTGATTTTTCGCAAAAGGAACTTCGGCCGTACGGATCGGGGCAAGCAATCCCGACACCCGAGACTTCTTCGGCCATTTTTATGAGTTTTCGAATGTAAAAACCAAATTCTGAAAGCACAGGGAGAAAGAGGACGTCGAGACGAGTCTGGAGATGCCTCGAGCGCCGCCGGGAGACACCGCACGCGCCCACACGCGCGGCCGGAAGGCGCTGCGCGTGGGTGCGACGCGCCCGGAGGCGCTCGATCGCCAGGCGCGTGCGGCGCACGCGCCGGTCGGCGAATCGGCGCGTGCTCGCCACCGGCCGGCGAAGCGGCACGCGCCGGTCCGCGGACCGACGCGAGCTGACGTCAGCATGACGTCACCCAACGGTCAGTAACCGCTGGGGTGACGTCATCGATGACGTCATCGATGACGTCGGTTGGTCGGGCGGCGACCCGACCCGCGAACCGACCCGACCCGACCCGCTGGCGATGGCACGCGCGTGGCATGTGCCGCGACGCGTGCGTGTGACGTCATCCTCGCACGCGCGGCACGTGCGAGCGGTCCGCCCGAGCGGTCCGACCGGTCTGTCCGGTCCGACCGGTCCAACCGGTCCGTCCGGTCCGACCGGTCCGACGACCGACGAGCGTTGACCGGCGACGACCGTTGACCGTTGACTTGACCGTTGACCGTTGACCGACCGTTGACCGTTGACCCAAAAAAAAAAAAAAAAAGGGGAAAAGAATGTGTTTCTTTTTCAATTAAGTCTATGTGGATTATATGTAATCCCTTATTTGTTCTGCATTTGTTGCAGGAACAATGCCTCCCCTGAGGTTGCGCACACCTATTCGCGCAGTGACCGATGAACAAAAGGAAAGGCTGTCTAAGTTGATAGCTGAGCTGACTGATCATCGATGGGAGAGTGGTGACTTAATTGATCACGTCCTTGAAGTCAACGGGAAAATTCAACAGGTCATATGGAATGGTCGTCCTATGTCACAGTCAGAGATGGTGCGATTTTTCATAAGCACTCTTCCACCTGAATGGCAAGATGTGTTGAATCGCATATGGGATGTCAACGGAGCTGCTTCCTATAAGAAAATTGTGATAGATTTTGTAAATGAATATTACTGTATTGTTACAAGGGAAAAGATCAAGAAATTGAACAAAAGAGGATCTTTCCCAGTTCGTGTGCTGACTATGTGTTAGTTGTATTGGGCGATGTATGTTAAGTGTGCTTTGTGGACATATAATGTATTGTTTACTACCCGATTGTTATTGATGTAACAACGATATGTTAGTTGTATTGATTGAAAGCATTATTGTTTTATTGGAATTCAATTATCTCGTTGCTTTACGTAATTGCTGGTTCTTTGTGGGTAATTAGCTATGGGTAGTTATAGAAGTTTTTGTAGCTTCATAGAATTGATTTTGCATATGACAATCATATTAATGATAGTTTTGAGTTAGGATTTTTGGAGGATGATTGGAAACGTAGTGACCTTTTGATTTCGAAGCCTTACTTGAAATTATTTATTAATATGATGGGTCTATGCAAATAGGGATGCATAAATGATAGGCATTAATAATTCGTGCATATTTTATCTGATTTGTTCAGATCAATGGCTTGACCACAAAGAGCATAGTTCTTTGAAAGCTGAACAAAGGTGAAAAGCTCAATGGAGACAACTATGAAGTTTGGCAAATGAAAATCCAAGTATGTCTTTGGAAGAGCAAGAAGCACTTGAGGCTCTTGTCATGACCATGGTTGAACCCGAAGATGGAACCACTGAGCAGCACAAAAAGGACAAAGAAGCTTTTTCTGTGTGGAAAAGAATGAACTCTCTAGCTCGCATCACGTTGCTGAGCAGCATGGAAAATGACGTCATGCGAGAGTTTCGGCGTTTTGACAATGCCAAGGAAATGTGGGAGGCATTGGAAGCTAGATTTGGTCACACTTCGGTGACTAGGCGAGGCAGCTCACTATCGGGTTTGACTCCTATAAGAAGCCTCATGGTCGACCATGAAGCAACATCTTAGAAAGATGTCAAACATGATAACCGAGCCGAGAGAGACGCTGGCCATGTCCTCACAGATGAACAGCAAGTGCAAGCGGTGATTCGTTCCTTGCCTCAGAGTTGGGAGCATATGAAGGTGCACCTGACTCACAATGAAAACATCAAAACCTTTGAGGATGCAATGCGTCATCTTGAGCTGGAAGAGGACCGCCTGTTGGCGGCTAAGCCGGATGCTGAACTTTATCATGCTGGTTCTAGCTCAATTGGAGCTTCGAGCTCTAAGCGCAAGCGCCCTAGCTGGTTTGATAAGGGGAAAGGCAAGGAAGAAGCTGGTCCTTCATGGAAGAAACCCAAGTTTAACCAACATAATAGAGGAAAGCGTCCTCACATGAAGAAGTTAGCAAGGGTGAAATGCTACAACTGTGACAAGAAGGGTCACTATGCTCGCGACTGTCGTGAGCCAAAGAAGGTAAGCACCCCTTGTACTTTTCAGAACTTTGCTTATGTGTCGAGTTACGTGTTTCTAATCGAGTCTAATCCTTTGTGGACTGTGGATTCGGGAGCGACGGACCATGTAGCGAAGGATAGAGGATCCTTCGTGGAATTCGACGAGTACCAACGGAACTAAGTGGATCTATGTGGGAAATAACTCAGAGCTGAAGTGAAAGGAATTGGCACATGCCAACCGAATATGCGTGGTGGACGCACTTTATTCCTTCATGATGTGCTGTATGCTCCGGAGATTCGTCGGAATTTAGTGTACGTATTAATGTTGGTTAGATTAGGTTTTAATGTGAACTTCGTAGTAGAGGTGTGAATTTGTTTTTGGAGACAAATTACTATGGTTGTGGCTATTTTCTAGATGGTTTTATTGTATTGGATATTGAGTATATTAATGCAAATGTTTGTTATTCCCTTATCACATCTTCTAATACCTATGATAATGATGTGAATGTGTGGCATGCTAGGCTTGGTCACATTGGCCAACAACGTATGAATAGACTAGCTAAAGAGGGCTTGTTGGATAATATTGAAAAAGTCGATTTACCCATATGTAAGCATTGCCTAGAAGGGAAAACAACACGGAAACCATTTGGAAAAGGGAAAAGAGCTGAATTTCCTCTGCATTTAATCCATTCTGATGTCTGTGGTCCAATGAATGTGAGAGGAAGGCATGGGGCTGTTTATTTCATCACCTTTATTGATGATTATACTCGATTCGGATATGTCTATTTGATTTCTCATAAGTCTGAAGCAATAAGTTGTTTCAAAAGGTTTATGAACCTGGTAGAAAATCAATTAGACAAGAAAATAAAAACATTGAGATCCGATCGAGGTCGAGAATATTTATCTCGATGAGTTCAGAAAATTATGTGATGAAAAAGGAATAGAAAGACAGTTGTCTATTCCGTATACTCCTCAACAAAATGGTGTTGCGAGAGAGAAGAAACAGAACCCCTACTGGAAATGGTTAGGTCTATGATGGCGCATGCTAACTTACCTATCACTTTTTGGAGTGATGCATTGTTAATCGCTGCCTATATACTTAACCGGGTGCCTTCCAAATCGTTACTTCCACTCCATATGAGTTATGGACAGGTAGAAAACCGGACTTAAGTTTTCTTAAGCCATGGGGTTGTGCTACCTACACACATGAGTCCTCTCACAAATTTGGGAAATTAGGTCCCAGAGGAAAGAAGAGTATTTTCATAAGATATTCAGAACACTCAAAAGGGTATGTGTTCATTGGTGAGCAGGAAAGTGGGAGTGTAACTGAATATGAATCACGAGATGTCACATTCTTAGAGGATGAGTTTCCTAAGAAGGGAGAAATAGGGGAAGATCACTCCCTATTTGAGACTTTGGATCAAGATAATGATATTGGTGGAGTTCATCCAAGTGGGAGCATAATAGGGAATGATGTGCAAATTGTACAATCTCCCGTGAGGCGAACAAGTCGCCAAAGTATTCCCCGTCGACGTTTTGACATTGAAGGGGAAACTTTTATGGTTGCTCCACAAGATGAGGATGAACCAAGAAATATCAATGAGGCTCTGAAGTGCCCTAGTAAAGAAAAATGGATTCGTGCAATGGAAGAGGAAATGGAGTCAATGGAATCAAACCAAGTCTGGGAACTGGTTGATCTTCCAAAAGGACGCAGAGCTATTGGGAACAAATGGGTTCTCAAAATAAAGCGAAAGGCTGATGGCTCGATTGAAAGGCATAAGGCTCGCCTTGTGGCGAAAGGGTATAATCAACAGGAAGGAATTGATTATGAAGATACGTTTTCTCCTGTAGTAAGATTTACCTCTATTCGCATTATTCTGGCAATAGTAGCTAGTCGGATCTTGAGTTACATCAAATGGATGTAAAGACTGCTTTCCTCAATGGAGAATTAGAGGAAGAAATATATATGGAACAACCTTTGATGGTTTCATAGTGAAAGGCCAAGAAGAAAAGGTATGTCGACTTTTGAGGTCGATATATGGTCTTAAGCGATCATCAAGACAATGGTATATACGTTTTCATAATGCCATAGTGGCATATGATTTTACAATGATTGATGAGGATCATTGTGTATATATCAAAAGATCCAAGGATCAATTTGTGATCATATCATTATATGTTGATGATATACGATTGCCGGAAGCAATATGGAGTTGGTTAATACTTGTCAAGAGATGGTTGTCTTCTAACTTTGAGATGAAGGATATGGGTGAGGCTGCATATATTCTTGGAGTTAAGATTTCGAGGGATCGTTCGAAGAGATCGTTGTCTCTTTCGCAAGAAACCTATATAAATAAGGTTCTTGAACGATTTCGTATGCAAGCTGTAAACCCATAGACACTCCTATTGCGAAAGGTGAAGGATTGAGCCATAGGCGTGTCCGGGGACTCCACAAGAGAAGGAACAAATGAAACATGTTCCTTATGCTAGTGCTGTTGGGAGTTTGATGTATGCTATGATGTGTACAAGACCCGACATATGCTTTGCGGTTGGAATGGTGAGTAGATACCAATCCAATCCAGGTCCAAAGACTTTGGAAAGCCATGAAGAGAATGCGAGGTATCGAAGGGAACCGCTGATTTCAAGTTGAATTATCAAGGAAAGGATCTGCGACTTGAAGGCTATTCAGATGCTGATTGGGGAGGAGATTTAGATGAAAGAAAATCTACCTCAGGTTTTGCTTACTTACTGAACAATGGCGCCATATCATGGAGCAGTAAGAAGCAAACGTGCATAGCCTTATCCACGATGGAAGCTGAGTTCGTGGCGTTATCAGCAGCAGTACAAGAAGGAGTTTGGCTTAAGAGATTTTTGGATCATTTAGGTGTTATTGAGAAAGCTGCAAATCCATTGTTGGTTAATTGTGATAGCCAAGTAGCTATAGCGTACACCAAAGATCCAAAGTATCATGGCAAGACCAAACATATAGATACCAAGTATAACTTTGTAAAAGATATGGTTGCACGAAAGGATGTGAACTTGCGGTACATATCTACGCATAGAATGGTAGCAGATCCTATGACAAAGCCAATACCTAGAGATGTGTTTTGTGGTCATGTAAAATCTCTAGGATTGTGTAGAGTCGATGTCTTGAATTGTAATTTCCCTAAGTTGTTCACATTTATGAAATTTTATTTTTCATTGATTAATGCCTATGAACCTTAGTATAATCTTTATGCATCTTAATGCTCAGTGCATTATTTTAAGTTGAGAAGTATGTCGGACAGATATTAGATTAGCCCACTCACACGGGTAATCGCCTCTGTTTACTGTGTGATAAATAGAGATGAGACTGTTTTTAAGCTTATTATCTAGGTGATAATCGAGAGCTCAAGCTTAAAACACGTATGTCGCCTTAATTGAGTGTTAAGATGAGGACATAATACTTGCGATGTCCGAAAGTAAAATACCCCACATATTTTACTTTATCTGTCTAAGATGCCAGATGTGAGTTCTAATGAATTTTGTGAATGAGTAGATACGTGAACTCAAGTTAGACATTGGGTATGTCTGAACTATCATCTGTACGGTATTGAAAAGTGTAGACATACGCTCCATGGGAAAGGAGTTAATACCGTAATACGTATTTCATACTACGTATGCATGAGACGACCAACAAGAGTGGCAAAAAGTTTGATCTCAACTTTTATGACATGTGAGACTCTTGAGGAAATGAGTTCCTCAATTTTTAGTCCCCTTATGACTCTTACTTATTCTCAAGGTTTCTATTTAGTGTTTGCTATCTTAGGATGTTGCCAATGGTCATGAGTTGATTCGATCTAATGGGGCATTTCTAGAAAAGCAAGCTGGACTGAAATTGAGAGTTTGAAGGAAAGAGGAAGATCGATTTTGGAGAATCACATTATGGTTTTGTATTCGGTCGACCAATTATGACTGTCTTTGTGATAATTATAATTGTGAATACAATATATATATCATGTTTAAAAGAGATCAAGGGAGATATAAATGTGATCGGTCGATCTAGGGTACTGCATACTAAATCTACTCGGAGTGTGACGCCCATTATGAGCTGCTATATATTCCTAACAGATGTATAGCAACGAGCTCTCAAAGTATGCTGGTCGCACGGATTATTCACCGGTATGAATGTTGAAGAGAGGTAAAGAGAATCCTGTTCGGCCCACCTTGTGCGAGTGGGAGATGAAGGCTTTATTTAATTAAAGGGCTTAAGGCCCTATCCGCCCAAGCTGGGCCCAGAAAGCCCGGCCCATGGGAAAAAGAGCCCGTGGAAAGAATAGGGTATAAAAGGGAGTGAGAGAGAGAGAGAGAAGATGTCTGTTGGAAAAAGACGTACGTTTTTTCTCTCTCAATGCTCTCCCTCCCTTACGTTGTTCTTCAAAGCAAACAGTGAAGTGCTTGAAGGAATTTTGCCTCCCCGGATCGAACAGGACTGGATTCTCTCCCTCCATTGGCGTCGGTGTCTAATCTGTGGATTAAAAGGTACGCTCGAAATCTGTGGTGTGCTTTAGGATCGGTGATACGTGTCGTTTTTCTTGGGCTTCGTCTTCCGCTTGATTTAGGGATTCGATTCGGTGTCGAATCCGGTTTCCGGGGATCCGTTATTCCCAACACATATATTTAACTGAACAAAATAATAGAAAGTTGATTAATATGGCGAGTCTCTCAAACATAATATAATGAGCTCAATCTCTCTCTCTCTCTCTCTCTCTCTCTTTTTTTTTTTTTTTGTTCGTGAATAAAATTCTCGTTGATAGATTAAGATTTGTTTGGCTTAAGGAAAGAAAAATGGAAGTTTGGCTCAAGCGAGAGAAAAACTAATCCTTTTTAAATATATATATATATATATATATATATATATATATATAATTAGCAGAACAAAAGCAATTGAAATATGCTTTTTCTAGCCTAGAAATAAATGAAAAAATTCATCATTCCAGAAAACAAAACAGACAAAAAAGAATAAAGGGGATTTATTATGCTTCCTTTGCGGTCACACCAAATTTGAGTGGACCTCACAAACCAATTGAAATCATCTCTTTTATAAATCATACTACATAAATCATCTAATGTTATTACGATTCAATATATGTCTAAATGATAATGCACTAAGAAAAGCATCTTGATTGGGATCCAATGATTTACACAATGATTGAATTGCCTGATTCAAATTAGAAACAAATCCAGGGGCTTTTGTCTTTGCTTAGAACATACGCAAGTTCATCGTCCAGTCTTTGTCCAACCTGCGTGTTAAGGCAATGAAAAAGCACTAAAATATGTTTATCTAGTCAATTCGCTTAGCATGGCTGGTATGTACACATCCAAATTTCACATCAAATAGACTTGGCAACTCACCCCCAATACCGGCACAACGTGTTTGGCCCAGGGAAAATACCAAGAAACGTGGGTCGATATCATTAAAAAAAGAAAAGAAAAAGAAAAGCATAAAGACACTCATTCGAGAATAAAATGTTTCAAAAATCTCAACTTCGTTCGCATCATTGTCAAGGAGGAACCATACTATCTTCGCACTTTCCATCAAGAATCAGCTGCAGTTGGTGGGACCCTTTTGCTCATTGAAAGTGATTTATTTTGTAAACATAGTTTGCAAAGCAAAACTCAAAATGCATGAAAGATTAAAATGAGCATCGACTTGAAATTAAAGAATACAGAAAAATTTAACAATGTCTTCTAAATTTTCGAATAATTAAGTCCATTTAAAGTGTGGAAACTTCTAAGTAGGTTGGCCAACTAAAATTGCAAAGTAAAAAATCTAGGAAGGGCACGTTTTGGAAATTTTTTTGGAGTCCGTTCACGGGTCTGAATATTAAGTATGAATGATAGTTAATATTTTATAATTTATTCCGTGCTCTGGATACTCAAATGCACCCTCGCCTATGGCAGTGAGGGCTGGGACCCTCATTTGTCGTCGGGATCTTATGATCTATGTCCAAATTGTAAAACTATAAGATAGCAAAGCATATTGGCTGGTCTCTTAAAATATGTTTTCCAAAGCATCCCGCTCAACTACTTCTCCGGTATGCTGCTTAGCTCATGGGGTTGAGAATATAATGTTCTTTAATTGTTCGCCTTCCATAAAATCAAATTAAAAAATCAAAATCCTTGTCCCGATAATAAGGGTTATCGGTTAAGACAGTTTTTGTCTTCAAGACTTAGTCGTAACCTTATGGATTTTTTTGGATAGAGTTCGAGAGAGCCAATACGAAATGTAAGCACCATCTCATAATGGGGTTACATGTGTCTGCCTAGCCATAGGCTAAACTCTCTTGGTCATTCATGAAATGCTTGATTTAAATGTGATATTTCTTTCACAATGCAAAGATGTGCAATCATAAAATTTCATATCGTAAGTCAACATTCAGAAATTCAATCACTGGATGTCAAATTTTTCAAACAAAAAAATGGACTCGGTATTATCTAAAAGTCGTTTCTTTATAATATTTGAGAGTAATTATTCGAAAATTATCACATAGAGCCTCGGCCCACACATCGATGATGTTTGAGGACTCGTCTTGGACCATTTGCCTTAACCGCCCATTTGGTGAGAATTTAAAAAGGGTCTTTTTAACTCATCGAGGAAGGCCGCCGGTAACTTCCAGACAAATGGAACAAAATATCCTAGTAATGGCGAGTGGAATGCGTCGAAACATTCAAAGAACATGCAATCATATAATATAATTCCGAGACGACCTCTTCGTCTTCGAAGACTTACACCAATTATTTCCTCAAACTTAGCTTTCTATTTGGTGCTGAGTCTGAATGGTGTTTTTTTTTTTTTTAATTAACTGATGAAGGAAGGCCCCAGGTAAGTTCCAGGCAAGTTGTCCAATACGTCCAACATCTAACTGAACAAAATAAGAGAAACCTTCTGGCCAAAAAATAAAAATAAAAACTTGATTAATATCCCGAGCCTCTTAAGCAGAGTATAAATGAGCTCGATTTTCTTTCTGTTCATGAATAAAATTCTAATTGAAATATTTAAGATTGTGCTAACACGAAGCACGAAAAATTGGCTTTTTACTGATACATCATGCTAGTAGGTGGAATAAAAGCAAGAATTAATTGATCATGCCAATTAGCGCGAATCTAGATCGAAGGTAAGAAGATATGCTTTGTTTGGCTTAGCAAAATGGAAGTTTGGCTCCAGTTGAGAAAAGTTAATCCTTTTTTAATTTAATTAGCATAACAAAAGCAATTGAAATCTGCTTTTTCTAGCCTAGAAATAAAGGAAGAGATTCCTCATTCCAAAAACAAAATAGACAAAAAGATCAAAGGGGATCATCGATTATGCTTCCTTTGTAGTCACGCCAAATTTGAGTGGACCTAACGGGCCAATTGAAATCATCTCTTTTATGAATCATACTGCATAAATCATCTTATGTTATTATAATCTTATAAATGTCTAACTGAAAATGCACTAGCAAACACATCTCAATTGGCATCCCATGATTCACGTCATGATTGAATTGCATAGTTCGAATTGGAAACAAATATGTGGCCTTTCGTCTTTGCTTAGAATATAAGTAGGTCCATCATCAAGTCTTTGTCTGACCCTCTTGTGAAGGCAAAGAAAAAGCACTAAAGTGTGTGTATCTAGTCAATTCACTTAGCATGCGTTGGTCTCCATATAGCCAAATTCCACATCAAGTAGACTTGTGTTTTTGTTGACTCGTTTTCCTTAACAATCTAAATGCCAGAAAAATCGGAATATATAATATCGGAAATATATTTTCCACGAAACATATTTGGAGAATGGCAACCCACTAGCAAGAACGGCAAAGCGTGTTTAGAAACCAGCAAGCTTGGGTGATATTATCAAAAAATCATAAAAGTCACGCCTTCGAGATTAAAATGTTTGAAAATTTTCAACTTTGTTGGAATCATTGTGAAAGAGGAGCCATTTTCTTCACAATTTCCATATAAAACGTCCAATTAAGTAGACATGGATCCAATGCGAAATCAATTAATAAACAAGTGACAGGGATGAATCAAATCCTGATAGAATCTACATTTGATTGTAGTATCAGCATGCAATTTTATTTAGTGAGTAATTTTAATCGGCGAGGAATTTCATTTTTTCATCGTTCAATTTAGTATCATAGTGCAATCATAACGTGCAATCTTAGTCTATATTCAGTTTCATGTAACTTCGCAATAGCGAATAATTTTGCAGCTAACATGCAATCTCTAGTCAGCATATGATTTTATAACAGCCCAAAATTTTCAAGACAAGTGTGTATGTTCATAAGATCGTTATAGGGGATTTTGGAAGTCTAATTGAGGGAGCCTTACACAACTACAACCAGTTGTATAAAAAATTAAATCCGATAAATTGCTTATTTTATGTCAAACAACTTGAACTAATGTTCTGGACAAAATAAGAAAGTAATGGCGAGAGTAGCCCGTGACTGTTCCTCCTAAGACTTCCATTAATTATTTCTTCAACAAGTTGGTGCGAGTCTGAATTTTTTTTTTCCTTTTATTTTTTTATATACATGTAGGAAGGCCGCAGGTTACTTCCAGGCAAATGGAGCTAAGTAACAATGTAATAATAAAATACATTTCTGAGACCACGTCCGACGACGACGACTTCCATCAATTCTTTCCTCTACTTAGCCTCCTATTTAGTGCGGTCCATATGGCCCTTTTTTTAAGCTTATGAAGGAAGGCTGCAAGTGACTTCCAGGCAAAGGATTATTTCCCCTGCCGACCGATCTCAATCTGTTTGCGTGGGGGCTTTTAGGCAAAGGAGCAAACGGGACAAGGTAAGGGAAGTTTCATTAGATGTTCGTGTATTCCAAAGGATAGAGGGGAAGAGCTTCATTTTTTAGTTGGCCTGTTGTACTTGTTTCCGAGACCAAATAGACTTGCCTATTCATAGGCCCGTTTCCACTGCCGTTCTTCAGTTATTTCTCTGAATATTGTCTCTGCTTGTTCTTTTTGCAGGCTGAACATTATTTTTAACTATCGCAACTCAAGCAAGAGAACACCAACTACAACTACCAACTAGAGACTTGAATCTAAGAGAAGTCCAGCATTTTGTGGAGATTTGATCAAGACGTCCACAGCTTTATCAAGTTGTTTCAAGGATCGGACTCAGACTTCCGAGTCACCCAGCGGACTAGATTAGGAGATCAATCACTCCATCGTCCTCCCAGAATGAATAGAAAGAGTGAGGCAGAAGAGATGGCGGTGCCTGCAGTGACGGCAATGGAGGCGGTGACAGCAGCTCCGGCAAGTGGTAGCCATGATGGTGGATCGGAGAGGGGACTGATGGCGGTGGCGACGGCAGCACTGGCAAGCAGTAGCCATGATGGCGAATTGGGGAGAGGCTACGAGGTATTCTTGAGCTTCAGAGGGCCTGACACTCGCTTAACCATTGCGGATTCTCTCTATGAGGCCATCAAACATGCAGGGATCCGGGTTTTCAAAGATGACGAAGAGCTCCGAGTCGGTAAAGAGATTAGATGCAATCTTTTGCAAGCGATCAATGAATCCAGAATTTACATCCCGATTTTCTCCAAAAACTACGCTTCAAGTAAGTGGTGCCTTCGTGAGCTCGCACACATAGTGAAGTCATCAAGAGACGACGCTGAGAAAGTGATACTCCCTATATTCTACGACGTGGATGCGGATGATGTTAAGCTAAAGACCGAGTTATATAGGCAAGCCCTCCAAAAGCACGAGAATGACTCCGGGAAGGATACGGCAAAGCAGTGGGAGGAGGCTTTAAAAGAGGTTGTCAGAATTAAAGGATGGAATCTAAAAGATTACCGGTATGGTTAGCTTCTTCCGTTAAGTTTATTTCCATTTTGTCAATTTCGAGATTATTTTCTATGGTTCTTTTTTCCAGAATAATAACTTTCAGTTTGCTGCTGTTCAATCTTATATGATGTATATGGTTGGATCGGACGCATTGAGGGAGCGAGAAATTTTGCTCTGGGAGCAAGGTTTCTTGCACAAATTGATTTTTCACTTTTAATCCCAAGTTATGGTAACAATAGTCTCAAGGTATATCAACTTAATTAATTAATCAATAAAGCAAAAAAAATTATTTATTAAAATCTAAAGGTGATAAAATAGTAATGCACATATGTGTGAAAAAGAAAATCTTAAATCTCTTAACTTCCCAGCTTATTTTTCGGCTAGCAAAAATTTTTCAAAAAAACTTTGGTCGTTGCTCTTGCTTTAACCATGGACCTATTCACGGCCCCAAACCTTATTTAGGGCACCACGGGGTGAAGATTTCCTTTGCCTTGTGACCATCCTAGTTTTAAAGTTGTCAACTTTTATATGAAACTACCCACCTTAATTTGTGTCTTGCCAACTTCTTTTCGATTATTTTACAAACTAATTTTAGGTTACCGGTGTTTATTTGAGTCATTTACTAGGTTTATTTGATCGTTTGCTGACTAACAACTTTTATAAAACCTACCATCTCTTATTTGAATTGTGTACCTCACATTTCAAAATTACCAATATTTGAAACAAATTACTAACCCTAATATGAGTTTCATACAAACTAATCTCTAATTAAGTTAAGAACTAATTTAAGTTAGCTACTCTTATGTGAGCCACTTATCAATATTTAATTTTTGCTTGAAAATTCCCAACTTTGGTAACAAGCTTTTGTTAACAATTGACCCACTTTTATTAGCATAGTTCACGAACATTCTTACGTTAGGAACTCTATTATCAAATTACCAAGTATAATATGAGTAACTTACCAACTTATTCCGATTAAATTACTAACAAATTTAATGTGAGTAATGAGATTGCTAACTTAAACTAGTTGGTAGATTATTCGGAAAAATGATGGTTGCATGTTATGTATGTGGCAGCCAATATAAACTTACAAAGCTCATGGTGGAAGAGGTTTCAAATTTTCTATGGACAAGACGGACGGACATGTCTAATCATTTGGTGGGAATTAAGGATCGAATGGATGACATTATGAAGCTACTAGATCTAGGAGCTTTTGATGTACGGTTTATTGTGATTCACGGTATGGGTGGCATCGGAAAGACGACACTGGCCGAGGCCGTCTTCAGGCAAATCTACCCTCAATTTTGGTTTCATTGCTGCTTTCTTAAAGATGTTCGAACTCATGATATAATAGGCTTACAAAAGAAATTGCTGTTTGACGTTCTCAATCTTAGTTGCACAAACCCCTTCTTCATTGATGAAGGAGCTAACGTGATCAAGACAAGGTTTCTTGGCAAGAAAGTCCTCATTGTTCTCGATGACATTGACAATTGGGACCAAATCATGAGGCTAGCAGGTGAACCCAACTGGTTTGGTGGGGGTAGTAGAATCATCATAACAACAAGGAATATTGAATTCTTGGTAAAGGAAGGTGAGGATGACAATCTCCCAATCCCTAATGGCGGACAATTTTCATTCTACAATATGCCGGAGATGAATTCACATTATGCTCCTGAAATTTTCTGTAAGCGTGCCTTGGGATGTGCCGAGCCTCCGCTTAGTTACATGGATATCACAGAAAAGCTAATCAATGCACTAGGAGGACTTCCATTGGCTCTCAATGTCGTAGGTTCCACGCTCCGTGGAAAATGCCCAAGTACATGGGAAAATGCCCTATGTAAGTTAAAGAAGGTGATGAATGAGGATGTCAAGAAGAAGTTGATGATAAGCTATGAAGCATTGGATCACAATCAACAACAAATTTATCTTGATATTGCATGTTTCTTCATCAACGACAAGAAAACAATTGCAGTTAAATATTGGGATGCAATTTTTGGTTATTCGACCGAAATCGAGGTCAATATCCTCAAGCGCATGTCTTTGATAAAAATATCCAATGATAATAAACTATGGATGCACGACCAACTTAGAGACCTTGGAAGGAGTATCGTCCATCCAGAAAGTGGCAAAATCCCTATGAAGGGTACAAGATTGTGGTCTCCCAAGGATGCCTTTCATATAGTGCGGACAGAAACGGTAATCTTTACCTCTAAAAGTTTTCTAGTGCATCTATTAGCATCATCACCTTTTTGATCTAGTTTCAAGTCAAACTAACATATGTTTTCATTGGTTGCTACTTTTATTTTCCAGGGAACCAAGGACGTAGTGGCGCTCAATCTTGGTACACTTGACCCCCATAAGACATACATATTTAAGCACAAGCAATTCATGGGCTTGGTCAACCTTAGGTTCCTTCAATTGAACCATGGAAATTTTGAAGGAGACTTTAAGAATGTTTTCTTCGAGTTGAGATGGCTCTCTTGGAGCAATTGCCCTTCGAAATTCCGAGCTACCAACTTTGGGTTGAAGAACCTAACGATTCTCATGCTATCTGGGAATAACGTTACTGAAGATTGGGGAGGATGGTGTCAAATCATGGTATGATCTCACAACATACTTTTGCATTACATTTACTCTTTTACTCTTCCTCTTTTCTGAGTTTCAAACAATTACTTTATAGGTGGCAGAACAATTGAAAATCCTACAGCTCGAGGATTGTCCATTCCTTAGAAAGATGCCCAAGTTCTCCACGTTCTCGCAACTAGAGAAACTGATTCTTAGATGTGTTCGACTAAGAAAGATTGACAAGTCCATCAGCAATCTACAACATCTTGATTACCTAGAGATAAAGAGTGAAGCTATTGAGTCGCCACCGGAGTCCATCGGCAGTCTAAAATCTTTGACAGTGCTAAGAATAGAACGGACACCCTCAAGGAAGCCTCACTCGATTGGCAATTTAGCAAAGGTGAAGTCTCTAATCTTGCCATGCGAGGAACTTCGAAAGCTTCCCAACTCTATCGGACAATTGGAGTCACTACTTGAGCTAGATGTCGAATATTTAAAAATTAGTGAATTACCTCATTCTATTGGAAATCTTGACAAGTTGAAAGTTTTATGCATTCGAAGTTCCTATCTAGAAAAGCTACCGGACTCGATTGGGAGGCTCCAATCATTGGTCAAGTTGGATTTGAGCTATTCAAGAATTGGGAGCTTACCTGAATATATTGGAAATCTCAAAAAGTTGAAGGTATTGTATCTCCATGATAGTTGCATAAGTGAACTTCCGAAAACCATAAGAATGTTAGAAAATCTAGAAGTGTTAGATGCCTGCTCTGAACATTTGGTGGGGGAAATTCCAAGTGAAATCGGGGCATTATCCTCATTGAAATATCTAAACTTATGCGACGGTCGCTTTAGTGGATTGCCTACAACGATCAATCAGCTTACAAATCTCCAACAACTTATGTTACATCAATCGTAATTCAATCCAACAATTGTCGAGCTTCCCAAGAGTCTAATGTTTTTAATCCTTAATTCGGATTCACTGACCACAATCCCCGATTGCTCAAACCTAACCAATTTACTTCACCTTGAGATGGTTGGATATCTTCAACCCAAAAGAGAGGGGATTAGGAGACTACCTGCTCAGGAACGAATGGTCCTCAACGTTGGAAAAATAGCCTTGCCTCCAACCGATTTCAGTTCCCTCTCTCGGCTAAGAACCCTCACCATAAGTTATGCTAAGCCCCAATCTCTTATTGGGCTCCCATCCAGCCTTCTATTTATGTGGTTAAGTGATGTCCAGTCACCGATAGATTGGTCAGTCTTTTCCAACTTGGAGAATTTGTCGACGCTGTCTATTGATGGATATTTCACCGAGAGAGATTCGATTCGAGGTGCTTGGAGAGCTACGGAAATTCAATCAATTGTCGATGGTCGACTATCCATTGCTCAAGATGCTGCCCGTTGCCGGTTTGAAGGAGATCCGACGTTTGATCTTGCGTCAATTACCTCTGCTAACTGAGATTCAAGGTTTGGGAGAATTGAAATCATTGCGGGATTTGTGTATTTGGGAATGCAATTCCATCAAAAGCTTAAACGAATTTGATCTTTCTAATCTACAAAATCTGAAACATTTGGGGTTCTGGAGATGTGAATCATTGGAGAGGGTGCTGGGTGTGCCAAAATCTTGTCAACTCACGGTCTCTGCTTGCCCAAGGTTCAATAGGGATGGATAAGATATGTATCATTTGATTGGCAAAGATAGTCGATGATGGTAAGTCCATAGAACTAGAGTTTGTTTTTTGTTGTGTCCTATTTTGTGAGTTTTCCTTCAACTAACCTTTCATCTTGGTACCACCGCCCGCGGTGGAAGCGTTGGTTAGGGCTTTGTTGAACCTCCGTGGAAGCGATGCTTCAATGCATGAGTTTTCCTTCCCCGCGAAGCGGGTAACCTTTCATCTTGGTTCTGGAACCACCTCTTGCATTCGTTCATCCTGTTGTCTCTAAAGGAAAATCCTCTTTCATGTATCATAAACGTGTGATACTTTGACTTGCCTAATTGATGATGGTGATACCTAGCTAGTTTATGTTGCGCACTAGCATAACGTCGGGATTGACATGCTTCACGGCACTTGTTTTGTTTAGAAAAAATGGATAAAGTGGAAGCAAAATTTTAGATAGTAAGCACACTAAAGATGCTGACAAATGCCGGGTTTTGTTGTAAGGCTAAGGTGATTGAGACTTGAGAGTACTGGTCTCATCTTATGGAGTGTTTTTTTTTTTTTTTTAAAAACTAGTAGAGAACAATCATGATTTATGAGGACTGAAATAAAGGAACTATTGCTTGGTTAGCGGAAGAGTGAATCATTGATACCTATTATGCAATATGAGTGACTTAGTTATTTCCTTCACGAAGAATTGGAGGTGTTTTTCTGGTTACTTTTGAACTAAAGTGGAGAAGCTTCAAGTCTTGAGTCATGGTGTGATTTGTGAACTATCTTTCTTCATTCTAGTATTTAGCCATTTATGTGTGAAATTTGTGCTGGGAGACAATTGATATTGGAGTAAACTTGTCAATATGGTCAACCCACCATTTTGTTGAAGACTAGGTTTAGCTGCATCGAGTTGTGCATTCTGCAATTTCCGGTGTTAGGAAAGAGGACCTTTGTGTCGTTGAAGATTAGATTTTGTTTGTTCTTTTAGCTGACCTATTTCACCTTTCCTCATCTCTCTCTCTCTTTTTGCTAATAATGTGGTTACTGTTAACTTGTTAAATACACCTGTTTGATCTTTGTGTCTATCAATTTTACATTTGCTAATAAAATATTTTTGCACAAGCTCCTCCAGGACCATGGTGAAATGTTCTTTTACATGGACGTCTAGGCTTTGGCAAGACATATTGTTGGTGGTGAAATGTTCTTTTACATGGACGTCTAGGCTTTGGCAAGACATATTGTTGGTGCTACAGCAACGACTTGTTCTCTTCAATCCATATTAGTAAAAGGGTGAGCTATGGATAAGTACATTGGTACTTTTTAGCAAGTTGTACAAGGCTTCTTTTCAACTATGCGGATGTTTATTGAGTTCTATTATGCAATCTTCTAATGAACTTTGTTATTTCCATATATTTCACAATTTTGTGCTTTCTTCTTTTGCTCTTGTATGCATTTAATAGAGGTCCCTTCATCTATGCCATCGGTTGAAATAGGATAACTAGTAGTAGCGATGAGGATCCTTTGCAGCCAAGATGTTCTAATTATATTATTTTAAACAACAGCAATGAGGATTCTCCCATAACCAATGAAGATGCCAAGTTAAAATGGTTCTTGAGTTTTCTCACACATGAATGAGAGAATCCTCCGTGAAGATTAAAAGAAAGATTAAGATGTAAGATATTTGAATTTTTCTCTACTAGAAATTTGAAATTTATGATTAAATGTCTATTGGATCATTTGTTCATCACATTGGCAGCATTGATTTTGTGAACAAACTAGAGACATTTTGCATACGTGAGAGTACTAGCAATTTTAAAATTACAGGTTTGGATATATTCTCAAAGGCAACAGCTCTAGCACCTTAACTTCTCTTTTTTCATGAATTTGATCCCATTATGCTGATGAGGAGGCATGATAATACGGGGGTCATTGACCCTATCATCAATCAGTTAGTTTCTTGCATTCAATGGCACTTGTAAAGTGGTCATGTGAAATATAGTTGATGGTATGACTCACTAATAGTATGTTATTCATTGGTGCAAATTTTTACTGAATCAAATGGTGTTGAAGTTTTAAGCGGTGTGTTTGTGTCAGCGGGGACAAGGTAATAATTTCATCTTACATAGTAACAAAAAGTACTCTCTTTCCATAGCACACTAATTGTAAACTGTTGTTGGAAATTGCATGGTCATTATGAATGCTTTGCCAAAAAAATTTCTATGAAGTATTTAATATGGAGACTACGTAATAACCTTCAAGGCAAACTATTAAATGATGGACATGACTTTTCCTTGATTTAGAATTGTTTAACTTTGGATACACAGTATTGGATAAACTACATATGTATCAAATAAGGAAACGCACGGTAGGATTGCTTGAATTACTTTTCAGTTGCTGAAGTAACTTACAAGAAGTGTATTAAATTGGTCTTGAGCCTCTTCAACAGCATCAACGGATGTTGATCATTTTAGTTTTGGGTGTGCCAAAATCTTGTGAACTCATCATCATTGACTGCCCGAAGCTCAATAGAGATGGATAAGGTATGTATCATTTGATTGGCAAAGATAGTCGATGATGGTAAGTCCATAGAACTAGAGTTCGTTTTTTGCTACGTCCTATTTTGTGAGTTTTCTTTCAACTAAGCTTTCATCTTAGTTATGGAACCACCACTTGTATTCATTCATCCTGTTATCTATGAGCAAAATTCCTTTTTTGCATGTCATGAACATGCGGTAATTTCACTTGCCTCCACAGTAGTGATGCTTAACTAGTTTATGTTGCGCATCAACATAATGTTGGGGTTGACATGCTTCGCAGCACGTAACTTTCTTAGATAGTAAGCACACTGAAGATGCTAACGAATGCTAGGTTTTGTTGAAAGGCAGAGATGGTTGAGAGTACTAGTCATACCTTATGTAGTGTTTTTTCAATTTCACTGTAGAACAATCATGATTTGTGAGGAATGAAATAAATGAATTAATGCCTGGTTAGTGAAAGAGTGAATTGTCGATACCTTTTATGCAGTATGAATGATTAGGTTACTTCCTTCCGAAAGAATTGAAGGTGCTTTTCTAGTTACTTTTGAACTTATATTATGTTTGTCTAGTTGTTTGCTATTTGTTCATTCCCTCCCATCTTAAATTACCAAACACAGTTGGGGAAGATGTTGCAAATCACCCAATAAGGCATTTATGTTCTTGAATTCTTATTTGTTGTGCCAATGACTTTTGAATCCTTTGTTGTTTCGAGTTGGGTTTGGGAATTTGATAACTCTGACTCATTGATGAATTAAAGAAGGCAAATACAATAATCTCAGTTGATCTCTTTTGTATAATTTTTGTTTCCTACAATTCCATAGATTGAATTGGGATTATCTGATGCTGCACAATCAAAGATCACCGTCAGCTTTGCTCCACATCTGATGCCAATGGTTATAGTTGCAATTCTCAAGCATTCCCATTCTTAAAGTAGAAGTTCTACTTCTCTGGCCATAATTATTAACTTTTTTCATCTATTTATGTAAAATCCTAGAATGCAGTCAACTTTTGCTGCTGAAATGTCTTCGGGTGGAATGGTGGGGATCTATATGAGCAACTTAAAGTTGTTTGCTGGCCAAACTTTGTTTGGCCAATAGTCCTATTCCTCTTAGGCATGCAATGGCTTAATGTATTGAGCATTAACCTTAGCTTTTGTTTGCTGAAGTATTTTTCAATACTCATAATTAGCTTAATCAAAGTACATAATTTATTTCACCCACATCTAGATATTGTTTTATGAGTGTCTTTCCTAATTGAGTATCTAGACGAGAAATACTAATCTCTATTGTAGGTTCCTAAGTGTCTGTTTTCCATTGAATGCTTTACTTTCTGTGTAACATCAGAGTCATCTTATGGTGTTGAGCTGTCTAAACCTTTTTGCAAATCGACAATGTAGTGAAGGGAGCTTGTGGTCAGACTCTGCAAAATTTTAATGAGATGATGGGATTACTTGAGATTGTGGGGTTTAACTACCTACCATTGTTTCCCTGATGCATTCTTGTGGAGTTTGGGAGTTCTTTTGTTTCAAAAAAGTGACAAAAGAAAGGTGGAAATATGTCTAATTCAGGAGTTCTTTTGTTTTCTCTTTGTTTAAACTGTTTCATATTGGTTGTTTTCAATTTTTCACTAAACAATTAAGGGAGCTCAGAGCCGGTGGTACCAACTTTCATGTGTCCTTTCATTCGAACAAGACAATGCTTCCTTCCTATTGTAATATTCTTTGGAAAGCAATAGTTTAATTGCTAACACACCAAGTGGGAGCAAACCTTTTAACAGAGTTATTTAAACTAGAGTGAATCTAACAAAGTCGAGGTAAGAAATTAATCATACAAAGAGTAAATCATAATGTTAAGTCTAAAGCCATCTTCCCTCAATGCAAAATTGAAAGGCTCTCTTACTTCTATTTCTCAACTAACAAAAATGTCGAGATTTGGATTGGATATGACTCAATTCTGTGGTCACCATCTTATCTTTGGCTCTTTGATAGATCCATGTCCCAAGGAGATTTAGTCCAATGACAACATAATAAGTGGGTGACCTAAGGATTCTCATTGACTTTGCTATAGCTAGTATCGATTTGTATGCATCCTTCTTTTTTCTTTTTGTATATCGGCTACTTTTAAACACTCCCAAGGCAATCACTTATGGAAAACTTGTGGTGCCGAATGGTCCCATGTGGTTTTCATCTTGTAAGCAGCTAAGCTAATAGCACTTGCCTTCTTTGGATAGTCCTTCCCTATCTCTTTCACACCAGCTAACTTGTGTGTTCGACAATCTTGTTCTCGTCTGATCACTAGTCTCCATGCAAGTGGTAAATTGTACATTCTCGTACTTTCTGCCATCAACAAAGTTTCCTGCTTGCGTGCTGTTATTTTGCATATCTTTGTAGTGCACAAGAATCTGCTAGATTTGTTCCACACCATTAGTCCTTCAAAAAATCAACTTTGAGGTAGCCAGGCATCTCAGCCTCTCTACCAAAACACAGACAAAGCGCACAAGTAGTACTATGTCCCGCCTCCATCTGTCTCTACACTGAGGTTTTCTACCTCAAATAGGCTACAACCTTTAACTCTCTGATATTACATAAATAAGGGGTGCTATCTCTCTCAATATGAAAATCCAGGATTTGAATTAATCAATCTTTTCAAATTGAGCCACCTTGATGCAACAATTACTTCACCTCACCACTCCATTCGGCCACAAAGATGTCCTCTTTTTTAGGCTCTAGTTTTTTTATACTCAATTAGGAAGCTGCATAATGACTTAAGCAAACTGGCTGATTGGAAAGGGTGCTTTATATGTCACGTCCCGATCCTCGAGCACGCACACATCCTTCTACTTGGTCGATTTTATAATGTGATAATCTAGGACTAAGTATCGCCGACCCTTTCGTTTATTAAGCACATGCGGAAGCAGTTATAAATCCCCATATAATAACACAATGTGATAGAAAAGCAAGGCTATATTTTTCCATATTGAAATCTACAACCAAACATTTATACATGGCATAATTCAAAGTCTATTCACAAGACTATTCATAACATTCTAGTTTCACACTATTCACATTTAGACAAGATTCACTAAAGAGGATGGGATCTCAGTCCTCATCCGGGTTGTACTCAGGATCATCCTGATCCTCTTCTGACTCTTCTTCACTAAGCTCACATCCTTCAAGCTCTTCATATTTTATCGGCTCATTGTCCTCTTCTAGCTCCTCCTCCACAGGCTCATCTACGGGCCTAAAATGTTGTCCCACAACCGGGATGAGACTGCGTCTCAGCAATTTCTACCCCACTAAGACTCAATTAGGAAACCAATACACTAACCGGGTTGCCTATGCACGCACAAGTCAGATGACTTACCTTGGCCTCAGATTCCACCTGCATATTAATACAGTTCAATACGCACCTAAGCAATCACATCACAGATCGACATCTCAATCAATCGACCTAGTCGATTACTTGATAATCGGACCATTCCAAGGTCATTTCCATTCAATCAATCAATTCACGAAATCAGATCAAAGCAATGATCAATCGACTTAGTCAATTACATGTCAAACGGACCATTCTTGGTCATTTCAATCACTACTATCCATTCTCTAAAATAACCCATTGGGTTACCAAGCCAGTATTTATATGATTCAATCTCCAAGATGACACACTAAGTCACAGAGTCACTATAGCATACTATTCATTCTCCAAGATAACCTATTGAGTTACCAAGCTAGTATATTATAATATTCATTCTCCAAGATGACATATAGAGTCACTGAGTATATTCATCATAATGTACATTCTCCAAGATAACATGTTGAGTAACCGAGCCATTATGGCATGTCGTCCATTCTCCAAGATGATCTATAGAATCACCAAGTTGACATTTCATACCGTTTATTCTCCAAGATAACCTATAGGGCCATCAAGCCGGTATATAAGCAATTCTTTCTCAAAATGACATGAGAGCCATCGAGCTGTAATACTATAATGTCCATCTCCAGATGATATACGAATCATCAAGCCATTATAGTATTTTTTTTTTTGTTCCGAAGACACAATCAATTTTACCATTTTCATCATATTTGATAAAAGTACACGTGTGTGGGCACACGGTCAACCTTAGCCAAAAATAATATTTTTCCTTTCCATAACTCCCACATTTTCTGTAGTCCACTCAAATCCTTTTAGCATTATCAACCGATGCCCGGTTATTTTTCAATTAATAACCAAAGATTATTCAATTAAAGAATAATTCCCAATTTCACAAATAATTCAATTCAATACAAAATAAAGCTCAATTAAATAAATGGACTATGCCACGACAATCAGCGCGAAATTTTGGTCGTCGGCTATCCTTGCCTAATTCCCAAAAAATAAATAATTAAATAATTCATTTCGAAAATTAATAAATAAATACTAAAAATCCAATTTAGGCCCATATTGCCTAATTGAAGCCCAATAAGGATCGGGACAAATCCCGAGATGCATTCAATAAATAGTATAGGCAGTTTTCTAGCTAAGTACACTAACCACCTAACTAATATGCAATGCAATTAACTAATAATCACTAATCCATTCTAATTTAACCACCTAATTACACTTAATTAAATCTAATCAAACCCTTAAGCATCATTAGTCTACTAAGCAAGGATTAGTGAGATTACTCACTTGGCAAAGTGAAGACCGGAACACCACGATGGCGATGTGACGGCGCAACAACAGCCGAAATCAAATTTTCGGCGATGCCGACGATCACTCGAGCCGGGCACAAAGGCCTTGCAAGCCCACAGCAAATTGTTGGGCTTGGGCCGAACTTGGGCCGACTTGCTTCACGGGCCCAAGATGGGCTTAACTTGCTGGGCCTCGCTGAAATACAAATGATGCTGGGCTTGAAACTAAACTGAACTGGGCTTCAAGTGGGCTGGAGATTGAAGCTGGACTGGGCGTGAAACTTGGGCCGGACTGGCGTGGCTTTCTGCTGGGCTTTGATCGATGAAGACTTGCGGGCTCGCTGACCGAACAAAACACGAGCTGGAGAAGACCACGCGGACGTCGTTGCTGCTGATGGAGCTGACCGATCGTGCGGCAGGGATTCGGTGGAGTGGCAAGCTGTTTCGGTGGAACTGGCTTCGTGGACAAGCGGCAGAGGGACGTGGGGTTGAACGGTGGTCTTCAGCTGGAGGACTTGGACGGTAGCTGCAAGAAGCAGCTTCGGTGGGATAGGGATGATGGGGGCTTTGGTCAAGGAAAGGCTTCGTGGAGGGGTGTGTTGACCAAGTGAGTTGGCGCCGAAGAAGTTGAGGGGGACAAACCGAAGTGGAGCAGACTGGCGTGAGCGGCAGCTGGAGTCTTCGATGCTGGAGTTGACCGAGCAATTTGAAGACACGAGAAAGGCTGGGCTTCTCGGTGGCAAAGAACAGGCGAGGAATTGGGGTGTGATGAGCGAAGGAAAAGAGAAAGGAAATAAGCAGCTGCTGGCGTGAGGTGATCCGCGAGAGAGAAAGAGAAGGAGTTGCGTGCGGTCTTCGAACTCCAAGGGAACTGAACACAAAAGCTGGCGGAGAGAGGGAGGCAGCGACGGAAAGAGAGGAATGAAAGTCAAAGATTATCCAATTCAATCAATGCTTAGTCCCCCAAATAGTCTACATGTATATCTTCTTGTCCCCAATAGTCTTCAAGCTTATCCACTTGTTTTCCCCTAATACTTTCTTGCCCTTTTATTCCCAAGAATTATCCAATTTGATAGCAAATGTTGCACCCCATGCCTAGGTCCGAATTTGACACATTGGAGCTTCAATTTCTCCAATAAAATTCCCAATTTAATGTCCAACTTTGTCGAAGAAAAAAGCCATACATTTCTGCAAGTGTCTATCACCAAATAGCTCATCTTGGAAGCCCAAATTTTCCTTCAAATCGGCCATCCGAATTTCCGTTCATTTTCCGAATTGTCAGAAGAGATTTCCTGTAAAAATTCCCAAACTCGACGAAATTTCTCCGAAAGGCAAGACGGCGTCCTATAAATGAACCGTGACATGCTCGAATATTCAATTCCCGAAACCAAATTCAATTTCGTGGTTAAAAATCAATCGAACGCAATTTTAGTCCGATCCGACCTACCGGGTAGCTTTTAGGGATTTTACCGCGGTTATATCCCTTAACGGCTTCACCCAATAGATTGGTTCACTCGTGAGTGATTAGCTCAGAGAAAAAGGACCATAGGCGTGCTGGCGAAATGCCCATTTCATATATTCGGGACGAGGTCGAAATTCAGGATGTCACATTATACCAAGGTGACCCTCCCATATTTTGACATTCACTTCTCCAATCTGCAAGTTTGTACTCAGATAGCTCACTGGTTGGATCTGAAATTTTCTTTGAGCCCCAAAGGAATGGTTAGATGTGCTATAGCAAAGTGACCTGTGATGGAGCATGTGATTATGTGTGTGCAATGAGCATGTGTCTATACCACTGAAAGATTGAACCATAGCCTCAGAACTAGAATTTAAGATTGAAATTCAAGATGAAAGCTTCTCCGGTGCATGTATTTTAACTGAGTGTTTTTCCAATGCGGAGTTCTTTCTCATTCTATCCCCTTAAGTTCTTTTTACTATCATTAAAACACCAATTTTTTACTCTACAGGTTCTCTTTTTCATCTGGAATCCTTGACATTCTATCAATCATCTTTCATTTGTGATGTGAACTTAAATTGTCTCATAATCTTATCATGCTAGAAAATTTGCATGTTAAAATGTCTTCTTGCTCGTCGATGTTCTCTTGGTTGATCATATCAGCCCTTTTTATCTTAACAAAGCAGGTAGAGGATATGGTAGTCTTATTCTTGCCATACTAGGAACTACTTTTGGTGCACTTGACTAAATATGGAATCATCTTTTTTCCTTCGCAAATGCACTTCTGGAAGCAATGTTTCTAAGAATCTGAGCTAGTGCTTTGAAGAACCCATGTGATCACAATAATTGTGCGGTGGTTTTAGATTTGGACACCTGAATATCGCCAATAATATTATGCTTTGATGTTTGAAGGTCCTATTAAAAAGCAAAATGGGGTGGGATTACTGTAGTGGGCTTTAATACCTAAGACCATCAAAACTTCTAAGACGCAAAAGATAATAATAGGTGCCAAACTGACCGGTTTTTATGGCTCTTTATTGTGGATGCAGGCACTGCTCGCTAATTTTGAAGTCTCTGAAGGCATATATTCACGAGCTCACATCAAATATATACTGATTTGGTATGTTTATGGCTTGGAGCAAATGTTATGTTGGAGTATTCATGCAAAGAGGTACTTGAGTTAAAGCAATGTCACTTTATCTCCAATAATGATGTCAAGTATCTTATTGATTGCATTAATTCATGTTGTAGGCCATAACTCTTCTACAAAAGAACCTACAAAATGCTAAAGCAAAGTTTAGAAGTTCTTGTTGCTGATCTACAATTCTTAAGGGACCAAGTAACGATCACGTAGGTAAGTCGGAATTTTTTGGGAACTTCGAGGTCCCTGTTTGTTTCGAGTTGTTTACTATGTCAGTTTGGGGTAGGTCCATTGTTGTTGTATTATTGTTGCTGTGGTTTTTGTTATTGGCTTGAGGCTATATATTGGGAAAACATGTTAATTTGTGACAGCCTGGAGGGTAGTAATATTGCACTTATGTGAACTTGAAAAAAATTGAAGGTTGTTGTAGGATAGTATTCTTTAGTTTTGCAACTTGAATCAAGCTAGGGTTAGATGACAAGTGATTTTGGTTAGGTTTAGTATGATTTACTGCATTACAACAAGCTTGCCATGTAAAACAATTTTGATTGAGAACTTCTTGGGTTTGAGTTTTCACTTTTATGTTGTGTGCTAGTTTTGAGTTGATATATGATCTATCTGTTTTGTCTCGTTTCACCTTGGTCATACGTGTTAGGAAGAACTAATCTTAATTTGAATTCAGGGAAAAACATGGGGAGGTTTATTTTTTGCCTGATAAGGCATTTACATTCTTGAATTCTTATTTGTTGTGGTGGTGATATGTATTTTCTTTTTCCTTTGCTAATTTTCGTTGGGTCTAGGAATTTGATGATTCTGACTCCTAGATGAATGAAGTTAGGCAAAGGCAAAACCTGGGTTGCTCCCTTTTGTATAATCTTTGTTTCCTGTAGTTCCAGAGGATATAATTGGAATTATCTGATGTTGCACAACCAAAGATCACTATCAACTTTTACTCCACATCTGATGCGAATTGTTATAGTTGCAATTTTCAAGTGTTCCCATTCTTAAAGTTGAAGTTCTAGTTCCCCAACAATAATTATTAGCTTTCTTCATCTATTTATGAAGATCCCTAGAATGCTGTCAACTATTCATGCTGAAATGTCTTCAGGTGTAAAGGTGGGGATCTATATGAGCAACTTAAAGTTGTTTGCTGGGCAAACTTTTTCAAGCTATCAGTCCTATTCTGCTTAGGCATTCAATGGCTTAATGTACTGAGTATTAACCATAGCTTTTGTTTGTTGAAGTACTTATTCTCTGTATTCATAATTAGGTTAATCAAAGTACATAATTTATTTTATAGACCTTGGTAAGTCAGTCAAATAGTAGACATTTGGGGGACTGAAACTTGGAAGGTCCATGACTTCCTCTATGTTCTTGAGCGTGCGTCCCACATACTTCATGCTATTTGATTGCTTAATTCACTTTATCTTGTTGGATGAGGAATTTGTTATTTTGTTAGAAAAAAGGAGTTGTTCCTCATACTCAACATGTGCGAGGATCCTATTATTGTTTTATGAGTGTCTTTCCTAATCAAGTATCTGGATGAGCAATACTAATCTATGTAGTAGGTTCTCAAGTGTCTGTCTTCCATGAAGTGCTTGATTTTCCGTGTAACGTCAAAGTCATCTTTTGATGATAAGCTGTCTAAACCTTTTTCGCTAGATTGACAATCTAGTGAAGGGAGCTTATGGTTAGGCTCTATAGAATCTTCACTAAGATGATGGGATTACTTGAGATTGTGGGGCTTAACCACTTACCATTGTTTCCTCGATGCATTCTTGTGAGTGAGCTAAATTATGCATGGATTTTGTTCAAGAAAGCTTGTATAACTGCATTGGTTGTGTCTCAGCTGTAGTTTCCGTTTATTCTTTCTGGTGACTCATTACACCTTTCCTCATCTCGCTCTCTCTCTCTATCTCACTTTGCTAAAATGTGGTCATTGTTAACTTGTTAAATAAACCTATTTCATCTCCGTGTCTATCATTCTTGTATTTGCTAATAAAATGTTTTCAGGCAAGCTCCTGTAAGGCCATGGTCAAATGTTCTTTCAAATGGACATCTGGGCTTTGGCAAGACACACATTGTTGGTGCTGCAACAGCAACTTGTTCTCTTCAATCCATATCAGTGATGGCTGAGCTGTTGAATAAGTACATTGGTACTACTAAGCAAGCTATAAGAGGCTTCTTTTCAACTACATTGATGTTGATTGAATTCCATTGTGCAATCTGGTATTATACTTGGTTATTTCCAAACATTTCACATTTTTGTGCTTTCTTTTGTTGCTTTTGTATGCATTTAATAGAGTCTCTTCAAGTATGCTAGCAGTCGAAATAGGATAACTAGCGGCAGCAATGAGGATCCTCCCATAACCACTAAAAAGGCCAAGTTAAAGCAGTTGATGAGTTTCTAACGCATGAAGGAAAGGATCGTCTATGACCATTTGTTCAAGAGAAAGATTAAAGATGTAAAATATTTGAAGATTTTTCTTTACTAAAAATTTGGAATTGGTGATCAATGTCTACTGGGTTTTCTATTTTGCAAATTGATGGCATTGATTTTGTCAGCAAAAGGGAGAAATTTTTGAATATTTGAGTAACGACAATTAGAAAATACAGGTTCTGGATATATCCTTGAAGGCAGTAGCTGCAGTTCCTTGCCTTCTCTTTTTTGATGAAATTGATTCCATTGCTCCAAAGAGGGATAATAAGGGGTTCACTGATCATGTTATCAATCAAGTCAGTTTCTTGCATTCATAGCACTTATAAGGCAGTCAAGTGAATATATTCAATGGTATGACTCCCTACTGGTATGTTATTCATTGGTGCAGTTTTTTACTATATTATATGGTGTTGAAGTTTTATTCGGCGCATTGCTGTTCACAGAAACAAGTTAATGATTTCATCTTACGTGGTAACAAAAAGTGCACTCTTCCAATAGCACACAAGCTGTGAGCTACTATTTGAAGTTGCACAGCCATTATGAATGCTTTAACAAACATTTTCTACCAAGCATTTAGTGTGGAGACTATATATTTAACTTTTGAGGCAGACTATAAAATGCTAGACTTGGCTTTTCCTTGATTTAGAACTGTTTAACTTTGGATACACGGTATTGGATAAACTACACATGTATCAAAGAAGGTAACAAAAGATGGGATTGCGTAAATTTTCAGTTGCTGAAGTAGCATAGAAGAAGTGTATTAAGCTAGACTTGAGCCTCTACAACAGCATCAATGGATTCTGATAGTCTTGTGACATCGAGCATAGGGCAATTTCTCATATCTGTTGTGACATCTTTGTGGCATGAAGTGATCTTTTGTTTTCCTCAGGAGTCATGAGTTCATCTATCTCTGAATAACTCCAATTCACTTTCCTTTCTTGGGATCCTTTTTCTTTATTTTATATTTGTCCAGTTATGTGCTCCTAGTTCTAATCTAGTTGCATTTGGTGTGAAGCGGTAGACCAGGACTTACTTGATGGTGCATTTCTGAGACCTAGCAGGCTTGAAGACTTCTATTCTGTGATTTTTGTTCAATATAGGAGAGACTAGATATCCTTAAATTTTTATCAAGGAAGGTAAAAACTTAGCTTCCATCCATCTGCCAGTGCTTGCTTTTAACGTTTCATCTGTGACATGGTCTGAAACTGGTCATACAGATGGAAAATTTATATGATTACTTATTAAAAGAACTACATATCCGCAATCTTACTTTTCAAGAAGATGCATCTGATTGATTACATATGAACAGAGAATGTTGGATCCTGTTCAGTAAGAGCGCTAGAAACAGAGTCAATTTGAGCAGCTGAAGATCCTGTAGGCATCTGACACAATACTTTTAGAAGAAAATGTTGTAAAAGGATTGGATCTACAACCCGCTTGGGTGAGGCTTAGATAAGTTTAGATGTCCAATAGTAAATCACTTTTAACCTCGGAACTTGGAACTGGTAGATTTTACACCTATTGATGTTGCTTAGAAAAAAATGAAAATGGCCTTTATAGCTGATTCCATGAAACAGGACATTGTCATCCCTCTCTCTCTCTCTCTCTCTCTCTCTCTCTCTCTCTCTCTCTCTCTTCTCTTCTCTTGGAACTAATTAGGAAGATATTGGCAAATTCATTTATTTATATTCCTCCAATTCAGTATAATGAGGCTGTTAAAATGGCAACAATTGGGCATCGCTGAAGTTTTGCTGAGTGTCTGCTTTAATTCCCTTTTGCAGCTTCCTTTGGCCAGTGATGTGGACTTGGACGCCATAGCTCCTGATCTAATCTGTCTAATCATAATCAGCGGTTCCTTGAGCGCTGCTTTCAGATTCACAGCTGCAAGTGGAGAGAGAAATCAGCATGGCAAATAGCCAGTTATAACAGACTCTTCTGAAGTTCGCTTCAAAGGCGAGCCAGTCAATTTCAGATGCTGAGAAGAGAAGACTCCATACAAATATTTTTCATTCTTTGTCTATCATCTCTACCCAAAACTACAAATTGTGCATCTCCAATCAAAAAATTAAACTGGGGAATTTGACAGCTGCTTATAACGCATCTTTGTACGTCAGTAGATCATTGATTAGCATACCTCCTCCGAATAGTCTACCTGGTCTAATGGCTTGTAGGACTGTTAATCTTTGTGATCCAATAATGTCAGACAGCTTAATCCTTGCAGTGACATTCTCGTAAGGGGTATGCGACATGTCTAGGATATTCATCTTGGCGAGTAAATCAATAAGATGGCATGCTCAGGTTGGTCTTTCGGTTTCCAGTCACAAATTTCGAACAGTGAGCAGTTGCTGGAGCGATCCCTTTGCATTAGAAAATCGAAGAAATGGCCTTTCGGTGGCAGCTGCTATTTGTACGGCTTCTTTTGAGGAGACAATTTAACCTCTTAGCAAAATCGACCAAAGCAGTGGAACCCCCAACTTTAAAACCTTTCGTCTCTGATTATTATTAACATCTGCCCCTACCCAAATGTTGTTGATTTGACAAACTGCAAGGCCTAACAAATTGTGGACTCAAGATTCAGCGTTGGAGAGGACATTGGAAAATTCTGAGCCTGAGTAATCCTAGCCGGGTAGAACAATTACTTCGGCAGGTCAACGGTGTGGTCCGCCTCTATTTTTAAGAAACTTCGTATCAACAAAATTCTAACGCAATCATCTGCAGTTCGCATTGTTCGTTGTTGATACGATATTTTAAGGCGCAATTCATAAGTATTGTCGCCGTGAGTCTTTCCCTGGATATGCTTTTTTGTTTTTCCCTGGCTTGAAAGAGTCTTTATGAAACTAATGTCTAATCGAAGTAATTCAAATAAGTCCTGAATATATCAAGGCATCAGAGCACAGGTGACCGGCTTAAAAACGAGGCATTGTGAAATGGAGAGACCACTTTTTTACTGACGAATTGATCTTTTATAATTGGGAAAAGTAGTCCATTTCTCTTAATTGGTCAACATAAGCACTGTAGATATCATCGGTGGTCAATGCACTAGAAGAAATTGAATCGAAGGGGTCACTTGGCCACTTACCATTATTTATATCAACCGTGGAAAGTATGTCAACTAAAACCGAAACCTTAAGCCCATTAACAAACTTAGTAAAGTCCAATATCACACAAAGCTTACCTCGTTATGAGCGGATTAGATAAAGTAATTTTGGCCCAAACATAAACTATATATTAAGTGTTCTATAAGACCGTCAACTTTTTGATGTCAAACTTTACAATTGCCTTAGTGTATCACTTTAGATTGGGGGAGCAAAAGCAGGATAGGCCAAAATAGGAAAACAATTTATTTGTATGATGCCTTACATGAGGAATTTTCGGAGGAGGACGAACAATATATTCAAACCACTTGGAGCAAATAATAGCTTGACTGACTTAAAATAATTAGTCAATAGAAAATATTGTTGTTACAGTTTATATTTAGATATTTTCATGTACGATAAAAATATATTTCGTTCATTCATTTTTATAAGTAATTATTTTAGGAAAATTTTCTCCATATAATTCATTTCTATAAAATAAACAGAGTCTAATATACGAATTGATGCCCCGTATATCTGTAATTTTTTTTAGGACATCATATGATGATGAAAAGGGCTGTTGGATTGGGAGTTTTAGTAATTCAAGTCAAGCTTTGTTGATAATGACGTGACATTTGCTTTTCTTTAAGACAAAATCCTTTGGTGTATGCTTATGTAAATTTTCTCAGTTTCCGCCGGACAGAGCTCCATAATGAAAGCAGAAATAAATCAATTGAGGATGCATTTTTGTGAAGCTGAGCAAAAAAAAATTGCGAGATAATATGATAATGAAGAGCCAAAGAGCAGAAGTCGAAGGCGCTTTATTTGGCATTTTGCCTTTTTGAATGTTAAGCCGCCCTAAAATGTAACTATTTTATAATAAGATCATTTTTAACTTAATCAAGTTAATCGTCTTTCTTTTTCTTTTCAAAAATAACAAACCTATAACAAATTCTGAACCTGTGTATAGAAATAAATCGTTGAAAAACATACCTGTGTATTATGGCTTGATTGTGTAGACTCATTTTACCGCTTATATAGTAGATGAGAATAATTACATCACAGGATTAATGCAAGGGCTGTGGATCTTTCTCCTATGTAAATATTTGCAACCTTTCTAATTTATAGCTTTTTTACGATAAAAGCCTACGTTTATTTCTGCAAACGGCGGGAGACCAAATGGCAATTGAGTTCGATTGGGCTTTGTGTGGAGCTAACATGCCAAATAAAATCATCTCTTTTGTGAATTTGATCGCTTAAATCATCTTATCATATAATTTCTCAGTAGTTGACATCTGGCGCTCCTCGACGCATGCTCCCTAGTGGCCTCAACAACCGGCCTATTATTCCCATTGGCCTTAAGGAGTCACTATTTCTCCATTTAGAAGTAAAATATAATTGATGCAAATAGAATAATAAACTGGTGGCCTTTTGTTTTCACATCCAGTAGTCTTCCTCTCCGGGTGCTTGCACGTTGCCTTCTAGGCATTATCCTGGGGAGTTTGCGCGTGTGGAAGTAGCAAAATATTATATGCATCCGATGCATAGGGGCTTACTTCATCTTAGTTATTGGATTATGTGGGTGTTCATATTATTTAATATGCTGAATTTTATCTAGGAAGGCATTAGGATAAGCATCAATATTAGGATCTCGTGATTCACGCAATGATTGAATTTTACAATTTAATTAAATGCAAATTTGTGGTAAAAATAAAAATAAATACGATTCCAATGGATTCGTTTGCCTCTTCCTTCTCCATTCTTGTTTCCCAATTTGAGGTGCATGTATGAGAAGCCAATTTTTTATGTGAAGTTAATTGTCAATACTAATAAAATATTTCACATATGTCTGCTTTGCATTTATACAATCCCATAAAGCATTTGGTTCAAGCATTTACAATTGGCTTTGAGTTCAATGCAAATGCTGAAAGCCTAAAGCTACTTGGAGAAAATGTAATTGTGTTTGGTAAAATTTTTTTGCAAATGAACTTTGAGTTGAATGTGTGTTTGGTAAAGAAAAATTTTGCAAATGACTTTGATGGGTATAATATATATATATATATATATATATATATATATATAGATATATTTTTCTTTTTTTCTTTTTTTTTTTTTTTCTTTTTTCTTTTTGAAAATTCAACTAAACCCTTCCCCGGACAAGCAAAGGGCTACGGCTGCCGATGAGCTAGATCTGGTGCCGGCGGCCCTCGGCTAAGGTCGCCAAAGGTCGGGCGACCTTCAGCGGCCCTCGGCTGGGTCGCACGACCCTCGCCGGAGGTCACCCGACCTCAGGCAACCTCAGCCGATGACCGCTGGCGCTAGATCTGGCTCGTCGGCGGCCATCACCCTTCGTCGGTCCCGTGAAGGGGCTGTTCCTTTTTCATTTAAAAAATAGATAAATACAGGGGCAATAACTGAAATATGAAAAATTAATGAGGATAGTTTAGGAAGATAAAAAATATTTTCAGCATTCCCAAGAGCTGGCTTTCATTTGAAAGCTCCTTGAAATTGGTTGCCAAACACTCATATTTGAAATTTGAAGGGGCTTTGGGGATTTGAATGGGCTTTCTAAATGCCCATCCAAACGCACCCAATGTTAGATCTCAAATTCCATGCCCACTTTGAATATGACAAAATAACATATTCAAGACATGATGACATTATTAATATGTTAACTGTGGCGTCAACTTCTCCAGGAAGAAAATATAAGATAAATTACTCCTTAACTATAGAGAATCTCATGTTAAAAAAAAAAAAAAAAAAAACTACAGAGAATCTCCGGTAAATCTGTTCACCCGCTCTGTGCGCAAGGTGCGGTTACCCTCCTAAATGACCCAACTGCCCTCACTTTTTTGACGAATTTCCTTAAAAAAAAATCCCCTACTCTTCCCTCAGTCTCTCCCTACCACCAATCGGTCACCGCAAGCCTCCGCCACGCGTCGCCGTCGCCGTCGCCGTCGACTCCCCTTCCCGTGCTGTCACCCCTCGTCGTCGAGCCGCCCCCGGCCATAGCCTGCGCCGATCGTTTCGCGTCCCGTCTCGGCCAAGCCACCATTTCTTTCTCTCTCCCCGTGTTTCCTCTTCGAAGCAATTATTTTGTCAATCTGAACGGCTTTTTCACTTATGAAGGAAGGCCGCGTGTAACTTCTAGGCAAACACAGCGAAAGTGAGAGATCTCTCTCCGTTGCGTCATCAAGTTGCTACGAGGATCAGACTCGGACTTTCCAAGTCACCGGGCAGACCCAATTCGGAGATCCATCTCTGCATCGTCCTCACAGAATGAAGAGAAAGAGGGAGGGAGAAGAGACGGCGACGGCAGCTGGGACAGGCGGCAGCCGTGACGGCGGATCGGGGAGGGGTTACGAGGTGTTCCTGAGTTTGGGGCTTTTGCTTCCGCTAGGCTGAAGGTGATGGTGAAGGAGATGTTTGTTGAAATTTTGGATTTTTTTTTTTTTTTTTTTTTTTGGGTTCTTTTTGGAGTATTAGAGTACTTGTGGTGATTGGTGGGATGATGCTTGCAGGCTGCGGCAATACAAGCTGATCGAGATAAAACTCCTATAGATGTTTGTGTATAATTTCTTTTGTACTGATTCTGTATAGTTATATCTGCTATTGAATTCACTGTTGAGTTACATTTCGTTGTTCATTTCCTTCATGTAATCACAAACAAAGATCCAGTTTCAAATGTGCGGTTGAATACCATAGACACTATTCCTCCTGTCTGCCCTTGTGCTAGCACTGGACCTTGTTTCTTTCTCTTCCTTTTCTTTGGTTTTTTCAGTGTAGTATAACCAATGTAGAGTTGAAATGTTGCGCAATGGTTACCATGGAGGTGGGCGTACGTGCATGTGTGGGTAGGCCTTTTTTAGAACTTTGAAGCATTTAAGTGTGCAACTTTTTTCTTGATTCTTAAGAGGTGTGAAGAAATGATTAGAGATATTGATACCAAAGCTTTAATCACAATGAATATTTAGTTTCAGGAAAAAGAAATGTACCAGGTTGAGACAAACAAGTAACACGACAAGAAGCTTGTTGGTTCTGAGTTCTGTCTTTCGTAGTGCATTGTTAATTCAGAATCTTACATTTTTCATCAATTGAATGGACATATCCTCAATTATGAAGGTTGCTACACTCGCTTGTAGTTTTCTTCTCCTTATTTCTTTTATCCAGTTTCTGTTTTTCTAGTTCAACTTAATCCTCTTCTCAAATTTGAGTGAGTTTCACTTTTCCTCTAAAAAGGATGAGATATTGGCTTACCGTTGCAATTATTGTGATCTAGAATAAAAAGTTTAAACAAATCCAGGTTAGCACCTCTTTGATTTCTCACCATGAATTTCTCTTTACATTGACTTGATGAATCCAAGTGCACTTGGTTCTTTGTTCCCACTCTAACCATTGGTGAACTGGGAACTTGAGCACTTTGTTAGTATGTTGATGTTTACTTTGTCAGCATGATACTTTTTCATTTGCTTTTTACTGGGTTGTTAATTAGATGTCTATATTAAATGCCAGGCAAAAATTCCTGATATTGAGAAGTGTTTAGACATAGTCACCACTCTACAGGCCAAGAAGGGTTCTGTGAGGTTCGTTGTCTCACGCAACTCATACTTCTGACTATGTGAACTAGATTTTGGGGAAATTTCCTTTTTATATTTCACAAGAGTGTTAGTTGCTTTTTAACAACAAGCTGTGGATTTCAGTAATTTAGTTGAGGCTTGCCCAATTGATTGACAACCTAGTGTTGAAATTGCTAGGCTTTGAATCTTGAAATGATTGCAGTTACTTACCTCTGAGCAAATTAGATCGAGATGTTCACATGTAATTAGAATGAGAAAGAGACTTTCCTTCTAAAATGCTTGCTTGCCCCATTTATGGAAATGAAGATTGTCGATGCACATCACTAAATAGGAAGCCTTGTTTATGCTTTCCATGTTAGGAAATTTTCTCATTTAAAGGTACAGGGAACATGCTGATTAGTCGTTGCATCTTGCATGTTATACCTTATGAATCTTCCTTATACTTTATCACATCAAATGATTTGTCATTGAAAAACGTCAGTATTATCTCCCATGTTTAGCAGTCGTGCATTAGAGGCTTTCAATCGCTCATCTTAAAATGAGTAGGAATTATCTACATTTAGGTTCTATTTAAAAAGGGAATCACCTCGGCAGATCTTTCTCGTATTTTGAGAAAGCGCAAGAGTATGGGAAGAGATATTGTTTTGCATGTTATTCTAGTTCAGAGTCTGGTTAATGGTATTGCAAAAACTGACAAAAGAAAGGTGGAGATGTATATAATTCTGGAGTTCTTTTCTTTTTCTTTTTTAAACTGTTTCACATCAGTTGTTATTCTTTTTTTTGCTGAACCCTTAATGAAGCTCAGAGCTGGTATTAGTGTCTTATGTATAGAACAAAATAAACAATTCATTTGTTTCATGTGTCCCTTGATTTATAGACGAGAATGCTTTCTTGCTGGTTGAATATTCTTCAGAAAGCAATAGTTATCGAACAAACCCCTTAGTAGAGTTATTTACATGAGAGTGAATCTAACAAACTTGGGGTAAGAAGTTAGTCTTGGAAATTGTTAACCTCATGTGAAGTTTAAGGCCATCCTTTTCCTTAATGCAAGATTTAAAGGATCTCTTATTTCTATCTCTTGACTAAGAAAAAGGCTAAGATTTGGATTGGGTATGATTCAATTCCATGGTCGCCACATCTTATCTGCATCATCTCTGGCATATCCATGTCCAAAGGAGATCTAGTCTGAGGGCAACATATTGGTGGGTGATTTGAGGATTCTCATTGACTTTGCCATAGCTAGTATCTGTTTGTATGCACCCTTCTTGTTTTTGGTTTCTTTTTGTATGTTGGCTATTTGGAAACCCTCCCAAGGCAATCACACGCGGAAAACCTCTGATGCCGAATAGTTCCATAAGGTTTTCATCTAAGCAGCTAATGCCCCCTCACCTTCTTTGGACAGAGTCCTTCCCTGTCTCTTTGTTACCAGCTATGTCGTGTAAGAGAACTTGAAGTTTGACCGTCTCATTCTCTACTGGTTACCAGTCTCTGCATAAATGGTGAATCCTACCAATACCTTCTGCCGTCAACAAGGTTTCTTGCTCATGTGCTATAATTGCCATATCTCTGCAGTGGACAAGAATCTGTGAGATTTATCCTGCACGATCAGTCCTTCCAAAGCATCGACTGTGAAGTTGCCAGGCATGTCAGCCTCTCTGCCAAGTCCCATCTATCTCTCTCTCTCTCGCGCGCGCGCAAACACAGACAAACACAAGTACTACTACGTGCTGTCTCCATCTTTCTTTGCACCGAGGTTTACTCCATTAAATAGGCTGACTGTTAACCCTCTGACAGTACCTAAACAAAGGTGTGATATTTCTCTCTAAACGAAAATCCAGGATTTGAATTGATCAATCATTTCAAATTGGGGCACCTTGATGCAACAATTACTTCACCACTCCATTCCACCACAACGATATACTCTTGTTTCCTCTCTCGTTTGTTTGATATGTAAACCTGCATAATGACTGAAGCAAACTGCCTTATACGCTATAGCAAAGTGACCTGTGACTGAGGATGCCATTATATGCATGCACAATGACCATGTGCTTCTATTACGGTAAGATTGAATCATGGCCTCAGAACTGGAATTTAAGTTTGAAATTCAAGCTGAACACTTTTCGGTGTGTGTATTTTAACTGGGGATACTTAATGGGTATCTGTCAGAGACTCGTGCTGTTGACTGTTGAGGCTTTTCACAAAGTAAACTTGTTATCACATAACCAGATCATATTTTTTTCAATCCAGAGTTCTTTCTCATTATATCTGCTGGAGTTCTTTGTATTGTCTTAGAATCCACCAATTTTTTCCTTTGCTGTTTCTGTTTTTCATCTGGAATCCTTAACAGTCCATCAGTCATCTTTTATATATGATGTCAACTAAATGTTTCTCATAATATTGTTATGCTAAAAAATATTATCTTAAAAAATCTCTTTGCTCCTTGATGCTCTCTTAGCTGATCATATCACCCCTTTCTATCTTTACAAAGCAAACGGAGGATAGGCTAGTTTAATTCTTGCCATAGTAGGAACTAATTTTGGTGCAGTTGACATGATGTGAAACATCTGATCGTCTTTTCTCCTTTGCAAATGCCCTTCTGGAAGCAATATTCCTAATAATATAGGTTAGTGCTTTGAAGAGCCCATGCTGATCTCAAGAATGAGGTGATTTTAGATTTGAAAACCTGAATATCACCTGTAATATTTAGCTAGTTGGTTTGATGTCTGAAGGTCTGATTAGAAACCGACATGGTGTGGGATTACTGTATTGGGCTTTAAGAAGACCTAAGACTATCAATACTTCTATGGCGCAAAAGATAATAAGCTGACTGGTTTTTATGACTCTCTATTTTGTCTACAGGCACTCCTTGCTGATTTTGAAGTCTCTGAAGGCATGTATTCATGAGCTCGCAATGAAGATACTGATTCTGTCTGTTTATGGCTGGGAGCAAATGTTATGTTGGAGTATTCATGTGAAGAGGTTGTACTCGTGTTTAAGCAATGTCCCTTTCTCTCCAATAATGATGTCAAGTATCTTATTTATTGCATAAATTTATGTTGCAGGCCTCAACCCGTCTACAAAAGAACTTAGAAAATGCTAAAGCAAGTTTAGAAATTCTTGTTGCTGATCTACAATTCTTAAGGGACCAAGTAACAATCACGCGGGTAAGTGAGAATTATTTGGAACGTGGAGGTCCTTGTTTGTTTCAAGCCATTTACTATGTCAGTTTTGGGTAGGTCTATTAGGGTCGAACTATCGTTGCTCTGAATTTCGTAACTGGTGTGAGGCTATAAATTGGGAAGACATGTTAATTGGTGATGAACTGGAGTGTGGTAAGTTAGCACGAATGCGAACTTGAAAAAATTCAAAGCTTATTGTAGGACCATATCCTTTAGTTTGTCATGGCAATTAGGTTGGTGGCCGTGGGAATTTTTTGTTTTTTTTTTTTTTTTTTTTTTGGGGTTTTGTTGGGGGCGGCGGCGGCCCCAGGGGGGTTGGTTGGGGTGAATTAGCCCTTGAGAGGTGAATTTTTATTTGGCAGGTTACGATTGCTCATGTGTATAATTGGGATGTTCACCAAAAGAGAATCGGTCTAGCTGGTGTTCCTACCAAAGACTCTTAAATGAATCTTTTCAACTTGGATCATGGTAGCAAAATGTGCACTCTTGGATGGAAGTACGACTTTGATCTCCCCATTTTCGATTAGGTGGATGAATTATGTACCACTCTGCGTTCGCAATGGTTAAGACCGACTATGAGTGATTTTGGTTAGGTTGAGTTAGATGTACTGCACTACACAAAGCTTGTCATGTAAACGATTCTGACTGAGAACCTCTTGGGCTTGAGTTTTCACTTACTATGTGCAGTGTGCTAGTTTTGAGTTAATGTTGCGTCCATCAATTTTTCGTCGTTTCACCTTAACTATGTTTGTTTAGTAAGAACCAATTTGAATTTGAATTTGGGGGAAAAACATGGGCCTGCGTATGGTCCACTGTGGAATACGTCAGCAGGAGTGTTTTTGGATCAAGTGACTTAGTGTTGTAATTTGGTGGGTCTCTTGCTGTCAAATCTTGGAGATTTCTATTATATTAGAGCAATGCAAGTATAGTCTAGTAACAAAGTCCGTGCCATGGCAGTATGTATATATATTACTAAAATCAACTCTTTGCAATTTTAAAGTATTTAATGTAAGTACATTACTAAGTCAAATTTTTTATTCAAGCCAATACAGTAGTGCCAACCTTGAGTTCTAACTCCTATTAGATATTCGATGCTTGAAACTCCCCTCAAATCATGGAGTATTAAATTTTTGGCTCCAGCTTCACTAAAACAAAGTTGAGATATTCAAGATCAAGTCGACTTGGTACACCCAAATTAGAAGATGGGCTTCAATAACTCAGAATATTATCTACATTTATCTGCTTTAGGTATACTATAGTTTTCAAATATCTTTCCCTCTATTTTTGTAACTATCAATTATTCTCTGAACAAAATAATAGAAATTGGATTAGAATTGCGAGTCTCTTAAGCATTGTATTAGTGAACTCGATCTTGATTCAATGAAATACTTGGTGTAGAAGCGCAACTTGAAACCAAACCAATCGATTTCAACTAATTATTAAGTCAAGCTTGAATTAGGTCTAAGTTGGACTCAACTTCACCACTAATGCTAGGCCCACAAAATCTGATATATGTATGAGGACTTTTATGGGCCAAATAGTATTTCCAACATTGAATTGTATGTTATATGACCTAAGTTCTTCCTTGGTAGGAGGGTTACACGCATTTCCCGATGAGTTATGGCCTCCAAATGAATGCGAATCTCTAGAGAAGTTGACGGAGAAAAGTATATGAATCAAAATTCAATGGGCCAATTGGGGCAATTTAAAGTCAATTGGGGCAATTGACGGTGTGATTGGTAGGAGCCTTTCACTGTTGGTGTGGACTCCTCAATTTCGGAAATGATTTTCTCCATTACTGCGACATATTCATGTGGTGATTGTACGGCCGCAAGGTGGGCTGCTGCAGGAGATTTCTATTGCACGAATGATGCATTTGATGATCCGGCTAATGTTGTTTTTTTATCCCCACTCCCACAATTTATGCATTCTTACCGCAAAAGCCTGCATTTATTTCCTAGGTTACACACATTTCCTTGATGAGTGATGACTAAGCCTCACTTGGCCATGACAAAAAGTTGATGGAGAAATTCATCCCGTTAATTCATCCAATTTTCATTAAAAGGACAAAATTGCTCCAAATTATTTAATTGCAATTTAATTGGTAGCCCCAAATTCATTAACTTTTTTTTTTTTTTTAGTTTTTCTATTTCAATGTAAGATTCAATTACTGTAATTAAGAATTTCACATGTCTAGTTTTTCTTTATTGTAGGTATTTGAAATATATTTAAAACAACATTTCTTTTTTCACGGTTAGATATTTCTTCCAAAAAATTTAGTTTTTTTCTAAAAAAGAAATTTCCAAGAAACCTAGTATGTCGAAGAAATTTAAGGATAAATTGTCAAGTAGAATCTAGACAAATTATTACATAAATAATTTTTTTAACATAATCACTTGTTTACAAATTTTAAATTTTGTTGTGCATATCACTATCAAACTCCTTCTTATCGTTTGACCAAATAAAATTCCTTCTTATCAGTTCTCTTCTATACATACATACAAACATGCATGGAAATTTATCTGATCTTATATATATAATGGGATGATTGGATAAATCAAGGACTAGCAAAGATTTTGAACTTATTTCAAAATAAAGATTCAGAAAATTTATCTGAGAAATTTAGATAGATTATCAAAAGGGCCTTTAAATTTTGTAATCAATCAAGAATGATCAGCAAATATTTTAATAGTGCATTTCATTTCAATACATTATTTGTCACAAATATAATTATTCTTCTATCTAATCAAGGATAAATTGATCACGCCACTTGGTGTGACATTGGATTAAAAATAAGGAGACCTTTGCTAGGCTTAACAAAAGTAGAATGGAATTCTGGTTTCAGTTGACAAAAGCTAATCCTTATGAATCGAATGAGCAAAACAAAAGCAATTGCACCTGATTGTACAGTAAAAGTTATATAGTGAAAGTAACAATAATTTTGCTACAATAATTTGATGGTGAATAGTATCTTGTCTACTAGTACCGGAGGCCCCTTAGCATAGTAAAAGTAAGCAATATGGTGAACATATTATTGCACATGTTGTTATAGTTTCTAGTGGCTATCTTCTCCTAGTAATTCTATCCTTCTTCTAATAGGTTGACCCCATACCAGTCGTCTTCTTTTGTATCTCTACTACAGTGTGATTGGTAGGAGCCTTTCCCTGTTGGTGGACTCCTTACTTTTGGAAATGATTTTCTCCATTACCACAACATATTGATGTGGTGATTGTGCATCAACAAGGTGGGCTGTTGCAAGAATGACGCATTTGATGATCCGGCTAATGTCGTTTGTGATTTTGTGGTGATTTCGGCATTTTGGTTGTTTAACTAATTCCAGACTGATTATTCAGAAGTTTATCCCCCAACTCTCAATTTATGCATTCTTACCCTAAAAGCATACATTTATTTCCCAGGTTATACATGGATCACCTAAAACCGTGTGGTCGTTACTTGGATGTTTCTACGACCTTTCCAAAAAGCACACTAGGAGGGCCTGCAATTATCAAATCACAAAATAATGGATCTTAACTGTGAAAACAAAGCTTTTTAAGATTTTACAAATTGCTACAGAATGCATTATGACAGGTATCAATCCATCAACTAATCATAAAATGGAAATAGTTGCATGGATTATGGTTTGTAGACCAAATGTGATCACATCCATTGATTTTTAGGTGATCCATGTATAAGTTACGTGATTAACGATTTTGTGATGGACCGATTTATGTGGATCCGAGGACTGACAAGTCTAACCCAAAGAAGTCTATGTGAGTTATAGGAGAGAGTGTGAACTTCCTCTAAAAAGAAAGATGAACTTAAGCTCTCTTTGCTTAAAATATACGCGAGTCTATCCTCAAGTCTTTCTCAGACCCTCTTGTACGTTTTGTCTGGTCAATTCTTTGTCAGGCCCACTTGTTAAAGAAAAAGCAAAAGCAAACGCACATGTTTGTTTGTAAAAAAAAAAAAAAAAAAACGCACATGTTTGGCTAGTCAATTCGTCTGCATGCAGTCAAATTCCACATTGATCAACAGGCTCGTTGTTCGTGTGTGAGCCTGTTTGTGTTCACACACATAACGTGTTTTGCAATTTCAGGAGCAGGACCGAAACTCACATTGATATCATCAAAACGCATAAAGACCCTCATTCAAGATTAAAAATGTTTTGAAAATCTTGACTTAGTTGATCTCCTTGTGGAGGAGGAACTGCATTTTCTTCGCAATTTCCACAAAAGAATCAGGTAAAGTCTCCCTCTTAAGATTCTTTTAGCTCGACGAAAGGGATCTCTTTTTTACATGTAGTTTGCAAAATGAATACTCAAATTGTGTAAAAGATTAACATTAGCATGGACTTCAATTAAAAAAAACATAGAAAACTTTAACCAATGTCTTTAAGTGAAATTAAAGTACATAAACTTCGAAGAAGGTCAGCCAACTAAAATTGCCTAATCTATTATACAGAGTTAAAGCTGAAAGTCCAGAGAGCGTTAGCTTCCATGCTCGCTATTTTGACGAATTTCCATAAAAAAAATATCCGTACTGTGAAAAATCCCCTACTCTTCCCTCAGTCTCTCCCCTCCACCAATCGGTCACCGCAAGCCTCGGCCACCTCGCCGCTGCGTCGCCGTCGCCGTCGCCGCTGCGTCGCCGTCTCCGTCGACGTCGACTTCGACGTCGTATCCCCTTCCCGTGCCGTCACCCCTCGTCGTAGAGCCCCCGGCCATCGCATGCGCCGATCGTTTCGCGTCCCCTCTCGGCCAAGCCACCGTCTCCGTCCCCGACTCTCTCCTCGAGGCAGCGGACGAGGCCGGATCTGGGCTTGGCGAGATTGGAAGCGATGGTCCCCCACTCCCCACTTATGGCTTGAAGGTGAAAAGTGATGCACAGCTCTCTCTCTCTCTCTCTCCGTGTTTCCTCTTCGAAGCAATTATTTTGTCAATCTGAATGGTGTTTTCACTTATGAAGGAAGGCCGCAGGTAACTTCCTGGCAAACGCAACGAAAGTGAGAGATCTCTCTCCGTTGCTTTATCAAGTCGCTACAAGGATCAGACTCGGACTTCCCAAGTCACCGAACAGACCCAATTCGGAGATCCATCTCTGCATCGTCCTTCCAGAATGAAGAGAAAGAGGGAGAAAAAGAGACGGAGACGGCAGCTTCAACAAGCAGTAGCCGTGACGACGGATCGGGGAGTGGCTACGAGGTGTTCTTAAAATTCAGAGGTCCCGACACCCGTTTAACCATGGCTGATTGTCTCTACAATGGCCTGATTGGTGCAGGGATCCGTGCTTTCAAGGACAATGAAGAGCTTCGATTTGGCGAAGAGATCGAAGGTGGTCTCTTGCAAGCGATCGATGACTCCAGAATTTACATTCCGATATTCTCCAAAGGCTACGCTTCAAGTAAGTGGTGCCTCCGTGAGCTGGCACGCATAGTGGAGCTATCGAGAGGTAATGATGAGAAAGTGATCCTCCCTATATTTTATGATGTGGACGCAGATGATGTCAAGCTTAAGACTAAATTATATCGGAAAGCCCTTCGGAAGCACAAGAATGAATATGGGAAAGGTTTAACAAAGAAGTGGAAGAAGGCTTTAAGAGAGGTTGTCAGAATTAGAGGAAGGAATCTAAAAGATCATGGGTATTATTTGCTTATCCATTGACTTTATTTTTTTTGTTGAAATTTTCGATTTCTCATTCCTTTAAAGAATAGTTCTTCGATTGCTGCTGTCCAACCTTATGCAACATATGGTTGGATTTGACGCAATGAGGGAGCTAGAAATTTTGCTAAGAGGGCGAGGCTTCTTGCACAAATTGACTTTTCACCTCTAATATCAAGTTTTTATAACAATTAAAGTTAAGTGATAGAAACTTAATTAATTAATCTATAATGCCAAAAAACCAAGATATCCATGAAGATCGAAGATGTGATAAAATAGTAAGACCATATATTTGTGAAAAATAAAAAATCTAAATTTCTTAACTTCAATTGCATTACTTATATGAATTTAAGGACTTTTGGTGTACTTTTCCTTGACCCTATGCCTATAATGTTTTCCTGAAAAATTAGATTGAGTTTGATGTTAGATCTTTCTGTTTGTGTTACATTAAGGAAGCATAGAGAAATTATAGCATAGACTTAGTCTATCGCAGTCCATACGATATCCAAAAACTTACGGCCAAGAGGAAAAAACTGATCCTTGTGGTTTTGGTTTCAGCCCTAGGGAATTCATATGCTTTGCTGCTGTTTTCCTTGAAATAACCGGCTAATTACGGTCGCACCACCGAGTCACACAAAAATAATGGAGATTTTTATGATAATAGTTTCATAACCCCATAAGAGGATACTATAGGTCATGGTTTTCTTATTTGGTTTGGGTATACAAGACCGAACATTGCAAAGATCTTTGTATGCCATTATCCAAAAGAACCAAAAAAAGAAAAAGAAAAAGGATCTCTGTAAGTGTTAGAGGTTCAATCTTCCTGTATATTTCTGATTAGAGTAATTCTTGATTAATTTGCAAAGGATTGACTTAGGTTCAGGTGTGTTATCAATCTTGGGCTTTTGTTTTCATTGTGGTGGGGCAGGGGTCATCGGCTCCTCTAGTGGCCAGTTGTGCATAGACAAGATCTGCAACCTTAAACTGAATATTCTTCTATAGTGATTTATAGTAGAATGTTAAAACATAAAAATTGGTTCATGCTGTTGCTTTAAACATGGACCTATGCATGGCCTCATATCTTGATTAACCAAAAATTCACCTAAGGGACTTCCAAGTAGTTGTAGTTATGGTTGAAGAAATCTAAAAGCCTCTAGAAAATGGATAAGTACTTTAACAGTCGTAAATTACCTTGAGATATGGAGCTACCCTCTATCCTAGTTTGTGATAGTTTTTCTATAAACCCTAGCCGTTACTCTCTGCTTACTTGCATCCTTCTTCATTAAAGCTTACCATTTCTATCTTTCGTTAAACGCATTGCTAGTTTCAATCCTCGAGAACGGGAAGGGCTAGCCTATTACTGCCCATGCCCAACTTGTGTCGTGCAACATTCCCAGGGAGGCAATTGTTTTGAGAAAAATTTTCCTCAAAAAAATTGCCTCGTCCAAGGCAGGCCACTGCGGGGTGCGGATTTCCAATGCTCCATGGCCATCCATAATTTTAAAGTTATCGGTTTCTATATGAAATTATCAACTTTAATTTGTGTCTTACCAACTTCTTTTTCCATTGTTTTACAAACAAGTTTTAGCTTACCGGCTTTTACGTGAATCATTTACTAAGTTTATTAGATTGTTTGCCAATTTACAACTTCTGTACAACTCACCATATTGTTTACTCCACATTTCAAAATTACCAAATCTTGTACCGAATTACTAACTCTAATATGATTGTCATATTAACTAATCTCTAATTAAGTTAATAACTAGTTTAAGCTACCCATTCTTATTTGAGCTACTTATCAGTAGTTATTATTTGTTTCAAAACTACCAACCTTCATAAAAACTTTCGTTAATAACGCACAAACTTTTATTTGCACTGGTTATGAACATCATTAGGCAACGAAATCTGTTGTTAAATCACCAATCCTAAGTTGAGTTACTCACCAATTTGTTCTGATGTTTGTTGGTAACTCGAATCAAGGTTGATATATATTCCAGAAAATCTTCCTCATTTTCGGTTAGCATTCGACTCCATCGATACGTTAAGAAAAATTCGTTTGAGATAGTATTCTTGTTTCCGATATTCAAGGCAACTGCGAGTGAGATTTTTTCTTTTCCGTTAACCTTCAAACTCATCCCTATTGCTTGAAGAGATTATCAAGACCGAGTTACCAAGGACTTGATATTTAACCAAACTTCTAGAGGTCTCACTATTAGCTGTGTGCGACAAGAAGAAACCAACTGGTGTGAAAAAGTATAAAATGAAGTGGAGGCATAATTATCAAATCAGTTCTAAATTTATTGTGCATGACATTTGAGTACTAGACATTTTTTTCCAATGTGGTCAAAAGTATTTTGCGTGAAATTTTAATGTAATCTTTTTACCCAATTGCCATGAGAAATTACTAACATGACATCCATTCATCGCCATTGTCCTACGTGGCTAGTTGATGTGGACAATTTTACTTGAATGACATCCTGCATAGATTGCCAATTCAGCAATTATCGGTGGACATTGACTGCAAGGACTACATTGAAATTTTGTATAAAGGTTTAGGATAATATTATTGAAATTGAAAAGTTTATGACTGAATTGACATTTGTATAATAAATTTAAGATTGATTTCATAATTTTTCCATAAAATGGAACAAAGGCCCACAACCTATTCCAACACAACGGCTCACAGCACTAGTTAGTCACAATTTGCCAGTGACTTCTAGTCGAAGCCCAGTTAGACCCTTGTCACAAAATAACCTTTTCCCATTATTGACTAAACCAAAGAACCTTGATAGCATTAGCTTTGAACCATGAATAAAGTCCCCTCTCCTCCTCCTCCCTTGAAAACATATGGTTTTTTTTTTTCAAACGGCTCACAGATTGAAAGATCGCTTTTTTGTGTTGGTTTCTTTTGAAGCAAATTATTTTGAACTTGATGATAACCTTCTAGTGCCACGTAATGTGTGCACAGTTTCCATATATATGATTTTTCAATCTGAGATGATTGCATGTCATGCATGTGGCAGCCTATATGAACTTATGAATCTCACAATCAAAGAGGTTTCTAGTTTGTTATGGACAAGAAGGACAGATGTGCTTGATCATTTGGTGGGAATTAAAGATCGAACGGATGAGATTATGAAGTGGTTAGATCTAGAAGCTTTTGATGTACGATTTATCGTGATTTATGGTATGGGTGGCATTGGAAAGACGACCCTGGCTAAGGCTGTCTTCAGACAAATCTCCCCTCAGTTTCAGAGACATTGCTGCTTTCTTAAGGATGTTCGGACTCATGATATAATAAACTTACAAAAGAAATTGTTGTTAGACATTTTCCATTTGAGTTGCACAAACCTATCCTTCATTGATGAAGGGGCTGGCATGATCCAGACGAGATTTCATGACAAGAAAGTTCTCATTGTTCTTGATGACATTGACAATCGAGACCAAATCATGAGACTTGCCGGTGAGCCCAACTGGTTTGGTGGGGGTAGTAGAATCATCATAACAACTAGGAATATTGAATTCCTAGTAAAGGAAGGTGAGGATGACAATGTCCTAGCCTCTGTTAGCGGACAATTTTCATTCTACAATATGCCAGTGATGAATTTGCATGATGCTTTTCAACTTTTCTGTGAGCGTGCCTTGGGATGTGTTGAGCCTCCAACTGATTACATGGATATTGCATATAAGCTAATCAATGTGCTAGGAAGACTTCCGCTGGCTCTCAATGTCGTAGGTTCCATGCTCCGTGGAAAATGCCGAAGAACATGGGAAGACACCCTGCATAAGTTAAAGAATGTGATGAATGAGGATGTCAAGAAGAAGCTAATGATAAGCTATGAAGCATTGGAGCCTAATCAACAACAAATTTATCTTGATATTGCATGTTTCTGCTTCAACAAAGAGAAAACAACTTTAGTTAAATATTGGGATGCGATTTTTGGGTATTCGACCGAAATCGAGTTGAATATCCTCAAACACATGTCTCTGATAAAAATATCCAACAATAATAAACTATGGATGCATGACCAACTTAGAGACCTTGGAAGGAGTATCATCCATCCGGAAAGTGGCGAAATCCATATGAAGGGTAGCAGATTGTGGTCTCCTGAGGATGCCTTTCATGTAGTGCAAACAGAAATGGTAATCTTTACCTCTACATGTTTTCTAGTGCATCCATTAGCGTCATCACTTTTTTATCTAATTTCAAGTCAAACTTAAATATTTACTCATCGGTCGCTACTTTTATTTTCCAGGGAACCAAAGACATAGTGGTGCTCAATCTTGGTACACCTGATCCCAATAAGACATACATATTTAAGCACAAGCATTTTGTGCGCTTAGTCAACCTTAGGTTCCTTCAATTGGACCACGGAAACTTAGAAGGAGACTTTAAGAATGTTTTCTTTAATTTGAGATGGCTCTCCTGGAGCAATTACCCTTAAAAATTCCGAGCTACCAACCTTGGGTTGAAGAACTTAACGATTCTCATGCTATCTGGGAATAACGTTACTGAAGATTGGGGAGGATGGTGTCAAATCATGGTATGATCTCACAACATCCTTTTGCATTATATTTACTCCTCTTTTCTGAGTGTCTACTCAATTACTTTATAGGTAGCAAAACAATTGAAAATCCTACAGCTTGAGGATTGTCCATTCCTTAGAAGGACGCCCAAGTTCTTTGCAATCTCACAACTGGAGAAGTTGATTCTTAGATGCCTTCGACTAAGAAAGATTGACAAGTCCATCGGCAATCTAAAACATCTTGATTACCTTGAGATAAAGAGTGAAGCTATTGAGTCACTACCAGAGTCCATCGGCGGTCTAAAATCTTTGACAGTGCTAAGAGTAAATCGGACACCTTCATATGTGAACTCTCTAATTTTGCCATGCAGGGAACTTCAAAAGCTTCCTGACTCTATCGGACAATTGGAGTCACTACTTGAGCTAGATGTCCAATGCTTAAATATCAGTGAATTACCTCATTCTATTGGAAATCTTGAAAGGTTGAAAGTTCTACGCATCTCGCATTGCCCCTTGGAAAAGCTACCATACTCTATCGGACAATTGGAGTCACTACTTGTGCTAGATGTCCAATGTTTAAATATCAGTGAATTACCTCATTCTATTGGAAATCTTGAAAGGTTGAAAGTTTTATGCATCTCACATTGCCCCCTAGAAAAGCTACCATACTCGATTGGGAGGCTCCAATCATTGGTCAATTTGGATTTGATTGGGTCAAGTATCAAGATCTTACCTGATTGTATTGGAAATTTAAAAAAGTTGAAGGTACTAAGTCTCATATTCAACCGCATAAGTGAACTTCCGAAAACCATAGGAATGTTGGAAAATCTAGAAAAGTTATGGGTTGAATCTAAACATTTGGTGGGGGAAATTCCAAGTGAAATTGGGGCATTATCCTCGTTGAAAGTTCTAGACTTATCTCAAGGTCACTTTAGTGGATTGCCGACAACCATCAATCGGCTTACAAATCTCCAAAAACTTAATTTAAAGGTCTGTAATTCAATCCAATGGCTGCCTGAGCTTCCCAAGAGTCTAGCGTCTTTAGCCCTTTCATCGGATTCGCTGACCATGATCCCCGACTGCTCAAACCTAACCAATTTAGTTGACCTTGACCTTGCGATAATTAGCAATTCAATGCAAGAACCCAACACAGAGGGGATCGTGAGACTAACTACTTTGAGGGAAATGAACCTGAACGTTGGAAGAATGCCCCCAATTGATTTTAGTTCCCTCTTTCAACTACAAAGACTCCAAATAAGATATTTTGAGCCCCAATCTCTTGTCGGGCTCCCATCCAGCCTTCGAGAGTTGCGGTTATGGGATGTCCAGTCACCGATAAATTGGTCAGTCTTTGCCAACTTGGAGAATTTGTTGGAGCTGTGTATTGTTGGATATTCGCCGGGAGAGATTCAATTCGAGGTGCTTGGAGAGCTACGGAAATTCAACGAATTGAGCATGTATGACTGTCCATTGCTCAAGATGTTGCCCGTTCTGCCTGTTCAAAAGGAGATCCAGAGTTTGTTCCTGTCACATCCCGATCCTCAGGCACGCACACATCCGTCTCACTTGGTCGATTTTATAATGCGATATCCCAAGACAATATATCGCCGACCCTTTCATTTATTAAGCACATGCGGAAGCAGTTAAAATCCCCAGACAATAAAACGATGGGATAGAAAAGTATGGCCATATTTTTCATATTGAAATTTACAACCAAACTTTTATACATGGCATTAGACAGAGCACTTCACAAACTATTCGCAACTTCAGAGTCTCACTCTATCTACACATATACAAAAGGGTTCACAAAGAGATGGGATTTCAACCCTCATCTAAGTCATACTCTAGATCATCTTGATCCTCCTCTGATTCCTCTTTACTCAGATCATTCTCTTCCTCAAAATCACCTCAGAGTTCTCATTCATAATTTCTTCCTCCTCAGCTCCTCGTCGGGATCCTGAAATGTTTTCCCCAAACTGGGATGAGACTACGTCTCAGCGAGTTCTACCCCACTAAGCCCGATTAGTAAACTATTATACTAAAGGCTGCCTAAACACGCATAGGTCAGAAGACGTACCTTAGCATCAGATCCCACCTGCAAGTCAGTACAATTTACAATAGGCACTCAAGCAATCATATCACCGATCGAAGCATCGATCAAATCGACCTAGTCGATTACAAGCCAACAAGACCACTCACGGTCATTTCCACTCAGTCAATCAATTCACAACATCAAATCAAAACAATGATCAATCGACATCGTCGATTACATGTCAATTGGACCATTTCTAGGCCATCTCACTCCACACCATATAATCCCCAATAGTACACTCAGTCACAGAGCTACAGTAATGCTCTCGGGCGTCTATTCGCCAAGGTGATGTACAATAAACACTTTATGTGCATACTCTTAGGCATTCCACTTTCCTTCAGCCACATGGGCACGATACTCGATACACAGAATTATGGCCACGCGGGCACGATCTACGCCACACAGGCACGATCAACTATCGCCACACAGGCATGATCAACTACCGCCACACAGGCATGATCAATTATCGCCACATAGGCATGATCAACTACCGCCACACAGGCATGATCAATTATCGCCACACAGGCATGATCATCTATCGCCACACAGGCATGATCAATTATCCAACAATTTACGTGCATCCTCTAAGACAACCTCTTCGCCAAAATGACATATTCAACTACTGAACACACATGCATTCTCAAGGTGATATTCCGATTAACCGAGCCCACGTATTTCCTTTCAGGTGATTACCAATCTACTTTCAATACCGACAATCAATACCCAACGACTTCTCAATCAAATAATTAAATCAACTCAATAAAGCATTATAAATGCTGCACAACATACTTGGCCATTTACCGATCAACAATTCAATATCAATCAATTCCAATCAATTTAGGGTAAATCCCTAAAATATCACAATTTATTCAATTCCATATAACGTGGAGCTCAAATAAATAAACGGACTGCGCCACGACGATCAGCACGAGATTTCGGTCGTCGACCATCAAATTCTTAATTTCCGAAAAATAAATAAATAATTAATTAATTTCGAAAATTAATTAATAATCATTAAAAATTCCATTTAGCTCAAAACAAAGCCAATTTAAATAAACGGGCTGCACCACGATCATCAGCATAATTTTCCGGTCACTGACCATCTCAACCTTAATTTCCGAAAAATAAATAATTAAATAATAAATTTCGAAAATTAAACAATTAACATTAAAATTCAATTTAACTCAAATTAAAGCCCGATTAAATAAACGGACTTCACCACGGTCATCAGCATAATTTTCCGGTTCCAGGCTATCTCCCTTGAATTTTCGAAAAATAAATAATTATTTAATTTAATTCCGAAAATTATTATTTAAATGCCAAAAATCCCACTTAGGCCCGAATCGCCAAATTGAAGCCCACTAAGGGTTCGGAAAATTCCCGAGACACTTCCAATAATTAGTAGACTACGTCTACTTGCTAATTACGCAATCAATTTATCTAAATCACATCACAATCAACTAATAATTGCTAATTTATTCTAATCTAACAACCTAAACATAATTAATTAAATCTAAACTAGCTTAAAGCATAATTAGCCACTAATCCTGGATTAGTGAGATTACTCACCAAATCGCGCGCAAATCGGATCAATCCGACGGCGGCGACGCGAGGAACGATTCTTCCCAAAGCACGGCTCGGGTTCGGGGCCGGGAAGCGGCCCAAAACGAGCCCGAAAGAGCTGGATACCCACTTCGTGGGTATGCTGGTCGCGGCTGAATGGAGCCGTTCCGGCGACTAGGGTGGCGGGGGAAGACCGGCGGAGGGCGAGGGGGTCGCGGGGGTGCTCCGGCGGGGTTGGGCGGTGGCCGGAGGTGGCCGAACGGTGGCTGGTCGGTGCGAACAGCAGCTGGGTCGCGCGGGGGAAGAGGCTGCAGCGGGCGACGGACGACGGGACGGCGGGACGGCGAGCGCACGGGCGGCGCGAGTGCGGCGGCGCGACGGCGGGACGAGCGGCGAGCGGGCGGCGGTCGCGGCGAGCTGCTGTCCTTCCTCCGTTTCTGGTTTGCACGAACAAGAGAGAAGAGAGGGAGAAGGAGTCGGTCACGTGGGGATGGGGAAGAAGAGAGAGGAGAGAGAAGAAGAGAGAAAGAAGGGATAAGAAGAAGGGGTTTGACTAGTCAAACTAGAGAGAGGAAGGAGTGAGCGTGGGGAAGGGGCATCCGCACGAAAGGGGAGGGGAGAGGAGAGAGAAGAGAGAGAGAAAAAGAAAAAGAGAAGGGAGAGAGAGAAAAAAAGAAAAGAAAAGAGAATGGAGAGAGAGAAAAAGAAAAAGTAAATACATTACTTTTCCTATTGAATTTTCTTCTCTTTCCCTTTTTATTCTCTTTTGGTCTTCGATTTTTCCTCCGATAATTTCTTTCTTGAAATTTCGGACTTGGCAATAAATTGATAGACAATGAGACGGTCCTAAAAATGAATTGTGACACGTCCGAATATTCGATTCCCAAAACCGAATTAAATTTCATGATTAAAATCGACCGGACGTGATTTTAGTCCAATCCAACAAATTAGGTAGCTTTTAGGGATTTTACCGCGGTTATATCCCTTAACGGCTTTACCCAATATGTCAGCTAACTCGTGAGTGATCAACTCAGAGAAAAAGGACCATAGGCACGTCGACGAAATGCACATTTCATTTTATCGAAATCGGGTCGAATTTCAGGATGTCACAGTTCCTATTTGGATTGCCTCAGCTAACTGAGATTCAGGGTTTGGGAGAATTGAAATCATTGCGGTTTTTGCAGATCTTTTTATGCGATTCAATCAAAAGCTTAAACGAATATGATTTTTCTAATCTACAAAATTTGAAAATTTTGCGGTTCTATGGATGTGAATCACTAGAGAGGGTGCTGGGTGTGCCAAAATCTTGTCAACTAATTGTCCATGATTGCCCAAGGTTCAATAGAGATGGATAAGATATGTATCAATTGATTGGCAAAGATAGTCGATGATGGTAAGTCCAAAGAACTAGAGTCTGTTTTTTGTTATGTCCTGTTTTGTGAGTTTTCCTTTAGCTAACCTTTCATCTTGGTTCTAGAACCACCTCTTGCCTTAGTTCATCTTGTTGTCTCTAAGGGAAAATCCTCTTTCATGTATCATGAATGTGTGATACTTTGACTTGCCTCGACTTGACGATGGTGATACTTAGCTGGTTTATGTTGCGCACTAGCGTAACATCGGGAGTGACATGCTTCGCCGCACCTGTTTTGCTTAGAAAAAATGGATAAACTGGAAGGGAACTTTTAGATAGAACACTAAAAATGCTGACAAATTTTGTTGTAAGGCTGAGGTGGTTGAGACTTGAGAGTACTGGTCTCACCTTATGGAGTGTTTTCAATACCAATAGAGAACAATCATGATTTGTGATGACTGAAATAAAGGAATTAATACTTGGTTAGCGAAAGAGTGAATCGTTGATACCTATTATGCAATAGGAGTGATTTAGTTATTTCCTTCACGAAGAATTGGAGGTGTTTTCCTGGTTACTTCTGAATTGAAGTGGAGAAGCTTCAAGTCTTGAGTCACAGTGTGATTTGTGAACTATCTTTCTTCATTCTAGTATTTAGCCATTTATGCGTGAAATTCATGCTGGGTGACAATTGATACTAGAGTAAACTTGTCGATATGGTCAAGCCACCATTTCGTTGAAGACTAGGTTTAGCTACATCAAGTTGTGCATTTTGCAATTTATGGTGTTAGGAAAGAGTACCTTTGTGTCATTGAAGACTAGATTTTGTTTATTCTTTTAGCTGACTTATTGTAGCTTTCCTCATCTCTCTCTCTCTCTGTGCTAATAATGTACTTACTGTTAACTTGTTAAATAAACCTATTTGATCTTTGTATCTATCATTTTACATTTGCCGATATAACTTTTTTGCACAAGCTCCTCCAAGACCATGGTGAAATGTTCTTTTACAGGGACGTCCAGGCTTTGGCAAGACATATTGTTGGTGCTATAGCAATGACTTGTTCTCTTCAATCCATATCAGTAAAAGGGCGAGCTGGGGATAAGTACATTGGTACTTTTTAGCAAGCTCTAATAGGCTTCTTTTCAACTACACGAATGTTTATTGAGGTCCACTGTGCAATCTTCTATTGAACTTTGTTATTTCCATACATTTCACAATTTTGTGCTTTCTTCTTTTGCTTTTGCATGCATTTAATAGAGGTCCCTTGATTTATGCCAGCAGTCAGCAATCAAAATACGATAACTAATAGTAGCAATGAGGATCCTCTGTAGCCAAGATGTTCTAATTATATAATTTTAAACAACAGCAATGAGGATTCTCCCATAACCAATGAAGAGGCCAAGTTAAAATGCTTCTGCAGTTTTCTCATGCATGAATGAGAGAATCCTCTATGAAGATTAAGATGTAAGATATTTGAAGTTTTTCTCTACTAAAAATTTGAAATTGGTGATCAAATGTCTACTAGATCATCTTTCTGCACATTGATGGCATTGATTTTGTGAACAAACTAGAGATGTTTTGAATATTTGAGAGTAATGGCAATTATAAAATTGCAGGTTCGTATATATTCTCGAAGGTAGCAGCTGTAGCACCTTGCCTTCTCTTTTTTCATAAATATGATTCCATTGTGCTGAAGAGGGGGCATGATGATACGGGGTCATTGACCATGTCATCAATCAGTTAGTTTCTTGCATTCAATGGCACTTGTAAAGTGGTCATGTGATGGTATGACTCACTATGGTATGTTATTCATTGGTGCAGTAATCAGATGGTGTTGAAGTTTTAAGCGGTGTGTTTGTGTCAGTAGGGACAAGGTAATAATTTTGTCTTACATGGTAACAAAAAGTACTCTCTTTCCATAGCACACTAACTATAAAACTCGGTTTTATGGGCATTTAAATAGAAAAATGCTAGGTGTCGGTTTTTGGACGCCATTTTTTATGTACTATATGAAATCGTTGAGTTTCAAAATAGTAGAGTACCAGGTTTGATGGTTCGCTTTTAAATACGTGACCACGCACGATTATTTTACCGAGATTTTTAATACGAAGAAAAAGTGGCCAAGTTCATTATTTGAAAACGAGGTATTTGGACGCAAAGTATGATGTCCTTGACCAAATATGTGCTCGTATGGTCACTATTAGAACCTCGTCACCCGATGAGAGTTAGGGAGGTGATGCCTGATTAAGTTCGGATGCCTCACGTCAACGGATGCCGAGTTGCAGTGGAGGCTGGGCCGATGCTCCTTTATAGAATGTCGTCTAGGCGAGTAGTGCTAGATGTTGCCATGCTCGACGGGGCGGGATGATGCCCAGTTACGCCGGATGACCATCGACTTTTGAGTTGGCCGTGGCTGATGGGTCATAATAATCGGAATACGCTTGAATGGTTGTGATAGTTTGCACTTGATTATGAGGCAAAATTGTTGGTACGATATATGACGTGTCATAACAGTTTTATCTTATAATCAAGACCCATATGAATGTTTGAAGGGCTAGAATTATGTGTTCCGATTATTAATCACGCTTGATGTATTTATAATGGCATATGTGATGCGCTAATATGCAGGGACGTGCCGAGGCGAGGTGAGTTTTGTATGGTGCGTCCTTAGGACTGCCTTCGAGGCGAATTTGTGTCATAATCGGGATTTAGGGTTTTGACTCACTGAGATTTATCTCACTCCATCGCGGTTAACTTTTTTCAGGTCCTTACTATGGAGATACGTCAAGTCCGGTTCGGGGTTTCGTGGGAAATGGACTACGAGTCTACCTTTTTCCCTATCCCCAGGACCACCCAGACTCGCGAGTCAGTTGTGACCACGATTTGGGTCGATGAGGGTCTCCTTCATTTGGTGCCTCATCGCTTCTAAGCGTGGTTCTTTAACAAGCGTAATGATGATTGGGAGGGTCCTTTATAGGGTTTTGATGGACCGCCCATCGGAACAGAGGATGGAGAGGTAGGTCACCCCATGGACATCGATATACCGGACGGTGTCATGGAGGATCTCGAGCCCGAGTCGGAGGGATCCGGGATGTGGTTGCCTAAGAGTTCTTTTTGAGACAGACTTGTGTATATAAACTTCTAGGGTTAACTTGATATATGTATAAATCGTAGTTTGCGAAAATCACTAGCATGTTTTACTATCCTTGTGGTTGTTTGTTGGCCAGGTGTTTATTTAATTTGCTTCCGCATTTACTTAATTGAAAGATAAAACGAATGGGTCGGTAACGCATCTTAGGACGTTGCATTTTTTTTTAATCGACCGCCAAGGGATGTGCGCGTACCTAGGGTTCGGGGCATGACATAGCTTCCACAATCAACTCACTCGATTTTCCTCTACATCATCTCTCTTCAATGTTCATCTCCAAAAGACAGTGAAATTACATTTTCGCATCTTTGGTTGTTTGCTTTTTGTTCATTCTCTCCCATCTTAAACTGGCAAACATAGTTATGGAAGATGTTGCAATTTGCCTGACGGGGCATTTACATTCTTGGTTCTTATTTGTTGTGTTGATGACATGTCCTTTTCTTTATCTTTTACATTTAATGTTTTGAGTTGGGTGTGGGAGTTTGATGACTCTGACTCATCGATGAATTCAATAAGGCAAATGCAATTACTTGGGTTGCTCCCTTTTGTATCATCTTTGTTTCTTGTAGTTCAAGAGATTGAGCAAGAATTATCTGATGTTGCACAATCAAAGATTACATTTTGCTTTACTCCACATTTGATGCCTATGGTTATAGTTGCAATTTTCAAGTATTCCCATTCTTAAAATTGAAATTCTACTTCTCCAGCAATTATTATAAGCTTTCTTCATCTATTTCTTTAGAGTCCTGAAATGTTTTTAGGTATAACGGTTGAGGATCTATGTGAGCAACTTAAAGTTGCTTACTGGGCAAACCTTTTCTCGTTGATAGTCCTATTCCGCTTAGGCATTCAATGGCTTAATGTACTAACCTTAGCTTTTGTTTACTGAAGTACTTATTTTCAGTACTAATAATTAGCTTAATCAGAGTACATAATTTATTTCATAGATCATGATTAAGTCTGTCAAGTAGTAGATATGTTTGAGGACTGAAACTTGAAAGATCTGCCACTTCCTTTCATATTCTTGAATGTGCTTCCCACATACTTCATGCTGTCCGATCACTTAATTTACTTTATCTTGCTGGATGAGGAATTTGTCATTCTATTATTGTTTTATGAGTGTCTTTCATCAAGTATCTAGACGAGCAATACTAATCTATGTTGTCGATTCCCAAGTGTCTGTTTTTCTTTAAGTGCTCTACTTTTCATGTAACATCAAAGTCATCTTTTGGTGGTAAGTTGTCTAAACATCTTTTTGTAGATTGACAATCTAGTGGATGGAGCTTATAGTTAGGCTCTGCAGAATCTCAATGAGAGGATTGGTTACCTGAGATTATGGGGCTTAACTACCTACTATTGTTTCCCTTATGCATTCTTGTGAGTGAGCGAGATTATGTATGGATTTTGTGCAAGAAAGTTTATTTAACTGCTTTTGTTTATTCTTTTTGGTGTCTCATTACACGTTTCCTCTCTCTACGTCTATGTGCTAATAATGTGGTTAATGTTAACTTCTAAAATAAACTTATTATCTTATTTGATCTTTGTCTCCGTTATTCTTACATTTGCTGATAAAATGTTTTTGGGCAAGCTCCTCTAAGGCCGCGGTCAAATGTTGTTTTACATGGATGTACGGCCTTTGGCAAGACACACTTTGTTGGTACAACAGGAGCAACTTGTTCTCTTCAATCCATATCTATGAAAGGTATGAGCTGTTGAATAAGCACATTGAAACTTCTGAGCAACCTGTAAGAGGCTTCTTTTTAACTACACTGATGTTGATTGAATTCCATTGTGTAATCATATATTAAACTTTGTTAAATCCAGACATTTCACAAATTTGTGCTTTTTTCTGTTGCTTATGTATGCACTTAATAGAGGTACCATTTTCGACCAAAAATTAAAAAAATAGAAGAAAAATAGAGGTCCCTTCATCTATGCTAGCAGTCAAAATAGTATAACTAGTAGCATCAACTAGGATCCTCCCATTGTGGCCAAGGTGTTCTTATTATATCATTTTTTACAATAGCTACGGCGATCCCGCCATAACTACTGAAGTGGCCAAGATGAAAAGATCGATGAGTTTCCTCGCATGTGAATGAGAGGATCTTCTATGATTATTTGATTAAGAGAAATATTTCTCTTCTAGAAATTTGAAATTAGTGAACAAATGTTGACTGAATTTTCTATTTTGCACATCGATGGGGTTGATTTTTTCAGCAAACTGGAGAAATTTGAATATTTGAGAGTGATGGCAATTAGAAAATTACAAGTTCTGGAAATTCTTGAAGGCAGCAGGTACAGCACTTGGTAGATCTGAGTCCACTTGGTTCTTTTTTCCCACTATGACCCTCAGTGAGGTTCGTTGTTTAGACTCGCTACCCAGCAGGCCAAGAAGGGTTTTGGTGAGGTTTATTGTGTCACGAGACTCTTATTTCTGACTGTGTAAACTAGATTATAGGGGAATCTCCTTTTCTTTCCCTAAGTTGATGGGAAAGTGGTGGTTATTTACTTTTCTTATGACAAGCTGCCCTTTCTATGGACCCCAATAATATGGTTGGGGGTACCTTTATGGACAACCTTGTGCTGAAAGTGCGAGGTTCTTGAATCTTGAAAATCATTACAGTTACCACAGAGCAAATTACATCAAGTATCACATAGAAATAGAATAAGAAAGTGAATTTCCTTCTAATATGCTTGCTTAACCAATTTATGGAATTGAAAAAGTGTTGGTGCATATCACTAAATTGTAAGCCTTGTTTATGCTCCCCATGTCAAGAAATTTTCTCATTTAATGGCATGAGGAACATGTGTTGCATCTTTCACGGTATACCTTATTCATCGGTTTTGTCATGGAAAAACGTTGATATTACCTCCCATGTTTGGCGGTCACGCATTAGATGCTTTCAATTGGTTATTTTAAAATGGTTAGGACTTATCTGCATTTAGGTTCTATTTAAAAATTAATCACTGCTGTGGATCTTTCTCTTGTCGTTTGAGAAAATGCAAGCGTATAGGACGAGGTATTGTTTTGCTTGTTATTCTATTTCGGAGCCTGGTTAGTGGTATTGCAAAAAAGTAACAAAAGAAAGGTGGAGATGTATCTAATCCAGGAGTTCTTTTTTTTTTTTTTTTTTTTTTTTGTGTGTTTTTTTAAAACTGTTTAAAAAAAAGTGACAAAAGAAAGGTGGAGATGAATCTAATTCAGGAGTTCTTTGGTTGTCTCTTTTTTAAGACTGTTTCAAAAAAGTGACAAAAGAAAGGTGGAGATGTATCTAATTCAGGAGTTCTTTTGTTTTCTCTTTCTTAAAACTGTTTCACAGTTGGTTGTTTTCAATTTTTCACCGAACACTTAAGGGAGCTCAGAGCTACTAGTACTATCTTTCATGTGTCCCATCATTCGGATAGGACAATGCTTCTGTGCTGTTGTAATATTCTTTGGAAAGCAATAGTTTACTTGTTAACACACCAAGTGGGAGCAAACCTTTTAACAGAGTCATTTAAACCAGAGTGAATCTGACAAAGTCGAGGTAAGAAATTAATTGTACAAAGAGTAAACCATAATGTTGAGATTTGGATTGGATATGACTCAATTCCATGGTCACCATCTTATCTTCAGCTCTTTGACAGATCCATGTCCTGAGGAGATCCAGTCCAACGGCAACATAATAAATGGGTGACCTGAGGATTCTCATCGACTTTGCTATAGCTACTATCGATTTGTATGCAACCTTCTTTTTTTCTTTTTGTATATCGGCTACTTTTAAACACTCCCAAGGCAATGACTCACGTGGAAAACCTGTGGTGCCAAATAACCATTCCAATAAAGTCCATGCGGTTTTCATCTTATTAGTAGTTAACAACCCTTGCCTTCTTTGAATAAAGTCATTCCTCGTCTCTTTCACACCAGCTAACTTGCGTGCGAGAACCAAAGTTTGACAATCTTGTTCTCGTCTAGTCACTAGTCTCTTTGCAAGTGGTAAATTGTACATTCCAGTACTTTCTCCCGTCAACAAAGTTTCTTGCTCGCATGCTATTATTTTGCATATGTCTATAGTGCACAAGAATCTGCTAGATTTGTTCTACACCATTAGTCCTTAAAAAAAAAAATCTATGAGGTAGCCGGGCATCTCAGCCTCTCTGCCAAAACACAGATAGGGCACGCAAGTTGTACTATGCCCTGTCTCCATCTGTCTCTGCACTAAGGTTTTCTACCTCATATAGGCTACAACCTTTAACTCTCTGATATTATATAAATAAGGCGTGCTATCTTTCTCAAATGAAAAATCCAGGATTTGAATTGATAAATCATTTCAAATTGGGCCACCTTGATGCAACCATTACTTCATCTCACCACTCCATTTGGCCACAAAGATATTCTCCTGTTTAGGCTCTAGTTTATTTGACACTCAACTAGGAACCTACATAATGACTGAAGCAAACTGGCCGATTGAAAAGGGTGCCTTATACCAAAGTGACCCTACCATTTTTTGACATTCACTTTTCCAACCTGCAAGTCTGTACTTAGATAGCTCATCAGTTGCATCCCAAATTTTCTTTGAGCCCTAGAGGAATGGTTAGATGTGCTATAGCAAAGTGACTTGTGATCGAGCATGCATGTCATTGTGTGCGTGCAACGAGCATGTGTCTATACTACTGAAATATTGAACCATAGCCTCATATTTGGATTTTAAGATTGAAATTCAAGCTGAATGCTTCTCAGTGCATGTATTTTAACTGAGTATTTTTCCAATGCGGAGTTCTTTCTCATTTTATCCCCTAAAGTTCTTTGTACTATCATTGAAACACCAATTTTTTAGTTCACAATTTCTCTTTTTCATCTGGAATGCTTGGCAGTCTATCAATCATCTTTCATGTGTGATGTGAACTAAAATTTCGCATAATCTTATCATGCTAGAAAATTTGCATGTTAAAATATCTTCTTGCTCCTTGATGTTCTCTTAGCTGATCATATCAGTACTTTTTATCTTAACAAGGCAGGTAGAGGATATGGTGGTCTTATTCTTGCCACACTAGGAACTACTTTTGGTGCACTTGACTAAATATGGAATATTCAATTGTCTTTTTTCCTTCGCAAATGCACTTCCAAAAGCAATGTTCCTAAGAATCTGGTTAGTGCTTTAAAGAACCCATGTTAATCTCAATAATTGTGCGGTGGCTTTAGATTTGGACACCTAAATATCGCCAATAATGTTATGTTTTAATGTCTGAAGGTCCTATTAGAAAGCAATATGGGGTGGATTACTGTATTGGGCTTTAAAACCTCAGACCATCAAAACTTCTAAGACGCAAAAGATAATAATAGGTGCCAAACTGACCGGCCTTTATGGCTCTTTATTGTGGATGCAGGCACTTGCTGATTTTGAAGTCTCTGAAGGCATTTATTCATGAGCTCGCATCTAATATACTGATTCGGTATGTTTTTGGCTGAGAGCAAATGTTATGTTGGAGTATTCATGCGAAGAGGTACTTGAGTTGAAGCAATGTCCCTTTATCTCCAATAATGATGTCAAGTATCTTATTTATTGCATTAATTCATGTTGCAGGATACAACTCTTCTACAAAGAACCTAGAAATTGCTAAAGCAAGTTTAGAAGTTCTTGTTGCTGATCTACAATTCTTAAGGGACCAAGTAACGATCACACAGGTAAGTCAGAATTTTTTGGGAACTTGAAGGTCCCTGTTTGTTTCAAGCTGTTTACTATGTCAGTTTGAGGGTAGGTCTATTGTTGTTGAACTACTGTTGCTGTGATTTTGTAACTGGTGTGAGGCTACATATTGGGAAGACATGTTAATTTGTGACAACCAAGAGTGGAGTAATGTTGCACTAACGTGAACTTGAAAAATTCAAAAGTTGTTGTAGGACCGTATTCTTTAGTTTTCCAACTCGAATCATGGTAGCACAATCTGTACTTCCAGAGACTGTCTCCCCATTTTGACAAGTGATTTCGGTTAGGTTTCGTGAGATTTACTGCATTACAGCAAGCTTGCCATGTAAAACGTTTTTGATTGAGAACCTCTTGGGCTTGACTTTTCACTTTTTATGTTGTGCACTAGTTTTGAGTTGATATATGGTCCATCTGTTTTGTCTCATTTCACCTTGGTCATGCGTATTAGAAAGGACCAATCTAAATTTGAATTTGGGGAAAAACATGGAGAGATGTATTTTTTGCCCGATAAGGCATTTACATTCTTGAATTCTTATTTGTTGTGCAGATGATATGTATTTTTCTTTTTCCTTTGCTGTTTTTAGCTGGGTCTGGGAATTTGATGATTGTGATTCATAGATGAATTCAATTAGGCAAATGCAACAACCTTGGTTGTTCCCTTTTGTATAATCTTTGTTTCCTGTGGTTCCCGAGATTGAACTAGGATTATCTGATGCTGCACAACTAAAGATCACCATAAACTAGGATTATGAACTAGGATACACAGTACTGGATAGACTACATATGTATCAAAAAGAAGGTGACAAAAGATGGAATTGCATGAATTACTTTTTAGTTGCTGAAGCAGCTTAAAAGAAGTGTATCGTGCTGGCATTGAGCCTCCTCAATGGCATCAACTGATGTTGATCATTTGAGTCTAGTGACATCGAGCATATGCAATTGTTTAGTCATCATGACATCTTTGCTGTGTGAGGTCTTTTGTTTTGCTCAGGGTTCATGGGTTCATGGGTTCATGCTAACTGAGTTGCATTTGATGTGAAGCTGTAGAACGCACTCACTTGATGCTGCACTTATGAGTCCTGGCTGGCTCAACATAAATTCTGTGATTTTCCTTCTATACAGGAGAGGCCAGATATTGTTAAACTTTTATCCAAGAAGGTAGAAACTTAGCTTACATCCATCTACCAATGCCTTTTCTTTTAGCATTTCATCTTTGACATGGTCTGAAACAGGTTCTATTTGTTAAAGAACTTTACAACTGCAATCCTAATATTTCAAGAAAAATCATCGGAAAGATTACATATGAATAGAAAAATGCTTAAAAACTAACGAAAAGAGTTAGAAACAGTGTCAATTGAGTGGCTAAAGATCCTGTTTAGAACTTATGGCATCTGATAGAGTACATTTGGTGAAACATGTTAAGTTAAAAGTTAAAACCCCTTCTCCCATGGAATTCTCCAAAAGTCCTTCTCCAAATCACCCTAAACATTGTGAATTACAAGAGAAGATTGTAAAAGGCATTCGTGGGTTGGATCTGCAACCTGCTAAGGTGGGGCTCAGGTAAGTCTAAATGTCCAATAGTAAATCACTTTCAACCTCGGACCTTGAGACTAGTAGATCTAACATCTACTGATGTTGCTCAGAAAAGAAAAATGAGAAAGGCCTTGACAGCTGACTCCATGAGATGGGACTAAGGCTTTACCTTTGGTAGATTTAATTATATTAATCCGATTCTGTCAAATCAGTCAGTAAAATTGGCAACCATTGGGCAACGCTGAAGTTTTGCTGTGTGTATTGCTCTAATGCCCCTGTGCAGTTCCTTTGGCCAGTGATGTGGACTTGGATGCTATAGCTCATATGACAGAAGGATTCAGCGGAGTGGATCTTGAAGCTCTGCTTTCGGATGCACAGCTTCAAGCTGCTCGTGATCTTCTCGACAGGGGCGAGAACAATCAGCATGGGAAAAAGCCAATTATAACCGACTCTTTTGAAGTCTGTTGCTTCAAAGGCAAGGCCGTCAGTCTCAGATGCTGAAAAGAGAAAGGCTCCATACAAATTCTTTTCGTTCATCAAATTCTATCGTCTCTCCCCAAAAGTAGAACTGTGCATCCCCTATCAGAATTTCAACTGCGGATTTTGATAGTGGCTTATTATGCATCTGTTGTAGTTAATCCTTGGGACAATCTCATTCTCGTATGGAGGCGCGGCATTTATAGAATAATTCATCAGGTGCGTTTGCAATTTCCAGTCACAAATTTGGAGCAGTCACGACATTTTAGCAGCTGCCGCTATTTCCAACAGCTTCTATGGCTTAGAGCACCGCATTCTGAGTGAGGAGACAAATCGTGGGCTCAAGATTCTATGCTGTTCACGTTATTTGTTGTCATTGTTTAAAAGGGTTCGATGACCTGTGCTATGATATTTCATGGCACAATTCATCAGTATAGTCATAGTGACTTTTTTGGTGAATATGCTTTTTTCTTTTGCTCTTGGCTTGAAAGAAGCTCTTTGGAACCGTTGTCTAATTGGTGTTATTCAAATCATGAATATATCAAGGCAGAAGATCATAGGTGATCGACTAAAAAATGAGGAAATGTGGCATGGAGAGACCACTCACGAGCTCCCTTATCGCAAATGAATCTTTTTACCTCAAAGGAATGACATTTACCATGTAGAAGATATTTATTCCAAGGATAAGATATTTTTACTGCAAGAATTAGTAACCTATATATCAAGTGAAAAAGTTAGATGGTTGAGATTACATTTCTACGTTTCTTTATGAATGGTGGTGAGAGATCTAATCTCATGATAATGTGACTTCACTGGAAAAAGCTATTTCAAATGTGTCATGTGATGTTTTGATTGTGGGATATAATAAGATAGGAATGGAAAAGTTATTCCATAAAATTGGAAGAGAGTAGGACTAGGAATGGAATAGCTAATTTGTAGTTTGGTTTGTATAATGGATTCAAAAAATTCTCTGGTTTGTTTTGCCATGATAGTAGGGAGAATATGTTTGGAATAGTGTAGAATACCCAAAATACCCTTTGATGATATATATATCAAACTCTAATTTCTTTTATTATCATATTTTCATGGGACATAAATGAAAGCCTACTATAATTTCTAAATAATTGCAATATTTGAATTTCTAATGTAAGTAACCATTATTTTATTAATTGATATAATTAAACCATAAAATAATTACTAAAAAATAAATGAACTAATTATTAAACAATAGTACAATTACTAAATAGATAACTATTATTTTTATATAATAGCTACCATTCGAGTCAAGCCAATACAATAAGGCCAAGCTCAAGCTCAACTCCTATTAGATATTCGATGCTCAGAGTTCCGCTCTAGCTATGCAACTCAAATTTTTTAATGAAAAATATACAAAAATATTATTAATAATAAACAAAGTAATTGCAGAAAAATAATAAAACCCGGATCGACTGTCCAATGACTATATTTCTGAAGCACCAAAAGTCCTCAAGGCTGGGGCCAACCTGTCCATCAAATGTTTGTCGGGCCACAGTCGGCCAATTAGGGCCCATGGGCTTGATTCGACCTACGCTCACAACGGGGTTGGGAAACACGGCCAACAAGGCCCTAAAGTAATTATAACTTGAGTGTTTAATCTAAGCGATAATCGACATAAAATGCTACAATGTACATTTTCTCCATCAAAGTAAATTAGTGTGACATGTATGCATATCGTACTAATAAAAAAGTCTAAGTTTAAGTTGTTTCTTTCCGGCGACCAGAAAAAGTTGTTTCTTTCCTTTTCATATTTGGAAAATTCTTTCCTTAATTATTAAAAGTCAATATCTAAGGGTCACAGTTCTAGAATTTCAAACTTTACGTTCATCATTCATTCCTTTGAATTAGACCGCGCTTTTATTTGACTTTCCGTGATGGTGGCCAAAGATATCTCCTCGTCTTCTAATTTAAAGTAGTTGGAGCACGGTCATGACAACAACATCACACCACATTCCTGGAAAGTTAAAATTCAATGTAACAATAATGTCACTCGAAATTGTCTAATTAACCCCGTGTTCTAAGGATGTTCGGATCTTGATTTGGCTAATTAATTGCAATCTTAAGTAATTTAATAAGGGATTCCACCTAATTTTGATCCGAGTAATGCGGGTAATTGACCATAAATGATGGGACATTTGAACAAACATATGAATATGATCCAATCCAGAAAAATATCAGCTTTTTCCCGACGTCCATCCCTATCAGAAAAATTTACTTATGGTGGACATAGAAAAGGTTCCTCGTATTTTATTTACGAATTAAACTTTTTTGGATGGTGGATATAAAGTAAGTAATTTAGGCTAGATTTCGGGTTGTGTACAGGCAAGATATTGACTTTCTACAGCAGTACCCACCGCACATTTTGGATGGAATATAGATATTAGAGCATGCTTATATTTGACTTTGCGTGACGGTGGCCAAATATATCCTCATCAATCTAATTTAATATAATTGGAGCGCGTTCATGACAACATTACACTACATTACTGGGAAAATTAAAATTCAATGTAAAACAATAATTTCACTTGAAAATGTCTAATTGACACCGTGCTATAAGGATATTTGGATCTTAATTTGGCTAGCAAATTGCAATCTTAAGGAATGTAATAACAATTCCACCTGATTTTGATCCGTGTGATGTGGTGAATTGACGATAGATGATGGGACATTGGAACAAAATATGAATATGATCCGATCAACAAAAAGATCAGCTCCTTCCCATTCCATTGCATTTGCCTTCTTTACAAGACTATTGATTTCTTTCTCAATACCAGCAAAATTCATCTTATCAGCATTTCAAATTTACTGGAACAACCAGACCCCACGCGAAAGAAAACGAATTAATTTAAACCACAATCTCATTAGAGTCTATGTACCTGATAATCAAAAGACAAATCCCTATACCTGCCTTGCTTAGAGAAAAATATCATGGCAAGGATCGCAAATTTCTATAGCTATTCAGTCATTTTCTGGAGACAAAGGATGGAAATAGTTTCTTACCTTTACCAAAAAAAAAAAAAAAAGAGGATGGAAATAGCGTAATCTCGCCCCTCGATCATCAAATATCTCGATCAGTAGTGTTTTAGGGGGGAAAAGGGTTGTTGATTCCAGAAAATCGCGACATTAGCTTATCACTTCTCACATTTAATGTCCTTGGAATGATGGAGGCATCCAAAATCAAAGAATGAGAATCATCGCTCTAAATCCTTGGTCTCCATCTTGGTGATTTTCTACAGCTTAAAAAGACCGCTGGCGGAAATCATAATATGTTTAAGAAACATTGATTAGAGTGTGTAAGACAAGTTTGAACCAGGAGCTTGTGCTCCATATTGGTCGTTGCTAAGCAAATGAAAGGAAACCTCTTCGTTATGGTGAGAGCAAGGGTGAATCACTACTTGTCAAAGCATGAAGATCTACGTTCTTTAGCCTATATAGAGAAGAAAGAATAAATAAAAGGGAAAAATCTACGAAAACCCCAAACTTCACCCATGTGATATATTTATCCAATTCTTTTTTTGGTGACTCCAAAAATCTTAAACTTATATTTCTATGACATATTTACCTCAAACCTTTTTTTTTTTTTTTGTGATACCAAAATCCCCAGACTTTTTTTGTGACACCAAATTTTAAGGATAAATGTGTCATACGAATACGAATTTATGATTTTTTTATATCATAAGAAGAAGTTTGGGATAGATATATCCCATTGTATAAATTTGGGGGTAAATATGTTACATAAATACAAACTTGGGATTCTTAGTGTAAAAAAAAAAAAGAAGTTTGGTGTCAATATGTCACAGTGAACATAATTTAGGATTTTTTGTGATTTTTTTTTTTAATAAAACAAGCACTTAATAGTGGGCAACATACGCAATGTGATTGCAAGCATGGGACAGAGACTTGATGCTGGATGCTTTTTGGTCATAAGGATCAACCGTCCAAAATTGACTTATTCTAAAGGGTTTTCCTTCATCTTGGACGTCACATAGGAATTTTTACACTAGGAAGAAGCTGAGATGGTCTAACTGCGTTTGGTCATCCGAATTTCTAAACGGGATAGGACTGGATAGGATCGGATAAGAAATACATGGATTTCTTCATATCCCATCAATTGTTTGGTAAACTACGGATTTAAAGTCGGATATTCTTATATCTTATCCAATCTATCATTTGGTGAACTACGGATTTAAAAGTTGGATATTCTCAAATACTTGAACAGCGTACTCAATCTTTTGCTCAAAGACCTTCCATCATAACATACAAAAGAACCATCCCTAAAAAAGAACTACTGTACAAACAATCCTCAAATTCCCAAATCTCAATAATACCATATGACAACTTAAAAGACTCGAAAGAGAAAGATAGATGAAAGCACCTTAGGAAGCCACATCTCATTCTCTGCATCGGCCATAACAATAACAACTTAAAAGACTCGAAAAAGAAAGATAGATGAAAGCACGTCTGTTTTGCCTTGTCTCAGGCTGCCTTCTGGAAGGCTCAAAATTTCCTTTTGTGATTTTATCACTAGGTCTGTCATCGAGGTCACTCTCAAGTGCCTCTTCGAGTTCAATCTCAAAGTCAGCATCGTTGTCCTCATCTTCATCATCGACGTTTCCAGTGTCTAGAGTTGGATGACCATTGCCATCTGCACCTAATAAAACAGCTGCAAGAAATTTTTTATACTCTTCTTCATCATCAACATTTTGAATGTCCTCATCTTTACCAAAAAAAAAAAAAAAAACATTTTGAATGTCCTCATCATCATCCGTCTCTTGCAAGAAACTCTCCAGTTCATCAAGAGTAAAACTTGCTAGAGAATAACGAGCCCTCGTACGCTTGCAAATAGCATCCTTCTCATCCAAGTGCATTACCGCCTTCCAGCTATTCGTAGCTTCCACAATTATGTCACTGTGGGAGTCAGGTCTGCTGCCTGAATGATCTTCCTTTCCTTGTAAATGCCCATTTTCAGCTTGGGACAGGATCTCTGAATCTGTCTTAGAGAGCGTTCTGGCGACAAGTTCGGGCAATTCTTGTTCACATACTAGTTTGGGGGAATTCGGCACGAAATTTCCCCCTCACAATGCTCAGAATCTTCATCAGCAAAACTCTGACCCTCATCAGTCAACTCTGACTAATAAATTTCCGCCGTCTGTAAAGGTTTAACTTCGTTTTCAACAACGTCCCCATCTATTCCTTCAATTTTGGAGCTTAGACTCGACGAAGCGTCTAGTGAAGGGGTTTCCTTCAGAAAGGGATTAAAGTCCACATCTTCATCCTTGTCCTCATACTCTTCACCTTTTGCCAGACTCTTACGCCATTCATCAACGGAGGGGATTCACGCCGCCACTGCCACCATCTGGGCTCGGTCGAAGGGTCTGATGAGAGGAGCAAAGGTGGCGCCGTCCCTGCCGGTGGCGGTGGTGATGAGTTGGTTGAAGGGAAGTGAAGATGAAGCAACTGATGGAAAATCGGAGATGGAAGGTGAAGTAGAGATGCGGTTGGGGGGAATGATCGGGAGGGCGACCGGCAGGCGATCGCTGGCGGACAGGGGGTCTTACCTTGACGGAGGAAGAAGGTTTTCGTAAAATTTCGATAAGAATTCGATAAGAATCGGAGAGCTATTGAGGAGAAGGCTTCAACGTGGATACTTTAGTCGTCGTGGGTGAACGACGGAGAAAGAAAAAAAACGTAGGGTTTTATGTTTCGGATAAAAGAAATCCTATCCGACCTTATCCCACTCCTCCCCCTCGGATTTTTTTATCTGGTTTATATCCCGTCTATATCCGACCTTATCCCATTCTAGACAACTACCAAACACGGGATAGGATAAAACATATCCTATCCTGGTTTTTATCCGGTCGACCAAACGCAAAGGTTTAATTCAACCATTGAGGTTGAATTAAAACATCCTTTGAAGATATGATACTGGAAAAAAAATCCGCATATCATAAAATGAAAAATAGGATCCAATTTGTATAGAAGGTAGCGATCTTCAAATTTATTTTTTAAATTTTCATCGTGCCTTCATTAAAAGTTAAATTGGACTTTAAACTTTCAATTTTTCATGTTTGATATGACATGTGGTTTTACTTGGTATTTTTATACCTAATGGATAACAAACGGAGTGTTATAAACAGTCCCAAATTAATGACATTAATAAAAATAAAAATGAAAACAAACATAATTAAAGTACATTTATCAATATATGTCCACGTAAGGCTTGGGCAAAGTACCTAGATTTAGTTTGAGTGCGGCTTAGCTGACCTTTACTCCATCTTTGATAGAGTGATTTAGAAAACATAAAAATTAGAAAAAGAAGAAATTGGGTAAAAGATGGAAACCTGTCAAAAAAGTCAACGGGTTTCCATCTTAGATGTGCGGTCCTTAGCTGACCGTCACTCCGTCATTGACGGAGTACTTCAAACGCGCAACTCCGGCAGTCTCTTTTCCCGCGTGGTGGGGTTACCCCTCCTAAATGACCAAACTGCCCTCACTTCTTGACGAATTTCTATAAAAAAAGATACCCGGGCTCTGAAAAATCCAGTACTCTTCCCTCAGTCTCTCGCCTCCTTCACCTCGCCGCTGCGTCGCCGTCGACGTCGTATCCCCTTCCCGTGCCGTCACCCCTCGTCATCAAGACCCCTGGCCATCGCCTGCGCCGATCGTCTCGCGTCCCGTCTCGGCCAAGCCACCATCTCTGTCCCCGACTCTCTCTCCTCGAGGCAGCCTCGCTCGCGCGGCCGTGGGCAACACCAGATTTGAAGGTGAAAACTGATGCACAGCTCTCTCTCTCTCTCTCTCTCTCCTTCCGTGTTTCCTCTTCGAAGCAATTATTTTGTCGATCTGAATGGTTTTTTCACTTGCGAAGGAAGGCCGCAGGTGACTTCCAGGCGAACGCAGCGAAAGTGAGAGATCTCTCTCCGTTGCGTCATCAAGTTGTTACGAGGATCAAACTCAAGACTTCCCCAGTCACTGGGCAGACCCAATTCGGAGATCCATCACTCCGTCTTGCTACCAGAATGCAGAGAAAGAGGGAGGGAGAAGAGACGACGACGGCAGCTGGGACAGGCAGTAGCCGTTTTGGTGGATCGGAGAGGGGTTATGAGGTGTTCCTAAGTTTCAGAGGGTCCGACACTCGCTTAACCATTGCTGATTGTCTCTAATGACATGAACCGTGCAGGCATCCGCGTTTTCAAAGACGACGAAGAGCTCCGATTTGGCGAAGAGATCAAAGGCGGCCTCTTGCAAGCGATCAATGACTCCAGAATTTACATCCCAATTTTCTCCAAAGACTACGCTTCAAGTAAGTGGTGCCTTCGTGAACTAGCACTCATAGTGGAGCTATCGAGAGATAACAATGAGAAAGTGATCCTCCCTATCTTCTATGACGTGGATGCGAATGATGTCAAGCTTAAGACTGAGTTATATCGGAAAGCCCTCCAAAGGCATGAGAGCGACTCCAGGAAGGAATTAGCAAAGCAGTGGGAGGAGGCTTTAAGAGAGGTTGCCAGAATTAGAGGAAGGAATCTAAAAGATCACGGGTATTCTTTGCTTCTCCATTGACTTTATTTTCTCTGTTGAAATTTTCGATTTCTCGTTCCTTTAAAGAATAGAGTTCTTCGATTGCTGCTGTCCAACCTTATGCAACATACGGTTCAATTTGACGCAATGAGGGAGCTAGAAATTTTGCTCAGAGGGCGAGGCTTCTTACACAATTTGACTTTTCACTTCTAATATCAAGTTTTTATAACAATTAAATTTAAGGCAAAAACCAAGATATCCGTGAGGATCTAAGATGTGATAAAATAGTGAGACCATAAATTTGTGAAAAATAAAAAATCTAAGTTTCTTAACTTCAATTGCGGACTTTTGGTGTAAATTCCTTGACCTATGCCTATAATGTTTTCCTGAAAAATTAGATTGAGTTTGATGTTAGATCTTTCTGTTTTTGTTACATTAAAGAAACATAGAGAAATTATAGCATAGACTTAGTCTATCGCAGTCTACGATATCCCAAAACTTACGGCCAAGAGGAAAAAACCGATCCTTGTGGTTTTGGTTTCAGCCCTAGGGAATTCATATGCTTTGCTGCTGCTTTCCTTGAAATAACCGGCTAATTACGGCCGCACCACCGAGTTACACAAAAATAATGGAGTTCTTTTATGATGATAGTTTTATAACCCCATAAGAGGATACTATTGGTCATGGTTTTTCTATTTGGTTCGAGTATATAAGACCGAACATTGCAAAGATCTTTGTATGCCATTATCCAAAAGAACCAAAAAAAATAAAAATAAAAAGGATCTCTGTAAGTGTTAGAGGTTCAATCTTCCAGTATATTTCTGATTAGAGTAATTCTTGATTAATTTGCAAAGGATTGACTTAGGTTCAGGTGTGTTATCAATCTTGGGCTTTTGTTTTCATTGTGGTGGGGCAGGGGTCATAGGCTCCTCTAGTGGCCAGTTGTGCATAGACAAGATCTGCAACCTCAAACTGAATATTCTTCTATAGTGATTTATAGTAGAATGTTAAAACATAAAAATTGGTTCATGCTGTTGCTTTAAACATGGACCTATTCATGGTCTCATATCTTGATTAACCAGAAATTCACCTAAGGGACTTCCAAGTAGTTGTAGTTATGGTTGGAGAAATCTAAAAGCCTCTAGAAAATGGCTAAGTATTTAAACAATTGTAAAAATTACCTTGAGATATGGAGCTACCCTCTATCGTAGTTTGTGATAGTTTTTCAATAAACCCTAGCCGTTACTCTCTGCTTACTTGCATCCTTCTTCATTAAACCTTACCATTTCTATCTTTCGCTAAACGCATTAATAGTTTCAATCCTCGAGAACGGGAAGGGCTAGCCTATTACTGTCCATGCCCAACTTGTGTCATGCAACATTCCTAGGGAGGCAATTGTTTTGAGAAAAAATTTCCTCAAAAAAATTGCCTCCTCCAAGGCAGGCCACTGCGTGGTGCGGATTTCCCATGATCCATGCCCATCCATAATTTTAAAGTTATCGGTTTTTATATGAAATTATCAACTTTAATTTGTGTCTTACCAACTTCTTTTTCCATTGTTTGACAAACTAGTTTTAGCTTACCGGCTTCTATGTGAATCATTTACTAAGTTTATTAGATTGTTTGCCGATTTACAACTCCTGTACAACTTACCATATTGTTTACTCCACATTTCAAAATTACCAAATCTTGTACTGAATTACTAACTCTAATATGATTGTCATATTAACTAATCTCTAATTATGTTAATAACCGGTTTTAGCTACCTATTCTTATTTGAGCTACTTATCAGTATTTATTATTTGTTTCAAAACTATCGACCTTCATAACAACTTTCGTTAATAATGCACCAACTTTTATTTGCACTGGTTTTGAACATTGTTAGGCAACGAAATCTGTTGTTAAATTACCAATCCTAAGTTGAGTTACTCACAAAATTTTTCCAATTAAAGTACCAACTAGTTTGCCATTACCAATATTATAAAAAGAATTTGTAACCTAAAATTATTTCTAACCTATTTGGAGAAATGTTTGTTGGTAACTCGAATCAAGGTTGATATATATTCCAGAAAATGCTCCTCATTTTCGGTTAGTATTCTACTTCATGTGAACGTTAAGAAAAATGCTTTTGAGATAGTATTCTTGTTTCCTATATTCAAGGCAACTGCGAGTGAGATCTTTTCTTTTCCGTTAACCTTCAAACTCATCCCTATTGCTTGAAGAGATTATCAAGACCAAGTTTACCGAGGACTTAATACTTAGCCAAACTTCTAGAGGTCTCGTTATTAGCTGTGTGTGACAAGAAGAAACCAACCGGTGTGAAAAAGTATAAAGTGAAGTGGAGGCATAACTATCAAATTAGTTCTAAATTTATTGTGCATGACATTTGAGTACTAGACATTTTGATTTTATCAATGTGGTCATAAGTATTTGCGTGAAATTTTAATATAATCTTTCCGCCCAGTTGCCTTAAGAAATTACTAACATGACATCCATTCATCACCGTTGTCCTATGTGGCAACATGACATGGACAATTTTACTTGAAATGACATCTTATAGATTGCCATTTCAACAATTTTTGATGGACATTGACTGGAAGGATTATATTGAAATTTTGTATAAAGGTTTAAGACAATATTATTGAAATTGAAAAATTTGTGACTAAATTGACATCCGTACAATAAATTTAAGATTGATTTCATAATTTTCCCATAAAATGGAACAAAGGCCCACAACCTATTCCAACACAACAGCTCACGGCACTAGTTAGTCACAATTTGCCGGAGTGACTTCTAGTCGAAGCCCAATTAGACCCTTGTCGTGAAATAACATTTTCCCATCATTGACTAAACCATAGAAACTTGATAGCATTAGCTTTCAACCATGAATAAAGTCCCTCCTCCTTCTCCTCCTCTCTCGAAAACATCTGTTTTTTTTTTTTTCAAATGGCCCACAGCTTGAAAGATCGCTTTTTTGTGTTGGTTTCTTTTAAAGCAAATTATTTTGAACTTGATAATGACCTTCCACTACCACGTAATGTGTGCACGGTTTCCATATATATGGTTTTTCAATCTGAGATTGCATATTATGCATGTGGCAGCCTATATGAACTTATGAATCTCACAGTCAAAGAGGTTTCAAGTCTGTTATGGACAAGAAGGACAGATGTGCCTGATCATTTGGTGGGAATAAAAGATCGAACGGATGAGATTATGAAGCAGTTAGATCTAGAAGCTTTTGATGTACGATTTATCGTGATTTATGGTATGGGTGGCATCGGAAAGACGACACTAGCTGAGGCTGTCTTCAGACAAATCTCCCCTCAGTTTCAGAGATATTGCTGCTTTCTTAAGGATGTTCGGACTCATGATATAATAAACTTACAAAAGAAATTGTTGTCCGACATTTTCCAATTGAGTTGCACAAACCTATCCTTCATTGATGAAGGGGTTGACATGATCAAGATGAGATTTCATGACAAGAAAGTCCTCGTTGTTCTTGATGACGTCGACAATCGAGACCAAATCATGAGACTTGCCGGTGAGCCCAACTGGTTTGGTGGGGGTAGTAGAATCATCATAACAAATAGGAATATTGAATTCCTAGTAAAGGAAGGTGAGGATGCCAATGTCTTAGCCTCTATTAGCGGACAATTTTCATTCTACAATATGCCAGAGATGAATTCGCATGATGCTTTTCAACTTTTCTGTGAGCGTGCCTTGGGACGTGCCGAGCTCCAACTGATTACATGGATATTGCAAATAAGCTAATCAATACACTTGGAGGACTTCCGTTGGCTCTCGACATTGTAGGTTCCACACTTCGTGGAAAATGCCGAAGAACATGGGAAGATACCCTATGTAAGTTAAAGAAGGTGATGAATGAGGATGTCAAGAAGAAGCTGATGATAAGCTATGAAGCATTGGAAATTAATCAACGGTAAATTTTTCTTGATATCGCATGTTTCTGCTTCAACAAAGAGAAAACGATTGCAGTTAAATATTGGGATGCGATTTTTGGGTATCCAATCGAAAGTCAGGTCAATATCCTCAATCGTATGTCTCTAATAAAAATATTTAATGATAATAAACTATGGATGCACGACCAACTTAGAGACCTTGGAAGGAGTATCGTCCATCCAGAAAGTGGCGAAATCCATATGAAGGGTAGTAGATTGTGGTCTCCCGAGGATGCCTTCCATGTAGTGCAAACAGAAACAGTAATCTTTACCTCTACATGTTTTCCAGTGCATCCATTAGCGTCATTACCCTTTTATCTAATTTCAAGTCAAACTTACATATGTACTCATTGGTTGCTACTTTTATTTTCCAGGGAACCGGAGACATAGTGATGCTCAATCTTGGTACACCTGACCCCAATAAGGCGTACAGATTTAAGCACAAGCAATTTGTGCACTTGGTCAACCTTAGGTTCCTTCAACTGGACCACGGAAACTTTGAAGGAGACTTTAAGAAGGTTTTCTTTAATTTGAGATGGCTCTCTTGGAGCAATTGCCCTTCAAAATTCCGAGCTACCAACCTTGGGTTGAAGAACTTAACGATTCTCATGCTATCTGGGAATAGCATTACTGAAGATTGGGGAGGATGGTGTCAAATCATGGTATGATCTCACGACCTCTTTTTGCATTATATTTACTCCTCCTCTTTTCTGAGTGTCTACTCAATCACTTTATAGGTAGCAAAACAACTGAAAATCCTAGAGCTCGAGGATTGTCCATTCCTTAGAAGGACGCCCAAGTTCTTTGCAATCTTGCAACTGGAGAAATTGATTCTTAGATGCTTTCAACTAAGAAAGATTGACAAGTCCATCGGCAATCTAAAACATCTTGATTACCTAGAGATAAAGAGTGAAGCTATTGAGTCACTACCAGAGTCCATCGGCGGTCTAAAATCTTTGACAGTGCTAAGAATAGTAGGGACACTCTCAAGGAAGCCTCACTCGATTGGCAATTTAGCAAAGGTGAAGTCTCTAATCTTGCCATGCAAGGAACTTCAAAAGCTTCCCGACTCTTTCGGACAATTGGAGTCACTACTTGAGCTAGATGTCCAATATGTAAAATTTAGTGAATTACCTCATTCTATTGGAAATCTTGAAAGTTTAAAAGTTTTACGCATTCGGGATTCCTATCTAGAAAAGCTACCAAACTCGATTGGGAGGCTCCAATCATTGGTTGAGTTGGATGTGAGCTGGTCAAGAATTGGGAGCTTACCTGATTGTATTGGAAATCTCAAAAAGTTGAAGGTACTAAATATCAATGTTAGTTGCATAAGTGAACTTCCGAAAACCATAGGAATGTTGGAAAATCTGGAAGAGTTATATGCCTGCTCTAAACATCTGGTGGGGGAAATTCCAAGTGAAATCGGGGCACTAACCTCATTGAAATATCTATACTTCAGCAACGGTCGCTTTAGTGGATTGCCCACAACGATCAATCAGCTTACAAATCTCCAATATCTTTATTTATGGGACTGTAATTCAATCCAACAGCCGCCGGAGCTTCCCAAGAGTCTAAAGCGTTTAACCCTTACATCGGATTCACTGACCACGATCCCCGACTGCTCAAACCTAACCAATTTAGTTGACCTTAAGATAATGGGATATTCAATTGAAGTATCCACCACAGAGGGGTTCATGAGAGTAACTCCTCTGCAACAAATGAGCCCCCGCGTTGGAAAAATGGCCTTGCCACCAACCGATTTCAGTTCCCTCTCTCAGCTACGAAGCCTCGACATAAGTTGGGCTGAGCCCCAATCTCTTATCAGGCTCCCATCCAGCCTTCAAGATTTGTGGTTTTGCGATGTCCAATCACCAATAGATTGGTCAGTCTTTTCCAACTTGGAGAATTTGTCGAACCTGTATATTTATGGATATTTGCTGAGAGAGATTCGATTGGAGGTGCTTGGAGAGCTACGGAAATTAAAAAGCTTGCGAATGTCTAACTGTCCAATGTTCAAGACGCTGCACGTTCTGTCTGGTTTGAGGGAGATCCAGCATTTGTTCCTGGAGGATTTGCCTCTGCTAACTGAGATTCAGGGTTTGGGAGAATTAAAATCATTGCAAGATTTTACCATCTTGAGATGCAATTCCATCAAAAGCTTAAACGAATCTGATCTGTCTAATCTACGGAATCTGAAAAGATTGTGGTTCAATCAGTGTAAATCATTGGAGAGGGTGCTGGGTGTGCCAAAATCTTGTCACCTCATCGTCTTTGCGTGCCCGAGGTTCAAGAGAGATGGATCAGATATGTATCATTTGATTGGCAAAGATAGTTGATGATGGTAAGTCCATAGAACTAGAGTTCGTTTTTTGTTGTGTCATGTTTTATGAGTTTTCCTTCAGCTAACCTTTCATCTTGGTTTTGGAACCACCTCTTGCATTTGTTCATCCTGTTGTGTCTGAGGGAAAATCCTCTGGTTTATGTTGCACACCAACATAACGTCAGGATTGACATGCTTCGTGGCCCCTGTTTTGCTTAGAAAAAAATGGATAAAGTGGGAGGGAACTTTTAGATAGGAAGCACACTAAAGATGCTGACAAATGCTAGGTTTTGTTGTAAGGCTGAGGTGGTTGAGACTTGAGAGTACTGGTCTCACCTTATGGAGTGTTTTTAATATCAGTAGAGAACACTCATGATTTGTGAGGACCGAAATAAAGGAATTAACGCTTGGTTAGCAGAAGAGTGAATTGTTGATACCTATTATGCAATATGAGTGATTTAGTTATTTCCTTCATGAAGAAATGGGGGTGTTTTTCTGGTTACTATTGAATTGAAGTGGAGAAACTTCGGGTCTTGAGTCATTATGTGATTTGTGAACTATCTTTCTTCATTCTAGTATTTAGCCATTTATGCGCGAAATTCGTGCTGCGAGACAATTGATATTGGAGTAAACTTGTTGATATTATCAAGCCACTATTTCAATGAAGACTAGGTTTAGCTGCATTGAGTTGTGCATTCTGCATTTTCTGGTGTGAGGAAAGAGCACCTTTGTGTCGTTGAAGACTAGATTTTGTTTATTCTTTTGCTTTTATATGCATTTAATAGAGCTCCCTTCATCTATGCCAGCAGTTGAAATACGATAACTAGCAATAACAATGAGGATCCTCTACAACCGAGATGTTTTAATTATATTATTTTAAACAACAGCAATGAGGATTCTCCCATAACCAATGAAGAGGCCAAGTTAAAATGCTTCTGGAGTTATCTCACGCATGAATGAGAGAATCCGCCATGAAGATTAAGATGTAAGATATTTGAAGTTTTTCTCTACTAAAAACTTGAAATTGGTGATCAAATGTCTACTAGATCGTCTATTATGCACATTGATGGCATTGATTTTGTGAACAAACTAGAGAAGTTTTGAATATTTGAGTAACGACAATTATAAAATTATAGGTTCGGATATATTCTCAAAGGCAGCAGCTGTAACACCTTGCCTTCTCTTTTTTCAAGAATTTGATTCCATTGTGCTGAAGAGAGGGCATGATAATACGAGGGTCACTGACCATGTCATCAATCAGTTAGTTTCTTGTATTCAATGGCACTTATAAAGTGGTCATGTGATGATTTGACTCACTAATGGTATGTTATTCATTAATGCAGTTTTTTATTGAATCAGATGGTGTTGAAGTTTTAGGCAATGTGTTTGTGTCAGCGGGGACAGGGTAATAATTTTGTTTTACATGGTAACAAAAAGTACACTCTTTCCATAGCACACTAACTGTAAACTACCGTTGGAAATTGCATGGCCATTATGAATGCTTTGCTAAAAAAATTTCTATAAAGCATTTAATATGGAGACTATGTAATAATCTTCAAGGGAGACTATTAAATGCTAGAGATGACTTTTCCTTGATTTGAAATTGTTTAACTTTGGGTACACAGTATTGGATAAACTACATATGTATCAAAGAAGGTAACAAAAGGTAGCATTGATTGAATTACTTTTCAGTTGTTGAAGTAGCTTACAGGAAGTGTATTAAACTGGTCTTGAGCCTCTTCAATAGCATCAACGGATGTTGATCGTTTCAGTTTTGTGACATCAAGCATAGTGCGATTTCTCATTTATATCATGACATATTTGCTGCATGAGGTGCTCTTTTGTTTCCTCAGGGATCATGGGTTCATCTATCTCCTAATAAGTCTAATTCACTTTTCTTTTTTGGGATCCTTCCATTTTATACTTGTCTAGTTATGTGCTTTTAGTTCTAATCAAGTTGCATTTGATGTGAAGCAGTAGACTGGACTAACTTGATGCTGCACTTCTGAGACCTGGCAGGCTTGAAGACTTCTGCTCTTTGATTTCTCTCTTATACAGGACAGACTGGATACCTTTAAATTTTATCAAGGAAGGTACAAACATACAGAATCTAAAAACATTGGGTTTCTATTAGTGTGAATCACTAGAGAGCGTGTTGGATGTGCCAAAACCTTGTGAACTCACCATATGCAAGTGCCCAAGGTTCAACAGAGATGGATAAGTATTTATCATCTGTTTGGCAAAGGTTGTTGATGATAGTAAGTCTATAGCATCGAGCCAATTGGATAACATCTTTCGCAGCCAATTTGCATGCAGTTGAGTCTCCAAATACTTTGATTGATTAGAAGATTTAATTGACTGACTTGCCTTGTGCAATTCTTGAAATTGTCAATATTGAAACTACTTATGGGTTGTCATGGAGAGAAAAGGAAAGAATACAATCATTCCCTTTGATCCATAAAAGATGTTTGAATGCTGTCAGGTATACTGACAAGGCATACAAAATTTGGTTTGATAAGAGGTAGTTTCCACAATCGACTCACTCAATTTTCCTCTACATCATCTCTCTTCAATGTTCATCTCCAAAAGAGAGTAAAATTACATTTTTCTTCTCTGTTTGTTTGCTTTTTGTTCATTCTCTCCCATCTTCAACTGTCAAACACAGTTATGGAAGATGTTGCAATTTGCCTGATAGGGCATTTGCTTTCTTGGATTGTTATTTGTTATGCTGATGACATGTCCTTTTCTTTATCTTTTTCCTTTAGTGTTTTGAGTTGGGTCTGGGAGTTTGATGACTCCGACTCATTGATAATTTCAATAAGGCAAATGCAATTACCTGGGTTGCTCCCTTTTGTATCATTTTGTTTCCTGTAGTTCCAGAGATTGAGCAGGAATTACTTGATGCTGCATAATCAAAGATTACATTTTGCTTTACTCCATATTTGATGCTGTGGCACCCCTCGACGGCCCCCGATACGTTAGGGTCGCCACAGTTCGCTCTACCTTTCACTTTCCCTATTAACATGTTACTCTGATACCATTTCAATTGCAGCGGGTCTATACAACCATGGGGGTTTACATCTCTTTTATTTTTTTCTCTTTTTAACTAAAGGTCCCTTGCACAATTCATATACGGAAGCACATCCGACAACTCCCTTCCCTATATTCAGAAAACAATGCACACCTACTAAATATTTATAAGTAAAAGCCGTACACTTTTATTTACTTAAATCAGATGGACATCATTCATCGGTACATCAAAATGCCGTAATCTTCTATATTCGGCTACACTTCAAAAGATGACCGATGTTTCCTCAAACAGTCATACACTTTAAGTCCATCGATTCGTGTTAGCGTCCAAAAGCTCCTTCCCTTGTTATCCTTCTCCTCATGGTCACATCCAACCGTCCAAACCATCTACTAATCTGAAATGTTGGTTCCTAAAAGGGGTGAGTACAACCACTCAGCAAATAAAGGAATCCAATAACCACTCAATGCATCATACAAGTCATACATGCATTGCAGGCGTTACTTACCTTGAAGCCATGCACATACTATCATGCATCATCATATCAATTTATAATACATACATGTGTATCATCTTCGTATCATACATGTCATCATCATCATGACATCATTACCTTACACATGTCATCATCATCATGGCATTATCACATTACACATGTCATATCATATATCATCATCATTATCATCACCATGCATATCATATCATGGGTGATCATCACTATTTCACATCACATATCATCATCATCATCATCATCATCATCATCATCATCATCATCATCATGCATATCATATCATGGGTGATCATCATTATTTCACATCACATATCATCATCATTACCATGCATCCATGCATGTAACATCATCACCATATCCTCATATCACATGTGCCATCATCATTACCATGCATCCATGCATGTAGCATCATCATCACATCATGCATATATCATCATGCATAATTTAATTTCAATTTCATTTTGAACTGCCGCATTTCTCTTTTCCCGGGATCAATGTTTGCATCTCACATTCATCACTCGCGCCCAATCCTGGCATTGCGAGAAACCATCCGGGCATGTATCCAAGATACAACCGGTCATCCGGCACCCCCACATTCCGGGCATCTCGTATCCCAACTAGCATCACGAGGCGTTCGGGCATGTATCCAAGATACAACCGGGCATCCAAAGGGCATCGACTCATTCGAACCTCTAGGCATCTCGCACCCCACCTGGCATCACGAGGAATCTCCGGGGCTCGCCATGAAAATGGTTACCCCTACCCTCCGGGCATGCATCATGATACAACCCCTCACCCTCCGAGTATGTATCATAATACAACCGGGCATCCCAACACTCCCGGGGAAAACCTTTGGGCATGTATTCATAATACAATCAGGCATCCAAAGGGCATCGACTCCTTCGAACCTTTGGGCATCCCGACTCCCGGGGCATCATCGGCTCACACCTCCGACGGTATCATCATCACCACGATGCATATTCTCATACATCTCATTTCTCATCTTCCACATTTACCAATATTTTGATCTCAATTTAACATGGCACGTGTCGTGACATCAAACAAGTCATACTTGGCTTAACATTCACACATGCATCACAATTCAATGTCATACATACACCAATATCTCATCATACATGCAACAATGTATAATTATTTATAAATTAAATGGAATTTATGGCCAATAAAATAATCCATTTTATTATTTTTTTAATAAATAAATATTAAATTCAATATCTATAAATTCCCAAAATTATAAAAATTCAAGCAACTACAAACCAATAGAATTACATGCAAAATTCATGGCCAAATCGAATTTCACAAAATTTCACAATTTCCACAAAACAGCCCATAATATTCGGATAAAACCAGAATACACAGTTTCCGTAGAAATTCAATTAAAATATCCATACGGCCTCAAACAATTACGAAATTTTACAGAGTGATATCCAAGACATTTTCGTGCAACTTTCATGAAGAACTCTAAGTCAGATTCTTTTTAGATTATTTTGTACAACCTCACGAAGCTTCTGAAACCATTACCGCATCATCCAGAATACACATCTCCGAAATATTAAGATTTCACCCATCTATTCCCTTTAGTTTCCTCTGAAATTTGGGTATGTTATGTAACAAGGTGTCCTTTACAAGTTTCATGAAGAGATCTAGGTCAAATAACCAAAGTATGGTCACCATTTAAGTCCATGAAGTCTCGGGTGTCTCGGAACACCTCACCAGAATCATTGTCTGCAATATCTAGTCAATTTACCAAGCTATACTTGTTCTTTTCACTTCAAAGTTGATTATGTTGTAGTTTAAGATGTTCCCTACAACTTTCATGAAGAAACCGAAGTGAGATTCTCAACACAAACCAACATGCAACCACAAATCCAACCAAAGGTCAGTAAAATCTTTCCAGATCTGTGGTCTCCGTATAATGAGAGTTTAACCCCTCAAATCTCCATCATTTTCCACGAAATTTAAGTATGTTGTAGTTAAAGATGTTATATACAACTCTCATGAAGATATCACATCCAAAATCGAACTCTAAACATACATGCAAGCTCTCACAACATTCTGACTCAAACAGTTCATACGAAAATATTCCAGATCTAACATCTCCGTAGGATGAGGGTGTGACCCCTCAAATCTCCATCATTTTCCACGAAATTTCAGTATGTTATAGTTCAAGATGTTAGCTACAACTTTCATGAATAAATAGAAGCCAAAATCGGACTCTAAACACACATGCAAGCTCAAACAAGTTTCTGACTCCAAACAGTTCATGCAAAAACATTGGTGCAAGAGTAGAAAGTGGATTCCCAACTTGCCTCTAGACCTCACGAACAGCACGAGCGGACGGCACACGGTGGCGAACGGGCTCCTTTCTCTCCCTCTCAGCTTCCTCTCTCTCTTGCACGATTCTCTCTCTCTCTCTCTCCCTCACTTGGCCGAATGGCTAACCAGCCATTCTCTCTCCTCTTCTTCCCTTTTATCCCCCCATTTCCTCATCATTGTTTGCCACCCCAATTGACCAATGCATGCCATCCCTCTCTAAGCCAATGCATGAAGACTTCTTGCCACTTGTCACAACACATGCAAGATGGGCTTGGGCTTTTGGGCTTGGGCTTGGGCCGGCCACTCCTCCCCCTTTCTTGGTCGACGGCAGCTCACTTGTGGGCTTCAATGGGCCAGCCAACTTGGCCCGTTAAAATCCACCTTTTGGGTTTAAGGCCCAAACCTAATTTAAATCCTAATTTCACCTTTCAATTATTCATATTTAATTCTCTCTTTTAAGAATTTAATTACTAAATTCCACATGGCCAAAATCTTGAAATCATAATTCCATAAATCCCAATTTATAAAACACATGGCCAATGATAGGATTTTCTTTCCTATCACATAATTATCCCTTAAAAGCTTGGCCATAAATCTTATTACAAATTATGGATTAAATGGCCATAAAATAACTTGATGGTACTTCCAACACCTATTCATAGACTTTAATGTAACTAGAGGTCATTATGAATTTTGGGATGCCACGGATGCCCATGGTTATAGTTGCAATTTTCAAGTATTCCCATTCTTAAAATTGAAATTCTGCTTCTCCAGCAATAATTATAAGCTTTCTTTATCCATTTCTGCAGAGTCTTGAAGTGTTTTTAGGTATAACGGTTGGGGATCTATGTGAGCAATTTAAAGTTGCTTACTAGGCAAACTTTTTCTTGTTGATAGTCCTATTCTGCTTAGGGATTCAATGGCTTAATGTACTAACCTTAGCTTTTGTCAACTGAAGTAGTTATTTTTAGTACTCATAATTTGCTTAATCAGAGTACATAATTTATTTCATAGATCATGATTAAATCTGTCAAGTAGTAGATATGTTTGGGGATTGAAACTTGAAAGATCTGCTGCTTCCTTTCATATTCTTGAGTGTGCTTCCCACATACTTTATGCTGTCTGATTGCTTAATTTACTTTATCTTGCTGGATGAGGAATTTTTCATTCTATTATTGTTTTATGAGTGTCTTTCATTGAGTATCTGGATGAGCAATACTAATCTATGTTGTCGGTTCCCAAGTGTCTGTTTTCCATTCAGTGCTCTACTTTTCATGTAACATCAAAGTCATCTTTTGGTGGTAAGCTGTCTAAACATCTTTTTTGTAGATTATGGAGCTTATGGTTAGGCTCTACAGAATCTCAATGAGAGGATTGGTTACCTAAGATTGTGAGGTTTAACTACCTACCATTGTTTCCCTTATGCAATCTTGTGAGTGAGCGAGATTATGCATGGATTTTGTTCAAGAAAGTTTATTTAACTGCATTGGTTGTGTCTAAGTTGTAGCTTTTGTTTATTCTTTTTGGTGTCTCATCACATGTTTCCTCTCTCTATGTCTTTGTGCTAATAATGTGGTTAATGTTAACTTCTAAAATAAACTAATTTAGTTATTTGATCTGTGTGTCCGTTATTCTTACATTTGCCGATAAAATGTTTTTAGGTAAGCTCCTCTAAAGCCATGGTTAAATGTTGTTTTACATGGACAACAGGAGCAACTTGTTCTCATATCTATGAAAGGGATGAGCTGTTGAATAAGAACATTGGAACTTCTGAGCAACTTGTAAGAGGCTTCTTTTTAACTACACTGATGTTGATTGAATTCCATTGTGTAATCTTACATTAAACTTTGTTAAATTCAGAAAATTCACAAATTTGTGCTTTTTTCTGTTGCTTTTGCATGCATTTAATAGAGGTACCTTTTTCGACCAAAGAAAAATAGAGGTCCCTTAATCTATGCTGGCTGTCAAAATAGTTAACTAGCAGCATCAACTAGGATCCTCCCACTGCGGCCAAGGTGTTCTTATTATATCATTTTTTACAATAGCTACGATGATCCTGCCATAACTATTGAAGTGGCCAAGACAAAAAGATCAATGAGTTTCCTCGCACGTGAATGAGAGGATCTTCTATGACCATTTGATTAAGAGAAAGATTTCTCTTCTAGCAATTTGAAATTAGTGAACAAATGTCGACCGGATTTTCTATTTTGCACATTGATGGGGTTGATTTTGTCAGCAAACCGGAGAAATTTGAATATTTGAGAGTAACGGCAATTAGAAAATTACAAGTTCCGGATATTCTCGAAGGCAGTAGCTACATCACTTGGTAGATCTAAGTCCGTTTGGTTCTTTTTTCCCATTATGACCTTTAGTGAGGTTCGTTGTTTAGACATAGTCGCTACCCAGCAGGCCAAGAAGGGTTTTGGTGAAGTTTATTATGTCACGCGACTCTTACTTCTGACTGTGTAAACTAGATTATGGGGGAATCTCCTTCTTTTTTCCCAAGTTAATGGGAAAGTGGTGGTTATTTGCTTTCATATGACAAGCTGCCCTTTCTATGGACTCCAATAATATGGGGGAGGGGGTCCTTGATGGACAACCTTGTGCTGAAAGTGCGAGGTTCTTGAGAAAGTGTTGGTGCACATCACTAAATAGTAAGCCTTGTTTATGCTCCCATGTCAGGAAATTTTCTCATTTAATGGCATGAGGAACATGCTGATTAGGTGTTGCATCTTGCACGGTATACCTTATTCATCGGTTTTGTCATGGAGAAACGTTGATATTACCTCCCATGCTTGGCGGTCATGCATTAGATGCTTTCAATTGGTTATCTTAAAATGGTTAGGACTTTTCTGCATTTAGGTTCTATTTAAAAATTAATCACTGCTATGGATCTTTCTCGTCCTTTGAGAAAATGCAAGAGTATAGGACGAGGTATTGTTTTGCTTGTTATTCTATTTCGGAGCCTGGTTAATAGTATTGCGAAAAAGTAATAAAAGAAAGGTGGAGATGTATCTAATCCAGGAGTTTTTTTTTTTTTTTTGTGTTTTTTAAAACTGTTTCAAAAAGGTGACAAAAGAAAGGTGGAGATAAATCTAATTTAGGAGTTCTTTTGTTGTCTCTTTTTTAAGACTGTTTCAAAAAAGTGACAAAAGAAAAGTGGAGATGTATCTAATTTAGGAGTTCTTTTGTTTTCTCTTTCTTAAAACTATTTCATAGTTGGTTATTTTAAATTTTTCACTGAAGACTTAAGGGAGCTCAGAGCTGCTAGTACTATCTTTCATGTGTCCCTTCATTCGGATAGGACAAAGCTTCTGTGCTGTTGTAATATTCTTCGGAAAGTAATAGTTTACTTGCTAACACACCAAGTGGGAGCAAAGCTTTTAATAGAGTTATTTAAACTAGAGTGAATCTGACAAAGTGGACATAAGAAATTAATTGTACAAAGATTAAACCATTCGAGATTTGGATTGGATATGACTCAATTCCATGGTCACCATCTCATCTTCGGCACTTTGACAGATCCATGTCCTGAGGAGATTCCGTCCAACGGCAACATAATAGATGGGTGACCTGAGGATTCTCATAGACTTTGCTATAGCTAGTATCGATTTGTATGCATCCGTCTTTTTTTCTTTCTGTATATCGGCTACTTTTAAACACTCCCAAGGCAATGACTTATGTGTAAAACCTGTGGTGCCAAATAACCATTCGAATAAAGTCCATGTGGTTTTCATCTTGTAAGCAATTAACAGCCCTTGCCTTCTTTGAATAAAGTCCTTCCCCATCTCTTTCACTACAGCTAACTTCTGTGCTAGAACCAAAGTTTGACAATCTTGTTCTCGTCTGGTCACCAGTCTCTTTGCAAGTGGTAAATTGTACATTCCAGTACTTTCTGCGGTGAACAAAGTTTCCTGCTCACGTGCTATTATTTTGCATATCTCTGTAGTGCACAAGAATCTGCTAGATTTGTTCTACACAATTAGTCCTTAAAAAAATCAACTATGAGATAGCTGGGCATCTCGGCCTCTCTACCAAAACAGGCAGAGCGCACAAGTTGTACTATGCCCTGTCTCCATTTGTCTCTGCACTAAAGTTTTCTTCCTCAAATAGGCTACAACCTTTAACTCTCTGATATTATATAAATAAGGTGCGCTATCTTTCTCAATACGAAAATCCAGGATTTTAATTGATCAATCATTTCAAATTGGGCCACCTTCATGCAACCATTACTTCACCTCACCACTCCATTTGGCCACAAAGATATCCTCTTGTTTAGGCTCTAGTTTATTTGACACTCAACTAGGAACCTGAATAATGACTGAAGCAAACTGGCCAATTGAATAGGGTGCCTTATACCAAAGTGACTCTCCCATTTTTCGACATTAAGTTTTCCAACCTGCAAGTCTGTACTTAGATAGCTCACTGGTTGGATCCCAAATTTTCTTTGAGCCCCAGAGGAATGGTTAGATGTGTTATAGCAAAGTGACTTGTGATCGAGCATGCATGCCATTTTGTGTGTGCAACGAGCATATGTCTATACTAATGAAATATTGAACCATAGCCTCAGATCTGAATTTTAAGATTAAAATTCTAGCTGAATGCTTCTCAGTGCATGTATTTTAACTAAGTATTTTTCCAATGCAGAGTTCTTTCTCATTTTATCCCCTGAAGTTCTTTGTACTGTCATTGAAACACCAATTTTTTAGTTCACAATTCCTCTAATTCATCTAGAATGCTTGACAGTCTATCAGTCATCTTTCATGTGTGATGTGAACTAAAATTTTCGCATAATCTTATCATGCTAGAAATTTTCATGTTAAAATATCTTCTTACTCCTCGATGTTCTCTTAGCTGATCATATCGGTCCTTTTTTTTTATCTTAACAAAGCAGGTAGAGGATATGGTGGTCTTATTCTTGCCATACTAGGAACTACTTTTGGTGCACTTGACTAAATATGGAATATTCAATTGTCTTTTTCCTTCGCAAATACACTTCCGGAAGCAATGTTCCTAAGAATCTGGCTAGTGCTTTAAAGAACCCATGTTAATCTCAATAATTGTGCGGTGGTTTTAGATTTGGACACTAAATATCGCCAATAATGTTATGCTTTGATATCTGAAGGTCTATTAGAAAGCAATATGGGGTGGGATTACTGTATTGGGTTTGAAACCTAAGATCATCAAAACTTCAAAGACGCAAAAGATAATAATAGGTGCCAAACTGACCGGCCTTTATGGCTCTTTATTGTGGATGCAGGCACTTGCTGATTTTGAAGTCTCCGTAGGCATTTATTCATGAGCTCGCATCTAACATACTGATTCGGCATGTTTTTGGCTAAGAGCAGATGTTATGTTGGAGTATTTATGCGAAGAGGTACTTGAGTTGAAGCAATGTCCCTTTATCTCCAATAATGATGTCAAGTATCTTATTTATTGCATTAATTCATGTTGCAGGCGACAACTCTTCTACAAAAGAACCTAGAAATTGCTAAAGCAAGTTTAGAAGTTCTTGTTGCTGATCTACAATTCTTAAGGGACCAAGTAACGATCACATAGGTAAGTCGGAATTTTTTGGGAACTTGAAGGTCCCTGTTTGTTTCAAGCTGATTACTATGTAAGTTTGGGGGTAGGTCTATTGTTGTTGAACTAGTGTTGCTGTGATTTTTGTAACTGGTGTGAGGCTATATATTGGGAAGACATTTTAATTTGTGACAACCAAGAGTGGAGTAATGTCGCACTTACGTGAACTTGAAAAATTCAAAAGTTGTTGTAGAACTGTATTCTTTAGTTTTGCAACTCGAATCATGGTAGCACAATGTGTACTTCAAGAGACTTTGTTCTCCCCATTTTTTTTTTTTTTGCAAAATGTTCTCCCCATTTTGACAAGTGATTTCGGTTAGGTTTCATGAGGTTTACTGCATTACAGCAAACTTGCCATGTAAAATGATTTTGATTGAGAACCTCTTGGGCTTGACTTTTCACTTTTATTTTGTGCGCTAGTTTTGAGTTGATATATGGTCCATCTGTTTTGTCTCATTTCACCTTGGTCATGCGTGTTAGAAAGGACCAATCTAAATTTGAATTTGGGGAAAAACATGGAGAGATGTATTTTTTGCCCAATAAGGCATTTACATTCTTGAATTCTTATGTGTTGTGCAGATGATATGTACTTTTATTTTTTCCTTTGCTGTTTTTAGCTGGGGCTGGGAATTTGATGATTGTGATTCATAGATGAATTCAATTAGGGAAATGCAACAACCTGGGTTGCTCCCTTTTGTATAATCTTTGTTTCCAGTGGTTCCAGAGATGGAACTAGGATTACCTGATGCTGCACAACCAAAGATCACCATAAACTAGGATACACAGTATTGGATAGACTACATATGCATCAAAAAGAAGGTGACAAAAGATGGGATTGCATGAATTACTTTTTAGTTGCTGAAGTAGCTTAAAAGAAGTGTATCGAGCTGGTATTGAGCCTCTACAATGGCATCAACTGATGTTGATCATTTGAGTCTAGTGACATCGAGCATGTGCAATTTCTTAGTCATCATGACATCTTTGCTTTGCTGCGTGAGGTGCTCTTTTGTTTTGCTCAGGGTTCATGGGTTCATCTATTTCCTAGTAATTCTAATTCACTTTTCTTTCTAAGAATGCTTTTTCTTTATCTAATAATTGTCAAGTTATGGGCTTTTAGTGCTAACTGAGTTGCATTTGATGTGAAGCTGTAGAACGCACTCACTTGATGCTGCACTTCTGAGTCCTGGCTGGCTCAACATAAATTCTGTGATTTTCCTTCTATACAGGAGAGGCCAGATATTGTTAAATTTTTATCCAGGAAGGTAGAAACTTAGCTTACATCCTTCTACCAATGCCTTTTCTTTTAGCATTTCATCTTTGACATGGACTGAAACGGGTTCTATTTGTTAAAGAACTTTATAACTGCAATCCTACTTTTTCAAGAAAAATCATCGGAAAGATTACATATGAATAGAAAAATGCTTAAAAACTAACAAAAAGAGTTAGAAACAGAGTCAATTGAGTGGCTAAAGATCCTGTTTAGAACTTATGGCATCTGATAGAGTACATATGGTGAAACATGTTAAGTTAAAAGTTAAAACCCCTTCTCCCATGGAGTTCTCCAAAAGTCCTTCTGCTCCAAATCACCCTAAACATTGTGAATTACAAGAGAAGATTGTGAAAGGCATTCGTGGGTTGGACCTGCAACCTGCTAAGGTGGGGCTCAGGTAAGTCTAAATGTCCAATAGTAAATCACTTTCCACCTCGGACCTTGAGACTAGTAGATTTAACATCTACTGATGTTGCTCAGAAAAGAAAAATGAGAAAGGCCTTGACAGCTGATTCCATGAGATGGGACCAAGACTTTACCTTTGGTAGATTTAATTATATTAATCCGATTCTGTCAAATCAGTCAGTAAAATTGGCAACCACTGGGCAATGCTGAAGTTTTGCTGTGTGTACGCTCTAATGCCCCTGTGCGGTTCCTTTGGCCAGTGATGTGGACTTGGATGCTATAGCTCATATGACAAAAGGATTCAGTGGAGCGGATCTTGAAGCTCTGCTTTCGGATGCACAGCTTCAAGCTGTTCATGATCTTCTCGACAGGGGCGAGAACAATCAGCATGGGAAAAAGCCAATTATAACCGACTCTTTTGAAGTCTGTTGCTTTAAAGGCAAGGCCGTCAGTCTCAGATGCTGAAAAGAGAGGCTCCATACAAGTTCTTTTCGTTCATCAAATTCTATCGTCTCTCCCCAAAACTCGAACTGTGCATCCCCTATCAGAATTTCAACTGCGGATTTTGATAGTGGCTTATTATGCATCTGTTGTAGTTAATCCTTGCAACAATCTCATCCTCATATGGGGGCGCATCGTTATAGAATAATTCATCAGGTGCGTTTGCAATTTCCAGTCACAAATTTGGAGCAGTCACGACATTTTAGCAGCTGCCGCTATTTCCACAGCTTCTTTGGCTTAGAGCACCGCATTCTGAGTGAGGAGACAAATCGTGGGCTCAAAGATTCTATGCTGTTGACGTTATTTTGTTGTCTTGTTTAAAAAAGTTCGCTGAACTGTGCTATGATATTTCATGGCACAATTCATCAGTATAGTCATAGTGACTTTTTTGGTGAATATGCTTTTTTCTTTTGCTCTTGGCTTGAAAGAATCTCTTTGGAACTGTTGTATAATCAGTGTAATTCAAATAAATCATGAATACATAAAGGTAGAAGATTGGGAGAGATCACTTGCAAGCTCCCTTATCGCAAATGAATCTTTTTACCTCAAAGGAATGACTTTTACCAATTACCATGTAGAAGATATTTATTCCAAGAATAAGATATTTTTACTGCAAGAATGAGTAACCTATATATCAAGTAAAAAAGTTAGACAGTTGAGATTACATTTCTACATTTCTTTATGAATGATGGTGAGAGATCTAATCTCAAGGTAATGTGACTTCACTGGAAAAAGCTATCTCAAATGTGTCATGTAATGTTTCGATTGCGGGATATAATAAGATAGAAATGGAAAAGTTATTCCATAAAATTGGAAGAGAGTAGGACTAGGAATGGAATAGCCAATTTGTAGTTTGGTTTGTATAATGGATTCAAAAAATTCTCTTGTTTGTTTTGCCATGATAGCAGGGAGAATATGTTTGGAATAGTGTAGAATACCCAAAATACGCTTTGATGATATATATCAAACTCTAATTTCTTTTATTATCATATTTTCATAGGACATAAATGAAAGCCTACTATAATTTCTATATAATTGCAATATTTGAATTTATAATGTAAGTAACCATTATTTTATTAATTGATATAGTTAAACCATAAAATAGTTACTAAAAAAATAAAATGAACTAATTATTAAACAATAGTATAATTACTAAATAGATAACTATTATTTTTATATAATAGCTACCATTCGAGTCAAGCCAATACAATAAGGCCAAGCTCAAGCTCAACTCCTATTAAATGTTCGATGCTCGGAGTTCCGCTCTAGCTATGCAACTCAAATTTTTAATGAAAAATATACAAAAATATTATTAATAATAAACAAAGTAATTGCAGAAAAATAATAAAACCCGGATCGACTGTCCAATGACTATATCTTTGAAGCACCAAAAGTCCTCAATGCTGGGGCCAACCAGTCCATCAAATGTTTGTCGGGCCACAGTCGGCCAATTAGGGCCCATGGGCTTGATTCAACCTACGCTCACAATGGGGTTGGGAAACACGGCCAACAAGGCCCTAAAGTAATTATAACTTGAGTGTTTAATCTAGCGATAATCGACATGAAATGCTACAATGTACATTTTCTCCATCAAAGTAAATTAGTGTGACATGTATGCATATTGTACTAATAAAAAAGTCTAAGTTTAAGTTGTTTCTTTCCGTCGACCAGAAAAAGTTGTTTCTTTCCTTTTCATATTCGGAAAATTCTTTCCTTAATTATTAAAAGTCAATATCTAAGGGTCACAGTTCTAGAATTTCAAACTTTACGTTCATCATTCATTCCCTTTGAATTAGACCGCGCTTTTATTTGACTTTCCGTGATGGTGGCCAAAGATATCTCCTCGTCTTCTTATTTAAAGTAGTTGGAGCACGGTCATGACAACGACATCACACCACATTCCTAGAAAGTTAAAATTCAATGTAACAATAATGTCACTCGAAATTGTCTAATTAACCCCGTGTTCTAAGGATGTTCGGATCTTGATTTGGCTAATTAATTGCAATCTTAAGTAATTTAATAAGGATTCCACCTAATTTTGATCCGAGTAATGCGGGTAATTGACCATAAATGATGGGACATTTGAACAAACATATGAATATGATCCAATCCAGAAAAATATCAGCTTTTTCCCAACGTCCATCCCTATCAGGAAAATTTACTTATGGTGGACATAGAAAAGGTTCCTCGTATTTTATTTACGAATTAAAGTTTTTGGATGGTGGATATAAAGTAAGTAATTTAGGCTAGATTTCGGGTTGTGTACAGGCAAGATATTGACTTTCTACAGCAGTACCCACCGCACATTTTGGATGGAATATAGATATTAGAGCATGCTTATATTTGACTTTGCGTGATGGTGGCCAAATATATCCTCATCAATCTAATTTAATATAATTGGAGCGCGTTCATGACAACATTACACTACATTACTGGGAAAATTAAAATTCAATGTAAAACAATAATTTCACTTGAAAATGTCTAATTGACACCGTGCTATAAGGATATTTGGATCTTAATTTGGCTAGCAAATTGCAATCTTAAGGAATGTAATAACAATTCCACTTGATTTTGATCCGTGTGATGTGGTGAATTGACGATAGATGATGGGACATTGGAACAAAATATGAATATGATCCGATCAACAAAAAGATCAGCTCCTTCCCATTCCATTGCATTTGCCTTATTTACAAGACTATTGATTTATTTCTCAATACCAGCAAAATTCATCTTATCAGCATTTCAAATTTACTGGAACAACCAGACCCCACGCGAAAGAAAACGAATTAATTTAAACCACAATCTCATTAGAGTCTATGTACCTGATAATCAAAAGACAAATCCCTATACCTGCCTTGCTTAGAGAAAAATATCATGGCAAGGATCGCAAATTTCTATAGCTATTCAATCATTTTCTGGAGACAAAGGATGGAAATAGTTTCTTACCTTTACCAAAAAAAAAGAAAAAGGATGGAAATAGCGTAATCTCGCCCCTCGATCATAAAATATCTCGATCAGTAGTGTTTTAGGGGGGGAAAGGGTTGTTGATGCTAGAAAATCGCAACATTAGCTTATCACTTCTCACATTTAATGTCCTTGGAATGATGGAGGCGTCCAAAATCAAAGAATGAGAATCATCGCTCTAAATCCTCGGTCTCCATCTTGGTGATTTTCTACAGCTTAGGAAGACCGCTGGCGGAAATCATAATATGTTTAAGAAACATTGATTAGAGTGTGTAAGACAAGTTTGAACCAGGAGCTTGTGCTCCATATTAGTCGTTGCTAAGCAAATGAAAGGAAACCTCTTCGTCATGGTGAGAGCAAGGGTGAATCACTACTTGTCAAAGCATGAAGATCTACGTTCTTTAGCCCATATAGAGAAGAAAGAATAAATAAAAGAGAAAAATCCACAAAAACCCCAAACTTCACCCATGTGATATATTTATCTTTTTTTTTTTGGTGACTCAAAAATCTTAAACTTATATTTTTATGACATATTTACCTCAAACCTTTTTTTTTTTTTTGTGACACCAAATTTTAAGGATAAATGTATCATACAAATACAAATTTATGATTTTTTTATATCATAAGAAAAGTTTGGGATAAATATGTCTCACTGTATAAATTTGAGGGTAAATATGTTACATAAATACAAACTTGAGATTCTTATTATAAAAAATAAAAAAAAAAATTTTGGTGTCAATTTGTCATAATGAACATAATTTAGGATTTTTGGTGAATTTTTTTTTATAAATAAAACAAGCACTTAATAGTGGGCAACATACGCAATGTGATTGCAAGCATGGGATAGAGACTCGATGTTGGATGCTTTTTGGTCATAAGGATCAACCATCCAAAATTGACTTATTCTAAAGGGTTTTCCTTCATCTTGGACGTCACGTAGGAATTTTTACACTAGGAAGAAGCTGAGATGGTCTAAAGGTTTAATTCAACCATTGAGGTTGAATTAAAACATCCTTTGAAGATATGATACTGGAAAAAAAATAATCCGCATATCATAAAATGAAAAGTAGGATCCAATTTGTATAGAAGGTAGCGATTTTCAAATTTATTTTTTAAATTTTCATCGCGCCTTCATCAAAAGTTAAATTGGACTTTAAACTTTCAATTTTTCATGTTTGATATGACATATGGTTTTACTTGGTAATTTTATACCTAATTGATAACAAATCGAGTGTTATAAACAATCCCAAATTAATGACATTAATAAAATTAAAAATAAAAACAAACATAATTAAAGTACATTTATCAATATATGCCCGCATAAAGCTTGGGCAAAGTACCTAGTTTTAGTTTGAGTGTGGCTTAGCTGATCGTCACTTCATCTTTGACAGAGTGATTTAGAAAACATAAAAATTAGAAAAAGAAGAAATTGGGTAAAATATGGAAACCTGTCAAAAAAGTCAACCGGTTTCCATCTTAGATGTGCGGTCCTTAGCTGACCGTCACTCCCGTCATTGACAGAGTGACCGTCAGCGGGGCTTTACCCTTTTAGTTTTAATCCTTTCTTATCGTAAAGCACTTCAAACACGCGACTCCGGCAGTCCCTTTTCCCCCATGGTACGGTTACCGCTCCTAAATGACCAAACTACCCTCACTTCTTGACGAATTTCCATAAATATATATCCGGACTCTGAAAAATTCCCTGTTCTTCCCTCAGTCACCGCAAGCGTCCGCCACCTCGCCGCTGCGTCACGGTCGACGTCGTATCCCCTTCCCGTGCCGTCACCCCTCGCCGTCGACGTCGTATCCCCTTCTCGTGCCGTCACCCGGCGCCGTCGAGCCCCCCGGCCATCGCCTGCGCATATCATTTCGCGTCCCGTCTCGGCCAAGCCACCATCTCTGTCCCCGACTCTCTCTCCTCGAGGCAGCCTCGCTCGCGCGGCCGTGGGAAACACCAGATTTGAAGGTGAAAAGTGATGCATAGCTCTCTCTCTCTCTCTCTCTCTCTCTCTCTCCTTCCGTGTTTCCTCTTCGAAGCAATTATTTTATCGATCTGAATGGTTTTTTCACTTGGGAAGGAAGGCCGCAGGTAACTTCCAGGCGAACGCAGCGAAAGTGAGAGATCTCTCTCCGTTGCGTCATCAAGTTGTTACAAGGATCAAACTCAAGACTTCCCTAGTCACTGGGCAGACTCAATTCGGGGATCCATCACTCCGTCTTGCTACTAGGATGAAGAGAAAGAGGGAGGGAGAAGGGACGGCGACGGTAACTGTGAGGGGCAGTAGCCATGATGGTGGATCGGGGAGGGGTTACGAGGTGTTCTTAAGTTTCAGAGGGCCCGACACCCGCTTAACCATGGTTGATTGTCTCTACAATGACCTGATCCGTGCGGGGATCCGTGTTTTTAAAGACAACGAAGAGCTCCGATTTGGGGAAGAGATCAAAGGTGGCCTCTTGCAAGCGATCAATGACTCCAGAATTTACATCCCGATTTTCTCCAGGGACTACGCTTCAAGTAAGTGGTGCCTTCGTGAACTGACACGCATAATGGAGCTAAAGAGAGCTAATGCTGAGAAAGTGATCCTCCCTATATTTTATGACGTGGACATGGATGATGTCAAGCTTAAGACTAAGTTATATCGGAAAGCCCTTCGGAAGCACAAGAGCGACTACGGGAAGGATTTAGTAAAGAAGTGGAAGAAGGCTTTAAGAAAGGTTGCTAGAATTAGAGGAAGGAAGCTAAAAGATCACGGGTATTATTTGCTTCTTCATTGACTTTATTTTCTTTGTTGAGATTTTCAATTTCTCGTTCCTTTAAGAATACTTATTCGGTTTGCTGCTGTCCAACCTTATGTAACGTATGGTTGGATTTGACGCTATGAGGAGCCAAAAATATTGCTCAGAGGGCGAGGTTTCTTACACATTGACTTTTCCCTTTTAATATCAAGTTTTTATAACAATTAAAGTTAAGGTATAGCAACTTAATTAATAAATTAATCTATAATGCCAAAAAAACCAAGATATCCATTAAGATCTAAGATATGTTAAAATAGTAAGACCATATATATGTGAAAAATAAAAAATTTAAGTTTCTTAATTTCAATTGCATTCCGTACATGAAATTAAGGACTTTTGGTGTAATTTTCCTTAACCCTATGCCTATAATGTTTTCCTGAAAAATTAGACTGAGTTTGATGTTAGATCTTTCTGTTTTTGTTACATTAAGGAAACATAGAGAAATTATGGCATAGACTTAGTCTATCGCAGTCTATGCGATATCCAAAAACTTACGGCCAAGAGGAAGAAACCGATCCTTGTGGTTTTGCTTTCAGCCTAGGGAATTCATATGCTTTGCTGCTGTTTCCCTTGAAATAACCGGCTAATTACGGTCGCACCACAGAGTTACACAAAAATAACGGAGATTTTTATGATGATAGTTTTTTAACCCCATAACAGGAAACTATAGGTTATGGTTTTTCTATTTGGTTTGAGTATACAAGACCGAACATTGCAAAGATCTTTGTGCCATTACGCAAAAGAACAAAAAAAAAAAAAAAGGATCTCTGTAACTGTTAGAGGTCTTCCAGTATATTTTTTATTAGAGTAATTCTTGATTAGTTTGCGACGGACTGGCTTAGGTCCAGGTGTATTATCAATCTTGGGCTTTTGTTTTCACTGTGGTGGGGCAAGGGTCAAAGGCTCCTCTAGCGGCCAATTGTGCATAGACAAGATGTGCAACCTTAAACTGAATATTCTTCTATAGTGATTTATAGTAGAATGTTAAAACATAAAAATTGGTTCTTGCTGTTGCTTTAAGCATGGACCTATTCATGGCCCCATATCTTGATTAACCAAAAATTCACCAGGGGACTTCCAAATAGTTGTAGCTATGGTTGGAGAAATCTAAAAGCCTCTAGAAAATGGATAAGTACTTTAAAAATTGTAAATTACCTTGAGATATGTAGCTACCCTCTGTCCTGGTTTGTGATAGTTTTTCTATAAACCCTAGCCGTTACTCTCTGCTTACTTACATCCTTCTTCATTAAACCTTACTGTTTCTCTCTTTCGTTAAACGCATTAATAGTTTCAACCCTCGAGAAGGGGAAGGGCTAGCCTATTACTACCCATGCCCAACTTGAGTCATGCAACATTCCCAGGGAGGCAATTGTTTTGAGAAAAATTTTCCTCAAAAAAATTGCCTCATCCAAGGTAGGCTACCGCGGGGCGCGGATTTCCCATGCTCCATGCCCATCCCTAATTTTAAAGTTATCGGTTTTTATATGAATTTATCAACTTTAGTTTGGGTCTTACCAACTTCTTTTTCCATTGTTTTACAAACTAGTTTTAGCTTACCGGCTTTTATGTAAATCATTTACTAAGTTTATTAGATTGTTTGCCGATTTACAACTTCTGTACAACTTACCATATTGTTTACTCCACATCTCAAAATTACCAAATCCTGTACCGAATTACTAACTCTAATATGATTGTCATATTAACTAATTTCAAATTAAGTTAATAACTAGTTTAAGCTACACATTCTTATTTGAGCTACTTATCAATATTTATTATTTGCTTCAAAACAACCAACCTTCATAAACTTTCGTTAATAACGCACCAACTTTTATTTGCACAGGTTACGAACATTATTAGGCAACGAAATCTATTGTTAAATTACCAACCACAAGTTGAGTTACCTAGCAATTTATTCTGATTAAAGTACCAACTAATTTGCCGTTACCAATATCCAATAAAGAATGTGTAACCTAAAATTATTTGACTTATTTGGAGAAATGTGTGTTGGTAACTCAAATTAAGGTTGATATATATTCCAGAAAGTGTTCCTCATTTTGGGCTGGTATTCTACTCGACTGGTACGTTAAGAAAAATGCTTTTGAGAGATTATTCTTGTTTCCTATATTCAAGGCAATTGCGAGTGAGATTTTTTATTTTCCGTTAACCTTCAAACTCATCCCTATCGCTTGAAGAGATTATCAAGACCGAGTTTACCGAGGACTTGATATTTAACCAAATTTCTAGAGGTCTCGCTCTTAGCTGTGTGCGACAAGAAGAAACCAACCGGTGTGAAAAAGTATAAAATGAAGTGGAGGCATAATTATCAAATTAGTTCTAAATTTATTGTGCATGATATTTGAGCACAACACATTTTAATTTTGTTAATGTGGTCATAAGTATTTGTGTGAAATTTTAATGTAATCTTTCTGCCCAATTGCCGCAAGAAATTACTAACATGACGTCCATTCATCGCTGTTGTCCTATGTGGCAAGTTGACGTGGACAATTTTACTTGAAATGACATCCTGCATAGATTGCCACTTTAGCAATTTTCGGTGGATATTGACTACAAGGACTACATTGAAATTTTGTATAAAATTTTTGGACAATATTATTAAAATTGAAAAGTTTATAATTGAATTGGTATTCACACAATAAATTTAACACTGATTTCATAATATTCCAATAAAATGGAACAAAATTGCACAACCTATTCCAATACAACGGTTCACAACACTAGTTAGTCACAATTTGCCGGAATGACTTCTAGTCAAAGCCCAATCAGACCCTTGTCACGAAATAATATTTTCCCATCATTGACTAAACCAAAGAACCTTGGTAGCATTAGCTTTCAACCATGAATAAAGCCCCTCCTCTCTCCTCTCTCTCTCTCTCTCTCTCTCTCTCTCTCTCTCTCTCTCTCTCTCTCTCAGTTTTTTTGTTTTCAAATGGCTCACAGCTTGAAAGATTGCTTTTCTGTGTTGATTTCTTTTAAAGCAAATTATTTTGAACTTGAAGATAAACTTCCAGTGCCACGTAATGTGTGCACAGTTTCTGTATATATGGTTTTTCAATCTGAGATGATTGCATGTCACGCATGTGGTAGCCTAGAGGAACTGAAGAATCTCACAGTCAAAGAGGTTTCAAGTTTGTTATGGACAAGAAGGACAGATTTGCCTGATCATTTGGTGGGAATCAAGGATCGAACGGATGAGATTATGAAGCAATTAGATTTAGAAGCTTTTGATGTAAGGTTTATTGTGATTCATGGTATGGGTGGCATTGGAAAGACGACACTGGCTGAGACTGTCTTCAGACAAATCTCCTCTCAATTTCAGAGATATTGCTGCTTTCTTAAGGATGTTCGGACTCATGATATAATAAACTTACAAAAGAAATTGTTGTCTGACATTCTCCATTTGAGTTGTACAGACCTATGCTTCATTGATGAAGGGGTTGACATGATCAAGATGAGATTTCATGACAAGAAAGTTCTCCTTATTCTTGATGACATTGATAGTCGAGACCAAATCATGAGACTTGCCGGTGAGCCCAATTGGTTTGGTGGGGGCAGTAGAATCATCATAACAACTAGAAATATTGAATTCCTTGTAAACGAAGGTGAGGATGACAATGTCCCAACCTCTAATAGCGGACAATTTTCATTCTACAATATGTTGGAGATGAATTCACATGATGCTCTTCAACTTTTTTGTAAGCGTGCCTTGGGATGTGCCAAGCCTCCATCTAATTACGTGGATATTGCAAATAAGCTAATCAATACACTTGGAGGACTTCCATTGGCTCTCGATGTTGTAGGTTCCACACTTCGCGGAAAATCCCAAAAGACATGGGAAGACGTCCTACATAAGTTAAATACCGTGATGAATGAGGATGTAAAGAAGAAGTTGATGATAAGCTACGAAGCATTGGATGCTAAGCAACAACAAATTTATCTTGATATTGCATGTTTCTTCATTGACAAAAATAAAACAATTGCAATGAAATATTGGGACGCGGTCTTTGGGTATCCCACTGAAATTGAAGTCAAGACCCTCACACGTATGTCTCTAATACAGATCATGGACAACGATATTTTATGGATGCACGATCAACTTAGAGACCTCGGAAGGGATATCGTCCACTCGGAAAGCTGCAACATACATCTAAGGAGTAGCAGATTGTGGTCACCTAGGGATGCCTTCCATGTAGTGCATAGAAAAACGGTAATTTTTACCTTTAAATATTTTCCTTATCCTTCCATTAGTATCATTAGTCATATTGACACATGTACTCATTGGTTGCTACTTTTATCTTCTAGGGAACTGAGAACATAGTAGGCCTCAATCTTGGCACACCTAAACCTGACGTAGCGTACAAATTTAAACGTAAAGAATTTAAGAGGTTGGTTAACCTTAGGTTCCTTCAATTGGACCACGGAAACTTTAAAGGAGACTTTAAAGATCTTTTCTCAGAGTTAAGATGGCTCTCTTGGAGCAATTGCCCTTCTGAATTCCAAGCAACCAACTTTGGGTTGAAGAACCTAGTGGTTGTCATGCTTTCAGGGAATAACATTAACGAAGACTGGGAAGGATGGTGTCAAATCATGGTATGATCTCATGACATACTTTTGTATTTCATTTACTCTTCTTCTTTTCTAAGATTCAACTCAATTGCTTTATAGGTAGCAAAACAATTGAAAGTCCTACAACTCGAGGATTGTCCATCCCTTAGAAAGACGTGCAAGTTCTACGCAATCTCGCAATTGGAGAGATTGATTCTTATATGCTCTCAACTAAGAAAGATTGACAAGTCCATCGGCAACTTGCAGCATCTTGATTACCTAAAAATAATGTCTGAAGCTATTAAGTCACTACCAAAGTCCATTGGCTGTCTAAAATCTTTGACAGATCTAAGAATAGAAGCTCAAAGAATCTTAGTTTTGCCTCACTCAACTGGCAATTTAGTGAAGCTGAAGCATCTAATCTTGAATTGTCAGAAACTTCAAAAGCTTCCCGACTCTATTGGAAAATTGGAGTCACTACTTAAGCTAAGTGTCAAATGTTCAGAAATTCGGGAATTACCTTATTCTATTGGAAATTTAGAAAGGTTAAGAGTTTTACGCATCTCAGTTTGTGAGCTAGAAAAGCTACCATACTCAATTGGGAGGCTCCAGTCATTGGTCAAGTTGGATTTGAGCTTTTCAAGAATTAGGCGCTTACCTGATTGCATTGGAAATCTCAAAAAGTTGAAGATACTAGATTTGAATTCTAGCCACATAAGTGAACTTCCGAAAACCATAGGAATGTTGGAAAATCTGGAAGAGTTACATGCTCAATTTGTACATCTAATGGGGGAAATTCCAAGTGAAATCGGGGCACTATCCTCATTGAAAATTCTAGAATTATCCTATGGCTGCTTTAGTGGATTGCCGACAACCATCAATCAGCTTACAAATCTGCAAGAACTTAATTTAGAGGGCTGTAATTCAATCCAACAGCTGCCAGAGCTTCCCAAGAGTCTCATGTGTTTAGCCTTTTCAGCAAATTCGTTGACCACGATCCCCGACTGCTCAAACCTAACCAATTTAGTTGACCTTGAGATAATCGGAACATCAATCAAAGAACCCAACATAGAGGGCATTGTGAGACTACCTACTTTGTGGCATTTGACACTGTGCATCGGAAAAATGGCCTTGCCCGATTTTAGTTCCCTCTCTCATTTACGAAGTCTCTCCATAAATTGTGTTGAGCCCCAATCTCTTATCGGGCTCCCATCTAGCCTTCGAGTGTTAAATTTATACAATGTGCAGTCACCGATAGATTGGTCAGTCTTTTCCAACTTGGAGAATTTGTCGAAGCTGTTTGTTTATGGATATTCACCAGGAGAGATTCAATTCGAGGTGCTTGGAGAGCTACGGAAATTCAATGAATTGTTGATGGAAGACTGTCCATTGCTGAAGACGCTACCCGTTCTAACTAGCCTGAAGAAGATCCAGAGTTTGTCCTTACGCCAATTGCCTCTAGTAACTGAGATTCAGGGTTTGGGAGAATTGAAATCATTGCGGGCTTTGTTTATCTCGGGCTGCAATTCTGTCAAAAGCTTAAACGAATCTGATCGTTATAATCTACAGAATCTGAAAAGTTTGATGTTCTATGGATGTGAATCATTGGAGAGTGTGCTTGGTGTGCCAAAATCTTGTCAACTCATGGTCGGTGCTTGCCCGAGGTTCAATAGAGATGGATAAGATATGTATCATTTAATTGGCAAAGATTGTCGATGATGGTAAGTCCATAGAACTAGAGTTCATTTTTTGTTTTGTCCCGTTTTGTGAGTTTTCCTTCAGCTAACCTCTCATCTTGGTTCTAGAACCACCTCTTGCATTCGTTCACCTTGTTGTCTCTGAGGGAAAATCCTCTTTCATGTATCATGAGCGTGTGATACTTTGACTTACCTCAACTTGACAATGTTGATACTTAGCTGGTTTATGTTGCACACTAGCATAAAGTCGGGATTGACATGCTTCACGGTACCTATTTTGCTTACAAAAAATGGATAAAGTGGAAGGGAACTTTTAGATAGTAAGCACACTAAAGATGCAGATAAATGCTAGGTTTTGTTGTAAGGCTGAGGTGGTTGAGACTTGAGAGTACTAATCTCACCTTATGGAGTGTTTCTAATACTAGTAGAGAACAATCATGATTTGTGAGGATTGAAAAAAAGGAATTAATGCTTGGTTAGTGGAAGAGTGAATCGTTGATACCTATTATGCAATATGAGCGATTTAGTTATTTCCCTTCACGAAGAATGAGGTGTTTCTCTGGTTACTTTTGAACTAAAGTGGAGAAGCTTCAAGTCTTAAGTCATGGTGTGATTTGTGAACTATCTTTCTTCATTCTATTAATTAGCCATTTATGTGTGAAATTCGTTCTGGGAGACAATTGATATTGGAGTAAACTTGTCGATATGGTCAAACCACCATTTCGTTGAAAACTGGGTTTAGCTGTATCGAGTTGTGCATTCTGCAATTTCTGGTGTTAGGAAAGAGCACCTTTATGTTGTTGAAGACTAGGTTTTGTTTATTCTTTCAGCTGACTTATTGCACCTTTCCTCATCTCTCTCTCCCTCTTTCTGTGCTAAGGTTACTGTTAACTTGTTAAATAAACTTGTTTGATTTTTGTGTCTATCATTTTTACATTTATTGATAAAATGTTTTTGCACAAGCTCCTCCAAGACCATGGTGAAATGTTCTTTTACATGGATGTCTAGGCTTTGGCAAGACATACCGTTGGTGCTACAACAACGACTTGTTCTCTTCAATCCATATCGGTAAAAGGCAGAGCTGTGGCTAAGTACATTGGTACTTTTTAGCTAGCTGTAAGAGGCTTCTTTTGAACTACATGGATGTTTATTGAGTTCAATTATGTAATATTTTATTGAACTTTGTTATTTCAATACATTTCACAATTTTGTGCTTTCTTCTTTTGCTTTTGTATGCATTTAATAGAGGTCCCTTCATCTATGCCAGTAATCGATATATGATAACTAGCAGCAGCAATGAGGATCCTACCACTGCAGTTAATGAAGAGGCCAAGTTAACCAATGAAGATTCTCCTATAACCAATGAAGAGGCCAAGTTAAAATGGTTCTTGAGTTTTCTTATGCATGAATGAGAGAATCCTTTATGAAGATTAAGAGAAAGATTAAGATGTAAGATATTTGAAGTTTTTCTCTACTAGAAATTTGAAATTTGTGATCAAATGTCCACTAGATTATCTATTCTGCACATTGACGGCATTGATTTTGTGAGCAAACTAGAGAAATTTTGAATATTTGAGAGTAATGGCAATTTTAAAATTACAAGTTTGGATATATTCTTGAAGGCAGTGGCTATAGCACCTTGCCTTCTCTTTTTTCATGAATTTGATTCCAATGTGTTGAAGAGGGGGCATGATAGTACAGAGGTCACCAACCATGTCATCAATCAGTTAGTTTCTTGCATTCAATGGCACTTATAAAGTGATCATGTGAAATATAGTTGATGGTATAACTCAAAAGTGATATGTTATTCATTGGTGCAATTTTTTACTGAATCAGATGGTGTTGAAGTTTTAAGCAGTGTGTTTGTGTTGGCTGGGACAAGGAAATAATTTCGTCTTACATGGTAACAAAAAGTACTCTCTTTCCATAGCACACTAACTGTAAATTGCTATTGGAAATTGCATGGCCATTATGAATGCTTTGCCAAAAAAATTTATATGAAGCATTTAATATGCAGACTACGTAATAACCTTCAAGGCGGACTATTAAATGCTAGACATGACTTTTCCTTGATTTAGAGTTGTTTAACTTCGGATACACAATATTGGATAAACTACATATGTATCAAAGAAGGTAATTAACGTCATGATTACTTGAATTACTTTTCAGTTGTTAAAGTAGCTTACAAGAAGTGTAGTAAACTGGTCTTGAGCCTCTTGAACAACATCAATGGATGTCGATCATTTCAGTTTTGAGTGTGCCAAAATCTTGTCAACTCATCATCATTGACTACCCAAAGCTCAATAGAGATGGATAAAGTATGTATCATTTGATTGGCAAAGATAATCGATGATGGTAAAGTCCATAGAACTAGAGTTCATTTTTTGCTGCATCCTGTTTGTGAGTTTTCTTTTAGCTAATCTTTCATCTTAGTTTTGGAACCACCGCTTGTAGTCGTTCATCTTGTTATCTCAAGCAAAATTCCTTGTTTGCATGTCATGAACATGTAGTACTTTCACTTGCCTCCACGGTGGTGATACTTAGTTGGTTTATGTTGTGCATCAGCATAATGTTGGGGTTGACATGCTTCGCAGCACATAACTTGGCTAAATAGCAATCACACTGAAGATGCTAACAAATGCTATGTTTTGTTGAAAGGCAGAGGTGGTTGAGAGTACTGGTCATACCTTATGTAGAGTTTTTTCAATTTCACTACAGAACAATCATGATTTATGAGGAATGAATTAAAGGAATCAATGCCTGGTTAGCGAAAGAGTGAATTGCCGATACCTTTTATGTTGTATGAGTGAGTTACTTCCTTCATGAAGAATTGAAGGTGCTTTTCTAGTTACTTCTGAACTTCATTTTGTTTGTCTGTTTGTTTGCTATTTGTTCATTCCCTCCCATCTTAAATTACCAAACAGAGTTGGGGAAGATGTTGCAATTCACTTGATAAGGCATTTACGTTCTTGAACTATCATTTGTTGTGCAAATGACATGTCTTTTTTTTTTTTCCTGAATCCTTTGTTGTTTTGAGCTGGGTCTAGGAATTTGATGACTCTTAACTCATTCACAAATTAAATAAGGCAAATGCAATAACCTTAGTTGCTCCCTTTTACATGAATTTTGTTTCCTGTAGTTCTAGAGATTGAATTGGGATTATCTAATTTTGCACAATCAAAGATCACTGTCAGCTTTACTCTACATCTGATGCCGATGGTTATAGTTGCAATTTTCAAGTACTCCCATTCTTAAAGTAGAAGTTATGCTTCTCTAGCCATAATTATTAGTTTTTTTTTTCATCCTATTTATGCAGAGTCTTGGAATGCAATCAACTATTCCTATGGAAATGTCTTCAGATGTAACGGTGGGGATCTACATGAGAAACTTAAAGTTGTTTGCTGGCCAAAGTTTGTGTGGTTAATAGTCTTCTTCTGCTTAAGCATTCAATGGCTTAATGTACTGAGCATTGACCTTAGCTTTTGTTTGCTGAAGTACTTATTTTTCAATACTCATATTTAGCTTAATCAAAGTTCATAATTTGCTTCATAGACCTTGGTAAATCAATCAAGTAGTGGACATGTTGGGGGACTAAAACTTGAAAGATCTGCGACTTCCTTTCATATTCTCGAGTGTGCTTCCCATGTAACATCCTGAAATTCGACCCCGTTTCGATAAAGTGAAATGGAGATTTCGTCGGCGTGCCTATGGCCTTTTTCTCTGAGCGGATCACTCACGAGTTAACTAAACTATTGGGTGATGTCGTTAAGGGATGTATCAGTTTTAAAATCCCTAAAAGCTACCTAATTGGTTGAATTGAGCTAAAATCATATCTGATCGATTTTTAATCACGAAATTGAACTTGATTTCGGGAATCGAATTTTAAGCGCGTCATAATTCTTATTTTTAGGATCATGTCTCATCGCTCGTCAATTTATTGACGAGTCCGAAATTTCAATAAAGAAATTATCGGAAGAAAAATTGAAGCCCGAAAGGAAATAAAAAGGGAAAGAGAAAAAGAAAATAAAGTAAGAATAATTGTATAAATTTTTACTTTATTTTTCTCTCTCTCCCTCTCTCTTCTTTTCTTTCTTTTTTTTCTTTTCTCTTTTCTCTCTCTCTCTCCTTTCCCCTTTCCCTTTCCCCTCGTGCGGATAGCCTCCCCACCACCCACCTTCTCTCTCTCTTCTTTAACCGGTCAATGCATATCCCCTCTCTCTCTCTCTCTCTCTCTCTCTCTCTCTCTCTCTCTTTATTCTTCTTCTTGTCCTTCGCACGATCGAGCAAGCGGAACCAGAAGTTGAAGAAGCCGAGCAGCAGTAGCTCGCCCCTCAGCCGTCGCCGCTCGTCCCATCGCCGCACCGCTGCCCGCACCCGCGCCGCACCTGTGCGCTCGCCGCCGTCCCGCCGTCCGCCGCTCGTTGCCGCTCCTCCCTCCGCGCAAACCAGCCCTATTTCACCTCTGCTCCGCACCGACCAGCCACCGTTCGGCCACCGCCTAGCTCCGCCGGACCACCCCCGCGTCCCTCTCGCCCTCCGCCGGCTTCCCCTCGCCGCCCTAGCCGCCGAAGCAGCCCCGATCCACCCGTCCAGCAGACCCACGAAGTGGGTATTCAGCACTTCGGGCCCGCTTTTGGGCCATTTCCCGGCCTCGAACCCGAGCCGTGCTTTGGGAACAATCGTTCCTCGCGTCGCCGCCGTCGGATTGATCCGATTTGCGCGGATTTGGTGAGTAATCTCACTAATCCATGATTAGTGGCTAATTATGCTTAAGGTTGGTTTAGATTTAATTAATTATGTTTAGGTTGTTAGATTAGAATAAATTAGCAATTATTAGCCAATTGTGATGCGAATTAGATAAATTGAATGTGTAATTAGCAAGTAGACGTGGTCTACTAATTATTGGAAGTGCCTCAGAATTTTTCCCGACCCTTAGTGGGCTCCAATTAGGCTTTTCGGGCCTAAGTGGATTTTTTAGTATTTAAATATTAATTTTCGGAATTAAATTAAATAATTATTTATTTTCCAAAAATTCAACTGAGATGGCCTAGAACCGGAAAATTATGCTGATGACCGTGGTGAAGTCCGTTTATTTAATCGGGCTTTATTTTGAGCTAAATTGAATTTTTAGTAATTAATAATTAATTTTCGAAATTAATTAATTTTCGGAAATTAAGATTTTGATGGTCGACGACCGAAATCTCGTCTTGATCGTCGTGGCACAGTCCGTTTATTTATTTGAGCTCCACGTTGTATGGAATTGAATAAATTGTGATATTTTAGGGATTTACCCTAAATTGATTTAATTATTTGATTAAGATTGAATTGGTGATTGGTGAATGGCCAAGTATGTTATTCAGTATTTATAATGCTTTGTTGAGTTGACTTAATTATTTGATTGAGAAATCGTTGGCATTGGTTGTCGGTATTGAAAGTAAATTGGTAACCACTTGAAAAAGGACACGTGGGCTCGGTGAATTGGAATGTCACCTGGACAATGCACGTGAGTTCAGTGGTTGAATATGTCACCTTGGCGAAAAGGTCGCTTGAGAGAATGGACGTGGCTCGAAGACTCAGTATGTCGTCCTGGAGAATGCACGTGGCTCGATGACAGAGTTTGGCATCTAAAAGGGCATGTGGCTCGGTGAATCGATGCATCACTTTGGTGAGTTAGCACCTAAGAGAATGCACGTGGGCCCCGGCATCTAAAAGGACATGTGGCTCGGTGATCTGATGCGTCACTTTGGTAAGCGAGTACCTTAGAGAATGCACGTGGGTCCAGTATTCGAATTGGCATATAAAAGGGCACGTGGCTCGGTGATCCGATGCGTCACTTTGGTAAGCTAGTACCTTAGAGAATGCACGTGGGCCCAGGCATCGTAAAAAGGACACGTGGCTCGGTGGCTTGATGTACCACCTTGGCGAAGAGGTCGCCTTAGAGAATGCACGTGGGTCCGAGGTGTGAGGCACGTGGCTCGGAGACTTGGAAGGTCGTCCTGGAGAATGCACGTGGCCTAACTTTTAAATATCCCACAGTGGGGATTGAATTGTATGACATGTAATGGACGGGTTCGATTTGCTTGAAGTAAATGGGTGCCTATTGGGAATTGTACTGACTTGCAGGTGGGATTAGAGGCCAAGGTAAGTCCTCTGCCCTGTGCGTGTTTAGGGAGCCTTTAGTATAATGGTTTACTAATCGGGCTTAGTGGGGTAGAACTCGCTGAGACGTACTCTCATCCCTGTTTGGGGAAAACCATTTCAGGACCGCTGAAGAGCTGAGGAGGAGGAATCCGAGAAGGAGAACTCGGAGGTGAGATCTAAAGAAAAGGATTTTTGGAAGAAGAAGACAATTCTGAGAGGGGCCTTGAGTACGGCCTAGTTCGTCTAAGTTTCTGTCTTCTTTTGAGATCTCCATTTTGATGTGAATAGTTATGAAGTGATTTGTGGTTTGTATAAAAGTTTGGTTGTAAATTTCAATATGAAAAATATGGCCTTGCTTTTCTATCCCATCGTTTTATTGTCTGGGGATACATTGTCTTGGGATATCGCATTATAAAATCAACCAAGTGAGACGGATGTGTGCGTGCCTGAGGATCGGGGCATGACATCCAGTTTAAGTGGTATCAGAACGAAGTTAAAGATTGGAGTGATAAGGAGCGATGACCATGGGATAGTTAGTAGGATGGCCTTTAAATTCATGCTGGTGCATGTCTGTGTTAGCTGAGTGCTAAAATTGTTTGTTGTTCGGATCGCTCTGTTTCTAATTCGGTGTTGAATTGGAAACAGGTGTTAGTTGAGTAAAGCTACACCATGAGCGATCAGGAGCCGAGAACTCCTGGAAAGAGGACCAATAAGGCCGTTATTCGGGGTAGAGCTCCGACTCATGTCGGAACCCGAGGCGGACGTGGTCGAGCGCCAGCACAGGCTAGCGCGAGTGGAGTGAATCCACCTGTCGTAGATGTCGGGGTAGCAGCCCTAATGATCCCAGGGTTGATGGGATCTTGCGTGTTCTGGAAGCGATGGGTAATAGAATAGATCAGCAAGCCGCTACTGTTGAAGCCGCTGCAACTGCCGCCGCTGTCGCCGCCACCAAAGTTGCCCCTGCAGTCGCACCTGCTGCCGCGCCTGCAGTCGCACCTGCTGCCGCACCTGCAGTCGCACCTGCTGTTACTCCAGCCGCAGTGAATGTTGAGAATCCACCGGAGATAGTGGTCGCTGCAAGACCAATCCATAAGTTGGTAGAGCGTTTCCTAAGGTTAAATCCGCCATTTTTTACGAGGTCTGGTGACCCCGAAGCTGCTTCTTCATGGATTCAAAAGCTCGAGAAAGCGTTTGCACTGCTGATGTGCAATGAGGCTGAGAAAGTAATGTTAGCAACTTACCAGCTGGAGGGAGTTGCTGACACTTGGTGGATGACTACGCGTGAAATGATCTTTCCGGAAGGTGCTGTTCAGGACTGGAACACTTTCCGCGAAGCCTTCAATGATAAGTTTTTCTCTGAGACTGCCAGAGAGGTGAAGATGGCTGAATTTCAACGTCTTCGCCAGGGTTCTTTATTTGTTGATGAGTATGAGGCGAAGTTCGCCGAACTTTCGCGATATGCCCCTAAGTTAATCAAGAACCCTGTGAATGGAGCAAGGAGATTCAGAGATGGATTCAGACAGGATTTGAGAAGTGCGTTAGTCCTTCTGGATCTGAAGACTTATAATGAAATATATCGGAGAGCCCAGAAGATTGAGAAAGATTAGAACGATAAAGCTGCCTCATCTGGATCGAGGTTTAGCTCTCATAGAGACAACATCCGCCAAGGAAAGAGGCCGATGTTTGCAAATAGATTCCAAAGCCCGCCCAGCAAGAAGAGTGGATTTAATAGGTTATGACCTATTAGGAATGATGCTTGTCGCTTGTGTGGAAGAAGACATGGGACAGCACCGTGCCCAGTTAGGACGGGTGCCTGTTTTGAATGTAGCCAACAAGGCCACATGGCCAAATTTTGTCCTAAGAAGCAAAGAGGACAACCTCAGTTGCCGGCGCCGCCACCGATGAGACAGATAGGAGGGTATGCCCCTTAGAATGCACTGCAAAGAGGACAGCAGAGACCTCCAGCTCAGGGCACTGTGTACGCGATTACTCAAGGTCAAGCAGAAGCTGTGCCTGGTGTGATTACAGGTACGGTCTCGCTCAATGACCAACCTGCTTATGCTTTGTTTGATTCAGGAGCAACCCATTCCTTCATTGCCGAGCAATATGTTAGGATGCTAGGATTGAATCCTGTATTGTTGGAATCGGTAATTTGCATATCTACACCCTTGAAAGATAAAGTTATTGCTGCTTTGGGATGTTCGGGGTGCAAGTTAGAGATTGGCGAGTGAGTGGGGAAAATTGACTTGTTAGTCCTAGCCATGTATGATTTTGATTTGATAATTGGCATGGACTGGCTCACCAATCAACGAGCTAAAATGGACTGCTATCGCAAGGCGATTCAGTTTGACCCATTAGAGGGTAAGAGCTTCGAGTTTGTCGGGAATCAAGGAGGACCTTCGATTTCCTTAATCTCGTCGCCGGAAGCAGCTTGTTTGTTAGACGAGGGTTGCCGAGGGTACTTAGCGACTGTCGTGGATACGACAGTTGAAGAGTTGAAAGTGGAAGATATTGCAGTGGTACAGGAGTTTCCAGATGTCTTTCCAAAAGAATTGCTAGGGTTACCGCCAGAAAGGGAGATTGAATTTGTGATTGAGCTAGCACCAGGGACAGAACCGATCTCAAAGGCACCGTAACGAATGGCGTTATCTGAGTTGAAGGAACTGAAGGTGCAGATGCAAGAGTTATTGGATAAGGGATTTATTCATCGTAGTGCATCGCCTTGGGGAGCACAAGTTCTATTTGTTAAAAAGAAAGATTGTTCGTTGCGTTTGTGCATCGACTATCGGCAGCTCAATTAGGTAATGATCAAGAACAAGTATCCATTGCCGAGGATAGATGACTTGTTTGATCAACTGCAAGGAGCGTCAATATTCTCGAAGATCGATTTGAGGACAAGATATCATCAGCTGAGGATTCGGAAAGAGGATATTCCTAAGTCAGCATTTCGTACCCGGTATGGTCATTACGAGTTTACAGTGATGCCGTTTGGATTGACGAATGCTCCAGCTGCCTTTATGGATTTGATGAACAGAGTATTCAAGGAATATCTAGATCAGTTTGTGATCGTGTTTATAGATGATATCCTGGTCTATTCGAGAAGTAATGAAGAGCACGAGAATCATCTGAGATTAGTGCTTCAGACCTTAAGAACACATCAGTTATATGCTAAGTTTAGCAAATGCGAGTTTTGGTTGACTTTGTTGCGTTCTTAGGTCATGTGATTTCCGGAGAAGGAATCTCCGTCGACCCGAGCAAGATAGAAGCCGTGATCAAGTGGTCGAGACCGACATCAGTGACAGAGATCATAAGTTTTTTGGGGTTCGTAGGTTATTACAGATAGTTTGTGAAAGGGTTCTCATCGATAGCGTCGCCTCTGACAAAGCTCACAAAGAAAAATGAGAAATTCATATGGACAGACAAGTGCGAGCGTAGTTTCCAAGAGATGAAGGAAAAGCTAACTACCGCACCTGTGCTTACGATTCCATCTGGTCCTGGAGGATTCGAGATCTATAGTGATGCATCATTTAGGGGATTGGGTTGCGTGCTGATGCAACATGGCAGAGTTGTTGCATACGCTTCCGATTGAGACCTCATTAATTGAATTATCCGACGCATGACTTAGAACTCGCAGCCATCATATTTGCGTTGAAGATTTGGAGGCACTACTTGTGTGGGGAAAAGTTTCAGATCTTCACGGACCATCAGAGTCTCAAGTATTTGTTCTCTCAGAAGGAGTTGAACATGAGACAACGGCGATGGATGGAATTGCTGAAAGACTACAACTGTGATATTTTATATCACCCGGGAAAGGCGAACAAGGTCGCCGATACATTGAGTCAGAAGTCTTCAGTGGCACAGATCTTGGTTAAGGAGTGGAACTTAATCGAGAGAGCTCGAGATTCGGAATTCAAATTTGAGGAAGGCCATCTCTCAAGTTTTATGGCCACCCTCATAATTGAGCCGGATGTCCAGGTCAAAATCAAGCAACTTCAGCCGACAGATCCGGACGTACAGAAAATTCTTCAAGAGGATACTGATAAAAGAAAGGCTGATTTTCAAGTTTCTGATGATGGGATACTGAGGCTTCGTGGACATTTGGTTGTACCTGACGATGTAGAGCTTATAGAAGAAATTTTATCTGAAGCACATCGTAGCAAATTACAGCATTCATCCTGGAAGCACTAAGATGTATCAGAATTTGCGTCAACACTATTGGTGGTCAGGTATGAAGGCGGACATCGCCAAGCATGTGGCCAAGTGTTTGACTTGTCAGCAAGTAAAAGCTCAGCATTGCAAGCCGGGAGGATTTCTTCAACCTCTCGCGATTCCAGAGTGGAAGTGGGAGCATATCACGATGGACTTCGTGACTGGACTACCAAGGAGTCAAAGGGGAAATGATTCAATTTGGGTAGTAGTCGACAGGCTGACAAAGTCGGCTCACTTCATTGCAGTTCGAAAGGACCTGAGTCTGGATAGACATGCAGACCTGTGTGTGCGTCAGGTGGTTCGCATGCATGGAGTGCCAGTTACGATACCATCTGATAGAGACCCGAGATTTACTGCTGCTTTTTGGAAGAGCTTGCAGAGTGCTTTAGGTACAAAGCTTCAGTATAATACGGCATATCATCCTCAGACGGATGGCCAATCGGAAAGGACAATTCAGACTCTTGAAGACATGCTGAGAGCGTGTGTAATAGACTTCAAAGGAAGTTGGGAGGATCAGCTTCATCTGGTGGAATTCGCCTACAACAATAGTTATCAACAGAGCACCAAGATGGCTCCATTTGAAGCGTTGTGTGGCAGAGCGTGCAGAAGTCCAGTGTGTTGGGATGAAGTTGGGGAAAGAAAGATAACAGGCCCAGAGTTGGTTCAGCAATCGGTAGATGCCGTGACAGTGATCAGAGACAGATTGAAGACAGCGCAGAGCAAGCAGAAAAGTTATGCAGATAAGCGTCGAAGGTCTTTGGAATTCCAAGTTGGTGATCACGTTTTTCTGAAAGTGTCACCAATGAGGGGAACTTCGCTCTTTGGTAAGAAAGGCAAACTGAGTCCGAGGTACGTAGGTCCGTTTGAGATTCTTGAAAGAATCGGGAACCTAGTGTATCGTCTTGCGTTGTCGCCAAGATTGGCGCAAGTGCATGACGTCTTTCACGTGTCGATGTTAAGGAAATACGAGCCTGACCCAACCCACGTGCTCAATTTCGAGGAATTGGACATGGATGACCGTGTGTCATACGTTGAAAGCCCGGTTCAGATTGTCGATCATAAAGAGCAAGTTCTGCGTACAAAGACCATCCCGTTGGTCAAAGTGGTCTGGCAACACCACGGCATTGAAGGAGCGACTAGGGAGACTGAAGAATCGATGAGACAGTTGTACCCCCGCCTTTTTGAACAAAGTGTAATGGTTTAAATTTCGAGGACGAAATTTTTATAAGAGGGGAACAATTGTGACATCCTAAAATTCGACCCCATTTCGATAAAGTGAAATGGGCATTTCGTCGGCGTGCCTATGGCCTTTTTCTCTGAGCTAATCACTCACGAGTTAACTAACCTATTGTGTGAAGCCGTTAAGGGATGTATCAGCTGCAAAATCCCTAAAAGCTACCTAATTGGTTGGATTGAGCTAAAATCACGCCTGATCGATTTTTAATCACGAAATTGAACTCAATTTCGGGAATCGAATTTTAAGCGCGTCATAATTCTTATTTTTAGGATCTGTCTCATCGCTCGTCAATTTATTGACGAGTCCGAAATTTCAATAAAGAAATTATCGGAAGAAAAATTGAATCCCGAAAGGAAATAAAAAGGAAAGAGAAAAATAAAATAAAGTAAGAATAATTGTATAAATTTTTACTTTATTTTTCCTCTCTCTCCCTCTCTTTTCTTTTCTTTCTTTTCTTTCTTTTCTCTTTTCTCTCTCTCTCTCCTTTCCCCTTTCCCTTTCCCCTCGTGCGGATAGCCTCCCCACCGCCCACCTTCTCTCTCTCTTCTTTGACCGGTCAATGCATATCCCTCTCCTCTCCTCTCTCTCTCTCTCTCTCTCTCTCTTTCTTCTTCTTCTTCTCCTTCGCACGATCGAGCAAGCGGAACCAGAAGCTGAAGAAGCTGAGTAGCAGCAGCTCGCCCCTCAGCCGTCGCCGCTCGTCCCGCCGCCGCACTGCCGCCTGCACCCGCATCGCGCCCGTGTGCTCGCCGCCGTCCCGCCGTCCGCCGCTTGTTGCCGCTCCTCCCTCCGCGCGAACCAGCCCTGTTTTGCCTCTGCTCCGCACCGACCAGCCACCGTTCGGCCACCTCCGGCCACCGCCTAGCTCCGCTGGACCACCCCCGCGTCCCCCTCGCCCTCCGCCGGCTTCCCCTCGCCGCCCTAGCCACCGGAGTAGCCCCGATCCGCCCGTCCAGCAGACCCACGAAGTGGGTATTCAGCACTTCGGGCCTGCTTTTGGGCCATTTCCCGGCCCCGAACCCGAGCCGTGCTTTGGGAACAATCGTTCCTCGCGTCACTGCCGTTGGATTGATCCGATTTGCGCGCGATTTGGTGAGTAATCTCACTAATCCAGGATTAGTGGCTAATTATGCTTAAGGTTGGTTTAGATTTAATTAATTATGTTTAGGTTGTTAGATTAGAATAAATTAGCAATTATTAGCCAATTGTGATGCGAATTAGATAAATTGAATGTGTAATTAGCAAGTAGACGTGGTCTACTAATTATTGGAAGTGCCTCAGAATTTTTCCCGACCCTTAGTGGGCTCCAATTAGGCTTTTCGGGCCTAAGTGGATTTTTTAGTATTTAAATATTAATTTTCGGAATTAAATTAAATAATTATTTATTTTCCAAAAATTCAACTGAGATGGCCTGGAACCGGAAAATTATGCTGATGACCGTGGTGAAGTCCGTTTATTTAATCGGGCTTTATTTTGAGCGAAATTGAATTTTTAGTAATTAATAATTAATTTTCGAAATTAATTAATTAATTAATTATTTTTCGGAAATTAAGATTTTGATGGCTGACGACCGAAATCTCGTGCTGATCATCGTGGCACCGTCCGTTTATTTATTTGAGCTCCACGTTGTATGGAATTGAATAAATTGTGATATTTTAGGGATTTACCCTAAATTGATTTAATTATTTGATTGAGATTGAATTGGTGATTGGTGAATGGCCAAGTATGTTATTCAGTATTTATAATGCTTTGTTGAGTTGATTTAATTATTTGATTGAGAAATCGTTGGCATTGGTTGTCGGTATTGAAAGTAAATTGGTAACCACTTGAAAAAGGACACGTGGGCTCGGTGAATTGGAATGTCACCTGGAGAATGCACGTGAGTTCAGTGGTTAAATATGTCACCTTGGCGAAAAGGTCGCCTGAGAGAATGCACGTGGCTGGAGACTTGGTATGTCGTCTTGGAGAATGCACGTGGCTCGATGACAGAGTTTGGCATCTAAAAGGGCACGTGGCTCGGTGAATCGATGCATCACTTTGGTGAGTTAGCACCTAAGAGAATGCACGTGGGCCCCGGCATCTAAAAGGACATGTGGCTCGGTGATCTGATGCGTCACTTTGGTAAGCGAGTACCTTAGAGAATGCACGTGGGTCCAATATTCGAATTGGCATCTAAAAGGGCACGTGGCTCGGTGATCTGATGCGTCACTTTGGTAAGCGAGTACCTTAGAGAATGCACGTGGGCCCAGGCATCGTAAAAAGGACACGTGGCTCGGTGGCTTGATGTACCACCTTGGCGAAGAGGTCGCCTTAGAGAATGCACGTGGGTCCGAGGTGTGAGGCACGTGGCTCAGAGACTTGGAAGGTCATCCTGGAGAATGCACGTGGCCTAGCTTTTAAATATCCCACAGTGGGGATTGAATTGTATGACATGTAATCGACGGGTTTGGTTTGTTTGAAGTAAATGGGTGCCTATTGTGAATTGTACTGACTTGCAGGTGGGATTAGAGGCCAATGTAAGTCCTCTGCCCTGTGTGTGTTTAGGCAGCCTTTAGTATAATGGTTTACTAATTGGGCTTAGTGGGGTAGAACTCGCTGAGACGTAGTCTCATCCCAGTTTGGGGAAAACCATTTCCGGACCCCGCTGAAGAGCTGAGGAGGAGGAATCCGAGAAGGAGAACTCGAAGGTGAGATCTGAAGAAAAGGATTTTTGGAAGAAGAAGACAATTCTGAGAAGGGCCTTGAGTACGGCCTAGTTCGTCTAAGTTTCTGTCTTCTTTTGAGATCTCCATTTTGATGTGAATAGTTATGAAGTGATTTGTGGTTTGTATAAAAGTTTGATTATAAATTTCAATATGAAAAATATGGCCCTGCTTTTCTATCCCATCGTTTTATTGTCTGGGGATTTTAACTACTTCCGCATGTGCTTAAAAATAAAAGGGTTGGCGATACATTGTCCTGGGATATCGCATTATAAAATCGACCAAGTGAGACGGATGTGTGCGTGCCTGAGGATCGGGGCGTGACATCCCACATACTTCACGTTGTTTGATCGCTTAATTCACTTTTTTTGGTGGATGAGGAATTCATTATTTTGTTGGAAAAAGAAGTAGCTCCTTGTACTCAACACGTGCAAGGATCCTATTATTGTTTTATTAGTGTCTACCCCGATTGAGTATCTAGACGAGCAATACTAATCTTTGTCATAGGTTCCTAAGTGTTTGTTTCCCATTGGGTGCCTTACTTTTCGTGTAACATCAAAGTCATTATATGGTGGTGAGTTGTCTAATCCTCTTTTTGCTAGTTGACAATGTAGTGAAGGGAGCTTGTGGTTAGACTCTGCAGAATTTCAATGAGATGATGGGATTACTTGAGATTTTGTGGTTTAACTACCTAACATCATTTCCTTGATGCATTCTTGTGAGTGAGCTAAATTATGCATGGATTTTATTCAAGGAAGCTTGTATAACTACATCGATTGTGTCTGAGCTCTCTCTCTCGTCTCGTCTCTGTCATGTACATGTAAATGCACGTATGTCATGTCATGCATCTGTCTGTCTATCTCTCTCTCTGCTAATAATGTGGTTAATATTAATTTGTTAAATAAAATTATTTGATATTCATATCTATCGTTCTTACCTTTGTTGATGAAGTGTTTTTGTGCAAGCTCCTCAAAGGCCATGGTCAAATATTCTTTTACATGGACGTACGGTCTTTGGCAAGACATGCATTGTTAGTGCAACAATAGCAGCTTGTTCTCTTCAATCCATATTAGTGAAAGGGCTGAGCTGTTGGATAAGTACATTGGAACTTCTGAGCAAGCTGTAAGAGGCCTCTTTTCAACTACAACGATGTTGATTGAATTCCACTGTGCAATCTCACATCTAAATTTGTTATTAACTCCATGTCTATATCAAATGCCAGGCAAAAATAACTTATTTTGAGAAGTGATTAGACATAGTCGCTACTCTGCAGGCCAAGAAGAGTTATGATAAGGTTTGTTGTCTCGCACAACTCTTTCTTCGATTTGTGTAAACTAGTCAAGATTTGGATTGGGTATTGTTCAATTCCATGGTCACCATCTTATTTGCGGCTCTTTGACAAATCCATGTCCTGAGGAGATTTAGTCCGACGGCAACATAATAAGTGGGTGACCTGAGGATTCTCATTGACTTTGCTATATCTAGTATTGATTTGTCTGCATCCTTCTTTTTTCTTTTTGTATTTTGGCTATTTTAAATCACTCCCAAGGCAATCGCTAGTGGTGCCATATGGTTCCATGTGGTTTTCATCTTGTAAGCGGCTAATATCCCTTGCCTTCTTTAGATAGAGTCCTTCCCCGTCTCTTTCATACCAACTAACTAGCATGCAAGAACTATAGTTTTGACAATCTTGTTCTCGTCTGTTCACTAGTCTCTGTGCAAGTGGTGAATTGTACATCCCAATACTTTCTGCCATCAACAAAGTTTCCTGCTCATGTGCTGTCATTTGCATATCTCTATAGTGAACAAGAATCTACTAGAATTATCACGCACTAGTCCTTCAAAAAACCAACTATGAGGTAGCCAGGCATCTCAGCCTCTCTGCCAAAACACAGAGCATGCAAGTAGTACTATGTCCTCCCTTCATCTCTCCTGCCTCCATCTGTCTCTGCACTGAGGTTTTCTCCCTCAAATAGGCTACAACCTTTAAACCCCCTGGCAATGTTGCATAAATAAGGTGTGCTATCTCTCTCAATGTGAAAATCTAGGATTTGAATTGATCGATCATTTCAAATTGGGGCACCTTGATGCAACAATTACTTAACCTCACCACTCCATTCGACCCCAAAGATATCCTCTTTTTTAGGCTCTAGTTCATTTGATACTGAACTAGGAACCTGCATAATGACTGAAGTAAACTAGCTGATTGGAAAACTCCCATTTTTTTGACATTCACCTTTCCAACCTGCAAGTTTGTACTTGGGTAGCTCAATTGTTGGATCCCAAATTGTTTTTGACCCAAGAGGAACGTTTAGATGTGCTATAGCAAAGTGACCTCTTATCGAGCATGCCATTATATGTGTGCAACGAGCATGTGTCCATATTACTGAAAGATTGAACTATAGCCTTAGAACTGGAATTTAAGATTGAAATTCAAGCTAAATGCTTCTCGGTGCATGTATTGTAACTGAGTATACTTATTGGATATCTATCGAACTCATGCTGTTGACTGTTGAGGCTTTTTACGAAGTAAACTTGTTACTCATAAACAGATCATATTTATCCAGTATAGAGTCATTTCTCATTTTATCGCCTGAAGTTCTTCATTCTGTCATTAAAGCACCAATTTTTCACTTGACAGTTTCACTTTTTAATCTGGAATCCTTGACATATGTAATGTGAACTAAAATATTCTCATATCTTATGCTAGAAAATTTGCATGTTCAAATATCTTCTTGCTCCTCGATGATATCTTAGCTGATCATCCTTTTTTTTTTTTTTTTTTTTTTTTTTTTATCTTAACAAAGCAGGAAGAGGATACGGTAGTCTTATTCTTGCCATACTAGGAACTACTTTTGGTGCACTTGACTAAGTATGGAATATTTGATTGTCTTTTTTACTTCACAAATGCACTTCTGGAAGCAATGTTCCTAAGAATCTCAATTAGTGCTTTGAAGAACCCATGTTAATCTCAATAATTGTGCGGTGGTTTTAGATTTGGACACCTGAATAATGACGGTAATATTATGCTTTCATGTCTAAAGGTCCTATTAGAAAGCAAAATATGGTGGGATTACTATATTGGGCTTTAAAATCTAAGACCATCAAAACTTCTAAGACGCAAAATATAATAATTGGTGCCGAACTGACTGGTATTTACGCCTCTTTATCGTGGATGCAGGCACATCTTGTTGATTTTGAAGTCTCTGAAGGCATATGTTCTCGAGCTCGCATTGAACATGCTGATTCAGAATGTTTATGGTGGGAGCAAATGTTATGTTGGAGTATTCATGTGAAGAGGTACTCGAGTTGAAGCAATCTCCCTTTATCTCCTATAATGATGTCGAGTATCTTATTTATTGCATCCATTCATGTTGCAGGCCACAACTCTTCTACAAAAGAACCTAGAAAACGCTAAAGCAAGTTTAGAAGTTCTTGTTGCTGATCTACAGTTCTTACTGGACCAAGTAACAATCACGCAGGTAAGTCAGAATATTTTGGAACTTAGAGGTCCATTTTAGTTTCAAGCCGTTTATTATGTCAGTTTTGGGTAGGTTTGTTGTTGTTGAATTACTGCTACCGTGATTTTTGTAACTGCTGTGAGCCTTGAGGCTATAAATTGCAAAGACATGCTGATTTGTGACAACCTGGAGTGTGATCATATTGCACTTAAGTGAAATTGAAAAAATTCGAAACTTGTTGGAGGACCAAACTCTTTCGTTTATATCATGGCAATTATGTTGGTGGCCCCTGGAAATTTTCTTTTCTTTTTGGGGGTGAAACAGCCCTTGAGAGTTCGATCTTTATTTGGCAGGTTACGATGGCTCGTGTGTATATAGAGATGTTCACCAAAAGAGAATCCATCAAGCCGGTGCTCCTGCCAAATACTCTTAAAGGGATCTTTTCAAGTCAAATCATGGTAGCAGAATGTGTACTCTTGGATGAGAGTATGACTTTGATCTCTCCATTTTCAATCCGGTGAATGAATTATGTATCGCTCTGTTATTGCAATGGATAAGACTGACAACGAGTGATTTTGGTTAGGTTTAGTTAGATTTATTGCATTACACAGAGCTTGTCATGTAAATGTTTTGATTGAGAACCTCTTGGGCTTGATCATGTAACCGGCACATATAGAAAAAATGGTTCTCCACTTATTCCTCTATCCTCTGATGAGTCAGCGAAACACAAACCTTAACGAAAGTGGTCTTTTAACCTTGGCTATTGGCGCGGGTGCTTCTCTTGCTCTCGCAAAGACGATGGAATTTATAATTTTACACAGAAAGATTGAGCTCATCAGTGATCTTTTCCAATGTCATGTAATGGGGAGAACTTGTGGAGTTGTCAATATTAATAAATATGATCTTACTACGCAAAATGCCTTTGGTGATTGAGACATATTTATAATATATGTAAGATAATTAGGTCGTGGTGCTTTCAATCGTGATTTAAATTGTTTTTCCCTGGACATTTCTATTTTCTTCTTCATTCATTGTCTTGTTTACCAAACTTCACGGTTATCATTATTACTACTTTATCTTCGTCAAAATTTTAGTAGACACAAATTTCTCAGTAAAGTTTGATAGACAACCTATACGAAGTATGGGTAAATGCATTAGTTAGACAGAACAAAAAACGAAAGTGAATTACCCAAACAAAGCACACAATTAAGATAGACCAAAAGACGGCGCCGTTGCATGCACAATAGACGATGGAGAGGATGTCTCTTCTATAAATATCTTCAGAGATTCAAAATCACCAATTGTCTAGCATGATGTAGGACGTGATGAAATCGCTTAAAAGATGTGCATTGAGGAAAATGTTAGAGCTAGAAACATGCGAGTCTCTTGAAGACAAAGCCAGCGATCGAATTGTAGTAACAAGAGATCCAATCCGGGACTTGAAGGCCAAGCAGGCGGGTATGTCATGCGTGGATTGGTGGATCATATCTTGAAGTACGGTTGTGAGGATTCATTCTTCTTATGTTTCTCAATTTCACTCTTCAAGTTTCACACACTATCGATGAATGCAAAATATGTAGCAAATGAAAATATTATATTTAGCCGGGTGAGTATTGGAGTGCCTAAATTTCAAATATCTTTTTTCTTTCCTTATTGAATTTTGAGATGTCATTAATGATGAATCAGTTCTAAGAGATTAACCACTTTTGGAATTAGCTTGTTTGGCTCTGTAGGCTTTAGAGGAAAATATCAAGGGAAGAAATAAGATGATTAATTACACAGAAATAACTATCACATCTTGCTAGGTGAGTATAAGGGTGTCTACATATCAAATCATCTTTTTGTATCTATAGAATTTTGACAAGCTATCGACGATGGATGAGATGATTAAGTAGTTTACCTAGTTTGGCAGTTGGAAGGGTTAAAACCCCTCCTTGAAACTAGCATACTAAATGTGTAAGCTCTTTGATGACTCTTCTTCAATGAGTGGTCTCATTGCATTGAGCTCAACTTGACCATTGTCTTATTCTTGAAGTTTTGCCTTAGTGTCGCAGACATCCCTATCCAAGCTTGAGCACGATATTACCTGCTTTGGTCATAGCTCACCCATGCTTTTTTTAAGTGCTATAAGTCATATTTGGGCAAATGGGATCGGAGACATAAAAGTCAACATTCCCACTCTTAAAGCCGTGCAAGATTTATCTACAAGCACAACAGCCCATATATGAGCAAGTGGGAACAATTAAATATCTGAAACCCAACATCGTCACCTTGGCCTCTTACACCACAATAGGTAACCTCATTGGAGGGTAAACACGATATTATCTGCTCTAGTTGTTGTTGTTGATACTCAAATTTTTATCAACGTTTTAGGTATCCATTTATATTACAAAAATCTGAAAATTTATTAAAAAATAATAACAAAAAAATATATTAAAAAAAAGCGAAATAAAGTCGTGTGGGCCGGCCCCTTAGCAAAGTTTTCAGCCTTCTAAGTCCCCTCCCTCCACTAGTCCAACCCATTTCTTTTAATTCTTTGGGCCCATCTCTTCATTTCCTTTTTAGCCCATCTCCTTTTGTATTTTCTTGGCCCATCATAGAACCAAACAAAAAGAAAGCCCAGCCCCAGCCTCAGCCTCCCTCTTCCCTCACACGCGCTTCCCCGTCAACTTCCCCAACGAGCACAGCGTCTGTGACGCAAGGAAGAAAGACAGGCCAAGCGTGCGTGCGTCTGTGAGCGAAGGAGGCGCGACGAGCCGTGACGAGAGCTGAGCCAGCACCTTCTTCTAGAGCCGTGCTAGCTGGCGTGCGAGAGAAATAACAGAAAGATTCGATCGGTGAGGCGAGGGGAGCGTGCTGATCCGAGAGGAAAATATGAGATAGGAGCTGCTCGCCGAGGAACATCTTCACCGGAAAGGATGCTCGCCTCAAGAGGATCCTGTTCGCATACCAGGAGGAGGAGAGATGCCGCCGGTCTTCGGAGAGGGCGGCCGTTGAAGAGGCGAGTTGCAGAGAGATAGGCTAAAGAGAGAGATTCACGGGGGAGAAAGAGATTCAGCCGAGAGCGAGAAGGAGAGGATGCTGGACGCTCGCTTGAAAAAGGATTTGTCCATCGAAGAGCTCGGCTCAAGGGAACCGAGGAGGATAGGAATCGGCACTACCCCTGCCAGGTCGTTTCTATTCCGATCGACCGTTAGAGTTGATCACATGTTCAGAATCTCCTCATCGCTCTGCTCCATTGTTCGGGATCTGTGTCCGTCCACCTTCGAACCGAGATATAGGAGAGGGAAGCTGTCTGAAGCAGGTTCGTGAGTTTCGTTTCAGTCGAAGGGAGAATCCTCGGGATTTTATTGATCTCGATTAGTTGAAGTTAAAAAATCGGTCTGGCCGAGAGCCCTTCGTGACCTGTTTGATGTTTTGTCTAGATATCTTCAACGTTGATTTGTTCCTGTATCTGGTCCATCCGTGAGGATTTTACTACTCGGGTTGTTAAATGATGTAGCGTTATTATGATCCTTGATTTTGTCAGCAAAATGGAGAGATTTTGAATATTTGAGAGTAACGACAATTAGAAAACTACAGGTTCTAATATATTCTTGAAGGCGGTAGATGCAACACCTTGCCTTCTCTTTTTCGATAAATTTGATTCCATTGCTTCAAAGAGGGGGCATGATAATACAGGGTCACTAACCATGTCATCAATCAAGTTAGTTTCTTGCATTCAATAGCAATTATAAGGTGGTCATGTGAAATCTATCTAATTTATGAGTCACTGCTAGTATGTTATTTGTTGGTGCATTTTTTTACTGAATTAGATGGTGTTGCAGTTTTAACCGGTGTGTTTGTGTTGGTGGACAAAAGGTAATAATTTTGTATAGTATGATAACAAAAAGTATTCTCTTTTGATAGCACACTAACTATCCATTGCTACTGCAAATTGCATGGCCATTATGAACACTTCGACAAATATTTTTTATGAAGCATTTAGTATGGATATTATGTAATAACCTTCAAGGTAGACAATAAAATGCTAGACATGACTTTTCCTTGATTTATAACTATTTAACATTGGATGCACAATATTGGATAAACTAGATATTTATCAAAAAGTAAGTAACAAATGATGGGATTGCATAAATTACTTTTCAGTTGCTTAAGTAGCTTGCAAGACGTGTATTATGCTGGTATTGAGCCTATACAATGGCATCAACTGATTCTCAATACAATGGTATTTAGCATATGCAATTTCTCAGTCATCATGACATTTGCTGCGTGAAGTGCTCTCTTGTTTTGCACAGGGTTCATTGGTTCATCTATCTACTAATAATTCTAATTCAATTTTCTTTCCAAGGATGCTTTTTCTTTATTTTATCATTGTCTAGTTATGTGTTGCATTTGATGAGAAGCAGCAGATCGCACTTTCGAGACCTGGCTGGCTCAACTTATGTTCTGTGATTTTCTTTCTATAGAGGAGAGGCTGGATATTTTCACAACTTTTATCCTAGAAGGTAGAAACTTAGGGCCCGTTTGATAAGGATTCTATTTGGGAGAACAATTTTTTATCAGAAATGGTTTTTTTTATTCTGTTATTGGGAATAATTTCTTAGCAAAAGAACACGTTTGGTAACTTCTCAAAAATTTCTAGTCCCAAGATAGAAATACATTTGGCTTGATTTTTATATTTTTTAAAATTCTTTTATTATATTTTATTATATTTCCTTTTTCTTTTTCTTTTTGCCGATCGTCAGCCATGGCGAGGCAAGGTTCGGCAAGCTTGCCGGAGCCTTACCAGGCTAGGGAGAGGCCTAGCGAGCTCGTCAAAGGCCAGCTTGGCCACGACAAGCCTTGGCCTCATTAGATCTAGGTGAGGCCGAGCCTCGTCGGTGGCAAGGTGAGCCTTGCACCTGCTGGGGACGCCGAGCCTCATCGTGGCCATGCGAGGCTCGGCCTTGCCTTGGCTGGTCGAGGTAGACGTCGCCCAAATCTAGTGAGGTCGAGCTCGCCTAGCCACGGCAAAGCTCGGGCCGGCGATGCTCCGGCGAGGTCGTTGACCCTCATCTAGCCGATCGCCGGCGCTGGCCATGACCAAGTCCGGCAACTGGCCAAAAGAAAGAAGAAGAAGAAGAAGAAGAAAAGAAAGAGAAGAAGAGAAAAGAGAGAAAAAATAGATCCTTTGTTCATAAGAATAAAAATTTTATCAAATAGGTTTCTATTCTTTTTTCGTTCCTTGGAACAAAAGAACATAAATAATTATTCCGGAGAACAAAAACAAAATTTACCAAGCAGGGCCTTAGCTTCCATCTATCTACGAGTTTTTTTGGCTTTTAGCATTTCATCTTTTACATGGTCTGAAACAAGTTGTATATATTGAAATTTATGGGATTACTTTTAAAGAACTATATGACCGCAATCCTACCTTTTCTAGAAAGATGCATCGGAAAGATTACATATGAATAGAGAATTGCTTAAAACAAACAAAAAGAGTTAGAAACAGAGTTGATTTAAGCAGCTAAGATCCTGTTTAGAACTTATGGCATATGACAGAGTACATTTGGCAAAACACATTGAGTTAAAATTTAAAACCCCTTCTCTCGTGGAGTTCTCTAAAAGTCCTTGCACCCCAAATCACCCTAAACATTGTCAATTACAAGAGAACATTGTAAAGGCGTTGTGGGTTAAATCTGCAACATGCTCAGGTGAGGCTCAGGTAAAGTTTAGATGTTTAGTAGTAAATCACTTTCAACCTCAAACCTTGAGACTGGTAGCTTTAACATCTACCGATGATGCTCAGAAAAAAATAACTTGAGAAAGGCCTTTATAACTGAATCCATGAGACGGGACTAAGACTTACCTTTGGGTATCATTTAGTATAACCTTTCTGAGACATCACCATCCTCTCCTTTTCTTTTCTTTTCACTAATTAGGAAGATATTGGGTGGATTCAATTAATTATATTTCTCCGTTTCTGTATGATCAGCCAGTGAAAATGGCAACCATCAGGCAATGTTGAAGTTTTGCTAAGTGTATGCTTTAATGCCCTTGTGCAGCTTCCTTTGGCCAGTGATGTGGACTTTGATGATATAGCTCATATGATAGAAGGATTTAGCAAAGTGAATCTTCAAGCTCTGCTTTCAAATGCACAGCTTCAAGCTTTGATGATCTTCTCGATAGCAGAGGTTAGGATGGGAAAAGGCCAACTATAACTATACTTAGATCTTTGATTGTGTAGGATTTGAAGTATATTACTACATCTCACTTGGCTCTAACTGTTCTTAGTAGCTACTGGCGACTCAGTTTTGATAGGTTAATAAAATGAAGTGAACTTTGTTGGAGAAATCTTTCCAGAATATTTTGAAGCTGACAAAACGTTTCTTTCAGTCTAAAGTCTGGATGTTCGGAGACCGTCAGTTTAAAGTCGAAGACTTTGTTCACCCAAGACTCAAGACTCAAGACCCAAGACTCAAGACTCAAAGACTTAAGACTCGGGACTCAAGACTTAAGTCTATTCTCATGACGATCTTTCTAATCCGTGACGAAGGAAATCCAAAGCCGAGGTTTATGGTTGAGGATTCAATTCTATCCTCTGGAATAGATTCTTTGGTTGGATAATCATTTCGGATTCTTTAATTCTTATCTAAGATCGATTGAAGATCCGATGGTTGACGAAATAATCTTGGAATATTCTATTCATGGAAACCGAGATCCGATTGTATGGGCGAACGGGATTGATGGGCTATCATCGATTCCTTAAATAGCTCGGATGATCTTCTTGATTGATTCCGTCCAACGGGTAGATTGGAGGAATTCCTTTGGTAAGTGCCAACGGCTATGATGGCATGAAGGAGTATAAAAGGAAGACGTCTAGCTGTTTTAAGTGGGTGATCGATAGAAAAATTCGAGTCGAAGATCCTTGATTGTTAGTCGAGGCGAGCGAAATTGTACACGAGAGAGTGTTTATACTTTGTGACGCCTTGAGTGAGTGTGGTAGATCTTCTACACCTAGAAATCAAGGAAGATCAATACGTAACATCTCTTTGATCATAGTGGAATCCAGCCAATCGGCCGTCGGTCTTGAAGAGTGGACGTAGGCTTGAATCAAGCCGAACCACTATAAATCGAGCGTTCAATTCTCTCTTTCCCTTACTCAGTCTTGCGATTGAATTTTTAACTATTGCAAATCCTCTAATTGTTTAAATATCGTGCAAGTTTCGAGGAAATTTTTGTATACCTATTCACCCCCCCTCTAGGTACTCGTACTAGCTATTTCAATTGGTATCGAGCTCGTGTTCTTACTTTGTTTGAAGTGTTTTACTTCGAGTAAAAGATCCATGGCTAGTATGCTAGCACCGGGGCTGATGGAGGGGCAAAGCAATACCAGACCTCCCTACTTCGATGGAAAGGATTACAACATGCGGAAGAACAAGATGAAAGCTTTCCTACGATCAAAGGATCCTCACGGAATGGGATGTTGTGGAAAGAGGAATCACTCCCGCTGCTGCATCAATCTACGAAAGAGGGAAAGAAAGCTGTTGAAGCCAGCGGAATGTCTCAAGAAGAAATAAACAAGAGACAAGCACTCGATGCGAAAGCAATTTATTCTTTATATTGTGCTTTATCACCCACCGAATATAACAGAATATCTTCTTGTGTTACAGCAAAAGAAGTGGGATAGGTTACATATCACTTATGAAGGGACGGATCGAGTGAAGGAGACCGAGAATTAATATTCTTCTTGGTCAATATGAATCCTTCAAAATGAAATCGGAGAATCTATAACCGACTTGTTTAGTCGTTTTACGAGATATTGTCAATGGTCTTGAGAACCAAGGACAAAAAATTTCTGATCCCATGAAGGTGAACAAGCTTACGCGTGGACTCTCCAAGGATTGGAATCATATAAAGACTTCAATAAGAGAGACGCAAAGAATCATGCCATTATCTCGTAGATGAAGCGATTGGAACTCTTCGGTCTTACGAAGTGGAACGAATTAATGAAGACGAAGATCCAAGAGGTAAGAAATCTATTGCACTAAAATCAAATGATGATTCGATGATGCGGATTCAGAAGATGATATGGATGATGAGGAGCTCGCCCTCATGATAAGAAGATTCAGAAAACTGAATAGAAAAGGCGAAGGTTCATTCCAAAGAAACGAGTTTTCGAGACAGCGAGACCAAGTCGTTGATGATGTGGAACCAAACAAAGATGTAGTTTGCTTCGAATGTAAAAAGAAGGGACACATCGAGACCCAACTGTCCTCTTCTGAAAAAGAAAAGAGGAAAAGGTGAGAAGTCTCGAAAAGCTCTCAAAGCCGAGACCTGGAGCGATACAGAGTGTGAAGAGAGTGATGAGGAATATGCCAACCTGTGTCTGATGGCACAATCAGACTCAGACTCTGGATCAGACTCTGGATCAGACTCAGACAGTGAATTTGAGGTAAGTGATTATAAAATCCCTGTCAAAGTCTCTAAATATATTGATGAGTTATGTTTCAGTCTTAAGACTTCTCTTAAAAAAGATTTCCGAACTTAAAAAGGAAAACTCAGTTTTAAAACAAAAGGAAAACATTTTAGAAGAAAAGGTAAAAAATTTAGACTTAAATGTTTCTACTCTTAAAGAGAGTGTAGACAATCTTTCAAAAGAAAATGCTTTCTTAAAAACTGATTTATCAAATATTTCAAAGAAATTTTCAATAGGATCGAAAAACTTGAAAAAGTTCTTTCAATCCAAAGACCTTACTTCAATAAGTCGGGTCTAGGTATGACAAAGCTGAAACAATCCCTTTGATTGATTTTCCGAAAGTGAAAGAAAGAATTAAGAAAAGACCATCGAGAGAGGCTTATAAAAATCATTTCAAAAGAGTTTTTGTAAAGCTTTGTAGGACGAAATGCTTTAAGGTGTTCTAAGTGTAACGATCGGGATCATTTTGAAAAAGAGTGTCCTATGGTTTGGAAGCCTGTTAGGAGAGTATGGCCTAATAATGCTCATCCTACTAACGCCAAAGGACCCAAGAAAATTTGGGTACCAAAGAAAGCTTGAGACTCTTTTTTGAATTTGAGGTCTCTGTCAAAAAGAAGGTAAAGTGGTATCTTGACAGCGGATGCTCAAGACACATGACAGGAGACTCAAATTGTTTCATAAAGCTTATTCAAGTAAATGGTGGAAAAGTTTCATTCGGAGGAAATAGCAAAGGAAGTATTGTGGGATTCGGAAGCTGTGAAAATTGGAAATCTCACAATAAGCAATGTCTCTCTAGTGGAAGGACTCAACTACAATTTACTCAGCATTAGCCAATTGTGTGATGCGGTTACAAGATCTCTTTTCAAGAAGGCATATGTTCGGAGTTAGCAAAGATTCGACTCGGTCTTTCATGGGTCGAAGGCATGGAAACATTTACCTCCTTGATGTAAAGCTAAATGAAGAACAATGCTTAATCTCAATTCAAGATGAAGCAGTTCTATGGCACAGAAAACTTGGCCATATCAACAAGAAGCAATTAGCCAAAATCTCTTCAAAGCAGCTTGTTCGAGGTCTACCTAAATTGCCTTACCAAAAGTCGACTTATGCACTCCATGCATTCGGGAAAGCGGTAAGAAATTCTTTTAAGCAAATAAATCATGTATCAACTAATCATGCATTGCGTTGCTTCATATGGATCTCTTCGGACCTACAAGAACCCGAGCATTGGAGGTAAGAAATATTGTCTAGTAATTTTAGACGATTACTCTCGTTTTACTTGGGTATATTTTCTTGCAAATAAATCAGAAACCTTTTCGTACTTTGAAAAGTTTGCTAAAAAGGTTCAAATTGAAAAAGGATGTGCTATTTCAAGTAATAGATCTCTTCAAGAAATGGCTAGAACACTTTTAATTGAAAGTAAAATTTCTCCTCGATTTTGGGCTTTTCGATTTTTGTTTCAACTGCTTGCTATATTATAAATAGAGTCTTTCTAAGACCTATTCTTGAGAAAACCCCCTATGAATTGTTCAAAGGTAAGAAGCCTATTGTTTCATACTTTCATGTATTTGGTTGCAAATGCTTTATTTTGAAAAATGCAAATGATCGAGTTGGTAAGTTTGAAGAAAGATCGGATGAAGGTATCTTTCTTGGATATTCTACATCAAGCAAAGCCTACAGAGTCTACAACAAGAAAAGCCAGTCTGTGGAAGAATCAATGAATGTCAAATTCCAAGACTCAATGCAAGATGAATCTAGCAAGACTCAGTACGAAGAGACTGAACCCGCTCTAGACCTTCAAATGTCTACATCTCAAGAACAATCTCAGAGTCTTGAAGTCCATCATCAAGACGCTCATGGAGAATCAAATAAAGAAAGAGATCATCAACCTGGCAAATCAACTAGTAAGCGGAAGCACAAATCCAGTCATCCCAAAGATCTTATTATTGGCGAACTTAATGAAGGAATCCGTACCAGATCAAAAAGGCATGAAGAATCTAGTCTTTGTGGCTCTCATCTACGAAATTGAACCAAAAAGCATAGAAGAAGCTTTATCCGATGAAAGCTGGATCGAAGCTATGCAAGAAGAGCTCAGACAGTTCAACATCAATGATGTCTGGGAATTGACATCTAAACCAAAAGGTAAAACTGTTATTGGAACCAAATGGGTTTTCAGGAACAAGATGGACGAAAAAGGAAAAGTCGTACGAAACAAAGCAAGACTCGTGGCCAAAGGCTATACGCAAGAAGAAGGAATAGACTATGACGAGACCTACGCACCAGTTGCAAGGTTAGAAGCTATTCGACTATTACTTGCGTTTGCTTGTTACAAAAATTTCAGGTTATTCCAAATGGACGTGAAAAGTGCTTTCCTAAATGGATTTATCCATGAGGAAGTTTATGTGGAACAACCGCCTGGATTTGAAGACCCAAAGAAGCCAGACTCGGTCTTTAGGCGAAAAAGGCTCGTATGGTCTAAAGCAAGCACCTCGAGCTTGGTACGACGACTAAGTAAGTTTTTATTACAAAATGGTTTTGTCAAAGGTAAAGTAGATACTACTTTATTTATCAAAAAGGAAAACAAAAACTTCTTACTTGTTCAAATATATGTTGATGACATTATTTTTGGATCCTCTAATAAAAGTCTTTGCAAGAAATTTTCTAAGTCTATGCGGGATGAATTTGAAATGAGTATGATGGGAGAATTAACATTCTTTCTTGGACTCCAAGTAAAACAAATGAAGGAAGGAACTTTCATTCATCAAGAAAAATATGCGAATGATCTTGTTAAGAGGTTTGGATTGGAAAGGTGCAAAAAGACCGACATACCAATGTCATGTTCTCGAGAAGATAGACAAGGATGAAGAAGGGAAGAAAGTAGATCAAAAGCATACGGGAGCATGATCGGTTCACTTCTTTATCTTCGCTTCTAGACCGATATTTTGTTTAGTGTTTGTATTTGTGCTAGGTTTCAATCGGATCCTAGAGAATCACATCTCATTGCCGTGAAACGTATTATCAAATACGTTGCTTCATCTTCAAGCATCGGTCTTTGGTATCCAAAGAGGGGAGACTTTAATCTTCTAGGATACTCGGATGCGGATCGGCGGTTGCGTAGAGTCGATAGAAAGAGCACTTCCCGGAACTTGTCAACTGCTTGGAAACGGGACGGTGTCTTGGTTTTCAAGGAAGCAAAGCAACGTAGCTCTCTCAACGACGGAGCGAGTATGTAGCTCTTGGAAGCTGCTGTTCGCAAATTCTATGGATAAAACAACAGCTACAAGACTTTGGCATTGAAGACTCATGCACAGAAATCAGATGTGACAACACCAGCGCGATCAATCTCACCAAAAATCCAATCCTTCATTCAAGAGCAAAGCATATTGAGATTCGTCATCACTTCATTAGAGATCATATTCAAAATGGAGAAATCTCAATTCAATTTGTTGATTCAAAAAGTCAACTAGCGGACATATTCACAAAGCCTTTGGAGAAGAATCAATTTGACTTCATCCGCTTAAGACTCAACATTTTGAAGCTTGAAGAAGTTAAAGTCTAGAGACTCACCAACTCTAAGACTCGATCTCTTAGACTTTAAATCCACGAGACTCAATCATTCATCGATAAAGACCGTAAGTTGCTATTCTATCTAAAAGGTACGAATTCTCGCTTATTTTATCTAAAAGGTACGAATTCTCGCTTATTTTATCTCAAAAAGGTGCGTTCTTTTATTCAGATATAATTCGTGTGAAATTTGAAAACTTGTCTTTTTTAGAGAAAGTTATTTTTGGCAGTTATTGATTTTGAAAAAGAAGTGTTCGTACACTTTCCTTGTGCCGTTTAAAATTCTCTTTTCAAATCCGAGGCATATATAAATACACAGTCATTCTACCCCCAATTTTCAAAACCCTAAAAGACACTCTCCTCCCGATCGTTTTGTTTCTACTCTCTGTTCATCGTCGAGAAAGTGGTCATTTTTCTTGGGAAAAGCAAGTGAAGGAATCCTCCAATAGACAAAGAAAGATGTCGTCTTCGAGGAAATCATCAAGAATCGCAAACGGGGGACCACAAAGAATGGAGAAGGGACCGACTCACTTCGATCTTGCGAGGAAGAAGACTCTCCAAGTCGGCGACAAAGTCCGATTCGCTCTCCTCCACGTCATTCAGCATCTCCCGACCCACAAGGTGCAAGTCAAAATCTAGAAGAAGACATTATCGAGGATGCCGACCCGGTAAGAGTCCAAAAACCCTACGTTATCTATAAGCTTTATCGTGCGTTAAAAAGCACCGGTTCTTCATTAAAGTATATAGATGACTTTCTTAAGGACAAAAATTATGGGAATGAGTATCTTTTTCTCGGAAAATGGAAGAGTTGGGAATTGCTCCGAAAGGAAGAGCAGAGGAGGCTCTAGCGAACATTCCTAGTGATCCTCGTATGCCAGGACAGAATCTGATTGATGGGAACGATGATGACAAAATGTTCCTTGAATTTAAACCTAGAATGGGTGTGGCAGCAAAGGTGAAAGGAAATCGGATGGATTTGTTTAAATCCAAGGATCAAGAAAAAGTATATTTGTTGTTGAAAAGAGGGGTAATCAACCCTAGAAGTGTCGACTTTGACTTCTGGATTCCATCAACTTGAACTTAAGAGAAAAGTTGAATTTGCTTCAACTTGAGACTTTTTGCTCGACTCTACGAGACGGGTATGATCAACGACCGCTTACTTCTATTCAAATATTAGCTTTTTGGATGCGAATAGAATTTCATTCGGTGTTCGAGACCAAGTCTATGTGGTAGATGTGAATATGTTGGCGGACATAATTGGAGTTGAACGGGGACGCTATCTCCCAATCAAAGTCTCACCTGCTCGTACTACTCTGGATCTTGTCAAAGATAGGGACGTTGATAAGAAAATCATCTATTCCAGGATGAATGCCATCAACATTGTTCTTCATAAGATTGTGATAAATTGTCTTAGACCAAAGTCTACGTCAAAGACTTCTGTGTCTTTCTCTGAAGCAAAGTTGATGTATGCGATCAACTCAAGACGGAAGTTTTCTCTCCCGCACACTATTCTTTTCCATATGTACAGAGCAGTGTCAAAAGACAAAGGACAATTGCCTTATCCTGGTGCGGTGACCAAGATCTTGAGACATCGAATATTGAAGCGCCACATACTTTTTGTGTTCGACCGTGTGACAAGATGGTGGTAGGGTTAAAAATGTTAATGAAGATGCGTCTGAAAGAACTCTCTAAGGCAATGGAGAAATTCAAGGTGAAATCTCCAGTCCAGTCTGCTTCAAAAAGGAAAGGAAAGGAGGCTATTGGTGCCTCATCGAAAAAGAGGAAAAGAACTCTTATCCTGGAGGATGAGGATGAAGATGAAGATGATGAAGATCCCACTATTCCAGCACTGACAAGAACAAGACGTTTGTGTCTTATTCGACGTAACTTCAGCGAGCGAGAGAAGAAGAAGAACATAGAGAGAAGGAGAAAGAAGTTGAGGAAGAAGGAGACGAAGAAAAAGAACAAAGTCTCTTTGATAAACTGGAGAGAAGGAAATCAAGAGCATGATCATTACTCTTCCCCTCTCGATGTCCTAGAGACGGGGGAGTAAGCGTGCAAGAAAGGTCTACACCTCATGTTGCTGAAGATCTAAGACAATCTCCGAGAAGACCCGAGGAAGAAGTTCAGGTCTCTCAATTGCACGAAGAAGGTGATACATCGATTCGAAATCTGCCGGACCGTACGAAGCGCCGTCGTCTCGCCGAGAAAGTCAATGCCGGTACACGAGACGGATGATTTGCGAGATCTTCGTAGTATCATGAATATTCTTACGGAAATGCGTAACCGGATATATGTTACGGTTTGTGAAATCCAAGCTTTGAAGCATGCTAGACAAGAATCTTCGGTCTCTATGGAAGATAAATTCAAAGACCTCGCTCAGCAACTCCAAGCCAATGCCAAGGGAGAAGAGGTAGCTCGTCTGCGAGAAGACCTGAAGAAGCTTGAAGGAGTAGTCCAGTCCATTGGGGATTTCCAGATCGTGCGCATTCCCAAGCAGACATGACTCCTTTCTCACCCTTTTCAATGCTGACAAAAAGGGGGAGAACCAATTTGAACTTTCATTTTTTAATCTTTGACCTTTGTGGTTATGTTTATTTTTGAGTATGATATGACTTGAGAACTTGAACTTGGGTGTGAATTTGTTGAATTGACCGTGGATTTGATTATGAACTTGACTGGTTGCATTTATTCAAGTATTGTTACATGGTGTTTCTCATGAAAGACTAACCAATTTTCTCGTGGATGCGAGTCTGGTTGTTTTATTAATCTTTATGAGTTAGCCATATTGCTTGAGAAATGTTTTGCGGGTCAAAGTTGTTCAAATTTTCAAGAAAGTTTTGTCACCATCAAAAAGGGGGAGATTGTTGGAGAAATCTTTCGAGAATATTTTGAAGCGACAAAACGTTTCTTTCGATCTAAAGTCCGGATGTTCGGAGACCGTCGGTTTAAAGTCCGAAGACTTTGTTCACCCAAGACTCAAGACTCAAGACCCAAGACTCAAGACTCAAAGACTTAAGACTCGGGACTCAAGACTTAAGTCTATTCTCACCGATCTTTCTAATCCAAAGTGACGAAGGAAATCCAAAGCCGAGGTTTATGGTTGAGGATTCAATTCTATCCTACGGAATAGATTCTTTGGTTGGATAATCATTTCGGATTCTTTAATTCTTATCTAAGATCGATTGAAGATCCGATGGTTGACGAAATAATCTTGGAATATTCTATTCATGGAAACCGAGATCGATTGTATGGGCGAACGGGATTGATGGGCTATCATCGATTCCTTAAATAGCTCGGATGATCTTCTTGATTGATTCCGTCCAACGGGTAGATTGGAGGAATTCCTTTGGTAAGTGCCAACGGCTATGATGGCATGAAGGAGTATAAAAGGAAGACGTCTAGCTGTTTTAAGTGGGTGATCGATAGAAAAATTCCAGTCGAAGATCCTTGATTGTTAGTCGAGCGAGCGAAATTGTACACGAGAGTGTTTATACTTTGTGACGCCTTGAGTGAGTGTGGTAGATCTTCTACACCTAGAAATCAAGGAAGATCAACACCGTAACATCTCTTTGATCATAGTGGAATCCAGCCAATCGGCTATCAGTGCTGAAGAGTGGACGTAGGCTTGAATCAAGCCGAACCACTATAAACCGAGCGTTCAATTCTCTCTTTCCCTTACTCAGTCTTGCGATTGAATTTTTAACTATTGCAAATCCTCTAATTGTTTAAATATCGTGCAAGTTTCGAGGAAATTTTTTGTATACCTATTCACCCCCCTCTAGGTACTCGTACTAGCTATTTCAAACTTCCCAATATCGTGTGAAGTAAGTGTTAGGGTTTCATGAATCATGTATAAGAAAAATTAACGAAATAAACGCAGTGGAAACAAAGATATATTTTACACATGATTCTCCTAAGGCGTTGTTCGTGCGTTTTAATCAAAAATCTAAACATAAAAGGGAGTTAAACAAAATACCTCTCGAAGCGCGCTTTGAAACAAGTCGGTTAGGATGTTCTACAGTACGAGTCCCACAAGCATCGGACCTCTAGTTCAGACACACCAACAACGAACGTCGAACGGAAGAGAGAACTTTCGGATATCCACCACTTCGATTGTGCTAGCAATCACGTGGAAAGAATCCATCGTATTCTTGATGTATAGTAGTCACGGCCCGAACGAGAGAATTGTTTCTCTTCCTCGTGTCTCAAAGACACAAGAACACACGCACACTTTTTCTCAATATTCAGCAACTAGAGAACTCCAAATTTTTGTTCATGGTGAAGAGCGGATCCGGAACAAGAAGACAAAACACACAAAGTCTCTTTTTCCAATTTTTTAGCAGCTCTTTTACTCTCGTCCCTCAATGGTTTTTATAGAAAAAACCAACCAGCAACGGTTGCTAATCGATGGACGATCAGCAACCATTGCTGATCGTCCATAGTAGACGATCGTGCATGAGGGGTTGCTCATGCACGATCTTGGCATGATGGTCAGCGGTTGCTGACCATCAATGCTTCATGCATAATGGTTAGCAAACGCTGACCATTGTGCTTCGTGCATGTGCACGAATTTGTGCACATGCATGAAGCTTTACTTTTTTTTTTTAATTAGTTAATTTAGGGCATACTTCTAACAATCTCCCACTTGCACTAAAGCCAACTTGTTTGGTATGTTAACATATATCCACTTTGGGCATGCGTGTGCATCATATGCAAGTAGGCTCGTGACTATAATACAAATTAAATTAAATTAAATTTAATTTAATTTCAAATCGACTCAATTCGATTGCAGTAATTGCAAACACATTTGCAATAATATTTCTCTCTTGTTCCATGTCATCCTAATTGTTTATGGTGTGTGACATCCCTAGGTTCATCACTAAACTGGTAGTAAGACTTGTACTAACACATTAGTACTTCCAAAATAATTAATTGTCCCGATTAATCTTTTAGGTCCTACAAGCCACGATTGACAACTAGCAATATGTCATGGCTACCCAGATAGTGTGAATACTTTAAGAACATAATGAACCTATCAGCTTTGGCTACAGTGTAATTCAATCCCTCTGTCTTACTATGTCCCCATCAAACAAAGACCATGGAATATTTGTCAAGTCATTAATTCGATCATATGCACAAATCTAATTGACATGCATTTTATTCGAGACATAAACAATTTATTCTCGGTTACAACCCCGGCCGAGGATTTCAATGCAGTGTCACAATTAGATCGCATAGGACATCATTATCATACCTTGCATATAACAAGGAAACATATTCCATATTGCGCACACGTGTAACTTCATATATGAACAAACTATGACCATCAGGTATAAAGACGGATCAACGACCCGGCACTATGTGCACCCGTGAACCATAGTTGTTCAATACACAAGTTAACACTGTGTCTCAGGTCTAAGGATTATTTACACAAGACCAAAGCATGAACAATTAGACATTGACCACGCTAAAAGCTTCAATATCGCTAATCGTTCCATATGCATCACGTTCAGTGAATTTGTCTAATACAAACACCTGTGTTCTAACTCAGGCATCATAATACCCAATGACATGTGACTCATCATTCCTTTAAGTATCAAATACTTAATGGCGAAGTTAAGAACACACCGGTCTCAACAGGATTATTAATATCCACTTAATAATCCATCGACCGGGAACAATTTAAAGATTTAGTCTAAATATGAACCCGTCACATATATTCTTGACGTTTCAAGAATAGGTCTAGTTGCAACTGATCTTATGGAATCATTCATCAATATAAAATAATTGGACAAATGAATGAATACGTCGTTGCCATTAATTAAATAATAATAATGAAAGTACAACTGAAATCCCTAATATGTAACTATTACATAGTAGCTTTAAGGCATACATCCAACAATTTCTCAGTTGCACTAAAGCCAACTTGTCTGGTACCTCAAACCCATTTTGTCAATATGTCTTTCAAAAGAAGACTGAGGTAAGGCTTTAGTGAAGGGATCTACCACATTTTCTGCTGAGGCAATTTTCTGCAAGGCGATATCACCTCTCCTAACAATTTCTCTGATGAGATGGAAGCGTCTCTCAATGTGCTTGGACTTCTGGTGAGACCTTGGTTCCTTAGCTTGAGCTATCGCCCCATTGTTGTCACAAAACAATGTGATCGGTTGCTCAATTGAAGGAACGACTCCAAGTTCAGAAATAAACTTCTTCATCCAAGCGGCTTCCTTTGCTACTTCAGAAGCAACTACATACTCTGCCTCAGTGGTGGAATCGGCAGTTATGCTTTGTTTGGAACTTTTCCAACTAACTGCACCACCATTGAATGTAAAGACAAATCCAAACGTAGACTTATAATCATTAGAATCCGATTGAAAATCGGAATCAGTATAAGCTATAACTTTAAATTCTCCTTCTCCATATATCAAGAATAAATCTTTAGTCCTTCGCAAGTACTTAAGAATATTCTTGATTGCTATCCAGTGCTCTTCTTTTGGATCAGACTGATATCTGCTAGTAATACTTACAGCATGCGCAATATCAGGTCTAGTACATAGCATAGCATACATTATGCTTCCAATAGCGGATGCATATGGTATCTTTGCCATCCGCTCTCTTTCTTCAAGAGTGTTAGGACACATCTCCTTAGAAAGACGGATCCCTTGCCTAAAAGGCAATAATCCTCTATTGGAACATTGCATGTTAAACCGTGTTAACACTTTGTCTATGTACGTAGATTGTGAGAGGCCAATCAATTGTCTTGATCTATCTCTATAGATCTTGATACCTAAAATGTAGGTTGCCTCTCCTAAATATTTCATGGAGAATTTCTGTGACAAGAATAGTTTTATCGATGATATCATTGGTACATCATTTCCAATCAAAAGTATATCATCAACATACAAAACCAGAAATGCAATTGTACTCCCACTAATTTTCTTGTATACACAAGGTTCATCCGGATTTTTGATGAAGCCAAACGATTTGACTACCTCATCAAAACGGATGTTCCAACTTCTGGAGGCTTGTTTGAGTCCATAAATGGATCTCTTAAGTTTACACACCTTCCATTTTTCACTATTGGATTCAAAACCCTGTGGTTGTTCCATATAGATGTCCTCTTCGAGAAAACCATTTAGAAAAGCCGTTTTGACATCCATCTGGAATATCTCATAATCAAGGTGTGCAGCTATAGCCAACATAATCCGAATGGATTTTAGCATGGCCACAGGTGAGAAAGTTTCGTCATAATCAATTCCTTTTTTTTGACGATATCCTTTCGCCACCAGCCGTGCTTTGTAAATTCCAATTTGACCTTCAACATTCATCTTCCTCTTGAATATCCATTTACAGCCAATTGGTACAATACCATCAGGCAGGTCAGTCAAAGTCCATACCTCATTGGAATACATTGAATCCATTTCGGATTTCATGGCTTCTAGCCATTTACCAGAATCGATTTCCAACATCGCCTCCTCATAGGTTTTAGGATCACTGGGTTGATCACTATCATTCACAATGAATAATGGTTCAATATGATCAACCAAGTGTCTATAACGAGTAGGTGGACGAGACGTTCTCGCACTTTTCCTAAGAGGTTGTGTATCAGAAGCTCCCACCGAATTAGAGATTGGTATCTGAACTCGATTGTTTGGTACTTCATTATTTTCTTCTTGTAAGACTATTTTCCACCCAGCACCACTTTCTTGGATGAACTGATTCTCCAAAAAAGAAGCGTGCTTGCATACCAAAATTCTTTGGTCTGAATAAAAATAGAAATAATATACAAGAGTTTCCTTTGGATATCCAATGAAGCGACCTTGTTCAAATCTTGCCTCCAATTTTTCCACTTTCAGCTTTTTCACGAAAGCTGGACAACCCCAAATCTTAATATGATTAAGACTAGGTTTCCTATTATGCCATATCTCATAGGGTGTAGTTGGAACAGATTTGGACGGCACTCTATTCAGTATATATACAGCAGTCTCAAGGGCATATCCCCAAAGGGATATTGGCAAATTGGTGTAACTCATCATAGATTGTACCATATCTAATAAAGTACGATTTCTTCGTTCAGATACACCATTATGTTCTGGAGTTCCAGGAGGTTTCCGTTGTGATAAAATGCCATTATCTTTAAGAAAGTCTAAGAATTTAGTACTAAGGTATTCACCTCCTCGATCTGATCGAAGAACCTTAATACATTTTCCTATGTGTTTCTCAACTTCAGTCTTGAATTCCTTGAACTTTTCAAAGGATTCAGATTTATACTTCATGAGGTATAAATAACCATACCGTGACTGATCATCAGTGAAGGTAATGAAATAATTATAACCACCTCTAGCAGATTCATTAATTAGTCAACATACATCTGTATGTATTAATTCTAATATGTCAGTAGCTCGCGCACTTTGTCCCACAAAAGGCGCTTTGGTCATTTTTCCTAGAAGACATGCCTCACAAGTCGAGTATGACTCAAAATTTGAAGGATCAATGTATCCATCATTACTCAACTTGTTAATTCTGTCTTCTCCAATATGATCTAATCGGAGATGCCAAACATACTTTTTATTTGGACCGTCTCTAGGGCGTTTATTAGTTATGGCATTTATATCAATTCTATTTTGCTTATTGACATTGGTAATCGCATTATCGGGCATTGTAATGGTATAAATGTTGTTGGTTAATAAGCTAGAACCAACACATATTCTATTATGATAAATAGAACATACATCATCAGCAAAAGAAAATTCATAATTCTCTTTACCCAAACGAGGTACAGCGATGATGTTCATAACAGCATTCTTATAATGCAAACAGTTCTTTAAAACCATTACATGTCTAGAAGGGAAACATAAACGAAAAGTCCATATAGCTAATGCAGCAACTCTTGCTCCATTAGCAAACGTCAAGACAATCTCATTTCGCCCTAGCATCCTGCTTATTTCCAGATTCTGCAAAGACAAACAAATATGTGAAGTTGCAGCAGAATCTAGAACCCATGAGCTGGATTCAGCACTAACCATAAGATTAGTTTCAATAAGCATAGACACCATACCTTCATAAGGTCGGTTCTTGGGCTTGACCTTCAAGCTCGCGAGGTACCTCTTAGAGTTCCTCCTCCAGTGCCCTTTGACACCACAGTAATGACATTTCCCTTTATCAATCATGGGTTTTGGTTACATAACAGATTTGGTAGGCCTCTTCCATTTATTCTTCTTTAAAACAGTCTTACCCTTTGAAGAAGAAGCCTTAGCCATAGCCACTATATTTGGCATCGTGTTATGCATTTCCTTCTCATAAACTACCAGCATGCTATGTAACTCAGCAAGAGTTTTCTCCATCTCATGCATGTGGAAGCTTTGGACAAAACTAGAGAAGGAATCGGGTAAAGATTGGAGGATCAAATTCATAGCTAACTCATTGTCCATAACGAGATTCAGCCTAGCCAATTCTTCAATGTGCCAGATCATTTTCAAAGCATGATCATTAACAGACGATCCTTCAACCATCCTCATACGGTACAATGCCTTAGATATCTCATATCTAGAGGTTCGACCATTCTCATCAAAGTATTCCTTTAAGTACAAAATGATCGACGCAACATCCTCCATAGATTCATACTTCTTATGTAATTCATTATTCATAGAAGCAAGCATATATGACCTAACTTTTAAGTCATCATCACGCCACTTATCATAAGTGACACGCTCCTCTTGGGTCCCACCCTCAGGAAAGGAGGTTGGCATCTTTTCATCAAGCACATACCCAATTTTTTCTGAATTGAGAACAATTCTCAAATTCCTCACCCAGTCAGTGAAATTGGGTCCAATCAAACAATTCTTGTCAAGTATAGAAGCGAGTGGGTTTGTGGTCACCATTTTCAGAGTAATAATATATCTGTTGCAGAAAATAAATTGTTAGTCGTTGTATCTTTCAAAGTAACTATTTCATTTTGGCCTTTAAATGAAATAGATCATCCCACTAAATTTATATTCAAATTCCATACTCCTTAAGATGGGAAGTGGTAATCTTTGTTGGGTAAAGATTACTAATGGGGATTGGAGTCTCACTAGTCCAAAGTCCACCTCACCTAATAGTTATTGGTGTCCTATGAACTTAGTGAGTGAACTAGCTTGTTCAACGCATCATATGCGAGTCCCAATCATAACTTTGGCCTCTAGACCATGAAAGCCTTACCTAACAGTTATTGGCATCATGATCATAGTTAAGTCTAGCCCATAGTCTCATGCAAGTATTGAAAACACAAATGATTCCCTCACCTGACAGTTATTAGAAATCATGTGGCTCCAACCCCACAACATCATATGCATAATGGAGTGGTTCAATATTATAAATGGTAATTAACCCCTATGTATCCATAACCGGTTAGTTAACCACTATAATATTGGATCAAACCACGATGATGGAAGGCCACGAGTCCGAAACCCGTTTCAACTTAATATTCTTTGTAAGGAGATTTGGGTCGTTATTAACGGTCTCACTTTGCACATTAACCGGTTTAACATGCACGATATTATAAACACGATAAATAAATATATATCACATAATATCTATCCTATGTGGTGATCATGGAATTATGGTTCAATGCGTCTCGAGCCAAAGAGACCCATTTAGCCATTTTAATGTTTTAATTATATGGACTTGCTCTTCACTTTTTCTTCAATCTTTGAACTCTTCAAAGACCGGGCCCAAAGAGCTCACAGATTTAATGGCTCCTCCAATGGCTCATCCTCTCTTGTAGTATTTACATCAACAATTGAAATACTAAACTATACTAAAATTACATATCAAGAAAAATTAAAGTAAAATAAAAGGAAGGACGCAGCCTCCATTTAATAATTACATCCCCAAAAAGAATTCCCGTAATCATCATACATTCATCCATACAACAATCACAACAATTAGGGATTTTTCCATGATCATCGCCCTTCTTTACGAGCCATAAATTCAAAATTTAAAACTCTAGAAGACATGCATAAAATTATGCATATCATTTGCAAAATATAAACATCAAGTATAACAAGTTACGGATTTTTGATTCAAAAATTGATTTAGTTCTAATTTTTGCTTTGTTGATTAAATTTATCACATAAATCAATCAACTTCTATAGGCCACATAAGAGCAAGAGAACTAATTCTCTTAACAAAAGTAAATTGGCCATAAGAATGCAAAAATATATTTGAACTATAAATCAATTAAACGCACGAAAACGCCTAAGGTTGGCTCGATACTACTTTGTTGGGGTTTCATGAATCATGTATAAGAAAAATTAACGAAATAAATGCAGCGGAAACAAAGATATATTTTACACATGATTCTCCTAAAGGCGTTGTTCGTGCGTTTTAATAAAAAATCTAAACATAAAAGGGAGTTAAACGAAATACCTCTCGAAGCGCTTTGAAACAAGTCGAGTTCGGATGTTCTACGTACGAGTCTCACAAGCGTCGGACCTCTAGTTCAGACACACCAACAACGAACGTCGAACGGAAGAGAACTTTCGGATATCCACCACTTCGATCGTGCTAGCAATCACGTGGAAAAAATCCGTCGTATTCTTGATGTATAGTAGTCACGGCCCGAACGAGAGAATTGTTTCTCTTCCTCGTGTCTTAAAGACACAAGAACACACGCACACTTTTTCTCAATATTCAGCAACTAGAGAACTCCAAATTTTTGTTCATGGTGAAGAGCGGATCCGGAACAAGAAGACAAAACACACAAAGTCTCTTTTTCCAATTTTTCAGCAGCTCTTTTACTCTCGTCCCTCAATGGCTTTTATAGAAAAAACCAACCAGCAACGGTTGCTAATCGATGGACGATCAACAACCGTTGCTGATCGTCCATAGTAGACGATCGTGCATGAGGGGTTGCTCATGCACGATCTTGGCATGATGGTCAGTGGTTGCTGACCATCAATGCTTCATGCATAACGGTCAGCAACCGCTGACCCTTATGCTTCGTGCATGTGCACGAATTTGTGAACATGCATGAAGCTTTACTTTTTCTTTTTTTTAATTAGTTAATTTAGGGCATACTTCTAACAGTAAGAGCCTAGGAGAACTTATGGTGATTGAGGACCATTGGTTACTTCCAAATCTGTTTTCTCTCCACGAGTCGCGACAATGAGAACTAAGAGAAGGAGAGGGATGAGGGTCGGCGATTGTGATTGTCACGTGTGTAGGCGAACGGTTGCTTTCCTAAAGACGGTGATGGAAAATGAAGTTAGGGGCTATGGGAGTCTCGGAAGGAAGAAGCAAAGAGTTCTTTCAATTTTATAAAGTTGTGACGTGACCATGGACAACATTTTCTTAGATGGTAATAGAAGATGGTGATAGGGCCCCTACATCTTATAAAGGACATCTACTTACACAATGTCTTATGTATAGCACGCTTTTCTTGCTAAGAGGCATTAACTATGCATTTTAGGACAATCATAACCTCCACTTTCAAGAGCGACAAGTAAAGGCACCAACTTTTGCAGATGGGACAAATCTGGCTAGTTCCTAGTCAAAAAATTTCTTTTATTACTTTTTTTTTTGTCCTTCACAGCTTCAAGTACTTAAGAAATACCATAAGAGCTATATTTCCTTCAAAAAGCCTATGTTTCATTCTTTCTCCATATGGAAATATAAAATAGTTTGTATCAAAGACTTTCTTTGTTAAACTTTCGGAACCATGGCTAGAGGTTGTAAAGAGATCTTGCGATTTGTACTTCAAGAAGAAAAGACCGTAGAGGTTTCTCCTTGCCATCACTGCCAAGTCGAGTTGCTCTGAATTCGATGCCCATGATTGCTGAACCATATTGTTCATTGTTGATGCCGACATTCTGACATTCCGATGGATTTTCTTCTTCTGCTGCTGCTACTTCTACTTCTTTAAACAGAGGATTTGGGTGGAGAAGCCCAAGGGATTTTGGGAGAGAATTTTGAGGATTTGTGACCACATCCTCCTTTACACTCTTACTTCCTATCGCAAAAGTAAATACAGTTACCGATAGGGTTTTAGGACCATCCACCATATCTTCCCTCGCTTTGTCTTTAAATTGCCGACCCGAACTCCAATTCCAAGCAGGAGTGGACACTAGGTCGGGCCAAGGCACTATTGGCCCGAGCTTGGGTTGTTTTTAATTTAATGAAATTAAAAAAAAAACCAAAAAAGTATGAATAATAAACAAAGTAATTGAGGAAAATTAATGAAAACCCGAACCAACCATTGGGGGCCTTCCGGCCATTCCCTGACCAAGTGACTAGACCATCGTTGGGCCGGATTGGGTCACTAGATAAGTGACTGTCCAATGACTGTATTTTTGGAGCCCCAAAGTTCCTTAAGGTTGGGCCCATGTGGCCTCAACTGGTCCATCAAAAAATTTTCGGGCCAGGATCGGCTAATTAGGGACCATGAGTGTGATTTGGCCTAGGTGCACAACGGGTCTGGACCACACGGCTGACATGGCCCTATGCCCAGCCTTAAGTGCGTGTACTAAGTGGCTGTTACTTCATACATGACTGGTCTGGTCTGTCCGGGAAACAAACACTTTTACTTTCAATTTGTTATTGAGGGTATCAGGCAGCATGCCTTTTTTCTTTGAAGAGCTCGTGGAGATTTGAAGGACAAAGTGGGGTTAAGTTAAAAATTGATGTTCTAAGACAGTTTAAGTGCTTCAGTTCAGAAGAAGATAGCGTTGTGGAGCCAGAGTTGCATTATGTCAGCGGACTTCCTCTTAATGAGTTTTCACGCAATAATTATCCTTCTTGTATATTCTGAGTTGAAGTGTTTTTTTTTTTTTTTTTTTTGAGATGTTTTTTTTACTCGCAGAAACAATTAAGCACAAATATTTGAGAGTCGCCAGCATGTTCATGTTTCTTTCCATGGGCTTGTCTTTCAACCCCTACATAGTTCTAGAATGACATGAATTTTTATTTATGGTTTTAACGACTATTGATATTCTTTTCAGTACCATTGCTTCGCACTCTAACCTACCAATGTTCAGATGTATAATACTCCGTTAGTGCAAAGCTCGAGCTCAACTCCTATCAAATGTTAGATCGCTCGAAACTCCACTCAAGTTATAGAGAAATCAATTTCTAGTTGGAGCTTGACCAAAAGAAAATCGAGATATCAAGCTCAAGCTCAAGTCGACTCGATACAATCACCGTTATAAAATGAGTTCAAGCTTTAGCTCAATAAGTTCAAATATTATCCTTTGCATTTATGTAATTATATATGTAAATTACAAATCTTAAATAACTCACCCTTTATTTTTTTTTTGTTACTATCAAATATTTTACTGAACAAAATAATAAAAACTTGATTAGTATTGTGGGCCTTTCAAATAGAATATTAATGAGCTAGATCTTTTTTTGGGGGAGGGGGTGGTCATGAACAAAATTCTAATTGAAAAATTTAAGATTGTGTGAACACCAAACATAAACAATTGGCATTTTAGTGGTACATCAAGCGTAGTAAGTGAAATAAAGGTAAGAATCAATTGATCACGCTGATTAGCACGAATCTAGATTGAAAGTTAGAATATCTGCTTTGTCTGGCTTAGCAAAAGTAGAATGGAATTTGGCTCCAGCTGAGAAAAGTTAATTCTTTTTTCTTTTTCTTTTTTTTTTTTAAATTTAATTACCAGAACAAAATCAATGCTTTTTCTAGCATAGAAATGAAGGAAGAGATCCATTATGCTTGCTTTGTAAATTTGAGTGGACCTAATGTGCCAATTGAAATAATCTGTTTTTTGAATCATCCCCTTAAATCATCTTATGTTATTATTATTCTGTGTATGTCCAAATAGAAATGCACTATGAAAAATATCTTGATTGGGATTCTAGGATTCATGCTATGATTGAATTGCATAGTTCGAATTAAGAACAAATTTTTGACCTTTTGTCTTTGCTTAGAACATACACAAGTCCACCGTCAAGTCTTTGTCTGACCCTTTTGGGAGGGCAAAAGAGAAAGCATTGAAGTATGCTTTTTCTAGTCAATTTCACACGAGCACAATGTGTTTTGCAATTTCAGTTCCTCGAAAATACTAGGAAACTCAGGTTGATATCATAAAAAAAGCACAAAGATATACATTCAAAAATAAAATGTTTCAAAAATCTCAACTTTGTTGGAATCATTGTGGAGGAACCACAATGTCCACGTAGTTTCCATAAAGAATTAGCTAAAGTCTCTATCACGACACCTTCGCTCAATAAAAAGGATCTATTAGATGTAGTATGCAGAACAAAACTCAAATTTGGTAAAAGATTAAAATTAGCATGGACCTGAAATTAAAGTATATACAACACTTTAACCAACACTTTTTGACTTTTCAAATGATGAAGCCAATTTAAAGTTTAGACATTTCAAAAAAATAGTAATGAGATTTTTTAAGTGGAATCACCTTGTGGAAAGTGATGTTAAGCCCCTCTCTCTCGCTCTCATTTTTATCCTTTTTCAAGTTTTTTGCCTACATGGCAAAAAATGCCATCTCTCTCTCTCTCTCTCTCTCTCTCTGCCTTAATTATTTTCTATTATTATTTTTTTTTTTTTGCATACATGGCCAAAAATGCCGCATAGTTCACCGCGTGTAAAGTTACCAGGAAGATTAGTTATAGTGAATTGCAAGGTAAACGAAATTCAGTGTAATTGATCAATTAAATAAGTCAATCTCAGTGAAAGTGACATTGAACACTCAAGTTGGAAAATGGGTCCTCTCGCAGAGATGGAAAAAACTTGTTTCGGACTAAAACTAATTTCATAGGGAGTTTTTAGAACTGCTATTCTTAACTTAACCATTTGATCTTGAATGCTTGATGTCATTGACAATTTTCATCATTTGAGAGAATTTTTCCAATCAAAATATTTTACAAGACAATAATCTTTCTCTTTGATCAAAGAATATATACATAGAGCGTGTAAAAGAGATTTATTTCTTTTAAGAAGGTAAAAAATATACACGACCAACTTAGTGCGCACTAATTTCCATTAAGTTCTCTTATTCTTCTGTTAGGAAAGTACTAGAATATGTCCGCACTATTCATATTACTACTACTTTTCATCCTCTATTTTCCAAAACACCACTATATCTTAAAAAAACACCAAGCACACAAACGTTATTCTCAAAATTGGTACCGGCAGTACTCTTGTTCCTGAATGCACTCACAGCTCCAAAGCTTAACTTTCTTCATCTGACAACAATCTACCGCCCTCGAACTCCACTCTGCCTACCACCTTCGGCCATCGTATCCAGTCGTCGAGCTCTGCTTCCATCACTCTTTACAGCCTCCGGCCTTGTAGGCACTTGGATTCACGGTTTTTTTTTTTTTTTTTTTTTTTTTTGGTTCTGGAGGAACCAGCTTGCAGCCGACAGTCGCACCGTAAACCCCTAGGTGAAACGTAAGCAGGAGGACCCATCACCCCTGGAGTCACATTTCATATACCTAGCGCCTTCCCTGGGTTTCGAACCCTTCACCTATTGGCTGAAAATCAGCAAAGCCTTATCCAACGGAGCCACCGCGGCCGGTGGTTTGGATTCACGGTTGTTTGTCTTTGTTTTCTATGTTTTTTCCATTTTTGTGCTCTCTCTCTCTCTCTCTCTCTCTCTCTCTCTCTCTCTCTCTCTCTCTCTCTCTCTCTCTCTCTCTCTCTCTCTCTCTCTCTCTCATGCTAGTTATTGCGCGAACAGATAATGGACAAAAGTATATGGTAAAAATTTAATAGGGAATTAAAGTTACAACAAGATAACATTTTCTTTTCCATGAAAAAAAGAATGTTAGTTCTTATCTACGCTAATTATTCCCACATCATGAATATAACAAGGCCATAAAGTGCAGAGGCCATCGGTAGATTTGGAAAAATTTTGCGGGATTGCACAACCAATTGTCTGTACATCATGCATTACGGTCAATCTACGACTCTCAAGGGCAGAAGCTGACTTGGCGCCATATTTACATTTCACAATTTTGCCTTGACAAAAGGAAAAAAAAAAAGTAGTAAGTGGAATAAAGGCAAATCGATCATGCCAATTAGCGCGAATCTGGATTAAATATAAGAACTACTTTGTTTGGCTTAGCAAAAGCAGAATGAAGTGTGGCTCCGGCCGAGAAAAGCTAAACCTTTTCAAGTTAATAAGCAGAACAAAAGCAATTACAGTCTGCTATTTTCTTGCCTAGAAATCGATGAAGAGATTTCTCTCCAAAACCAAAGCAGTCAAAAAGATATAGAGGGGATCCGCAATGCTATCTTAGAGGTCGCGCAAAATAGTATGTTTTTGGATCCAAACCACTTTACATCATCTTATGTTATTATAATCCTATATATGTCTAAATGAAAAGGCACTAGGAAACGCGTTTAGACTGGGATCCCATGTTCGAATTGCATAGCTTGAATTAAAATACGGTATGCTAGCGAAGCTAGAAAAACCTAATTGATCGGTTTCTAGTTGAATAGAATAATAATCAAGAGAAAGGAGACAAGTCACAACAATGATTTTTCTACGGACAAGTCACTTTCGAAGGACGGCCTTTTTTTCCCTGCAGACAAGTCACAACAATGAGTACCATGCAAAACCATCAACCATCGGTCACTGACCTTGAGTGCATTGTCCATTCACTAGGCTCCATTCGTTTTGCAAAAACTAAAAATATTTTTTCAAAAAAAATGACGATATTTTTCGATACTAAAACTTAAAAATGAAGTGGAAATTTTCACTGTTTGGTATTTGATTTGATTTTGTTGGAAAAATTACCAAAAAAATTGAATTTTAATTTTTCTAAATTGACCAGAAAAATAATTTTAATTTATATATATATATATATATAATTTTTAATTTTTAATGATTTTTTTATTATATATTATTTTTTTCTGTTTTTCTTTTTCTTTTCCTTCCTTCTTCTTCCTTCTTCCTCCTCCTTCCTCTGCCGCCACGTGCCTTGATGATGGCTAGCTACACGGTGACTAACCAAGACGTGGATTGGCGAGCTCAAGGCTTAGTCGATCCAAGCAAGCTTGAGCTCCACCAAGGTTGGCGAGCTTGAGCTCACCTAAGGTGGGTCGGACGAGTGCGAGCCTTATCAGATCCGGCAAGCTTGGTGAGCTTGGGCCTTGCCAAATTTGTCAAGGATGAGCTTGAGCTCATTGGATTAGGTAAGATAGAGCCTCACTCGCCTTGCCATAAGCTCAAGCCTAGCCGGTATCTAGTGAGCTTGAGCCTTGCTGACTTGTGGCGAGGCTCAAGCTGGCCTATGGCCAATGACCAACCAAGGAAGAAGAAAAAGAAAAGGAAGGAAAAAGAAAAAGAAAAAATAATTAAAAACTCACTTTTTAAAAAAAAAAGAAAAAGAAAAGATAAAAAGAAAAAGAAAATGTGTTTGGTGAAAGAAAGTGAGGTGAAAGAAATTATGGAAAATGTTTTGTACTTTCTGAAAAGTAAAAAATATTTTCCTCACTTTTGAAAGTGTTTTTTTTCAACAACAAAGAATGGTTTTCTTGACTTGTTCATTTTCCATGAAATGAGTTATTTTCCATCAAACGAACAAAGCCTAAGTTGCCCTACTTTTCCTTGTCTCCGGTAGTTTCCAAGTATCATTAGTCATTGGACAATGGTCCTTTTTCATTGATTTTGGAGGAGACTTTTTTGTTTGGCCATATGTGCAGGAGGAGCCACTGTGATGCTGATACATATACATATGCGTGTATTCCGGGGTTAAATTTTTTGTCTTGACATTGTTCAATCACAATCGGTGTGACCTGGAGTCAACCATAGCTGTGAGTCACCTGGGTTTGCAGAACTCCCTTGAGTTTTTAATGATTATGATTGCACGTGATCCAAGGGTCAAGGTCTGGACAAGTATTTCTCACGCTTTGAGATGGATATTTGCAAGAAGCCTAGTTGTTGAGATGTTTATTTTAAGTCAATCAATGCAGTACCCACGCCACTGCTGTGTAGAAAGCTCAAATAGTCACAACTTTGATATTTTGAAAGTTAATACTAACAAATGACATTTAAAATTATACTCCCAATTGCAGTCGAGTCGTGTGTAGAAATTAACCCTTGCAGGAGATACTGTCTTGCCAATGGGAACTCTTGCTCTTTTCAGAGAGAACAAGAGAAAGATAAGAAAAATGGGAGAACAAGAGGTAGAGGCTGAATCCTTGCATTGAAAAGTTTTTCCATGTGATGAATTTATGCTACTCTTTACTACCGATCTAAGTTAGCATAATGTAAGTAGGACCACCACTAGTTCATCGCAGATGCAATTCTAATTGATTCGCGAGCTTCTTTCCTCTCACTTCTTGTTTCCCAAATTGAGTTGCTTTTATGAGAAGCCTAATATTTCTATTAAGTTAATAATCAACATTGATAAAATATTTTAGATGTCTGCACACACGGCAAGTGCTTCAATAAAATTGCATAATATTAGATTTCAAACTCGGTGCCCATCTTAAAAAGGACATAATAACATGTTCAGGACATGATAACATTTTATGTGTATGTGCGTGTGTGAATAATAAATCTAGACTTCATTCAATAGAGCCAGAGAAAGGTTCAAAGCCATTGATCCATTAGAGACGTCATCGCCTAGATTAAATTCCTGACATTGGTGAAAAGTAGTCAATTTTAACCATGATTAAGTTAAAAGTTTGGGTTTGGCTTCAATAAGAAAGAAAATTATGCTAAAAAAAGAAAAAGCTCTTTGGTCCTTACGTGGATGTTTCTACGATCTTTCCAAAAAGCATTCTAAGAGGGCCCCCAATTGTCAGATCACAAAATAATGGATCTCAAGTGTGAAATAAATCTTTTCAAGTTTTTACAAATTGCAACGGTTTGCATTATAACTGATATCGGTTAATCAACTACCCAACATGAAAATAGTTGCATGGATCATAGTCTTTAGACCCAATGTGATCACATCCATATATTTTTTGGTGATCCATGTATAATTTATTTGATTAGCGATTTTGTGATGGACCTAATTTATGTGGATCCGAGTATTGGCAAGACTAATCCAATGAAGTCTGAGTCAGGAGAGCGAGTGAACTTCCTTAAGGAAACAAAAAATGCAGTTCCTCCTACATAAGGAAATCAATAAAGTTGAGATTTTTGAAATATTTTAATCTTAAATGAGGGTATTTATGCTTTTTGATGATATCAACCTGATTTTCTTGGTAATTTCCAGGTCTTGAAATTGCAAAACACGTCGTGAGTGTGAACACACGAACAGAGGAATCTATTTGATGTGGAATTTGGCTGTGTGCAAACGAATTGACTAGACAAACATACTTAGGTGCTTTTGTTTTTGCTTTTGCTTTCACAAGAGGGTTGGACAAAGACTTGAGGATGGACTTGCGTATATTTTAAGCAAAGAAAACTTATTTCATCTTTCTCGGGTTCAAAGAGACTCCCAGCCATCATGATCGAGCTAGGAACAAAGGTTCTCTCTCATTTATCATTTATTTGCGAGCTCATATAGCCAAAGCAAAAAGAAAAGAGAAATAGTTATAAAATATAACCAAATTAAAAATAAAAAAGAAACGAAGAGATGGAAGCGAAAGTGCACCTAGGCGGGAAGCCCTCCGTACATGACCCCGTTTCAAAGATGCCCGCACAAAAGGCCAATAAGTATTGCCTAACTATATGGGCCCACAAGCGTACCAACCTCACGTCGGAAATGGGAAATATTAAGAATGTCAACAAAGGTTATATTTATATTGATAAATGCATAAGTGTCTTATTTTAGGAACTACTCATGAAGAATAAATCTATATATATTTTGATCACATTCAGAATCTATCTATTGTTGTTCGTGTATCGCCTTTGAAGTTTAAGACAATTACTTCATGGATATCATCAATATTATTGCATGAATATCACCAAAGCAATAGTGAGGATATTAGCAAAACTTATATGCAAAAAATGTCATCGGAGCAAGAGTAAGGCAACAGAGCTTATATAGAAATATCATCAACGTAATAGCTTATACACAAATATCATCATATTACTTGATGTTTTCAGATTCTTAGCTAAATTTGAATATCATCATATTACGAAATATATTTATGACAATATGTTCAGACACAAACCTCACTTCTTATATCATCATAGCTAGTGACCTAGCTTAGATTTCCAAAATAGAATGCATTGACTGATCTTCAATTTTAAAGACTGTTTGCCAATAAAATCTCTATGCAAATCATCTTGATTGATTGATAATCACTCCAAAGGCAAGCTACTTTTCTTCATTGAAGAACTCTACTTATGGAAACCAATATTTGCTTGTACGGGCAACAAAATAGATGGAGATTAAAATCTTATCCCTCAATGGCTACTCAATCTTTTTTGTCCAATGGGTTGATTGGATAATATTTCTCTAAAAATTGTCCAACATTAGATTAGAAGTGAAGGAGTATAAAAGAAGACCAAGATACCAAAGAGAAGAGAGAGGTCAGAATTAAAAATTTCAAAGTCCAAGAGAACTTCAATCTTATATCCTTGAGAGGTATTGAAAGAGTGATTGTATATCACAAACCTGAGTATCATGACTCCCTTCTATAACATATTGTGAAATTCAGCTAGTAGGTTGTCAGTGTGAGAGAGTAGATGTAGGTTTACTTTAAGCCGAACCACTGTAAATCTTATGCGCAATTCCTTCTATTTCTCAACTTTCATTTATTAATTTTGCACGCTAGTGAATATTATCATATTACTGTCAATATTCAGACTCTGACTTCACTTGAGTTTGATAATACTTAATAACACTTTTGGTCTGTTTGAGACTCTCAAGGTTGGTCCTCGATGGTCCCTTTGGTTTGTAATTGCTCTAGGATTGTCAAGGCCCGCTTCGGGTCTGTTTTTAAACTCGGGGATAGGTCGAATGTCCACTGTCCAGACCGTCTTCTGTCTGAACAGTGTTCATCCAGCCCAATCCCGGTTGGTTTGCTCTTCGCCGAAGCGGTACTCGGGGATCCCCCTTTGTTTATTAGTCCGTTTTAGCATCACATAAAATATAGTTACACATTTCGAGTCACTTTTCATGAAATTCCAGCATATTGCATTTTCATATATATGAGTTTGCATTCACGTGTCTTTTCTGCAGACGTGAAAACGGAGATGTCAAATAGGTATCAATTTCCCCCATACCCTCTTCCGGCTTAGAGTTTAGATGTCGTCTCTTTCTGATTACGCGTTTATTATATTTCATTAATTAAGTTTTGTTTAATTTTTTCCATATATATATATCTATTATAAAAAGAGTACGAAAAGAAGCATATTGATTAGTTTAGGCCTTCTTCGCGGTACATTATAGGATGAGACTAATTTTTATTATTGCTAGTTTTGTCATATTGTATTCAGAATTCATTTCTCATGACATAAATTAGGAAATTTTCATTTATTAGACTAGTGCATGTCTATTCCTATGAATAGTTCAAAGCGCGTTGTATTGTTTTGTCCGATACTGCTTGACTTGCTTTATTATGTTCTTTATTTTTCTTTGACTTCATCATTGATTGTTTAAGTTTAATGTAAGAGTACTTATACATGGTAAGAAATAAAAACTGAAAATATATTGAATGAAATAATTTTTTATTAAAAGACAAAAGGTTACTGGTGGTGGCCATTAGGCAAAACTAACTTAACCAAGTCCTTGCGTACAAGATCTTTGATTTGCCGAAGTAGGATGAGCTCTTCTTCCTCACTTATCTCACAACCGGCCTAGAATAGATTAGTGACAGCTCTGATCAAAATTAAATCATACACTAAAAGAGAAATCAAGTTGTGGTCCATAGGATTTGGGTGAGCCATAAGAAGTGTAAGCGCCAAGTTGCACAAGGGTTATATGTCTCCACGTAGCAATTAATCAAATTCTCTCAAGGTTCACCTCAGCTGGGCTGCGACAACATGCATAATCATGATATACTTGATTAAAATGTAATATTTGGTTCATAATGCAAAGACATGCGATCATCAGATTTCATATCGCAAGTCAACATTCAGAAAATGAATCCATGGCATTCAATGAATATATGCAAATTTTTCGAAAAGTGAAGTTGGTTTTACCGGAAAGCCTTTTTTTTTTTTCAAAAAAAATTGACAATAATTATTAAAAAATTATCACATACATCGAATCTCGGGTCATGCACTGACCACGTTCGAGGACTCCGCTCATCCAGTTGGTCAGACCATTTCCCTTAGCCGCCTATTTGATGCGACTCTGATTTGGTTTTTTCAACTCATGAAGCAAGGCCGCAGGTGACTTCCACACAAAAGGAACACTAATAACAAAGTAATGGCAAGTTGTCCAATACATCCAACACTTAACAAACATGCAGTAAAAAAAAAAAATATTTTCAGGACAACCTCCTGCTCCTTGAAGACTTTCATCAATTATTTCCTCAACTTGGCCTTCTATTTGGCGCGAGCCTGAATGCTTATTTTATTTTATTTTATTAACTTGTGAAGGAAGGCCGCAAGTAATTTCCAGGCAAACGTAGTGGAAGTGAGTGATCTCACTCTGTTTGTTTATCAAGTTGTTATAAGATGAAGACATGGTCAGTGGTAGCTTGACTATATAGAATTGTGACTTACACAGGACAACTTGTGTTTATGCGTGTGATAATTACATATGAGCTATCTGTTTCCATATGATCAATTACATGCTTCCATATACTCTCAATCATGTTGCACTTCAGCTAAAATAAGCATCCCCGAGACGACCTCTTCCTCTTCGAAGTCTTTGATCAATTGTTGCCTCAACCTCCTATTTTGTGCGAGTCTAAATGGTCTTTTTTACAGGCGAACATAGTGGAAGTAAGCGAGCGATCTCACTCTGTTGCTTTTTTTCAGGTTTTTACAATGATCGGACTCAATTCAGAGATCAATAGCCATTGTCCTCACGGAATGAAGAGAAAGAGGGAGGGAAAAGAAACGGAAACGGCAGCTCTGACAAGCAGCAGCCATGATGACAGATCAAGGAGGGGCTATGAGGTGTTTCTCAACTTTAGAGGGCCTGACACCCGCTTAACCATCATTGATTCTCTCTACAATGACATGATCCGTGCCGGGATCTACACTTTCAAAGACAATGAAGAGCTTCGATTTGGTGAAGAGATTGAAGGCAGCCTCTTGCAAGCGATCAATGATTCCAGAATTTACATCCCAATTTTCTCCAAAAACTATGCTTCAAGTAAGTGGTGTCTCCATGAGCTGGCACACATAGTGGAGTTATTGAAAGATAATGATGAGAAAGTGATCCTCCCTATCTTCTATGATGTGGACGTGGATGATGTCAAGCTTAAGACTGATTTATATCGGAAAGCCCTCCAAAAGCACAAGAGTGACTCAGAGAAGGATTTAGTAAAGAAGTGGAAGAAGGCTTTGAGAGCGGTTGCCAGAATTAAAGGAAGGAATCTAAAAGATCATGGGTATTGTTTGCTTCTCCATAACTTTATTTTCTTATTGACATCTTCAATTTTTTTCCCTCTAAAGAATAACTAGATTCAGTTGCTGCTGTCCAACCTTATGTAGTGTATGGTTGGATTTGACGCAATGGGGAGCTAGAAATTTTGCTCAAAGGGCGAGGTTTCTTGCACAAATTGAATTTTCACTTTTAATACTAAGTTTTGATAACAATTAGTGTTAAAGGATGTACAACTTAATTAATTAATCTATAATGCCAAAAAACCAAGATATCCGTGAAGATCTAAGATTCAATAAAATAGTAAGACCATCTAAGTGTGAAAAAAATAAATTAAGGTTCTTAACTTCATTTGCATTCCATACATAAAGTAAGGGATATGTGCATTAAAAGTCCTAAAACTTATCACAAAAGTACAATCGAATCTTAAAACTTGTGAAAAATGCAATCAAGTACTAAAACCTGTCAAATTGGTTCAATTGAATCCTTTGGTTAATGCCGTCCAATTAGCTAATGGAAAATGCTGACATGTCTTATTTTATTATTTAGTAGACACGTGCTGATGACGTGGTGCTCACCAAGTGCCACATTAGAAAAAATTTAAAAATTACAAGCAAAATTAGATTAAAATATAAAAAGCTATATTTTTTAAAAAGAAATTCTCCCCGTGGCTTGGCCAAGTCCTTGCCGATGGCTGCTACCACAGCCATCGGGAGGGGTTAGTGGAGGTCACCTGGGCCTTCGCCAGCCCTGGGTGAGGCCTTGGTGTGCTAGGTTGAGGGTCCCTAGGCTTCAAGAAGGCCTAGGGCAAGGCTTGGCCATGACTTGATTTGTTTTCTTTTTCTTTTTTTTTTTAAATTTTTTTTAGCTTTTTTATTTTTTAATCTAATTTTGTTTGTAGTTTTTAAATTTTATTCTTGATTTGGCACATGGTGGGCGCCACATCATTGCCACATGTCTTAAGAAAATAATAAAATAAGACACGCTGGCATTTTCAGTTAGCTTAATTGAACGGAGTTAACAGAAGAACTCAATTGAATTAATTTGATAAGTTTTAAAACTTGATTATGCTTTTTGCAAGTTTTAGGACTCGATTGCCCTTTCATGACAAGTTTTAAGACTTCTATTAAACTTATTTGCTAAAGTTAAGGACTTTTGGTGCAGTTTTCCCAACCCTATGCCTGCAATGTTTTCTTGTAAATTTCTTCCTTTTGTTATGCTAATGAAAGCTGAAGAAGAATCGGGCCAAAATAAGAGGGCTCAATAACGAGCTTCTTTATGTGTTCCGAGCCATTAATGGTTGGTGTTAGCTAATAGTTGTTAGTGTTTCATGTGCTTAAGGGAGACGTAAAAATGTGCGGAAATAAAAAGAAATTATAGCATAGACCAAGTCTTTGCGATATCCAAAAATCCACGGCCAAGAGGAAGAAACCGATCCTTGTGGATTCCTTTTCGGCCTTAGGGAATTCATATGCCTTGCTACTATTTTGCTTGAGGTAATCGGCTAATTATGGTCACACCCCTGAGTTACACAAAAATAACAGAGCTTCTTCATAATGATAGTTTTACATGCCCATAAGAGGAAGCTATAGGTCATGGTTTTCCTAATTTGTCTGAATATACAAGACCGAACTCTAAAAAGATCTTTGTATGCCATTATCCAAAAGAGCAAAAAGTAAAAAAAGATTTCTGCATGTGTTAGACGTTCAATCTACTAGTATATATCTTATTGCATCTTAATTAGTTTGTGAAGAACTGACTTAGATTTAGGTGTATTATCAATCTTGGGCTTTTACTTTCATCATAGTGGGGCAGGGGTCATAGGCATCTCTAGTGGCGAATTGTGCATAGACAAAATCTACAGCCTTAAACTGAACATTCTTCTACGAGTTATCTAAAGATTGCCGATATTGGACCCATTTCTGTTAAAAATTAAAAAAAAAAAAAAATTGGTTATTGCCCTTGCTTTAACCATGGACCTATTCATGGCCCCAGCCCTTAGTTAACCAAAAATTCAATTAAGGGACTTCTAGGTAGCTGTAGTTACGGATAGAGAAATCTAGGAACCTCTAGAAAATGGATAAGAAATTTAATCATTTTAATTAACTTGAGATATGTAACCATTCTCTACCCTAGTTTGCGATAGTTTTCCTATAAACCCTAGTCATTTTTCTATGCTTACTTTCATCTTTCTTCATTAAACCCTACTGTTTCCGTCCTTCACTAAACACAGTAAGAGTTTCAATCCTCGAGAACAGGAAGGGCTGGCCTATTGGTGCCCATGCCCAACCGTACCAAGTAAAATTCCCTGTGAGGCAATTTTCAAGACAAAATTTTGCCTCGTCCAGGCAGGCCACCGCGGAGGCAGATTTCCCATACCCCATGCCCATCCCTAGTTTTATAGTTGTCAGTTTTCATATGAAATTACCAACTTTAACTCGTATCTTACCAACTTCTTTTTACATTATTTTACTGACCAGTTCTTGCATACCGGCTTTAATGTGAATTATTTATTAAGTTTATTAGATCGTTTGCCGATTTACAATATTTGTGCAACTTACCATATTGTTTACGCCGAATTTCAAAATTACCAAGCCTTGTACCAAATTACTAACTCTAATACTAAAAGGTAACTGCTTTGTGAGTTTTTTGTTTTTTTAATATATTGACGTTAACCTTCGAACTCATCCCAAATGCTTGAAGAGTTGATCAAGACTGGTTTACCAAGGACTTGATATTTAGCCAAACTTCTGGAGGTCTCGCTATCAGCTATGTGCGATAAGAAGAAACTAACTGGTGTAAAAAGTATAAAATGAATCAAATCTATCCAAAATTGTACGAATGTCAATTTGATTTTAAATATTTCAGTTTTGTCAATATAGTCAGAAATCTTTGCTTGACATTATACAACATTGAAATTTTATGTAAAGGTTTACATTAGAAAGTTTAAAACAAAAATGGTATATAATATATTTAATACTGATTTGGTAATTTTTCCATGAGATGTAAGGGAATGGAATGGATTGGAGGCGCACAACCTGTTCAAACACAACCACGCGTAGCAATAATTCGGTGACAATATGTTTTCTTCGTTTTTGGGTTTTCAAACAGCTCACAGCTTGAAAGATCACTTTTTGTATATTCGTTTCTTTTAAAGCAAATAACTTTAAACTTGATGATAAACTTCCAGTGCCATGAAATGCGTGCAAAGTTTCCATATATGTGGTTTTTGAATCTGAGATGGTTGCATATTATGTGGCAGCCTAGATGAACTTAAGAATCTCACGATCAAGGAGGTTTCTAATTTGTTATGGACCGGACGGACAGACATGCCTGATCATTCGGTGGGAATTAAGGATCAGATGGATGAAATTATGGAGCAGTTAGATCTAGTAGCTTTTGATGTGAGATTCATTGTGATTCATGGCATGGGTGGCATTGGAAAGACAACATTGGCTGAGGCTGTCTTTAGGCAAATTTCCCCTCAATTTCCGGGTCATTGCTGTTTTCTTAAAGATGTTCGGACTCAAGATATAATAAATTTACAAAAGAAATTGTTGTCTGATGTTCTCAAACTCAATTGTATAAACCTCTCCTTCATTGATGAAGGGGCTCACTTGATCAAGACGAGGTTCCATGGGAAGAAAGTCCTTATTGTTCTTGATGACATCGACAATGGAGACCAAATCATGAGACTTGTTGGTAAGCCAAATTGGTATGGTGGGGGTAGTAGAATCATCATAACAACAAGGAATATTGAATTCCTAGTAAAGGAAGGTGAAGACCATAATGCCCCAATCTTAGATACTGCACATTTTTCATTCTACACTATGCCAGAGATGAATTGGGATGATGCTCTTCAACTTTTTTGTGAGCGTGCCTTAGGATGTGCCAAGCCAAGCCTCCAGCTGATTACATGGATATTTCAGAAAAGGTAATCAATGCACTTGGAAGACTTCCATTGGCTCTTGATGTCGTAGGTTCCACACTCCGTGGAAAATGCCAAAGTACATGGAAAAATGTTCTATCTAAGTTAAAGAAGGTGATGAACGAGGATGTCAAGAAGAAGTTGATGATAAGCTATGAAGCATTGGACCCTAATCAGCAACAAATATATCTTGATATCGCATGTTTCTTCATTAATCAAGAGAAAACAACTGCAATTAAATATTGGGATGCGGTTTTTGGGTATCCCACTGAAATCGAAGTCAATATCCTCACACGTATGTCTCTGATAAAGAGCATAGACTGCAATGAGTTATGGATGCATGACCAACTTAGAGACCTCGGGCGAGATATTGTCCACCCAGAAAGCTGCAACATACGTCTAAGGGGTAGTAGATTATGGTTACCCAAGGATGCCTTCCATTTGGTGCAAAGAAAAAAGGTAATTTGTCCCTTTAAATTTTTTCCTCTCCATCCATTAGTATCATTACCTTTTAAATCTAACATCAACTCAAATTGACACGTGCTCATTGGTTGCTACTTTCATCTTCTAGGGAACAAAGAACATAGTGGCACTTAATCTCGGTACACCTAAACCAAATGCAACATATAGATTCAAACAAAAGGAATTTGCAAGGTTGGTCAATCTTAGGTTCCTTCAATTGGACCATGGAAACTTCCAAGGAGACTTTAAGGATCACTTCTCCAAGTTAAGATGGCTCTCTTGGAGCAACTGCCCATCGAAATTCCTTGCTGCCAACTTTGGGTTGGTGAACCTAGTAGTTCTTGAGCTTTCTGGGAATAACATTACTAAATATTGGGGAGGATGGCATCAAATCATGGTATGATCTCATGACATATTTTTGCATTACATTTACTCCTTTTCTTTTCTAACTTTCAACTTAATTGCTTTATAGGTAGCAAAACAGTTGAAAGTCCTAAAACTCCTGGATTGTCCATTACTTAGAAAGACACCAAAGTTCTCTACAATCTCCAAATTAGAGAGATTAATCCTTAGATGCAATCAACTTGGAAAGATCGACAAGTCCATCGGCATTTTACAACATCTTGATTACTTAGAAATATTTTCTCAAGAGCTTTCAACATTGCCTCACTCAATTGGTAATCTAGTGAATGTGAAGCATCTAATCTTGTCATGCTGGGAATTGCAAAAACTCCCTGATTCTATTGGACAATTAGAGTCACTACTTGAGTTGAATGTCAGACATACGAGCGTGAGAGAATTACCTTATTCCATTAGGAACCTAGGGAGGTTGGAAATTTTTATGATCCCAAATGGCTATTTAAAAAAGCTACCAGACTCGTTTGGAAGGCTTCAATCATTGGTTAAGTTGGATATGAGTCTTTCATGCATTAGGAGCTTACCTGATTGTATAGGAAATCTCAAAAGGTTGAAGGCACTAAATCTAGATCATAGCCGCATAAGTGAACTTCCGAAAACTATAGGAACGTTGGAAAATTTGGAAGAGTTAAGTGCCTCATGTGAACACTTGGAAGGGGAAATTCCAAGTGAAATTGGGGCACTATCCTCATTGAAAATTCTAGACTTATCAGGTGGTTGTTTTAGTGGATTGCCAACAACCATCAATCGGCTTACAAATCTCCAAAAACTTAATTTATGGGACTGTAGGTCAATTCAACAGTTGCCAGAGCTTCCTAAGAGTCTAAAGTCGTTAAGCTTTTCATTGGACTCGTTGACTACAATACCTGACTTTTCCAACCTAACCAATTTAGTTCATCTTGATATAATCGGAACAATGGTACAAGAACCCAACATAGAGGGGCTTTTGAGAGCAAGTCCTCTAAGAAAGTTGACCTTGTTGGTTGGAAAAATGACCTTGCCTCCAACTGATTTGAGTTCCCTCTCTCAGCTACAAGAACTCTCCGTAAGTTATGCCAACCCTCGATCTCTTATCGGGCTTCCATCTAGCCTTCAACGATTGACTTTAGTTGATGTCCAGTCACTAATAGATTGATTGCTCTTTTCCAACTTGGAGAATTTGTCAAGATTGATTATCGAAAGATATTCGCTAGGCGAGATTCATTTCGATGGGTTTGGAAAGCTAAGAAATTTCAATGAATTGATGATATTCGACTGTCCGTTGCTTAAGACTCTGCCCATTCTGCCTTGTCGAAGGAGATGCAGCATTTGCACTTGCGCCAATTCCCTCACCTAATTGAGATTCAGGATTTGGGAGAATTGAAATCATTGCGGACACTATGGATTTGGAATTGTAATTCCATCAAAAGCTTAAACAAATCTGATTTGTCTAATTTACAGAATCTAAAAAGATTGGATTTCAATCGGTGTGAATCACTGGAGAGCATGTTGGGTGTGCCAAAATCTTGTGAACTCACTATAAGTTACTGCCAAAGGTTCAACAAAGATGGATGAGGTATGTATCATTTGTTTACTAAGACTTTGCTTAATTAAAAGATTTAGGTGACTCACCTGCCTTGCTCAGTTCATGAAATTGTCAATATGGAAACTTCTCCTGGGTTATCATGGTGAGAAAAGGAATGAATATAATTTGTCCATTTGATCCATAAAAAAATTTAAGTAATGTTAGGTATACTAGGAAGGAGACAACATTAGTTTTTTTGGTCAGCATACAAAATTAGGTTTGACAAGAGGTATTTTAAACAATCAATTAACTCAATTTTCCTCTACATCAATTCTCTTTAATGTTCATCTCCAAAAGAGAGTGAAACTACGATTTTCTTCTCTATTTGTTTGCTATTCATTCATTCTGCTCATCTTAAATTACAATTAGGGAAGATGTTTCAATTTGCTGATAAGGCATTTACATTCTTGAATTCTTATTTGTTGTGCGGATGATAGGTCCTTTTCTTTTTCCTTTTTTTGTTTTGAGCTGGGTTTGGGAATTTGATGACTCGGCTTGTTAATGAATTAATTAAGGCAAATGCATTAACCTAGGTTTCTCCCTTTTGTATCACCTTTGTTTCCTGTAGTTCCGATGATTGAGCGGGGACTATCGATGATGCACAATCAAAGATCACTACCAGATTTACCCCACTTTTGATGCCAATAATTATAATTGCAATTTCAAGCATTCCCATTATTAAAGGTGAGATTCTACTTCTCCAGCAATATTTATTACCTCTGTTCATCTATTTATGCAGAGTCTTGGAATGCAATCAACTATTCATGCTGAATGTCTTCAAGTGTAATGGCTGGGGATCTATATGAGCAACTTAAAATTGCTTACCGGTCGAACTATTTCTGGCTAAGAGTTGTGCTATGCTTAGGCATTCAATGGCTTAATGTACTAACCTTACCGTTTGTTTGCTGAAGTACTATTTTCACTCATAATTAGCTTAATCAAAGTACCTTATAATTTTTGTAGATCTTGGTCAATCAGTCAAGTTTGGGGGATAGAAATTTGAAAGATCCAGGACTTCCTCTCGTATTCTTGCATGTTCTTCTGTTGGCGTCCAAAATTTGCTTGTTGGGCTTTGAAAGTAGAGGAGAGTAAAGCAGGCTCAGCACGCAAGAATTCATGGGTAGTGAGCCAAAACGCCAACAGTCGACAACGAAGATTTCGAACATTGCGACAATAGAACTTGCCGAGGCAAGTGATATAAGAAATGAAGTTACGGGAATCGGCACCAGCGAAAATATCGGCAAGGTAGATTAGTTATCGATAAGGAATCAAAACTTCCGAAACATTTTGAATATCAAAATGTAACCGCTAAAGAGCAGTTTTCCAGAAATTACCACTATAAATAGCTGAAGAGGTATCAATGTAAAGGAACTTTTCCTAAATCGACAATCGATCATCTACTTTTCAATTGCTATTTTTCTTTTATCACACTTTTAATTTCAATCGTAGTTTTACTTTTCTCCCTTTTTCCTGCATTTATGTTCGCCAATAATTTAGATCAATTGCTTCCTTTCTGGAGCGACATAGAATCCATTTCAAATGATAAAGTCGAAACTTTGCCCTTTCGGTGAAAGATTTTGTCGAGGGAATTTTCCTTGATGACCATCTTTTTGGCATGCCTAGTGGGACCATTGTGTTTCGTTTATAGGAAGTCAAGAAATCAGGAGAGCCACACCTTGGCCAGAGAGGATAATTCGTCGCCGCAACACGTTGCAGAGAGAACCACCTGTTCCAAGATTTTTGGTCAGAATGTAGACTCTGTTAATGGCGTCAACATGAACAATCATTTTGGAGACATTCCAAGAGAATCATTTGAAGATTAGAGAAGAGAGTAGGCCCCGAATTCAACGGTAATGGCCACCATGAGAAGGATGTTCGAAGAGCAACAAAATGATTTAGCCAATCATATGGCTAGTCATTTGTCTAGTATCCTAACTCTGCTAACCAATTTGGTTACTGGTTTAACTTCGAGAATGGAAGTGCTGAATCAAGTGATGTGACCTATAATGGTCAGGCTACCGTGACTATCCATACAAGTTTCGACCCAACCTGCTGTAAGTGGCTCGAATCCCATACCGCAAGTTAGGATCTTACAAAGGGTTGATGGTGTGAATGACTAGATTCAGGGTAATCAAGGTGATCAGGTTGGAGCACTCGCAATTGTACTCCGGTTTGGATCGGCGTCAAAAACATCTGGTGGCACAAATCCAACGAGGGTGATTGCTGATACCCCAAACCTGGGAAATAAGGCGCAGGCAAGCGTCCTACAGCAAGTGCTTCCCGATGTAAATCGACCAGGGTGATTGGTCCCTTAATCTATGCCGTTGATGATACATTTGATAACGCATCTAAGAATCAATTGTGCATGCAACGGCGGGTCTTTTTGGTCTATCTTGTGGCTGGTTGCCAAACCCTTGGTGAGGCCGGCCCTCATCGGCCGAGCCTCGCCGGTAGCTGGGCAAGGCTCGCCCAGCCTCGCCGAGGCTCAGCCTTGCCAGATCTGGCGAGGCCGACCTCACCGAGGTTGGGTGAGGCCTGCCTAGCCATTGGCGGGGCTGGGCGAGCCTCGCCGGTGGCCAAGTGAGCCTCGCCGGTGGCCAGGTGAGCCTCACCGGGGCTGGGTGAGGCTCACCCGGCCACCGGTGGGGCTAGGCATCGTGAGGCTTGCCCAGCCCCGGCTAGCTCATCGGATCGGTGACGTGATCGACGGGTGTCGCGGCGGCGGCGGGCGGTGGTAGACAGCGGTTGCGAGATGGCGGAAGGAAGAAGAAGACTTTCACTTGTTTTGATTCTCAAATCGAGAATCACTTCTTTTTTTTTTTTTTTTATTCTCAATTCTTGTCCCAAACTATTCGAGAACAAATTTGTTCCTAGGAACAAAAATTTTACCAATTGTGATTCTATTTCTAAATTGATTTTGGGAACAAAAAATAAGAATCGAGCACTTTGTTTGAATGGTTACCAAACAGTGCCTTATTATGCGGTAATGATATTTTTATTATATTAGAGCAATGCGGTATAGTTTGGTTACAAAGTTCGTGCCACGATAGTATGTATAATTATTTCTAAAATTAACTTTTTTCATGTATGTAACGTAAGTTCATTACTAAGTCAAATTTTCTGTAAAATTAAATTATTATTAAAGGATAGAGATACTTACACTTTCCTCTTTCTTTTGTTAAATTTCCCTTCTTTGTACATAGCATTATGTCATTAACACAATCGAAAGGTATTCTATAAAATTGCATCCATGATTCTTTTTTAAAGTTTTTCATTGAATTTAATTGAATTATCTGAATGTGTTATCCAAGGCATAGATATAGGATATGATGAACCCGAGTTAACCGGCACATATAGAAAAAATGGTTCTCCACTTATTTCTCTATCCTCTGATGAGTCAGCGAAACGCAAACCTTACCGCAAGTGGTCTTTTAACCTTGGCTATAGGCGCAGGTGCTTCTCTTGCTCTCACAAAGAGGATGGAATTGATAATTTTACGCTGAAAGATTGAGCTCATCGATCTTTTCCAATGTCATGTAATGGGGAGAATTTGTGCAGTTGTCAATATTAATAAATATGATCTTACTACGCAAAATGTCTTTGGTGATGGAGACATATTTATAATATATGTAAGATAATTAGGTCGTGGTACTTTCAATCATGATTTATATTAATTTTCTCAAGACATGTCTATTTTCTTCTTCATTCATTGTCTTGTTTACCAAACTTCACGATGATCATTATTACTATTTTATCTTCGTCGAAATTTTAGTAGACACAAATTTTTCAGTAAAGTTTGATAGACAACCTATACGAAGTATGGGTAAATGCATTAGTTATACAGAACAAAAAATCGAAAGTGAATTACCCAAACAAAGCACACAATTAAGATAGACCAAAAGACGCCGCCGTTGCATGCACAATAGACGATGGAGAGGATGTCTCTTCTATAAATATCTTCGGAGATTCAAAATCACCAACTGTCTAGCACCATGTAGGATGTGATGAAATCACTTAAAAGATGTGCATTGAGGAAAATGTTAGAGCTAGAAACATGTGAGTCTCTTGAAGACAAAGCCGGCGATCAAATTGTAGTAATAGGAGATCCAGTCCGGGACTTGAAGGCCAAGCCGGTGGGTATGTCATGCGTGGATTGGCGGGTCATATCTTGAAGTACGGTTGTGAGGATTCATTCTTCTTATGTTTCTCAATTTCACTCTTCAAGTTTCACATATTATCATTAAATGCAAAATATGTAGCAAATGAAAATATTATATTTGGCCGGGTGAGTATTGGAGTGTCTAAATTTCAAATATCTTTTTTTTTTTCCTTATTGATGAATCAGTTCTAAGAGATTAACCACTTTTGGAATTAGCTTGTTTGGCTCTGTAGGCTTAAGAGGAAAAAAAATCTGAAGATTTATAAATAAAAGATAATAAGAAAAAAATAAGAAAACAATAAAATAAAATAAAAAAAAAAGCGAAATGAAGTCGTGTGGGCCGGCCCCTTAGCAAAGTTTTCAGCCTTCTAAGCCCCGCCCCCTTCCCCTCATTAGTCCAACCCATTTCTTTTAATTCTTTGGGCCCATCTCTTCATTTCCTTTTTAGCCCATCATATAACCAAACAAAAAGAAAGCCCAGCCCCAGCCTCTCTCTTCCCTCACGCGCTTCCCCCTCGACTTCCCCAGCGAGCACAGCGTCTGTGACGCAAGCAAGAAAGACAGGCCAAGCGTGCGCGCGTCTGTGCGCATCTGTGAACGAAGGAGGCGCGACAAGCCGTGACGAGAGCGCTGAGCCAGCACCTTCTAGAGCCGTGCCAGCTGGCGTGCGAGAGAAATAACAGAAAGATTCGATGGGTGAGGCGAGGGGAGCGTGCTGATCCGATAGGAAATGATGAGATAGGAGCTGCTCGCCGAGGAACATCTTCGCCGGAAAGGATGCTCGCCTCAAGAGGATCCTGGTCGCATACCAGGAGGAGGAGAGACGCCGCTGGTTTTCGGAGAGGGCGGCCGTTGAAGAGGCAAGTTGCAGAGAGATAGGCTGAAGAGAGATTCACGGGGGAGAAAGAGAGTCAGCCGAGAGTGAGAAGGAGAGGATGCTGGACGCTCGCTTGAAAAGGGATTTGGCCATCGAAGAGCACGGCTGAAGGGAACCGAGGAGGATAGGAATCGTCACTACCCCCGCCGGGTCGTTTCTATTCCGATCGACCTTTAGAGTCGATTACGTGTTCAGAATCTCCTCATCGCTCTGCTCCATTGTTCGGGATCTGTGTCCATCCACCTTCGAACCGAGATATAGGAGAGGGAAGCTGTCTGAAGCAGGTTCGTGAGTTTCGTTTCAGTCGAAGGGAGAATCATCGGGATTTTATTGATCGAGATGGAAGTGTCAGTTTTTGTTTTTGCCCCACTGTGAGAAACTGCCAAAAAAGCAATGAATATGTTAAGATAAATAGTGGAGATTGCACCTTAAATTGATGTTGCAGATAAAGTCATAAATTAAGTACATGTGTATATTCTCACTGAAAAAAAGGTACACGTGTCTATTAAAATTTCAAAATAATCTGAAATTGATTCCAAAGATATCCCACTACGATGTTCTGTTTTGTATATGTATTTGTAAACTTCAAATTGCGCGACAGATTAATGTTAATACTGACTACAAAAGCTGTGGCATATTGAATTTGTTTAAAATTATCTGGAGAAATTTTTTGACATCAATTTTAATCTCCTTGGTCATTTCTGCAAAAGGGAAAAATTCAAACTGTTAACAGCTCTAGTAGTTTATGAACGAGATATATTAGATTTTTTGCATGAAATATGTATTGGTTCAAAATTTTTACATTTAATGCGAGAACACAAGCAAAAGTAAAATACGATTTAAGGGACATTCGTGTGTTTCAATTCTAACTTGATTAATTTAGTGCAAGTTATATCTTAAACACTCAAAAATAAAATACAACTAAATTTAAATAGGACATATTCCGTATTGTATTTTGAACTATTTTACTATATTTACATAAAGAATATGTTAATTTAATTTTTTTGAACAATTATTATACAAGTAAATAAAAGGATTGGTAGAAGATTTTTGTTTTTCGGAGCATTTCTTTTCTGATTGAGCTAACACGAAATAAAAAGCAATTTGCAGAAAGCAACTACAGAAACAATAACAATTTATGAACTATATCATCAATACATTATATTGCAAATTTTAGTTGAATTGTTATATTTGTTTCCCCTCGGCTTGTCGCAAGCATGGCTGACCTCTTATGATGTTTTTGTGCTTTGTATTTACTTAATTCCATATTCACACATATCCAAGAGAGTCATAAGAAACGGAAAGATTAAGTTAAACAGAAAATTCAATCGTTTAAAAAATATGTGAAAGCGACTTGAACAAGACTACGGACGAGATCAAATGGATGTTCTATAAACGTCTAAAACATAGCAATTTTGAATTTTGACAATTTCAGGAACTGAATATACTTTAAGCATAACTTAAATGGACGCAAATTCAGTGCAAAAAGATGCTAGCTGCCTCACTTAGGGCAAGGGATTTTATTTGTAACAACCTGAATTCAAGATAATTATGTACCAGTATCTTGAAATATACCATCCAGTGGCTATTAAAAAAGAACTTGCCCTATTTTTCCTTGATGTCCATTTTTTAATGTTGACCTATACATTCAATTTGTCTAACATGCATCAATAGTTGCACACTCCGATGACTATCATCAGTATCTCAATTTATCAGCTCCACCTCAGCTAATAGTGCCGGTCTGAGTACGAATCGGCCCTCTTGGGCTCGTGCCATGCATTGGACCTAGTGGAGTGGGCGTGCGCAGACCCAATTCTTTTGAATGGAGTCCGCCTTTGGTTGCACTCAATGGACTTTTGGGCCACACGTGGCCAATCTACTTTTCTAAAGGGTTCGTTGGTCAGTGATAGACCTATCAAAATAGATCACAGACTAATTTCTTAACTCATACTTAATGAATTGAGTTATTATATGTGTTAGTTATAGTTATATTCAGTAAATAAGTTATTATTCATAGATGGGTTTAATATGGGTGTTAAATGAGTTCGCAATTAACTTAGACTAAACTCACTCCTAAGACTCTCTTTTCACTCTCTCTTGCCCTTACTTGATCTCGTGTTCATTCATTTTGTGTTTTTACTTTAGTTTGAGTATGAATTATCCTAAATTGAATTAAATATATAAGTATTTTAACAATATGGGTTGGATATGGATCACTATATTTGTGTTTTATGAAAATGAGTTAAAACGGGTTAAACGGGTCAATTTACTTTGGACCATTTAGGACTCAGCTCTACCCAAACCCAGCCTGGCTCGACTCGATTTGACCCGATCCAGCCATTTGACAAATCTATAGTGACTACTTTTGGCCCAACAGTGGGCCTCCATTGACCCTAAAAAAAAAAAAAAAAAAAAAAAAAAAAACTTCACAAATTCTCTATAAACTAGAGCCCCCTTCTCTCATTTTCACCATTCATCACTCTCTCCCAAATTATGATTCTTTCACAAATTTGTAATTTCTTGAAAATTTGCACTTTCGATATATAATGTACTCCTTCATTCGATCTTGTAATGAATCCTAGCCCCTTCTTAAATGGCGACTAAGAACCTCCAAGTTTAAGGTGGCACTTCGATTCCTACACTAATCCTGGGATGCAATACACTCCCTATGTGCCTAGTTCACCCAAGATACAAAAAGAAATGCAAGACTATGATGGCATGATACGAAAACTGGATGATTCAAAATTCATGCCGCGCAAACCCCTACCCTCAACCTCAAAGATCAACAAACTACAATCAATGTCGCGCAACCTTCGAGGTGAAGATCATCCATTCTTTGGTGGACATTAAAAATCGATAGGGTACAGCAATAAGTGTTGGGAAAACTTCCTATGATATTTTCATGATTTCAAAACTATCATTGATTTAATATCTACTGAATGATTGTAGATGTTCATCATGATTAATTGATGATAATTTTAGGATGAACTGATCATATCAATGGCGTCTGTAAAGCTCAGTGATGGACACGTACAAAGATGTAGGCCTTGACAAAAGAAGAACAAGTTAGATATGACGAGTGTTTCTTAAGGACTTAGAGGGACCAAGATAAGGTGATCATCACCGTAAAGCCTTTGGATACTAGTATGCTCAGGAAGACCATTGGATAATGAATTGCAAGTTGTTCCGCGAAGAATACAATCGATATCATCAACGGAATATTAACAAGGGCATGTGCTAATAACAAGTGATGACGAGCAATTGATCGTGCAAATATCAATTCGTAGAAGGTGTTGTTCAATAATCCATCCTAGGTTGACCATAGAATCGGAAGACAATAGTTTTTAACAAGTTGGGAATCCGTGGCCAGAGGACTAAAAACCAGTGAGGACATCTTTGGCACTTTTGGTCTGTGTTACACTATACAGTTGATGGAATAGTATAACAAACTTCATTTTGGGAAATCTTGCTTTTGCCGGTAGGAGCAAATTGTATGGGTAGCCTGAACGTCGACACTTGCTACAATCAACTCCCAGCGGCTCTTTAACTCTTCAAAAGCATCTTCAACGGTTGGATTGGAGGAGGAACGCCTACATAAAGGGGATCAAAACAGCTGGAAGTGGTGGCTACTGAACCTTGAATGCCGGTGAAGAATGTCTAAGGATGGAGGGACCCGCCGGTTGGACACCGAGAAGAGAGGACACCACTGAGTAAGGCCGAGGAAGAGCCTAGAGAGGTTCACGATTTGAGAGCTCTTGAATGAGTTGTGTCTCCATTATGGCCAGCCATAGAGGTTTATGAAGCCTCTACAGGTCCTAATTGGCTTAGCATAAGGAGCGGACGGGATGGAACTCACAATCGGATAAACAACGAGATTAAAATGAGTTCAAAATGGACGACATGGATGGGGTGAGGAGAGATGAAGAGGGGTGGTTGGCAATAGGGGTGATCGGGTCCAGGGTGGGTAGGGTCTAGACCTAAACCCTGTACCCGACCCTATTATAATTGGTTCCTCTTTTATGGACCCTATACCTGACCTTGTTTGTATTGGACCCTGTACCAAATCCACCTTGTTTTTCCGATTCAGTTCCAGGGTCAACCTTGTTTCCACTGGAACCTGTTTTGCAATCTTCCAATATCCTATACGATTTCGAATTTTATATTAATATGTAAGAAAATAACGTAATCCTCCTAATTTGTATTGAAACATTAAGCACTTGTAAGAAATAAATACACAAACATTTTAACTAAACGAAAAATTAAGGATCCACAAGGCTAATTATAATAAATAAAATCATAAGAAAAAGAATTAACAACAAACATGGGCCTAATATTAGTCTTATTCTCACAACTACTACATGAAGTTACTCATTTATGCAAGCATAACTCCTCCTACAAAAAAGAAATTAGGCGAGCCAATCCACATGATACACAAGAATTTGGCGGCGACGAATATCATCCGTCCATTGGACGGTACGAGAGGGAGCCGATGAGGGAGGGAAGCAAGTGAGGAAGAAAAATGACAAAGGAGGAATGTTGTGCGTGTTTGAAAGAGCCAAAAGGAAAAACGTTATGTGATTGCGGGAGTAAGAATAGAAATCAAGGGAAAAAATGGGTTTTGTCATGTCCCGATCCTCAAGCGCGTGCCCATCCCTCTCTGGTCGATAAAAATTATGCAACTTCCCAGGACGAGTCGCCGGCCCTTTCATATTATTGCACATGCAAAAGCAAAAAGAAATCACCTGACAGTAATCATCTCGGGATAGAAAAGCAAGACATCACATAATCAAACAAACCACACTTTTATAAACATACTGAGTCAATTACACAAGTCTATAACCAAAAGACTAGTTCTCAAAAAGAAACTGTCCTATCTGACCTACTCTTCAGGTCACCTCAGCTTAGCTCCAGGTCCGCTCTCTATGGTCCTAAAAATTTTAAGCCCATGACGGGGTGAGATATAAATCTCAATGAGTTCACGGTCTAAGCCCCGATTATGAGGGAAATACACTTAGAAGTGTTCTAACAACACAACTACTCAATTAGCACAGAGGACTTACCTAGCCTCAGTTCCCTTCCTGCACGTCAGTACAGTTCATATCGCAATGCATATAATCAATGCACATAACAATTGAAACATCTCATCAACTCAATTCATCACAAGAATCCTCATTATAAGGCCAAACCGTTATGACACGTCCCATTCCATATCATATAGTTTTGTCTCATAATCAGGTGCATCAAACTCAACAATCATGCGTTCCAATTATTAATTACACCCCTTAAGGGTACAGCCATTGCTAAGCGTCGTCTCACCTCTTTTGAGCACGGCGACGTCTCTTAATTAGATGGCTTCCCTGAAGGATCGTAGGTCCATAATCTACTGCGACCCAAGTCCCAATGAATGGGTAACGTCCGGCTTAACAACCTAGGACGGTTTCTCTTAATCAACACACGACCAATCAATCTCGGCCCAAGACACTATGCATTGCACTTAGATGTCTCAATTAAAATAGTGAACCTAGCCTATTTTCTTTGTATATATGGTAAAATAGTCATGTGTGGGTGCACGGTCAATTCACACTAGAAAAATTGATACCCTCCAATTTAAAATCCCACCGGTTTATATAGTATATAAAACTTTTTTTTTTTTTTTGGTGTTACAATTCGACACCCGAGATTTTCTAAATAAATAATAAATTTAACAAATTTTGGAATAAATACTCAAAATTCCAATCAGCACTCAATTTGCATAAATTAACACTCAATTGTAGAAATTGAACACACCATTGTAATCAACACAAAATTCCGGTCGCCGGCTATCTCGGTCTAATTTCCAAAAAATAATTAATAATTAAATAAATTACTAGAAATTAAAGAAATTACAAAATAAATAAATGTAAAGCATTTAATTGAATTAACCTAAACTAACTAAACTAAATAATCTAACTAACAATTAAATCTAACCATCTGTATAATTTAATCTAAGTACACTAACTAAATAAACTAACTAATTCCTAAGCTGATCCATCTAACTAAACTAAATAAACTAACTAACTACTAATTATATACTTAATCTAACTAAGACATCCTAAGCCTAATTAACATAATTAATCCACCAATTAGCTAACTATCATATCTCTAAGTGTCATTAGCCCACTAATTAAGGATTAGAACGCAACTCACTGGTTAGCACGAAAATCAGCTCACAGCGACGGTGGCACAACGGCGGCTGAGACTCAGGCTCACGGCGAGGCCGAGGGACGCTCGGGCTGACTGAAAAACCGCAATAGAAACTCACGAACTTAGCTGAGTTCGTTGGAATCCCGTGGCTAGCTTCAGTCTTTGGTGAAGCACCCCGACAAAAGGGTTTGACCGAGAGAAAATGCTGCTGGCGGTGGGCTTCGTGGAGACGGCGAGGAAAGGATGCTGGTCTTCGGTGGGCTTGCAAGTGTTGGACTCCTTCGATTGACTGGTGAAGAGGAAGACAACATGTGGCAAAGAAGCAGCGGCAGTCAACACTGGAGGAGAAGAACTTTGTTGATTGACAGAAGGGGATGCGTGGGCGTGAGTGAGTGGAGTAGGGGATGAGTGGCTTCGGTAGATGGCAGAGGAGATGGAGGGGAAATGATCATGGAGTAGAAGCTGGAGGTGTCACACGAAGAAGCAAAATGGAAAAAGAAGAAAGGCCGAATAGCTGGCTCGGTGAAGCAGAAGCCCGAAGAGGATAGGAATGGGGAAAGTGCTTGAGAAACTTGGACAGAAAGAAAAGGAACAAGTCAGCAAGCTATCCAATACATTTAAGGCTTGGTCCCTTATTTCTTTCTAGCTTAGAATTCCATAAATAATCCCATTTTTGTGCCAAAATGCAGCCCTTCTCTTTTGATCCGAATTTCTCTTAATTTAAACTTCAATTTCACTCTCAATTTCTTAAATTCGAAGTCCATTTTCGTTGAAGAAGAATCCCACACATTTCAACAAATTCCCATTAGCACATAGCCCGACTTGGAAGTCCAAATCTCCTTCAAATGAGTCCATTCGAATTTCCATTTGTTTTCTGAATCGATTTTCCGTGAAAATCTTGGAATCTCCAAAAAAATTTCGGAAAGTGAGTCGACGTTCCTAAAATGAATCATGACATGACAAAACTTTTCATTTATGAAATCGAGTTCAATTTCGCGATTAATTTCAATCTAATGTGTTTTTAGCGTCCCAATCTACCAGATAGCTTTTAGGAATTTTTAATGTAATTTACCCGTGGTCAATTATTTTCGAGCCACAACGTACATCTTGAACACATTAGTGACTTTTAGTTATCATGAAAATCTCAAAGTTTAAAATACAGACATAGGGTACGAAAATGATGCGAAAATCGGTTTAATGCCGTTCGACAGAAATTTTGCAATTAGGTGGAATCACTCATGAACTAATCACATATCTTGATCGAATCGACCTATCTCTGGTCTCTGATCAATTTTGATGGTGCCGTAATGACTCTTGCAGATTAGCACGGTTGAGTAGTCGATTCCTGATCAAATTCTCATGTCTATTGCATTTAGATTCCTTAATGGCTTCACTTGACAGGCTAGTTAACTCGTGAGTGGCAAACTTAAAGAAAAAGGCTATAGACACATTGATGAAAAGCCCAACTCGTCTCATTGAAATCAGACTCGAAAATCAGGATGTCACAATTCTTCCTTTCTTATAAAAATTCCATCCTCGAAATTTAAACTTATTACAAACTTTAAGTAAAAAGGTAGGGATACAGTTGTCTCATCGATTCTTCAATTTCCTAAGTTGCTCATTCAGTGCCGTGGTGTTGTTAGACCACTTTGACCAATGTGATGGTCTTGGTGCGTAGAACCTTTTCCTTGCGATCTACAATTTGAACCGGGCTTTCCATGTACGACACTCTGTCGTCCATGTCCAATTCCTCAAAATTAAGCACGTGGGTCGGGTCAGGCTCATACTTCCTTAACTTCGACTAAAATTTCCTGAAGAAAACTTTATGACAAAGCAAGTTCAACAGTTTCTTGGGATAATTAATTATCTCAGAGATTTTGTTCCAGATCTTGCAAGGCTGCTGATCCCATTGCACACAATGCTGAAAAAGAATCCCCCTACCTTGGGGAAAAACTCAAACTAATGCAGTTGCAGAACTCAAAGAGATTATGCAAACTCTTCCTCCTTTGTAAATCCCATCAATAGGAAAAAGAATTCTCCAGACTGATGCTAGTGATGAATACTGGGCCGCCATCCTGTTTGAAGAAATTAATGATAAGAGATATCTGTGTGCTTACAAAAGTGGTAAGTTTTCCCAAATCGAAATGCATTATCATTCCACTTTTAAAGAAATCTTGGCGGTCAAAAACGGGATTAAAAAGTTTGAATGCCATCTCATTGGCCATCACTTCCTAGTAGAATTGGATATGGCATCTTTCCATCAGATGACCAAATTTAAACAAAAGCGGGTTCCAAATTCCCGTTTCTTTGATGGGCTGAATGGTTTTCAAAATATTCTTTTGAGACCAAACATATTGCTGGAAAGAAAAATGAATTTGCTGACTTTTTGTCAAGATCAAAAGCACTAGCGAGAAATCAACATGTATCTCATGAGGCATGCTTTCCATACTTCTCACCACAATGAGAAGTACAAAATTTAGAAAGTTAAAGACTGGCCAACCTGGCGATACCCCCCAGAGATCATCAAACAAATCTAGAAATATAGCTTTACTGAAAATCTGGATAAACTCTTGTGGCAATGCCACACAGATCTGTTTAGACTTAATGGAGGTTTGATTTTTTTATCCTTTTGGATTAAATACAGATTATCCATTCATACATCCTCTGATATGGAAGGAAGATGATTTTCCTGATCAACTTCGATGGTTATTATGGTACTTAACCAATAAGTACTTAATAACTATTGAAATTCCAATCAGAAGATTCATTGCCAACCTCACCAGGATATTTAGACTCGGCAGAGGTAAGATTGAAAATGAAAGTGACAAAAATCTTTTAGATTTTCTTAATTGGTTTTATCCTCCAACTCACTGAAGATGGCTCTTGGGGAAAAAATTGAGAACTACACAGCCAAACCCTGAAGTCCATACCATTATGTTTTTTTTTTTAAAAAAAAAACCATGGGCTTTTCTCATTAATAATGGTAACATCATCAATGCCCCCCTAAGTATAGGCACCTCGTATTATAGACCAGTTCCACATAGTGTAGAGGCTGGAGTTCACAAATCTTATCCAGGACCTGTTGGTTGCTGTGAGCACCAGTATCGAGAACTCCAAAGAATCTTATGTTAGGAAAATAAAAAGATGCATGGAATTATAATGTACCCACCTCATGGGATCATTATGATCTAGCATTAGAAGCCAAAGAAGCACTCGAAGAATTTAGACAAGCTGCGTCATCACATGAGCATGAAATGGCAGACACCGGTGATATTGCACAGTCTTCTCAAGACCCCTATGCTAAATGGGGAGGTCCTCTTTCCCAAGACCCCTATGATCAATGACCTTTTTCCTTATCTCATGGCATGAACACATCCTTCTATGCACAGCTATTCAATTGGCCATAGCCAAGCATTTCTATCGACACCACAGATGATGACAATACAAACTGAGCTTAGGAGGAAGCATCCCACTAGGCTCACAAGGAAGCATCCGCATCCATAACACACCAACTGAGCCAGATCCTCTCACCAGAAGACCTTGAAGCACTTGAACAAAAGTATGATGAACATTGTCTAGCAATACTCCACAACTCATATGATTCAAACTATGACTACAATGCTCATGACGGATGAGACTACTGAACAAGATCACTGTTCGTACAAGTTTACTGTAGCAAGTTACTGTTCACTTTTATTATAGCAGTAGGCTAGGGAAATCACTGTTTACTGTCACTGTTCATACCGTGCAAATAATTCCCTAATAAGATTTTCGAAAGCCTCTATTTGTTTTAGGACCTGTGAGCTTGGTCCTTGTTTGTTTGTGACCTCTTATTGTCTATATAAGGCAAGAAGGATGTAATGTGTTGGGCAAAGTCCCTTAAAGTAAAGTGAGTGTTTTGTGAAATTCTCTCATGGCTTTCTAAACTCCTCATTCTTTTCCAGCCTGGTAGGATCCTTTGAGAAATGCATCTCGGGTAGTTAGAAATGTTACCATCCTAGTTCTATTCGGATGTCTCTAGGCTCTGAATTAAAGGGCATGCTCAAAGGCTGTCCCTGAATGGCTTGAACAAGAGGTTCGCCCACTGTGCGAAGGCATACTTGCAGGAAACTAACTTCGCCCTCACTTATTCTAAGCCTAGATCCATACCAATGAAGTTCTGTCATGTCATGAGTCATTTTAAGAACGTCAACTCAGTCTCCAAAGATATTTTTGTAAATCAAGATTTTTGGAAAAAAGTCGAGGTAGGGTCATTTTTACCCAGAAAATTCAGGGGACTGTTCTTTATCGCAAAATTGGGATGCAAGTGGGTTGTATTGGTAGGAAAAAATATCAATTTGATCAAGGACTCGATGGTTGGATTTATAGAAGTCAAATTGAGTTGATTCAAGAGCCAATTGAAGTCCAATTGGAGGGAAAACCAATCAAAATATGTAGCACCCCTTGGACCCAACCCTTAGACCACCTAAAAGCTTTCTAGAAAGGGTAGTTAGGTCTGGAAATTGCTATGGGAGGCTAGCTGGGCATGAAGACCGGTCAAGGGGGACCAATTGGGATAAGAGAGACCAAAGGTGGCCCCCCTTAGCCAACTTGTCCCCTTGCCTCCTCCTCCTTCTTCCTTTATCCGCACCATTGACCAGCCCCTTCATTGTGCCTAGAGAGCTTCAAAAACCTGCAAAGAAGAACTAGCAACCCAGAAAACCTTACAGCCCCTCCTCTTCCCTGCCGGACCACCGCCGCATGCCACCGTTGCAGCTGCTCGTCGCCTCGCATGCACGCTTGCTCGCACGTGTCTCCGCCACCCCTAGCCTTCACCTCAGCTCCAGCAGTGTCCACGAGCTTCCCTTGTGGCCGACGGAGCTCGTCCAACTTGCCACCGCCGCCGTGAAGCCTCGTCAATGCCCGCTTGAGCCACTACAGCCTTCGCCTGCCGTTTCCAGTTCAACAGGTTGCTCAATCTAGCTCTTTTCGGCCCAGCTCAATGACTGAAATTGTGGGTCTCACAGCCACTGTTTAAGCCCATTTTGGTGCCTTCGGGACCCTGTTTGCCAAGCCTCCTTTGGAGTTTCTTGCTCCTCGCCTCATCCTCATCGATTTGATACGAGCAAATCAATTAACCGGTGAGTTTAACTCACTAATCCTTTCTTAGTAAGTTAATGATATTTAATGATTGATTAATTTAGACTAAGCTAAGATTTGGTGGTTAGTTAGATTTGATTAGTGAATTGATTAATTATTGATGCATGTTACGTGGTTATTTTACTGCAATTAGGGCCTAGACAAGCTCTAGTATTTATCTAGAGTAGTTCGGAAATTTTTCGGGCTTGTCTTGGCTATTAATTAGGCTTTACGGACCTAAGTTCTATTTATTTTTCGAAAATTAGATCGGGATAGCTAGTGACTGGAATTTTATGTTGATTGATGTAGTATGATATGGTTATTTAATTGACAATTATTTGGTACAAATTGAATGTGATTGGTGATTAGGGGTATTTATCCCAAAATTTATTTAATTTCAGTAATTAATTGGAAAGTCACCGGGCGTCGGTTTACAGTGCCAAAAATGAATTTGTGGACTGTTAAAATTGGTGGGATTTTCAAGTGGCAGGAAATTGTATTTTGCTAAAACCGACCGTGTACCCACACACATGATTATTTTCATCAGGTATAAGAAAAATGGTGATTTTGTGAAATGGTCAAGACAGTATACTATATCATCCTACGGGCTTTGAGATGTCAGCTTAGCGAGAGCAGTATACTAGTGTATTTTATCAACCTATGGTCTCTGATATGTTAGCTTAGCTCGAGCAGTACACTTTATCATCTTAGAGTGAGCATCAAGGGTATACTATATCAGCCTGCGGGTATATCCTAAGACTATGTTTCGCGGACCCTTTCATTTTTAATAGCACATGCAGAAGCAGTTATAAATCCTCAGACAATAAAACAATGTGATAGAAAAGCAATGCCATATTTTTCATATTGAAATCTACAACCATACTTTTATATAGAGCATAACTCAAAGTACTTTACAAAACTATTCATAACTTTTTTATCTCACTCTATTCACATATAAACAGGGTTCGCAAAAGAGGATGAGATCTTAGTCCTCATCCGGGTCGTACTCAGGATCATCCTGATCCTCTTCTGACTCTTTTGACTTGCTTTCCTCCTCCTCAGGCTCCTTGTCTTTTTCAGGCTCTTCTTCTACCGGCTCCTCCTTAGCATTTCCCCAATCCTCGTCTTCCTCTAAACCTTCCACTTCTTGTTCTATGATCTTACCTTCCTAAAAAATTTCATCCTCTTTAGTGAATACTAGGGACGATGGCTCACTCCCAAGCCAGGGTCTCTGGCATCATCTATGCCTCCACCCTCGGGGTCTGTACTCCCCTCACCAAAAGCTTTCTCCAGGACGGGGTAAGGTATATTCTCTTCAGGGATGGGACCTACTCTTCGACCATCAAAATAGTAATGATACCAAGACCGATACTCATGGGGCCTTAGGTCGTCTTGGCCGACTTCAACCCTCATTGTCGACTCAATCAAAATGTATTCTAATCCTTCTAGATGAGGATGAACATGGAAGTGAGTTTCTTTCTTGATGATGTCCACTAGAATGCCAAACTGCTTTGGAGGAGGGGGAGGTACCAATGCTGCCATCTAAGGGCCTGAAATGGTTATATAATAACCATTAAGACTATGTCTCAATAAGTTCTACCTTACTAAAACTTGATTAGGAAACCAATACGCCGCAAGGTTACCTAAGCACAGCACAAATTAGAAGACTTACCTTAGCATCAGTCACAATTTGCAATTCAAGATTCACGACAATTGGATCAAATCATTGACCAATCGACCTAGTCAATTACAAGTCAGTCGTTCCATCTTTAAGTCATTTCCAATCACCAAATCACACGTACTCTCTCAGGTGTCATTTTTGCCAAGGTGATGTATGCAATGGACAACACTCCTGTGTTCTTTAAGGTGTCGTTTTCACCAGTGATATTCTTAATCACCGAACCACGTATGTCCATAATGATGCATGCAATAGACAGCCTCGTGCGTTCTTCAAGGCGTCATTTTCACAAGTGATTTCCTTATCACCAAACCACGTATGTCTATACTGATGCAAGTAATAGATAACACTTGTGTGTTCTTTAAGGCGCCGTTTTCACCAGTGATTTCCTTATCACTGAACCACATATGTCTATACCTTGTACCTGATCGGTCTCAGCCAAGAGTATTCATAGATCAATCTCACGATTCTCTTCACTTTACAACTCATCAAAGCATTATTAATGCTAAATAACCATACTCAGCCATCTACCAATCAATCATTCAATTTCAATCAATTTAAGAATAATTCCTCAAATTGCACCATCAATTCAATTCAGCATAACACAGAGCTCAAATAAATAAACGGACTGCACCACGATGATCAGCCTAAAATTTTGGTCGTCGGCTATCCCAGCCTTATTTTCGAAAAATAATTAATAAATTAATTAATTTTGAAAATTAATAAATAAACACTAAAAATCCAATTTAGGCTCGTAATGCCTAATTGAAGTCGATAAGGATCAGGAAAAATCTCGAGATGCATTTTATAAATAGTATAAGCTATCCTCGAGCTAAATACACTAACCACTTAACTAATATGCAATATAATTAACTAATAATCACTAATCCATTGTAATCTAACCACTTAATCCTATTTAATTAACACTAATTAACCATTAAGCATAATTAGTCTACCAAGCTAGGATTAGTGAGATTACTCACCGGAATAACACACAAGTCGGATTAATTCGACAGGAACGTCGCGGGGAACAATAAACTCCAAAGAAAAACTCGGATTCGGGGCCTGGAAACGCCTCAAAACGGGCTTGGATCACTGCTGGAAACCCATTTTTCAGCTTCTATTCTTGGCTGATCGAAGCTGATCTAGTGGCTGAGATGGCGAGGCAAGGCCGGGAGAGGGTGAGCGGGGCTTCGGTGGGGCCGAACGGTGGTCCACGGTGGTTGGAGGTGGTCGGACGGCAGCTGGACAGCTCCCACACGAGCCAGAGGAGTTGCTCGGCGCACGGTTGTGCGGCATGAGGTGCAAAGGGCAAGCGGCAGCAAGTGGCGACGGCATGCGGGTGGCAGTGCACGGACGGCGACAGCAAGTTGCTACTGTCTTCACGTGGCTGTAGCTTCTTCCTTTGGAGTTGCTGGGTGGTGTCACACAAACAAGAGGGAGAGGAGAGAGGGTTCAGCTGATGATGAGGGAGAAAGAGGGTGAGAGAGAGAGAAGAGATAAAGATGAGAGGGAGGGCTCCACATGGCCTTATTTTCCAAACTTGGTCTTTAAGTTTTAATCTAGGCCAAGTATAACTTCTTGGCTCACATTGAACCACCAACAGACACCCCACAACTTCTCTTTTGATCCATTTGTGTCACGCCCCAATCCTCGGGCACGCACACATCCTTCTCACTTGGTTGATTTTATCATATGATATCACAAGACTATGTATCGCCGACCCTTTTATTTATTAAGCACATGCGGAAGCAGTTAAAATCCCCAGACAATAAAATGATGGGATAGAAAAGCAGGGCCATATTTTTCATATTGAAACTTATAACCAAACTTTTATACAAAACACAAACTAGAGCACTTCACAACTTTTTACTCCAAACTCTATTCATATCAAAAATGAGATTTCAAAAGAAGATGGAATTTCAGTTCATCCGGGCCGTACTCAAGGCTCCTCTCAGGATTATCTTCTTCTTCCAAAATCCTTCTCCTCAGGTTTTACCTCTGAGTTCTCATTCCCAGACTTCTCCTCAGCTTCTCATCGAGGTCCTGAAATGTTTTCCCCAAACCGGGATGAGACTATGTTTCAGTGAGTTCTACCCCACTAAGGCTCGATTAGTAATCCATTATACTATAGGCTGCCTAAACACGCACAAGGCAGAGGACTTACCTTGGCCTTAGATCACACATGCAAGTCAGTACAATTCACAATAGGCACCCATTTACTCCAAACAAATCGAACCAGTTGATTATATGTCACACAAATCATTCTCCACCAAGGAGTATCTAAAAGCTAGGCCACGTGCATTCTCCAAGAGGACATTCCAAGTCTCCGAGCCACGTGCCTCGAACCTTGGGCCCACGTGCATTCTCTAAGGCGACCTCTTCGCCAAGGTGGTACATCAAGTCACCGAGCCACATGCCCTTTTAGATGCTATTTCCGATTACTAGACCCACCTGCATTCTCTAAGGCACTCATTTGCCAAGGTGATGTATCAGATCACCGAGCCACGTGCCTCGAACCTTGGGCCCATGTGCATTCTCTAAGGCGACCTCTTCGCCAAGGTGGTACATCAAGTCACCGAGCCACATGCCCTTTTAGATGCTATTTCCGATTACTAGACCCACCTGCATTCTCTAAGGCACTCATTTGCCAAGGTGATGTATCAGATCACCGAGCCACGTGTCCTTTATACGATGCCTGGCCCACGTGCCTTCTCTTAGGTGCTATCTCACCAAAGTCATGCATCAATTCACCGAGCCACATGCCCTTTTAGATGCCAAACTCTGTCACCGAGCCACGTGCATTCTCTAGGAGGACATATCGAGTCTCCGAGCCACGTGCATTCTCTTAGGCGACCTCTTCACCAAGATGACATACTCCACCACTGAACTCACGTGCATTCTCGAGGTGATATTCCAATTCACCGAGCCACTTGTTTTCTTTCAAGTGATTACCAATCTACTTTCAATACCGACAACCAAATGCTGAATAACATAATTGGCCATTTACCAATCAACAATTCAATCTCAATCCATAAAATATCACAATTTATTTAATTCATGCAACGTGCATGAATTAAATAATTGGCCACTGAACTCACGTGCATTCTCGAGGTGATATTCCAATTCACCGAGCCACTTGTTTTCTTTCAAGTGATTACCAATCTACTTTCAATACCGACAACCAAATGCTGAATAACATAATTGGCCATTTACCAATCAACAATTCAATCTCAATCCATAAAATATCACAATTTATTTAATTCATGCAACGTGGAGCTCAAATAAATAAGCGAACTGCGCCACGACAATCAGCATGAGCTTTTGGTCGTCAGCCATCAAAATCTTAATTTCCAAAAAATAATTAATTAATTACTTAATTTCGAAAATTAATTAATAAATATTAAAATTTCAATTTAGCACAAAATAAAGCCCAATTAAATAAACGGATTTCACCACGGTCATTAGCATAATATTCCAGTCCCGGGCCATCCTAGTTGAATTTTCGGAAAATAAATAATTATTTAATTTAATTCCAAAAATTAATATTTAAATACTAAAAATGCCGCTTAGGCCCGAAAAGCCTAATTGAAGCCTGATTAGGGTCGGGAAAAATCCCGGGCTACCCTCAATAAATAGTATGTCTACTTGTTAATTGCACAATCAATTTGTTTAATTCGAATCACAATTATCTAATAAACACTAATCTATTCTAATCTAACCACCTAAACCTAATTAATTAAAACTAAACCACACTTAAGCATAATTAGCCAAGTAATCAGGGATTAGTGAGATTACTCACCGGAATCACGTGCAAATCTAATCAATCCGATTGGGGCAACGTGAGGAACAAAACTTCCCAAAGCACAGCTCGGGTTCGGGGCCCGGAAACGGCCCAAAAGCGGGCCTAAAGCCGTTGTAAACCCACTTCGTGGGTTGCTGTTCTTGGCTGGCCGGAGTTAGTCTTGCGGCCAAAATAGCGAGGCGGGGCCGGCGGAGGGCAAGGGGAACGCTGGGGAGGTTCGGCGGGGTCGAATGGCGGCTAGAGGTGGCCGGACGGGGGTTGGATAGAGGCTGGGCAGCGGCTGGATCGCGCGGGGGAGCACGCCTGGGCGCGAGGAACAGCCGGCGGAACGCACGGCGTGCGCGGGCAGTGCGGACGGCGGCCCAGCGACGAGCTACGGTGGTGCGTGGGCGGTGGCGGTGGCTAGCTGCTGTCTCAGCTCCTCTCGCTTCTGGTTTGCTGGTTCGCACGAACAGAGAGGAAGAGAAGGGAAGAGTGGCGATGACAACTGAGGGGGCTAGGGAGAAGCTGAGGCGGGCGGCGAGTGGCGGAGCACAGGCGGCGATGGAGAGCTACTTCGGTCTTCTCCTCTCGGTGCTACTGTCTTCGCTGCTTCTTCTGCTCTGGTTCCGTTCGACATCAAGCAAACAGGGGAAGGAGGGAGAAAGAGTCGAGAGAGAAGGAGAGAGGAGAGAGAGGGAAGAGATAAGGAAGAGAAGAGATAAGAGAAAGTTTTGACTGGTCAAAAAGGAGGGAGAAAAGTGAGTTGATGGGGGAAAAATCGCACGAGGGGGAGCGGGAGAGAAAGAAAGAGAGAGAGAGAAAAAAAAAAGAGAGAAAAGGGAGAGAGAAAAATAAATAAAACAATAGCCTTATTCTTTTTTTTTCTTTTCTCTTTCCCTTTCCCTTTCTATTTTCTTTTGGTCTTCAAGTTTCCTCTGATAATTTCTTTATTGAAATTTCAGACTCGTCAATAATTTGAGGGACGATGGGACAGGGTCCTAAAAATGAATTGTGACACGCTCAAATATTCGATTCCCGAAACCAAATTAAATTTCATGGTTAGAATCAATCAAACGTGATTTTAGTCCAATCCAACCAACTGAGTAGCTTTTAGGGATTTTAATGCAGATACATCCCTTAATGGCTTCACCCAATAGATTAGTTAACTCGTGAGTAATCAGCTCAGAGAGAAAAGGACCGTAAGCACGTTGACGAAATGCCCATTTCTCTTTATCGAAACGGGGTTGAATTTCAAGATGTCACAATTTGGCTAGGGGAATGGGGCATACGAATTTTGGCTCCCATTGGCTTCAATTCCTTCTTGATTTTTCCTCAATTAACTCTCACAAAATCAATTGATACTTCATTTATCAAATTAATAATTTTCCTCATTCAAGAATTCCTCATGCTTCTCAATTTTTGCCATCAAAACTAATCCTAGACTTGTTCTACACGAAAATGACCATGCACCACGTGTCCTTTTTACGATGCTTGGGCCCACGTGCCTTCTCTTAGGTGCTATCTCACCAAAGTGATGCATCAATTCACCGAGCCACATGCCCTTTTAGATGCCAAACTCGGTCACCAAGCCACATGCATTCTCCAGGAGGACATACCGAGTCTCCGAGCCACGTGCTTTCTCATAGGTGACCTCTTCGCCAAGATGACATACTCAACCACCGAACTCACATGTATTCTCCAGGTGATATTCCAATTCACCGAGCCCACGTGTTTTCTTTCAAGTGATTACCAATCTACTTTCAATACCGACAACCAATGCCCAATGATTTCTCACTCAAAAAATTAAATCAACTCAACAAAGCATTATAAATGCTGAATAACATACTTGGCCATTTACTAATCAACAATTCAATCTCAATCAATTCCAATCAATTTAGCGTAAATCCCTAAAATATCACAATTTATTTAATTCATGCAACGTGGAGCTCAAATAAATAAATGGACTATTCCACGATGATCAACACGAGATTTCGGTCGTCGGCCATCAAAATCTTAATTTCCGAAATATAATTAATTAATTAATTAATTAATTAATTAGGAAATTAATTAATAAATATTAAAAATTCAATTTAGAACAAAATAAAGCCCAATTAAATAAACTTCACCGCAGTCATTAGCATAATATTCCAGTCTCGGGCCATCCGGTTGAATTTTCAGAAAATAAATAATTATTTAATTTAATTCCAAAAATTAATATTTAAATACTAAAAATGCCACTTAGGCCCGCAAAGCCTAATTGAAGCCCGATTAGGGTCAGGAAAAATCCCGGGCTACCCTCAATAAATAGTAGACCATGTCTACTTGCTAATTACACAATCAATTTGTCTAATTTGCATCACAATTAACTAATAAACACCGATATACTCTAATCTAACCACCTAAACCTAATTAATTAAAATTAAACCACACTTAAGCATAATTAGCCAAGTAATCAGGGATTAGTGAGATTACTCACCGAAATCGCGCGCAAATCAGATCAATCCGACCGGGGCGACGCGAGGAACTAAACTTCCCAAAGCACGGCTAGGGTTCGGGGCCCGGAAACAACCCAAAAGCGGGCCTAAAGCTGCTGGAAACCCATTTTGTGGGTTGCTACTCTTGGCTAGCCGAAGCTAGTCCAGCAGCCAAAACAGTGAGGCGGGGTCGGCGGAGGGCGAGGGGAACGCTGGGGAGGTCTGGCGGGGTTGAACGGTAGCCGGAGGTGGCTGGACGGGGGTTGGACAGAGGCTAGGCAGCGACTGGATCGTGCGAGGGAGCATGCCTGGGCGTGAGGGACGGTCGGCGGAACGCATGGAGTGCGCGAGCGGTGCGGACGGCGGCCCGGTGACGAGCTGTGGAGGTGCGTGGGTGGCGACGGTGGCTGGCTGCTGTCTCGGCTCCTCCCGCTTCTGGTTCGTTGGTTCGCACGAACAGAGAAATAGAGAAGGGAAGAGTGGCGATGACAACTGAGGGGGCGAGGGAGAAGCTGAGGCGGGTGGTGAGCGACGGAGCACAGGCGGCGACGGCGAGCTGCTCCAGTCTTCCCCTCTCGATGCTGCTATCTTCGTTGCTTCTACTGCTCTGATTCCATTCGGCATCGAGCAAACAAGGGAAGGAGGGAGAAAGAGTTGAGAGAGAAGGAGAGAGGAGAGAGAGGGAAGAGATAAGGAAGAGAAGAGATAAAAGAAAGTTTTGATTGGTCAAAAAGGAGGGAGAAAAGTGAGTCGGTGGGGGAAAAATCGCACGAGGGGGAGGGGGAGAGAAAGAAAGAGAGAGAAAAAAAAAGAGAGAAAAAGGAGAGAGAGAAAAAGGAGAGAGAGAAAAAGAAATAAAACAATAGCCTTATTCTTATTTTTTTCTTTTCTCTGTCCCTTTTCCCTTTCTATTTTCTTTTGGTCTTAAATTTTCCTCCGATAATTTCTTTATTGAAATTTCGGACTCGTTAATAATTTGACAGATGATGAGACAGGGTCCTAAAAATGAATTGTGATGCGCTCGAATATTCGATTCCCAAAACCAAATTAAATTTCATGGTTAGAATCAATCAAACGTGATTTTAATCCAATCCAACCAATTGAGTAGCTTTTAAGGATTTTAATGTAGATACATCCCTTAACGGCTTCACCCAATAGATTAGTTAACTCGTGAGTGATCAGCTCAGAGAAAAAGGACCGTAAGCACGTTGACGAAATGCCCATTTCTCTTTATCGAAACGGGGTCAAATTTCAGGATGTCACAATTTGGCTAGGGGGAATGGGGCATACGAATTTTGGCTCCCATTGACTTCAATTCCTTCTTGATTTTCCCTCAATTAACTCTCACAAAATCAATTGATACTTCATTTATCAAATTAATAATTTTCCTCATTCAAGAATCCCTCATGCTTCTCAATTTTTGCCATCAAAACTAATCCTAGACTTGTTCCACACGAAAATGACCACGCGACGGCTTTTTCCCAAAAAGTAAAAGTGTCGGGCATCAGAAAAATCTTCTTAGACTGAGTTGTGAGTCCTAGAATTTATTGTGACATGACAAAATTTTTAATTTCTGAAATCGAACTTGAATCGGCGGTTAATTTCCATTCGGCAAGTTTTTAGCGTGACCTAGACTACCAAGTAGTTTTCAAAACTTTTTAAGGTAAATGACCCATTGTCAATTTTCTTCATACCACTATGAACCCACTCGACTCAATGGCGGCTCTCGATTATCGTGAAAATCTCAATGATTCAATTACGGACACAAGGTACTGAAACAATAGGAAAATGAGATTAGTGTCGATCGATGAGAATTTTCCAATTTAGTGGAGTCACCCACAATCAGCCACACATCTTAGTCAAACAGATCTATCTCTGATCTCAAATCGATTTTTAATTGTGTTGTAATGGCCTCTAAAGATAAGCACGGTCAAGAAGCCGATTCCTGATTAAATTCTCAAGTCTATTGCCTTAAAATTTCTTAATGGCTTACCCAGACAATCTAGTTATGTCAAGAGTAATCGGCTCTGAGAAGAGCCCTATAGACGTGTCAATGAAATGTCCGATTAATTCAGTAGAAAATATGTTGAAAAATTCAGGATGTCACAATCAGCCATGAGGACCTCGATATATCAACTTAGTGGGAGCGGTATACCTTAACCTTATCATCTTAGTGCGAACTATACTATCTATATATCAGCTTAGAGTGAGCAGTCTTGGGTTATGGTCAGACTTATAGATAGTATTGATTGAGATGACCAGGGAATGGTCTTGATGACAGGGAATTGATTGAGTTGATTGATTGATGATTCGATCCGATGTGTTAAATTGATTCGTTGATGTGATTCAATGAATTATAAATTGTATTGATTTGCAAGAAGGAATTGAGGTTGAGGTAAGTCCTCTAATTCGCGATTATGCCTAGGCAGCCCTTAGGGTGTATTTTCTTCCTAGTCGGGTCTTAGGGGGTTGAACTTGCTGAGACTTCATCTCACTCCATTGTGGGATAACATTTTCAGGTCTCTAGTTGACAGCGGTGGAGGACTTGAAGCCCGAAGTTTTGAAGGTGAAGCCCAAAGAATCGGCCAACTTGTCTAACTAGTAAGTCATAGGACAATTCTCTTTTGTTGAATGCCGATCCCTTTTTGTAGGCTTCCGTGTAAAAACATGTGTGTTTATAAAAAGGTATTTTGCAAAAAAAAAAAAAAATTATGGCCCTACTTTCCTATCCCATTGTGTTATTGTCTGGGGATTATTTATATGCTTCCGCATGTGCATTTAAAATGAATGGGTCAGCAATACATCTTGGGACGTCGCTATTCAATCGACCAAGTCGGGATGGGCATGCGCTCGGAGGATCGGGGCGTGATAGTGGTGACCATTCTAAACCTCTTTTTGCAGATCAACAATGTAGTGAAGGGAGCTTATGGTCAGAATAAGCAGAATTTCAATGAGATGACGGGATTACCTGAGATTGTGGGGTTTAACTACCTACCATTGTTTCCCTGATGCATTCTTGTGAGTGAGCTAAATTATGCATGGATTTTGTTCAAGAAAGCTTGTATTGGTTTGGTCTGAGCTGTATCTTTAGTTTATTCTTTCTGGTGACTCATTACACATTTCCTTTCTCTCTCTTTCTCTCTCTCTCTGTGCTAATAATGTGGTTAATGTTAACTTGTTAAATAAAATTATTTGATCTTCATGTCTATCATTCTTATATTTGTTGATGAAGTGTTTTTGCACAAGCTCCTCTAAGGCCAATGTCAAATGTTCTTTTACATGGACGTACAGCCTTTGGCAAGACACATTGTTGGTGGAGCAACAACAACTTGTTCTCTTCAATCCATATCAATGAAAGGGCTGAGATGTTGGATAAGTACATTGGAACTTCTGAGCAAGCTGTAAGAGGCTTCTTTTCAACTGCACTGATGTTGATTGAATTCCATTGTGCAATTTCACATAAACTTTGTTATTTCTAGACTTTCACAAATTTGTGCTTTCTTCTATTGCTTTTGTTTGCATTTAATAGAGGTCTTTTCATGTGTGCTAGCAGTTGAAATATGATAGCTAGCAGCGGCGACTAGGATCCTCCCTTTGCGACAAGGTATTCTGATTATATCATTTTTAACAACAGCTATGAAGAATCTCCCTTAACTACTGAAGTGGCCAAGTTAAAATGGTTGAGGAGTTTCCTTGGGCATGAATGAAAGGATCCTTTATGACGATTTGATTAAGAGAAAGATCGTGATAAAAAATATTTAAAGCTTTTCTGTTCTAGAAATTTGAAATGGGTGATCAAAAGTCGACTGGATTTTCTATTCTACCCATTGATGGTATTGTTTTTGTCAGCAAATTGGAGAAAATTTGAATACTTGAGAGTAATGGCAATTAGAAAATTATAGGTTTCAGGTATATTCTCAAAGGTAGCAACTACAACACTTGGTAGATCTGAGCGTATACTGTGAACTTGATCATTTTGTTAGTATGTTAATGTTTACTTCATTAGAATGACACATTTTTATTTGTTTCTTACCGTGTTATTAACTCCATGTCTATATCAAATGCCAAGCAAAAATAACTGATCATTAGAAGTGGTTAAACATAGTGGCCACTTTGTGGGCCAAGAAGGGTTTTGGCGAGATTCGTTGTCTCGCACAACTCTTGCTTCTCACTGTGTAAATTAGATTATGGTGGAATTTCCTTTTCTTTCCCCAAGTTGATGGGAAAGTGGTGGTTATTTGCTTTTTCTATGACAAGCTGCCCTTTCTAAGGACTCCAACAATTTGGTTGAGGGTTACCTTGATGAACAACCGTGTGCTGAAAGTGCGAGGTTCTTGAATCTTGAAAATCATTGTAGTTACCACAGAGCAAATTGCATCAACATTCATATTGAAATAGAATAAGAAAGTGAAGTTCCTTCCAATATGCTTGCTTAGCCAATTTATGGAATTGAAAGTGTCGGTGCGCATCACTAAATAGTATGCGTTGTTTATGCTCCCCATGTTAGGAAACTTTCTCATTTAATGGCACAAGAAACATGCTGATTAGGTGTAGCATCTTGCGCGTTATAACTTATTCATCGGTTTTGTCATTGAAAAACGTTGATATTACCTCCCATGTTTGGCAATCACGCATTAGACACTTTCAATTGGCTATCTTAAAATGGTTAGGACTTATCTGCATTTAGGTTCTATTTAAAAATTAATCATTGCTGTGGATCTTTCTCTTGTCCTTTGAGAAAATGCAAGAGTATAGGACGAGGTATTATTTTGCTTGTTATTCTATTTCAGAGCCCGGTTAATGGTATTGCAAAAAATGTAACAAAAGAAAGGTGGAGATGTGTCTAACTCACGAGTTCTTTTGTTTTGTGTTTTTTGAAACTGTTTCAAAAAAGTGACAAAACAAAGTGGAGATGTATCTAATTCGGGAGTTCTTTTGTTCTCTTTTTTAAAGCTGTCTCTAAAAATTGACAAAAGAAAGGTGGAGATGTGTCTAATTCAAGAGTTCTATTGTTTTCTCTTTTTTGAAACTGTTTCATATTAGTTGTTTTCAATTTTTCATTGAACACTTAAGGAAGCTCAGAGCTAGTAGTACTATCTTTCATGTGTTCCTTCATTCGAATGGGACAATGCTTCCTTGCTATTGTAATATTCTTTGGAAAGCAATAGTTTAATTGCTAACACACCAAGTGGGAGCAAACCTTTTAACAGAGTTATTTAAACTAGAGTGAATCTGACAAAGTCGAGGTAAGAAATTAATTTTACAAAGAGTAAACCATAATTTGAAGTCCAAATCCATCTTCCCTTCATGCAAGATTGAAAGGCTCTCTTACTTCTATCTATCAACTAACAAAAATGTTGAGATTTAGATTGTATATGACTCAATTTCGTGGGTGACCTGAGGATTCTCGTTGACTTTGCTATAGCTAGTATCGATTTGTATGCATCCTTTGTTTTTCTTTTTGTATATCAGCTACTTTTAAACACTCCCAAGGCAATCACTCACTTGGAAAACCTGTGGTGCCCAATGGTTCCATGTGGTTTTCATCTTGTAAGCAGCTAATAGCCCTTGCCTTCTTTGGATAGAGTCCTTCCCCGTCTCTTTCATACCAGCTAACCATGTGTGAAAACTAAAGTTTGACAATCTTGTTCTCGTCTGATCACCAGTCTCTGTGCAAGTGGTAAATTGTACATCCCAGTACTTTCTGCCATTAACAAAGTTTCCTCCTCGCGTGCTATTATTTTGCATATCTCTGTAGTGCACAATAATCTGTTAGATTTATTCCGCACCATTAGTCCTTCAAAAAAATCAACTATGAGGTATCTGGCCATCTCAGCGTCTCTGCCAAAATACAACAAGGCGCAGAAGTAGTAATATGTCCTGCCTCTATCTGTCTCTCTGCCAAAATACAAACAGGGCGCATAAGTATTAATATGTCCCGCCTCTATCTGTCTCTCTGCCAAAATACAAACAGGCGCAAAAGTAGTAATATGTCCTACCTATATCTGTCTCTCTACTGAGGTTTTCTACCTCAAATAGGCTATAACCTTCAACTCTATGATACTACATAAATTAGGTGTGCTATCTCTCTCAATACAAAAATCCAGGATTTGAATTGATCAATCATTTCAAATTGGGCCACCTTGATGCCACAATTACTTCACCTCACCACTCCATTCGGCCATAAACATATCCTCTTGTTTAGTCCTCTTATTTGGGCTCTGGTTTATTTGATACTTAGCTGGAACCCCAAATAATGACTGAAGCAAACTGGCCGATTGGAAAGTGTGCTTTATACCAAAGTGAACCTCCCATTTTTCGACATTCACTTTTCCAACCTGCAAGTCTGTACTTAGATAGCTCACTAGTTGGATCCCAAATTTTCTTTGAGCCCTAGAGGAACGATTAGATGTGCTATAGCAAAGTGACTTGTGATCGAGCATGTCATTATGTGTGTGCAACGAGGATGTGTCTATACTACTGAAAGATTGAACCATAGCCTTGGAACTAGAATTTAAGACTGAAATTCAAGTTGAAAGCTTCTCGGTGCATGTATTTTAACTAAGTATTTTTCCAATGCAGAGTTCTTTCTCATTTTATCCCCTGAAGTTCTTTTTTTTTTTTTTGGTACCCAGGAACCCCCCGCATGGCCGGCAGCCGGAGAGGTAAACCTGGGGGGCTGCGTAAGCGGGAGGACCCACCACCCCCGACAACCCACTTAAGACGCCACGCAGCAATCCACTAGCCTCCCTTCAACTTGCGTTGAAGGGGCCCTCCGACCTCCTCGTGGAAACACGAAGCCTACCACCGGAGCCACCACTGGGTGGTGAAGTTCTTTTTATTGTCATTAAAACACCAATTTTTTACTTCACGGAGTTTTTTCCTTTTCATTTGGAATCCTTGGTGTCTATCAGTCATCTTTCATGTGTGATGTGAACTAAAATTTTCTCATAATCTTATCATGCTAGAAAATTTGCATGTTAAAATATTTTCTTCCTCCTCAATGTTCTCTTAGCTGATCATATAAGTCCTTTTAATCTTAACAAGGCAGGTAGAGGATACGGTAGTCTTATTCTTGCCATACTAGGAACTACTTTTGGTGCACTTGACTGAATATGAAATATTTTATTGTCTTTTTTCCTTCGCAAATGCACCTCTAGAAGCAATGTTCCTAAGAATCTGGGTCAATGCTTTGGAGAACCCATGTTGATCTCAATAATTGTAGTGGTTTAAATTTGGACACCCGAATATCACCAGTAATATTATGCTTTGATGTTTAAAGGTCCTATTAGAAAGAAAAATGGGGTGGGATTATTGTATTGGGCTTTAAAAGCTAAGACCATCAAAACTTCTAAGATGCAGAAGATAATAATAGGTGCCAAATTGACTGGTTCTTAGGGTTCTTTATTGTGGATGCAGGCACTGCTTGCTGATTTTCAAGTCTTTGAAGGCATATATTTAAGAGCTCACATCGAATATACTGATTCAATTTGTTTATGGTTGGGAGCAAATGTTATGTTGGAGTATTCATGCGAAGAGGTACTCGAGTTGAAGGAATTTCCCTTTATCTCCAATAATGATGTCAAGTATCTTATTTATTGAATTAATTCAAGTTGTAGGCCACAACTCTTCTACAAAAGAACCTAGAAAATGCTAAATCAAGTTTAGAAGTTCTTGTTGCTGATCTAAACTTCTTAAGGGACCAAGAGACAATCATACAAGTAAGTTGGAATTTTTTGGGAACTTGGAGGTCCCTGTTTGTTTCAAGTTGTTTACTGTGTCAGCTTGGGGTAGGTCTATTGTTGTTCAACTACTGTTGCTGTGGTTTTTGTAACAGGCTTGAGGCTATATATTGGGGAGGCATGTTAACTTGTGACAACCTGGAGAGTAGTAATATCGCACTTATGTGAACTTGAAAAAATTTGAAGGTTGTTGTAGGACCTTATTCTTTAGTTTTGCAACTTGAATCAAGGTACAACAATGTGTACTCCTGGAGGCTTTGTTCTCCCCATTTCGACTAGGTGAATGAATCATGTGTTGCTCTGTGATTGCAAGCGTTAGATGACAAGTGATTTCGGTTAGGTTTAGTGAGTTTTGCTACATCACAACAAGCTTGCCATGTAAAACGATTTTGATTGAGAACCTCTAGGGCTTAAGTTTCACTTTTTATGTTGTGCGCTATTTTTGAGTTGATATATGGTCTATCTATTTTGTCTCGTTTCACCTTGGTCATGTGTGTATGAAAGAACCGATCTAAATTTGAATTTAGGGAAAAACATGGAGAGATGTATTTTTTGCCCGATAAGGCATTTACATTCTTGAATTCTTATTTGTTATGCAGATGATATCTATTTTTCTTTTTCCTTTGTTATTTTTAGCTGGGTCTAGGAATTTGATGGTGTTGACTACTAGATGAATTAAATTAGACAAATGCAACAACTTGGGTTACTCCCTTTTGTATAATCTTTGTTTCTTATAGTTCCAGAGATTGAACTAGGATTATCAAATGCTGCACAACCAAAGATCACTATCAACTTTACTCCACATCTGATGAGAATGGTTATAGTTGCAATTTTCAAGTATTCCCATTGTGAAAGTTGAAGTTCTTGTTCTCCAGCAATAATTATTACCTTTCTTCATCTATTTATGAAGATTCCTGGAATGCAGTCAACTATTCATGTTGAAATGTCTTCAGGTGTAATGGCGGGATTCTTTATGAGCAACTTAAAAGTTGTTTGCTGGGAAATTTTTTCAGGCTAACAGTCCTACTCCGCTTACGCATTCAATGGCTTGATGTACTGAGTATTAACCATAGTTTTTGTTTGCTGAAGTACTTATTCCCAGTATTCATAATTAGGTTTATCAAAGTACATAATTTATTTCGTAGATCTTGGTAAGTCAATCAAGTGGGAGACATTTGAGGGACTGAAACTTAAAAGATCCATGACTTCCTCTATATTTTGGGACTGAAACTGAAAAAATCTATGATTTCCTCTATATTCTTGAGTGTGCTTCCCACATACTTCATGCTATTTGATCACTTAATAATAGGTGCCAAACTGACTAGTTTTTATGGCTCTTTATTTTGGATGCACGCACTGCTTGCTGATTTTGAAGTCTCTGAAGGCATATATTCAAGAGCTCACATCGAACATACTGATTCGATTAGTTTATGGCTGGGAGCAAATGTTATGTTGGAGTATTCATGCGAAGAGGTACTCAAGTTGAAGCAATGTCCCTTTATCTCCAATAATGAGGTCAAGTATCTTATTTATTGCATTAATTCATGTTTCAGGCCACAACTCTTCTAAAAGAACCTAGAAAATGCTAAAGCAAGTTCAGACGTTCTTGTTGCTAATCTACAATTCTTAAGGGACCAAGTAACAATCACGCAGGTAAGTTGGAATTTTTTGGGAAGTGGAGGTCCTTGTTTGTTTCAAGCTGTTTACCATGTTAGTTTACGGTAGGTTATTGTTGTTGAACTATTGTTGCTATGGTTTTTGTAATGGGCTTGAGGCTATATATTGGGGAGGCATGTTAACTTGTGACAACCTGAAGGGTAGTACTATCGCACTTATGTGAACTTGAAAAAAATTTGAAGGTTGTTGTAGGACCGTATTCTTTAGTTTTGCAACTTGAATTAAGGTGGCACAATGTCTACTTCTGGAGACTTTAGTCTCCCCATTTCGACTAGATGAATGAATTATGTGTTGCTCTGTGATCGCAAGCGTTAGATGACAAGTGATTTCAGTTAGGTTTAGTGAGATTTACTGCATTACATCAAGCTTGCCATGTAAAACGATTTTGATTGAGAACCTCTTGGGCTTGAGTTTTCACTTTTTATGTTGTGCGCTAGTTTTGAGTTGATATATGGTCTATCTGTTTTGTCTTGTTTCAGTTTGGTCATACGTGTTAGAAAGAACTAATCTAAATTTGAATTCGGGGAAAAACATGGAGAGATGTATTTTTTGCCTGATAAGGCATTTACATTCTTGAATTCTTATTTGTTGTGCTGATGATATGTATTTTTTTTTTCCTTTGCTGATTTTAGTTGGGTCTGGGATTTTGAGATTTTGACTCCTGGATGAATTAAATTAGGCAAATGCAACAACCTGGGTTGCTCCCTTAAAATTGTTTGCTGGGCAAAATTTTTCAATCTAACAGTCCTATTCCACTTAGGCATTCAATGGCTTAATGTACAGAGTATTAACCATAGCTTTTGTTTGCTGAAGTACTAATTCTTAGTATTCGTAATTAGGTTAATCAAAGTACATAATTTGTCTCATAGATCTTGGTAAGGCAGTCAAGTAGTAGACATTTAGGGGACTGAAACTTAGAAGGTCTGTGACTTCCTCTATATTCTTGAGTGTGCTTGTCACATACTTCATGCTATTTGATCTCTTAATTCACTTTATCTTGCCGGATAAGGAATTCATTATTTTGTTAGAAATGAAGTTGCTCCTCATACGCAACATGTGCGAGGATCCTATTATTGTTTTATGAGTGTCTTTCCAGATTGAGTATCTAGATGAGCAATACTAATCTATGTGTAGGTTCTTAAGTGTCTGTTTTCCATTAAGTTATCGACTTTCCGTGTAACACCAAAGTCATCTTTTGATGATAAGCTGTCTAAACCTCTTTTGGCAGATTGACAATCTAGTGAAGGGAGCCTATGGTCAAGCTCTACAGAATCTTCACTGAGATGCTGGGATTACCTGAGATTGTGAGGCTTAACTACTTACCATTGTTTCCTTGATGCATTCTTGTGAGTGAGCTAAATTATGCATGGATTTTGTTTAAGAAAGCTTGTATAACTGCATTGGTTGTGTCTCAGCTGTAGCTTTTGTTTATTCTTTCTGGTGGCTCATTACACCTTTCTCTCTCTCTCTCTCTCTCTCTCTCTCTCTCTCTCTCTCTCTCTCTCTCTCTCTCTCACTTTGCTAAAATGTGGTCATTGTTAACTTGTTAAATAAACCTATTTCATCTTCCTGTCTATCATTCTTATATTTGCTAATAAAAATGTTCTTGGGCAACCTCCTCTAAGGCCATGGTCAAATTTTCTTTAAAATGGACATCTGGGCTTTGGCAAGTCACACATTGTTGGTGCTACAGCAATAGCTTGTTCTCTTCAATCCATATCAGCGAAAGGCTGAGTCGTTGAATAAATACATTGGTACTGCTAAGCAAGTTATAAGAGGCTTCTTTTCAACTACACTAATGCTTATTAAATTCCATTGTGCAATCTTGCATTAAACTTTGTTATTTCTAGACATTTCACATTTTGTGCTTTCTTCTATTGCTTATGCATGCATTTAAATAGAGTCTCTTCAAGTATGCTAGCAGTCAAAATAGGATAACTAGCAGCAGATATGAGGATCCTCCCATAACCACTAAAGAGGCCGAGTTAAAACGGTTGATGAGTTTCTAATGCATGAATGAGAGGATCGTCTATGGCCATTTGATTAAGAGAAAGATTAAAGAAGTAAAATATTTGAAGATTTTCTCTACTAAAAATTTGGAATTGGTGATCAAATGTCCACTAGATTTTCTATTTTGCACATTGATGGCATTCATTTTGTTAGCAAAAGGGAGAAATTTTGAATATTTGAGAGTAACGGTAGTTAGAAAATGCAGGTTCTGGATATATTCTTGAAGGCAGTAGCTGCGGTTCCTTGCCTTCTCTCTTTCGATGAATGTGACATCCTAAATTTCAGGTTCTGATTTCAATTTGATAAGTTGGACTTTTCATCAATGCGATTATCGTGTTTTTTGCTGAGATGGTCACTCACGAGATAACTAAACTATCAGGTGAAGTTGTTAAGGGATTTTAAACATAATAGACTTGAGAATTCAACTACAAATCGACCGCTTGACCGTGCTAGTCTGCAAGGGTCATTACGGCACAGTTAGAAAAAAATGATAAGAGATCAGAGATAGGTCGGTTTAATTGAGATGTGTGGCTAAACATGGGTGATTCCACTAATTTGCAAATTTCTCGTTGATCGGCATTAGACTGATTTTTTTGTCGTTTTGGCATCCGGTGTCCATATTTGAAACCTTGAGGTTTTCATGACAACCAAGAGTTGCTAATGTATCGAAGAGGTACGTGTGGCTCGAATAAAATCAACCACGGGTCAATTGCACCAAAAATTCCTAAAAGCTACCTAGTAGGTTAGGTCATACTAAAATCACGTCAGATTGAAATTAACCGCGAATTTGAACCCGATTTCATAAATTGAAAGTTCTATCATGTCACGAGTCATTTTAGGAATGTCAACTCATCTTTCGAGAAATTTTCAACAAGTTCGGGATTTTTACAGAAAATCGATTCGGACGATTCGGAAAACGAATGGAAATTCAGATTAACCAATTTGAAGGGATTTCTAGCCTCTGGTGTGAGCTACTTGGTGAAAGGAAATTTCGTGGGCTTTTTCCACAACAAATTGGACCTCAATCAAAGAAGTTTGTTCAAAAATCGGATTCTGAGAAAAATGAAATAGAATTCGGATTTGAGGGAAATTCGTAGGATTGAGGAATTGTCTAACCTTGGTCTTCATTTGGACTTCAAATTGTGCAAATTTGTGTGAAATTTGGCCTTTCTTGACCAATTGATATTGTTGTGTTAAGTGAGCTAAAATTAATTTGGTTTTAATTACCTTTTTCTCTCCCCTCACTGGATCCTCCTTCGGTCCCTTCCAACCCACGCACCTCTCTCTCTCTCTCTCTCTCTCTCTCTCTCTCCCCCCTTTGTCACACGTTTTTCCCCTGGCCGACAGCTTTCCCCTCTCCCTTATCCCTTCTTTCTTTTCCCTTGCAGCCCCCCAACCCTTCTGTTGTCTTCTGCTTTTTCTTTTATCCTGTTAGTTTGGTCGAAGGCTTCAGCAAACCCATGATTGTGTCTCTCCCTCTCGCGGTGGTCTCCACCAGTCAACTTTGCAATTCCCTATCTGGTTTGTTGACTTCACCATCGAATGCTTTTATCAACTATATAAATGGTGGGGCTTTTAAAAGTGCAAATATTATATTTTTGGCCAAGGCCGACTGTGTACTCACACACGATAATTTTTATCGGGTAATTTTAATATGAAGAAAATAGGCCAAGACTTATTTTAATTGAGGAATTTAAGTGCGAAGCACAATGTCCTTGGCTGAGAGTGGATAATCGTGTGTTGGTTAAGAGAACTCGTCTGCCGCTGTGTGTCGGGTGAACGATGCTTTTGTATGACGGATAAATCTGCTATGTGATGGATAGATCCATTGTGTGTCAGTTAAATCCGCAGTGTGACGGATAAATCCACCATGTGACAAATAAAATTGCTATGTGACGATTAGGTTTGCTATGTGCTGGATAAATTCGTTGTTTGACAAATAGATCTACTATGTGATGGTTAGGTTCGCTGTGTGACAGTTAGATTATGCCTGTGTGACAATGATCAATTGGAATATATGATTGACTGAGATGTGGTGATTGACGGAGATGTGATTCGAGACGCTCCATTCGATCGAGTGTTATTACTGCACTTATGTGTTATGTAAATTGTACCGACATGTAGGAAGGAATTGAGGCAAGGTAAGTCCTTCGACTCGTGTTTGTGCTTAGGCAGCCCTCAAGGCGTATTTTCTTCCTAGTTGGTCTTAGGAAGTGAACTTACCAAGACATCGTCTCACTAGTTATTATATAACCATTTTTAGGTCTTTAGAGCGAAGCACCCAAAGTTTGAGACGGAAGGGTTAAGAGCATGATAGCTCAGAAGTTCTTCTCGAGGATAGACCTCCTGTATTTTAAACCCTAAAGTTGGCCTATGTTTGTAAACCAAACTGTGATTTTTAATAATGTGTTGATTTGAAAATTGTGGTCTTACTTTTCTATCCCATCTTGTTGTTGTTTGGGGATTAATTATTTACTTATGCATGCGCATTAAAATGAATGGGTCGGTGACGCGTCCTGGGACATCGCAATTTAATCAACCATTGAGGGATGGGCACACACTCAGAGGATCAGGGCGTGACAATGCAATTAATTCCATTGCTCCAAAGAGGGATAATAAGGGGTAGTTTTATAAGATGGTCAAGTGAAATATATTCGATAGTATGACTCACTAATGGTTTGTTATTCATTGGTGTAGTTTTTTACTATATTAGATGGTGTTGAAGTTTTAACCGGTACATTGTTGTTTACGCAAACAAGGTAATGATTCCATTTTACATGGTAACAAAAAGTACACTTTTCCAATAGCACACAAACTGTAAACTACTATTTGAAGTTGCACAACCATTATGAATGCTTTGACAAACATTTTCTACCAAGCATTTAGTATGGAGACTATGTTATTAACCTTTAAGGCAGACTATAAAATGCTAGACTTGAATTTTACTTGATTTAGAACTGTTTAACTTTGGATACACGGTATTGGATAAACTACATATGTATCCAAGAAGGTAACAAAAGATGGGATTACATAAATTTTTAGTTGCTGAAGTAGCATGCAAGAAGTGTATTAAGCTAGATCTGTGCCTCTACAACAACATCAATATTCTGATAGTCTTGTGACATCGAGCATAGGGTGATTTCTCATATCTGTCATGACATCTTTGTGGCATGAGGTGGTCTTTTGTTTTCCTTTAGGAGTCATGAGTTCATCTATCTCTTAATAACTCCAATTCACTTTCCTCTCTTGAGATCCTGTTTCTTTATTTTATAGTTGTCCAATTATGTGCTTTTAGTTTTAATCGAGTTGCATTTGGTGTGAAGTAGTAGACTGGGACTTACTTGATGGCACACTTCTGAGACCTGGCAGGCTTGAACACTTCAATTATGTGATTTTTCTCCAATACTGGAGAGGCTAGATATCCTTGAAGTTTTATCAAGGAAGGTAAAAAAATTAGGTGGATAGTTAGTTAATCGATATTGCATGTTAGGTGGTTAGTTTAGTGCAATTAGCAACTAGATAAGCTCTAGTACTTATTTAAAAAGGTTCAAAAATTTTACAGGCCCATTTCGGTATTTAATTAGGCTTTTCCAGCCTAGGTTGCATTTTGGGTATTTATTAATCAAAATTTTAAATTATTTAATTAGTTATTTATTTTCCATAAATTAGACCGAGATAGCCAGTGACCGGAATTTTATGTTGATCGCAGTAGTGTGATTTGTTTAATTAATTGAGTGCTTTTTTATGCAATTTGAGTGTGATTTGTGATTTTGGGTATTTATCCCAAAATTTATTTTTTTGGTATTTAATTAAAAAATCACCGGCCGTCGATTTACAGCGCCAAAAATATGTTTGTGGACTATTGGAAATGGTGAGATTTTTAAAAATGAAAATATTGTATTTGAGCTAAGACCGACCATGTACCCACACATGAGTATTTTTATCGAAAATGATGAAAATGGTGGCATTCTCAGTTGATGAGAACAAGTATACTATGTCAACCTGTTAGAACCGGAGTCCCCGATGTATTCAGTTGAAGCTCCAATGAGGATGAGGATTCGTAGTTTTATGAAACCCCCCATGTTTTGTAGACATTGTAAATAGATCGACTAGTATTGTATATTATGACATAGTTGATATATGTATATAAGTGTGTTGTGATTTTCAGTTTGAAAAATTATGGCTCTACTTTTCTATCTCATCTTATTGTTGTCTAGGGATTAATTATTTGCTTCCGCATGCACATTAAAATGAATGGGTCGGTGGTGCATCCTAGAATGTCGCTATTTAATCGACCATAGAGGGATGGGCGTGTGTTCAGAGGATTGGGGCATGACATCCCCGTTTAAGTGGTATCGGAGAGAAGTTTAGAGATTGGAGTGATAATGTGGAATAAGTTTATTGGATAGTTAGTAGTAATGACCTTTATTTCATGTTGGTGCATGTCTGTGATAGCTGATTTGTAGAGAATTGTTTGTTTGTATGGATCGCTCAACTACTAATTCTATGTGGAATTAGAAGGCAGGTTTCAGTAGAAAACTTGCAATATAAGCGATCAAGAGCAAAGGACTCCCACGAATAGGACTTTAGGGCCTATTACTCGGGGTAGGACGCTGACGAGGGTCGGTACCCAAGGAGGCCGAGGTAGAGTGCCAGCTTATTTCTTGGCTGGGGAACAATTTTTTTTTTTCAGAAATAGTTCTTTTCTATTTCTATTCTACGGGGAACAATTTCTCCGTAAAAAAACTCGTTTGGTAACTTTACTCTAGAAATAGAAAAAGAATAGAAATCCGTTTGGTAAAAAATAGTTTCTTCTTTATATTTATTTATTTTTATTTTTGCTAGTAGACCGCCGCCACCGCCGGAGGCGGCAAAGGGGCCGATGGGCCGAGGCGGCAATCGGCAGCGGTAACCGGCGGCGGCGGTCGACCCGGCGGCAACGTGCAGCGGCGGCGGCCTCCGGCGGTGATCGGCGACGATCGGCGGTGGTCGGTCGGCCTCCGGCGACGGCGGCGGGTAACGGTCGGTTGGCCTTCGACGACCGACGGCCCGATGCTTGATCGATCGGCCGGGCGGCGACGGCGGATGATGATGGTCGGTCGGCCTCCAGCCGGCGGCGGCGACCGGCGGCGACGTGCGGCGACGGCGGCGACCGGCGACGATTGGCGGCGACGGCAGCGTCCGGCAGCGATCGGTGGCGGCGGCGGTGGTCGGTCGGCCTCCGGCGACCGGCGGCAGCAACGGTTGGCGACGACGGTCGGCGGCGGCGGTGGGTGGCGGTCACCAGCGGTCAATGGCCGTTAGCAAGAGAAGAATAAAAGAAAAAAAATTCACTTATTTCTTAAACTTGTTCCCGGGAACAAGAAGCAACTTTTTTTTACTTCTCATTTCTATTCCAAAACCATTCCCGGGCTAACTTTTTGTTCCCGGGAACAAAAAACTAAGTTGCCGTTATCAAACAGGTTTCTATTCTTTTTTTGTTCCGGGGAAGAGAAGAATAGAAATTCTTGGGCTGGGGAAGGTTACCATGCAGACCCCAAGTGTCTGACGTGTTAGCAAGTGAAGGTACAGCATTGTAAGTCGAGAGGACTTCTACAACCTTTCGAGATCTCAAAATAGAAATTGGAGCACATTACGATGGATTTTGTGACAGGCTTACCAAGAAGTCAAAAAGGAAATGATTCCATTTGGGTAGTGATCGAAAAACTGACAAAGTCGGCTCACTTCATTGTAGTACGAAAGGACCTTGATTTGGATAGGCACGCAGAGTTGTATGTGCATCAGATTGTTCGTCTACATGGAGTGCCGGTGACGATAACTTCAGATCGAGACCCGAGATTTACAGCTACATTTTGGAAAAGTTTGCAGGCTGCTTTAGGAACCAAGCTGCAATGTAGTACGGCATATCATCCTCAAATGGATGGCTAATCTAAGAGGACAATTCAGACCCTCGAAGACATGCTGCAAGCTTGCATACTAGATTTCGAAGGAAGCTGGGAAGAACAGATCTTGTCGAGTTTGCCTACAACAACAGCTATTAGCAGAGCATTCAGATGGCTCCTTTCGAAGCATTGTGTGGTAGAGCATGTAGAATGCCTGTGTGTTGGGATGAAGTTGGAAAAAGAAATATCGCAGGTCCAGAGTTGGTTCAGTTGTCAATGGATGCAGTTGCAGTTATCAAAGGCAAACTAAAAACCGCTTAGAGTTGTCAGAAAAGTTATGTAGATAAGCCCCAGAGACCATTAGAATTCCAAGCTAGTGATCATGTTTTTCTGAAGGTGTCACCATTTAGGGGTACTTCGCACTTTGGCAAGAAAGTAAAACTGAGTCCGAGGTACGTAGATCCATTTGAGATTCTAGAGAGAATCGAGATCCTAGCGTATCGTCTTGCATTACCGCCGAGACGGGCGCAAGTGCACAACATCTTTTACGTGTCGATGTTAAGGAAGTATGAGCGTGACCCGACCCACGTGTTTAATTTCAAAGAATTGGATGTGGACAACAGAGTGTCATACGTTGAAAGCCCGATTCAGGTCGTGGATCGAAAAGAGCAGGTTCTGCACACCAAGACCATTTAGTTAGTCAAAGTGGTCTAACAACACCATGGTACTGAAGGAACAATCTAAGAGAGTGAAGATTCGATGAGACAATTATACCCTTACCTTTTTGCTTAAGTATTGTAATGGTTTAAATTTTGAAAAAGAAATTTTTATAAGAGGGGAAGAGTTGTGACATCCTAAAATTTTTAGTTCTGTTTTCAATTAGATAAATCAGGCCTTTCATCGACGCACCTATAGTGCTATTTTCAGAGCTGATCACTCCTGAGATAACTAGACTATATGGGGAAGTCATTAAGGAATTTTAACGCAATAAACTTGATATTTCAACTAGGAATCGACTACTCGACCGTGCCCATCTACAAAAGTCATTTCGGCACAGTAAAGATCAATTAGAAATCAGAGATAGGTCAGTTCGACTGAGATGTGTGGTTAAACGTAGGTGATTCCACCAAATTGAAAAATTATCGTCGATCGGCACTAGACTTATTTTTCTGTCATTTTGGTACCCTGTGTCTGTATTTGGAACCTCGAGATTTTCATGGCAATCAAGAGTCGTCAATGTGTCGAAGAGGTTCATTGTGACTCGAAAGAAATTGATCATGAGTCATTTGCACTAAAAATTTATAAAAGCTACTCGGCAACCTAGGTCACGCTACAATTGCGTCAGATTGAAATTAACCGTGAATTTGAATCTGATTTCAAAAATTGAAAGTTTTGTCATGTCACAAATCATTTCAGGAATGTCGACTCAGTCAGCGAAGATTTTTCTACAAACCGAGTTTTTTAATGAAAAGTCAACATAGGGCTGTTTTCGACTGGAAAATTCAGATGACCATTTTTTATAGTGAAATTAGGATGCAAGTAGGTTTCATTGGCAAGGAAAAATGTCAATTTGATCAAGGACTCGATGGTTGAATTTTTAGAAGCCGAATTGAGTTGATTCAATGAGGAATTGAAGTTCAATTTGAGGGAATTGCCTTCAAAATTCGTAGCCCCCCCTTGGACACAACATTTGGACCATTTCAATAGCTTCTAGAGGAAGCTACGGTTGCTGCAAGTTGCTATGGAGGCCAGCCGGCCATGGTGGGCCAAGGTCAAGGGGACAAGAAGATGATTGAAGACCAAGTGGCCCCCTCCAAAAGTCGTTGGTCCCTCTTCCCTTGTTCCTCCTTGCCGTCGACCCTCCCCCTCCTTCTTGCTTGTTGTTTTGAGCTCAAGAAATCCAGAGGACCGAACCAGCAGCCAGTCCCTCGCTGTCGAGCAACCGTCGCACTCTCTGAAGCCACCACAAGCCACTCGCTCGCCTGTCGCGCCCCCGCGAGCTCGCCTGCTCGTCGCATATCACCACCATTCCAACCGCTTGTTCCGCTCCTGCTTGCAGCTGTCCAAAGTCGCTAGACCGCCGTATGTCGCCGTCATGGTTGCTGGAGCAATCGTTTGCTCGCCCGCATGCCCATCCAAGCCTCCTAGCCTCACTATGCCCATTTCCAGCTCAACCAGTCCTCGGAGCAGCTTGTTCGGCCCTCAACCAAAACCGAAACCCAGCTAAGGGTTTTAGGCTTTGAGGCTCGCTTCCGAGCCATTCTCGACCCTGCTTAGTGTTCCCACTTTGGAGATTGTTGATCATCTCCGCATCCCGTTGTTGTGGTCCCGTTGGATCGCTAATCAAGTGAGTTTACTCACGAATCTTTGCTTAGGAAGTTAATTATGCTTAAGAGTTGATTAGTTTAAGTTAATTAGGGATTAGGTAGATAATTAGAATAGATTAGCAATTTAGTTAATCGATATTGCTTGTTAAGTGGTTAGTTTAGTGCAATTAGCAACTAGATAAGCTCTAATATTTATTTAAACAAGCATTCAGAGGGGAAGAGTTGTGACATCTCAGATTTTTAGTCCTGTTTTCTACTGAATAAATCGGGCATTTCAATTACGCACCTATAGGGCTGTTCTCAAAGCTGATCACTCTCAAGATAACTAGACTATCTAAGGAAGCCATTAAGAATTTTAAGGCAAATAGACTTGAGAATTCGACCAGGAATCGGCTACTCGACTGTGCTTATCTTTAGAGGTCATTACGGCATAAATATAAATTGATTTGAGATCAGAGATAGGTCGGTTCGATTGAGATGTGTGGCTAATCGTGTGTGACACCACTAAATTAGAAAATTCTCGTCGGTCGATATTAGACTGATTTTCTAATTGTTTTGGTACCCTGTGTCCGTATTTGAATCCTCGAGATTTTCACGACAACCAAGAGTAGCCAATGTGTAGAGTGGGTTCATTGTGGCTCAAAAAAATTGATCACGAGTCATTTGCACTAAAAATTTCTGAAAGTTACCAGGTAGCCCAGGTCACGCTAAAAACGCGTCAATTGGAAATTAACAGTGAATTCGAACCCGATTTCAGAAATTAAAAGTTCTGTGATGTCACGAGCTATTTTAGGAATGTTGACTCAGTCTCGAAAGATTTTTTAAAAATTCCGGGATTTTTACGGAAAAATCGGTTCGAACGTTGCGGAAAGTTGTATGGGCTGAATTAAAGGAAATTTATACTTTTAAGCTGAGCATTTGAGTGTCGGGGACTTATAAAAAATTGTTCGGGATTTTTGTGGGTCGAAATCTGACCTCAATTTGGGAAATTGTTGAAGAAATTGAAGACCAAAAATTGAGTGAAATTCGGATTGGGCATAGGGCTGCATTTTGGCATCTACTTGTGCTATTTTTGGACTCAATTAAGCTGGAAAGTATTTGGGGAACATTTAGATAGTTATGCAAGTTTTAAGGGGACCAAACATTGAATGAAAGGGATAATAGAGCCTTGACTTTTTGGCCCATTTTCTTCTAAAATTGCCGTGCACCCCTCACCATCCATCCCCCTTCTTCGTGCGCCCATTTCCTCTCAATTTCCTTCTGCCCTACTTTCATTCCATTTCCCCTGCAACCCCATTTTGTTTCAACGGAAGCAACCCTCCTCCACTCACACTCTCTCTCCATTCACCGAAACTCACTCAAGCCAGTTTTCGGTCGCTCTCTCTCTCTCCTTACTTCGTTCCTCTGCAGCGGCCCATCAACCGGTCAATTGACCGCATGCCCAACGCCAGCGAAACCGTCTCACCTACAGCTCCTCTGCCACTAAATTGCTTCAAATTCAGTAGCTCCGTGGCCTGTGTTACCATCGTCCATGACACCCTCTCCCTTGCTTTGTCCGAATTCCTCATGCCAGCACGCCCACCGACCCACTCAACTTCTCCACACGTCCAAGCTCGGCTCCTTCAGTCAACAACAGCGACAAGCGAAGCCTTTAGTTGACCGAGCAGCCTTGCCTTGCTGCCACTTGGCAGCATCTGCTCTTTGTTCGGTCAACAAAGCTGAGTTGAAGACCACCGAGCGAAGCTGCTTCTCCTCTTTGCCGCGCCAATTGAAGCCAGCAAAGCCTGCAGCAGTCAGTCCGCCCATTTCTCTTCTTGCGCGTGTCTTCGGTCAGCTGAAGTCCATGCGCCCAGCCACCAAGTCAGCCGAAGTCGCACGCCAGCGAAGCCCGTAATTTCCAGCGTAGTCGGCCCATTCAAGCTGCAGCCCAACGTTAGTTCAGTCCATGGATTCAGTCCACGTGAATTTTGGGCCCATCTTCAAACCAGAAAAGCCCAAGTAACAGCTCAGCCCAGCAGTTGGTCCATTTGAGGCCCAAGTCCGCAAGTGCAGCCCATCTTCTGTTTTCAGTCCACAAGAACAAGAGGCCCAGCAACCCGAAGCCCAGTCGTGAAGCCCAACTTCCGTGAGCCCAATTCAGCGAGGCCCAAGCAAGTTCGGCCCAAGCCCAGCTTTTGTTGTGGGCTTGCAAGGCCTGTTGGGCCCGGCCCGAGTGTCCGCCGACACTGCAGAAAATTTGGACTTCGGCTGCCGTCGCATTGTCGTCGCCCGTGATCCGGTCTCCGCTTTTAATCAAGTGAATTTTACTCACTAATACTTTCTTAGTTTGCTAATTATGCTTAGGGGTTGGTTAAATTTAATTAAGTGCAATTATGTGGTTAGATTAGTTTAGATTAATTAAATCAGTGACTTAATGATGCATGTTAGGTGGTTAGAAATAGCTATTAGCTAGTAGATGCGCTATATTATTTATTGAACGAGTCTTGATAATTTTCCGGGCTCGTGTCGGCCTCCAATTAGGCATTATGGGCCTAAATTGGATTTTTAATATTCATTTATTTATTTTTCGTAATTAATTATTTAATTATTATTATTTTTCGAAAATTCAACCGGGATTGCTGGTGACCGGAATTTTGTGCTGATTGTCGTGATGCAGTCCGTTTATTTATTTGAACTCTACGTTGTGTTGAATTGAATTAATTATGGAATTTTAGGAATTATTCCTAAATTGATTGAAATTAAGTAATTGTTTGGTAGATGGCCGAGTATGGGTATAGCGTCAATAATACTTTGATGGGCTATATAGTAGAGAGAATTGTGAGAGGTTGTGAGTTGAACCTTGAAAACCACCAAAGTATGGTTGTGCTAGTGGAGTCAATTTTTGACACCGAATTTGGAATCGGTCGCGCCCGTTGGGCCGTAAATTGCCTCCTGATATAGGTCACGCCCGTTGGGCTGTAAATTGCCACCTAATAAAGGTCGCGTCCATTGGGCCGTAAATTGCCACCCGATAAGGGTCGCGCCTGATAAGGCCGTAATCTGCCACCTATGAAAGGTCGCGCCCATTGGGCCGTAATTTGCCACCTAAAGATAGGTCGTGTCCTTTGGACCATAATTTGTTGCCAAGAAATTTGGTAGACTGTGCTCGTGGAGCCGTGAGCAAGATTTGAGACTGAATAAGGGAGACGACCGGGGAATGGTCGGATTGACATGTAATCGACAAGGTCGATTGATCGATGATTCGATTTGATTGGGTGATGTGATGTGATCGTGTATATTTGATACATATATATAATGACTTATAGAGGGGAACTGAGGCCAAGGTAAGTCATCTGACTCGTGTTGTGCTTAGGCAGCCTAAGGTGTATTGGTTTACTAATCGGGTCTTAGGGGTAGAACTTGCTGAAACGTAGTCTCATCTTGGTTGTGGGAAAACATTTCAGGAACATGATGAGGAACCTGAGGAGAAAGAACCCGAAAAGGAGTACTTAGAGGAGAACCCTAAGGATGATCTAGAGTAGGATCCTGATGAGGACTGAGATCCCTTCTTGTTTTGCAAACCTGAAGTTGTGGACTGATGTGATAGATCAGACTTCTATGAATAGTATTGTATGATATACTATGTGGTTTGCTTTGTGTAAAGTTTGGTTGTGGTTTTCCCGTTGCGAAAATATGGCCCTACTTTTCTATCACAATGTTTTATTGTCTGGGGATTTTATTATATACTTCCGCATGCACATATTAAAAGAAAGGGGTCGGCGATGCGTCCTGGGACATCGCTATAAATCGACAAGGTGAGGGATATGTGCGTGCCTAAGGATCGGAGCGTGACAAAATGCACCTTTTTCAATGGTATCAAAGATTCAAAGCCATCTATTAGAGTAGTCATCACCTGGATTAAGTTCTCAATATTGGCAAAAATAGTTGGTTTAATCATATCTCAAATCAACATTCAGAAATTCAATAAATGACATTCGCTGCATGAATGCCAAGTATTTTTTCAAAAATGAACTTGGTTTTGTCGAAAAATAAATTATCATCAAACCAATATAATATCATTGGATATCCTCAGCAAAGGTTCGTCAAATAGTTAATTAATAGAGGAATCGGATGCCGCGATATAATTTATGTCAAAATCGTACACTATAAGATAGCCAAGCATATTCGCTGGTATCTTAAAAAATAAATGTCTTACAAAGCACGCCGCTCAAGTACGTCACCACTGCCGCATAGCTCTTAGGGTTTAGAATATGAGACAAGTTGCATTACATTTAAATGGCGTTTTGATGGAACCACAAAGTAAGGTCATCACGCTGAAACATGTTAAATATGGTGTCAACTACTCGAGGAAGAAATTTAAGATGTAAAATTACCCCTTAACAATAGAGAATCTCATGTTAAAAAGAAAAAAGAAAAAAACTTCAGAGGATCTCATTTCCTTATCTATTCCATCAGATTCTACATTTATTTGTTCAAATAATATTGACAACCGAATGCACCATTTTCAATAGTATCAAAGATTCAAAGCCATCTATTAGAGTAGTCATCACCTGGATTAAGTTCTCAATATTGGCAAAAATAGTCGGTTTAATCATATCTCAAATCAACATTCAGAAATTCAATAAATGAAATTCGCTGCACGAATGCCAAGTATTTTTTTCTTTTTAAATGAAGTTGGTTTTTTCGAAAAATAAGTTATCATCAAACCAATATAATATCATTGGATTCTCAACTTAGTTAATTAACAGAGGAATCGGATCCGATAAAATTTATGTCAAAATAGTACACTATAAGATCCATATTTGCTATTATCTTAAAAATTAAATGTCTTACCATTCGTTTTATAGCTCATGGGGTTTAGAATTGAGACAAGTTGCATTACATTTAAATGGCGTTTTGATGGAACCACAAAATAAGGTCATCACGCTGAAAGCACCTCCGACGACGACGCAAAGAATCATTTCCTCAACTGAAAGCGATCTCGAAGCAAAGAATCGTTTCTCTGCTGTGGGGGCTTTTAGGCAGAGGAGCAAACCGGACAAGGTAAGGAAAGTTTCATTAGATGTTTGTGTATTGTAAAGTGGGGAAGAGCTTCATCTTTTAGTTGGTCTGTCGTTTCCAAGACCAAACAGACTTGCCTAATGATAGGCTCCTTTCCATTGCCGTTCTTCAGTTAATTTCTCAGAACATTATCTCTGCTTGCTCTTTTTGCATGCTGAACATTTTTGTTAACTGTCACAATTTAAGCTAGAGAACACCAACTTCAACTACCAACTAGAGACTTGAATCTTAGAGAAGTCTAGCATGTTGTAGAAATTTGATCAAGACGTCCACAGCTTTATCAAGTTGTTTCAAGGATCAGACTCAGACTTCCCGAGTCACCCAGCGGACTCGATTCAGAGATCAATCACTCCCATCGTCCTCCCGGAATGAATAGAAAGAGTCAGGCAGAAGAGATGGCGGTGCCTGCGGCGACAGTAATGGAGGTGGTGACAGCAGCTCCGGCAAGTAATAGCCATGATGGTGGATCGGAGAGGGGGCTGATGGTGGTGGCGACGGCAGCACTGGCAAGCAGTAGCCATGATGGCGAATTGGGGAGAGGCTACGAGGTATTCTTGAACTTCAGAGGGCCTGATACCCACTTAACCATCGCAGATTCTCTCTACAAAGCAATTAAACATGCAGGGATCCGCGTTTTCAAAGATGACGAAGAGCTCCGAGTTGGTAAAGAGATTGGAGGCAATCTTTTGCAAGCGATCAACGAATGCAGAATTTACATCCCGATTTTCTCCAAAAACTATGCTTCAAGTAAGTGGTGCCTCCGTGAGCTTGTGCACATAGTGAAGTCATCGAGAGACAATGCTGAGAAAGTGATACTCCCTATATTCTACGACGTGGACGCGGATGATGTTAAGCTAAAGACCGAGTTATATAGGCAAGCCCTCCAAAAGCACGAGAATGACTCCGGAAAGGATACAGCAAAGCAGTGGGAGGAGGCTTTAAAAGAGGTTGTTAGAATTAAAGGATGGAATCTAAAAGATTACCGGTATTGTTAGCTTCTTCCATTAAGTTTATTTCCATTTTGTCAATTTCAAGATTATTTTCTATGGTATTTTTTTCCAGAATAATAACTTTCAGTTTGCTGCTGTTCAATCTTATATGATGTATGGTTGGATCGGACGCAGTGAGGGAGCGAGAAATTTTGCTCTGGGAGCAAGATTTCTTGCACAAATTGATTTTTCAATTTTAATCCCAAGTTATGGTAACAAATAGTCTCAAGGTATATCAACTTAATTAATTAATCAATAATGCAGAAAATATATATTTATTAAAATCTAAGTGTGATAAAATAGTAATGCACATAAGTGTGAAAAAGAAAATTTTAAATCTCTTAACTTCCCAGCTTACTTTTCGGCTAGCAAAATATTTCAAAAAAAACTTTGGTCGTTGCTCTTGCTTTAACCATGGACCTATTCACGGCCCCAAACCTTATTTAGGGCACGACGGGGTGAAGATTTCCTTCGTCTTGTGACCATCCTAGTTTTAAAGTTGTCAACATTTATATGAGACTACCACCCTTAATTTGTGTCTTGCCAACTTCTTTTCAATTATTTTACAAACTAATTTTAGGTTACCGGTGTTTATTTGAGTCATTTACCAGGTTTATTTGATCGTTTGCTGACTAACAACTTTTATAAAACCTACCATCTCTTATTTGAATTGTTTACTTCACATTTCAAAATTACCAATATTTGAAACAAATTACTAACCCTAATATGAGTTTCATACAAACTAATCTCTAATTAAGTTAAGAACTAATTTAAGTTACCTATTCTTATGTGAGCCACTTATCAATATTTAATTTTTGCTTGAAAAACCCCAACTTTTGTAACAAACTTTTGTTAACAACTGACCCACTTTTATTAGCATAGTTCACGAACATTCTTACGTTAGGAACTCTATTATCAAATTACCAAGTATAATATGATTAACTTACCAACTTATTCCGATTAAATTACTAACAAATTTAATGTGAGTGATGAGATTGCTAACTTAAACTAGTTGGTAGATTATTCGGAAAAATGATGGTTGCATATTATGTATGTGGCAGACTACATAAACTTACAAAGCTCATGGTGGAAGAGGTTTCTAGTTTGTTATGGACAAGACGGACAGACGTGCCTAATCATTTGGTGGGAATTAAGGATCGAATGGATCATATGATGAAGCTGCTAGATCTAGGAGCTTTTGATGTACGGTTTATTGTGATTCATGGTATGGGTGGCATCGGAAAGACGACACTGGCCGAGGCCATCTTTAGGCAAATCTCCCCTCAATTTCGAGGTCATTGCTGCTTTCTTAAAGATGTTCGAACTAATGATATAATAAACTTACAAAAGAAATTGTTGTTTGACATTCTCAATCTTAGTCGCACAAACATTTCCTTCATTGATGAAGGAGCTGACATGATCAAGACAAGGTTTATTGGCAAGAAAGTCCTCATTGTTCTTGATGACATTGACAATGAGGACCAAATCATGGGACTTGCAGGTGAGCCCAAATGGTTTGGGCAGGGTAGTAGAATCATCATAACAACAAGGAATATTGAATTCCTAGTAAAGGAATGTGATGATGACAATCTTTCAGTCTCTAATAGTGGACAATTTTCATTCTATGACATGCCGGAGATGAATTCACATGATGCTCTTCAACTTTTCTGTGAGCGTGCCTTGGGATTTGCCAATCCTCCACTGGGTTACATGGATATTGCAAAAGAGCTAATCAATGCACTAGGAGGACTTCCATTGGCTCTCAATGTCGTAGGTTCGACACTCCGTGGAAAATGCCGAAGAACGTGGGAAGAAGCCCTATGTAAGTTAAAGAAGGTGATGAATGAGGATGTCAAGAAGAAGTTGATGATAAGCTACGAAGCATTGGATTCTAATCAACAACAAATTTATCTTGATATCGCATGTTTCTGCTTCAACAAAGAGAAAACAACTGCAGTTAAATATTGGGATGCGATTTTTGGGTATTCGACCGAAATCGAGGTCAATATCCTCAAATGCATGTCTTTGATAAAAATATCCAATGGTAATAAACTATGGATGCACGACCAACTTAGAGACCTTGGAAGGAGTATCGTCCATCTAGAAAGTGGTGAAATCCATATGAAGGGTACAAGATTGTGGTCTCCCAAGGATGCCTTTCATATAGTGCAGACAAAAACGGTAATCTTTACCTCTAAAAGTTTTCTAGTGCATCTATTAGCATCATCAACTTTTTGATCTAATTTCAAGTCAAACTAACATGTTTTCATTGGTTGCTACTTTTATTTTCTAGGGAACCAAGGACATAGTGGCGCTCAATCTTGGTACACTTGACCCCCATAAGACATACATATTTAAGCTCAAGCAATTCATGGGCTTGGTCAACCTTAGGTTCCTTCAATTGAACCATGGAAATTTTGAAGGAGACTTTAAGAATGTTTTCTCTGAGTTGAGATGGCTCAGTTGGAGCAATTGCCCTTCGAAATTCCGAGCTACCAATTTTGGGTTGAAGAACCTAACTATTCTCATGCTATCTAGGAATAACGTTACTAAAGATTGGGGAGGATGGTGCCAAATCATGGTATGATCTCACAACATACTTTTGCATTACATTTACTCTTCCTCTTTCTAAGTTTCAACCAATTACTTTATAGGTGGCAGAACAATTGAAAATCCTACAACTCGAGGATTGTCCGTTCCTTAGAAAGATGCCCAAGTTCTCCACAATCTCGCAGCTGGATAAATTGATTCTTAGATGCGTTCGACTAAGAAAGATTGACAAATCCATCGGCAATTTACAACATCTTGATTACCTAGAGATAAAGAGTGAAGCTATTGAGTCACTACCGGAGTCCATCGGTGGTCTAAAATCTTTGACAGTGCTAAGAATAGATCGGACACCCTCAATGAAGCCTCACTCAATTGGCAATTTAGCAAAGGTGAAGTCTTTAATCTTTCCATGCAAGGAACTTCAAAAACTTCCCGACTCTATTGGACAATTGGAGTCACTACTTGAGCTAGATGTTCGATATATAAAAATCAGTGAATTACCTCATTCTATTGGAAATCTTGAAAGGTTGAAAGTTTTACGCATTCAAAATTCTTATATAGAAAAGCTACCAGACTCAATTGGGAGGCTCCAATCATTGGTCAAGTTGAATTTGAGAGATTCAAGAATCAAAAGCTTACCTGATTGTATTGGAAATCTCAAAAAGTTGAAGGTACTAAATCTCAATCATAGTTGCATAAGTGAACTTCCGAAAACCATAGGAATGTTGGAAAATCTGGAAGAGTTAGATGCCCACTCTGAACATCTAGTGGGGGAAATTCCAAGTGAAATCGGGGCACTATCCTCACTAAAATATCTATACTTATGCAACGATCACTTTAGTGGATTGCCCACAACGATCAATCAGCTTACAAATCTCCGAATGCTTTGGTTACTGTTCTGTGATTCAATCCAACAGTTGCCAGAGCTTCCCAAGAGTTTAATTTCTTTAAACCTTAAATCGAATTCACTGACCACGATCCCCGATTGCTCGAACCTAACCAATTTAGTTGACCTTGTGATAATCGGAAATTCAATGCAAGAATGCAACACAGAGGGAATCGTGAGACTACCTGCTCTGAGACGAATGTTCCTCCGCGTTGGAAAAATGGCCTTGCCTCCAACAACACCTTGACATAAATTATGCAGAGCCCCAATCTCTTATCGGGCTCCCATCTAGCCTTCAAAATTTGTCGTTATGCAATGTCCAGTCATCGATAGATTGGTCGGTCTTTTCCAACTTGGAGAATTTGTCGACGCTGTGTATTTATGGATATTCATTGAGAGAGATTCGATTCGAGGTGCTTGGAGAGCTACGGAAATTCAATGAATTGCGGATGTTCGATTGTCCCTTGCTCAAGACATTGCCCGTTCTGCCTTGTTTGAAGGAGATCCAATGTTTGTCCTTGATCCAATTGCCTCTGCTAATTGAGATTCAGGGTTTGGGAGAATTGAAATCATTGCAGAAATTGTCCATTTGGTATTGCAATTCAATCAAAAGGTTAAATGAATCTGATCTTTCTAATCTACAAAATCTGAAACGTTTGTGGTTCTGGGGATGCGAATCACTGGAGAGCATGTTGGGTGTGCCAAAATCTTGTGAACTCACCATCATTGATTGCCCGAAGCTCAACAGAGATGGATAAGGTATGTATCATTTGATTGGCAAAGATAGTCAATGATGGGAAGTCCATAGGATTAGAGTTCATTTTTTGTTGTGTCCTGTTTCGTGAGTTTTCCTTTAGCTAACCTTTCATCTTGGTTCTAGAACCACCTCTTGCATTTGCTCATCTTGTTGTCTCTGAGGGAAAATCATCTTTCATGTATCATGAACGTGTGATACTTTGACTTGCCTTGACTTGACAATGGTGATACTTTGCTGGTTTATGTTGCACACCAGCATAATGTCAGAATTGGCATGCTTCGTGGCACCTGTTTTGCTTAGAAAAAAATGGATAAAGTGGAAACTTGAGGTGGTTGAAACTTGAGAGTACTGGTCTCACCTTATGGAGTGTTTTTAATATCAGTAGAGAACAATCATGATTTATGAGGATTGAAATAAAGGAATTAACGCTTGGATAGCGGAAGAGTGAATCGTTGATACCTATTATGCAACATGAGTGATTTAGTTATTTCCTTCACGAAGAACTGGAGGTGTTTTTCTGGTTTCTTTTGAACCGAAGTGCAGAAGCTTCAAGTCGTGAGTCATGGTGTGATTTGTGAACTATCTTTCTTCATTCTAGTATTTAGCCATTTATGTGTGAAATTTGTGATGGGTTACAATTGATATTGGAGTAAAATTGTCGATATGGTCAAGCCATCATTTTGTTGAAGAGTAGGCTTAGCTACATCAAATTGTGCATTTTGCAATTTCTGGTGTTAGGAAAGAGCACCTTTGTGTTGTTGAAGACTAGATTTTGTTTATTCTTTCAGCCGACTTATTGCACCTTTCCTCATCTCTCTCTCTCTCTCTCTCTCTCTCTCTCTCTCTCTCTCTCTCTTTGCTAATAATGTGATTACTGTTAACTTGTTAAATAAACCTATTGATCTTCGTGTCTATCATTTTTACATTTGTTGATAAAATGCTTTTGCACAAGCTCCTCCAAGACCATGGTGAAATGTTCTTGTACATGGACGTCTAGGCTTTGGCAAGACATATTGTTAGTGCTACAGCAACGACTTGTTCTCTTCAATCCATATTAGTAAAAGGGCGAGCTGTGGATAAGTACATTGGTACTTTTTAGCAAGCTCTAAGAGGCTTCTTTTCAACTACGCGGATGTTTATTGAGTTCTATCATGCAATCTTCTATTGAACTTTGTCATTTACATACATTTCACAATTTTATGCTTTCTTCTTTTGCCTTTGTATGCATTTAATAGAGGTCCCTTCATCTACGCTAATAGTCAAAATAGGATAACTAGCAATAGCAATGAGGATCCTACCGCTGTAGCCAAGATGTTCTAATTATATTATTTTAAACAACAGCAATGAGGATTCTCCCATAACCAATGAAGTGGCCAAGTTAAAATAGTTCTTGAATTTTCTCACACATGAATGAGAGAATCCTCTATGAAGATTAAGAGAAAGATTAAGATGTAAGATATTTGAAGTTTTTCTCTACTAGAAATTTGAAATTTGTGATAAAATGTCTACTGGATCATCTGTTCTGCACATTGATAGCATTGATTTTGTGAACAAACTAGAGAAATTTTGAATATTAGAGAGTAATGGCAATTTTAAAATTACAAGTTTGGATATATTCTCAAAGGTAGCAACCGTAGCACCTTGCCTTCTCTTTTTTCATGAATTTGATTCCATTGTGTTGAAGAGGGGGCATGATAATAGAGGGGTCACTCACCATGTCATCAATCAATTAGTTTCTTGCATTCAATGGCACTTATAAAGTGGTCATGTGAAATATAGTTGATGGTATGACTCACTAATGGTATGTTATTCATTGGTGCAGTTTTTACTGAATTAGGTGGTGTTGAAGTTTTAAGTGGTGTGTTTGTGTCGGCAAGGACAAGATAATAATTCTGTCTTACATGGTAACAAAAGGTACTCTCTTTCCATAGCACACTAGCTGTAAACTACTATTGGAAATTGCATGGCCATTATGAATGCTTTGCCAAAAAAATTTCTATGAAGCATTTAATATGGAGACTACGTAATAACCTTCAAGGCAAACTATTAAATGCTAGACATGACTTTTCCTTGATTTAGAATTGTTTAACTTTGGATACACAGTATTGGATAAACTACATATGTATCAAAGAAGGTAACAAACGGCAAGATTGCTTGAATTACTTTTTCAGTTGCTAAAGTAGCTTACAAGAAGTGTATTAAACTAGTCTTTAGCCTCTTCAACGGCATCAGTAGATGTCGATCCTTTCATTTTTGGGTGTGCCAAAATGTTGTGAACTCATCATCATTGACTGCCCAAAGCTCAATAGAGATGGATAAGGTATGTATCATTTGATTGGCAAAGATAGTCGATGATGGTAAGTCCTTAGAACTAGAGTTTGTTTTTGCTGCATCATGTTTTGTGAGTTTTCTTTCAGCTAAGCTTTCATCTTAGTTCTAGAACCACCACTTGTATTTGTTCATCCTCTTATCTCTCAGCAAAATTCCTTTTTTGTATGTCATGAACATGCGGTACTTCACTTGCCTCCATGATGGTGATGCTTAACTGGTTTATGTTGCACATCAGCATAATGTTGGGGTTGACATGCTTGGCAGCACGTAACTTGTTTAGATAGTAAGCACACTGAAGATGCTAACAAATGCTAGGTTTTGTTGAAAGGCAGAGGTGGTTGAGAGTACCGGTCATACCTTATGGAATGTTTTTTCAATTTCACTATAGTTCAATCATGTTTTGTGAGGAATGAAATAAAAGAATTCCATTGTGCAATCTTGTATTATACTTTGTTATTTCCGGACATTTCATATTTTTTGTGCTTTCTTCTATTGCTTTGGTATGTATTTAATAGAGTCTCTTTAGGTATGCTAGTAGTCGAAATAGGATAACTAGTAGCAGCAATGAGGATCCTCCCATAACCACTAAAGTGGCCAAGTTAAAACGGTTGATGAGTTTCTAATGCATTTATGAGAGGATCATCTATGACTATTTGATTAAGAGAAAGATTAAAGGTGTGAAATATTTGGAGTTTTTTCTACTAAAAATTTGGAAGTGGTGATCAAATGTCCACTGGATTTTCTATTTTGCACATTGATGGCATTGATTTTGTCAGCAAATGGGAGAAATTTTGAATATTCAAGAGCAACGGCAATTAGAAAATATAGGTTATGGATATATTCTTAAAGGCAGTAGCTGCAGTTCCTTGCCTTCTCTTTTTCGACGAAATTGATTTCATTGCTCCAAAGAGAAATAATAAGGGTTTCACTGACCATGTCATCAATCAAGTCAGTTTCTTGCATTCATAGCACTTATAAGGTGGTCAAGTGACATATATTCAATGGTATGACTCACTAATGGTTTGTTATTCATTTGTGCAGTTTTTTACTATATTAGATGGTTTTGAAGTTTTAACCAGTCCATTGCCGTTCACACAACCAAGGTAATGATTTCATCTTACAAGGTAACAAAAGTACACTCTTCCAATTGCACACTACCGGTAAACTACTATTTGAAGTTGCACAGCCATTATGAATGCTTTGGCAAATATTTTCCACCAAGCATTTACCATGGAGACTATGTTATTAACCTTTAAGGCAGACTATAAAATGCTAGACTTGACTTTTACTTGATTTAGAACTATTTAAATTCATATACACGTTATTGGATAAACTACATATGTATCAAAAAAGGTAACAAAAGATGGGATTGCATAATTTTTCAGTTGCTGAAGTAGCGTGCAAGAAGTGTATTAAGCTAGACTTGTGTCTCTACAACACCATCAATGGATTTTGATAGTCTTGTGACATCAAGCATAGGGCGATTTCTCATATTTGTCATGACATCTTTGTGGCATAGGTGGTGTTTTCCTTAGGAGTCATGAGTTCATCTATATCATAATAACTCCAATTCACTTTCCTTTCTTGGGATCCCGTTTCTTTATTTTGTAGTTGTCCGATTATGTGCTTTTAGTTCTAATCGAGTTGCATTTGGTGTGAAGTAGTAGACCAGGACTTACTTGATGGTGCACTTCTGAGACCTGGCAAGCTTGAACACTTCTGTTCTGTGATTTTTCTTCAATACAGGAGAGGCTGGATGTCCTTTAATTTTTATCAAGGAAGGTAAAAAAATTAGCTTCCATCCATCTGCCAGCACTTGCTTTTAGTTTATTTCATCTCTGACACGGTTTGAAATAGGTTGTACGGATTGAAATTTATGAGATTACTTTGTTAAAGAACTTCATATCTGCATAACTTTTTGAGAGGATGCATCAAAAAAATTACATATGAACAGAGAATTGTTAAAAAAAGAAAAAATATGGAGAGCTAGAAACAATCAATTTGAGCAGCTGAAGATCCTGTTTAGAACTTGAGGCATCTGACACAATACTTTTAGAAGAAAACGTTGTAACAGGCATTGGGGGCTGGATTTACAACCCACTTGGGTGAGGCTTAGGTAAGTTTAGATGTGCAATGGTAAATCACTTTCAACCTCGGACCTTGAAACTGAGATCTGACACCTACTGATGTTGCTCAGAAAAAAATGAAAAGGCCTTCACAGCTTTTCTTATGAAACAGGACTAGGACTTACCTTTGGGTATCATTTTGTATAAACCTTTCAAAGACATTGTCATCCCTCTCTTTTTCTTTTCTTGAGACTAATTAGGAACATGTTGTGCGAATTCATTTAATCCTATTACAACAGTTCAGCATAATCAGGCAATTAAAATGGCAACAATGGGCGTCGCTGAAGTTTTGCTAATTGTCTGCTTCAATGCCCTCATGCAGCTTCCTTTGGCCAGTGACGTGGACTTGGACGCTACACTAATCGATCTAATCATAATCAACGGTTCTTCAAGCTCTGCTTCCAGATGCACAGCTGCAAGCGAAGAGAGTTCTCAAGCGCGGGAAAGACAGTTATAACAGACTCTCTTCTGAAGTTCGCTGCTTCAAAGGCGAGCTCGTCAATCTCAGATATTGAGAAGAGAAGACTCCACAAAAATTCTTTTCATTCTTTTCATTCTATCATCTCTACCCAAAACTACAAATTGTGCATCTCCAATCAAAAAATTCAACTGGGGAATTTGACAGTTGCTTAAAACGCATCTTTGTACGTCAGTAGATCATTGATCAGCATACCTCCTCTGAATAGTCTACCCAGCCTCGACTATTAATTTTTGTGAGTCCAATAATGTCAAACAGCTTAATCCTTGCCAACAACATTTTCATCCTCATGTCTAGGATATTCGACTTGGCCAGTAAATCAATAAGATGGCATGCTCAGGTTGGTTTTTCAGTTTACAGTCTGAAAATTCAAACAGTGAGCAGTTGCTGGGGCGATCCCTTTGCCTTAGAAAATCGAAGACATGAGGACGACAAGATTGCCTTTTCACAGCTGCTGCTATTTCCATGACTTCTTTGGCTTTGAGCATCGCATTCAAAGTGAGGAGACAATGTTGACCAATTAGGTGTGGAACCCCATCTTTGTATCCTTTCATCTTTGATTGTAATAAGCTTCTGCCTCTACCCAAATGTTGTTCATTTGAGAAACCAAAAAGCATAACAAATCGTGGACTCAAGATCTTGGCGTTGGCGAGGGACATGAGCCTGAGTACTCCTAGCCGGGTAGAACAATCTCTTCGGTGGGTCAATGGCGTGGTGCACCATCTATTTTCGAAAAACTTGGTATCAGAAAAATTCTAATGTAATCATCTGCACTATAACGCTACTTTGTTTGCTGTTGATATGATATTTCAAGGCGCAATTCATAAGTATTGTCATAGTGAGTCTTTATGTGAATATGCTTTTTTTTTCTTGTTCTTGGCTTGAAAGAGTCTTTATGAAACTGTTGTCTAATAAGTAATTCAAATAAATCATGAATATATCAAGGCACAAGAGCATAGGTGACCGGCTTAAAAATGAGGCATTGTGAAATGGAGAGACCACTTTTTTACCGATTTCATCGATATAAATCTTTTATAATTGAGAAAACCTGTCATTTCTTTTAACTGGTCAATTAGTGTAGATTTCGTTGGTGTTCAATCCACTAGAAGAAATTGAACCGAAGGGATCACTTGGCCACTTAATCACTATTTTGGTCAACTGCAGAAAATATGTCAGTTAAAACCGAAACCTTAAACCCATTAACAAATTTAGTGAGGTCCAATATCCCACAAAGCTTATGGGCCGACTGAATAAAGTAATTTTGGCCCAAATAAATTAAGATATATAAACTGTTATATAATGCATCAACTATTTGATGTCAAATTGTACTCTTGCATTTTCGACCCAAAAAAAAAAAACTGTACCATTGCCTTAGGGCCTGTTTGGCAACGTGCCAAACAGTGCCAGATTCTGATTTTTTGTTCTCAAAATAGTTTGGGACGAGAATCGCGTTTGATAAAATTTTTGTTCCGGGGAACAATTTAAGACAAGATTTGAGAATAAAAAAAAAAATTGATTCTACGTCCGAGAATCGGAAAAGAATCAAAACGGTGAAACCATCGCTCTTCCCTTTTGTCATCCCGGTTGTTGTTTGCCATCGCCCACTGCCGTCCGCCGCCACCACCATTCACCGCCAGTCGCCACTCTGACGAGGTCGCCGGAGGCTCGCCAAGCCAAGGCGAGGTTCGGCGAGCTCGCCGGAGGCAAGCCCAGCCACCGGTGAGGCCGGCCTGACCATCGGCGGGGCTGGGCGAGCCTCGCCGGTGGCCAAGCGAGCCTCGCCGGTAGCTGGGCAAGGCTCGGCCTCGCCAGATCAGGCGAGGTCGAGCCTTGCCCAGCTGCTAGTGAGGCTCGCCTAGCCACTGGCGAGGTTCGCCCAGCCCCGTCGGTGGCCACCGGCGAGGCTGGGCAAGCCTCACCCAGCTACCAGCGAGGCTCGGCTAACGAAGGCCGACCTCACCAAGGGCCGGCGACGCTTCGGTGAGCGTCGCCAGCCCTTGTTTGGCCGGTCCTCGATCCGGCGCGACCAACCGAAGATGAAGAAGAAGAAGAAGAATAGGAAAAAAAAAAAGTAAAAAAAATTATTTAAAATTTATTTAAAAATCAAAAGAAATTAATTTGGAACATAATCAATTAACACAAAGTATCAAACACAATTCTATTCCAAAATCAAAAATTTTGGACAGTTACCAAACGCGCTTTTTTACTTAGAATCAGTTCCCGGGAACAAAATAAAAAATAATCATTTCTAGTCAGAATCGGCTCTGGGAACAGAATCATTACCAAACGCGCACTTAGTATATTACCTTAGATTGGGGAGCAAAAGGAGGAGAGGCAAAAAAAGAGAAACAATATATTTGTATGATGTCTTACATGAGGAATTTATGGAGGATAAACAAAATATTACAAAATACTTGAAGCAAATAATAGCTTGACTCGCTTAAAATAATTAGTCGGTGTAAAATATTTTTGCTATTGACAATAATTAACGTTCAAATATTTCCATGAATGATGAAAATATATTTCGTTTGTCCATTTTTGTAAGTAATCATGTTTAGGAAAATATTTTTCAAATAATTTATTTTTCGCAAAATAAACGGATACTAATACATGAATTGATGCTCCATGTTTTTGTAATTTTTTTTGGGACATCATATGATGATGAAAAGGGCTGTTGGATTGGCAGCAGTAGTTGTTCAAGTCAAGCTTCGTTGATAATGACATGACGTTTGCTTTTCTTGAAGAAAACATCCTTTGATGTATGCTTTCATAAATTTTATAAGCTTCACCGGATGGAGTTCAATATCGGAGGAGGCAGAAAGTGCAAAGAAATTTGCGAGATGATATGATAATGATATGATAATGAAGAGCCAAAAAGCTGAAGTCAAAGGTGCTTTATTTGGCATTTTGCCTTTTTGAATGTTTAGCCACCTAAAATTTATCTAGTTGTAACTGAATCGAGTTAATAGCCTTTCTTTTTCTTTTTAAACATAACAAACCTATAACAAAATGTGAACTCATGCATGTTGTTAAAATATGTACCTGTGTATTTTGGCATGATTGTATAGACTCACTTTACCGCTTATGTAATGGATGAAAATAATCGCATCACAGGATTAATTTGAGGAGCTGTGGATCTTCATCTCCTATATAAATAATTGCAACCTTTCGAATGTATGTTTTATTTATGATAAAAGCCTACAATCATTTCCGCGAATGGCGGAAGCCCAAATTGCTGGGCTTTGTGTTGGGCTAAGGGGCCAAATAAAATAATCTCTTTTGCGAATTTTTCAGTCGTTGCCTTCGTGTGGTCCTCGACGTATGCTCCCTGATGGCCTTAACAACCGGCCTATTATTTCTATTGGTTATAAGGAGTTCATTAGTCCAACCCATTTCTTTTAATTCGTACGGCCAACCTTTTGTATTTCCTTGGCCCATCATAGAACCAAACAAAAAGAAAGCCCAGCCCCAGCCTCTCTCTTTCCTCACGCGCTTCCCCCTCAACTCCCCCTGCGAGCACAGCGTCTGTGACGCAAGGAAGAAAGACAGGCCAAGCGTGCGTGCGTCTGTGAGCGGAGGAGGCGCGACAAGCCGCGACGAGAGCTGAGCCAGCACCTTCTAGAGCCGTGCTAGCTGGCGTGCGAGAGAAATAACAGAAAGATTCGATCGGTGAGGCGAGGGGAACGTGCTGATCCGAGAGGAAATGATGAGATAGGAGATGCTCGCCGAGGAACATCTTCGCCGGAAAGGATGCTCGCCTCAAGAGGATCCTCTTCACATAACAGGAGGAGGAGAGACGCCACCGGTTTTCGGAGAGGTCGGCCGTCGAAGAGGCGAGTTGCAGAGATATAGGCTGAAGAGAGATTCACGGGGGAGAAAGAGAGTCAGCCGAGAGTCTTTCATGACCTGTTTGATGTTTTGTCTAGATGTCTTCAACGTTGATTTGTTCCTGTTACTGGTCAATCCGTGAGCATTTTAGTGTGAGTCTGGGGTTATTATTATGTTCAGAAGCCCTTTTGCCTTGTCGTCAGGCTTCTCCCTAAAGGAAAATGGACTCTTTTCCGATAAAAAAAAAAAGAAAAGAAAAGCATACGCATAGCAATAATCAATGTTGGAAACTAATGCGATTGCTAAACTTTTGGGCTTCAAATGGAAGCTTTTGCATAAGATATAATCTGATTGATAGAGGTGGAAGTATCGGTTTGTTTTTTCCCCCGTTGTGAGAAACTGCCAAAAACGCAATGAATATGTTAAGATAAATAGTCGAGATTGTACCTTAGATCTAGGTAGCACGGACACGCTGTCCGTGCTACCGTGTCGTGTCCGACACGTGTCGGAGCGTGTCGGACACGTCGACACGCTCGGACACGCTCGGGACACGCGGTCAACGCGTGTCGAAAATCCGACACGCGGTCGACGCGTGCCCGACACATTCCCACACGCGTGTCCGGAAGATGATGGAGGGTGGAAACGACGGCGAGGGAGTAGAGACGGGGACACAACGGCGAGAGACGGGTGCCACCGTGATGCTGCGACGGAGCCGACGAGGTTGCAGCTGTGAGGGAGAAACGGCCAAAGGCGAGAGGAAGAGGAGAGGAAGGCGGTCGTGCGGCAAGCGGCCAGAGGCGATGAGCGGTGAGCGGCGAGAGGCGACGAGCGGCGAGCGGCGGGGAAGGGGGTCGTGCGGCGAGCGGCGAGAGGCGACGAACGGCGAGGAAGGGGGTCGTGCGGCGAGCAGTGAGTGGCGAGCTGTGAGGAACGAGAAGAGGAAGGGTCGTGCAGAGCTAGGGTTTTGAGGGGCCATCGCGTTTTGGGGGAAGGGGAAGAGACGGAGGGGTTTTTGATGTTGCGTATTGGGGGAGGGGAAGAGACAGGGACAGTCTGTCTGTCAGTGAAGGGGGGGGAAAGAAAAATAAATTTGGGGGTGGGGGAGGGAACGGACGATAGTAGGGAGGGAAGGAGGGAAAGAAAAATAAATTTTGGGGAAGGGGGAAAATGGACGAGGGAAAGAATTAAAAGGGGGTGGGTTGGACCTTAGTGGATATTTTTTTAATGGAAAAATAAATAAAAGAGATTAAGATATAATTTCAAAAAAATAAAAATACTTAATTTGAATTAAATTAATTAAAAATAAAAATATTCATTTAATATATAACGTGTCGAAACGTGTCGAAATTCTCTTTTTTGAAAAATAACGTGTCATGTGTCGTGTCGTGTCGTATCGTATTACGTGTCGTGTCGCGGTGTCCGTGCTACCTAGCCTTAGATTGATGTTGCAGATAAAGTCATAAATTAAGTACATGTGTATATTCTGACCAAAGAAAAACTACAAGTGTCTATTAAAATTTCAAAATAATCTGAAATTGATTCGAAGATATCCCAATACGATGGTTCTGTTTTGTATATATATCTGAAAACTTCAAATTCAACAACAAATTAATGTTAATACTGACTACAAAAGCTGTGGCATGTTGAATTTTTTGATAATTATCTGGAGAAATTTTTTGACATCAATTTTAATCTCCTTGGTCATTTCTGCAAAAAGGAAAAATTCAAACCGTTAACAGCTCTAGTAGTTTATGAGTGAGATATGTTACATTTCGTGCATGAAATATGTATTGGTTCAAAACTTTTACAATTAATGACGAGAACACGAACAAAAGTAAAATACGATTTAAGGGACATTCGTGTGTTTCGATTCTAACTTGCTTAATTTATTGCAAGTTATATCTTCAACACTCAAAAATAAAATACAAATAAATTCAAATAGGACATATTCTTTGTATTGTATTTTGAACTATTTTACTATATTTAAATAGAAAATATATAATTTAATTTTTTTAAACAATTTTTATTATACAAGTAATTGAAAGGATTGGTAGAAGATTTTTCTTTTTCGTGGCATTTCTTTTCTCATTGAGCTAACACGAAATAGAAAGCAAGTTGCAGAAAGCAACTACAGAAACAATAACAATTTATGAACTATATCATCAATACATTATATTGCAAATTTTAGTTGAATTACTATATTTGTTTCCCCTCGGCTTGTCGCGAGCATGGCTGACCTCTTATGATGTTTTTGTGCTTTAAATTTACTTAATTCCATATTCATACATATCCAGTAGAATCATAAAAAATGGAAAGATTAAGTTAACAGAATATTCAACTTTTCAAAAAATATATGAAAGTGCCTTATACAAGACGACGAACGAGCTCAAATGGATGTTCTATTAAACTTGTGCCTCTACCCAAATGTTGTTGATTTCAGAAACTAAAAAGCGTGACAAATCGTGGACTCAAGATCTCGGTGTTGACGAGGGACATGGAAAATTCTGAGCCTGAGCACTCCTTGCGGGGTAGAGCAATCTGTTCCGCAGGTCAATGGTATGGTCCACCATCCATTTTGAGAAACTCCATATCAACAAAATTCTAATGTAATCTTTCTGCACTATTATGTTCACATTGTTTGTTGTCATTGGATTAAAGCGTTCGATGAACCATGACATGATATTTGATAATCAGTATTGTGGCAGAGAGTCTTTCTGTGAATATGCTTTTTTTTTTTCTTTTGTTCTTTGCTTGAAAGAGTCTTTATGAAACTGTGGTCTAATTGAAGTAATTCAAATAAATCATGAATATGTCAAGGCACAGTAGCATGGGTGACCAGCTTCGGAACAAGGTATTGTGAAATGAAGAGACCACTTTTTTACTGATTTGATTGAATTGGTCTTTTATAATTTGGAAAAGTAGTCCATTTCTCTTAACCGGTCAACATAAGTACTGTAGATGTCTTTGGTAGTCAATGCCCTAGAATAAATTGAATCGAAGGACTTGGTCACTTAATCACTATTTCTTCCATCTGCAGAAAGTATGTAGATCAAACCCGAAACCTCAAGCCCACTAACAAACTTGGTGTGGTTCAATCTCACACAAAGCTTACCCTGTTATGAGCCGACTAGATAAAGTAATTTTGGCCCAAATAAACTAAAATATATTAATTGTTCTATAACACATCAACTATTTGATGTCAAACAATTGCCTTGGTGTATTAGATTAGATTGGGGAGCAAAAGGAGGAGAGACCAAAAAAAAAAAAAACAATATATTTGTATGATGCATTACATGAGGAATTTCCAAGGAGGATGAACAAAATATTCCAAAATGTTTGCAGCAAAGAATAGCTTAACTTGCTTAAAAAATATTTTTCAAATTGTTTAGGCTCAAAATATTTTAAGCAAGTTAAGCAAAGAATAGCTTAACTTGCTTGAAAATGTTTAAAGTAATTAGTTAATAAAAAATATCTCCGTTATCGATAACAATTTATATTTAAATATTTTCATAGATAAGGGAAATATATTTCATTCGTTCATTTTTTTAAGTGATTAATTTTAATAATATAATTTTCAAATCGTTCATTTTTTGCCAAAACGGAGTTCTGATACATGAATTGATGCTCCATATATCTGGCATTTTTCTTAGGACATCATATGATGATGAAAAGGGCTATTGGATTTGTCGTTGTGGTAATTCAAGTCAAGCTTTGTTGATAATGACGAGACGTTTGCTTTTCTTGAAGACAAAATCCTTTGGTGTATGCTCATGTAAATTTTCTCAGTTTTCACCGGACGGAATTCCATAATGGAAGCAGAAACAAATAGAGACGCGACGTCAATTGAGGGGGCATTTTTGTGAAGCTGAGCAAAGAAATTTGCGAGATGAATATGATAATGAAGAGCCAAAGAGCAGAAGTCAAAGGTGCTTTATCTGGCATTTGGCCTTTTTGAATGTCTAGCCACCTAAAATGTAGCTATTTGTAATAAGGTCATTTTTAACTGAATCGAATTAATCTCCCTTCTTTCTTCTTTTTAAACATAACGAATCTATAATAATCTATGTATAGAGATAAATCGTTGAAAAACGTACCCGTGTATTTTGGCATGATTGCACAGACTCTTTTTACTACTAATGTAATAAATGAAATAATCGCATCACAAGATTAATGTGAGAGCTATGGATCTTTTTCATCTCCTATGTAAATACTTGCAACCTTTCGAATGTATAGTTTATTTATGATAAAAGCCTACAATTATATCCGCGAGTGGTGGGAGACCAAATTGCAATGGAGTCCTTTTGGGCTTTGTGTGGAGCTAAGGCGCCCAATAAAATCATCTCTCTTATGAATTTTTCAGTCGTTGCCTTCCTGTGGTCCTCGACATATGCTCCCTAGTGGTCTTAACAACTGGCCTATTATTTCTATTGGATATAAGAAGTCACTATTTCTTCATTTAGAAGTAAAATAGGCTTACGAACAAATGTAATTGATGTAAGTATAATTATAAATTCGATCATTCCCTTCGTTGCTCGATGTGGGTCTTTCGTTTGCTCCATGTAAGTAGAATTATAAACTCCTAGGTAGTTTGCGCGTGTAAAAGGATCAAAGTCTTATATGCATCGTGGGATTAATGTGAGGGCTGTGTATCTTTTTCTTCTTCTACGTAAATAATTGAAACCTTATAAATGTATATTTTATTTACGATGACAGCCTACACATTTATTTGCGTGAACAGTAGGAGATCAAATTGCAATCGAGTCCGATTGGGCTCTGTATGGAGGTAACACGCCAAATAAAATCATCTCTTCTGTGAATATGACCATTTAAATCATCTTATATTATTATGATATAATTTCTCAGTAGTTGACTTATAGCGCTCCTCGACGTATGCTCCCTAGTGGCCTTAACAACCGGCCTATTATTCGCATTGGCTATAAGGAGTCACTATTTCTTCATTTAGAAGTAAAATAGGCTTAGGAACAAATATAATTGATGCAAATAGAATAATAAACTGGTGGCCTTTCGTTTTCACTCCCAGAAGTCTTCCTCTGCGCGTGCTCATACGTTGCCTTCTAGGCATTATCCTGGGGAGTTTGCGCGGATAGAAGGAACAAAGTCTTATTTGCATCTAGTGTATATGGGCTTGCTTCATCTTAGCTATTAACTTATGTGGATGTTCATATTATTTAACATGCCGAATTTTATCTAGGGAGGCACTAGGATAAGCGCCGAGATTAGGATCTTGTGATTTACGCAATGATTGAATTGCATAATTTAATTAAATGCAAATCTGTGGTAAAAAAATTACATACAAGGCCAATGGATTCCTTTGCCTCTTCCTTCACCCTTCTTGTTTCCCAACTCGAGGTGCATGTATGAGAAGCCAATTTTTTTAAGTGAAGTTAATCCTCAATATTTATAAAATATTTCACGTATCCTCTACGCGTGCTCCCACGTCGCCTTCTAGGCACTATCCTGGGCCTTTGCCTCTTCCTTCTCCCTTCTTGTTTCCCAACTTGAGGTGCATGTATGAGAAGCCAATTTTTTAAGTGAAGTTAATCCTCGATATTTATAAAATATTTCATGTGTCCTCTGCGTGTGCTCGCACGTCGCCTTCTAGGCATTATCCTAGGGAGTTTGAGCAGGTAGAAGGAAGAAAATCTTAAAATATTTCACGTATCCTTTGTGCATGCTCGTAGGTCGCCTTCTAGGCATTATCCTAGGCCTTTGCCTCTTCCTTTTCCCTTCTTGTTTCCCAACTTGAGGTGCATGTATGAGTAGCCAATTTTTTAAGTGAAGTTAATCATCGATATTTATAAAATATTTCATGTGTCCTCTGCGCGTGCTCGCACGTCACCTTCTAGGCATTATCCTAGGGAGTTTGAGTAGGTAGAAGGAAGAAAGTCTTATATGCATCCAGTGTATATGGGCTTGCTTCATCTTAGCCATTAGATTATGTGAATGTTTTTTTTTTTTTTTTTTTTTTTGGTATTGGAGGAATCGGCTTGCAGCCGACAGCCGCGCCGTAAACCCCCAAGTGACACTTGACAGCGGGAGGACCCACCACCCCGAGTCACACTTAATACACCTAGTGCCTCCCCTGGGTTTTGAACCCTTCACCTCTTCGTTGAGAATCAGTAGAGTCTTATCCAGTGGAGCCACCGCGGCCGGTGGTTAGATTATGTGAATGTTCATATTATTTAATATGCCAAATTTTATCTGGGGAGGCACTAGGATAAGCATTGAGATTAGGATCCCATGATTCATGCAATGAAAGAATTGCATAATTTAATTAAATGCAAATATGTGGAAAAATAAATTAAATACAAGGCCAATGGATTCCTTTGCCTCTTCCTTCTCCCTTCTTGTTTCCCAACTTGAGGTACATGTATGAGAAGCCAATTTTTTTAAGTGAAGTTAATCCTCGATATATATAAAATATTTCACGTATCATCTACACATGCTCGCACATTGCCTTCTAGGCATAATCCTGGGGAGTTTGCACGGGTAGAAGGAACAAAGTCTTATATGCATCCAGTGTATATGTGCTTGCTTCATCTTAGCTATTAGATTATGTGGATGTTCATATTATTTAACTTGCCGAATTTATCTAGGGAGGCACTAGGATAAGCATCCAGATTAGGATCTCGTTATTCATGCAATGATTGAATTGCATAATTTAATTAAATGCAAATCTGTGGTAAAAAAAATTACATACAAAATGGATTCCTTTGCCTCTTCCTTCTCCCTTCTTATTTCCCAACTTGAGGTGCATGTATGAGAAGTCAATTTTTTAAGTGAAGTTAATCCTCGATATTTATAAAGTATTTCAGGTATGTCTGCTTTACATCTATATAATTTCATAATGTTAGATCTCAAACCCGGTGCCCACTTTGAATATGACATAATAACATGTTCAAGACATGATGACATTATTAACAAGTTAAGTATGGTGTCAACTACTCCAGGAAGAAAATTTAAGATGTAAAATTACCCCTTAACAATAGAGAATCTCATGTTAAAAGGAAAAAAAAAACCACATTAGAGAATCTCATTTCCTTATCTATTCCATCAGATTCTATATTTATTTGTTCAAATAATATCGACAACCGAATGCACCTCTTTCAATGGTATCAAAGATTCAAAGCCATCTATTAGAGTAGTCATCACCTGTATTAACTTCTCAATATTGGCAAAAATAGTCGGTTTAATCATATCTCAAATCAACATTCAGAAATTCAATAAATGACATTCGTTGCATGAATGCCAAGTATTTTTTTTTTTTTTAAATGAAGTTGGTTTTGTCGAAAAATAAATTATTTTCAAACCAATATAATATTATTGGATATCCTCAGCAAAGGTTCGTCAAATAGTTAATGAATAGAAGAATCGGATGCCGCGATATAATTTATGTCAAAATCGTACACTATAAGATAGCCAAGCATAATCGCTGGTATCTTAGAAATTAAATGTCTTACAAAGCACGCCGCTCAAGTACGTCAGCACTGCCGCATAGCTCATAGGGATTAGAATATGAGACAAGTTGCATTACATTTTAATGGCGTTAAGGTCATCACGCCGAGACAATTACCGTCACCATCATCGAGACTAAAACGTAATCCCATGAATTTTCAAGGAAAATTATCCAAATAATCATAAATTTATTACACATTTACCAATTTAATTTTAAACATTATAAATTTTATCAATTAAGTTCTAAATATTTTTACATTTTGCCAATTGAATTTATCCGATCAATTTTAGCTAGAATTCGTTGACATGAATGATGGTTGTCTTGCAGGGTATGATTGGTATTGACGTAAATAATTTTTAATAATATTTTGATATTTTTGAAAATTTTTAATAAATTTAAAAAAATATATATCATTATTATCTTTCTTTTTCCCGTGTTTTTCTTCCTTTGCCGATGATCCTAGCTAGCTGCGCAGTCTGCCTCCTCGGCCCCACCAGTCGCAGGCGAGGGTCACGGCGTCGTGAGTCGAGCTGGAGCTCATGTGGCCATGAGCTTGAAACTCAAGTGTCCATGGCCACGAGCTCTATATCTCGTGTCCATATCTGCGAGAGCCTTGAGCTCTCATGGCCGCTGCCGCAAACTGGAAGCTGAAGCAACGGGCGAGGCCAGACAAGGATTGTGGCGTCATGAGTACTCGAGCTCAAGCAGCCATGGCTAGGAGCTCGAGATCCAGAAGTCGAATGGCTCAGTGAGCTTGAAGCTCAAGTGTCCATGGCCACGAGCTCCAAATCTCGTGTGCATGGCCGCAAGCCTTGAGCTCGAGGCTGCGTGAGAGAGAGAGAGAGTTACGGGGCGAGTTTTCTGGCTGAGTGCAATGTTGATGAAGGTGGCAGCAAGGTGGACAAGGGGAGGCCAGCCCCAATAGATCGAAAACCTTCGAGAACGTCCCCCAAAAAAGAACAGGAAAAATTAATCCTCGAACAAATCCCATTAAACGTTTTAAGAAAATCGTGGGAAAAGAGAGAGGGAGAGAGAGACATTGGAATGTTTCTCATGGATGCATGAGGCGGTCGTGGTTGCGGTCGAAGAAGGCGACGTGCTTTTGCAGAACGTACTTCTCCACATTATCACCTGAAATAACGATGTCCAAACCCATTCCCAGATTCAGACAAAAGGTCAAAAGGGAACAAACAGACTCGTGCTGCTTAACATGTCCCCGGTGAAGCAAAGGGAAAATCACACAGAAAATTAAAAACTAAAATATTAAAAAGTTAATTCAAAGAAGAAATATTACCACGCTGTGACCGGTTGATGTCCATATTAACAAATTCTAGCAAAAATTGACTAAATGAACTCAGTTAATAAAATATGAAAATGTTTAAAATTCAATTGAGAAAATTAAAATGTTTAGTACTGAATTAGTAAAAATGTAATAATTTTAAGCCGGCGATGAACATTGAAGATCCTTGCCCATGTCTCTCTATCTCGATTTTGACCCTTGCTGGTGGTTGTTCAATGGCAAAATAACAGTTAGAAAAGTGACCGGAAATCCTTTCTTATTAAAAAGTCTTTAAAATGGTGCGGTTATTAAATGAAAAGTTAATTAACACTCTGAAGAAATATTCACAATACCTCGCTGCTGCGTATCGAAATCCCCTTCTCGTGCTGTACCCCTTTCAAGAGAAAGAAAAAAATACGTGTTAAGTTACAAGCTCTCATGCAGTCGCCGGACAACAACATCTTCTCCTCTTCTTCGTCTTAGCCACCATCATCTTCTCCTTCATCTTCTTCTCAGCCGCAAGTCCTCCTTCATCTGCAGCTCCTTCCACGCGGACGAGTCCCACCATAAGTTCCTCCGCCCCCTTAGCACCTCCCCAAATTCAATGATGTCGCCTTCGACAAAATTCGTCCTCCTCGCTGCCGCTCGCGAGGAATCCGCGTCAACTTCAGTTCGTCGTTGTCCCAAAATATGAAAATGTTTCACACAACCCAGATCAGCGAGGAATTCAATTGAGCTAAAATCGGCGACTTAGCTATTGGATTATGTGGGTGTTCATATTATTTAATGTGCTGAATTTTATCTAGGGAGGCATTAGGATAAGCGTCAATATTAGGATCCTGTGATTCACCCAATAATTGAATTTCATAATTAAATTAAATTCAAATCTGTGGTAAAATAAATAAATACGATTACAAATGGATTCGTTTGCCTCTTCCTTCTCCCTTCTTGTTTCCCAATTTGAGGTGCATGTATGAGAAGCCAATTTTTTATGTGAAGTTAATTGTCAATACTGATAAAATATTTCACATATGTTTGCTTTGCATTTATAAAATCCCATAATGTTGGATCTCAAATTCCATGCCCACTTTGAATATGACAAAATAACATATTCAGGACATGATGACATTATTAATATGTTAAATGTGGTGTCAACTTCTCCAGGAATAAAATATAAGATAAATTACTCCTTAAGTATAGAGAATCTCATGTTAAAAAAAAAAAAAAAAACTATAGAGAATCTCCGGTAAATCTGTTCACCGCCGTGTGCGCATGGTGCGGTTACCCTCCTAAATGACCCAACTGCCGTCACTTTTTTGACGAATTTTCCTTAAAAAAATATCCGGACTCTGAAAAATCCCCTACTCTTCCCTCAGTCTCTCCCTACCACCAATCGGTCACCGCAAGCCTCCGCCACGCGTCGCCGTCGCCGTCGCCGTCGCCGTCGACTCCCCTTCCCGTGCCGTCACCCCTCGTCGTCGAGCCGCCCCCGGCCATCGCCTGCGCCGATCGTTTCGCGTCCCGCCTCGGCGAAGCCACCATCTCTCTCTCTCTCTCTCCCCGTGTTTCCTCTTCGAAGCAATTATTTTGTCAATCTGAACGGCTTTTTCCCTAATGAAGGAAGGTCGCGTGTAACTTCTAGGCAAACACAGCGAAAGTGAGAGAGATCTCTCTCCATGGCTTGATCAAGTTGCTACGAGGATCAGACTCGGACTTCCCAAGTCACCGGGCAGACCCAATTCGGAGATCCATCTCTGCATCGTCCTCACAGAATGAAGAGAAAGAGGGAGGGAGAAGAGACGGCGACGGCAGCTGGGACAGGCAGCAGCCGCGATGGCGGATCGGGGAGGGGTTACGAGGTGTTCCTGAGTTTGGGGCTTTTGCTTCCGCTAGGCTGAAGGTGCTGGTGAAGGAGATGTTATTATCGACATCCCTATAGATGTTTGCGTTTAATTTCTCATCGACTGATTATTTTGTATCATGATATCTGCTATAGAATTCGCTGTTGAGTTACATTTCGTTGTTCATTTTCTTCGTGTGATCACAAACAAAGACCCAGATGCACTGTTGAATACCATAGACACTATCCCTCCTCTCTGCCCTTGTGCTGCCACCGGACCTTGACTCTCTCTCTCCTTTCTCTCTCTTTCTTTGTTTTTTTGTTGTTGTTGTTGTTGTTTTTTTTTTTTTTTTCTAGTATAGTACAACCAATGCAGTGCTAAACGGTTGTGCAACGGTTACCATGCAGGTGGGCGTACGTGCAATTTTTAGAACTTTGAATCATTTAAGTGTGCAACTTTTTTCTTGATTCTCAAGAGGTATAAAGACATGATTAGAGATATTGATACCAAAGGCTTAATCACGATAAATATATAGTTTCAGGAAAAAGAAATATACTGGGTTGAGACAAACAAGCAACACAACAAGAGGCTTGTCCGCCCTGAGTTCTGTCTTTCGTAGTGCATTGTTTATTAAGTATCTTGCAGTTTTCACTAGTGGAATGGGCATGTCCTCAATTATGAAGGTTGCTACACTCTCTTGCAGATTTCTTTCTCCTTATTTCTTTTATCTAGTTTCTGTTTTTCTAGTTCAAATTAAACCTCATCTCAAATTCGAGTGAGTTTTACTTTTCCCCTAAAAAAGGATGAGAAATTGGCTTACTGTTGCAGTTATTGTGATCTAATCTAGAATAAAAAGTTAAAACAAATCCAGATGGTCAGCACCTCTTGATGTCTCACAATGAATTTCTCTTTACATTGACCTGATAGAACCGAGTGCATGTGGTTCTTTGTTCCCACAGAACTTGATCACTTTGTTAGTATGTTGTTGTTACTCTGTCAGCATGATACTTGTTCATTTTCTTTTTACTGGGTTGTTAATTCAATGTCTATATTAAATGCCAGGCAAAAAATTCATGATATTGAGAAGTGTTTAAACATAGTCGCCGCTCTACAGGCCAAGAAGGGTTCTGGTGAGGTTTGTTGTCTCACGCGACTCATACTACTGACTACGTGAACAAGATTTTGGGGGAATTTCCATTTATTTCCACAAGTTGATAGGGAAGTGGTGGTTATTTGCTTTTTAACAACAAGCTGTGGATTTTGGTAATTTAGTTGATGGTTGTCCAATTGATTGACGACCTTGTGTTGAAATTGTGAGGTTTTAAATCTTGAGATGATTGCGGTTACTTACCTCTGAGTAAATTAGGTCAAGATGTTCACAGGTAATTAGAATGAGAAAGAGACTATACTTCTAAAATGCTTGCTTGGCTTATTTGTGGAAATGAAATGTCGATGCACATCAGTAAATAGTAAGCCTTGTTTATGCTCTCCACGTTAGGAATTTTTCTCATTTAAAGGTACGGGGAACATGCTGATAGGTGTTGCATCTTGCTTGTTATACCTTATAAATCTTCCTTTTACTTTATCACATCAAATGGTTTTGTCATTGAGAAACGTTGGTATTATCTTCCATATTTGGTAATCGTGCATTAGAGGCTTTCAATCGCTTATCTTAAAATGAGTAGGAATTACCTGCATTTAGGTTCTTTTCAGAAAAGGAAATCACTTTGGCGGATATTTCTCATCCTTCGAGAAAGTGCAAGAGTATAGGAAGAGATATTGTGTTGCTTGTTATTCTGTTTAGAACCTGGTTAATGGTATTGCCAAAATCTGAAAAAGAAAGGCGGAGATATATCTAATTCAGGAGTTTTTTTCGTTTTTCTTTTTTGTTCTTTTTAAACTGTTTCTCATTGGTTGTTATTCTTTTTTTCGCTGAACCCTTGAGGGAGGTCAGAGCTGGTATCAGTATCTTGTGTATAGAATGAAATTAACAATTCATTTGTTTCATGCATCCCTTCATTTAAATAGGAGAATGCTTTCTTGCTGATTGAATATTCTTCAGAAAGCAATAGCTTTATCAAGCAAACCTTTTAACAGACTTATTTACATCAGAGTGAATCTAACACACTTGGCATAAGAAGTTAGTCTTAGAAATTGTTAACCATATGTGAAGTCTAAAGCCATCCTTTTCCTTGATGCAACATTTAAAGGCTCTCTTATTTCTATCTCTAGACGAACAAAAAGGTCGAGATTTGGATTTGGTATGATTCAATTCCATGGTCACCATATCTTATCTGCATCTTTTCCTGCATATTTACGTCCCAAGGAGATTTAGTCCGAGGGCAACATATCAGTGGGTGATCTGAGGATTCTCATTGACCTTGCGATAGCTAGTTTCTGTTTGTATGCACCCTTCTTCTTCTTGTTTTTGGTTTCTTTTTGTATGTTGGCTATTTGCAAACACTCCCCAGGCAATCACACATGTGGAAAACCTGTGATGCCGAATAGTTCCTTATTGTTTTCATCTAAGCAGCTAATATCCCCTTGCTTTCTTTGGACAGAGTCCTTCCTTGTTTCTTTACTACCAGCTATCTTTTGTAAGAGAACTAAAAATTTGGCCATCTCATTCTCTTCTGGTTACCAGTCTCTGCATAAATGGTGAATCCTAACAATACCTTCTGCCATCAACAAAGTTTCCTGCTCATGTGCTGTAAATACATATCTCTGCAGTGGACAAGAATCTGTGAGATTTATCCCGCACAATTAGTCCTTCCAAAACATCGACTATGAGGTTGCTAGACTTCTCAACCCCTCCACCAAGATCCATCCCTCCCTCCCTCCCTCCCCTCCCTCCCTCCCTCCCTCTCTCTCTCTCTTTCTCTCAACAGACACATGCAAACGCATGCAAACACACACAAACACAAGTACTATTATGTGCTGCCTCCATCTCTCTCTCTTTCTCTCAACAGACACATGCAAACGCACGCAAACACACACAAACACAAGTACTATTATGTGCTGCTTCCATCTTTCTTTGTAGTCCATCAAATAGGCTATGACCATTTCTGATATATCTCTCCATACAAAAATCCAGGATTTGAATTTATCAATCATTTCAAATTGGGGCACCTTGTTGCAACAATTACTTCACCACTCCATTCCACCTCAACAATTTCCTCTTTGGTTTATTTGATATGTAAAGCTGCATAACGACTGAAGCAAACTGGCTTAGTTGTTATAGCACAGTGACCTGTGATTGAGGATGCCATTGTATGCGTGCACAATAAGCATGTGTTTCTATTACAGTAAGATTGAATCATGGCTTCAGAACTGGAATTTAATTTGGAAATTCAAGCTGAACGCTTTTCGGCGCGTGTATTTTTACTGAGGATACTTAATGGGTATCTGTCAGGCTCATGCTGTTGACTATTGAGGCTTTTTACAAAGTAAACTTGTTATCACGTGACCAGATCATATTTTTTTAAATCTGGAGTTCTGGCTCATCATATCCCCTGGGGTTCTTTGTATTGTCTAAGAATCCACCAATGTTTTACTTTGCATTTTCTGTTTTTCATCTGGAATCCGCGACAGTCTATCAGTCATCTTTTATGTATAATGTCAACTAAATTTTCCTCATGATCGTGTTATGCTAGAAAATATTATCTTAAAAAAATCTTCTTGCTCCTCGATGTTCTCTTAACTGATCATATCACCCCTTTTCTTTCTTTACAAAGCAAAATGGAGGATAAGCTAGTTTAATTCTTGCCATACTAGGAACTACTTTTGGTGCGGTTGACATGATATGAAATATCCGATTGTCTTTTCTCCTTTGCAAATGCACTTCTGGAAGCAATATTCCTAATAATCTAGGTTAGTCCTTTGAAGAGCCCATGCTGATCTCAATAATGAGGTGGTTTTAGATTTGAACACCTGAATATCACCAGTAATATTTAGCTAGTTGCTTCGATGTCTGAAGGTCCAATTAGAAACCGACATGGGGTAGGATTACTGTATTGGGCTTTAGGACCTAAGACTATCCAAACTTCTACGGCGCAAAACAAATTAGGCACCAAGCTGACGGGTGTTTATGGCTCTTTATTTTGTCTGCAGGCACTCCTTGCTGATTTTGAAGTCTATGAAGGCATTCACGAGCTCAAATTGAAAATGCTGAGTCAGTATGTTTATGGCTGGGAGCAAATGTTATGTTGGAGTATTCTTGTGAAGAGGTTGTATTCGAGTTTAAGCAATGTCCCTTTCTCTTCAATAATGATGTCAAGTATATTATTTATTGCATAAATTTATGTTGCAGGCCACAGCCCTTCTACAAAAGAACTTAGAAAATACTAAAGCAAGTTTAGAAGTTCTTGTTGCTGATATACAATTCTTAAGGGACCAAGTAACAATCACGCAGGTAAGTCAGACTTATTTGGAACTTGGAGGTCCATGTTTGTTTCAACCTGTTTACCATGCCAGAATTGGGTAGGTCTGTTAGGGTGGAACTACTGTTGCTCTGAATTTTGTAACTGGCGTGAAGCTATAAATTGGGAAGACATGCTGATTTGTGGCGGTGATATCAAACGTATGTGAACTTGAAAAAATTCAAAGCTTGTTGTAGGACCATATCCTTTAGTTTATCATGGTAATTAAGTTGGTGGCCCTGGGAAATTTTCTTTCTTTCTCTTTTTTTTTGTTGTGGGGGGGGGGGGGTGTTTGAAACAGCCCTTGAGAGGTGAATTTTTATTTGGCAGGTTACGATTGCTCATGTGTATAATTGGGATGTTCACCAAAAAAGAATCCGTCGAGGTGGTGCTCCTGCCAAAGACTCTTAAAGGAATCTTTTCAGCTCGGATCAAGGTAGCAGAATGTGTGCTCCTGGATGAGATGAGAGTATGACTTTGATCTCACTATTTTCGATTAGGTGAATGAATTATGTATCGCTTTGTGATCGCAATGGTTGAGACCCTGACTATGAGTATTTTAGTTAGGTTTAGTTAGATTAACAGCATCACACAAAGCCTGTCATGTAAACGATTTTGATTGAGAACCTCTTGGGCTTGAGTTTTCACTTTCTGTGTGCGGTGCACCAGTTTTGAGTTAATGTGGGGTCCAGCTATTTTGTGTCGTTTCACCTTTGACTATTTATGTTTAGTAAGAGCCAATTTAAATTTGAATTCGGGGAAAAAACATGGGCCTGCCTGAGGTCCGCTGTGGAATACATATCAGGCAGAGTGTTTTCGGATCAAGTTAGTTGGTGCTGTAATTTAATGGGTCTCTTGTTGCCAGATCTTGGAGATTTCTATTATATTAGAGCAATGCAGGTATAGTCTGGTTACAAAGTCCGTGCCATGACAATATGTATATATATCATTAAAATCAACTTTTTGCAACTTTTAAGTATTTAATGTAGGTACATTACTAAGTCTGATTTTCGATTCGAGCCAATATAGTAGTGCCCAAGCTCGAGTTCAACTCCTATTAGATATTCGATGCTCATGGAGTATTAAATTTTCGGCTCGAGCTTCAAATTAAAGGATGGGCTTGACCTCAAGCTCAATAACTTCAAATATTATCCTCTACATATATGTGCTTGAGGTATACCACAATTTTCAGAATCTTACCCTCTATTTTCGTAACTATCGATTATTTTTTGAACAAAATAATAGAAATTGGATTAGAATTGCGAGTCTCTCAGGCAAAGTCTTAGTAAGCTTGACCTTGACTCGATGAAATACTTGGTGTAGCTCCAATGTAAGCTTGACTCGAAACTAGACCAATTGATATCAACTAATATTTAAGTCAAGCTTGAATAAGACGTAAGTTGGACTCAACTTCACCCCTAGTACTAGGCGTGCAAAGTCCGATATATGTATGAGGACTTTTATGGGCCAAATAGTATTTCCGACATTGAACTCCATGTTATGTGATGTAAACTCTTCCTTGATAGGAGGGTCACGCGCATCTTCTCGGGTAATTATGACTTCCAAATAAACGCGACTATCTAGGGAAATTGATGGAAAAAAGTATATTATCAAAATTCAATGGGACAATTAAAAGTCACAATGGGATAATATTTTTGTTTCTATGTAGAAGGAATGTATATTTATTATGCATGCTAATTATTCCTATGATCATGAATATACCAAGATGATCGAATGCAGAAGGCCATTAGTAAATTTGGGAAAATTTGTGTGTTTTCTCAAATAATCTATTAATGGTGCTTCATGCATTTCAATCGTTCTACGACTCTTGAAAACAGAAGGCAACCTAGAGCCGAATTCACATTTCACAACTTTTACATGGCAAAAGAAAAAGATTAGCGAGTGGAAAAAAGGCAAGTATCAATTGATCATGCCAATTAGTGCGAATTGGGATTAAATATTAGAAGATTTGCTTTCTTTGGCTTAGCAAAAGTAGAATGGAATTCTGGCTCTAGCTAAGAAAAGCTAATCCTTCTTAATTTAATGAGGAAAACAAAAGCAATCAAAATATGTTTTTCCAGCCTAGAAATGAAGGAAGAGATTCCTCCCTAAAAACGAAAACAAGAAAGAGATTAAAGGGGATCCATTATGCTTCCTTTGTGGTCACGCCAGACTTGAGTGGAGCTAAGTGACCAATTCAAATCATCTTTTTTATAATGATCATAATTCAATTTTGTCTAAAAGCAAAAGCACTAGAAAAAGCATCTCAATTAGGATCCCTTGATTCGTGCCAAAAAAGTTATATATGATTTCATTTGAGTTGTGAGTCTCATCTGTCTCACTTCTTGTTTCCAAAATTGAAGCACAAGTATGAGAAGCCTAATTTTTTTTGTGAAGTTAATCACTGATATTGATAAAATATTTAACATATACAATTACTTTATTGTTAGAATATTCAACTATTAAATAAGCTTTTATCTAATAGCTTATACTTTCAGAATAGAATAGTTTGTATATATATATATATATATATATATATATATATATATATATATATATATATATATTGTTGACATCTAAATTTTGACGATTTAGTTTATTTATTTATTGCATAGGAAATTAGGGGTTAATTTTATAGCATATAGATTTATATTTGCATTTATTTTGTTATTGGCATTTTATTTATTGGACCAGTGCGAATGGGTTCAAATTAGTTGGACTAAGCCCACGAAGCGAGCTGGTTGGCCCAAGCCCATGTTTTCTAATTATCTCGTGAAAAATAAAAATTTTGAAATTTTTCCGGGATATGAATCTTTTGGATAGAGCACATGTGTGAAAAAATATTGCAATTTATCTTTGCGAGATTTGGATTTCGAGAAAATATTTATCGTAATCTTGAATTTTTATCAATAGTGATTAGTTGGTGAAAAGGTATCGTGGATGTAGATTTGAAGGGGAAATCGAAAACTTATCTCCTAACCCCTATAAAAGCAACAGGGTACAAAGGGGGCTTTGGCTAGGTTTTTCTTTTGATCGAGAAAGGAGAAAAAGTTGAAAAAGTGAGAGAGAGAAACCGGTGAAAAAAAAAAGGGGAAAAGTCAACAAAAGCTTTTGCTTCTGTAGAGAGAGTACAGAGAGACATGAGAGAGAAGACCCGCGAAAGGACATGAAGAAAAGAAGAGAAAAGGGCTGCATCATCTTCTTCGTGGGACTCCTTCGCCAGAGACCTTTGCTGCCCGATCACCTTGCTAATTGTGCCGGCCGCCACCGCCGTTCCGCCAGTAGCCGTTGTCCCTCTCACTGCACCAGCGCCGCCGCCTCGCCGCTCCACCTCCGAACCTCTGCCCCGCTGACGCTGAAGCTCCGCCAGTCCGACGAAGCCACTGCACCCGACGACCGCTCCAGCTCTCCCCCGACGCTCAGCCGATGCCGTGCCGTTGTTCCTGCCATGATCCGACGCCACCGGAGCCCCAAATCAGCCGTACTGCCGAGCCGATCTGCCCTCTGTTGTAGCCCACTGAAACCCGCGACCTCCTCCTCGCTTGCCACCGCGCCGGAGTGCCACCCAATCTACACCTTCTGCAGCAACTGACGCTGCCGCGCCCCTATACCCGGAGTTCGCCGCGACTCACCGCTCCTGCAGCCATCTGAGCGACGCCGCTGTAGCACCCGTGACCAGCTACTGCAGCTGTGTCCACCAGCCACCGAGTCCCTTCGCTGGAGCTCCGACCACCGTGACTTCCTTTGACGGTGACCCACCACACAGCCACTGCCTCTGCTGGAGTTCCCCTGCCAGACCTCCAATCAACCGGTTGCCCTTGGAGACCCACGGTTCCACGTGAGAAAGGAAAGAAAAAAAAAAAAAAGAAAAGGGAAAATTAGGTAGTTTTTATTTATTTACTTACTTTTTTTTTCTTTCCTTTTTATTTTATTCTTTTAGTGAAATTGTTCCCTTTAAATATGTGATTGAAATCCTAATAAGAAATAGTTCCTCAAGTTAGGGATTGACAGTTTGATTTTCACGCCCGAAATCCGACTCGCAATCCCTTAAAAGAATCGACTATATTTTCATTGAAAAAGAGAAAAACAAAAATCGAGTAATTGCTTGTTAATTAGAAACCATATCTAGGGTTGTTGATATGGATTTTAATTTAACATTGCAGATGCTTTCGTAGTTTTGGAGGTAAGTCCTGCATTATTTAATTACTTTCTTGGGTGTTAAATTGGTGGCTTGCGCACCTGAATGAACACCTCACATGTTAAGGAGATAGTTTAAAATCAATTCAAGGTGTTTGCCAAACATTTTTTTCAAAATAAAAAGAAAGGTACCGAAAGGGCGTTAGAGAATTCTAGCGTAATCAAGTCCCCGTACCCATAGTCTCTGGTTCGTAGGAGTAAAGTAAAATCTCCCGTTACTTTACTTGGGTTTCTAATCGACCCATCAAAAAATAGATTAGTGGCGACTCCTAATTAAAAATTTGCACGTTAACAATTCAAACCTAAGTCGCGAATTGGTATGGGCTTGGGAGAGCCCGAGTTAAGTCTAGGCTTAACAATCCATTAGCCAAATCATAGGCGGTCCAAACCCCGAAAAAATAAGGTCGTGACAGCTTGGCGACTCCACTGGGGATCTTGAGTTAAAACTCTTAGTGGACTTAGGCCAATTTTTCTTTTCTTTTGAAAAAAGTTTTTGTTTGGCAGGGAGGATTCCAGGTACGTCCCTAACATTTAAGGTGTTAAATGTTTTTGCAGGATGGGAGGTATAAGGGGAAGTGTTTGCTAACCTTTATTTTGCAGAGAGATGTAGGAATGTATGGTTTATTTTCATGAACGAAGTGTTGTTTGATTTAAACTGCTGTGCATGCTTTGCATTTATCACTACACTTTGCATACACGACCTGCCGTCAGACCTGGGCCACATAAGATCATTTAGGATGGTATTGAGATGGATACCACTCCGACCGCATGCTCGTGGTATGAGTCGCCCATCTCAATCCCGAAGTTTCTTTCATGGTGTCAAGAGTACCCACATCGGTCCGCATGCCCACGACCCAGGTCGGCTCTTTGACCAAGCCGAAGTCATGAAGAGCCGACTTAGTCCGCATGCCCGCGGCTAGTCCAATCATTCTTATGGTTTCACTTTGTTAAGCCTGTCTAGAGTAGAAATCGAGCCTCACATCTCATGTGCATGTCTATTTGATTGCCGTTTCTTTGGTGAAGTAAGTCTTTTATCCCTATACTATGCAATTTACTTATTTTGTCATATTTTTAGTCGGTCCATGACGATTTAGGTCAATCATTGATTTAATTCATTTGTCAATTATGAATGAAATGAGGAAATTGCCATGCAATGAATCATTTGGAAAATAAAAAAAAAAATTGGAGAATTTGTCTTCGATTCATGACTATGAAATTCGATTTTGTTAGGGTGTCAAATTCCCTTCTTGTACAAACTTTTCATGAAAAAAAATGAAAAATTGATTAGATTATTGTCATGGATTGGTTCTCTATTTACACATCGTGCTTACATATTTTCATTTATTTCAAATTAGGTGATAACGGATCCCTCACGCTCTCCCATCATCACTCGATTAAGAGCTAGAATGGCTGATCAAGCTGAAATGCGTGATCGTATGTCCGCTGTGGAGACTCAACTCCAACAAGTACTCGCCTTTATACAGCTTGTAACGGATCAACTCCAATTCCTCCAAGCAAATCCAACGGCTGCACCCGCTCTTCCTGAAGTAGTTATCCCGAAGCAAGCAAACAAGGTTCAAATGATTGACGACAACATGCCTGGGCTGGAAGATGACCCACCGTTGATCACCGCTGAAAAGGCTAAGCTTGATAACGTTCCTAAGACGGAGCAAGATGAACGCTTCACAAAGCTGGAAGAGAAGGTGAAGCAATTGCAAGGATCACGGAGCTCACTTCCATTCGACTTGTCAGTGTATGAGAAAGTCAAGATGCCAAAGAAATTTAAGATGCCGGAGTTCGAGAAGTACGATGGTACTTCTTGCCCGAAAGCTCAGTTGCAGATGTACCACGTACGCATGGCCCAACATGTCAAGAATGAGCCTCTCATGATTCAATCGTTCCATGCTAGTCTGATTGGGCCTGCACTGAATAGGTACATAATGAAGAACATAAACCTTCTCGACACCTAGATTGAAGTGACTGATGCGTTCCTAAAGCAATATAAGTTCAACATGGATATTGCACCTTCCCGAGAGGATCTTGAACGGATGGAGAAGAAGAAAAGCGAGTCGTTCAAGGAGTATGTTGTGAGGTGGAGAAATTTGGCCACTCAAGTCACTCCGGAGCCTGCTGACAAGGAGCTAATGAAGTTGTTCGTCAAGACCCTTCCGTTTGAGTTTCGCAACCGAATGGCTAGCACGTACGTTGAGAACTTCAACCAACTTATCCCGGTGGGTGAACAGATTGAAGTTGGGCTAAGAGATGGATGGTTCAATGAACCAACCAATCAAGGCAAAAGGTTCACCATGAAGAAAGACAAAGAACCAAGCACGGAAGTCAATGTCACATATGCACAATCTAGCAAGCCTCCAGTTGTTCATGTCCCTAAGAATCAACAAAGGGAAGGCCAATCGTCTGCCCCTCGGCAATTTGTTAAGAGGCAATTCACTCCTCTTCCTGGCCCTCTGTCCCAAGTCTTAAAGGTTCTTCAAAAGAAGGGGTTGCTGTCTTATGAGTCGAAGCGACCCAATGCTGAAAAATTTTCCAACTACGATCCCTCCAAGAAATGCGAGTATCATATGAGGGAAGTAGGACATTCGACTGATGAATGCTTGACTTTGAAACATAAGGTCCAAAACTTACTGGACACCAAGGCATTTGCCTTCAGTACCGCTCAACCGAATGTCAAAGAGAATCCTCTACCTGAGCATGAGGATAGGGTGAATGCCATTGATGAAGGAACTTTGGAAGAAATGGGCCCTGGCCCACAAGAGTAACTTATTACTTTTGCTCATTCCCCTGCGCGGGAATTTTTATCGCTTTCTAGGAATTTTATCGCTTTTTAGGAGTTATTATCGCTATTTAGCGATTGTTTTCAATTTCTTCTTTTTCACTCTCTTTTTAGGACTTGAATTCGCATTTTTCATTCAATAAATGTAATTGATTGATGAATATCAATGAAATTACAAGTTTTATTTTGAGGGCATGACGGGGTACTCCAAACCAGTCCAATGACGATATCCAACCATGAAAAAGAAAACTATCATCCACAGAGGAATCCTGAGGGCTGGACTTTTTCATGCTTCCTCTCAAAAACTTTTTCGAAAACATAAGCATTTCATTGTTAAAAAGAAAGAAAAGATAAACATTTTCCCAAAGCTTGTAGCAGATTAAACCTGTTTGTTTTTCTGACTCATTTGCTTCTTGTCTCAGAGCATAATTCTATAACTTGTTATGACAAGGGACATCTGAGAATAGCGTATCAAGTTTCAATGATCATATACTTAACTTGTGATCAATAGGTTTAGAGCGCACTTGCAATGAAAAAAGATTTGGGGCAAGTAAAAGAGAACCATCATTCTTCAATGGAAGATCCTGGGGGCAAGTTTGCTCCAAATTACAGCCTATATGTGGTAAAGAAGGTACTTTCAAGAAGTGCCGTCCTAGCATAAATGGGTAGTCATGAGTTTTCTACTCCAATTAATTCAGATGCTGTCAAGAAGTATTACCCATGATAGAATTTGCCATGTCATGTTTTGAATTGCAAACATTTTATGATGAATAAATTGCCTCATTGAGTTGCAAATTCAATTGTCTAAACTTGTTGCAAATATTGCATGTTTTCCTTGATGAATTATGTGAGATAAATTGAATGTGTCAAATGGGATACTTTGGAAGGATGAAAGGCAAACCATATTCCATACACTGTTTCATACACTGACCCCCAGTGAGTTGTGTGAAAAATTCCATGCCCATGAGGAAAAGGGTGATCTTGCCAAGGGTACGTCAACCAAGTTGATGAGAGGCAGTTTCTTCTACTACCCGAAACGCTCCAGGTATATCCATTGTTTAGCCCTTTGAGCCCACACACATAAAGAGCTTTTAAATTATCCCTGTCAAGAGTCGTCCCATACTGGGACAAGATTTCAAATGAATGATAGGAATTTTCTTACTCACACTTGCATCAATATTCGAGTATTGCTTTTACAGTGTGACTTGTACGATAATTTAAAGTGCCTTAGGACGACGAAGAGCGGTTCTTTCTCTATCCTATACACTTTATTCATTGCATAGCCCCTTGAGACTATGAATTCATTTCATGTTAAACCCAGTTGGTGATCATCTCCCACACTGGGGCAAGAAAAGAAAAATCAAACCACTCAAGTAGCATGGTTTACAATGCTGATAAAAGATGAAAGCTGTGCAAGTAAAAAAAAAAAGGTGCAAAAAAATGGAGCATGAAAAAGCAGTGTGCCTGGTAAAAGCAAGGCCAATGCCCAAAGAAAAAATCAAACACTTGATGAAGTGAGTCGTATCCCCAACAAGGTGGTACCCAAAAAAAAAAAAAAAAACTCAAATGTTGAGATGTTGCAATCAGTGGAGTTGTGATGTGAAGAAAATCTTCGACAATGGGGAGGAAAATTGTTGGAAATGTCAAGATGATCACTAACTTTAACCCCATAAACACTTTTTGAGCCAAATGATCCTTTCATTTCTCAACCTATGAACCGAACCTACGTTACGTCCCTTACAAAGTTTCTTCAGATTAGAGCACTTGAATTAACGTAAAAGTTCATATGTTTGGAAGCATTGCTTGAAGAAGTGCGAGTAAGATAATTTCTACCTCATTTCTCATGTTTCTTGGCTTGTAAACCCCAGGATGATGGTGAAATATCATTCATTTTTTAATAACCTTGACTCAAAGAGTCTCCTTTACTAAGCCGTTGACCAAGCCAGCGTTACGGTCCTTGTTAAAGACCTCTCAGATTGGTAAGTTCATACCACTTGCGAGATTGCTCGAATCCTTGTTTGGCATGATGATGAAAGATAGAGTGATTGTCAAAAATCCTGCATCAAAGGTCAAGATGAAACAGCCCATTTTAATGAGGATGAGTGAAAAGTCCTTTCAGACCAAGAGGTCCCCCATTTGGCACGTCTATGACACTCATGTGTTCAGATTGGAACATTCTTTGTGAAATCCTTCCCAATGGAAGTTAGGTGATGCAAGCTTGATATAAATCACAGCGCATGAACCGCCCTTAAATCAATGCATGTTTGTGATCATAAATGCATATCGCTTCTCCTATGACCATGTTTTGCAGAAGACATTTCCCTCAGGAATAGAGATGATACCAGGTAAGTATATCTCTATCCATACCTTAAATACTTGTCATTGTGCAGGTATTCTCTCTCAAGTGTATCGACACTTGACTTGGTCAAGCTATCCAGTTATATCGACCCGGTGTGCTTTCGTAGCCTGGAGTCCTTTTTAATTGACACTCGATGGAGTTGTCCCCCAAAGATTTTTCTCCAGATTCAGTCTAATTAAGGCGACCGAAGAAAGGTACGGGTCTTGGAAAATGATTCCTTATCCAGGCGACCGTAGATAGGTACAGGTCTTGGAAAGTGAATCCCTGTTTAGGCGACTGTAGAAAGGTATGGGTCCTAGACAACATTTATTGCTCTAACAAGCGACCGTAGAAAGGTACGGGTCCTGGAAAAACAATTTTCCCATTCAGGCGACCGTAGAAAGGTACGGGTCCTAGACACAACCAAACACTGCCCTACTAGGCAACTGTAGAAAGGTACGGGTCCTAGAAAAATAGTTTCCTTACAAAACCTTGCTGCCCTACTAGGCGATCGTAGAAAGGTACGGGTCCTAGGAAAGTAGTCTCTTCATTACTATTTTAGGCGACCGTAGAAAGGTATGGGTCCTGAACATGTAACACCAACTATCTTGAATCACTCTACCCTCCTTGAAGGTAAGATATTCCAGGTAAGTTCCTTTACCATTTGCAAACAAATTGCATTCCAAAATTTTGACATCTCAGTCTGGATCTGGATGTCTCAATTCTATTCGTTGAATGTTTCACTTTGGATGTGAATGTTCTTCGATCTTCCTCGTTACCTCATTTTGGATCTAGGTATTTCGAGTTCAAAATCTTGACATCTCTGTCTGGACCCTAGATGTCTTGATTATTTTCGTTAGAGCATTTCACTCTGGATGTGAATGTTCTTCGATCTTCCTTGTTATACCTTAGTCTGGATCTAGGTATTTCGAGTCCCAAATTCTTGACATCTCAGTTTGGGCCCGGATGTCTTGATTATTTTCATTCAAACATTTCACTCTGGATGTGAATGTTTTTTCAATTATTCTCGTATACCTAGTCTGGATCTAGGTATTTCGATTTCCAAAATTTCAACATCTCAGTCTGGATCTGGATATCCTAATTATTTTTGTCTAAACATTTCACTTTGGACGTAAATGTTTTTCGATCCTTCTCATTATACCTTAGTCTAGATCTAGGTATTTTGAGTTTTTCAAAAATCTTGACATCTCAGTTTTGATCTGGATGTCTCAATTTTTTCCGTTGAACATTTCACTTTGGATGTGAATGTTCTTACCTGTTACGCTTTTCAAGGAACCTGAGTGAGAGTTGGGTACTTGTGGAGTAAATAGGGATTTATCATGTACCTCAAGATGCTCTACCGCACTGACTGGTAAGTAATTGTAGGTACGCTCTTTCCTTTCACATCATGCATTTGCATTAGCATTTACATGCATCATATGAGTTGAATTTTAAAAAATGGGATACATTTCCCGACAAAAAATCATTCAATGCGTGTGCATAGTCAAAATTTAGGTCTCAATTTGTCTTTGAAGGCAACCTCTTCGAGCTCACCTTCAAAGAGGGATAGCTCTTGACACCTAAATTTTGACGATTTAGTTTATTTATTTATTGCATAGGAAATTAGGGGTTAATTTTATAGCATATAGATTTATATTTGCATTTATTTTGTTATTGGCATTTTATTTATTGGACTAGTGCGAATGGGTTCAAATTAGTTGGACTAAGCCCACGAAGCGAGCTGGTTGGCCCAAGCCCATGTTTTCTAATTATCTCGTGAAAAATAAAAATTTTGAAATTTTTCCGGGATATGAATCTTTTGGATAGAGCACATGTGTGAAAAAAATATTGCGATTTATCTTTGTGAGATTTGGATTTCGAGAAAATATTTATCGTAATCTCGAATTTTTATCAATAGTGATCAGTTGGTGAAAAGGTATCGCGGATGTAGATTTGAAGGGGAAATCGAAAACTTATCTCCTACCCCCTATAAAAGCAACAGGGTACGAAGGGGGCTTTGGCTGGGTTTTTCTTTTGATCGAGAAAGGAGAAAAAGTTGAAAAAGTGAGACAGAGAAACCGGTGAAAAAAAAAAAGAAGGGAAAAGTCAATAGAAGCTTTTGCTTCTGCAGAGAGAGTACAGAGAGACGTGAGAGAGAAGACCCGCGAAAGGACGTGAAGAAAAGGAGAGAAAAGGGCTGCATCGTCTTCTTCGTGGGACTCCTTCGCCGAAGACCTTTGCTGCCCGATTGCCTCGCTAATTGCGCTGGTCGCCACCGCCGTTCCGCCAGTAGCCGTTGTCCCTCTCACTGCACCAGCGCCGCCACCTCGCCGCTCCACCTCTGAACCTCTGCCCCGCCGCCAGTAGTTTTATTTATTTACTTACTGTTTTTTTTCTTTCCTTTTTATTTTATTCTTTTAGTGAAATTGTTCCCTTTAAATATGTGATTGAAATCCCAATATGAAATAGTTACTCAAGTTAGGGATTGACAGTTCAATTTTTGCGCCCGAAATCCGACTCGCAATCCCTTACAAAAATCGACAATCCAATCTCAAGCCCGAGATTTGATTCGCGATTTAATTTAAAATTGGCCAACCCGATCTCATGCGCGAGATATGGTTCGTCAATTTTTGGATATCAATCTTATCTTTTGTTTGATTTGCTATCGTCAAGTTGGTTGAGTCAAATCTTATTTTCGTAAAATAAAAAATAAAAAAAAATCTTTATTAGGATTAGGTTTGTTGTTATCTTGCATATTTAGGATTGCAATCTTATTATGAATTTTTAAATAAAAAAATCCAAAAAAAGAAAGTGCAATCATTTAGGTTAGTTTTTTATTTGAATTGCATATTTAATTATGTGTTAGTTTTAATGTTGAATTTCTTAAAAAAAAAAAAAAACAAACACAAAAAAAATCATTGTGCATATTAGATTAGAATTGCATGTTTCATTTTAACTTTAGATCATCTTTTTTAGATAAATTGTATTTTAGATTTAGATAATGTCTTAGTTTAAATTAGGATTTAATATGACTTAATCCCTAGTTTAAATTAGATAGAATCTTAATCTAGCTAGATCATTTCAAATGTCATAAAATTTGTCTTAGGATAAATTGGTTGCAATTTCTAGGATAGATTGCATTTTTAAAATAAAAAATGTCATTTGTATGTCATATAGAATTAGCTTCATAAAATGCACGTCATTTTAGTGATTATTGTTAGGTTCATTAGATTGGGTCATTTAATAAATGTCGCGTGACATATACCTCACGTATTAAATTGCATGTTACATGTCATTTTAGTTGAAATAATTTTGTACGTCATTGCATTGCATTGCACGTCATTAGAATTAAATCATTTTGGTTAATTTAGATTGCATATTTAATTATTACATGTTCATTAAGAAATTACAAAAATTCTTATTCATTCATATAGTTTATGACATATTGCCATGCCATATCATTTCATATTAGATTAGAAGCATTGCATTGCATATGGACTATATTTTCATTGAAAAAGAGAAAAACAAAAATTGAGCAATTGCTTGTTAATTAGAAACCATATCTAGGGTTGTTGATATGGATTTTAATTTAATATTGCAGATGCTTTCGTAGCTTTGGAGGTAAGTCCTGCATTATTTAATTACTTTCTTGGGTGTTAAATTGGTGGCTTGCGCACCTGCATGAACACCTCACATGTTAGGGAGATAGTTTAAAATCAATTCAAGGTGCCTGCCAAACATTTTTTTCAAAATAAAAAGAAAGGTACCGAAAGGGCGTTAGAGAATTCTAGCGTAATCAAGTCCCCGTACCCATAGTCTCTGGTTCGTAGGAGTAAAGTAAAATCTCCCGTTACTTTACTTGGGTTTCTAATTGACCCATCAAAAAATAGATTAGTGGCGACTCCTAATTAAAAATTTGCATGTTAACAATTCAAACCTAAGTCGCGAATTGGTATGGGCTTGGGAGAGCCCGAGTTAAGTCTAGGCTTAACAATCCATTAGCCAAACCATAGGCAGTCCAAACCCCGAAAAAATAAGGTCGCGACATAATAACATGTTTAGGACACGATAGGCGCGTTACGCAATCGTTATTCTTCTTAAAATCAAACATATTTCAAAATAAAGATTCAGATTGTTAGATCAAAATCTTGAATTAAAGGGTCTTTAGATTTTTGTTATTAATCAATAAGGACCAGCAAAGATTTTAACGGTGCATTTCATTTCAATACGATACTTGTTACAAATATAATTACTCTCCTAGTTGATCGAGGATCAATTGATCATGCAATTAAATATAAGGAGATCTGCTTTGTTGGGCTTAGCAAAAGCATAATAGAATTCTCGCTCCAACTGACAAAAGCTAATCCTTTTGAATTTAATGAGCAAAACAAAACCAATTGTGCGTGATTGTACAATGAAAGTAAGCAAAAATTTTGTTGCAATGATCTGAAGGTGAACAGCATCTTGTTTATCAGTACCGGAGTCTGCTAGCATAGTGAAAGTAAGCAATAATTTTGTTGCAATGTTTGGTGGGGAATAGTATTAATGCATATGTTGCTATAGTTTCTGGTGGCTATCTTCTCTTGGTGATTTTGTTCTTCTTCTAGTAGGTCGACCCCATACCAGTCATCTTCTTTCGCATCTCCACTACGATATGATTGGTAGGAGCTTTTCACTGTTGGTGGACTCCTTAATTTCGGAAATGATTTTCTCCATTAGTGCAACAAATTCTTGTGGTGATTGTGTAGCAGCAAGGTGGGCTGCTGCAAGAGATTTCCGTTGCCGGATTGATGCATTTGATGATCCGACTAATGTTATTTGTGATCTTATGGTGATTTGGGTGTTTCGATTGTTTAACCAATTCCTGACTGATTTTTCAGAAGTTTGTATCTTCAGAGAGCACATATAGCAAAGTTTATCCCCACTCCCACAATTTATGCATTCTTACCTTAAAAGCCTGCATTTATTTCTCGAGTTACACACATTTTCTTGATAAGTGATTACCAAGCCTCACTTGATCCACACCAAAAATTTGATGGAGAAATCCATCCCTATAAATTAAATTTACCAAATTTTCACTAAAAAGACAAAATTGCTCCAAATCATCAATTGCAATTTTATTGGTGTCCAAATTCATTAATCTTCCTTTCTTTTTAGTTTTTCTATTTCAATGTATGGTTCAATTATCATAATTAACAATTTCACATATTTAGTTTTTCTTTATTGTAGGAGTTTCAAATATATTAAAAACACCATTTCTTTTTTCATTGTTAGATTTTTCTTCCATAAAAAGAAAGCCCGATTATGAGTATTCAATTTCCAGCTTGAGCTTGACTAGAAAAAATCGAGATATCAAGCTCATGTAGACTCGATACAATCATGTTATAAAATGAGTTCAAGTTTGAACTCAATATGTTCAAATTTTATCCTTCGCATTTATGTAATTCCATATGTATATCACAAATTTTAAATATCTCGCCCTTTATTTTCTGTAACTAACAAATATTTAACTGAATAAAACAATAGAAAGTTCATTAATGGCGAGTCTCTCAATTGGCATCCCGTGATTCATGCCAAGATTGAATTGCATAGTTCGAATTGGAAACAAATCAGTGGCCTTTTGTCTTTGCTTAGAACATACGCAGGTCCATCGTCAAGTCTTTGTTTGATCCTCTTGTGAAGGCAAAGAAAAAGCACTAAAGTACATTTATCTAGTCAATTTGCTTAGCATGCGTTGGTCTGCACACAGCCAAATTGCACATCAAACAGACTTGGTGACTCACCCACAAGACTGGCATGACGTGTTTGGCTCACGGAAAATACCGAGAAACACGGATTGATATCATGAAAAAAAAAAGCATAAAAACATTCATTTGAGAATAAAATGTTTCAAAAATCTCAACTTCGTCAGCATCATTGTCAAGGAGGAATCACATTATCTTAGCAATTTCCATCAAGAATCAACTAAAGTTCGGTGAGGACTCTTTTTCTCAATGAAAGTGATCTATATTGTACACCTAGTTTGTAAAGCAAAACTCAAATTGCGTTAAAGATTAAAATGAACATGTACTTGAAATTAAAGAATATAGAAAACTTTAACCATTGTCTTCTAATTTTTTGAATAATTAAGTCAATTTAAAGTGCGGGAACTTCTAAGTATGTCGGCCAACTAAAATTACAAGGTGACTAGATCTAGGCGAGGGCACCCCTTGCCCGTAGCAGTGAGGACCGGGACCCACCCGTGGTCGGGATCTTATGATTTATATTCAAATTGTAACACTATAAGATGGCAAAACATATTCGCTGGTCCCTTAAAATATGTTTTCCCAAGCATACCGCTCAGCAACTTTAATTAGTAGCCTTTTCTTTTTGGCATAGCTCTGACGGATACAAACAGTGTAATTTTTTGCACTTTTTAAAATTTTCTAAAGGGGAGGTCAACTAAAAATTTAAGAAGGACAACTGTCTTGAAAAAAATGCGGAAACGAAAATATAAGGTTTAGGGATTTGATTATGCTTGCAGTAGGGTTAGCAATTGACCTAACAATGCCTTTTTGACACCACATTTCTCGGATGAATTTTTTAGTGTGGAAATATTGTAAGTTGTCTATTTCGTATGTTTTTATTCACATCACGTGTCATGCATGTAAAAATCGACATACCCCCTCATGTAAGGTGAAGTATTATTGCTCTGATTCCTAACTACTTAAATTTTTCGGAAGAGTGATTTCTCTAACATCCATATCTTTTAAAATTTACTCAATGAGGTAATCGGGAAGCATTCAATCGTGTTTGATAATTTCGCATCTATGTACGTTTTGAATCACAAGAGAAGAACAAAATCTCCTTTTTTTGATACCCAAGCTATTTGAAACTGTAAAGATTGAGCCGAGCTCAAGTTAGCCGCTTGATTTGCATCCCTAATTAACTCACTTTCCATAATGCAGAATCATGTTTGATACGGACATGCATATGCCACTATTGAATCTTTTGAGCATGATATATGCATAAAAAAACTAATAGCCCTAAGCAAATGTGGATTAATTTAAGGAACAACTCGACCTTTCTATATACTAACAAAATTGTGCTGTCCATACTTACGGTGAAATCAGATATTTTTAAGTGGAATATTAAAAAACATCCGATATTTGAAAAGTAAATTAACCCAATATTAAAATGAAGTGGTTATTATTATCGGCTAATCAGATATTTTTTAAGAGGAAGCGATTGCCCCCACTCCCCACTCATTGCTTGAAGTAGAAGTAAATCGTGCGGTGGAAAGTGATGCAGAGCGCTCTCTCTCTCTCTCTCTCTCTCTCTCTCTCTCTCTTCGCGTTTTCCTCTTCGCAGACTTTCGTCAATTATTTGGTCAGTCTGAATGGTTTTTTTACTTACGAACGAAGGCCGCAGGTAACTTCTAGGCAAACGCAGCGAAAGTGAGAGATCTCTCTCCGTTGCTTTATCGAGTCGCTACAAGGATCAGACTCGGACTTCCCTTGTCACCTCGGACAGACCCAATTCGGTGATCCATCTCTGCATCGTTCTTCCAGAGTGAAGAGAAAGAGGGAGGAAAAGGAGATGGAGACGGCAGCTCCAACAAGCAGGAGCCGTGATGACGGATCGGGGAGTGGTTACGAGGTGTTCCTGAGTTTTAGAGGTCCCGACACCCGTTTAACCATGGCTGATTGTCTCTACAATGACCTGATCCGTGCTGGGATCCGTGCTTTCAAAGACAACGAAGAGCTCCGATTTGGCGAAGAGATCGAAGGTGGCCTCTTGCAAGCGATCAATGACTCCAGAATTTACATCCCTATTTTCTCCAAAAACTTTGCTTCAAGTAAATGGTGCCTCCGTGAGCTGGCACGCATAGTAGAGCTATCGAGAGATAACAATGAGAAAGTGGTCCTCCCTATATTTTACGACGTCGACGCGGATGATGTCAAGCTTAAGACTAAGTTATATAGGAAAGCCCTTCGAAAGCACAAGAGCGACTATGGGAAGGATTTAGCAAAGAAGTGGAAGAAGGCTTTAAGAGAAGTTGCCAGAATTAGAGGAAGGAATCTAAAAGATCACGGGTATTTTTTGCTTCTGTATTGTCTTTATTTTCTTTGTAGAGATTTTCGATTTCTCGTTCCTTTAAAGAATACTTATTCGGTTTGCTGCTGTTGGATTTGACGCAACGAGGAGCTAGAAGTTTTGCTTAGAGGACGAGGTTTCTTGCACAAATTGACTCTTCACTTTTAATACCAATTTTTTGTAACAATTAAAGTTAAGGTATATTAACTTAATTGATTAATCTATAATGCCAGAAAACCAAGATATCCATGAAGATCTAAGATATGATAAAATAGTAAGATCATATATGTGTGAAATATAAAAATTTTAGTTTCTTAACTTCAATTGCATTCCGTACATAAAGTTGAGGACTTTTGGTGCAATTTTCCCCAACCCAATGCCTAAAATGTTAAAATTTTAGTTTCTTAACTTCAATTGCATTCCGTACATAAATTTGAGGACTTTTGGTGCAATTTTCCCCGACCCAATGCCTATAATGTTTTCTTGAAAAATTAGATTGAGTTTGATGTTAAATCTTTCTTCTTTTTGTTATACTAATAAAAGCTGAGGAAGAATTGGCCCAAAATAAGAGAGCTCAGCAAGGAGCTTCTTTACGTGTTCCAAGCTATTAATGATTATAGTTATTTCATACTTGTTAGTGTTTGATGTACTTTAGGGAGACATAAAAATATGCTGGAGACACAGAAATTATAGCATAGACTTAGTCTATGCGATATCCAAAAACTTGTGGATTCAGTTTCGGCCATAGGGAATTCATATGCATTGCGACTGTTTCCCTTGAGTTAACTGGCTAATTACAGTCGCATCCCCGAGTTACACAAAAATAATGGGGCTTCTTTATGATGATAGTTTTACAACCCCATAAGGGGAAACTATAGGTCATGGTTTTTCTTGTCGGTCTGAGTATACAAGACCGAACATTACAAAGATCTTTGTGTGCCATTATCCAAAAGGAAAAAAAAAGGATCTCTGAAACTGTTAGAGGTTTATTTCTTGATTAGTTTGCAAAGGACTGACTTAGCTTCGGGTGTATTATCAATCTTGGGCTTTTGTTTTCATTGCGGTGGGGCAGGGGTCAGAGGCTCCTCTAGTGGCCAATTGTGGATAGACAAGATCTGCAACCTTAAACTGAATATTCTTCTATAGCGATTTATAGTAGGATATTATAACATAAAAATTGATTTTTGCTCTTGCTTTAAACATGGACCTATTCATGGCCTCAGATCTTAATTAACCAAAAATTCATCTAAGGGACTTCCAAGTAGTTGTAGCTATGGTTGGATAGAAACCTGTAGAAAATGGATAAGTACTTTAACAATTATAAGGGACCTTATGTAGCTACCCTCTATCCTAGTTTGTGATGGTTTTCTGTAAACCCTAGTCGTTACTCTCTGCTTACTTACATCCTTCTTCATTAAACCTTGCTGTTTCTATCTTTCGTTAAACGCATTAATAGTTTCAATCCTCGAGAATGGGAAGGGCTAGCCTATTACTGCCCATGCGCAAGTTGTGTCTTGCAAAATATCCCGGGAGGCAATGTTTGGAGAAAAAATTTTCCTAAAAAAATAAATTGCCTCATCCAAGGTAGACCACCGCGGGGCGCAGATTTCCCATGCTCCATGCACATCCTTAATTTTAAAGTTATCAGTTTTTATATGAAATTATCAACTTTGATTTGTGTCTTACCAACTTCTTTCTCCATTGTTTTACAAACTAGTTTTGGCTTACCGGCTTTTATGTGAATCATTTACTAAGTTTATTAGATTGTTTGCCGATTTACAACTTCTGTACAACTTACCATATTGTTTACTCCACATTTCAAAATTACCAAATCTTTTACCGAATTACTAACTCTAATATGATTGTCATATTAACTAATCTCTAATTAGGTTAATAACCAGTTTAAGCTACCCATTCTTATTTGAGCTACTTATCAGTATTTATTATTTGTTTCAAAACTATCTACCTTCATAACAACTTTCGTTAATAATGCACCAACTTTTATTTGCACTGGTTATGAACATTATTAGGCAACGAAATCTGTTGTTAAATTACCAATCCTAAGTTGAGTTACTCACCAATTTATTCCGATTAAAGTACCAACTAGTTTGCCGTTACCATTATTATAAAAAGAATGGGTAACCTAAAATTATTTCTAACCTATTTGGAGAGATGTCTGTTGGTAACTCGAATCAAGGTTGTTATATATTCCAGAAAATCTTCCTCATTTTCGATTAGTATTCTACTCCATGGGTATGTTAAGAAAAATGCTTTTAAGATAGTATTCTTGTTTCCCATATTCAAGGCAACTGCGAGTGAGATTTTCTCTTTTCCGTTAACCTTCAAACTCATCCCTATTGCTTGGAGAGATTATCAAGATCGAGTTTACCCAGGACTTGATATTTAACCAAACTTCTAGAGGTGTCGCTATTAGCTGTGTGTGTGATAAGAAGAAACCAACCGGTGTGAAAAAGTATAAAATGAAGTGGAGGCATAATTATCAAATTAGTTCTAAATTTATTGTGCATGACATTTGAGTACTAGACATTTTAATTTTGTCAATGTGGTCATAAGCATTTGCGTGAAATTCTAAAATAATCTTTCCGCCCAATTGCGGCGAGAAATCACTAACATGGCATCCATTCATCCCCATTGTCCTACGTGGCTAGCTGACATTGACAATTTTACTTAAAATGACAGCCTGCATAGATTGCCACTTTAGCAATTTTTGGTGGATATTGGTTGGAGGGGTTACATTGAAATTTTGTATAAAGGTTTAGAACAAAATTATTAAAATTAAAAAGTTTAGGACTGAATTGACGTTCGTACAATAAATTTATGACTGATTTTGTAATTTTCACATTGAACGGAACAAAGGCCCACATCCTATTTCAACATAATGGCCCACAGCACTAGGTAGTCACAATTTGCTGGAGTGACTTCTAGTCGAAGCCCAATTACACCATTTATCACGAAATAACCTTTTCCCACCGCTTAGACCAAAGAGCCTTGATAGCATTAGCTTTCAACCGTGAATAAGGTCCCTCCTCCTCCTCTCTTGAGAAAAATCTGTTTTTTTTTTTTTTGGTTCTTTTATTTTCAAATGGCTCAAAGCTTTAAAGATCGCTTTTCTGTGTTGGTATCTTTTAAAGCAAATTATTTTGAACTTGATGATAACCTTCCACTGACATGTTATGCATGTGGCAGCCTAGATGAACTTAAGAATCTCACAGTCAAAGAGGTTTCTAGTTTGTTGTGGACAAGAAGGACAGATGTGCCTGATCATTTGGTGGGAATTAATGATCAGACGGATGAGATTATGAAGCGGTTAAATCTAGAAGCTTTTGATGTACGGTTTATCGTGATTCATGGTATGGGTGGCATTGGAAAAACGACATTGGCCGAGGCTGTCTTCAGACAAATATCCCCTCAATTTCAGAGTAATTGTTGCTTTCTTAAAGATGTCCGGATTCATGATATAATAAACTTACAAAAGAAATTGTTGTTCGACATTCTCAATTTGAGTTGCACAAATCTCTCCTTCATTGATGAAGGGGTTGACATGATCAAGATGAGATTTCATGACAAGAAAGTTTTAATTGTTCTTGATGACATCGACAAACAAGACCAAATCATGAGACTTGCAGGCGAGCCCAACTGGTTTGGTGGGGGTAGTAGAATCATCATAACAACAAGGAACATTGAATTCCTAGTAAAGGAAGGTGAGGATGACAATGCCCTGGCCTCTAATAGTGGACAACTTTCATTCTACGATATGCCGGAGATGAATTCGCATGATGCTCTTCAACTTTTTTGTGAGCGTGCCTTAGGATGTGTTGAGCCTCCAACTGATTACATGGATATTACAAATAAGCTAATCAAGGCACTTGGAGGACTTCCGTTGGCTCTCGATGTTGTAGGTTCCACACTTCGTGGAAAATGCCAAAGTACATGGGAAAACATCCTATATAAGTTAAATAAGGTGATGAATGAGGATGTCAAGAAGAAGTTGATGATAAGCTACGAAATATTAGATCCTAACCAACGACAAATTTATCTTGATATCGCATGTTTCTTCATTAATAAACATAAAAAAATTGCAATTAAATATTGGGACGCAGTCTTTGGGTATCCTACCGAAATTGAAGTCAAGATCCTCACACGTATGTCTGTAATAAAAATCACGAACAGTGATGAGTTATGGATGCATGATCAGCTTAGAGACCTCGGAAGGGATATCGTCGGCTCAGAAAGCTGCAACATACATCTAAGAGGTAGTAGATTTTGGTCACCCAAGGATGCCTTCCATATAGTGCAGAGAAAAAAGGTAATTTTTACCTCTAAATGTTTTCCTATACATCCATTAGTATCATTAGTCAAATTGACACATTTACTCATTGGTTGCTACTTTTATCTTCTAGGGAACTAAGAACATAGTAGGGCTCAATCTTGGCACACCCGAACCAAATGCAACGTACAAATTTAAACGTAAGGAATTTGCGAGGTTGGTCAACTTGAGGTTCCTTCAATTGGACCATGGAAACTTCAAAGGAGACTTTAAAGATCTTTTATCAGAGTTAAGATTTCTCTCTTGGAGCAATTGCCCTTCCGAATTCCAAGCAACCAACTTTGAGTTGAAGAACCTAGTGGTTGTCATGCTTTCTGGGAATAACATTACTAAAGATTGGGAAGGATGGTGTCAAATCATGGTATGATCTCATGACATACTTTTGCATTACATTTACTCTTGCTCTTTTCTGAGACTTTGCTCAATTGTTTTATAGGTAGCAAAACAATTGAAAGTCCTACAACTCGAGAATTGTCCATTCCTTAGAAAGACTCCCAAGTTCTATGCAATCTCGCAATTGGAGAGATTGATTCTTAGATGCTCTCAACTAAGAAAGATTGACAAGTCCATCGGCAATTTACAACGTCTTGATTACCTAGAAATAATGTGTGAAGATATTGAGTCACTACCAAAGTCCATCAGCAATCTAAAATCTATGACAGAGCTAAGAATTAAATCTGAAAGAATCTCAGTTTTGCCTTACTCAATTGGTAATTTAGTGAACCTGAAGCATCTAATCTTGGAATGCCCGAAACTTCGAAAGCTTCCTGGCTCTATTGGAAAACTGGAGTCACTACTTGAGCTAGATGTCCAATATTCAAAGATTAGTGAATTACCTCATTCAATTGGAAATTTTCAAAGGTTGAAATTTTTGCGTATCCCACAATGCCATCTAGAAAAGCTACCAGACTTGATTAGGAGGCTCCAATCATTGGTCGAGTTGGATTTGAGCTATTCAAGAATCAGGAGCTTACCTGATTGTATTGGAAATCTCAAAAAGTTGAAGGTACTAAATCTCAATGATAGCCATATAAGTGGATTTCCGAAAACCATAGGAATGTTGGAAAATCTAGAAGAGTTACATGCCCGCTCTGATCATTTGGTGGGGGAAATTCCAAGTGAAATCGGGGCACTATCCTTGTTGAAAATTCTAGACTTAAGCGATGGCTGCTTTAGTGGATTCCCGACAACCATCAATCAGCTTACAAATCTCCAACAACTTAATTTATGGGATTGTAATTCAATCCAACAGCTGCCGGGGCTTCCCAATAGTCTAAAGTCTTTGGTCCTTACATCGGATTCGCTAACCACGATCCCCAACTGCTCAAACCTAACCAATTTAGTTGACCTTGTGATAATCGGATATTCAATGCAAGAACCCAACATGGAGGGGATTGTGAGATTGCCTGCTTTAAGGGAAATGACCCTGCTTGTTGGAAGAATGGCCTCGCCTCCAACCAATTTCAATTCCCTCTCTCAGCTACAATACCTCCACATAAGTTGTGTTGAGCCCCAATCTCTTATCGGGCTCCCATCCAGCCTTCGAGATTTGAGGTTAAGGGATGTCCAGTCACCGATAGATTGGTCAGTCTTTTCCAACTTGGAGAATTTGTCGAAGCTGCATATTGATGGATATTCATCAGGAGAGATTCGATTTGAGGTGCTTGGAGAGCTACGGAAATTCAATGACTTGTGGATGTGCAATTGTCCATTGCTCAAGACACTGCCCGTTCTACCTGGTCTGAAGGAGATCCAGCGTTTGTTCCTACGGGATTTGCCTCAACTAACTGAGATTTCGGGTTTGGGAGAATTGAAATCATTGCAGGATTTGACCATCTGGGGATGCAATTCCATCAAAAGCTTAAACAAATCTGATCTTTCTAATCTGCAGAGTCTGAAAACTTTGGGGTTCTATCGATGTGAATCACTGGAGAGGGTGCTGGGTGTGCCAAAATCTTGTCGACTCACGGTCGGTGATTGTCCAAGGTTCAACAAAGATGGATAAGATATGTGTCATTTGATTGGCAGAGATAGTCAATGATGGTAAGTCCATAGAACTAGAGTTCTTTTTTTGCTGCGTCCTGTTTTGTGACTCCACGGTGGTGATGCTTAGCTGGTTTATGTTGCGCATCAACATATGCTTTACAGCACATAACTTGCTTATAGAGTGAGCACACTGAAGATGCTAACAAATGCTAGGTTTTATTGAAAGGCAGAGGTGGTTGAGAGTACTTGTCATACCTTATGGAATGTTTTTTCAATTTCACCGCAATACAATCATGATTTGTGACGAATGAAATAAAGGAATTAATGCCTGGTTAGCGAAAGAGTGAATTGTTGATACCTCTTATGCAACATGAGCGATTTAGTTACTTCCTTCATGGAGAATTGAAGGTGCTTTTCTATTTACTTCTGAACTTATATTCTCTGTCTGTTTGTTTGCTATTCCTTCATTCCCTCTCATCTTAAATTACCAAAGACAATTGGGGAAGATGTTGCAATTTGCCCAATAAGGCATTTACGTTCTTGAATTCTTATTTGTTTTGCCGATGACTTCTAAATCCTTTGCTGTTTTGAGCTGGGTCTAGGAATTTGATAACTCTGACTCATTGACGAATTAAATAAGGCAAATGCAATCATCTCGGTTGCTACCTTTTGTATAATTTTTGTTTCCTATAGTTCCATAGATTGAATTGGGACTATCTGATGCTGTACAATCAAAGATCACTGTTAGCTTTGCTCCACATCTGATGCCAATGGTTATAGTTGCAATTTTCAAGCATTCCCATTCTTAAAGTAGAAGTTCTGCTTCTCTAGCCATAATTATTAACTTTTTTCATCTATTTATGCAGAGTCCTGGAATGCAGTCAACTATTCGTGCTGAAATGTCTTCCAGTGTAACGGTGGGGATCTATATGAGCAACTTAAAGTTGTTTGCTAGCCAAACTTTGTATGGCTAATAGTCCTATTCTGCTTAGGCATTCAATGGCTTAATGTATTGAGCATTAACTTCAGCTTTTGTTTGCTGAAGTATTTTTCAGTACTCATAATTAGCTTAATCAAAGTAAATAATTTATTTCATAGATCTTGGTAAGTCATTCTAGAAGTGGACATGTTGGGGGACTAAAACTTGAAAGATCCGTGACTTCCTCTCGTATTCTTGAGTGTGCTTCCCACGTACTTCACATTGTTTGATTGCTTAATTCATTTTGTCTTGGTGGATGAGGAATTCATTATTTTGTTGGAAAAAGGAGTAGTTCCTCATACTCAATACGTGTGAGGATCCTATTATTGTTTTATGAGTGTCTTTCCTAATTGAGTATCTAGATGAGCACTACTAATCTCTGTCGTAGGTTCCCAAGTGTTTGTTTTCCACTGAGTGCTTTACTTTTTGTGTAACATTAGAGTCATCTTATGGTGGTGAGCTGTCTAAACCTTTTTGCAGATTGACAATGTAGTGAAGGGAGCTTGTGGTCAGACTCTATAGAATTTCAGTGAGATGATGGGATACTTGAGATTGTGGGGTTTAACTGCCCTCCATTGTTTCCCTGATGCATTCTTGTGGAGTTCATGAGTACTTTTGTTTCAAAAAAGTGACAAAAGAAAGTTGAAATGTGTCTAATTCACGACTTCTTTTGTTTTCTCTTTTTTAAAACCGTTTCATATTGGTTGTTTTCAATTTTTCACTGAACACTTAAGGGAGCTCAAAGCTGGTAGTATCAACTTTCATGTGTCCCTTCTTTCGAATAGGATAATGCTTCCTTGCCATTGTAATATTCTTTGGAAAGCGATAGTTTAATTGCTAACACACCAAGTGGGAGCAAACCTTTTAATAGAGCTATTTAAACCAGAGTGAATTTGACAAAGTCGAGGTAAGAAATTAATCGTACAAAGAGTAAATCATAATGTGAAGTCTAAAGCCATCTTCCCTCAATGCAAGATTGAAAGGCTCTCTTTCTTCTATCTCTCAACTAACAAAAATGTCGAGATTTGGATTGGATATGACTCAATTCCGTGGTCACCATCATATCTTTGGCTCTTTGATAGATCCATGTCCCGAGGAGATTTAGTCCAATGGCAACATAATAAGCAGGTGACCTGAGGATTCTCATTGACTTTGCTATAGCTAGTATCGATTTGTATGCATCCTTCTTTTTTCTTTTTGTATATCGGCTACTTTTAAACACTCCCAAGGCAATCACTTGTGGAAAACCTATGGTGCCGAATGGTCCCATGTGGTTTTCATTTTGTAAGTAGCTAATAGCCCTTGCCTGCTTTGGATAGTCGTTCCCCATCTCTTTCACACCAGCTAAGTTGTGTGTTTGACAATCTTGTTCTCATCTGGTCACCATTCTCCATGCAAATGGTAAATTGTACATTCCAGTACTTTCTGCCATCAACAGAGTTTCCTACTTGCATGCTGTTATTTTGCATATCTCTGTAGTGCACAAGAATCTACTAGATTTATTTCACACCATTAGTCCTTCAAAAAAATCAACTATGAGGTAGCCAGGCATCTCAGCCTCTTTGCCAAAACACAGACAGAGCGTGCAAGTAGTACTATGTCCTACCTCCATCTGTCTCTGCACTTAGGTTTTCTACCTCAAATAGGCTACGACCTTTAACTCTCTGATATTACATGAATAAGGCATGCTATCTCTCTCAATACGAAAATCCAGGATTTCAATTGATCAATCATTTTTGTCACGCCCCGATCCTCAGGCATGCGCACATCCCTTACCCTTGGTCGATTTTAAATTGCGATATCCCAGGACTATGTATCGCCGATCCTTTCATTTATATATGCACATGCGGAAGCAATTATAAATCCCCAAACAATAAAACAATGGGATAGATAAGCAGGCCATATTTTTCACACTGAAATTCTCAACTATTCCTTTTTATACACATCTCATAGTATTCAACAATATTATATATACATAAGTCTGATCTAACATTTATTCACATGCAGACAAGGTCTAACAAGACAGGATTGGATCTTAGTCCTCATCCGGGTCGTACTTGGGGTCATCTTCGGGGTCCTCCTCCACGTACTCCTCTTCAGGTTCCTCAACAGGGATCTCCTCATCAGATTCATGCTCCTTACGCTCCTCATCCAGGTCCTGAAATGGTTATTCAATAACCACTAAGACAACGTCTCAGCAAGTTCTATCCCCTAAGACTCGATTAGTAAACTAATACACCTTAGGGCTGCCTATGCACAACATGGGTCATAGGACTTACCTTGGCCTCATATTCCACCTGCATATTAGCACAAATCAATAGGCACCCAAGCAATCACATCACAGATCGAAGCATCGATCACATCGACCTAGTCGATTACATGCCAACAAGACCACTCACAGTTGTTTCCACCCAATCAATCAATTCACAGCATCATATCAAAACAATGATCAATCGACCTAGTCGATTACATGTCATTCGGACCACCTCTCGGTCACATCAACACCATACTTTACAATCTCCATTCGGGTACTCAGTCACAGAGCCAGATGAATGCTCTCGGGCGTCTTTTTCGCCAAGGTGACGTACCAATTACCGATCACGATAATCTCCAGCAGTACACTTAGTCACAGAGCCTCATTAATGCTCTTGGGCGTCTTTTTCCCCAAGGTGACGTGTATAATGGACAGCACTCGTGCGTTCTATAAGGCGCCGTTTTCACCAATGATATCCTCCATCACCAAACCACGTATGTCCATACTACTACATGTAATAGATAGCACTCGTGCGTTCTTTAAGGAGCCGTTTTCACCAGTGATATCCTTTAATCACCGAACCACGTATGTCTTATTACATCGTTTCTGATTGGTTTCAGCCGAGAATTTCCCCAATTCACTTTCGCAATTCCCTCTACTTTATAGTTCATTACAACATTATCGATGCTAAATAATAACACTCGGCCATCAACCAATCAATCATTCAATTTCATTCAATTTGGGATAAATCACTGAAATTGCACAATCAAATCAATTCCACGCAATGTAGAGCTCAAATAAATAAACGGACTGCACCACGACAATCAGCACGAAATTCCGGTCACCGACCATCCCGGTTGAATTTCCGAAAAATAAATAATTAAATAATTAATTTCGAGAATTAAATAAATAAATACAATAAATTCAATTTAGCACAATATAAAGCTTAATTAAATAAACAGTCTGCACCACAATCATCAGCATAAAATCCCGATCATGGCCATCCCAGTTGAATTTCCAGGAAATAAATAATTAAATAATTAATTTCGAAAATTAAATAAATAAATACAATAAATTCAATTTAGCACAATATAAAGCTTAATTAAATAAATGAACTGCGTCACGATCATCAGCATAAAATCCCGGTCACTGGCCATCCTAATTGAATTTCCGGGAAATAAATAATTAAATAATTAATTCCGAAAATTCATATTTAATTCCTAACAATTCCACCTAGGCCCGATTTGCTTAATTAACACCCGATAAGGGATGGGAAAAATCCCAAGAAGCATCCAATAAATACTATAGGCAATTCTCTATCTAATTACACTAATCACACAACTAATATGCAAAGCAATTAACTAATAATCACTAATCAATTCTAATTTAACCACCTAATTACACTTAATTAACACTAATCAACATTTAAGTATAATTAGCGCACTAAGAAGGCATTAGTGAGTAAAACTCACTCAAAACGACGGGCTCGATGCGAGGATCGACTTTCCTCAAAGCGGGCCGAGCATCCGGGCTCGGGAAGGCGGCCAAAACGAGCCAAAACCATCTGCGATACCCATTTTCTGCACTCTCTGTGCGCTGCTAGTTGGGGCCGAAATGAGGACTGAGATGGCGAGGCAAGGCTGGCGGAGGGCGAAGGGAACTTCGGTGGGTCGAGGTGACGGCGCACGGTGGCCGGAGGTGGTCGGAGGGAGCTCTAGTGGGTTTCTACCGTCCCTCATGACCACCGAACAACAGCTGGCCAGGCAGTTTGTGGACGACAGCTCAACTGGACGGGGTGGTCGGCGCGGTTGGATGGTCCCGGACCTGTGACGGCGCATGGTGTGAGGCGGCAACAACGGCCTTGGCTCCGATTTCGGTTGCTGGTTGTGACAGCAAGTGGCTGTCTCTGCTTCTGCCCTTGCTGTGCTTGAACGACTGAGAGGGAAAGGAAGAGAGAGAAGGGCGGAGGGCGTTCGAGTGGACGAGAGGGAGATGGACGACGACGAGGCAGTGTGCGGCGGCTCCCGGCGACGTCGGTTGCTGCTCTGAACCCAGGCAAGCTGCTTCCGTTCTGATCTTCAACTTGCTTCGGGGATCTACCGGGTTTTTTTTTTTTTTTTTTTTTTTTTTGGTGACCGGGGAACTCCGTCTTCGACGGGATAAACCCGGGGGACATTGGGGAACCACCACCCACATCTACTGGGTTTTGAACAACCTAAAGAAGAAGAAACCGATGGCAGCCAGAGGGAGAGAGGGAGGCGGAAGGCGTACGGTGAGCAGCGGTGCACGTGGATAACGCGCAACGACGACAGTGAGCTGCTCCTGTCTTCGTGTAGCTTCTACTTCTGCCTTCTGCCTTTGTTCGAACCAGAGGGAGAGAGAGAGTCTACCGAGAGAGAGAAGAAGGAGAGATAAGAGAGAGAGAGAGAGAGAGAGAGAGAGAGAGAGAGAGAGAGAGAGAGAGAGAGAGAGAGAGAGGATAAGTTTGAAAAGTCAAAAAGGCGGGGAAGCAAAGTTGGAACCGGCAGAGGGAGTCGGTGGGGGTTTCGCACGAGGGAAAAGAGAGGGGATGGGAGGGAAAAAGAAAAAGAAGAAAGAGAGAGAGAGAGAGAGAGAGAGAGAGAGAGAGAGAGAGAGAGAGAGAGAGAGAGAAGGAAAAAGAGAGTGCTTGGCTAAAAATGGAAAAGAAATGGGAAGATCACAAAAATAAAAGGATTTCCTCAAATAGAAAATCCTAATCCCAATTTCTTTTAAATAAGCTCATAGACTCTCAAAAGGATTTTCCAACTTAGAGTTCTTCATCCCCACTTGCATATCTGCATCCAATTTCTCTCTTAATTTCTCTCAAATAACTCTCACAAAAAAAAAAATCAATTGATATCTCCATTATCAAATTGATTATTTTCCTCATCCAAGAATCCCTCATACTCCTCAATTTCACAATCCCCAGCTTCAACTGAATGAAAACATCCTTTTTTATCCAGTCGAAATTAGAACCCGAAAATCTGGATGTCACAATTTCAAATTGGGCCACCTTGATGCAACAATTACTTCACCTCACCACTCCATTCGGCCACAGAGATGTCCTCTTTTTTAGGTTCTAGTTTATTTGATACTCAACTAGGAACCTACATAATGACTGAAGCAAACTGGCTGATTGGAAAGAGTGCTTGATACCAAGGTGACCTTGCCATATTTCGACATTCACTTCTCCAATCTGCAAGTCTGTACTTAGATAGCTCATTGGTTGGATCCAAAATTTTCTTTGAGCTCCATGTGCCATGGCAAAGTGACCTGTGATGGAGCATGTGATTATGTGTGTGCAACGAGCATGTGTCTATACTACTGAAAGATTGAACCATAGCCTCAGAACTGGAATTTAATATTGAAATTCAAGCTGAAAACTTCTAGGTGCATGTATTTTAACTGAGTGTTTTTCCAATGCGGAGTTCTTTCTCATTTTATCCCCTTAAGTTCTTTTTACTGCCATTAAAACACCAATTTTTCACTCTACAAGTTCTCTTTTTGATATGGAATCGTTGACACTCTATCAATCATCTTTCATGTGTGATGTGAACTAAAATTTTCTCATAATCTTATCATGCTAGAAAATTTGCATGTTAAAATGTCTTCTTGCTCCTCGATGTTCTCTTGGCTGATCATATCAGTCCTTTTTATCTTAACAAGGCAGGTAGAGGATATGGTAGTCTTACTCTTGCCATACTAGGAACAACTTTTGGTGCACTTGACTAAATATGGAATATTGGATCGTCTTTTTTCCTTCGCAAATGCACTTTTGGAAGCAATCTTCCTAAGAATCTAGGTTAGTGCTTTGAAGAACCCATGTTGATCTCAATAATTGTGCGGTGGTTTTAGATTTGGAAACCTGAATATCGCTAGTAATATTATGCTTTGATGTCTGAAGGTCCTATTAAAAAGCAAAATGGGGTGGAATTACTATATTGGGCTTTAAAACCTAAGACCATCAAAACTACTAAGATGCAGAAGATAATAATAGGTGCCAAACTGACCAGTTTTTATGGCTCTTTATTGTAGATGCAGGCACTGCTTGCTGATTTTGAGTCTCTGAAGGCATATATTCATGAGCTCACATCGAACATACTGATTTGGTATGTTTATGGCTTGGAGCAAATGTTATGTTGGAGTATTTATGCAAAGAGGTAATTGAGTTGAATCAATGTCCCTTTTATCTCCACTAATGATGTCAAGTATCTTATTAATTGCATTAATTCATGTTGCAGGCCACAACTCTTCTACAAAAGAACCTAGAAAATGCTAAAGCAAATTTTAGAAGTTCTTGTTGCTGATCTACAATTCTTAAGGGATCAAGTAACAATCATGCAGGTAAGTTGGAATTTTCTGGGAACTTGGAGGTCCTTGTTTGTTTCAAGTTGTTTACTAGTCAGTTTGGGGTAGGTCCATTTTTGTTGAATTACTGTTGTTGTGGTTTTTGTTACTGGCTTGAGGCTATTTATTGGGAAGACATGTTAATTTGTGACAACCTGGAGGGTAGTAATATCGCACTTATGTGAACTTGAAAAAATTCGAAGGTTGTTGTAGGACTGTATTCGTTAGTTTTGCAACTTGTATCAAGGTAGCACAATGTGTACTTCTGGAGACTTTGTCCTCCCCATTTCGACTGGGTGGATGAATTATGCGTTGCCCTGTGATCGCAAGGGTTAGATGACAGGTGATTTTGGTAAGGTTTAGTGAGATTTATTGCATTACAACAAGCTTGCCATGTAAAACGACTTTTATTGAGAACCTCTTGGGTTTGAGTTCTCACTTTTTATGTTGTGCGCTAGTTTTGAGTTGATATATGGTCTGTCTATTTTGTCTCGTTTCACCTTGGTCATGTGTGTTAGAAAGAACTAATCTCAATTTGAATTCGGGGAAAAACATGGGGAGATTTATTTTTTGCCTGATAAGGCATTTACATTCTTGAATTCTTATTTGTTGTGTTGATGATATGTATTTTTCTTTTTCCTTTGCTAATTTTAGTTGGGTCTGGGAATTTGATGATTTTGACTCCTAGATGAATTAAATTAGGCAAATGCAAAACCTGGGTTGCTCCCTTTTGTATAATCTTTGTTTCCTGTAGTTCCAGAGATATAACTGGAATTATCTGATGCTACACAACCAAAGATCACTATCAACTTTACTCTGCATCTGATGTGAATTGTTATAGTTGCAATTTTCAAGTATTCCCATTCTTAAAGTTGAAGTTCTGGTTCACTAGCAATAATTATTAGCTTTCTTCATCTATTTATGAAGATTTCTGGAATGTAGTCAACTATTCATGCTGAAATGTCTTCAAGTGTAAAGGTGGGGATGTATATGAGCAACTTAAAGTTGTTTGCTAGGCAAACTTTTTCAGTCTAACAGTCCTATTCCGCTAATGCATTCAATGGCTTAATGTACTGAGTATTAACCATAGCTTTTGTTTGCTAAAGTACTTATTCTCTATATTCATAATTAGGTTAATTAAAGTACATAATTTATTTTATAGACCTTGGTAAGTCGGTCAAGTAGTAGACATTTGGGGGACAAAAACTTAGAAGGTCCGTGACTTCCTCTATACTTTATGCTAATTGATCGCTTAATTCACTTTATCTTGCTAGATGAGGAATTTGTTATTTTGTTAGAAAAAGGATTGTTCCTCATACTCAACATGTGCGAGGATCCTATTATTGGTTTATGAGTGTCTTTCGTCATCGAGTATCTAGTGAAGGGAACTTATGGTCCGTGGCAGCCCCTCGGCACGGCCCCCGATCCGCTAGGGTCGTCATAGGTACTTATCACTTGTCCTAATAACATTCCACTCCGATACCATTTCAATTGCAGCGGGTCCATAAAACCTGGGGGTTTGCATATATATATATATATATTTGATCGGTCCCAGTGCAGCTCATCAACGGAAGCATAAATGAGTCTCACCATCCCTTACTTACTCCAATAACAATAATGCAATTGCAAACCAACTATTCTCCATATAAAACGATAAAGCTAAGTCTCTTTTTATTTACATTTTCATGATGGACATGTCGGGTTGGTACAGCAAAAGCCAAGATTTTTAACTATACTCGGCTATAACTCAAAAGAGAACTCGACCCTACATCAAACATGTACACCCCTCCATCAACAAGCATTGGCTATCCCTAAAAAGTGTCAGCTTCCACTAGTCATACGCGCCATCACACCCAACCCGATGCATCGGGCGGCAGCGGTGGCGGCGGCGGCAGCATCCCTAGCATCACTCCACCACGCTGGACATGAACAGACAAAAACTCTTGGATAACAGGGCCATCAAGCAAAGCCCACGTCGTACATCACCAAGACACGGACTCAGACATACACCAGACCAGGTACACTAACACAGGAATGCTACATGCACTCCACCTCAACATCAGTAGGTATGACATAGAAGGTACCACGCGCGACTGGTGAAAGGGGCATCTTTCTAATCTGAAATGTTAATCCCCAAAAGGGGTGAGTGCAACTACTCAGCAGTAAAGATCCAACAAACTACACAATGCGTCAAACAGAACAATCAAGGTATCATGAATAAAACACATATCATTCATGCATTCAAGCATACCTCACCTTACAGCCATGCATATATCACCATGCACTTGTATTTATATCATCAAGCAGCCATGCATATATCACCATGCTACGTGCATATACCACCATGCACTTATACATGTATCATCAAGCAGCCAAGCATATATCACCATGCTACGTGCATATTCCACCATGCACTTATACATGTATCATCAAGCAGCCATGCATATATCATCATGCAACGTGCACATACCACCATGCACTTCATGTTGCATTCCCATGAGGTTCATCCCATGCCATATGCACACATCCAAGCGCATGATTCAATTCTCGATCTTTATCTTTCAATTAGATCACATCATTTTTCTTCCCAGGGACTAGTGTTTGCATCCCACAATTTATCGCTCGCACCCAACTTGGCATCACGAGGGCCTCTGGCACACACACTCCGGGCATCCCGTACCCCAACTGGCATCACGAGGTATCCCCCCGGCACACACCTCCAGGGCTTCCGGCACACACCTCCGGGCATCCCAACACTCCTGGGGCATCTGGCACACACACTCCGGGCATCCGGCACCCACACTCCGGGCATCCCAACACTCTCAGGGCATCGTCGGCTCACACCTCCGACGGTATCATCATTATCATAATTTATATTCACACATGTATCTCAATTTCAACATGGCATTTGATGCAACAATATCAAAGATCTCAACCAACTTTTGATGTCATATAACATGCTATATGTCACCACATATGCAGCATAATCAACCACTCAAGACATTATAGTACATGGAGCAATTTCATTTAATTTTGAAAATACAGCAAAATTTCGGATAAAAACAGATTGCACTCCCTTGGTCATAATTCTTGAAAAATTAGCAAATAGCCTTAAAAATTTCCAAAAATTTGACATGTTATATAAAAGATCTATAGGAAGATATTTCGTGAAGAACACCATATCAAAAGAACATCACACAATTCGGTACAGTCCACACATCACAGTCTTTATAATTTCGGAATATTGCCATACACAGTTACATTCAAAAATTCAGTTAAAATCATAAATCAGCTCCAAAAATTCTGAAATTCTTATATGTTATAGAAAAGGTTCAGAAGTAAATATTTCATGAAGAACTCGAAATCAGATTTCAACCGGAAAATTTTATAAAGTTCACAGAATCACACTAGGTCAGCATTACGATTTCCAGATCTAACTTCTTCAAAGAAAAATAGTTTCACCGGTCTATACTTGTTCATTTCTTCTGAAATTTTGATATGTTATACCTAAAGAAGTCCTTTACAACTTTCATTAAGAAGTCGAAGCCAAATCCCCACTAGAACATCGTATGCAACTCACGAAATCATCAAAGGTCGGACTGTTTTTCCAGAAACAGAACACTAGGCTAGATCACAACTCTTGTAGCTTCGAGATTTCACACTTCATCCACATCCGAAATTTACCATTTTCTACACACACATCACAGCAAGAAAAGGGTAGATTGATGGACTCTACTTGCCTCTAATCCGAGCACAACACAGCAAGCAAAGACAGCGGGGCAAGGCAGGACTCGGCGGCTCGACGGTAGCGACGAACGGCAGCAAACAGCCTCCCTCTTCCCCTTCTTCTCTCGCTCACTTGCTTTCCCTCTCTCGGTTTCACTCTCTCTCTCTCTTTCCCCTTTCTCTCGTGCGACGCCCCCCTGCTCAATCCGCCCCTTCTTCTTTTCTTCCCCCTCATGATTAGCATGTAATCATCACAAAACATGCAAGGGGACACTTGGATAATCCCCCTTGCCACTTGGTAATTGCCATGCAAGAGGATGGGCCTCTCATGGGCCACCCCTCCTTCCATCGACAGCCCTATGGGCTTCATGGGCCAGGCCTCCTCCCCTTGGTCGACAGCAGATCCTTTCCTTTGAGCTTCGCAGGCCATGCCAAAAGTGCCGAATGGTGGGGCTGGTCTTGGGCCTAAAAATTCAACCCACTCTTCTCTAATTTTTCCCTTTAATCATCACTTAATTACCCATCATATAATTACCTAATTACACTTATTTACTTGGCCATAAAACTTGCAACATAAATCCATAAAAAATCAAATCCATAAGGTGCATAGCCAAGAACAAAATTCTCATTATCAAATTATCCTATAGCACCAACTTTGATAAACCAAGAACATAAGATACCTTTCCATTAAAGTGTTCGGCCTTAATCTATTACAATTCTTCGGTCTAGAGGTCACAACATACTTCAACGACACAACCATTCACTTTTCCATAGGTCGTAATGCCTATAGAAATTGCCATGAAATTTTGGGATGCCACAATTCTCCCCTCCTTAGAGAATTTCGTCCTCGAAATTAGACATCACTTATGTCTCTTGAAACAAGTAAGGGTACTTTTCCTTCATCGATTCTTCATTCTCCCATGTGGCTTTCTCCACACCATGATGTCGCCATAATATCTTTACCAACGGGATTTTCTTGGTCCTAAGAATTTGCTCCTTTCGATCCAGCACTTGGACAAGCTCTTCGATGTATCTCACTTTCTCATCCACTTTGATGGCTTCATGATCGAGTATGTGACCAGGATCCGGCTAGTACTTTCTCAGCATCGACACATGAAACACATCATGTAAATTTCCCAATTTAGGAGGCAGCGCCAAACGATAAGCTGCGTCTCTTATTCTTTCAAGTATCTCAAAGGGTCCAACAAACCTAGGGCTTAACTTACCCTTCATTCCAAATCGAGATATCCCTTTCATAGGAGATACTTTAAGGAACACATGATCTCTCACACTAAACTCCAAGGGCCTTCTACGCCTATCCGCATAGTCTCTTTGTCGATTTTGGGCTGTCTTAAGTCTTTTCTTGATTATCTCGACCGCTTCAGTAGTAACTTGCACTAGCTCAGGTCCTGTTAGTTTTCCTTCACCTACTTCATTCCAACAGACAGAGGTTCTGCACCTTCTCCCATATAATGCTTCATACGGAGCCATGCCTATACTTTTCTGAAAACTATTGTTATAGGCGAACTCTATCAGGTGCAAATTTTCATCCCAATTTCCTTTAAAGTCAATAACACAGGCTCTCAGCATATCTTCTAGAGTCTGGATCACTCTTTCTGTTTGACCATCTGTTTGAGGATGAAAAGCAGTACTAAATTGAAGCTTTGTCCCTAAGGCATTTTGAAGACTTCGCCAAAAATTTGAAGTAAACCTAGAGTCTTGATCAGAGGTGATCGTTACAGGAATACCATGTAAGCGTATTACCTGGCTTACATATATCTCAGCAAGCTTATTCATTGAATAGCTTATACGAACAGCTAGGAAGTGAGCAGACTTAGTCAAACGATCTACTATTACCTAAATAGAGTCGTGACCACTTGATGTCCTTGGCAGTCCTTACACAAAGTCCATCGTCACATGCTCCCATTTCCATTCTGGTATGTCTAACGATCTCAATAGTCCTACAGGTTTGCGATGATCCGCCTTCACTTGTTGGCACGTTAAACATTGAGAAACGTGTTTAGTCGTATCTACTTTTGTGACATCCAGATTTTCGGGATTTAATTTCGACTGGATAAATAGGGCCGTTTTAATCGGAATTTTGTAGAGGACCGTTTTTATTTTGAAATCGGGATGCAAGATGGGTTATTGGATGAGGAGAATATTCAATTGAAGTATTGAGGCATCACTTGGATTTATTGAGGCCTTACAAGGTTAAATTGAGAAGAAATGAGTGATCAATTGGAGGAGGTATCAAGCAATTTCGTGTGCCCCCATCCCACTAGCCATTTTGGACCAATTCACATGTCCAAGAAGGAGCTTGGGTGGTTCAATGGCAGCCAAGGAATAAATACTTGGCCTAGAGTGAGTATGGGAGATTTTTGTGGAAAGATCAAGCTAAGGGGGGGCCCTCCACCTTGGCTTTCCTTGCACGTTTCTTAGCCGACACCCTCCTTCGCACATATGTTTCTCTTTCATTTTTCTTTGTTGATTTCCCTCAGCCATTTCACCAATTTCCTCACTCGCTTCTTCACCCCTTCATTTGCTTCTTTGGATTTCCTTCATCTTTTCCCATGAACAGCTCCACTCACTGAAACCCCAAGCTCCCACGCCGTCCACCAAATTTTGTTCCCCATCGAAGAACCCCACTCAGGAGGTCAACACAGCAAAGCTCCCAGGCGATTTGTTGACCCCTTGAATCCGCGTCCACTGAAGCCGCTCGCCGCTTGTCTGTTTCTCCCTCATGTTCAATCAACTTGACTGAAGAAGCACCGCTCCAACGTCTTCAATTTCTGCTTAGCTTGCTACCACTCGTCCGCTTCTCCATCTGCCATCATCCCCTCTCCGGTCGTTCCTTGGATGCCAGCGTGTCCGGTCATCAATCAGCCTTGAAGACCGAAGTTGGCGTGCGTCTCTCGTGGCTCAGACGAAGCTGCTCCCTCTGTCTCTCCCATGTTCGATCAACCAGCGAGCTCCACACACTGACTTTGACCCACTGAACCGAAGCCCAACATCTGTTGCCTCCTCTGCTGTCTCCACCGCTTGCTGCCAGCACGCCTTCACCGCCTTGTGTTTCTTCGGTCGAACATCCAGCATCTTCTTCGGTCAAGGTCTCCCATCCGAAGGTCACCATCGTGGACTCTTCCCTTGCAGCAACGAGTGGATGCCAGCAGCAGCTTCTTTGCCGCGACTCCTTCGTGCGTGCTAGTCCATGCTCTGGCAAAACCAGCGCCGTCTTCAGCCCACTTGCACTTCAAGCCCAATTCGCATTCTTTTCCAGCCCAATCCAACGAGGCTTGCAATTGTTCAGCCCAAGTGCAGCAAACCAACAGCTCGGCCCAAGTTAGTTCAGTTCAGTTCAGCCCATAGTCCAGTGAAGTCTAGCAAGTTCTTTTGAAGCCCAAGCCCGCGGGGCAAGATCTTTGGGCTTGGCCAAGGGTGCATCGACGTCGCCAAAATTTTGGAATTCGGCCGCCGTCGTGTCACCATGTGGTGATCCGGTCTTTGTGTTTATCAAGTGAGTTTTACTCACTAATGACTTCTTAGTGCGCTAATTATACTTAAACGTTGATTAGTGTTAATTAAGTGTAATTAGGTTGTTAGATTAGATTTGATTAGTGATTATTAGTTAATTGCTTTGCATATTAGTTGTGTGATTAGTGTAATTAGATAGATAATTTCCTGTAGTATTTATTGGATGCTTCTTGGGATTTTTCCCGTCCCTTATCGGGTGTTAATTAAGCGATTCGGGCCTAATTGGAATTCTTAGGAATTAAATATTAATTTTCGAAATTAATTATTTAATTAATTATTTTCCAGAAATTCAACTGGGATGGCCAGTGATCGGTATTTTATGCTGATAATCGTGGCGCAGTCCGTTTATTTAATTGAGTTTCATATTGTGCTAAATTGGAATTATTATGTTTATTTATTTAATTTTCCAAATTAATTATTTAATTATTTATTTTCCGGAAATTCAACCGAGATGGCCGGTGACCGGAATTTCATGCTGATCGTCGTGGAGCAGTCCATTTATTTATTTGAGCTTTAATTCGTGTCGAATTGATTTAATGGTGCATTTTTAATTATGTTATTAAATAATGCAATTTTGGCCTTGTGTTTGAGAATTGGTCGGGTATCGGTTGTTAGTATCGAAAGTGAGTTGGTAAATCACCTGGAGAATGCACGTGGCCCAGTGAATTGGAATGTTACTTGGGAAAGACACGTGGCTCAGTGATTAGATATGTCATCTTGGCGAAAAGGTAGCCTTAGAGAATGCACGTGGCTCGGAGACTCGGTATGTCTTCCTGGAGAATGCACGTGGCTCGGTGACATAGTATGGCATTGTAAAAAAGGTCGGGTGGGACCGTAAAGCCACTAAATCTTGAGAGGGTCGGGTGGGACCGTAAAGCCACGAAATCTGGAGAGGGTCGGGTGGGACCGTAAAGCCACTAAATCTCGAGAGGGTCGGGTGGGACCGTAAAGCCACTAGATCTCGAGAGGGTCGGGTGGGACCGTAAAGCCACTAAATCTTGAGAGGGTCGGGTGGGACCGTAAAGCCACTAGTTCTCGAGAGGGTAGGGTGGGACCATAAAGCCACTAAATCTTGAGAGGGTCGGGTGGGACCGTAAAGCCACTAGATCTTGAGAGGGTCGGGTGGGACCGTAAAGCCACTAAATCTCGAGAGGGTCGGGTGGGACCGTAAAGCCACTAAATCTTGAGAGGGTAGAGTGGGACCGTAAAGCCACTAGATCTTGAGAGGGTTGGGTGGGACCGTAAAGCCACTAGATCTTGAGAGGATCGGGTGGGACCGTAAAGCCACTAAATCCAAGGAATTGCTTGGTGTGGGATGAATGACCTAGAAATGATTCGTCTAGCTTGTAATCGACTAGGTCGATTGATCGATGATTCGATCTGAGTTTGACTTGATGTGATTCATTGCCTTGGTTTGATGTTGTGAATTGAATGATTGAAGGGAGATGATCGTGAGTGGTCTTCTTGATATGAAATCGACTAAGTCGATTAGATCGATGTTTCGATCTGTGATGTGATTGCTTGTGTGCCTATTCGATCTGTACTAATATGCAGGTGGAATCTGAGGCTAAGGTAAGTCATCTGACTCATGTTGTGCGTAGGCAGCCCTAAGGTGTATTAGTTTACTAATCGGGTTTTAGGGGGTAGAACTTGCTGAGACGCTGTCTCAGTGGTTATTGAATAACCATTTCAGGACCTGAATGAGGAGCTTAAGGAGGAGGAACTGACGACGAAAACCCTGATGAGGAGTACGTGGAGGAGGACCCCGAGTATGACATCGAGTACGACCCGGATGAGGACCGAGATCCTGTCCTGTCTTGTCAGACCTTGTTTGCATGTGAATAGACGTTAGACTAGAGTTGCATATATATAGTATTGTAGATTACTATGAGATGTATGTAAAAAGATGTAGTAGTGATTTTCAGTAAGAAAAATATATGGCCTGCTTTTCTATCCCATTGCTTTATTGTCTGGGGAATTGTAACTGCTTCTGCATGTGCATATATAAATGAAAGGGTCGGCGATACATAGTCCTGGGATATCGCATTTTAAAATTGACCAAAAGTAAGGGATGTGTGCGTGCCTGAGGGTCGGGGCGTGACAACTTTCATGCCATTCCACCAAAATTGCTGACGCAAATTCCTGTACATCTTTTTACTACTAGGATGAATACTATAATTACTCCTATGTGCCTCCGATAGAATTTCCCTCTTCACTTCTTCATTGTCAGGAACACAAAGTCGTCCTTGGCATCTTACCACTCCATCTTCAAAGACTTGAAATTTTGGTCTTTTTCCTAAAGATACTGCATTTTTCACTTTCATAATTTCCGGGTCGGACTCTTGCAGGTTCTTAACTTTTTGTATAATTTCAGGCTCAATCCTTAATGCAGTAAGCATACCAGTAAGGCGATCCACTTTTAATTCAAACTCTGAGTCTGCTACAGACTTTAATAGGTTCCATTCTGCCATTTTTAAACTGGCCATCTCCATAGCTGACTTACGACTAAGGGCATCCGTTACCTTATTCGCCTTTCCTGGATGGTACCGTATTTCACAATCATAATCCTTCAACAATTCCATCCACCTCCTTTGTCTCATGTTCAATTCCTTTTGTGAAAACAAATACTTCAAACTCTTATGATTTGTATAGATTTCAACTTCTCTCCATACAAATAATGTCTCCATATTTTCAAAGCAAACACTATAGCTACCAATTCCAAATCATACGTTGGGTAATTCAGTTCATGAGGTTTCAATTGCCTCGATGCATAGGCTATGACCTTGCCATACTGCATCAAAACATATCCCAGTCCTTTGTGACATGCATCACTATACACTGTAAAACCATCAGACCCAGATGGTATAGTCAAGATTGGAGCCGTGGTCAATTTTCTTTTAAGTTCCTGAAAGCTCCTTTCACATTCTCCACTCCATTCAAACTTTACATTCTTTTGCATTAATTTCGTTAAAGGGCCTGCCAGTCGTGAAAACCCTTCAATAAATCTTCTATAATAACCAGCCAGTCCTAGGAAACTCTGTATTTCAGTGGGTGTTGTCGGTCTCGGCCAATTTATTACCATCTCAATTTTCGCCGGGTCCACTGCAATTCCTCCTCCTGACACCACGTGTCCCAAAAATATTATCCGGTCCAGCCAAAATTCACACTTGCTGAATTTGGCATACAACTTATGATCTCTTAGAGTTTGCAAAACTATGCTCAAGTGTTGCTCGTGCTCTTCAAGTCCTCTAGAATATACTGGGATATCATCAAATTCACAGATAAGGCTTAAATACCCTATTCATTAGATCCATGAATGCGGCCGGTGCATTCGTCAATCCAAAGGGCATAACTAAGAACTCATAATTTCCATAACGAGTCCTAAACGCAGTCTTAGGAATGTCTTCTTTCTTAATCCTTAGCTGATGGTATCCCGATCTCAGGTCAATCTTAGAAAAAACCGAACTTCCTTGTAGTTGGTCGAATATATCATCAATTCTAGGCAAGGGATATTTATTCTTAATAGTCACTTGATTCAACTGCCTATAATCAATACATAAACGCATCGACCCATCCTTCTTTTTCACAAACAAGACTGGTGCACCCCAAGGAGAAGCACTTGGCCTAATGAATCATTTATCAAGCAACTCTTGTAGTTGCACCTTCAACTCCTTCAACTCTACTAAGGCCATTCTATACGGGGCTTTCGATATCGGTCCTGTTCCAGGCATTAGTTTAATTTCAAACTCAATCTCTCGCTCTGGTGGTAATCTAGGCAACTCCTCAGGAAACACATCTTGAAATTCCCTAACTATTCGAATCTCACCGATTTCAGTCTCTTTCTTAGTAAGATCTCTTACCACTGCTAGGTATCCTTGACATCCTTCGTCAAGTAGTTCACAAGCTTCTACCATTGAGATAATGGCTACAGAGGGGTTTGTCTGACCTCCAAAAGATTCAAAACTAAACTGATCAGGCAACATGAACTGGATCACTTTCCTATAGCAATCCACCTTAGCCCTATGTTTATAGAGCCAATTCATTCCTATGATAACATCAAAATCATACATAGCCATCACAACTAGATCTATTTCCATATCTCACTCTTCTATAGTTATCTTACATTTTGCACACATCAATGTAGATAACACCATATTCTTTAAAGGCGTGGAAACACAAAGAGGCGTCTCAAGAGGCATAACTTCTATTTCACTCAATTGCCTATATCTTTCAGATATAAATGAATGCGTAGCACCCGTGTCAAACAATGCATATGCCTTCTTGCCATTTATGAAAATCGTACTTGATATAACATTTCTGGAAGCTTCCGCTTCCTCTTGGGTGACCGCATACACCCTTCCTTGTGCTGGTGGCCTCTGAGGATTCCTTGGTAAATTTGATCTAACAGCATTTTGCTATCCCTGTCGCATCGAGCCAACACTCAGCTGCGACCTCTCTTGTGGACAGTCTTTCTTGAGGTGACCTACTCGTCCATAACCATAGCATCTCAGCCGTCCATTGCAAGGTCCTCGGCCATGCTGCCCATCACACCTTCGACAAACATCAGGCTGATAGGGTGCTTTCCCTATTCAGACCATCTCTAGCTCTTCCAAAATTACTCTTTTTCTTAGCATCCCAAGTCTGGCCTTGACCAGGATAGGGTCTCTTACCCCTTCTGATATCACTAAAGCTCAACTGCCTCTTAGACTCTGATCGCTCTCTCACCAACTCTTGCTCCACTAACTGTGCCCTTTCATAAATCTCATGATAATCCCTTATATTCAAAGGCACCAGTTGTTTCCTAATATCAGTTCTCAACCCTTTCAAAAATCTCTTAGCTTTTTCCTCACGATCCTCAATCAATCTGGGAGCATACCTAGACAATTTAGAAAATTTTGCCTCATACTGATCCACTGTCAGCTCCTTTTGTTCCAAATGAACAAACTTAGTGATCTTCTTATCCTTAGCACAGTCAGAGAAGTGCTTCCTATTAAAAGCTCTTAGAAACTCATCCCAATTCACATCAGTACCTGGTGGAAAGATCGTATACCTTGAAGCTCTCCACCAAAACTTTGCATTTCCCTCCAGCTGGTACTCTGCCAAAACTATTTTCTCAGCATCACTGCAGTCCAACAACCGGAAAATCTATTCTATCCCATCAATCCAATGTTCCGCCTCCTCAGGACTTCCCATTCCACTAAACTTAGGTGGCTTCAGCTTTCGAAATTGCTCCACCAATCCTTGAGGGTGACATTCCACTCCGAGTTGTTGCTACGCTTGCCTTTCCATCAGATTTCCAATATTAGCCAATGCCTGCAGGATATCTTCCATTCGGGGTTCAGTCCTTGCAGCAGAGGCTTCAGCCCTCGATGGATGAGCACTTCCAGCTCGCACCATGACTTTCTTGCAGTTTTCAAGCATTTGCCTCAGGAATAATCTGAGACTAACTGTCTCCATTTAAAAGCAACTACTACTATATAAGTAACATAAACATGTTACTGACACCTAAAGACAACTCATAATAAACTACTAGGAATCTACGAGTGAATACCCATCACTCGTTATTCAAAGTTAACCAATTTTTTTCCATTTAATATCCTATGGCGTGCATTGCCATTATATTCCTCAATTTCCAAATGAGGCTCCTTATCACTCCAAATAGACCATAGCTCTGATACCACCCGCTGTGGCACCCCCTCGACACGGCCCCCGATCCACTAGGGTCCCCATAGGTACTTATCACTTGTCCTAATAACATTCCACTCTGATACAATTTCAATTGCAGCGGGTTCACAAAACCTGGGGGTTTGCATATATATATTTAATTAGTCCCAGCGCAGCTGATCAACGGAAGCATAAACGAGTCTCACCATCCCTTACTCCAATAACAATAATGCAATTGCACACCAACTATTCACCATATAAAACGATAAAGCCGAGTCGCTTTTTATTTACATTTTCATGATGGACATCTCGGGTCGGTACAGCAAAAGGCCAAGATTTTTAACTATACTTGGCTATAACTCAAAAGAGAACTCGACCCTACATCAAACATGTACAGCCCTCCATCAACAAGCGTTGGCTATCCCCAAAAAGTGTTAGCTTCCACTAGTCATACGCGCCATCACACCCAACTCGGTGCATCGGGCGGCGGCGGCGGGGCGGCGGCGGCAGCATCCCTAGCATCACTCCATCACGCTAGACATGAATAGACAAAAACTCTTGGATAACAGGGCCATCAGCAAAGCCCACGTCGTACATCACCACGACATGGACTCGGACATACACCAGACCAGGTACACTAACACAGGAATGCTCCGTGCACTCCACCTCAACATCAATAGGTATACCATAGAAGGTACCACGCGCGACTGGTGAAAGGGGCATCTTTCTAATCTGAAATGTTAATCCCCAAAAGGGGTGAGTACAACCACTCAGCAATAAAGATCCAACAAACTACACAATGCGTCAAACAGAACAATCAAGGTATCATGAATAAAACACATATTATTCATGCATTCAAGCATACCTCACGTTACAACCATGCATATATCACCATGCACTTGTACTTATATCATCAAGCAGCCATGCATTTATCACCATGCTACGTGCATATATCACCATGCTACATGCATATACCACCATGCACTTATACATGTATCATCAAGCAGCCATGCATATATCACCATGCAACGTGCACATACCACCATGCACTTCATGCTTGCATTCCCATGAGGTTCATCCCATGCCATATGCACACATCCATGCACATGATTCAATTCTCGATCTTTATCTTTAAATTAGATCACATCATTTTTCTTCCCAGGGACCAGTGTTTGCATCCCACAATTTATCGCTCACAACCAACTTGGCATCACGAGGGCCTTCGGCACACACCTCCGGGCATCCGGCACACACACTCCGGGCATCTCGTACCCCAACTGGCATCACGAGGTATCCCCCCGGCACACACCTCCAGGGTTTCCGGCACACACCTTCGAGCATCCCAACACTCCTGGGGCATCCAGCACACACACTCCGGGCATCCGGCACCCACACTCCGGGCATCCCAACACTCCCGGGGTATCGTCGGCTCACACCTCCGACGGTATCATCATTATCATAATTTATATTCACACATGTATCTCAATTTCAACATGGCATTTGATGCAACAATATCAAAGATCTCAACCAAATTTTGATGTCATATAACATGCCATATGTCACCACATATGCAGCATAATCAACCACTCAAGACATTATAGCACATGGAGCAATTTCATTTAATTTTGAAAATACAGCAAAATTTTGGATAAAAACAGATTGCTCTCCCTTGGTCATAATTCTTGGAAAATTAGTAAATAGCCTTAATAATTTCCAAAAACTTGACATGTTATATACAAGATCTATAGGAAGATATTTCGTGAAGAACACCATATCAAAAGAACATCACACAATTCGGTACAGTCCACACATCACAGTCTTTATAATTTCGGAATATTGCCATACACAGTTTCATTCACAAATTCAGTAAAAATCCTAAATCAGATCTAAAAATTATGAAATTTTTATATATTATAGAAAAGGTCTAGAAGTAAATATTTCATGAAGAACTCAAAATCAGATTTCAACCGGAAAATTTTATAAAGTTCACAGAATCACACTAGGTCAGCATTACAATTTCCAGATCTAACTTCTTCAAAGAAAAATAGTTTCACCGGTCTATACTTGTTCATTTCTTCTGAAATTTTGACATGTTATACCTCAAGAAGTCCTTTACAACTTTCATCAAGAAGTCGAAGCCAAATCCCCACTAGAACATCGCATGCAACTCACGAAATCATCAAAGGTCGGACTGTTTTTCCAGAAACAGAACACTAGGCTAGATCACAACTCTTGTAGCTTCGAGATTTCACACTTCATCCACATCCGAAATTTACCATTTTCTACACACACATCACAGCAAGCAAAGGGTAGATTGATGGGCTCTACTTGCCTCTAATCCGAGCACAACACAGCAAGCAAAGACAGAGGGGCAAGGTGGGACTCGACGGCTCGACGGCGGCGACGAATGGAAGCGAACGGCCTCCCTCTTCCCCTTCTTCTCTCGCTCGCTTGCTTTCCCTCTCCCGGTTTCACTCTCTCTCTCTCGAACGGTCACTCTCTCTCTCTCTCTTTCCCCTTTCTCTCGTGTGACGCCCCCCTTGCTCAATCCGCCCCTTCTTCTTTTCTTCCCTCTCATGATTAGCATGTAATCATCACGAAACATGCAAGGGGACACCTGGATAATCCCCCTTGCCACTTGGTAATTGCCATGCAAGAGGATGGGCCTCTCATGGGCCACCCCTCCTTCCATCGACAGCCTTATGGGCTTCATGGGCAAGGCCTCCTCCCCTTGGTCGACAGCAGCTCCTTTCCTTTGAGCTTCGCAGGCCACGCCAAAAGTGCCGAATGGTGGGGCTGGTCTTGGGCCTAAAAATTCAACCCACTCTTCTCTAATTTTTCCCTTTAATCATCACCTAATTACCCATCATATAATTACCTAATTACACTTATTCACTTGGCCATAAAGCTTGCAACATAAATCCATAAAAAATCAAATCCATAAGGTGCATAGCCAAGAACAAAATTCTCATTATCAAATTATCCTATAGCACCAACTTTGATAAACCAAGAACATAAGATACCTTTCCATTAAAGTGTTCGGCCTTAATCTATTACAATTCTTCGGTCTAGAGGTCACAACATACTTCAACGACACAACCATTCACTTTTCCATAGGTCGTAATGCCTCTAGAAATTGCCATGAAATTTTGGAATGCCACATGGTCTGGCTCTATAGAATCTTCACTGAGATGATGAGATTACCTGGGATTGTGTGGCTTAACTACTGACCATTGTTTCCCTAATTCATTCTTGTGAGTGAGCTAAATTATGCATGGATTTTGTTCAAGAAAGTTTGTATAACTGCATTGGTTGTGTCTTAGCTGTAGCTTTGTTTTATTCTCTCTAGTGACTCATTACACCTTTCCTCTTCTTGCTCTCTCTCTATCTTACTCAGCTAAAATGTGGCCATTGTTAACTTGTTAAATAAACCTACTTCATCTTCGTGTCTATCATTCTTATATTTGCTGATAAAATGTTTTTGGGCAAGCTCCTCTAAGGCCATGGTCAAGTGTTCTTTTAAATGGACGTCTGGGCTTTGGCAAGACACACATATTGGTGGTGCTGTAGCAGCAGCAACTTGTTCTCTTCAATCCATATAAGTGAAAGGTCGAGCTGTTGAGTAAGTACATTGGTACTGCTGAGCAGGCTGTAAGAGGCTTCTTTTCAACTGCACTGATGCTGATTGAATTCCATTGTGCAATCTTGTATTATACTTTGTTATTTTTAGACATTTCACATTTTTGTGCTTTCTTCAGTTGCTTTTGTATGCATTTAATAGAGTCTCTTCAGTTATGCTAGCAGTGGAAATAGGATAACTAGTAGCAACAATAAGGATCCTCCCATAACCACTAAAAGGCCAAGTTAAAATGGTTGATGAGTTTCTAATGCATGAATGAGAGGATCGTCTATGACCATTTGATTAAGAGGAAGATTAAAGATGTAAAGTATTTGGAGGTTTACTCTCCTAAAAATTTGGAATCGGTGATCAAATGTCTACTGGATTTTCTATTTTGCACATTGATGGCATTGATTTTGTCAGCAAAAGGGAGAAATTTTGAATATTCAAGAGTAACGGCAATTAGAAAATACAGGTTCTGGATATATTCTCGAAGGCAGCAGCTGTAGTTCCTTGCCTTCTCTTTTTCAATGAAATTGATTCCATTGCTCCAAAGAGGGATAATAAGGGTTTCACTGACCATGTCATCAATCAAGTCGGTTTCTTGCATTCACAGCACTTATATGGTGGTCAAGTGAAATATATTCAATGGTATGACTTACTAATGGTTTGTTATTCATTGGTGCAGTTTTTTACTATATTAGATGACGTTGAAGTTAACTGGTCCATTGCCGTTCGCGCAACTAAGGTAATGATTTCATCTTACATGGTAACAAAAGTACACTCTTCCAATAGCACACTACCTGTAAACTACTATTTGAAGTTGCACAGCCATTATGAATGCTTTGACAAATATTTCCACCAAGCATTTAGCATGGAGACTATGTTATTAACCTTTAAGGTGGACTATAAAATGCTAGACTTGACTTCTACTTGATTTAGAACTGTTTAACTTCAGATACACAGTATTGGATAAACTACATATGTATCAAAGAAGGTAACAAAAGATGGGATTGCATAAATCTTCAGTTGCTGAAGTAGCGTGCAAGAAGTGTATTAAGCTAGACTTGTGCCTCTACAACACCATCAATGGATTTTGATAGTCTTGTGACATCAAGCATAGGGTGATTTCTCATATCTGTCATAACATCTTTGTGGCATGAGGTGGTCTTTTGTTTTCCTTAGGAGTCATCAGTTCATCTATCTCTTAATAACTCCAATTCACTTTCCCTTCTTGGGATCCTGTTTCTTTATTTTGTAGTTGTTCAATTATGTGCTTTCAGTTCTAATCGAGTTGCATTTGGTGTGAAGTAGTAGACCGGGACTTACTTGATGGCACGCTTTTGAGACCTGGCAGGCTTGAACACTTCTGTGATTTTTCTTCAATACAGGAGAGCCTGGATATCCTTGAAGTTTTATCGGGGAAGGTAAAAAATTAGCTTCCACCATCTGCCAACACTTGCTTTTAGTTTATTTCATCTCTGACATGGTTCGAAATAGGTTGTACAGATTGAAATTTATGAGATTACTTTGTTAAACAACTTCATATCCGCATTACTTTTTGAGAAGATGCATAAGAAAGATTACATATGAACAGACAATTGTTAAAAAAAGAAAAATAGGGAGAGCTAGAAACAGAGTCAATTTGAGCAGCTGAAGATCCTGTTTAGAACTCGAGGCATCTGACAAAATACTTTTAAAAGAAAACGTTGTAAAAGGCATTGTGGGTTGGATCTACAACCTACTTGGGTGAGGCTTAGGTAAGTTTAGATGTGCAATAGTAAATCACTTTCAACCTCGGACCTTGAAAGTGACAGATTTGACACCTACTGATGTTGCTTAGAAAAAAATGAAAAGGCCTTTACAGCTGATTCCATGAAACAGGACTAGGAGTTACCTTTGGGTATCATCTTGTATAAACCTTTCAAAGACATTGTCATCTCTCTCCTTTTATTTTCTTGAGACTAATTAGGAAGATGTTGTGCGAATTCATTTAATCCTATTACACCAGTTCAGCATAATCAAGCAATTAAAATGGCAACGATGGGCGTCGCTAAAGTTTTGCTAATTGTCTGCTTTAATGCCCTTATGCAGCTTCCTTTGGCCAGTGACATGGACTTGGATGCTACACTAATCGATCTATATCATAATCAACGGTTCTTCAAGCTCTGCTTCCAAATGCACAGATGCAAGCGGAGAGAGTTATCAAGCATGGGAAAGACAGTTATAATGGACTCTTCTGAAGTTCGCTGCTTCAAAGGCGAGCTCGTCAATCTCATTTGCCGAGAAGAGAAGACTCCACAAAAATTATTTTCATTCTTTAAATTCTATCATCTCTACCCAAAACTACAAATTGTGCATCTCCAATCAAAAAATTCAACTAGGGAATTTGACAGTTACTTATAATGCATCTTTGTACGTCAGTAGATCATTGATCAGCATACCTCCTCTGAATAGTCTACCCAGCCTCGTAGTTTATACGACTATTAATTCTTGTGAGTCCAATAATGTCAAACAGCTTAATCCTTGCCAACAACATTCTCATCCTCATGTCTAGGATATTCATCTTGGCCAGTGAATCAATAAGATGGCCAGCTCAGGTTGGTTTTTCAGTTTACAGTTTGAAAATTCAAACGGTGAGCAGTTGCTGGGGCGATCCTTTTGCATTAGAAAATCGAAGAAATGAGGATGAAAAGATTGCCTTTTCATAGCAGCTGCTATTTCCACGGGCTTTTTGGCTTTGAGCATCGCATTCAAAGTGAGGAGACAATGTTTACCACTTAGCAATAATCGACGAAAGCTGTGGAACCCCATCTTTGTATTGTTTCATCTCTTATTGTAATAAGCTTCTGCCTCTACCCAAATGTTGTTCATTTGAGAAACCAAAAAGCGTAACTGTTGACACCTAAATTTTGGCAGCCCGATCATTTATTTATTGCATAGAAAATTAGGGGTTAATTTTATCCCTAAAAAAATATTAATTGCGTAGCATGTAGGTTTAGGTGCATTTATTTTGCATTTGCATTTTTTGCATTTATTTATTGGACCGGTGGTGGATGGGTTCAAATTAGTGAATCTAAGCTTTAACTTGGCGGACCGGACTAAGCCCACGAAGCGAGCAAATTGGCCTAAGCCCGTTTTCTTTAATTATCTCGTGAAAAATAGGAATTTGAAATTTTTCCAGGATATGATGAATCTTTTGGATAGGGCAGATGTGAAAAGCAAATATTGTGTTCGGAAAAGCGAATATTGCGAAAAAGGAATCTTTGTGGATATTGATTTGGAATTTTTTTTTATAAAAAAAAACCCTAATCAGTGGCCTATAAAAAGGTAAAATGCGTAGGGTTTCGGGGGGCCACACATATTGATACATACGGCCATACAAAAGGGGTCTTCTCTCGAGTTTTAGGTCAAAAAAAAAAATTCAACACGAAAAGAGAAGAAAAGCTTTGAGTTTTCTCCGTTCGTTCCTTAAGAAAAGCTTTTTGGGGAAGAGGAGAAAAGACAACAGCAAAAGAAGCTTACACCAGGCTGTTAGGCCTGGCCTCTTCATTTCCCTATACCGTGCCCCAGCAACCTGGGGGAAGGCATCGCGGGGATCTGAGGGGGGGTCCCTTCCCCACCTCTTTCGAGGGGGGATGTGGCGGGAGAGCCCTGCGGGGGTCGTTCCCATTTTACGTCCGGGAAACCCCAGTCAAGACGGCCTTGCTTTAAGGTCCCCAGGATGGACCAAAAGAAGCTTTTGCTTCAGCAAAGAGAGAAAAAGGCAGCAAAAGAAGGTATACAGAGAGGGACGTGGGTGTGACGTCTAGCAACAGGGAAAGGAGGGGAAAAGCAATCACTATTCATCTTCTTTCCCTTGCCCGCATCTGCCATTTGCAAGTCTAGCACCGTTGCTCCGCCAGTCTCGCCACGACGCACAGCCCTATCGCCGACACCCGCCTCTGCAGCAAATCTATGTCCATCTCCGCCAGCCTCCACCAGCGACCGACGCTGCTCCTGTCCGTGACGACTGCGAAGCCGCCATGCCGGCACCAGCTTCGCTAGCCACCTCTGCGCCCCCGCCAATTGCCAGAGATCCTCCTGACTCATGAACCTGTCCCGGTCCGCAATGTCGCTGCTACTCGCTTTCCCAAAAACCGCGAAGCCGTCGACCACCGCCACGTCCTGCGTCGCCTCCAGTCCGCACCGGTCCACGACGTCGCTTCTACTTGCATTCCTAGAAGCCCCAACGATGGCAGATCTGAGCCAGTCGTCGCTCCACCGTCGAGCAAGCCCCGTACCACGCCTTGTGACGCAGCTATTGCTCCGTCCAAGCCCGCTTAGATTCGACCACCGTGACCTCTAACTAGCGACCCGACACTGCAACCTGAGCTGTTCCGCCTCTTCTCCGACGACCTGGCGCAACTCTGTTCGTTACAGCAATTTCCGAACCGGACGCCGATCCCTGGCTGCGACGAAGCCCTTGTGACGCCTTTGCCTACGACTCAGGGTGTGGCATCCCGGAAATTCAAAGCCAAGCCTTAAGGTGTGTTAAATGTCTTTAATTAGGTGATAGAATTTTATGGCTTATGCTTTAGCCAATTTGTCTTTTAATTTGATGAACTTTGCTTGTGTTGTGGAAATTTAAATTTAAATGCTTGGCCATATGATTTAAATTTCAATAATTGAAATATCCCAAGACTTTGGCCAAGATGAAATTTGAGTTTAAAAATATTATAGAAGAAATTTCAAAAAAAAAAAAAAGAGAGGAGAAAATAGGGTTATTTTCGAAATGGGCCTTGGACCCATTAGCCTAAAGCTTGGTGGGCCAAGCTAGTCGGCCCATGGGAGCCCAAGGGAGGCTGTCGACCAGCCCAAGGAGGAGTGGCCGGATGGCCCAACTCCAGAGCCCATCAACCCAAAATCAATTCAAAAATAGAGATGACAAGTGGCAAGGAACAAAAGCATGCATTGGTTGGACATGAGGTGAGCTAATCATGGGCTTTAGGGGATATAAAAAGGGGTTAGGAGAGAGAGTGGCCGGTTCTTCTTGATCATTTGGCCGAGAAAGGGTGAGAGAGAGAGAGAGAGTGTTCGAGCGGAAGGAAGGAGAGACCGAGAGAGAGGAGGTGGAGCCGAGAGTTGCCGCCGCCCGTCCGCCGTACGTCCGCCTAGTCCGTCCGCCGTACGCCGCCGTTCATCGCTGTTTGTTCATCTTGGAGGCAAGTGGGGTCCTTAACTTCTCTTGCATGTCTGTTTTGTTGGTTGCATGTTCGGTTTTAGGTGAGATATGGGCGAAAAACCGAGGTAAGAGTTGGATGTGTTCAAGCTATGTGACTGTCTTCGTTCGGTTGTGGTAGTCAGTATCTTAGTCGAGCTTGCATGTGTATTTGGAGTGCGATTTTGGCTTCGGTGTCTTCATGAAAGTTGAAGCTAACATCTTGCAGTATGACATACTCGAATTTAATGGAAAACGATGGTGATATGTGGGGTCAAAAGCTCTGTTATAAGGAGACCTCAGATCTGCGAAATCTTCACTGACCTTTTGTTGATTTCTTTGTTGCATGTTGATTTCTGTTGGAGATCTCACTTTGTTGTCTTCTTGAAAGTTGTAGGAAACACCTTAAGCTACAACATACTCAAATTTGAAGCAAAAATAACAAGTATAACTTGGTGAATCTGTTAGATCTTGGAGATGGTTGATTCTGGTGAGGTGTACCGAGACATCCGAGACTTCATGGGTTAAAATGGTGACCATAATCTGGTTATTTGACCTAGATCCCTTCATAAAACTTGTAAAGGACACATTGTTACATAACATACTTAAATTTCAGAAGGAACGAAAGAGATTTGATGGGTGAAATATAAGAAATACGGAGGAGTGTGTTCTGGACGTCGCGGTAGTGATTCCAGAAGTTTCGTAGGGCTATGGAAATTAATCTAAAACGAATTTGGCTTAAAGTTCTTAATGAAAAAGGTACGAAAATGTGTTGGCTATCATCCTGTAAAGTTTCGTAATTTTTGAAGACCGAATGGGTATTTTAATTTAATTTATTCGGGAACTGTGCAGTGGGTTTAAATCCGAGAATTTTAGGATGTTCTTGGAGGAAATTGTGAAATTATAAGAAATTCAATTTGGCCATGAATTTTATATAAAATTGTGATCCTATAAATAATTATTGAATATTATGATTTTGGGAAATCATAAATATTAAATATTTATTTATGAAAATAAATAAATATAATAAAATAATAAAATAATAATAAAATAATGAAATAATAAAATAAAATAGATTTTTATTTGGACATGGATTCAATTCCATTTGTGTGGCACTTATGTGATGAGGTCTTTGTACATGCATTAAGTTGAAATACTCATGTGATTAAACTATGACATGTGCATGACATGTGAATTGAAATGCTTATGTGATTAAACTATGACATGTGCATGACATGTGAATTGAGATGCAAGTGTGATATGTTTGATGCCATGCCAAATTTCCATGTTAAATTGAGATAAAGATAAATGTGGATGAGAATGAGGTTGTGGTGGAGGATGTTGTCTGGTGGCCTGGTGGCGTAATTCCAGAGATTCCCTGGGAGTTTCAGGATGCCCGGAATGTGGGGGGCCGGAAGCCCTGTCGGAGGTTTCTGCCCGAAGGGAGTGACTCGCGATGCCAGGATTGGGGTGCGAGATCCCCGGCTAGAAGGGTAAAGGCCGGAAGCCCTGTCGGAGGTTTCTGCCCGAAGGGAATGCCTCGTGATGCTAGTTGAGATGCGAGATGCCCGGAATGTGGGGGGCCGGAAGCCCAGTGGCCATGAGATGGCTGGAATGCTGGGATCCCTGTCGGAGGTTTCTGCCCGAAGGGATGGTGATGATGGTGAATTTGATGATTTGAGAAAAGATAATGTGGGGATCAATTGATAAGTAAAAGTGGAAATTGATCTATGACGTGATATGCATGGTGATGCATGGCTAATGATGATGTGATATGCATGGTGATGCATGGCTAATGATGATGTGATATGCACGGTGATGCATGGCTGATGATATGATGTGATATGCATGGTGATGCATGGCTAATGATGATATGATGTGATATGCACGGTGATGCATGGCTAATGATGATGTGATATGCATGGTGATGCATGGCCAATGATGATGTGATATGCATGGTGATGCATGGCTAATGACGATGTGATATGCATGGTGATGCATGGCTAATGATGATATGATGTGATATGCATGGTGATGCATGGTTAATGATGATGTGATAATAATGATATATGAGACGCCATGATGATGATATATATGCTATGATGATGCATGAATACGCTTGACATCAAAAAGGTAAGCAATGCCTGCATTGTATGATGGTATGCATGGTGCACTGAGTTGTTATTGGATTTCCCTATCTGCTGAGTGGTTGTACTCACCCCTTTTGGGGATAACATTTCAGATTAGCACTATGCCGCTACCTGCTATTTCGCGTGGGGTATTTTACGGTCTACCGTCTGATGTTGAGGTGGAGTGTACGGAGATAGATTGTCCCTCTGTGCCCAGATTGACGTTTATCCGAGTGCGATGCTTAGTTATGTCTAATATCGGCCTGGCTGGGGGCCCTGTCATACAAGAGTTCCTGTCTGTGCACGTTCGACGAGATGGAGCGATGCGAGGGATGCTGCCGCCGCCACCACCTGACACACCGGGTTGGGTGTGAGACCTGCGCGCGAGGAGTAGGAGCTAGATCACTTTTTGATGTAGATAGTTGATGCTGGTGATGGGAGGGCTTTGTGTTCATGTGATGTTAGGGGTCGGAGTTCCTTTTTGAGATTTTAGGTAGGACATGGCAGAGTCTTAACCTTTCTGGTTTTTGTACCGACCCGAAGGAAACCCCATCTCGCTATATGTATGTATGTAAGCAAAGCGTCAACGTTATTTATAAAATCGTGCTGTTAGTTGGTGTGTATTTGTATCATGGGTTAGAAGGGAGATAGATGACGATGTGAATTTTGCTTCCGCTATGAGTCGCGCATGGGACTGCTTTAAAAAAAAAAAATGCCTGAAATCTAGCAAGGCTTAATTTAGCCAAGAGATAGAGATGGTAAAAGATGTAACATCGGCATTGTTAACGACCTGCGAAGGGTTCGGGGTGTTACACAGGGCCCCTCGCCGAGCCTCCCTGCTGCTAGGTTTTCCCTCCCCTGGAGCCTGAGCGAAGCCCCCTGCTATCTCCCTTGTTTTGGTGCTAGTCCAGTTACTGCCCTGCTGCCCCGACGCGAGACTCCCCTAGTCTGTTGGCTACCACCCTTCGCTGGAGCTCCGACGACCGTGCCATCACCCTCACTGGAGCCCGTGGTTGACCCAACATCACAGCCCCCGTCCTTGGCGCGGTCGCGCCGAGCCTCCATCGTGGTTTACTTGAATCAATTGGATTTTTGAAAAATTCCAATTTAGGTAGAGATTTACTTTATTTTTAGGTAGATTTATTTTATCTTATTTAGTTTTTGGTATTTTGTCTCATTGTTTGAAATATTTCTTGATGCCTAATTGAAATCCCTGATGCAACATCCAATTCGCAACCGCACGAATTTTTATTCCATGCTTTAGATAGAATAATTATTCAAACGAGAATAAAATTGATATCTTGATCTTTAAGGCTTAAGATCAATTTATTGATTTTACTAGCGAGATACCATCCCTTGATCTGAACGATGTATGATATCTTTGATGATTTTGAATGGTCGTCTCGTCTTGATTGCTTTATTTATCTTTAAATATGTTTGAGCTAGATTAGATTTACATTAAGATGTTGCATGCTTTAGGGTTATTTGCATATTTAGACTAAGCATTTTATTTATCATGAATTTTCGAAATAAAAAATCCAAAAAAATGCATTCATTTAGGACGTTAGTTTTTGTTTGATTTAAGTTGCATGTTTAATTATGGGGCAATTTTTTAATTTCGAAATTAGTACAAAAACACAAAAAAAAATTAGAATTAGGGCATTCTTTACATGTCATTGCATTTTAGGGTAAAATTTCATATAGTTTAATTCTAGATAATAGTTTTTAATTTGTTATAAGTTTAGATAATTTTAGATAGATTGCATTTTAGTTAGGGATTTCTAACTTAGGATAACATTCTAGTTTAAATTAGGATTTGGCTTAACCTAATTCCTAATACAAATTAGATGATTTCTTAATCTAGGTAGATAATTTTCGCATTTTTATAATTTCGAATTTCAAGGAAAATACAAAAAAAAATGCCTTAGAATAAATGGGTTTGATTTTTTTTAGTATAGACTGCATGTTATTTATGTCATATAGTTAGGTCATATTGTCATGTCATATTATTTCATGTTAGATTAGTAGCATGCATTGCATAAAGTATGATTCTCATTAAACAATTAAAAAATAAAAGAAAAAAAGAAATTGCGTGTTAATTAGAAATCATATCTAGGATTGTCGATGTGAATTCTGATCTAACATCACAGATGCTTTCGTTGCTATGAGGTAAGTCCTGCAATTTATTCACTGCTTTATCTGGTTGTTAAATTGGTAGTTTGCGCACCCGCATGGTCACCTCACTTGTTAGGGAAGTAAAATCAATTCAAGCTGCTTGCCAAACTTTTTTCAAAATAAAGAGAAATGTACCAAAAGGGCGTTAGAGAAATCTAGCGCAATCAAGTTCCCGAACTCACAATCTCTGGTTCGTAGAAGTAAAATAATTTTCCCATTATTTTACTTAGGTGTTTAATTGACCTACCGCAAACTGATTAGTGGCGACTCCCTTTTCCATGCTAAATATTTGAACCCAAGTCGCGAATTGGTATGGGCTTGGGAGAGCCCGAGCTAAGTTAGACTTAGTAGTCCATTAACCTAAATTTAGGTGGTGCACCCGAAATTTTGGTCGCGACAGCTTGGCGACTCCACTGGGGACTTGAGTTAAAACTCTTAGTGGACTTCAGCCAATTTTCTTTTTGAAAAAATATTTTTGTTTGGCGGCGATGATCCCAGGTACGTCTCTAACATTTAAGGTGTTAAATGTTCTTGCAGGATGGGAGGTATAAGGAGAAGTGTTTGCTAACCTTTGTTTTGCAGGGAGGTGTAGAATGTATGTTTTACTTTCATAAATGAAGTGCTGCTTGATATAAACTGTTGTGCATGCTTTGCATTTTACACTACACTTTTGCCCACACAACCTGCCGTCAGACCTGGGCCGCACTAGGACACTTATGATGGTATTGAGTTGGATACAAATTTGACCGCGAGGCCGTGTAGTAGAGGTTGCCCAACTCAATCCTGAAAGTTTTTTCTTCATGTCAATAATGTTTACCTCTGCCCGCGAGACTGCGTCGCATTGGGGTGTCATTTTTTACTAAGCCGAAATTAGGAGGACTTGACTTAGTATGCGAGGCTACAACTAGTCATCCAACCCTGCTAACTTCACTTTGCTAAGCCTGTCTAGAGTAGAAATCGAACCCCACATCTCATGTGCTTATCTATGTGGTTGCTGTCAATTTTTCTTGGTGAAGTAAGTCTTCTACCTCTATACTCTGCAATTTACTTACTTTGTCATACTCTTGGTTCGTCCATGACAATCTAGGTTAGTCGGTTGATCTAATTCCTTTGTCAATCATAAATGAAATGAGAAAATTGTCATGCAATGAATCATTTGAAAAAAAAAAAAACTTTAGAGAATTTATTCTCTATTCATATCCTTATTGTTTTAATTAGGGAGTTTCAAATTTTTGCTTTTCCTAGTTCATGTTCAGGAATTTGATATCCTGATTTTCCAGTCCATGCTAAGGCGTCCCATGTCTTTATCTTCCTAGTCCATTTTTAGGAAATTATCTTCATGTGTGGATTTTTCGTGACTAAAAATAGATTAGATCATTGTCATGGATTGACTTTCTATTTACACCTCATGCTTACATGTTCCCGTTCATTTGAATTAAGTGATTGTAAAGCGATCTTGCTCACCCATCCGTACACGATCAAGAGCTGAAATGATGGATCAAAACAAGTGAGAAATTGCGACTTGAAGAAGAAAGCTAAGAGACCAAAACCAAAATGGATATTCCATGTGCATTTACTTTGATGTTGCATAGTATCCTATTCTTGCACGTTGTTTTGTGTAGGGGCAAAAGTAAGAATTCATCAAATCAAAAATCGAATTTTTAGCCTTGATTGATCATTTGTGTGTTTGTTCCCTTTTGATAGGGGCAATTCAAGGACACCAATTGTTGAGACAGTCCCTTCGTGGGACAATTCCTTGAATGAACGCTTGAAATCATATTTTTCATACTTACGAAAACATTTTTGAGTGTGATAAATTGTCTTTTGAAGTCACAAAAGCTTTTCATGCTTAAAGTTGCTGGACTCTTTTGAAAAGAGAATTTCCATAGTAATTTTGCCTATTTAACTCACTAATTTTATGTGGAGATTTGTCAAGATGGACAATTCAATAGATTGAGCATGTTGAATGAGACGTGTTAGGATGATGAAAGGCAAGCCTTATCTTATACACAATCCCCCTACTTATACATTTGTGAGATGAGTGTAGAAAATTTCATATCTACAAGATAAAGAGTTTTCTTGCGAAAGGTACGATGACCAAACTGACGAGGGGCAATTCATTTCTCTATCCTAAACACTACAGGTGATCCATTGCTTAACTCTTTTTGAGCCTTATACACTTGTGAAGATTTTTTCAAATTACCCCTATCAAGAACCACTCCACATCGGGGCAAATGGGAGGTAAGATGGCATCATAAGGTGAGGAAAATGAAAAGAATTTTTCTTGCTCTCACTTATATCAATCTTCAAGTCGTGCTATTACATTGAATTCATGTGGTAATTTAAGTGCCTTAGGATGACGAAGATCATTTCTTTCTCTATCCTATATACTTATATCATTTGCATAGCCCACTTGAGTCTGCAATTTCATTTCTTTAAATCCAGTTGGTGATCATCCCCCACACTAGGGCAAGGCAAAAGGCAGATGAAGACCCTTGAAAGTTCGAGTGTCATTCAAAGTGTAATTACTTGACGCATGCATCGAAATCAAAATAGAACTAAGGGGTATGAAAAAACAGTGTGCTTGGTAAAAGTAAGGCCAATGCCCATGAGAAAAGAAGTGAAAAAAAAAAAGAAGAATGAAAACTGGGAGCAAAAAAAGCAGTACGCCCGGTAAAAGCAAGGCTAATGACCATAGAAATGTCAAATAGATGGCTATCAATTGCAAAATTGTATCCCAATGGATCAGTACCCAATGAGTCAAGGTCAATAGTGCATGACAATCCTAGGTGAAAAAGAAAACTGGTGGCAATGCCAATATGATCATCAACTCTCACCCTTTACACACATTTTGAGCCTAATGATCTTTTCATTTCTCAACCCATGAACCCAGCCTATAGTACGTCCCTTACAAAGTCTCTTCAGATTAGGGCACTTGAATTAACATGGGAGTTCATATGTTTATAAGCATCGCTCGAAGAAGTGCGAGCAAGATTATTTCTTTCTCATTTGGAGGGTTCTTGACTTGTAAACCTGGAGATGATTACAAAATTGTTCTTTCAATTGCCTTGACTCGAAGAGTCCCTTTGTTAAGCCATTGACCAAGCCCGCATTACGGTCCCTATTAAAGATCTTTCAGATTGGTAGGGTCGTACTGCTTGCGAGAATTCTCGGACCCTTGTTCGTATGATGATAGTGAGATCGAGTGATTCTCCTAAAATAGCCTTTCTGAATGAGAGTGAGTGAAAGTCCTTGCTAACTGAAAGTCTCTCATTTAGTATTCTTAGGAGATCCATGCCATTGTCTTGAACGACAATTCTCTCCTGTGGAAATTTTGGTGATGCAAATATGGTAAAGTCTACCATATTGAATTGATGAAAACTTGATTGAATTGATGAAAATCTCACTGAATTTTGAAGTGTGCATTCTAGAGTAGCTCAAATTGTCTACGTCTTTAATGAATGCATATCAGTTTTTGCTCTAATCATGTCTGACGGGTAATATTTCCTTGAATACCGAGTAATACTTGACGTTCAAGTTGCTCCTCGAAGCCCTTTTATAGACCCGGCGTGCTTCCATAGCCCGGAGTTCTTGACCTGGCGTGCTTTCGTAGCCCAGTGTCCCTTTTTATTGACTCGGCATGCTTTCGTAGCCCGATGTCCCTTTTAATAGACTCGGCGTGCTGCCATAGCTCGGAGTTCTAGTGTGCTTTTGTAGCCTAGAATCCCTCTTTATCGACCTGACGTGCTTTTGTAGCCCGGTGTTCATTTATATTGACCCGGCGTGCTTTTGTAGCCCGGTGTCCCTTTTCATTGACTTGGCGTGCTTCTGTAGCCCGATGTTTCTTTTAATAGATCGGACGTGCTTCCGTAGCCCGAAGTTCTTGACCTGGCGTGCTTTTGTAGCCCCGAGTCCCTCTTTATTGACCCGGCGTGCTTTCGTAGCCCAGTGTCCATTTATATTGATCTGGCGTGCTTTCGTAGCCTAGAGTTCCTTTTATCGAACCGGCGTGCTACTGTAACCCGGATTTCTTTTATCGACCTAGCGTGCTTTCGTAGCCCAGAGTCCCAAAATTTTGACATCTTAGTCTGGATCTGGATGTCTTAATTCTTAAACATTTCACTCTAGATGTGAATGTTTTTGAATCTTTCTCGTTATACCTTAGTCTGGATCTAGGTATTTTGAGTTCAAAAATCTTGACATCTTAGTTTGGATCTGGATGTCTTAATTCTTTTCGTTAAACAATTCACTCCGGATGTGAATGTTTCTCTCGTTATACCTTAGTATGGATCTAGGTATTTCGAGTTTCAAAAATCATGACATCTCAGTTTGGACCTAGATGTCTTGATAATTTTCGTTGAACATTTCACTTTGGATGTGAATGTTCTTTGATCTTTCTCGTTATACCTTAGTCTGGATCTAAGTATTCCGAGTTTCAAAAATCATGACATCTCAGTCTAGACTCGGATGTCTTGATTATTTTTATTTAAACATTTCACTCTAGATGTGAATGTTTTTCAATCTTTCTCATTATACCTCAGTCTGGATCTAGGTATTTCGAGCTTCAAAAATCATGACATTTCAGTCTGGGCCCGGATGTCTTGATTATTTTCATTGAACATTTCACTTTGGATGTTAATGTTTTTCGATCATTCTCGTTATACCTTAGTTTGGATCTAGGTATTTCGAGTTTTTAAAAAAATCTTGACATCTCAGTTTGGATCTAGATGTCTCAATTCTTTTCGTTGAACATTTCACTTTGGATGTGAATGTTCTTCTCAGTCTCGATGTCTCAATTTATTACATGTTAGACTCTTCAAGGAACCTAAGTGAAAACTGAGTACTTGTGGAGTAAATGGGGATTTATCATGTACCTCAATATGCTTTACCGCACTGATTGGTAGGTAACTATAGGTGCGTTCTTTCCTTTCGCATTATGCATTTACATTAGCATTTCCATGCATCATATAAACTACATTTTAAAACGGGATTCATTTTCCGAGAAAAAAAAATCAATCATTCAGTGCATGTGCATGGTCAAAATTTAGGTCTCAATTTGTCTTTGAAGGCAACCTCTATGAGCTCACCTTCAAAGAGGGGCAGCGTAACAAATCATGGACTCGAGATCCTGGCGTTGGTAAGGGACATGAGCCTGAGTACTTCTAGCCGGGTAGAACAATCTCTTCGGTGGGTCAATGGCGTGGTGCACCATCTACTTTCAAAAAGCTTCATATCAGAAAAATTCTAATGTAATCATCTGCACTATAACGCTACTTTGTTTGCTGTTGATATGATATTTCAAGGCACAATTCATAAGTATTGTCATAGTGAGTCTTTATGTGAATATGCTTTTTTCTTCTTGTTCTTGGCTTGAAAGAGTCTTTATGAAACTGTTGTCTAATTGAAGTAATTCAAATAAATCATGAATATATCAAGGCACAAGAGCAGGTGACCGGCTTAAAAATGAGGCATCGTGAAATGGAGAGACCTCTTTTTTACTGATTTCATCTAATTAATCTTTTATAATTGGGAAAAATGGTCCATTTCTTTTAACTGGTCAATTTAAGGGTGAGCATGATCTGGGTTGGGCTGGTCCACCCCCTAACTCTAGGACCAACCCACACAATACTGATCCTCAATTTTTGGAACCGAGGACCGACCCTATTGAGCTTGGGATCGACAACTGGACCAACCCAATTGGTTCGGTTCGATTCCAAGGTCAACTCGGGACCAACCGATAACTTTTTAATTTCATTTTTTGTATTCCTTAAAAATACGATTGAGGATCGGATTGACCCAATGGGTTCGATACGGTTTCAAGGTCAACCCACAACTAATCAATAATTTTTTATTTCATTTTTTGTACTCCTTGAAATGGCAACCGAGGACCGTACCAACCTAATGGGTTCAATGATGAGCGAGGTCAGCTAAGAAAAGTAAGCGATGAGGGTCAAGCGGGATGAGCATTGAACAAAATGAGCATCGAATGTCGAGCGGGAAGCAACAAGCCAAGCGAGCATCGGGCGGCGAGAGGCATGAGTGACCCAAACCGAGTGAGGCAAGTGTGGAGTGGCGAGCCGAGAAGTTATTTCTTTCGATTTGGCAAATTAGGCTGCGCATGACAACATTTTTTGGCTGGGGAAGAGTTTTTTTTTTTTTCAGAAATAGTTCTTTTCTATTTCGATTCTGGAGAACAATTTTTGAGTAAAATAAAGTATTTGGTAACTACACAAAATTTCTATTCCAAAAATAGAAAAATAATAGAAATGCGTTTGGTACGAAACAGTTTCTTTTTTGTATTTATTCGTTTTTTATTCTTGCTCACGGATTGCTGACCGCCCGTCACTGCTCTCCGCCACCGCTGCATGACCGCCGGCCGCCGAATGTCACCGCCGACCACCGCCGCACAGCCCATCGGCCGCCACAGCCGATGCGGGAAGTGGCGGCCGATGGGCTGTGCAATGGCGGTCGACGGTGACGGTCGGCGGCTAGCGGTCGTGCAGCGGCGGTGGCCGGCCGACGGCGACGGCAGCAATGGCCGACGACAGTGGCTCTGAGCGGTTGGAGGCGGCCGCGGCAAGAGAGAGGAACAAAAGAAAAATAAAAAAGAAAATTGGCTTATTTCTAGAAATTGTTCCCAAGAACAAGAATCAACTTTTTTTTGTTTCTCGTTTCTGCTCCAAATCTATTCTCGGGCTAACTTTCTATTCCGAGGAACAGAAAAACAACTTGGCATCACTAAATGGATTTCTGTTCTTTTTTTGTTCCGGGGAACAAAAGAATAGAAAATCCGGAGGAACAGAAATGTTCCCATGCGTTACCTTAAAGACTAAGAGGACAAATAAGACAGAAAATAACGAATACTAGAAAAGGATGCCATAAGGAGTTGTTTATACCTTTTTGGATGCCGTGAGGACTCCTCACAAAAACATTTTCCTCCTTCATAAATTATGACTATTGACACCGTAAAAGGCATTAAAAATCTAAGTTATTAAAGAGCAATGTAAAATTACTTGGACTCTCCACTAAAGAGTTGTTTAATGTTGTTGACACCGTTTTTTTTTAAGGTTTTCTCTATATAAAAAAATTATAAAAATTATTATATATATATATATATATATATATATATTCAGGGTTAGTCCGGGTTAGACCGACCCGGAACTTTCAGGATCGAGGACCGACCCACACAGTGCTGGTCAAAGAATTCTAGGACCAAGGTGTCACGCCCCGATCCTCGGGAACGCACCCATCTTTCTTCTTGGTCGATTTTAAAATGCGATATCCCAGGACTATGTATCGCCGACCCTTTCATTTTCATTTTGCACATGTGGAAGCAGTTATAAATCCCCAGACAATAAAAACAATGTGATAGAAAAGCAGGCCATATTTTTCATACTGAAATCCACAACCACACTTTTATACACACGCACCTCATAGTATCTTACAATACTATTAACATAGGTCTAATCTAACACCTATCCACAAGTACACAAGGTTCACAAAACCTGATGGGATCTCAATCCTCATCCGGGTCATACTCGGGATCATCATTCCGATCCTCCTCAGGCTCTTCTTCACTAAGCTTGTTTTCTTCAAGCTCTTCATCTTCTGCTGGTTCGTCATCGAGGTCATCCAACAAGTAATCCTCCTCCGTTCCCTCTATGGACTTGAAATGATTATTCAATAACCAATGAGACTACGTCTCAGCGAGTTCTACCCCCTAAGACTCGATTAGTAAACCAATATGCCAAACGGTTGCCTAAGCATAGCACGAGTCAGAGGACTTACTTTGGCCTCAGCGCTAACCTGCAATTCAAGGTTATACATAGATGCTTCATATAATACATAAAAACATTCAATCAATTCACGACACTAACTCAGGCGTTGATTAATTGACTTAGTCGATTACATGTCAATCGGACCATCTCTAGGTCATTCCCACTCATACCATGATTCCCAAATGGTGTACTCATTCACCAAATCACATGTGTTTCTCGGGCGTCATTTTCGCCAATGACATACCGATCACCAACACCGTGCGTTCTTTAATGCGCCGTTTTCACCAGTGATATCCTCAATCACCGAACCACGTGTCCTTTCTAGGGCGCCGTTTTCGCCAAGGTGACATCGGTAATAGACAACGTCGTGTTTTCTTTAAGGCGTCATTTTCACCAGTGATATTCCTTAATCACCGAACTACGTATGTCTATAAGTCATTTACGTGCGTTCTTTAAGGCGCCGTTTTCGCCAATGATACTTCCAATCACCGAACCAGGTATGTCCAATAACATCATACCTGATTGGTCTCAGCCAATAATATTCCCAGTTAGCTCTCATCATTCTCTCTACTATATAGCCCATCAACGTAACTGGCGCTATATACCCATACTCGGCCATCTACCAATCAAATATTCAATAACAAACAATTTAGGACAAATCCTCCAATTTCACAATTAATTCAATTCCACACAACGTAGAGCTCAAATAAATAAACGGGCTACACCACGAGAATCAGCACAAAATTTCGATCGTCGGCTATCTCAGCCTAATTTCCGAAAAATAAATAAATAAATAATTAAATTAATTTCAAAAATTAATAAATAAATACTAAAAATCCAATTTAGGCCCGTAATGCCTTATTGGAACCCGAGACGGGTCGAGAAAAATCCCGAGATGCATTCAATAAATATTAGAAGCTCTCTACTTGCTAATGATTAAGTCTACCCACCTAACATGCATCATTAAGTCACTAATTTAATTGTTCTAAACTAATTTAACCACCTAATTGTACTAAATTAAATCTAACCAACCCTTAAGCATAATTAGCAAACTAAGAAAGCATTAGTGAGTAAAACTCACTTGATTAAAAGCGGAGACCGGGACACCGTAACGGCGGCCGAAATCGGGCTTTCGACGACACCGGCTAGTGGTGGATGTGAGCTGGCATGTGTTGGCCGCGTGGACGCTTGGGGTCAACACCGGCTGCTTTGTGCTGCAGAGTGTTGATCAGTTTGCTGCAGAGAAAACGCACGCTGGTGGATCGGTGGAGACGCGTGGCTGAAGACGGCTACACTCGGTGGAGCTTCGGTCAAAGGTGGCTTCTGTGAGTGTGGTTGTTGACCGAAGAGGACGCATGGAAGGACAAAGGAGCGAAGCCGCGGACGTTGTTGCTGTCGAAGGCCACGCGGACGAAGGCAGCGAAGCTCGAAGAAAAGATGGAGCTGCAGCCAGGGTTTGCTTCAGTAGGCTGCTCGGTCTTCTTCAGCTGCAGGCGTCGCACGAAATGGGGAGGGAGAGAGATAGATGTCCGGTTGAGGGTGAGAGGAAGAGAAATGGATAGAGATGAGAGGTGAGGGGCTCCACTTGGCTTGATATTTTGCAAAATATCTTCCAAAAATCATTCTAGGCCATGTATATTTACTTGGTCTTCATTAGGCCACCAAAGATGTCCCTTATAACCTCTCAAACGGTTCATTCTTGTTAAGGTGTGGGGATGTTACGAATTTGAAGTGAAACGGCTTCAGTCGGTTGCTTATTCCACTTCAATTCCATCTCAATTGGCCTCCATAAAATCAATCGGTCATCCATCGACCATCTCGACACTTTTCCTCGCTCATAAATCTATCATGCTTCTCAAATTTGCCATCAAAAACAATAACCGGCCTTTTTCTACACAAAAATGACCCGGTGACGACTTTTTCCCAAAAAGTCTCGATTGTCAGAAAAATCTTCTAAGACTGAGTCGACACTCCTAGAATTTATTGTGACATGACAAAAACTTCAATTTCTGAAATCGAACTTGAATTCACGGTTAATTTCAACTTGGCGCATTTTTAGCGTGACCTAGACTATCGGGTAACTTTCAGAAATTTTTAAGTGCAAATGACCCATGGTCGATTTTCTTCGAGCTACTATGAACTCACTTGAGTCATTGGCGACTCTCAGTTGTCGTGAAAATCTCGAGGATCCAAATACAGACACAGGGTACCAAAACAATAAGAAAATTAGTCTAGTACCAGTTGACGAGAATTTTCCAATTTAGTGGTGTCACCCACGATTAGCCACACATCTCTATCGATCTAGTCTATCTCTGATTTCAAATCATTTTTTTTAACTGTGTCATCATGGCCTCTAAAGATGGACACGGTTGAGTAACCGATTCTTGGTCAAATTCTCAAGTCTATTGCCTTAAATTTCCCTAATGGCTTACCTAGCTAGTCTAGTTATCTCTAGAATGATCAATTCTGAGAACAGCCCTATAGACGCATCAATGAAATGCCCGATTCATTCTGAAGAAAACAGAGTTGAAAATTTGGGATGTCACGCAAGGACCGACCTAGTCTCCCTGGGAACTGAACCAGGATCGGTAGGGTTGGGTCGGTCCAGGGTCGGTCCAAGGTTGACCCTGGACCGATGCTCACCCCTAGGTCAATTAGTGTAGATTTCATTGGTGGTCAATGCACTAGAAGAAATTGAATAGAAGGGATCACTTGGCCACTTAATCACTATTTCTATCGACCGCAGAAAGTATGTAAGTTAAAGTCGAAACCTTAAACCCATTAACAAATTTAGTGAGGTCCAATATCCCACAAAGCTTAGGGGCCGACTAAATAAAGTAATTTTGGCCCAAATAAATTAAGATATGTAAACTGTTATATAACACGTCAACTATTTGATGTCAAATTGTACTCTTGCCTTTTCGACCAAAAAAAAAAAAAAAACTGTACTATTGCCTTAGTGTAGTACCTTAGATTGGGGAGTAAAAGGAGGAGAGGCAAAAAAAGAGAAACAATATATTTGTATGATGTTGAAGTTATGGAGGATAAACGAAATATTACAAAATGCTTGAAGCAAATAATAGCTTGACTTGCTTAAAATAATTAGTCAGTGTAAAATATCTTTGCTATTGACAATAATTAACGTTCAAATATTTTCATCATGTATTTCATTTGTTCATTTTTGTAAATAATCATGTTTAGAAAAATATTTTTTCAATAATTTATTTTTCGCAAAACAAACATATTCTAATACATGAACTAATGCCCCATGTATTTGTAATTTTTTTAGACATCATATGATGATGAAAAGGGCTGTTGGATTGACAGTAGTAGTTATTCAAGTCAAGCTTTTGTTGATAATGACATGACGTTTGCTTTTCTTGAAGAAAACATCATTTGGTGTATGCACTCGTAAATTTTCTCAGCTTTCACCGGACGGAGTTCAATAATGGAGGCAGAGAGCGCAAAGCAATTTGCGAGATGATATGATAATGGAGAGCCAAAAAGCTGAAGTCAAAGGTGCTTTATTTGGCATTTTGCCTTTTTGAATGTTTAGCCGCCTAAAATGTAGCTAACTGTAACTGAATCGAGTTAATAGCCTTTCTTTTTCTTTTTAAACATAACAAACCTATAACAAACTGTGAATTCATGCATATTGTTGAAAAACGTACCTGTGTATATTGGCATGATTGTGTAGACTCACTTTACCGCTTATGTAATGGATGAAAATAATCGCATCACATGATTAATGTGAGGGCTGTGGATCTTTTTCATCTCTTAAGTAAATAATTGCAACTTTTCGAATGTATTTTTTATTTATGATAAAAGCCGACAATCATTTCCGCAAATGGCGGGAGCCCGAACTGCAATCGACTCCGATTGGTCTTTGTGTGGAGCTAAGGCGCCAAATAAAATAATCTCTTTTGTGAATTTTTCAGTCGTTGCCTTCGTGTGGTCCCCGACGTATGCTCCCTAATGGCCTTAACAACCGGCCTATTATTTCTATTGGCTATAAGGAGTCACTATTTCTTCATTTAGAAATAAAATAGGCTTACGAACAAATATAATTGATGTAAGTAGAATTATAAACTCCGGTGAATGGTCATTCCCTTCATTGCTCCATGTAGGTCTTTCGTTTTCTCTTCCAGGCATCATCCTGGGGAGCTTGCGCGTGTAGAAGGAGCAAGGTCTAATATGCATCTGGCGCATGTGGGCTTACTCTGCCTTCGCCATTAGATGATGTGGCTGATCATAGTATTTAACGCGCCATTTTTTTTATTTTATTTTGGGAGGCACTAGGAAAAGGGTTGAGATTGGGGATCCTGTGATTCACGCAATGATTAATTTGCATAATTTAATTCAATGCAAATCCATGCCAAAAAAAAAAATTAAATACAATCCCAATGGATTCCTTTGCCTCTTCCTTCTCCCTTCTTGTTTCCCGACTTGAGGCGCATGTATGAGAAACCAATTTTTTATGTGAAGTTAATAATCAATATTGATAAAATATTTCACATATGTCTGCTTTACATTTATACAATCTCATAATGTTAGATTCTCAAACTCGGTACCCACTTTGAATATGACATGATAATATGTTCAGGACATGATGACATTATTAATATGTTAAATATGGTATCAACTACTCTAGGAAGAAAATTTGAGATGTAGAATTACCCCTTGACTATAGAACATATTTTTCACGTTTGATTTGACAAATGGTTTTACTTGGTAATTTTATACCTAATGGATAACAAACGGAGTGTCATGAACAATCCCAAATTAATGACATTAATAAAAATAAAAATGAAAACAAACATAATTAAAGTACATTTATCAATATATGTCCACATAAAGCTTGGGCAAAGTACCTAGTTTTAGTTTGAGTGCGGCTTAGCTGACCGTGACTCCATCTTTGACAGGGTGATTAAGAAAACATAAAAATTAGAAAAAGAAGAAAATAGGTAAAAGATGGAAACCGATCCAAAAAGTCAACCGATTTCCATCTTAGATGTGCGGTCCATCGGTTTTCACCTTAGATGTGCAATCCTTAGCTGACCCTCACTCCGTTTCCTTTTAGCTTTAATCCTTTCTTATCGCAAAGCACTTCAAACGCGCGACTCCGGCATTCTCTTTTCCCCCATGGTGCGGTTACCCCTCCTAAATGACCAAACTGCCCTCTCTTCTTGACGAATTTCCATAAAAAATATCCGGACTACGAAAAATCCCCTGTTCTTCCCTCAGTCTCTCCCCTCCACCAATCGGTCACCGCAAGCCTCCGCCACCTCGCCGCTGCGTCGCCGTTGATGTCGTATCCCCTTCCCGTGCTGTCACCCCTCGTCGTCGAGATCCCCGGCCATCGCCTGCACCGATCATTTCGTGTCCCGTCTCGACCAAGCCACCATCTCTGTCCCCCGACTCTCTCTCCTCGAGGCAGCCTCGCTCGCGGGGGCCGTCTATTCGCAGCCGTGGGCAACACCAGATCTGCCAGTGTAAGGCATAGAAACTTAATTAATTAATCTATAATGCAAAAAAACCAAGATATCCGCGAAGATCTAAGATGTGATAAAATAGTAAGATCATATATTTGTGAAAAATAAAAAACTCTAAGTTTCTTAACTTCAATTGCATTGCGTATATGAATTTAAGGACTTTTGGTGTAATTTTCCTTGACCTATGCCTATAATGCTTTCCTGAAAAATTAGATTGAGTTTGATGTTAGATCTTTCTGTTTTTGTTACATTAAGGAAACTTAGAGAAACTATAGCATAGACTTAGTCTATCGCAGTCTATACGATATCCTAAAACTTACGGCCAAGAGGAAAAAACCGATCCTTGTGGTTTTGGTTTCAGCCCTAGGGAATTCATATGCTTTGCCGCTGTTTTCCTTGAAATAACCGGCTAATTACGGTCGCACCACCGAGTTACACAAAAATAATGGAGATTTTTATGATGATAGTTTTATAACCCCGTAAGAGGATACTATGGGTCATCGTTTTTATATTTGGTTTGAGTATACAAGACCGAACATTGCAAAGATCTTTGTATGCCATTATCCAAAAGAACCAAGAAAAGAAAAAGAGAAAGGATCTCTGTAAGTGTTAGAGGTTCAATCTTCCTGTATATTTCTGATTAGAGTTGATGGATTTTTTCTTTATTGATGGGCCTAAGTTCGTCCGTTCGCCCAAGTTGGGCCCAAAAAGCCCGGCCCACGGGAATAGGGCCCGTGGATGGGGGAAGGTATAAAAGGGAGGAGAGAGAGAGAGAAGACACCCTTTGGCCATTCTAACGTACGCTTCTCACTCTCTCTTTCCCTCCAAACGCTTAAGGCACGTTGTTTCCGTTTTCAAGGCAAATTGACATCATCGAATCAGAATTTCTTCCTCGGTCTTCAGCATTTGTGTCTAATCTGTGGCTAACAACGTACGCTCGAATCCGTGGTGTGCTTTACGATCGGTGATACGTGTTATTCCCGGGCTTCGTCTTCCGCATTGATTTAGGGGTTCGATTTAGTGTCGAATCTGGTTTTCCAGGATTCGTTATTCCCATCATTGGTATCATAGCCCTAGTTCACATTTTTCCCGATCAATTTTGATGTTTTTGATTGATTTTTCGCGAAAGAAATTCGGCCGTACTGATCGGCGCGAGAAATCCCGACACCCGAGCATTGTTCGTCCTTTTTTCTGAGTTTCCGTAAGTCAAAATCAATTTCTGAAGGCACTGGGTGAAAGAGGACGCCGAGATGAGTCCGGCAACATGTGACGCGCCGCCGGGAGACGCCGCACGCGCCCACGCGTGCGGCCGAAGCCGCTGCGCCTGGGCGCGACGCGCCAGGAAGCGCTGGCTTCACCAGCGCATGCACCACACGCGCCAGTGACGAACCGACACGTGCGCGCTGGCGACTGGCGAAACGGCACGCGCCGGTCGGCAAACCGACGCGTGCTGACGTCACCCCACGGTCGGTAACCGTCGGGATGACGTCAGCGCCGACAACGGTTGGCCGGCCGGCGAACCGACCCGACGACGACTGACCCGACCCGATCAACCTGGCGTATGCCGCGCACGTGTCGGCTGACGTCTACTTGACGTCAGCACGCTCACGCGCGAGGCACGTGCCGGCTGACGTCTGCGTGACGTCAGCCGGTGCACGCGCGCGGCACATGCGGTCGGTTCGTCCGACCGGCCCGACCGATCCATCCGGCCCGACCGATCCATCCGGTCCGACCGGTCCATCCGGTCCGATCGGTCCACCGACCCGCGCCCTTTGACCGTTGACCGTTGACTGACCGTTGACCCGGAAAAAAAAAATTATTTGTTTCTTTTTCATGTATGCCCATGTGGTTTATATGTAATCAATTATTTATTCTGCATTTGTTGCATGAATTTTGGAAAATTATGTATTTTCCCTTATGTAAATTATGGATTATGAGTAATCCATTTTTAGTTCTGCATTTGTTACAGGAACTATGATGCGTTATGCACGGATACCTGCAATCCCGAAAACGGACGAGGGAAATGCAAGACTTAAAATGCTGATGTTAGATTTAGCTAATTATCGGTGGCATAACGGTGATTTAGTATCACATGTGGTCAAGGTCAATCAGATGATACAGGAAATCATCTGGGATGGTTATCTTATGCTGGATTTTGAGAAGGTGCCGGCTTTGATAAACACTCTTTCAGCTGAATGGCAAGCAGTGTTAGATCGGCTATGGGAGGTCAACGTAGTCTCGGGTTATAGGAGGCTGGTGGAAGCTTTTGTAAGAGAGTACTATAGGATTGAGTTGGCCAAAACTTCAACCCTTAGATTAAGCGCCACATGGCGCAGAGTGAATGCGCCTTGGTGGCGACATGAATGCTCTCCAAAAGTTTTTCCATAGTTGGCAAATGTGCCTTCAGTTTTCTCAGATGTTTTGACTGATAGATTAGAAGGGACATTCCCTATTTATTTCTTTGATTAATTATGTAATGTTTACTACCTGATTGTTGTTGATGTAGCAACCGATATGTTAGTTGTATCATGTGAAAGCATTGTTATTTTATTAGATGTTAAGATTTTATTTGCTTTCTGTTATTGCTGGTTCTTTGTGGGTAATTAGCTATGGGTAGTAATAGAAGTTTTTGTAACTTCATAGAATTTATTTGCGTAAGACAATTATATTAATAATAATTTTAAGTTAGGATTTTTGGAGGATGATTGGAAACATAGTGACCTTTTGATTCTGAAGCCTTACTTGAAATTATTCATTAATATGATGGGTCTATGCAAATTGGGATGCATAAATGATAGGCATTAATTATTTGTGCATGTATGTCTGATGTGTTCAGATCAATGGTTCAGTAACTAAGAATGTAATTGCTGATATGAATGGCAACAATTGTGAAATATTGAATATGAAGATTCAATATGTGCTGGAAAAGCAAGAAGCACTAGAAGCTCTTGACCATGTTATGGAAGATCTTGAGGATGCCATGCGCCACCTTGAGCTAGCTGAGGACCGCCTAACGGGATTTGAGCCGAAAATAGATATTTTCAATGTTGGTTCTAGCTCAGAAAGGGCTTTGTATTCTAAGTGCAAGCGTATTGATTCGTTCAATATGTGAGAATGCAAAGGATTAAGTCCTTATTACAAGAAATCAAGAATTAACCAACAAGAGAGAGGAAAACGTCCTCAAGTAAAAAAAAAAAAAAAATGTCAAGGGTGATGTGTTACAATTGCGACAAGAGAGGTCACTATGCTCGCAATTGTTGTGAACCGAAAAAAGGTAAACACCTCTTGTACATTTGAGAACTTTGCTTATGTGTCAAGTTCTGCATAATAGGCTGAATCTAATCCTTTGTGGAATGTAGATTCAAGAGCAACAGACCATGTAGCAAAGGATAGAGGATCCTTCGTGGAATTCCGGCGAGTACTAACTGGAACTAAGTGGATCTATGTAGGAAATAACTCCAGAGATTAAGTTAAAGGGATTGGCACCTGCCAATTGAACATGCGTGGTCGACGCACCTTGTTCCTACATGATGTTCTATATGCTCTGGAGATTCATCGAAATTTAGTGTCTGTTTTTGGTGTTGGTCAAGCTTGGTTTTTATATGAACTTCCATAATAAATGTGTAGATTTGTATTTGGATACAAACTACTATGGTTGTGGTCACTTTCTGGATGGTTTTATTGTACTAAATGTTGACTATGGTGATGTCAATATGTTATTCCCTCGTTTCACGTCTTCTACCTTATATGATAATGATGTGAATATGGTGGCATGCTAGACTTGGTCATATGGGCCAACAACATATGAATAGACTAGCCAAAGAGGGCTTGTTGGGCAATATTGAAAAAGTTGATTTGTCCATATGCGAGCATTGCCTAGTAGGAAAAATGATAAGGAAATCATTTGGAAAAGGTAAAAGAGCTGAATTTCCTATGCATTTAATCCATTTGGACGTCTGTGGTTCAATGAATATGAGAGTAAGGCAAGGGGCTATTTATTTCATCACTTTTTTTTATAGATGATTATACTCGAGTCGGATATGTCTATTTGATTTCTCATAAATCTGAAGCATAAGTTGTTTCAGAAGGTTCATGAACCTGGCAGAAAATCAATTAGACAAGAAAATAAAGGTATTTAGATCCGATCGAGGTTGAGAATATTTATCTGATAAATTCAGAAAATTATGTGATGAAAAAGGAATAGAAAGATAGTTGTCTATTCCATATACTCCTCAACAAAATGGTGTTGCAGAGAGAATAAACAGAACCCTACTGGAATGGTTAGGTCCAAAATGGCGCATGCTAACTTACCTATCACTTTTTGGAGTGATGCATTGTTAACTACTGCCAATATACTTAACCGGATGCCTTCCAAATTAGTTATTTCCACTTCATACGAGTTATGGACAATTTGAAAACCGGACTTAAGTTTTCTTAAGCCATGGGATTGTGCTGCCTATATTCATGAGTCCTCTCACAAGTTTGGGAAATTAGGTCCCAAAGAAAATAAGAGTATTTTCATGAGATACTGCGAACACTCAAAAGGGTATGTGTTCATTGGTGAGCAGGAAAGTGAGAGTATAACTGAATTTGAATCACGGGATGTCACATCCTTAGTGGATGAATTTCTTAAGAGGGGCGAAATAAGGGAAAATTACTCCCTATTTGAAACCTTGGATCAAGATAATGATGTCAGTGGAGTTCGTCCAAGTGGGAGTAATATGAGATGTGATGAATTGAATTCAACTCATTCTCAATTGCAACTACCTGATGTAACGACATCATCATTACCTAATCCAAGTGGGAGCATGATGGGGAATGATGTGCTAAGTGTACAATCTCCCATACGATGAACAAGTCGCCAAAATATTCCTCGTCGATGCTTTGACATTGAAAGGAAAACTTTTATAGTTGCTCCACAAGATGAGGATGAGCCAAGAAATATTAATGAGGCTCTGAATTGCCCTAATAAGGAAAAATGGATTCATGCAATGAAAGAGGAAATAGAGTCAATGAAATCAAACCAAGTCTAGGAACTGGTTGATCTTCCAAAAGGACACAAAGCTATTGGGAACAAGTGGGTTCTCAAAATAAAGCGAAAGGCTGATGGCTCGATAGAAAGGCATAAAGCTCGCCTTGTGGCGAAGGGATATAATCAACAGGAAGAAATTGATTATGAAGATACATTTTCTCATGTAGTGAGATTTACCTCGATTCGCATTATTCTGGCAATAATGGCAAGTATGGATCTTGAGTTACATCAAATGGATGTAAAGACTGCCTTCCTCAATGGAGAATTAGAGGAAGAAATATATGGAACAACCTGCTGGTTTCATAATGAAAGGCCAAGAAGAAAAGGTCTATCAATTTTTGAGGTCGATATATGGCCGTAAGCAGTCATCGAGACAATGGTATATACGTTTTCATAGTGCCAAAATGGCATATGATTTTACAATGATAGATGAGGATCATTGTGTATATATCAAAAAATCCAAGGATCAATTTGTGATCATATCATTATATGTTGATGATATACTAATTGCCAGAAGCAATATGGAGTTTGTTAATACTATCAAGAGTTAAAGATTTCAAGAGATCGTTTTGAAGAGATCGTTGTCTCTTTCGCAAGAATCATATATAAATAAAATTCTTGAACGATTTCGTATGCAAGATTGTAAACCCATAGACACTCCTATTGAAAAAGGTGAAGGATTGAGCCGTAAACTGTATCCAAGGACTCCACAAGAGAAGGAACAAATGAAACATGTTCCTTATGCTAGTGCTGTTGAAAGCTTGATGTACATTATGATGTGTACAAGACCTGACATATGTTTTGCAGTTGGAATGGTGAGCAGATACCAATCCAATCCAGGTCAAACACATTGGAAAGCCGTTAAGAAAATACTAAGGTATCTAAAGGGGACTGCTGATTATACGTTGAGTTATTAAGGAAAGGATCTGCAACTCAAAGGCTATTGTGATACTAATTGGGGAGGAGATTTAGATGAAAGAAAATCTACCTCTGGGTTTGTTTTCTTACCGAATAATGGCACCATATGTTGGAGCAGTAAGAAACAAAAGTGTATAACCTTGTCCACGATAGAAGTTGAGTTCGTGGTATTATCAACAGCAGTATAAGAAGATGTTTGGCTTAAGAGATTTTTTTTTGGATTATTTAGGTGTTATTGGAGGTGCTGCAGATTCATTGTTGGTTAACTGTGATAGCCAAGCAGCAAAAGCGTACACCAAAGATCCAAAATATCATGGCAAGACTGAACACATAGATACCAAGTATAATTTTGTAAAGGATATGGTTGCACGAAAGGATGTGAACTTAAAGTACATACTACGCATAGAATGATAGTAGATCCTATGATAAAACCAATACCTAGAGATGTGTTTTGTGGCCATATGAAATCTCTAGGATTGCGTAGAGGCTAATGTACTGAATATTGTAATTTCTCTAAATGTTCACAATTTGATGAATTTGTGTTTTCATCATTAATGCCTATGAATCTTTGTTTGATCTTTATGCATCTTAGTGCTCAGTGCATTATTTTAAGTTGAGAAGTATGTCGGACAGATATAAGATTAGCCTACTCACACGGGTAATTGCCTCTGTTTACTGTGTGATAAATAGAGATGGGACTGTTTATAAGCTTATTATCTAGGTGATAATCGAGAACTCAAGCTTAAAACACGTATGTCGCCTTAACTGAGTGTTAAGATGAGGACATAATACTTACTATGTTCGAAAGTAAAATACCCCACATGTTTTACTTTACCTGTCTAAGATGCCAGATGTGAGTTCTGATGAATTTTGTGAATGAGTAGATACGTGAACTCAAGTTAGACATTGGGCATGTCTGAACTATCATCTGTGCTGTATAAAAGGTGGAGACATACGCTCCATGGGAAATGAGTTAATACCGTAATACGTATTTCATAAGACGTATGCATAAGACGACCAATAAGAGCGACAAAAGTTTGATCTCAACTTTTATGTCGTGTGAGACTCTTGAGGAAAAGAGTTCCTCTATTTTAGTCCCCTCACGGCTCTTACTTATTCTCAAGATTTCTATTTAGTGTTTGCTATCTTAGGATGTTACCAATGGTCATGAGTTTGATTCGATCTAATGGGGCATTTCTAGAAAAGCAAGCTAAACTGAAATTGAGAGTTTGAAGGAAAGAGGAAGATCGATTTTGGAGAATCACATTATAGTTTTGTATTCACCGGTTAACCAATTATGACTGTCTTTGTGATAATCATAATTGTGAATACAATATATATATATATATATATATATATATATATATCATTGTTTAAAAGAGATCAAGAGAGATATAGATGTGATCGATCGATCTAGGGTACTGCATACTAAATCTACTCAGGATGTGATGCCCATTATGAGCTGCTATATATTCCTAACAGATGTATAGCAACGAGCTCTCAAAGTATGCTGGTCGCACGGATTATTTACCGGTATGAATATTGAAGAGAGGAAAAGAGGATTATGTTCGGCCCACCATGTTAAGTGAGAGTCTATGATGGATTTTTCTCTGATGGGGTTGAGTAGGGCCTATCCGCCCATGTTGGTTTTGGACCACCATGTGCAAGTGGGAGATGATGGATTTTTTCTTTATTGATGGGCCTGAGTTGGTCCGTCCGCCCAAGTTGGGCCCAAAAAGCCCGGCCCACGGGAATAGGGCCCGTGGATGGGGGAAGGTATAAAAGGGAGGAGAGAGAGAGAAGACAACCTTTGGCCATTCTAACGTACGCTTCTCACTCTCTCTTTCCCTCCAAACGCTTAAGGCACATTGTTTCCCTTTTCAAGGCAAATTGACATCATTGAATCAGGATTTCTTCCTCGGTCTTCAGCATTTGTGTCTAATCTGTGGCTAACAAGGTACATTCGAATCCATGGTGTGCTTTACGATCGGTGATACGTGTTATTCCCGGGTTTCGTCTTCCGCATTGATTTAGGGGTTCGATTTAGTGTCGAATCCGATTTTCGGGGATTCGTTATTCCCATCAAGAGTAATTCTTGATTAATTTGCAAAGGATTGACTTAGGTTCAGGTGTGTTATCAATCTTGGGCTTTTGTTTTCATTGTGGTGGGGCAGGGGTCATCGGCTCCTCTAGTGGCTAGTTGTGCATAAACAAGATCTGCAACCTTAAACTGAATATTCTTCTATAGTGATTTATAGTAGAATGTTAAAACATAAAAATTGGTTCTTGCTGTTGCTTTAAACATGGACCTATTCATGGCCTCATATCTTGATTAACCAAAAATTCACCTAAGGGACTTCCAAGTAGTTGTTGTTATGGTTGGAGAAATATAAAAGCCTCGAGAAAATGGATAAGTACTTTAACAGTCGTAAATTACCTTGAGATATGGAGCTACCCTCTATCCTAGTTTGTGATAGTTTTTCTATAAACCCTAGCCGTTACTCTCTGCTTACTTGCATCCTTCTTCATTAAAGCTTACCATTTCTATCTTTCATTAAACACATTTATAGTTTCAATCCTCGAGAATGGGAAGGGCTAGCCTATTACTGCCCATGCCCAACTTGTGTCGTGCAACATTCCCAGGGAAGCAATTGTTTTGAGAAAAAATTTCCTAAAAAAAATTGCCTCATCCAAGGCAGGCCACTGCGGGGTGCGGATTTCCAATGCTCCATGCCCATCCATAATTTTAAAGTTATCGGTTTTATATGAAATTATCAACTTTAATTTGTGTCTTACCAACTTCTTTTTCCATTGTTTTACAAACAAGTTTTAGCTTACCGGCTTTTATGTGAATCATTTACTAAGTTTATTAGATTGTTTGCCAATTTACAACTTCTGTACAACTCACCATATTGTTTACTCCACATTTCAAAATTACCAAATCTTGTACTGAATTACTTACTCTAATATGATTGTCATATTAACTAATCTCTAATTAAGTTAACAACTAGTTTAAGCTACCCATTCTTATTTGAGCTACTTATCAGTAGTTATTATTTGTTTCAAAACTAACAACCTTCATAAAAACTTTCGTTAATAACGCAGAAACTTTTATTTGCACTGGTTATGAACACCATTAGGCAACAAAATCTGTTGTTAAATTACCAATCCTAAGTTCAGTTACTCACCAATTTGTTCTGATTAAAGTACCAACTAGTTTTTTTTTTTTTTTTTGGTAAAGAGGTACCAACTAGTTTGCCATTACCAATATCATAAAAAGAATGGGTAACCTAAAATTATTTAACTTATTTGGAGAAATGTTTGTTGGTAACTCGAATCAAGGTTGATATATATTCCAGAAAATCTTCCTCATTTTCGGTTAGCACTCTACTCCATCGGTACGTTAAGAAAAATGCTTTTGAGATAGTATTCTTGTTTCCGATATTCAAGGCAACTGCGAGTGAGATTTTTTCTTTTCTGTTAACCTTCAAACTCATCCCTATTGCTTGAAGAGATTATCAAGACCGAGTTACCGAGGACTTGATATTTAACCAAACTTGTAGAGGTCTCGCTCTTAGCTATGTACGACAAGAAGAAACCAACCGGTGTGAAAAAAGTATAAAATGAAGTGGAGGCATAATTATCAAATCAGTTCTAAATTTATTGTGCATGACATTTGAGTACTAGACATTTTAATTTTTCCAATGTGGTCATAAGTATTTTGCGTGAAATTTTAATGTAATCTTTCTACCCAATTGCCATGAGAAATTACTAACATGACATCTATTCATCGCCATTGTCCTACGTGGCTAGTTGACGTGGACAATTTTACTTGAAATGACATCCTACATGGATTGCCACTTCAGCAATGTTCGGTGGACATTGACTGCAAGGACTACATTGAAATTTTGTATAAAGGTTTAGGATAATATTATTGAAATTGAAAAGTTTATGACTGAATTGACATTTGTATAATAAATTTAAGATTGATTTCATAATTTTTCCATAAAAATGGAACAAAGGCCCACAACCTATTCCAACACAACAGCTCACAGCACTAGTTAGTCACAATTTGCCGGTGACTTCTAGTCGAAGCTTGATTAGACCCTTGTCACAAAATAACCTTTTCCCATTCTTGACTAAACCAAAGAACCTTGATAGCATTAGCTTTCAACCATGAATAAAGTCCCCTCTCCTCCTCCTCTCTTGAAAACATCTGTTTTTTTTTTTTTTTCAAACGGCTCACAGCTTGAAAGATCACTTTTCTGTGTTGGTTTCTTTTAAAGCAAATTATTTTGAACTTGATGATAACCTTCTAGTGCCACGTAATATGTGCACAGTTTCCATATATATGGTTTTTCAATCTGAGATGATTGCATGTCATGCATGTGGCAGCCTATATGAACTTATGAATCTCACAATCAAAGAGGTTTCTAGTTTGTTATGAAGCGGTTAGATCTAGAAGCTTTTGATGTACGATTTATTGTGATTTATGGTATGGGTGACATTGGAAAGACGGCACTAGCTAAGGCTGCTTCAGACAAATCTCCCCTCAGTTTCAGAGACATCATTGCTTTCTTAAGGATGTTCGGACTCATGATATAATAAACTTACAAAAGAAATTGTTGTCAGACATTTTCCATTTGAGTTGCACAAACCTATCCTTCATTGATGAAGGGGCCGACAAGATCCAGATGAGATTTCATGACAAGAAAGTTCTCATTGTTCTTGATGACATTGACAATCGAGACCAAATCATGAGACTTGCCGGTGAGCCCGACTGGTTTGGTGGGGTAGTAGAATCATCATAACAACTAGGAATATTGAATTCCTAGTAAAGGAAGGTGAGGATGACAATGTCCTAGCCTCTATTAGCGAACAATTTTCATTCTACAATATGCCAGTGATGAATTTGCATGATGCTTTTCAACTTTTTAGTGAGCGTGCCTTGGGATGTGCCGAGCCTCCAACTGATTACATGGATATTGCATATAAGCTAATCAATGTGCTAGGGGGACTTCCACTAGCTCTCAATGTCGTAGGTTCCATGCTCCATGGAAAATGCTAAAGAACATGGGAAGACACCCTACATAAGTTAAAGAATGTGATGAATGAGGATGTCAAGAAGAAGCTAATGATAAGCTATGAAGCATTGGAGCCTAATCAACAACAAATTTATCTTGATATCGCATGTTTCTGCTTCAACAGAAAGAAAACAATTTTAGTTAAATATTGGGATGCAATTTTTGGGTATTCGACCGAAATCGAGTTGACTATCCTCAAACACATGTCTCTGATAAAAATATGCAACAATAATAAACTATGGATGCACGACCAACTTAGAGACCTTGGAAGGAGTATTGTCCATCCGAAAAGTGGCGAAATCCATATGAAGGGTAGCAGATTGTGGTCTCCCGAGGATGCATTTCATGTAGTGCAAACATAAATGGTAATCTTTACATCTACATGTTTTCCAATGCATCCATTAGCGTCATCACCTTTTTATCTAATTTCAAGTCAAACTTACATATTTACTCATCGGTTGCTACTTTTTATTTTCCAGGGAACCAGAGACATAGTGATGCTCAATCTTGGTACACCTAATCCCAATAAGACGTACAGATTTAAGCACAAGCACTTTGTGCGCTTAGTCAACCTTAGGTTCCTTCAATTGGACCACGGAAACTTAGAAGGAGACTTTAAGAATGTTTTCTCTAATTTGAGATGGCTCTCTTGGAGCAATTGCCCTTCAAAATTCCGAGCTACCAACCTTGGGTTGAAGAACTTAACGATTCTCATGCTATATGGGAATAACGTTACTGAAGATTGGGGAGGATGGTGTCAAATCATGGTATGATCTCACGACATCCTTTTGCATTATATTTACTCCTCTTTTCTGAGTGTCTACTCAATTACTTTATAGGTAGCAAGACAATTGAAAATCCTACAGCTTGAGGATTGTCCATTCCTTAGAAGGATGCCCAAGTTCTTTGCAATCTCGCAACTGGAGAAGTTGATTCTTAGATGCCTTCAACTAAGAAAGATTGACAAGTCCATCGGCAATCTAAAACATCTTGATTACCTTGAGATAAAGAGTGAAGCTATTGAGTCACTACCAGAGTCCACCAGCGGTCTAAAATCTTTGACAGTGCTAAGAATAAATCGGACACCCTCAATGATGCCTCTCTTGATTGATAATTTGGTATATATGAAGTCTCTAATTTTGCCATGCAGGGAACTTCAAAAGCTTCTCGACTCTATCGGACAATTGGAGTCACTACTTGAGCTAGATGTCCAATGTTTAAATGTCAGTGAATTACCTCATTCTATTGGAAATCTTGGAAGGTTGAAAGTTTTACGCATCTCACATTGCCCCCTAGAAAAGCTACCATACTCTATCGGACAATTGGAGTCACTACTTGTGCTAGATGTGCACTGTTTAAATATCAGTGAATTACCTCATTCTATTGAAAATCTTGAAAGGTTGAAAGTTTTACACATCTCACATTGCCCCCTAGAAAAGCTACCATACTCGATTGGGAGGCTCCAATCATTGGTCAATTTGGATTTGATTAGGTCAAGTATCAAGATCTTACTTGATTGTATTGGAAATTTAAAAAAGTTGAAGGTACTAAGTCTCATATTCAACCGCATAAGTGAACTTCCGAAAACCATAGGAATGTTGGAAAATCTAGAAAAGTTATGGGTTGAATCTAAACATTTGGTGGGGGAAATTCCAAGTGAAATTGGGGCATTATCCTCATTGAAAGTTCTAGACTTATCTCAAGGTCGCTTTAGTGGATTGCCGACAACCATCAATCGGCTTACAAATCTCCAAAAACTTAATTTAAAGGACTGTAATTCAATCCAACGGCTGCTTGAGCTTCCCAAGAGTCTAGCGTCTTTAGCCCTTTCATCGGATTTAGTGACCACGATCCCCGACTACTCAAACCTAACCAATTTAGTTGACCTTGACCTTGCGATAATTAGCAATTCAATGCAAGAACCCAACATAGAGGGGATCGTGAGACTAACTACTTTGAGGGAAATGAACCTGAACGTTGGAAGAATGCCCCCCAATTGATTTCAGTTCCCTCTCTCAGCTACAAAGACTCCAAATAAGATATTTTGAGCCCCAATCTCTTGTCGGGCTCCCATCTAGCCTTCGAGAGTTGCGGTTATGGGATGTCCAGTCACCGATAGATTGGTCAGTCTTTTCCAACTTGGAGAATTTGTTGGAGCTGTGTATTGTTGGATATTCACTGGGAGAGATTCAATTCTAGGTGCTTGGAGAGCTACGGAAATTTAACGAATAGAGTATGTATGACTGTCCATTGCTCAAGATGCTGCCTGTCCTGCCTGTTCAGAAGGAGATCCAGAGTTTGTTCCTATTTGGATTGCTCAACTAACTGAGATTTAGGGTTTGGGAGAATTGAAATCATTGCGGTTTTTGCAGATCTTTTTATACGATTCAATGAAAAGCTTAAACGAATATGATTTTTCTAATCTACAAAATTTGAAAATTTTGCGGTTCTATGGATGTGAATCACTAGAGAGGGTGCTGGGTGTGCCAAAATCTTGTCAACTAATTGTCCATGATTGCCCGAGGTTTAATAGAGATGGATAAGATATGTATCAATTGATTGGCAAAGATAGTCGATGATGGTAAGTCCATAGAACTAGAGTTTGTTATTTGTTATGTCCTATTTTGTGAGTTTTCCTTCAGCTAACCTTTCATCTTGGTTCTAGAACCACCTCTTGCATTAGTTCATCTTGTTGTCTCTAAGGGAAAATCCTCTTTCATGTATCATGAACGTGTGATACTTTGACTTGCCCTGACTTGATGATGGTGATACTTAGCTGGTTTATGTTGCGCACCAGCATAACGTCGAGAGTGACATGCTTCGCTGCATCTGTTTTGCTTAGAACAAATGGATAAAGTGGAAGGGAACTTTTAGATAGTAAGAACACTAAAAATGCTGACAAATGCTAGGTTTTGTTGTAAGGCTGAGGTGGTTGAGACTTGAGAGTACTGGTCTCACCTTATGGAGTGTTTTTAATACCAGAAGAGAACAATCATGATTTGTGAGGACTGAAATAAAGGAATTAATACTTGGTAAGCAAAAGAGTGAATCGTTGATACCTATTATGCAATATGAGTGATTTAGTTATTTCCTTCACAAAGAATTGGAGGTGTTTTCTGGTTACTCTTGAACTGAAGTGGAGAAGCTTCAAGTCTTGAGTCACAGTGTGATTTGTGAACTATCCTTCTTCATTCTAGTATTTAGCCATTTATGCGTGAAATTCGTGCTGGGTGACAATTGATACTAGAGTAAACTTGTCAATATGGTCAAGCCACCATTTTGTTGAAGACTAGGTTTAGCTGCATCAAGTTGTGCATTCTACAATTTATGGTGTTAGGAAAGAGGACCTTTGTGTCGTTGAAGACTAGATTTAGTTTATTTTTTTATCTGACTTATTGTAGCTTTCCTCATCTCTCTCTCTCTCTCTCTCTCTCTCTCTCTCTCTCTCTCTCGCTAATAATGTACTTACTGTTAACTTGTTAAATAAACCTATTTGATCTTTGTATCTATCATTTTTACATTTGCTGATAAAACTTTTTTGCACAACCTCCTCCAAGACCATGGTGAAATGTTCTTTTACATGGACGTCCAGGCTTTGGCAAGACATATCGTTGGTGCTATAGCAATGACTTGTTCTCTTCAATCCATATCACTAAAAGGGCGAGCTATGGATAAGTACATTGGTACTTTTTAGCAAGCTCTAATAGGCTTCTTTTCAACTACACGAATTTTTATTGAGGTTCACTATGCAATCTTCTATTGAACTTTGTTATTTCCATACATTTCACAATTTTTTGCTTTCTTCTTTTGCTTTTGTATGCATTTAATAGAGGTCCCTTCATTTATGCCAGCAGTCAAAATATGATAACTAATAGCAGCAATGAGGATCTTCTGTAGCCAAGATGTTCTAATTATATAATTTTAAACAACAGCAATGAGGATTCTCCCATAACTAATGAAGAGGCCAAGTTAAAATGCTTCTGGAGTTTTCTCACGCATGAATGAGAGAATCCTCTATAAAGATTAAGATGTAAGATATTTGAAGTTTTTCTCTGCTAAAAATTTGAAATTGGTGATCAAATGTCTCTTTTGGATCATCTATTCTGCACATTGATGGCATTGATTTTGTGAACAAACTAGAGAAGTTTTGAATATTTGGGAGTAACGGCAATTATAAAATTGCAGGTTTAGATATATTCTCAAAGGTAGCAGCTATAGCACCTTGCCTTCTCTTTTTTCATGAATTTGATTCCATTGTGCTGAAGAGAGGGCATGATAATACAGGGTCACTGACCATGTCATCAATCAGTTAGTTTCTTGCATTCAATGGCACTTGTAAAGTGGTCATGTGATGGTATGACTCACTAATGGTATGTTATTCATTGGTGCAGTTTTTTACTGAATCAGATGGTGTTGAAGTTTTAAGCAGTGTGTTGGTGTCAACGGGGACAAGGTAATAATTTCGTCTTACATGGTAACAAAAAGTACTCTCTTTCCATAGCTCACTAGCTGTAAAACTCGGTTTTATGGGCATTTAAATAGAAAAATGCTAGGTGTCGGTTTTTGAACGCCAATTTTTATGTACTATATAAAATCGTGGAGTTTCAAAATAGGAGAGTACCAGGTTTGACGGTTCGCTTTTAAATACGTGACCACACACGATTATTTTACCGGGATTTTTAATATGAAGAAAAAGTGGCCAAGTTCATTATTTGAAAACGAGGTATTTGAACGCAAAGCATGGTGTCCTTGGCCAAATATGTGCTCGTATGGTCACTATCGGAACGTCGTCACCCGACGAGAGTTGGGGAGGCGATGCCTGATTAAGTTCGGATGCCCCATGTCAACAGATGCCGAGTTGCAGTGGAGGCCGAGCCGATGCTCCTTTATGGAATGCCGTCTAGGAGGGTAGTGCTAGACGTTGCTGTGCCTGACGGGGCGGGACGATGCCCGGTTATGCTGGATGACCGCCGACTTTTGAGTTGGCCATGGCCGATGGGTCGTAATAATCGGAACACGCTTGAATGGTTGTGATAGTTTGCGCTTGATTATGGGGCAAAATTGTGTGGCACGGTATGTGACGTGTCATAACAGTTTTACCTTATAATCAAGACCCATATGAATGTTTGTAGGGCTAGAATTATGTGTTCTAGTTATTAATCACGCTTGTTGTATTGATAATAGCATATGTGATGCACTAATATGCAAGGACGTGCAGAGGTGAGGTGAGTTTTGTATGGTGCGTGCTTAGGACTGCCTTCGAGGCGAATTTGCGACCTAATCGGGGTTTAGGGTTTTGACTCACTGAGATTTATCTCACCCCGTCATGGTTAACCCTTTTCAGGTCCTTAGTATGGAGATACGTCCAGTTTGGTTCGAGGTTCCGTGGGAAATGTGTTACATCCAGATTTTCGGGTTCTAAATTCGACTAGATAAATAGGACCGTTTTATTCAGTTGAAGCCAAGGATTGTGAAATTGGGATGCAAGTGGGCTATATTGGTAAGGAAAAATACTAATTGGAATGACGAGGTGTTGAATGAAATTATGGGAGTCAATTTGATTTAATTCAAGAGGAATTAAGGCCCAATTGGAGAGAAAACCTAGCAAAATTCGTATGCCACCTCTACCCCCACATTTTGAACTACCTTAGGTCTTCTAGAAGGGGTATTTTGGGGCTTGAAAAGGTGGGTGGATGACAGCCTTTTGGTGGGCCCCGTTAGAAGACCAAAGAGGGGAAGAGAAATTGGTTTTCTCTTCTTCCTCTCTTTCTCTTCCGTCGGTGCTTCTTCTTCCCCATTTCTTCTTGCTATGCGAGGAACCAGCAAGCTGAAGACCACCGAAGACCGAGCTGTCGTCGCCGCTTCTCACCGTCGTCGTTGCCCACCGAAGCCAGAGCCACCGCCGCTGCTCCACGGTCGTCCGCACGCCCTCCGCCCCCTCTCTCTCCTTCCTCTGGTTCGAGCAAGCCCGATCAGCAGAAGCAGAAGCTGCACGAAGTCAGGAGCAGCTCACCGTCGTCACCCGCGCGTCGTCAGCGCGCACCGCTTCTCACCGTACGCCTTCCGTCTCTCTCTCTCCCTCCGGCTGCCATCGGTTTCTTCTTTTTTGGGTTGTTCAAAACCCAGCAAATCTGGGAAGCCAAAGACTGAGCTGTGCGACGCCCCCCGTGAGTTGAAGCCCAGCGAAGACAGCAGCTCTCTCGTCGTCGTCGCATGCCACACGCCATTCCCAACCCGCGTTGCCTCGCCGTTTGCCATCCCGTGCTCCGCCTGCCTCAATTTCCCCCTCGCTCAGCCTTCCGTTCCAGCAGCTGTTTCAAACGCAGTGGAGCTCCGCCAGAGCTGTCCGACCTCCTCCGGTCACCGTGAAGCCTCACCTAGGTCTTGTTCAGCCCCTCCATCCATCTAGGTCCGTTGTTGCTTCAATCCGACCCCGGATCCACCCCCAATCAGCAGCAAACAGAGATGAAGAAAATGGGTATCGCAGTGGGGTTTTGGCCCGTTTTGGCTACCTTCCCGAGCCCGGATGCTTGGCCCGCTTTGAGGAAAGTCGATCCTCGCGTCGAGCCCGTCGTTTTGAGTGAGTTTTACTCACTAATGCCTTCTTAGTGCGCTAATTATACTTAAAGGTTCATTAGTGTTAATTAAGTGTAATTAGGTTGTTAGATTAGAATTGATTAGTGATTATTAGTTAATTGATTTGCATATTAGTTGTGTGATTAGTGTAATTAGATAGAGAATTGCCTATAGCATTTATTGGATGCTTCTTGGGATTTTTCCCGTCCCTTATCGGGTGTTAATTAAGCGATTCGGGCCTAGGTGGTATTTTTAGGAATTAAATATTAATTTTTGAAATTAATTATTTAATTATTTATTTTCTGGAAATTCAACTGGGATGACCAAAGGACCAGGATTTTATGCTGATGATCATGGCGCAGTCCGTTTATTTAATTGAGCTTCATATTGTGCTAAATTGAATTTATTGTATTTATTTATTTAATTTTCGAAATTAATTATTTAATTATTTATTTTCCGAAAATTCAACCGGGATGGCCGATGACCGGAATTTCGTGCTGATTGTCGTGGCGTAGTCCGTTTATTTAATTGAGCCCTATTTCATGCTGAATTGAATTATCTGTGAAAGAAGGAATTATTCTTTAATTGAATAATCTTTGGTTATTAATTGAAAAAGAACTGGGCTTCGGTTGATAATGCCAAAAGGATCTGAGTGGGCTATAGAAAATGGTGGAATTTATAAAAAGGAAATTATTATGTTTTGGCTAAGGCCAATCAAGTACCTAGTCATGGCATTTTATCGGGAATGATAAAACTGGTTATTTGATTATTTGCTTGGAATGATATGATCTACCGGCTCGATGACTCTACGGAGCATCTAGAGACAGTACGGTATGATAAATTGTGTGTATACCGGCTCGATGACTCTACGGAGCATCTGGAGACAGGACGGTATGATAAATTGTGTGTATACCGGCTCGATGACTCTACGGAGCATCTGGAGACAGACGGTATGATAAATTGTGTGTATACCGGCTCGATGACTCCACGGAGCATCTTGAGACAAGATGGTATGATAAATTGTGTGTATACTGGCTCGATGACTCCACGGAGCATCTTGAGACAGGACGGTATGATCTACCGGCTCGGTGACTCTACAGATTATCCGGAGACAGTACGATATGATATACCGGCTCGATAATCCTATAGATCATCTTGAGACAGTACGGTATGATAAAGGGTTGATCAAGAGATAATTTAGATGACATGTAATCGACTAGGTCGATTGATCGATGATTCGATCTGAGTGTGACTTGATGTGATTCATTGCCTTGGGTTGATGTTGTGAATTGAATGATTGAATGGAGATGACCGTGAGTGGTCTTCCTGATATGAAATCGACTAAGTCGATTAGATCGATGTGTGCCTATTCGATCTGTGATGGGTGCCTATTTGATTTGTGCTAATATGCAGGTGGAATCTGAGGCCAAGGTAAGTCTTCTAACTCATGTTGTGCATAGGCAACCCTAAGGTGTATTAGTTTACTAATCGGGTTTTAGGAAGTAGAACTTGCTGAGACGTTGTCTCAGTGGTTATTGAATAACCATTTCAAGACCTGGATGAGGAGCCTAAGGAGCATGAATCTGACGAGGAGATCATTGTTGAGGAACCCAAAGAGGTATACGTGGAGGAGGACCCCGAGTATGATGTGGAGGAGGACCCCGAGTATGACATCGAGTACGAACCGGATGAGGACTGAGATCCTGTCCTGTCTTGTCAGACCTTGTTTGCATGTAAATAGATGTTAGACCAGCGTTGTGTATATATAGTATTGTAGAATACTATGAGATGCATGTATAAAGATGTAGTTGTGAATTTTCAGTAAGGAAAATATATGGCCTGCTTTTCTATCCCATTGCTTTATTGTCTGGGGAATTATAACTGCTTCTGCATGTGCATATATAAATGAAAGGGTCGGCGATACATAGTCCTGGGATATCACATTTTAAAATCGACCAAAACTAAGGGATGTGTGCGTGCCTGAGGGTCGGGGCGTGACAAAATGGACTACGAATCTACCTTTTTCCCTATCCCCGGGACCACTCAGACTCGCGAGTTAGTTGTGACCATGATTTGGGTAGATGAGGGCCTCCTTCATTTGGTGCCTCATCGCTTCAAAGCGTGGTTCCTTAACGAGCGTAATGATGCTCGGGAGAGTCCCTTGTAGGGTTTTGACAGACCGCCCATCGGAACAGAGGATGGGGAGGTAGGTCACCCCATGGACATCAATATACCGGACGGTGTCATGGAGGATCCTGAGCCTGAGTTGGAGGGATCCAAGGTGTGGTTGCCTAAGAGTTCTTTTTGAGACAGACTTGTGTATGTAAACTCCTAGGGTTAACTTGATATATGTATAAATAGTAGTTTGTGAAAATCACTAGCATGTTTTACTATCCCTGTGGTTGTTTGTTGGCCGGGTGTTTATTTAATTCACTTCCGCATGTACTTAATTGAAAGATAAAACGAATGGGTCGACGATGCATCCTAAGATGTCGCATTTTTTTTAATCAACCGCCGAGGGATGTGCGCGCACTTGGGGTTTAGGGCGTGACATAGTTTCCACAATCAACTCACTTGATTTTCCTCTACATCATCTCTCTTCAATGTGCATCTCCAAAAGAGAATGAAATTACATTTTCCATCTCTGGTTGTTTGCTGTTTGTTCATTCTCTCCCATCTTAAACTGGCAAACATAGTTATGGAAGATGTTGCAAATTGCTTGACGGGGCATTTACATTCTTGGATTCTTATTTGTTGTGTTGATGAGATGTCCTTTTCTTTATCTTTTTCATTTAATGTTTTGAGTTGGGTGTGGGAATTTGATGACTTTGACTCATCGATGAATTCAATAAGGCAAATGCAATTACCTGGGTTGCTCCCTTTTGTATCATCTTTGTTTCCTGTAGTTCAAGAGATTGAGCAGGAATTATCTGATGTTGCACAATCAAAGATTACATTTTTCTTTACTCCACATTTGATGCCTATGGTTATAGTTGCAAATTTCAAGTATTCACATTCTTAAAATTGAAATTCTACTTCTCCAGCAATAATTATAAGCTTTCTTCATCTATTTCTGTAGAGTCCTGAAATGTTTTTAGGTATAACGGTAGGGGATCTATGTGAGCAACTTAAAGTTGCTTACTGGGCAAACCTTTTCTCGTTGATAGTCCTATTCCGCTTAGGCATTCAATGGCTTAATGTACTAACCTTAGGTTTTGTTTAGTGAAGTACTTATTTTCAGTACTAATAATTAGCTTAATCAGAGTACATAATTTATTTCATAGATCATGATTAAGTCTGTCAAGTAGTAGATATGTTTGAGGACTGAAACTTGAAAGATCTGCCATTTCCTTTCATATTCTTGAGTGTGCTTCCCACATACTTCATGATGTCTGATCACTTAATTTACTTTATCTTGCTGATGAAGAATTTGTCATTTTATTATTGTTTTGTGAGTGTCTTTCATCAAGTATCTAGACGAGCAATACTAATCTATGTTGTCAATTCCCAAGTGTCTGTTTTCCATTAAGTGCTCTACTTTTCATGTAACATCAAAGTCATCTTTTGGTGGTAAGCTGTCTAAACATCTTTTTGTAGATTGACAATCTAGTGGATGGAGCTTATGGTTAGGCTCGCAGAATCTCAATGAGAGGATTGGTTACCTGAGATTATGGGGCTTAACTACCTACCATTGTTTCCCTTATGCATTCTTGTGAGTGAGCGAGATTATGCATGGATTTTGTTCAAGAAAGTTTATTTAACTGCGTTGGTTGCGTCTAAGCTGTAGCTTTTGTTTATTTTTCTGGTGTCTCATTACACATTTCCTCTCTCTACGTCTATGTGCTAATAATGTGGTTAATGTTAACTTCTAAAATAAACTTATTTACTTATTTGATCTTTGTGTCAGTTATTCTTACATTTGCTGATAAAATGTTTTTGGGCAAGCTCCTCTAAGGCCATGGTCAAATGTTGTTTTACATGGATGTACGGTCTTTGGCAAGACACTTTGTTGGTACAACAGGAGCAACTTGTTCTCTTCAATCCATATCTATGAAAGGGATGAGTTGTTGAATAAGCACATTGGAACTTCTGAGCAACCTGTAAGAGGCTTCTTTTTAACTACACTGATGTTGATTGAATTCCATTGTGTAATCTTATATTAAACTTTGTTAAATCCAGACATTTCACAAATTTGTGCTTTTTTCTGTTGCTTATGTATGCACTTAATAGAGGTACATTTTTCGACCAAAAATTAAAAAATAAAAGAAAAATAGAGGTCCTTTCATCTATGCTAGCAGTCGAAATAGTATAACTAGCAGCATCAACTAGGATCCTCCGACTGTGGCCAAGGTGTTCTTATATCATTTTTTGCAATAGCTACGGCGATCCTGCCATCACTACTGAAGTGGCCAAGATGAAAAGATCGATGAGTTTCCTCGCGTGTGAATGAGAGGATCTTCTATGACCATTTGATTAAGAGGAAGATTTCTCTTCTAGAAATTTGAAATTAGTGAACAAATGTCGATTGAATTTTCTATTTTGCACATTGATGGGGTTGATTTTGTTAGCAAACTGGAGAAATTTGAATATTTGAGAATGATGGCAATTAGGAAATTACAAGTTCTGGAAATTCTTGAAGGCAGCAGCTACAGCACTTGGTAGATCTGAGTCCACTTGGTTCTTTTTTCCCACTATGACCCTCAGTGAGGTTCGTTGTTTAGACATAGTCGCTACCCAGCAGGCCAAGAAGGGTTTTGGTGAGGTTTATTGTGTCACGAGACTCTTACTTCTGACTGTGTAAACTAGATTATGGGGGAATCTCCTTTTCTTTCCCCAAGTTGATGGGAAAGTGGTGGTTATTTGCTTTTCTTATTACAAGCTGCCCTTTCTATGGACTCCAATAATATGGTTGGGGGGTACCTTGATGGACAACCTTGTGCTGAAAGTGCAAGGTTCTTGAATCTTGAAAATCATTGCAGTTACCACAGAGCAAATTACATCAAGTATCACATAGAAATAGAATAAGAAAGTGAATTTCCTCCTAATATGCTTGCTTAGCCAATTTATGGAATTGAAAAAGTGTTGGTGCACATCACTAAATAGTAAGCCTTGTTTATGCTCCCCATGTTAGGAAATTTTCTCCTTTAATGGCACGAGGAACATGTGTTGCATCTTTCACGGTATACCTTATTCATCGGTTTTGTCATGGAAAAACATTGATATTACCTCCCATGTTTGGCGGTCACGCATTAGATGCTTTCAATTGGTTATCTTAAAATGGTTAGGACTTATCTGCATTTACGTTCTATTTAAAAATTAATCACTGCTGTGGATCTTTCTCTTGTCCTTTGAGAAGATGCAAGCGTATAGAACGAGGTATTGTTTTGCTTGTTATTCTATTTCGGAGCCTAGTTAGTGGTATTGCAAAAAGGTAACAAAAGAAAGGTGGAGATGTATCTAATCTAGGAGTTCTTTTTTTTTTTTTTTGTGTTTTTTAAAACTGTTTAAAAAAAGTGACAAAAGAAAGGTGGAGATGAATCTAATTCAGGAGTTCTTTGGTTGTCTCTTTTTTAAGACTGTTTCAAAAAAGTGACAAAAAAAAGGTGGAGATGTATCTAATTTAGGAGTTCTTTTGTTTTCTCTTTCTTAAAACTGTCTCATAGTTGGTTGTTTTCAATTTTTCACTGAACACTTAAGGGAGCTTAGAGCTACTAGTACTATCTTTCATATGTCCCTTCATTCGGATAGGACAATGCTTCCATGCTGTTGTAATATTCTTCGGAAAGCAATAGTTTACTTGTTAACACACCAAGTGGGAGCAAACCTTTTAACAGTCATTTAAACCAGAGTGAATCTGACAAAGTCGAGGTATGAAATTAATTGTACAAAGAGTAAACCATAATGTTGAGATTTGGATTGGATATGACTCAATTCCATGGTCACCATCTTGTCTTCGGCTCTTTGACAGATCCATGTCTTGAGGAGATCCAGTCCAACGGCAACATAATAAATGGGTGACCTGTGCTTTAGCTAGTATCGATTTGTATGCAACCTTCTTTTTTTCTTTTTGTATATCGGCTACTTTTAAACACTCCCAAGGCAATGACTCACGTGGAAAACCTGTGGTGCCAAATAACCATTCCAATAAAGTCCATGTGGTTTTCATCTTATTAGTAGTTAACGGCCCTTGCCTTCTTTGAATAAAGTCATTCATTGTCTCTTTCACACTAGCTAACTTGTGTGCGAGAGCCAAAGTTTGACAATCTTGTTCTCGTCTAGTCACTAGTCTCTTTGCAAGTGGTAAATTGTACATTCTAGTTCTTTCTCCCGTCAACAAAGTTTCCTGCTCGCATGCTATTATTTTGCATATGTCTATAGTGCACAAGAATCTGCTAGATTTGTTCTACACCATTAGTCCTTAAAAAAATCAACTATGAGGTAGCCGGGCATCTCAGCCTTTCTGCCAAAACACAGAAAGGGTGCGCAAGTTGTACTATGCCCTGCCTCCATCTGTCTCTGCACTAAGGTTTTCTACCTCAAATAGGATACAACCTTTAACTCTCTAATATTATATAAATAAGGTGTGCTATCTTTCTCAAACGAAAAACCCAGGATTTGAATTGATAAATCATTTCCAATTGGGCCACCTTGATGCAACCATTACTTCACCTCACCACTCCATTTGGCCACAAAGATATTCTCCCGTTTAGGCTCTAGTTTATTTGACACTCAAATAGGAACCTACATAATGACTGAAGCAAACTGGCCAATTGAAAAGGGTGCCTTATACCAAAGTGACCCTCCCATTTTTCGACATTCACTTTTCCAACCTGCAAGTCTGTACTTAGATAGCTCATCAGTTGGATCGCAAATTTTCTTTGAGCCCTAGAGGAATGGTTAGATGTGCTATAGCAAAGTGACTTGTGATCGAGCATGCATGTCATCGTGTGTGTGCAACGAGCATGTGTCTATACTACTGAAATATTGAACCATAGCCTCAGATCTGGATTTTAAGATTGAAATTCAAGCTGAATGCTTCTCAGTGCATGTATTTTAACTGAGTATTTTTCCAATGCGGAGTTCTTTCTCACTTTATTCCCTAAAGTTCTTTGTACTATCATTGAAACACCAATTTTTTAGTTCACAATTTCTCTTTTTCATTTGGAATGCTTGACAGTCTATCAGTCATCTTTCATGTGTGATGTGAACTAAAATTTCGCATAATCTTATCATGCTAGAAAATTTGCATGTTAAAATATCTTCTTGCTCCTTGATCTTCTCTTAGCTGATCATATCGGTCCTTTTTATCTTAACAAAGCAGGTAGAGGATATGGTGGTCTTATTCTTGCCACACTAGGAACTACTTTTGGTGCACTTGACTAAATATGGAATATTCGATTGTCTTTTTTCCTTCGCAAATGCACTTCCAAAAGCAATGTTCCTAAGAATCTGGTTAGTGCTTTAAAGAACCCATGTTAATCTCAATAATTGTGCGGTGGTTTTAGATTTGGACACCTAAATATCGCCAATAATGTTATGTTTTGATGTCTGAAGGTCCTATTAGAAAGCAATATGGGGTGGATTACTGTATTGGGCTTTAAAACCTAAGACCATCGAAACTTCTAAGACGCAAAAGATAATAATAGGTGCCAAACTGACCGGCCTTTATGGCTCTTTATTGTGGATGCAGGCACTTGCTGATTTTGAAGTCTCTGAAGGCATTTATTCATGAGCCCGCATCTAATATACTGATTCGGTATGTTTTTTGCTGAGAGCAAATGTTATGTTGGAGTATTCATGCGAAGAGGTACTTGAGTTGAAGCAATGTCCGTTTATCTCCAATAATGATGTCAAGTATCTTATTTATTGCATTAATTCATGTTGTTGGCGACAACTCTTCTACAAAGAACCTAGAAATTGCTAAAGCAAGTTTAGAAGTTCTTGTTGCTGATCTACAATTCTTAAGGAACCAAGTAACGATCACACAGGTAAGTCAGAATTTTTTGGGAACTTGAAGGTCCCTGTTTGTTTCAAGCTGTTTCCTATGTCAGTTTGAGGGTAGGTCTATTGTTGTTGAACTACTGTTGCTGTGATTTTTGTAACTGGTGTGAGGCTATATATTGGGAAGACATGTTAATTTGTGACAACCAAGAGTGGAGTAATGTTGCACTTACGTGAACTTGAAAAATTCAAAAGTTGTTGTAGGATCGTATTCTTTAGTTTTGCAACTCGAATCATGGTAGCACAATCTGTACTTCCGGAGACTTTGTCTCCCCATTTTGACAAGTGATTTCGGTTAGGTTTCGTGAGATTTACTGCACTACAGCAAGCTTGCCATGTAAAACGATTTTGATTGAGAACCTCTTGGGCTTGACTTTTCGCTTTTTATGTTGTGCGCTAGTTTTGAGTTGATATATGGTCCATCTGTTTTGTCTCATTTCACCTTGGTCATGCGTATTAGAAAGGACCAATCTAAATTTGAATTTGGGGAAAAACATGGAGAGATGTATTTTTTGCCCGATAAGACATTTACATTCTTGAATTCTTATTTGTTGTGCAGATGATATGTATTTTTCCTTTTTCCTTTGCTGTTTTTAGCTGGGTTTGGGAATTTGATGATTGTGATTCATAGATGAAATCAATTAGGCTAACGCAACAACCTGGGTTGTTCCCTTTTGTATAATCTTTGTTTCCTGTGGTTCCAGAGATTGAACTAGGATTATCTGATGCTGCACAACTAAAGATCACCATAAACTAGGATTATGAACTAGGATACACAGCATTGGATAGACTACATATGTATAAAAAAGAAGGTGACAAAAGATGGGATTGCATGAATTACTTTTTAGTTGCTGAAGCAGCTTAAAAGAAGTGTATCGTGTTGGCATTGAGCCTCCACAACGGCATCAACTGATGTTGATCATTTGAGTCTAGTGACATCGAGCATATGCAATTGTTTAGTCATCATGACATCTTTGCTGCGTGAGGTGCTCTTTTGTTTTGCTCAGGGTTCATGGGTTCATCTATTTCCTAGTAATTCTAATTCACTTTTCTTTCTAAGAATGCTTTTTCTTTATTTAATAATTGTCAGGTTATGGGCTTGTAGTGCTAACTGAGTTGCATTTGATGTGAAGCTGTAGAACGCACTCACTTGATGCTGCACTTCTGAGTCCCGGCTGGCTCAACATAAATTCTGTGATTTTCCTTCTATACAGGAGAGGCCAGATATTGTTAAACTTCTATCCAGGAAGGTAGAAACTTAGCTTACATCCATCTACCAATGCCTTTTCTTTTAGCATTTCATCTTTGACATGGTCTGATACATGTTCTATTTGTTAAAGAACCTTATAACTGCAATCCTACTTTTTCAAGAAAAATCATCGGAAAGATTACATATGAATAGAAAAATGCTTAAAAACTAACGAAAAGAGTTAGAAACAGAGTCAATTGAGTGGCTAAAGATCCTGTTTAGAACTTATGGCATCTGATAGAGTACATTTGGTGAAACATGTTAAGTTGAAAGTTAAAACCCCTTCTCCCATGGAGTTCTTCAAAAGTCCTTCTGCGCCAAATCACCCTAAACATTGTGAATTACAAGAGAAGATTTTAAAAGGCATTCGTGGGTTGGATCTGCAACCTGCTAAGGTGGGGATCAGGTAAGTCTAAATGTCCAATAGTAAATCACTTTCAATCTCGGACCTTGAGACTAGTAGACTTAACATCTACTGGTGTTGCTCAGAAAAGAAAAATAAGAAAGGTCCTGACAGCTGACTCCATGAGATGGGACTAAGACTTCACCTTTGGTAGATTTAATTATATTAATTTCCGATTCTGTCAAATCAGTCAGTAAAATTGGCAACCATTGGGCAATTCTGAAGTTTTGCTGTGTGTATGCTCTAATGCCCCTGGGCAGTTCCTTTGGCCAGTGATGTGGACTTGGATGCTACAGCTCATATGACAGAAGGATTCAGCGGAGCGGATCTTGAAGCTCTGCTTTCGGATGCACAGCTTCAAGCTGTTCATGATCTTCTCGACAGGGGCGAGAACAATCAGCATGGGAAAAAGCCAATTATAACCGACTCTTTTGAAGTCTGTTGCTTCAAAGGCAAGGCCGTCAGTCTCAGATGCTGAAAAGAGAAAGGCTCCATACAAATTCTTTTCGTTCATCAAATTCTATCGTCTCTCCCCAAAACTAGAACTGTGCATCCCCTATCAGAATTTCAACTGTGGATTTTGATAGTGGCTTATTATGCATCTGTTGTAGTTAATCCTTGCAACAATCTCATCCTCATATAGGGGCGCGGCATTTATAGAATAATTCATCAGGTGCGTTCGCAATTTCCAGTCACAAATTTGGAGCAGTCACGACATTTTAGCAGCTGCCGCTATCTCCACAGCTTCTTTGGCTTAGAGCACCGCATTCTGAGTGAGGAGACAAATCGTGGGCTCAAGATTCTATGCTGTTCACGTTATTTTGTTGTCATTGTTTAAAAGGGTTCGATGAACTGCGATATTTCATGGCACAATTCATCAGTATAGTCATAGTGACTTTTTTGGTGAATATGCTTTTTTCTTTTTCTCTTGGCTTGAAAGAATCTCTTTGCAACTGTTGTCTAATTGGTGTAATTCAAATAAATCATGAATATATCAAGGCAGAAGATCATAGGTGATCAACTAAAAAATGAGGAAATGTGGCATGGAGAGACCACTCACGAGCTCCTTATTGCAAATGAATCTTTTTACCTCGAAGAAATGACATTTACCATGAAGAAGATATTTATTCCAAGGATAAGATATTTTTACTACAAGAATGAGTATCCTATATATCAAGTGAAAAAGTTAGACGGTTGAGATTACATTTCTACATTTCTTTATGAATGATGGTGAGAGATCCAATCTCATGATAATGTGACTTCACTGGAAAAAGCTATCTCAAATGTGTCATGTGATGTTTTGATTGTGGGATATAATAAGATAGGAATGGAAAAGTTATTCCATAAAATTGGAAGAGAGTAGGACTAGGAATGGAACAACCAATTTGTAGTTTTGTTTGTATAATGGATTAAAAAAATTCTCTGGTTTGTTTTGCCGTGATAGCAGGGGCAATATGTTTGGAATTGTGTAGAATACCTAAAATACCCTTTGATGATATATATCAAACTCTAATTTCTTTTATTATCATATTTTCATAGGACATAAATGAAAGCCTACTATAATTTCTAAATAATTGCAATATTTGAATTTCTAATGTAAGTAGCCATTATTTTATTAATTGATATAATTATACCATAATATAATTACAAAAAAATAAATGAACTAATTATTAAACAATAGTATAATTACTAAATAGATAACTATTGTTTTTATATAATAACTATCATTCGAGTCAAGCTAATACAATAAGGCCAAGCTAAGCTCAACTCCTATTAAAAATTTCGATGCTCAGAGTTCCGCTCTAGCTATGCAACTCAAATTTTTAATGAAAAATATTCAAAAATATTATTAATAATAAACAAAGTAATTGCAGAAAAATAATAAAAGACGGATCGACTGTCCAATGACTATATTTCTCAAGCACCAAAAGTCCTCAAGGCTGGGGCCAACCAGTCCATCAAATGTTTGTCGGGCCACAGTCGGCCAATTAGGGCCCATGGGCTTGATTCGACCTACGCTCACAATGGGGTTGGGAAACACGGCCAACAAGGCCCTAAAGTAATTATAACTTGAGTGTTTAATCTAGCGATAATCGACATAAAAGGCTACAATGTACATTTTCTCCATCAAAGTAAATTAGTGTGACATGTATGCATATCGTACTAATAAAAAAGTCTAAGTTTAAGTTGTTTCTTTCCTTTTCATATTCGGAAATTGCTTTCCTTAATTATTAAAAGTCAATATCTAAGGGTCACAGTTCTAGAAGTTCAAACTTTACGTTCATTATTCATTCCCTTTGAATTAGACAATCATTCAATAACGTTAGTAATTTAGGCTAGATTTGAGCTGTGTACAGGCAAGACGTTGACTTTCTACACCAGCACCCACCGCACATTTGGATGGTATATATATATATATATATATTAGACCACACTTTAATTTGACTTTCCGTGATGGTGGCCAAAGATATCCTCGTCTTCTAACTTAATGTAATTGGAGCGCGCTCATGACAACAACATCACACCACATTCCTGGAAAGTTAAAATTCAATGTAACAATAATGTCACTCGAAAATGTCTAATTAACCCGTGTTCTAAGGATGTTTGGATCTTGATTTGGCTAGCTAATTGCCATCTTAAGTAATTTAATAAGGATTCCACCTAATTTTGATCCGAGTAATGCGGTGAATTGACCATAAATGACGGGACATTTGAACAAACATATGAATATGATCCAATCCAGAAAATTATCAGCTCCTTCCCATTGCATTGTTAAGAGGACTCAAATGTTTCAATCATAATTTACACTTAATTTACAAAATATTTGATTCGTTAATTGATGTCGTAAATTTTTATTGAGTATTGAATAAAATCTACTTATTTGGAACATCACTAAGTATATCCATTTGTAGTCAAAGTTAAGAGAGATCATGTTTTTTTTTTTTTTTCTAGTTTTGGATGAACGGTAGTGTAGACTTGCTCCTTATGACATTTTACCCTACGATGCAAAGTTATACTTTGAATAATACAGAAGGCAAAGAGGATCGTACTTGCAAATTGCAAGGACTTTTTTGAATTATCCGTATTGATAATAAAGGATTATTAAGGAGTTATATAGAGAGCACTTTTCATATTTATCTATTTTGGTAACCTTTAGTAGTTGGGAATCTTGTGCCACCACATCTATGAGAATCTTGAACCCATGCTCTCACAATGCCATGATCTCATCTTCAAGTAGTTGCTCCCTTAAAATTGTGTTTTGATCCTTTATGTCCATCCATTGCCATGTCCATTCTTACTCCACGATTTTCTGGATTTCGTTGCCTCATTCATCAATGATTTCAAATTCAAAATTCCATAGCCATATTTTGACATCCTCTAGGTATGTAGCCTTCTCTTAATGTTTCAATTGGTAATCTATCGATCCTTTCAACCGATATTCTTATAGACAATCGCCAATCATAGGCCATTATATCAACAACTAATTAATGGTCATAAATGTACATCAATATCAATAACACTTAATATGGTTGTCAACAATGGCTCACATATTTAGTATTAACTTGTACTCCTGTTGTGTGCCTATGCATATCGATGGCCTAGTTTTAGCAATAACAGAATTATACTTACAAAGCTACGTAAACTTCACCAACAATAGAATCCGCATGCCAATAGAGAACAATGCAGAAGGAAGCGCATCGATTTGGATCTTCTTCTGGAGTGTCATTAGCAGACATTTGTATAAGCAATTAGTGATATAGAATTAAAGACCTGCTAGGATCCGAAATTTATTAAAGTGACCCTCAGTAAATTAATGGGTAAATCTCAGATGTGAGCGTGTCTTGTGGCTAAAACTCTCTGAGCTTTTCCTACTTATAAATATATAAGTCAATGGTCCATTTCTTATCTTTAAATCATCTTTTGTTTTTTCCAGTAAATTAGATATCCCATGATCCATCTTTTTTTTTTGGTCCTCACTTATAGCAATCATGGCGAGGCATGCAGGCCTAATGGGTAAATTCAACCATTCTTCAAGTTATATTTTGTTACTTTGCTATCTTGGTTTTCCTGTCCATTTATTCAAGCTGGTGATTCTATATCTTTAGGATGACAGCTCCGAGGATGAAAAGAAGTAAATTTGACAATAACTGTCAAGCTATATAGATGGAACTTCATACTGCGCGAGTTGCGACAATATCGAATCCCCATCGATTTTCCTGATTCAGGCTTGCGATGGAGCTTTCAACGTCGAGGATTTAGGTAAGGATTTGAACGAGGACTTGCCCTCGTTATACGAAAAAATTTAGCTTTCTCAAAGTGCACTTGGTTTTTTAATTGGTTTGCTTCACTTATAACCGCCAACGGGCTAATTTTACTGCTTCCGAAGTAACTGATAAAGGCGATTTTTTTTCTCTTTCAGTAAGAAAACCTTTGACTGTAAATAGTTGAATTCACAAAAAAAATTATCTGTATTAATGTCCTTGGGGAATATAGATAGGCACGAGGGATAGGATACCCGTGCGCCGGGGTGCGCCGTCCCAAACGGGGCAAATTCTTCCCAAGAAAAATGCTTCGCGGAGAATTTGGTGAGGCACATGATGGCGCTTTTGGCAGAGCGGGGCGGGCCTTCCATCTCGTTTACATATTACATAATATATATATATATATATATATATATATATATATATATATATACATACATATATATGTTAGGACCTGAATATGTCCTTAAACTGTTTCCTCCTGAAATGACCATCCCGGGAGGACTCTCTCTCACAAGCCATTTAAAAGCATGTGAGAGGAAGTAGTATGGGATACGGTCCCATTGGGAAACCCGGCCAAGCCCTTTACGGGTTAGGGTCCCACTCTGATCCCCGTGAAGCCTTCCCCGGTAACCAACCCGGGCGTGGTTCAGGGAAATGACGAGGGCCTGGCGGTGTACGCATTGCACTTTCGGGGTGGCCGGCTCAGATAATGTATCAATATAGATAATTGTTTATATTTTTGTATATTTAGTTAAATAACGGAGATGGTAATTAAACATAAAATATTAACGTGTAGTTATCTGTCTTGCTAATGATTAATCCATTTACGATATTTATATTTTGTTCTTTCTATATTGTGAGTAGTTGATGTCAAATTTAGACAATTGCTAGTTTGTTTGTTTTTTTGTGATTTATTGCTTATGTCAAAAAGAGCAATACATGCATAAATTTTTTTAAAGGAATACTCAAAAAAATGTTATTCTCATGCGGGGAGGGGCGAAGGAAGGTGCAGCCATCTTGCGTGGGGCAAAGGTGCCTGCTGGGCGTCCCCGCCCGACGTCCATCCCTATCAGAAAAATTTACTTATGGTGGACATAGAAAAGGTTCCTTGTAATTTCTTTACAAATTAAAGTTTTCGGATGGTGGATATAAAGTAAGTAATTTAGGCCAGATTTGAGAATATGTACAGGCAAGACGTTGACTTTCTACAGCAGTACCCACTGCACATTTAATATGATGGGAAAATTAAATTCACTGTAAAACAATAATGTCACTTGAAACTGTCTAATTGACCCCTTGCTATAAGCATATTCGGATCTTAATTTGGTAAGCAAATTGCAATCTTAAGGGAAAAGTGCCAAAAAAGTCTTAAACCTTTTGGCTTTGTACTGATTTAGTCCTAAACCTTTTTACGTTGTGCCAATTCAGTCATTTCTAGCCAATTTTGGCCCGATTTTGCTGACTGAACATTAGCTGGCTGACGTGGCCTGATCGGCACGATGTGTACAATTTTAATAATATTTTAATATTTTTGAATATTTTTGAACATTTTTTATTTTATTTTTATTCTTTATTCTTTTATTCTTTTTCTTTTTTCTTCTCATCTTCTTCTTCCAGCTGGTCGTCGGAGCTCGGCGACCGGCTAGAGGCGACGGCCGGCGAGGTCAACCTCGCTGGCCACCTCGCTAGTGGCCGCGAGGGCGGCCTCGCGCCGAGCGAGTGGGGCGAGGCTCTATCCTCGCCAGATCCGGTGAGGGCGAGGCTCGATCCTCGCTAGATCCGGCGAGGGTGAGCCTCGCTCGCCAAGCGAGGGCGAGCCTCGCTTGCCCGGCTCGAGGCCACCCTCGTGACCTGGGTGGCAAGGCTCGCCCTCGCCAGATCTGGGGAGGGTCGAGCCTCGCCCATGGCCGGCGAGGGCGAGCCCCGCCAGCTCGGCGCGAGGCTAGCTAGACTCCTCCCTGGCTCCGTTCTCCGATCCCAATCTCGCCCTAGAAATTTCCTCCCTCCTCCGCTCATTGTCGTTGTCGTCTCTAGGGTTTACGGGAGCTTGGGGTGTCTTCGGTTGCGCGGCTCTGGCCCCGGATTTTCGCCTGTTTCTCCTGCGGCAGCGATTCGTCGGGGGTGGGGATTTTGTGATTCCTGGGGTTCTCCGAGGCAGTTGGCCTCGCGCTGAGCTGGTGGGGCTCGCCTTCACTGGCCATGGGCGAGGCAAGACCCTCGCCAGATCCGACGAGGGCGAGCCTCGCCACCCAGGCCGCAAGGGCGGGCGAGCCTCGCTCGCCCAGTGCGAGGCCACCCTTGCGGCCACCGGCGAGGTGGCCGGCAAGGTCAACCTCGCCGGCTGTAGCCTCTAGCCAGTCGCCGAGCTCCAGCGACCGGCTGGAGGAAGAAGATGAGAAGAAAAAAGAAAAAGAATAAAAAGAAAAGAATAAAAATAAAAATAAAAAGAGAAAAAATAAAATAAAATTCAAAAAATTCAAAAATATTAAAATATTATTAAAAATTGTACACGTCAAGACTTGATCGAGCTACGTTAGTAGGCCGGCATCCAGTTAGCAAAATCCGGCCAAAATTCGCCGAGAAAGGACTGAATTGGTACAACATAAAAAGGTTTAGGACTAAATCGGCACAAAACCAAAAGGTTTAGGACTAAATCGCACAAAGCCAAAAGGTTTAGGACTTTTTTGGCAATTTTCCCACAATTAAGGAATTTAATAACGATTCCACCTGATTTTGATCCGTGTAATGCGGCGAATTGATGATAGATGATGGGACATTGGAACAAACATATGAATATGATCCGATCAACAAAAAGATCAGCTCCTTCCCATTCCAATGTCAATAGGACTCAAATGTTTTGATGATGAATTACTCTTAATTTATGAAATATTTGATTTATTGATTCATGTCGTTAATTCTTATAAAGAATTGAATAGAACCCACTTATTTAAGAATTCGCTTGTAATATGGAACATTACTATGTATGTCCACTTTCACTCTTAGTTAAGAGAGATCAGGATTTTTTTTCTATGTTATTTTGAATTGAATGAACGGTCATCACATTTTGCGAATTGTGAGGACATTTTTGAATTATCCCTATAGATAATAGAGAATAATTAAGGAGTTTCATAGAGAGCGCTGCTCACATTTGTCTATTTGGTAAACTTTAGTAGATGGAAGTGAACGGTATTTGAAGAATTAGACTTCGAAAGGAAAGATGACAACTAAAATTATATACATATGAACTTGAAGTGTCGTGTACGAAACTTGATACTCTAGATATATCGAACTTGAATAAGAGTTTGGAAGGAAAGAGAGGGCAGCTCATGCATTATGTATGAGAGTCCAAGCTCAAGTGTCGTGAACTGAACTTGAAACTCTCGATGTACCTTTGCTAAAATTACGTACAGATAAACTTGATCCATATAGCATTAGCACCACTATTTCGTTTCCCGCTGATAGTCCTATGACTGCAGATGTAGTAATTGGTGTCTTTCCGAAAACTTCTGCATTCAATGCAAACCAATGGATGAATCCAATCCATCTCAAACGACAAGCTCCCACAGAACCACTTCACTTTGCAGCTCCATATAAGTCGGTGCTAAGCAAAGGAAAGAAACCTCTTTCGTCCTGGTGAGAGCGAAGGTGAATCACTGCTTGTCAACGTATGAAGATCTACGTTCTTTGGCCCATGCAGAGAAGAAAAAAATAAATAAAAGCTGAAAAATTAAAAAAAAAAAAGGAAAAATCCCAAACTTTATCTGTGTAATACATTTACCACAAACTTTTTCTACGATACAAAAAATCCTAAACTTATATCTGTGTGATATATTTATCCCGAATTGTTTTGTATAACATCAAAATCGATGTCAAATTTAAAGGGTGAATGTGCCACACGAATACAAATTTAGAATTTTTGGTGTCTTAAAGAGAAGTTTTGGATAAATGTGTTTCGCTGTACAAATTTGGGATAAATGTGTTACATAGATACAAGTTTAGGTTCCTAGTGTCAAAAAAAAGTTTGAATAAATGTATCACACTAAATATAATTTAGGATTTTTAATGACTTTTACCCTTTCTTTTCCTTTTGACAAAAGAAGCACTTAATAGCAGGTAATAGATTTTCCTTTCAATCTTGGATGTCACATAGGAAATTTTATACAAGGAACAAGTGGAGATGGTCCTGAGGTTTAACTTAACCATTGAGGTGGAATTGAAATGTCCTTTGGTACTGAATAAATAAAAAAAATCCACAATTCTAAATTTTCAATAGAATTCAATTGGTATAGAAAGTAGCAATATTCATTTTTTCAAAATTTTTTTAATTATACCTTTATGAAAAGTTAAATTTGACTTAAAACTTCCATGTGTATTTTCCATGTTTGATTTGACAAATGGTTTTACTTGGTAATTTTATACCTAATGGATCGCAAACAGAATGTTATACAAAATCCAAAATTATTGACATTAATAAAAAAAATGAAAATAAGCATATTTAAAGTACATTTATTAACATATGTTCACGTAGAGCTTGGGCAAAGTACCTTCTTTTAGTTTTAATCCTTTCTTATCGCAAAGCACTCCAAACACGCGACTCTGGTAAATCTGTTCACCCCGCCCCGTGTACATGGTGCGGTTACCCTCCTAAATGACTCAACTGCCCTCACTTTTTTGACGAATTTCCTTAAAAAAATATCCGGACTCTGAAAAATCTCCTACTCTTCCCTCAGTCTCTTCCCTCCACCAATCGGTCACCGCAAACCTCCGCCACCTCGCCGTCGCCGTCGCCGTCGACGTCGTAACCCCTCGTCGTCGAGACGTCCCCAGCCATCGCCTGCGCCGATCGTTTCGCGTCCCTTCTCGGCCAAACCACCATCTCTCTCTCTCTCTTCCCCCGTGTTTCCTCTTCGAAGCAATTATTTTGTCAAACGCAGGTAACTTCTAGGCAAACGCAGCGAAAGTGAGGGATCTCTCTCCGTTGCTTTATCAAGTCGCTACGAGGATCAGGCTCGGACTTCTCAAGTCACCGGGCAGACGCAATTCGGTGATCCATTTCTGCATCGTCCTCACAGAATGAAGAGAAAGAGGGAGGGAGAAGAGACGGCTATGACAGCTGGGACAGGCAGCAGCCGCGATGGCGGATCGGGGAGGGGTTACGAGGTGTTCCTGAGTTTAGGGCTTTTGCTTCCGCTAGGCGCGTCCGGTTGTTTTAGTAAGTGGCATTGCGTTGGATCAATTTTTTCGATGCTCTGTGGAAATTGTCCTGAATGGGCAGGCTGAAGGTGCTGGTGAAGGAGATGTTTGTTGAAATTTTGGATTTTTTTTTTTTTTGGGGTCTTAAGAGTACTTGTGGTGATTGGTGGGATGATGCATGCAGGCTGCGGCAATACAAGCGGGTCGAGTGAAACTCCTCGCTTAACAGAGGGATCTTCAGGTGTGTTGTTGTATTCTGCTCTGTCAGTTTGGCGTAATCGCTGGCTTTCTCTAATTCGTATTTTTGCTGGCAAAGGTTTCCTGACTTTATCGATGCTAGTTTTTGGATTTCTTATTATCGACATCCCTATAGATGTTTGTGTATAATTTCTCATCGACTGATTCTTTTGTATCGTTATATCTGCTATTGAATTCGCCGTTGAGTTACATTTCGTTGTTCATTTTCTTCGTGTGATCACAAACAAAGACCCGGATTCAAATGTTCTGCTAAATACCTTAGACATTATCCCTCCTGTCGGCCCTTGTGGTAGCACCGGACCTTGTTTATTTCTCTTCTTTTTCTTTGGTTTTTTCGGTATAGTATAACCAATGCAGTGTTGAAATGTTGCGCAATGGTTAACATGGAGGTGGGTTCTTAAGAGGTGTAAAGACATGACTAGAGATATTGATACCAAAGGCTTAATCACGATGAATATTTAGTTTCAGGAAAAAGAAATGTACTAGGTTGAGACAGACAAGTAACACAACAAGAAGCTTGTTGGTTCTGAGTTCTGTCTTTCGTAGTGCATTGTTTATTTAGTAGCTTACATTTTTCATTAATGGAATGGGCATGTCCTCAATTATGAAGGTTGCTACACTCTCTTGCAGTTTTCTTTCTCCTTATTTCTTTTATCTAGTTTCTGTTTTTCTAGTTCAACTTAAACCTCTTCTCAAATTCAAGTGAGCTTTACTTTTCCCCTAAAAAAGGATGAGAAATTGGCGTACTGTTGCAGTTATTGTGATCTAATCTAGAATAAAAAGTTAAAACAAATCCAGATGGTCAGCACCTCTTGATGTCTCACAATGAATTTCTCTTTACATTGACCTGATAGATCCGAGTGCACGTGGTTTTTTGTTCCCACAGAACTTGATGACTTTGTTAGTATTTTATTGTTTCTCTGTCAGCATGATACTTGTTCATTTGCTTTTTACTGGGTTGTTAATTCAATGTCTATATTAAATGCCAGGCAAAAATTCCTGATATTGAGAAGTGTTTAGAGATAGTCGCCACTCTACAGGCCAAGAAGAGTTCTGGTGAGGTTTGTTGTCTCACGCAACTCATACTTCTGACTATGTGAACAAGATTTTGGGTGAATTTCCATTTATTTCCACAAGTTGATAGGGAAGTGGTGGTTATTTGCTTTTTAACAACAAGCTGTGGATTTTGGTAATTTAGTTGATCGGTGCCCAATTGATTGACGGCCTTGTGTTGAAATTGCAAGGCTTTGAATCTTGAAATGATTGCAGTTACTTACCTCTGAGCAAATTAGATCAAGATGTTCACATGTAATTAGAATGAGAAAGAGACTCTCCTTCTAAAATGCTTGCTTGGCCCATTTATGGAAATGAAGAATGTCGATGCACATCACTAAATAGTAAGCCTTGTTTATGCTCTCCACGTTAGGAAATTCTCTCATTTAAAGGTACTGGGAACATGCTGATTAGGTGTTGCATCTTGCATGTTATACCTTATAAATCTTCCTTGTACTTTGTCACATAAAATGGTTTGTCATTGAAAAGCGTCAGTATTATTTCTCACGTTGTGCATTAGAGGCTTTCAATTGCTTATCTTAAAATGAGTCAGAATTATCTGCATTTAGGTTCTATTTAAAAAGGAATCACTTCAGCGGATCTTTCTCATCCTTTGAGAAAGCGCAAGAGTATAGGAAGAGATATTGTTTTGCATGTTATTCCAGTTCAGAGCCTAGTTAATGGTATTGCGAAAACTGACAAAAGAAAGGTGGAGATGTATCTAATTCTGGAGTTCTTTCCTTTTTTTCTAATTTTTTTTTTAAAAACTGTTTCACATTGGTTGTTCTTTTTTTGGCTGAACCCTTAATGAAGCTCAGAGCTGGTATTAGTGTCTTTTGTATAGAACAAAATAAACAATTTATTTGTTCCATGTATCCCTTCATTTAAATATGAGAATGCTTTCTTGCTCTGAATTTTGTAACTGGTTTAAGGCTATAAATTGGGAAGACATGTTAATTGGCGATAAACTGGAGTGTGGTAGGTTTGCACGAATGTGAACTTGAAAAATTTCAAAGCTTGTTGTAGGACTATATCCTTTAGTTTATCATGGCAATTAGGTTGGTGGCCCTGGGAAATTTTCTTTTTTGGGGAGGTGAAACAACCCTTGAGAGGTGAATTTTTATTTGGCAGGTTACAATTGCTCGTGTGTATAATTGGGATGTTCACCAAAAGAGAATCCATCAAGCTGCTGCTCCTGCCAAAGACTCTTAAAGGAATCTTTCCAACTTGGATCATGGTAGCAGAATGTGTACTCCTGGATGAGAGTAGGACTTTGATCTCCCCATTTTCGATTAGGTGAATGAATTATGTACCACTATGTGATTGCAATGGTTAAGACCTACGAGTGATTTTGGTTAGGTTTGGTTAGATTTATTGCATTACACAAAGCTTGTCATGTAAATGATTTTGACCGAGAACCTCTTGGGCTTGAGTTTTCACTTGTTGTGTTCGGTGTGCTAGTTTTGAGTTAATGTTGGGTTCATATATTTTGAGTCGTTTCATCTTGACCATATAAGAACCAATTTAAATTTGAATTTCGAGGGAAAATATGGGCCTGCCTGAGGTCCACTGTGGAATACGTGTCAGCAAGAGTGTTTTTGGATCAAGTGAGTTGGTTCTGTAATTTGGTGGTCTTTTGTTGTCAAATCTTGGAGATTTCTATTATATTAGAGCAATGCAGGTATAGTTTGGTTAGAAAGTCCGTGCCATGACAATATGTATATATATTACTAAAATCAACTTTTTGCAACTTTTAAGTATTTAATATGAGTACATTACTAAGTCAAATTTTCAATTCAAGCCAATACAGTAGTGCCAAGCTCAATTTCTACTCCTATTAGGTTTTCGATATTTGAAACTCCCCTCAAGTCATCGAGTATTAAATTTTTGGCTCGAGCTCCACCAAAACAGAATTGAGATATTCAAGATCAAGTCTACTTGATATGATCAAATTAAAAAAAGGGGCTTGAGCTCAAGTTCAATAACTTTAAGAGGGGCTTGAGCTCAAGTTCAATAACTTTAAATATTATCCTCTACATTTATGTGCTTTAGGTATACTACAATTTTCAAATGTCTTCCCCTCTATTTTCGTGATTACCAATTATTTTCTGAACGAAATAATAAAAATTGGATTGGAATTGTGATTCTCTCGAGGTTGATCTTGAATTGATGAAATTCTTGGTGTAACTCTAGTCTAAGCTCAACTCAAAACCAGACTAGTCGATTTCAATTAATTATTAAGTCAAGCTTGAATTAGTCTTCACCCTTAGTGTTGGGCCCACAAAGTCTGATACACGTATGAGGACTTTTATGGGCCAAATAGTTTTTGCAACATTGAACTCCATGTTATTTGATGCAAGCTCTTCTTTGGTAGGAGGGTCACACACATTTATCCGATGACTTATGACCTCCAAATGAATGTGAATTACTAGAGAAGTTGATGGAAAAAAGAATATGCTCAAAATTCAAAGGGGCAATTAAAAATCACAATGGGATAATATTTTTATTTCCACATGGAAAGAACTATATTTATTATGTACACTAATTATTGCTATAATCATGAATATACCAAGATGATGGAATGCAAAAGGTCATTAGTGAATTTGAGAAAATTTGTTTGTTTTCTCAAACAGTCTGTTAATGTACGACTCTTGAAAGTAGAAGACAACTTGGAGCCAAATTCACATTTCACAACTTTTTCATGGCAAAAGATAAAAGATTAGTAAGTGGAATAAAGGCAAGTATCAATTGATCATGCCAATTAGTGCGGATTTGGATTAAATATTAGAGGATTGGCTTTGTTTGCCTTAGCAAAAGAAGAATGGAATTCTAGCTCCAGCTTAGGGAAAGCTAATCCTTCTTAATTTAATGAGCAAAGCCAAAGCAATCAAAATCTGCTTTTCTAGCCTAGAAATGAAGGAAGAGATTCCTCCCCAAAAACATAACAAACAAAGAGAATAAGGGGGATCCATATGCTTCCTTTGTGGTTGCCAGATTTGAGTAAAGCCCAATGGCCAATTAAAATCATCTCTTTTTTGAATTGCACCACTTACATCATCTTGCGTTACTATAATTTAATTTTGTCTAAAAACAAAAGCACTAGGAAAAGCATCTCGATTGGGATCCCTTGATTCACGCAATTATTCAATTTCATACTTTGAATTATATATAAATATGTTGTCAAAAAAGTTAAATATGATTTCAATTGATTTGTGAGCCTCTTCCGTCTCACCTTTTGTTTACAAAATTGAGGTGTGTGTATGAGAAGCCTAATTTTTCTGTGAAGTTAATTGTGAATATTGATAAAATATTTAACATATATATTTACTTTATTGTTAAAATACTAAAATATTAAATAAGCTTTATCTAATAACTTAAGCTTTCAAAATAGTTGACAATAGTCCTATAAAATTTTACATTTATATATATAAAATACCATGATATTAGACCTCAAACTTAGCGCCCATATTACAAATGACATAATAACATGTTTTGGACATGATGCACCCGTTGCATGATTGTTATTCTTCTTAATATCAAACTCATATAAAATTAAATCTTGAATTTGTCAAACAAATCTAGATAGATTATTAAAAGGGTCTTTAAATTTTTGCTATCAATCAAGAAGGACTAGCGAAGATTTTAATAGTGCATTACATATCAATACAATACTCATCACAAATATTATGATCCTTCTGTTTGATCATGCATCAATTTATCTTGCTACTAGGTGCGACATTGGATAATTGGATTAACTATAAGGATATCTGCTTTGTTGGGCTTTGCAAAAGTGGAATGGAATTCTGGCTCCACCTGACAAAAGCTATTTTTTTTTAAATTTAATGAGCAAAACAAAAGCAATTGGAGGTGATTGTACAATAAAAGTTCCATAGTGAAAGTAATAATTTTGATGCAATGATTTGATGGTTAACAGTATCTTGTTTGCAAGTGTCGAAGCCTGCCAGCATAGTGAAAATAAGCAATAATTTTGTTGTTGTGATTAAATGGTGAATAGTATTATTGCACATGTTGCTATAGTTTCTGGCAGCTATCTTCTCTCTTGGTGATTTTTTTTCTTCTTCTAACAGGTCAACCCCATACTAGTCATCTTCTTTTGTGTCAAGCATAATGGAATTCTGGCTCCAGCTGACAAAAGCTAATTCTTTTGAATTAAATGAGCAAACTAAAAGCAATTGCACGTGATTGTATACCAAAAATTCTACAAGTAATAATATTGATGCAATGATTAGATGGTGAACAATATCTTGTTTGCCAGTATTGGAGCCAGCCTGCATAGGCTCCGTTTGGCAACGTTTCTATTTCTCTAAATTTCTTTTCTTCTGTTGCATGAAATGAAAAAAGAATAGAAATATATTTGATAACATTTCTTAATTTTTCTATTCCCTAGAACAAAAAATTAACCGGTGAATAAATTTGGAACAAAAATACAAAATAGAAAAAAGTTGCTTCTTGCTTCTAGGAACAATTTTTGGAATAAGTCATTTTTTTCCTTTTCTTTTTTCTTTTCTTCTTCCTCTTCTAACTGGTCGCCACCGTCGGTCGTTGTCGTCGATCGTTGTCCGCCTACCTGCCCACCTACCCACCCACCACTTCTCCCGCCGCTGGTCATTGCGCCCTCTGCTGGTCGCTAGCCACCATTACCACGGCTAGAGGAGGAAGAAGAATAGAGAAAAAAAAAAAGAAAAGAAAAAAAGAAAATTCTAAACAAGTTATTAAAATATTAAAAGAAATTCTACATTATGAAAAAATCTGTGAGTCGTATCAAATGCATTCTTATTCTTTTTCTATTTTTGAGAATATAAATTCTATAGATAGTTACCAAATGCGATTTTTACTCAAAAACTGTTTCAAAGAATAAAAATAGAAAAAAATTGTTTATGAGAAGAAATTATTCATCGGAATAGAAATGTTATCAAATGCACCCATAGTGAAAGTAAGCTATAATTCTGTTGTAGTGATTGGACGGTGCACAGTATTATCGCACATGCTGCTACAATTTCTAGTGGCTATCTTCTCTTGGTCATTTTGTTCTTCTAACAAGTCAACCTCATACCGGTCATCTTCTTTTGTATCAAATAGAATGGAATTTTGGCTCCAGCTGAAAAAAGCTAATCCTTCTAAATTTAATGAGCAAAACAAAAGCAATTGCGTGTGATTGCATAGTAAAAGTTCGACAATGAGAGTAAGTAATAATTTTGTTGCAATGATTTAATGGTGAACAATATCTTGTTTGCTAGTACCGGAGCCCGCCATCGTAGTGAAAGTAAGCAATAACTTTGCTGCAGTGATTGGATGGTGAACAATATTATTGCACATGTTGCTACAGTTTGTGGCAGCTCTCTTCTCTTGGTTTTTCGTCCTTCTTCCAACAGGTCGGCCCCATACCAGTCATCTTCTTTTGTATCTTCGCTATGGTGTGATTGGTAGGAGCTTTCCACAGTTGGTGGGCTCCTTAATTTCAGAAATGATTTTCTCCATTATTGAAACATATTCATGTGATGATTGTGCAGCAACAAGGTGGGGCTGCCGCAAGAGATTTTTATTGCAAGAATGACGCATTTGATGATCTGGCTAATGTTGTTTGTGACCTTGTGGTGATTTGGGTGTTTCGGTTGATTTAACCAATTCCGAACTGATTTTTCAGAAGTTTGTATCTTCAAAGAGCACATACAACAAAGTTTATCCCCATTCCCGCAATTTATGCATTCTTACCTTAAAAGCCTGCATTTATTTCTTGAGTTACATACATTTTCTTGATAAGTGATTACCAAGCCTGCCAAAAAGTCGATGGAGAAATCCATTCTCTATATAATTAAATTTACCAAATTTTCACTAAAAAGACAAAATTGCACCAAATCATTCAATTGCAATTTTGTTGGTGGCTCTAAATTCATTAACTTTCCTTTCATTTTAGTTTTTCTATTTCAATGTATGATTCAATTATCATAATTAACAATTTCACATATTTAGTTTTTCTTTGTTGTAGGAATTTCAAATATATTAAAAACACCTTTTCTTTTTTCATTTTTAGATTTTTCTTCCATAAAAAGAAGACCCGATTATGAGTATTCAATTTCCAGCTTGAGCTTGACCAGAAAAAATCGAGATATCAAGCTCAAGTAGACTCGATACAATCATGTTATAAAATGAGTTCAAGCTTGAGCTCAATATATTCAAATATTATTCTTTGCATTTATTTAATTATATATATCACAAATTTTTAAATATCTTGCCCTTTATTTTTCTGTAACTATCAAATATTTAAATGAACAAAATTATAGAAAGTTCATTAATATGGCGAGTCTCTCAAACAAAGTATTAATGAGCTTGATCTGTCTCTCTGTCTCTGTCTTTTGTCTCTCTTTTCCGGTCATGAATAAAATTCTCGTTGATAGATTAAGATTTGTTTGGTTTAAGGAAAGCAAAATGGAAGTTTGGCTCTAGCTGAGAAAAGCTAATCATTTTTCAATTTAATTAGCACAACAAAAGCAATTGAAATATGCTTTTTCTAGCCTAGAAATAAAGGAAGAAATTCCTTATTCCAGAAAACAAAATGGACAAAAAGGAATAAAGGGATTTGTTATGCTTCCTTCGTGGTCACGCCAAATTTGAGTGGACCTAACACACCAATTAAAACCATCTCTTTTATGAATCATACTGCATAAATCATCTAATGCTATTATAATCCAATGTCTGTCTAAATAATAATGCACTGAGAAAAGCATCTCCATTGGGCCAGGATTCACACCATGTGAATTGCATAGTTTGAATTAGAAACAAATCTATGGCCTTTTGTCTTTCCTTAGAACAAAGACAAGTTTATCATCAAGTCTTTGTCCAACCCGCTTGTGAAGGCAAAGAAAAAGCACTAAAGTACATTTATCTAGTCAATTTGCTTAGCATGCGTTTGTCTACACACAGCCAAAATTGCACATCAAATAGACTTGGCAACTCACCCACAAGACTAGCACAACATGTTTGGCCTAGAGAAAATACTGGGAAACATGGGCCGATATCATGAAAAAAAAAGCATGAAGACACTCATTTGAGAATAAAATGTTTCAAAAATCTCAACTTCATTGGCATCATTGTCAAGGAGGAACCACATTATCTTCACAATTTCCATCAAGAATCAGCTAAAGTTTGGTGAGGACTCTTTTGCTTAATGAAAGTGATCTATTTCGTACACCTAGTTTGCTAAGAAAAACTCAAATTGCATGAAAGATTAAAATGAGCATGGACTTGAAATTAAAGAATATAGAAAACTTTAACCAATGTCTTCTAATTTTTTGAATAATTAAGTCAATTTAAAGTGTGGGAACTTCTGGGTAGGTTGGCCAACTAAAATTGCAAGGTGACTAAATCTAGGCAAGGGCTCCCCTTGCCTGTGACAGTGAGGGCTGGGACCCTCACCTATGGTTGGGATCTTATGATTTATGTCCATATTGTAACACTATAAGATAGCAAAGCATATTCGCTGGTCTCCTAAAATGTGTTTTCCAAAGCATACCGTTCAACTACTTTTCTAGTATGTTGCTAAGCTCATAGGGTTCAGAATATAAGGTTCTTTAATTGTCCCCCTTCCATACAATCAAATTAAAATATCAAAATCCTTGTCCCAATAATAAGAGTTACGAGGTTAAGACAATTTTTCCCTTCAAGACTTAGACATAATGTCATGCCCTGATCCTCAGGCATGCACCCATCCCTCACCTTGGTCGATTTAATAGCGATGTCCTAGGACGCATCGCCGACCCCTTCACTTTAATACGCATGTGGAAGCATATAAACAATCCTTAGACAATAAAACAATGGGATAGAAAAGTAGGGCTATATTTTTCACAACTAAAAAACCACACCACACTTTTATACAAGCAAATCTCATAGTATATATTACAATACTATTCACAAGAGTTTGATCTATCACATATCAGTTCACATATTGGGTTTGAAAAACGGGGTGGGGGTTTTAATCCTCATTCGGGTCATACTTTGGATCCTCCTCTGGATCATCTTCCGACTCTTCTTCAGGGTCCTCCTCTTCAGGCTCTTCCTCAGGTTTCTCATCTTGCTCAACAATCTCTCCTTCCTCTTCGCTCCCAGTGGAGTCCACAACCGAGTACACGGGAGTGTCAAGGTCACTCTCAAGCTTAAGGTCTTTGGCAACGATCACCGCTCTGTCCTTAGGATCCGTAGCCCCTTTTCAAAATGCTGCCTCTAAGACCAATAGAGGCCCATTACCCTTTGATACAGGACCCTCTCTTTGCCCATCATGGTATTGACGATACCACGACCTATACTCGTGGGGCACCAGATCGTCTCTACCTACATCGACTCAGATGGTGGATTTCACCAAAATATACTCTAGACCTTCCGGGTGGGGCTGTATTGGGAAGTGATATCCTATCTCGACGACCTCTTCGGGAATACGAAAATGCATGGGAGGACGAGGAGGTGGAGGTGCTGCCATCTAGGGACTTGAAATGTTGTTATACAACAGGGTAAGACTACGTCTCAACAAGTTCTAACCCCCTAAGACTCCATTAGGAAGCCAATACACCTTAGGGCTGCCTAAGCACAACACAAGTCAGAGGATTTACCTTGGCCTCAGTTCCATCCTGCAAATCAATGTTATTTACATATGCCTTATATCACATCAATCAATTAATTCATAACATCAAATCAAATCATTGATTAATCGACCTAGTGATTACATGTGAATTAGACCATTTTCCAATTATTTTAATCCGTACAATGCCATTTCTAAGATAATACATTTAGTCACCGAGCCACATGCATTGTCCGAGGTGATGTACTCGGTTATCAAAACACGTGCATTCCCCAAGGTGATGTACTCGGTTACGGAGCCACGTGCATTCTCCAAGGTGATGTACTTGGTCACCGAGCCATGTGCATTCTCCAAGATGATATACTTATTCACCGAGCCAAGTAATACAATATTCTTTTTCACCACTTTATATAGCCTAGCAAAACATTGTTGGTGCTGTAGACCGACGCCCAGTAAATTTCCAATCAATTACCAAAATTAGTTAATTTAGGAATAAAATGCTAAAAATACAATGATATCAATTTAGCACAAATTAACACTTGAAGAAATAAATAGACCGCACCACAATAGTTAGTATAAAATTCCCATCGTCGGCTCTCCCGGCCTAATTTTCGGAAAATAATTAATTAGTTAAATAATTATAGAAATTATGAAATAAATGCAATAAATCAAATTTAGGCCCATAATGCCTAATTGGACGTCGAAACGGACCCAAAAAAATTCCAAGGTTCGTTCAATAAATACTAAAACCTATTTACTCGCTAATTGCTAAAACTAACCACCTAACATGCATCGGTAAATCACTAATTTAATTACTCTAATCTAATCTATCCACCTAATCACACTTAATTAAATCTAATCAACATCTAAGCATCATTAGCTTACTAAGTGAGGTTTAATGAGCAAAGCTCACTTGATTAACTAATGGGTTGGTGCAAAACGACGGGAACGTCACGGGGCTCGACTTTCCTCAAGGCGGGCCTAGCAACCGAGGCTCGGGACCACCTCAAAATGGGCCTTGAAGTCTCTGTAAAACCCACAAACTTGCTCTCTGTTCTAGATGTAAAAACAACAGAAACAAGGCTCGACTTTCCTCAAGGCAGGCCTAGCAACCGAGGCTCGAGACCACCTCAAAACAGGCCTTGAAGCAACTGTAAAACCCGCAAAATTGCTCTCTATTCTAGATGTAAAAACAGAGGAAACAGGGCTGGTTATGGCAAAGAAAAACCGGTGAAGGTAATGGCAAGGCCAAGCGGCCAACAACACGAACTCACAGCGGCCAGAGGGGCTCACGGTGGCCTGCGGGGTTGCGAAACAGCCTGCTGGACTGGCGGAGAGGTTGGAACGACGACGTGAGGGAAGTGGAGAAGCGTGAGCAGCGACAGGCTAGCGCAGGTGGCGTTCCGGCGGCGGTGGCTGCGTGCGATGGCTCTCAGCAGTCCGATGACGTGCTAGCTGGTCTTCCTTGGCTTGCTGGTGGTCGGACAGGCTGGGAGGAGGGAGGATGGCTAGCCGGTCAGCCTTAGAGAGGAAGAGAGTCAAGAGTGTGGCCACCACGGTCACATTTTTGCAATCCCTTGTCTCCTTTGACCATCCATGGCCAAGTATGGTTCCTTACTCTCAATGAGCCACCAATGCTCACCCACAACCTTTGAAATGGTCTATTTTGGCTAGGCAATGGGGAAGCTATGAATTCCAATAATCTTGGCTTCAATTGGACACTTGTTCATTCTCAAATCAATCTCATTTGACCCTCATAAATCCAATTAGTACCTCAATGATCAATTTGGTATTTTTCCTCACCAATTGATCCACCTCGCATCCCAATCGTACGATTAAAAATGATCCCCGGCTTTTTCTGAGCAAAAACGATCCTATGTTGACTTTTTCCTAAAAAGTCTCGGGTTGCAGAGAAATCTTCTAAGACTAAGTCAACATTCCTAGAATTTATTGTGACATGACTAAATCTTTAATTTCTGAAAGGATTCAAATTTGCGGTTAGTTTCACTCAAGCACGTTTTTAGCGTGACCTTGGCTACTAGGTAGTTTTTGGAGATTTTTAGTGTAAATGACCTGTGACTAATTTTCGTTGAGCCACAATGAAGCCACTCGACATATTGGCCACTCTCAGTTGTCGTGAAAATTTCGAGGATTCAAATAAGGACATAGGGTACCAAAACGATAAATAAATCAGTCTAGCGGCGGTTGACGAGAATTTTCTAATGTAGTGGTGTCACCCACGATTAGCCACACATCTCAGTCGAATTGACTTATCTCTAATTTCAAATCAATTTTTAACTATGTCATTATGGCCTCTAAAGATGAGCACGGTCGAGAAGCGTCATCCTGGTCGAATTCTTAGGTCTATCCCATTAAAATTCCATAATGGCTTTCCTGAATAGTCTAGTTATCTCGAAGGTAATCAGCTTTGAGAATAGCCCTATAGGTGCGTCGATGAAATACCCGATTGATTCAATTTGGAAACAAATCTATGGCCTTTTGTCTTTGCTTAGAAAAAAGACAAGTTTATCATCAAGTCTTTGTCCGACCCGGTTGTGAAGGCAAAGAAAAAGAGCTAAAGTACATTTATCTAGTCAATTCGCTTAGCATGCGTTTGTCTGCATACAGCCAAATTGCACATCAAATAGACTTGGTGACTCACCCACAAGACTAGCACAACATGTTTGGCCAATAGAAAATACTGGGAAACATGGGTCGATATCATAAAAAAAAAAGCATGAAGACACTCATTTGAGAATAAAACGTTTCAAAAATCTCAACTTCGTTGGCATCATTCTCAAGGAAGAACCACATTATCTTCACAATTTCCAACAAGAATCAGCTAAAGTTTGGTGAGGACTCTTTTGCTTAATGAAAGTGATCTATTTTATACACCTAGTTTGCTAAGAAAAACTCAAATTGCGTGAAAGATTAAAATGAGCATGGACTTGAAATTAAAGAATATAGAAAAATTTAACCAATGTCTTCTAATTTTTTGAATAATTAAGTCAATTTAAAGTGTGGGAACTTCTAGGTAGGTTGGCCAACTAAAATTGCAAGGTGACTAAATCTAGGCAAGGGCACCCCTTGCCTGTGACAGTGAGGGCTGGGACCCTCACTTATGGTTGGGATCTTATGATTTATGTCCAAATTGTAACACTATAATATAGCAAAGCATATTTGCTAGTCTCTTAAAATATGTTTTCCAAAGCATATCGCTCAACTACTTTTCCAATATGATGCTAAGCTCATAGGGTTCATAATATAAGGTTCTTTAACTGTCCCCCTTCCATACAATCAAATTAAAATATCAAAATCTTTGTCCCAATAATAAGAGTTATGAGGTTAAGACAATTTTTCCCTTCAAGACTTAGATGTAATGTCACGCCCCGATCCTCGGGCATGCACCCATCTCTCACCTTGGTCGATTTAATAACGACGTCCCATGACGCATCGTCGACCATTTCATTTTAATACGTGTGCGGAAGCATATAAACAATCCCCAGATAATAAAATAATGAGATAGAAAAGTAGGGCTATATTTTTCACAATTGGAAAACCCCAACCACGCTTTTATACAAGCAAACCTCATAGCATATATTACAATACTATTCACAAGAATCTAATCTATCACATATCAGTTCACACACTGGGTTTACAAAACAGGGTAAAGGTTTCAATCCTCATTCGGGTCATACTCTGGATCCTCCTCTGGTTCCTCTTACGACTCTTCTTCAGGGTCCACCTCTTCAGGCTCTTCCTCAGGTTCCTCCTCATGCTCAACAATCTCTCCTTCCTCTTCGCTATTAGTGGAGTCCACAGCTGAGTACATGGGAGTGTCAGGGGCACTCTTGAGCTTAGGGTCTTTGGCATCGATCAGCACTCAATCCTTAGGATCTGTAGCCGCTTCCTCGAATGCTGCCTCTAAGACAAACATAGGCACATCACCCTGCGGGACAGGACACTCTCTTCACCCATCATGGTAGTGACGATAACACGACCTATACTAGTGGGGCACCAGACCGTGTCTACCTAGATCGACCCAAACGGTGGATTTCACCAAAACATACTCTAGATCTTTCGGGTGGGGGTGTATCGGGAAGTGATATCTTATCTCGGTGACCTCTTCAGGAATACCAAAATGCATGGGAGGACGAGGAGATGGAGGTGTTGCCATCTAGGGACTTGAAATGTTGTTCGACAATGGGGTGAGATTACGTCTCAGCAAGTTCTAACCCCTTAAGACTTGATTAGGAAGCTAATACACCTTAGGATTGCCTAAGCACAACATGAGTCATAGGTCTTACCTTGGTCTCAGTTCCATCCCGCAAATCAACGTTATTTACAGATGCCTTATATCATATCAATCAATCAATTCATAACATCAGATCAAATCATCGATCAATCGACCTAGTCGATTACATGTCAATCATACCAGTTCCCGGTTTTGCCTAAGCACAACACAAGTTAGATGACTTACTTGCTCTCTGTTCTAGATGTAAAAATAGAGGAAACAAGGCTGGTTATGGCAAAGCAAGATCGGTAAAGGCAATGGCAAGGCTGAGTGGCCAACAGCACGAGCTCACGGCGGCCTGCTGGGCTGTGAAACAGCTTGTTGGACCGGTGGAGAGGCTGGAACGATGGTGTGAGGGAGGTGGAGATATGCGAGTAGCGAAGGGCTGGCGTGGGCGGCGTTTCGGTGGTGGTGGCTACGTGCGACGGCTCCAGGCGGTCTAACGACGTGCTGGCTGGTCTTCTTTGGCTTGTTGGTGGTCGAAAACCTAGGAGGAGGGAGGATGGCTGGCCGGTCAGCCTTGCGGAGGAAGAGAGGCAAGAGGGGGGCCACCACGGTTACATTTTTCTAATCCCTTATCTCATTTGACCATCCATGGTCAAGTATGGTTCCTTGGCTCTCAATGAGCCACCAATGCTCACCCACAACCTAGCCTTTGAAATGGTCCATTTTGGCTAGGCAAGGGGGAAGCTAGGAATTTTTCAATAATCTTGGCTTCAATAGGACACTTGTTCATTCTCAAATCAATTTCATTTGGCCCTCATAAATGCAATTAATACCTCAATGATCAAATTGATATTTTTCCTCACCAATTGATCCATCTCGCATCCCAATTGTGCGATAAAAAACGATCATCGGTTTTTTCTGGACAAAAACAGTCCTATGCCGACTTTTTCTCAAAAAGTCTCGAGTTGCAGAAAAATCTTCTGAAACTGAGTCGACGTTCCAAGAATTTATTAACATGACAGACTTTTGAATTTCTGAAATCGGATTCAAATTCGCGGTAAGTTTCACTCGGGCTCGTTTTTAGCATGACCTAGGCTACCGGGTAGTTTTCGGAGATTTTGGTGCAAATGACCTATATTTGATTTTCTTCGAAGCACAATGAACCCACTCGACATATTCGCGACTCTCGGTTGTCATGAAAATCTCGAGGATTCAAATACGAACATAAGACATCAAAATGATAAATAAATCCATCTAGAGCAGGTTGACGAGAATTTTCTAATTTAGTGGTGTCACCCACGATTAGTCACACATCTCAGTCGAATTGATCTATCTCTGATTTCAAATCAATTTTTAACTATGTCGTAATGGCCTTTAAAGATTAGCACGGTCGAGAAGTCAATTTCTGGTCGAATTCTCAAGTCTATTGCATTAAAATTCTTTAATGGCTTCACTTGAATAGCCTAGTTATCTCGAGAGTGATCAGTTCTGAGAACAGCCTTATAGGCGCGTCGATGAAATGCTCAATTTGTTCAATAGAAAATAGGATTGAAAATCTGAGATGTCACAACTCTTCCTCTCTTATAAAAATTTCGTCCTCGAAATTGAAACCATTACAAAACTTCATAAAAAAGGTGGGTTACAATTGTCTCATCAACTCTTTAGTCTCCCATGTCACTCCTTCAATACCGTGGTGTTGCTAGATTACTTTGATCAACTGAATGGTCTTTGTACTCAGAACTTTCTCTTTTATGTCCACGATTTGAACTTGGCATTCAACATTTGACACACGGTCATCCATGTCCAATTCTTCGAAATTGAGTACGTGAGTCAGGTCAGGCTCATATTTCCTTAATATCGACACGTGAAAGACGTCATGCACTTATACCAATCTTGGTGGCAACGCAAGACGATGCGTTAAGATCCCAATTCTCTCAAGAATTTCAAATGGACCTATGTACCTTGGAATCAGTTTGCCTTTCTTACCAAAGTGCGAAGTTCCCCTCATTAGTGATACCTTCAGAAAAACGTGATCATCAACTTGGAATTCCAAAAGCCTTCGATGCTTATCTGCGTAGCTTTTTTGTCTGCTCTGAGCTGTCTTTAATCTGCCTCTAATTACTGCCACGGCATCCACTGACTACTGGACTAACTTTGGGCCTGTAATCTTTATTTCCCGAACTTCATCCTAACAAACTGGTGTCCTGCACACCCTACTTTGCTGATAAATATTGTTGCAGGCAAATTCCACTAGGTGTAATTGATCTTCTTAACTTCCTTTGAAGTCCAGTACACAAGCTCTCAACATGTCCTCGAGGGTTTGAGTTGTCCTCTCAGACTGGCCATCCGTCTGAGGATAATATGCCGTACTGTACTACAGCTTGGTATCTAAGGCACTCTGTAAGCTCTTCTAAAAAGCGAAGTAAACCTTGGGTCTCTATTTGAAGTTATCGTAATCAGCACTCCATGCATACGAACCACTTAACGCACGTACAAATTTGCGTGTCTATCCAAACTGAGGTCCTTTCGAACTACAATGAAGTGAGCCAACTTTGTCAATTTGTCAACCACTACCCAAATCGAATCATTTCCTCTTTGACTGCTCGGTAGTCTAGTCACAAAATCCATCGTGATATGCTCCCATGTCCATTATGGGATCTCAAGATTTTATAGAAGTCCTTCTGGCTTGCAATGCTAAGCTTTAACCTGTTGACACGCCAGACGCTTGATGACATGCTTGGCGATGTCCGCCTTCATACTTGTCCACCAATAGTGTTGACGTAGATTCTGATATATCTTGGTACTACTAGGATGAACGTTGTAATTACTACGATGCGCTTTTGACAAGATATCTTCTCTAAGCTCCACATCATCAGGTAAAACTAAACGTCCTCAAAACCTTAATGAACCTTCATCAGAAATTTAAAAGTCAGCATTCTTTTTCTTAGTGTCCTCTTGCAGAATCTTTTGCACATTTGGGTTTGTTGATTGGTGTAACTTGATTCTGATATGGATATCCAGTTCAATTCTGAGGCTGGCAAAGCAACAACTTTGCCATGTTGCATCAGCACGCAGCCCAATCCTTTCAGGACCTGATGGAATGGTTAGCACACATGCGGTAGTTAGTTTTTCCTTAAGCTCTTGAAAACTACTCTTGCACTTGTCATTCCACTCAAATTTCTCTTCTTTCTTTAAGAGTTTTGTCAGTGGCAATGCTAAAGATGAGAATCCTTCTACGAACCGTCTATAATAACTTGCCAAACTCAACAAACTTCTTATCTCTATCACTATAGTCGATCTTGGCCAGTTAATCACTGCTTAAATCTTGCTTGGATTCACAGAGATTCTTTTGCCTGAAATCACGTGACCTAAGAAAGCAACACGAGTCAACCAAAACTCGCACTTGCTGAACTTGGCATACAGCCGATGGATTCTCAGTGTCTGCAGCACGAATTTCAGATGACTCTCATGCTCTTCATCACTTCTCAAATATACCAGAATATCATCAATGAACACGATCACAAACGAATCTAGGTATTCTTTGAATATAAGGTTCATCAAATCCATGAAGGTAGCATGAGCATTCGTCAACCCAAATGGCATCACTGTGAATTCATAGTGACCATACTGAATACGAAATGCCGACTTAGGAACGTCTTCTTTCCTAATTCTCAGCTGATGATATCTTGTCCTCAAGTCGATCTTCGAAAATATCGACGCTCCTTGTAACTGATTGAACAAGTCATCAATTCTTGGCAGTGGATACTTGTTCTTGATCGTTAACTAATTGAGTTGTCGATAGTCGATGCACAAATGCAACGAACCATCTTTCTTATTTACAAACAGAACCGGTGCTCCCCAAGGTGATGCACTGGGATGTATGAATCCCTTATCCAATAATTCCTGCATTTGCACCTTCAGTTCTTTCAGCTCTAATAGTGTCATCCGATAAGGGGCCTTAGAGATTGGCTTTGTCTCGAGTACTAGCTCAGTCATAAACTTAATTTCTCTTTTTGGCAGTAATCTAGGCAATTCCTTTGGAAAGACATTTGAAAATTATTGCACCACAGCAATGTCTTCCATTTTAAGCTCCACAATTGTCATATCCACGACAGTTGCTAGGTAACCTTGATAACCCTCGTCTAATAGACGTGTTGCCTCATACGACGAGATTAAGGAAATCGAGGGTCCTCCTCGATTCTCGACAAACTCGAAGCTCTCACCCTGTAACTAGTCAAACTGAATCGCTTTGCGATAGCAGTCCATTATAACTCGTTTATAGCTTGTTGCTTGGTGAGCCTGTCCATGCTAATAATCAAAAAAAAAGTCATGAGTGACTAAGACTAATAAGTCTATTTTCCCCACTCGCTCACCAATCGCTAACTTGCAACCAGAACAAACCAAAGCAGCAATAACTTTATCCTTCAATGGTGTAGATATGTAAACTGCCAACTCCAACAATATAGGACTTAATCCTAACAGATTATCATATTGCTCGGTAATAAAGGAATGAGTTGCTCTAGAGTCGAATAAAGCGTAAGCAGGATTGTCATTTAGCGAAATCATACCTGTGATCACATCAGGCGTAGCTTCTCCCTAACCTTGTGTGATAGCATACACCGTGCCTTGGACTAGTGGTCTCAGCTGACCTCCTTGCGACGTGTTCTGAGGCGCATATCCTTTGATATGTCCCATAGGTGGCGGCGGCGGCAACAACGATTGTCCTCTCGATCTCGTCGGACAATTTCTGGCTATGTGGCCTTATTGATCGCATTCAAAACATGCACCCGGCCTTGATGAGCACGGGGTTGACCCGTGTTGCCTTTCACAAAAGCGACATGCGTCACTCCTACTAGGCACTGACCTACCAAATCCACCCTTCTTGTTAGGCGGGACTTGGAATCTACCTCTAGACATGGGACTCTTTCCCTGGCGAATCCCTTCTTGATGAGAATTAAACCTCGATCTAGATGAGGGGACCTGTTCGTTCAGACTCCTTTCGAGCAGCTATGCTCGACGATAAATCTATTGATAATTAATCAAATCAAACGGCACCAACAGCTGTCTCAATTCTTGTCGAAGGCCATTTTTGAACCTCTGAGCTTTCTCTTCAGGATCCTCAATGAGCCTTGGAGCATATTGAGAGAGCTCCGCAAACTTGACCCCATGTTAGTCAACAGTCATCGTCCCTTGACGAAGACGTTGAAACTCTTCCAATTTCTGTTCTCTAGCGCTCCTCGAGAAATACTATTTATTGAATTCTCTGAGGAAAGCATCCAACAGAGGGACTACTTCTCCTCGAAATACAGTCTCTCTGGCGGCTCTCCACCAGTTGTTGGCATTACCCTACAACTGATACACTGCTAGGGTTACCTTCTCTGTCTAAGTGCACATCAAGAGTGCAAAGGTGTTTTCCAAATCCTGGATCCATAATGAAGCGGCCTTAGGGTCTCTAGTACCCAAAAATATTGGCGGGCTCAGGTTCAAAAACTGCTCCACTAGCTTGTGGATCGGTCTTTCTCTTTGCACGTCTATGTTCTCAACTAGAACATCGGTAGGCATAGCTGCAGGTACATCAACAGGTGTGGCGACGGGTATGATAGCATTGGTAGCGGCAGTGGCGGCGGCTTCAACAGCAGTGGTAAATGTGGCAGCTTAGTCTCGAGCCTGTTGCCCCATCATCTCTTGCATGGCATCGAAGGCTTAGGCGATCCCTATGTTTCCTTGATCACTTGGGGCTGCTACCCAAGCACTAACTGGAGGTGGTGTTACGTCACTAGTGCTAGCCTGTGCTGGTGCTCGACCTCGGCCTCCTCGGGTACCGACCTTGGTCGGCGCTCTAGCTTAAGTCACGGCCCTATTTGCCCTCTTGGCAGGAGTTCTTCGCTACTGGTCACTCATAGCTTAGCTTTAACTACTGAGGCCTGTTTCCAATTCTACACCGAATTAAAAATAGAGTGATCCAAGCAACAAGGAAGTCTACCAAATAACTATCACAGACATGCATCGACATGAATTGAAATGTCGTTCCTACTATTATCCCATGATCCATCGCACCTTATTACTCCAATCCCCAACCATTGCTCTGATACCACTTAAACGGGGATATCATGCCCTGATCCTCAGGCACACACTCATCCCTCAACTTGGTCGATTTAATAGCAATGTCCTAGGATGCATCGCCGACCCTTTCATTTTAATACGCATGCAGAATCATATAAACAATCCCCAGATAATAAAACAATGGGATAGAAAAGTACGGCTATATTTTTCACAACTGAAAAACCACAAATACACTTTTATACAAGCAAACCTCATAGTATATATTATGATACTATTCACAAAAGTATGATCTATCACATATCAGTGCACACACTGGGTTTGCAAAACAGGTTGGGGGTTCAATCCTCATCCGAGTCATACTCTAGATCCTCCTCCGAATCCTCTTCTGACTTCTCTTCAACGTCCTCCTCTTTAAGCTCTTCCTCAAGTTCCTCCTCCTGCTCAACAATCTCTCCTTCCTTATCGCTCCTAGTGGAGTCCACAACTGAGTACACATGAGTGTTAGGGTCACTCTCGAGCTTAAGGTCTTTGGCATCGATCATCGCTCCGTCCTTAGGATTTGCAGCCCCTTCTTTGAATGCTGCCTCTAAGACGAATAGAGGCACATCACCCTCTGGTGTAGGACCCTCTATTCGCCCATCATGGTAGTGACGATACCATGACCTATACTCGTGGGGCACCAGACCGTCTATACCTACATCGACCCAAACGGTGGATTTCACCAAAACATACTTTAGACCTTTCGAGTGAGGGGTTACCGGGAAGTGATATCATATTTCGGTGACCTTTTCAGAAATACCAAAATGCATGGGAGGACGAGTAGGTGGAGGTGCTGCTATCTAAGGACCTGAAATGTTGTCCCACAGCGGGGTGAGACTATGTCTCAGCAAGTTCTAACCCCCTAAGACTCGATTAGGAAGCCAATACTCCTTAAAGTTGCCTAAGCACAACACGAATCAGAGGACTTACCTTGGCCTCAGTTCCATCCTACAAATCAACATTATTTACAGATGCCTAATATCACATCAATCAATCAATTCATAACATTAGATCAAATCATTGATCAATCGACCTAGTCAATTACATGTCAATCAGACCATTTCCCGGTTATTTTAATCCGTACGATAGATTTTCTAAGATGACATATCTAGTCGCCGAGCCATGTGCATTCTTGAAGGTGATGTACTCGGTCACCGAGCCACGTGCATTCTCCAAGGTGATGTACTCGGTCACCGAAGCACGTGCATTCTCCAAGGTGATATACTTATTCACCGAGCCACGAAATAAAACATTCTTTTTCACCACTTTATATAGCCCACCAAAACATTGTTGGCACTTTTGTAGACCGACGCCTGGTAAATTTTCAATCAATTACCAAAATTAATTAATTTAGGAACAAAATCCTAAAAAGACAATTGAATCAATTCAACACAAATTAACACTCGAATAAATAAACAAACCACACCACAATAATCAACATAAAATTTTGGTAGTTGACTATCCCAACCTAATTTTTGGAAAATAATTAATTAATTAAATAATTATAGAAATTATTAAATAAATGCAATAAATCCAATTTAGGCTCGTAATGCCTAATTGTACATCGAAACGGACCGGAAAAATTTCAAGGTTTGTTCAACAAAATTACTAGAACCTATTTACTTGCTAATTGCTATAGCTAACCACCTAACATGCATTGATAAATCACTAATTTAATTGGTTTAGTCTAATCTATCCACCTAATCACACTTAATTAAATCTTATCAACCCTTAAGCATCATTAGCATACTAACCGAGGTTTAGTGAGCAAAACTCATTTGATTAACGAGCGGGTCGGTGTAAAATGATGGGAACGTCGCGGGGCTCAACTTACCTCAAGGCAGGCCTAGCAACTGAGGCTCGGGACTACCTCAAAACAAGCCTTGAAGCCGCTATAAAACCCACAAACTTGCTCTCTGTTCTAGATGTAAAACCAGAGGAAACAAGGCTAGTTATGGCAAAGCAAGACCGGTGAAGGTAACGGCAATGCCGAGCGGCCAACAACACGGACTCACGGCGGTCAGAGGGGCACATGGCAGCCTACTGGGCTACAAACTTGCTCTCTGTTCTAGATGTAAAAACAGAGGAAACAAGGCTAGTTATGGCAAAGCAAGACCGGTGAAGGTAACGGCAACGCCGAGCGGCCAACAACACGGACTCACGGCAGTCAGAGGGGCACATGGCAGCCTACTGGGCTACAAAACAGCCTGCTGGACCGACAGAGAGGTTGGAACGATGGTGTGAGGGAGGCAGATATGTGCAAGCAGCGACGGGCTAGCACAGGTGGCGTTCTGGCGGCGGTGGTTGCGTGCGACGGCTCCAAGCGTTCCAGCGACGTGCTGGCTAGTCTTCCTTGGCTTGTTGGTGGTCGAACAAGCTGGGAGGAGGGAGGATGGTTGGCCGGTTAGCCTTGGAGAGGAAGAGAGGTAAGAGGGGGGCCACCACGTTCACATTTTTCTAATCCCTTGTCTCCTTTGACCATCCATGGCCAAGTATGATTCCTTGGCTCTCAATGAGCCACCAATGTTCACCCACAACCTTTGATATGGTCCATTCTGGCTAGGCAAGGGGGAAGCTACAAATTTGAATAATCTTAGCTTTAATTGGACACTTGTTCCTTCTCAAATCAATTTCATTTAGCCCCCATAAATCCGATTAATATCTCAATGATCAATTTGTTATTTTTCCTCACCAATTGATCTACCTCGCATCCCCAATGCACGATGAAAAACGATCCCCAGCTTTTTCCGAGCAAAAACGGTCCTATGCTGACTTATTTTCAAAAAGTCTTGTGTTGCAGAAAAATGTTCTGAGACTGGTGGCTGATTTTCTTCAAGCCACAATAAATCCACTCAACACATTGGCGACTCTCGGTTGTCGTGAAAATCTCGAGAATTCAAATATGGACACATGGTACCAAAACGATAGATAAATCAGTCTAGCGCTGGTCAAAGAGAATTTTCTAATATAGTGGGCGATTAGCCATACATCTCAGTCGAATCAACTTATCTCTAATCTCAAATAAATTTTTAACTGTGTCATAATGGCCTCTAAAGATGAGCACGGCGAGAAGTTGATTCTTGGTTGAATTTTCAAGTCTATCCCATTAAAATTCCTTAATGGTTTCCCTAAATAGTCTAGTTATCATGAAAGTGATCAGCTTTAAGAATAGCCCTATAGGCGTGTCGATGAAATACCTGATTTATTCAATTTAGAAACAAATTTATGGCCTTTTGTCTTTGCTTAGAACAAAGACAAGTTTATCGTAAAGTCTTTGTCCGACTTGCTTGTGAAGTAAAAAAGAAAAGGCACTAAAGTACATTTATCCAATCAATTCGCTTACCATGTGTTTGTCTACACATAGCCGAATTGCACATCAAATAGACTTGGCGCTAAAGTACATTTATCTAGTCAATTCGCTTACCATGTGTTTGTCTGCACACAGCCGAATTGCACATCAAATAGACTTGGCGACTCACCCACAAGACTAGCACAACATGTTTGGCCCATAGAAAATACCATGAAACACGGGTCCATATCATGAAAAAAAAAAAGCATGAAGACACTCATTTGAGAATAAAATGTTTCAAAAATCTCAACTTCGTTGGCATCATTGTCATGGAGGAACCACATTATTTTCACAATTTCCATGAAGAATTAGCTAAAGTTTGGTGATGACTTTTTTGCTTAAATGAAAGTGATCTATTTTGTACACCTAGTTTGCTAAGCAAAAAAAGGTGTACAGTCGAGAAGTCAATTCCTGGTCAAATTTTCAAATCTATCCCATTAAAATTCCTTAATGCTTTCCCTGTATAGTCTAGTTATCTTGAAAGTGATCAGCTTTGAGAACAGCCCTATAGGCGTGTCGATGAAATACCCGATTTATTCAATTTAGAAACAAAGTTATGGCCTTTTGTCTTTGCTTAGAACAAAGACAAGTTTATCGTAAAGTCTTTTTACGACTTGCTTGTGAAGTAAAAGAAAAAGCACTAAAGTACATTTATCTAGTCAATTCGCTTACCATGTGTTTGTCTGCACACAGCCGAATTGCACATCAAATAGACTTGGCGACTCACCCACAAGACTAGCACAACATGTTTGGCCCACAGAAAATACCATGAAACACGGGTCCATATCATGAAAAAAAAAAAAGCACGAAGACACTCATTTGAGAATAAAATGTTTCAAAAATCTCAACTTCGTCGGCATCATTGTCATGGAGGAACCACATTATCTTCACAATTTCCATCAAGAATCAACTAAAGTTTAGTGATGACTTTTTTGCTTAATGAAAGTGATCTATTTTGTACACCTAGTTTGCTAAGCAAAAATAGGTGTATGGTCGAGAAGTCGATTCTTGATCGAATTTTCAAATCTATCCCATTGAAATTCCTTAATGCTTTCCCTATATAGTCTAGTTATCTTGAAAGTGATCAGCTTTGAGAACAGCCCTATAGGAGTGTCGATGAAATACCCGATTTATTCAATTTAGAAACAAATTCATGGCCTTTTGTCTTTGCTTAGAACAAAGACAAGTTTATCGTAAAGTCTTTGTCCGACTTGCTTATGAAGTAAAAGAAAAAGCACTAAAGTACAATTATCTAGTCAATTTGCTTACCATGTGTTTGTCTGCACACAGCTTAATTGCACATCAAATAGACTTGGCGACTCACCCACAAGACTAGCACAACATGTTTGGCCCATAGAAAATACCATGAAACATGGGTCTGTATCATGGAAAAAAAAAAAGAAGAAGCATGAAGACACTCATTTGAGAATAAAATGTTTTAAAAATCTCAACTTCGTTGGCATCATTGTCATGGAGGAACCACATTATCTTCACAATTTCCATCAAGAATCAGCTAAAGTTTAGTGAGGACTCTTTTGCTTAATGAAAGTGATCTATTTTGTACACCTAGTTTGCTAAGCAAAACTCAAATTGTGTGAAAGATTAAAATGAACATGGACTTGATATTAAAGAATATAGAAAACTTTAACCAATGTCTTCTAATTTTTTGAATAATTAAGTCAATTTAAAGTGTGGGAACTTCTAGGTAGGTTGACCAACTAAAATTGTAAGGTGACTAAATCTAGGCAAAGGCACCCCTTGCCTATGGCAGTGAGGGCTAGGACCCTCACCTATGGTTGGGATCTTATGATTTCTATCCAAATTGTAACACTATAAGACAACAAAGCATATTCGCTGGTCTCCTAAAATATGTTTTATAAAGCATACCGCTTAGCAACTTTTCCAATATGGTGCTAAGCTCATAAGGTTCAGAATATAAGGTTCTTTAGCTGTCCCCCTTCCATACAATCAAATTAAAATATCAAAATCCTTGTCCCAATAATAAGAGTTATGAGGTTAAAAAAAATTTTCCCTTCAAGACTTAGATGTAATGTCACGCCCCGATCCTCGGGCACGCATCCATCCCTCATCTTGGTCGATTTAATAGCGACGTTCCAGGACGCATCGCCGACCCTTTCATTTTAATACGCATGCGGAAGCATATAAAATCCCTAGACAATAAAACAATGGGATATAAAAGTAGGGCTATATTTTTCACAATTGAAAAACCACAACCACACTTTTATACAAGCAAACCTTATAGTATATATTACAATACTATTAACAAGAGTCTGATTTATCACATATCAGTCCACACACTGGGTTTGCAAAACGGGGTGGAGGTTTCAATTCTCATTTGGGTCATACTTTGGATCCTTCTATGGATCCTCTTCCAACTCTTCTTCAGGGTCCTCCTCTTCAGGCTCTTCTTTAGGTTACTCCTCCTGCTCAACAATCTCTCCTTCCTCTTCACTCCTAGTGGATTCCACAGCCGAGTACACGGGAGTGTCAGGGTCACTCTCGAGCTTAGGGTCTTTGGCATCGATCAACGCTCCGTCCTTGGGATCTACAGCCCCTTCTCCAAATGCTGCCTCTAAGACGAATAGAGGCACATCACCCTTCGGTATAGGACCCTCTCTTCGCCCATCATGGTAGTGATGATACCACGACCTAGACTCGTGGGGCACCAGACTGTCTCTACCTACATTGACTTAGACGGTGGATTTCATCAAAACATATTCTAGACCTTCCGGTTGAGGGTGTATCGGGAAGTGATATCCTATCTCGGTGACCTCTTCGGGAATACCAAAATGCATGGGAGGACGAGGTAGTAGAGGTGCTGCCATCTAAGGACCTGAAATGTTGTTCCACAACGGGGTGAGATTATGTCTCAGCAAGTTCTAACCTCCTAAGACTCGATTAAGAAGACCATACACCTTAGGGCTGCCTAAGCACAACACGAGTTAGAGGACTTACCTTGCCCTCAGTTCCATCCTGCAAATCAATGTTATTTACATATGCCTTATATCACATCAATCAATCAATTCATAACATTAGCTCAAATTATTGATCAATTGACCTAGTCGATTACATGTGAATTAGACCATTTCTTGGTTATTTTAATCCGTACGACGCATTTTCTAAGATGATATATCTAGTTACCGAGCCAAGTGCATTCTCTAAGGTGATGTACTCAGTCGCCAAGCCATGTGCATTCTCCAAGGTGATATACTTATTCACCGAGCCACATAATACCACATTTTTTTTCATAACTTTATATAGCCCACCGAAACATTATTGGCGCTGTAGATCGACACACGTAAATTTCAGTCAATTACCAAAATTAATTAATTTATAAATAAAATCATAAAAACACAATTAAATCAATTAACACAAATTAACACTCGAATAAATAAACAGACCACACCACAATAATCAGCATAAAATTCCGTTCGTCGGCTATCCTAGCCTAATTTTAGGAAAATAAATAAATAATTAATTAATTATGGAAATTATTAAATAAATGCAATAAATCCAATTTAGGCCCCTAATGCCGAATTGGACGCTGAAATAGACCTGGAAAAATTCCAAGGTTCATTTAATAAATACTAGAACCTACTTACTCGCTAATTGCTACAGTTAACCACCTAATATGCATCGGTATCGGTAAATCACTAATTTAATTACTCTAATCTAATCTATCCATCTAATCGCACTTAATTAAATCTAAACACCCGCAAGCATCATTAGCATACTAAGAGAGGTTTAGTGAGCAAAACTCACTTGATTAACGAGCGAGTCGGTGCAAAATAACGGGAATGTCGCGGGACTCGACTTTCCTCAAGGCGGGCTTAGCAACCGAGGCTCGAGACCACCTCAAAACGGGCCTTGAAGCTGCTATAAAACCCACAAACTTGCTCTCTATTCTAGATGTAAAAAAAGATAAAAGAAAGCTAGTTATGACAAAACAAGACCGGTAAAGGCAACGGCAAGGCTGAGCGGCCAACAACACGGACTCACGGCGGTCGGAGGGGCTCACAGCAGCCGATTAGGCTATGAAATAGCCTATTGGACCGGTGGAGAGGCTGGAACGATGGCATGAGGGAGACAGAGATGCGCGAGCAGCGACGGGCCGGCGCGAGCGGTGTTTCGACGGTGGTGGCTATGTGTAACAACTCCAGGCGGTCCTACAACATGCTAGCTGGTCTTCCTTGGCTTGCTGGTGGTCCAACAACCTGGGAGGAGGGAGGATGGTTGGCCAGTTAGCCTTGGAGAGGAAGAGAGGTAAGAGGGTGTCCACCATGGTCACATTTTTCCAATCCCTTGTCTCCTTTGACCATCCATTGCCAAGTATGGTTCCTTGGCTGTCAATGAGCCACCGATGCTCACCCACAACCTTTGAAATGGTCTATTTTGGCTAGGTAAGGGGAAAGCTACGAATTTCAATAATCTTGGCTTCAATTGGACACTTGTTCCTTCTCAAATCAATCTCATTTGACCCTCATAAATCCAATTAAAACCTCAATGATCAAATTGGTATTTTTTCTCACCAATTGATCCACCTTGCATCCCAATTGCGCGATCAAAAATGATCTCTGTCTTTTTCCGGTCAAAAACGGTCCTATGTTGACTTTTTCCCAAAAAGTCTTGGGTTGCAAAAAATCTTTAGAGACTGAGTCGATATTCCTAGAATTTATTGTGATATGATAGAATTTTCAATTTCTAAAATCAGATTCAAATTTGCGGTTTGTTTCACTCAGGCGCATTTTTAGCGTGACCTGGGTTACCAAGTAGTTTTTGGAGATTTTTGATGCAAATGACCCATGGTCAATTTTCTTCGAGTCACAATGAGCCCACTCGATACATTGACGACTCTCGATTGTCGTAAAAATCTTGAGAATTCAAATACGGACATAGGGTACCAAAATGATAAATAAATCAGTCTAGAGTCGGTTGAGGAGAATTTTCTAATTTAGTGGTGTCGACCATAATTAGCCACACATCTTAGTCAAATCGATCTATCTCGGATCTCAAATCGACTTTTAACTATGTCGAAATGGCCTTTAAAGATTAGCACGGTCGAGAAGCCAATTCTTGGTCGAATTCTCAAGTCTATCGCATTAAAATTCCTTAATGGCTTCACTTGAATAGTCTAGTTATCTCGAGAGTGATCAACTCTGAGAACAGCCCTATAAGTGAATGGATGAAATGCCTGATTTGTTCAATAGAAAACATGATTGAAAATTTGGGATGTCACAACTTTTCCCCTCTTATAAAAATTCCGTCATCAAAATTTAAACCGTTACAAAACTTCATCAAAATAGTGGGGATACAATTGTCTCATCGACTCTTCAGTCTCACATGCAGCTCCTTCTGTACTGTGGTGTTGCCAGACCACTTTGACCAACGGAATGGTCTTTGTACGCAGAGCTTTCTCTTTTCTAATCACGATATGAATCGGGCTTTCAACATATGACACACGGTCATCCACGTCCAATTCTTCAAAATTGAGTACGTGGGTCGGGTTAGGCTCATCCTTCCTTAACATCGATTTGTGAAAGACGTCATGCACTTGCGCCAATCTTGGCAGCAATGCAAGACGATGCGCTAAAGTCCCAATTCTCTCACGAATTTCAAACGGACCTACGTACCTCGGATTTAGTTTGCCTTTCTTACCAAAGCACAAAGTTCCCCTCATTAATGACATATTCAGAAAAACGTGATCACCAACTTGGAATTCCAAAAGCCTTCGACATTTCTATGCGTAGCTTTTCTATCTGCTCTAAGCGGTCTTTAATCTGCCTCTGATTACTGCCACGGCATCCACTGACTGCTGCACTAACTCTGGGCTTGTTATCTTTATTTCCTCAACTTCATCCCAACACAATGGTGTTCTATACATTCTACCACACAATGCTTCAAAAGGAGCCATTTTAATGCTCTACTGATAACTGTTGTTGTAGGCAAATACCACCAAGTGTAATTGATATTCTTAACTTCCTTTGAAGTCCAGTACACAAGCTCTTAGCATGTCCTCAAGGGTTTGAATTGTCCTCTCAAACTGGCCATCCGTCTGAGGATGATATGCCATACTGTATTGCAGCTTGGTACCTAAGGCACTTTATAAGCTCTTCCAAAAAGCGGTGGTAAACCTCGGGTCTTTATTTGAAGTTATCATATTTGGCACTCCATGCATATGAACCACTTGACACACGTACAGATCTGTGTGTCTATCTAAACTGAGGTCCTTTCGAACTGCAATGAAATGAGCTGACTTTGTCAATCTGTCGACCACTACCCAAATCAAATCATTTCCTCTTTGACTCCTCGGTAGTCCAGTCACGAAATTTATCGTGATATGCTCCAATTTCCATTCTAGGATCTCGAGAGGTTGCAGAAGTCCTCCCGATTTGCAATGCTAAGCTTTAACTTGCTGACACGTCAGACACTTGACGATATGCTTGGCGATGTCTGTCACAACCCGAATTCCAGGCACATGCACATCCCTCAATGGTTTATGAAAGTTTGCAACATCCCAGGTTACTGTTGCTGACCTATTCATTATTTTGCGCATGCGAAAATGTAAAACAATCTCCATACAACAAAACAGTGGGATAGAAACTTAGGATAATATTTTTCACAAGCCACACCTACAATACCATAGTAATTATATATATAGACCAATTTAACACCCCAAGATCCGATACAAAAAGGTGAAGCTGTTCAATAACCCATGAGCTAAGCTTCTATTTACAAGACTGGGGTTCACTACTACATTACCCTACTTTTCGATCTCTTTGGGGTGAGCCGTCACCTTGCATCCAGCCTTGACGGAAGACCCGTCATCACTTGGAAGGAGATAGTGAGAGTCCTACTCTTCCTTTCCTGCAACTGACTGTACACGACCTAGCCTTCCTCCATCTAGGGACCTGAAAAATTTTAGCCCACAACGGGGTGAGATCACATCTCAGCGAGTTAATCTCCTAAATCCCGAGTAGGGGAAGGGTACACCCTGCATGCAATCTAGTCACGTTCTTACCACTCTTTTAATGCCAACAAGTTCCTGCATATTAGTACTAATCAAAACATACCTAACAGTATCGAGTTCACACATCACATGAATACTTTAACGTGAGTATATGCAAGTACGTGAATATCAATATAAGCATACAGGCCATAGTCAATGCAACAAATAACAGTCTTCTGGCATAATCGGGCATCGCCTCGCACCATCGAGCGGGGCAACGTCTACACTCAGACGACATTCCGATTAGGAGCATCGGTCCAACATCTACTGCGACCGGCATCCATTGACTTGGGGCATTCTCGAATGAGTATCGTCCAACCTCAAGGGCTCGTGATGGATTCTCATGTCGTGTATGCGTTCATTAAATCTCACAGTTCAACGCTCAATTGCACAATTCATTCACAACATCAATTAAATAATTTTATAGCAAGAAACATCCCAAAACAGTTATAAACTTCCACTAACTAGAATTAATAGAAACTGTCCAATTGTGCATTTTTAGATTCAAGACCAGAAATCAACTCATATGAGTTTGAAAAATTCTAAAACTTGAACATATGTTACAGGACATGTAAACAAAAAATTTTCATGTAGACACTAAAGCCCAGATCCCTCTAGATTCAGCCCAGTTCTTCACGCAATCAAGCACTAAAATCGGGTCCGTTTCCAGTGGTTGTGTTTTCCGAAATCAGCTTGGTTTGGGGTCCAAAACAGGTAAGTTTGATTTGAAATTCAAGTATGTTAAATTACAAGACATGAAGAACAACTTTTGTGAAAGAATCGTTTGAAGATTCGAACTCTAAATGTTGGTAAAGATCCATAGAATCCTTACCGGTCAAAATTTTCAGTGCAGTCTAACTTTTTGTTTAAAGCAAACGAAGCTAGAATCGTCTTCTTTTTAATTTTTAAAAATCCTGAAAAAATTATATGTTATACTTGAAGATGTGTAAAACATTTTTTTGGATGGAATTTTTTTTCAAAATCGCAACACACATCAGTCTACAAAAATAGCAAATCGTGCACGTCCAAAAAATAGTTTTAAGAAACAGCCCCTGTCTTTGGTCGAATCATCCCCTACAATTCTTATCTTGTCCTTTAAGCCACAACTAAACCTATCTATGGCTAATCAAACATTTCTAACTAATACTAACTACTTTTGATCTCATCTAAATCCTTCCCAACTAATTTCAACCCTTAAACAGAGGTACACAACTCCTATTCCAATTTTAGAAGAACAACTCACCTATTTAGAACTAAGGATGGCTCTTGTCGATGGTTGGATGGCAACACAAAGACACGCCTTGGGTCTCTCGGTGATGGTGTTGAGTGATCAGCTCAAAGAATAACAATATAGGCACGTCCACGAAAAACCCGATTTATTTAATTGAAAACAGAAGTAAAAAATCAGACTGTCACAATGTCTGCCTTCATACTTGACCACCAATAGTGTTGATGCAAATTTTGATATATCTTGGTACTACTAGGATGAACGCTGTAACTGCTATGATGCGCCTCTAACAAGTATTCTCTCTAAGCTCCATATTGTCAGGTACAACTAAACGTCCATGGAACCTTAATGTTCGTTCATCAGAAATCTGAAAGTTAGCATTCCTTTTCTCAGTGTCCTCTTGCAGGATCTTTTGCACATTTTGGAATGTTGGTTGGAGTAACTTGATTTTGATCTAGACATCCGGTTCAATTTTGAGGGTGACCATAAGACTCAAAAAGTGGCCTACCTCAAACTTGAATACCAAATCTCGAGCTCTCTCGATTAAATTCTACTCATTCCTTAATATATGAGCAACTGAAGACTTTTGACTCAAAGCATCAGCGACCTTGTTCGCCTTTCCCGAGTGATATAGAATATCGTGGTTGTAATCCTTCAGCAATTCCATTCATCAGCGCTATCTCACGTTCATCTTCTTCTAAAAGAACAGGTACTTGAGACTTTGATGGTTCGTGAAGATCTGGAATCTTTCTTTGCATATATAATGTCTCCAAATCTTCAGGGCAAAGATAATTGCCGCGAGTTTTAAGTCATGCGTCGGATAGTTCTGTTCATGAGGTCTCAACTAATGGGAGGTGTATGCAACAACTCTGCCATGTTGCATCAGCACACAACCCAATCCTCTGAGTGACCCATCACTATAGATCTCGAATCCTCTAGGACCAGATGGAATGGTCAGCATAGGTGCGGTAGTCAGTTTTTCCTTAAGCTATTAAAAACTACTCTTGCACTTGTCATTCCACACAAATTTCTCTTTTTTTCTTTAAGAGTTTTGTCAGTGGCGATGCTAATGATGAGAATCCTTCCCTAAATTGTCTGTAATAACCTGCTAAACCCAGAAAATTTCTAATCTCTGTCACTATAGTTGGTCTCGGCCAGTTAATCACTGCTTTAATCTTGCTCGGATCCACAGAGATTCATTTGCTTGAAATTACGTGACCTAAGAAAGCAACATGAGTCAACCAAAACTCGCACTTCCTAAACTTGGCATATTGCTAATGGACTCTCAGTGTTTGCAGCACTAATCTCAAATGACTCTCATGCTCTTCATCACTTTTTGAATATACCAGAATATCATCAATGAACACGATCACAAACTGATCTAGGTATTCTTTGAATATTCGGTTCATCAAATCAATGAAGGCAGCAAGAGTATTCGTCAACCCAAATGGCATCACTGTGAACTCATAATGACCATATTGAGTACGAAATGCCGACGTAAGAACGTCTTCATTCCTAATTATCAGCCGATGATATCCTGTCCTCATGTCGATCTTCAAAAATATCGACGCTCCTTATAACTGATTGAAGAAGTCATCAATCCTCAGCAATAGATAATTGTTCTTAATCGTTATCTGATTGAGTTGTCAATAGTCGATGCATAGACGCGACGGATCATCTTTCTTCTTTACAAACAAAACTAGTGCTCCCAAAGGTGATGCACTAGGACGTATGAATCCCTTACCCAATAATTCCTACATCTGCACCTTCAATTCTTTCAACTTTCATAGTGCCATCCGTAAGGGGTCTTAGAGATTGGCTCTGTCCCTGGTGCTAGCTCAATCACAAACTCAATTTCTCTCTCTAGCAACAATCCTGACAATTCCTTCGGAAATACATCTGGAAATTCTTGCACCGCAGCAATGTCTTCCATTTTCAGCTCCACAACTGTCGTATCCATGACAGTTGCCAAGTAACCTTAACAACCCTCGTCTAACAGACGAGTTGCCTCAAGCAACGAGATTAAGGAAATCGAGGGTTTTCCTCGATTTCCGACAAACTCAAAGCTCTTACCCTCTAACGAGTCAAATTGAATCGCTTTGTGATAGTAGTCCATTATAGCTCGTTGCTTGGTGAGCCAGTTCATGCCAATAATCAAATCAAAGTCATACATGGCTAGGACTAATAAGTCTATTTTCCCCACTCGCTCACTAATCACTAACTTGCAACCAGAACAAACCAAAGCAGCAATAACTTTATCCTTCAATGGTGTAGATATGCAAACTACTGACTCCAATAATATAGGACTTAATCCTAACAGATTAACATATTGCTCGGTAATAAAGGAATGAGTTGCTCTAGAGTCGAATAAAGCGTAAGCAAGATGGTCATTTAGCGAAACCATACCTGTGATCACGTCAGGTGCAGCTTCTACCTAACCTTATGTGATGGCATACATTGTGCCTTGGACTAGTCGTCTCAGCTGACCTCCTTGCGGTGCGTTTTGAGGCGCATATCCTTTAATCTATCCCACAGGTGGCGGCGGTGGCAATTGCGGTTCTCCTCTTGATCTCCTTAGACAATTTCTGGCTATGTGGCCCTGTTGGCCACATTCAAAACATGCACCCAGCCTAGATGGGCAGGGGCTAACCCGTGTCGCCTTCCACAAAAGCAACATGCTTCACTCTTACTGAGCACTAACCTACCAAATCCACCCTTCTTGTTGGGTAGGACTTGGAATCTACCTCCAGACATGGGCCTTTTTCCTTGGCGAATCCCTTCTCGATGGGAATTAAACCTCAATCCAAACGAGGGGACTTGTTCGTTCAGACTCCTTTCGAGCAGCTGTGCTCGACGATAAATCTCTTGATAATCAATCAAATCAAACGGCACCAATAGCTGTCTTAATTCTTGTCGAAGGCCATTTTTGAACCTCCGCGCTTGCTCTTTAGGATCCTCAATCAGCCTTGGAGCATACTGAGATAGCTCTACAAACTTGACCCCATACTGGTCAATGGTCATCATCCCTTGACGAAGACGTTGAAACTCTTCCAATTTTTGTTCTTTGGCACTCCTCGAGAAATACTGCTCGTTGAACGCTCTGAGGAAAGCATCCCACAGCGGGACTACTTCTCCTGGAAATACAGTCTCTTTGGTGGCTCTCCACCAGGTGTTGGCATTGCCCTGTAACTGATATACTGCCAAGGTTACCTTCTCTATCTCAGTGCACATCAGTAGTGCAAAAGCCTTTTCCAAATCCTAGATCCACAATGGAGTGGCCTCAGGGTCCAGTACTCGAAAATCTTGGCGGGCTCAGTTTCAAAAACTGGTCCACCAGCTTGTGGATCAGTCTTTCTCTCTACACATCTATGTTCTCAGCTAGAACATCGGTAAGCACGGCTGCAGGTGCAGCAACAAGTGCGGCGATGGGTACGGCAGCAACAACGGCAGCATTGGTAGCAGTAATGGCAGCGGTAAATGCGGCAGCTTGGTCTTGAGCCTTCTGCCCCATCATCTCTCGCATGGCATCTAAAGCTTGGGTGATCCTTATGTTTCCCTGATCACTTGGGGCTGCTACCCTAGCACCAACTGAAGATGGTGCTACGTCATTAGCGCTAGCCTATGCTGGCGCTCGACCTCGGCCTCCTTGGGTACCGACCCTTGTTGGTGCTCTACCCCGAGTCATGGCTCTATTGGCCCTCTTGGCAGGATTTCTTGGCTCCTGGTCACTCATAGCACAGCTTTAACTACTGAAGCTTGTTTCCAATTCTACACTGAATTAGAAATAGAATGGTCCAACAACAAGCAAGTCTACCAAACAACTATCACAGACATGCACCATCATGAATTTAAATGTCGTTCCTACTACTATCCCATGGTCCATCGCACCTTATTACTCCAATCCCTAACCATTGCTCTAATACCACTTAAATGGGGATGTCATGCCTCAATCCTCGGGCACACACCGATCCCTCACCTTGGTCGATTTAATAGTGACGTCCTAGGACATATCACCGACCCTTTCATTTTAATACGCATGCGGAAGTATATAAACAATCCCCAGACAATAAAACAATGGGATAGAAAAGTAGGGCTATATTTTTCCCAACTGAAAAACCACAACCACTCTTTTATACAAGCAAACCTCATAGTATATATTATGATGCTATTCATAAGAGTATGATCTATCACATATCAGTTCACACATTGGGTTTGCAAAACAGGGTGGGGGTTTCAATCCTCATCCGGGTCATACTCCAAATCCTTCTCGGGATCCTCTTCCGATTCCTCTTCAAGGTCCTCCTCTTGAGGCTCTTCTTCAAGTTCCTCCTCCTGCTCAACAGTCTCTCCTTCCTCTTTGCTTCCAATGGAGTCCACAGCCAAGTACACGGGAGTGTCAAGGTCACTCTTGAGCTTAGGGTCTTTGGCATCGATCACCACTCCATCCTTGGGATTTGTAGTTTCTTCTCTGAAATGTTGCCTTTAAGACAAATAGAGGCACATCACTCTCCACTACAGGACCCTCTCTTCGCCCATCATGGTAGTGACGATACCATGACCTATACTTGTGAGGCACTAGACCATCTCTTCCTACATTGATCCAAACGGTGGAGTTCACCAAAACATACTCTAGACCTTCCGAGTAAAGGTGTATCGAGAAGTGATATCTAATCTTGATGATCTCTTCGAGAATACCAAAATGCATAGGAGGACGAGGAGGTGGAGGTGCTGCCATCTAGGGACCTGAAATGTTATCTCAAAATGGGGTGAGACTATGTCTCAGCAAGTTCTAACCCCCTAAGATTCGATTAGGAAGCTAATATACCTTAGGGCTGCCTAAGCACAACACAAGTCAGAGGACTTACCTTGACCTCAGTTTCATCCTGCAAATCAACATTATTTATAGATGCCTTATATCACATCAATCAATCAATTCATAACATCAGATCAAATTATTAATCAATCGACCTAGTCAATTACATGTCAATCAGACCATTTCCCGGTTATTTTAATTCGTATAATGCATTTTCTAAGATGATACATCTTGTCACCGAGTCACGTGTATTCTCTAAGGTGATGTACTTATTCACCGAGCCATGTGCATTCTCCAAGGTGATGTACTCGGTCACCGAGCCACATGCATTCTCCAAGGTGATGTATTCGGTCACCGAGCCACGTACATTCTCCAAGGTGATATACTTATTCATCGAGCCACGTAATACAACATTTTTTTTTCACCACTTTATATAGCCCACCAAAACATTGTTGGCACTGTAGACCCACGCTCGGTAAATTTCCAATCAATTACCAAAATTAATTAATTGATCATGCCAATTAGCGCAAATCTAGATCGAACGTAAGAAGATATGCTTTGTTTGGCTTAGCATAATGGAAGTGTGGCTCCAACTAAGAAAAATTAATCTTTTTTTTAATTTAATTAGCATAACAAAATCAATTGAAATATGCTTTTTCTAGCCTAGAAATAAAGGAAGAGATTCCTCATTCCAAAAACAAAATAGACAAAAAGATCAAAGGGGATCATTGATTATGCTTCCTTTGTCGTCATGCCAAATTTGAGTGGACCTAACGGGCTAATTGAAATCATCTCTTTTATGAATCGTACTGCATAAATCATCTTATGTTATTATACTCTTATGAATGTCTAACTGAAAATGCATTAGCAAAAGCATCTCAATTGGCATCCCGTGATTCATGCCATGATTGAATTGCATAATTCAAATTGGAAACAAATCTGTGGCCTTTCGTCTTTGCTTAGAACATAAGTAGGTCCATCATCAAGTCTTTGTCCGACCTTCTTGTGAAGGCAAAGAAAAAGCAGGTCCATCGTGATTCACACCATGATTGAATTACATAATTCGAATTGGAAACAAATCTGTGGCCTTTCGTCTTTGCTTAGAACATAAGTAGGTTTCGACCCTCTTGTGAAGGCAAAGAAAAAGCACTAAAATGTGTTTATCTAGTCAATTCACTTAGTATGCGTTGGTCTACATATAGCCAAATTCCACATCAAGTAGAATTGTGTTTGTTGACTCGTTTTCCTTAACAATCTTAATGTCAGAAAAATCGGAAAATATAATATTGGAAATATGTTTTCCACGAAACATATTTGACATATTTGGAGAATGGCAACCCACTAGCAAGAACGGCAAAGCGTGTTTAGAAACTAGAAAGCTTGGGTTGATATTATCAAAAAATCATAAAAGTCACACCTTTGAGATTAACATGTTTGAAAAATTTCAACTTTGTTGGAATCATTGTGAAAGAGGAGCCACATTTTCTTTGCAATTTCCATATAAAACGTCCAATTACGCAGACATGAATCCAATGCGAAATCAATTAATAAACAAGTGACAGGGATGAATCAAATCCCGATAGAATCTACATTTGATTGTAGTATTAGCATGCAAATTTATTTAGTGAGTAATTTCAATCGGCGAGAAATTTCATTTTGTCATCGTTCAATCTAGTATCGTAGTGCAATCATAACGTGCAATCTTAGTCTATATTCAGTTTCATGTAACTTTATCGCAAGCAGTTAACATGCAATCTCTAGTCAACATATGATTTTATAGCAGCCCAAAATTTTCATGACAAGTGTGTGTGTTCATAAGATCGTTATAGGGGATTTTGGAAGTCTAACTGAGGGGAGCCTTACACAACTACAGCTAGTTGTATAAAAATTCAATCCGAAAAATTACTTAATTTATGTCAAACAACTTGAATTAGTGTTCTGGACATAGTAACAAAGTAATGGCAAGGGTAGCACGTGACGGTTCCTCTAAAGACTTTCATCAATTATTTCTTCAATTAGTTGGTGCAAGTCTGATTTTTTTTTCCTCTTCTTCTTTTATATACATAAAGGAAGGCCGCAGGTGACTTCCAGGCAAATGGAAATTAGTAACAATGTAATAATAAAATATATTTCCGAGATCACCTCCGACGACGACTTCCATCAATTCTTTCTTCAACTTAGCCTCCTATTTAATGCGATCCGTATGGTCCTTCTTTTAAGCTTATGGAGGAAGGCTGCAAGTGACTTCCAGGCAAAGGATTATTTCCTCAACCGAGCGATCTCACTCTGTTTGCGTGGGGGCTTTTAGGCAAAGGAGCAAACTGGACAAGGTAAGGCAAGTTTCATTAGATGTTCGTGTTTTACAAAGGATAGAGGGGAAGAGCTTCATTTTTTAGTTGGTCTGTTATACTTGTTTCCGAGACCAAACAGACTTGCCTCTTCATAGGCTCGTTTCCACTGCCGTTCTTCAGTTAATTTCTCCAAATATTATCTCTGCTTGTTCTTTTTGCATGCTGAACATTATTTTTAACTATCGCAACTCAAGCTATAAAACACCAACTACAACTACCAACTAGAGACTCGAATCTTAGAGAAGTCCAGCATTTTGTGGAGATTTGATCAAGACATCCACAGCTTTATCAAGTTGTTTCAAGGATCAGACTCAGATTTCCGAGTCACCCAGCGGACTAGATTAAGAGATCAATCACTCCATCGTCCTCCCAGAATGAATAGAAAGAGTGAGGCAGAAGAGATGGTGGTGCCTGCAGTGACGGCGATGGAGGTGGTGACAGCAGCTCCGGCAAGTGGTAGCCATGATGGCGGATCGGAGAGGGGGCTGATGGCGGTGGCGACGGCAGCATTGGCAAGCAGTAGCCATGATGGCAAATTGGGGAGAGGCTACGAGGTATTCCTGAGCTTTAGAGGGCCCGATACCCGCTTAACCATTGTGGATTCTCTCTATGAAGCCATTAAACATGCAGGGATCCGTGTTTTCAAAGATGACGAAGAGCTCCGAGTTGGTAAAGATATTAGAGGCAATCTTTTGCAAGCAATCAACGAATCCAGAATTTACATCCCGATTTTCTCCAAAAACTATGCTTCAAGTAGGTGGTGCCTCTGTGAGCTCGCGCACATAGTGAAGTCATCGAGAGACGATGTTGAGAAAGTGATACTCCCTATATTCTACGACGTGGACGCGGATGATGTTAAGCTAAAGACCAAGTTATATAGGCAAGCCCTCCAAAAGCATGAGAATGACTCCGGGAAGGATACGGCAAAGCAGTGGGAGGAGGCTTTAAAAGAGGTTGTCAGAATTAAAGGATGGAATCTAAAAGATTACCGGTACTGTTAGCTTCTTCCATTAAGTTTATTTCCATTTTGTCAATTTCGAGGTTATTTTCTATGGTACTTTTTTCCAGAATGATAACTTTCAGTTTGCTGCTGTTCAATCTTCTTTGATGTATGGTTGGATCGGACGCAGTGAGGGAGCGAGAAATTTTGCTCTGGGAACAAGGTTTCTTGCACAAATTGATTTTTCACTTTTAATCCCAAGTTATGGTAACAATTATATATTAAAATAAAAAATATTAAAATCTAAGTGTGATAAAATAGTAATGCACATATGTGTGAAAAAGAAAATTTTAAATCTCTTAACTTCCCAGCTTATTTTTCGGCTAGCAAATATATCTCAAACAAACTTTGGTCGTTGTTCTTGCTTTAACCATGGATCTATTCACGGCCCCAAACCTTATTTAGGGCACCACGGGGTGAAGATTTTCTTTGCCTTGTGACCATCCTAGTTTTAAAGTTGTCAACTTTTATATGAAAGTACCAACCTCAATTTGTGTCTTGCCAACTTCTTTTCGATTATTTTACAAACTAATTTTAGGTTACCGGTGTTTATTTGAGTCATTTACTAGGTTTATTTGATCGTTTGCTGACTAACAACTTTTATAAAACCTACCATCTCTTATTTGAATTGTCTACTACACATTTCAAAATTACCAATATTTGAAACAACTTACTAAACCTAATATGAGTTTCATACAAACGAATTTCTAATTAAGTTAAGAACTAATTTAAGTTACCTATTCTTATGTGAGCCACTTATCAATATTTAATTTTTGCTTGAAAAATCTCAACTTTCGCAACAAACTTTTGTTAACAACTGACCCACTTTTATTAGCATAGTTCACGAACATTCTTACGTTAGGAACTCTTTTATCAAATTACCAAGTATAATATGAGTAATTACCAACTTATTACGATTAAATTACTAACAAATTTAATGTGAGTGATGAGATTGCTAACTTAAACTAGTGATGGTTGCATGTTATGTACGTGGCAGCCTACATAAACTTACAAAGCTCATGGTGGAAGAGGTTTCTAGTTTGTTATGGACAAGACGGACAGGCGTGCCTAATCATTTGGTGGGAATTAAGGATCGAATGGATCATATTATGAAGCTGCTAGATCTAGGAGCTTTTGATGTACGGTTTATTGTGATTCACGGTATGGGTGGCATCGAAAAGACAACACTGGCCGAGGCCGTCTTTAGGCAAATCTCCCCTCAATTTCAGGGTCATTGCTGCTTTCTTAAAGATGTTCGAACTAATGATATAATAAACTTACAAAAGAAATTGTTGTTTGACATTCTCAATCTTAGTCACACAAACCTCTCATTCATTGCTGAAGGAGCTGACGTGATCAAGACAAGGTTTCTTAGCAAGAATGTCCTCATTGTTCTTGATGACATTGACAATGAGGAACAAATCATGGGACTTGCAGGTGAGCCCAAATGGTTTGGTGGGGGTAGTAGAATCATCATAAGAACAAGGAATATTGAATTACTGGTAAAGGAAAGTGATGATGACAATCTCCCAGTCTCTAATAGTGGACGATTTTCATTCTATGACATGCCGGAGATGAATTCACATGATGCTCTTCAACTTTTCTGTGAGCGTGCCTTGGGATGTGCCAAGCCTCCACTTGGTTATGTGGATATTGCAAAAGAGCTAATCAATGCACTAGGAGGACTTCCATTGGCTCTCAATGTCGTAGATTCGACACTCCGTGGAAAATATCGAAGAACATGGGAAGAAGCCCTATGTAAGTTAAAGAAGGTGATGAATGAGGATGTCAAGAAGAAGTTAATGATAAGCTACGAAGCATTGGATTCTAATCAACAACAAATTTATCTTGACATCGCATGTTTTTGCTTCAACAAAGAGAAAACAACTGCAGTTAAATATTGGGATGCGATTTTTGGGTATTCGACCGAAATTGAGGTCAATATCCTCAAACATATGTCTTTGATAAAAATATCCAACAATAATAAATTATGGATGCACGACCAACTTAGAGACCTTGGAAGGAATATCGTCCATCCAGAAAGTGGCGAAATCCATATGAAGGGTACAAGATTGTGGTCTCCCAAGGATGCCTTTCATATAGTGCGGACAGAAACGGTAATCCTTACCTGTAAAAGTTTTCTAGTGCATCTATTAGCATCATCACCTTTTTGATCTAATTTCAAGTCAAACTAACATATGTTTTCATTGGTTGCTACTTTTATTTTCCAGGGAACCAAGGACGTAGTGGCGCTCAATCTTGGTACACTTGACCCCCATAATACATACATATTTAAGCGCAAGCAATTCATGGGCTTGGTCAACCTTAGGTTCCTTCAATTGAACCATGGAAATTTTGAAGGAGACTTTAAGAATGTTTTCTCCGAGTTGAGATGGCTCTCTTGGAGCAATTGCCCTTCGAAATTCCGAGCTACCAACTTTGGGTTGAAGAACCTAACAATTCTCATGCTATCTGGGAATAACGTTACTGAAGATTGAGGAGGATGGTGTCAAATCATGGTATGATCTCACAACATACTTTTGCATTACATTTACTCTTCTTCTTTTCTGAGTTTCAACCAATTACTTTATAGGTGGCAGAACAATTGAAAATCCTACAACTCGAGGATTGTCCATTCATTAGAAAAATGCCTAAGTTCTCTACAATCTTGCAACTAGAGAAATTGATTCTTGGATGCCTTCGACTAAGAAAGATTGACAAGTCCATCGGCAATCTACAACATCTTGATTACCTAGTGATAAGGAGTGCAGCTATCGAGTCACTACCGAACTCCATTGGTGATATGAAATCTTTGACAGTGCTAAGAATGGAACGGACACCCTCAAGGAAGCCTCACTCGATTGGCAATTTAGCAAAGGTGAAGTCCCTAATCTTGCCACGCAAGGAACTTCAAAAGCTTCCCGACTCTATTGGACAATTGGACTCATTACTTGAGCTAGATGTTAGATATCTAAAAAGCAATGAATTACCTCATTCTATTGGAAATCTTGAAAGGTTGAAATTTTTGCGCATTCGGAATTCCTATCTAGAAAAGCTACCGGACTCGATTTGGAGGCTCCAATCATTGGTCAAGTTGGATTTGAGCGAGTCAAGAATCAAGAGCTTACCTGATTGTATTGGAAATCTCAAAAAGTTGAAGGTACTAAATCTCCATGATAGTTGCATAAGTGAACTTCCAAAAACCATAGGAATGTTGGAAAATCTACAAGAGTTAGATGTCTACTCTGAACATATGGTGAGGGAAATTCCAAGTGAAATCGGGGCACTATCTTCATTGAAATATCTATACTTATGCAATGGTCGCTTTAATGGATTGCCCACAATGATCAATCAACTTACAAATCTCCAACGACTTGATTTACGGCACTGTAATTCAATCCAACAACTGTCAGAGCTTCCCAAGAGTCTAACGTTTTTAACCCTTACATCAGATTCACTGACCACGATCCCCGACTGCTCAAACCTAATCAATTTAGTTGAACTTACGATAATTGGATATTCAATTGAAGAACCCAACATAGAGGGGATTGTGAGACTACCTACTCTCGAACAAATGGCCCTCTGCATTGGAAAAATGGCTTTGCCTCCAACCAATTTTAGTTCCCTCTCTCAGCTACAAAGCCTTAGCATAAATTATGCTGAGCCCCAATCTCTTATCGGGCTCCCATCTAGCCTTCAATATTTGTCGTTATGTGATGTCCAATCAACGATAGATTGGTCAATCTTTTCCAACTTGGAGAATTCGTCGAAGCTGTCTATTGATAGATATTTGCTAAGAGGGATTCAATTCGAGGTGCTTGGAGAGCTATGTAAATTCAATAGATTGCGGATGTTCGATTGTCCATTGCTCAAGACGCTGCCTATTATGCCTGGTCTAAAGGAGATCCAGCGTTTGTTCCTGGAGCGATTGCCTCTACTAACTGAGATTCAGGGTTTGGGAGAATTGAAATCATTGCAGGATTTGTATATTTGGGGATGCAATTCCATCAAAAGCTTAAACGAATCCAATCTTTCTAATCTACAGAATCTGAAACGTTTAAGGTTCTATGAATGTGAATCATTGGAGAGGGTGCTCGGTGTGCCAAAATCTTGTCAACTTGATGTTCGTGGGTGCCCGAGGTTCAATAGAGATGGATAAGATATGTATCATTTGATTGGCAAAGATAGTCAATGATGGTAAGTCCAAAGGAACTAGAGTTCCGTTTTTTGTTGTGTCCTTTGGAACCACCTCTTGCATCCGTTCATCCTGTTGTCTCTAAGAAAAAAAAATCCTCTTCCATGTATCATGAACGTGTCATACTTTGACTTGCCTTGACTTGACGATGGTGATACTTAGCTGGTTTATGTTACGCACCAGCATAACGTTGGAATTGACATGTTTCGTGGCACCTGTTTTGCTTTTAAAAAAAATGGATAAAGTGGAAGGGAACTTTTAGATAGTAAGCACACTAAAGATGCTGACAAATGCTAGGTTTTTGTTGTAAGGCTGAGTTGGTTGAGACTTGAGACTACTGGTCTCACCTTATGGAGTGCTTTTAATATTAATAGAGAACAATCATGATTTATGAGGGTTGAAATAAAGGAATTATTGCTTGGTTAGCGGAAGAGTGAATCGTTGATACCTATTAGGCAATATGAGTGATTTAGTTATTTCCTTCATGAAGAATTGGAGGCGTTTTTTTGGTTACTTCTCAACCGAAGTGGAGAAGCTTCAAGTCTTGAGTCACGGTGTGATTTGTGAACTATCTTTCTTCATTCTAGTAGTTAGCCATTTATGCGTGAAATTTATGATGTGAGACAATTGATATTGGAGAAAACTTGTTTATATGGTAAAACACTATTTCTTTGAAGACTAGGTTTAGTTGCATCGAGTTGTGCATTCTGCAATTTCTAGTGTTAGGAAAGAGGACCTTTGTGTCATTAAAGACTAGATTTTGTTAATTCTTTTAGCTGACTTATTGCACCTTTCCTCATCTCTCTCTTTTTGTGCTTATAATGTGGTTATTGTTAACTTGTTAAATAAACATGTTTGATCTTTGTGTTTATCATTTTTACATTTGATGATAAAATGTTTTTGCTCAAGCTCCTTCAACACCATGGTGAAATGTTCTTTTACATGGACGCCCAAGCTTTGGCAAGACATATTGTTGATGCTAGAACAACAACTTGTTCTCTTCAATCCATATCAGTAAAAGGGCGAGCTGTGGATAAGTGCATCGATACTTTTTAGTAAGCTGTAAGAGTCTTCTTTTCAACTACATGGATGTTTATTGAGTTCCATTATGCAATCTTCTATTGAACTCTATTTTTCCATACGTTTCACAATTTTGTGCTTTCTTCTTTTGCTTTTGTATGCATTTAATAGAGGTCCCTTCATCTATGCTAGCAGTCGAAATAGGATAACTACTAGTAGCAATGACGATCCTATCACTATAGCCAAGATGTTCTAATTGTATTATTTTAAACAGCAGCAATGAGGATTCTCCCATAACCAATGAAGAACCAAGTTAAAACGGTTCTTGAGTTTTCTCACACATGAATGAGAGAATCCTCTATGAAGATTAAGAGAAAGATTAAGAGAAAGATTAAGATGTAAGATCTTTGAAGTTTTCCTCTACTTGAAATTTGAAATTTGTGATCAAATGTCTACTAGATCATCTGTTCTGCACATTGACATCATTGATTTTGTGAACAAACTAGAGAAATTTTGAATATTTGAGAGTAATGGCAATTTTAAAATTACAAGTCTGGATATATTCTCGGAGGCAGCAACTGTGGCATCCCAGAAATTCAAAGCCGAGCCATAAGGTGTGTTAAAGTCTTTAATTAGGTGATAGAATTTCCATGGCCTATGTTTTAGCCATTAGTCTTTAATTTGATGATTTGTGCTTGTGATTGTGGAAATTTAAATTTAATAGATTAATAATCTATGCTTGGCCATATGATTTAAATTTCAATGAGCAAAAATATCCTAAGACTTTGGCCAAGATTGAAAATTGAAATTTAGAAATATTTATAGAAGGAATTTCAAAAAAAAAAAAAGAGAAAAAGAGGGTTAAAATTCGAATGGGCCTTGGACCCATTGGCCGAAAGCTTGGTGGGCCAAGCTAGTCGGCCCATTAGAGCCCAAGAAGAGAATTCGACCAGCCCAAGGGGAGTGGCCGGATGGGCCCAAGCCCAAGCCCAAATCAAATTTAAAAGAAAACCCAATAAGACAAGTGGCAAATGGCAAGAGCATGCATTGGTTAGTTTTTAGGCAAAGCAATGATTATCAATCATGAAGATTAGGGAGTATAAGAGGGGAGAAGAGAGAGAAGGTGGCCGGTTCTTTGCTCATTCGGCCGAGAGAGGGTGAGAGAGAGAGAGAGAGAGAGAGAGAGAGAGAGAGAGAGAAAGGGAGAGACCGATAGGGAGAGGAGGCGGAGCCGAGGAGGAAATCGTTGTGTCCCGCTGCCATTCGCCGTCATTTGCTCATCTTAGAGGCAAGTGGAGTCCTTAACTTCTCTTGCATGTTTGTTTTGTTGGTTGCATGTTCGATTTTAGGTGTTATTTGTGCGAAAAACTGAGGTAAGAGTTGGTTATTTTCAAACCGTGTGACTGTTCTTGTTCGGTTTGTGGGAGTCAGTAGCTTGTTTGAGCTTGCATGGGTGTTTGGAGTTCGATTTTGGCTTCGATGTCTCATAAAAGTTGTAGCTAACGTCTTGTACTATAACATACTGAAATTTCGTGGAAAATGATGGAGATATGAGGGGTTAAAGTTCTATTATACGGAAACCCTAGATCTGTGGAGTTTCCACTGACCTCTTGCTAGATTCTTGTTTGCATGTTGATTTCTGTTGAAGATTTTACTTCGATGTCTTCATGAAAGTTGTAGGTAACACCTTAAACTACAACATACTCAAATTTGAAGCAAAAAGAACAACTATAGCTTGGTGAATCGGCTAGATCTTGGAAATGATGGTTCTGGTGAAGTATTCCGAGACACCCGAGACTTCATGGACTTAAATGGTGACCATACTTTGGTTATTTGACCTAGATCTCTTCATGAAACTTGTTAATAACACCTTGGTACATAACATACTCAAATTTCAGAGGAAACGAAAGAGAATAGATGGGTGAAATCTAAAAATTTTGGAGATGTGTGTTCTGGACGACGCGGTAGTGGTTCCAGAAGTTTCGCGCGGTTTTATAAATTAATCTAAAAATAATTTGGCTTAGAGTTCTGCATGCAAAAATGCACGAAAATGTGTTGGCTATCACCCTGTAAAATTTCATAATTTTTGAAGACCATATGAGTATTTTAATCGAATTTATTTGGAAACTGTGCAATTTTGGTCATTATCCGAATATCATGTGCTATTTTGTGGAAATTGTGAAATTATGAGAAATTCAATTTGGCCATGAATTTTGTATGAAATTGTCATCCTATTGGTTTTTTTAGTGATTGTTTGAATATTATGATTTTGGGAAAATCATAGATATTAAATTTAATATTTATTTATGAAAATAAATAAATATTATAATAAAATAATAATAATAATAATAATAATAATAATAATAATAATAATAATAATAATAATAATAAATGGGATTATTTTATTGGCCATGAATTCCATTGAATTTATTATGCATTATTGTATGACATTGGTGTATGTATGATCATAAATTGTGAAGCATGCGTGAATCACATGCCATGAAATAATAAGATTAAAAGGATGATGAATGTGGAAAACGATATGTGAGTAAGAGGATGTGGTGGAGGATGAGGCCGGAATGTACAGAGATGCATTGCCAGAATTCCCTGGGAGATTCAGGATGCCCGGAATGTGGGGGGCCGGAAGCCTTGTCGGAGGTTTCTGCCCGAAGGGAATGCCTCGCGATGCCAGGATGTGGGTGCGGGATGCCTGGCTAGAAGGGTAAAGACCGGAAGCCTTGTCGGAGGTTTCTGCCCAAAGGGAACACCTCGTGATGCTAGTTGAGATGCGAGATGCTCAGAATGTGGGGGGCCGAAAGCTCGGTGGCCATGGGATGGCTGGAATGCTGGGAACCCTGTCGGAGAGGTCTTTGCCCGAAGGGATGATGAAATTGATGATATGAGAAGTGGGTGATGTGGTGATCAAACTTAAAGTTAAAAGATGAAAAATGATCACCCATGATATATGATACGCATGATGATATGCATGATGAAATGCATGATGATATGATGATATGTGATGTGATATGAGGATCACCTATGATATGATATATGATATGCATGATGATGATGATGATGATGATGATGATGATGATGATGATGATGATGATATATGATGTGATATGATGATCACCCATGATATATGATATGCATGATGATATGCATGACGATGGTAATGATATGTGATGTGATATGATGATCACCTATGATATGATATGATATGTATGATGATATGCATGATGATGGTAATGATATATTATGTGATATGATGATCACCTATGATATGATATAATATGCATGATGATATGCATGATGATGATGATGATGATGATGATGATGATGATGATGATGATGATGATATGTGATGTGATATGATGATGTATGATAATGTGTGCGTGGCTTCAAGGTAAGTAATGCTTGCAATGCATGTGAAATTGCATGATGCATTGAGTTGTTATTGGATTTCCCTATCTGCTGAGTGGTTGTACTCGCCCCTTTTGGGGATAACATTTCAGATTAGCAAGTATGCCGCTACCTACCGTCACGCGAGGTACATTTTACGGGATACCATCCGATGTAGAGGTCGAGTGTGTTGAGATAGACTATCCCTCTGTTCCCGGACTAACTTTTATCCGAGTACGTTGTCTAGTGATGTATGACGTGGGCCTGGCTAGGGGTCCTGTTATTCAGGAGTTCATTTCTGTGCACGTTCGTCGGGATGGAGCAATGCGAGGGATGTTGCCGCCGCCACCGCCTGATGGACCAGGTTGGGTGTGAGACCTGCGCGTGATAAGTAGGAGCTGGATCTCTTTTTGATGTAGATAATCGACACTTTCGATGGGGGTTCGTACTTGTATGATGTTGAGGGTCGATGAGTTTCTTTTTGAAGTTTTAGGCTGGACGTGGCTGAGTCCTAGCTTTTCCTTTTTGATGTACCGACCCAAAAGAAATCCCATCTTGAAAAATATATATATATATATATATATATATATATATATATATGTAAGCAAAGTGTCGAAGTTGTTTATAAAAATCCTGATGTTTAGCTGGTGTGTATTTGTATCATGGATTGGTAGGGGGATAGATGGTGATGTTTAATTTGTTTCCGCTATGAGTCGCGTTGGGACCAATCGTTTATAAAAAAAAAAAAAATGTCTGTGATTAACGACGCTTGTTTTAAGTACAAGATAGTGCAAGGAAATAAAGTGTAACATCGACACTGGTGACGACCTGCGAAGGGTTCGGGGTGTCACAGCAACTGTAGTACCTTGCCTTCTCATTTTTCATGAATTTGATTCCATTGTGCTGAAGAGGGGGCATGATAATATGGGCGTCACTGACCATGTCATCAATCAGTTAGTTTCTTGCATTCAATGACACTTATAAAGTGGTCATGTGAAATATAGTTGATGGCATGACTCACTAATGGTATGTCATTCATTGGTGCAGTTTTTTTACTGAATTAGATGGTGTTGAAGTTTAAAGTGGTGTGTTTGTGTTAGTAGGGACAAGGTAATAATTTCGTCTTACATGGTAACAAAAAGTACTCTCTTTACATAGCATGCTAACTATAAACTACTATTGGAAATCGCATGGCCATTATGAATGCTTTGCCGAAAAAATTTCTATGAAGCATTTAATATGGAGACTATGTAATAACCTTCAAGGCAAACTATTAAATGCTAGACATGACTTTTCCTTGATTTAGAATTGTTTAACTTTGGATACACAGTATTGGATAGACAACATATGTATCAAAGAAGGTAACAAACAAGGGGATTGCTTGAATTACTTTTCAGTTGCTGAAGTAGCTTACAAGAAGTGTATTAACTTGGTCTTGAGTCTCTTCAATGGAATCAATGGATGTTGATCATTTCAGTTTTGGGTGTGCCAAAATCTTATGAACTCATCATCATTGACTGCCCCAAGCTCAATAGAGATGGATAAGGTATGTATCATTTGATTGGTAAAGACAGTCGATCATGGTAAGTCCATAGAACTAGAGTTTGTTTTTTGCTACGTTCTATTTTGTGAGTTTTCTTTCAGCTAAGCTTTTATCTTAGTTCTAGAACCACCACTTGCATTCGTTCATCCTCTTATCTCTGAGCAAAATTCCTTTTTCGCATGTCATGAACATGCGATACTTTCACTTGCCTCCACGGTGGTGATGCTTTGCTAGTTTATGTTGTGCATCAGCATAATGTTGGGGTTGACATGCTTTGTAGAATGTAACTTGCTTAGATAGTAAGCATGTCACGCCCCAATCCTTCGAGCGCGTGCCAATTCTGGTTTGGTCGATTAAATAGCGACGTCCCAGGACGCGTCGCCGACCCATTCATTTTAATGCACATGCGGAAGCGAAATAAGTAAATCCCCAGATAACAATTAGATGGGATAGAAAAGTAGGGCCAATTTTGAAAACCAATGACACGTTTATATATATACAATACTAGTCTAATAAAAATAGAGTCTACAAAACAAGGGGGGCTTCCAAGGACTATAGGCACACTAGGTAGTCGAGTTCTCCTCTAAAAGCGTCGGGGATCCTGGATTCGATGGACTTAGGTCCACCACCAAACCACTTTGAGGATCTGCAGTGCCTTTCTCAAATGCAACCTTCAAGACAACTCAAGGTTCTTTAGATTCCGATATAGGGCCCTCTCTCGGTCCATTCTGCTCTCGACAGTACCATGATCAATAATGGTAGGGCACTTTACGGGGGTAGACCCATATCAACCCAAATCACAGACTGTACGAGAGTGTACTCTCGTCCCCTAAGGTCCCTAGACATCGGAATATAAGTTACCTGTTCCTTGATTTGCTTCGGTTGTCCAAAATGCTCGAGGGGAGCTACCATCTATGGACCTGAAATGTTATCCCACAACGTGGTGAAACGACGTCGCAGCAAGTTCTACCCTCTAAGATCCAACTAGGAAGAAAATATACCCTGAGGGCTGCTTAAGCACAAACACGAGTTAGAAGACTTACCTTGGCCTCAATTCCTTTTTACAAGTCAATGTCAATCAAATAACCATCCAATCAGATCGAACTATCGATCAATTGACTTAGTCGATTCCATGTCATCAAGACCCTTCCCCGGTCATCTCAATCAATACTATCTATAAAGTCTGGTCATATTCAGGACTGCTCACTCTAAGCTGTAAATAGATTGTATAGCTCGCACTAAGCTGATAAATAATATACTGCTCACTCTAAGCTGACATATCACCCGCAGTCTGATATAGTATACTAATAATGCTCACTCTAAGCTGATAAGGTATACTGCTTGCACTAAGCTGACATATCAAAGCCCGTAGGTTGATACCTTCCTGACCATTTAACATTTATGCAATTTTTATCATACTTGATAAAAATACTCGTGTGTGGGTACACGGTTGGCTTTAGCAAAAATACAATATTTTCACACTTGAAAATCCCACTAATTTCACTGATCCATAAACTCATTTTTGGTATTGTAAACCGATGCCCGGTGATTTTCTAATTAATTACTGAAATTAATTACTTTTGGAATAATTTCCCAAAATCACAATTCACATCCAATCAACACAAAATAAAAGTCAATTAAATAAACAGATCACACCACTACAATCAGCATAAAATTCCGGTCTAATTTCTGAAAAATAAATAATTATGAAAAATAATTAATAAATGCCAATAAATAAGACTTAGGCCCGTAAAGCCTAATTAAAAGCCGAGACGGACTGGAAAATTTTGGAACCACTCTAGATAAATAATAGAGCTTGTTGAGCCCTAATTGCACTAGACTATCCACCTAACATGCAACAACAATTAATTAAATTGCTAATAATCTAACTATCCACATAATCCGTACTTAACTTAAACTAATCAACTCTTAAGCATCATTAACCTACTAAGCGAGAATTAGTGAGTTAAACTCACTTGATTAACAAACCGCTCAATTCAAATCAATGGGGACTCGACGAGGCTCGATAAACTCCAAAGGGGGAATGCCTTTCGGGGTCGGGAACAGCCCGAAAATGGCCCCAACAGTGGCTAGAATACCCACTAGTTCTGGCCTCTATTCGATGCTGGTTGATGGCTGAAGAGGCTGCTTCGGTGGCCGACTGAACAAGAAATGACGAGGGAGGGCTGCAACGGCCTAAGCGGGCAAGGGTGGTGGCATACGGCGATGGTGAGAGCTCCGGCAAGGGCCTGAGCTGGCCTAGCAAGCTGCTGGAAGTGTAGGTTAGGCAAGACAGTGTGGTTGGGGTAGCAGCAAAGCGCAACAAGTGAGAGAGCGCGCAGGGGCGCAATATGGCAAACGGCGGTGGCTCCAGCTTCAGCGTGTAGTTGCGACGGAGGAGGGAGGCTGAGCTGCAGTCTCTACCTTGTTGGGACTTCGAACAACAAGAAGAAAAGAGGAGGAAGGGTCTTCGACAGTGCAGGAGGGAGGGGGAACCGAGTTTGGCTGGTGGGACTAGTTTGGCCGCCTTGACTGGTCTCCCTTGCTTAACTGGTACCCACAGCCATTTTTCCAGACCATGCTACCCTTTCTAGAAGCTTGAAGTAGTCCAAAGGTTGTAGGCAAAGGGGGCACACGAATTTGTGCACATTTTTCTCCCATTGGACTTCAATTCATCCTTGAATTGACTCAATTCGGCTTCTGTAAAACCAACCATCAAGTCCTCAATCAAATTGGTATTTTTCTTCACCAATATAACCCACTTACATCCCAATTTCGCAATAAAAAACAGTCCTTGGAATATTCTTGACAAAAACGATCCTATCTCGACTTTTTCCCAAAAAAATCTCGGTTTGCATAAAAATCTTCAGAGATTGAGTTGACATTCCTAAAATGATTTGTGACAAGACAGAACTTTCAATTTCTGAAATCGGATTTAAATTCACAATAAATTTCAATTTAGCGTGTTTTTAACGTGACCTAGGCTACCGAGTAGCTTTTAGAAAGTTTTAGTGCAAATGACTCGTGATCAATTTTCTTTGAGCCACTATGAACCTCTTTGATACATTGGAGACTCTCAGTTATAGTGAAAATCTTGAGGATTCAAATACGAACACAAATTACCAAAACGATTAAAAAATCAATCTAATGCCGGTCGACGAGAATTTTGTAATTTAGTGGAATCACTCACGTTTAGCCACACATCTCTATCGAACCAATCTATTTCTGATTTCTAATCGATTTATAACTGTGCTGTGATGACCTCAGCAAATGAGCACGGTCGAGTAGCTGATTCTTAGTTGAATTCTCAAGTCTAATGCATTAAAATTCCTCAATGACTTCCCCATATAGTCCAATTATCTCACGAGTGATCAGCTCTGAAAATAGCACTATAGGCATGTCGATAAAAGGCCCGATTAATTTAATTGAAAGTAAAATTAAAAATCCAAGATGTCACAAAGCACACTGAATATGCTAACAAACGCTAGGTTTTGTTGAAAGGCAGAGGTGGTTGAGAGTACTGGTCATACCTTATGTAGTGTCTTTTCAATTTCACTATAGAACAATCATGATTTGTGAGGAATAAAATAAAGGAATTAACACCTCGTTAGCGAAAGAGTGAATTGTTGATACCTTTTATGCTGTATGATATATTTAGTTACTTCCTCTATGAAGAATTGGAGGTGCTTCTGTAGTTACTTTTGAACTTACATTTTGTTTGTATGTCTGTTATTCGTTCATTCCCTCCCATCTTAAATTACCAAACATAGTTGGGGAAGATGTTGCAATTCGCCAAATAAGGCATTTACGTTCTTGAATTCTTATTTGTTGTGCCGATGACATGTCTTTTTTTGAATCTTTTACTATGTTGAGAGGTCTGGGAATTTGATGACTTCTACTCATCAATGAATTTAATGAGGCAAATGCAATAACCTGGGTTGCTTACTTTTTAATCATCTTTGTTTCTTTTAGTTTTAGAGATTGAGCAAGGATTATCTGATGTTGCACAATTAAAGATTATTGTAAGCTTTACTTCACATTTGATGCCCATGATTATGTTGCAATTTTCTAGTATTCCCATTCTTAAAGTTAAAATTATGCTTCCCTAGCAATAGCTATAAGCTTTCTTCATCTATTTCTGCAGAGTCCTAAAAATGCAATAAACTATTCATGCTAAAATGTCTTCAAGTGTAATGGGTGGGGATCTATATGAAGTTGCTAACTAGGAAAACTTTTTCTAACTAATAATCCTATTTTGCTTGGCCATTCAATGGCTTAATGTGCTAAGTATTAACCTTAGCTTTCGTTTATTGAAGTACTTATTTTTAGTACTAATGATTAGCTTAATCAAAGTACATCATTTATTTCATAGATTTTGATTAAGTCAGTCATGTAGTAGACATGTTTGGGAACTGAAACTGGAAAGATCCGTAACTTCCTTTCATATCCTTGAGTGTGCTTCCCACATACTTCATGCCGTCTGATCGCTTAATTCACTTTATCTTGCCAGATGAGGGATATGTTATGCTTTTAAAAAATGGAGTTGTTCCTCATACTCAAAATGTGTAAGGATCCTATATTATTTTATGAGTGTCTTTCTTGATCAAGTATCCGGACAAGCAATACTTATCTATGTAGTCAGTTCCCAAGTGTTTGTTCTCCATTAAGTGCTTTACTTTTCATGTAATGTCAAAGTCATCTTTTTATGATAAGCTGTCTAAACCTTCTTTTGCAGATTGACAGTTAAGTGAAGGGAGCTGGTGGTCTTGTTTTGTAGAATCTTCAATGAGATGATGGGTTTACCTGAGATTGTGGGGCTTAACTACCTATTATTGTTTCCTTGATGCATTCTGCATTCTTGTGAGTGAGGTAGATTATGCATGGATTTTGTTCAAGAAAGCTTGTATAATTACATTGGTTCTGTCCGAGCTATAGCTATTGTTCATTCTTTCGGTGACTCATAACACCTTTCCTCATCATACTTTCCTTCTATCTCTCTCTAAAATATGGTTATTGTTCACTTGTTAAATAAACCTATTTCTTCTTCGTGTCTATCATTCTTACATTTACTGAGGCAAAAGATCTCTTCAAGTGCTATAACTTGGAACAAATGGATACTTAAGTGCCATAACTTACGAAAGGTACACTTAAGTGCTACATTTTAAGAAAAGTGGGACACTTGAGTGCCATCTCCAACGAAGCCGGCCGGAAATCATATGTCACAATTAAATATTGATATTTCTCGTCGAGGTGGCTTGCCGGAGAGCTGACTCAGCTCTAATTAACCCAAAACGACATCGTTTTGGCATAATTTGAATTTTAATATAATATAAGAATTAATTAAATTAAATTTAAAAAAACAATAATATAATTTATATTTATTTAAAATAAATAATAAATAAAAAAATGGAGGAGAAGGAGGAAGGCGGCCGGGGTGGCCGAGGGCTAAGCCCTCGCCGCCGCCGCCTCCCCGCCATTGCCGAAAGGTGGGGGAGGGTCAGTCGAGGCCGTCGAGCCCTTTCCGAGGGTTGGCGGCCCCAGCTATTACGACCCGAGGGCTGCGTGCCCTTGCCCCAGATCTAGGCGAGGGTCGACAACCCTCGCCCAAATCTAGGGCGAGGGCACGCAGGCCCTCACTGCCAATTGGCCAGGGCCGTCGGCCCTCGGCTAGGGCTCAGCGGCCCCAGCCCTTATCGCTGGTTGCCTCCCTCCTCCTCCTCCCTCCCCCCCCTTTTTTTCCCTCCTCCTTCTTCCTCCTCAGCTACTGGCTGCCTCCCCTTCTCCTCCTTCTTCCTCCTCCTTAGCTGCTGGCTGCCTCCCCTTCTCCTCCTTCTCCTCCTTCCCCCCTCGCTGGATCTAGGTGAGCGTTGACCCCCAGTGGGCAGCGACCCTTGGCTTAGTCGAGCGAGGGTCACCAACCCTCGCCCCAGATTGGGGGGAGGGCTCGCGAACCCTCGCCGCCGGTCGGCCGGGGTTGCCAGCCCCTAGCTAGGGCTTGGCAACCCCAACCGACCCTCCCCCTTCGTCGCTAGCCCTTGCCGGCGGCGGCGGGGGAAGAGGTAGCGACTAAGGGCTCGGCCTTTAGCCGCATCCTTTTTTTTTATATTTTTTATAAATGTTTTACATAAATTTAATTTAATTAATTTTTATATTAATTTTTTACCATCTCAAAGCATCAAAACGATGTCGTTTTGCACTTGCTTCGTCGGAAAATTTATATGTCGGTGTTTTAGCTTGATTAGCACTCAAGTGATCCATTTTGCTCCGATTTTGGTACTTAAGTGTACATTTCGTAAGTTATGGCACTTAAGTATTTCTTTCTACCAAGTTATGGCACTCCGTGGGTTCGTGTCTCCATTTGCTGATGTAAAATGTTTTTGTGCAAAGCTCGTATAAGGAATGGTCAAATGTTCATTTACATGGACGTCTGGGCTTTGGCAAGACACACATTGTTGGTTATGCAACAGCAACTTGTTCTCTTTAATCCATACAAGTGAAAGCGCTGAGACGTTCAATAAGTACATTGGTACTTTTGAGCAAGCTGTAAGAGGCTTCTTTTCAACTTCACCAATGTTAATTGAATTCCACTGTACAATCTTGTATTAAACTATAATATTCCAGACATTTCACAATTTTGTGCTTTCTTTTGTTGCTTTTGTATGCATTTAACAAAGGTCCCTTCATGCATGCTAGCATTCGAAATCATATAACTAGCAGTAGCAATAAGGATGCTCTCGCTGCAGCCAAGGTGTTCTAACTAAATTATTGTCAACAACAGCTCCCATAACCATTGAAGTGGCCAAATTAAAATGGTTGATGAGTTTCCTCATGCATGAATGAGAGGATCCTCCATGATCATTTGGTCAAGAGATAGATTACGATGTAAAATATTTGAAGCTTCTCTCAATTTGAAATTGGTGATCAAGTGTCTACTAGATTTTCTATTTTGTACATTGATGGCATTGATTTTGTTAGCAAAATTGAAAGATTATGAATATTTGAGAGTAATAGCAATTAGAAAAATACAGTTTGGATATATTCTCAAAGGCAGCAGCTTGCCTTCTCTTTTTCAATGAATTTGATTCCATTATTACAAAGAGGGGCCATGATAATACGGGGTCAGTAACCATATCGTCAATCAAGTTAGTTTATTACATTCTATAGCACTTAGAAGGTGGTCATACGAAATTTATTTAATTGTTTGACTCACTACTGATATGTTATTGATTGGTGTAATTTGTTACTGAATTAGATGGTGTTGCAGTTTTAACCAGTGTGTTTGTCATTGCCAAAACAAAGCAATAAGTTCGTATTAAATGATAGCAAAAAGTACTCTCTTCCAATAGTACACTAATTGTCAACTGCTATTGGAAATTGACGGCTACTGTGAATGGTTCAACGAACATTTTCTACAAAGCATTTACTATGGATACTATGTAATAACCTTGAAGGCAGACCATAAAATGCTAGACATGACTTTGCTTTGATTTAGTACTGTTTTACTTCAGATACACAGTATCGGATAAAATACAAATGTATCAAAAGATGAGATTGCATGAATTACTTTTTAGTTGCTGAAGTAGCTTACAAGAAGTGTGTTATGCTAGTCATGAGCCTCTACAACGGCATCAACTGATGTTGATCATTTGAGTCACGTGACATCGAGCATTGCAATTTCCCAGTTATCATGATATCTTTGCCATGTGAGGTTTTCTTTCATTTTGCTCAGGGTTCATCCATCTACTAATAATTCTAATTCACTTTTCTTTCTGAGGATGATTTTTCTTTTTATCATTGTCTATTCATGTGCTTTGAGTGCTACCTGAGTTACATTTGATGTGAAGCAGTAGACTACGCTTACTTGACGCTGCACTTCTGAGTCCTAGCTGGCTCAACTTATGTTATGTGATTTTCCTTCTATACGGTAGAGGTTGGATATTCTTAGACTCATATCCAGGAAGGTAGAAAGTTAGCTTCCATCGATCTGCCAGTGCTTTTGCTTTGAGCATTTCATTTTTGACGTGGTCTGAAACAGGTTGTACATATTGAAATTTATGGAATTACTTGTTAAAGAAATATATAACCGCGATCCTACTTTTTCCAGAAAGATGCATCCAAAAGATTACATATGAACAGAGAATTGCTTAAAAACAAACAAGAAGAGTTAGAAGCAAAGTCGATTTGAGCTGCTAAAGATCCTGTTTTGAACTTATGTCATCTGAAGGAGTGCATTTGGTGATACATGTTAAGTTAAAAGCTAAACTCCTCCCATGGAGTTCTAAGTCCTTGCACCCCAAATCACCCTAAACATTGTAAATTACAAGAGAACATTGTAAAAGATGTTGTGGTGTGGATCTGCAACACACTTAGGTGAGGCTCAGTTAAGTTTAGATGTCCAATAGTAAGTCACTTTTAAACTCAGATTTAAAATCTACTAATGTTGCTCAGAAAGAAAAATGAGAAAGGCCTTTACAGCTGATTCCAAGAAACGGGACTAAGACTTGCCTTTGGTTATCATTTAGTATAACCTTTCTAAGACATCATTATCCTCTCCTTTTCTTTTCTGTTCACTAATTAGGAAGATATTGGGTGGATTCAATTAATTATATTAATCCGATTTTGTCTGATTAGTCAATAAAAGTGGCAACCATTGGGCAATGCTGAAGTTTTGCTGAGTGTATGATTTAATGCCCTTGTGCAGCTTTCTTTGGCCAGTGATGTCGACTTAGATGCTATAGCTCATATGACAGCGGGATTTGGCGGAGTGGATCTTCAAGCTCTACTTTCAGATGCACAGCCTCAAGCTATTCACGATTTTCTCGACAGTAGGAAGGGCAATCAACATGGGAAAAAGCCAATTATAACCGTCCTCTTCTAAAGTCCGTTGCTTTGAAGGGAAGACTGGGTGCGTTTGGGAAGACTTTTGGGGGAAAGTCTTTAGGAAAATGCAAACACCTTTGAGTTAAAGATGTTTTTCAAAATGCATTTGTGCTTGGTAAATTATACTTTGAAAGTACTTTGTGAAGCACTTTGAGCAAAATAGTGTTTTGAGAATTATATTTACAAAGCATCTTTGTGGTAAAAAAAAATTATCAATTGATCATGCCTCAGCAAAGCGGAATGGAAGTCTAGCCCCAATCGAGAAAAGCTAATCTTAGCACAGACTTTCTCAAGTTCTATCCATCACAAGGAGGTTAATCATTTTACCATGCAAAATCTTATTTTTTTTAAGGATACGTCACTAATTAGTTATTAGTAGGCTGATTAAAAAAGTTGATCCTTTTTAGTATGACGAGCAAAACAAAAGCATTTAATATCCGGTATTTCTAGCCTAAAGATAAAGGAAGAGATTTCTCATTGAACAAACAAAAAGATAAAAGGGGATCCATTATGCTTTGGTCACACCAGATGTTGGGCAAATTCTATGAGATATTGCATTGAACTTTGATCTATATGTAAAAGAACATAGAGGAGTCAAATGCTTTCTCTAGAATTATACATGGAGATTCTGGATTCTCTGAAAAGATATATATAAGCACCAACCATAAAACTTTTTGTTTCATGAAAATGCCCAAAGATACGATTATTTATGTTTTGAAATAATTTCCAAATGTGACTCTAAATAAGATTTTCATTACATATATACATATCTCCTAATTCTAGGAGGGTAGCATATACATTTGAAAGCGAAATGCACTTAGTACATTTAAATTTAACAAAATATCACCTAAATACATGAACAAAGTGAAAAAGACCAGATTAAAAAGGAAAAGTTGCATATAAATTGTGGGTGGGCATAATTAGATCCAAATATTTTTTTTGTGATACCAAAATCTCCAAACTTTTGTTTTGCGACACTAAATTTTAAGGGTGAATGTATAGAGAATTTTTGGGTTAATTCCAAAAAAAAGCACCAACTTTAGGTCGATGGACAGATTTGGCCCAAACTTTTTTTTGTCTCGTAAAAAAAGCACAAACTTTAGGTTAATGGACAAATTTGGCCCAAACTCTTTTTTGTCTCATAAAAAAGCACAAACTTTAGGTCGAGTGACAATTTTGACCCAAATTTTTTTTATTTGGAAAAAAAAAATCAGCAACTTTCACTTAAATCCTAAATCTGGCCACCCTTAATTTATATTCATTGATTGTCCTTAATCCATGTGCACTTGTTGGCTAATGCCATCCATTTTTTTCTTGTTTGAGCCATAGCTTGAAGAATAACAGTGAAACTATGACATCTCACAATTGAATTTTTCTCGCTAGACTTTATTGTTTTGTCGTAATATGAAACTGTAGATCACCACCTGTCAAGAGAAACCATGGATGAGATCCACCAACCTCACAGCTAGAACCTTTTCTCTTGAAATAAGGTTAACTTCAAATAGAAAGTTAATAGTAAAGGTTAGATTTTGGATAGGAGTGAAAGTTTGTTATTTTTTTATGAGACAAAACAAAAATAGGGGCAAAATTGTCACTTCATTTAAAGTTTGTGCTTTTTTACGAGATAAAAAAAAGTTTAGCCAGATTTGTCTCGACCTAAAGTTTGTGGTTTTTAAGTGAGATAAAAAAAAGTTTTGGCCAGATTGTCTATCAACCTAAAGTTGATGCTTTTTTAAGGAATTAGCCCGAGAATTTTTATATCATAAGAAGAAGTTTGGGATATATATACAAATTTGGAATTCCTGATGCCAAAAAAAAGTGTGAGGGTAAACGGTGACCAAACTGCCCTCACTTCTTGACGAATTTCCGTAAAAAATATCCGGACCGTGAAAAATCCCCTACCCTTCCCTCGGTCACCGCAAGCCTCCGCCACTCGCCGCCGCGTCGCCGTCGCCGTCGACGTCGCCGTCGTATCCCCTTCCCGTGCCATCACCCCTCGTCATCGAGCCGCCCCCGGCCATCACCTGCGCCGATCGTTTCGCGTCCCGTCTCGGCCAAGCCACCATCTCTCTCCCTCTCTCCCCGTGTTTCCTCTTCGAAGCAATTATTTTGTCAATCTGAACGGCTTTTTCACTTACGAAGGAAGGCCGCCTGTAACTTCTAGGTAAACCCAGCGAAAGTTAGAGAGATCTCTCTCCGTTGCATTATCAAGTTGCTACGAGGACCAGACTCGGACTTCCCCAGTCACCGGGCAGACCCAATTCGGAGATCCATCTCTCCATCTTCCTTCCAGAATGAAGAAAAAGAGGGAGGAAAAAGAGACGGCGATGGCAGCTGGGACAGGCAGCAGCGGTGATGGCGGATCGGGGAGGGGTTACGATGTGTTCCTGAGTTTAGGGCTTTTGCTTCCGCCAGGCGCGTCCGGTTGTTTTAGTAAGTGGCATTCGTTGGATCAATTTTTTCGATGCTCTGTGGAAATTGTCCTGCATAAGCAGGCTGAAGGTGCTGGTGAAAGAGATGTTTGATGAAATTTTGGATATTTTTTGTTTTGTTTTTGTTTTGTTTTTTTTTTTTTTTTTTAGAGTAGTAGTGGTGATTGGTGGGATGATGCTTGCAGGCTGCAGCAATACAAGCTGGTCGAGATGAAACTCCTAGCTCAACAAAGGGATCTTCAGGTGTGATGTTGTATTCTGCTATGTCAGTTTGGCGTAATCGCTGGCTTTCTCTAATTCGTATTTTTGCTGGCAAAGGTTTCCTGACTTTATCGATGCTAGTTTGGGATTTGTTATTATCGACATCCCTATAGATGTTTGTGTATAATTTCTCATCGACTGATTCTTTTGTATCGTTATATCTGCTATTGAATTTGCTGTTGAGTTACATTTCGTTGTTCATTTTCTTTGTGTGGTCACAAACAAAGACCCGGATTCAAATGTACTGCTGAATATCATAGACGCTATCCCTCCTGTCTGACCTTGTGCTAGCACTAGACCTTGTGTCTTTCTCTTCTTTTTCTTTGGTTTTTTCAGTATAGTATAACCAGCACAGTGTTGAAATGTTGCGCAATGGTTAACATGGAGGTGGGCGTACGTGCATGTGGGTAAAGAACTTTGAAGCATTTAAGTGTGCAATCTTTTTTTTTTATTCTTAGAAGCTGTAAAGACATGCTAGACATATTGATACCAAAGGCTTAATCACGATGAATATTTAGTTTCAGGAAAAAGAAATGTACTAGGTCAAGGCAGATAAGTAACACAACAAGAAGCTTGTCAGTTCTGAGTTCTGTCTTTTGTAGTGCATTGTTTATTTAGTATCTTACATTTTTCATTAATGGAATGGGCATGTCCTCAATTAAGAAGGCTGCTACTCTCTCTTGCAGTTTCCTTTCTCCTTATTTCTTCTATCTAGTTTCTGTTTTTCTAGTTCAACTTAAACCTCATCTCAAATTCGAGTGAGCTTTACTTTTCCCCTAAAAAAGGATGAGAAATTGGCTTACTGTTGCAGTTATTGTGATCTAATCTAAAATAAAAAGTTAAAACAAATCCAGATGGTCAGCACCTCTTGTTGTCTCCCAATTAATTTCTCTTTACATTGACCTGATAGATGCGAGTGCACGTGGTTTTTTATTCCCACAGAACTTGATGACTTTGTTAGTATTTTATTGTTACTCTGTCAGCATGATGCTTGTTCATTTGCTGTTTACTGGGTTGTTAATCCAATGTCTATATTAAATGCCAGGCAAAAATTCCTGATATTGAGAAGTGTTTAGACATAGTCGCCACTCCACAGACCAAGAAGAGTTCTGGTGAGGTTCGTTGTCTCATGCAACTCATACTTCTGACTATGTGAACAAGATTTTGGGTGAATTTCCATTTATTTCCACAAGTTGATAGGGAAGTGGTGGTTATTTGCTTTTTAACAACAAGCTGTGGATTTCGGTAATTTAGTTGATCGGTGCCAATTGATTGACGACCTTGTGATGAAATTGCAAGGCTTTGAATCTTGAAATGATTGCAGTTACTTACCTCTGAGCAAATTAGATCGAGATGTTCACATGTAATTAGAATGAGAAAGAGACTCTCCTTCCAAAATGCTTGCTTGGCCCATTTATGGAAATGAAGAATGTCGATGCACATCACTAAATAGTAAGCCTTGTTTATTATGCTCTCCACGTTAGGAAATAATCTCATTTAAAGGTACCATGAACATGCTGATTAGGTGTTGATTAGGTGTTGCATCTTGCATGTTATACCTTATAAATCTTCCTCATCCTTTATCACATAAAATGGTTTGTCATTGAAAAACGTTGGTATTATTGCTCATGTTGTGCATTAGAGGCTTTCAATTGCTTATCTTAAAATGAGTAGGAACTATCTGCATTTAGGTTCTATTTAGAAAGGAATCACTTCAGCAGATCTTTCTCATCCTTTGAGAAAGTGCAAGAATATAGGAAGAGATATTGTTTTGCATGTTATTCCAGTTCAGAGCCTGGTTAATGGTATTGCGAAAACTGACAAAAGAAAGGTGGAGATGTATCTAATTCTGGAGTTCTTTCCTTTTTTTTAAAAAACTGTTTCACATTGGTTGTTCTTTTTTTGGCTGAACCTTTAATGAAGCTCAGACCTGGTATTAGTGTCTTGTGTATAGAACAAAATAAACAATTCATTTGTTTCATGTGCCCCTTCATTTAAATATGAGAATGCTTTCTTGCTGATTGAATATTCTTCAGAAAGCAATAGTTATTAGAGCAAACCTCTTAGTAGAGTTATTTACATGAGAGTGAATCTAACAAACTTGGGGTAAGAAGTTAGTCTTAGAAATTGTTAACCATGTGTGAAGTCTAAAAAGCCATCCTTTTCCTTAATGCAAGATTTAAAGGCTCTCTTATTTCTATCTCTTGACTAAGAAAAAGACTAAGATTTGGATTGGGATTCAATTCCATGGTCACCACATCTTATCTGCATCTTTTCCAGCATATCCATGTCCAAAGGAGATCTAGTCTGAGGGCAACAAATCGGTGGGTGATCTGAGGATTCTCATTGACTTTGCCATAGCTAGTACCTATTTGTATGCACCCTTCTTGTTTTTGGTTTCTTTTTGTATGTTGGCTATTTGGAAACCCTCCCAGGGTAATCACACATGTCGAAAACTTGTGATGCTGAATAGTTCCATATGGTTTTCATCTAAGCAGCTAATACCCCCTACCTTCTTTGGACAGAGTCCTTCCCTGTCTCTTTGTTACCAGCTATATTGCGTAAGAGAACTTAAAATTTGGCCATCTCATTCTCTACTGGTTACCAGTCTCTGCATAAATGGGGAATCCTACCAATACCTTTTGCCATCAACAAAGTTTCCTGCTCATGTGCTATAATAGCCATATCTCTGCAGTGGACAAGAACCTGTGAGATTTGTCCTGCATGATTAGTCCGTAGCATCAACTATGGGTCGCCAGGCACTCAGCCCCTCTTCCAAGACCCATCTCTCTCTCTCTCTCTCTCTCTCTCTCTCTCTCTCTCTCTCTCTCTCTCTCTCACACACACACACACACACACACACATGCAAACATGGACAAACACAAGTACTACTATGTGCTGCCTCCATCTTTCTTTGCACTGAGGTTTACTCCATTAAATAGGCTATGACCATGCTGACAGTACATAAACAAAGGTACGGTATATCTCTTAATACGAAAATCCAGGATTTGAATTAGTCAACGATTTCAAATTGGGGCACCTTGATGCAACAATTAGTTCACCACTCCATTCCACCACAATGTTATGCTCTTGTTTCCTCTCTTATTTATTTGATATGTATACCTGCATAATGACTGAAGCAAACCGGCTTATTTGCTATAGCAAAGTGACCTGTGATTGAGGATGCCATTATATGCATGCACAATGAGCTTGAGTTTCTATTACAGTAAGATTGAATCACGGCCTCAGAACTGGAATTTAAGTTTGAAATTCAAGCTGAACACTTTTCGGTGCATGTATTTTAACTGAGGATACTTAATGGGTATCTGTCAGACTCGTGCTGCTGACGTTGAGGCTTTTCACAAAGTAAGCTTGGTATCGCGTAACCAGATCATATTTTTTTCAATCCGGAGTTCTTTCTCATTATATCCGCTGGAGTTCTTTGTATTGTCTTAGAATCGACCAATTTTTTGCTTTGCAGTTTCTGTTTCTCATCTGGAATCCTCAACAATCTATCAGTCATCTTTTATATATGATGTCAACTAAATTTTTCTCATAATCTTGTTATGCTAAAAAATATTATCTTAAAAAAATATTCTTGCTCCTCAATGCTCTCTTAGCCGATCATATTACCCCTTTCTATCTTTACAAAGCAAATGGAGGATAGGCTAGTTTAATTCTTACCATACTAGGAACTAATTTTGGTACGGTTGACATGATGTGAAATATCCAATTGTTGTTTCTCCTTTGCAAATGCACTTCTGGAAGCAATATTCCTAACAATCTAGGTTAGTGCTTTGAAGAGCCCATGCTGATCTCCATAATGGGGTGGTTTTAGATTTGAACACCTAAATATCACCTGTTATATTTAGCTAGTTGCTTTGGTGTCTGAAGGTCCAATTAGAAACTGACATGGGATGAGATTACTGTATTGGGGGGCTTAAGACCTAAGACTATCAAAACTTTTATGGCGCAAAAATTAGGCACCAAGCTGACTGGTTTTCATGACTCTTTATTTTGTATACAGGCACTCCTTGCTGATTTTGAAGTCTTTGAAGGCATATACTCTCGAGCTCGCATTGAAGATACTGATTCAGTATGTCTATGGCTGGGAGCAAATGTTATATTGGAGTATTCATGTGAAGAGGTTGTACCCAAGTTTAAGCAATTTCCCTTTCTCTCCAATAATGATGTCAAGTATCTTATTTATTGCATAAATTTATGTTGCAGGCCACAACCCGTCTACAAAAGAACTTAGAAAATGCTAAAGCAAGTTTAGAAGTTCTTGTTGCTGATCTACAATTCTTAAGGGAGCAAGTAACAATTTCGTGGGTAAGTCAGAATTATTTGGAACTTGGAGGTCCTTGTTTATTTCAAGCCATTTACTGCAAGAGATTTTTGTTGCAAGAATGATGCATTTAATGATCCGTCTAATGTTGTTTGTGATCTTGTGGTGATTTGGGCGTAACGGTTGTTAAACCAATTCTAGACTGATTCTTTAGAAGTTTGTATCGTCAAAGAGCACATATAGCAAAGTTTATCCCTACTCCCACAATTTATGCATTCTTACCATAAAAGCCTGCATTTATTTCCCGAGTTACACACATTTCCTTGATGAGTGATGACCAAGCCTCACCTGGCCACGACAAAAAGTTGATGGCGAAATCTATATTGTAAATAACTAAATTCACCCAATTTTCACTAAAATGACAAAATTGCTTCAAATCATTCGATCGCAATTTAATTGATAGCCCCAAATTCATTAAAAAAAAAATCTATTTCAATGTAGGATTTCGTTACCATAATTAAGAATTTCACGTGTCTGTTTTTCTTTATAATAGCATTTCAAATATATTTAAAACACCATTTCTTTTTTCACTATTAGATTTTTCTTCCACAAAATTTAGTTTGGTCTAAAAAAGAAATTTCCAAGAAACCTAGTATGTCAAGAAAATTTAAGGATGAATCTAGAAAAATTGTTATATAAATAATCTTTTGACACAAACACTTGTTTACAAATTTTCAATTTTGTTGTGCATATCACTATTGAACTCCTTCTTTTATCATTTGACTAAATAAAATTACCTCTTATCAGTTCTCTTCTATACATACATACATGCATGCATGCGTGCGTGTAAATTTATCAAATCTTCTATACATATATACATACATATACATACATACATATACATACATACATACATATATATATATATATATATATATATATATATATATATAATGGGATGATCGGATAAATCGAGAAGGACTAGCAAAGATTTTGAACTTATTTCAAAATAAAGATTCAAAATGTTAGATCAAAATCTTGAATTTATCTGACAAATTTAGATAGATTATCAAAAGGGCCTTTAAATTTTTTTTATCAATCAAGAAGAACCAGCAAGGATTTTAATAGTGCATTACATTTCAATACAATACTTATCACATATAAAATTATTGTTCAGTCTAATCAAAAATAAATTAATCATGCCACTTAGTGCAACATTGGATTAAATATAAGGAGATCTGCTTTTTGGGCTTAGCAAAAGTGGAATGGAATTCTGGCTCCAACTGACAAAAGCTAATCCTTCTTAATTGAACGAGCAAAACAAAAGCAATTGTGCGTGATTGTACAGTAAAAGTTCTTTAGTGAAAGTAAATAATAATTTTGCTGCAATAATTTGATGGTGAATAGTATCTTGTCTGCTAGTACCAGAGGCCCACTGGCATAGTGAAAGTAAGCAACAATTCTACTGTAGTGATTGGACGGTGACCAGTTTCATTGCACATGCTGCTACAATTTCTAGTGGGTATCTTCCCTTGGTGATTTTGTTCTTCTTCTAACAGGTGGATCCCATTCCAGTCATCTTCTTTTGCATCTCCATTACAATGTGATTGGTGGGAGCCAACTTTTCACTTTTGGTGGACCCTTAATTTCGGAAATGATTTTCTTCATTACTGCAACATATTCATGCGATAATTGTGCATTAGCAATGTGGCTTGCTGCAAGAATGATGCATTTGATGATCCGGCTACTATTGTTTGTGATCTTGTGGTGATTTGGGCGTTTTGGTTGTTTAACCAATTCCTGACTAATTCTTCGGAAGTTTGTATCTTCAAAGTTTATTTCCCCTCCCGCAATTTATGCACTCTTACCATAAAGGCCTACATTTATTTATTTCCTGGGTTACACACATTTTCTTGATGAGTCATGATGATCAAGCCTCTCTCGGCTTACGGCAAAAAGTTGATGGAGAAATCCATTTCATGTATAACTAAATTCACCCAATTTTCACTAAAAAGATCAAAGTGCACCAAACATTCAATTGCAATTTAATTGGTAGCCCCAAATTCATTGAATTTTTTTTAAGTTTTTCTATTTTAATGTAGGATTCAATTACCATAATTAAAAATTTCACATGTCTATTTTTTAAATTTTTTTATTGTAGGTATTTCAAATAAATTGAAAACACCATTTCTTTTTTCTCTAATAGATTTTTCTTCCATAAAACATAGTTTTGTTGCAAAAAGAAATTTCCAAGAATCCTAGTTCTTTTCAATGTTGTCAAGCAAATCTAAGGAAAAATTGTTAGGTAGAATCATATAGATTTTTTTAACACAATCACTTGTTTACAAAATTTCTCTTTTGTTGTGCATATCACCATCAAACACCTTATCATTCGACCAAAGAAAATTCCTTCTTATGGGTTCTCTTCTACCACACATAATCGGATGATCAGATAAAGAAACCCTCTTTAGGGTTTGAAGATTTTCCGAACTAAGATCACAATTACATTTTCCAATGGAAAAATTTAAACATGAAATTTAATTAAATTAAAAATTACACAAAATATAAAAAATTTTAAGATGTTGATGACATCTCATTATTTTGAATTGACAAAAATTAATATCATTGACGAAGTATGTATGAAAAAATATCTTGATGCTTCATTATGCACAACTGTTTTAGTATATTCCTAGATATTCCACAACGCCTAACATCTATGTAAAAGCATCTCGCCGATAGTAAGTGTAAAAGGTAAGTTCTTTAAAAAGACTTGGTATATATTTTAGACTAATGAAATTAAAAAATAAATAATTCACCAAGAAAGTGAGCTTTTGAAATAAGAGGGAGAAAGAATAAATTAGTTTTTATTAGGGCAATGATGAGAAGAGACTTTCAAGGTTTTGACTATATCAGATCATTTGTGTTTTTTTTTTCTTACTTGTGGCCTTTATATGAAGCATGTAATACATTATAGTAATATGTAAGGACACACTAAAAAAAATTCTTTAGTACACTAAGAAAAATAAAATGTGTGGAATGCGTAATTATGGTAACTAGAAAAAGTAGGAAAAGAAACAATGTGATTGTCACTTTAAATTGCAATTGAATGATTGAAGGTAGTTTAGTCTTTTTAGTGTAAATGTGGTGGATTCGATCTAGCTGTCCAAAATTTAATGGGGAAATTAAAGTTACAATGAGATAATATTTTCTTTTCCACATAGAAAGAATGTTAGCTCTTATGCACACTATTTATTCCTTCATCATGAATATACCAAGATGGTAAAGTGCAGAGGTCATCACTAGATTTAGAAAAATTCCGTGTGATTTCACCAACAATTGGCTTTTAACAGTGTATCATGCGTTATGGTGGATCTACGACTCTCGAGGGCGGAAGGCGACTCTATGCTGATTTCACATTCACAATTTTGCAATGACAAAAGAAAAAGAGTAGTCAATGGAACAAAGGCAACATGATCATTTGGCTTAGCAAAAGCATAAAGGAAGTCTGGCTCTGACTGAGAAAAGCTAACCATTTTTAAGTTAAGAAGCAAAACAAAAGCAATTACAATATGCTTTTTTCTAGACTAGAAATCGAGGAAGAGATTTCTCACCAAAAACAAAACGGACAAAAAGGATAAAGTGGATCCATTATACTTCTTTGGAGGTCATGCCAAATCGTCTATTTATGGAGCCAGACCACTTACATGTTACATCATCTTGTGTTATTGTAATTCTATATATGTCTAGAAGGAAAAGGGCATTAAGACAAGTGTCTAGATTGGGATCCCATGATTCGTGCAATGACTTAATTGCATAATTTGAATTAAAATACAATCTATGATAACAAAAATTAGATACAATTCTAAATGATTTGTGAGCCTATTCCCTCTCACTTTTTGTTTCTCGAATTTAGACACCTATATGGGAAGCTTAATTTTTACGTGAAATTAATCGTCAAGTATCAATAAAACATTTTAAATTTCTGTGTGTGTGTATGTGAAGTGAGTCTCTATACAATCGCATAATATTAGATTCAAACTTGGTCTCCACCTTAAAAATGACATTAGGACATTATGACTTTTGGAATGAAGGGAAGGGATCTCTCCATAATAGGGTTGGCAACCATTTTGTGTATTTGCATGTGTGAATAATCTGCAGAAATGGAGAATAAATCTAGACCGCATTATGGAGCTAGAGAAATGTTCAATGCCTTCGATTCATTAGAGACGTCATCATCGATCCACCAGAAAAAAGTAGTTGATTTAACCGTAAAATTTTGGGCCTGGCACTTATAAGAAAGAAAAATTTTGCTCACAAAAAGAAGAAAAAAGAAATATAGCCCTTTGGTCGTTACATGGATGTTTCTACGATCTTTCCAAGAGGCATCTGCAATTGTTAAATCACAAAATAATGGATCTCAACTGTGAAAACAAAGCTTTTCAAGTTTTTACAAATTGCTACAATTTGCATTATGACAGGTATCGATCGATCCTCTAATCATAAAATGAAAATAGTTGCATGGTTTGTGGTTTGTAGAATAAATGTGATCACATCCATTGATGTTTGGGTGTTCCATGTATAATATATGTCATAATCAATTTTGTGATAAATCTGTTTTATGTGGATCCGAGTACTGGCAAGCTAACCCAATGAAAGCCAACATGAGTTAGGAGAGAGAATGAACTTCCTTAAGAAACAAAGATGAACTTGAGTTCTCTTTGCTTATAATATACCCAAGTCTATCCCCAAGTTTTTGTCCAGCCCTCTTGTGAAAGCAAAAGCAAAAGCACTGAAGTACGTTTGTCTAGTCAATTCATTGGCACATACCCAAATTCCACGTCAAACAGACTTGTTTGTTCGTGTGGTCGCACACATGCGTGTTTTGCAATTTCGGGACCAGGACCTAGAAAATACCAAGAAACTCAGAATGATATAATCAAAAAGCATAAAGACCCTCCTTCAAGATTAAAAATGTTTCAAAAATCTCAACTTTGTTGACCTCCTTGTGGAGGAGGAACTGTACTTTCTTCGCAATTTCCACCAAAGAATCGGCTAGGACTCTTTTAGCTCAATGAAAGGGATCTATTTTGTACATGTAATTTGCAAGGCAAAACTCAAATTGTGTAAAAGACTAGAATTAGCATGGACCTAAAATTAAAGAGTAATAGAAAAATTTAATCAATATCTTTCAATTTTTTGAACCATTAGGTGAAATCGAAGTACATAGACTTCGAAGGAGGTCAGCCAACTAAAATTGCCCAATCTATTATGTAGAGTAAAACTGAAGTTGAAAGAGTGGTTGCTCCTATACTGGTCACGTGACACTTCTGTATAGCTCTATACTTATGACGTGATGTGATACGACACTTGGTATTGTGTTGCCATGTGGTCCAATGACCTTACAAATTATTTCTGTCATCTTGTAATTCATGTGTTATTTTCTAGTGCTATTTATAGATAACATCAACATTTAATCATCTTCAAATACTAGAAAAAATGATTATATCTACAAGTAGGCTTAGGCAAAACAATTGATTTAAACTTAGCCAAAATGATTGAATTAAATAACGAAAGTAATGGAAATGTGTTTTATAAGTAGTACACACTCCAATAATTGTCCTCTTCCACGGAGCATCCACTTTTTTTTTTTTTTTTTTTGCTTCAAAAATCTTGAAAATTAATGTTACACTTTTTTTTTTTACAAAACTTGATCGGACTTGGCCCAGCATAACTTTTCTGGATAATGTACAATTGAAGCCATTTTCCCACCACGGAAAGCCGGTGACTTCAATTTTGCTAAAATGCAATTCACCTCGGATTATGGCATTTGGGTGGTTGGGTCGGATAGATGAACTTGGCAAAAAGTGATTAAAAATTCCGATCTTTATGATTTTTATGGTGTTGGAAAGCTTATCATTTAATTTTAAGATGAAATCAATCGATTGGATAAAATCATAAAGTTTCCAACACCTCATGATCGGACAGCTGTGTTCAGAAAAACTTGACATCTTAAGATCCAGCGATTCAATTTGGGCAAATTGGGTATCTTCAAAAAGCTTTTGACAAGTACAACTCAATTATACCCTTTGAATGAACTTTTAATGAGGTTGGCCTCTCGGTCGACTTTGCTATGGCATTGGAGGGTCGCTTGTGTTTTTAGTGACCTTCCGCATGTGTTCAATGATGCAATGGAGGCTCTATCCACCAGTGATCATTTATCGAGCAATCGAGCTTCGCCATTTCTATTCCTTGTTTGATGAAGTTAGCCAACAAGGAGCATGATCATTTTATGGTCCATTCGTCATTGCCGAAATAATATTTTCTAGAGTTCTACCGTTCTTTTGGTCTTTACTATGTTGGATCCAAATTGAATGTGAAAGAGCTCAGACTTCTGCTTCTAACATATTATGAAAACTTTGGCCTTGATGAATTTTGTTATGTCCGACAAATCTTGGCAACGGTGAGGACCTAGCTACATAATCCATATGGTATGTATTTTCCTTGATATGATAAGCAATTGGCCACGGACAAAGATGCCAACCTCATCTAGCAGACTATCCACCAACATCTAGGACCTAATATGCCCAAATAAAAAAGCACCTTCGAGCTCTCAGAGCACATCAGCGGGGGCAACAAAAGATTATTAATTATTCTTTATTAATGAATCTCATTCTTTCTCAACTACATGGACTTTATATATATATTTTTTTTATAGCTGTGTCTTCCTCCTATCTTTTCTCTCGCTTGGCACAGAGCTACGTACCGTAAGCTTGTAACTAAGTAGGGCATTAAATTTGAATGTTCTTGATCAGTCAGACCAGTGGAATGAGCGACGACCCTTAAATTCATCCTCAACTAACGTGCGCCCTTTCTCGTCGTCAAGATCTAGCTAGGAGCAAAGGTTCTCTCTCATTTCGAAGCCGCAAAAACGCTCATTTCGTTACATGCTTGTATAGCCAAAGCAAAAAGTAAAGAGCCTACGTAATGACCCCGTTTCAGACACGTGGAATACAAAGGCTGAAATTATTTGGGACCCACAAGCATACCTATCCCATGTCGGGACGTGAAAGTCCAAAATTACCCCCCGCACGAAGGAAATGGGAAATATTAAGAGCCTTTTTTTTTTATATATATATATATGTATGGATGAAGAGAGAAGGGGGAAAATAAGCATTTTAGAAATGTAAGTCTCATGTCAACTGATTATATTTGAACATCTTGACCAAATTGGTCTTGATGGGTTATCAACACCGTGAGCCTCCGTTACATCCCACTCGATGCGAAAGAGTATAAGAAGAAAGGTGCTTTGGTCATGTGAAAGCAACGATCCAATTTCAAGATTCAAAACATCATAATTTCAGCACAGGGTTGTCTGGCCAAGTAGCAACTACATCTAAACCCTTCTCGGTATCAGGAATATAGCTAATGAATTAATTACACAATAAAATCCAAATGAATTCTAATGCTTAGCATGATATAAGAAGTTATGACCCGTTATGATATGATAATATTTCTTTTGATGGATCTTGAAGTTATCTAATCATGAAAATTATTAGCTAGTTTCGATGTTTCAATTTGCAAGCATTAAAGCGAAAAGGACCACTTTTTAAAGTCCTACCAAATAATTTCTTTTTAATAATTGAGAATTGAAATCAATAGTTCGAGAAATTTTCTTTAATGAAACAAATCATCATCTTTTCATGTTCTTCTCTCCTCCCTTCGCCCCTTCTCCTACTCCACTGACGTCGCTTCAGTGCAAGCTTTGACAGCCTTTGGCAGCTTTCTAGCTCAAGGAAGGCAGCCAGTACATGATTCATGAAATCTTTAAAAAGGGAAACAATCGATCAAATTTCAATTTGTTAAGTTCTTTAGCCCCATGGTCCATATGCTCGTAAAACCAGAGTCCTATAGTTTATCATCTCTCGAATTGTTAATATGAATGCCAAGTACCAGAATATGACTCCACACTTTTTTCAATATCATGACTAGGTAGAAGCCACAACAAAATTATTGGACATTTGCTAGAAACCATGAAATGAGTGGAATCGGTAGACCAATTCTTGCCAATGTTATTTTGAACAAGTTGTCTTTAGTTTTAAGGTGTAGTTTTCTCGAACTATCCCAACATGATGGTTTTGTGTACTTGCAAAAACGATTGTTATTAAGTCTTGATTTAAGACTAACCAACTTGATCAAAAAACACTTTGTAACTGAAGAGTCCTCATTATATGAAGCACTATTGCCCACAAGGACCATGAGAATGATTCCTTGCTTTCCTCATTATATGAAGCACTATTGCCCACAAGGACCATGAGAATGATTCCTTGAAAGCAAGATGAATTTCAGCTCAAAACTTGATAAAATTTAAACTCAATTTGAACTTGACCTTCACGCGACTTCAGCTACCAAGCATGAACTCCCAAAAGTTGCTGATATCCTCAAGTCTCGCACCAAAGTTCCCGCGGAACAGCTGCGCACCACCCTTTTTTCCTCACTTTTTTGAATGGGTGGAATCCACGTGGCAAACTTAGAGCGCGCATGACAAAATTTCTATTCCGAAATTGATTTGTAAATTGATTTACGTAAATTGATTTCTCAATTTCTATTCCCTGACAAGTTTTGAAGAAAAAACCCGTTTGATAACAACTCAAAATTTCTATTTCAACGTAAACCGTTTGATAACGAGAATAAAATTTCTATTTCTAGGAATAGAAATTGATTAATATAAAATAATAGCCGAAATAATACTAAAACAATATAGAAAATCCTCAAATACAAAAAAATAGTCGAAATAATACTAATACATTACAAAAGTTGAAAATACAATTTCATGGAATTTATATTACATGTGCTTACGTTTCCTATTACGTAATATTTTCTTTCGAAAAATAAACAACGTGGCAAAAAAAAATTGGATGAAAGAACAACATATTTCTTATTAGATCTCTTTTCCTTATAAAAGAAAAATCGGATGAAACCCTAATGATTTGACCCCTTTTTACCGCCTTAATATGAAATTTATGATTAAAAAAATAGTTAGCCAAATAGAGTCGTTGGCTGGCATACACGGAAGAGTAGGTGAAGAAAAACTCGTTAGATATGAATATGACCAATTGACTATTACCATGCATAAAATCGCTTACGTGCAACAAATGAAGTCTTGTTCATTCAATTCTCATCATCTAGCCCAATGGTTAAGATTTTCAATCAATATTGATTAGAATGATTATATTAAAAAATCATTAAAATATTTTGGACTAAATTAACTATTTCTATTTCTATTTCAATATTAGTGATCTAAAATATTTTGGACTAAATTGAAAAGTTGAAAAAAAATTTCTATTTCTATTTCTATTTTAGAAACCGAGAAGTTAAAAATTTCAACTCGATTTCTTCGATTTCTCTATTTTCGGAATAGAAATCTGTTTCAGAAATAGAGAAATCAAATTGCGTTACCAAACAGATTACATTTCCAAACCCGTTCGGAGAATAGAGAAATAGAGAAATTGTAAACGAAATTTTATCATGCGCGCCTTTAGAGTCGTTAACTTTTCTTTTATGCAGAAGAGTGGTCGGCCACTTGAAAAATTTGCAATTTGGTCTATTGGGGGATCCAATTTTTTTGAGGGCTTTTTTTAATATTTGTCCGGTCGACTTGATCTCAGATGCGTAGGCAATCTTTCGTATCTTTGGTTTGATTTACTGGGCGATGAGAGAAGAGTGAGCTGAGGTAAATCCCTCGGTGGCTTGTGATAATTAGAATCGACTTGACATCGAGCCAACCTAGTTAATCCCTTAATGCCACGGTCTGCATTAGAAAGTATAATACGTTCACAATAATTACGATGAGCTATGATTGGAGTTGATCAATCAAGTGTACATTTGGTAATATATCTATTTAGGAGAATAATTTCTTTTATAAATAATTTATTTACATTTTTATTTTTTGAAATAATTTTTGAGTAAAAGAACACATTTGGTAACTATACAAAATTTCTATTATCGAAATAGAGAAAGTGTAAATGTGCTGGATTGGATCTAGCGGTCCAAAATTTAATGGGAAAATTAAAGTTACAATCAAGAATATTTTATTTTCCATATAGAAAGAATGTTAGCTCTTATGCACACTATTTATTCCTTCATCATGAATATACCAAGATGATAAAGTGTAGAGGTCATCAATAGATTTAGAAAAATTCCGTGTGATTTTACCAACAATTGGCTTTTTATAGTGTATCAGGCGTTATGGTCGATCAACAACTCTCGGGTACGGAAGGTGATTCTGTGCTAATTTCACATTCGCAATTTTGCAATGACAAAAGGAAAAGAGTAGTCAATGGAACAAAGGCAACAGTGGTCATTTGGCTTAGCAAAAGCATAATGGAAGTCTGGCCCCGGTTGAGAAAAGCTAACCCTTTTTAAGTTAAGAAGTAGAACAAAAGCAATCACAATCTGCTTTCTTCTAGACTAGAAATCAAGGAAGAGATTTCTCACCAAAAACAAAACGGACAAAAGGATTAAAGGGGATCTATCATGCTTCCTTGGAGATCACGCCAAATCGTCTGTTTATGGAGCTAAACCAGTTAGATCATATTATATCATAATTCTATATATATCTAGAAGGAAAAAAGGCACTAAGACAAGCGTTTGGACTCGGATCCCGTGATTCGTGCAATGATTGAATTGGATAATTTGAATTAAAATACACATTTGTGATAACAAAAATTAGATGCAATTCTAAATGATTTGTGAGCCTGTTTCCTCTCACTTTTTGTTTCTCAAATTTAGGCATCTGTATGAGAAGCTTAATTTCAATGTGAAATTAATTGTCAATATTGATAAAACATTTTGAATTTCTGTGTGCACATATGTGAAGTGAGTCTCTATACAATCGTATAGTATTAGATTTCAAACTTGGTGCCCACCTTAAAAAGGACATAATAACATGTAGGACACGATCACGTTTTGTGTATGTGCGTGTGTGAATAATTTGCAGAAATGGAGAGTAAATCTAGACCGCATTCAATGGAACTAGAGAAAGGTTCAACGCCTTCGATTCATTAGAGACGTCAACATCGATTCACTAGCAAAAAGTAGTTGATTTAATGATGATTAAGTTAAAACTTTGGGATTGGCACAAGAAAGAAAATTTTGCTCACAAAAATTGAAAAAATGAAATAAAACCCTCTCGTCGTTACTTGGATGTTTCTATGATCTTTCCAAAAAGCATTCTAGGAGGGCCTGCAATTGTCAAATCACAAAATAATGGATCTCCACTGTGAAAACAAAGTTTTTTCAAGATTTACAAATTGCTACAGTTTGCACTATGACAGGTATCAATTCATCGACTAATCATAAAATGGAAATAATTGCACGGATCATGGTTTGCAGACCAAATGTGATCACATCTATTGATGTTTAGGTGATCCATGTATAATTTATGTGATTAACAATTTTGTGATGGACCCGATATATGTGGATCAGAGTACTGGGAAGTCTTAACCCAAGGAAGTCTATATGAGTTGGGAGAGAGCGTGAACTCCCCCAAAGAACCAAAGATGAACTTAAGTTCTCTTTGCTTAAAATGTACGCGAGTCCATCCTCAAGTCTTCGTCAACCTTCTTGTGAAAAAAGCACTCTTGTGAACGCAAAAGCAAAAAGCACTGAATTATGCATGTCTGGTCAATTCTGACAAATTATGCATGTCTGGTCAATTCTTTGTCAGACCCTCTTCCGTAAGCAAAAGCAAAAGCACTGAAGCATGCTTGTCTGGTCAATTCTTTGTCGGACCCTCTTGTGTAAGCAAAAGCAAAAGCACTGAAGTATGCTTGTCTGGTCAATTCGTTTGCACGTAGCCAAATTCCACACCAAACAGGCTCGTTTGTTCACGCGCAACGTGTTTTGCAATTTCAGGACCAGGACGTGGAAAATACCAAGAAACTCGGGTTGATAGTGTCGAAAAGCATAAAGACCCTCATTCAAATGTTTGGAAAATCTCAACTTTGTTTATCTCCTCGTGGAGGAGGAACTGTATCTTCTTCGCAATTTCCACAAAAGAATCAGCTAAAGTCTCCCGCTTAGATCCCTTTTAGCTTTGACAATAGGGATCTATTTTGTACACGTAGTTTGCAAAGTGAAACTCAAATTGCATAAAAGATTAACATTAGCATGGACCTAAAATTAAAGAACATAGAAACCTTTAACCAATATCTTTCAATTTTCTGAACCATTAGGTGAAATCAAAGTACATAGACTTTGAAGAAGGTTAGCCAACTAAAATTGCCCAATCTAATATGTAGAGTTAAACCGAAGCCGAGAGAGCAGTTGCTGCTATACTGTTCACGAGACACTTCTCTATAGCTCTATGCTTATGACATGACATGAAATTTGGCATTGTGTTGCCATGTGGCCCAATGACCTTACAAATTATTTACATATCATCCTGTGCAATGTGTTATTTTCTAGTGCTATTTATAGATAAAGTCAAAGTTTAACATCTTCAAATACAAAAATATATATATATATATATATTTTATCTAGAGGTAGGCTTAGGCAAAACAATTAATTTAAACTTAGCGAAATAATTGAATTAAACAACAAATAGTATAGAAATGTGTCTTATAAATAAGTAGTACATATTGCAGTAATTGTCTTCTTCCACGAAGCTTCGACATTTTTTCTTCGAAAAACTCGAAAAATAATGTTACCCATATTTTACCTAAATTTGACTGAATTTGGTCAAGCATAACTTTTTCGTATAAGGTACAATTGAACCGATTTTTCCCCCATGGAAAGCTGGTGACTTCAATTTAGCTAAAATGCGGTTCACCTTAGATTGCGGACTTTGGGCGGTCAGGCCAGTTTGAACTTGGCAAAAAGTTCTGATGTTTTTGTCATAAAAATTCCGATCTTTGTGATTTTGATGGTGTTGGAAAGCTTATGATTTAATCTTTATGGTGGAACTAATCTATCGGGTAAAATTATAAAGTTTCCGACACCTCAAGATCGTACAGCCGTGCTTAGAAAAACTTGATATATTGAGATCTGGCTGTCCGAATTGGGCAAATTGGGTATCTTTAGAAAGCTTTTGACAAGCACACCTGATTACAACCTTCGACTGAACTTTTAATGAAGTTTGACTCTCGGTCAACTTTGCTATGGCACTGAAAGGTCGCTTGAGTCTTTAGGGACCTTTCGAATGTGTTCAATAATGCAATGGAGGCTCTGTCCACAAGTGATTATTTATCGAGCAATCCAGCTTTGCCATTTCTGTTCCTTATTTGATGGAGTTAGCCAACAAATAGGGTGACCCTCTTTTCGGTCCATTCGTTATTGCCGAAATAGAATATTCTGGAGTTCTACAAAGACATTCCACATGTTCTTTTAGTCTGTACTGTGTTGGATCCAAAATTGAATATGAACGAGCTCGGAGTTCTGCTTCCAATATATTATGAAAACTTTGGCCTAGATGAATTGTGAGATATAGAACAAATCTTGGTGATGGTGAGGACTTGGCTACATAATCTATGGATCAATGCAATCACATCCATTGATTTTTTGTAATTTATATAGCTAATGGATTTGATAGACCCAATTTATGGAGACTTGAGAACTAGCAAGTCTAATCTAGTGAAGCCTATTTGAGTTAGGAGAGAAAATGAACTTCCTTAAGAAACAATTTTTTTTTTTTTGATCAACTAAGAAACAAAATTGAACCTGCCATTTTTCTTTGCTTATATTGTACAGAAGTCAATCTTGAAGTCTTTGTCCGACCCTCTTGTGTGAAGGCAAAAGATAAAGCACAGAAGTATGTTTTGTCTAGTCAATTCGCTCGTTGTGCACTGGTCTACGCATTGCCAAATTGCACGGCAAATAGGCTCGTAATTCGTGTGTTCACACAAGTACACACAAAGATGTCAATACTTACAAGTTCCGTTTGGAGATTGGCAACCCACTTGGAAGATTGGCAAAGAGCATTTTGAAATTTCAGGCCCTGAAAAATACCGGGAAACTGCGGTTGATATTATCAAAAAATCATAAAAGTCAAACTTTCGAGAATAAAATGTTTGAAGAATCTCAACTTTATTGGAATTATTGTGAAGGAGGGACCACATTTTCTTGGAAATTTCCATAAGAGATCAACATCCAATTAAGCGATATGAGTCCAATGCTAAATCAACCAAAAACAAATTATAGAGACGAATCAAATCCCGATAGAATCAACATTTGATTTAAATATCAGCGTGCAAATTTATTTGGTGTACAATTTCAATCCGCAATCAATTTTATTTTGTTACCGTTCAATCTAACATCGAAGTGCAATCATAGCTTGTAATAATGGTCTATATTAGGTTCATGTAACTTTATTGCAAAAGCGACTAATTACGAGTAGCTTTTTGGGTTTTTTAATTTACGAAGGAAGGCTGCAGGTAGCTTCCAGGCAAACGACGCGTCGTACCAAAGCAATGGCAATTGGCAAGTGAAACTCATTTTAAGTTGTCCAGCTACATCCAACATTTAACCATTCATTAACACACAACTTATACTTCCGAGACCACCTCCTCCTCTTCGACCACTTCTATCAATTATTTACTCAACTTAGCCTGAATGCTTTTGTTTGCTTATAAAGGAAAGCCGCAGGTGATTTCCCAGGAAACGCAGTGGAAGTGAGCGATTTCACTCCGTTGCTTCGTCAAGTTGTTGCAAGGATCAGGCTCAAACTTCCCGAGTTACCGGGCGGACTCAATTCAGGGATCAATCACTCCGTCGTCCTCTCAGAATGAAGGGAAAGTGGGAGGGAGAAGAGACGGCTCCGACAGCTTCAGCAAGTAGTAGCCATGATGATGGATCAAGGAGGGGTTATGAGGTGTTCTTGAATTTCAGAGGACCTGACACCCGCTTAACCATCGTTGATTGTCTTTACAATGACTTGATCCGAGCGGGCATCCGTGCTTTTAAAGACGATAAAGAGCTCCGATTTGGTGAAAAGATTGAAGGTGGCCTCTTGCAAGCAATCAATGACTCCAGAATTTACATCCCGATTTTCTCCAAAGATTATGCTTCAAGTAAGTGGTGCCTCCGTGAGCTGGCACTCATAATGGAGTTATCGAGAGATAATGATGAGAAAGTGATCCTGCCTATCTTCTACGATGTGGACGTGGACGATGTCAAGCTTAAGACTGATTTATATAAGGATGCCTTCCAAAAGCACAAGAATGACTCTGTGGAGGATTTAACGAAGCAGTGGGAGGAGGCTTTAAGAGATGTTACCAGAATTAGTGGAAAGAAACTAAAAGATTACGGGTATTGTTTTCTTCTCCATTGACTTTATTTTCTTATTGACAATTTCAATTTCTTATTCCTTCAAAGAATAGTTAGATTCAGTTTGCTGCTGTCCAAACTTATGTAATGTTTGGTTGGATTTGACGCAATGATCTGTCATTTTTTAAACCAAGTTTGCTCAGAGGGCGAGATTTCTTGCACAAATTGACTTTTCATTTTTAAAACCAAGTTTTGATAACAATTAATGTTAAGGTATATCAACTTGATTGATTAATATATAATGGAAAAAAACCAAGATATCCATAAACATCTAAGATGTGTTAATATAGTATGACTATATGTGTGAAAAATTTAAGTTTCTTAACTTCAATTGCATTCTGTACATAAAGTTAAAGACGTGTTACAATTTTCTTGACCTTATGCCTATGATGTTTGCCTGAAAAATTAGATCGAGTTTAATATTATATCCTTTCCTTTTGTTATACTAATGAAAGCTGAGGAAGAATTGGCCCAAAATAGGAGAGCTCAGTAAGGAGCTTCTTTATGCGTCCGAGCTATTAATGGTTATAGTTAGTTCATACTTGTTAGTGTATGATGTACCCGAGGGAGACGAAAAAATGCGCAGGAAACATAGAGGAAGTCTTTGGGATACTTTTCTAAAACTTAACAGCGAAGAGGAAGAAATGATAGAGCTGACCCCCTTTGGGATTTGACTCAGTGACTCTGGGAAGGATATGGCGAAGTACTGGGAGTAGGCTTTAAAAGATTACGGTATTATTAGCTTCTTCCATAAAGTTTATTTCCATTTAATCAATTTCGAGATTATATTTTATGATACTTTTTCCAAAATAAGAACTTTCAGTTTGGCGCTGTCCAATCTTATGTGATGTATGGTTGGATCGGCCGAGGCAGGAATTTTGCTCAGGGAGCAAGGTTTCTTGCAAAAATTGACTTTTCACTTTTTATCCCAAGTTTTGGCAACAAAGAGTCTCAAGCTATATCAACTTAATTAATTAATTAATCAATAATGCAAAAAAATATTTTTATGAAAATCTAAGAGTTGATGAAATAGTAAGACAACATATGTGTGAAAAGTAAATATTTAAATCTCTTAACTTCGCAGCTCACTTTTCAGCTAGCAAAATGCTTTTAAAAAACTTTGGTCGTTTCTCTTGCTTTGACCAATTCACGGCCCCAAATTGGGTACCACAGGGTGCGGATTTCCTCAGCCTCGTGACCATCCTAGTTTTAAAGTTGTCAAGTTTTATATGAAGCTACCAACCTTAATTTGTGTCTTACCAATTACTTTTCGATTATTTTACAAACTAATTTAAGGTGACCGGTGTTTATTTGAGTCATTTACTAAATTTATTTGATCGTTTGCCGATTTAAAATTTTTATAAAACCTGCCATCTCATATTTGAATTGTTTACTTCACATTTGATAAAACCAATACTAGAAACAAATTACTGACTCAAATATGAGTTTTCTACTAGCTAACCTCTGATTAAGTTACTGACTAATTTAAGTCACCCATTGCCATGTGAGCCGCTCATCAATGTTTATTTATTTGTTGAAAATTCCCACCTTTCATAACAAACTTTTGTTATCAACGGACCCGCTTTGATTAGCATAGTTCACAAATATTCTGAGATTAGGAACTCAATTATCAAAATACCAAGCATAATTTGAGTTACTTGCCAACTTATTCCGATTAAATTACCAACAAATTTAATGTGACTAATGAAATTGCTAAGTTAAACCAGTTGATAGCTTATTCGGAAAAATGATTGTTGGCAACTCAAATGAAGGCTAATAAATACTCTGAAAGTGTTCCTCATTTTCGGTTACTACCCTATTACTCGGGTACATTAAGAAAAACGCTTTTGAGCTTTTATTCTTGTTTCCTAAATTCCAGGTAACTGCCTGGTGAGAAAATCTTTTTCTTTTATGTCAATCTTCAAACTCATCCTTAGTGGCTGAAGAGATAAAAAAGACCGGATTTACCGAGGAATTCCGGTCAAAGCCCAATTAGACCTTCGTCGTGAAATAACCTTTTTCCTACCATTTACCGGACCAAAGAATCCTGATAGTAGCAGGTTTCATTTTTTTTTTTTCCCTTTTTGTGGCAAACGGCTCGCAGCATGAATGATCACTCATTTCATGCTGGTTGCTTTCAAAGTCAATTACTTTGAATTTGATGATAACCTTCCAGTGACACGTTATGCAGGCATAGATTCCATATGTGATTTTTTTTTTTTTTTATCTGAGATGATTGCATGTTATGTATGTGACAGCCTATCTGAACTTACAAAACTCATGGTGGAAGAGGTTTCAAATTTGCTATGGACAAGACGGACGGACATGTCTAATCATTTGGTGGGAATTAAGGATCGAATGGATCACATTATGAAGCTATTAGACGTAGGAGCTTTTGATGTACGGTTTATTGTGATTCATGGTATGGGTGGCATCGGAAAAACGACACTAGCCGAGGCCGTCTTCAGGCAAATCTACCCTCAATTTCGGGATTATTGCTGTTTTCTTAAAGATGTTCGAACTCATGATATAATAGACTTACAAAAGAAATTGTTGTTCGACATTCTCAATCTTAGTTACCCAAACTCCTTCCTTGATGAGGTGATCAAGACAAGGTTTCTTGGCAAGAAAGTTCTCATTGTTCTTGACGACATCAACAATCGAGACCAAATCATGAGACTTGCTGGTGAGCCCAACTGGTTTGGTGGGGGTAGTAGAATCATCATAACAACTAGGAATATTGAATACCTAGTAAAGGAAGGTGAGGATGACAATGTCCTAACCTCTATTAGTGGACAATTTTCATTCTACAACATGCTGGATATGAATTCGCATGATGCTCTTCAACTTTTCTGTGAGCGTGCCTTGGGATGTGCCGAGCCTCCACCTGGTTATGTGGATATCACAAAAGAGCTAATCAATACACTTGGAGGACTTCCATTGGCTCTCGATGTTGTAGGTTCGATGCTCCGTGGAAAATGTCGAAGAACATGGGAAGATGCCCTATGTAAGTTAAAGATGGTGATGAATGAGGATGTCAAAAAGAAGCTAATGATAAGCTACGAAGCATTGGAACCTAATCAACAACAAATTTATCTTGATATCGCATGTTTCTTCATCAACGAAGAGAGAACAACTGTAGTTAAATATTGGGACTCGATTTTTGGTTATCCGACTGAAATCGAGGTCAATATCCTCAAACGTATGTCTCTAATAAAAATATCCTACAATAATAAACTATGGATGCATGACCAACTTAGAGACCTTGGAAGGAGTATTGTCCATCAAGAAAGTGGCGAAATCCATATGAAGGGTAGCAGATTGTGGTCTCCCAAGGATGCCTTCCGTAGTAGACATTTAAACCGTAATCTTTACCTCTAAATGTTTTCCAATGCATCCATTAGCATCACCACCTTTTTATCTAATTTCAAGTCAAAGTGACATATGTACTCATTGATTGCTACTTTTGTTTTCCAGGGAACCAAAGACATAGTGGCACTCAATCTTGGTACACCTAGCCCGAATAAGATGCACATATTTAAGCACAAGCAATTTATGGGCTTGGTCAACCTTAGGTTCCTTCAATTGGACCATGGAAATTTTGAAGGAGACTTTAAGAATGTTTTCTTCGAGTTGAGATGGCTCTCTTGGAGCAATTGCCCTTCGAAATTCCGAGCTACCAATTTTGGGTTGAAGAACCTAACGATTCTCATGCTATCTGGGAATAATGTTACTGAAGATTGGGGAGGATGGTGTCAAATCATGGTATGATCTCACAACATACTTTTGCATTACATTTACTCTTTTACTCTTCCTCTTTTCTGAGTTTCAAACAATTACTTTATAGTTGGCAGAACAATTGAAAATCCTACAGCTTGAGAACTGTTCATTCCTTATAAAGATGCCCAAGTTCTCTACATTCTCACAGCTGGAGAAATTGATTCTTAGATGCGTTCGACTAAGAAAGATTGACAATTCCATCATCAATCTACAACATCTTGATTACCTAGAGATAAAGAGTGAAGCTATTGAGTTGCTACCGGAGTCCATCGGTGATCTAAAATCTTTGACAGTGCTAAGAATAGAACGTACACCCTCAATGAAGCCTCACTCGATTGGCAATTTAGCAAAGGTGAAGTCTCTAATCTTGCCATGCAAGGAACTTCAAAAGCTTCCTGACTCTATCGGACAATTGAAGTCACTACTTAAGCTAGATGTCCAATATTTAAAAATTAGTGAATTACCTCCTTCTATTGGAAATCTTGAAAGGTTGAAAGTTTTACACATTAGGAATTCCTATCTAGAAAAGCTACCAGATTCGATTGGGAGGCTCCAATCATTGGTCAAGTTGGATTTGAGCGATTCAAGAATCGGGAGCTTACCTGATTGTATTGGAAATCTCAAAAAGTTGAAGGTACTAAATCTCAATTATAGTTGCATAAGTGAACTTCCGAAAACCATAGGAATGTTGGAAAATCTGGAAGTGTTAGTTGTCTGCTCTGAACATCTGGTGGGGGAAATTCCAAGTGAAATCGGGGCACTATCCTCATTGAAATATCTATACTTAAACAACGGTCGCTTTAGTGGATTGCCTACAACGATCCATCAGCTTACAAATCTCCAGCAACTTTATTTACGGCACTGTAATTCAATCCAACAGCTACCGGAGCTTCCCAAGAGTCTAACGATTTTAACCCTTACATCGGATTCATTGACCACGATCCCCGACTTCTCAAACCTAATCAATTTAGTTAAACTTATTGTAATTGGATATTCAATTGAAGAACTCAACACAGAGGGGATCGTGAGACTACCTGCTCTGAAACGAATGGTCCTACATGTTGGAAAAATGGCCCTGCCTCCGACCGATTTCAGTTCACTCTCTCAGCTACGAAGCCTCAACATAAATTATGCTGAGCCCCAATCCCTTATCGGGCTCCCATCCAGCCTTAAATATTTGTTGTTATACGATGTCCAGTCACCGATAGATTGGTCAGTCTTTTCCAACTTGGAGAATTTGTCGACGCTGTCTATTTATGGATATTCGCCAAGAGAGATTCGATTCGAGGTGCTTGGAGAGCTACGGAAATTCAATGAATTGTGGCTGTCTGACTGTCCATTGCTCAAGACGCTGCCCGTTCTGCCTGGTCTAAAGGAGATCCAGTGTTTGTGCCTAATGCGTTTGCCTCTGCTAACTGAGATTCAGGGTTTAGGAGAATTGAAATCATTGCAGCATTTGGATATTCGGGAATGCAATTCCATCAAAAGCTTGAGCGAATCTGATATTTCTAATCTACAGAATCTAAAATGTTTGAGGTTTCGGCGATGTGAATCATTGGAGAGGGTGCTGGGTGTGCCAAAATCTTGTCGACTCTGGGTCGATTATTGCCCGAGGTTCAATAGAGATGGATAAGATATGTATCATTTGATTGGCAAAGATAGTCGATGATGGTAAGTCAATAGAACTAGAGTTCATTTTTTGTTGTGTCCTGTTTTATGAGTTTTCCTTCAGCTAACCTTTCATCTTGGTTCTGGAACCACCTCTTGCATTCGTTCATCCTGTTGTCTCTGAGGGAAATCCTCTTTCATGTATCATGAACGTGTGATACTTTGACTTGCCTACTTGACAATGGTGATACCTAGCTGGTTTATGTTGTGCACCAGCATAACGTCGGGATTGACATGCTTCACAACACCTATTTTGTTTAGAAAATATGGATAAAGTGGAAGGGAACTTTTAGATAGTAAGCACACTAAAGATGCTGACAAATGCCGGGTTTTGTTGTAAGGCTGAGGTGGCTGAGACTTGAGAGTACTAGTCTCATCTTATGGAGTGTTTTTTTTTTTTTTTTTAATTAGTAGAGAACAATCATGATTTATGAGGACTGAAATAAAGGAATTATTGCTTGGTTAGCGGAAGAGTGAATCGTTGATACCTATTATGTAATATGAGTGATTTAGTTATTTCCTTCACGAAGAATTGGAGGCGTTTTTCTGGTTACTTTTGAATTGAAGTGGAGAAGCTTCAAGTCTTGAGTCATGGTGTGATTTTTGAACTATCTTTCTTCATTCTAGTATTTAGCCATTTATGTGTGAAATTCATGCTATGAGACAATTGATATTGGAGTAAAGTTGTCTATATGGTAAAACCACTATTTCTTTTAAGACTAGGTTTAGCTACATCGAGTTGTGCATTTTGCAATTTCTGGTGTTAGGAAAGGGGACCTTCGTGTCATTGAAGACTAGATTTTGTTAATTCTTTTAGCTGACTTATTGCACCTTTCCTCATCTCTCTCTCTTTCTGTGCTTATAATGTGGTTACTGTTAACTTGTTAAATAAACATGCTTGATCTTTGTGTCTATCATTTTTACATTTGCTGATAAAACATTTTTGCGCAAGCTCCTTCGACACCATGGTGAAATGTTCTTTTGCATGGACGTCCAGGCTTTGGCAAGACATATTGTTGATGCTACAACAACAACAACTTGTTCTCTTCAATCCATATAAGTAAAAGGGCGAGCTGTGGATAAGTGCATCGGTACTTTTTAACAAGCTGTAAGAGTCTTCTTTTCAACTATACAGATGTTTATTGAGTTCCATTATGCAATCTTCTATTGAACTCTGTTATTTCCATACGTTTCACAATTTTGTGCTTTCTTCTTTTGCTTTTGTATGCATTTAATAGAGGTCCCTTCATCTATGCCAGCAGTCAAAATAGGATAACTACTAGCAGCAATGAGGATCCTACCACTACAGCCAAGATGTTCTAATTGTATTATTTTAAACAACAGCAATGAGGATTCACCCATAACCAATGAAGAGCCAAGTTAAAATAGTTCGAGTTTTCTCACGCATGAATGAGAGAATCCTCTATGAAGATTAAGAGAAAGATTAAGATGTAAGATATTTGAAGTTTTCCTCTACTAGAAATTTGAAATATGTGATCAAATGTCTACTGGATCATCTGTTCTGCACATTGACAGCATTGATTTTGGGAACAAACTAGAGAAATTTTGAATATTTGAGAGTAATGGCAATTTTAAAATTACAGATCTGGATATATTCTCAGAGGCAGCATCTGTAATACCTTGCCTTCTCTTTTTTCATGAATTTGATTCCATTGTGTTGAAGAGGGGGCATGATAATACGGGGTCACTGACCATGCCATCAATTAGTTAGTTTCTTGCATTCAATGACACTTATAAAGTGGTCGTGTGAAATATAGTTGATGGCATGACTCACTAATAGTTTGTCATTCATTGGTGCAGTGTTTTTACTGAATCAGATGATGTTGAAGGAGACTTTAAGCGCAAGCAATTTATGGGCTTGGTCAACCTTAGGTTCCTCCAATTGGACCATGGAAATTTTGAAGGAGAATTTAAGAATGTTTTCTTTAATTTGAGATGGCTCTCTTGGAGCAATTGCCCTTCAAAATTCCGAGCTAGCAACTTTGGGTTGAAGAACTTAACGATTCTCATGTTGTCTGGGAATGACGTTACTGAAGATTGGGGAGGAAGGTGTCAAATCATGGTATGATCTCACGACATCCTTTTGCATTATATTTACTGTTCCTCTTTTCTGAGTGTCTACTCAATTACTTTCTAGGTAGCAGAACAATTGAAAATCCTACAGCTCAAGGATTGTCCATTCCTTAGAAGGACGCCCAAGTTCTTTGCAATCTCGCAATTGGAGAAATTGATTCTTAGATGCGGTCGACTAAGAAAGATTGACAAGTCCATTGGCAATCTACAACATCTTGATTACCTAGAGATAAAGAGTGAAGCTATTGAGTCGCCACCAGAGTCCATCAGTGGTCTAAAATCTTTGACAGTTCTAAGAATAGAACGGACACCCTCAATGAAGCCTCACTCGATTGGCAATTTAGCAAAGGTGAAGTCTCTAATCTTGCCATGCAAGGAACTTCAAAAGCTTCCTGACTCTATCGGACAATTGGAGTCACTATTTAAGCTAGATGTACAATATTTAAAAATTAGTGAATTACCTCATTCTATTGGAAATCTTGAAAGGTTGAAAGTTTTATGCATTCGGAATTCCTCTCTAGAAAAGCTACTAGACTCGATTGGGAGGCTCCAATCATTGGTCAAGTTGGATTTGAGTGATTCAAGAATCGAGAGCTTACCTGATTGTATTGGAAATCTCAAAAAGTTGAAGGTACTAAATCTCAATGATAGTTGCATAAGTGAACTTCTGAAAACCATAGGAATGCTGGAAAATCTAGAAGAGTTAGATGCCTGCTCTGAACATCTGGTGGGGGAAATTCCAAGTGAAATCGGGGCACTATCCTCATTGAAATATCTATACTTACGCAACGGTCGCTTTAGTGGATTGCCCACAACGATCAATCAGCTTACACATCTCCAGCGACTTTATTTTCAAGACTGTAATTCAATCCAACAGCTGCCGGAGCTTCCCAAGAGTCTAACATTTTTAACCCTTACATCATATTCATTGACCACGATCCCCGACTGCTCAAACCTAACCAATTTAGTTGACCTTACGATAATTGGATATTCAATTGAAGAACCCAACACTGAGGGGATTGTGAGACTACCTGCTTTGAAACTAATGGTCTTACACGTTGAAAAAATGGCCTTGCCTCTGACCGATTTCAGTTCCCTCTCTCAGCTACGAAGTCTCAGCATAAATTATGCTGAGCCCTAATCCCTTATCGGGCTCCCATACAGCCTTCAAGATTTGTGGTTATGTGAAGTCCAGTCACCGATAGATTGGTCAGTCTTTTCCAACTTGGAGAATTTGTCGACGCTGTCTAATAATGGATATTCGTTGAGAGAGATTCGATTCGAGGTGCTTGGAGAGCTACGAAAATTCAATGAATTGTGGATGTCCGATTGTCCATTGCTCAAGACGCTACCCGTTCTGCCTAGTCTGAAGGAGATCCAGTGTTTGTCCCTGGATCGATTGCCTCAGCTAACTGAGATTCAGAGTTTGGGAGAATTGAAATCATTGCAGGATTTGTATATTTGGGAATGCAATTCCATCAAAAGCTTAAACAAGTCTGATCTTTCTAATCTAAAGAAACTAAAAAGTTTGAGGTTTTGGCGATGTGAATCATTGGAGAGGGTGCTGGGTGTGCCAAAATCTTGTCGACCCGAGGTCGATTATTGCCCGAGGTTCAATAGAGATGGATAAGATATGTATCATTTGATTGGCAAAGATAGTCGATGATGGTAAGTCAATAGAACTAGAGTTTGTTTTTTGTTGTGTCCTGTTTTGTGAGTTTTCCTTCAGCTAACCTTTCGTCTTGGTTCTGGAACCACCTCTTGCATTTGTTCATCCTGTTGTCTCTGAGGGAAAATCCTCTTTCATGTATCATGAACGTGTGATACTTTGACTTGCCTACTTGACAATGGTGATACCTAGTTGGTTTATGTTGCGCACCAGCATAACGTTGAGATTGACATGCTTCACGGCACCTGTTTTGTTTAGAAAATATGGATAAAATGGAAGGGAACTTTTAGATAGTAAGCACACTAAAGATGCTGACAAATGCCGAGTTTTGTTGTAAGGCTGAGGTGGTTGAGACTTGAGAGTATTGGTCTCTTCTTATGGAGTGTTTTTTTTTTTTTTTAAAAATTAGTAGAGAACAATCATGATTTATGAGGACTGAATTAAAAGAATTATTGCTTGGTTAGCAGAAGAGTGAATCGTTGATACCTATTATGCAATATGAGTGATTTAGTTATTTCCTTCACGAAGAATTGGAGGCGTTTTTCTGGTTACTTTTGAATTGAAGTGGAGAAGCTTCAAGTCTTGAGTCACGGTGTGATTTTTGAACTATCTTTCTTCATTCTAGTATTTAGCCATTTATGTGTGAAATTCATGCTATGAGACAATTGATATTGGAGTAAAGTTGTCTATATGGTAAAACCACTATTTCTTTTAAGACTAGGTTTAGCTACATCGAGTTGTGCATTTTGCAATTTCTGGTGTTAGGAAAGGGGACCTTCGTGTCATTGAAGACTAGATTTTGTTAATTCTTTTAGCTAACTTATTGCACTTTTCCTCATCTCTCTCTTTTTTTGTGCTTATAATGTGGTTACTCTTAACTTGATAAATAAACATGTTTGATCTATGTGTCTATCATTTTTGCATTTGCTAATAAAACGTTTTTGTGCAAGCTCCTTCGGGACCGTGGTGAAATGTTCTTTTACATAGACATCTAGGCTTTGGCAAGACATATTGTTGGTGCTACAGCAACGACTTGTTCTCTTCAATCCATATTAGTAAAAGGGTGAGCTATGGATAAGTACATTGGTACTTTTTAGCAAGCTGTACAAGGCTTCTTTTCAACTATGTGGATGCTTATTGAGTTCTATTATGCAATCTTCTAATGAACTTTGTTATTTCCATATATTTCACAATTTTGTGCTCTCTTCTTTTTCTTTTGTATGCATTTAATAGAGGTCCCTTCATCTATGCCATCAGTTGAAATAGGATAACTAGTAGTAGCAATGAGGATCCTACCACTGCAACCAAGATGTTCTAATTATATTATTTTAAACAACATAAATGAGGATTCTCCCATAACCAATGAAGAGCCAAGTTAAAATGGTTATTGAGTTTTCTCACGCATGAATGAGAGAATCCTTTATGAAGATTAAGAGAAAGATTAAGATGTAAGATATTTGAAGTTTTCCTCTACTAGAAATTTGAAATTTGTGATCAAATGTCTACTGGATCATCTATTCAGCACATTGGCAGCATTGATTTTGTGAACATACTAGAGAAATTTTGAATATTTGAGAGTACTGACAATTTTAAAATTACAGGTTCGGATATATTCTCGAAGGAAACGGCTATTGTGACATCCCGAATTTCGCTCCGTCCTGAATATGTGAAATGGGTATTTCGTCGGCGCGCCTATGGTCCTTTATCTATGAGCTGATCACTCACAAGTTAACCAATCTATTGGGTGAAGCCGTTAAGGGATATAACCGCGGTAAAATCCCTAAAAGCGACCCGATAGGTCGGATTGGACTAAAATCGCGTTCGATCGATTTTAACCAGAAATTGAATTCGGTTTCGGAAATCAGATGTTCGAGCATATCACAATTCATTTATAAGATGTCGTCTTGTCTTTTAAAGTAATTTCGTTGAGTTCGAGATTTTACGAAAATCCATTCGGATGTCGCAGAAAATAGCGGAAATTCGGATGGGCTCAATTGAAGAAAATTTAGACTTCCAACCCGAGCTATATGGTGTTGGGGACTTACGGAAAATTTATGGGCTTTTTCCTTGGAATATTTGGACATCGATTTGGGGAATTGAGTGAGGAAATTAAAGTTCATTTTGGTTAAATTCGGAGCAATGGAAGAGAGCTGCATTTTGGCTTCAAGTTGGAATTTTGGTGGATAATTTGCAAGATTTTAATTCAGGGACATAAGAGGATAATTATGGAAACTTTAGGGGACAAGGTTTTAATGCAAATGGATTAGTTTCATTGACCTTTTCTCTCTCTTTCCCCCCAAACTTGCGAAGCACACCAAGCAAGCCAGCTGCTTCCCACCGTCGCCACTCCCTTTTCATTTCTTTCGGTGCAGCTCCTTCCACGTCAACCCTCTCTCTTCCTTCACGTTGCTGCCCCCCATTCTTATTCTTTTCCCATGCGCCTTCATCTCCATTTTTTATCTTTTGCAAACGAAGCCACCTCCACTGAAACTCCCTCTCCCATCTCACGTTGCCACACGGCGTCTCATCCTTTCACCAAGTCAACAATTAGCACCAACGTTCCATAGAATCACTTGCTGTTGACTTCTCTTCATGCGCCAATCTCCTCTCCACGCGGCCAAGGACACACTGCTTCTTCGTGTCTTTAGTTGGATCGGTGAGCCCATCAATTCCAGCAACGTCTTCGGCCAGCAAATTCAACGTCCGAAGCCACAGCCCAGTAACCGAGCGCCTACTGCTTCTCCATCGGATCAACTCGCATGCTATCTTCTCCACCGTCAACTGAGCAAACTGTGAAGCTAACTCCTTCCTCCGTGCGCCAGCTGCCAGCAACTCCACCGAATCCCCTTCCTTTCGGTCAACCAGCGAAGCTGGTGCTGACTTTTGAAACTCCACGCGGCCAGCGCACCAACGAAACCCACCGAAGCTGCTCGCGTGAAGCCCAGCCCATCAACAGCTTCTGCACGTCCACGCCTTCATCTGTGTCGGTCAATCAAAGGAGCTCTCCTCGCCGGTTGTTGACCATCGAAGGCGCCGCAACTCCTTTGCATCGACGCCAACGAAGCCAGTCACAATCTCAGCCTTCAGCCCATCTTCGGGTTTTCTTATGCAGCCCACCGAGCAGCCAATTGAAGCCCATGTGAAGTTCAGCTTCTTCAGCCCAAAAGCCCAACAGTTGGGTCATTTGAAGCCCACTTGAACAGCCAAGTTCGGCCCAAGAACTCGGTAGCCCGCCATCAGGCCATGCATTTTCTGGGTCAGTCCATTGAAGCCGAAGCCAGCCCAGTCTTGAAGCCCATCAAATTCAGATTCAGCAAGCCCAAGCCCGCGAGTTCAGTCTAAGCCCAGAAATTTCTATGGGCTTGCGAGGCTTTTGAGCCCGGTCTGTGTGCCCGTCGACACCGCCGAAAAGTTGGAATTCGGCCGCCATCGCGTCGCCATCATGTCGCCGTCGTGATTCCGGTCTTCGCTTTGCCAAGTGAGTAATCTCACTAATCCTTGCTTAGTAGACTAATGATGCTTAAGGGTTGATTAGATTTAATTAAGTACAATTAGGTGGTTAGATTAGCATGGATTTGCGATTATTAGTTAATTGCATTGCATATTAGTTAGGTGGTTAGCGTACTTAGCTAGAGAACTGTCTATACTATTTATTGAATGTATCTCGGGATTTTTCCCAATCCAATTTGGCTTCCAATTAGGCATTACGGGCCTAAATTGGATTTATCGTATTTATTTATTAATTTTCGAAATTATTTAATTAAATTATTTTTCGAAAATTAGGCGGAGAGATAGCCGACGACCGGAATTTCGTGCTTATTGTCGTGGAGCAGTCCATTTATTTATTTGAGCTTTAATTTATGTCAAATTGATTTAATGATGTACTTTTAAGTTATGTTCTTAAATAATGCAATTTTGGCTATGTGATTGACGATTGGTCGAGTATCAGTTGTTAGAATCAAAAGTGAGTTGGTAAATCACCTGGAGAATGCACGTGACCCGGTGAATTGGAGTGTCACCTGGGAAGGACACGTGGCTCCGTGATTGGATATGTCACATTGGCGAAAAGGTAGCCTTAGAGAATGCACTTGGCTCGGAGACTTGGTATGTCTTCCTAGAGAATGCACGTGGCTTGGTGACAGAGTATGGTATCATAAAAAGGGTCGGGTGGGACCGTAAAGCCACTAGATCTTGAGAGGGTCGGATGGGACCGTAAAGCCACTAGATCTTGAAAGGGTCGGGTGGGACCGTAAAGCCACTAGATCTTGAGAGGGTCAGGTGGGACCGTAAAGCCATTAGATCTTGAGAGGGTCGGGTGGGACCGTAAAGCCACTAGATCTTGAGACTGTCGGGTGGGACCATAAAGCCACTAGATCTTGAGAGGGTCAGGTGGGACCGTAAAGCCATTAAATTTTGGAAAGGTCGGGTGGGACCATAAAGCCATTGAATCTTGAGAAGGTCAGGTGGGACCGTAAAGCCATTAAATCTAAGAAAGCTGATTGGTGGGGCCATGATTATCACCTATAAATAAGTTGTGTCCTAAGGACCGTGATTCATATTTGGAAATTGAGTTAGAATAATTGAAATGACCGGAAGTAGTTTTGTTGGTATGTAATCGACTAGGTCGATTGATCATTGCGTTGATTTGATATTGTGAATTGATTGATTTAATGTAAACGACTGGTGAATGGTCCGATTGACATGAAATCGACTAGGTCGATTGATCGAGATATCGATCTGTGATGTGATTGCTTGGGTGCCTATTGAATTGTGCTAATATGCAGGTGGAATTCAAGGCTAAGGTAAGTCCTCTGACCCTTGCGTGTATAGGCAGCCCGGTTAGCGTATTGGTTTCCTAATCGAGTCTTAGTGGGGTAGAACTTGCTGAGACATAGTCTTATCCCGTTTGTAGGAAAACATTTCAAGCCCGTAGATGAGCCTGTGTGTGAAATCCCGATTTTTTTCAAGTTTATTTTCAGTCAATTGAGTCGGGCAATTCATCTGTGCATATAGTTCGTTTCTCAGAGTTGGCCACTCACGAGAGAACTAGTCTATTGAGTGAAGTAATTAAGGAATTTTACCGCGCTAGACTTGGGGACTGATCACCCTCGGGTCGGATGCAAGAAAATTTCCCCAAAAGCTACTCGGTGGACTAGGCGCGCTAAAATCGCACAGTGGAATTAACCGTGAAATTGAAATTGAATTCGAAATTTGAAAGTCAAAGGGTGTTGCAAATCTTATTAGGAACATTGGATTAATTCATGGACTTTAATTTGGACTCAATTAGAAGAGAATTGATGGAAAATTGAAATAATTGAATGTGCAAGAACTTGGACCCCGGCGGAAAATGAATTGGACCTATTGGAAGATGTTGTGAGGATTTGAATTAGTGGAGAATGACATCAACAGGTGATGTCATGGTGGAGGGCAAATTCAAGGAGAGCTTGACAAGTGTCACATGCCAATTGGCTCACCAAAAGTGGGGATGTCACCCCCCCTTGTCTCCATCATCTTCAAGCTTGAGAGGAGAGAGATTGGGAGGGAAAGCAAAGAGAAAAACCAGCAGAACCGCACCCCCCCTCCGTCCGCCTTCGCCGCTCGACCGTCACCACCGCCGTTCGCCTTCGCCGTCGCAAGCCGTTGCACGCCGTCGCCATTCGCTGCTCGTCCGCGTGTGAGGCCCTGGGTGCGAGCTCGTTGCATCTCCGTCGCCGCCGTCTCCTCGCCCGAGCTGCTGGTCGCCGTTCGTCGCCCGCTCGTTCGCCGCCGTCGGCCCGCTCCAGCCTCTGCCGGCTGCTGCACAAGCTGTCGCTGGTCATTCTCCGCCGTTCTCCGCTCGTTCGCCGCCGTTCCGCCGCCCCTTTCAAGCCGGTTAGTTGCTGGAAAGAAAACCAGCAAGATCTAGTTCCTTCCAAGCTCGTTTTGGTCCCCTTTTAGTGCTCATTTGGTCTTGATTCGTGTAGATTTGTCGTCGGCGTCGTCATGCTCTTCGCCGGGGACTCGTCGGAAAGTGATTCCGGTGAGTTTACCTCACTAATCCGCGATTAGCGAGTTAATGATGCCTTAAGTATGTTTAGTTCAAGTTGATTGAGATTAGGTGGATAGTTTGGCTTAATTAGACATGGATTATATTAAGGTGATTAATTAAGGTAAAAGGGTGTTTAGTTTAATGGTTAAGTATGTTTATTTTTAAAATAAACCTTGATGTGACTTAAAGGAGTTTATTTATGATTTAAATAAATACTTTGAAATTGTTGGATTATTTAATAATATATCTTATTCCGAAATTCATTAAAATATTGTTTTATAAAAAAAAACTCGAAAAATTTATTTTGACCCTAGTTGCTCGGAATTTCATGCCGATCGCTCTGTGTATGTAGAATTTGAAATTGATGATTGGTTGTGGCGAATTGAGTGTGATTGTGATTTATGAGGATTCTTTAGAAAGCCCTAAGTGTGAGAATTGATGGGAGATTGGCTGTGATTAACCACCTATTAGAGGTCGTGCCTAGTGAGGCCGTGATTAACCACCGATTGGAGGTCGTGCCTAGTGAGGCCGTGATGAACCACCTATGAGAGGTCGTGCCTAATAGGGCCGTGATGAACCACCTAAGAGAGGTCGTGCCTAATGGGGCCGTGATTGACCACCTATTAGAGGTCGTGCCTAGTGAGGCCATGATGGACCACCTATGAGAGGTTGTGCCCAGTGAGGCCGGGATGAACCACCTATGAGAGGTCGTGCCCAGTGAGGCCGTGATGGACCACCTAATTAAAGGTCGTGCCGAGTGGGGCCGTGATTGCCACTGGTTATTAAGCCTTCCTATAGGGTCGAGATTGGAAGTAGTAATTGATTCACTAGAATGACATGTAATCGACCGAGTCGATTGATCGCTGAGACGATCCCCATGATTGAGCTTTGCTGATGATGTGATTGTATCTCCGTTGTTGAGTTATTAGAATTGTACATGGTTGAATTATATAAACTGTGCTAACTTGCAGATGAGGGCTAAGACGAGGTAAGTCTTCTTGATGTTGTGGCTAAGCTGCTTTGGGGCGTATTTACTTTCTAATAGGGGTTTAGGAGGGGTGAACTTGCTGAGACAAAGTCTCATCCCGGTTTGGGGAAAAATATTACAGGACCGTAGATGGCGGGACCCCCATAGAAGAATGGCATCCCAGTGCAGATTATTGAGCAGGTGCACACCTTTCCTGATCATGGGAGCCATTGGGTCTATGAGTTAATCAGGACTACTGTTTGGATCTAGGAGACTGAAGATGTTAGGGTACCCCATAGGTATAGAGCTTGGTTCCATTTTGGGGCCAATGGCTTTAGGATTGGTCCACTGGACAGCTTTGATATCTCATTGGCCGTGATGGATGCTATCCTGGGTTAAGGTGTAGCTGACCTTCCTGATGGTAGGGTGGATGACCCGTCGTCCCCGGACCCAGCGTTGTCAGTGGTGGAAGAAGTGGGATCGCCGAGCGAGTCCGATTAGTACTAGTAGGACTGTTCCTCGTTTTGGTGGGCTGACCCATGTTGTGTAGGCTAACCCCTTTTTGATGCACATAAACCTTGACCCATTTTTGGTGCATAGCCTCTGGATCCTGTTGATGTACCTAAACCTTGTAATGATGATGATGTATGAAAGTATGTTGTTTGATTTTGAATTGATGTTCCTGCTGTCCTATCCCGTATGCTTTTGTAAGGGGTTTCTTAGTATGTTCCGCTTGCGCATTAAAAAGAAAATTTGGGGTCGGCGACACTACCTAGGAATATCGCATTTACATGACCATGGTGGGTTGTTTCACGCGTCTCGGGGTTCGGGGCGTAACACTGTGAAGAAGGAACCATAAGAGGACGATGACCCAGTAAAAGATGAAGAGCTTAAATGATGTGAGCTTAGTGAAGAAGAGTCAGAAGAGGATTAGGATGATCCTGAGTACGACCCGGATGAGGACTGAGATCCCATCCTCTTTTGTGAATCCTGTCTAAACGTGAATAGTGTGAAACTAGAATGTCATGAATAGTCTTGTGAATAGACTTTGAGTTATGCCATGTATAAAGATTTGATTATGGATTTCAATATGAAAAATATGGCATTGCTTTTCTATCTCATTGTGTTATTGTCTGGGGATTTATCACTGCTTCTGCATGTGCTTAATGAATAAAAAGGGTTGGCGATACTTAGTCTTGGGATATCGCACTATAAAATCGACAAAGTAGTGTGTGCGTGCCTGAGGATCGGGGCGTGACAGCTATAACACCTTAACTTCTCTTGTTTCATGAATTTGATTCCATTGTGCTGAAGAGGGGGCATGATAATACGGGGTCACTAACCATGTCATCAATCAGTTAGTTTCTTGCATTCAATGACACTTATAAAGTGGTTGTGTGAAATATAGTTGATGGCATGACTCACTAATAGTATGTCATTCATTGGTGCAGTTTTTTTACTGAATTGGATGATGTTGAAGTTTAAAGTGGTGTGTTTGTGTTAGCAGGGACAAGGTAATAATTTCGTCTTACATGGTAACAAAAAGTACCCTCTTTACATAGCACACTAACTATAAATTGCCGTTGGAAATTGCATGGCCATTATGAATGCTTTGCCAAAAAAATTTCTATGAAGCATTTAATATGGAGACTACATAATAACCTTCAAGGCAGACTTTTAAATGCTAGACATGACTTTTCCTTGATTTAGAATTGTTTAACTTTGGATAGACAGTATTGGATAAACTACATATGTATCAAAGAAGGTAATAAACAATAGGATTGCTCGAATTACTTTTCAGTTGCTGAAGTAGCTTACAAGAAGTGTATTAAATTGGTCTTGAGCCTCTTCAACAACATCAATGGATGTTGATCATTTCAGTTTTGGGTGTGCCAAAATCTTGAACTCATCATCATTGACTACCTGAAGCTCAATAGAGATGGATAAGGTATGTATCATTTGATTGGCAAAGATGGTCAATGATGGCAAGTCCATAGAACTAGAGTTCGTTTTTTGCCGCGTCTTGTTTTGTGAGTTTTCTTTCAGCCAAGCTTTCATCTTCTTAGTTCTAGAACCACTGCTTGCATTCGTTCATCCTCTTATCTCTGAGCAAAATTCCTTTTTCACATGTCATGAACATGCGGTACTTTCACTTGCCTCCACGGTGGTGATGCTTTGCCGGTTTATGTTGTGCATCAGCATAATGTTAGGGTTGACATGCTTTGCAGAATGTAACTTGCTTAGATAGTAAGCACACTGAAGATGCTAACAAATGCTAGGTTTTGTTGAAAGGCAGAGGTGGTTGAGAGTACTGGTCATACCTTATGTAGTGTTTTTTCAATTTCACTACAGAACAATCATGATTCGTGAGGAATGAAATAAAGGAATTAACGCCTCGTTAGCGAAAGAGTGAATTGTTGATACCTTTTATGCTGTATGAGTTATTTAGTTACTTCCTTCATGAAGAATTGGAGGTGCTTTTGTAGTTACTTTTGAACTTACATTTTGTTTGTCTGTCTGTTATTCGTTCATTCCCTTCCATCTTATATTACCAAACACAGTTGAGGAAGATGTTGAAATTTGCCAAACAAGGCATTTACATTTTTGAATTCTTATTTGTTGTGCCGATGACATGTCTTTTTCTGAAGCCTTTGTTGTTTTGAGCTGGGTCCGAGAATTTGATGACTTCTACTCATCGATGAATTCTATGAGGTAAATGCAATAACCTGGGTTGCTCACTTTTTAATCATCTTTGTTTCCTGTAGTTTTAGAGATTGAGCAAGGATTATCTGATGTTGCACAATCAAAGATTATTGTAAGCTTTACTCCACATTTGATGCCTATGATTATAGTTGCAATTTTCTAGTGTTCCCATTCTTAATGTTAAAATTATGCTTCCCTAGTGATAGCTGTAAGCTTTCTTCATCTATTTCTGTAGAGTCCTAAAAATGCAATAAACTATTCATGCTAAAATGTCTTCAGGTGTAATGGCTGGGGATCTATATGAAGTTGCTAACTAGGCAAACTTTTTTCTAACTAATAGTCCTATCTTGCTTAGGCATTCGATGGCTTAATGTGCTAAGTATTAACCTTAGCTTTCGTTTATTGAAATACTTATTTTTAGTACTCATGATTAGCTTAATCAAAGTACATCATTTTTTTTCATAGATCTTGATTAAGTCAGTCAAATAGTAGACGTGTTTGGGAACTGAAACTTGAAAGATCCGCAACTTCCTTTCATATTCTTGAGTGTGCTTCCCACATACTTCATGCTGTCTGATTGCTTAATTCACTTTGGGTGCGTTTGGAAAGACTTTTGGGGAAAGTCCTTGAGAAAATGTAAAGATATTTGAGTCAAAGGAGTTTTTGAAAATGCAAATTGTGTTTGGTAAATGGTGCTTGTGAAAGTCCATTGTGAAGTATATTTGAACAAAATAGTGTTTGGATAAGTTAAATTTGCAAAATGCTTTTGTTATTAAAAAAAATGGAAAAAATGAGAGTTGGCCGGCCAAGGGCTTCGACGGTTACCGCCGGCGAAGGGTAGGCGGTCCGGCGAGGGGGAGGCGGCGCGGTGAAGGGTAGGCTGTCCAGCGAGGGGGAGGCGGCGCGGCGAAGGGCGGCGTCCGACTAGCGTCATCGTGTGGAGGACACGGCTCGCGAGGGTCGCGGCGACCGAGATCTCGCGAGCTGGGTCGCCGCGATTAGATCGCGGGGCACCGGCGACCTCCGCGGAGGACGGGTCGCGGCGCGGCGGGTCGCGCGACCTTCCGACGAAGGTCGCGCGACCCGCCGCGCCGCGACCTCCGTGCGGGAGGTCGCCGGTGCCGCCGACTAATCGCGGCGACCCGGCTCCGCGAGATCTCGGCCGCCGCGACCCTCGCCGAGCCGTCGTGCAACCCACCGCGCCGCGGAGGTCGCCGATGCTCGCGATTTGGTCTCCGCGACCCAGATTTGCGCGACCAGATCTGCGCACGATCTGGGTTGCCGGCGTCCTCCGCGCGGTGACCCTTGTCGGACGATCGTGGGACCCTAGCCGGACCACCTACCCTTCGCCGCACCGCCTGCCCTTCGCCGGACCACCTGCCTTTCGCCGGCGCCTGCTCGCTGATGCTGGCCGTGTTCTCTCGGTAGAGAGAAGGGAAGGATGAAGACGATGAACAGTAGTCGGGGTAAAGCCGGAAAAACGAAAAATTAACAAGGACAATTTCGGAAGAAAAAACCTATTATTCTCAAAGCCAGCATGCCGAGAATGCCCAAGGCAGCCCCCAACCTGCCTTGGGCTTTCAGCCTTGGCAAGGCTTTGCCTTTGGCAAAGGCAAATGAAAAAAATTTGCCAAACGCCCAATATTTGGCCCAAAGGCCTTTAGACCCTCAAGGATCCTTGGGAAAGCTGTTCCCAAACGGAGCCTTTATCTTGCTGGACGAGGGATTTGTTATGCTATTAAAAAATGGAGTTGTTCCTTGTACTCAAAATGTGCAAGGATCCTATTATTATTTTATGAGTGTCTTTCTTGATCAAGTATCTAGACAAACAATACTTATCTATGTAGTTGGTTCCCAAGTGTCTGTTCTCCATTAAGTGCTTTACTTTTCATGTAACGTCAAAGTCATCTTTTTATGATAAGTTGTCTAAACCCTCTTTTGCAAATTGCCAATCAAGTGAAGGGAGCTAGCATTCATGTTCTGCAGAATCTTCAATGAGATGATGGTTTTACTTGAGATTGTGGGGCTTAACTACCTATTATTGTTTCCTGATGCATTCTGCATTCTTGTGAGTGAGGTAGATTATGCATGAATTTTGTTCAAGAAAGGTTGTATAATTGCATTGGTTGTGTCCGAGCTATAGCTATTGTTTATTCTTTATGGTGACTCATAACACCTTTCCTCATCTTGCTCTCCTTCTCTCTCTAAAATGTGGTTATTGTTAACTTGTTAAATAAACCTATTTCTTCTTCGTGTCTATCATTTTTACATTTGCTGATGTAAAATGTTTTTGTGCCAAGCTCCTATAAGGAATGGTCAAATGTTCATTTACATGGATGTCAGGGCTTTGGCAAGACATGCATTGTTGGTTCTGCAGCAGCAACTTGTTCTCTTCAATCCATATAAGTGAAAGCGCCGAGACGTTCAATAAGTACACTGGTACTTTTGAGCAAGCTGTAAGAGGCTTCTTTTCAACTTCACCAATGTTGATTGAATTCCATTGTGCAATCTTGTATTAAACTTTGATATTCCAGACATTTCACAATTTTGTGCTTTCTTTTGTTGCTTTTGTATGCATTTAACAGAGGTCCCGTCATGTATGCTAGCAGTCAAAATTAGATAACTAGCAGCAACAATAAGGATGCTCCCGCTGCAACCAAGGTGTTCTAACTAAATTATTGTCAACAATAGCTCCCATAACCATTGAAGTGGCCAAATTAAAACGGTTGATGAGTTTCCTCATGCATGAATGAGAGGATCCTCCATGACCATTTGGTTAAGAGATAGATTACAATGTAAAATATTTGAAGCTTCTCTCTATTTGAAATTGGTGATCAAGTGTCTACTAGATTTTCTATTCTGTACATTGATGGCATTGATTTTGTTAGCAAAATGGAAAGATTATGAATATTTGAGAGTAATAGCGATTAGAAAAATACAGTTTGGATATATTCTCAAAGGTAGTAGCTACAGCAGCTTGCCTTCTTTGTTTCGATGAATTTGATTCCATTGTTACAAAGAGGGGGCATGATAATACGGGGTCAGTAACCATGTCGTCAATCAAGTTAGTTTATTACATTCTATAGCACTTAGAAGGTGGTCGTACGAAATCTATTTAATTGTTCGACTCACTACTGATATATTATTGATTGGTGTAGTTTGTTACTAAGTGAGATGGTGTTGCAGTTTTAACTAGTGGGTTTGTGTTTGCTGAAACAAGGCAATAAGTTCGTATTAAATGATAACAAAAAGTACTCTCTTCCAATAGCACACTAACTATCAACTGCTATTGGAAATTGCACAGCTACTGTGAATGGTTCAACGAACATTTTATACGAAGCATTTGGTATGGATACTATGTAATAACCTTCAAGGCAGACCATAAAATGCTAGACATGACTTTGCCTTGATTTAGAACTGTTTTACTTCAAATACACAGTATTGGATAAACTACCTATGTATCAAAAGATGGAATTGCATGAATTACTTTTCAGTTGCTAAAGTAGCTTACAAGAAGTGTGTCATGCTAGTCATGAGCCTCTACAACGGCATCAACTGATGTTGATCATTTGAGTCTTGTAACATCGAGCATATGCAATTTCTCAGTTATCATGATATCTTTGCCATGTGAGGTTCTCTTTTGTTTTGCTCAGGGTTCATCCATCTACTAATAATTCTAATTCACTTTTCTTTGTGAGGATGCCTTTTCTTTTTATCATTGTCTATTCATGTGAAGTAGACCGCGCTCACTTGACGCTGCACTTTTGAGACCTGGCTGGCTTAACTTATGTTCTGTGATTTTCCTTCTATACAAGAGAGGCTGGATATTCTTAGACTTATATCCAGGAAGGTAGAAAGTTAGCTTCCATCGATCTACCAGTGCTTTTGCTTTGAGCATTTCATTTTTGATGTGGTCGGAAACGGGGTTGTTCGTATTGAAATTTATGGGATTACTTGTTAAAGAAATATATAACCGCAATCCTACATTTTCCAGAAAGATGCATCCGAAAGATTACATATGAACAGAGAATTGCTTAAAAACAAACAAGAAGAGTTAGAAGTAGAGTTGATTTGAGCTGTGCTAAAGATCCTGTTTTGAACTTATGTCATCTGAAGGAGTGCATTTGGTGATACATGTTAAGTTAAAAGCTAAACTCCTTCTCCCATGGAGTTAGTCCTTGCACCCCAAATCACCCTAAACATTGTAAATTACAAGAGAACATTGTAAAAGATGTTGTGGGGTGGATCTGCAACACGCTTAGGTGAGGCTCAATTAAGTTTAGATGTCCAATAGTAAATCACTTTTAAACTCAGATTTAAAATCTACTGACGTTGCTCAGAAAGAAAATTGAGAAAGGCCTTTACAGCTTATTCCATGAAACAGGACTAAGACTTGCCTTTGGTTATCATTTAGTATAACCTTTCTAAGACATCATTATCCTCTCCTTTTCTTTTCTGTTCACTAATTAGGAAGATATTGGGTGGATTCAATTAATTATATTAATCTGATTTTGTATGATCAGTCAGTAAAAGTGGCAACCATTGGGCAACGCTGAAGATTTGTTGAGTGTATGCTTTAATGCCCTTGTGCAGCTTTCTTTGGCCAGTGATATCGACTTAGATGCTACAGCTTATATGACAGCGGGATTCAGCGGAGCGGATCTTCAAGCTCTGCTTTCAGATGCACAGCCTCAAGCTGTTCACGATTTTCTTGACAGTAGGAAGGGCGATCAGCATGGGAAAGAGCCAATTATAATCGATTCTCTTCTGAAGTCCGTTTCTTCGAAGGGAACACTGTTTGTCTCAGATGCCAAGAAGAGAAGACTTCGTAGAAATTTTTTTATTCGTCGAATGGTATCATCTATCCCTTAAGAAGAATTATGCATCTCCAATTAGAATTTCAACTCCAGATTCTGATAGTGGCTGATTATGCATATGTTGGAGTTAATCCCTACAATAATCTCTTTCTCATATGGGAATTAATCCCTACAATAATCTCTTTCTCATATGGGAATTAATCCCTACAATAATCTCTTTCTCATATGGGAACACGACAATGATGGAACAATTCGTCAGGTGAATTTGCGACTCCCAGTCGCAAATTTCAAGCAGTCGCGACATTTTGGTAGGAGCTACTATTTTCATAGCTTCTTTGGCTTAGAACACCGCTTTCAAAGTGATGAGACAAATCATGGGCCCAATATTTGGCTATGAAGGACAATGGAAAATTATGAGCCCAAGTAATTCAAATGAAATCATCTGCAATATATTCACGTTATTTGTTGTCATTGTATAAAAGGGTTTGATGAACTGTGCTATGATATTTCATGGCACAATTCATCAGTATAGTCATAGTGACTTTTGTTTGTGAATATGTTTTTATCTTTTGTTCCTGGCTTGAAAGAATTTCTTTGGAACTATTGTCTAATCGGTGTAATTAAAATAAATCATGAATACATCAAGGCACAAGATGGTAGATGATCGGCTTAACAATGAGGAAATGTGGCATGGAGAGACCACTTACAAGCTTCCTTATCACAAATGAATCATTTTACCTCAAAGAAATGATATTTACCATGTTGAAGACATTTATTCCAAAAATATTTTTTTTACGACAAGACTGAGTAACCTATATATCAAGTGAAAAAGTGAGACGGTTGAGATTACTTTTCTATGTTTCTTTACATATGATAGTTAGAAATCTAATCTTATGATGAGGTGACTTCACTGGAAAAAGCCATCTTAGATATGTCATGTGATGTTTGTTTACGGGATATGATAAGATAGGAATAGAATAGTTATTCTACGGAATTGGAAGAGAGTAGGACTGAGAATGGAACAACTATTTTGTAGTTTGGTTTGTAGAATGGATTCAAAACCACCCTCTTGTTTGTTTTACCATTATAGGAGGGAGAATAAGTTAGGAATAGTAGAAAATACCCATAATACCCTTTGACGATATATAATTAAAGTCTAATTTCTTTTATTATCATATTTTCATAGGTCATAAATGAAAACTGTCACACCCCGATTCTCGAACGCGTGCCCATCTCTCACTTGGTCAATTAATAGTGACGTCCCAAAACACATCGCCGACCCTATCTTTTTAATACGCATGCGGAAGCATATAAACAATCACCGGACAATAAAGCAACGGGATAAGAAAGAAGGACTAAATTCCGAACTTTAAAAAACAACCACACTTATATACAATGCAAATCAGTGCACATATATATATGGTGGACTACTAAGCCAAATTCAACTTAAACAAGTTCAGAATCAAGGTCTATAAGCAGGGGTGGGGGTTCCACAAACTATGGGTCCTCGTCCTCCTCTTCGTCATCCTCCACACTCCAACTAGACCCTTCAGCAAATTGCACCGGACTTTCGAAATCTTCAAAATCCAAGTCTGCTGGACCTAAGGACCTGAAATGTTGTCCCACAACTGGGATGAGACTACGTCTCAGCAAGCTCTACCCTCTAAGACCCGATTAGGAAGCCAATACACTATAGGCTGCCTAAGCACACACGAGTCAGATGACTTACCTTGGCCTCAGTTCCTTCATGCAAATCCGTTCAATAATGAACACTGACAATCACATCAACCCCTCAAATCAACCAATAGGATTGACTCAACGATCAATCGACTCAGTTGATTACATGTCATCGAGGCCATCACATGGTCATCTCGACTATTTATTCTTGACTCTGAATCACGGCCCTATAGGCACAACCTAGATTAAGTGGTCATCACGGCCCCACTGGCAACTTTTCTAAATTTGGTGATTATCATGGCCCCACTTGGTAATTTTCAATGTTTAGTGGCATCACGGCCCCACTCGGCAATTTCAAATCCAACTCACACCCTCACACAGCTATTTTCCCTTCAAATACTGACATTTTCCAATTTTGGGATAAATCCCCATAATTACAAATTTCACTCAATTTAGGATAAATTCCTAAAATATCACAATTAATTTGATTTCACGCAACGTAGAGCTTAAATAAATAAACAGACTGTACCACAACAATCAGCATGAAATTTCGTTCGTTGACTATCCTAGCCTAATTTTTGAAAAGTAAATGAATAATTAAATTAATTTCGAAAATTAATAAATAAATACTAAAAATTCAATTTAGGCCCATAATGCCTAATTGGAGCCTGAGACGAGTCGAGAAAAATCCTAAGATGCATTCAATAAATATGAGAAGTTCTCTAGTTGCTAATGACTAAGTCTAACCACCTAATCTGCATCATTAAGTCACTAATTTAATTGTTTTAAACTAATATAACCACCTAATTGCACTTAATTAAATCTAATCAATCCTTAAGCATAATTAGCAAACTAAGAAAGTATTAGTGAGCAAAAATCACTTGTTAAAAGCGAAAACTGGGACACTGCGACGGCAGCCGAACTTGGGCTCGCGACGATACCCACGGACTTGGACCGGGCCTGAGATTGGCCCAACAAATCTTGGCCCAAGCTGAGGTTTACTCTTGAATTGGGCTGGACCAAAAGTTGACGTTGCAGGATGGGCTTGCAAACTTCGCGGGCTGAACCAGAAAATTTCGTGGGCTGATGAACCAGGCCCAAGACGCTGGGCTCACTTGATGGGCTGATTGCTAAACTTTTGCAGGTTTTAAGTGGCTGAACTGCTGGACTTTTGGGCCCAGCTAGACTGACATTTGAAGATTGCAAATTTGGACCGAGCAAGAAGCAACAAAGGCTGCCGTTGGGCCTTTGAAATCCGTTGGACTGTTGTTGACGATGGGCCATCCAATTCGCTGAATTTGCTGGGCCGAGACGCACGCGTGCAGCTTTGTGCATGGGCGAGTTGCTGGAGAACACGCGATAGAGGATGAAGACGGTGGAGGCTTCGTTCGGTGCTGCTTCGCTTGGTGGATCGTTGGAGACGCGGACGAAGTTGGCTCGGTGGTCTTGAACTCTGCTTTGTTGATCGAACAAAGAGCAGACACGGCCAAGTGGCAGCGATGCAGGGCTGCTCGGTCAAATGAGGAGTTTCGGTGGGTTCGTTGTTGACCGAAGCAGGCTAGGAAGTTGGCAGGTGGCAGTGGTGGGGAGGAGAGACCGGCGAAAGTGGGGACGCTGGCGGTGAGTAGGCGTGCAGCGGTCCTGGCATTGCTGGATGTTCCTGCTTTTGCTGGCGTCTTTGTTGCTGCGGTGTGCGAGACGGAGCGAAGATGAGATGTCTCGGATGGCAGCAAGAGAGAGGGGATAAGAGAGAGATGAGTGAGGGTCCCTTGGCCTCAATTTTCCACAACAAATATCCTCTTTGTCCCCTCATCTTGATCCAAAACCATAGCTGTCTTCCACCAGCACAATTTCAGCCCAAATTGCCCCCTTCTAGAGTGTTGAGTTGGTCTAAAAGTCACAACTCATGGAGGCATACGAATTTCCTAGCAAAATGCTTCAATTGCACATCAATCCCCTCTTGATTCTTTCTTAAATGACTCTCATAAAATCAATTGATGTCTCATTTATCAAATTGATCATTTTCCTTGTCCAAGAACCCATCTTGCGTCTCAATTTTGCCTCCAAAACTAATCCTCGGCTTGTTCTACACAAAAACGACCAAGCAACGACTTTTTCCCAAAAATTTTCGGGCGTCGGAAAAATCTTCTGAGATTGAGTCGATACTCCTATAATTTATTGTGACATGATAGAAACTTCAATTTTTAAAATCGGATTTCAATTCACAGTTAATTTCAATTTGACGCGTTTTTTAGCGTGACCTAAACTACCGGATAACTTTAAGATATTTTTAAATGCAAATGATCCGTGATCAATTTTCTTCGAACCACAATGAACCCACTTGACTCATTGGCGACTCTTGGTTGTCGTGAAAATCTCGAGAATCCAAATACGAACACAGGGTACCAAAACAATAAGAAAATCAGTCTAGTGCCGGTCGACGAGAATTTTCCAATTTAGTGGTGTCACCCATGATTAGCCACACATCTCTATCGAACTAGTCTATCTTTGATTACAAATCGATTTTTAACTGTGTCGTAATGGCCTCTAAAGATTGACACGGTCAAGAAGCCGATTCTTGATCGAGTTTTCAAGACTATTGCCTTAAAATTTCTTCATGGCTTTCCTAGATAGTCTAGTTATCTCGAGAGTGATCGGCTCTGAGAATAATTCTATAGGTGCGCCAATGAAATGCCCGATTCATTCAGAAGAAAACAGAGTTGAAAATTTGGGATGTTGCAAAAACCTACTATAATTTCTAAATACTTGCAATGTTTTAATTTCTAATGTAAGTAACCATTATTTTATTAATCGATGATAATTAAATCATAATATAATTACTAAAAAATAAATGAACTAATTATTAAACTATAGTATAATTACTATATGGATAACTTTTATTTTTATATAATAACTACCATTCGGGTGAAGCCAATAAAAGAAGGCCAAGCTCAAGCTCAACTGCTATTAGATATTCAATGCTTGGAGTTCCGCTCTAGCTATGAAGTATTAAATATCTAGCTTTAGCTTGACTTGAAACAAAAAATAATCCAGATATTCAAGCTCAACTCGACTTGATGCAGTCTAGTCATAAAATGAGCTCGAGCTCGAGCTCAATAGTTACAAATATTGTTCTCTGCTTCATTAGAAATGGTATCTTTGAGACATTGAACTCCAAATCATGTACTGTAAGCTCTTCCTTAGTTGGAAGGTTACATACATTTTCCTGATGAGTGATCTAGCCTCAAACGGGCCCTTGTTAAGAAGTGTGATTAGTTTGCCCCTTCGAAAGAATGCAATCTAGAGAAGTTGATGGAGAAAAGTACATGATCAAAACTTAACTGGAAATTTGAAGTCGCAGCTGATGTAGCTAGTATAAGCACCTAGAGGGGGGTGAATAGGTGTAAAAACAATTTCTCGAGATAACACAGCAATACTAAGCAGACGATAGAAATGAAGTACTCTTTTGCTTTTCCAAAATGAATTACGATCAAGGTAAAGTAAAGAGTAGGGAAGAGAAGATTAAACACAAGGTTTATAGTGGTTCGGCTTATCCCAAGCCTACATCCACTCTTCCGCACTGATAGCCTATCGGCTGGATTCCACTATGAACAAAAGAGATGTTATAGCACAGTTCTTCCTTGATTCCACAGTGTGGATGTTCTATCACACTTCCTCAAGGTTTCTCACAAGTATAAACTCTCTTTTGAGTACAAGTTTTTCACTCAAATGAATTGACTAAACAACAAGAAGCTTCAGACTTTGGAATTCTTCTATCGTGCACTCTCTGAACAGCTTAGAACGTCTTCCTTATATACTCCTTTACGCCATCATACCCGTTGGTACTTACCAAAGGAATTCCTCCAATCTACCCATCGGACGGAATCAATTAGGAAGATCATTCGAGCTATTAAAGGAATATGTCGATAGCCCATCAATCCTGTTCGCCCATACAATTAGGATCTCGGTTTCCATAAGTAGAACCTTCCACGAATATTTCGCCAATCATCGGATCCTTAATCATCGAATCAATCTCGATCAATTAAAGGGATTCCGTTATGTCATATCCAGCCAAGATATCTTCTCCAATCGATAAGGTCATATCCTTAATAAAACATCCAGTTCTGGATAGCCTTTCTTCAACGGATTAGAACTGTTAATGAGGATAGACTTTGAATCTTGAGTCTGGCTATCCGGAGGTCTTCAGACTTTAAACAGCAGAGTCTGCAAACCTTCAGACTAGACTGATGGAAACGTTTTGTCAGCTTCATAACATTTCAAGAAGATTTCTCCAACAATCTCTCCCTTTTTTATGGTGACAAAATTTTCCTACAGATTTGGTTAACTTTGACCTACAAAACATTTCTTAAACAAATATACATATCTTTATAAAGATAAATGGCTAAATGAATAACACTAGAATCGCAACCATAGAAAGTAGGTTAGTCTTGAATATGATAAAGCCATCCATAAGATATCAATAACGAGTCAATAGTAGTCAAATCCAAATTCACATCCAAACACAAAATTAAAATCAAACATCAATCCAAATCAAACAAACTAAACGATTAAAAATTCAAAGTTTGATTCAAATCTTTCTCCCCCTTTTTGTCAGCATTAAAAAGGTTGAGAAGAAAATTGAATAAAGTTGAGATTGCTTGGGAACGCAGACAAGCTGAAAATCTCCCATAGACTGAACGATGCCTTCCAGCCTTTTCAAGTCTTCCTTCAGTTGTGCAATCTCCTCACCCTTAGCATTGGCCTGAATCTGAACAGAGAGGGCTTGGATCTGATCTTTCAATGAAACTGAAGAAACTTGACCTATATTTTGCAAGCTTTGAACCTCGCATCTCAGAGCATAGATTTGACCGTGCATTTCTAAGAGAATATCCATAATTCTGCGAAAATCTGCTGAGTTGTCGGTCTGCGTACTGACTTCAGCACGATCTGCAGATGATGGCATATCAGAATAATCGCGCAAATTTGGCGATGAAGCATCATGTTCTTCTTCAGGAAAATGAGAGGCATGAATGGCTTCCGGGTCGGCTGGAGAGCGGCTGACTCCCTCATTATCTCCCCCTGTTTCTGTGCTTTCAGGTGGAGAAGAGTGTTTTTCAGGCTCTCCTTCCTCTTGATTCATTCTCTCTTCTTCTTCTTCAACTTCTTTTTCACCAAGTGCTCTTTCTTCTTCTTCTTTTTCATCCCTTGCCTCCTCAGCATCCTTTTCTTCTGCTTCTCTTTCCTCTGCTTTTTCTCTCTTCTTTCTTTCTCTTCTCTTTCTCGAGTCCTCTGTTCTTGATCAGAACGGCTCAGATGTTTCAACGCCATTGCAGAGATGGAGATGTCTTCCTCATCATCTTCATCTTCAATGATGAGAGCTCTCCTTTTCTTGGATGGAGCAACCATGGGCTCCTTTCCTTTTCTTTTTGATGCAGAAGAGATTTGATGAGATTTTACAGGATTCTTCTCCTTAAATTTCTCCAACGCCTTGCTTAGCTCCTTCAGACGCATCTTGGTCACCATTTTCAGTCCTACCACCATATGATCACACGATTGAGCACGAAGAATTTGTGGAGGCTGAATGTTCAGATGTCTGAAAAACTTCGACACAAGACTTGGATAAGGAAGTTGACATCTGTCTTTCACCACTGCTCTATACATGTGGAGTATAACAGTGTGAGGAAGAGAAAAATTTTTTCCCAGTGGGAATGGCATACATCAGCTTTGCCTCTTAACTTGAAACATCAGTCTTGGAAGTTGATTTCGGTCTGAGGCAATTGATCACAATTTTGTGAAGTAGAATATTGAACGCACTCATCCTTAGGTAGGAAATCTTTTCCTCTGTTCTCCTGTCCTTCACAAGTTCCAGTGTAGCACGAGCAATAGAAACTTTGATCAGTTGATATCTTCCTCTCTCAACTCCTAACACATCTGCCAGCATATCCATATCCACTACAAAGTCTTGATCTTTGACGCTGAAAGAGGATCTATTCGCATCCAGGAAACTGAGATTCGAATAGAAATAAGCAATTAATTTAGCATAAGCATCTGTGGTGTCAGTGCAGAATTTTTCAAGTTGAAGATAACCGAACTTTTCTCTCAAGTTCACATTCACAGCATCCAGAAAATCAAAATCCACACTCCTAGGGTTTATCACCCCACGCTTCAGCAATTTTGAGTATAGATCCTTCTGTTCTTTCGATCTAAACATCTCTCCTCTTTTTCCTCGATTTTCCGCCGCAATACCCATCCTCGGTTGAAATTGGCTGTACAGTTTGTCATCATCATTCCCATCTACAGGATTAACTCCCCAATCACGAGGATCACTTGGGATATTCGCAAGGGTTTCTTCTACCACCCCTTTACGAGCAATTCCCAAACTTTCAATTTTTCACAAAAAGATATATTCGTTCCCATATCTTTTGTCTTTAAGAAAATCATCGACATAGTTCAAAGGAGTATGAGTCCCCTTTAAAGCACGATACAGCTTATAAATAAAAGCGGGCTTTTGAGCTCTTACAGGATCTGCGTCTTCAATGATATCTTCTTCTTGTTGATGTCCAACATTTTGAGGACTAGATGGTGGAGAATGACGCTGTCGAGAATGTTGTGGGCTCTACTGCTGATTTGGAGACACTTCTTCTTCAGTGAGATCGAAGTGTGTAGGCCCCTCACTCATTCGCCGTGGTCCCCTACTTGCAATCCTCGAAGACTTTCTTGAAGACGACATCTTTCTCACTCTTTGAAAGATTCCTTGCTTGACTTTCCCAAGTAAAAATGACAATTTTTCGAAGATTAGGCAAGAGAAGAAAAAAGGAATGGAGGATCGATGCTTTCTAGGGTTTTTTAGAGTAAAGTGAAGAGGAATTAACAGTGCACGATCGGTTAAAAAGAGAGGTATACAAATCGTCACAAAGGAAAATAAAAAGATGCCTTTTCAAAATAACTGTCATTTTTCCGCGAAAATAGTCATTAAAAAAAAAAACTTCTTTTTCGAAAAGGAAACGTTGCAATAATTACATCGATTAAATATAACAATAATTAACCACAGTTTGACGATCATACCTTTTCAAGATAGGATTCGAGAGAGAGACTAACTTACCGTCAAGGTCTTGTTTGCCTAAGTCTGGGAGTCTCTAGACTTTAACTTCTTCAAACCTCAAAATGTTAAGTCTGGAACGAATAACTTCAAATTGATTTTTCTCCAAAGGCTTTGTGAATATATCCGCCAGTTGGTTCTTTGTATCAACATACTGAATCGAAACTTCTCCATTTTGAACATGATCTCTAATGAAGTGATGTCGAATCTCTATATGTTTTGCTCTTGAGTGAAGAATTGGATTTTTGGTAAGATTTATTGCACTGGTGTTGTCGCAGTTAATCTTCATGCATGAATCTTTAATTCCAAAGTCTCTTAGCTGTTGTTTTATCCACATAATTTGTGAACAGCAGCTTCCAAGAGCAACATACTCTGCTTCTGTTGTAGAGAGAGCTAATGTACTCTGCTTTCTTGAAACCAAGATACTGTCCTGCCTTTAAGTAATTGACAGGTACCCGAGGTGCTCTTTCTATCAACTCTGCAACCGGCTAGATCTGCGTCTGAGTATCCAAGAAGAGTAAAGTCTCCCCTTTTAGGATATCATAGGCCGATGCTTGAAGTTGAAGCAATGTATTTAATAATACGCTTTGTAGCATTTAAATGAGATTCTTTAGGGTCTGCTTGAAATTTGGCACAAATGCAAACACTAAACAAAATGTCAGGTCTAGAAGCAGTAAGATAAAGAAGTGAGCCAATGATACTCCTGTATAGCTTCTGGTCGACTTTCTTTCATTCTTCATCTTTGTCTATCTTTAAGGAACTTGACATTGGTATTTCAGCCTTCTTGCAATTGTTCAGATCAAACTTTTTGACGAGATCATTAGCATATTTTTCTTGATGAATAAAAGTTCATTCATTCAGTTGTTTCACTCGAAGCCCGAGAAAGAAGGTTAACTCACCCATCATGCTCATTTCAAATTCATCCCGCATAGTCTTAGAGAATTTCTTGCCTGAGACTTTCATTAGGAGATCCAAATATAATATCATCCACATATATTTGAACTAGCACAAAAATTTTGCTTTCTCTTTTAATAAACAAAGTAGTGTCTACTTTACCTTTCACAAAACATTTTTGAATTAAAAACTTACTCAACTTGTCGTACCAAGCTCGAGGTGCTTGCTTTAAGCCATATAAGGCCTTTTTGAGTCTGAATACTGAGTCTGGTTTCCTTGGGTCTTCAAACCCAGGTGATTGTTCCACATAGACTTCCTCATGGATGAATCCATTTAGGAAGGTACTTTTGACATCCATTTGAAATAACCTGAAATTTTTATGACAAGCAAATGCAAGTAATAAACGAATTGCTTCTAACCTTACTACTGGTACGTAAGTCTCGTCATAGTCTATCCCTTCTTCTTGCGTGTATCCCTTGGCCACGAGTCTTGTTTTGTTTCTTACGACCTTTTCTTTTTCATCCATCTTGTTTCTAAAAACCCATTTAGCTCAAATAACTGATTTATGTTTCGGTTTTGGAGTTAATTCCCAGATATCATTGATACTGAATTGCCTGAGTTCTTCTTGCATGGCTTCAATCCAGCTTTCATTAGATAAAGCTTCTTCTATGCTTTTGGGTTCTATTTCAGAAATAAGAACCACAACACTAGACTCTTCGCGCTTTTTGGATCTTGTGCGAATTCTTTCATTAATGTTGCCAATGATAAGATCTTTGGGATGACTGGACTTATGCTTCCAGTTGCTAGTTAATTTGTCAGAATGATGATCACTTCCTTCACTTGAATCTTCAACAGTTACTTGCTGCTGGTCCTTCAAAGTCTGAGCTGCTTCTTGAGATTTAGACTTTGTAGAGTCTGAAGCAAGTTCTGGATATTCAAGATGAGTTTGAATAGATTCATTTTATATAGAATCCTGGAATTTGACATTTATTGATTCTTCCATAGTTTGAGTCTTTTTGTTGTAGACTCTGTACTCTTTGCTTGTGGTTGAGTATCCAAGGAAGATGCCTTCATCTGACTTTTCTTCAAACTTACCAACTCGATCATTTGCATTTTTCAGTATAAAACATTTGCATCCAAACACATGAAAATATGAAAAAATAGGCTTCTTTTCTTTGAATAATTCATAGGGGGTTTTTTCTAGAATAGGCCTTAGAAAAACTCTATTGATAATATAACATGCTGCTTCAGCCTAAAAACATGAGAAGATGTTACTTTCAATTAGAAGAGTTATAGCTATTTCTTGAAGCGATCTATTCTTTCTTTCCACAACTCCATTTTGTTCTGGAGTATATGGAGAGGAAAACAAATGCTGAAAACCAGATTCATCACAAACCTTGTAAAATCTTGATTTTCAAATTCACCTCCGTGATCTGTTCTTATACTTGAAATAACATATCCTTTTTCGTTTTGAACCTTTTTAGCAAAATTTTCAAAGTAAGGGAAAGTTTCAGACTTACTTGCCAGGAAATACACCCAAGTAAATCGTGAGCAGTCATCTACGATTACTAGGCAATATTTCTTACCTCCAATGCTCTGTGTTCTGGTTGGTCCAAAGAGATCCATATGCAGAAGCTGTAGTACACGGTTAGTGTAAACTTGATTTATTGGTTTAAAGGAATTTCTTACCTGTTTTCCCAATATGCATGGTGTACATAGGTCAGACTTTTGATATGATAAATTGGGCAGACCACGAACAAGCTTCTTTGTTGAAATTTTGGCTATTTGCTTCATATTGATGTGCCCAAGCTTTCTGCGCCATAAGCTTGCTTCGTCTTGGATTGAAATTAAACATTGCGATTCATCTGGTTTCACATCCAAGAGGTTGATATTTCCATGTCTTCGTCCTATAAATGACTGAGTAGAGTTTTTACTGGTTCCTGAACATATACCCTTTTGAAAGTAGATTTTGAAACCGGTATCACATAGCTGACTGACACTGAGCAGATTGTAGTTGAGTCATTCAACTAAAGAAATGTTGCTTATTGTGAGGTTTCCAATCTTCACAGTTCCAAATCCCACAATTTTTCATTTGCTGTTTCATCCAAATGAGACTTTTCCACCATTTACTTGAACAAGTTTTATGAAGCAATTTGAGTCTCCTGTCATGTGTCTTGAGCATCCATTATCCAGATACCATTTTACCTTTTTCTTGATAATGATCTGCATTTAAAAAAGAAACTCAAACTTTCTTTGGTACCCATCTTTTCTTGGGTCCATTCGTGTTAGTATGATATGTGGTTTTTGCCCATACTTTATTGACAGGTTTCCAAACCATAGGACATTCTTTTTCAAAATAATCTGCACTATTGCACTTTGAACATCTGAGAGCATTGCGACCTACTGGTTTTACAAAGATCCTTTTAAAATGATTTTTATAAGCATCTCTTGAGGGTCTTTGTTTGATTCTTTCCTTCACTTTAGGAAAATCAATTAAAGGAATGGTTTCAGCAGTCATTCCCAAACCAGATTTATTGAAATAAGGTCTTTGAACATAAAGTATTTTTTCTAGTTTCTCATATCCTATCGAAATTTTTTTGGAAATATTTGAAATATCATTTTTCAAGAATGCATTTTCTTTTGAAAGATTATCTTCACTTTCTCTAAGAGAAGAAACATTCATATCTAAATATTTCACCTTTTTTTTCAAAACATTTTCTTGTTGTTTTAAGGCAGAATTTTCCTTTTTGAGTTCGTAAATCCTTTTAAGAGAAGTCTTAAGACTAAAACACAACTCATCAATGTATTTAGAAACTTTAATATGGATTTTGAAGTTACTTACTTCAAATTCATTGTCTGAATCTGAGTCTATCTTGGAGTTTGAATCTGAATCCGATTGTGCCATCAGATATATGTTGGCATAATTATCATCACTTTCTTCACATTCTGTATCACTCCAGGTTTCTGCTTTAAGAGCCTTTCGATACTTTTCAGCTTTTCCTTTCTTCTTCCTCAGAAGAGGACAGTTGGGTCTGATGTGTCCCTTTTTCTTACATTCAAAGCAGACTACATCTTTGTTTGATTCATCATCCTCAACAGACTTAGTCTTTTGCTTTTGAAAACTTTGTTTCCTTGGATTGAATCTTCTTCCTTTTCTGTTCAGCTTTCTGAATCTTCTTATCATGAGAGCAAGCTTCTCATCGTCCATATCGTCTTCAGAATCTGCAACATCAAAATCATCATTGGATTTTAATACAATGGATTTCTTACCTTTAGGGTCTTCGTCTTCATTGATTCGTTTCACTTCATAAGACTAAAGAGTTCCAACCAATTCATCAACAGATAGAGGCATAATTCTTTAGGTCTCTCTAATTGAGGTCTTCATGGGATCAGAAATTGGTTGACCTTGATTTTCAAGACCATTCACGATATCTGTAAAACGACTAAACATGTCAGTTATAGATTCTCCTGATTTCATTCTGAAGGCTTCGTATTGACCGAGGAGAATGTTGATTCTGGTCTCCTTCACTCGATCGAATCCTTCATAGGTAATATGTAATCTATCCCAAACTTCTTTAGCTGTAACACAAGAAGATAATCTGTAATATTCAGTAGGTGATAAAGCACAATATAAAGAACTGTCAATGAGGATAGACTTTGAATCTTGAGTCTGGTTGTCCGGAGGTCTTCAGACTTTAAACAGCAGAGTCTGCAAACCTTCAGACTAGACTGATGGAAACGTTTTGTCAGCTTCAAAACATTTCAAGAAGATTTCTCCAACAGCAGTAAGGTAAAATGTTTTTTTTCAATTAAAATAATTCATACTTATTAAGCACGCTAATTACTTCTATGATCATGAATATACCGAGACGATAAAATGTGGAGACCATCAGTATATTTTAAAAATTCCATGGGTTTGTAAAAGCCATTGGCTTTTAATGGCACATCATGCATTACGTTCGACCAACGACTCTTAGGTGCGGAATGCGACCTTATGCTGATTTCACATTTTCTAGTTTTGCTATGACGAAAGAAAATGAGTGGAAAGTGGAGTATGGGCAAAAATCAATTGATCAGGTCATGACTTCGGATTAAATGTAAGAAGATCTGCTCTGTTTGGCTCAGCAAAGCAGAATGGAAGTCTGGCCCCAACCGAGAAAAGCTAATCTTAGCGTGGACTTTCTCAAGTTCTATCCATCGCAAGGAGGTTAATCATTTTAACATGCAAAATCTTATTTTTTCAGGATACGTCACTAATCAATTATTAGTAGGCTGATTAAAAAAGCTAATCCTTTTTAATATGATGAGCAAAACAAAAGCATTTAATATATGGTATTTCTAGCCTAACGATAAAGGAAGAGATTTCTCACTAAACAAACAAAAAGATAAAAGGGGATCCATTATGCTTTGGTCACGCCGGATGTTGGGCAAATTCTATGAGCTATTGCATTGAACTTTGATCTATATGTAAAAGAACATAGAGGAGTCGAATGCTTTCTCTAGAATCATACGTGGAGATTTTGGATTCTCTGAAATATATATAAAAGTCAGAATGCATGACAAAATTTGAAAGCACCAACCGTAAAACTTTTTGTGTCATGAAAATGCCCAAAGATACGTATATTTATGTTTTGACATAATTTCCGGATGTGACTCTAAATAAGATTTTCATTACATATATACATATCTCCTAATTCTAGAAGGGTAGCATACACTTCAAGCGAAAATGAACTTAGTACATTTAAATTTAACAAAATATCACCTAAATACATGACAAAAGTGAAAAAGATGAGATTAAAAAGGAAAAGTTGCATATAAATTGTGGGTGGGCCTAATTAGATCCAAATATTTTTTTTTGTGATACCAAAATTCCCAAACTTTTTTTTTTGTGATACTAAATTTTAAGAATAAATGTATCATACGAATACAAACTTGAGAATTTTTATATCATAAGAAGAAGTTTGGAATAGATATGTCTCATTGTATAGATTTGAGGTAAATGTGTGACATATATATAAATTTGGAATTCCTGTTATCAAAAAAAAGTGTGGGGGTAGACGGTGACTAAACTGCCCTCACTTCTTGACGAATTTCCATAAAAAATATCTAGATCGTGAAAAATCCCCTACTCTTCCCTCAATCTCTCTCCTCCACCAATTGATCACCGCAAGCCTCCGCCACCTTGCTGCCGCGTTGCCGTCGACGTCAACATCATATCCCCTTCCCGTGCCATCACCCCTCGTCGTCGAGCCGCCCCCAGCCATCGCCTGTGCCAATCGTTTCACGTCTCGTCTCGGCCAAGCCACCATCTCTCTCTCTCTCTCTCTCTCTCTCTCTCTCTCTCTCTCTCTCTCTCCCCGTGTTTCCACTTCAAAGCAATTATTTTGTCAATCTGAATGGCTTTTTCACTTACAAAGGAAGTGTTGGATGCAAATTGTGCAATCTGAAAATCTCTATAACCAGAACAAGAACATGCATAATTAAGTAGAAAGATTAACGCACCTGTTTTGGGATCCGTCGAACATAAAGCGGAAGTAGAAAATAGATTACCCACATATCAAGGGGATCCATGCATCAAGTCCTTCTCTTCTATTGCCCTCTGTATCGTTGGCTCAATGAGGCAGCCCCCCTCACGTTTAGCGCTAGGTAAACGCCCATTAGGCGATGATACATGTGAGAATTAAGGTTAGATGAGAGACTTAAGCACTATTTATAGAGTTTCCAGCTAGGCCCCCTCATTATGGGTTAGGCTTAACTCGACCCACACTAGCCAGCTCCATATTAGACTAATTAAGAATCCTTCTATCTCACTTTAGACCAACCCTGTTTTACGGTAACAGTAAAAACAGTAAATTACAATATCAATTAATGTAGTCAACATTAAGAAAATTCTTACATTCTCTCACTTAGACTATATTAATTGAAATCGTATTGTATGTGCGCACATTTGGTCCAGAGATAATTCTTAATAATCAATCCTATCTTATAAAGTCTTAAACACGAATCATGGCAGTAACTGCATGTATACACACAGAACATTCCATAATCACAAATGTTCTCAACTTTATTGATATGGATTCAATATGGTAGTGTGTCAAATGGATAACATCTCTTATATAGAGATCTCATTTGTCAGTCACTATTCTCTTATCTTAAGCGTCACAAAAACTTGTACCACTAGAGAATGTCCATTCTCTTACCTTAAGTGTCACAAAAAACTTGTGCCACTAGAGAATGTCTTTATGGTTCCAATAAACCCACATATGTCTTGTCCTTACGGTTAATATTTCTTTATGTATCATAAGACATATGCACAAGACTAATAACCAAATAATTGGATGCCCCTAGCCTTCACTCAAGGCTTATACAATCTCTTAAGATTTTATTAATATGTATTCAACATAATAACAACATATTCAAAAATATTTTATTGAATGCAAAAGTTGATACATATCAAACTGTTACTAAATGTAACGAACATAGATGTGAACCTTATTAGAGTAAAGCCAAAATAACTTCCACTAAACAACAGTATCTTAAGATACTCCTAGAGTTATGCTAATGACATGTCGCTCAAATACACATGAGCGTAGGCTTTTAGTTAGTGGATTTACAACCATATTATCTATAAAAATATGTTATATTATTACGTCACATTTCTGTATCGTTTGCTTTTGGTCAAAAATTTTGACCACCATATATTTAAACCCCGTGAGACCTCTGTAGCAAATAAATAATACTACAAATTTGTTATCTCAATACAACTGTATAGGTCTATCTATAAAGTTAAAACGATGAACTCCGTCATGAGGTTCTGGAGCCTAATAGCCCAAGTAACAGCCTAAAAGAATATTATTAACACTGCTTACATAGTAGAAGATGACATAAAACTTTATTTATTGTACTTCCTGCTAACATAAATACGTAATCCGTTATTGATTGCATGTCATCCTAACAGCTAGCAAAGTTTACATCTGAATACTCTACCAGCTGCAAGAATTGAACATGTCTGTAAATTAGCATATAATCTCTTGTCTTATTTAAATACCTTAAAATCTTCTTAGCAACAACCTAGTGATTGCATCCTGGATTTGAGTGATATCTTCCTAGAAGTCCCATCACAAAGACAATATTTAGTCTAGTGCAAATTCGAGCATATATTATACTTTTAAGTGCACTGACACAAGGTTCATCATTTAATTAGATTTTCTTAATATTTAAATAAGGACAATGTGATAGGTTTAGTCCATCACCCTTAACAACAAGAGCAATTCCTGGCTTGCAATGATGTATATTGAATATTTCCAATATACAATCAGCAAATGTCCTCCGAGAAAATCTAATATAATATGGCAAAAACAATCCTTACAGACCTCAGTACAGAGGATATAAGATGTTTCAAGGTCACTACTTGTAAACAAAATATCATGTACATAATGTATGAGAAAAATAATTTCCTCTCACTGACCTTGTAGTATATATATACTGAATTACTTTATACCCAATTGAACAAAATAATAACACTATGAAACTTTAATAATATTGTTTAGAAATTTGCTTAAAATCATGAATAAGACTTTTCAATCTACACACAAGTTTACTTGAATCTGTTGCAAAATACTCCAATTGCACTATATAGATTTTGTATCTATTTAACATAACTCCAAATAAAATTAGAAAAAAAAAAACTATTAATGCTACGTTAACTCTAAAAGAATATATAAAGAAATACTATAAATAAATATTTATTTCTTCACTATTAACTATCCACCCCTCTTTTAGAATGAAAACTTTAGCTATCAATTTGGCTTTAAATTCCACAATCTTTTTTTGAAATTCTTTTAGTTTTGTATGCCAATTTACAATTAATGAACTTATGATTTTTAGGCAAGTAAATTAGTTTCGAAACACTATGATATTTCATAGATAGTTTATCGCCTTTTATGGCATCTAATCACATACTTGATTGAGAATAAAAAAATGACATTTATAAATATGCCATTACATCAACCATATAGTGGATATTGTAATCATGCTCTCACAAGTAGACTATATAGTTTGATGGTATAACTGATCGTCTTTCCTTAACAAATCTCCTGAGTAAAGCTACAACCACTTCATTCTATACTTGAGAGGTTTGAAAAAAATTCCATCATAAACTATATCAAGAATAGTATCTTAAATCTCAACAAGTTTAGTCTATAGTACGAGATTCCATAATTATCTGTATAGATAAAGACAAAAACACAGTAACCTCCATCATACTATTATCTTTATTAGTCTCGAGAGCAACTATCCTCTACAATTACGTCAATCTTTAGAAACTTTAGAGTATGTAATTCCATAATTCTTGCACCTTATTTAGGGTCATAAAATCAATACCCCTTTAACAATCTAGATAAAATACAAAATAATTCTGAGTGGATCTAAATTCCAACGCACTTAATATTAGATTAGATAACCTCACTTTTGCATAACACCTCTAAATTTCATATGATTCAAGTAATTTATGTCCAATCTATAACTTAAAATAAGTTTATGAAATAACTTTGATAAGAAACACATTTTGTATGTGAAAATGTTGCTTTCAAAATATCAGCCCACAAAAGATTAGATAAATTAGTCTTACTAATCATACTCATCACCATATTCAATATGGTGCATTTATGCCTTTCAACCAAATCTTTTTTGTCAGGATTTTCAGGTATAGTAATTAAGTTACCACCCTAGAATCTACCAAGTATTTGACAAATGACCCTTTAAGCTATTTCGCATTGTCATACTTGCCAAAAAACTCACGGCTACTGTTAAGCCTAACAACATTTTAAGACTAATTGTAATTGTTTTATTTTTTGTCTCGGTAATTTTACTTCCACAATAATCTATAGAATTCTTTAGATAACCATTAAGAGTAGACATAATATCAACATTGTCAACTTTTCTACTCTTCCTTTAGACATGTGTGAGATTATTCCTTAAATAAAAAACTTTTGGAAACAACATTTTCAACCATATACAAGATGTATATGCTATTAGGACTTAAACACAATCTTTGTAGATGTGTCTTAATTTCGATATCAAACAAGACATAATTTCAAGCAATTAAGGCTTCCATCATCTTATAGCAGTTCAGTCAAGTAGACAAGCCACTTTTCAAGTGTTCTTGAATGGAACGCTTCATGGACAGTAAACAAATTCTATTACTATTTTCTCAAACAGCAAATCATATGTCCACTACTTAAAATTTGAAGCAGTAAAAACCTCAATATTAATGAAGTTATTAATTACAGATTATGTGATTGAAAACCAAGCAATATATATAATTAGCATCATGTGAATATCATGTAACTTGACGTACAAGTACACATCCAAAGAGTTACATGTATAATCAGATAATCACATTTGGGCAGAATACATGACATGCAGTTGTACACTCCCTACATGATAGCGGTTATGAGAATATATTTTAATCTTCATGAATTCATCACCTTTGGGCAAATGAACCACTGGGATCAGTCAATCCTCTACCACACGATCATGTATCTCTCTATGAACTAATACACAATCACCTCATTTAGGAGTATGACAACGTATTAGACCAGGAGACATCCCAATCTGCATACGAGACCGAAATTTCTCAAACCTAATCGAGCGTGCCACTTTGGCGATCACTACTCAATTGAATCCTTGAAACTCTCTCATTCTAGGAATATAAACTTTACTCCTCACATACATCATATAAATGTGATTTTAACTTTAGTGATCAGGGCAGGTTATCACTAAAATCACATATCATGCTAATTACATTGCTTTATCCATTAATAAAAATTAATCATACATATATATAAATATATATAGCGAACCTGAAAGACAGATTCCAATAAGATCAACGATCACAACAACACAAGAAACTTCTCATAACATAGAAGCAATTATCTCTTGTGTACCTCAATTACTGATTACTAGAACAACATTAAAAGAATGTTGATCTAGAATATCTCTCACAAATTAACATCAATAGTAATATAGGATATACCAAATCGACAAGCTTGACAGTTGATCCATTATCACTCATGAGTTCATAAGGCAAAAAATAACTCTGAAGCCAACAATTGATTTATTAGCCAATTTTTAAGTAACAAATCATCATTGTAATCAACCAGTGACATATAAATTGAGTCAAAACACAAAACCAAATATCTAAACTATAACAGTAGATACAATTGCTTTGTGTAAATGTTGTCATACTTCTTAATCATAAAAATATTCAACTTGATAGACATTAACCAACGACTAGATGAGTTTAGATACAATATGCAATAACTTAATTGACATGCATTACCCACATTCAGCAGATGTGTTAATCAGTACAATCAATTTGGTCATGAGTTTTTAAAACGTCCATCATTCAAAGATTACTAGCGTGTCAAGGAGTATGCTTGAGCAACAAAAGTTTCATAACCTTTACTATTTTTCATCAGCTCAATACATAGCTCAAATACTATCCCATAATGATTGTATCTCATTAAACCGGTTTCAATTTATAATAAAGTTTGATTTTATTAATGAATCACACATTCATAATGTTTATGTGATAACATATTAGTAACCCATCACATGTATTTCAAAAATCACAGGAAATACAAGAAAAATATGCAAAAATACACTAAAAATATGCATATTTAGGATTTTGTATGTATTTTCACATTCATAAAATCATCAAACGTGTAACATAAATTTACCACAAGATAGAGGACGGCCATACGAATCCAACGCCACCATCCACACGCCGATCGGAGGCTCCACGTGCCCGCATGTGCCGCCTGAGTGCACGACGTGTGGAGCCCACGCATGTACGTAACTAACCGGTTAAAACCGATCTAACCGGCAGTGGTCTGACCGGCAGCAGTCCGACCGATTCTCGGTTCGACTACCCGATCCAGCTGCCTAGTCTGACAGGTTGACCGGTCCGGTCAACGGGTCGGGTCGGGTCAACAAGTCAGGTCGGGTCAGGTCGGCTGCCAATCGAGTCTGGTCCGGGTCACTGACATCAACGTGACATCAATGCGGCGCACGCACAAGGATTGGATCCGGGTTGCTGACGTCTTCATGACGTTAGCACCTGCGTGTGTCGCACGTTCGAGCCTCGCCTCACGCGTGGAGGCGCGTGGGGCGTGTTTTCGACACCCCATCGGTGCGTGGCCGTGTGTGGGGGCGTGTGCGGCATCCCCTGGCGATAAGCTGCCTACGATTCTTCTTGTCTCATCAAGCCTAGTTGGAATTTGTGATTTAATTTTATTTTTATATAGTGAAAAATCACGAAAATCACAAATTATGGCAAAAATCTTATGCGGTTGAGTTCTCGGGTTATGGTTACTTTGATACCATATGTTGGACGCAAATTGCGCAACCCCAAGATCTCCATAACCAGAATAAGAACATGCATAATTGAGTGGAAAGATTAACACATCTGTTTTGGGATCCATCGAACATAAAGAGGAAATAGAAAAGGGATTACCCACATATCAAGGGGATCAATGCATCAAGTCCTTCTCCTATATTGCTGGCAAAGGTTTCCTGACTTTATCGATGCTACTTTGGGATTTGTTACTATCGACATCCCTTTAGATGTTTGTGTATAATTTCTCATCGACTGATTCTTTTGTATCGTTATATCTGCTATTGAATTCGCTGTTGAGTTACATTTCGTTGTTCATTTTCTTCGTGTGATCACAACAAACAAAGACCCAGATTTAAATGCATTTTCGAATACCATAGACACTATCCCTCCTGTCAGCCCTTGTGCTAGCACCAAACCTTGTTTATTTCTCTTTCTTTTTCTTTGGTTTTTTCGGTATAGTATAACCAATGCAGTGTTGACTGAGGATACTTAATGGGTATCTGTCAGACTCATGCTGTTGAATGTTGAGGCTTTTCACAAACTAAACTTGTTATTGTCTTAGAATCCACCAATTTTTTTCTTTCGCAGTTTCTGTTTTTCATCTGGAATCCTCGACAGTCGATTAGTCATCTTTTATATATCATGCAACTACTTGTTATGCTAAAAAATATTATCTTAGAAAAATCTTCTTGCTCCTCAATGCTCTCTTTGATCATATCATCCCTTTCTATCTTTATAAAGCAAATGGAGGATAGCCTAGTTTAATTCTTGCCATACTAGGAACTAATTTTGGCGTGGTTGACATGATTTGAAATATCTGATGGTCTTTTCTCCTTTGCAAATGCACTTCTGGAAGCAACATTCCTAATAATCTAGGTTAGTGCTTTGAAGAGCCATTCTGATCTCAATAATGAGGTGGTTTTAGATTTGAACACCTGAATATCACCAGTAATGTTTAGCTAGTTGCTTTGATGTCTGAAGTTCTGATTAGAAACCGACATGGGGTGGGATTACTGTATTGGGCTAAGACTATCAAAACTTCTATGGCGCAAAAGATTATAGGCACCAAGCTGACTGGTTTTAATGACTCTTTATTTTGCATACAGGCACTCCTTGCTGATTTTGAAGTCTCTGAAGGCATATATTCACGAGCTCGTATTGAAGATACTGATTCAATATGTTTATATGGCTGGGAGCAAATGTTATGTTGGAGTATTCATGCGAAAAGGTTGTACTCGTGTTTAAGCAATGTCCCTTTCTCTCCAATAATGATGTCAAGTATCTTATTTATTGCATAAATTTATGTTGCAGGCCACAACCATTCTACAAAAGAACTTAGAAAATGCTAAAGAAAGTTTAGAAGTTCTTGTTGCTGATCTACAATTCTTAAGGGACCAAGTAACAATCACACAGGTACGTCAGAATGATTTGGAACTTGGAGGCCCGTGTTTGTTTCAAGCCATTTACTGTGTCAGTTTTGGGTAGGTCTATTAGGGTCGAACTAATGTTGCTCTGAATTTTGTTACTGTCGTGAGGATATAAATTGGGAAGACATGTTCTTTGGTGATAAACTGGAGTGTGGTATGTTTGCACGAATGTGAACTTGAAAAAATTCAAAGCTTGTTGTAGGACCATATCCTTTAGTTTATCATGGCAATTAGGTTGGTGGCCCTGGGAAATTTTTCTGTTTTGGGGGGGGTGAAAAGCCCTTGAGAGGTGAATTTTTATTTGGCAGGTTACGATTGCTCGTGTGTATAATTGGGATGTTCACCAAAAGAGAATCCGTCAAGCCGGTGCTCCTGCCAAAGACTCTTAAAGGAATCTTTTCAGCTCGCATCATGGTAGCAGAATGTGTACTCCTGGATGAGAGTACGACTTTGATCTCCCCATTTTCAATTAGGTGAATGAATTATGCACCGCTCTATGATCGCAATGGTTATGACCCACCACGAGTGATTTTGGTTAGGTCTACTTAGATTTACTGCATTACATAAAGCTTGTCATGTAAACGATTTTGATTGAGAACCTCCCGAGCTTGAGTTTTCACTTTCTGTGTTCGGTGCGCTAGTTTTGGGTTAATGTTAGGTCCATCTATTTGGTGTCGTTTCACCTTGACTGTATGATTAGTAAGGACCAAATCTAAATTTAAATTTGATTTCGGGGGAAAAACATGGGCCTACCTGAGGTCCACTGTGGAATACATGTCAGCAAGAGTGTTTTTGGATAAAGTGACATAGTGCTGTAATTTGGTGGGTCTCTTGTTGTCAGATCTTAGAGATGAGATTCCTATTAGAGCAATGCAGGTATAGTCTGGTTTCAAAGTCCGTGCCATGACAATATATATATTACTAAAATCAACTTTTTGCAACTTTTAAGTATTTAACGTAAGTACAATGCTAAATCAAATTTTCGATTCAAGCCAATACAACAGTGCTAAGCTCGAGGTCAACTCCCATTAGATATTCGATTCTCAAAACTCCCCTCAAATCATGGAGTGTTAAATTTTCGGTTCCAGCTTGCACCAAAACAGAATCGAGATATTCAAGATCACCAAAACAGAATCTAGATATTCAAGATCAAGTTGACTCGATACAATCAAATTGAAAAATGGGTTTGTGCTCAAGCTCAATGACTTCAAATATTATCCTCTACATTTATGTTCTTTAGGTGTACTACAATTTCCAAATATATTGCCCTCAATTTTCGTAGCTATCAATTATTTTCTGAACAAAAAAATAGAAATTGGATTAGAATTGCAAGTTTTTCAAGGAAAGTCTTAGTAAGCTCTATTTTGACTTGATGAAATACTTGGTATAGCTCCAGTGTAAGCTTGACTCGAAATCAATCGATTTCAACTAGTTATTAAGTCAAGCTTGAATTAGTCCTAAGCTTCACCCTAGTGCAAGGCATGCAGAGTTCGACATATGTATGAGGACTTCTGTGACATCCAGATTTTTCAACCCTGTATTCTACTGAATAAATCGGGCATTTCATTGACGCGTCTATAGGGTTATTCTTAGAGCCGATCACTCTCGAGATAACTAGACTAGCTGGGGAAATTATTAAGGAATTTTAAGGCAATAGACTTGAGAACTTGATCAGGAATCGGCTTCTTGACCGTGTCCATCTTTAGAGGTCAATACGGCATAGTTAAAAAATCGATTTGAAATCAGAGATAGACTGGATCGATAAAGATTTGTGCCTAATCGTGAGTGACACCACTGAATTGGAAAATACTCGTCGGCCAACACTAGACTGATTTTCTTATTGTTTTGGTACCTTGTGTCTGTAATTGAATTATCGAGATTTTCACGACAATCAAGAGTCGCCATTGAGTCGAGTGGGTTCATAGTGGCTCGAAGAAAATCGACCACGAGTCATTTGCCTTAAAAAGTTCTGAAAACTACCCGATAGTTTAGGTCACGCTAAAAACGCGCCGAATGAAAATTAACGGCCAATTCAAGTCCGATTTTAGAAATTGAAGTTTTGGCCATGTCACAATAAATTTTAGGAGCATCGACTCAGTCTTAGAAGATTTTCGGAGATTCGGGAAATTTTACGGAAATTGGGTTCGGACGTCGCGGAAATTTGGCAGAAGTTCAGATTGGCTAAATTAATGGGAAATTGGACTTTCAGATTGAGCCGTTGTGTGTCGGGGATTTATAGAAAATCATTTGGGATTTTTCTACGTCGAAATTGGACCTCAATTTGGGAATTTATTGGAGAAATTGAAGTTCAAATGGTGAAATTCCTATGATTGGATGAGGCAGCAATTTTGGACTTTAAAATTTTTTATTTGTGAGTTGATAAGCTTGAAATTGATTGGGGGGACAAAGAGGAGTGTATGGTGGACTTGTAGGGCCAAAACATTAAATGTATTGGCTAAGATTTCTGATTTTTCTTGTCTCCTCTTAGCTGGCTTCTCACGCTCGGCACCCCCATCCGCTCATTGCTCCTGCTTTTGTTTTAATCTCTCTATCGTGCGAGACAATCCATCCAATCTCTCTCCATCTTCATTTTTTCTCGTCCTCAAACGAAGCCCACACACTCTGCTCACGCCAACCTTGAGATCTTCAATCAAGCTACTTCTCTCCACTAGTTGCTGTCCCCCGCCAGTCAACTCTCCTCACTGAAGACTGATCGAAGCCCCGTCTACGATTTGCTTCTCTCTCGCGCTGCCACCGAATCCCAAAGTCCAACATCTTCGTTCATGCCTTGCCAACAGCCACGAAGACCTGCAGCCACGCCAACCAGCTACTTCCTCGTCCACGAAGCTGCTCCATCGTCCACGCCAACACGCCCCATCTTGGTCAAATTCCCACCGAACGAAGCCTTCGTTGACCGAATCAGCGACCTCACGTTCCAGCTGCAGCTCCTTCGTGCGTCCAGTGAAGCCTCCAGGCGTCTTTTTCTTCAAGCGCATGAAGTAGCCGCCTCGTCCGTGAAGAACAAACTCCACTGAAGCCCCTGTTGATTTAATCCACCTCACGTGCCCACGATCCAGTCGACGGTGCCCCCTCCACCGTTGGTTGACCGAAGTCCCCACGCACCTGCCTCCACAACTCCATATGCGGCCAGCAAATTCCACTGAAGGAATCCCAGAATCCCAGCGAAGCAGCAGCCTCGTTGAAGCCGCGAGTCCACCGGTCTTCAGCCACGTGAACAACCGAAGTCCACACTGATTTTCTTGGCCCAATAGTGGCCTTTGTTGCTTCTGGTTCAGCCCATCAGTCCAAGGATAAATCAGCCCAGCAGCTCATTTGAAGCCACCGAACAGTCCAGCTTCCAGTTTGCATCTTGCTCAGCCCAATTCAATTTGTTTCAGCCCTCTTGAAGCCCAATCCAATCAAGCCCAGCAAGTTTTAATTTTAAGTTTGGGCCCAGCCTATTTTCGGCCCAGTTGAAGTCTTCAAGCCCAACAAAGTCAGCCCATTTTCAAATCAGAAAAGCCCAAGAGCAAGCCCAGTTCAGCGCAAGAACAAATCTCAGTTGGGCTGAGATTTGTTGGGCCAAAGTTGAGGCTCGGTCCAAGCCCGCCGGTGTTGTCGAAAGCCCGATTTTGGCCGCCGTCGCGCTGCCGTTGCGGTGATTCGATACCCGCTTTTACCAAGTGAGTTTTACTCACTAATGCTTTATTAGTTTGCTAATTATGCTTTCGGTTGGTTAGATTTAATTAATTGCAATTAGGTGGTTAGATTAGATTAAAACAATTAAATTAGTGACTTGAGAATGCATGTTAGGTGGTTAGCTATAACCATTAGGGAGTAGAAATGCTCTATTATTTATTGAATGCATCTCGGGATTTTTCCCGACCCGTTTTGGGCTCCAATGAGGCATTATGAGCCTAAATTGGACTTTATATATATATATATATATATATATATATATATATATTAAATAATTATTTAATTGATTATTTTTCCGGAAATTCAACCGGGATGGCCGGTGACCGGAATTTCGTGCCGATTGTCGTGGTGCAGTCCGTTTATTTAATTGAGCTTAAATTTTTATGGAATTGATTTAAATTGTGAAATTTGAGGAATTGTCCCAAATTGTTTATTATTAAGTATTTGATTGGTAATGGCCGAGCATGGATATATAGCGCCAAGACGTTGATGGGCTATATAGTAGGGAGAATGGTGAGAGCTAACGAGAATGTTATTGGTTGAGACCAATCGAATGTACGATGTTATTGGACATACGTGGTTCGGTGATTGGAAGTATCATTGGCGAAAATGGCGCTTAAAGAACGCACGTAAATGACTTATAGACAAACGTGGTTCGGTGATTAAGGAAATATCACTGGTGAAAACGACGCCTTAAAGAACTCACGATGTTGTCTATAGCCGATGTCACCTTGGCGAAAACAGCGCCCTATAAAGCACACGTGGTTCGGGGATCGAGGATATCACTGGTGAAAACTGCGCCTTAAAGAACGCATGGTGTCGGTGATCGATATGTCATTGACGAAAACGACGCCCGAGAAACACATGTGATTTGGTGAATGAGTACACCACTGGGAAATTGTGGTATGAGTGGGAATGACCTAGAGAGGGTCTGACTGACATGTAATCGACTTAGTCAATTGGCCAGTGCTTGATCGGATGTCGTGAATTGTTTGAATATTTATGTTTAACCTTGAATTGCAGGTTGGAACTGAGGCCAAGGTAAGTCCTCTGACTCGTGTTGTGCTTAGGCAACCGTATGGCATAGTAGTTTATTAATCGAGTCTTAAGGGGTAGGACTCGCTGAGACGTGGTCTCATTGGTTATTGAACAACCATTTCAGGACCCTGAGGAAAAGCTGAGGAGGAAGAACCTGAAGGGGAGAAAGTATTTTGAAGTAGAAGATGATCCAGAGAGGGATCTTGAGTACAACCCAGTTGTGGATTGAGATCACATCCCTTTTGTGCACCCTGTCTTAGTGTAGATAGGTGTGAGACTTTTATGTTGTAAATAGTATTGTAAATATACTATAAGTTATGCTGTTAATGAAAGTGTGGTTATGAATTTCAATATGAAAAATATGGCCTGCTTTTCTATCCTATTGTTTTATTGTCTGGGGATTTATAACTGCATTCGCATGCGTAATAAAAAGAAAGGGTCGGCGATAAGAAGTCCTGGGATATCGCACTTTAATAATCGACCAAACAGAAGGATGGCCATGTCCCCGAGGATCGGGGTGTGACATCCCCTTTTTGTGGTATCAGAGCTAAGTTCAAGATTGGAGTGATAAGGAGCGTTGACCATGGGATAGTTAGTAGAAAAGGCCTTTAAATTGATGCTGGTGCATGTCTGTGTTAGCTGAGTGCAAACAAATTGTTTGTTGTTTGGATCGCTCCGTTTCTAATTCAGTGTTGAATTAGAAGCAGGTGTCAGTTCTTTAAAGCGACACTATGAACGATCAGGAGCTGAGGACTCCTGCAAAGAGGGTCAGTAGGGCCGTGACTCGGGGAAGAGCGCCGACTAGAGTCGGTACCTGAGGAGGCCGTGGTCGAGCGCCAGCACAGGCTAGCGCGAGTGGAATGATTCCACCTGTTATTGAAGCTAGAGTAGCACCACCTCCTATTGGTGCAGGGGTAGCAGCCCCGAGTGAGCAAGCAGCGGTCGGAATCAACCAAGCTCTGGATGTTATGCGAGAAATGATGGGGCAACAGGCCTGAGATCAAATTGCCGCCTTTACTGCCACTGTTGGAGCCGCCGCCACTACTGCTGCCAATGCTGCCGTTACTGCCATAGCTGCCGCTGTACTTGCTGCCGCACCTGTTGTTGCACCTGGCGCAGCTCAAGCTGAAGGTCCACCCGGAATAGTGGTCGGGAACAGACTAATTCATCAGTTGGTAGAACAATTCCTAAAGCTGAATCTGCCTCAGTTTACCGGGACCGAAGACCCTGAAGCTGCTACTTCATGGATCCAGAAATTGGAGAAAGCTTTTGCACTACTAATGTGCAATGAGACTAACAAGGTACTACTTGCAACGTACCAACTGGATGGAGTTGCAGATACTTGGTGGAAGACGACTCGAGGAACCATATTCCCAGAAGGCATTGTTCCAGAGTGGAATGCCTTTCTAGAGGCTTTTAATGTCAAATATTTCTCAGAAACTGCCAGAGAGGTGAAGATGTCAGAATTTCAACGTCTTCGTCAGGGTTCCCTAACCGTCGATCAATATGAGGCGAAGTTCGCTGAACTTTCGCAGTATGCTCCTGAATTAATTGTGAATCCGGTAAACCGAGCGAGGAGGTTTAGAGAAGGATTCAAGCCAGACTTAAGAAGTACATTGATTTCCTTGAACCTGAGGACTTATAATGACCTTTATGAGAGGGCTTAGATGATCGAGAGAGATGAAAATGATCGAGCAGCCTCATCTGGGTTGAGATTTAACTCTCATCGAGAGAATATTCGTCAGGGAAAAAGACCCATGCCCGGAGGTAGATCCCATGCCTCACCCTTCAAGAGGAGTGGATTCAATAGACAGATGTCCAATAACACGGGTATATGTCGCTTTTGTGGAAGGCGACACGGGACAGCTCCGTGCCTAGCTAGGACAGGAGCTTGTTTCGAGTGCGGCCAACAAGGCCACATCGTAAGGTATTGTCCCAAGAAGCAAAGAGGACAACCGCAATTGCCACCGCCACCACCGAGAGGACAGATAAGAGGGTATGCCCCTCAAAATGTGCCGCAAGGAGGACAGCAGAGACCTCCAACTCAAGGCACAGTATATGCAATCACATAAGGTCAAGTAGAAGCTGCGCCTAACGTGATAATAGGTATGGTTTCGCTCAACGACCAACCTGCTTATGCTTTGTTTGATCTAGGAGCAACTCACTCATTTATTACTGAACAGTATGTTAAGATGATAGGAGTTAGTCCTATATTATTGGAGTCGGCAATGTGCATATCTACACCCTTGAAAGATAAAGTTATTACTACTTTGGGTTGTTCGGGGTGCAAGTTAGTGATTGGTGAGCGAGAGGGGAAAATAGATCTTTTAGTCCTAGCCATGTATGACTTTGATTTAATAATTGGCATGGACTAGCTCACCAAGCAAAGAGCTAAAATGGACTGTTGTCGTAAAGCGATTCAGTTTGACCCGATAGGGAGTGAGAGCTTTAAGTTTGTTGGGAATCAAGGAGGATCCACGGTTTCCTTAATCTCGTCACCAGAGGTAACTCGTCTGTTAGACGAGGGTTGTCAAGGTTACCTGGCAACTGCCGTGGATACGACAGTTGAAGAGCTGAAAGTGGAAGACATTCCAGTAGTTCAAGAATTTCCAGATGTCTTTCCAAAGGAATTGCAGGTTTACCGCCAGAAAGAGAGATTGAATTTGTGATTGAACTAGCACTAGGGACAGAGCCGATCTCAAAGGCACCGTACAGATTGGCATTGACAGAATTGAAAGAATTGAAAGTACAGATGCAGGAATTATTAGACAAAGGATTTATTCGTCCTAGCGCATCACCTTGGGGAGCGCCAATTTTGTTTGTAAAGAAGAAAGATGGTTCATTGCGTTTGTGCATCGATTATAGACAACTCAACCAAGTGACTATTAAGAATAAATATCCACTCCCAAGGATTGATGATCTGTTCGATTAGTTACAATGAGCATCAATGTTATCGAAGATTGATTTGAGGATGGGATATCATCAGCTGAGAATTAAGAAAGAGGATATTCCTAAGTCAGCATTTCGTACTCGGTATGGTCATTATGAGTTTACAGTGATGCCATTCGGGTTGACGAATGCTCCAGCTGCCTTCATGGATATGATGAACCGGATATTTAAGAAATATTTAGATCAATTTGTGATTGTGTTCATTGATGATATCTTGGTCTATTCGAGGAGTGATGAGGAGCATGAGAATCACCTGAGATTAGTACTCCAGACCTTAAGGACGCATCAGTTGTATGCTAAGTTTAGCAAATGCGAGTTTTGGTTGACTCGTGTTGCGTTTATAGGTCATGTGATTTCCGAAGAAGGAATCTCCGTCGACCCGAGCAAGATAGAAGCCGTAATAAAGTGGCCAAGACCGACTACAGTGACAGAAATAAGAAGTTTTCTAGGTTTGGCAGGGTATTACAGACGGTTTGTAGAACGTTTCTCGGTGTTAGGATCACCTCTAACTAAGCTCACGAAGAAAAACGAGAAGTTCATATGGACAGACAAGTGCGCGCGTAGTTTTCGAGAGCTGAAGGAAAAGCTGACTACCGCACCTGTGCTGACAATTCCATGGGGTCTTGGAGGATTCGAAATTTATAGTGATGCATCATTCAAGGGGTTGGGTTGCGTGCTAATGCAACATGGCAGAGTTGTTGTATACGCCTTCCGCCAGTTGAGACCTCATGAACAGAACTATCCAACGCATGACTTAGAACTCGCAGCCATTATCTTTGCCCTGAAGATTTGGAGACACTACTTGTGCGGGGAAAAGTTTCAGATCTTCACGGACCATCAAAGTCTTAAGTATTTATTCTCTCAGAAGGAGTTGAACATGAGATAACGCACATGGATGGAATTACTGAAAGACTATGACTGTGACATTCTGTATCACCTAGGAAAGGCGAACAAGGTCGCCAATGCATTGAGTCGAAAGTCTTCAGTGGCTCATATACTGATTAAGGAGTGGAACTTAATCGAGAGAGCTCGAGATTCGGTATTCAAATTTGAGGTAGGCCGCCTTTCAAGTTTTATGGCCACCCTCAGAATTGAACCAGATGTCCAGGTCAGAATTAAACAACTCCAACCGATAGACCCGGATGTGCAGAGAATTCTTCAGGAGGACGCAGAGAAAAGAAAGGCTGATTTTCAGATTGCTGATGACGGGACACTAAGATTCCAAGGACGATTGGTTGTACCTGATGATGTAGAGCTTAGAGAAGAAATCTTATCTGAAGCACATCGTAGCAGTTACAACATTCATCCTGGAAGCACTAAGATGTATCAGAATCTGCGTCAACACTATTAGTGGTCAGGTATGAAGGCGGATATTGCCAAGCATGTGGCCAAGTGTTTGACATGTCAACAAGTAAAAGCTCAACATTGCAAGCCAGGAGGACTTCTGCAACCTCTCGCGATCCCAGAATGGAAATGGGAGCATATCACGATGGACTTCGTGACTGGACTACCAAGAAGTCAGAGAGGGAATGATTCGATTTAGGTAGTAGTCAATAGACTAACAAAGTTGGCTCACTTCATTGTAGTTCGAAAAGACCTCAGTCTAGATAGGCACGTAGACCTGTACGTACGTCAAGTGGTTCGAATGCATGGAGTGCCAGTTACGGTAACATCAGATCGAGACCCGAGGTTTACAGCCGCTTTTTGGAAGAGCTTGCAGAGTGCTCTTGGTACAAAGCTTCAGTACAATACGGCATATCATCCTCAGGCGGATGGCCAGTCCGAGAGGACAATACAGACCCTTGAAGACATGCTGAGAGCTTGTGTAATAGACTTCAAGGGAAGTTGGGAAGATCAGCTTCATCTGGTGGAATTCGTCTACAACAACAGTTATCAACAGAGCATCAAGATGGCTCCATTTGAAGCGTTGTATGGCAGAGCATGCAGAACTCCAGTGTGTTGGGATGAAGTCGGAGAAATGAAGATAACAGGCCCAGAGTTGGTTCAGCAGTCAGTAGATGCCATGGTAGTGATCAGAAACAGATTAAAGACAGCGCAGAGCGAGCAGAAAAGTTACGCAGATAAGCGCCGGAGGTCTTTGGAATTCCAAGTTGGTGATCACATTTTTCTAAAAGTGTCACCAATGAGGGGAACTTCGCGCTTTGGTAAGAAAGGCAAACTGAGTCCGAGGTACGTAGGTCCGTTTGAGATTCTTGAGAGAATCGGAACCTTAGCATATCGTCTTGCGTTGCCGCCAAGATTGGCGCAAGTGCATGACGTCTTTCACGTGTTGATGTTAAGGAAGTACGAGCCTGACCCGACCCACATGCTCAATTTCGAGGAATTGGACGTGGATGACCATGTGTCATACGTTGAAAGACCGGTCCAGATTATCGATCACAAAGAGCAAGTTCTGCGTACAAAGACCATCTCGTTGGTCAAAGTGGTCTGGCAACACCACGGTACAGAAGGAGCGACATGGGAGACTGAGGAGTCAATAAGAGAATTGTACGCCCACCTTTTTGATCAAGTCTTGTAAGATTTAACTTTCGAGGATGAAATTTTTATAAGGGGGAAGAGTTGTGACATCCAGATTTTTCAACCTTGTCTTCTACTGAATAAATTGGGCATTTCATTGACGCGTCTATAGGGTTATTCTTAGAGCCGATCACTCTCGAGATAACTAGACTAGCTGGAGAAATTATTAAGGAATTTTAAGGCAATAGACTTGAGAACTCAATCAGGAATCGGCTTCTTGACCGTGTCCATCTTTAGAGGTCAATACGGCACAGTTAAAAAATCAATTTGAAATCAGAGATAGACTGGATCGATAGAGATATGTGACTAATCGTGGGTGACACCATTGAATTAGAAAATTCTCGTCGACCAACACTAGACTGATTTTCTTATTGTTTTGGTACCTTGTGTCCATAATTGAATTCTCGAGATTTTCACGACAATCAAGAGTCGCCATTGAGTCGAGTGGGTTCATAGTGGCTCGAAGAAAATCGACCACGGGTCATTTGCCTTAAAAAGTTTTGAAAACTACCCGATAGTCTAGGTCACGCTAAAAACGCGTCGAATGAAAATTAACCGCCAATTCGAGTCCGATTTCAGAAATTGAAGTTTTGGCCATGTCACAATAAATTTAGGAGCATCAACTCAGTCTCAGAAGATTTTCGGAGATTCGGGAAATTTTACGGAAATTGGGTTTGGACGTCGCGGAAATTTGGCAAAAGTTCAGATTGGCTAAATTAATGGGAAATTGGACTTTCAGATTGAGCCGTTGTGTGTCGGGGATTTATAGAAAATCATTTGGGATTTTTCTACGTTGAAATTGGACCTCAATTTGGGAATTTATTGGAGAAATTGAAGTTCAAATGGTGAAATTCGTATGATTGGATGAGGCAGCAATTTTGGACTTTAAAATTTTTTATTTGTGAGTTGATAAGCTTGAAATTGATTGGGGGGACAAAGAGGAGTGTATGGTGGACTTGTGGGGCCAAAACATTAAATGTATTGGCTAAGATTTCTGATTTTTCTTGTCTCCTCTTAGCTGGCTTCTCACGCTCGGCACCCCCATCCGCTCATTGCTCCTGCTTTTGTTTTAATCTCTCTATCGTGCGAGACAATCCATCCAATCTCTCTCCATCTTCATTTTTTCTCATCCTCAAACGAAGCCCACACACTCTGCTCACGCCAACCTTGAGATCTTCAATCAAGCTACTTCTCTCCACTAGTTGTTGTCCCCCGCCAGTCAACTCTCCTCACTGAAGACTGATCGAAGCCCCGTCTACGATTTGCTTCTCTCTCGCGCTGCCACCGAATCCCAAAGTCCAACATCTTCGTTCATGCCTTGCCAACAGCCACGAAGACCTGCAGCCATGCCAACCAGCTACTTCCTCGTCCACGAAGCTGCTCCATCGTCCATGCCAGCACGCCCCATCTTGGTCAAATTCCCACCGAATGAAGCCTTCGTTGACCGAATCAGCGACCTCACGTTCCAGCTGCAGCTCCTTCGTGCATCCAGTGAAGCCTCCAGGCGTCTTTTTCTTCAAGCGCATGAAGTAGCCGCCTCGTCCGTGAAGAACAAACTCCACCGAAGCCCCTGTTGATTTAATCCACCTCACGTGCCCACGATCCAGTCGACGGTGCCCCCTCCTCCACCGTTGGTTGACCGAAGTCCCCACGCACCTGCCTCCGCAACTCCATATGCGGCTAGCAAATTCCACTGAAGGAATCCCAGAATCCCAGCGAAGCAGCAGCCTCGTTGAAGCCGCGAGTCCACCGGTCTTCAGCCACATGAACAACCGAAGTCCACACTAATTTTCTTGGCCCAATAGTGTTCTTTGTTGCTTCTGGTTCAGCCCATCAGTCCAAGGATAAATCAGCCCAGCAGCTCATTTGAAGCCACCAAACAGTCCAGCTTCCAGTTTGCATCTTGCTCAGCCCAATTCAATTTGTTTTAGCCCTCTTGAAGCCCAATCCAATCAAGCCCAGCAAGTTTTAATTTTAAGTTTGGGCCCAGCCTATTTTCGGCCCAGTTGAAGTCTTCAAGCCCAACAAAGTCAGCCCATTTTCAAATCAGAAAAGCCCAAGAGCAAGCCCAGTTCAGCGCAAGAACAAATCTCAGTTGGGATGAGATTTGTTGGGCCAAAGTTGAGGCCCGGTCCAAGCCCGCCGGTGTTGTCGAAAGCCCGATTTTGGCCGCCGTCGCATCGCCGTTGCTGTGATTCGATACCCGCTTTTACCAAGTGAGTTTTACTCACTAATGCTTTATTAGTTTGCTAATTATGCTTAGGGTTGGTTAGATTTAATTAATTGCAATTAGGTGGTTAGATTAGATTAAAACAATTAAATTAGTGACTTGAGAATGCATGTTAGGTGGTTAGCTATAACCATTAGGGAGTAGAAATGCTTTATTATTTATTGAATGCATCTCGGGATTTTTCCCGACCCGTTTCGGGCTCCAATAAGGCATTACGAGCATAAATTGGATTTTTAATATTTATTTATATATATATTAATTAATTATTTAATTGATTATTTTTCCGGAAATTCAACCATGATGGCCGGTGACCGGAATTTCGTGTCGATTGTCGTGGTGCAGTCCGTTTATTTAATTGAGCTTAAATTTTTATGGAATTGATTTAAATTGTGAAATTTGAGGAATTGTCCCAAATTTTTTATTATTGAGTATTTGATTGGTAATGGCCGAGCATGGATATATAGCGCCAGTACGTTGATGGACTATATAGTAGGGAGAATGGTGAGAGCTAACTAAGAATGTTATTGGCTGAGATCAATCAGGTACGATGTTATTGGACATACGTGGTTCGGTGATTGGAAGTATCACTGGCGATAACGGCGTCTTAAAGAACGCACGTAAATGACTTATAGACAAACGTGGTTTGGTGATTAAGGAAATATCACTGGTGAAAACGAGGCCTTAAAGAACTCACGATGTTGTCTATAGCCGATGTCACCTTGGCGAAAACGGTGCCCTAGAAAGGACACGTGGTTCGGTGATCGAGGATATCACTGGTGAAAACGGAGCCTTAAAGAACCCACGGTGTCGGTGATCGGTATGTCATTGGCGAAAACGACCCCCGAGAAACACATGTGATTTGGTGAATGAGTACACCACTGGGAAATTGTGGTATGAGTGGGAATGACCTAGAGAGGGTCTGACTGACATGTAATCGACTTAGTCGATTGGCCAGTGCTTGATCTGATGTCGTGAATTGTTTGAATATCTATGTTTAACCTTGAATTGCAGGTTGGAACTGAGGCCAAGGTAAGTCCTCTGACTCTTGTTACCGTATGGCGTATTAGTTTATTAATCGAGTTTTAGGGGGTAGGACTCACTGAAACGTGGTCTCATTGGTTATTGAATAACCATTTCAGGACCCTGAGGAAAAGCTGAGGAGGAAGAACCTGAAGGGGAGAAAGTATTTTGAAATAGAAGATGATCCGGAGAGAGGGATCTTGAGTACAACCAGTTGTGGATTGAGATCCCATCCCTTTTGTGCACCCTTGTCTTAGTGTAGATAGATGTGAGACTTTTATGCTGTAAATAGTATTGTAAATATACTATAAGTTATGCTGTTAATGAAAGTGTGGTTGTGAATTTCAATATGAAAAATATGGCCTGCTTTTCTATCCCATTGTTTCATTGTCTGGGGATTTATAACTGCTTCTGCATGCGTAATAAAAAGAAAGGGTCGGCGATAAGAAGTCCTGGGATATCGCACTTTAATAATCGACCAAATAGAAGGATGGGCGCGTCCCCGAGGATCGGGGCGTGACAACTTCTATGGGCCAAATAGTATATCTGACATCTCCATGTTATGTGATGTAAGCTCTTCCTTCATAGGAGGGTGACGCACATTTCTCTTATAAGTTATGACTTCCAAATAAATGGGAATTTCTAGAGAAGTTAATGGAAAAAAGTATATGATCAAAATTCAATGGGACAATTGAAAGTCACAATAGGATAATATTTTTGTTTCTGCGTAGAAGGAATGTATATTTATTATGCACACTAATTATTCCTATGATCATGAATATACCAAGATGATCAAATGCAAAAGGCCATCAGTAAATTTGGGAAAATTTGTGTATTTTCTCAAACAATCTATTAACGTTTCATGCATGACAATCAATCTATGACTCTTGAATGTGGAAGGCAACCTAGAGTCGCATTCACATTTCACAACTTTGTCATGGCAAAATAAAAAGATCAGTAAGTGGAAGAAAGGCGATCATGCCAATTAGCGCGAATTGGGATTAAATATTAGATATGCTTTTGGATTTGCTTTCTTTGGCTTAGCAAAAGCATAATGGAATTCTGGCTCCAGCTAAGAAAAGCTAATACCTCTTAATTTAATGAGCAAAAAAAAGCAATCAAAATATGCTTTTCTAGCCTATAAATGAAGGAAGAGATTCCTCCCCAAAAACAAAACAAAGAAAGTGATTAAAGGGGATCCATTATGCTTCCTTTGTGGTCACGCCATATTTGAGTGGAGCTAAGTGGCCACTTAAAATAATCTTTTTTATAATGTTATTATAATTCAATTTTTTTTAAAAGCAAAAGCACCAGAAAAAACATCTCGATTGGGATCCCTTGATTCACGCCAAAAGAGTAATATAGTATTTCATTTGATTTGTCAGCCTCGTTCGTCTCACTTCTTGTTTCCAAAATTGAGGGACATGTATAAGAAGGCTAATTTTTGTGTGCAGTTAATTGCTGATATCGATACAAAATTTAACATATATATTTACTTTATTTTTAGAATATTCAAATATTAAAGAAGCCTCTATCTAATAGCTTAAATTTTTAGAATAATTGGCGGTAGTTCTATAAAATTTTATATTTATATCTATAAAATATCATGACATTTGATCTCAAACTTAGTACCCAACTTGACATAATAACATGTTTAGGACATGATAGGCACATTGCACGATTGTTATTTTTCTCAAAATCAAACATATTTCAAGATAAAGATTCAAAGTGTTAGATCAAAATCTTGAATTTATCCAACAAATTTAGATAGTTTATCAAAAGGGTCTTCAAATTTTTGTTATTAATTAATAAGGACAGCAAAGATTTTAATAGTGCATTACTTTAATACGATAATTGTCATTAATATAATTACTCTCTTGTTTGATCAATGATCAATTGATCATGCCACTTAATGCGACATTGGATTAAATATAAGGGGATCTGTTTTATTGGGCTTAGCAAAAGCATAATGGAATTTTCGCTCCAGCTGACAAAAGCTAATCCTCCTAAGTTTAATGAGCAAAACAAAAGCAATTGTGTGTGATTGTACAGTAAAAGTAAGTAATACTTTTGTTGCAATGTGACAAAAGCTAATGGTGAACGGCATCTTATCTGCAAGTACTGGAGCCCGCCGGCATAATGAAAGTAAGCAATAATTCTGCTGCAATTCTGGTGGCTCTCTTCTCTTGGTGATTTTGTTCTTCTTCTAACATGTCGACCCCATACCAGTCATCATCTTTTGTATCTCCGGTGCAATGTGATTAGCAGGAGCTTTTCATTGTTGGTGGACTCCTTAATTTCGGCTCCATTACTGCAACATATTCATGTGGTGATTGTGCAGCAGCAAGGTGGGGCTGCTACAAGAGATTTTCGTTGCAAGAATGGTGCATTTGATGATCCAGCTAATGTTGTTTGTGATCTTGTGGTGATTTGGATGTTTCAGTTGTTTAACCAATTCCAAATTGATTCTTCAGAAGTTTGTATCTTCAAAGAGCACATATAGCAAAATTTATCCCCACTCCCGCAATTTATGCATTCTTGTCATAAATCCTTGTATCTATTTCTCGGGTTACACACTTTTTTTTCATGAGTGATGACCAAGCCTCACTTGGCCCACGGCAAAAAGTTGATGGAGAAATCCACCCCGTATAAAACTACTTTAACCCAATTTCCACTAAAAGAAAAAAGTGCTCCAAATCATTCAATTGCGATTTGATTGGTAGCTCCAAATTCATTAACCTTTTTTTAGTAGTTTTTCTACTTCAATGTAGGATTCAGTTACCATAATTAAGAAATTCACATATCTAGTTTTTCTTAAATGTAAGTATTTCAAATATATTAAAAACATTATTTCTTTTTTCACTTTCAGAGATTTCTTCCATAAAAATTAGTTTTGTCTAAAAAGGAATTTTTCAGGAAACCTAGTTTGTCGAGCAAATTTAAGGATAAATTGTTAAGTAGAATCTAGAAAAAAATTATTATATAGATAAATTTTTAACATAATCACTTGTTTACAAATTTTCGAATTTGTTGTCCATATCACTATCAAACTTCTTGTCATTCAACCAAAAGTGTGTCCTTTCTTAACGGTTCTCTTCTATACACACATACATGCAAACTTATTTCAAAATAAAGACTCGGAGTGTTAGATAAAAATCTTGAATTTATTTGACAAATTTAGATAGATTACTGAAAGAGTCTTTAAATTTCGGTTATCAATAAGAAGGATCAGCAAAGATTTTAATAGTGCATTTCATTTCAATACAATACTTATCACAAATATAATCATTCTTCTGTCTGATCAAGGATCAATTGATCACGCCATTTGGTGCGACATTGGATTAAATACAAGGAGATCTACTTCTTTAGGCTTAGGAAAGCATAATGGAATTCTGGCTCTAAGCTGACAAAAGTTAATCCTTTTGAATTTAATTAGCAAAACGAAAGCAATTGCACGTGATCGTACAGTAAAGGTTCTAGTGAAAGTAATAATTTTGTTCCAATGATCTGATCGTGAACAGTATCTTGTCTGCCAATACTGAAGTCCACTAGGATTAGTAAAAGTAAGCAATAATTCTGCTGCAGTAATTAGATGGTGAACAATATAATTGCACATGCTGCTATACTTTTGGGGGTTATCTTCTCTTGGTGATTTTGTTCCTCCTCTAATAGGTCGACCCCATACTAGTCATCTTCTCTTTTATCTCCGCTACGGTGTGATTGGTAGGAGTCTTTCACTGTTGGTGGACTCCTTAATTTTGGAAATGATTTTCTCCATTACTGCAACGTATTTGTGTGGTGATTGTGCAGCAGTAAGGTGGCCTGTTGCCTGAGATTTCTATTGCAAAAATGATGCATTTGATGATCTAACCAATGTTGTTCTTGATCTTGTGGTAATTTGGGGGTTTGGGTTGTTTAACCAATTCCTGACTGATTCTTCAGAAGTTTATATCTTCAAAGAGCACGTATAGCAAAGTTCGTATCTTCATAATGACATGTTTAGGACATGGTAAGACTTTATGTGTATGTGCAGGTGTGAATAATCTGCAAAAATGGAGAATAAATCTAGACCACATTTTATAGAGCTAGAGAAAGCTTCAAAGCCTTCGATTCATTAGAGACGTCATCATCGATTCATTAGCAAAAAAGTAGTTGATTTAAGCATGATTAAGTTAAAATTTTGGGTTTGTCACTAATAAGAAAGAAATTTTTGCTGACAAAAAAAAAAAAAAGGAAATAAACCCTTTGGTCCTTACATGGATGTTTCTACAATCTTTCCAAAAAGCATTCTAGGAGGGCCCGCAATTATTAAATCACAAGATAAGGAATCTCAACTGTGAAAGCAAAGCTTTTCAAGTTTTTGCAAATTCCAACAATTTGCATTATGATTAGTATCGATCAATCAACTAATCATAAATTGGAAATAGCTACATGGATCATGTTCTATAGACCAAATGTAATCACATCCATTGATGTTTGGGCAATCCATGTATGATATATGTGATTAATGATTTTGTGATGGATTCATTTTATCTGGATCCAAGAACTGACAAGTCTAACCGAATGAAGCCTATGTGATTTGGGAGAGAGAGTGAACTTCCTTAAGAAACAAAGATAAACCTAAGTTCTCTTTGCTTATAATATACGCAAGTCCATCCTCAAGTCTTTGTCCGACCCCCTCGTGAAAGCAAAAGCAAAAGCACTGAAGTATGTTTGTCTAGTCAATTGGTCTGCACATAGCCAAACTCCACATCAAATAGACTCCCTTGTTCGTGTGTTCACACATGCACAACGTGTTTTGCAGTTTCAAGACTAGGACCTAAGAAATACCAAGAAAATCAGATTGATATCATCAAAAAGCATAAAGACCCTCGTTCAACATTAAAAATGTTTCAAAAATATCAACTTTGTAGATCTCTTTGTTTGTGTGTTCACACACGCACCACATGTTTTGCATTTTCAGGACCAGGACCTGCATAAAACCAAGAAACTCAGGTTGATATCATTGAAAACCATAGAGATCTTCGTTCGAGATTAAAAATGTTTCGAAAATCTCAACTTTGTAGATTTCCTTGTCCTTGTGTTCGCACATGCACGTGTTTTGCAGTTTCAGGATCAAGACTTGGAAAATACCATGAACCTCATGTTGATATCTTCAAAAAGCATAAAGACACTCGTTCAAGATTAAAAATGTTTCGAAAATCTCAACTTTGTAGATCTCCTTGTCCTTGTGTTTACACACGCACAAAGTGTTTTGAGTTTCAGTATCAGAACCTGGAAAATACCAAGAAACTTAGGTTAATATCATTGAAAAGCATAAAGACCCTCGTTCAAGATTAAAAACGTTTCAAAAATCTCAACATTGTAGATCTCCTTGTTTGTGTGTTTACACGCGCAACGTGTTTTGTAGTTTCATGACCAAGACTTGGAAAATACCAAGAAACTCAGGGTGACATCATCAAAAAGCTTAAAGACCCTTGTTCAAGATTTAAAATGTTTCGAAAGTCTCAACTTTGTTGATCTCCTTGTGGAGGAGGAACCATATTTATTTGCAATTTCCACAAAAGAATCAGCTAAAGTCTCTCCCTCAGGATCCTTTAGCTCAACAAAAGGGATCTATTTTGTACGGATAGTTTGCAAAGCGAAACTCAAATTGCATAAAAGATTAACATTAGCATAGACTCTAAATTAAAGAATATAGAAAAATTTAATCAATATCTTTTTTTTTTTTGAACCATTAGGTCAAATTGAAGTACATAAACTTCGAAGGTTAGCCAACTAAAATTGCCCAATCTATCTTACATTGAAGCCGAGACAGCAGTTGCTCCTATATGCCATGAGACTCTTCTCTATAGTTCTATACTTATGATGTGACATGACACTTGTCATTGTGTTGTCATGTGGCTCAATGACCTTACAAATTATTTACATGTCATCCTGTACTTTGTGTTATTTTCTAGTTCTATTTATAGATAAAGTCAATATTTAACACAAATAAAAAAAAAAAAAAGATTTTATCTATAGGCAGGTTTAGGCAAAACAATTAATTTAAACTTAGCCTAAATAATTGAATTAAACAAAAAAATAGGTTAGAAATGTGTCTTATAAATAAGTAGTACGTATTGCAGTAATTGTCTTCTTCTACGGAGCATCAGCATTTTTATTTCGAAAAAATCAAAAATTAATGTTACGCATACTTTATTTAAATTTGACCGAACTGGGTCGAGCATAACTTTTCCGTATAATGTACAATTGAACTCATTTTTTCCCCATGCAAAGCTGGCGACTTCAATTTAGATAAAATGCAGTTCACCTCGGATTGTGGATTTCGGGCAGTCGGGCCGGTTTGAACCTGGCAAAAAGTTACATATTTGTGTCATAAAATTCCAATCTTTGTGATTCTTATGGTATTGGAAAGCTTATGATTTAATCTTTATGGTGGAATCAATCCATTGAATAAAATCGTAAACTTTCCAACACCTCAAGATCCGGCAGCCTTATTTAGAAAAACTTGATATCTTAAGATCCAGCCGTCCGATTTGGGCGAATTGGGTATTTTTAGAAAGCTTTTGACAAGTAGAACCCGATTACAACCTTCAACTGAATTTTTAATGAAGTTTGACTCTCGGTCAACTTTGCTATGGCATTGGAGGGCCGCTCGAGTCTTTAGGGACCTTTTGAACGTGTTCAATGATGCAATGGAGGCTCCGTCCACAAGTGATTATCTGTTGAGCAATCGAACTTTGCCATTTCTGTTCCTTATTTGATGTAGTTAGCCGACAAAGAGGGTGACCCTTTTTTCGGTCCATTCGTTATTGCCAAAATAAAATTTTCTGGAGTTCTACAAAGACATTCCACTTTTTGGTCTGTACCGTGTTGGATCCAAAATTGAATATGAACGAGGCCGGAGTTCTGCTTCCAATATATTATTTTTGGCCTAGATGAATTGTGAGATATACAACAAATCTTGGCGATAGTGAGGACTTGGCTACATAATCTATGGACCAATGCAATCACATCCATTGATTTTTGTAATTTATATAACTAATGGATTTGATAGACCCGGTTTATGGGGACCTGAGTATTGGCAATTCTAATCTAATGAAGCCTATTTGAGTTATGAGAGAGAATGAACTTCCTTAATAAACAAAATGAACCTGCCTTTTCTCTTTGCTTATATTGTACACAAGTCAATCCTGAAGTCTTTGTCTATCCCTCTTATGAAGGAAAAAGAGAGCACAGAAGTATGTTTTGTCTAGTCAATTTGCTCGTTATGCCAAATTGCACGGCAAATAGGCTCGTAATTCGTGTGTTCACACAAGTACACACAAATATGTCAATATTTGCAAGTTCTGTTTGGAGATTGGCAACCCACTCGGAAGATCGGCAAAGAGCGTTTTGAAATTTCAAGCCCTGAAAAATACCGGGAAACTGCGATTGATGTTATCAAAAAATCGTAAAAGTCACAATTTCGAGAATAAAATGTTTGAAGAATCTCAATTTTATTGGAATTACTGTGAAGAAGGAACCACATTTTCCTCAAAATTTCCATAAGAGATCAACCTCCAGTTAAGCGATATGAGTCCAATGCTAAATCAACCAAAAACAAATGACAGAGACGAATCAAATCCCGACAGAATCAACATTTGATTTAAATATCAGCGTGCAATTTTATTTGGTGTACAATTTCAATCCGCGAGCAATTTTATTTTGTTACCGTTCAATCTAACATCGAAGTGCAATCATAACTTGTAATAATGGTCTATATTCAGGTTCATATAACTTTATTGCAAAAGCGACTAATTACGAGTATGAATGGCTTTTTGGGTTATTTTATTTACGAAGGAAGGCTGCAGGTGGCTTCCAGGTAAACGACACGTAGTACCAAAGCAATGGCAAGTGAAACTCATTTAAAGTTGTCCAGCTACATCCAACATTTAACCATTCATTAACACACAACTTATACTTCTGAGACCACCTCCTCCTCTTCGACCACTTCTATCAATTATTTACTCAACTTAGCCTGAATGCTTTTGTTTGCTTATAAAGGAAAGCCGCAGGTGATTTCCCAGGAAACGCAGTGGAAGTGAGCGATTTCACTCCTTTGCTTCGTCAAGTTGTTGCAAGGATCAGGCTCAAACTTCCCGAGTTACCGGGCAGACTCAATTCAGGGATCAATCACTCCATCGTCCTCTCAGAATGAAGAGAAAGCGGGAGGGAGAAGAGGCCGCTCCAACAGCTTCAGCAAGTAGTAGCCGTGATGATGGATCGAGGAGGGGTTATGAGGTGTTCTTGAATTTCAGAGGACCTGACACCCGCTTAACCATCGTTGATTGTCTTTACAATGACTTGCTCCGTGCGGGGGATCCGCCCATTTAAAGATGATGAAGAGCTCCGATTTGGTGAAAACTTTGAACACGGCCTCTTGCAAGCAATCAATAACTCCAGAATTTACATCCCGATTTTCTCCAAAAATTATGCTTCAAGTAAGTGGTGCCTCCGTGAGCTGGCACTCATAATGGAGTTATCGAGAGATAATGATGAGAAAGTGATCCTCCCTATCTTCTATGACGTGGACGTGGAAGATGTCAAGCTTAAGACTGATTTATATAAGGATGCCTTCCAAAAGCACAAGGAGGACTCTGCAGAGGATTTAACAAAGCAGTGGGAGGACGCTTTAAGAGACGTAACCAGAATTAGTGGAAAGAAACTAAAAAATTACGGGTATCGTTTGCTTCTCCATTGACTTTATTTTCTTATTGACAATTTCAATTTTTTATTCCTTCAAAGAATAGTTAGATTCAGTTTGCTGCTGTCCAAACTTATGTAATGTTTGGTTGGATTTGACGCAATGATCCGTCATTTTTTAAATCAAGTTTGCTCAGAGGGCGAGGTTTCTTGCACAAATTGACTTTTCATTTTTAAAACCAAGTTTTGATAACAATTAATGTTAAGGTATATCAACTTGATTGATTTGTATATAATGGAAAAAAAAACCAAGATATCCATAAAGATCTAAGATCTGTCAATATAGTATGACTATATATGTGTGAAAAATAAAAATATGTAAGTTTCTTAACTTCAATTGCATTCCGTACATAAGTTAAAGACTCTGTTACAATTTTCTCGACCTTATGCCTATGATGGTTGCCTGAAAAATTAGATTGAGTTTAATATTATATCTTTTTTCATTTTGTTATACTAATGAAAACTGAGGAAGAATTGGCCCAAAATAGGAGAGCTCAGTAAGGAGCTTCTTTATGTGTCCGAACTATTAATGGTTATAGTTAGTTCATACTTGTTAGTGTATGATGTACCCGAGGGAGACGAAAAAATGCACAGGAAGCATAGAGGAAGTTATGGAGCTGACCCCCTTTGGGATTGAGCCGGTGACAAGGACGTTCCCATACTAGCCAACGAACCGATCATTGTGGATTTGGTTTTGGCCTTAGGGATTTCATATATTTTGCTATTGTTTCCCTTTAGGTCATCGGTCAAATGCGGTCATACCCCTGAGTTACATAAAAATAATGGAGCTTTTGTATGATGGTTTTTCTAGTTGGTCTAAATATACAAGACCGAACACTACAAAGATCTTGGCATGTCATTATCCAAAAGAACGTTAAAAAGATCTCTACGTGTTTTACAGGGTCAATCCTCCAATCTATTTCTGATTACAGGAAACCTTGATTAGTTTGCAAAGGACTAACTTAGGTTTAGGCGGATGAATGATTGTGGGCTTTTACTTTCATCGTGGTGGGGCAGGGGTCATAGGCTGCTCTAGTGACTTAATTGTGCATAGGCAAATCTGCGGCCTTAAACTGACAATTCTTCTATGAGTGATCTATAATTTGTCAATATTAGACAACCTTTATGCAAGTAAAAAGTCAAAAAAAAAATTTAGTTCTTGCTCTTGCTTTAACCATGGAACTATTCATGGTCTCAGATCTTAATTAACCAAAAGTTCACCCAAGGGAATTCTGGATAGTTATAATTATGCTTAGAGAAATCTAGGAACCTCTAGAAAATGGATAAGTAATTTAACAATTCTAATTACCTTGAGATGTGTAGCTGCTCTCTACCCTACTTTGTGGTTGTTTTTCCATGAACCCTAGTCGTTCCTCCCTACTTACTCACATCCTTCTTCGTTAATTCTTACTGTTTCTGTTCTTCTCACTACATCCTCCGATATCATTGCCAATGGAGGAAGAAGAACGAGTGGATTCGAGAACGGGGAAGGGCAGGCCCATTACCCGCCATGCCCAACCCGCGCCTGGCAAAATTCTTTGCCTTGTCCGACGCAGCCCACCGCGGCGCGAATTTCCCGTGTTCATCCCTAATTTTAAAGTTATCATTTCTTATATGAAATTACCAACTTTAATTTATGTTTTACCAACTTCTTTTTCGATTGTTTTACCAACTAGTTTTAGCTTACCGTCTTTTATTCTGGTCTATTACTAAGTTTAAATAGATTGTTTACTGATGTGCAATTTTTCTTCAACTTACCATGTCGTTTACTCTACATTTCAAAATTACCAAGTCTTGTACCAAATTACTAACTCTAATATAAGTTTCGTATAAACTAATCTCTAATTAAGTTACTTAATAATTTTTTTGTCAAAACTAACTGGTTTAATTTACTCATTGTTATTTGAGCCACTTATCATTTTTATTATTTGTTTCAAAATCACCAATCTTTATAACAACATTTGTTAATAATTCACCAACTTTTATTTGCAAAGTTACATTATTAGGCTGCGAATTCTGTTTTTCAATTACCAGCCATAATTTGAGCTACTTACCGATTTATGTCGATTAAAGTACCCAGTAGTTTGTTATCAATAAAGAATTGGTAAGCTCATATTAGTTGGAACTTATTTGGAGATATGTTTGTCGGTAACTCAAATTAAGGTTGATATATATTCTAGAAAGTGTTCCTCATTTTTGGGTACGTTAAGAAATATGTTTCAGAGCTAGTATTCTTGTTTCCTTCAAGGTAACTGCTTAGTGAGATTTTTTCTTTTGCCACCTTGAAACTCAGCCCATTTGCTCGAGGAGATAGATGATCGAGACCGGGTTTACCGAGGACTTGATATCTAGCCAAACTTCTAGAGGTCTCGCTCTGTGTGACAAGAAGAAACCAACCATTGTAAACAAGTATCAAGCGAATTGAAGGCATAATTATTGAATCAGTTCTAAATTAATTATATGGAAGCCAATCATTCTGGCTAATTATTGCCGAAAATTATTAATGTGGTATCCAGTCATCACTGGTCATTTTGTGTGATACACTAATGTGACAATGTTACTTGAAATGATGTTGCACGTAGATTGCCACATCAGTGAATTTAGAAGGAAATTAGTTGGAATGATTATATTGAAATTTTGTGGAAAGTTTTAGGATCACATTATTAAAATTGAAAAGTTTATGATTGGATTGGCATATGTAGAGTAAATTTAGGACTGATTTGGTAATTTTTTCCTGAAATGGAAGGGAATGGAATGAAATCTAGGTGCACAACTTATTGAAACCCAACTGTGTGTGGCAATTATTAGGTGACAATATGTCGGAGCGACTTCTAGTCGAAGTCCAGTTAGACCCTCAGTTATGAAATAACCTTTTCCCACCATTTAATGGACCAGTGAACCTTGATAGCAGTAGCTTTTAATTGTGAATAAGGTCCCTCCTCTTCCTCTTGAAAAAATCTTTTTTTTTTTTTCTGGTTTTTTGTTTTCAAACGGCTCGCAGTTTGATGATCACTGAGTCTGTGTTGGTCGCTTTAAAAGCAAATTACTTTGAACTTGATGATAACCTTCTAGTGCCACGTAATGCATGCGCGGTTTCCATATATTTGGTTTTCAATTTGAGATGATTGCATCTTATGTATGTGGCAGGCTAGATAAACTTAAAAGTCTCACCATCAAAGAGGTTACTAGTTTGTTATCGAAAAGACGGACAGATATACCCAATCATTTGGTGGGAATCGAGGGCCCAATGGATGACATTATGAAGAAGTTAGATCTAGGAGCTTCTGATGTACGGTATATTGTGATTCATGGTATGGGTGGCATTGGAAAGACGACACTAGCTGATGTCGTATTCGAGCAAATCTCCCCTCAATTTCACGATCATTGCTGTTTTCTTAAAGATGTTCGGACGCATGATATATTAAAGTTACAAAGGAAATTGCTGTTCGACATTCTCAAACTCAGATGCACTGAGCTCTCTGACACTAAAGTGGCTGACATGATCAAGACGAAATTTCATGGCAAGAAAGTCATAATTGTTCTTGATGACATCGACAACCGGGATCAATTCATGAGACTTGTAGGTGAGCCCAATTGGTTTGGTGGAGGAAGTAGAATCATCATAACAACAAGGAATATTGAATACTTGGTAAAGGAAGGTAAGGACGACAATGTACCAGCCTCTAAAAGTGGACAATTTTTTCTCTACAGTATGCCAGAGATGAATTCACATGATGCTTGTCAACTTTTCTGTGAGCGTGCCTTGGGATGTGCCGAGCCTCCACTTGATTACAAAAATATTACAAATAAGCTAATCAATGCGCTTGGAAGACTTCCATTGGCTCTTGATGTGGTAGGTTCCACACTTCATGGAAAATGCCGAACTACATGGAAAAGCACCCTAAATAAGTTAAAGAAGGTGATGAATGCGGATGTGAAGAAGAAGTTGTTGATAAGCTACAAAGCATTGGAGCCTAATCAACAACAAATTTTTCTTGATATCGCATGTTTCTTCATTAACCAAAAGAAAACAATTGCAATTAAATATTGGGATGCGGTTTTTGAGTATACCACCGAAATTGAAGTCAAAATCCTCACACATATGTCCTTGATAAAGATCATGGACAGCGATAAATTATGGATGCACGACCAACTTAGAGACCTTGGAAGGGATATCGTCCACCCAGAAAGTTGCAACAGACGTCTAAGGGCTAGCAGATTGTGGTCACCCAAGGACGCCTTCCATGTAGTGCAAAGCAAAATGGTAATCTTTACCTCTAAATGTTTTCATCTCTATCCATTAGTATCATTACCTTTTAATCTAACTTGAAGTCAAATTGTCACATGTACTCATTGGTTGCTACTTTTGTCTTTTAGGAAACTAAAAACATTGTTGCACTCAATCTTGGCACACCTGAACTTGGTGTGACGTATAGATTTAAAAACAAAGAATTTACGAGGTTGGTCAACCTTAGGTTCCTTCAATTGGACCACGGAAACTTGGAAGGAAACTTTAAGGATCTTTTCTCGAAGTTAAGATGGCTCTCGTGGACTAATTGCCCTTTGGAATTCCAAGCTACCAATTTTAGGTTGGAGAACTTAGCGGTTCTTGAGCTTTTTAGGGGTAAAATTACTGAAGAGTGGGAAGGATGGAATCAAATCATGGTATGATCTCATGACATACTTTTGAGTTACATTTACTTTTTCTATTTTCTGAGTTTTAACTCAATTGCTTTTTAGGCAGCAAAACAGTTGAAGGTCCTAAAGCTCGTGGATTGTTTGTCCCTTAAAAAGACGCCCGAGTTCTCTACAATCTCAGAACTGGAGATATTGATTCTTATAAGATGCACTAACCTAAGTAAGATTGATGAGTCCATCGGCAATCTACAGCATCTTGATTAGCTGAAAATAGAAGATATAGCTATTGAGTCACTACCGGAGTCTATAGGGAATCTAAAATCTTTGATAGAGCTAAGAGTAGAATCTCAGAGACTCTCGGTGTTGCCTCACTCGATTAGTAATTTAGAGAAGCTAAATCATCTAATCTTGAAATGTCGGGACCTTCGAGAGCTTCCTGACTCTATTGGACAATTAGAGTCACTACTTGAGCTGGATGTCGAATGTACAAGAATTAGAGAATTACCAGATTCCATTAGAAACCTAGAAAGGTTGAAAACTTTGAAAATCCCACGTCGAGAATTAGAAAAGCTACCAGACTCGATTGGGAGGCTCCAATCATTGGTCGAGTTGGATTTGAGAGAGTCAAGTATCAAGATCTTACTTGATTGTATTGGAAATTTAAAAAAGTTGAAGGTATTAAATCTGAATTGTAGCCGCATAAATGAACTTCCAAAATCCATAGGAATGTTGGAAAATCTGGAAGAGTTACATGCCCAATTTGTACATCTGGAGAGGGAAATTCCAAGTGAAATTGGAGAACTATCCTCATTGAAAATTCTAGACTTAACCAATGGCTACTTTAGTGGATTGCCGACAACTATCAATCAGCTTACAAATCTCCAAAAACTTTTGTTATATGGATGTAAGTCAATTCACCAGCTGCCGGAGCTTCCCAAGAGTCTAATGCATTTAGACTTTTCATCAAATTCGCAGACCACGATCCCCGACTGCTCAAACCTAACCAATTTAGTTTCCCTTAAGATAATGGGAATAGCAATGCAAGAACCCAACATAGAGGGGATTGTGAGACTATCTGCTCTGAGGGAAATGACCCTACTCTTTGTAGACATGACATTGCCTCCAACCGATTTCAGTTCCCTCTCTCAGCTACAACGCCTCAACATAAGTTGTGCTGAGCCCCAATCTCTTATTGGGCTCCCATCCAGCCTTCGAGAGTTGTGGTTAAAGGATGTCCAGTCACCGATAGATTGGTTAGTCTTTTCCAACTTGGAGAATTTGTCAAACTTGACTATTTATGGATATTCGCTGGGGGAGATTCGATTCGAGGTGCTTGGAGAGCTACGGAAATTCAATGAATTGTGGATGCAAGACTGTCCGTTGCTCAAGACACTGCCCCTTCTGCCTGGTCTAAAGGAGATCCAGCGTTTGTACTTGCTGAGATTGCCTCAGCTAATTGAGATGCAAGGTTTGGGAGAATTGAAATCATTGCAGAATTTGTTTATCATTTACTGCAATTCCATCAAAAGCTTAAACGAATCTGATCTTTCTAATTTACGTAATCTGAAAAGCTTGTTCTTCAGTTGGTGTGAATCATTGGAGAGTGTATTGGGTGTGCCAAAATCTTGTCAACTTATCATCAATCACTGCCCGAAGCTCAACAGAGATAGATAAGATATGTATCATTTGATTGGCAAAGACAGTCAATGATGGTAAGTCCATAGAACTAGAATTCATTTTCTGCTGTGTCCAGTTTTGTGAGTTTTCTTTCAGCTAAGCTTTCATCTTGGTTTTAAAACCACCGTCTGTATTCGTTCATCTTGTTATCTCTGAGCGAAATTCCTTTTTCGAGTGTCATGAACATGTGGTACTTTCACTCGCCTCTATGGTGTTGATTCTTAACTGGTTTATGTTGTGTATCGGCATAATGTCAGGGTTGACATCCTTTGCGGCACCTAACTTACTTAGATAGTAAGCACATTGAAGATGCTAACAAATGCTAGGTTTTGTTGAAAGTTAGATGTGGTTGAGAGTACTGGTCATACCTTATGGAGTGTTTTTTTAATTTCACTACAGAACAATCATGATTTATGAGGAATGAAATACAGGAATTAATGCCTAGTTAGCGAAAGAGTGAATTGTTGATACCTTTTATGTAGTATGAGTGATTCAGTCACTTTCTTCATGAAGAATTGAAGGTGCTTTTCTGGTTACTTCTGAATTTACATTTTGTTTGTTTGTTTGCTATTCGTTCATTCCCTCCCATCTTAAATTACCAAACACAATTCGGGAAGATGTTGCAATTCGCCCGATAAGGCATTTTTGTTCTTGAATTCTTATTTGTTGTGCTAATGACATGTCTTTTTCTGAATCCTTTGTTGTTTTGAGCTTGGTTTGGGAATTTGATAACTCTGACTCATTGATGAATTAAATAAGGCAAAATGCAATAACCTCGGTTGCTTCCTTTTATATAATATTTGTTTCTTGTAGTTCTAGAGATTGAATTGGGATTATCTGATGCTACACAATCAAAGATCATTGTTAGCTTTGCTCCACATCTGATGCCAATAGTTATAGTTGCAATTTTCAAGGATACCCATTCTTAAAGTAGTAAATCTGCTTCTCTAGCCATAATTATTAGCTTTTTTCATCTATTTATGCAGAGTCCTGGAATGCAATCAACTATTCCTACTAAAATGTCTTCGGGTGTAACGGTGGGGATCTACATGAGCAACTTAAAGTTGTTGGTTGGCCAAACTTTGTTTGACTAGTCCTATTCCGCTTAGGCATTCAATGGCTTAATGTACTGAGCATTAACCTTAGCTTTTGTTTGCTGAAGTATTTTTCAGTACTCATAATTAGCTTAATCAAAGTACATAATTTATTTCATAAATATTGGTAAGTCAGTCAAGTAGTGGACATGTTGGGGGACTGAAACTTGAAAGATCTGTGACTTCCTCTCATATTCTTGAGTGTGCTTCCCACATACTTCACGCTGTTTGATTGCTTAATTCACTTTTTGCTTGGTGAATGAGGATTTCATTATTTTGTTGAAAAAAGGAGTAGTTCTTCTTACCCAACATGTGTGAGGATTCTATTATTGTTTTATGAGTGTCTTTCCTAATTGAGTATCTAGACGAGCAATACTAATCTCTGTCGTAGGTTTCCCAGTGTCTGTTTTCCATTGTTGCTTTACTTTTTATGTAACATCAAAGTCATCTTATGGTGCTGAGCTGTTTAAACCTCTTTTTTGCAGATCCACAGTGTAGTAAAGGAACCTTATGGTCAGACTCTGCAGAGTTTCAATGAGATAATCGGATTTTCATTGTTGGTGCAGCAACAGCAGCTTGTTCTCTTCAATCCATATAAGTGAAAGGGCTGAGATGTTGGATAAGTACATTGGAACTTTTGAGCAAGCTGTAAGAGGCTTCTTTTTAGCTACACTAATGTTGATAGAATTCCATTGTGCAATCTCACATTAAACTTTGTTATTTCCTGACTTACACAAATTTGTGCTTTCTTCTGTTGCTTTTATTCGCATTTAATAGAGGTCCTTTCATGTATGCTAGTAGTTGAAATAGGATAGATGGCAGCAGAAACTGGGATCCTCCCTTTGTAGCCAAGGTGTTCTAATTATATCATTTTTAACGACAACTACAAGGAATCTCCCACAACGACTGAAGTGGCCAAGTTAAAATGGTTGACGAGTTTCCTTGTGCATGAATGAGAGGATCCTCTATGACCATTTGATTAAGAGAAATATTGTGATTAAAAATATTTGAAGCTTTTCTCTTCTAGAAATTTGAAATTGGTGATCAAATGTCTACTGGATTTTCTATTCTGCACATTGATGGCATTGATTTTGTTAGCAAACTGGATAAAATTTGAATATTTGAGAGTAATGGCAATTAAAAAGTTACAGGTTTCAGATATATTCTCAAAGGCAGCAGCTACAACACTTTGTTGATCTGAGCGTGTACTGTGAACTTGATCATTTTGTTAGTATGTTAATGTTTACTTCGTTAGAATGACACATTTTTATTTGTTTCTTATTGCGTTATTAACTCCATGTCCATATCAAATGCCAGGCAAAAATTAACTCATTTTAAGGATTGGTTAGACAGAGTCACTACTCTGCGGGCCAAGAAGGGTTCTAGTGAGGTTCGTTGTCTCGCGCAACTCTTACTTCTGACTCTGTAAACTGCATTATGGGGGAATTTTCTTTTCTTTCCCCAAGTTGATGGGAAGGTGGTGGTTATTTGCTTTTTTTATGACGAGCTGCCCTTTCTATTGACTCCAATAATTTGGTTGAGGGGTACCTCAATGGACAACCTTGTGTTGAAAGTGCGAGGTTATTGAATCTTGAAAATCATTGCGGTTACCACAGAGGAAATTGCATCAATATTCACATAGAAATAGAATAAGAAAGTGAATTTCCTTCTAATATGCTTGCTTAGCTAATTTATGGAATTGAAAAAGTGTTGGTGCACACCACTAAATAGTACGCCTTGTTTTTGCTCCCCATGTTAGGAAATTTTCTCATTTAATGGCACGGGGAACATGCTAATTAGGTGTTGCACCTTGCACGTTATAACTTATTCATTGGTTTTGTCATGGAAAAATGTTGATAGTACCTCCCATGTTTGGCGGTCATGCATTAGACGGTTTCAATTGGTTATCTTAAAATGGTTAGGACTTACTTGCATTTAGGTTCTATTTAAAAATTAATCACTGCTGTGGATCTTTCTCCTGTCCTTTGAGAAAATGCAAGAGTATAGGATGAGTTATTGTTTTGCTTGTTATTCTATTTCAGAGCCTGGTTAATGGTATTGCAAAAAATTTAACAAAAGAAAGATGGAGATGTGTCTAACTCAGGAGTTCTTTTGTTTTGTGTTTTTTGAAACTGTTTCAAAAAAAGTGACAAAACAAAGGTGGAGAAGCACCTAATTCAGGAGTTCTTTTGTTCTCTTTTTCATAACTGTTTCAAAAAAGTGACAAAAGAAAGGTGGAGGTGTGTCTAATTCAGGAGTTCTTTTGTTTTCTCTTTTTAAAACTGCTTCACATTGGTTGTTTTTAATTTTTTATTGGACACTTAAAGGGAGCTCAGAGCTGGTAGTACTATCCTTCATGTGTCCCTTCATTCGAATAGGACAATGCTTCCTTACTGTTGTAATATTCTTCGGAAAGCAATAGTTTAATTGCTAACACACCAAGTGGGAGCAAACCTTTTAATGAAGTTATTTAAACCGGAGTGAGTCTGACAAAGTCGAGGTAAGAAATTAATTGTACGAAGAGTAAACCATAATGTGAAGCCTAAAGCCATCTTCCCTCAATGCAAGATTGAAAGGTTCTCTTACTTCTATATCTCAACTAACAAAAGTGTCGAGATTTGGATTGGATATGACTCAATTCCGTGGTTACCATCTTATCTTCGCCTCTCTGACAAAACCATGTGCCGAGGAGATTTAGTCCAATGGCAACATAATAAGTGGGTGACCTGAGGATTGTCATTGACTTTGCTATAGCTGGTATCGATTTGTATGCAACCTTCTTTTTTCTCTTTGTATATTGGCTACTTTTAAACACTCCTGAGGCAATCACTCATGTGGAAAACCTGCGGTGCTGAATGGTCCCATGTGGTTTTCATCTTGTAAGCAGCTAATAGCCCTTGCCATCTTTGGATAGAGTCCTTCCCCATTTCTTTCATGCTAGCTAACTTGTGTGTTTGAAAATCTTGTTCTCATCTGGTCACCAGTCTCCATGCAAGTGGTAAATTGTACATCCCAGTACTTTCTGCCATCAACAAAGTTTCCTGCTTGTGTGCTGTTATTTGCATATCTCTGTAGTGTGCAAGAATCTGCTAGATTTATTCCGCACCATTAATCCTTCAAAAAAAAAAAAAAATCAACTACGTGATAGCCAGGCATCTTAGCCTCTCCGCCAAAACACAGAGAGCGTGCAAGCAGTACTATGTCCTGCCTCCATCTGTCTCTACACTGAGGCTTTCTACCTTAAATAGGTTACGACCTTTAACTCTCTGATATTCTCAATATGAAAATCCAGGATTTGAATAGATCAATCATTTTAAATTAAGGCACCTTGATTCAACAATTACTTCACCTCACCTCTCCATTCAACCACAAAGATATCCTCTTGTTTAGGCTCTAGTTTATTTGATACTCAACTAGAAACCTGCATAATGACTGAAGCAAACTGGCTGATAGGAATTGGTGCTTTATACCAAAGTGACCCTCCCAATTTTGCGACATTCACCTTTCCAACTTGCAAGTCTGTACCCAGATAGCTCAATGGCTGGATCCAAAATTTTCTTTGAGCCCCAGAGGAACGGCTAGATCTGCTATAGCAAACTGACCTGTGATTGAGCATGCCATTATGTGTGTGCAACGAGCATGTGTATGTTACTGAAAGATTGACCCATAGCTTCAGAACTGGAATTTAAGATTGAAATTCAAGCTGAACTTTTCTTAGCGCATGCATTTTTTTTGGTATACTTATTGGGTATCTGTCAAACTCATGCTGTTGACGAGGCTTTTTGCAATATTTATCCAATGTGGAGTTCTTTCTCATTTTATCCCCTGAAGTTCTTTGTACTGTTGTAAAAAGGAGTAATTTTTACTGCACAACTCTTTTTCATCTGGAATCCTTGACAGTCTGTCAGTCATGGATGTGAACTAAAATTTCCTTATAAAATTATCATGCTAGAAAATATGCATGTTCAAATATCTTCTTGCTCCTCCATGGTCTCTTAGCTAATCATATTGGTCCTTTTTATCTTAACAAAGCAGGTAGAGTATACGGCAGTCTTATTCTTGCCATACTAGGATCGCTTTTGGTGCAGTTGGCTAAATACGGAATATTTAATTGTCTTTTCTCCTTCACAAATGCACTTCTGGAAGCAATGTTTCTAGTAATCTAGGTTGGTGCTTTGAAGAACCCATATTGATCTCAATAATTGTGCGGTGGTTTTAGATTTGGACACCTGAATATTGCCAACAATATTACGCTTTGATGTGTGAAGGTCCTATTAGAAAGCAAAATGGGGTGGGATTACTGTATTGGGCTTTAAAACCTAAGACCATCAAAACTTCTAAGGTGCAAAAGATAATAGGCGCCAAACTGATTGGTTTTTATGGCGCTCTTTATTGTGGATGCAGGCACAGCTTGCTGGTTTTGAAGTCTCAGAAGGCATATATTCTCAAGCTCGCATTGAACATACTGAATCAGTATGTTTATGGCTGGGAGCAAATGTTATGTTGCAGTATTCATGCGAAGAGGTACTCGAGTTGAAGCAATGTCCCTTTATCTCCAATAATGATGTCGAGTATCTTATTTATTGCATCCATTCATGTTGCAGGCCACAACTCTTCTACAAAAGAACCTAGAAAATGCTAATGCCAGTTTAGAAGTTCTTGTTGCTGATCTCCAATTCTTAAGCGACCAAGTAACAATCACGCAGGTAAGTCAGAATTTTTTGGAACTTGGAGGTCCTTGTTTGTTTCAAGCTGTTTTCTATGTCAGTTTTGGGTAGGTCTATTGTTGTGGAACTACAGCTGCTGTGATTTTGGTAACTGGCTTGAGCGTATAAATTGGGAAGACATTAATTTGTGACAACCGGCAGTGTAGTAACATCACACTTATAGGACCGTTTTCTTTAGTTTATAATGGCAATTATGTTGGTGGCCCTTGGAGATTTTCTTCTTTTTTCTTTTTCTTGGATGGGGGAAAACAGCCCATGAGAGGTGAATTATGTTTTGTCATTTTACGATTGTTCGTGTGTATAATTGGATGTTCACCAAAAGAGAATCCGTCAAGCTGGTGCTTCTGCTAAAAACTCTAGAAGGAATCTTTTCAACTCGGATCTTGGTAGCAGAATGTGTACTCCTGGATGAGAGTACGACTTTGATCTCCCCATTTTTGATTAGGTGAATAAATTATGCATCGCTAAGTGATTGCAGTGGTTAATACTAATGACGAGTGATTTTGGTTAGGTTCATTTAGATTTACTGCATTACACAAAGCCTGTCATGTAAACGATTTTGATTGAGAACCTGTTGGGCTTGAGTTTACACTTTCTATGTGCGGTGTGCTAGTTTTGAATTAATGTCGTTTTCATCTATTTTGTGTCGTTTCACCTTGACGATGTATGTTTGGTAAGAATCAATTTAAATTTGAATTGGGGGAAAAACATGGGCCTGCCTGAGGTCCACTGTGGAATACATGTCGGCAAGAGTGTTTTTGGATCAAGTGACTTATTAGTGTTGTAATTTGGCGGGTCACTTGTTACCAGGCCTTACCTTGTCTTGAAAGGCTCATGGATCTTGGAGATTTCTATAATATATTGGAGCAATGCAGGTATCGTCTGGTTACAAAGTCCGTGCCATGACAATATGTACATATATTACTAAAATCAACTTTTGCAACTTTGATTATTTAATGTATGTATATTATTTAGTCAAATATTCTTTTTCATTAAATTTTTATCAAAGGATAAAGATAATTTTATTTTATTTATGTTTTGTTAAACTTCCCTTCTTTGTACGTAGCATCATGTCATTAACACAATTGAAAGGCCTTCTGTTAAATTGCAGCCATGATTCTTCTTAAAAGTTTTTTTCATTGAATTTAATTTAATGCGTAGATGTAGGATATAATGGACCCGAGTTAACCAGCACATGTAGAAAAAAATGGTTCTCCGCTTAAATCTCTTTCCTTTGACAGAGAGCATCAGCGAAACATAAACCTTGACGTAAGGTTTTTTTTTTTTTTTGACCTTTATTATAGGCGTAGGTGCTGCTCTTGCTGTCACAAAGAGGATGAAATTGGTAATTTTACCCTTAAAGATTGAGCTCAACAGTGATCTTTTCCAATGTCATGTAACGTGGAGAATATGTGCAATTGTCAATATTAATAAATATAATCTTACTATGCAAAATGTCTTCGGTGATTGAGACATATCTATAATATATGTAATGCAATTAAGTCATGGTACTTCAATCCCGATTTATATTGTTCTTCCAATGATATTTCTATTTTTTTCTTCAATCATCATCTCATTTTCTAAACTTCAAAATAATCATTATTACTGTTATATTTTCATCGAAATTTTAGTGAAAACAAATTTCTTACTAAAGTTTGATACACAAGACCTTTACGAAGTATGGGTAAATGCATTAGTTATACAGAACAAAAACTCGAAAATGAATTACCCAAACAAAGCACATAATTAAGATAGACCAAAAGCCTCCGTCACTGCATGCGCAATAGACATCGGAGGGGATGTCTCTTCCGTAGATTTCTTCGGAGATTCAAAGTCACCAGTTGTCCGAGCATGAAGTAGGACGTGACAAAAATTGCCTAAAAGAAGCGCATTTAGGAAAATGTTGAGCTTGAAACATCCTAGGCGACACAACATCAGCTTCTCTTGAAGTCAGGCGATCGAATGTGTAGTAACGGGAGATGCGGTCCAACACTTGAAGGCGAAGCCTGCGGGTATGTCGTATGTGGTGGTGGGTCATATCTTGAAGTACGATTGTGAGAAGTTATTCTTCTCTCTCAATTTCACTCTTCAAGTTTCAAAAATTATCGGCGAGTGCAAAATACATAGCAAATGAAAATTGTGTTTTTTGTTACACAACATCAATTGTTACATGTTGGGGCAAAAAAGAAAAAATATGTCTTGGAAAAACTGTAAAACTACTGCTTGCACGTGAATCATAACGAACCTCATCGAACTTATTGATAGCATGAAACAAGTGGCACTCACGATGCTTTAAAAAAAAAATCCAAAATCAATGAGCACTTTCTTGCTTGACATAGGCAAGATTTCGGCCCACCTCTTTATCTTTTTTTTCGGCCCATCTCCTTTTGTATTTTCGTGGCCCATCATACAACCAAACAAAAAGAAAGCCCAGCCCCAGCCTCCCTCTTCCCTCACCCGCGCTTCCCCCTCAACTTCCCCAGCCAGCACAGCGTCTGTGACGCAAGGAAGAAAGACGGGCCAATCGCGCGTGCGTCTGTGAGCGAAGGAGGCGCGACAAGCCGTGACGAGAGCTGAGCCAGCACCTTCTAGAACCGTGCTCGCTGTCGTGCGAGAGAAATAACAGAAAAGATTCGATCGGTGAGGCGAGGGGAGCGTGCTGATCCGAGAGGAAAAGATGAGATAGGAGCTGCTCGCCGAGGAACATCTTCGCCGGAAAGGATGCTCGCCTCAAGAGGATCCTGTCTGTTCGCATAACAGGAGGAGGAGAGACGCCGCCGGTTTTCGGAGTGGGCGGCCGTCGAAGAGGCAAGTTGCAGAGAGATAGGCTGAAGAGAGATTCACGGGGGAGAAAGAGAGTCCGCCGAGAGCGAGAAGGAGAGGATGCTGGACGCTCGCTTGAAAAAGGATTTGGCCATCGAAGAGCTCGGCTGAAGGGAACCAAGGAGGATAAGGAATCGGCACTACCCCTGCCAGGTCCTTTCTATTCCGATCGACCGTTAGAGTCGATTACGTGTTCAGAATCTCCTCATCGCTCTGCTCCATCGTTCGGGATCTATGTCCATCCACCTTCGAACCGAGATATAGGAGAGTGAAGCTGTCTGAAGCAGGTTCGTGAGTTTCGTTTCAGTCGAAGGGAGAATCCTCGGGATTTTATTGATCTCGATAGGTTGAAGTTAAAAAAATCAGTCTCGCCGAGAGTTCTTCATGACCTGTTTGATGTTTTGTGTAGATGTCTTCAACGTTGATTTGTTCCTGTTACTGGTCAATCCGTGAGCATTTTAGTGTGAGTCTGGGGTTATTATTATGTTCAGAAGCCCTATTGCCTTGTCGTCAGGCTTCTCCCTAAAGGAAAATGGACTCTTTTCCGATAAAAAAGAAGAAGAAAAGCATACGCAATGCAATAATGAATGTTGGAAACTAATGCGATTGCTGAACTTTTGGGCTTCAAATGGAAGCTTTGCATAAGATATAATTTGATCGATCGAGATGGAAGTATCCCTTTTTTTTCTTCCCCACTGTGAGAAACTGCCAAAAACGCAATGAATATGTTAAGTTAAATAAAGGAAATTGCACCTTAAATTGATGTTGCAGATAAAGTCATAAATTAAGTACATTTGTATATTCTGACCAAAAAAAAAAAGTACACGTGTCTATTAAAATTTCAAAATAATCTGAAATTGATCCCGAAGATATCCCACTACAATGGTTCTATTTTGTATATATATATATCTGTAAACTTCAAATTGTGCCACAGATTAATGTTAATACTGACTACAAAAGCCGTGGCATATTGAATTTTTTTATAATTATCTGGAGAAATTTTTTGACATCAATTTTAATCTCCTTGCTCATTTTTGCAAAAAGGAAAAATTCAAACCGTTAACGTTTCTAGTAGTTTACAAACGAGATATATTAGATTTTTTGCATGAAATATGTATTGGTTCAAAATTTTTACATTTAATGACGAGAACACGAGCAAAAGTAAAATACGATTTAAGGGACATTCGTGTGTTTCAATTCTAACTTGATTAATTTATTGCAAGTTATATCTTCAACACTCAAAAATAAAATACAACCAAATTTAAATAGGACACATTCCGTATTGTATTTTGAACTATTTTACTATATTTAATTTTTTTGAACAATTTTTATTATGCAAGTATATAAAAGGATTGGTAGAAGATTTTTGCTTTTCGGAGCATCTCTTTTATGATTGAGCTATCACGAAATAAAAAACAATTTGCAGAAAGCAACTACAGAAACAATAACAATTATGAACTATATCATCAATACATTATATTGCAAATTTTAGTTGAATTGTTATATTTGTTTCCCTTCGGCTTGTCGCGAGCATGGCTGACCTCTTATGATGTTTTTGTGCTTTGGATTTATTTAATTCCATATTCATACATATCCAAGACAGTCATAAGAAAGGGAAAGATTAAATTAAACAAAAAATTCAACCGTTTAAAAAATATATGAAAGCACCTTGAACATGACTACGGACGAGATCAAATGGATGTTCTATAAACGTCTAAAGCATAGCAAGTTTGGATTTTGACAATTTCAGGAACTGAACATACTTTTAGCATAACTTAGATGCACACAAATTCAATGCAAAAATGATGCTAGCTACCTCGCTTAGTGTTAGGAATATTAATTGTAACTACCCGAATTTAAGATAATTATGTACAAGTATCTCGAGATATACCATCCTGTGGCTATTAAAAAAGGCAAGGTAGCCCTACTTTTCCTCGATGTCCATTTTTTGATGTTGACCTGTACATTCAATTTGTCTAGCAGGCATCAATAATTGTATGCTTTGATAACTATGTCATTAGTACCTCAATATATCAGCTCACCTTGGGCTCGTGCCATGCATTGGACCTAGTGGAGTGGGTGGCCTAGGCCTAGTTCTTTTGAATGAAGTGGGCATTTGGTTGGCCTCAGTGGGCTTTTGGGCCACAGGTGGCCAATTTTTTCTTTTCAAAAGGGCTTGTTGGTCAGTGATAGATCTATCAAAATAGGTCTTCAACTAATTTCTTAACCCATACTTGATGGACAAGGTTATTATATGTGTTAGTTATATTTATGTTTAGTAAATGGGTTTAGACCTAACTCTATGGATTATAAATGGGTTTAATGTGGGTGTTAAATGGGTTTGCAACTTATTTAGACTAAACTTACTCCTACGACTCTCTCTTCACTCTCTCTCACCTTCACTTGATCTCGCGTTCATTTATTCTATGCTTTCACTTTAGTTTAGGTATGAAGTTTCCTAATTTGAGTTAAATATATAATTATTTTAACATTATGGGTTGGGTATGGATCACTATATTTGTGTTGTATGAAAATGAGCTAAAAAGGTTACATTGATCAATTTACGTAGGACCATTTTTGACTCGGCTTGATATTCTTATGTTTTGTGATTTTCCTTCTATATAGGAGAGGCTGGATATTCTTAGACTTATATCTAGGAAGGTAGAAAGTTAGCTTCCAACGATCTGCCAATGCTTTTGCTTTGAGCATTTCATTTTTGACGTGGTCTGAAACAGGTTGTACATATTGAAATTTATGGGATTACTTGTTAAAGAAATATATAATCGCAATCCTACTTTTTCCAGAAAGATGGATCCGAAAGATTACATATGAACAACCACCACCTGCGATGACCCAGTTGGATAAGGCTCCCATGATCCTTTGTGAGGAGGAGAGGAGTTTGAATCCCACTAGCCGCACGGGATATTAAGTGCGACGTCGGGGTGGTGGGTCCTCCGCTAACATTGCCCTAGGGTTTGCCCGCCGGCTGTCGGTTTACGGGATTCCCTGGGTCATAAAAGAAAAAAAAAACCAAAAAGATTACATATGAACAGAGAATTGCTTAAAAACAAACGAGAAGAGTTAGAAGCATAGTCGATTTGAGCTGCTAAAGATCCTGTTTTGAACTTATGTCATCTGAAGGAGTGCATTTGGTGATACATGTTAAGTTAAAAGCTAAACTCCTTCTCCCATGGAGTTCTCAGTCCTTGCACCCCAAATCAACCTAAACATTGTAAATTACAAGAGAACATTGTAAAAGATGTTGTGGGGGTGGATTTGCAACACGCTTAGGTGAGGCTCAGTTAAGTTTAGATGTCCAATAGTAAATCACTTTTGAACTCAGATTTAAAATCTATTGATGTTGCTCAGAAAGAAAAATGAAAAAGGCCTTTATAGCTGATTTCATGAAACGGGACTAAGACTTGCCTTTAGTTATCATTTAGTATAACTTTTCTAAGACATCATTATCCTCTCTTTTTCTTTTCTGTTCACTAATTAGGAAGATATTGGGTGGTGATGGATTTTTTTCTTTATTGATGGGCCTGAGTTGGCCTGTCCGCCCATGTTGGGCTTAAAAGCCCGGCCCACTAGATTAGGGCCCATGGATGAAGGAGTACGATTTCTTTTTGGAGGAACGTATATAAAGGGAGGAGAGAGAGGGAGAAGGCACCCTTTGGCACAAGAACGTACGTACGTTCCTCTCCCTTTCTCCCTCCAAGAAAAAGAAGAAAAATGCTTACGGCGACACCGTCTTCCCTTCAAGGCAAATTGGCATCATCGGATCAAAATTTCTTCCTCGATCTTCGGCATTGGTGTCTAATCTGTGGCTAACAAGGTACGCTTGAATCCGTGGTGTGCTTTAGGATCGGTGATACGTGTTTTTTCCGAGCTTCGCTTCCGCATTCGTTTTAGGGGTTCGATTTAGTGTCGAATCCGGTTTTCGGGGATCCGTTATTCCCAACATTGGTATCAGAGCACTAGTTCACGTTTTCCCAATCTGTTTTGATGTTTTTGATTGATTTTTCACGAAAGAAATTCAGCCGTACGGATTGGGGTGAGAAATCTCGACACCCGAGCGCTATTCGCCCATTTTTCCGAGTTTTCATAAGTCGAAATCGAATTCTTATGGCATAGGGAGAAAAGGCTCGTTGAGATGAGTACGGCGACTAGTCGTGCGCCGCCAGGAGACGCCGCACGCGCCCGGAAGCGTTGGCTTTGCCAGCGCGTGCGCCACACGCGCCAGTGGCGAACCGGCACGTGCGCGCCGGTGGCTAGCGAACCAGCACGCGTCGATCCGCGGACCAACGCGTGCTGACGTCACTGTGACGTCACGGTAACCGCCGGGATGACGTCATCGGTGATGTCATCGCCGATCATCGTTGGCCAGCCGGTCACCGGCCGGTGATCCAATCCGACGACGACCGGCACCCACGCGGCACGTGTCGGCTAACGTCTGCGTGACGTTAGCCCGTGCATGTGCGCGGCACGTGCGGTCGGTTTGCCCGAACCGATCCTACCGGCGCGACCGGTCCGACCGGTCTATATGGTTCGACCGGTCCGACGTCCGACGACCTGACCGTTGACCGACGACCGTTGACCGTAAAAAACAAAAAAGAATTTGTTTCTTTTTCATGTATGCCTATGTTGTTTATATGTAATCAATTACTTATTCTGCATTTGTTGCATGAATTTTGGAAAATTATGTATTTTCCCTTATGTAAATTATGGATTATGAGTAATCCATTTTTTCTCTTGCATTTGTTGCAGGAACTATGATGCGTTATGCACGGATACCTGCAATCCCGAGAACGAACGAGGGAAATGCAAGACTTAAAAGGCTGATTTTAGATTTAGCTAATTATCGGTGGCATAACGGTGATTTAGTATCACATGTGGTCAAGGTCAATCAGATGAAACAAGAAATCATCAGTAATGGTTATCCTATGCCGGATTTTGAGAAGATGCCGGCTTTGATGAACACTCTTCCACCTGAATGGTAAACAGTGTTCGATCGGCTATAGGAGGTCAACGTGGTCCCGGGTTATAGGAGGCTGGTGGAAGCTTTTGTAAGAGAGCACTATAGGATTGAGTTAACCAAAACTTCAACCTTAGGTTGAGCGCCACATGGCGCAAAGTGAATGCGCCTTGGTGGCGACATGAATACTCTCCAAATGTTTTTCCATGATTGGCAAATGTGCCTTTAGTTTTCTCAGATGTTTTGACTGATAGATTAGAAGGGACATTCCCTATTTATTTCTTTGATTAATTATGTAATGTTTACTACCTGATTGTTGTTGATGTAGCAACCGATATGTTAGTTGTATCATGTGAAAGCATTGTTATTTTATTGGATGTTAGATTTTATTTGCTTTCTGTTATTGCTTTGGTTCTTTGTGGGTAATTAGCTGTGGGTAGTAATAGAAGTTTTTGTAACTTTATAGAATTTATTTGCATAAGACAATTATATTAATAATAATTTTGAGTTAGGATTTTTGGAGGATGATTGGAAACATAGTGACCTTTTGATTCTGAAACCTTACTTGAAATTATTCATTAATATGATGGGTCTATGCAAATAGGGATGCATAAATGATAGGCATTAATTATTCGTGCATGTATGTCTGATATGTTCAGATTGATGATTCAGCAACTAAGAATGTAATTACTGATATGAACGGCAACAATTGTGAAATATTAAATATGAAGATTCAATATGAGCTGGAAAAGCAAGAAGCACTAGAAGCTCTTGACCATGTTATGGAAGATCTTGAGAATGCCATGCGCCACCTTGAGCTAGCTGAGGACCGCCTAATGGCATTTGAGTCGAAAATAGATATTTTCAATGCTGGTTCCAGCTCAGAAAGGGCTTTGTGCTCTAAGCGCAAGCGTATTGATTCGTTCAATATGTGGGAATGCTAAGAATCAAGTCCTTATTGCAAGAAAACGTCCTCAAGTGAAGAAAATGTCAAGGGTGAGATGTTACAATTGTGACAAGAGAGGTCACTATGCTCGCGACTGTCGTGAGCCAAAGAAGGTATACACCTCTTGTACATTTGAGAACTTTGCTTATGTGTCAGGTTCTGCATTATAGGCTGAATCCAATCCTTTGTTGAATGTAAATTCAGGAGTGACAGACCATGTAGCAAAGGATAGAGGATCCTTCGTGGAATTCCGACGAGTACCAACTGAAACTAAGTGGATCTATGTAAGAAATAACTCCAGAGATGAAGTTAAAGGGATTGGCACTTGCCAATTGAACATGCGTGGTGGATGCACCTTGTTCCTACATGATGTTTTATATGCTCCGGAGATTCGTCGAAATTTAGTGTCTGTTTTGGTGTTGGTCAAGCTTGTTTTTTATATGAACTTCCATAATAAATGTGTAGATTTGTATTTGGATACAAACTACTATGGTTGTTGTCACTTTCTGGATGGTTTTATTGTACTAAATGTTGACTGTGGTACCACCGGCGGTGGTGGCGTAGGTGGTTGAGCAAGGGACCTCCCACGAAAGGGCCTGAGTTCGATCCACGGCGTCGTCGAGTCTTAAGTGCAAGCCGCGTCTTACCCGGGGCACGTGGGTGGTGGGTCCTCACGTGCCTCCCCAGGGTTTACTCTCCACCGCGAAGCGGCGTGCGGAGGTTCCCTGGGTCATCAAAAAAAAAAAAAAAAAAAAAAAAAAAAAAAAAAAAAAAAAAAAAAAAAAAAAAAAAAAAAAATGTTGACTGTGGTGATGTCAATATGTTATTCCCTTGTTTTACGTCTTCTACCTTATATGATAATGATGTGAATATGATGGCATGCTAGACTTGGTCATATGGGCCAACAACATATGAATAGACTAGCCAAAGAGAGCTTGTTGGGCAATATTGGAAAAGTCGATTTGTCCATATGTGAGCATTGCCTAGTAGGGAAAATGACAAGGAAATCATTTGGAAAAGGTAAAAGAGCTGAATTTCCTCTGCATTTAATCCATTTGGACGTCTGTGGTTCAATGAATGTGAGAGGAAGGCAAGGGGTTGTTTATTTCATCACTTTTTTTTTTTATAGATGATTATACTCGAGTCGGATATGTCTATTTGATTTCTCATAAATCTGAAGCATAAGTTGTTTTAGAAGGTTTATGAATCTGCGAGAAAATCAATTATACAAAAAAATAAAGGTATTTAAATCCGATCGAGGTTGAGAATATTTATCTGATAAGTTCAGAAAATTATGTGATGAAAAAGAAATAGAAATATAGTTTTCTATTCCATATACTCCTCAACAAAATGGTGTTGCAGAGAGAATAAACATAACCCTACTGGAATGGTTAGGTTCAAGATGGCGCAGGCTAACTTACTTATCACTTTTTAGAGTGATGCGTTGTTAATTACTGCCAATATACTTAACCGGATGCCTTCCAAATCAGTTATTTCCACTTCATATGAGTTATGGACAGTTAAAAAACCGGACTTAAGTTTTCTTAAGCCATGAGGTTGTGCTGCCTATATTCATGAGTCCTCTCACAAGTTTGGGAAATTGGGTCCCAAAGAAAATAAGAGTATTTTCATGAGATACTGCGAACACTCAAAAAGGTATGTGTTCATAGGTGAGGAGAAAAGTGGGAGTATAACTGAATTTGAATCACGGAATGTCACATCCTTAGTGGATGAATTTCCTAAGAAGGGCGAAATAAGGAAAAATTACTCCCTATTTGAAACCTTGGATCAAGATAATGATGTCAGTGGAGTTCGTCCAAGTGGGAGTAATATGAGATGTGATTAATTGAATTCAACTCATTCTCAATTGCAACCACCGATGTGACGACATCATCATTACCTAATCCAAGTGGGAGCATGATGGGGAATGATGTGCTAAGTGTACAATCTCCCATACGGTGAACAAGTCACCAAAGTATTCCCCATCAATGTTTTGACATTGAAAGGGAAACTTTTATGGTTGCTCCACAAGATGAGGATGAGCCAAGAAATAATAATGAGGCTCTGAATTGCCCTAATAAGGCAAAATGGATTCATGCAATGAAAGAGGAAATGGAGTCAATGAAATCAAACCAAGTTTGGAAATTGGTTGATCTTCCAAAAGGACACAAAACTATTGGGAACAAGTGTGTTCTCAAACTAAAGCGAAAGGCTGATGGCTCAATAGAAAGGCATAAGGCTCGCCTTGTGGCGAAGGGGTATAATCAACAGGAAGGAATTAATTATGAAGATACATTTTCTCCTGTAGTGAGATTTACCTCGATTCGCATTGTTCTGGCAATAGTGTCTAGTATGGATCTTGAGTTACATCAAATGGATGTAAAGACTACTTTCCTCAATAGAGAATTGGAGGAAGAAATATATGGAACAACCTGCTGGTTTCATAGTGAAAGGCCAATAATAAAAGGTATGTCGACTTTAGGGGTCGATATATGGCCTTAACCAGTCATCGAGACAATGATATCATAATGCCATAGTGGCATATGATTTTATAATGAATGACGAGGATCATTGTGTATATATCAAAAGATCCAAAAATCAATTTGTGATCATATCATTATATGTTGATGATATACTAATTGCCATAAACAATATGGAGCTTGTCAATACTGTCAAGAGTTGGTTATATTCCAACTTTGAGATGAAAGACATGGGTGATGTTGTATACATTCTTAGAGTTAAGATTTCAAGATTGTAAACCCATAGACACTCCTATTGCAAAAGGTGAAGGATTGAGCCATAAACTGTGTCCAAGGACTTCACAAAAGAAGGAACAAATGAGACATGTTCCTTGTGCTAGTGCTGTTGGAAGCTTGATGTACTCTATGATGTGTACAAGACTTGGCATATGTTTTGTAGTTAGAATGGTGAGTAGATACCAATCCAATCCAGGTCCAGCACAATAGAAAGCCATTAAAAGAATACTAAGATATCTAAAGGGAACTGCTGATTATACGCTGAGTTATAAATGAAAGGATCTGCAACTCAAAGGCTATTCTGATGCTGATTGGGGAATGAGATTTAAATGAAAGGAAATCTACCTCTAGATTTGTTTTCTTACCGAATAATGGCACAATATGTTGGAGCAGTAAGAAACAAAAGTGTATAGCCTTGTCCACGATGTAAGTTGAGTTCGTGGCATTATCAGCAGCAGTGTAAGAAAGTGTTTGGCTTAAGAGATTTTTGGATCATTTAGGTGTTATTGGAAGTGCTGCAGATTAATTGTTGGTTAACTGTGATAGCCAAGCAGCAAAAGCGTACACCAAATATCCAAAATATTATGGCAAGACCAAACATATAGATACTAAGTATAATCTTGTCAAGGATATGGTTGCACGAAAAGATGTGAACTTAGAGTACATACTACGCATAGAATGGTAACAGATCCTATGATAAAGCCAATACCTAAAGATGTGTTTTGTGGCCATATGAAATCTCTAGGATTGCGTAGAGGAGAATGTACTGAATATTGTAATTTCCCTAAGTATTCACATTTGATGAATTTGTGTTTTCATCATTAATGCCTATGAATCTTTGTTTGATCTTTATGCATCTTAATGCTCAATTCATTACTTTAAGTTGAGAAAGTATGTCGGAGAGATATAAGATTAGCCCACTCACACGGGTAATCGCCTCTATTTACTATGTGATAAATAGAGATGTGACTGTTTTTAAGCTTATTATCTAAGTGATAATCGAGAGCTCAAGCTTAAAATACATATGTCGCCTTAACTGAGTGTTAAGATGAGGACATAATACTTACTTTGTCCGAAAGTAAAATACCCCACATATTTTACTTTATCTGTCTATGATGCTAGATGTGAGTTCTGATGAATTTTGTGAAAGAGTAGATACATGAACTCAAGTTAGACATTGGGTATGTCTGAACTATCATCTGTACGGTATTGAAGGTGTAGACATACGCTCCATGGAAAGGAGTTAATACCGTAATACATATTTCATACTACGTATGCATGAAACGACCAATAAGAGTGGCAAAAGTTTGATCTCAACTTTTATGTCGTGTGAGACTCTTGAGGAAAAGAGTTCCTCAATTTTTAGTCCCCTCATGACTCTTACTTATTTTCAAGATTTCTATTTAGTATTTGCTATCTTAGGATGTTGCCAATGGTCATGAGTTTGATTCGATTTAATGGGACATTTCTAGAAAAGCAAGCTGAACTGAAATTGAGAGTTTGAAGGAAATAAGAAGATCGAATTTGGAGAATCACATTGTAGTTTTGTATTTATCGGTTAACCAATTATTACTGTTATCATTGTTTAAAAGAGATCAAGAGAGATATAAATGTGATCGATCGATCTAGGGTACTGCATACTAAATCTACTCAGGATGTGATGCCCATTATGAGCTGCTATATATTCCTAACAGATGTATAGCAACGAGCTCTTAAAGTATGCTAGTCGCACGGATTATTCGCCGGTATGAATGTTGAAGAGAGGAAAAGAGGATTCTGTTCGGCCCACCATATTAAGTGAGAGTCTACGATGGATTTTTCTCTGATGGGGTTGAGTAGGGAATGTCCGCCCATGTTGATTTTGGACCACCATGTGCGAGTGGGAGATGATAGATTTTTTCTTTATTGATGGGCCTGAGTTAGCCCGTCCGCCCATGTTGGGCCTAAAAGCTCGGCCCACTAGATTAGGGCCCATGGATGAAGGGGTACGATTCCTTTTTGGAGGAACGTATATAAAGGGAGGAGAGAGAGGGAGAAGGCACCCTTTGGCACAAGAACGTACGTACGTTCCTCTCCCTTTCTCCCTCCAAGAAAAAGAAGAAAAACGCTTACGGCGACACCGTCTTCCCTTCAAGGAAAATTGGCATCATCGGATCAAAATTTCTTCCTCGATCTTCGACATTGGTGTCTAATCTGTGGCTAACAAGGTACGCTCGAATCCGTGGTGTGCTTTAGGATCGGTGATATGTGTTTTTCCGAGCTTCGCTTCCGCATTCGTTTTAGAGGTTCGATTTAGTGTCGAATCCGGTTTTCGGAGATCCGTTATTCCCAACAGGTGGATTCAATTAATTATATTAATCTGATTTTGCATGATCAATCAGTAAAAGTGGCAACCATTGGGCAACGCTGAAGTTTTGCTGAGTGTATGCTTTAATGCCCTTGTGCGGCTTTCTTTGGCCAGTGATGTCGACTTAGATGCTACAGCTTATATGACGGCGGGATTCAGCGGAGCGGATCTTCAAGCTCTGCATTCAGATGCACAGATTCAAGCTGTTCACGATTTTCTCGACAGTAGGAAAGGCGATTAGCATGGGAAAAAGCCAATTATAACCGATTCTCTTCTGAAGTCCGTTGCTTCGAAGGGAAGACTGTCAATCTCAGATGCCGAGAAGAGAAGACTCCGTAGAAATTTTTTTATTCGTTGAATTCTATCCTCTATCCCTTAACAAGAATTATGCATCTCCAATCAGAATTTCAACTCCAGATTTTGATAGTGGCTGATTATGCATCTGATGGAGTTAATCTCTACAATAATCTCTTTCTCATATGGGAACACAACGTCGATGGAACAATTCGTTAGGTGAAGTTGCGACTTCCAGTCGCAAATTTCGAGCAGTCAGAACATTTTTGTAGGAGCTGCTATTTTCACAGCTTCTTTGGCTTAGAGCACCGCTTTCAAAGTGACGAGACAAATCGTGGGCTCAAGATTTGGCTATGAAGGACAATGGAAAATTATAAGCCCAAGTAATTCAAATGAAATCATCTGCAATATGTTCACATTATTTGTTGTCATTGTATAAAAGGGTTTGATGAACTGTGCTATGATATTTCATGGCACAATTCATCAGCATAGTCATAGTGACTTTTGTTTGTGAATATGCTTTTTTCTTTTGTTTTTGGCTTGAAAGAATCTCTTTGGAACTATTGTCTAATTGGTGTAATTAAAATAAATGATGAATACATCAAGGCACAAGATTGTAGATGATCGGCTTAACAATGAGGAAATGTGGCATGGAGAGACCACTTACAAGCTTCCTTATCGCAAATGAATCTTTTTACCTCAAAGACATGGTATTTACCATGTAGAAGATATTTATTCCAAAAATATTATTTTATGACGAGACTGAGTAACCTATATGTCAAGTGAAAAAGTGAGACGGTTGAGATTACTTTTCTATTTTACGTATGATAGTTAGAAATCTAATCTTATGATGAGGTGACTTCGCTGGAAAAAGCCATCTTAGACATGTCATGTGATGTTTGTTTACGGGATATAATAAGATAGGAATGGAATAGTTATTCCACGAAATTGGAAGAGAGTAAGACCTGTGAATGGAACAACTATTTTGTAGTTTGGTTTGTAGAATGGATTCAAAACCACCCTCTTGTTTGTTTTACCATGATAGGAGGGAGAATAAGTTAGGAATAGTAGTGAATACTCATAATACCCTTTGACGATATATAATCAAAGTCTAATTTCTTTTATTATCATATTTTCATAGGTCATAAATGAAAACCAACTATAATTTCTAAACACTTGCAATGTACTAATTTCTAATGTAAGTAACCATTATTTTATTAATCGATGATAATTAAATCATAATATAATTACTAAAAAATAAATGAACTAATTATTAAACAATAGTATAATTACTAAATGGATAATTGTATTTTTATATAATAACTACCATTCAGGTGAAGCCAATAAAATAAGGCCAAGCTCAAGCTCAACTTTGCTATTAGATATTCAATGCTTGGAGTTCCGCTCTAGCTATGAAGTATTAAATATCCAGCTTTAGCTTGACTTGAAATAAAAAAATCGAGATATTCAAGCTCAACTCGACTCGATACAATCTAGTCATAAAATGAGTTGACAAGAGTCACCGTGTTAGATGGTTGCGAAGATTCAAAGAAATCTTTGTACAGAGGATGGGATTGGACAAATGGGAGGTTGCGAAACGACATTGTACGTCGTGCTTTTTCTATTTGGGTCAAGAAATGGGCCTCCTCCGAGAGGAGAGGCGGGAACCTTGTGACTCCTCCCTCGGTTTTGACCCATCTTTTCAAGTCATGCGATTTGCAGGGGGAGTCAGGAGTGGGGCGATGACCGCTCTACGCTCTTTTTATTTATTTATTTATTTATTTACATTTATATAGCATGGCACGACGATTCTAACATGTTCCACTATCTAATCACTTGCGCTTCGGTGCGTGTTATTCAAGATGTGTGTATATTCACTCTAAAGAAAGTTTTCCATTAACCTGAGAACCGAACTTTGTCGGTCGATAAGAAGTGCGGGAGCACAATATGATAATGGGATCAATCTTCTAATGAACAGAGCAATCTAAGTTGCAAAGCACACGAGACAATTACACTATAGATAAAAGCGGAAGCAGCATCCACTAAGAGCATCGGAAAATGACGAGCCACACAAGCTTTATGCAATCCGTCCCCAGATTCATAGCTCATTGAGGCTCCCTCGAGGCTCCCTTTCATAACCTGCAAAATAGCAAATGGATTATGGTCCTCCTGCGTGTTAGATTAGAGGATTTAACCCTATCAAGGCAATGAAAGTTAGTGTCGGATTAACATTTAACCCCAGAATAACAAATTCATGCATCACCCGACACTAGCACGAGGATCTCGAGTTCTAAACTAAAAATTCGAAGAGGTCTGCGCCGGATTTTAATAATTGGGTCTAGACTGCACAAGACCCAAAACTCTTTTTAGTCCGAGTCTTACTGCTTTACGTTTTCAAAGCCCAAATGACTATCGAAAGGCCTCGCCTATTAAACTCTCTTCTTAAATAAATAAATAAATAAATAAAACTATCCGAGGCATCACGTACGAAAGATTGGGTTAATATATTATGCTTATTTGCTCATTAGCAATTGCTAAAGTGCTATGACGTGTTCTTATTTGCATGTAATCGCGAAAAAGAGTCTGAAATCTTCCGTCATCAGCGGGAGGAGGAGAGTTGATACCTTAGCAATTGGCCGGAGGAGTAAGACCGCACTTAGCAGGCAACCCCATCGCGAGATCGGAATCGATCCCAAGAGTCGACAATATGGCCGAGTTCTTGTACGAGCAGAAGCAGCTCAGGTCTGCCCCCGAGAGCCCTTCGCAGCACTCCTTTGTCGGCTCCGCCGGGTCTGGCTTCCTCACCGCCGGCTTGCAAGCCATCATCTGATCATCGCTCATCTTGCACAGCGTTATCGCCTCCGAACCTCCTGCCAACGCGACGGCCAACACTGCCACCACCACCAACACCAACATCAACCTACCGGCAGCCATCTTTTAGAAGTGGTTTTGCAGTGCCCTTGTAAACTTGTGATTGGAGACACACGTCTACAACGTGTGGTTATATAGAGAGTGTTGACACCTAAATTTCACCTAAATTAGTTAGTTAAAAATAGCATTAGAGGTTAGGAATAATCCAAAAAAAAATTAAATTAAAAAAAATATCCGGACCGTGAAAAATCCCCTACTCTTCCATCAGTCTCTCTCCTCCACCAATCGGTCACTGCAAGCCTCCGCCACTCGCCGCCGCGTCACCGTTGACGTCGACGTCGTATCCCCTTCCCGTGCCATCACCCCTCGTCGTCGAGCTGCCCCCGGCCATCGCCTGCGCCGATCATTTCGCGTCCGTCTCGGCCAAGCCACCATCTCTCTCTCTCTCTCTCTCTCTCTCTCTCTCTCTCTCTCTCTCTCTTCCCCCGTGGTTTCCTCTTCGAAGCAATCATTTTGTCAATCTGAACCGCTTTTTCACTTACGAAGGAAGGCCGCGTGTAACTTCCGGGCAAACGCAGCGAAAGTGAGAGATCTCTCTCCGTTGCTTCATCAAGTTGCTACGAGGATCAGACTCGGACTTCCCAAGTCACCGGGCAGACCCAATTCGGAGATCCATCTCTGCACTGTCCTTCCAGAATGAAGAGAAAAAGGGAGGAAAAAGAGACGGCGGCGGCAGCTTCAACAAGCAGTAGCCGTGATGGCAGACCCAATTCGGAGACCCAATTTGGGATTTGTTATTATCGACATCCCTATAGATGTTTTGTGTATAATTTCTCATCGACTGATTCTTTTGTATCGTTATATCTGCTTTTGAATTCGCTGTTGAGTTACATTTCGTTGTTAATTTTCTTCGTGTGATCACAAACAAAGACCTGGATTCAATTGTACTGCTGAATACCATAGACAGTATCCCTCCTGTTGGCCCTTGTGCTAGCACCGGACCTTGTTTATTTCTCTTCTTTTTCTTTGGTTTTTTCGGTATAGTATAACCAATGCAGTGTTGAAATGTTGTGCAATGGTTAACATGGAGGTGGGCGTACGTGCATGTGGGTAAAGAACTTTGAAGCATTTAAGTGTGCAACCTTTTTTTTTTATTCTTAGGAGGTGTAAAGACATGCTAGACATATTGATACCAGAGGCTTAATCACGATGAATATTTAGTTTCAGGAAAAAGAAATGTACTAGGTTGAGACAGACAAGTAACACAACAAGAAGCTTGTCGGTTCTGAGTTCTGTCTTTTGTAGTGCATTGTTTATTTAGTATCTTACATTTTTAATTAATGGAATGGGCATGTCCTCAATTAAGAAGACTGCTACTCTTTCTTGCAGTTTTCTTTCTCCTTATTTCTTTTATCTAGTTTCTGTCTTTCAAGTTCAACTTAAATCTCTTCTCAAATTCGACTGAGTTTCACTTTTCCCCTAAAAAAGGATGAGAAATTGGCTTACTGTTGCAGTTATTGTGATCTAATCTAAAATAAAAAGTTAAAACAAATCCAGATGGTCAGCACCTCTTTGATGTCTCACAATGAACTTCTCTTTACATTGACCTGATAGATCCGAGCGCACGTGGTTTTTTGTTCCCACAGAACTTGATGACTTTGTTAGTATTTATTGTTACTCTGTCAGCATGATACTTTTTCATTTGCTTTTTAATGGGTTGTTAATTCAATGTCTATATTAAATGCCAGGCGAAAGTTCCTGGTCTTGAGAAGTGTTTAGACATAGTCGCCACTCTACAGGCCAAGAAGAGTTCTGGTGAGGTTTGTTGTCTCACGCAACTCATACTTCTGACTATGTGAACTAGATTTTTGGGAAATTTCCTTTTTATTTTCCACAAGTTGATAGGAAAGTGGTGGTTTTTTGCTTTTTAACAACAAGCTGTGGATTTTGGTAATTTAGTTGAGGGTTGCCCGATTGATTGACTACCTTGTGTTGAAATTGCTAGGCTTTGAATCTTGAAATGATTGCAGTTACTTACCTCTGAGCAAATTAGATCAAGATGTTCACATGTAATTAGAATGAGGAAGAGACTTTCCTTCTAAAATGCTTGCTTGGCTCATTTATGGAAATGAAAAATGTCGATGCACATCACTAAATAGTAAGCCTTGTTTATACACTCCGCGTTAGGAAATTTTCTCATTTAAAGGTACGAGGAACAAGCTGATTAGGGGTTGCATCTTGCACGTTATACCTTATAAATCTTCCTTATACTTTATTGCATAAAAATGGTTTGTCATTGAAAAATGTCGGTATTAACTCCCGTGTTTAGCAGTCATGCATTGGAGGTTTTCAATTGCTTATCTTAAAATGAGTAGGAATTATCTTGAGTTAGGTTCTTTTTAAAAACGGAATCACTTCGGCGGATCTTTCTTGTCCTTTCAGAAAGTGCAGGAGTATAGGAAGAGATATTGTTTTGCATTTTATTCTAGTTCAGAGCCCGGTTAATGGTATTGCGAAAACTGACAAAAGAAAGGTGGAGATGGATCTAATTCTGGAGTTCTTTTCTTTTCTTTCTTTTTTTTTCTTTTTAATCTGTTTCACATTTGTTGTTATTCACTTTTGGCTGAACCCTTAATGAAGCTCAGAGCTGGTATTAGTGTCTTGTGTATAGAACAAAATAAAAAATTCATTTGTTTTATGTGTCCCTTCATTTAATTAGGAGAATGCTTTCTCACTGATTGAATATCCTTCATAAAGCAATAGTTATTGGGCAAACATCTTAGTAGAGTTATTTACATGAATCTAACAAATTTGGGGTAAGAAGTTAGTCTTAGAAGTTGTTAACCGCATGTGAAGTCTCAAGCCATCCTTTTCCTTAATGCAAGATTTAAAGGCTTTCTTATTTCTATCTCTTGACTAAGAAAAATGCTAAGATTTGGATTGGGTATGATTCAATTCCATGGTCACCATGTCTTATCTGCGTCTTTTCCGGCATATCCATGTCCAAAGGAGATTCAGTCTGAGGGCAACGTATCAGTAGGTGATCTGAGGATTCTCATTGACTTTGCCATAGCTAGTATCTGTTCGTATGCACCCTTCTTCTTGTTTTTGTTCTTCTAAAAGGTCGACCCCATGGCAGTCATCTTCTTTTGTATCTAGTGTGATTGGTAGGAGCCTTTCACTGTTGCTGGATTCCTTAATATCGGAATGATATTCTCCATTACTGTAAAATATTCATGTGGTGATAGTACAGCCGCAGGGTGGGCTGCTGCAAGAGATTTTTGTTGCAAGAATGATGCATTGGATGATTCAGCTGATGTTGTTTGTGATCTTGTGGTGATTTGGGTGTTTTGGTTGTTTAACCGATTCCTAACTGATTCTTCAGAAGGTTGTATCTTCAAAGAGAACAGATAGCAAAGTTTATCCTCACTCCCGCAATCTGTGCATTCTTACCATAAAAAGCCTGCATTAATTTCCTGGGGTTACGCACATCTTCTTGATGAGTGATGACCAAACCTCAACCGGCCCACGGCAAAAAATTGATGGAGAAATCCATCCCCTATAAAATTCACCCAATCTTCACTAAAAGGAGAGAATTGCTCCAAATCATTCTATTGCAATTTAATCGGTAGCCCCAAATTAATTTCAAAGGATGACTTAGTTACCATAATTAAGAATTTCAAATGTTCAGTTTTTCGTAATTGTAGGTATTTCAAATATATTATTAAAAACCCCATTTCTTTATTCATTGTTAGATTTTTCTTCCATAAAAATTAGTTTTGTGTCAAAAAGATATTTCCAAGATATCTAGTTGAGCAAATTTAAGGATAAATTATCAAGTAGAATCTACAAAAAAAAAACTATTATATAAATAATTTTTTAACACAATTACTTGTTTACAAATTTTCAAATTTCATTGTGCATATCATTATCAAATTCCTTATCGTTCAATCAAATAAAATTCCATCCCATTGGTTCTCTTCTATATATAGATATATAGATATGAAGGTCTAGCAAAAATTTTGAACTTATTTCAAAATATAGATTCAGGTGTTAGATCAAAATCTTGAATTTATCTGATAAATTTAGATAAATTATCAAAGGGGGTCTTTTTGTTATCAATCAAGAAGGACCAGCAAATATTTTAATAGTGTATTACATTTTAATATGATACTTATCACAAATATAATTATTCTTCTATCTGATCATTAATTGATCATGCCATTTGGTGTGACATTGGACTGAATATAAGGAGATCAGCTTTGTTAGGCTTAGCAAAAGCAAAATGGAATTCCACTCTAGCTGATGAAAGCTAATCCTTCTGAATTTAATGAGCAAATCAAAAGCAATTGTGTACAGTAAAAGTAAGTAATAATTTTGTTGAATGATATGATGTGAACAATATCTTATCTGCCAATACCAGATTCCACCAGCACAGTGAAAGTAAGCAATAATTTTGCTTAAGCAATAATTCTGCTGCAATGATTGGACGGTGACCAGTATTTCACATGCTACTACAATTTCAGGCAACTATCTTCCCTTGGTGATTTTGTTCTTATTCTAACAAGTTGACCCCGTGGCAATCATCTTCTTGTATCTCCTCAACATTGTGATTATTAGGGGCTAGCTTTTCATTGTTGGTGGACTCCTCAAATTCAAAAATGATTTTCTCCATTATTGCAATATATTCATATGGTGATTGTCCAGCCGCAAGGTGACTTGCTGCAAGAGATTTCTATTGCAAGAATAATGCATTTGATGATCCAACTAATTTGTTTGTGATCTTTGATGATTTGGGCATTTTGGTTGTTTAACCAATTTCTAACTGACTCTTCAAAAGTTTGCATCTTCAAAGTTTATTCCCCCTCTCGTAATTTATGCATTCTTACCATAAAAGCATGCATTTATTTCCTGATTACACACATTTTCTTGATGTGTGATGACCAAGCCTCGCCTAATGGCAAAAAGTTGATGGAGAAATCCATTCCTTGTATAACTAAATTCACCCAATTTTCACTTAAAAGATAAAATTGTACCAAATATTCAATTGCAATTTAATTGGTAGCCCCAAATTCATAAACTTTTGTTTTTCCTTTTAGTTTTTCTATTTCAATGTAAGATTCAGTTGCCATAATTAAGAATTTCATATGTGTAGTTTTTATTTATTGTAGGCATTTCAAATATATTAAAAACACCATTTCTTTTATTAACTATTAGATTTTTTTCCTATAAAGCTTAGTTTTGTTGAAAAAAGAAATTTCCAAGAATCCTAGTTCTTTTGCATGTTGTCGAGGAAAATTGAGGATAAATTGTCGAGTAGAATCTTCAAAAAATTATTATATAGATTTTTTTAACACATCACTCGTTTACAAATTTTCAGTTTTGTTTTGCATATCATCATCAAACACCTTTTCATCGTTTGACCAAAGAAAATTCCTTCTTATGGGTCCCCCCTCCACCCCAGCCCAGCCCAGCCCAGCCCAACCCACATAGAGGGATGATCGGATAAAAAGAAAACCCTCTAGAAGGTTTGAAGATTTTCCAAAATAAAATCCCAATTACATTCTCCAATGGAAAACTTTAAAGAAGAAATTTAATTAAATTGAAAAATTACATAAAATAAAAAAATTTTAAAAATGTTGCTGACATCTCACTATTTGGAATTGACAGAACTTAATATCGTTGATGAAGCATGTACAAAAATATATCTAGATACTTCATTATGCACAATGGTTTTAGTGTATTCCTAGTTTTTCCACAACGCCTTAACATATGTGTAAAAGTATCTCACCAATAATAAGGGCAAACAATAAGTTCTTTAATATAGTAAATAAGAAGACTTGATACATATTTTGGACTAATAAAATTAAAAAATAAATAATTCATCAAGAAAGTGAACTTTTGAGATAAGAGGGAGAAATAATAAATGAGTATTTATTAGAGAAATGATTTTTTTTTTTTTTGGTCAGTCATACTCTATTCATACTCTATACTCACTCTTAGACTTTTGCCCTGCCTTTTGCAGGATGTGGGAGTCGAAACCCACTCCTAAAACTTACGCATCCCCATCCCATCCCCCCTGAGAAGGTGGGGATTTGAAATTAGAGAAATGATGAGAAGAGACTTTCAAGGTGTTGATCATGTTAAATAATTTGTGTTTTTTTCTTACTAGTGGCTTTTATATAGAGCATGTAATACGTTATAGTAATATTAAGGGATACACTAAAAAAAATTCTTTAATACACTAAGAAAAATAAAACACGTGGAATGCATAATTATGGCAATTAGAAACAATAGGGAAGGAAACAATGTGATTGTCTCTTTAAATTGCAATTGAATGGTTGAAGGCAATTTAGTCTTTCTAGTCTAATTAGTAAATGGGGTGGATTGGATTATATAGGGTGGAAATAGTGCCGTCCAAAATTTAAAGGAGAAATTAAAGTCACAATGGGATAATATTTTCTTTTCCATATAGAAAGAATGTTAGCTCTTGTGCACGCTTTTTATTCGGCAAAAGAACGCTTCAAGTGCCATAACTTTGGCCAAAGGGACACTTAAGTGCCATAACTTACGAAAGATACACTTAAGTGCCATATTCAAAGAAAAACGGATCACTTAATTGCCACTCCGGCCACACTCCAGCCAAAATGCCAACGTGGCATTTTTCCGGCGAAGCGCACCCAAAACGACGTCGTTTTGCAAGCTGACGTGGCCAAAACGGCGTCGTTTTGGGCTGACGTGGTAAAAAAATTATTTAAATTAAATTTAGTTAAAATATTTTAAAATAATAATTTTAAAATTAAATTTAGTTAAAATATTTTTAAAAATAATAATTTAAAATTTTGAAAAACCTTAACAAATTAAAAATAATTAAAAAAATAAAAAAAAAAGGGAATGAGGGGAGGCGGATGAGAGCACTCAGCCGCCGCCGCCGCCGGGAAGGGCCAACGACGGCGGGGGGAGGCTCGGCCGGGGTCGCCGGCCAACCGACGACGAGGGCTCGCGAGCCCTCGCCCGAGATCCAACGGTGAGGACTCGCGAGCCCCCCATTGGTTGGATCGGGGGGGGGCTCGCGGCCCTCGCCCGGATCCGGCGGTGAGGGCTTGCGAGCCCTCGCCGCCGGTCAGCCGGGGTCGCCGACCCTTGGCCAGGGCCCAGCGACCTCGGCCGACCCGCCCCCGTCGTCACCGGCCCTTCCGCGGCGGCGGCGGGGCAATGGCGGCGGCGGGCGAGGGCCGATCCCTCGTCGCCTCCCCCACGTTGCTTTTTAAATTTTTTTTTTAATATTTTGACTAAATTTAATTTTAAATATTTTAACTAAATTTAATTTAATTTAATTTTAAATTAAATTAAATTATTTAATTAATTATTTTTTTCCACGTCAATCCAAAACAACGTCGTTTTGCACACTGATTTGACCACATCGGTGTGCAAAACGGCATCGTTTTGGGCGTGTTTCGCTGGAAAAATGCCACGTTGGCGTTTTGGCCAGATTTTGGCTGAAGTGGCACTCAAGTGATCCCTTTTACTCTGATTTTGGCACTTAAATGTACCTTTCGTAAGTTATGGCACTTAAGTGTCCCTTTGGCCAAAGTTGTGGCACTTGAGGGGTCCGCACGTCCTTTTTATTCCTACGTCATGAATAGACCAAGATGATAAAGTGCAGAGGTCATCAATAGATTTAGAAACATTTCGTGTGACTTCACCAACAATTGGCTTTTAACAATGTATGTCAATCTGCAACTCTCGGATACAGAAGGCGACTTTGTGCTGATTTCCCATTCACAATTTCGCAATGACAAAAGAAAAAGAGTAATCAATGGAACAAAGGCAACATTGATCATTTGGCTTAGCAAAAGCATAAAGGAAGTCTGGCTCCGGTTGAGAAAAGCTAACCCTTTTTAAGTTAAGGAGCAGAACAGAAGCAATTACAGTCTGCTTTTTTCTAGACTTGAAATAGAGGAAGAGATTTCTTACCAAAAAAACAAAACGGACAAAAGGATTAAAGGGGATCCATTATACTTCCTTAGAGGTCACGCCAAATCGTCTGTTTATGGAGCTAGACCACTGGCATCATCTCATGTTATTATAATTCTATATATGTCTAGAAGGAAAAAGGCATTAAGACAAGCGTCTAGGCTGGGATCCCTTGATTCGTGCAATGATTGAATTGCATAATTTGAATTAAAATACAAATCTGTGATAACAAAAATTAGATACAATTCTTACTGATTTGTGAGCCTATTCCCTCACTTTTTGTTTCTCAAATTTAGGCACCTGTATGAGAAGCTTAATTTTTACGTGAAATTAATCATCAGTATCGGTAAAACATTTTAAATTTCAGTGTGTATATGAAGTGAGTCTATACAATCGCATAATATTATATTTTAAACTTGGTGCCCACCTTAAAAATGACATTAGGAAATGATCACATTTTGTGTGTGTGCATGTGTGAATAATCTGCAGAAATGGAGAATAAATCTAGACCGCATTCAATGGAGCTAGAGAAAGGTTCAATGCCTTCGATTCATTAGAGACGTCATCATCGATCCATTAGCAAAAAGTAGTTGATTTAACCATAAAATTTTGGGCTTGGCACTTATAAGAAAGAAAAATTTTGCTCACAAAAAGAAGAAAAAAGAAATAAAGCTCTTTGGTCGTTTCATGGATGTTTCTATGACCTTTCCAAAAGGCATTCTAGGAGGGCCTGCAATTGTTAAACCACAAAATAATGGATCTCAACTGTGAAAACAAAGCTTTTCAAGTTTTTACAAATTGCTATAATGTTGCATTATGATAGGTATCGATCAATCAACTAATCATAAAATGGAAATAGTTGCATGGATCGTGGTCTATAGAACAAATGTTATCACATCCATTGATGTTTGGGTGTTCCGTGTATAATATATGTCATAAACAATTTTGTGATAAATTCGTTTATGTGGATCCGAGTACTGGCAAGCTAACCCAATAAAGCCAACATGAGTTAGGAGAGAGAAAGAGCTTCCTTAAGAAACAAAGACGAACTTGAGTTCTCTTTGCTTATAATATACGCAGGTCTATCTTCAAGTTTTTGTCCGGCCCTCTTGTGAAAGCAAAAGCACTGAGGTATGTTTGTCTAGTCAATTCATTTGCACATACCCAAATTCCACGTCAAACAAACTCGTTTGTTCATGTGGTCACGCGCGCGTGTTTTGCAATTTCAGGACCAGGACCTAGAAAATACCAACAAACTCAGGTTGATATCATCAAAAAGCATAAAGACCCTCCTTCAAGATTAAAAATGTTTCGAAAATCTCAACTTTGTTGATCTCCTTGTGGAGGAGGAACTGTACTTTCTTCGCAATTTCCACAAAAGAATAAGCTAAAGTCTCCCTCTTAGGACCCTTTTAGCTCAAGGAAAGGTACATGTAATTTGCAAAGCAAAACTCAAATTGCGTAAAAGATTGACATTAGCATGGACCTAAAATTAAAGAATATAGAAAAATTTAATCAATATCTTTCAATTTTTTGAACCATTAGGTGTAATTGAAGTGCATAGACTTCGAAGAAGGTCAGCCAAATAAAACTGCCAATCTATTATGTAGAGTTAAACTGAAGTTGAATGAGTGGTTGCTCCTATACTCGTCACGCCCCACTTCTCTATAGCTCTATACTTATGATGTGACATAATACTTAGCATTGTGTTGCCATGTGGTCCAATGACCTTACAAATTATTTATATGTCTTCTTGTAGTTCATGTGTTATTTTCTAGTGCTATTTATAGAAAACATCAACATTTAATCATCTTCAAATACTAGAAAAACTGATTATATCTAGAGGCAGGATTAGGCAAAACAATAGATTTAAACTTAGCGAAGTGATTGAATCAAACAATGAATAGAATGGATGTGTTTTATAAGTAGTACATACTCCAGTAATTGTCATCTTCCATGGAGCATCCACTTTTTTTTTTTCCCGGAAATCTTGAAAATTAATGTTACACTTTTTTTAACTAAATTTGATCGAACTTGGTCCAGCATACCTTTTCTGTACAATGGACAATCGAACCCATTTTCCCCCACGGAAGCTGGTGACTTCAATTTTGCTAAAATGCAATTCACCTCGGACTGTGGCTTTTGGGTGGTAGGGTCGGATAGATGAACTTGGCAAAAAGTGATGATATTTTTGTTATAAAAATTCCGATCTATGTGATTTTTATGGTGTTGGAAAGCTTATTATTTAATTTTAAGATGAAATTAAGCGATTGGATAAAATCATAAAGTTTCCAACACCTCATGATCGGACAGCTATGTTTGGAAAAACTTATTTCTTGAGACCCAGCTGTTCAATTTGGGCAAATTGGGTATCTTGGAAAAGCTTTTGACAAGTACAACTCAATTATACCCTTTCACTGAACTTTTAATTGAACTTTTAATGAGGTTTGCCTCTCGGTCAACTTTACTATATTGGATCCAAATTGAATGTGAAAGAGCTCAGACTTCTACTTCTAACATATTATGGAAACTTTGGCCTTGATGAATTGTGTTATGTCCGAGAAATCTTGGCAACAGTGAGGACTTGGCTACATAATCCGTATGGTACATATTTTCCTTGATATGATGAGGAATTGACCACAGACAAAGATGCCAACCTCATCTAGCGGACTATCCACAACCATATGGTACCTAATATGCACAAATGAAAAAGCACCTTTGAGCTCTCCGAGCACATCAACGGGGACAACAAAAGATTATTAATTATTCCTTATTAATTAATCTCATTCTTTCTCAACAACATAGACTTTACCTTTTTTTATAGTTGTGTCTTCCTCCTATCTTATCTCTCACTTGGCAGAGAGCTATGTATCGTAAGCTCGTAACTAAGTAGGGCATTAAATTGGTCGAATGTTCTTGATCAGTCAGACCAGTGGAATGAGCTACATCCTCAACTAGCGTGCGCCCTTTCTCGGGTTCAAAGGGACTCCCCGTCGTCAAGATCTAGCTAGGAAGAAAGGTTCCCTGTCATTTCGATGCCGCAAAAACGCTTATTTCGTTTCATGCTTGTACAGCAAAAGCAAAGGTAAAGAGCCTACGTAATGACCCCATTTCAGACACGTGGAATACAAAGGCTGAAATTATTTGGGACCCACAAGCGTACCTATCCCACGTCGGGACGTGAAAGTCCAAAATTACCCCGCACGCAGGAAATGGGAAATATTAAGAGCCTTTTTTTTATATATGTATGGATGAAGAGAGAAGGGGGAAAATAAGCATTTTAGAAATGTAAGTCCCATGTCAACTGATTATATTTGAACATCTTGATCAAATTGGTCTTGATGGGTTATCAACACTGTGAGCCTCTGTTACATCCCACTCAATGCAAAGGAGTATAAGAAGAAGGCTTTGGTCATGTGAAAGCAACGATCCAATTTCAAGATTCAAAACATCACAATTTCAGCACAGGGTTGTCCGCCTGAGTGGCAATTACATCTAAACCCTTCTCGTTATCAGGAATATAGCTAATGAATTAATTACACAATAAAATCCAAATGAATTATGATGCTTAGCATGATATAAGAAGTTATAACCCGTTATAATATGATAATCTCTCTTTCGATGGATCTTGAAGTTATCTAATCATGAAAATTATTTACTAGTTTTGATGTTTCAATTTGAAAGCATTAAAGCGAAAAGGATGGCTTTTTAAAGTCCTACCGAATAATTTCTTTTTAATAATTGAGAACAGAAATCAATAGTCCAAGAAATTTTCCTTAATGAAACAAACCATCGTTTTTTCATGTTCTTCTCTCCTCCCTTGGCCCCTTCTCCGACTCCACTGATGTCGCTTTAGTGCAAGCTTCGACAACCTTTGGCAGCTTTCTAGCTCAAGGAAGGCAGCCAGCACATGATTCATGAAATCTTTAAAAAGGGAAACATTCAATCAAATCTCAATTTGTTGAGTTTTTTAACCCCATGGTCCATATGCTTGTAAAACTAGAGTCTTATAATTTATCATATCTCGAATTGTTGATATGAATGCCAAGTACTGGACTATGACTCCACACTTTATTCAATATCATGACTAGGTAGAAGTCACAACAAAACTATTTGGACATTTGCCGGAAACTATGAAATGAGTAGAATCGGTGGACCAATTCTTGCCAATGTTATTTTGAACAAGTTGTCTTTAGTTTTAAGGTGTAGTTTCATCGAACCATCCCAACATGATGGTCTTGTATACTTGCAAAAATGATTGTTATTAAGTCTTGATTTAAGATTAACCAACTTGATCAAAAAACACTTTGTAACAGAAGAGTCCTCATTATATGAAGCACCATTGCCCACAAGGACCATGAGAATGATTCCTTGAAAGCAAGATGAAGTTCAGCTCAAAACTTGATAAAATTTAAACTCAACTTGAACTTAACCTTCACGCGACTTGATCGACCAAGCATGTAACTCCCAAAAGTTGCCGAGAGATTGGGCAAATATCCTCAAGTCTCGCACCAAAGTTCTCGCGGAACTTTTTTGTCTCTAGTGGCCGGCCAAACCAAGAGTGAAGATGAATGGGTAGAATCCACGTGGCAAACTTAGAGTTGTTAACTTTTCTTTTATAAAGAAGAGTGGTCGGCCCCTTGAAAAATTTGCAATTTGGTCTGTCGGGAGATCCAATTTTTTGAGGGCTTTTTTAACTTTTGTCCGGTCAACTTGATCTCAGATGTGTAGGCAATCTTTCGTATCTTTGGTTTGATTTACTGGGCGATGAGAAGAGTGAGCTGACGTAAATCCCTCGGTGGCTTGTGCTAATTCGAGCCAAATTGACATCTAGCCAACCTAGTAAATCTTTTAATGCCACGGTCTGCATTAGAAAGTATAATACATTCACAATAATTACGATGAGCTATGATTGAAGTTGATCAATCAAGTGTGCATTTGATAATATTTTTGTTTAGGAGAATAATTTCTTTTTATATATTTCTATTTCCTGAAATATTTTTTTTAGTAAAAGAATATGTTTGGTGACTATGCAAAATTTATATTTTCGAAATAGAAAAAAGAACAAAAATGCGTTTGGTACAACTTACGAATTTTTTTGTAACATAGATTTTTTTTTTCTTTTTTTCCCCCTCTTCTTCTTCTTGCTCCTCCTCTAGCCGTTAGTTGATGTACCAAATAGATTTATGTAATTATTTTGTTCCAGAAAACAAAAGAATAAAGACTAGAGAAATTGGCAAGTTACCATACACACCCCAAGGAACCATAGAAGGGAAATAGTTGCATGGTTCATGGTCTATGGACCATATGCAATCACATCCATTGATCTTTGTAATTTATATAACTAATGATTTTAATAGACCCGATTTATGCGACCTAAGTATTGACAAGTCTAATCTTACGAAGCCTATTTGAGTTAGGAGAGAGAAAGAACTTCCTTAAGAAACAGAAATGAACCCGCCTTTTCTCTTTGCTTATGATGTATGCAAGTCAATCTTCAAGTCTTTGTCCAACCCTCTTGTGAAGGCAAAGGAGAAAGCACCAAAGTATGTCTTGTCTAGTCAATTGACACGTGATGCATTGGTCTGCACATAGTCAAATCACACGTCAAATAGGCTAGTAATTCGTGTGTTCACACAGTTACACACAAAGATGCCAACACTTACAAGTTCCGTTTGGAAATTGGCAACCCACTCGCAAGACTGGCAAAGCGCGATTTGAAATTTCGGCCTTGGAAAGTACCAGGAAACTCAGGTTGGTGTTATAAAAAAAATCATACAGGTCACACCTTTGAGAATATAATATTTAAATAATCTCAACTTTGTTAGAATCATCGCGAAGGAGGAACCACATTTTCTTTGTGACTTCCATTAAAAAACAACGTCAAATTAAGTGGGCTTGAATCCAATCCCAAATCAACCAGTAAACGAACAATAGAGACGAATCAGACAAAATCAAGAAGACCAAGCTGTAGGACAATTAGGGGCAAAAGATGGTGGAGATGGCAGAACATGTGCAGGGAAAATGAAGGTGAAAGAGAAGCTGTCCAGGGGGCTGACGGAGCAGGTGTAGGCAAGAGAGAAAAGGTGAGGGGCAGCTGGCAACATGCGAATAAGAGAGAGGAGGGAGAGTGTTGCATTGGCAAGGAGAAGAGAGGATAAGTATGACTCAAAAAGTCAAAGAAGTGGGGGAAAGATGGTGGGACACGACAGAGGAGCTATCAGTTTGGGGGGAAAAACGTGCGAGTGAGAGAGAGAGAAAAAGGAAGTGAGAGACGTGCGGTCGAAGGGGGGGTGGGAAAGAAAGAAAATAAAAAGGAAATTTCCATAACCAAAATTCTTGGTCACACTTGCTCTTATTTAATCCAATCTAGTCCCCAAAAATCTCCATGCTAAAATACTTAATCCTCACTTACTTTCTTGCACCAAATTTTTCCAAAATAACAAGTTTTGGGCAACAAAAATGATCATTTCCCTCAATTCCGAATTCCATGTCTTTTTTTTTTTCCTTGGAATCCATTTACTGAGCAAACCTTTTCAATTGAGGTCCAATTTCATTGAAGAAAAAGCCTACACAACTTCCTTTCACCAAGTAGTTCACACAGAGGCCAAATCCCTTCAATTTGGCCAATCCGAATTTCCGTTCATTTTTCGAATCGTTCCGAATCGACTTTTCATAAAAATCCCGAACTCACTGAAAATTCTTTGAAAAAAGAGTCGACGTTCCTAAAATGACTTGTGACACGACAAAACTTTCAATTTCTGAAATTGAATTCAAATTCGCGGTTAATTTCAATCCGACATGATTTTAGCGTGACCTAGGCTACCAGGTAATTTTCAGAAATTTTTAATGCAAATGACCCGCAATCGATTCTCTTTAAGCCACAACGACCTTTTTCGACACATTGGCAACTCTCGATTGTCGTGAAAATCTCGAGGTTTCAATTACGGACACAGGGTACCAAAACAATAGAAAAATTAGTCTAGTATTGGTGGACGAGAATTTTGTAGTTTAGTCAAATCACCCACACTTAGCCACATATCCCAGTCGAACTGACCTATCTTTGATCTCTAAGCGATTTTTAACTGTGCCGTAATGATCTCTGCAAATGAGCATGGTCGAGTAATTGATTTCTGGTCGATCCTCAAATCGATTGCATTAAAATTCTTTAATGACTTTCCCAGATAGTCTAGTTATCTCAGGAGTGATCAACTCTGAAAATAACACTATAGACGCGTCGATGAAAGGCCCGATTAATTTAATTGAAAGCAGAACGGAAAAATTCAATATGTCACATTTTGGAAGTCTAATTGAGGGGAGGCTTACACAACTAAAACTAGTTGTACAAAAATTCAATCCAATAAATTACTTTTTTTTATGTCAAACAACTTGAATTAGTGTTCTGGACAAAGAAACAAAGTAATGGCGAGAGTAGCACGTGACTTTTCCTGCCAAGACTTTCATTAATTATTTCTTCAACTAGTTGGTGCGAGTCTGAATTTTTTTTTTCCTTTTTTTTTCTTTTATATATACGAAGGAAGGCCGCAGGTGACTTCCAGGCAAATAGAGCTTAGTAACAATGTAATAATAATATATATTTCTGAGACCACGTCCGAGGACGACGACTTCCATCAGTTCTTTCCTATTTAGTGCGATCCGTGTGGCCCTTCTTTTAAGCTTATGAAGGAAGGCTGCAAGTGACTTCCAGGCAAAGGATTATTTCCTCAACTGAGCGATCTCACTCTGTTTGCGTGGGGGCTTTTAGGCCAAGGAGCAAACGGGAAAAGGTAAGGAAAGTTCCATTAGATGTTTGCGTGGGGAAGAACTTCATTTTTTAGTTGGACTGTTGTTTCCAAGACCAAACAGACTTGCCTATTTGTAGGCTCGTTTCGACTGTCGTTCTTCAGTCAGTTTCTCTGAACATTGTCTCTGCTTGTTCTTTTCGCATGCTGAATATTTTATTAGCCATTATTTTTAACTATCACAAATTAAGATAGAGATCGCCAACTACAACTACCAACTAGAGACTTGAATCTTACAGAAGTCTAGCAGTTTCTAGAAATTTGATCAAGACGTCCGTAGCTTTATCAAGTTGTTTCAAGGATCAGACTCAAGACTTCCCGAGTCACCCCGCAGACTCGATTCTGAGATCAATAACTCCATTGTCCTCTCGGAATGAACAGAAATAGTGAGGCAGAAGAGACGGTGGCACCCACGGCGACGGCGATGGAGGTGGCGACAGCAGCTCCGGCAAGCAGCAGTCATGATGGTGGATCAGAGAGGGGCCTGATGGCGGTGGCGACGGCAGCTCTAACGAGCAATAGCCATGATGGTAGATTGGGGAGGACCCATGAGGTATTCCTGAGTTTTAGAGGACCTGACACCCGTTTAACCATTGTGGATTCCCTGTACAAAGCCATTGAACTTGCAACAATCGGTGTTTTCAAAGATGACGAAGAGCTCCGAGTCGGTAAAGAGATTGGAGGCAGTCTTATGCAAGCAATCAATGAATCCAGAATTTACATCCCGATTTTCTCCAAAAACTACGCTTCAAGTAAGTGGTGCCTCCGTGAGCTCGCACACATAATGAAGTTATCGAGAGACGACATTGAGAAAGTGATACTCCCTATATTCTATGACGTGGATGTGGATGATGTTAAGCTTAAGACCGAATTATATAGGACAGCCCTCCAAAATCACGAGAGTGACTCTGGGAAGGATATGGCAAAGCAGTGGGAGGAGGCTTTAAGAGAGGTTGCCGGAATTAAAGGATGGAATCTAAAAGATTACGGGTATTGTTAGCTTCTTCCGTTAAGTTTATTTTCATTTTGTCAATTTCGAAATTATATTCTATGATACTTTTTCCAGAGTAATAACTTTCAGTTTGCTGCTGTCGAATCTTATATGATGTATGGTTGGATCGGCCGCAGTGAGGGAGGCAGAAATTTTGCTCAGGGAGCAAGGTTTCTTGCATAAATTGACTTTTCACTTTTAATCCCAAGTTTTGATAACAATAGTCTCAAGATATGTCAACTTAATTAATCAATCATTAATGCAAAAAAAATATATTTATGAAAATCTAAGAGTTGATGAAATAATAAGACAACATATGTGTGAAAAATAAAAATTTAAATCTCTTAACTTTGCAGCTCACTTTTCGGCTAGCAAAATGCTTTTAAAAAAACGTCGGTCATTTCTCTTGCTTTGACCTATTCACAGCCCCTGATCGTACTTAGGGCACCACAGGGTACGGATTTCCTTTGCCTTGTGACCATCCTAGTTTTAAAGTTGTCAACTTTTATGTGAAAGTACTTATCTTAATTTGTGTCTTACCAACTTCTTTTCAATTAACTAATTTTAGGTTACCAGCGTTTATTTGAGTCATTTACTAAGTTTAATAGATTGTTCGCCGATTTACAAATTTTATAGAATCTACCATCTCTTATTTGAATTGTTTACTTCACATTTCAAAGTTACCAATACTTGAAACAAATTAATAACCCTAATGTGAGTTTCATACTAACGAATCTCTAATTAAGTTACTAGCTAATTTAAGTTACCCATTCCTATGTGAACCACTTATCAATATTTATATTTTGTTGAAAATTCCACCTTTTGTAACAAACTTTTGTTATCAACGGACCCACTTTTATTAGCATAGTTCACAAACATTCTGAGGTTAGGAACTCAATTATCAAATTACTAAGCATGTAATTTGAGTTACTTACCAACTTATTCTGATTAAATTACCAACAAATTTAATGTGACTGATGAAATCACTAAGTTAAACCAGTCGGTAGCTTATTCAGAAAAATGATTGTTGGCAACTCAAATGAAGGCTGATAAATACTCTGAAAGTGTTCCTCATATTTTCGGTTACTACCCTATTACTCGTATACATTAAGAAAAATGCTTTTGAGCTTTTATTCTTGTTTTTTAAATTCCAGGTAACTGCCTGGTGAGAAATTTTTTTTTTCTTTTATGTCAATCTTCAAACTCATCTTTAGTGGCTGAAGAGATAAAGAATACCGGGTTCACCGAGGAATTCTAGTCAAAGCCCAATTAGACCTTCGTCATGAAATAACCTTTTTCCTACCATTAACCAGACCAAAGAATCCTGACGGGAGCTGCTTTTTTTTTTTTTTTTTTTTTTTTTTTTTTTTTTGGTGGCAAACAGCTCGCAGCATGAATGATCACTCATTTCATGCTGGTTGCTTTCAAAGTCAATTACTTCAAAATTTGATGATAACCATCTAGTGACACGTTATGTAGGCATCGATTCCATATGTGATTTTTTTAATCTGACATGATTGCATGTTATGTATGTGGCAGGCTATATAAACTTACAAACCTTATGGTGGAAGAGGTTTCAAATTTGCTATGGACAAGACGGAGAGACATGTCTAATCATTTGGTGGGAATTAAAGATCGAATGGATCACATTATGAAGCTATTAGATGTAGGAGCTTTTGATGTACAATTTATTGTGATTCATGGTATGGGTGGCATTGGAAAAACGACACTAGCTGAGGCCGTCTTCAAGCAAATCTACCCTCAATTTCGGGGTAATTGCTGTTTTCTCAAAGATGTTCGAACTCATGATATAATAGGCTTACAAAAGAAATTGCTGTTTGACATTCTCAATCTTAGTTGCACAAACCCCTTCTTCATTGATGAAGTGATCAAGACAAGGTTTCTTGGCAAGAAAGTCCTCGTTGTTCTTGATGACATTGACAATTGGGACCAAATCATGAGACTTGTAGGCGAGCCCAACTGGTTTGGTGAGGGTAGTAGAATCATCATAACAACAAGGAATATTGAATTCCTGGTAAAGGAAGGTGAGGATGACAGTATCCCAATCTCTAATAGTGGACAATTTTCATTCTACGATATGCCGGAGATGAATTCACATGATGCTCTTCAACTTTTCTATGCGCATGCCTTGGGACATGCCAAGCCTTTGCCTAGTTGCATGGATATCACAAAAAAGCTAATCAATGCACTAGGAGGACTTCCATTGGCTCTCAATGTCGTAGGTTCCACGCTCCGTGGAAAATGCCGAAGAACATGGGAAGACACTTTATGTAAGTTAAAGAAGGTGATGAATGAGGATGTCAAGAATAAGTTGATGATAAGCTACGAAGCATTGGGAACTAATCAACGGCAAATTTTTCTTGATATCGCATGTTTCTGCTTCAACAAAGAGAAAACAACTGCAATTAAATATTGGGATGCGATTTTTGGGTATCCGACTGAAATTGAGGTCAATAGCCTCAAACGTATGTCTCTGATAAAAATATCGAACGATAATAAACTATGGATGCACGACCAACTTAGAGACCTTGGAAGGAGTATCATCCATCCAGAAAGTGGCGAAATCCATATGAAGGGTAGTAGATTGTGGTCTCCCAAGGATGCCTTCCGTGTAGTGCAGACAAAAACAGTAATCTTTACCTTTAAATGTTTTCCAGTGCATCCATTAGCATCACCACCTTTTTGTTTTTCATCTAATTTCAAGTCAAAGTGACATATGTACTCATTGGTTGGTACTTTTGTTTTCCAGGGAACCAAAGACATAGTGGCGCTCAATCTTGGTACACCCAACCCCAATAAGACATATAGATTTAAGCACAAGCAATTTGTGGGCTTGGTCAACCTTAGGTTCCTTCAATTGGACCATGGAAACTTTGAAGGAGACTTTAAGAATGTTTTCTTTGATTTGAGATGGCTCTCTTGGAGTAATTGCCCATCAAAATTCCGTGCTAGCAACTTTGGGTTGAAGAATTTAACGATTCTCATGCTATCTGGGAATAACATTACTGAAGATTGGGGAGGGTGGTGTCAAATCATGGTATGATCTCACAACATCCTTTTGCATTATATTTACTCTTCCTCTTTTCTAAGTGTCTACTCAATTACTTTATAGGTAGCAAAACAATTGAAAATCCTACAGCTCAAGGATTGTCCATTCCTTAGAAAGACACCCAAGTTCTTTGCAATCTCGCAATTGGAGAAATTGATTCTTAGATGCCTTCGACTAAGGAAGATTGACAAGTCCATCGGCAATCTAAAACATCTTGATTACCTAGAGATAAATAGTGAAGCTATTGAGTCACTACCGGAGTCCATTGACGGTCTAAAATCTTTGACAGTGCTAAGAATAGATTGGACACTCTCAATGATGCCTCGCTCGATTGGTAATTTAGCTAAGGTGAAGTCTCTAATCTTGCCTCGTAGGGAACTTCAAAAGCTTCCCAACTCTATCGGACAATTGGAGTCACTACTTGAGCTAGATGTCCAATTTTTAAAAATTAGTGAATTGCCTCATTCTATTGGAAATCTTGAAAGGTTGAAAGTTTTACGCATCTCACATTGCCCCCTAGAAAAGCTACCAGAATCAATTGGGAGGCTCCAATCATTGGTCAAGTTGGATTTGAGCAAGTCAAGAATCAGGATCTTATCTGATTGTATTGGATATTTAAAAAAGTTGAAGGTACTAAATCTTAATGATAGCCGCATAAGTGAATTTCCAAAAACCATAGGAATGTTGGAAAATCTAGAAGAGTTATGTGCCTGCTCTGAACATTTGGTGGTGGAAATTCCAAGTGAAATTGGGGCACTATCCTCATTGAAAATTCTAGACTTATCCTGTGGTCGCTTTAGTGGATTGCCGACAACCATCAATCAGCTTACAAATCTCCAAGAACTTAATTTATGGGGCTATGATTCGATCCAACAGCTACCGGAGCTTCCCAAAAGCCTAAAGTCTTTAGCCCTTTCATCGGATTCACTGACCACGATCCCCAACTGTTCAAACCTAACCAATTTAGTTGACCTTGAGATAAACGGAAATTCAATGCAAGAACCCAACACAGAGGGAATCATGAGACTACCTGCTCTAAGACGAATGACCCTATTCATTGGAAAAATGGCCTTGCCTCCAACCGATTTCAGTTCCCTCTCTTAGCTACAACACCTCAACATAAGTTGTGCCGAGCCCCAATCTCTTATTGGGCTCCCATCCAGCCTTCGAGAGTTGAGGTTAAAGGATGTCCAATCACCAATAGATTGGTCAGTCTTTTCCAACTTGGAGAATTTGTCAGGCCTGTCTTTTGTATAATTTTTGTTTCCTGCGGTTCCATAGATTGAATTGGGATTGTCTGATGTTGCACAATCAAAGATCACTGTCAACTTTGCTCCACATCTAATGCCAATGTTATAGTTGCAATTTTCAAGCATTCTCATTTTTAAAGTAGAAGTTCTACTTCTCTAGCCATAATTATTAAGTTTTTTCATCTATTTATGTAGAGTCTTGGAATGCAGTCAATTATTCCTGTTGAAATGTCTTTGGGTGTGACGGTGAGGATCTATACGAGCAACTTAAAGTTGTTTGTAGGCCAAACTTTATAAGTCCTATTCCACTTAGGCATTCAATGGCTAAATGTATTAAGCATTAACCTTAGCTTTTGTTTGTTGAAATATTTTTCAGTATTCATAATTTGCTTAATCAAAGGACATAATTTATTTCATAGATCTTGGTAAGTCAATCAGGTAGTGGACATCTTAGGGGACTAAACCTTGAAAGATCTGCAACTTCCTCTCGTATTCTAGAGTGTACTTCCCACATACTTCATGTCACGCCCCAAACCTCGGGCATGCAACAACCCCTTCCTTGGTCAATAGAAAGTCATGTCCTAAGACTCATCGTCGACCCTTTCATTTTTAATCTTTCATTATGCGCAAGCGGAAAATGAACTATCTCCCCATCAAAAGACAATCAAGCAATCAAACAGGGATAGTGAGATGAACAGTAGAAACATAACATCTACTCATATATATACATTTTTACATTGGATTAACCTATGGAGGATCGCTTCTAATCTATAAGCCCATTAGAGGGGTTGATCCAACCTCTAAGCCATACAAAAAAGAAACTATGCTAGGATAATCCATTATACATAAAAAGAACCCTCGGGTTCGGCCCTACAATCACTCGGATCCAGTGGACTTAGACTCCATCAATTCAAAGTTGGAGCCATACGTGTCTGTCACTGGTGAAGCGGGGCCAGGATTCTCTACTGCATCGTCAGGAGGGTCCAGCTCCATGGGATCCCAGTCAACGTCCTCGGGGCCCCTACTCGGTGGCCCATCAAAACCTCTCAGAGGACTTATCAACAAATCGCCGTCCCTGATGAACCACGCCAGGAATCTATGGGGTATTCATTGCCCCAGTCCCTCATCTACTCATACGGTAGAGATATACTTCTCGTACAGATGTGCCCAACCCGGGAAGCGGTGGTGCGTCATGACAGTATCCCAGTCCTTAGGGATACTGAACCTCATTGGCGGAAGTGCCATCCTAAGGACCTGAAAGTGGTTATACAATAACCAGAGAGATAAAATCTCAGCGAGTCCTCCCCTAAGCCCCTGTTTAGAACACTAACTCAACTTAGGGTATCTCTCCAAAACCACCCCACAAACTTACCACGACTAACAACCAATAACCAACAAATTATAATAGTGACGGTCAACCACAATCACATAGTTAGTTCGCATGCAACCTTACCCGGTATGCCATACCCTACATGTTGAATCTCAGCACAATACACGCAATACACATGGCCATTAAAGGATGCAGTTCATCAATCACATACGAGTCGCTTCACAAGCGATCTCACCTGGCTATTGCCACACCCTACATGTTATCGATTCATGTGTGTGTGCCATAAATGATGTGTTCAACTCATGCACAGTCAAAACCAATGATGCCATGATTCTCATACGCTCTTGCACATTAGTGCACCACCTTCATCCATCAATCGATCACATGGGTCCCAATTATAAGGTAAAATTATTATGATACGTCCCATACTGTGCCACACAATTTTACCTCATAATAAGGCCCAATACTCTCAACACTCACTCATGTCCCACTTATTAATGACCTCAACACTCATGCGTGCTCCAGATATTAATGACCTTCTGGTCATGGCTAACTTTCCAGTAAGCAGTCATCCAACTCCCGCCAGGCTACCGATAAAAAATGGGCTTTGTCTTGGCCCATCAGGCACGACTACATCAAGAACTTCCATTCAGACGGTATCCCAAAGAGGGACATCGGTCCAGAATCTATTGCGATCGGCTTCCAACTCCTGTTAGGTATCGCCCCCAAACTTCCATTGGGTGATGGTTCAAACTTAGCGATTGCGCAAACATACCTCCTCAAATCCTTCTCTCATAAAGGCAATCCATGTTTAATGCCTTCGGACAATCCATTATTCCCTTTTTTTTTTTTATGAAAATCCCTCAATTCATGCGGATGCCCATGCATTTATACACTCAAATCACCTCATAAGATCAAAACGCATGAAATTGGACAACTTTTCATTCTCGAGTGAATAGTGTACGTGAACAATGTTTCGTGAATAGTGTTTTTGTGAACAATGTTTCGTGAACAGTGTTTTGTGAACAATGTTGCGTGAATAGTGAATTTCCAGAATTAAATAACTAATAAATTAAATCTAAAAGTCATTAAAAACACTAATTAAAGCAAGCAATTAATCAATGATTGATTTGCATAATTTAAGTCAATGCAAATATGTGCCAAAAAAATTAAATACAATCCCAATGGATTCCTTTGCCTATTTCTTCTCCCTTCTTGTTTCTCGATTTGAGGCGCATGTATGATAAGCCAAATTTTTAAGTGAAGTTAATCATCGGTACTAATAAAAAAATTTCACTTATGTCTGCTTTACATCTATACAATCTAATAATATTAGATTCTCAAACTCGTGCCCACTTTGAATATGACATAATAACATGTTCAGGACATGATGACATTATTAAAATGTTAAATATGGTGTCAACTACTCCAGGAAGAGAATTAAGATGTAAAATTACCCCATTAACTATAGAGAATCTCATGTTAAAATTTTTTTGGAGAATCTCATTTCCATATCTATTCCATCATATTTTATATTTATTTGTTCAAATAATATTGACAATCCAATACACCTTTTTGAATTGTCATGCCCCGATCCTCGATCGTGTGCCCATCCCTCAGTGGTCGATTAAAATGTGAAGTCCCAAGATGCATCGCTGATCCATTCATTTTAATGCATATGCAGAGCGGATAAATAGATCCCCATACAACACAAAGATGGGATAGAAAAGCATGGCCATGATTTTAAAAACCACAACACACCTTTATACACAACAAACTAGGTCATTTACAATACTAGTCTATATTCACAAGTCTATAAAGGCAGAAGGGCTACAAGTTCTCTAAGCGTTCGAACCCTCAGCCGAAGACTCTAGGTTCTCATGGGGATCGGGAGGGTCAGCCGTACCTTCGCCAAAAGCAATCTCTAACACAAACATAGGGATCTCAAACTCCGGTAGGGGACCTTCTCCGGGTCCATCTCGCCTGCGACGATACCACGATTTGAATTGATGGGGTACCCTCCAGGGTAGACTCGCATCAACCTAGACAATGGATCTCATGAGTTCATAGACCTAGGCTCCCTGGCCCCCAGGAAGAGGAATCAAAGAGACCTGTTTGGTGACCTTCTTGGGCTAGCCAAAATGTTAAGGAGGAACTGCCATCTAAGGACCTAAAAATATCAGCGCACGATGGGGTGAGACGATATCTCAGCAAGTTCACCCCCTAAATTTCGACTAGGAAGGAAATACGCCTAAAAGTTGCCTATGCACACTCACAAAATAAAAGACTTACCTCGCCTCAGTTCCATCCTGCAAGTTAGCATAATTCATGATTTCAACCAATCCATTCAATTCAGATCAAACCATTGATCAATCAGTCAATTAGCTCAATTCGATACCAACAATACTATCTATCAGTTCAACACCATATATCAATCATTTTGATACCACAACTACTCACACAAGCTGCAATATATGATTATAGCTCACTCAAGCTGATATAGATAGATAGTGGCTCGCTCAAGCTAATAAATATATATAGATTGTGTGTGTGTGTGTGTGTGTGTGTGTGTGTGTGTGTGTATCATGCTCCCACAAGCTGATTAAACTGATCTAACCACCTCACATGCACAAATGAATATTTAAATCGCTAATCCGTTCTAACTTACTATTTAAACCATACTTAGCATAGAATAATCAACCTTTAAGCATCATTAACTCCCTAAGCAGAGTTTAGTGAGTAAACTTACTGGTTTAGCGATTCGGTGAGTCCACGACGACGGCAATGCGGAGACGTGCAACAAACTCCGAAGCGACGATACCCTACGAGGCTCGGATGTGTCCTAAAACAGGCCTTGAAGCCCACGAAGGCTTGCTGGCCTGCGGTTATGCTCTTGGGCCAAGAGAGATGGCGTGGGGCTTGGCTTGGGCTGGAAACAGCTAGGCGGGCTGCTAGGCGAGCAGGCGAAGTAGGCGGAGCTGAACGGCGATGGAGGCGAGTTAAGACGGTGGCCCAGGGCTTTGATGGTGACCTGAGGAGGCTCGAGAGGAGCGGCACGGCGACGGAATAGGCAGGATGACGCAGCAGGGGTGCGGGCTCGCGCGAGGTGCGACACGTGCGAGCGGAGAGTGGCAGCTATCTAGCAAGCGTGCAAAGGCAGGGGGTGGCTAGCTCGGTTTTTCTGCAACTTTAGGAGCTAAAAAATGGCCTATAATGGAGAAAGCACTCTACTGAAGACGAAGAAGAAGAAGACAGTTGTCCAAGTGGAGGGTCCCCAGGCCAAAGTATCATCTAGTTCGATCATTAGATGGCCCCTCACCTTGTCTGCCCCATCCTCAGCCAAAACATAGCCAACAAGCTTCTCTAGGAAGCCATTAAAGTGGTCCAAAAGTCCCTCCCCCCATGGCCTACAAATTTGTAACATTTTCCCCCCAGATTGGATTCAATTTCTCTCTAAATGGACCTAAACCGGTCACAATAAAATCCACCAAGGTATCCTTTACCAAATTGACATTTTTCCTTGCCAATAGAACCAACTTGCATCCCAAAAAAGTGATAAAAAACGGTCCCCTGAATTTTCCGGACAAAAACGGCCCTATTTTGAATTTTCACCAAAAATCTCGATTTGTAGAAAAATCTTTAGAGGATAAGTCAATGTTCCTAAAATAAATTGTGACATGGCAGAACTTTTAATTTTTGAAATCAGATTTAAATTCCGATTAATTTCGTCGGCCCGACTTTAACGTGACCTAACCTACGAGTAGTTTTTAGGAATTTTTTGTACAATTGAACTGTGGTCAATTTATTGCAAGCCACAATGTACATCTTCAACACATTGGCAACTCTCGGTTGTCGTGAAAATCTCAAGGTTTCAAGTACGGGCACAAGGACCAAAATGACAGAAAAATCGGTTTAATGCTAATCAATGAGAATTTTGCAATCAAGTGGAATCACCTACACTTGATCACATATCTCATTCGAACCAACCTATCTCTGATCTCTAATCGATTTTTAACTATGTTGTAATGACTCTTGCATACAAACATGGTTGAGTAGTCAGTTTCTAGTTGAATTCTCAAATCTATTACGTTAAAATCCCTTAACGGCTTCACTTGATAATTTAGTTATCTCGTGAGTGATCAGCTCAGAGAATAGAACTATAGGCATGTCGATGAAAAGCCCGATTCATTCAATTGAAAACAAAACCTGAAATTCAGGATGTCACATTAATGGTATGAAAGATTCAAAGCCATCCATTAGAGTCATCATTACCTGGATTACGGGACAAAGTACACCCCAAGTGTCAAAACTTGGTACGAGAGGGATATTTAAGTGCCAAAAGTTAAGAAAGTGACATTTAAGTGCCGAAATCGGAGCAAAATGAATCATTTAAGTACCAATCCGGCCAAAATGCCGATGTGGCGATTTTTCGACGAAGCCAATGCAAAATAGCGTCATTACGCATGCCGACGTGGCTAGATAATACAAAAACGATATCATTTTGGTGTTGACGTGGTAAAAATAATTAATATAAAAATTAAGTAAATTAAATTTTAAACTAAATTTATTTAAAAACATTTAAAAATAAAATAAAAATATTTAAAAAAAAAAAAGAGGCAAGCGGCCGAGGGCGAGACCTCGCGCACCGCCTCCTTACCGCCACCAAAAGGGTCGGCAGCGAGAGAGGGGAGGGTCGCAGCCCTCGCCCGGCTCAACGGTGTCGATGGCCCTTGCCTAGCCGGGCCAAGGTCCCCAAATCGCTGGGGCTACTTGCCTCTCTCTCTTTTTTTTATTTAATTTTTTGTTAATTTTTAGTTTTTTAATATTTTTTATTTTTAAATGTTTTAAATAAATTTAGTTTTAAATTAAAATTTTAAATTAAATTAATTTTTTTTACCATGTCGGCACCAAAATGACATTTTTTTTGTATTGCCTGGCCGTGTTAGCATGCAAAATGACGTCATTTTGCATTGGCTTTGCTGGAAAATCGCCACGTCGGCATTTTGCTTGAATTTTGGCTGAATTGGCACTTAAATGATTTATTTTACTCCAATTTTGGTATTTAAGTGTCACTTTCCTAACTTTTGGCACTTAAGTGTCCCTTCGTGCCATGTTTTGGCACTTGGGGTGTACTTTGTCCTAGGATTAAGTTCTTGATTTTGGCAAAAAATAGTCGGTTTAACCATGATGGACCAAAGCTTGGCTTGGCATTAGAAAGAAAGAAAAATATGCTAATAAAGAAAAGAAAGTATATTAAAGGAAAAAATTGGAAACTCTTTGGTCTTACATGGATGCTTCTTCAATTATCCGACAAATCATTATAAGAGGGCCAGTAACCATTTGATCACAAAATAAGGGATCTCAATTCTTCATTCAAATATTTCAAGTTGTTACAAATTATGACAGTTTGCATTAGAAAGTTTAATAAATTTCACATACTTACAATGCACTACGGATGGAATCAATCGATCAATGAATCATAAAAGGGAAATACTTGCATGTATTATGTCAACCCACTCAAGTCACTCAAATGCGATTAGTATTTTTTTGGTTCCTAATTATACCCAGTAACTCACAATATTAGCCCTCACAATCTCTTGTAAAATAATATATCAATCTCACAAAAAAATTCACACAAGGTTGTTGGGTTTAAAACATTTTTTGAATGGCCTCAGAATGTAATCAGTAGACGATGACCCTCTGTACATTCATGCCACAGGAAGTGCCACTCCCTCAAACGGCCTTTGAAGACCGAAAGAAAGCCAACATAGATCTTTCTATATATTCATCAAGAAACCTTGTTTTTCCCCGGCTCCGACACGAAGATGAACTTCAGCTTTTTGCATCCTAATTTGACCCGAGCTGTCCAAGTTAACAATGAGTCCAATTCGGATTTTCCTCATTGTTGCAACATCCAGGTCTTCGAACATTCCAGGACGTGCATAATAATGACAGGATCAATGCAAATGTAGTATCTCACTCATAATGCAAGGACGTGCGATCATCAATTTTCATATCTCAAATCAACATTCAAAAATTCAATAAATGACATTCGCTGCATGAATGCCAACTATATTTCAAAAAAACGAAGTTGGTTTCATCGAAAAATAAATTATCATCAAACAAATATAACATCATTGGATAGCCTCAACAAAGCTGTGAATGATGCACATTTTGCTAGATTGGATTGGAATCTCCATTTATAGACAAAGGATTCCGATGATATAAATGAGGAGGGTAATACTTCAAATGATAATGTAATATTTGATATGACACATTTACGTAATCAAATAACTATGAATTTAGGAAAAAAGTTAAGAATGTTTCTAATTTTTAAGGATAATGAATTTTTTCCTCGAAGCATATATTACTATGTTTATTGTAATAAAAGTATTCTCCTCGAAATTGAGAAAGAGAGTATGTGAATTTTTCTTCATTTGATATTTTTTAGAAAAGAAGAAATTTTAATTTTAATAAAATTGTTTATACAACATCTTTAACATTGTTGTCAAATATAAATTTAAAAGGTCACAAACATTATTTTTTTAACTTTAAACAAATAAAAATTGAAAAGCTTAGATTAATCATCAAATGGGCTTTTCAAATGCGGCTTATACCAAATAGAATTTCTCTCGAGGTTATTTCTCAAAGTAGAATTTACCAAACAGTCGTTTCATTTCCCCCAAAGTGCGGCATCCCAAAAATTCAAGACAAGCTCTAAGGTGTATTAAAGCCCATAATTAGGTAATGAAATTACCTATGGTTTATGCTTTAGCCATTAGTCTCCTCTTAAGACTAAGTGATATAGGCTTGTGTTCATGAGTTTTTAAGTTAGTATTATAGGATAAAATTAATGAGAATGATTTATTCTTGGCCATGCACCTCATAGACTAAGTTCCTATGGATAAAATGTTACAAGATTTTGGCCATGTGAAATTTAAAATTTGAAATCTATAAAATAAAAATTAAACATGAATAATTGAAAGTGAAATTATGGGTTTAATTAGGTTGGGCCTTAGGCCCAAGAGTATGTATTTTGGTGGGCCAAATGGCCGGCCCATTGAGGCCCATGAAGAGGTGACCGTCGACCAAGGAGGGGAAGAGTGGCTGGCCCACTTCTTCCAAGCCCAAGCCCAAGCCCATCTTGCATGTGTCTTGCCAAGTGGCAAGAGGAAGGCTTCATGCATTGGTATCAAGGGTGGCTATTAATGATTACTAATGATTGTGGCTTAAGGGAAATAAAAGGGGGAGAGAGTAGCTGGTTGAGGGCTGCCATCCAAGTGAGAGAGAGAGAGAGAGAGAAACTGAGAGGGAGGAGAAGAAGGAGCTCACCGTTTGTCCGCCCGCACACCGTCCGTCCGCCCGTCACCGGTGTGCCATCCATGTGCCGCTGTCTGCTTGATCTTAGAGGCAAGTTAGGATCGATTTCTACTCTTGCATGTGTGTCTTGCATGTGTGATTGGTTGGTGGTAGATCTCGGATATTTAGGGTAGGCAAAACCAAAGCTAGAGTGTAACTTGTTCTTGAAAAAGCTTGCTGATTTCGTGTAAACCGCCTGACCCAGAAACTTGTGGATGCTTGCATGCATGTTTCGAGTTTTATTTTGACTTTGACTCATTCATGAAAGTTTTAGAAAACATCTCAAAGTATAACATATTAAACTTTGAGACAAAAATGCTGAGTTTTAAGGGGTGAAACCCATCCTCTACGAAAAGGCTAGATCTGGAGCGGTTTCATCGACCTCTTGATAGTTTTGTGTGCTGAATGTCACTTTTTACCGAGAATCTCCCTTCGACTTCTTCATGAAACTTGTAGATAACATCTTAAATACTAACATACTCAAATTTGAGGTAAAATGAGCAAGTGTAGCCTAGTGAATCGACTTTCTCTGGAAGACAGTAAATCTGGAAATACGGTACTGGACGCCCGAGACTTCTTGGACTCATATGGTGACTATTATTTGGAAATTTCACTTATATCCCTTAATGAAAGTTGTAGGGGACATCTTGAGGCACAACATATCCAAATTTCAGAGGAAACGAAGAAGATTAAGTGGGTGAAAAATCGATATTTCGGAGATAGCTATTCTGGACGTTTCAGTACTAGAATCAGGAGATTCGGACGTCTGTAGAAAATTATCTAGAACGAATATGGCCTAGATGTTTGCATAAAAAATCTACTTTTGTGTCTTGACTATAACCTGGTAAAATTTCATAATTTTCGGAGGTCATTCGGGTATTTTAATCGAATTATTTCAAAAACTGCGCAATCTGTTTCTATGCGAAATTGCATGCTGTATTTGAGTGGATTATATATTCTTGTGTGAAACTCTTTAGGGCATGTGTTCTTCACGAAATTGTTAACTTATTGTCTTGTCTATCACATGTCCTAATTTCATGATTTTTGAGAATCATATGGATATTTAATTTAAATGTTTTCTAAAATGGTACAAGTTGGAATTTAATAAACTTCAAAAAGGGATGATAAATGGACTATTCTAAATTGTATGGACTCCATGAATTGTATTGTTATGAATAATTATGTCTTGCTGCATGTATGATGATGATTGGAGATGCATGTATGAATCAAAAGATGAAAATGATCTTGATTGCCATCACATCACATGCCATGTTAAAATTGAACTATAATTGAAGATGTGAATTGAGATAAGTGAGAAGGCTGTCGGAGGTGTGAGCCGACGATGCCCCGGGAGTGTTGGGATGCCTGGCTAGAAGGATATGGCCGGTTGCCCGGTGGCCTGGAATGGCCGGATGCCGGAAGGTCCTCGAGAGTTTCGAGATGCCCAGAGAGTGGGGGAGCCAGAAGCTCGACTGGTATTGAGCCAAGGGATGCCTCGCGATGCCAGTTGGGGTGTGAGATGCCTGGCTAGAAGGGTACGGCCGGATGCCCGGCAAGTATTGTGCCAGAGGGTCCTCGTGATGCTAGTTGGGATATGAGATGCCCGGAACATGGGGGTGCCGGATGCCTGGAGGTATTGTGCCGGAGGGTTCTTGTGATGCCAGGATTAGGCGCAAGTGATGAATATGGGATGCAAACATTGGTCCTGGTCAAGAGAAATGTGGCGGTCTAAATTGAAAGGATGAAATTGAGAAATTGAAATTGAATTATGCATGATAGTATATGCATGACATGATGATGATATGTGCATGGATGCATGGTAATGATCATGGTACATGTGAGATGATGATGATGAATGCATGGTAATGATGTTGGTACATGTGATATGATGATGATGAGTGCATCGATGCATGATGATGGTAAGTGTATGACATGATGGTGATGACTATATGATAATGTATGTGCATAAGGTATGGTGACATGTGCATGATACCAAGGTAATTGTGCATGGATGCTTTAATGACATATGATGCTATGATTGGTCCGGAGGGTTCTTGTGATGCCTAATCCTGGCATCGCAAGAACCCTCCGGCACAATACCTCCGGGCATCCGGCACCCCCACGTTGGTATGATAATGTATGTACATAAGGTATGGTGACATGTGCATGATACCAAGGTAATTGTGCATGGATGCTTTAATGACATATGATGCTATGATTGTGATGACTGTGCGATGCATGATGCATTGAGTGGTTTATTGGTCCTTTACCTACTGAGTGGTTGTACTCACCAGAGACCAACATTTCAGATTAGCAGGATGTTACTTCCTGCTGTCACGCTGGGCGTCTTTTACGGCCTTCCTTCGGATGTAGAGGCCGAGTGTGTGGAGATTTACTGTCCCACCATTCCTAGTTTGACATTTATTCGAGTTCGCGTCTTAGTGATGTACAACGTGGGCCTGGCTGAGGGCCCTGTCATTCAGGAGTTCATATCCGTTCATGTTCATCGGAATGGAGTGATGTGTGCGATGTTGCCGCCGCCGCCGCTTGATGCACCGGGATGGGTGTGAGGGCCCGTGTGTGAGAAGTAAGAATTGAAACTTTTTGGGATGATAGTCGACACTGGTTGATGGGGGATCTTGCACGATAGATATAGTTGCTCGAGTGTTTCTTTTTGGGGTTATGGCCGAGTATAGCTGCAAGTCTTGGCCTTTCTTTTGATATACCGACCCAAGGAAACCCATCATGGAAATATGTAAATAAAAGTGTCGTGACTTTATCTTTTCTTATGATGTTTAGTGGTGTGCAATTGTATCATGATTGTTGGAGGGAAAGATGGCGATATTAAACTTTGCTTCTGCTAATGAGTCGCGCTGGGACCGTTTTCAAAAAAAAAAATGTCTATGAACTGCGACGCTTCTTCTAAGAGATGTAATTAGTGTCCATTAGGTGTAGCAATAGGTGCGTGTGGCGACCTAAAGTGTTTCGAGGGGCCACACAAAGCCCTTTACACTAAACTATTTTGTATTTCCCCAATGACCTTTCAAAATGCTGAATCAAACGCACCATAAGACTTATCTTTGGGTATCATTTAGCATAACCTTTCTAAGGCATCCCCATCCGCTCTTTTTTTTTTTTTTTTTTTTTTTTTTCCGTTCACTAATTAGGAAGATATTGGGTGGATTCAATTAATTATATTGATCCGATTTCGTATAATTAGTCAGTAAAAGTGGCAACCATTAGGCAACGTTGAAGTTTTGCTGAGTGTATGCTTTAATTCCCTTGTGCAGCTTCCTTTGGCCAGTGATATGTACTTAGATGCTATTACTCATATAATAGAAGGATCCACTAGAGGGGATCTTCAAGCTCTTCTTTTAGATGCATAGCCTCAAGCTGTTCACGATCTTATCAACAGTAGTGAAGGCGATCAGCATGGGAAAAAGCCAATTATAACCGACTCTCTTCTAATGGTCGAATATGGGTTTGGCATTGTGTGGGCCGAGTTAGGCCTTGCCCGTGATGAGAGGGCCCGTCTAAAACTCTATAAATAGCGCTAAAGTCCCTCATCTAGCCCTCACTCTTCCAAAATTCTCTCTCAACTCATATAAGGTAATCAGTGAGCGGTGGTCTCATCGAGCCAGGAACCAAAGGTCATAGAGGAGAAGGTCTTCAGCATTAAAGGCTCGGATTGTTGTCATTTTGCTCCAAGAACAATGAATTCAAAATTAGGTACACAAATCCTCGTCTTCAACCCTAGGATGTTCGATTTTCTAGCTATGTTGATCTTGGAAGCCGTTTAGACAGCCTACATTTGGTATTAGAGCCTGCATAAACTAGAATTTGAACATAGGGAGCTGTTTTGAAGAATTTATCCGCATGAAACTGGATTTTGAATGTATAATTGGATTAATCTTGTCGAGCTGAGTGTTCTCATGGGTAGCATGTCTCCGACGATGGCCAAATTTGATGTCCATACCCATTTCGGACTTCACTCAAGATCGAAGTGTTTTTGCTTGTTTTTGTGATTTTGGTCCGATGAAAGTGAATATGAATTCTCCTCATCAATACGAGCATTTTAGTGGGTAGAACGCCTCTAGACGATGCCGGAAACGGCCACATGCGCCTCCACGCGCCGAGATGGAGCTCGGAAGCGATCCCACGCGCCGCCCTATGCGCCCGTACGTGCACGCACGCGTGCTGACGCGTGGATCGACACGCAGCTTTGCATGCGTGGACTGCCTCAATGGTTCCGCCACCACCAACACATGTCGGTGATGACGCCACATAAGCTGCCTTACGTGCGACCGCCACGTGGCATGTGACGTCACCAATGACGTCACCACAGACCCGACCAATTATTGACTGGGTCAACCCAACCCGAGTTGATCGGGTCGACCCAACCCGAGTTGATCGAGTTGACCCGACCCGACCGACCGTTGACTGGGTTGACCCAACCCAGTTGACTATTGACCGGTGTGACTCGACTCGGTTGACTGTTGATTGGTTCGACCTGTTGACCGGTCGGACCAGTTGACCGTTGACCAGTTGGATCGGTAAACCGGCTTTCAAACCGAATCGATATGCCAATGCGTGCCTCACACTCTAGTGGCGCGTGAGGGTGCGTGTGACCTCCGTTGGGTGCGTGGTTGATGTTAGCATGCTCGTATGTGAATTTCCTATCTTGTGGTGTACTTATTTGCATTTTTTTTTAATGCCTTTAAGGATATGAAAATGCATGTGAAACCTAAAGGTACGTGATTTTGTGGTAATTTTGGCGTATTTTCATATATTTCTCTATGGTTTTGGAAATACAAATACATGTCTATGATTATATCATCACTTGAAGAATATGTGTAGTGTTGATTTATTAGTAGTATGTATCGGTGGATGGAGCAATCCAATTAGCATGACTTGTGATTTTAATGACAAATATTCCCTATCATCAAGTCTAAAATCACATGTGAAAGGTAAATGTGAGTCATAAAGTTATATCCCCGATATAAAAGAATTTCGATAATTCAGTTGAGTTGTGACCGCCAAAGTGGCACACTTGATTGGATTTGAGCAACATCAGTCTCATATTGTAAAGGGATGTCTCCTATTCTGATGCATGTTTATACTCCCAAATGAGGTAATTGTGTGTTAGTTTATGGAGGGATACATGTACATCTTATGGTTGAAAAGTGACTAACTCTAGTGATTCATACACCCAAATGTGGTGAATTTGCGAAAGGTTATAATAGTTTTTCATAAACCGCTAACATGTGAAGAGTATATAACTGCATGTCATGTATTATGCCCAAATGTGTTTATATGATGATGTATATATGTATTGCTTGTATAATCAGTCACCTTCTCTATAAATGGCAATTCTATTGCAATTGAGGTTCTCACTAGATCAAACTTTAAGAAATGGAAAGAGGATTTTCTATTTAGGATGGAGTTGGCAAATGTTCACATTGCTCTTGCTGAGGATAGGCCGGCAGACCTTACTGATGCTAGTACAGAAGTCCAGAAAGTATGTTTTGCTGCATGGGAAAAGAGTAATAGAATTTGCTTGTTTATTATGAAATAGTCAATTCATGAACATTTGATGAGTGGCATACCAACTGACTATATTGTTAAGAAAATGATGAAAGTTTTGGAGGCTAGGTATCATGTCTCTTCTAATGCTAAGATAGGTACACTTATGCACTCTTTAATATGAAGTATAATGGTTTGACTGGAGTTAGAGATTATGTGCTTAGGATGGTAGATCTTCAGACAAAACTCCGAATTCTTCATGTTGATATCCCTTAAGCTTGTATTGTGCATCAAGCATTAAATACTCTTCCTCCTGACTTTGGAATTATCAAGATGAACTATAGTTCGTAAAATGAGACTTGATCAATCAATGACCTTATAGTTAGAGTGGTGGCAGGGTAAGAGAAACTGAAGAAAGAAAGAGAGCATCTTGTCTTGTATGCCTCTAGTTTTGCCAGTAGGAAGGGTAAATGGATTGCACATCTTAGAGGAAATCCTAAAGCCATAGGGACTTCTAACTATATAGCTCCTAAGAGGGGAAATCCTGAAGCTGCTGGCCCCTTCACCACTATGGCTCCTAGAAATGCACCTTTTAAGAGGGAGGGTGTCCTTTGCTACTTTTGTAGGAAGAGGGGACACATAAAAAAATACTGTGATAACTATAAAGCTTGGCTATCTAAAAATGAGCATAAAGGGATTCACAAACATAAGGACGCCAAATCAGGATGAATCAAAGATCATTGTGGGAAATAATGACAAGATCGATGTTGAGTTCGTGGGAGATGTCATTTTGATTTTAGATACTGGTTTTAATATGATATTAAGAAATACTTTCTATGTACCTTCCTTTAGACAGAACTTAGTTTCTGTATCATGTTTGAACATGTGTGGTTACTCTTTTGAAATAAAGAACAATATAATATCTATGCTCTTTAGTTCAAATAAGGTTGGATGCTGCAACATGTTCAATGGATTGTACAGATTGTGTTTATTTCCCAATGATATATACGTCGCTAATACAGTTGAAAGTGTCGTTCCAAAAGACCTCTACCTAAGGACAGTCTTATGCGTTATGGCATAAACAACTAGGTCATATATCCAAATAAAGAGTAGAAAGGCTAATAAAGAAACACATCCTACCTACTCTTAAAGATGACCTAGAGACTTGCATAAACTGTTATAGAGGAAAGATGACTAAGATAAAGAAGAAAACCACAGTTCGAAGTTCTGACTTACTGGAAGTCATTCACACCGATATCAATGAACCCTATATTGCAACTTTGTGTAGAAATTTTTATTTCATCACGTTTATTGATGATTATTCTCGGTATGGTTACCTATTCCTGATTAAGGAAAAATCTAAATCTTTTGACAAATTCAAGATTTTTTGGACTGAAGTTGAGAAACAATTAGGAAAGGTGATAAATGTGGTTAAATCTAATCGAGGTGGAAAATATTATGGTAGACATGGCAATGTTTGGCAAATTAAATGGCCGTTTGTTAAATACTTAGAGGATTCTGGGATAATGGCTCAGTTCACAATGCTTGGAAGTCCTAAACAGAATGGTGTGACTGAAAGACGCAATCGTACTCTCATGGATATGGTAATGTGTATGATGAGTAGGACTAATTTGCCTGACTTTTTATGGGGTGAGGCTTTAAAAATAGCCATTTATATATTGAATCATGTTCCTATCAAACCTATTACATCGACTCATTTTTAGTTATGGACTGGACGCAAACCAAGTTTGAATCATTTCAAGGTCTGGGGATGTTATGCAAAAGTAAGATTGAATAATCCAACATTAGGGAAGTTGGAGGCTAAAACCACTCGATGCTACTTTGTATCTTACTCAGAATATTCGAAGGGATATCGGTTTTATAATCCAAGTGGAGGAACAAGGATTGTAGAATCACAAATGGCCAAGTTTCTGGAATTTGATGTAGCCGAAAAGCATGATTGCTCACAAATTAGTGAACATGACAACATGATGAGACCTGTTATGTCTTTCTCCTTACCTATGTAGACGATTATGGAGCCTACTGTGCCACAAACTGAACCTGTTAATATTGAGAATCCTATTGATGAAATGGCCACAGATGAAGTTCTTCACATTCCTCAGACTTAAAATGAAGTTACAGTGGCTCCACTTAGGAGGCCTACTAGGGAAAGGCATTCAGTTATACCACCGGACTATATAATCTATTTAGGAGAACATGATTACGATATATGCTGCATTATAGATCCAGTGACTTATATAGACGCCGTTTCCTATCCTCAATCAAGTTTGTGGTTGGATGCAATGAGAGATCAGATGTAGTCTATGAAATATAATGGCGTGTGGGAGCTTGTTGAATTACCGGAAGGTTGTAAACCTATAGGTTGCAAGTAGGTTTATAAGACTAAAAGAGATTCAAAAGGGAAGATTGAGAAATTTAAAGCTAGACTTGTGGCCAAGGGCTTCAGTCAAAGAGAAGTGATAGACAATGAAGCAACTTTTTCTTCAGTTTCTTCTAAAGACTCTTTTAGAGTGATCATGGCGTTAGTAGCTCATTTTGACATGGAATTACATCAGATGGACGTTAAAACTGCTTTTCTAAATGGAGATCTTGATGAGGAGGTTTATATGGTGCAACCTGAAGGTTTTGCAGCAAATGATTCATGTAAGTTTGTATGTAAACTAAATAAGGCTATTTACGGTCTCAAACAAGCTTCCAAACAATGGTACTTGAAGTTTCACAATGTTATTACTTCTTTTGGTTTTGTTGAGAACAAAGTAGATCAGTGCATATACTACAAGGTCAACGGGAGGAAATTTATTTTTCTTATACTTTATGTGGATGATATTTTGCTTACAAGTAGCGATGTTGGATTGCTGTGTGAAACAAAACAAATGTTGTCAAAGAATTTTGACATGAAAGACCTAGGTGAGGCATCCTTCATTCTTGGTATTGAAATCCATAGAGATTGTTGTCATCATATGTTAGGTTTATCTCAAAAGGCATATGTTGATCGTATTTTGGAGAGATTCAACATGTAGGATTGCAAACCAGGAACTGTTCCTGTCGTTAAGGGTGACAAGTTGAGTCTCTCACAATGTCCTCAATTAGATTTTGAGAAAAACCAAATAAAGGATGTACCTTATGCTAATGCACTTGGAAGTATCATGTATGCTCAAGTTTGCACTAGACCAAACATCGCTTTTGTAACAGGGCTTTTAGGCAGATATCAGTCAAATCCAAGACACAATCACTGGGTTGCTGCCAAAAATGTCTTGAGATACTTGAAAAGAACAAGAGATTATATACTGATTTATAGATGTCCATGATTTACGATTGTTGGCATATTCAGATGCAAATTTTGTTGGTTGTGAGGATGATAGGAAATCGACAACAGGATATATATTCATGTTGACAGGAGGCGCAGTATCATGGAAAAGTGAGAAATAGAAATCTATATCTTCCTCTACCATGCAAGCTGAGTTTATAGCATATTTTTCAACTGCTACTCAAGCAATTTGGCTTTGGAACCTCATTAAGGAATTGGTCGTATTTGATTTTGTGGATAGACCCATACAGTTATATTGTGATAACAATTTTGCTGTGTTGTTTGTCAATAACAACATAAGTCTCAAAGAGTCTAAGCATATAGATGTCAAGTTTTTTACCATAAAGGAAATGGTACATAATGGTGACATTATAGTAGAGCATGTTCCCACAGATGATATGTTGGCAGATCTGCTGACTAAAGGCCTACGCCCTTGTGTATTTGAGTGACATATCATGAACATGGGCTTGGGAGAATCGGTGGATACTATCGTTTAGTGGGAGCTATTTCAAGTTTGCCCTAATAAAGTTTACTTCTGTATTTTGTTACTTTTGTAACGTTTCGATATATGTCAACTCCTTCTGTATAAGTTGTTATTGAGTTGCGTACATATATCTAAGGAAAATCTCAAGGTACTGTGTAAATCTTGAGTAAAGGCTAGGGGCATCCAATTATTAGCCTTATACATATGTCTCAGTTACACATAAAGAAATGTAAACCATAAAGATAAGACATGTGTGGGTTCATTAGAACCATAAAGACATTCTCTAGTGCCACATCCGGTTTTCTATGACACTTAAAGGTAAGAGAATAGTGACCGACAATGAAGATAACACATACGGTAAAACTCTTTATGAAGTGTTATCTGTTTGCCACACAACCATATTAAATCCATATCAATAAAGTTGAAAGCATTCATGACCATGGAAGGCTCTATATGAATACATGCAATTACTGCCATGATTCGGTGTTGGAGACTTTATGGAATAGGATTGACTATTAAGAATTGCCACTAGACCAACATAAAGGTGGGCACATAAAGTACAGTGTCAATTAATATAGCCCAAGTGGGAGAATGTAAGATTTTTCTTTATGTGGGCTACATTAATTAAGATTGTAATTACCGTTTTACAGTGTTGGTCTAATAAGGTAAGGCATAAGGTTTTCTTAATAGTCAAATATGGGCCTGGCATTGTGTGGGCCGAGTTGGGCCCAACTTATGATGAGAAGGCCCGTCCAAAATTCTATAAATAGCGCTAAGGTCCCCCCTTTAGCCCTCATTCTTTCAAAATTCTCTCTCAACTCACATAAGGTAATATGTGAGTGGCAATCTCATCGAGCTAGGAACCGAGGGTCATAGAGGAGAAGATCTTCAGCATTAAAGGATCGGATTGTTGTCATTTTGCTCCAAGAATGATGAATTCAAAATCAGGTACACAAATCCTCGTCTTCAACCTTAGGATGTTCGATTTTCTAGCTATGTTGATATTGGAAACTATTTAGACGGCCTACATGTTGTTCACAATATTTGTTGTCATTTTGTCATTGTATAAAAGGGTTTGATGATGGCACAATTCATCAGTATAGTCATAGTGACTCTTGTTTGTGAATATGTTTTTTTCTTTTGCTCTTGGCTTGAAAGATTCTCTTTGGAACTATTGTCCAATCAGTGTAATTCAAATAAATCATGAATACATAAAGGCACGAGATCGTAGGTGATTAGCCTAAAAATGAGGAAATATGGCATGGAGAGACCACTCGCGAGCTCCCTTATCACAAATGAATCTTTTTACCTCTAAGAAATGGCATTTACCATGTAGAAGATATTTGTTCCAATCATAAGATCTTTTTACTACAAGAATGAGTAACCTATGTATCAAGTGAAAAAATTAGACGGTCGAGATTGCATTTCTACGTTTCTTCATGTATGATAGTGAGAGATCTAATCTCATGGGGAGGTGAGTTCATTGGAAAAAGCTATCTCAGATGTGTCATGTGATGTTTCGATTGTAGGATATAATAAGATAGGAATGGAATAGTTATTCCATAAAATTGGAAGAGAGTAGGACTAGGAATGGAATAGCTAATTTGTAGTTTGGTCTGTAGAGTGGATTGAAAACTATTCTCTTGTTTGTTTTACCATGATAGTAGGGAGAATAGGTCAAGAATAGTAGAGAATACCCATAATACCCTTTGATGATATATAATCAAAGTCTAATTTCTTTTATTATCATATTTTGATAGGACATAAATTAAAACCTACTATAATTTCTAAATAATTGAAATATTTGAACAAAAGCTAATCTCCAAAACAAAGGTTGTTGTGACCTTCCCTTGATAGGCGGTTAGTGGATTACTAAGCTCGAAAACTTAATGCTCACTCTTCAAGACTCTATCTAGCGCAACTTTGGAGGTTAATTATTTTAACATGCAAAATCTTATTTATTCAGGAGTCACCACTTATCAGTTATTAGTAGGCTGATTAGAAAAGCTAATGTTTTTTAATATGATGAGCAAAACAGAAACATTTAATATATGATATTTTCAGCCTAAAGATAAAGGAAGAGATTTCTCACCAAAAAAAAAAAAAAAAGATAAAAGGGGATCATTATGCTTTGGTCACGCCAGATGTTGGGCAATTTCTACGAGATATTGCACTGAACCTTGATCTATATATAAAAGGACATAGAGAAATTGAATGCTTTTCCTAGAATCATACGTGGAGATTCCGGATACTTTGAAAATAGAATAATTAGATCGGAATGCATGAAACAGTTTCAAAGCACCAACGGTAAAACTTTTTGTATCATGAAATGGCCCAAAGATACGACTGTTTATGTCTTGACATAATTTTAGGATGCGACTCTAAATAAGATTTTCACTGCATATGTACACGTCTCCTAATTCTAGGAGGGTAACATATATATCAGAAAGCGAAATGAACCTAATATATTTTAAACTAAACAGAATATCACCTAAAAACACAACACAAGTGAAAAGACAAGGTCAAAGAGGAAATGTTGCATATAAATATGGATTGCCCTAATTAGATCTATAGCACTGCTGATGGTAAATATAGTCGAACCGAAAATTTCATATAGGCTTAGCCTTTCAGTTTTTTTTAGCACGTTAACTCTTTCTTTCACTTGTTTTCTTTCCTTTACAAGAGGCATGGAATTTGATTCATATCTTCCAATCAGAGATGATTATGCTAGTTATTACATGAGTCCCATAATGGAATTGATCCATTTTAAGGAATGGCTACCTCATAATTCATACGGGTCGTCATAAAAATAGGATCTACGTGCTTTGATATGATTATATACTCATTTTGTAACTCCTGAAAAGTTAATCGCTTTGCAAAATTAGTATGAGAATTGTGGATTTTCGTAGTGCGCGCATCTTCAAGGAGCAAAAATAGGCCAAGTAATTAGGAAGTTTGTCCCATCTGTGCACGCTCACTGCAAAAGCCTACATTTATTTCCACGAAGGGTGGAAACCCAATTGAAATCGAGTCTGCTTGGGCTTTTACCATGGAATTTCATATTTCTAAGTGAAAACGCACTAGAAAAGCATCTCGTTTGGATCCCTAGCTCCACCCAATGATTGAATTTCGTAATTTGGATTAAATACAACTCTCTAGTCAGAAAAGTTAAAATGCATATGTTGTCCGATCTATACCTATACAATCCCATAATGTTGGATTTCAAACATGGTGCCCACCTTAGCAATGACATTGCTCATGACAAATAACATCATAAATTTTGTGCGTCAGTGAAGATAAACATGTGTGAGTGCCTATCATCTCCTCCAGGCTTGGGAAAACATATTGTATTGCCCTATTGATCGGATCACAGCTAGGGCCCAATCTTGGGCTCATCGTTTTCTTTCTTTTGCTAGAAGATTGCAACTGATTAGGTCAGTCTTACATTCCATCCAAGCTTTCTGGTCAAGTGTCTTTACCTTGCCGGTTTCAGTCCTTGATAGTATTGAAAAAATTTTGAGGCAATTCTTATGGAAAGGAGCCACCCTCGGTAGGGGAGGGGCTAAGGTTTCGTGGGATGATATTTGCTTTCCAAAGATGGAGGGAGGCCTTGGTATTCGGAAATTGAAATACTGCAACAGAGCAACGATGATGAAATACATTTGGATTCTTTTCATAGATAAAGAATCATTATGGCGCCGTTGGATTCACTCCAATTTTTTAAAGAGGGATAATTTTTTGATCACCTCATCTCCTAAAGTTTGCTCATGGGCCTGGAAAAAAATCTTGCAACTAAGAAGAGATTCTCGGCTTTCCTTCCTTTGGAAAATTGGTAACGGACTTTCGGTATTCTTATGGTTTGATCATTGGCACCCGAAGGGCCCTTTTGATCTTCTTATTCCAAATCATCTCATCTAGAATTCGAGCCTTCCTAAGCATGCGGTTGTGGCTGATCTCATTTCACCAATGGGCTATTCCTTTCGATCTCTTCTGGGAAGTTGGGGACTCTCCATCCCGACGCTATCCTTAGACCCAGACCTTTTCTCTTGGCGTTGGCATCCATCCGGCTCCTTTTCAGTGGGTTCTGCCTGGGACCACATCAGGGCTAAGAAAAGTCGAGTTCCTTGGGCTTCTCTTATCTGGAATAACGACATTGCACCCAGGTTCCAATTCAATTTATGGTTGATAGCTAGAAATCGTCTGCCTACTCAGGAACTTCTTCTTTCTTATGGTAGGATTGATTTCGCTACCTGTTCTTTTTGTAATGAAGTTCCTAATTCCATTGATCACTTGTTTTTTGATTGCCACTCATCGGCGTCTATTGCCTTCTTTTGGGCAACTCGTTGCAACCTCCCTTGGCACCCTAGGACTTGGGTGGAGAATCTCCAATGGGCTATGTCTTTTCTTAATGGCAAAGATTTCTTTCACAGTATAGCTCGCTTTTCTTTTGCTGCCATGTGCTACATTATTTGGAAGAAAAGGAATGCCATCATCTTTCGTGGGGAAACGATGGCTGCTGCTGCACTGAAAAATCATATTTTCAAGATTGTCAAGGATAAAGCCACCACTTTCTCAAATGTCCCGGATATCCCAAGAAATAGAAGACTTCAGAGAAGTTGGGGTTTCGACCCCTCCATCTTTGCTGATCACTCTGACATTACTTAGCTCTAGAAGTGGAAGCTCCTGTGCGGTCCCGTTTCAAGCCTTTTGGCTCACCGGTTCTTGGCCCTCTCCTTATAGTTCTTTGAGGGGTTTAGTGCCTTGGTGTTTTTTGTGTAACCTCTTCGGTCTTTTGTTCTCTGTTGTTGCTGTTTTGTTTTGGCTCCCCTCCACTCTGCTTGTTGTTGCAATTAGAGTGTAAGTCTTGGCGCCGTCTGTTTGTTCTTTTGTCCAAGCTATAAAATTCTTTACCTTTACCAAAAAAAAAAAAAAAATGTGTGTTGCACGAATTTAGAGTGCAAGATCAAAATCTTGAGTATATCTAGTAAATTTAGACAGTTTATAAAAAGAATTCAAAAATTTTAATGGAGCATTTCATTTAAATATAATACCTCTCTCGAATTTAATTCTTCTTATGTCTGATCACAAAAATGTCCACTTCTACCATGTAATGTGGTTTGGAGTCAAAAGCACAGCTCATTATCAAATGAAGCCCAGTCCGCAATCACACGGTATTGTTTACTTATTGACGGAATTCTCAGTTCAATTGGCATGAGAATCAAGAGACAAGATATGAAAAGATATACAGTGGACATGCTCTTTCTTCTTTCAGACAGGTCTTGACAACATCTTGCCGCATTATTTTTGAAGCATCAACTCTAAAATTAATCTTTCATAAGTCGTGTTGAATACCCAAAACTAGTATCCTCATAATAGGCTCATGAAACTCGCACCGAAAGATGAGTGTGATTTATTAATCCTCTCACAATCATGTGATAACTACATGTAGGGGATGTAATTCAGCATAAGAATGAAATAGCTACGAGTCTTCGCTAGTATAGAATTTTATCTGCACATGCATGGCTATATAACAATATGCAACTCGATCCCTTCGAGATAGACTTTAAGTTAACGATCCAATAAAATGTCAGTTGAACGGCAATCTGCAATGGCCACAACTAAAAGGACTCGCCGAAGGAGAAGAAATGAAATGGAACATCAATTGCTCTATCATTCCACGGTTTTCTCAAGTATACCCGAAAATGAATACCATTCTAAGTTAGGAATAAGATGAATTCGTGATACTGGTTTTATCAGGGTATACCTAATATCTTGGACTATTAAAAAGGAAAATTTATGTCAGATCTCGACAAAATGCCAGAAGACTCCAAGTAAAAGAAAAGAGGAGATTATACTTCTAGAAATGCACTGATTACAAAAGCAAACCCAGTCACAAAAATTGGAGAGAAAAAGTTGCATCACGGCATTTCAACTTGAGATGGTAAGGTCACAAACCTGAGGAGGGTGGATGATAGGAGATGGAATCATCATTCATTTGCCTTCTTTACAAGACTATTGACTTCTTTCTTGATATCAGTAAAATTCATCTTATCCGCATTTCGAATTTACTGGAACAAACAGACCCCACGTGAAAGAAAACGAATTAACTTAAACCACAGTCTCATTAGAGTCTATGTAACTGATGATCAAAAGACAAATCCCTATACCTGCCTCGCTTAGAGAGAAATATCATCGCAAGGAGCGGAAAATTCTGTAGCTATTTAGTCATTTTCTGGAGACGATGGGCGGAAATAGGGCAATCACGCCCGTCGATCGTCAAATATCTCGACCAGTAGTGTTTAAGGGGGGAAAAGGGCTGTTGATGCTAGAAAATCGCGACATTAGCTCATCACTTTTCACATTTAATGTCTTTGGAATGATGGAGGCATCTAAAATCAAAGAACGAGAATCGTCGGTCTAATCCTTGGTCATCATCCTGGTGATTTTCTACAGCTTAGGAAGAACGCTGGCGGAAATCATAATATGTTTAAGAAACATTGATTAGAGTGTGTAAGACAGGTTTGAACCAGGTGCTTGTGCTCCATATTAGTCAGTGCTAAGCAAATGAAAGGAAACCTCTTCCGTCATGGTGAGAGCAAGGGTGAATCACTACTTGTCAAAGCATGAAGATCTACGTTCTTTAGCCCATGTACAGAAGAAAGAATAAATAAAAGGGAAAAATTTACAAAAACCCCAAACTTCACCCGTGTGATACATTTACCCAAACTTTTTGTGAAACTCCAAAAATCTTAAACTTATATCTATGTGACATATTTACCCTAATTTTTTTTTTTGTGATACCAAAATCCCCAAACTTTTTCTGTGATACCAAATTTTAAGGGTGAATGTGTCATATGAATACAAATTCATGATTTTTTTTATATATCGTAAGAAGAAGTTTGGGATAGATTTGTCTCACTATATAAATTTGGGATAAATGTGTCACATATATAAAAATTTGGGATTCTTAGTGTTTAAAAAAAGTTTGGGGTAAATATGTCATAATGAACATAATTTATGATTTTTGGTGGCTTTTTTTTTAATATAAAATAACAAGAACTTAATAGTGGGCAACATATGCATTGTGATTGCAAGCATGGAATAGAGACTCGATGCTGGATGCTTTTTGGTCATAAGGATCAACCGTCCAAAATTGACTTACTCTAAAGGGTTTTCCTTTCAATCTTAGATGTCACGTAGGAATTTTTACTGACTTATTCTAGAGGTTTTCCTTTCAATCTTGGATGTCACATAGGATGTTTTACACTAGGAAGAAGCTGAGATGGTCTCAAGGTTTAACTCAACCATCGAGGTTGAATTAAAACATCCTTTGAAGATATGATACTAGAAAAAGAAATCCACATATTATAAAATGAAAAGTAGAATCCAATTTGTATAGGAAGTAGCGATATTCAAATTTATTTTTCACATTTTTATCGTGGCTTCGTATTTTTCATGTTTGATTTGACAAACGATTTTACTTGGTAATTTTATACCTAATGGATAACAAACAGAGTATTATAAACAATCCCAAATTAATGAAATTAATAAAAATAAAAATGAAAACAAACATAATTAAAGTACATTTATCAATATATGTCCAAGTAAAGCTTGGGCAAAAGTACCTAGTTTTAGTTTGAGTGCGACTTAGCTGACCGTTACTCCAATTTTGACAGAGTGATTAAGAAAAGATAAAAATTAGAAAAAAGAAGAAATTAGGTAAACGATGGAAGTCCGTCAAAAAAGTCAACCAATTTCCATCTTAGCTGATCGTCGCTCCGTTTCCTTTTAGTTTTAATCCTTTCTTATCGCAAAGCGCTTCAAACGCGCGACTCCAGTAATCTCTTTTTCCCCCATGGTGCGGTTACCCCAGGTGGTTAGCACCTCTTTTACTTCTCACAATGAATTTCTCTTTACATTGACTTGATAGATCCGAGTGCACTTGGTTCTTTGTTCCCGCTATAACCATTGGTGAACTGGGAACTCGATCACTTTGTTAGTATGTTATTGTTACTTTGTCAGCATGATACTTTTCCATTTGCTTTTTACTGGGTTGTTGATTCAATGTCTATATTGAATGCCAGGCAAAAATTCCTGATTTTGAGAAGTGTTTAGACATAGTCGCCACTCTACAGGCCAAGAAGGGTTCTGGTGAGGTTCGTTGTCTCAAGAACTCATACTTCTGACTATGTGAACTAGATTTTGCGGGAATTTCCGTTTATCTTCCACTAGTTGATAGGGAAGTGGTGGTTATTTGCTTTTTAACAACAAGCCGTGGATTTCAGTAATTTAGTTGAGGGGTACGCAATTGATGGACAAATTTGTGTTGAAATTGCAAGGCTTTGAATCTTGAAATGATTGCAGTTACTTACCTCTGAGCAAATTAGGTCAAGATGTTCACATGTAATTAGAATGAGAAAGAGATTTTCCTTCTAAAATGCTTGCTTGGCCCATTTATGGAAATGAAAAATGTCGATGCACATCACTAAATAGTAGGCCTTGTTTATGCTCTCCATGTTAGGAATGTTTCCCATTTAAAGGTACAGGTACATGCTGATTAGGTGTTGCATCTTGCATGTTATACCTTGTGAATCTTCCTAATACTTTATCCCATCAAATGGTTTTGTCATTGAAAAACGTAGGCATTATCTCCCATGTTTGGTGGTTGTGCATTAGAGGCTTTCAATTGCTTATCATAAAATGAGTAGGAATTATCTGCATTTAGGTTCTATTTAAAAAGGAATCACTTCAGCGGATCTTTCTCATCCTTTGAGAAAGCGCAAGAGTATGGGAAGAGATATTGTTTTGCATGTTATTCCAGTTCAGAGCCTGGTTAATGGTATTGCGAAAACTGACAAAAGAAAGGTGGAGATGTATTTAATTCTGGAGTTCTTTCCTTTTTTTCTTTTTTCTTTTTTTAAACTGTTTCATATTGGTTGTTCTTTTTTTGGCTGAACCCTTTATGAAGCTCAGAGCTGGTATTAGTGTCTTGTGTATAGAACAAAATAAACAATTCATTTGTTTCATGTGTCCCTTCATTTAAATATGAGAATGCTTTCTTGCTGATTGGATATTCTTCAGAGAGCAGAAGTTATTAGAGCAAACCTCTTTGTAGAGTTATTTACATGAGAGTGAAACTAACAAACTTGGGGTAAGAAGTCAGTCTTAGAAATTGTTTACAACATGTGAAGTCTCAAGCCATCCTTTTCCTTAATGCAAGATTTAAAGGCTCTCTTATTTCTATCTCTTGACTAAGATAAAGGCTAAGATTTGGATTGGGTATTATTCAATTCCATGGTCACCACATCTTATCTGCATCTTTTCTGGCATATCCATGTCCAAAGGAGATCCAGTCTGAGGGCAACATATCGGTGGGTGATCTGAGAATTCTCATTGACTTTGCCATAGCTAGTATCTGTTTGTATGCACGCTTCTTCTTGCTTTTGGTTTCTTTTTGTATGTTGGCTATTTGGAAACCCTCCCAAGGCAATCACACGTGGAAAACCTGTGATGCCGAATAGTTCCGTATGGTTTTCATCTAAGCAGCTTGCCTTCTTGGGACAGAGTCCTTCCCTGTCTCTTTGTTGCCAGCTATCTCGTGTAAGAGAACTTAAAATTTGGCCATCTCATTCTCTACTGGTTACCGGCCTCTGCATAAATGATGAATTACCTTCTGCCATCAACAAAGTTTCCTGCTCATGTGCAAGAATCTGTGAGATTTATCCCGCACAATTAGTCCTTCCAAAGCATCAACTATGAGGTCGCCAGGCATCTCAGCCCCTCTGCCAAGACCCACCTCTCTCTCTCTCTCTCTCTCTCTCTCTCTCTCTCTCTCTCTCTCTGTGTCTCACACACACACACACACACACACATGCAAACAAACACAAACACAAGTACTACTATGTGCTGCCTCCATCTTTCTTTGCACTGAGGTTTACTTCATTAAATAGGATATGACCATTAACCCTTGACAGTACATAAACAAAGGTGTGATATTTTTCTCAATATGAAAATCCAGGATTTGAATTGATCAATCATTTCAAATTGGGGCACCTTGATGCAACAATTACTTCACCACTCCATTCCACCGCAACAATATACTCTTGTTTCCTCTCTCATTTATTTGATATGTAAACCTGCATAATGACTGAAGCAAACTGGCTTATTTGCTATAGCAAAGTGACCTGTGATTGAGGATGCCATTATATGTATGCACAATGAACATGTGTTTCTATTACAGTAAGATTGAATCATGGCCTCAAAAATGGAATTTAAGTTTGAAATTCAAGCTGAACACTTTTCAGTGTGTGTATTTTAACTGAGGATACTTAATGGGCATCTGTCAGACTCATGCTGTTGACTGTTGGGGCTTTTCACAGAGTAAACTTGTTATCACGTAAGCAGATCATATTTTTTTGAATCTGGAGTTCTTTCTCATTATATCCACTGGAGTTCTTTGCATTGTCTTAGAATCCACCAATTTTTTCCTTTGCTGTTTCTGTTTCTCATATGGAATCCTCGACAGTCCATCAGTCATCTTTTATAAATGATGTTGACTAAATGTTTCTCATAATCTTGTTATGCTAAAAAATATTATTTTAAAAAAATCTTCTTGCTTCTCGATGCTCTCTTAGCTGATCATATCACCCCTTTCTATCTTTACAAAGCAAATGGAGGATAGGCTAGTTTAATTCTTGCCATACTAGGAACTAATTTTGGTGTGGTTGACATGCTGTGAAATATCCGATCGTCTTTTCTCCTTTGCAAATTCACTTCTGGAAGCAATATTCCCAATAATCTAGGTTAGTGCTTTGAAGAGCCCATGCTGATCTCAAAAATGAGGTGGTTTTAGATCTGAACACCTAAATATCACCAGTAATAGTTAGTTAGTTGCTTCGATGTCCGAAAGTCCGATTAGAAACCAACATGGGATGGGTTTTACCGTATTGGGCTTTAAGACCTAAGACTATCAAAACTTCTATGGCGCAAAAAATAACAGGCACCAAGCTGACTGGTTTTTATGACTCTTTATTTTGTATACAGGCACTCTGTGCTGATTTTGAAGTCTCTGAAGGCATATATTCATGAGCTCGCATTGAAGATACTGATTCAGTATGTTCATGGCTGGGAGCAAATGTTATGTTGAAGTATCCATGTGAAGAGGTTGTACTCGAGTTTAAGCAATGTCCCTTTCTCTCCAATAATGATGTCAGGTATCTTATATATTGCATAAATTTATGTTGCAGGCCACAACTCTTCTACAAAAGAACTTGGAAAATGCTAAAGCAAGTTTAGAAGTTCTTGTTGCTGATCTACAATTCTTAACGGACCAAGTAACAATCACGCAGGTAAGTCAGAATTATTTGGAACTTGGAGGTCCTTGTTTGTTTCGGGCTGTTTACTATGTCAGTTTTGGGCAGGTCTATTAGGGTCGAACTACTGTTGCTCTGAATTTTGTAACTGGCGTGAGGCTATAAATTGGGAAGACATGTTGATTGGTGATAAACTGGAGTGTGGTAGGTTTGCACGAATGTGAACTTGAAAATATTCAAAGCTTGTTGTAGGAACATATCCTTTAGTTTATCATGGCAATTCAGTTGGTGGTCCTGGGAAATTTTCTATATTGTGGGGCTGAAACAGCCCTTGAGAGGTGAATTTTAATTTGGCAAGTTACAATTGCTCGTGTGTATAATTGGGATGTTCACCAAAAGAGAATCCATCAAGCTGGTGTTCCTGCCAAAGACTCTTAAAGGAATCTTTTCAACTCGGATCATGGTAGCAGAATCTGTACTCCTGAATGAAAGTACGACTTTGATCTCCCCATTTTCGATTAGATGAATGAATTATGTACCGCTCTGCAATTGCAATGGTTAAATCGACTACGAGTGATTTTCATTAGGTTGAGTTAGATTTACTGCATTACACAAAGCTTGTCATGTAAACAATTTTGATTGAGAGCCTCCTGGGGTTGAGTTTTCACTATGTGCAGTGTGCTAGTTTTGAGTTAATGTTGGGTCCATCAATGTTTCGTCGTTTCACCTTGACTATGTATGTTCAGTAAGAACCAATTTAAATTTGATTTCGGGGAAAAAACATGGGCCTGCCTGAGGTCCTCTGTGGAGTGCGTGTCAGCAGGAGTGTTTTTGGATCAAGTGACTTAGTGCTGTAATTTGGTGGGTCTCTTGTTGTCAGATCTTGGAGATTTCTATTATATTAGAGCAATGCAGGTATAGTCTGGTTACAATGTCCGTGCCATGACAATATGTATATATATTACTAAAATCAACTTTTTGCAACTTGTAAGTATTTAATGTACATTACTCAATCAAATTTTCGACTCGAGCCAATATAGTAGTGCTAAGCTCGAGGTCAACTCCTAATAGATATTCGATGCTCAAAACTCCCCTCAAATGCATCATTAAATTTTTGGCTCAAGCTTCACCAAAACAGAATCGAGATATGCAAGATCAAGTCGACTTGATACAATCAAATTAAAAAATGGGCTTGTGCTCTATTTCAATGACTTCAATTATTATCCTCTATATTTATGTTATTTTGGTATACTGCAATTTTCAAGTATCTTGCCCTCTATTTTTGTAACTATCAATTATTTTCTAAACAAAATCATAGAAATTAAATTAGAATTGCGAGTCTCTGAAGCAAAGTCTTAGGAAGCACGATGTTGACTTGGTGAAATACTTGGTGTAGCTCCGGTGTAAGCTCGACTCGACTCAAAGACCAATCGATTTCAACTAATTATTAAGTCAAGTTTGAATTAGTCCTAAATTGGACTCAACTTTAGCCCTAGTGATAGGCCTGCAAAGTCTGGTATGTCTATGAGGACTTTTATGGGCCAAATAGTAATTCCGACATTGAACTTTATGTTATGTGATGTAAGCTCTTCCTTGGTAGCAAGGTCACACACATCTCTCCGATAAGTTATGACTTCCAAATAAACGCAAATTTCTAGAGAAGTTGATGGAAAAAAGTATATGATCAAAATTTAATGGGACAATAAAAAGTCATAATGGGATAATATTTTTGTTTCCACATAGAAGGAATGTATATTTATTATGCACGCTAATTTTTACTATGATCATGAATATAGAAAGATGATCAAATGCAAAAGGCCATCGAGAAATTTGGGAAAATTTGCGTGTTTTCTCAAACAATCTATCAACGATACTTCATGCATTTCAATCGATCTACGACTATTGAAAGCAGAAGGCAACTTAGAGCTAAATTTACATTTCACGACTTTTCTTGGCAAAAGAAAAAAGATAAGTAAGTGGAAGGAAGGCAGGTTTTTTTTTTTTTTTTTGGGTCATAAAAAGTAAGTGTCAATTGATCATGCCAATTAGTGCGAATTTGGATTAAGTATTAGCAGATGTGTTTTGTTCGCTTAGCAAAAGAGGAGTGGAACTTTGGCACCAACTGAGGAAAAGCTAATCCTTCGGAATTTCTTTTTGGGTCAAAATCCTTTTGAATTTAATGAGCAAAACAAAAGCAACTGTGCATGGTTGTACAGTAAAATTTCTACAGTCAAAGTAATAATTTTGCTGCAATGATTTGATGAAGAAGTATCTTGTTTGCCAGTACCGGAGGCTGCAAGCATAGTGAAAGTAAGCAATAATTCTGCCATAGTGATTAGATGATGATTAGTATTATTGCACATGCTGCTACAGTTTCTGACGGCTATCTTCTCTTTGGTGATTATGTTCTTCTAAAAGGTCGACCCCATGGCAGTCATCTTCATTTGTGAAGGCTTTTATTGGTATTGGGCTTAAGGCCCGTCCTCCCAAGTTGGGCCCAAAAAGCTCGGCCCATGGGAATAGGGCCCGTGGAAGGAAAGAGGTATAAAAGGGAGGAGAGAGAGAGAGAAAAACACATCGTTGTTTTTAGAAAAGGAAAAGACGTACGTTCTCCACGCTCTCTCTCTCTCTCAAAAACAAAAGACAGTAAGCATACGGCTTGGTCTTCCTCCCTTCAAGGCTTCATCGGATCGGATTGCTCAGTTTCTCTTCCTCCATTAACGTCGGTGTTTAATTTGTGGCTAAAAGGTACGCTCGAATCCGTGGTGTGCTTTAGGATCGGTGATGCATGCTGTTTTCTCAGGCTTCGTCTTCCGCATTGATTTAGGGGTTCGATTCGGTGTCGAATCCGATTTTCGGGGATCCGTTATTCCCAACATTGGTATCAGAGTGCTAGTTCACGTTTTTCCCAATCAATTCTGATGTTTTTGATTGATTTTTCGCGAAATCCCTTCGGCCGTACGGAACCGGGCGAAAATCCCGACACCCGAGCGCTTTTCGGCCATTTTTCCGAGTTTTCGTAAGTCAAAATAAAATTGTGATCACATGGGGAGAAAGGCGACGTCGAGACAAGTCCGGCGATGTGTCGACCGCCGCCGGGAGCCGCCACACGTGCCCACACGCGCGGCCGGAAGGGCTAACGCGTGGGCGTGGGACAGCGCCCGAAGCGCTGGCATTGGCCAGCGCGTGCGGCGCACGCGCCGGTCGGCGAACCGACGCATGCATGCCGCCGGAGGGCGAACCGGCACGCGCCGGTCCACGGACCGACGCGTGCCGACGTCACGTGATGACGTCACCGTGACGTCATCCAACGGTCGGTAACTGTTTGGATAACGTCATCACCGACGACGCTTCGTCAGACGGTCACCGGCCGGCGACCCGACCTGACCGGAGACTCGACCCAACTCGCTGACGAAAACACGTGCCAGGCACGTGCGGATGACATCTGCGTGATGTCATCCCCCGCACGCACGCGGCACGTGCGTCGGTCCGTGCGAGCGGTCCGACTGGCCCGACCGGTTCGTCCGGTCCGACGACCGACAACCGTTGACCGTTGACCCTCTGACGTTGACCGACGATCGTTGACTTTGACCGTTGACCGTTGACCCAAAAAAAAAAAGGAAAAGAATGTGTTTCTTTTTCAATTAAGTCTATGTGGATTATAATGTGATCCCTTATTTGTTCTGCATTTGTTGCAGAAACTATGCATCCCCTAAGGTTGCGCACACCTATTCGCGCAGTTACCGATGAACAAAAGGATAGGCTGTCTGAGTTGATAGCTGAGCTGACTGATCATCGATGGGAAAGATGTGACTTAATTGATCATATCCTTGAAGTCAACAGGAAAATTCAACAAGTCATATGGAATGGTCGTCCTATGTCACACTCAGGGATGGTGCGATTTTTCATAAATACTCTTCCACCTGAATGGCAAGATGTGTTGAATCGCATATGGGATGTCAACGGAGCTGCTTCCTATAAGAAAATTGTGATTGATTTTGTAAACGAATATTATTGTATTGTTTCAAGGGAAAAGATCAAGAAATTGAACAAAAGAGGATATTTCCCAGTTCGTGTGCTGACTTGGTGTTAGTTGTATTTACTGATATATGTTAAGTATTATTTATGGATATATTATGTAATGATTACTACCTAATTGTGTTAATTGAAAACATTACTATTTTTAATTGTATGTCAATTATCTGTTGCTTTTCGTTAATTGCTGGTTGTTGTGGGTAATTAGTCGTAGGTAGTTTTAGAAGTTTTTGTAGCTTCATAGAATTGATTTTGCATATGACAATCATATTAATGATAGTTTTAAGTTAGGACTTTTGGAGGATGATTGGAAACGTAGTGACCTTTTGATTCTAAAGCCTTACTTGAAATTATTCATTAATATGATGGGTCTATGTAAATAGGGACGCATAAATGATAGGCATTAATAATTCGTGCATATTTGTCTGATTTGTTCAGATCAATGGCTTCAACCACAAAGAACATAGTTGTCGAGCTGAACAAAGGTGAAAAGCTCAATGGAGACAACTATGAAGTTTGGCAAATGAAAATCCAGTATGTGCTGGAAGAGCAAGAAGCACTTGAGGCTCTTGTCATGACCATGGTAGAACCTGAAGAGGGAACCACTGCACAGCATAAAAGAAACAAAGAAGTTTTTTCTGCGTGGAAAAGAATGAACTCTCTAGCTCGCATCACGTTGCTGAGCAGCATGGAAAATGACATCATGCGAGAGTTTCGGCGTTTTGATAATGCAAAGGAAATGTGGGAGGCATTGGCAGCTAGATATGGTCATACTTCGGTGACTAGACTGAGGCAACTCACTATCAGGTTTGACTCTTATAAGAAGCCTCATGGTCAGACCATGAAGCAACATCTTAGAAAGATGTCAAACATGATAACTGAGCTGAAAGATGCTGGCCATGTCCTCACAGATGAGCAGCAAGTGCAAGCAGTGATTCGTTCCTTGCCTCAGAGTTGGGAGCATATGAAGGTGCACCTAACTCATAATGAAAATATCAAAACCTTTGAGGATGCAATGCGTCACCTTGAGCTGGAAGAGGACCGCCTGTTGGCTGCTAAGCCGGATGCTGAACTCTATTATGCTGGTTCTAGCTCAAATGGAGCTTCGAGCTCCAAGCGCAAGCGCCCTAACTGGTTTCATAAGGGGAAAGGCAAGGAAGAAGCAGGTCCTTCAGGGAAGAAACCCAAATTCAACCAACATGGAAGAGGGAAGCGTCCTCGCATGAAAAAGCTTGCAAGGGTGAAATGCTACAACTGTGACAAGAAGGATCACTATGCTCGCGACTGTCGTGAGCCAAAGAAGGTATGCTCCCATTGTATTTTTCATAACTTTGCTTATGTGTCAAGTTCTGTGTTCCTAACTGAGTCTAATCCTTTGTGGACTGTGGATTCAGGAGCGACAGACCATGTAGCGAAGGATAGAGGATCCTTCGTGGAATTCCGACGAGTACCAACGGAACTAAGTGGATCTATGTGGGAAACAACTCCGAGCTAAAGTGAAAGGAATTGGCACATGCCAACTGAATATGCGTGGTGGACGACTTTGTTTCTTCATGATGTGTTGTATGCTCCGGAGATTCGTCGGAATTTAGTATACGTATTAATGTTGGTTAAATTAGGTTTTAATATGAACTTCTCGTTGTAGAGGTGTGAATTTGTTTTTGGAGACAAATTACTATGATTGTGGTTATTTTTGGATGGTTTTATTGTATTAGATATTGATTATGTTAATGCTAATGTTTGTTATTCCCTTCTCACGTCTCCTAATAAATATGATAATGATGTGAATGTGTGGCATGCTAGACTTGGTCACATTGGCCAACAGCGTATGAATAGACTAGCCAAAGAGGGCTTGTTGGGCAATATTGAAAAAGTCGATTTGTCCATATGTAAGCATTGCCTAGAAGGGAAAACGACAAGGAAACCATTTGGAAAAGGAAAAAGAGCTGAATTTCCTCTACATTTAATCCATTCTGATGTCTGTGGTCCAATGAATGTGAAAGAAAGGCATGGGGCTGTTTATTTCATCACATTTATTGATGATTATACTCGATTCGGATATGTCTATTTGATTTCTCATAAGTCTGAAGCAATAAGTTGTTTCAAAAGGTTTATGAACCTAGTAGAGAATCAATTAGATAAGAAAATAAAAGCATTGAAATCCGATCGAGGTCGAGAATATTTATCTGATGAGTTCAGAAAATTATGTGTTGAAAAAGGAATAGAAAGACAGTTGTCTATTCCGTACACTCCTCAACAAAATGGTGTTGCGGAAAGAAGAAACAGAACCCTACTGGAAATGGTTAGGTCCATAATGGCGCATGCTAACTTGTCTATCACCTTTTGGAGTGATGCATTGTTAACTGCTGCGTATATACTTAACCGGGTGCCTTCCAAATCAGTTGCTTCCACTCTATATGAGTTATGGACAGGTAGAAAACCGGACTTGAGTTTTCTTAAGCCATGGGGTTGTGCTGCCTATACACATGAGTCCTCTCACAAGTTTGGGAAATTGGGTCCTAGAGGAAAGAAGAGTATTTTCATAAGATACTCGGAACACTCGAAACGATATGTGTTCATTGGTGAGCAGGAAAGTGGGAGTATAACTGAATTTGAATCGCGAGATGTCACATTCTTAGAGGATGAGTTTCGTAAGAAGGGCGAAATAGGGGAAGATCACTCCCTATTTGAGACCTTGGATCAAGACAATGATATTAGTGGAGTTCATCCAAGTGGGAGCACAATGGAGAATGATGTGCAAAGTATACAATCTCCCATACGGCGAACAAGTCGCCAAAGTATTCCCCGTCGACGTTTTGACATTGAAGGGGAAACTTTTATGGTTGCTCCACAAGATGAGGATGAGCCAAGAAATATCAATGAGGCTCTTAATTGCCCTAGTAAAGAAAAATGGATTCATGCAATGGAAGAGGAAATGGAGTCAATGAAATCAAACCAAGTCTGGGAACTGGTTGATCTTCCAAAGGGACGCAAAGCTATTGGGAACAAGTGGGTTCTCAAAATAAAACGAAAGGTTGATGGTTCGATTGAAAGGCATAAGGCTCGTCTTGTGGCGAAGGGGTATAATCAACAGGAAGGAATTGATTATGAAGATACGTTTTCTCCTGTAGTGAGATTTACCTCGATTCGCATTATTCTGGCAATAGTAGCTAGTCTGGATCTTGAGTTACATCAAATTGATGTAAAGACTGCTTTCCTCAATAGAGAATTAGAGGAAGAAATATATATGGAACAACCTATTGGTTTCATAGTGAAAGGCCAAGAAGAAAAAGTATGTCGACTTTTGAGGTCGATATATGGTCTTAAGCAGTCATCAAGACAATAGTATATACGCTTTCATAATGCCATAGTGGCATATGATTTTAAAATGATTGATGAGGATCATTGTGTATATATCAAAAGATCCAAGGATCAATTTGTGATCATATCATTATATGTTGATGATATACTGATTGCCGGAAGCATTATGGAGTTGGTTAATACTGTCAAGAGATGGTTGTCTTCTAACTTTGAGATAAAGGATATGGGTGAGGCTGCATACATTCTTGGAGTTAAGATTTCGAGAGATCGTTCGAAGAGATCGTTGGCTCTTTCGCAAGAAACCTATATAAATAAGGTTCTTGAACAATTTCGTATGTAAGACTGTAAACCCATAGACACTCCTATTGCAAAAGGTGAAGGATTGAGCCATAGATTGTGTCCAGGGACTCCACAAGAGAAGGAACAAATGAAACATGTTCCTTATGCTAGTGCTGTTGGGAGCTTGATTTATGCTATGATGTGTACAAGACCCGACATATGCTTTGCAGTTGGAATGGTGAGTAGATACCAATCCAATCCAAGTCCAGCACATTGGAAAGCCGTCAAGAGAATACTGAGGTATCTGAAGGGAACTGTTGATTTCAAGTTGAATTACCAAGGAAAGGATCTGCGACTTGAAGGCTATTCAGATGCTGATTGGGGAGGAGATTTAGATGAAAGAAAATCTACCTTTGGATTTGCTTTCTTACTGAACAATGGCGCCATATCATGGAGCAGTAAGAAGCAAACGTGCATAGCCTTGTGCACGATGGAAGCTGAGTTCGTGGCGTTATCAGCAGCGGTACAAGAAGGAGTTTGGCTTAAGAGATTTTTGGATCATTTAGGTGTTATTGAGAAAGCTGCAAATCCATTGTTGGTTAACTGTGATAGCCAAGCAGCTATAGCGTACACCAAAGATCCAAAGTATCATGGCAAGACCAAACATATAGATACCAAGTATAACTTTGTAAAAGATATTGTTGCACGAAAGGATGTGAACTTGCAGTATATATCTACGCATAGAATGGTAGCAGATCCTATGACAAAGCCAATACCTAGAGATGTGTTTTGTGGTCATGTAAAATCTCTAGGATTGCGTAGAGTCTGATGTACTGAATTGTAATTTCCCTGAGTTGTTCACATTTATGAAATTTTGTTTTTCATTGATTAATGCCTATGAACCTTAGTATGATCTTTATGCATCTTAATGCTCAGTGCATTATTTTAAGTTGATAAGTATGTCAGACAGATATAAGATTAGCCCACTCACACGGGTAATCGCCTCTGTTTAATATGTGATGAATAGCGATGAGACTGATTTTAAGCTTATTATCTAAGTGATAATCGAGAGCTCAAGCTTAAAATACGTATGTCGCCTTAACTAAGTGTTAAGATGAGGACATAATACTAAAGATGTCCGAAAGTAAAAATAGCCCACATATTTTACTTTATCTGTCTATGATGCCAGATGTGAGTTCTGATGAATTTTGTGATTGAGTAGATACGTGAACTCAAGTTAGACATTGGGTATGTCTGAACTATCATCTGTACGGTATTGAAAGGTGTAGATATACGCTCCATGGGAAAGGAGTTAATACCGTAATACGTATTTCATACTACGTATGCATGAGACGACCAATAAGAGTGGCAAAAAGTTTGATCTTAACTTTTATGACATGTGAGACTCTTGAGGAAAAGAGTTCCTCAATTTTTGAAGTCCCCTCAGGACTCTTACTTATTCTCAAGATTTCTATTTAGTGTTTGCTATCTTAGTGTGTTGCCAATGGTCATGAGATGATTCGATCTAATGGGGCATTTCTAGAAAAGCAAGCTTGACTGAAATTGAGAGTTTGAAGGAAAGAGGAAGATCGATTTTGGAGAATCACATTGTAGTTTTGTATTCACTGGTCGACCAATTATAAATGTCTTTGTGATAATTATAATTGTGAATACAATATATATCATGTTTAAAAGAGATCAAGGGAGATATAAATGTGATCGATCGATCTAGGGTACTGCATACTAAATCTACTCGGAGTGTGATGCCCATTATGAGCTACTATATATTCCTAACAGATGTATAGCAACGAGCTCTCAAAGTATGCTGGTCGCACGGATTATTCACCAGTATGAATGTTGAAGGTAAAGAGAATCCTATTCGGCCCACCATGTGCGAGTGGGAGATGAAGGCTTTTATTGGTATTGGGCTTAAGGCCCGTCCGCCCAAGTTGGGCCCAAAAAGCTCGGCCCATGGGAATAGGGCCCGTGGAAGGAAAGAGGTATAAAAGGGAGGAGAGAGAGAGAAAAACACACCGTTGTTTTTAGAAAAGGAAAAGACGTACGTTCTTCACGCTCTCTCTCTCTTAAAAACAAAAGACAGTAAGCATACGGCTTGGTCTTCCTCCCTTCAAGGCTTCATTGGATCGGATTGCTCAGTTTCTCTTCCTCTATCAATGTCGGTGTTTAATCTGTGGCTAAAAGGTACGCTCGAATCCGTGGTGTGCTTTAGGATCGGTGATGCGTGTTGTTTTCCCGGGCTTCGTCTTCCGCATTGATTTAGGGGTTCGATTCGGTGTCAAATCCGGTTTTCGGGGATCCGTTATTCCCAACAATTTGTATATGGTGTGATTGGTTGGAGCCTTTCACTGTTGCTGGACTCCTTAATATCATAATGATTTTCTCCATTACTATAACATATTCATGAGGTGATAGTACAACCGCAAGGTGGGCTGCTGCAAGAGATTCTTGTTGCAAGAATGATGCATTTGATGATTCGGCTAATGTTGTTTGTGATCTTGTGGTGATTTGGCTGTTTCGGTTGTTTAACCAATTCCTGATTGATTCTTCAGAAGTTTGTATCTTCAAAGAGCATATATAACAAAGTTTATCCCCACTCTCACAATCTATGCATTCTTACCATAAAAAGCCTGCAATTATTTCCGGGGTTACACTCATTTTCTTGATGAGTGATGACCAAGCCTCACTTGGCCCACGGCAAAAAGTTGATAGAGAAATCCATCCCCTATAAAATTCACCCAATCTTCACTAAAAAGACAAAATTGCTCCAAATCATTCAATTGTAATTTAATTGGTAGCCCCATATTTATTTCAATGTATGATTTAGTTACCATAATTAAAAATTTCACATGTCCAGTTTTTCTTAATTGTAGGTATTTCAAATATATTATTTAAAACAACAATTCTTTATTCATTGTTAGGTTTTTCTTCCATAAAAATTAGTTTTGTCTAAAAAAGAAATTTCCAAGAAACCTAGTTTGTTGAGCAAATTTAAGGTTAAATTGTCAAATAGAATCTAGAAGAAATTATTATATAAATAATTTTTAACACAATTACATGTTTACAAATTTTCAATTTTGTTGTGTATATCATTATCAAAGTCCTTATCGTTCAACCAAATAAAATTATATATATAATCAACAACATCCGGTAACCATAAGAAAATAGTTGAATGTGATAGAATCTACCATCCGTAACCCTACCCAACTAATCACATTACAAGTAGAAACACTCAATAAACCAATTTTTAAGGCTTTTGAATTCCCAAAAAATCTTAGCCTAGAGTTTGCCGAAGCCATAGAACAAAAGAAATGACTTTTAGGGAAATTAAAACTAGAACCTGCTCGTATACTAGACACCACTAAATTCCAAGGGTTAACTATTAGGGATACTCCAAACCAACCCGATTAGTACTTTGAAAAAACCCTCTAGTGACTCTGCTAATTAATCAGTTGCTAAGGTAAACAAGCTCAATTAGTGACAACCCCAAAAACTTTATTATAGTAGAGCCATCCCACCAGACATCGCCTTAGAAGAATCATCGCAAAAAATACAAAATAAATACTCTCCATATGCCATTTACGAATGTAATATAGATGGTGTAGCCGAAAGTAATATCATGAACATATTAAACAACATAGTAATGCTTGCAAATGCCTACAAACACAGCAAGATGTTTCAGACCATGCCATTGCTAATCTTTTAGTAGCAAGATTCACTGAACAACTAAAAGGTTGGTGGGATAATTATTTAATTGATGAACAGAGAATACAAATGCTAACTGCTTATAAAATAGATGACTTTGGACAACGCATGGATGATGAATAAGGACATCTCATTCAAGATGCGGTGAAAACACTCATTTACTCTATTTCCCTACACTTCATAGGAGATCCTTCACATATTAGAGATAGGAACCAAGATCTCTTATCCAACATGAGATGCAAATCTTTAGGGAGATTAGAGAATACAAAGAACTTTTTCTTCAAAGGGTTATTGTTAAACTAGATTGCAACTAACCCTTTTGGAAAGAAAAATTCTTTGCAAGTTTACCCCATATAATAGGTGACCAAGTTAGAGATAGAATTAGAGAAGAATACAATGGCCAAATGCCTTATGATCTACTTTCATATGGAGAATTAGTCTCCTACATTTACAGGTAAGGAACACAAACGTGTAATGCAATCAAACTACAGAAACAACTCAAGGAAGAACAATTACTCACCAACAGAAGTTTGTGAGACTTCTATGCCCAATACGACCCCTCTTATAATGAAAAAACAAAATCAAAATGTAAAGGAACCTGCCTTTCTGAAAAAGGAACAAAGAAACACTGCAACAAATCACAACCTCATAAAAATAAACGAAGACACCAAAATAGATCTTAGATTGATAAGAAAAATTTGAAAGACATTAAATGTTACTCATGCCGTAGAAAAGGACATATATCAAAATATTGTAGAATTAATAAAAGGTTAAATGAACTATCTTTAGATGATAATACTTTATACCAGTTAAACAACATTCTTGTAGAAACTGATGATACTTCTTCTGATGAACTTCTTGAAGAAGAAGGTCTTCAAATAAATGAAATAGAAACCTCTTTAGAATCAGAATATGAAGACGCCTCTCCCGAAAAACCCATCCTTAAAATAAATATGTTAACAAAAGAATAAGAATTCCTCCTTAGCACTGCTGATAAAATAACTGACCTAGAAGCCAAAAAAGAATACTTAGACTACAATCTTCTATGGATATTACTTCCAAAACCAATACTTCTTACAATGAAAAGATATTTAGAATAGAAAAAAAAAAACCTAGTCCAAGCCAATATATATTAATGATCTCTAAAATGAAATAAAACAACAAAAATTAGAAATACAAGCCTTAAAGGCAACACAAATGGAAATGAAACAAGAAATCTCCGATATAAAATATCTTGTCACAAAAGGAAAAGCAAAAGATAAAATCACTAATACTTCCAATACTTCTGACCCAGGCTTCCTCATGTTATTAACAGAAATAACCTCTAAGAAATGGATAATAAATATAATGATAAAAATAAATAATAAATTTATTATTGAAATAACAACACTCTTTGATACAGGGGCAGATCTCAATTGTATCAAAGAATCCGCCCATGTATCAAAAAAGGCTTTGTTCCAATAAGATACTTCGATAAAACTTCCGAACCCTTAAAATCAGCCTCGGGAGATAAATTAAATATCCAATACAAATTGCCAGAAACCTTAATAATAAAAAAAAAAAACCAAATGTCCTACAAAACCTCTTTTTTTTTAGTAAAAAATATGAGATAAGAAGTAATCCTTGGAACACCTTTCATTCAATTAATTCAACATTTTACGGTAACAAATGGAGGAATCGTAACTCATACCCTAAATAGAAAAATCACCTTTGACTTCATAACAAAACCTCAAAAGAGAAGCTTAAATATCTTACAAGAACATTCTATTTTAGAAATAAATTGCCTTATAAAAGATCAAAAAAACCAGCTTGAATTCTTAAAAGAAGACTTAGATTTCAAAAGAATAGAAGAAAATCTTGAAAAACCAAACATCATAGAGAAAATAGCATCTTTACAAAATCACATAGAGAAAACTATATGCTCTACTTTACCTAATGCTTTTTGGGAAAGAAAAAAGTATATTGTTAATTTATCTTATGAACAAGATTTTTTTTGAAAACAAAATACCTACAAAAGCTCATCCCACACAAATGAACCAAGAAGTTCTAAAGTTTTGCCAAACAAAAATGCAAGATCTCTTGAATAAAAAACTCAAAAGGAAAAGTCAATCACCATGGAGCTATTCTGCTTTTTATGTCAACAAAAATGATGAACTAGAAAGAGGAGTTCCTAAATTAATTATTAATTATAAACCCTTAAATATAGCTCTTAGATGGATAAGATATCCAATACCCAATAAATAAATAAAAAGACTTGCTAAACATATTATGTAGATTAAAAATCTTTTCAAATTTGACATGAGATCAAGTTTTTGGCAAATACAAATCAATGAAAAAGATAAATATAAAACAACTTTTACTGTCTCTTTCGGCCAATACGAATGGAATGGTATACCATTTGATCTCAAGAATGCCTCTTCATCATTCTAGAGAGTCATGAATGAAATTTTCAATCCTTATTCATATTACATTATAGTTTATATAGATGATGTACTGGTCTTCTCCTTAACATAAACAACATTTCAAACATTTATCTACTTTCATAAAAATAATCATACAAAATGGTTTAATAGTTTCTCCTACTAAAATTGCACTCTTCCAGACTAGAATTAGATTCCTAGGTCATTATATCCATTTAGGCACCATAACTCCCATAAAAAGATCAATCTCATTCACTGATAAATTCCCATATGAGATTAAAGACAAAACTCAGTTACAAAGATTCTTAGGTAGCCTCAATTATATTATAGATTTCTTTCCCAATATAAATATTCTTTGCAAACCTTTACACCAAAGGTTACAAAATAATCCTCCACCATGGACTTAAGTCCATACAAACATTGTCAAACAAATAAAGACTCATGTTTAAAAAATACCATGCTTACACCTAGCCGATCCATCTACTTTCAAAATAGTTGAAATAGACTTAGAAATAGGATATGATGGCATTCTTAAATAGGTCAAAAATACCAAATAACAAGTTGTTTAGTTTTTCAAAACATTGGAATTCCGCCCAACAAAATTATTCAACAGTCAAAAAATAAATACTTGTTATAGTTTTGTTTATGTCAAAATTTCAAGGAGATTTATTAAACCAAAAATTCCTCTTGAGAATTGATTGCAAATCAGCAAAAGGTGTTTTACAAAAAGACGTATTAAATATTGCATCAAAACAGATTTTTGCCAGATGGCAAGCCATACTTTCAATATTTGATTAAATGGTTCTTCAAATTCATTACCCGATTTTCTCATAAGAGAATTTTCATAGGAGATACAATTATGCCAAGATCCCAAAAAGACAAAGGCAAAGCCATTGTCGAAACTTTCAATACACCACCAAGGCCAAAAGGCTTGACACCAATCAAATCATGGCTTCAAATAATAGAAAATCAATCATTTTTACAACAACATTCAATACCAAATACCCCTTAACATCCAACACCAAATACCCCTCCAAAAGAAAAATCCATACCAACTCTAGCCTAGCTAGCTGCCATACTACTGAAAAAAAAAAAAAAACATTGAAAATACTTTCTCAATCTTTATAGAAAACAGTAAAGGAGTCATCTAGTGCCATTAAAGTAAGCAACAATCTTTCCCCGCTTGCCACACAAAGACAAGCAGAATACAAAAGAATTTCGAATAAGGTGGTCATTAGGCCACGGGCAACCCCTCATTCTCAAAAATCAAAGTTCCAAAAACATCATTTCAAAAAATACTAATCGTAGAAGATGGATTTTTGGACAAAAATCCATTCAAATTTGCAAAAAATATTTATCAAAAAAATTGTTTTTTCAAATCACACAATACAAACAAAACCATTGCTTTATGAGTAGATTTAATGGAAACAAAATCAACAAGGTTCACCCACTTTGCTGACAAAACTGATATAAAAAACATCCTATACTCCATTATTTCCATCACAAAGTCATACACCCCTCATAATGAGGAGCTTCACCTCATACATCCAGAAAAATTCAAGCTAGGATTACCCAAAACCTACCATACTCCATCTCATACACATACTGGGACTATTAACAAGGCTGGTGGAATTTTTTTTATGCCAAAATAAAAATTTCCAACACACTTGTGTTAGTATTCTTCAAAGATAACTTCTCAAGAGAAAGCCTACTAAACTGGTTTGATTCTTGGTGGGATCTCTTTGGTCATTTGGATGTGATACTACACCCTATAGTCAAACAATGATATCACATATTTCATGAATACTTTGTACCAACACCATATGATACAAGGTTTCCATGCCTTATGCACTTTTTCATAATATTCAGAATTTCATAGGTAACAGCATGGGAATTTGATTATAATACATCTTCTCCCAAACTTGGTGTACCTATACTTGTTCGAAAATACAAAACAAAATGGTAGGATTGATTCAAATACCATGAATAGGGATTCGAAGCTGCGGTTAGAACTTGGTTAAATAGCCAAAATACCCAAGTAACTAAAGTCCCATCAAATATAGCATTTTTGCAGGAGAAATCCATTGCAAGTGCAGCACTTGCTATAGTCTAGAATAGAGAGGAATACTTCAATGTCCTCAAAATAATACTCTCATAAGCGGAAGAATTACAATGTGGATCTTTCAAATCACAAGACAATCAAGACAGATCCTCACAGTCACATCACAATGGAAACACCAATGAAGATTACTACTACAAGATCAATTTTGCCTAAAATTAAGACATGATATCACATGCCAATACTGTTGCAACGGTGAAAAGGCAATACACTATAGCTCGGCAGACATACATTGTTCACTAAATACTGTTCACTTTACATTGTTTAGCACTGTAGCACTTTCACTATAGTACCTCATATAAATACGCTCTCTTAGCATGGAAGAAGGGGGCTTGATTCCAGATCTCATTTTCTCTCTTCTTCTTCCTCACTCCCTCTTGTAAACTCTCATCCCTTCAAGCTTTAAGCTTTCTTACCTTGTACTCCTAGTTACAAAGTAAGTTTGTTTTCAAATACATTTAGCATAGTTTATATAAGGTTACCAACTTGCATAATAGTTGGTTAATCTTTTATTGTAATGCGAATTACCTGGGTGGTAATTCGCATTCCAGGGAGTATTGATATTCAACTTCATAGTCATATTCTTAACTCTACAGTTGATCATTGATATTCTAAGAACATTCAGAGGACTTCTTAGAATAATAAATCTTCTAATACCAGTCAAAGTAGATTTCAAAGATATAGAACCTATACCTTTCTTAGCTCTCATATCTGGATCTACTCGATATTTGATAATTAGATATAATCCAAACAAACGTCCAACAAAAATAGATGTTTGCATTAACTAGGTTTTCTCATACTTTTCTCATATTCTTAGATTTGTCAATCTCTTATACTTCCTTGTTCTCAAATAGTACTCCAATCATACATATATATTATTTATATATGTATGTATAAAATGGGATGATAAGATAAATCAAGAAGGACTAGCAAAGATTTTAAACTTATTTCAAAATGAAGATTTAGGTGTTAGATCAAAATCTTGAATTTATTTGACAAATTTTGATAAATTACCAAAAGGGGTCTTTAACTTTTTGTTATCAATCAAGAAGGACCAACAATGATTTTAATAGTCTATTACATTTCAATACAATACTTATCACAAATATAATTATCCTTATGTCTAACCAGGGATAAATCAATCATGCCATTTGGTGCGACATTGAATTAAATATAAGGAGATATGCTTTGTTAGGCTTAGCAAAAGCAAAATGGAATTCTGGCCCTGGCGACCAAAAGCTAATCCTTATGAATTTGATGAGCAAAGCAAAGGCAATTCTACTTGATTGTGTAGTAAAAGTTCTACAATGAAAGTAAGTAATAATTTTGTTGCAATGATATGATGTGAATAGTATCTTGTTTGTCAGTACCGGAGCCCATCGGCAAAGTGAAAGTAAGCAATAATTCCGTTGTAATGATTGGACGGTGACCGGTATTATTGCACATGCAGTTATAGTTTCTGGCGACTATCTTCTATTGGTGATTTTGTTCTTATTCTAACAGGGTGACCCCATGACAGTCATCTTCTTTTGTATCTCCGCGATGGTGTGATTGGTAAGAGCTAGCTTTCACTATTGGTGAACACCTTAAATTCAAAAATGATTTTCTCCATTACTGCAACATATTCATGTGGTGATTGTGCAACAACAAGGTGGCCTGCTACAAGAGATTTCTGTTGCAATAATGATGCATTTGATGATCTAACTAATGTTGTTCATGATTTTGTGGTGATTTGGGTGTGACGGTTGTTTAACTAATTCCTGACTAATTCTTCAAAAGTTTGTATCTTTAAAGAGCACATATAGCAAAGTTTATCCTCCCTCCTATAATTTATGCATTCTTACCATAAAAGCCTGCATTTATTTCTTGGTTTACACACATTTTCTTGATGAGTGATGACCAAGCCTCACTTGGCTTACCATAAAAACTTGATGGAGAAATCCATCCCCTATATAATCAAATTCACCCAATTTTCACTAAAAAAGACAAAATTACTTCAAATCATTCAATTGCAATTTAATTGGTAGCCAAATTCATTAAATTTTTCTTAGTCTTTCTATTTCAATGTAGGATCAGTTACCATAATTAAGAATTTCACATGTTTATTTTTTATTTATTGTAATTATTTCAAATATATTAAAAGCACCATTTCTTTTTTCACTATTAATTTTTTTTTCCATAAAAATTAGTTTCGATAAATTTCCAAGAAACCTAGTTTTTTCCATGCTATGGAGCAAATTTAAGGGTAAATTGTCAAGTAGAATATAGAAAAAATTATTCAATAGATAATTTTTTTTAACACAATCACTTATTTACAAATTTTCAATTTTGTTGTACATATCACCATCAAATTCCTTCTTATCATTTGACAAAAAAATAAAAAAAAACTCCTTATCAATTCTTTTCTATATATACATTCATACATGCATGCATACATACACGCATGTGTCACAAGCCGAAAGATGGACGACCTGAGAGGTTCCCTAGAGCCGACTCCAACTTGCCCGTGGACCTCCTCCTCTCCCTTGGATTTCCACCGAGTCTTCTCCCCGAATTGCAAGGGCGGGCGAAACTGTCATTGCGCTAGATTACGGGAGTCTGTTCCTTTCATTTATGTCGGTAGATGGTAGCTCAAGACTTATGTCGGTAGTTGAGGTGGTGCGATCTCGTCCGCCGGTAGAATTCTAGATCGATGGTTGTAAGCCGAGGCCCTCCACTATAAAAAGGGGTGTGCTCCTTCATTTGTAATCACCCAACATTTCAGTAATATCAAAGCTTTCGCTTCCTTTTCAGAACTCCTGTCTCTAGCTTTCTCTCTCAACGATCCGGGTAAGCGAGCAGGTAAGCGTTCGATCGAGCAAGGCTTGGCTTGGGGTAGTCCAAATTCGCCTGAGTTGCCGCGCGGTCACGATCCCAATCGATTGGCTCGTGACAAGTGGTATCAGAGCAAAAGAGAGATCCGTTTGAGAAGCCAAGGAGCGCCAACTATTCGAAGGAATGTCGAGCCAAGAAGCTGTCATGGTTAGAGAGACCGTGCAAGTCCAAGAGGACCGCAATCGTGGAAAGAGAAGAGACGCCTCAAGGGACGTCGTAGTTGCGTTCGATGAGAAGATCGCGAATGTCCGGAGCGCTGTGCATGAACTCATGGAAGGTCTTGACGACGTGCGAGACCGGATCATGGAGGTTGACAGTTCACTCCGTGAAGACTTCACTTCATGCATCAACAAAGCTACCGCCCCATTACACGACAAGGACGAAGCCCTTGAAGCATCGATCGATGTGTTGAAGGAGTGCGTCCAAGTGATCGAGGAAGAAGCTCCGCGTAGGGACGAGATCAAAGCCATGAAGGCCGAGATCCAAGAGCTTAAGACCGAGCTTGCCCTGTGCAAACTAAGCATCACCAATGGTGCTGTGCTAAACCAAGCGGTGCCCAAAATTGAGGTGCCAAAGCCAAAGGAGTTCAACGATGAACGATCCGCCAAGGAGGTGGACAACTTCGTCTGGAGCATGGAGTAATACTTCGGCGCCGTCAACATGAACGACGAGACGACCAAGGTACGAACCGCTTCCATGTTCCTGTCTAATACGGCAATGCTTTGGTGGCGCAATAAGTGTGACGAGGTTAGACGAGGCGCTGATCCCGTGTGCACATGGGACGACTTCGTACGAGAGTTCCAGGACTACTTTTTCCCCGAGTTCGCTCAACAAGAGGCCCGTAGCAAACTCCATTGCCTCAAGCAAAGGGGCACGATCCGAGAGTACGTGAAGGAGTTCACCAAGCTCAAACTCCAGATTCCAACCTGAGCAAAAAGGAGGCTCTTGGAGCTTTCATGGATGGATTGAAGCCATGGGCACTTCTCGAGCTCAAGAGACGGGACGTGAGTAGTCTGGCGCGTGCGCTGAGCATGGCCAAGTCGCTTGTCGACCTCACCAAGACCGAACCAAGGAGTCGACAAAGAGATTGGAAGACGGATCGACCTTGCGAGGATGAAGCTAGAAGAAACACTCCCCGGGTCGCGCATGAGCAAAGCGGCCGAGCCAAAGCATGGAGAGAAGGGTCTTCCAAGCCAGCCTTCCAAAAGGGTAGACCACCGACAGACTACGCAAACAGGTTTGATCAACCCCCACCTTCTCCTTGTTTCATTTGTCAAGGTCCACACTAGACCCAAAAGTGCCCGAAGAAGGGTCGAATCAACGCCCTCCTTGCCCTCGAGGAAGAAAAGGAGGAGTCCAGAGAAGATAAGCGGCAGATCCGGATTGGAGCTGTGAGGATGATCAACTCGGTCCAAGCCCGATCGCCGACCAAAGAAACAGAAATCGCTCCAAACACCGACATGTTCTTTGTGGAGGTCGAAGTGGGCGGCCGAACGCTCTACGCTTTGGTCGACATCGGCACATCCAATATGTTCATGTCAACCGAGGTTGCGAAGACCTTGGGACTTCAAGTGGAGCCATCCGAGAAGTCGTACAAGCCGATCAATTCGGGCAACTTCCATGGTGTAGGATCAACACCCGACGTGGACGTCAAGATTGGCGGATGGAAGGGCCGAATGGCGTTTGAGGTAATCCCTCTTGACGATTATGATCTCATACTTGGCATGCAATTCTTCGAGAGTGTGGGAGCCGTGATCGACATGAGGACGAAGTGCATGATGATCCTCGATCAAAAGTGCCTGTCGATGATTCCCATGATCAAAGGGGTGGTCGACACCAAGAACATTGCGTCGATCCGACGCCTCGACAAGAGCTTGAAGGCTGTCATGTGCATCAACAAGCTGACCGAGGTGAAATCAAAGGCCAAGTTCGATCCTACTCCGACTCATGCCCTGCCCATCCAAGTGCTCTTCCCTGAGGTTGAGTGTGCGCCGCGTGCTCCGTCCAAGCCAAAGACCGCGCCGCGAGCATCCGACTTCATCATGGAAGGATGCGGCCCTTCGTTCATGAGCGTCCGAGTGAAGAGAAACAAAAACAACAAAACTCGTGCCAAAGCCTGTGCTCGTGCGAAGAAAGCCAACCGCCAATCTGAGAGCGACGAGGACGTCGCTCGAATGAGTGGGGGAGAATGTCACGGGCCGAAAGATGGATGACCCGAGAGGTTCCCCAGAGTCGACTCCAACTTGCCCGTGGACCTCCTCCTCTCCCTCGGATTTCCACCGAGTCTTCTCCCCGAATTGCAAGGGCGGGCGAAACTGTTATTGCGCTAGGTTACGAGAGGCTGTTCCTTTCATTTATGTCGATAGATGGTAACTCAATACTTATGTCGGTAGTTGAGGCGGTGCGATCTCGTCCGCCGGTAGAATTCTAGATTGATGGTTGTAAGCCAAGGCCCTCCACTATAAAAAGGGGTGTCCTCCTTCATTTATAATCACCCAACATTTCAGTAATATCAAAGCTTCCGCTTCCTTTTCAGAGCTCCTCTCTCTAGCTTTCTCTCTCAACGATCCGGGTAAGCGAGCGGGTAAGCGTTCGATCGAGCAAGGCTTGGCTTAGGTAGTCCAAATTTGCCCGAGTCGCTCGCGCGGTCACGATCCCAATCGATTGGCCCGTGACACATGTGTCACGGGTCAGTTGATTCCGAACAATCACACACCTGTGCGCCTTAGGATTACGATCCCAATTTAGCCTTGCACGCACTTAGCTCACAAGAATGAAGTATGGAATGAAGCATGAATGTATTGCTCGTGAACTAGTGTGTACAACTAAAGGGGGAGGATCTCCTCTCCGATCCAATGGTGTTATTAAAATCTATACCGTCATTACAAGTTTGTGCATTTAGGCTACTTGATGGCCCTAGGCCTGAGGAAGGCCCAAGGGGTGTTTGTTAGAAGAAATGGCAGGGCTTCCTGACATGGGTAGGTGGACGATCACGGGCTTGGTTCATATGTTGCGCATGGGCCAGCCGTGCATTGATGAAGGGTCATTCATAGATCGTCTGTGGGTAGCTCATGGGCTGGCCCTTGTGTGGACACAGCCCCATCACTTAGACGGTCTTGGATCATGCTCGTCCTTGGGCTGTATTAATCTCCCCCACCTTTTCGAGCGATGCCCTTGTCACTTCTGCAGCATGAAATGCATCAATGTCTTTCTTGAACTGCCACAGAGTCTTGGATGGTTCCCAACTCGCTTCACTCTAGGGAAGGCCCTTCCATCGGGCCAAGTATTCCTTCTTTGGTGCACAATACCTTTTCCGTATGACTCGGTCTACCATGATGCATTCAACATCCCAATCATGTGAGTTTTTCGCCCTAAGGGGTGCCCATTGTGATTCACCTCGATCTGGGTCTTCCTCGTCTGCATGGAAAGGTTTCAGCATACTCACATGAAACACGGGATGTACTTTAAGTTTGGCTGACAAGTTTAGTCTGTATGCAACCTTCCCGATTTGTTGTAACACTCGGAAGGGGCCTTCATAGCGACTGATCGGTCCTTTGTGCATGTTGTGGTACCGAAGGACTACGTGTAGCTTGGCCAAAATTAGGTCCTCAACCTAGAACTCAACATGCCATCACTTCTTATCGGCCCACTTCTTCATGCATTTCGCGACCAAAGAGCATAAATCATTTTCTTTTTTCAAATTTTGAAGGATTTTGTAGATTCATTGATCAGGGCTTAAATAGAAGAATTTGATAAGTTTTCAAAAATTGAAGATACAGATCAAGAAATTGAACTTCAATTATTTGTGGAAACATATCAATTGGTAGAACCTTTGATAAAAGAAAGAGATGCTATATATGAATCACTCAATATTCTTCTGAATTATATGTATCTACAGGATTAATTTGGAAAACCAGTAGGGAGCCTTTTTATTGGAAACATTCTTTTAATGAATTCCCTAGGAACTTCTATAGTAAATGGAATATACACAATTGTGATCAATCATATATTGCGAAGTCCCAACATCTATTACAAGTCGGAATTTGACCATAACGGAATTTCGGTCTATACTGGGACCATAATATTAGATTGGGGAGGAAGATTAGAATTAGAGATTGCTCGAAAAACATGGATATGGGCTTGTGTGAGTAGGAAACATAAAATATCTATTCTAGTTCTATCATCAGCCATGGGTTCGAAACTAAGAGAAATTCTAGAGAATGTTTGCTATCCTAAAATTTTCTTGTCTTTCCTAAATGATAAAGTGAAAAAAAAAAATTAGGTCAAAAGAAAATGCCATTTTGGAGTTTTATCAACAATTTGCTTGTGTATTGTGAACTTGTATTCAAATAGACTACTACCTTAGTAGCCCGAAGCAATTGCACTCGGTGTGAGCGGTTGTTACCCCGTCAAGATCTCGAACAAGCTTTGGTTTGTGGACTCACTCCACTACAAGTTGTATAAGAATTGGGCCATGTCGATCAACCATGCTCAATTCACATAGTGCTTAAGGTATTTTTTTATGAGCGCATTCACCCTCTCCGTCTGTCCATCAATTTGGAGATGCAAACTTGTGGAGAAGTTAAGGTTCAACCCTAGTAACTTAATTTAATTAGCAGAACAAAAGCAATTGAAATATGCTTTTTCTAGCCTAGAAATAAAGGAAGAAATTCCTTATTCCAGAAAACAAAATAGACAAAAAAATAAAATAAAGGGGATTTATTATGCTTCCTTTGTGGTCACACCAAATTTGAGTGGACCTAACACACTAATTAAAATCATCTCTTTTATGAATCATATTACATAAATCATCTAATGTTATTATAATCCAATGTATGTCTAAATGATAATGCACTAAGAAAAGCATCTTCATTGGGATCCGTGATTCACACCATGATTGAATTGCATAGTTTGAATTAGAAACAAATCTATGGTCTTTTGTCTTTGCTTAGAACAAACACTAGTTTATCGTCAAGTCTTTGTGACCCGCTTGTGAAGGCAAAGAAAAAGCACTAAAGTACATTTATCTAGTCAATTTGCTTAGGCGTTGGTCTGAACATAGCCCAATTGCACATCAAATAGACTTGGCGTCTCATCCACAAGAGTGGCACAACATGTTTAGCCCATGGAAAATACCGGGAAACACGGGTCGATATCATGAAAAAAAGAGAGCATAAAGACACTCATTGGAGAATAAGATGTTTCAAAATCTCAACTTCGTTGGCATCATTATCAAGGAGGAACCCCATTATCTTTGCAATTTCCATCAAGAAGCAGCTAAACTTAGGTGAGGACTCTTTTGCGCAATGAAAGTGATCTATTTTGTAGACCTAGTTTGCAAAGTAAAACTCAAATTGTGTGAAAGATTAAAATGAGCATGGACTTGAAATTAAAGAATATAGAAAATTTTAACCAATGTCTTCTAATTTTTTGAATAATTTAGTCAATTTAAAGTGCGGGAACTTCTAAGTAGGTTGGCTAACTAAAATTGCAAGGAGACTAAATCTAGGCGAGGGCACCCCTTGCTTGTGGCAGTGAGGGCCAAGACCCTCACTTGTGGTTGGGATCCTATGATTTATGTCCAAATTGTAACACTATAAGATAGCAAAGCATATTCTCTGGTCTCTTAAAATATGTTTTCCAAAGCATACAGCTCAACTACTTTTCCAGTGTGCTGCTAAGGGTTCAGAATATAAGGTTCTTTAATTGTCCACCTTCCATACAATCAAATTAACAGATCAAAATCCTTGTCTCGGTGATGAGAGTTATTAGGTTAAGACAAATTTTCCCTTCAAGACTTAGACATAACCCCATGGATTTTTTTGGATAGAGTTCAAGAGAACCAATATGAAATGTAAGCACCATCTCATAATGGGGTTATATGTGTCCGCCTAGTCATATGCTAAACTCTCTTGGTGTCCACCCAATAGGGTCGCGACAATGTGCATTTTCATGAAATGCTTGATTCAAAGGTAATATTTCGTTCATAATGCAAAGATGTGCAATCATCAAATTTCATATCGTAAGTCAACATTCAGAAATTCAATCAATAACATTCAATGAATGGATGTCAAATTTTTCAAACAAGAAAAATGGAATCAGGATTATCTAGAAGTCGTTTCTTTATAAGATTTGAGAATAATCATTCGAAAATTATCACATAGAGCCTCGGTTCACAGATCGATGACGTTCGAGGACTCGGACCATTTGCCTTAGCTGCCCTTTTGGTGCGAATCTAAATGGGTCTTTTTAACTTGTCAAGGAATGCCGCAAGTAACTTCCAGACAAATGTAACAAAATATCCAAGTAATAGTGAGTGGAACATATATCAAGTTGTCCAGTACGTCCAACATTCAAAGAAAATGCAATCATATAATATAATTTTGAGACGACCTCCTCGTCTTCGAAGACTTACACCAATTATCTCCTCAAATTTAGCCTCCTATTTGGTGCTGAATCTGAATGATGTGTTTTTTTTTTTTTTCTAATTATTAGATAAAGGAAGGCCCAAGTAACTTCCAAGCGAGTGGTACATGATAACAAAGTAATGGCAAGCGGAAAATATATTAAGTTGTCCAAGTCGTCCAACATCTAACTGAACAAAATAATAGAAACTTTCTGGCAAAAAATAATAATAATAGAAACTTGATTAATATTGTGAGCCTCTCAAACAAAGTATAAATGAGCTTGATTTTCTTTTTGTTCATGAATAAAATTCTAATTGAAAGATTTAAGATTATGCTAACACCAAGCACAAACAATTGGCTTTTTATTGATACATCATGCTAGTAGGTGGAATAAAAGCAAGAATCAATTGATCATGCCGATTAGCGTGAATCTAGATTTTTTTTTTGTTAGTCCTATTCTATTCCTACTCTAATTCTCACTCTTAGACTTTTGCCTTACTTCCTTATAGGGCGTGGGAGTCAAAACCTATTCCTAACTAAATCATTTCCCACCCCAACCCCCTTGAGAAGGTGGGGATTCAAACAAAAGCAATTAAAACTAAACTCACTTCCATGTTGGAAGGGTGGCTACTGGGACAAACCCTAGTAGTTACATGAATCTAGATTGAAAGTAAGAAGATCTACTTTTTTTTGACTTAGTAGAATGGAAGTTTGGCTCTAACGGAGAAAAGCTAATATTTTTTTAATTTAATTACCAGAACAAAAGCAATTGAAATATGCTTTTTCTAGCCTAGAAATAAAGGAAGATAGTCCTCATCCCAAAAACAAAACAGACATACAGATCAAAAGGGATCATCGATATGCTTCCTTTATGGTCACGCCAAATTTGAGAAGACCTAATGCGCCAATTGAAATAATCTCTTTTATGAATCATACTACATGGATCATCTTATGTTGTTGTAATCTTAGGAATGTCTAACTAGAAATGCATTAAGAAAAGAATCTTAATTGGCATCCGTGATTCACGCCATGATTGAATTGCATGGTTTGAATTAGAAATAAATCTTTGGCCTTTCGTCTTTGCTTAGAACATATGCAAGTCCATCATCAAGTCTTTATTTGACCCTCTTGTGAAGGCAAAGAAAAAGCACTAAAGTATGTTTATCTAGTCAATTTGCTTAGTATGCGTTGGCCTACATATAGCCAAATACCACGTCAAGTAGACTCTTGTATTCATTGACTCGTTTTCCTTATCAATCTAAATGCTAGAAAATGAGGAAAATATAATATTGGAAGTATGTTTTTCATGAAACATATTTGGAGAATGGCGACCCACTGGCAAGAACGGCAACACGTGTTTAGAAATTTTGGCCCCTTGATAATACCAGGAAGCTCGGGTTGAAATTATCAAAAAATAAAAAAAGTCACACCTTCGAGATTAAAATATTTGAAAATTTTCAACTTTGTTGGAATCATTGTGAAAGAGGAGCGACATTTTCTTCGCAATTTCCATATATAACGTCCAATTAAGCGGACATGAATCCAATGCGAAATCAATTAATAAACAAACGACAAAGATGAATCAAATCCCAACAGATCTACATTTAATTTTAGTATTAGCGTGCAATTTTATTTAGTGAGTAATTTCAATCAGCAAGGAATTTTATTTTGCCATCGTTCAATCTAGTATTGTAGTGCAATCATAACGGCAATTCAGTCTATATTTAGTTTCATGTAACTTTATTGCAATAGCAAATAATTTCGAAGTTATTATGCAATCTCTAGTCAACATACGAATTTACAGCAGCTCAAAATTTTCAAGACAAGTGTGTATGTTCATAAGATCGTTACAGGGGATTTGGAAGTCTAATTGAGGGGAGCCTTACACAACTACAACTAGTTGTGTAAAAATACAATCCGACAAATTACTTATTTTATGTCAAACAAATTGAATTTGTGTTCTGGACATAGTAACAAAGTAACGGCGAGAGTAGCAAATGACTGTTCCTCCTAAGACTTTCATTAATTATTTCTTAAACTAGTTGGTGCGAGTCTGAATTATTATTATTATTATTATTTTATATACATGAAGGAAGGCCGCAGGTGACTTCCCCGCAAATGGAGCTTAGTAACAATGTAATAATAAAATATATTTCTGAGACCAGGTCCGACGACGATGACTTCCGTCAATTCTTTCCTCAACTTAGCCTCCTATTTAGTGCGATCCGTGTGGCCCTTCTTTTAAGCTTATGAAGGAAGACTGCAAGTGACTTCCAGCCGAAGGATTGTTTCCTCAACTGAGCGATCTCGCCCTGTTTGCGTGGGCGCTTTTTAGGCCAAGGAGCAAACGGGAAAAGGTAAGGACAGTTTCATTAGATGTTGGAGTTTCATTAATCGGGCCATGATGCATCGACGTATTTCAGTATGGGCTCGATTACTCATGACCCCATAGAATCTCCCAAGGGCCTAAATAAAAGTCCATCCACGTCCCCAAAAAAAAAAAAAATACAATTATAAATCCCAAATTAAAAAAAAAATAAAACAGGCCGAAAATTCATTTTATTTATTTTTCGTGAAAATCGATTTATCTTACAGCCGCATCTCTTCGTCCTCGACTTAAACTCGAACAGGCGCAACAAAGGGCGCATTTGGTAACGTTTCTGTTTAAAAATTGTTCCAGGAAACAGAAATAGAAAAAAGTGTTTCTGTTCCAGGGAATAATTTCTGAACAAAAAAACGCGTTTGGTAACTGTATAAAATTTCTGTTTCTGGAATAGAAAAAGAACAGAAATACGTTTGATAACTGCAAAAAATTTCTGTTTCTGAAATAGAAAAAGAACAGAAACACGTTTGATAATGTACAAAATTTCTGTTCCAATTTTTTTCAATTGTTCTTTTTTTTTTAATAAAGTGTAAACTTAGTATTGAATTATCATTCTCATGAAATGCTCATCAATTTAATTTTGTTCATATTAAGTGAAAACAAACATTCTAAACTTGATCATATTTGCTTACGTGGAAGAAAATTTTTAAGTTTGTACCAAAATTTTCCCTATCTTTTTTTTAAAAATAAAGTGTAACCTTAGTTTTGAATTCTCATTATCATGAAATGCTCATCAATTTAATTTTGTTCATGGTGAGTAAAGTCAAACATTCTGAACATGGTTATAAGTGCATACTTTGAAGGAAATTTTATAAATAAACTTTATACCAAATTTTTCTCACCATTTTGTTCACAACACACATGACTAGAAGTTCCTCGTGTTTTGCATACGAAGACAGGCATGAACTCCCACTTTCGACTGTATGGGTCTCTTACATTTTAGTCCTCCGCGCTCCAACCCGCCAAAGCGGGGGCAAAAAAGCGGGGAAACATGGCGAGAGACAGATGTATGTTTCTTCGGGAGCAACAAAATTTGTTGAGGTTACGTGCTATTAAGTGTAAAAGTAAGCTAACATGACCTATGGCTCTCTTCCAATGAATGACGGCTTGCTTCGGCCATTTAAAGGCATATGTATGGACTGGACACTGCCGTTCAGAAGAATCCTCCCTCTCCTCAATCAAAATCGCTAAAGGAATCGTCAGCCCTCTACACTTCTGCTCATCAGCGAGCTCCAGTTGCTATGCTCCCGGTGGTTCCTCTGATAGTGTACCAGTTACACTAGGCGTTGAGGAGGAAAAAGGAAGCTCAGGTCTGGCACCATGATTTACCAGCGCCGTGGAACCCCACCTCAATGCATCAAACACGTTTGATCCCAAGCAGCCTGAAAGAATCCGGACCCACTAGAAACACATGCCGTGGTGGTGAATACCGGGAGATTACTGCTCCTTCATATGCTGTCCTTGGTACACCATCCTGCACGTGGGAGAAAGCATCATATCTTTTGTGCGAGTAAGAGAGAAAGAGAGTATCCAACTCTAGAATCATTAATACAATGAAGGACAATGCGTAAGGGAGCCGTTATAAGCCCTCTACCATGAGCATGGCCGTGAATAATCAGTTATAAATTTACATACTATATTATACATGCAAAACTTGCAAAGTAACTGCACAAGACTGAAGTGACCACACATCAGAGTATACGTGTTCTGGCCGAATAAATTGTCGACCTTGGTGGTTCTCTTGTAGCCTCAACCAGTCATCCCAGAAAGTTAGTGTTGTCAAAGAAAATTTCGGGAGACACATGAGCTATAAACATATGTGATCTAAAACCAATATATCAAACCAATAAGGATATGCCTTAGGCCACTCTGGGGATAATTCCTTCCATGTAGATCTGGTCAACAGCCATCCCAGTCCAGGAAAGAAATCAGATCGATAAAGGATTTCCGCAAAATGTACTTAAAGATTACAAGAAAAGAGAGATGGAGAAGGAAACACATATCTTCGACAAGAAAAGGTTGATAAGGCTGTGAAGATGAATAAAAGAAGCTTCAAACTTGAAATAAAATGAACTATAGCATCCCTCTGTCTAAACAGGTCCCCCATTAAAACTTCTTGGATCAATCATTAAACACAATACATGGGAATTACTAGCATCATTTAAGTGTGAATTCTCTCAGAAGCTACTCCTCCTGAGGGACAGCAGCACAATAAAACCATCCGAAGACAAAACTAACCAAATAATGTAATGGATCCACCATTAGTACTTCCTGACTAACCATAAAAACACAATATATGAGAATTACTACCATCATTTGATGGGGTATAATATTCTCACTTGAATGGATTGACTCTTCCCAATTGATATTTCAAGCAAGACAGTAAATTTACTAAACGTTGGATGAAAGAGAGATTCAGCACTCAGCGTTTTCAAAAATTTTGCTCAATATGACAAATTCAGAAAGGTTCCTCCCACACAGCAAGGAAAGGGTTCCACCACACACTCAAATTTCTTTTTCCAATTCACTAGGCGGAGTGAGTTGCAGATCTAAATTCACCTAAGCTTATAATTACATAACTTAAAAGTCTAGATGCTGGCTGCACATGATAATAACAAATTTACCGAGTACATATCTTAATAACTGAATGTGTATCTCTTGGAACAAAGCTAGAGGTTCAAATGGCCATCGATCCAGAAGTAGATACCAGGATGAGGTAATAGGATGGAGACTTCCAGCAGCAGCAAGTTGATCAGCATGTTCCAATTGTGTCGTGAAAAGACACATCTGCGGGAGAGAGGGAAAAAAACAAAACAAAAAGATAAAAGTCAAACGAGGAAACATATAATTTTGGTGGATAAACAAATGAAGTAAGGACAACCATTGGATAAACATACCAACGCAAGAAGAATTGATCACGGAAGCCAACATGACTGCTACATACATATGTACATTGCTTGATGCTGGAGCATCTCTTTAAAGCCAAAAAAAGACGATAATGTTGGGGAAGAAACTGAACTGAAAGATTTAACTGAAACTGGAGAAAAGAAAAGTTTAGCACAAATCCTTTTTCCTGGCCAAGAACCGTTTTGGATATCTGTTTGTGATAATCATAAGATAAGCATCTCCCTAACCATCGAACAACAGTTTATACATGAAATTGGAGAGCTAAAGGGCTAAAAAGGCAGCAATTGAAGGTGAATCTGACAAAAAAAGATAGTTTAAGTGTGGTTATAGAAAATTAGTATGTTTTAGGATTGGATTACTATAATTCTTGATGGTAACTTGATGAGTTAAAATTTATGAATGGGGCACAAGGCCATACAATTCTGTACTCAATCATAAGATGTCCTGTCCTTTACTAGAAACCAGACCAGCAGAGGAAAGAAAAACGAGTTTCACCAAAAATACTACAGCTACAGCATCAAATACCTGAGTTAATGGGCCCATATTTTGCCTCTTGAATCAAAGCATCTCTTAATTTTCCTGCTGAAATTCCTAAAGTACCACATGTCCATGGTCATCAAAGCAAAATTCCTACAAAGTAACCCCACAAGAGAGCACAGAAGGCAACGAACATCTAAAATCACGCTATTCTATAGTTACAAGACTTTCTGCAATTAATAGACGGCCCACAAACACTATAATTTTCTACATCTTTACTAGGAGTAGACAATCTAGTGCTATCAACCCCTTCTCATTTGTTCTACATCGAACACTTCTTTCACATGTTAGGAAAGAAGCCTTAGTCCTTCTATCTCGCATGATTTTGTAAATTACTTTAGTTCAGCGACTGATGCAAGCACGCGCAAAAGGAACAGAATCTCTGGTCAAAATACATAAGCTAAGATAAAGGTGCAATTGAATTCGCCCGCATTTTCAGTCCATCAGCATTAGCAAACTGAAAATTCAGCAGACGAAACAACTTTTGTTCCATTTATTCGCATCAGTCTTCTGTTTTACACGCGAAATGGCGTTTAAGAAAGAAGCGAACAAAAAAGCCTACAAAACCACACAAAAGCAGCCGCGAGCACATATGCACGTGGATCGGTCACACAAAACCGCAAAAATTCCAGATCGCGTGAGAATCGGGACCAAGGAATCACCTGGATGTGGATCAACGCCACCGCCGCGGCGAGGAGGAGGAACCACCGGAAGTCGCAGAGGAACTTGCTCACCATCGTCTCTCCGAAGCCGGCGGGGGAAACCGCCGTAGCAGCTGAAGATCACGCGGCGAAGGCGTCGCGAGCACCGAACATGGCCGGCCGAGCTAGCGAGAGGAGCTTGAGGATTTCTGAGAAGGCTTTGATGGCGAATCTCGAGCGTCAAAGGTGGGGTGCTTCGTTCTCCTTGAAGCGACGACGGCGACGGCGACGCCGACGTCGACGACTAGGAGCGGCGAGTCAACAAAGCCGAGCCGAGGCGGGAGACCGGCTTCCGAAGCCGGACGATCGGCGCCGGCCGACCGAAGCCTGTTTGGAGACGAGGCTCGCAGGAGGAGAGGCGGTGTTCGTCGCAGGAGAGGCGGTGTTCGTCGCTCGTCGCAGGAGGAGAAGCTCGGGGGAGAGAGGCGGTGTTCGAAGGGAGCGAGAAATAGAAGGCGAACACAATTTTGTTCCTTTTTTGTTCCTCAGATGTGTTTCAGAAATAAGAAACACAAATTTTGTGTTTCTTATTTCTGTTTCTTTTTTGTTCCTGGGAACAAAAGAACAAAAAAGGAACAGAAACGCACCCAAACGCGTTTATGTTCTTTTTTTGTTCTCAGGAACAAAAAAAAACAGAAAAAGTGTTTAAAAACAGAAAAAAAAAATACAAACAAACAGGCCCAAAGCTTCTCTCTCTCGCTCGCTCTCTCTCTCTCTCTAACGCTCAGAACAACAGAGGAGCGAAGATGATGCACATAACGCTGTAGTGGAGAAGGTACGTGACCCTCCTCTTCGATTCATGGCCCAGCTACCTCCTCTTTCTCGCCGCCTGCTTCCTCGTCTCCGCCTTCTACCAGTACATGGAGGACCGCCGCGTCCGCTTCAGATCCCTCGCCTCCTCCTCCGCCGCGCCGTCCCCGCTCCTCCTGAAGGCCGGCGCCTCCTGGCTGGCCAGATCCGCGAGGCTCGAGGCGGCGCTGCTCTTCGGGCTCAACTCGGCGATCGGCTACCTCCTGATGCTCGCGATCATGTCGTTCAACGGGGGCGTGTTCCTGGCGATCGTCGCGGGGCTAACGGTGGGCTACTACGTGTTCAGGTACGAGGATGAGGGGGTGGCCGTGGTGGTGGACAACCCCTGCGCTTGCGCTTGCGCTTGAGGTTTCTGCTGCCGCCGCTCCTCCTTAAAAATCTCTGCTTTCGACGTCTTTTTGTTCGATCTTCTCTGTTCCCTCATGGTGTAATTTCATCTCCGACTCTGTTGTATTATCAATCCGCGATTGTCAAAACGCGAACCGTAGTTGTACCGGATCTGAATGAATGGTCTTGTTTGTATAGGCGCATCTTGCGCATCCGATTGTTAGAGCAGGGTCGCACCCAGGATCGATCACCTTTAATTCCAGCAAAAACACTACGAAACCATCCCATCATTTCGAATGTTGTTTCCACGACCACACAGACTTGCCTATTTTATAGGCTCGTTTCGACTGCCGTTCTTCAGTTAATTTCTCTGAACATTATCTCTGCGTGTTCTTTTGCATGCTGAACATTTTATTAGCCATTATTTTTAACTATCACAACGTAAGCTAGAGATCGCCAACTACAACTACCAACTAGAGACTTAAATCTTAGAGAAGTCTAGCATGCTTTATCAAGTTGTTTCAAGGATCAGAGTCAGACTTCCCGAGTCAACCTGCATACTTGATTCTGAGATCAATAACTCCATCCTCCTCCTGGAATGAACAGAAATAGTGAGTCAAAAGAGACAGCGGCACCTGCGGCGACGGCGATGGAGGCAGTGACAGCAGCTCTGGCAAGCACTAGCCATGATGGTAGATTGGAGAGGGGGCTGATGGCGGTGGCCACGGGAGCTCTGGCAAGCAGTAGCCATGTTGGCAGATTGGGGAGGGCCACGAGGTATTCCTGAGCTTTAGAGGGCCTGACACCCGCTTAACCATTGCGGATTCTCTCTACAAAGCCATTGAACGTGCAGCAATCCGTGTTTTCAAAGGCGACGAAGAGCTCCGAGTTGGTAAAGAGATTGGAGGCAGTCTTATGTAAGCAATCAATGAATCCAGAATTTACATCCCCATTTTCTCCAAAAACTACGCTTCAAGGAAGTGGTGCCTTCGTGAGCTCGTGCACATAGTGAAGTTATCGAGAGACGACATTGAGAAAGTGATACTTCCTATATTCTCTGACGTGGATGCGGATGATGTTAAGCTTAAGACTGAGTTATATAGGACAGCCCTCCAAAAGCACGAGAGTGACTCTGGGAAGGATATGGCAAAGCAGTGGGAGGAGGCTTTAAGAGAGATTGCCAGAATTAAAGGATGGAATCTAAAAGATTACGGGTATTGTTAGTTTCTTCCGTTAAGTTTATTTTCATTTCATCAATGTCGAGATTATATTCTATGATACTTTTTCCAAAGTAATAACTTTCAGTTTGGTGCTGTCCAATCTTATGTGATGTATGGTTGGATCGGCCGCATTGAGGGCGGCAGAAATTTTGCTCAGGGAGCAAGGTTTCTTGCACAAATTGACTTTCACTTTTAATCCCAAGTTTTGGTAACAATAGTCTCAAGGTATATCAACTTAATTAATTAATCAATAATGCAAAAAAATATATTTATGAAAATCTAAGAGTTGATGAAATAATAAGACAACATATGTGTGAAAAATAAAAATTTAAATCTTTTTACTTCACAGCTCACTTTTCGGCTAGCAAAATGCTTTAAAAAAACTTTGGTCGTTTCCCTTGCTTGACCTATTCACGGCCCCAGATCTTATTTAGGGCACCACAGGGTGCGGATTTCCTTAGCCTTGTGATCATCTTAGTTTTAAAGTTGTTAACTTTTATATGAAGCTAGCAACCTTAATTTGTGTCTTACCAACTTCTTTTCGATTATTTTACAAACTAATTTAAGGTTACCGGTGTTTATTTGAGTCATTTACTCAGTTTATTTGATTGTTTGCTGATTTACAAATTTTATACAACCTACCATCTCTTATTAATTGTTTACTTCACATTTCAAAATTACCAATACTTGAAACAAATTACTGACCCCAATATGAGTATCGTACTAACTAATCGCTGATTAAGTTACTGACTAATTTAAGTTACCCATTCCTATGTGAGTCACTTATCAATATTTATTTTTTATTGAAAATTCCACCTTTCGTAACAAATTTTTGTTATCAACGGACCCACTTTTATTAGCATATTTCACAAATATTCTGAGGTTAGGAACTCAATTATCAAATTACCAAGCATAATTTGAGTTACTTACCAAGTTATTCTGATTAAATTACCAACAAAGTCTAATGTGACTGATGAAATTTCTAAGTTAAACCAGTTGGTAGCTTATTTGGAAAAATTATTGTTGGCAACTCAAATAAAGGCTGATATATACCCTGAAAGTGTTCCTCAATTTCGGTTACTACCCTCTTACTCAGGTACATTAAGAAAAATGTTTTTGAGCTTTTATTCTTGTTTCCTAAATTCCAGGTAACTGCCTGGTGAGAAAATCTTTTTCTTTTATGTCAATCTTCAAACTCATCCTTAGTGGCTGAAGAGATAAAAAAAAGACTGGATTCACCAAGGAATTCTAGTCAAAGTCCAATTAGACCTTTGTCATGGAATAACCTTTTTCCTACCATTTACCAGACCAAAGAATCCTGATTGTAGTAGCTTTTTTTTTTTTTTTTTTTTTTGGGGGCAAACGGCTGACAGCATGAATGATCACTCCTTTCATGCTGGTTGCTTTTAAAGTCAATTACTCCTTTCTAGTGACATGTTATGCAGGCATAGATTCCATATGTGATTTTTTTAATCTGAGATGATTGCATGTTATGTATGTGGCAGCCTATATAAACTTACAAACCTCATGGTGGAAGAGGTTTCAAATTTGCTATGGACAAGACAGATGGACATGTCTAATCGTTTGGTGGGAATTAAGGATCGAATGGATCACATTATGAAGCTATTAGATGTAGGAGCTTTGGATGTGCGGTTTATTGTGATTCATGGTATGGGTGGCATTGGAAAAATGACACTAGCTGAGGCTGTCTTCAGGCAAATCTACCCTCAATTTCAAGATCATTGCTGTTTTCTTAAAGATGTTGGAACTCATGATATAATAGACTTAAAAAGAAATTGTTGTTTGACATTCTCAATCTTGGTTGCGCAAACCCCTTCTTTATTGATGAAGTGATCAAGACAAGGTTTCTTGGTAAGAAAGTCCTTGTTGTTCTTGATGACATTGACAACTGGGACCAAATCACGAGACTTGCAGGCGAGCCCAACTGGTTTGGTGGGGGTAGTAGAATCATCATAACAACAAGGAATATTGAATTCCTGGTAGAGGAAGGTGAGGATGACAATCTCCCAGTCTCTAATAGCGGACAATTTTCATTCTACGACATGCTAGAGATGAATTCGCATGATGCTCTTCAACTTTTTTGTGAGCGTGCCTTGGGATGTGCCCAGCCTCCACCTAGTTACATGGATATCACAAAAGAGCTAATCAATGCGCTAGGAGGACTTCCATTGGCTCTTAGTGTCGTAGGTTCCACGCTTCGTGGAAAATGCCAAAGAACATGGGAAGTCACCGTATGTAAGTTAAAGAAGGTGATGAATGACGATGTCAAGAAGAAGTTAATGATAAGCTACGAAGCATTGGGGCCTAATCAACGACAAATTTATCTTGATATCGCATGTTTCTGCTTCAACAAAGAGAAATCAACTGCAGTTAAATATTGGGATGCGATTTTTGGGTATCCTACTTAAATTGAGGTCAATATCCTCAAACATATGTCTCTGATAAAAATATCCAACAATAATAAACTATGGATGCATGACCAACTTAGAGACCTTGGAAAGAGTATCGTCCATCCAGAAAGTGGTGAAATCCATATGAAGGGTAGCAGATTGTGGTCTCCCAAGGATGCCTTCCATGTAGTTACAGAAATGGTAATCTTTACCTCTACATTTTTTTGGGTGCATCCATTCGCATCATCACCTTTTTTATCTAATTTCAAGTCAAACTAACATATGTACTCATTGGTTGCTACTTTTATTTTCCAGGGAACCGGAGACATAGTGGTGCTCAATCTTGGTACAGTTGACCCCAATAAGACGTATAGATTTAAGCAAAAGCAATTTGCGGGCTTGGTCAACCTTAGGTTCCTTCAATTGGACCATGGAAACTTTGAAGGAGACTTTAAGAATGGTTTCTATAATTTGAGATGGCTCTCTTGGAGCAATTGCCCCTCAAAATTTCAAGCTACTAACTTTGGGTTGAAGAACTTAACGATTCTCACGCTATCTGGGAATAACATTACTGAAGATTGGGGAGGATGGTGTCAATTTATGGTATGTTCTCACAACATTCTTTTGCATTATATTTACTCTTCCTCTTTTCTAAGTGTCTACTCAATTACTTAATAGGTAGCAAAACAATTGAAAATCCTACAGCTCAATGATTGTCCATTCCTTAGAAAGACACCCAAGTTCTTTGCAATCTTGCAACTGGAGAAATTGATTCTTAGATGCCTTTGACTAAGAAAGATTGACGAGTCCATTGGCAATCTAAAACATCTTGATTACCTAGAGATAAAGAGTGAAGCTATTGAGTCACTATCGGAGTCCATCGGCGGTCTAAAATCTTTGACGGTGCTAAGAATAGATTGGACACCCTCAATGGTGCCTCACTCGATTGGTAATTTAGCAAAGGTCAAGTCTTTAATCTTGCCACGCAAGGAACTTCAAAAGCTTCCGACTCTATCGGACAATTGGAGTCACTACTTGAGCTAGATGTCCGATATTTAAAAATCAGTGAATTACCTCATTCTATTGGAAATCTTGAAAGGTTGAAAGTTTTATGCATCTCGAATAGCTATCTAATAGAAAAGCTGCCGGACTCGATTATGAGGCTCCAGTCACTGGTCGAGTTGGATTTTAGCAATTCGAGAATCAAAAGATTACCTGATTGTATTGGAAATCTAAAAAGGTTGCAAGTTTTATGTTGCTGGGGTTGCTATTTAGAAGATCTACCAGACTCGATTGGGAGGCTCCAATCACTGGTCAAGTTGGATTTGAGCAATTCGAGAATCAGAAGATTACCTGATTGTATTGAAAATCTAAAAAGGTTGGAGGAACTAAATTTGAATGATAGCATAAGTGAACTTCCAAAAACCATAGGAATGTTGGAAAATCTAAAAGAGTTAAATGCCCAATCTAGACATCTAGAGAGGGAAATTCCTAGTGAAATTGGGGCACTATCCTTGTTGTATTCTCTAAACTTATCTTATGGCCGCTTTAGTGGATTGCCGACAACCATCAATCGGCTTACAAATCTCAAAACACTTTGTTTACATGCTTGTGGTTCAATTCAACAGCTGCCGGAGCTTGCCGAGAGTCTATGGGAATTAACTCTTTCGTCAGAGTCGCTGACCACGATCTTTGACTGCTCAAACCTAACCAATTTAGTTTTCCTTGATGTGACCGTAAAATCAATGCAAGAACTCAAAACGGAAGGGATTGTGAGACTACTTGCTCTGAGAGAATTGGTCCTGCATGTTGGAAAATTGGCCTTGCCACCAACTGATTTCAGTTCCCTCTCTAAGCTACGAATGCTCGACATAAGTTGTGCTGAGCCCCAATCTCTTATTGGGCTCCCATCCAGCCTTAAATATTTGTATTTAAAGGATGACCAGTCACCGATAAATTGGTCAATCTTTTCCAACTTGGAGAATTTGTCGGTGTTGTCTATTGATGGATATTCATCGAGAGAGATTCGATTCGAGGTGCTTGGAGAGCTAAGAAAATTAAATAAAATGTGGATGTCCGACTATCCATTGCTCAAGACGCTGCCCGTTCTACCCGGTCTGAAGGAGATCCGGTATTTGCACTTGAGTCAATTCCCTCAGCTAACTGAGATTCAGGGTTTGGGAGAATTGAAATTACTGGAGCATTTGACTTTCTCGGGCTGCAATTCCATCAAAAGCTTAAACGAATTTGATCTGTCTAATCTATAGAATCTATACCTATTATCGTTCGATAGATGTGAATCACTGGAGAGCGTGTTGGGTATGCCAAAATCTTGTGATCTCTTCGTCACTAACTGCCCGAAGCTCAATAGAGAAGGATAAGGTATTTATCATTTGATTGGCAAAGATAGTCGATGATGGTAAGTCCATAGGACTATAGTTCGTTTTTTTACAACGTCTTTTTTTGTGAGTTTTCTTTCAGCTAAGCTTTCATCTTAGTTCTAGAACCACTACTTTTATTTGTTCATCCTGTTATCTCTGAGTGAAATTCCTTTTTCGTGTGAAATGAACATGCGGTACTTTCACTCGCCTCCACAATGGTGATTCTTAGCTGGTTTATGTTGCGCATGAGCATGATGTCAAGGTTGACATGCTTCATGGCACCTAACTTGCTTAGATAGTAAGCACACTAAAGATGCTAACAAGTGCTAGGTTTTGTTGAAAGAGTGAATTGTTGATGCCTATTTTGCAGTATGAGTGATTTGGTTACTTCCTTCATGAAGATATGGAGGTGCTTTTCTTGTTGCTTCTGACCTGAAGTTGAAAAGCCTCAAGTTTTGAGTCATGGTGTGATTTGTGAAGTTTTTTCTCCATTCTAGTATTTAGCCATTTATGCGTGAAATTTGTGCTGTGAGCAATTGATATTAGAGTAAACTTGTTGATATGGTTAAGCCACCATGTCGCTGAAGACTAGGTTTAGTTGCCTTGAATTGTGCATTAGGCCATTTCTAGTGGTAGGAAAGAGTAACTTTGTGTCGTTGAAGACTGGCTTGTGCTTATTCTTTCTAGTGACTTATTACACCTTACCTCATCTCTCTGTCTGTGCTAATAATGTGGTTATTGTAAACTTGTTAAATAAACATATTTAATCTTTGTGTCTATCATTCTTACATTTGCTAATGAAATGTTTTTGTGCTAGCTCCTCTAAGGCCATGGTGAAAGGTTCTTTTGGACGTCTAGGCTTTGGCAAGACAGACATTGTTAGTGCTGCAGCAGCAGCTTGTTCTCTTCAATCCATATCAGTGAAAGGGTGACCTCTGGATAAGTACATCGGTACTTTTAAGCAAGCTGTAAGAAGCTTCTTTTCAAATACATGGATGTTGATTGAGTTTAACTATGCAATCTTCTATAGAACTTTGTTATTTCCGGACATTTCACAATTTTGTGCTTTCTTCTGTTGCTCTTGTATGCATTTAGTAGAGGTTCCTTCATCTATGCTAGCAGTCAAAATAGGATAACTAGCAGCAACAATGAGGATCTTCCCACTGCAATCAAGGTGTTCTAATCATATTATTTTCAACAACAGCAATGATGATCCTCTCATAACTACTGAAGTGGCCAAGTTAAAATGGTTCATGAGCTTCCTCACGCTTGAATGAGAGAATCCTTATGAAGATTACGAGAGAGATTAAGACATAAGATATTTGAAGCTTTTCTCTACTAGAAATTTGAAATTGATGATCAAATGTCTGCTGGATATTCTATTTTGCACATTGATGGCATTGGTTTTGTCGGCAAAATGGAGAGATTTTGAATATTTATGAGTAACGGCAATTAGAAAATTACTGGTCTTGATATATTCTTGAAGGCAGAAGGTGCAGCACCTTGGCATCTCTTTTTTAATGAATTTGATTCCATTGCTATGATAACACGGAGGTCACCAACCATGTTGTTGATCAAGTTGGTTTCTTGCATTCATAGCATTTTTAAGGTGGTCATGTGAAATATATTCAATGGTATGACTCACTAGTGGTATGTTATTCATTGGTGCAGTTATTTACCTAATTAGATGGTGTTGCAGTTTTAATTGTCATGTTAGTGTTTGTCGAAAGAAGGTAATATTTCGTATTAAATAAGAAGAAAAAGAACACTCTTCCAATAGCACACGAACCATCGACTGCTATTGGAAATAGCATGGCCATTGTGAATGCTTCAACAAACGTTTTTTATGAAGCTTTTAGTATGGATACTATGTAATAACCTTCAAGGCAGACAATAAAATGCTAGACGTGACTTTTCCTTGATTTAGAACTGTTTATCTTTGGACACACAGTATTGGATAAACTACATATGTGTTGAAAAGAAGGTAACAAAAAATGGGCTTGCATTAATTACTTTTCGGTTGCTGATGTAGCTTACAAGAGGTATATTATGCTGGTATTAAGCCTCTACAACAGCATCAACTGATGCTGATCGTTTGAGTCTTGTAACATCTAACACGTGCAATTTCTCATTCATGACATCTTTCCCGCTTGAGGTGCTCTTTTTTTTGCTCAGGGTTCATGGGTTCATCTATCTCCTTTGAATTCTAATTCACTTTTCTTTCTAAGAATGCTTTTTCTTTATTTTATCATTGTCTAGTTTTGGGCTTTTAGTGCTAACTGAGTTGCATTTGATGTGAAGCAGTAGACCGCACTTACTTGATGCTGCACTTCTGAGACCTGGCTGGCTCAACTTGTGGTCAGTGATTTTCCTTCTGTACAGGAGAGGCTGGATATTCTTAAAACTTTTATCCAGGAAGGTAGAAACTTAGCTTCCATCCACTGCCAGTGCTTTTGCTTTTAGCATTTCGTCTTTGACATGGTCTGAAACAGGTCGTACATATTGAAATTTATGGGAATACTTGTTAAAGAACTATATAACCGCAATCCTACATTTTCAAGAAAGATGCATCTGAAAGATTACATATGAACAGAGAATTGCTAAAAACAAACAAAGAGTTAGAAACAGAGTCAATTTGAGCCGCTAAAGATCTTGTTTAGAACTTAAGGTATCTGACAGAGTAGATTTGGTGAAACACGTCAAGTTAAAAGTAAAACTCTTCTCCCATGGAGTTCTATAAAAGTCCTTCCCCGCCAACTCACCCTGAACATTGTCAATTACATGAGAACGTTTTAAAGGGTTATGTGGGTTAGATCTGCAACTCGCTCAGGTGAGGCTTAGGTAAGTTTAGATGTCCAATGGTAAATCACTTTCAACCTCAGACCTTGAGATTGGTAGATTTCACATCTACTGATGTTGCTCAGGAAAAAATATATATATATGAGAAAGGCCTTTATAGCTCATTCCATGGAACCAGACTAGAACTTACCTTTGGGTATCATTTAGTATAACTTTTCTAAGATATCGTCATCCTCTCTTTTTCTTTTCTTTCACTAATTGGGAAGATATTGGGTGGATTCAATTAATTATATTAATCCAGTTCTGTCTAATCAGTCGGTAAAAATGGCAGCCATTGGACAATGTTGAAGTTTTGCTGAGTGTATGCTTTAATGCCCTTGTGCAGCTTCCTTTGGCCAGTGATGTGGACTTGGATACATTAGCTCATATGGCTGAAGGATTCAGCGGAGCGGATCTTCAAGCTCTGCTTTCAGATGCACAGCTTCAAGCTGTTCACGATCTCCTCGATAGCAGAGGTCAACATGGGAAAGAGCCAACAATAACTGACTCTCTTCTGAAGTCCGTTGCTTCCAAGGCGAGGCCGTCAGTCTTTGATGCTGAAAAGAGAAGACCCCATAGAAATTCTTTTCCTTCATCGAATTCTATCATCTCTCCCCAAGACTAGGATTGTGCGTCTCCAATCAGAATTTGAACTGCAGATTATGACAGCGGCTTATCATGCAGCTGTTGTAGTTAATCCTTGCAATAATTTCATTCTCATATGGGGACGGGACATTTATAGAACAATTCATCAGGTGGGTTTGCGATTTCCAGTCAAGAATTTCGAGCAGTCACGACATTTTGGCAGCTGCTATTTCCACAGCTTCTTTGGCTTAGGCACCGCATTCAAAGTGAGGAGACATAATGTAAGCTGAATTGTTAATTTTAGGCAGTCACGATATTAAGCCAAAGTCCGTTGAACTGTGCTAGATCTTCATTTGTGTGGTTTGTAGAACAGAATTGTGATGGTCGATCGGTGTTAATTTCAAAACCATGCTCTTGTTTGTTTTACCATAACAGCATGGAGAATAAGTTAGGAATACTAAAAAATACTCATAATCTTTGATGATGTATAATCAAAGTCTAATTTCTTTTATTATCATATTTTCGTAGAACACGAATGAAATCATTGTGAATTAGTCCTTGCTTGTTTTATTATCATATTTTCAAGTTGACATCTCTAAATCATTTAAGACATGAATTGTTTCTCGACGATCTATGCTTGAGTTATATTCTTACATTGTCCGTACTGTGTTCGATAAAATGCATATGAGAAATCGTTGTGAATTAGTCTTAGCCATCGGTCTATCTTAACAAGTATTATAACACATCACATATGTTGACATTCGTGTTGTCAGTCATTATGTGGAAATTTATGTATGTTTCAATAATCACTGAGAACATTTCAAAATTGTCTCTTGCTTTCTTTTCTATTTGTCTGCGCTAGGGATCAACCGTGATGTTCATCATTGAGGTGATGATGTAGAGGGTGCGCATGATTTGGAACGAAAAGAAATAAGTAAAAATTTTAGAACATAATTTTGTTTAGTAATGCAATTTCATTTTTTTTTTTTTAGAACAAATTTTTAGTCTAGCCAAAGGTTTGGAACAAAAAAAAGAAGTAAAAATTTTATACTTTTCTATTTTTAGAACATAAATGAGATAAAAACTCTTCTCATCGCTCGTTCTCTCTACTAGTCGAGTGCCATCGCCGATCGTTGGTTCCCACCATTCGTCACCGACCACCCCATGCTGTTTGCCCCAAGCCGTCCGCCATCGCCTGGGAGGGAGAAATTTCGTGTCGTTATCAAACGTTTATTTTTAATTAGAAATTCATCCAACAATAGAAATAGAAAAATTTATTTCAGAAATCAATTTTCTAGTCAGAATTCCTGAATCTATGCCCTCAGTACTAATCTATGCTCATTTACACTGGTTTGTCCATCGCATCTCTTATTATCTGCGTGCTTTGCTTGTCCTGTGGCCGCTTGCGTGAGTTATGAGTCGATGAAGGTTGACAGACATTGGTCCAGGGATTGAAGATGAATTATGGTGGAGCTCAGTGTGACCCTCGGATGAATTAATCTAAGGTGGAGTTTCATTGCATTAATCGTGGTGCTTGATCCTTGAACATTCGAAGAGGGTGGATTCCAGAAATAGGGAATTTTTTTTTTTTGACAGAAAACACACTGATATATTGATTAGAGATGAAAATTACATCCTGCAGCTAAAGCATCCGAATATAATAAATCCAGCAAGTCCAGCGAAAGAGAAAGATTGAAGTTTTGGGCCGGATGAGCTAGCTGGGCTTTGGCGGCCCAGTCAGCCACTAGGTTAGCCGAGCGACAGCAGTGTCGCAAAGAGAGGAGAGGAAATTGGGAAAGCCAAAATAGGGTTTCGTTGATGACTGGCCGCTGCTCCCATTACAGCAGACGAAGACCATTCACGATCTCAACTAGTTGAAGGCAGTCTGTATGAAGATCGATGGGGGTGTTATGGAGTCCTCGGTGATAGAGATGTTGGAGAGACAAATTCAGCGCCTGGAGCTCCGATTCAAAAGGTGAAGTCACTGGAAAACATCTCGAGAAAAGGTCAGTAATTTTTCCTTGATCATCACGACAAATACTGGCCATAGATCCTTCTAACTTGTTCTGTTGATAACTCCCGTCGATATTACATTTGAGGACGCCCTTTGCCGGAGGTCGCCAAAGCTGATCGGGTGGAACAGAGTCAAGGCCAGATCTTAAGCTCGATCAATGGGTACCTACACCAGAAGACTGATATGCTGATAGTTGAGCCAGAGCCGATTCCACTACCATGGAGGGATTCGGACGTTGATTCCGAAAAATAAAATGGTTTCTTTTCTTCTAGATCTGCCAAAAGATGGTGGCAACTACCGCAAGGCCAGGAGAGGGATCAGGTAACAGTACATTGTTAATTAGCCACTGAGCAACATTGGGAACGGACACTATAGAGTAGGATAAAGCGAGCTATGAGTGGGACCAAATAGAATTCGTCCATGAACACTGAAGCAGCAAATGTTCAATTGTTTCAGGAACAGAGTTGCGGCAAATTGGACAGAAGGGGTCTTGAACAATCCGACGGTTGAAAAGATTAGCTCGGGTTGCGAGGGCATTCTGGCAGACAGACCAGAGGAAGCTTCGGATTTTTGGAAGAGTCTTCATCAACCATAATTTCCGCAAGAGACTCTGATCATTCTGGTAAGAAGTTGAAACCTGTGGTGCTTGTAATTGGCTGTCTGATTTTGGGTGCGTTTGGGAACTACTTTTGGGGAATGTCTTTAGGAAAATGCAAATACCTTTGACTTAAAGGTGTTTTCCAAAATGCAACCGTGTTTGGTAAATTGCACTTTGAAAGCTCTTTGTAAAGTATTTTGAGCAAAATAGCGTTTGGGAAATTACACTTGCAAAAGATCTTTGTGGTAAAAAAAAAATTTATCAAAAGAAAAATTTTAAAAAATTGACCAAAAGGGCAGAGTGGCCGCCGGCGACCTCCAGCAACCTCCGGCGACGCCGGATCTGGGGCAGCGAGGTCGCGGGAGGACCTCGCCGCCCCGGATCTGGGTCGCGGCGGGGTCGCGCGACCGCGCCGCCCTCGGAACTGGGGCGGCGAGGTCGCGGGAGGTCGCACGACGCCGCCGCGACCCAGATCCGAGGGCCGCGAGGTCGCGCGACCCAGATCGGGGGCGGCAAGGTCCTCCCGCGACCCTGCCGCCCCAGATCTGGGTCGCGGTGACCCAGACCTTGCCGTGGGTCGCGGCGGTCGCGCCACCGCCTGGCGTCGCTCGTCTGGGCGACGGTCGCCGGCGACCGCTCGCGGAAGAAGAAGCTCGCCAAAGGAGAAGACCGTCTGCCGCCCCAGATCTGGGTTTGCGGTGACCCAGCCCTCGGTCGCGCCACCTCCGGCGTCGGTTGCGCCACCTCCGGCGTCGGTCGCGCCACCCCCCGACGATCGCCAGCGTCCCTCTAGCAGTTGCCGGCCGCTCACAGTCAGCTGGAACCGAACCCCCCCGGAGAAGATGAACAGTTGCAACACAAGGGCAAGAACCGGAAAAACAAAACATTCGTGAGGACAATTTCGGAAAAAAAAAAGTTATGAACAGTGCCCGTGTGGGCATGCCGAAAAAGCCGGAAAGCCCAAGGCAGTCCCCCCCGCCTTGGGCTTTCGGCTTCACACATGCCGGCATTCCCCGAATGCGGGCTCAAAAATTTTTCCCAAACGGCCTAGCATTTGGCCAAGTACCTTTAGGCTTCAAAGGGGCTTTGGGAAGTGGTTCCCAAACGCACCCTTTACCATTGCATAATAGTTGCTCTTAACCGTGTATGTACCGGTCGTCATAGCTGACCATATAATTCTATCTTCAGAAAATAGTGGTCGGATAGGTACTGATAGTATTTCTTGAACCACTTGTTCATCAAAAAATTCCCGAATTAATGGCATCTTCCAGGATTGGGTATCTTGATCGATGATATCTGCCACTCTAACTGGTTCTGATTGAGCTATAGGTCCGTAGATGGGTCCCATAGGTAACCAGCGATCACCCCGAATACGAATAGAAGCCCCATTCCCAATAGACCAACGTAGATTAGGTAGAGTAGAGTCCCTTCCGTGTAGGATGCTCCACCACCCCCAGGACGACCTATTTCCTTGGACAGCCGACAGAAAATCAGCAGATCGAAAATACAAAGCTTTGAACAAAGATCCCCACAGCGAGTCAAGAGCAGTTAACATTCGCCAAGCCTGTTTTCCCAAAAGTGCCTTGTTCAAAGAGAGTAGATCACGGAATCCAATTCCCCCTTGAAGTTTCTGAGTTTTCAAAACATCCCATTGCTTCCAATATACCCCTCCCTTCTACTGATTAGTACGCCACCGGAATCTCGCGATACACTTCTCAATAGATGAACAAATAGAAATAGGCAACTTAAAAATCATCATCGCATACTGAGGAATAGCCTGAATAACATATTTGATTAGGATTTCCTTCCCCCCCTTAGAAATGAACTTCTCCTTCCACCCCTCAAGCTTAGCGTTAACTCGAGCAATAATCCATGAGAACATTTCTTTCCGTGACCTGCCCCAATCTGACGGTAGGCCTAGATACTTTCCAGTCCTTTGTAGAATAGGAACCCAAAGCTCTTCAGCCATATTTTGCTGTAAAGTAATAGGGCAGTTCTTGGAGAAGATAAGGCCAGACTTGTTACAATTAATTAACTGACTAGTAGCCACACAATAAAGATTTAAAATGTTTGTTAAATTGTGACATTCTGAAGTTGTGCCAGCTTAAAAGAATATGGCGTCGTTAGCAAAAAATAAGTGCGATAATGTAGGACACCATCGATTCAACCGCAAGCCTTTAAGGTGCCCAAAACTGATAGCTTGAGTAATTAACAGTGATAAAACGTCCGCCACAAGAATAAATAGATAAGGGGAAATGGGATCACCTTGTCGTAGACCTCGAGTTGGAGAGAAATAGGGTAGAATTTCACCATTGAATTTCACACCGAGTGAGGAGGTAGTAACACATAACATAATCCAATCTACCCATCTTGGATGGAAACCAAGCTTAAGGAGGTAATCTCGTAAGAAATCCCATTCAATTTTGTCGTAGGCTTTTTTCATGTTTGTTTTCAAAATAGCACTAAAAGTTTTGGTAGTGTGGTGCATGCGGAAATGATGAAGGACTTCTTGTACAATTAGGACATTATCTTGGATCTGGCGGTCTTTGACGAACGCTGATTGTTCTTTAGAAATTAGAACAGGCGATAAAGGTTTGAGTCGATTAGCAAGCACCTTAGATATAACTTTGTATGCAAAGTTGCATAAACTTATGGGACGGTATTGATCCAGTGTTTCAGGTTGGGAAGTTTTGGGAATGAGGTTAAGGATAGTTTGGTTAAGACCTGGAGGCATTTCTTTAAATTGCATGAACTTCTGGACTAATTCAAACAGGCTGTCTTTAACTGTTTCCCAATGCTCTTGATAAAACAGGCCTGTTAAGCCATCTGGTCCCGGAGCTTTAGTGGCTGCCATTTGGAATGTAGCCTGGCGAACCTCCTCACAGGTGAGAGCAGCTGTCAGCTGATGATTCATCTCCAGTGTTACAACTGTTCTGCACTGGTCGAGGAGCAGGAGGTAGTTACGATGTCCCTCTGAAGTATAGAGCTTGGAAAAATAGGAGAGAGTCATCAACTGAAGTCCTGGTAAGTCTCGTATCCACTGCTGATTTTCATCTTGTAAAATGGTTATACGATTCCGTTGGCGGTGCTGAATAGTTGATGCATGAAAGAAATGAGTATTCTTGTCTCCCCATTTGAGCCATTTAATTCGAGAGCGTAAGGCCCAATATTGTTCCTCCCTTTGCCAGACTTGTCGTATTTCGTCTTTTAAAAGCAAGATCTATTTCTTATCAACCGGAAAAGTCTGATTAATAAGATGTTTTAATTTGTCCTGCAGGGTAAGTAGATGTTGTTGATCATTGGAGAATTTCCGACAGCTCCATCTTTGAAGTGCTACTGTCACATTGCCGACATTCCGGGTAAAATCATTATATTGTGAGTCAGCTGATTGCCATACTTTTGAAATAAGTTGGCTACATTCAGGGTCATCATTCCAGAAGGCCTAAAAAACAAAGGACCTACTCACTTTAGGGCGAATTGGCGATGTGTCCAGCACCAGGGGACAATGGTTAGAGCCCACGGGTGGCAAAGCAGTAACTTCAGCTGCAGGAAACATAAAATGCCAGTCCATCGAGCTTACCATCCGATCCAACTTTGCTTTGACCAGCTCCTCGCCATCTCGATTATTCAACCAGGTAAATTTGCAACCTTTGCCTTCTAATTCAGTGAAAGCACAATCATCTAACATAGTGCGGAATGATTGCATTCGATGTTGCAATGCAGGTCGTTTACCAATCTTCTCCCAAGGGTAGAGTACTTCGTTAAAATCCCCCGCACAGAGCCAAGGCAAAGTATTGTGAGAGTAAATGTGCCGAAGATCATCCCATACCACCTGGCGTTGTTGGAAATCAGTTGGAGCATGAAGAAAGGTAAGACGAATTGTCCGTCGATGCTGGCCTAAATCACAATTTATGTCTAACCAATATTGTGTAGCTGTGATTACCTTTAAAGAGATGGGATCATTCCAGAATGCTGCTAAGCCGCCCGCCAGACCCACTGGATCAACAAAATAGGAATGAGAAAAGGTTAGGATTTGTTGCACTTGCTTCAGCTTTGCTGCAGTATTTTTAGTCTCCATAAGTAGTATTACGTCGGGCTTTTCTACGGTCGTCATGACCCGTAGGGCTCGAACTGTCAGGGGATTGCCCAAACCCTGACAGTTCCAACAAATGAGCTTCATTTGTGAAGTGGTGGCTGTTTAGGGCCAGCCACCAGAGCCCGATCTACAGTCTCCATTGCGAGGAAAACAGGTGCATCCAGCAAATTGAGGTCAGAAGGTTCCTCAATGCTAATATTCTTAGATTCGTATGGATTGTATCTTCTCTGTTTTTTAGCTGATCCAAGAAAGGGTTTCGAGCGAGGATTAATTAGTTTCCTGGATGTTTTGCTGTCCATAGGTGAGGATTGTACACCCTTTAGCTTTTGGTCAACAGCAACAAGAGCTGTGCTATGCATTACCAATGGTTGTGGAATTGAAACTGAAGGAACTGTAGACTTATTGCGGTAATTCTCGGACTCCCTTTGTAAAGTGTCGTCTACAGTCATAGATGGAGGAGGCATTAACTGAGCTGTTGGAATCCTTGTAGGGGGAGTTTCAGGAATAACTTCTTCTGTCTACTCAGTTGAGGTAGGTGATTCATAAAAGAGTTTCCAGTAAGGACTATGCAGTTTAACTTCAGCTCGGAGCCATGGTCCATAGGCCATCTTTTCTCTTCCCTCATGTTTATCTTCAGAGTAGGGAATATCTTTACAATACATTGTGTAATGCCCAAGTCTACCACAGGAAAAACAGAAATGGGATAGTCGTTCGTACCGAAAATCCAGCCAAAAAGGTGTACCCTGAATTCGTATAAGCTTTCCTGTGATAAGAGGTGCATTCACATTGAGTTGAACATGAACTCTGCCTGTTCTTGTGTGATATCCTTCCTTTGAATCCATCTTCACCTCTTTAATCTCACCAAGATGTTGGACAGCTTTTCGGAGCATACGTTCGGAAGACCATTCAAGAGGTAGGCCAATGACTTGTATCCAAAAATCACAGGTTGAGAAGTCATAACAGTGAAGAGGAGTATTAGGAATCCATTGTTTAAAATTAACCAAGTGGCCTGAAAAGAGCCAATGTCCACCATCAAGAACTTTTTGCATATCTTCATGGGTCTTGAACTTTATAATATAGAAACCTGTCTCACTCTGTGATATTTCTGCAGAATCTATCCGCCAAGCTTTCCGAAGCGTAATTTGAAGTGCAGGAAGATTAATAGATGGATCGGACAAAATTTTTGCAACTAAGGTTAAACGGCATGCCTCGACCGCATCAGCAGGTGGTGTATCATCCCAATCTTCAATAATTTTTTCTGTAGTGAGACGACTAAGAATAGAACAAAGAGCCGCTAGACGTGAAGATGTAGCGGAATCATTGGAGTCCATCTTACGAATAATCTCATCGAATTAAGCAGAGAAAACAACAACATAGGCCGCGACAAGTGCAGTGGATGGAGAAGAACAACAATTCAATCCCATGCAAGACAATCGCCAAGTAAAGAAGACATGCAAGAAGTTAACCCGTGATAATCGGCATCAAAATCGGCTAAGGCAACATAATTCTGAGTCCAACAGAGACGAGGGATGAAGCCGATGCAGAAAAAAGTAGACGCCCTTCAAACTATGAAGTCCGGCACAAAGGAGAAGAAGCATGAAAAGCAGACATGGGGAGACTGTGTAAGTTGCCAAGTCGAGAGAAAATTAGTGTAGTGTATGGGTTGAAAGTACTGTAGGATACTGATGGGTTTTCTGTGGAGAAATATGGGTGAGGGTTTTAAAGAAAACTGCCATTAGAGGTAGAGAGAGCTCGACAAAACGAGAGAATGTGTGGGTAGTTGACTCCCTTGATTTTCGCCTAGAAATAGGGAATTAAGCGTAGAGGATGAGAACAAAACGCCAGAAAAGACAAAATAGAAAAATCATATAAAAAAAAAAAGAGGAAGAAAGGAGAAAAATAGAGAATAATGAAATGGGCTTAATTAGGCTTAATGAGCTTTGGGTTCTATTATTTTAATGAATTTGGGCTTTGCTTGGTTGGGCTTTTACCAAACAAGCCCATTTTGTTTACATGGGCCCCCAAGCTTTCTTAAATTCAGACCCATCGACCTAGAGATCCAGCTTGCATATGAACGAGGCCCGGGGCCTAGCCAGTGTCCCATTTTATCATAATAGATAATACACAATAAAAACAAAAAAATAATCATAAAAAAATCGAAAATAAAAAATTGGAATATAATTAGAAAAATTACAAGACTGTTGATTTCTTTCTCAATATCAGCAAAATTCATCTTATCGGCATTCTGAATTACTAGAACAATCAAACCCTGTGTGAAAGAATATCGAATCATCTTTAACAATAATTTCTCATTAGAGTCTATATGTACCTAATGATCAAAAGACAAATTCCCTATACTTGGCCCACGCTTAGAGAGAAATTTCATGGAAAGGTCAGGGAATCTATTCGGTCATTTTTTGGAGACAAAGGGCTACACCAATAATGTGTTAGGGGGAAAAAGGGGTGTTGATGCTATAAAATCGCAACATTAGATCATCACTTCTCATGTTTAATATCCTTGGAATGATGGAGGTATCCAAAATCAAAGAACAAGAACCGTCGCTCTAAATCCTTGGTCTCCATCCTAGTGATTTTCTAAAGCTTAAGAACAACGCTGAAGGAAATCATAATATGCTTCAGAAACGTTGATAAGAGAGTGCGTTAGACAGGTTTGAACTAGGAGCCCGTGCTCCATATAAGTCGGTGCTAAGCAAATGAAAAGAAACCTCTTTCGTTGTGGTGAGAGTAAAGGTGAATTGTTGTTGGATATTTCAATAATATTTTGAAATATTAATAATAATAACTTTCATAATAGTTATGACCGCATTGAAGACCATTATTATTTTTAACGGTCATATAACGGTTTCTTAACGGTCATACAACGGCTTTCCAATCGTTTTATAGCGTTTAATTTATTTTTCAAATAAATCATTCAGTATTTTACAACAGTTCTTTTAACGGCTACATTTTGTCTGAATATAAAATCTCACAAGACAATCTTAAAAATACACACCGAATGAAAGAGAATATTCTTTCTTTTTGAAATCTTTCATTTCCTTTTTTTCTTGCTGGGTTATATACAGACGTTGTTTCTGTTCCTTCTAATATTCAGTGCGGAATATAGAAGAAGGTATGTTGTATCTTGAGAGGATAGCCATCAGAAGCCTATCGCACCGAGTTTCGCACTCCGAGGGGCGGAATTATCCTTAAGAATAGTGCTTACGTTTGCACGCTTCAGACAAATTTATTTGTTCTTACCAGCATTTTTCTACAATCTTAAGGATAAGTCCCATGGAGCATCAAGTCGATACTGCTGCCGATGCCTCAATCTCCACCAGTCCAGTTGCACTACCACCACTACCACATATGTCCTATGCCAAACCATTCCCCGACATATCAAAGATTGAAGTTTTCAATGGCAACAATTTCAGAATGTGGCAAGAAAGGGTTTTCTCTATCCTATATGTGCACGGCGTGGCTTTCGCACTTACGGAGGCCGAACCAACTGATAACAAGCTTTGAGATCAATGGATACATGCTAATAAGATATGTAGGCACACAATTATTAGTACTCTTTCTAATGAATTGTTTGATGTCTACTGTCTATACAAGGAAGCGAAACAAATATGGGACTCCATGATTGCAAAGTACACTACCGAAGATGTGGGCAGACAAAAATTTGTAATCGGGAATTATTATCGATGGGAAATGTCCGATGATAAGGAGATCAAGACACAAATCAATGAACATCACAAGCTAGTGGAGGACTTGAAGGCAGAAAACATCAACTTACAAGAAGAATTTCTTGCGGGCCTACTAATTGAAAAGTTGCCTGAGTCTTGGAATAACTACAAGCAACAACTCAAGCACAAGGACAAGCAATTGTCACTAGCCAATCTGATCGTGCATATCATCATAGAGGATACAACTCGCAAGGAGATCAAAATTGCCAAAGCTAAGGAAATTGCTACCAGGGCAAATTTGGTGCAAGGCAAATTTCAACATTGCCAAAACAGGTATTATAACAAAAAACCTGATTACAAACCCAAGGTTGCTCACCCCACCTTCAAAAAGAAAGGCTTTTGCTTTGTTTGTGGAAAACCAGGTCATCATGCAGCGCACTGTAGAAAGAGAATACTGGGAAATGACAATCTTGCTAAACCAAAAGTCAATTTGGTTAAAGCAGATGACTCTAATGATATAATTGTTGTGGTTATTTCCCAAGCCAACATTGTGGCCAATGTGAAAGAATGGGTGGTAGACTCAGGTGCTACCAGGCACATTTGTGCAAACAAAAATGCCTTTTCCTCTTACATGCTAGTTGGGGAAGGAGAAAAAATTATTTATCTTGGTGATTCAAGAACAGCTCAAGTTCTTGGGAAAGGAAAAGTTCTTCTCAAGCTCACATCTGGCAAGACTTTGGCCCTGAATGATGTATTACATGTCCCTAATATAAGGGCAAACCCGATCTCGTAGCGCTTTTAGGAAAGGTTGGGGTGAAGGTGTCATTCGAATCCGATAAGATTGTAATGACAAAAAATAACGTCTTTGTGGGAAAGAGTTATTGTAATCAAGGACTTTTTGTTCTTAATGTTTCTAATGTTATCAATGAAAATACTATCGCTTTCGCTTACTTGACTGAACCGTTGATTTATGGCATGGTAGATTAGGTCATGTTAGTATTTCTTATATTAAGAAAATGCAAAAACAAGGTTTAATTTCTGAAATTAAAAACCCATGTTTTAATAAATGTATAATATGTGCCGAAACAAAATTAACAAAAAAGCCTTGTATTTCGTAAATAGAGAATCGATTTGTTGAGTTTAATTCATACCGATCTAGGAGATTTAAAACAAACTATGAGTAGATGAGGTAAAAAATATTATGTGACCTTCACTGATGATTATTCTAGATTTACCAAAGTTTATTTACTTAGGCATAAAGATGAAGCTTTTGATATGTTCCTTTTGTATAAAGCTGAGGTAGAAAACCAATTGAATAAAAGGATAAAAAAGAATTAGATCGGATAGAGGTGGAGAATATGTATTGCTTAATAAATTTTGTGAAAAGGAAAGAATAATTCATGAAACTACACCTCCTTATTCCCCTAAATCTAATGGCATAGGTGAAAGAAAAAATAGGACTTTGAAAAAGATGATGAATTCTATGCTTGTTAGTTCTAACGCTCCAAATAATTTATGGGGTGAAGCTATTTTATTTGCATGTCACATCCAAAATAGAATACCTCATAAGAAAATAGGCAAAACACCCTATGAATTTTGAAAAGGTTATCGTCCTAATTTAAAATATTTGAAAGTGTGGGGGTGTCTTGCTAAGGTTATGCTTTCTAATTCTAAGAAAAGGAAAATAGGCTCTAAATCATATGATTGCATGTTTATTGGTTATGCTGAACATAGTGCTGCATATAGATTTCTTGTATTAAAAAGTGACATGCTTGATAATAATACTATAGTTGAGACAAAAAATGCAGAACTTTTTGAGCATATTTTTCCATTAAGCGTTGATAATATTTCTCCTGCACCTCTTCATAAAAACGTTTTAGAAAATTCAAATGATGAATTGAGAAGGAGCAAAAGAATAAGGAAATAAACTTCTTTTGGGAATGATTTTTATACTTATCTTATTGATAATAAACTCCTTTGACTTATTCTCGAGGCAAAAGTATCTTCCTCATAAAGCAATTTTTGGAAAGAAACTATAAAAATCGAGATTGATTCTATCTTACAAAATCAAACTTGGAAATTAGTTGATTTACCACCCGGTGCAAAACCAATTGGCTGTAAATGGATTTTTAGAAGAAAATATAATCCCGATGGTTCTATTGATAAATATAAAGCAAGATTAGTTGCAAAAGGTTTTACACAAAAACAAAATGTTGATTATTTTGACACTTTTGCTCCAGTTATGAGAATTTCATCTATTCGTGTTTTAATTGCTTTGGCTTCCATTTACAAACTTATTATTCACCAAATGGATGTTAAAACAGCTTTTTTAAATGGTGATTTGGAAGAGGAAATTTACATGGTGCAACCTGAAGGCTGTATTTTTCCTGGCCAAGAAAATAAAGTTTGTAAACTTGTTAAATCTTTATACAGCTTAAAGCAAGCGCCAAAGCAATGGTATGAGAAATTTAATGATGTTCTAGTTAATAATGAATTTTTCTCTATTGGAGTAGATAAATGTGTATATACAAAAAGTGTTTATGGTGAATTTATAATTATTATCTTATATATTGATGACATGCTTATTTTTGGTACGTGTATTGATGTAGTGAATGAAACAAAATGTTTTTTGACTTCTAAACTCGATATGAAAGACATTGGGGAAGCTAATATTATTTTGGGTGTTAGAATCGTAAAGAGTGATAGTGGCCTAATGCTTACTCAAGGGCATTATGTGGAGAGACTACTTAAAAAATTTGATCACTTTGATGTTAAACCTGTGAATACTCCTTATGATTCTACTATTCAATAGTGAAAAATAAAGGAGATGGTGTGGCTCAGTTTAAGTATGCTCAAATTATTGGGAGTTTGATGCATTTGATGAATTATACTCAACCTAATATAGCTTATGTTGTATGTAGACTAAGCAGATATACACAAAATCCCAATGATGATCATTGGACTACTTTGAGCAGATTAATGAAATATTTGAGAGGAATCATGAATTATGGTATTTTATATAGTGGATTTCTCGCTGTATTAGAAGGATACAATTATGCTAATTGGATTTCAGATTCAGATGAGACAAAATCCACTAGTAGATATGTGTTCACCCTTGGTGGAGGTGCTGTAACTTGGAAGTCAACCAAACAAACAATAATTGCTAATTCCACTATGGAGTCAGAGTTTGTGGCTCTAGAATTGGTTGGCAATGAGGCTGAGTGGTTAAGGAACCTCTTAGCGGATATTCCTTTGGGAATAAAACCGACACCTTCTGTGTCTATGCACTGTGATTGCCAAGTGGTAGTAGCCATTGCAAAGAATAAAACTTTCAATGGTAAAAATAGACACATCCGATTGAGACATGATGTAGTAAAGCAACTACTTAAAGATGGAATTATATTCATCGATTTTGTAAAGTCAGAAGTGAATTTGGCCGATCCTTCGACTAAACCTATGGGAAGAAAATTAATTTATGACACATCGAGGGGAATGGGACTTAAGCCAATTGAAGAAAAGCGACAGTGATGATAACCCAACCTATGTGATTGGTCATCCCATGAATTAGGTTCATATGGGTAATAACAAGTCACTTGTTGTTCTAGTGATGCACTATTAAAAATTATTATCCATCCTAAGATAAGAATGATGCAAAACTGCAAGGAAAATAGAGGTTGAGCTAAGCTCTTAATAAAATTTCATAGCCATTATTGGTGGTGTATTAAGCTGCAAAATACATTTCATGGAATCACCTATATAAGTGTGGGGTGGGACCACTCCTATGAGAATTTTTGGCAAAAATCTCTAAAGCACTTATGAATAAACCAAACACGCGCATGGCCTATTAGCGCAAAACCGTGTTGAACAACAAAATTTGTGGGAGTGCAATGTGATTGATAAAAATTATAATTCACAAAAGAAATTTTTGGTTCATAGAAGTTTCAAACTTCACCAATAATTTCGTGAATTATATTTCGTTTTTTCTAGGGCTGGTTCATAGCCTAACAAGCACTAGTTCCGATGCATTACACTCCAATAACCCAACATCATATTAATTTTATTTTCAAAATATTTTGAAATATGTGGGGGATTGTTGGATATTTCAATAATATTTTGAAATATTAATAATAATAACTTCAATAATAATTATGACCGCATTGAAGACCATTATTATTTTTAACGGTCACATAACGGTTTCTTAACGGTCATATAACGGCTTTCCAATCGTTTTGTAACATTTAATTTATTTCTTAAATAAATCATTCATTATTTTACAACGGCCCTTTTAATGGCTACATTTTGTCTGAATATAAAATCTCACAAGACAATCTTAAAAATACACACTGAATGAAAGAGAATATTCTTTCTTTTTGAAATCTTTCCTTTCCTTTTTTCTTGCTGGGTTATACACAGACGTTGTTTCTATTCCTTCTAATATTCAGTGCGGAATATAGAAGAAGGTATGTTGTATCTTGGGAGGATAGCCGTCAGAAGCCTATCACACCGAGTTTCGCACTCCGAGGGGCGAAATTATCCTTAAGGACAGTGCTTACGTTTGCACATCTCAGACAAATTTATTTGTTCTTACCAGCATTTTTCTACAATCGTTACTTGTCAAAGTATGAAGAACTAGCCCATTTAAAGAAGAAAGAACAAATAAAAGGGAAAAAAGCCACAACAAATCACAAACTTTACCCGTGTGATGCATTTAGTCTAAATATTGTTACAATACCAAACTTATATTTGTGCGACATATTTATCCCAAACTTTTTTTATGATACCAAAATCTCCAAGCTCTTTTCCGCACCAAATTTTAAGGGTGAGTATGTCACATGAATACAATTTTAGAATTTTTGGTATCACAAAAAGAAGTTTTGGAAGAATACATCCCACTGTACAAAATTGAGGTAAGTATGTCACTTAGATAAAAGTTTGAGGTTTCTGGTGTCATAAAAACAAATTTAAGATACTTCACCAAAAAAAAAAAAAAAAAACAAATTTAAGATAAATATGTCGCTATGGACATAATTTAAGATTTTTTTTTTTATGATTGTTACATTTTTTTTAAACAAAATAAACACTTAATAGCAAGCAACAAATGTCATGTGATGTGGCATCCCAGAAATTCAAAGCCGAGCCATAAGGTGTGTTAAAGTCTTTAATTTGATGATTGGTGCTTGTGATTGTGGAAATTTAAATTTAATAAGATTTATAATCTATGCTTGGCCATATGATTTAAATTTCAATAACCAAAAATATCCCAAAGACTTTGGCCAAGATTGAAAATTTAAATTTAGAAATATTTATAGAAGGAATTTCAAAAAAAAAAAAGGGAAAAGAGGGTTAAAATTCGAATGGGCCTTGGACCCATTAGCCTAAAGCTTGGTGGGCCAAGCTAGTAAGCCCATTAGAGCCCAAGAAGAGGATTCGACTAGCCCAAGGGGAGTGGCCGGATGGGCCTAAGCCCAAGCCCAAACCAAATTTAAAAAGAAAACCCAATGAGACAAGTGGCAAATGGCAAGAGCATGCATTGGTGGGTTTGTAGGCAATCTCATGATTGCTAATCATGGGATTAGGGGAGTATAAAAGGGATGAGGAGAGAGAGAGTGGCCGGTTCTTTGCTCATTCAGCCGAGAGAGGGTGAGAGAGAGAGAGAGAGAGAGAGAGAGAGAGAGAGAGGGAGAAACCGAGAGGGGAAGGAGGCGGAGCCGAGGGGTGCCGCCGTTCGTTCACCATCCGATCGCCGTGTTCCGCCGCCGTTCGTCATCGTTTGTCCATATTAGAGGCAAGTGGAGTCCTTAACTTCTCTTGCATGTTTGTTTTGTTGGTTGCATGTTCGATTTTAGGTGTGATTTGTGCGAAAAACCGAGGTAAGAGTTGGTTATTTTCAAACCGTGTGACTGTTCTTGTTCGGTTTGTGGGAGTCAGTAGCTTGTTTGAGCTTGCATGTGTGTTTGGAGTCCGATTTTGGCTTCGATGTCTTCATGGAAGTTGTATCTAACGTCTTGTACTATAACATAGTGAAATTTCGTGGAAAATGATGGAGATATGAGGGGTTAAAGTTCCATTATACGGAGACCCTAGATCTGTGAAGTTTTCGCTGACCTCTTGCTAGATTCTTGTTTGCATGTTAACTTGTGTTGAATATTTGATTTCGATGTCTTCATAAACATTGTAGGTAACATCTTAAGCTACAAAATAATCAAATTTTAAGCAAAAATAACAAGTATAGCTCGGTGAATCGGCTCGATCTTGAAAATGATGGTTCTGGTGAGGTATTTCGAGACATCCGAGACTTCATGGACTTAAATGGTGACCATACTTTGGTTATTTGACCTAGATCTCTTCATGAAACTTGTAAAGCACACCTTGGTACATAACATACTCAAATTTCAGAGGAAACGAAAGAGAATAGATGGGTAAAATCTAAAACTTTCGGAGATGTGTGTTCTGGACGACGCGGTAGTGGTTCCAGAGGTATTGTGGGGCTGTATAAATTAATCTAAAAAGAATTTGGCTTGGAGTTCTTCATGAAAAATTCACGAAAATGTGTTGGCTATCACCCTGTAAAATTTCGTAATTTTTGAAGGCCATATGAGTATTTTAATCGAATTTATTTGGAAACTGTGCAATTCTGGTCATTATCCGAATATCATGTGCTATTTTGTGGAAATTGTGAAATTATGAGAAATTCAATTTGGCCATGAATTTTGTATGAAATTGTGATCCTATTGATTTTTTTAGTGATTGTTTGAATATTATGATTTTGGGAAAATCATAGATATTAAATTTAATATTTATTTATGAAAATAAATAAATATAATAATATAATAATATAATATAATAATAATAATAAAATAATAAGGGATTATTTTATTGGCCATGAATTTCATTGAATTTGTTATGCATTGTTATATGACATTGGTGTATGTATGATTATAAATTGTGATGCATGTGTGAATCATATGCCATGTAATAATAAGATTAAAAGGATGGTGAATGTGGAAAATGATATGTGAGTAAGAGGATGTGGTGGAGGATGAGGCCGGAATGCACAGAGATGCATTGCCGGAATTCCCTGGGAGATTTAGGATGCCCGGAATGTGGTGGGCCGGAAGCCCTGTCGGAGGTTTTTGCCCGAAGGGAATGCCTAGCGATGCCAGGATGTGGGTGCAAGATGCCTGGCTAGAAGGGTAAAGGCCGAAAGCCCTGTCGGAGGTTTCTACCCGAAGGGAATGCCTCATGATGCTAGTTGAGATGCGAGATGCCCGGAATGTGGGGGGCCGGAAGCCCGGTGGCCATGGGATGGCTGGAATGCTGGGAACCCTGTCGAAGGTCTTTGCCCGAAGGGATGATGATATTGACGATATGAGAAGTGGGTGATGTGGTGATCAAACTTAAAAATAAAAGATGAAAAAAAAAATGAACCGACGATATATGATATGCATGATAATATGCATGATGATGATGATGATGATGTGACATGATATGATGATCACCTACGATATGATATATGATATGCATGATGATATGCATGATGATGATGCATAATAGTGTGTGCCTAGCTTCAAGGTAAGTAATGCCTGCAATGCATGTGAAATTGCATGATGCATTGAGTTGTTATTGGATTTCTCTATCTGCTGAGTGGTTGTACTCACCCCTTTTGGGGATAACATTTCAGATTAGCAAGTATGCCGCTACCTGCCGTCACGCGAGGTACATTTTACGGGATACCATCCGATGTAGAGGTCGAGTGTGTTGAGATAGACTGTCCCTCTGTTCCCGGACTGACTTTTATCCGAGTACGTTGTCTAGTGATGTATGACATGGGCCTGGCTGGGGGTCCTGTCATTCAGGAGTTCATTTCTGTGCACGTTCGTCGGGATGGAGCGATGCGAGGGATGTTGCCGCCGCCACCGCTTGATGCACCGGGTTGGGTGTGTGACCTGCGCGCGATGAGTAGGAGCTGGATCTCTTTTTGATGTAGATAATCGACACTTTCGATGGGGGTTCATACTCGTATGATGTTGAGGGTCGAGAGTTTCTTTTTGAGGTTTTAGGTTGGACATGGCTGAATCCTAGCTTTTCCTTTTTAATGTACCGACCCAAAAGAAATCCCATCTTGAAAATATATATGTAAGCAAAGTGTCGAAGTTGTTTATAAAATCCTGATGTTTAGCTGGTGTGTATTTGTATCACGGATTGGTAGGGGGATAGATGGTGATGTTTAATTTGCTTCCGCTATGAATCGCGTTGGGATCGATCGTTTATAAAAAAAAAAAAAAAAATGCCTGTGATTAACGACGCTTGTTTTAAGTACAAGATAGCAAAAAGGAAATAAAGTGTAACATCAGCGCTGGTGACGACCTGCGAAGCGAAGGATTCGGGGTGTCACATGTGATTGCAAGCATAACCCCAATGTTGGATGCTTTTAAGTCCTGAGGATCAACAGTCCTCTGGTAAAACAAAATTGACTTATTCTAACATGTTTTCCTTTCAATCTTGGGATGCCAAATAGGAACTTTTACACAAGGAACAAGCTAGATGGTCTCGAGGTTTAACTTAGTCATTGAGGTTGAATTAAAATGCCCTTTGAAGATATGATACTAAAAAAAGAAAACTGCATATTCTCAAATGAAAATAGAGTCCAATTTGTATAGAAAGTAGCGATATTCAATTTTTTTTTTTGAAATTTTTATTATGTCTTTATTAAAAGTTAAATTTGAATTTAAACTTTTAGGTCGTATTTTTCATATTTGATTTGACAAATGGTTTTACTTGGTAATTTTATACCTAATAGATAACAAACAAGTGTTATACACATATTGACATTAACAAAAATGAAAATGAAAATAAACATATCTAAACTACATTTATCAATATATGTCCGCGTAAAGCTTGGGCAAAGTCCTATTTTCAGTTTTGATCCTTTCTTATCACAAAGCACTCAAAACACGCGACTCTGGTGAATCTGTTCACCTGCCGCTTGCACATGGTGTGGTTACCCTCCTAAATGACCCAACTGCCCTCACTTTTTTGACGAATTTCCTTAAAAAAATATCCGGACTTACGAAAAATCCCCTACTCTTCCCTCAGTCTCTCCACTCCGCCAATTGGTCACCGCAAGCCTCCGCCACCTCGCCGCTGCGTTGCCGTCGCCGTCGACGTCGTATTTCCTTCCCGTGCCATCACCCCTCGTCGTCGGCCAAGCCACCATCTCTCTCACTCTCTCTCTTCCCCCGTGTTTCCTCTTCGAAGCAATTATTTTGTCAATCTGAACGGCTTTTTCAGTTATGAAGGAAGGCCGCGTGTAACTTCCAGGCAAACGCAGCGAAAGTGAGAGAGATCTCCCTCCGTTGCTTTATCAAGTTGCTACAAAGATCATACTCGAGACTTCCCAAGCCACCGGGCAGGCCCAATTCGGAGATCCATCTCTGCATCGTCCTTCCGGAATGAAGAGAAAGAGGGAGGGAGAAAAGACGACGACGGCAGCTGGGATTTGTTATTATCGACATCCCTATAAATGTTTGTGTATAATTTCTCATCGACTGATTATTTTGTATCGTTATAATCTGCTATTGAATTCGCTGTTGAGTTACATTTCGTTGTTCATTTTCTTCATGTGATCAGAAACAAAGACCCATATTCAAATGTACTGTTGAATACCATAGACGCTATCCCTCCTGTCGGCCCTTGTGCTAGCTCTAGACCGAGAAAATATTGGGTGGTCCGGGACCTCCAAGTCAACGTGGTCCCCGGCCACTCACGAGGTGCCATGTGGATGGTGGGCCCACTTGGTGTCTTCTACCCTCTTCCCCTCTCTCTCCTCTTCCTAGCTTGCCGACGCCCTCTCTCCTCCTAGCCTACACGCTCTCTCTCTTGTTAGAACATTTATTGAGGGGAAAAACTTTTCTCTTTCCTTCGTTTGAGAAAGAAAACGGCCGTTCGTTCCTCTCGTTCCTCCGTCCCTCTCTCCATTTGTTTCCTTTCGAAATTTTGAATCTGAACTTTTCTCCCTCTCTCCACGCTCGTTGCTGCTCCGCCGTGCATCAAGCGGCTGTTCCCCTCCCGTCGCTGACGGGCCGCCCCTACTCCAGTGCTCGCTCGCTTCTCTCTTCGGGCTCGTTGCTGCTCCATCGTTTGTTCCAGCGTTCCCAGGATCGCAGATGCAGCACGCAGAGGAGAAGCAGGCCTCTTCGACCTCCCCTCAACGTCGGCGAGCGTCGCCCGCCGAGCGAGACCCCCACACACGGGAGGCTCGGAGACGAGGTTGCTGGAGAAGTTGGTGTTCCGAAGGACGGCCTCCCCAACCAGCAACGCGGTCGAGGGAGCTGAGAAGGAGGCCGCGGTGGAGTAGTCGAGGGACTTGACGTCGACGCGGCGAAGCTTGAACTCGGGGCTCTTGACACGGACGGTGAGGGCAAACCCGAGGAAGGCGGCGCGGAGGATGATGATTGGGGTGAGGGCGTAGACGAAGCACTTGCTGTTGCTGCGCCTCTGGTTGCGGCAAGGCGGCAGCTTGGCGAAGTGGGCGAGCTCCATGTCGTCGCTACGGAGGCAGGGTCCGGAGGGTACGATTGGGCTGGTCGAATCTTCTTTAGGCATCACGAAAGTCGGAGTTCAAGTGAATGCGAGAGAGCTTGGGTCACTCACTGAGGGGATTGATGTGTTCCTATGTCGTTGTCCGAGGTTTATGCCGGTCGGACATGCGGGACCGTGTGAAAGCTTGGTCTGAGTGGGTCTGTGCTATGCTGCTCTATCGCTATCGCTCTTTGGTGGGAATTAAGGATCAAATGGATCACATTATGAAGCTATTAGATGTACGAGCTTTTGATGTACGGTTTATTGTGATTCATGGTATGGGTGGCATCGGAAAAACGACACTAGCCGAGGCCGTCTTTAGGCAAATCTACCCTCAATTTCGAAATTATTGTTGTTTTCTTAAAGATGTTCGAACTCATGATATAATAGACTTACAAAAGAAATTGTTGTTCGACATTCTCAATCTTAGTTACACAGACTCCTTCATTGATGAGGTGATCACGACAAGGTTTCTTGGCAAGAAAGTTCTCGTTGTTCTTGACGACATCAACAATCGAGACCAAATCATGAGACTTGCCGGTGAGCCCAACTGGTTTGGTGGGGGTAGTAGAATCATCATAACAACTAGGAATATTGAATACCTAGTAAAGGAAGGTGAGGATGACAATGTCCTAACCTCTATTAGCGGACAATTTTCATTCTACAACATGCCAGAGATCAATTCGCATGATGCTCTTCAACTTTTCTATGAGCGTGCCTTGGGATGTGCTGAGCCTCCACCTGGTTATGTGGATATCACAAAAGAGCTAATCAATACACTTGGAGGACTTCCATTGGCTCTCGAAGTTGTAGGTTTGATGCTCCGTGGAAAATGCCGAAGAACATGGGAAGACGCCCTATGTAAGTTAAAGATTGTGATGAATGAGGATGTCAAAAAGAAGCTGATGATAAGCTACGAAGCATTGGAACCTAATCAACAACAAATTTATCTTGATATCGCATGTTTGATATTGCATGTTTCTTCATCAACGAAGAGAGAACAACTGTAGTTAAATATTGGGACTCGATTTTTGGTTATCCGACTGAAATCAAGGTCAATATCCTTAAACGTATGTCTCTAATAAAAATATCCTACAATAATAAACGATGGATGCACAACCAACTTAGAGACCTTGGAGGGAGTATTGTCCATCTAGAAAGTGGCGAAATCCATATGAAGGGTAGTAGATTGTGGTCTCCCAAGGATGCCTTCCGTGTAGTGCAGACAGAAATGGTAATCTTTACTTCTAAATGTTTTACAATGCATCCATTAGTATCACCACCTTTTTATCTAATTTCAAGTCAAAGTGACATATGTACTCATTAGTTGCTACTTTTGTTTTCCAGGGAACCAAAGACATAGTGGCACTCAATCTTGGTACACCTAGCCCGAATAAGACGTACAAATTTAAGCGCAAGCAACTTATGGGCTTGATCAACCTTAGGTTCCTTCAATTGGACCATGGAAATTTTGAAGGAGACTTTAAGAATGTTTTCTTTAATCCAAGATGGCTCTCTTGGAGCAATTTCCCTTCAAAATTCCGAGCTAGCAACTTTGGGTTGAAGAACTTAACGATTCTCATGTTATTTGGGAATAACGTTACTGATGATTGGGGAGGATGGTGTCAAATCATGGTATGATCTCACGACATCCTTTTGTATTATATTTACTCTTCCTCTTTTATGAGTGTCTACTCAATTACTTTATAGGTAGCAAAACAATTGAAAATCCTACAACTCGAGGACTGTCCATTCCTTAGAAAGATGCCCAAGTTCTCCACAATCTTGCAGTTGGAGAAAGTGATTCTTAGATGCTTTCGACTAAGAAAGATTGACAAGTCCATTGGCAATCTACAACATCTTGATACCTAGAGATAAAGAGTGAAGCTATTGAGTCGCCACCGGAGTCTATCGGCGGTCTAAAATCTTTGATAGTGCTAAGAATAGATGGGACAACCTCAATGAAGCCTCACTCGATTGACAATTTAGCAAAGGTGAAGTCTCTAATTTTGCCATGCAAGGAACTTCAAAAGCTTCCCGACTCTATTGGACAATTGGAGTCACTACTTGAGCTAGATGTCCAATATTTAAAAATTAGTGAATTGCCTCATTCTATTGGAAATCTTGAAAGGTTAAAAGTTTTATGCATTCGGAATTTCTATCTAGAAAAGCTACCAGACTCGATTGGGAGGCTTCAATCATTGGTCAAGTTGGATTTGAGGGATTCAAGATTTGGGAGCTTACCTGATTGTATTGGAAATCTCAAAAAGTTGAAGGTACTAAATCTCCATGATAGTTGCATAAGTGAACTTCCAAAAACCATAGGAATGTTGGAAAATCTAGAAGAGTTAGATGCCTGCTCTAAACATCTGGTGGAGGAAATTCCAAGTGAAATCGGTGACTATCCTCATTGAAATATCTATACTTAGGCAACGGTCACTTTAATGGGTTGCCCACAGTGATCAATCAACTTACAAATCTCCAACAACTTTATTTATAGGACTGTAATTCAATCCAACAGCTGCCGGAGCTTCCCAAGAGTCTAACATTTTAACCCTTACATCGGATTCATTGACCACGATCGCTAACTACTCAAACCTAACCAATTTAGTTGACCTTACGATAATTGGATATTCAATTGAAGAACCCAACACGAGACTACCTGCTCTGGAACCAATGGTCCTCCGTGTTGGAAAAATGGCCTTGCTTCCAACCGATTTCAATTCCCTCTCTCAGCTATGATGCCTCAAGATAAATTATGTTGAGCCCCACTCTCTTATCGGGCTCCCATCCAGCCTTCAATATTTGTGGTTATGCGATGTCCAGTCATTGATAGATTGGTCAGTCTTTTCCAACTTGGAGAATTTGTCGATTCTGTCTATGGATAGATATTCGCTAAGAGAGATTCGATTCGAGGTGCTTGGAGAGCTACAAAAATTCAATAGCTTGCGGATGTCCAACTGTCCATTGCTCAAGACACTGCCCGTTTTGCCTGGTCAGAAGGAGATCCAACATTTGTCCCTGGTCCGATTGCCTCAGCTAATTGAGATTCAGGGTTTGGGAGAATTGAAATCGTTGCAGCATTTGTCTTTTAGGGAATGCAATTCCATCAAAAGCTTAAATGAATTTGATCTTTCTAATCTACAGAATCTAAAACATTTGAGTTTCAAGGGATGTGAATCATTGGAGAGGGTGTTGGGTGTGCCAAAATAGTGTCGACTCAATGTCATTGATTGCCTGAATTTCAATAGAGATGGATAAGATATGTATCATTTGATTGGCAAAGATTGTCGATGATGGTAAGTCCATAGAACTAGAGTTCGTTTTTTGTTGTATCCTATTTTGTGAGTTTTCCTTCAGGTAACCTTTCATCTTGGTTCGGGAACCACCTCTTGCATTCGTTCATCCTGTTGTCTTTGAGGGAAAATCCTCTTTCATGTATCATAAACATGTGATACTTTGACTTGCCTACTTAACGATGGTGATACCTAGCTATGTTGCGCACCAGCATAACGTTGGGATTGACATGCTTCGTGGCACTTGTTTTGCTTAGAAAAAATGGATAAAGTGGAAGGGAACTTTTAGATAGTAAGAACTTACCAAAAAAAAAAAAAAACCAGTGGTGCCGAATGGTATGATGTGGTTTTCATCTTGTAAGCAGCTAATAGCCCTTGCCTTCTTTGGATAAAGTCCTTCCCTGTCTCTTCCATACCAGCTAACCTGTGTGTTTGACAATCTTGTTCTCATCTGGTCACCAGTCCCCATGTAAGTGGTAAATTGTACATCTTAGTACTTTCTGTGATCAACAAAGTTTCTTGCTTGTGTGCTGTTATTTTGTATATCTATGTACTACACAAGAATCTACTAGATTTATTCCACACCATTAGTCCTTCAAAAAATCAACAACGAGGTAGCCAATCATCTTAGCCTCTCTACCAAAACACAGACAAAGCACACAAGTAGTACTTTGCCCTTCCTCCATCTATCTTTGCACTGAGGTTTTCTTCCTCAAATAGGCTACAACCTTTAACTCTCTGACATTACATAAATAAGGTGTGATATCTCTCTCAATACGAAAATCCAAGATATGAATTGATCAATCATTTCAAATTGGGCCACCTTGATGCAACAATTACTTCACCTCACCACTCCATTAAGCCACAAAGATATCCTCTTGTTTAGGCTCTAGTTTAGATACTCAACTAGGAACCTGCATAATGACTGAAGCAAACTGGTTGATTGGAAAGGGTGCTTTATACCAAAGTGACCCTCCCATTTTTTGACATTCACTTTTCCAACCTACAAGTCTGTACTCAGGTAGGTCACTGGTTGGATCCCAAATTTTCTTTGAGCCACAGAGGAACGGTTAGATGTGCTATAGCAAAGTGACTTGTGATCGGGCATGTGATTCTGGGTGTGCAATGAGCATGTGTCTATACTGCTGAAAGATTGAACCATAGCCCTAGAACTTGAATTTAAGATTGAAATTCAAGCTAAAAGCTTCTCAATGCATGTATTTTAACTAAGTATTTTTCCAATGCGGAGTTCTTTCTCAATTTATCCCCTAACACCAATTTTTTACTTCATAGTTTCTCTTTTTCATCTGGAATCTTTGACAGTGTATCAGTCATCTTTCATGTGTGATGTGAGCTAAAATTTTCTTATAATCTTATCATGCTAGAAAATTTGCATGTTAAAATATCTTCTTGTTCCTCAATGTTCCTTTAGCTTATCATATCAGTCCTTTTTATCTTAACAAAGCAGGTAGAGGATATGGTAGTCTTATTCTTGCCATACTATGAACTACTTTTGGTGAAATTGACTAAATATGGATTATTCGATTGTCTTTTCTCCTTCGCAAATGCACTTGTAGAAGCAATGTTTCTAATAATCTTAATTAGTGCATTGAAGAACCCATGTTGATCTCAATAATTGTGTGCTGGTTTTTGATTTGGACACCTAAATATCGCCAGTAATATTATCCTTTGACGTCTGAAGGTCCTATTAGAAAGCACAATGCGGTCGGATTAGTGCATTGGGCTCTAAAACCTAAGACCATCGAAATTTCTAAAATGCAAAGGACAATAGGTGCCAAACTGACTAGTTTTTATACCTCTTTATTGTGCATGCAGGCACAGCTTGCTGATTTTGAAGTCTTTGAAGGCATATATTCACGAACCCGCATCAGACATACTGATTCAGTATCTTTATGGTCAGTATGTTTATGGCTGGGAGCAAATGTTATGGAGTATTCATGCGAAGAGGTACTCGAGTTGAAGCGATGTCCCTTTATCTCTAATAATGATGTCGAGTATCTTATTTATTGCATCCATTCATGTTGCAGGCCACAACTCTTCTACCAAAGAACCTAGAAAATGCTAAAGCGAGTTTAGAAGTTCTTGGTTGCAAATCTATAATTCTTACGGGACCAAGTAATGGTCACGCAAGCAAGTCAGAATTATTTGGAACTTGGAGGTCCTTGTTTGTTTCAAGCCGTTTACCATGTCAGTTTTGGGTAGGTCTATTGGGGTCAAACTACTGTTGCTCTGAATTTTGTTACTGTCGTGAGGCTATAAATTGGGAAGACATGTTAATTGGTGATAAACTGGAATGTGGTAGATATGCACGAATGTGAACTTGAAAAAATTCAACGCTTGTTGTAGGACCATATTCTTTAGTTTACCATGGCAACTAGGTTGGTGGCCCTGGGATATATATATTGGGGGCTGGATTGGGTGAAACTGCCCTTGAGAGGTGAATTTTTATTTGGCAGGTTACGATTGCTTGTGTGTATAATCGGGACGTTCACCAAAAGAGAATCCGTCGAGCTGGTGCTCCTGCCAAAGATCTTAAAGGAATCTTTTTAACTCTAATCATTGTAGCAGAATGTGTACTCCTGGATGAGAGTACGACTTTGATCTCCCCATCTTTGATTAGGTGAATAAATCATGTACAACACTGTGATCACAATGGTTAAGACCAACTACGAGTGATTTTGGTTAGGTTTAGTTAGATTTACTGCATTACACAAAGCTCGTGATGTAAACAATTTTGATTGAGAACCTCTTGGGCTTGAGTTTTCACTGGTTGTGTTCATGGTGCTAGTTGTGAGTCAATGTTGGGTCCATATATTTTGCGTCGTGTCACCTTTGACAATTTAAATTTGAATTCGGGAGAAAAACATGGGCCTGCCTGAGGTCCACTGTGGAATACATGTCAGCAAGCGTGTTTTTGGATCAAGTGACTTGGTGGTGTGATTTGGTGGGTCTCTTGCCGTCAGTCCTTACCTTATCTGGAAAGGCTCATGGATCTTGGAGATTTCTGTTATATTGGAGCAATGCAGGTAAATCTAGTTACAAAATCCGTGCCATGACAATATGTACACATATTAATAAAGTCAACTTTTTGCAACTTTCAAATATTTAATGTAATTACATTACTAAGTGAAATTCTATTTTAAATTAAATTATTATCAAAGGATAAATATTATTATACTTTCTTTTTTCTTTTTGTTTTGTTAAATTTCCCTTCTTTGTACGTAGCATTATGCCATTAACACAATCGAAAGGCGTTCTGTTTAAACGCAGCCATAATTCTTTTTCAATTTTTTTTTTGTTGAATTTAATTGAGTGCGTAGATGTAGGATATGATGGACCCGAGTTAACTAGCACGTGTAGAAAAAAATGGTTCTCCACTTAGATCTCGTTCCTCCGATAGAGAGCGTCAGCGAAACATAAACCTCAACGTAAGTGGTCTTTTCACCTTTGCTATAGGCGCAGGTGCTACTCTTGCTGTCACAAAAAGATGAAATTGATAATTTTACCCTTAAAGATTGAACTCATCAGTGATCTTGTCCAGGGTCATGTAATGTGGATAATATGTGCAATTGTCAATATTAATAAATATAATCTCACCATGCAAAATGTCTTCGGTGATTGAGACATATTTGTAATATATGTAATACAATTAAGTCGTGGTACTTCAATCGTGATTTATATTGTTTTTCCAATGATATTTATATTTTTTTTTCTTCAATCATCGTCTCATTTACTAAACTTCACAATAATCATTATTACTATTACATCTTTGTCGAAATTTTGGTGAACACAAATTTCTTAGTAAAGTTTGATAGACAAAACCTGTACGAAGTATGGGTAAATGCATTAGTTATTTAGAACAAAAACTCGAAAAATGAATTACCCAAATAAAGCACATAATTAAGATAGACCAAAAGCCTCTGTCACTGCATGCGCAATAGACATCGGAGGGGATGTCTCTTCCATAGATTTCTTCGGAGATTCAACGTCACCAGTTGTCCGAGCACGAAGTAGCACGTGACAAAAATCGCCTTAAAGAAGCTCATTTAGGAATATGTTGAGCTAGAAACATCCTGGGCGACACAACATCAGCTTCTCTTGAAGTCTGGCGATCGAATGTGTAGTAACAGGAGATCCGGTTTGGGACTTGAAGGCGAAGCCGGTGGGTATGTCGTATGTGGTGGTGGGTCATATCTTGAAGTACGATTGTGAGAATTTATTCTGCTTGTGTTACTCAATTTCACTCTTCAAGATTAAAAAATTATCGGTGAATGCAAAATACATAGCAAATGAAAATTTTGTTTTTTGTGACATAACATCACTTGTTACATGTTGGGGCAAAGAAGAAAAAAATATACGTCTTGGAAGAACTGTAAAACTATTGCATGCACGTGAATCATAACGAACCTCATCGAACTCATTGATAGCATGAAACAAGTGGCACTCACGATGCTTAAAAAAATAAAATCAAATCAATGAGCACTTTCTTGCTGGACATTGGCAAGATTTGGATTATAAGGAGATGGAGAAGGGAAGAACTGAGGCGGCGGTATAGCGACACCAGGCAGTGACAGAGGCATGGCCACCCCGGCCGGCAGAGGCGGCGGTGGGATGTCGTTAACTGCCACGAGCTCCTATGTGGCAAGGGCTTGCGCCTCCTCTCGGTCCTTTTGCTTCCCCATTTAGTAGCAGCCGAAGCTCAGGACGACCAGGAAGATCGCCTTTGGGACCGACATGATGACCACGTACTTCATGAGTTTCTTGGTGCTTGAATCTTGAAGATCGATAACGAAAGATAAAACTTGGGAGAGGATTGTTGAAGCTTCTGAAATTTGGTGATGTTACTTGCGGTAAAGTCAACTGGGAGGAGATCAGGATATAATGATAGTTATGGAATTGTACGAAGCAAAATTGCTGCCAAAGGAAGGCAACTTGTACTGTTTAATAGTGTTTAGAGAGAGCAAGAGAGAGGAGAAATAAGAGGTTAATTCCTTGGGTATTTTTTTTTCTTATAAATTTTTTGATGTCCTTATCGGTGGATCGGTTCTAAGAGATCAATTTTTTTTTGGCTCTGTAAGCTTAAGAGGAAAAAAAATCAAAAGAAGAAATAAGATGATTACTTACTCGGGAATAACTATTGCATCTCACTAGGTGAGTGTCTACATATCAAATCATCTTTTTGTATCTACAGAATTTGGACAAGTTGTCGATGATGGATGGGATGATTAAATAGTTTACCAAATTCAGCAGTTGTAAGGGTTAAAACCCCTTCTTGAAAGTAGCATACTAGATGTGTAAGCTCTCTAATGACTCTTTTTCAATGATTGGGCTCATTGCGTCAAGCTCGACTTGACCACTATCTTACCCTTTGAAGTTTTGCATTAATGTCGTAGACATCCCCGTCCAAGCTTGAGCACGACATTACCTGCTTTGGTCACAGCTCACCTGTGCTTACTTTAAGCATTATAGGTCATATTTAGGCAATATGGAGTTGGAGACAAATAAAAACTGTGCTTAAAATCGTGCGAGATTTGTCTATGAGCACAACAGCCCATATTTAGGCAATATGGGAATGGTTAAATATCTAAAACCCAATATCACCATCTTGGTCTCTAATACCACTATAGGTAGCCTTGTTGGAGGGTAAACATAATATTATCGGCTCTGGTCATGGCTGTTGACACCCAAATTTTTGTCAAAGTTTTTGGTATCCATTTATTTTACAGAAATATGAAAATTTATAAAAAAAAAAGATAATACGAAAAAAAAACGAAATATAATGAAATGAAATGAAGTCGTGTGGGCACTTAGCAGAGTTTTGAGCCTTCTAAGAACCCCCCCCCCCCTCCATTAGTCCAACCCATTTCTTTTAATTCGTTCGGTCCACCTCTTCATTTCTTTTTTAGCCCATCTCCTTTTGTATTTCCTTGGCCCATCATAGAACCAAACAAAAAGAAAGCCCAGCCCCAGCCTCCCTCTTCCCCAGCGAGCACAGCGTCCGTGACGCAAGGAAGAAAGACAGGCCAAGCGTGCGTGCGTCTGTGAGCGAAGGAGGCGCGACAAGCCGTGACGAGAGCTGAGCCAGCACCTTCTAGAGCCGTGCTAGCTGGCGTCCGAGAGAAATAACAGAAAGATTCGATTGGTGAGGCGAGGGGAGCGTGCTGATCCGAGAGGAAATGATGAGATAGGAGGTGCTCGCCGAGGAACATCTTCGCCGGAAAGGATGCTCGCCTCAAGAGGATCCTCTTCGCATAACAGGAGGAAGAGAGACGCCGCCGGTTTTCGGAGAGGGCGGCTGTTGAAGAGGCGAGTTGCGGAGAGCTAGGCTGAAGAGAGATTCGCGGGGGAGAAAGAGAGTCAGCCGAGAGCGAGAAGGAGAGGATGCTGGACGCTCGCTTGAAAAAGGATTTGGCCATCGAAGAGCTCGGCTGAAGGGAACCAAGGAGGATAAGGAATCGGCACTACACCTGCCAAGTCGTTTCTATTCCGATCGACCTTTAGAGTCGATTACGTGTTCAGAATCTCCTCATCGCTCTGCTCCATTGTTCGGGATCTGTGTCCATCCACCTTCGAACCGAGATATAGGAGAGCGAAGCTGTCTGAAGCGGGTTCGCGAGTTTCGTTTCAGTCGAAGGGAGAATACTCGGGATTTTATTGATCTCGATTAGTTGAAGTTAAAAAATGGGTCTCGCCGAGAGTCCTTCGTTACCTGTTTGATGTTTTGTCTAGATGTCTTCAACGTTTGATTTGTTCCTGTAACTGGTCCATCCGTAAGGATTTTACTACGAGTTTCGGGTTGTTAAATGATGAAGTGTTATTATGATCCTTGATTTTGAATATTTGAGAGTAACGACAATTAGAAAATTACAGGTTCTGATATGTTCTCGAATGTAGGTCAACACCTTGCCTTCTCTTTTTTGATGAATTTGATTCCATTGCTTCAAAGAGGGGACATGATAATACGGGGTCACTGACCATGTCATCAATCAAGTTAGTTTCTTGTATTCAATAGTAATTATAAGGTGGTCATGTGAAATCTATCTAATTTTATGAGTCACTACTAGTATGTTATTCATTGGTGCATTTTTTTTTTTTTACTGAATTAGATGGTGTTGTAGTTTTAACCGGTGTGTTTCTGTTGGTGGAAAAAAAGGTAATAATTTTGTATTATATGATTACAAAAAGTATTCTCTTCCGATAGCACACTAACTATCAATTGCTACTGCAAATTGCATGGCCATTATAAACACTTCGACAAACATTTTTTACGAAGCATTTAGTATGGATACTATGTAATAACCTTCAAGGTAGACAATAAAATGCTAGACATGACTTTTCCTTAATTTAGAACTATTTAACATTGGATGCACAATATTGAATAAACTACATATTTATCAAAAAGTAGGTAACAAATGATGGGATTGCATAAATTACTTTTCAGTTGTTGAAGTAGCTTTCAAGACATGTATTATGCTGGTATTGAGCCTTTATAATGGCATCAACTGATTCTGATCGTTTGAGTCTTGTCACATCGAGCACATGCAATTTCTCAGTCATCATGACATTTGCTACATGAAGTGCTCTCTTGTTTTGCGCAGGGTTCATGGGTTCATCTATCTACTAGTTGTGCGTTGCATTTGATGAGAAGCAGTAGATCGCATTTTTGAGACCTAGCTGGTTCAACTTATGTTCTATGATTTTCCTTCAATACAGAAGAGGCTGGATATTTTCACAACTTTTATCCCATAAGGTAGAAACTTAGAGGCACGTTTGGTAACAATTCTATTCGGAGAATAATATTTTATCAGAAATGGTTTTTTCTGATTCTCATCCCAAGAATAATTTCTTAGCAAAAGATCGCGTTTGGTAACTTTCCAAAATTTCTAGTCTTAGTATAGAAATACGTTTGGCATGATTGTTAGATTTTTTAATTCTTTTATTATATTTTCTTGTCTTTTTCCTTTTTCTTTTTCTCTTTGGCGGTCGCCGACCACCGCCTGGGCGAGGTGTGGCAAGCTCGCTGAAGGCTAGCCTGTCCATGGCGAGCCTCGGCCTCAACAGATTTGGGTGCAAGGCCAAGCCTTGCCGGTAGCCAGGCGAGCCTGTGCCGAATAGGGAGGCCAAGCCTTATCGTGGTTGTGTGAGGCTAGCTTCGCCTTAGCAGGGTGAGGTAGACATCGCCCACATCGCAAGGCGAGGCTCGGTGAGGCTTGACCTTGTCAAGCCACCGCCAAGTGACGCCATCCTAGAGGTGGCCTAGCAAGGCCAGCCTCGCCTAGCCATGGCAAAACTCAGGCCGACGAGCCTCACCATGGCTCAACGCCTGGCCAAGGATTAGCAACCGGCCAAAAGGAAGAAGAAGAAGAAGAAGAAGAAGAAGAAGAAGCCAAGAAGCCAACAACCGGCCAAAAGGAAGAAGAAAAAAGAAGAAAAAGAAAGAAGAAGAAGAAGAGAAAAAAAATAGATTCAAGAAATTGTTCCCAAGAACAAGAAGTTATATATTTTTCTACTTTTTACTTCTATTTTTCAAATAGATTTGAAATAAAAAAAAAAAGAAAAAACTTTTTGAACAATTTCATGGGAACAAAAATTTTACTAAACTGGTTTTTGTTTTTTTCTTGTTCCCTATAACAAAAAAACAGAAATAGTTATTCTGAGGAATAGAAACAAAATTTACCAAACAGGGCCTTAGCTTCCATCCATATGCCAGTTTTTTTGCTTTTAGCATTTCATTTTTTACATGGTCTGAAATAGGTTGCACATATTGAAATTTATGGGATTGCTTGTTAAAGAACTATATGACCGCAGTCCTACTTTTTTTCCAGAAAGAAGCATAGGAGAGATTACATATGAACAGGGAATTGCTTAAAACAAACAAAAAGAGTTAGAAACAGAGTCGATTTAAGCAGCTAAGATCTTGTTTAGAACTTATGGCATTTGACAGAGTACATTTGGCTAAACACATTGAGTTAAAAGTTAAAACCCCTTCTCCGTGGAGTTCTCTAAAAGTCCTTGCACCCCAAATCACCCTAAACATTGTCAATTACAAGAGAACATTGTAAAAGGCGTTGTGGGTTGAATCTGCAACATGCTCAGGTGAGGCTCAGGTAAAGTTTAGATGTTCAGTAGTAAATCACTTTCAACCTTGGACCTTGAGACTGGTAGCTTTAACATCTACCGATGATGCTCAGAAAAAAAAAAAAAATGAGAAAGGCTTTTATAACTGAAAATCCATGAGACGGGACTAAGACTTACCTTTGGGTATCATTTAGTATAACCTTTCTGAGACATCACCATCCTCTCCTTTTCTTTTCTTTTCACTAATTAGGAAGATATTGGGTGTATTCAATTAATTACATTTCTCTGTTTCTGTATCAGTCAGCGAAAATGGCAACCGTCAGGCAATGTTGAAATTTTGCTAAGTGTATGCTTTAATGCCCTTGTGCAGCTTCCTTTGGCCAGTGATGTGGACCTTGATGATATAGCTCATATGATAGAAGGATTCAGCAAAGTGGATCTTCAAGCTCTTTCAGATGCACAGCTTCAAGCTGTTGACGATCTTCTCGATAGCAGAGGTCAGCATGGGAAAAAGCCAACTATAACTGACTCTCTTCTAAAGTTTGTTGCTTCCAGGGCAAGGCCATCAGTCTTTGATGCCGAGAATAGACCCCATATAAATTCTCTTCATCCGTCGAATTCTATCATCTCTCCCCAAGACTAGGATTGTGCACCTCCAATCAGAATTTGAACTGCAGATTCTGAGAGTGGCCTATCATGCGGCTGTTGTAGTTAATGCTTGCAATAGTCTCATTCTCATATGGGGACGTGGTATTTATAGAACAATTCATTAGATGGGTTTGCAATCACGAATTTTGAGCAGTCATGGCATTTTGGCAACTGCTATTTCCACAGCTTCTTTGGCTTAGAGCACCGAATTCAAAGTGAGGAGACAGTGCATAAAATAAAATTGAAAAAAGGGAGAAGAAATGAGAAAAAAAAAAAAAGGCTAAATTAGGCTTAATGAGCTTTGGGTTTTATTAGCTTAATGAAATTGGGCTTAGCTTGGTTTGGTGAATATGAGCCTAATTTGGTCTGATAGATCTTGACTTTGTTTTGGCAAGCCCATTTCGTTTACAAGGGCCTACATGTTTTCTTAGATTCTAACCCACTCGACCTAGAGATCAAGCTTGCGTACAGGCCGGCCCAATAAAATAAAAAATAAAAAATTTCTAATACAAAAAATTGGAAAATGATTAGAAAAACAGGCTTTCATTGGGTTGTGGATTTTAATATTATATTTAGTTTCATATAGTTGGTATACATATAAGTTAGGGATTTTAATGGATATCTTGGGTTTAGATAGATTAGCCTTTTCTCAAGAAATTGGATTTGTTTTGAATTTAACACAAGGGGCTGTTGTCCTGATACTCAATAACAATGTCATATTATATTCTTTGCTCAACTTGCATCGGATTATTTTATTGCCTTTTTTTTTTTTTTGTATCTAACTCTTTCTTTTATTACTATCTTTGATGAAATGATTCTTTTATATTGCTTCAATGTGATGATTTCCTCATTTTAGTTTAATGTTTAGATTGCATTTTAGGATCATAATAAATGCAAAAACAATGTTACATTTAATAAATAAGAACTTTAGAATTCTTAATTGGATATAAAAAAAAAAAAAAAAAACTTGCATGTGATACTTGGTTGACAAATAATCAAGTTTAGATACTGAAATGATATTAATTGGATAACTAGTGTAATTAAGTCTCTATACTTAGATCTTTGATTGTGTAGGATGTGAGGTATATTCCTACATCTCACTTGGCTTTAACTGGTCTTAGTAGCTATTGGCAACTAAGTTTTGATAGGTTAATAAAATGAAGTGAACTTCCCAATATCATGCGAAGTAAGAGCCTAGGAGAACTTACGCCGATTGAGGACAGTTGGTTACTTCTAAATCCGTTTTCTCTCCATGAGTCACGACAATGAGAACTAAGAGGAGGAGATGGATGAGGGTCGGCGATTGTGATTGTCACATGCATAGGCGAATGGTTGCTTTCCTAAAGACGGTGATGGAACATGAAGTTAGGGGCTATGGGAGTCTCGGAAGGAAGGAGTAAAGAGTTCTTTCAGTTTTATAAAGTTGTCACGTGACCATGGACAACATTTTCTTAGATGATAACAAAAGATGGTGACAAGGCCCCTCCATCCTATAAACGATATCTACTTACACAACGTCTTATGTATAGCACGCTTTTCCTGCTAGGAGGCATTAACTATGCATTTTAGGACAATCATAACCTCCACTTTCAAGATCGACAAGTAAAGGCACCAACTTTTGTAGATGGGACAAATCTAGCTAGTTACTAGTCAACAAATTTCTTTTATTACTTTTTTTTTTGTCCTTCACAGCTTCAAGTACTTAAGAAATAGCATAAGAGCTATATTTCCTTCAAAAAGCCCAAGTTTCATTCTTTCTCCATATGGAAATATAAAATAGTTTGTATCAAAGACTTTCGTTGTTAAACTTTCGGAACCATGGCTAGAGGTTGTAAAGAGATCTTGCGATTTGAACTTCAAGAAGAAAAGACCACGGAGGTTTCTCGTTGCCATGATTGCCAAGTCGAGTTGCTCTGAATTCGATGCCCATGATTGCTGAACCATATTGTTCTTTGTTGATGCTGACATTCCGACATTCCGATGGATTTTCTTCTTCTTCTGCTGCTACTTCTGCTTCTTTAAACAGAGGATTTGGGTGGGGAAGCCCAAGGGATTTTAGGAGAGAATTTTGAGGATTTGTGACCACCTCCTCCTTTACACTCTTACTTCCTATTGCAAAAGTAAATACAATTGCCGATAGGGTTTTAGGACCATCCACCATATCTTCCCTCGCTTTGCCTTTAAATTGTTGACCCGAACTCCAATTGCCGGTAGGAGTGGACACTAGGTTGGGCCAAGGCACTATTGGCTCGAGCTTGGGTAGTTTTTAATTGGGTTAATACCCTAAAAAACCCCAAACTGGTATACCATGAAAAACTCCAAATTGGTATATCTGTGGCAAATTTACTCCGACTAACCATAAAAAATCATAAACCGGTACATTTATGATAAGTTTACCCCAAACTAATTTATTCGACCGCAAAAAACTCAAAACTGGTAAATTTGTGGCAAATATACTCTTCGTTAAATTGAATTAATATCACAAAAAAATCACAAAAATTGTAAATTATGATAAACGAAACGTAAAATCCCAAATCGGTATACTGGTCAACTGTCACATGTCATTTAACTTAATGATTTGACAATAAAATTTAACGAAAACTAACAGAGAGTAAATTTGTCACAAGTATATTAGTTTGGGATAAATTTATCAAAGGTATACCCATTTGGGATTTTTTGTGGTAAAAAAAAATAGTTTGGAATAAATTTGTTATAGGTGTACCAGTTTAGGGTTTTTGGGGGTATTAACCCTTTTTAATTTGATGAATTAAAAAAACTAAAAAAAAGTGAATAATAAACAAAGTAATTGAGGAAAATTAATGAAAACCCGAATCAACTATTGGGGGCCTTCCGACCATTCCCTGACCAAGTGAGTAGCCCATCGTTGGGCCGGATTGGGTCACTAGATAAGTGACTGTCCAATGACTGTATTTTTGGAGCCCCAAAGTTCCTTAAGGTTGGGCCCATGTGGCCTCAACTGGTCCATAAAAAATTTGTCGGGCCAGGATCGGCTAATTAGGGACCATGAACATGATTCGGCCTAGGCGCACAACGGGTCTGGACCACACGGCTGATATGGCCCATTGCCCAGCCCTAAGTGCATGTAATAAGTGGCTGTTACTCCATACATAACTGGTCTGGTCTGTCCGGTAAACAATCATTTTTACTTTCAATTTGTTATTGAGGGTATCAGGCAGCATGCCTTTTTTCTTTGAAGAGCTCGTGGAGATTTGAAGGACAAATTGGGGTTAAGTTAAAAGTTGATGTTCTAAGACAGTTTAAGTGCTTCAGTTCAGAAGAAGATAGCGTTGTGAAGCTAGAGTTGCATTATGTCAGCGGACTTCCTCTTAATGAGTTTTCACGCAATAATTATCCTTCTTGTATATTCTGAGTTAAATCTTTTTTTTCTTTTTTTTTTTTATTACTGAGATGTTTTTTTTTTTTTTTTTTTTTACTCATAGAAACAATTAAGCACAAATATTCGAGAGTTGCCAGCATGTTCATATTTCTTTCCATGGGCTTGTCTTTCAACCCCTACATAGTTCTAGAGTGACATGAATTTTTATTTATGGTTTTAACGACTATTGATATTCTTTTCAGTACCATTGCTTCGCACTCTAACCTACCAATGTTCAGATGTATAATACTCCGTTAGTGCGAAGCTCGAGCTCAACTCCTATCAAATGTTAGATCACTCGAAACTCCACTCAAGTTATAGAGAAATCAATTTCTAGTTGGAGCTTGACCAAAAGAAAATCAAGATATCAAGCTCAAGCTCAAGCTCAAGTTTGACCCGATACAATCACCGTTATAAAATGAGTTCAAGCTTTAGCTCAATAAGTTCAGATATTATCCTTTGCATTTATGTAATTATGTATTAATTTACAAATCTTAAATAACTCACCCTTTATTTTTTTTTTTGTTACTATCAAATATTTTACTGAACAAAATAATAAAAACTTGATTAGTATTGTGGGCCTTTCAAATAGAATATTAATGAGCTAGATCTTTTTTGGGGGGGGGTGGTCATGAACAAAATTCTAATTGAAAATTTTAAGATTGTGTGAACACCAAACATAAACAATTGGCATTTTAGTGGTACATCAAGCGTAGTAAGTGAAATAAAGGTAAGAATCGATTGATCACGCTGATTAGCGCGAATCTAGATTGAAAGTTAGAAGATCTGCTTTGTTTGGCTTAGCAAAAGTAGAATGGAATTTGGCTCCAGCTGACAAAAGTTAATTCTTTTTTTTTTTTTAAAAAATTTAATTACTAGAACAAAATCAATGCTTTTGCTAGCTTAGAAATGAAGGAAGAGATCCATTATGCTTGCTTTGTAAATTTGAGTGGACCTAATGTGCCAATTGAAATAATTTGTTTTTTGAATCATCCCCTTAAATCATCTTATGTTATTATTATTCTGTGTATGTCCAAATAGAAATGCACTATGAAAAATATCTTGATTGGGATTGTAGGATTCACGCCATGATTGAATTGCATAGTTCGAATTAAGAACAAATTTTTGACCTTTTGTCTTTGCTTAGAACATACACAAGTCCATCGTCAAGTCTTTGTCTGACCCTCTTGTGAAGGCAAAAGAAAAACCATTGAAGTATGCTTTGTCTAGTCAATTTCACACAAACACAATGTGTTTTGCAATTTCAGTTCCTCGAAAATACTAGGAAACTCAGGTTGATATCATAAAAAAAGCACAAAGATACACATTCAAGAATAAAATGTTTCAAAAATCTCAACTTTGTTGGAATCATTGTGAAGGAGGAACCACAATGTCCACGTAATTTCCATAAAGAATTAGCTAAAGTCTCTGTCATGACTCTTTCGCTCAATAAAAAGGATCTATTACATGTAGTATGCAGAACAAAACTCAAATTTGATAAAAGATTAAAATTAGCATGGACCTGAAATTAAAGTATATACAACACTTTAACCAACACTTTTTGACTTTTCAAATAATGAAGCCAATTTAAAGTTTAGACATTTAAAAAAAAAAAGTAATGACATTTTTTAAGTGGAACCACCTTGTGGAAAGTGATGTTAAGCCCCTCTCTCTCGCTCTAATTTTCTATTCATTTTCAAGTTTTTTTTGCCTACATGGCAAAAAAAGGCCATCTCTCTCTCTCTCTCTCTCTCTCTCTCTCTCTCTGCGTTAATTATTTTCGTTAATTATTTTTAATTTTTTTTTTTTTTGCATACATGGCCAAAAATGCCACATAGTTCACCGTGTGTAAATTTACCAGGAAGATTAGTTATAGTGAATTGCAAGGTAAACGAAATTCAGTGTAATTGATCAATTAAATAAGTCAATCTCAGTGAAAGTGACATTGAACACTCAAGTTGGAAAATGGGCCCTCTCGCAGAGATGGAAAAACCTGTTTCGGACTAAAACTAATTTCATAGGGAGTTTTTAGAACTGCTATTCTTAACCTAACCATTTGATCTTGAATGCTTGATGTCATTGACAATTTTCATCATTTGAGAGAATTTTTCCAATCAAAATATTTTACAAGATAATAATCTTTCTCTTTGATCAAAGAATATATACATAGAGCGTGTAAAAGAGATTTATTTCTTTTAAGAAGGTAAAAAATATACACGACCAACTTAGTGCTCACTAATTTCCATTAAGTTCTCTTATTCTTCTGTTAGGAAAGTACTAGAATATGCCCGCACTATTAATATTACTACTACTTTTCATCCTCTATTTTCCAAAACACCACTTTATATCTTAAAAAAACACCAAGCACACAAACGTTATCCTCAAAATTGGTGCCGGCAGTACTCTTGTTCCTGAATGCACTCACACCTCCAAAGCTTAACTTTTTTCATCGACAACAATCTACCGCCCTCGAACTCCACTCTGCCTACCACCTTCGGCCATCGTCTCCAGTCGTCGAGCTCTGCTTCCATCGCTCTCTAAAGCCTCCGGCCTTGTAGGCACTTGGATTCACGGTTGTTTGTCTTTTTTTTCTATGTTTTTTTTCCATTTCTGTGCTCTCTCTCTCTCTCTCTCTCTCTCATGCTAGTTATTGCGCGAACAGATAATGGACAAAAGTATATGGTAAAAATTTAATAGGGAATTAAAGTTACAATGAGATAACATTTTCTTTTCCATGAAAAAAATAATGTTAGTTCTTATCTACGCTAATTATTCCCACATCATGAATATAACAAGGCCATAAAGTGCAGAGGCCATCGGTAGATTTGGAAAAATTTTGCGGGATTGCACAAACAATTGTCTGTACATCAGGCATTACGGTCAATCTACGACTCTCAAGGGCAGAAGCTGACTTGGCGCCATATTTACATTTCACAATTTTGCCTTGACAAAAGGAAAAAAGAAGAAGTAGTAAGTGGAATAAAGGCAAATCGATCATGCCAATTAGCGCGAATCTGGATTAAATATAAGAACTACTTTGTTTGGCTTAGCAAAAGCAGAATGGAAGTGTGGCTCCGGCCGAGAAAAGCTAAACCTTTTCAAGTTAATAAGCAGAACAAAAGCAATTACAGTCTGCTATTTTCTTGCCTAGAAATCGATGAAGAGATTTCTCTCCAAAACCAAAACAGACAAAAAGATATAGAGGGGATCCACAATGCTATCTCAGAGGTCGCACAAAATAGTATGTTTTTGGAGCCAAACCACTTTACATCATCTTATGTTATTATAATCCTATATATGTCTAAATGAAAAGGCACTAGGAAACGCGTTTAGACTGGGATCCCATGTTCGAATTGCATAGCTTGAATTAAAATACGGTATGCTAGCGAAGCTAGAAAAACGTAATTGATCGGTTTCTAGTTTAATAGAATAATAATCAAGAGAAAGGAGACAAGTCACAACAATGATTTTTCTGCAGACAAGTCACTTTCGAAGGACGGCTTTTTTTCTCCTGCAGACAAGTCACAACAATGAGTACCACACAAAACCATCAACCATCGGTCACTGACCTTGATTGCATTGTCCATTCACTAGGCTCCCATTCGTTTTGCAAAATTTAAAAATATTTTCCAAAAAAAATGATGATATTTTTGATATTTGATTGAGACTTAAAAATGAAGTGAAAATTTTCACTGTTTGGTATTTGATTTGATTTTGTTGGAAAAATTACCAAAAAATTTGAATTTTAATTTTTCTAAATTGACAAAAAAATTAATTTTAATTTTATATATTTTTATTTTGAATTTTGAATATTTTTTTTTTGTTTTTGTTTTTTTTCTTTTTTTCCTTCCTTCTTCCTCTTCTTCCTTCCTCCACCGCCACGTGCCTCGATGATGGCTAGCTACTCGGCTCAATCGATCCAAGCAAGCCTGAGCTGAGCCTTGAGCTACGCCAAGGTTGGCGAGCTCGAGCTCACCTAAGGTGGGTCAAGTGAGCTCAAGCCTTATTAGATCCGGCAAGCTAGGCAAGCTTGGGCCTTGCCAAATTTGGCGAGGGTGAGCTTGAGCTCATTGGATTAGGTAAGATAGAGCCTCACTCGACTTGCCATAAGCTGGCGAGCTCAAGCCTAGCCGGTATCTAGTGAGCTTGAGCCTCGCTAACTTGTGGCAAGGCTCGAGCTGGCCTATGGCCAACGACCAACCAAGGAAGAAGAAAAAAAGAAAAAAGGAAAAAAAAAAAAAAAATAATTAAAAATTTTTTTTAAAAAGAAAAATAAAAAAAAAAGAAAAAGAAAATGTGTTTGGTGAAAGAAAGTGAGGTGAAAGAAATTATGAAAATGTTTTGCACTTTCTAAAAAGTAAAAAATATTTTCCTCACTTTTGAAAGTGTTTTTTTTTCAACAGCAAAGAATGGTTTTCTTGACTTGTTCATTTTCCATGAAACGAGTTATTTTCCATCAAATGAACAAAGCCTAAGTTGCCCTACTTTTCCTTGTCTCCAGTAGTTTCCAAGAATCATTAGTCATTGGACAATGATCCTTTTTCATTGATTTTGGAGGAGACTTTTTGTTTGGCCATATGTGCAGGAGGAGCCACTGTGATGCTGATACATATACATATGCGTGTATTTCGGGGTTAAATTTTTTGTCTTGACATTGTTCAATCACAATCGGCGTGACCTGGAGTCAACCATAGCTGTGAGTCACCTGGGTTTACAGAACTCCCTTCAGTTTTTTATGATTATGATTGCACGTGATCCAAGGGTCAAGGTCTGGACAAGTATTTCTCACGCTTTGAGATGGATATTTGCAAGAAGCCTAGTTGTTGAGATGTTTATTTTAAGTCAATCAATGCAGTACCCACGCCACTACTGTGTAGAAAGCTCAAATAGTCACAACTTCGATATTTTGAAAATTGATACTAAAAATGACATTTAAAATTATACTCCCAATTGCAGTCGAGTCGTGTGTAGAAATTAACCCTTGCAGGAGATACTATCTTGCCAATGGGAACTCTTGCTCTTTTCAGAGAGAACAAGAGAAAGATAAGAAAAATGGGAAAACAAGAAGCAGAGGCTGAATCCTTGCATTGAAAAGTTTTTCCATTTGATGAATTTATGCTACTCTTTACTACCGATCTAAAGTACATCACACATAGAAAACATTTGCAACAAATGCAGAAAATTAGGTGATAAATATAGGCTTTTCTAGCTAAGTTAGCATAATGTAAGTAGGACCACCACTAGTCCATCGTAGATGCAATTCTAATTGATTCGCGAGCCTCTTTCCTTCACTTCTTGTTTCCCAAATTGAGTTGCTTGTATGAGAAGCCTAATATTTCTATTAAGTTAATAATCAACATTGATAAAATATTTTAGATGTCTGCACGCACGGCAAGTGATTCAATACAATTGCATAATATTAGATTTCAAACTTGGTGCCCATCTTAAAAAGGACATAATGACATGTTCAGGACATGATTACATTTTATGTGTATGTGCGTGTGTGAATAATAAATCTAGACTTCATTCAATGGAGCCGGAGAAAGGTTCAAATCCATTGATCCATTAGAGACGTCATCGCCTAGATTAAATTCCTGACATTGGCGAAAAGCAGTCAATTTTAACCATGTTTAAGTCAAAAGTTTGGGTTTGGCTCCAATAAGAAAGAAAATTATGCTAAAAAAAGAAAAAAAAAAAAAAACTTTGGTCCTTACGTGCATGTTTCTACGATCTTTCCAAAAAGCATTCTAGGAGGTCCCCAATTGTCCCATCACAAAGTAATGGATGTCAATTGTGAAATAAAGCTTTTCAAGTTTTTACAAATTGCAACAGTTTGCATTATGACTAATATCGGTTAATTAACTAACCATTACATGAAAATAGTTGCATGGATTATGGTCTGTAGACCCATTGTGATCACATCCATATATTTTTTGGTGATCCATGTATAATTTATTTGATTAGCAATTTTGTGATGGACCTGATTTATGTGGATCTGAGAACTAGCAAGACTAATCCAATGAAGTCTATATGAGTTAGGAGAGAGAGTGAACTTCCTTAAGAAATAAAGATGAAATAAGTTTTCTTTGCTTAAAATATACGCAAGTCCATCCTCAAGTCTTTGTCCGACCCTCTTGTGAAAGCAAAAGCAAAAACAAAAGCACCTAAGTATGTTTGTCTAGTCAATTCGTTTGCACACAGCCAAATTCCACATCAAATAGATTCCTCTGTTCGTGTGTTCACACGCAAGACATGTTTTGCAATTTCAAGACCTGGAAAATACCAAGAAAATCAGGTTGATATCATCAGAAAGAATAAATACCCTCATTCAATATTAATTTTTTTTTGAAAATCTCAACTTTATTGATCTCCTTATCTAGGAGGAACTGCATTTTCTTCACAATTTCCACAAAAGAATGAACTAAAGTTTCTCTCTCAGGACCCTCTCAGCTCAACAAAAGGGATCCTTTTTGTACATTTGTTTGCAAAAAGAAACTCAGATTGGGTAAAAGATTAACATTACCGTGGACTTGAAATTAAAAAATATCTCTTTCGATTTTTTGAACCATTAAGTTAAATTAAAGTACATAAACTTCGAAGAAGGTCAGTTAACTAAAATCGCCCAATCCATTACAGAGTTAAAGCTGAAGTTGAGAGAGAGAGAGAGTTGGTTTCTATACTCGCTATGAGACACTTCTCTATGGCTCTGTATTTATGACGTGACAAGACACTAGGCATTGTGTTGCCATGTGACCCAATGAACTTATAAATTGTTTACATGTCATCCCCTACTTATGTGTTATTTCCCAGTGCTATTTATAGACAATGTCAACATTTAAAGCTAAAAATGATTATATCTGGATGTAGGCTTAGGCAGGACAATTAATTTAAACTTAGCCGAAGTAATTGAATTAAACAACGAATAGGATAGAAATATGTTTTATAGATAAGTAGTACATATTCCTGTAATTGTCCTCTTGGACGGAGCATCAACATTGTTTTTTTTTTTTTTAAATCTAAAAAATTAATGTTTACGCATTTTTTACCAAAATTTGATTGAACTTGGGCGAGCATAACTTTTCCGTATAATGTACAATTGAACCCAAAACACCCCCCTTCTCCTTCCCCACGCGGAAAGCTAAAATGTTGTTCATCTCGGATTGTGGATTTTGGGCAGCGCAGGTCAAATGGATGAAGTTAGCAAAAAGTTAATAATATTTTTGCCATAAAATTCTGATCTTTGTGATTCTGATCTTGATATCTTAAGATTAGCCGTTCAATTTGGGTAAATTGGGTATCTTTGGAAAGCTTTAGACAAGTACAGCCCAATTATACCCTTCGACTCAACTTTTAATGAAGTTTGACTCTCGGTCAACTTTGCTCAAATCTTCGGTGTCTACATTACATACTCAACTAGCGCCATTCTCGGGTTCAAAGAGACTCCCAGCCGTCATGATCGAGCTAGGAACAAAGTTTCTCTCTCATTTCTCATTTCCTTGCGAGCTCATATAGCCAAAGCAAAAAGAAAAGAGAAATAGTTATCAAAATAAAACCAAATTAAAAATAAAAAAAGAAACGAAGAGATGGAAGCGAAAGTGCACCTAGGTGGGGAGTCCTCTGTACATGACCCCGTTTCAAAGATGCCTGCACAAAAGGCCAATAAGTATTGCCTAACTATATGGGCCCACAAGCGTACCAACCTCACGTCGGAAATGGGAAATATTAAGGATATCAGCAAGTTATATTGATATTGATAAATGCATAAGTGTTTTATTTTAGGAACTACTCATGAAGGATAAATCTATATATATTTTGATCACATTCAGAATCTATCTATTGCTGTTTGTGTATCGCCTTTGAAGTTTAAGACAATTACTTCATGGATATCATCAATATTATTGCATGAATATCACCAAAGCAATAGTGAGGATATTAGCAAAACTTATATGCAAATGTCATCAGAGCAAGAGTAAGGATATCAACAGAGCTTATATAGAAATATCATCAACATAATAGCTTATACACAAATATCATCATATTACTTGATGTTTTTAGATTCTTAGCTAAATTTGAATATCATCATATTAAAAAATCTATTTATGACGATATGTTTAGACACAAACCCCTCTTCTTATATTGTCATAGCTAGTGACCTGGCTTAGATTTCCAAAATAGAATGCATTGACTGATCTTCAATTTTAAAGACTGTTTCGCAACGAAATCTATGCAAATCATCTTGATTGATTGATAATCACTCCACCAAAGGCAAGCTACTTTCCTTCGTTGAAGAACTCTACTTATGGAAACCAATATTTGCTTGTATGGGTAACAAAATTGATGGAGAGTAAAATCTTATCCCTCAATGGCTACTCAATCTTTTTTGTCCAATGAGTTGATTGGATAATATTTCTCTAAAAATTGTCAAACATTAGATTAGAAGTGAAGGAGTATAGATGAAGACCAAGGTACCAAAGAGAAGAGAGAGGTCAGAATGAAAATTTCCAAAGTCCAAGAGAACTTCAATCTTATATACTTGTCTTTCGTGAGCTACAAATTGTAATCCCTGAGAGGCATTGAAAGAGTGATTGTATATCATGAACCTGAGTATCATCCCTTCTATAACATCTTATTGAGAGACTTGTGAAATCCAGCTAATAGGGTGTCAGTGTGGGAGAGTGGACGTAGGTTTACTTTAAGCCGAACCACTGTAAATTTTATGTGCAATTTCTTCTATTTTTCACTTTCGTTTATTATTTTTGCACACTAGTGATTATTATCATATTACTGTCAATATTCAGACTCTGACTTCACTCGAGTTTGATAATACTTAATAACACTTTTGGTCTGTTTGAGACTCTCAAGGTTGGTCCTCGATGGTCCCTTTGGTTTGTAATTGCTCTAGGATTGTCAAGGCCCGCTTCGGGTCTGTTTTTAAACTCGGGGATAGGTCGAATGTCCACTGTCCAGACCGTCTTCTGTCTGAACAGTGTTCATCCAGCCCAATCCCGGTTGGTTTGCTCTTCGCCGAAGCGGTACTCGGGGATCCCCCTTTGTTTATTAGTCCGTTTTAGCATCACATAAAATATAGTTACACATTTCGAGTCACTTTTCATGAAATTCCAGCATATTGCATTTTCATTTATATGAGTTTGCATTCACGTGTCTTTTCTGCAGACGTGAAAACGGAGATGTCAAATAGGTATCAATTTCCCCCATACCCTCTTCCGGCTTAGAGTTTAGATGTTGTCTCTTTCTGATTACGCGTTTATTATATTCCATTAATTAATTTTATTTTAATTTTTTTTATATATATATATATATTATAAAAAGAGTACGAAAAGAAGCATTTTGATTAGTTTAGGCCTTCTTCGCGGTACATTATAGGATGAGACTAATTTTCATTATTGCTAGTTTTGTCATATTGTATTCAGAATTCATTTCTCATGACATAAATTAGGAAATTTTCATTTATTAGACTAGTGCCTGTCTCTTCCTATGAATAGTTCAAAGCGCGTTGTATTGTTTTGTCCGATACTGCTTGAGTTGCTTTATTATGTTCTTTATTTTTCTTTGACTTCATCATTGATTGTTTAAGTTTAATGTAAGAGTACTTATACATGGTAAGAAATAAAAACTGAAAATATATTGAATGAAATAATTTTTTATTAAAAGAAAAAAGGTTACTGGTGGTGGGCATTAGGCAAAACTAACTTAACCAAGTCCTTGCGTACAAGATCTTTGATTTGCCGAAGTAGGACGAGCTCTTCTTCCTCACTTATCTCACAACTGGCCTAGAATAGATTAGTGACAGCTCTGATCAAAATTAAATCATACACTAAAAGAGAAATCAAGTTGTGGTCCATAGGATTTGGGTGAGCCATAAGAAGTGTAAGCGCCAAGTTGCACAAGGGTTATATGTCTCCACCTAGCAATTAATCAAACTCTCTCAAGGTTCACCTCAGCTGGGCTGCGAAAACATGCATAATCATGATATACTTTATTAAAATGTAATATTTGGTTCATAATGCAAAGACATGCGATCATCAGATTTCATATCGCAAGTCAACATTCAGAAAATGAATCCATGGCATTCAATGAATATATGCAAATTTTTCGAAAAGTGAAGTTGGTTTTACTGGAAAGCCTTTTTTTTTTTTTTTTTTAAGTTGACAATAATTATTAAAAAATTATCACATACATCGAATCTCGGGTCATGCACTGACCACGTTCGAGGACTCCACTCATCCAGTTGGTCAGACCATTTCCCTTAGCCGCCTATTTGATGCGACTCTGATTTGGTTTTTTCAACGTATGAAGCAAGGCCGCAGGTGACTTCCACACAAAAGGAACACTAAGGACAAAGTAATGGCAAGTTGTCCGATACATCCAACACTTAACCAACATGCAGTAAAAAAATATATTTTCAGGACAACCTCCTGCTCTTTGAAGACTTTCATCAATTATTTCCTCAACTTGGCCTTCTATTTGGCGCGAGCCTGAATGCTTAATTTCTTTTTTAACTTGTGAAGGAAGGCCGCAAGTAATTTCCAGGCAAACATAGTGGAAGTGAGCGATCTCACTCTGTTTGTTATCAAGTTGTTATAAGATGAAGACATGGTCAGTGATAGCTTGCCTATATAGAATTGTGACTTACACAGGACAACTTGTGTTTATGCGTGTGATTATTACATATGAGCTATCTGTTTCCATATGATCAATTACATGCTTCCATATACTCTCATTCATATTGCACTTCAGCTAAAATAAACATCCCCGAGACGACCTCTTCCTCTTCGAAGTCCTTGATCAATTATTGCCTCAACCTCCTATTTTGTGCGAGTCTAAATGGTCTTTTTTACAGGTGAACGTAGCGGAAGTAAGCGAGCGATCTCACTCTGTTGCTTTTTGTCAGGTTGTTACTAGGATCGGACTCAATTCAGAGATCTAGCCATTGTCCTCACGGAATGAAGAGAAAGAGGGTGGGAAAAGAAACGGAAATGGCAGCTCCAACGAGCAGCAGCCGTGATGACAGATCAAGGAGGGGTTATGAGGTGTTCCTCAACTTCAGAGGGCCTGACACCCGCTTAACCATCATTGATTCTCTCTACAATGACATGATCCACGCAGGGATCTGCACTTTTAAAGACAATGAAGAGCTTCGATTTGGTGAAGAGATTGAAGGCAGCCTCTTGCAAGCGATCAATGAATCCAGAATTTACATCCCAATTTTCTCCAAAAACTACGCTTCAAGTAAGTGGTGTCTCCATGAGCTGGCACGCACAGTGGAGTTATCGAAAGATAATGATGAGAAAGTGATTCTCCCGATCTTCTATGATGTGGATGTGGATGATGTCAAGCTTAAGACTAATTTATATCGGAAAGCCCTCCAAAAGCACAAGAGTGACTCAGAGAAGGATTTAGTAAAGAAGTGGAAGAAGGCTTTGAAAGCAGTTGCCAGAATTAAAGGAAGGAATCTAAAAGATCATGGGTATTGTTTGCTTCTCCATAACTTTATTTTCTTATTGACATCTTCGATTTTTTTCCTCTAAAGAATAATTAGATTCAGGTTGCTGCTGTCGAACCTTATGTAATGTATGGTTGGATTTGACGCAATGGGGAGCTAGAAATTTTGCTCAGATGGCGAGGTTTCTTGCACAAATTGAATTTTCACTTTTAATACTAAGTTTTGATAACAATTAGTGTTAAGGTATATCAACTTAATTAATTAATCTATAATGCCAAAAAACCAAGATATCCATGAAGATCTAAGATTCAATAAAATAGTAAGACCATATAAGTGTGAAAAAAATAAATTAAGTTTCTTAACTTCAATTCCGTACATAAAGTTAAGGGATATGTGCATTGAAAGTCCTAAAACTTATTACGAAAGTACAATCGAATCTTAAAACTTGCAAAAAATGCAATCAAGTTCTAAAACCTGTCAAATTGGTTCAATTGAATCCTTCGGTTAATTCCGTCCAATTAGCTAACGGAAAATGCGAACATGTCTTATTTTATTTTTTATTAGACAAGTGCCGATGACGTGGTGCTCACCAAGTGCCACATTAGAAAAAAATTAAAAATTACAAGCAAAATTAGATTAAAATATAAAAAGCTATAATTAAAAAAAAAAAAACTCACCCCACGGCTTGGCCAAGCCCTTGCGGTGGCCGCTGCCATAGCCACCGAGAGGGGTTAGCGGAGGTCACCTAGGCCTTTGCCGGCCCGGGCGAGGCCTTGGCATGCCCCGACAAGGGTCCCGGTGCTTCGAGAAGGCCTAGGGCGAGGCTTAGCCATGACTTGATTTTTTTTTTCTTTTTAAAATTTTTTAGCTTTTTTTATTTTTTAATTCAATTTTTTTTTGTATTCTTTAAAATTTATTCCTGATGTGGCACTTGGTGGGCGCTACATCATTGCCACATGTCTTAAGAAAATAATAAAATAAGACAAGCCAGCATTTTCAGTTAGCTTAATTGAACGGAGTTAACAGAAGGACTCAATTGAACTAATTTGATAAGTTTTAAGGCTTGATTACGCTTTTTGCAAGTTTTAGGACTCAATTCCCTTTTTACGACAAGTTTGAGGACTTCTAGTAAACTTATTTGCTAAAGTTAAGGACTTTTGGTGCAATTTTCCCAACCCTATGCCTGCAATGTTTTCTTGTAAATTTCTTCCTTTTGTTATGCTAATCAAAGCTGAAGAAGAATCGGCCCAAAATAAGAGGGCTCAATAACGAGCTTCTTTATGTGTTCCGAGCCATTAATGGTCGGTGTTAGTTAATAGTTGTTAGTGTTTGATGTGCTTTAGGGAGACGTAAAAATGTGCGGGAATAAAAAGAAATTATAGCATAGACTAAGTCTTTGCAATATCCAAAAATCCACGGCCAAGAGGAAGAAACCGATCCTTGTGGATTCCTTTCTCGGCCTTAGGGAATTCATATGCCTTGCTACTGTTTTGCTTGAGGTAACCGGCTAATTATGGTCACACCCCTGAGTTACACAAAAATAACAGAGCTTCTTCATAATGATAGTTTTACATACCCATAAGAGGAAGCTATAGGTCATGGTTTTCATATTTGGTCTGAATATACAAGACCGAACACTAAAAAGATCTTTGCATGCCATTATCCAAAAGAGCAAAAAGAAAAAAAAATTTCTGCATGTGTTAGACGTTCAATCTTCTAGTACACATCTTATCGCATCTTAATTAGTTTGTGAAGAACTGACTTAGATTTAGGTGTATTATCAATCTTGGGCTTTTACTTTCATCATAGTGGGGCAGGGGTCATTGGCGTCTCTAGTGGCCAACTGTGCATAGACAAAATCTACAGCCTTAAACTGAACATTCTTCTACGAGTGATCTAAAGTTTGCCAATATTGGACCCATTTCTGTCCAGTAAAAAGTGAGAAAAAAAATTGGTTATTGCCCTTGCTTTAACCATGGACCTATTCATGGCCCCAGGTCTTAATTAACCAAAAATTCAATTAAGGGACTTCTAGGTAGTTTAGTTACGGATAGAGAAATCTAGGAACCTCTAGAAAATGGATAAGAAATTTAATCATTTTAATTACCTTGAGATATGTAACTACTCTCTACCCTAGTTTGTGATAGTTTTTCTATAAACCCTAGTCGTTATTCTATGCTTACTTTCATCTTTCTTCATTAAACCGTACTATTTCTGTCCTTCATTAAACACAGTAAAGGTGTGGTTAGTTTGGCATTTGGAAAGTTCATTGGGAAAATGCAAAGTCCTTTTAGCCTAAAGGACTTTGGAGAAAATGCAAAGATTGTTTGGTAAATTCTGCTTTGAAAAGTAACTTTGAGATAAATGCTATTTGGTAGAAAACACATTTTCCCTGTGGTGATTAATCTAAATATTTTAATTTTTTTTGGTGAAATAAATATTTTAATTTTAATTAATTTTTGCGACTTTTAAATTTATATTTGACAAAAATGTTAAAGATGTTGTGTAAACAATTTTATTAAAATTAAAATTCCTTTTTTTTGGTAAAAAACATCAAATGGGAAAAATTTACATACTCTTTTCTCAATTACAATAAGAATACTTTCATTACAATAAAAAACATTATAACATATGCTTTGAGGAAAGAAGCTCATCATCCTTAAAAATTACAAATATCCTTAATTACTTCCTAAAAGATCACGTAAACGTGACATATCAGATGCTACATCATCATTTGAAGCATTATTCTCCCCATTTACATCATTATGATCCGTTGTATATAAATTGGGATCCAAATCCACTCTAACAAAATGTGCATCATTCATGGCATTTCTTCATTTCTTTTAAATCAAATAACTTTAAACATGATGATAAACTTCCAGTGCCATAAAATGCGTGCAAAGTTTCCATATATGTGGTTTTTGAATCTAAGATGGTTGCATATTTTGTGGCAGCCTAGATGAACTTAAGAATCTCACGATCAAGGAGGTTTCTAATTTGTTATGGACAAGACAGACAGACATGCCCGATCAATCGGTGGGAATTAAGGATCGGATGGATGAAATTATGGAGCAGTTAGATCTAGTAGCATTTGATGTGAGATTCATCGCGATTCATGGTATGGGTGGTATTGGAAAAACAACATTGGCCGAGGCTATCTTTAGGCAAATCTCCCCGGTTTTCGGGTCACCGCTGTTTTCTTAAAGATGTCCGGACTCAAGATATAATAAATTTACAAAAAAAATTGTTGTTTGATGTCCTCAAACTCAGTTGTATAAACCTCTCCTTCATTGATGAAGCGGCTCACTTGATCAAGACAAGGTTCCATGGGAAGAAAGTCCTTATTGTTCTTGATGACATCGACAACCAAGACCAAATCATGGGACTTGTTGGTAAGCCAAACTGGTATGGTGAGGGTACTAGAATCATCATAACGACCAGGAATATTGAATTCCTAGTAAAGGAAGGTGAAGACCACAATGCCCCAATCTCAGATACTACACATTTTTCATTCTATACTATGCCAGAGATGAATTGGGATGATGCTCTTAAACTTTTTTGTGAGCGTGCCTTGGGATGTGCCAAGCCTCCAGCTGATTACATCGATATTTCAGAAAATGTAATCAATGCACTTGGAAGACTTCCATTGGCTCTCGATGTCGTAGGTTCCACACTCCGTGGAAAATGCCAAAGTACATGGAAAAATGTTCTATCTAAGTTAAAGAAGGTGATGAACGAGGATGTCAAGAAGAAGTTGATGATAAGCTATGAAGCATTGGACCCTAATCAGCAACAAATATATCTTGATATCGCATGTTTCTTCATCAATCAAGAGAAAATAACTACAATTAAATATTGGGATGCAGTTTTTGGGTATCCCACCGAAATCGAAGTCAATATCCTCACACGTATGTCTCTGATAAAGATCATAGACTATGATGAATTATGGATGCATGACCAACTTAGAGACCTCGGGCGAGATATTGTCCACCGGGAAAGTTGCAACATGCGTTTAAGGGGTAGTAGACTCTGGTTACCCAAGGACGCCTTCCATTTGGTGCAAAGAAAAAAGGTAAGTTTTAGCTCTAAATGTTTTCCTCTCTATCCATTAGTATCATTACCTTTTAAATCTAATGTCAACTCAAATTGACACATGTACTCATTGGTTGCTACTTTTATCTTCTAGGGAACCAAGAACATAGTGGCACTTAATCTCGGTACACCTAAACCAGATGCAACATATAGATTTAAACACAAGGAATTTGCAAGGATGGTCAATCTTAGATTCCTTCAATTGGACCACGGAAACTTCCAAGGAGACTTTAAGGATCATTTTTCCGAGTTAAGATGGCTCTCTTGGCACAATTGCCCATCAAAATTCCTTGCTACCAACTTTGGGTTGGAGAACCTAGCAGTTCTTGAGCTTTCTGGGAATAATATTACTAAAGACTGGGGAGGATGGCATCAAATCATGGTATGATTTCATAACATACTTTTGCATTACATTTACTCTTTTTCTTTTCTAAGTTTCACCTTAATTGCTTTATAGGTAGCAAAGCAGTTGAAAGTCCTAAAACTCCTGGATTGTCCATTACTTAGAAAGACACCAAAGTTCTCCGCAATCTCCAGATTAGAGAGATTAATCCTTAGATGCAAGCAACTTGGAAAGATTGACAAGTCCATCGGCATTTTACAACATCTTGATTACTTAGAAATATTTTCTCAAGAACTTTTAGTGTTGCCTCACTCGATTGGTAATCTAGTGAATGTGAAGCATATAATCTTGTCATGTTGGGAATTGCAAAAGCTCCCTAATTCTATTGGACAATTGGAGTCACTACTTGAGTTGAATGTTAGACATACAAGTGTGAGAGAATTACCTTATTCCATTAGGAACTTAGGAAGGTTGGAAATTTTTATGATCCCAAATGGCTATTTAAAAAAGCTACCAGACTCATTTGGGAGGCTCCAATCATTGGTCAAGTTGGATTTGAGTCTTTCACGTATTAGGAGCTTACCTGATTGTATTGGAAATCTCAAAAGGTTGAAGGCACTAAATCTAGATCATAGCCGCATAAGTGAACTTCCGAAAACTATAGGAACATTGGAAAATTTGGAAGAGTTGAGTGCCTCATGTGAACACCTGGAGGGGGAAATTCCAAGTGAAATTGGGGCACTATCCTCATTGAAAATTCTAGATTTATCAGGTGGTTGTTTTAGTGGATTGCCGACAACTATCAATCGGCTTACAAATCTCCAAAAACTTAATTTATGGGACTGTAGGTCAATTCAACAGTTGCCAGAGCTTCCTAAGAGTCTAAGGTCGCTAAGCTTTTCATTGGACTCATTGACTACAATCCCTGACTTCTCCAACCTAACCAATTTAGTTCATCTTGATATAATCGGAACAAAAGTACAAGAACCCAACATAGAGGGGCTTTTGAGAGCAAGTGCTCTAAGAAAGTTGACCCTGTGGGTTGGAAAAATGACCTTGCCTCCTACTGATTTGAGTTCCCTCTCTCAATTACAAGAACTCTTCGTAAGTTATGCCAACCCCCGATCTCTTATCGGGCTTCCATCCAGCCTTCAACGGTTGACTTTAGTCGATGTCCAATCACCAATAGATTGGTCGCTCTTTTCCAACTTGGAGAATTTGTCAAGACTGATTATTGAGAGATATTCGTTAGGCGAGATTCGTTTCGATGGGTTGGGAAAGCTACAAAATTTCAATGAATTGATGATATTCGACTGTCCATTGCTTAAGACTCTGCCCATTCTGCCTTGTATGAAGAAGATCCAACATTTGTACTTGCGCCAATTTCCTCATCTAATTGAGATTCAGGGTTTGGGAGAATTGAAATCCTTGCGGACACTATGGATTTGGAACTGTAATTCCATCAAAAGCTTAAATGAATCTGATCTGTCTACTTTACATAATCTGAAAAGATTGGATTTCAATCGGTGTGAATCACTGGAGAGCATGTTGGGTGTGCCAAAATCTTGCGAACTCACTATAAGTTACTGCCCGAGGTTCAACAAAGATGAATGAGGTATGTATCATTTGTTTACTAAGACTTTGCTTAATTAAAAGATTTAGGTGACTCACTTGCTTTGCTCAATTCATGAAAATTGTCAATATGGAAACTTCTCATAGGTTATCATGGTGAGAAAAGGAATGAATATAATTAGTCCCTTTGATCCATAAAAATATATAAGTAATGTCTAGTATACTAGACAAAATTAGTTTTTTTTTTTGTCAGCATACAAAATTAGGTTTGCGAAGAGGTATTTTGAACAATCAATTAACTCATTTTTCCTCTACATCAATTCTCTTTGATGTTCATCTCCAAAAGAGAGTAAAACTACAATTTTCTTCTCTATTTGTTTGCTATTGGTTCATTCTTGCTCATCTTAAATTACAATCAAGGAAGATGCTTCAATTTACCCGATAAGTCATTTACTTTCTTGAATTCTTATTTGTTATGCGGATGACAGCTCCTTTCTTTTTCCTTTGCTATTTTAAGCTCGGTTTGGGAATTTGATGACTCGACTTTTTAATGAATTAATTAAGGCAAATGCAATAACCTAGGTTTCTCCTTTTTGTATCACTTTTGTTTCTTGTAGTTTTGAAGATGGAGCAAGGACTATCTAATGATGCACAATCAAAGATCACTACCAGCTTTACTTCAATTTTGATGTCAATGGTTATACTTGCAATTTCAAGCATTCCCATTATTAAAGTGGAAATTCTACTTCTCCAGCAATAATTATTACCTTTGTTCATCTATTTATGCAGAGTTCCGAAATGCAATCAACTATTCATGCAGAATGTCTTCAAGTGTAATGGTTGGGGATCTACATGAGCAACAATTATTACCAATCGAACTATTTCTGGCTAAGAGTTGTGTTATGCTTAGGCATTCAATGGTGTAATGTACTAACCTTACCATTTGTTTGCAGAAGTACTATTTTCACTCATAATTAGCTTAATCAAAGTACCTTAAATTTTGTGTTTTCATAGATCTTGGTCAATTAGTCAAGTTCGGGGGACATAAATTTGAAAGATCCATGACTTCCTCTCATATTCTTGCGTGTGCCTCTATTGGCATCCAAAATTTGCTTGTTGGGCTTCAAAAATAGAAGAGAGTAAAGTATGCCCGACACACAAGAATTCATGGGTAGTGAGCCAAAATGCCAATAGGCGACAACGAAGATTTCGAACAATTTGACATTAGAACTTGCCGAGGCAAGCGAGACAACAAAGGAAGAAGTTATGGGAATTGGTACCAGCGAAAATATCAACAAGGCAGAGTAGTTATCGATAAGGAGCCAAAGCTTCCGAAACATCTTGAATATCAAAATGATAACCGCTAAAGAGCATTTACCCATAAATTGCCACCATAAATGTCACGTCTCAATCCTCCGATCACGTGCTCATCCCTCTCGGTTGATATAATTGCAACGTCTCAGGATGTATGACTGACCCATTCGTTTTAATGCACATGCGGAGACGATTAATAAATCCCCATACAGCAACAAGATGGGACAGAAAAGTAGGGCCCATTTTTCACAAAATACTTTTTTTTTTATTTTATAAAAATACAGGTTTATACACAACAGCCTACAAAAAGGAATCGACTTTCATCAAAAGAGAATTGTCCTATGACTAACTAGTTAGACAAGATCATTGATTCTTTAGGCTTCACCTTCTAAACTTTGGGCTTCGGGTCCTCCACCGCTATCAACTAAGACCTAAAAATATTATCCCACAACAGGGTGAGATGACGTCTCAGCAAGTTCAACCTCCTAAAACCCGACTAGGAAGAAAATACGCCTAAAAGGCTGCCTAAGCACAATCACTATTCAAATGACTTATCTTGGCCTCTCTTCCTTGCAAGTCCATATAATTCAAACAACCATCCAATCATCAATTCCCAAATCACTTTACCTAACCAGATCGAATCATTGATCAATCGATTCAACCGATTACATGTCATCGAGATCATTCCTCAGTCATCTGAATCAATACTATCTATAAAATCCGATCATAATCTAGGACTGCTTACTTTAAACCGATAATAGATAGTATAGCTCACCAGAAGCTGCCTTATATACTGAGATAATATACAATACATATGCTCATCAAAAGCTGCCTCAAATACTGGTATAGTATATTTTATATGCTCGCCAGAAGTTGTCAGATATATTTTCATAATATACAGATAATAATGCTTACCAAAAGCTGCTAGATATACTCTCACAGTATGCTGAAAATAATCATGCTCACCAGAAGCTGCTAGACATACTCTCATAGTATGTTGAAAATAATCATTTAATCAAACCGCAATTTTTATCCTTCCCGATAAAAATATTCGTGTGTGGATACACAGTATGTTTTAGCCAAAATTATAATATTTTCACCTTTGAAAATCCCACTAATTTTTACGGTCCACAAACTCATTTTTAACACTATAAACCGATGCTCGGTGATTTTCCAATTAATTACTAAAATTAAATAATTTTAGGAATAAATTCCCAAAAGCACAATTCACATACAATCAGCATAAAATTCCGGTCACCGGCTATTCCAATATAATTTTCAGAAAATAAATAAATAATTAATTAATTACGAAAAATAATTAATAAATGCAATAAATAGTAACTTATGCCCATAAACCCCAATTGGAAGCCGAGATGAGCCCGAAAAATTTCCAAACCACTATAGATACTAGAGCTTGTCTAGACCCTAATTACACTAAACTATCCACCTACTATGCATTGATAATTCACTAATTTACTAAACTATTCTAATTATGCACTAAATCAAGCTTAGTTTAAACTAATCAATACTTAAACGTCATTAACTTAATAAGTGAGGATTAGTGAGTTAAACTCACCTAATTAATGATCTACTTGGATCAAAACGATGGGGATGTGGTGAGGAACGAAAAGCTCCAAAGCGGCAATGCCAACGGGGCATGGATCGGTCTCGAAAATTGGCCTGAGGAAGCCCATGACACTACTGGACTTGGCTGAGCTTCATGGAAGAAAGGGCAGCAAGGAGTCAACGCCGAAAGTTGCTACGCTGACTTCGGTTGAACTCTTGCTGGGGACGTCTCGACTGTTGGCGTGGACTGGAGAAGAAAACCAAAATTGCAGAGGCCGGAGTGGTGAGGAGATGGGCGGCTAGCCGAAGGAGAGAGAGGGGTCGAGGGGGGTGTGTCGGCCAAAAGAAAAGAGAGGATAAATATGACCAAAAGTCAAAGAAATGGGAAACATGAGTGGAAAAAATGGCAGAGGGCTGTCAGTGGTTTTGGGGGGGAGTTCGTGCGAGTGAGAGAGAGAGAGAGAGAGAGAGAGAGAGAGAAAGGAAAAAGGAAGGGGGCGTGTGGCCAAGGGGGAGAAGGAAAAATAAAAATTAAATTAAATTCCTAAAATCAAAAGTTCTTGATCCCACTTGCTCTTGTTTAATCCAATTTGGTCCTAAAAAATTCCCATGCTAAAGTACTTGATCATCATTTGCTTTCTTGCATAAAATTTCCTTCAAACAATAAGTCTTGAGCAACAAAAATGACCATTTCCCTCAAATCCAAATTCTAATTTATTTTTTTCGGAATCCGATTTTTGAACAAACCTCTCCAATTGAGGTCCAATTTTGATGAAGAAAAAGCCCACACATCTTCCATTGACCAAGTAACTCACAGCGGAGGCCAAAAATCTATTAGCCAATCCAAATTTCCGTTCGTTTTTCGAATCGTTCGTATCGATTTTTCGTAAAAATCCCGAACTCACCGAAAATTCCTCGAAAGATGAGTCAACGTTCCTAAAATGACCTGTGACATAACAGACCTTTCAATTTCTAAAATCGAGTTCAAATTCTTAGTTAATTTCAATAAGATGTGATTTTAGCGTGACCTAACCTACCGGGTAGTTTTTAGAAATTTTTAGTGCAAATGACTCATGGTTGATTTTCTTCGAGCCACAATAAACCACTTTGACATATTGGCGACTTTCGGTGGTCATGAAAATCTCGAGATTTCAATTACAAATACAGGTATTAAAATGACAGAAAAATCAGTTTAGTGTGGATCAATAAGAGTTTTGCAATTTAGTAGAATCACCCATATTTAACCACATATCTCAGTCAAACTGACCTTTATCTGATTTCTAATCTATCTTTATTGTGCTGTAATGATCTCGGTAGATGAGCACGGTCAAGCAGTCAATTCCTGGTTGAATTATCAAGTCTATTGCCTTAAAATCTCTTAATGACTTCCTCAGTTAGTCTAGTTATCTTAAGAGTGATTAGCTTTGAGATAACACTATTGACGCGTCGATGAAAGGCTCGAATTATTCAATTGAAAACAAGATTCAAAATCCAAGATATCATAATAACTAGCCGAAGAGGTATCAATAGAAAGGACCTTTTCCCAAATCAACAATCGATCATCTACTTTTCAATTGCTCTGTTTCTTTTATTGAACTTTTAATTTGAATTGTAGTTTTACTTTTCTCCTTTTTGTCCTGCATTTATGTTTGCTTGTAATTTAGATCAGTTGCTTCCTTTCCGGCATGACACATAATCCATATTAAATAATAAAGTTGAAACTTTGCCCCTTTGGTGAAAGATTTTGTCGAGGGTACTTTCCTTGACAAACATCTTTTTGGCATGCCTAGTGGGACCATTGTGTTTCGTTCATAGGAAGTGTTAATGGCAAAAATAATAAATCAGGAGAGTCACTCCTCGGCCATCGAGGGTAATTTGTCACCGCAGCACGTTGGAGAGAGAACCACCTGTTCCGAGATTTCTGGTTAAAATGTAGACATTAACATCAACATGGGCGATCATTCTAGAGACAGTCCATGAGAATTATCTGAAGATCAAAGAAGAGAGTTGGCCTTGAATTCAACGGTAATGGCCACCATGAGAAGGATGTTCGAAGAGTAACAAAATGATTTAGCCAATCATATAGCAAAATGTCATTGGTGATGGAGACATATTTATAATATATGCAAGATAATTAGGTCGTGGTACTTTCAATCGTGATTTATATTGATTTTCCCAAGACATTTCTATGTTCTTCTTCATCCATTGTCTTGTTTACCAAACTTCACGATGATCATTATTACTATTTTATCTTTGTCGAAATTTTAGTAGACACAATTTTTTCAGTAAAGTTTGATAGACAACCTATACGAAGTATGGGTAAATGCATTAGTTATACAGAACAAAAAATCGAAAGTGAATTATCCAAACAAAGCACACAATTAAGATAGACCAAAAGATGCCGCCGTTGCATGCACAATAGACAACGGGGAGGATGTCTATTCTATAAATATCTTCAGAGATTCAAAATCACCAATTGTCTGAGCATGATGTAGGACGTGATGAAATCGCTTAAAAGATGTGCATTGAGGAAAATGTTAAGAGCTAGAAACATGTGAGTCTCTTGAAGACAAAGCCGGCGATTGAATGTAGTAATGGGAGATCCAGCTCGAGACTTGAAGGCCAAACTAGCGGGTATGTTGTGCGTGGATTGGTGGGTCATATCTAGAAGTACGGTTGTGAGGATTCATTCTTCTTATGTTTCTCAATTTCACTCTTCAAGTTTCACATTATCAGTGAATGCAAAATATGTAGCAAATGAAAAAATTATTTTTAGCCGGGTGAGTATTGGAGTGTCTAAATTTCAAATATCTTTTTTTTTTTTCCTTATTGAATTTTGAGATGTCATTAATGATGAATCAGTTCTAAGAGATTAACCACTTTTGGAATTTTCTTGTTTGGCTCTGTAGGCTTAAGAGGAAAAAAGCAAGGGAAGAAATAAGATGATTAATTTAACTATCACACAGGTGGAAAACATATCAAATCATCTTTTTGTATCTATAGAATTTTGACAAGCTATCGACGATGGATGAGATGATTAGGTAGTTTACCTAGTTCGGCGGTTGGAAGGGTTAAAACCCCTCCTTGAAACTAGCATACTGGACGTGTAAGCTCTCTGATGACTCTTTTTAAATGAGCGGTCTCATTGTATTGAGCTCAACTTGACCCTTGTCTTACTCTTGAAGTTTCGCCTTAGTGTCGCAGACATCCCTATCCAAGCTTGAGCACGATATCGTCTGCTTTGGTCATAGCTCACCCACGCTTACTTTAAGTGCTATAGGTCATATTTAAGAAATATGGGATAAGAGACATAAATAAAAGCCAACATTCCCACTCTTAAAGTCGTGCAAGATTTATCTACAAGCACAACAGCCCATATATAGGCAAGTGGGAACAGTTAAATATCTGAAACCTAATATCGCTACCTTGGTCTCTGACACCACTATAGCTAGCCTCCACGATATTATTAGCTCTGGTCATTGCTGTTGATGCTCAATTTTTATCAACATTTTAGGTATCCATTTATTTTACAAAAATCTGAAAATTTATAAAATAAGATAATAAGAAAAAAATGAAAAAAAATATATATATTTTAAAAAAAAAAAAAGGCGAAATGAAGTCGTGTAGGCCGGCCCCTTAGCAAAGTTTTCAGCCTTCTAAGCCCCCTCCCTCCATTAGTCCAACCCATTTCTTTTAATTCTTTGGGCCCATCTCTTAATTTCCTTTTTAGCCCATCTCCTTTTGTATTTCCTTGGCCCATCATAGAACCAAACAAAAAGAAAGCCCAGCCTCAGCCTCCCTCTTCCCTCGCGCTTCCCCCTCAACTTCCCTAGCGAGCACAGCGTCTGTGACGCAAGGAAGAAAGACGGGCCAAGCGTGCGTGCGTCTGTGAGTGAAGGAGGAGCGACAAGCCGTGACGAGAGCTGAGCCAGCACCTTCTTCTAGGGCCGTGCTGGCTGGCGTGCGAGGGAAATAACAGAAAGATTCGATCGCTGAGGCGAGGGGAGCGTGCTGATCCGAGAGGAAATGATGAGATAGGAGCTGCTCGCCCCAAGAGGATCCTGTTCGCATAACAGGAGGAGGAGAGACGCCGCCGGTTTTCGGAGAGGGCGGCCGTTGAAGAGGTAAGTTGCAGAGAGATAGGCCGAAGAGAGATTCACGGGGGAGAAAGAGAGTCAGCCGAGAGCGACAAGGAGAGGATGCTGGACGCTCGCTTGAAAAAGGATTTGGCCATCGAAGAGCTCGGCTGAAGGGAACCAAGGAGGTTAAGGAATCGGCACTACCCCTGCCAGGTCGTTTCTATTCCGATCGACCTTTAGAGTCGATTACGTGTTCAGAATCTCCTCATCGCTCTGCTCCATTGTTCGGGATCTGTGTCCATCCACCTTCGAACCGAGATATAGGAGAGCGAAGCTGTCTGAAGCAGGTTCGTGAGTTTCGTTTCAGTCGAAGGGAGAATCCTCGGGATTTTATTGATCTCGATTGGTTGAAGTTAAAGAATCAGTCTCGCCGAGAGTCCTTCATGACCTGTTCGATGTTTTGTCTAGATGTCTTCGACGATGATTTGTTCCTGTTATTGGTCAATCTGTGAGCATTTTAGTGTGAGTCTGGGGTTATTATTATGTTCAGAAGCCCTTTTGCCTTGTCGTCAGGCTTCTCCCTAAAGGAAAATGGACTATTTTCCGATAAAAAAAAAAAAAAAAAAAAAAAGAAGAAGAAAAAAGCATACGCATAGCAATAATCAATGTTGGTAACTAATGCGATTGCTAAACTTTTGGGCTTCAAATGGAAGCTTTGCATAAGATATAATTTGATTGATCGAAGATGGAAGTATCGGTTTTCCCCCCACTGTGAGAAACTGCCAAAAACGCAATGAATGTGTTAAGATAAATAGCGGAAATTGCACCTTAAATTGATGTTAAAAAGGAAAAATTCAAACTGTTAACAGCTCTAGTAGTTTACGAACGAGATATATTAGATTTTTTGCATGAAATATGTATTGGTTCAAAATTTTTACATTTAATGACGAGAACACGAGCAAAAGTAAAATACGATTTAAGGGACATTCGTGTGTTTCAATTCTAACTTGATTAATTTATTGCAAGTTATATCTTCAACACTCAAAAATAAAATACAACCAACTTTAAATAGGACACATTCCGTATTGTATTTTGAACTATTTTACTATATTTAAATAAAGAATATGTTAATTTAATTTTTTTGAACAATTTTTATTATACAAGTATATAAAAGGATTGGTAGAAGATTTTTGCTTTTCGGAGCATCTCTTTTATGATTGAGCTATCACGAAATAAAAAACAATTTGCAGAAAGCAACTACAGAAACAATAACAATTTATGAACTATATCATCAATACATTATATTGCAAATTTTAGTTGAATTGTTATATTTGTTTCCCTTCGGCTTGTCGCGAGCATGGCTGACCTCTTATGATGTTTTTGTGCTTTGGATTTATTTAATTCCATATTCATACATATCCAAGAGAGTCATAAGAAAGGGAAAGATCAAGTTAAACAAAAAATTCAACCGTTTAAAAAATATATGAAAGCACCTTGAACATGACTACGGACAAGATCAAATGGATGTTCTATAAACGTCTAAAGCATAGCAAGTTTGGATTTTGACAATTTCAGGAACTGAACATACTTTTAGCATAACTTAGTGCACACAAATTCAATGCAAAAATGATGCTAGCTACCTCGCTTAGTGTTAGGAATTTTAATTATAACTACCCGAATTTAAGATAATTATGTACAAGTATCTCGAGATATACCATCCTGTGGCTATTAAAAAAGGCAAGGTAGCCCTACTTTTCCTCGATGTCCATTTTTTAATGTTGACCTATACATTCAATTTGTCTAACATGCATCAATAGTTGTATGCTTTGATAACTATGTCATCAGTATCTCAATATATTAGCTCAACTTGGGCTCGTGCCATGCATTGGACCTAGTGGAGTGGGTGGCCTAGGCCTAGTTCTTTTGAATGAAGTGGGTATTTGGTTGGGCTCAGTGGGCTTTTGGGCCACAGGTGGCCAATTTTTTTTTTTTCAAAAGGGTTTGTTGGTTAGTGATAGACCTATCAAAATAGGTCTTCAACTAATTTCTTAACCCATACTTGATGGACAGAGTTATTATATGTGTTAGTTATATTTATGTTTAGTAAATGGGTTTAGACCTAACTCTATGGATTATAAATGGGTTTAATGTGGGTGTTAAATGGGTTCGCAACTTACTTAGACTAAACTTACTCCTACGACTCTCTCTTCACTCTCTCTCTCACCTTCACTTGATCTCGCGTTCATTTATTCTATGCTTTCACTTTAGTTTGGGTATGAAGTTTCCTAATTTGAGTTAAATATATAAGTATTTTAACATTATGGGTTGGGTATGGATCACTATATTTGTGTTGTATGAAAATGAGCTAAAAAGGTTACATTGATCAATTTACGTAGGACCATTTTTGACTCGGCTTGATATTCTTTTGTTCTGTGATTTTCCTTCTATATAGGAGAGGCTGGATATTCTTAGACTTATATCCAGGAAGGTAGAAAGTTAGCTTCCATCGATTTGCCAATGCTTTTGCTTTGAGCATTTCATTTTTGACGTGGTCTGAAACAGGTTGTACATATTGAAATTTATGGGATTACTTGTTAAAGAAATATATAATCGCAATCCTACTTTTTCTAGAAAGATGGATCCAAAAGATTACATATGAACAACCACCGCTGCGGTGGCCTAGTTGGATAAGGCTCCCATGATCCTTTGCGAGGACGAGAGGAGTTTGAATCCCACTAGCCGCACGGGATCTTAAGTGCGACGTCGGGGTGGTGGGTCCTCCGCTAACGTTGCCCCAGGGTTTGCCCGCCGGCTGTCGACTTACGGGGTTCCCTGGGTCATAAAAAAAAAAACAAAAAAGATTACATATGAACAGAGAATTGCTTAAAAACAAACAAGAAGAGTCAGAAACAGAGTCGATTTGAGCTGCTAAAGATCCTGTTTTGAACTTATGTCATCTGAAGGAGTGGATTTGGTGATACATGTTAAGTTGAAAGCTAAACTCCTTCTCCCATGGAGTTCTCAGTCCTTGCACCCCAAATCACCCTAAACATTGTAAATTACAAGAGAACATTGTAAAAGATGTTGTGGGGGTGGATTTGCAACACGCTTAGGTGAGGCTCAGTTAAGTTTAGATGTCCAATAGTAAATCACTTTTGAACTCAGATTTAAAATCTATTGATGTTGCTCAGAAAGAAAAATGAGAAAGGCCTTTACAACTGATTTCATGAAACGGGACTAAGACTTGCCTTTGGTTATCATTTAGTATAACCTTTCTAAGACATCATTATCCTCTCTTTTTCTTTTCTGTTCACTAATTAGGAAGATATTGGGTGGATTGAATTAATTATATTAATCTGATTTTGTATGATCAGTCAGTAAAAGTGGCAACCATTGGGCAACGCTGAAGTTTTGCTGAGTGTATGCTTTAATGCCCTTGTGCAGCTTTCTTTGGCCAGTGATGTCGACTTAGATGCTACAGCTTATATGACGGCCGGATTCAGCGAAGCGGATCTTCAAGCTCTGCTTTCAGGTGCACAGATTCAAGCTGTTCACGATTTTCTCGACAGTAGGAAGGGCGATCAGCATGGGAAAAAGCCAATTATAACCGATTCTCTTTTGAAGTCCGTTGCTTCGAAGGGAAGACTGTCAGTCTCAGATGCCGAGAAGAGAAGACTCCGTAGAAATTTTTTTATTCATCGAATTCTATCGTCTATCCCTTAACAAGAATTATGCATCTCCAATCATAATTTCAACTCCAGATTTTGATAGTGGTTGATTATGCATCTGATGGAGTTAATCTCTACAATAATCTCTTTCTCATATGGGAACATGACATCGATGTAACAATTCGTCAGGTGAAATTGCGACTTCCAGTCGCAAATTTCGAGCAGTCACGACATTTTTGTAGGAGCTGCTATTTTCACAGCTTCTTTGGCTTAGAGCACTGCTTTCAAAGTGACGAGACAAATCGTGGGCTCAAAATTTGGCTATGAAGGACAATGGAAAATTATGAGCCCAAGTAATTCAAATGACATCATCTGCAATATGTTCACGTTATTTGTTGTCATTGTATAAAAGGGTTTGATGAACTGTGCTATGATATTTCATGGCACAATTCATCAGCATAGTCATAGTGACTTTTGTTTGTGAACATGCTTTTTTCTTTTGTTCTTGGCTTGAAAGAATCTCTTTGGAACTATTATCTAATTGGTGTAATTAAAATAAATGATGAATACATCAAGGCACAAGATTGTAGATGATCGGCTTAACAATGAGGAAATGTGGCATGGAGAGACCACTTACAAGCTTCCTTATCGCAAATGAATCTTTTTACCTCAAAGAAATGGTATTTACCATGTAGAAGATATTTATTCCAAAAATATTTTTTAATGACGAGACTGAGTAACCTATACGTCAAGTGAAAAAGTGAGACGGTTGAGATTACTTTTCTATTTTACGTATGATAGTTAGAAATCTAATCTTATGATGAGGTGACTTCGCTGGAAAAAGCCATCCCAGACATGTCATGTGATGTTTGTTTACGGGATATAATAAGATAGGAATGGAATAGTTATTCCACGAAATTGGAAGAGAGTAAGACTGAGAATGGAACAACTATTTTGTAGTTTGGTTTGTAGAATGGATTCAAAACCACCCTCTTGTTTGTTTTACCATGATAGGAGGGAGAATAAGTTAGGAATAGTAGTGAATACTCATAATACCCTTTGACGATATATAATCAAAGTCTAATTTCTTTTATTATCATATTTTCATAGGTCATAAATGAAAACCAACTATAATTTCTAAACACTTGCAATGTACTAATTTCTAATGTAAGTAACCATTATTTTATTAATCGATGATAATTAAATCATAATATAATTACTAAAAAATAAATGAACTAATTATTAAACAATAGTATAATTACTAAATGGATAATTGTATTTTTATATAATAACTACCATTTAGGTGAAGCCAATAAAATAAGGCCAAGCTCAAGCTCAACTGCTATTAGATATTCAATGCTTGGAGTTCCGCTCTAGCTATGAAGTATTAAATATCCAGCTTTATCTTGACTTGAAACAAAAAAAATCGAGATATTCAAGCTCAACTTGACTCGATACAATCTAGTCATAAAATGAGCTGACAAGCGTCACCGTGTTAGATGGTTGCGAAGATTCGAAGAAATCTTTGTATAGAGGATGGGATTGGACAAATGGGAGGTTGCGAAACGACATCGTACATCGTGCTTTTTCTATTTGGGTCAAGACATGGGCCTCCACCGAGAGGAGAGGTGGGAACCTTGTGACGCCTCCCCCGGTTTTGACCCATCTTTTCAGGTCATGCGATTTGCAGGGGGAGTCGGGAGTGGGGCAATGACCTCTCTGCACTTTATTTATTTATTTACACTTATATAGCGTGGCACGACGATTCTAACGTGTTCCGCTATCTAATCACTTGGGCTTCGGTGCGTGTTATTCAGGATGTGTGTGTATATATTCATTCTAAAGAAAGTTTTCCATGAACTTGAGAATCGAACTCTATCAGTCGATGAGAAGTGCGGGAGCACAATATGATAATGGGATCAATCTTCTAACGAACAGAGCAATCTAAGTTGCAAAGCACATGAGACAATTACACTACAGATAAAAGCGGAAGCAGCATCCACTAAGACCGTCGGAAAATGACGAGCCACACGAGCTTTATGCAATCCGTCTCGAGATTCATAGCTCATTGAGGCTCCCTTGAGGCTCCCTTTCGTAACCTGCAAAAATAGCAAATGGATTATGGTCCTCCCTGCGTGTTGGATTAGAGGATTTAACCCTATCAAGGCAATGGAAGTTAGTGTTGGATTAACGTTTAACCCCAGAATAACAAATTCATGCATCACCCGACACTAGCACGAGGATCTCGCGTTCCAAACTAAAAATTCGAAGAGGTCTGCGCCAGATTTTAATAATTGGCCCTAGACTGTACAAGACCCAAAACTGTTTATAGTCCGGGTCTTACTACTTTACGTTTTCAAAGCCCAAATGACTATCGAAAGGCCTCGCCTATTAAACTCTCTTCTTTTTAAAAAAAAAAAAAAAACCCATGACGTACAAAAGATTGGGTTACTATATTATGCTTATTTGCTCATTAGCAATTGCTAAAGTGCTATGACGCATTCTTTTTTGCATGTAATCGCGAAAAAGAGTCTGAAATCTTCCGTCATCAGCGGGAGGAGGAGAGTTGATACCTTAGCAATTGGCAGGAGGAGTAAGACCGCACTTAGCAGGCAACCCCATTGCGAGATCGGGATCGATCCCCAGAGTCGGCAATATGGCCGAGTTCTTGTACGAGCAGAGGCAGCTTAGGTCTGCCCCCGAGAGCCCTTCGCAGCACTCCTTTGTCGGCTCCGCCGGGTTTGGCTTCCTCACCGCCGGCTTGCAAGCCATCAGCTGATCATTGCTCATCTTGCACACTGTTATCGCCTCCGAACCTCCTGCCAATGCGACGGCCACCACCGCCACCGCCACCAACACCAACATCAACCTACCGGCAGCCATCTTTTAGAAGTGATTTTGCAGTGCCCTTGTAAACTTGTGATTGGAGACACACGTCTACAACGTGTGGTTATATAGAGAGTGTTGACACCTAAATTTCACCTAAATTAGTTAGTTAAAAATAGCATTAGAGGTTAAGAATTATCCAAAAAAAAAATTAAATTAAAAAAAATATCCCGACCGTGAAAAATCCCCTACTCTTCCATCAGACTCTCTCCTCCACCAATCAGTCACTGCAAGCTTCCGCCACTCGCCACCACGTCGCCGTCGACATCGACGTCGTATCCCCTTCCCGTGCCATCACCCCTCGTCATCGAGCCGCCCCCGGCCATCGCCTGCGCCGCTCGTTTCACGTCCCATCTCGGCCAAGCCATCATCTCTCTCTCTCTCTCTCTCTCTCTCTCTCTCTCTCTTCCCCCGTGTTTCCTCTTCGAAGCAATCATTTGTCAATCTGAACCGCTTTTTCACTTACGAAGGAAGGCCGCGTGTAACTTCCGGGCAAACGCAGCGAAAGTGAGAGATCTCTCTCCGTTGCTTCATCAAGTTGCTACGAGGATCAGACTCGGACTTCCCAAGTCACCGGGCAGACCCAATTCGGAGATCCATCTCTGCACCGTCCTTCCAGAATGAAGAGAAAAAGGGAGGAAAAAGAGACGGCGACGGCAGCTTCAACAGGCAGTAGCCGTGATGGCAGACCCAATTCGGAGACCCAATTTGGGATTTGTTATTATCGACATCCCTATAGATGTTTTGTGTATAATTTCTCATCGACTGATTCTTTTGTATCGTTATATCTGCTTTTGAATTCGCTGTTGAGTTACATTTCGTTGTTCATTTTCTTCGTGTGATCACAAACAAAGATCTGGATTCAATTGTACTGCTGAATACCATAGACAGTATCCCTCCTGTCGGCCCTTGTGCTAGCACCGGACCTTGTTTATTTCTCTTCTTTTTCTTTGGTTTTTTCGGTATAGTATAACCAATGCAGTGTTGAAATGTTGTGCAATGGTTAACATGGAGGTGGGCGTACGTGCATGTGGGTAAAGAACTTTGAAGCATTTAAGTGTGCAACCTTTTTTTTTTTTATTCTTAGGAGGTGTAAAGACATGCTAGACATATTGATACCAAAGGCTTAATCACGATGAATATTTAGTTTCAGGAAAAAGAAATGTACTAGGTTGAGACAGACAAGTAACACAACAAGAAGCTTGTCGGTTCTGAGTTCTGTCTTTTGTAGTGCATTGTTTATTTAGTATCTTACATTTTTCATTAATGGAATGGGCATGTCCTCAATTAAGAAGGCTGCTACTCTCTCTTGCAGTTTTCTTTCTCCTTATTTCTTTTATCTAGTTTCTGTTTTTCTAGTTCAACTTAAAACTCTTCTCAAATTCGAGTGAGCTTTACTTTTCCCCTAAAAAAGGATGAGAATTTGGCTTACTGTTGCAGTTAGTGTGATCTAATCTAAAATAAAAAGTTAAAACAAATCCAGATGGTCAGCACCTCTTTGATGTCTCACAATGAACTTCTCTTTGCATTGACCTGATAGATCCGAGCACACGTGGTTTTTTGTTCCCACAGAACTTGATGACTTTGTTAGTATTTATTGTTACTCTGTCAGCATGATACTTTTCCATTTGCTTTTTACTGGGTTGTTAATTCAATGTCTATATTAAATGCCAGGCGAAAGTTCCTGGTATTGAGAAGTGTTTAGACATAGTCGCCACTCTACAGGCCAAGAAGAGTTCTGGTGAGGTTTGTTGTCTCACGCAACTCATACTTCTGACTATGGGAACTAGATTTTGGGGAAATTTCCTTTTTATTTTCCACAAGTTTATAGGAAAGTGGTGGTTTTTTGCTTTTTAACAACAAGCTGTGGATTTCGGTAATTTAGTTGAAGGTTGCCCGATTGATTGACTACCTTGTGTTGAAATTGCTAGGCTTTGAATCTTGAAATGATTGCAGTTACTTACCTCTGAGCAAATTAGATCAAGATGTTCACATGTAATTAGAATGAGGAAGAGACTTTCCTTCTAAAATGCTTGCTTGGCTCATTTATGGAAATGAAAAATGTCGATGCACATCACTAAATAGTAAGCCTTGTTTATACTCTCCGCGTTAGGAAATTTTCTCATTTAAAGGTACGAGGAACAAGCTGATTAGGGGTTACATCCTGCACGTTATACCTTATAAATCTTCCTTATACTTTATCGCATCAAATGGTTTGTCATTGAAAAATGTCGGTATTAACTCCCATGTTTAGCAGTCGTGCATTGGAGGTTTTCAATTGCTTATCTTCAAATGAGTAGGAATTATCTTGAGTTAGGTTCTTTTTAAAAACGGAATCACTTCGGCGGATCTTTCTTGTCCTTTCAGAAAGTGCAGGAGTATAGGAAGAGATATTGTTTTGCATTTTATTCTAGTTCAGAGCCTGGTTAATGGTATTGCGAAAACTGACAAAAGAAAGGTGGAGATGTATCTAATTCTGGAGTTCTTTTCTTTTCTTTTCTTTTCTTTTCTTTTTTCTTTTTAAATCTGTTTCACATTGGTTGTTATTCACTTTTGGCTGAACCCTTAATGAAGCTCAGAGCTGGTATTAGTGTCTTGTATATAGAACAAAGTAAACAATTCATTTGTTTTATGTGTCCCTTCATTTAATTAGGAGAATGCTTTCTCACTGATTGAATATCCTTCAGAAAGCAATAGTTATTGGGCAAACATCTTAGTAGAGTTATTTACATGAATCTAACAAATTTGGGGGGAAGTTAGTCTTAGAAGTTGTTAACCGCATGTGAAGTCTCAAGCCATCCTCTTCCTTAATGCAAGATTTAAAGGCTTTCTTATTTCTATCTCTTGACTAAGAAAAAGGCTAAGATTTGGATTGGGTATGATTCAATTCCACGGTCACCACGTCTTATCTGCATCTTTTCCGGCATATCCATGTCCGAAGAAGATCTAGTATGAGGGCAACATATCGGTAGGTGATCTGAGAATTCTCATTGACTTTGCCATAGCTAGTATCTGTTCGTATGCACCCTTCTTCTTGTTTTTGTTCTTCTAAAAGGTCGACCCCATGGCAGTCATCTACTTTTGTATCGGCGTGATTGGTAGGAGCCTTTCACTTTGTTGCTAGACTCCTTAACATTGGAATGATAGTCTCCATTACCGTAACATATTCATGTGGTGATAGTATAGCCACAAGGTGGGCTGCTGCAAGAGATTTGTGTTGCAAGAATGACTCATTTGATGATTTGGCTAATTTTGTTCACGATCTTGTGGTGATTTGGGTGTTTTGGTTGTTTAACCAATTCTTGACTGATTCTTCAGAAGTTTGTATCTTCAAAGAGCAGATATAGCAAAGTTTATCCCCACTCCCGCAATCTGTGCATTCTTACCATAAAAAGCCTGTATTTATTTCCCGGAATTACGCTCATTTTCTTGATGAGTGATGACCAAACCTCACCGATCCACGGCAAAAAGTTGATGGAGAAATCCATCCCCTATAAAATTCACCCAATCTTCACTAAAAAGACAGAATTGCTCCAAATCATTCTATTGCAATTTAATTGGTAGCCCCAAATTTATTTCAATGGATGATTTAGTTACCATAATTAAGAATTTCACATGTTCAGTTTTTCATAATTGTAGGTATTTCAAATATATTATTAAAAACAACATTTCTTTATTCATTGTTAGATTTTTCTTCCATAAAAATTAGTTGTGTAAAAAAGAAATTTCCAAGATATCTAGTTTGTTGAGCAAATTTAAGGATAAATTTTCAAGTAGAATCTAGAAAAAAATTATTATATAAATAATTTTTAACTCAATTACTTGTTTACAAATTTTCAATTTTGTTGTGCATATATCATTATCAAATTCCTTATCGTTCAATCAAATAAAATTCCTTCCCATTGGTTCTCTTCTTTATATATATGGGATGATCAAATAAATCAAGAAGGACTAGCAAAGATTTTAAACATATTTCAAAATAAAGATTCAGGTGTTAGATCAAGAACTTGAATTTATCTAACAAATTTCGATAAATTATCAAAAGGGGTCTTTAAGTTTTTGTTATCAATCAAGAAGGACCAGCAAAAATTTTAATAGTGTATTACATTTCAATACGATACTTATCACAAATATAATTATTCTTCTGTCTGATATTGGACTAAATATAAGGAGATCAGCTTTGTTGGGCTTAGCAAAAGCAAAATGGAATTCCGGCTCTAGCTGATAAAAGCTAATCCTTCTGAATTTAACGAGCAAAGCAAAAGCTATTGTGTACAGTAAATGTTCTACAATGAAAGTAAGTAATAATTTTGTTGAATAATATGATGTGAACGATATCTTATCTGCTAGTACTAGATCCCACCAGCACAGCGTAAGTAAGCAATAATTCGGCTTGAGTAATAATTCAATTGCAGTGATTGGACGATGACCAGTCTTATTGCTCATGCTGCTACAGTTTCTGGCGACTATCTTCCCTTAGTGATTTTGTTCTTATTCTAACAAGTTGACCCCGTGGCAGTCATCTTCTTATGTATCTCCTCGACGGTCTGATTGTTAGGGGCTAGCTTTTCACTATTGGTGGACTCCTTAGTTTTGGAAATGATTTTCTCCATTACCTAAAAAGTATATTCATATGGTGATTGTCCAGCCGCAAGGTGGCTTGCTGCAAGAGATTTCTGTTGCAAGAATAATGCATTTGATGATCCAACTAATTGTTTGTGATCTTGTGGTGATTTGGGCATTTTGGTTGTTTAACCAATTTCTAACGATTCTTCAAAAGTTTGCATCTTCAAAGTTTATTCCCCCTCTTGTAATTTATGCATTCTTACCATAAAAGCATGCATTTGTTTCCTGGATTACACACATTTTCTTGATGTGTGATGATCAAGCCTCGCCCGATGGCAAAAAGTTGATGGAGAAATCCATTCATTGTATAACTAAATTCGCCCAATTTTCACTTAAAAGATAAAATTGTACCAAATATTCAATTGCAATTTAATTGGTAGCCCCAAATTCATAAACTTTTTTTTTTCCTTTTAGTTTTTCTATTTCAATGTAAGATTCAGTTGCCATAATTAAGAATTTCATATGTCTAGTTTTTCTTTATTGTAGGCATTTCAAATATATTAAAAACATCATTTTTTTTATTAACTACTAGATTTTTTTTTTCTATAAAGCTTAGTTTTGTTGAAAAAAGAAATTTCCAAGAATCCTAGTTCTTTTACATGTTGTCAAGGAAAATTGAGGATAAATTGTCGAGTAGAATCTAGAAAAAATTATTATATAGATTTTTTTAACACAATCACTTGTTTACAAATATTCAATTTTGTTTTGCATATCATCATCAAACACCTTTTCATCGCTTGACAAAAGAAAATTCCTTCTTATGGGTCCCCCCCCCCCCCTCCACCCCAACCCAACCCAGCCCAGCCTAGCCCAACCCACACAAAGGGATGATCGGATGAAAAGAAAACCCTCTTGAAGGTTTGAAGATTTTTCAAAATAAAATCACAATTACATTCTCCAATGAAAAACTTTAAAGAAGAAATTTAATTAAATTGAAAAATTACATAAAATAAGAAACTTTTAAAAATGTTGATGAAATCTCATTATTTGGAATTGACAAGAATTAATATTGTTGACGAAGCATGTACGAAAATATATCTAGATGCTTCATTATGCACAATGGTTTTAGTGTATTCCTAGTTTTTCCACAACGCCTTAACATCTGTGTAAAAGTATCTCACCAATAATAAGGGCAAACGATAAGTTCTTTAATATAGTAAATAAAAAGACTTGATACATATTTTGGACTAATAAAATTAAAAAATAAATAATTCATCAAGAAAGTGAAGTTTTGAGATAAGAGGGAGAAATAATAAATGAGTATTTATTAGAGAAATGATGAGAAGAGACTTTCAAGGTGTTGATCATGTAAAATAATTTGTGTTTCTTTCTTACTAGTGGCTTTTATATACAGCACGTAATACGTTATAGCAATATTTAAGGATACACTAAAAAAAAATTCTTTAATACACTAAGAAAAATAAAACACGTGGAATGCATAATTATGGCAATTAGAAACAGTAGGGAAGGAAACAATGTGATTGTCACTTTAAATTGCAATTGAATGGTTGAAGGCAATTTAGCCTTTATAGTCTAAATAGTAAATGGGGTGGATTGGATTATATAGGGTGGAAATAGTGCCGCCCAAAATTTAAAGGGGAAATTAAAGTCACAATGGGATAATATTTTCTTTTGCATATAGAAAGAATGTTAGCTCTTGTGCACGCTTTTTATTCCTATGTCATGAATAAACCAAGATGATAAAGTGCAGAGGTCATCAATAGATTTAGAAACATTTTGTGTGACTTCACCAACAGTTGGCTTTTAACAGTGTATCATGCATTATGGTCAATCTGCAACTCTCGGATACAGAAGGCGACTTTGTGCTGATTTCACATTCACAATTTCGCAATGACAAAAGAAAAAGAGTAGTCAATGGAACAAAGGCAACATTGATCATTTGGCTTAGAAAAAGCATAAAGGAAGTCTGGCTCCGGCTGAGAAAAGCTAACCCTTTTTAAGTTAAGGAGCAGAACAGAAGCAATTACAGTCTGCTTTTTTCTAGAAGAGAAATTGAGGAAGAGATTTCTCACCAAAAAACAAAACAGACAAAAGGATTAAAGGGGATCCATTATACTTCCTTAGAGGTCACGCCAAATCATCTGTTTATGGAGCCAGACCACTGGCATCATCTTATGTTATTATAATTCTATATATGTCTAGAAGGAAAAAGGCATTAAGACAAGCGTCTAGGTTGGGGTCCCATGATTCGTGCAATGATTGAATTACATAATTTGAATTAAAATACAAATCTGTGATAACAAAAATTAGATACAACTCTAAATGATTTGTGAGCCTATTCCCTCACTTTTTGTTTCTCAAATTTAGGCACCTGTATGAGAAGCTTAATTTTTACGTGAAATTAATCGTCGGTATCGATAAAACATTTTAAATTTCCGTGTGCGCGTACGTGAAGTGAGTCTCTATACTATCGCATAATATTATATTTAAAACTCGGTGCCCACCTTAAAAATGACATTAGGAAATGATCACATTTTGTGTGTGTGCATGTGTGAATAATCTGCAGAAATGGAGAATAAATCTAGACCGCATTCAATGGAGCTAGAGAAAGGTTCAATGCCTTCGATTCGTTAGAGACGTCATCATCGATCCATTAGCAAAAAGTAGTTGATTTAACCATAAAATTTTGGGCTTGGCACTTACAAGAAAGAAAAATTTTGCTCACAAAAAGAAGAAAAAAGAAATAAAGCTCTTTGGTCGTTTCATGGATGTTTCTATGATCTTTCCAAAAGGCATTCTAGGAGGGCCTGCAATTGTTAAACCACAAAATAATGGATCTCAACTGTGAAAATAAAGCTTTTCAAGCTTTTACAAATTGCTATAATTTGCATTATGACAGGTATCGATCAATCAACTAATCATAAAATGGAAATCGTTGCATGAATCGTGGTCTATAGAACAAATGTGATCACATCCATTGATGTTTGGGTGTTCCGTGTATAATATATGTCATAAACAATTTTGTGATAAATCCGTTTATGTGGATCCGAGTACTGGCAAGCTAACCCAATAAAGCCAACATGAGTTAGGAGAGACAAAGAGCTTCCTTAAGAAACAAAGACGAACTTGAGTTCTCTTTGCTTATAATATACGCAGGTCTATCTTCAAGTTTTTGTCCGGCCCTCTTGTGAGAGCGAAAGCGAAAGCAAAAGCACTAAGGTATGTTCGTCTAGTCAATTCATTTGCACAAAGCCAAATTCCACGTCAAACAGACTCGTTTGTTCGTGTGGTCACGCGCGCGTGTTTTGCAATTTTAGGACCAGGACCTAGAAAATACCAAGAAACTGAGGTTCATATCATCAAAAAGCATAAAGACCCTCCTTCAAGATTAAAAATGTTTCGAAAATCTCAACTTTGTTGATCTCCTTGTGGAGGAGGAACTGTAATTTCTTCGCAATTTCCACAAAAGAATAAGCTAAAGTCTCCCTTTTAGGACCCTTTTAGCTCAACGAAAGGTACGTGTAACTTGCAAAGCAAAACTCAAATTGCGTAAAAGATTGACATTAGCATGGACCTAAAATTAAAGAATATAGAAAACTTTAATCAATATCTTTCAATTTTTTGAACCATTAGGTGTAATTGAAGTGCATAGACTTCGAAGAAGGTCAGCCAAATAAAATTGCCCAATCTATTATGTAGAGTTAAACTGAAGCTGAAAGAGTGGTTGCTCCAATACTGGTCACGCCACACTTCTCTATAGCTCTATACTTATGACGTGACATAACACTTAGCATTGTGTTGCCATGTGGTCCAATGACCTTACAAATTATTTATATGTTTTCTTGTAATTCATGTGTTATTTTCTAGTGCTATTTATAGAAAACATCAACATTTAATCATCTTCAAATACTAGAAAAACTAATTATATCTAGAGGTAGGCTTAGGCAAAACAATAGATTTAAACTTAGCCGAAGTGATTGAATCAAACAATGAATAGAATGGATGTGTTTTATAAGTAGTACATACTCCAGTAATTGTCATCTTCCATGGAGCATCCACTTTTTTTTTTTTTCCCGGAAATCTTGAAAATTAATGTTACACTTTTTTTAACTAAATTTGATCAAACTTGGTCCAGCATACCTTTTTCTGTACAATGGACAATCGAACCAATTTTCCCCCACGGAAGCTGGTGACTTCAATTTTGCTAAAATGCAATTCACCTCGGATTGTGGCTTTTGGGTGGTTGGGTCGGATAGATGAACTTGGCAAAAAGTGATGATATCTTTGTTATAAAAATTCTGATCATTGTGATTTTTATGGTGTTGGAAAGCTTATTATTTAATTTTTAAGATGAAATTAATCAATTGGATAAAATCATAAAGTTTCCAACACCTCATGATCGGACAATTGTGTTTGGAAAAACTTGACGTCTTAAGATCCAGTTGTTCAATTTGGGCAAATTGGGTATCTTGGAAAAGCTTTTGACAAGTACAACTCAATTATACCCTTAATCACTGGGATTTGCTTCGGTGGCCACCCTTCCAACTTGGAAGGGGAGATGGGAGGTTCGAATTCCCATCTTCTCAAGGAGGTTGGGGTGGGGACGAGTAAGTTTCATAAGTGAGCTTCAACTCCCACGCCCAGCAAGGAAGCAGGGAAAAAGTCTAAGAGAATGAGTGTTAGAATAAGAATAAAGTAGGACTGACAAAAAAAAAAAATACCCTTTCACTGAACTTTTAATTGAACTTTTAATGAGGTTTGCCTCTCGGTCAACTTTGCTATGGCATTGGAGGGTCGCTCGTGTCTTTAGTGACCTTTCGCATGTGTTCAATGATGCAATGGAGGCTCTGTCCACCCGTGATTATCTATCGAGCAATCGAGCTTCGCCATTTCTATTCCTTATTTGATGGAGTTAGCCAACAACGAGCACGACCATTTTATGGTCCATTCGTCATAGTCGAAATAATATATTCTAGAGTTCTACTGTTCTTTTGGTCTTTACTATATTGGATCCAAATTGAATGTGAAAGAGCTCGGACTTCTACTTCTAACATATTATGAAAACTTTGGCCTTGATGAATTGTGTTATGTCCGAGAAATCTTGATGACAGTGAGGACTTGGCTACATAATCCGTATGGTACATATTTTCCTTGATATGATGAGGAATTGGCCACAGACAAAGATGCCAACCTCATCTAGCGGACTATCCACAACCATATGGTACCTAATATGCACAAATGAAAAAGCACCCTTGAGCTTTCCGAGCACATCAACGGGGACAACAAAAGATTATTAATTATTCCTTATTAATTAATCTCATTCTTTCTCAACTACATGGACTTTACCTTTTTTTGTATAGTCGTGTCTTCCTCCTATCTTATCTCTCAATTGACATAGAGCTATGTATCGTAAGCTCATAACTAAGTAGGGCATTAAATTGGTCGAATGTTCTTGATCAGTCAGACCAGTGGAATGAGCTACATCCTCAACTAGCGTGCGCCCTTTCTCGGGTTCAAAGGGACTCCCCGTCGTCAAGATCTAGCTAGGAACAAAGGTTCCCTGTCATTTCGATGTCGCAAAAACGCTTATTTCGTTTCATGCTTGTACAGCAAAAGCAAAGGTAAAGAGCCTACGTAATGACCCCATTTCAGACACGTGGAATACAAAGGCTGAAATTATTTGGCACCCACAAGCGTACCTTTCCCACGTCGGGACGTGAACGTCCAAAATTACCCCGCACGCAGGAAATGGGAAATATTAAGAGCTTTTTTATATATGTATGGATGAAGAGAGAAGGGGGAAAATGAGCATTTTAGAAATATAAGTCCGATGTCAACTGATTATATTTGAACATCTTGACCAAATTGGTCTTGATGGGTTATCAACACTGTGAGCCTCCGTTACATCCCACTCGATGCAAAGGAGTATAAAAAGAAGGCTTTGGTCATGTGAAAGCAACGATCCAATTTCAAGATTCAAAACATTACAATTTCAGCATAGGGTTGTCCACCTGAGTGGCAATTACATCTAAACCCTTCTCGGTATCAGGAATATAGCTAATGAATTAATTACACAATAAAATCCAAATGAATTATAACCCGTTATAATATGATAATCTCTCTTTCGATAGATCTTGAAGTTATCTAATCATGAAAATTATTTACTAGTTTTGATGTTTCAATTTGAAAGCATTAAAGTGAAAAGGATGGCTTTTTAAAGTCCTACCAAATAATTTCTTTTTAATAATTGAGAATAGAAATCAATAGTCCGAGAAATTTTCCTTAATGAAACAAACCATCGTTTTTTCATGTTCTTCTCTCCTCCCTTGGCCCCTTCTCCTACTCCACTAATGTCGCTTCAGTGCAAGCTTCGACAACCTTTGGCAGCTTTCTAGCTCAAGGAAGGCAGCCAGCACATGATTCATGAAATCTTTAAAAGGGAAACATTCAATCAAATTTCAATTTGTTGAGTTTTTTAACCCCGTGGTCCGTATGCTCGTAAAACCAGAGTCCTATAATTTATCATCTCTCGAATTGTTGATATGAATGCCAAGTACCAGAATATGACTCCACACTTTATTCAATATCATGACTAGGTAGAAGCCACAACAAAACTATTTGGACATTTGCCGGAAACCATGAAATGAGTAGAATCGGTAGACCAATTCTTGTCAATGTTATTTTGAACAAGTTGTCTTTAGTTTTAAGGTGTAGTTTCATCGAACCATCCCAACATGATGGTCTTGTATACTTGCAAAAGCGATTGTTATTAAGTCTTGATTTAAGATTAACCAGCTTGATCAAAAAACACTTTGTAACAGAAGAGTCCTCATTATATGAAGCACCATTGCCCACAAGGACCATGAGAATGATTCCTTGAAAGCAAGATGAATTTCAGCTCAAAACTTGATAAAATTTAAACTCAACTTGAACTTAACCTTCACGCGACTTGATCGACCAAGCATGTAACTCCCAAAAGTTGCCGAGAGATTGGGCAAATATCCTCAAGTCTCGCACCAAAGTTCTCGCGGAACAGCTATGCACCACCCTTTTTTCCTCACTTTTTTGTCTCTAGTGGCCGGCCAAACCAAGAGTGAAGATGAATGGGTAGAATCCATGTGGCAAACTTAGAGTTGTTAACTTTTCTTTTATAAAGAAGAGTGGTCGGCCCCTTGAAAAATTTGCAATTTGGTCTGTCGGGAGATCCAATTTTTTGAGGGCTTTTTTAACTTTTGTCCGGTCAACTTGATCTCAGATGTGTAGGCAATCTTTCGTATCTTTGGTTTGATTTACTGGGCGATGAGAAGAGTGAGCTGACGTAAATCCCTCGGTGGCTTGTGCTAATTCGAGCCAAATTGACATCTAGCCAACCTAGTAAATCTTTTAATGCCACGGTCTGCATTAGAAAGTATAATACATTCACAATAATTACGATGAGCTATGATTGAAGTTGATCAATCAAGTGTGCATTTGGTAATATTTCTGTTTAGGAGAATAATTTCTTTTTATATATTTCTATTTCCTGAAATATTTTTTTAGTAAAAGAATACGTTTGGTGACTATGCAAAATTTATATTCTCGAAATAGAAAAAGAACAAAAATGCATTTGGTACAACTTACGAATTTTTTTGTAACGTAGATTTTTTTTCTTTTTTTCCCCTCTCTTCTTCTTCTTGCTCCTCCTCTAGCCGGTAGTGGTGGCATTCAATAAGCGGCGGTAACGGTGACTCGTGGTGGCGGCCACATGATTGGCAGCAGTGGCTAGCGGACAGTGAGGGGGCGGTGGGCTGTGAGGAAGAAGAAGAAAAGGAAAAAAAAGAAAAGAAAGAAAATAACTTATTTGTAAAAATTGTTTCATGAAATAAGAAGTTATTTTTTTCTATTTCTTATCTCTATTTCAAATCTATTTTCTAGCTAATTTTCTATTATGAGAAATAGAAAAATTAGTTAATGTACCAAATAGATTTATGTAATTATTTTGTTCCGGAAAAAAAAAAAAGAATAAAAGACTAGAGAAATTGGCAAGTTACCATACACACCCCAAGGAACCATAGAAGGGAAATAGTTGCATGGTTCATGGTCTATGGACCATATGCAATCACATCCATTGATCTTTGTAATTTATATAACTAATGATTTTAATAGACCCGATTTATGCGACCTAAGTATTGACAAGTCTAATCTTACGAAGCCTATTTGAGTTAGGAGAGAGAAAGAACTTCCTTAAGAAACAGAAATGAACCCGCCTTTTCTCTTTGCGTATGATGTATGCAAGTCAATCTTCAAGTCTTTGTCCAACCCTCTTGTGAAGGCAAAGGAGAAAGCACCAAAGTATGTCTTGTCTAGTCAATTGACACGTTATGCATTGGTCTGCACATAGTCAAATCACACATCAAATAGGCTAGTAATTCATGTGTTCACACAGGTACACACAAAGATGCCAACACTTACAAGTTCCGTTTGGAAATTGGCAACCCACTCGCAAGACCGGCAAAGCGCGATTTGAAATTTCAGCCCTGGAAAGTACCAGGAAACTCAGGTTGGTGTTATAAAAAAAAATCATACAGGTCACACCTTTGAGAATATAATATTTAAATAATCTCAACTTTGTTAGAATCATCGCGAAGGAGGAACCACATTTTCTTCGCAATTTCCATTAGAAAAACAATGTCAAATTAAGCGGACATGAATCCAATGCCAAATCAACCAGTAAACAAACAATAGAGACGAATAAGACAAAACCAGCATTTGATTTGAATATCAGCGTCGGTGTACAATTTCAATCGGCGACCAATTTCATTTTGTCATCATTCAATCTAGCATTAAAGAGCAATCATAATATGCAATCCTAGTCTATTTTCAGCTTCAAGTAACTTTATGGCAATAGCAAATAATATCGAGTATGAATGGCCTTATGAAGGAAGGCTGCAGGTGGCTTCCAGGCAAAGGGCGCGTAGTACCAAAGTAACAGCAAGCGGAACTCATTTTAACTTGTCCAGATACATCCAACATCTAACCGTTCAGCAACACGCAACTTATACTTCCGACGCCACCTCCTCCCCTTCGACGACTTTCATCAACTTAGCCTGAATGCTTTTGTTTGCTTATGAAGGAAGGTCGCTGGTGCATAACAGTGCCTGTTTTTCTAGACACAACTCTCCCGGTCTCTACTCTGTGAACAACCAATTACACTTTCGATTGGTATTGCAGGTATAAGGCAGCATGCGATTGATAAAGTTGGATTATGGGTGCGTTTATTTTATGAAAAAATAAATAATTTAAAAAATATTTTTCTAAAAAAGATTGTTTATATTGCTCAATATAATTAGTTAATGAAAAATATTTTCATTATCGACAATAATTTATATCTAAATATTTTCGTAAACAATGAAAATATTTTTCATTCATTCATTTTTATAAGTGATATAAGTGTTCATTTTTTAGAAAAAAAAATATTTTTCATATCATCCATTTTTCGCGAAACAAACGGAGCTTAAGTTAAAAGTCGATGTTCTAAGACAGTTAAGTTAAGTGTTTCAATTTATAAGAAATTAACATTGTGGACTCTAAGTTGCAATATGTCAGTGGATTTCCTCTTAATGAGATGATATAAGTTCCTCTGTTTTTGTAATGAGTTTTCATGCAATAATTATCCTTCTTGTAGATTCTGAGTCGAATCTTTTTTTTTTTTTTTTTTGCCTGTGATGTTTTTTCAGTTGAAGAAACAATTAACTACAAATATTCAAGAGTCGCTGGCATGTTCATGGTTTTAATGATTATTGACACTCTTTTCTGTGGCATTTCTTTTCACTCTACTAAAAGATTTACCTACCAATTTTCAAATGTATAAATTACGGTAGTGCGAAGCTCGAGCTCAACTCCTATTAGACATTAGATGCTCGGAACTCCACTCGAACCATGGAGTATTCAATTTCCAGCTTGAGCTTGACCAGAAAAAAATGGAGATATCAAGCTCAAGTAGACTCGACACAATCACGTTATAAAATGAGTTCAAGCTCGAGCTCAATATGTTCAAATATTATCCTTTTAATTTATGTAATTATATATGTATATCACAACTTTTAAATATCTTGCCCTTTATTTTCCATAGCTATCATATATTTAACTGAACAAAATAATAGAAAGTTGATTAATATGGCGAGTCTCTCAAACATAATATAATGAGCTCAATTTTTTTTTTTTTGTTCGTGAATAAAATTCTCGTTGATAGATTAAGATTTGTTTGGCTTAAGGAAAGAAAAATGGAAGTTTGGCTCAAGCAGAGAAAAACTAATCCTTTTTAAATATATATATATATATATATATATATATATATATATATATAATTAACAGAACAAAAGCAATTGAAATATGCTTTTTCTAGCCTAGAAATAAATGAAAAAATTCATCATTCCAGAAAACAAAACAGACAAAAAAGAATAAAGGGGATTTATTATGCTTCCTTTGCGGTCACACCAAATTTGAGTGGACCTCACAAACCAATTGAAATCATCTCTTTTATAAATCATACTACATAAATCATCTAATGTTATTACGATTCAATATATGTCTAAATGATAATGCACTAAGAAAAGCATCTTGATTGGGATCCAATGATTTACACAATGATTGAATTGCCTGATTCAAATTAGAAACAAATCCAGGGGCTTTTGTCTTTGCTTAGAACATACGCAAGTTCATCGTCCAGTCTTTGTCCAACCTGCGTGTTAAGGCAATGAAAAAGCACTAAAATATGTTTATCTAGTCAATTCGCTTAGCATGGCTGGTATGTACACATCCAAATTTCACATCAAATAGACTTGGCAACTCACCCCCAATACCGGCACAACGTGTTTGGCCCAGGGAAAATACCAAGAAACGTGGGTCGATATCATTAAAAAAAGAAAAGAAAAAGAAAAGCATAAAGACACTCATTCGAGAATAAAATGTTTCAAAAATCTCAACTTCGTTCGCATCATTGTCAAGGAGGAACCATACTATCTTCGCACTTTCCATCAAGAATCAGCTGCAGTTCAGTGGGACCCTTTTGCTCATTGAAAGTGATTTATTTTGTAAACATAGTTTGCAAAGCAAAACTCAAAATGCATGAAAGATTAAAATGAGCATCGACTTGAAATTAAAGAATACAGAAAAATTTAACAATGTCTTCTAAATTTTCGAATAATTAAGTCCATTTAAAGTGTGGAAACTTCTAAGTAGGTTGGCCAACTAAAATTGCAAAGTAAAAAATCTAGGAAGGGCACGTTTTGGAAATTTTTTGGAGTCCGTTCACGGGTCTGAATATTAAGTATGAATGATAGTTAATATTTTATAATTTATTCCGTGCTCTGGATACTCAAATGCACCCCTCGCCTATGGCAGTGAGGGCTGGGACCCTCATTTGTCGTCGGGATCTTATGATCTATGTCCAAATTGTAAAACTATAAGATAGCAAAGCATATTGGCTGGTCTCTTAAAATATGTTTTCCAAAGCATCCCGCTCAACTACTTCTCCGGTATGCTGCTTAGCTCATGGGGTTCAGAATATAAGGTTCTTTAATTGTCCCCCTTCCATACAATCAAATTAAAATATCAAAATCCTTGTCCCAATAATAAGAGTTATCAGGTTAAGACAATTTTTCCCTTCAAAACTTAGACGTAACTCCATGGATTTTTTTGGATAGAGTTCGAGAGAGCCAATACGAAATGTAAGCACCACCTCATAATGGGGTTACATGTGTCTGCCTAGCCATAGGTTAAATTCTCTTGGTGATTCATGAAATGCTTGATTCAAATGTGATATTTTGTTCACCATGCAAAGATGTGCAATCATCAAATTTCATATTGTAAGTCGACATTCAGAAATTCAATCAATGACATTCAATCACTGGATGTCAAATTTTTCAAACAAAAAAATGGAGTCGGTATTATCTAAAAGTCGTTTCTTTATAATATTTGAGAGTAATTATTCGAAAATTATCACATAGAGCCTCGGTTCACACATCGATGATGTTTGAGGACTCCTCTTGGACCATTTGCCTCAGCCGCCCACTTGGTGCGAATCTAAAAGGTCTTTTTAACTCATCGAGGAAAGCCGCCCGTAACTTCCAGACAAATGGAACAAAATATCCTAGTAATGGCGAGTGGAATGCGTCGAAACATTCAAAGAACATGCAATCATATAATATCATTCCGAGACGACCTCTTCGTCTTCGAAGACTTACACCAATTATTTCCTCAAACTTAGCTTTCTATTTGGTGCTGAGTCTGAATGGTGTTTTTTTTTTTTTTTAATTAACTGATGAAGGAAGGCCCCAGGTAAGTTCCAGGCAAGTTGTCCAATACGTCCAACATCTAACTGAACAAAATAAGAGAAACCTTCTAGCCAAAAAATAAAAATAAAAACTTGATTAATATGCCGAGCCTCTTAAGCAGAGTATATATGAACTCGATTTTCTTTCTGTTCATGAATAAAATTCTAATTGAAATATTTAAGATTGTGCTAACACAAAGCACACAAAATTGGCTTTTTACTGATACACCATGCTAGTAGGTGGAATAAAAGCAAGAATTAATTGATCATGCCAATTAGCACGAATATAGATCAAACGTAAGAAGATATGCTTTGTTTGGCTTAGCAGAATGGAAGTTTGGCTACAGTTGATAAAAGTTAATCCTTTTTTTTTTTAATTTAATTAGCATAACAAAAGCAATTGAAATCTGCTTTTTCTAGCCTAGAAATAAAGGAAGAGATTCCTCATTCCAAAAACAAAATAGACAAAAAGATCAAAGGGGATCATCGATTATGCTTCCTTTGTGGTCACGCCAAATTTGAGTGGACCTAACGGGCCAATTAAAATCATCTCTTTTATGAATCATACTGCATAAATCATCTTATGTTATTATAATCTTATGAATGTCTAATTGAAAATGCACTAGCAAAAGCATCTCAATTGGCATCCCGTGATTCACGCCATGATTGAATTGCATAGTTCGAATTGGAAACAAATCTGTGGCCTTTCATCTTTGCTTAGAACATAAGTAGGTCCATCGTCAAGTCTTTGTCTGATCCTCTTGTGAAGGCAAAGAAAAAGCACCAATGTGTGTTTATCTAGTCAATTCACTTAGTATGCGTTGGTCTACATATAGCCAAATTCCACATCAAGTAGACTTGTGTTTGTTGACTCGTTTTCCTTAACAATCTAAACGCCAGAAAAATCGGAAAATATAATATCGGAAATATGTTTTCCACGAAACATATTTGGAGAATGGCAACCCACTAGCAAGAACGGCAAAGTGCGTTTAGAAACCAGCAAGCTTGGGTGATATTATCAAAAAATCATAAAAGTCACGCCTTCGAGATTAAAATGTTTGAAAATTTTCAACTTTGTTGGAATCATTGTGAAAGAGGAGCCATTTTCTTCACAATTTCCATATAAAACGTCCAATTAAGTAGACATGGATCCAATGCGAAATCAATTAATAAACAAGTGACAGGGATGAATCAAATCCTGATAGAATCTACATTTGATTGTAGTATCAACATGCAATTTTATTTAGTGAGTAATTTCAATCGGCGAGGAATTTCATTTTGTCATCATTCAATATAGTATCGTAGTGCAATCTTAACGTGCAATCTTAGTCTATATTCAGTTTCATGTAATTTATCGCAATAGCGAATAATTTTGCAGTTAACATGCAATCTCTACTCAGCATATGATTTTATAGCAGCCCAAAATTTTCAAGACACGTGTGTGTGTTCATAAGGTCGTTATAGGGGATTTTGGAAGTCTAACTGAGGGGAGCCTTACACAACTACAGCTAGTTGTATAAAAATTCAATCCGAAAAGTTACTTATTTTACGTCAAACAACTTGAATTAATGTTCTGGACAAAAATAACAAAGTAATGGCGAGAGTAGCCCGAGACTGTTCCTCCTAAGACTTCCATTAATTATTTCTTCAACAAGCTGGTGCAAGTCTGAATTTTTTTTCCTTTTATTTTTTTTATATACATGTAGGAAGGCCGCAGGTTACTTCCAGGCAAATGGAGCTAAGTAACAATGTAATAATAAAATACATTTCTGAGACCACGTCCGACGACGACGACTTCCATCAATTCTTTCCTCTACTTAGCCTCCTATTTAGTGCGATCCATATGGCCCTTCTTTTAAGCTTATGAAGGAAGGCTGCAAGTGACTTCCAGGCAAAGGATTATTTCCCCTGCCGACCGATCTCACTCTGTTTGCGTGGGGGCTTTTAGGCAAAGGAGCAAACCGGACAAGGTAAGGGAAGTTTCATTAGATGTTCGTGTATTCCAAAGGATAGAGGGAAAGAGCTTCATTTTTTAGTTGGTCTGTTGTACTTGTTTCCGAGACCAAATAGACTTGCCTATTCATAGGCCCGTTTCCACTGCCGTTCTTCAGTTATTTCTCTGAATATTGTCTCTGCTTGTTCTTTTTGCAGGCTGAACATTATTTTTAACTATCGCAACTCAAGCAAGAGAACACCAACTACAACTACCAACTAGAGACTTGAATCTAAGAGAAGTCCAGCATTTTGTGGAGATTTGATCAAGACGTCCACAGCTTTATCAAGTTGTTTCAAGGATCGGACTCAGACTTCCGAGTCACCCAGCGGACTAGATTAGGAGATCAATCACTCCATCGTCCTCCCAGAATGAATAGAAAGAGTGAGGCAGAAGAGATGGCGGTGCCTGCAGTGACGGCAATGGAGGCGGTGACAGCAGCTCCGGCAAGTGGTAGCCATGATGGTGGTTCGGAGAGGGGACTGATGGCGGTGGCGACGGCAGCACTGGCAAGCAGTAGCCATGATGGCGAATTGGGGAGAGGCTACGAGGTTTTCTTGAGCTTTAGAGGGCCCGATACCCGCTTAACCATCGCAGATTCTCTCTACGAAGCCATTAAACATGCAGGGATCCGCGTTTTCAAAGATGACGAAGAGCTCCGAGTCGGTAAAGAGATTAGAGGCAATCTTTTGCAAGCAATCAACGAATCCAAAATTTACATCCCGATTTTCTCCAAAAATTATGCTTCAAGTAAGTGGTGCCTCCGCGAGCTCGCGCACATAGTGAAGTCATCGAGAGACGACGCTGAGAAAGTGATACTCCCTATATTCTACGACGTGGACGGGGATGATGTTAAGCTAAAGACCGAGTTATATAGGCAAGCCCTCCAAAAGCACGAGAATGACTCCGGGAAGGATACGACAAAGTAGTGGGAAGAGGCTTTAAAAGAGGTTGTCAGAATTAAAGGATGGAATCTAAAAGATTACAGGTATTGTTAGCTTCTTCCGTTAAGTTTATTTCATTTTGTCAATTTTGAGATTATTTTCTATGGTACTTTTTTCCAGAATAATAACTTTCAGTTTGCTGCTGTTCAATCTTCTTTGATGTATGGTTGGATCGGACGCAGTGAGGGAGCGAGAAATTTTGCTCTGGGAGCAAGGTTTCTTGCACAAATTGATTTTTCACTTTGAATCCCAAGTTATGGTAACAATAGTCTCAAGGTATATCAACTTAATTAATTAATCAATAAAGCAAAAAAAATTATTTATTAAATCTAAAGGTGATAAAATAGTAATGCACATATGTGTGAAAAAGAAAATCTTAAATCTCTTAACTTCCCAGCTTATTTTTCGGCTAGCAAAAATTTTTCAAAAAAACTTTCGTCGTTGCTTTTGCTTTAACCATGGACCTATTCACGGCCCCAAACCTTATTTAGGGCACCACGGGGTGAAGATTTCCTTTGCCTTGTGACCATCCTAGTTTTAAAGTTGTCAACTTTTATATGAAACTACCCACCTTAATTTGTGTCTTGCCAACTTCTTTTCGATTATTTTACAAACTAATTTTAGGTTACCGGTGTTTATTTGAGTCATTTACTAGGTTTATTTGATCGTTTGCTGACTAACAACTTTTATAAAACCTACCATCTCTTATTTGAATTGTGTACCTCACATTTCAAAATTACCAATATTTGAAACAAATTACTAACCCTAATATGAGTTTCATACAAACTAATCTCTAATTAAGTTAAGAACTAATTTAAGTTAGCTACTCTTATGTGAGCCACTTATCAATATTTAATTTTTGCTTGAAAATTCCCAACTTTGGTAACAAGCTTTTGTTAACAATTGACCCACTTTTATTAGCATAGTTCACGAACATTCTTACGTTAGGAACTCTATTATCAAATTACCAAGTATAATATGAGTAACTTACCAACTTATTCCGATTAAATTACTAACAAATTTAATGTGAGCAATGAGATTGCTAACTTAAACTAGTTGGTAGATTATTTAGAAAAATGATGGTTGCATGTTATGTATGTGGCAGCCAATATAAGCTCACAAAGCTCATGGTGGAAGAGGTTTCAAATTTGCTATGGACAAGACGGACGGACATGTCTAATCATTTGGTGGGAATTAAGGATCGAATGGATGACATTATGAAGCTACTAGATCTAGGAGCTTTTGATGTACGGTTTATTGTGATTCACGGTATGGGTGGCATCGGAAAGACGACACTGGCCGAGGCCGTCTTCAGGCAAATCTACCCTCAATTTTGGGGTCATTGCTGCTTTCTTAAAGATGTTCGAACTCATGATATAATAGGCTTACAAAAGAAATTGCTGTTTGACGTTCTCAATCTTAGTTGCACAAACCCCTTCTTCATTGATGAAGGAGCTAACGTGATCAAGACAAGGTTTCTTGGCAAGAAAGTCCTCATTGTTCTCGATGACATTGACAACTGGGACCAAATCATGAGGCTAGGGTGAACCCAACTGGTTTGGTGGGGGTAGTAGAATCATCATAACAACAAGGAATATTGAATTCTTGGTAAAGGAAGGTGAGGATGACAATCTCCCAATCCCTAATGGCGGACAATTTTCATTCTACAATATGCCGGAGATGAATTCACATTATGCTCCTGAAATTTTCTGTAAGCGTGCCTTGGGATGTGCCGAGCCTCCGCTTAGTTACATGGATATCACAGAAAAGCTAATCAATGCACTAGGAGGACTTCCATTGGCTCTCAATGTCGTAGGTTCCACGCTCCGTGGAAAATGCCCAAGTACATGGGAAAATGCCCTATGTAAGTTAAAGAAGGTGATGAATGAGGATGTCAAGAAGAAGCTAATGATAAGCTATGAAGCATTGGATCATAATCAACAACAAATTTATCTTGATATTGCATGTTTCTTCATCAACAAAAATAAAACAATTGCAATTAAATATTGGGATACGATTTTTGGGTATTCGACCGAAATCGAGGTCAATATCCTCAAGCGCATGTCTTTGATAAAAATATCCAACGATAATAAACTATGGATGCATGACCAACTTAGAGACCTTGGAAGGAGTATCGTCCATCCAGAAAGTGGCGAAATCCATATGAAGGGTACAAGATTGTGGTCTCCCAAGGATGCCTTTCATATAATGCAGACAGAAACGGTAATCTTTACCTCTAAAAGTTTTCTAGTGCATCTATTAGCATCATCACCTTTTTGATCTAGTTTCAAGTCAAACTAACATATGTTTTCATTGGTTGCTACTTTTATTTTCCAGGGAACCAAGGACGTAGTGGCGCTCAATCTTGGTACACTTGACCCCCATAAGACATACATATTTAAGCACAAGCAATTCATGGGCTTGGTCAACCTTAGGTTCCTTCAATTGAACCATGGAAATTTTGAAGGAGACTTTAAGAATGTTTTCTTCGAGTTGAGATGGCTCTCTTGGAGCAATTGCCCTTTGAAATTCCGAGCTACCAACTTTGGGTTGAAGAACCTAACGATTCTCATGCTATCTGGGAATAACGTTACTGAAGATTGGGGAGGATGGTGTCAAATTATGGTATGATCTCACAACATACTTTTGCATTACATTTACTCTTTTACTCTTCCTCTTTTCTGAGTTTCAAACAATTACTTTATAGGTGGCAGAACAATTGAAAATCCTACAGCTTGAGGACTATCCATTCCTTAGAAAGATTCCCAAGTTCTCCACATTCTCGCAGCTAGAGCAATTGATTCTTAGATGCGTTCGACTAAGAAAGATTGACAAGTCCATTGGCAATCTACAACATCTTGATTACCTAGAGATAAAGAGTGAAGCTATTGAGTCGCCACCGGAGTCCATCGGCACTCTAAAATCTTTGAAAGTGCTAAGAATAGAACGGACACCCTCAAGAAAGCCTCACTCGATTGGCAATTTAGCAAAGGTGAAGTCTCTAATCTTGCCATGCAAGGAACTTCAAAAGCTTCCCGACTCTATCGGACAGTTGGAGTCACTACTTGGGCTAGATGTCGAATATTTAAAAATTAGTGAATTACCTCATTCTATTGGAAATCTTGACAAGTTGAAAGTTTTATGCATTCGAAGTTCCTATCTAGAAAAGCTACCGGACTCGATTGGGAGGCTCCAATCATTGGTCAAGTTGGATTTGAGCTATTCAAGAATTGGGAGCTTACCTGAATATATTGGAAATCTCAAAAAGTTGAAGGTATTGTATCTCCATGATAGTTGCATAAGTGAACTTCCGAAAACCATAGGAATGTTAGAAAATCTAGAAGTGTTAGATGCCTGCTCTGAACATTTGGTGGGGGAAATTCCAAGTGAAATCGGGGCATTATCCTCATTGAAATATCTAAACTTATGCGACGGTCGCTTTAGTGGATTGCCTACAACGATCAATCAGCTTACAAATCTCCAACAACTTATGTTACGGTACTGTAATTCAATCCAACAGCTGTCGGAGCTTCCCAAGAGTCTAATGTTTTTAATCCTTAATTCGGATTCACTGACCACAATCCCCGACTGCTCAAACCTAACCAATTTACTTCACCTTGAGATGGTTGGATATCTTCAACCCAAAAGAGAGGGGATTAGGAGACTACCTGCTCAGGAACGAATGGTCCTCAACGTTGGAAAAATAGCCTTGCCTCCAACCGATTTCAGTTCCCTCTCTCGGCTAAGAACCCTCACCATAAGTTATGCTAAGCTCCAATCTCTTATTGGGCTCCCATCCAGCCTTCTATTTATGTGGTTAAGTGATGTCCAGTCACCGATAGATTGGTCAGTCTTTTCCAACTTGGAGAATTTGTCGACGCTGTCTATTGATGGATATTTGCTGAGAGAGATTCGATTTGAGGTGCTTGGAGAGCTACGGAAATTCAATCAATTGTCGATGGTCGACTATCCATTGCTCAAGATGCTGCCCGTTCTGCCTGGTCTGAAGGAGATCCGACGTTTGATCTTGCGTCAATTACCTCTGCTAACTGAGATTCAGGGTTTAGGAGAATTGAAATCATTGCAGGATTTGGATATTCGGGAATGCAATTCCATCAAAAGCTTAAACGAATCTAATCTTTCTAATCTACATAATCTGAAACATCTGAGGTTCTATAAATGTGAATCATTGGAGAGGGTGTTGGGTGTGCCAATATCTTGTCAACTTGAGGTCTTTGGTTGCCCAAGGTTCAATAGAGATGGATAAGATATGTATCATTTGATTGGCAAAGATAGTCGATGATGGTAAGTCCATAGAACTAGAGTTTGTTTTTTGTTGTGTCCTATTCTGTGAGTTTTCCTTCAACTAACCTTTCATCTTGGTTCTGGAACCACCTCTTGCATTCGTTCATCCTGTTGTCTCTAAAGGAAAATCCTCTTTCATGTATCATAAACGTGTGATACTTTGACTTGCCTAATTGATGATGGTGATACCTAGCTAGTTTATGTTGCGCACTAGCATAACGTCGGGATTGACATGCTTCACGGCACTTGTTTTGTTTAGAAAAAATGGATAAAGTGGAAGCAAAATTTTAGATAGTAAGCACACTAAAGATGCTGACAAATGCTGGGTTTTGTTGTAAGGCTAAGGTGATTGAGACTTGAGAGTACTGGTCTCATCTTATGGAGTGTTTTTTTTTTTTTAAAAAACTAGTAGAGAACAATCATGATTTATGAGGACTGAAATAAAGGAACTATTGCTTGGTTAGCGGAAGAGTGAATCATTGATACCTATTATGCAATATGAGTGACTTAGTTATTTCCTTCACGAAGAATTGGAGGTGTTTTTCTGGTTACTTTTGAACTAAAGTGGAGAAGCTTCAAGTCTTGAGTCATGGTGTGATTTGTGAACTATCTTTCTTCATTCTAGTATTTAGCCATTTATGAGTGAAATTTGTGCTGGGAGACAATTGATATTGGAGTAAACTTGTCAATATGGTCAACCCACCATTTTGTTGAAGACTAGGTTTAGCTGCATCGAGTTGTGCATTCTGCAATTTCCGGTGTTAGGAAAGAGGACCTTTGTGTCGTTGAAGATTAGATTTTGTTTGTTCTTTTAGCTGACCTATTTCACCTTTCCTCATCTCTCTCTCTCTTTTTGCTAATAATGTGGTTACTGTTAACTTGTTAAATACACCTGTTTGATCTTTGTGTCTATCAATTTTACATTTGCTAATAAAATATTTTTGCACAAGCTCCTCCAGGACCATGGTGAAATGTTCTTTTACATGGACGTCTAGGCTTTGGCAAGACATATTGTTGGTGGTGAAATGTTCTTTTACATGGACGTCTAGGCTTTGGCAAGACATATTGTTGGTGCTACAGCAACGACTTGTTCTCTTCAATCCATATTAGTAAAAGGGTGAGCTATGGATAAGTACATTGGTACTTTTTAGCAAGTTGTACAAGGCTTCTTTTCAACTATGCGGATGTTTATTGAGTTCTATTATGCAATCTTCTAATGAACTTTGTTATTTCCATATATTTCACAATTTTGTGCTTTCTTCTTTTGCTCTTGTATGCATTTAATAGAGGTCCCTTCATCTATGCCATCAGTTGAAATAGGATAACTAGCAGTAGCGATGAGGATCCTACCACTGCAGCCAAGATGTTCTAATTATATTATTTTAAACAACAGCAATGAGGATTCTCCCATAACCAATGAAGATGCCAAGTTAAAATGGTTCTTGAGTTTTCTCACACATGAATGAGAGAATCCTCCGTGAAGATTAAAAGAAAGATTAAGATGTAAGATATTTGAATTTTTCTCTACTAGAAATTTGAAATTTATGATTAAATGTCTATTGGATCATTTGTTCATCACATTGGCAGCATTGATTTTGTGAACAAACTAGAGACATTTTGAATATTTGAGAGTACTGGCAATTTTAAAATTACAGGTTTGGATATATTCTCAAAGGCAACAGCTCTAGCACCTTAACTTCTCTTTTTCCATGAATTTGATCCCATTATGCTGATGAGGAGGCATGATAATACGGGGGTCATTGACCCTATCATCAATCAGTTAGTTTCTTGCATTCAATGGCACTTGTAAAGTGGTCATGTGAAATATAGTTGATGGTATGACTCACTAATAGTATGTTATTCATTGGTGCAAATTTTTACTGAATCAAATGGTGTTGAAGTTTTAAGCGGTGTGTTTGTGTCAGCGGGGACAAGGTAATAATTTCATCTTACATAGTAACAAAAAGTACTCTCTTTCCATAACACACTAATTGTAAACTGTTGTTGGAAATTGCATGGTCATTATGAATGCTTTGCCAAAAAAATTTCTATGAAGTATTTAATATGGAGACTACGTAATAACCTTCAAGGCAAACTATTAAATGATGGACATGACTTTTCCTTGATTTAGAATTGTTTAACTTTGGATACACAGTATTGGATAAACTACATATGTATCAAATAAGGAAACGCACGGTAGGATTGCTTGAATTACTTTTCGTTGCTGAAGTAACTTACAAGAAGTGTATTAAATTGGTCTTGAGCCTCTTCAACAGCATCAACGGATGTTGATCATTTTAGTTTTGGGTGTGCCAAAATCTTGTGAACTCATCATCATTGACTGCCCGAAGCTCAATAGAGATGGATAAGGTATGTATCATTTGATTGGCAAAGATAGTCGATGATGGTAAGTCCATAGAACTAGAGTTCGTTTTTTGCTACGTCCTATTTTGTGAGTTTTCTTTCAACTAAGCTTTCATCTTAGTTATGGAACCACCACTTGTATTCATTCATCCTGTTATCTATGAGCAAAATTCCTTTTTTGCATGTCATGAACATGCGGTAATTTCACTTGCCTCCACAGTAGTGATGCTTAACTAGTTTATGTTGCGCATCAACATAATGTTGGGGTTGACATGCTTCGCAGCACGTAACTTTCTTAGATAGTAAGCACACTGAAGATGCTAACGAATGCTAGGTTTTGTTGAAAGGCAGAGATGGTTGAGAGTACTAGTCATACCTTATGTAGTGTTTTTTTCAATTTCACTGTAGAACAATCATGATTTGTGAGGAATGAAATAAATGAATTAATGCCTGGTTAGTGAAAGAGTGAATTGTCGATACCTTTTATGCAGTATGAATGATTAGGTTACTTCCTTCCGAAAGAATTGAAGGTGCTTTTCTAGTTACTTTTGAACTTATATTATGTTTGTCTAGTTGTTTGCTATTTGTTCATTCCTCCCATCTTAAATTACCAAACACGGTTGGGGAAGATGTTGCAAATCACCCAATAAGGCATTTATGTTCTTGAATTCTTATTTGTTGTGCCAATGACTTTTGAATCCTTTGTTGTTTCGAGTTGGGTTTGGGAATTTGATAACTCGACTCATTGATGAATTAAAGAAGGCAAATACAATAATCTCAGTTGATCTCTTTTGTATAATTTTTGTTTCCTACAATTCCATAGATTGAATTGGGATTATCGATCTTTGCACAATCAAAGATCACCGTCAGCTTTGCTCCACATCGATGCCAATGGTTATAGTTGCAATTCTCAAGCATTCCCATTCTTAAAGTAGAAGTTCTACTTCTCTGGCCATAATTATTAACTTTTTTCATCTATTTATGTAAAATCCTAGAATGCAGTCAACTTTTGCTGCTGAAATGTCTTCGGGTGGAATGGTGGGGATCTATATGAGCAACTTAAAGTTGTTTGCTGGCCAAACTTTGTTTGGGCAATAGTCCTATTCCTCTTAGGCATGCAATGGCTTAATGTATTGAGCATTAACCTTAGCTTTTGTTTGCTGAAGTATTTTTCAATACTCATAATTAGCTTAATCAAAGTACATAATTTATTTCACCCACATCTAGATATTGTTTTATGAGTGTCTTTCCTAATTGAGTATCTAGATGAGAAATACTAATCTCTATTGTAGGTTCCTAAGTGTGTCTGTTTTCCATTGAATGCTTTACTTTCGTGTAACATCGAGTCATCTTATGGTGTTGAGCTGTCTAAACCTTTTTGCAAATCGACAATGTAGTGAAGGGAGCTTGTGGTCAGACTCTGCAAAATTTTAATGAGATGATGGGATTACTTGAGATTGTGGGGTTTAACTACCTACCATTGTTTCCCGATGCATTCTTGTGGAGTTTGGGAGTTCTTTTGTTTCAAAAAAGTGACAAAAGAAAGGTGGAAATATGTCTAATTCAGGAGTTCTTTTGTTTTCTCTTTGTTTAAACTGTTTCATATTGGTTGTTTTCAATTTTTCACTAAACAATTAAGGAGCTCAGAGCCGGTGGTACCAACTTTCATGTGTCCTTTCATTCGAACAAGACAATGCTTCCTTCCTATTGTAATATTCTTTGGAAAGCAATAGTTTAATTGCTAACACACCAAGTGGGAGCAAACCTTTTAACAGAGTTATTTAAACTAGAGTGAATCTGACAAAGTCGAGGTAAGAAATTAATTTTAGAAAGAGTAAACCATAATTTGGAGTCTAAATCCATCTTCCCTTCATGCAAGAGTGAATGGCTCTCTTACTTCTATCTCTCAACTAACAAAAATGTTGAGATTTAGATTGGATATGACTCAATTCCGTGGTCACCATCTTATCTTCGACTCTTTAACAGATCCATGTCCTGAGGACATTTGGTCCAATGGCAACATAAAGTGGGTGACCTGAGGATTCTCGTTGACTTTGCTATAGCTAGTATCGATTTGTATGCATCATTCATTTTTCTTTTTGTATATCGGATACTTTTAAACACTCCTAAGGCAATCACTCATTTGGAAAACCTGTGGTGCCCAATGGTTCCATGTGGTTTTCATCTTGTAAGCAGCTAATAGCCCTTGCCTTCTTTGGATAGAGTCCTTGCCCGTCTCTTTCATACTAGCTAACTTGTGTGTTCGACAATCTTGTTCTCGTCTGGTCACCAGTCTCCGTGCAAGTGGTAAATTGTACATTCCAGTACTTTTTTCCATCAACAAAGTTTCCTGCTCGCGTGCTATTATTTTGCATATCTCTATAGTGCACAAGAATCTGCTAGATTTATTCTGCACCATTAGTCCTTCAAAAAAGTCAACTATGAGGTAGCCGGGCATCTTAGCCTCTCTACCAAAACACAAATAGGGCGCACAAGTAGTAATATGTCCTGACTCCATCTGTCTCTGCACTGAGGTTTTCTACCTCAAATAGGCTACAACCTTCAACTCTCTGATATTACATAAATAAGGTGTGCTATCTCTCTCAATACAAAAATCTAGGATTTGAATTGATCAATCATTTTAAATTGGGCCACCATGCCGCAATTACTTCACCTCACCACTCCATTCGGCCACAAACATATACTCTTGTTTAGGCTCTAGTTTTTTTATACTCAATTAGGAAGCTGCATAATGACTTAAGCAAACTGGCTGATTGGAAAGGGTGCTTTATATGTCACGTCCCGATCCTCGAGCACGCACACATCCTTCTACTTGGTCGATTTTATAATGTGATAATCTAGGACTAAGTATCGCCGACCCTTTCGTTTATTAAGCACATGCGGAAGCAGTTATAAATCCCCATATAATAACACAATGTGATAGAAAAGCAAGGCTATATTTTTCCATATTGAAATCTACAACCAAACATTTATACATGGCATAATTCAAAGTCTATTCACAAGACTATTCATAACATTCTAGTTTCACACTATTCACATTTAGACAAGATTCACTAAAGAGGATGGGATCTCAGTCCTCATCCGGGTTGTACTCGTGGATCATCCGATCCTCTTCGACTCTTCTTCACTAAGCTCACATCCTTCAAGCTCTTCATATTTTATCGGCTCATTGTCCTCTTCTAGCTCCTCCTCCACAGGCTCATCTACGGGCCTGAAATGTTGTCCCACAACCGGGATGAGACTGCGTCTCAGCAATTTCTACCCCACTAAGACTCAATTAGGAAACCAATACACTAACCGGGTTGCCTATGCACGCACAAGTCAGATGACTTACCTTGGCCTCAGATTCCACCTGCATATTAATACAGTTCAATACGCACCTAAGCAATCACATCACAGATCGACATCTCAATCAATCGACCTAGTCGATTACTTGATAATCGGACCATTCCAAGGTCATTTCCATTCAATCAATCAATTCACGAAATCAGATCAAAGCAATGATCAATCGACTTAGTCAATTACATGTCAAACGGACCATTCTTGGTCATTTCAATCACTACTATCCATTCTCTAAAATAACCCATTGGGTTACCAAGCCAATATTTATATGATTCAATCTCCAAGATGACACACTAAGTCACAGAGTCACTATAGCATACTATTCATTCTCCAAGATAACCTATTGAGTTACCAAGCTAGTATATTATAATATTCATTCTCCAAGATGACATATAGAGTCACTGAGTATATTCATCATAATGTACATTCTCCAAGATAACATGTTGAGTAACCGAGCCATTATGGCATGTCGTCCATTCTCCAAGATGATCTATAGAATCACCAAGTTGACATTTCATACCGTCTATTCTCCAAGATAACCTATAGGGCCATCAAGCCGGTATATAAGCAATTCTTTCTCAAAATGACATGAGAGCCATCGAGCTGTAATACTATAATGTCCATCTCCAGATGATATACGAATCATCAAGCCATTATAGTATTTTTTTTTTTTGTTCCGAAGACACAATCAATTTTACCATTTTCATCATATTTGATAAAAGTACACGTGTGTGGGCACACGGTCAACCTTAGCCAAAAATAATATTTTTCCTTTCCATAACTCCCACATTTTCTGTAGTCCACTCAAATCCTTTTAGCATTATCAACCGATGCCCGGTTATTTTTCAATTAATAACCAAAGATTATTCAATTAAAGAATAATTCCCAATTTCACAAATAATTCAATTCAACACAAAATAAAGCTCAATTAAATAAACGGACTAAGCCACGACAATCAGCACGAAATTTCGGTCGTCGGCTATCCTTGCCTAATTTTCAAAAAATAAATAATTAAATAATTAATTTCGAAAATTAATAAATAAATACTAAAAATCCAATTTAGGCCCATAATGCCTAATTGAAGCCCAATAAGGGTCGGGACAAATCCCGAGATGCATTCAATAAATAGTATAGGCAGTTCTCTAGCTAAGTACACTAACCACCTAACTAATATGCAATGCAATTAACTAATAATCACTAATCCATTCTAATCTAACCACCTAATTACACTTAATTAAATCTAATCAACCCTTAAGCATCATTAGTCTACTAAGCAAGGATTAGTGAGATTACTCACTTGGCAAAGTGAAGACCGGAACACCACGATGGCGATGTGACGGCGCAACAACATCCGAAATCCAAATTTTCGGCGATGCCGACGATCACTCGAGCCGGGCACAAAGGCCTTGCAAGCCCACAGCAAATTGTTGGGCTTGGGCCGAACTTGGGCCGACTTGCTTCACGGGCCCAAGATGGGCTTAACTTGCTGGGCCTCGCTGAAATACAAATGATGCTGGGCTTGAAACTAAACTGAACTGGGCTTCAAGTGGGCTGGAGATTGAAGCTGGACTGGGCGTGAAACTTGGGCCGGACTGGCGTGGCTTTCTGCTGGGCTTTGATCGATGAAGACTTGCGGGCTCGCTGACCGAACAAAACACGAGCTGGAGAAGACCACGCGGACGTCGTTGCTGCTGATGGAGCTGACCGATCGTGCGGCAGGGATTCGGTGGAGTGGCAAGCTGTTTCGGTGGAACTGGCTTCGTGGACAAGCGGCAGAGGGACGTGGGGTTGAACGGTGGTCTTCAGCTGGAGGACTTGGACGGTAGCTGCAAGAAGCAGCTTCGGTGGGATAGGGATGATGGGGGCTTTGGTCAAGGAAAGGCTTCGTGGAGGGGTGTGTTGACCAAGTGAGTTGGCGCCGAAGAAGTTGAGGGGGACAAACCGAAGTGGAGCAGACTGGCGTGAGCGGCAGCTGGAGTCTTCGATGCTGGAGTTGACCGAGCAATTTGAAGACACGAGAAAGGCTGGGCTTCTCGGTGGCAAAGAACAGGCGAGGAATTGGGGTGTGATGAGCGAAGGAAAAGAGAAAGGAAATAAGCAGCTGCTGGCGTGAGGTGATCCGCGAGAGAGAAAGAGAAGGAGTTGCGTGCGGTCTTCGAACTCCAAGGGAACTGAACACAAAAGCTGGCGGAGAGAGGGAGGCAGCGACGGAAAGAGAGGAATGAAAGTCAAAGATTATCCAATTCAATCAATGCTTAGTCCCCCAAATAGTCTACATGTATATCCTCTTGTCCCCAATAGTCTTCAAGCTTATCCACTTGTTTTCCCCTAATACTTTCTTGCCCTTTTATTCCCAAGAATTATCCAATTTGATAGCAAATGTTGCACCCCATGCCTAGGTCCGAATTTGACACATTGGAGCTTCAATTTCTCCAATAAAATTCCCAATTTAATGTCCAACTTTGTCGAAGAAAAAAGCCATACATTTCTGCAAGTGTCTATCACCAAATAGCTCATCTTGGAAGCCCAAATTTTCCTTCAAATCGGCCATCCGAATTTCCGTTCATTTTCCGAATTGTCAGAAGAGATTTCCTGTAAAAATTCCCAAACTCTACAAAATTTCTCCGAAAGGCAAGACGGCGTCCTATAAATGAACCGTGACATGCTCGAATATTCAATTCCCGAAACCAAATTCGATTTCGTGGTTAAAAATCAATCGAACGCAATTTTAGTCCGATCCGACCTACCAGGTAGCTTTTAGGGATTTTACCGCGGTTATATCCCTTAACGGCTTCACCCAATAGATTAGTTCACTCGTGAGTGATTAGCTCAGAGAAAAAGGACCATAGGCGTGTTGGCGAAATGCCCATTTCATATATTCGGGACGAGGTCGAAATTCAGGATGTCACATTATACCAAGGTGACCCTCCCATATTTTGACATTCACTTCTCCAATCTGCAAGTTTGTACTCAGATAGCTCACTGGTTGGATCTGAAATTTTCTTTGAGCCCCAAAGGAATGGTTAGATGTGCTATAGCAAAGTGACCTGTGATGGAGCATGTGATTATGTGTGTGCAATGAGCATGTGTCTATACCTTTGAAAGATTGAACCATAGCCTCGAACTAGAATTTAAGATTGAAATTCAAGATGAAAGCTTCTCCGGTGCATGTATTTTAACTAAGTGTTTTTCCAATGCGGAGTTCTTTCTCATTCTATCCCCTTAAGTTCTTTTTACTATCATTAAAACACCAATTTTTTACTCTACAGGTTCTCTTTTTCATCTGGAATCCTTGACATTCTATCAATCATCTTTCATTTGTGATGTGAACTTAAATTGTCTCATAATCTTATCATGCTAGAAAATTTGCATGTTAAAATGTCTTCTTGCTCGTCGATGTTCTCTTGGTTGATCATATCAGCCCTTTTTATCTTAACAAAGCAGGTAGAGGATATGGTAGTCTTATTCTTGCCATACTAGGAACTACTTTTGGTGCACTTGACTAAATATGGAATCATCTTTTTTCCTTCGCAAATGCACTTCTGGAAGCAATGTTTCTAAGAATCTGAGCTAGTGCTTTGAAGAACCCATGTGATCACAATAATTGTGCGGTGGTTTTAGATTTGGACACCTGAATATCGCCAATAATATTATGCTTTGATGTTTGAAGGTCCTATTAAAAAGCAAAATGGGGTGGGATTACTTGTAGTGGGCTTTAATACCTAAGACCATCAAAACTTCTAAGACGCAAAAGATAATAATAGGTGCCAAATTGACCGGTTTTTATGGCTCTTTATTGTGGATGCAGGCACTGCTCGCTAATTTTGAAGTCTCTCGAAGGCATATATTCACGAGCTCACATCAAATATATACTGATTTGGTATGTTTATGGCTTGGAGCAAATGTTATGTTGGAGTATTCATGCAAAGAGGTACTTGAGTTAAAGCAATGTCACTTTATCTCCAATAATGATGTCAAGTATCTTATTGATTGCATTAATTCATGTTGTAGGCCATAACTCTTCTACAAAAGAACCTACAAAATGCTAAAGCAAAGTTTAGAAGTTCTTGTTGCTGATCTACAATTCTTAAGGGACCAAGTAACGATCACGTAGGTAAGTCGGAATTTTTGGGAACTTCGAGGTCCCTGTTTGTTTCGAGTTGTTTACTATGTCAGTTTGGGGTAGGTCCATTGTTGTTGAATTATTGTTGCTGTGGTTTTTGTTACTGGCTTGAGGCTATATATTGGGAAAACATGTTAATTTGTGACAGCCTGGAGGGTAGTAATATTGCACTTATGTGAACTTGAAAAAAATTGAAGGTTGTTGTAGGATAGTATTCTTTAGTTTTGCAACTTGAATCAAGCTAGGGTTAGATGACAAGTGATTTTGGTTAGGTTTAGTATGATTTACTGCATTACAACAAGCTTGCCATGTAAAACAATTTTGATTGAGAACTTCTTGGGTTTGAGTTTTCACTTTTATGTTGTGTGCTAGTTTTGAGTTGATAAATGGTCTATCTGTTTTGTCTCGTTTCACCTTGGTCATGCGTGTTAGGAAGAACTAATCTAAATTTGACTTCAGGGAAAAGCATGGGGAGATTTATTTTTTGCCCGATAAGGCATTTACATTCTTGAATACTTATTTGTTGTGGTGATGATATGTATTTTCTTTTTCCTTTGCTAATTTTCGTTGGGTCTAGGAATTTGATGATTCTGACTCCTAGATGAATGAAGTTAGGCAAAGGCAAAACCTGGGTTGCTCCCTTTTGTATAATCTTTGTTTCTGTAGTTCCGGAGGATATAATTGGAATTATCTCGATGTTGCACAACCAAAGATCACTATCAACTTTTACTCCACATCGATGCGAATTGTTATAGTTGCAATTTTCAAGTGTTCCCATTCTTAAAGTTGAAGTTCTAGTTCCCCAACAATAATTATTAGCTTTCTTCATCTATTTATGAAGATCCCTAGAATGCTGTCAACTATTCATGCTGAAATGTCTTCAGGTGTAAAGGTGGGGATCTATATGAGCAACTTAAAGTTGTTTGCTTTGGGCAAACTTTTTCAAGCTATCAGTCCTATTCTGCTTAGGCATTCAATGGCTTAATGTACTGAGTATTAACCATAGCTTTTGTTTGTTGAAGTACTTATTCTCTGTATTCATAATTAGGTTAATCAAAGTACATAATTTATTTTATAGACCTTGGTAAGTCAGTCAAATAGTAGACATTTGGGGGACTGAAACTTGGAAGGTCCGTGACTTCCTCTATGTTCTTGAGCGTGCGTCCCACATACTTCATGCTATTTGATCGCTTAATTCACTTTATCTTGTTGGATGAGGAATTTGTTATTTTGTTAGAAAAAGGAGTTGTTCCTCATACTCAACATGTGCGAGGATCCTATTATTGTTTTATGAGTGTCTTTCCTAATCGAGTATCTGGATGAGCAATACTAATCTATGTGTAGGTTCTTAAGTGTCTATGTCTTCCATGAAGTGCTTGATTTTCCGTGTAACGTCAAAGTCATCTTTTGATGATAAGCTGTCTAAACCTTTTTCGCTAGATTGACAATCTAGTGAAGGGAGCTTATGGTTAGGCTCTATAGAATCTTCACTAAGATGATGGGATTACTTGAGATTGTGGGGCTTAACCACTTACCATTGTTTCCTCGATGCATTCTTGTGAGTGAGCTAAATTATGCATGGATTTTGTTCAAGAAAGCTTGTATAACTGCATTGGTTGTGTCTCAGCTGTAGTTTCCGTTTATTCTTTCTGGTGACTCATTACACCTTTCCTCATCTCGCTCTCTCTCTCTCTATCTCACTTTGCTAAAATGTGGTTATTGTTAACTTGTTAAATAAACCTATTTCATCTCCGTGTCTATCATTCTTGTATTTGCTAATAAAATGTTTTGGGCAAGCTCCTGTAAGGCCATGGTCAAATGTTCTTTCAAATGGACATCGGGCTTTGGCAAGACACACATTGTTGGTGCTGCAACAGCAACTTGTTCTCTTCAATCCATATCAGTGAAGGCTGAGCTGTTGAATAAGTACATTGGTACTACTAAGCAAGCTATAAGAGGCTTCTTTTCAACTACATTGATGTTGATTGAATTCCATTGTGCAATCTTGTATTATACTTGGTTATTTCCAAACATTTCACATTTTTGTGCTTTCTTTTGTTGCTTTTGTATGCATTTAATAGAGTCTCTTCAAGTATGCTAGCAGTCGAAATAGGATAACTAGCGGCAGCAATGAGGATCCTCCCATAACCACTAAAAAGGCCAAGTTAAAGCAGTTGATGAGTTTCTAACGCATGAAGGAAAGGATCGTCTATGACCATTTGTTCAAGAGAAAGATTAAAGATGTAAAATATTTGAAGATTTTTCTTTACTAAAAATTTGGAATTGGTGATCAATGTCTACTGGGTTTTCTATTTTGCAAATTGATGGCATTGATTTTGTCAGCAAAAGGGAGAAATTTTTGAATATTTGAGTAACGACAATTAGAAAATACAGGTTCTGGATATATCCTTGAAGGCAGTAGCTGCAGTTCCTTGCCTTCTCTTTTTTGATGAAATTGATTCCATTGCTCCAAAGAGGGATAATAAGGGGTTCACTGATCATGTTATCAATCAAGTCAGTTTCTTGCATTCATAGCACTTATAAGGCAGTCAAGTGAATATATTCAATGGTATGACTCCTACTGGTATGTTATTCATTGGTGCAGTTTTTTACTATATTATATGGTGTTGAAGTTTTATTCGGCGCATTGCTGTTCACAGAAACAAGTTAATGATTTCATCTTACATGGTAACAAAAAGTGCACTCTTCCAATAGCACACAAGCTGTGAGCTACTATTTGAAGTTGCACAGCCATTATGAATGCTTTAACAAACATTTTCTACCAAGCATTTAGTGTGGAGACTATATATTTAACTTTTGAGGCAGACTATAAAATGCTAGACTTGGCTTTTCCTTGATTTAGAACTGTTTAACTTTGGATACACGGTATTGGATAAACTACACATGTATCAAAGAAGGTAACAAAAGATGGGATTGCGTAAATTTTCAGTTGCTGAAGTAGCATAGAAGAAGTGTATTAAGCTAGACTTGAGCCTCTACAACAGCATCAATGGATTCTGATAGTCTTGTGACATCGAGCATAGGCCAATTTCTCATATCTGTTGTGACATCTTTGTGGCATGAAGTGATCTTTTGTTTTCCTCAGGAGTCATGAGTTCATCTATCTCTGAATAACTCCAATTCACTTTCCTTTCTTGGGATCCTTTTTCTTTATTTTATATTTGTCCAGTTATGTGCTCCTAGTTCTAATCTAGTTGCATTTGGTGTGAAGCGGTAGACCAGGACTTACTTGATGGTGCATTTCTGAGACCTAGCAGGCTTGAAGACTTCTATTCTGTGATTTTTGTTCAATATAGGAGAGACTAGATATCCTTAAATTTTTATCAAGGAAGGTAAAAAACTTAGCTTCCATCCATCTGCCAGTGCTTGCTTTTAACGTTTCATCTGTGACATGGTCTGAAACTGGTCATACAGATGGAAAATTTATATGATTACTTATTAAAAGAACTACATATCCGCAATCTTACTTTTCAAGAAGATGCATCTGATTGATTACATATGAACAGAGAATGTTGGATCCTGTTCAGTAAGAGCGCTAGAAACAGAGTCAATTTGAGCAGCTGAAGATCCTGTAGGCATCTGACACAATACTTTTAGAAGAAAATGTTGTGAAAGGGCTGGATCTACAACCCGCTTGGGTGAGGCTTAGATAAGTTTAGATATCCAATAGTAAATCACTTTCAACCTCGGAACTTGGAACTGGTAGATTTTACACCTATTGATGTCGCTTAGAAAAAAATGAAAATGGCCTTTATAGCTGATTCCATGAAACAGGACATTGTCATCCCTCTCTCTCTCTCTCTCTCTCTCTCTCTCTCTTCTTTCTTTTCTCTTGGAACTAATTAGGAAGATATTGGCAAATTCATTTAATTATATTCCTCCAATTCAGTATAATGAGGCTGTTAAAATGGCAACAATTGGGCATCGCTGAAGTTTTGCTGAGTGTCTGCTTTAATTCCCTTTTGCAGCTTCCTTTGGCCAGTGATGTGGACTTGGACGCCATAGCTCATGATCTAATCTGTCTAATCATAATCAGCGGTTCCTTGAGCGCTGCTTTCAGATTCACAGCTGCAAGTGGAGAGAGAAATCAGCATGGCAAATAGCCAGTTATAACAGACTCTTCTGAAGTTCGCTTCAAAGGCGAGCCAGTCAATTTCAGATGCTGAGAAGAGAAGACTCCATACAAATATTTTTCATTCTTTGTCTATCATCTCTACCCAAAACTACAAATTGTGCATCTCCAATCAAAAAATTAAACAGGGGAATTTGACAGCTGCTTATAACGCATCTTTGTACGACAGTAGATCATTGATTAGCATACCTCCTCCGAATAGTCTACCTGGTCTAATGGCTTGTAGGACTGTTAATCTTTGTGATCCAATAATGTCAGACAGCTTAATCCTTGCAGTGACATTCTCGTAAGGGGTATGCGACATGTCTAGGATATTCATCTTGGCGAGTAAATCAATAAGATGGCATGCTCAGGTTGGTCTTTCGGTTTCCAGTCACAAATTTCGAACAGTGAGCAGTTGCTGGAGCGATCCCTTTGCATTAGAAAATCGAAGAAATGGCCTTTCGGTGGCAGCTGCTATTTGTACGGCTTCTTTTGAGGAGACAATTTAACCTCTTAGCAAAATCGACCAAAGCAGTGGAACCCCCAACTTTAAAACCTTTCGTCTCTGATTATTATTAACATCTGCCCCTACCCAAATGTTGTTGATTTGACAAACTGCAAAGCCTAACAAATTGTGGACTCAAGATTCAGCGTTGGAGAGGACATTGGAAAATTCTGAGCCTGAGTAATCCTAGCCGGGTAGAACAATTACTTCGGCAGGTCAACGGTGTGGTCCGCCTCTATTTTTAAGAAACTTCGTATCAACAAAATTCTAACGCAATCATCTGCAGTTCGCATTGTTCGTTGTTGATACGATATTTCAAGGCGCAATTCATAAGTATTGTCGCCGTGAGTCTTTCCCTGGATATTTTTTTTGTTTTTCCCTGGCTTGAAAGAGTCTTTATGAAACTAATGTCTAATCGAAGTAATTCAAATAAGTCCTGAATATATCAAGGCATCAGAGCACAGGTGACCGGCTTAAAAACGAGGCATTGTGAAATGGAGAGACCACTTTTTTACTGACGAATTGATCTTTTATAATTGGGAAAAGTAGTCCATTTCTCTTAATTGGTCAACATAAGCACTGTAGATATCATCGGTGGTCAATGCACTAGAAGAAATTGAATCGAAGGGGTCACTTGGCCACTTACCATTATTTATATCAACCGTGGAAAGTATGTCAACTAAAACCGAAACCTTAAGCCCATTAACAAACTTAGTAAAGTCCAATATCACACAAAGCTTACCTCGTTATGAGCGGATTAGATAAAGTAATTTTGGCCCAAACATAAACTATATATTAAGTGTTCTATAAGACCGTCAACTTTTTGATGTCAAACTTTACAATTGCCTTAGTGTATCACTTTAGATTGGGGGAGCAAAAGCAGGATAGGCCAAAATAGGAAAACAATTTATTTGTATGATGCCTTACATGAGGAATTTTAGGAGGAGGACGAACAATATATTCAAACCACTTGGAGCAAATAATAGCTTGACTGACTTAAAATAATTAGTCAATAGAAAATATTGTTGTTACAGTTTATATTTAGATATTTTCATGTACGATAAAAATATATTTCGTTCATTCATTTTTATAAGTAATTATTTTAGGAAAATTTTCTCCATATAATTCATTTCTATAAAATAAACAGAGTCTAATATATGAATTGATGCCCCGTATATCTGTAATTTTTTTTAGGACATCATATGATGATGAAAAGGGCTGTTGGATTGGGAGTTTTAGTAATTCAAGTCAAGCTTTGTTGATAATGACGTGACATTTGCTTTTCTTTAAGACAAAATCCTTTGGTGTATGCTTATGTAAATTTTCTCAATTTCCGCCGGACAGAGTTCCATAATGAAAGCAGAAATAAATCAATTGAGGATGCATTTTTGTGAAGCTGAGCAAAGAAATTTGTGAGATAATATGATAATGAAGAGCCAAAGAGCAGAAGTCGAAGGCGCTTTATTTGGCATTTTGCCTTTTCGAATGTTAAGCCGCCTAAAATGTAACTATTTTGTAATAAGATCATTTTTAACTGAATCAAGTTAATCACCTTTCTTTTTCTTTTCAAAAATAACAAACCTATAACAAATTCTGAACCTGTGTATAGAAATAAATCGTTGAAAAACATACCTGTGCATTTTTGCTTGATTATGTAGACTCATTTTACCGCTTATATAGTAGATGAGAATAATCACATCACAGGATTAATGCAAGGGCTGTGGATCTTTCTCCTATGTAAATATTTGCAACCTTTCTAATTTATAGTTTTTTTACGATAAAAGCCTACGTTTATTTCCGCAAACGGCGGGAGACCAAATGGCAATTGAGTCCGATTGGGCTTTGTGTGGAGCTAACGCCCCAAATAAAATCATCTCTTTTGTGAATTTGACCACTTAAATCATCTTATCATATAATTTCTCAGTAGCTGACTTCTAGCGTTCCTCGACGCATCCTCCCTAGTGGCCTCAACAACCGACTATTATTCCCATTGGCCTTAAGGAGTCACTATTTCTCCATTTAGAAGTAAAATAGGCTTACGAACAAATATAATTGATGCAAATAGAATAATAAACTGATGGCCTTTCGTTTTCACATCCAGTAGTCTTCCTCTGCGCGTGCTCACACGTTGCCTTCTAGGCATTATCCTGGAGAGTTTGTGCATGTGGAAGGAGCAAAATCTTATATGCGTCCGATGTATAGAGGCTTACTTCGTCTTAGCTATTGGATTATGTGGGTGTTCATATTATTTAATGTGCTGAATTTTATCTAGGGAGGCATTAGGATAAGCATCAATATTAGGATCCTTTTATTCAACCAATGATTGAATTTCATAATTTAATTAAATGCAAATCTGTGGTAAAAAAAATAATAAATGCGATTCCAATGGATTCGTTTGCCTCTTCCTTCTCCATTCTTGTTTCCCAATTTGAGGTGCATGTATGAGAAGCCAATTTTTATGTGAAGTTAATTGTCAATACTAATAAAATATTTCACATATATCTGCTTTGCATTTATACAATCCCATAATGTTAGATCTCAAATTCCATGCCCACTTTGAATATGACAAAATAACATATTCAAGACATGATGACATTATTAATATGTTAACTGTGGTGTCAACTTCTCCAGGAAGAAAATATAAGATAAATTACTCCTTAACTATAGAGAATCTCATGTTAAAAAAAAAAAAATATATATATATATATATATATAGAGAATCTACGGTAAATCTGTTCACCCGCCGCGTGTAGATGGTGCGGTTACCCTCCTAAATGACCCAACTGCCCTCACTTTTTTGACGAATTTCCTTAAAATAAATATCCGGACTACGAAAAATCCCCTACCCTTCCCTCCGCCAATCGGTCACCGCAAGCCTCCGCCACGCGTCGCCGTCGCCGTCGCCGTCGACTTCCCTTCCCGTGCCGTCACCCCTCGTCGTCGAGCCGCCCCCGGCCATCGCCTGCGCCGATCGTTTCGCGTCCCGTCTCGGCCAGCCACCATCTCTTTCTCTCTCCCCGTGTTTCCTCTTCGAAGCAATTATTTTGTCAATCTGAACGGCTTTTTCACTAATGAAGGAAGGCCGCGTGTAACTTCTAGGCAAACGCAGCGAAGGTGAGAGATCTCTCTCCGTTGCTTTATCAAGTTGCTACGAGGATCAGACTCGGACTTCCCCAAGTCACCGGGCAGGCCCAATTCGGAGATCCATCTCTGCGTCGTCCTTCCACAATGAAGAAAAAGAGGGAGGAAAAAGAGACGGCGACGGCAGCTGGGACAGGCAGCAGCCGTGATGGCGGATCGGGGAGGGGTTACGAGGTGTTCCTGAGTCTGGGGCTTTTGCTTCCACTAGGCTGAAGGTGCTGCTGAAGGAGATGTTTGTTGAAATTTTGGATTTTTTTTTTTTTTTTTTTTGGGTCTTAAGAGTACTTGTGGTGATTGGTGGGATGATGCTTGCAGGCTGCAGCAATACAAGCTGGTCGAGATGAAACTCCTGGCTCAACAAAGGGATCTTCAGGTGTGATGTTATATTCTGTTCTGTCAGTTTGGCGTAATCGCTGGCTTTCTCTAATTCGTATTTTTGCTGGCAAAGGTTTCCTGACTTTATCGATGCTAGTTTTGGGATTTGTTATTATCGACATCCCTTTAGATGTTTATGTATAATTTCTCATCGACTGATTCTTTTGTATCGTTGTATCTGCTATTGAATTCGCTGTTGAGTTACATTTCGTTGTTCATTTTCTTCGTGTGATCACAAACAAAGACCCACATTCAAATGTACTGCTGAATACCATAGACACTATCCCTCCTGTCGGCCCTTGTGCTAGCACCGGACCTTGTTTATTTCTTTTCTTTTTCTTTGGTTTTTTTGGTATAATATAACCAATGCAGTGTTGAAATGTCGCGCAATGGTTAACATGGAGGTGGGCGTACGTGCATGTGTGGGTAAAGAACTTTGAAGCATTTAAGTGTGCAACTTTTTCCTTGATTCTTAAGAGGTATAAAGACGTGATTAGAGATATTGATACCAAAGGCTTAATCACGATGAATATTTAGTTTCAGAAAAAATAAATGTACTAGGTTGAGACAGACAAATAACACAACAAGAAGCTTGTCAGCTCTGAGTTCTGTCTTTCATAGTGCATTGTATATTTAGTATCTTGCATTTTTCATTAATGGAATGGTATGTCCTCAATTATGAAGGTTGCTACACTCTCTCGCAGTTTTCTTTCTCCTTATTTCTTTTATCTAGTTTCTGTTTTTCTAGTTCAACTTAAACCTCTTCTCAAATTCGAGTGAGTTTTACTTTTCCCCTAAAAAAGGATGAGAAATTGGCTTACTGTTGCAGTTATTGTGATCTAATCTAGAATAAAAAGTTAAAACAAATCCAGATGGTTAGCACCTCTTTGACGTCTCACAATGAATTTCTCTTTACATGGACTTGATAGATCCAAGTGTACTTGGTTCTTTGTTCCCACAGAACTTGATCACTTTGTTAGTATGTTATTGTTACTCTGTCAGCATGATACTTGTTCATTTGCTTTTTACTGGGTTGTTAATTCAATGTCTATATTAAATTCCAGGCAAAAATTCCTGATATTGAGAAGTGTTTAGACATAGTCGCCACTCTACAGGTCAAGAAGAGTTCTGGTGAGGTTTGTTGTCTCATGCAACTCATACTTCTGACTACGTGACAAGATTTTGGGTGAATTTCCATTTATTTCCACAAGTTGATAGGGAAGTGGTGGTTATTTGCTGTTTAACAACAAGCTGTAGATTTTGGTAATTAAGTTGAGGGGTGCCCAAATGATTGATGACCTTGTGTTGAAGTTGCGAGGCTTTGAATCTTGAAATGATTGCAGTTACTTACCTCTGAGAAACTTAGGTCAAGATGTTCGCAGGTAACTAGAATGAGAAAGAGACTTTCCTTCTAAATTGCTTGCTTGGCCCATTTATGGAAATGAAAAATGTCAATGCACATCACTAAATAGTAAGCCTTGTTTATGCTCTCCACGTTAGGAAATTTTCTCATTTAAATGTACGGGGAACATGCTGATTAGGGGTTGCATCTTGCTTGTTTTACCTTATAGATCTTTCTTCTACTTTATCACATCAAATGGTTTCGTCATTGAAAAACATCGGTATTATCTTTCATGTTTGGTGGTCGAGCATAAGAGGTTTTCAATCGCTTATCTTAAAATGAGTAGGAATTATCTGCATTTAGGTTCTATTTAGAAAAGGAAATCACATGGGCGGATCTTTCTCGTACTTTCAGAAAGCGCAAGAGTAGAGGAAGAGATATTGTTTTGCGTTTTATTCTAGTTCAGAGCCTGTGTCACGCCCCGATCCTCAGGCACGCACACATCCGTCTGACTTGGTCGATTTTATAATGCGATATCCCAGGACAATGTATCGCCGACCCTTTCATTTTTAAGCACATGCGGAAGCGCTTAAAATCCCCGACAATAAAACGATGGGATAGAAAAAGCAGGGCCATATTTTTCATATTGAAATTTATAACCAAACTTTTATACAAACCACAAATCACTTCAAAACTATTCACATCAAAAGGAGATCTCAAAAGAAGATAGGATCTCAATCCATCCAGACCGTACTCACGGCTCCTCTCGGGACTATCTTCTTCTTCCAAAAATCCTTCTCTTCAGATCTCACCTCCGAGTTCTCCTCCTCGGATTTCTCCTCCTCAGCTCTTCAGCGGGGTCCTGAAATGGTTTTTCCCCAAACTGGGATGAGACTACGTCTCAGCGAGTTCTACCCCATTAAGCCCGATTAGTACTATTATACTAAAGGCTACCTAAACACGCACAGGGCAGAAGACTTACCTTGGCCTCAGATCCCACCTGCAAGTCAGTACAATTCACAATAGGCACCTATTTACTTCAAACAAATCGAACCAGTCGATTACATGTCATACAAATCAATCCCCACTATGGGATATTTAAAAGCTAGGCCACGTGCATTCTCCAGGATGACCTTCCAAGTCTCCGAGTTCACGTGCCTCGAACCTTGGGCCCACGTGCATTCTCTCAGGCGACCTTTTCGCCAAAGTGATGCATCAAGTCACCGAGCCCACGTGCCCTTTTTACGATGCCTGCACTTAGTCACAGAGCTCCATCAATGCTCTCGGGCGTCGATTCGCCAAGGTGACGTACAGTGAACACTTTACTATGCTCGAGGGCGTCTTTTTTGCCAAGGTGATACACTGATCACAGAGCCAACGTAAACAATTCAAGATACTCTCGGGCGTCTTTTTCGCCAAGGTGATACACTGATCACAGAGCCAACATAAACAATTCAATATGCTCTCGGGCGTCTTTTTCGCCAAGGTGATACACTGATCACAGAGCCAACATAAACAATTCAATATGCTCTCGGGCGTCTTTTTCGCCAAGGTGATATATTCATCACAGAGCCAACATAAACAATTCACTATGCTCTCGGGCGTCTTTTTCGCCAAGGTGATATATTCATCACAGAGCCAACATAAACAATTCACTATGCTCTCGGGCGTCTTTTTCGCCAAGGTGATATATTCATCACAGAGCCAACATAAACAATTCACTATGATCAACCACTAAACTCACGTGCATTTTCCAGGTAATATTCCAATTCACCGAGCCCACATGCTTCCTTTCAGGTGATAACCAATACCCAACGATTTCTCAATCAATTAATTAAATCAACTCAACAAAGCATTATAAATGCTAAATAACACACTTGGCCAATTCAATCTCAATCAATTCCAATCAATTAGGTAAATCCCTAAAATATCACAATTTATTCAATTCCATACAACTTGGAGCTCAAATAAATAAACGGACTGCGCCACGACGATCAGCACGAGATTTCGGTCGTCGGCCATCAAAATCTTAATTTCCGAAAATAAATAATTAATTTATTAATTTCAAAAATTAAATTATTATTATTAAAAATTCAATTTAGCTCAAAATAAAGCCAATTAAATAAACGGACTTCACCACGCTCATCAGCACCATTTCCTGGTTCCAGGCCATCTCAGTTGATTTTTCGGAAAATAAATAATTATTTAATTTAATTCCGAAAATTAATATTTAAATGCTAAAAATTCCACTTAGGCCCGAAAAGCCTAATTAGAGCCCACTAAGGGTCGGGAAAAATCCCAAGGCACTTCCAATAATTAGCAGACAATGTCTACTTGCTAATTACATATTCAATTTATCTAATTCACATCACAATTGGCTAATAATTGCTAATTTATTCTAATCTAACAACCTAACTATAATTAATTAAATCTAAACCAGCTTAAAGCATAATTAGCCACTAATCCTGGATTAGTGAGATTACTCACCAAATCGCGCGCAAATCGGATCAATCCGACGGCGGGGGCGCGAGGAACGATTGTTCCCAAAGCGACTCGCGGATTCGGGGCCGGGAAACGGCCCAAAAGCGGGCCCGAAGTAGCTGAAACCCACTTCGTGGGTCTTGCTGGTCGTGGCTGAACGAAGCAGCTCCGGCGGCTAGGGCGGCGGGGGAAGGCCGGCGGAGGGCGAGGGGGTCGCGGGGGTGGTCCGGCAAGGTTGGCGGTGGCCGGAGGTGGCCGGAGATGGGCTGGTCGGTGCTGGAACAGAGGCGAAACAGGGCTGGGCCGAGCTGGATCGCGCGGCCTGGGCGTGCGCGGACCGCGGCGTGCGCGAACCGTGGCGGGCGCACGAGCGCGGGCGGCGGTGCGGCGGTGCGGCGAGCGGGACGAGCGGCGAGCGGCTGAGCGGCTTCGATCTTCAGACAACGGTGGCCGCTGCTTCTATCTTCTTCGGCTGGTTCGCACGAACAGAGAGGGGGAGAGGAAAAGAAGTCGGTCACGAGGGGTTGGGGGGAAGAAAGAGGAGAGAGAAGAAGAGATAAGGAAGAGGAATTTTGACTAGTCAAAAAGGAGAGAAGCCAATTTAAAATTGGAAAGGGGTGTTCGGTGGGTGGGGAGGCTACGCACGAAGGAGAGAGGAAAGGAGAGAAGAGAGAGAAAGAAAAAGAGAGAAAAGGGAGAGAGAGGAAAAAGAAAAAGGAAATACATAATTCTTTTATGCAAATTCCTTTTCTCTTTTCCTTTTCCTTTCTAATTTCTTTTGATCTTCGATTTTTCCTCCGATAATTTCTTTCTTGAAATTTCGGACTTGGCAATAAGTTGATAGACGATGAGACGGTCCTAAAAATGAATTGTGACACGTCCGAATATTCGATTCCCAAAACCGAATTAAATTTCATGGTTAAAATCGACCGAACGTGATTTTAGTCCAATCCAACCAATTAGGTAGCTTTTAGGGATTTTACCATGGATATATCCCCTAATGGCTTCACCCAATAGGTTAGTTAACTCGTGAGTGATCAGCTCAGAGAAAAAGGACCATAGGCACGTCGACGAAATGCACATTTCATTTTATCGAAATAGGATCGGATTTCAGGATGTCACAGCCTGGTTAATGGTATTGCTAAAACTGACAAAAGAAAGGTGGAGATGTATCTAATTCGGGAGTTCCTTTCTTTTCTTTCTTTCTTTTTTTTTTTTTAAACTGTTTCACATAGGTTGTTATTCTCTTTTTGCTGAACCCTTAATGAAGCTCGAGCTGGTATTAGTGTCTTGTATATAGAACAAAATAAACAATTCATTTGTTTTATGTGTCCCTTCATTTAATTAGGAGAATGCTTTCGCTGATTGAATATCCTTTGAGAAAGCAATAGTTATCAGGCAAACATCTTAGTAGAGTTATTTACATGAATCTAAGAAACTTGGGGTAAGAAGTTAGTCTTAGAAATTGTTAACCACATGTGAAGTCTCAAGCCGTCCTTTTCCTTAATGCAAGATTTAAAGGCTCTCTTATTTCTATCTCTTGACTAAGAAAAAGGCTAAGATTTGGATTGGGTATGATCCAATTCCATGGTCACCATGTCTTATCTGCATCTTTTCCAGCATATCCATGTCCAAAGGAGATCCAGTCTGAGGGCAACATATCAGTAGGTGATCTGAGGATTCTCATTGATTTTGCCATAGCTAGTATCTGATCGTATGCACCCTTATTCTTGTTTTTGTTCTTCTAAAAGGTCGACCCCATGGTAGTCATCTTTTGTATCTGGTGTGATTGGTAGGAGCCTTTCATTGTTGCTGGACTCCTTAATATCGGAATGATAGTCTCCGTTACTGTAACATATTCATGTGGTGATAGTATAGCCGCAAGGTGGGCTGCTGCAAGAGATTTTTGTTGCAAGAATGAATCGTTTGATGATTCGGCTAATTAGTTCACGATCTTGTGGTGATTTTGGGTGTTTTGGTTGTTTAACCAATTCGATCGATTCTTCGAAGTTTGTATCTTCAAAGAGCACATCTAGCAAAGTTTATCCCCACTCCCGCAATCTGTGCATTCTTACCATAAAAAGCCTGCGTTTATTTCCCGGAATTACGCTCATTTTCTTGATGAGTGATGACCAAACCTCACCTGGTCCACGGCAAAAAGTTGATGGAGAAATCCATCCCCTATAAAATTCACCCAATCTTCACTAAGAGGACAGAATTGCTCCAAATCATTCTACTGCAATTTAATTTGTAGCCCCAAATTTATTTCAATGGATGACTTAGTTACCATAACTATGAATTTCACATGTTCAGTTTTTCGTAATTGTAGGTATTAAAAATAATATATTAAAAACACCATTTCTTTATTCATTGTTAGATTTTTCTTCCATAAAAATTAGTTTCGTGTAAAAAGGAAATTTCCAAGATATCTAGTTTGTTGAGCAAATTTAAGGATAAATTATCAAGCAGAATCTAGAAAAAAATTATTATATAAATAATTTTTTAACACAATTACTTGTTTCAAATTCCTTATCGTTCAATCAAATAAAATTCCTTCCCATTGGTTCTCTTCTATATATATATGGGATGATCGGATAAATCAAGAAGGACTAGCAAAGATTTTGAACTTATTTCAAAATAAAGATTCAGGTGTTAGATCAAAATCTTGAATTTATCTGATAAATTTAGATAAATTATCAAAAGGGGTCTTTAAGTTTTTGTTATCAATCAAGGACTATCAAAAATTTTAATAGTGTATTACATTTCAATACGATAGTTATCACAAATATATTTATTCTTCTGTCTGATCAAGGATCAGTTGATCATGCCATTTGGTGCGACATTGGACTAAATATAGGGAGATCGGCTTTGTTGGGCTTAGCAAAAGCAAAATCGAATTCCGGCTCCAGTTGATGGAAGCTAATCCTTCTTAATTTAATGAGCAAAGCAAAAGCAATCGTGTACAGTAAAAGTTCTACAGTGAAAGTAAGTACTAATTTTGTTGAATGATATGATGTGAACGGCATCGTATCTGCCAGTACCGAATCCCACCAGCACAGTGAAAGTGAGCAATAATTTTGAAAAGTAATAATTCTGCTGCAATGATTGGATGGTGACCAATATTGTTGCACATGCTGCTATAGTTTCTGGCGACTATCTTCCCTCGGTGATTTTGTTCTTATTCTAACAAGTTGACCCCGTGGTACCGTGGTAGTCATCTTCTTGTGTATCTCCTCAACGGTGTGATTATTAGGGGCTAGCTTTTCACTGTTGGTGGACTCCTTAATTTCGGAAATGATTTTCTCCATTACTGCAATATATTCATATGGTGATTGTCTGCCGCAACGTGGCTTGCTGCAAGAGATTTCTATTGCAAGAATAATGCATTTGATGATCCAACTAATTTGTTTGTGATCTTGTGGTGATTTGGGCGTTTTGGTTGTTTAACCAATTTCTGACTGATTCTTCAAAAGTTTGTATCCTCAAAGTTTATTTCCCCTCCCGTAATTTATGCATTCTTACCATAAAAGCATGCATTTATTTCCTAGATTACACACATTTTCTTGATGTGTGATGACCAAGCCTCGCCCGATGGCAAAAAGTTGATGGAGAAATCCATTCCTTGTATTATTAAATTTGCCTAATTTTTCACTTAAAAGATAAAATTGTACCAAAACATTCAACTGCAATTTAATTGGTAGCCCCAATTTCATAAACTTTTTTTTCCTTTTAGTTTTTCTATTTCAATGTAAGATTTGGTTGCCATAATTAAGAATTTCATATGTCTAGTTTTTCTTTATTGTAGGCATTTCAAGTATATTAAAAACACCATTTCTTTTATTAACTATTAGATTTTTTTTCTATAAAGCTTAGTTTTGTTGAAAAAAGAAATTTCCAAGAATCCTAGTTCTTTTACACGTTGTCGAGGAAAATTGAGGATAAATTGTCAAGTATAATCTAGAAAAAATTATTATATAGATTTTTTTAACACAATCACTTGTTTACAAATTTTCAATTTTGTTGTGCATTTCTTCATCAAACACCTTTTTATCGTTTGACAAAAGAAAATTCCATCTTTTGGGCCCCCCAGCCCAGCCCAGCCCAGCCCACACAGAGGGATGATCGGATAAAGAAAACACTCTTGAAGGTTTGAAGATTTTCCCAAATAAAATCACAATTACATTCTCCAATGGAAAAATTTAAAGAAGAAATTTAATTAAATTGAAACATTACATAAAATAAGAAAATTTTTAAAAATGTTGATGAAATCTCATTATTTGGAATTGACAGAAATTGATATTGTTGACGAAGCATGTACGAAAAAATATCTAGATGCTTCATTATGCACAATGGCTTTAGTATATTCCTAGTTTTTCCACAATGCCTTACCATCTGTGCAAAAGTATCTCACCAATAATAAGGGAAAAAGATAAATTCTTTAATATAGCAAATAAAAAGTTATGATACATATTCTGGACTAATGAAATTAAAAAATAAATAATTCATCAAGAAAGTCAACTTTTGAGATAAGAGGGAGAAATAATAAATGAGTATTTATAAGAGAAATGATGAGAAGAGACTTTCAAGGTTTTGATCATGTCAAATAATGTGTCTTTTTCTTACTAGTGGCTTTTATATAGAGCGTGTAATACATTATAGTAATATTTAAGGATACACTAAAACAAAATTCTTTAATACACTAAGAAAAATAAAAAACGTGGATTGCATAATTATGGCAACTATAAACACTTTAAATTGCAATTGAATGGTTGAAGGCAATTTAGTCTTTCTAGTCTAAATGTGGTGGATTCGATTATATAGGGTGGAAATACTGCTGCCCAAAATTTAATGGAGAAATTAAAGTCACAATAGTATAATATTTTCTTTTCCATATAGAAAGAATGTTAGCTCTAGTGCAGGCTTTTTATTCCTACATCATGAATAGAACAAGATGATAAATGCAGAGGTCATCAATAGATTTAGAAAAATTCCGTGTGATTTCACCAACAATTGGCTTTTAACAGTGTATCATGCATTATGGTCAATCTGCGACTCTCGGATGCGGAAGGCGACTTTGTGCTGATTTCACATTCACAATTTTGCAATGACAAAAGAAAAAGAGTAGTCAATGGAACAAAGGCAACATTGATCATTTGGCTTAGCAAAAGAATAAAGGAAGTCTGGCTTCGGCTGAGAAAAGCTAACCCTTTTTAAGTTAAGGAGCAGAACAATAGCAATTACAGTCTGCTTTTTTCTAGACTAGAAATTGAGGAAGAGATTTCTCACCAAAAACAAAACGGACAAAAGGATTAAAGGGGATCCATTATCCTTCCTTAGAGGTCATTGACAAAAAAAAAAAAAAAAATACTTCCTTACAGGTCACGCCAAATCGTCTGTTTATGGAGCATCATCTTATGTTGTCATCATTCTATATATGTGTAGAAGGAAAAAGGCATTAAGACAAGCATCTAGGCTGGGATCCCATGATTCGTGCAATGATTGAATTGCATAATTTGAATTAAAATGCAAATCTGTGATAACAAAAATTAGATACAATTCTAAATGATCTATGAGCCTATTCCCTCTCAATTTTTGTTCCTCAAATTTAGGCGCTTGTATGGAAAGCTTAGGGTGTGCATGGAAACACTCCAAAAAAGTGTTTCTGGCACACTTCTATACGGAAAGTGTGCCCGGGAACAAAAAAGGAACAGAAACGCGTTTGGTTGCGTTTTTTCTTTTTGTTTTTTTGTTTCCTGGAACGAAATAGGAATAGAAAAAAGAAACAACAATTTGTTGTTTCTTGCTCAGAAACAGAAATGAAGAAACGTTTCTTGGATTTTTGTTCTTTCTCTTCTCTCTCTTCCTTCTTCTCCTCTTCTTTTCTTCTTCTTTTTCTTCTTTTTCTTTCACCGGTCGCCGGCCTCGGCCATGGCTGGCGACCGGCCGTCGAGGCTCGGCCTCGCCCAGATTCGGCGAGGCCGAGCGTCGCCGGCCCCCGGCGAGGCGAGGCTCGGTGTCGCTGGCGCGGGCGAGGTCGAGCCTCGCCGTGGCCGGGCGAGGGCCGCCGGCCCGTCGGCCGGTCGGCTGGAGGCCGGTGACCGGCCGAAAAAGAAAAATTAAAAAAGAAAGGAAAAAGTGAAAAATAAAATAAAAAAGTTTAAAAAATTAAAAGAAATAAAAAAAGAATAAAATTTACCAAACGTATTTCTATTCATTTTTTATTCCGGACCAAACGTTACCAAACGTGTTTTTTTGTTCAAAAATTGTTCCTCGGAACAGAAACACTTTTTTTTGTTTCTGTTCCTTGGAACAAAAAAAAAACAGAAACGTTACCATTCGCACCCTTAATTTTTACGTGAAATTAATTGTCAAGTATCGATAAAACATTTTAAATTTCTGTGTGCGCGTATGTGAAGTGAGTCTCTATACAATAGCATAATTTTATATTTTAAACTTGGTGCCCACCTTAAAAATGACATTAGGACATGATCACATTTTGTGTGCGTGCATGTGTGAATAATCTGCAGAAATGGAGAATAAATCTAGACCGCATTCAATGGATCTAGAGAAAGCTTCAATGCCTTTGATTCATTAGAGAGGTCATCATCGATCCATTAACAAAAAGTAGTTGATTTAACCATAAAATTTTGGGCTTGGCACTTACAAGCAAGAAAAATTTTGCTCACAAAAAGAAGAAAAAAGAAATAAAGCCCTTTAGTCGTTACATGGATGTTTCTATGATCTTTCCAAAAGGCATCTAGGAGGGCCTACAATTGTTAAACCACAAAATAATGGATCTCAACTGTGAAAACAAAGCTTTTCAAATTTTTACAAATTGCTATAATTTTGCATTATGACAGGTATCGATCAATCAAGTAATCATAAAATGGAAATAGTTGCATGAATTGTGGTCTCTAGAACAAATGTGATCACATCCATTGATGTTTGGGTGTTCCTCCTATAATATATGTCATCAACAATTTTGTGATAAATCCGTTTATGGGGATCCGAGTACTGGCAAGCTAACCCAATAAAGCCAACGTGAGTTAGGAGAGAGAAAGAACTTCCTTAAGAAACAAAGACGAACTTGAGTTCTCTTTGCTTATAATATACGCAGGTATATCTTCAAGTTTTTGTCCGGCCCTCTTGTGAAAGCGAAAGCAAAAGCAAAAGCACTGAGGTATGTTTGTCTAGTCAATTCATTTGCACATACCCAAATTCCACGTCAAACAGACTCGTTTGTTCATGTGGTCACGCGCGCGTGTTTTGCAATTTCAGGACCAGGACCTAGAAAATACCAAGAAACTCAGGTTGATATCATTAAAAAGCATAAAGACCCTCCTTCAAGATTAAAAATGTTTCGAAAATCTCAACTTTGTTGATCTCCTTGTGGAGGAGGAACTGTAATTTCTTCGCAATTTCCACAAAAGAATAAGCTAAAGTCTCCCTCTTAGGACCCTTTTAGCTCAACGAAAGGTACATGTAATTTGCAAAGCAAAACTCAAATTGCGTAAAAGATTGACATTAGCATGGACCTAAAATTAAAGAATATAGAAAACTTTAATCAATATCTTTCAATTTTTTGAACCATTAGGTGTAATTGAAGTGCATAGACTTCGAAGAAGGTCAGCCAAATAAAATTGCCCAATCTATTATGTAGAGTTAAACTGAAGCTGAAAGAGTGGTTGCTCCTATACTGGTCACGCCACACTTCTCTATAGCTCTATACTTATGACGTGACATAACACTTAGCATTGTGTTGCCATGTGGTCCAATGACCTTACAAATTATTTATATGTCTTCTTGTAATTCATGTGTTATTTTCTAGTGCTATTTATAGAAAACATCAACATTTAATCATCTTCAAATACTAGAAAAACTAATTATATCTAGAGGTAGGCTTAGGCAAAACAATAGATTTAAACTTAGCCGAAGTGATTGAATCAAACAATGAATAGAATGGATGTGTTTTATAAGTAGTACATACTCCAGTAATTGTCATCTTCCATGGAGCATCCACTTTTTTTTTTTTCCCGGAAATCTTGAAAATTAATGTTACACTTTTTTTTAACTAAATTTGATCAAACTTGGTCCAGCATACCTTTTTCTGTACAATGGACAATCGAACCAATTTTCCCCACGGAAGCTGGTGACTTCAATTTTGCTAAAATGCAATTCACCTCGGATTGTGGCTTTTGGGTGGTTGGGTCGGATAGATGAACTTGGCAAAAAGTGATGATATCTTTGTTATAAAAATTCTGATCATTGTGATTTTTATGGTGTTGGAAAGCTTATTATTTAATTTTTAAGATGAAATTAATCGATTGGATAAAATCATAAAGTTTCCAACACCTCATGATCGGACAATTGTGTTTGGAAAAACTTGACGTCTTAAGATCCAGTTGTTCAATTTGGGCAAATTGGGTATCTTGGAAAAGCTTTTGACAAGTATAACTCAATTATACCCTTAATCACTGGAATTTGCTTCAGTGGCCACCCTTCCAACTTGGAAGGGGGAGATGGGGGGTTCGAATTCCCATGTTCTCAGGGAGGTTGGGGTGGGGACGAGTAAGTTTCACAAGTGAGTTTCAACTCCCACGCCCAGCAAGAAAGCAGGGAAAAAGCCTGAGAGAATGAGTGTTAGAATAAGAATAAAGTAGGACTGACATAAAAAAAAAAAAATACCCTTTCACTAAACTTTTAATTGAACTTTTAATGAGGTTTGCCTCTCTGTCAACTTTGCTATGGCATTGGAGGGTCGCTCGTGTCTTTAGTGACCTTTCGCATGTGTTCAATGATGCAATGGAGGCTCTGTCCACCCGTGATTATCTATCGAGCAATCGAGCTTCGCCATTTCTATTCCTTATTTGATGGAGTTAGCCAACAACGAGCACGACCATTTTACGGTCCATTTGTCATAGTCGAAATAATATATTCTAGAGTTCTACTGTTCTTTTGGTCTTTACTATATTGGATCCAAATTGAATGTGAAAGAGCTCGAACTTCTACTTCTAACATATTATGAAAACTTTGGCCTTGATGAATTGTGTTATGTCCGAGAAATCTTGGTGACAGTGAGGACTTGGCTACATAATCCGTATGGTACATATTTTCCTTGATATGATGAGGAATTGGCCACAGACAAATATGCCAACCTCATCTAGCGGACTATCCACAACCATATGGTACCTAATGTGCACAAATGAAAAAGCACCCTTGAGCTCTCCAAGCACATCAACGGGGACAACAAAAGATTATTAATTATTCCTTATTAATTAATCTCATTCTTTCTCAACTACATGGACTTTACCTTTTCTTATAGTTGTGTCTTCCTCCTATCTTATCTCTCACTTGGCATAGAGCTATGTATCGTAAGCTTGTAACTAAGTAGGGCATTAAATTGGTCGAATGTTCTTGATCAGTCAGACCAGTGGAATGAGCAACATCCTCAACTAGCGTGCGCCCTTTCTGGGGTTCAAAGGGCCTCCCCGTCGTCAAGATCTAGCTAGGAACAAAGGTTCCCTGTCATTTCGATGCCGCAAAAACGCTTATTTCGTTTCATGCTTGTACAGCAAAAGCAAAGGTAAAGAGCCTACGTAATGACCCCATTTCAGACACGTGGAATACAAAGGCTGAAATTATTTGGGACCCACAAGCGTACCTATCCCACGTCGCGACGTGAAAGTCCAAAATTACCCCGCACGCAGGAAATGGGAAATATTAAGAGCCTTTTTTATATATGTATGGATGAAGAGAGGAGGGGGAAAATCAGCATTTTAGAAATATAAGTCCCATGTCAACTGATTATATTTGAACATCTTGACCAATTTGGTCTTGATGGGTTATCAACACTATGAACCTCCGTTACATCCCACTCGATGCAAAGGAGTATAAGAAGAAGGCTTTGGTCATGTGAAAGCAACGATCTAATTTCAAGATTCAAAACATCACAATTTCAGCACAGGGTTGTCCGCTTGAGTAGCAATTACATCTCAACCCTTCTCGGTATCAGGAATATAGCTAATGAATTAATTACACAATAAAATCCAAATGAATTATGAGGCTTAGCATGATATAAGAAGTTATAACCTGTTATAATATGATAATCTCTCTTTCAATGGATCTTGAAGTTATCTAATCATGAAAATTATTTACTAGTTTTGATGTTTCAATTTGAAAGCATTAAAGCGAAAAGGATGGCTTTTTAAAGTCCTACCAAATAATTTCTTTTTAATAATTGAGAATAGAAATCAACAGTCCGAGAAATTTTCCTTAATGAAACAAACCATCGTTTTTTCATGTTCTTCTCTCCTCCCTTGGCCCCTTCTCCTACTCCACTGATGTCGCTTTAGTGCAAGCTTCGACAACCTTTGGCAGCTTTCTAGCTCAAGGAAGGCCGCCAGCACATGATTCATGAAATCTTTAAAAAGGGAAACATTCAATCAAATTTCAATTTGTTGAGTTTTTTAACCTTCTGGTCCCTATGCTCGTAAAACTAGAGTCTTATAATTTATCATCTCTCAAATTGTTGATATGAATGCCAAGTACCAGAATATGACTCCACACTTTATTCAATATCATGACTAGGTAGAAGCCACAACAAAACTATGTGGACATTTGCCGGAAACCATGAAATAAGTAGAATCGGTAGACCAATTCTTGCCAATGTTATTTTGAACAAGTTGTCTTTAGTTTTAAGGTGTAGTTTCATCGAACCATCCCAACATGATGGTCTTGTATACTTGCAAAAACGATTGTTATTAAGTCTTGATTTAAGATTAACCAACTTGATCAAAAAACACTTTGTAACAGAAGAGTCCTCATTATATGAAGCACCATTGCCCACAAGGACCATGAGAATGATTCCTTGAAAGCAAGATGAACTTCAGCTCAAAACTCGATAAAATTTAAACTCAACTTGAACTTAACCTTCACGCGACTTCATCACCATCACGCGACTTCATCGACCAAGCATGAACTCCCAAAAGTTGCCGAAACATTGGGCAAATATGTCTCGCACCAAAGTTCTCGCGGAACAGCTATGCACCACCCTTTTTTCCTCACTTTTTTGTCTCTAGTGGCCGGCCAAACCAAGAGTGAAGATGAATGGGTAGAATCCACGTGGCAAACTTAGAGTTGTTAACTTTTCTTTTATAAAGAAGAGTGGTCGGCCCCTTGAAAAATTTGCAATTTGGTCTGTCGGGAGATCCAATTTTTTGAGGGCTTTTTTAATTTTTGTCCGGTCAACTTGATCTCAGATGTGTAGGCAATCTTTCGTATCTTTGGTTTGATTTACTGGGCGATGAGAAGAGTGAGCTGACGTAAATCCCTCGGCGGCTTGTGCTAATTCGAGCCAAATTGACATCTAGCCAACATAGTTAATCTTTTAATGCCACGGTCTGCATTAGAAAGTATAATACATTCACAATAATTACGATGAGCTATGATTGAAGTTGATCAATCAAGTGTGCGTTTGATAATATTTCTGTTTAGGAGAATAATTTCTTTTTATATATTTCTATTTCCTGAAATATTTTTTTAGTAAAAGAATACGTTTGGTGATTATGCAAAATTTATATTCTCGAAATAGAAAAAGAACAAAAATGTGTTTGGTACAACTTACGAATTTTTTTGTAACGTAGATTTTTTTTTTTTTTTTTTTTTCCCCCTCTCTTCTTCTTCTTGCTCCTCCTCTAGCCGGTAGTGGTGGCATTCAATAGCGGCGGCAACTAGTGACCCGTGGCAGCGGCCACACGATTGGCGGTAGTGGCTAGCGGACAGCGAGGGGGCGGTGGGCTGTGAGGAAGAAGAAGAAAAGGAAAAAAAGAAAAGAAAGAAAATAACTTATTTGTAAAAATTGTTTCATGAAATAAGAAGTTATTTTTTTTTCTATTTCTTATCTCTATTTCAAATCTATTTTCTAGCTAATTTTCTATTATGAGAAATAGCAAAATTAGTTGATGTACCAAATAGATTTATGTAATTATTTTGTTCCGGAAAACAAAAGAATAAAAGACTAGAGAAATTGGCAAGTTACGATACACACCCCAAGGAACCATAGAAGGGAAATAGTTGCATGGTTCATGGTCTATGGACCATATGCAATCACATCCATTGATCTTTGTAATTTATATAACTAATGATTTTAATAGACCCGATTTATGCGACCTAAGTATTGACAAGTCTAATCTTACGAAGCCTATTTGAGTTAGGAGAGAGAAAGAACTTCCTTAAGAAACAGAAATGAACCCGCCTTTTCTCTTTGCTTATGGTGTACGCAAGTCAATCTTCAAGTCTTTGTCCAACCCTCTTGTGAAGGCAAAGGAGAAAGCACCAAAGTATGTCTTGTCTAGTCAATTGACACGTTATGCATTGGTCTGCACATAGTCAAATCACACGTCAAATAGGCTGGTAATTCGTGTGTTCGCACAGGTACGCACAAAGATGCCAACACTTACAAGTTCCGTTTGGAAATTGGCAAGCCACTCGCAAGACCGGCAAAGCGCGATTTGAAATTTCGGCCCTGGAAAGTACCAGGAAACTCAGGTTGGTGTTATAAAAAAATCATACAGGTCACACCTTTGAGAATATAATACTTAAATAATCTCAACTTTGTTAGAATCATCGCGAAGGAGGAACCACATTTTCTTTGTGATTTCCATTAAAAAACAACGTCAAATTAAGTGGGCTCGAATCCAATCCCAAATCAACCAGTAAACGAACAATAGAGATGAATCAGACAAAATCAGCTTTTGATTTGAATATTAGCATCGGTGTACAATTTCAATTGGCGAGCAATTTCATTTTGTCATCGTTCAATCTAGCATTGAAGTGCAATCATAACATGCAATCTTAGTCTATTTTCAGCTTCATGTAACTTTATGGCAATAGCAAGTAATATCGAGTATGAATGGCTTTATGAAGGAAGGCTGCAGGTGGCTTCCAGGCGAATGGCGCATAGTACCAAAGTAATAGCAAGTGGAACTCATTTTAATTTTAACTTGTCCAGATACATCCAACATCTAACCGTTCAGCAACACGCAACTTATACTTCCGACGCCACCTCCTCCCCTTCGACGACTTTCATCAACTTAGCCTGAATGCTTTTGTTTGTTTATGAAGGAAGGTCGCTGGTGCATTACAGTGCCTGTTACTCTAGACACAACTCGCCCGGTCTCTACTCTGTGAACAACCAATTACACTTTCGATTGGTATTGCAGGTATAAGGAAGGCAGCACGTGATTGATAAAGTTGGATTATGGGTGCGTTTATTTTACGAAAAAATGAATAATTTGAAAAATATTTTTCTTAAAAAGATTGTTTATATCGCTCAATATAATTAGTCAATGAAAAATATTTTCATTATCGACAATAATTTATATCTAAATATTTTCATAAAAAATGAAAATATTTTTCATTCATTAATTTTTATAAGTGATATAAGTGTTCATTTTTTAGAAAAAAAAATATTTTTCATATCATCCATTTTTTAAAACAAACGGAGCTTAAGTTAAAAGTCAATGTTCTAAGACAGTTAAGTGGTTCAATTCATAAGAAATTAACATTGTGCATTCTAAGTTGCAATTTGTAAGTGGTTCAATTCATAAGTTCCTCTTTTTCTGTAATGAGTTTTCATGCAATAATTATCCTTCTTGTAGATTCTGAGTTGATTTTTTTTTTTTTTGCCTGTGATGTTTTTTCAGTTGAAGAAACAATTAACTACAAATATTCAAGAGTCGCTGGCATGTTCATGGTTTTAATGATTACTGACACTCATTTCTGTGGCATTTCTTTTCACTCTACTAAAAGGTTTACCTACCAATGTTCAAATGTATAAATTACGGTAGTGCGAACCTCGAGCTCAACGCCTATTAGACATTAGATGCTTGGAACTCCACTCGAGGCATGGAGTATTCAATTTCCAGCTTGAGATTGACCAGAAAAAAATGGAGATATCAAGCTCAAGTAGACTCGACACAATCACGTTATAAAATGAGTTCAAGCTCTAGCTCAATATGTTCAAATATTATCCTTTTCATTTATGTAATTATATATGTATATCACAACTTTTAAATATCTTGCCCTTTATTTTCCATAGCTATCAAATATTTAATTGAACAAAAGAATAGAAAGTTGATTAATAAGGCGAGTCTCTCAAACAGAATATAATGAGCTTGATTTGTTTTTTTTTTTCGGTCGTGAATAAAATTCTCGTTGATAGATTAAGATTTGTTTGGCTTAACGAAAGCAAAATGGAAGTTTGGCTCCAGCAGAAAAAAAAAATCCTTTTAAATATATATATATATATATATATATATATATATATATATATAATTAGCAGAACAAAGCAATTGAAATATGCTTTTTCTAGCCTAGAAATAAATGAAAAAATTCCTCATTCCAGAAAACAAAACAGACAAAAAGAATAAAGGGGATTTATTATGCTTCCTTTGCGGTCACACCAAATTTGAGTGGACCTCACAAACCAATTGAAATCATCTCTTTCATAAATCATACTACATAAATCATCTAATGTTATTACAATTCAATGTATGTCTAAATGATAAAGCACGAAGAAAAGCATCTTGATTGGGATCCAATGATTTACACTATGATCGAATTGCCCAGTTCGAATTAGAAACAAATCCAGGGGCTTTTGTCTTTGCTTAGAACATACGCAAGTTCACCGTCAAGTCTTTGTCCAACCTGGTTGTTAAGGCAATGAAAAAGCACTAAAGTACATTTATCTAGTCAATTCGCTTAGCATGCGCTGGTATGCACATATGCAAATTTCACATCAAATAGACTTGGCAACTCACCCACAAGACCGGCAAAACGTGTTTGGCCCAGGGAAAATACCAGGAAACGTGGGTCGATATTCATTAAAAAAAGAAAGAAAAAGAAAAGCATAAAAACACTCATTCGAGAATAAAATGTTTCAAAAATCTCAACTTTGTTCGCATCATTGTCAAGGAGGAACCATATTATCTTCGCACTTTCATCAATAATCAGCTAAAGTTCAATGAGGACTCTTTTGCTCATTGAAAGTGATTTATTTTGTAAACATAGTTTGCAAAGCAAAACTCAAATTGCGTGAAAGATTAAAATGAGCATCGACTTGAAATTAAAGAATATAGAAAACTTTAACAATGTCTTCTAAATTTTTGAATAATTAAGTCCATTTAAAATGTGGGAACTTCTAAGTAGGTTGGCCAACTAAAATTGCAAAGTAAAAAATCTACGAAGGGCATGTTTTGGAAATTTTTTTGGAGTCCGTTCACGGGGTCTGAATATTAAGTATGAATCATAGTTAATATTTTGTGATCTATTTCATGCTCCGGATACTCAAATACACCCCTTGCCTATGGCAGTGAGGGCCGGGACCCTCACTTGTGGTTGGGATCTTATGATCTATGTCCAAATTGTAAAACTATAAGATAGCAAAGAATATTGGCTGGTCTCTTAAAATATGTTATCCAAAGCATGCTGCTCAACTACTTCTCCAGCATGCTGCTTAGCTCATGGGGTTGAGAATATAATGTTCTTTAATTGTTCGCCTTCCATAAAATCAAATTAAAAAATCAAAATCCTTGTCCCGATAATAAGAGTCGTCGGTTAAGACGATTTTTCTCTTCAAGCCTTAGTCGTAACCCGTGGATTTTTTTGGATGGTGTTTGAGAAAGCCAATATGAAATGTAAGCACCACCTCACATAGGGTTATATTTGTCAGCCTAGCAATAGGTTAAACTCTCTCGGCGTCCACTCCAGTAGGATCGTGACAATGTGCATATTCAAGACATGCTTGATTCAAAGGTAATGCTTCGTTCATAATGTAAAGATGTGCAATCATCAAATTTCATATCACAAGTCAACATTCAGAAATTCAATCAATGACATTCAATGAATGGATGTCAAGTTTTTCAAACAAAAGAATGGAGTCAGAATTATCTGAAAGTTGTTTCTTTGTAATATTTGAGAATAATTATTCAAAAATTATCACATAGACTCTCGGTTCACAGATCAATGACGTTCGAGGACTCTATTCAGACCATTTGCCTTACAGCCATTTGGTGCGATATGGATCTTTTTAACTTATCAAGGAATGCCGCAAGTAACTTCCAGACAAATGGAACAAAATATCCAAGTAATAGTCGGTGGAACATATATCAATTTGTCCAATACGTCCAACATTCAAAGAACATGCAATCATATAAAATAATTCCGAGACAACCTCCTCGTCTTCGAAGACTAACACCAATTATCTCCTCACACTTAGCCTCCTATTTGGTGCTGAGTCTGAATGGTGTTTTTCTTCTTCTTTTTTCCCTCTGATGAAGGAAGACCCCAGGTAACTTCGTAACTTCCACGCTAAGTAGTACATGATAACAAAGTAATGGCAAGCGGAAAATATATCGAGTTGTCCAATACGTCCAACATCAAACTGAACAAATTAATAGAAATTTTCTGGCCAAAAAAATATCGTGAGTCTCTCAAACAGACATAAATAAGCTCGATTTTCTTTTTGTTCATGAATAACATTCTAATCAAGAGATTTGAGATCATGCTAACACCAAACACAAACAATTGGTTTTTTACCAATACATCACGCTAGTAGTAGGTGGAATAATAGCAAGAATCAATTGATCATGCCGATTAGCACGAATCTAGATTGAAAATAAGAAGATCTGCTTTGGTTGGCTTAGCAGAACGGAAGTTTGGCCCAGCTTTGGCTCAGATGAGAAAAGCCAATCCTTTTTTAATTTAATTAGCGGAACAAAAGGAATTGAAATCTGTTTTTTCTAGCTTAGAAATAAAGGAAGAGATTCCTCACCCCAAAGACAAAACAGACAAAAAGATCAAAGGGGATTATCAATAATGCTTCCTTTATGGTCACGCCAAATTTGAGTGGACCTAATGCGCCAATTGAAATCATCTCTTTTATGAATCATACTAATTTAATTATCTTATGTTATTATAATCTTATGAATGTCTAACTGGAAATGCACTAGGAAAAGAATCTCAATTGGCATCCCATGATTCATGCCATGATTGAATTGCATAGTTTGAATTAGAAACAATTCGTCTTTGCTTAGAACATACGCAAGTCCACTGTCAAGTCTTTGTCCGACCCTCTTGTGAAGGCAAAGTAAAAGCACTATAGTATGTTTATATCGTCAATTTGCTTAGTCTGCGTTGGTAGACTCTTGTGTTTGTTGACTCATTTTCCTTATTAATCTAAATGCCGAATAACGAGGAATATATAATATCGGAAGTATGCTTTTCACGAAACATATTTGGAGAATGGCAACCCACTAGCAAGAATGGCAAAGCGTGTTTAGAAATTTTGCCCCCTGATAATACCAAGAAGCTTAGGTTGATATTATAAAAAAAATCCAAAAAGTCACACCTTTAAGATTAAAATGTTCGAAAAATTTCAACTTTGTTGGAATCATTGTGAAAGTGGAGCCACATTTTCTTTGCAATTTCCATATATAACATCCAATTAAGTGGACATGAATCCAATGCTAGATCAATTAATAAAAAATGACAAAGATGAATCAAATCCAAACAAAATCTACATTTGATTTTAGTATCAATGTGCAATTTTTTGTTTAGTGAGTAATTTCAATTGGCGAGGAATTTTATTTTGTCATCGTTCAATCTAGTATTTTAGTGCAATCATAACATACAATCTTAGTCTATATTTAGTTTCATGTAACTTTATGGCAATAGTGAATAATTTCGAAGTTACCATGCAATCTCTAGTCAGCATGTGATTTTATAGTAGCCCAAAATTTTCAAGACAAGTGTTCATAAGATCGTTATAGGGGATTTTGGAAGTCTAATTGAGGGGAGGCTTACACAACTACAACTAGTTGTACAGAATTTCAATCCAATAAATCACTTATTTTATGTCAAACAACTTGAATTAGTGTTCTGGACATAGTAACGAAGTAATGGCGAGAGTAGCACGTGACTTTTCCTGCCAAGACTTTCATTAATTATTTCTTCAACTAGTTGGTGCGAGTCTGAAATTTTTTTTCCTTTTTTTTTAAAATATAAATGACGGAAGGCCGCAGGTGACTTCCAGGAAATAGAGCTTAGTAACAATGTAATAATAAAATACATTTCTGAGACCACGTCATAGGACGACGACTTCCATCAGTTCTTTCCTATTCAGTGCGATCCGTGTGGCCCTTCTTTTAAGCTTATGAAGGAAGGCTGCAAGTGACTTCCAGGCAAAGGATTATTTCCTCAACTGAGCGATCTCACTCTGTTTGCGTGGGGGCTTTTAGGCCGAGGAGCAAACGGGAAAAGGTAAGGAAAGTCTCATTAGATGTTTCCGTGGGGAAGAGCTTCATTTTTCAGTTGGTCTGTTGTTTCCAAGATCAAAGAGACTTGCCTATTTGTAGGCTCGTTTCGACCGCCGTTCTTCAGTTAATTTCTCTGAACATTGTCTCTGCTTGTTCTTTTTGCATGCTGAACATTTTATTAGCCATTATTTTTAACCATCACAAATTAAGCTAGAGATCGCCAACTACAACTACCAACTAGAGACTTGAATCTTACAGAAGTCTCGCAGTTTCTAGAAATTTGATCAAGACGTCCACAGCTTTATCAAGTTGTTTCAAGGATCGGACTCAAGACTTCCCGAGTCACCCTGCAGACTCGATTCTGAGATCAATAATTCCATCGTCCTCTCAGAATGAACAGAAATAGTGAGGCAGAAGAGACGGTGGCACCCGTGGCGAAGGCTATGGAGGTGGCGACAGCAGCTCCGGCAAGCGGCAGTCATGATGGTGGATCGGAGAGGGGGCTGATGGCGGTGGCGACGGCAGCTCTGACGAGCAATAGCCATGATGGCAGATTGGGGAGGACCCATGAGGTATTTCTGAGTTTTAGAGGGCCTGACACCCGTTTAACCATTGCGGATTCCCTATACAAAGCCATTGAACGTGCAGCAATCCGTGTTTTCAAAGATGACGAAGGGCTCCGAGTCGGTAAAGAGATTGGAGGCAGTCTTATGCAAGCAATCAATGAATCCAGAATTTACATCCTGATTTTCTCCAAAAATTACGCTTCAAGTAAGTGGTGCCTCCGTGAGCTCACACACATAATGAAGTTATCAAGAGACGACACTGAGAAAGTGATACTCCCTATATTCTACGATGTGGATGCGGATGATGTTAAGCTTAAGACCGAATTATATAGGACAGCCCTCCAAAATCATGAGAGTGACTCTGGGAAGGATATGGAAAAGTGGGAGAAGGCTTTAAGAGAGGTTGCCAGAATTAAAGGATGGAATCTAAAAGATTACGGGTATTGTTAGCTTCTTCCGTTAAGTTTATTTTCATTTCGTCACTTTCGAGATTATATTCTATGATACTTTTTCCAGAGTAATAACTTCCAGTTTGCTGCTGTCGAATCTTATGTGATGTATAGTTGGATCGGCCGCAGTGAGGGAGGCAGAAATTTTGCTCCGGGAGCAAGGTTTCTTGCATAAATTGACTTTTCACTTTTCATACCAAGTTTTGATAACAATAGTCTCAAGATATGTCAACTTAATTAATTAATCATTAATGCAAAAAAAAATATTTATGAAGATCTAAGAGTTGATGAAATAATAAGACAACATATGTGTGAAAAGTAAAAATTTAAATCTCTTAACTTTGCAGCTCACTTTTCGGCTAGCAAAATGCTTTTAAAAAAACTTTGGTCATTTCTCTTGCTTTGACCTATTCACAGCCCCAGATCGTACTTAGGGCACCACAGGGTACGGATTTCCTTTGCCCTGTGACCATCGTAGTTTTAAAGTTGTCAACTTTTCTATGAAAGTACTAATCTTAATTTGTGTCTTACCAACTTCTTTTCGATTATTTTACGAACTAATTTTAGGTTACCAGCGTTTATTTGAGTCATTTACTAAGTTTAATTGATTGTTTGCTGATTTACAAATTTAATAGAATCTACCATCTCTTATTTGAATTGTTTACTTCACATTTCAAAGTTACCAGTACTTGAAACAAATTAATAACCCTAATATGAGTTTCATACTAAGGAATCTCTAATTAAGTTACTAGCTAATTTAAGTTACCCATTCCTATGTGAACCACTTATCAATATTTATTTTTTGTTGAAAATTCCACCTTTTGTAACAAACTTTTGTTATCAACGGACCCACTTTTATTAGCATAGTTCACAAGCATTCTGAGGTTAGGAACCCTATTATCAAATTACCAAGCATAATTTGAATTACTTACCAACTTATTCTGATTAAATTACCAACAATATGTGACTGATGAAATTGCTAAGTTAAACCAGTTGGTAGCTTATTCAGAAAAATGATTGTTGGCAACTCAAATGAAGGCTGATAAATACTCTGAAAGTGTTCCTCATTTTGGGTTACTACCCTATTACTCGGGTAACTGCCTGGTGAGAAAATCTTTTTTCTTTTATGTCAATCTTCAAACTCATCCTTAGTGGTTGAAGAGAAAAAAAAGACCGGATTAACCGAGGAATTCTAGTCAAAGCCCAATTAGACCTCCGTCATGAAATAACCTTTTTCCTACCATTTACCGGACCAAAGAATCCTGACAGTGGCAGGTTTCATTTTTCATTTTTCTTTTTCCTTTTTTTGTGGCAAACGGCTCGCAGCATGAATGATCACTCATTTCATGCTGGTTGCTTTCAAAGTCAATTACTTTGAATTTGATGATAACCTTCCAGTGACACGTTATGCACGCATAGATTCCATATGTGATTTTTTTTTTTATCTGAGATGATTGCATGTTATGTATGTGGCAGCCTATCTGAACTTACAAAACTCATGGTGGAAGAGGTTTCAAATTTGCTATGGACAAGACGGATGGACATGTCTAATCATTTGGTGGGAATTAAGGATCAAATAGATCAAATTATGAAGCTATTAGATGTAGGAGCTTTTGATGTACGGTTTATTGTGATTCATGGTATGGGTGGCATCGGAAAAACGACACTAGCTGAGGCCGTCTTCAGGCAAATCTACCCTCAATTTCGGGATTATTGCTGTTTTCTTAAAGATGTTCGAACTCATGATATAATAGACTTACAAAAGAAATTGTTGTTTGACATTCTCAATCTTAGTTACACAGACTCCTTCTTCATTGATGAGGTGATCAAGACAAGGTTTCTTGACAAGAAAGTTCTCATTGTTCTTGACGACATCAACAATCGAGACCAAATCATGAGACTTGCTGGTGAGCCCAACTGGTTTGGTGGGGGTAGTAGAATTATCATAACAACTAGGAATATTGAATACCTAGTAAAGGAAGGTGAGGATGACTATGTCCTAACCTCTACTAGCGGACAATTTTCATTCTACAATATGCCAGAGATGAATTCGCATGATGCTTTTCAACTTTTTTGTGAGCGTGCCTTGGGATGTGCCGAGCCTCCGACTGATTACATGGATATTGCAAATAAGCTAATCAATACACTTGGAGGACTTCCGTTGGCTCTCGATGTTGTAGGTTCCACACTTCGCGGAAAATGCCGAAGAACATGGGAAGATGCCCTATGTAAGTTAAAGAAGGTGATGAATGAGGATGTCAAGAAGAAGCTGATGATAAGCTACGAAGCATTGGAGCCTAATCAACAACAAATTTATCTTGATATCGCATGTTTCTTCATCAACGAAGAGAAAACGATTGCAGTTAGTTATTGGGACCCGATTTTTGGGTATCCGACCGAAATCGAGGTCAATATCCTCAAACGTATGTCTCTAATAAAAATATCCTACAATAATAAACTATGGATGCACGACCAACTTAGAGACCTTGGAAGGAGTATCGTCCATCCAGAAAGTGGGGAAATCCATATGAGGGGTAGCAGATTGTGGTCTCCCGAGGATGCCTTCCGTGTAGTGCAGACAGAAACGGTAATCTTTACATCTAATGTTTTCCAATGCATCCATTAGCATCATCATCTTTTTATCTAATTTCAAGTCAAAGTGACATATGTACTCATTGGTTGCTACTTTTATTTTTCAGGGAACCAAAGACATAGTGGCGCTCAATCTTGGTACACCTGACCCTAATAAGATGTACAGATTTAAGCACAAACAATTTGGGGGCTTGGTCAACCTTAGGTTCCTTCAATTGGACCATGGAAATTTTGAAGGAGACTTTAAGAATGTTTTCTTTAATCTGAGATGGCTCTCTTGGAGCAATTGCCCTTCAAAATTCCGAGCTACCAACTTTGGGTTGAAGAACTTAACGATTCTCATGCTATCTAGGAATAACGTTACTGAAGATTGGAGAGGATGGTGTCAAATCATGGTATGATCTCACGACATCCTTTTGCATTATATTTAGTCTTCCTCTTTTCTGAGTGTCTATTCAATTACTTTATAGGTAGCAGAACAGCTGAAAATCCTACAACTTGAGGACTGTCCATTCCTTAGAAAGACACCCAAGTTCTTTGCAATCTCGCAATTGGAGAAATTGATTCTTAGATGCCTTCGACTAAGAAAGATTGACAAGTCCATCGGCAATCTAAAACATCTTGATTACCTAGAGATAAAGAGTGAAGCTATTGAGTCACTACCAGAGTCCATCGGCGGTCTAAAATCTTTGACAGTGCTAAGAATAGATCAAACATCCTCAATGAAGCCTCACTCAAATGGCAATTTAGCAAAGGTGAAGTCTCTAATCTTGCCATGCAAGGAACTTCAAAAGCTTCCCGACTCTATCGGACAATTGGAGTCACTACTTGAGCTAGATTTTCAATATCTAAAAATCAATGAATTACCTCACTCTATTGGAAATCTTGAAAGGTTGAAAGTTTTACGCATTCATAATTCATATCTAGAAAAGCTACCAGACTCGATTGGGAGGCTCCAATCATTGGTCGAGTTGAATTTGAGCAATTCAAGAATTGGGAGCTTACCTGATTGTATTGGAAATCTCAAAAAGTTGGAGGTACTAGATCTCCATGATAGTTGCATAAGTGAACTTCCGAAAACCATAGGAATGTTGGAAAATCTAGAAGAGTTAGATGCCTGCTCTAAACATTTGGTGGGGGAAATTCCAAGTGAAATCGGGGCACTATCCTCATTAAAATATCTATACTTAGGCAATGGTCGCTTTAGTGGATTGCCTATGACGATCAATCAGCTTACAAATCTCCGACGACTTTATTTACGGCACCTTGTAATTCAATCCAACAGCTACCGGAGCTTCCCAAGAGTCTAACGTTTTTAACCCTTACATCGGATTCATTGACGACGATCCCGAACTGCTCAAACCTAACCAATTTAGTTGAACTTACAATAATTGGATATTCAATTGAAGAACCCAACACAAAGGAGATCGTGAGACTACCTACTCTGGAACAAATGGTCCTCCGCGTTGGAAAAATGGCCTTGCCTCCAACCAATTTTAGTTCCCTCTCTCGGCTACGAAGCCTCGACATAAATTATGCTGAGCCCCAATCTCTTATCGAGCTCCCATCCAACCTTCAAGAGTTGTCGATATGGGATGCCCAATCACCGATAGATTTTTCAGTTTTTTCCAACTTGGAGAATTTGCTGAGCCTGTCCATTTGTGGATATTTGTCGGGAGAGATTTGATTCAAGATGCTTGGAGAGCTCCAGAAATTCAATAGATTGCAGATGGTCAATTGTCCATTGCTCAAGACGCTGCCCGTTCCGCCTTGTCTGAAGGAGATCCAGAGTTTATTCCTGAGCCGATTGCCTCAGCTAATTGAGATTCAGGGTTTGGGAGAATTGAAGTCATTGCAGGATTTGTCTATTTGGGAATGCAATTCAATCAAAAGGTTAAACGAATATGATCTTTCTAATCTACAAAATCTGAAACATTTGTGCTTCTATGGATGTGAATCATTGGAGAGGGTGCTGGGTGTGCCGAAATCTTGTCAACTTGAGGTCATTGATTGCCCGAATTTCAATGGAGATGGATAAGATATGTATCATTTGATTGGCGAAGATAGTCGATGATGGTAAGTCCATAGAACTAGAGTTCATTTTTTGTTGTGTCCTATTTTGTGAGTTTTCCTTCAGCTAACCTTTCATCTTGGTTCTGGAACCACCTCTTGCATTCGTTCATCTTGTTGTCTGAGGGAAAATCCTCTTTCACGTATCATAAACATGTGATACTTTGACTTGCCTTGACTTGACGATGGTGATACTTTGCTGGTTTATGTTGCGCACCAGCATAACGTCGGGATTGACATGCTTCGCGGCACCTATTTTGCTTAGAAAAAAATGGATAGAGTGGAAGGGAACTTTTAGATAGTAAGCACACTAAAGAAGCTGACAAATGCTAGGTTTTGTTGTAAGGCTGAGGTGGTTGAGACTTGAGAGTATTGGTCTCACCTTATGGAGTGTTTTTAATATCAGTAAAGAACAATCATGATTTATGAGGACTGAAATAAATGAATTATTGCTTGGTTAGCATAAGAGTGAATCGTTGATACCTATTAGGCAATATGAGTGATTTAGTTATTTCCTTCACAAAGAATTGGAGGTGTTTTTCTAGTTACTTTTGAACTGAAGTGGAGAAGCTTCAAGTCTTGAGTCACGGTGTGATTTGTGAACTATCTTTCTTCATTCTAGTAGTTAGCCATTTATCCGTGAAATTCATGCTGCGAGACAATTGATATTGGAGTAAACTTGTCTATATGGTCAAACCACTATTTCTTTGAAGACTAGGTTTAGCTGCATCAAGTTGTGCATTCTACAATTTCTGGTGTTAGGAAAGAGGACCTTTGTGTCGTTGAAAACTAGATTTTGTTTATTCTTTCAGCTGACTATTGCACCTTTCCTCTCTCTCTCTCTCTCTCTCTCTCTCTCTCTCTCTCTCGTGCTAATAATGTGGTTACTGTTAACTTGTTAAATAAACCTTTTTGATCTTTGTGTCTATCATTTTTTACATTTGCTGATTAAGTTACTTCCTTCCAAAAGAATTGAAGGTGCTTTTCTAGTTACTTATGAACTTATATTATGTTTGTCTAGTTGTTTGCTATTTGTTCATTTCCTCCCATCTTTAATTACCAAACATGGTTGGGGAAGATGTTGCAAATCACCCAATAAGGCATTTACATTCTTGAAATCTTATTTGTTGTGCCGATGACTTCTGAATCCTTTGCCATTTTGAGTTGGGTTTGGAATTTGATAACTCTGACTCATTGATGAATTAAAGAAGACAAATACAATAGTCTCAGTTGATCTCTTTTGTATAATTTTTGTTTCCTGCAGTTCCATAAATTGAATTGGGATTATCCGAGGCTGCACAATCAAAGATCACTATCAGATTTGCTCCACATCTGATGCCAATGGTTATAGTTGCAATTTTCAAGCATTCCCATTCTTAAAGTAGAAGTTCTACTTCTCTGGCCATAATTATTAACTTTTTTCATCTATTTATGTAAAGTCCTGGAATGCAATCAACTGTTGTTGCTGAAATGTCTTAGGGTGTAATGGTGGGGATCTATATGAGCAACTTAAAGTTGTTTGTTGGCCAATAGTCCTATTCCTCTTAGGCATTCAATGGCTTAATGTATTGAGCATTAACCTTAGCTTTTGTTTGCTAAAGTATTTTTTTCATAAATACTCATAATTAAATCTTAATCAAAGTACATAATGAAAGATATATTTCGCTTCCCACATCTAGATATTATTTTATTATTTTGTGTACTTCCTCATACTCTTTCCTAATTGAGTTTCTAGACGAGCAATACTAATCTCTATTGTAGGTTCCCAAGTGTCTGTTTTCCATTGAATGCTTTACTTTTCATGTAACATCAGAGTCATCTTATGGTGGTGAGCTGTCTAAACCTTTTTGCAAATCGACAATGTAGTGAAGGGAGCTTGTGGTCAGACTTTGCAAAATTTCAGTGAGATGATGGTATTACTTGAGATTGTGGGGTTTAACTGCCTACCATTGTTTCCCTGATGCATTCTTGTGGAGTTCAAGAGTTCTTTTGTTTCAAAAAAGTGACAAAAAAAAAGGTGGAAATATGTCTCTAGGAGTTCTTTTTTTTTTTTTTTTGGTAAGGTTCTTTTGTTTTGTTTTCTCTTTTTTTAAACTGTTTCATATTGGTTGTTTTCAATTTTTCGCTGAACACTTAAGGGAGCTTAGAGCTGGTGGTACCAACTTTCATGTGTCCTCTCATTTGAATAAGACAATGCTTCCTTCCTATTGTAATATTCTTTGGAAAGCAATAGTTTAATTGCTAACACACCAAGTGGGAGCAAACCTGTTAACAAAGTTATTTAAACTAGAGTGAATCTAACAAAGTCGAGGTAAGAAATTAATCGTACAAAGAGTAAATCATAATGTGAAGTCTAAAGCCATCTTCCCTCAATGCAAGATTGAAAGGCTCTCTTACTTCTATTTCTCAACTAACAAAAATGTCAAGATTTGGATTGGATATGACTCAATTCTATGGTCACCATCTTATCTTCGGCTCTTTGACAGATCCATGTCCCGAAGAGATTTAGTCCAATGGCAACAAAATAAGTGGGTGACCTAAGGATTCACATTGACTTTGCTATAGCTAGTATCTATTTGTATGCATCCTTCTTTTTTCTTTTTGTATATCGGCTACCTTTTAAACACTCCCAAGGAAATCACTCGTGGAAAACCTGTGGTGCCAAATGGTCCCATGTGGTTTTCATCTTGTAAGCAGCTAAGCATAGCCCTTGCCTTCTTTGGATAGTCCTTCCCTATCTCTTTCACACCAGCTAACTTGTGTGTTCGACAATCTTGTTCTTGTCTGGTCACCGGTCTCCATGCAAGTGGTAAATTTTACATTCTAGTACTTTTTGCCATCAACAATTTCCTGCTTGCATGCTGTTATTTTGCATATCTCTATAGTGCACAAGAATCTGCTAGATTTATTCCGCACCATTAGTCCTTCAAAAAATCAACTATGAGGTAGCTAGGCATCTCAGCCTCTCTATCAAAACACAGACAAAGTGCACAAGTGGTACTATGTCCTGCCTCCATCTATCTCTGCACTGAGGTTTTCTACCTCAAGTAGGCTACAACCTTTAACTCTCTAATATTACATAAATAAGGGGTGCTATCTCTCTCAATATGAAAATCTTGGATTTGAATTGATCAATCATTTCAAATTGGGCCACCTTGATGCAACAATTACTTCACCTCACCACTCCATTCGGCCACAAAGATGTCCTCTTTTTTAGGCTCTAGTTTTTTTTATACTCAATTAGGAACCTGCATAATGACTGAAGCAAACTAGCTGATTGGAAAGGGTGCTTTATACCAAGGTGACCCTCCCATATTTTGACATTCACTTCTCCAATCTGCAAGTCGGTAATCGGATAGCTCACTGGTTGGATCCAAAATTTTCTTTGAGCCCCAGAAGAATGGTTAGATGTGCTATAACAAAGTGACCTGTGATGGAGCATGTGATTATGTGTGTGCAATGAGCATGTGTCTATACCACTGAAAGATTGAACCATAGCCTTAGAACTAGAATTTAAGATTGAAATTCAAGATGAAAGCTTCTCGGTTCATGTATTTTAACTGAGTGTTTTTCCAATGCGGAGTTCTTTCTCATTCTATCCCTTTAAGTTCTTTTTACTGTCATTAAAACACCAATTTTTTACTCTACAGGTTCTCTTTTTCATATGGAATCCTTGACATTCTATCAATCATCTTTCATTTGTGATGTGAACTAAAATTTTCTCATAATATTATCATGCTAGAAAATTTGCATGTTAAAATGTCTTCTTGCTTGTTGATGTTCTCTTAGCTAATCATATTAGTCCTTATCTTAACAAAGCAGGTAGAGGATATGGTAGTCTTATTCTTGCCATACTAGGAACTACTTTTGGTGCACTTGACTAAATATGGAATATTTGATTGTCTTTTTTCCTTCACAAATGCACTTCTAGAAGCAATGTTCCTAAGAATCTGAGCTAGTGCTTTGAAGAACCCATGTGATGACAATAATTGTGTGGTGGTTTTAGATTTGGACACCTGAATATCGCCAGTAATATTATGCTTTGATGTTTGAAGGCCCTATTAAAAAGCAAAATGGGTGGGATTACTGCATTGGGCTTTAATACCTAAGACCATCAAAACTTCTAAGACGCAGAAGATCATAATAGGTGCCAAACTGACCGGTTTTTATGGCTCTTTATTGTGGATGTAGGCACTCCTCGCTGATTTTGAAGTCTTTGAAGGCATATATTCACGAGCTCACATCGAACATATACTGATTTGGTTTGTTTATGGCTTGGAGCAAATGTTATGTTGGAGTACTCATGCAAAGAGGTACTCAAGTTAAAGCAATGTCACTTTATCTCCAATAATGATGTCAAGTATCTTATTGATTGCATTAATTCATGTTGTAGGCCATAACTCTTCTACAAAAGAACCCAGAAAATGCTAAAGCAAAGTTTAGAAGTTCTTGTTGCTGATCTACAATTCTTAAGGGACAAAGTAACGATCATGTAGGTAAGTTGGAATTTTTTGGGAACTTGGAGGTCCTTGTTTGTTTCAAGTTGTTTACTATGTCAGCTTGGGGTAGGTCCATTGTTGTTGAATTACTATTGCTGTGGTTTTTGTTACTGGCTTGAGGCTATATATTGGGAAGACATGTTAATTTGTGACAGCTTGGAGGGTAGTAATATCACACTTATGTGAACTTGAAAATGTTCGAAGGTTGTTGTAGGACAGTATTCTTTAGTTTTGCAATTTGAATCAAGCTAGCAAGGCTTAGATGACAAGTGATTTTGGTTAGGTTTAGTATGATTTACTGCATTACAACAAGCTTGCCATGTAAAACAATTTTGATTGAGAACTTCTTGGGTTTGAGTTTTCACTTTTATGTTGTGTGCTAGTTTTGAGTTGATATATGATCTATCTGTTTTGTCTCGTTTCACCTTGGTCATACGTGTTAGGAAGAACTAATCTAATTTGAATTAAGGAAAAACATGATGGGAGGTTTAGTCCTAAAACTTGTTACGAAAATGCATTTTTTTGTCCTAAAACTTGATAAAAATGCTGACATGGCATTTTAAAGGTGTATTTTTTAAACATTTACATTTTTTCTTGAATTCTTATTTGTTGTGGTGGTGATATGTATTTTTCTTTTCCTTTGCTAATTTTTGTTGGGTCTAGGAATTTGATGATTCTGACTCCTAGATGAATTAAGGTAGGCAAATGCAAAACCTAGGTTGCTCCCTTTTGTATAATCTTTGTTTCTTGTAGTTCCAGAGGACATAATTGGAATTATTTGATGCTGCACAACCAAAGATCACTATCAACTTTACTCCACATCTGATGCAAATTGTTATAGTTGTAATTTTCAAGTGTTCCCATCCTTAAAGTTGAAGTTCTAGTTCTCCAGCAATAATTATTAGCTTTCTTCATCTATTTATGAAGATTCCTAGAATGCTATCAACTATTCATGCCGAAATGTCTTCAGGTGTAAAGGTGGGGATCTATATGAGCAACTTAAAGTTGTTACTTTTTTATAGACCTTGGAATTCAATGGGTCATTCAGCTTTTGTTTATGAAGTAGATTCCTTTAGGTTAATCAAAGTACATAATTTATTTTATAGGGGACTAGTAGACATTTGGAAGGTCCGTGACTTCCTCTATGTTCTTGAGCGTGCATCCCACATACTTCATGCTATTTGATCACTTAATTCACTTTCTCTTGTTGAATGAGGAATTTTTTATTTTGTTAGAAAAAGGAGTTGTTCCTCATACTCAACATATGTGAGGATCCTATTATTGTTTTATGAGTGTCTTTCCTGATCGAGTATCTGGATGAGCAATACTAATCTATGTAGTAGGTTCTCAAGTGTCTGTCTTCCATGAAGTGCTTGACTTTCCATGTAATGTCAAAGTCATCTTTTGATGATAAGCTATCTAAACCTTTTTTGCTAGATTGACAATCTAGTGAAGGGAGCTTATGGTTAGGCTCTATAGAATCTTCATTAAGATGATGAAATTACCTGAGATTGTGGGGCTTAACCACTTACCATTGTTTCCCCGATGCATTCTTGTGAGTGAGCTAAATTATGCATGGATTTTGTTCAAGAAAATTTGTATAACTACATTGGTTGTGTCTCAGCTGTAGCTTTCGTTTATTCTTTCTGGTGACTCATTACACCTTTCCTCATCTTGCTCTCTCTATCTCATTATGCTAAAATGTGGTCATTGTTAACTTGTTAAATAAACCTATTTCATCTCCGTGTCTATCATTCTTATATTTGCTAATAAAATGTTTTCAGGCAAGCTCCTGTAAGGCCATGGTCAAATGTTCTTTTAAATGGACATCTGAGCTTTGGCAAAACACACATTGTTGGTGCTGAGCAGCAACTTGTTCTCTTCAATCCATATCAGCAAAGGCTGAGCTGTTGAATAAGTACATTGGTACTACTAAGCAAGCTATAAGAGGCTTCTTTTCAACTACATTGATGCTGATTGAATTCCATTGTGCAATCTGGTATTATACTTTGTTATTTCCAAACATTTCACATTTTTGTGCTTTCTTCTGTTGCTTTTGCATGCATTTAATAGAGTCTCTTCAAGTATGCTAGCAGTCGAAATAGGATAACTAGCGGCAGCAATGAGGATCCTCCCATAACCACTAAAAAGGCCAAGTGGTTGATGAGTTTCTAATGCATGAATGAGAGGATCGTCTATGACCATTTGTTTAAGAGAAAGATTAAAGATGTAAAATATTTGAAGATTTTTCTTTACTAAAAATTTGGAATTGGTGATCAAATGTCTACTGGGTTTTCTATTTTGCAAATTGATGGCATTGATTTTGTCAGCAAAAGGGAGAAATTTTGAATATTTGAGAGTAACGGCAATTAGAAAATACAGGTTCTGGATATATCCTCAAAGGCAGTAGCTGCAGTTCCTTGCCTTATCTTTTTTGATGAAATTGATTCCATTACTCCAAAGAGGGATAATAAGGGGTTCACTGTTCATGTTATCAATCAAGTTAGTTTCTTGCATTCATAGCACTTATAAGGCAGTCAAGTGAATATATTCAATGGTATGACTCACTACTGGTATGTTATTCATTGGTGCAGTTTTTTACTATATTAGATGGTGTTGAAGTTTTATTCAGTGCATTGCTGTTCACAGAAACAAGGTAATGATTTCATCTTACATGGTAACAAAAAGTACGCTCTTCCAATAGCACACAAGCTGTGAACTACTATTTGAAGTTGCACAGCCATTATGAATGCTTTAACAAACATTTTCTACTAAGCATTAGTGTGGAGACTATGTATTAACTTTTGAGGCAGACTATAAAATGCTAGACTTGACTTTTCCTTGATTTAGAACTGTTTAACTTTGGATACACGGTATTGGATAAACTACACATGTATCAAAGAAGGTAACAAAAGATGGGATTGCGTAAATTTTCAGTTGCTGAAGTAGCACAGAAGAAGTGTATTAAGCTAGACTTGAGCCTCTACAACAGCATCAATGGATTTTGATAGTCTTGTGACATTGAGCAAGGGCGATTTCTCATATCTGTTGTGACATCTTTGTGGCATGAAGTGATCTTTTGTATTCCTCAGGAGTCATGAGTTCATCTATCTCTGAATAACTCCAATTCACTTTCCTTTCTTGGGATCCTTTTTCTTTATTTTATATTTGTCCAGTTATGTGCTCTTAGTTCTAATCGATTTGCATTTGGTGTGAAGAGGTAGACCAGGACTTACTTGATGGTGCATTTCTGAGACCTAGCAGGCTTGAAGACTTCTATTCTGTGATTTTTTTTCAATACAGGAGAGGCTAGATATCCTTAAAGTTTTATCAAGGAAGGTAAAAACTTAGCTTCCATCCATCTGCCAATGCTTGCTTTTAACGTTTCATCTGTGACATGGTCTGAAACTGGTCATACAGATGGAAAATTTATATGATATCTTGTTAAAAGAACTACATATCCGCAATCTTACTTTTCAAGAAGATGCATCTGAAAGATTACATATGAACAGAGAATGTTGGATGCTGTTAAGTAAGAGCGCTAGAAACAGAGTCAATTTGAGCAGCTGAAGATCCTGTTTAGAACTCGAGGCATCTGACACAATACTTTTAGAAGAAAATGTTGTAAAAGGGTTGGATCTACAACCTGCTTGGGTGAGGCTTAGATAAGTTTAGATGTCCAATAGTAAATCACTTTCAACCTCGGAACTTGGAACTGGTAGATTTTACACGAATTGATGTTGCTTAGAAAAAAATGAAAATGGCCTTTATAGCTTATTCCATGAAACAGGACATTGTCATCCCCCCCCCCCCCTCTCTCTCTCTCTCTTTCTCTTTTCTCTTGGAACTAATTAGGAAGATATTGGCAAATTCATTTAATTATATTCCTCCAATTCAGTATAATGAGGCTGTTAAAATGGCAACAATTGGGCATCGCTGAAGTTTTGCTGAGTGTCTGCTTTAATTCCCTTTTGCAGCTTCCTTTGGCCAGTGATGTGGACTTGGACGCCATAGCTCATGACCTAATCTGTCTAATCATAATCAGCGGTTCTTTGAGTGCTGCTTTCAGATTCACAGCTGCAAGTGGAGAGAGAAATCAGCATGGGAAATAGCCAGTTATAACAGACTCTTCTGAAGTTCGCTTCAAAGGCGAGCCAGTCAATTTCAGATGCTGAGAAGAGAAGACTCCATACAAATATTTCTCATTCTTTGTCTATCATCTCTCCCAAAAACTACAATTGTGCATCTCCGATCAGAAAGTTCAACCTGGGATTCTGATAGTTGCTTATTATTGCATCTTTGTACGTCAGTAGATCATTGATTAGCATACCTCCTCCGAATAGTCTACCTGGTCTAATGGCTTGTAGGACTGTTAATTTTTGTGATCCAATAATGTCAGACAGCTTAATCCTTGCAGTGACATTCTCGTAAGGGGTATGCGACATGTCTAGGATATTCATCTTGGCGAGTAAATCAATAAGATGGCATGCTCAGGTTGGTCTTTCGGTTTCCAGTCACAAATTTCGAACAGTGAGCAGTTGCTGGAGCGATCCCTTTGCATTAGAAAATCGAAGAAATGGCCATTCGGTGGCAGCTGCTATTTGCACAGCTTCTTTGGCTTTGAACCCCTCATTCAAAGTGAGGAGACAATTTAACCTCTTAGCAAAATCGACCAAAGCAGTGGAACCCCCAACTTTAAAACCTTTCGTCTCTGATTATTATTAACATCTGCCCCTACCCAAATGTTGTTGATTTGAGAAACTGCAAAGCCTAACTAATTGTGGACTCAAGATTCAGCGTTGGAGAGGGACATGGAAAATTCTGAGCCTGAGTAATCCTAGCCGGGTAGAACAATTACTTCGGCAGGTCAATGGTGTGGTCCACCTCTATTTTTAAGAAACTCCATATCAACAAAATTCTAACGTAATCATCTGCAGTTCGCATTGTTCGTTGTTGATACGATATTTCAAGGCGCAATTCATAAGTATTGTCGCCGTGAGTCTTTCCCTGGATATGCTTTTTTTATTTTTCCCTGGCTTGAAAGAGTCTTTATGAAACTAATGTCTAATCGAAGTAATTCAAATAAGTCCTGAATATATCAAGGCATCGGAGCACAGGTGACTGGCTTAAAAACGAGGCATTGTGAAATGGAGAGACCACTTTTTTACTGACGAATTGATCTTTTATAATGGGAAAAGTAGTCCATTTCTCTTAACTGGTCAACATAAGTACTGTAGATATCATTGGTGGTCAATGCACTAGAAGAAATTGAATTGAAGGGGTCACTTGGCCACTTATCACTATTTATATCAACCGTGGAAAGTATGTCAACTAAAGCCGAAACCTTAAGCCCATTAACAAACTTAGTAAAGTCCAATATCACACATGCTCACCTCGTTATGAGCGGATTAGATAAAGTAATTTTGGTCCAAACATAAACTATATATTAATTGTTCTATAAGACTGTCAACTTTTTTATGTCAAACTTTACAATTGCCTTAGTGTATTACTTTAGATTGGGGGAGCAAAAGCAGGATAGGCCAAAATAGAAAAACAATTTATTTGGATGATGCCTTACATGAGGAATTTTCGGAGGAGGATGAACAATATATTCAAACCGCTTGGAGCAAATAATAGCTTGACTGACTTAAAATAATTAGTCAATGAAAAATATTGTTATTACAATTTATATTCAGATATTTTCATGTACGATAAAAAATAAATATATTTCGTTCATTTATTTTTATAAGTAATTATTTTAGAAAATATTTTCTTCATATAATTCATTTTCTATGAAATAAACAAAGTCTAATATATGAATTGATGCCCTGTATATCTGTAATTTTTTTAGGACATTATATGATGATGAAAAGGGCTGTTGGATTGGGAGTTGTAGTAATTCAAGTCAAGCTTTGTTGATAATGACGTGACGTTTGCTTTTCTTTAAGACAAAATCCTTTGGTGTATACTTATGTAAATTTTCTCAGTTTTCGCCGGAAAGAGTTATATAATGAAAGCAGAAATAAATCAATTGAGGATGCATTTTTGTGAAGCTGAGCAAAGAAATTTGTGAGATAATATGATAATGAAGAGCCAAAGAGCAGAAGTCGAAGGCGCTTTATTTGGCATTTTGCCTTTTTGAATGTTAAGCCGCCTAAAATGTAACTATTTTGCAATAAGATCATTTTTAACTGAATCAAGTTAATCGCCTTTCTTTTTCTTTTCAAAAATAACAAACCTATGACAAATTCTGAACCTGTGTATAGAAATAAATCGTTGAAAAACATACCTGTGTATTTTGGCATGATTGTGTAGACTCATTTTACCGCTTATGTAATAGATGAAAATAATCACATCACAGGATTAATGCAAGGGCTGTGGATCTTTCTCCTATGTAAATATTTGCAACCTTTCTGATTTATATTTTATTTATGATAAAAGCCTACATTTATTTCCGCAAACGGCGGGAGACCAAATGGCAATTGAGTCTAATTGGGCTTTGTGTGGAGCTAACGTGTCAAATAAAATAATCTCTTTTATGAATTTTACCACTTAAATCATCTTATATTATTATGATATAATTTCTCAGTAGTTGCCTTCTTGCGGTCCTCGACGCATGCTCCTCAGTGGCCTAAACAAGGCCTATTATGCCTATTGGCTATAAGGAGTCACTATTCCTTCATTTAGAATAGTAGGCTTACGAACAAATGTAATTGATGTAAGTAGAATTACAAACTGGTCGAATGACCTGGACTTGTCCGGTGAATGAGCATTCCCTTCATTGCTTCAAGCGGGCCTTTCGTTTTCACTTCCAGTAATCTTCCTCTGCGCGTGCTTGCTCGTTGCCTTCTAGGCATTTATCCTGGGGAGTTTGGGCGTGTAGAAGGAGCAAAGTCTTATATGCATCCGATGCATATGGGCTTTCCTCCGCCTTGGCCATTAGATTATGTAGGTGTTCATATTATTTAATGCGCGGAATTTTATCTAGGGAGGCACTAGAAAAAGCATATTCCAGTGGTTGACGCAATGATTGAATTTCATAATAATTAAATGCAAATCTGTTATCAGAAAAAATTAAATACGATTTGAATGGATTCGTTTGCCCCTTCCTTCTCTCTTCTTGTTTCCTGACTTGAGGTGCATGCATGAGAAGCCAATTTTTTGTGTGAAGTTAATTGTCAATACTGATAAAATATTTCACATATGTCTACTTTATATCTATACAATCCCATAATGTTAGATCTCAAACTCGGTTCCCACTTTGAATATGACATAATAACATGTTTAGGACATGATGACATTATTAACATGTTAAATGTGGTGTCAACTTCTCCAGGAAGAAAATAGAAGATGAATTACCCCTTAACTATAGAGAATCTCATGTTAAAAAAAGCCATAGAGAATCTCAATTCCATATCATATTCCATCATATACTATCCTTTTTTATTTGGCCAAATAATATGGACAACCGAATGCAGCTTTAGTTTAGTGGTATCAAAGTTTGAAAGCAGTCAATCCATTAGAGTCATCATCAACTGGATTAAGCTCTCAATATTGATGAAAATAGTCAGTTTAATCATAATTAATTTAAGGTTTGGGCTTGGCATTAGTGAAAAGGAAAATTATGCTAACAAAAAGAAGAAAATATATTAAAGGAAAAAATTGGAAACTCTTTGGTCTTACATGGATGCTTCTTCAATCTTTTGACCAATCATTCTAAAAGGGCTAGTAACTGTTTGGTCACAAAATAATGGATCTCAACTGTTAATTCAAATATTTCAAGTTTTTACAAATTACAACAATTTGCATTAGAAAGTTTAATAAATTTCATGTACTTACAATGTGCTACGATTAAAATTGATCGATCAACGGAAGTACTTGCATGTCTCATGGTCCATGGATCATATGCCATCATATTCATTGACTTTCTATGAGATTCACGTAAAATTTATATGATCAATGGTTTTGATGGACCTGATTTATGTGGACCGGATACTGACAAGTCTAAACCCAATGAAGGCTATGAGTTAGGAGAGAGAATCAACTTCCTTGAGAAACAAAGATGAACTGCCTTCTCACTTCGCTTACAAATATGCAGATTTCCATCCTCAAGTCTGTCTTACCCTCTTGTGAAGGCAAACCAAAAAACAATTTAAGTTTGTATTTAGTCAATTTGCTTATTATGCATTAGTCTGCCCATAGCCAAATTCCACATCAAATGGACTCATTTGTTTTTTTTTTCTTTGTCAGTCCTACTCTACTCCTATTCTAACTCTTACTTTCAGACTTTTGCCCTGCCTCCTTGCAGGGCGTGGGAGTCGAAACCCACTTTTGAAACTAATTCATTACCATCCCAACCTCCTGGGAAGATAGGGATTCGAACCTCCCACCTCCCTCTTGCATGTTAGAAGGGTGGTAATAAACCCCAGTGGTTGGGCTCATTTGTTTGAGTTTACACATGCACACACACAAAGATGCTATCACTTACAAGTTTCATTTGGAGATCGGCAACCCATTCGAGTCATTTAAATGCAATCAGTATTTCCTCGATTCCCAATTATACCCAATGACTCATACAATGTTTAGCCATCGCAATCTATTGTAAAATAATATTTCAATCTCACAAAGAAATTCACGAATCTTAACTCAAAGTTCATCGGCTTTGTAACATTTTTTAATTGCCTCAATCCCCGATGATCCTCTGCACGTTCATGCCACGAGAAGTGCCCACTCACTTGAATGGCCTTTGAAGACCGAAAGAAAGCCAACATAGATCTTTTTATATCTTAATAAAAAAGAAACCTTGTTTTTACTGACTCCAGAACGAAGATGAACTTCAGTGTTTTGCATCCTAATTTGACCCAAACTATACAAGTTAACAATGAGTCCAATTTGAATTTTCCTCATTGTTGCGACATCCAGGTCTTCGAACATTCCGAGACGTGCTTTAATGACAAGATCGATGCAAATGTAATATCTCACTCATGATGCAAGGACGTGCAATCATCAATTTTCATATCTCAAATCAACATTTAGAAATTCAATAAATGATATTCGCTGCTTGAACGTCAAGTATATTTCAAAAAAATTAAGTTGGTTTTATTGAAAAATAAATTATCATCAAACAAATATTACATCATTGAATAGCCTTGCCAAAGGTTCGTTCCATAGTTAGTACAGGCCTCAGAGGAATCAACCCCGGGATCTTATGATTTTTGTCCAAATTGTACACCATAAGATAGAAAAGCATATTCGATGGTCTTTTGAAAACAAATATGTCTTCCAAAGCACACCGCTCAACTGCTTCACCAGTATGCTGCTTAGCTCCTAGGGTTCAGAATATGAGACAAGTTGCATTACTTATCAGGTTGAGACGGACTGTCGCCGTCCTCCAGACTGAGATGTAAGCCCGTGGAGTTTTGGCAAGTTTTTGTCCTTTCCTCCTCTCGTGCTGCTCTCCTTGTTTTTTCTTTTTAATTTTGTTTCAAATTTTGCCGATGTGGTTGTTCACATACTTGGCAAATCTCTCTCCTCCGAGTTGGAACATCCCTGTTGAAAGGACGAAAATTGATTCAATCACCGATTGTAAATACTTAAGTGATGCAGTCCCTGTTCTAGACCAATTCGTTCATCCAAAAAGACTGGCATGCATTGAAGATCGATGACACTTTCATCGACAAGTCCCTCATCAATAAGGCCTCATCTTTGACTTTGTCATATAGATATTGTCATTTCCCACACATCGAAGCTTACATTGTGAGGACTTTAATAGCTTCTAGTTTTTGAATGTTTATAGTTTCTATGTGACTTATAGTTTCTAGACTTGACTTTAGTTTCTTACTCTTCATTTGTTTTGTTATAGAAGGTTATCAAGCCTTTTAGAATACACAACAAATTTGATTAATGAAATTTGCTTAGTGCAATTCCCTTAAATTTTGAAGAGTCCAAACCCCTTGAAAACCTACAAGAGTTTTCATTCTATTCTTGAAGAATTGAAGCTTTTAAAGTCTGCAACCTTGAAGAGTTGCAGCCATTAATCTCGAAGAATTGATGCCATTTTAACTTCTTTAGAGGCCTAAAAGAGCAACCATTGAAGTTCCTATCCTTTTCTTCATTCTGTGCAATTTGGTTTCGTCCACTTCCTTCCAAAATCGATAAGACTACAATGCTTATTTGAGAAAACTCAAAACACACAAGTTGTAGATCGAAGTTGGTAGAACCATTCCACTGAATTTTGTACAAACACTTGCTAAGAATTTGCAGCAGCTTATGTAAAAAAAAAAAAAAAAAAAAAATTGATGACTTGACCTAAGAAGTTCAGCATCAAAGGGTTGAAGCAAACAACCCTCCACCTTGTTCCAAGATCGAAGAATACAATAGTGATTCCCCTTCTTTAGAAAGAATCAATCGTTTCCTCTAAAGAGGAATGCTCCATATCATGCACAAGAAGTCCGTGAACCAGATTGGGAAAAGGAAATCAAGAGAGACATTCTAGGATTTTCAGGTACTGATTCTACTAATGATCGTCGAGTGGGTATCACTGCTATGCAATTCCAAGGCAAGGCCATAGTATGGTGGAGACGTGAGAAGTAGACTCACCAATCTAGTGACAAGGCTCCAGTCATCTCAATGAAAAAAATGGACAAGATTCAAAAGTATATCCTTCCTAAAGGATACAAGAGAGAGCTCTATTGAAGGTACCAAAACTTGAGAAAAGGTACATGAATGTTAGATCAATACACTAATGAATTCAATGAAGTGGTGATTTACAACAACATTCAAGATACGGAAGAGGTGCTTGTGAACAAGTACTTGAATAGTCTTCAACTTTATATCCAAGATGTCTTAAAAGTCCTTGACATTTAGGACCTAGGAGATACACATCAGTGGGCACTCAAAGTGGAGCATTCTCGCACTGGGAGGCAATGGTCCCCTATCGTGCCAAATCAAGCAACTAGGAGTACCACCGGCACTGTCAAAGTTGGTGAAGCTACAGTACAACCTGTGACACACCCTACTAGTAAGCTTTCTAATCATCCTAATATTTCAAAACAACCAATTACTACTAATATACGTTGATATTCTTGCGGAGAGAAGGGCCATTGTGCTGGTAATTATCAAACCAACAAGAATCAACCAGCTAGTAAAGCTTTCATGGTGGAAAATGAATTTGATGAGGACATGGAGAAACCACTTGAAGAAGAATTGAAAGATGATGAAGTTGCCGGGGAAGATGAACAAATAATACGTGCTGATTCCGATGAGCTTCTCATGATGAGAAAAAAAATTTCTCACTCTTAGAGATAACACCGGAGATAGGTCACTGCGCACCAATAATTTTCACTCAGCCTGCACTATACCGAGGAAGTTATGTCGGTTAATTATTGACTCCGGTTGTTGTCACATTCTGAAGTGGCGGCAAATAAGTTGAAATTGGAGTTGAAAGCGCACCCCACATCTCATAAAATGTCTTGATTGAAGAGAGGTACCGAGGTAACTGTTTCCAAATTGTGTCTTGCCAATCTTTCCTTTGGTTCTATTTATTTTGACAAGTATGATGTGATGTTCTACCACGACAATTTGATAGAAAGACTATCTATGATGGTTATTGTTATATGTATTCTTTTGAGTATGGAGGACAAAAGATTACTTTTGCACCTAGTAAGGAACCTCTTAAGAGCTCATTAGTTGAGAATTCCCTATTCCCTACTTTGCTCACAATGAAAGAAGGTGCCATGCAGGAGGTTAGTATTGTGTATATTATGCCTAACAAGACTTGTGGATAATGTAATTGTATCTTCCACACCCCATCAATTTCAGCCACTTTCGGAATAGTTTAAAGATGTCTTTCCATTGGACTTATCACGTGGTCTTCCTCCCATGAGAGATATTTAGCATCAAATTGACTATCAGCCCAGTGCTTCGCTACCTGATCTAACTCATTACCAAATGAGTCCGACTAAAAATGAAGAATTGTAGCAACAAGTTATGGAACTCTTGAATAAGAGTTTTATCAGGGAGAGCCTCAGCCTATGTGCTGTTCCAGCTCTTTTGGTACTTGAGAAAAATGGCACTTGAAGAGTGTTTGTTGATAGTAGAGCGATCAAAAAGATCACCATCAATAACGGTGGTATCAAAACGCTCTCCTCCGCCATGGAGTTTCCTCTCTACCGAATGTGTAGTCCTCCTCTACCAGATGGGTAGTTCCCTGCATCTGCACCCAATTTCCATCTTGAACCATCTGTCCGCTTCGATTATTCCATCCCCATCCTGCTGATCTCTAGGTGCTGCGGAGTTCAACCAATATCCCGCTTGAAACCCTAACTTCTGTCATCTTCCCCCTACCCATCACTTTTCCGATTCACCCTTCTGAGCTCCCTTCAACCCATAAATCCACGAATCATAGACCCAAAACTCCATCAAACAACGAGCCACACAGGAATCTGATACAGAAATCTTCCCCTACAAACAAAATGGCAGATCAGAACACCGAAGAGAGAAGGCTCGCGGCTCTGTGCAAAAGCATGGGAAATCTATGGCGTGCAGTAGATTTTGTCGATCTCCTAGGTACAATCTCCCCCGAAAAACTTAGTGAGTGCCACAAAACACTCTTCGGCAGATTCTACACAAACCAACCTTGAACTACAATGCATTCATAACCCTAATGAGGAAAGCTTGGAGAACAGAAAACTTCACCTGCGCCACACTGGAACCAGGTTTCTTCTCTTTCTCCTTTCATTCGGAAGCAGAAGCTCGGCGAGTGCTCCAATCGGGGCCTTGGTCCTTCTCCAGCCACCTCCTAATCCTTAGGCAGTGCGAACCTGATACACTAGAGTTTTGTTATGACTTCAATCACTGTGATTTCTGGGTAAAGTTTTTAGGCTTACCGTATGGGAGAGTTACACATGATGTGATAGCCGAAATAGCCTCTAAACTCGGAACTGTTGTTGAAGTAAAGCTTGAGGATAAGGGGAATAGTACCTACAAAGTGGGCAAAGCGCGAGTTACATTGGCATTAGAGAACCCGCTGAAAACCGGAGTACTCGTGAACCTAGACAATAAGAAGCTGTGGGTCGAATTTAAATACGAACGATTGCCCTATTACTGCTACTCATGCGGCAGAATTGGACACTACGCGACGGATTGTATTGAAATACCTTATAAGGAGTCAGGGCTGGAACAAAACTTACCGGCAAGATGCGGGGATTGGCTGCGTGCTGAGGTGAAGGCTCTAAGCCCTTATGGCCAAATCTTCTACGGAAAGAAGGAAATTCCTCTAGACGATGTCGACATAGTGCTTGAAACCCCAATATCTCCGGTGCCTGAAACAAAGCAAGTCAACCCATCATCATCCCAGCAAACTCAGGTATGTGTTCCACGCCCAACAGGAAAGGAAATTTACCTGACCTCCTCATGTCGAGAACTCATCCGCATAGAAGAAAGAAGTCCCCAGAAGCGAGGAAATACTTGCATAGATGAAGAATCACTCTTAATACTCCAAGAGGAACAGATGAAGGAAGCGGAGAGTGAACTAGAGACGACCCCCCCTGCAAAGTTGAAAGGAAAGAGTGTGAAGCTCACAAATTCAAAAAAAGTTAAGCGATTATGTTCCTATGGAGCACAAACATCAGCTTAATTGTCAGAGAAAACGAATCAACTAGTGGATGCACCTATTCGGGTGGTAGAGAAGTCAGAACAATGGGCTCTGGTGGCTAGCCCTAATAAGCCACCAACTTACCCATGAAGATGCTAAGCTGGAATTGCCAGGGGCTGGGCAACCCCCTGACATTCCAGGAATTGAGAGTCACTGTGACTCAGGAACGGCCCAATATCGTTTTCATTATGGAAACAAAAAATACAAAACAGAAAGTGCTCAGAATAAAACGGAGGTTAAATTTCCAAAACAGTTATATAGTCAATCCGGGGGGAACAGCAGGGGGCTTAGCTCTATTCCGGGATGATCATCTCGCGGTATTGATTGACTCCTCCTCGCCCACGGCCATATTTACACAAAGTGCCACCCGAAAAACAGCAACCAGGACATGAAAGTTATTTTTGTCCATGCTCCAACGTATTTAGGGAAAGAATTGAGTTATGGGACCAGATATCCTCAGTTAGCACGCATTACCGAATACCTTGGTTGTGCTTGGGAGATTTTAACGAGATATTAAATCACTGGGAGAAAGTAGGGAAACACAGAGCTGAAACTTACAGACTATCTGCCTTTAGAAGCTTCGTCAATCAATGCTCCCTCATGGATCTAGAAAGCAAGGGGTGCTCCTACACCTGATCAAACAAACGCGAGGGCGATCAGTTAGTCAAAGAAAGACTAGATCGGGTTTTTTGCTCGCTTCAATGAAGAATCACTTACCCAGAGGCCGAATGCACTGCTCTCCCGGCGACAGGTTCTGATCATACTCCTCTCTTGTTATCCTTGGCTCGACCTAAGAGAAGGAAGAGAAGGCAATTCAAGTATGAAGCATATTCGAGTGAAGATGGAGAAAGCAAAAACATAGTCACAGAAGTATGGAACGACCCTCTCACAAAGGATCTTACCTCGGCTGCAAAACTGAAACACGTATAGCAAAGATTGACACAGTGGAGTAAGCACAAGTTTGGCCATGCAAGGAACAGGGTGACCTAGCTCAAAGGACAACTCCAAGACCTGATAAACAGAACACAAAACACTGGAGAATCAAGTCAACAAAAAGAGATTACCAAAGAAATCGATAAGTTATGGCGTCAAGAGGAGATGTTTTGGGGTATGCGATCACGAATTAGCTGGCTAAAATGGGGCGATAGAAATACACGATTTTTTCATGCGACTACAGTTCAAAGGAGAAGCCGCAACCAGATAACCATGCTGAAAAATGAACAAGAAGTCTGGATTCGGGGGGAACAGCACATACAAGGGATGATCACACAGTATTATAAGAATTTATACACCTCGGTGGGATTCCGTGATTGGCAACCAATACTACAGCACATCCCTACCCTAGTTGATGATCGGATGAACAATACCTTGACGGCCCCACTTACTGAGGACGAAATTACTGCAGCAATGCTATAGTTAGGAGCTTTAAAGGCCCCCGGTCCTGACGGCTTCCACGAACTATTCTATAAAGAGAATTGGCCAGCAATCTCCAAGGGGATCTTCCAAGAAATACAGGCTTTCTTTACATCCGGTAAGCTGGATCCTGCATTAAACAACATACTCATTACACTGATTCCAAAAGTTCCACAACCAGAAAAACTAGAGCAATACCGTCCAATTAGCCTATGCAACTTCCTATATAAAATCATCTCCAAAACACTCACAAACAGACTCAAACCAATCCTACCACATATAATTGCAGAGGAGCAGAGTGCTTTTGTCGGAGGTCGGCAAATTCAAGATAACATACTAATGGTTTAGGAGGTACTACATAGACTGCGAACCAGTAACAGGAAGAAAAAATTTCAAGCAGTCCTAAAACTAGACATGCAAAAGGCGTACGATCGCATCGAGTGGGACTTCCTACAGGCTTGTCTAACAAAACTTGGTTTCTGTGATTTCTGGATTCAGAGGATCATGCAATGCGTCAACACAGTTAACTTCAGCATAAACTTAAATGGAGAACCATTACGATCTTTCAAACCGACTCGGGGATTGCGCCAAGGAGACCCCCTCTCACCGTACCTCTTCATCATCGTTGCCAATGTGCTCTCCTTTCTAATGAAAAAAGCTGTACAGGAAGGCACCCTTACTGGGATAAAGCTGAACAACCACTGCCCTACCTTATCACATCTACTCTTTGCCGACGATTCCATATTCTTCCTGCATGGAACAATTGTCGAATGTCAGAACTTGGCTGGTCTCTAAAACCAATACTGTTTCGCCTCTGGCCAGGTAATAAACCTCAACAAATCAGGGATCTACTTCAGTATAGGATGTCCTACAGCTCTAAGGAGAAACATGGCATCAACACTCCGAGTGCCAGAAATTACAAAAACAGGTAAGTATTTGGGCATACCTTCGGATTGGGGGCAGTCCAAAAGAGACATGTTCGCATGGATCCTAGCGCGGGTCAACTCCAAACTGGATAGCTGGAAGGAAAAACTCTTGTCAAAAGCAGGGAAGGAAATACTTCTGAAAGCAGTCATCCAAGCGATCCCACAATACGCCATGTCAATCTTTAAAATTCCTACGTCGATTTGTAAGGCAATCGAGAAAAAAGTTGCAGCATTTTGGTGGAAAAGCAATGAAAAAAAGGCAGGCATCCATTGGAGGAAGTGGGATTTGCTAAAAACCAGAAAGAGTGAAGGGGGCATGGGTTTCAAGGATCTACAAACTTTCAATATGGCAATGCTAGCAAAACAGATGTGGCGCATATGCACTAAACCAGACTTACTGGTAACTCAGGTGTTGAAAGGTCTCTATTACTCACATGGAGATTTTTGGCATGCTGGCAGAGGCTCCAGGCCTTCGTGGGGATGGCAGAGCCTCATTAAGGCAAGGGATTCAGTAGCTCCTCAGGTGATGAACCGGATCAGAAATGGCAAAAAAACAACAATCAGAACAGAGAGGTGGTTAAAAAGCGGCATAATAGGAGGAGCAGCAACAAACCATGAACCAACCAAAGTATCGGATATAATTAACTCAGACACAGGAACATGGAATGAGCCCCTTATTCATTCAATGTTTGAAGACAAAACGGTCCGTGAAATTCTAGCCACACCCATCGGCTTACCTGATGAAGAGGATCAGATGGTATGGCCGCACACGAAATCAAGCAACTATTCGGTAAAAAGTGGTTATTTCACATTCCGAAACGCATCCGTCTCATCACAGAACACACAAGCAACATCATCTTACAAAGCCCACCCCGATCTCTGGAAATTTATATGGCAATCCACAACCCCACCCAAGGTAAAAATCTTCCTATGGAACGCATGCAACAACGCCCTCGCAACTATGGAAAATCTACATCACCGAGGGATCGTACCTTCCCAGATCTGCCCCCTGTGCAAACTGGAAGCCGAAACACTAGAACACACGCTCCTCCTCTACTCCTGGACAGCCAAGGTTTGGAAATCTGCCCCTCTGCATCTACGAATTTCCAGACTGGGACTCACCCGCTTGGAAGAGTGGATCTGCAACATAAACCGAAACCCAGTCACCTCGGATAATTTCAACTACATAGCGATCCTACTATGGAGTATCTGGAAGGAAAGAAACCGGTGCATCTTCAACCAACAAACGCCCAAATCACAAGAGACACTATACAGAGCAGAGGCGCTCGCAAAGAGCTTCACAGAAATAAACAAAACACCAACAGGCAAGAACAAATCCAAAGACTTATCTGAAGCCTGGTCTCCACCTCCCTCGGGATCGTTCCGAATCAACCTTGATGCCTTTTTCGAACCAGATCTGGACAGTAGGGAAGCACTCAGCGATGCTAGAGAACGTCCCCGGCACAGAGCTGCCATCGCTGGCGTTTGCCGAGATCACAGGGGGCTCCTCGTCGATGGATTCGCCAAGCCGGTCGAGGCCACTTCGCCTCTTCACGCGGAAGCCATAGCGATGGAAGAAACCCTAACTTTCGCACGAAGCCGTGGATTTCTCTCTCCTCAAGTACACTCTGACTGCTTGCCTTTACTGCACGCGTTGAAGACTTCAACAGAACTGACTTGGGAACTGGAACCGCTTCTGAACCGGGCCCGAGCACAACTCAAACTTCTACCGGGTTTATCTTTGGCCCACTGCAAGAGGAGCACCAACCAATCCGCGGTTTGGATAGCAAAGGCATGCCGAACGAATACCCTACCCCCGAACTGGCTATCTAATCCTCCCCCTCCTTTATTTGATCTTCTTTGCACTGATGCTATGAATGTAATTTTCTCTGGTATTAAATAGTAAATCAAGCCGACATGGTTTCATGATCAAAAAAAAAAAAAAAAGTACCGATTTCCTATACCCCATCTTGATGATCTTTTGAATTAACTTTCTGGTGCAACCATCTTCTCAAAGCTAGATTTGAGCGTGGTTATCATCAAATCAAAATCAAGACTGAAGATGAATGGAAGACTGCATTCAAAACCAAAGATAGATTGTTTGAGGGACTTGTCATGCCATTCGGGTTGTCTAATGCACCATCCACATTCATGAGGTTTATGACCCAAGTTTTGAAGCCATTTCTTGGGAAGTTTGTGTGGTTTATTTTGATGAGCACTTGCACCAACACCTTCAAGAAGTATTACGAGTGTTGAGGCGAGAGCACTTGTATACGGCCCCTGATAAGTGCTACTTTATGGTGCCGCAAATCCTATTCTTGGGATTTCATATCTTGACATAAGGAATTTTGGTTGATGATGCGAAAACCAAGGTAATCAAAGAATGGCCAACTCCAACAATTATGCATGAAGTTTGAAATTTTCATGGTATAGCTTCTTTCTATCGACAGTTTATTACGTATTTTAGCACCATTGCAAACCACTCACCCCTTGCAAGGAGAAAGGGTTTTTGAGTGGACAAATCCATCCCAAAGAAGTTTTGAACATCTCAAAGAAAAGTTGAGCACAATCCTGGCCCTTGCATTGCCCAACTTCGATTGTGTCTTTATGATGCATTGCAATGCATCAGGTACCGACATAGGAGGAGTTCTAAGTCAAGGAGTTTGACCAATTGCCTTCTTTAGTGAAAAATTGAATGATGCAAAACATTGTTACAACACTTGGGATTTGCAATTTTATGCACTATTTCATACACTTGAGCATTGGAGGTAATATCTTGTTCATCGAGAGTTCATTTTGTACACTAACCATGAAGCTCTCAAGTATATTTCAGGACAACAAAAGCTCAATTACACGTGTGCAAAATGGGCTGAATATATTCAAGGATTCACCTTCATTATCAAGCATAAGGCCGGAGTTCAAAATTAGGTTGCCAATGCTCTTAGTCGAAAGAAGAGTGTACTTCATACCATGCTTTTTATTGTTCTCGGATTTGGCTCTTTTCAAGAGTTGTGCACGAAGATCCTTTTTTTTCCAAGATCATTTCTAATGCACAAAGCAAGAGGCTTATGGATTTTACTTTATGTGATGACTTCCTTTTCAAAAGAAATTGACTTTTTGTGCCGGATTGCTCTCTTCAATTAAGGGTGATCAAGGAAATTCACCAAGATGGACATTTTGGGCATGACAAGATAGTGTAACTTGTTTTAACCAAATATTTTTTTCCTCATTTGAGATGTGATGTATCCTAACATGTGATGAAGTGTCGACGTTGTCAAGTAGGAAAGGAACAAGCTACCAATGCCGGTCTTAATTTGCCCTTACCAATGCCACAAGCCCCTTGCAAAGAAATCTCTATGTTCTTCGTCCTTGAACTACCGCATACACTCAGAGGTATGGATTCAATCTTTGTGGTTGTTGATAGGTTTTCAAAAATAGCATGCTTCATTCCTTGTCATAAAACTATGGATGCCTCATAAATTGCTGAGTTATTCTTCGAAGAAATCTATAAGTTGCATGGCCTTCCTAAGACTATTACTTCTGATTAGGACACCAAGTTTCTTAGTCACTTTTGGTGGCAACTATGGAAGAATATTGGCACTAAGCTACAATATAGTATAGTATGTGTTTCATTGCCAAACGGATGAACAAACTGAAGTTATCAATCAGTCCTTGGGAAATTTATTTAGCACTTTGATCGATGATAACCCCCATTCTTGGGAAACTCGGTTGTCACTTGGAGAATTTGCATATAATTGTTCATGAATTGTACCACTGGATATAGTCCATTTGTGATTGTGTACAGATGTCAACCAAAGGCTGCTCTCAATCTTGCACCCATGCCATTTGCTGCTAAGCCGGTCAATAAGGTGGATGATATTGTATCTCAAATGAGAATAGTTCATGAAGAAATGTGCCGAAAGTTGGAGAGAAAAGCTAAGTCCTATAAAAAGGATGTCGATAAGCGATGGCATGAAATTTTCTTTGAACCTGGGGATATTGTTTGGGCTTGTTTGCCACTAGAGCATCATTTCATTGGAAGCTGCAGCAAACTTAGTGATTGAAAACTTGGTCCATTTGAAGTTCTTGAGTGCATCAATCCTAATGCATATTAACTAAAGCATCCTTCTCATAAAAGTTGTAAATCCAACAGTCTCAATTCTTTTGACTTTGGAATCAAGTCATTCTAATCTAAAGCTACAAAGTTATGGCCATATTCCCGAGCTAGCACAAAAATGAAATTTTTACCCAATTTTGTGACTAAGTCTCCATGTGTGTAAGTTACTCTCCTGATCCTATCGTTTGAGCAGTCAACCTTTCGACTACGTCACTAAGTTAACCAAAATTAAATTTCGAGCACCAGTTTAAATTTGAGCTGAGAGTTCAAGGAACAATTTTAAATATTTTGTCAACTTAGCCTCCTTTCTTTTGTCGGTAAAGGATCATATCATTTCAAAGAGGAAATGTAGATGGATATATGAGATGTGCTTCCGACCATAACAAGTCCAAAAGAGGGGCTGGGGGAAAAGATAGGCTTTGACTTTCTAATTCACAAGATTGTTCCCAGTTCTAGAGCAATGAACTTAGCAAAGGTTGCGCAAAAAATCAATAAATTGCCGCCCTCATTGACCAGTTCTCTTTCCTCCCACGTGGGTCGCTCAGCACCACCTACTTTTGATCAGGTTGAGACAAAGCATACCAAAGACCGAGTCTTCACAGCCAAAGCAAATCCCCCTATCAGCTTACCTGTTGATTTGGTGGAAGTCTGATTGGTTTTTTCCTTCTACTTGTGAAGGACGGCCGCCAGCCCACAGGTGACTTCCACTTGGATGGAACATAATAACAAAGTAATGGCAAGTGGAACTTATGTTAACTTATCCAGATATATCTAGCATCCAAATGTTCATCAACGTGCAATGACATAATCTGAAAGATCATGGGTATTTTTATATTCTCCCCTTGATTTTACTTTCTTATTTCTTTCTCTACACCTTATTCCTATCATATTTTTTTCCAGTATAGTTAGACAGTTTACAGCTGTCCAATCTTATGTACTGCCTGGTTGGACTGGACGCAGTGGAAGTGAGCGATCTCACAGTATTGCTTTATCAAGCTGCTACAAGGATCAGACTCAGACTTCTGCTTTGTTAGACCTCACGGCCAGGTTTTGTTTCTTTCCTCTTCCTTCTTATAGATTCTAGTCTCAGAAAAAGGCAACCTCTTCTTTCTTCGTCTTCTGTGGAGGATCTAGAATTACCGAAGACGACCTAATGTTGCAATTCGATTTCCAAAACCAATTCGATGGATAATCACCGGAGACTGCGAAGCTGCTCGATGCCAGCAGTGTCAAAACTTTGTCTGTGGACATTCTGTCGTCGTGGATTGGCGAGATCGAGAGCCTCCTGGTGAAGGAGGATGAGGAAGATGTCACTATCGAACCAACTCCGGGGGTTGTTGATCGCCTCATCGCCGACTTGCTCGTTGATTCTGCCGAGGGTGGATCGTCCCAGCTGATCCACGCCTCGAGCAACAAGGATCAAACTCAGACTTCCCAAGTCACCAAGCGGACTCAATTTGGAGATCAATCTCTCCATTGTCATCCCGGAATGAAGAGGAAGTGGGACGGAGAAGAGATGGCAGCTCCGACAGGCAATATCCGTGATGACCAATCAGGTAGGGGCTACGAGGTGTTCTTGAGCTTCAGAGGGCTTGATACTCGCTTAACCATCGCGGATTGTCTCTATGAAGCCATGATCCATGCGGGGATCCGCACTTTCAAGGATGACCCAGAACTCCGAATCGGCAAAGAGATTGGAGGCAATCTTTTGAGAGCGATCAACGACTCCAGAATTTACATTCCAATTTTCTCCAAAAACTACGCTTCAAGTAAGTGGTGCCTCCGTGAGCTTGCGCACATGGTGGAGTGCATCAGAGAAGATCGAGAGACGAAGATGAGAAAGTTATCCTCCCTATCTTCTTTGATGTGGATGCAGATGATGTCAAGATTAAGACTGAGTTATATTGGAAAGCCCTCCAAAAGCACGAGAGTGACTTTGGGAAGGATTTAGCAAAGCAGTGGGAGGAGGCTTTAAGAGAGGTTGCCAGTATTAAGGGATGGAATCTAAAAGATCACGGGTATTTTCATATTCTCCTCTTGATTTTACTTTCTTATTTCTTTCTCTAGACCTTATTCCTATCATATTTTTTTTTCCGGAATAGTTAAATTTAGTTTCCTGCTGTCCAATCTTATGTACTGTATGGTTGGACTAAACGCAGTGTGGGAACCAGAAATTTTGCCCAGAAAACAAGGTTTCTTGATCAAATTGATTTTTCACTTTCAATCCCAAGTTTTGGAAACAGTAGTATTCAGCTATTTCAACTTAATTAATTTTTGCAAAAAAAAAAAAAAAAAAAAAAAAAAAAAAAAACTACAATATTAATGGACATCTAAGATGTGTGAATAAATAAATATCTTAACTTCACATCCTCCTTTATTTGTATTCATAAAGGAATCAATTTTAGCTTGTGAGATAAAAAGAAAGAATATTTCCATGATAGAATCTGTTGGATTCGCTTTATGAAATTTCGCAATTAATATATAAACTTAAATCTAACGAATATTCTGACATTACATTAAGAAAGAAACGCAAACTTATAAGAATTTAATATAACTCATTCGACTTTCAATGATCGCGATTAAAGTGAGCTTCTCCCATTGACCTTTTCCTAGTTTGCATTCTCAAGACCCTACGCCTAATATTTTCCTGAAAATTTAGAATGAGTTTAATGTTTAATCTTTCTTCTTTTTACTACATCATTGAAAGATGAATAAGAATCTGGCCAGTAAAGATAGCTCAGCAAGGAGCTTTTATAAGTATAGAACAATTAACGGTTATAGTTAGTTCATACTTGTTAGCGTTTGATGCACCTTTAGAATATGTAGAAATATGTCGGAAACTTAGAGAAATTATTACATAGACTAAGTCTCCGCAATATCTGTCGGGAAACTGGTGGCTAAGCGGAAGAAATGATGGAGCTAACCCACCCTAGATTTGACCCAATGACAAAGGCAACCCCAACCCTTTGAGATTAGAAACTAATAGCCGTGGATTTGATTTCTGCCCCCGGGGAATTCATGTGCATTTCTATCCTACTTCCTCTCAAGGTAAGCAACTAATTAGGATCGTACCACCGAGTTACAAAAAAAATGACGGAGCTTTTGTATGACAATAGTTTACATGTCCTTAAGAGGAAACCGCCACAAACTAGGATCCAAAGTATCTCCATATCTCCACAAACTTCAGATGAAACGGGAGGATTTGTTGGGACGATGAACAGTGGAGAGAAAAGAAAGATGGAGAGAGGCTTCGTGCGGGTAAGTTGTAGTGGTGTCCCATTTGCCCAATAAAAATTGATGAGTTGGCCTTAACTTGCACGTGTCAAGCGATTAGTATGGTAAACTATATTCCTACATGACCTTCCAAAACCACCCATTATTCTCTTCTAACCTATAAATGGTTGAGATTTATATGAATAAAACACCTTTAATCTGTAGTAGTAGACTCGTTTGGTTGAATTCTCTAATTTGACCCTCACTTTCAGTCTAACAAAACGGAAAGGCACTATAGATTGCTTGAGAAAGGCCAACAAAACAAAGTTGATTCAAATTGGGCAGTTTAGAGCTTGTTTGGTAACCATCTTGTTTTTCTATTTTTCTATTCTTTTGTTCCTTCAAATAGAAAAATAAATATAAATCCACTTGGTGACATCTATTAATTTTTATATTCTCTAGAATAAAAAAAAAAAAAGTAGCTAGGGATAGATTTGGAATAGAAACAAGAAGTAAGAAAAATCTACTTCTTCATTTTCGGGAACAAAATGGAAAAAACCATTTCTAAATAGAAATTGCTCATGAAAATAGAAAGGTTATCAAACACACCCTTATTATCCTCTAAAACATGAGAACTGTTTGTGTTGCAATCCTACTTTTTGTGCTCATTAGGTATTACTCAAATGAAATGAACTCACTCTCTTTCTAAGCCAAAAAAAGTCGAGATAAGGATACCATAAATGTCATAAATTTTGTACAGCACTTACTCAAATGTCAAAACTTTTTTTCGGCAACTTACGTGCCATAACTTCTAGAAAAAACATTTACTTGAATGTTATAACTTTCAATGAATTACTTAAGTGTCAAAAATTTTAAAGAAATTTCTCCTTAGTGTTAAAAATCCAACGTGGCATAGAATTTGTAATAAATTTTTTTTTAAAAGTTGTGGCATCCAAGTATCGATTAAAAATTTATGTGGCGCTCAAGTGATTGGAAGAAAAGTTATGACACTCAAGTGAGCTTTGTACATAAATTATAACACTAAAGTGATTAAAGAAAAAGTTATGGCACTCAAATGAGCCCCATATGAAAATTATGACATTCGTGGTATCCTTTTTTCCAAAACATATCAAATTCAATCATCATCAGATTAAGCAGTAAACCAAAGAACTCATAATCCAACAAAATTTAGCTTCATCCCTTTGTTCTTTCTTTTATAAGCTAAAAAGAAAATTTTGCATCTAATAAATTAGCATTATTATGTAAAAGAAATGGTCACCGTTGGTAATTCCCCGACACTTGGCCCGCTCACAAATCTTCAGTGAGTATAAATACCCAATTGATTAATTATCATATGTCTTCGTTCCTGCGTGTTGAATTGCATGTATTTCGCGAACGATAGGCTCCATTCACACGCAATCTTGCATTTTAAAAAAATCCAAGTATAACCAGCCACCATAATGGAGAAAATATTTTATATGTAAGTCAAGTCATCCATATAAACTTGACAAAAACTAATTGAAGTTCCTATAGAAATTATTACATAACATCTATTTAATACTTCTTTATTACTTTAGGTTATTGTATAAAACTAAAATATAGAACGTAAAAGGCCTATGCTTTGAATAATACAACATCATCGGACGCAATCCGATGGATAAAGAGTTGCCAAGTTGGTAAACAACAGGTTTCCAGCCTATTACAGATGACGGACAGATGGAGAATAGATTATCGACATTTACATAAGTCGTAGGGATGGACACGAGAGGCATTGGTACCTGCCAATAGGTGAAAATTTGAGCAGCTTTTTTGTTAGGAAAATGGTGCATACATTTCTCTTTTGAGATATTCAAACAATAAATCAAAAAAAAAAATTGCAAATGTTTAAATGTACTGTCAACTGGTCACAATATTATAATAATAATGTACATATCTTAAATGGATAAATGAAGTGATCCTCTGCATTTTAGTATGCTATGTGTAATTACCATCTACATTACTTAACTAAATACACATAATAATTTATATCTGGGTATATTATTTGTAATTAACCTCTATATTAAATTAAGATGAAAGTATCAAACGGGGTGGGGAAGGGGGCGGGGCAGGCCTATTACTTCCTACGCCACGCCCCGTGCCCTACAATTATCCGTGGGGCATTTTTTATTAAGAAAATTTACCCCATCTGAGGTACAACACCCTAATTTGACTTGTCATCACTCACCCCAGGCACGGGTGGCTATTATACCAATCTATCTGAAGGTAGTCAGAGCCGAAACTTTGACATGGTGTCTACCTTCATCACTGTGAGACCCCCCTAATTCCAACATCTAATTTTTTTCTTCCCAAGGAGGAGGGAATAAGGGGTGACATTGCGGGGTTTCCTGCCCTTAGGCGCTTGTTTCTTCCCCCATGAGCCTTTTAAGGATTTGCTCGGGTCCTAGGTACAACACCCTAATTTGAAACTTATTTTTATGTGAAATTATCAACCTTTGATTAGGTCTTAGCAACTTTTTTTATTGATTATATTACCAATTACTTTTGGGTTACTAGTTTTTATTTGAGTCATTTACTAAGTTTATTTGATCCGCTTTAGAAATTTTGAAAAAATTATTGCCATTTTAAAATTATCAATTCTTGTACAAAATTACTAACTAATATGAGTGTTGTACTAACTGACCTCTAATTCAGTTATAAACTAGTTTTAAAATGCTTGCTCTTATTTAAGCCACTTATTCATATTTATTATTGTTTCAAAATTACCAACTTTGTTTACAACTTTTGTTAACTAGCTACCAACATTTATTTGCGTAGGTTACAAACATTCTTAGGTTATAAAATTTGTCGTCTAATCACCAACGATAGTTTGAGTTACTTATCAACTTATTTCGATCGAATTACCAACTTGTTTAATGGTACGATAAAACATATGCAATATGAATCTGATTGGTGACTTATTCGGATAAATGTTTGTGAGTACTGTGAATGAAGTTGATAAATAGTCCAGATATTGGTCCTCATTTTTGGCTATTATCCTATCCCTTCAGTACGTTAAGAAAATTGCTTTTGACCTTCTATTCTTGTTTCCAATTTTCAAGGTAACCGCCCTGCGATTTTTTCCCCCTTTACCTCAACCTTCAAACTAATCCCAAGTGCTTGAAGAGATGATCAATACCGGATTTACCGAGAATTATATGTCTAGTCAAACTTCCAGAGGTTTCACTTTGTGTGACGAGAAGTAACCAATCAGTGTAGAAAAAATAGGGAATGAAATAAAAAGGACCTTGATAGCAGTAGCTTTCAATTGTGAATAGGTTTAGCTTTTATTCAAACGGCTCTCTGCCTAAAAGATCTCTTTTTTTTTTTTTTTTTTTTTTTTTTTGGGACGCTGGCAGCCTACATAAACTTACAAATCTCATGGTACAAGAGGTTTATAGTCTATTATGGACGAGACGAACAGACGCACATGATTGTCTCGTGGGAATTGAGGATCGAAAGGATGAAATTACAAAGCTATTAGATCAGGGAACTCAGGATGTTCAGTATATTGTGATTCATGGTATGGGAGGCATTGGAAAGACGTCACTAGCCGAGGTTGTCTTCAGGCAGATCTCCCCTCAGTTTCAGGGTCATTGCTGCTTTCTTAAGGATGTCCGTACCCATGATATATTAAACTTGCAAAAAAAATTATTGTCTGACATTCTCAATCTAAATTGCACAAACCTCTCTGACATTAATGAAGGGGCTAACGTGATCAAGAGGAGGTTCCATGAAAAGGAAGTCCTCATTGTTCTCGATGATATCGACAAGCTAAACCAAATTGAGAAACTTGCAGGCGAGCCCATGTGGTTTGGTGGGGGAAGTAGAATAATTATAACAACAAGGAATATTGAATTCTTGGTAACCGAAGGTGAAGATGACAATGTCCCAGCCTCACGTTTTGGAAAAATTTCATTTTACGAAATGCCGGAGATGGATCCTGATGATGCTCTTCAACTTTTCTGTGAGCATGCCCTGGGATGTGCCAAGCCGTCACCTGATTACCTAGGTATTTCATGTGAACTAATCCATGCTCTTGGAAGACTTCCATTAGCTCTCGAGGTCATAGGATCCACACTCCGCGGAAAATGCAAAAGTACATGGGAAGATGTCTTACAACAGTTAAAGACGGTGATGAATCAAGATGTCAAGAAAAAGTTGATGATAAGTTATGAAGAATTAAATCCTATTCAACGACAAATTTATCTTGATATCGCATGTTTCTTCATCAACCAAGAGAAGACAACTGCAATTATGTATTGGGATGCAGTTTTCAAGTATCCCACTGAAATCGAAGTGAAGATCCTCACACGTATGTCTTTGATAAAGATTGTCGATAATGATAAACTATGGATGCATGACCAACTTAGGGACCTCGGAAGGGATATCGTCCACCCAGAAAGCTGCAAAAATCATCTAAGTGGTAGTAGATTGTGGTCACCCAAGGATGCCTTCCATGTCGTGCAGAGAAAAAAGGTTTTCTTTTTAACTCTAAATGTCATCCCTTCCAATGTTATCACCTTTTAAATCTAACTTTAAGTCAAATTGACACGCATACTCACTAGTTGCTACTTTTATCTTTCAGGGAACTAAAAACATAGTAGCACTCAATCTTGGCACACCTGAACCTGATGTGTGGTACATATTTAAACGCAAGGAATTTGCAAGGTTGGAGAACCTTAGATTCCTTCAATTAGATCATGGAAACTTCAAGGGAGAGTTTAAGGATCTTTTCTCTGAATTAAGATGGCTTTCTTGGAGCAATTGCCCCTCAGAAGTCCGAGATACCAACTTTGGATTGAAGAACTTGGTGGTCCTTGAGCTTTCAGGGGTCAACATTACTGAAGACTGGGGAGGATGGTGTCAAATCATGGTACAATCTTACAATATACTTTTGCATTATATTTACTCTACATCTTTTCTAAATTTCAACTCCATTGCATTATAGGTAGCAAAACACTTGAAAGTCCTAAAACTTGTGGACTGCACATCCCTTAGAAAGACGCTCAAGTTCTCCACAATCTCGAGACTAGAGAGATTGATTCTTATAGGTTGCACTGCACTAAGTATGATTGACGAAACCATTGGCAATTTACAGCATCTTGATCACCTAGAAATAGAAGAGGCACTTATTGAGTCATTGCCAGAGTCCATTGGCGGTCTAAAATCTATGTCAAAGTTATCAATTCGGAAATGTTGCTATTTTGAAAAGCTTCCCGACTCTATTGGACAATTGGAGTCATTACTTGAGCTACACATCCATTGTTCAAGAATTAGAGAATTACCGCATTCCATTGGATGCCTTGAAGGGTTAAAAGTTTTATGTATCATGACTAGTAGATTAGAAAGGCTACCAACCTCGATTGGGAGGCTCCAGTCATTGCATCAATTGGATGTGTCTTCATCACGCATCATGAAATTACCTCACTGTATTGGAAATCTCAAAAAGTTGAAGGAAATATATCTGGATAACACTTGCATAAGTGAACTTCCCAAAACCATAGGAATGGTGGAAAATCTGGAAAAGTTGACTGCTGCAGTCTGTGATCACTTGGAGGGAGAAATTCCTAGTGAAATTGGGGCACTATCTTCATTGCAAATTTTAGACTTATCATGTGGCCACTTTAGTAGATTGCCAACAACCATCAATCAGCTTACAAATCTCCAAGAACTTCGTTTACTCCACTGCAATTGGATTCAACAGTTGCCAGAGCTTCCTCAGAGTCTAACGGTCTTACACTTTTCAATGGAGTCACTGACCACAATCCCCGACCTCTCAAACCTTACCAACTTAGTTGATCTTGATATGTGTGGAACACTAGTGCAAGAACCCAACATAGAGTGGCTTGTGAAGCTACGTGCTCTGAGGAAATTGGCCTTGGTTGTTCTGGATATGACCTTGCCTCCAACCAATTTAAGTTCCCTCTCTCAGCTACAAGAACTCGAAATAGGTTGCACTGGCCAACGATCTCTTACCGGGCTCCCTTCCAACCTTCGATGTTTGACCTTAGCAAATGTCCAATCCCTGATAAATTGGTCCCTCTTTTCCAACTTGGAGAATTTGTCAGAGCTGAAGCTCCATGAATATCAGCTTGGCGAGATTCGATTCGATGTGCTTGGAAAGCTAACGAAACTCAGTGCATTGACGATGAGGGAGTGTCCATTACTCAAGACGTTGCCCGTTATGCCATTTTTTAAGGACATTCGGAACTTGAATCTAAATCGATTGCCTCAGCTAACTGGGATTCAGGGATTGGAAGAATTGAAATCATTGCAGTGTTTGTCCATCTGTTGGTGCAATTCCATTAAAAGGTTAACTGAAACTGCCCTGTCTAATTTACAAAATCTGAATATTTTGAAATTCATTGCATGTAAATTGCTGGAGAGTGTGCCGGATGTGCCATATGCCAAGTCATCTTGTCATCTCATCATAAAGCAATGCCCGAGGTTGAGTGATTTTGAAGGCCCATACAGGTCCTACAAAGACGGGTAAAGTATTTATCATTTGTTTGGCAAAGATAGTAAGATGATAACATTGAGCTGCCAGATAGCATCTTCTTGCACAAAATTTGTGTGCACTTTGCTAAATTAAAAGAATTAAGCGAGGCTGACTTGCCTTGTTTAGCTCTTGAAACTTATGAATTGTCGTGGACAGAAAAGGCATGTATATTTTTTAGGTAATGCGAGGTATACTCGAGAGTTATACAAAATTCCTACTCGCTCATTCCCTTCCATCTTGGATTGCCAAACATAATTAGGGAAGAAGATGCTACAATTTGCCCGAGTTATTCATTTTAACAGTTTTGCTTTAAGTGCAATGAAATACCTCAATTCAATTTTAAGTGCGGGGATCTATAAAGTAAGACCAATTAATGTCTTCTATTCTTATGATGCATGTGCCACAGTCTTCATGAACTTAATGAGAAAAAGCAATTTCTCCTCAAAAGACCAGTGTACTTATGTGCTTTGAAATTGAGTGAGAAAACTCTCCATACAATATGGAAAACAAACGTCGTCTAATGAAGAAATTTACACACTATTATTTCAAAACAATAAAACACCAGAACGTCTCTATTATAAAGCAAACTAATAATATCCCGTGATCTCAAATTTTATATATAAAAAAAAAATCCCTAAAGTTCATGCCTTCGATAAGATGAATGATAATGATATAATACTAAACATTGTATAAAAAGGTGATTAAGAAGGTTCAATGAAAATGTGACCTTCATTGATTGATTGCTTATAGACTCCGGTAGAGATGATCAACAGGCGGATTCGACCCTAGCCGAGCCTCATGATCGAGGTTTAGGTCTACCCATCTCGATAGATATAATACGCATTTGAGTTGGATGGGCCTGGCTTGGGCCCGCTTAAGCAAACTAAAGGCTCTTACCTAAACACGCCCAAATTGCTTTTTGGTCAATGTGGTGCAGGTAGGCCTGGGCGAGCCTGTGGGTTTAGGCTTAAATCAATTTGAACATGTCTTTCTCATCATGTAACGCTTCATTCGATTTCTTGGGATACTTTAAACCAAAATTTTCTTTTGCATACATGTATTTTCGTGCTTGAGAAAAATGAACAAAAGAAAAAGAAAGAAATTGTGAATTCACTTAATATATGAAAATAGGACAGATTAGGAATAGGAATGGAATAGCTATTTTGTAGTTTGATTTGTAGAATGGAATAGTGAATTCCCAACCCATGCTCTTAGTTGTTTTACCATAATAGCACAGAGAATGTGTTAGGAATTGTAAAGAATACCCATAGTAGCCTTTGATGATATGTAATTGAAGTATAATTTTTTTTTTTTCTTGTAAATGAAAGGCTCCTAAAACTTGTAAATAATTATAGTATTTTAAGTTTTAATAGTAACTAATCACTTATTTATTTATTTAATAATAATTTAAAAAATTGTATAATTAGTAAAGGTAGATGATCTACTAATTTTTACTATTTACTATATAATAATTATAAATATCCAGCCAACACAATAGTGCTGAGGTCGAGCTAAACTCTTATAGATAGTCTATGCTTGAAACTCCGCTTGAGTTATGGAATATTAAATTCCAACTTGATCAAGATATCGAGCTCGACTCAATAATTCAAATATTTTCCTATGTATTTATGTTAGAGGTGTACAAAGGAATCTGAGAATTGCCCATACCACTCAGAACTAGACCAGACCGGCCTAGAACCAACAATTCCCATGGTGATCGATTCAGTTCTTGAATCAAATTTAGTGAAATCGGTGAGTATCAGTCCGATTCACAGTTCTAGGCATAAGACTGCCCATCCACCTACCCGAACTAGACTACTATATATAAAGAAATTCCATCTCAATTACTTAATAATTTTTTTAGTTTTTCGACCAAATATGTACATATATATATTTGTAGTTATTGGCCATTATTAACTAATTTTGTCTCTTGGGTGTGCAATAGAATAAAACCCTACTTTTTTTTATATTCTAATAATCCATTTACTTGCCTTCTCAACCAAAAAAAAAAAATGAAGAGAAAGGAGAGAATTGATTGGAGAAGTCAACGGCTCATTTTAAGAGCATAAATGGAAACTAGGTGCACTATGATAGTAATTGCTAAATGCAATTTGTAGGGATTGCAAACCAATTCCATGGACCGTCTAGGTGGATCCATGGAACCAACGGGTGGTTCTCGATTCTAATTTTTCAGATCTAGTCCTTAGTGGGTGGTTCTCAGTTCCAAGGTGGGAACCACCCACCCCGACCAAGCTCACCCTTAGTTTTTGTGATTATAGGTATAGTACAAAATTTAAATATCTTATCCTCTATTTTTGTAGCTCTTAGATATTTTCTGAACAAAATAATAGAAACTTGATTGGGATCACAAGTCTGTCAAATAAAGTTTTAATGAGCTTGATCTTGACTCGACAAAATGCTGGAGCAGCTCCTGTTTGAGCTCGGCTCGAAACCTGACCGGTCAATTTCCAATTATCAAGTCGACCTGGAGCTACACCTCAGTAAGTTGGAATCAACTTCACCCCGAGTTTCTGGACACACAAGTCCCTATTTATATTTGAGGACTTCTATGGGCCAAATAGTATTTTAGACACTAAACACCATGTTGTATAATGTGAGCTCTTCCTTAGTAAGAAGTGTGAATAGTTGGCACCTCCGAATGAACGAGATCCAGTGGAGAAGTTGATGGAGAAAGGTATATTGATCAAAATTCAATGGGACAATTAATCTCCCAATTAGATAATATTTTTGTTTCTAGAGAATGTACACTATGAATTGGACTGTTCGATGTTGTGACATAATTTTAGGATGGCACTCTCAATAAGATTTTCGTTACATAGACACATATCTCTTAATTCTAAGAGGATAATATATTCTCGATTATATCAAAAAGTGAAATTGAACTCAAAATGTTTAGATTAAAATAGAATGTCACCTAACCACACCATCAAAGTGAAAAAGACAAAATTATAGAGGAAAATTTGCATACAAATTGAGGGTGGGCCTGACTAGATTTATAGTTGGGGTCCTCTTTTGAATTTATTACCATCAATCATTCAATCACGATATTAAAGTCAAGCAAGTCATGCGGTTCAACGGTTTTTGGAAGGTTTGACGAGTAAATAACACAAAACAATAAAATAAAATAAAATAAAATCTGTGATATTGTCTTACCTATATATATAGATAGATAGATAGGGAGTGATTCTCGTTCTCTAATGTTTGGGCATAGAAGTTGGCAGGGTTTGCTGATTGAGAAACCCTAGAAGGGAAACTCGGTGTCATTTCCTCGTGAAAAGCCGCCAAAAGGTGAAGTTGGTAAGAGTTTGATATGGCCGGGCTATGCCTGGCTCCCTGTATGCCACAAACATATTCCAACCTTTCATCTTAGGTTGGCCATTGCGTTGGTGGCGTACCAGGAGCCAAGCCTCTCTCTCTCTCTCTCTCTCTCTCTCATTTTAATTTCTTGCAGAGATAAATAGAGTTCTGCTGAAATTTTTAGATAAGCTTTCAATGCCTTTCAAGCATGTTCATTCTTCGTTTCTTTTCCTTTCCTTTTACCAAAGACATGCAATACGATTCGTATCTTCTAGGTTCAAATAAAAGATGCTTATGCTAGTTGTTACGTGAGTCCGATGGTGGAATCGATCCATTTCAAGGAATGGCTAACTCATAATTAGCAGGTGACATCATCAAAAAATTCAAAAATAATACCCACATGTTTCGGTATGATTGTATAGACTCATTTTACACTTGTGAAAAGTATGAAGCCATTTGCAGATTTTTGTCATTTCCTATGTAAAACCATGCCGACTTTTGAGTGTATATTTTATTTTCTCTTCATTCGATAAGTGCAAGTATCTACAGAGAGCACAAATAGGACAGAGTAGAAACTTTTTTTTTTTTGGGTAAATAATCAATATATTGAGCAAGAATCTCACCGTCAAAGAGGTTTCTAGTTTATTATGGACAAGGATGGATGTGATTGATCATTTGGTGGGACAGAGTAGAAAGTTTGTCGCCGTTTTTCCGCAATTTATGCATTTCTTACCTTTAAGGCCTAACAAATATTTCCACGAAAGGTGTGGAAGGCCGATTCAAAATCTTGGACCTTGAGTGGAGATTCAACAAAGTGCGTCAATTAAAATCCTCTTTTTTGAATGACACCATTTAAAGTTAATCTTATATTTTTATAAGATTATTTATGTCTAAAGGGAGAGGCCACTAGGGAAAGCATCTCAATTGGGATCCCGTGATTCACGCAATGATTAAAATGCGATTCTGGGGTCAAAAATATTTGATACGATTTTTAGTTGATTGGAAGCATCTTCCTCCTCACTTTTTTGACCATGTGATATGTTTTGGAGTCAAAATCACGGCTTGGGAAAATTAGACTTGGTTCTGGAGAGAAACCTTGACTAATGAAGCACAACATCGACCTGTTGTTGACGTAGAAATTAGACCTAGCTTGTCGAGGGAAATCAGAGGTCGACGTACGCAGGCTATGATCATGCACTTTAGGGTCCATGGCCTAGTCATCCATGCACATGCTGCAATTTGGACATTAGATATGATAAACGATTTAGGCTATTTATCTTAATCTATTGGCTATGATCATGCATTTTAGTGTCCATGGCCTAGTCATCCATGCACATGCTGCAATTTGGACATTAGATATGATCAACGATTTAGGCTGTTTATCTTAACCTATTTCTCTTGTTAGAATTACTTTTCTAATAGAACTTTATATCGATTGCCTACAAAATAGCCCTAAAACAATTGAGAATCATATGACTGATATTGCCTTCACGTTGCTTCACTCTGGCCTAGATTGGCCTTTGTCCCTTTTTCCTCTATCTTTCTTCACTTTCTTTCCCCTTTCTTCCTATCTGATTTTCCTCCCATTTGGACAATTTTAAACCTATCTTGTTAGCACTTTCCTTTTTAATCAATTGGTGTCAAAGCAGTACCTGTCGTTCAGCATAAGAATACTTGAAATGCCAAAAAGATTTGTACAGTACTCACTTTTAGTATCAAAATTGTTATTCTATATAGCTTAAATGCCACTTAAAAAAAATTCTTAAATGCCAACTTCAATTTGAGTCATCGGAAATCCAACGTTGCCATAATTTATTTATATCTCCAACCGATGAGGCTTGCCAGCTTACCAAGACTGCATATTATCCCTTAAATGACATTGTCTACAAGTTTTACCTCAAATATAAACTCAAAATCGTCAATTCAATGGAATCCACATATTTCAAACCCTAAATCGCCAATTCAACGAAATTCCCAAATTCGAAATGATTGAAATGAACCTGCGGTCCATCAAGAACGTTAACACACACAGCAGCTCTAGGTCCTTTCCCTGGCGACCGACCATCTCCACCGGAAATAAGCAAAAAGATGGATACATAAGAACACAACACTTCAAAGCATCGGTGAATAACCGGTTAGACGAGAGGGCACTAATAAAGTGTGAGACAATGATAAAGAAGGTGTAAGATCAACATTGCCAGCCCCAAAGTGACAGTGGTGTAGCGTATAATATCATTACGATTGGGTGTCATGTGATATGCCGGAATCAACAATCCACCTCCCCGCCACACCGAGAATTACTAACAAGTGCACACCCAATGTTACCTTCGGAAGCCGCATCGAAGTATTGGTAGCTGCATGATGCTAGTCCTCCCTCCCCTACCAACCTTTGAGAAATCAAGGTCTTTTTCTTGTCTAGATGTTCAATTGAAGATAACTAACAGCCTACATCCTTCCTAGCAGATACGCACTCTTCCTCTCGTATACAAATACCCAAGCCACAGTCGCACGAAGCACACGTACATTCGAACGATCATCAGATCTGGAATCCTCGCGCTTCTCTCTCGCCCGCCCGCGTCTCCGTTTCCATCTATTTGAGTTTCGCCGGAGGAGAATCACCGGCGATTGGAGTCTTCCGCCATCTCTGGCGCCTCAAGTCCATCCGTTGTTCCTCCTTCGGCAAAGCTCTCTGTATTTCGTAGTCGCCTCATTGGCTCCAGATTCGTTCCCTCTGGAATCCACTTCATCCAATCTTAGCTTCCCATCTCGTTGTCATCTCATATCAGAGTCCATCGCAGCCAAGAACCTCTGTCGAGTGATATTACCGCTGGATTTCGTCATCGCTGAATGTTTTTTCTCATTGATATATCCCAATTTGCTCGAGATATACAGAGTCTTAGAATCCTTCATTGATCTTCATTCACATATGTATATATAAAGACCTTAAAGCAGGTTACCATTCAGATCGCTGAATGTTTTCCTCAAGGTGAGATACATGCTACGTCATTTTTTAATTCTAAGAGTCGTGCAACGTCATTTTAGGGAAGCTAGCTACCTTGGTTCGTTCGACGTCGTTTAAGATGTTTACGTGGAGTGGTTTTTAATAATAATACGCCAACTCATTTTATAGTTTTTATCATAAAAGCCATGTAAAATTTTTTACTGAAATTTCTCACCAAAGGCATTAAGTGATATTTCTTCTCCAATTCGATATTTAAGTGAGCCAACGAATATTTTTTGCACTAAAGTGAATATCATATGAAACTTTTAACACTTTTAGTATCGTTATACTCTTATCCTTCATTGACCTCAATTTTTTAAATCAACTTTACTACCTATCATTGCAAGACCCTTTACTCAAAACTCGGGATAAAAACACAAGTATCCTATCTTTCGTATAAATCTCACTTGAATATTATAATTTTTTTGACCTCTTAAATATCATAAATTTTATTAAAAAAAAAACGTTCACATGAATGCTATAACTTTTAATTGATTGCTTAAGCGCCATAAATTTTAAAAATGTTCACCCAAGTGCTACAAGTCCCACATGGCATAGCACTTGTCATTAAATGTTTTAAAAAAAGTTATAACACTTAAATGATTGATTAAAAAAATTTAAAACACTCAAGTGATCATAAAAGAATTATGACGCTCAAGTGAGTGCAAAACATAAGTTATAGCACTCAAATGTTAGAAAAAAAAAAAAAACTATGTTACTCAGGTGAGTGCCGTACAAAAGTTATGATAGTTGTGACTTTTTTTGCCCCCAAAACTCTAACCTAACCTACCCACAGTTCAATCACTCACCTTCCCAACATGTCCTCAACTATCGCATCATTATTGGTCCGCCGCCACCTCTTCGCCTTAGCCATTTCCCTCTTTCTTGACTTGAGCTTGAGCTTCTATGGTTGTGATCACTGTGGTTCTACCTCACATTGTAGTGTTAGAGTATGTCTCAAGTTTGAATTCAAAGCAAAAATCTTGTTTTTGAAAAATAAATAAATGAAAGGAGTTAATGGGGAATTTATGGAAATTTACTTTCCTAATCTGCAAGGGTTGGTGGCCAAGAAAATAAATAAAAATGGAAAATAAGAAAAGAGGAAAGTTCAACTAGGACTGTCGACCTTTACCAAAAAAAAAAAAAAAAAAAAAAAAACTAGGACTGTCGACCGAATTACACAATTTCCTAATCATGTTGAGTCGGCCACTGTACGCCCTTTACTCGAGTTTATGTGTATATATATATGATTGGCTTGTGGGATTTCGCCTGCGGCTGTTGATGTGCGGAGGGAACCTTACCATGGGGCTCCAAGTTCCGATATACATCCAAGCGAAATTCCGCTCGTGTTTAATAGACAATTAAATCTTATAGTAAGATTTGTATGATTATTTCGTAAAAAAATTGTTATTATTAAAAACTGTGTGAGTTATCTAGTATAATTGGGAGTCGGGAAAAATCGAGATTATTTAAGTGACTATTTTTCCCAATTCAAGTATAATTGTAATCTTCATTGTATCACTTGATCTATGATAAAATTTGTTGTTATTCTTTCCATGGCCATAAATCACTCAAGCAAACTAGCTCATTTATTTATTTTCTTATTTTATTTATTTTATTGCTTGATAATTTATTTCCATGTCAAGCTTAGCATAGATATGGTGGCCATGGCCCAGAGAGGAGAGAGAGAGAGAGAGAGAAATCAAGATGTTTGGATAAGTTGGATGGGTAGTGTAATCTTTTTAATTGTCGTCTTTGTCTGAAAACATAGATTACAGATTAAAAAGACAAGGAGTATCTAATATGGTATCAAGTTGAGAAAGGTTCATGAAATTTTAAAAAATTAATGTTTTTGAAGGGCACAATAATACGAGCCAAATAATACGAGCCTATAGAATAACCACCGGCCACGGTGGCTCCACTGGTTAAGGTTCTGCTGATCCTCAACGAAGAGGTGAAGGGTTCAAAACTCAGGGGAGGCGCTAGGTGTATTAAGTGTGACTCAAGGGTGGTGGGTCCTCCTACTTAAGTGTCACCTGGGGGTTTATGGCGTGGCTATCGGCTGCAAGCCGGTTCCTCCAGCACAAAAAAAATAAAAATAATAAAAGTAATAATAATAATACGAGCCTATAGAATCGATCCAATTAAAGTGAAAACCTCATTTGGTCCAATCATGGGAAATAATATGTGAATAACATGTGATTATTCTTCATTTCTTATGCACGGATAGATACCCTTTCAGCTAATCATAACCTATTTGATTATTCTTCATTTCTTATGCATAGACAGATACCCTTTAAGCTGATTATAACCTATTTGATAAATGAAAGCATAATGTCATTAATATCACCACTAATAACTTTGATTTTATATTGAAGGAACTTTAAGCGGGGCGGAGCTATTTCCACACGATTCTCAGTTGAAACATTACTTTTAAAAGCACATATTGATACTTAATTAACATTTTTATTAGGTAATGATCAATAAATTGCTAATTTCCCATTTGAGTTTATTCAAAATTTTGCTTTTGGTACTCTTTCTTGCACGTGGCGTGAAGATAACAATTTGCTTTGTCTTCCAAAATGGTAAAAGCAAAATCCATCAAATGTGTATTCATCATCCTAATCAGCTAAAATATAGTTACACTCAATAGTATAATTACTAATCATCGTAAACTGACCATGAACCATCGATATTTTTATAATTACTTGTTTTATTTCATAATGTCATGATTACATATAGTATAGTTATTGAAAAGACTTCTTATGAATACATAAGATGAATCTAATCAGTGAACCATAGTGTTGACTTATCATCGTTAAAACAGCAAACTCATTTGTATGATAACTAAGCATTGTGGATAGAATTCCTTAGCTTGGTTTTGGTTATTTCATTTTGGGATAATAACACAAATAGTACTTGAACTTTAATCCAATATATATGTCTTCCTTAGATTTTTAATTTTTACAATGTTGTATGTAAACTATATGAAAATGTTGAAAGTACACAAATCACATTAAACATTGGACCAAAGTTGAGGATGATATCAAATAAAGTAAAAACACAAAGATCACATTGAACAAATTAAAACCTTAAGTGCAACATTATACATTGAACTAAAATTTAGAGACCGTTTGCATCATCCTCTTAATTTTCTGAGAACATGTTACAACCCTTCCGAGAGTGCATCAAAGTTCAGTGACATAGCATCGAACTAAAATTTAGAGACCGTTTGTATCATCCTCTTAATTTTCTGAGAACATGTTACAACCCTTCCGAGAGTGCATCAAAGTTCAGTGACATGGGAATTGCATGAGTCTCGCTTAATCGAAGCACTGATCGGTGCAACAAGGCCCATGAATCTAAAACATTTCATGTCTTATGCATACCCCGATTACATCGATAGCGCTCAAATCACCAAGAATCCGCCCCTTTAGAGCGAAAGAACAGGGAGGTCCCTCTAGGGTGATTCCCTCAAGATCTATAGATCAAAATTAAACTAATGGTGAAAAACCGATTCATGAATCCATCTTTCAGCTAAAAGCTCAATTTAGCCGACTCAGTGATACCATTTAAGTAAATCCTCTAAAGAGAAAAAAAGGTGGAATGGTTCATGAAGAGAAAGACCCAACTACCTATGGATAAAAATACATTTTACTTGCCGAAACAATTCTCAGTTCAACTGGCTTGAGTATCAATAGAGACAACATTATGCACAGATGCAACTGAAGAAGCCGTTTCCAGCATTTTTCTAATTTCAGCTATAAGTTGACACAACATCTCGCCATTCTCTTCGAAGCATCTACTCTAAATTAAGTTTTTGTGCTGAGCAAACAAAACTCGTATCATCAGAAAGGGCTTGGGAAACTCGCACCGAAAGTCAAAGTGTGAATCATGGCAACATCCTCTTAACAATCACATGACAACAGCATAGGAATTTAATTCAGCATAAAGAATGAACACAGCTCCTGGTCTTCACTAGCATATAAAGTTAGCTGTGCATGATGATGTATGGCCATATAACAACATGCAACTGGATCCCTCAAGATAAGACTCATAATTTAGTCTTTCCAATAAAATCTCATTTCAACGGCAATCTGCAACAGCCGCAACAAAAAGGACTCGCCGAAGGAGCAGCAATCAAAAGAATACCCTAAATAACACAGTATCACAAATTCGTTCTTATTCATATCTTTGAACGGTATTCATTTCCAGGTATACCAGAGAAAACCACAGAATGGAAGAGCAATTGTTGTCATTCTTCATATATCAAGAAGTAACCTTCGAGGGTCCTCCACAACATCTTTGATACGGCGCAAGAAAAAGACAGCCTCTCTTCCATCAATCAGTCTATGGTCATAAGTTAGAGCAATGTACATCATTGGCCTTGGAATGACATTTCCGCCAACAACCATTGGGCGGCTCACTATGGAGTGCATTCCCAATATCGCAGACTATTCAGAAAGGGAAGTTTATGTCAGATCTCAACAAAATGCCAGAAGACCACGTGTAAAAAAGTGGAAATTACCCTTCTATACATATCCACCCATTGATGAACAATCCAAATCACAAGAATTAAATGGAAAAAGTTTCATCACAGGATTTCAACTTTGAGTAAGTAAAGTGGCAAACCTGAGGTGGGTTGATGATAGGAGTACTCAAAAGGCTCCCATAGACACCACCATTAGATATCGTAAAAGTACCTCCTGCCATTTCATCAATTGAGATGGAACCATCATTTGCCTTCTTTGCAAGAGTGTTGATTTCTTTCTCGATATCAGCAAAATTCATGTTCTCAGCATTGCGAATGACTGGAACAACCAGACCCTGTGGGCAAAAAGAAGGCATTAACCTCAAACAACAATCTCTCATCAAACTCTCTGTACCTAATGTTCAAAAGACAAATCCTTGAACCGGCGATGCTCAGAAAGTAAATTATAAGGACTGGAAAATAATGTAGCAACTTGGTCATTTTCTGGTGATAAAGGGATACCAATTGTTTTTTTAGTGGAGAAAGGGCTGCTGACACAGTGTAGCACCTCTCATGACTAAAATCATTGGAATGATGGAGGCATCAAAATCAAAGAAAGAGAAACCTCACTCCAAATCCTTGGTCTCCATCCAGTTAATTTTCATAATTAAAACATTGGCAGAAACCATATTATGCTTAAGTAACATCAACAGGAGAGTGTGGCTGTAGTCTTACAGACAGGTTTGAACAATAAGCTATATGCTCCTTATAGTTGGTGCTAAGCATATGGAAATTCCTCTTTCCTCATAGTGGGCAAAGGTAAGCCACTACTTTAAAATTATATGAAGCTTTACATCCTCTTTAGCCCATATAGAGAAGAAGGTACAGAGAATCAGCTTGTTCCAGAATTATGAAATTAAGGAATCACTAGACTCTTACGTTTGACTAAAATAAATTTTCATGGAAGGTAATGTGAAGAATCTTAGAACAACTTACAAACACCTAAACTAGTACTGAAATACATAAAAGCAAAACTTCATGCATATTCTAATAAGGAGAACTGGTGTATCATTTGTAGGAGACAAAGTCAAACCTTTGGAGTACCAACAGCAATACTGATATCTACATAATCCCTGTAGATGATGTCGTCCCCATCAATAACTGCATTTATAATAGGTTGATTTTGCAGCCCGCTAACAGCAGCCTGAAATGTAAGTGACAAGCTATCAAGCAAATGAATAAACTGGGATATTTGAATACATGTCTTCAATCCATTCCACTTCTGAACAATTGTGAGGCAAAGCATACTTTCACAAATCCTGACATCAGTCCAAGCTTGACTCCATGTTTTTCCACAAAGGCATCCTTGTAATCCGAACGGAGCTTCATCAAGTTTGTCCTAAATTAAGAAACCAAAAAAGCATATAAATATAAATAAAGCACCTAAGAGCATGCAACAAATGCAATATGATTGAAAGCATGGGATAGAGACTCAATGCAATCAACCATCCTCTGGTAAACCATGTAAGCACCAAAACTCTAAGTTCAGATACGGTTTGGGATCTGCAATTCTGGTAAAACATTTGATCACCAAAATCCAAGCCAAACTGTCCTTCAGTAACTGGGCACAGGAAAATTGACACTGATGGAGATAATTAAGCATCACCATCATTGTCGAAGTTTGTAAATTATATTCTTCTCTCAAAGTCATAATTTTAGAGTCAATTTCAATAACATTTTTCCAGGATAGACATTTTCAACAAGTTACAGAAGGCACAACAAACAAAAGTAGGCAATATGGGAAATCCATGGCTGAGACCTCAGTGGAGAGCTAGAAGAAAGTGTGATTCTTTTTGCTTATGAAATACCACAGCAAAAATCATAAGGGGATTAGAGATCTGGAAGTTGTAAAAAGAGGAAGTTCTAACAGGAGCTTTCAGGAAGAGGGGGTGTTTTGGATGACTTTGTAGAAACAAATCAAGTTCAATTTCTTCCAGTCCGTCTACCCTATGAGATAATAAAAAATTCAAACGATCTCGATCTGTAAATTATGCAAAACTGGGGTGAACAATCTACCCTCTTTTAAATGGAGACAAGCAATCTGGGAATGATTGATGGCTTGACAGACATGCAGTAAGGTCTTTTAAGGAGAATGAGCTTACATATCAACTTCATTGAATGTTGTCAGCAGAGCAAATGTATTCTGAGAATCCTTCAATCTTGCTGCGACCCGTTTACGAAGCCTTGTCATGGGAATCTGCATTTGCATGGCTCACACAAAGTCAAAAGCTAGAACATCAAAGTGGAAGAACATTTGAGGACAAGTATGAATTCTGGAAGACCTACGCGTCTTTCTCTGTCCTTAGGAGGAAGCTGTGGTTCTGTTGCAGACCGCTTGGGAGGAGGTGGTGGTGGAGGACTTGGTGCTTTTGGCTTCTCTGGCGCTGGAGCAGCTTCTGCTTTGGGCTTCCGCTTCTCCTCAACCTTTTCAGCAGGAGGAGGTGGAGGAGCAGCTTTCTCCCCTGCACCCTCAGATGGAGCCACATGCGTAGCACCTTCGCCAGACTTGGAAATCACAGCAATCTTGGTTCCTGGTTCCACAGTTTCGCCTTCCTTGGCCACAAACTATCACTCATCCAGCAAACAAACCAAACTTAGAAATAAGAATATGAACCATTCCCAAAATATTTGAAGAAAAAGAATTTAGAATTAGCTCAAAGGAGAAGCACTGCCAGATTCACCTTCTGAATGACACCTGCTTCTGGACTAGCAACATCAATCGTTACCTGAGTGTAAAAGTGCATGACAGTGGAAAGTAAAATCATAATTTTGTATGACTAGACCAAACTGAAAAAATTAGGCATTAGTACACACATAAAGAATCAAATAGCAACATCAAAATATGCTCCAGCCAAATCTTTAGGTTAAATTAAGCAGACCTTATCTGTTTCAATTTGAGCAATGGGTTCATCCACTTCGACCCTATCACCAGGATCTGTCTCAAAAAGTCAGACACATAAATAAAGAAGGAGAAAGAAACAGAGGCAGGAAATTTTTACAACAGCAAAAGAACTGAGAGACAATTATAGAAAACATACTCTTCAAGAATTGTGCTAAAGTGCCATCAGTGATGGATTCTCCCATAAAGGGAACAACAGCATCAACCAAATCACCTTCATTAAAGACACATAATGGGCACCAATCAGGAAAACTCCTTCAATCAACACCAGTAAAAGATCAAAGAGAACACTGATTTGATCTTACACCAAATATGAACCATCCAAAATTCATCTAGTCAAAAGACACAGAGAATACAGTAAATTTGGCCATAATTTTACAGCTCCGCACTTGGAATTGTAAGATGAAGGATATACTATAATATGATCCAACTGTTCCTAAACATCTCCTAACCTCGTAGAGAAATGCTTGGACTGAAACTTTAGGAAATACATGAATTACAATGAGCCATAAGAAAACTGCACAAAAACAGGACTTCTCTGCTAAAACATCTTAACATCCAGATTCACTAAATAAAAAGGAGAAACCCACTGCTTATTTTAAATGACAATTTATCATCCATTGGAAAGACATGTCGATGCAGCTAACAAAATTATGTGAGAAGATATCTTTTCAAATATTGATGTTTCTATGAAGTAATAGTGAAGATGGACTTTGCAACTCAAATAAGAGTCCTAAAAAGGCCAAGATTCTTCTTCAAGTTTAATTTGTAAACGTTTTGATTGAATTTGAGTATTATTAGAATTTTACAAAGTTTCCTCTTTTAGTCTTATTAGTAGGATGTTTTATTTTCTGTTTCAATTATGTTTCTTATTTAGAGGTTCCCTATTACAAGTAGGAGTAGAACTTTTCAATAGTAATCCTTCTTTTCTGGTTTATTGTATTTGCTTTACCAATGCATGATGCAATTCTTCTCTTAAGGTTTAATGCTTAGGAAACCCAAGGTGTTATACATCATAAGCTTTGGGTGTGACGCCTAAAGCTCATTTTGAATTATGATTCATCAGAAATTCTCTTCAAATTCACATTTAATTGGGCTCAGTACCATGGGACTTGTCATCCTACATAACATCCTTTAACAAATTGCTAGACACCCGAAACAACAAAAAACCCTCAAACAAGGCCCTTAAGTACCAATATAGATTTATGAATATTCTAAGTCTGCTTGGGGCACATAACCAATGATATACTTATCATGTGATCTAGTAAATACTAATGGGGAATAGTAAACACTTCACCTTTTACTGAATTCATATAGGTTTTGAAAGAAACTAAGCAGATTCTTCATTATCTTGTTGTAAAAATTTCTTATGCAACATGTGAAAACTACAAAAGCTGGAACTGCCAAAGTTGTTCTCCAAGTCCTCCTTATCAATTGCTCAACATAATTCAATTTACTTTACCTTGTCAAAATACATTTTCTGAAATGCTATCACAATGGCTTTAGGAAAATTGAAAAGCTATACTTTTTACACACAAGTTATATAAAGGGACATGGATAAAAAAAAACATAAAAAGGATTTGGACATCGCACCACTTTCTGTGGAAAATAACCTCCATTGCGGTAAGATTTCCACTGCTTGGTTATTGAAAGCAACTACCCTGTGCATCAAGCAAGTCATCTGTTCAAGACGATTCACAGCATAAAACAGGGGATTGGTGCCCTGCTCTTCAAAGGGCTGAGGGAGAAAAGTTTCTAAGAGAAACAAAGGGACTGTGATAAGGGAGCCGTTTCAGGAGCTCTCCCCACCCCGCATATAAAAAATGCCTCATTAATCAAACCATCAATATCATGAGATACTTTTGCAGTGAAAATTCAATTAATTACGAACCTAAAGCTGAATCAGAAGCCACACCTTTACCCCAAATATTATATAAATCAAATCATACTGAAAAGCCCAAAACCTTTTAACAACCCTAACAACCCACTGCCCCCACCCAAAATAACAAGGGCAAGAAAAAGAGCTCTTAAATAAACAGATTAGACAATAGAAAAAATTGCAGCAACATGGAATGGATTATCATCCCCGGTGTAAATTTTAGTTGCATTGCTCTGTCCTAGATTGCAACAATTGTATCACCAGCAGAAAACTCAACAACAGAGACTTCAAAAATTTTACAAGATGAATAACGTCACTGACCTCGTTGGCCTCGAACCAACTGAACATCCTGTCAGAACAGAAAAGGAACAAATCAACAAACACAAAATCATATTTCATGAATCACTACCAAATGGCTGAGCTCAACGTGCATACTCATCACAGCGAGGTGGCTAAAGCTGCGGACGGCTCCGCATCCTCGCGAAAGAACCACCCGTTCATCCGCAACCGAGGCAATCCTTCGCCCCGACCCTGCAGATCTGGATATCAGCAGCGCCTGTCCTAAGCTCTGCGAACACGAACAGAGCACGACCCAATAAGGAATTCGCCGCCAAGAATCACGGGTCCGCACAACACAACAAGAATCGAAATCGAAAATCGAAGTCGAAAGCTCTCAAGACTTCATTACCGAAGCCGACGCCGACCCTCCTCCAGAAGCTACCCTTCGCCTCACGACGCCCAACATCATGACCCACGATCTTTCTGCTGCAATACGAACGAACCCATATCAAAAATCCCAAGCAACGAACGACCCAACAACGTAAATGAACCAGAAAACAAGAAAATCAAAGCATCAGCCGGTGATCTCGCACCAGTCTAACGCCTCTCTCCCTCCCTCTCGAACTTCACCGCGGCTTACTTCTGAGAAAGACCCGCGGTTCCGAGGGCTCAACGCCTTCTTCTCCGAATCGCAATCTCGCGGCCGATCGTAGACGAGCGGCTGTGCTCGAGCAATTTCCGGCCCCTCTCTCTCTCTCTCTCTAGGTTTTTCGAGAGAAAAGCACGTAGGCGCAGGCAAGAAGAAGCCTTCTCAAGAAGCGGACTTCCAAAGTAGGAGGAAAATGAGAAAAAAGAATAAAAAGGACAAAAAGGAGTCGTGCGAATATGGGTCTTGCGCAATTACGGGTTTGCCCTTGGTCTCTTTTTGATTTTTCTTGGTTTCCATGGTTCGGACAAAAGCCTAGACATAATGAGTCTCTAGGCATGATCATCGTCATTCGTTCGTGGCGTAGGTTGACTTGCATGCCTGGCGGGCGGATCTCTTTCGCATGTTCAAAAAGTAACAAGTGTTAAACTCCAATGACGACTGACGACTGTAAGAGATTATCAAAATTGATTGTTCGTCCATCCTTCCTTTCGCGGTCCAATGGATTAAGGTTGCTTTGATTGAAATGCGAAGATGGGTGTGGTTCCACGCTTTTAAGTTAATTGACCAAATTACTATTCTAATCCAATGACGCATGTATTAGTTCATTTTTCTATTTGAAGGGTAACATGGCAACATGGTTAGTTTACTTAAAACGAGTTTTTTTTTTTTTTTTTTTCTGGTTGTTAGCTTGGGACATATGATTCATCTTTTGTACTTATCAAACCTTGCTGGTGACTGCAAGTCTATGGGAATTCATGTCAAGTTCCAACATTGCTGGCATATTGCCATTTCAGCTCCTATCGTTTTTGTTCCAAAATATGCAAATGTCACACGCGGATGATGGTGACGTGATGCTAGACAATGGTTAATTATTTATGTCCTTCTCGTGGTTTACCAAAAAAAAAAAGAACAAGAAAACAATGATGTGACTTCAAGTTTATGTGGAATTCATGTCAAGTTCCAGCATTGCTGGCATATTGCCATTTCAGCTCCTACCGTTTTTGTTCCAATATATGTGAATGTCACGCGCGGATGACAGTGACATGATGCTAGACAACGGTTCATTATTTATGTCCTTTTCATGGTTTATCAAAAGAAAAATGAAAAGAAAACGTTTCTTTATGGTATCTAAACTCTTCTAAATCTATCTAAAGTTGTCATGATGACATGAATCACATGTTAACCTACATAACTAAACATGTCCAAGCATGTCATGAACAAGTCAAGAGGATTAACTTGCATAAACATGTTTCTTAATCATTTATAAAGAGTACATAAACCTGTTTAAGCTTTATAGAAATATGCGTCACTATGTATCATGTGTCTATTTTGTAAACTAGTCACATTAAAATTTGTCGGTCTTAATTTTGCATAAGCATAAATTGAAGTAGATATGCTGATGTATGTTACTTATGTGTGATATCTGATATGAATGATTGAACAGCATCTATAAATGCATGACGACAACTAAGTGCTACACAAGACAAAGCATCACGCTATGAGAGTCTCATTTTGAACTTGGGCAGCACAAAGTGCACCATGTGGAAGCCACTTCTAGAATTCTATTTTAGTTATATGGTATACTTCATTGGATAACATCTATGTGCGCAACTATATATTCTTAGCACATCCGGACCTTGGCTGAGGCGGTGGATTGATTGAGACTGACTCACTTACAGGCTACGTTTGGTCGTCCGTATTTCTAATCGGGATAGGATTGGATAGGATAGGATATGAAATCCTAGGATTTTTTTATGTCCTGTCCAATGTTTGGTGAATCACAGTATTAAAGTCGGATATATTCACATCATGTACATTTTTATTTTTATTTTATATAAACGACATATCATTATAAATGAACATAAATGTTCATAAATGAAGATGGTGAAAATATCTCGTAACACTATTCCTTAATTTATTTGTTATTTATTATTTATTATATTTTTCCTCTTTTTTATATTATTTTCATTATTATTTATTTTTTCCCTTTCATCATTCTTTAATAAAAATTTATCAAATAGTAAACGTACTAACATATTTAAAATACAAAAATACCTAAAATATATAATAAATATAAATATTTAATTTATAGATTGAATGTTTATTATAAAATAGAATTAAAATAAGATTAATTAAAAATAAATTTTTATTTTTATTTTCTTAAATTAGAATTCAAATATTATTTATATTGAAATATAATTTCAATTTTGTTAATTTAATAAATTTGTTATTAAAAAAAATAACTTTCCTATTATGGACGTTAGAAATCCTATCCACCTTTATCCCACCCCCCATGGGATAATTTTATCATGTTTATATCCCCCTTATATCCGACTTTATCCTATCCCGAGTGAGCACCAAACGTAGGATAGGATAAATTATATCATATCCCGAATTTTATCCCGACTGCCAAACGCAGCCACAATGTTTTTAAATTGATTGATTTGAGGGGATGGGGAGAAATTGAATTATTGGGAAAGAAGTGTGTGACGGAACTCAAGAATACATTTGTTTCATAAAAAATGAATGATTTGAAGATCGTTTTCCTAAAAATGATCGTTTAGATCTCTTATAAAAATAAATAGACCAAAAACATTTTCATTATCCACGAAAAGGTTTGGGTATTTTTTATTATTAATAATAAAAATATTTTCTATTAATTAATTTTCTTAAATGATATAATCAATTATTTTTAGGAAAATGATTTCCAAATCATTCATTTTCCGCGAAATAAAGCATATTTCAAGGTGTTATGATTAATTTTGGTATAAGAGCTAAGTGAATTTTGGAATGTTAAAACAATACAAGAGCACGTTTATTTAGCAAACTAGACTGCTATAAATAATCCAAGGACAGAAAAAAGCAACTTAATACAATTGGAAAAATTGAATTTCCAAAGATACATGAGCCAACACAAGCTTACAAACAAATTGATGCGTGTCGCAATCACCAACGATAAATTACCAGAACTCTGTTAATATCTTCTCTAGAACTTCGATTGAATTTGGCCGACAATATTCTTATCAACTTGGAATGCTTTGGCAAGAATGTCCATGGCAACATATCCGGAGTTGACCCAAGTTCAAAACCATTGTCATTCGCAAGCCAGTTCCTCCAATACCAAAAAAAAAAAAAAAAAAACGAGTGATGACACGTAATGACAGGGTTTTGGCTACCGAGAGCCGCAATAGTGACGGCATTTACGGAACCGGTATTTCTCTGGAAATGGACAAGGCCCTGAGGGAAGACGAACACATCGCCCTTTGCAAGACCTTGGAGATGAGGCGATTGTTGGGGTCGGAGGTGATGAACCCTACTTCGAGGGTCCCTTCCAACACAACCAATGTCTTGGTTGCAAGCAGGTAAGCGTGGGGTGGGTAGATTCTATTAGAAATTTGTTTGTTAAAAAAAAAAAAAAAAGAGTGCATTTTCCTTGTCTTACATGGGAAAACAATTAATATCTTGGTTGCTATTAATAAATGTGGGATTTCTTTTGTGTATTTAAATGAATGATTGGGTGTGGGCATGAAGATGCCTAGAGTGTTGGGGCCTGGGAGCTGAGCCACCAACACCGGGGTAACCATTGAACTGACCACGTTCGATGCGTTGCCTGGAATTTAATTAGCACTAATCATTTTGTTATTTTATTTTTGTTTTTTATTTCGTATGGTTGTCTTATTAACTTTAATCAATTCAAAGGTTGTTTCGTTTATTGAGAATTTTTGGAAATTTAAAAAGTTAATAGATAATAATTTCGAAATTTTATTTATTAAATAATAATAATTCTTTTTATTCCGAAATTTTTTGTGTCTTTTAAAAAAAAACCTTTGGAAAAGATACTTGTTCAATTTACAACTTTTCTTGAAGGGTTGCAATTGTTCGTTCTTTCAACTTATTCCGAATGGACGCCTTTGTTAATTTGGACAATTTTCGAAATGATACATTTGTTCATTTTGCAACCTTTTTACGAAGAGTTATTTACGTTTTAAGAATATATATATATATATATATATATATATATATATATATATATATGTTGGTTTTCAAAAGAAAAGTTGGGTGATCATTTTGAGACTTCTTTCTTAAAAACTATAGCCATCTTTTCAATTGTTTTCTAGAAAGATCCTGGAGAAATACTATAATTGTTATCTAGTACTCTCATTTAAGACCTTATTATATCTTTGAGGAATTTTGCCGGTGACTATTAGTAACTTTGTGGAGCAAATAAATCCTTAAAGAAAATGATATCATGCCTTAAAATCCGACTTAATTACTCTAAAGATCCGACTTCATTATTCTACCTAATTCGAAGCCATATTTTCTCAATAGATTCCCCATGGTGCGTAATCAATGCGGGCCATGGAGATGTCGAGAGTGTTGAGGCGTGGTGAGCTAAGCCACCAACACCGGGGTAACCCTTGAACTGACTGCGTTCGATGTGTCGCCTGGAAGATGGAGGCCACTGAAAGAGAAGTCATTTGCCTGAACCGTTTTGGGGTCCTTGCAGGCCAGGCCATTCACAAGCACTGCCAATTTGAATGGGAAAATAACTAATTAATATGACTAAAGCAGTACATGATACTGTGCATCACTAATATACAGACAAAACACACCCTAATTAACAACGCCTTTCTCCAAATAGCTAGTAAATATTAATTCCGTAGCAAAGAAAAATAAAATCATTGTCGACTCGTTCTTTTAGGGGAAGAAGAGATGCTACCTAGGACAAGGTTCTAGTGGAATCTCTTGTGCATGCATATCCCAATTGCTCCAGTACATAATCACACCAATTTCTAATTCATTAGTTCTTCCCCATCAGCTCTAGATTAGAGATCCATACATATCTCCCAACCTAACTCTGCAATAATAATTAGAAACTCAAGGAAATAAACTGCAAAACTCTCAATTCTAAAGCTTCAAATTAACTTTTTTCGAGAGGTCTACTAGGTCAAATGTGTAACGAAATGAAATAACTCTCCTAGAAATTAGCTCCACTAGAGCTCTGCTTTTCGTTATTATTATTTTATTTTATTTTTGGATAAGTGAAGTTAACATTGCAAAATAACATATGTTTTGAGTGAGAATGAGATAAGCACTTGCAAAGCAGGGCAAGCACCTTTTGGAATTGAAACCGGGGAATAATGTCTGCTTCATTACAATTTAGTTAGATGGGTCACCAAAAGCAAATATATCAAACATTCTCATTCTAAACTCTTCTGTTCTGGCCTCTAAACAACCTTTATGCAAAGATGATGTACTGCAGTATTTTGCCTGCTGTGCCAGCTTGAGCGACACAGAAATCTTGCAGAGGACTAGGATCAGCAGCAGCTCCAAAAGTGAACAAAACGCCCAAGAAACAAATCAAGAGGACACTCTTTGCCATCTCCGAAATCAAAATCTTCACGAGACGATCTTGCTTAGTTTCTCAAGTGCAAGGAGATAAGTGCTTGCTGGGGGTGGATGATGAGATAGCCTGAGCAGAGACCAAGCAATTTATACACGCGCGAAAGCAGAAGCAAACGAAGATTCGAATGTGAATAAAATAAAGTAAAATAATAAATATTCACATGAAATTAGCAGGCCAGTCTCTCTGCGAAAGAGTCATATAGAACTTAGTTGTTCAAAGGAATCTATGTTGCCGCCGAGCAGAATACGGACGTCCTGTCCCTAAAATAGCGATGGGAATGGAGGGATAGGTATATTAGTATTAGCGACGGCAACTTCACGCGGAAGAGCCAATCAGCGACGATATCTCTTGGCCAAGTTTTATTAATTTAAAATCTTGTTGCCTAAAATGTAAGGAACTATGTGTTTATTCTATTTAGATTAGTCCATTTGGTTTTTGTTCTATTGCGTGTCCAAAAGCTCAGGCAACAATTTATTTGGTACTTCGATGTCACTTAAACTTTTAGATGAGTTGAGTATTATATTCCATGTAATTAATTAATGTGCGAAGGTAGAAAAGAGGGTGGCTAGCCTGGAATGATCCGGTCTTGATGAACAAATTGGTCTTTTAAATGATCTAACGAGTAGCTGTGGATGCACGTCATGACATCAAGGCAAAGGTAGCGTTATTTAAAATACAATTTGAATCATCCTCTTATAGTTGTTGGAAATTAATCCAGAGAAAACAAACAATTGTTGGAAATTAATTCAGATAAAACAAATTGTTTATTGTAATCAAAATATCAATATAATGGAGATGAGGTATGGATATTCACATCTCCTTAAAGCGATTAGTTCCTGCAAATGGTGCTTTGCAAATTCACGAACTATGCCTTCCAAGATACAACACCTCAAACTTGTTTGGATTAGTATTATGCAAATAGGATTTAGTCAAACCATTCAATTAAACCAGCACACCCAGAAAAATTAGAAGAGTAGAAAAGCATATCAAAGTTTTTTGGAATCAAGTCGAAAAAACCAAAAACTGTTTTGAATCTCTATGCTCCTATCTATTTATAAAGCTTTTTAGTTCATATACATAAGAGATAGATGAATTAAATAGATGCATGTATCCACGAAATTCATGAATCAAGAGATACATGAATCCAAAGACACATGAATTCAAGAGATTCGTGAATTCAATAAATACATGAACTAAAAGATAAATGAATCTAAGAAATTTATGAATTCAATAGATACGTGAACAAAAAAATTTAAGAATTCATAAATTCAATAGATACATGAATAGAAAAGACGTATATTAATTTATTGGTTTTCATTGATCCATTAACCATAATTATAACAATAGTTTCACGTCATATGAATTTCCAATCTTTATTTGAATGATTTATCAACTTTTTTCTATTAAGGTAATCAAATCTCATTGAGCTAACTACCAACATTTGTATGGCTTTTTTGGGAAGCTTCTTTTCGATCACTTGAATGCCATGAGGTATGTATAGCACTCACTTTAGTATCATAACTTTTTTTGGATCACTTGAGTGCCATATAAGTTTTTTAATCGATTGTTTAAGTGCGATAACTTTTTTCAAAAACGTTCATTACAAGTGCCATGCCATATCAAATTTCCAGCACTTAGGTGAACATTTTTTTAAAAAAATGTTGACATTTAAATAATCAATTAAAAGTCATGACATTTAAATAATCAATTAAAAGTCATGACATTTAAATGATTTTTTTTTTAAAAATTATGTGAGTGGTTCCAAGTTCTGTTTATGTTGCACTTGGCATTTGAAACCTATTTATTAGATCAAGTTCCTCATTTTTTGAAACCTATAATTTAGCCTACATACTATTTTACCTAGAACCTATTTATTATGAATTCATGGGTTCTAATTTTTGTGGCTAATAATATACTTTTGAAAAGGTTGAGTTTAAACTTGAATAAAACAGATGAATATATCTTTGAATAAATTTTAAATTGTATAGTATATTTTTCTAAATAAAAAAATAATGAATTTATAGAAATCCTATTATTTTAAAAGTTATACCCCATATAACAATACACTATCTATAATTTGAAACTCTTTTGTCATTTGAACAAGTCTCTTTATAAAAGAGCAAATATCAGTCATTTAGAATTTTACATTTAGGATTCACATACTGCCTATTTCTTTTCATCCATATCACTTAATTAAAAGACCACTTATTTTAATAATATTATCATTTATTATTTTTATTGTAGATTATTTTTTACGTGAATAGATTCACATGATTTTAATAGCTTACAATCAAATTAGTCATAGAAAAAGTTAGCATAGAAAAAAAAATACAACTTTCAAGCCAACTCGAAGTATATATGTTACTGATATTGATGCTAATTAAAGCATAACTAATTCCACATGAGTTATTTGCTTTAGTGCAATGAAAAGTTACACTAAATAAATAATTAAACTTAGTTTCGAGAAATGAATATTTTTTAAATAAATTTTGTTAATTTATAATGTGCTTTATTTTATTTTCATTATAAGAAGATTAAATGGATGATAATAATATAAATAAAAAAAGTGTTGATGATTATCTAATGAATGTAATAAGATATTTAAAAAACCAAATTGCAATTTAGTCAAAGCATAGATTATATGTATATATGTATGTATGTATGTATGTATGTATGTATGTATGTATATGTCTATATCATAGGGACGCGTTTTTTGCAGTTCCTCTTTAGCTTATACACACCCTAAAACAATGTTTTGACTATATCATCTTTTATGGTCCTTTTTTTTATGATTGAGGAATCGCCGAAAATCACCCTTTGAAGATCACACGACCCTCCGGTGTTTCGGTAGCACCATCAAGCCTCGTCGCAAGTGATTATTTAAACGTAAAATCTCGAGGGGTTGGTCCCAGTAATCCACCCCTGGGAACCCCACTTAAGTTAGTGTGGAATGCAACGAGAGAGCTCAAACAAACACTCAACCTTGGCAATGAGAGAGAAAACACACATCGACTGTGCTGTCCATGGGTGGGTTTTATGGTCCTCTTTTTTAGTACATTATACCACAATAATTAATGTTAAATGCGAGGCCCACTTTGTCCCCTTTTCACTTTGTTCTTTCTTTTTCTTCATTATCTCCGTGTTCTTTCTATTGCTTGTACGATCAGCAGTTCCTAGGCATGAGGTGTAGAAATAGGATGCTCGAGCTGATAAAGGAGGAGCTGGTGATAGTTAACAATAGGAGTGTGCATGGTTCAAGCGAGCAGTTCCCAACCTAGAACTGGAACTGCACGCTAAGAACGGGTTCTGAAAAATTGGAACCGGGAACCGCCCGCTAGTTGCATGGATCCACCCGATAATCGGCCATCGGTCGAGTTCCAAGTGGATCCATAAAACCGATCTAACCTCCATGCCTTCCCCTTTTCACCTTCAACCGATCGTGACCCTCACTCCACTTTTGTCTCGGCCACCACCACCATCTTGGCCACTACCTTCGTCGTCTCCCACTCCTCCCTCAAGACCGACAATGAAGAGGACAACGGGGATGATGAGCCGTTCTTAGACCTAAAGTTCACTCGTCCCCAAAGATAAGGATGATGGGGAGAAGCCTGAGGAGGGGGAGGAGGAAGAGGGGAGGTAGAAGTGAGACAAGCCCAACAACGAAGAGAACAATAGTGACATTGAATGTAGAGGTGGCGACGACGTGGAGAAAGAGTTCAAGTTCGAGGGAGGAAAAGAAAATTAACTCACTGTTTCGCCGAGTTCAGACTAGGACTCAATGGGAGATGAGTAGATCCGAAGGTGAATCGGAGAGGAAGAGGAAGCTCAAGGAGATTTTGAACTGAGAGAGATGAGATGAAGTAAGAGAGTAGTGAATTGAGACAAGATGGTGATTGGAGCCCTAAATTTTAGATTTGCTAATTTTGATTTTTTTAATATTAAAAATTATATATATTATTATAATATAACCGGTCTGGTTTGAGTGGGCGAGTGGGCAAATTCGCCCATAGAATAGGAATAGGACCGGTTCCCTTAAGAACCACTAGTTCGAGCAGTCTGGGCGGATCCCAGTTCTTTTGCACACCCTAGTTTACAAGAAGAAGGGTCAGCTCCGACGGAGTGGAGGGCAACAGTGGAGAGGAACTTTCACAAGATGGACAAGGATGTGAAAGCAAGTGATTAGAGCATGGTGGTGATGCATAAGAGGTGCAGGTGCGAGCTCCACCTGCCGAATTGCGACATTGTCAGGTCGACGCCGCTATCCCCATCGTCAACCCCAACAAGATCTTTGTTGCTAACTACGATGACTCCGATCTCACCAAAAAATTCCCTTTATATCATTTTGTTCACTTTTGCACTATGTACTTAATTCTGTTAACCAATAAAACTCATCCTCAATATGGCAAGGATGGAGGAGGTAGGGTTGGAGTAGTTGAGATCAAGTCGAACTTTAGCGAAGATGGTTTAAAATGCTGCAATTGCTTCAACGGCAACAATAGATAATGACGAGTCCAATGACAAAATAGACATCTTCAATAGCTCTGCCGAGTCATTGACCAACAGATTGTTAAGCAATGCCTCCAATGCTCTCAAGGTGAAATGTTGCTTCTCTCAAGCTAGGATTACTCCATTTGCAAATCCAAACAGGGTAAATCCTCTCTCTCTCCTCTCTAGTTCATCAAGTTCATCACCATCGATTGGATCTTCATCCTCAAAATCGTTGAGGCACACAGTGGGGTCAAGTGACACCTCCCCAATCTTATTCCCCTTCATAGCGAAGTAGAAGATAATCAGGAAAGTCTCAACAATGGCAAGTTTGAGATCACTAGGGGCGGCAAGGTGATGGAGCAAGCAAAAAGCGTGGACAATGGAGCCTTTAGGATTAAAGGCACAATGGAGGAAATAGGTGGAGCAAGTAGAGAGGAAGAAGAGGATGATGAACAAGCAAAGAGAGAGAATGGAGTGATACAAAAGAAAAAAAAAAAGAACCGACTAATAAAAAGGGACACAAAATGGGCCCCACATTTGACTTTGATAATCATTGGTGGGTATAGTGCACTAAAAGATGGGAAATACAAAGAATGATATCATCAAAATACTATTTCAAGGGAGTTGATAAGCTAAAGAGAGAGTGCAAATAGCATGGCTATACTTATATATATTCTTTAATTTGGGAACAACTTCCATTTATTTATTTTATGTGCTGAGGAAACTTAACATTATATCATCTTTTTCTGCCACATACTAATGTAAACCTTCATTAAATTTGATATTCTTTTACAAAATTATAGAATGCGACAACTATGCAAGTCTCATCTTTTTCTCATACATCATATCTTACTACGAAATTAATAATTCAAAGATATAGGCATTTCAATGCAAAGCACAAGTTAAGTAACTACTTAATGCAATGGGCCCTTCACTTTAAAATACAGTGAGATCCTTCAATTTAGATTGTGCATAGTATTCAAGCATCTCAATTTTTAAATTATATGGATCTTACGCGGCAAGGCCTACTAATAAGGGTTCATATATATTGAACTACATGCATCCCTATGCACCCCATTCATCTAAAATTTTTTTTGTATGTACAAGTGTGTGCATATCCAAATATTTACTTCAATTAATCAACTGAAGAGTAGATATATTGTTATCATTTTCTATTATTGGTCATGAAAATCCACTATGCTTAATTACCCTTTAGAAAGCAAAATCTAAGCTCATTTCGACATAACATTTACCTTACATACATTACGGTGAAATGTCTCTGATTTTGACGATGTTACTTTGATACCTCTATTGAATATATCACCGCCTATCTCTCGTGACTCTTCGTGTTTTGGTTGAAAGGCTGTTCAGTTTCCAACGGAAGCTGTTTCGGCACACATATTAAAGTGTCTTTATTACTATTTATTTAGACATGTCTTTTCATATATCTAAGGAATGTTAAAAGTCATGCTTTAAGCCTATATATAAACGAGTCTTGTAATCGTTTCAAAATAGAGAGTGAAAAGTTTTTTTTTTTGTTTTTTCTACAAGTAGTATATTCATCTCCTTCCTTAAAGGGCTTCTCTTGTGAGAGTGTTGTGAGAGTGTTATCAGAGTTGTGCGATTCTGATATTCAATAATTGGTATCAGAGCAAGGTTATCTAGGACCGAAAGCATGGTTGTCAGGGACTGTGAGTCAAGTCTTTTGGAGCGTAGTTCATGAAAATGGTGGTCAAGACCATTATTTGTGCGTAGGAAGTCGAGGACCGGAATATGTCGAAGTTTTGCCGATGTACAATCAGGGACTATGATCGATTGGTCGAGGATCAAGGTTTCTTAGAGTAGTGCTAGGCATTATTTCAAGTCAAATGGTATATATTTCAAATTTGACGAATGGCATTGAGAAGCTCAACAACTTCAATTACAATAATTGGAGTGTCCAGATGCAGTTTTATTTGCTAGGTCAGGATTTGTGGGATGTTGGTGGCCGCAACACCACAGCACCCAGAGACGATGATGCACAAAGGAGATGGAAGATAAAAGCGGGTAAGGCTCTTTATGCTCTTGTTGTAACTATCAAAGATGATTTATTGCCGCACATTAGGAGCACGTAGACTCTAGGGAGGCGTGGGATAACTTGGCAGTGTTATTCACAAGGTCGAATGATGCCAAGCTACAAAGGCTGGAGAACGAGGAGCTGTCAATGTCACAACAAAATATGACGGTGAGTCAGTATTTCTCCAAAGTTAAATTTATTTGTGACGAAATTTCAAAGTTGGATCCCGCTAATGCCATCTCAGAAACAAAAATGAGAAGAATTATTATTCACAGGTTAAAACCGGAATATAACGGTATTATTATGGCTACTCGTGGATGGGCAACTCAATCGACATTGACCGATATGGAGAATATTCTGGCTAACCAAGAGATTTTAGATAGTCAAATGTCTAAGGTTTTGATTAAGGAAGAAAAAAGTGACATCTTCAGTGATAAATGAGGGTTCAAGGGCTAGAGGCGAACTAGTACTAACAATAAAGATGGCAAGTCTAGGAAAAGCCATGTCGAATGGCAAAAGCAACCAGCTCATGAAGGATGACAAAAGCGTCTAGGAGAGTTGAGCCTTCGACCAAGGGGAGCCGGGCGATGCGATGGCCAAAGACGTAGTGGATGATGTTAGTCTACGGCAAGGAGGGCCACTTTGCCAGAGATTGTCGACCGAAGAAAGTTGAAGGAAATGTCACAGCATCATCAAAGAGGAATTATTTCAATGAAGATAAGGAATGAGATTTTCAAACGCCTGTTGCAATAGTGGTGTCAGACGAGTTCGCTGCATCTTCCGTAGTCAAGTTAAATGATGCAATGGCAATAATCTCTGTAAGTGAAAACTTGACTAATTATGATTATGACTAGATTGTTGATTCAGGGTGTTCGAGTCATATGATTGGAGATCAAGGCAAACTGTTGAACATGCGTAATTATACCGGAGGATGTGTTGTTATTACTACATACAACTCAAGGTTGTCAATTACTCATATCGGCAAGACAATGATAACTCCTCGGTTCAATTTACAGCAAGTTGAATTGAAAAGTGTGTATCATGTGCCAGGAATGAAGAAGAATTTATTGTTTGTGTCCCAGCTCACAGACTTGGGTAATTATGTGGTGTTCGGTCCACAAGATGTTAAGATGTATCGAAGTTTGAAGCCCACTAGTCGACCAATCATGGAGGGACATCGGTCCACAAGATGTCTGCTCAAACGGCATACGTAAACAAAACCCTAGGGAATGATACGCCCGATTTATGGCATGCACGGCTTGGGCATGTAACTTATGACAAGTTGAAGGTAATGATGCAAAATAACATGCTGAGGGGTCTTCCCCGGTTGGAAGTGCAAGAAAATGTGGTTTGTGTCGGGTGCCAATACGAGAAGGCACATCAACTTCCATATGAAGAATCGTCATTCAAAGCTCGGATGCCTCTCGAGCTCGTTCACTCGGATGTGTTTGGTCAGTGAAGCAACAATCTATTAGTGGATTCGAGTATATGATCACTTTAATCGACGACTTCTCCAGGTATGTCTGGGTTGATTTCATGAAGGAAAAATCTGAGATTTTTTATTAAATTTAAGGTGTTTAAGGAGAATGTTGAAAGTGAAGTAGGTAGAAAAATTCATTCCCTATGCATCGATAATGAGAGAAAGTACACTTCCTACGAGTTTACGAAGTATTTGCAAGAGTACAAGATACGTCAACAATATACTTGTCTGTATACACCACAACAGAATGGTGTTGCCAAAAGAAAGAATCGACATCTAGCTGAGACATGCAGAAGCATGTTGCACACAAAGAATGTTCCACCGAGGTTTTAGGCTGACAGGCTGCCACAAGTAAGGCTTGGTTTTATGTCACCATACGAGAAGTTATGGAATCGCAAGCCTGTGGTAAGTCACTTTAGAGTTTTCGGATGTGTATGTTATGCATTTGTGCCTGATCATCTTTGCAGCAAATTCGACAAGAAGGCAGTCCGCTGCATATTCGTGAGATATGATGATCAACGAAAGGGGTGGAAGTGCTGCGACCCTACAATAAGGAGGTGCTATACTTCAAGGAATGTGGTATTCGATGAAGTGTCGTCTTGGTGGTCACCTCAAGCAGTCGAATTGCCAAATTCACAACATTTTGACGAAGAGGTTGAAGAAAGGCTGAAAGAATTCAATGAGAATCAGCTTGTTGAAAAGGATGCCGAAAAAAATGTCGAAGCACAATCACCAGGATCGACAAGTTCATCTAGTGAGCATCCAAGGTCGACAGAAGAACTTCGAACAAGTCAAGTCAAAGAACTTGAAGAGGAGGAGCCTCAACTTCGGAGATCGACGAGGCAAAAGAAGTCAAACCCCAAGTATGCCAATGTAGTATTGACTGAAGATGTTGGCATGGTTGAACCTTCGACATATGAAGAAGTCTCGAAGAGTACAGAATGGAGGAAGGCCATGGAAGAAGAAATCCTCGCACTAAAGAAGAATGAGACATAGGACTTGGTACCGAAACCTGAAGAGGTACATCATATTTCTTGCAAATGGGTTTATAAACTTAAAACTCAACCGTACAAGTCAATTGAGAGGTATAAAGCATGTATAGTGGTTTGAGGATTTTCGCAAAAATATGGGGTTGATTATGAAGAGATCTTTAGCTCGGTGGCAAAGGTTACCACTATTCGAGTTCTATTAGCACTTGCAACAAACAAGTTGTGGAATGTGTGGCAAATGGATGTGAAGAATACTTTCCTGCATGGAGAACTCAAGTGAGAGATATATAGGGAGCAACCGGATGGCTTCAAGAGCAAAATTCATCCAAAATATGTCTGCAAACTAAAACAAGCATTATATGGCTTGAAGTAAGCCTCGAGAACGTGGTATGGAAAAATTGCAGAATTCTTGTTGAAGAATGATTATAATATAGCTCCAGCAGACTCAAGCCTGTTTGTGAAGGCAGAATATGGAAAGGTTGCAGCTGTGCTGGTTTATGTGAATGATCTTATCATTACTGGAGATGATGAAGATGAAATATGTCGAATTAAAGCCAACCTCTCTGTGTGGTTCCAGATGAAGGAGCTTGGAGAACTAAACACTTTTTGGGGCTCGAGATTGATAGGACAAAGGAAGGATTATTCCTATGTCAACAAAAGTATGCACGAGATTTCTTGAACAAATTTGGAATGCTTGATTGCAAACCTATATCTACTCAATTGGATGGCAACGCAAAGCTATGTGCTGAAGAAGGTCAATAGCTTAAAGATTCGACTATGTATAGGCAACTGGTTGGTGGTCTAATTTACCTTACCATAACTCAGCCTAACATCTCTTTTGCAATGGGAGTAGTGAGTCGATTCATGAAGAAGCTAGGAAAGCCTCACTTGGATGCAGCCAAGTGTATATTGAGATATATAAAGAAGACTTTTGATTTTTGGCTTTTGTATAAAAATGGATCATCGAGTGAATTGGTCGGTCATTGTGATGCCGACTATGCTGGAGATCAACACACACGACAATTAACTACTGGATACTCGTTTAATCTTGGATTAGTAGTAGTATCCCGGTGCAGTAAAAGACAACTGACTATGTTGTTGTCTACAACAAAGCTGAATATATAGCAGAAGCAATGGCAGCTCAGGAAAGCACATGGCTAGTGTAGTTATTGGATGATCTTCATCAGTCAATAGGTTATTCAACAATATTGTATTGTGATAATGTATCCACTATAAGCTTGGCAGAGAATTCAGTTTTCCATGCTAGGACTAAGCATGTGGAAGTCCACTATCACTTTCTGCGAGAGAAAGTGTTGAAGGGCAAGATCATGATGAAGTACATCAAGACAGGTGATCAAGTTGCTGATATTTTCACCAAAGTTCTTGGAGCTACAAAGTTTGAAGAGTTTTGAGCTTAGCTTGGTATGGTCACGAGGACTATCCTTAGAGAGAGTAGTCGGTGAGGGGGAGTATTGAATATATCACCGCCTATCTCTCGTAACTCTTTATGTTTTGGTCAAAAGACTATTCAGTTTCCAACGAAAGCCGTTTCGGCACACATATTAAAGTGTCTTTATTACTATTTATTTAGACATATTGTCTTTATTACTATTTATTTATACATGTCTTTTTATATATCTAAGGAATGTCAAGATAAACAAGTCTTGTAATCGTTTCAAAATAGAGAGTGAAAAATTTTTTTTCAGCAAGTAGTATATTCATCTCATTTCTTAAAGAGCTTCTCTTGTGAGAGTGTTATTAGAGTTGTGCGATTATGATATTCAATAACCTCATGTATTTTCAACAATGGAACAAAACGTTCCACAATGAAAAGGTAATAGATATGGCACATTTTCATCTTTATCTTGCTAAATTGCCTCTAATTGATGATGCGGAAGCCACGTAGATGTAATATAACCAATGGCGGAGAGAGAGAGAGAGAGAGAGAGAGAGAGAGAGAGAGAGAGAGAGAGATTTTTTAATTTGGGTCATATATAATAAACCATTCAAGGACAATACTGGAAAATACAATCACTAGAACAGAAAGTTGAATTTTCAAAGATACATGGCCAAACACGAGTTTAAACAAACGAATTGACGGACTTTGCTCTCAAACAACATTATCTCACAAGCTCCCCACAAGTTGAATTTTCAAAGATACATGGCCAAACACGAGTTTAAACAAACGAATTGACGGACTTTGCTCAAACAACATTAACACAACATTATCTCAAACAACTTTGCTCTCCCATTATCTCACAAGTTTTTCTCTAAAATTTTGACTGAATTTGGCCAACAACAGTTTTATCAACTTTGAATGCCTTGGCAAGAATGTCTACAGAAATATCAGGCATCGACCCAAACACGACATTAGCAATTGTAATGACACCAGGGTTTTCGCTACCAAGAGCTGCAATGGCAAGTGCATTCCCAAAACCAGTATTTCTCTGGTAATGGATAAGGCCTTGAGGGAAGACAAACACGTCACCCTTTTGCAAGATCTTGGAAATGAGGCGGTTGTCTGGGTTGGAAGTGATGAACCCTACTTCGAGGGTTCCTTCCAAGACTAGCAAAATCTCGCTGGCTCGTGGGTGAGTGTGGGGTGGGTTGATTCCCCATGGCACGATGTCGATGCGCGCCATGGAGATTCCGAGAGTGTTGAGCCCTGGGAACTGGGCCACGGTCACCGGGGTGACCTTGGAGCCAACAGGGTTTGATGTGTTGCCTGGAAGATGGAGCCCACTGAAGGAGAAGTTATTTGCGTGAACTGTTTCGGGGTCCTTGCATGCTTGGCCATTCACGAGAACTGTATTGTGAGCAATAAAAATTGAATCAGTGAAGCACCAGATGGACTATAAGCCTTCTCTAGTAGTAGTTTGCTCATTATTTTGCCGGGAAATGTCTTGTCCTATGAATTACATCAAAGCATGCTATCAGGGCTTTATCTAGTCAAATGAAAGCCGCTCTCAGATTACATGACCGATTCATTCTACGAAATAACTACGCAGAAGCCAAAGTTCTACTAGGGAAAAAAGTAGCACCATCAAAACTCTTCACTCAGTCACGAGCATGAATTGATTACCTGAACTGCCAGCTTCAGCGACACAGAAATCCTGGAGAGGGCTATAATCAGCAGCTGCAAAAGCAAACACCAGACCCAAGAAACAAATCAAAAGCACACTTTTCGCCATCTCCGAAAGCAAAAACCTCCGCAAAATGAAGAGATCGAGTTTAACTTTCAATGGTGACGTTTCTCTCTCTCTCTCTCTCTCTCTCTCTCTCTCTCTCTCTCTCTCTCCGTGAGTAATCAAGATGGCTTTTGTTTGTTGTTGTGGATGAAATGCTACGAGGAGGTCGCCAGTATTTATATGCGTGCAAGAGCAGAAGAAAACAAAGGTTCAGATAAATGTAAAGAGGGGGTTGCTTTCCAAAGAAAGAGTCTCCTCTTGGTTTTTGGCCGTCCCTTTCTATGAGAGTCCCTGTGTTGCCAAATGCAAAATGAAGGCAATTCTCTCTTGCATAATAGAGATTATAGTGTGTGGATTTATTGAGAGAGAAGGCGATTTCACGCGTAGGAAGAATTCATCAACGAAGTTGTCCCTTGACCAAGTACACGGCACGTAGCCAAAAATAGGTTCTCTTTTCTAATTTGCCATTCGGCTTTTGTTCCATTAACACATATAAGAAAACGCAAGCTCGATTAACGTGCTGCAAGAATTTTGTTTCTTACTTTGTGCTGATATAGGAAAATGACGCTTGATAAAATTCTTCTTTAAAATATTTTTTATTTTTATATATTTAAATATTTTCTTGGTAGCTAACGCATTATGGGTATGAGAATGGGGAGGCTTTAATGGAATGATTGATCTATTCATAATAGCCGTATTTTGGCTTATTGTTGCACCTCATATATATACATTAAGAACGAGATGCTTTCGTTTGCGTTTAAAATTTATGTTATTGTACTAATCTTACCTATTGATTTTTGCGTGAATACAACTCTAGCAATGTGCTTTGGTTTTCATCGATTGAATAATTATGAAACATACTTATGTGATATTTAAGTTCAAAATACTATCACATAGTTTCTTTAGGCATGAATTTTAGGCCATTTTTCAACAATTTATAAACATCATTGTACCTAGCTATCAAATGAGTGGGGACGGGTCAAGTCGGACTTGGAATAAATAGAAATTTGGTTTGACCTAATTGACTTATTTAAACTATATTGATCCATTTTTATGCAACACAATTTAAGTAACTCATACCCGACCCAATTTAGATCACATATACCTAACCCAACTTGGGCTTCAATTTTTAACAGTTTTTATCCTTAAATTTTTTGCCTCTAAAGAATGGGTGGCTCCATATGTTGACTCCTTGAATCAATGAGGAAGCTCTGATTGAATAGGGTCATTGGCATGGATTTCGTGTGGCACATGAGTAAAATGGAGACTTGGGTGAATGTTGCATAGACAAACAAGCACACTTGTGTGGACCAATTCAAGAAATGGGTTTTGGATATGGGTGAGCATCGGTTTAGGGTTAACCTAAACCAACCCAAAATCGGCCCAACCTTACCGGTCCTAGCCCAGTTCCTAGGAAAATTGGGTTGGTCTTTGGTCCTAGGATTCCTGGACTAGCACTATGCGAGTTGGTTTTTGGTCATGGGAGTTTAGAGTCGATCCAACCCAGACCAACCCTGACTATATATATATATATTATTTATAATTTTTTTATATAGGAAAACATTAAAATAAACAACGTCAACAACATTAAACAGCTCTTTAATGAGAAGTTCAAGTATCTTTACATTGTTCTTTAATAACTTAGAGCGCATTTGATAATGTTTTTGTTCCGAGAAACAATTTTGAACAAAATAGTTTTTTTTTTTTTGTTTCTATTCTAGGGAACAATTTCTGAGTATAAGAATGCACTTAGTAACTGTAAAAAATTTCTATTCCGGGAATAGAAATACGTTTGGTAAACTTGTTTAATTTTTTAATATTTTTAATATTTTTTTCTTTTTTCTTCTTTCTTTTTTTCATTTTTCATTTTTTTCTTCTTTCTTCCTTTTGGCCGATGAGGGTTGGCGACTTCACTAGCCCCGGCGAGGCTCGACCTCGCCGAGCCACCGCTAGGTCGACGTCACCCAGCGATGGCCCGGCGAGACCGAGCCTCGCTGGTGGCTAGGCGAGCTCGACCTCACTAGATTTAGGCGAGGATGAGCCTCACCGGTGACCTCGCTTAGCCACTGAGGCGACCGATGAGGCTTGGCCTCGCCCAGGTGATGCGAGGTCGACGTCGCCGGGGCTAGCGACGCTCGGCAAAATCACCGACCAAAAGGAAGAAGAAGGAAAGGAAAAAAGAAGAAATAAAAAAAAGAAAAAAAAAAGTGTTTCTCGGAATTGTTTCCAGGAACAAGAAAAAAGTTTTTTTTTTTTTTTGTATTTCTTATTTCAGTTCCAAATTTGTTCCCGATAACAAAAGTGTAAACAAATGTGTTTCTGTTCTTTTTTTGTTCCCTAGAACAAAAGAATAGAAATTTATGTCCCGGAGAACAGAAATAAAAATAAACAAACAGGCCCTTAAATTTTTAATGTCTTTTACGGTGCCAATAGTCATAATTTATGAAGGAGGAAAATGTTTTTATGAGAAGTCCTCATGGCGTTCCAAAATGGCATAAACGGTTCTTTATGGCATCTTCTTGTAGTACTCATTCTCTTCTGTCTTATATGTCCTCTTAGTTTTCAATTTGGCAAAATTGAAAGAAACAACTTCTTTGCTTGCCACTTGACACTCGCCTCCTCGCTTTGAGTCACTTGTGCCGCTTGCTCGATGCTCGCTTGGCTTATTGCTCCCCACTCGATACTCAATGGTCACCCCACTTGACCCTCACCGCTTGCCTTTCTTAGCTGACCACACTTGTCATTGAACTCATTAGGTCGATCTGGTCCTCAATTGTCATTTCAAGTGGTACAAAAAATGAAATAAAAAATTTATTGGTTGGTTCCGGATTGACCCGAGAACCGGACTGAACCCATTGGGTCAGTCCGGTCCTTAATCGCTTTTTCAATGAGCACAAAAAATGAAATAAACAATTATCGGTTGGTCTCGGGTTGACTTTGGAACCGGACCGAATTTAGGGGCTGTTTGGTTCAGCTTTCTAGAAATGCCCTTGGCAGAATGCAAATACCTTTGAGGTAAAGGGGCTTTCCAAAATGTTAGACTGTTTGGTAAACTATAACTGAAAAGTGCTTTAAGGAAATGCAAGACTGTTTGGTAAACATATATTTGAAAAGCCCTTTGGTGTAACTAAATTAAATTTTTAAATTTTAGTATTTTTAAAATTGCAAAAAAGAAACAATGATTATATAATCTTTTACATTTTCATATTGAGAATAATGTAAAAGATACATATTAGTAAATTTATTTAAAAATTATAATAAAAGAATATGATTATAGATTAGATGCAAAACTCAACTTTTGGCCAATGTTTCTTTTAGGTTTGTTTTCAACTTTGAATAGTTTTTTCTAATTATTATAATATTAATCATATTCGTTAATTAATTATCATCCTAGTATATTAATAAGAATTTGGGCTATTGATTGTCAAAAGATAAAAATGATATAGCAAAAAAAAAGGTGAACTTATTCAGCGAATGATAAAGCGACGGATTGTGGATGCTATTTTTTTTTTAGTAAACACCGCATATAAAAAGGGAGATCTTCATTAAGAAAAATAAAATCAAGTTCCTCTCATACAAATTTGACTAGAAATAGTCATTTCATGATATTAAACATGGTCATATATGTCCAAAAAAAGAAAAAAGAAATACGTCGTAATAAGTATTACAAACATCAACGGCTTTGTAAACTTATGGCTATTTCATCACGTAAACGTGCCATGTTCGAAGATACATACGAATTTGAAGCACCCACCCCTTCATTTGCATCATCATGGTCAATTGAATATCCATAATCGGGATCCAATTCTGCTTGTTCAAAATCCATGTCAGTCATGTTATTTCTCCGTATATAATTGTGCAAAGTCATTGCCGCTACCACAATTTGCACTTGTTTTTCATAAGGATAACATGGCATATGAGTTAAAATCCTCCACTTCTGTTTTAATAACCAAAGGCTCGTTCAATTGTCGAGCGTAGCGAGGAATGGGCACGGTTGAACACTTCTCGATATCCTGTAGGTGAAGGACCTTCTCGAAACTCCGGCAAATGATATCTAACTTCTTTATATGGCCCCAAATAACTAGTAGGATTTGGATATCCAGAATCTACTAAGTAATATTTACCTACATAAATATATTGTAAATTTAATCAACATATGCCAATTAAATATATGAATGTATCTAAACTATTGACTAACATACCTAGAGGAGGATGGGGAAAATGTGCATCATGTCTTCCAATAGCTTCATAAAATATACGGGTATCATGAGCTTGTCCCTCCCAACCGGCCCAAACATAGACAAATTCCATATTAAAATTACATATGGCTAACACGTTTTGAGTTGTTATTCCTTTTCGACCAATAAAACGAATTTGATCATACTTAGGTACAACCGCTGGAATATGTGTATCGTCAATAACTCCAATGCAATCCTTAAAATATGGATAAAATTGTCGATCTTTCTTGATCTTCTCTGGAACTTTTCTATATTTTGGATCAATTGGTTAGATCAAATCTTTTCCCATATCACATACTTTATCTAAAATTAAGCTGAAGTGCCTACTTATGGTTTCCCCAGAGCGTTGAAAACGCTCTTATGCTAATCTATTGCCTATACCATGTCCTAAAATATGAAGAAACATACCAACCATTTCTTTAACATTAGTATTTCTAGATCCTCGAAGGCCATAACGTGTTACTAAATCATGCGTTAAATTGTTAAATACAATCTTATGCATTCTAAACATATTGTAACACCTTATCGGATTAGCATCTTCGCCCATCAACTCTTTTAACCATACATAACCTGTATATGTTGAGGTCATGCAATATTGTTTGCAAAGGTTGGTCGCTTGATAAAGAATTGCAGCTTCAGTGACTGAGATAAGATCACTTAATTCATTTTCCTCTTGCTCATGATTTTCCCTTGTACGTGAATCATCCATAACTGTTTCAAGTAACAAAATATAAAAAGAAACAATGTATTAACCATCACATATATGCAAACTATCACATTAAGAGAACACCAAATGAAAGCAATTCTAACATCAAACATTAATTGAAATTAGGTTCACAAAGGCTACAAATAAAGATCCATAAATAGAAATAAGTGGAATGACTAAATTTCAAACATGAAAATAATAAGATGCTAACATCCTCCTATCTACGAAGACTTGATTCTTTTCTCATTTCATATTGGAGATACTTTACTTTCTTTGCATCATCCTTTAAGCTCATGAAAACTTGTCTATTGTCTATCTTTTCCTTTAAATGAGAAATTGAAAAAAAGTACAAGTTTTCTGAGGTGTCTTGGGAGGTGTCTTTTGATGTCGAATGCGGTATTCATCAAAAGGTCCAATATACTCTCCCCCGTTATCAGTTCTAATGCATTTCAATTTCTTTCCAATTTGTCTCTCAACTGAAGCCTGAAATTGCTTAAAAGCATCTAATACTTGATTTTTAGTTTTTAAGGTATAAATCCAAATTTTCCTTGAAAAATCATCTATAAAGGTAACAAAATAAAAAGAGCCACCAAGTGATTTTGTTTTCATAGGACCGCAAACATTAGAATGCACTAAATCCAATATACCTGATTTTCTTGAAGGAGGGGAGCTTTTAAATGCAATTCTGTTATGTTTTCCTGCTAAACAGTGAGCACACTTCTTTAACACTGAACTTTTCAATCCTGAAAGGAGTATCTTCTTGGCCAATATTGACAAACCCTTCTCACTGATGTGACTGAGCCTCTTATGCCATAACTCAGCTGCATCTTCGCTATCTACTGCATTAATTTTGTCTGTAGACAACTTTGTCTGCATAATGTATAACAAAGAATATTTTTCACCTCTAGCCACAACAAGAGAACCTTTGGTAAGTTTCTATTGACCATTACTGAAGGTGCTGCAATACCCCTCATCATCCAATTTGCCTGTAGAAATCAAATTTAAGCGGATATCAGGTATATGTTTAACATTATTCAATACTAACCTTGTGCCATTGCTAGTTTCTAGGCACACATCACCGATGCCTACAGCTTGAGCTAGTCCATTGTTTCCCATTTTCACATATCCGAAGTCACCTGACTTGTATGATGTAAAGAAATCCCTACGAGATGTAGCATGAACGGATGCACCACTATCAATTACCCAACTGGTCTCATGAGAAACAAAATTCACATCACCATAAAAAATTGTGAGAAAGTCTTCTTTAAGTGTAGCGACACGATTGTCATCACTGTCATTATTACTTATCTTCTCTTTACATTTCTCCTTTTGTTTCTCCCTTTTTAACTGGCGACAAAACCTCTGAATATGTCCCTTCTGATGACAATAATGTCACTCAACATTAGCAAATTTATTATACTTACATATACTTTTGTCTCGACTTTTATCTCTATTTCTCGGACCTCGAGACTCACTTCTGCCCCTTTTCTCAACAACCAAGGCATCATAATGTGAAGAGGACGATAATCTCTTCATTCAAAATACTACTCTTGGCCAAATCCATGATAATTGTACCATCCGGGGCAGAATTAGACAAAGATGTTCGGAATGTTTCCCATGAGTCTGGCAAAGTACCAAGCAACCATAGTGCTTATATCTCATCATCAAACTTGATTCCCATCGCATCCAACTGATTTATAATTCCTTGAAAAGAATTTAAATGATCAGTCAAACGAGTACCATCATGATATCTTAGAGCCATCATTTGTTTTATAAAAAATAACTTATTATTCCCAGTCTTTCGAGCATATAACTACTCGAGCTTATCCCATAAACTGCGTGCATGCGTTTCCTCAATAATATAGTTTAAAACATTATCATCTACCCATTGCTTGATATAACCACACACTTGACGATGAAATATAAACCATTCAGCGTCAGTTTTATTCTCTGGTTTCTCCTCAGCAAATACAGGCAAATAAAAATCTTTCACATATAAAAGATCTTCTATCTTCCATTTCCAGATATGATAATTCAAACCATTCAGCGTAACCATTCTACTCATATTCGTTTCCATTGTTTAACACAAGGCAAAAAAATCAAGCAATAACCTGTTGCTCTGATACCACTCTGATGGGAGAACGGTAATAATTTGAACAATATCAAATCAACGCAGCGGAATAAAATAAACTCCCCTCTTGTATAAACCTAATAGGAATCGATATAGTAGAGTAAAATAAATACCAAACACGCGAACACAAGATGATTTTTTTACGTGGAAAACCTCCTCGATGTGAGGAGATAAAAAACCACGGGACCGGAGTCTACCTAAAAATCTTTACTATCAATAAAATTGTTCTTCTCTAACAAATACTAGAGGTACATAGCAACAAACACCTCAAGAACATAATTCTTGGTAATACATATGAACTTCACAAGAGATCAAGGATAAATTTGACCAAAAACGCAGGTTTTGATCAATCCACAAAAAACCTGATGTATGGAGCTTCAAACAAAAATCAAACCGTTCAGATTCGATAAAATTGCGCCACGAACATGTTGACAAAATTTCAGCTCAATCGGACCACGAATCGACCTCCAAAGTCAGCTTGATGTAAATTAGATATTGCCCAAAACCCCAGATTTTTTGCTTTCTCTTTTTCTCTTGTTATTGTTTCCTTTTCTGCTGCTACCTCTTTATATAGATAGTGAGAAACCCTATTTTCTCATATAACTTATTATATGAGCTCAAGCCCTTTTTAGGCTTGCAACTCATTGGGCTTCCTCCACATAGGAGTGAACCCAGCTAACATGATCTATTCAGGAAATTATGTGGTTTGTGCTTTTGAATCAAATTAGAACTGTCTAATTAGATAATTAATCCACTGTGGAGTTGGATGGCTAGATTAGTTACCATGCTTAATTTGAAGGTACTCCGTATTTTATTTTTCTTTTTATATTATAATGATGCAAATTTTATTGTTTCAAGATCAAAGATGCTAATCTTTTTGCTGTGCCAATAGATTTCAATAAGTGTTGAATGTCAAAATACTATTGGTAAATGATAGATGATGAGACAAAAAAAAAAAAAAAAGAAATGTTAGGTGGCCTTTTTTCAGGTAAATATTTAATAGTTTGTCCTTAACAACTTTAATTTGCAAAACTTACCAGCGTAATAAATATGATATGAAATTACTAACACCGACTCAGAAAAATTTGCTAGTTTTTTTGGATTAAATTATTTATTAGTTTTATTTATCGACTTTCATTTGAGCTACTTACCGACATTCAATTTTTCAATTTATCAACTATTCTATTGAGTTGCCGGTTTTTATTTACCTTGGTTAGCAATCAGTTATATTTACTAACTATTTTTAAAGACCACCCCCAAAATTGGCATGACTCAAACAATTTTTCTCCCATTAGATTTCACAAATATTGGGCTCAAACTCTCATTAAACTTACATACCAAAATTTATTTGATTTTTTCAATTTGCCAACTTTTTATTAATCTTTTACAAATTTATTGGTAAGCAACTCAAATGAGAGTTTGTAACCCAAATCTAGTTGGTAATTTTATTGGAGAAGTTTGCATGTCACAAAAATAAAGGTTGATAATTTCATAAAATAGTTGGTAAATTTAAGCCATTGGTAAGAAACGTTAATAAGTTAGTAAGTGATAAAAGAAGGTTTTTGTGACAGAAAAGAGATGGCTATTTATAAAAGCCAAATAAGCATTGGTAACTTACTCAAAAAGGAGTTTTTATCCGTAATATTATTCAATGAGTTAATTGGAGAAAACTTGGTAATTGTTTGATGATACAAAAGAAGAAGGAAGAGGAGGGAGGGGAAAAAAGAGAAAAAAAAAAAGGTAAAAAGATTAAAAATTAAAAAATAATTCAAAAAATAAAATATTATTAAAAAATTTGTTGTCGGCACCGGTGATGACCACATCGGCGTTGGCTGACCAATTTTTGCTAGAATAACTGAACGACACAATTATAAAAAGTTTAGGAGTTAATCAGTTAAAAAAAATATATAATTGAATTGGCACAATTGCAAAATGTTTATAACTTTTTTGGTAATTCTCCTTGATCTTCTTCCTTTGTTTTCGATCAAAATTGTTTGGCGGCATTCTTCCTTTCTTGAATGATATAACAATAGTTTCACCGCTTTTATTAAAACATGTTAGAAAATGTATATGTTTCAAATATAAACCAAGTAGCCTTTAGGAGTATGTTTGTTTTAAGTGAAAGTGTTTTTTGAAAATTATTTTTAGGATTTTTATCTATTTGATTCACCAAAAACGACTCAACCAAAATTACTTTCTAGTATACAGTAAAAACCCTTTCCGAAATTTGGAAAGTGATGGCCGCAGATCTCACTCCTCTCTTTGCTCGCACACTTTCGTCTTCGAATCGTCCTCCAAAGCAGTGCTCGATCCCTCTCCGCCGTCTCCTCCAGCCTTTGCTGCGAACGAGTCGCCTCATCGGTGCAATCCATCGAAAAAGCAAAGACCGGCGACATCAAAGTCATCTCCGAAGGTTGAGATGCCTCTTTCTAAGGCCAAGGCTTGGATCTGGAGCCGATCTCCTTCGCCGCCACACCAAGGAAGTCAAGATGGTGCCCTTGGAGATCTTCTCCTCCTCGTAATGGATCACGAACTAATCATTTTTCATCAAATATCACCAAATAAAGGAAAATTAACAATTTTTCTGAAAAATAATTTCTGAAATCATTTTCTTTTATTGAGCGTTCTCCCAAACAACAGCACCCTTATTTTCTAAACCTACCCACAACTGTAATCAATAATTTAGAAAACTCATATACCACCTGATCATTTAGAAACGAGTTAAAAAAATGGGCCTACAACCCCTATTAGCATCTCTCACCATAATTACTGTATCTATTGCGATCGTTTTTAAGTGCGTTGATACATCTTCTCTGCCAGCATTTTCAGAACCTTGCTAACGCCAACAATGAATTTTTGTTATTGGGGTAGATTTTACTATTTTGAAGATATTGATAAAGCAAAAGTAAAGTTCTCTGGATATTAAAGTAATGATATTAGTTGATCGTCAATCACATTTGTCGTTTACTAAAGGAGTATGACATGTCAACATTATATATTTGCTGTATGTCAAGTGTATCTAGTTAAATTTACGATTTGCAAATAGTCATTTTGATTGCTTTCTAAAAGCCATATCTTGTCCATGGTAGGCTGGTTACATCTTAAAAAATTCATATTCAAAAGAACGTAACTCTTGATCAATGTGAATATAAGGTTCAAAGCTCAAATTCCATGGAAGCGAGCTTCACTACGCCTTCATGATCGTCAACAATTGGTTAGTGTGTGGTTGCAGACGAAGGCGGCCCGGCCCAGTTGGCAAGAATCGCCTCACCAGCGGTTGACGGGGTTGGCCTCACCCAGACCATTGCAGGCAAGGCTGCCTTGCCGTCGGCCGACAAGACCTTGGAGGTGAGTCTCTTTTCTCTGAACAAGATGAACAAGAAGAAGAAAAGAGAAGTTATAGAGAGAGAGAGAGAGAGAGTATGTTACATTGAGAGAAAGTAATGGTCAGAGAGAAGAGATGGAGTAATTTGATAAGTGGGATCTACCTTGCCACATGTCAATCAATTAATGGAGTGTTCTACTGTTAACATGGAAAATCAGATCCACACAATATTTTATCGAGTAAAAGTAACTATTAAATCGGATCACAATTGTAAATTACAAATCAGTCAATGACGATATTGTAAACAATAATTAATACAACGGAAGCAAAACACCAGCCTAAACAGATCAATTAATAAAATCTGCTCTCAAACAACATTATCTCACTTGCTCCCCGCTAGTTTCTTGTCTAAAATTTTGATTGAATTTGGCTAACGACAGTTTTATCAACTTGGAATGCCTTGGCTAGAATGTCTACAGAAATATGAGGCATCGACCCAAACACAACATTAGCGATTGTAATGACACCAGGGCTTTGGCTACCAAGAGCTGCGATAGCCACTGCATTCCCAAAACCGGTATTTCTCTGGTAATGGATAAGGCCTTGGGGGAACACGAACACGTTACCCTTTTGCAAGATCTTCGAAATAAGGCGGTTGTCGGGGTTGGAAGTGACGAACCCTACTTCGAGGGTTCCTTCCAAGACTAACAAGATCTCGGTGGCTCGTGGGTGAGTGTGGGGCGGGTTGATTCCCCACGGTGCGATGTCGATACGCGCCATGGAAATTCCGAGAGTGTTGAGCCCTGGGAGCTGGTTCACGGTCACCGGAGTGACCTTGGAGCCGACAGGGTTTGACGTGTTGCCTAGAAGATGGAGCCCACCGAAGGAGAAGTCATTTGCCTGAACTGTTTTGGGGTCCTTGCAAGCTAGGCCATTCACGAGCACTTTATTGTGAGGAACAAAAATTGAATTAGAAAAGCAGCAAATAGTTTTTACTGGTACAACTTGCAACTTGCAAGATGAGGGGGCAACAAATAATACTGATGGGTTTTAAGAATCTCCAGAACATCATCTTTGCTTTGTTTTTACCTAACTAACCTCAAACGAACGCTGTTCTCAGATTACATGAAATAGACAAACTCATCCCACACTATTAACTACAAAGAAGCTGAAGTTCTCCCAGGGAAAACAGAAGAACTATCGGAACTCTTAACACAGTCACACATATGCATTTATTACCTGAACTGCCAGCTTGAGCAACACAGAAATCCTGGAAAGGGCTATCATCAGCTGCCGCAAAAGCAAATGCTAGACCCAAGAAACAAATCAAAAGCACACTTTTCGCCATCTCCAAAAGCAAGAGTCTCCCCAAAATGAAGAGACCGAGTTTAACTTTTGAACAGGGACTTTTTTTGTTCCTCTCCGTGAGTAATCAAGATGGCATATGTTTGCTGGTGTGGATGAAATACTGTGAGGAGGATGCGAGTATTTATAATGCGTGCAAGAGCAGAAGAAAACAAAGGGTTCAGACAAATTTAGGAGTACATATAAATATAAGGAGGAGGCCACTTTCTAAGAAGGAGTCTCGTCTTGGTTCTTGGCCGTCCCTCTCGAAGAGAATCAATGTGTTGCCAAATGCAAAGTAGACGCATTTCTCTCTTCCATAGTAGTGATGATAGTTTTAGAAGGCAATGTGACGCGTAAGAAGAATTGATCAGCGAAATTGACCCTTGACCAAGTACGCACCTCGCAGCCAAAAACAAGTTCTCTTTTTAATTTCGCATTCGGCTTTTGTTATATTGACGCGCATACGAAAAAGCATAGAGCCTCAAGCTAAATTAATGTGCTGCGAATATGTTATCTCTTTCTTTGTTTGTGCAATATATAGTTTAATGATTTCCTTCTTTTTTTAATCTTTTTTTGGTAGCTAATGCATTAATGGAATGAGAATGGAGAAGCTTGATTCGAAGGCTTGCGCAACTTATAATAGCCGTATTTGGGTCATCGTTGCACCATCCATCCTCTCCCTCCTCCCCCTCCCCCCCCCCCCCCCCCAAAAAAAAAAAAAGGTAGGCATACGATGGCCAAAACGTTTGTGCCCTTTTCTATCCCGAAAGATAGAATGTCTTAAACACTCAACAGCTATTCCATCCCTGCTGTCCAATGAGCCCGCTCTTAAATAATCCCTTATTTGCCGTATATGCTACTAATGGCATTGAGAATGGGGTCTGTCATCTTGATATAGATGGTTTTAACTTGTCTTATATTTATTCAAGTACTTGAACATGAAATGGAAAGTGGATTTACTTGGCTTTTGTTAAATCTTTGTCAATGCCTTGATAGATAATTGTGAAACTTCTAAATAAGGGTATAAAGTGCTATCATTTTCTCAAAATAAGAGCTTGAAGTAAACATTGGTTTAAATAAGAGCTTGAAATTGCCAAATTATCTCAAAGAAGGGCATTTGGCCAGCCAATGATTATTTACGCAATTGGAGATGGGTTATTTTGGTCAAAAAAATAGTAACTATACATTTTTTCTTTTTCTTTTCATTTTTTTCCTTTTTCCTCTTCCCTCCCCAGCCATCACCGTCAATGACCAATGGAGATCACCCAATTCAAGTGTGGGCCACCCTCAGCAACATTGAGCGAGGGTGATTTGGCAAGGGCAAACCTCACCAACGTCGGGTGACAGTCGTCTAGCCTAGGCTGTGCGAGGCGAGGGTTGCCCTCACCCAATGTTGGTGAGAACTGCCCTCACTTAAGTCCAACAACCTTCACCATGGTTGGTGCAGGGAAGGGGGAAAAGAAACAAAAAAGTAAATAAATAAATAATAAAAAATGAAAGAAAAAAAATATATCCTTTGATGTAAGAGGTTAGGCCCCTTTTTGAAATTGATATGGCCACTTCAAACCTTTATTTGAAACAAATTGGCCACTTCGAGCCTTTATTTGAAACAAAGTCCACTTTGGCCCCTTATTTTAAAAATAGATGTACTTCATACTCTTATTTGTAATTTTCCCTAGATAATTTGACAATACAATGATTTATTTATGTATTTTAGAATAATTTAACCAACATGTTAACTAATCAATTACAATAAGATGGATTGGACTTTGTAACTCTTTCTTCTGCAATCTCAACATGACATGAGCGTGAAAAAGACTTAAATTTAGTTTTTCTTTTTGTAAGGACTAAAATCATTTGTTATCGCCTTTTTGATATCATATTTATGGTGGTCATGAAAAATATGAAAGAAAGATCTCCCTCCAAGCCATACATATGACTTAATGTGGCTTTTGATATGTATCCATGAGATAGAGCATAAATTTCTATTTACTCTGGTAATTGAGTATCTGTTTATTTCCTTTTCTTGCGAAGATTGAAATCCTTCATTTTACATAATTATATGACTAAGTCATTAGGTTTATGAAATGATGTAAAAATAAAAAGTTCTTTGAATCAATTACTATTTGACTCTAACCTTTTTTTTAAAAGTCGAGACATTTCAAATTGTCTGTTAACATGCACAAAGTCAAGAAAACCACTGATATTATTTCAATACTAGACCTTGAAAATGAAAATCGGTATGAATTGAATGTCACTAGAAAGAAGATCTCTTACTCATCATAACCCACCACAGTCCCCTTACGAAATTTTGTATTGGGTTAGCCACACAATTCACAATTTTCTAGCAATTCACTTGATATCAATGAAATGATAGAAGTCATAGATAAGAATCTACAATGCCCTACAATGCCTTTGTTTGTTGACGATCATTCATTCCAACTACTAGGGTTTCTTGAATAATCTGATATTGTACATCCCTAAGCCTTTTATATCCTACTAAACTATGGAATGTTCTTGCATATTATTACTGAAACCATAATTAAAATTTAGTAAAGAATTTAATGGGAATAGATCATCCAAAAATAGTTCATAATTTAATTGGAGAAGCTTTTGTAAGTCACACAAATGAAGATTGACCATTTTGCATAGCATTGGTAAAGTCAAACTTTGTTATAAGAAATGTAAAGAAAGTTGGTAAAGATTAAAAGATTTTTCTTTTAAAAGATATAAGAGAAGTTAGTATTTCAAATAAAACAAAACAAACACCGGTAACTAACTCAAATAGGAGTTGGTAATGCAGTCAGAGAAAAATTGGCAGTCGCTTTTTTTGAAGTTGGTAATTTCTAAAAAAAGAATTGAGAAAAAGGCAAGTCAAAAAATAAACTATGGTAATTTAATTGAGAAAAAGGCGATGTGACCCTGTTGGCCACATTCAAAACACACAATCGTCCTAGCTGGGCACGGTCGTCCGTGTCTTCTCCCACAAAAACGACATACACCAACACCACTTGGTACTAGCCTATTAAATCCACTTTTCTTTCCGGCGGGCCTTGGAATTTATTTCCAAACATCGGCCTCTTTCCTTGGCGGATGTTGTCTCTGTGAAAGTTAAATCTCGATCCAGATGAGGCGGCTCTATCGTTCTGGTCTCTCTCAATCATCTGAGCCCTCTCATAAAGGTCATTATAATTTCTCGTATTCAAGCAAAATCAATGGGCTTCTCAACTCGGCTTGAGTCCATCTCTGAATCTTCTCCCTTGGTTTATTGGATTCTCTACTAATTCGGGGGCATATTGCGACAGTTCGGCAAACTTCGCCTCATATTGATCCGGTCATAGAGCCTTGGCGAAGGCGTTGGAACTCAACCATCTTCATCTCTTTAGCGGTTTCGAAAAATATTTCCGTTGAAAGCTTCAACAAAGGCGTTCCATTCTGGGGCTACACCTTCGGGAAATATCGTTCCTTGTGTGGTTCTCCACCAAGTACTCGCAACTCCTTCTAATTGGTAGACTGTGAGGACTACTTTCTCAGTCTCAGAGCACATCAATAGTGCAAATGCCTTCTCCGGTCCTTGAATCCACGGAGCGACGGCTTCGGGGTCTCCGCCCCAAAGTAAACTTCGGTGGCTTCAATTTCAAAACCTGTTCCACCAAACTAGGCATCGGCCTCACGGGCGGAACTTCGCAGTACGACGGCGGGTGCGGTGCGGCAAAGAATAAAGCATTGGCGGAAGCAGTAGTAAACGAAGCAACGGCGGCAATAAATGCGGTTTGTTTGATCCGGGCTGTTGCCCCATCATCTCACGCATAGCATCCAACGCTTGCGTGATCCCAACCTGCTCCTCGATCAACTGGGCCGCTACCCCGGCACCAACGGGATGTGGTGCTTTGCCACTCGCGCTAGCCTCAGCTTGCGCTCTACCTCGGCCACCTCGGGCACCAACTCTTGTCGGTGTCCTAGTCCGAGTCACTGAGGACAAAGTCCTCTACCTAGGAGTTCTTGGCTCCTGATCGCTCATGGTGTCACTTTAATCTACTGACACCTGCTTCCAATTCAACACCGAATTAGAAACAGAGCGATTCAAACAACAAACAATTTTAGCACTCAGCTAACACAGACATGCACCAGCATGAATTTAAAGGTCTTTCCTACTAACTATCCCATGGTCATCGCTCCTTATCACTCCAATCTTCAACTTCGCTCTGATACCACTTAAACTGGATGTCACGCCCCGATCCTCAGGCACGCACACATCCGTCTCACTTGGTCGATTTTATAATGCGATATCCCAGGACAATGTATCGCCGACCCTTTCATTTTTAAGCACATGCGGAAGCGCTTAAAATCCCCAGATAATAAAACGATAGGCCATATTTTTTATAAGGAAATTTATAAACAAACTTTTATACAAACCACAAACCCCGTCAAAACTATTCACATCAAAACGAGAGGTCTCAAAAGAAGACGAAACTTAGATGAACTAGGCCGAACTCAAGGCCCTTCTCAGGATTGTCTTCTTCTCCCAAAAATCCTTCTCCAACTCTTCCTCCTCGCTCCTAGCGGGTCCCGAAATGGTTTTCCCAACCGGGATGAGACTACGTCTCAACGAGTTCTACCCCACTAAGCCCGATTAGTGAACCATTATACTAAAGGCCGCCTAAACACGCATAGGTCGAAGACGTACCTTAGCATCGATTCCACCCGCAAGTCAAGTATAATTCACAATAGGCACTCAAGCAATCATATCATCGATCAAAGCATCAATTAAATCGACCTAGTCGATTACAAGCCAACAAGACCACTCACGGTCATTCCCACTCAGTCAATCAATTCACAACATCAAATCAAAACAATGATCAATCGACCTCGTCGATTACATGCCAACCTGACCATTTCTAGGTCATTCAAGCTATTGCTATTCGAGTCCCACTCAACAACATTCAAATATTTAATGGCTTTACGGTCCCACTCGACCACTTTCAAGATTCAATGGCTTTTCGGCCCCACTCGACCACTTTCAAGATTCAATGGCTTTACGGCCCCACTCGACCACTTTCAAGAATCAATGGCTTTTACGGCCCCACTCGACCACTTTCAAGAATCAATGGCTTTTACGGTCCCACTCGACCATTTTCGAGAATCAATGGCTTTACTACGGCCCCACTCGACCACTTTCAATACTCAATTTGGCACAATTCAAAGCAATCAAATAAGAGTTGGCAATTCAAATTTAGTTGGCCATCTCAATCTTAATTTGGAGAAAAATAATTAATTAATTTCGAAAATTAATTAATAAATATAAAATTCCGTTTAGCTCAAAATAAGGCCCAATTAAATAAAATATAATAAATCAGTATAATTTTTAAGCCATCCCAGTTGAATTTTCGGAAAATAAATAATTATTTAATTAATTTCGAAAATTAATTAATATTATTCAATTTAAAAATTTAAAGTTCGATTAAATAAACGGACTTCGCCACGATCATCAGCATAATTTTCCGGTTCCAAACCATCTCCCTTGAATTTTCGGAAAATAAATAATTATTTAATTAATTTCGAAAATTAATTAATATTAAAAATTCAATTTAGCTTAAAGTAAAGTTCGATTAAATAAACGGACTTCGCCACGATCATCAGCATAATTTTCCGGTTCCAAACCATCTCCCTTGAATTTTCGTAAAATAAATAATTATTTAATTAAATTCCGAAAATTAATATTTAAATGCCCAAAAATCTCACTTAGGCCCGAATCACCAAATTGAAGCCCAATTAGGGGTCGGAAAATTCCCGAGATGCTTCCAATAAATAGTAGACCACGTCTACTTGCTAATTGCGCAATCAATTTATTTAAATCACATCACAATTGGCTAATAATTGCTAATTACTTCTAATCTAACAACCTAAACATAATTAATTAAAACTAAACAAACCTTAAAGCATAATTAGTCAACTAATCCAAGATTAGTGAGATTACTCACCAAATCGCGCGCAAATCGGATCAATCCGACGGCGGCGACGCGAGGAACGATTGTTCCCAAAGCGACTCGCGGATCCGGGGCCCGGAAACGGCCCAAAAGCGGGCTTGAAGTCGCTGAAACCCACTCCGTGGGTCTGTTGGTCGGGGCCGAACGGAGCTGCTCCGGCGGCTAGGGCGGCGAGGGAAGGCCGGCGGAGGGCGAGAGTCACGGGGAGGTCCGGCGGGGCTAGGCGGTGGCCCACGGGGGCGGAACGGGGCGGAACCGAGCTGGGTCCGCTCGGGGAGGCGCTGCAACGAGCGATGGGGCGGCGGGACGGCGGGCGCACGGCGAGCGGCGAGCGCTCGGGCGCGCCGCGGGCGGCGGTGCAGCGGCAGAACGGCGACGGCGAGTTGCAGCTTTCGATCTTCAGCTCCTGGGTTTTGATCGCACGAACAGAAGAGAAGAAAGGGGAAGAAACGGTCGCGTGAGGGGGGGGGGGAAGGAAGAGAGAAGAGAGAGGAGAGAGAGGGAAGAGATAAGGGAGAGAAAAGTGTGTCAGTGGGTGGGGGTGTCCGCACGAAGGGGGGGGAGAGGAAAGAGAGAAAAGAAAGAGAGAAAAGGGAGAGAGAGAAAAAGAATTTAAAAATAAAACTTTTCTTATTTTTTTTTTTCTCTTTCCCTTTCACTTTCTATTTTCTTTTCGATTCTTCGATTTTCTTAATTAAAAAATTCAAATAAATATTGGCTAGTAACTCAAAAAACTGTGGGTTATACAAAACCTATTGGTAACTTAACAGAGGGTAACTCAAAAAACTGTGGGTTTTATGAACAGAGGGAAAAGTTTATGAAAAAAAAAAGGGTAAAAGTTGGTAATTGTGCCAATTAAATATAATATATTCTAAAAAGAGTAGGTAAATTTAGCCTATTGGTAAGTAAGTCAAATAAAGGTTACTAACTCAATAGAAAGATAGGTAAATAAAAGAATAAACACTGGGAAGCAAATCAAATGGGACTTGATAAATCAAAACTGTTAGTAATCTGATGAGAGAGAAAACTGGCTAGTCTTACAAATAAAAATTGAAAATTCATGACACCAGTAAAGAACTCAATTAATTACACCGAATAATCAAAAATCAATTGGTGATTTAATTGGAAAAAAGCGGTAAGCTCTTCAACTAAAGATTTCAAGGGAGTTGATATCGTCAAAATAGCGTCAAAATACTATTCAAGGGAATTGATAAGCTAAAGAGAGAGTATAAATAGCGTGGCTATACTTATATATATATTCTTCAATTTGGGAACAACTTTCATTTTATTTATTTTATGTGCTGAGGAAATTTAACATTATATCATCTTTTTCTGCCACATACTATTGTAAAGCTTCATTAAATTTGATATTCTTTTACATAATTATAGAATGCGACAATTATGCAAGCCTTATCTTTTTCTCATACATCACACCTTACTACGAAATTAACAATTCAAAGATATAGGCATTTCAATGCAAAGCACGAATTAAGTAACTACTTAATGCAATGGGCCCTCCACTTTAAAATACGGTGAGATGCTTCAATTTAGATTGTGCATAGTATCCAAGCATCTCAATTTTTAAATTATATGGATCTTACGCAGCAAGGCCTACCAATATATATTGAACTACATGCATCCTGATGCACCCCATTCATATCTTAAAAAAATTTCGTATGTACAAGTGTGTGACATCCAAATATTTACTTCAATTAATCGACTGAAGAGTAGACATGTTGTTATCATTTTTTATTATTGGTCATGAAAATCCACTATGCTTAATAACCCTTTAGAAAACAAAATCTAAGCTCATTTCGACATAACATTTACCTTACGTACATTACGGCGAAATATCTCTGATTTTGACGATGTTACTTTGATACCTCATGTATTTTCAAAAGATACTCTTACAGTATGTATACGATGGAACAAAACGTTCCACACTGAAAGCAAATTTTCATCTTTATCCAGCTAAATTGCCTCTAATTGATGATGCGGAAGCCACGTAGATATAATATAACCAATGGCACAGAGAGAGAGAGAGAGAGAGAGAGAGAGAGAGAGAGAGAGAGAGAGAGAGAGAGATTTTTTAATTTGGGTCATATATAATAAACCGTTCAAGGACGATACAGGAAAATACAATCACTAGAACAGAAAGTTGAATTTTCAAAGATACATGGCCAAACACAAGTTTAAACAAACGAATTGACGGACTTTGCTCTCAAACAACATTATCTCACAAGCTCCCCACTAATTCTTCCCTAAAATTTTGACTGAATTTGGCTAACAACAGTTTTATCAACTTTGAATGCCTTGGCAAGAATGTCTTCAGAAATATCAGGCATCGACCCAAACACGACATTAGCGATTGTAATGACACCAGGGTTTTCGCTACCAAGAGCTGCAATGGCAACTGCATTCCCATAACCAGTATTTCTCTGGTAATGGATAAGGCCTTGAGGGAAGACAAACACATCACCCTTTTGCAAGATCTTGGAAATGAGGCGGTTGTCGGGGTTGGAAGTGATGAACCCTACTTCGAGGGTTCCTTCCAAGACTAGCAAAATCTCGCTGGCTCGTGGGTGAGTGTGGGGTGGGTTGATTCCCTATGGTGCGATGTCGATGCGCGCCACGGAGATTCCAAGAGTGTTGAGCCCTGGGAGCTGGGCCACGGTCACCGGGGTGACCTTGGAGCCAACAGGGTTTGACGTGTTGCCTGGAAGATGGAGCCCACTGAAGGAGAAGTCATTTGCCCGAACTGTTTGGCGGTCCTTGCATGCTTGGCCATTCACGAGAACTGTATTTTGAGCAATAAAATTGAATCAGTGAAGCACCAGATGGACTAAAGCCATCTCTAGTAGTAGTTTGCACACTATTTTGCCAGGAAACGTTTTGTCCTAGGAATTATATCAAAGCATGCTATCAGGGCTTTATCTAGTCAAATGAAAGCCGCTCTCAAATTATATGACGGATTCATTCTACGAAATAACTACGCAGAAACCAAAGTTCTACAAGGGAAAAAAGTAGCACCATCAAAACTCTTCACTCAGTCACGAGCATGCATTGATTACCTGAACTGCCAGCTTCAGCGACACAGAAATCCTGGAGAGGGCTATTATCAGCAGCTGCAAAAGCAAACACCAGACCCAAGAAACAAATCAAAAGCACACTTTTCGCCATCTCCGAAAGCAAAAGCCTCCGCAAAATGAAGAGATCGAGTTTAACTTTCAATGGTGACGTTTCTCTCTCTCTCTCTCTCTCCGTGAGTAATCAAGATGGCTTTTGTTTGTTGTTGCGGATGAAATGCTATGAGGAGGTCGCCAGTATTTATATGCGTGCAAGAGCAGAAGAAAACAAAGGTTCAGATAAATGTAAAGAGGAGGTTGCTTTCCAAAGAAAGAGTCTCCTCTTGGTTTTTGGCCGTCCCTTTCTATGAGAGTCCCCGTGTTGCCAAATGCAAAATGAAGGCAATTCTCTTGCATAATAGAGATTATAGTGTGTGGATTTATTGAGAGAGAAGGCGATTTCACGCGTAAGAAGAATTAATCAACGAAGTTGTCCCTTGACCAAGTACACGGCACGTAGCCAAAAATAGGTTCTCTCTTTTAATTTGCCATTCGGCTTTTGTTCCATTAATACATATAAGAAAACGCAAGCTCGATTAACGTGCTGCAAGAATTTTGTTTCTTACTTTGTGCTGATATAGGAAAATGACGCTTGATAAAATTCTTTTTTTTTTTTTTTTTTTTTTTTTTTTGTAATCTTTTCTTGGTAGCTAATGCATTATGCGTATGAGAATGGGGAGGCTTTAATGGAATGATTGATCTATTCATAATGGCCGTATTTTGGCTTATTGTTGCCACATTAAGAATGAGATGCTTTCGTTTGCGTTTAAAATTTATGTTATTGTACTAATCTTACCTATTGATTATTGCGTGAATACAACTCTAGCAATGTGCTTTGGTTTTCATCGATTGAATAACTATGAAACATAGTTCTGTGATATTTAAGTTCAAAATACTATCACATAGTTTCTTCAAGGCATGAATTTTAGGCCATTTTTCAATAATTTATAAACATCATCGTACCTAGCTATCAAATGAGTGGGGACGGGTCAAGTCGGGCTTGGAATAAATAGAAACTTGGTTTGACTTAATTGACTTATTTAAACTGTATTGATCCATTTTTATGCAACACAATTTAAGTTACTGATACCCGACCCAATTTAGACCACATATACCTAATCCAACTTGGGCTTCAATTTTTAACAGTTTTTATCCTTAAATTTTTTGCCTCTAAAGAATGGGTGGCTCCATATATTGACTCCCTGAATCAGTGAGGAATCTCTGATTGTATAGGGTCATTGGCATGGATTTCGCGTGGCACATGAGTAACACGGAGACTTGGGTGAGTGTTGCGTAGACAAACAAGCACACTTGTGTGGACCAATTCAAGAAACGGGTTTTGGATAGTGGTGAGCATCAGTCCAGGGTCAACCCCGGACCAACCTTGGATCGGCCCAACCCTACCGATCTTGATCCGGCTTCTAGGAAAACAGAGTCGGTCCTTGGTCCTAAGATTCCTTGACTAGCACTATGCGGGTTGGTTCTCAGTCCTGGGAGTTCAAGGTCCGTCCAACCTGGACCGACCCTGACTATATATTATATCTAATATATTATTTATAATTTTTTTATATAGATAAAACCTTAAAATAAATGACATCAACAATATTAAATGGCTCTTTAATTAGGAGTTCAAGTAACTTTACATTGTTCTTTAATAACTTAGAGCGCATTTAGTAACGTTTTTGTTCGGGAACAATTTTTTAACAGAAATATATATTTTTTTGTTTCTATTCCAGGGAACAATTTCTAAGTATAATAACACATTTGATAACTACGCAAAATTCCTACTCTAGGAACAAAAATATGTTTGGTAAACTTGTTTAATTTTTTTGTTTCTTTTAACTTTTCAATATTTTTATTATATTTTTCTCTTTTTTATTTTCTTGTTTCTTCCTTTTGGTCGGAGTGACCAGCCAACGAGGGCCGACAACCTCATCGGGCCCCGGTGAGACCAAGCCTCGCTGGCTAGCCCGAGGCTCGGCCTTGCCAAGCTAGGGTGAGGCCAACCTCGTGCCGCCTAGGCGAGGTCAAGCCTCTCCGATGACCTCGCCTGGCCACCGAGGCCACCGGCGAGGCTTGGCCTCGCCTAAGCGGCACGAGGTCGGCCTTACCTTGGCTGGGCAAGCTCAAGCTTGCCTAAATCTGGCAAGGCCAAGCTCGCCCAGCCATTGGTGAGGCTCAGCCTTGTCGGGCCACTGCTAGGCGATGCTAACTTGGCGGTGGCTTGGCGAGGCCAAGCCTCGCCAAGGGCCGGTGATGCTCTGGCGAGGTTGCCGGCCAAAATGAAGAAGGAAAGAAAAAAGAAGAAGAAAAAAAAGAAGTGTTTCTCGGAATTGTTCCCAAAAACAAGAAACGAGTTTTTTCTACTTCTTGTTTATATTCCAAATATGTTCCCGAGAATAAAAGTGTAAACAAACGCATTTCTATTATTTTTTTGTTCTCGAACAAAAGAATAGAAATTTGTTTTCCGGTGAACAGAAACAGAAATAAACAAATAGGCCCTTAAATTTTTAATGTCTTTTATGGCATCAATAGTTATAATTTACGAAGGAGGAAAATATTTTTTTGAGAAGTCCTCATGGCTTCCAAAAGGGTATGAACAGCTCTTTACGACATCTTCTTCTAGTACTCATTCTCTTCTATTTTATATGTCCTCTTAGTTTTCAAGTTGCCAAAATTGAAAGAAACAACTTCTTCGCTCACCACTTGACACTCACCTTCTCACTTTGAGTCACTTTGAGCTCCCCACTCGAAACTCAATGCTCACTTTGTTCGATGCTCACCCCACTTAACCCTCACCGCTTGCCTTTCTTAGCTGACCTCGCTTGTCATCGAACTCATTGGGTCGGTCTGGTCCTCAGTTGCCATTTCAAGTAGTACAAAAAATGAAATAAAAAATTATTGGTTGGTCTTAGGTCGACCTTGGAATCGGACTGAATCCTCAATCCTTTTTTCAAGGAGCACAAAAAATGAAATAAAAAAATTATCGGTTAGTCCCAAGTTGACCTTGGAACCGGACCAAACCCACTAGGTCGGTCCAAAACTCAATCCTCACTTTGGGGCATGAAGTTTTGGATTGGGGCATGAAGACTGTGGTGAGGCAAAGGATGGTGGATCTTGTGTAGGTGACAAAGAAAGCCTTCACTTTTGCAAACCCATTTGCTTTCAAAATGTCAAGTTTAAATTGACATATATATTAGAATTGGCACATGCTTTATATTTTGAAAATAAAAATTTATATGGTGGATTGAAATGACTTTATGTATATGCTAACAATTTTTACTCGCAATAAGATAAATGCCAAAAAAATTTTAATGATTTAACAAAAATGGAAAAAAAATAAATGCTTTATTTCACGACAATCTAAATAAACTTTCAGTTTGCAAGTGAATTTAGCATTTACTTCAAATTTTGGAAAATATAATTATTAAAAAAAAGAAGATCTTATCCTATACGTCTCTATAGTTTGCGATAGATTAGCAAATAAAATTAATAAATTAAAAAGAAATCTATGAAAATTTTAACAAATGGAAAATTGAAATAGAAAAAAGAAAAGGCATCATGGTCTTCTTGGGGAAATTACCAAAAAAGTCTTAAATCTTTAGAGTTGTACCAATTCAGTCATAAACTTATTTTTTTAGCCAATTGGGTCTTAAACCTTTTAAATTGTGTTAGTTTAATCCTTCCGGCCAAAATTGGCTAGCTAATGCTTACGTGGCTATCGGCCGGCACGACAATAAATTTTTTAATAATATTTTTTTGAATTATTTAATTAATTTTTAATGTTTTTTTACCTTTTTTCCCTCCCTCCTTCTTCCTTTGGCTCCGGCAACCAGCCAACCCTCCCAGTTGCCAAATTGAGGTGCTGAATGAGCTTGCTAGCCCAAGTGATGACGAGGCAAGTCCTCGCTAGCTCTGACGGAGGCTCACCCCATTAGTGGCTGGGGGATCTCCCCCTCGCCTAGCGACGGTGAAGTGAGCCCTCGCTAGATCCAGCGAGGGGGACTTTGCCGTTGCTTGGTCTGGTGAGGTGAGCCCTCACCAGATTCGACGGGGGCTCGCCCTTGCCCAATCACAGCAAGGTGAGCTCACCCGACCACCTCAATTCGATGACCAACGAGGGTTGGCCAGTTGCCAGAGCCAAAGGAAGAAGGAAGGAGGAGGGAGGAAAAAAAAAAGAGAAAAAAAAAGATTAAAAGATTAAAAATTAATAAAATAATTCAAAAACATATTATTAAAAAATTTGTTGTCGGCGTTAGCCAGTGGCCACATTAACGTCGGCCAGCCAATTTTTTCCAAAATGACTAAACTGGCACAGTTGTAAAATATTTATAACTCAATCGGTCTAAAAAAGATTTAGAACTAAATTGGCACAATTGCAAAAAGTTTAGGACTTTTTTGGTAATTCTGTTTGATCTTCTTCCTTTGTTTTTGATCAAAATCGTTTGGCAGCATTCTTCCTTTCTTGAATGATACAACAATAGTTTCATTGCTTTTATTAAAATGTGTTAGAAAATGTATCTATTTCAAATATAATTCAAGTGGCCTTTAGGAGTATGTTTGTTTAAGTGAAAGTGTTTTTTGAAAATTATTTTTTGGATTTTTATCTATTTGATTCACCGAAAACAACTCAACCAAAATTACTTTCTAGTATACAGTAAAAACCCTTTCCGGAATTAGGAAAGTGATGGCCGCAGATCTCACTCCTCTCTTTGCTCGCACACCTTCGTCGAGTGCAATATATAGTTTAATGATTTCCTTCTTTTTTTAATCTTTTTTTGGCAGCTAATGCATTAATGGAATGAGAATAGAGAAGCTTGATTGGAAGGCTTGGGCAACTTATAATAGCCGTATTTTGGGTCGTCGTTGCACCATCCGTCCTTCGAGAAGGAAAGTCGGCTCGAACAATTCCACCTCTTTCTAACATCAAACGGGCGATCTCCAATCCTCCCCCCCCCCCCCCCCCAAAAAAAAAAAAAAGTAGGTATACGATGGCCAAAACGTTTGTGCCCTTTTCTATCCCAAAAGATAGAATGTCTTAACCACTCAACAGCTATTCCATCTCTGCTGTCCAATGAGCCCGCTCTTAAATAATCCCTAATTTGCCGTATATGCTACTAATGGCATTGAGAATGAGTTCTGTCATCTTGATATAGATGGTTTTAGCTTGTCTTATATCTATTCAAGTACTTGGAGCATGAAATAGAAAGTGGATTTACTTTGCTTTTGTTAAATCTTTGTCAATGCCTTGATAGATAATTGGGAAAATTATAAATAAGGGTATGAAGTGCCCTCATTTTCTCAAATAAGAGTTCAAAATAAACATTGGTTTAAATAAGGGCCTGAAATGGCCAAATTATCTCAAAGAAGGGCATTTGGCCAGCCAATGATTATTTACGCTATTGGAGATGGGTTATTTTGGTCAAAAAAATAGTAACTATACATTTTTAAATTTTTTAAATTTTTTCTTTTTCTTTTCATTTTTTTCCTTTTTCCTCTTCCCTCCCTAGCCATCACCGTCAATGACCAATGGAGATCACCCAATTCAAGTGAGGGCCACCCTCGGCAACATTGAGCGAGGGTGAATTGGCAAGGGCAAACCTCACCAATGTTGGGTGACAGTCGTCTAGCCTAGGCTGTGCGAGGTGAAGGCCGCCCTCACCCAACGCTTGTGAGAACTACCCTCGCTTAAATCCAATGACCTTCACCATGGTTAGTGCAAGGAAGGGGGAAAAGAAAAAAGAAAAGACACAAAAAAAGAGAGGAAAGAAATAGAAAAAAAAAAATACCCTTCAATTTAAGAGGTTAGGCCACTTTTTTGAAATTGATATGGTCACTTCAAACCTTTATTTGATACAAATTGGCCACTTCGGGCCTTTATTTTGAAACAAAGTCCACTTTGGGCTCTTATTTCAAAAAGAGATATACTTCATACACTTATTTATAATTTTCCCTAGATAATTTGACAATACAATGATTTGTTTATATATTTTAGAATAATTTAACCAACATGTTAACTAATCAATTACGATAAAATGGATTGGACTTTGTAAGTTTATCTTCCGCAATCTCAACATAACATGAGCATGAAAAAGACTTAAATTTAGTTTTTTTTTTTTTTTTTGTAAGGGCTAAAATCATTTGTTTTCGCTTTTTTGACATCATATTTATGGTGGTCACGAAAAATATGAAAGAAAGATCTCCCTCCAAGCCATACATATGACTTAATGTGGCTTTTGATATGTATCCATGAGATTGAGAATAAATTTCTATTCACTCTAATAATTGAGTATCTGTTCATTTCATTTTCTTGCGAAGATTGAAATCCTTCATTTTACATAATTATATGAATAAGTCATTAGGTTCCTGAAATCAATTACTATTTGACTTTGACCTTTTTTTAAAAGTCAAGGCATTTCAAACTATTTGTTAACATGCACAAAGTCAAGAAAATCACTGAAATTATTTCAACACTAGACCTTGAAAATGAAATCGTTATGAATTGAATGTCACTAGAAAGAAGATCTTTTACTCATTGTAACCCACCACAGTCCCCTCATGAAATTTTGCATTGGGTTAACCACACAATTCACATGTTTCTAGTGATTCACTTGATATCAATGAAATGATAGAAGTCATAGATATGAATCTACAATGCCCTACAACGCCTTTGTTTGTTGATGGTCATTCACTCCGATAGCTACTAGGGTTTCTTGAATAATCTGATATTTTACATCCCTAAGCCTTTTATATCTTACTAAACTATGGAATGTTCTTGCATATTATTACTAAAACCAAAATTCAAATTTAGTAAAAAATTTAATGCAATAGACAATCCAAAGATAGTTCATAATTTAATCGAAAAAGCTTTTATAAGTCACACAAATGAAGATTGATAATTTTGCATAGTATTGGTAAAGTCAAACTTTGTTATAAGAAATGTAAAGAAAGTTGGTAAAGGCTAAAAGATTTTTCTTTTATAAGATAGAAGAGAAGTTAGTATTTCAAAGAAAGCAAAACAAACAGTGGTAACTAACTCAAATAGGAGTTGTTAATGCAGTCGGAGAAAAATTGGCAGTCACTCTTTTTTAAGTTGGTAATTTCTAAAAAAAGAATTGAGAAAAAGGCAAGTCAAAAAATAAATTGTGGTAATTTAATAGAGAAGTTGTTATATTTTTAGTAAGGAGATAAACAAACTTCAATAAGCAACTCAAATAAGAGTTGGCAATTCAAAATTAGTTGGAAACTTAGGGCACATTTGATAACAATTGCATTCCCGTAAAAGCATTTCGATCAGAAATGATTCTATTTTATTTTATTTCCAAGAACAGTTTCTAAACATTTTAAGCCTTATGGTGTCTGTCCAAAATTTATGATTATGGAATGAAATTGTGTTTGATACCATGCTCATTAATTTTGTTCAAAATCAATTTCTTTTAATTTTTAAATAATTTTTTTTACTTTTTTTTTCCTTTTTTTTTTCCTTTTCTTTTCTTCCTTTTTCTCCTATTCTTCTTCTTCTTCTTCTTCTTCTTCTTCTTCTGGCCTGTTGCCGGTCCGGTGATCGGCCAAACAAGGGCCGGCGACCTCACTGGGGTTGGGCGAGGCCTGCCTAACCACCAACGAAGCGAGGCGTGCCTTGCCAATGGCTAGGTGAGCCCTGACGAGCTTGTCGAACCTTGCCCTAGCCTAGCAAGCCTCCGGCGACCGACGAATGGCGGCGGACAGTGGCGACAGACAGCAATCACGAGATGACGGTAGATAAAGAAGAAGAAAAGAGAAAAAGAAGAAGAAGAAAAAGAGAAAATGGAAGAAGACTTGATTCTCAAATTTGTTCCCGGAACAATAATCAACCTTTTTTTTTTATTCTTAATTCTACTCCAAATCTATTCTCAGGAACAAAAATTTTACCAAACGCGATTATGTTCCCAAACTGCTCCCGAGAACAAAAAATCAGAATCGATCCTTTGTTAAGATAGTTACCAAACAGCACCTTAATTGGAGAAAAGTAATAACCTACTCAAATAAAATTTAGTAATTTCATATAATAAATGGTAATTTTAAGATTATGGTAAGAAACAATCATCTATAAAGTAGTGAAAAAACAAGTTGGTAATTTAAAAAAATCAAATAAACGTTGGTTGGTAACTCAAAAAAGTGTGGGTTATACAAAACCTATTTGTAACTTAACTAGGGGTAAAAGTTTATGAACGAAAAAAAGGGTAAAGTTGGTAATTGCGCCAATTAAAGATAACATATTCTAAAAAGAGTTGGTAAATTTAGCCTTGGTATGTAAGTCAAATAAAAGTTACTAACTCAATAGAAAGATAGGTAAACAAAATAATAAATACTGGGAAGCAAATCAAATGGGACTTGATAAATGAAAACTGCTAATAACCTAATGAGAAAAAAACTGGCTTGTCACACAAATAAAAGTAGAAAATTCATGACACCAGTAAAGAATTCAATTAATTACACCTAATAATCTAAAATCAATTGGTGATTCAATTGGAAAAAAAGCAGTAAGCCATTCAACTAAAGATTGACAAATTCGCAATGAGTAGGGAAATTTTAGACATTAGTAAAAATGATAAATTAAATCTAATAAAATATAAGAAAGTTAACAAAAAATAAATCGGCTCGCAACTTTAAATTACATATCAGTCAATGGGATGCAGTGAAAATAAATAAATACAAAAGTAATGGCCAGACACGAGGTTAAACAAATGAATCGATGGACTTTGCTTCTAGACAATCCTATCTCAAATGCTTCGCACTATTTTCTTGCCTAAAATTCCGATTGAATTTGTCCAACTACAGTTTTATCAACTTGGAATTCCTTGGCAAGAATGTTTCCAGGAATATCAGGCGTCGACCCAAACACGGCATTAGCAATTGTGATGACACCAGAATTTTGGCTACCGAGAGCTGCGATGGCGACCTTATTCCCAAAACCAGTATTTCTCTGGAAATGGACAAGGCCTTGAGGGAAGACGAACACATCGCGCTTCTGCAACACCTTGGAGATGAGACGATTGTCGGGGTTGGAAGTGATGAACCCAACTTCAAGAGTCCCTTCCAAGACTAGCAAAATCTCGGTGGCCCGGGGGTGAGCGTGGGGCGACAACGGAGAGGAACTTTCACAAGATGGACAAGGATGTGAATGCAAACGATTAGAGCATGGCGACGATGCATAAGAGGTGCAGGTGCGAGCTCCACCTGCCGAAGTGCGACGTTGTCAGGTCGACGACTGTCGTCCCCATCGTCAACCCCAACAAGATCTTTGTTGCTAACTATGGTGACTCCAGTCTCACCAAAAAATTCTCTATATTATCTTTTTGTTCACTCTTGCACTGTGCACTTAATTCTGTTAACTAGTAAAACTCTTCCTCAATACGGCAAGGATGGAGGAGGCAGGGTTGGAGTGGCTGAGCTCGAGCCGAACTTTAGCGAAGATGGTTTAAAATGCTGCAATTGCTTCAACGGCAACAACAGATAACGACGAGTCCAATGACAAAATAGACATCTTCAATAGCTCTGCTGAGTCATTGACCAACGGACTGTCAGGCGATACCTCCGATGCTCTCAAGGTGAAAATGTTGCTTCTCTCAGGCTAGGATTACTCCCTTTGCAAATCCAAACACGGTAAATCCTCTCTCTCTCTCTCTCTCTCTCTCTCTCTCTCTCTCTCTCTCTCTCTCTCTCTCATCAGGTTCATCACCATCGATTGGATCCTGATCCTCGAAATCGTTGAGGCACACAGTGGGGTCAAGTGACACCTCCCCAATCTTATTCCCCTTCACAGCGAAGTAGAAGATGGTCGGGAAAGTCTCAACAATGGCAGGTCTGAGATCACTAGGGGCGGCAAGGTGATGGAGCAAGCAAACAGCGCGGCTGATGGAGCCTTCAGGATTAAAGTCAAGATGGAGGACATAGGTGGAGCAAGTAGAGAGGAAGAAGAGGATGATCGACCAAAGGGAGAGAATAGAGGGATACAAAAGGAAAAGAAAGAAGAACAGAGTAATAAAAAAGGGACACAAACACATTTGACTTTAATAATCGTAGGCGGGTATAATGTGCTAAAAGATGGGAACCACAAAGAATGATATCGTCAAAATACTATTTCAAGGGAGATGATAAGCTAAAGAGAGAGTATAAATAGCGTGGTTATACTTATATATATTCTTTAATTTGGGAACAACCTTCATTTTATTTATTTTATGTGCTGAGGAAACTTAACATTATATCATCTTTTTCTGCCACATACTATTGTAAAGCTTCATTAAATTTGATATTCTTTTACAAAATTATAGAATGCGACAATTATGCAAGTCTCATCTTTTTCTCATACATCATATCTTACTATGAAATTAGCAAATCAAAGATATAGACATTTCAATGCAAAGCACAAGTTAAGTAACTACTTAATGCAATGGGCCCTCTGTCACGCCCCGGACCCTGAGCGCGTGCCCATCTCTATCTGGTCGATAATAATTTGCGACTTCCCAGGACGAGTCGCTGACCCTTTTCATTTTATTGCACATGCGGAAGCGAAAAAAAATCCCCTGACAGTAATCATATCGAGATAGAAAAGCAAGACAATAGGTTCACAAACAAACATGCTTTTATATATACATTGAGTCATGTACACAAGTTTATGGCCAAAAGACTACGAAAGACTAGCCTTCCAAAAAGAAGCGGTCCTAACTTACCAACGCTTTCGATCACCTCCTCTTAGCTCCAGGTCCTCCACTCGACGACCCTGAAAATGTTGTCCCACAACGGGGTGAGATATCATCTCAGCGAGTCTAAGCTCTAAACCCCAATTAGGAGGGAAATACGCCAAGAAGTGTCCTAATCACACAATCACACAATCAATGAGACTTACCTCGTCTCAGATCCACCCTGCAGATCAGTACAATTTATCTCATAGACAACACGAGAGCATGAGCAACAAATAAGCTCCAATAACTGAAACGCCACACTCAATTAATCATGCGTTCCTAGTTTTTAATCTCGGCATATATCACTGCCTACTCTCAGTTCGGCAGTCTTCTAGCATTGCCAGGCTTCGTCTCACCCCATTGAGCATGGCATGTCTCTTTATCAGACGGCTTTCCCAAAGGAGCATAGGGTCCAGAATCAACTGCGACCGGCTTCCCGTTGTCCAGGGGGTATCCCAAATAAGGATAACGTCCAGTTTAACAGCCCGAGACGATTTCTCTTGACCATCACACGATCACTCGAATATGGCCCAGCGCACCGTGCATTGCACTCAAATGCTTTAATTAAAATGGTGAGCCTGTCCTTTTTCTTCGTATTAGAAATTCACAAGAAATTACTCTTGCACTCGCGCTAGCCTGAGCCGGCGTTCTACCTCGAGTACTGATCCTTGTCGGCATTCTACCCCGAGATATAGGTCCTACTGACCTCCTCCAAGGAGTTCTCCACTCCTAGTCACTCATCACGCAGATTCTTACAGAATCCTGCTTACCAATTCCAATACTAGATTAGAATTTGAGTGACCCCACAAACAAGCTACCAAACAGCTATCACTCACATGCATCAGCATAAAATAAAGGCCATTCCTACTAACTATCTCGAGAACCCATCGCACCTTATCACTCCAAACACAAACCTCGCTCTGATACCATAAAAAGCGGATGTCACACCCGGACCCCGAGCACATGCCCATCCCTATCTGGTCGATAATAATTTGCGACTTCCCAGGACGAGTCGCCGACCATTTCCATTTTATTGCACATGCGGAAGCGAAAAAGAAATCCCTTGACAGTAATCATATCGAGATAGAAAAGCAGGACAATAGGTTCACAAACAAACATGCTTTTATATATACACTGAGTCATGTACACAGGTTTATGGCCAAAAGACTACGAAAGACTAGCCTTCCAAAAAGAAGCGGTCCTAAATGACCTACGCTTTCGATCACCTCCTCTCAGCTCCAGGTCCTCCACTCGACGACCCTGAAAATGTTGTCCCACAACGGGGTGAGATATCATCTCAGCGAGTCTAAGCTCTAAACCCCAATTAGGAGGGAAATACGCCAAGAAGTGTCCTAATCACACAATCACACAATCAATGAGACTTACCTCGTCTCAGATCCACCCTACGGGTCAGTACAATTTATCTCACAGACAACACGAGAGCATGAGCAACAAATAAGCTCCAATAACTGAAACGCCACACTCAATTAATCATGCGTTCCTAGTTTTTAATCTCGGCATATAGCACTGCCTACTCTCAGTTCGGCGGTCTTCTGGCATTGCCAGGCTTCGTCTCACCCCACTGAGCACGGCACATTTCTTTATTAGACGGCTTTCCCGAAGGAGCATAGGGTCTAGAATCAACTGCGACCGGCTTCCTGTTGTTTAGGGGGTATCCCAAATAAGGATAACGTCCAGCTTAACAGTCCGGGACGATTTCTCTTGACCATCACACGATCACTCAAATATGGCCCAGGGCACCGTGCATTGCACTCAAATGCTTTAATTAAAATGGTGAGCCTTGCCTTTTTCTTCGTATTAGAAATTCACATGAAATTACTCCTGTGTGGGTACACAGTCAACTTGATCCAGAAAAATTGATATTCATCCTTTTGAAATCCCATTATTTCATATAGTACTAAAAATCATTTTCGGTGTCAAAACCCGACACTTGGGATTTTCTGAATAAATATTAGAAATTCACAATTTTTGGAATTAAATACCAAAAATCAAATCAGCACTCAATTTGCATAATTTAACACTCAATTGCAAAAATTAACCACACCATTGCAATCAGCATGAAATTCCGCTCACTAGCTATCCCGGCCTAATTTCCGGAAAAATAATTAATAATTAAATAATTACTGAAATTAATTAAATAAATCAATTTAAATTCTAAAAATACTAACGTAGGCCAGAATCATTAAATTAATAACCAATACTGACTCGGAAAAATTCCCGAACCCTTCTAAATAAATAGTACAATTTATTTAGGCCTTAACTAAACCATGCTAACCACCTAACATGCTCAATTAAATAATTCAATTTCTAATTTAATCTAACTAACCACCAATTCCTAATAAAATAAATCTAACACCCCTTAAATGTTATTAGCCTACTAAGCAGAGTTTAGAGTATAAACTCACCGGTTAATTGCGGAAACCGGTTCACCGCGATGATGACGTGACGGCGGCTGAAATCGAAATTTTCGGCGGCGTCGACAAACTTGGGCCAGGCCTAAACTTGGCTCAACAAATCTCAGTTGGGCTGAGACTTGTTGCTGAAACGGGCCGGGCTTCACTGGACTGAGCTGACTTCAAGATGGGCTGCTGGAATTGGGCTTAAAGGAGCTGCTGGGCCTTGCTGGACTAAGCTTCAAATGGGCTGAATTTGCTGGCTTGCGGCAGAATTCACGTGGGCTCGGACTTGAAGACACGATGGGCTGATACGGGCTGAAGAAATGAAGCTGGGCTTCGTGCGTTGCTGCTGATCCACGCGCGGGCTTCGCTGGCAGCTTCAATTGGCGAGATGGAGATGCTGAGTCGGTGGTAGAAGACAAACGACCATGCAGCGGCAAGGTTTTGTCGCTAGCTTCACGAGGACAAGACGAAGACGCTGTGAAGATGGGCTGCGACTTACACGAAGATGGGCTCACGAAATTCGTTGGAGACGTGGCCGCTTCGGTTCGGTGAGATGAAGTGAGCTTGAGGAGCTTCGCTGATGTTTGGTGGCAAGGAAAGGGGTAGGGAACTTCGGACTGCTGGACAGCTCACCAAAACCAAAAGAAGAAGAATGCAGCTGGCTTCTTCGGAGGACGCTGCTTCAATCAACAAAACCGAAGGTCTTCACAGGAGATGAAGGCAAGCAGATTCTATGGGCTTGGCAGTCAAGACTTGCTGAGGTAATCTCCGAGTTGACCGACAGCTGGAGTCGAAGAACTCGGACGAAACAGGAATTACTCGGTGGAACTGGGCTGGCGTGAGGATGGGTCAATAAAATGGAAAGTGGAGAAGTATGGTTGACTAAGGGAGACAAGAAGAACTGGAGCAGGGACGTTGATGAGGCTGAGTGATTTTGGGTGGGGCTTCATTCGCGAAGAATGAATGAAGATGAAGATGCAGGGAAAACATGAAAATGAAATTGAGGTAGGAGCAGAAGCGTCGCACGAACGGGGAGAGAGACGGAGGCGGTGAAATTTGTCGAGAAGGCTTGAAAGAGAGAGACCAAAAGTCTAAAATCTTAGCCAATGTCTTAAATGCTTGGTCCCCTTGTCTCCTCATACTTATCCCCTTTATCCAATAATACTTTGCAACAAATATAAGTCCAAAATAAATCCATTTTGATGCAAATAATGCACCCTTATCCTAGGTTCCGAATTTTCAATTTTTGGACTTCGATATTTTCGACAAATTCCCCATATTTGATGTCCAATTTCCTCGGAGAAAAAGCCCATAGAATTTCTATAAGTGCCCCTCGACAATTAGCTCGGCTTGAAAGCCCAAATTTCCTTTAAATGAGTCCATCCGAATTTCTGTTAATTTTCCACAATGTCCGATTCGATTTTCCGCAAAAATCCTAGAATCTCTGAAAATTCTTCGGAGAATGCGGAGAATGAGTCGACGTTCCTCAAATAGCTCGTGACACTACAGAACTTTCAATTTTTGAAATCGGGTTAAAATTCACGGTTATTTTCAATCCGGCGTGCTTTTAGCGTGACCTAGTCTATCGGGTAGCTTTTAGGAATTTTTAGTGCAATTGACCCGTGATCGATTTATCTCGAGTCACAACGTACATCTTCGACACATTGGCGACTCTCGATTATCGTGAAAATCTCAAGGTTTCAATTACAGACACAGGGTACCTAAAACGATAGAAAATCAATTTAGTTCCGATCGATGAGAATTTTGCAGTCAAGTGGAATCACCCACATTTTGATCACATATCTCAGTCGAATCGACCTATCTTTGATCTCTGATCGATTTTTAAGTGTGCCGTAATGACCCTTGCAAATTAGCACGGTCGAGCAGTCGATTCATGGTCGAATTCTCAAGTCTTTTACGTTAAAATCCCTTAATAATTTTCCCAGATAGTCTAGTTATCTCTTGAGTGATTGGCTCAGAGAATAGGACTATAGACACATCGATGAAAGACCCGATTTATTCAATTGAAATCAGATTTGAAAATTCAGGATGTCACAACTCTTCCCCTCTTATAAAAATTTCGTCCTCGAAATTAAAACCATTACAAGACTTGATCAAAAAGGTGGGGGTACAATTCTCTCATTGACTCCTCAATCTCCCATGTCGCTCTTTCTATACTGTGGTGTTGCCAGATCACTTTGACCAACGGGATGGTATTCGTGCGCAAGACTTGCTCTTTACAATTGACAATCTGAACCGGGCTTTCGACGTATGATACATGATCATCCACGTCCAATTCCTTGAAATTGAGCACGTGGGTCGGGTCAGGTCCATACTTCCTTAACATCGACACGTGAAAAACGTCATGCACTTGCACCAATCTTGGCGGCAATGCAAGACGATACGCTAGTTTCCTGATTCTTTCAAGAATCTCAAACAGACCTACGTACCTCGGACTCAGTTTGCCCTTTTTACCAAAGTGTGAAGTTCTTCTTATTGGTGACACTTTCAGAAAAACATGATCACCAACTTGGAACTCTAAAGACCTTCGATGCTTATCTGCATAACTTTTCTGCCTACTCTGCCCTGTCTTTAATCTGCCTCTGATCACTGCCATGGTATCTACTAACTGCTGAATCAACTCCGGGCCTGTTATTTTCCTTTCCCCAACTTCATCCCAACACACTGGTGTTTTACACGCTCGGCCATACAACGCTTCGAAAGGAGCCATTTGAATACTCTGCTAATAACTGTTATTGTAGGCAAACTCCATTAGGTGAAGCTGATCTTCCCAACTTCCTTTGAAGTTTATTACGCAAACTCTCAGCATGTCCTCAAGAGTCTGAATTGTCCTTTCAGATTGACCATTCGTCTGAGGATGATATGCTGTACTGTACTGAAGTTTTGTACCTAAAGCACTCTGCAAGCTCTTCCAAAAAGTAGCAGTAATCCTTGGGTCTCTATTTGAAGTTATCGTAACCGGCACTCCATGCATACGAACCACCTGAAACACATACAAGTTTGCGTGTCTATCCAGACTCAGGTCCTTTCGTACTGCAATGAAGTGAGCCGACTTTGTCAGCTTGTCGACCACTACTCAAATTGAATCATTTCTTCTTTGACTCCTTGGTAGTCTAGTCACGAAGTCCATCGTGATGTGCTCCCATTTCCATTCTGGGATCGCGAGAGGTTGCAGAAGTCCTCTCGTCTTGCAATGCTGGGCTTTTACTTGCTGACATGTCAAACACTTGGCCACATGTTTGGCGATGTCCGCCTTCATACCTAACCACCAATAGTGTTGATGCAGATTCTGATACATTTTAGTGCTTCTAGGATGAATGCTATAACTGCTACAATGTGCTTCAGATAAAATTTCTTCTCTAAGCTCTACATCATCAGGTACAACCAAACGTCCTTGGAACCTTAGTGTTCCGTCCTCAGAAATCTGAAAGTCAACTTTTCTCTTATCAGTATCCTCTTGCAAGATCTTCTGAATATCTGGATCTGTCAACTGAAGCGTCTTGATTATAATCTGCACTTCCGGCTCAATTCTGAGGGTGGCCATAAGATTTGAAAGGTGGCCTACCTCAAATTTGAAAACCGAATCTCTAGCCTTCTCGATTAAAGTCCATTCCTTAAGTACCATCTGTGCAACTGAGGACTTTCGACTCAGTGCTTCAAAGACCTTGTTCGCTTTTCCGGGGTGATACAAAATATCACAATCATAGTCCTTCTGGAGTTCCATCCAGTGACGTTGTCTCATATTCAACTCCTTCTGTGAGAACAAATACTTGAGACTCTGATGGTCAGTGAAGATTTGGAACCTTTCTCTACACAAATAATGTCTCCAAATCTTCAAAGCGAAAATAATTGATGCGATTTCTAAGTCATGCGTCGGGTAATTATGCTCATGAGGTCTCAACTGGCGGGAAGCGTATGCAACCACTCTACCATGTTGCATCAACACACAACCCAATCCTCTGAAGATGCATCACTATAGATCTTGAATCCTCCAAAACCAAATGATATAGTAAGCACAAGTGCGGTAGTTAGCTTTTCCTTAAGCTCTTGGAAACTAAGCTCGCACTTGTCTGTCCATATGAACTTCTCTTCCTTCTTTAACAGTCGAGTCATAGGCAACGCTAACGCTGAAAACCCTTCTACAAACTTTCTGTAGTATCCTGCTAAACTCAGAAAACTTCTTATCTCTGTCACTGTCGTCGATCTCGACCAGTTGATAACTGCTTCAATCTTGCTCGGGTCTACGGAGATTCCTTCTCCTAAGATCACGTGACCTAGGAAAGCAACACGAGTCAACCAAAACTCGCACTTGCTAAACTTAGCATACAGCTCATGAGTCCTTAGAGTCTGTAGTACCCTTCTCAAATGTCCTTCATGCTCCTCTGGACTCCTTAAGTATATCGGGATATCATCGATGAACACGATCACAAACTGATCCAGGTATTCTTTGAACACTTGGTTCATCAGATCCATAAAAGCAGCTAGAGCATTCATCAACCTGAATGGCATGACCGTGAATTCATAGTGACTATACCGAGTATGAAACGCTAACTTCAGTATATCTTCCTTTATGATTCTCAGCTGATGATATCCTGTCCTCAAGTCAATTTTTTTTTTTTTTTTTAATATCGACACTCCTTGTAACTGATCAAACAAGTCATCAATTCTCGGGAGTGGATACTTGTTCTTGATCGTCACTTGATTGAGTTGTCGATAGTCGATGCACAGGTGCAACGATCCATCATTCTTCTTTACAAATAGAATTTGTGCTCCCCAAGGTGATGCACTAGGACGTATGAATTCCTCATTCAATAATTCTTGCATCTGTACCTTCAGTTCTTTCAACTCTGACAAAGCCATTCGATAAGGAGCCTTAGAGGTTGGCTCTGTCCCATAGGCTAACTCAATCATGAATTCCATTTCGCTATCTAGCAGTAGATCTAACAGTTACTATGGAAACATCTCAGAAAACTTTCATGCTACGACTATGATCTCCCTACTTGGTCCCTCAACTGACGCATTCCATACAGTTGCCAAGTAAATTTTGCAACCTATATCCAGAACTCGGTCGGCTTCCGTGACGAAATAACAGGGATTGAAGGTCATTTCCAACTCTCAGTAATTCAAAACTTTCATATGCTAACTGATTAAACTGCATTATATTACTACCACAATTCATTACAACAAAAGTCTCTTGAGCCAAACATTACATATATATATGACGTCCAAGTTATACATGAGCAAACTAGTCAAGTATAACTCTAGCCAAGGTTCTTCTTTCTACAACTTTATTACAACAACTTCAGTTTTACAAACTTAACCACAACTCCGCTACACTACTAAGACAACATCATCCCAAAAACATTCTTCCCCCGATCGATGCATGGTGGGTCTATTCCTGTTCCTTTAGCCATCCTAGTGGCGTCCTATCTGCAGTAACGACACTTATGCTCTCTTGGACCTACGTGGGCAATCCTTATACTGGTGGTTGTGTTGGCCACACTTAAAACAAGCTCCCGTCCTTTTAAAACACGGGGCAGACCCATGCCTTTTTTCTACAAATTCGACACACATTTGGTGGGTCCTCTGCCTCCCGTCGGGTGACAACTTGCATCATTTCTTGCACCGGAGGCCTATTCCAAATACTCTGCGATGCATTCGGTGGCGCGATTCCTCGATTCTGGTCCATCGGTGGCGGCGGCGATAACTGCGGTCCTATTTGCCTTCTGGGACAATTCCTGACCAAGTGACCTAGCTGCCACATTCAAAACAAGCACCCATCCTTAAGAGGCATGGGGCTGATCCATGTCGCCTTTTGCAAAAATGACACACTCTAAACTGGCTCGGTGCTGGCTTTCCCATTATACTCCTTCGAGTGGGACGATGGAAGTGCTTTCCTTCTATCGTTGGTCTCTTCCTGAATCGGTTGTCACCTCTATTGGAACCGAATCTTGACCCAGATGCAACAGAATCTTGACCCAGATGCAACAGCTTGTTCCTTTAACATGTCCCCCTGCTGGACCTCAGCTGGTACGGCAGTAACAGCAACAACGGCATTGGCAACGGCAGTGGCAACGGTAGTAGCGGTAGCTTGATTCTGTGCTTGCTGACCCAAAATGCTTCCCAAAGTCTCTAGCTCTTGAACGATCCCGTCGAGCCTAGGATCGCTCGGTGCTACTACACTCACAATACCGGCCTGCAGCAGTACTCTTGCACTCGCGCTAGCCTGAGCCGGCACTTTACCTCGAGTACCGATCTTTGTCAGCATTCTACCCCGAGATATAGGTCCTACTGACCTCCTCCAAGGAGTTCTCCACTCCTAGTCACTCATCACGCAGATTCTTACAGAATCCTGCTTACCAATTCCAATACTAGATTAGAATTTGAGTGACCCCACAAACAAGCTACCAAACAGCTATCACTCACATGCATCAGCATAAAATAATGGCCATTCCTACTAATTATCTCGAGAACCCATCGCACCTTATCACTCCAAACACAAACCTCGCTCTGCTACCATAAAAAGGGGATGTCACGCCCCGGACCCCGAGCGTGTGCCCATCCCTATCTGGTCGATAATAATTTGCGACTTCCCAGGACGAGTCGCCGACCCTTTCCATTTTATTGCACATGCGGAAGCGAAAAAGAAATCCCCTGACAGTAATCATATCGAGATAGAAAAGCAGGACAATAGGTTCACAAACAAACATGCTTTTATATATACACTGAGTCATGTACACAGGTTTATGGCCAAAAGACTACGAAAGACTAGCCTTCCAAAAGAAGCGGTCCTAAGCGACCTACACTTTCGATCACCTCCTCTCGGCTCTGGTCCTCCACTCGACGACCCGAAAATGTTGTCCCACAACGGGGTGAGATATCATCTCGGCGAGTCTAAGCTCTAAACCCCAATTAGGAGGGAAATACGCCAAGAAGTGTCCTAATCACACAATCACACAATCAATGAGACTTACCTCGTCTCGAGATCCACCCTACGGGTCAAGTACAATTTATCTCACGAGACAACACGAGAGCATGAGCAACAAATAAGCTCCAATAATCGAAACGCCACACTCAATTAATCATGCGTTCCTAGTTTTTAATCTCGGCATATAAGATCGCCTACTCTCAGTTCGGCGGTCTTCTGGCATTGCCAGGCTTCGTCTCACCCCACTGAGCACGGTACGTTTCTTTATTAGACGGCTTTCCCGAAGGAGCATAGGGTCTAGAATCAATTGCGACCGGCTTCCTGTTGTCCAGGGGGTATCCCAAATAAGGATAACGTCCAGCTTAACAATCCGGGACGATTTCTCTTGACCATCACACGATCACTTAAATATGGCCCAGGGCACCGTGCATTGCACTCAAATGCTTTAATTAAAATGGTGAGCCTGGCCTTTTTCTTCGTATTAGAAATTCACATGAAATTACTCCTGTGTGGGTACACGGTCAACTTGATCCAGAAAAATTGATATTCATCCTTTTTGAAATCCCATTATTTCATATAGTACTAAAAATCATTTTCGGTGTCAAAACCCGACACACGGGATTTTCTGAATAAATATTGGAAATTCACAATTTTTGGAATTAAATACCAAAAATCAAATCGGACTCAATTTGCATAATTTAATACTCAATTGCAAAAATTAACCACACCATTGCAATTAGCACGAAATTCCGCTCACTTTTGCCTATCCTGGCCTAATTTCTGGAAAAATAATTAATAATTAAATAATTACTGAAATTAATTAAATAAATCAATTTAAATTCTAAAAATACTAACGTAGGCTTAACATTAAATTAATAACCAATACGGACTCGGAAAAATTCCCGAACCCTTCTAGATAAATAGTACAATTTATTTAGGCCTTAACTAAACCATGCTAACCACCTAACATGATCAATTAAATAATTCAATTTCTAATTTAATCTATCTAACCACCTAATTCCTAATAAAATAAATCTAACACCCCTTAAATGTTATTAGCCTACTAAGCAGAGTTTAGAGTATAAACTCACCGGTTAATTGCGGAAACCGGTTCACCGCGATGATGACGTGACGGCGGCCGAAATCGAAATTTTCGGTGGCGTCGACAAACTTGGGCCGGGTGTAAACTTGGCCCAACAAATCTCAGCCCAACTGAGATTTGTTGCTGAAACAAGCTGGGCTTCACTGGACTGAGCTGACTTCAAGATGGGCTGCTAGAATTGGGCTTAAAGGAGCCGCTGGGCCTTGCTAGACTAAGCTTCAAATGGGCTGAATTTGCTGGCTTGCGGCAGAATTCACGTGGGCTCGGACTTGAAGACACGATGGGTTGATACGGGCTGAAGAAATGAAGCTGGGCTTCGTGCGTTGCTGCTAATCCACGTGCGGGCTTCGCTGGCAACTTCAGTTGGCTAGATGGAAATGCTGAGTCGGTGGTAGAAGACAAACGACCATGGAGCGGCAGGGTTTTGTCGCTGGCTTCACGAGGACAAGACGAAGACGCTGTGAAGATGGGCTGCAACTTACACAAAGATGGGCTCACGAAATTCGCTGGAGACGTGGCCGCTTCGGTTCGGTGAGATGAAGTGAGCTTGAGGAGCTTCGCTGATGTTTGGTGGCAACGAAAGGGGCAAGGAACTTCGGACTGCTGGACAGCTCACCAAAACCGAAAGAAGAAGAAGGCAGCTGGCTTCTTCGAAGGACACTGCTTCAATCAACAAAACCGAAGGTCTTCGCAGGAGATGAAAGCAAGTAGATTCGGTGGGCTTGGCAGTCAAGACTTGCTGAGGTAATCGCCGAGTTGACCGAGAGCTGGCGTCGAAGAACTCGGACGAAGCAGGAATTACTCGGTGGAACTGGGCTGGCGTGAGGATGGGTCAACAAAATGGAAAGTGGAGAAGTATGGTTGACTAAGGGAGACAAGAAGAACTGGAGCAGGGACGTTGATGAGGCTGAGTGATTTTGGGTGGGGCTTCGTTCGCGAAGAATGAATGAAGATGAAGATGCAGGGAAAACATGAAAATGAAATTGAGGTAGGAGCAGAAGCGTCGCACGAACGGGGAGAGAGACGGAGGCGGTGAAGTTTGTTCGAGAAGGCTTGAAGAGAGAGAGACCAAAAGTCTAAAATCTTAGCCAATGTCTTAAATGCTTGGTCCCCTTGTCTCCTCATACTTATCCCCTTTATCCAATAATACTTTCCAACAAATATAAGTCCAAAATAAATCCATTTTGATGCAAATAATGCAACCCTTATCCTAGGTTCCGAATTTTCAATTTTTGGACTTCGATATTTTCGACAAATTCCCCATATTTGATGTCCAATTTCCTCGGAGAAAAAGCCCATAGAATTTCTATAAGTGCCCTCGACAATTAACTCGGCTTGAAAGCCCAAATTTCCTTTAAATGAGTCCATCCGAATTTCTATTAATTTTCCACAATGTCCGATTCGATTTTCCGCAAAAATCCCAGAATCTCTGAAAATTCTTCGGAGAATGCGGAGAATGAGTCGACGTTCCTCAAATAGCTCGTGACACTACAGAACTTTCAATTTTTGAAATCGGGTTAAAATTCACGGTTATTTTCAATCCGGCGTGCTTTTAGCGTGACATAGTCTATCGGGTAGCTTTTAGGAATTTTTAGTGCAATTGACCCGTGATCGATTTATCTCGAGTCACAACGTACATCTTCGACACATTATCGACTCTCGATTATCGTGAAAATCTCAAGGTTTCAATTACAGACACAGGGTACCCAAAACGATAGAAAATCAATTTAGTTCCAATCGATGAGAATTTTGCAGTCAAGTGGAATCACCAACATTTTGATCACCTATCTCAGTCGAATCGACCTATCTTTGATCTCTGATCGATTTTTAAGTTGGCCGTAATGTCCATTGCAAATTAGCACGGTTGAGCAGTCGATTCATGGTCAAATTCTCAAGTCTTTTGCATTAAAATCCCTTAATAATTTTCCCAGATAGTCTAGTTATCTCTTGAGTGATCGGCTCAGAGAATAGCACTATAGACGCATCGACGAAAGACCCGATTTATTCAATTGAAATCAGATTTGAAAAATCAGGATGTCACACCCTCCACTTTAAAATACGGTGATATCCTTCAATTTAGATTGTGCATAGTATCCAAGCATCTCAATTTTTAAATTATATGGATCTTATGCGGCAAGGCCTACTAATAAGGATTCATATATATTGAACAACATGCATCCTGATGCACCTCATTCAGCTAAAAAAATTTTCATATGTACAAGTGTGTGCACATTCAAATATTTACTTCAATTAATCGACTAAAGAGTAGATATGTTGTTATCCTTTTCTATTATTGGTCATGAAAATCCACTATGCTTAATTACCCTTTAGAAAACAAAATCTAAGCTTATTTCGACATAACATTTACCTTACGTACATTACGGCAAAATATCTCTAATTTTGATGATGTTACTTTGATACCTCATGTATTTTCAGAAGATACTCTTACAGTATGTACACGATGGAACAAAACGTTCCACAATGAATAGGTAACAGACATGTCCGTGGCACATTTTCATCTTTATCCAGCTAAATTGCCTCTAATTGATGATGTGGAAGCCACGTAGATGTAATATAACCAATGGCAGAGAGAGAGAGAGAGAGAGAGAGAGAGAGAGATTTTAATTTGGGTCATATATAATAAACCATTCAAGGGCAATACTGGAAAATACAATCACTAGAACAGAAAGTTGAATTTTCAAAGATACATGGCCAAACACAAGTTTAAACAAACGAATTGACGGACTTTGCTCTCAAACAACATTATCTCACAAGCTCCCCACTAATTCTTCTCTAAAATTTTGACTGAATTTGGCTAACAACAGTTTTATCAACTTTGAATGCCTTGGCAAGAATGTCTTCAGAAATATCAGGCATCGACCCAAACACGACATTAGCGATTGTGATGACACCAGGGTTTTCGCTACCAAGAGCTGCAATGGCAACTGCATTCCCAAAACCAGTATTTCTCTGGTAATGGATAAGGTGTTGGAGAAATCTTTCCAGAATATTTTGAAGCTGACAAAACGTTTCTTTCAGTCTAAAGTCTGGATGTTCGGAGACAGTCAGTTTAAAGTCTGAAGACTTTGTTCTCTCAAGACCCAAGACTCAAGACTCAAGACCCAAGACTCAAGACTCAAGACCCAAGACTCAAGACTCAAAGACTTAAGACTCGGGACTCAAGACTTAAGTCTATTCTCACCGACAGTCTTTCTACTCCGATTGTCGAAGGAAATCCTACGCCGAGGTTTATGGTTAAGGATTCGATCCTATCCTCTCGGAATAGATTTCTTGGTTGGATAATCATTTCGGATTCTTTAATTCTTATCTAAGATCGATTGAAGATCCGATGGTTGACGAAATAATCTTGGAATATTCTATTCATGGAAACCGAGATCCTGATTGTATGGGCGAACAGGATTGATGGGCTATCATCAGATTCCTTAAATAGCTCGGATGATCTTCTTGATTGATTCCGTCCAACGGGTAGATTGGAGGAATTCCTTTGGTAAGTGCCATCGGCTATGATGGCATGAAGGAGTATAAAAGGAAGACGTCTAGCTGTTTTAAGTGTGTGATCGATAGAAAAATTCCAGAGTCTGAAGTTCCTTGATTGTTAGTCGAGACTGAGCGAAATTGTATACAGGGAGTGTTTATACTTGGTGATGCCTTGAGTGAGTGTGGTAGATCATCTACACCTAGAAACCAAGGAAGATCAACATTGTAACATCTCTTTGATCATAGTGGAATCCAGCCAATCGGCTGTCAGTGCTGAAAAGTGGACGTAGGCTTGAATCAAGCCGAACCACTATAAACCGAGCGTTCAATTCTCTCTTTCCCTTACTCAGTCTTGCGATTGAATTTTTAACTGTTGCAAATCCTCTAATTGTTTAAATATCGTGCAAGCTTCGAGAAAATTTTTTTATACCTATTCACCCCCCCTCTAGGTACTCGTACTAGCTATTTCATAAGGCCTTGAGGGAAGACAAACACATCACCCTTTTGCAAGATCTTGGAAATGAGGCGGTTGTCGGGGTTGGAAGTGATGAACCCTACTTCGAGGGTTCCTTCCAAGACTAACAGAATCTCGCTGGCTCGTGGGTGAGTGTGGGGTGGGTTGATTCCCCATGGTGCGATGTCAATGCGCGCCATGGAGATTCCAAGAGTGTTGAGCCCTGGGAGCTGGGCCACGGTCACCGGGGTGACCTTGGAGCCAACAGGGTTTGACGTGTTGCCTGGAAGATGGAGCCCACTGAAGGAGAAGTTATTTGCCTGAACTGTTTCGGGGTCCTTGCATGCTTGGCCATTCACGAGAACTGTATTGTGAGCAATAAAAATTGAATCAGTGAAGCACCAGATGGACTATAAGCCTTCTCTAGTAGTAGTTTGCTCATTATTTTTCCAGGAAACGTCCTATGAATTACATCAAAGCATGCTATCAGGGCTTTATCTAGTCAAATGAAAGCCGCTCTCAGATTACATGACGGATTCATTCTACGAAATAACTACGCAGAAGCAAAAGTTCTACTAGGGAAAAAAGTAGCACCATCAAAACTCTTCACTCAGTCACGAGCATGCATTGATTACCTGAACTGCCAGCTTCAGCGACACAGAAATCCTGGAGAGGGCTATTATCAGCAGCTGCAAAAGCAAACACCAGACCCAAGAAACAAATCAAAAGCACACTTTTCACCATCTCCGAAAGCAAAAACCTCCGCAAAATGAAGAGATCGAGTTTAACTTTCAATGGTGACGTTTCTCTCTCTCTCTCTCTCTCTCTCTCTCTCTCTCTCTCTCTCTCTCTCCGTGAGTAATCAAGATGGCTTTTGTTTGTTGTTGTGGATTAAATGCTACAAGGAGGTCGCCAGTATTTATACGCGTGCAAGAGCAGAAGAAAACAAAGGTTCAGATAAATGTAAAGAGGAGGTTGCTTTCCAAAGAAAGAGTCTCCTCTTGGTTTTTGGCCGTCCCTTTCTATGAGAGTCCCTGTGTTGCCAAATGCAAAATGAAGGCAATTCTCTCTTGCATAATAGAGATTATAGTGTGTGGATTTATTGAGAGAGAAGGCGATTTCACGCGTAAGAATTAATCAACGAAGTTGTCCCTTGACCAAATACACGGCACGGAGCCAAAAATAGGTTCTCTTTTTTAATTTGCCATTCGGCTTTTGTTCCATTAACACATATAAGAAAACGCAAGCTCGATTAACGTGCTGCAAGAATTTTGTTTCTTACTTTGTGCTGATATAGGAAAATGACGCTTGATAAAATTATTCTTCTTCTTCTTCTTCTTCTTCTTTTTAATCTTTTCTTGATAGCTAATGCATTATGGGTATGAGAATGGGGAGGCTTTAATGGAAGGATTGATCTATTCAAAATAGCCGTATTTTGGCTTCTTGTTGCACCTCATATATATACATTAAGAACGAGATACTTTCGTTTGCGTTTAAAATTTATGTTATTATACTAATCTTACCTATTGATTATTGCGTGAATACAACTCTAGCAATGTGCTTTGGTTTTTGTTTGAAGATATGCAGAAGATCTTCGGATACTAATTGATCCAATCTTGATTTTATAGAATCAACCTAAAAGTTAGATTGATTTAGATTGATATGTATGATATTACATTGCCTTTTTGAGTATACACCTTGTAGTATAATTATTCAAATGATGTACATTGATGATAGACTGAATATACACAAAAAAGTGAAATTCTCCCCAAATCTGTTCTTTGGTCTTTTTCTTCCTCGTCTGTACCTTGCTTCGTCCCTTTGCCTCGACTTCTGACATGGTATCAGAGCTACAACTCTAAGCTCCAACTTCCGCACCAAATTGCTTTCGTTTGAACCTGCAAGACAGATCTACGTCTTGTTACGAGAGAATCGATTATTGTAAGAAGGGAGAAGAAAGCGAAGAGGATTTACATACCATGAATCCAGAAAACCTACCTCCTGTCAGCACTGGAATTCTTTCCACAGGCAACGTCACACCAACGGTGGAGACACAGGGCCGTAACACCGAGATGATACCTGCAAATACCACGGCATAGCAACAAACGCAAATTCAATGGCAGATGTTCCCAGCTCAGGCGAATGTGGGGTAGCCCATTCCGAGCCAACCTTACCAATGGGTACCCTATCCATGGTACGTCGGGCAAGGCATGAATCCATCATTGCCAAGGGAAATGAATTACCAGAGCAATGTTCAGCTCGATGGGAGTCTACCAGCCGCACGTGGGGCAAACTCAACCACCGAGACAGAACCGAGAAGCGGGTCTGGAGAAGCGGGATCGGGAACAAACCTTCACCCCGGTCTCTTCAATGCAGGGCATGGATCTGGATTCAATGGGTCGGGTACAGGGACAAATCCCTACCCGAACCCAAATTTTCCATATGCTTTCTTTCCGTATCCGATTGCAGCTACCACCGGCCGACCAGAACCAGGGGACCCCTTGCATGTGTCTACCGCCAACGGTCCAAAAGTGCAACTCATCAGTTTGCAACTGACCAGGCCGGAAAACTACAGCAAGTGGTCACAAGACTTCCGGAGGGCTCTTGCGACAAAGGATAAGGATGGTTTCCTTGACGGAACCGTGCCGATCCCGTCGGACGAAAGGCTGGCAAGGCACTGGAGAAAGTGCAACCGCCTGATCCACACCTGGATCGGCAACTGTGTCTCTCTAGACGTCACAGCAGGCCTCCCACCGACGGAAGATTCAAAAACCATGTGGGATAACATCAAAGAGATGTACGGAAAGTTAGATCGAGCAAAAAAAATTTGTCTCACGTAGGAACTCACAGATCTCAAACAAGGAAACATGTCAATCACGGCGGTGTACAACAAACTCTCATCGCTCTGGAATGAGCTTGAGACCGCAGAGGAAAAGCTCGAGGGACCCCCAGAAACACTCGGACAATATAGATTGATGAAGGAGAGGGAGAAATCCACTCGATTTCTCTTGATTTTGAATGAATCTTACCTAACATTTCGATCGCAGATTCTGGTGATGGATCCAATGCCGCCCCTCAGCCGGAATTTCCAATTGGCCGTCCAAGAGGAGAGCCCGGTGACTCATCGGCACGGCGATTATATGCCAACAAGACCACCGGCAATCAATTGATATCATACGATCCACACATCTATCAATTCATATCATCTATTAAACCATACCATCTATTCATCCATCAATACAATTAGGGCTGATAAAACAACTCATATCTCAATAATTCTAATCAATCATATATATATGTATATCATAATCCAAGCCGATACATATATATAAACCAATGCTCGCCAAAGCTTATCATTCAATAATAAACCAACTCATATCTCAATTCAATCAATCAATCAATCCAATCGATTCAAACCGGTCATACAAACCAATTACGGTGCTAAAAGCCCAACACCGGGTATTTTCAAGTTAAATACCATAACTTCATCAATTTCACACAATTCCACACTTTTGGGGATGATCAACGAAATTCTAAGACCGGCCATCTACCAATCAATCATTTAATCTCAATAAATTCCAAATCAAATTAGGGTAAATCCCTAAAACATCACAATTTATTTAATTCCATGCAACGTAGAGCTCAAATAAATAAACGAACTGCGCCACGACGATCAGGAGGTCGCCATCAAATTCTTAATTTACGAAAAATAATTAATTAATAAATATTAAAATTCAATTTAACTCAAAATAAAGCCCAATTAAGTAAACGGACTTCACCACGGTCATCAGCATAATATTCCGGTCACTAACCATCTCAACCTTAATTTCCGAAAAATAAATAATTAAATAATTAATTTCGAAAATTAAACAATTAACATTAAAAATTCAATTTAACTCAAAATAAAGCCCGATTAAATAAACGGACTTCACCACGGTCATCAGCATAATATTCCGGTTCCAGGCCATCTCAGTTGAATTTTCGGAAAATAAATAATTATTTAATTTAATTCCGAAAATTAATAATTAAATACCAAAAATTCCACTTAGGCCCGAAAAGCCTAATTAACACCCGATAAGGGACGGAAAAATCCCAAGAAGCATCCAATAAATACTACATGCAATTCTCTATCTAATTACACTAATTACATCACTAATATACAAAGCAATTAACTAATAATCACTAATCAATTCTAATCTAACAACCTAATTACACTTAATTAACACTAATCAACATTTAAGCGTAAATTAGCATTAGTGAGTAAAACTCACACAAAGAAGGGAGAATCGCGAGGGGCTAAGGTTTGAAAACGGGCCTCGAAGTTGCTGCAATACCCATTCCTCAACTCTCTGTTTGATGCTGGTTGGGGGCGGACCCGGATTTAAAGATGGGGATGAACAAGACTTAAGGCTTCCCGGTGGCCGGAGGAGGTCGGGTGGCGGCCCGAGGTGGCCGAACGAGACCAACCAAAACGAAACAGAGGATCTCGACAAGGCGAGGCGAAATCGGTCGAGCGGCGGTCCGACGCAGCTCCTTCAACCGACGATGGTTGCTGCTTCTGTTTCTGCTTCCGTTTCTGCTCGAACCAGAGGAGGGAGAGGGGCGGAAGCGCGAGCGGCGAGTGAGGCAAAGCGGCGGCGACTCTAGCTTCGGGCCGCGGGCCGCGACGGCGATTTTTCGATTTGCCGGGTTTTTCGCTGGTCTTCGGTTGCTACTCAAGAAGAAACCGAAGGGAAGGGGAAGCTCGAAGAGAGAGACGACGATGGGAGAAAGAAAGGAGGAAGAACAACCGGTTCTCTCTCTCTCTCTCTCTTTCTTTCTTTTCTCTTTGGCCCCCACCAACCTGCCTGTCATGCACTCACCTTTCCTTGCCAAAAATGCCCCTTCTAGAAGCTTTAAGGTAATTTAAAATTTTAATTCTATGGGCATACGAATTTTGAAACAATTGGCTTCCATTAATCACTTGATTTACTTTAAATCCATCTCAATTGGCCTCAATGCTTCCATTAAATATTCTCCTCATCCAATAGCTCATCTCGCATCTCAATTTCACAATCACTAGCTTCAACTGAACAAAAACGACCATATTTATCCAATCAAAATTAGAACCCGAAAATCTGGATGTCACAAACGTCATAGCCCTCGCGCTTCACGGAGAACGCCGCGGTAGAGAAGGAGACGAAAACCCTAACGGAGAATCCGATAAGGTTTGAAATGGTTGAAGACCCTTAAAAGGGATGGAAGGTCCGATCAAAGAGCTTATCTATTGAGGAGACCTAACGGGATTTTTCGAAGACGACGGTCCGCAAAGAGGTGGAGACAATGGAGATAATTCGGCAATCAAGGCATCCGACGGCCAGATTTTTTCCATAAGAAATTTCGGCCAAAATTCAAAAGGGAAAGGTAAATTGTACTGTGAACACTGCAAACGTCCGCATCATACCATAGATAATTGATGTAAATTATATGGAAAACCGGGAGAAAAAGGAAAAAGGAAAGAATACTCTGCAGCTTACCAGGTGACCGGACCTACTAGGATAAGTAGTGACCGACCCATTACTTATGGGCAATATTAGCAATTGATTTAGGCATTGCAGAAAGTAGACATTGGAAATAAAGGGGGAAGCTTCTCAGGTATATCTCACTGCCTGATAAACTCAATTTCAAAAAGGGCATGGATAATTGACTCAGGAGCAAGTGATCATATCATTTGTGATGTGAGTTTTTTTTCAAAAAGGAATAGGAAATTGGAGACACCTATTTCTGTAGAACTTCCAAATGGAAATATTACTCATGTCACATTGACAGGGACTGTTCAATTAAGCCCCCAAATTGTCCTGCAAAATGTCCTTTATGTCCCACAATTCCAGTTCAACCTCATTTTCGTGTCCAAAGTCTGCAAAGAAAACTCCTGTCAAATACTCTTTGATGCTGACACATTTCTTTTTTAGGCCCTTTCGACTGGGAAACTGATGGGCTTGGGTAATATTTTTGAAGGTTTATATTTCTAGACTAGCACTTCAAGTCATCATGATTCAATTCCTTTCAATAAAATGTCATTGTGTAAAGTCATTGCCAATAATAAAGATTTTCTTTTGCATTCACAAATGGGACATAGTGCCTTCTTCCCATACCCTAACTGTCATGTTTGCCCTCTAGCAAAACAGTCTCGTGCAGCTTTCCCTTCCAATGCAAAACATTCCAATAATGTCCTTTCCTTAATTCATGTGGATGTTTGGGGGCCATATCACACAGCACATCGTGACGGTTCATTTTCTCACTATCGTTGATGATCACTCTCGTGCCACGTGGGTATTCTTGATGCAATCAAAAGCACAAGTTCCATCTTATTTGAAGACATTCATTATCCTGACTAAAAATCAGTTTGGGAAATCAATCCAGCAAATACGGACTGACAATGGGAAGGAGTTTTTTAGTCATGAATGCAAATCACTCTTCTTGGTTCATGGCATTCTACATGAAAGCTCTTGTGTTTATACTCTACAACAAAATGGAGTAGTGGAACGTAAGCATCGTCACTTGCTGGAAGTCGCACGTGCCTTAAAGTTTCAGGGATCCATACCAGCAACATATTTGGGAGATTGTGTCCTTTCTGCAGCCTACCTCATCAACCGTATGCTTACTCGGATATTAGCTGGTAAGTCACCTTTTGAGTTACTTTATGAAAAAAAAAAAAAAAAAAAAAAACCAGCAGTAGATCATCTACGAGTTTTCGGTTGTTTATGTTATGCTACAACTATGGGACCTCAAGATAAAATGGGTCCACGTGCAAGGAAAGGTATCTTTATGGGTTACCCTAACCTACAGAAGGGGTATTATGTTTTGGATCCATCGACAGGGGAATTTTTCGTGAGCAGGGACGTCATATTTCACGAAATTGTTTTTCCATTCCAGAAGACTATAGGAAATTTGAATATCTCAAATAGCTCACATCAATCCCCAATTGAAGACAATCTATCTCCTGAATATTTTCTCGTTGCATCACTGGGGCATATCATCCCACCATCATTTGATCAGTCACTACAAACAGAGACATTGGAAAGCATACCCATTGCTCCATCCAATGTTGAGAATGATTATGCTAATCATGCAGAAAACAATGCTGCAGAAATATCTCCTCCTCCACCACCAACAGACCATCCACGACGTTCAAAGAGAGCCACGAGACCACCAACGTGGACTAAAGATTATGTTTGTGCCTCGTTTAATGGACCAGGTATTAACTATCCGACATCTTCGTATGTTTCCTTTGAAAGACTTTCGTCGGAACATAAATGTTGCATTAGTCGTATATCCAATGAAAAAGAACCATCTAGTTATGATGAGGCATCCAAGGACCTACGGTGGCAAAAGGCGATGGCAGCAGAATCACAGGCATTGGCCGATAATCAAACATGGGAGATAGTTAATCTTCCTAGGGATAGGAAGTCCATAGGATGCAAGTGGGTCTACTAAATAAAATATAGAGCTGATGGATCCATTGAACAATACAAAGCTCGATTGGTGGCGAAAGGGTATACACAACAAGAAGGTTTCGACTATAACGAAACTTTTTCTCCAGTTGCCAAAGATGTCACTGTTCGATCATTCTTATTCGTTGCAGCAATCCATGATTGGTCGTTACACCAAATGGATGTTCACAACGCCTTTCTTCATGATGATCTGGATGAAGAAATTTACATGGACATTCCTCAGGGCTTACGGAGACAGGGGGAGGATAAAGTATGTCGTCTCCGTAAATCCCTCTATGGGTTGAAATAGGCTTCCAGACAATGGTATGCTAAATTTGCCAATGCTCTCACTAGTGCAAACTTCAAACAATCAAAGTATGATTTTGCCTTGTTTACATGGACCAAAGGTACGTCATCTATCTACTTGATGATTTATGTAGATGACATTCTTATCATGGGAAACGATGAAGCTGTAGTAGAGAGTCTTAAAAAATATTTGCATACCACTTTTCATATAAAGGATCTGGGAGCACCAAAATATTTTCTTGGGATTGAGATCACGCGATCTTACCAAGGAATTTCTCTTAGTCAGAGAAAGTTTGTATTGGAGATTATATTAGAGGCCAGTTTATCAGAGTGCAGGCCAACTATCATACCAATCAAACAAAACGTCAGGCTAACTACAACAGATCATGCTAGGGGAACATTTCAGGATGATCCTATACTACAGGATCCGACGAGTTACTAGAAGCTCATTGGAAAGCTTATATATCTGACTATGACCAGGCCTGATATATCATATGCGGTGCAGAATCTGAGTCAATTCATGCACAAACCGAAAGAATCTCACATGAATGCTACTTTGAAGGTGGTCAAGTATTTGAAGGGATGTCCAGGACTAGGAATACTTTTATCCAGAAAATGCAACATGGAAATGACAGCATATTGCAATGTAGACTATGCAACGTGTCTTATGAGTCGAAGATCCATAACTGGCTTCTGTATTAAGCTTGGAGATTCTCTTCTCTCATGGAAAACCAAGAAGCAAGCAACAGTTTCTCTATCGTCAGCTAAGGCAAAGTATCGAGCAATGGCAAAAACCACATGTGAAGTTGTGTGGATACGAGGTTTGCTCAATGACCTTGGAGTACAATTGAAAGGTCCGAAAAAGTTATACCGCAACAACGAATCGGCCCTGAAGCTTGCAGCAAATCCTATAATGCACGAGAGAACCAAGCACATAGAAGTGGATTGTCATTTCACTCGGGAGAAGATTCAAGAAGGAACAATTGAGACAAGAGGGATTGGAACTCCTGAACAGCCTGCAGATGTGTTTACCAAAGCGTTGTGTCAAAGACAGCATGCATATCTATTAAGCAAGCTAGGTGTCTTGGACATTTACAAGCCACCAACTTGAGGGGGAGTGTTGGAAGATATGTAGAAGATCTTCGGATACTAATTGATCCGATCTTGATTTTATAGAATCAATCTAAAAGTTAGATTGATTTAGATTGATATGTATAATATTACATTGCCTTTTTGAGTATACACCTTGTAGTATAATTATTCAAATGTTGTACATTGACGATAGACTGAATAAACATAAAAAAGTGAAATTCTCCCCAAATATGTTCTTTGGTCTTTTTCTTCCTCGTCCGTACCTTGCTTCGTCCTTTTGCCTCGACTTCTGACAGTTTTCATCGATTGAATAATTATGAAACATAGTTCTGTGATATTTAAGTTCAAAATACTACCACATAGTTTCTTAGGCATGAATTTTAGGCCATTTTTCAACAATTTATAAACATCATCCTACCTAGCTATCAAATGAGTGGGGACGGGTCAAGTCGGGCTTGGAATAAATAGAAATTTGGTTTGACCCAATTGACTTATTTAACTATATTGATCCATTTTTATGCAACACAATTTAAGTTACTCATACCCAACCCAATTTAGACCACATATACCTAACCCAACTTGGGCTTCAATTTTTAATAGTTTTTATCCTTAAATTTTTTGCCTCTAAAGAATGGGTGTCTCCATATATTGACTCCCTGAATAGGGTCGTTGGCATGGATTTCGTGTGGCACATGAGTAACACGGAGACTTGGGTGAGTGTTGCGTAGACAAACAAGCACACTTGTGTGGACCAATTCAAGAAACGGGTTTTGGATAGGGGTAAGCATCGATCCAAGGTCAACCCTGGACCAACCCTAGATCGGCCAAACTCTGCCGGTCCTAGTCTAGTTCTCAGAAAAACTGGGTCGGTCATTGGTCCTAAGATTCCTAGACCAGCACTGTGCGGGTTGGTCCTTGGTCCTGGGAGTTCAGGGTTGGTCCAACCTGCACCGACGACGACTATATATATATATCTAATATATTATTTATAATTTTTTTATTTAGAGAAAATCTTAAAATAAACGACGTCAAGAACATTAAACAGCTCTTTAATGAGGAGTTCAAGTAACTTTATATTGTTCTTTAATAACTTATGGGGCTTTTGGTAACATTTCTATTCCGAGGAACAATTTTTTAACAAAAATAGTTTTTTTTTTCTATTCCAGGGAACAATTTCTAAGTAGAAGAATGCATTTGGTAATCGCAAAAAATTTCTACTCTAGGAATAGAAATACATTTGGTAAACTTATTTAATTTTTTGTTTCTTTTAATTTTTCAATATTTTTATTCTTTTTTTTCTTTTTTCTTTTTTCTTTCTTCCTTTTGGCTAGCAACCGGCTGACGAGGGCTAATGAGGCTCAACCTCGCTGGGCCACGGCCAGGTCGACGTCGCCCAATGGTGGCCCAGCGAGATCGAGCCTCGCAAGTGGCTGGGCGAGCTCGACCTCACTAGATCTGGGCAAGCTCAAGCTTGCCTAGCCAAGGCGACGCCGAGCCTCACTAGCCAACATGAGGCTCGGCCCTGCCAAGCCAAGGTGAGGCCGACCTCACGCCACTTGGGCAAGGTCAAGCCTCGCCGGTGACCTCGCTTGGCCACCAAGGCCACCAGCAAGACTTGGCCTCGCCCATGCGGCGCAAGGTCGGCCTCGCCTTGGCTAGGCGAGCTCGAGCTCGCACAACCATCGGTGAGGCTCGGCCTCGCCAAGCCATTACTAGGCGACGCTGACCTGGTGGTGGCTCCGCGAGGCCGAGCCTCGTCAGTGGCTGGGTGAGCTAGGTCTCGTCGGGGTCGAGGACGCTCCGGCGAGGTCCAACCAAAAGGAAGAAGAAGGAAAGAAAAAAAAAATCTCGGAATTGTTCCCGAGAACAAGAAACAAGTTTTTTCTACTTCTTGTTTCAGTTTCAAATCTATTCCCGAGAACAAAAAAAAATAGATTTTTTGTTCCCAGGAACAAAAGTGTAAACAAACGCATTTCTGTTCTTTTTTTGTTTCCCGGAACAAAAGAACAGAAATTTGTGTTCCGATGAACATATTTAGAAATAAACAAATAGACTCTTAAATTTTTAATGTCTTTTACGGCGTCAATAGTCATAATTTACAAATGAGTTCTTTTTCTTTCCTTTTTTTCCTTGTTCCTCTTCCCTCCCCAACCATCGCCATCAATGGCCAAAGGAGATCACCCAATTCAAGTGAGGGCCACCCTTGGCGACATTGGGTGAGGGTGATTCGGCAAGGGCAACCCTCATCGATGTTGGGTGACGATCGCCTAGCCTGGGTTGTGGGAGGCGAGGGCTGCCCTCACTCAACGCCGATGAGACCTGCCCTCGCCTAAGTCCAACGATCTCCACCATGGTTGGTGTAGGGAAGGGAAAAAAGAAAAAAGAGAGAAAGAAGTAGAAATAAATAAAAAAAATTAATTAAAAGACAAAAATAACCTTCAATCTAAGTGGTTAGGCCCTTTTTTTGAAATTGATAATGGCCACTTCATGCCTTTATTTAATACAAATTGATCACTTTAGACCCTTATTTGAAACAAATTTTACTTTAGACCCATATTTCAGAAACTAGAGGTACTTCGACTCTTATTTTGGAATTTTCCCTAGATAATTTGACAATACAATGATTTGTTTATGTATTTTAGAATATGGTTAACCAACATGTTAACTAATCGATTACGACAAAATGGATTGGACCTTCTAACTTTTTCTTCTACAATCTCAACATGACATGAGCATGAGAAAAACTTAAGATTTAGTTTTTCTTTTTGTGAGGGCTAAAATCATTTATTTTCATTTTTTTGGCATCATAATTATGGTGGTCTCAAAAGATGTGAAAGAAAGATCTCTCACCAAGCCATACATATGACTTAATGTGGCTTTTGATATGTATCCATGAGGTTGAGCATAAATTTCTGTTTACTCTAGTAATTGAGTATTTGTTTATTTCCTTCTCTTGCAAAGATTGAAACCTTCATTTTACATAATTATATGACCAAGTCATTAGGTTTCTAAAATGATGTAAAAATAAAAAAGTTCTTCGATTCAATTACTATTTGACTCTAACGTTTTTTTAAAAGTCGAGACATTGCAAACTGTTTGTTAACATGCACAAAGTCAAGAAAATCATTGAAATTATTTCAACATTAGACCTTGAAAATGAAATTGTTATGAATTGAATGTCACTAGAAAGAAGATCTTTTACTCATCATAACCCACCGCAATCCCCTTATGAAATTCCGTATTGGGTTAGCTACACAATTCACATGTTTCTAGCAATTCACTTGATATCAATGAAATGATAGAAGTCATAGATAAGAACTACAATGCCCTACAACGCCTTTGTTTGTTGATGGCCATTCACTCTGAAGCTACTAGGGTTTCTTGAATAATCTGATATTTTACATCACTAAGCCTTTCATATCTTACTAATAATATGGAATGTTCTTGCATATCATTACTGAAATTAAAATTAAAATTCAGTAAAAAATTTAATGGGAATAGATAATCCAAAATTAGTTCATAATTTAATCGAAGAAGCTTTTGTAAGTCATACAAATGAAGATTGATAATTTTGCATAGTATTGGTTAAGTCAAACTTTTTTATAAAAAATGTGAACAAAGTTGGTAATGTGACACCTTGAAATTCGAGCTCTTGGTGGGATAAATGAATGTGAATTTCGCCAATGCATTGTTGGTTGATTTCACTCGGAATTGATCACTCCTGAGATACTGACATTGAAGGGGAAGGCTAATGAGGATAGAACTTATACGACTAAAGGACTCGACCTGGGAAAATGACTTGATAGTAAGACTTGCGTGAGGACGATCCTATAGATAGGCATGCCGATTTTAAGGACAACTAGAAGTCGATTTGCAGATAGAACATAATGGAACGCGGGTGATTTCGTTTGCTATTATTGAGCCTGTGAACGACCCTAGGTCGATCCTCAATAATCATGTACTTTGAAATAAGAATCTATCATCCACAAATTCATGTAGTCAAGGACGTCCATGTGTCGAGATTTCTTGAACGTGGTAAGGCACGAGTCAATTACGCGTGAATCTTCAAAGCTGCTTGTCAGTCTAAGTTATACCCAAAATGACATTAGGGCGAAATTGACATGGCATGAGAACCCAAGATTAGACTTCAAATTATCGAGAATGTTCGGGACGAACTTTGGATGATGTGACTTCGACAGTCAGCAGTGCCAAGCAAGCCGAGTGTGGGGAAAAAGGACTTAAGGACTGAGAAGGCAAGCCCATGAGGACGTGGGCCAAGCAAAGCCAATGTGGGCCTTAGGCCCAAGGTGGGACAATCGCCATGGAAGGCCCACGGCAAGCAATTAAGCCCATTGGGCCCAAAACCACTATTCCTCCTTCCAAGCCCATTACCAAACTTTAAGCCTGTTTGAGCCCAACCAATTCTTGAGCCCGTTACTATTCATTTCCAAGCCCATTTCTTAGGCCTACCCATCAAATTCAGCCCAAGGGCAGATTGGAAATTTGCGCAAGGAGAAATTACCATTTTGCCCCTAAAAGCAAGTGGATAAGGGTACAGCAAGAGAGAGAAAGATAAGGTGATGTGCATGGGGATTTGGGGCTTTGATGAGGTTTGACAGTAGCTCAATCATCTCTCTCTCCTCCTCTTTCACCAAACCATCGAGCTCTTCTCTCCCCTTGTTCCTCCTTTTTTCTTGCTTTTGTTCCAACAAAGCTTCCTCCAAAGATCTGAGTTGATTGTTAGCTTCCCGAACGAATCAACTCCCGCACCACCCACCACTGTGTCGAGGACACCCAGACCGTTCGCTTGGAGTTGACTGTTCATTGGTCAGAGCTACCATTTGACCCACCGGCTGGCCAAAAGCCAACACTAATCTGATCGTCCGATCCTGTTCTGCTCCAACTGACCTTTCTCTGAAAACGCAAGTTAAAAGTTACGTTCCCATGTGAATTAGCTCACGCTCCACCCACCACCGTGATCAATACATCCAAACCATACCGAAGCACCCCGCCACTCGTCGGAACAATCCGCTGGCCGTCCCATCCACCGACAAGAAAGAATCGACCGTCAGACCGCCTGGTTTCGCCTGGGTCCGCCTGTTTTGCGATTTCCTCCATTTTTCTCCATTTTGATCCTTCCTCCGCCCAGCCCAGCCACCAGCCACTCTCCCTTGACCCCTTGGTGCTGCCAGTTGCCAGCCAACCCCTTGTCGAAGCTCCGGCGAAGCCACTTCACTCATTTTCCTCCTCTGCTGTTCAGTTTCTTAGAATTGCAAAGGGAGTTCGAGCTTGTGGCTGCTATTTCAGCCTTAGGACCGCCTTGGATCGTCATGGTTGAGGTCCCGGTGCATCGCCTCCATCGTTGCCGCCGCATGCATGTCTTCGGCCCGTTTAACGAGTGAGTTTAGCTCCTAATCCATTGATTAGTGCCTAAACTTGCCTAGGATTGCTTTAATTAGTGTTGATTCTAGCTTAGGAGATTTAATTAAGCTATGTTAGTCCTAAGATAGGTAGTTAGATTAGTGGCTAAGATTAGTTTATTTTAATCTTGTTTTACTTGCTTAATGTGGCTTATGTGATTAATTAAACATGTTTAGATTTAATTGATTGGTTGTTAATTTAATTGGAATTTTAATGATTTTTGGATTTAATTTATTAATTATTAAATTTTGGAATTTTACTGTTCACAATACACTGTTCACGAGCACTGTTCACCCGAGAATGAAAAGTATTCTAAATTCATGTATCTTAATCATATGAAGCAAATGAGTGTGTTAATGCATGGGAATCCGCATAAATTGAGTAATTTTCACAAGAAGGGAAATATGGATTGTCCAAGGGACATTAGAAATGGACCGTCTTATGAGAGAAGGAATTGAGGAGGTATGTTTGTGTGATCGAATGTTGGACCATCACCCAACAAGAGTTCAGGGATGATACCCGGCGGGAGTCAGAAGCCGGTCGCTGTAGATTCTAGACCGATGTCTCTTTTTGGGAAATTGTCTGAACGGGAGTTCGAGACATAGCCGTGCCCGACGGGGCAAGACGAAGCCCAATCTTTTTATCGGTAGCCCGGTAAGAGTCGGATGAGCACTGACTGGAAAGTTAGCCATGGCCAGGAGGTCATTATTATTTGGAGCGCACATGAGTGTTGAGGTGGATGAGCACCAATTGGAAAGTTAGCTATGGCCGGTGGGTCATTAGTAACTAGAACACACGTGAGAGTTCAGATGGTTTGGCCTTATTATAAGGTAAAATTGTGTGGCACGGTATGGGACGTGTCATAACGATTTTACCTTATAATCGGGACCCATGTGATCGTGTGATGCATGATAGGTGGCGCACGAAAGTGCAAGAGCATTTATGAATCATGGCATCTTTGGTTTTGACTATGCATGAGTTGAGCACATTGATTATGGTACACACATATGAATCAATAATGTGCAGGGTGTGCCAATGGCCAGGTGAAATCGCTTGTGACGCGACTCGTTTGTGATTGATGAACTGCATCATCTAATGGTCATGTGCATTGCGCGTATTATGCTGAGATTCAACGTGTAAGGTATGGCATACCGGGTAAGATTGCATGCAAACTGACTATTGATTGTTGGTTGTTGGTTATAGGTCATTGATTTTTTGTGGGGTGGTTCTGAAGAGATACCCCAAGTTGAGTTAGCGTCCTAACCAGGGGCTTAGGGGAGGCCTCGCTAAGATTTATATTTCACTAGTTATTATATAACCACTTTTAGGTCCTTATGATGGCACTTCCGCCAATGAGGTTCGGTATCCCTAAGGATTGGGATACCGTCGTGACACACCACCATTTCCCGGGTCAAGCGCACCTGTACAAGAAGTATCTCACCACCATCTGGGTGGATGAGGGACCGGGGCAATGGATACCCCATAGGTTCCCGGTGTGGTTCATCCGGAATGGAGACATGCTGATCAGTCCTCTAAAAGGTTTTGACAGGCTACCTGGTAGGGGCCCTAAGGACGATGACTGGGATCCCATGGAGCTAGACCCTCCTAATGGCGTAATGGAGAATCCTAGCCCCGCTTCACCAGCAACAGACTCATACGGCTCCAACTTTGAATCGATGGAGCCTAAGTCCACCGAATTCGAGTGACAACAGTGCCGAGCCCGAGAGTTCTTTTTCTTGTACAGTTTGGTTAGCCTAGACTAGTCTCTTTTTGGTCTGGCTTAAAGGATGGATCGGCCCCATTTGTTGGCTTGTAAATCGGAAACGATCTTCCGTAGGTTAATCCAATATGAAAATGTAAAAATGTGTATATATGAGTAGAGGTTGTGTTTCTGCTGTTCATCTCACTATTCCTGTTTGATTGCTTGATTGTTTGTTGATCGGGAGATGGTTCATTTTCCGCTTACGCATAATGAAAGGTTAAAAATGAAAGGGTCAACGATGAGTCTTGGGACATTGCTTTCTATTGACCAAGGAAGGAATCGTTATGTACCCGTTGTTCAGGGCGTGACAAGTAAAGGTTAAAAGATTTTTCTTAAAAACAAAACAAACACTGGTAACTAACGCAAACAGGAGTAGGTAATGCAATCAAAGAAAAATTGGTAGTCATTCTTTTTGAAGTTGGTAATTTCTAAAATAAGAATTGAGAAAAAGGCAAGTTGAAAAATAAACTGTGGTAATTTAATAGAGAAGTTGTTATATTTTTAATAAGAAGATAAACGAGCTTCGATAAACAACTCAAATAAGAGTTGGCAATTCAAACTTAGTTGGAAACTTAATTGGAGAAAAGTAATAACCTACTCAAACAAAATTAAGTAATTTCATATAATAAATGGTAAATTTAAGATTGTGGTAAGAAACAAATCATTTGTAAAGTAGTGAAAAAATAAGTTGGTAATTTAAAAAAATCAAATAAATGTCGGTTGGTAACTCAAAAAAGTGTGGGTTATACAAAACCTATTGGTAACTTAACCGGGGGTAAAAGTTTATGAACAAAAAAAGGGTAAAAGTTGGTAATTGCACCAATTAAAGATAATATATTTTTAAAAGAGTTGGTAAATTTAGCCTATTGGTAAGTAAGTCAAATAAAAGTTACTAACTCAATAGAAAGATAGGTAATAAAATAATAAATACTGGGAAGCAAATCAAATGGGACTTGATAAATCAAAACTATTAGTAACCTAACGAGAGAAAACTGGCTAGTCGCACAAATAAAAGTTGAAAATTCATGACACCAGTAAAGAACTCAATTAATTACACCTAATAATCTAAAATCAATTGGTGATTTAATTGAAAAAAAGCGGTAAGCCATTCAACTAAAGATTGATAAATTCGTGATGAGTAGGGAAATTTTAGACATTAGTAAAAATGATAAATTAAATCTAATAAAATATAAGAAAAGTTAACCAAAAAAAAAAAAATCGGCTCGCAACTTTAAATTACATATCAGTCAAAAGGGATACAGTGAAAATAAATAAATACAAAAGTAATGGCCAGACACGAGGTTAAACAAATTAATCGATGGACTTTGCTTCTAGACAACCCTATCTCAAATGCTCCGCACTAATTTCTTGTCTAAAATTTCGATTGAATTTGTCCAACTACAGTTTTATCAACTTGAAATGCCTCGGCAAGAATGTCTCCAGAAATATCAGGCGTCGACCCAAACACGGCATTAGCAATTGTAATGACACCAGGATTTTGGCTACCGAGAGCTGCGATGGCCACCGCATTCTCAAAACCAGTATTTCTCTGGAAATGGACAAGGCCTTGAGGGAAGACGAACACATCGCCCTTCTGCAAGACCTTGGAGATGAGACGATTGTCGGGGTTGGAAGTGATGAATCCAACTTCAAGGGTCCCTTCCAAGACTAGCAAAATCTCGGTGGCGCGGGGGTGAATGTGGGGCGGGTTGATTCCCCACGGTGCGATGTCGATGCGCGCTGCGGAGATGCCGAGGGTGTTGAGTCCAGGTAGCTGAGCCACAGTCACCGGCGTGACCCTCGAGCCGACAGGGTTCGACATGTTGCCCGGAAGATGGAGCCCGCTGAAGGAGAAGTCACTTGCCTTAACCATTTTGGGATCCTTGCAAGCCACGCCATTCACAAACACTGCCATGGGAAGCACAAAACGCGTTTTCAGACTCAACATATGGAAAAAGAAGACAAAAAAATATACCAAAACACATCTCCCCAACACATCTCCTTCTTTTCGGTGCATATTTCTTACCCGAACTGCCAGCTTGAGCGACACAGAAATCCTGCAGCGGGCTATGATCTGCCGCTGCAAATGCAAGAAACAGACCCAAGAAACAAGCCAAAGCCACACTCTTTGCCATCTCCAAATATCAGAGAGATCTTCACCAAGGTTGCTCGCTGTCTGAAACGAAGTAGCTAAGGTTTCAACTTGAAAGTGGGACTTCTAAGCCGTGACCAAACTAGGGTTCTTGAAAGTTGGGTTGTGGATGAAATGTGCTGTGAGCAGATGGCCAGTATTTATAGACATGCAGCGCGCAGAGGGAGTGAAGTATCTGATGAGAGTTGATATTATATTTAAGAGAGAAGGTCGCAAGTTTCTGCGAAAGGGCCATCAAGGTTGGCCGTCCGCGATCCGGCATGAGAGAATCAACGTGTGGCCAAATGCAAAGTTGGACGAGTGCGGAGGGATAGAGCGCGACGGCATTTTAGACGCGTGAAGAACCAATCAGCGAGGATGCTGCTTGACCGGGTCCGAGGTTCATCCGGTGTGTTATTCGGCTTTTTTGGTTTTTGCTGCATGGAGCTGAGGACTATATAAATTTTTTTATTTTTCATAACGACGGGCCCGTTTCACGTGAATTAAACAGAAAAAAAAATTACTCCAATTGGCGTACAAGATGATTAAAGAGCAGATGAATTTTGCTTCCAAAGTCTCTTAATGATTAATTTTAGTATATCGGCGCGGTCTCTCATCAATATATGTCTTTCGTGAAGTTTATCAGTTAAGGTACGTAGATGTAGATTATAATTGTCCATAATAAGCGTGAAAATCATTCTAAATATTGGTTGGTTGACATGTAAAAAAATTATATTATATAGCCTACTTCAAACACAAATGTTGTCGTCCATCTAACGGCGAATGTGTAAGTATATATTTTTATTCTGACGTTAGAACTAATATGAAATACTAATTTATATTGATGTGCAATAATCACACTGATGTGTGATAAGCTTGGATATGTGTGGACGATAAAAGGCATGCTCAATAATCACACTTCTAATGGGTGATTAGTTTGGATAATTCGGAAAAAAAAAAAAAAAAAAGAAAGGAGAGAGGCAGCAATGAGAAAGCATCTTATGTAAAAGATACACAAGGTAACAATAATAACACAGAGTAACCAACCAATTATATTAGGGTTAATATCATGAAAAGTTTAAACCTTACATTTGTAACATTTTGCAAATTAATATTTCACAATTAAAAATCTCAAATTGATACATTTATGATAAATTTACCCTTCGTTAGTTTTCATTATATTTTATCACTAAATTGCTAAATTCAGTAACATTTGATAAATTTACTCTCCATTAGTTTTTATTAGATTTATCATTAAATTGCTAAGTACAATGACACGTATTAATTGACGAGTATAATAATTTAGGTTTTTCCCTCCAATTGTCATAGATGTATTAGTTTGTGACTTTTTTCTTTGTATTGATCCAACTTAATGGAAACTTATAGTGTTAAATTTGCTACAAATATATCATTTTGGGGTTTTTGTGGTTAAAAAATCAGGATAAAGTACTTTACAAAAAAAAAATCAATCTAAAGTAAATTTATCATAGATATACAAGTTTGGAGTTTTTAATAGTAAAAAAAATAATTTTGGTAGATTTGTCACATATATTTATATTTAGAGTTTTGAATGATGGTAACCCATTATATAAATTCTGTCGTCCCTTGAATCTAAACGTATTTGGCCTCGCGTGGTTATGCACCTCATTTTTTATCGGTCGGTTTGCACCCCACATCACTGCAAGGCGATGCAGCCATTGCAATAATACTTCTGGAGAGAGAGAGAGAGAGAGAGAGAGAGCGGGCTTTTCTGCTTTTGGGCCTTTGGGCCTTATGGGCCTTTGGGCTCTCTCGACCATGGCAGAACATCAACCCTATACCATCCTATAAAACCGATGCTCCACTTCCAGTTTCCACAGCCGCAGGGGAGCTCCACAATCTCTCTCTCTCTCTCTCTCTCTCTCTCTCTCTCGCTGTATCATGTCGAAGCTCCAATTTTTCTTGTGAACGTCGCGTCTTGTCGAATTCGTCTTCCGTCTTCTTCTCTTTTTGAACTTCTGCATCTTCTGCTCTGCATCGAATTCTTGAGTCGCCGACTCGAGTGGTGACTCTACCCTCGAGCCTGCCTGCGAGACTGGGTACTTTCTGGGTCCCCGTTTTGCTTGCTGAACCCAAGAAAACCAAGAACTTGCTCTCGAGATTTTTCGTGGGTTTTGACGATTTGCCCCGTCGCGCTCGCGAGTTTCGCGGCTTTTCCGTTGGATTCCATGAACATGATGAGAGTAATATTGCGAGTGATGATAAAATCTTATCAGGTGATGAGAAAAATATTACTTCGCTACGTTCTTTCTGATTCATGGTCCATCTGTGCTTTTTGTCGTATTCGATTCTTGCTCTAATTCTATTTTTAACTTTTCTTGATTATTTCCAGTAACTCTGAATTAAAAATTTCTTATTTGAATTGGATCAGAATGGAAATTGTACCAATTATATTGGTTTCGTTTTTAAAAAAGTTGGTTTAATCTTATTAATTTGACATTTACGGCCCTAATTCCCTCGATGTTTGCTAGAACTTGCAACGTGAACATATGAAGTTTTCAAAATGGATTTGTGGAACAAAGATGCTCGAGGATATGCTTTCATCAACCTCTTTTTCATATTCATGTCAGTAAATTTATTCAGTAAATTTATGTCTGTCTCAAGTATATGGACCCTGGATATTATTCTGTAGCCGCATTCGGAAATTTCGTAATAATTGTTGCCAAAACATAGTTTCCGATAGAGGACGGTGATGACCATTTTGGAACTGAGTTTTAACACGACTCTGATTCTACTTCAATGCTGATTTTCTGCTCGAAGATCCTTCTTTTGCCGCACTTGTATAGCTTTCCTGAGCCTCTGGGGTATCTTCCCCGTCTTCGAACCCTTGATTACTATCGGGCTCTCGTCGTGATTCCTTCTCCTTCCATCCCTGCTCAGCCCTCGCTCGTTCAGCGAAGCTAGCATCCTCCTCTCATAGTCCCGCCTCAAATGTCCGTCGCCGTTCCATCGATGCATGAACTTTTCTACCTAATTAATACCAAAAAGAAGACCAAAGAACTTTGGTATGGCGATATGGAACACCAATACATGATGCTGAGAGAGAGAGAGGGAGAGAGAGATGAAAGGACCTCTTGAGTAGACAAAACGTGAAGTGCTTCAATGTCTTTTTTCTCAGCAAGTTCTCTTGTTGCTTCCATGAGTTGAACATGTTGGTTGTAGCAGACATTCTGAAAATCAATCATAAGTGGAAAATCATAAGTAACTAAAAAAAGGGCGGCTTGCGAAATCGAGAGGATTTACGTGTTGTCGTACTGCTTCTTGATGCTCTCTCCTCCATTCGAGGATGAATTTGTCGGCATCGCCATTTATCCATTCTGTGGACATCAGTTCCTTCTCCAAAGAACTCAAGTCATTTTCGACCAATTTAAACTCTTTTTGGAGGAAGGCGAATTTGGCATTGAACGACGAGTGCCTTCCTCTAGTTTTGTTTAGTCCCTCTTTTATGAACTAAGATGCATAAACAAAATCATTAGCTCGCAAGAAGAAAAAGGATTCATTAGGCCATAAGTTTGAACATGTTATTCTCTGATTGTCTATACCTGAACTTGCTTTTTGATGGTTTGCTTTGACCCCATAGATTCCCACATCTTCCCCTTGCAAGCAGCACTTGTCATGGCCTCCTCCCTTGCCAATTCAAGTTCTTTCATCTCTTCCATGACCTCCCTTTTCTTATCTGAACTGCGACTTAGCCAATGGTTCACAGTACGCAACCGCCGAACCTGCATTTTTGCAAGCGTAAAGATGGGGACACCAAAAGAAGTTGGGTCAAATCCAAGTCCTGTTCTTAAATGCCAGTACTTAGTTCATAATACACTAGGTCGTGCATCGAATCGTACCTTTTCATCCAATGCTTGCATGGAGATGCTTGGATTTGCCTCCCTTTCGGCTTCCTTCAACTTTCTTAAGATCCGCCTTTCGTCGGCCAGGCTGTTGCCTCCATGAAGCATTCCAAAATGCAAGCTCTACACCATTTTATTAGCCAACATACAGTACCATATTAGCTGCAATCAGAGCCTTGCTTATATAATCATTTTTCTAGTACTGCAGGAAAAACTTTTAACCATATCTTGCTCTTACTAACCAGATTATCTATCTCGCCCACTGAAGAGCCCGGTTTGATGGCTTTACAGATGCTCACTTTGTTGGCGAAGCATAGCTTGTCCATAGATAATTTCAGCAACTTCAAGTCCTCGCTTCCCAATATTAGGGCCTGGTAACTCAAATTGTGCAACGAGTAGTATAATCGTTCTCGGTCAATCTGAGAACCAAACATGTATATTAGAGCATACCGAAATATTAGGATTGACACAGAATATACATTTTCCGCTATGCTTTTCTTCTTTGCTGATGAGAAGTTCTCAACTGGAATTATCTAAGATGCAAAAAATGTTCAGACATACCAGCTTTGTTTTCCTCTTTTGCTCGATCACGGACCGATGCTGAACAATCTTGTCAGTCGCGACCAAGTTCGGGTTCTCGAATGGATGTTGTTTCACAAAGTAGAACTGATGGACCTTTCCGCCAGCATTCTCTCTTTCGCCGATCGCACTTTCAGCTCGCTCATCAATTGCTTTGCCTTGTCTCTCCTTTTCAACAAGATTATCACGTGTGTTGGAGTAACCAACGGCACCGACGCCGTCGTGGTCACCCTCAAAGTCACATTCTTGGGACTCCATGTTCTTTTGCTTCGGCATCTTCCAAATGAGAAGAACGCTCGAGTGAATTGGAGTGGGGACCAAGCATTCACCTCTATTCCTTTTTAAAGGAGAGACCTTGTTCATTGTTCCAAGCCATTCTACTTGGCTTCCAAGCATAACTCTTGGGGCCCAAGAAAGGAGGCACAAGTCAACTCATCCGAAGTCAACGCCATGCGTGATGATTGAGGGGGGAGACAGATTTAGCAATAGTTTAATGTTCAACAGAGCGCTCTTACGTGCATTGCTTTTGCTTCCTCTTCTTGAAGACATGGCAATGTCAGAAGCAATTGAGCAACAGGGCCATCAAATGGATGGGTTAGATCGGATTTGAGTCGAGTTGAAAATGATCCGACTCATGTTGACCAATTTAATTCGTTTTGATCCATTTTTATGCAATATAAATTTGATGACCCATACATGATCCGATCCATATTATTGAAACACATTTGTATTTAACTCAATTTAGTTACTTAAATAAAAACTTCGCCAAATTTAAAAAGTAAATAAAATAAAAAAAAATGTGAAAAACCTTTAAATTGAAATACTTTTGAAGAACTCTTGATAAGAAAAAGTTTGATGAGCTAATAATTGACATGAAAATAATATTTTCTTATGACAAATCTTCTTGAATGCGAGAATGCATAACTTCTTAATTGTAATTCTTTTTTATTTTGGTTGATTTCTAGATTTTAGTTCACCAAGTTAAAAATTACATCATGATATTTAGAATTTCTATTTATCAATCTAAACAACATCAAGCTTCCTCTAAAATTACTTCTCCGGTATGTATATGGATATCTATCTACCAAATATCATTAAAAAAAAATCAAAATTTTTTATTATTTTAATTTTTTTGAAATTATTATTATTTATTTTATTTTCTTCTTTTCTATTTTTTTTCTTTTTCCTCCTCCTTCTTCTCCCTTGTTACTTTGCCAACGGTGACCAGCCAAGTCGCAATTCAGCGAGATCAAGGCTCCACCCATCTAGGCAAGCCCCAAGCTACCAAGCTCCATTGCGATCGGTTAGCTCGAGGCTCAACAAATCCAGGTGAGCCCGAGCTCCGTCGTAGCTAACGAGCTCGTGGCTCGCCAGATCTAGGTGAGCCCAAGCTCAGCCATGGCCAACAAGCTTGTGGCTCGACAGATCCAGGTGAGTCCGACCCAAGCTCCGTTGAGGCCAGCGAGCTCGCAACTCGCCTGAGGTTGACAAGTTCGGGATTGGCAATGAAGATGGCGGCGTGACAGCAAGGTAGGCGGTGGCTGCAATCGGTTAGGATCGGAAAAGAAAGGGGGTGCTCTGCTCATCCAAAGATTTGCCATCGATGGAAGGAAGAGAGAATTGAGGAGGGAAAGGAGATAGGCAATGGGTTCAAAGGGAGTTTCCTAATAACCTATTCAAGCCCATTTCTTTTCTTACTTTACTTTATAAGACCCATTTGTAACCCATATTTAACTTTCATTCGACTCATATATGACTCATTTAACTAAAAATGAGTTAAAAGCAAATGAGTCATCGGTGATGCGCTCTCGCCTATGCGAGTTTCTCTCTACCGCATGGTAGTGTCTCCTGTCTTTTACAAACACCAAACCCTAATCCGATTTCCTGTTTCATTACTCAGCTTCCAAAAATGAAAATACTTCAAAAAACAAATTTCACGGTATGTTATGCGTTCTCCGGAGGGCATTTGGTCTCCATCGGATAAAATCTTCACCGAAAGTTTTTCTTCAACGATCTGGAGGCATCGGGATTTCCACTAGTCATGGAAGGTGCTCGAAAGTTTTATCCTCAAGATGAAGAGATGAGCGATTTTCTCGGTATAGTATCCTAGTAGTAAATCGGTATCACCTGGTATTGGGGTGTTTTTTCTTCAACTTGCTTTCGTCTGTTTTGGCTGATGAGTTGTCGGAGTGGAAAAGTTGAATCTGGGTAGATCTGAAGATGCGGATAGTCTGGATCTGAGACGCTATTGGAAAAAGAATCCGAAGTTAGCAAAATGGAAAGTAAAGAGGAAAATGAGATGAGAGTGGCTGCATTATGTAGAAGTCTGGGGCATTTGTGGTCTGAAGAAGATGTAGTCCAAGTGTCTGAAGAAATACCTCAACAGAAAAGAGAGGAATGTAGTCGAACTCTATTTGGAAAATTGTATTCTAAACCAAAAGTGAACTTCCCGGCTTTCGTCACTACAATGAAAAAAGCATGGAAATCAGAAGAGGTCATATGTTCCCAGAAGGAACCGGGGCTATTCAGCTTTGTCTTCCCAACGGAGGCGGAAAAGCAGAGAATCAAGAGGAATTCACCTTGGTCTTACTCCACGAATTTGATTGTTCTAAAACAGTGTATCCCCGAAGTTCTGAACATTGCTATGACTTCACTAAGGAAGAATTCTGGGTGCGCATTGGAGGAGTGCCCCCTGGGTGGAGAATAGAAAAAGTGTTTAACGAATTGGGGAAAAGGGTAGGAAAAGTAACAGAAGTTCAAATCGACTCAACAACTAATGCTCAAAATAGAGGAGGAAGAGTTAGAGTTGAGATTGATTTGACCTCACCTTTGAAATCGGGAGCTGTTATGGACATTGGCAATAGCTGGCTTTGGGTGGAGTTCAAGTATGAGCGACTTCCACATTTCTGTTTCTCGTGTGGCAGGATTGGCCACTATGCAACTGACTGTATTGAGATCCCTTATGCAACCTCACCTTGGGCAATGAACAACAAAGGGTTATATGGACCCTGGCTGAAGGCAGAAACAAGTGATCATAGTCCCTATTGGAATGCATTTTATGGGAATATGGGGGAAGAAATAGTAGTGGAAGAAACTATACCTGCTCAATCAAATCCACCGAGAGGTATGAACTTAAACGAGCAAGAGCCAGCCTCAAATTTGCAACTAGTCGCATGCAGCAAGAAGAGAACAGTTGGCAGTCCAGACAAAGTGCAAACCCCAGTAGAAGTTCCTATCACAGCAGAAGTCCGAGATCGCGGAAAACAGGTACTACACTCTGAAATTCAGAAACCTTTGTTATCAAAAGTGGGGAACAGTAGCAAGAAAGCTATGAAAGTACAAAAGGCAAAAAAACAGAAATGCCTACCAGCATCACCCCCATTGCTAACAGATGAAATAGAACTCATGGAGACCCCGGTACAACTGGTCCAAGAAGGACAAGAATGGGCTTTGGTGGCTAGCCCTAATAAGCCACCACAGAAGCCATGAAAATAGTTAGTTGGAATTGTCAGGGGCTAGGTAACCCCCTGACAATCCGAGAACTAAGAGCTTTAATAGCTCTTGAACGGCCTACGTTACTTTTTCTAATGGAGACAAAAAATAAAGAAGTCATGGTGGAAAAGATTCGCAAAAGACTTCAGTTTCAGAAATCATACTTGGTTAATCCAACAGGAATAGCCGGAGGATTGGCAATTATGTGGCAAGAGGAGATTGATTTACATGTGAATACCAGTTCTAAACAACTCATAGACGTGCAATGTATTGACCCTGAAAGTAAGCAGAGTATGCAGATCACCTTTGTCCATGCATCCACTGATTTTGGTGAGCGTCTGGAGTTATGGCATGTGATGGGAAATATTAAGCCGATCTCGTCTCTTCCCTGGGTCTGCATAGGAGATTTTAATGAGATTCTGTATGTATGGGAGAAAGTGGGAAAAAAGGAAGCAGATAATCGAAGAATTGCAACTTTTAGAAATATGATAAACGATCTAGCCCTCATGGATGTGGAATGTCATGGCTGTGCTTTCACATGGACAAACAACAGGGAGGGGGCAGAGTTGGTTAAAAAGAGGCTTGACAGAGTACTATGTTCTTTAGAATGGCGAGTTACCTTCCATGATGCTGAAGTCCAGGCCCTTCCAGCCATAGGGTCGGATCATAGTCCCTTAATTCTCAATCTGTATCCTGGAGCAAGACAGAAGACAAAGCAGTTCATAATGGAAGTCTTCTGGACAGAACATATAGAGTATCAGCCGTTTATCCAAAAAGTATGGGCAGAGGATTCAAGCCTAACAGCCACATTTGCAGAGAAACTAAGAAGAACAATACAAGCATTAACTAAGTGGAGCAAACAGCACTTCTCAAATGCCTACACAGAGATCAAAGACCTAAAGCAAGCACTAACAGGTCTGATGAATCAAACAGATCAGAATGCAAGTAAGCAGAAAAAGCAGCAACTCATCAGCAAAATAGATTTTCTCAGAAAACAAGAAGAACAATTCTGGGGAATGAGATCACGCATTAAATGGCTTCAGTGGGGGGACCAGAATACACGGTTTTTTCATGCCACAACAGTCAATAGAAGAAAACAAAACCGTATTTCAATGCTGCAATTAGAGGAAAACAGGTGGTCTAGAGAACCCATGATGATAAAGGCACACATTAAAGCCTACTATGAGAACCTATACAGAACAGATGGTCAAAGATATTACCAGCCTATCCTGAACCAATGCCCGTCCCCTATAACTGACCATATAAACGAAAATCTGGTGACAGTTCCTACTGTAGAAGAGATCCACGCAGCAGTGTTTCAATTAGGAGCCTATAAGGCTCCTGGCCCCGACGGTTTCAATGGAATGTTCTACCAACAATCATGGGAGACCATAAAACCTGACCTGCTGCAACTAGTACATAAATTCTTCCAGACAAGAGTCCTTGACCCCCGGATAAACCAGACCCACCTTGTGCTGATCCCCAAAGTAAAAAATCCTGAAAATATCAGCCAATTTAGACCCATCAGTCTGTGCAACTTTAGCTACAAAGTTATCTCAAAAATTTTAGCTAATAGACTGAAAAGATGGCTACCACTTATCATCGAACCAGAGCAGGGGGCTTTTGTCCCAGGGAGGCAAATCCAAGACAATATATTCATTGTACAGGAGGTACTGCATCACCTACGCAAAACAACAAGGAGGAAAAAGAATCAGGCCATCTTGAAGCTGGATATGCAGAAAGCATATGACAAGGTAGAATGGGATTTTGTGAGGGATCTTATGCTGCACATGGGGTTTCATGTCAAATGGGTTTCTTTAATTATGCAATGCATCTCAACAGTCACCTACAGTGTAAAAGTTAATGGAGAACCTACCTCATTCTTCCATCCTTCGCGAGGTCTGAGACAAGGTGATCCACTTTCACCTTATATCTTCATTCTAATGTCCAATGTGCTCACCTGGATGATGAACAAAGCATTAGTAGAAGGCACACTCAGAGGAATACAACTTAACAGAAATTGCCCTAAGCTATCACATTTAATGTTTGCTGATGATGTCATATTCTTTCTGGATGGAACAATATCAGAATGTCAGAATGTAGCCCAAATTCTAAATCAATATTGTTATGCTACGGGTCAAAAAATCAACTTAAATAAGTCAGGAGTCTCTTTCAATGTTAGCTGTCCAGCAATACTACAACAGAATCTAGCCACAGAACTGAGAGTCCCTATCCAATAGAGAACCGGAAAGTATCTGGGAATACCTACTGAATGGGGACAATCCAAAAAGGAGCTGTTTGCATGGATCCTGGCCAGAGTAAATTCAAAGTTAGCAGGTTGGAAAGAAAAATTATTGACAAAGGCAGGCAAGGAAGTGTTAATCAAAAGCGTGGTACAAGCGCTACCTACCTATGCCATGTCCATCTTCAAGCTGCCAGTATCAATCTGCAAAGCCATAGAACAACGCATAGCATCATTCTGGTGGCAAAATGGCGATGCAAAAAGAGGTTTGCACTGGAAAAACTGGGAGACTTTGAAAACCCGAAAGGATGCAGGAGGGTTAGGTTTCAAGGACTTTCTAACCTTCAATAGAGCCATGCTCGGAAAGCAACTTTGGAGATTAGCCACTTCCCCCTCAGCTCTATGGAGCAGAGTGCTAAAAGGACTTTATTTCCCCAATGGGGATGTTTGGACAGCTTCGAAGGGTCATCGTCCATCATGGGGTTGGCACAGCTTGATGCTTGGCAGAGACACCATAAAGGATAACATAATATGGTCAGTAGGTGATGGAGAAACTATTCGTATCAGAGAAGACAGATGGCTAATGCAAGGGGTAATAGGAGGACAACCACATCAGACAGAGCCAAAAATGGTTTCCGGACTGATAGATGCAGAGAACAGAGTATGGAAACAACAGCTAATTCTTCAATTGTATGATGAATCAATTGCAAATGAAATATTAGCAATCCCTATATGTCAGCAATCACAGTCAGACACACTAGTATGGACTGGCAACAAAACAGGGGAATACTCTGTCAAGAGCGGATATAATCGAGCACGGGAAACAACAGAAACACCAGGACAGAACAGACCCTCTTGCTCTTATCAACCACCGCGTACCTTATGGACTCAAATTTGGAGCCTGCATGTGCCACCGAAAGTCCGATCTTTTCTCTGGAGTCTCTGTCAGAATGCCCTTCCCACGAGGGAAAACCTACATAAAAGAAAAATGGTTACGGATCCATTATGCCCTTTCTGTTGGTCGAATATTGAAACGACAGAACACATGTTCTTTCTTTGCAAGTGGACGAAGAGAGTATGGGAAGAACAAATATTTGAGAAGATAAAACCAGATGGAAGTCTCAGGAGAACAGATCAGTGGATTGCCAACGCCTTCCATCGAAATCAGAGCTTACCCGACCGCGAACTCACGGGAATGGTTTTGTGGCACATCTGGAAGGCGCGAAACAACTGGATATTCCGATCCAAAGAACCTAGACCCGCAGATCTGGTGAGCACAGCCAGGGAACAAAACGAGTTCTTCAGTCGAGGAAAAACAGAGAGAAGCAAAAAATCAACAGATCTCGCAAAACCTGACCGGTGGAGGCCTCCGGAAGGGGATGGGCTGAAAATAAACGTCGACGCGGCATGGTGCTCTGGCGAATTTCTCGGATCTGCTGCGGGTATTGTTCGCGATCGGCAAGGAAGACTACTCGAGGGGTTTGCTGCAACAATTAGGGTTTCCTCGGCAAGTGAAGCGGAAGCCAAAGCAATACTACTTGGGATCTCCTATACGCACGAACTCAAGTCTTCTCACGTGCAAGTCTTCGGCACAGGAACAGGAAAGTGGATTATTGAGAGCGACAGTTCATCCGTCGTGGACATGGTCTTGGGCCGGGCTCAACCAGCTTGGAATCTAAAGGAGATTGTGCAGAGGTGCCGAGCTGGGCTTAGTAGAAATAAAGCTATTTCGGTGACATATTGCCCCCGCCAAATGAATGAAGCTGCGAACTGGATAGCAAGGCAACACCGCAATCGGTCTCTTCCACGTAATTGGCTGCTTTCCCCACCTTTTCCACTATGGAACTTTTTATGTGCAGATATTTCCACATCTGCATCTTGTAAGTCTCCTCTATAATTAAGCAATATAATCCTATCTTTTGACCAAAAAAAAAAAACTAAAAATGAGTTATAATATAGGTTTATAACCCATTTTGCTAGCTCTATTGACCAGCAATGTGCGTGTGAGCTGATCTAATTTCAACAGGCAGTGAGATTAAAATGTTTCAAGACTTGATTTGGAAGGCAAAGTTCGGAGTTTTGATTATGCGGTCTATCATCTATATCAAGAAACCTTGATTAGTCTATGGATGACGTACATGGGCTTAGGTATATCGCTAGAAAGATAGCTGGTTCTGGGCTTCCCACTCGTATTATGATGACATTGTAGTGAGAGGCTTGCCCAGTGAGCAATTAGTGCTTCGTTGGCCCCTTAAACCAAACTTTCCAAAAGTGAGTGAGACGGGTCCTAATACAGTCCAAGCCTTTTTCTTTTCAAGCAAAACAGGATTCACGTGTAAGAGGAGCGGATTTCGACAACATTTGTTGGTGATGCAACATGTAACTCTATTTCACACCGGCTTTCATTCATTTCCATTTCACCATACTTGAATTTGTTATTCATGTCGTTACATGCAACTTGTATAAGTTTCGAGTAAATTTTGTCATGTCGTGTTATGTTCGGGTTTTTCTAAGTAAGTTCATGTCTGTCTCAAGAATACTGACCCCTTGCGCAGTTTCTGTATATAATTCTGTGGCCACATTCAGAAAATTCTTAATAATTGTTGACAAAACATAGTTTCTCATAGAGGACGGTTATGGACATTTTGGAACTGATTTTTATCACGACTCTGATTCTACATCAACATGGGTTTTCTGCTCGAAGATCCTCCTTTCGCCGTTGCTTGAATGGCTTTCCTGAGCCTTCTGGGTATCTTCACCATCGTCGGACCCTCAATTACTATTGGGTTCTCATCGTGATTCCTTCTCCTTCCGTCCCTATTCAGCCCCCGCGCATTCAGTGAAGCTAGAATCCTCCTCTCGTAATCCTGCCTCGCGTGTCGGTCGCCATTCCATTGATGCATAAACTTTTCTACCTAATTAATACCGAGAAAAGGACTAACAAACGTTGGTATGGCAATTGTAACAGCAATACGTGATGGAAAGAGAGAGAGAGAGAGAGAGATGAAAGAACCTCTTGAGTAGACAAATCTTGAAGTGCTTCAATGTCTTTCTTCTCAGCGAGTTGTCTTGCAGCTTTCATGAGCGAAATGTGTTTGTTGTAGCAGGCATTCTGAAAATGAATCAAAACAAAAAGGCCATAAGTAACTAGGAAAAACGCAGCTAGCGAGAGCGAGAGGATATATGGATTATCCTACCGCTTCTTGATGCTCTTTCCTCCATTCGAGGATGAATTTGTAGGCGTCGCCCTTAATTCGTTCAATGTACAACAGTTCCTTCTCCACTGATTTCAATTCGTTTTTGACCGATGCCAATTCTTTCTTGGCAAAAGCGAATTTAGCATTGAAAGCCAAGTGCTGCTGTCTAGTTTTACCTAGTCCCTCTTCTATGAGCTAAAATACATAAGCAAATCATTAGCTAGCAAGAAGAGAAACAAAATTAGTTTGGCCAAGAGTTTGAACATTTAATTTGTCTGATTTTCTTTACTTGAACTTGCTTTCTTATGGTTAGCTTTGAGCCCAAAGAATCCCACATCTTCCCCTTGCAAGCAGCACTTGTCATGGCCTCCTCTCTTGCCAATCCAAGCCTTTTGATCTCATCCCTAGTCTTCCTCTCCTCATTCGAATCAGTCTCTGCCATGCATTTGTATAACGCAACCTCCTGATCTGTATTTTCCCGAGCGCAAAGGTTGGGACACCAAAAGAAGTCAGGTCAAAACAAAGTCTGTAACGCACCAGGTCGAGTGTCGAATCATACCTTTTGATCGAATTCTTGCATGGACATGCATGGATCTGCCTTCCTTTGGGCTTCGCTTATCTTTTTTAAGATCCGCCTTTCGTCGGCCAGGTTGTTGCCTCCATGAAGCATTCCAAAATGCAAGCTCTACACCATTTTATCAGCCGAAGTACAGTATCATATCGGCTGTAATCAAAGCCTTGCTCACACAATCATTTTAAATTACTGCAGGAAAAACCTTTTAACAATATCTTGTTCTTACTAACCAGGTTATCTATCTCGTCCACTGAAGAGCTCGGTTTGATGGCCTTGCAGAGGCTCACTTTGTTTGCGAAGCATAGCTTGTCCGTAGATAATTTCAGAAACTTCAAGTCCTCTCTTCCCCATTGCTGGTCCCGGTATCTCCCATAGCGCAACGAGAAGTATAATCCGTCTCGATCCATCTGAGAACCAAACATATGTATCAGAGCATAATCAAACGTTAGGATTGACACCAGATATACATTTGCGGTTTGGGGAGAGGATATACGGGTAATCAACACCATCTACTGCTCCTGAACTAATCCAAGGAATACTCGCTTTTTTCAGTATAGGACTATCATTAGCAGTTATATCGATTTCACCAAGTTACTCAGTAATTATATTTTAGTTGCAAGCATTGGTTCGTGATTGCACATCATACTTGTCTTCCTTAGATACGAATTTCTTTCTACACCTACGCAAATGAGAAATATACTTGTTGACGAGAAAGTTCTCACCAGCTTTTCTTTCCTCTTTTGGTAGATGATGAAGCGATGCTGAACAATCTTTTCAGTCGCGACCAAGCTTGGGTTCTCGAATGGATGATGTTTCACGAAGTAAAATTGATGGACCTTTCTGCCGGCATTTTCGCCTTTGTCGATGGCACTTCCCGCTCGCTCGTCAACTGCTTCGCCTCGTCTCTCCTTTCCGACAAGATAATCATGTGCGAGTGAGTAATTTACAGCACCGACGCTGTCGTGGTCGCCCTCGAAGTCGCGCTCTTGGGACTCCATGTTCTTTTGTTTCAGCATTTCCAAAATGAGAATGACGCTTAGAGGGAACTGCAGTCGGGACCAAGTATTCCCCTCTTTTAAAGGAGAGAAATTGTTTATTGTTACAAGCCATTCTACTTAGCCCCCAAGCAAAACTCTTGCAGCTCAAGAAAGTCAACTCATCCTAAGTCAACGCCATGTGTGATGATAGACGGGGGCAACAGATTGAGCAGGTCATTGTCCAACCGAGCGTTCATACACGCATTGCTTTTAATGCCACCTTCCTGAAGAGTTGGCAATGGCAAAGTTGGGAGGTTTGATTCCGCAATCTATCATCTATATCAGGAAATTAATATTTTGACAACAAAAAATCTCAAATTGGTATACTTGTTCATTAGATTTTATCACCAAATTACTGAGTTTAATAATACGTGATAATTGACGGGTATACCAATTTAGGGTTTTTCTCTCGAATTGTCATAGATGTACTAGTTAGTGATTTTTTTTTTTTTGTGTTAATCCAATTTAATGGAAATAAATAGTGTAAATTTACCACAAATATATCATTTTTGGGTTTTGGATTGTAAAAAAATCAATCTTAAGTAAATTTATCACGGATATACTAGTTTGGAGTTTTTAATAGTAAAAGAATTTTTTTAGTAAATTGGTCACATATATACTAATTATACCTAAAAAAATGGGTCATAAACCCATATTATGACCCATTTTTAGTTAGATGGGTCAAGTGAAAGTTAAATGTGGGTCATAAATGGGTCAAGTAAAAATTAAATAAATGGTTTGAGAAAGTAAAACAAAAAAAAAAAGTCTAAATAGAAATAGGTCTAAATGAGCTATTAAGAAAACTACTTTAAACCCATGGTTTGTTTAACATTATAAAAAAAATTAATAAAAAATCGAAATTATAATTATTTTTCATATTTAATTTTTTTTTCCTTTGTTCTTTTTTTTTCTTCTTTCCTTAGCTGGCGGCCGGTAAGGCGACAGCCAGCCACCGACCGGTGACAGGCAAGTGAGGCTCGAGCCTCGCCTAACACTGGTAAGCTCAAGTCTTGCTAGATTCGGCAAGGCCAAGCCTCGCCGATGACTGGCAAGGCCAAGCCTCACTGATGACTGGCAAGACTCAAGCCTCATCAGATCTAGCGAGACTGAAGCTCACTAGTGTCTGGTAGGGCTCGATCTCGCCGATCTAGGGAGGCCGAGGCCCCGCCCGACACCGGCGAGCTCGAGTCTCACCAGATCTATCGAGGCTTGGCCCCACCGATGACTGGCGAGGCTAGATCCTTGACGGATCTGGCAAAACTTGAGCTCGCCGGTGTCAAGTGAGGCTCGATCTTGCTGATCCAAGGAGGCCAAGGCCTCGCCCGACGCCGGCGAGCTCAAGCCTCGCTAGATCTGGCGAGGCTTGAGCTCGCTGGCGTCAAGCGAGGCCTCGGCCTCACCGGATCAGCGAGATTGAGCCTCACCCGAAGCCGGGGAGCTCGATCTTGCCTGTGGGCGGTCGCTAGCCGTCGTCATGGCCGGCGGTCGGGAAGAAGAAGAAAAAGAAAAAAAAAAAAGAAAAATAATTATTAAAATTTAAAATTATATTTTAAAATAATTAAGATTATATTTAAAAATTTAAAATATTTTTAAAAAATATTATAAAAATTTTTCATTAAATTTGTATTGCATAAAGATTATTAAAAAAGTTTGTATTGCATAAAAATGTTTTAACAATACTTTTTTTAAAAAAAAAAATCATTTTTTAGGTTTAGTTAAAAAAATTTCATGTTACAATTTTTAGTTATTCAATGGTTTGTTCACTTCAAATAAGAGAAGTATGTGCATAATTTAATTTTTTTTTAAATTTTTTCAATTTATAGGTTTTTTTAAACTTTTTTATTTTGTTTTATTTACCATCTTTAATTTAATTTGAAGTTTTAATCCAATTATCATATAGTAGAAGTGGGTTTTCCTATAATGTTAATAGATTTTGGCAATATGGATCGAGTCGGGTATGGATCGATGCAGTCGGGTTGAGTATGGATTACTTGATTTACATTACAAGAATATGGGTCAAAACAGGTAAAATGAGTCAAATATAGGTCGACCCATTTTCGATCCAATCCATACCCGACCCGACCCACCCATTTTCCATCTCTAATACTAATTTAGAATTTTAAATAACCGATAATATAAATTCTATCGTCCCTTGAATATAAACGCATTAGGCCTCGCGTGGTTATGCACCTCATGGGCTTTTCTGCTTTTGGGCCTTCGGGCCTTTGGGCTCTCTCGACCCTGACAGAACATCAACCCTATTCCATCCTATAAAACCGATGCTCCACTTCCAGTTTCCATAGCCACAGGGGAGCTCTCTCTCTGTCGCGCCGAGTCATGTCGAAGCTCCAATTTTTCTTGTGAACGTCGCGTCTTCTCGAATTCGTCTTCCGTCTTCTTCTCTTTTTGAACTTCTGCATCTTCTGCTGTGCATCGAATTCTTCAGTCGCCGATTCGAGTGGGACTCTACCCTCGAGCCTGCCTGCGAGACTAATACTTTCTTGGTCCCCGTTTTGCTTCCTGAACCCAAGAAAACCAAGAACTTGCTCTCGAGATTTTTCGTGGGTTTTGACGATTTCCCCCGTTGCGCTCGCGAGTTTAGCGGCTTTTCCGTTGGATTCCATGAACATGATGAGAGTAATATCGCGAGTGATGATAAAACTTATCAGGTGATGAGAAAAATATTACTTCGCTACGTTCTTTCTGATTCATGGTCCATCTGTGTTTCTTGTCGTATTCGATTCTTGCTCTAATTTCGTTCCAATTTTTCTTGATTTCTTTCCAGTAACTCTGAATTAAAAATTTCTCATTTGAATTGGATCAGAATGGAAATTGTACCAATTGTATTGGTTTCATTTTTAAAAAGTTGGTTTAATCTGATTAATTTGACATGTAAGGCCCTAATTCCCTCAATGTTTGCTAGAACTGCAATGTGAATATATGAAGTTTTCAAAATGGATTTGTGGAACAAAGATGCGCGAGGATATGCTTTCATCAACCTCTTTTTCATATTCATGTCAGTTTCGACTCTGTTGTGTCTTGTTATTTCGGGTTTTCCAAAGTAAATTTACGTCTGTCGCAAGTATACGGACCCTGTATATTATTCTGTCGCCGCATCCGGAAATTTCATAGTAATTGTTGCAAAAACATAGTTTCCGATAGAGGACGGTGATGACCATTCTGAAATTGAGTTTTATCACGACTGTGATTCTACTTCAATGCTGGTTTTCTGCTCGAAGATCCTCCTTTCGCCGCGCTTGTATAGCTTTCCTGAGCCTCCTGGGTATCTATCGGGCTCTCGTTGCGATTCCTTCTCCTTCCGTCCCTTCTCAGCCCTCGCTGGTTCAGCGAAGCTAGAATCCTCCTCTCGTAGTCCCGCCTCAAATGTCCGTCGCCGTTCCATCGAAGCATGAACTTCTCTACCTAAATAATACCCAAAAGAAGACCAAAGAACGTTGGTATGGCAATATGGAACACCAATACATGATGTAGATGATGCAGAGAGAGAGAGAGAGAGATGAAAGGACCTCTTGAGCAGACAAAACGTGAAGTGCTTCGATGTCTTTTTTCTCAGCAAGTTCTCTTGCTGCTTCCATGAGTTGAACATGTTGGTTGTAGCAGACATTCTGAAAATCAATCATAAGTGGAAAATCATAAGTAACTAGAAAAGGGGCGGCTTGCGAAATCGAGAGGATTTACGTGTTGTCATACTGCTTCTTGTTTCTCTCTCCTCCATTCGAGGATGAATTTGTCGGCGTCGCCCTTTATTCGTTCTATGGACATCAGTTCCTTCTCCAAAGAACTCAAGTCATTTTCGACCAATTTCAACTCTTTTTTGACAAAGACGATTTTGGCATTGAACGACAAGTGCCTTCCTCTAGCGAGCTAAGATGCATAAACAAAATCATTAGCTCGCAAGAAGAAAAAAGGATTAATTAGGCCATAAGTTTGAACACTCTGATTGTCTATACTTGAACTTTCTTTTTGATGGTTTGCTTTGAGCCCATAGATTCCCACATCTTCCCCTTGCAAGCAGCACTTGTTATGGCCTCATCCCTTGCCAATTCAAGTTCTTTGATCTCTTCCCTGACCTCCCTTTCCTCATCTGAACTGAGACTTCCCCAATGCTTCGTATAACGCAACCACCGAACCTGCATTTTCGCAAACGTAAATATGGGGAAACCCAAAGAAGTTGGGTCAAATCCAAGTCCTGTTTTTAAATGCGAGTACTTAGTTCATAATACACTAGGTCGTGCATCGAATCGTACCTTTTGGTCCAATTGTTGCATGGACACGCCTGGATCTGCCTCCCTTTCGGCTTCCTTCGTCTTTCTTAAGATCCGCCTTTCATCAGCTAGGTTGTTGCCTCCATGAAGCATTCCAAAATGCAAGCTCTACACCATTTTATTAGCCAACATACAGTACCATATTAGCTGCAATCAGAGCCTTGCTTATATAATCACTTTTCTAGTACTGCAGGAAAAACTTTTAACCATATCTTGCTCTTGCTAACCAGATTATCGATCTCGCCCACTGAAGAGCCCGGTTTGATGGCTTTACAGATGCTCACTTTGTTCGCGAAGCATAGCTTGTCCATAGATAATTTCAGCAACTTCAAGTCCTCGCTTCCCACTATTTGGGCCTGGTATCTCAAATTGGGCAACGAGAAGTATAATCGGTCTCGCTCAATCTGAGAACCAAACATGTATATCAGAGCATACTGAAACATTAGGATTGACACACAATATACATTTTCTGTTATCGGTATGCCGAGTCACCAAAGGTAACCAGCTTATCTTCTTTGCTGATGAGAAGTTCTCAACTGGAATTATCTAGGATGCAAAAAATGTTCGGACATACCTTCTTCATTATCCTCTTTCGCTCGATCACAGACCGATGCTGAACAATCTTGTCAGTCGCGACCAAGTTCAGGTTCTCGAATGGATGTTGTTTCACAAAGTAGAACCGATGGACCTTTCCGCCAGTATTCTCTCTTTCGCCGATTGCACTTTCAGCTCGCTCATCAACTGCTTTGCCTTGTCTCTCCTTTTCAACAAGATTATCACGTGTGTGGGAGTAACCAACAGCACCGACGCGGTCGTGGTCACCCTCGAAGTCACATTCTTGGGACTCCATGTTCGTTTGCTTCGGCATCTTCCAAATGAGAAGAACGCTCGAGTGAATTGGAGTGGGGACCAAGCATTCACCTCTATTCCTTTTTAAAGGAGAGACCTTGTTCATTGTTCCAAGCCATTCTACTTGGCTTCCAAGCATAACTCTTGGGGCCCAAGAAAGGCGGCACAAGTCAACTCATCTGAAGTCAACGCCATGTGATGATTGAGGGAGGGAGACTGATTTAGCAATAGGTTAATGTTCAACAGAGCACTCTTACGTGCATTGCTTTTGCTTACTCTTCTTGCAGACATGCCAATGTCAGAAGCAATTGAGCAGTAAGGTTGTCAAATGGATGGGTCAAATTGGATTTGGATCAAGTCGAAAATTATTGAGTCATATTGATCAATTTAACTCGTTTTAACCCATTTTTATGCAATATAAATTTGATGGCCCATACCCGATCTAACCCATATTATTGAAATACATTTATATTTAACTCAATTTAGTTACTTAAAAAAAAAAACTTCACGCCAAATTTAAAAAGTAAATAAAATAAAAAATGTGAAAAACCTTTAAATTAAAATACTTTTGAAGAACTCTTGATAAGAAAAAGTTTGATGAGCTAATAATTGACGTGAAAATAATATTTTCTTATAACAAATCTTCTTAAATGCGAGAATGCATAACTTCTTAATTGTAATTCTTTTTTTATTTTGGTTGATTTCTTGATTTTAGTTCACTAAGTTAAAAATTACATTATGATATTTAGAATTTCTATTTATCAATCTAAACAACATCGAGCTTCATCTAAAAGTACTTCTCCAATATGTATATGGATATCTACATACCAAATATCATTAAAAAAAAATCAATTTTTTTTTATTTTAATTTTTTTTGAAATTATTATTTTATTATTTATTTTATTTCATTCTTTTCTTCTTTTTTCTTTTCTTTCTTTTTCCTCCTCCTTCTTCTCCCTTGTTACTCTATCAATGGTGGCCAGCCAAGCCGCAATCCAGCAAGATCAAGGCTCCACTCGTCTAGGTGAGCCCCAAGCTACTGAGCTCCATTGCGATCAGTTAGCTCGGGGCTCGACCGATCCAGGCGAGCCCGAGCTTCGTCTCGTCCAGCGAGCTCACGACTCACCAGATTTAGGCAAGCCCAAGCTTGGCCATGGCCGGCGAGCTCGTGGCTTAGCGAATCTAGGTGAGCCAAACCTGAGCTCTATTGAGGCCAACGAGCTCGTAGCTCGCCTAAGGCCGACAAGCTCAGGACCGGCAATGAAGATGGTGGTGTGACAACAAGGTAGGCGGTGGCTGCAATCGGTTGGGATTGAAAAAGAAAAAGGGGGTGCTCCGCTCATCCAAAGATTTGCAATCAATGGAAGGAAGAGAGAATTGAGGAGGTAGGGGAGGTAGGCCATGGGTTCAAAGTGGGTTTCCTAATAACCCATTCAAACCCATTTCTTTTCTTTTCTAATACCCATTTGTGACATATATTTAATTTTCGCTCGATCCATATATGACCCATTTAACTAAAAATGAGTTATAATATAGATTTATGACCCATTTTACCAGCTCTATTGAGCAGCAACATGCGTGTAAGCCAATCTAATTTCAACAAGCGGTGAGATTAAAATGTTTCAAAACTTGATATGCAAGTCAAAGTTCGGAGTTTTGATTATGCAGTCTATCATCTATATCAAGAAACCTTGATTAGTCTATGGATGACGTACATGGGCTTAGGTATATCGCTAGAAAGATAGCTGGTTCTGGGCTTCCCACTCGTATTATGACGACATTGTAGTGAGAGGCTTGCCCAGTGGGCAATTAGTGCTTCGTTGGCCCCTTAAACCAAACTTTCCAAAAGTGAGTGAGACGGGTCCTAATACAGTCCAAGCCTTTTTCTTTTCAAGCAAAACAGGATTCACGTGTAAGAGGAGCGGATTTCGACAACATTTGTTGGTGAGGCAACATTAACTCTATTTCACACCGGCTTTCATCCATTTCCATTTCACCACACTTGCATTTGTTATTCATGTCCTTACTTGCAACTTGTCTAAGTTTCGAGTAAATTTTGTCATGTCGTGTTATGTTCGGATTTTTCTAAGTTAATTTATGTCTGTCTCAAGAATACTGACCCCTTTGCGCAGTTTCTGTTTATAATTCTGTGGCCACATTCGGAAAATTCTTAATAATTGTTGACCAAACATAGTTTCTCATAGAGGAGAGTGATGGACATTTTGGAACTGATTTTTATCATGACTCTGATTCTACATCAACATGGGTTTTCTGCTCGAAGATCCTCCTTTTGCCGTTGCTTGAATGGCTTTCCTGAGCCTTCTGGGTATCTTCACCATCGTCGGACCCTCAATTACTATTGGGTTCTCGTCGTGATTCCTTCTCCTTCCGTCCCTATTCAGCCCCCGCGCATTCAGCGAAGCTAGAATCCTCCTCTCGTAATCCTGCCTCCCGTGTCGGTCGCCATTCCATTGTTGCATAAACTTTTCTACCTAATTAATACCGAGAAAAGGACTAACAAACGTTGGTATGGCAATTGTAACAGCAATATGTGATGGAGAGAGAGAGAGAGAGAGAGAGAGAGAGAGAGATGAAAGAACCTCTTGGGTAGACAAATCTTGAAGTGCTTCAATGTCTTTCTTCTCAGCGAGTTGTCTTGCAGCTTTCATGAGCGAAACGTGTTTGTTGTAGCAGGCATTCTGAAAATGAATAAAGAAAGCCATAAGTAACTAGGAAAAACGCAGCTAGCGAAAGCAAGAGGATATATGTATCGTCCTACCGCTTCTTGATGCTCTTTTTTCCATTCGAGGATGAATTTGTAGGCATCGCCCTTCATTCGTTCAATGTACAACAGTTCCTTCTCCACTGATTTCAATTCGTTTTTGACCGATGCCAATTCTTTCTTGGCAAAAGCGAATTTAGCATTAAAAGCCAAGTGCTGCTGTCTAGTTTTATCTAGTCCCTCTTCTATGAGCTAAAATACATAAGCAAATCATTAGCTAGCAAGAAGAGAAACAAAATTAGTTAGGCCAAGAGTTTGAACATGTAATTTGTCTGATTTTCTTTACTTGAACTTGCTTTCTTATGGTTAGCTTTGAGCCCAAAGAATCCCACATCTTCCCCTTGCAAGCAGCACTTGTCATGGCCTCCTCTCTTGCCAATTTAAGCCTTTTGATCTCATCCCTAGTCTTTCTCTCCTCATTCGAATCACGTCTCTGCCATGGATTTGTATCATGCAACCTCCTGATCTGTATTTTCCCGAGCGCAAAGGTTGGGAAACCAAAAGAAGTCAGGTCAAAACAAAGTCTGTAACGCACCAGGTCGAGTGTCGAATCATACCTTTTGATCGAATTCTTGCATGGACATGCATGGATCTGCCTTCCTTTGGGCTTCGCTTATCTTTTTTAAGATCCGCCTTTCGTCGGCCAGGTTGTTGCCTCCATGAAGCATTCCAAAATGGAAGCTCTACACCATTTTATCAGCCAAAGTACAGTATCATATCGGCTGTAATCAAAGCCTTGCTCACGCAATCATTTTAAATTACTGCAGGAAAAACCTTTAACAATATCTTGTTCTTACTAACCAGGTTATCTATCTCGTCCACTGAAGAGCTCGGTTTGATGGCCTTGCAGAGGCTCACTTTGTTTGCGAAGCATAGCTTGTCCGTAGATAATTTCAGCAACTTCAAGTCCTCTCTTCCCCATTGCTGGGCCCGGTATCTCCCATAGCGCAACGAGAAGTATAATCCGTCTCGATCCATCTGAGAACCAAACATATGTATCAGAGCACAATCAAACGTTAGGATTGACACCAGATATACATTTGCGGTTTGGGGAGAGGATATACGGGTAATCAACACCATCTATTGCTCCAGAACTAATCCAGGGAATACTCGTTTTTTCAGTATAGGACTATCATTAGCAGTTATATCGATTTCACTAAGTTATTCAGTAATTATATTCTAGTTGCAAGCATTGGTTCGTGATTGCACATCATACTTGTCTTCCTTAGATACGAATTTCTTTCTACACCTACGCAAATGAGAAATATACTTGTTGACGAGAAGTTCTCACCAGCTTTTCTTTCCTCTTTTGGTCGATGATGAACCGATGCTGAACAATCTTTTCAGTCGCGACCAAGCTTGGGTTCTCGAATGGATGATGTTTCACGAAGTAAAATTGATGGACCTTTCTGCCGGCATTATCGCCTTTGTCGATCGCGCTTCCGGCTCGCTCATCAACTGCTTCGCCTCGTCTCTCCTTTCCGACAGGATAATCATGTGCGAGTGAGTAATTTACAGCACCGACGCTGTCGTGGTCGCCCTCGAAGTCGCGCTCTTGGGACTCCATGTTCTTTTGTTTCAGCATTTCCAAAATGAGAGTGACGCTTAGAGGGAACTGCAGTCGAGACCAAGTATTCCCCTCTTTTAAAGTAGAGAAATTGTTTATTGTTACAAGCCATTCGACTTAGCCCCCAAGCAAAACTCTTGCAGCCCAAGAAAGTCAACTCATCCTAAGTCAACGCCATGCGTGATGATAGACGGGGGAGACAGATTGAGCAGGTCATTGTCCAACCGAGCGTTCATACGCGCATTGCTTTTATTCCCACTTTCCTGAAGAGTTGGCAATGGCAAAGTTGGGAGGTTTGATTCCGCAATCTATCATCTATATTAGGAAACCTTGGTTAGCCTATGGACAGGCTTATGCATATCACTGGTTCTAGCTTCTTACCCGTATTATGACAAGACTATTGGCAAAATATGGTTTGAATTGGGTAAAACAATAAAGTTGGATATTTAGAGTAATTAAGTCAGACTTTGAGACATCATATCATTTTCTTTAAAGATTTATTTGCTCCACAAAGATACTAATGGTCACCGGCAAATATCCTCCAAGATACAACAAAATCTCAAATGAGAGTACTAGATAGCAATTTTAGTATTTCTCTATGATCTCTCATGGGAAATAATTAGAAATAATATATGTATATTCTTTCAAAAGAAAACAAAAAAAAAAAAAAAAAATAGAAGAAGAAAGTTGTAATTGAATAGACACATTATGTAATTTATAAGAAAAACAAAAGGTCATATCCGAACAAGCACAACCTTTAAGGATTAAGAAATTATGTCTAAATAGGTATGAACTCGAGATAACCATTGGAAGAAATAATAAAATTCAAAATTAAATAATAAATAATAAATAATCATAATTTGAATAGTCGCAATGTTTCAAAAGGACACAATGGTTAATTTTTATAAAATAAATCCGAATTTTTAATAAATAAAAATAGTGATCATCGGTTAGTGTCAAATCTCGTTCACATCTTTTCGATATAGGACAAGGCACCTCTTCATTTGTTTTATAAACAAATTACCAACAAAGACTACAATGACGGGTTTGCCTAATAGGCAGTTGGTGTTTCGTTGGTACCTTAAATCAAACTTTTCAAAGGCAGGTGAGGCAAGTCCTAATACTATCCAAACTTTTTCTTTTCAAGCAAAAAAGGATTCACTGTTAGATGGGTTGATTTTGAGAAAATTTGTTGGTAATGTGTCTTGTAACTCTATTCATTTGATTCTTCCACTAATCCGATCCTCAAACACCATCTCAAAGTAATGTTTATTTGTTCACTTGAAAACCGCTCTCTTCAAACCATTGATTCAGACAATAAGAAGTATTCCGCTTCAAAGATCCTAGTCAAACGTCGCGGTCCTTGTACTTTAAATTGATAGATGATTGTTAATCATAAAGGAACTAGAACTTGATTGGATTGTAAAATTGATTATATGAAACCGCTAATAGCCACACAAATCCATCCAAAAGAGCAAAAGCAAGTGGTTGATTGATGATATGAAATTAAAGAACTCGAATGACTAAAGATAAATTGCTTAGAACCAGACCTGACATTTATTGCAAGGAAGAAAAGTGCATGGCGAAATTAAATACTGCGCTTTTGGATGTATGTGCGTGTCTTTTCCTCTTCAGATGCGCTCCTCAAGAGCTCGATTGGAATAGTTGCTTGGCTGATCTAGTCAATCAACACCTTCAAACTATTCTCACCTAAGAGTTTGAGTGCCATAACTTTTCCCTTCCTTTTTTATTCAAGTCAATTTGATTTCAATCAAACTCCGTGAGTCGATTTTAATAGCTTTCGCCCGATTGATATTGACTTGACTAATCTCTACTTGATTACTAATCGATAAGGGAAAACTATTCCCACTTGGTCGACTTGATTATACTTGTGTCTTCACAGTAAGCGCTAGTGTTTGATTGTCAAAGATGTTTACAATCAATACCAGCTCACACGTGTTAGTCAACATAGCATTTACTTCATCCCATGTAGATGCGCAGCATGTTCTATTACTTGGTCTCAAGTACTCACAGTCGGCCTTGATTTCGTTCAGTCGATGGCTCTATTTTAGGGAGCAACATATTCAGCAAGTATAACTAGCATTTAGACTAGTTGAGTTGTTAAATGAATATTTATTATTTGGCACATTCAAATGCTATTCCTACTTAAAAAATACATCTAATGGGAAGATAAATTAGTTAAATGATTTTATTGATAAAAATGAAAGACATTAATAAATGATTCCCAACCCACCTAGATTTGAGCAGAAACTCCTTTTGCACCAATTGCTACTCACAACCGTACCGTTGAGAAGTAGTTGTTGCTCACTATGCCCAGCCTAACATCCATTCGGCCTGATTTCACAAGACGAGAATATTCTCATTGTAAAGATAAACACTGAATTCATGAAATACGAGCTAATTATTTAAGAGTTAATATCACGGAAAATCTTAAATTAACATAGTTATGATAAATTTACCTAACATTAATTTTTTTATCATAACACCTCAAATTTGTACGCCTATAATAAATTTAACCTAAACTAATTTTTTAATTATCAAAAAATCAAAACTAATACATTTGTGATAAAATTACTCTCTCTTAACTTCTGTTAAGTTTGATTAATACCACGAAAAACCACAAAACTGATACACTTAAGAAAAATGGAGGGTTTCCCCATCAACAATTATGTTTCAACTCAATAATTTGGTGGTAAAATTTGAAAAAAAAAAAAAAAAAACTAATAGAGGGTGAATTTTTCACAAGTACACCAATTTAAGACTTTGGAGATAAATTTATTACGGATCTATTAATTTGGGATTTTTTTTATTAAAATAACTCATTATTGAATTAACAATTTAGCTTGAGGAAGAACTGTCGCAAGTCATCTTTCGCGACGTCATCTAATCGACTATCGAAGATCAGGATTCAGATCTGGTGGCACTTGCCAGTCCGAGTTTGCAAGTTGCATGAGACATGTACCTGAGGACTGACACCGAGCCCACCACATGCGTCAATTATTTAATTGGCTTTGTCCGGGAGGCACCTGCATACAAACAGCTCACTCCCAGCAAACATAACACATTACACATCAGTTCTCAAGATCCGACATTTACTTTATGAGCATCAAAAGGCTGACCCTCCTTTTGTCTATGCCTTACCTCCATCCATGTTTATGATTGGATCAAATTTAGGGATATTTTTCTTCTGCGATGCCAATGTATGAGAACAGTTGTATTATTAAAAAGAGGGATGATTCTATAATCTTTTATGGTGGATTGAAATGCAGTAGATCTCAACCGCTCAGCTGATCTCGACTTGGACGGTTTGCATCTCAATCGAACAGTGCAAAATGCCTCCTGGAAACTCTCGAATCACCGTCCAAAAAAGGCACGGTTTCGTCATCAAGGACCACATGAAGGCGAAGCGGATGCAGAGGAGCTTTTCAGTGGCGTGACCCATCAACAGGCAGCGCGGTGTGCCATAGGTTTTCACGTGATGTGACAGAGTGCACCCACATATCATATCCTTTAGGCTGATGATGCAAATGAACAAATCCAATGACAGCTCACAGAACAATGTTCATGTGAGATCTGTCCATGTTCTCTGTAAAGTGGCATCCGCCTTTACAGCGACCATTTTCATCAGCCGGAATAAATGTTAGCCGATGTTTTCATCGCTTAAGAGGGTTTAGAAAGTCGGCTCTTGTGAAGAACTATTGTTACAAATGCCTACATGGGGTTGATTGCAGATCAGATCTATGACAAGGTTTGACTCTATCACAAGACCAACTCAGAGGTAAGACAATGTTACTAGATCTTGTACAACAAGCAAGAGTTGTGTAACTACATCTTGTCCTGTCTGAGCAGAAAAATAGGAGCACAAAAAGTGCAGTCTAAACCTAAACAGTTGGAACTAATGGATAGGAAGCCCCATTATTCTCCACGAGCCAAATACCTCTATAATAATGCCCAGCATCAATCATATATAAACCATAAAAGTGTTTCTAGCTTCCAACAATGCCTTCATTTACTTAATAGGAACAACCATGATGATTCCACAACAGCAGAAGATCAAGTCACCGAATTGCAAAACAATAATGAACCACGAATTACAGATGGGAAAGCAATCTAAAATGATAATTTCACAACATCACATAAACTCTGTTCAGAGCAGGCGACAAATACTAGGACAGGAAAAACCACACCTCAAGCATGAGCCTCCACCAAATCCTCCTCCTCTTCATCCTCGTACTCCTCCTCATCATCAGCAGTAGCATCCTGGTACTGCTGGTACTCGGCCACCAAATCGTTCATGTTGCTTTCAGCCTCGGTGAATTCCATCTCATCCATTCCCTCACCTGTGTACCAGTGCAAGAAAGCCTTGCGCCTAAACATAGCGGTGAACTGCTCGCTCACTCGCCTGAACATCTCCTGGATCGAGGTCGAATTCCCAATGAAGGTTGATGCCATCTTCAAACCCTTGGGCGGGATGTCACATACGCTAGACTTCACATTGTTAGGAATCCACTCAACAAAGTATGATGAGTTCTTGTTCTGAACATTTATCATCTGCTCATCAACTTCCTTGGTGCTCATCTTTCCACGGAACATGGCGGAGGCAGTTAAGTAGCGGCCATGACGTGGGTCAGCTGCGCACATCATGTTCTTGGCATCCCACATCTGTTGGGTCAATTCCGGAACGGTCAACGCACGATATTGCTGAGATCCCCTGGATGTGAGTGGTGCAAATCCAACCATAAAAAAGTGGAGCCTTGGGAAAGGGATAAGATTGACAGCGAGTTTCCGAAGGTCAGAGTTAAGTTGACCAGGGAACCGAAGACAACATGTCACACCACTCATGGTAGCGGAGATGAGATGATTGAGATCACCAACTGGAAGCAACAAAGCATAACAGGGTCAAATGCATGCCACTGGAATACAGTGAAAAATACTAGCAGACCAATCATTTTATTAATTTTACTATTTATAGATTTCATAGTGACAAAGGAATAAGAACTTAAGAAGCATGCTTTGGTGAGAAATCACAAATATTACATTAAAAAATAGTTTGTTAATTTAGCCAAAACAAACCGTATCTAGTGGTCTATAATAGGCCATTAAATGTTGGACTTACAGGTAGGGGTGGCAAGCTTGAGAGTACGGAAGCAGATGTCATAGAGAGCTTCATTGTCAAGCACCATACATTCATCAGCATTCTCAACAAGCTGATGCACAGAAAGAGTTGCATTGTACGGCTCAACCACCGTATCGGACACCTTGGGAGAAGGAAAGACTGAGAATGTAAGCATCATTCGATCTGGATACTCCTCCCTGATCTTGGAAATAAGGAGTGTTCCCATGCCAGAGCCAGTTCCTCCACCAAGAGAATGGCAAACTTGAAATCCTGATAGATGACAGGACATTTAACCATGCAATGAGATAATTTGATGATATAAATAATACAGAAAGTTAAATTGACAGCATATTTCATAAATTGTTGGTCATGAATAACAAGGTTGCCAAAAATATCACAATTTTCACACCAAAATGAGCAATCATTAGTTCTATATAAGTTCTTGATCAAGGAAAGAATTCATCGCAGGAATGACAAATAGATCAAGGACACAGGGAGAGATCAGCTACCAGGAAGGACTTTCACAGCAGTTTATGAGATTTCATCAATGAAGTTCTCCTTAAAGAAAGAATAAGTCCAAGTTAAAATCAAACACATTCCTCCACGAAAAAACATAGCAATGTTAAGAATCAGATGTAAACAATCAAACAATGCATGGCACGCACAGAAATACAGAAATGGCAATAATTTTCACCTGCAAAATTCACGATTTTGCATTTCTGATTCAACATAAAACGTGAAAAATGTTCCCCTTTTTCATTTTTCCAGGTGTGTAACTTAAGGGTCAACCAGCCATCAATGAAATTACATAATTTAACATGACATGGCGACATCGACAACATATGAACAACATCCGACCCTCGATTTTTCGTGTAGAGGACGGCTCCCGCTCGCAGTGCATCACACGACGATCATTTCCATCTCCTACCGATGAGATCTACCCACATTTTCGCCGCAGGCGACTTCAATCAACACGCAAGAGCCAAAATCCATCTTCCAAACTCAGAACAGGCAACATCAAACGCAAACCCAATTCACAAACAATGACCACCAGCTGGGAAAAAGCGCAAACAGCTCCACAAGCAATCAAAGAAAACAAAGATCTGGGAAATTCGATTAGAAAGGGGGAAGGGGGATCGTCACCCTGCAGGCAATCGCAGTTCTCGGCCTCCTTCCTCACGACGTCGAGGACGGCGTCGATCAGCTCGGCGCCCTCGGTGTAGTGTCCCTTGGCCCAGTTGTTGCCGGCGCCGGACTGGCCGAAGACGAAGTTGTCGGGCCTGAAGATCTGGCCGAAGGGCCCGGATCTGACGGAGTCCATGGTGCCGGGCTCGAGATCCATGAGGACGGCGCGCGGGACGTAGCGCCCCCCGCTGGCCTCGTTGTAGTAGACATTGATGCGCTCGAGCTGGAGCTCCGAGTCGCCGTTGTACTTCCCGGTGGGGTCGATGCCGTGCTCGTCGCAGATCACCTCCCAGAACTTGGCCCCGATCTGGTTGCCGCACTGCCCGCCCTGGATGTGCAGGATCTCCCTCATCTTCGCTAACCTCTGTCTCTCTCTCTCTCTCTCTCTCTCTCTCTCTCTGTGTCTCGCTCTCCGGCGGTGGCTGCGGCGACGGCGGCGGCGGTGGTGAGTGGCGGTTTTTCTGTCTGGAGTTTTCCCGGGAAAGTACAGGAAAATGGAGGAAAATGGAGGTGAAAATAATGTAGGGGGCGGAGAGGGCGAGAGGCTGTTGGGAATGGAGGGGCGAGAGTTAAGAGTGGAGAGGCGGGGGTGTGATTATTGGTTGGTGGTGGAGCCCGGTGCGAAGTTACTAGAACGCCCCTCCACTTGGCTGAATTTGCGCATTTGGTCCTGTGCTTGTTGGGGGTTTTTTCAATTTAGTCCTCGGAGCAATTGGCTCCGTTTGGTTCAACATTTGAAGGGGGTTTTGGAGCTCTAAAGGGATTTGGCCAAATGTAGGTGGTGTTTGATTCAATTTTTTGAGGATTTTGAAAAAATGCAATTGCATTTCCAATAAGCTTCAAAGGCCTTTAGGGAAATGGAGGGTCCGTGTGAGGATGATTAGTTGCAATGCCTTTTCTTTGATCTAGAGAATTTATTTTTTAATAAGGGAACAGTGCATCGGTGAGGCGTGATCATCGCCCAAATGGCCCATTTGCATTGACCGCTAGTATTCTCCCAATTGATGATCTCCAAATCCATGTTACTAAGGTCGAAACTGAGTATTTATGTAAAGGTTTGTAACTTTTTGTGGAATAATGACACGGCAAGGGTCTGAACTTTTTTTTGGTTTTCTTCAATAAGGTATTAAAGCCTTATTTTAGTTCAGTTAACTATATGAACTTTTCTCATTTTGCTCAGTCATGCATCATGTCATAGTCACATGATGCCATGTGATCAATGACTAAGATAAAACAACGATGTGTACCGCTACACCATTATTTATTATCCTGATTTTTTTTTTTCTGTTCTTCATCTCCAATCACCCATTGCTACCCCCCGCCCTTGCTATCGTCACCACTGGTTCTGCTACCATTGCTCGACTTCCTTGCTCCTCCTTGCTCATTTAAGGTCACACGGACTTTGTATCCGCAATTCCAAATGTAAGATTGCGAAGAGATGTATAGAGAGATGGTGGCTCTTTGTGCGCTCGCATTGTGATCTTGCTCGAAACTCCGAGTAGGTGTGGCTGATTCTGATTGTCGCCAGCCATGGTGGTGGTGGTGGTGGTTATCCAACGACCATATGTCCTCTTTTTAACTTTGATTCTCTAAGCTATTCATCTTAGCAAATACATATGTTCAATTGTCTCTTCCTCATTAGGATAGAGGCACTTCTCGTTGTCTCATATTTCCCTTTTAGGCAGGTTCTTCTTCATGGTGAATATATTTCACAAAAATCATCCAAAAAATCTTAAACATATTGAATGGTAGCCAATTTAATTATAAACTTTTCAATTGTATTAATTTGATCCCAAACCTTTTTAGGATTTGCCAATTAAGTCTAAAACTTTTTAATGAATTACTAATGTAATTATTCCTACTAATTTTGGTCGAAAATCACTTACATGATGATCCAGTCAGCCGTCCTATGTGGCGTAGCCGCATTGACATGGACAATTTTTTATTTTTAAAATTATTCCAATTCTTTATTAAATTTTAATTTTTAATTTCTTTCTTTTTCTTTTTTTCCCTTTTTCTGGTTCAAAGGGTCGGTGGGGACCACCGATCACTAGCCAAGGTGACAGTAGGCGACCCTCGCTGGCCTAAGCTTAGGTCACAATTTTTCACCTGAGGCCACACAAAATTGTCTCAACTTCTTTTTACTTTAACTGGGATGTCATCCTTAATTGCATCGAAGTCCCCTAATACCAAGATCCCCATCCACGAATTCTGACACTCAAGCCATCAATAATTACACTAGCAATGCTCTAATTGAACCAAATGAATCCCAACAACTTGTAATCATTGTCTCCAATTCATGAGCAGCCTTGTCTGTAGCTGAGAATGATGAAAAAAGTCGTGTAGAGAAAAAGGTGAAATGCCATTTGATTCCGCCATCTCTGATGGATTCATTTATCACCATAGAAAGCATAATAGTGAACAAAAAGAGTGAAAAGAGGATCCTCTTGCCTTGGTCCCTCGCTAGGTGTACAAAACCAGCTTCTTTCTCTGAAATAACTAAAGCCCATATGGCTCAGAAAATGTGCAGGACATAATAACCCAATCGACCCATTTTCGTTTTAAGCCTCATGTCATACAAAGCTTGTTCAAGAAAATCCCATATGACCTACTGGTAAGCCAACAATAATAATCCTTGATGGAATTTCAGCTCGATGCTTAACAAAGATAAATAGCAAAAAGTCATCAACTTATTATAATCGTGTCAATTCAATTCTAACCTTTTTTTTTGGCTAATTGAGTCCTAAATCTTTTTAAATTTGTATTAATTCAGTCTATCTAACCATTTTATATGATGCAATCAATGCTTTGACTTGAACAATTTTTAATAATTTTTTTAATACTTTTTTCAATTTATTTAGTTATTCTTTTCTTTTTCACTTTATTTTTTTTCTCTTTATTCCTTTCTTCCTCTAACTAGTTATCAGACCTTAGCAATCGCCCAGAGGTGAGGTCGGCAAGATCAACCTCACCAATAATAGGGAATGGCAAAGACGAGACCTCAACTATCCATGGCAAGGCCAATCTCGCCATCGCTAGTTGAGGGGAAACCTCATCCGCCCCTTGCACATCTCCACCTTGCTAACCCTTGATTTTAGCTAATTTAGGACGATCAATATTTGTGTCAATGATTTTTTTTATTAAAATTGATTTTTTTGGTGTTATTAAAATTGATTGAATGTATTGAATTGGTATAAATATAAAAAGTTTAGAACTCAATAAGAAAACAAAAAAAATTTGTGATAAAATAAGCACAATATAATAGTTTTTAATTTTTTTTTTTTGTTTTGGTAATTTTCCAATTCTCAATACAACATCATGTCTTTGTATCACGAGTAAAGATACATCCCTGGGCCATTACTGTCAGCACTTTATGTAGAAAAAGAAACTTCATCCGGAGGTTTGGATTGGTGGGACTCATGACGTGCGAAGAGAAAGAGAAAAATCTTTCTATATACCCATCTCACCATTATTACTCTCACCCAATTATACCTCTCTCTCTCCCTCTCTCTCGGCAGGAACTGACGTAGATTTTCGCTCAATATTTTCACTTTACTTTCGCACTAATTTTCTGATAAATGAAATGTGGCCAAGAGTAATAATGGAGGACTCACTGTACGTCGAACTGAGTATGAGCATAAAAACTTTTACTTGGCGAGCTCAAGTCAAGTTTCTAGTGTCAGGCATGCAGCACGATTTCGGTCGAGCTCAAGATCGACACAGTATGAATTCAACTCGATTCAATTTTGATGTGACTAATATAATAAACATAACTTGAGGTGAATGGAGAAGCGTCACATCATTATTGTTGTGTATGTGCGTCTTGTTACATCACTCAACCACTAGAATACATAACCAACTTTCATATCGTTTGCTGTAGTAGATTTTCTACGCAATTCATCGGATTATATTTCCTGCACACGCTAAATTGCAAGCTTGCAACCTCAGTTGTCCGTGAAGGTCTAAACCACCAAGTAACATAAAATGTGAATATATTAAGAAATGATAATGAGAAAAATGAACACAGGGATAAAGTAGAATAATCAACTATAAGTTTGAAATTTACATTTTTGTCCTCAAATTATATATATTATAGTAAGATATCAAGGATATTTAAGGAAGACTAATTTGCCTAAAAAGTGGAGGCCTCTCTTCTCTCTATGTTATAGTATAGATAGTACAAAATCATATGCTAATGCAAACAACAGTTGATATGTCTATCTTGAACTATGGAAAAATAGTTTTTCAAAAGGTTAAAATGAGGAGCAAATTGGTTATTTGATAACATTCAAGAACTTGAAGATTAAGAAGCAAGCAGTAGAAGCCATTAATCAATTCAATGATAAAACTAGTGAGAGGGAAAAGATAAATATATTGAATTCTGCAATTTTTTTTATATGAACTCATCGAAATAATTAAGAGTTGAGTGGATTGATTGTCGATTGAAACATTTGAAAGTTTTTTGCATGGACATCATACCTATGTTTAGTAGTTGCGTGAATGAACAAGTTTATTCTTCTACTATAGAGTGAGAGAGAAGGAGATAGAAGAATAGTCAAGAAAATGACACATCAGTGGTTCAACCTATCCACTTGCCTACTTCACTCTTCTAACTTAACACACTTTCGAGAAGTTTGATTGCTTGAGCATGCTTTCTTCTACTTGTAGCTATTAACTTCTATTGATAGAAACAACAATAGAATCAAATGACACTTTAAATGAGAATTATAAGCAAAGCATGACAAATACAAGAGAAAATTGCTCTCAATTCGTCCAACCTCCCAACCACCTCTTTGATTTGTATTTAAGAGCTTTTAAGTCCCGTTTGAGTCTTTACCCTTCAGAGGGAGTAGTGGTTGGTTCTTGTCGACACGCGGACCTCTGAGTACCATAACTTGGCAGAAATTGACATTTAAGCGTCATAATTTACGAAAGGTACATTTAAGTGTCAAAATTGGAGCAAAATGAATCATTTGAATGACAATCCAGCCAAAATCTTGCCAAAACATTGATGTGTCAATTTTCCAGCGAATCGAGTGCAAAACGGTGTCATTTTGGTCTTTGACGTGGTAAAAAATTTAATATAAAAATTAAATTAAATTAATTTAAAAATAAATTTATTTAAAACATTTAAAAAATTTTAAAAATTAAAAATTTTAAAAAATTTAAAATTCAATTTAAAAAAATTTAAGAATTTTAAAAAAAAATTTTACAAAATTTTAAAAAATTTTACAAAATTTTTAGAATTTTAAAAATTTTAAAAAATTTTACAAAATTTTGAAAATTTTTACAAAATTTTAAGAAAAAATTTAAAAAACTTTAAAAAATTTTAAAATTTTAAAAAATTTTAAAATTTAAAAAATTTTAAAAAATATTAAGAATTTAAAAAATTTTAAAAAAAATTTAAAAATTAAAATATTTGAGAGGTGCCCCGGTTGACCCTCCCCACCTTTCGGCGATGGCAAGGAGGCGGCGGTGGGGAGGGCTCTGCCCTCAAACCGCCGGCTACCTTCCTCCTCCTCCTCCTCTTTTTTTTTTTTAAAAATAAATATAAATTATATTATTATTTTGCTTTAAATTTAATTTAATTAATTTTATATTATATTAAAATTCAAATTATGCCAAAACAACGTCGTTTTGGCCGATTTAAGGGCTTTATTTTAGCCAACACCCGAAACGACGTCGTTTTGGTGCTGACATGGTAAAAAATTTAATATAAAAATTAATTAAATTTAATTTAAAACTAAATTTATTTAAAAATTTTATAAAAATTGAAAAATTTAGAATTTTTTAAATTAAAAAGGAGGTGGCTGAGGGCTGAAATTTTTTGTAATTTTTTAATTTTTTTGTAAAATTTTGAAATTTTTTGTTTTAAAAATTTTTAAAATTTCTAAAATTTTAAATAAATTTATTTTAAAATTTAATTTAAATAATTTTATATTATATTAAAAATTCAAATTATGCCAAAACGACATTGTTTTGGGTGAATTCGAGCTGACTTAGCTCTCCAATGAGACATATAGAAATATTAATATTTTAATGCACGTATGATTTCCGGCCAACTTCACCGGAGATGGGACTCAAGTGTCTCACTTTTTTTTTAAAATGTGGCACTTAAGTGTTTATTTTCGCTAAGTTATGGCACTTGAAAAGTTTTTTTGTCGGTTCTTGCCTATTTGGTCCTAGAAAAGGAGCCTAAAAGATGGCAAAAACTGCACTGATCTTCTCCAAAGCTCTTTGATGTATTGCAACGTCTTTTTAGGTCGATTTAAAAACCAACTTGTTAATGAGGCAGGATCTTCAAACCAAGCATATAGAACATTGTGGGGGCAATTTCTACTTCATTAGAGCGGCGAAACTTCTATTGGTTTGCGGTTGGTTCTTCTAGACTAGTGACAATGTTGCTTCCTTCTGTTCACTCTCTATCGCTTGGTAACCTCGAATTCCATTATGATCATCGACCTTTTTGAGTGTGTTGATCTTCTTCTAGTACCTCTAAGCTTGAATGGCCTTGGTAGAACCATAGAACATGTACTCAAAGAAAATCTTGTTCTTATTAACTTCTCAACGTGCATTGCTTATAAGAGAAAAGCTATTGCCGTATTAGAAAAACTAATGCATTTGTAGTAGAAGAAGTGTTTTTAATCATCTCCAAAATATGTTGAGGTGTTTTACTATTAAAAGTAAAATTTATGAATGTCACCAATTACAAATATTTGCAATGACAAACGGTGAACCTTCTCCTTATCTTTTTCATCACTGAATTTATGTAGTAGAGGAAACTACATATTTCACGGATAGATCATGGTTTTCCTTCATAGGTGCAACTAAAAGGAAAAAAACACCGCCACACCTCCCTCGTTTCCGAGGGAAGCCCCTTTCATTTTCTTGTACCATGCCCAGGTATTTCACTAGGGAAGGCGTCGCGGGAATCCAGGGTGGGATCCTTACCTTCCAAAGAAGGTTGTGGTAGAGAGCCTTGTGGGATCTACCCCTTTTCACCCGAAGGGGAATCCATTGAAATGGGGAGCCTTTTAAAGTCCTGCTTAGGACTCACATGCAATAGATATATAAAAAGGGATATTTACACAAATGTGCCTACTTCTTTCTTCAGCTCGGCAAGTGATTTGATCACTTGAGCCAATAGAATCTCAACTTTGTTGATACTTGATATGGCTGTTTGATGGCCCGGCCTCCCCCTTAATCTTCATCTTCTTGGGAGAAAGAGATGGTGAAAGCTTCTTGTCAAATGAATCCCAACATCCATGATGGAATTTCAGCTCGGTGCTTAACAAGAAAAATTATCAAAAAGTCCTAAAACTATTATAATTGTATTAATTCAGTTTATTTTTTTTTTCTAATTGAGTCATGAACATTTTGCATTTGTACCAATTCAATCAGTCTTGTCAATTTTAACTGAAAATATTTAACATGAGTGCCGCTTGTCCTATGTGGCCTAGCCAATGCTAGCATGGATAAATTTTAGTAATATTTTAATACTTTTTCAATTTATTTATTATTTTCTTTTCACTTTATTTTCTCTCTCTCTCTCTCTCTCTCTCTCTCTCTCAATTCTTCCTCTTGCTGGTCATTGAACCTTCTCTCTCTCTCTCTCTCTCTCTCTCTCTCTCTCTCTCTCTCTCTCAATTCTTCCTCTTGCTGGTCATTGAACCTTGGCAACCGGCTAGAAGTGAGAGCCGGTGACATCTCGCCGGCCATAGGCGATGGCAAGGGCAAGCCTTGTCTAACCATGGCATGGTTGACCTTGCTATTAGAAGGTGAGAAGAATAGGCAAGGGGAAGTCTTGTTCGCCCATGGCGAGGCTTGACCTTGCTAGCCCTCGCTTCTAGCTAGTCACCAAACCTAGGCATTACATAGGACGATCGGCATTTATGTCAATGATTTTCTATCAAAATTGGTTAGATAGATTGAATTGCTACAAATGCAAAATGTTTAAACTCAATAAGGAAATAAAAAGATTTATGATCAATTAGCACAATTATAATAGTTTTAAGATTTTTTGGTAATTTTCCATTACTTAATACAAAATCATGTCTTGTGTGTCACGAGTGAAAGTACATCCCTAGACCATTACTGTCAGCACTTCATGTAGAAAAAGAAACTTCATCCGAAGATTTGGAGTGGTGGAACTCATGATGTCCGAAGAGAAGGGAAACTTCTTTCTATACACCCCACCATCATCACTCACACAATTACGCCTCCCTCCCTCTCCCTCTCAGCAGGAACTGAGGTAGATTTTCGCTCAATATTTTCACTTTACTTTCGTATTGTTTCCTAATAAACGAAATGTGGCCGAGAGTAATAATGGAGGACTCACTTGGATGCCGAGCTGAGTTCGAGCATGAAAACTTTTACTTGGTTAGCTGGAGCCAAGAATCTAATGCCGAGCATGCAACACGGCTTAGCTCAAGCTTGAGGTTGGCATCGTGTGGATTCAACTTGATTTGATTATGTCACATTTTGATGTGATTAATATGATAAGCCTAACTTAAGTGATTGGAGAAGTGTCATGTCATGATTGATGTGTATGTTTGTCATGTTACATTAGCAGCCTATAGAATTTGTAACCAACTTTTCATATTGTGTATAGGTGTAGATTATCAACACAATTCATTGGACTAGAATTCTGCACACGCTAAATTGCGTGTTTACATCCTAAACTGTTCCTGAAGGTCTAGACAAAGTAATATAAAATGTGAATATATTAGGGAAACATGATAATGAGAGAAATGAACTAAATAATAAAGTAGTAAAACCAACTAAAAGTTTGAAATATACATTTTTGTCCTCAAATTATATATAACTAGAGTATTTAAGGAAGACAAAAGGGAATAAAATGCCGAAAAAGTGGGGCCCTCTCCTCTTTACATAGTGGTATAGATAGTACAAAACCAGACGCTTACGCAAACAACAATTGATATGTATATCTTGAACCATGGAACAAATAGTTTTTCAAAGGCTACAAATGAGGAGCAAATTGTTTTGTTTGATAACATGCAAGAACTTGAAGGCTAAGAAGCAAGCAATAGAAGCCATTAATCATATTCAGTGATAATATTAGCAAGAGGAAAAGATAGAAAATAATGAGATCCACGATTTATATGATATGGACTCGCCATAATAACTAAGAGGGAGAGCGAATCGATTGTTGATTGAAACCTTTGAAAGCTTTTTGCGTGGACACTATACCTATGTTTAGTAGTTGCGTGACTAAACAAGTTGATTCTTTTGCTATAAGATAAGAGAGAAAGAGACAGAAGAATAGTCAAGATTGTGACATACTTCATCCTATCCATTCGCCTACTCCACTCTTGTAAATTTAACACAATTTCGATAAGTTTGATCACTTCCGTTCCGTGTGCTTTCTTCTACCCATAGCTATTTACTTCTAAAGATATAAACAACAATAGAATCGGATGAATACCTCAAATGAGAATTACAAGCAAAGCACGACAGATACTAGAGAAAAGTTTTCTCAATTCGTCCAAACTGCCAACCTCCCAACTACGCCTTTGATTTGTATTTAAGAGATTTTAAGTCCCATTTGAGTCTTTAACCCTTCAGAGGGAGTCGTCGTAGGTTCTTTGCCCATTCGGTCCTAGAAAAAGAACCTAAAGAATGGCAAAAACTGGTTTGATCTTCTCCAGAGCTGACTCCGATGGATTGCAACGTCTTTTTAGGGGCCGTAAAAAACACCATTTTGATTTAGAATCCAACTTGGTAATGAGGCAGGATCTTCACACCAAGCATGTAGAACATTGCAGGGCAATTTCTACTCCGTTAGAGCAAAGAAACTTCTTTTGGTTCACGGTCGGTTCTTCTAGACCTGTGACTATAACTCTTGCTTCCACCTGCTCACTCTCTGCCACTTGGTATCCCTCAAATTCCATCGTGATCATTGACTATATTTGAGCGCGTTGATCTTCTTCTGATACCTCCAAGCTTCTACAGACCTGAGGCTTGTCCTCTTGAGGCAAGATCTTCCGACATTTTGTGAGCTACACGAAGTTGAACAGTCTTGGTAGAACCGTAGAACATCTGCTCAAAGAAATTCCCGTTCTTGATAACTTCTCAACGCGTTGTGCTTATATGGGAAAAAGCTATTGTTGTATTAGTAAACTAATGCATTAGTAGTAGAAGAAGTGTTTTTATCATCTTCAAAATATGTTGAGGTTTATTAATAACACCAAAGTCTATCAATTTCATCTGTTACAAATATTTGCAATGACAGACGGCGAACCTTCTCCTCCTCTTTTTCATCACCAAATTTATATAAAGAGGAAACAACATATTTCATGGATAGATCATGGTGTTCCTTGATAGGTGCAACTAAACGGAAAAAAAACACATGCAATAGATAAAAAAAAGGGATAATTGCACAAATGTGCCAACTTCTTTCTTTAGCTCCGCCAGTGATTTGGTCACTTAAGCCAATAGAATCTCAATCTTGTCAATATGGCTGCTTGATGGCCCGTCCTCCCCTTTAGTCTTCATCTTCTTGGGAGAAAAAGATGGCGAAAACTTCTTCTTGACCTTTTGTTTTCCCTTTGATGTCCACGGTCGTCTTTCAACATTAATCATCATGTTAGAATTTTGAAATGACACTTGACGACAAGGATTTTGATTGCCTTTTCACTTAAAAGTTTAGAACTACATATTTGTTCAATTCAAAGGTTTTAAGATTAAATGCCAATCTATACAATAAATTCGGGATTGGATTTGGAATTCTTCCTCTTCATGTGTGCAAGATAGATCGGGCCTATGTGTCGCCATGGTATATATGTCTATTGATGTATGTTGTAAGTATCAAGCAAATCAGTCGCCTATGTCATATACGTTAGTATTTATTCGAGATTTATGATAGTGAACATCTCTCTCTCTCTATGTGTTGCTCTTTGTTTTGTCAACTGCTCGATGGCGTAATTACACATAAAGGATTAAGTCACAATGTTTACCCAGACACTTGTGCTCGCTTTCTGCAAGAAACGCTATAGCAAATCTGAGTGGGTTTGGGAGCTCAAATTTCTTCTTCTTTCTTCTAGTGCAAGTAAGGAGAGAGATGGAACCATGTGTGAGAAGTCCAGTAAAAGCCAGGCTAGCACAAAGATCGATTGCTTATTCTTCAGACTCCAATTTCCATCTTCATCGGACAGCCATTCTCCACGTGATTTAGCGGACTCCAACACACGTAAAACCCGACAAAAGCAAAGAAAAACTCTAATGCACATAAACAAAGAGCTGTCCGAACAGAAGTAGTTGGCAATCTCCCTTGCTTGGAGAAAGGCGGTTTAGGCATAACCGTTGGCGCTGACTCGTAGGTGCCGTTTCATTTGAACGACCCCATGCCCTGTTTTATTTAATGCCCAATTGCCCATATATAACTGGTCCTCGTACCTGGTTCTGCTTCCAAATCTCGAAACCCTGATTTTTTTTCTTTTGGTTTTAATCTGCATTATACACCAGATTACCCCTTTATCTTTTTTCCCTAGTGGCAAAGTGTCGACTGAACATATGTCGTTATTTGAGGGATATCTGAAAGAAATGGACACGATGGTCGGGCCATCAAATTATAGAGCCCGGAACACGATAGGGATATTTACAATTACCTTGGAAGGACCACGAATGATGGATCGGTGACTAGGAGTTGCAAATGCAATATGAGTATCTGATTATAATAAAACCAATGCCAATTTAACACGCTACAACTGTGTGATAAACTATCACTAAATTATTATCGTTACTTGCTTACAAAGATACTAAGCATTTTCTTGTAGCGTGTGAAGTCACTTGCTTTTAACCCCGTTGGTCCGCTCATTTAGCATATATTTTCTAATTGATCATAGCAAATCAAACATCACTATTTTATGTAACACATATGTTAGCATCTCGTTGACAAGTGCACATATAGTACTTTTGAAACATACCACAACAAAAATTATTTCATTTCAACTGCAAAAGAAGTAATGTCTCAATTTCCAGAGCATTTTTAACACGAGAAAATCAATGCATTGAAAATAACAAATCTTCTTCATTTAATTGCTTAATACGCGTTAAGAGCTATCACACACTCAATAACATTACTTTCAATGGTTATCAACCACAAACATAAATATAAAAATAGGTGAAACAAAATAAAATTGCCAAAGACAATTAAATGTATAAAATATCTATCCCGAACAAGTTTTTCCCGAGATCCACATGGATCGGATCCATCATACCCTTCTATCCTATAACTCTAGTATGAGAACTTTGCTTGAGTAAAGGTCATTTATTGTTTTTGATCAATAAATTCGCTTCAACATTCATTTCTTGGAAAACAATTTTTAGGAAAACATTTTTTATTTTTTTTAAATTTCCCAGATTTTTCAACATTCCTTTCTTGAAAAATGAATTGATTATGGAAAACATTTTCTATGAAGAAAAAAAAGTTTTATAAAATAGGACAAATTGTTTTCTACTTTTCGAATAAGGAAAACATTTTCTTCTCTCAATCTCTCTTATCTCATACCCCTATTTGGGTGCGTTTGGTTGGACTTTTGGGGAAAGTCTTTGGGAAAATGCAAAGGACTTTGAGGTTAAGGAGTTTTCTAAAATGCAAATTGCGTTTGGTAAATTGTAATCTAAAAGCCCCTTGTAAAGTACCTTTAAGCAAAATGGTGTTTGGAAAAATTTACATTTACAAAGGACTTTTATAAAAAAAATAAAAAGAAAAAATAAATGGTTGGCCGGCAAAGGGTAGGGTTGCCGACGATCGAAATTGTCGCCGGCGGCCGAGGTCTCAAGTTGCAAGACCTCACGCGGCCGCCGGAGACCACAAGTCCTCCTTCATCTCGGTTTGCTCCATCCACCGCCGTCAAGTCTCACCCCCGCCCCCGCCTCACCGACGCCGCCCTCACCGTCGTCGTCGTCGCTTGCGAGAACGCCTTCCTCTCCCTCGACCTCTCCAAACTCAGACGACCAAGATGCGGTTCGCCGGAGGTCGGGCGACCCGAGATCGGTCGCGGCCACTCGGACGACCCGAGATCCGGGTCTCGGTGACTCGGCGACCCGAGTCGGAGGTCGCACGACCTCACGCGCGCCGAGATCGGGTCGCCCGAGTCGCCGCAACCCAGATCACGGGTCACGCGACCTCCGGCGACCCGGATGCGTGTCGCCGAGGTTACGCGAACTTGCCGCGACCTAAAGGTCGCGGCAATGCGACTCCCAAGGGTCACCGAGGTCATGCCACTGGCCGGCGACGGTTGCCATGACCACACCGGCCTCACGCCGACCTCCGTTGAGCCCGTCGTCGAGCGCGTCGTCAGCCCCTCGCGATCTCGCTCGCCAATCTCAACGAAGAAGAAGGTGAACAATTACGAAGGCAAAACCGGAAAAATGAAATGTTAGTAAGGATATTTATGGAAGAAAATTTATCACTTATTTGGCCTTCAGCATTCCGAGAAGGCTGAATGCCCAAGGCAGCCTCCTACCTGCCTTGGGCTTTCAGCCTTCCAAAGGCCTGATTTGCCTCAATCATCTTTGCAAAATAATTTCCCAAACACCAAATTTTAGCCCAAAGGGCTTTGAGTGCTCAAAGTGGCTTGGCAAAGCCACTCCCAAACGCACCCTTTGTCCCCACTTCTTTCTTTTTCATTTTTATTTAAAAATTCAAATCCTTTATTTATTTATTTTCTTTTTTTTTCTATATTCCTTTTCAGTTTCTTTCTTTCTTCGCCAGGCTGACCGACAAAAGGAGGAGGAAAATAAAAAAGAAAAAAAATTATTTAAGTGAGCATACAAAAGAAAGTCAAGTCTAGGGTGTCATATCGAATGGCTAGTTCATGAAATTTCAATTAAAGACAAAAAAATATTATTATTTTCTCAAAAAATTGACTTCGAGCAAAAGATAAAATTAGTTGCGAAACGAACGGAGGGCAGCAAATGCGGGCCCCGCTCGCCTGTGCGACCAATCACCATCCAGACACCTTTACATCCCCAAGACATCTTCCAATTTTGCTCCCGTCCAATCAAAAATCCCCGAGCGCACACCGCATCGGCATTTTTCCGCCGTTCTTTTTTCGAGCGCCTGAGCTGTGCGCCAGTTGTGGCTGTAGCAGGGGCAACCCTCGCCAGCCTGGCCGTCCGTTTTTTCCATTTCGAAACGAAAGACGAGGGGCCGAGTTTTAGAAAAAACAAAAAAATTGGGGGGCAAAAGAAAAGAATCCAACGGTATCTCCCCCGATCCGATCCCATCCCCTGGCGCACGCTTCCCCACCCGCGCAACGGACGGCCCAGATCTCCCCCCGCCCCTCCCCGCCCTTAAATATCGCCCGACGATCTCGCCCCGATCCCTCCGCGTCGTCCATCCGTTCGTAACTTCCTCCAGCCTGCAAGTGAGAGGCACGCAGTGGAGAAATACCCGCGCCAGGGGGAGCCGTCGTCGTCATCATCATCATCATCGCAGGAGCAGCAGCAAGCGCGGCGACGAGGAGGAGGAAAGGAGAAGCGGGGCGCAGGGAGGGCGACGGGGCCGTGCGTGCGGGCTGCTTTCTCGACGGCGGTCGCTGGGGCGGCGCGTTGCGGATTTTAGATCCGACCCTCGTCTCGTCGGGTGAGTGTTCGGGTCCGTTCGTTCGTTCCGTCTCTTCTTTTGCGGCATTGTGGGGTTTGTAGATCTGGGTTTGGTCTGAATTCGAGTTTCTTGGCCGAAACCGTGGGAATTCGTGAGGGTCTGCTTGGGGATTCTTGCTCTCGGCGGTGTCCGGCGGTGGCGCATTCCGTTTTCTTGGAATTCCTTCGTTTTCGTTCAGATCCGACGTGATGACGTTCGGGCGTTTGCCTACAGGAAAGAGGAAAGGCTTAGCTCATCTGGGTTCTCTCGTTTTATTTTGGTATTCGAACGAACCGAGACTGATCTTCATTTCCGTAGCAACTAAGGCTTCTTACGTCGCGATGCTGACTTTTTCTCCGAGGTGAAGTGTGAGCGTGGGATTTGAAATCTTGGGGAAAAGGTGCATTTCTTTTTCGCATTTTAAAAAAAAATTTGCGGCTGGGCGAATCGCCTTTTTCAGTGTGGGTCCAGCTGCAGGGGAAAGTGATATTTATTCCGTTGCTTTTTCGGGTGGATTTGATGAGGCCCGTCCAAGAATCGGATTTTGATGTGTCAACCTAATGTCCATACGTGAAGATTTTTCATGATAGTGGCTTCCTTCACCGACAAGATGTTCTTGGTGGTTCAGCCTTTGACAAGTTTTTGATAAAAGGTTTATGTTCCTCTGGATGTGCTAGCGAATGATCCATCAGAAACAGGCTTGCTAGTATTCCTCTGCCACTACCTCGTTCGATTCATTTCCTGTCGGATAACAGATCTGTCGCCGAGTTCAGAGTATCCCTTCATAACTCTCTGTCACCCTTTGTTTAGTAGCGAGATTTTACGCATTCTCCAATTGCAGTGAGATATTGGCGGCGTGGCTTTCTTCATGTTGAAGCATCAGGAAATTGTCCAATTCTTATGTTTGTGATACTGCTAAGCTTAAGGGGAATTGGGAATGATTAGCAAAGCTGTATTGAGAGATTGATCAGTAAAGACCTTTGCTGAGTAATCTGTAATATAATACCCTGCCAAATAGACTATTTTCTGAAGTAGTTCTGTGCAGTGTTTATAAAATAACTCCAATGGGTTGTCTTCAGATTTCTTGCTGCTGCTTCCCTGTTGTCTTTTTGCCTTGGTTTATTGTGTATGGTGTAGTTCACCTTATGATGGCTTCACTTGTGAAACATATGGTACCAAAGAAAGTGAGGATGCCATTATGTTTAGAGAAATTCTTAGGCTGCCTTTTGCTTTCGCTTGATCTCATCCTTCCATTCATCTGCAGCTTTCTTGCAAGTTATCCAAGATGGTTGCTCAGGAGTTCACCGTTGATCTGAATAAACCCCTTGTCTTCCAGGTAAATGTTATTTGTACCCATTAGCATACCCAACTTTCTTCTGATCTTTTTCTCTTGGATATCAGAGAAGATATTGAGCTTCGCTGTCCATACATTTTAAATCAGTTAGGTCTGTCCTGTAGTCATGCGGTAGCATGACTGAATGACTATTAACTGTAGTGTCGTATTCTTGGATATAGCGCTTGACTGACCATTGAGCTCTCTAATTATCATAAATGTCTGTTTCCACCTTGATTCTCTCCCTTTCGTCTCTTTTTCCAGGGTTTAGAAATTTATTTCTTACCATTGTGAGACTCCCCAGCCACTGTATTCTCTTTATATTGATATATACATATGGTTTCTTCAACAGGTTGGTCATTTAGGTGAATCTTATCAGGAGTGGGTCCATCAACCCATTGTGAGCAAGACAGGTCCTAGATTCTTTGAAAGTGACTTTTGGGAGGTACTCCGTGAATAGCAGATGGCTTATCTTAAAAAAACAAGCTGTTAAGTGCTATTACAGCTACTAACAAATCTTTGCCTTCTTTGAAACAGTTCTTGACCCGTACTCGATGGTATGCAGTTCCTATCATTTGGCTTCCTGTAGTATGCTATTGCATCTCTATGTCTGTGCGTATGGGCCACACAGCTCTTGAGATAGGTTTACTGGTGATTATGGGCATCTTTGTCTGGACTTTTATGGAGTACTCTTTGCACCGTTTCGTTTTCCATATAAACACGAACAGTTATTGGTGAGCGCTATCTCTCTCTCTCTCTAATGTAGGAATTATCTTTTTCTGAATGTTTTTGGACATCTTTTCCAGCTTTTTTTTTCTCTTCAACCACACAAAGTTTTTGACATCTCTGAGATTGATTTAGGTGGAACACCATACACTATCTTATTCATGGATGCCATCACAAACATCCTATGGATGGCCTGCGGCTTGTCTTTCCGCCAGCAGGAACAGCTGTTCTTTGCTTTCCTGTATGAGTATTTCCTTTGTCCTTACCATCATCCAGTGTTGTTACCTTGCTTTGTGATTTCAGCCAATTGGGTTCTGCTAGGGTTCTTAGCATATAGTGACGTTTGTCCTAATTACTCCCCAGGAGACAGCATATGAACTTTCTTATTGGACTGAGTACTCACAGAGCATAGCTAAAAAATTATCAAGGATGGAGCATGATTAAAACATTCTGCATGTCTGCTCAAATAATCATTGGAGTTTTATTCTGGTCAATTATTTGACCTGCAATTAAGTAAATAACTTTTGAAGCTAGCCTTACATGTTTATCAATTAATTTACCAGCGAATTTAAAGTCTGATTTTCCAACATTCATTAGTAGAGAACTACAGAATATGCCATAGATGTCATGAAATAGGATGAAATCTGTGAGAAAACTTAGATTAGCTGGATAGTGAGGATGATTGGAAATAAAACTCATATGCTAGGATCGGTGTTTTGCTGCAAGTTACAATTAGGGGATTTCAAGTTGAGCGTGCAATCAGTGAAGGCTCTCACAAGGTATGAAGTCATAATCAAAATCAGGACTTAATGACGGCACAGTGAAGATTTAACATTTCCCGGCCTTTGGGCATAATTTGTCTTTGTCGTGTGTTGCTCGATGGAGTATGAATTTGCAGTACTGTAACACATTATGATGATTCCTTGACTTGTTTCACATAACGAGCGAATATAATGTGGATGATAGAGGCTTGAATTAGCTGGGGAAGACTTATTATCTTTAAGTTGGAAGTTGTAGTGGATTATTCAGCTTCAATGGTAGTTTCAAGAAATTTTATTGGGTGTTTTGGAGTGACGTTGCAGCTGCTTCAGTTAAAAGAGGCACTGCTTCAGCTTTGTCCTTTTTCCTTTTTCTTTTTTTCACGCTAAATCTGCTGAACTTCTGACTTCCGATATATGTTCTTGCCAGTTCTGGAACTTGGTCAAGCTCATTTCTACGCCTACTACCACTCCAGCATTGTTTGGGGGTGGTTTGCTGGGTTATGTGATATATGACTGCACCCATTACTACTTGCATCATGGACAGCCAGCCACTGACAGGCCACGGAATCTTAAGGTAATACTTGCACATACGCAGCTCTTTTTGCTTCACTCCTTAATGCATTGATTCTCTCTATTTTCTTCCCTCTATTTTATGGCTTGGCTTTCATTTCTTTTCCATTTTTTTTTCTTTTGAAAGTCGGTAGAGGGAATCTGGGTTTTGGGTTATTCAGGATCTGATTATTTCGGATGTGATTGAATTTGAAAACTCATGTAGCGCGCGCTAATTCTCTTGTGGTAAATCCTTATGTTTTGGGCAATTCTTCCCTCAGTTAACCAAAGCTATGTAATTGGCATTTCTTATGCAGAAATATCACCTGAACCATCATTTCCGTGTACAAGACAAAGGCTTCGGGATCACTTCAGCGCTGTGGGACAGAGTCTTTGGGACACTTCCTCCACCGTATGTGGCAGAGAAAAAAAGATAAAGCCAGTGACGCCATTCGTTATTTGTTAATTAATATCTAGCAAGTTTAGGGGGGGGAAGATATATTTTAAGCTAAAAAGCATTCTTTCTTCATCTGTCCATTCTCTTGGTAAGATATTGCGCTAACTTATCTATCCATGCTTCCAATCGTTACGGGCTTGTTGTGTTTGTCCTTTCAGCAATGTGGTGAAGAGTCCTGTGTATATGTCTCTGTCCTATCATTTTCAGACAAGGAAGTTTCCAGCATTTATCCAGATGCAGTCTTGTCTATCACTGAGCTTCTGAACGATATTGGCTTGGTTTTGCATGTTTGGTGTAACCCATGTGATTGCAATTATTCAAGAATTGTTTTTTAATTAGTTATAACTTTGTTTGCAAACGTGCCTCTGCCTTATATGTTAGCTGTAGGGGTGATTGACTACTCCAGTCTTTGAATTTTCATCTGATGTTCCATACATCCCCCAAACCTATTTGGGTAAAAATGGTTCGCTTTGGTCTTTGACCCTTGCGTTAGATAGCCCCATAAACGCTTGGGAATTTTTTCCTTGTACTAGGGCAACAACGTTGGCCCCAGGGCAGACGTACATCATGTGATGTAACCTAAGCAATCATGTGCAAATTGGCGGCGCATGACCCTTTAACCTTTTCCTACTATCAATTCATCTTTCCCTTAGAAACCCCAAGCATCCTCCATCTTGGTCATTCCACGGCCTTGCAAAGACCTCGTCTGACTAGGTTTTCATGAGAGGCGATGATGCCTTTGCTCGTGCCAACGGTGAAGGAGGAGAGTAGAGCAGCCATGTCCCTCGCGGGAGTTCCCTCCTGCTTTGCCTCTCCTAACTCTCCTGTCGTTTGTTTAGACGGTCTTGCATCTTTCTTTCGTGCATACCCCATTTTGATGCATTTGAAGCCAATTATGATCTAATTAGCCACGTAAGGAGAAAAAGGGTGGGAAAAAAAAACACAGAATCACCGGTTGCCTAAATAGATAGAAGTGACGGGATTACTTACGCATGAACTGAAGTTTTGGGGTTCTTTTGTAGTCTGGATGTAAGATTTATAATTTCTATTGCACGTAACTTTTTAGAGAGAGAGAGAGAGAGAGAGAGAGGGAGTTGGGCAGGCTTTTCCCGTTGGGCCTTTGGGCTACCTATTCTCTGACAGAAGATCAACCCTCTGTGCGACCGGGCCGCGATATAGTTTTGATTGAAGAGAGGGACAGAGCGAGGGTAAACTAGACACGATGGCCTTTGGTGGTTGAGAGCCATCGGCGCTGGTGGCTACGGAGTTTGACACTCCTGTCGCGGTGGTGGGGTGGTAGCTGCGACCTTGTGGCCAGTGAAGGTGGGGGGAGGAGAGAGAGAGAGAGAGAGAGAGAGAGAGAGAGAGGGAGGGAGAGGGTGGATGAGTTTGGAGGTGAAATGCACGTAATTCGCTGATGCAGCTCAAGCTAGAGAATTTGTCATTCGCCTATTCATTGTGGTTTTACTGCAGGTAATTGTTTTGTGCATGCGCCTGAAGTCTTACTAACATTTATCATTTTCTACCCCAGTACCATGCATCATAACTGATCGTAAACGCGACTCATTTAGCACTTATTATAACCCTCTTCATCAGAAAGCTGTCCACAAATTAAAAAGAGATGGTTCTTTTACTTTTTCTTGTCCGCCACATTAAAAACATTTCATTTAATCGCAATTTCCACTCGGTCCTCCGAACGTTGTGGCGTACCCTGTAAAGCCTCCCAAATCCCCTTTCATTGGTCATGTTGTAACAGAGCAGGACGTCCCCACATGGATCGCCATGCCGTCCGGAGTCGGGTCTTGCAATCGCCTTTCACTGTCCACGTAGTGAATTAGTTGGACGTAGGACGGAGCGGATGAATATGTGGACCGGGAAGTGACCGCACCCGGAGGGCTCGGGCCATTAGGGGCGTGGCCTACTTGTCCTCCGAAACTTATCCTCGACGCGCTGCTGTTGAAATTTTGGAAGACGTGTAGATAAGCTAATTACGCATCATTGCAGCATAGGATTTCTGATGCTAAGGTGAAAAATAGAAGAATGGAAATCTGATCGCAGGTTATTGCTTGACTACAGGGAAGAAGGGCTTTTACCTTAGCAACTTGAACGAACATGTCGTTTACAAATGTACCCCTGCCTAATACGTTAGCTATAGGGGTGATTAACTACACCAGTCTTTGAATTTTCATCTGATGTTCCATGCATCCCTGAAACTCATTTGGGTAAAAATAGTTCGGTTTGGCCTTTGACCCTTGAGTTAGATATAGCCCATAAGTGCTGGGAATTTTTTCCTTGTGCTAGAGCAACAAAGTCGGCCACAGGGCACGCATCCATCATGCATCTAGATGTGATAAAACCTAAGAAATCATGTGCAAATTGGCAGCGCAAGACCTTAACCTTTTTTTAATATCAATTCATCGTTACCTTAGGAACCTAAGCATCGTCCCACTTGGTCATTCCACGGCTTTACAAAGTCCTCGCCTGACTAGGTTCTCGTGAGAATAGATGCCGTGCCTTTGCTCGTGCTGACGGTGACGGAGGAGAACGGAACCGCCATGTCCTCTGCAGTAGTTCCCGCCAGCTTTGCCTCGCCCAACTCTCGTGTCATTTGTTTAGATGACGTTGCCTCTTTCTTTCGTGCGTACGCCGTTTTGACGCTTTTGAAACCTAGTATGACTAACAGCCATGTAAAGAGAAAAAAGGGGTAAGAAAAACATCATAGAATCATCCCATCGCCTAAATAAATAGAAGTGACGGAATTACTTCGCATAAATTGAAAGTTTTGAGATTCAATTGCAATTCGGATGTAAGTTCTATAATATCTATTGCGCTCAACCTTAGAGATATAGAGAGGGGCGGGCTTTTCTTGTTGGGCTACAGGGGCACGATCTTTTTTTGATTGAAGAGAACGACAGAGTGAGGGAAGACTAGGCACGATGGCCTTTGGTGGCTGAGAGCCATCGGTGCTGGCGGCTCTGGAGTTTTGACATTGACGACTATGGAGCTTGACACTTCCGTCTGGCGAGGTGGTAGCTGCGGCAGCTCTTAGAGACCGCCAGTGGCCGGTCAGGATGAGTTAAAGAGTTTGGAGGTGAAATGCACGAAATTTGCTGATGCGGCTCAGGCTAGAGAATTTGTCTTTTGCCACTTCCTTGTGGTTCTGCTGCAGGTGATTACTATGTGCATCTGCCAGAAGTTCTTATTGCTAACATTTATCATTTTCTATCCTATTATCATGCAAACGCGACTCATGTAGGACATTATAACCCTCTTCGTCGAAAAATTGTCCACAAATAAAAAGATGGATCTTTTATTTTTTCTTATCTGCCACATAAAAAACATCATTCAATAACAATTTCCACCCAGTCCACTAAACGTTGTGGTGTACCCTATAATGCCTTCCAAATCCCCTTCATTGGTCATGTTGTAACAAGTGGGATGTCCACATGGGTCGCCATGTTAGCTATATTCCCCAAAGCACTATATAATTGTTATTTGTTAGGGATTTAAGTTGTATTATTTATTTAACGGCAAAAAAAAAAAATTCATTCATCATCCCATTTATATGATGAGTTCATAAGATCAATTATGACTGGACCTATTTTTTAAGATGTTAAGAATATGTATGACAAGTTTATAGTAATACTGAATTTTTAAATAATTCTCGGTCAATGAATTATTGAGAGGATATTAATGATCCTATTGAGACTGATGTGTTTTTAAGTTTCACCATTTAGTATTGGATACCTAAAAAGATGATGAGTCACAAGTCATTGAGTATTGTGATAATTGAGCTATAACACATGTGCTTATCTTGGACGAGTTCATTGAACATGACATGCATAGAACGATTGAAAATGTGGAAGCTTTTAACCGGGTCAATGACTAATCATTTGTGCTTTGTTTTTGTGTAAGATCCTTAGATATGTGGTACGATGCTAACTTGTATATTGGATGACTGTGGTTCACAAGTATGCATATTGACACTTCATCAAACCATCTCTGTACTTGATGGTCATAATTTGTTCATATACGATGTCACATGCTTGCGCAACATGAAATCTGTCTTCTTGTTATACATATGTAGATATACAAGATAAAAGATTGATGTCCTATGCAATCTAATTGTGACATTGTATTAAAATCCTCAACTGGAGTTGTAAACAAGAATGCATAGTTCATGTTTCGAAGAATACATGTCAATTAGATTTGGGCTCATAATTGAATTGGTGGCTTGACAATCAATTCTATGGTCTTTGTTCGATCGGGATGTAGTGAGACAGAATGATTGAATTAACCGTCACCAAAGCTGATAAGTTAATTATGTTCTTGAAATATTCACACTATTTGGGTAATCATGACATATTGTTAGATGTCACTCATGATTTGTAAGAATTGAAGATTGATTGAGACAATCAATTATTTGGTTGTGCTAATGTGTTAGTATAAGTCCTATTGCCAATTTAGTGATGAATTTAGGGGTGTCACACATTATAACTAATCATAATAACGTTTTAATGAAATAGACAACATTGCAATTAAGGCAATCAAATTGAGTCGGGCTGAAAATAAAAGATTTAAAAGGGGTTTCAAACTTTACGATAGAATCAAAGATATGAATTTAGGGATTTTTCAAACCATAACTAATTAGAATAACGTCTGAATGGGAGAGACACTATTGCAAATGTGTTTGCAATTGAGGCAATTGAATTGAGTGGGCTGAAAATAAAAGATTTGAAAGGGGTTTTAGACTTTACAACTAAATCAAAGATTTGAAGCAAGTTTAGATACAACAACCGAATTAATCATTCAAAGTGAGTTCAAAATTATAGCCGCATTAATGATCTGAATTGAGTTCAAAATCAATAACATCTGTCGCGACCTACCCTTGAGAGAAGGGAATAGGTTTATGGGTATTATCTAAAGGATGGATCTAAGGCCCATTATTAGGTGCGGGCTTCCCAAGCTCATACCCCACGTGACATTGGGATATTTTTTATGAATTTTACACAAAAGGAGTCGCCATTAGCCGATTGGGGTCGGCTAGAAACCAAGTGAGGCACGAGAGTATACCACACTTCCTACACAACCAGAGAATCTAGGGTCGGGGACTTGATTACACTAATTAACCAAGTAGTGCCCTTTCGGTACTTAATCTTGTTCATTTTAAAAGAAATGATTTTTGTGAGGTAGTTTGGATTGATTTTACATCTATCCATTAACATGTGAGGTGATCAAGCGAGTGCGCAATCATTAAAGTAACAATGATAGCTACCAAGATCCTAATTGCAATAAAATTAAACACGTGCAATTAAATATAATTAGATATGTAAATTAAATTATTGATATAATCAAAATTCGAGCAAATAAAGGCCTAATTACACTAAGAAGGCATAACTAAACCCTACAATTTTTGGATTTTTGAAATTTTTGAAATATTTTAATTATTTAAAAAATGAATATATATTTTAAAAATTTTAAAAATTAATTTTTTGAAAAAATATTATAACAATTAACATAGAGTAGTGGCGAGAAAGGAACCCAAAGCCCATTATAAACTTAAGCTTAATAAGCCCAAATTTCAGAAAAAAGCCCCAAAGTCTAATAAACCTAGGTGAGCCTAGCAAGCCAACAATTCACCCCACGGCCCACTTTAATGCCCACCTATTTTCTCCCGAACGTCTGCCCCTATTCCCAGAACTTTGACTTCTTCATGGAACCATTCCTAAACATTAAACTCTCTTCTTTCTCTCTTTTTCTGTTTCAACGTTAGGGCTCAAAGGAAAACACTAAAAAGAACTTCGTTCGTAGACAAGGATCTCAAGACATTAAGGGTGCGAATGGTAACGTTTCGTTTTTTTTTTGTTAGAAAACAGAAATAAAAAAAAGTGTTTTTGTTCCAAGTGAACAATTTTTGAACAAAAGAACGCGTTTGGTAACGTTTGTTAGGAATAAAAAATGAATAGAAATACGTTTGGTAAATTTTATCTGTCACGCCCCAATCCTCAGGCTGGGCCAAGTTACTTTGCAAGCCCACAGAAATATCTAGGTTCAGACTGAACTTGGGCCAAACTTGGGCCAACTTGCTTCGCGGGCTGAACTGCTAAACTTCTTGGGCTTCAAGTGGGCTGGAATTGGACCATCTGTTGGGCCAAAGCTTGGCTGAGTTGTGGACTTCAATGGAGCTGTTGGTTTCGTGGGCTGAACCTACGGCCACAGCTGGGAATTGGGCCAAGACGTTGATGGAGCTGGGCTACACTTGAGCTGAAGACAGGCCGGTTTCTTGGGCTGCTTTGGCGGATGAAGTGGCAGCGTGAGATGGCGCCAATTCGGTGGGCCTTCGAGCAGCTGAAGTCTTCGTTGGGTTTTGACCGAGAGAAGCAGCGAAGGTGGAGAGGAACATGGACTGGCTTCGTGGTAGGGCTTCGCTGGCTTCGCTGGCTTCATGAGCGGAAGACACGGCCAAAGTTGATTTCGGTGGATGTTGCTGGAGGTTGACTGAACATGTGGCAGCAAGATGGAGCGGCTCCAATGGACGTTGGCCGAATTGTGGGCGTGGAAGAAGAAGCAGCTTTAGCTTCGATGGAGAGAACGATGGAGCAGCAGGCGTGGCGCACGGAGAAGCTTCACGGTCAATGATGGGGCTTCGCTTGAAGTTTAGTTGACCCGGACGTGGCAGCTTGGAGGGAAAAACTCGGTGGGAATTGCTTCGGTGGAGGCGTTGTTGATGCACGAAGACGATGGGCGAGCTGGCAAGCGGTCGCCGATGTTGGGGTTGAAGGCGTGGATGTGATGCAGAGGCTTCGGTGGATGGTGAATGGGCAGACGGTGGAGAGACAAGAAGAAAATGAAAGCGAAGTAGCACACGGAAGAGAAGAAGTCGACGCTGCGGTGGGTGTGCGGCTGAGAGAGTCCGAATGAAGGGGGCTGAATCGTGTGATGGAAGCCAGCTAAGAGGGAAAATAGTCAACCATCTTAGCCAAGTAATTAAATGCCTTGTCTCCTTAAAGCCCTCAAACAAATATCTAATGTTCCCACTCACTTTCTTGCACTAATATCTACCAAATTATCCAAATTGAAACCAAAATAATGCTGTCCTCCCTTGGTTCCGCATTCACATTTGAATTTCTAATTTCTTCGACAATTTCCCAAATTTGATGTCCACTTTCATCGAAGAAAAAGCCCTTACCATTTATGCAGGTGCCCGTCGCCAAATAGCTCGGCTCGAAGGTCAAAACTCCCTTAAATTCGGTACATACGAATTTCTGTTAATTTTCCGCGACGTTCGAACGATTTTCCGAAAAATCTCAGACTCGATGGAATTTCTCCAAAAGACAAGACGGCGTCCTATAAATAAATCGTGACATGCTCGAATGTCCGATTCCCGATTCCGAATTCAATTTCATGGTTAAAATCGGCCGAACGAGATTTTAGTCCGATCCGACCTATTGAGTAGCTTTTAGGGATTTTACCGCGGTTATATCCGTTAACGGCTTCACCTAATAGATTGGTTAACTCGTGAGTGATTAGCTCGGAGAAAAAGGACCATCGACGCGTCGACGAGATGTCCATTTCATATATTCGGGACGAGTCAAAATTCCTGGATGTCACATTATCCATTTTTTTGTTTCTTTTAATTTTTTAAACATTTTTATTTTATTTTTCATTTTTTCCTTTCATTTTTATTTTTTATTTTTTCGGCGGTCATCGGCCTCGGCGATGACCGGCCGACGGGGCTGGCAGCCTCGTCCAGCCACGCTGGCGAGCTCGCCGGCGAGGGTCGACCTCGTCGGATCTGGGCGAGCTCGAGCTCTCCCAGCCATGGTGAGGCTCGGCCTCGCCCGCACTGGCGACGCTTGGCCTTGCCGGGGGCCGGCAACGCTCCGGCGAGGTTGCCGACCCTCGAGGGCATCACCGACCCTCGACGGCCGGTCGCCGGCCATGGCGAGGCCGGCGACCGGCCAAAGAAAAAAGAAGAAAAAAAAGAAGAAGAAAAAGAAGAGAGAGAAGAAGCGTTTTTTTTTTTGGCTTTGAAGAAGTGTTTCTTTTCTCCGTAAACAATTTTTTTTTGTGTTTTTTTGCTTCAATTTTGTTCTAGGAACAAAAAAAAAAAAAGAACAGAAACGCAACAAAACGCGTTTTTGTTCTTTTTTTTTGTTAAGAACAAAAAAAAGTACAGAAGTGTTCCAGAAACGTTTTTTTTTGGAACGTTTCCATACACGCCCTAAACGAACGTTCACAGTTATTTTCTACTGCCTTGAGCACGGCAACAACCAGGAAACACGCATCCAAAGAAAGTTCAGATTTGGCCATGGCAACAACAAAATCTGAATAAAATCATGCTCCATGATCCATAAAGGATTCCTTTTATCAGAACAGGAGCATACTCATTCTAAATGATCTGAAAATCACGGTTAAACCCACGTTGACTTAGTTCAAGCGTTTCATCAAATATATGATGAACACTGACTTGAGGGGAGAGGATATCAGCCAATTTTTAGGACCCGCTCAGATCCAGACCCAGGGAAATCACCAAGAGATGCTCAGCATTAGATAAATCGACTCGGTTGGACACAGAAAACTCAAGGATCAGAGGAAGCTCGTCTGGCTATTTTATCACTAAAACAGGGTAGTGCAAAAAGGGTTCGTGGGGATGAGTTTCTGTCACAAAAACCCCTACTCGGCTCGAAGACCGCGGCAGTGAGTTCGAGACGAATCTAACTTCGGTCGGCTGCCTCGCGATGTCTTCGAGCTGAGATCCTCGGGAATGACCAGGTTGAACTGAAAGGAAACTCACCGTAAATGCAGAGGTTCAGGAACGAGAAGTCGCGTGCTCTAGGGCCTCGGCAATTGGCGTCGAGGGTGGGCCAGTGATGCTCGACCCAGGCAACTTCTGGCTCTCTCGCTCTCCGTCTCGCTCTGACTCTCTATCCCTCACTCCGTTTTTTCTCGTTCTTCGTTCTCCTCTTCCGGTTTTATGCTCGGCCAGCAAGCGCGCATGGCTTCTGCAGCTACTAGCTTGCCGGCCGAACTGCCCCCGACCCGCGCATCACGCCGTTCGCCTGCCACACCGATCCCCCTGCTCCTCTGTCGCTGCTCCTCCTTTCTGTTCTGTTTTGCAGGTTGCGCGCGGATGAGGAAGACAGCTGGACGTGGGCTGGGCTGAAAGGAGAAGGTTGGGCCGGGCGTGGGGGAAGGAAAAGGGAGAGGCTGGTTGGGCCGAAACTAGATTTGGCCCAACGCGGCCCCCCTCGAGTTCTTTTTTTTTCCTTGTTTTTTTTGTTGTTTTGTTGTTTATTTATTTTTATTTATTTTGGTTTTTTTTTGGTGACTAATTCCTAATTTTGTACATGATTAAGTGCTAAATTAAATTGTAAAATTTAGGTGTCAACAACATCATTAATGATTTGAAGTGAGTTTGGAATCAATAGGGAAATTAAAGCTTTGAAATATTTTTAGACTTAAAGGCTAAATTAATGATCTAAAATGGTTTTAGATTTAACGGTCACATAGTGATCTGAAATGGTTTCAGCATCAATGGGTAAATTTATTATCTGATACAGTTTTAGATTCAAATGACTAACTAATGTTCTGAAATGGTTTTAGATGTAACAATCGAATTAAAGTTTTGTAATGGTTAGAAAGATAATAAAAAGACTTGTAATGGTTATAAATTAATACTTGTAAAATGCTCTGTAATGGTTACATGAATTAATGCCAAAATTAGTGACTAAAATGGTTTCAAGACTTACGTCTAGATTCAACGTTTGAAGGGAGTTCCGACTTATGGCACAATTAATTCTCTAAAGCATTTTTGGAGTTAATAAGTCGAATTAAATATAATCTAGGACTAGTTATAAAAAAGGCAATTAAGAGAGAAGATCGGATTATGATCAACAATAGTCAAGTGATTATAGTGATAAATCAAATAGTCATACACGGGAGCAATTGCTAGCATAATCGTTACAATGAGCTTTTTGAAGTTTCTCTCTACTATTTGACACAAGTTGGTGATGTGTTTGAATTAGATGCTTGACATTTGTGAGGTTAAAATTGAAGCACATTAGAACTAGAGTATTAGAACTTGTGTCACGAGGAGATCAAACGTCCGTAGTCAAGATCTGAAGAACGTTTGAATGAACACTATAAAAATATTGGGTGTTTGTAATATGGATCCAAACTTATTAGAAGAACGTCCAATGTTATGAAAAGACCAAATGTTTGTAGTTAGAACATGAAGAATGTCAAAACCAACGTTGTGAGGACATTTAACATTTGTGGTTAGAATCTGAAGAACATTAGAACCAAACCTTTTGAGTAAGGACCATGGGTAATGTGATTAGGCCTCCTTCCCATTTCTTTGTGTTTTTATTAAAATGCATGAACAATGCTTTGAAAATATGTGTATGGGCATTTTTACTTCAGATATGAATCATTTTGAGTCCTTTTTACCTATGCACGTGTTCTTGTTTTCGAAACAAAATCTCAATTGCAATATCAAAGTCAATCCTTACACATTTTAGTGCTTTTAATTGTTGATTGATTCATATTATTGTATGATTTGGCGATTGATTCTAATTTGTGATGGGAATTTTTCAAAGTAGCCTCGTATCTTCATAGTGTTGGTTCTTACGTTTTTCAAAGTCTGAGCACAAACATTTGATCTCCTCATGGTGCAAGTTTTGATGTTTTTCAGTTCTAGCCCTACAAATGTTAGGCCTATAGTTCAAACACACCATCAACACACGTCGAATAGTATAGAGAAACTTGAGAGAGCTCATAACAAAAATTTTGCTAGCAATTTCTCTTGAGTGTGACTATTTGATTGATCACTATCATCACTCAACCATTGTCGATCATCTTAATAATCCTATCTCTCAATTGCCTTTTATAACAAGTCCAAGATCACATTTAATTCGGCTCATTACCCTAAAACCATTTTAGAGAATTAATTTGATCATAATACCTAAGGGACATGAGTTCTGAGATTGTTTGAGATACTAATTTGGGCATTAATTCTGTAACAGTTATAGAGCATTATTTTAGGTACTAATTTATAACCATTATAAGTCTTTATTCCGAGTATTAACTTCGTAACCATTACAAAACTTTAATTTGATAGTTACATCTGAAACTTCAAAACATTAGTCGGTCATTTGAATCTAAAAATTTAATTTAGATAATTAATCGACCCATTGATTTTGAAACCGTTTTAGATCATTAATGTGACTATTAATTTTGAAACCGTTTTAGATATTAATTTAGCCATTACATTCAAAACCGTTTCAAATAATTAATTTAGCTATTGATTCTAAACTCATTTCATATTATTAATTTGGTCATTGAATCTTAACCCACTTCAGATCCTTGATTAGGATGTAAAGTTTGGAACCCTTCACACTCAATCTGATCAGCTCAATTGTAAACACATTTGTAATATTGTTTCTCCTGTTCAAATGTCATTTAATTTTTTATGGGGTGTGACATCCTTAGGTTCATTAATGAGTTGGTTGTAGGACTTGTACTATCACATTAGCATAACCAAGATAACTGATTGTTTTGATGAATCTCCAGTTCCTACAAAATATGAATGATATGTCATGGCTAATCAAACAGTGTGAATATTTCAAGAATATATGAACTGTTAGCTTTAGCGACCTGTAATTCAATCCTTCTATCTCACTATGTCTCGATTAAAAAAGGATTGTCAAGCTACTAATTCAATTATATTGCTAAATTTAACTAACATGTATTTCTACGAGATATGAATTATTCATTCTCAATTATAAACTAGTTGAGGATTTTAATATAATGTCACGATTATATTGTATATGAGATCAATCTTTCATCTTATATAACAATAACAATAACAATAACAATAACAATAAGACAAATTCCATATTGCCTTTTCATATGCCATAATATGTAAACAAACTATGAATACCAAGTATAGAGATGGTTCAATGAATGTCAATATGCGAACTTATGAACCACAACCATCTAATATATAAGTTAGCATTGTGCCTTAAGTCTAAAGATTTTATACAAGACCAAAGTATGAATGATTAGTCAATGACCCTGCTAAAAGTTTTCCATATTGCTAAATCATTCTATGCATGTCACATTCAGTGAACTTGTTTGAGACAAGTACCTATGTTCTAGCTTAGATATCACAATATCTAATGACTTATGACTTATCATCCTTTGAGGTATCCAATTCTCAATGATGAAGCTTGAGAACATACTGGTCTCTAGGGGTGTGCAACGGGAACCGCCCGAACCGAGAACCGACCGGACCGGACCAAACCGGTCGGTTTTGGGCGGTTCCCATGGTCAGCGGTCCGGTCCCCGGTTCCTAATCTTGGAACCGGTGGCCGGTTGGTCCGGTTCCCGGTTTCAAGGTGGGAACCGGACCGAACCGGACCGACGGACCGAACCAATTTTTTTATATATAATTTATATACATATAATTAATAAAATATATAAACATGATAACTTATTGCAATCAAAGTTGCAATTTGAGGTAGCAACCTCTTATGTGGCCAAGAGACCATTAAAACCCTTTTTGTTACACTTTTATTTATAGAAAAAATCTCCTTGTTAGTTTCGATGTGAGATTAAGACTTCAAGAGATCCCGTGAATCACACGAGTGAAGTTTGAATAATTTGCACGTGAAACACGTGTGATTAGTTTTGTTGAATTGCCCGAGAATCGAATTGAATTGATCGGTAGAGAGCGCAATTACTCTTTAGTTCTTTATTGCAAAAAAGTAGAGTCGATTTTTTTGGACCGGACCGGACCGGACCGGACCGGACCGGACCGGAACCGATGGTCGGTCCGGTTCCCGGTCCTAGGACCAAATGGTCCGGTCCACGGTTCGCAATTTTGGGAACTGGTGCTCCCGGTCCGGTTCTCGGTTCCAAGGTGGAACCGGACCGAACCGGGAACCGATCACCCCTACTGGTCTCAACATGATCACTAATATTTTCTCAATGATCTATCGATTGAGGATTGTTTAAAAGTTCAATATAATTGTAAACTTGTTATACATATTCTTAATCCCTTAAGAATAAGCTCAGTTCTAACTGATCTTGTGAACTCATTTATATAAATGGGACGATAAATTAATATTTCTTTTAAATCCTTAATATGTAATAATTACATGATTATTTTAGGACATATAGCTATGGACCCTGACCATAAACACTAATATTTTTCAACGCCAATCCTACAATCTTGGGATTGGTGTGCACGAAACCTGAACAAGCCATGTCGTAGCATCCCACTTCTAAGACACCACCCCACTGTGAAAGAGAATCGTTTGTACACGTGGAGAAAAATGAAAAAAAAATTGAACATCTTTATGTAAGTAATAATATACGAGGGCTTCTATTTTGAAAATTTAATTACTGGAAAGCCTCTTGTTTGAGGTGCAAGCGAGGGCAAGCTACTCGTGAGCTCCTCAAGTCGGACCAGCCAATTCGGACTTGGCTTGATCAAGTTCGAGTGAAGCCCGAGCAGCTCGAGTGTTTAGCTGCGTCGAGGCTTAAGCGTAAGAGTGCTAGACAACAGTCGACACGCTGACACAGTTAATAAACATGGCCTTCTATCCAAAAAGAGAGAGGGTTTACTTGGTTCAAGCTAATGGTACCTGAATTTCAATTGGGGTAGGACATTGCCATGAGGTGAAGAAATGAGTAAGATGGTCGCTGTAGAGATTGGGATTCACCTGTAATGTCAGAACATACTACTCTTAAAGCAATCGAAACAGAAGAAAACATGAAAAAACATATAAACAGATGAGCACATTATCCAGAGATAACGGTGCGGGTGCAATGCATGCCTCCCATTATTTTTCTTTCATGTTCTCCCAAGAAAAAAAAGGAACGATTGGAGGAAATCGGAGATGAAGGAAAATAAACGAATAATTACTAGCTTTGAGACACGCGAAGTGGGTACCCAAAATTTTTGAAATAAGGAGTTTAGGTTAAGTATCTAATTTCTTCAAAATTGCTTTGAATCCGAGAGAGAGAGAGAGAGAGAGAGAGAGAGAGAGAGAGAGAGAGAGAGAGAGATCTTGAGCAAATTAATTCTGATTTTGCAAACTGGGCCATGATTCTTCTTTTGCCTTTTTTGGGTTTGGCACAATTTTGTTTTGTGATGGTTCTTTTCAATGCACGATGACAATCAATTAATGAACTTTGATTAAAAGAAAAAGATAGAAGAGTACCATCGATCCAACTTCGATGCTGCTGGCTGTTTGTTCCTCCGGACTGTTGGTAATAAACATTTGACCCGTGCAGAATTGTCCAGGTTTGACCGTCGGATTATAGATATCGATGATTCCTTCCGTCCCATAGAGGACCTTGTTTGTAGCCCTCATGGACAAGAACACGAACTGGGAAACAGCAATTTCTCCAAAATGTCACAATTAACTTCCATGATAACATTCGTTAACATGCGAATCATCAAACGAATTCGTAGGATTTCCTATTTACGTACTAAAGCGAGACAATGCTCAAATCTTAAATTAATTGCTAATGATTCAAAAGAGCAATAAACAAAAGGGATTGGACCTTAGCATATCTTTAAAAAGCTCAAGAGGAAGAAATAGGTGGGAAATCCGCCCTAGGGGTGGGAGACCCGCTATGTCACCCCCATATTCCCTCTCTATCGAGAAGATAAAGATAAATAGGGAATTAAGGAGCCTCATGGTGGTGAAGGTAAACACCATGTCGGGAATTCGATTTTGGCTACCGTTAGGTAGGCATGTATAGTAACCTCCCGCATTTATGATGAGAGTGAGTGGGTGAAAGGCCCACTGCTTGGTTGGCATGCCTTATGGCATTGTCACTAAACCGACAAGCATTGTCACTTTGAAAGAGCAATAAACAAAAGTAATTGGACTTGTGCAGATCTTTAGAATGCTCAAGAGGAAGAAACGGGCGAGAGATTCGCCCAAGGGTGGGAGACCTCACAATGTCAACCCCATATTTCCTTTTCTGTCGGGAAGACAAAGATAGATAGAATTAAGGAGCTTCACGATGATGAAGGTAGACACCATGTCAGGACTTTGGTTCTGGCTACTGCCGGGTAGGCAAGTATAGTAACCTTTCGCGCTTGGGATGGGTGAAAGGCCCACTACTTGATTGGCATGCCTTACGGCATTATCACTAAATCGACGGGCACTGTCACTAAATTGATAGACCAACCAAGTACCCCCAATTTAGTGATAGTGCCGTTATTGTTGTTAAGATTTTCGTTGTTGTCAAAGTTGTGATTATTTGCCTAGATTTTAAGTACATAAATATATATGAACAGATCTATATTGTCCTTTATTTGTGCTTCTAGATAGGTTATGTGACTAGCCCTCCACAATTAAACGGTACCACGTGATGTCTATGCGTTCTCCAAGATTCTCCTTTGTTACTCTCATGTGAAGGCAATTTAATATTGACCCAATCATAATGTCAACTTAAATTAACGAAGATAGTACTAAGATTAACAAGTGGCATATCTACCTCTAGGAAAAAAGACATCATAAGAGTCATAATTTTTATACGATGATCACTTTAGTGTCATACTTTTCTAGTCTATCACTTGGGTACCATATTTTTTTTTTAAAAAAAGGTAAATGATTTTTTTGAGGTCATGTGAAAATTTCTTTGAAGTTATGACATTCAAGTGATCAATTGAAAGTTATAGCGTTTAAGTAACCATATTTTAAAAGTCATGGAACTAAGGTGATTGATTGAAAGTTATGATGGTCAAGTAAATTGTTTTTATTTTGGGAAAAAACTACCAAAAATCCTAAACTTTACCAAAAGTGACAAATTTACCCCAAATTTTTTTTTGTGACATGAAAAACCCTGAAGTTTGCTAACCGTGACACATTTAGCCCGAATTTTCATTTGTGACACAAAAAACCCTGAACTTTCATTTTTGTGACATATTTACCCTAAATCATAGGGATATTTTTATCTTTCTACTTTTAATTTTTTTTTTTTTTTTTTCCTTCTTTCTTCCCTTCGCCGGCTCTGGCGGAGGGAGGCCATCGCCGGTGTCGGGCGAGGCCCTCGCCCGACGCCGACAGGGTGAGGGTGGCCCTCGCGGGAAGCCGACGAGGGGTGCCCTTGCCGGCTTCGGGCGAGGGCTGCCCTCGCCAAATCTGGTGAGGGAGGCCCTCGCCCGACACTGATGAGGGCCTACGTCGAGCGAGGGCACCCCTTGCCGGCGTTGGCCCAGGCAAGGGCGACTCGACGCCGACGAGGGCCGCCCTCGCCTGTGTTGGGCGAGGTCACCCCTCATTGGCGTCGGCCCAGGTGAGGGCGACCCTCGCCAGGGAGGCCCTCGCCCGACGCCGATGAGGGCCTGCGTCGAGCGAGGGCACCCCTCGCTGGTGTCGGCCCAGGCGAGGGTGACCCTCGTCGGGGAGGCCCTCGCCCGACACCGACGAGGGCCGCCCTCGCCAGGAAGGTCCTCGCCGGCGCCGGCTTGCCTCCGCCGAGGCGGCGGAGAGAAGAAGAAAAAATTAAAAAAAAAAAGAAATAAAAGAAAAAACAGAAAGAATAAGACGAAAATGCCCTTAATGGGGTGAATGTGTCACAGTTTGCAAAATTTGGGGTTTTTTGTATCACAAAAAAAGTTTGGGGTAAATCTGTCACTTAAGACAAAGTTTGGGGTTTTTTGTGGTCTTTTCCCTTTTATTTTTTAGTCATGGCACAGATTGGAAATAAGAGTTATGTCTTGATCTCCTATCTATGCTTTCCATGAAGTTCTTAGTACTAAAATTGTTATTCTTTCAACCATACATGATTGTGCACTATTGCTCCATCTAGAGATGAGGAACCATTCTGACCCAAAAAAGGAAGGAAAAAAAGAGTAAGAAATTTAAAATATTACACTAAACTTGGATCTAAGCGTGTCTTTAAAAGGCTTCATCCTGATCAATTTGGATCTTGAGACTTCCAAGGTGTAAAATACTTAGGGACTACGTTTGGTTGTTTGGATTTCTAACTATGATAGGATTGTATATGATAAGATATGAAATTTAGGAATTTTACTATATTTTATTCACTGTTTGATGATTACAATCGGATATATTCATATCATATCATGTATGTTGTTCGGTATAAATGGTATATTAGTATAAATGAACCAAATTTTGTAAATGGAGATGGTAAAAGTCTCTCGTGATACTTTTGCCTAGTTTGTTTTTATTTGTTTTTTCATTTTATTTTTGTCTCTTTTTTTTTAATTAATTTCTTTGTTATTTCTTTCTTCCCCATCCATCATTGTCTAATAACATACCAAAAATACTAAAATACCTAAAATATATGATACATATGTTGAACCTATATTCTAAAATAGAATTAAATTAGAAAATATAAATTAAAATAAAATTTAATTAAAATAAATGATTTTTTTATTTTTATTTTGAATTTCTTATATTATAATTCAAATATTACTTATATATTGAAGTATATTTTTAATTTTGTAATTTTTTGAACAATTTTAATTTTGTTAATTTAAGAAGTTTATTATTCGAGAAAAATAACTTGCCTAATATGGATGTTAGAAATCCTATCCATATTTATCTTACCTTCCTCTTAGGATAATTTTATCCTGTCTATATCTTGTTATATTCAATTTTATCCTGTATTGATTAGGCACCAAACACATCCTATCATCAACTTTATCTCGGCTATCAAATGAAGCCAGAGGATATCCTCTCCTCTTGGGGAAGACAAATGTACAGAGAGGAATCTGAAAAGATTCTAGGTTGGAATCTCAAAACCCTTTGCCTAATAACAGTATCATAATAACCAGTGTAAACATCACTCCAAGCATAAATCTACTGAACGCATCAATTTCTAAGTGTCCTCTCCAGCCATTGCAGACATTACTAAAATGGAAGGTTCTTCGTATATAGGAATCCCCGTAAAAAAGAAGAAGAAAGTATGCTTATGTTTATTAGCTTAAGCTTTGAGATCAGTCAACTATCATCGTCCTACATCATGAAATCTTAGAGCCCGAGTAAGTTTGATCGGGTATGAAATTACTTACATGGGTAAGTGGGTATGCCACTAATGAAGAGTTTAATTTCGGTACTGGCGTCTTTCCATAGCAGTGATGTCTTATTAAATCATCTTTGGTTGTCCTGCGAATATGAACGGTTCCACTGGGACACTCGCCCAACATGCATGGTTGGTCAGCTCGAGTAGCTCGTGCTGTTCTTTCCCTCTTGACTCCAGCCGATGAAGGCCTGAGCTCTCTCTGTTGGAAAACATCGAATAATTCTTTAGTACTCATATAGTGGACAAACATGAAATAAATTAAGAACTAACACAAAAGGGAAAAAAGGCAGCTAAAAATATAAAAATAGATTTTCCATGCGTAGTATTTACTATTTAGACGAATTAATTTGTTCATGAAAATTAGATTGTATTTCGTGTTGTCTATGTTTTCTACAGAAATATTTTAAACATTACTTCGTACATCTCAAGTAGTCGTGTAAATGTTTTACATATGAGAATATTAAAAAAAAAGATTGTTAAATGATGAATTACAAAAAAAAAAAAAAAAAAAAAAATGAATAGAGCGAGAAAAAGGAAAACCATAATGTGCTCATTATTAGTGTTAAGGGAGAGAAGAGGAGACCTAAAATTGTCATCCGAGCAAAATGACAAAAAAAAAAAAAAGAAAGAAAGAAAGAAAGAAAGAAAAGAAAGTCGTACAACTTTGCCTTACTCCCTAAGAAAGCACTAATTTTATGATCACAATACCCAGACTTTTTTCATATAAAAAAATACCAATTTTAACTCGTGTTCTTATTTTAGCTCAAACTTCTTTTTTGTCTCATAAAATAAAAAACACTTACTTTTCGGATCCCAATTTGATTCAATTTTTTTTTTTGTATCATTAAAAGTATAAACTTTCAATTGATACACAAATTTAGTCAAGGTTGGTATAAAACAAAATGGTATACTAAAAGTGCGAAAACAGTAATGATATTACTACACAAATCTCACAAAGTTTTTAAACTTAAATCACATATCCTTCAATAATCTAAATCGGATTCTATTAAATCCTAGTTGTTTTCCTTTATTCCTTTCCGCTTTTTTCCCATTATTTGCACACACTTGCTCGTGAAAGAATGACATATTTATGATGTTCCGTACAAAAAAAAGAGTTTTTTTTTTTCCACAAGTGTGTGCTGGTGTAATTGGCCAAAACGAGTGCCTCATTGAGAAGGAACGAAGGATTGATTGCCCAAATTTCGGTTCCCAAAATACGGGGTTGACTTTATTATTAAAAACTTAGTACTGTTTACTCACGTCAACAATGCGGTCGTCTCGTGAAATACTTTTGTAGGAAGGAAAGGCGCAATGTTTCTTTAGGTAATTACAATTACCGAATGTGAAAATGAGAGGAACCTATCAGACCATCAAGATGCATTGATAATGAGGAATTTGGTGGACTCTACGATAATAAGACACTTAATAATATGTACCTCGATCTTGTGATTATTTAGGCAAAGGATGGTCGAAAGCGATTTACTTGTATATGACGATGCAGTCTATGGTGTCTCCGTTGAATGCCTGCAAATAAGAACCAAGAATTTCATCTCTTTTGAAGAGATAAGCGGTGATGCGAATATGAACATAATATAGTATACAGGATACAGAGAAATCCACACATTCACCATTTTTGAAAATCTACTCTCGCATTCTACACATTTGCAGTTGAAATTATCATTTTGCGAGTCTCTTTTGACTCCTACCATGATGTCCAAACTGAGAAATGTACATCACTGAAGATGCATCCTGGGCGATTTTTTCGATACAAACAGATATGTTAACGATAATCGTTTAATCGTGACGGCGAATCTTGTACCTTCAATGTCCGAACGGGAGGTTTTTGGGTCCGTGGCCGCTGTAGAAAAGGGTGAGACAGTGAATTGCAAGCAGCGCGATTGCTTTCGTTTCTATCATCTACCTCTCTGGATTTCCTGAGGATGTGTTCATATGATGATAGCGTCCAAGCACACTTTTAAGAGGCTTTCATTTCAAGCAAAAAAACAGCAGACGTTCCTTTTTAAACCTTTGCTGCCGATTATGGAAGGACATTTAAGGTCAATAATAGCAAAGGACCATTGTAGATATAGGGAAGGAAATTTATAATAAAGACCACGATAAATTAAAAAAAGGGAAACAAGAGACACGGATCTGGGAAAGATTTCTAACGTTTATCCCTTCCAGAGAAAGATATCTAAAATTTCTTAAATTATAAAACTACAATAGTATTTGAATTCTAATATGAAAATCAAAATAACAAAAAATAGCAACGATTTCGTTTTTATTTGTATATTCGATTTCTTTCTATCTTATAATATAGATTCAATATATATAAATATGCAGTAAGAATTTATATTTAATACATATTTTAGGTATTTTTAGTATTTTACGTATAGTAGTTTAGTTTACTACATTTAATAATTTTTTTATTAGAGAATGATGAAAGGGGAAAAAAGCAAGAAATAGAAAAGAAAAATATAAAAAAGATAGAAAAATAATACAAAAATAAGCAAATAAAAATGAAGTAGGCTAGAGTGTTATGAGAGATCCTTGCACCTTTGTTTGAAGTGGCCATATAAATTTCAAATAAGGGTTTGAAGTAATCTTAATTCTTAAATGATGGCTTAAAGTTGACTTTATTATGAATAAGGGCCAAAGTGCTTTTGTTTCTCGTATAAAGGCCTAAAGTGGAACTTCTTTTAAATAAGGGTCTAAGTGGTCATATAAATTTCAAAGAAGAGCCTTACTTCACCAGCTGAACGGCATTTTTGTCTTCTACTTTCTAAAATATTTTCTTTTTTTTTTCTTTTTTTCCTTTTTCTATTTTTTCCCCTCTTCCCTTCATTGACCATGGTGGAGGTCACTGTACTTAGGCGAGGGTTGCCCTTGCTCTACACCGGCGAGGGTGGCCCTCACTTGAGGCCAACCTTTGCCGGCCGTTGAGAATGCTCAATGATATTCGAGAGAGGGAAAAATAAAAACAAAAGGAAAGGAAAAAAATTTAAATTATTTACTTAGAATTTGACTAAAATACCCCTTTTTTTTCAATGGTTGAAATAGTGACAAACCGGCCACAAATCATAATTTCAAACAATTTGGCCATTCATGCCCTCATTCGAAATAATGTCTACTTAGGGCCCCATATTTGAGAAATTGAGAGTATTTCAGAACCTTATTTGAAATTTTCTTTTTACACCAATATGTCATTCAAACTTGACAATGTGCATGATGGGATGTGAAAATATTTGGCTTTGTTACTATAATTAATTAAATAATTTATAGGATATAATCGAATCCCTAATTTTTTTTTATCGTATCCTATCAAATCCTATTTTGACTTAAAATTCAAACAACCAAAAGTAGCCTTAGATCATTGAACATAGAAAGATATTCTTGATTTGGGGACTTTATATTTAAGGCCAAAGTAGAAAAGACTTTCTCTTTCTTTATTGCAAGTTAAGACAAATGATATACATACACGCGAATTCTATGCATATATATTTGTTAGAGCATCTGTATATATTCATGCATGCACATAGTAGTCAATAATTTTTAGAACAATCGACAAAAATTCCATAAAATATTTTATGGCAGGAGAGCATGAGTTTCGTACTCACATGTTTTTAGACTCCTTATTTGCCTCCTTAATTCTATATTTTCAAGTTTTTTCATTTAGGTCAAATTCAGGCCTACATGTGGGGGGAGTATTAGAATGTTTAAAATATTGAGGCATGCCTTCATCTCGACTCACTTGTTGTTGCTTTCTTGAGAAATTTTTATTTTGTTCAGAATTTTTATATATAAAAAAAAATACTTTGCCGTAGCAACTTTTATAACATTTATACTTTTCAAAAGGTTCAGGTTTTCTTCACCGTTCAAATTGCAAATTGATTGCTACCTGAAACAATGGTAAACGAAAACCTATTTTTCTTCAGATTTTTCCGTTCAAGGTTTGAGATCTGTTTCCTATTATTGTTGTCCTGCATCATGAAATCCAGAGCAAGCAAGGTCTATGTTCATATATTTGTTATAAGCTTCATCCTATACGAAATTACTTACATGAGCAGTGGGAGATGTGGCCAATGAAAGAATTCTACTTTTGTACATCACAAGGAACTGTTGTCTTATTAAATCTACTTTTGCTGTCTTCCCATTAGGGTTTCATAAAGACACTCAGCCCAAATGTATGGTTGGTCAGCTGGGACAGCACCAGCTTGTGCTGTTCTTTCCTTCTTGACTCCACCTGGTAAAAAGACCCGTGTTCTCTATTTAAAAATTTGAATTGTCATATATATTCATGAAGTGGACAGATAAGAAATAGATTAGAAGTTGACAAAAAAGAAAAATACTTACATCTCTCTCCCCGACAAAATTTTCGGGCGATATTTATCTAACTTTTCAAGAGAATTTTTGATGGAAAACACGACATTTCTAGAAAATAAGAGGAATCAAGTTATCAGACTGTTTCTCCTGTTATTTGTCTTGTTGCAAGAAGTTTGAGAGGCCAAAACTTCCGCAATGCGAATCTTATCGCTACGACAACTTTTTTATGACGACATTGCTTTTGATTTTGTGTAACTTTTTGAGTGTAATTTCATGGAAGATATGAAATTTTTAGAATATAGGAGGAATTGCAGAGGCGTCTCCCATTATTTATTCTATTGCAAGAACTTGGAGAGAGAAAAACTTATGGAGTGTGAATTTGATCGCTTCAACGCTCTTTTCTGGCGACATTTCTTTTGATTCTGCATAACTTTTTGAGAGGATCCTCATGAAAAGATGAAATTTCTGGAAAATAGGAGGAGTCAAACTATTACACGCTTGTCTTCTGTTATTTGTCCTCTTAAATTGCAATAGGACAGATATCTGGTAATATAATAGCTCGATTCCTCCTATTTTCTAGAAATTTATTGTTTTTATGATATTTCTATAAAAAAGTTATGCAAAATTAAAAGAAATATCACCCAAAAAAGTTGTTGCAGTGATGAGATATGCACTTTGGAAGTTTTACTGTTTCAAATTTCTCGCCACACGACAAATAACGAAGGACACATTGTAATAGCTCAATTCCTCCTATTTTTTTTTTTTTTTTTTTTTTATAAATTTTGTATTTTTCATGAGATTTTTCTTGAAAAGTTATGTAAAATCAAAAGAAATATCACCCAAAAAAATTATGGGAGCAATGAGATACACATTCAGGAAGTTTTCCCCTCTCAAAACTTCAAGGGGGAGAAGAGATATAACAATGCCATCTAGCCAAATGGCCTCAAAGTGGAGTAGTGCTCTAAAGTTACTCACTTTGCTTCCATTTTCATATTATATTCATATTATACTAGGCGTATGCCTACTCATCGGTTTTCTACCAAATATAATAAAAGGATAGCTGAATTTTTAATTGTAGATTTTCTACACGTAGTATTTTGGATAAACTGATATGTATGTATGTATGTATGTATGTATGTATGTATGTATGTATGGACATTATATGATATTTCATATTGTTTATATTTTCTCAAAAAAATGTTGTATGTTTTGTTTGGTATACCTCCAGTAAATTTGCTTCTTAAAGTATTTTAGTTCTGTATAATTTTTACATACACAAAAATTGGAAAAAATATTTCCTAAATCGGGAGTTACAAATAAACAGATGAAATAATAAAGAGAGTGAAAGAAGGAAAAAGATAACAATGTGCCATCTAAGCACAAGAAGTTTACTCTAGGGGCCGCATAATGAGAATGGCTTGCATGAGATGGACCAGGTCCAATTCATTTTTGGGCTCGAAATTGATTGAATTTGCCTAGTAAAACTAATGCAAAAATTGAATCACTTCATTTGGGTCGAGTAGAGACAATCTAAATTAAGCCCATGACAGATATAAATTATAGAGAAAAATTCAGCTTAAATCCCAGAAAACAAAAAATTGAACGATGTTCATGGTTGGCATAATGGTAAATGCAGTCATATTAACGCATAAATCTCTTGAAGGTTCCAAACTAAAAGTACATCTTTCCTAACCTCCAATAATCTAAATTAGAATCTATGATCAGATTAGACTCAATTTATTTCACAAAAAATGAATGATTTGAAAAAAAAATTTCCTAAAAAATTTGGTTCTATTACTTATAAAAATGCACGAATGAACAATATTTTTACTATCCATGAAAATATTTAAATACAAATTATTGTTAAATATTTTTAAGTGACTGAAAATATTTTTAAGTGATTGATTATTTCAAGTGATATAAGTAATCATTTTTAAGAAAATATTTTTCAAATCATTCATTTTCCGCAAAATAAATGAAGTCTAAATCCTACCCTTTTTTTTCCTTCATTATTTTTTTTTTCATTTTTGTTCACAGTTGCTGACGAAAGAATGACCAATGTTTATGATATTCCATGTCAATGAAGAAAAAGGTCTTTCATAAGACGTGTGTGCTGGTTTATTTGGCCAAAACAAGTGTTTCATTGAGATGAAACGAAGGACCGCCTAAATTTCTAGCAGATGGCGAGCAAGATACTAGGTCAACTTATGTTGGAGGCAGCAATATCTAAGTGGAAGAGGACAAGGACTTATGAGAATATGTGCACTTATCGACCATTCCACGTACAACTGTCCCCCATATATCTCACTACCTTTATCTCCAAATGTGAAAATGAATGGAAATGCAACCACATTGTCAAGATCTACGGATAATGGGAAATTTGGTAAACCGACAATAAATAGACGGTTATTGACAAGTACATGAATCATCTTGTGGCTTTCTGGAAAAAGGATGGTCGAAAGCTGATGGCTTGTATACGTCAGTGCAGTCTATCATATCTCCATGGCATGCTTGCACGAAATACGAACAGGGATTTTCATCTCTCTTTTGAAGCGATAAGTGGAGAAATAGATATAAACAAAATATTTTACAGGATAAAGAGATTGAGAAAAGGAGGATGGTCCCCTCGCATCCTACATTTTTTTTTTTTTTTTTTTTTGAGAAAATTGACTAAAAGATCTTAAGCCCATTGTATAGTTTTAGTCCTAAATTTTCTAATTTGACAATTTAATCTTAACTTTTTGATGATTTTTTAATGTAGTTTTTTTTTTTGACCAATTTGGGTTGGAAATTACTGATGTTGATGCTAGCTGTCTAATGTGGTTTAGCTGCTGCTAATGTGGATGGTTTTTGCAATTTTTTTAATGATATTTTCTAAGTTTTTCATTTTTTTTTTTTTCCTTTTTTTTTTTTTTTCTTTTATGACTTATTTTATTACTCTGATCAAACCATAGGGAAGTGAAGCTGCGAAGCTAATTGACTTAATGAATATTGCCCTTTGAAGAGATTCAACAGCTACATGGAGCTTGGAACGAGGTTCTGTGAGTAAGTAAAAGGAATTTGCCTCGTCGGAAAATCGCCATAAATTAAAAGATGATTCTTTGCATATTCTTTTGCCACATTAAATACCTTATTCAATTGCAATTTCGATCCGGTTCACCCAACGTCGTGGCTCATCCTGTAACGCATCCCAAATTTCCTTCGTCGAAGACATCGTAACAGAGCAGAACGTCCGCATGAGTCACCGTGCCGTTCGGATTGTTTTTTTTTTTTTTTTGGACAAATAGAACTGCGATATATTTGCTTAATGCGGAGTCTTACATAATACCGATGGAGAAAGATCGGCGCATAAAATATTCATGAGAGGAAAGGGGGGAGATAGCATCCAATTACTGGGGAGAGTACGAAGCCGGTGATTCCTCGCGATCCAATCCGCTGCAGCGTTTGCTTGGCGTGGACAGTGAATTACCGTGATGTTCTTATTCTGATTTAGCCCATTCCTGCATTGCTTCATGATTTCTTTTAGGTTCCATGGAATTTCGGCCCGGCCCATCACCATTTCTACAACAGGAGAGCAGTCACTTTCGATAAAACACTTCCCAGTTCGACTTCCACTGTTCCCCACGTGCAGCAACTGCAGTTCGTGCATATGAGTCAAACCGTGTAAAATGGCCTCTGCTTCCGCTTCACTTGCCGAAGAAGCCCTAGCTGTGGCCGCAAAGCCGTCGAGGGTTCTTCCATCCGAATCTCGCAGCACGCCCGCGACAGAACAAAGGAATTCGCCTGGGGTCCATGCCGCGTCCACGTTTAATTTCAGATCTTGGCCTTCCGGAGTCGTCCAGTAAGCATGTTTCTGTCGATTAAGTGTTCGTTCATGTCTATGTTGTTTCCCTCTGCTGAAAGAAATCTGTTGTTCTTGTGCTATGATCAACAGATCTGCTGGTTTGGGTTCCTTCGCGCGAAAAATCCAGCCATTCCTCGCCTTCCAGATGTTCCACAAGACCATACCAGTAAGCTCTCGAGAAGGTGAGTCCAGATCTTTTCTGAAAGCAGTGAATAGCCACTGATCTGTGCATTTTATGCTGCTGCTTGGCCTGATCGTTGTAAAAATTGGGTCTTCCCAAATCTTCTTGGTCCATTTGCATAAGAACAGGAGATGTTCTATAGTTTCTGGGCTTGTATGACAGAACGGGCATAGGGGGTCGCTAACAATTTTCTGTATGTATAGGTTTTCTCTCGTGGGGAGAGCGTTTTGACAGATGCTCCACAGGAAGGTCCGGATTTTTGGTGGCACGTCAAGACTCCATATTTGGGTCCAAAGGGTACGTGGTGCTTGATATGAACTAGAGGGACGATTCTGATTGGAGGCACCAACTGTTTGTTTCTGTTCACGTAGGTAATGAGTCGGATGTAGCTAGAGTGGATAAATACGTGGTCCGGGAAGTGACTGCTCCCCATCGGAGGGCTCGGGCCGTTAGTGGCGTGGCCTACTTGTCCTGCTAAGCTTATCCTCGACGCGCTGCCGCCAAAATTTTGGAACAAATGTCTAGACCAGCAGCCCCATCAGTCACGAAAATCATCGGTCAAAAAGGTATGTACCATCAAGCAGCTGAGAAGTAATTAGAAAATTTGACATACACCCTATGGATGTCGTGTAGATGAGGTAATGACACATCACTGCAACATAGGATTTCTGATGGTAAGGTGCAAAAAAGAAGAATGGAATCTGATCGCAGATTATTGCTCGATTACAGAGAAGGGCTTTACCCTTCAACATGAGCCACTACGTCGTATAGACTCACACCGTAAGCGCTGACATTTCGCAACACAGATACAACGGGAACGTAGGGACTGATCTGCACAGAACCTGGACAAGCCATGTCGTAGCATCCCGTTGCTTCGCCACCGGCTCCCTGTGAAATTAGAATCGTTTGTACACCTTGAGAAAATACAACATGAATGTATTTACGTAACTGAAATACTAGGGCTTCTATTTCGAAAATATCATGACTGGGAAGCCTCTTGCTTGAGATGCAAGCAAGGCAATCTACTCGTGAGATCCTCGAGTTCAACCGGCCAATTCAAACTCAGCTCAACCAGATTCAACTGAGGCCTGAGTAGCTCGAGTGTTTAGCCGCATCAAGGTGGAAGCGTAATAGTGCTAGACAAATAGCCGACCTGCCGACATTCCGAATTATCATGGCCTTTTATCCAAAAGAGAAATAGTTCAAAACTAAGGGTATCTGAAGTTCTAATTGGGTCAGGACATTGCCATGAGATAGGGACTTAATGCCCAACGAGTGAAGAGATGAGTGAAATTGTCGCCGTAAAGGTTGGGAGTCACCAGTAGTGTCAGATCCTATCACTCTTAAGCGATCGAAACAGCGGAAAACATGCAAGAAACACATTAATAGATGAGCACATGGTCCAACGGTAACAATACGGGTGCAATGCATGCCTCGCATTTTTTTTTCTTTCCATGTTCACCCATTGCCAGCCTTAGAAAGGTAAAATGAACATACTTATTTAGTTTAATCTAACGTGGATGTTTTTCTTGGACTATGTTTTTTGCCATTCCTGATTGAGAAAAAATACTTTGACATTGTGACATTTACACGTTTCAAAAGGTTTCAGGTTTTCTACAACGTTCAAATTGCAAATTGATTGCTAGCCGAAACAATGGTAAACGAGAACCCATTTTTCTTCAGATTTGTCTGTTCAAAGTTTGAGACCTGTCGACTATTATTGTTGTCCTGCATCATGAAATCTAAAGCAAGGTCTATGTTAACATATTTGTTATAAGCTTCATCCTATACGAAATTACTTACGTGAGCAGTGGGAGTTTTTGCCAATGAAGAATTCTTCTGTACATCGCATGAAACTGTTGTCTTATAAAATCTACTTTTGCCGTCCTCCCAATAGGGGTGGTTTCATAAGGACACTTGGGCCAAATGTACGGTTGGTCAGCTGGGATAGTGCCAGCTTGTGCTGTTCCTTCCTTCTTGACTCTACCTGGTAAAAAGCCGCCTGTTCTTTGTTAAAAAAGTAATTGAATTGTTTTTTAATATCCATGAAGTGGACAAACAAGAAATAGATCAGAAGTTAGGACAAAAGAAAAATACCGACACCTCTCTACCCGACATAAATTTTGGCTGAAATTTCTCTTTATAACTTCTCAAAAGGATTCTCAAGGAAAACATGAAATTTCTAGAAAATAAGAGGAATCAAGCTATTAGAGCGTTTCTCCTGTTATTTGTCCTGTTGCAAGAAGTTTGAGAGGGCAAAGCTTTTAGAGCATATCTCATCACTTCGATAACTTTTTTATGACGACTATTTCTATTGATTCCGCATGACTTTTTAGAAGAAATCTCGTGAAAAGCATGAAATTTGTAGACAACAGGAGGAATCGAGCTAATACAACACGTCTCCCAATTAATTGTTTTGTTGCAAGAAGTTTGAGAGGGTAAAATTTACAGAGTGTGTATTTGATTGCTATGATGATCATTTTGAGTGACATTTCTTTTGATTATGCATAACTCTTCAAGACGATCCTCATGAAAACATGAAAGTTTTAGAAAATAGGAGGAATCAAATTGCTACTACCATTATTTGTCCTCTCAAACTTCTTGTTATAAGACAAATTCGGGTGACACCCTATAATGGCTCAATTTTTCCTAGTTTTAAGAAATTTCGTGTTTTCATAAGATTCCTCTAAAAAAATTATGCGAAATCAGAAGAAATATCGCCCAAAAAAAAGTTGTCGGGAGCAATGAGATACACACTTGGGAAGTTTTACCCTTGCAAATTTCTTGCTACTGGACAAATAATGGGACAAGTACCAAAAAAGTCCTAAACCTATTGCATTGGTACCAATTTAGTACTAAACTTTTCAATTGGATCAATTCAGTCTTAAACCTTCTAATATTGGTACCAATTCAATCCATTTAGCCAATTTTCGTCGGCCGACGCTGACATGGACGTCAACCGGTGATCGGAAGCTGACGTGGCAATTTTTATGATTTTTTATTAATTTTTTTCCTTCTTTTTCTTTTCGTCTTCTTCTTGGCGGTCCCCGGCAAGGGTCACAGCCCTCGCTTGGCCTCTCCCAGGGCTGTCAGCGAGGTGGCTTCGCCCGGATCTGGGCGAGGCCATGGCGACCATTGCCAGGGTGGAGGCGAGGGCCACGAAGCCCTTGCCAACCACCGGCGAGGGTTGTGGCCCTCACTCAACCTCTCCCAGGGTCGCCTCGCCCACGGCTTAGCCCAGATCTGGGCGAGGCCAGCCTTCGTCATCGGATCAGCTAGTGGGATTGCTTGTGGTTTTCTGCTCATGGAAGAAGAAGAAGAGTAAAAGCCGCAGCGATGAAGTGAAGGAAATTGAGGTCGGAGCTGGGCTAAGCCAAGGGCGAGGAGGTCCTAGGCAAGGCCGAGCAAGGGCCGTAACCCTCGCCGGTGGCTGGCAAGGGCTTCGCGGCCCTCGCCTCTGCCCTGGCAATGGCCGCCATGGCCTCGCTAGCCACGGGTGAGGCTGGCCTCGCCTAGATCTAGGCAAAGCTGCCTTGTCGGTGGCCTTAGGAGAGGCCGGGCAAGGGCCGTGACCCTCGCCGACGGTAGGCGGGGGCTTCACGGCCCTCGCCTAGTGGCCGGCGAGCCTCACTGGAGGCTTGCCGGCCACTGCCAGGAAGAAGCAGAAAAGAAAAGGAAAAAGAATAAAAAGAATAAAAATTAATTAAAAAATCATAAAAAAATCATAAAGATTGCCATGTCAGCGTCCAGTCACCGGCCGACGTCCACGTCAGCACCGACTGGCCAAAATTGGCCGGATGAATTGAATTGGTACCAATATTAAAAGGTTTAGGACTGAATTGGTCCAATTGAAAAGTTTAGGACTAAATTGGTACTAATGCAATAGGTTTAGAACTTTTTTTGTACTTTTCTCGACAAATAATGGAAGACACCTTATGATAGCTCGATTCCTCTTATCTATAGAAAATTCATGCTTTTCATGAGATTTCTCTTGAAAAGTTAAGCAAGATCAAAAGAAATATTGCCAAAAAATGTTGTTAAGGTGATGAAATACGTAGTCTGAAATTTTGCCCTCTAAAATTTCAAGGGGAAGAGCTATAAAAATTCCATCTGACCAAATGGCCTAACATCTTTTTTCATATTGAATTGACTACATTATCATTATGGACCTCACTCTTGATTTAAGATTATTTCTTATGTTTTGTTTCTTTTTTTTCTTTTGTTTCAATCTTTCTAGAGACGAAATTATCCGTACTTCTCTCAAACAACATTTATTAAAATGTGCTCTTGATTTAAAATTATTGCTTGTCTCTTTTCTTTTTTTTTTTTTTAGTTTTTCCAAAAAAATTATTTGGTGTATAGCTAATAATTATTTGACAAAAAAAAAGCTAATTATTTTGTTAATGAGTTGTGTATTTCTTCTTTTTTTTGTTTGAACAAGGAAACTACTATTCAAAAAAAAAAAAAAACCTAAGCACAATTAACAGTGAAAAGAACCATCTACCAATTTTAGTACACATTTTGTTATAACTTTAGCATGCGTCATTATGTTATAGATAGTGTATTTTAACTGCTCAACTTTCATTTAAGTGAATCTAATTGTCAAATTTTTAAATATTTATTGTGCGATGCATTAAATGTTTTGAATGGCCTTAATACATTCTTCTATTTATGGCAACAAACTTCAAGAGGATGGTCAATCAAATGAAATACGATCTTTCTCCTCTAACTTGCAATAGAAACATTATGTCAATCATGATAACCACCTCCCCTATCGCAATAAAAAAAAGAACATATTTGACTTTGTTTGACCTTTTTCATAAAGATAACATAACCTTGAGCAAGAGGATGCATCCATACGCTACTCAAAAGATCTTTTGGCATTAAAAAAATTACTTGGTAAAGTTTCAAATGAATTTGTAGATGCAATTGATTGCTATTTTCCTTTTGTAGTTTCATCATCAATAAATATATGTAAGCAAAAAATAATACCGTCTTCCAAATGCACTAAATAGTGCAATGGAAGATGAGTAAGTTGTGTATAATGCATACATCCGCCATAATATCAAAGTTGCTATTCAATTGTGAGGATAATTTAGGGAAATAAAGTAATAATTTGCAGAGACAATTAATATTTCATTACTTTGATATACAATTAGTGCTTGTTCAGTTTTGCAGCAATGGAGATAACTTTAGAAGAAGACATACATGAAGGAAATGCTATGATATAATGGGTGTAGAAGAAGCAGGATGAAAAAAAGTGTTTGAAAGGGAAGTGGGTAGTTTTGTCTTTTAGTAAAATTGAAATAAAATGAAAGAAAGAAAAAGGATAAGAAATAATATTAAATCAAAGAGTGGGAGCCGTATAAGATTATGTAGTTAATTCAACATGAAAAGGGGTGTTAGGTGCCAATAGCGCGAGCCTTTTTTTAAGGTTAATAATAGAGAAGAATGTTGTAGAGCTTGTTATCAAGCCCACAATAAACAGTTAAAAAAGTAAACAAAAAACGTAGATCAGGGAAATATCAAATACTGATTAAGGATCCCCATCCAGATAGAATGAGATTTTTGAACATAGAAGGAATTTCTTGATTCGGGATTTCAATCTATTAGACAACAAAAAATGACCAAATTTTGGTTTTAATCAACAGTGACAGTAAAATTGGCAATGATTACATACAATTTTTCAAATATCTATTTTGTACGTGTTAGGATTGCATTTATTTGGTTGGTAGTGAAATATTATTCACATCACGCCAAAGAAGCACCAATCTCGCGTGGTTATGCTTGTGCTATAGTAAAGTAACAGGAAACAGTGACACAGTGAGGGAGAGGGGCCAGAAAGTGCGCAGCGCTCCGACCGGATCGGGAGGGCGGAATGGGGGGTACTGTTAACAGCGAAGCGGAAATGGTACCCGGTAGCTAGATTCTAGAAAAAAATTACTTTAATAGGCTAAGTAGGAAAAAAAAAATAATTAAATCTTCCAGGCCAGTTGGTAGTGTATCATAACTATATTGGGAGGGTCATAATCAACGTCTATTCTTTAATTCGGCGTGAAGATTTTGAATGCATCATCGACATCTTTTTTGCCGGGTCGGTTAAATGCTCATTGTCCTCTCTCCTTTGGCTCGACCCTTTTCAACAACTCTCTGGAATTTCCACACGATGCGTGCCCATGTGTGAACGCCATATGCCATTCCCAAAGTCCAACTCGAGCCTCAAATTGCCAAAACACATACACGTTAATCATGTCCGTGAAACCAGACAATTACTGGGGGGTTTGTCTTCACTTCAACAACCAACCAACCGTGACCAACCAACCATGAGTTTGTCCTCCTACGTCGGACCTTTCGTGAATCTTCCTCGTGGGGTTCTCACGCCTTTCCTCTATAATAACACTTAAGTCCATTCCCGCTTCCCAAATTATTGCTTAATCAAGGACTTTAACTCCCACCCCTCGTGCAGATTAGCCTGGCACAGTGAAGGGGAATATTCTTCGGCGTTTGTTTCCATCTACCAAATTTTGTATCAAATCTTGCTTTTGCCGTTTTTTTAATCGAGTCTTATTAATGAGCGCACATGGGACGCTGTTAATGATATGGTAACAAAATCATTTTACCCATGCATACTTTAGTCAATAAAATCTTTTCTCCCATGCTTTAATTGTCCTTAGTTGTTGACTCACAACGACTCTTGATTGCCATGCGTATGCTCCTAATTGACTGGTAAAGTGACTTCATGCAAGACATCATGCCTCTCTTCATGTAGTAAAATTAAACATAGTGATTCAATGCCCTCAATTCAATGCGCTATCTGATACTAGGACAAGCTTGGAAGGATACGAAGGGATACAGAAAACAAGTGTTACATGCCGTTCGTTCCTCAATCAAGGGATATGTAACGCGTTCATTGCCCTCAATCAAGGGCCTGGCCGCGGCTGCTACCCCTTGCAATGGCAAGGTGAGAGCAGAGCGGACCTCGTTAGACCGGGCAAGTCCCCTGTCATCAGCTCTAGGGAAACGCCACTAAGTCCGGTTAGTAGCCACAAACATGCAAGGGTTGAGTGACCTTGCCTGGCCTCTGGCGAGGTTCGTTAACTTTGCAAGTGCCAGCCTCCCTCTCTTTCCTCCATTTAAAAGCTTTTTTATATCATGGAAGCGGGAGCCCTATCAGTTTCACATTACAATTTTCCTAGCATTTGTAATATCATGGGAACATAATCATCCGAATTGCTGATATAAGGTATTGGAGTTCGCATGTGGATGAATGAAAAGAAGATAAGAGGACTGCGACTGAACGTGTACTTAATCCATAAGTGGAAATATAAAGCAAGTGTACTTAACCTAGAGAAGAATTGGAATCGACTGTCCTAGAAGCCATCCTTCGAAAATTCATATGAGTGCTGGAGTATTAATGTAATCTCCAAGGAGTTACCTGAGTGGTCAAACATTTGGTTCAAATGAAACAAACAATCCCACGATAGGGCTTGTGAATGAAGTCTTACTAAATATGTACAAATGGTGCAGGGTGCATGCATTCAGAGAGACTATATTTTTCAAAGATTCGGGTAATCCATCCTTATTTACTTGAAATGAAAACAAAAAATAATGCGATTACTCATCAAAAAAGTAGGCAATCTTAGGAGTAGAAAAACTAACATTGGACAGGCAGAAGAAATGGGAATGATATATAAGCATTGAATGGTTAACCAAAAAGGTCACAAGGTTTCCTCACTCCTCGCACTCACATGGTAATAGTATACTGAAATGGATAGATCACCTCCCACGTTCACGTGAATTCATAGGACATAAAAGGGTAAGAAATCCAAATAAACGATCATCAAGGTTAAAGTAAATAGAACTCCCTCTTCATGACGTGGGCAATGAAATAGTGCCCTTCATGTGATTCAACTGAATTATTTCCCATGTCATGATACACAAATTGACTTTCCCACAAACATCCTTGGGAAAAAGGTCGCCAGACGTTTTGGTCAATCTATACGGAAGTTGATTGAGGACGTGATTTGACAAGCAAATGCACTATTGGCTACTCAGCCGCTATGATTTGCTTGGCGGTACACCAAGTTGATTCGTGGATTTCCCCATGCGTCAAACCCTAAGCTAGGATTCTAGGATTCTATATCGTGGGACACGTGGAGACATCAAACAAGATGCTGACGTCGCTTTATAAACAGATATTGTAATCAATCTTGGGAAACATAGATAATGCTGGTTCCTGTTCGACAATGACAGCCACCCTTTTAGGCCATGACATCCCTAAAGCATTTGGTAGGTTTATTCATTCAATGCTTAGCTTTTAAAAAAAAATATATAGATTATCTTTTACAGCTGTTTGGATTATCCTATGCCGGTCCGATGGAATGGAATTACGATGTTCTATAAATACGAATACGAAGGATTTTGAGTTAATTTTTGAGGTGAAAGAAGTTTAAGACTACAAGATATTAATATCAAAGCCTAGTTATCATCAAGTCCAAATTCAATAGTTACATGAGAGATTCAGTTTATTGTCATTCCGATCTAGGATTTGATGTATGAGGATGAGATAGTTGGTTGGGTTTAAGACCACAAAATATTAATATCAAAGCTTAGTTACCATCAAGTCCAAATTCAATAGTTATATGAGAGATTCAGTTTATTGCCATTCCGATCTAGGGCTTGATGTGTGAAGATGAGATAGTTGGTTGGGTCCGCTCCTTTGTTGGGGCCAGCTAACAACAGCTTAGGCGGGAAGATATGAGATCAACATTAGAAAATGAAAGTATTTTGAGAGAGAGAGAGAGAGAGAGAGAGAGAGAGAGGTGCAAACCGATATTTGTATTTGATTATATGCTCACAGTACACACTGCCATGCAGTTACTTCCAAGCGGGGGGAAAAGGCCAAAATCAAAAAGAGCAAAAAGATAGGAAAAAGAAAGAAAAGAAAGAACAACCACAAGCCATCGAACTCTGAAGTGGTCCAAGCAAATCTTACACTAATCAATTAACACTCTCTAATTCCCTTTCTTCACAGGAAGAGGAGGAATGCTTTGCTCATGCCTGAAAAGGTTATCTGGGTCCACCCTGGTCTTGACCTTAATCAACCTGTAGAAATTGTTCTTGAAATACCTCAAACCCCAAGAACTTGCCTCCATCACGCTGTTGACGCCTTTCTTGTTCATGCCCAAATCAAGGTCCCTGTAGTTCACATAGGCCTCTCTTGGATTCTTGGACACATAATTTCCCATGTAGTCATAAAGCTTGCTGATCCAGCTCATATGCCTGGCCATGCTTTGTGTCCCATCCTGCCAGGTCGCCACGTACTGGATCTTGAACAGTGTGCCTCGCCTGTGCGGGAACGGTGTCGCCGACTCGGGGACCCGGGCCATCGCCCCACCGTATGGGTTCCATATCATGAACGGGACCTCCTCCTCAAGGTATATCTTCCACAGGCCCAAGAGACCCTCCTCGGGGATCGGGGTTCTCACGAAGTCGGACTTGGCCTTGAAGTAGTTTCGGAACAGGGGCTTCCCCTGTAGGAGGACCTCCGGGGCGGTCGTATTCGGGTACCCTGCAATGTACAGGACCGACCCAATCCAGCTTGTCTCGACACAGTCGGCCCGCGTCAGTCCCAGCTCCGGGAAGCCCTTGCCCATGATTCCAAGGAGGGTGTTCGCGTCTCCCAGAAAGAGGGCGTTGTAAGCGGTCAACACGGTCCGGTTCTCCGTCAGGTTGGCGCTGGAGGCCTGGATGATGACTCTGATGAAGAGCCTGTCGTCGAGCTTTGGCGCTACGTTTTGCCATTTGTACAGGACCCTCGTCGCGCCTTGTTCGAGGGCCTTGGTGACCGTGAACACAGTCACAGTCTCAGGCACATTGACCAATTTCAGCTGCCAAGCCAGGATTATGCCAAAACTGCCTCCGCCGCCTCCCCTGAGTGCCCAGAACAGGTCCTCTCCCATCGCCTTCCGGTCAAGAATCTTTCCCTTGGCGTCGACCATCCGGACGTCGATCACGTTGTCGACCCCAAGCCCGAACTTCCTCATCATTGACCCGTAGGCCCCGCCGGTGATGTGGCCCCCGACGCCCAAGCTCGTGCACAGGCCCATCGGGAACCCGTGGACCTTGCTCTTCTCAGCGATCCGGTAATAGACCTCCCCATTTGTGGCCCCTGCTTGGGCCCACGCCGTGCCGTGGGGGATGTCCACCTCGATGGCTCGGAGTTGGGACAGGTCGAGCACGACGAAGGTGGGCTCGATCTGGGACACGTAGGAGACCGCCTCGTAGTCGTGGCCCCCGCTCCGGACGCGTAGGGTGAGCCCGAGCTGCCTCGAGCAGAGGACAGCAGTTTGGACATGGAGCTCAGAGACTGGGGTGAAGATGATCACGGGCTTTGGCACCGTCGGGAGCAAGTACCGGAGGTTGTTCGCCGTCGAATTGAGGACGGACGTGAAGGAAGAGACGTTATTCGGGGTGTAATACGAGGAAAGAGGAACAGAGTTCTTGGAATTGGTCGAGAGGCAACGAAAGAAGGTCTGCTGAATCGGGTAAGTCGCAGATGTCCATGGAGACGATGATGCGACCATAAAAAGCAAAGGAATCTGTGAAAGCAGCAGAGTGCTATGAAACGCCATTTCTTGGGTCGATTCGGCTCTGCTCTCGTCAGTTGGTTCGATCGAACGCTTGATGGGTCGTGTATATATAGTGGAATTTCATGTCCTAGATAACGTGTGGATGATCTAATGCCGACATCACTTAGGGTCTTCGAGGTTTTCCATTATTTTAGCGTGGGGTCGTCTAATGTAATTATTGCAAAAACTTCCAGTGAATATGCATTATTTGATTGAAGTCCGTGTGTGGAGCCAAGTAAAAGGTAACCAGCCTCCCCTAGTCCGACCGTCGAGGTGAAGACAGACGTTTTCCATAATATACTATTTAACGGTTATACCACGTAAACCTATCAAAACGGTAAGAAACTCGTTTCCTTCGCTCTTATTCCGCAGCCAGCAAGCACGCGAATAGTCATATGAATTGATCAGTTTGGGAGAAGGTCGTTCTTGATGCGGAATTCCGGAACTATCTGATAGGTCTCGGTACCAAAATATCGAAACCGGAAAGTGAACTTGTTATGCTGAAAAACTGGCCTGGAATCGGTCGTTTCCCAGCTCTATCGCTGGAGAAAAATTGAATCACATAGACAGATGTTTGCCTCGGAGGCACGGTACCATCTACATAAAGTAATGTCTTTATTGGAAAAAATCTGAATGTAAAACCCATTTATACATGAATATTTATTCTATTCATCAAGATGGTATTCTCTCCTGGTGAAATCTTTAGTTACTGCTACTAGCTATAATTACCATGGACAAAATAAGTACGCGAAAAGCCTTTAGGACTTTTGCTTTTTCTTTAAATTAGTTGCCGGTTTGCGTTAACATACTTTACGACTTGTGCTCTCCATAAACTTTACGACTTGTGCTTCTCTCTAAACAATCTTTAACTTTTTCTTTTAATTACTGTATTTCTAACTTTTCAAGGGAATTTCATTAGTTGAAAGATTAAAAGCTGTTTCCAAGAAAATGTTAAGCATTAAGATATGGTTAAGTTTTCTTTGAAAAGTATAAAATTAGATCTCATGATAGAAGAAAGATACTAGAAGTGTCATTTTTTTTTTTTTTTTTTTGTTTACTTAGATACCACTTTTAAAAAAATCCATCACTTAAGTGCTAGTTCCAATTTGGATTGCCGTAAATCTAACGTGGCTACATTAAAAAATAATCATATCAATGTCATTTGTTATTAAAAAAGATCACTTTAGCCCAAATCTCAATAAAAAAGTAATTATTTCAGTGCCCAAAAAATGTCACCTTAGATAAAATTTTCAATTATAAAAGCCTCATACTTTCTTTGGCTTGATTTCTTGCTGGACACACTTAAGTAATTATTTTTTCTCAGATTTGGCACCTAAGTGAGCAGTTTCACATATCATTCGTTACCATCTCCTTCTTTTGCGTGGTTTTGGGCTTTTCTCACCTCAAAAACTAGTTTAAAGGATGAGATTTTCTCTCATACTTATAAACCAACCATTGGCCCTTTCCATAACTGATGTGGGATAGCCTCAACAATCTCCTCTTCATACATTGGGGGCCTAGGTCAGAGCCATAACAACCCATAACTCTTCTACATGACTGTTTGGTCTAGACTTATTGACAACTCGAGCTTTGATACTTAGGTGGTCTTAAACCTCTTTCACCTCAAAGACTAACTTGAAGGGTGAGATTTCCCTCATACAGACCATTAGACATTTCTACAATTAATGTGACATATACTCCAATGGTAGTATAAGGGTTATGTATCAATAGTCAGCATTGACAAGTTTAGTTTTCAGCAGATAATTACCGACCAAAAAAAAACTTTTTTTTTTGTGAACAAAATTGAATGGAAGAGCATCTCGCAACGGTCAGACAGGGGCTTAGGGTTAGACCATGAGCAAAATTTCTTCCCAAATTGAAACTTGTCACATTTTCTCATCCCAAGATTAGATCACACCTAATAAAATTCCTACACAAGTAATGCCAGGGATGACGATGGGGCGGGGCGAGGAATGGGAATTGACATTACTAGTCTCGCATAGTAATAATGTTTTTTTTTTGGTAATCGAGGACTCCACCAATAATAACGTTAATAATATGTGAAGCCAAAAATAGAAAAACAAAATAATGTACTCGAGGCGGCGTGTGGAATCCATTTTTGCGCCCTATGCGCTCAAGGCAAACATTTTATCCTCCATGCCTCGCAGTAAGCGAGATCGGGCCGTCCCAATAGAGTCAAGACTAGCTGCTGGGTCTCGTGGGACAGGAATAAATTACTGTCCGTAACTTGTGTCTAGTCACAAGATTCATTGAGAAGGGAGTCGCCTTGTGGCAGAGGATTTTTGCACCCCAACGTGAAACACAACTTATTCTGTTTTTTCCTTTCCTTTAAGATGAAGATTTTGCATGATGAGAGAAACCGCCTATTCACATCTAAATTTTGGCTCATACAGACCTGACTTATTATTTGTCGCATAAGGAAACTAAAGATTGAACTCGACCCCTACACCAAAATATTAACGTCGCTTAGTTTATTTGCATTCTACATCGCATTCCAAGGCATTTAGGTACGTGTATTGGACTTTGCACTACAGGGCGAAGACCCATAGTGGCCGGCCCTATATAAGGCCATTCAAGATATTTTTAGCGGGCCTTCTCAAATCTCTCCTCTTGGGTCATTTTCCCTTTAGTCATTCTCTCTCAGCTCCCTCTAACTCTCCCTGCAGTCCCTTAAATTGCCCTCCCCACACCTTGAGTCACGCGTGTCATCGAGGCTGAGGGTCGGGCGTGTGTCCTTCAGTTGAGTGTAATCCAAGCCTGCCTCGTCTCTCTTATTTAAGGTACAGTCGGCTTACTTCTTCCTGTATTTTACTTATGTTAAACCACCGAGAGCTCTGAGTCTGGAACCATAGTTGAAAGACGGGTTACGGTAGCTCGGCTTGCCATCGCCTCGCCCTTGTGGGTGTTGCATGCTCATTACCTCGGTCTATGGTCCGCTGACTCGGATATAGATCTGTAGCTTGTTTAACTTAAGCTTTAATGTCATACGTGCTGTTATCTTCAGGATCGTTTACAGCAATGGTTTGGTCGTTTAAGACATGTTTATTGAACTCGGTTTCCTTTGAGGTCTCTCGGTTTGGCCTATTGACGTTGAATCGTGACTGGTTTTGAGAGGGGTGTAGATGCCCTTTGTGGGATCCTGAGGTGGTCTCAATCTGTCCTGAGGGTCCGTTGTTGTGTCGGAACGTTCGAATATTCGTTCAAAATTGTCTAATGGGCAAAATAACCTCTTTGAGCACACTGTCCAGAAAGCTTCAAGTGCTGGACAGCGAGTCTACTGTCCTCATTTGACCATTATTTGAGTCCCGAGCAGTCTCGGATTGGTCCTATTACATTGCTTCATCATTCCCAGGAGATATCTGCATGTTCGTGTTTTAACGTTGTCAAATGTGTAGCATCGTTGTTCATTTATAATTTATCTGCACACTTTTAGTATAGTTTAGATATTGATTATGTTATCGTGAATAATGAAAATGACCAAAAAAAGAAAAAAGAAAAAAAAGAATGATAATATGAAAAAAATGACGAAAAATCAGATTTGCATTTAGTGGTAAATTGCATTTCACGGATGAATGTTTAATGACATGTTATCTCGTTAGATCCTCTGTTATCATTATTTAGTTTTGAATGCATACGTGCTTTGTTGTAAATGCATGAAAATTTGATTTTGAGCATTGCTCTTGAGTCCTATCCCGAGTCTTTACGACAGTGTCATGTGTATTCTTTATCCAACTTTTTTTTTTTTGGTAAGGTTTTCTTTCTTTAGATAAATTGAGGTTTTATCCAACTTATATTTGGTTTTACTTGTTGCACTTTAGTTGCATTATAATTACCGTACTTTATTTCTTGTGTTATTGTATGGTTCATGTGATTTTCGATATATATTTTGTGTTTGTTGTAATTTGACTATGCGTGGCTGCCTAATTGTGCATGATTAAGGTTAAGAAAATTAAAAAACCTATCATAGGAAATGTTTTGGAACAAGGAGAACAGGTGTCAACTCTAAGCATCAGTTAGACATGTAGCATTACCGAATTTCTAGGCCCAGTTTTTGGTTTGTAGAAAGAAACGACCTACCACCTATTACTTGGCCTCTTACTGGCTTAGAGTAGATCGGTGATGGCTCCAAAAATAAAAACAACACCTCACGGAGGAACCTTTCGCGTCCACTTGGCAATTAATTAAATTGCCTCGTGAGGATCTTGCCCTTGGGAGGACCGGAGCACGTCCTAAAACTTTTAGAAAATACCATCAAATTCTAAAACTTGTCATATTGTGCAATCAATTCTTTTCATTAATGCCATTAACTCCTTCCAATATGGATAAGTTACAATTAGCAAACACCGATCATCATTTGATAGGATCAGTGTTTGCTAATTGTAACTTATCCAGCTCGACTTGTGACTGTTAATTTGAGTATTCAACATAAGTTTGGTGATAAAGTCAAACTATAATAAATTGCTGTGTGCCCTTATTCCCTTATGTATTATCTATTTTCACACATTAGCACCACGTGATACTAGATATATCTGCTAAACCTAATTTTATATTGGTTACTGATTTCCACGAGATCATCAAAATTTATCAAGGGTGTTCACTCCCTCTAAGTTGTTTGTTAGCTTCAATAAATTCTGATTATGTGATGATCTGGATAGGAGGAGATCTTTGACTATGTGCATTTTTACTATTGGAGGTTGTGCAATTAGTTGGAAAACTACTTTATAGCATATGATTACTTTATTTGCTATAGAGGCAAAGTATATCTCTATTACAGAGGTAGTTAAAGAGCTCATATGGTTAAGAGGCTTATTTAGAGAGTTCAATGTGCATCATGGTGTGATTGTGATAGTTAGAGTGCTACACATCTTACTGAAGGTCAAATATATCAAGAGATGATAAAGCACATTGACATGCAGTATCATGTTATTCAAGATATTCTTGCTGATGGTTATATCAAGGTCTTGAAGAATGATACGAAAAATAATCTAGTTGATATGTTGACGAAGCCTCAACTATTTTTGTGACCTACCCTCTCAAGTAGCCACCTAAGGCAAATAGATTTAGAAGAATTTACTCAAGAGATAGACTTAAAGGTTCATTTGAAAAGATGACTTGAATACATTATCTTTTCAATCACTGGAAAAAGTTCGTCAATCAAGAGCATAGACTCTCCCAAGTTGATATCTCGCATGATGCGGATTTCTTTTAAGTTCTTTAACAACCTAAAGATCTTACTAGGAGTTGGCACCAGCCATTGTTTGGGATCGGCTAGAATCCAAATGAGAAGTAGTAGATTCTTCTTGATTTCTATGCAACTAGAAATTTGGGATGAGTATATTAGAAGTGTCAAAAGTTATGTACAACACTCACTTTTTGCTAAAGTTTTCGTCGGCTCACTTAGGTGATAAAATAGGAGGAAAAATGATTATTTTAGTGCCAACGACGAGAAATTCTGACTAAATTAATTACGTGTCGTTTATAATTAAAATTATAATATGACTTGGCAAAATTTTTTAAAAAATCTAGTCCATGTGGCATGCTTGGCATTGAAGTGATCCTTTTTTTTTTAATAATAATTGGTATTGAAGTGTTCACTTTAAATAAAATTCGACTCTCAAATGATCAATTTTTATAAAATTTAGTACTTAAATGATCACTATTTATAACTTTTAGATGACGTTATTTAAGGGTTATATGTTGACTAAGCATGCTGGCGAGCCATGTAGTACTGAGAAATTAATAAAATATAGCTACGTTGGATTTCCAATAAGTTGGACTGAAGTTGACACTTAAATGATTGTTTTTTTTTTTTAAAGTAGCACTTGAATGATCCGAGAAAACTTTTGGCACTCAAATGAGTGCCGTACACAACTTTTGGCACTTCTAGTATACTTGCCTCCTAGAAATTTCTAGGGATCAGGATTTGATTATGCCAATATTTCTATCAGCGCACTTTTGGTACCTAATTAGATGGTTGTTTTCTAGGGTGATCATGCCATCTTGGTTTACATTTTGTGGCCTTAAAGGTCTTGATCCACTAAGTGTCCATGTAAATTTTTTTTGTAGGAGGGTTCATTTAAAATTCTAAGTTAATCCTAATTCTGACTTAGAAAAAGAAATTAACAAAAAATTTATTGAAAAGTGGTGTGAGAATTAAACACCCATGGAATTTAGAAGCGGCTATCTAAGAGCAAGAAATGTAAATGACCTGCTCATCGAGTAGATTATTACATGGCCTTGTTGTTGAGCCTCGAGACATGAACGCTCAAAAGCTTAATACTAATCACTAAAGCATGCCTAATTCTATTTGATTGATTAAAACTAAGCCTAAGTTGTTTATCTAGAAATGAGGCTAAGTCTAAGTTGATTATTATTGTTATTATTAGTTATAACTGAACTTGAAATTGAAGCTGATTCTAAGAATGATTAATTGATGTTAAACTAACTATTACAAAAATGAGACTAGAATGGTCATTGGTCTTTTGCCACCATCTTCATGATCCTCAGCCGTCTTGTCCATGGATCGCCTCATATGGCCGTCATTGGTAGTGTAGGTTTCCATTAAGCCCATTCATTCATTCATTCATTCATTCATATGACATGCACTCAAGGGATTGAATCAATTAAGAATGTTCACCAAAGCAATCATTGAATGGTCTCGGAATCAGCCTTCGAATTCATACATTTCGATTACCCCCATGTTGCCTCTTAATAAGCTAGGGGTTCATTAATTAAGACCAATGATTATTGGACGCCCCTTGCATGCAGAAAGTGATGAACAACATCATGAGTTGGTAAATTTTGGCAAAATAATGCTTCATGTGCCATAACTTTACTCAAATGGACACTTAAGTGTCATAACTTACGAAATGTACACTTAAGTGCCACATTCGAAGAAAAACGGATCACTTAAGTGCCGCTTTGACCAAAGTCCGGCCAAAAGGCTGACGTGGCATTTTTCCGATGAATTTCCGGCAAAGTAAGTCCAAAACGACACCGTTTTGCACGCTGACGTGGCCAAATAATGCAAAAAGGGCATCGTTTTGGGCTGACGTAGTAAAAAAAATATAAAAATTAAATAAATTAAATTTAAAATTAGATTTAGTTAAAATATTAAAAAATGATAATTTTAAAATTAAAAAAATTAAAAAGGGGGAGGGGAGGCGGTCACATGCATAAGGCCCTAATTAAACATGCATTTAGGTCAATTGACCTTAATTCACAACAATCAATCAATCAATGAAGTGAGCCATAAAGTATCGCCACTTATCCAGTTTTAATTCAAATTTGGACTGATTATGTATTGACCTAATCAATATATCAAACAAAGTCCAATTGAAATGATTTAAGCATTTTCAGAAATCTTAGGAAGTGTAATCCAAAGTTCGCTTAGACAACTTGACTCGGTTTTGACCCAAAAGATCCGAAATTGACCCAGACTTTTTTTTTTTGGGTCAAAAATAGATAATGCATTCGATCATCGAAAAAAACCAATCTTACAAGACAATGGCGGAGAAAATTCTGAACATAAAATTTTCGAAAGGGGTAAAGGAGTGGTGGTCAACCAATTTAGAGGAAGTTTGTTGGCCCGATGTGTCCTGGCCAACCAATCCGCTGCTCTATTTGCTTCTTGGGGGCAATAAACCATTGTTACATTTTTGCACCTTGCCAAGCTCTTCTTTGCAGGTTTGCACAATTTCTCTTAAATTCCAAGGAGGCTCGGCCCGGCCCATTACTTGGTCCACGACAGGTAAACAGTCGCTTTCACATGTCCACGTAAGTGTTTGGCTTTTGTCTCCTCCCACGTGCCGTAGATCAAGTCCTTTTAAGTAGAGGATCCCGTGCAACAGAGATTCGGTTTTTGCTTGCTGTGAGGATGAAACCCTAGCTTCTGAGACAAAGCCCTCAACGACCTACCCAAAAGAGTTTCGCACGATTCCAACAATGGAGCAGATGAAATCGCTTGGGATCCAGGCCGCATCAACATTTATCTTCATCTCCGTTGGGGCCGGTGGGTTCCATCGAACATGTATGCTACGATTTGGGTGTTTTAAAATCTGTTTCTTCTTCCATTTGCTGAAGGTTAGATGCTGTTCATGTGCTAGATCCAACAGATCCGCTAGTTGCGGACGCTTTGCTCTGAAGATCCAGTTGTTCCAAGCCTTCTAAATGTTCTAGAGAACCACTCCTATAAGCTCTCTTGCGGGTGAGTTGCAGTTGGTTTCAAAGATCCCCATCAACCATTGATCAAAGCGTTTGATCTGGCTTTCGGTATTGGTGCCCTTGAGTCGTGGATCCTCCCATAGTTTTTTGGTCCATTTGCACATTAGAAAGGTATGTTCTGTGGTTTCTATTCTGGAGTTGTAAATCGGGCATAACGGGTCGGGTGTTATTTTCCTTTTGTATAGGTTTTCTCGCGTGGGAAGGGCATTTTGGCAGAGGCTCTAGATGAAAGTCTGAATTTTTGGGGGTATGGTAAGGCTCCATATTTGAGTCCATAGGTTTCGTGGGGGTTTGAAGGGACATGATGCCCTGTTTTGATTTGTACTAGGGAGTTTTGGGTAGGCTTTGTTATATCCACTCTTCACAGTATACTTCCTTGCTTTGTTTCTTGTCCACACTAAGCTATCCTGCTTCGGGCTCTGACTCAGGGGAATTGCTAAGATCTCATTAGCAGTGTTTTCATCAAAAAGATGGTATATTTGCTATTCCTCCCAAGCATTAGAGTCTGCATTGATCAACTCTGACATGTAGATAGGTTCTTGGTGGTTTGCTAGTCCTCCAATAACCCTTTGCTCTAACCATTTGTCTTCCCTGATTTTAATGGCTTTTCCATCCCCCACTGACCATTTAGTATCTGCTACTATTGTATCTCTTCCAAGTAACAAGCTTTGCCAGCCCCAGGATGGGTGTTGGCCCTTGCGAGCTCTCCAGATATCTCCATTTGGGAAATAGATTCCTTTCAGGACTTTGCACCATAGGGCTGTTGGAGAAGTGGATAATCTCCAGGCTTGCTTACCGAGCATTGCATGATTGAGGGTTATCAAATCTTTAAATCCCATTCCTCCGTCATCCTTTCGAGTTTTTAATACTTCCCAATTTTTCCAATGTGTCCCGCACCAAGAGTCTCCTTTTTGCCACCAAAATGATGCAATTCTCCTTTCTATTGCTCGATAGATAGACATTTGTAGCTTGAAGATGGACATGGCATAAGTTGAAATAGCCTACACAACGCTTTTGATCAGGATCTCCTTTCCTGCTTTGGTAAGTAGTTTTTCTTTCCAACCTTCTAACTTTGCCTATACTCACGCCAAGATCCATTCAAACATTTCTTTCTTTGAATGACCCCATTCCGTTGGGATTCCCAGGTATTTGCCTGCTTTCTCAAATATAGAGACTCTAAGCTCATAAGCTAAGTTTCTTCTTAGAGATAATGAGCTATTACTACTGAAAAAAACCCTCGATTTGTTTAAATTAACAGCTTGCCCCGAAGCATAGCAGTATTGGTTGAGGATATGTGCCAGGTTTTGACATTCACCAATAGTGCCATCCAGAAAAAAGATAACATCATCAGCGAAAAGTACATGAGATAGCGTAAGGCAAAACCTGTTTACTTGTATCCCTTTAATGCTGCCGTCTGCAATTGCTTTGTTCATCAGCCAAGTTAATATATTTCAGATTAGAATGAATAAGTATGGCGATAGGGGGTCTCCTTGCCTTAGTCGTCTCGAGGGGGAGAAAAATTGGGTTGGTTCTCCGTTGATCTTAACACCGAATGACACCGTTGAAATACATTGCATGATTAGGGACACCCATTTTGCACAGAAGCCCATTTTCAGCATACAATCCTGTAAGAAATCCCATTCGATTCTGTCATATGCCTTTTGCATGTCTAGTTTTAATAACGCCTAAAATTTCTTCTTTCTCTTGGTGATGCACAACCGATGTAAGACTTTATGCACTATAAATATGTTGTCCTCTATTTGTATGCCTTGCATAAAGGCACTCTGCTCTGGTTCAATAATATTTGGTAGCCACTTCTTTAATCTGTTTGCAAGAAGCTTGGAAATAATTTTGTAACTGAAGTTGCATAAGCTAATGGGTCTGAACTGAGCAATATTATCTGGATTTTTGACTTTTGGAATCAATGAAATATGGATTTGATTGAGATGGGGATCAAGAGTACCTGTGTGGAAAAAATTCAGTACTAACTGAAATAGGTCTAACTTGAGAGTATCCCATGAATGTTGGTAAAAGAGACCATTAAAGCCATCTAGGCTAGGGGCTTTTAGGGCTCCCAATTGAAAAACTGCTGCTTGCACTTCCTCCATCATGGGATGAGCCACCAGATGATCATTGATGTTATCAGTCACTGGAGAAGGACACAGATTAAGGACAGGTTGGTAGTTTCTGGGACCCTTTGACTTATAAAGATTTCTGTAAAAAGATTCAATATGATTTTTGAGAGATAAGGGATCTTGGCACCAGTTGTGACCTTCCATTTGCAGCATGGTAATTTTATTTCTCTGCCTCCTCTGTACAGTTGTTGCATGAAAGAACTTGGTGTTTTGATCCCCCCATTGCAACCACTTAATACACGATCTCATGCCCTAGAATTGTTTTTCCTATTTCCTCAATTTTTCTATCTAGTTTGTAATGTTGTGGGCTGCCTGTCTACTTGCTTGCTTGATTGGTTGATTAGTAATCTCCATTAAAGCCTGATTGAGCTCTTTGATCCTCCTAAGTGCATTCGCAAATTCGCTTTACTCCATTTGGCAAGAACTTGTGTAGTCTCATACAGTTTCATTGAGAAGCTAGGCTGGGGAAGGGATGTTGTGTTCCATATTTGTTGTATGAGCTCATGATACTCCTCATGTTCTGTCCAAAATGCTTCCATCTTAAAATCTCTTTCTTTTCTTGATTTTAGGGTCTAATCGAAGTAGTAGAGGGTTGTGATCCGAGCCAATAGCTGGGAGAGCTTGAACTTCAGCTTCATGAAAGGTGGTTCTCCATTCCAAGGTACATAGAACGTGATCTACTCATTTCTTAACAAGATTCTCCCCTCCCCTGTTATTTGCCCATGTGTATGCACACCCTTGACTGTCAATGTCCATTAGGAGCATTCATTAAGCATATCTCTGAAAGCAGCAATTCTATGGTTATCAGTCTCTTGTTTCCCCACCTTTTCCCATACGTATAATACCTCATTAAAATCTCCCATGCAAATCCATGGAATGGAATTAGGAGGCTTAAGAGTCCTCAACTTTTGTCATAATATCAACCTCTCACCAAAATTTGTAGATGCATGAACGAAAGTTATCTGCATTACATATCTGCTGTTTGGATCAATGCATTCCACATGGACATCCTGAAATTCGACCCCGTTTCGATAAAGTGAAATGGACATTTTGTCGACGTGCCTATGGCCTTTTTTCTCTAAGCTGATCACTCATGAGTTAACTAACCTATTGAGTGAAGCCGTTAAGGGATGTATCTGCAGTAAAATCCCTAAAAGCTACCTAATTAGTTGGATTGGGTTAAAATCACGTTTGATCGATTTTTAACCACGAAATTGAACTCGATTTCGGGAGTCGAATTTTAAGCGTGTCATAATCCTTTGTTTTTAGGACATTGTCTCATCGCTTGTCAATTTATTGACGAGTTCGAAATTTCAAGAAAGAAATTATCGGAAGAAAAATTGAAGATTGAAAGGAAATAGAAAGGGAAAGAGAAAAGAAATAAAATAAGAATAATTGTATGAATTGATTTTTATTTTTCTCTCTCCCTCTCTCTTCCTTTTTTTTTCTCTCTCTCTCTATCCCTTCTCTTTTCTTTTTCTCTCTCTCTCTTTCTCTCACCCTCCCCCTCGTGCAACTTTTCCCCCACCGACTCACTTTTCTCCCTTCTTTTGACCAGTTAGAACTCTCTCTTATCTCTTCTCTCTCTCTCCTCTCTCCTTTTCTCTCGACTCTTTTTCCCTCCTTCCCCTGTTTGCTCAATGCCGAATGGAACCAGAGCAGGAGCAATAGCTTGCCGAAGCTACCGCTCACCGCCCGTCCCTCATCTGCGATGCTCGCCCGTGCATGCCGTGCGCTTCACCCCGCGTCTGTTGCTGCTGCCGCTCCTCCCCCGTGGGAATCAAGCCCTGCTCCGCCCCTACCCAGCCCGACCAGTTGCCTCCGGCCACCACCCAACTCCGCCCGACCATTGTTTAGACCCGCCGGAGCTCCCCTTACCCTCTGCCGGCCTCCCCTCGCCGTCCTAACCATCGGACAAGCTCCGGCCAGCTAGGAGCAGCAACCCACGAAGTGGGTTTCCAGCCCCTTTCAGGCTCGTTTTGGGCCGTTTTCGGGCCCCGACCTCGAGGCCCGCTTTGAAGTTTGTTGTTCCTTGCGTTGCCCCCATCGGATTGATCCGATTTATGCGCGATTTGGTGAGTAATCTCACTAATCTCAGATTAGTGGCTAATTATGCTTAAGGTTGATTTATTTTTAATTAATTAGGTTTAGGTGGTTAGATTAGAATAGATTAACAATTATTAGTCAATTGTGATGCGATTTAGATAAATTGATTGTGTAATTAGCAAGTAGACGTGGTCTACTATTTATTGGAAGTGTCTCGGGATTTTTTCCCGGCCCTTCGTGGGCTTCAATTAGGCTTTTTGGGCCTAAGTGGAATTTTTAATATTTAAATATTAATTTTCGGAATTAAATTAAATAATTATTTATTTTCTGAAAATTTAACTGAGATGGTCCGTAACCGGAATTTTATGCCGGTGATTGTGGTGAAGTTCATTTATTTAATTGGGCTTTATTTTGTACTAAATTGAATTTTTAATAATTATTAATTAATTTTCGAAATTAATTAATTAATTAATTATTTTTCGGAAATTAAGATTTTGATGGCCGATGACTGAACTCGTGCTGATTGTCGTGGTGCAGTCCATTTATTTATTTGAGCTCCACGTTGCATGGAATTAAATAAATTGTGATATTTTACGGATTTACTCTAAAATTGATTGGAATTGATTGAGATTGAATTGTTGATTGGTAAATGGCAAAGTATGTTATTCAGCATTTATAATGATTTGTTGAGTTGATTTAATTATTTGATTGAGAAATCGTTGGGCATTGGTTGTCGGTATTGAAAGTAGGTTGGTAATCACCTGAAAGAAAATACGTGGGCTCGGTGAATTGGAATATCACCTGGAGAATGCACGTGAATTTAGTGGTTGAATATGTCACCTTGGCGAAAAGGTTGCCTGAGAGAATGCACGTGGCTCGGAGACTCGGTATGTCATCCTGGAGAATGCATGTGGCTCGGTGATAGAATTTGGCATCTAAAAGGGCACGTGGCTCGGTGAATTAATGCATCACTTTGGTGAGATAGCACCTAAGAGAAGGCACGTGGGCCCAGGCATCGTAAAAAGGACACGTGGCTCGATGATCTGATGCGTCACCTTGGCAATTGAGTGCCTTAAAGAATGCATGTGGGTCCAGTATGTGAGAATAGCATCTAAAAGGGCACGTGACTCAGTGACTTGATGTACCACCTTGGCGAAGAGGTCGCCTTAGAGAATACACGTGGGCCCAAGGTTTGAGGCACGTGGCTCGGAGACTTGGAATGTTGTCATGGAGAATGCATGTGGCCTAGCTTTTAGATACTCCTCGGTGAAGAATGATTTGTATGACATGTAATTGATTGGTTCGATTTGTTTTGAGTAAATGGGTGCCTATTGTGAATTGTACTGACTTGCAGGTGGGATCTGAGGCCAAGGTAAGTCCTCTGCCTTGTGCGTGTTTAGGCAGCTTATGGTATAATGGTTTACTAATCGAGCCTTAGTGGGGTAGAACTCGCTGAGACGTAGTCTCATCCCAGTTTGGGGAAAATCATTTGAGGACCCCGTTGAAGAGCTTAGGAGGAGGAGTTTGAGAAGGATTTTTGGAAGAAGAAGATAATCCCGAGAGAGGCATTGAGTACGGCCCAGATGGACTGAGGTTCTATCTTCTTTTGAGATTTCTATTTTGATGTGAATAGAGTTTAGAGTAAAAAAGTTGTGAAGTGCTCTGATTTGTGTTTTGTATAAAAGTTTGGTTATAAGTTTCAATATGAAAAATATGGCCTTACTTTTCTATCCCATCGTTTTATTGTCTGGGGATTTTAACTGCTTCCGCATGTGCTTAATAAATGAAATAGTCGGCAATACATTGTTCTGGGATATCGCATTATAAAATCGACCAAGAAAGAGAAAGATGTGTGCGTGCTCGAGGATCGGGGCGTGACACCACATCTATAAACTGCTTTGAACTGTCTTTTACTTTCAATGCCACTTCCTCATTCCACATTATAGCTAATCCCCCCGCTATACCTGTTGGATTTTCTAGGAAGATGTTCTGGAATTTTCTGCGTACTCCTTCCACCATCATTGCTTGTTTTTAATTTTCATAAGAAAAACCATGTTGGGCCGTTCAAGAGCAACTAAAGCTCTTAGTTCCTAGATTGTTAGGGGGTTGCCTAGCCTCTGACAATTCCAGCTTATGATTTTCATGTCGTAGTTGATGGCTTATTAGGGTTAGTCACCAAAGCCCACTCTTTGCTATCTTTGATCAACTTAACAGGGGTCTCCATAAGGTCAGTGTCATCAATAAGAATAGGAGATAGCTCAGGTACACACTTCTGTTTCTTTGCCTTATGCACCTTCATGTTCTTCTTGCTGCATTTTCCTACTTTCGAGAGAATAGGTTTCTGAAATTCAGAATATATGATCTGTTTGCCAGTGTCATGATTTACCTTTAAACATACTGCAGGGTTTGCAAGTGCCTTAGGCTCTTGAGAACTTTCTGCTCTTTTTTTGCTGCAGGCTGCAATTTGCATGGCAGATGCTTCTTCTCTGATTGTTGTGTCTATTTCACGGGTTTGGGTGGGTGAGTGAGGTATAGTCTCTTCCACTATGATCTCTTCTTCTATTTTACCATATAATGCTTCCCAATAGGGACTATGATCACACGCTTCTGCCTTTAACCGGGATCCATATGGTCCAATTTTGTTTACTGCCCATGGTGATTGTGCATATGGAATCTCTACACAGTCATTAGCATAATGACCTATTTTGCCGCATGAATAACAATAACGCGGTAGGCGTTCATATTTAAATTCCACCCAAAGCCATTTGGTTCCAATATCCAAGATGGCCCCTGATTTCAATGGAGTAGTTAGGTCAATTTCCACTCTGACTCTGCCTCCTTTTTGTTGAGTATTACCTGTTGAGTTTGATTGGATTTCCAGGACATGACCAATTTTTCTCCCCAAGTCATTGAACACTATTTTACCCTCCAGCCAGGGGGATCTCTCCAATACGCACCCAAACTGCAGATCTGGTATAATCATAGCAATGCTTTGGTAATTCTGGCACACATTGTTTAAGGATCAGCAAGTTGCTAGCAAAAGACCAAGGTGCTGTTTTTAGTCCTCTCTCTTTTTCCTCCTCCTATTGAAAGACAAAAGTAAAGAGTCCTGGTTCTTTTTGGACACAGGTTACACCTTCTGTTTTCCACGCCTTCTTCATTGTGGAGAGAAAAGCAGGGAAGTTAACATTTGGTTTAGAGTATAATTTGCCAAAGAGAGTGCGGTTACATTCATCTCTTTTTTGTGGAGGTATCTCAGTGAACACTTCAACAACATCGTTCTCGGACCATAAATGACCGAGACTTTTACATAGAGCTGCCACTCTCAATTCATTCTCTTCCTTACTCTCCATTCACTCTTACAGCAGGAAGTACAATTGTTGAAGAAGATGTGGAAAGATTTTTGGGGGTGAAGCTAAAAAGATAAGTGGCTTGAAGGGAGCTCAATAACAGTCATTGCGGAACCAGGAACAGAAAAGTATCTGAAGGGGTAAGGGGTAATGAAGAAGTAGATAGATGATGCGAAGAAAGTATTTATGCATTCAAATCTTCCTTTTCCTCCTCTTGCAACTTTTGCCAAAAGTCTAATGAGAAAAAAATACCCATCTCTATCATCAACAGGATTCCACTGCGACAAAAAGGATTACGAAGCCCTTTGGAAGAATGTGGATAAACATCATAAAGTATCGTCAAAAGCCAGTAGCCATCCTCCCAACCCACAGCAACAACAGATCCAAAATCCCAATGAGGAATGAAAAGAGACAGCCGAAAATCCACTCACATCAGTAGAAATCCATGAGCCCAATCTAACATCAAGAAGAGGATAAGGGAATCCCAAGCCGCATATGCTTGATCATTCGTGTTGATTGAATCCGTAGGAAGGGGGAATATTACTGTTCTAATATGCAAGAACATCTCAAAACTGAACAAAATCAAAGTTGGAAAAGACTTTTTTTTTGGGTTTTTCGATATTAGGACGCCAAAGAGAAAGGAAAAAAGTTGCAGAAGATCAAGTTGGGTTTAGCGTTTATAAATGGGAAACGCTACCATGAGGGTAGAGAAGAGCTCTCAGGGGCGAGAGAGAAGGGTATATCTCCAATACGATGCCGTATAATTAAGTGGATAAATTGACCCAAACTTGACACGGCTCTAATTTTGACCCAAAAAATTGAGCCGATTTTGTAAAATCTAGAAAAGGTGTCTAGAAATTTCAAAATCCCACCAAATTTAACAAATAGATAGTTAATTTTGTTATTGACAACTTTCACATTTTGAATTTTTTTTCTCCAAATAAGCCCTTCCTTGTGGGATAATTGCAGATTTTCTTGGGGACTTAAATAAAAATAGCTCTATAGGCCGAGACTGACCTTGTTTGATGGTTAACCAAATTAGCCCCTAACTTTTGCTATATGGTCCTACAAATTTCTAGTCTACCCTCTTAGACAGCAATGAACAAAATTTCAATTTTAAGTTTTTGCAAAAAGTGACTCTAACTATTCGAAATTTGAAAAGCGAAATCGGTTAGATCATGAACTAGATAAACAGATCAAACTCAGGATTTGGTTGTCCGTTTTGGTTGCATTGCACCAATCAAACAACCTCGGAATTTTACTAAATTTTATGGCTAGAAAGATTGAAATATTGCCTACAACTTTCATGGGGACAAAATTTTCAGATTAGGAACCAAAAAAGAAAAAAATCAGAGAATAGAACAAGGTTGATCCAAAAAAGAGAATTATAGATCGAACTCTAAAATTTCAATTTCTAATCTTATATTTCAAAATTACTTTGATCTAGCAAATGACTTCCAATTTCAAATTATAACCCATCAAATTGAATCATTGGATGTTAGGATCACTTCATTAGTAGAAATATTTTTCTAATTTCGAAGTTAATTAGGTCACATCATCTAATTAAGCTCAATGACTCTGTGGACTCCAAATATACTTGACATCCTAGCATGCACGGAACTATCATCCATTGATTCCAAAACAAGGATTGCTCAATTTACATTGATCTAAGCACTCATTCTTGACTAAAACATGTTGAAATGGCTTAGCCAGAAATCTCAAACCTAACATGCTTCGGGTAATAATTAATCAAGCTTTTGTGTACCAACCTTGATTATTGATTCCTTGACATATGATTGAGCAATCTGGCCAACGCTATAGCTTCAAGGATTCTATGGATTGGCCACGGAGAGTTTAGCAAGTGGCTGAAATGTGTAAACAAATGGTAAGATACTCAACATGATAAGCTTGGAATAAATAATCAAAAGAAATTGATAAGTTGAAGATGATCTAGCGGTAATCCAAGTGAACTCTAGCCACAAGGATGTCAAGGATAAGTACGGTAGTGGTGTTGCAAGGCTACGACCACTAAGGGAGGCCACTAGACAGCTGGTGGAACTCGCTAGACTAACTACTAGCATGGAACACGAGGAAGAAGACCGAGAGGGAAATCGGCCAATTACATGGCCGGTCGGTGGTCTTCAAGCAAGGCTTTGATGACATATATCACAGGGACACCTCAAGGATGGTTGGCAAGCTGATGGTGGTCCAATTGGCCGGTGATGGTGATGATGTGGCTCCACTGAGAGGTGAATAATGGCTGAAGCCCAAATTTTGGAGGGAAAAATGGATATGTACTCCCTTTCATCCATTGGATTGATCCAATAGCTTAAATTTGATCCTTAAACTTTAAGAAATCACCTTATTGGCTTGTTTTATGTCACAAGGACCAATGAGGTGTTAAATCAATAGCCAGGATGAGCTTATGATTCGATCAAGATCAATTCTTTATTCATTAAGGAATGTTATCATTGATTGCTTTCAAATGACAAGGATGAAGGCATTTTGGTCATTTTCACCAAATGAGGGTTTTTTTTTAGTAATTTTCTACACATGGAGAGGGGCTAGTTGGTGACTATGGGTCCATTTTGTAACACTTCTGTTCGATATTTCAGACATAGTCATTTTCTATTTTTATTTTCTAGAACAATTTTTGAATAAAAGAACACATTTGGTAACTACACACAACTTCTATTGTTGGAATGGAAAAATAATAGAAATGCGTTTGATACGATCCATAATTTTTTTTTTTTTTTTTTTTGTAACGTAGAATTTCTTTTAATTTTTTAAGATTTTTTTATCGGTTATTCTTCCTTACTTTGGTCACCACTCGACAACAGCTGGCTTGGCCTTTGGCAAGCGTTGTTGGTAGTGGTCGGCGATTAGCAGTAGCGGGTGGTAGTGGTCGAACAACGGCAGGTGGCGATGGGGGCCAAGGAGGAAGAAAATAAAAGAAAAAGAAAAAGAAAAAGAAAAAGAAAAAGAACTTATTTCTAGAAATTATTCCTAAGAACAAAAAGTTACTTTTTTCTACTTATTTTTATGACAAATATATTCTTTGGCCATTTTTCCATTTTGGAAAATAAAAAAATTAGTTGACGTTATCAAATGGATTTTTTTTTTTTTTTTTTTATTTCAAAAAAAAAAAATAGAAATTGGGAGAGATAGAAACATTGCCAAATAGGCCCCAAGCTTGCCCGTCGAACGGCTACTCTTTGAGTAGATTTCTCACTGAAAGAATTGCCAATCAAAACGGGTTGAACTTGTTCAATTCTTGGTCGATTTTGTTCTAGTTTTCTTGATTTTGCTTAATTAAGCTAAATTCTAATGATTTTAATCCACAAATCAAATTGAATTCAATCCGATCGATCCAATTCAACTAAGATTAATTTGGTTCGATCAAATCAACAAACAATGCTTTAATTTCTTCAATTTTTAGCATATTTCTGACATGAACTAATACCGATGTGTACAATTTGAAGTTCAATTGGGCAAATTGAACCTCAATTGGTCAAATTGAATGTTAGGCAAGAATGGGTCAAGTGTAATTGAGTCAATTGAACCAACTCTTCATGAATTCATCAATCATGAAATCACCAAGCTAGTCTAATTCCATTCAATTGGTGTGATTTTGTGAAAATTGACTTTGGATTTGAGTTCTACACACAGTTGCATTTGACTTTGGCTAATTCGAAGAATTTATGAAGAATCAACCAAAACCCCTAATTGGGGGCTCAAATTGGGGCGTTTTTATCCTCATCTTGAAATCTCAAAATTGGTATGACAATTGAATGTGAAACGACCTCTTGATCGAATGTTGTAAAGGAAATTTCCCCAAAAAATTGCTAGTGAGGAAGTAATTTTGTTATTGGATCAATTTTGAACCAAAATTCATGAATTTGGGAAAAGTCGGTTCTTGATTGTTTTTTTACAAAATTTACAAATTCAAAGTTAAATTAAGGTAAAAAGGAGTTGATTTGATGACTTTTCAACTTTTCAATTTTTTTTGGAAAATTATAACTAATGGTTGACCAAAAAGTCAGCTCCAAAGACTTCATCGGTTTATTGATAAAACCAATGTATTTTGGTTTAGATAAAACACTGGAAAATTGAAATTAACTTGAAAAACACTACAATGACTCTTTTTGGCAAGAATTAGGTCTTGTCATAATCGAGACCCTTAATCTCAAGTTTTTTTTACTATTGTATGATGCATTGGCTAAAAATCAGATGTCAACAACTTTGACCAAATTCGAGCATTGTTGGAATCTGGTTAATAATTGCTGTAGTTGAGTTTTACTCTAATAGGAGGAGAAGATTGTTTGTTACTTATTTCGCATTGAGGAAATCGAGTGAAGGTGGAATTTTGTTGATTATGTCTTGAATTTTGTTTTAGGTATTCAACCCAAATTGAGTTATGATACCCACATTGAAATTTGTAGTGAATGAACTTGAGAAATTAAATGGAGGTTTAATGTTGGTAGCCATGGGCTTGAGCAACAGCCCATGCCCATAGCCCAAAACTAATCCTTGGTGGGGGTGTGGCCCTCATGCGGTATATATATTATTTTTCTCAATTTAATAGTTTTTAAGGAGAGATAGAGAGAAAGAGAGTTTTAAGTTTTTTTCAAGCCACGTATCATAATCCTTGAATTTCCATAATGGATTTTGCTTCTCCTCTCTCTGTTTTTCTAGCAAGGATTTTTCATGTAAAGTTTTCTCATAGGTCATTAAACAAATTTTGTAATCAATCTTCTAAAAAATATATAATGTTGGTTCATATTTGACAGCCACCCTTTTTTGCTGTCATGTCCCAAAAGCATTTGGAAGCACCATAAATGCGACGATAAGTTCCTTTTAGAGATTAAAATTTGTCTTTTGCAGCTTAAGCAGGAAGATATGAGATTGTACTCTGAAGAGGTTCAATCGAATTTTGCGCTAATCAATCAATGATGTCTGATTCCCTCTCTTCACAGAAATAGGAGGAATGCTCTGCTCATGCCTAAAAATGTTATCAGGGTCTGCTTTGGTCTTGACCTGAACCAACCTGTAGAAATTGCTCCTGAAGTACTTCGAAACCCAAGAGGTTGCCTCCATCAAGCTGTTGACACCTTTCTTGTTCACGCCCAAATCGAGGTCCCTGCAATTCACATAGGCCTCTCTTGGATTGTTGGACACATAACGACCCAAGTAGTCATACAGCTTCCTTATCCAGCTCATGTGCCTGGCCATGTTCTCGGCCCCATCCTGCCAAGACACTGTGTACTGGACCTTAAACAGCATGCCGCGCTGGTGCGGGAATGGTGTTGCCAACTCAGGGACCCATCCATCTCCTCGCCATATAGGTTCCATATCATGACTAGGATCTCCTCCTCCAAGAACATTTTCCAAAGGCCCAGGAGGCCCTTCTCTGAATCGGGGCCCTCACGAAGTCGGACTTAGACTTCAAGTAGCTTTGAAACTGGGGCTTCCCCTGAAGAAGGACCTTCAGGGCAGTCGTGTTCGGGTATAGCGCCATGTACAGGACTGACTTGATCCAGCTCATCTTAGTGCAGTCGGCCCGCTTTAGACCGAGCTCAGGGAAGCACTTGCGCATGATCCCAAGGAGGGTGTCAGTCTCCTAGGAAGAGGGCCTTATATGTGGTTGTCACAATTCAGTTCAACGTCAGGTTGGTGCTCGAGGCCTGGATGATGACTCTGATGAAGAGCCTATCATCGAGCTTCGGTGCTAACTTTTGCCATTTGTACAGGAGCTTTGTTGCGCCTTGTTCAGGGGTCTTGGTGACTGAGAACACAGCTAGAGTCTTGAGGCACATTGACCAATTTCAGCTTTCAAGCCAGGATTATGCCGAAACTGCCTCCGCTGCCTCCCCGAGAGCCTAGAATAGATCCTCCCCCATTGCATTCCGGTCAAGAATCTTCCCTTTGGCGTCAACCATTCAGACATCGAGCACTTTGTCAGCCCCCAGCCCAAACTTCCTCATCATTGTCCCGTAGGCCCGTCGGTGATGGGGCCACTGATGCCCAGGCTCGTGCACAAGCCCATTAGGAACCCGTCGATCTTGCTCTTCTTGGCAATCTGGTAATAGACCTCCCCAACTCCGGCCCCTACCTGGGCCCACGGAGTGCCCTGGGCGACGTCGACCTCAATGGCATGGAGTTGGGCCAGGTTGAGCACAAGGAAAGGCGACTCAATCTGGGAGACATAGGAGACTGCCTCGTAGTCATGGGCCCCACTCCGAACGCGGTTGGCAAGCCCAAGCTGCCTCGAGCAGAGGACAGCAGCCTGGAGAAGGACCTCTGACAGCGGGGTGAAGATGATCATGGGCTTGGTCACCGTCAGGAGTAAGTACCGGAGCTTGTTCGCGGTTGAGTTGAGGACAGACGATGAGGAAGAGACATTATTTGGGGTGTAATACGAGGAAAGAGGAACAGAGTTCGTGGAATAAGTTGAAAGGCAATGAAAGAAGGTCTGTTGAATCGTGGAAGTCGCTGATGTCCATGAAGATGATGAGACTAAGAAAAGCAAGAGAATCCGTCAAAGTAGCAGAGAGCTATGAAACGCCATTTTTGGGTTGATTTTTCTCTGCTCTCATCAGTTGGCTCAATTGAGCAAAGCTTTTGGTGGGTCGTGTATGTATAGTGGATTTTCATCGCCTAGACAACGTGTGGATAATCTAATGTGAACATCACTTTGGGTCTTCAAGTTGTTCCATCTATTTAGTGTGGGGTCTTTTGTTTATTAATTTCTCCACACGTTTCTTAATCTTTGCATTTTAATAAGAGTAACAATTTTGAGCACCTGTAAAATGTGCATCAGATTTCCTTCTTAGTCATAGCCAAACAAAGTAATATTCACTTCTTCACTCTTTCGTTCAACTACAATGACAATGATCCCAACATTGATGTAGCCACAAACATCACCGTTGGCCGCGCTGCTAGCGCCTTCACCACCAGCCAACCACCATTCCATGACACTAGCTCCATACATACCGATACAATCAGTGTTGACAAGTTTGTTTTTCAGCAGTTAATTAGCTTCTCAAACTGTGCTTTCCGTCAGCAAAACTGTTGGAAAAGCACCTCACGTCTTACAACTGTCCGGCTGGGGCTAAGGATTAGACCAAGAGCAAAATTTTCTTCCCAAACGGAAAGTAGTCGTGGAGATTAATGTGTAAAAAATAACAAGATTTTATGTCATGCTAGAGTTATTGTAAAGAGAGCCAACTTAATCAAATCTCCACTGTTAATAAAAAAGCAAAATCAATAGCAACTTCAAACTCATATTTTGAAATTATAGTATAATATTATCATATCAGTTTATTCTTTATGAATCATTTTATATTTTATTGACAGTTTGAGCTTGGGCTCATGAATAACTACTAAATATATTCTGTTTGAATATATATAATTATTTTCTTACTCTTGTAATTAAGGGATATAACATAGAGGTGTGAGGTACTAATTACAATGGAATCCTTAGTTGGACGTAGCTCTAGTTTAAGGATAAATCAGGATAAAACCTTACGTCTCGAATTCTCTTACTCACTTTTACTGCCTTTTTTCTTTGTGATTGCATGGCAAATCCTAACAATGATGTGTAGGAGACGATGCTGTCGTGGCCAAGACAAATATGATGGTGGTTCTATCTTAGTTGGAGTGGATGATGGATAGAAGAGGAGGTAAGGAAAGGAATGGAGAAAAAAATGGAATCAACACCAAAAATATAGCTCTTCCCTTCAAATTTTATAGGGTTTAATCATTAATGTGTGATGTGTCAAATTACATTGGGCTAATTTAACACCCCAAAATTTAGAGGAACGTCTACCTAAAAATTATGTACAATAGAGCCTGATAGCATTATTGATAGAATATTTATTTTAATTCTTCATATCTCTTAGAATCATGTATATATCTCATTCGAATGCGCATATCCTTGAATGATTATAATTGGTATCATATTCATAGTCATCTAAGAAAACCTATAAATATGCTGCACACTTGGAGCACACCTGTGAAGTTGTAGCCCGTTGTCGAATGAAAACGAGAGAATATCAAACTTTTGAGGATTTCAAGACTAACCTATTGGATGTGATTTCATTTATATGTCGATTTATTAGTAAGCTTTAAATTTTTGGATAAGGATGAGTAGGTAGAGAATCTGAAAGCCGAAAAAAGGAGTCAGACCAAATGAAGGCCCAACGGGCTAAGCACCTAAAAGGGGTTGCCAAGAGAGCCCAATTAGTCGAGCTAAAACCTAACCAAGTCCATTTCAAGCAATTGGACCCAAGGGCAAAGTTGGAATTTTTGTTAAGTTTGCAAAAAGACCATAATGCCCCTTTTAGAAGAGTTGGCATTGAAGAAAATAAAAACAAAAGGGAAGAGGGTAAGGATAAGGGGGACAACAAGCTTGGATGGGAGGATTTTGAGGGAGGTTAGTAGGATTTCGGAGGGAAATATCCAAGCTCTTCTCTCTTTCTCTTTACCTCTCTCTTTCTCTCTTTCTCTTTACCTCTCTCTTTCTCTCTTTCCCCCTCCTCCCTTAAGCTTTGGCCAACCCTTCCCCTTTCCATTTCACTCTCTTCTTCTTCTTCTTCCTCATTTCCTCTCCATTGCTGCCCATTTTGCTGCCATTCACCACCACCATTTTCATCGCCACCCTTGCTGCCATCTATCCTCACCCTCACGCCGTCCATGCTGCCACCCCTCAAGCCGCCGGACCACCATTGCAAGCTGCCCTCCCCAAGCTTGGCTATGAGCTCAAGCTTCATAGAGCTATGTCGTGGTGCCGCTATTCAAATTGTGAGGTTCGCATTCTTATCAATATCATGCCATCATCACCGTGAGCTCACCATCGTTGTAAACCATGAGTTAACCTTATGAGTATTAATTGTCTTTAGGGATAGGATTAGATTATGGTTAATGGTGATTAGTGTTAGTTAATTATAGTTAGTGTTAAATGAGCTTAAAGATGGTTATATTAAGGCTAATTGTCATTAGTCTTTATTAATTGTGATTAGTACTGATTAATGATGTTTTAGCATTAATTGCATTTAAGGGTAGTTTAGATTGAGGCTAATTGTAGTTAGTCTTAATTAATTGCAATTATTCTTAATTAATTTTAGTTAGTATTAATTAATGACAGTTAATCTGACGGATTAGTGCCAATTAATGATGGCTTAGTTGATAAGTAGAATTTATACTTGAATTATAGGATGAATTTATGCATAATTCATGTTGTTTGAAGCTTTTTATGCCTTGAAAATAATTGCCCAATTTATAAGCCTTAATTGCTATTTTAAAGAAAGGTTTCATGGACATTTAAATGGTGATTCATGAGATGTCATTTTTTTTTTGGTCTGTTGAGATGTCATGTTCAAATGCCATGTTTTATATGTCAATCGGGGCAAGGATGTTTTAAAATAAAAGTGTGCAAAGTTTGACGGATTGAATTTACGCACATGATCACATGTGCTTATTTGACCATAATTTATATGTGAAAATTGCTGGAGTTTGTTATATGAGCACAAACCCTATTTGCATTGGGCTAACTAATGGCAAATGAAATTCGCATAAGTATTGTTGTGCTTAAATGGTCACTTAATAGAACCCATCACCCAATATGAGTTCGGGGACGATGCTCGATTTTATTAGAAGCGGGGGTTCAGATGTTGAGTTATGGTTGAGGCTGGACTGATGCTCCTTAAGAAATGCTATCTATGGCGAAGGTCCTAGATGCTATCGTGCTCGATGGGGCAGGACAATCTCCAGTCATGCTAGAAGACCGCCAACTCTTGTGCTGGCATGACCTAAGGGTCATAATATAATATTATAAGATGTGTTTTGATTATTTGTTAAGCTTGTTGCATCACTATTGGCATATTTGAATTAATAATATTCAGGGGTGTGCCAAGGCGAGGTAAGCTTATGTAATGTTGCATGTTTAGGCTACCTTCGATATGAATTTGCATCCTAATCGAGGTTTAGGTTATTTATTTATTGAGATTTCTATCTCACTTGTCGTTATTTGTTATTTGAAGGCCCATAATATGGAGAATGGTTACGTGCGGTTTGGAGTCCTGATGGACCAAGATATGGTTGTAACTTCATACCTTTTTCGAGGTCTAACCATATGCATGAACTTGTGGTTGAGATAGTTTGGGTGGATGAGGGGCTGGCTTTTTGGGTGGCCTATAGGTTTAAAGTGTGGTTCCTTCGATTGGGGATGAGTGTTTGGCCCGATATGAGGTTTTGATGGATCACTTGGTCGAGGGAAAGAAGAGCAGGTGTGGGATCCATGGACATCAACACCTTTGATGGTGTAGTCGAGGATTCGAAGACTGACCCTGACACGGAGTCTAAGCCCAAGACTTCACTCGGATACTATTGCAGACCTTGACATTAGAGAAGTTACCTTAACTCTAACCCCTGTAGGTTTTTGAAGATGGTCGGTAGAAAGTCGCCCATTGAGAATGGGCTTGTAAATTTTAAATATCCTAGAGTTAACAAGTATATAAATAAAAAGTAAAGCTTTTGGAAATGTTTGCTGTTTTGTTTATAATATTCCTACTTTTACACTTGACTGGGTGTTTATATATCATGCTTCCACTTGTGTTTAATCAAAAAATTAAAAAAAAAAAATGGGTCAGCGACATATCTTGGAACATCGCTACTAAACAACCGTTGAAGGATGTTTGTGCACTCGGGGGTTTGGGGTGTGACAAGTTTACTTCAGATCTTGGTGGTAACTTTTATTTTAGTATTTTGGTGGTAACTTTTATTTTTCGATATTTTGGCGTGACTTTTTTTTTGTTTGCTTTCTTTCCCTTTGTTCATTAAAAACTTTTGGAATATGGCGCTTGTTAAGTGTTGAATATAAAATGTTGCAAATCATTTGGAAATTGGATATAATTTAGAAAGTTAAAGATAATATTTTTGTGTAGAAGTCAAAGAATCGAAAAGTACTAATTACTTCTTTCGAGTTTGAGTTTAACAATGGGGCCAAACCAATTCAGGCTTACGATAGAAGCAAAATGTGGCTGGACAAAAAGGATTGGAACTTTCAAATTTAGGAGGATAAGCCTAAATTTAACTCCTTTCATAGTCGACAAATCCTCGACAAATCCCTAACCAAAGGGTTAATATAATGACAAAACCCCAAATTGGTGTATCTATGATAAATTTATCTCAAACTAATTTTTTGACCACAAAAAATCCCAAACTTGAAACCGATACACTTGTCTTATGACAAATGTGATAAATTTATCCAAACTAATTTTTTTATGACTAAAAATCCAAATTGATATATTGGTGATAAATTTGTCTTATGTTAGCTTTCGTTAAATTAGATTAATGCCATGAAAACCCACAAACTAATGCACTTGTAGAAAACAAAGGGTAAAACTTGAAACTGATACACTTGTCAATTGTTACATTGTCTTTCAATTCATTAATTTGACTATAAAATTTAACAGAAACAAATTGATGATAATGGTATACTAGTTTAGGATTTTTAGTTTTGAAAAAAATTAATCTCGGGTAAATTTGTCATATGTGCATCACTTTGAAATTTTTCGTGATATTAACTCTTAACCAAGTCGATGATATAACTTTAGTCGCACCATAAAGCTATCCTGATTTTGTTAATTTGCTGAAAAAAATTACGTGCACACCCACCAATCAAAACACCACTCATATGTTCTCTCTCTCTCTCCCTTTCTGCCAATGTGATGGACCAAAGCGACTCATTATTGAATCGCCGAAGCCACCGCGACCGCCGAGAAAACCACTAGCACAGCGGTTTCTCTCTCTCTCTCTGCTTGCTAATTCTTTGTAGTCGATCACTGCAAATCAGGGTCGTTGACCTTGGATATGTGGCCGTTTGTCATGGAAGACCTTTAACGTCGGAAGTCATTGTCCTTGACCTCTGAAATTGAGAGAGAGAGAGAGAGGGAAGCTTCGATGGATAGGCGACGATGCTGTCGTGGCCAAGGCAGACATGACGGTGGTTCTATCTTAGTTGGAGTGGACGATGCGAAGAAGAAGAGGTAAGAAAAGTAAAGGATTAAAAAGAAAGGAATCAACACCAAAATTATCTCTTCCCTTCAAAGTTTTCAGGGTTTAATAATTGATGTGTCAATTAGACAGGGCTAATTTAACACCTTTAAATTGAGAGGAACATCTACTTGAAAATTATGTACAAAAGAGCCTGATAGTGTTATTGTTAGGATAGTTATCTTGATTCTTTATTTCTTTCAAGATTATGCATATATCTCATTCAATTGTAAATATCCTTAAATGATTATAATTGGTATTATATTCATAATGATCTAATAGAACCTATAAATAAGATGAACACCCGGAGCACACTTCAATCTTCTTGGTCTCGTTTGGTGGGACGTTGTTGCCTACAGCGCAGCCACGTCAACGTGCAGTCGGTGTAGCTTGCTCTGCAGTCACGTCAGCCTCTTTTGCAATCCTACCTCGCAGCCACGTCAAGCTCCTATTGTCCCTGGACCTGCGCCTCCGCAGCCACGTCAACCTCAGCCCGTTGTCGGTTGAAAACGAGAGAAGTAGCGGAGAGCGAAGATAAAATGGAATAATTTAAGCTTGTATACTGTACTATTGGCGAAACGCCCTCTGATGAGACGTGTGGGTTCGTTAAAAGAAAGGGCAAAAACAAAAGGATAATGTTTGGCAAGATGGTGCAAACATTAGTTGCATGTCCCTTTCAAATTCCAAAGGCACTAACAACTTCTGAGATTGAAAAAAATTGAAGGATCGATGAATAATTCAATTCTTTTAAAAAGGGATATATATATATATATATATATATATATATATATTGATACTAAAAATGACCAACTCTTGATTGATATCATTGAGTATCAAATTCAGTTCAGGAGAACAAATTTGGGTCAAAGTAGAAGTTATCAATGAACAAACCAATCCGCGAGCTATATACTCATCAATAGTACATGATGTTGACACGACAAGATGGTGAGGTTGTTAATGAAATGATTCACCTGTTGATAATTTGAAGGAAATCAACAAACCCCTGACAAAGTTGTTGATAGTAAACGATATGCTAAGTGTTTTAGCGGTATCATTTATGAATAACAGAAATTTGTCAACAAATTAGTTGAAGAGGAAGACGATGAATTTACATGAATACATGATTTCTAGGCAAATGTGCCTATAATTTCGGAGTATGTAAAATTATGTGAATAATCATTATTCGATGAAAGAGGATCATGCTTGGAATCTTGTAAAGCTTAACTGATAATCGTAACTCTAGATAGTGCTAAAATGTTATTAGCGGATCCAAAACTCATTACTGTTTGTAAATAATTACTCATGGTGGGGTATAAAATCCCATGTTTAATCATTGGGAGGATCATCAATCAGCATCAAAACATATGTTTTTCTTTCCTTTCTTCTTTACTCTTTCTGCTAATTTAACCTTCTCAGCACATTTAAATTTCCTCATTTTTTATATTCTCATAATCTTTTTATACCCGTACTTGAAATTCAATATTTCTACCTTTACACCATTTGCGTTGTTATCCATTATCGATAAATCTACCCTCAAGTACGATTCCTTTCTCGGCATTCCCATTGCGAAATGCTGCAGAGATCTGTTATTTTCAGATTTAGGTGAAATAAATGTAACAATACTTTGATGTCGTTTTCTAAACAAATTGTATGATCCATCTTCCAAAAAATATACAACGTTGGTTCATATTCGACAGCCACCCTTTTTCGCCATAGCATCCCTAAAGCATTTGGAAGCACCATATATGCGATGACAAGTTCTTTTTAGGGATTAAAATTTTTCTTTTACAGCTTAAGCAGGAAGATATGAGATCAAACTCTGGAGGTCCCATCAAATCTCGCACTAATTATAATTCCAGATATCATTGAAGGTTCCCACACCAACTTAAAAGCAGCGCCTGCTAATTCTCAAGTCTCCCAGAGAGGCAGCAGCCATTTGCATGCCTGACACAATGTTTCCTCCGGTCCATTTATATATATATATTTCTTAATTTTTCCATTTTCAAACCTTAGAAGACCGGATTACATTAATTAATAAACTAAGAGGGCAACAGGGAAAATACGAAATTGTACGTCGGACACCTAAGTTTCATCACATATAAAATCATGAAGCGCAACGTTCTTAGTGCCGAACATGATGACACATCAAAATTGGAATCATGAAATTAGCATCTTCATATTTGATTCCTTCACTTGAAGAAGAAGAAAAAAAGAATTCAAAGAGCAAGACCAACTTATGCGATTAAAGAAAGGGAGAGAGAGAAAAGAAAAAAGATAAAAGAAAAAAATAATAAAGTCGGAGCTTTCGACCTTAAGCTTCCATTATTCTTTACCATTAGGAGGAATCATCATCGATCACTGATGGTCCGATCAGAATTGTCACAAGTGCCGAGGCCAAGGCGATGAAAGTGAGAGGGGTAGGTAAGGTGCGTCGGTTGCTTCCGGTCGAAGGAATCTCTTCCTTCACAGGAACAGGAATAGGAGGAACGCTCTGCTCATGCCTAAAGAAGTTTTCAGGGTCTACCCTGGTCTTGACCTGAACCAACCTGTAGAAATTGCTCTTGAAATACTTCAAACCCCAAGAACTTGCCTCCATCAAGCTGGTGACACCTTTCTTGTTCATGCCCAAATCAAAGTCCCTGTAATTCACATAGGCCTCTCTAGGATTCTTGGACACATAAGGTCCCATGTAGTCATACAGCTTCCTGATCCAGCTCATGTACCTGGCCATGTTCTCCGCCCCATCCTGCCAAGACACTGAATACTGGATCTTAAACAGCGTGCCGCGCCGGTGCGGGAATGGTGTTGCTGACTCAGGGACGCGGTCCATCTCCCCGCCGTATGGGTTCCATATCATGAGTGGGATCTCCTCCTCCAAGAACATTTTCCAAAGGCCCAAGAGGCCCTTCTCGGGGATCGGGACCCTCACGAAGTCGGACTTGGACTTGAAGTAGTTCTGAAACTGGGGCTTCCCTTGGAGGAGAACCTCCGGGGCTGTCGTGTTTGGATACAGCGCCATGTACAGGACCGACCTGATCCAGCTCATCTTGGTGCAGTCGGCCTGTGTTAGGCCCAGCTCAGGAAAGCGCTTGCCCATGATCCCAAGGAGGGTGTCCGGGTCCCCTAGGAAGAGGGCCATATAGGAGGTTGTCACAGTGCGATTCACCGTCAGGTTGGCGCTTGAGGCCTGGATGATGACTCTGATGAAGAGCCTGTCATCGAGCTTTGGTGCTATCTTTTGCCATTTGACCAGGAGCTTCGTTGCGCCTTCTTCGAGGGTCTTGGTGACTGTGAACACAGTCACAGTCTCAGGCACATTGACCAATTTCAGCTTCCAAGCCAGGATTATGCCGAAACTGCCTCCACCGCCTCCCCTTAGTGCCCAGAACAAATCCTCCCCCATTGCCTTCCGGTCAAGAATCTTCCCCTCGGCGTCCACCATTCGGACATCAAGCACATTGTCTGCCCCCAACCCGAACATCCTCATCATTGTCCCGTAGGCCCCTCCGGTGATGTGGCCACCGATGCCCAGGCTTGTGGACACGCCCATCGGGAACCCGTGGATCTTGCTTTTCTCCGCAATCCGGTAAATAGACCTCCCCAACTGTGGCCCCTGCCTGGGCCCACGCAGTGCCCTGAGGGATGTCGACCTCAATGACACGGAGTCTGGCCAGGTCGAGCACGAGGAAAGGGGACTCAATCTGGGAGACATAGGAGACTGCCTCGTAGTCATGGCCCCCACTCCGGACGCGGATGGCAAGCCCAAGCTGCTTCGAGCAGAGGACAGCAGCCTGGACGTGGGCCTCTGACAGTGGGGTGAAGATGATCACTGGCTTTGGCACTGTTGGAAGCAAGTATCGGAGGTTGTTTGCGGTCGAATTGAGGACGGACGTGAAGAAAGAGACGTTATTCGGGGTGTAATATGAGGAAAGAGGAACATAGTTCATGGAATTGGTCGAAAGGCAATGAAAGAATGTCTGTTGAATCGTGAAAGTCACAGATGTCCATGAAGATGACGAGACTAAGAGGAGGAGGAAAACCTGTGAAAGTAGCAGAAAACTATGGAACGCCATTTCTTGGGTCGATATTTCTCTGCTTTCATCTGTTGGCTCAACTGAACAAGCTTTTGGTGGGTTGTGTATGTATAGTGGATTTCCATCGGCTAGACAGCGTGTGGATGATCTAATGTGAACATCATCACCTTGGGTCTTCAAGTTGTTCCATCAATTTAGTGCGGGGTCTCCCGATTTTTTGTTTATTAATTTCTCCACATGTTTCTCAATCTCTGCATTTTGACAAGGGTAACAATTTTGAGCAACTGTAAAATGTGCATCAGATTTCCTTCTTAGGCATTGTCAAACAATGTAATATTCACTTCTTCACTCTTTCCTTCACCTGCAATAACAATGATCCCAACATTGATGTCGCCACAAACACCACCGTTTGCCGTGCTGCTGGCGCCTTCACCGCCAGCGTCCACCATTCCATCACACTAGCTGCGAACATACCAATACAATCAGTGTTGACAAGTCTAGTTTTCAGCAGTGAATATGCTTCTCAAACCGTGCCTTCCGTCCGCAAATCTGAATGGAAAAGCACCTCATGTCTCACAACTTGCTGCCTCGGGCTTAGCGTTAGACCAGGAACAAAATTTTCTTCCCAAACGGAAGCTAATCGTGGAGATTAATGTATAAAGTAACAAGATTGGATGTCATACTAGAGTTATTGTTAAGAGAGCCAACTTAATCAAAGCTCCATGTTAATAAAAAGAAAACTCATTTCGGAAATCAAAGGCTCTTCACTAGTTTCTACAAACAGACAATCACGCGTGCTCTATTTAGTGCATATAATCACTTTGTGGTAAAAAGACTTCTTGTAGAGGAAAAAACTTTACCTCGTCGTCTCATGTATCAGGTAATCCTAAATTAATCCGGTCTGAAATAATAAAAAGACAGATAAAACATAATTATTACAACTGTTAAATTTTGGTATTTTGGTGTTGACTTTTATTTTTTGATATTTTGGTGTAACCTTTTTTGTTTGATTTCTTTCCCTTTGTTCATTAAAACTCTTGGAATTTGGTGCTTGTTAAATGTCGAAAAAAATTCTACTATTTAGTCATTTGGAATTGTTGAAAACTTTGAAAGTTAAAGATAATATTTTTTGTGTAGAAATCAAAGGCTTGAAAAGCACTAATTACTCTTTTTGACTTTAAGTTTAATAATGGAGCCGGACTTGTTTAGTTTCACCATAGAAGCAGCCGGACAATAAGGATTGGAGCTTTCATATTTAGGACAATAAACTTATGTCTTAAATTTGTCTCCTTTTGTAGTTGACATGTCATCGACCGAATTAAGGATATAGTTAAGTCACAATATAAAAATATCCTAACTTTATTAAAGTGTAACCATATTTGGTGAAATAAATTACTTCTACTCCAAACAATCAAAATAATATTCATATGTACTCTCTCTCCCTCTTGCCCAAGTGATGGACCAACGGGACTCATTATTGAGCACTGCAGTTTCTCCCCCTCCCCTCTCTCTCTCTCTCTCTCTCTCTCTCTCTCTATGTCAAGGCCACCAACCGCTAAAAAACAACCAGCACTACGGTTTATCTCCCTCCCTCTCTCTCTCTCTCTCTCTCTCTCTCTCTCTCTCTCTCTATGTCAAGGCCACCAACCGCTAGAAAACAACCAGCACTACAGTTTATCTCCCTCCCTCCCCCCCCTCTCTCTCTCTCTCTCTCTATGTCAAGGCCACCGACCACTAGAAAACAACCAGCACCACGGTTTATCTCTCTCTCTCTCTCTCTCTGCTTGTTAATTCTCTTTTAGAAACTTCTAGAATTACACGTGTTTCATATGCAATTTTGGAAGTTAGTCCATAAATGCAAGTTGGTGATTCGCATACTTAGTTGTCTGGACTATAATGCAAGAAGACAACTCTTAAATTTAGTTGTCTAGGAGGACAAATAATTATGCCAATTAATGATTAAGTGATCTTGCAAGATCCACCTAGGTGCCGCCTCTCCTCAATTAGACTTGCCACTTTTGATTTCTTAAGTTCTGACTTTGATTCTAGTTTTCAAAACTACTGGATCCTCATAGTTTTCCGATTTTATAGAGCTTTTTGCAATTTTAATTTGGAGAAACTTTCTCATGAAAATTGTTCAAAACTTTTTGATCTACATCATACTTTAATTTTAAATTTTTCTAAGGTGAAGTAGCTGGTATGAAATCTCAATTATTTACTGTGTTAAAATTGCCTAGTGTAGTAAAAACGGCAACCTTACCATTTTCTTTATTTTTTTTATAAATTTTTCTTTTTCGAATCTAGAATGCTTCCATCATAAAAGTTGTAAAGGACATCCACATCTATAACATATTAACATTTCAAAGTGTTTATGATGATCTAGATTTCAAAATGGGTTTTCCTTTGCGGTCATTATATTTGTTCAACGGATGAACTTTTGGGTTGTTTTTCATGATTTGTTGCTCTTTCTAGAAAATGAATTAGACTTGAGTTATGAAAAATGTTGTCGAAGGTTTTCTTTACAACATATTAAATTTTTATAATTTTTCAAGCCCTTTTGACACTAATTTCCAAAGTTGCTTGAAACTATTCTTCACCTTAGAATGGGAGAGCCACATGCCCAAACTTGGAGGGAGAGGGGTTGCACATCCATCTTGAGGAGCAAGTCAATCTAGAGTCTTCTTGACTTGAAGATAAACATGCATTAAATGCTTTTGGACCTTAAGGCATTAATGCTAAGTTGAGTCATAAGGCTTGTGCGTCCCCTAATTTAGATATAGTCATTATTACTATTCATCATTACAAAGATGACTCAACCCCAAATGGCTCAATAAAAGAAGGAGCAAGTGTCCTCCTCTAGGAACTAGATTCGTCACTCTTCAATTTAGCTTGCTACCTCTTCATCCTAAGTTGTTCACCTAAAGAAATGTGATTGGTCCACTTGGAAAGGAAATAATGATTGATTTGCGTATAAATAGAAGCATCCTCTCCTCATTTCCTCACTCCATCTCTTCTTTCTCACTTACTCTCTATTTTCTTTCATGCCTTCTCACCATCGCTGTCACGACCCAATCCTCTGAGCACATGCCCATCCTTCATGGTCATTTAAATAGCGATGTCCGAGGATGCATCGCTGATCCTTTTCACTTTAAATGCGCATGCAAAAGCAAATAAATAATTTTTCCAGACAACAACAAGATGGGATAGAAAAGTAGGGCCACAAATTTGTCAAACCACAACGCACTTATATATACATATATCAAGCCATGTCATATACAATACCAGTCTATAAAACAAGTTCTGCAAAACAAGGGGGAGTTTCATAAAACTACAGATTCTCATCCTCATTGGAGCCTCAGTTGAATACACCGGGGTTCGTGGATAGGAAAGATCTGGGTCTAGTACCGAACCACCGGGAGGATCTGCTGTGCATTTCCCAAAAGCAACCTCCAACACATACAAAGGTATCTCAGATTCCGGTATGGGGCCCTTTCTTTGACCATTTTGATCCTGACGGTACCATGATCTGTATTGATGGGGTAGCTATGAGGGAGACCCCCATCAACCCAGACCACAAATCTAACAAATTCGTACTCCCATCTCCTAGGGATCCCATGAAGCGAAATATAACACCTTTGCTTCGTGACCTTCTTTGGTTGACCAAAATGCTCGGGAGGAGCTGTCATCTAGGGACATGAAAATGTTATCTCACAACGGGGTGAGATGACGTATTAGCAAGTTCACCCCTTAAGACCCGACTAAGAAGGAAATACACTTCAAGGGCTGTCTAAACACAAACACGAGTTAGAGGACTTATCTTTGCCTCCATTCCTTTCTGCAAGTCAGTACAATTCACAAAATCATTGAATCACATCAATAAATCAAATCATCACATTAGATTGAGTCATCGATTAATCGAGCAAGTCGATTCCATGTCATCAAGACCATCACTTGGTCAATTCATTCAACACTATCTATAAAGTCTGATCATATCAAGGACTACTCACTCTAAGTTGAAAATAGATAGTATAACTCGCTCTAAACTGATAAATAATATATTGCTATCGCTAAGCTGACATATCAAGCCATCAAGCTGATATAGTATACTAATAATGCTCACTAGAAGCTGCTAAGGTATACTGCTCTTACTAAACTGACATATCAAGCCATCGGGCTGATATAGTATACTAATAATGCTCATCAGAAGCTGCTAAGGTATACTGCTATCGCTAAGCTGACATATCAAGCCATCGGGCTAATATAGTATACCGGTGTACTGTTCACGCTAAGTTGACATATTAGGGCTCGTAGGCAGATATAGTATACCATCTTGACCATCTAACATTTTCACCATTTTTATCATATTCGATAAAAATAATCGGGTTTGGGTACACAGTTGGCCTTAGCCAAAATACAATATTTTCTCTATGGAAAATCCCACTAATTTCATTGATCCATAAACACATTTTTGGTATTGTAAATCGACGCTCGGTATTTTCTAATTAATTACTGAAATTATTCAATTTTTGGATAATTACTTAAAATTGCGATCACCACTCGATTTGCAAAATTTGGCACTCAATTAAATAAACAAATCACACCATTGCAATCAGCATAAAATTCCGGTCGCCGGCTATCCTAGTCTAATTTCCGAAAAATAATAATTAATTAATTAATTACAAAAGTTAATTATTAAATACCAATAAATAGAAAAAAATGCATACATAGGCTAGAAAAGCCTAATTAAATACCGAGACGGGCCTAGAAAATTTCCGAACTTGTCTAATTAATTACCACGACTTATCTACTTGCTAATTACACTAATCTAACCACCTAATAGGCAATATTGAATTATTAAATTACAAATCTGTTCTAACTAACCACCTAATCCAAGCTTAACTTAAACTAATCAACCTTTAAGCATGATTAACTTTCTAAGCAGGGATTAGTGAGTTAAGCTCACTTGATTAATTGATTAACGAACCGATTGAACCAAAATGACGATAAGGTGGAGAGGATTGATAAACTCCAAAACGGGTGTAACTTTCGAGGTTCGGAAGGGCAACAAAATGGGCCAAACAGTGCAATGGAGACCCATGGCTTTGGATTTTGTTCGAGGGCCAAAGGGGCTACTTTGGGGACCGGTTGAGCTAGAAACGGGCACGACGAGGGTAGGAGGCTTGGACAGGTGACTGAGGAGGTCGACAGTGACACATGGCGGTTGGGACAGCTTCGGCAGATGGTGAGCTAGGCACTAGTGGTGAGCGCTGGTAGCGGAGAAGCGCGAACAGGCGCACGATTGGACGGTGAGCAGACACAGGTCACTGGCTTGACGGGCAATCAGATGGCGTGTAGCGGCTCTCGACGGGCGGCAGGGAGCTTCGGCTGGATGCTGGTTCGGTTTTTCTAGTCTTTGAAGCTTCCTCTTAGGCCTGGGAATGGGGAGTCGACGGAAGAGGAGGGAGAAGGGGACCGGCTGCACAAGGAGGGGGCCGCTTGGCCTCAAAACACTCATCACACTTGGCCCCACCACATAGCCCTATCCTTAGCCACTTTCTCACTCTTCAATCTTCCTCAAGAAGCTAAGTGTCTCAAATGTTGTACCCCACCATGGCATACGAATTTGGACACTTGCACATCAATTTCACTCAATTCCTCTTCAATTCTCTCTTGAAATAATGCAATTCGGTCCGAAAAAATTCTACCGATGTGTCCTAGATCAATTTTCTATGCCAATTAATTGCATCCCAATTTAGCGATAAAAAATGGTCCTCCGAATTTCCCAATTGAAAACGGCCATATATCGACCTTTTGCCAAAAATCTCGGTTTGCAGAAAAATCTTCAGAGAATGAGTCGACATTCTTAAAATGACTTGTGATATGACAAAACTTTCAATTTCTAGAATCGGATTCAAATTCACGGTTAATTTCAATTTGGTGCGATTTTAGCATGACCTAGGCTATCGAGTAGCTTTCAGAAATTTTTAATACAAATGACCCGTGGTCAATTTTCTTTGAGCCACAATGAACCTCTTCGACACATTGGGGACTCTTGGTGGTCATGAAAATCTCGATGTTTCAAATACGGACACAAGGTACTAGAACGATAGAAAAATCAGTCTAGCGTCGATCGACGAGTATTTTGCAATTTGGTGGAATCACCCACATTTAGCCACACATCTCATTCGAACTAACCTATCTCTGATCTCTAATCAATTTTTAACTGTGCCGTAATGATCTCTACAGATGAGCACGGTCGAGTAGTCGATTCCTGGTTGAATTCTCAATTTTAATACATTAAAATCCCTTAATAACTTTTCTAGATAGTCTAGTTAGCTCATAAGTGATCAGCTCAGAGAATAACACTATAGGCGTGTCGCTGAAAGGCTCGATTTATTTAATTGAAAGCAGAACTGAAATTCCAAGATGTCATAATCGCCCCCTCTCCCTCTTTCGGCCTTGCTTGCCCACCATCTCATCGGATGGCCCTCTTTTGGTTCACCAAGGTTCATGAAGGTAAGTAGTATTCCTAATTCATGGCTATGGCGATATGCTACATCGTCGAGTTTAGTCATGCGCTTGCCCATGAGCAGTCATTTTTATGTTGCGGGTCCATTTTGTATAGTTTGCTCATGTATGGGTTAAGATGGAAGATAGTAAATGGATTTGTGCGACATATGATATGTGATCATTAAATGAAAAAAATAAGACTATTATCATATAACATTGGCGGCAATGCCTTGTTCGTGAGAACGGGATGCCTTGATTAAGCTAAGATGCTCGGGTTGAGCCTAAATGCCTTATGTGATCTAGCCCCCAATATGCCTCAGTTGAAAAGGGATGCCCTGATTGAGACAGGATGCTTAGCTTGAAGTTGGATGCCTCAATTGAGCCGGGATACACTGATTAAGCCAAGATATATGTTAATGAACCTTTTATCCATGCCAATATGTTTATTACTACATAACTTAATGTGCTTATAGATAAATTGAAGGTAAGCATGCATGGAAGTTACACTGAAGGGTTACATATATATAGCCGAGGTGAGGCAGTAATATTGCTATGGATCTACCATCGATATTGTAATATGAGTACTATACATGCTAGAGTGGATGATGAAATATCATCCTAGTAGAGGATTAGGGTTTTTTACTTACTAAATCCTGGACTTACTCCTTGTTTTTCAGACTTGTAGGTATGGAGGCCTCACACCAATTTTAAGAGTTGCAGTCACGTTAGAGGAGATAGGAATTCCCTTGGCTTACAAGAATATAAAAGGATAATGTAAAAAGGAGAGACTCGTAAAATGGGCTTGTAAATATATCTTGGCGTAATATATTAGCAATATACTTTGTGTAGTATTTTCCTGACTACTTTTGTGTTGTGTTGTGGTTGGGTGTCAATGTTGTAACATTTTCACATGTGCTTAAATAAAAAATTAAAAAGAAATTGGTCGACAGTGCGCAAGTGGTTTCTAGTGGTTGGTGGTGGGCTAATGCTCTGTGTTGATCTCCACAAATTGGGGTTGTTGACCTCGAACATGTGGCCATTTTTTGTGGAAGACTTTTAGGAAGACTTTTAGGCTTGGTTTGGTTCAATTTTCTTAAAGGCTTTTGGCCTCCAAAGCCTTTTGAAGAAACGTTATGGTGTTTGGCAAGCATTTTGAAGTAGCTTTCAACCAAATACTAGCATTGAAAATGTTGAAAACTCAAAACAAGTAGGAACTAGCTTTTTGAAATAGCATTTGCAAAATTCTAAAACTAGGGTTACAATAGTTTTTTCTTCAAAGACTACTCTCACTAATTCTTTAATTTTTTGGTATTACCCCTCCTTTTACTTTACATCTCTTTGTGCGAAATCAGTCGGTGAGTGTCATGTGACCTAGGTGAGGGTCACCTGGATTACACAGCTAAGGGAGGATGACCTCGAGTGACTGTCACCTAGGTCTCTCAAGGTAGCCCTCGCTTAAGGTCACATACCCTCCTCAATCAATGACCACTAGCATTAGATCTAGCTCACTAGTGGCTTGAGCCCTTTGTCAGCTCCAACAAAAGGTTTGAGCTGTTTTTAGTATTAAAATATAAAAAATTGAGCTAAAGCCCATTGCAAGAGTTTTTTCTTTTTTCTGGTCAAACACCAGTAGAACAAAAAGTCGCTTTGCAAAGAGTTTTTATCAAAAGTAATTTGCATTTTCCCCAAAGGGCTTAGGCTTTTAAAATTTAGAATACAATTGTTACTATTGTTAGTATTTGCTCTGGGTCATTGAGCTTGACATTTAATGGGATTTGCTATTTGATTCTAAGTGAATACACATGTAGAAGAGAATCCGTAGAACTTGTATCTAATACTTTAGTAGGTGAAAGTAGAGGAAGAATTAGTATTGGTATTAGCAAAAGTTATATAAACCTGAACGGACATGGTTACTAGTATAGGCGGTGTGGTTTGCAGGAGTTGTGGCAAGATGGGCATCCTAGAAAGAATTACTTCAAGCTGAAGAATAAGAAGGGTTATGGAATTAGAGTTGAGTTTGTATATGATATTGCAGTTGTAGTTGATAATAATTTGGATAGTGTTAATTATGACTTGTCTGTAACTACGGATTTGTTGAACAATGGATGGATAATGGATTCTGGTTGTTTGTTTCATACTTCACCAAATAAGAACTAGTTTTCTACTTATCAATGTATGGGTAATAGTAAAGTGTGATCTTGAGTGTGATGTCATAGGTGTTTGCGATGTTAAAATCAAAATGCGCAATTGTATTATAAGGACATTGACTAGAGTGAGGCATATTCTAGAGTTAAAGAAGAACTTGTTTTCCTTGAGTATCCTGAGTTTAGCTAGCTTTTGGTATACCTTAGAATGTGGAGTTTTGAAAGTTGTACAAGGTGCCTTAGCAATAATTAGATGAATCAAACACAGAGACCTATATGACCTTCAAGAGAAGATAGTGAAAAAATTTGATGCTAAAACATCGGATGCATATATTCAAGAATCTATATTGTGGGGTGTGCATTTGGGGCCCATTGAGGAGTAAAGCCCAAAGGTTCTAAGTGAAAGATCAGGTCATGACAGGCTTGGCGACTCCACCGCCGACTGATTACTAGATTAAGAGGACTTAAAGTCATTAAAAATAGTTGTCGTGTTAACTAACATGTCTTATGTAGGATTGCTTGCATGTCAAAGTCGCGTGGAAAATGAGGTAAGTCACTAACTAAGTATTACATAGTCTTGTAGGTAAGAATTATAAGGGAAGGTGTGCTTGTAAACCCCTTATTTTGTAGGTGGTGTAAGGATGTATGAATGTATGTGGGGTTATATTGAAGTGCTGGATGTTTAAATTTAAAATGCATGTTTACAAGTTTTAGCACTACATTGCACACACAATCGCAGTCTAAAATCCCAATTGCCCAATTTAGAATCTTAGGAGAGTTTATGGGTGAAATTTGCAAGTGAATGCTCATGGTGATCCATGCTTCCATAAATCAACTTGTCCTGATTAATAAAAGTAGCACTGACCAATGATAATAGTAGTGGATAAACTACTTTTATCCTTAGAGATGGGGACCTTAAGCCTTTAGCATCCTCCTCTTAGGTGTCAAAACCTCACAAGTCCCCATGCGATGTGCGATTTGTGCTTGCCATGGTTTTGGTTGGTGAGACATCGTTCTTGTTTTATCGTTATTATCTTTTCTAGTTTCTAAATTTTAATTACGTGCTTTTAACTCCAACAACGATGAATTTGCAATCATGAATGCCCCTTTAGGTTTAGGCTTAGATAGACAAGCTCAAGATCAACATGATCCCGATACGGAGGAGTCTCATCATCATATGGGATAATCTTGACCTCAAGTATCAAGATTATGTGGAGAAACGCATCGGCTTTCTCCCAACCTTAGTAAAGGTCGAACCTTGAATCATGATGGTGAAGGCATTGTTCCACTTTTGGAATCCCGTGACCTCCACCTTTGTATTTAATCAATATGAGTTGACCCCTCCAATTGAGGAGTTCGTGATAACCATTAGGTTAGGTAAGGTTTCCCTAGGTTTCGCCACTCGTCTTATAGGTCAAAATTTGATTTCTCCCTTGAATCAATTCCTTAACATTCCTATCGATAAAATTAGAGCCATTCTTAAGAGAAATTTAAATTCCATGCCTTATACATTCTTTGAGCAATATCTCCTTAATCTTAGACTTAAATTTGGGAATCAAATTTCCCATGTTTTTCTTCTCATGTATATATATATATTTTCGCTTTGTCATATTTTCTCACACATGATTCTTGTCAAAATTCTTTGTATCTCTCAGTCGATTCAAGGCAAATGGCCAAGGAACTCTTAGAGCCCCACTGGGTCTTCTCCAAATTTGGCTCGTCTCTTACATCCAAGAGTTTACCCCTCATATGAGGATTATCAATGTCATAAAGAATTATGATTCAATCCTTATATTCCACAAAAAGAATGAATGTTTTTAGTCCCGGCCCTTTTCTATACGGTTCCATTTCTTGAAAAATCTCGCCTTGAGCCCAATCCAATGGCATGTTTGATGGCTTGGGAATACCAATGTGCAACTTATTAATGGAATTGACAACCCACCCCCCATCATGGGGTTAATAGGTTTAATGTCATATTACCCTTTAAGGGTGCTCTGCCAATATTGCGTAGTTCAAACTATCTTGCCAATCTTCAAGCTAGGGTTGTACCATATTGATTATCATAATGCGGTCTAAGATGCTATTGGAATATAGTGCACCCAATCCTCACATCTGGGAGTCACAATTGACGATTCTGACACGGAGGGAGAAATGAAGATCCATCATGCAACTATTGACTATATCCACCGCCAAGTAGAGCTTGAGCTCGAAGTGGAGCTGCTCAAGATTCTTGAGTCTCCACGATTCCCACAAGCTCATATTGAAACGCATGAGGATGAAGCCTCAATCGATGTGGAATGCTTGGCCCATGATAACAAGCATCTCCACACCATGTCTAGCTTTTAGGATCTTATTTGGGAATCTTTCATGTATTCTCCCATTTCTTTTATAAAGGAACTCTCTTTGTTTTTCCTCCATTTCATTGCAACTGGAGTTTCCCTGTATTCACTTCTATATTACATGTAATGTCGAACCATTTTGTATTCTTCAAGGATGCGAGATCCTACTTCCCTCATCATTGTTCAATATAAAATTCATCGAGTTTTTCATTTTTCATGTAATTTTTGGAAAATGGGCATTCCAATTAAATATTTGTTGTTGTCCTTTTCAATTGTATAATTTCTTTCTTGATGAGATGATATACGATACTGGGGTCATATACGCTTCTTATCACCATCTCCTCTCAAGAAAATATAAAATTGATAAGGTTTGTATTTTCCTGATTTTCTTTTATCAGATCTAGGGACTCCAATGTACTCAGCTAAAAGCTCCAATGAGGATGAGGAGGAAGAAGATTTGTACTTTTATGAAACCCTCCATGTTTTACAAACCTTGTTTTTATAGACTAGTATCGTAAATGACATGGGTTGATATTTGTATATATAAGCGTATTGTAGTTTGAAAAATTTATGGCCCTGCTTTTCTATCCCATCTTGTTGTTGTCTGTGGAGTTTATTTAGTTGCTTCTGCATGTGCATTTAAAATGAATGGGTTGGCGATGCATTTTGGGACGTCACTATTTAATCAATCGTAGAGGGATGGACATACGCTCGGAGGATCGGGGCGTGACATTATTGATACGGTGTGCTTCCCTAGTGCGGAGTCTATTCATCAACCCAACGTACTTCCATAGCCTGGAGTCTCTCTACATTGACTAGATGTGCTTTTGTAGCTCAAAGTCTCTTTTTACAAGCACGGCGTGCTTTTATAGCCCGACGTCCCTCTTAATTGACACAATGTGTTTCCACAGCCCGAGTTCTTCTTCATCGAGCTGGCATGCTTTTGTAGACTAGAGTCTCTCAATAAGACGTGCTTCTATAGCTCAATGTCTCTCTTAATAAACATGGCGTGCTACCATACGCTAGAGTCTCTTCATCAACTTGGCGTGCTTCCATAATTCAAAATCTCTTTCTATCAACACAACGTGCTTTTGTAACTCAATGTTGCTCTCAACCAACACAGTATCCTTCCATAGCCTAAAGTCTCATTGGATGGTGAGCTTTTGCAGCTTGTGATTTACAAATCTCTCCATATCCAAGTTTACTTTCTCGAATCCTCAAGCAAGTAACTAAAGGTACTTTTTTTTTTAATTCTACATTAGCATTTGCATCATATTTCACTAAATTGCATTAAAAAATGGGTATGTGTTCATTAGGAAATATGTCTCGACAAAAAGATTCATCATAATACATATGCATGGTCAAAATTTAGGTTTCAATTTGTCATTGAATGCAACCTCTACCATCTCATCGTCAAAGAGGGATAGTTGTCCTACTTAGTTGTTTATTGAAAATAAGGGATTAATTTTAACCTCTAAACAAAAATATTAAATTAAATCAAATAGCATATAATGAGCATTTATTATTGCATTTGCATTGGACTGGTGATGGATGAGTTTAAATTGATAGTTCTGAGCTTTAATTTGATGAGTTGAACTAAGGCTACCAAGAGAGGGAATTGGCCTAAATCCACTTTTTGTTGATGATGGAAAATTTGTCTTATGAGGAATGACAAGTTAGGAGATCATTATATTTCGGAAAAGATTTATATTATTCACCTAATATTTTGTGAATCTTTCATATATTCATGCAATATATATATATATATATATATATATATATATATATATATATATGTTAAAGGGCATATTTCTTGGAAAAAATAAAGGTTTCAGAAGAGATATTGAAAAAATATAAGGGAATATTGCATGTAGAGGCGTATATTCAGGGTAATATATTCGTGTGGCTACAGGCACAAGAAAAGGAAATCTTCATGCACATGATATATTCTCCTTCCCAGAGAAATGCTAGTTCATCCCCACCAATAAAGGGATCACCTATGGACAAGAAAAAGAGAGGCCCAATTACATTGAATACTCGGCCACATTAGGTAGACGGCCACAATTGAGAGAGAGACTGAGACAGAGACAGATCATGAGGGGACCTGTTGCAAAGGGAGAGGTTTGCTTTTTTTTTTTTTTTAGGCTCTGCCATTACGCTGCCTCACGTAACATTCACCACTGACAAAAGAAGAAACCGGCCAGCAAACTCCTCTCCACAGCCCACGCTCAAGCTTCATCATCACCCGCTGCCAATGTGCCTTGCCAAGCTTCTAACAGCGACGTCAGCCCAAGCTCTTGCTTCGCTCAAGATCCTGACGCCGTCCCCATCCAGACGTGAAGCCACTGCTCCTCTCCACCCAATGCCAAAACCTTTATCCTCTTGTGTCCATTAACGTCTTGTCCATGCCGTTTGCTACCTCGGCTTGCCCCAATGAAGAAGTTCTAGTGGACGCCCAAATTAGCTCATGTAGCTTCCGAACACGAGGCCCGTAATCCCGATGTCACGCTCCTGCGGCTGCTGAACCAACGCATCATGGATTTTTTGTCATTGTGGCGCTGGAATTTTTCTTGTTGCAGATGTTCTTTAGTCAAATTTCAGGGAAGTCCATCATGATTGCGCATGGAAATCGGTTTGCGATTATATCACGATCGATTTGTGATGGAGAGCTCGGTCAAGATTCCGCCGCCGCTTGGACTATGAAAGGATTTTTTTATCTTTGCCACTTGTACAGAAGAGAAAAGAAGACTTGTGGGCTGGTCTTTCTTCTTTGCAAGAAGCACAAAAGGTTTCCTGCTGCCGTGAATCATTGATTACCCAGGGACGTCAAAGCAAACCTCAATCTCAAAGGCATCCTTGCTGCTGTCCGTCGTCTAGCCTTGAGTCTCCACCGCTGATTGCCGTCCAATACAGTCCACAAGTTCGAATTTGGGAACAAATTCTTCAAATTAGGTCATAATTGTCATCCGATTCTAATGAATATTTCATTGCTTCATTTGATTATTCCATTCAATCAATATCTTTGAGCGATACATGTATTCCCAAATTAGGATATATTTCATAATTCACAATTGCACGTGATCTTTAATTCAATCTATAAGATTTTAAATGGAATTATTGATTCCGTGTGTATCTTTAAAATTGATATGTTGATCTTTAAGGATTAAGATCAATTTTTCAATTTTATTTTGTGAAATTCAAATTGATCCATTTTATTTTCTTGTTTTAATTGATTGGATGATATCTTTAATAAGCTTGAATGATTTGATGATTATCTTACTTTGATTGATTTCTCTATCTCGAACATTCAAAAATTTGCATTGCGTGTCACATGGTTTAGAATTGGTTTTCTAGATAAAATTGCATGATAGAATAATTTAGATATTAAGGCAAGATTTAGGTTAGTCTATTTCCTAATTTAAAACAGATAATTTCTCACTTTAGGTAGATTTTTACTTTTGTAATTTTTAATTACGAATTTTAATAAAAAATACAAAAATATCTTGTGCATTTCATATAGAATTAGGTTCATTAAATGCATGTCATTTAATAATTGTTGCTAGGTCCATTTAATTAAAAATTGTCCATCATTAGAATTAGGTTATTTAGTTAAATTGTATGACATATAGTTTAGTTTTCATTTAAATCAGTGAAAACCCAAAAAAGATCTAAGTAGAATTGTTATAATTAGAGACCATATTAAAGTTGGATATGTGTTTCTCATTAATATTTGTTGCAGATGCTTACGTTACTTTGAAATAAGTGTTTCTCCACTATGCTTGCAATTTACTTATTGCTTTGCTTTACTCACATGACCACCTTGCATGCTAGAGAGAGGTTAAAATCAATACAAGTTGCCATTTAATAAAACATAAAAAAGCTTATTTCTTAAAATATATATTTTTTAAAAATGGTATTATTAAAATGGTTTTATACAACAAAAATTTAATGGAAAATTTTTATAATTTTTAAAATAATTATTTTTAAAAATTTGAATTTTAATTATTTTATTTTTTTTTTAAGAATATTATTTTTCTTTTTCTCTTTTCTTTTTTCTTTTTTCTTCTTCTTCTTCTTTGGCCAGTCACCAACCACAACGACAGCCAGCGATCGGCCACAATCAAGCCTCGAGCTCGCCCCACCCGCCGACGCCAGTGAGCTCAAGGCTCGCTAGATCGGCAAGGCTCGAGCCTCGTTGAATGTTGGCAAGGCCTCCACCTCGCTAGATCCGGCAAGCTCAAGCTTGCCCAATGCCAATGAGCTCGAGTTCGCCCTTCGTTGGACATCGTCGAGGCCTTTACCTTGCTAGATTCGACGAGCTCAAGCTCACCCAACGCCAGCAAGTTTGAGTCTCGCCCGATCGGCGAGGCTCGAGCCTCACCAGATCTGACGAGCTCAAGGCTCGCCTAGCTAGTCGCCAACCATCGCCATGTCGGCCATTGGAAGAAGGAAGAAGAAAGAAAAAAAGGAAAGAAAAATAAAAAAAAATAAAAATAAAAGAAAATTCAAATAAAAAATAATTATAACTTCTATTTTTATAAAAAAAATTATTTTTGTAAAGTTAAAGAGGGAAGAGAGAGATTGTGTGGTTTTGGTTGAAAATGGGTTCTAAATCCAACCCATTTAAGACCCACTTAAGACCCACTTATCTTAACTCTTTAGTTGTTAAACCCATTTAACTATTTTCTTCAAAAAAACAAATGATCCATATAGGACATATTTATGATTTAAATTGGTCATATATGGGTCTAAGACCCATTTTGCCACCTCTACTTGTGGTAAGGTCACAACAAAGACCACGGAGTGGAGAGAGAAATGCCTGCGATTGAGTTTGAATATCTTTTTGATAGTAGGCCCACATGCAACACATGTTGCCTAATGTATGGACTACAATTTTGCAGAGTTGCCACAACTTGGGTGTCCAATATTTTAGAGAGAGAAAGACACGGCAATACATAGAGAGAAATTTTTCTCTAGGCTCTTGGGCTCCAGCGTCGCCGCGCCTCTTGTCCCTGTTGTTGCCCTGCTGAACATCCCTCCAGTGGAACTATTCTCTGTAGGTTTTCAACATTCGCTTGGTTTATCATGCTTTAGCACTGCTTGGAGCTTCATACAGCGAGGCGGATCTTCACCAGCAAGTTCACAGCGACCACCATTGATGTGCCTCTTTTCCAACAACAAACACAGCCGCCTTTTCAGTCACCAGCATAGCTGCACCTCCAACGAGTCCATTGAACTGCGGCGCTTCCCCAACATCCCTAGGCGCTTACTGTGGTCAGCTTGCTTAATGAACCGACCCGGCTGGGGTGATACTCCAGCTTTAATCGGTCCCTTGATCAACGCCTCCAAGTCGTGGGAGACCCTGTAGCAACGATGTAGTTGTGGTTCTGATTTTGACACCTTCCAGCCCACGGATCTGCAAATTCATGCCTTATCTCACCGAGAACCACCCTTGTGCCGTTCATTCATCTCGATCAAGTATTGCATTGGTGACTCTTGATGAGAATCTTAACCAAGAATCCCCCGCCATGAGCTGTACTTGCTAGCCATACACATGAGCATCAAGCTGAGACCTCATTGACAGCTTGAGCCGAGAACCACCATCATCGTTCCCACCGTAAGCAACTCCATCACCGAGGCCCGCAAGCCTTGCCATGGCCCAAATCGCTGAGCATTGCGGCCAAACCACCACGTGAGCACTTCATCGATCACTAGACACCACCATGATCTACCACCGGCAAGTTGTCCTCAAGCCACCTTAGTCCACGTCCATCGAGTTCGAATTTGATACATTATTCGCAAATTAGGTAAAATTTCATCCTATTTGATATTTCAAATTAATTGCCTGGTTTGTTGGATTTTATTATTTAATGCATATTCTCCAAGATTTTTCGGATAACTAAAATTAGGATTATTTCGTAACCCATAATTGTGCACATGGACAGCTGTCCAATCTCAACCACAAGATATGACTCCCATAAGCATGGAAAATTGGCCATAAGTCGCAAAATTAGTATGGGCTTGGAGAGTCCTGTAGCAACCTTATGTGAATCACCTATAGTTCAGCTAACAGAATACTAAGCCTAGACTTTACTCAGGCTCTCCCAAACCTAACCAATTCACAACTTAAGATTCAAGTTATTAATATACAAATCATTTTCATTAGGAGTCGTTACTAATATAGTTTTTCGTTAATTGATTAGAAACTTGAGTAAAGTACCAAAAGATATACTTTACTCCTACATATTAGAAATTATGGATTCGAGAACTTAATTAAACTAGATTACTCTAATGTTTTTTTAGTATCTTCTTTTTACGAAAAATATTATGTAGGCAGCTTGAATCTCTTTTAAATTATCTTATAGCATGTGAGGTGATCATGTGGGTATGCATCCATTAATGAAACATCCAATAATCAAAGCAATTAACATGCAAGGAAATGAAGGAATTACTTACCTTGAAGCAACCTAAGCATTTGCAAGTTTAATTAGAAAAGTACATATTCAACATAAATATAATTTCTAATTGCCACACAATTTTACTCAAATCTTTTTAGGGTTTTTTTTTTTTTTAATTTAAATGAGAACTTATCCATATCAAATTAATATAATGCAATTACTCTAAATGCAATGATGTACAAAACTTGTCTATCCTAACAAGACATGCAATTTCTAATTAAATAATTACAGGCAGGCTATATGGCGTGTGATTTTAATTAAATGAGTTAACTCTAATGTTGTACAATAGTATATATGTAATTACTTTAACATGGCATGCAACTCTAATTAAACTAATCTAGCTAACATGCAATTCAATTAAATAAACCTAGCATATAAATACTAAATGATGTGTAGCTTACAAACCTAATTCTATATGACATGACATGAATTTTTTTTTCATTTAAAATTCAGAATAAATAAATAGCCTAATTAAACAGGTGATTGTATCTGAGAAACGAATCTAATCCATTCCAAGATGATATTTTTGGTATTTTCCATTAAATTCGAAATTAAGAAAGAATTATCCTAAATGAACTATTAAGATTAAGATATTATCTAACTTAAACTAGGAAATAATCTACACTAAATCCTAATCTAAATTGAAAAATGATCCTAATATTTTAGAATCCACCTAAATATGCAATCTACCTAAACTATCTAACTAAACGAAGAAATATTATCTAGCATGCATTCTAACCGATTCTAATTCTGTTCAAAACCTATCCTTTTCTATTAAGAAAGATTACCTAGAATTTCCCTAAAACATGTAGGATTATCTAAGAATCTAATATAATTTAATTCTGAGTTTTTTTAATTATCTTTTGTGGAAACAATCAAATAATAGATAATACTCATCGCAAAATAACATCTAAACAAGACAACCACTAGATATTTCATTCCATCAAATTTTGAAACAAATAAATCGATGATTATCAAAAAGTTTATCAATAGCATGGTCAATTTTCTGTGCAAGCGGGAATTGTATCTTGGATTAGATTACCACCCTTGTGCATGATATTGGGAAAGTTTCCTGATTGTAATGGATATACTCGATATCTCAAGATATGAATTATCGATCTAATATGTGGTGAAATCACAATATCAACAATATACATAACAAAGATTTGAATTAATTTTGGGCTGGATAATAATCTAATCGCTTCCACATTCAAACTCGACAACAATAGAATGTTGCACCCGATTAGGTGGCCGACGTGGATCATAGCTTGGGACCAGTGCTCGACAATGATGCAGGGGGCAGCCCAACAAAAAGGGGCCCCGCCATGGTGGCTCCTCAGCACAACACAGCAGTTCACCCCAGCGAGCTGTGCAAGGCAGCCGGCTCCTCAGTATTTTAGATGAACAATGATTGTGGCAATCGGCTGTTGGAAGTTTGTTTGTAAAACAAACTAAGTGTATGTTTCCTTGTCCTACATAGGAAAAGTGGGAGGAAGTGAGCCAATTAATAGTTGTGAGATTTCTTTTAGTGTATCTAAAGAAAGATTGGGTCTGAGGTAGACCCCACCATACTTGCATATAGGTGCACAAATAATTACACGATTATTAGGTGCGTTTAGCACTTCGAATGCTTGCACACTTGTGGTTTAATTAGCATTAACCCATTTATTTTTATTTTTTGTATTCCATACGGTTATCTTATTAACTTTAATTAATTCAAAGGTTCTTTTTTTGTTTATTGAGAATTTTCCGAAATCATGAAAATTCGAAATTTTATTTATTAAATATATATATATTTGTGTCTCTTTAAGACAACCTTTGAAAATGATACTCATTCAATTTGCAACCTTTCTCAAATGATTGCATTTGTTCATTTTTCAACTTCTTCCAAATGGACACCTTTGTTCATTTGGGCAACTTCTTTCGAAAGGATTCATTTGCTCACTTTGCAATTTTTCATGAAGAGTTGCCTATATTCTTTAAGATTGATTTATATATATGTGTGTGTGTGTGTGTGTGTGTGTGTGTGTGTGTGTGTGTAAATTTTCCAAAGGAATGAATAGAGATTATTTCATTTTCGGGTCTTCTTTCCAAAACTACAGCCATCTTTTTAATTATTTCCAAGAGAGACCCTAGAGAAATACTAAAATTGCTATCAAGTATTATCATTTTGAGATTTTGTTATATCCAAGAGGATATCTACCGGTAACTATTAGCAACTTTGTGGGGCAAATAAATCCTTAAAAAAAGTACTATTATTTCTCAAATTATGACTTGATTGCTCTATTGATTCGAAGCCACATTTTTCCAACAATTTAAAGGATTCATTTTGTTCAACAATGGAGTCAGAAACCATTAAAGTCATGAATCAAGACATGGCCAAACTGGATTGATTCGACGGGAACAACTTTGCTTGCTAGAGGGACAAGATGACATTTTTACTCACTACCCTTAAGATTTCCTACATACTAGATCCTAACTTGGCACTTATAGAAGTTCTAAAGCCTACTATCGAAGGAGGATAGCCAAGTTCGGAAGCCATGGAGAGGATTATTAAAGAGAAGAAGAAAAATACGGATGACGAATTACTTTTGTCGAGGATACATTCTGAATACACTATCCAATTATTTGTATGACTTATTCACTGAAATAAAGTTGGCTAGAGAAATTTGGAATGCACTGGAATTCAAGTATAAAGCGGAAGAGCAAGGTACCAACAAATATCTAATCACAAATTATTTTGATTTTAAGTTTATTGATACTAAACCCTTGTTAGAACAAGTCCATGAATTGCAAGTGCTAGTGAATAAAATCCGTGCCCTCAAGATTGATATTCCAAAAGATTTTCAAGTTGGAGCAATTATTGCGAAATTGCCTCCAAGTTGGAAAGACTATGGAAAAAGGTTGATGCACAAGTAAGAGGACTTCACCTTGAAGCAAGTACAGAAACATCTTCGATTGTGGAAGAGTAACGTTTATGTGAAAATTCTATTTTGTACAATTCCAAGGTGAACGTTGTGGAAAGAAAATAGAAAATCGGCCAAAACTTCAAAGTAAAAAGTGGCCATAAGTTTAAGAGAACACAAAAGAAGAAAAAGGGTTGTCGTTTTGTTTATGGCAAATGGGGACACTATGCCAATGATTGCATTCACTGTAAGAGCATTTCAAAGGACAACAACATTCCGACGATGAAGGCCGATGCAAATTTGGTTGAAGAAAATTATGCAACTAGCCATGATTTCAACCATGTTTTCGAACATGAAAATTTATGAAATTAATGATACAATGGCTATGATTTTTGAAATCAACTCTACCATTGTTTAATCTGATTGGTGGTTAGATTCTAGAGCAATAATCCATGTTTGCAAGTAATTTGAAGAGACTGTCTACTCAAATGTTCAAAAGGTCCCGATGGCGAATAATGCTCTTTCAAAGGTTGCTAGAAAAGGTACGATGGAGATATACTTCATTTTTGGAAAGAAGATTACTCTTCTTAATGTATTATTTATACCCGAAATTAGGAAAAACCTAGTTTCTATTGATTTACTTTATAAGAGGGGGTTTCGGGTTTTGTTTGAATCCGGCAAGGTTATGCTATCGAAAAATTGGCCGTTTGTAGGAAATGGTTATGCCAATGATGGCATGTATCAGCTAAGTATCAATAATAATATTACTAGTTCTACTTACATTATTGAGTCTTCATTTTTATGGCATAGTAGGTTGACACATATAAATATTCATTATTTGAAGAATGTGAAGAAATTAGACTTAATAAATTTTCAAAGGCGAATTTGATAAATATGAAATATGTGCTAAGCCCACACTTACTAAGAAACCATTTCCTAGTGTTAAAAGAAATTCGAATTTATTGGATTTGGTTCATAATGATATATGTGAATTCAATGGCATGTCAACACATGGGGTTAAAAGGTATTTTATTATCTTTGTAGATGATTGTAGTAGGTTTTTATATATTTATCTCATGAGGTCGAAGGATGAAGCATTTACCATTAAAGAAATATAAGGCTGAAGTAGAAACTCAATTAGAAAGGAAAATCAAAGTTCTACGTTGAGATAGAGGAAATGAATTTTCTTTATTTTGTGAAGAACATGGTATTATTCGTCAAGTTTCAACACCATATACTCCACAACAAAATAATTTGACTGAAAAAAAAAAAAAATCAATCTCTTGGATAAATGGTTAATTGTATGCTTTCAAATTAAAGCTACCAATTAATATTTGGAGAGAAACATTGCTTATTGCATGCTATATTATAATACAATACATTCCAAGAAAAATGACATAACCACTTATGAAGTATGGAAAGGTAAAATACCAAATTTGTCATATCATAAACTATAGGGGCGTTTGACATAATACCGAGTACCAGATCCCAGAGAACAAAGCTCAATCCTAGAGCTATCAAAAGTGTTTTTGTTGGGTATGCCGAAAATAGTAGAGCTTATAGGCTTCTTGATTTACAGTCCAATGTCATTGTAGAATCAAATGACGTCGAATTCTTTAAGAATAAATATTTTGCAAGTTTTGAAATTGTAGAAAATAATTCAAAATCTATGGAAATTCATGTAAATTCTCAAGAGAAAGAAACAAATGATTTTAAAGATATGATTGAACCAAAGAGAAGTACTAGAGTTAGGAAACTAAAAGACCTAGGTCCTGATTTTATTACTCATATTTTTTCTTATTGAAAGAGACAGAGATAATAACATGGTAAATAAATACATTTTAGTATTATATTTAGAAAACAATCCTAAAAGCTTTGATGATACTATGTTTTCTAGAGATGCTTCCTTTTGGAAAAAAAAAAGCTGTAAATGATGAAATGGACTCAATTTTGTCTAATAATACTTGGGTATTAGTAGATTTACCAAAATGATTCAAATCTATTAGGTGCAAATGGATTTTTAGAAGAAAATATCATTTTGACGGTTCTATCCAAGCTTTAAAGGCAAAACTTGTGGCCATGCGATATAGACAAAAAGAATGAATATATTATTTTGATGCATATGCTTTTATTTCATGTATAACTTCTATTCGGATTCTTTTTACTCTAGCTTCCATTTATGATCTTTGTGTTCATCAAATGGATGTCAATACTACTTTCTTAAATGGAGACTTCAATGAGGAGATCTATATGAAATAACCAAAGGGTTTCATTCTTCTAGGAAATGAAAGAAAAATATATAAACTGATTAAGTCTCTTTATGGGCTTAAGCAAGCTCCTAAGTAGTGGCATGAAAAATTTGATTCGGTCATATTCCACGGTAGTACCGCTAAGTGTATATACTCTTAATTCACTAAAAACTACGGTATATTAGTATGCTTGTATTTTCATGATATGCTTATATTTGGAAAGAATATAACTGGAATTATTGAAACTAAGAAGTATTTAACTTCTACATTTAAAATGAAGAAGTTTAGTGAAGTAGATAATATCTTAGGTACTAAAATTAAGAAACATAATGGGGTTACTCTTTAAGCCAATGTAGTTATGTTGAAAATTTATTAAATAAATTTCAACATCTTGGTTTCAAGGAAATAAGCACTCCATTTGATTTAAATATTAAATTAAATTATAATACCGGTAGAGCGGTGGCACAACTTGAATATGCAAGTGCTATAGGGTCTTTAATGTATGCAATACATTGTACTAGACCTGATATTGCTTATTCTGTATGTAAGTTGAGTAGGTATATTACTAGTACAGAACATTGGAAAGCTATTATCAAAATTTTTTGTTATCTTAATAAAACTAAAAATTTAGAATTGTTGTATAGTAATTATTCAACTATATTAGAAGGATACACTAATGCTAGTTGGATTACAAGTGTGGGAGATGAGCATTTTACTTCTGAATGGATTTTTACACTAGGTGGAGGTGTTGTATATTGGATGAGTAAGGGTGCGTTTGGTAACGATTTTGTTCCGAAAAACAATTTTTAATGAGAAATGATTTTTTTTAATTCTATTCTCATGAACAATTTCTGAGCAAAAAAAAGTGTTTGGTAACTTTCTGAAATTTCTATCTTCGGAATAGAAATACATTTGGTAGGATTCTTATATTTTTTAAAATTTTTAAAATTTTTAAATTCTTTTATTATTTTATTATTTTCTTTTTCTTTTTCTTTTTTCTTTTTCTCTTTGGCTGGCTGTTGACCACCGCCTTGGCTAGCGATCAACTAGGAGGTCGAGCCTTGCCACGGCCATGCAAGGCTCGGCCTTGCCTTGGCTAGGCGAGGTTAGCCTAGTGAGAAAAATGAAGAAGAAGAAGAAGAAGAAGAAGAAGAACTTTTACCAAACAAGCCCTAAGAAATAGACATTTATAACTCACTCAACAATGGAATCACTCAACAATGGAATATGAATTCGTTGCTTTAGCGGCAACTGGGAAAGAAGTTGAATGGATTATAAATTTGTTATTAAATATCAAATTATAGCCTAGTTCTATGCCTCCTATTTCTATCCACTATGATAGTCAGGCCACTTTAGCAAGAGCTTATAATAACACCTATAATTGTAAGTCTAGACATATTAGTCTAAGACATGAATATATGAGACAATTGATTAAAGATGATACTATAACAATTGTCTACATGAGATCAAGTAATAATCTTGCCTATTCTTTGACGAAGGCTTTACCAAGGGACATGGTAATAATGATCTCACAAGAAATGGAGTTGAAACCCTTTAATTGAAATCACCAATGGTAACCCGACCTTTTTCTAGACAATCACTAGTTACAAGGTTTAATAGGTAAGAACAACTTACTAAATGTGATTGTTTGATACTAACATAGCCTTGATATGAGAAGTCAGTATCATCCATTATGTTTTGTAGGCTGAATTGAATTCTTAATGAAGTATAGTACAAACTTGTAATGTGTTAATAGTAATAGAAACACATGGTAGATACTTCACCTATATGAGCTTAGAAGTGGTGCCACTTCTTATAAAAGTTAGGTTGCTTTCTAGAAAGCTCATGAAACAAGATCAAGTACAAGGCCATAATAGTGCAGAGTAATATAGAACTTCTCATTGAAATAAGATGTTAGTATAAGTGCGGTATATCCAAATCTATTATTTATAAGTGCAAGTTTAAAGTCAAGCTACTTGTCACTTTGATAGAATTTTGAGATGCTTGCACTAAGTAAGTGTTTAACTTGAAATAGACCTTTACATATGTATATTAATCTTACTAAAATTTTGGCTATATACCTTTAAAAATTTTAATTTTGAAATCTTTGTTTTACAAACAAAGTGGGAGATTGTTAGAAATTTGTTTGTAAAACAAACTAAGTATATATTTCTTTGTCCCACTATGAAAAGTGAAGAAGTGGGTCATTAATAAGTGTGGGGATTCTTTAGTGTATCTAAATAAAAGATTGGGTGGAGGTGCATGAATAATTGCATGATTTTGGCGTGATTATTAGCCACACTTAGCACTTTGCACGTTTGTGCACTCATAGTTTAATTAGCACTAACCCCTTTGTTTTTTATTTTATTTTATTTTATTTCATACAGTTATCTTAGTAACTTTAATTAGTTAAAAGGTTGTTTTTTTCATTTATTAGGAATTTTTGGAAATTATGAAATTATGAAATTTTATTTATTAAAATAATAACAATAACAATTTTTTTTTTTATTTCGATTTTTTGTATCTCTTCAAGACAACCTTTGGAAATCATACTTGTTCAGTTTGCAATATTTCCCAAAGGGTTGCATTAGTTCATTTTTCTCCATTTTAACAATGCGGCACTTGGTGTCTTAAGTGTGCTTCCGGCGGTGGTGGGTCCTCCCACTTAAGTAGCATTTGGGGGTTTACGCTTCGGCTATCGATTGAGGCGGTTCCACCAGCACAAAAAAAAAAAAAAAAAAAAAAACAATGCGGCACTTGTATTATTGGGACAACTCTCTCTTCTATCGGAAGAGCTCCTCTCTCTCCTTAGGGCAGAGCTTCCCTTTTCCCTTCAATGGCCGATAGCACAAATAGAACCCTAAAACCACCATGATTCTGGCTTAGCTACTCATCCCAGATAGTTTTCGAGTGCATCCCAGATCTAGTAAGTTGATCACTAAACCCTAACCCTCTCTTTTCCTAGTTTTACATCAAAAAACCACAAATCCACATACGAATCATCACTACGTGACTTTCTCCCCTCTCCATTGCATCGTATCTTTCAAGCTTCTCCCCATAATTGATCGAATAACCATTTTCAGTCTTCCCATACCATCTTCACAAAGCCCCCTTCAATCTAAACCCAACCCGTTATATGTTATTCCCAAAAATATTAAACGATTCAACAAACTCGACCACTCTAACCATTGCCCCTTTGTGGATTCCAATTTTGTTTTGAGTAAGCAAAGAGTAGCGACCCAGCTTCAACTCTAAATAAGCAAAGACAGGGACCCAACTTCATATTGGAGTAGGTGAAGAACAGCGAGAAACCCTACAAAACGGAGAAATGGAAGATGAGAATGAGAATGATTTGCGATTAGCAGCATTGTGTAAAAGCTTAGGTTATCTCTGGTCAAAAAGTGATATTGTTGAGGTTTCGACAAAAATCCCTCCTATTAAAAGGCAGGAATGTAATCTCACTCTATTTGGTAAGATGTTCTCCAAACCTAATGTCAATTTCCAAGCCCTTTTTAAACACAATGAAGAAGGCATGGAAAACAGATTCAGTTGTTTGTTTACAAAAAGAGCTAGGACTCCTCTTTCATTTTTCAATCTGAAGAGGATAAAGAGAGAATCATAAAAATAGGCCCATGGTCTTTTGCAAGTAACCTTTTAGTTTTGAAATAATGTGAACCAGAGATTTCAAAGCACTATTATGATTTTTCTCGCTGTGCCTTTTGGGTTCAAATGGGAGGGATACCTCTAAGGTGGTTTAGAGAGGAAGTGGTTGTTGATTTGGCTGAAAGAGTGTGATGAGTTCTAAAAATATAGATGGAGGCTAGAGGAAATGGTCCAAACAAAGCAGGAAAGGTGAGAGTAGATATGGATTTAGTTTACCCTTAAAATTGAGGGCTATATTGGACATAGGAATAAGAATCTATGGGTGGAATTTAAGTATGAACGACTTCCACATTATTGCTACTCGTGTGGGAGAATTAGTCACCATGCTACAAATTGTGAGGAAATTCCCTATGATCAGACTAAATGGGCAGAAAATAAGGCAGGAAAGTACGGACCTTGGCTAAAGGTGGAAGTATGTGATCACAGCTCTCATTGGGAAGCCTTATATGGTAAATTAGAAACAAATTCAAATGTTGAAGTAGTTCTTGAAATGCCTACAATAGAAAATGGTATGGAAAGAGAGGTTAGAAATGAATCAGAGATACGGGCTACTACAACTCGCAACAAGAAAATGGAAGAATGTTACTCTTCTTAGTATGCAATAGAAGAAGCAGCTATAGATCCAAGCAAAAAAGATAAAAGGGAAACAGATTATGTGCATTGATTTTCCTAAAGTGAATATTCAGATTGAGGCAAGCAACAGTAAGAAAGGCTTAAAGACCAAGAAAACTAAAAAACATAAAAGATCAGCAGAAAATGCCATTCTACTCATTGATGAAATGGAGTTATTGGAAACCCTTGTTCAGATAGTAAAGGAAAGAAAAGAATGGGCTTTGGTGGCTAGCCCTAATAAACCATCGAAGACATCATGAAAATCATAAGCTAGAACTGTCAGGAGCTAGGTAGCCCCCTGATGTTCCAAGAGCTGAGGGCTTTAGTTGCTCTCGAAAGGCCTACCATGGTTTTCTTAATGGAGAATAAGAACAAGGAGTCTATGGTTGAGGGCGTCATAAAATGCCTAAAGTTCCCAAATAAATTTCTAGAGAATTTGTAAGGCACCGTAGGAGGAATAGTACCCATGTGGAGTGAAGAGCTGGAGTTAAAAGTGATTTCCAGCACCAAAGCTTTCATTGATGTTGAATGCCATGATTTGACTAGTGGCTGTCATATGCGAGTAACTTTCCTCTATGCTCCTACAAATTATGGAGAGAGACTACTCCTATGGCATAAATTAAGGGAGATACAATCACAAAACCTACTTCCATGGATTTGTATGAGGGATTTTAACGAAATCTTATATGCTTGGGAGAAGGAAGGAAAAAGGGAAGCTGACCACTACCGAATAGCAGCTTTTCGTAAGCTCTTGAATGATTGCTCCCTAATGGATATAGATAGCAAAGGTTGTGCCTTTACTTGGGCAAACAATAGAGTAGGAGAGGATTTGGTTAAAAAAAAAAAAGATTAGATCGAGTACCATGTACCATGGAATGGTGGGTGACTTTCCCAAATGTTGAAGTTCAGGCTCTACCAACTGTCGGCTCAGATCACAGCCTGCTTCTTCTTGTGCTACACCCTGAAAGTAAGAAAAAGAAAAAACAATTCAGGTTCGAAGCTTATTATTGGCTGGAAGAAGCAGAATGTAGGGAGGTTATCAAGCAAACATGGAATGAAAATAGTTTTTCAGACAAAGTTCAAGATGTCTTTAAAGAACTAGCAACCTGGAGCAAAAACAAGTTTCCTAATGTTGCTGTTCGCATAAGAGAGCTGAAGAGGACATTAACAGAGCTAACAAATAGACCTCTAGAAAGTTACAGCAAGGAGGAATATCAGCATGGTGTTGATCAAATTGAAAAACTATGGAGATGGGAGGAAAAGTATTGGGGGCTTCGAGGCGCGCATCAATTGGCTTAAATGGGGAGACAAAAACACAAAGTTTTTCCATGCCACAACAGTGCAAAGAAGGCTGAGAAATAGAATCACAATGCTGAAGATAAATGAAGACACTTGGTGTAGGGAGCCAAACATACTTAAGCAACATATCATAGACTTTTATCAAACACTTTATGAAACTGTGGGTACAAGGAATTTCCAGCCAGTCCTAGATCAATGTCCCAGTCCAGTCAATGATGCAATTAACACACAATTGATGGACAATGTGAAAATTGAAGAAGTAGAGAAGCGGTCTTCCAAATGGGTTTACTCAAAGCTCCAAGTCCTGATGATTTAAATGGGCAATTTTATCAGCATTATTGGGAGGAATTAAAGCATGAAGTTTTTAGCTAGTATAGCTTTTCTTTGAGGCAAGTACTCTCGACCCCACCCTAAATCAAACGCATATCTCCCTAATACCAAAAGTCAAAAATCCAGAAAGCATAAACCAATTCAGACCTATCAACCTATGTAATTTCAGCTACAAAATCATAGCAAAAGTGTTGGCAAATAGACTAAAGAGATGACTCCCAGAAATTATTACTCCTGAACAAAGTGCCTTTGTACAAGGCCAGCAAATTCAAGACAATATATTGATAGTTCAGGAAGTAATCCATCAACTCATAATTAACAAGAGAAAAAAGAAGTTTCAAGCCATTCTGAAACTAGATACACAAAAAGCATATGACAGAGTGGAATGGGATTTTTTGAGTGAATGCTTCTGAAAATGGGATTTAGTACAAGGTGGGTAGGGCTGATTATGCAGTGTGTTTCAACAGTAACTTTTAGTGTGAAGGTAAATGGGGAGCCTATGAACTATTTCACACCATCAAAGGGATTAAGGCAAGGTGATCCTCTCTCACCTTATCTTTTTATTTTGGTATCCAACGTCCTATCATGGTTAATGCACAAGGCTATGGAAGATGGGAGTTTTAAAGGGATAACCTTGAATACACATTCCCCTACTCTATCACATCTACTCCTTGCCGATGATGCTATCTTTTTCTTGGATGAGACTATTTCAGAATGTCAAAACCTAGTAGCTGTCTTAAACCAGTATTGCTTTGCAACAAGTCAAGCAATAAATCTAAACAAATTAGGAGTATGTTTTAGCAAAGGCTCTAATGAGGAATTTGGCCCAAGACCTCAAAGTCTCAATCATAGACAAGACAGGGAAATATCTCGAAATTCCAACGGATTGAGGCTAGTCAAAAAAAGAGATGTTCTCCTGGATCCTAGCTAGAGTAAACATGAAGTTGGAGGGATGGAAAGAGAAAATACTGTCTAAAGCAAGTAAAGAAATACTAATAAAAAGTGTTGTACAAGCTCTTGCTCAATATGCAATGTCAATCTTTAAAATACCCATCTCGATATGTAAAGCAATTGAAAGAAGAATCGCATCCTTTTGGTGGAGACAAAATGATACAAGAAGCGAGCTGCACCGAAGGAAGTGGGAAGTATTGAAAATGAGAAAGGATGAAGGGGGGCTTGGAGATTACACAAATTTCAACAAAGCAATACTGGGAAAGCAAGCTTGGAGGTTATCTCAATTCCCCTTAGCTTTATGGAGAAGAATTTTGAAAGGGATTTACTTTCCGAATGGAGATATGTGGAAGGTAGGAAAAGGGCAGCACCCATCTTGGGGTTGGCAAAGCATTCTAGTGGGGAGAGAAGTTATTGAACAAGAGGTGGAATGGAGAGTAGGTGATGGCAAGCAATCAGAATACGAAAGGATAAATGGCTGGCATTTGGAGTGATAGGCGGTCCGGCAAATAAAGACGACCCTATACTTGTGGCTAAACTTATAAGCGAAGAAAGTAGGGGGTGGAAAGAAACAAAGGTTCAAAACCTTTTTGAAGAATGAATTCTCTCTATCCCTATAAATCCAAACCAGAAGGAAGATACACTTGTATGGAAAGGCAACAAGACCGGAATGTACTTAGTAAAGAGTGGCTACAACAAAGTGTGTGCACAAACTACAGAAACAAAACTACGCAAAGCATCAACCTCTTTCCAGCCTCCTAGAACATTGTGGACAAAACTCTGGAATTTATCTATCCCCCAAAGATGTGTATCTTTATTTGGAGTATTTGTCAAAATGCAATACTAACTAAAGAGAACCTATACAAATGAAAGGTGTTACTTGACCCAATTTGCTCGCTCTGCAATACCCATCAAGAAACCACTAAGCACTTATTCCTACTCTGCAAATGGACAAAGAACACATGGACAGATCCATGGATCAATCTCAACTGCACACCCAACGTCATCTCCCGATTTGATAAATGGCTGATGGAAAGCTTTGAAGGCAATAGGGACTCACCCAAGAAGGAGTTAGTGGCGGCAGTGCTCCGGTTCGTATGGAAAGCCCGAAACCATGCCATTTTCAAAGCCAAGCCACTAGATCCGAACACCATAGTTGATCTAGCGCAAGCACATCTCCAAAACTTCAGCAGATGGCAGAACAAAAATGAGGCGAAGAAAACCATAGATGTGCACTTACCGCCGGAGAGAGGGTCGCTGAAACTAAACGTCGATGGATCTTGGGTACAAGGAGAACATGTCGGATCAGTCGCCAGAATCCTGCGGGATCAAGCTAGCCAAGTAATCGACGGCTTCGTGCGAGAAGTCCGAGCTTTTTCCCTATTCAAATTGAAACCCTAGCAATCTTGCATGGGCTTGAGTTTCTGCAGTTCAGAAAGGAAACGCATGTGGATGAAGAAGGAACCGAAAAAGTACAAAAAGGAAAAGTGGAGTGTGAGACCGACTGTTTAACTACAGAGCAAAGTATCATGGGCTGGGCCGAATCTCCTTGGAATGTGAAGACCATTATTGAGCAATGCAAAGGCATATTATCCCATTCAAATTCAATGAAGTTGATTCACTGCTCACGGGAAGCCAATAAAGCTGCAGATTAGCTTGCAAAGGTGCACAGAACAAAATCTCTACCTCAAAATTAGAGGTCCTTTCCTCCACCAGCTCTTTTGGAAATTTTATGTTTAGAATATTATCTATCGTATGTTATGAATGAAAGAAACTATCATTTCCGACCACAAAAAAAAAAAAAAACTTCTTCCAAATGGACACCTTTGTTTCTTGTTCACTTCACAATTTTTCACGAAGAGTTGTCTATATTGTTTGTCTATATTGTTTAGGATATATTTATATATATATATATGTCAGTTTTCTAGAGGAACAAATAGAGATCATTTCTTTTTTGAATCTTCTTTCCAAAATTACAGCTATCTTTTCAATTATTTCCTAAAAAGATTATGGAGAATTACTAGAATTGTTATTTAGTATTATCATTTTGAGACTTTGTTATATCTTGGAGGATATTTACCGGTGACCATTAGCAACTTTGTGGAGTAAATAAATCCTTAAATAAAGTAATATCATACCTCAAAGTCTAACTTGATTACTCTATTGATTCAAAGCCACATTAGCGAAAGGAGATCGTAGTGTATTAATACTTGGTGTTTTGGTTGGGCCAACTACTCTCAACTGAGAACTCCGAAGTCGCGATCTTCTCTTGTCCTCCACCCCACTAATATTTCTTTCTCAAGAATTCACGGGCAACTCTCCTAAATTCACCATGCAATATGAGACAATTTCCACCGCTTTGACCAAAAACCAAAATAAGTCTCGATGTTTGGAGGTGTACTCGTCGATGATGAGGTGGGGGGCTGGAGACTTTCAGCTGCACCCGGATGACGGCGGTGAGGCAGATGGTAGCTGAGGCGACGGTGCTCTTTGGAATTGCTTGAAGACTCGCCTGGTCTGAAGCGTGAATAGCTGTTGAGCGCGACGACAAGGCTTCGTGAGAGCTGCTAAGAAATCGCCGGCGGCTGGTTTGCTGCAGACTGATCTGGACTTCACCCCAAGGTTACTGGACGCGACGTTCTCATCTTATAAGGTTAAATTTTGGCCTTATGGACTCAATTAAGCTTAAAGTCCCTTTAATTAAAGCTCATATTAATCAAGTGGACTCAATTAAATAAATGTCAGCCCTAATCATATAGATTTAATCAAGCCCAGAAACTCTCCCTTTCACCCTGCGATTTTCGGCTAGCATAACGTGCAATAACTTGGCCGAATTTCACTGTCTCCGTGGGTTCAATGCAAATAATTCAATTAAGTCCAAAGCCTTCAATTAAATCCATCCACTATTGGTCCAATGCAAATTGCAATTAATGAACTAAACTATATGATGAATGCTCCTAAAAATTATATGTTGTGCAATTATGTTTTTTTTTGGGGGGGGATAAATTAGTTTTTAATTTTCTATACAATTTGTCACTAAAATTCAGGTGTTGATAAGATCTTTCTCAAAAAAAAAAAAAAAAAAAAAACTGTCAGTAAGAACGTCAACCTACAGTTGAATTAACGAAAGAAGATAGAGGATTACACAAAAATCGTTAGGGACCGAAAGCGTACTTAACCTGGAAAAGAATTAAAATCGATTGTCCTGAAAGCCATGTAGTCAAGGCAATCAATTTGCGAGCTGATTGTGTTTGGTTCAATTATTACAAGGGACTGTGGGCCTTTGAATACTTTTGTGCCAAAGTTGAGGTGTTTGGTAATACAATGTCAAAATCTTTGAGCCAAGTTAACATTTCTAAAGTCCCTTGGCCCAATACAACTCCAACCCAACATTTGCATATCAGCATTTTTTGGGATGTTGTCACTTGATATAAATGAATTTTGTCGTTCAATCTTACCCTCACTAATATTTTCATATTCCAGTGTTACCCTTACGAGGAAATGATGGCTAGGACTCACCGAGGAGCCAAAGGAGGATGCCGGCATGGAATCACTTGCAATTGCACAACATTGGCGTCGCCTTGCCTTGGGTTGAACGGCCTCGGTAGCACTCACCTACAGTCACGCAGATGCTCAATTTTGCAAATCTAGGATTCATGGAGGAGATGAGGATAGTGGCTTGGACTCAAAAAGGTACTAGAGGGATGCCGGCAGGGTGAGGTTGCACAACCTCGACAACCCGTCACCTTGGGGGCATGATGTCAGTGGCTTGGGATGTGATGGTAACTTCTGGTCCCTGCGTTTGGTTCAGCATTTGCCAGAAGTCAGGTGATCTTAACATCACCTCATCTAGGGTCACTCGACCTTAGTGGTCCGGCATGCTACACTTGCCTCTGTTCCCAGATCTGTTCTGCCTCTATTTCAAGGTACCCACCCTTGAAATTCCTGTAAGGAAAAATCCCGGCTCAAAGTTTTCACTGGTCTAACCAGTGTCTCACCATCACTGATTGATTGAGATGCATGCACCGTGTCAACTGCAACTAAGGCACCTGAGAACCAGATCAAGCTTCAATAACCAGCAGAAGCCGGGAAATCCATTTACTTGCGTACTACTTTGCGTGTTCGATGCGATGGCCATAAACATATCCTTGTCATGGCAATTTACTCGGTCAAAGAAATCGGGTTTTGTTTATTCTTTACAAAACACCTTTAGCCTAAAGCAAATAGTGTTTATTATTTGTTTTTAAAGAAAATCTTTTAATCTAAAGTCATTTGCATTATACAATGACTTTGGAGAACCCTATACACAGCAGGAAATAGTCCAGTAGGAGTGTTCAAATATAGCTGTAATCTTTGTAGAGTTAACTGAGTGGTCAAACGCTTGGTTCAAATGTGACGAATTCTTATTTTGATTCATGTTGAGGTTTGTGAATGGAACTATAATACACACAAACTGGCAGTTTCTGTGATCCAGAGAGATTAGTTTAGTAGAAAATTCGGATAATCGATCTGCATCTACTTGAAGGGAAAATATATAAAAAATCACAGTACTCATAAAAAAGTAGGTGATCCCAGGAGTAGGAGAAGGAACATTAGACTAGGCGGAAGAATTGACTACCTCCCACATTCCCGTGATTTCACTGGAGAAAAAGGGACCAGATCCCAGAAAATAGTGCCCTTCAGGTAGATATACGAATTAAATGTCACACTTGCGTCCTTGGAGAAAGACCGCTGTACACTTCTTGCGCTTTTCAAGGCAGATCCAATTTCGATGCGATAGAATATTGCTGATGAATGCGAGGAAAATTAATTCCCGATGGATCCAATGTCTATTTATAAAGGTCAAGAAAATAAGAAATTGGAGTTGCTGGTCAAACTATCGCAGTTGATTGATGACTCGATTTAACCGGCACATGCACTATTGACTATTCAGTGGCTGCGATTTGCTTGACGGTTCAAACAAGATGTTGATTCACCGAATTTTCCCCTAATTTTAGATCGTTGGAAACGTGGAAAATCAAACAAAATGTTGACGTCTCTTTATAAACAGAAAACATGAAATGATGTTGACTCATAATGGACAGCTAACCCTTTTCGCGACCCCCTCTTTAAAGCATTTGGGAGCACCATTCTTGCAATGATGAGCTCTTTCAGGGATTATAGGAGTTCTCCTGTACAGCTTAAGCTGGAAGATATGAGATGAATCTAAGAAAATTAAATGGCACAGAGAGAGAGAGAGAGAGAGAGAGAGAGAGAGAGAGAGAGAGAGAGAGGGACAGACAGAGACAAACTGATATTTATCTGAGTAAGCTCATAGTGCACACTGCCTCGCAGTTAGTCAAATGAGGGGGGAACCCAAAATCAAATGGTGCCAAAAAGAAGAAGAAGAAGAAGAAGAAACCAAACACCAGCCACTAAATTATTAAGAGGTCCAATCAAATCTTGCACTGACCAATCAATGCTCTCTACCTCCCTCTCTTCACGGGCAGAGGAGGAATGCTCTGCTCATGCCTAAAGAAGTTATCAGGGTCAACCCTGGTCTTGACCTGAACCAACCTGTAGAAATTGCTCTTGAAATATCTCAAACCCCAAGAACTTGCCTCCGCCAAGCTGTTGACACCTTTCTTGTTCATGCCCAGATCGAGGTCCCTGTAGTTCACATAGGCCTCTCTAGGATTCTTGGACACATAAGATCCCATGTAGTTATGCAGCTTCGTGAGCCAGCTCATGTGCCTGGCCATGCTCTGGGTCCCATCCTGCCAGGAGGCCACATACTGGATCTTGAACAGCGTGCCACGCCGGTGCGGGAATGGTGTCGCCCACTCGGGGACCCGGGCCATTGCCCCACCGTATGGGTTCCATATCATGAACGGGATCTCCTCCTGGAGGTATATCTTCCACAGGCCCAGGAGGCCCTTCACGGGGATCGGAGTCCTCACAAAGTCGGACTTGGCCTTGAAGTAGTTTCGAAACAGGGGCTTCCCCTGGAGGAGGACCTCCGGGGCCGTCGTGTTCGGGTACCCCGCGATGTACAGGACTGATCCGATCCAGCTCGTTTTGACACAGTCAGCCCGTGTCAGGCCCAGCTCGGGGAAGCGCTTACCCATGATTCTAAGAAGGGTGTCCGGGTCTCCTAGGAAGAGGGCGTTGTAGGAGGTCATCACCGTCCGGTTCGCCGCCAGGTCGGCACTCGAGGCCTGGATCACAACTCTGATGAAGAGCCTGTCATCGATCTTCGGGGCAACCTTTTGCCATTTGTACAGGAGCTTGGTCGCGCCCTGTTCGAGGGTCTTGGTGACGGTGAACACAGTCACAGTCTCAGGCACATTGACCAATTTCAGCTTCCAAGCCAGGATTACGCCGAAACTGCCTCCACCGCCTCCCCTGAGTGCCCAGAACAGATCCTCCCCCATCGCCTTCCGGTCAAGAATCCTTCCCTTGGAGTCGACCATCCTGACGTCGATAACGTTGTCCGCCCCAAGCCCAAACATCCTCATCATTGACCCATAGGCCCCGCCGGTGATGTGGCCCCCGATGCCCAAGCTGGAGCACAGACCCATCGGGAACCCGTGGACCCTGCTCTGCTGGGCAATCCGGTAATAGACCTCCCCAGTCGTGGCCCCTGCCTGAGCCCACGCCGTGCCCCGGCGGATGTCCACCTGGATGGCGCGGAGGCGGGCCAAGTCGAGCACGAGGAAGGGGGACTCGATCTGGGACACATAGGAGACTGCCTCGTAGTCATGACCCCCACTCCTGACACGGAGGGCGAGCCCAAACCGCCTCGAGCAGAGGACAGCGGCCTGGACATGGGCCTCACACAGCGGGGTGAAGATGATCACCGGCTTCGGCGCCGTCGGGAGCAAATACCGGAGGTTGTTCGCCGTGGAATTGAGGACAGATGTGAAGGAAGTGACGTTGTTCGGGGTGTAATACGTGGAAAGAGGAATGGAGTTCATGGAATTGGTCGAAAGGCAACGAAAGAAGGTCTGTTGAATCGTGGAAGTCGCAGATGGCCATGAAGATGATAAGGCTATGAAAAGGAAGAGAAGTGAAAGTAGCAGAGAGCTGCGAAACGCCATTTTTCAGGTCGGTTTCGCTGTGCTCTCGTCACTTGGTTCTATTGTTCAAGCGTTTTGCAGGCCGTGCATATATAGCGGGTTTCCATGGCCTGGAAAACGTGGCGATGATCTAATGCGAACATCACTTTGGGTCTTCTAGGTCTTCCATTACTTTAATGTGGAACGTGGCGATGATCTAATGCGAACATCACTTCGGGTCTTCAAGGTCTTCCATTACTTTAACGTGGGACGTGCCGATGATCTAATGCGAACATCACTTCGGGTCTTCAAGGTCTACCATTACTTTAATGTGGGGTCGTTAAATGAATTATTGCAAAACTTCTGGTAAAAATGCATTATTCGATCAAAGTCCAAGCATACACATAACGATTGTCAATAACATTCCATGTAACGATCTTGCCACATGAACCTATTCAGGCGCAATAAACTCATTTTCCTTGACTCTTTATCTGCGGCTAGCAAGCATAAATATAATGACCTGAATTTGATCCATTCAGACTGGGTTATTTGCGAGGCATAAATCTGGAATCTACCTTCCGCTTCTGAAAAATAAGAATCAATAACCAAACCAATTATACTTGAAATTGGCCTGGAACCGAACCCACCAGTTCCAAGTCAGTTCCTGTTCTATCATAGGAGCAAAATTTTCACATGAATTAAATGTTTTCCTTTTAGGTGGGTTAGTTCATCTGGCTAAACTAATGTCTTTCTAGGAGAAAATTTGAATTAGGAAAACCTTTATTCATGATTTAATTGTATTTTTAAACATCTAAAAATAAAAACTTCTCCTGATGAAAACTTTAGTTTCATTGGCTAACGACTTGTGCTGGTTCTTTAAATTAGTTGCCTACTTGGTGTAAACATAGTGGACGAACTGTGCTTGACTTGTGCTTTCTCTTAAACTATCTTTAAATTTCCAAATTTCTGGGGATATTTTGTTAAGTGATAGTTTGAAAAAAATCTATAAGAAGATGTCCAAATGTCAAAATATCTTCAAGTTTCTCTTTGAAAAACGTAAAGTAGATATCAATTTTGACATATTCTCAAAGGAGGTTTTACATCTTGTCCATAACCATCTCCCTTCTGCTGCAATAACAACACTCCGACTAGTGTCGCCGCCACAAACACCATGGTCGGCGGCACTGCTTGCGCCTTCCCCGCCACCCGTCCATCGTTCTACCTCACGCATCTTTTAACTCAACTGCTGAGAGCGCCTCTCCAATATCCGTCCTGCCGTTTACTATTTTAACGTTTGAATTGAGCAGACGAAAGTAGGTCTCAATATACCTCTGCAATTTAGGAGTTTTGGATTAATTAAGTCGCTTGTGGTCTGAGGGTTATCAAACATATCAATACAATCAATGTTGACAAGTTAAGTTGTAAGCAGTTGATAAGCTTCTCAAACCATTCCTTTTGTCACCAACACTGAATGGAAAAGCATCTCTTCCCAAGGTCACATCACAACTAATAAAGTCACATTCACCATTGGCACTATGAATAACAGTGGGGCCAGGCGGCCGTGGGCGTAAGAATTAGTCCGGAGGTCATAGCCCTTTGACCTCTGATATGGGGTTCGCCGCCCACGCAGTAGAGGGAGAGGAGCTGTGATGTCTTCATCTCATGCGATGCAAGTTGCAGTTACAGGTTGAATTATTATTTCATTAGATTAGTTCAAAGACTATGGTGCATACTGAGTAGTGGAGCATCATAGTTGAATTATTATTTCATTAGATTAGTTCAAAGACTTTGTTGCATACTTAGGAGTAGTGGAGCATCAAAAGATGTGAAATCACTTAGAAATATAAAACAAAGAGAAAGAGAAAATGTGTATAATACTAGACAATACTAATTACTAAACTACTTACTGTAGTCCTCCATTTAAAGTGTTATTAACAAATTAGCAGAGAAAGGAAAGTCAAAAAAATCTACCCTGACGGCTCCATTTTAAAGTTCATATAGTTTGGATTCATTGATCACTCAAAAAACCCATGAACTTTCCAAGTTGAACTATCGATCTATTCGATCATGAAATATAATATTTCAAGGTGTTACTAACATTAAAGACAACCTAATACCCTAAAAATAAAAATCCTAATTTTCGTTCTGATCCCAATTATACTATAAACTTTTTTTTTTGGTCTCATCAAAACTTCTTGCTTTAGGTCCAGTCTAAATTTTACCTAAATTTTTAAAAACCACAAACTTTTACTTGGGTCTTATACGTGCCTTGTTAATCCTTCATCCAATCTTGCATGGCATTTCCATGTTATTACTCTAGTTTTTCCCCAAAATTTAAGTTCCAAGAAAACGTTTTTTGGAGATGAATTTCCACATTAGTCCAAATAACATAATCTTGGATTTGAAATATGGGTAAAAATTAGAGCAATTAGGGTAGGCTTTCTTCAATTGCTCATACTCGTAAGAGTCTTCATTCCATTTGGTTAAGAGATTTTTGATTTTGCACTTAGTCTTTGATCTCTCATGCTCAGTAGTCTTCTGTCTCTCGTGGTCAAAAAGCTCCCACTCAGGACGTTCAAATAACTCACATTCGGGAGTACTCCATCAAAAAAATTAGATAGAGGGTTAATGATGGATCTGGGATGTGAGCAAAAGTTTTTTTTTAAAAAAGAAGTTTAGGTAGAATTAAAATAGGTGTAAAGTTTGGAGTTTTTTATGAGGTCAAAAAATAGTTTAGAGTAAAATTGAGAATAGACTTGAGTTAAGGTTTTATAGGGCATTTTGGGTCCACCGAATAATTCAACCACTGAATTGACTAAAGTGGTATCGGTTGTCCTACATAAATTGAATGATCGATTAAATTGCTCCATTACCCCCACCGATAGTATGGCTTCATAGTCGTCTGATTTCTGAAGAGTTCTGATCAGTTTGACTTTAGCGGTCGCATCTATTCATTTGAACTTCTTTAGATATTAATAATTGTGACTGCAAGTGCCAGTTCCTTATCAACATCTCTTGTTCTTTTCAGACCTCAGAAAACAATTCACACTCCTTTGTACCAGTTTTCTCGGAGAAGCCATTCAAGAAGTTTCAGGATTTACTGCCTGAATAGCTTATCGCGCTTTACTAATCTTGGAAGTCCATCCCATATAATAGTAGACATCATTCATAATACTTTTTCTTTTTTAAAGGATTGATGAGTCATATACAATAAACACAATATTGACACATTTCTCAACAGTTTAAATTTTCAAAATAATTTGCAGTAAAAGCATTATAATATATGAGTAGATCTTGAGTTCAAATCTTTCCCAATCCTTTATTCACCTCTCGTCCAGTAATGCATGAGGGAAGTATCAAATTATTTATATATTAAATCAAATATTCATTTAACAAAAATTTTTGAGTGAAAGTAAATTTAATTGGATATGTTTTTGTTTATCTAACCAATTGTTATGTTGATGAACTCAAACATGTCAAGGGTTCAAATCCTGATGCAGCCCTTTCCTCTTGCTTGTTATTCCTCTTATCTTGCCTATTTTCATATTATTATAAATACAATATTGACACATTTCATAACAGTTTTCATTTTTAAAGTAATTCATATTGGTCTCTCAAAATTTTACAAGGGAAATTTTGATCCACGATTAGAATTTACCAATCTGTGTTCCTGCTTTTCCTACATCCAAAATTTCATAACGATAGTCCTCAAAGTTAAAGGCCACTTCGGGACTAGATCTCGATCCATAAACTAGGGAGACAGTCCAATACCCTCAAATTCTATTTCGATTCAAGTTGTCCTAAATCGTACTCGCGAAGTAAGCGTGGCTAATCAATTTTTCACCTTCCCAAAAGAGGGGAGCGGACAGTCGAGTCCACTACCGAAAATCAAAATTGGGAACACCGCATACCTTTCGCTCAATCTTTGCCCCATTTGAAGAGGCGATGGAAGTGAACACATGGGACCTGTGCAATGGTTAAACTCGGTACAGATCGTGGAGGACACTCTACGCCATGCAAAAACGAATAGGGTTTTCCCCAAGGAAGAAAGAGATCAGTGTCTTCTCGTGTTGCAAGCAAGTCCACAAAATCATATTGCTCTTTTGCTAGGATTTTACCAGGAAGGAAGGCGCACTCTCTCGTCTTATATGGTCCAATAAAAAAAATCCAGAGTCATATCATGATGATTTCGTCCCGTCCACTGCTTACTCCGACAATCAATTCGAACATTATGATATGCATATCTTCATTTGTAAAGTTGAGTTGAAAGTCTCAACTGTCACAGGAGAAATTTGCCAGACAATCAAGACTTTCCCCAAGCAGAAGGTTATCATTCGGGTACTTCTTTGGGAACAGGGCTCATTGTTTCGACTGACATTGATATTACGACAAAGGCGGCAGTTTTTCAAACGAGACTGCTCGAGTAAGAATTAAATTGTGGCAATAAAATTTAAACACAGTAATTTTACATGATTTAGACCTGAGAAGGTCTTTAAACTACTCCACTGGAAATGATGGGGTACCTTTGGGGAGTCTTCCCTTGGTGGGGTACCAGCTGATCCAGGTAAGGTCGCCCTACCTTTGCAGGGGGCCCCAACCTTAAAAAACTAAGGGGGGTATTGGTAGCTCTCATGCCAAGAAAAATATAGCGGCTGGGGAACTCCCCGTAAGATTGGACCTGAGTAGGTCCTTAAATTGCTCAAAGGAGGTCAAGGCGGGAGAACCGCCCTGGGGTGGGTGACCCCATACTTGCCTCCCCATCCCCTTGGTCGGGTGGATAGATATAGGCCGGGGATTTGGGGGTCCATAGACAGTGAATGTGGATAACCAATCCCAAAAACATAGCATCCGTGAAAACACAAGCTACGATTGGGCTGGCATGGGTAACCAATCCCCGTCCTTCACCTAGCATGATATGGAGTGGGTGAAATTCCCATGGCTGATTTGCCATGCCTTCGGCATTGTTCCTTAACTAACAGGGCAAATCAATCCCCCTGGTTATGGAACAGCGCCGGCGGCAATTTTTCAAACGAGACTACTAGAGTAAGAATTAAATTGTGGCAATAAAATTTAAACAAGGTAATTTTACATGATTTGATGGTGATGTGCTTACTTCACAGGGGGAGATTCACGAAAATGATTCGTTCTGAAAACTTATTGATGAAAAAAAAACTTCAAAATATAGCACTTGGTGGTGCCATAACGTTTTTTGGCCTAACATTTTCAAATTTTCAGCATTTGACCAGTCTGTCAACCAATCTGATTTGCCGAGTTGTTATTCCTGACTAAATTATTTCGATGAACATTGTTTCTATCATGAAAGACATAGGAATTATGAACATATCTCAATATTGTTGGATTGGCTTGGAATGGTGGTATTTAATTGGACGATCCTGGCCTCGGTAGAATGTGATGCATAAAAATGATGGCTATTGGTTTAATCATAGTCTGCATGTGGCTCATGACATAATTAGCTATATCATTTTGTTGTTCTTCAAGCAATCTTCTCATGGTCGACATTAAACTGAGATTTCGTGCAAGTTCCTCCGATGGTTCTTCACTAAGGTGCCTTGAAAGATCAACATCACCATGTATGTTTCCCTCTACCACTCTTCTGGCGGCTAAGGATATAGAATGCGCAATAGCTTTATTACTAGTTTGTGGTAATGGGTCAATGTTGCTAATAGCATTTGTCAAATCTTGTTGATTTTTGGTTCTTGCCATTGTAGTTTTATGAAATTAATAAAATGTGTCCCACTAGACATGTCAAAAAGATGTTACGCCAAAGAGTAACCAATAAAAATCTTTCAAAATGTGGCTTGATAAGTCATCAATAAAGGTTGCAAAGTGTCGGTTATTGATTTTGGACATGAAAGCAAATGACAAGAAATTTAAAAGTATCGAGATTAGAGACAATCGTATCCAGCCATTTAAATTGTAATGAAAGTAAAGATAATGATAAATTTGTAAAAGAACATTGAATTATGTCATTGATTGGGAGGAGGATTTACAAAAAGTATGTTTGTGGTATTTATAACCCACAATTGAAGATTACACAAATAGTAACTGAAATGGCTAAAACCATGATTATTGACTCAACTACTCAACAATTACTAACTCCACTACTTGACCCTTATCGACTCCACTACTTTAATAGTTGCATTCACAATTGTCGACTCCATTGCTTGAAAATGACATCATCACCTTGTCCATGTTAGCATTGTTTGGTATTATAGAAATTCGCATATTGTCAAAAAAAAAAAAAAATTGCATAACTTGTTCAGGTTAGCATCAACAATGCCACATAGAATGGCCAACATCAATGTAAGCAATTTTCCCATCAAAATTAATTAGATAGACTATATTGGCAAATTGTTGAATGATTTAAAACTAATTTGGCCAAATTAAAATATTTAAAACTAAATTGACCCAAGTGCAATAGAGTTAGGATTTTTATTATGATTTTACTATTAGAAAAAAAAAAGAAGACATTTATTGACTATCCAAATCATTTCACGCCAGAATGTCATTTGTGGAATGTTCTCATTCACACTATTAGAATATTAAATATCAAACAACGTCCTTCATCTAAAAGTACAAGCTTTTGAAACAATTAGCAATGCTTCACAGAATATCACATAATATCAAAGAAGGAGATCATGAGTTTAAATATTCTAAGCCCCAATTGGGCTTCTTGATCCCATATTTCCACACTTTAAATTTAGGCCAAATTCCAATCTATGCACAAGGGAGAATGTCAGAATATTAAATTATTAATTCACACATTTATCTTAAGCTTTTAATACAATTGTCAATGGTCCTACATAATTTCACACACTAAATCAAGTTTAGTGGCTAATGTGGTTATTTGTCACAAACAAACCACCCCCCCCCCTCTCTTTCTCTCGCAACTTCTTGCATCTTATTGATCTCTCATTTGATGTATACCCGCATATATTCTCTTTTGAGTAGTGTCATTTTAAAAAGCTCAGCTTATACTTAAAAAGTTGCATGTGCGGTTTTAATAACGGTACAACTTAGAAATACAATATAAAAATGTATTCTATAAACATCTATGATTGGCATTATCGCTGATGAACTTCCCGTCGGTCGACATTTTAATAAAATTTATAGTAAAGTGATCGAAATGTTCAAGACCAAACAGTAGTAAGTGGTATCTTCACCTGCAAAAATCTGTCGACGGAGATAATCAATTTCATGTGAGACTAAATAGGCATTAAATGTTCCCTCGTGACACTAAACACATATCCTATTCTCTATGGTCATGAGGAAGAAGTCCTTAGTTTTGCAATATGCGCTTGAAAACCTAATAATACTGACTCTAATCCCTAAGGCTATGTCAGGTAGTCAATAAAAAATTTAGAATAGAATAAAATTTATCATATGTTGTATTTGGTTGCTACCCAAGTTAGGATAAAGATTGATATAAAAGAAATATAACCTAAATAAAAAATGCTTAGTATGTTTAATATTTTTAGTTTGATTTGTCTTCATTCCACCCTATATTCAAGTAGTTTTTTCTTAGCCAAATTGCTTGAGGCCTCCCATGGAAGAGGTGCGATAAAGTGGATAGAATTTTTAATATCCATGATATAAAAGTTATTTTTCTCAAATAACAACCTTCTTAAATAATAAAACCAAAATAATAATTAAATACAAATAATATATGAATTTTAGTATCAAAGAGAAAATTCAAAATAAAAAAATCATTATTTATTAATATTTGAATTTATTTCTATCATAACTTAGTATTTATGTTTATTACAGGTACATAAGAATAATTTATTATTTATTAAAATTTTACTTAGGAACAATGGAAGATAATAAAAATACTAATAAAAGAAACTAAATAAAAAAGAGGAAAATAATAAAAAAATAATGTAAATTAAAATGAAGTAGGTGTGAGAGTCCAAGCATTACACTTTCTGGAATCACAAAGGTGAATGACTTTGTTTTCTCTCTCTCATTAGATTTGGCATTCACTAGCTAATCTACCTCGTTGATAGTTCTTTTCATAGCCGAACTATGCCTCTGGAATACTACAATGAGCTCTTTTATTGTTTAGGATATAGATTGTGCAATAATAATAGATTTATTGATGGAGTTTTTCTTCATTTGTTAATTTGTGATTTCTTTAGAAGTGGATCATGAGAGATTCTTAGGGCACGTTTGATAACGTCTCTATTCCGGGGAACAATTTTTTAACAGAAATAATTTTATTTTTTTGTTTCTATTTTCGGGAACAATTTTTGAGTATAAGAATGCACTTGGTAACTCCAAAAAATTTATACTTCAGGAATAGAAATGTGTTTGGCAAACTTGTATAATTTTGTTATTTCTTTTAGTTTTTCAATATTTTTATTATATTTTCCTTTTTTTTCTTCTTTTTTTTTTCTTTTCCTTCTATCTTTTTTTCTTTTTTTTTCCTTCTTTCTCTTTATGGCCGGTCGCCAGCCATGGTGGTGGCCGGCAAGAAGAAGAAGAAGAAGAAGAAGAAAATATTAAGAAGAAAAAAAAAAGAGAAGAATTGTTTCTCAGATTATTTTTTTTTTTGTAACTCGGGAACCCCCATACAACTAGTAGCCAGTGAGGTAAACCCGGGGTGAAGCTAGTGGAGGACCCACCACCCCGACGTCACGCTTGAGATCCCGTGCAGCCAGCGGGATTTGAACTCCTCTCCTCCTCGCAAAGGGTCATGGGAGTCTTATCCAACTGGGCCACCATAAGCGGTAGTATCATTTCTTAGAATTATCCCCAAGAACAAAAAGCAATTTTTTTCTATTTCTTGTTTCTATTCCAAATTTGTTTCCGAAAACAAAAAAGTAGATTTTTTGTTCCGAGAACAAATGTTTTACCAAACAAGTTTATGTTATTTTTTTGTTCCCCAAAACACAAACATAAAAGAATTTTTTTTTTGTTGACCCGGAAATCATCGTACAGCTAGTAGCAGGCAGTGTAAACCCGGGGCTACCCAAGGGGACCCACCTCCCCTGGACCACGGGTGAGTCGCATAAGCGATTGTGGGATTCAAACCCGCTCCCTTCCGGAAGAAGGATTGAGCACAAACCACGCAACCACCAATGGGGTGGGTAAAAACATAAAAAAGAAATTTTTGTTCTGTAGAACAAAAACAATTTTAGACAAACGGGGCCTTACTATCTCCATTTGTATATTTTCAAGTTCATTTAGATTGATATGTTCATATCAATAGTGATTAGGATATGATAAGAAAATATCTCACTTTATTAGTGTAATGCACCAAACAATGAATAAAGTATCACAAAATTCTTTAATTTCATATTCTATCATATTCAATTATATCATAATTAGAAATTTAGACGATCAAACGCAGTCTAAAAGGGTTAAACACCATTAAGCAAGGAAAGAGAAGTGACCAATCTCCAATTTCTAGAAAGCCTAAAGACGATGTTGGTGGTGGTAATGGAGTCATGCTCGCATTTCCTTGGTAGTCTACTGGGTTATATTTTCCTAGCTTGATAGAGTTATTCCTCCCCCAGAAAATACTGCCTTCACTAATTCAGCCGATTAGTCACGACAATCTTTGCACAAGATAGTCATGTCTAAAGACACCGTCAAATAAGGGCTCTAGTTTTGTTCAAAACCTCACGTCCTTGAGGGTCAATTGAGAGTCCTCCATACGTAGGAAGGAAAGACAAGTTGTAATAAAGAATTCTATCATCTGTACCCGTCCATCACGCTTGGGTTTTATTGGAATTGATTATTTTCGCTTTGATAAATAAATAGTAGGAGATTGACGACAAGAGGCACGACACGGAAGTTCATCGAACATTAAAGAAAAACAAGAATATGAAAGTAGACAAAAACGACTGCGAACGGGGTGGGGGAGATGTTGTTGGTGGGTGAGACTTCCGGCCGTGAATTTTGGACCCTTGGCTTGGGCGGAAACTATCATGCAACAGGGCAAATTTCGCCGCTTAATGCGCACTAGCGTGCTTTTTGACTCTCCGAGCACTCCCACATAGTCAATAAAGACAGGGAAAATTTTCTTGATTTCGAGTAGGGGTCCATCTCTCCCTTTGCCAACACCAAAAATGTAATCTCTATTTGGTGCGACAGTTCTCTCCCGTTCCGATGTACCTCGGGCAATTCGAATCGCATGATGCAAAAGTCCAAATTCCTGAAGAAGGTTTCAATCGAAAGCTCGAGTTTAGCAATTTGAACTCTGGCTTTTGAATTCGAATCGATAAGGTTAGGACTAATTTCGAGAAGAGCAAGGCGAAAGATGCTGTCCATTTCTAAGCCACGTTCAGAGTGCTGTTGACTTCTGATTGCATAGGAAAGAAAAGGTTTCTCAGCTTTGTATTTTCGTACTCAACGTGTTTCTAGATTTAACCATATAGGATTTCATGTGGCTTGAAATAATTCTATCAGAAGTATCTAAAACGTGTACCTAAAATTTTTCTTTTGATGATTTGAACCCCAAAGCTGGATTCATACGGGTTTTGTTAGTTTTGGTTTTTCTCGAGCTAAGTTTAATTGTTATTATGCATAAATTTTCATATCCTACTAAAAGCCTATACTCGCCACAACCAAGCAAGGGTCGACCGACCCTCGTGATTACCACGTGAGAGTTAGCACCCATTTAGTACTACAACAGTGCCACTTGTCTTGGACAGAAAGCACATAACCATAGTAAATACCATGTCTAATGGAAAAATTAATAAAACGCCACCTAGGCCTATCCATCTATAACAAAAATCGTTCATGTAAGTTACGTAAAGTTAGGGATTCAAATAAATGACAAGAACATTTTAAAAACCGAATGCCTTTTAAATTATATTTTAGGACTTTTCACGAAATTGTCCCATGTGATTTTGACTCAGGGCCTTCTCCGTTAAAGTAGGCAATCAATTCAATCAATTTGACTCCACGAAATGGTTGGTCAGTTAGATTGATGTAACAATTTGAAACTAATAGTCTAATGAGTTCACTTGGTTCAACTTGAGGTCTTTCTTTCTTTTCTTTTCTCGTGCTAGACAATTAAGCTCGAGTTATAGCTTAAATAATATCAGTTCAAATTTATTCAGACATCCCCAAAAACATGTCCATGTTGTTCTGCGTGTAGGCTTTACATCTCTTTCGCAGCTTTAGACACACATTAGAGACATCATTGTTCACCTAACTTTAATAAAAGTTGCTCATCGTTGTCGCTTCTCTTCTATTACTATGCTTTCCGAGGTATAATGAGCTCATCAAAAAGCATATAAATAACAACAAAATATCCTAAAATAAGAGACGGTCGTGTTTAAGAAGTATCATTGTATTATAAACTCATCGACAGTGACTTTCATTTTAAAATTGTATAAGTTTATAAGATAGCTCCTGCTATTAGGGACAGCCTCCATGAAACCGTCAACCGACCACCGTTTCATGCTCGTCATCAGCTCCGCTTCGAGGGGAATAGGTGTTGGTTGATGATGGAGACGGTCGTAGAAGAGATGGGACAGCGCCATGACATGCTTCCTCAAAAGAAGAGCATATATTTTTAAACTATCACTATAAAAAAACAATTTACATAAGCAGTTTTATCTTAGGGGTGTGCAAAGGAATCAAAACCCACCCGGACAGCCAAAAAGCGGTGGTTCTTGAGGGAACATGTTTGGTTTCCAATTCTAATTTATGGGAACCAATGAGTACCGGTCCGGTTTCTGATTCCATGGACAAATCTGCCCATCCATCCATTTGGATCAGACCAGTTATAATATCATAATATATTAATTTTGAATATTTAAAAAAATTGAAATTAGCACATCTAAATTTTGAACTATTTCACAATCTACATAATTGCTAGTGGAGGAACTTCTACATATAAGATAAGCTATGGGATTTCTTGTGAGTTTACTGAGATTCCCCATATTTTATTCTTGGCCTATCCCAAAAAGTGGGAAATGGAATAAATATAGTAGCTTCTTGATTGCAGATTTGTCATCAAAAAGCCCATAAATCTTTGAATGAGATCACTAGTGAACTTTGCCCGCTAGTTGCATGGATCACTATTCAAAGATCGAGACAATCTTATGGAGCTCAAGCGATTGTTTTTAGGCTTTTAGTTGGTTATTATTTAAAATAAATTCATGCTTTTGGCCAGCACTTTGTACAACTATTAAAATAGCTTTTGATGAGATCGATTTCAAGGATCCACCAGGGAACTAGACTAGACCAGTAGTTCGGTTCTTGGGTGGATCCATAAACTAATGGGTGATTCCCGATTCTAGATTTTTAGAACCGGTCCTTAGGAACGGCAGAGTAGCTACCTTGTTCTCTGTTATGTGCTCTTTTGCATTTACTTTGTGTATGCAAACCCTAATCACGCGGCATTTTCCCTTTTTCACGAGCTTTTCACCCGAAAATTTGGTTGACTATCCATAATATTTCGCGACGAAGGTCACGGAGAAAAAATTGCGCAGAAAAACCGAGGGACGGCACTGTAGCTACATTTTTATCCGTTATGTGCAGTTTTGCATTTATTTTGAGTAGGCAAATTTTCACGATGCGGCATTTTCCCGTTTTGACGGTCTTTTGAGCTGAAAATTCATTCTACTGACCAGAATATTTCGCGACAAAGCTCATGCACAAAAAAACTTCGTAGAAAAAAGGGGAACGCCACTGTAGCTACCTTTTTCCCCCTTATGTGCTCTTTTGCATTAATTTCGAGTAGGCAAACCCTGACGATGCGCCATTTTGCCTTTTTGACGAGCTTTTCACCAGAAGATTCTATCGACTGTCCATAATATTTCGCGACAAAAGTCATGGAGAAAAAAACTTCTTAGAAAAAGAGGAACGGCAGAGTAGCTACCTTGTTCTCCGTTATGTGCTCTTTTGCATTTACTTTGTGTATGCAAACCCTAATCACTCGGCATTTTCCCTCTTGCACGGGCTTTTCACCCGAAAATCTGGTTGACTATCCATAATATTTCGCGACGAAGGTCACGGAAAAAAAAACTGCGCAAAGTAAATGCAAAAGTGCACATAACGGTGAAAAATGTAGCTACAGTGCCGTTCCTCGGTTTTTCTGCACAGTTTTTTTCTCCTGACCTTCGTCGCGAAATATTATGGATAGTCCACCCGATTTCGAGTGATAAGCCCGTGAAAAACGGAAAATGACGCATCATTAGGGTTTGCCTGCTCAAAGTAAATGCAAAAGAGCACATAAGGGGGAAAAAGGTAGCTACAGTGCCGTTCCCCTTTTTTCTACGAAGTTTTTTTGTGCATGAGCTTTGTCGCGAAATATTCTGGACAGTAGAATGAATTTTCAGCTCAAAAGACCGTCAAAACGGGAAAATGCCGCATCGTGAAGATTTGCCTACTCAAAATAAAAGCAAAAGTGCACATAACGAATAAAAATGTAGCTACAGTGCCGTCCCTCGGTTTTTTAGCACAGTTTTTTTCTCCGTGACCTTCGTTGCGAAATATTATGGATAGTCAACCAAATTTTCGGGTGAAAAGCCCGTGAAAAAGGGAAAATGCCGCGTGATTAGGGTTTGCATACACAAAGTAAATGCAAAAGAGCACATAACGGAGAACCTGTTCCTAGTCTTAGGCCGAGAACTACTCATTATCTACCATCAATTTGAGGGGTTGAATAACCCACTCCCTCATTAACTATCAAATCCACGTTAGATAAATTTGCTTGTTGAAAATATTTTTGTACTAATAACGTATGCTCAAATTACTTTATTAGCAAATTTGAAACCCTGAAGTTTTCATAACCGACGATCCTCTTGTCTCGATATTGATGACTTACTAGCCAAAATACCACACCAATAGCAACATAATAAATAGTTATATACTATAATAGATTGCACCTTTAGTTCAATGAAAATGCTTTAGCAAAAACCCTTTTCTGTAAGTATAATTTTATCGAAAAATAAATGATAGTTTACTCTCATTACACGTATGCAGCCGCTGCCTTGGTCAGTAGTACCATGTATTAAATGTTAAATATTTGCAAGTGTGGCTCTACCTCTGTTTTACTTATCGTCATCTAAGAACTTGTCCTAAAGACTAATTAGGTGTAAAGACATGAATAATGAGGGCGGTTTGGACTTGGAACTTGTACAATTTTGACCACTGGATTATATTTTGTTCAATGAGAATGTTATGACATAAAATTGATAACTTTGCAATTGGTGCCGTTCAATTATTATTTTTTTTTTTTGTCGCTCAAACATTTCTTATCTTTTCATACAGGTAAATCGACGAGTAATCCATATGGATTTCAGAACAAAGAGCATCCAAAAGAGAGAGGGGGCTTGAAGCCCTGTTCAGAGGAACAGTCTCACGGTGTTGGGTTTTAATGATCCAATCTGCGGCTTTATTAGGGCCTTTCGAACAGTGGGCCAGCCTAAGAGAAGGAAAAAGAGGAAAGCAGGCTCGGCCCGTTAAGATAAGTACGGCTACATCCCACGTTACTTGATCTTGCTGACCCAAAAAAAGCTCAACTGATGTCTTGCTGTCGAGACTCCATCAATTCGTGCGCAAATTTCAGTCCTTCGACAATAGCTAGGGTTTCAAAATTGCATCTAGCGTTGAGAAATTGCTAAAATTCTCAAGAACTTTATTAGTTACTATAAATTCCTTCAAATATGAAAATATACACTGGCCCTTTGAAAAACTTACTAATAACTGAAAAAGAGCAACTTATATTCGTAATAAAGAAATTATATATCAATGTGAAAATCACAAGCCATTAAATACAAGATTTCTAACTAAGATGTGACTTGATAGGATCGGCTAAAAAATTCATAGATTTTGATATATCTATTGCTTGATAAATCATAATAATAAAGCCAGATATTTTTATATCCTATTATGTCTATTAACTAATAGAAGCCACGTATTTGTATAAATAGCAAAGATCCTATGCCCATGAAGAAGTACTGTTCTTATCATCATTAACTCCAAATCCAATAAACAAAATGGAAAAAAAGTCTAAAATCCGACTACTTTAGAAAATATGCATATTAAATTTTGGAAAAACTGTATTGGCCAAGAAGTAAGAAAGGTTTTCAATTAAAGATTAGGAAAATAAATGTTCCTTTTTCTTTAAACTTCGTTCCTAACATCAACAAATTGAGCAAGCTGAACCAAATTATGTAACCACAACCCCCCAAAAAAAGAAAAAAAAATGATAGAAATTGAACTGCTCGGAGCCATGGCACTTGTTAGGCCATATTAAAAGCACACAAGATAGTTAAAGACCATAACAATTGCAATCTGGGTCTTTAACAGAAGTTGTGAGCATGCGATAAAAATATTTCTTTAGCCCCTTCATCCTCTCATTCTCTCAGTAATAAAAACCAATTTTAAAGCAACTAAACTATTGAGTAAGTCCATCAATAGCAGTTGCTGTGACACAGTTTGCATATGCACTTAACATTGTGCCCCTTTCTTGAGACAAAAACTTTCCAGAAAACCACCTTTTACACAATAACAATGTTTAAATATACCAACATTCAATTAATACCAAAATTCACATCTACATAATTCACAATTTCAAAAAAAAAAAAATTGTCTAATGTTTTCCAATTTCATAAAACAACGAAGGGACCACACGAGACATAATACTTATAAGCCCCATTAACCAAGCTTAAAAACCATAACAAAAAATTGCAATTACACAAAAGATAGGCACAAGTCACGAATTGTGCATCCTAGCTCACATAACGGAGCAAAGGTACGTCAATCCATCCTAGCAACTTTCTTGTATATTGAAGTAACTTTCAATATGTGAAATAACTTTTATTATAAGAAAGCAACCAATTTATGTGGTTAGTGACTTTTTGTTTACCGTTAATATCATCATGTGATTGATTATGTTATTTTCGACCAGAGTAATTTTCAATATGCCTAGTAAATGTCAACATCAAAAAGTAAAATACGTAATGAGGTTAGTAAGTAACTTTTCATTTACTTCTAGCATTCATATGTAATTAGTAATATCATATACCAATAAGTAACCTCCAATATGTTTAGTAACTTATTCCATATGAAAGAATACCTTTTATATAGTTAGCAATTTATATTTTGTTATCCACCCCATTGTGGGCGAGTTGGTTTTGGCGTACGTTGCCCCCCGCGCTAGGCAGGGTTTGATTCCCTAGCTCATTCCGTTGTGTGACTTAAGTGAGACTTCGTGGGAGGTGAGTCCTCGAACTAGTGCACCCCATGGTTTACGCTAAGCACTATCAACTGTGAGGCGGTTCCACGGTCACAAAAAAAAAAAATATTATATTTTGTTTGGCAACTTTTCATTTATAAAAATATTAAATTACAATTTGATTGGTGGCGACTCTATTTGGTATTTGACTTTATGATTATATCTTGATCCTGTTGATTGCGCAAACTTAGGATTCAATCCTATTTGGTATTTGACTTCACAATTAGTTGCTCAATCAGTGATACGTTCCCTAACACTAGATAGATACACAAATTCTCGTGAGCTTTCGTGTTTCTCCCACCCAGTTTCACTAGAAAATCTTAAGAGAAAACCTCACTCGGATGTGTGTTTTACACAAAAAAGTACCTAAAAACTGGAAACTCACGTTTCCAGGCAAGTTCGCAAGCCGAGTCGGGCTGGTCATTTAACTGACCCATGCCTAGGAGGTAAATGTTACTAGGCTCGTCAAGACCGGGCTCCCAGGACATTGTCCCGGGCGCCCACTTCCTATTCTGGGACACCTCGAACTCGTCCAAACATGTGCTTTAGATATCTTCGGGATAATATCCAAACTTTGATATAACTGGAAACTAAGCCATAAAACAACACTAATTAATTGCGGTTCCTAGGGACCTAACCTACCAAAGAAAGGCCTCAAAAAGTTCACTAACCCGTCGTGATATTTGAAATCGTTTAGTTTAGGTTTGTAGATTAGTATTGACTATATTGTGTTTCCGGTGAAATGACTATTATAGCTTTTGATCATAAATATAATTTTACTTCCTTCTTACGATTTCAAGCTCCCCATTGAGGGGGAATGAGTGAGTGAATTGGACCATTTGACCATTTACGTTTGGATATTTATGTCACGGTGCAAAATGGATCATGTTAAACATTCGATTGTGCATGAATTAAGCCATGGCGTATGGGAATCTCATTTTCCAAAATTTGGAATAAAATATAATTAGGCCTCTGCCAGAGAATGTGAATTGTGATTTGCCTCTTAAAAGGATTCTAATCCCATCGCCATTGCAGTAGAATACGGGCTTCTACCTATCCAAGACAACGTTTACATATTTCTGGGAAGAAATTATTTGTCCAAGCACCACTCCATGACAAGCCAACCCACTAAACTTTTACGCCCTTTATTACCCATTTTAAGGTAGTGGGATTTCTAGGCACCTTAAAAAATCCCACTATCAAAATGTCACAAAAGACCAACCAAACCCATTATACCTATTTACTCTCTCCTCGGTCTGTTATTTCCTTCCCCCTTGGAGAAAGTGGCAATGGTGGGATGCTCTGTCCATGCGTGAAGAAGTTGTTCGGGTCGACCATGGTCTTCACTTGGACCAACCTAGCGAAGTTGCCCCTGAAGTACTTGGGACCCCAGACACTGGCCGGGACGAAGCTTGTCCCATTTTTGTTCATGCCCAAGTCAAGGTCCCTGTAGTTCACATAGGCCTCTCCAGGAAACTTGGACACATAAGGGGCCATGTAGCCGTGGAGCCTCCCGATCCAATCAGTGTGTTTGGTGGCATCCTCGCTAGCATTATCCCAGAGGCTCAGATACTGGATCATGAAGATCGTGCCCTTGCGGTGTGGGAACGGTGTCGAGGACTCCGAGATCTTGCTCATCATCCCACCAAAGGGTGTCCATTTCACTAGCGGGCTGTCCTCCTCCACCAGTCCCTTCCACAGCCGCTTCAGGGCAGTCTCCGGGATCGGGTCCCGGACGAAGTCTGACATACACTTCAAGAAGTTCTTGAATCTGGACTTCCCCTCGAGGAGGACCTCACGCGAGGTCCCGCTAGGGTACCCAGCCATGTACAGGACCGATTGGGACCGATTGGATCCAGGTCATTTCAATGTGTTGGGAATATCGGATCCCCGAAGACCGGATTCGACACTAAATCGATGCGGAAGACGAAACCCGGAAAAATCACATATCACCGATCCTAAAGCACACCACGGATTCGAGTGTACCTTGTTAGCCACAGATTAAACACCAATGCCGATAAGAGGAAGAGAAAACCGATCCCGTTCGATCTGATGACATCGATTGGCCTTGAAGGGAAGATAGCGTCGCCGTTTGTGCTCATTTTTCTTTTAGAGGAAGAGAGGGAGAGGAACGTACGTTATGCCAACGGGTGTGTTCCTCCCTCTCTCTTTCTCCTTTTATATGTCCCTCCAACAGAAAGGAACATACGTCTTCATCCATGGGCCCTAATCCTGTGGGCCAAGCTTTCAGGCCCAACATGGGCGAACGGGCCAACTTAGGCCCATCGCCTAAAACCATCATCTCCCACTCGCACATAGTGGGCCGAACATAATTCTCTTTACCTTTCTTCAACATTCATACCGGTGAATAATCCGTGTGACCAGCATACATTGAGAGCTCGTTGCTATACATCTGTTAGGAATATATAGCCGCTCATAATGGACATCACACTCTGAGTAGATTTAGTATGTAGTTCCCTAGATCGATTGATCACATTTATATCTCTATTGATCTCTTTTAAATAATGATATATATATTGTATTCATAATTATGATTATCTCAAAGACAGCCATAATTGGTTAACCGGTGAATACAAAACTACAATGTGATTCTCCAAAATCGATCTTCATCTTTCCTTCAAACTCTCAATTTCAGTTCAGCTTGCTTTTCTAGAAATGTCCCATTATATCGAATCAAACTCATGACCATTGGCAACATCCTAAAATAGCAAACACTAAATAGAAATCTTAAGAATAAGTAAGAGTCATGAGGGGACTAAAAATTGAGGAACTCTTTTCCTCAAGAGTCTCACACGACATAAAAGTTGAGATCAAACTTTTGCCACTCTTATTGGTTGTTTCATGCATACGTAATATGAAATATGTATTACGGTATTAACTCCTTTCCCATGGAGCGTATGTCTACACCTTCAATACCGTACAGATGATAGTTCAGACATACCTAATGTCTAACTTGAGTTCACGTATCTACTCATTCACAAAATTCATCAGAACTCACATTTGGCATCTTAGACAGATAAAGTAAAATATGTGGGGTATTTTACTTTCGGACAAAGTAAGTATTATGTCCTCATCTTAACACTCAGTTAAGGCGACATACGTATTTTAAGCTTGAGCTCTCGATTATCACCTAGATAATAAGCTTAAAAATAGTCTCATCTCTATTTATCACATAGTAAATAGAGGCGATTACCGGTGTGAGTGGGCTAATCTTATATCTGTTCGACATACTTTCTCAACTTAAAATAATGCACTGAGTATTAAGATGCATAAAGATCAAACAAAGATTCATAGGCATTAATGATGAAAACACAAATTCATCAAATGTGAACACTTAGGAAATTACAATATTCAGTACATCAACCTCTACGCAATCCTAGATATTTCATATGGCCACAAAAACACATCTCTAGGTATTGGCTTTATTATAGGATCTGCTACCATACTATGCATAGTATGTACTCTATGTTAACTTCTTTTCATGCAACCATATCCTTGACAAAATTATACTTGGTATCTATAGGTTTGGTCTTGCCATGATATTTTGGACCTTTGGTATACGCTTTTACTGCTTGGCTATCATAGTCAACCAACAATGAATCTGCAGCACTTCCAATAACACCTAAATGATCCAAAAAATCTCTTAAGCCAAACACCTTCTTATACTGCTGCTGATAATGCAACAAACTCAACTTCCATCGTGGACAAGGCTATACATGTTTGTTTCTTATTGCTCCATCATATGGTACCATTATTCGGTAAGAAAACAAACCCAGAGATAGATTTTCTTTCATCTAAAAACTCCTCCCCAATCAACATCAGAATAGCCTTTGAGTTGCAGATCATTTACTTAATAACTCAGTGTATAATCAGCAGTCCCTTTAGATAACTTAGTATTCTTTTAACGGCTTTCCAACGTGTTTGACCTGCATTGGATTGGTAACTACTCACCATTCCAACTGCAAAACATATGTCAGGTCTTGTACACATCATAGCGTACATCAAGCTTCCAACAGCACTAGCATAATGAACATGTTTCATTTGTTTATTTTCTTGTGGAGTCCTTGGACACAGTCTATGGCTCAATCCTTCACCTTTTGCAATAGGAGTGTCTATAGGTTTGTAATTTTGAAATCTTAACTCCAAGAAAGTATGCAACCTCACACATATCCTTCATCTCAAAGTTGGAAGACAACCAACTCTTGACAGTATTAACAAACTCCATATTGCTTCCGACAATTAGTATATCATCAACATATAATGATATGATCACAAATTGATCCTTGGATCTTTTGATATATACACAATAATCCTCGTCTATCTTTGTAAAGTCATAAGCCATTATGGCATTATGAAAATGTATATACCATTGTCTTGACGACTGCTTAAGGCCATATATCGACCTCCAAAGTCGACATACCTTTTCTTCTTGGCCTTTCACTATGAAACTAGCAGGTTGTTCCATATATACTTCTTCCTTTAATTCTCCATTGAGGAAAGCAGTCTTTACATCCATCTGATGTAACTCAAGATCCATATTAACTACTATTGCCAGAATAATGCGAATCAAGGTAAATCTCATTACAGGAGAAAATGTTTCTTCATAATCAATTCCTTCCCGTTGATTATACTCCTTCGCCACAAGGCGAGCCTTATGCCTTTCTATTGAGCCATCAGCCTTTCGCTTTATTTTGAGAACCCACTTGTTCCCAATAGCTTTGCATTCTTTTGGAAGATCAACCAGTTCTCAAACTTGGTTTGACTTCATTGACTCTATTTCCTCTTCCATTTCATAAATGCATTTTTTTTCCTTACTAGGGCAATTCAGAGCCTCATTAATATTTCTTGGCTTATCCTTATCTTGTGGAGCAATCATAAAAAGTTTCCTCTTCAATGTCAAAACGTCAAAGGGGAATACTTTGGCGACTCGTTCACCGTATGGGAGATTGTACACTTAGCACATCATTTCTCATTATGCTCCCACTATGATTAGATAATGATGATGTCGTCTCATCATGTGGTTGCAATTGAGAATGAATTGAATTCAATTCATCACTTCTCATATCACTCCCACTTGGACGAACTCCACTAATATCATTATCTTGATCCAATGTTTCAAATAGGGAGTAATCTTCCCCTATTTCGCGCTTCTTAGGAAATTCATCCACTAAGAATGTGACATCACGTGATTCAAATTCAGTTATACTCTCATTTTCCTACTCACCTATGAACACATATCATTTTGAGTGTTCGGAGTATCTCATTAAAATACTCTTCTTTTCTCTGTGACCCAATTTCCCAAACTTGTGAGAGGACTCATGTGTATAGGCAGCACAACCCCATGGCTTAAGAAAACTTAAGTCCAGTTTTCTACCAGTCCATAACTCATATGGAGTGGAAGTAACTGATTTGGAATGCACTCGGTTAAGTATATAAGCAATAGTTAACAACGCATCACTCCAAAAAATAATAAATAAGTTAGCATGCGCTATCATGGACCTAACCATTTTCAGCAGGGTTCTGTTTCTTCTCTTCGCAACACCATTTTGTTGAGGAGTATACGAAATAGACAACTGTCTTTCTATTCCCTTTTCATCACATAATTTTCTGAACTCATCAGATAAATATTTTCGATCTCAATCGGATCTCAATGTTTTTATATTCTTGTCTAATTGATTTTCTACCAAGTTCATAAACCTTTTGAAACAACTTATTGCTTCAGATTTACGAGAAATCAAATAGACGTATTCGAATCGAGTGTCATCATCTATAAAAGTGATGAAATAAACAGCCCCTTGCCTTCCTCTCACATTCATTGAACCACAGATATCAGAATGGATTAAATGCATAGGAAATTCAGCTCTTTTACCTTTTCCAAATGGTTTCCTTGTCGTTTTCCCCATTAGGCAATGCTCACATATGGGCAAATCAACTTTTTCAATGCTGCCCAACAAGCCTTCTTTGGCTAGTCTATTCATATGTTGTTGGCCAATATGACCAAGTTTAGCATGCCACATAATCACATCATTATCATATTAAGTAGAAGACGTGAAACAAGGGAATAACAAATATTGACATCACCATAGTCAACATCTAGTACAATAAAACCATCCAGAAAGTGATCACAACCATAGTAGTTTGTATCCAAATACAAATCTATACATCTATTACAGAAGTTCACACTAAAACCAAGCTTAACCAACATCAAAATAGATACTTAAATTTCGACAAATCTCCATAACATATAGAATATCATGTAGGAACAAGGTGCGTCCACCACGCATGTTCAATTGACAGGTGCCAATTCATTTAATTCTTAGCTCTTGAGTTATTTCCTATATAGATCCACTAAGTTCCAGTTGGTATCGTCAGAATTTCACGAAAGATTCTCTATCCTTCGCTACATGGTCTATTTCTTCGGAATCTACAGTCCACGAAGGATTGAATTTAGTCAATAATACAGAACTTGACACATAAGCAAAGTTCTCAAATGTACAAGAAGTGTTTACCTTTTTCGGCTCACAACAGTTGCGAGCATAGTGACCTTTCTTGTCACAATTGTAACACCTCACCTTTGACATTTTCTTCTCTTGAGGACGTTTTCCTCTCTTGTGTTGGTTAATTCTTGATTTCTTGCAATAAGGACTTGATCCTTCGCATTCCCACATATTAAACGAATCAATATGTTTACGTTTAGAGCTCAAAGTTCTTTCTGAGCTAGAACCAACATTGCAAATGTCTATTTTCGGCTCAAATGCCGATAGGCAGTCCTCTACTAGCTCAAGGTGGTGCATGGCATCCTCAAGATCTTCCATAATATGGTTAAGAGCTTCTAATGCTTCTTGGTTTTCCAGCACATATTGAATCTTCATATTCAATATTTCACAATTTTTGCCATTCATATCAGCAATTACGTTCTTAATTGCTGAAAACATCGATCTGAACACATCAGACATACATGCACAAATAATTAATGCCTATCATTTATGCATCCCTATTTGCACAGATCCATCATATTAATGAATAATTTCAAGTAAGGCTTCAGAATCAAAAGGTCACTATGTTTCCAATCATCCTTTAAAAATCCTAACTTAAAACTATCATTAATATAATTGTCTTATGCAAAACTAATTCTATGAAGTTACAAAAATTTCTATCAACTACCCACAACAGTCAACAATAACAGAAAGTAAATAGTATCTAACATCCAATAGAATAACAATACTTTCACATAATACAACTATCCATTACACTAAGTAATATATCCAAAAAGAAATATCAACATAGAAAGAGATATTCAACACTCAAAAACATCTCAAACTAATCTAAGAAATAAATAGGGAAAGTCCCTTCTAATCTATTAGTCAAAGTATTTGAGAAAACTGAAAGCACATTTGCCAATCATGGAAAAATTTTTGGAGAGCTCTCATGTCGCCGCCAAGGCACATTCACTCTGCGCCATGTGGCGCTCAATCTAAGGGTTGAAGCTTTGGCCAACTCAATCTTATAATACTCTCTTACAAAAGCTTCCACTAGCCTCCTATAACCCAGTACCACGTTGACCTCCCATAGCCGATCTAACACTACTTGCCATTCAGGTGGAAGAGTATTTATCAAAGCCGATACTTTCTCAAAATCCGGCATAAGATAACCATTCCAGATGATTTCCTGTATCATCTGATTGACTCTGATCACATGTGATACTAAATCACCATCATGCCACCAATAATCAGCTAACTCTGTCATAAGCCTTTTAAGTCTTGCAATTCCCTCGTCCGTTCTCGGGATTGCAGGTATCATTGCATAACGTATCATAATTCTTGCAACAAATGCAGAATTAAAAATGGATTACTAATAATCCATAATGTACACAAAGGAAATACATAATTTTCCATGATTCATGTAACAAATGCAGAATTAAAAATGGATTACTCATAACCCACATAGGCATGATTTAAAAAGAAACTAATTCATTTATTTTTCTTATTTTTTTATTTTTTATTTTTCGGGTCAACGGTCAATGGGTCAATGGTCATGGTTGACGAGTGCGCGGGTCAGACTGGACGGACCGGTCGGGCGGTCGGACGAATCGACCGCACGTGCCGTGCGCGTGCGCTGGCTGACGTCACGTAGACGTTAGCTGGCACGTGCTAAGCGTTCGCGGTTCAGGTCGGGTCGGGTCACTGGTCGGGTTGCCGGCTGGTGACCGCCTGGCCAACCGTCGTCGGCCTTGATGTCATCGATGACGTCATCCCAGCGGTTACCAACCGTTGGGTGACGTCAGCACGGCGGTCCATCGACCAGCGCATGCTGGTTCACCGGCCGGCGGTGTGCACGTGCCGGTTCGCCGACTAACGCGTGCGCCGCACGCACTGGGTGAGCCAACGCTTCCGGGCGCGTCACGCCCATGAGCAGCGCCTTCTGGCCGCGCGTGTGGGCGCGTGCGGCGTTGCCCGGCGGCGCACGAGATGTCGCTGGACTTGTCTCGACGAGCCCTTTCATCCTATGCTTTTAGAAATCGATTTTGACTTATGGAGACTCGTAAAAATGGACGAACAGCGCTCTGGTGTCGGGATTTCTTGCCCCGATCCATACCGGCCAATTACTTTTGCAAAAAATCAATCAAAAAACATGAAAAGGGTCGGGAGAATGTGAACTAGGGCTTTGATAGCAATGTTGGGAATATCGGATCCCCGAAAATCGGATTCGACACTAAATCGAACCCCTAAATCGAATGCGGAAGACAAAGCCCGGAAAAATCACGTATCACCGATCTTAAAGCACACCACGGATTCGAGCGTACCTTGTTAGCCACAGATTAAACACCAATGCCGATAAGAGGAAGAGAAAACCGATCCCGTTCGATTCGATGACATCGGTTGGCCTTGAAGGGAAGATAGCCTCGCCGTTTGCACTCGTTTTTCTTTTAGAGGGAGAGAGGGAGAGGAACGTACGTCATGCCAACGGGTGTGTTCCTCCCTCTCTCTTTCTCCTTTTATACATCCCTCCAACAAAAAGGAACGTACGTCTTCATCCATGGGCCCTAATCCTGTGGGCCGGGCTTTCAAGCCCAACATGGGCGGACGGGCCAACTTAGGCCCATCGCCTAAAACCATCACAATGCAATCGCTCCTCGCGAGGCCCAATTTGGAGAAGCTCTTCCGCATCACTCTGAGGAGTCGGTTGGCGGTCCCTATCATTATTGAGTGGTTTATGGATTGCACATTTAACCAAGACCATATAGATTATGATGTTTAGAATATACATGAGAAACAATTGTGTGAAATAATGTTTTACTAAAAGATAAAAGATACTAGTATTGGGTGTTATGTAAAATTAGTGTAATCAAGTCCTCAAAATCCCAAATCTTGAGTTAGCAGAATTAAGGTGGCCTCGTGCACCTAACTTGACTCTTAACTAGCCTAGAATAAGTTAGTGGCAACTCTAGTATTACTCAAGTAAGCGAGAATCTAAATTACGGCTGGTAAGGTTTGAGAGAGTTATGCAAAGTGTAGGTGCCACCTTGCTAGAGGTTTACACGTGCCTGCCTAGTTAAACAACCTCGAGATTCATTTCAAGGGATTGCAACATAAATATGTTTCCATCTTTTCATTCAAAACAACACTAGACTCTCCTTAGTCACCAGATTTTTCTATAACTTTTTTATTTGATCAAGAGATTAAATTCTCCAATCGTTAATTCTTACCTTTACCCAAAAAAAAAATTCTCCAATCGTTTCTCTTTAATTTCTTCTATAGAGGAGTATAAATACAGAATCATAGGAATTAGAGTATCCTATTATATATTAAATCTTGAGGCATGAAAAGTTATCATTAAAAATAGAACAGAGATGCTTTCGGGTATATTATTCCTTAAAGTTGAACTCGATACACATTACCTTTTAATTGTTGGAAGTCGCAAAGTGAAAAAATTTTCCAAATGATTTGCAGTTTAAAATCAAATTCTCATTTCTAAATATTAACACACTCGGACTATTATTTATATGAAGTAGTGCCCAAACTGAAATATACAATGTCATTTAAACATAAAGATACCAGTGTAGCGAAATACCTATTTTACAAGATATTATGCTTTTTTGACTACCAATGCTATAACACTCAATACTCTAAGTGACATAGAAATTGATTTACAAAATAGAGGTACAACATTATGCGACAAGCTCTTATTGGATGCTTAAATATATTTTGCTGGTCAACTAAGCTTGGCAAGCAAGGATCTTCGTAAATCCTTCTTGTTCACTCCCCTTGAAATGCAACAGCCTTCTGCGACTGAAGCTTCGTCCTCTCTAAACAGGACTTTCCATTAAGCTTCTGGGAAAGGTAATCTTCAACATATTTCTCCATCTTTATCCTTCTAAATAGATCTGGACTCTTCTTATTCTCCAGAGATTGGATTGGGCCAATTTCTGAGTCCAGCTTAGGGCTGAAGAACATAGCAATTGAGATCCTTTCCCTTGTCGAATTCACCGTGGCTCTGTGCTCAATGCTGCTGTAAAGACCATTGCTAAGAATCTGCCATTATAAGCAAAGGGAAATCATATTAGATACACGTGCAAACAGGCTGGGCTTCAAGGAAATTTTCAAAGAAAAAAGGGAAAATGCGCCTGGTAGCCTAGTTCGACTGAATCTTAACCCGAAAAAACTTGTCTGAGATGACCACGCCGATTTGGTCCTTTGTGGTTTTGGATTAATTTGAATAGTCCTAGTAATAAATACCTTAGATTCACCGAATTATTTGAAACTACCAGAAGGTAACGATTATAGTTATCATCACGTTACCTCCAAATGAAAGTCATTTAATAATGATGCACTAAGTTGTTTGAGTTAGTTAACATGCTTTTAGCTAAAGGGGCAAAAAATATTCTATAGACTCATTATGTGGTGATGTGACATGAAAATTTATGTTTTTTCAAGTGACCGAAAGTGGATCGAATAAGTTCTCTAAGGGAGGTATAGTAAAATGAGCCCAGACAATAGATTCTGGCATAATGATAAAGAAAGAAAAAACATGGCATGGTTTAGAAAGCGGAAAAAGATGAACAAGTTTAAAATTTCAAAATTGAAGGAGAATGTTTGCCAAAGCAAGGAAACGGTACCTCCATGACATCTCCCAAATTCACCACAAATGCATTTGGTAGAAAGTGAACAGGTGCCCAAACTCCATCCTTTTTAATTTGGAAGCCGTGGACACCGTTGATTTGGTGGAGGATGGTGATGCCGGAAGCATCCGAGTGCGGTCTCATCCCAATAACAAGCTCTGGCTGTGGGCACGGAGGATAGTATGTCATCCGCATAGTTTGAAAGCCATCTTCAAATAACTCTTTCATCTTGTTTATCTCGATGTCTAAGCATTTTGAAATCAAACCAAGTAGCTGCATACCCAGTTTTTGCGTTTCCTTAATGTATGAGTCTATGGTGTTTCTGCATGTGAAATGAAGGTATTAAGCATTTCGTTATATTAAAAATATTATGGAATATTCTTTTATGTGATAATACGACATGTGAGCCCAACTCACATGTACCATTAGATCAAATGACTCCTATGTGAGGCCCACCTTTTTCGCATGCATGCCCATACATAGTGGGGAGTTATTCTCACGTGAAATTTTCTGAATGCCTAGAGATTAAATTTGTTATTTATTTGCGTTTTCTAACACTTTGGCATCTTTATGTTTGGTTACTTTACTTTAATAACAAAAAGAAAAAACATTGAAGTTTGTACTTCATATATTACTACTATCTTAGACAAGAATGCTGAGGACATTTTAGTATCTTATAATAATAATAAAAAATAATAATAATAATAATAATAATAATAATAATATCAAAGAGAATAATTTTTGAAAGTAACATTTCAACATTTGAAAACTTTTTTCTTCTCACTTTCAAGTACACTACCAAACAACAGAAAGCCAATTATTTTCCTTAAAAATAATTTTCACTGAAAATATTTTCTTTCGTTAAGAAGCTTTATGCAAAACAAATGCATCATTAGACTTTATTTATTTCATGAAAAATGAATTATTTGGAAATAATTTTTCTTAAAAATGATCACTTATATTGTATAAAACATGAATTGAACAAATAATATTTTCATTGTCCAAGAAAATATTTAGTCATAAATTATTATCGATAATGAAATTATTTTTCATTAACTAATTATTTCAAATAATACAAACGATCATTTTTTGAAAAATATTTTTTAATTCATTAATTTTCCGCTAAACAAACAGAGTCTTGGTCTTTGTGCAATACTTGCTCCCCTAGAGCTCACTAACATAAATATATAGCCAGGCTATTATCTTGATGATGCACATAACATGTGTATTTGCGTATGTATCAAGACGGAGAAATAACCTGAGTGACAAAGGAAGCTCTGAAAAGAGATCAGGTCTCCTTTTGGCAACGGGGTTGAGTATCATGAAGAACCTGTCGCCCCAATCCAGCTTCCCTTCGGATTGCATGATATTCCCATAACCTTCGATCTCTCCCGACCTTATCCCGAACTTCATTTTCTCCGACAAGGGAAGCCTGAAAAATTCTTCGACTTCATGCTTTAGATCCTCCAGCAGAGAAGGGCCTATCCCGTGGTTAACCAGCTCCATACACAATTGCCATTTGCCATTTTATATAGTTTCAAAATTTTTAGTATTTAAATATAGTCTCAAATATTTTTAGTTATTTCCGATACTTTTTGAAGGATTGATCAATTTGGGATTTATCACATTGGTGGAGCTGTGTCTATGGAAATTAATAGAGCCGAAGGTCGAAAGACGGCATGTAATCAGAAAATCTTTCAAATATAGTGTTGATTTTTCCCTTTTTCTTTGTCACGATGTATTTGATTTCTTAACAAAACGAATCAGTTTTAACAGAGAGCGAACGTGCACCAAACTCCTTATAGAGACATATTTAATTGCAAAGATCCATGCGCACATGAGTGCCTTTATGGTTTTTTTTTTTAATTGTTGATTTTTATTCTCATCTTTGCTATAATAAATTTCAAACCTCGCGCGACACGTGGGTAGACTTTTAGTATTACGTCATCCATATGATTGGTTACTCCAGTGGTTTGAAGACGAAAATGGCATTCCGAGGCGTCCTATCATATATATAGGAAAAGAGAATATAAAAATTTTGCGTACCATAATTTTATTAGGATAGTGTCCAGGAAAAATGGAGAGAGATGCGAATTTTTTAACCATGAAAAAATAAAGGGTATGGAACGACAGGAAATCATGCTCGGTTCCTTTTTTAGGATCCATAGTAGCGAGCATCCAATTACTTCTTGCATATTTCTATTTTTGAAAATGCCAAATACATAACCTAGTTTTACCTTTAGAGACCACTTTGCACCATCCCTTCAATTATCCATATGTCCATATTTTACAGAAATATCTCCAAGAAAAGCATGTATACAAATTCTAAATTCTTACACTCAGCAAAAACAATCAAACCACTTTACCAAAAAAAAAAACAATCAAACCAATTAAAAATTAAAATACCCAAACTCTAAGTAGGATTGTAAAATAATTTCACAGGGATAGACAAATAAGTCGTTTTAATAGTGGGTTTTGCTTCGAAACAGGTTGATGATATTTGCAAAAACAGAGTTATGTAAGTGGTAGTTTAGTAATATATAAGATACGTTTTTTTCTCCGTCCCTTTTCGTTTCTTTCTAGCAAAAGAAAAGAAACGAACCATGAATTGCTTGACTAAGGCAATTTTTGAAATCTCCTATCCTGATAAACTCCTATGTAATTTCGTTAATGTTTCAGTCCAGTAGCACTAATCACATGCTCATTAAAAAAAAAAAAGCACAGAACGATATCGCACCACATACGTACTCAATAACCAACATAGAAAAAGTTCATGCGAACCAAAATAAAAATTGCGCGATGTATTGAATGCATATTATCCATGCATGCTAAGCCCTTAGGACGTCGTCGAGTATGTGGCTTGACCAACCGACCGTGTCGGAGGGTCCGCATCGCAGGGCGGAGTTTCTGTTTCTGGTCAGCCCGATTTTCAATCAAATTATTTAAACAAAATTAAGAAGAGGAGGACTAAGAAGACGAAGCTTCAAGCCTGGGTGGGCTTGACAGATAGAGAAGAGGGAGCCTGAGAGAACCTGAAAGAGACCCATGTCTTTGCAAGCCACATGCAATTTCTGCAATTCCTGATCACCCACGGTTTGGGCCGAGGACAATTTCCCCAAGTCAATGATTGGAACGGTTGGTGTTTCATAGCTTCCATTACCAGAGAGGAACTGCGGTTCTTGGTCGCGTCTAACATACCTCTCTGGAACTGTCTCCATGGTTTCTTTGAAGAGCTCTTGAACGCTCACCACGGAAGAACCACTATGGAGAGGTGGTACTTGTGATTCCATTGCCTTTATTCTATGCTAGACTTGCTCCTGCACGGCGCTATTTATTTATGGAGAGAGAGAGAGAGAGAGAGAGAGAGAGAGAGTAAAAAATTGGTAAATTGCAAGTGGAAATTTGTATAAACGGGTCATATTCAACTATCAATAGCAGCTTGTTACAATTATACTGCTTTTTAAATCGGTTTTAGTAAAGGAAAAGAAAAATGCCCTTTCTGTCTCGTTTCTGATTGATTTCGTATCATACGCACGTTCTATTTTTTTACGGTCATATCCATACTTGAGCAAACTTCAAATTCTTTCGTTTCATTTTATAAAACCCTATCAGCATTAAGCAAAGGTCATTTAAAATGGTTAGAAGACGTGGAGGAATGGTTCAATGATGCTGGAGTTAGAACTTTTGACCGATGTTATCTACGACAAGAATAGGCTTTCAAAGGTTGATCTTGAATCTTTATGGAACTTCAAAGGATGTAACAGTCATTGTGATAGCTCGTATCGGTTCACCCAAAAAGGTCTTGCTTGATCCAGGAACTAGTTGCTAGGTAGTAAGTTCTTGAAAGATTCAAGGAGAGTGGCTTCTAGAAATGGTTCCGTTCAGATTTAGAACTTGATAATCAAAGCTTCACATCTTTCTCTCTCTCGACTTCAACCGAGCCAGATCTGGGTCTCTAGAGTTAGATCTATGTGTTCCATCTTCAGCCCAGCCAGATCTAAGTCGTTGAGGACGGCAGAGCCAGATCTGTGCGTTCGAAGAGGGGCTTGCCTCCACCTAAGTCCTTGCTACTGTCCACTGGCTCTATACAGACCCTCCATTTTGGAGATTAGGATTAGGGTTTCAGTCATTTCAATTATTTTTGCTTTCTTTTAGGATTTTTCTATCCAGGATCATTGTGTATAAAAAAGCACAAATGCCCACCAAGAGTCTACGTAGCAGTGTTAAATATTGTTCTTCTAGAAATTGACAAAGAAGGGAAGAGTCTCATGGAGAAGATGGTGCTTATGTGATGTTTATCCGACTTTTAATATATACAGGAGATAGATGTTCTAGAATTACACATACTAGTCTTTTAAAGGATTTCAAGTCGCAACAAGATATAAAGGGTTAATACCACATAAAACCCAAAATCGGTACACTTATGACAAATTTATCTTCCATTAGTTTTCGTTAAATTTTACCGTCAAATTATTGAATTGGATGACATGTGATAATTGACGAATGTATCAATTTGAAGTTTTACCTTTTGTTTATCATTGGTGTACTAATTTAGGGAGAATTACCAAAAAAGTCCTAAACCTATTGCAATTGTGCCAATTCAATCCTAAACCTTTTTTTTTTGCCAATTTAGTCATAAACCTTTTACAGTTGTGTCAATTCAGTCCATCCGGCCAAAATTGGCAGGCTAGCGCTGACGTGGACCGACGAACGCTGACGTGGCATTTTAAAATATTTTTAATTCTTTTTTTTCTTTTTTTTTTCCATCATCTTCTTTGCCTCCTGGCCGGCCGGCGCTGGTTAGAGGCGAAGGCCGGCGAGGTTAGCCTCGCCGGCCAATGGCCAGGCTCGGCCCCGCCGGCTGGAGGCAAGGGCCGGCGAGGGCGAGGCCCCGCCAGATCCTGGCGAGGTCAGCCTCGCCGGCCACTAGCGAGGGTGAGGCCCCGCCAGATCCGGCGAGCTCGGCCCTCACTAGATCCGGCAGGGCCTTGCCCAGCCAAGGCGAGGGTCGACCTCGCCAGTGGCTGGCAAGGCAACCTCCTCAATGGGAGGATCTACGAGTGGCTATCCCTCTCTCTCTCTCGTTTGAAGTTGCGAGCGCTCGCTTGGAACCGTTCTCTCTCCGCCTCAATCCGTGCCTTGCAATTGCGCCTCCGGAGTGCGAGCGAGCTCGCGGCTTCCGATCGCTGCCGCATTGTGGATGGCGGGCGAGGAGCCTCGCTGGCCACTAGCGAGGTCGACCCCTCGCCTTGGCTGGGCGAGGCCCTGCCGGATTTGGCGAGGGCCGAGCTCGCCGGATCTGGCATGGCCTCGCCCTCGCTAGTGGTCGGCGAGGCTGACCTCGTTGGCCCTTGCCTCCGGCTAGCGTCGGCCGACTAGGAGGCGAAGAAGATGATGGAAAAAAAAAAAAAAAAAGAAAAAAAGAATTAAAAAATTCCAAAAAATAAAAATAAAAATTGAAAAAAAATATAAAAAAATTTTAAAATGCCATGTTAGCGTTCGCCGATCCACGTCAATGCCGGCCTGGCCAATTTTGGCCGGATGGACTGAATTGACACAACTGTAAAAGGTTTATGACTAAATTGGCCAAAAGAAAAAGTTTAGGACTGAAGTGGCACAATTAAAATAGGTTTAGGACTTTTCTGGTAATTCTCCCTACTAATTTATGGTTTTTCATGATTTTAATACAATTTAATATAAACTAACGGAGGGACTTTTTATCATAAATATATTAGTTTTGGTTTTTTGATATATCTGTTTAGGATTTTTTATGATCAAAAATTAATTTTGAATAAATTTATTGAGATTTTTCATGATATTAACCTAAGCTAACTAGTCATTGTCCAATATCTTTTCATATAAACACAGTGCTTTTCATCTCCCTTGTGAGAGAGAAACTGGTCAACACGTTGTCTCTTCACCTCTACGATAGTCAAAATCCCTCGTTTAAAAAGAACAAGTGAGACCTTTGAAATAAAAAATGAGTATCTTCGAAGACTATGTACTTGACTCTTTTTTTTGGGGGGGGGGGGGGGGGGGGTGAGTTAAAGTTTCCTTTTGATTTTCAACAAGCAGCATGGTCTCTAGTTGATTTAAACCAGTCGATAGTTAAATATGTATCGATAGAATCGTTTCGAATCTTAATTATAAAGTAATTGTCGCTTGTTTGTTATTGTTAGTTTTGTATATATCTTTCTGTTTTATCAACAATGAAAACTATAATTAACAAAACCGCCCATAATTCTATATGGTTTTGTTTCCTTCGATGCTTTTATTGTTTGATTGAACAGATGGTAACAACGTGTCACTTGGGTTCGATTAGCAGATCATGCAATGATTGCATATCTCTAATGATCTTCTTCTCTCTCTCTTTTTCCCCCTTTGATGATTACATGCCGTCTTTCGACCTTCGGCTCTATTAATTTCCATAGACTCAGCTCCACCAATGGTGGCTTGGTAGCTACCAAGGTTACTACCTGTAGTAATCCCAAATTGATCAATTCTTCAAAAAGTACTTTTATATACTTTATGTATCTAATCAGTCATACATTTTGAGATCCATCCAATGGCTTGAGACTGGAGGGCTAAAGCGGATGCTCATCCTTATCCGAAGTTGATCAAACCCCCAATGGAAATGACCTTTTTGGGAGTAATTCATCTAATTTTGGGTGCATCCTATCGTACTCTACTTTCTAGTGATTGATGTCAGAAGAAATTGATTGACGAGACCAATTTGTAATGATTAATGTTAGTGAAATTGGTTTATGAGTACTAGAGTTTCACGTGGGCCTAACTTTGTTGGATTTTTATGAATATTCGGGAAATTTCGTGCAAATGAAAAGGAAAATGAGAACCCGCTAAGGCTAAAGATACTTATAGGTCAGCATTTAATGTGGATGAAAACAATAAAAAAGTGATTGAAGTTGGATAATTAATGACCTAATTTGTGCAAATTTTGTACCTTTTAAAGCGGTCAAATTAGAAATTTTGGAACCTTAATGAGTGAATAAAGTCACCCAACATGTGGGCTAGCTTTTCCTGGGGCCATAGCAGAAAAAAAAATATTTGTTAAACATGGAGGATAACATTTATATCTATCTATATATATATTAGAAAGGGTTTGAACATAAGTGGAACCTATCTCATCCACTATGAAATTATTATATTTAAAACACCAAGAAAACGCCTATTGTCCATTAAGTAAGCCTGTTATCATAACACCAGTAGGTTCAAGTGGGAAAGCACAAAATTAACATCAAACCGTAGCCCAGGTCCGACCTAGGGTGACTAATCAAGATTACTTGAGATCAAAAATAGATTGAAGAATTGAATCTCTGACCTTCAGTTTGCAACACATGTCTTAGGCCACTCCACCAAACTCCTGATTGGTGACTAATTACATCCAAGCCAAAAAGTGAATTTTGACTCACTTTTAGAAATGTTTAAAATTACCATTATTAGCATTAAATAATAAAATAAATACAGATACTTCTAAAAACTTCATACTTTCATCCACTTCTTTGAATAACCACCCTTTTTTCATTTTATTCATAGATTATCCCTTTTTACATGGCATCACCTTTTATACCATTTGCTTTTGATTTCATTTTTATCACGCAAGCACGTGGTGCATGCCAGAATTAATCTCTAATGAAAATGATCTGCTACCAATAACAAGTATCAATGTACGTATAGATCAACCATAAAAAATAAAATTCCGCTAGAAGTTGAAAGATTTACCTACAGAAAAAGAAAATTTTAACCGTGTCTCATTTCCATTGGAAATTCATGTACCTTCTTATGATGAGAGAAGAATCTTTCCAAAAGGAAAAAAAAAATTCTACTATCTGATCATTAGACAACGTCATATGTACCTTTAATCATGGGATTCTCACTTTGGGACCCTCTTGATCTTGGTCTATTTTGTCTGTAGATTATGTAACTTCTCATTATGGATGGGTTCATGAACCTCTCATTTGCCATATAAATTAAATCATTGAAGTATAGGAAGTCACTTTCTTGCATGATAGGCAATTTAGTCCTTAATTATTTTATTTGATTAATTTAGTTCTAAGCATTCTCATGATTTTCCAATATAGTCTTTTCGATTAAACTAACCAATTTTTTTTTTTCAAAAATTGCTGACATTGACACTAGCCATCCCATCCAATATGATTAGCGTGCCGACGCTGATGTGAACAATTTTTGTAGATTTTAAATACTTTTCTTTTCTTTCCTTTCTTTTTCCTTATTTCCCTTAGGTGGTCAATGACCTTAGTAATGGTTGGTGACTCTGCTGGCCACAAGCAAGGACGAGACTCCCTTGCCTACTCTAGATGAGGGCATGCAAACCCTTGTAGTGGTTGACAATTGCCACTATGCATTGTTGAGATTGTGGACTAGTAGAGGGAAATAATTAAAAAAAAAAAAAAAAAGGAAAAAAAATGGAAAAGTTAAGAAATATTGCAAAACATTCGTGCGGTAGCTTGACCACAAATTCCAATCAAAATTGATTGGAAAGATTACATTGACAAATTGCTAGAGGGTTTAAAACTAAATTCGTTAAATTGAAAAGTTAATAACTAAATTGATTGCCATATAATAAATTTAAGTTTTTTCTTTTGGTTAAAATAGGTTGCATTGAACAATTTTCCCATTAATATAGTTTGCCATCTTGATCTATGTTGCAGTGGACTATGTAACTTTTCATTCCGGATAGGTTCATGAACCTCTCATTTGTCATATAAATCAAATCATCGAAGTATAGGATATCTCCTTTTGGTTCTCCATAAAACTTTCTGGAGTAACGACCAATGATGATGAGTTTGTTTAAAGTACAGGGAATGTGAGTGACTACCCTTTTTAGGTTTGTGAACTAACAATATATTTCCGACAGAAAAAAAAAAACGAACTAAAATATAATTCGAAACGGTGCAACGATTTTTAATGATAAAAATATTGCAAAAAAAATAAATTTTGAAAGTACGTAGGTGAAATTAGGCCAAGCATCTATTTAAGTGATGGAAATAATTTTCATCAGTCAATTAAAATAGTTAGACTACTTGATCATAATATACTGATAGTATGGTATAAAATATTTTTTTACTCTCTCCGAAAGTAAGTTACATCAATTTAATCATATATTCAATTTATTTGTCATTTTCTTTTATTTTTATTTTTTTGGTAGCTGAGAATCCGCCGAGGCTCCCTTTTGCTTACGTTGTTCAGGGTCTCATGGTCCTCCGCGATGGAGAGACTTACAACGCCTATACTCAAGGGAGATTGCGGATTTTGAACCCTCGACCTTAGCGATGAAGGAGAGACTTTCAGCCAACACAATTGCCTATTGATGAGTTCATTTTCTTTTGAGTTAATATACAAAAAATCTTAAACTAGTATATCTATAACAAATTTATCTCAAACTAATTTTTTGACATCAAAAAATCTCAAACTAGTATACTTGTAATAAATTTAACATATGTTAATTTTCGTTAAATTTTATTATCAAATTACTGAATTTGATGACACTTGGTAGTTAATTGGTATATTAATTTGGTATTTTACCATCCATTTGTCATAAAGTTTTTATATTAATTTTTAATGAAAACCAACAATGAATAAATTTGTCAAAAGTTTATATTTTTTTGTTGTCAAAATATTAGTTTAGATAAATTTATCAATTTGCAATTTTTCATGGCATTAACCCTTTTCTTTTCAATATGTTTTGACTTGCCTACTTTCATAGCCATCTTTCAACAAAAGATAAACCATGACATAAACCAATAATAATGTAGATGACACTTCCCATGTTTATTCCTCAAACATTTGTTTTCATTTTTAGGCTGTTTAGGTCCGTTTGGAAACTATTTTGCCAAGGAGCTTTGGGCTCCAAAGGTTCTTGGGCAAATGCAAAAATCATTTGGTGACTTTTTTGAAGAGTTTTAAGAAGATGCAATTGCATTTTTGACTTAGCCCAAAGAAGCTCTTATGGTGCTTTGATCATTTCCGAGTGCAAATACGATTTTTTCTTCCAACTTTACTTTCGCTCAATTTTCATATTTATGAAAATGTCCTAGGGTTTAGGCTTGCTAGTGGTTAAGTTTGTATATATATTAAAATGGCAAGTGTTGTTTTTTCAATTGGTATTTAAGTTAAAGTTGCTTTCAAATGTGTTTGTTGACACCTAAATTTTGGTGATCCAGTCATTTATTCAATGCATAGAAAATTATGGATTAATTATTAAGCCCTAAAAAAAAATATAACAATTAATTGCATAGCATATAATTTTAGATGCATTTATTTATTATTATTGCATTTTTCATTGGACCGGTGACGGATGGGTTTGACTTGATGGTTCTAAACTTTAATTAGATGAGTTGAATTAAGCCCATGGCGAGAGGGAATTGGCCCAAGCCCGTTGTTCTCTGATGATCGACAATTGACTTATGAGGAATGACGATTCGAAATTTTCGGAAAAGATTCGTAACATTCTGCCAATATTCGGTAAATATTTTATATATTTATGTGATATATACACTGAGTGATATATTTTGCAGCAAATTGAAAGATTTTGGAGCAAATATCAAAATAATCAAAGAGAATATTGCACTTGGGAGATATACTGAACGCTATATTTTTTGTCTCAAAACGAGAGAGATTGCATGGTCATTAAAGATTTCGTGCGGAAATTTTCTTTCCCTAATGGGATCATACCATTCACCTATAATGTTGCCAAAAGGTGAGTGATCGAACAATAATATAGACAGAAGAAGAAAATAAATCGAACACTAGATTTACATGGTTTGGTCGTAAAGATCTACGTTTACAAGAAGAGCAGTAGTGAATTTCACTATAGATCAAGCGATATAAGGAGATTACATATTCAAGTCACTCAAACACTTTCTTGGTGTTTCCCAAGCCCCAATTACACCCAACAATCCATACAGTATTTAGCCTCGAAATTTCTCAAGAAATGATCTCTCAATCTCACGAAAGAATTACATGCAAATCTTACTACAAGATTTAAACCGGCTACAAACATTAATATTTCTTGGATGTAATTTATGGACAAGAACGATAAAGAAAATCCCTCCCAAGCACTCGACGACAATATGACGCTTCAAGAACACTTCTTCATGATCAACCCTCTTCCATCCACGGCCACAAGTCTATATATATATATATAAGTGAGACATTTATTATTTTACCAATTTCTCATAGGATTCCATTTCCTATCTTGCCCGATTTTATCCAAAACATATCTTTGTATATTTTAAACAAAATCTAAGTCCAAGTCAAAGTTGAACTTTCCTATTTCAGCGGCCAAATTCTCCAACGTAGATTCAAACTTTGGGAAGTTGATCTTCGGATCTTTTTTGCTCAATTTCAAACGTCCGCAACATATCCAATTTGGAATATTTAGAATTTCACATTGGACTCAAACTGGAAACATATTTTAACAATCTCCATATTGGCTCGACATTTAAGCCAAGTTGCAATTGTTTCGCAAAAATTCGAACTCTGCTGCTACTCTTCCATAGCTCTCTATTGGCTCAACCGCCACAGATATTATCCAAGTCCAAGCCTCGATTGAACTTCACCATAATCGAGGACCTCATCAAAATACAAACTCCACATGCACTTTTAACTATTCCGCAAGGATTTTCCAACACAACCTCCTTAACCCCAGATAAAACAAAATCATTGTTGCATCCATATCTATCAGGAGATTGAATACGTACCTTGTTAATTTCAACAGTTACGGCAATCATTGACTCTATATGCTCCACCTCGCAACAAGCACCATCTATGTTGATTACTTTGCTAGTATTTGTACTCGCTACCTTAGGAGTTTCTAGTTGCAACTGCATCTCAAGCTGAAAACCGTTCAAATCCATTTAAACACTGTTATAATCACTCCTAGTCAAAAGTACTAAAGACTCATCATGGGTAACTTCTTTGTTGTTAATAGGTGAATTTATATATGGGCACCACAACCGATCACCCCACTCACCTTGTGCATAACCATGGAATATGCACATTGCCCTCCAATCGAGCTTATCAACACTCACTCGAAAATAACACGAGCAACCAAACATTCTAATAATAGAATAACCAGCAACATTACTTGGCCACACTTCTTCGGGAGTCCCATATCCAATTGCAATCAATGTGGATCCATTCACCAGGCGGCTTACCGTATCAAGCACATCAGTTATGATTTTCCTAGCAATACCAGCACTAGAGATCATTTTATGGGCCATCTCTAGTAATGTTCTACTCATCAATTCTGCAAATTGTTGTGATTTACTAGCATTAGTGTGGTGTTTCACTATGCCCTCTTTCATGCATAATTTATTTGCCAGCTCCAAGTAGAACTCCATGCTATTATCAATCCGCATATGCTTGATCGACTTACCAATCTTCGTCTCGATGAAAGGTCTCAACTACGTGATCCTGGCACCAGCATCAAACTTGTGCATTGGCATAAACACACAGGTCTTCCTTGAGCAGTCAATAGACTCTCGAACAAATGCATCCGACGTCTCGCGTAGTGAAATTTGTCACTGTCTCATCTTAAAGTTTATACAGGCCTCCATGCTTGATTCCTTTCATTATCACCAGAGCATCTCGAACAACTTTCAAAACTCCACCTTCTGAAGAAAACCTGTAACCAACTTAATTTAGGGCACCCAAGGAAATTAAGTTCTTTTTCAATTCTAGAATGTGTTTTACTCCAGTCAATGTCCTCACAATACCATAATACATTCTGATTTTAACATCACCAACACCCACAACATTGCACTAAGCATTGTTCCCTAACTGGACTTTACCACTACTCGTGCATTGATAAGTGATAAACCAATTTCTATTTGGTGTGACATAAAAAGAACAACTAGAATTCATAATCCATCCATCAAATGATGAATAATCAGTGATGGACAAGATATACTTGGCATTATTTGCTACAACTACAACATTATCTGCAGAATCAACTATAATTTCCTTACCCTTCTCATTCTTCAGCTTAAAACAATTCCTTCTAAGATGTCCCCTCTTGCCACAACTCTAATAGACAACATCAGTAGTCCTAGACTAACTATGCTTGTTCATATTAGTACTACTCTTATCCACACGTGTTCTAAATCTTCCTCTATTTTCATCTACTAAAGCAGCATATATAGGTTCACCAAATTCTCTTCTATGAATATCCTCACTTAGAATCAAATCTCGAACCCCATCAAACGTCAAACTTGTTGAACCAAAGGAATTACTAACAGCAGTAACAGTAATATTCTAACTATCAGACAATGAGGATAACATAATCAAAGCATGTACCTCATCTTCAAAGTCAATCTCAATTGAACTTAATTGACAGATTGACTAACAATCACATTGAATTCATTGATATGATTGCAATTGACGCACCTTTGCTCATCTTCAAATTAAATAGACTTCGCATCAAATAGACCTTATTGATCGCAGAGGGTTTCTCATACATATCCGACAGGGCTTGCATCAAATCAGCAGTGATCTTCTCCTTCAGAATGTTAAATGTGACGTTATGAGCCAACGTTAGCCGAATAACACCCATAGCTTGTCTATCCAGCAAATCCCAATCAGCTTGCTTCATCGTCTCTGGTTTCTCCTAGAGAAGGCAAGTGCAGTTTCATTTGGTAAAGATAATCTTCAATCTATATCTTCTAGAAACTAAAATCATTTCCATCAAATTTGTCGGTTCTCACTTTTACTTCTTCTGTCACCATCGATTCGCTTCAACTTAGCCAAGCCTGGCTTTGATACCACTTGTTGCAAAAAGGCGAGTGATCGAACAATAATATAGACAAAATAAAAAAGTAAATCGAATATCAGATTTACGTGGTTCAATCATAAAGACTTACGTCCACGGGGAGAGCAGCAGCGAATTTCACTATAGATCAAACAATACAAGGAAATATACACTCAAATCACTCAAACACTCTCTCGGTGTTTCCCAAGGCTCAATTACACCCAACAATGCATACAGTGTTTAGTCTCGAAATTTCTCAAGAAATAATCTCTCAATCTCATGAAGGAATTTCACGCAAATCTTACTACAAAATTTAAATTGGCTACAAACATAAATCTTTCTTGGATGTAATTCATAGACAAGAATGACAAAGAAAATCCCTCCCAAGCACTCGACGACAAGATGGCGCTTCAAGAACACTTCTTCATGATCAACCCTCTTCCATCCACGGTTATATATATATATAAATGAGACATTTATTCTTTTGCCAACTTCTCAAGAGATTCTGTTTCCTATCTTACCCGATTTTATCCAAAACACATCTTTGTATAAAAAAAACAAAATCCAAGTCCAAGTCAAAGTTGAACTTTCCTATTTTAGCAGCCAAATTCTCCAACGAGATCCAAACTTAGGGAAGTTGATCTTCAGATCTTCTTTGCTCAATTTCGAACGTCCGCAACATATCTAATTCGGAATATTCAGAATTTCACATTAAACTCAATGCTCATTCAAGAAAAGAGAGGGGGGAGGCACACTATAGAATACACGGCCACATTGAGGGGGAGCGCCATGGAGGAGTGAAAGAGAAAAAGCTTCCTCTTCCTCGGACTCCTAGTACCGCAAGGAGTGTTCATCGTCTCCACCATGCTTGGGATCATAAACCACACTCCTCAATCACAATCCTCAAAACACATCAAGGGAAACACATGTGAGAGAAAAGGTTGGAGGAGCCTCCCCACAATCCATTGATCCCCCTTGCCGTCCGTCGATCTTGACTTCTACCATTGCTCCGGTGCTGCCTTGTTTGTTGCTATCCATCAACGACTTTGCTTGATAGTCAACACCTCCGTGCATCGCATCGTGAAGCGGAAGCATAGTGTCGATCCGCTGCACTTCATTAGCCGTGGCCACCAATTACTTGGAGCCAGCGACATCGACCACGAATTGTCCCTGCCCGGGAGGAGTCCTAACTCGTCGCCCATTATTTAGAGATTCATTGACTTGCGCGGCGTCACCTTCCTGCAGCTATCTGCTCCAACGGGTCCAAGATCACTTGTCCCGAAACATTACTTTCACACACTAGAATTTTTCTCATTGCAGGGAGAAGGAAAGAAGCCATCAATTGGAGCCACATGTGTGAGCTTGCATGGGAGGCAAAAAGAAAGGTGGCGACTCCCACGGAAATTCTGATCTCCCTCCCCCGCCACTAGCATCCTCGAGCCCCCATCATTGCCGGTACTGAGCCACTGTGAATGTTGCCGATCGCCGGTTATCCATCGCCACCACCACCACCTTGGCTAGTCAAGCACCCAATGATCCCTCAAGCATAATCCACAAGTCGTGATCCAGTCCGATTTCGATCCAGATTACGTCTGTTCGGATTTGGTAACAATCTTTCTTCAATTCAAATGGAATATTTCATTCCTTAATTCGGATTAATTGTTATCTGATACGTGAGATTAAGCATATCCAATTAGGGCTTATTGATAAAGTTGATTTGATTATTAATTTGATCTGTAAAAATATTGGATCATCTTTTTAATTATTTCAACTTATTTTTGGATAATTGTGCTATCTGAGATTGCGAAAATCTTTAATTTGACCTGTCAGACAATAGATCATTTTTTTTGATTATGTTTGATTCTAAGCAAGTGCCTTGTCAAGATTATGATATCCATTAATCTAAGACGTGAGGTGGATTATCTTTTATTTGAATCTCGATAGATATCTTGAATGATTTTTGCTATATTTGAAATTTTGTTTAGGTAGAATTGCAAGGTTTAATGAATAAAAAATACAAAGAAAAGAATGCATGGCGTATCATATCATTTAGAATTAGAATGCATGTTTAGATAATATCTAGGCTAGATGCCAATTTGAATTAAATGGCATGTTAAGATAACTTTTTAAGTTAAGATAGGATTTAGATTAGTCTATTTCCTAACTTAAAATAGATAATATCTCACTTTAGGTAGATTTTTATTTTTAATAATTTTTAATTTCAAATTTTAATATAAAAATGAAAAAAAAAAATCCCTTGTGCATGTCATATAGGTTTTAATTTAAATAAAAGAAAAAAATTTCTTGCATTGGTGCGTTTAATACTTTTGGTTCAATTTATTTGATTAATTGATTGTTCAGTAATGGTTGTGCAATCACATGATCACCCCATTGCATGTTAGTGAATTAGCCTAAAATTAGGCGTTAGAGAAATCTAGCGTAACCAAGTCTCCAAACTCACAATCTCTGGTTTACAGGAATAAAGTAAATCTTCCGTTACATTTAGTGTCTAATCTATTTACCAAAAATAGATTAGTGACAACTTCTAATTAAAAAAAATCATTTATATGTAAAGAACATGAACCTAAGTCATGTATTGGTAAGGGCTTGGGAGAGCTCGAGTTAAGTTTAAGCTTAGTAATCCATTAGCCAAACCCTAGGTGGTGCACTCGAGGTTAGGTTGTGATAGTGTTCTTAAAATACACTTTACCAAAAATTATTTATATTTTGGAAAAATTCTTTTCATCTAAATTTTTTTGCATTTCCTCAAAAAATTTTCCACAAAATATTTTCAAACGCGCCCGGATGTAATTGCCTCAGCTTACTTTTGCAGGCTAAATTGCAAACAATGACGACACAGAAAAGACCATGTTTATTGGACAAGCATCGGACATGACGCAAATGAAATGGACCCAGTCTTAGAGTCTAGAAACGGCCTTTCTCTCTCCCGTTTACGTCTTGAAGAAGGCATTGTAGTGTACGGCGAACTAGAACGTGCGCATTTCTCGGTCTTTTAATTTCTGCTTACGGTAGTTTCCTCGTAGCCGACTTGAGGCGCACGCGGTTTGACTTTGCTGGTGTCGAGAGTATTTACCGAGAGGTTGGGTGGGAGTGAGTCTGGAGACGGCCTTTCTCTCCCTCGTTACGTCTTGAAGAAGGCATTGAATTGTATGGCGAACTAAAACGTGCTCATTTCTCGGTCTTTCAATTTCTGCTTACGGTAGTTTCCTCGTAGCTATCTTGAGGTGCATGCTTTTTGACTTTGCTGGTGTTGAGAGAATTTATTATCCAGCACGAATATCACGTTTGATAATGAGCAGGAGCCCCGGAAACACATCGGCATCAATCGTTCTTATCCCATCGGGGCTAGATATACCGTCATTGGTGACGTTTTACACTTGGCGACCAAAGTCAATTCAATATCCATGAGAAAGTCTAGAAAAGAAAGCGTCGATTTCTTGAGGTCGTGGACTGAATGGAAGGGCACCATGTTCTAAGAGTATCAATCGATCGATCGATCAATTTGCACGGTCCAAAGAGGAAGATTCAATCGTTCTGATTTTTTTGGGTAGGTGAATCGGGAACATCACAGTCCTAAGCAACTAGGGGAAGTCTCCCAATCACTTTTGAGGTGCCAAGGGACTTCCATGATTTTGGAAATCTGCCAGGTTTTCAGAAGTGATGCTCAAAGCGCAATTTACTCCTAAAATTTTTAGATTTTGTGATTGTCAATTTTTAAAACTTATAAAATAATGACACAATAAAAAAAAAAAATACCATTAGGACAATTTTCTTAAATGACGGAAAATTTTGATGTGGAATTATTGATTGGTACTCTTTATTTCTGGATCTTTTTGATTGATTTTCTCTTGTTGTCATTTTTTAGGTTGTCCCAAAAACACAAAAGTGCCCAAAGCAAGAATCAAGCAGCTAAAGCGTTAAGTTTAAACATCTTTAATGTAATTGTTTCCAGCAAGTGAATATTCCACGAATTTACTAGATCAACCCAATTGCACCTCTTGATTGTGTGGAACCAAAATTGAGTCCTATTAAAAAAGACACGCTACATTCTCTCTATAGTTTATGCATTGTGATTGATTCCATCTACTGCACTTCCCCTCACAGACTTAGTCTAATACAAAATTTTCTCAACATACACACAATTAGAAAGGGACCAGATCCTTCTCAGGCACATTATTCAAGTAAACCGACGCGAGTTTCATCTCACAACAAATGCATTCACTTGCCAATTAGATGGTTTTAATCTGGTTGTGTTGATACTCTCATAATATGGAAAGAGGATTTGCCTTGGAGCTTGCATGCAAGGAAACCTTTCGAGTAATCAGCGATGCTGATTCTCTTGAACATTGCTGGGCTTTCCAAAGTAATTAGGCTCTGAGCTGGGTCGATCTGTGGATCGAACCCTGGGTTGCAAGAGGGGGCGACCGCTAACCTTTCTTTAGTCGAATTGACTACGGTATGTCCCGATTATCGCCATTGGCCAATAATCTTTTAAGCAAGTATTGATGATTTTCTCTAATTACAAATTTCCATAAAATACACGCGATAGCTTTTGAAGAGTACTACAGAACCCATCATAATATGAATATGTGTAGGACGTTGATTGGATAGTCTAAGAAATAAATGAATACCCCATCGTCAATGGATAATGATAAACGGAATATCACGAGAATTTGCCTAATTATGATTATTTAAGATAGAGATCCTATCTTTTTATAAATTTATCGATGGCATTTATTGAGGGATTGACCCCTACCACAAATACAAGTAAATCACCGAAATTTATTTATTTATATTTCCTTTTTCGTTTGATCCCTTATTTTCCACTTTAATTCGCTCTCTGTGCGTGTTTTGTTCGAGCTCAGGTTGTGGGCACGGAGGGTCACAGTCCATCCTGAACCGCACAGTTCCTCCTTCAAATTGTTCCTCCAGATCTGTCTTGTCCATCCCCGATGCCTTTGCTATTATAAAAAGGGGTGTTCCTGCCTAGGTTTTTTAGCTCCACAGTGTAATTCCAAGCCATCTCTGGGAATTGAAACAAAAAAAGTAGTCTAATTAGTCGATGCCTGGGTTTTGGAAATGTGATAGTTTATTCATTTTCCTCCTACAAATTTAAGAAATATATCATAGTTATCGGTTTATTTTTCCTTTTTCGTTTGATCCTTCGCTCTCTGTGCGTGTTCCGTTCGAGCTCAGGTTGTGGGCACGAAGGGTCACAGTACATCCTGAACCGCACAGTCCCTCCTTCAAACTAGACTTTTGGGCTTAGTGATTCATAGGCTTTTCTAACGGTTGCTCACCTGAAGGAAGGTAGCAACAAGTACCTTAGCCCCTTCGACCCCTTCTCCCACCCCAGGTCCCTACCTCAACCCCCCCCCCCCCCCCAAAAAAAAAAAAAAACACTATGTCTCTCTCACTTCACTTCACTTCAATATAAAGAAAAAATGCATATATTTTCTCTGGTTAATCCACATGGGTTCACGAAATATGAGCAGTTTTAACTGAGCGTGAGCGTGAGCGTAGTTACCAACCTGTCTATTGAGTACGGTAAGTGGATGACCAATTCTTTTGTTTAGAAAATAATTTTCTAAAAATGATTACTTGCATCTTAAAAACAGAATGAATAAAAATATATTTTGGTCATACATGAAAATGTCTAAACATAAATTGTTATAAGTAATGATGACTTTTTCATTAACGTATTAGCTTAATTGATACAAGCAATAATTTTTAGGAAAATAATTTCTAATCTTTCATTTTTAGTGAAACACAAGGAGCCTTAGATATTTTATTAATAGGGTTTTAATTGTTACATTTTGTGTGTAAACAACAAATAATTCCGCTAGTAGGGATCAAGGCACGTTACATACAAATACAATAACTTAACCTTAAAAAATTAATGTGGACTAGGGTGCATCTATTTAATCGTCTTTACAATCAAATCTAGTGGTCGTAGTATATAAGGGGACAAGCAATCAAGTAAAATGTTTGATTTTTAAAAGAATAAGTTTTATCATGTTAAATATTACCTTGACAATAGAAAAAATTGTCATGGAAAATATCTAACAAGTGCTTTTAGACATTTGTTGAGATATCACTAATTAGATTTGATATGGCAAAATGTTGATTTGCTAAGGCGTTACCTAGGGGATTTGATCTTTGGGACTGAAGATTAGACCATCAATTAAATTTGTTTCTATTGAGTATGTCTTGCATTCTCTATGTGTTGGGCCAATGTTAAGGCTTAACAGCAGTATAAATATCCTCTATTTTTTTTTTCAAGTTATTAGGTTAAGAAATTGATATTAAAAAAAAAAAAAAAACTTAAGTTTTTGGGCCACGTTGTAGTTCTTGAATTTCCATGATGGATTTTGCTTCTCCTCTCCCTGTGGCTCTTTACATAAATCTGTGTGTTCTTTTATTCTTTATAGTTTTAACTTCATTGTAGTTTTCATATTAGTCATAACAATACAAAATTAGATGAGGTGCGGATACTCCAAGTGCCAAAACTTTCAATGCAAAATCAAAAAAGAAAAGAACACTTAAATGCCAAAAGCGAGAATTTCCAACCAAATTGCCAATGTGGCTTTTTCCGACAAGATTTTTTTACTAACATGACAACTGTATTACCACGTAGACACCAAGAGTACCTCAAACGACGTCGTTTTTTTGCACTTAAGTGATCACTTTCTGCAAAACTTGGTAGTTAAGTGTTCACTTTTAATCACGAGTGGCACTTAATGATCACTTGCACCATAACTTGACATTTAAGTAATCCTTTTTTTATCCACGACTGGCACTTAAGTGAATATGGAGGACGGCATCATTTTAGACAAGGATTGTTGAGTAGATATTCGGCGAGCCACGCAAACCAATTTTATTATTAAGGTAATGCCACATAGAGTTGATTTTCTTCATTGCCTTAGAATGTTCATCATAGTTGGACATAATATTACGCTTAGCACATTTTTTAAATAGTTTTTGCAACTGTATGTCTTTATACTTCTTGCCCTAATTGGTATAGATGTGTTGGGCACACATCCTATGCTTAGCTGCCAGCAACAACCTGGCCACAACTTGTATAAATCCCTACAAAAAATGACTTTGTATACAAAGCATACATTACATGTATAATCATTTAGGATGAATAACAATAAAGAAGAAATAACTTACATTTTGCTTATCATTAATTATGACCCAACATCTTCCATATGTGTCTATAATTTTGAGGTCCCATATCAAATTCATCAAGAATCGAGTCCAAGTTTTTGTACTCTCAACTCTAACAATTGCCTTAATAATTGGATATATGTGATCATCTACATCTCTTCCAACAGTGTGCAAGATCTCCTCTTTACAAATTTCCTTTAAGAAACAATTGTTGACACTTGAATTTTTATCGACGTGTTAAGTATCCATTTATTTTACAAAAATATAAAATTTAAAAATATATAAAAAGATTAAAAAATGGGATAAAAATGAAATAAAATAAATAAATAAAGGAGGAAATCGAGCGGGCTGGCATGTCCAGCCCACTTAGCTAAACTTTCGGCTCACCTCTCCCTTGGCCCATCTTCTTTTTCTTTCTTTTCGGTTAGCCCCTTCTTTCATCTGGCCCATCTTTTGGATTCTCTTTTTAGCCCATTTATCTTATGTTCTTTGATCCCACTAGAGACCAAGAAAAGAAAGCAGAGGCCTAGCCCAACCTCCAGTCATGCTTCGGTGAGAACCGACGCGAGAGAGAGGAACGAGTGACAAAAACAGGGACCGTGACGCGAGGAAGCGTGAGCGTGCATCTATGAGGGAACCGTAAGCAACCACGAGTGGTGAGAGCGAAGCTTGAAGCTTCTAGAACCGGTGAGCTGGTGCAAGGGATAGTAGAAAATAACGAAAAATATTCCTCCTAGCTCAAGCGAGGAGTGCATGAGGCGTGAGGGGGGCTTCTTCTTTGGCCCAAGGGAGAAAAAGCGAGGGGGCAATCGAGAGAGGGGGAGCCAGAGAAGGAGCAAGAGAGAGTTAAGCGATTCTGTTCTCAATAGCTTCGGCGGTGGCAGCGCTCCAGTGGCGGAGAAGGTGACATCGTGGCGGTCAAGGACTAGGGGCTTCTTGAGGGACACGTCCAACGAGAGATGAGAGCTGAAAAAAATTCATCTCCCGATCAACAAGCTCCAATGCTTCTCCGCCATTGATCGACACCATAGTTCACTGTCCACCATCTTCGATCACCCGCAGTCGCTGTTGAGCCTTAGTAGACGACCGCATCAAGTTCATCAGCAATCGGACACACACACACAAGAGAGATGCCATAACGAGAAAAAGAGGGAAATCGAAGGGGTCTTGATCCATAAAGAGGGGTAAAAGCAAAGGTTTTCCGAGAGTGAGTATGGATCTTTGTCTAAGAGAAAGCATCAAATGGAAAGGAGGATGTGGTGACGCGGCTCCTATTTGAGGTTTCCATTGCCAGCGCCGATCTTCATGGCTGGTACATGAAGGCCGAAAGCTACATAGCTACCGCTGTGCTTCCATCAATGTAGATTTTAACCACGGATGGCGAAGCTTCCTTTGTTGATTCAACTAGTATCCACGGCTTCGATTGGCTTTGCAGATGTGGTAACTGTTAGAGATATTGGGGATGTTAGCAATATTAAAATATCTTTTAGAGATATTTAGGATATTTTCTCTTATTTTCTATATCTATTCTATTATGCATATGTTAGTTGATTTTCTCTATTTAAACCTATAAATAAACTCTGTATGTACTCTTTCAATATATCAAAATATACTAAGATCTCTCAATTCTCTCTTCCACATTCTTATTTCTAACTTTGTATCAAAGCCTTCATTCCTATAGAGTGCACTTGTCCCATTGCACATCCAAAAAAATTCATCCCCACATCTCAACAGTGCTCACTTCATGCGCACAAATCTTATTTGAGGAAGCACTTAATTGAGTCATTCCACAATAGTCGGTGTTTTGATGATATTCGCACCGATGCATAGTCAAGCCTTTTTCATGGATGAGGCTTTTTTTTCAGTGCAAGTTGCACAGGCCATCTTCCTAAGCTAGCTTTTTTTGGTGCTAGCCGCACAGGCCACATCACTCAGTAACTATTTTTCCCAAGCCAGCCATATAGGACGCTTGATGCTATGTTACAACACCGGTCATATAGGTAGCATCACTTAATTACTATTGCACAAGCCAACCGCATCGATTACTTGATGTTTCCACTCCAATCCTCAACATTTCACTCATTGTTTTGAGAAACCAACACCACCACCAAACAACCCACCACCCTCAAACGATTTAGATCTTGAAGATGCTGCCTCACACACTAGCCCACCACGATTGACAAGCTTGTCCCATAGTGTCGTTAGAGGAACAAGTTTTCTATGGCACTGTTTGAATTAATTCAAACTCCAGTTGACAATGTCACCTTGAGTTTAAGGAGGAATGTTAGAGATTTTAGGAATGTTAGTAATATTAAAATATCTTTTAGAGATATTTATGATATTTTTTCTGATTTTCTATATCCATTTTGATTATGCATATATGATTTAATTTCCTTTGATTTCTTCTATCTAAGTCTATAAATAGGCTTTCTATTTACTCTTTTCAATATATCAAAATATACGAAAATCTCTCAATTCTTAATCGTTCTTCTGCATTCTTATTTCTAACTGTAATATATTTTTCCCCGGTTTTGCTCTACTTTGAGTGAAAGTTGATGATGACTCATGTCGACACTACTTGTGTGTGTGAATAGCTAAAATTAGAGCATTTCTCGGATGATTATGTAATGATGTTATTGTTCCGAAGCTGATTTTGGATAGAAAAATATTTATGATCCCCTAATTGAGTTCAAAACTGGCAGTACCTATAACTTGCTCAAAAAAATGCTTTTGAAAGTCATAATGCAAGTTTGCTTTCATCTTGGTTCGGTAGCATTTTGAGCAGAGAGTGTTGAGACCTAGCTCTGGTACGAACGAAAATAAGAGCAAACCTAGTGTTAGACTAACGTTTCTTAAGAGGTTTGCACGTTGTTCTTAATATGGGTGCTGATTTGTGGACCATTTTCAACATGCCAACACTCATGTGAAAGTGCTCATTACAGGTTCGATAAAATGCTTGGGTCAACCCAGGCACACATATTATTGATTTCCATCTTTTCTTAAGCACGGATGGATAGGATTTGCATGGTTATAAACCCATGTTACTTGTCGAGCGTTATTTTACGATCGCCTTAAATCCGAACAATCCTTTTCATTATCTTACGTTTTGCTCCTCGTTTTACACATGTTCTGGTATTGCTCTTGTGATGCTTGTTGGAGATGAAATGGATGGAGTTTACAGCCAGAATGTGTATGGTGAATCAATACGATGGTCTATGACAGCCCGGTGGCAGGAACCACTTCACCCACGCACGCCCCACTTTTGTCTCCGCCTTGTTCTATTTTAAAATATAAGCCAGGCTTAGGTTTTCCAGTTTTTGAGCATTTCACGTCCAATTGAGTTGATTTCTTTGATGCCGTGGGTCTAGATCCTCCGAGCCTTAGAACAGTCATTTGCTTCTCTATAGCCTGCTACACACCCTATGTTCGACAAAATGTTTAAATCAAGTCGCACCCATTTTCTTCCGATTTTTAGTTACTTTAATGTGCAGTAACAGGGCTTGCTCAATGGTGATCTTTCATTAACCTCAATGTACGTTTTTGTCACCGTAGTTCAACATGCTTTTTATTCCTTTCAAGTCTTGCTCGGTGTCTCTATAGTGTTTTCTTGTTAAACGTTGGCGAGGTCATAAGTGAGAATAGACAATGGTCAATGATGGCGGGGTGTTCCGATGGCGTGAGGGTGGTAGACGATGGTGAAATTTCGTTTAATGCTGGAGATGGAGTTCATGAGCAACACCTTCTTTTATTGATTTTTAATTCTTAAAATTGAAGGTTGACAAGTTCATATTCTGGGATGGGTGAAGAGAATCAAGGAAGAAGGGAGGTCTCTGTTTTGGGAAATGGGCCTAGAAAGGAAACAATGAAATGGGCTTGAGTTTAGTGTTGGTAAATCTGAGTTGGGTTTAGGATAATTGAATTTGGACTCGATTCAGGTCGTGGAGAAATTGTGCTTGAACCATTGAACTCACTTCTTTCATTAATCTAGTCGGTATCACTAGTCCAAATCCGCGACCCCACATCTGACCTTACATGCGGATTGGGCCCAAGGACCTGGCCCAAGTCCCACTTTCCAGAAAATTAGAATAATGTTTTTATTGTATTTTATTAATAAAAATTCAAAAAATTCAAAAAATTCCAAAAAATTCCAAAAAAATTAGAATTTCTAGCAAAGCTTAAAAAATAATTTTTGAGTAATATTCTCTTAAAAAGTGGAAGTCTTTTGATCTAAAATTGTGCTCAAAATTTGAACAAGTCCTTATGGCTTTACTGTAGGGTTTTGATGATTCTTCAAGGCAAAGGCCCTTGATTGCACACTTTCACTATGATGATCATGGCCTCCCTTTAACCTAGTTAGGACTGACATTTATCTTTTTCTTAGTGTTATATTTTTACTATCTCATGCAATCTATTTAATACTTTCATTGATTGCTGGTTGTTATGTCAATGATTATGCATCTACATTATCACCTCACATGAGTAAATATAAAATCAATGTAGAACCAAAATATTTTTTTTTTTTTTTTTGTAATGAACAAGATTATGTACCGAAATTGGTATTGATTTGTTAATTAATGTAACCAAATCTCCAACTTTAGATTCTCTAGTTGTGTAGGATGTGTAGTATGCTCCACAGTTCATTTGATTTATAGTCGACACAATAGGCTAATGGTGACTCTACTTTTAGAATATTTGTATGCATCAATTTAAATACCCAATGTCACACAACGTATGGGCTTAGAAGAGGTCACGTTTAAATCATGGGTCATAGGCCCCTCTTTAGGTGATACCCCTAAACTTATGCTTCCTTCTGTACCGAAAGTTTAATTGAGTCCTAAAATTTTTTAAAAATGCAATTAAATCCTAAAACTTGTCAAATTAATCAAATCAAGTCTTTTTTTCAATAGCATTTTTTGAAAATTTTAGAATTTGATTACATTTTCATGACAAGTTTTAAGACTTAATTATAATTTTGAAAGTTTTGGGACTCCATTGCACTTTCATAACAAAGTTTTAAGACTTAATTATATTTTTTGAAAATTTTAGAAATTATAATTTTATTATAAATTTTAAAACTTTTAGTGCACTTATCTTTTCTCTGACCTAGGAATCCTAGGAGAAACCTTGCTCGGTGGTATTCCTGTTCGAAGCAAAATAAGTATGGACAACTTTTTTAAAAAAAAGTGTTTTTAAGGGTTGGCGTGACAACTGGGCTTTTACTTGGAATGCGCCAGGTGCTAGTTTCCAATCTGGCTTTTCCAGGCCAGTGCGCGAGTGCCTGGCCATGTGTCACCGGGTGTTCGGTTGGGGCTGGTGAGTCGACCGACGCATGCCTAGTAGCTAAATGGTACCGGGCTTGTTTAGCGGGCTCTCGGGGCTTAGTCGACCGATGCATGCCCGATATCGTTTTGATGTTTTTCCAACTTGTCCAAGCATGTCATCGACTTATCTCTGGAATCCCTTATAAACTCTGATTTGGCAAGAAATTGAACCATAAAACAACAATACGTAATTGCGATTCCTAGGAACATAGGCCAGAAAAAAAAAAAAAAAAAAAAAAAAAAAAAAATGGCCTTAAAAAGTTTCCATACGTGTCGTGGTGTCTAAAATCATTTAGTTTAGCTTTTGATCATAAATCAATATTGACTATATTGGGTTTGCCAGGAAATGACTATTTTAGCTTTTGATCATAAATTAAGAATTGCTCTCCTTTCTATGCTTCCAAACTAATGTCACGGTGAAAATGGATGATGGACAACATCCAATGGTGCATAAGCTAGGCTATAATATATGAAATCTCAAAAATTGCAATCTGAAAGATGATTAGGCCACTACTGGAGGATGTGAATTGCGATTTACCTTAAAATGTACTAACCCCTTCGCCAATCCAATAGAACATCGGCTTCTACATATCAAGTCAAAGTTTACATATTTCTAGTACAATTACATCCATCAAGAGGTGACTTATCCAAGCACCACTCCACAACACGCCAACCCACAAACCATTTACACCCACCTCACAAATGACCAATCGAACCCACACACAATGCTTTCAAGGGCCAACCCCATCTTCTCTCTCCTCCTCAGTCTGTTGTCCACTTCCCCCTCAGGGAAAGTGGCAATGGTGGGATGCTCTGTTCATGTCTGAAGAAGTTGTCCGGGTCGACCTTGGTCTTCACTTGGACCAACCTATCGAAGTTGTCCTTGAAGTACTTGGCGCCCCAGACAACGGCCTGTATGAAGCTCGTCCCGTTCTTGTTCATGCCCAAGTCGAGGTCCCTATAGTTCACGTATGCCTCCCTCGGAAACATGGAAACATGCGGGCCATGTAGCTGTAGAGCCTCCGGATCCAGTCCATGTGCCTGGTGGCATCCTCGCTGGCATCGTTCCAGAGGCTCAGATACTGGATCATGAAGATGGTGCCCTTGCGGTGCGGGAACGGTGCCGAGGACTCTGAGACCTTGCTCATCATCCCGCCGTACGGTGTCCATATCATCAGCGGGTTGTCCTCCTGTACCAGCCTCGTCCACAGCCCCTCCAGGCCGGTCTCTGAGATGGTGTCTCGGACGAAGTCCGACTTCGCCTTGAAAAAGTTCTTGAATGTGGACTTCCCCTTGAGGAGGACCTCAGGCGGTGTCCCGCTTGGGTACCCAGCGATGTACAGGACTGATCTGATCCAACTCATTTCGAAGCAATCGCTCCTCATGAGTCCCAATTCTGGGAAGCTGTCTTCCATCACCTTAAGGAGTCGGTCAGCGGTCCCTAAAAAGAGGGCATTGTACGACGTGCTCACAGTTCGGTTGGCTTTGCCTCCGCCAGCGCTAGCCGCTTGGATGATCACCCTGATGAATAGGTCCTCGTCTAGCGTGTCCACAACTTGTTGCCACCGGTGCAGGAGCTTCGTCGCACCTTGTTCCAAAGTCTTTGTTACCGTGAAGACAGTCACCGTCGAGGGGACTGGTACCAACTTTATTTTCCACTCGAGGATTATGCCAAAGCTTGCTCCTCCACCTCCTCTAATGGCCCAGAATAGATCCTCTCCCATGGCCGCCCGGTCCAGAATTCGGCCATTCACATCGACAATCCGAGCATCCAGCACATTATCCACCCCGAGGCCATACTTTCTCATCATAGAACCATATGCCCCGCCAGTGATGTGTCCCCCGACACCAAGACTTGTGCATAGACCTGCTGGGAAGCCGTGGATTCGACTCTTCTCGGAAATTCGGTAGTAAACCTCCCCTATCGTGGCCCCCGCCTGAGCCCATGCGGTGTTATCCGCCAGATCGACAGTCACGGCGCGGAGCCTGCTCAAATCCACAATGATGAACGGGGTTAGGGTCTCAGACACGTAGGACAGGCCCTCGTAATCGTGCCCCCCGCTCCGGACCCTCAGGTGGATCCCAAGCTGCTTCGAGCAGATAACAGCAGCCTGGACATGGCCTTCGATCAGCGGGGTGAAGATGAATTCGGGCTTCGGCATGGAAGGCACAAGGTAACGGAGATTCTGCGCCGACGATTGAAGCACGGCACTGAAATTGGAGCTCTTCTGGTTGTAGAAGGTGGAGAGCGGCACGGCAACCTCAGAGTTGAGGTTGAGGCACTGGACGAAATCATCTTGAATGGTGCTCGAAACTGAGATTAGGCACGAAAGTGATATGAGAAGCAGTAGGATCAACGAGAGCGGGGAATGAATTGAAGGGGACATTTTTCCTGGGAGGGGCGTGTGTTATTCGGTGGAATGTGCTCAGCAGATGGAGCGTCACAAATGGCTTTATACATGCTTATGAGGATTTCAGGCATTTTTATGTGGCGTGCTTATGATCGTAACGTGGGATTGAGTTAATGCAAACGTCACGCTAAGGTTCATTCGTGTACACTTGAATTTGGGCCCTACTTCGTCGTCGAAACAGAAATTTTTCTTTTATGGTTCCACCGTGGTTCCAACATACAAGGAATTGGCCGGTACCACAATCGGTCCTTTACTGATTCTAGGAGTCCTACTTTGTGATGGGAAAAGCAATCTTTCGAAAATCTTTCAATTTTCAGAGCATTACCTTTCCTCGCGGGAAGGAGAAATTATTGTGTTGGTAGTACATATGCTAACTCGAATTTAGATAGCTGAAAACTGTAAAACCTATCCACCACGTCAACTGAATGATTTCCTGTCAAAATGAGTTCTTCAGCTTTTCACTTTCGAATTTTTACGTATTTTTTTGTGCTTTTCCAGTTCCGATGCTTTTCACTTTGATCATCGTCATGACTTTCATGGCAGGTGTAAAGTGCCGCTAATTGCGATGAGATTACTACAAAGATAAATCGATTTCGGCATAAGAGCTAAAGGCAGAAGAATAAAGGCATTAGCAAGCAATAAGCGATAATGGGTCATTATGTTCCCCACTAAAAGATGGCACCAATATTCTTTGCATAGAAAGCTGTGTCCTTTTCAAAATTAAATCGTGGACTCCATTTGTTTCAAAAATAATAATACTAATAATAAATGATTTACAAAATATTTTCCTAAAAATAATTTTTTGTTACTTGAAATAATTAGTTAATAAATTTTTTAAGAATAAATATATTGAAAGTTGTAAAATTTGTCAACAAAATGCAATTTAATTTTAAAACTTTCAAAAAATACAATTAAGTTTTAAAAGTTATCATGAAAGTGCATCAAATCTTAAAACTTTCAAAAAAATGTAATCAAGTCCTAAAATTTATCAAATTAGTTAAATCTAGTCCTTTTATTGATAACATTTTTTGAATGTTTAAGAATTCGATTGCACTTTTGTGATAAATTTTAAGACTTAATTGCATTTTTAGAAAATTTTATGACTCAACTGTACTTTCATAATAAATTTTAGGACTAATTTGTACTTTTTAAAAATTTTAGGACTAGATTGCACTTTCGTGACAAGTTTTAGGACTTACAGTGCATTTATTTCCAAATCATTGTTTGTCCCAGTCCAATTATTTATCACTCACGTTATGGATAATGACTTGCTTTTGCTTCGAGGTTTTGGAAAGATTGGTCCAAAAGCAATTTTTGACCCAGAATTGCCATTAAAAGTTTCTAATAGATTTGCCCATATGGTGACAATGCCACTACATCAGTTTTACGTCAACTAGGTTTGGACGGGCGACGTCTTAGATCGGCAACTAGGGTTTTCAAATCATGTGTCGGTTCCTGCTTGGCGTAAAAGTCATCCATGAACAAATAGAAAACGCCTCTTAACGGGCAAGTCTGGGAATGGTACCTTAGGCGTCAAACGTTTGGAGAAGCAGCTTAATTAATAATTTTTTAAAATCAATTGTTGTTGTCTTTTGGCGAAAAATAATAAATCGAAAGCTATGATTCTTTTTTATTATGAGTGTTTTCTTTTTCCGTAGATTTCCTTTAGCAGGAATTACCGTGTGCCCAAGGTCCACGAGAAGTAAATTTAGATCCGTTGTCACTATACCTATTTATCTATGTATCTATCAATGGCAACGATAGTAAAGAAAAATTCTTCAGCTGCTTAACTCCATGACATCGGCGGATTTATGAGTGTTTCTCGTTGGAGTATGATCTGACACAAGATAATGTAACAACTATATTTATATTCGAGGTCTCTTTTAAAATGAGAAGTCACGTAAACGTGAGATTGGTGTATCTCTTTCGACAATTACTTTGTACTTGTGTCCATATTTTTCAGGTAATTAGTGTCATATTTGTCGAATTAAGTTTATTAGAAAATTTTCATCCAAAAGGTTGAAAAAAAAAAAAATGGTCCGTTAAAGATAATATTTTGTACCAAACGTTGCTCGTAATTCAACCTGGTTTAAAATCCTCTATCTTGACTAGAGGATTGGTGGTTAGCGTGTGAAATCTAATCCAAGAGGGTCACCAAAAAAAATGGTCCATTAAAGGTATTTTGTACCAAACGTTGCTCGTAATTCAACCTGTTTTAAAATCCTCTATCTTGGTTCGTGGATTTGAGACTGTGTATCTTAATCCGAGAGTTAGATGAGAACCTTATATTTGGCGTGTCTATCATATTAAGGCTCTATTTGGTCATCCAGATTTTTAATCAAGATTGGAGTAATTTTGTTTATCCTATTCATTGTTAAAATTGAGTATTTTGACATCCTATTATGTCCTTTGTTTTTATGAATGACATATTAGTGCAAATGAACAAAAAAGTTGCACAAAAAGATGATAAGAATCTCTCATGACAATCTTGCCAATTTCATTTTATTTACTTAATTCATTTTTATTTTTCCCTCTCTTTTGTTCATTTCTTTTTTCCCTTGCCATCATTCTCTTATAAAATTTTATTAATACTAAACTATGCTAATATACCTAAAATTTGTAATAAATATAAATACTAAATATATATTTGTATATATTGAAGTTATATTATAAGATGAAAGAAATTCAAATATATAAATATAAAAAAAACGAAATTGACATTATTTTTTTGTTATTGAATTTTTATATAAGAACTCAAATATTATTTATAGTCAAATATTATTTATTTTTTTAATTTAAAAAGTTTGTTATTCAAAAAGAATAACTTTTATATCATGAATATTAAAAATCCTGTTCATCTTCGTCATATCTCGTCCATGGAATTGTTTTATCCGAATTATATCTCCCTTAAATTCAACTTTATTGTGTTTTGGGGAAGAACTAAATACAATTTTATCATATCCTAAATTTTATCATAGCTACCAAATGTATACTAAGAGTTTGTATACTTAGCATATAAGAACAATTAAAACATTAATCAGTTGCACGAAAAATTAGATATGGGGCCTTTGTGTCAAACCTAGGATGATGCTGTTATTCTTAGAAAAGCCCAAATCCGAGGACTTTCTTTCTTTGTCGGGTGCTGATTCAAGCTTTTCACGTCCACTTTCACTCCAAAAAAAAAAAATCATGCGCTCATAACTTTGTCAATTCCCCGACCAAAGAGGGCATTCTCTATATGTTCCATATGGTTTTCAATTGTTCTTAGAATGACAATTTCACAATACCTTCTTTGGACAGTATACATCCATTTTTCTGGGTTGTTCAAGTGGTAAGGGCTTAGATTTGAAAACTGTCCTAACCGCACAAATTTTTCTGGCCATGCTTTCGAGTGCAGATTCGTGTTGTCTCCGATCACGGGATTGGGCGACTGCCACTTTTGACGGTGATTCATTAGATGCTAAAAGTGCCCTGAACATCCGCGGACATCTCGTTGATTTGAAAAAGTAAGAAAAGACAATAAACATCAATTTTATTTCATGTTGGTCGAATGTCATTTTCGAATCAACAAGAGAATCCACCTGACCCACCAAACAACAAGGTGTATCTCATATGTTTTCCGGGGACGCTGGCATTTAAACTTTTCAGACCGCAACATTTTGGAGAGTCTATCTCAGTAAAGGCTTGCTCATCTGTAAGAGTTACCAGCTAGTCAGATAAGATCAATATATTGGATTTGCCTGATGCACCTGAAAATAATCTGCTTCCCATTGCCGGAGAAGGTTCGTTCATGGCCGCTTTGACCTGGCCTCCAAAATTCACCATGGACGAGCCATAGTTGAAATATTGAAACAGTTCTCTCAGCCGGTATCCAACGGGAGAACGCCCACCCCCAATAGTAAACCTTCAGTTTGCAATCTCGGACCCTATCATGAAAATGTTGTTGGGAAAATTTGTTTGGTGAAGAAGATAGAGAAGTAATAGTAGATTATTGATACTTTGATGGATGATGACAGTCATTGTCCTTAAGGTATTATTTGCCCCCACTATTGCTGCTACTGGATTTAGAATAAATATACCTCTAGGATATACATCAAAATCACAAAAAAATGAGTTTAGCAATTACTCAATTTCTCTATTGGAATTTCACTTTGAATGTGTTAAGATTGCGTGTTTGAAAAAAGAGAAGAGGAAAGCATTTATGAACAGTTGTAGTTATTATAAATTATATGTAAATTGATCTCCATTCATAAACAACCAATCAATACACCTCTTGGATATATATACTTTATCACCAATCATCACCACTCTTCATATCAAGAATAACTTTCTTTCATAACTATGGATAATATCATTTTAGGATGGAGAGTCATCTTTTCATAACCAAGAGTCACATTTTATCTTAAATAAGAGTCACGTATTCTCTTAACCAATAAACACCTCTTTTATGATAACAAACTATTTCAACAATTATTGACTTAGTTAATTTGTTGCGAGAAGTGGTAAACCACATCAAGCGGTGCATATGGTTACATAGCTTAGTTAACATGATTGGAGTTGAATAATTTTGCCAAATGATCTTATGAGGAAAGAAAATGCGACTTGTCAATTCAGAAATGGTCAAATGCAGGGCTGTCGAGTGAAACACGGCCTTCAAAACCTTTTCCAATCTTAGGAGTCCATTTACCAATCTTAAAGATATATCGGAAGCCAAAGCTGGTTTACGAAGAATGTATACCCTCAATACCAAGCAACTATATTGGACAAATCAAGTAAATGTGGAGTAAAAATATATTTTATATGAAATAGATGATGGCCCGTCAGTTATATGGGTACAAATACAAATAGAAATAGTCCTTGTTTCATAAGAATTAACAAGTGAGCATGTAATAAGCATGTGTCCCGAGTTTAACATCGTGTACCAAACTCAACAGGATTGAACGAACTCCAGAATGGGGCAACCTGCTTTAAGGAAGGTTCGAAACTTGGACTTTGAGTCAACGATCGGATTACAATGACCCTAATATTTTCCTTTTTATCTCTTTTGACTTGGTCAAAAGTGGGGTTGAATGGAAAAAGAAAAAAAAGAGAGAAAGTGGACTTCAGACGGTAAAAAGAGAAATGCACGCATGAACGGAAAAGGAAAAGAGAGAGGAGAGAGAAAGAAGGAGAAAAGAAAAGAGAAAAAAGAAGAGAGAGAGAAGGCTAAGAGGGTTTTGTGCACACTTGCCATAAGGATGCCACCAAACTAGATTTACTTCGATTCACAACGTTCGAATTGCAAGATTATTGGCTCAAACAATTATGTTGGTTGGTTTTAGGCATTTTATGTGAGTAGTGCTAATCTCTTCTTTGATTTTGTAAAACTCATGCCTTGAAGTAATAGTGGTTCAATATATATTACCTAAGCATAAATCTAGATGGTTTACAACTTTTTTATTGTTGTGAGATGCTTTGATAAACCTTTCTTGAAAGTTATCTGTACTACTTTGTGAATCTGATTTATGAGATAGATCTAAAATGATTTGAGAAATAATTTACAAAAAGAGATTCTAACCAATGAACTAAGTTGTGAAAGATTTTATAAAACCAATTTATGATTTGGATTTTGGATTTTTTTGTGGAAAAAATTGAGTTGTGAAAGACTCTATGTTGTGGGTTGTAAAACCAATTGTGATATGGATTGGTCAAGAACTAAGTATTACATGACGATATGAGTCTTGTGGGAACCACTTCTAAAGTCTTGTACTATTGATGTGTGTTGGTCAAAGACTAAGTGCTACATGGCAATGCAAGTCTCGTGAGAGTCACTTATAATTATAGGGTCTTGTACTATTGATATGTATTGGTCAATGACAAAGTACTACATGGTAATGTGAGTCTTATGGGAATCACCTCAAGGGTTAAGTGTTATACAACAACACAAGTCTCATGGGAGCCACCTCTATGGCCTAGTAGTGTTAATATGTATTAGTCAAGAACTAAGTGCTACATGATGTCACAAGTCTCGTGGAAGCCATCTCTAGAACCTTGGACCATTGATATATGTTGATCAAGAACAAGGTAAGTTTTACAGAAGCCACCTCTAGAATGTTAAGTTGGATATTGAGCATGAAATTGATTATTTTTGTGTGATTTGAGATTGGTCAATGGAATAGGCTATTAATGTATAATTTGATGAGATTGATTAATGGACTTGATCATTAATGTTTGAATTGTGGTGATGGATTAGATAAGTATTTTTTATTTGTATAAATCTTTGTTAAAATGATATAACTCATATTTGATTTGATATGTATATCATATATATGATTTGATTAAAAGAGATGTACTACTTACGAAGCTATGGTTGCTCATTTCTTTTCTCTTTAACTTTTTTAGGTTCCTCAATTAGTAGTCAATAGTATGAGAACACTATCATTGGGGACTTTTGGGAGTTGGATTTTGGGTATGATTGTATAGATGTCTGAGATGACATTTGTTGAGTGTAGTTGAGTGGGTAGTGTAAATATTTTTTTTTTTTGAAGCCATGTCCTTTGAGAGGAAGGAGAGCTGTGTCATTCCCCTATTCTTAACGGATTCGGTGTGTGACAACTTTAACGAGTCAACTTCAAAATTTTGTATCAATACCCGTAATAGATTTGGAGAGTAATATCAATTTAACGAGATAGGATTTGGGAGTGTCCAAAACACATCTCACTTTTAGGCCAATGCCTTAGCATTTACAGTAAGTTTTCTGGTAACATTTCAAATTTAGTCATGTTTTTCATTTTTATTCTCATTTTAACGCTAGCAGTCTAAATAGGATGACCATTTCATCAACCACACTTACATTATTACCTCTTACTTTTAGCACTGATACCACCCTAGAACTTAGAACCAGATTGGGCAGGGTTGATTCACGATCTCCATATAAACCTGGATTCACCTGCCATGTCAATACTATTTATGTCCATTGGATCATAAGCAAATATATATATAGGATATTGTCATTCTCTAATAAAATGAATAAAAAAAGATCACATGTTTAAAATGGGAAGATTAATCACTAAATATAATTTAATTAATGGATAGTGTTTTCTTAGGATGTTTAGCAAGGATGACACAACCCTGTTAATAATTCCAACGATGGACAAGAAAATTTCTTTATATAAAAAAAATGAATGGTCGTCATTCTCTCACTTTATCGAGCCATTATATAGGAAAAATAAGTTCTTTTTATATCAAAAATATGATTTTAGGTCCACCAAAGTTCTTTTTATATCAAATTGAGTGCTCATGTATGATTTTAGGTCCACCAAAATAAATTTTAAAAAATACAAAACGTACCATCCATTCTACTGAAATTGAGCTAAACGCATCTTTAGGACCATCGAAGAGCCGGACTTCAGCTCTGCTGAACTGCTTTTCTCCACACTATGGATTATAGACATCGATGAAGGTTTGTGCTCCATGCAGATAATCATTTGGAGGACGTACCATGGTGAGATATGCAAACTAGAAAATACAAAAAATCGAAGCATGCAATATCACTTAAAGTGCACATATTGTGTAGCTACAAGATATCCGTTAATTAATTTCTGGTGGGGTATATATCAGCATTAGTCAAATTTTTTAAAAGCTTATTATGGCAGCTTTGGACATAAATGACGTCCATATACTTTCTAGAACACAATTAAGCTGTAACTAGCACTCCAATTCGCGCATGTTTGAATAGTTTATTTTTAGTTTCTAGTTTAATTTAACCTATAGAGAACAGAGATAATTAAGATTTAAAAAATTTAAAACTCTTTTCATCTATTTAATAGAAATACTCCGGTAAGTTACTTAGAAAAAAAAAGAATTATTATTAGGAAGAAGATAATCCTTTGAAGAGATTGGTTGACATTTAAGAATGATTCCGGATTTTGGAAGCTATCAATAAATAGGGATCAAATATAAGATAAAGCATTTGATAAACTTCATATCACTCGAGTAACGTATTTTGTGTAGATGTTGAATTGTTATAAAAACGTGGAAAAAGAAGTGCAATATACAATAAGATTTCGGCTCATAATAGCATACTTATAACACATGGCAAATTTAGTAAAATTGAGTAATCTAAAAATTATTTTACTACTGGAGAAAGGAATGAAACGAGGAGTAAATAAAGGAAGTAAAAAATTCGTGTCACTAAATAGTGTCAGTAAAGGAAGTTTTCATCACCTTATCTTTTTATAGAAGCAAAGAGTCATGTTCATATATTCAGTTAAATTCACGAAATTTTAGTAATCTTGAAGTACTTAAATTCTTGTAAGCACAATATCATCTATGGATACGAGTTTCTCATGTACTTTGATTTTCCAAAGGGTGATTAACATAGCACGTCAATATTTGAAACGCACAAGAAATAGATTGTCAAAGTGCACGACTGAGTATAGTTATATCTTAAATCTATAAACTTCAAAAAATTTATAGATTGAGTAATGCAATTGGCTACAAAATTAAAATAATTAAAATGCTTATATGATTGCTCGCAGACCCATTTGATACAAGATTATGATTCTGTAGAGTTGTCTTCTTAAGAGATTTTTCTCTTATCAGATCTTCTCTTGTCATTCTACGAATGGGGACAGTTTCCTCGGGACAACCATCCAAAACATGTAATGTCTCTCGTTGCATAACTTGCGACGTCGTTTCCCTCTTGGCTCCATCCGACAAAAAGATAGGGTTTCTCTATTCAAACATTTATAATTGCTTTCAACAAATACATTATATAACAAATTTCAACACAGATAAAATGCACGGTACTTCCTATATAATATGATTCGGAATTTCATTTTCTTATGATGCAAATAAATTGACAATGCAATTGATCGATAGCTAAAGTGGATATTAGTATTTAGTTGCAAGCATACTTTTTTTTAATTAAAAAATTTAGACTACCCGCTCACCAAGAACAATATCTTTTGATTTGTCCGATTATTAGTTGGTGTATTTTTTAATTTTCAAGAAAAGTACAAGTGCAGTACACTAATCATTGAATAAGATTCAATACTTGCAAAGTTCAAGGGGCAACAAAAGTTTACAATTATAAGTGATTATGTAATCGATAATCGAACCAGCTTTTACCAACTGATAGAGATTATGCAAATGCACAAATGCATGGAGACAAGTGATAAGCATCGAAGTTCTTATATGTCTCAAATATTTCCAATAAATTATCCAAAAGAAACTATCAGTACCTGAAGCTTGTGGTTCCTCAGTAAAGGATGGTCGAAAGATGGCTTCTTGTATATATTAACACAATCGACGATACATCCATCATTTGTCTGAGCAAATAAAGAGCGAACAGGGTTATTTTTGTTTAAATAGTAGAACGGTTGAAAAATCATGAAAGATATTGGGAGGAAAAAACGTGAAACCTTGATGGTCTTGACAGGAACTTTGTTGACAACCTGGAGTTGCCTTTTCGGCTCCAAGTCTCCTTCGTCAGTATGAAGATGTTGATGGTGAAGTCCATTGGCTTCAAAGAAGAAAATAAAACACAAGTTTGCAAGCAAGGCCGCTTGTCTCCACTCTATCATCCTTCAATGGAGTAGCTTTTTCAATTTTCTATGGTAGATCAATCTATGGGAAAGACTCTTTATATGCATAGGTTAAGAACTTCTTTTGTCTTCTTCTGGGAATTAAAGTTCAGATGAGCAATACTGTCCAGTTTCGATCATTCAATTTTGAACCGCCAAAGCTTATGAGGGTTGACGAGACTATTTTCGGTAAAAGTACATTATAGTACCTTGAAGTTTTCAAAACTGACAGTTTGTCCGTTTGGGCAACTTAGGGCCTGTTTGTTAAAAAGTGTTTCTATTCCCCGAAACAAAATTTTTTGTTCTTTTTGTTCCAAGGAACTAAAAAAAAACAGAAACATGTTTGGTAAAACTTTTGTTCCCAGGAATAGATTTAGAATAGAAACAAAAAGTACAAAAAAGTAGTTTCTTGTTCCCGAGAATAATTTCTAGAAACAAATTTTCTCCCTCCTCTTTTTTTCTTCTCTTTCTTTTCTTCTTCTTCTTCCTTTCGGCTGGTTGCCAGCCTTGGCCATGGCCGGCGTTGGCGACTAGCCAAATGAGGGTTGGCAACCTCGCTAGAGCGTCGCCAGCCCTCAGAGATGCCATGCCACGATGAGGCTTGTTGGCCCGAGCCTTGCCGTGGCCAGGCAAGGCTAACCTTGTGCCACCTGGGTGAGGCTAAGCCTCAACAATGGCATGGCAAAGCTCGGCCTTGCCCAGATCTGGTGAGGCCAAGCCTCGCGGTGCTCAACAGGCCACCGGGAGGCTCCGCCTCTCTAGATGTAGGCAAGGCCAAGCCTTGTCGGTGGTCAAGTGAGGCTTCGGTGAGCTCACTAGACCTCGCCCAGCCAATCGCCGGCCACCGATGACTGGCCACAAAGAGGAAGAATGAGAGGAAAAAAAAAAAAAAAAAGGAAAAAGAAAAAAGAAAGAAGAAAAAAAGGAAAATATAATAATAAATTAAAAAATAATAAAATTATACAATTTTACCAAATGCAATTCTTGCTTAGGAATATAAATTTTTGCAGTTACCAAGTGTGTTCTTATACTAAAAATTATTTTCGGAATAAAAACAAAAAAATTATTTATGTTCAAAAATTATTCCCGAAATAGAAGTGTTACCAAACGTGCCCTTATCGGCTAATTACTTAAACAATCAAGTCTAAATTCCCATGCATCTATTTCAAACTAATTAAAAAAAAAAAAAAAAACCTAGTTATTAAAGACAAGTTGTGTAATCAACTAACCCATTTGAACACAGCTAATAAATTTGTAAGAAAAGCAAAGCACTTGTTTTGATGGTTCAACTATATGTGCTAACATTTGGCACCCCACAACACCCTTTCAATATCAGGATACATTGATTAGGTCTTGTATAAAACTATGTGTGACATCCCAGATTTTCAATCATATTTTCTATTGAATAAATCGGACATTTCATCGATGCGCCTATAAAGCTGTTCTTAGAGCTGATCACTTTCAAGATAACTAGACTATCCAAGGAAGGCATTAAAGAATTTTAATGAGATAGACCTAAGAATTCGATCAGGAATCAGTTTCTCGATCGTGCTCTTCTTTAGAGGCCATTACGGCACAATTAAAAATCAATTTAAGATTAAAGATAGGTCAGTTCGACTGAGATGTGTGGCTAATCGTGAGGGACATCACTAAATTAGAAAATTCTCATCGGCCGGCACTAGACTGATTTTTCTATCATTTTGGTACCCCATGTTCGTATTTGAATCCTTGAGATTTTTCACGACAACCGAGAGTCACCAATGTGTCGAGTGAGTTTATTGTGGCTCCAAGAAAATCGACCATAGGTCATTTGCACTAAAGACTTCTGAAAACTATCCGGTAGCCTAGGTCACGTTAAAAATGCGCTTGAGTGAAATTAACCACGAATTTGAATCCAATTTTAGAAATTGAAAGTTCTTTGATGTCATAATAAATTCAAGAAGTATTGACTCTGTCTCAAAAGATTTTTTTGCAACATGTGACTTTTTGGGAAAAAGTTGTTCTAGGATCGTTTTTGTCTAGAAAAAGCCAGAGACCATTTTTGATCGCACAATTGGGAAGCAAGTGAAACCAATTGGTGAGAAAAAATACCAATTTCATAATTGAGGTGTCAATTGAATTTGTAAGGACCAAATGTGATTAAATTGAGAGTGAGATCAAGTCTAATTGAGGCCAAAATTTGTGAAAGTCATGGCTCTCCCCCTTGCCTAGCCAATTTGGACCATTCAAGTGTCCTAAAGTGAGCATTGGTGGCCTAATGGACACCAAGGAAGAGCTGGTGGCTGTGGTTGGTCAAGGAGACCATGGAAGAGAAGAAGATGGCCAAGTAAGGCCCTTGTCCCCCTCTCTTCCTCACCAAGGCAACCGGCCAGCCTATCTTCTTCCTCATTGTGCATTTCAAACGCTAGCAACCTAGGGAGAGAAGTTAAAGTCGCCAGAATAGCCAGTAAGCCGAGGAGCCACCCGTCACCGATCGCACCACCACCTGTCGCCGTCCTCGCCTTCGCGTGCCCCACCACCTGCACACGTGCTCCTCCGCCTCTCTCACATCGTCGTTCCAGCTTGTCTGCTGGTCCAGCAAGCTATTTTGCAACCCAGTAGGCCGCTGTGAGCCCCTCCAACCCCTATGAGCTCGTGTTGTTGGCCGCTCGGCCTTGCCGTTGCCTCCACCGGTCTAGTTCACCTCAATCAACCTTGTTTCCTATGTTTTGCAGCCCAAATCAAAAGCAAAATTTGTAGGTATCCAACCACCTTTAAGGCCCGTTTTGAGGTGGTTCCAAGTCTCAAAAGTTAGGCCCGCTTTGGAGAAAGCTGGTCCTCGTTGTGTTCCTGACGTTTTGAACTGGACGAATCGCGAATCAAGTGAGTTGAACTCACTAATACTCGCTTAGTAGGTTAATGATGCTTATGGGTTGATTGGATTTAATTAAGTGTGATTAGGTGGATAGATTAGAGTAGAGCAATTAATTTAGTGCATTGCCGATGCATGTTAGGTGGTTAGATAGTGCCATTAGCGGGTAGACACATGCTATTATTTATTTAACGATCCTTGGAATTTTTCTAGATTTGTTTCGGCTTCCAATTAGGTTATAATGGGCCTAAGTTGGATTTATTCCATTTATTTAATATTTTTTGTAATTATTTAATTATTTATTTATTTTCCAAAAATAGGTTGGGATAGCCGACGACCGAAATTTTATGATAGTTATTGTGATTCAGTCTATTTATTTATTTGAGCTCTAAATTATGCTTAATTAAATTAATTGTGATTTTAGGATTTTATTCCTAAATTAATTAATTTTGGTAATTAATGGGAAAATTACCGGATGTTGGTTTACAATGCCAAAAATATGTTATGAGTTGTTGAAACCGGTGGAATATTCAAACAGTGAAATTATTATATTTTGACTAAGGCCAACTGTATACCCACACACGGCTATTTTATTGAGAATGATAAAAAGATAGAATTGGTTGTATGGTTGGGATAGTATACTATATCAGCCTATGGGCGATATGTTGGCTTAGTAGAGAGCAATATACCGATATACTATATCAGCTTACGGGTGATACATTAGCTTAGCAGAGAGTAGTATAAGTTATCAACTTAGATTAAGCATTGTCGGTATACTATATCAGCCTGAGGGCGATATGGCAGCTTAGCAGAGAGCAGTATACTTGATCATCTCAGAAGTGAGCTATACTCTCTATTTATCAGCTTAGTAGTGAGTAGTCCTGATATGAGCGAACTTTATAGATAGTATGAGATAAGCCAACCAAGAAAGGGTTGAGATGACATGTAATCAACTAGGTCAACTGATCAATGATTTGATCTTATGTTAGGAATTGATGTGATTTGTGATATTTGTAAATGATATTAACTTGCAAGGTGGAACTGAGGCCAAGGTAAGTCATCTGACTCGTGTTATGCTTAGACAACCCTTAAGGTGTATTGGCTTCCTAATAGGGGTTTAGGGGGTAGAACTTGTTGAGACGTAGTCTCACCCCATTGTGAAACAACATTTCAAGTTCCTAGATGGTAGCACCTCCCTCTCCTCCCATGCATTTTGGTATACCGGAGGGAGTCATAGAAGTAGATTATCATATTCTGATACATTCTCACCTTAAAGAATTGGAGTATATAATGATAAAATCCACCATCGAGGTTGACATGGATGAACCTGAAAGGGTGCCTTATAGGTATCAATCATAGTATCGTCACTATCATGACAGGCAAAGGGAGGGTCCTATGCTAGAGTCCGATGCACCTCGATACGTTTTGGAGGTTGTGCTCGGAAAGGGCACATCACATCCTAGGGGTGGATTAGCGATTGATGCGAAGGATCCCAAGTTGGGTGATGATCCCGACTCTCCAAAGCAATCAACAATGGACTCCAGCTAAAGCATGGAAGAATGAGAGATCGTTGAGGAGGAGGAGTACCCAGAGGAGAACCAACAAGAGGAACTTGAAGAAGACCCTGAGAAAGAACTTGAAGAGGAGTTGGAGGAAGATCTAGAGGAGGATCCAGAGTATGACCCCGATGAAGATTAAGACCCCACCCCTATTTTGCAAACCCTAAGTCCAGAACCTTTAGGTGATAGATTTGACTTTGTTAATAGTATTGTAATATATACTATAAGGTTTGCTTTGTATAAAAGCGTGGTTGTGATTTTTCAAGTTCGAAAAATATAACCCTGCTTTCCTATCCCATTATTTTATTGTCTAAGGATTTTATTATGCTTTCGCATGAGTATTAAAATGAATGGGTCGGCGATGCATTCTTGGCGTTGCTATTAATCGACTAAGGTGAAGGATGGGCACGTGCTCGAAGGATCGAGGCATAACACTATGTGCATTATTTTATTGTCTAATCATAAATTATATGTTTGCTCGAAAACTAAAGCATAAATTATATGTGTGATGTTTGTTATTTATAATGAAATGTTGTCGAAATCACTATCAGTGAAGCTGTTGCAAAACAAGCGAATAATTATTCATCTGATGATGCAACACCATCGATGTGTGCATATACAATATTTACTCTTTGAAAAACGTGAATGCATGTAACTTATCGCATGATGTATGCAAGCGGATAAGAGTTTTCTATGATCAATGTCATATGTATTTGTCCCAAAGATGCAACCAAAATGGGAGGCGTCAAGTTAATTGTTTGATCTTCAACCCAAAAAAAGAAGAAAAAGTTGTTTGTTTGATAAATCTGCTACTATTTTCTAAAGAAATGCAACTTCTAAAATTTTAATTAGTACTTTGATCTATTAAATTGAATATAAAAGAGATTTAACCAATGTGAAATGCTAAATCAAGCCTCCAAGAAAGTATCGAGAAAAGGGAAAATTACCAGAATAGTCCTAAACTTATTGCCATTTTTTCAATTTTGTCATAAATCCTTTTTTTTGTCAATTAAGTCATAAATCTTTTGTATTTATGTTAATTTAATCCATCTGACTAATTTTGGTTGGCAAGGCCACTGGCCAATGCTAGCAGTCTAGTTGACGCCGACATGTAATTTTTTTATTTTTTATTTTTTCAAATTTTCTCTCTTTTCTTTTTCCCTCTTTTCTTCTTTCCCTAGCCAGTCCATGATTGGCTAAAGCCAGGTCGACCTCACTGGCCACTAGGTATGCTTACCTTCATTGACATTGGTGAGGGTAAGCCTCAACCACCCTTGGCGGGAACTGACTATCGCAAGCAAGGTCGTTGGGCTAGGGTGAGCGACGCGAGGCGAGGCGTGCCCAACCCAAATTCGGTGAAGGGCAAGGGTAAGGGCAAACCTTACCATCCGTGAGCCTCCCTTATGGCTAGGCAAGGTTGAGCTCACCCACCCATGGCAAAGCTCGCCTTTGCCCAAATTTGGCAAGGGCGAGCCCCAACCACTGCAGCGAGGACCTGCCATCGCAACGAGGGTTGCTATGTGAGGTCAAGCTTGCCAAGGGCCACGATAGCGAGGGTGAGGGTGAGGGCAAGGTAAAAAAGAAATCACAACCTGGCTTTGATACCAATGTTGGAATTCAAGTCGACGGAAGATGATTTATCTTTTTCCAATGCGCAAACAACAAATTACCCCGGAACGATCGTTGAATTGCAAATGAATCACAAACAAAATTACCTCACGTTGGTTTGAATGCAATCATGAGGAAAGCACCCGATTTCAATGGTATAAATGCCAATTGTTCTTGTAAAAAAGAAATGAAACGCCTTCTTTCTCTTGATGGAAAGGAGAGGATTTTCTGAGTGTATGTTCTACCAACTCATTCCAACAGTTGTCTTCTGGAGTCTTTTATATGCTATCGCAAAGAAACCAATCTTCACCAATGTAGGAGACCTTGACAAGATAGGATAGGATCTTAACTTTGAAGAGGGAATGACATGAATGAACAGCGCATATGATAGGTTATTCCAAAATCATTATGAAGAACTTTCTGGCCATGCAAAAAGAAAAACGGCTTCGGATAGATGCTTCGCAACTCGAACCCAGATTACCAACTTTGTGCAAAAATCTCTTCCTTCACTTTATCTTGGCTACCCTTTCTATATTGGCTAGTTTAGATGTGATAGATGAGTTTATATCCATAAGTGTAAGCCTAAATTTGAATGTTTAGTTTGCAGATATTGTCTTCTATCCAAATGAGGAAGATATTGCAAGACGTGCAAGTAGAAGTGCATGTCTTGCCATATGCTGCGCATGGCGGGAACTACATGGCATTGATACTGTTGATTTTCGTGAGTGCAGCCCTGATTGCCACTCTGGGGTTCATCTACTGTTGGTGGACAGGGAGACTCTATCATCTACCAGTCGATCCAAATGAGGCATGCTAGTTGTGGAGCACGCTATGGAGCTGGTTGAGGCGCTAACAGATGAGATGGTGATGACATACCTGTAGTCCAACCCCACATTGTCGTCTTCTTCACATTCTAGTTAGATTGGTTTTAGTAGTCCAAAATTTTTTTTGTAACATAAAAAACCCTGAACTAAAGGGCATTTTCATCTTTTACTTTTTTTTTTTTCTTTTACTAACAACCGAGAGTAGATGAGGGGCGGTCGATGGTGGCTAGAGGATTGCATAGTAGTAATGGTGGCACAAGGATGGTAGCAACACGATGAACATGTGGTAAGCGTGCAAACTGCGGGTGGTAAGCGTGCGAACGATGGGCGGCAGGCATGCAAACGACCAGCAACGAGTGAGCCAAGGGGGAGGGAAAAAGGAAGAGACAAAGAGAGAGATGAGATAAGAGGAGGGGAGAGAAAGAGAGAAACAAAGAAAAAATTAAGGAAGAAGGAGAAACAAGATTTCAAGAATTAATTTTTTAAGAAGATGAAAGTGCATGAACAACAAAAGTTTAAATTAAAGTATGAATTAATAGATGAAAGTCACTCGAAGTTGATTCTTCTATCGGAGTTCATATGCTCAAGGAAGAGAGAAGAAGAAGGAAAAAGAAAGAAAAAATAGAAAAAATAAGACGAAAATGCCATTGGTGGGGTAAATGTGTCACAGTCAATAAAGTTTGGAATTTTCTATATCACAAAAAAAAAAATTTGGGGTAAATTTTTCACTTTGAGTAAAGTTTCAGATAGATGCTTTGTAGCTCGAACCCGGATTACCAACTTTGTGCAAAAATCTCTTCCTTCGCTTTATCTTGGCTGCCCTTTATATATTGGCTAGTTCAAATGTGATAGATGAGTTTATATCCATAAGTGTAGCCTAAATTTGAATGTTCGGTTTGCAGATATTGTCTTCTGTCCAAATGAGGAAGATATTGCAAGACGTGCAAGTAGAAGTGCATGTCTCGCCAGATGCTGTGCATGGCGGGAACTACATGGCACCGATACTGTCGGTTTTCATGGGTGCAGCCTTGATTGCTGCTTTGGGGTTCGTCTACTGCTGGTGGACAGGGAGACTCTGTCATCTGCCAGTGGATCCAGATGAGGCATGCTGGTTGTGGAGCACGTTGTGGTGCTAGTTGAGGCGCTAATAGATGAGATGGTGACGACAGACCTGCAGTCCAACCTGACATGGTCGTCTTCTTAAGATTCTACTTATATTAGTTTCAGCAGTCCAAACTTTTTTTTGAAACATAAAAAAACCTAAACTAAAGGGCATTCTCATCTTTTACTTTTTTTTTTCTTTTACTAACAACCGAGAGTAGGTGAGGGGCATCGGTGGTGGCTATAGGATTGCATGGCAGCAATGGTGGCACAAGGATGGTAGCAACACAATGAACATACGGCAAGCGTGCAAACTGTGGGTGGCGAGCGTGTGAATGACGGGCGGCGGGCGTGCAAACGACCAGCAATGACCAAGCCAAGGGGGAGGGAAAAGGAAGAGACAAAGAGAGAGAGGAGATAAGAGGAGGGGGGAGAAAGAGAGAAAGAAAGAAAAACTTAAGGAAGAAAGAGAAGCAAGATTTCAAGAATTAATTTTTTAAGAAGATGAAAGTGCATAACAACAAAAGTTTAAATTAAAGTATGAATTAATAGATGAAAGTCACTCGGTGTTGATTCTTCTGTCAAAGTTCATATGCTTAGGGAAGAGAGAAGAAGAAGGAAAAAAAATAAAAAAAAATAATAATAAGACGAAAATGCCATTGGTGGTGATAAATGTGTCGCGGCCAATAAAGTTTGGGGTTTTTGATATCACAAAAAAAAAAATTGGGATAAATTTGTCACTTTGAGTAAAGTTTCGGATAGATGCTCTGTAGCTCAAACCCAGGTTACTAACTTTGTGCAAAAATCTCTTCCTTCACTTTATCTTGGCTGCCCTTTGTATATTGGCTAGTTCAGATGTGATGCATGAGTTTATATCCATAAGTGTAAGCCTAAATTTGAATGTTTGGTTTGTAGATATTGTTTTCTGTCTAGATGAGGAAGATATTGCAAGACGTGCAAGTAGAAGTGCATGTCTCGCCATATGCTACGCATGGCAGGAACTACATGGCACTGATACTATCGGTTTTCATGGGTGCAGCCCTGATTGCCGCTCTAGGGCTTGTCTACTGTTGGTGGACAGGGAGACTTTTTCATCTAGCAGTGGATCTAGATGAGGTATGTCGATTAGGCAGCACGCTGTGGAGCTGGTTGAGGCACCAGTAGATGAGATGGTGACGACAGACCTGTAGTCGTACCCCACATTGTCGTCTTCTTCAAATTCTAGTTAGATTAGTTTTAGTAGTATAAGCTTCTCTTTGTAACATAAAAAACCCTGAACTAAAGGGCATTCTCGTCTTTTACCTTCTTTTTTTCTTTCTTTTTTTTCTTTTACTAGCAACCGAGAGTAGATGAGGGGCGGTCGGTGGTGGCTAGAGGATTACATGGCAGCAGTGGTGGCACAAGGATGGCAGCAACACGACAAACATGCGGTAAGCGTGCAAACCACGGGCGGCGAGCGTGTGAATGACGGGTGGCAGGCGTGCAAACGACCAACAATGGGCAAGCCAAGGGGGAGGGAAAAGGAATAGACAAAGAGAGAGAGGAGATAAGAGGAGGGGAGAGAAAGAGAGAAAGAAAGAAAAACTTAAGGAAGAAGGAGAAGCAAGATTTCAAGAATTAATTTTTTAAGAATATGAAAGTGGATGAACAACAAAAGTTTAAATTAAAGTATGAATTAATAGATGAAAGTCACTTGGCATTGATTCTTCTGTCAAAATTCATATGCTCGGGGAAGAGAGAAGAAAATGGAAAAAAGATAGAAAAAAAAAAAGAAAAATTAGAAAAAATAAGACGAAAATGCCATTAGTGAGGTAAATGTGTCACGGTCAATAAAGTTTTGGATTTTCAATATCACCAAAAAAAAAAAGTTTGGGGTAAATTTTTCACTTTGAGTAAAGTTTTGGATAGATGCTCCGTAGCTCGAACCTAGATTACCAACTTTGTGCAAAAATCTCTTCCTTCGCCTCATCTTGGTTGCCTTTTGTATATTCGCTAGTTTAGATGTGATAGATGAGTTTATATCCATAAGTGTAGCCTAAATTTGAATGTTCGGTTTGTAGATATTGTCTTCTGTCCAGATGAGGAAGATATTGCAAGACGTGCAAGTAGAAGTGCATGTCTCACCTTATGCTGTGCATGGCGGGAACTACATGGCATTGATACTGTCGGTTTTCATGGGTGCAGCCCCGATTGCCGCTCTGGGGTTTGTCTACTGCTAGTGGACAAGGAGACTCTGTCATCTACCAGTGGATCCAAATGAGGCATGCTGGTTGTGGAGCACGCTGTGGAGCTGGTTGAGGCGCCAGCAGATGAGATGGTGACGACAGACCTATAGTCCAACCCCACATTTTTGTCTTCTTCAAATTCTAGTTAGATTAGTTTAGTAGTCTAAACTTTTTTTTTTGTACCATAAAAAACCCTGAACTAAAGGGCATTTTCGTCTTTTACTCTTACTAACAACCGAGAGTAGATGAGGGGTGGTCGGTGGTGGCTAGAGGATTGCATGGCAGCAATGGTGGCACAAGGATGGCAGCAACATGACGAACATGCAGTAAGCGTGCAAACCACGGGCAGCGAGCGTGCAAACGATGGTCAACAAGCGTGCAAACGACCAACAACAGGTGAGCCAAGGGGGAGGGAAAAGGAAGAGACAGAGAGAGAGAGAGAGGAGATAAGAGGAGGGGAGAGAAAGAGAGAAAGAATGAAAAGGTTAAGGAAGAAGGAGAAGGAAGATTTCAAGAATTAATTTTTTAAGAAGATGAAAGTTCATGAACAACAAAAGTTTAAATTAAAGTATGAATTAATAGATGAAAGTCACTCAGAGTTGATTCTTCTGTCAGAGTTCATATGCTCAAGGAAGAGAGAAGAAGGAAAAAAAAAAAAAGACGAAAATGCCATCGGTGGGGTAAATGTGTCATGATCAATAAATTTGGGGTTTTTCATATCACAAAAAAAAAATGTTTGGGGTAAATTTGTCACTTTAGGTAAATTTTGAGGATTTTGGTGGTCTTTTTTCCCTTGAAAAAAAAAAAGGAGGGGAATTTTCTCAGTCTTAGGTTCTTACATGTCTTTTTTCAATCCTTAAATCTATGAGAAGAAAATTGCATGGAAGCTCATGATGCCACGTGATGGATATATTTTTGTTAGTTTTTTCATTAAATGAAATTTTGCACGTTGGGCAAAATTCATATGTTTTTTTTTTTTTTCCTTGAGATAGAGGATCATCAATTGGTCTTAGTAAACGGTTGAGAGGCAAAAAGTGAATTATGAAACCATTGATTATCAAGAAATTAGAAACAAAAAAATCGAAGTGGATTGAATTATCCTAGTGAGCAATCCAAAAAATAGAATTATTCAAATTTTAGCTTACTTTAGTAGGATTAATCTGTTTCAAGCCAACAAAAAAAAAAAATTCCCCCCTGCCCCCCACCCCAAAAAAAATAGAGGATTTTCATCACACCCCTTCAAATGGCGTCTTTCCATCGTAGTGTATCAAGGTGAAACGATGCGTTCTCATCGCATCACATCATGGACATACTAATTCAGTACAACACAATAAGTTTATGACTGATTAAACAATTTCCCCCAAAGAATCCACTAATTAATCAAAGAAGTACAGATTTACAATCGCTCAATTAAATATTTCCTAGTCCTATATTATAATTAAACCCATAGTGTTTAACCTCAGATTTTGGATGTATTGCACAGATCACCGAGTAAAATCCACAAAGAACAGGCCCCGAATATTGCAGTTTGTGGACTTCTGTTGTGCAGCTACAAAACAAATAAAGACAAAAACCACCCTTTGAACTATATGCATGCCATGAACCCACGTTGAAACCGAATTCACCAAGATATCCTGTACGTGAATAAGAGCCAATTTGGACTTGGAAACGACGGCAAATTCGAGCTTTCAAGAAATCCCCTTTTCACATGCTTTTATTCGGCTCGGGTTTCATGTTTCAGGCGAAAAAATGGAGACATATATCAAGAATATACTCACTTATATTAGATGGAAGAGCTGTTAGGATTATATCCCAAAATGTATGTGTACTACCACAAATGATTGAACTTGTCAAGATATTTCGCCAATTAGTCACTGAAAAGTTCTAAGTATGTCGAACACTTATTACATAGTATTTGTTGTTCCAACCCAGAACACGGGCTAATCCCTAATACTATTTATAGGCCTGCACTTATCGTCTTCCCGGAGACGACACAGGAAAGCTTTGCTCGTTCCAGAAAAAGTTAGCCGGATCGGACGCGGTCTTCACTTTCACCAATCTCTTAAAATTGCTTTTGAAATATTTCAAACCCCAGACACTTGCTTGAGCATAAGTAGTATTGATGACGTAGTTCCTCCCCAAGTCAAGATCCCTATAATTCATATAAGCTGCTCTTGGAAACCGTGAAACATAAGGTGCCATATAATCATACAACTCTCTCATCCAATTAATTTTCTGATTGCTTTCCTCTTCACTGTCCCAAGTAACCATGTACTGAATTTGGTACATGTTCCCTCCCCGGTGTGGGAAAGGAGTCGCCGAGTCGGAGATCTGGCTCATTACCCCGCCATAAGGTGTTAAAATCAGGTAAGACGTCTCGTCTTCGATGAGCTTATTCCACAGACCTTGCAAAGCGGTTTGCGAAATAGGCTCCATCACGTAGTCGGATTTCGCCTTGAAAAAGGATCTGGACGATTGAGTCCGGTTGAGCAAGACTTCGGGAGATCCGTCTTGAGAGAATCCTGCAAAATAAAGGACGGATTGAATCCAACTCATCTCCGTGCAGCTTTCACGCGTCAAACCCAACTCGGGAAAGCTTTCTTGAATTGAAGGCAGGAGTTTTTCAATCTTGCCGAGGTACAAGCCCTCGAATGAGATGCTGATTGTTTTGTTCGCCAAACTCGAAGATGGAGTGACAACTCCTGTCACAGCATGGAGGAAGAGGTCTTCATGAAGCTTGTGTGCAACATTCTGCCACTTGTACAAAAGCATAGTCGCATCTTCTTCAATGGTCTTTCCCACTTCAAAGACAGTGACGGTTGGAGGGACAGGAACCAGCACAAATTTCCAGGCAAATATCACACCAAAGCTTGCTCCTCCACCTCCTCTAATAGCCCAAAAAAGATCTTCACCCATTGCTTTCCGATCCAAAACCTTTCCATTAACATCAACAATTTTGGCGTCGATCACGTTGTCGGCTGCTAGACCGTACTTTCGGAATATCGTGCCAAACCCACCCCCACTAACTTGTCCTCCAACTCCAACAGTAGGACAACTGCCAGCTGGGAATCCCAAAACCTTGCTTTTTCGAGAAATTGCATAGTACAATTCTCCTAATGTTGCTCCAGTCTCCACCCATGCACTCTCTTTCTCGACGTCCACCTCGACCGACCTCATGTTCCTGAGACCGATTATGATGAAGGGCATTTGGGATACGTAGGAGAGGCCCTCATAGTCATGGCCCCCACTTCGCACCCGCACATGCACGCCGAGCTTCTGGGAGCATACTACGGCTGCTTGTATCTGAGATGGATTGACCGGGGTAACAATGAGTTGTGGGCTTGGTGAGGAAGTGTTCAAGAATCTGAGGTTTTGAATGGAAGACTGCAAAAGAGAGATGTAAGTTGGATCTTTTCTTGTTGTGATGGATTTGGAAGTGGAGTTCGATTGAAGTGAATGAAGGGAAAAGCATTGGAAAAAGGAAACTTGATCAACGCTGGAAGCTACATAGCAAAATGAAAGAAAGATTATGGAAATTAATGGAAGAGTAGCTGCCATTGAAGCCCCCATGACTACTTGCATTTGCTCATGTAAAATAAAGAGAGGTTGCCTTAATATATAAAGACAACCGATTTATAGCTGAGAGAAAACCACCTTGACAAGTGACGTGGGAGCACAAGGTCCAAGAGGAGACGGCATCTTAGAAGGAGTTTACCAATAAAACTCGTCCGGCTGAGTAAGGTTTTTCTAGTTTAATGTTTCCTAATTCAATGTTCCGTAGCTACGTAAATAAGAAGTGCTTCTCAATTGTAAGACTCGGATTTGTGAGTTGATAATATGTGAGAATTTATCTCAAGTGAGCAATTCTTCCAGTTCTTCATCCAATTCAGAGTGGTGGTGAACCTTAAAGTCCTTTGGTTCATTATCTAATTCATTGATGATAAGCCTTAAATTTAATTATCCTTGATTGATGGATTACTCCTTTATGCTGGGGTGGTAAACTATTTTATCCCAAAGTTCTTTTTTCCACAAACATATCAAACAATTTCGTCCCGTCAAACAAGTTCATCAATCTCACCCATTCTCAACATGCATCAAGAAGGATAAACCATATTTTTTGAACCCAACTGATATGAGGGATTCAGCAAGAACCAGCTGATACTCGAATATGATTGAGCCAAATCCGAGGTTAGTTGCACTTGGTGGTATGGAGAATCGAATCTTCTTATAAGCCTCATTCAGGGATGCATGCCCTTGTTCTTTCAACTGATAAGACTACCCCGTGTGATTTTCATGGAAGTTACAAATCATCTCTAACCCATATCCAATGAAGACAAATCCTAGGTTTGAAGATTTTATTTTTCGAGATTTGAATATGAAAGGAGAATATTGTTATAGCATTTATTAGGTGGATATTTTGGCCTTATTCTCTTGGAGGTGAGCATATTATTTGGAAGATCTCAATGGCTCATATGGACAGCTTGTAACCTCTTGTTGGTCGGCAAAGGAAAAAAGTTGGTCAAATCTGTTTTCTAATAACTTGTCATAGTTTGCACAAGGAATCCATCTTCCAGCTCGAGGAAAAGCTGAAGAAAATGAAATGGGTTTCATAGAGATCGCTAGTCTTTGCTTATCAGAGATTAGTTTTGACATCTTACTCATGTTTCATGAACCCAATCACAACGAATATGCAGCTTTTTAAGTATGGATTTACATTGTAACATTTATGTTTAAATGATAACCTTAAAATGGAAAACCTACCAACCAGAACTGGTTGAACGAATGTAATGTATAGAACAGGATCCGTTCTTTGTGGAGAAATTATCCAATCAGTTCTAATATTATTGTACGAATGTCCATTCATTTTTCTTCAATTTTTCTAATTCAGTCCTAAACCTTTATATGAAATTTAAATGTAATTCTTCTTGCTAATTTTTGCCGAAAATGACTAACATGTTGATGTGCCATGTAGGACAGTCAACGATGACTAAACCACCATGCCAACGATTTCCAATAAAAATTAACTGAAATAACTATATTAAAATTCCACACAAGAATTTAGGACTTAATTGGTAAAATTAAAAAGTTCAAAACTAAATTGGTATCTATACAATAAATTTTAAACTGATTGAATAATTTTCTCCTAACTTACAAGAATTAGTGGAACGAATGCAATGTACAGAAACAGGATGCGATCTTCATGGATCCAACAAATGAGGTTGACCCTACTTTAATCAAAGGTTGGACGTCACGCGGTGGAAATTCAATGGTCCCTGATATATTCAAGTCGTTTATTTGTACTTTTAAATTTCTTTGTGCACTCTTATTTTTTCTGGTCAATCTAGATTTGCGTGGTTGGAATCCAAAACCTTTGCTTCAAACCTTTCTCGATCAATCTTTTGCCTAATACAAAATGGACACCACTTCCGGTTTTCGTCGAGATTACGATAACTATCAAATTGGCCCACGTCAAGCTGTACTGATTTTCACGTCTTTCCACTCGAGACGATGAACTTGACTAATGGAAATTTTGCGTCCTCCATTTTCTATGTGGAAAGTAGTATCCATGTTGGTCACAGGATTTAGCAATGCCAATTGGCCAAAAACTTTCTGGTGCAAAATACTTTTCATGGTAAACTTTTTCCTCACAATTTTGAACCAATCACCTTTCAGCACTCGCACATGATGGGAAAATTATCCAATCAATTATTAATCTATTTTATGGATGTCAATTCAGCTACAAGCTTTTCAACTTTGCCAATTTAATTCCAAACATTTGCGTGAAATTCCAATATAGTCATTCAGGCTAATTTTCATTGAAATTGCTGAAGTGGCGATGTGCCACATAGGACATCGGCGATGACAGGACCGCCATGTCAACGATTTCAGTGAAAATTGACCATAATAACTACGTTGGAATTTTACACAAAGGTTTAGGATTAAAATGGCAAAAAAATTAATATTGAATTAATATCCTTCAATAGACTTAAGACTGATTGGGTAATTGTTTATAAAACTAAATTTTTTCTTTATTTGAAAGCAAGAAACTAGTTTTTTTTTTTTAATTGAATGGCTACATATAAATTGATTAGAGTAAACATAAAATCCAACATAATCCATTATCTTGAAAGAAAAAAGTTTTTGGTTTTCAAAATCAGAGACTTTGATTGTCTCTAATGTTAGGTTATTGGACAGAAACTTAGGCTCCAAAATACTGCACATCTCTACTGTTTAAGAACATGTATTTAAGATTTTTTTTATCACATGCTATCTTCGTAATAGTGGAAAAAAACACCTCAAGTGTCATAACTTTTATACAGCGCTTACTTGAGTACTATAACATTTTTCAATCACTCCAGTGTCATAACTTTTCTATGATGCTCACTTAAGTGCCGTAATTTTTTTTACCAATCTCTTGAGTGCCATATAACTTTTTAATTAATCACTTGAATGCCATAACTTTTTTAAAGCTTTCATCACAAATCTCATGTCACGCTGAATTTTCGATACTTGAGTGAACGTTTCTAAAAAGATATGGCAATCAAGTAACAATTTTTTAATAATCATGACACTCAAGTGATCGAAAAAAATTATTGTTCTCAAATGAGCGTCATACAAAAATTATGACACTTGTAGTGTCGTTATTGCTCGCAATAGTGATTACACTCATATCATAGCGCCTTGGAAAATTTTGTTCGCAGTTGCATAATTAGAATTAATTTATGTTTGATAAACAGTAATGGTACTATTCTAGGTTTAAAAAAAAAAAAAAGCTTTTTCTTCGAATGTTATCAAGATATAAATGTGGTGGCACAATAAATCTAATATATAAACTTGGCTCCTCCTCATTGATGATGATGATGTTTAGTTACAACTCTGAAATTTGTCAAATTAACATTTAGTTTTAAATTTCTTATACTTAAATCTAAATCTAAATGACATCTGATATATACAAACACACGGCTCCTCTTCATTGAAGATGCAAATTGATTATGACTTTAAAGCCTGTTAAATTTAACTCTTTACTTCTGGAATCAAAATCAATATATAAATTCATAGAGTTGTGCTAGCATCACCGTCTCACGGTGTGATAGTCAAAAAATGGCCACAAAATTTTACTTTGTCCAACACAAGTGCGTGGAAATTTTCAAGCAAAACATAAATCTCTCTCATGAAAAATGTGTGATTGAGGAATGGATATATCACACGGATACAAGTTTGAGACTTTTAGTGACATAAGAAAAAAAATGAATAAATATATCGAAATGCACATAATTTGAGATTTATGGTGGCTTTTACCTTTTAAAAAAATTGTTACACATGCTGATTCGTTTGGGCATATCTGTAGTTATTCTTAAAAGTAGTATGTAGGTTCACAATAGTCATGCGAGTCAACAGTTTTTGAAGAAGCAAATATTAATGCATATTATTTGCTTGCAATCGCGGCAGCATATTTTTACGATGGCTAATTTTTGAAAGCTCCCCCTCGTTATTTATGTTAGCAGTCCATTGATTTTCATCGACTAATTATGCTAAACAATATTTTTCTTGAGAAATTGATTAAAAAAAAAAGATAATGTAACAAGGAGGAATCATTCAGTAAAATAGGGGGTCTATTATGTCGATACATTGCCTCGTTGTTAGGAGCATTAAGTTTACAAGTTCTTAAATCAAGAGGCATATTGCCCAGTAAAATTCGAGCGTACGGCTAAGTTAAAGAGAACACACTAATAGATGGAAGAACTATAGAAAATGTTATATAGTCCTCTTTAAGGACAAATCTTTGAGAGCTAATTGTCTGATTCAGTACCTCAACCATATCAATTTTCAAGTATTTTCTACTTCGTGTAGCGAATTTACAACCTATTGACATAGTTAATTAATTGAAACTTGTAATATATATATATATATATATATATATATATATATATATATATATATATATATATAACTACTATTCGGACATGACAAGCGTTTTCTAAAGAACATGATGCCAAATAAACATTTATTATCTAGCATTTACCCAAAAATAACCCAATTAATAATGTAAGGATGCTAATTTAGTACTAAACTTTTCAATTGTTAATTAAATCTTTAACTTTTATGCGAAACCCTAATATAGTCTTTCCAACCAATTTTCACCAAAAATCGGTTACATCAGTCTATTCTTAGTCAACCATTTTATCTGGAATTTTGTCACTTTAGCAATTTCCAACAAAAATAGTTAAAAAAAAAAAAAGGCTACAATAGAATTTTACACAAAAGTATAGAACTAAATTGGCAACATTGAGAAATTTAAGACTAAATTAACATCCTAACTGATTCCACAATTTCCTCGTGAACAAGTTAATGAATTCTATTATTTATAAAAGAAAACAAAAATGAACTAATCCAAACGGCAACTTAGCCTTCACAAATTTTCTTTGAATTCTTCAATAAATGAAAATAGAAACAAATGAATCCTGATAGCACATAAGGCTTTGTTTGTTTTACGGAAATGAATATTTTGGAAAATATCTTCTTCAAAATGATTGCTTATATTGCTTAAAATAATTAGTCAAAGAGATATATTCACACTATCAACAACAATTTATGTATGAATATTTTCATAGACAATGAAAACATTTTCATTCATTTATTTTTTGCAAGCAACACAAGCTACTATTTTTTATAGAATATTTTCTAAATCATTCATTTTTCGCGAAATAACATAACAATTGGTCTTCACAAATTTTTGTTCAAATTCTTCATGTTAACTTTTGATTTACGTCGCTCAAAAGTCGTGGCGAGACTTGTCTGCATTTTTTTTTTTCAAACACCATTTTTTTTCTTCTTCTTTTTTTTCAAAGTCGGACACCCATTAAAAGTCTAACTTAGCACATTTTTGTTCAAATTCTTCTAACTATAACCTCTTATTCCTTCTCTCGAAAAGTAAAGCAATTGGTTAGTCCCCATAGATCTCCGAACATTAAGAAGCCCGTTCAAGCCTCCAAGTTTTACTAGTAATTAGGACCTTTTGTTCTTCAAGCAAACATTCAATTTCATAAAGATAATCCACTTTTCAAAATCCTTTTCTTTCACTGCTCCCCTGAACTCGTACCTTTCAGTCTTCAAACCTCTCCTCCAATAAAATGCTTGAGCTCCCCAAGTTCCTTTATTTGGAAGGATATTGATAGATTTTCCTTTGTTCGTCAAATTTTCTATTGGTCATCTCTAGTGATGATAAGATCATCCACGTGCACATAAAGTCTAGGCTAGCACATTTTGTTCAAATTCTTCACGTTAACTTTTGATTTACGTCGCTCGAAAGTCGTGGCGAGACTTGTCTGCATGTTTTGGTCAAACGCCCTTTTTTTCCGAAGTCAAACGCCCGCTGAAAGTCCAACTTAGCAGCCTCGTTTGCTGGCTCTCTTCGCTTGTTCCGGAAGACAAGAACGTTTGACTTATAGATCGTATCTTCAATGGATGTCAAAGATCGAAAATATAAGAGGGTGAACTTGCGAAAAATCCTCAAGTACATGTCGTGCACGTCATTTCGGACATCAGCTTTGTAAATAGTTCGATTAAATTCCTCGGCAAGCAAAGAGGATAAGGTCAATCTAGTCTCACTATCGTTCGCCAGGATACTGCAGCCAGGCTTAGGTAAAATGAATGAAGTCTTGAAATCTATTGCAATCATCCGTCCTAACATTGACTCTAACCATTTCACAAACAAAGCTCCGGTCATATGTTTGTTACGTGATTAATTAGCTCCTTTCATCGAAGGCAACCCATTCAATAATTAAATTGAATTGAATTCCATTTTGTCCCTCATGTTTCGGCATTTGTTGTAAGTTGCCCTCTAACCTTTTAATATTTGCAATTCCCCACCATAGTCTTGAAACCAATTACAATATACCCTTAAACTCTGACTAAAAGCAAAACCACTGAAGGTTTGCCTCAGTAGCCACCTTTGGGTGAATTCTTCATCTTCTTAGAAGGTTGGAAGTGCGAACGTTTAGTTTCAAATATGGAATTGGATTCTTACGATCTATAAAGAGGCAAAATATAAGACTAATAGTGAATTAAGAGTTAAAGTATAACAAACAAACAAAAAAAGCTTTGGCCAATTTTCAATAATGGTCTTCAACTTAATAGTTCCATAATCTAGCCCATACCTTCAAATTAATCGGTCAAATAACCAAATGTTATGTTTCCTTTTGATTATGGCCCTCAAACTTCTCTGAACTTTAGAAGCTATCATGAAATCGATAAAAAAAAAATTTATGTCATTTTCAAGAAATGACCGCTTTCGACTTGCAATGCAGTGTAAAACATAAAGCAAAGGAATAAATGCGGAGAAAAATCTTAACATTACAAGACAAAATACCATATACACTATTAATTAGCAACAGACATATTAAATAGAATTGGGATGCTATGTACATTACATATATCAATACATATATCAAAAAGATACATATTGTAGATTAATCTATATTAAGCCTATATTCTTTATATTTTTTTACAGTACAACTTGTTACATTACAATAAATTACAATAAGAATAATAGCTAGTATGGTAGAAGATTCATATATTTCTTTCTACCATACTATCGGATCTCATAGAATACTATACCGCTAATTCAAGTCCGCTCATTTCATTTAAGACGCGAGATGAAAATCCTTTTTGATTTCTTTTATTTCTTCAATCATGGACTAAGAAAAGAAGTTAAGTTTGATTCACATCAATCACTTTCACTGACTATTTTTATGTATATTATAAGTAAAAAAAAGCAGTAGGAACTAGAATGAAGAGTGCAGTAGCAATAAATGGAGAATATTTACTTCCATAATCTCTCTTTTTTTTTTATTTGGCAATAACTCGGGATTTAATCCCATAGAGATGATAAATTTTTTGCTTGTAAATTCAATGGGATGAATTACACCTTGATGATATTAAATCGGATCAATATCATGAATAACAATATCTAAGCTATCAAATCAACTCATCGTTGAGAATTGAATAGTATAACATAGGAAGATCTTTTATCCATACCAAATCCAAAATTGGATTCCTCATCCAACCCCTTTACTTTTCTTTTTTATTTGAATTTATACTTCTTTTTCATTCATCATTCTTCATTCTTCATTCTTTTTTTTCTATAAACTACTGCCTTCCTTCTATAATCATCTGATGACTTATCATTTGCCCTCTCTTACATTTCCATTGGTTACAAACCACCCATGTCGATAGGAGCAACTCGTCCAAGTCAAGCCCCGGGCACCATCGATGCAAGAACATCACGGTCTTCCCTACCCGATATTGCCCCTGTTAGCTGGGTTCACTCCTATGTGGAGAAAGTCCAATGAGTTGCAAGCCCAAAAAGGGCTTGAGCCCATATAATAAGTTATATGAGGAAATAGGGTTTCTCACTATTTATATAAAAAGAGGTAGCAGCAGAAAAGGAAATAGTAACAAGAGAAAAAGAGAAAGCAGAAAATCTGGGGTTTGGGGCAATATCTGATTTACATCAAGCTGGCGTCGGAGGTCGATTCGTGGTCCGATTGAGCTGAAATTTTGTCAGCATGTTCGTGGCGCAATTTTATCGAATCTGAACGGTTTGATTTTCGTTTGAAGCTCCATACATCAGGTTTTTCGTGGATTGATCAAAACCTGCGTTTTTGGTCAGATTTATCCTTGATCTCTTGTGAAGTTCATGTGTATTGCCAAGAATTATGTTCTTGAGGTGTTTGCTGCTATGTACCTCTAGTATTTGCTAGAGAAGAACAATTTTATTGATAGTGAAGATTTTCGGGTGGACTCCGGTCCCGTGGTTTTTTATCTCCTCACATTGAGGAGGTTTTCCACGTAAAAAAATCGTCTTGTGTTCGCGTGCTTGGTTATTTTACTCTACTATATCGATTCCTATTAGGTTTACACAAGAGGGGAGATTATTTTATTCCGCTGCGTTGATTCGATATTGTTCGAATTATTACCGTTCTCCCATCAGAGTGGTATCAGAGCATAAGGTTATTGCTTGATTTTTCTGCCTTGTGTTAAACAATGGAAACGAATACGAGTAGAATGGTTACACTGAATGGTTCGAATTATCATATCCGGAAAGGGAAGATGGAAGATCTTTTATATGTAAAAGATTTTTATTTGCCCGTATTTGCCGAGGAGAAACCAGATAATAAACCGATGTTGAATGGTCTATATTTCATCGTCAAGTGTGTGGTTATATCGGGCAGTGGGTAGATGATAATGTTTTGAACAATATTATTGAGGAAACACATGCACGCAGTTTATGGGATAGGCTCGAACAGTTATATGCTCGAAAGATCGGGAATAATAAATTGTTTTTGATAAAACAGATGATGGCTCGAGATATCATGATGGTACTCGTTTGATCGATCATTTAAATTCTTTTCAAGGAATTATAAATCAGTTGGCTGCGATGGGAATCAAGTTTGATGATGAGATACAAGCACTATGGTTGCTTGGTACTTTGCCGGACTCATGGGAGACGTTCCGAACATCTTTGTCTAACTCTGCCCCCGGATGGTACGATTACCATGGATTTAGCCAAGAGTAGTATTTTGAATGAAGAGATGAGAAGGAAGACACAAGGATCGTCCTCTTCACATTCGATGCCTTGGTTGTTGAGAAAAGGGGAGAAGTGAGTCTCGAGGTCCGAGAAATAGAGATAAAAGTCGAGACAAAAGCAAAGGTAAGTATAATAAATTTGCTAATGTTGAGTGCCATTATTGCCATCAGAAAGGACATATTCAGAGGTTTTGTCGCCAGTTAAAAAAGGAGAAACAAAAGGAGAAAGGTAAAGAGAAGATAAGTGATAATGACAGTGATGACAATCGTGTTGCTGCACTTAAAGAAGACTTTCTCACTATTTTTGATGGTGATGTGGTGAATTTTGTTTCTCATGAGACCAGTTGGGTAATTGATAGTGGTGCATCTGTTCATGCTACATCTCGTAGGGATTTCTTTACATCATACAGGTCGTGACTTCGGATCCGTGAAGATGGGAAACAATGGACTAGCTCAAGCCGTAGGCATCGGTGATGTGTTCCTAGAAACCAGCAATGGCACGAGGTTAGTATTGAATAATGTTAAACATATACCTGATATCCGCTTGAATTTGATTTCCACAGGCAAGTTGGATGATGAGGGGTATTGCAGCACCTTCAGTAATGGTCAATGGAAGCTCACTAAAGGTTCTCTTGTTGTGGCTAGAGGTGAAAAATATTCTTCGTTATACATTATGCAGGCAAAGTTGTCTACAGACAAAATTAATGCAGTAGATAGCGAAGATGCAGCTGAGTTATGGCATAAGAGGCTCAGTCACATCAGTGAGAAGGGTTTGTCAATATTGGCCAAGAAGAAGCTCCTTTCAGGATTGAAAAGCTCAGCGCTAAAGAAGTGTGCTCACTGTTTAGCGGGAAAACGAACGAGTTGCATTTAAAAGCACCCCTCCTTCAAGAAAGTCGGGTATATTGGATTTAGTGCATTCGATGTTTGCGGTCCTATGAAAACAAAATCACTTGGTGGCTCTCTTTATTTTGTTACTTTTATAGATGATTTTTCAAGGAAAATTTGGATTTATACCTTGAAAACTAAAAATCAAGTGTTAGATGCTTTTAAGCAATTTCAGGCTTCAGTTGAGAGACAGACTGGAAAGAAATTGAAATGTATCAGAACTGATAATGGGGGAGAGTATATTGGACCTTTTGATGAATACTGCAGACAACAAGGTATTCGACATCAAAAGACACCTCCCAAGACGCCTCAGTTAAATGGCTTAGCTGAGAGAATGAACAGAACATTGGTTGAAAGGGTAAGATGCTTACTTTCACAGTCAAAGCTACCTGGATCCTTTTGGGGTGAGGCTTTAAGTACAGTTGTGCATATATTAAATCTTACTCCATGCGTTCCTTTAGAGTTTGATGTTCCTAATAGAGTTTGGACAAGCAAAGAAGTTTCTTATAATTATTTGCATGTATTTGGGTGCAAAGCATTTGTGCATATTCTTAAAGATGAGAGGTCTAAACTTGATGTGAAAACACGATAGTGCATATTTATTGGTTATGGACAGGATATGCTTGGCTACAAATTTTATGATCCACTTGAAAAGAAAATTGTAAGAAGCAGATATGTTGTGTTTATGGAAGATCAAACAATAGAGAATATTGAGAAATCGAGATGATTTCAGCACCACAAAAAGTTAGTGATAATCTGGTTGATTTAGATCCAGTTCCTCTTACAAATATCCCTACACAGTTGATGAAGAGCAAACAGGAAGTCAATGTTCCAAATAACGCACATGTTCCCGAACATGTTGAAATAGATAATACTATTCCTGAACCGAGGCTCAATTAGATGTTCCACTTTGGATGTTCCGATCCGGAGATCCATTAGAGACCGACGACCTTCCACCAGTGTATTCGAAGATGAGTATATATTATTGACTGATGCAGGTGAACCAGAGTGCTATGCAGAAGCAATAGAAGATGAGTACAAAAGCAATTGGTTCGATGCTATGCAAGATGAGATGCAGTCACTTTATGATAATCATACTTTTGAGTTGGTGAAGTTACCTAAAGGTAAAAGAGTTCTGAAGAACAAGTGGGTATATAGGTTGAAGCAAGATGAACATACTTTACAACCACGGTACAAAGCTAGATTGGTTGTTAAGGGATTCGGTCAGAAAAAGGGTATTGATTTTGATGATATATTTTCTCCGGTAGTAAAAATGTCTTCTATCCGTGTGGTACTAGGCTTGGTAGCTAGCCTAGATTTAGAAATTGAGCAAATGGATGTTAAAACAGCCTTCCTACATGGTGACTTGGAGGAAGAGATATACATGGAACAACCTGAGGGTTTCAAAGTGAAAGGGAAAGAGGATTATGTGTGCAAATTGAAGAAAAGTCTCTATGGCCTAAAACAAGCACCGAGACAAAGTGGTATAAGAAATTTGCGTCAGTTATGACAGAACAGGGCTATAAGAAGACTTCCTCGGATAACTGTGTGTTTGTCCAAAAATTTTCTGATGATGACTTTATTATTCTCTTGCTTTATGTTGATGATATGCTGATTGTTGGTAGGAATGCTTCAAGAATTGAGTTATTGAAGAAGCAATTGAGCAAGTCTTTTGCCATGAAAGACTTGGGCTCGGCGAAGCAGATTCTTGGCATTAGAATTACCCGAGACAGAGATGCTAAGAAGTTATTTTTATCGCAAGAGAAATATATTGAGAAGATCCTTCAGAAATTTTACATGGACAAGGCTAAAGTGGTTAGTACTCCTCTTGCTGCCCACTTTAAGTTAAATATAATGCAAAGTCCTACGACTGATAAAGAAAAGAAAGATATGGAAAGTGTTCCATATGCTTCAGCTGTAGGAAGCTTAATGTATGCGATGGTATGTACACGCCCAGACTTGGCGCATGCAGTTGGTGTTGTTAGTCGCTATTTGTCAAATCCGGGCGAGAGCACCGGAATGCGTGAAGTGGATTATGAGGTATCTTCGGGGAACTTCAAATTTGAAACTCGTTTCGGGACCGGGAAACTTGAGTTAGTTGGATACAGATTCCGACTTGGCGGGAGATATTGATACTCGTAAATCTACTTGGTTATTTGATTTCTTTTGCGGGTGGAGTTGTGTCATGGAAGTCAAGATTGCGAAGTGTGTTGCACTTTCTACAACCGAAGCTGAATTTATTGCAGCGATCGAAGCTAGTAAAGAAATGCTATGGATGAAGAAGTTCTTAGAAGAACTTGGGTTCAAGCAAAAGAGGTATGTGCTATTTTGTGATAATCAAAGCGCAATTCATCTTGGTAAAAATTCATCTTTTCATTCTAGATCGAAACATATTGATGTTAGATATCATTGGATAAGGGATGTTCTAGATGAAAAGTTGTTGGAACTTGAGAAAATTCATACGGATCATAATGGCTCTGATATGATGACGAAGACTCTACCAAGAGAGAAGCTTGAACATTGCCGTTTGATAGCAGGGATGGTGAATCCCTCCACATTGTCGTGAGGGGGAGATTTGTTAGCTGGGTTCACTCCTATGTGGAGGAAGTCCAATGAGTTGCAAGCCCAAAAAGGGCTTGAGCCCATATAATAAGTTATATGAGGAAATAGGGTTTCTCACTATTTATATAAAAAGAGGTAGCAGCAGAAAAGGAAATAGTAACAAGAGAAAAAGAGAAAGCAGAAAATCTGGGGTTTGGGGCAATATCTGATTTACATCAAGCTGGCGTCGGAGGTCGATTCGTGGTCCGATTGAGCTGAAATTTTGTCAGCATGTTCGTGGCGCAATTTTATCGAATATGAACGGTTTGATTTTCGTTTGAAGCTCCATACATCAGGTTTTTCGTGGATTGATCAAAACCTGCGTTTTTGGTCGATTTATCCTTGATCTCTTGTGAAGTTCATGTGTATTGCCAAGAATTATGTTCTTGAGGTGTTTGCTGCTATGTACCTCTAGTATTTGCTAGAGAAGAACAATTTTATTGATAGTGAAGATTTTCGGGTGGACTCCGGTCCGTGGTTTTTTATCTCCTCACATTGAGGAGGTTTTCCACGTAAAAAAATCGTCTTGTGTTCGCGTGCTTGGTTATTTTACTCTACTATATCGATTCCTATTAGGTTTACACAAGAGGGGAGATTATTTTATTCCGCTGCGTTGATTCGATATTGTTCGAATTATTACCGTTCTCCCATCAGCCCCTTCTTCAAAACATTGTTCATGTCTTCTTAACATTAAAAATGAATCCAAATCAAACCTTTTCTTAGAGCAGCAAGAGAGATCTTACCAGTCAAGCTCCATGCCTTGGAGCACCACTCTCTAATCTCCTGGAGAGTAGGCCTCCTACCACGGAATCGTGCTATCAAAGAAAATCTGTATCTGCTGTTTGCTAGCAGCAGCCTCTCCTCCTCCCACTCAACAAAGGGAATACCATCTGAGTCTATTTGTGTGGAGGGCAGCTTCACAAACTCTTCTCTATCTCCAGTGGCCCTTGCCCATGCTCTGTTAATTGCCGAATGCTCGAAAACAAGGGTAAAAACCTGAATGCAAAACCTCTTTCCCTTGGAGGAGCTTTGCCTTATCCCCCTTGGTGATAGGATACCTGTTCTCTTAAACCCCCATAAACCCTAAAATTTCCTTGTCCTCTTCCTCAAATTCCATTCACCATTACTCCCACCCAAGCAAATTATGTCTCAATTAGGGACTTTTTCTTGCCTCCTCAGAGCTTTTCGGTGGAAAAAGTCAAAAGTTTTCTCGCCGAAGACTCCTTTCATTTGGCTTGTCTCTCTTTGTCCTCTTATGAAGGAAAAGGTATTTAGCTCTTTCACTCTTCATGTTTCAGGTCTCTAGCTGTTATGGTCTTCTTCAGCTTATGCCCTAAATCCGTATCTTTGAACCTAATACAGAAGAGCTCAAACCTTAACCCTCGGAGGTAGTTATCACCGCTTTGACCCCTTCATTCTCCATTTTCTCAAGTGGAGGTGCTTAGTCTAACCTCTCGCCCCTATTTTCCCTGTACTTTTGGCTTCTTCCTCCAGTGCTCTGTTTTGATCCATGCACATCGGGTCCTAGTTTTCCCTCATGTTGGGTTACAGTGGAGGAGGACGACGTTACAGAAGCTCGCTTAGCTTCCATCTGCAGCAAGCTGGGCAATTTATGGTCTAAAAGTGACTTAGCAATTATTGATGGAGCGGTTCCTAGGGAAACAATACAAGATGGCTGATTGACTTTATGCGGGCAATTGTTCTCAACCCCTAATATCAATGTCTAGGCATTCCAAAGTACGATGAAGAGAGCTTGGAGAGTTGATTCAGTCAATATTCCCCAGGTAGATCAAAAAAACCTTTGCATTTACCTTTTAAATCCAAGAATGAGATGAAAAGGGTGAGGGATTCAGGGCCCTGGACTTTCTCCGGAAACTTAGTGGTGCTCTAGCTGTTCATCTTAGATATTCCATTGCAATGCCATGAATATACTCACCATGACTTTTGGGTCCAAGTGCATGATTTACCTACAAACTGGATCTCGGAGAAATCCATAAGGAGAATTGCAGCAGCTACGGGTCTTGTTTCTGAAGTGAAAATTGACCCAAAAGCCTCTTCCACCTTTTCAAGTGGAAAGGCTAAAGTCGATCTGAACTTAACTGCCCCTTTGAAGCGTGGTACGATTATTAGCCAAGAAAGAAGAAAATCATGGTTTCATTTTAGATATAAGAGGCTACCACACTTCTGTTACACTTGTGCTCAGATTGGGCACTCCACCGAGTTTAGTGAAGTAGAGCAATACGACAAGAGCTAGCTAGAGAAAGATAACCCAGGTTGTTTTGGCCTTAGGCTCTGTGCTGAAGCGAGAGAGTGAAGCCCCCTTTGGAAATGAGATAACACTAAACAAGTGGATGAAGTTACGAATGAGGAGATATTTCTCAATATTCCAACCCCCTCTCTCTTCAGATAGTGCCTTACAAGTCACAAGGAAAGAGTCCATTGATCCCAAGCTGTGAGAATAAGACAGAAGCATGGGGAGGGGGTGATTGTTACTCTAAAGATGGTCCTTACCGACCAAGTCAGCTGCTAAATGACCCCGTCCTCCACCTTGGGATTGAAGGGAGTTCTAGCAGCCCTCAAAAGAAAAACAACAAGGGAAAGAACTTGGCAAGCAAGAAGATCCAAAGCAAGTATAGTCCCTACTCCCCCCAAAAGTGTCTTTCCCCTGCCTTGGGTGAGACCCATCTTTTAGATACCGCAATCCAAGTTCTCATTGAGCCCGGGCTTTGGTGGTTTGCTCCAATAAGCCACTAGGTTTCTCATGAATATCTTAAGCTGGAATTATTTGGGATTGGACACACTCCTCACAAGTTGGGAACTGCAAGCTTTAGTGCCAACAGGTGTGATGGCATAAAGGAGTATATAAGGAAGACGTTTCAATTGTTCAAGGGTGTGCGCGATAGAAGAATTCCAAAGTCTAAAGCTCCTTGTTCTTTGTCAATTAAACTGTTGAACGAAATCTTGTATGCAAAATAGAGTTTATATCTTTGAGAGACCTTGAGGAAGTGTAGTAGAGTCTCTACACTGTGGAATCAAGGAAGAGCTTTTCTGTAACAACTCTTTTGTTCATAGTGAAATCCAGCCGGTGGGCTGTCAGTGCGGAAGAGTGGACGTAGGCTTAGATTAAGCCAAACCACTATAATCTCTGTGTTCATATTCTCTTCTCTACGCTCTTTTACTTTGATCATAACACGTTTTATTTACAAGAGATGAATTTCCTTTTTATTGTTGATTAGTGCTGCACACTTATCTCGAGAAATTGTTTTTACACCTATTCACCCCCCTCTAGGTGCTCATACTAGCTTTCACAAAGTGGAATAGAAGTAACAAGGATGGAGAGCATGCATAGGAGGATTTACCTACGAGGTGGAGACCACCACAACCAAGGACACTAAAGATTAACATCAATGGATCGCATCTTTAAGGGTCTACAGAAGGGGCTTTTGCTTTCGTGTATCGCGATTCTGAAGGGAGATTGATCAAAGGAGCTACACAACCAATCGAAGTGTCCTTTGCCCTCCATTTCGAAACCTTTGCTTGTCTCCATGCCCTTCGTCAATTTGCTAGTTGATTTGGACAAAGATATGTGCTGGAAACAGATAGCTCCTCCTTGATAAGTTTCTTGCAAGATTCCTCTCTTTGCTCCTGGGACATTGAGCCACTTATCACAGAATGTTTAGGCTTCGTGGCCCTTTTTGGAAGTGTTTAGTTGGCTTATTGTCCTCGAGATTCAAATAGACTAACGGATTGGGTTGTGAAGGCCTCCAAATGTAAGGCCCTTCTACATTTTCGGGTTTCTTACCCACCACCCGCTTTATGGGAGATTCTGTGTTTTGATGTTGTTTACTCTAGAGGGCTTGTTTATACATGAAATGATAATCCTCAGTTATGATTAAAAAATTTAGAATTGAATTAGTAAAAGTGACCAACCAAAAAAAAAAGAATTAATAAAAGTGCTATAAGTTTAGAGTTTTTTGGACAATTTTCCCTGATCAATTACCAAAACCAAATTCATGTGGACAAACATTTATTCATAACTAGCCAAAACAAACTATTAGCTTATGATCGGTACATTTCAATTTTACCGATTTAGTCCTAAATTTTTGCATGAAATTTTAAAGTGATAGTTCTAGTAAATTTTCATTGGTAATCACTAATAGTAGTCCAATCAGCACTCGCCATCCTATGCAGTAGACCTTCACGTCAACAATTTCCAACGAAAATTTGTCGTAGAGATTACATTGAAATTTTCTTAAAAATTGGCAAATTTAAAATATTTAAAACTGAATTGATATTCGTTCAATACATTTATAACCAATTGAACAATTTCCCACTAATTAATCAAAGAAGTGCAGAGTTACAATTACTCAATTGAATATTTCCTAGTCCTAGATTATAATCAATGTTTTTTTTTTTTTGGTAAAAATCAAACCCATGGTGTTTAGCCTCGGGTAATTGATAAATAAAATAAATCACGGGAGATTACCTCACGACATCCAAACAATCATTTCCTCAGTAAGACAAGCGATCTTGATTGGAGGTATTTTACAGATCAGCAAGTAAACTCCACAAAGAATAGGCCCCGAATATTGCGGTTTGTGGACTTCTTTTGTGCAGCTACAAAACAACTAAAAACAAAAACTACCCTTTGAACTATATGCATTCCATGAACCCACGTTGAAACTGAATTTACCAAGATATCCTGCACCTGAATAAGAGCCAATTTGGACTTGGAAACGACCACGAATTCGAGCTTTCAAGAAATCCCGTTTTCACATGCTTTAATTCGGCTCAGGTTTCGTATTTCAGGCTAAAAAATGGACACATATATCAAGAATATACTCACTTATATTAAATGGAAGAGCTGTTAGGATTATATCTCAAAATGTGTGTACTACCACAAATTATGGAACTTGTCGCAATATTTTGCCAATTATTCACTGAAAAGTTCTAAGTATGTCCAACACTTATTACATAGTTGATGGTGTTCCTCAGGACACGGGCTAATCCCTAATACTATTTATAAGCCTGCGCTTATCGTCTTCCCGGAGACGACCCAGGAAAGCTTTGCTCGTTCCAGAAAAAGTTAGCCGGATCGGACGCGGTCTTCACTTCCACCAATCTCTTAAAATTGCTTTTGAAATATTTCAAACCCCAGACACTTGCTTGAGCATAAGTAGTATTGATGACGTAGTTCCTCCCCAAGTCAAGATCCCTATAATTCATATTAGCTGTTCTTGGAAATCGTGAAACATAATCATACAACTCTCTCATCCAATTAATTTTCTGATTGCTTTCCTCTTCACTGTCCCAAGTAACCATGTACTGAATTTGGTACATGTTCCCTCTCCGATGTGGGAAAGGAATCGCCGAGTCGGAGATCTGGCTCATTACCCCGCCATAAGGTGTTAAAATCAGGTAAGACGTCCCGTCTTCGATGAGCTTATTCCACAGACCTTGCAAAGCGGTTTGCGAAATAGGCTCCATCACGTAGTCGGATTTCGCCTTGAAAAAGGATCTGGACGATTGAGTCCGGTTGAGCAAGACTTCGGGAGATCCGTCTTGAGAGAATCCTGCAAAATAAAGGACGGATTGAATCCAACTCATCTCCGTGCAGCTTTCACGCGTCAAACCCAACTCGGGAAAGCTTTCTTGAATTGAAGGCAGGAGTTTTTCAATCTTGCCGAGGTACAAGCCCCCGAAAGAGATGCTGATTGTTTTGTTCGCCAAATTCGAAGATGGAGTGACAACTCCTGTCACAGCATGGAGGAAGAGGTCTTCATGAAGCTTGTGTGCAACATTCTGCCACTTGTACAAAAGCATAGTTGCATCTTCTTCAATGGTCTTTCCCACTTCAAAGACAGTGACGGTTGGCGGGACAGGAACCAGCACAAATTTCCAGGCAAATATCACACCAAAGCTTGCTCCTCCACCTCCTCTAATAGCCCAAAAAAGATCTTTACCCATTGCTTTCCGATCCAAAACCTTTCCATTAACATCAACAATTTTGGCGTCGATCACGTTGTCGGCTGCTAGACCGTACCTTCGAAATATCGTGCCAAACCCACCCCCACTAACTTGTCCTCCAACTCCAACAGTAGGACAACTACCAGCTGGGAATCCCAAAACCTTGCTCTTTTGAGAAATTGCATAGTACAGTTCTCCTACTGTTGCTCCAGTCTCCACCCATGCACTCTCTTTCTCGACGTCCACCTCGACCAACCTCATGTTCCTGAGATCGATTATGATGAAGGGCATTTGGGATACGTAGGAGAGGCCCTCATAGTCATGGCCCCCACTTCGCACCCGCACATGCACGCCGACCTTCTGGGAGCATACTATGGCTGCTTGTATCTGAGATGGATTGACCGGGGTAACAATGAGTTGTGGGCTTGGTGAGGAAGTGTTCAAGAATCTGAGATTTTGAATGGAAGACTGCAAAAGAGAGATGTAGGTTGGATCTTTTCTTGTTGTGATGGTTTTGGAAGTGGAGTTGGATTGAAATGAATGAAGGGAAAAGCATTGGAGAAAGGAGACTTGATCAAAGCTGGAAGCTACATAGCAAAACGAAAGGAAGATTATGGAAATTAATGGAAGATTAGAGGGCATTGAATCCCCCGTGTTCTACTTACATTTGCTCATGTAAAATACAGAGAGGTTGGCATAATATATAAAGACAACCTGTTGGAAGATATGCACCAAATATGGAAGATACGCCGGATTATGGCTTCCGTATTTGGTGGATATATACTCGAGATTGTAATTGATTATTTTGTATCAATTTAGGATTAGATCTGATATTTAATTCTTTGTATTAATAACATTCTTTGTATTATTTAATTCCCTTTGTACATTGAATCAATCAATGAAGTGCACATAATATATTCTCTTCTATTCGCGACATTCTTTTTGCTTCTACTTTGGTTTCTAACATGGTATCAGAGCGAGTGTTCTTTTTCTTCTGACTTCCACACCCTTTGATTGCTTTCTGGACATTTCTTACCTTTGTTGTTGTAGGAACACTAAACCTGCAAAAAAAGGTTAGCACTCCGGTGTAGGAATCAATATCAAAGCACTTCAAAAATCAGGAAAAAAAAAAAAACAACAACAACAACAACAATTTCTTCTTACCGTTTTCTTTCTTACTGACACCATGGCTAAGGAGGATTCATCGACTTCTAAAGGAAGAACCCTAGAGGAGTCAAACTATGCAGTAAGAACACGTCATGGACCAAGAGCAAAGAGTCCAGGTCCAGTCGAACCAAGGACAGCCCATCACGGGCTAGGCCACTTCAGGGCAACCGATTGCAACCTAGCATGTTTTAGGGCAATCCATCCAGTGGTTGCCTGTTCTAATGGCACCCGATCCATGGATCTATGGGCCCGCACGAACAAGCCCATGTCAATGGGTCAAGGCCTCGGAGAACTAGTTCAGCCTAGTGGAGGCCCACCAACCGTCTTTGGGGCAAGCCCAACCACTAGGCCAAATTCAATGAATGTGGGCTATTTGTCCTTTCCGGGTATTTTGGGTCCGGGACTAAATCCCTACCTGATTTCCTACCATACCCGTTTGTCACTGCCAGCAGTCAACCGAAGCTTGGTGATCCACTTTACACAGCAACGAGTGACAGACTGGAGCTGCAACTCATCACCCAACAACTGTCAGGCCCCAACAATTATTCCAGCTGGTCATTGGAGTTCTGGTGAGCATTGGTCACGAAGAACAAAGAGGTTTTCATCGACAAAACGTTTCCCATTCCGTCGGACGAGCAAATGGTGCGGCTATGGAGGAAATGCAATCAATTAGTCCAAACCTAGATCGGAAATTGCATCACCACCGAAGTCACGGCTAGGCTACCTCCAATGGAAGATTCGAGAAAAATGTGGGAAAATATGAAAGAAATGTATGGAAAATTAGACAGGGTGAAAATTTTCTCTTTGACCCAACAACTCTCGGATTTAAAGCAAGGAAATATGAGCATCACTACGATCTATAACAAACTCTCAACTTTATGGAACGAATTAGAGGCAGTCGAGCAGAAATTAGAAGGGCCAGATTTGACCTTGCAACAGTATTGCGCCATAAGAGAAAGAGAAAGAGAAAAAGTGACCAGATTCCTGTTGATCTTGAATGAGTCTTACCATTCCTTTCGATCTAAGATTTTAGACATGGAACCCATGCAAACGCTTGGCTGCCGTCCAAGTGGAGAGCCAACGCCTTGTTGCCTCCGATTTGCACAAGGCTGGTGATGGGATGGTGCTCACAACTCACGCAAATCACCCACAGGGAGGAGCTACAACCAAAGAACAAGAAGGAAAGTGGTCGCAAGTTTGGTTTGCAGGAGCAAACCCTAGATCCTTCAAGAAGGGAACGGACAGCTAGGATCTGATGATGCGATCCGACGGTTCATGAAGGCTCAATCCGTCCGCCAGATTTGATGGTCCATGGGGAATCTCTTCAGCAGGATTGGATAGCTCACAACGCTTCTTTTCCGCTCATGGATCCAACAACCCAAATGACACTGCGATGGCTTCATTTTTTAAACCATCTAACAGGCCACCTTTTTTCATGTCATCAAAGCATAATGGTCATTCTACTACTCTCCCTTACCCTCAGGTTGCATTTAGTAGATCGGATAAAAATCAGGATAGGATATGTTTTATCATATCCCGTGTTTGGTAGCTGTCTAGGATAGGATAAGATCGAATATAGAAGGGATATAGACTGGATAAAAAAAAAAATCCGAGGGGGGTGGAATAAGGTCGGATAGGATTTCTTCTATCCGAAACATAAAACCCTACGCTTTTTTTTCTTTCTCTGTCGTTCACCCATAGACAGCTCTCTGTTTCCAAAGTATCGACGTTGAAATCTTCTCCTCAATAGCTCTCTGATTCTCATCAAAATTTTACAAAAGCATCGAATTTTCAAAGGTAAATAATCATTCTCTCTCCCTTTCCTTGCCCAACCAGCGACAGATGCTTCTTTGAGGGCTAGTTTTTCCATGTGCAAAGCAGAGGAGGCCACAACCTTCTTTGCAAACCCAAGGATCAACGTCCCTCGGTCGTGCCGAGTGACTTCGGCAACCGATCCCTCCGACAAATCAGCTAGCCAGGACCAGGAGCCATCGATTTTCATCTTCACGAAGCCCTTTCCCAACAACAGTGACCACGAACATGGTACGATTCTCTTCTAACTTATTCTGGATTTTCTGAAGTGTTTGGTTTGATGAAATCCTTGCTCATAATGACTTAAATACCCTTTTGTATTTTGTGGCATTCCTTCTCGTGTAATTGGACCAAAGTCTCCCCGATCAACTTCTTAACAAGAATAGACAAGTGGATTTATGAGCTTCCCATATTAGCTTTCGGAAACCGAATAAGTTAGATAAGAGGCTTGCTAAATGTTGATTATGAAGATGAAAATGCCGTGTGTTGTAGAAGAAAGGTGAAACATCAGAGTAGCTTTTAATCTTCTAATTGGGCAGACTCCTCTTGTTTCTTCTTTCTCGGTGAACATCAAATTGGATGGGTGTTGTGGGCCAAAGGGGAAGAGTGTACAAGCTATGGGTAGTTTTTTTTTATGGATCTAGATTTGATAGTTTGAATGTGCATGTAATGCAAATTATTCTAAAAGTATGTACAATTTATGGGTAGTTTTTTTTATGAATCTGGATTGGAATTTCGAATGGGCGTGTGCTGCAAATTATTCTAAAAGTTGGCTTATTTTTCTTCATTCTAGCATTGATCGAAAAGTTTGCTCCTTACTCTTAGCTTGTGATAGATTCAATGTTTATCCAACCTTTGGTGTGAAAGAATGAAACCTTTTATTTTTTTTTTTTTTTTTTTTTTTTTTGTGGTGGGGGTGGAAAGAGGGGGAGCTAGAGATTTGAGATAAGGAAAACAGAAAAGCTAAATATAACTCCTTTTGTAATAAAAGTTTGTGTGATGTGGGAAAACGATTGACAAAGAGAAGCACGCCATGGATGCGGGAAAATCCCTTTCTATTCCCTTGCACGAGGAGAATTTATTGCCATCTTGAAGGTTTACTATTCACAGTTAGTTCAATACATTGCTTCTATAGCCCTTCACTAAAAGATCGATTCTCAATGAGATTGATCTCTAATGCACTAGGGTCTTTTTATTACGCTAGGAATCGATTTGGCATATATCTGAAAGTTTCTTCGGTTATAATTCTTGCACACTCCTTTTGTTTGGGACCTTTTCATGCAGCATGTGCTGGAGTTCCATTATAAATTTATTTAGGAATAGATATATAAAGGGATATGGAGAGTGGTTGGGGTTTTGGTTTACAGGTTCAATTTTGGTTGAAAGGCTTCATCTTTGCTGTCACGGGATTTTGGTTTACGGGTTCAATTGTTGTCGAAGTAGTGTAAGTTAAGGCTAGGCATCCTCTGTTGTGTGATGTGGAGACCAATGCTAGTTTGATTGATGCTGTGTGGTGTGAGTTTGGTTTTCAACACAAATTGTTACCTATGTATATGTAGTCAGTTCCTATTTTTAATGGGTCGTGATCCGTTGGGACCATATTGTATGTAGGCAATAGGATTATTATTTGTTTACTACCAAAGAGATATCTGGATCTGAGCCAATTTCATAGGCAGATGGGAGCAACTCATTTTACTTACTTTGTTTATATATTTTTTCTATTATCTAATCTATTAATTTGTACTTGTCTAATGTTTTTTTTTTTTTTTGTTCTCATTAGAAATGGATCACAATGATAGAGAGGAAATTTTCACCATTCTTATATTAGAGGAAATGAGCCTCCAAATGTTGCTTTTGTGTATGATGTATATGCTAGTAGTGTCCACTGCTACTGAAAGGCACTATCGCAAGCATATATTGAAGGATCGGACATTTATTAGAATCCAAGCTCGGTTAGATCGCCTTGACTGCCTCATTAAGAGCAATGACTTGAATTGTGTGGAACAACTTAGGATGGATAAACGTACATTTACTCTACTATGCGAGTTGGCACGGACAATTGGTGGGTTAAAAGAAGATGGACTTGTAACTATAGAAGAACAAATGGCCATGTTTCCACATATAATTGTCCATCACGTGAAAAATCGAGTCATCAAGTTCAGATTTATGAGGTCTGGAGAGACAATAAGTAGGTATTTTAACTTAGTTTTAAATGCGGTGATAAGAATGCGTAGTGTGCTTCTTGTCTCACCTAAACCAATTCTAGAGGAATGTGCCAACGAGAGATGGAAGTGGTTTAAGGTATGTTTGTTATGCTCTTTCATGAACTAATTTAATACTTTAAAGAGAATGTTATTTTATTAATTTTATGTTTCTAGGGTTGCTTTGGAGCATTAGATGGCACATTTATAAGGGTAAGTGTTCCAGAGGTTGATAAACCGAGGTACCAAAATAGAAAGGGTAAGATTGCATCCAATGTATTAGGAGTTTGCTCACGTGACATGAGATTCATTTATATTTTACCTAGATGGGAAGGCTCAGCAGCGGATTCTAGAGTGCTTTGAGATGCTATAGTTAAACCCAATGGTTTAAAGATCCCCGTTGGTAAGATAAGCCTTTATCAATATATTGCATCTATGTATTGTAGGTTTTAAAGGTTCTAAGACAATTAATAATATTAGCATTTGTTATTAGGTAATTATTATCTTGTAGATGTTGGATACACAAATGGGGAGGGCTTTCTTGCTCCTTATAGAGGTACTCAATACCATCTATCTGAGTGGATAGAAGGTCGTACACCAAATTCACCCGAGGAGTACTTCAACTTGAAGCATTCTCAAGCTAGAAATGTCATAGAAAGATGATTTGGTCTACTTAAGTTACGGTGGGCTATTCTTAGGAGTCCATCTTTTTATCCAATTAGAATGCAAGGTTGAATAATCATAGCGTGTTGCCTTCTGCACAACTTGATCAGAAGAGAAATGGCTATTGATCCAATCGAGGCATAGTTAGATGAAGTTGCTACCACTATTGAAGATGTGGAAACAATTGATGTTGTCAAGCCGTCGGATCATTGGGCATCATGGAGGCAAAATTTGACAATACAAATGTTTAATGAGTGGAATGCAAGTCGAGGACACGGAGGAGTTGTATGATTTTATGTTATTTAAAAAAAATCATTTGTTTTCCATTGTTGCAAGACTTGCGTTATAAGTTTTTTTTTTTTTTTCCATTTCTATTAGACATGTGTAATATGGTGCTGGTTTGTCATTATTGAGACATATATTTCCTATATAATGTTTGAATTATGACTTTATCATTTTAAATTTGAAGTACTATGCTGTCTCTATCATAAAATTTTCAAAGATCGTTCATTAACGTGATTAATTGTCATTCCATCCTCATGACAACTAGAGAAAAAAAAAAGTGAATAAACTTTGGACTTTATACTTTGTTCTAATTGGTCATTTGTTTGATTTGGTATTGGACCTATAACAAATTGGAAACAAATGAAAAATTAGTAAGAGAGAAAAAAGAATTTATGTTTCAAAGTGAATATATTGAAATTGAGGTTATTCTAAAAATGTTTGATGTTGAAGGGGTATCCTAAAGATTATTTCAAAGGAATGGAAAAGATTATTACAATGCGTAATCATGAAATTCAATGAGAATTTGTTGATTTGAAAAAGATATATTGTTTTGGATGATTTTGTGAATATTAAACCTACAAATTTGTACTTGCCTAATGCTATTTTTTTTAAAATATCTGAATTTAAATCCATAGTTCACCAAACAATAAATTGGATACGATATGAGGATATCCGATTTTAAATCCATAATTCACCAAATAGTAGATTGCATAGGATATGAGAATATCTGACTTTAAATCCATAGTTCAGCAAACAGTTGATGGGATATGAAGAAATACATGGATTTCTTATCCTATCCTACCCAATCTTATCCCGTTTAGAAATCCGGACGACCAAACGTAGCCTCAATGTTCAATCTGTCCCCTGGCAAAGCAAGCTTGTATACCTTTTGACAATAGCAAATCTCTTGCAAAAGGTCTATTTTCCTTAATCTATGCTAATGTTTGGGGGCCCTATCACACACCCAATCGTGATGGTTCTCGTTTCTTCCTAACATTTATGGATGATTTTTCTCGTGCCACATGGGTATTTCTCATGCAATCAAAAATTCAAGTTCTTTCTCATCAGAGAACTTTTTTCTCCCTCTCCAAAAATCAATTTGGAAAATCAATCCAACGTATTCGTACTGACAATGGAAGGGAATTCTTCAATAGTGAATGTGCATATTTTCTCTCTTCAAACAGAATTTTGCATGAGAGTTCTTGCATTTACACCCCATAGCAAAATGGAATTGTCAAGCGTAAACACCGTCATCTCTTAGAAGTAGCCCGTGCTCTTAAATTTCAAGCTTCCATTCCTGACACTTTTTGGGGAGATTGTGTGATCACAACAGCTTACCTGATCAATCGAATGCCAAGTCGTGTTCTCAACAAGAAGACACCTTTTCAGATGCTCTATGGAAAGAAACCATAACTTCAGTATTTTGTGTTTTGGTGATATTCAAATTTTTTATATCACACAAAATAGTAGAGGTTTGCTTTTAAAAGATGGAAAAAAGCTATCAAAAACCCCAAACTATATCCATTAAAACACATTTATCCTAAACTTTTTTATGATATTAAAAACCTTAAATTATGCTTATTATAACATGTTTGTTTAAAATTTTTCTTGTAATATAAAAAACTCAAATTTGTATTCATGCGACACATTTACTTTCCGTCAAACGATTTTTCAGCAAAAGCAATTATTTTTATTTCACTTTATTCATGTGGGCACCATGTTAACACCATTTGCTATCTGGAGTTTTTAACGGCGCTCGTTAATGGAACTTTGGTGAGGGATGAATTTATCACACAGATACAAGTTTAAAATTTTTAGTGTCATCAGAAAAAAATTCAATAAGTATATCATAATGGGCATAATTTGAGATTTTTGGTGGTTTTCACCTTTAAAAAAATTTGTTACACATGCTGATTCGATTTGGCATGTCTGTAGTTATTCTTAAAAGTAGTATGTAGATTCACAATAGTCATGCGAGTCAACAGTTTTTGAAGAAGCAAATACTAATGCATATTATTTGCTTATCGGCGGCAACATATTTTACGATGGCTAATTTTTTAAAGCTCCCCCTCGTTATTTATGTTAGCACTCCATTGATTTTCATCGATAATTATGCTAAACAATATCTTTCTTGAGAAATTGATTAAAAAAAAAAGAAGATAATGTAACAAGGAGGAATCATTCAGTAAAATAGGGGGTCTATTATGTCGATACAAAGAAATTGTCTCATTGTTAGGAGCATTAAGTTTACAAGTTCTTACTCCAATCAAGAGGCATATTGCCCCGTAAAATCGAGCGTACGCCTAAGTTAAAGAGAACACACTAATAGATGGAAGAACTATAGAAAATGTTATATAGTCCTCTTTAAGGACAAATCTTTGAGAGCTCATTCTCTGATTCAGTACCTCAACTATATTAATTTTCAAGTATTTTCTACTTGGTGTAGCGAATTTACAACCTATTGACATAGTTAATTAATTGAAACTTATAATATATATATATATATATATATATATATATATATATATATATGTAACTACCATTCGGACGTGACAAGCGTTTTCTAACGAACATGATGCCAAATAAACATTTATTATCTAGCATTTACCCAAAAATAACCCAATTAATAATGTAAGAATGCTAATTTAGTACTAAACTTTTCAATTTTGTTAATTTAATCTTTAACTTTTATGTGAAATCCTAATGTAGTCTTTCCAACCAATTTTAACCAAAAATCAGTTACATCAATCTATTCTTAGTCGGTCATCTTATGTGGCACTCCGTCACTTTAGCAATTTCCAACGAAAAATAGTTATAAAAAAAAAAAGACTATAGTAGAATTTTACACAAAAGTAAATAACTGAATTGGCAAAATTAAGAAAATTTAAGACTGAATTAACATCCTAACTAATTCCACAATTTCCTCATGAACAAGTTAATGAATTCTATTATTTATAAAAGAAAACAAAAATGAACTAATCCAAACGGCAACTTAGCCTTCACAAATTTTCTTTGAATTCTTCAATAAATGAAAATAGAAACAAATGAATCCGATAGCACATAACGCTCTGTTTGTTTTACGGAAACAGATATTTTGGAAAATATCTTCTTTAAAATGATTGCTTATATTGCTTAAAAATAATTAGTCAAAGAGATATATTCACACTATCAACAACAATTTATGTATGAATATTTTCATGGACGATGAAAACATTTTCGTTCATTTATTTTTTGCAAGCAACACAAGCTACTATTTTTTATAGAATATTTTCTAAATCATTTACTTTTCGCAAAACAACGGAACCATTGCTCTTCGCATATTTTTGTTCAAATTCTTCATGTTAACTTTTTAATTTATGTCCCTCAAAAGTCGTGGTGAGACTTGTCTGCATTTTTTTGTCAAACACCCATTTTTTTCTTCTTCTTCTTCTTTTTTTTTTTTTTTTTTTGTCGAAGTCGGACACCCATTAAAAGTCTAACTTAACACATTTTTGTTCAAATTCTTCACGTTATATCTATAACCTCTTATTTCTTCTCTCGAAAAGTAAAGCAATTGGTTAGTCCCCGTAGATCTCCGAACATTAAGAAGCCCATTCAAGCCTCCAAGTTTTACTAGTAATTACTAATTAGTACCTTGTTAGGGTAGGTTGCCTTGCTTCATTCGTCAAGGACTTCACCGCTGACAAAGAAGTTGATCCAGGATTCTTTTGGGTTTTAGTGGTCCTGGGCATATGGAGCAAAGCCTACAAGAACCTGATATGTTCTCGAAGAAAAAAGGGTACTTTCGTGATTCTATTTCAAACCAAGAAATTAGATCATGGCTCTTGGAATTTCATCATTGACATGCCTTCACGAGATACTTCCATAAACATCCCCGATAGGGATATCCAATGGGACGTTTTCACATCTCTAGAGACATTTCTCTACCACTAACCATCGTCGCAGTGAAATTGAGATATATTCCAACACCAATCCATAAAAGAAATAATTATAGTCCCAACGACACGAATAATTAACAACTGACGGTACAATAGAGCTAAGAAAGATCCCGAATGTATTCAGGTGTAAATATAACCAACAGTTAGATTTTAAAGTTATCAAATATAACATTTGGTCCACAGCACTAACATTTGACTACATAATGACATCAACCAAAGGAAATCTAGTGTAAGCAATAGCGTTGATAGAACTGAAATGACACATCAGACAGACACAAAGCACCAAGACTGCACTATCTTCTTATTCACCACGGACTTTTTCTTCCAAATAGTTAAAACGGTGCCGTTAGGAGTTTGACCAGCCGAATCAAACCGTATGAACCAGAGACAATAGTTTGACGTGAATGGGGGCAACAAATAATTATCAAGAAGATAATTATGGATCAATTGCAGGAAATATGTAACTTTACTTAGAAATTTAACCTATACCTATAAGTCCAATGAGCATCCTCGCATCCCATTCAGGTGTTGTGTTACAGAATGACGTGCATTCAATTGACCTTTCACAGCAGAGCTAATAACGTCACTTGATGGTTTCTCTCATTCTTCTCCAACTTTCTCTCGTTCTCCTCTGACTTCTCTCAGATGTGGCGCTCTTCATCATCATTTCTAGATCATCTGTACGTTTGTGATGTTGAGAGTCATGTATAAGTGACACCAAGCCCATAATCTGCCACTCTTCCATCAACAATTTGCAGACGACACTAATTGACAGAAGATTAAATCCTAGGAGTCCCTCGATTGAAGTTGTTTTTATACTAAAGCAGCTGCTTTATTCTAAACATATTGTAAGCCATTCTGAAAATATGAAATCCAAAGGCTAGACAAATGTCAAAGTTACAGACATCAAAGAGAACACCAGACAAGCAATTATTTTATCCGCACACATGGACTGGTTGGCATTGCCATAAACTGCACTGATCTTACAAATCAGTTCAAACCAGTCAAAAACAGGACTGGTCTATAGATCGATCCACGTTTGTGGACTGATCTCCATGATTAATCCACTGCAGACCAGTCCATGTTCTAGATAAAAAGTAACTTTTCTGTTTGTTCTCTTTGATATATGTATCTTCATCATTTTTCTAGCTTTCAAATTCTATCAGGGCTTATAATATTTAATCAATAAAGCAACTGTATACAAGAATGAATTCAATCTGCTCTCCTTGGGTTCTTCTTCCATCCAAAATAGTTTCTACAGGGACTAGATCGAAGAACATCGGTATGGACTTGGTGTTGTTTCAGTATGACTCTCAATGTCACAAAGGTACAGGGAATCTAGAAATGATGATGAAGTGTGCCACGCCCTAGAGAAGTTAGAAGACAATGAAAGAAAGGTGGAGGAGAACGAGAGAATTCATCAAGCAGCTTTATCCTCTCTAGAAGCGAAGCATGATATGGAGAGATGTCTGGCGTAAAAGGTCAACTGGATGCACTTCACTCCATGATATGACAATGTCTAAATGGGATGAGAGGATGCTCATTGAGCTCGGAGATATAGGTTGAATATCTGAATAACGCTTTGTGTTATTGGCTGTAACAGTATGGACTTTGAACATCACATGAGTTTGTCCACATATATATCCTTAAATCAATTCATAACTGTGTCTTGTTTATTATTGGTTGCCCCCAACTGACCTTACAATCCAAGTTTTGAAAAATATTATTGGTTTATTCTTTATCTTTAACCAAATTAGATGCAAAATCTCTCTTTCCTTTTATTTCTTAGTATCTTCTCTAGGTAAACTCACAACAATCGATTGATAATGATTGATAACAGAATCCTTTCTCCCTCTTTTCTATACCAAAAACCATACTGAGCAATATTTGGCCGCAAACCTTAAACCCTCCTTTGTCCTCCTGGCATATCAATATTGCAGAGTTTCTCCACAGGCAGCAATCAACACGTGCTATTAAGTAACATTCTGCCACAGACTTCAATTCCTCCTGGTCTTCCTGGGAAACCAATCTACTGGAGTTCCCCCACCAAAAGCAATCAATGATAGCAGCTAAGTCAAGCAGCAGATGTATCCTACATCCAACACAATCAGTCACTTAAGAATTTATGGTAAAAGCAAACCAGAAGTCCTAAACCTTTTATGCAGAAAGCAATCAAGTCTTAAACTTTTCAATTGGTTTACTTTTATGCAGAATGCAATCAAGTCTTAAACCTTTCAATTGGTTTAATTAAGTCCCAAAGATCTTTTTCAAAAGGTACAATCCAGTCGTTTTCATTATACAGTACCTAAAATTGCAATACGTGACTTTCTTATTTGGCAGGGGACAGAAAGTAGTATGCTACTTTTTTTATTTCGCAGACATTTGCAAAATTACCTGTGTTTTGGCAAATTACATGTGTCATCCAGTAGCAATAAGTTTGACATTACATGAAAGAAGACATGATTACCTCTTCCTTGCAAGTGTCAGTAGCCAACTAATCAATTCCAACTGACACCACAAGATGGAGCATTATCGTTTTTTTCCTTCCTTTCAAAGAGGAAGCTGAGCAAGTCTAACTTCCCTCAAGAAGATGTTGGCCCTCGTTTCTAGGAAAAGATGGTCATGAGATAGAGGAAGAAGATAACCAATACAGTCATTTTTCCAGTTGTCTCTGTTGACCCTGAATACTGAGTCATGGCCGAGGAGGATCCTGCAGGAAAATTGAATGAGTGAACCACTGAAAAATCTTCATATTGCTGTGTTTGTTCATGATTAAAGCAGAACGGTATAGCAACTATTGAAGTAATGTAGTCAAGAACCAAAAAGAGTCGATGGCAAAAGACAAAAATTTCAAACATTATGCACGTTCAGCATAATTCTGGTTAAAGCAAAAGTGAGAATGCTCAAACAGACGAGTTAGAATTTAAAAAAACTTCTGAAAATTAGCTGTTGTTTCATTTGGATCATATATTTGTGAACAAGCAAGACAAAGAACTTTAGAATTAGGCATTGGCAATGAATCATGGACAAGCCTGTCTACTCACAGCAAACTTCCCATCATACGATAAAATCAACTCCACATAGTAGAAAATAAATGCATGTAATGTACCTCTAGAGGACAAGCAACTACCACTAAACTGGCGCCAGTAATCCAACCAAACTTATTAGTTTAAGTTCCAAATTAAATCTTTTACTTGCAAGACCAGGAATAAATCACAAAATAATTGTAATCAATGTACCTCTTACGGGCAAGCAATTTCAAAAGTACCACTAACCAAACAAACTCATTAGTTTAACTGTAAACTCATTAGTTTAACTGTAAACTCATGTTCAGGACCTTACTTGGAAGAACAGGAATACTTTGCTCATTCCTGAAGAAGTTCTGTGGATCAACTGCTGTCTTAACTTTCACCAATCTCTTGAAGTTTTCAGCAAAGTACTTCACCCCGTACACAGTGCCTTCCTTGTAGCTATTTTCACCATTATCAGTTATCCCGATATCGAGGTCCCTATAGTTCAAAAAAGCCCTTCGTGGCTTTTTCGACACATAAGGAGTCATAAAATTATAAAGCTCTCTTATTTTAGCCAGATAACTTTGCTCTGCTTCAATTCCATCTTCACTCCAACTGATCGAGTACTGTATTTTAAACAGATTCCTAGCTCGATGAGGAAATGGAGCGTCTGACACAGGGATTTCACCCATTTTTCCTCCATACGGATTGAACACGAATCCGACCTTTCCCAATTCAATCATCTTATCCCAAAGCAACTCCAATTCCTCCCTCGACATCGGTTGCTGCACATAATCTGATTTCCTCTTCAAGAAATTCACCGACTTAGGCATTCTGTCAAGCAGAGCTTTCACGGCCACACCACTATCGAAGTCCCCCCACCAGAGAGCCGACTCAATCCAGCTCATCTCTGCACAATCCTCTTTCTTCAAACCCAACTCCGGAAACTCCTCATTAACCAGTGAAACCAGCCTATCCGCATTTCCAAGAAACAGAGCCAAAACAGAGGCATTAACTGTTTTAGCTCCTTTTTGTATCTTGGAACTAGCAGGCTGAAGCAAAAGCCTCATGAACAAATCATTATCGGTCCTTGGTGCAATGTTCTGCCACTGATAGACGAGCTCAGTCGCATTTTCTTCAATAGTCTTCGCCACTCTAAAAACAGTAACCACGTTCGGAACAGGGACAAGCTTCACTCTATAACCCAATATCACTCCGAAACTCGCCCCACCTCCTCCTCTAATAGCCCAAAACAAATCCTCGCCCATCGAGCTCCTATCAAGAACTCTACCCTCGACATCCACAATCTGCGCGTCGACGACGTTATCGCTCGCCAACCCATATTTCCGCAACATGTTCCCATATCCACCACCGCTCAAATGCCCACCGACGCCGACGGTCGGGCAAACCCCAGCATTAAACCCATAAAGCCCACTCTTTTCCCAAATCCTATAGTACAATTCCCCAACAGTCGCTCCGCTTCCGACCCAAGCGGTCTCTTGTTCCACATCCACATCGACGGACCGAAAATTAAACATGTCGAGAATCAAGAAAGGGGCACGGGAGACGTAGGAGGTACCTTCGAAATCGTGCCCGCCGCTCCGGATACGGAGCTCCGTGCCGGTCCTCCTGGCGCAGAGGACGGCGGACTGGACGTGGGATGGCTGGGATGGAGTGAGGATGAGCAGGGGCTTCGGGGTCGAGGAGGTGCCGAAGCGGCGGTTGCGGATGAGGGACCCGAGGAGGGTCGGGAACGACGAGTTGGTCGGGGCGTGGAGGATTTGGGAGGGTTCCTGCTGCTGCTGCTGCTGCTGCTGCTGGAGCACCTGCGTGTGGTTGAGGAGGCATTGGAGGAAGGTGTCGTAGAGCGAAGCAGAGGAGGAGGGCGAAGACGAGACGAGGACGAACAGGAGGAGGAGAAGCAGGGGAGAGGCAGGGGTCGATGGCGGCGGTGGCGTCGTCATGGCTAGCTGCTGCTGGCGTGCTGGGTTGAGTCCCGCTCGGTGATACAGTGTCACTTGTCGGTCGTGGCACGAGAGGTGTCGGTGGCGTCACGGACGCTCCTGCCCTTCGATCGATCCACGGTCGCGCCGGAAAGACGACATCCTCTTCCGGGTTTTTCGAATGGAGGGAAATGTCACTGTCGAGATCTTGAAAAAATCAAATGAATCGAATTGCCTACACGGTCAGCATGTCCGTACAGGGGTCTATGCTGGTTTACAGAATCTTTGGCAACTGAACAGAGTTCCTTTTTGGGAGGAGAATCTTGCTTTAGTAGTCCGAGAAGAAAGGCATTTACTTTTTAAAGAATGACGGTGCCTTCCGCACTACCAATTTCCCTTGAGCCAACTGGCTAACGAGTTTAATTGGTTCCCAAGCGTCAGGGCAGAAGATAGGAAAAAAAAGGGACACACATCACCCAGCTTAACAAGGCATTCTACGATTCTTATCTTCTCACTTTGAATCGCTTTGTTTCATCAAATATTGGACATCGCTAGAAAGTATTATTTCAAAGAAATCATTTTAAGAGAGAAAATTTAAATTTTCCCGTGTCTTCAACCTTCGTCAAAACCTCTCTAAATATTGGAACTTTGGACCTTAGTGCTAGGCTTGAAATCTCACCCATGACCAGCGAGGTTCACGACACCCTCACCCTAACCAGGTGAAGCTCGGCCAATGGCCTTAGTACTAGGCTTGAAATCTTGATGCTTTGAAGTTACATGATTGCTCTATCTACTAGGTTTCCTTAAGAGATTTAGAATCTCACATGATGCAATATTTCTTGTTGACAATTCCCGTTGAGCTCTATGTCTTAAACTTTTTATTTAGAAAAGGTTGGCCACAATGACAACAAGGAAAAAAAAAACAAAAGAATAACGATCACAATTTAGATATAAAAATACAAGATGATTTATTTATTCCGATTTAGTGTCATAAATTAACTCAATTACTTTTTTTACTATCAATCTTTCAATTAAATTTAAATCTATATTATGAGAAATTGTAAAGTAAACATGATCGAAAGCTATACTTGATTTTTTTTTTTTGGTGTGTATAAAACTAATTTATTGTGATTTTATACAGGTTGACCACAAAAAAGAACTATACAATAAATTTCTTAGTTATTTTTCTTTTTGAGTTCAAAATTCTCAAGCCATTTTAGAAATTACTCTGATAATTTTTTTTAATCTCATTATATAAGTTAATGGACCCTATAACACATATAAAGTGGACGCATATTTGATATGTCATAATATCACAATCATTTTCATCGATTACTACTATTTACGATTGAATAACTTATCTCTACATTTGAGTGAACACAACTATTATGTTTAAAATATTGCCAAGCGAATTCCTCAATCGAATCATGTTAGAAATGATCGGTTTAATTGTCTTTATTTCAAGATGAAATAAATATATTGATAGGTTACAATTGAAATTCTACGTAAAATATCTCTTATTTTTGTTTGAGAAAATTAAGAGAGATTGGTACTATCTTTTAGAAAGAAAGATTAATTTGAATTTAATGTGTAAGTAAAAGAACCTTTGTTGTTGTGTACATACAACAAGTCCTCAATCTACTATCTCTGGGAAGCATAATTAGGTCAGTAAAATGCCGGTGGTTAAAGAGAAATGTGTGGCCGTAAGCGCGTGTCAATCTAATAACTGTGGGCAATTATTTAAGCCGCCTTCCTTTATTTTTATTTTTATTTTGGTAAAAGGTAAGAAATATAGTAACTTAAGCCAAAGAGGCTATTATACCCGCCTACTTAGAAGACAAGAAAAATCAAAGTGAGTGGACGTGATCTCTACTTTCACCACTTGCCAGGAGTAGCCCCCAAAACAATTCCCTATTTATCTTTGTCTTCCCGACCCCAAGAGAAGGAATAAGAGGACAGTGCGAGGTCTCCCACCCAGTTCATGGTGTTGGAAGGGACATGGTTAAAAGACAATGCTTTGTTCTGACAACCCTGCATTGCAACTTTCCTCTCCCGGAAGAGAATATTATTTCACTCCTTCCGAATGATGTAGCAAACGGCTGCAAAAGCAAACCGGCCCGACAAATACTCAAGTCCAAGATTTGTACAATCTATTATCTCTACAAAGCATAATTAGTTTCCGTTTTTAGTAATATGCCGGTTGCCTTTCCCATCTAAAGAGAAATGTGTGGCTGCCCTTGCGCCAGTACCAGATTAAATAACCGTACAATTATACTAGCAACGTCCTTTGTTCACCTTCAAATAGTCTAAATAATAAAGTACTATGGCTCCCCAGGTCGCTCTTCACCTGCACTCGATTAAATTTCCTCCACGAGCAAAGAGGATAAGGCCTATCCAGTCTCCAGATTGTTCACCAAGATAATGCAGCCATGCTTAAGTAAAATGAATGAAGTCTTGAAACCTATTGCAATTGTCCCCTTCGAACATTGACTCTAGTCATTTCTCAAACGAAACTCTAACCACATGCTTGTTACATGATTAATTAGTTCCTTTCATTGAAGGCGGCCCGTCCAATAATTAAATTGAATTGCAATTTGTCCCTCACGTTTTGGCCCTCGTCGTAAGTTGCCCTCTCACCTTTTAATATTTGCAATTCCCCACTATAGTCTTGAAACCAATTGCAATATCCCCTTAGTGTTAACTCTGGCCAATTTTAATAATTCTCTAATCTAGCTCGTAATATAAAAATAATCGGTCAAACAACCAAATTTTACATTTCGTTTCAATTATGGCCCTCAAACTTCTCTGGACTTGAAAAATAATCATGTAATCAACCAAAAATTGTATATCATCTTCAAGAAACGACCGCTTACGGCTTGCAATATAGGGTAAGACATAAAGCAAATGAAGAAATGCAGAGAAAAATCTTACTATTGCAAAGATAAAATACTATATACACTATCTATTAGCAACAAATCAACGTGTTTTCTCTGTGAGTTTTACTAGTTAATATATATATATATGGTGCTTTGATACTAACATCACTTTCTAAGAAATTCAATTTAAGTATCAAATGCTGATGCGGTGTGACCAAATCATTCTAATTACGTAACTTCTAAGAATTATTGTGTAAGCAAACTATTTCTAAATCAGTAGAAATGATCTTAAAATTTTTATTACTAAAAACAACTAGAAAAAAAATTAAATAAGAAAGAAAAAAAGACACGCGTGAGAGAGAGAGAGAGAGAGAGAGAGAGAGATAAGAGGAGCGGCCCAGCATGTGGTGGCCCCACGCTGGTAGAGACTACACGAAGACCAAACACATGTATCGAGCAACCGCTGGACAACTCGCTTATGTAGCCTAGGTCGATGTCGGAGAGATTAGATCGAAAAAAGTTGGCCGAGATTAGCGTCAATGTGGTTCGGAAACTCATTAAAATATTCCATGGAGAAAGTGGAAAACCATTGAAAGATTAGGGTTTCACTCGCCAAAACTTGGGGGAAAAATTTTAATTTGCCGTCTATTGATGGGTGGATGTAATCACGTGAAAAGCACATGTTCGAAGCTCCAAAATTGTAAATTGATTGTACTCAATGCCAGAGTGACATTGTAACTATTTCCAAGATTTCAAGAGAATACTACTAGTAAAAATACAATAGGTTAAAGAATTTTGAACAATTTTCCCTCATTGTATTGAGAGATCATTTCCTCATTTGAAAATTAAGTAGGTTTAGTTCTTGCTTTCATAAAAGCGAAAATGTTCAATCAAAATCTTCTCAACTTTTTTATCCTCCTCACATTTTTGTTTGTCTGTTGTTTCATTTTAATAAGTTATTGTAATAGCTAACAATGAATCCGCTCGCCATTGGTCACTAGACTAATTGGTTAATATTGTACTAGAAGTATAAAGTAGACCTATTAAAATGAGTTATAAACCCATCTCTTAACCTATTCTTGGTGGGCTAACTTGTTGGTTTTATTCAATAAATAGATAATAAATGAGTTTAGAATAGTAAAATTTAAAATAATATGGATACTAAATGGATTCACAATTTACTAGGTCTAACTCATCTCTATAACTCTTCACTCTTTCTTATACTAAGTTGATCCTATCTTTTACCTAGAGAGAGAGAGAGAGAGAGAGAGAGAGAGAGAGAATCAGAGCATTGTAAGTGGACAACCTTGCTTTAGAAAATGGCATCTAGACAGCAAGCAGGAGGTGGCATTTGTCGTCCCTCTCAAGATGACTCGTGCGATCGCCATGTCTAATCGGAGATTATAAAGCCAGAATGCCAAAGTTGACCCAAGGATGCCTTGAGCTGGAGGTCCTTATAAAAACTAGCATTTTTCAAATGGGCTCCCCAAAACACTACCAAATTATATTTGTATTTACCCAAAGACTTTTTCAGTGCCGCCAGACATGGGTCGTCAAACCGTAGGGTGGGTATAATCTATATTGGAATCGGTATCTCTATTACGGTTAAAAGGACCAAGAAAAAATTAGGAGTTCATAGACCCAATAGACCAAAGAAAAATTTGACGAAATGTATTAAAAAAAATCATAAACTTATTGCATTGTCAATTCAGTTATCGACCTTTAAATTGTGTCAAAGACGCCCCAAGACAAGGTACAACTGTTGGGAAGGGGACTTTAGCACTAAACATGTTCACAATTTTCCAGTTGAATCGATCCGACTTAATTTATGTTGAAAATTATTGATATGAATGCCGTTGTCCTACATTACACAATCTGCTTTTTTATTTTATTTTTTCCCTTTTTTTAAAAAATTTCTCTCTTTCCCTTCTCTTTCTACCAGTGGCCAAATCGCCGATTACTAACCACTAGCCATGACCAGCAAAGGCAAGGGCCTTCCTCACCAAATTTAACACTCTCACCCTTGCCCGGGTGAAAGGTGAAACCAACCCTCACAGCCATGGCTTGTAGCCAATGGCCAACAATTGACCACTAGCAGAAAGAAAAGAGAAAGAAAAAAAAAAAAAAAAAAAACATTTAAAACATAAAATATATTTATATATAAAAATTCACAATAGTGTCAGTCATATCTTATGAGACGTTCGGCATCCACATCAATAGTTATCAATCTAAATTGGCTAGATAAACTCTACCCGTAAAGATGAAAAGGTTTATCACAAAATCAAGACAATTGAAAAAGTTAAAACTTAATTGATACAAATACAATAAGTTTGAAACTTTTTTTTTTTATACTTTTTCCAAAAAATTCAACGATATGATAAATATTTTGTCAAAATTGGCCAATATTAACATAAAGGTGGCTTTGAAACTTATTTAAATATTCCAAGGGGAACATTGAAAAATTAGGGAGCTACTCGCACAAGTGCCAAAATTTGGGGAGTAAATTGTAATTCAGCATTTTTGGCTGGATAGATGTGTTCTCCATAAAAGAGCAAATCAGTAACCTGATAAGCACATGCAAGGAGCACCAGCAGAAAAATTATTAAGGCGCATCGCAATCGATTTCAAGACTTTATGGGTAACATTGCTAAAATTGAAAAGTCAAGGCGTGGCTTAGAGACAAATACCAAAATCCGAGGGACATAATGTAATTCACCCAGCGTGAGTGATAGTTTTTGGGGCCACATCCCCTGTCAAGATCAGGAGGTGGAGCGGTTTGATCATTAACAAGCCGGTTTGGATACCTAGATTGGTCCCCCCCCCCCCAACTCAGCATCTTTAGTAACAACTTCTATTTTTAAAAATAAGAAATGGGAATGATTCGAAATTGGTTGTGCTTGGAAAATAACCCGGTTCGATCGATTCCCCGACTGAATATAATGGATATTAACGTGAATAATATTCTTCCCATCCTCTTAAATATGATCAACTATTCACGGAGATTTTTTTTTTGGACTTTGTCATTTACGACATAAGTTTTCCATAGCACTCTCGCTAAACGTAATTTCATTCTTGCAAAGTAAGTTCTCTCGATCCAAGCCGGTAGCATAGTTTCTTTGACAGAATAATCCTATACTAGGGGCGTGCAAAATACCTGGAAACCACCCAGACCGCCCGAAACCAGATCGGAACTGCCCGGACCCGGTGGTTCTTGAGGGAACCCGGTTCGATTCCAATTTATAGGAACCAGTGGATCCGGTTCGGTTCGTTCCATGGGCGGATCCGCCCACCCGCCCGCCCGACCGGATCGGAACCTTTTTAATATTAAAAAAAAATTAGTAAAAAAAAAAACCCTAAATCTCATCTCACTCCCTTTGTCTTTGGCTCCTAATCCTATCACCACTTCACTGCGTTTACTTCTCCCATTGTCCGCATCTCCACATACTTAAATTTGGTTTTTATTTCTTTGGCTTGCTTTGATGTCACATAGTCGTTCTATGTTGAAAACCAAAATTGTTTCACGTCAAGATCGATTCCATGGATCCACCTGGAAACCGGACCGGACCGACGATGCGGTTCCCAGGTGGATCCATGCAACAAACGGGTGGATCCCGGTTCCAATTTTTGGAACCGGTCCTTAGTGGGCGGTTCCCGGTTCTAGGTCGGGAACCGCCCGCCCGGACCATGCACACCCCTATCCTATACAATGCTGAAAAGGTCAACCTTCTTCGCTTCCTGAACTGATTCTTCTTCTTTGTTCCTATACACCATCAGTGAAGCTGCAACTTAGTCTATCATTGAATGAGTGATCTAAACCGTGTAAATATTGTTGGATTTTTCAATAATTTTAAAATATTAATTTTGAAACGGTTTTAACCATCATCAATTTATAAAGGTTTTTGTCTATCATTACTATAAAACGATTTTGTAATGATGACTTATAGCGGCTTTGTAACGTTTGATTTATTTCTTCATAAAACCTCCATTACTTTATAGTGGATTTATAACAGTTTCTTAACGGCTCTTTCTCTTGTTTGAATATACATTAAACTTCAAACCACAATCTTTGAAGAAACATTAAATTCTCATATCTTTTTTTTAATTTTGCTAGGTTATACATATAATGTTGTTCATGTTCCTTCTAATATTTAGTTCGAAATATAAAAGAACATGTGTTATATCTTGGGTAGATAGCCACTAAAACTTTACTCTGAGAAGCAGAATTATCTTTAAAGATAGTGCTCGCATACTTCAACCAATTTATCTTATTTGTGCATCTTTTTCGATAGATTTTTCCAACAATTATAGCTATTTTTCATATTTTCTAATATTTTTTCCAACAAATATAGCCATACAATTCGAATTACTTTAGTCCTCCCTTACTGAGCTTAAATGAACCTCTGGTCATATTTTGAACAAAGAGCTTCTTTTGACACCGCAACATCAGCAAAAGTTAAATGTCCATTTAAAAAGCAAAACCGCAAGTCACCGCCATACCTGGTTGTCCTTAAAGATCGTCTCCTCAACCAAAAACATGTTCATGATCAAAGATGACATTCAGCTCTTGACGAAACAGAGCACAAGCTCGCTTCAGTGAAAACGACCTCCTCGACAGAAAACCAGAGGTGGCGCATTGTCGCCGCGATCAAGATGACCGGCATGATCGCCGTAGTCGATCGTAGTTCATCTGTTTCGGCTCTGGAGACAAAAAAACACAGACGATGGCAATTGCAAAGTTGGTAACGAGATGCTCTGGTCACCAATGTTCTAGGCGAGGGTCCATCACCGCCCTCGCCAAGATCAAGGCAGTTATGCCACCCCCCCAGCCATGGCGGCTGGCCTCGCCAGAGCTCGCGTCAAGCCATCTCTCTTTCTCTCTCTTTCTCTCTCACCGATGATGAAGAAAAAGAATTAGGAGTTTATAGGATTACAAGCAGGAAGAAATTTATCCAAATAAGTGATCTTCATCTTCAAGAAAATGCAAATCGCAGTTATTTAGTCTAGCAGAAAAGAATGGAAACTTCAATAGCAACTATACACACCCGCCAATAGTTTTGCAATCTCGAATCTGGCAACTCTAAAAGAACAAAAAAAAAAAAAAAAAAGCTTAAAAGACCACCCATTTTGTTCTCTAATCTCACTGTAAGAATCACTCCCCTCAAATTCCAAACCCAAAAAAGTTAAGTACATAAAAATTCTCACTGAAGCCAAAACATGTGACAATCTCCACCTATAGTCTTTCCATCCTCAAAAGCTGGAGCACTTCTTGGTCTTGTACCGGTACAGGACCTGCTTCTGCTTGGCGGAGACGTTCTCGATCGTGAGGACAATCTTCCCGAGCTCGTTGTTCCTGAAGGTGTTGCGGATCGGCTCCTCGCTCGGCGCCATCTTCTTTCCCTTCTGGACAATGATCGTGTACGACCCCTCGTCAATCGGCACGAACTCTTCCTTGTAGTTCACCTCCCAGCCCAGCACCGTGATGTCCCACAGCAATGTGTTTCCCGTCTGTTGCCGCATATCAATCAAACACATCAATAAGCAGGCCACTCTGATAAAATGAGGGGTTGTTTGTGGTGGATTTGATTTGCCATGTAAAATCATTAGAACAGAAAGCAAAATGATTACCCCTTCGATCGGTAGCTCGATGGTTTCGGTCGATCCGGCCTTAACGGTGAGCTCAGACACAGAACCATCCTCACTCGAGAACTCGAAATCCTTCTCCCTCTTGAACCCGCCGTACTGAACCGGTATCTCCTCGGCCGGGATGTACCTGGAGACAGAGCAGAGGTTAGAAGTCATTCAAATTGATCAGGATCTGGTAGCTTCTTTTGAAACAATTCAGAAAACATCTGAGGCCCACGCTCAGGTAGACTAATTCTCTAACGAAATGTCATTCAAACTGGTAAGGGTGGACAGTAAATACTTACTTGAGCAAGGTTTTGGTGACCTTGCCGGGGCGAGCGATGACGAATTTGCTCTTGGTTCTTTGGGTTAGGAAAGGGGAGATGAGGGCATTGAGTGCATAGTACCAGAAAGGAGCATTGATGAAAATCTGCCATGACATGAAACGCATCACACATCTCAGCAGGAAATTCCATGTCGAAAAAGGCCTAATGAGCAGGTGAAGATGGGGAAAAACTTACATTCCTCGCCACCAGCTCTGGATAATTGTCCTGCAAGAGGTGGATGGCGCGCTGGGTCGTGATCCGGAGCTCCTTCTTCGCCGGCCCCGGCGAGTTCTTCAGATCGTTGATCTGGAGCAGCGACGAAACGCCGCCGGGCTTCAGGTCGAGCTTCTTGATGCCCTGCTCCATCAGCTGCACCCTCCACCTCAGGAACCGTTCGCGGTTCTCCTCGGTCCCGAGCGCCTTCCGGTACAGCCCCGCGTCCCTGAACACGCCGTAGACATTGTAGCACACTGGGTGGCCCTCGCGGTCGGTGCCGTCCCAGTACGCGGCCGCGCTCAATTCGGGGTCGACGGCCTCGCCGATGGCCGAGTCCACGCCGGACTCCTTCCTCCACCGGAGGGTCTTCTTGAGCATCTCGAAGGCCTCGTTCACCTTGAACTCTCTGGCCCTCAAGAACTTCAGCAGGACCACGTTGGTCTCCTCTGCACCTTTGCTAGGAAGCAGCGGGACTCCCCAAAGAGCGATCTCACTGTCCACTTCAACGCATTTTTCCTCCTCCTCTTCCTTCTTCTCCTCCTCCTTCGCCTCCTCGGCGTCGCCGCCGCCCTCCTCCACCTTCTCGGCCTCCTCGGGCTTTTCCTTCTCGGCGGCGCTCTCGTCGCAGGGCGCTGCTTCCTCCTCCTTCTTGGCTTTCTTCTTCTCCTCGGGCTTCTCGAAGAGAGCGTTCCCAAGAATGGCTTCCTCGAGCTTGGACCGGAGCTCGTTCAGGGCCTTCCTCTCGAACTCCTTGAGATCGGAGAGGAAATTGCTCTCCTCCCTGTACGAAGCACTCTTCTCGACCGCCTTCACCGCCTCGTCCGGCGCCTTCGCATCGTCGCCTTGATCGATCACCACCTCCTTGGTCTCTTCCGCCACCTTCTTGGCCTCTTCCTGAGGAGGGGCTGCAGCAATGTCATTGGCCATCTGGGTAGCTACAGGCTCAACAGTCATGGTGGATGAATAATTCTTGAAACTGGAATATCAAAAGGAAGCTCAAATGGAAAGAGAGGAAATGAAAGAACAGTCTCTCTCTCTCTCTCTCTCTCTTCTCTGATGTTCCCTGCTGGGTATGTGTTGGGCTTGCTGTCTGGAGATTGGCAGTTATATAGTCTTAGAGAGATATAGAGTTAAGCAAGAATGGTGTGAAAAATAAGGGAAGAGGGGAAAAGGGGGAGACCCTAGGGCAACGGTCACATACCTGGATCCACCTCACGTTCATAGGAGCCGTTGGGCTTGGGATTCTCTCTCTCTCTCTCCTCTCCCGATGTTGTCTGGAGGACAGCAAAAGCGAGCAAAGCGTGAAGAACAATCATTTCCATGGGACCACGTTTGATAACCTTTGTCTTTTCCTTCTCCTTTTTACCATATCGGTGAAAAAATTCATACATCGGGAAATGTACACCTTTTTCTTGTTTAGTTACTTAATAAGCATTTATGATCTCTCATTCACAAAAAAAAAAAAAATTACTGATGATATTTAAAAATTGAATGCATTTTCCATGGGAAGATGATAGAAAGCCAAGTTGAATCGAAATCCTAATTCGCTGAAATCCTTTGACTATGGTTAATCGTCTGGATTTTCTAACCGAATAAAATTAAAAAATTTGTTATATCATATCAATTATTTAGTAGATCACAATAATAAAATCGGATGTATTTACACGGATTTCTAATTATGATAGGACTGGATATAATAGGAAATGTATTCACTGTTTAGTGAATCACAATAATAAAGTTGAATATATTTCCAATATACCATATATTTTATATGGTATAAGCAAATATCAGTATAAATGAAAGTAAAGGTTCATAAACAAAAATGGTAAAAATCTCTTATAATACTCTTGCCTATTTTTTATTTACTTATTTATTTTTAAATGTTTCCTCTCTTATTTATTTCCTTTTTCCCCTTTGTCATTCTCTAATAAAAATTATTAAGTGGTAAATTGAACTAATATACCTAATATCTAATAAACATAAATTTATAATTACATATTGAATTTATTTTATAAGACAGAATTAAATTCAACTATAAAAATAAAAATAAGATTAAATTCAAAAATAAATTGTTATTTTTTGATATTTTGAATTTCTTATATTAGAATTCAAATATTATTTATATTGAAATATAATTTTAATTTTAATTTATTGATTTAAGAAATTTGTTATTCGAGAAAAATAACTATCCTATTGTAAATAGTAGAAATCATATCACCTTTATCCCACATTCCTTATGGGACAATTTTATTTTATATCCCTCTTATATCAAATTTTATCCTTTTCGAGCAAGCATTAAACCCGGGATCCTATCCTGAAATGTATCTTAACTATTATACTCAACCTTTATAGTTATAACCAAGTTGCAAGAAAATTTTAGGTTTTACTTACTATATCTTAATTCTTAGAGGGTCGGAACAAGTTTTAGATTTATTTAGTGGGAATATAAAATCTGAAATGTTTGTATCCTGACTGTCAAACACATTATGTTGTTTAACTTATTTTGTCAACTTTAGGTGGTTTTTGGATCTCCATGTGCGTGATATTATTTAAGATCAGTCTCGGGTTTGGGGGTCGAGATATGTTACCATATGTCGAGTCCTTATTTCAAACTAGTTAGTTTAGCCATCTCAAATTCACCCGATTGCAATTTCTAATTTTTTACTATTGAGAAATGAGGAGAATAGGTGATTTTTTTTTTTTTTTTTAGCGTTCGATCCAACAAAAGAAATCATCTTCCATTACCTCCATTTTCTTTCGGCTTAACGGGATTGCTTCGACTTCCTTCTCATGGGGTCGAGATTTGGGATCCAAGATTATTGCTAAAGTCTTCGGCTCTAGCCCCTCAAATGTTGCTATTAATAGGGCTCTATGTTAAGAGTTGAGGCTGAATTATGTTAAAATACAGTTGGGATAGATTCAACTAGTAAAAGAAAAAAAAAGTCATTTGATTAATTCAAAAATGAAAAAACGAACATTGTTTCTTATTATCTAATCAACATTAAAATATCCAATTATTTTGAAGATTTGAAGTAGCAATAAACATATAATTGAGAAACAAACCAAACCTCTACATCACTATGTTTAGGCATCTTCTATAATATCCAATATTTATTGGAAATTCTATTTTTCTATATTCAATATTCAAATTATATGAATCCATATTCATTATGAATAGTTAACAATGAATAGTTCATATCAATGTAAAAGATCCCAACAGTTTACTAAGTTCTTGTGCATGCACATGAACAATTTCTACTATTTTTTAGCCCACTTAGCTCAGAGGTTAGAGCATTATCTTTGCAAATATGACAATTCAATCTTTAAAACTACATCATTATCCATTAAGTGATGAATTACAAGTACTTAAGGGAATAGATTAATGAGTTTCTGGTGATTTGACCTAGGTCATCCCCAATCAAACTAGCTTCTCAATTGCCAATCTTTAGCTACCAACAATAACCAGGATTGACCACTTGATAGTCAGACTCGAGTCACTCAAGTCCCTAGTTGCCTACCCCCATTTCTCAAAGGTTGAACCTAATCACCTATTGCCCAATCTATGTCCTAACAATTAGGCTCAAGTCTCTAGCAAGCAATCCCATGTCTATTCTTTTAAAAGTATAGTTAGATGCCAAATTCCGCCAATTGAATTTCATGTAAATTGATGAAATTTCTGCTATTGAAGGAAAAAATTGATATATATGTAGGCAAAAACTGATGAAGCATTCAGTTCTTGGAATCTGTAAGGTGTGATTCCGGCATATTGCTGATAATTAGTTAAATACATAGCGCTGCCCTTAGTACTATATTTATAGCCAATTCCAGTCTTCTTTGGACAAAGGATCATCTGCCTTCCAAATTGGCAATTGAAATTTTGAACTGCAGCCTCGGTAATTGTATTGTACTGCATTCGCGTGACACACCATTCCCTTTGAAAAAGAAGCCGAAAAAAGAGAAAACAAGAGCAGTTCTTTATCTCATTAAAGATAAAAAAACATCGTTTACCTTTCACGCAATTTTAGGGGGCCACCTTTTCCTTAAACAAATTTAGTGAGCCATTTTAATTTTTTTTTTTTCAAAGGGAATATTCTTTCTGGGATGGGCAAACTTGTAAGCATCACATCACTTGAAACAAACCAGTAAAGATTAACTAATACTGACAGCTTAGAGACAAACCACACGAGACAGCTTATATAGGTCCACAACATCGAGTTGACCCAACAACGATTTTAAGGATATTATTATATGCTGTAAGGAGGGGGAAAAAACAATTAAAGTTAAAAAGAGCAGGTGTCAAAGCTGTCATCTCCTGTCTGCAGGGAGTATCTCTCTGCAAGACTTTTATGAGAAAAATGGAAAATCTTGGAAAATTCAATCCAACATAAAACCTAGGAAAATCATTTTTAGTCTAACAATTTAAGCAAGTCGTATTAAAACCCACTAAATAGATCCGAAATTATTCATAGTTACTTTCACAGTCTAACTTATATATTGAATTATAAGATTTACCTTGAGAAAATTCCTTCAGGGCTTTCAATATACGAATACGACTTGCCCTAGATTACGGAATTCAAGGAGCCAACCTAATTTGTGAAACCAAAATATTCATCCGGTCAGAAGTCAAACCGTTACAGAATCATTTCACATGTCTCCTGATCTTTAATTAAAACCTTTGGTCCTATTGTCAGATATAGGTATCCGAAATTTAAGTAAACAAATGTTTTTGCAACGAGGGGTTAAATGCATACTTTCTATCATTCCAACGTAGCATTTAGAGTTAGGAAAAAGTCCAAAAGGAGTGCTCAATTTAGCTTTCCAAAAAGAAAGTAAAGATGGGTAGGATGCAAATATCACGAAGTTTTAATAATGTCTTCACTGGAGCAGAGATCCCACCGACAAAATCTGAAAATTGGCCGGCAGGCAAAGGGACTTAAAGTTCAAGAATTTTCTCTCACCCCAAGTTATGTTTTCTTTTCAAATCCCCCCCCCCCCCCCCTTCTTCTCCTCTTTTGTCCTACTCTCAATTCCATGTCCTTAAATAGAAAGTCCTTTCGGTGCACCTTTCGATTGGACCCAATTTCAATTTAATTTCTGCAAAATGATTGAGGCCTTGGATCGGCCAATCATTTAACGAGCTGGATACAGCAAGTTCTTGGGCAATCTTCATCTAATTAACAATTTCACGTCTTGTCACGAAACCATCGGTACAACTCATCTCGATTTTGGGTCATCAGTTGTTGGCCTTGGACATCAGGACGGCGCGGACGAATCATAGAACCGCCAAGAGCCATGTGACAGAAAGATTCACATTGATGATATTGATTACTACATGCGTTGGACATTCATTGAAAGGGAACCGCAAGAGCTAACCTTCGAAAAACACAACAAGAATCAATGCCCGCCACTTCACAATTTCAACCCCTTAGAGATTTAAGAAAGAAAGAAAACGCCTAGAGGAACCAAATCAGTGAGAACAGAGAGAAGAATAGGGAGACTACAAAATTACAAGAGTCGGGTTGCTGTTGGACTCGCAAACTGTACAAGCGCGAGCGAAAGAATACCATCATCCTATTGTTTCTTTGGTGCGGCGTCGAGATCGATGAATTCACCGGTTACCCTGACAGGAAAAAGGCGAAGAAAAAAGGATAAGAAAGACTACAAAAACACTGCCATCATTTTAGCTCATTAGATGCGTGTATGCGACACTTAGACCGCAGACATAAAACCCGTATGCACTAGCCAGCCGGGCTCAACTGAGGAGCAGTCAAAAATATTTGGCACAGGTGTGATCAACCTTTTAAACCAAGAGCAGCACAAAAATCCTACGTTGATCATCACAGCTGGGCAAATAAAGTCGAGTCATAAACTAATTGTCTGTAAAGTTTGTTTAAGAAAAGAGTAAAGCCAGACGGACCTGAACCAGGGACCCAGGAATCCTTGGCAACCCCCAGTCCCTGTAAACCACCAAACTATGCATACCCTCCCATAAATATGACAAGTTTTCAACATTTTTGACAATCCACAATGGTGAACATGTCCACATACGCACCAAAAACATTTATCACACCGATATAAAACCAGCTGTTCAACCAGTTGCCATGGCCAAAGCACCGCTGGCCAGTTGACCATCGGTGCTTCAGTTTTTAAAACACAGGAAAACAGACTATAAGATGCTACAAAAGACAAAATAGTTTATACTAACCTGTTGTAATTTAAAAAGGCATCACCAATGGTCCCCGCAACCTTGTTCCTCACTTTCCGTACACAAACCTACAAGTATAAAAAGAATTTGGTACAGGTTTGCCCTAAGAAATGTCCCAATGCTGACAATCAATTAGTGCAGAGAGCAACTTTACCTGTACTTGATCAACAGGTCCGGCCTCTGGATCCCGATTTCGATGTATGACTATCCCATTATCACATTTGTTTATGAAATGCGCACTCCCACTTATATCGTAGAGGTTAGGTGGCTCACCAACCCAGTTGTGTAACTGTTTTGAAGAGTTAACTTAGAATTGACAAAAGAGACATAATTGACAATGCTGAGCTGAGACCAACCTGTCTAGGATGTGCTACGAACCACACATGGCAAGAATGATGCTGAGCAAAACGCCTGATCAACGTAAGCATCTGACTCACATACTCTGTTTCAGTCCTGCAAAGGATTCATACATATGACATCTAAATATTAAATAACATAAATACTCTCAAATAGCATGTGGTAAAAGGATCTGACAGTATCCCCAAGATTATAGCACTAAACAGGGATGAAATGGAATGTTAATGTGCAAAGAAATTGCAACTTTAGTACAAGATAATCTTCGAAATTGGAGTTTTAATGACAAGTGGTTTTGCTTTGGCAGCACTGTGTCACTGTCTTTTCAGTTCCTTTCCTCATGAGAGAGAAAAACCGCAACAGACCAACAATAGCAGAATCGCCAGTTCAATATGGACATTTAGAGCAGCTGCAAACAACAGAGATATTTCAAGTCATAAGACTCAAGAGACGCACTGGCCAGAAGGACGCTGGTGGTCAAGCTCGTTGTAAGGATCAATTACCAGTCCCCGCACCCCATGTCTTAGCACCGCAGACTTGGCAAGATCAAGAACCCACTTTATACTTGGAAGTGAGTCATCCTCACACCTGTTCAATAGCCAGAACACCAAATATATTATATACTTTCCATTTCCAGGAAAAGTCTGGAGAATGAACACTTAAAGACTATCAGGATCCGTCAATATCTATTCCCATGAAAGATTTGCTTCAGTCAAACATCTAAGCAAATACAACTACTATTTGCAAGTGATCTTATAGCCTATTCTGACAGCAACCGACCTCAGCTTGTCACAAAAATAATAAATTTGACAACAAGCTTCTTATTTACAACAAATCATGACTACTTTGCAAATGTCTACTTACACTAGTATTAGATATATCGGGAAATCTACCACGAACATCCATTGTCAAGCCCTAACAGTAACAAAGAGATTCTCTTATTCAGGTACATTAGCCAGAAAATCATATTAATAATTCATGAAATAAAATTCATGCTCCCTGACTCTCTTCTTTGACAACTGTAGTCATCGATACTCCATCAATTTATTTGGGCACAATATTTACATACTTGACACAGCAAATCAACTGTGTTGTAACTTTCCAGAAATTTGATTTGTAGCATGTCAGAATAAGATTTTTCATAAAAGCAAGTTCTCTCAGATCAAGCTACTATGTTGATACCAAGAAGCAGAATTACTGGTAGGAGAAACTTCACAGCAAGAGCCATTCATGAATAAATCCCAAGAATTCGTAAGCCTATACAGCGTCACTTCAAAAATATGTTGAATTTTAAGAAAATTTTTCCATAAGCCATAATCAAGAATTGTTAAATTAGGATGCTATCTCTGTCCACCTCTCATCCATGAACTAAAGTGCAAGATTACAAGGATGTGGAAGGTAAACTGAGCCAATATGTGGAGCAGCATTTCCATGTAATAATCGATACCTCCTTGATATGAAAGAAATGACTGGTAGATGTGTGCCAACTAAAGGTGAAAGGACGGTTACAGCAGCAGTGAAGCCAGTGACAAGAAAATCTAGGAACTCAAGCAGTGGCATATGCCCGATAGAGGCTAATCTTTAAGTCCCTCATTTGCCCTTCTCTATGGTGAAGTGGAGCCTATTAACATATGAAGAAAAACTATACCAATGTCGAAAACAGCATCCTGCCAGCAAGGACTGCATGTAGCATTAAGAACACTGAAATCTGGAAATGTCTGAACTGCGGTAACTCCATACGCAAATCAGATTCATTTACCAAGCAAGACAGACACACTTCAATAGCCACATAATATTTCTTAGGAAAAGAAATGCAGATTCATTTACCAAGCAAGACAGACACACTTTCAATAGCCACATAATATTTCTTAGGAAAAGAAATGCTTCAAATGCATTATTCTCCGTATATATACACCCCACAACACAGTCTAACTTTTTTGAATGCATTGCATCACCCTCAAGTTAAAATATGCAAACAGTTGATTAGTTTTGCATTACTTTATCACCAAAAAAAAAAAAAAAAAAAAAAAAAAAAAAAAAACGATTTGAATTTCTCACCTTATGAGATAAAATGTATCACTCAACCATCGCTTCCCTCGCTCGAAGTCTTCAACACCCATTCGTTCAGCAGGTTCTCCGTATCTGTAATTTCCAAGAGTTACCAATTACCATGTTAAAAAGAGTATCAGAAGATTGACTTAAGACATACCATTTCCTACAGGACAATTAGTCACACAAATAAGACAGCATAAGGCAACAAAACTAAATGATCCAAAATATGAGGGGGCAGAAATGCTTATTTGCAAACAATATGTAACTTGAAACCTAATTATGACTACTGAAGAATTGAACCTGATAAAAAGTGAGAATCTACTATAGTTAACAAGGGGTCAGAAACAGAACATACAGCATGCGATCAGGAGAACCAATAGCACCAATTCAACAGATACCATGGTTTTAACAATGTCACATGATGGCCAGCATGGCTGATCAATCGAGGTGCTAATACTGTTATAGATACTTATTTACGAGATAATTATGACAACAGCAACAGCAATAATACCAACAAAGGTTGTAGGGACTGTAGTGCCACTAAATCCTCCAGGAACTCTTCCGGAGGCACTAAAACTTTCTATTTGTCACTGCTAATGACTGTAATGTGGAAATGTTTCTAATGATCAAGCATCCTTTTTTTTTGTTCTTTTGGCTTGAGTTTATTGAAAATATGAACAACTTGGGGAAACCACTCCTGCTACAAACCCATATACAACCAAATTTGCTCTAAATACCAACATTTTGTGAGATTGTTCTTAAAATTTACACTTTTAAAGAACTACAATGACTTTAATAGAGCATTTGACAAAATTTTATGTGCTCACAAATGATTAAAGGTGAAGCAATTGAGAGTTGCTTCTCCAAAAACAATCAGTCGATACTTGGGAAACTTAAGCAACTGCATCTTTTAGATCTGTTAAAAAATATAACTTAATCGAGTAGAACTAGATATACCAGGATACGGCCTGTGTAATGAATCTTTCTCCAAAGGGATGAATAAGATTGGGTAGATTGCAGCATGCTGGGCCAAAACTAAAAAATAACAAATGAAAACAAAAAAAAAAAAAAAAAGAGCAAACAAGGTTTGCCCTGGGGTCCACGTCCTTCTAGTTAAACATTTTTTGTGAACTTCACCATCAAGAACCGGGCTACAATTTCGTCTACTAGGCCAAATTGAGACATCAAATTGAGGCAACAATCAGTTAGAGCAAACAATTGCAACTTAAACTACAGACAGAGTCACAGTGGCCCACACAATGAAATAACTACCAGACTAGTCACTTTTTCTGCCAGTAATATTTTTGTGTGGGCGTGCGCGTGCAAGCGAGCGAGTGTGCGTGCGCGTGTGCATGGGTGTGGGCACACGTGCACGCGTGCACATGGATTCCACCATTTGAATTTCATTAGCCAATGACTGGCAGTGAGCATGCACCACCTGCTAATCAATGACAACAATCCACTACTCATTCTGTGAAACTTTTAAACCATTTTATTAATTCAACCTTGTAATCAGTGATATCCCCAAAATGTCATAGCTATAACAGTTTTCCCAGAATATGGTGGCAAAGAAAGACCTGCTCCATGGAGTGTTGGCAAGTACTCCTATTAGTTGCTTTCTGTATGATTAGATTGACAAGACAGAGAAATTACATGTTCTCATGGGTAAATTGGTTTCTTAGGATGCGCATGACAAAATTTCTGAAACAAAAATTGATTTCTGATTTCTTCTTCAAATCTATTTCTGGAATATAAATCTGTTCCAGAAATAGAAAAATCAAATTGCGTTACCAAACGAAATTCTGTTCCAAACCTGTTCCGGGGAAACAGAGAAATAGAGAAATTGAGAAATAGAAATGTTATCATGCGCGCAGAGTGAACTCAAATTTCCAGAGATGTTAAGTTTTAAAGAAGGATATGATAGGATTGGAGTGAGCTTAGGTTCCTGATGCACTATTACAACAAAACCAGAGCAGCAAAAGCTACAGAACAGGCTCACACACAGCCTATTTCATGTATCATAAAGCAAACCATTTCCACATTGTCCAAACACAATGAAAAAGCAAGTACAACCATAATATAGGCTACGCTACAAGTAGATAATAGACCAGGAAAATAAAATAAAGCCAGTGTGCCACATATAGCCGGAAAGAGTTCCCCAAATCTTACTTTGAATCAAAAAATGGCTTTTTGATGTGTTTCTCTAAAAGTTTCCTCGCATGCTCACGAACCTACAGATTAATAAAATTGGCAGATGTCAAGAATACTGCATAGAACGGGCAGCTTGCAGAAAAAGAACTAATATAAGTGCAACAAAAGTCTTTAAAATAAGATTGTGATAAAATCTTACCCTGTTTTCCATTGAACAAAGTGCAAATTTCCAGCCAACACTCTCATTTATATTGCATAAAAGAGCATCAATCCATTCACTCTTCCCAGAATTAGGAACCCCAGTTACAATAGTCAACTCTCCAGGTACAACCTGACCAAAATAGTAAAGAAGAGAAATCAGTCGAAACAGAAACAAAGTTCCTTTTTTGGGTCATAAAAGAAAGTATAGGCACATCTTTTTAAAGTAATAAGCAACTTTTTGAGAAAAGAATCTATATGAGATTGTTTCAGAATGTGCAAATAATGCATAGGCTCAATTATTAGAAAAAAGATACTCATCATAAGAGGTGCTGTTATGTCTCTTACTAAAACCCATCTCAAAGGAGCTAAGATATTTTATCAGCAGAAAGGAAGAGGTAAAGTTATCCATAATGAAGAAAGGTCAAAACAACAGGCTGTAACAGGACTAATAACAGAAAATCTACGCAGCTTCAGCAATGATGAATTTATTACTAATGCAGAAGAAGTACATTCTAGTAGAGCACAAATTTAGTGCTTCTGGTGAAACAAAACCAGAAATGTATTCTAGTCATACTGGAACACCATATGATGGATATAGTAAATCAAATCAGCAGCATCTCAGTCTGACAGGCCAGCAACAAGGTCACTCTGATTAGTTGGCCACTGTTTGTTTGGTTATCTACATTCTTTTTCTTCCACTTATAAATCTCCTTTATCCCATATGGCCAACATTAAATGTGCCAAACGCAATGCACCATGGCTATCATTTGTGGTCTTATAAATCCACTTCTATCACATCAGCAATATTTCACTGATGACAGCTTTGGAGACACCTTATGAGGGACAAGAAAGGCTAAATGAAGCTGCTCTTGATGCGACAAGAACTAGGAACTATTTGCAAAAAAAATTCTCACCAATCTAACATAGTGAAACACTACTATGCAGCTATGATGACATCTGTTTTTCAGCCATTATGTGAACCAGTCAAAAGGATGGCCGCCAAAATAATCACTCACGCCAACCCTTACAAAATGATCTGGATTTAAATAAGCCAGCATGCCTGTATCATTGAATAATGGTAAAAAAATGGCATAATTTGATGTACCATGATTTATTTAAGATGTCAACAGAAAGCATCAGAGAAAATCTGTATGAACACACGAGAATCAATAACTGTAAGAGACCAATCTACACAGCTCTTCACTTAAATAGAGGATTCTCTTTCTTTCCCTTTCATAGTGATACAGAAAGTACTTCCGTTTTTTGTTTAAGAATCAAAAACAGAAAAGGAATCCACTAATGATATCAGACCTAAATGAATACTAACCATATAAACCGTTAAGGAAGATTCATTTAACACAGAATTTGTGAAACTGACCGTCATAACCACCTAAAATTTGCAAGGAAATTAAAAACCAGGAAGTGATTCAACTTACATTGTACAACTGATTCAAGGACTTCCACCCTGTCGAAACACCAAACTCATAACCTAAAGTCCGATGATAATAACCATTTATTTCATCAAAAAAATCTTTAAAGGTGAACAGTCCACGTATAGGGTACAACTCTGCATCATCAATTACTTCCCGGAGGACACCTGGTCCCACATACATGAGCACCTGCAAAAATAGTAAATAATATAAGCCAGCATATAATTCCTCATCGAGAAAAATAGTTTAAGAAATCAATAAGCTTCTTCTTGCTATTTATCTTCAATGCTATGTTTTAAGGGGAAGCCTTGGTGCAAATCTAATATTACACACTTGTAACTAGAAGGCCATGGGTCTGAATCATGGAACCAGCCTATTGGCAGAAAAAAGTAGAAGAAAGCTGCATACATTAGAAGATCCTTCCCCAACCCTTGGATGTCAAGAAGCCTTGTGTAAAAGGAACACCCTTTTTATAAAGCAACATGATGCCATTCATGATGGCAGTAAAGGGGTGCATCCCCTTAACAGTGTTGTCAATAAGATGGCCGTTGTAGAAAAGCTAGTTACATACAATATAGCCATGTACAATTGAAAGTTAAAGCCCATTTAACTTGATCATTTGCTGTGTACACTATTGAATCCTTTATTTGCTCAATTGACACCCACTCTGATCAAATTAAATGTGCTAAAGATTTAGTTAGAAGATGCCACATGTGATGTAAAATGCAAAGGCCAAAATCAAGATGTGCTCAGTAAAACAATAGATGTGCAACACCCCCCAACTAGGCCAGATATTGATGAATGCACCAAAGTTAGAGAGACTGCTACAAAATAAATCGAACTCAAATTATTGACAATATTAAGCAGAAGGTACATTTAATTTGGTCAATATCCATCAGGATCCTTCCCTTCACCCATTTTTCCATCTCTAACAACTTAATTAGGCATCTCTCACAGCCAGCAAATTTACTATTTCAATGTGAGAGAAAATGACCCACATGTTCAGAATAGAGTTTCGCTAGACATTGAAGAACAAAAAATGTGAGCCTACACAGGCAGCTTAGGCTTTTGGTTTGAGGCTCTAGCTTTAGCCCTGACCTTGTTTTGTCAAATGTAGCATTTGGAAGGTACAACTTCCAAAATTTCCATTTTACAACAGATAGTTCCTTTTTTCACACTTCAAAGGAAGCCATTTTGACATGTACAATCTTGCAAAAGGAAAACGGACTAGGTAAAAACTGGAGACAGCAACTTTTCATTCTACCTTCTAGTTTTAGTTCAATAAGCTGGTGTTTGACTGCAAACAGAAGATGTCCTTTTTATTGGTTTCTACTTTCGTGGAAATAATAGATAAATTACAAATCGATAACAGGATTGAGGAGCCTCCCTGTTCTCCAAAAAAAAAAAAAAAAAAAAAAAGTAGGCTCTTTATCAGCTCTGTCACATTTCCTCACATGGAAAACCAATATGAGTGACTGCCAACTTTGTGTGTGACTGCATACATATCTTGCAGAATAACCCTACTAAAAGGGATGTAGCAGTGGCTTGCTGAGCTCGTTGAAAAGAAAACGCAAAGGAGGTTCAGCCCCAATTGGGAGAAAAAAGTATCTATCTTGATGAATATAAATGTATACCTCATTTGCATCTTTGAAGTATTCACTATCATTCTTCTTAGGCCATTTAACTCGCCAACATCTGTCATATACAATATAATTGTCAAGTGTATTTGTAACACTTTATCCACAAAATGGAGAACATAATATGGCATTGCATAAACCTTTCTCTTCCAAGGCGGCGTGCAAGCTCTTCAGCCAACGCTTGACCAGGTTTATCCCCATCAGTGGCAAGAATAATACGTGATGCCTGAAAAGATTCATTTGATTAAATATAGTTAAGAAGGACACTTGCCATGGCAATGGTTAAATAGAAAGAGCCCATCACTACCAACCTCCTTAAGGTAGTCTTTGCAGTTCCACAAGTATTGATACTTAATGTCCTAGCTTTACAAATACCAAAAGCATCAGTGAAAATTTTATCACACAATGAAAAAGAATAAGGAAATAGGGCAGAAAGTAAATTTCTTAAGAGACAAAGATGTCAACATATAGATGCTTTAGTTCTCTATTATTTAACACCAAATATATGCCTTTCTTGCATGCCTAAGAGTAGCAATGGTACAAGAAGTAACTGAAACAAAAAGCCAATCTGACCAAAACATGCACATAGATGAGGAGCTCCAAATGTGACATGCATGTAAGCCAAATATCCAAAAAAAAAAAAAAAAGTGATGCACATCATCAGGACAAACAACATAGTTCGTTAATTTGCAGAGACCTAGCACAAAGAGTACTCAGGACAAACAACAGAGTTTGTCAATTTTGCGAGACCTCACAGAGAGACTCCATATGTATCCTGTGATAATATCAGAGACACAGGAAGAAAATCCAAATTATAAAATTCAAAATAACTTTTATTAAGACAGCACTGTTCAGTGCGGTGGCAAAAATACTGATAATCATGAAGCCAAATTTAAATGTTGGAACTCAACTAAAAGCATCAAACAGTCAATCAAGTAGCAAGATGAATTGATTTACTAAGTCAAATACCCACATGGAGAGCTTGGGCAGGCTTAGTCAGGCTTGCCAAAATTCTTAGGCCTGGCTATTGGATGTTGGCAAAATGACTTGATTGACTATCTGAGAGCCAAGCCAAAGAATTTGATTGACAACCATAATTAGGTATAATGACATGACTGTGCGAGAGACAACCATAATCAGGCTTGTCCAACCACATCGAATGGCATAAAAATTTTGCAGAGACCGACCTAAGTCTGCCCAAAATCTGCATGAATGACTTCATACAAGGGTTGTTGGTCAGAAGGCAAAATATGCTTTCACTTCCCATCACATTATTCTTTAGTAATTCCAATCACTTGGTATTATGACTTAGTTTGGCCACATGTTCATAGACTTCTTAACTGGCTTCAACGAGTACAAGAACACACTTAAAATTGGGCAAGAAATTATATTTTTTTCCTCCAGAGTTTCAGAGGGTAAATGGATATCTTTTTGCACATTTCAAATAGCCAGTCAAAGAGTAGTTTGAGCAATTAAAATCATAATCAGTACTCCTAGACATAAGATAATTCCTACATAAAGATGGAATCAAGATACTCTTTCAAGCAGAAAAAGAGAATTTAAAGACCCTGGATAGTAGAGAGAGGGTCTTTTCATTTCTTTTAAGAACCCTACAGAACTCGTTCAGAGCAGATAAAGAAAGGGACTTTGATTGTAGTTCAAGAAATTAAGGGGCAAAAATATTATAAACAAAGTTAATCAGTTCTACGATCAAGCAAAGTGTAAGCCCCTTCTAAATCAAAAATCTTCAAAAGTAAATACAGACCTGCCCTTCAGGTGGCAAATCTTTATCAGAAGTCGATGGAGGCGCACCATCAGGAACGGACACACAGTTGCGGAAGCCAGCTTCTTCCATTGCAAGCTTGTCCATCTCGCCTTCCACCTAGAAAATAAATGCCGGTGCCAATTTATCATCCTATTTAATGCAGGACAAATCTTATCTTACAGAAAAGTGTACATACAATGATGATCTCGCTTTTTCCTTTGATATCATCCAGCCCGTAAAAGATTTTCTCTGTATGAGCTTCCTAAAACAAAATATAAAGAGAACAGAACAATTAATTAATATGAAATTCTTAGAACAATATCTGAATTTAAACAAGCTGCAGAATCAAAGATTTTCTACTCAGCAACAAATGATGGTTAACAACTACTCTCTCTGTCTTTTGTATTTTTCGTTGATTGGCAAAAGCCTTAAAGAGCCTTTGGAGAAGAGGAGTCTTCTATATTGTAAATAGTGAAATAGGTTTAAAATCTTATGTCTTTTGCTATGGAGGAAAACTACAGGTCGATATGCTTTGATACACATTTAAATGCATTGATACACATAGGAGATGCTTTATCATGTAAGTGAGCTCTATATTAACGCTTATTGCTCCTTTCCTACATAGCTTTGCAATAAATCGGCGTCCTAAAGTAAAGTTTTTGCATGGAAATTCAAAAAAATAAAGAGGAAAAAAAAAAGAAGAAGAAATCTCTCTATTCAGAATCTAAAGTGAGGCACAGAAAATATTTTTATGTAGACAGAACTGGCTCAACTATGCACACGCAATTAACAAGGTCCTGGAAGGATAAGATCACATAAATCATAAAAGTTCCTTTCAGACAATCTAATAAATTACAAAACTCAACCTGCCAAAATTTTTTCTTCACGTCCCGGTACTTGCAACTGACAAGCTTTCCTTCACGCCGATAAGTAAATGCAATAACAATCTGCCAACAAGATTCAAAAACAATCACGAGAAGAGAAAAAGGAAAAAAAACAATGACCATTGTCTATTATCAAAACTCAAAGCAAAGCAAAACTGTAAACAAAATTGTTGGTCATATCATTCACTGGATGTCATCAGTTAAAGCTTCATTCATACTCCCATCCTTGTCTAATAACGGTGAATCATTTCATAACAAATCTACACTATTAAGTTCAGCCTTCTGAAAAGTAGTGTAAATGTCAAACACAGGATCATTATTAATAGAGTCATGCATTACAAGAATCTGAATTTCAGAGACCAGACCCCGAGCAGTAATAATTCAAGTAATCATCATACTAGAAGCATTAAAATTTGACATTTTCCAAATGAAGAAAAACACCTGATTCTCGCACTTTTTCTGCATGACCGCATTTCTCCTCAACGTCTCAGCAGAGATTAGACGCTCTGCAAAGTAGGCAACTAACTGCGAAAGGTAGCATCAACGGAATCAATCATGCAGCATAAGGCTACTAAGAAGCAATATTCCACAATGTAATCCAAGACAAGAGTGGATATCAAAAGGACAGATTTGACTTAAACAAATGTAAACAAGTGTAGTTACTCTTTAAATTGGAAATTGCCTAATAGCACCAATCAGAAGTGAAAAGCATCCTGCATCAAGTTTATAATATTGAATTTGTGATTCAAAGGAAGAAGATGAAAATCATTCTTTGAAATGAAACATCATAGAGACACTTATGCTCACAAGAGACCATTTGGGACTAGTGAGATGCTAAATGGAAAAACTCCCACTAATGTCCACATCTTTTTAACACTTTCTGGTGACACAACTATTTACGCACAAAGCAACATTATGGTATTAATCTCCTCTTCAAGAAGCATCTAGTGCCAAGAAATGCCCCAAAGTGTTAGCCATTGCAATAGCCAAGAAATCGTAATGGAGGAGCACAAGGAGCAAAAGCCCTGAATGGATTGTGCTCAACCAAGGAAACTACAAAACTCAAGTGCAAAGAAAATCAAAGAAACTAGTCAAACTGGAGGGAAAAAAGGGTATAGAAAAATGGCAATCAACCTCGCTTTCGCCTGTCTGTTATATAAGCAAAAAATCTTAGATACAGCAATTTACTATCTAAGCTATCAGAATTTTGTGGCAGGATACCCTATTGGCATGTACCTCCATAAGTTAAGTGGCAGAAAATAACAGTTTTGGGGTCTAAATTGCCATAACGTGGATGGGCAGGGAATCTAAAAGAAAACCTGGCACGATTCTCATTCCTAAGATTTTGGAAGTCTAGAGTGCAGAAATAAAGGAAGAAATTTTCCCTTACACCCAGTATCAACATTTATGCAAAGAATCAGTCAGCACAAAGGGCTAATAAGGGAAGACCAAGTGGACTTGAAATTGAAACTTCAGATAGAGGGGACTTAGAGAACATAACAACCTCATTGCAGAGTGGCTCCAACCCCAAACTCTCCTCTGAGATTTCCCTGATTGTCTTGACTTTGCTTGTTTGGTTAGAGGTTGCATATGAAGACCTAGGTTTTGCAGCTGCCTGCAACCAAGGGGTACGGTAGGCTAAGAGCTCTGGGTAGACACAACTTGGAACAACCCCCTAAAACAAGCATGTATCTTACTCGTGTACTGCCTTTCCATCCACATGATCCCCTGAAACATGTCCACACTGCAGAACCCCTGTAGAATCAAAAGAACACAACTAAGTTTGCTCGACTGAATAAAACAGATACACCTAAACCAAAGCATCATCAACGTACCCATCAGGGCTGACGAAAATAGATAAGCTTCTTTCCATTGAACGACCCCCTTTGCACTAGTACAAAAGAGAAAATTGTCCAAAAGTATACAGAAGTTAGTAGAAAACATCAATTAAGTGGAATGGCATCGAATACAGAGACAAAGACAGGAAGTAAAAGAAGTCTGTGAAGTAGAAAGTACTTACCATGGGACAAAGCAGGCTATGGTACTGGCCCGGGAGACATGTTTGCATATCGATACCAAGTTCCTCCAGTCTCATTTTCAAAACCTTCAATGGAGTCTCTATCCCTCTCCCTACTGGCCCCTCCAGTTGAACTGAGAGAGCCAAAAAAAAAAAATCACATAACATCATACACAAATTCAAGTACAATCTGTCTTCACCCCACCTAAACTCAGCCACAGTCAAATGCAGAATTCAAAAAAAAAAAAAAAAAAAAGCCTACGTCCCAGATGAACTCACCCCAGCAACGAAAACAAAAAACACTTAACCCAATGCCATTCACTCGAAACACTCCAACAATCTCCCACCAGCTGCACCATAAACCATTTCCCAACAGACAAACTACAAAATGACTGCATCCACCGAAAATCAACAGTACCTGGTCTGGGAATACTCGAGTGAGGCCTGTGCGGGACCCCATTGGCTTTGAGGCAAGAAGGGTTCATCCGGGAACCGGCCCTCGAACGGGCGCAAGAGAAGTGGAGCCCATACGCCCCACGAAAGCGAACCCGAGACGAGGATGCAGAAGAATAAGAAGAAGATGATGATGATGACGGTGAAGGGACGGGCGGCGGAGGGAGAGGCCTGGCTCTCAGCAGCAAGTGCTTGCAGCCCATGAGAGCGGCGGCGGCGGCGGCGGCGTCGGAGGACAGGAGGGAGGCTACGTGGGCCGGCCTGAGGGGAGAGCGCGGCGGGAGGAGGGGCATGTCGGTGCCGGCGTCGGAGGGTTCTACGGGCGGCGGGCGTCCTTGCTCTTCTTCTTCTTCTCCGGGAAGGCGTCGGTGGTGGTGGTGGTGATGTTGCTCGTTTCGTTCCTCGCGCAGTCGCCACGAGGTCGGGCCATGGCGGACGCGGAAGGAAGAACGGCTAGCGACGACGGTGGGTGCTGAGCAGCGGAGTTTTAGGGGTTTAAGAGGAAGGGAAGAAGACCCGACTTCCGGGTTTTCAGGGTCTGGGTTTGACCCGGCCCGGATTTTGGGGACCCGATAATGTCCCTGCTCCCAGCCGTCGGAAAAACGATATGCCCGCCGGCGGACGAGGTCCGGCCATTATTTGAAATGGACTTGGCACTTCAAATCCTTGTTGAAACGACGTTTACCATGGCCCTCTTTGGAAAGATAACCCCACTTTGGATTGGATTTTTATTTAAAATTTTCCCTTGGATAAAAAGTATCATTGAATCTCTTTAACAAAGTATATACTAAAAAACCTCAAATTGTATCCATTGTGATATAAATATCACAATTTTTTTTTGTGTCTCAAAAAACCCTAAACTTAGCTATTGTGAACAAAAATGCCCCACTTTTTTATGTGTCTAAAAAAATCCAAACGTACATATGTGATATATATTCCCTCTATTTTAATTTCATAGGTTCATGATTTTTTATGACATGACAAATAATTGCGGTATTTGTGTCATTATGGGTAAATTTAGGGTTTTGAGTGGTCCAAAAAAGAAGTTTGGGATATTTGTGTTATAATAGGCATATTCTAGGGTTTTATGTGGTATTAATCCGATTTTATATTTCATGTTTTCCTTTTTTAAATTAGTTGAATGCTTAGTATAGAAGTTTAAGTTAACATAAAGCTAGCACACTAATGACAAATTTACCCTAAATTATTTTTTAACCACCAAAAACCCCAAATTGTATATATGTGACATAACTTTCATCAAATATTACTATTGAATTGCTAACTTGAACTTCATGTGGACTTAATGGGGATCAATTAATAGGTTAATATCACGAAAAATCCAAAATTAGTATAAATGTAACAAATTTACCCCAAACCAATACCCTTATAATAATTTTACTTCAAATTAATATTTGGATTACCAAGAACCCCAAATTATTACACACATGATGCATTTATGCTATGTTAATTTCTATCAAATTTTACTATTAAATTTCTTGTCTTACTCTTCATCAAGTCTTTCATTTTCGTCTTTATTTAAGGCCGTGGAAATTGCAAATTCCATTTTACTAGAACTCTTTAGTGACGCTTTTAGTAGCTCTAGTAGTACTCTTGACAAAATGGCTCAATCAAGTTCATAATGTGACCTAGATACCAAAAAAATTGCCTATGATACATTCTAGAGAAACGAAAATAGAATTTGTGGCAAGTTAAGAAACATCAACACTGTTTAGGAGTTTTTGTATCATGTTAAACACCTCGATATGTGTCTGACACTCTTTGATGAGAGTTGAGAATTCCGACATGTAAGTTGGGAATTCTGACACGTGATTTCGATAAGCACAAGGACAATTTAAAAATTTCCAATAAATAAGGAGTCACAATATAAATATGTAAGAAAATAAAAAATAATAAAAATAACAAAAGGAGAAAAAAAAAACTTAGTCTTCTCTTCTCTTCCAATTTTTACTTTGCATGACACACAAATCACACTCAAGTTGATTTTTCTCTGTTCTCTTCCAACACGCTCTAACACTTGAGTCCAGAATGTGAATTGCTTATTGTTTTCTCCAAGTTTTATGGATTATTGGAGTAGAGTTGAATTTGTCAAATAAAAACAATTAAATGATATTAACAAATAGTGGATTAATGTTTTTAATGAAAATTCATTCTAGACTCTTTTTATTATGAATTTATTTGTGAATTTAAATCAAATTAATTTGATTAATAATCACAAAAATGATAATTGAGCATGTATATATAAAATTATACATTTAATATGTAATGTGTTCCAACGTGTCATAATTCTCTATTTTTTTAAGAAATAATATATGGCTTATCGTGCTGTGTCACATCATGTGTCGCATGTTCATGTCGGAACTACTTAGGTGGTAGGTGTGCTATCCCACAAATGGCCCATTCTAAGCTTTAGAATAGGGACTACCTATTAACAATCGAATTCATTTTTATTTTTTGATTCATATCATAGAAACTTTCAGAGTAGCAAAATTCTGATGCACAAGTTCCACATTGTGGTAAGTGCAAAGTATATTACCAAGGTTAATCGGAATATCCCTAATTTTAAAGAATCATATTAGGTAGAAAGGAAGAGAGGCGAGAATTTTTAGGGATTCATAGCAAACTATACAATATTACTTATAGGGAGAGTGTGCTCTACCTCTTAGCATTTAGAGGTACCACCTTATATGACCAACAATGGTCAATTATTTGATCCTCATATTGGAAGATCTTACTTCTGGCAGGTTCTTATCTTACATTTTTTTATTTTTGCCAAATAGTACCAAAGTGTCAAATAGTACCAAATGGTATATGAGCAATGCTAAATAAGGGAAAAAGCCATGAAAAACTCTGAAATTTGCTCAAAGTGACACATTTACCTCAAAATTTTTTTTTGTGACGTGAAAATCCCAAAACTTTTCAAACCGTGACACATCTTCCCCATTTAGGGCATTTTTGTCTTTTTTATTCTGGTTTTTCCTTTTTCTTTCTTTTTTCTTTTCTTCTTCTTCTTCCCTCTGCCGGCCATGGCGGAGCCAGCGGAGGGAAGTCGGCGTCCGGCGAGGGCCTCCCTCGCCAGATCGGGCGGGGATCGTCCTTTCCACACGCAAGCGAGGGCCGCCCTCGTCGGCGTTGGGCGAGGATTGTCCTCACTAGATGCAAGCGAGGGTTGTCCTCGCCAGATGCAGGTGAGGGCAGGGACACCATCGCTCGACGTTGGCGAGGACACCCCTCGCTCGACGCAGGTGAGGGCGGCCGTCGCTTGCGTCGGGCGAGGGTGTCCTTTCCTCGCGGACACGGGCGAGGGCAAGGATAGCCCGACGCCGGATGTCGGCTTCCCTCCATCGGCTAGCCAGCGAAGGGAAGAGAGAAGAAAAAAAAGAAAAAAAAAGAAAAAAATTAAAAAATGAAAAGACCAAAATGCCCTATAATTTTGGGGTAAATGTGTCACATTGTTGACACCTAATTTTGGCAAATTTAGGAAAATAAGGAAAATAAAAATTGTATTGGAACAAATAAACGGAAAAAAATGAAAAAAAAAATGAGGGAAATTGATTTGATTGATTATGCATGGAAATTTGAAATTCTGATGAGCATTCGGATTTCGTTAAATGCGGAAGCAATTTAAAAATCAAATGAATAAGAGGTAAGAATTTTGCAAAATGGAAGAAATCTGAGTAGGATTGAGCTGATTGCGAAATCATGCTTTGATTTACAGCTTTGATTTAATGTGACAGAAGATGGAAACTTGAAAAATGCCATACAAAGCGGCCGTTCGGAATTAGTGTAAAAGAGAGCTCCATTTTTCGTAACTGGAGGAGTTTTTTCGAAATAATTGGGGAGTGAACTCAAAAAAAAAAAGATCAAGAGAAAAAAATTTCATGTAAGGGAACTTTTCTCCTACGGTTTTTGAGTTCAAAATTCAAGGGAAAATGTTTTGGAAAGAAAAAAATAGTCAAAAGTCAGCAGAGAAAGTACGCCAGAGAGAGAGGGACGTGCGAGTGGACAGGTGAGGTGAGAGAAAAAAAAAAAAAGGGAGCGCACTGTTCATCTTCTTCATGAGGCAGGCCCTACCCGTGCCCGCACCGACCACCGCGTCGACACCGCCTCCGCCAGCCGCCACCGCGGTTCCGCCGCCGCTGCTTCGTCGGTCTCGCCCGAGCCGCTTCTACCACCCGATGCCGTTGCTGCCCCACCTGACGCCGAGCGCCGCCATCCCACTGCAGCACCACCAGAGCCCGACGCGCCGTTGCTGTTTCCCTCCTGCCGTCGCTCGCCCGTAGCAGTTGCCGAACCCCCTTGGCCGGCGCCTACGCATCCGCTCGGAGCCCGACGCCGCCACGCCTCTGCAACCCGTGACCAGCGCCGAGCACTACCCAGCCTACGCCTGCAACTCCGGATCCGCTGTCCGACACCGCCGGAGACCACACCGCCCCTGCTCACCTCCGCCAGATGCTCAGCCGCCACTGCGCCGCTATCCCTGCCGTGACCCGACGCCGCCGGAGCCCGCATCGTCGCTGCTCGCCTCCGCCCGGCGCCCGACAGCCAGCCTCGCACCCCCGCTACCGCTGCTCGTTTCACCCGCATCTGCACCAGCAACCGACGCCCGCGACCCTCCTCTGCTCCGACGCCACAGCCTCCCCCCGCAACACCCCTCACTATCACCCTATTTCGCTGGAGACCGTTGTCAGCGAATCCCCTCACCGGAGCAACCATCATTTTCACCTGAAAAAAAAAGAAGAAAAAGAATCAATTTGGGTAGTTTTTTTTCTTCTATTTATTTGTCTTATTTTATTTTCACTATTTTTGTTATTTTACTTTATCTTGTTTTTAGCATAATTAGTCTTTAATATGTGATTCGCAACCACGCCAGGGGTTTTTATTTCATCTATAAGACTTTAGATGAAATAATTAATCAAGTGGGAATAAAATTGATATTTTGATCTTTAAGGTTTAAGATTAATTTATCGATTTCACTAGCGAAATATCACCCCTTGATCTAAATGATGTGTGATTTTTTGGATAATTTTGGATGGTCTTGATTGCTTTATTTATCGTGAAATATGTTTGAGTTATAATATTGCATGTTTTAGGGTTTACATATTCATAATAGGAATCTTATTTTGAATTTTAAAATCAAAAAATAAAAAAATCAAATCAATCAATTTAGGTTGCTAGATTTTTAGTTTGGATTGCATGTTTAATTATTTGACAATTATTAATTTCGAAATTAAACAAAAACAACAAAAAAAAATCATCATATACATGTCATGTAGTGTTAAAGCATATTTTGCACGTCATTGCATATTATGATTAAATTGCACTTAGTTTAATTCTAGATAATATTTTTTCTTAATTTGTGATAAGTTTAGGTATTTTTTTTTTAGATATATTGCATTTTAGGATTATTTAAGTTAAGATAATGTTTTAGTATAAATTAGAATTTGGCTCAACCTAATTCCTAATATAAATTAAATAGGATCTTAATCTAATTAGGTAATTTTCACATTTCACCAAATTTCGAATTTCATGAAAAATACAAAAAATGTCATAGGTTAAATTAGTTTTATTATTTAGGATAAAATGCATTATTTTAGGAAAAATAAAAAATGTCATATGCACGTCATTAGGGCTAGATTCACTGAGATGCATGTCATTTAGTATTTTTGCTAGGCCCATTTAATTAGAAATTACATGTCGTTAGAATTAGGTCATTTAGTTAGTCTTGCATTGCGTATTGCATGATTTTCATTAATTAAGTGAAAAAAAAAATTGCGTGTTAATTAGAAACCATATCTTAGGTTGTTGATGTGGATTTTAATTTAACATTGCAGATGCTTTCGTTACTTTAAGGTAAGTTTTTGCAATTTATTGTTTATTTGGGTGTTAAATTGGTGGATTGCGCACCCGCATGATCACCTCATATGTTAGGAAAATAGATTTAAAATCAATTTTAGCTACATGCAAAAATATTTTTTGAAAATTAAAAAGAAATGGTACCGAAAGGGCATTAGAGAAGTCTAGTGTAACCAAGTCTCCGTACCCTTAATCTCTGGTTCGTAGGAGTAAAATAATTTTCCCGTTATTTTACTTAGGTATCTAATCGACCTACCATAAGCCGATTAGTGGCGGCTCCTAGTTAATACCTCTTGCATATTAAATATTTGAATCTAAGTCGTGAATTGGTATGGGCTTAGGAGAGCCTGAGTTAAGTTTATGCTTAACAATTCATTAGCCAAATTTTAGGTGGTTCACACCCCGAAAAATTAGGTCGCGACACACATAACAAAAGTTCAAGATTTTTTGTGTCACAAAAAAAAATTTAGGGTAAATATGTTATGATTGGCAAAGTTCAGGATTTTTCATATCACAAAAAAAATTTGAGATAAATGTGTCATTTTGGGTAAAGTTCAGGGTTTTCATGGCTTTTTCCCGCTAAATAACGCTAAATAGTGTCAATTGGTGCAAAATAGTGCCAAATAGTGTTTTTAGGCTAAATTTTCTTTCTCTTCACGTGTTTGCTTTAGACTTCTTTTTTCTTTGGTGCTTTAGTCTTCTTTCCCTGGAGATGCTTTAGACTTCTTCATAGGTCACCCCTATAAATTGGTTATCATCATCTGAGCTGTCAAAGCCATCTCTATCATTCTACCTCTTATATATGTGGCATCTTGTGTAAGAACATTAATGATGAATTAAGCCTTGCGAGTTTTACTTAACCTTTTGTTGATACTCCTTCAAGATGAGTTTAAATAGTGTCTTTTCACAGGTGTTGTGCGATAATTGTAAAAATTCTGAACCTCATTCAAAAGTGAGTAGTGAGCATTTGAGGTGATAACTTTTCTTGATAAATCTAGGTAAAATTTGAGGAAACTAAGAAAAAGCAAGAATTTTACTTGTGACAATTTAACAGTAGCTAATGGAAACCATAATTTCTCCGTATAATTATTTGAGGACTACTTTAGGGCACTTGTAAAGCTTGGGGTTTCCCAAACCATTTCATTTTTGTTAATTTTTCGATTATGCAGCTTTTGAAAAGTAATTCCTAAATGTTTTTACCTTGTATAGATTTTTCCAGTTAACATAAACATGTCAAGCACAATTCCCATATTTTGCCTCGAAGCCCAAACTATGGTCCTCCAATAATGCAAAGTGACACAATTTTGCCAAAATATACAAGTGCCTCGAAGCATAAAATTATGGCCACAAGTAAAATTTTGGTCCTTGCGAAGTGACATGATTTTACCTAAACACTTAGCATGACACCTGCTTTGAGACATTTCATATGTAGGTAAGACCATAATTTTACTTGTGACATTTTGCCGAAAGCTAATGGAAATCAATTTGTCACAGATATTCATATTTAATGTTTTTGTTTATTTAACCTATTAATTGATCCACGTGGATTTGTGTGGCATCCACATTAGCAATTTAACAATAATATTTGATGGAAGCCAAATAAGGATAAATATGTCGCGTATGTACCATTTTGGGATATTTCATTATATTAAACCTTATTATTTTGGAATGGTACTAGGGAACGGCAGCGTCACTCCCAACAAGTGACGATGCAATATAGGGCATTCATTTTGTTTTGAGTATAAGGGGCAATCACATCACATATTTGCTTTAGAAGATCATCTATTTTGCATTCATTTAGTATTTAAAGAAACAAATCTATTGATATTTGAAAAAAAGAAATTCACAGGTTATTGACTGTCAACTGTTTCGCCAGAGATGCAATTTTCGGCGAATATGAGACATTGGGTTTGCAAAAACATGATATAAATATAACTCACAAAATATGACTTTCATTATTACAATATTTTATCACACCACACACAATACTCAGAGCACACTAGCTCCTACAATATTCACAAAACAAAGACTGCCACAATTTTCTCTCTCACTCTCACAGATGGACTACTCTCTTTTCTCTCTTTATCTCTTCTTCACTCAACATGTGGGGCCTTTCTTCTTTCTTCTCATCCCTCTGCTCACACCACCCACTCTACACCAACCTTACAACTCTCTTCCTTTCACTCTTTTCACCACACACTACTCCACAAGACCCCTACACTCTACACTCACGCACTAGGGGCAAGAGCCCTTACTTATAGGGGGTAAAGTCAGTTCATTCACCAACTTCCCACACTAAATATCTCTTGCAATATTAATATTTTATAGCAACTTGCCAATGCCAACTTGCACATTGCTTTGTCAAATATAACAATGGGTGGAAAGTCTAGAGGGAGAGAAATCCATAGAAGGAAAAATATAGAGGAGAGAGAGAGAGGCGATACTCTCTTAAGACTTCCCCTCACCGACTACTCTCTCTCAATGTAGATCTGGTATGGCAACTGTGCCGATATTGCTTTCGAGCTCTTCGACTTTCTTCTTCCATTTCGCACCTTGCGAAGCTTCCTCACGTGAATGGCTTTATGGCTCTATCTCCAGTTGCTTCTCCTATTGCTACTTACCATTGGTCTTTGTGAAGCTTAGATTTTTGCAGTGTCAATTCGACTTGTGCTTTAGTCTCCTCTTCCTTCATCTTACTCAATTCAATCTTTGTATTCGGCACATCTCTTGTAAGAATTTTGAGATTGGAACTCATTTGATCAACCCTCTCGTTTGTAAATTTCATTTCATGCTTCAATCAATTCAGTCCCTTCAAGCACTTCAATGGAGACATCTTCATTCTTTTTCTCAAAGGATTTCTTCTCCTTTATCTTATTCTATTGATCCTCCTTGCCCCGAGGGATGTATAGTGTAGATGGTCTCCTTTTCTCAAAGAGGCCTTTCCTTTTCTCCTTCATTCATTCATTGTCTCTCCCAACCTAACCAATTGGGAACTTCACAGAGGACTTGAATTCCTTAAGCTTTTGCAACTTCTTAAACTCACATTGGAACTTCTCTAGCTCTCTTTCTTTTTCCTTAAGCTCTCGATCCTTCTGTCTTAGCATCTCGTCCCTCTTCTTCAACATATTCTCCATCTTTTCCTTCTCAATTTTCAGCTTATTTATCATCTCCTACATCTCTTGCAATTTCCTTTCACGATTGCTTGTTGGCATTGTTAGTTGCTTCTTCGAGTTCTCCCTTGGCTTGCTCTTATTCAGGGTCGTGATAGAACCTGTCGAACTATCCAACTCAATTATACAAGCAATTGCAAGCTCTTCTCATTTCTTCACTGCAACAGGTGCTCGAAAGTCCCATTATTCTTCACTTTCAATCTCCTTCTTGCAAGAAGTGACGACATTTGCTTCCTCCCACCTATACCAACAAACTCTGACAATATGTCCTACCTTGCCACAACTGTAGCTTTGTTTTCTACACCTTGTTGCGACCCGATCTCGCCGCCCCTCAAAATGTATCCAAGGTGGGAAAGGTCGGGTTTAGGGATACTTGATCTCAAGATCGCGAGCTTTCCCAAGCTCGTACCCCGCGTGGCAGTAGGTTTATTTATATGATTTAGGCATTTAACAACCTAAAAAATAGATAGGAGTCGCCACTAGCCTCATTTTGGGGGTCGGCTAGAAACCCAATCAAGGTTCAGGAGTGTTTCCTCGATTTCTACGTAACCAGATATCTAGGTTCGGGGACTTGGGTTACGCTAATATTGCTATTAGTGCCCTTTCGGTACCTAAACAGTTTATTGTGTTTTTCCTAACATGTTCATGCATTTCTTTTTATATTTTCAGGATCGTCAATTCTATACTAAATGATCATGAGTGATGGATTACTTTCATTCTATTCTATTCCTAAGAAATGAAAAAAAAAATAAACAATGAAAATGAAATTGCAAGACATCAAGTAAACAATCAAGAGAAAATAGTAAACCTAATCATGCAATTCTAAAGAATATAAAAGAGAAAACAATCGAGAAAGAAAGGAAACCAGCAACTCGTCGGGCTTTATACAATGCATGAAACCTGAGACATATGTCGGGAAAACGAATATTACATGACAATGTCGGGAACAACAGGGGTTTTGAATTTCATTTTATGACAGATTTCTAACATGTGCATCACAAGAGAAGTTGAGTCCAATTGATGTGCAAATCATGCAAAAACAGCATCATAAGAAAGTGACAGACAATCAGGCCCACAATAACAGTATATGCATTTCTGACCAAGGCAAATTCCCGATTTCAGAATGGATTAGAAAAAAAATGTTAAACATAGCAAACGATGGTCGATTTAGGCATGCAATATATCATTTTAAAGCTTGAGATGTCTATTACAAATCTCTAGAAGAAATTAAGTCCTAATGACATCATTTACCAGCTCGTTCCAAAGATGGAAGCATATCAGTCAAAATAGGCATACAAATTTCCACATCAGAGCAGAACACAACAATTTTCCAGAATTACTTCCTAACTTTTAAAGAAAATTTCATGTGGCTAATGATATCGGATCAGGGTGTATTATAGCTTGTTGGAAAGCTAGTCGAACCATCTTCAACTCTCATGAAGGCATCAAACACAGAGAACCACAGCAACCGGCTCGTATCAGGTCATTTACACAAAAGGTCATCCGAAACAGAGAATCAATCAGAACAGCAAAAATTTCAAACAAAGTCAGGGATATTCTAGACATACTCGACTTGGGTAAATGATATTCAATTATCACGAAATTTTTATTTGATATAGATTGGAACCTAATGAACAACTTTCATTCAGGCATCAACTTTAGAATCTAATCACAAAAAATCATGTGAAAATGGCAAACAGCACAGGTCATTAAAGGCATGAAAACAGAACACTTAATCATTTACAAACTGTAGCTCCGTTTTTAACAATTATTGAATCTAGTAAATGCTAACCAAATCCAAGAGCTCTCGGCATCCATTACAAAATATCAAGAAAAAAGCAAAATCTATCCAGACATGCCCGCATGTTGACACAATCACAATGTCTACAGATTGAAATTAGCAGAACTTCATCAAAAGAACACATTACAAAGTGCACATTCTTGTACCACATGAGGAGGTAGACAAAAGGACTCACAACAACCTAACCCATATAGAACAGAGCAGCAAAACAGCAAAATAGAACCAAGCTAAGACAGAATTCACCTAATCTATACTTAATCCACAACTTCCAGCATGCAATCGGAATGATAACAGAGCATACGAGACTGCAAATTGTGATTGTTTGATGACAAATTGCCATGAAATTGAAGCCATATTTTCTCACAAGCATGAAGGAGTCTACTTGATCAAAATGGCATCAATCCATAACCAAACTAGCCTCAAGTTGGAATCAAATGCACACCCAATCATGGGATATCAAAACATGGTCAGCATACATGGATCGATTTTCAGTAAAATTTGACTTATCCTTGACATAATATTTTTTCCACATGCTTCAATCATAAGCAGCAATTATAGCATACTGATATTCATATATGGCGTGTGTCACGGAAAGTCAATTTTACATTTGCAATGAACATCAAACATCAAATGCACGTGACCTGCATTTGACCCATTAAAAGCGCACATGATAACAACAAATCACAGCAGCATAACAGTCAAGAATACTACCATCACTCTTAAGTAGTAAACAACTTCACTGATGGCTAATGCCCTCTTAAATACTACTCATAGACAAACTAAGAGTAAAACTCATCTTCTTACTTCCCCAACTCAACATGAAAAGATTGTTTGAAAGAATCTAAAACCTCGGATGCTGTACAGTCTCACCTTCATGTACACAGGGCCTTGCAATAGTTCAATAACAAAGATGTGAATGGCGGACAGAAAAGAAGAAACACAAGTAATGAAAACAACTAAATGTAGAGAGTCCACAGTCAATGATTGTAGCCTTGTCAACCACTGTCGGTAAACTTCTATTTGAAGAGGCAAGCTCTCACTCGATCGTCGGCCACATCACATACACAGCGATGACACAGCAGAGTGATATGGACAGGGGAAAATGATATATAATAGAGAAATCTAAGCATACAAGCAACAATTCCAACACCAATTTCCATCCCTGTACGATACAGCGATCGTTTGTCTTTATTACACAGCACGGAGCACGGCTTAATCAGATATCTACTCAGCTCAAGATCAAATACGAACCAGAGCCTAAATAGATCCTCTAAATCCATCAATCAATAACAACGACGACAACAGCAGCACCTAAACAAACGACATTTACCGAGAGAAACTCAATAAACTTGTTCTTCCCCACCTGGTCGAACCAGAGATAGAGCGATTGAGAGAGAGAGAGAGAGAGAGAGAGAGAGAGAGAGAGAGAGAGAGAGAGAGATAACCTTGAATGAACGGCGAAGGATCGAAGCTGTGGCTGCCAACGACGCTGTCACCGCTGCTGCAGGGGAGTTACCTAATCTGCAATCCGAGCAGGCTGCGTGAATCTGAGCCTTGAACTCCGAGGTCCTCGACCGGCCATTCCGGCGAATCAGATTCGGTGAGAGAGAAAATGTGCGAGGTCAGGGAGATCGAACAGGAGAGGAAAAACCTAACAGATCGAGAAAGAGGGAAAGAGAACTCATCGCTCTGGTGAGTTCGATCCAAAGAGAAACTCGGTTAAGCGTCATCGTCGCCGCAGTTGTCGCCGATCCGGCCACCCTAGAGAGAGATCACTGGCGAGCCTTTGCACCGAAGGACTGAGTGCCGAGCGAACAGGGGTTGGGCGTCGGATCTGGTGGAGAGCCGAATCAAGCCACAGATCAGGAACTGCTGTCACCGCCGGTTCGCTTCAGATCTAGCTCCCTGCAGCCGAGCGAACTTTCGAGGGAGAGAATCGAGGGAGAGAAAACAGAAAGAACTCGTCTCTAATCCCCAAGCAAGAATCCGATCCTCACGACCCCTAATCGTCGGCCTTCGATCTCTAATCTCCACTAACGAGAGAAAACCCTAGCCTTCGACAAGAGCTCGGGTGGTTGATGATGAATAGAAGAGGTCGAATCGACAACGGAATCGAGCTAAGATAGGATTTAGGAGACGATCGGATCTCGGAGTGGAGGAACTGTTGTAGAGAGAGCGTCTGTTGCCGTCATCATCATTGCTATCGCCGCCATCGTCTTCACCGATGGCGCTGCGATCAAGCAAAAACCAGAGAGGGAATCAGAAAGAGAGGGAGTCCGAGAGAAGAAACCTCAGCCCCCCCGGAGAGAGAAATCGTTCGGTCTCCTTTTTCACAGAGAGCCAAGAGAGTTTTTTTTTAGTGAGCGCGGGAGCGAGAGAGCGTGAGGTCAGAGAGAGAAAGTCCCCGTCAGAGAGAGAATACGCGAGAGAGAATTTGCGCGCCAAAAAAAAAAATTAGAGCCCTCGTGTGCCAAAAAATCGCGAGCTTTTATATATTTTTTAGCATTTTTTTCTTTTTTATTTCTTTTTTTTTTTCTCTCTACTTTTTTTCTTCATTTTTCCTCATTTCTATTTTTCTTTCATCTTTTCATTTCAAACAATTTTTTTTTTGCAAATTATTTGTTTAAAAAGTCGACGAAAATTTTAGGTTTCAAAGACCTTTTGTTGCTCTTGTCTTCATCATCATCGTCATTACGATCTTGACGAGCTCCCCTCGATTGATTACCCTTCTCTTCTGGTTGCCTCCGCCAATCGTCGTGACTTTTTCATGGTTTGCCATCTTTTGCGCCTGCTCTATTTCTATTTTGGCTCTTGAACCCTTTTTTATTATTGAAAGGGCACTTTCATTCTCCTTAATCGAGACCTTAGACATATCTCCATCTAAGGCCTCTTGGTTGGCTAATATATTCTCCAACTCAATTAGACTTGGCTCACTTACCCATCCACAGGTGGTTGTAACAGTACCATTACATTCTGGCCTTAAACCGTGAATTATTATTCTTCTCATTCTTATCTCAGAGATGGCATTTTGAGGGTCTAACTTTGAAATTTCTTCACAAATAGATTTAACCTTTGAAAAATATTGACTTATTGTCATATTTTGTTGTGAAATTGAGAGGAGCTCGTTTTTTAATCATTGTAACTTGGCATCATTTGTCCTCGCGAACAATATTGCTAAATTATCCTAGGCCTCTTTCAAGGTATTTGCGCTCTTTTGTGTACTGCAATAACTCATCTTCAACAGTTATAGCAATGACATAAAAAGTCTTACTTGATTTGATGTTCCATTTTCTTAATTTACTGTCACTTGTGGGTGGTGTGGTGTTATTGCCGCCAATGATATCCCACAAATCTTGACCTAGCAAGTAATATTGCAAACTACCGAGGTTTACTCTAGTGGCCACCCTTCCAACATGGAAGGGAGATGTGGGAGGTTCGAATTCCCACATTCTCAAGGGGGTTGGGATGGGGACGATTTAGTTTCAAGAGTAGATTTCAACTCTCACGCCCTACAAAGAGGTAGGACAAAAAGTCTGAGAGTGAGAGTTAGAGTAGGAATAGAGTAAGACGATAAAAAAAAAAAGTAATATTGCATGCAAATACTCTAATTATTATAATTGGAGTTGTTGAGTTTCTCGACGTTGCTCACTGAACTCAGGAAATTTGCCATCATGACTTGGTTGTAATGCCTAGCACTATACCAATTAAGCTTGGTTCCAGACCAACCGACTTCACAATCCCAGATTGTCTTCGCTTCTTGGCTCGGCGATCCTTGACAACCTCGCTCTAATACCACTTGTTGAGTTTCGCAAAAACATGATATAAATATTTCTCACAAAATATGACTTTCACTATTACAATATTTTCTCACACTACACACAATACTCGGAGCAAACTAGCTCCTACAAGATTCACAATACAAAGACTCCCACAATTTTCTCTTTCTCACTCTCACAGACAGACTACTCTCTTTTCTCTTTTTATCTCTTCTTCACTCAACTTGGGGGTCTCTCTTCTTTCTTCTTATCCCTCTACTCACACCACCCACTCTACACCACCCTTACAACTCTCTTCCTTCCACTCTTTTCACCACACACTACTCCACAAGACCCCTACACTCTACACTCATGCACAAGGGGCAAGAGCCCCTATTTATAGGGTGTAAAGTCGGTTCATTCATCGACTTCCCACACTAAAAATCTCTTATAATATTAATATTTTATAGCAACTTGCCAATGCCAACTTGCACGTTGCTTTGATCAAATATAATGGCTAGTGGAAAAGTCTAGAGGGAGAGAAATCCAAAGAAGGAAAAAACTAGAGGAGAGAAAGAGGCAATGCTCTCTTAACATGAGAATCCTGAGGCAATGGATGCCAGTGAGGAAAGGTGGGAAGCCACTAGAGGTAGCGAGGGGCTTGAGGTTGACTAGGCGAGAGAGGCCAGGAAATTACTGGATATGGAGTTGTCCTTGAGGTTGAGGACATGAAGCTGGTCTAGTCGGTTCATGGTCTTCCAACGTGCCGGTCAAGTTCAAGTATTCAAGGATGAGCTTAGGAGCCGGCCATTCATGAAGAGGGCCTTCATTTTGATGCGGGCAGAGAAGACCCTCCAATTTAGGTCATCTTCAAGAAGCTAAGTTTGTGCTTTGTCCCTCTCCTTTTGGACCGAATTGCTAACAAGAAGGCGTGAAAAAGCGATGGAGATGATGGGAGGAAGCGCAATAAAGAAAGCGCATCTATTCATACTGTAGAAGCCGTCTCCTTTTGGATCGAACTGCTAAATAAGAAGGCGTGAAAAAGCGATGGAGATGATGGGAGGAAGCATAATAAAGAAAGCGCATCTACTCATATCGTAGAGGCACCTGCTCGACTTATGCTGCTCTTTACCCATGAGTACTCACAATCACTTAGGCAGAAAAGTGGAGAAAATTATAAACCCTAGAAGTTGCAGTTGCATTTGCAGAGATGATGTTTAAGGGGAGAACTCCAGTGGAAACCCAAAGAGGGAAAGATGCTTTGAACCTGCAAAAAGAAAATGTGCGGTTTTCAAGGACATCAAAAAAATGGGACTCTAAAGCACTATTTGACATTTTTGTTTCTCCAAATTTCTATTATTTTGTTCCTCAAAATATTTAGAGCCTGAAGCCAAACTTCAAAAAAAAAAAGAGAATTATGTTTGGTAAGGTCAATTAATTTTTCTATCTCGAACTAGAAAAGTGGTTTCTCCAAATTTCTATTATTTTGTTCCTGAATAGATTTTGGAATATTTTTCTAAACTAGAAAAAAATAGATTTGGAATATAAACGAAAAATAGAAAAAAAAAGTTTCTTATTCCCAAAAATAATTTCTAGAAATAAGTTTTTTTTTTTTTTTTTCTTTTCTTCTTATTTGCTAGCCATTGCCCCACTCTACCCCCTGCCCTCGGTCGATTGGTGTTGCCGGCCAACTGCCGGCATTGCCGCTCGCTGTGGCCCACCACCGGTGACTGTCGACGCCATCGCTTGCTGGCTGGCTGATTAACTACCGTCGCCATCAGTCATCGTCACCCACAGCTAATGACCATTGATGTCGCTGCTCGCCAATTGGTCAACCGATAGCTACCACCAACCGTTGTAGCTCGGTGTTGCCGATTGGCAGTTGACCGCAATGGTCATTGGTGGCAAGCAATGATCGATGTCGTCAGTGGTCATCGATGATAGGGTTGACTATGGGCAATGATGGTTGGTGGCGATGAAAAAGAATAAGAAAAAAAATTTAAAAAAAGTTCCACATTACAAAAAATTTATGAATCATACCAAATACATTCCTATTTTTTTTTTTCATTTTGAGGATAGAAATTTTATATAGTAACCAAATGTGTTCTTTTATTGAGAAATTTTTTCGGGGAATATAAATAGAAAAAAACTATTTCTAAAAAAAAAAATTCTTTGAAACATAAGTGTTACCAAAGGAACCTTAATTTTTCAAGGAAAACAGACAAGTAAGTTGTCCTGTTTCTCTAGGGAAATGTGCCATTAGTTTCTCATTTCCCATTATTTTGCATGTCTTAAGTCTTAAAACCATAAGGTTTGCCTCAGTGGCTACCCTTCCAATATGGAAGAGGGGGTGGGAAGTTCGAATCCCCACTTTCTCAGGAAAGTTGGGGTGAGAATGATATAGTTTTAGATGTGAGTTTCGACTCCCACGCTTTACAAGGAGGCATGGCAAAAGTCTAAGAGCGAGAGTTAGATTAAGAATAAAGTAGGATCGACAAAAAAAAAAGGTCTTAAAAACCATATAAAAAATGGAAAAAAAAATGGCATGTCATTATTTCCCATATTTGCATCACGTCACATTCATGTCATCCAACTTAGATTGCCTCGATTGTGACACACCGTGTAGGGTATCGTGAGGTTTTAGACTGCCTTCATTGTAAGAGTCCAAATGTCAAAATTAATTTCCTCTATTTTTTTAACAAAAAATAGTCACATCAACAATGTAGTATGTTATATGGTTTAAAAAAAAAAAACACACACGCAGTTTAACTAGGGATATTAATGGGTCTAACCAGAACCGATCGAAAAACAATGCAAGTGTGCTCCACCCAACCAATACCCCAAACACATATATCCCAAGTCATCAATTCGGTTCATGTCAGGTTGGGCTTCGTTTTTTTTTTCCTTCGGGTTGAACTTATTTTATTGTTATGTGTTGAACTCTTAATATGTCCTTTTTATTTTATTTAATGATATTTGACTTGATTATTGAAGTGAATAATTTGGCTTAGTTTTTATTTTAACTTTTTAATTTTATCTTTTATAAAAATGACTTTGTGTTTTATATTTTTAAGAGATTTCTCCCATCAATCATTAGATATGGGGTTTGTTGGCCTTTGTGGACCTATTAATGTGAGAGAGGACAAATTTGCTACATTTATTTTTTGGGGCCTTCTTCATTGTTTAAAAGTTTAGGGTTTTTTCAATAAAAAAGAGCCAAGCTCAATTTTTTTTTTATTTATAAAAATCTTTAAGTTAAAGAAAGGTCTTTACGTTTGTTTATGGATAATTGCAAAAGTTTTGCATCCATATATGAAACGCCGCGTTACTTTTTAAAACCTATTGGCTGCATTTGGCAACACTTTGCCAAAGCCTTTGGAGCCGTGAAGGCCCTTAGGTAAAAATTGCAAATGACGTTTGACAAATTTTTGAAAAGTTTTAGTGAGATGCAATTGAATCTCCAATGGCTTTATAGCTTTTGGCTTAAGATGGGTTCGAAAGTGCTTTGGGCATTTCTCTAATGCAAATACATTTTCTTTTCCTTGCAATTTTGTCCTCGTCAAACTTTCATAATTTCATAAATATCCTTACCTCACGCGAGGTGGCTGACGATTATTTAGGTGGCCAAATAACAAGGCCAAATGTGGCTACTAGCTCGCCGGTCGTTGAGTGTCAATCTTGAGCTTTTTTTTTTTTTTTTAAGTAAAGTGCTTTATAAAAATGATCAAAACATTTCAAAATGTGCTATTTCAAAAAATAAATTTGGTCAAAGTGCTCTTTCTAAAATGTTTTCTATTGGCTTTTTTGAAGCCAAAATGAATGCACCTAAATTTAATCCTAAATTACCCAATTGGCGACTAGCTAGAGCAATGTTAGGCTCATTAAGATTGGTTAACAAAATTAATTTACTAAGTGATATGTTAGACTTGCAACTGACTCTTTAAATAGGTGGGCGACAAAGAGCCAAATAGAGTATGATTTGTGCATCACTTTTAAACCAATTTTGCAAATCACACATTGTCTCGCATTTCCATTGTTGGTAAATTTAATGAATAGGTAATGTAGCTGAACTTGAACCCTTTACTCAACATGATGTAATTGGAGTTGTATATTTGCATGTCAATAGTAGGGCCATTTCTCCCCTATATGATTAAATTCACCAATTTTTACAAAAGAGACAAAATCGCCCTTGATATTTTCCAAATTTGCGTAGTTTTCTTTAATCTATTTATTTTCTTTGTATGGGTTTCCCTCCACTTTGAACTTTGTATTGTTTAGAATATAATACTAGCCACGTCTTCATAATCTGTTATTCAGTGAGTCATAGGAAAAAATTTTTTCTTCATTTACTGTATTAAAGAATTGTTGTATTTTTCCAGCACCGATTAGACGATTACCATGCAAGAAATTATAGCAGTATCGAATAATATACTAAAATACCATGGTATTTTTTCCCTTCTTTTTGGAGAAGTCACCTTGTTACGTTTTTTTTTTTTTTTTTCATAAATACTCCACGAACATTGTTAATTTTTGTCAGTTCAATGAATGAAATTGTACTGTCATTATAAGTTTTTTTTTCTTATTTTTTTTCAATTAAATTTTAAATTTTAATATTTTTCATTAGGAATGTCATTGTGATTTTATTTTGACAAATCTTAAAAGAGGCTTTTCTTTTCTTTCTTTTCTTCCTTTTTTTTTTTTTTTTTGGTTTCATTAGTCATGCCATTATGTGTTCATATGAATACTCATAAGAAAAAGTTAGGTGTTCGATATGAAAAAAGGAAAAATAAAATAAAAATATAGATGAAGTTTAAAAAGAATAACTGCATCAATATATATATATGTTCGAATTCCTTTGGAATCCACTTGACAATTAAGTCACAAATTTGCTCGAGAATTTAAAAAGGCTAGTTTTTTTGGAAATTTTTTTCTTTGACAAAGTCACACATGCAGAGGTAAAATCTAATAATAAAATATTACCTTTAATATGCATAGCAAGACCATATAAATTAGAAAAGAAAACACATGATATTCTTAATGGAAAATGCCGGCATAACAGCACCGTTTTACTAATGAAATGAGAACCATTCTCTACCTTCACTTTTTAAATTGGTTACAGGAAACTTGCATAGCAAGTGTTTTAAATAAGATGAAAAATAATGAATTAAATCTCACGAAATTTCATGACAAAATCATTTGTCTTAAAATGAGCTTTCAGCCGTATCTCTTTTTTAATAATTTGTTTGAAGAACGCCAAAAAAAGGGAGTTCTCCAAGTAAGTTTACCGGGACCAATCTTGCACCGACTAGAAATGGTAATTTTGACTATGACTTGTTTACACTATAATAATTAAGTGTGCCCGTGTCAAGCTTAAACAGGTTTGTGTTATAAACAGGTCAACTGATTTATGCACGAATTATAGTTAATGACATTTACAACTCAAATAGAATATTACTGATACGTGAGACTTATGGTAATTCCCAAAGAGGGTTTTCGTGCTAGTCCCCATCCTCATCCTTTTATCCATAAAAGTAAAATCAAACAAATAACTTTTTCAAGGATCTTATTTTTCTTTTGAAATAGTCAGCATATCTTTTCAAATTTATTTGAGATTCTATGCCAATTTATTCCAATTATGTAAGATGAAAAAGAAAAAGGATGGAAAATCAAAGATTGGCTCGTATTTCAATTTGTCATGCGAAAAAAGAGTTTCCGAAGATGAATATATAGGAAACTCAGGAACGGGAACCTTTCAATAAATTTTGTTAAAGCTGCTGTTTTGTAATACTTTTAGTCAAATTATTGCCTTAAGTTTGATTAACCTTTGAAGGCGATTGGCCATTCTTCACTATTAAAACATGACGGCCACCGTTTTGCTAGCGATGCTTATTTTTAATTATAACAATTAGATCCAACGTAGAAGTTGAAAAAATAAAATAAATGATTGAATTTGGGATCCACCAATTTAAATTTCAATAAATTAATTAAGGGCAAATTTATCTCCTGGTAAAAATGAGTGGATGCAACCGGATAGGGTTAAAAAAACAAAAAGCCGGATGAGGTAAACTCACCAAGAAATTGTCTTGAGTTGATCTATCCAAAAATAATTAAAAAATAGGAGCACAGCTGCTTTCCACGGCAGGAATTGTTTCAATAAAAGCCATCCACAATACTTGCTCATTACTTGACAACAGAATTTTACAAGAATGTAACTAAATTGATAAATGCCCTAAAATCTACAAATTATCAGAAAAATTACCGCAACGTGAACAAAAAAAAAAAAGAACCCTAACTAAGAAACTAAGGAAAGAGACACAAAACAGATAACCGACTGCTAAAATTCATTCCGCTGATTCTCTGGATTCGCTCTATGCCTCAGATATACCAGCCGTGGGCACACAGAAGCTGAGCTATATCTTTGCCAATCGAGTCTGTCGACTGCACGTCGGGGTCTTTCGCAACGGCTTGGACCAGCTCTTTCGTTGCCAAGCACTTCTCTTCCGCATACAGCTTCTCTTGAATTTTCGGTGATTCGAGCAGAACTTGAAGCTCTCGCTTGCTGTGCCGTGTTTCCTCGTTTTCTGCAATTTAATGCAGAATATGAGGATTACAAGAGTATAAAAACATTATAGCAAGAGCAAAAAGCACTCTGTCCATGTTCAGGAAGAAAAAGAGAAGCAATGTTGCATTAAGATTTCTCAGGAAGGATAATTACGCCAAACAAAAGGATGTAGCACCTGAATTGACTGGTTGAGCTCAAGAATTCCAACTTGGGCCTGCAAGTATTTCACATACTTGTACGCCGCTTGCAGCATTTCGGCTGTATTCATCTTTCGGCCTCCCGGGACAAGCTTCCCAAGCTCGAGGGTCTTCTCGGTTATTTTCCTCCTCCTCTGCCGCGCTGCTAAGCTCTGCGTGGACAAGGTCTCCCCGCCCACGCTTGGCTTCTTCATGCCATTCTCTCTGCCTCCGCAGGAGCCGCACCGTTCCTGCTGGAAATGTGGCTCTGGCTGAGGGGGCAGCATGAGCTGAGGTGGTGAGAGGTCTACCGGTGGCAGCTCGTCCGCAACATACCCATCGAGGAATCCAGCAGTCAAGTCGGGGAACTCAAGGGGTTCCTGCTTCTGGCGTTTTGGGTACGGGCAGTACTCAAGCTCGTCGATAGGGAAGATGTCGGGTGAGATGGAGATGAGGTTGTCGGGTGAGGAGGAGAAGTAAGGGACGAGGTACTCAGGGTACGAGTAGTCGGCCGAGCAGTAGTCGAGCAACGGGTCGACGCAGGAGTCGGAGAAAGCGGAGCAGTTGTCGCCCCAGAGGCCATGCAGCTCCGAGGGGTTGAGCAGCGGTGGGAGGCCGGCGACACGGTTGAGGCGATGGTGCTGGAGAGAGCTCAGATTGGAGCAGAAGCTCATGGCCATGTTGAAAAGAACCTGACGACGAAAGACACGGAAGTTTTCATGGGCACCAAGCTTGAAGTTGCAATCTAACGATGCGTCGGTTGGGAATCAAGATAAAGAAGAAGGAGAGAGAGAGAGAGATTGAGCGAGAGAGAGGGAGAGATACCTGAGGAGATTCTGTCCTTGCCATATCCACGAGGTTGTCTCTCGCTTGTTGAATCGAAGTAGACCGAAGACTGTAGTCGCTAACAAACGTCGTCATCTGTCAAACTGTAACTTCTCTCTGCTTCAAGCGTCGGTAGTTATTATGAGAGAGAGAGAGAGAGAGAGAGAGAGAGGCGAGGCGGTTGAGATAATTAAGGAGGAAAATTAGGTGATTTTAGTTAGATCCAGGGGGAGTAACCACCGCAGCTTTAAAAGCGGTAACTTTTTTGTAGGGTTTTTCTTTTTTATTAATTTACTTCAATAACCGTCGCCCACCATCATTTATTTCGTTCTTGTCTTTGTTTTTCTGTTTTTATTCGATTATTTTATTTTTCCTTTGGATTAATGCGCCGTACCCATAAAAAATATGCAATTTTAAGTGAGAAGTAGCTCGTTTTTTCTTCCATGCAATGTTAGGTAAAAAAATGTTGGAAAGATTAGTAAAAAGGGGGATAGCCCAAGATGGGGTAAAATTTGATGGAAAAGAAATTTGTTTTTGCAATATCTTTTGGGACATTATCTTGAATATAAGGGAACTGCTAGGCTAATAATGGTCACTATTATTCTCGACGTTGGGACACATATCCTATAGCAAGAGGGGCAACCGAGAGTTCACGTATGGTTTTTTTTTTTTTTTTAATCTTATTTTAGCCAATTTTTCTGCTTCATGCAACATAACCCGATTGACTTGTCTCATTAAAAAAATAAACGCGTCTCTTTCCAAATAATGAGTAATCTTCTAATCATGACATGTTTGAGATAATATTCAATATGTGAAATTTTCGAAAACACAAAAACCATGTCATTTATTGGAGTACTACATAAGATTCCATGGAGTTCGGTTGGTGGTTGAAAAAACGGACGTGCTTGCATTGATGCGTGATGCATAATCTTAGTGTGTTTTTATATTGTATTAGAAATTTCTGAAAAAGAAACTAGTTTTTGGAGATTTTAAATAAATGAAAAAAATGAAAATACCGAGTATAATTTGTTTACACCGACTCTACATAACGAGTTTGTAGATAGGCTTTAAGGGAGAATACGATTAATTTTCTTCTAAAGAGAGAGCGCTACCAAAAGAAAAGGTTTGTAGAGCAAAGACATGATGGTGTATTTCTATCCGTTTTTGTTAACTAATGAAATTAAAATTAATCTGAGGTAGTGAATTTTCATTTTCATCTTACTCAAAGTACATGAATAGAAATTTCTCAAAAAGTGATTGTATCAAAAAGAATTTTACATGGCCTTGAAGAGTGCATTTTGGGTTGATGTCCGTTTTTCTAATTCAATATTTAGTTGAGAGAAAATTAAGGACATGAAAAACAGTTTTCCATTCAGGTAACTTATCACGGGTCAATTAGGACGGAAAGACTTTGCAGATTAATGTAGTAAAAAAAATTAATTAATGTAGTGTATGGAAAATTAACTTCTATGTTTGTAATATTGTGACAGAAAAAAATATATACATGCCTTTTGAAGTTGGCTTTTGTTTTGTTTTGTTTTGTTTTCTATGCAATGTATAGTTGAGCGAATTAAAAAAAAAAAAAATCAAACGACTCGACATGGGTCAATTTCAATGGAGAAAAACTGTTTTTTACAATATGATTTATGACTTATTTCATGATTATTCGTATGTTTTAAACTTTACTTGCTGCTTTAATCTTTTCTTCAATTATGAAACTTTAATTATCCCAGGGAACTTGATTTTCAATTCTATCTAATCCCAAAAAATTACAAAAATAGGATTTATTATTTTCACTTTAACATTTTTTTTTTAAAATTTACAAGACTTTGACTGGTAATTTTGGGTAAATTTCTATATTTTTCATCCATTGTTTAGTTACGTTACATACGGACTTTTTTGAATAAGGAGTACAAAGTTATTAATAAACTTTGCCCAAATGTGTAGTGCATAAAATTTTCTTTTTTCGCCTTACCCAAAGCAATTTATTTTAGTTTGATTGTTTTGCCATAAATGTTGAGAAAATTAATTTTTATTAAAAACTTAACACAGGTTGTATTAGAAGGGAAAAATGGTTGATGCAACATCAATTAAGAATTCATCTCGAATCCAGTGGCACGTCCTAAAATCTGCTTCCCATCCCAATCTTTTTTTTTTTTGTGATATTGAAATTCATACAAATCTAAGGCAATTGAATTTGCATTTCATCTTAGCAAAAGAATTACATAAATAGGAAATTCTTCAATACGGAGCATTTTTATAGTAATTATACTATAGAGAATCATCTACAGGGTTTTAAAAAAAGTATGTCTGCGGTTGATTTTGATTTTAATTTCTTTTTTTTTTTTTGTTGGTTCAAGGCTTAGTTAAGGGAATATTTCAGAAAGACATCTGCAGAATCTTTATGAATGCTTTTAACCCCTAGTTTGCGCGCTTTTCACGTTCAATTACCTTTCATCTGCTTTATATCTTCTTTTTTTTTCAATATTCATGTTCACGTTTTTTTTTTTTTTAATAAGCGATGGTATTTAATTTTCATAGTACTCAAATTCACTCGAAAAAAAAGAAAAAGATTGTCCACATGTCTAGAGCGTGCATAAGGGTTAGAATCCGATCTTTCAGCAATCATTAAATACTACATCTTTTTAAGCTTTTCACTTTTTAGCAACCAGATGGTTTTTGAGCCAGTTTTCATTGTCCTATGATTAGACTAAAGTTCAAAACTTCGAATAGCCGGAAAACAATAGATGCAAAAATTTTATGTGGGTTGGCAGGCGAAAGTTCTCAAATAGGAGCGATGGATACTTACCAAATTTCTTTCTATCTATGGAATTATAAGTAGCTAGAAACCTCCCCTTGTTTTTATATACCCCGTCACCCTTTTTATATCCGAAACCTTAAGCTTCAAATATCATGCCATTTGCGTAAATAATCGACTAGAAGAGAATGATTAATGACGTAATAAATGCTTTAGGGTTTTTGACTCGGTCTCCACTTGACATGGGGAGATAGTGTGGCCGGGAGTTTAGGGATTAATGAGACTTGGTCAAATTGTTTAGTCAGCAAGTTTTTCCTTACTTGCTACCCACGGTGGACCGACCACGTTTCCCGACACGTGCACGTAAGACAGTAAAAATGTTGGGATGCTGAGGAGTACTAGGTAGGGAGCCTTTTAACCGGAAAAATTACACGATCAATCTTTAATTGATAATATATGAATGTCGATTTAATTTTAACTTTTTAAATTTTGTCAATTTAGTTTGATTTAGTCCCAAACTTTTGTCCAAATCACCGTAGTCATTCCAGCCGATATTTGCCTTACCAATATGATGGTCTAGTCATTATCAACTATCCACGTGTTACACTATTATGTCTACGATTTTCCAGCGAAAAATGGTTATAAATACTACAATAGAATCTCGTGCAAATAGACTCAATTGGTAAACTTAAAAAGTTTATGATTGAATTGGTATCCGTATATTAGGATTACATCTGATTGAACAATTTCCCGATTTTAACTTGATGATTATGTCACAAAATAATAGTAGTAAGATAAAAAGTATTTGCCATAATCAGCTCAGGTTAGCAATGTTTAGGAATATCGTATTGACTTACACAATGCACTCCCAAGGAACTTGCACTAACTACTAATCAACTGGACATCCAAATTATCAAATGTTCGGTTTTGGCAAACTACTTAATAACTAAATTAAGAAAATTGTTTCTTCTTGTTTCTCTTGTTACATTGTTGTTACTTAGGATTATGGAAATTAGTTATTAGGATAACATGTTTTCCTCCATCTTTGGACACGACTGTGGACATTGCTGACATTTAATTTTAGTTATGTATGCATTCGGTGGTACTTGATCAAGTAAATGAAGGGAAATCATAAAGACCTAAGAATTTATTGTTAAGCCCTTAATTCTTTTCAACTTCCTATTAAATGGGCAATTTGGGAATGTCGAAAGAGACAAGAATCCCAAGGGAGCATAGAGGTTATCTATCCTCGATAACTGTTTGTTGTATGTCATTAGGAGATGGTCACATCTAATGAGGATTAGTCGAGTTCTCCAAAAAGTCTAAAACACTCATTAATATTTAAAAAAAAAAAAAAAAAAGACTACCCACTTCTGTCAAGCATCAAGGACATAATATCCACTCTCTATGTCAAGATAACTCCTAATCCATTACCTTTTCTCTTCATTCGTGTTTTACGATGGCTCAACTTCACAAAAAAAGTACATTTTATATGACCAACGTTACATAACCAATTAGGTGACCATTTATAGTAATTATATCAATTTTGTATTAAATGTTGAAACTTCTTTCTAATCGACTCATTGCTCTACTTGTCATTGTCACGTGACATGACTTCTATATAAAGTTTTTATTCATAAATTTAGTGGCTGTTTTTCATACCCACTTTAAGTGTATTTGAAGTAAAATTTCACGCATGCTAAGGAAACCAAAATGGAAATATTGTCATTTACGATTGTAATTTACCAATCAGAGGCACGGTTATTAGTTTCCTCCCAAATCAGAAACTGGTCTTCATGCAGCTTATGTTTTGCGAAACAACCATAATCTCTCTTATTTGCGCGAAAAGAAAGGGAAGACCAATAAATTTCTTACATCTTGTTATCTTATTTAGAATGCTTATTGTGATTCGTACCATCGCCTGATTCATCATAATTTGATCGGTTATGCTCATGTTATAAAAGAAATTATAGGTGCATTTCGTAAACAAATCAAAAGTAAATTCAAAAAATTAACTTGAGGTTTTGCCCTCTTTGATTCTAATCAGTCCAAAATTCCAATCCGACTGGGCTGGCTTCAATGAAATGACGGTTCTGCCCTTTTGCGAAAGAGTGGTTCATCGTGAATCTGTGATGGCTTTGCCATGATTCTCCTCGGTTTTTTACGAATTTTTTGTTGTTGCAAATTTTCAAGATTTTTTTTTCTGTTTGATTTATGTTGAGAAAGAATAGGAAAGAGCCAAATCAATTTACTAAACGTTCTTTGGTAAATGAATTTGATGCTATCCATCATCAACATTAAATTGTAATTATTTTGCCATAACGAGGAAGCTATAGTTCTGTAAATAGTCCCAAGCTCATAAAAATTTTATCAACCACTTTATGTTGGTAATTTGTATTAATAGTTAATAAAATATCAAAATGGAACGATTGTGTCTGCCAATCCTTTTGTTTATATATTTGTGAAATTTGTAAGCACATCACTTACATACTTTTAGGATTATGGCTAGTTAAAAGAATCATCTCAAAATTACTTTTCTCTTTTTCCTCCATTTTTCCGAATTTCTGGTTAGTGGGGTCACTAGGGCCACAACCTTTGCCAGCCACAAGCAAGGGCATGCCATGTAGAAAGAAAAGAAAAGAATTAATTAAATAAAAAAGTTAAAAGATTTCTCTAGATGACGTTGTATTGAGCTTGTCAAACACATCAAATCACCAGTGTACTGCATATGATAGACGGCATTAACTAGACCGTCACGTTAGTGATTTTTGATTAAAATAGACCGGATAGACTATATTGAAAAATCGTCAAAATGTTTAAAACTAAAATGGTCAAACTGAAAAATTTATAACCGAATTAATGGCTGTACAATAGGTTTATGACTTTTTAGATAATTTTTCTATAATTGACTAATGTTGAGTCGATTGGATTTTCTTTTAATTTTCCAACTTCTTTAAACTAAACATTGCGCTGAAAAGAAAAGAAAACTAAACAAAATCAACTTTTAAAGTCTGTACAGTTAATTTTTCACAAAATTATAAACATAAAAGTTAATTTTCGACGCACTACATTAATGTAAATTTTGTTATTAAACTGCATTGTCTTTTCCCTTCCTAGTTGACCCATGTTGAGTTATCTGAAATAAAAAATAAAAAAAAAAGAAAATGTTTTTCGTGTTCTTGATTTTTTTTCAACCAAATATTGAATTAAAAATCGACATCAACCCAAAATACACTCTCCAGAGTTCAAGAGATTGCTTTTCATGTACGCGGGTAAGTGGAAATGCAAATTCACTACCTTAGATTAATTTGGATTTCATTATGTAAAACAAGGCTTGAAATAGCAATCAAATTTGTGAAATAAATTAGATTTAAGATAAAGTCATAAATGATATTGTAAAAAAATGATTTCTTTTCCATTAATATTGACCGTCTTAAGCTACTTAGAAATTTCTAATCTTGTCAACAAATTTTGGCTAATGTTGCACCGAACAATAATTGAACTACTGCTCACTAAACATCGCATTCTTTTGAAAAATTCGACGAATCAATTCAAAGAAAAACTTTAAACAAAAAATTAATCAAATGAAAAAGATAATAAAGACAAGACAAGAAAGAACAACAAGCTGTTTAATGATTCCTATGTGTAATAGGCCAAGAACTTAATTAATCGCAACATACAAAGAAGAATACTCAACGATTTGAACGGAATGCTTTTTAAGAACGAGGAAGACTCAGCCGTCGTTTATCGAAATAAAGAGAAACCCTAAAAGATTTGCCCTAGCTATGTTGGTTACTCTACCTCGACCCTAACTAAAATCACTCTTTTTCCTCCCAAATTATCTCAACTGCCTCCCCTTCATCTTTATCTTCATTCTTAGCTGACGTATAGTCAAGTGCATCTTCAAGCCTGCTGTGCTCGAGTGAAAACTTCCATGTCTTCTGTCGGTAGGTTTCTTTCAACATGGCTATGAGCTTCTGCTCCAATCTGAGCTCTCTCCAGCATCACCTAAATCCGACCACCGGCCTCCCGCCCTCACTCAGTTCCTCCGCGTTGCTGTGGCTCTGCAGCAACTGCTCTGCTTTCTCCGACCCGTGCGTTGGCCCATTGCTCCACTGCTGCTCCGGCGACTGCTCAATGTTGAGTAACTTGACTTTTCTTTTTTTCCTAATTTTATCGACATTCTTTCAACTTAACATTGCCTTGAATAAAAAATGAACTGCTTCTCACTAAACATTGCATTCTTTTAACAGATGTGGTGAATTAAGTCAAAGAAAAACTTCAAACAAAAGATTTGTTCAGTGAGAAGGAAAACAAGGACAAGAAAGGGCAACGAGCTGGTTAAAAGAATTGAATGTGGTGATACGCCAAGAACTTAATTAAGAGCAACATCTAAAGAAAAATACTCAACAAAATTGTACGGATTCATGGAAGGTTTTTCGAGAATGAAAAAATGTAATGAAGAATAATGCCAGCTTAGGTTTATTGCGTCAGAGTCCCACTATTTTTCTAGTCTGAAACTTAGGTTTCCTGTTTTATCCGTACATAAAAAAAAGACAAGAAAGGCAGAAAGATACTCCAATATGTGTAAGGCCTAATTAATCAAATTTGTCTTAATTTTTTTATTTTTACTTTTTGTCAAATAAATTTCAAATTGAGTTCTTTTTTTTTTTTGGTCGTAAAATTTCAATTGAGTTGAATAGATGGAAAGATAGAAGATCAACCCTACTTGCCTGGGGAAGATGCCTTAGAGGAGAAGGTATTTCATATAATGGAAATATTACATGACAGTGACGCATGATATAACTAGCCAATCATATACATATATTTGTATGGTATTGAATAGAATGAGATTCATAACAATTGGGGAGTGATGGATGGAAGGTCACACGTGTTACTCTTGCCATGTGGTGTATTTGTAAATTATGTTTGCACATAGCTGGCAATACGAGAGAGAAGATTAAGAGTTGGCCTAGATCCATGGGTCATAAGAAGATATATGGGTAAAGCTATCAATTTAGATGACGAATAAGTGTGGGTATGGGGGCACTAACATGATAAATCAATATGAAATAAGAAAATCATAGATTTTCATTGAGGCAAAAACACAATAAAATGTCTTATTGGTTGGAATAGTTTTAATGAATAGTCTTACAGATCTGCTTTACAAAGTTTCACTTTTTTTTTTTCCCAAAAACACCTAAAGCTAGTAATCATTCCTTTTTGCACATATAATCAAATAATTCAAATTTCATCACTAGTCTGCAGTTATTGCTTGTTTGAATTATGGGATAATAAGGTGAAATCAAACTTTCGATCTATAATACTAATCACTAATAAAAATGTGACTTTGCTTAGTCCCTCAGCATTCACAAGGCAATTTTTTGAAAGTGATCATAAAGTTTTCATTGATACCATTTGACAAGAGGGTATTTGCAATTGGCGTTTTTATTATTTTGTCTTTGACATTGTTTCCCTACTTCACATCAATTTGGGATGGAGTTTGTCATGGACCCATAGACCTCAAAATAACATTGCTCATGAGCATGCAAAATGGGACTTCATTAGATAGGAACTACTTTTTCTTTTCTTTTTCTATAATCTCTCCTTTAGAGTTAAAAATACAGTATTAGTAATAATGTTCATTTAGGCACGGGCTCTTCTTTGCAATATTCTCATTACTTTGTTGGAATGGAATGTTTCCTTCAACAAAAAAGAAAGAAAAATGAAAAAAAAATAAGAAGACAAAAAAGATATTCATGTTATGAAATACATAAATGAATAAAATACATGAATGAATATTCATTATATTCATCTTATCTAATGTACTTATTATGATACATTTGTATAATACTTTCTAAGTACATCTCCCTATACAACGAACGTCCATCTCCTTTATCCAGTACATGTATCATTCGATACATTGATATTAATGATAAGTACATTCTTGTTCTCTTATAAATAGGAGTTTAGTTTTGATGTACGATATAACACAATCACAATAGTGACAACGGTGAGATACTGGAAATAAAACTCTTTTCTCTGGCTTTCTCTACTATCTCTGGTGTAACGAATAAAATACATGAATGACTATTCATTATATTCATTTTATCTAATGTACTTATTATGATACATTTGTATAATACATTTTAAGTACATCTCCCTATATAATGAACGTTCATCTCATTTATCCAGTATATGTATCATTCCATACATTGATATTAATGATAAGTACATTCTTGTTTTCCTATAAATAGGAGTTTAGTTTTGATGTATAAGAACAACAACAGAACAATAGTGAGATACCGGAAATAAAACTCTCCTATGGTTTTCTCTACTATCTCTGCTGTTCACTCGTTTTCTCTTCTCAATCTTTTACCTATTATATATTCGCAATGCACTATTTTACAATACGTTATTAGCACGAAAATCTACCGACTGAGTAAGTATATTTTGCAATGTAAGTATTCTTTTTATTAATCAACTTATACTTCATCTTCTTCTATCAATTCTTTATTTTTATTTTTCTTGGCTCGAAGCTAATTTCAAATCTAAAAGTATCCTTCTTCTCCGAAGTGGTGGTGAATATTTAGAAATCCTTTTAACTAATAAGGATTTATTTTTGCAAGGATTATGGCAAATATTAAAAAGCCCAAATTTCACATCTTGGAAGTGAGTGGAAAGAATTATCTATCCTGGTGCCTTGACATGGAAATGCACTTCCAAGAGTAAGGTCTCACTAATACAATTACAGAGGATGAAACCTCAAATGAAAAGGATAAAGAAAATGCACTAATTTTTATTCATCGCCATTTGTACGAGAGCCTGCAGACTTAATATTTATCCGTTCGAGACCCTCATATCTTGCGGATGAGGTTGAAGGATAGGTATAATCATACAAAGACTGTTATCCTCCCTCAAGCACAATATGACTGGTAAAATCTCAGACTGCAAAATTTTAAATCAGTGTCTGACTATAATTCCGCTTTATTTGATATTGTTTCTCGACTTGAGTTATGCGGTATCAAACTCGCTGATGCAGAATTCTTAGAAAAAAAACTTTCTCCACCCTCCATGCTTCAAATATTGTATTGCAACAGCAATACCCGGTAGCGTTAGTTTGCCACATACTTTGAATTAATTTATGTGTTTCTTACTGTTGAGCAAATTAATGGATTGTTGCTCACAAATCATGATCTTAGACTTGCTGGCTCAAAAGTATTGTCTGAAGCACATGCTAACTTTGAGAAAAATACTAGTTATTTTAAGGGCTATAAGCGCAGGCAAAAACATAATCCTAGAAGGGATGACAAGAAATTTAACTGCCATAGGAAATCAAACTTTGGCCTGAATCATGACAAAACAAAGAAGCCAAAGAAGGTGATTAATGAAAGTATTTGTCATCGATGTGGCATGACTGGGCACTGGTTATGTACCTATCGTACGCCAAAATATTTTGTTGATATATACCGAGTATCTTTAAAAAATACGGGCAAGCATGGTGAATCTCATGCCATTGAAATCAATTCTAGTACCATAACCACTGTTGAGGCCAATAATATTTCCATTGGTGGGACTCCTCTTGCTCCTGAAGTAGCAAATGCATCTCTAGATGTCTTTGATTTCTTTGAGGACCTCGATTACTTTGATGATGTATCGGATTGGTGGATGATGATTTGAACTTCAAATTTTATGATTCTAATAATTTCTTTTTAGTTGTTTCGCTTTAAATATATATATATATATATATATATATATATTTTATTCTTCCATATGGTTATGAAATGCTTATGAATCTTATATAATATTTATTTGACTTTATAACTAAAATGCAAGATTGATTAGCCCTAGAAGTGGTTATATGGCTCAATTGAGGGGAAGATATTATGAACTATGCATTGATATGTGGTGAGTTCACAAGATGCAATATTGATTAGCTCCAGCAGTGGCTATATATGAACTGCACTCTTTTTTTTTCTTTCTGTCCGGTTTTTTCCCTTAGGGCTTTTCCAACTTAATGTTTTTACGAGCCAATTAATGCATCCATAAAATGGAGAGATCATAAAGTTTGTACTTTGCATTCTTTTTCCCTTTTGTTCGGTTTTTGTCCCACCGAGTTTTTCTAGCTTAAAGTTTTTAATGTGGCAGTATTATTTGATGCACATTCGTAATGAATACAATGAATATTCAAGGGGGAGTGTTATGAAATACATAAATGAATAAAATACATGAATGAATATTCATTATATTCATCTTATCTAATATATTTATTATGATACATTTGTATAATACATTCTAAGTACATCTTCCTATACAATGAATGTTCATCTCCTTTATCCAGTACATGTATCATTCGATACATTGATATTAATGATAAGTACATTCTTGTTCTCCTATAAATAGGAGTTTAGTTTTGATGTATGTCGCGACCTCTTTTTTTGAGCGCCCGATCAAGGATGAGCGCCTTGCGGAGGCTAATGGCTCAGCTAAAATTAGTTATGCTCGGATTCTCCCAAGTCCTCCAATTCACGACTTTAATGGTCTAAGTTTTTAACCTGTAAATCAATTTTTAAAATGGAGTTGCCACTAATCGATTTGGGGTAGGTTGATTAGAAATCCAAGTGAAGTATCGAGAGAAATACTCATTCCTACGCAACCAGCAAAATTAGGATCGGGAACTTGATTACACTAGTTAATTACTAATGTCCTTTCGGTACCTAATTTTGTTTAAACCTTGAGGTTTTTTGGATATTCAAGGGATTTTTCATGCATTTTTGGGAGGAAAAACATTTTTGAGTCTTTTTCTAATTTTTTGGACATAAAAGGGATTTTTTTTTTTGGATTTTTTGGTATTTTTGGAAAAATACAAGTCTTTTTGGCTTTTTCTTAATTCTTTTTGCTTTTTCATGAATTTTGGCTTTTTCTTTTAGATTTTTGGCATTTTTTTTGGAAAATATGAAATATTTTTGATTTTTTTATTTTTCGGAAAATAAAATATTTTTTAATATTTTTCAATATTTTTTGGTTTTTTGGAAACTAAAATATTTTTTAATATTTTTTGAAAATAAATTATTTATTTATTTATTTAAAATATTATTTAAAATAAAATTTAAAAAAGGCTGACCCGGCCGGATCCGCAGGTTGGGTTTGACCAGGGCCAGCGACTCGAACGCGGGCGGGCTTGAAACGTGGGCTCGACTCGAAATTTTTTTTGTCTTTTTGTCTTTTTGTCTTTTTTTTACTTTATTGAAACGGCGTCGTGGCCGAGCGTTTGGAGATGCTTGGCCCGGCCCGACGACCTCGAGTCGACAACTTGCTTCTCCTGTCGAAACCCTACTCGACCTGATGACACGGCTTCATGGGAACCCTAGAGATTTGGCAATCCGCGGGGTTGAGGGAGGGTTGGTTGGGATGTCATCGGGTGGTGACTCAACGGTAGTGATGCGGCGGATGGTGGCTAGGGTTTCGGCGATGATGACGGGCAGCTACTGGATTCTCAAGAAGCAGCGATGACGACAGGCGGCTGTTAGGTTCACGGGAGGAAGGCGGAGCAACAATGACGACACGGACGAGCACGACCGTTACCTGTTCGCGATGAGGGCACAACAAAGCGGCTTCGGGGACGTCTTTGTCAGGTGGTGAGCAATGATGGCGAGGAAGTAGCGGCTTGGTGTAGCGATGGCGTCGAGGCACGTCTCAGTCGCGACGATGGTGTCAGGGGGAAAACAGCAAGGAGCGGTGGTCGTGACGGGTCAGCGACGACGAGTCTTCGGCTCCTCAGATTTGGTCCTCCGGAACCTCCTCTCTCCGGTTTCGACTTTCTACGGCCTCAGATTCTCCGGATCTGGCCCTCCTCTCCGATTCCTTTCTCACTCAACCTCCACACGCTCAGATCTCTCCCCTTCGGGCTTGCTTGCCACCGGCCTCCCTCGAAGTCTCTCGGAGGGAGGTCGTTCGAGCTCGCTACTCGATTTCTCTCGCGTACTTTCTCTTCGATTTCCCCTGAAGTCTCTCAAGGGAAGATCTTCGAGTTCGCCGTGTCCTTCGATGGAGCTTGTGGCATGCTATTTATAGGCGAGGGGTGGCTGGTCGACGAAGTTTCGACTGTCGGTCTTCGAGCATCGAACGGTCCTCCTCGGTTGAACCGGCGTCCCATCCGAGCTTATCTAGCGAAGCGTGCTCGGCATTGATGGTGCCTGAGATCTTATCCTTTTCGGTCGATGTCGGCCTACTCTCCTCGACCGTAGGCCATCCTTCGTGCGTCGGTGTCCTCTGTGCATGTGAGTTGCAGAGGCGTAGGGGAAGATGGAAGAAGGAAGAAGAAGAAGAGAAGGGGCTGGGCTGGTTTGCGTAGGCCGTGCCATGGGGCTTGTGTGAGAGAGAAAAGAGGGGAGGGGCTGGGCTCGAAGGCCCAGCCCTAATGGGTTGCTTCTTTTTTGCTTTTCTTTTTTATTTATTATTTATTATCCAAAAAAGGCAAAAATAAATATAACAAACTAATTAATTAAAAAAAATGAAATTTAGGCGTCAACAATGTACAAGAACAACAATAGAATAACAATCCCTAATTAGTCAAATTTATCATAAAACGTACCCAAAAAAAAAAAAAAAACAAAAAAAAAATCAATTATAAATGCATGTGAAGGATGACCGAGAGGAGGAGGTATTTCGGGATGGATCTACAAAGCGACACATGAAGTAATCGATCAATTAAGAGCTAGATACATACGCTCTTGACATTGAGCAGAACGAGATTCAGTACACGTGGGCAATTTCATCCGGCGTATCTGGGCTACACGAGGGAGGGATATGAAAAGTTCTGGGCCTGGACCCATTGGGCCATAAGAAGATAAATAGCCAACTATTGATTTTGACATGGGCAAAGCTATCCATATAGAAGAGGCCGATAGTTCTGAAAAGAACAAAAAGCAAGAGGCCGAATCTGCGATCTCTCCCATCAAAATCCCAAAGCCCAGTTTACGTCGAGTCAGCTTATTTCATGGAAAAATGAATAATTTAATTTTTTTTTTTTCTAAAAATAATCACTTGCATTACTTGAGATAATTAATCAATGAAAAATATTTTCAGTATCGTGAAGAATTTATGTCTTAATATTGTTGTGGACGATGAGATTGGTCTCCAAAGTCTAGTCAGCTCAATCTAACCTTCAACACCTAAAATTCAGATTTTGGCTGCCTTAATCAGTATGCGATCATCACACGTTTCTTTCCTTGGAAATTTGCCTTGACGTGTTGTGTTAATCTCCACTTTACCAGGCAATGTTGATTGGCCATCTTGAGAACTCAAACTATCATTTTGATAATATTTTGCCATTATGAGTGTAACAAAGTATGGTAAATGTGGCGTATTTGGGCAGGATGAAGAAAACGGCATCATAGCAAGAAAACTAAAAGTCCAACTTGGCAAGCCTGCCTTGATTTTTTTTTTTTTATTTTTTTTGGGGGGGCTATATTTTCCGTCGATTACTTCCTCCAACCACACTTTTATGATTGGTGTATCACAACCATTCGTATCACTTATATCTATATTTAGTAAATTTTGCATGTGGGTGATGTCTACAATTGCAAAGATAAGAACGGTTCTATAATTTGAGTTTTGTCTTGTAGTATGAGGACAGAAATTATAATCTTGACAATGTGGGATCTATTTTCATCCCTGATAGCAACCAAGAACCTATGGTGTTTAGTTAAATGAAAATACTTTCCTCAATCTTTTCTAATTGGTGGATTACAAACATGAATATCATCCAAGTTAATATTTAGTTAACTATTCATGTGGTTTCTATTCATTACATGTGACCCTCCAAGTCATGGTTAAAATTTTTTTCCTCTGATAGGAGATGGAGGAAATACATAGCCCTTTCATGAATAGCTTAATGTAGATTTTGTGGAAATTGAATGGTGGAAATTGAAGATATACATATAATTAAATTTTCTCTCCATATTCTCCTCACGAAATTTTACAATGTTATCCATTTTACATGATCACTTTCATTTCCCCTTCTCTTGATTTCCTAAAATAGAACTTATGACGACATGATTATTACAGGTCATGTTTTCCTCCATCTCTGATTTGAGAAAACTTTCGCCAACCAATCTTTTAATAAGCGATGTTGGGTTAAATGACACGACCCATTCAAATTTAGTTTAATTCATATGAGGGTGATGTGGCTGATGAACATAACTTGTAATTTACTAATCAGAGGCACGTTGCACCAATTTTCCTCCAGTCGGGGATGGATAAATTATAATCCCATTATGATCATCGTAAAAAACTAATTTCATTCTCTAGAGGGGCAAAAGTTAGTACCACAAGCGAGCCCTAGATCGAGTCATTCACGTCTACGTTGAGTATACCTTGTGACGAGTGGTCGTCCCATACGTTTTCTATCATCTACGTGGGTATTTACTCTTGTCAATTCATATGCACCTGCCACGCTCGTAACAAGTTAACCATCCTCTATTTTATTCAACCATCTCCAAGATCGCCATGTGTCATCCTAGTGGAGTCTGTGGAAGTTGCATCCTTTCCTTGCAAGAGCCTCGTACCAATAATTATGATATTATAGATTGTCGCTTTTGACGTAACGCAAGTCATCAGTTCGAGCACTTTTCCCATCTTTGCTCCGATTACTAGATTTTGTGATTATTAGATGTTTATTAAACTATACGTAACCCCGAACAAATCACTTGTTAACTAAGAGGGTTTAGAACATATCTGCCAACTCAGTTAGGAACTTGGAAAGGGTTTCACATCTCCTTCGAATATTCCATAGAATTTTAAAATATCGTCATTTACGTCAATTATAATTATTACGGCGCTCTATTTTAATTTATTAGTTTCTCCATACCTCCCTCTGATATATGGTCTAATGTATGTTTGTTGCATCGAATACGTTAGCAATACTTTCCAAGTAATTTAGAGTTCTGACATCGACTCCTGCATGACATTGATTCCTAGAGAGTTCCATTAGAAGTTCACATACGAAATACATAAACTAAAACTCACGTCAAAAGGTGTCAACCTTGTTTAGGTTCAGTAGATAATCCCGGGTTTATCTACCACACTATATTTTAATTTTATCAATATAATAAAATATCAAAGTGGAACTACTGTTTTTGTCAATTTTTTATTTTTATATTTATGGAATTTGTTAGCACACTTAACACACTCTTACTTTCATGATAATGGCTATTTAAAAGAATCATCTCGAAGTTTTATAGCACCGGGCATTCATTTTGACGAGTTTAAGTTAAGATGGCTCATCTGCGTGATCTCCATCAGAGGCTAACACGGCGCCATATCAAGATATTAACCATGAATGTGGAGAAAAAAATAGATAGATATAAAAACTATTTCAATACTAGGAAAAATTTAAGAAAAGAGAAAAGCTTGAAAAGAAAAATATAATAAAACAGCAGCCGAAGAGAGAGAATATTAGTGACTGCAGAGGTCGCCCTTGGTCTATTGTGACCGTGGTTGACCATTTGCCTATTTGGGTTAGGATCGATGCAACCATCGTGAGCTCGAGGGAGGGTTGCGCTGCCCTCGACCATCCCATGCGAGAGTCTGTGCAGTGCTTGCCTCAGTTGACGAGGCTTTGCACGAGCTCCCATCAACCATGGCAAAGGTAGTCCCGCCTTTGTCATGCTGTGTTGAGGCCCACATAGATTCCCTTTATAGTGTTGGAAGTGCACAGTAAAATTTCTATACCTTCATACGGAGAGATTACCAAGAGAGAATCCAACTACAAGCCCATCAATATAATCGATTGAATCCACATTTACTTAAAAGTTTAAGCTATTGAGTTATAAGACAATTATAATTGATTAACTACTTCACACCATATTAATTTTTTGATATGAGACTTCTCTCAATACAACACACGTACATCTCAACATATTGTGGCCCTGTGATGATCGGCCTTAGTTGTGCAATAATTTAAAACGAATTATCCACAAAATAAATCAACTTTTTAAATACTCATTAATTTTTCACACATAAATTAATATTTTTAGATGCACCACCTATTTATTTATTTATTTATTTATTTTATCATGTAGGAAATAAAGTGAAAGATAATAATTAAAATATGTTTCCTGGTTTTGATTCTCGTGAAATTTTTTTCACCAAATGCTACATTTTGGTTTTATTATAGGAGATTAGGTTGTGTTAAGTTTGGATAGAGAATGTTAAATGCAAAAATGTCAAATGTAAGGGGAAATTTTATTGTCAACTTGTATATATGACTCTAACAATTAATACTTGGATAGCTCAAAGACTAATTGCTTCTGGACACAAATTACACCAGAATCTAATCAATTATGTAACCTGGACACTAGTAGTTGGATAGTCTATGCTTCAAACTCAAACTATGATGGAATTCAATCTACAACACAACTTGTTTTAGGCGTAAAGTTGCAAGCAAATCAGTAGCGATACCCGTGGATGGGAAACATAATGTTGGAATTTAATCAATGACATTGGGTTTATGGAACATTGAAATTTAATCAATGATGCTGAACTAGATAGAGATGCATGCCGGAATTTAATCAACGATGGGAATTTTGAAAACTATAGTTAAAATGCGATAAATTAAAGATAAAGTAAAGATAATTGTTGTGTTGTTTGGGGGCTCTTTGTTGAATAGATGTGGTATTTACAAGATGAACTAGTAGCTATTAGTCGGTTGCCTCTCCTTAGGCGCTACTCCTAACATTCTCCAAGTTTTTCATTTCTTCTTAGCACCCTTATCTATAAGCAATTGCTTCTTGACTTGTTGACGATGCTTGCACAACTTGCAAAATCAAATAAATAATGGCTTCATATTTTTAGACACATTTCTCGCAATAATTATTCTCGCTTGTGCTCTAATGCTAATTTCACTTAATCTTCAAATCTAGTGTACTATGCCCATAGCTTAACATGTAGTAATTAGTTACCTGGCCATCGACTCTAGAATTTGCTTCTAAAATTCCTTCGACACTCAACTTAAGTAGCCTCCACGAAAACTATTTACCCTTAACTTTATGAACAATATTGGGTGTTTCACCTATTATCCTCTCGTGGCCAGCATGTGATATCAAGGATAATTTTGGGTGTTAACATATGCTCCCTTTTAAAAGAAATAAACTTGAATTTATTTCTTCTAAAAAATACCTCATTTTTGCGTAGTTTTCCAAGGTGATCATGCCTTTCTGCCTTTTGACATCTTTTCTCCGATATGAATTTTCATTCCTTGTATTATTTCAACACGTCTCCTCTAATTTGGTAGGTAGCTATTTTCCTTTTTTCCTTGAGGCATCATCTTCTACTAGTATCTCATCTGAGACCCCATCACTGTATTTAGTCTTCTTGCCCTATTTCCAAATTCTCTTTCACAATTCCCTTTTGTCTTTACTTCATCATCCACCATGGCACCAAAGAAAGTCTTTTACATTAGCAATTTGGTTGCTCTCCAAACAGGGGAACATGTCAAAGATTGTCGCTTTTATCTCTTGAATGCCGTTGAAGGTATGATGGGTTGCTTTCTCTTGGGTCTTAGTCTTATTGATCACAACAAGGTCCCTCCTCCACTTGAGGTTTGCTTTCCTATTAAGCGTGAGACTTTGGCCTTCCAACATCGCTCCTTTCGAGACATTTGGTCTTCATTTTCTCCTCAATTTTCACGGGTTTCCCTCATTTGAGTAGATTTTCATAGATTGTAACTCCGACTAATAGGATGAACCAACCCAACTCTTTGTATAGGCGATGGGATTGAGAAGGCACTTGCAATTAGCATGCCTTCTTATGACATAAACCGGGGATTGGTTGGGTTTGCAATAAGCTTCTAGTCCCCTTCCACTAATTGTTTCTTTTTCTTTTGGGAACCCATGACCATCAGCTACTAGACATGTATACAATAATAGGCTTTAAGCTACTTGGTTGTTCTACTAAGCAATTGCCCATAGTTGATATTTCTTTCATCATCCTAGATGGAGTTCTTGCATACAGTAAGTTCCTTGAATGGTATGATAGAACGACTAATTATGTTGACAAGAAAGAACGTATCACTTTCCTATTATACTGCTTGTCAAGATACGTATTCTATTGTCTTGCTCTTAAAGTCAAGAAGGATTATCTGTAGATAGTTGCAGATCTTGCGCATAGTAGACATATTGCTCTTGCTCCAATACTTCTCGCTTCTTTATATGAGGGGTTTGCCCATGCTTCACTGGTAATGAAGGTTCAAATATCCCAATAAAGGTAGGGGCTTCCAAGCTTGACTAACAAGCGAGAAAGTTGACTTTGAGAAATAAAGCAAATCAATCACCGCCTATAATCACGACCCTATAAGAAGGTTTAACAACCAGTGGCAATCATGGCCCCACTCGGCAAAATTTGAATTAGTGGCATCACGGCCCCATTCAACACAACCTTTAAAAGGTGGTAGATCCCGGCCCGATGGACACGACCTCTAATAGGTGGTAAATCACGGCCCGGTTGGGCGCGACCTTTATTAGGTGGCGAATTACGGCCCGATTAGGCGTGACCTTTATCACGTGGCGAATCACGGCCCGATTGGGCGCGACCTTTATCAGGTGGCGAATCACGGCCCCATTGGGCGTGACCTCTAATAGGTGGTAAAATACATTCGTTTTTTCATCAAATTTTGACACTTGGGATTTCATAAAAAAAAGAATCCATATTTATCACAATCACACTCAATTTGCCACAACCAATCATCAATTTCAAATTCTAGATGCATAGCGGCGATCGGCACGAAATTCTCGAGCAACCGGGGTCAAAAATAATTTTTTCATTTTTTTATAAATAATAATATTTTAATAGTTTCGGAATATAATATAATATTATAAATTTCATAATTTCGAAACGAACGGCATGGGGCAGATGTGCGGCGGCGGCGGCGACAACGGCGTGCGAGTGGGTGCGGATGGCCGACGACGAGCGGCTAAGCGGGCGGCGAAGGGACGTGCGGCATGCGGCTGGCCTGGTCCGGTCGCACTCCCTCCTCCTCTCTTTCCCTCTCTCTCTTCCCAAACTTGAAGATGAAAGGTTAGCGCTAACGAGCAAGAAGAGGCCCCTGACTATAGATAGAGTCCAATTGAACTCCATAAAATTAATCCAATGTCACCACACTAACAACCTAAAAAGTTAGGGCTTTTTCAGCTGGATCGGAATCGATTCTATGATTGAATAGCAGAAGTGCTACTTAGTAGTAGAAACTCGGAGAGACAGACAGAGAGGGGACTCTATCATACCTGCTCACTCCTAGGATGAGAAGTAGGTCCCTTGTTTTTGGCAGGAAAGATAAAGAGAGAAGAAGGTGCCAACGAAATGCCCATCTCAATTTATTGAAAATAGAAATTGGAAAATCGGGATGTCACATTTTTCAATTGGAGGAGAGAGAGAGAGTAGAAACTCGGAGAGAGAGAGAGAGGGGAGAGAGAGAGAGAGAGAGAGAGAGAGAGAGAGAGAGAGAGGAGGTTTGAGTTTAAAGAGAGAAAATAGATCTGTAAATGAGGCATTCTTTGCATTTTGGAGGGAAAATGATATTTATACCACCCTTAAATCGGTTGAATTTAGCCATCGATTTGATCTAACGGTTGAAATCCCAATCTAATGGGGAAAAATGATTTTAAAACTTTAATTATCATTTGGAGGTGTTGGGTAATCGATTAGATGGGCTTGATTTGCAAAACCTGAGCTAAAACAAAAATTGCACTAAAAGGCCAAATTAAGGGTCAAATTATAAATTTACGAAATTCAAGGGCCAATTTGTAAAATTATGGGAAATTGAGGGTGTAGAAATGAAATTGGCATAGTATGGATCCCTGAATTGATCACTAGAAGTCTAGAATTGGCCAACAAGGGGCCTGAACCAGCTTGCCCCGTCGGCAAACAGTTGGATTGGTCAAGCCAGTTCGAGTTGGTTTGACCAATTCTTGATCGGTTCTTGACCAGTCTTGACCGATTCTGGCTAGTTCACGCACTTGTGGCCCTTGTGGGTTTAAAATTTATGCAATTTGGTCCCTCAATGATAAGATTGAATAGAGAACCTACTCGATTTGAGAGGAAATTTTCCAATTTCAATTTAATTAAGCCAATTAAACTTCATAAATGTGATCTTTGGACCTTCTATTGACTTAATAGAAAAACAATGGACTAAAATCATAGGTACTTAAGATTGAGCCTAAAGGGTTAAAATAAACAAATTTTCAATTTATTGGCCAAGATTACAAATTAATTGAAATTGAGTCTAATTAACGTTGCAATTGCCCTATCCAACTAATTACCCATTTATAAGATCACCTATTATATTCAAATTGACTTTGAATTAAAGTGTCAAAGTTTAGGCAAAAAATGAATTACGGTCTAATATTAAAATTGGACCTAAATTCATGTAATTGAACCTTAGTCTGGAATGGCTTAACTCAAATTTCTTCTATTGAATCTTAATGGCTAGATTTCTTACATTCAAGAAAATGAAATCTCTCAAATCGGGAAGTTCTAATGTGAATTTCTAGAAATCGACTTCGGATTTGGACTTAGTTTATGAAAATGAGCGAAAAATACTTGTTTGTTCGCAAGTCATGAAAAATCGATTTTGACCCTCTATTTAGGGCTTAAAATGGCGATTTGTCTTTCAACATGCCAATTTGTGAAATTGAGTGCATGAGTGGATTTATAATAGGTCCTAGATAAACTATCGAAGAAGGAACTATACCTAATTATTGGTGAAATGAAAATAACTTTATTTTTATTGATTTAAAACCTAAAATCGAAAATTTGAAAAATATGGTTCTTAATTGAATTTTGTCGAAAATTTTCAACAAACAAGTCAAATTGACACTAAAAGAAACATTTTTTTTTATTTTTTCTAATTTTTTTGGTAAAAAATTTAACTAAAAGTCAACCATTTAGTTGATTTTTCTTAAAATGTTAATTTTGAGCTAAATCTTTGAATTTTTGAAGAATTGACTTGAGAAAGGTGAAATTAAAGTTAAATGGCAATTTTTGGACAAAAAGTTAATTTTTGACTCGATATTGACTTTTGATCAAATAGTTGTTTAAAAAGTCAACTTGAAAGTCAACCATTTGACTTTTTGACTTTTTTTTTTTTTTTTTTTTAAATTCAAAAGCGAGCTAGAAACTATTTAAAAACAACAATGGAAAAAAAAAAAAAAATGAAAAACAATACTTTTTACACAATAAACAGGCTTTGTCGCGATCAAAATCTTGAATGTCGATTTTTTTTTACTTTTTTGACATATCGACTAAAAATTAGGTGTCAATAGCTCCAGTAATTGAGTTAATGCTTTTGTGACTAGTCTTCCAGCTTGGTTAGGAGTTGTATTATCATTCTTTGGCTTTCTCCTTTCAAACCAAATTCTTTGCCTTGACCTTCTTTGGTTTATGGGTTGCCATTACAGTTGGCTTAACCTGAGTAATGCAAGCTTGGGCAAGTTGCTTTTGGAGCAAATGCATTTTTTTCTTTCCTAACCTGAGTAATGCAAGCTTAGGCTATCTTTTAGGGGTTGAACCTTATATCAATTACAGCAAGCGGATCATGGGGTATCTTTAAAGTGTGTTGATGGTGATAATTAGCTATTGGCTTCATATCTTTATCGTCGAACTCTACTTTCCATTTAGATGGACTAACCACTTGAGGGTGAATGGGAAGAGGGCTATAACTAACATAATATTCATACTTTCCACTATGTTTTCCCAAAGTCCCAATGGTAAGATCTCCCTCCTCATATCTTCATTTGAATGACTTCTTAGTCACTCGTTAGGCACGAAACCTCTCGAAGGGTCCTGTCTTACATACCACGTGTTCTTTCTAGTTAGAACTATCAAAATTGCGTACCTCATTAATGATTATTGTGCCATATTGATTGTGATGCCTCTTGAGTAATACTTCCGTTGACAGATCAATACCTTACACTTTGAACACAATTAAGGGCCTTGATTCTTGCCAAATTCGAAATCGAATAGGTCAACTCTTTTCTTCCAATAAGCATGATGCTTACTAGGATAGGCTGACTCATTTGAAAGTTGTCCTACTCGAAATGGGACAATCAAGCTTGAGTTGTATTCCTTGCCAACTATCCTTTAGCTATATTGATGGTACTGGCGCTTGGGATTATACCCCTCTTGTCTAATCACCTGCTTACGTCTTACATTGAATTGAAGTTGGTGATGACTCCTAGGTATGGTTCTTGCTTTAGATGATATCATTCCAGTCATGATGGGGAAAGGGTTCATATCAACTTTCATGGGAGCTTTATTCTTGTCATCAACAAACTTTATTTTCCCTTACTTGATTGCGTCTTGAATGTTGCTTTTTAAAAACCATGCAATCATTGTTATTATGACTCCATGAATGATACCATTTGTAGTATCTCTCCCTGCCTATTCTTCTTTAGGAGGTATACTTTGCCTTTTGGTCAATCTTATCTAGCCATCAGCTTGTAATGGATCGAATATCTCTTTAGTCTTATTGGCATTGAATGAGTGGTAGATAGGCTCCTTAGCTTTAGGCATGAGGTTGGACTTTTCATTTACTCTAATAGGTCCTAATGCTTGACAAATGTATGGTTTATCCATAATCATTTTAGCTACAGCCACTTATGCTATGTTGACTTGTTCTTCATCTGCTTCTACAATATTGGCCCAACTAACATCTGCTCATCTACCATGTCTTTTGTCTTTTTCTTTGAGCAAGTTCTCATGCTTAGTATCTATAGGAATAGGGTTACCCAACCATTTTTTCTTGAATTTCAAATTCAAACCATTAAATATATGGTTCGCAAAGGTTTTCTCAAGCAAGGGGACCAAGCATTTATTTCTGGCCCTCTTAAATCTAGAAATGAACCGATCAATTGACTCATTATGTAACTATTTCATAATCGATAAGTTAGCCACTGACAAATTTAGGACACCTCTTTGAAACTGGGTATGGAACAATTTTTCCATTTCTTGCTATGAATCAACTAAATTTGGCGATAATGTTGTATACCAAGCAAAAGCAATTTTTTTTTTTTTTATAATGATAAAAGGAATAACCTTAGCTTTCAATGATCTATATGTTTTGCATCTTCACATTATGCCAAGAAACGATTAACATACTCAAAAGTCAATAGATCCTCTTCACTAATAAATAGAGTAAAATCAGTCATTTTGAAACCTCTCGAGTATGGTATAGTATCCATCTAATCTAGGTATGGCTTCTGTAGATGTTGGCTAGGCATGCAATGCCATTGTCGTATCCCCTTAACAATGGCTTGACAATTGGCTGATTTTGAATTAGAGTCGTATGAGGAAACTCTAGGATGTGTTACACAGTATAATTGGGTTGTAGTTCTTGATTTACATTTTGCTTAGAAGCTTGATGATATTGTTGTTGAGGTCCATAGAACTGTGGTTGTGGTTGGATTACAGGTATCAGATTTATTTGTGGGTTGAGCATATTAACTTGAACATGAAGAAGAGGTTGTTGCAACATTTGAGGTTGAACATTTAGAGGAGCTTGGGGTTGTATATTAGGGGCTTGTTGAGCATTAGGAGCCCCTAACTAAGGTACTTGTGGTCGAACATTTGAAACTCCCATTTGGGGTAATTAGGATTGAATGTTCACTTGTTGCAATTAGCCTAACCCTATAGTTGGAGTCATTAAAACTCCTAGGACCTCCATTGTGACTGACAACACATTTGTTTGAGGTACCATAAAGAGATTTGGTTGAGTTAAAGCTAACCCAATGGCATTCTTAAGTAATGTATTCTATTAAGTCACTAGTGGGATGATTACTATAGGACTCAGTCAGCATTGGTAGGACATGCGAATTAACAGACTCGTTGACTTGTGTAGCTGTCAAAACTTCTCCTCTTTGTAGAATCCTAAAAGGGGGCCAAGTTTGTTGGGGCTTCATGAATCATGTGTAGGTAAAATTAACAAAAAGAATGCAGCGGAAACAAATATATATTTTATACATGATTCTCCAAAGGCGTTGTTCGTGCATTTTAATCAAAAATCTGAATATAAAAATAGAGTTAAACGAATTACCTCTCGAAATGCGCTTTATACAAATTGGTTCGGATGTTCTACAGTTCGAGCCCCACAAATGTTGGACCTTTAGTTCAGACACACCAACAATGAACGTCGAACGGAAGAGAGAACTTTTGGATAATCACCACTATGATCATGCTAGCAATCTTGTGGAAACAATCTGTTGTATCCTTGATATATTATAGTCACGGCTTGAACGAGAGAACACTCTTCTTTATTGCGTCTCGAAAAACACAAGAACACACACACAAAAACCACACGAACATGCATACGGTTTTTCTCTCTATTTTTCAGCAATGAGCACTTATCCCCTTCACTCTATTTTTCAACCCTTCTGTCGAAGCACGATCACGCATGAACGGTCAACCGTTCATGCACGATGCTTATGCTTCGTGCATGAAGCTTCCTAATTAAAAAATATATATTTATTAATTAATTAAATGAATAAACAATTAATTAATCAATCCCCTTAAAATAAAATAAATAAATAAAAAGGACAATCTTTATATGTACAATTGGGTTACATTAACATGTATCCACTTTGGGCATGTGTGTGCATCATATGCAAGTAGACTCGTGACTATAATACAAATTAAATTAAATCTCATTTAATTTAATTTCAAATCGCCACAACTTGATTGCAGTAATTGCAAACACATTTACAACATTCTTTCTCTCTTGTTCCACGTTATCCTAATTGTTTATGGTGTGTGACATCCCTAGGTTCATCACTAAGCTAGTAGTAAGACTTGTACTAACACATTAGTACTCTCAAAAGAATTAATTGTCCCGATTAATCTTTGGGTCTTACAAGCCATGATTGACATCTAGCAATATGTCATGACTACCCATATAGTGTGAATATTTTAAGAACATAATGAACCTATTAGCTTTGACTTAAGTGTAATTCAATCCATCTATCTTACTATGTCCCGATTAAACAAAGATCATGGAATATTTGTCAAGTCACCAATTTGATCATATACACAAATCTAATTGACATGCATTTTATTCGAGACATAAACAATTTATTCTTGGTTACAACCTCGGCCGAAGATTTCAATGTAGTGTCATAATTAGATCGCATAGGACATCATTATTATACCTTGCATGTAACAAGGAGACAGATTCCATATTGCGCACACTTGCACCTTCGTATATGAACGAACTATGACCATCAAGTATAAAGACGGATCAACGACCCGGCATTATGTGCACTCGTGAACCATAGTTGTTCAACACATAAGTTAACACTATGCCTTAGGTTTAAGGATTATTTACACAAGACCAAAGCATGAATAATTAGACATTGACCACACTAAAAGCTTCCATGTCACTAATCATTCCATATGCGTCACGTTCAGTGAACTTGTCTAATACAAACACTCGTGTTCTAACTCAGGCATCATAATACCCAATGACATGTGACTCATCATTCCCTTAAGTATCCAATACTTAATAGCGAAGTTAAGAACACACTAGTCTCAACAGGATTATTAAAATCCACTCAATAATCCATTGATCGGAAACGATTTAAAGATTTAGTCTAACTATGAACCCGTCACATATATTTTTGACATCTCAATAATAGGTCTAGTTGCAACTGATCTTATGGAATCATTCATAAATATAAAATAATTTGACAAATGAATGAATATGATCACTGTCATTAATTAAATAATAATAATGAAAGTACAACTGAAATCCCTAATATGTAACTATTATATAGTAGCTTTAGGGCATACATCCAACAAAGTTAACATAGCTTGACCTACATTACCTAATGTTATTTGAGAAGTTGACGATATAGGAGCATATTCAATTGAAACAAGGACCTACCTTTTTTGAGGTTGAGCTGGTCTTGTTAAGACTCTATGTTGTCCTTGGGCACATTCATGATAAATATTGATGATTAAAGGCTTAACGACATTTGTCATTCGTCTGACCATATAACTAGCAAACTCATTTTGAGTCTCTTCAATTGTTTGCCTCATAGTAGCAAGCATGATTGGCGTGAGGTTTGCCTATCTTCTTTCTTCCACACGCTGCCTCGAAACATCAGCACCTTCCTCTTGGATTTGATTTGTTATTTTATTATTAGGAAATTGGATTGATGATGATTTAGCTCGTGCATTGTTCTTAGCCATTCATATTTGCTCATCAGTGGCGCTATTCAAGTTGATTCAACTTTGGGTTTGTGACATAACACTCTCTCTACTCAATAGAGTGGGTCCCATCGGGCGTCCCAAAAAGATATTTCACTGGTTTTGATTTCCATGAAAAATCTTTCACCAAACATAGTGTTTTAATTTTGTTATAAGAGATTCAAGTTTTGTGTTGAGTTTGGATGAAGAATGTCAAATGTAAGGGGAAATTTTTTTCTCAACTTATACTTACAACCCGTCAATTGATACTTGGATAGCTCAAAGATGTTTCACCAGTTTTGATTTTCATGAAAAATCTTTCACCAAACATAGTGTTTTAATTTTGTTATAGGAGATTCAACTTCTGTGTTGAGTTTGGATAGATAATGTCAAATGCAAGGGGAAATTTTATTCACAACTTATATAGACAAACCTGACAACTGATACTTAGATAGTTCAAAGACTAACTATTTTTGGATACAAATTACACTAGAATCTAATCAATGATGTAATTTGGACACTAGTAGCCGGATAGTCTATACTTCAAACTCAAATTATGTCAAAATTTAATCTATGACACATCTTATTGTAAGCATAAAGTTGGAATCTAATCAGTAGCAATACCCCTTAATAGGAAACACAACGTCAAAATTTAATCAACAACATTGGACTTGTAGAACAACACCGAAATTTAATCGACGATGTTGAACCGGATAGAGATGTATGCCAGAATTTAATCAATGACGGGAATCTTGAAAACTACAGCTAAAATGCGATAAAGTAAAGATAGTTGTTGTGTTGTTTGGAGGGCTTTTTGTTGAACATGCTGTGGTATTTATAGGACAAACTAATAGCCATTAGTTGGTTTCCTCTTCTTGGCCACTACGCCTAACATTCTCCACGTTTTCCATTTCTTCTTGGTACCCTTATCCATAAGCAACTGCTTCTTGACTTGTTGATGGTTTTTGTGCAGCTTGCTCATTAAGTAAATAATGGCTTCCTATTTTTATGCACATTTCTCGCGGCAATTATTATGGCTTATTCTCTAATGCTAATTTCACTTAATCTTTAAATCTAGTGCACTATCCCCATAACCTGACATGTGGTAATCAATTACCTAGCCATCGACTCTAGAATTTGCTTCTAGAATTCCATCGATGCTCAACTTAAGTAGCTTCTATGAAAATGTTTGCCCTGAACTTTATGAATAAAATGGGACATTTCACCTATTATCTCCTCATGGCCAGCACGTGATATCAGGGATAATTTTGGATGTCAATAAGATAATAACAAATTTATGCAAGTTTTAACCTCCCAATGTTTGCCTTGTGTTAAATCACGAAGAGCATTGTTAGATATGATAAAATTGATCTATATTGATAGAATAAGTAACATGATAAATTTAGAAAATTGTATATGCCTAAAATTTTTCAACAAAAATTTGCTATTGCCACTTATAGAGATAGCGCCATAAAGGTACAAGAGGTTTTGTTTGGCTGTAAAGAAGTAGAAACAAAAGCGACTGCAGAGACATAGTGCTTCAAAAAAAAAAAAAAATGCAATTATCAATGATGCCGACTCAGTCGGAACCTTATTTCCTAGTCTGAAGCTTTATATATTTCCTGTTTTATTTAACAAAAATGCTAATCTGCTAAGTCTCTCGCAATTCACAAGGTGTTTTTTTTTTTTTTTTTTAAGTGATTGTAATGTTTTAATCTAATACCATTTAACAACATGGTATTTTCTTTCGTCTTGGACACTGTCTTTCTACTTGCAGCAACTCGGGATGGAGCTTATCGTGGACCTGTAGACCTCAAAATAGCATTGCTCATGAGCTTGCAAAATGGACACTTCATCTGATTGGAATTATTTTTTCTTTTCCTATTAATATATCCCATTTAGAGCAAAGAATATAGTCTTTGTAGAGTCTTCTTTACTTTATTATGTTCACGTTGGTACTCGCTCTTGTTTGTAATAATCTCATCACTTTGTTCGAATGGAATGTTTCATTTAGGGAAAGAAAAAAATGAAGAGAAGAAAGATAATAAAGAAATTTCAACCTCTATGAACCATTATTATCAAATTTATCTCAAGTCGAACATGCAAAAAAATAGAAAATCAATCATGCATGCATGTGGAGGACACTTGAGAGAAGTTATCTTGTGATGGACATAAAGTGGCGCATAATATAAGTGGACAATCAAAAGTAATATGCATACACGCATGATATTGAATCAGACGAGATTCATAATACGTGGGCAATGATGATTAGTAATTTTATAGCGTGTTGTCAAATTCAACTGGTAGCATGTACAATACTCATTCGCCCTCAAGTGCTAACTACATGAGAGAGAGAGAGAGAGAGAGAGAGAGAGAGAGAGAGAGAGAGAGAGCTTGGACCCATTGGGTCCTAAGAAGTTGCCGGGCTATGGACCCATTGGGTAAAGCTATCAGTATAGAAGAGGCCGATGGTTCTGAAAGAAAAAAAAAAAGGAAGGTATTGAATCTGCGACCTCTCCCGTCAATCCCCAAACTTGGTTTATGTCAAGTCAGTTTGTTTCGCAAAATAAATAATTTAGAATTATTTATAAAAAATGATTATTTGTTTCCCTTGAAAAAATTGGTTAATGAAAAATCATTTATTATTGACAATAATTTATGTTTATATATTTTCGTGAATGATGAAATTATTTTTCATATATTTATTTTTGTAAGGAATTCAAGCCATGTTAGATTGGTCTCCAAAGTCCGGTAAACTCAACCTACACCTAAACTTCAGATTTTGGTTGCCTTAATCAGTGTGTGATCATCATACGATTCTTTCCTTGGAAATTTTCCTTGACGTGTTGTGTTAATCTCCACTTTCCCGGGCAATGTTGATCGCCCAGCTTAAGAGCTCAAACTATAATTTTGATAGTATTTTGCCATTATGAACGTAACAAAGTGCATCAAATGTGACATACTTGGGCAGGATGAAGAAAACTGCACTATAGCAAGAAAACTAAAAGGCCAACTTGGCAAGCCTGCCTTGATTTTTTTTTTTTTTTTGGCTATTATTTCTGTCAATTACTTCATCCAACCACACTCTTATGATTCGTGTATTACAACCATTCGTATCACTTAGACCTATATTTAGTTAATTTAGTATGTGAGTGATGTCCATGACGATAGACGTAAGGACAGCTCCAAATTTGAATTTTGTCCCAATATTTTATGAGGACAAAAATTATAACCTTGAAAATGTAGGATCTATTTTCATCCGCCACAAAAAACAAGAGCCCCTGGTGTTTTAGCTTATTAGGCAGCTTCATCCTATATTTCGAGTAGAGCAATGTTTTCCTCCATTTCCGATAGGAGGATACTTTCCTCGAACACTTTCTTGATTGATTGGTTATAAACATGAACATCATTTACATTTATGTGGTTTATGTCCATAATTGGGGTCATGGTTAAGGAAAAACTTCCTCTAATCTGAGATGGAGGAAATATATAGCTCTTTTGTGAATATCTTAACGTTGATCTTGTGGAAATTGGATGGTGGAAATTGAAAATAGGCATACAATTAGTTTTCTCTCCAAATGCTCCTCAAGAAATTTTCACATTGTTCTCCATTTTACACGATCGCTTTCAATCCCCCGTCTCTCGGTTTCCTAAAATAGAGCCCATGGCGAGGTGATTATTACGGGCCATGTTTTCCTCCATCTTTGATTAGAGAAAACTTCCTCCAACCAATCTTTTAACAAGAGATGATGGTTTAAACGACACGATTCATTCAAGTTGAGTTATATATATAGAAGGGTGATGAGATTGATGCCCATAACTTGTAATCTACCGATCAAAGGCATGTTGCATCCAATATCTTCCAATCAGGGATGGATAAATTATAGTCCGATTATTATGTTGAGTGTACTTTGTGTGAGCGGTCGACCATATGTTTTCTATCATCTACAGGTGTGTTTATTTCACGGAAAATTCAAAATTTGAAAAATTTCTTCCGAAAAATGATCAATTATTTTGCTTAGACACTTTAGTCAACGAAAAATATTTTTATATATCGACAAAATTTTTGACTAACTATTTTCATGGGTAATTTATTAATTTTTTTAAGCGATATAAAGATTATTTTTTAAAAAATATTTTCGAAATTTTAAACTTTTCGTGAAATAAACGGACCTTATGTGTCTAATTACTCCTGTCAATTTATATGCACCTACTATGCTCGTAACAAGTTAAACCATCCCTATTATATTCAACCATCTCCAAAGATCGCCATGTGTCATCGTAGCGGAGTCCGTGGAAGTTGCATCCTTTTCTTGCAAGAGCCTCGAACCAATAATTATCATATTATAGATTGTCGCTTTTTACGCAAAGCAAGTCATCCGTTTGAGCACTTTTCGCCATCTTTGCTCCAATCGAACTAGATTAGTGATAATTAAATATTAACTAAATATACTTAACCCCCAATAAATCACTTGTTGACTAAGAGGGTTTGGAACATATGTGCCAGCTCAGACCGGAACTTGGAAAGGGTTTGACGTCTCCTTAAAAAAATCCACAGAATTATCAAATGTCGCCCCTTACGCCAATTATAATTATTGTGACGCTCCATCTTAATTTATTAATTTCTTCATACCTCCCTCTGATATATCGTCTAATGTTTGTTGCATTGCATACGTTAGCAATCCTTACAAGTAATTTAGAGTTCTGACGTTGACTCATGCATGATTACTACAGAGTTCCATTAGAAGTTCACGTAAAAAATACATAATTGAAACTTATGTCAAAAGGTGTCGACCAGGTGTCATTGCCACGTGCAATAAGCTTGCTTTCTCGGTCACTTCACTTCAGTAAACTTGGCTCAAATTGATTGACTCGGAGTAGGCTTCATATGTTTCCGGGGGTTAAATCAAAACCCTGAGCCACGCATCTTCATTTGTAAACTTTTTCTCTCTCTTGATTTCATATATCGTTGTCGAACTTAGGTGAGCATACTTTTGTTCTAAAAGTTTCAATTGGTAAACAAGAACACGAAAAAACGTACATATTTTCATAGTAATCACTGATCCTATCCGAAGACTGCTCTTAATAGGGTGACAAAAATGTGGTGCATGTGAGCCGGATACAATGTGCAATCCATGATGTATAAAGAAACATCTGTCATGATGCTAGGGTAGGATGTCTTGAATTCATATATTTTTTGGCCACTTATTTGCCTTATTGTTGTATATTTGCAAGCTTAATCTTAAAACCAAAGTCCAGGCTCATGTGTTTAGGGGGGTGCCAGAAAATTTAAATATTAAACAAAGCCTTCATTGACGATTCAAGCACTTAAAATAGTTTGTAATGATCTTAAAAAATAGTTCAATTAGATGCAAAAGTGAATATACAGGATACGAGGAATCAAAGTTTTCTTCTTCTTCTTTTTTGGGGGTTGAAGTCGGCAATTTTTGTTGTAGAAGTCTATTTCTGTCCATTTTTATCATTTTTAAGTATTAAAAGTTGTACATATTAGAAAATGGTGCAAAATATCTTTTTATCATAATAATGATTAGAAAAATTGCCGCATTGGGCTCTATCGTTTTTGTGTTGGGTTTTGGGCTTGGGTTGCCTTTGTTTGGCTGGCTGGTCACCTTGTTTTGATCATTCTTTAGGAGGTGGCTGTCTTTGTGCTATTTGTGCCTTCTAGCTTTTGCCTTGTTGGCTTTTCCTTTGTTTCAGTACCCTTCCACTCATTATGCCTTGTTCGTTTTGAGTGTAAGCTCCGGTGTCTTTTGCTTGTACAAATTGGCTAAGCTTAATATAATTACTGTTCACAAAAAAAAGTTATATTCATAGTTATGACTCAATTTGTCAAGACTATTCGAGAAATAACATGGGTAAATACACTAGGGGCATGCATGACAACATTTATGTTTTTTTATTTTTCTGTTTTTCTGTTCCCTGGAACAGATTTGGAACATAAATCTGTTTGGTAACGCAATTTTATTATTATTTATTTCTAGAACAGAAATCTGTTTTAGAAATAGATTTGGAGCAGAAACTAGAAGTTAAAATTTTTAGCTTTTCTATTTTTGGAACGGAAATGAGAAATCAAAGTTTTTCTCATCATTCACTCTCGTCACCGCTGTTGCCCATTTGCTGCTCGTGGGTCGGTCACTCGCCACCGACCCTAGCCACCAGCCACTGACCGTTGGCCACCAAACGTCGGCCACTGACCACCGAACTCCGGTCGCTTGTCACCAACCCTTGGTTGCTAGATGTCGGACACCCATGTGTCGTTGGTTGCTCATTGCCAATCGTTGGATGTTGGAGGCTCACCACCAACTATCGGATGTATGCCGTCGATCGTCCGCGCTCACCACTGGCAACCTACCGCCGAACTCCGACCATTGGCCACCTACTGCCGGTCTCGGTCGGCGGACTCCTGATGTTGAACATTGGACATCAAACTTAGGAGGTTGGATGCCGGTTGTTGGTCACTAGACTCCGAACTTCGGCCGCTCGTTGTCGATCACCGGACCTCGGCATCGACACCGGATGTCGGACTTTGGACTTTAGTTGCTTGCTGCTAGTCACCGGATGTCAATCGTCGGTCGCTAGGCGTTGGACTCTGGCCACCAAACGCTGGTTGTTGCTGCTACTAGAAATAGAAATTTTATCCTGTTATCAAACGAATTTTTATTTCAGAAATAAAAATTTTGAATCATTATCAAACATGCTTCTTTGTTTATAAACTCGTCCATGGAATAAAAATTGAGAAATCAATTTTTGGTCAAAAATTAATTTATGTTTCAGAAATTTTGTCATGCATACCCTAGAAGTGCAAAAAATTGTGGTAATATTTTATTAATTTCTCAGTCCTACATGGCTCACCAGCGTGCCTAGTCATCACATAACACCTAAATGACATTGTCTAAAGTTGTAAATAGTGATCATTTAAATGCCAAATTTTGTTTGAAATGATCATTTGAGTGTCAAATTTTGTTTAAAATGATCATTTGAGTGTCAAATTTTGTTTGAAGTGATCACTTCAATGCCAAGCATACCGCATGGAAATGCCACGTGGACTGAACTTTTGAAAAAAAATTGCCAAGTCATATTATAATTTTAATTATAAATGCCATGTAATCAATTTTGCTGAAATTTCTCACCGTTGACATTTAAGTAATCGTTTTTTCTCCGATTTGGCATTTAAATGAGCTGATGAAAATTTTTGGCATTAAAATGAGTACCGTACACAACTCTTGGCATTTATAGTGTATTTATCCTGAAACAAACGAGAGAGGCAATCAAATTAGGGTGAGCTTGCAAGTCCAAAGCTAGGATCATTACATTTGATATCTCACTAGTCCTTGGATCGTTCAATGAATTTCAAGCAAGTAGTGACCCAAAACGGAATGAAAGTCGAAAGTCAAAAACACCATTGGATACTTTAGAGATCTTATTGGCAAGGGAAGAACCATCCGTGTAGTGCAGAAGCTATTCGACAAGTGCGTACATAACTTTATTTAAATTTTTTAAGTAGACATTAGTCTTCATAAGGGTAAAAAAAAGTTAGATCACCAACCGATTTCGATTTTTTAAGTTGCACACGGCAAGTTTCATTGCGATGTTCACGGCCCAAAAAAAAGAGAACCCTTTAGTCAACTAAGCTAACTTTCCACTTTCTTTCAAGAAAAGGAAAGAAGTGTCAAAGTGTCGACGTGAATACTGAGAGAAGGTCCGACAGCAATGAACATTCCCGGTTTTGATTTTGAATAATGACTGAACACAAAAGAAATTGTTTTTTCTTTTGAGGGTTGTTGGGACAACACAAGGGACCTGAAGAGATTGGACCACGTCGTGTACTTGGAAGTCCCGGGTTGACTTGAGTACAAGCAAAACCAGTTTCGTCTCCTGCTGGGAGCAATATCCCGGCGACGCTTACCTGGCATCAGTTGACTGGGACGGAGGAATTGACTCTCATCGTTCGGTTCGAATTTGACCAAAATGTGACCAAAATCAATGTATTTTTGGGATGATTATACAAGAAATATGGAGAATCAAGAGGGATATGAAGAAATTCTCAATCGTGTTTGAAGATCACTCTTTAAATTCAGGATAATGTAAAATAAATCAATTGAAAAATCTGGAGAAAAGACAATCAAAACAGGTGTCAGATGGATTTGACTTTATAAAGACATCAATAGTCTAATCAATTGATGGTATGGAATTGATAGTTAGGTTAGGCAATGGCTGACGTGGTATGATAAGCTAATGTGGTTGTTGATGTGACAAATATTTGTTCGTGTCCGACATGTATAGACTATGTGACAGTAGGTTGATGTGGCTTCCAACGAGGCATATATGCATTTGATCTGAACATATGAAAGGTGTCTGAAGGCACAAGGAACACCGATGCAGTGGCAAGTGGTGGCGCATGAGGTGATGAAGCATGAGGAAATTTCTGGATTTAACTTATTCGAGGGCGGTGAGCCTGGTGTTGGTTTGGCGCTTCCTCAAACAACAAGATAAGAATACGTGGAGGATAATTGTATTATTTCCGTGTGTTTCCATAACAAGAGTATATAAGATATTTATAAGCTTTACAAGATGACTATATGAGATAACAATATATTAAAACATAAATTATAATCAATTAGGGTGAATCAACGATATGCACAGTCAACGGGGACATATGCATGATTGTGGGAGATATGTACAATTTCCTAATTATTTCTAACAGTCAACAGGCGTTCCAAATTTAGAGGGAAGAAAAGACGGGAACAGAGAGGCTGAATATTGAAATTAAAGAGCAACTACATCAAAGCTTTCTGGGAAATCAGAGTGCGAATGGAAAACGTTGAAAGTGAAACGAGATTCACATTCAAAACTAAAGCTATATAACGCAGACATGAAAGGCAGTGTAACATCTCGAAATTTTGCAAACCCCAGATCACTAATCTCTAACACCAAAAGTTCCAGGAGAGGTCTCTCTCGGACAAAAGCTCGCCCTTACACCCACCGAGCGGCCTGGTTCTGGCGGTACGATGGGTTTGTAAGATCAAGGGACAGGCCACGGGATTGCTCGGTGAAAGGAAAACTGGCCCTCCCACCACCACGTATCCCATGCCGGCCGAGGCGGGCTATTTTTCCTTCGAGAAGCAACGGATCCAGCGAGGGGCTGCATTGGAATTAACATTTTTTTGTCCAAAAGAACATAATACCACTAGCTAGATGGTTATTGGACAATTTTCTTGTTTATTATTTTTCTATAATAAAAGAATTGCATCATGGCTTGATTTTCATAAAGAAGAATGGCTTTAACTGATTGATTTTATAGAGCCAAACAACCTCAGGCCTTCGCAACTTAGTCAATGTGAGACAATATAAAGATGAACCACATGAAAAACAATTGCTCCACATTGGTTACCCAGAGGACTTTATAAACTTGCATCTCCTTTACAAGTAAGACTCGCAAGAAGAGATTGTTCTTAGGGTTTTATTATTATTATTTTTTTCATTTTTACATTTTAAGAGGAATTGTTTCCTCGTAGTATTTCATGCTGAAATTCTTTTAAATAAAACAAAACAAAATAATTCTTTATGGCTAAAAGTAAACAAGGGGCGAGGCAGGGCATTTTGGGCGGTGCTCCATAGCCCTCCCCTATCACCACATAACATAGACACAGACGACCTACCCTTTCTCTCCTCTCTGTTCGTCGGCACACCGCTTATCGCCACCACGCCAAGTCACGTGGCGCACTACCACCACCCGTCGCAACCAGCACGACAACCATCCATTCGCTCCAATATTCCCTCATACCGTTTCTCCAACTCTACAGCACTCAACCTCTCTTTGTTTTGCCCTCGCACCAATAGAGGCGCCTCAAAATCGGAAGTCGCCGACCTCTGGCGACCTCTAATTCGAGAGAGATTTGCTCGTTGAGTGAATTTCTTTAGACTTTATGTTTTTTCTTTTTCTTTTTTGGATGAGCTCATAAGGTGCCTTCTAATTTTAGAGGATTCCAATCCTAAAATTAATAGGTATTGGATTATATCTCCATTAAGTAGGTAAGTTGACATCGTTAATCTATATAATTGACATATCAATTTTATTCATTTTTGTTAAAAAATTCAACTTTAGAAACCAAGAAAACTAAACAGGAATAAGAGAAATCCATCGAGGAAGATTCTTTTCCTTCCCTCTTTTTGGAAGAAAAGTAGATCTGAATAAGATAAGGGAAGAGATCCGAATGAATTGAAAAGTAAAAACAAGGGGTAATTTTAATTTTTAAAATACATTATATGACAATAGCCAACGTCATAAAATTATTTATGTAATGGGAATAAAAATAAAGAGAACTCAAAGTTAGAAATATTTAAAAAGGATTAATTTTGGATTTATTTAAATCAAATAGAAATTCATGAAATAGAATTAAAATTAAAAGTAGAACAAGAAAAAGAATTCGAATATGAACATTGTTATTTTTGTTGAGAAAAATTGAACCTATAAAAAAGTCAACATCAAGGAATAAAGACTAGACAACAGCACAGGATCTTATATAGCGAGAGATATTCTTGATGGGTTCTTCTTGTCCCAAGCTAGAGACATCTGTCATCATCAACTGTCAAGGAACATGGATAGGAATGATAGGCAACAACCTCCTGGAGGATAATTGATATATTGAGTAGCAATTAATATATTTTAATTTGCGGACAACTTATTAGCTTAAACTTTAGAATGGGGATCGGTGCAATTAGATATATTACTGAGTCGGAGCTTGGTGAGCGTGTGCATTTAAGCTCTAAGTATTGCGTAAGATGATTGGTCATTTTGATTTATATATTTTTTTAATATCCTTTTTCAAGAAATAATTTTAATAATCATTATCATATGGTAATTAATTTCGATGGAAGATGAATGATACGCCAGAACCTAATATTTCTTGAAGATCATGAAGTAACTTTCAATTGATTTCTTAACCACTGGTTGAAACTAGAAAGTTCAATCGTGATTTTAAAAGATTGCACCTTTTTTTCCGTAAAAATGATAGGTTTTCATCCTTTTATTATCGAATAACAGATGGTGTGAAAGTGCTTTCATACAAAATCTGATTATTGATTTCGTTTACATGATTTTGACATTGCGAAAAAAGTATTACGCTTGTTACGAAAATTCCTTATGTCCACAGATGATGACAAAACATTTGTGCGAACTAACATGGAAACGAAATATCGTCCACATACACAAGTTCATAGGTAAATCATTTAAATGATGTGGGATTTGTGCTAGTGGAGAGCTTCTTTATTCTGCAAATGGATAACAAAATACCGAGTGGAAAGTGCCAGAGCTGGAATTAATCTTTGGATTCTGATGAACAAATAAGGGATAGTTATCGTCGGGATGCTTGGACGGACTAGATACAAAGACAACAACTTGGATAACATCGAGCACGCCATCATACTTGGAAGGACCAAAGCACACCATTATATTCAGATTGAGTGAAATCAGCAAGTCGAGTGGACTGCATTGTAGAGGGACTTCACGCTATAGACAAAGTGGATGATACTTCATGTGCGTGGAAACAAAGACCCGACTCTAAATCAATTTGAATTCAAATTTAATTTGGTGCTTTGGAGCTAGTATCAGGTCTTTGTAGCCCTAGAGAAACGTGCTGAAAAAGTCAGAACAGGCTTTGCCTTATTAGCTAAGCAGAGTGATTAATCATCAGGCAAGAAGTTTGGAGGTATATGTGTCAAAGTGAGAGTTGAAGGTCGTCGAGGGGATTAAAACGCTCTGACACTTGTTCTTAGTCCTTCTGCTTATTTTTGAGAAAGACCATATGTAATCTGAGTGCATTTTCTAGAAAAGCGTTAACGTAATTATTTGCAAGAGTGTTTTGAGCTTTGAATAAGATATCAAAGGCTTCAAAGGTTAAACTAATGAACTCCAGCCTTGCTGATGGACTGGTAGAGTCAAGAGTGGATAGACCACGTGAAAAGGCCAATCCACCATAAATTGCTTTGCAAACTCTCCTATACCATTTTGCTCAAAAAAAAAAAAAAAACTCTGTTTTTGTACGGAAAAGTTTAAAAAATCCTAGAACGGCCACTTCACCCCCTCTCAGTTGTTCAGTCCATTTCAACGTTCACTTTGAATCTGACTTCTGAGTTATACCAACAAATCATAGCATCAAATGCAATGTGGTTTACGTTTTAACTGCCCAAAAATAGGATTACTTAAGATACTCGATTTGTCACTATAGTTTAGCCTAAAAAAGGAAAATCCTCATTAGGGTAGTCCTTTGTGGAAGCTAAGTTCCCAACCCAAGCAAGAAATCTTGATATCTCATTTAGACTTCGTTTATTTCATAAAAAATGAATAATTATAACATATTTTCTTAAAACTGATCGCTTGTATATGTTGAGATATTATTCATCAATGAAAAATATTTTCATTTTTTAAATATTTTTGTGAATGATGAAAATATTCATTCATTCATTTTTGTAAGCTATACAAACCATCAATTTAATAAAATGTTTTTTGAATAATTTATTTTCTGTGGAATAAATGAAACCTTTGATTTTAATTTTATATGTCGAGCAAACAATTCAAGCGTTCCAAAGTAAATTTAAGTCTTGAATAGTATAATGCTCCACAGTTGATCAACGATAGATAATCGAAGTGTGTTAGGTACAACAGAAGTCGGTTTATCTTTTGTTATATTTTGATTGGAATTATGATTACCTGGATATCTTGTCCTTTTATAAGGTTTATAAAAACTTTGCATACCAACACGAGTTCTCATTTTATTTACCCTTTGTAGAGAGGAAACAGCACCGCATTTTTAATAATTAACAAAATTGGCTGAAACAGGTGCACCTAATGTGAAAAATAAATAAACATGCTATTACAGTTCACAAACTCCCAAGTATAACTTCGGTAGATGCGTAATTTGAGATGGGCTAGATCCGTACCTGATTCAATGATTAGGGAATGATCGTTGAGGTAAGAGAGTTTGGACAAAATGCAACTTTTAGCACACATTTAAAATTACGAAGGGATAGCAATGGTTTGAACCCCACATCAAATATTGCTAGTTTGGGATGGACCAACACTAATTTTCCCGGTTGATTGGTGGTCCATGGTCAATCTGTCTATCTGTCTTATTCAAGATATTTCATGATGCTAACATTATTATTATCGTCCCCGTGACTGATACTAATAAGAAAGCCTCACAACTTAACTTTCCTCCTTAAGCATTGAGCTCAATCTCTTGGGACTCTTGGGAAAATGACCAATCTGTTCCTCTTTAGGATGGTCCCACCAAACACTACCGATCGAACAAAACTTCTGTGTCCATTGATAATTAGAGGTTCCGGGATCACAAAGACAGGTTTATTACACACGATCTGGTGACTTTTAAATGTGTCTCACCTAATCGATTAACTAAATAAAAAAATAAACCATACAATACCAACCATCAAATCAACATAGTCAATTGTTACACGTGGAAGATTTTCTTTCGACGAGCCTTTACATTAAATTTAGTCAATAATTATGCATGGAACGTCAGTGCCTCAAAACCAAGTTCCAGCTTGCCCACCTCGCATCTATAAAAGGCAAGGCAATGGGCTGCAAAAGTTCACAGCCGAACAAAGTTGTGGTGTCTCAACTTCACTTTGAACTTCAATCTATCCGCAATACAAAAAGGGGTTACATTGAAGCTCCAAAGTTTCGAACGCAGGTCTGAGATAGATGGGTGCCGTCGAGAAGATCCGCGAGAACCAGCGGGCCAAGGGGCCAGCGACCATCCTCGCTATTGGGACGGCGAATCCGGCGAACTGTGTGTACCAGGCCGAGTACCCACACTACTACTTCCGCATGACCAAGAGCGAGCACATGACGGCCCTCAAGCAGAAGTTCATCCGCATATGTGAGCCACACTCTAGATTACCCTAGCTACAAAATATATATTCAAGTTGAGAGTATCCTTATCCTAACTTCACAGTTTATTTTTTCTCATGAAATATATATAATGTGTTTCGCTTATTACACCCTTTAAGAAAGTCTAACTATCTTTCTTTTTGGATCTTATTGGTGGGACAAATTGCATTACTATAGTTTGCTTTGTTTTGTAATGAATCTGCAATCATTCTTAACAATCTTAGAATTGTCGAAAGAAAAGGTTATCAAGTAGTACATGTTAGCTAGCCATGCAAATTCTTCATTAATATATGCCAAAAAAGAAAAATGAACAAAGAAAATCTCCAATGCACGCATGTCAACGTTGTTCTTGGAAAGTAACATGGGAACGTCGCAGGTGACAAGTCAATGATCCACAAGCGTTACATGCACTTGACCGAGGAGCTTATGGAGAAACACCCCGAGATCTGCTCGTACGACGACCCTTCGCTCAACCCACGCCAGGACATAATCATCGACACCATCCCAAAGCTCGGCGAGGAGGCGGCGTTGAAGGCCATCAAGGAATGGGGCCAATCCAAGTCCAAGATCACCCACATAGTCTTCTGCTCCACCTCCGGCGTCGACATGCCTGGTGCCGACTACCAGCTCATGCGCCTTCTCGGCCTCAGCCCCTCCGTCAAGCGGGTCATGCTCTACCACCAGGGCTGCTTTGCTGGTGGCACCGTCCTTCGTGTTGCGAAGGACCTTGCCGAGAACAATGCCGGCGCTCGCGTCCTCGTTGTCTGCTCTGAGATCACTGTCACCACCTTCCGAGGCCCGTCTGCTGAGAACCTTGCCAACCTTGTCGGCCAGGCCATCTTTGGGGACGGAGCGGCTGCGCTCATCATAGGGTCCGACCCAGAGATCCCTGCTGAGCGGCCCATATTCCAACTCGTGTGGACTGCGGAGACCGTTTTGCCAAACTCCGAGGGCGCCATCGAGGGTCAACTGCGCGACGTTGGCCTCACCTTCGGGTTATCCGACAGGGTCCCCCATTTGATCGCAGACCACATTGAGAAGAGCTTGAAAGAGGCGTTCGATTCGCTCGGCATAAGTGACTGGAACTCCATCTTTTGGGTGCCTCATCCGGGTGGCCCAGCCATACTCAACCAAATCGAGGCCAAGCTAGGGTTGAAAAAGGAGAGGCTCCGAGCCGTGAGGCACGTCCTTAGAGAGTACGGGAACATGTCGAGCGCGTGCGTCTCGTTCATCCTCGATGAGATGCGAAGGAAGTCGGCGGAGGAAGGGCTTGCTACCCCCGGCGAGGGGATGGAGTGGGGCGTCCTCTTCGGTTTTGGGCCAGGCCTCACGGTGGAGACGGTGGTTCTTCACAGCGTACCAACGGTGACCCATGGGTGAAAGTAATTAATAATACATATGATATAATTCCATATATTGATATTGTTGTAATGTTATTTCCTGCTATTTTAATAGTAGGAAGAAGTTTAGATTGATTGATATCTAAATAATCGTCTGTGGCATTTCTTCTCCAATAATGTTGTAATGATTGTGTGCTTTCTTAATAAGGTTGAGCATTAATCAGCCCGTTGTGAAACTTTTTCAATTAGATATGTTTATCCTTCTTTTAATTTTTTTTTCCCACTTATGGACTTGTGTGTTGGAGTTTTAAGGATATAAACGATCAACGGAAAAGAAAATCGATCCAAGAGATAGTTGACATTGACAAGGCTCCATTGGCAAATTGCTGCACAGATAAGTGCGCGATATGACCTACGCTCGCAGGAACAACAATACAAAGTTCAACATTTATCGAGTGATATAATGAATATTATAATCATATTCAGGTTACTCAAATACTTTTAATATTGATCAAACATCACAATTATAAGCAGCCATTTCTTACAAAAAAGTATATGAATCTTAATGAGATATACACCAAATTTCATCATAAGATTTCACGGCTTTTAACACTCTTTTATTTACTCTAGGATGTAATGCCGAACACAAGTTGGCTTCATAATTTGATATCACGGTCAAGGCCTGAAAGACAAGATCCCAATATATGATGTGTGTATGTATAACCTAAAATTGAAAGTGCCCGACTTCAACTAAACAACGAAATTACTTTTCCCATAGTGAATTGGGAAAAGTCCAAACTTCGAACTTTCTTTTAAACAGCATGCTCCCATTTGGGTGGCACTTCTTTATGCATTAATTCGGATCAAGTTTTGTACACAAGCTCAAATTCAAGACATAGTTTTAATAAATCTTCATATTGAAAGGGTGTTTGAACTTACTTATAATCATTTTGCTGAACCTGTAATATATGTTGATACTCTTCCATAGTCCTATAAATCTCGATAGAATTCCATAAGCAACTTCATCTACCATTGATATAGGGGAAAATTAACCAAAAATCATAAACCTATTGCAAATTTTCCAATTCAGTCATAAACTTTTTTTTTTGTCAATTTAGTACTTAACTTTTTATAATTGTGTCAATTCATTCATTTAGCCATATTTGGTTGGCTAGCATTGACATGAACGTTGGTTGATGCTAGTGGACAATTTTTTTTTTTTATAATTTTATAATATTGTATTTTGTTTTAAAATTCTCTCTTTTTTCTTTTTCTCCTCTCTCCTTTTTCCCTTGCTTAGGCAAATAGCCAAAGGGGATGGCCGGCCACCGGCTAGTGGTGAGCTCACCCTCCCCTAGCAATGGTGAGGCAGCTCCTCGATCCATTGGCTGGGTGGGCTTGCCTCATTAGATTTTGGTGAGGTTGGCCTCGCTGTCCACTAATGAGGTGAGCCCTTTCCAGATTTGATGGGGGCTCGCCTGGCTAGTGGTTTTAAGTGAGCTTGCCCTTGCCTAATGATTGTGAGGCGAGCTCATCACTAGCTGGCGATCGGCCCTCCCCTCTAGCCTATCATCGAAGCAAGAGGAAGGAGGGAGGAGGAAAAAAAAAAGAGCAAGAGAGAAAAAGGAAAAAGAAAAGAAAAAATAAAAATTCAATAAAATAAAATATTATTAAAAAAATTGTCCATTGGCACCGATCAACCAAATTTGGTTTGATGGATTGAATTTGTATAATTACACAAGGTAATAATAAGTTTAGGATCAAATTGGCCAAAAAAAAAAGAAAAAGAAACAGGTTTATGACTGAATTTGAAATATTGTAACAAGTTTAGGACTTTTTTGGCAATTTCCCATTGATATAGTGGTGAACGAAAGGGTGGATGGTAGCAACTATCAATTTGTACATGTGATAGTATGGTGGAAATAATCATGTCTTAATAGAACATATGCGGTTACTATGAATAAAAAGGTGAGACTATGACTATCTTGGAAATTGTCCAAAAAATCCTCAATCTACTATATGATGGCCAATTTAGTCATACAATTTTCAATTTTACCAATTTAGATTTAAACATTTTGACAATTTGTTAATCTAGTCTTTATAGCCACTTTTGACCAAAAATCGATGACGTGACGATCTAGTTAACGACAACCATCCAAGAAGAAGAAGAAGAAGAAGAAGAAGAAGAAGAAGAAGAATTCATGTTACTCAATTATTCATCCATGTCACCGCATATACTTGCATACACAAATACGTCGTTTATGAAACTAAGTTCATCGAATTAATTTCAAACATATATGGAAGCAAAAGGACAATAGGACGAAAATCCTTCTAGGTAAATTCCTACAATTATATCAATTTTAAGAAAACAATACTGAGATATAAACGTCTCTCTAAGGAAGAGAGGGTACAGACTAATCAAAGTCACACCTCCATGGGAATAGCACAGAGAGGCGTTGCCTTTTGCAATGTGATCCCAAATTTCTCAGTCATGTCCATCTCTTCAGGCGTCACGCCCTCCTCAAGCTTCCAATCAAATGAGCGTAAGAGAGAGGCCAAAATCAAGTGCACCATCCTATAGGCCAAGGGCATCCCGGGGCATATCCTCCGTCCGCTCCCGAACGGGATGAGCTCGAAATCGCGGCCCTTGAAGTCAATCTCACCCCCCAGGAACCGCTCCGGCATGAAGCTGTCTGGGTTTGACCATATGCCCGGGTCCCGCCCCATGGCCCAGACGTTGACCAGCACCTGGGCGTGCCGGGGCAGTCGGAACCCGCCTATCTCCACGTCGCTCTCGGCCTTGTGTGGGATCAGGAAGGGAACCGGCGGGTGCAGCCTTAGAGTCTCCTTGACTATTGCTTGTAAGTAGGGGAGCCTCGTGATGTCTGGCTCTTGCAGCGTTCCTCCATCGTCACTGATGACTCGGTCGAGCTCTTCACGGGCTCGCGCGATCTTCTCTGGATTGTGCAGCAGCTCTGCCATCGCCCACTCCAGTGAGCTCGTGCTTGTGTCGACTCCCGCGATGAACAAGTCCTGGAAAAGGAATCGTGAGAGATAGCCAAGTGATTTTTGCTAAATACATCTTCATTTTCTGGAGCAAATTGAAGTTAATTGCCCAAAGTTGGTCAGTAACAAATTTGACAGCAACAAGATATGGATAACACTACTTGCCAGCAACATGAAATCACAATTCCATATCAAAAGAAGTCATTAGACTAGTCTAAATACAGAGCTTCCTCTTCATAGTTCAGAATATATCGAACAATTATAAATACAGAGGAAAGAAACTATTGAATAGGAGCATATATTGTATAGTTCATATCAATTCGCATATCCCTCAATAATGTACTGACCAGAAGCAAGCTCTTAATTTCATGGCGACTCAATTCACCACTCTCCTTTAAATTAATCAGAGAATCAAGCACGTCGTTGCTCGGTGAAGAGGCAACTGGTGAGGCCGTCGCTTGAGTCCTTTCTTCAATCATCCTGTCGAAGATGGCAAGCAATCTGCTGAAGTAACCTGAGATCCTCCGGCGTGCGCCCTGGGGGTCGAACCCCCTGAGAGCTGGGAAGAAATCTGACACGTTGGGCTTTCCAGTCTCCTCCATCACGCCCCACACGAGGTCCCTGAACTCCTGGGAGGAGCCCTCGTCATGGTGTGCCAAGTCGACAGAAAAGAGCGTGCTCGAGATCAAGTTGAGCACCGTCGTGAAGGCGGCCTTCCCGATGTCAACAGAATGGCCTTGCCTGCAGCTCTGGTGGATGAAGCTGATGAGCTCGTCCACCTTCTTGCGGCGGAGGAGCTGGCCTGCGTCCAACTTGTGTACCGAGAACATCTGGACGGTGCACACCTTCCTGAGCTGCTTCCACTTATCGGAGGCGGGCAGCCACACGACGGACTCAGCATAGTGACCACTCGCCTTGACGGTGTCAGGGATCTGCCGGCCGCTCAAGAGCTGGTCGTTCTTTTGGAGGGCTTCCTTGGCAGCCTCCGGAGAGGAGATGACTATGGTTGTGATTGCCCCTAGCTTTATGGTCATAACAGGGCCATATAGCTTGGAGAGCTTGGCGAGCGCCTGGTGGGGCTTGTCACTGAGCTCGAGGATGTTCCCAACGATTGGGAGTGGGCGTGGGCCCGGCGGCAGCTGGTTTCCGCCGGAGCCTGGCTTACGGATTAACCGTCGCCAGAGCAGATTGATGCTCCACCACAGCAGGCATAGCAACAGAAGGCAAGCTGCATAGCACTCCATTTGGTGTTTGGCAAAGCTGATTTGTTTGCTTAAATAATTTGGGAGGATAAGATATTTATACTTTGGACAAATGTTGGGTTAGCCAAAAGTGATAGTTATTAATTGTATGGCTGAGCTTTCTTCCGTAGAATAGGGTTCACACAAAGATTCAAACCGGTTCCTCAAAACAAGATCCAGGGAAAAAGAAAGTGACTAATATTTATTTGACTCTTGTTAACAATAATTTTCCGAGATTTGTTAAATGTACTTGATAAGTGATCATCCACATTATACATTACAAGAGAAAAGGACTGTTTTGAAATTATTAACTTTCTTCATTTGATCGTTTAGCAGGTTCTTGCCATTTGCTAATACAATTCTATTCATTTAATAAAGATAGTGTGACATGGAAATTTCTAAAGTTTTTCGATTTATGCAATGTAGCCTTTAGACTTTTCTGGCCTGTGAATAATTAGACTATGTATTGGTTTGTTCATCTTAGTCCTTTCACCAAACACATAAAATATAATATACAAATGGCTATCCATGTAGCACCACGTCAGCATGCTTCTCCAGTAAAAAATTGACGTGGCTAAAAAGATTGAAAAAAATTACAGAACTGAAAACTAGAGCTTTTATCTACATTATTACATCCAAACTTTACCGAACTCTCTATTCTAGGCTTCCTCCTGATATTTTAACTTCACTCTAGCTTTTCTCTTATGGTCCTTCCAAGTATATTTCATAGCTTTACCTCACTATTCACATATCCATGATACATCTAAGCTTTACTGAACTCTCCATTCTAGACTTTTTCACCTTATATTCAAGTAACTCCAACTTGTAGATATCTACACCTAATTCTTTGTTCCCCATTGATAGAATAGTGTATTTCTCATCTTTAGACGATTCTCTTAGGACATCATTTACATAGAGGCTTGTACATCTTTCACCTAGTTACTCAACTATTAAAAACATTAGTAGTTTTTGACTATTTTTTTTTTTTTATCTTCAAAATGTCATAAGAGATTTTCCTAAAAGCTTTTATGGTTGGAGGTGAGCCAAGATGTGGTGAGACTGCATATAATATTGTGTGTGAGAGAGAGAGAGAGAGAGAGAGTATGCGTGTTCATCTTTTGCCATTTTTGTGCAATTCTGCTAAAGGAATAATTATTTAATAGACTTGGTAGATACGCTAAAAAGAATCTAGAATGCAATATTTGATGGGACTCATCATATTCAATGTTAGTGCAATACTCGTACATTTAGGTAAGGTAAATGGACATGCGTGCTTTTCAAAAAAACAAAAGATATTCCAACTCCTGTAAGTTTACTAGAACTTACGGAATATACTAGTACTTTGGAGGTGAGTCGACTTATATACGTGCAAAACATATGCCTCATTATAATTAGGTAGAAGTTCTTCAATATGAACTTATTTCATTATCCTTTTTTAGTCAATTCTTGATGTTGCCTGCGAAAAATCATTTATATGCCCAAAATACGGTTATTTTATATCATATCCACATAAATGAGTATAATAGTGTTGTGATTTCTCATTAGATAACATGAATTAGTAACAGAATTCAATTACTATGTAAGATTCCTATATAAGTTCTTGTCATTCAAATTGTTCTTTTATAACGATGGTGCCTTTTTTTTTTTTTTTTTTTTTTATATGTATAACGCAGTTGATGTAAAATCTCGATAACATCATTTTATGGTTCTATTATAATAATGTTAATTTTTTTAATTTACTTTTAATGAAAATGACTACTTATACGCGTTTGTATCTCGAGCTGAATGATTTTCCTCCCGTATATTACTAATAGAGGCGACACTATGACTATGCCAGGTGTTTTTACAATTTAGCATGTATCCTCAGTTAATTAGAAACTTAGAAGTCCAAGTGATGACTAAGACTTCAATCTGATGGAGAAAAAGGGACTTGTCAACCACAATAGACTAAATAATGGATAGCAAGAAAGAAGTAGCTTCAGGAACTCCGTTACCATGGAAATTGAAAGTGATATATGTAAGAAGAATTGCTTAATGGAGGAGTTAATGAAGAGGAAGGAAACTAAAGTGGGTGGGAAATGTTTGGAAGTGGCAAGGAGATCTTCCATGTTGAGAGTATCCATTGGTGGTCATGAGGTCGTGCATGTAGTTTTCAGTCACTATCCTTTACCTACCTAAATTGAAGAGTTGATTGCACCCACCTAATTATCGATCTCCATTTCATCTTTTTTTATGAGAGCACGTAACGAGATCACAGCTTCATCAATTTAATTTATAGTTCAATTTCACCAAAAATTGATAATTTACAAGTAAAATCAGCTTGTTAAAATATTTAAATGTTAAAGCACATTTTCATCTAACAACTTAAGTTTTTACAGCAATTTAGCAGTGATACACAAGCTTTAGTCTTAAGCCAAAGTCTAGCCTATGCGATTTCTAGAGTAGTTGGTAGCAGTTTCATAAAATTTTACATAATTGTTTGCCTAGACCCTCGATTAAAATGAAAACTAAGTCTAATAGTGATCCTAATTTATATTCCTTTTTCATTTGGTATTGCAAATTTTTCTTATGCAATCTGCAAGTTTTGTAACCCTTTCAATTTATAAAATCAAAATTTCCTATTATCTATCTATCGAACTCATCATTATTGGAGTTGGACATGAAAAGATCTGTTATTATTTCTATATTTTCTTATTTTTGTGGAATTCTAAAAGGAAGTAATTCTCCCATTATTTTTTGCCATTATTGTAGCATTGAAGTATTTGAGATACCGATCTCCTCCTTTCAATTCTTGTTTCTTCAATTTCACAAAAACTTTCTTCTCCCTCATAATTTGTTGCACAATTCTAAGGTGCTCTTTAGGTTCCTCCTAGCTATAGACTTTTAGGGTTTGCATCGCAAAATTTCTATTTGTTTATTCCTTTGTTCTTTGGAATAGAAAAAACAGCAAAAAATTGTTTGGTAACGTTAGTTAATTTTTCTATTATCCAGAATAAAAAAGTAGTCAAAGAATAGATTTGAAACATAAATAATAAATAGAAAAAAGTAATTCCCTACTCCCTGGAACAATTTTTAGAAATAAGTTATTTTCTTTCTTTTCTTTTCTTTTTCTTCCTCACCATCGGCACCTGGCAACAGCAAAGCAACCAGCTAGAGGAGGAAGAAGAGAGGAAAAAAAAGAAAAAAAAATTTCATAAAATTATTTAAAAATTAAAGGAAATTCTACATTACAAAAAAACTTTTGGGTCACATCAAATGCGTTCCTATTATTTTTCTATTGTAAGAAAAAAATTGTACAATTACTAAATGCGTTGTTTTATTCAAAAGCTGTTATAGGGAATAGAAATATAAAAGAACTATTTTTGAAAAAAAAAATATTCTCATGATCAGAATTGTTATCAAATGTACCCTTAAGATTCATATGAAATTGATGAATTCTCAGATTGTGAGAGAGTCATAAGTAATTGTATTTTCACTTAGAAAGTGAAAAACCTTTTTACCAAAAATATTGATTTTGATCAGTTTTTAAGAGTAAAGGGGTCCTTTGCTAATCTTGGATGGAAAGGTAAATGGCTTGGGTAGTAGCGAAAAATCGCAAGTGCTAGAATTTAAAGTGCAAGGAAAGTAAATTTGCAACTGATTGATTATCGTGCAAGAGAGAATAAAGAATTCATGATTTTTGTACAAGATTTTTTGCACGCTTTTCGTACTTTAAATCATTATTAAAAAAGAAGCTACAACTTCCATCGCGGGATATCCAACCATCACTTCGTGCTGGAATCGATACATTCTCTGTCTTCCATCTCTTAACAGTTAGCAAGATATGTAGTAATGGGTTGTTGATGCATTTGTTGACTGATGAGGGCCATAACTTCCATCACATCTAATGTCGATATCTCTATTGATGATCTATGATTAGTATAAATTAGAAGCCTGTACATTGATGGCAATTATGTCGACAATAAAAGTTGATATATATATATATATATATATATATATATATATATATATATATATATTTTAATGTCAACAACTTGAAATTCATTTAGCGAGAATATATATAACTTGAAATTGTCAACCGAGAGCAACTAAACTGGGAATTAAATCAACTTGTCATTTATAGACACTCGCCCTCATTTCTTTTCTTTTTTTTCTTTTTTTTGAAATTGAAACGAAATTTGTACTCTAAAGTGAATAATCTTCAATAGAATTAGTTTCTTCTCCTTAGGAATGGGTTACATCCATGTGTTACTGCTTTTGTATGGTCAATCTAGTAGATATGTGAATTATCATTTATCAATGCTCTCAAAAAGCATAATTTGACAAAGTAGAGAGAAACGTGACAACATGTAAATTGAGAAAGTTGTCATTTTTTTAGAGTGAGAACCAAAACAACAATGCAAAGTAGTTATATATATGATGGAAATAAGGATCCAACAAGAATATAAATTTGTCTTATTCAGCCTTTAATCACCCAAACAAAAGCCAAATTTGTTTTTGGTTCAGCTTTTTTAGAATAAAATGATGGGAATCCTCTTCTATTTAGAGAACGAGCTAAGTGCGCAGCCCCTTTGCAGCCTAAAACCATTGGGCCAATAAGCCCATGTCGGTCTTTCTTGTTTACTTTCCTCACAATATAACAATGATTTGCAGTAAATCAGTTACCTGCCTTTCATGTTGGAGACACGGTTTGATATTATTGGAGATGTAGATTGATATGATTGTGATACCAATTCTGATTATGGAGTAATTGGTTCAGTCAATCCGTAATTGGTATGGTAAAATAGGAAAATAAATCTTGTATATTTTTTCCCCTGTTTTTCACCTTTCTTTCTAGCATTATAAATAAAGCGATGTACGTGTAAAAAAATCATAGTAATACAATTACAATTCCTCCAATACTTTGCCTCGGGTTTTGTTTTTTGATTTGTTGTTGCAATCCCAATCCTACAACACAAATTAGCGCTCTTGGTAGGAATTCACATTTTATGGTACCATGCCAAACAAATTCCTTGGTTTCACCGAGGCAGCCAAGTTTGAGCCCATTAACATATCCAGTCAAACCCATCTTCATTAAAAAAAAAAAGTTTAAGTTAATGAGTTATGAGTTAATTATATCCAGGGTGGATAGGTTCTAGACTTTGACCATATATCTAACCTGATTTCAATTGGTTTCCCTTTTTTGGACTCTGTACTCTACCCTATTTGCATTGTACCCTATTTTGTAACCACCTTATTTTTCTGGTCCTATTCTAAGGTCAACCCTATTTTCCATTGAAAACTATTTTGTAACCACTCAATATCATGTACGACTTACAATTTCGTATTGAAACATTAAGCACATGTAATAAATAAATATATGAAATTTTTGACTAAATGAGATTAAGAATTCACAATGCTAATTATCATAAACAAACATCATGAGGTAAAGCAAAAATCCTATGTAAAGGACAATGCGACCATAAGCCAGTGATGGACGGTACGATCATGAGCCGTCATAGGAGGGAAGTGAGCGAGGAAGATGAATGACAAAAGATGAGTGCCGTGCTAGAGGAAAAATGCAATTTTAATATTAGAAATCAAGGGAAAGAAATATAGGTTTTGGACCTTTGGGCTTATAGAACTGGTTCCAAAACTAATCCAGTCGATCCAGTTCCCGGGTGGGTATTCACTTGGACTCAGTTCTCAGACCAGTTCAAAGAGGTTTTGAATATTGGAAACCTGTTCTCAGACTAGTTTCAATGGGAATTGGTTCCTAAACTTGTTTTCCAGGTGGGCTAGTCCAGTTCTCGGGTAGACTTGATCTAGTTGCACACCTCTGACTATGATAGATTAACCGTTCTATATTGTTTCAATTTTCAGTGTAGAACTTCTCTAACATAATTGACACATATATCTTATAAAGCTCTATTACTATTGACTATCTCTTGGATTGATTTTCTTTTCCCACTTATTGTCTATATCCTTGAACTCTAATACATAAGTTCATAAGTGAGAAAAAAACTTAAGAGAAAGATGAGCATATCTAATTGAAAAAGTCTCACAACTGGTTGATTAATGCTCAACCTTATTAAGAATGTACACAATGATTACAACATTAATGATTAAGAAATTCCACATACGATTATTTAGATATCAATCACTCCAAACTCGAAACCGTCTTCCCAGCAGCAGGAAATAACATCACAAGAATGTCAATTAATTTCTTATCATATAGATTATTAAGTAATTTCATCCATGGGTCACTGTTGGCACGCTGTGAAGCACCATCGTCCCCACCATGAGGCCCGGCCCAAACCGAGAGAGGACGCCCCACTCCAACCCCACGCCGGTCGTGAGCCGACTTCCTCCGCGTGCCGACTTCCGCCGCATCTCATCGAGGATGAACGAGACACACGCACTCGACATGTTCCCGTCCTCTCTAAGCGCGTGCCTCCCGGCTCGGAGCCTCTCCTTTTTCAGCCATAGCTTGGCCTTAATTTGGTTGAGCATGGCCGGGCCACCCGGATGAGGCACTCAAAAGATGGAGTTCTAGTCACCTATGCTGAGCGAATCGAACGCCTCCTTCAAGCTCTTCTTGATGTTGCTTTTGATCAAGTGTGGGATCCTGTCAGATAACCCGAAGGTGAGGCCAACGTCGCGCAGTTGGCCCTCGATGGCGCCCTTGGAGTTTGGCAAAACAGTCTCCGCAGTTCACACGAGTTGGAATATGGGCTGCTCAGCAGGGATCTCCAGGTCGGACCTTATGATAAGCGTGGCCGCTCCGTCCCCAAAGATGACCTGGCCGACAAGGTTGACAAGGTTCTCAGCGGACGGGCCTCAGAAGATGGTGATAGTGATCTCAGAGTAGACGACGAGGACGCAGGCACTGTCCTTCGCAATGCGGAGGACAGTGCCACCAGCAAAGCAGCCCTGGTGGCAGAGCATGACACGCTTGACTGAGGGGCTCAGACCGAGAAGGCGCATGAGCTGGTAGTTGGCGTTGGGCATGTCAACGCCGGAGGTGGAGCAGAAGATGATGTAGGTGATTTTGGACTTGGGTTGGCCTCATTCCTCGATGGCCTTCAACGCTGCCTCCTCGCCGAGCTTCGGGATGGTGTCGATGATTATGTGCTGGCGTGGATTGAGCGAAGGGGTGTCGTACGAGCAGATCTCGGGGTGTTTCTCCATAAGCTCCTCGGTCAAATGCATGTAGCGCTTGTGGATCATTGACTTGTCACCTGCGACGTTCCCTTACGTTGATTTTACTTTCCAAGGACAACGTGGACATGCATGCCATGAAAGTAATTCCGTATTTGCACGGCTGGCTTACATATACTATACGACAATCTTTTTTTCGACCATTCTAAGATTGTTAAGAATGATTGCAAATTCATCATGCAAAGAAGCAAATTGTAGTCATGCAATTTGTCCACAATAAGATCCAAAAAGAAAGATAGTTAAGACTTTCTTAAAGGGTCTAGTAATCGAAACACAACATACATACATACATACATACATACATACATATATATATATATATATATATATATATATATATATCATGAGAAAAAAATTAACTACGAAGTTAGGATAAGGATACTCTAACACTTAAATATATATTTTGTAGCTAGGGCAATCTAGAGTGCGACTAACATATGCGGATGAACTTCTGCTTGAGGGCCGTCATGTGCTCGCTTTTGGTCATGTGGAAGTAGTAGTCAGGGTACTTGGCCTGGTACACACAGTTTGCAGGGTTCGCCGTCCCAATGGCGAGGATGGTGGCTGGGCCCCTTGGCCCGCTGGTTCTCACGGATCTTCTCGATATCACCCATCTATCTCAGACCTGCGTTCGAAACTTTTTCTTGTGTATTGCGGATATAATGAAGTTCAAAGTGAAGCTGAGACTCTACAACTTGATCCGGCTGTGAACATTTGCAGCCCATTGCCTTGCCTTTTATAGATATGAAGTGGGCAAGCTCAAGCTGGGTTTTGAGGCAATTACGTTGAAAAAAAAAAAAAATTCTTCCACGTGTAACTATTGACTATGTTGATTTGATGGTTGGTATTGTATGCGTAATCAGATGATGCGTAATCCAATTTTATGAACCTCTCTTTGTGATCCTAGAACTTCTGACTATCATTGGATGCACATGTTTATTTGGTCTGTAGGGTTTTGGTGGGACGATGATAACATGGAACAGATTGTCCATTTTTTCACAAGAAATTGAGTTCGATGCTTAAGCAGGAAGGATGAGTTCGCGAGGCATTCTTATTATAGCCAACAGGAATTGCGAGAACATTAATAATCTAAGCATCGTGAAACATCTCAAAGAAGACCGATAGAGATCATTATTGACAATGGACTACCAAAATCAGAAAATTGTTCAAAAAATCTTAAATCTATTACACATTTCCTAATTCAGTTCTAAACATTTTCTTATCAATTAAATCATAAACATTTTCGTATTTAGCCAATTGAGTCCATCTTATCAATGTGACTGGAATTCACTAATGTGGACGTCGACTATTCTACGTGACATAACTGGCAGTAACATGGACAGTTTTTAATAATATTTTAATATTTATTGTTAATTTTTTATTTCATTTTTCCTTCTTTATTTATTTATCTATTTTATTGTGGCCAACAAGGGTCGTCGGGCCCTTGCTGCCCGCAAGCAAGGGTGTGTGAGAAGGAGCCCTTGAAAGCTTATTTGTTGGGAGCATATGGCAAAGGCTCAACCTTCACCTGAAGTGATCACCAAGAAGGAAGTTAAAATTTGAACTCACGACATATTGAGTTGGATCTACTTTCATTATGGGTGATTGAGTAAGGTCAGTTGAGTGGCGACCGTTTGTTTCCCTATTCAAAAATTTCGGAACTAGCAACCGAACTAATAAGGACCAATCCAATTCCAGAATTGATTGATCCAGTTTGGTTCTCGAAACATGACTAAGCAATAGATGTCTAGGTTTTTCTTTTTCTCTAAATGGTTTAAAAGTTTTTTTTTTTTTTTAAAAAAAGAGAGAAGAAGATAGCATGCCGTTTTCCTTTTGGATGGATGTGGGACACCCTCTTTAGAAAACTAAAAGCGAAATTAAAAAAAATAAAATAAAAGCCCAAGTGTGAGATCCCACATGGATCTGCAAGGATGAAGACAAGTTGCATTTTGCTTTTTAGGGATAAGTACACTGAAAATTCTATAAGTTATCACAAAAATACAATTAAGTTCTAAAACTTTCAAAAGATGCAATCAAGTCTCAAAACTTGTTAAATTGATGAATCAAATTAACTCCATTTAACTTCATTTAGTCACCGCCGACCAAAGTAATGACGGCCATAATTGATTTCTAAGTTATTGATCAATACCTTGAGTATTTTATTAGTTTGCTTTAACACGACGATGCTATTTATAGATCAAGATAAGATAAATCCATGGCGACGCAATGGATGTTTCCTCGTGTTTTGTCTAGCGATGAAAGTGTCACAAATTGTCCTCAACTTTTATCCATATCTCACTCAGCTCACCTTAGTTTTTAAACATGTAATTTGCACCTTTGAAATCATACAAATCAATCAGATCCCATCAACTAAAATACAGTGGAGAATTACGCTAATCTTAAAATACTAGCACTTGCAGCATGTCTCGAGCAAATTAGAGATATTCAAATTGGAGATAACGTTAAAAGGAACCTGAGATCACCCTTCTCTCTCGACATGCAGAGTCCATTGTCTACCGTCATGGCAGTTTGCCCTAACTAACCCTAATCTGAAGATGTTCCCACGAAGTCCATCGCCCCTTCCCTCACACCCTCCTTTACTTTGACATTCCCCCCTGGTTCATCCGCCTTTCACTCCCTCAAAATCGCTTGTAGTTACAATGGATACAACCTCCACTAGGTGGATGCCTTCGGCTTCCAACCGCATCTGCTCGTGACTGATTTCTTCTTCAGGGATCTACAAGCTCGAGTCTGGGGGTTCGTAGCCGTTCGATTCCTTTTCTCCTTGCTCCACCTCTCCGGCTCCAATTTCTACCTCGACACATCTCTCTTATCCTCGCAAACCCTCTCCACCCCTGTTTCATTGCATGCCGCATCTTTTTCAATCTCGCCCAATCCGTATCCTGTCCAGAGCCTCGATTTCGTGGATGAGAAGGACTTGGAGGAAGATTCACGCCTTGCCGCACTTTGCAACAGGTTGAGTCGACTTTGCTTTGCTCATGAAATTGAAGTTTGGGATGACCTGCTGCCGCTGGAGAAGATCAAGGAATGCAAGCTAATCTTAGTCGGTAAAATTCTCTCAAACCCCTCGATAAACTTCCAAACATTACAAAATACTCTCAAAAGAGCATGGGATACAAAACAGATAGAAATCACACAACGTGACGCTGGCTTATATGTTGCAAAATTTAAATCTAAAGAGGATAAACAGAGAATCCTAGAGGGAGGTCCGTGGTCATTCTCTAGTCACCTAGTTATTTTAAAGCCATGGCTACCTAATACGCCTTTGCATTGTTTTGATTTCTCCACATGTGCTTTTTGGGTTCAAATATTCGGTCTACCACTAGAATGGTGCGCAAACCAGATGCTGAGTAAAGCAGTTAAACATGTTGGGAGAGTAATTGAAGTCAAATTAGACACAAAGGAAGGTTCCAACTTCAGAGTAGGTAGAGCTCGAGTGGAAATCAACCTAAGGCAGCCTTTATCAACGGAAAAACTATATGGCTAGACTTCTGATATGAACATCTCCCACATTTTTGCTATTCATGTGGTAGGCTAGGCCATTTTGCCGTGTACTGTTAGGAAATTCTCTTTACCAAAGCAAAAATAGTAGGCAAGGAAAAGATGGCCTTTGGCCAATGGCTATGTGCAGAAGTTAAAGAACACAGTCCTTATTGGCTAACCTTTTATGGTGATTAGGGCAGATCCACAGAGACAGAGGAAGTGATACTAGAAACCCCTCCTTCCTTGACAACTAAGGCCCCAGCGCTCCCCCTACTGAAGATAATACTATGGGAGGTATCTATGATCCCACCATGCCATATGGCCTTGATGGAAAGACAGCAAGGCAATCCTCCACAGGTGAATTGACCCTTGCCATATCTAAACTAAAGGGTATACACGATTTTCATATGTCTGATAAAGAGCAGCGAGAGGGGACTATGCAACTATCAACAATACCTTAGTTAGATCGAAAGGGTGAACAACATCCGCAACAACTTCACTTGAGTTCCATGTTTCCAACATCTTCCGAGGGGACTATAATTTATGTACCTGTAAAGTTAAAAGGAATTCAAGATCAGCACACGGATGTCCCAATACCCAAAAAAATGAAGCAATCAAGACTACAGACTAGAGTAGGAACTTCCAAGAAATTAAAGAGATATAACCCATATGAGTCTAGAGCTCATATTATAGAGGATTTGGATGAAACCCAACTAATGGACACTTCGATACTCATTGTAGAAGATAATAACAAATGGGCTGAGGTCGCTTGTCCTCAAAAGCCACCAACAGAAAAATGAAGTTTGTTAGTTGGAACTGTCAGGGTCTAGGTTTTTCCCTGACAGTTCAAGCCCTTAAGGCCCTCATGGCCAAGGAAAAACCCGATTTGGTGTTTTTGATGGAGACCAAGAATAGACCGGAGATGCTCACAAAACTATAGCGGTGGCTCAAATTCACAAATTCTTATTTGGTTAATCTTATTGGCTCGGTGAGGGGTTTGGCCATATTTTGGCAGGCACACATCTCTCTCAGTGTGGTTCAATCACAACGGGACCTCATAGATTTGATATGCATTGATTCAAGGAACAACATACCTATACGTGTGACTTATGTCCATGCACTAGCTGTGTTTCGTCTTAGACAACAGCTTTGGACTGACCTCTTACAAATTGCAAATTCCAATTCTTCACCTTGGGTTTGTGCTGGTGATTTTAACGAGATAACCTATCATTGGGAGAAGGTTGGCAAAAGGTTAGCAGATTTTCACCATATGAACTCCTTTCGAGAGGTACTACATGACTGTTCCTTAATCAACATGGAGAGTAAGGGATGCGCGTTCACCTGGACAAATAATCGTGTGGGTGATGACATTGTTAAGGAATGATTGGATAGGGTTCTCTACAATCTGGATTGGCCGACTCACCTTCCCGAAAGCTAAGGTGTTTGCTTTACTAGTAGTGGGGTCGGACCATAATCTTTTACTATTAAATACTGAAGCCCTTCTAGTTAGAAGACGTAGGCCATTTATCTTTGAAGCGTTTTGCTCACAAGATTCGGACTGCAGGATGATTATTACCAATGCATGGCACATTGCAACCAACTCTGGTTCTGATCTGCCACATAAATTAAAGTTTGTTAGTTCAGCACTTACCCTGTGGAGTCGCGAAAAGTTCTCCAAGGCCAAAAACTGAATATCAGACTTACAACTTTAGCTACAACATATTACAAATCAAACTAATTCTTAATATGATAAAACGATAGCAACCAAAATCAAGACAGAGATATAGAAACTTTGGCAGCAAGAGAAGCTATATTGGGCTATAAGGTCAAGGATTAATTGGCTGAAATGGGGCGACAAGAACAAAAGATTCTTCCATGCAACTACCATCCAAAGAAGACAAAGGAATAAAATAAGAATGCCATTGGACGCCAACCAAAGATGGGTGAGAGACGAGGAGACTTTGAAGGAGATAATGCAGGATTTCTCCTCTAACCTCTACAAAACAGTGGGCTACCGCAACTATGATCCCATCCTTGCTCAATCCCCAGGTATAGTTACCAATGAAATGAATTCCATTCTAATAGCTAAGGTAACTAAAGAGGAGGTTCGCCTTGCAACATTTCAGTTGGGACTACAAAAGCCCCGAGCCAGGATGGTTTGAACGGTTTGTTTTACCAATCTAAATAGGACACACTTCAGGATGAGATATTCCTTGCAGTTCAAAATTCCTTTCAATTAGGTGTGCTCCCCCCAGACCACAATAAGACTATTGTAACTCTGATACCAAAGATACCACTACCCAAAAGTCTGGACCATTACCGTCTCATTAGCCTATGCAATTACGCCTTTACAATCATATCCAAAGTCCTCACCAATCGGCCGAAGCCCTTACTACCTGACCTAATATCTATGGAACAAACCGCTTTTGTTTCTGGATGACAAATCCAGGACAACATCCTCATGGTCCAAGAGATTTTCCATCAGATAAAGATATAGAAACGACGAAGAAATTTTCCAACGATCTTAAAAATGGACATGCGGAAGGCATACGATAGAGTGGAATGAGATTTTCTAACGGTTTATCTACTCAAGCTAGGCTTCCATCCTACTTGAGATTTTTCCTTGAGCTCTCGGTCTTTCTGTCTCAGCATCTCATCCCTCTTCTTCAACATATTCTCCATCTTTTCCTTCTCAATTTTCAGCTTCTTTATCATCTCTTGCATCTCTTTTGCAATTTCCTTTCACTATTGCTTGTTTGCATTGTTAGTTGCTTCTTCGAGTTTTCCCTTGGCTTGCTCTTATTCAGGGTCGTGATAGAACCTATCGATTCATCCAACTCAATTATACAAGCGGTTGCCTTGATCCTTCACTACAATAGGCGCTTGAAAGTCTCATTCTTCTTCGCTTTCAATCTCCTTCTTGCAAGCAATGACGACATTTCCTTCTTCCCACCCATTCCAACAAACTCTAGCAATATGTCATACCTTGCCACAAACGTAGCTCCGTTGCTATACCTTTTGTTGCTCTTGTCTTCATTGTCATCATTGTTGTGATCTTGACGAGCTCCCCCTGGCTAATAACCCTTCTCTTTCGGTTGCCTCCGCCAATCTCCATGACATTTCCATGGTTTGCCATCTCTTGTGCCTGTTTTTTTCTATTATGGCCCTTGAACCTTCTTTTATTACTGAAGAGGGCACTTTCATCCTCCTTAACCAAGACATTAGACATATCCCTATCTAAGGCCTCTTGGTTGGCTAATATATTCTCTAACTCAATTGGAGTTGGCTTGCTTACCCATCCACGGGTGGCTGTAACAGTACCATTATATTCTGGCCTTAATTCGTGAATTATCATTATTCTCATTCTTGTCTTAAAGATGGCATTTCGAGGGTTTAACTTTTTAAATTTCTTCACAAATAGATTTAACCTTTGAAAAATATTGACTTATCGTCATATTTTGTTGTGAAATTGAGAGGAGCTCATTTTCTAATCATTGTAACTTGGCATCATTCGTCCTTGTGAATAGTATTGCCAAGTTATCCTAGGCCTCTTTTGGGGTCTTTGAGCTCTTTATGTGCTGCAATATCTCATCTTCAACAATTATAGCAAGGACGTTAAGAGCCTTAGATTGCTCTTAATAGGGTGACAAAAATGTGGTGCATGTGAGCTGGATACAATGTGCAATCCATGATGTATAAAGAAACATATGTCATGATGCTAGAGCAAGATGTATTGAATTCATATATTTTTAGGCCACTTATTTGCCTTATTGTTGTATATTTGCAAGGTTAATCTTAAACCAAAGTCCAGGCTTATGTGTTCAGGGGGAGTGCCAGAAAATTTAAATATTAAACAAAGCCTTCATTGACGATTCAAGTACTCAAAATAGTTTGCAATGATCTTACAAAATGGTTCAATTAGATGCAAAAGTGAATATAAAGGATACGAGGAATCAAAGTTCTATTCTTCTTCTTTTTGGGGGGTTGAAGTCGGCAACTTTTTGTTGTAGAAGTATATTTCTGTCCATTTTTATCTTTTTTAAGTCTTAAAAGTTGTACATATTAGAAAATGGTGCAAAATATCTTTTTATCATAATAATGATTAGAAAAATCTCTTTCTTGATAATTTCTTCATTTTGGTTCACTTTAAAGTTATATTCATACTTATGACTCAATTTGTCAAGAATATTCAAGAAACAACATGGGTAAATACACTAGTAGTGCAAAAAATTGTGGTAATATTTTATTAATTTCTCAGTCCTACATGGCTCACTGGTGTGCCTAGTCAGCACATAACACCTCAATGACATTGTCTAAAGTTGTAAATAGTGATCATTTAAATGCCAAATTTTGTTTAAAATGATCATTTGAGGGTCAAATTTTGTTTGAAGTGATCACTTCAACGCCAAGTATACCACATGGAAATGCCACGTGGACTGAACTTTTGAAATAAAAATTGCCAAGTCATATTATAATTTTAATTATAAATGCCACATAATCAATTTGGCCGGAATTTTTCACTGTTGATATTTAAGTGATCGTTTTTTCTTCGATTTGGCATTTAAATGAGCCAACGAAAATTTTTGGCATTAAAATGAGCACCGTACACAACTCTCGACACTTCTAGTGTATTTATCCCGAAACAACAAGAGAGGCAATCAAATTAGGGTGGGCTTGCAAGTCCAAAGCTAGGATCATTATGTTTGATATCTCACTAGTCCTCGGATCATTCAATGAATCTCAAGCAAGTAGTGACCCAAAACGGAATGAAAGTCAAAAGTCAAAAACACCATTGGATACTTTAGAGATCTTATTGGCAAGGGAAGAACCATCCGTGTATTGCAGAAGCTATTCGACAAGTGCGTACATAAATTTACTTACTTTTTTTTAAGTAGACATTGGTCTTCATAAGGGTAAAAAAAAAAAAGCTAGATCACCAACCGATTTCGAGTTTTTAAGTTGCACACGGCAAGTTTCATTGCGATTGTTGAGAATAACGGATCCTCGAAAAACTGGATTCGACACTAAATCGAACCCCTAAATCAATGCGGAAGACAAAGCCCGGGAAAATCACGTATCACCGATCGTAAAGCACACCACGGATTCGAGTGTATCTTGTTAGCCACAAATTAGACACTGACACCGATAGGAGGAAGAAAATCTAGCCCTGTTCAATCCGATGACGCCTTGAAGGGAAGAAGAAAGTGCCGTATGCCTTACTGTTTCTTCTTTTGTCTTTTGGAGAGAGAGAGAGCGCGCGGGTGAGGAGAAGACGTATGTTAATTATGATTTCCAACTAGTGTCATCTCTCTCTCTCTCTCTCTCCTCCCTTTTATACCTTCCCCCATCCACGGGCCTTATTCCTGTGGGCCGGGCTTTTTGGGCCCAACTTGGGCGGACGGGCCTTAAGCCCATCTCATATAAAACCATCATCGCCCACTTGCACATGGTGGGCCGAACAGGATTCTCTTTACCTCTCTTCAACATTCATACCGGTGAATAATCCGTGCGACTAGCATACTTTGAGAGCTCGTTACTATACATCTGTTAGGAATATATAGTAGCTCATAATAGGCATCACACTCTGAGTAGATTTAGTATGTAGTACCCTAGATCGATCGATCACATTTATATCTCTCTTGATCTCTTTGAAACAATGATATATATATATATATATATATATATATATATATATATATATATATATTGTATTCACAATTATAATTATCACAAAGACAGTTATAATTGGTCGACCAGTGAATACAAAACCACAATGTGATTCTCCAAAATTGATCTTCCTTTTTCCTTCAAACTCTCAATTTTAGTCCAGCTTACCTTTCTAGAAATGCCACATTAGATCGAATCATCTCATGACCATTGGCAACACCCTAAGATAGCAAACACTAAATAGAAATCTTGAGAATAAGTAAGAGTTATGAGGGGACTAAAAATTGAGGAACTCTTTTCCTCGAGAGTCTCACACGTCATAAAAGTTGAGATCAAACTTTTTGCTACTCTTATTGGTCGTCTCATGCATACGTAGTATGAAATACGTATTACGGTATTAACTCCTTTCACATGGAGCGTATGTCTACACCTTTCAATACTGTACAGATGATAGTTCAGACATACCCAATGTCTAACTCGAGTTCACGTATCTACTCATTCACAAAATTTATCAAAACTCACATATGGCATCTTAGACAAATAAAGTAAAAATATGTGGGTTATTTTACTTTCGGACATAATAAGTATCATGTCATCATTTTAACACTTAGTTAAGGCGACATAAATATTTTAAGCTTGAGCTCTCGATTATCACCTATATAATAACCTTAAAACTGTCGCATCTCTATTTATCACGCAGTAAATAGAGACGATTACCCCTGTGAGTGGGCTAATCTTTTATCTGTCCGACATACTTCCTTAACTTAAAATAATGCACTGAGCATTAAGATGCATAAAGATCATACAAAGATTTATAGGCATTAATGATGAAAACATAAATTCATCAAATGTGAACACTTAGGGAAAATATAATATTCAGTACATTAGTCTCTACGCAATCCTAGAGATTTCATATGGCCACAAAACACATCTTTAAGTATTGGCTTTGTCATAGGATCTGCTACCATTCTATGCGTAGTATGTACTCTAAGTTCACGACTTTTCGTGCAACCATATTTTTTACAAAATTATACTTGGTATCTATATGTTTGGTATTGCCATGATATTTTAGATCTTTGGTGTTCATTTTTGCTGCTTGGCTATCACAATTAACCAATAATGAATCTGCAGCATTCTCAATAACACCTAAATGATCCAAAAATCTCTTAAGCCAAACATCTTCTTATACTATTGATGATAATGCCACGAACTCAACTTCCATTATGGACAAGGCTATACACGTTTGTTTCTTACTGCTCCAACTATGGTGCCATTATTCGGTAAGAAAACAAACCTAGAGGTAGATTTTCTTCCATCTAAATCTCCTCTCCAATCAGCATAAGAATAGCCTTAGAGTCGCAGATCCTTTTCCTTAATAACTCAGCGTATAATTAGCAGTCCCCTTTGGATACCTGAGTATTCTTTTAACGGCTTTCCAATGTGCTTGACTTGGATTGGATTGATAACTACTCACCATTCCAACTGTAAAACATATGTCAGATCTTGTACACATCATAGTATACATCAAGCTTCCAACAGCACTAGCATAAGGAACATGTTTCATTTGTTCATTCTCTTGTGGAGTCCCTAGACACAGTCTATGGCTCAATCTTTCACCTTTTGCAATAGGAGTGTCTATGGGTTTACAGTCTTGCATACGAAATCGTTCAAGAACCTTCTTTATATATGTTTCTTGCAAAAGAGACAACGATCTCTTCGAACGATCTATTGAAATCTTAACTTCAAGAATGTATGCAACCTCACCCATATCCTTCATCTTAAAGTTGGAAGACAACCAACTCTTAACAGTCTTAACAAACTCCATATTGCTTCCGGCAATAAGTATATCATCGACATATAATGATATGATTACAAATTGATCCTTGGATCTTTTGATATATACACAATGATCCTCATCAATCATTGTAAAATCATATGCCATTATGGCATTATGAAAAACGTATATACCATTGTCTTGATGACTGCTTGAGGCCATATATCGATCTCAAAAGTCGACATACCTTTTCTTCTTGGCATTTCACTATAAAACCAGAAGGTTGTTCCATATATATTTCTTCCTTTAATTCTCCATTGAGGAAAACAGCCTTTACATCCATTTGATGTAATTCAAGATCCAAACGTGCCACTATTGCCAGAATAATGCAAATCGAGGTAAATCTCACTACAGGAGAAAACGTATCTTCATAATCAATTCCTTCTGTTGATTATACCCCTTCGCCACAAGGTGGGCCTTATGCCTTACTATCGAGCCATCAGCCTTTCACTTTATTTTGAGAACCCACTTATTCCCAATAGCTTTGCGTCCTTTTGGAAGATCAACCAGTTCCCAGACTTGGTTTGATTTTATTGACTCAATTTCCTCTTTCATTTGCATAAATCCATTTTTCCTTACTAGGGCAATTTAGAGCCTCATTAATTTCTTGGCTCATCCTCATCTTGCGGAGCAATCATAAAAGTTTCCCCTTTAATGTCAAAACGTCGACGAGGAATACTTTGGCGACTTGTTCGCCGTATGGGAGATTACACACTTAGCACATCATTTCCCATTATGCTCCCACTCGGATTAGATAATGATGATGTTGTCTCATCATGTGGTTGTAATTGAGAATGAGTTGAATTCAATTCATCACTTCTCATATTACTCCCACTTGGACGAACTCCACTAATATCATTATCTCGATCCAAGGTTTCAAATAGGGAGAAATTTTCTCCTATTTTGCCCTTCTTAGGAAATTCATCCACTAAGAATGTGACATCCTGTGATTCAAATTCAGTTATACTCCCACTTTCCTGCTCACCTATGAACACATACCCTTTCGAGTGTTTAGAGTATCTTATGAAAATACTTTTCTTTCCTCTAGGACCCAATTTCCCAAACTTGTGAGAGGACTCATGTGTATAGGCAGCATAACCCCATGGATTAAGAAAACTTAAGTCCGGTTTTCTATCTGTCCATAACTCATATGGAGTGGAAGTAACTGATTTGGAAGGCACCCGGTTAAGTATATAGGCAACAGTTAACAACGCATCACTCCAAAAAGTAATAGGTAAGTTAGCATGCGCCATCATGGACCTAACAATTTCCAATAGGGTTCTGTTTCTTCTCTCTGCAACACCATTTTGTTGAGGAGTATATGGAATAGACAACTATCTTTCTATTCCTTTTTCATCACATAATTTTCTAAACTCATCAGATAAATATTCTTGACTTCGATCGGATCTCAATGCTTTTATTTCCTTGTCTAATTGATTTTCTACCAGGTTCATAAACCTTTTAAGACAACTTATTGCTTTAGACTTATGAGAAATCAAATAGACATATCCGAATCGAGTATAATCATCAATAAAGGTGATGAAATAAATAGCCCCATGCCTTCTTTTCACATTCATTGGACCACAAACAGCAGAATGGATTAAATGCAGAGGAAATTCAGCTCTTTTACCTTTCCCAAATGGTTTCCTTGTCGTTTTCCCTTCTAGGCAATGCTTACATATGGCAAATTGACTTTTTCAACATTGCCCAACAAGCCATTTTTGGCTAGTCTATTCATACGTTGTTGGCTAATGTGACCAAGTCTAGCATGCCACGCATTCACACAATTATCATAGGTATTAGGAGATGTGATAAGGGAATAACAAACATTTGCATTAACATACTCAATATCCAATACAATGAAACCATCCTGAAAATAACCACAACCATAATAATTTGTATCCAAATACAAATCCACACCTCTATTATGGAAGTTCATATTAAAACCTAGTCTAACCAACACCAAAACAGACATTAAATTTCGACGAATCTCTAGAGCATATGGAACATCATGTAGGAACAAGGTGCGTCCACCACGCATGTTCAATTGGCAGGTGCCAATCCCTTTAACTTCATCTCTGGAGCTATATCTCACATAGATTCACTTAGTTCTAGTTGGTACTCGTCGGAATTCCACGAAGGATCCTCTATCCTTCGTTACATGGTCCGTTGCTCCTGAATCTACAGTCCACAAAGAATTAGATTCAGTCAAGAATACAAAACTCGACACATAAGTAAAGTTTTTAAAAGTATAATGGGTGTTTACCTTCTTTGGCTCACGACAGTCGCGAGCATAGTGACCCTTCTAGTCACAGTTATAACATTTCACCCTTGCAAGCTTCTTCATTCGAGGACGCTTTCCTCTTCCATGTTGGTTAAGCTTGGGTTTCTTCCCTGAAGGACCTGCTTCCTTGCCTTTCCCTTTATCAAACCAGTTAGGGCGCTTGCGCTTGGAGCTCGAAGCTCCATGTGAGCTAGAACTAGCATGATAGAGTTCAGCATCTGGCTTAGCCGCAAAGAGGCGGTCCTCTTCCAGCTCAAGATGACGCATTGCATCCCTGAAGGTTTTGATATTATCATTATGGGTCAGGTGCACCTTTATATGCTCCAAACTCTGAGGCAATGAACAAATCACTGCTTGCACTTGCTGCTCATCTGTGAGGACATGGCTAGCATATTTCAGCTCATTTATCATGTTTGACATCTTTCTAAGATGTTGCTTCATGGTCTGACCATGAGGCTTCTTATAAGAGTCAAACCTGATAGTGAGCTGCCTCAGTCTAGTCATCGAAGTGTGACCAAATCTTGCCGCTAATGCTTCCCACATTTCTTTGGCATTGTCAAAACGCCTAAACTCTCGCATGACGTTATTGTCCATGCTGCTCAGCAACGTAATGCGAGCAAGAGAGTTCTTTCTTTTCCACGCAGCAAAAGCTTCATTGTCTCTCTTGTGTTGTGCAGTGGTTCCTTCTTCAGGTTCAACCATGGTCAGACTAAGAGCCTCAAGTGCTTCTTGCTCTTCCAGCACATACTGAATTTTCATTTGCCAAATTTCATAGTTGTCACCATTGAGCTTTTCACCTTTGTTCAGCTTGACAACTATGCTCTTTGTGGCTGAAGCCATTGATCTTAACACATCAGACAAATGTGCATGAATTATTAATGCCTATTATTTATGCATCCCTATTTGCATAGACCCATCATATTAATGAATAATTTCAAGTAAGGCTTCAGAATCAAAAGGTCACTATATTTCCAATCATCCTCTAAAAAATCCTAACTTAAAACTATCATTAATATGATTGTCATATGCAAAATCAATTTTATGAAGTTACAAAAACTTCTAAAACTACCCACAGCTAATTACTCATAGCAATCAGCAATAACATAAAGCAGCAAATAATTGACATACAATAAAACAATAATGCTTTCAACTATTACTAATAACATATCAGTTGCTACATCAACAACAATCAGGTAGTAAACATTACATTAACATGTCCACAAAGCACACTGAATTAAGTTCAGCCAATACAACTAACACCAAGTCAACACACGAACTGGGAAAGATCCTCTTTTGTTCAATTTCTTGATCTTTTCTCTTGTAACAATACAGTAATATTCATTTACAAAATCCATCACAATTTTCTTATATGAAGCAGCTCCGTTGACATCCCATATGCGATTCAACACATCTTGCCATTCAGGTGGAAGAGTGTTTATGAAAAATCGCACCATCTTTAACTGTGGGATAGGACGACCATTCCATATGACCTGTTGAATCTTCCCATTGACCTCAAGGACATGATCAATTAAGTCTCCACTCTTCCATTGATGATCAGCCAGCTCAGCTATCAACTTAGATAGCCTATCCTTTTGTTCATCGGTAACTGCGCGAATCGGTGTGTGCAACCTCAGAGGAGGCATTGTTCCTGCAACAATGCAGAACAAATAAGGGATCGCATATAATCCACATAGACTTAATTGAAAAAGAAACAAATTCTTTTCCTTTTTTTTTTTTTCGGTCAACGGTAAACGGTAAACGATAAACGGTCAACGATCAACGATCGTCAGTCAACGGTCAATGGTCAGAGGGTTAACGGTCAGGTCGTCGGTGGTCGGATCGGTCAGACCAGACGGGCCGGTCGGATTTGGTCGGACGAACCGCCTGCAAGTGCCGCACGCGTGCGCGGGCTGACGTCACGGGAAAATCACGTATCACCGATCGTAAAACACACCACGAATTCGAACGTACCTTATTAGCCACAGATTAGACACCGACGCCGATAAGAGGAAGAAAATCTGGCCATGTTCAATCTGATGATGCCTTGAAGGGAAGAAGAAAGTGCTGTATGCCTTACTGTTTCTTCTTTTGTCTTTTAGAGAGAGAGAGCGCGCGGGTGAGGAGAAGACGTACGTTAATTCTGATTTCCAACTAGTGTCATCTCTCTCTCTCTCTCCTCTCTTTTATACATTCCCCCATCCACTGGCCTTATTCCCGTGGGCCGGGCTTTTTGGGCCCAACTTGGGCGGACGGGCCTTAAGCCCATCTCATATAAAACCATCAGCGATGTTCACAGCCCAAAACAAAGAGAACCCATTAGTCAACTAACCTAACTTTCCACTTTCTTTCAAGCAAAGGAAAGAAGTGTCAAAGTGTCGATGTGAATACTGAGAGAAGGTCCAACAGCAATGAGCATTCCTGGTTTTGATTTTGAATAATGACTTAACGCAAAAGAAAAAACAACACAAAAGAAACTGTTTTTTTTTTTCTTTCGAGAGTTGTTGAGACAACACAAGGGACCTAAAGAGATTGGACCATGTCATGTACTTGGAAGTCCCGGGTTGACTAGAGTACAAGCAAAACCAGTTTCGTCTCCTTCTGGGAGGAATATCCCGACGACGCTTACCTGGCATCAATCGACTGGGACAGAGGAATTGACTGTCATCGTTCAGTTCGAATTCGACCAAAATATGACCAAAATCAATGTATTTTTAGGATGAATTTACAAAAAATTATGGAGATTCAAGAGGGATATGGAGAAATTCTCAATCGTGTTTGAAAATCACTCTTGAAATTTAGGATGACGTAACATAAATTAATTGAAATTTGGAGAAAAGACAATAAAAATAGGCGTCAATTGATGGATTTGTCTCGATAAAGACATCAATAGTCTAATCAATTGATGGTATGGAATTGATAGTTAATAAATACATAGACTAGGGAATGGTGACATGGCACGATAAGCTAATGTGGTCGTTGATGTGACAAAGAAGAAGAATGGCTTTAACGGGTTGATTTTATAGAGCCAAACAACCTCACGCCTTTGCAAATTAGTCAATGTGAGACAATGTGAAGATGAACCGCATGAAAAAAAATTGCCCCACATTAATTACCCAGAGGACTTTATAAACTTGCATCTCCTTTTCAAGTAAGACTTGCAAGAAGATATTGTTCTTAGGGTTTTATTTTTATTTTATTTTTCATTTTTACACTTTAAGAGGAATTGTTTCCTCGTAGTATTTCGTGCTGAAAACCTTTTAAATAAAACAAAATAAAACAATTCTTTATGGCTAAAAGTAAACAAGGGGCGAGGCAGGGCATTTTGGGCAGTGCTCCATAGCCCTCCCCTATCATCACATAACATAGACACGGACGCCCTACCCTTTCTCTCTTCTCCGTTTGTCGGCACATCGCTTATCGCTGCCACGACAAGTCACATGACCGCACTACCACCGCCCGTCATAGCTAGCACGACGACCCTCCATTCGCCCCACTATTCCCTCATACCGTTTCTCCAACTCTACAACACTCAAACTCTCTCTGTTTTCCTTACCAAAAAAAGAACTCTCTATGTTTTGCCCTCACCCCAGTAGAGGCCACAGCCTCAAAATTGGAAGTCACCGACCTCTGGTGACCTCTAATTCGAGAGAGATTTGCTTGTTGAGTGAGTTTCTTTAGACTTTATGGCTTTGTTTCTCTCTCTTTTTTTTTTTTTTTTGGATGAGCTCATAAGGTGCCTTATGATTTTAGAGGATGCCAATCCTAAAATTAATAGTTATTAGATTTAGGTAAGTCGACACTGTTAATCTATATAATTGACACATCAATTTTATTCATTTTTGTTAAAAAAATTCAACTTTAGAAACCAAGAAAACTAAAGAGCAATAAGAGAAATCCATTGAGGAAGATCCTTTTCCTTCCCTCTTTTTGGAAGAAAAGGAGATCCGAATAAGATAAGGAAGAGATCCGAATGAATGAAAAAGTAAAACAAGGGGTAATTATACTTTTTAAAATATATTATATGACAATAGCCAACCCCATAAAATTATTTATGTAATGGGAATAAAAATAATGAGAACTCAAAGTTAGAAATATTTAAAAAGGATTAATTTTGGATTTATTTAAATCAAATAGAAACATATTCATTAAATAGACTTAGAATAAAATTAGAACAAGAAAAAGAATTGGAATATGAACATTGTTATTTTTGTGGGGAAAAATTGAACCTATAAAAAAGTCAAATTCAAGGAATAAAGGACTAGACAACTGATCTTATACAGCGAGAGATATTCTTGATGGGTTTTTCCTGTCCCAAGATAGAGACGTCGGTCATCATCAACTGTCATTCCTATAACGACCCTCACCACCTGACATGCAGCACAGGATCTCATACGGCATAGGGACAATGGTGAGAGGGTTGCTAAGCCTTCCTATATCTGGGCTTGGGCCTGCTAGAATTCTTGGGCTGAGCTTGATCCGGGCTTCAAGACTGGGTTGAAACAAAACTTAATTGGGCTTGCGAAGTGGGCTGCTGGACTTTGAACGTCGCTGGCTTCACGGGCTGAAGAAGAAGGCCCAAAGAAGCTGTTGGTTCTGTGGATCACATGGGCTGAAGGAGAGCCCAACCGTCGGCTGACTCGCTGGGATCCACGGTTGCTGAAGAAGCCCACGTGATGATGGCCCGCTGAAGTGAAGTCACGCAGGAGAGGAAACGGGCGGCTGAAATCGTGTGGCTTCGCTGGTCTTCGAGCTGGGGAATTCGGTAGCCTTCAGCTGGCGTCGAGCAAGGCTTCAACGGAGTGGAGTGTTCACCGGAGGAGAGAGGTAACGCGGACGAAGGGAGCAGCTTGCTGGGTCTTCGAGATTTGCTGGAATCAACGGCGTTGAAGACGGGCAATTGACCGAGCAAAAGACACCAGCTGATGAAGACGCGGGCGAAGAATGGAGCTGCTTCGGGCTTTGCTCGGTTGAAGACGCGTGCATGGAGGAGCTTCGCTCGGTGGGTTTGCTGGGTCAACAAATCGATGAGGATGCTTCACTGGTTGACCGAACGTGTAGCAATTGCTGGACAGGGAAAGAAGCAGAAATTTCGGTGGTGTTGCAGCATTTATGGGGCAGAGAAATGAAGCATTCGGTGGACGTCTTCTAGACAGTGGGCTTGGGTCAATGAAAGGCTTCGTCGGTTGACTATCGAAGACACATGGACGAGGATGGTAGCGAGAGAGAGACACGGAGGATCGGTGGATGGGCAGCTTCAAATGAAGAACAACAAAAAGGAAAAATGAAAGGAAACAAAACCAGAAGCAGAGAAGAGAGAGATGTTCGGTTTAGAGGGGGGAGGGGGGGGGTGGTCGAAAGGAAAAGAGAGAGAGTGAGGGAGAGGATAGAGATGAGGGAGAGATGGAGGGCCCCCTTGCCATTATTTTTCCAAACTTGATTCCAGGGTTTATTCTAGGCCAAGCATATATCCTTGGCTCACATTGAACCACACTTGCACTCTTCACAACCTCTTGAAATGGTCCAAAGACCATAAGGAATGGGGGCACACGAATGTCATAACAAATGGCTTCAATTTCCATCCAAATTCTTCCATTTGATGTCCAAATTTGATGTAGAAAAAGCCCACATAATTTCTACAAGCCCCTTTCACCAAGTAGCTCAGTTTGCAAGTCGAGAATTTCTTCAGTTCGGCCAATCCGAATCTCCGTTAATTTTTCGCGACGTCAAAATGGTTTTAGTAAAAATCTCGGAATCTCTTAAAATTTTCAAAAGATTGAGTCGATGTTCACTAAAATTTATTGTTGATGGATTTTTTCTTGTCCCAAGCTAGAGACATTGGTCATCATTGACTGTCTTTTCTATAACGACCCCTCACCAACTGCGAAGAGGGCCAACATGCAGCACAGGATCTTATACGGCATAGGGACTATGGTGAGAGGGTTTCTAAGCCTTCCTATAACGACCCTCACCATTTGCAGAGAGGGCTGACAAGCCCTCGCCCAAGTCTACCCAAGGCAGCCTCAGCGTAGTGGCCCTCATCAACCATTCCCCCACCATCGTCTCAGCAATGGTTGGGCTGCAGCAGCGAGGGCTACAATCCCCCTCACCTAAGTTTTCCTTTAGTTTTCCTTCCTTTTTGTGTGTGTGTGTGTGTGTGTGTGTTTTTTTTTTTTTTTTTTTTAAGTCTGCTTATTATTATTTTTTTTAGATAATTTTCCTGGTCGATTGGTGGTCCATTGTCAATCTATCCATCGGTCTTATTCAAGATATTTCATGATGCTTACATTATTATTCAATATAATAATAAGTCCTCATGAATGATAATAAGAAGGCCTCGCGACTTAACTTTCCTGCTTAAGCATTGAGCTCAATCTCTCCGGAAAATGACCAATATGTTCCTCATATGGTCCCACCAAACACCACCGATCAAACAAAACTTCTGCATCCATTGATAATTAGAGGTTCTGGGATCACAATGAAAGATTTATTACGCACGATCCAGTGACTTTTAAATGTATCTCACCTAATTGATTAATTAAATAAAAAAATAAAGCATACAATACCAACCATCAAATCAACATAGTCAATCACGTGAAAGATTTTCTTTCGACGAGCCTTTACATTAAATTTAGTCAATAATTATGCATGGAACGTCAGTGCCTCAAAACCAAGTTCCAGCTTGCCCACCTCGCATCTATAAAAGGCAAGGCAATGGGCTGCAAAAGTTCACAGTCGAACAAAGTTGTGGTGTCTCAACTTCACTTTGAACTTCAATATATCCGCAATACAAAAAGGGGTTACATTGAAGCTCCAAAGTTTCGAACGCAGGTCTGAGATAGATGGGTGCCGTCGAGAAGATCCGCGAGAACCAGCGGGCCAAGGGGCCAGCGACCATCCTCGCTATTGGGACCGCGAATCCGGCGAACTGTGTGTACCAGGCCGAGTACCCACACTACTACTTCCGCATGACCAAGAGCGAGCACATGACGGCCCTCAAGCAGAAGTTCATCCGCATATGTGAGCCACGCTCTAGATTACCCTAGCTACAAAATATATATTCAAGTTGAGAGTATCCTTATCCTAACTTCACAGTTTATTTGTTCTCATGAAATATATATGATGTGTTTCGCTTATTACGCCCTTTAAGAAAGTCTAACTATCTTTCTTTTTGGATCTTATTGGTGGGACAAATTGCATTGCTATAGTTTGCTTCGTTTCGTAATGAATCTGCAATCATTCTTAACAATCTTAGAATGGTCGAAAGAAAAGGTTATCGAGTAGTACATGTTAGCTAGCCATGCAAATTCTTCATTAATATATGCCAAAAAAGAAAAAAAATGAACAAAGAAACTCTCCAATGCACGCATGTCAACGTTGTTCTTAGAAAGTAAAATGGGAACGTCGCAGGTGACAAGTCAATGATCCACAAGCGTTACATGCACTTGACCGAGGAGCTTCTGGAGAAACACCCCGAGATCTGCTCGTACGACGACCCTTCGCTCAACCCACGCCAGGACATAATCATCGACACCATCCCAAAGCTCGGCGAGGAGGCGGCGTTGAAGGCCATCAAGGAATGGGGCCAACCCAAGTCCAAGATCACCCACATAGTCTTCTGCTCCACCTCCGGCGTCGACATGCCTGGTGCCGACTACCAGCTCATGCGCCTTCTCGGCCTCAGCCCCTCCGTCAAGCGTGTCATGCTCTACCACCAGGGCTGCTTTGCTGGTGGCACTGTCCTCCGTGTTGCGAAGGACCTTGCCGAGAACAATGCCGGCGCTCGCGTCCTCGTCGTCTGCTCTGAGATCACTGTCACCACCTTCCGAGGCCCGTCTGCTGAGAACCTTGCCAACCTTGTAGGCCAGGCCATCTTTGGGGACGGAGCGGCTGCGCTCATCATAGGGTCCGACCCAGAGATCCCTGCTGAGCGGCCCATATTCCAACTCGTGTGGACTGCGGAGACCGTTTTGCCAAACTCCGAGGGCGCCATCGAGGGTCAACTGCGTGACGTTGGTCTCACCTTCGGGTTATCCGACAGGGTCCCCCATTTGATCGCAGACCACATCGAGAAGAGCTTGAAAGAGGCGTTCGATTCGCTCGGCATAAGTGACTGGAACTCCATCTTTTGGGTGCCTCATCCGGGTGGCCCGGCCATACTCAACCAAATCGAGGCCAAGCTAGGGTTGAAAAAGGAGAGGCTCCGAGCCGTGAGGCACGTCCTTAGAGAGTACGGGAACATGTCGAGCGCGTGCGTCTCGTTCATCCTCGATGAGATGCGAAGGAAGTCGGCGGAGGAAGGGCTTGCGACCCCCGGCGAGGGGTTGGAGTGGGGCGTCCTCTTCGGTTTTGGGCCAGGCCTCACGGTGGAGACGGTGGTTCTTCACAGTGTACCAACGGTGACCCATGGGTGAAAGTAATTAATAATACATATGATATAATTCCATATATTGATATTGTTGTAATGTTATTTCCTGCTATTTTAATAGTAGGAAGAAGTTTAGAGTGATTGCTATCTAAATAGATATCTAAATAATCGTCTGTGGTCTCCAATAATGTTGTAATGATTGTGTGCTTTCTTAATAAGGTTGAGCATTAATCAGCCCGTTGTGAAACCTTTTCAATTAGATATGCTTGTCCTTCTTTTAATTTTTTTTTCCCACTTATGGACTTGTGTGTTGGAGTTTTAAGGATATAAACGATCACCATAAAAGAAAATCGATACAAGAGATAGTTGACATTGACAAGGCTCTACTGGCAAATTACTGCACAGATAAACGCGCGATATGACCTACACTCAGCAGGAAGAACAATACAAATATCAACATTTATCAAGTGATATAATGAATATTGTAATCATATTTTGATCACTCAAATACTTTTAATATGATCAAATACCCCAATCATAAGCAGCCATTTCTTACGAAAAAGTATCTGAATCTTATTGAAAAATACACCAAATTTCATCATACGATTTCACGGCTTTTAACACTCTTTTATTTACTCTAGGATGTAATGCCCGACACAAGTTGGCTTCATAATTTGATATCACGGTCAAGGCCTGAAAGACAAGATCCCAATATATGATGTGCGTATGTATAACCTAAAAATGAAAGTGCCCGACTTCAACTAAAAAACGAATTTACTTTTCCCATAGTGAATTGGGAAAAGTCCAAACTTCGAACTTTCTTTTAAACAGCATGCTCCCATTTGGGCGGCACTTCTTTATGCATTTTGGATAGAGTTTTGTACACAAGCTCAAATTCAAGACATAGTTTTAATAAATCTTTGTCTTGAAAGGGTGTTTGAACTTACTTATAATCATTTTGCTGAACCTGTAATATATGTTGTTACTCTTCCATAGTCCTATAAATCTTGACAGAATTCCATAAGCAGCTTCATCTACCATTGATACAAGGGAAAATTAACCAAAATCATAAACCTATTACAATTTTTCAAATTCAGTCATAAATTTTATTTTATTTTTGCCAATTTAGTACTAAGCATTTTATAATCATGTCAATTCAGTCCATCCAGCCATATTTGGCTAGCTAGCATTAACATGAACGTCGGTTGATGCTGGTGGACAATTTTTTTAATAATATTGTATTTAAAAAACTCTCTCTTTTCTTTTTCTCCTCTCTCCTTTTTCCCTTGCTTTGGCAATCGAGTGGAGGGTTGGTCACTGGCTAGTGCCAAGCTCGCCCTCCCCCAGCAACGGTGAGGTAGCTCCTCGATCCACTAGCTAGGCGAGGCCTGCCTCGTCGGATTTGGGTGAGGTTGGCCTCGCCGTCCATTGGCGAGGCGAGCCCTTGCCAGATTCGATGGGTACTCGCCTCGCTAGTGGTTTTAAGCAAGCTTGCCCTCGCCCAATGACAGTGAGGCGAGCTCATCGCTGGCTAGTGATTGGCCCTTCCCTCTGGCCTGTCAATGAAGTAAGAGGAAGAAGGGAGGAGAGAGAGAGAGAGAGAGAGAGAGAGAGAGAGAGAGAGAGAGAGAGAGAGAGAGAGAGAGAGAGAGAGAGAGAGAGAGAGAGAGAGAGAGAGAGAGAGAGAGAGAGAGAGAGAGAGAGAGAAGAAGAAAAAGAAAAATTCAATAAAATAAAACATTATTAAAAAATTGTCCACCGGTGCTAATAGGCCAAATTTGGTTGGATCGATTGAGAAGGGAGGAGGAAGAGAGAGAGAGAGAGAGAGAGAGAGAGAGAGAGAAAAGAAAAAAGAAAAATTCAATAAAATAAAACATTATTAAAAAATTGTCCACCGGCGCTAATAGGCCAAATTTGGTTGGATCGATTGAATTAACATAATTACACAATGTAACAATAAGTTTATGATCAAATTGGCCAAAGAAAAAGGTTTAGATTGAATTGGAAATATTGTAACAAGTTTAGGACTTTTTTTGGCAATTTCCCATTGATATAGTGTTGAACGAAAGGTTGGATGGTACCGACTATCAATTTGTACATGTGATGGTATGGTGGAAATAATCATGTCTTAATAGAACATATGTAGTTACTACCAATAAAAAGGTGAGACTATGTCTATCTGGGAAATTATCCAAAGAATTCTCAATCTACTATATGGTGGCCAATTCAGTCATACACTTTTCAATTTTGTCAATTTAAACTTAAACCTTTTGACAATTTTTTTTTTTTTTTTGGTGAAAGGTAAGAGATATATTGACTTTAAACCAAAAGAGCTATATATAGCTATACAGCAAAAACTCGGTCCCAGAAACTTGCACTCACGCAGACAACAAGTCAAAGCAAGTGAAAGGGAGCCAAGGTAAAAGAAACCAAGCCAAGGGCAAGGGAAGGAAAAAGGCCAAACAACGGCACAGAAACAACAAGCCTAAACCAACACAAATAGCAAAGAGAAAGCACTACCAACAGAAGAAACCAAGCACAACTTTAACGTTGGTAAGGGGCCGTCTTGGAAGCCAGGAGAAGGGCGAAATCCAGAAGAACCTCTGAGCAAGCAAGAGAAAGGAAGAAAGCCAACTAGAAAAAACCAGTCGACTAACAAGGTGATCAGCTCACCAAAATGGAGGGGTTGAGCAACTAGCTTTGCATTAATCTCCTATTAGCCGCAGTGGGAGGGACTTGATGGAAAAACAAGGCTTTGTCCTTTATAACTTGTTCAAGGCGCCTTTTCATGGCCAAAAGGGAGAGAGGTCTACCCTGGAACAATATATTGTTACGCTCCTTCCAAGTGATGTTGCATAAAGCAGCAAATGCAAAGCGAGCAAGAGAAGAGTGGAAGGAGGGTCCTGAGAGAGATTTGATTTCCCAAAGCCAGTTTTCCTTACAAGATTTATTCCGCCAAGCATAATTAAATCTTGAGGCCCAAAAAGTAGCTAAGGCAGCAGGAATGGGGCATCCAAAAAACAAGTGATCAATTGAATTTGGCCGACAAGAGCAGAAGGCACAGTTCACATCCGGTATTCTACCATAGGTAAGGAGTAGTACTTGAGTCGGTAGTCTATTTTTTGTAATCAATCATAGCAGGAATTGGTAGTGGGGAACCAATGAATTGTTCCAAATGAAGGGCACCCACTGTACTGGATGGCTGGTCAACCGAAGAGTGTCCCAAGCAGACGCAACAGAGAAAGTGCCATTTGAGCTGCCCAGCCAAAGAAAGCGATCATCTTCATCATTGAGTTCAGGTAGGGGATCATCCCAGGAGGCAACCACATCTAGAACACCCAAAGATGGGTCAGGATAGGAGAAAACCTTTTGACAATTTGTTAATCTAGTCTTTATAGCCACTTTTGACAAAAAATTGATGACGTGACGATCTAGTTAATGACAACCATCCTACGTGGCACAATTGGTCCTCACATGGACAATTCTTGCAATTTCTTTAAATTTTCTGAATTTTTTTTCCTATTTTCCTTCATAGTCATTGAGACCTAGGTGAGGCGACATGACATGGCATGAGCAAGGTGAGGGCAAGGGCGAGGTGACATGACACAAGGAAAGGCGAAGGCTAGGGCAAGGCAAAGGCACGATGCCCTTGCCCGGATGTGGTGAGGGCTGTTACATGAATATAAAAGATACTTAATAAGAAAAAAATTAATAGCAAAATGCACTACAAAGTAAAAAGTTTGTAAATATTTGACTATGTTAAAAAGTAATTTAAGTTCAAAGTTTTCTCAATTATATTTGATAATTAATTCATAAATTTGCTCAATAAGGTAATGAAGAATTAGGTTTCTTGGAGGTTCTCTCTTGAACAAAGCAAACATGAAGGAGGTGAAATCTAAAAATAAATTTTAAAAAGAAAACATAATGTTTATACTATTCGCGGTAATATCCAATTAAAAATATATTTAACATGTGATATTCTCGACTATGGCAATAAGATCACGCATAAAATTTTGTATTAAGAGAAAAAGAAGAAGAATGAATGAATGAATGAATGAATGAATGAGTTCGGGATTAACCACTTTAAATTTCAATTGGATGATTAGAGATAACATAAAGCTCCAGCTATCTTGAAACCGGTCACTGTTTAGACATATCACACGATACTTATGATCGTACAGTTTCATGTTACACAATTATTCATCCATGTCACCGCATATAATTGCATACACAAATACATCGCTTATGAAACTAAGTTCATCGAATTAATTTCAAACATATATGGAAGCAAAAGGACAATAGGACGAAAATCCTTCTAGGTAAATTCCTACAATTATATCAATTTTAAGAAAACAATACTGAGATATAAACGTCTCTCTAAGGAAGAGAGGGTACAGACTAATTAAAGTCACTCCTCCATGGGAATAGCACAGAGAGGCGTTGCCTTTTGCAATGTGATCCCAAATTTTTCATTAATGTCCATCTCTTCAGGCTTCCATTCAAATGAGCGCAAGAGAGAGGCCAAAATCAAGTGCACCATCCTATAGGCCAAGGGCATGCTGGGGCATATCCTCCGTCCGGTCCCGAATGGGATGAGCTGAAATTGCGGCCCTTGAAGTCAATCTCACCCCCCAGGAACCGCTCCGGCATGAAGCTGTCTGGGTTTGACCATATGCCCTGGTCCCGCCCCATGGCCCAGACGTTGACCAGCACCGGGGCGTGCCGGGGCAGTCGGAACCCGCCTATCTCCACGTCGCTCTCGGCCTTGTGTGGGATCAGGAAGGGAACCGGCGGGTGCAGCCTTAGAGTCTCCTTGACTATTGCTTGTAAGTAGGGGAGCCTCGTGATGTCTGGCTCTTGCAGCGTTCCTCCATCGCTACTGATGACTCGGTCGAGCTCTTCACGGGCTCGCGCGATCTTCTCTGGATTGTGCAGCAGCTCTGCCATCGCCCACTCCAGGGAGCTCGTGCTTGTGTCGACTCCCGCGATGAATAAGTCCTGGAAAAGGAATCGTGAGAGATAGCCAAGTGATTTTTTCTAAATACATCTTCATTTTCAGGAGCAAATTGAAGTTAATTGCCCAAAGTTGGTCAGTAACAAATTTGACAGCAACAAGATATGGATAACATTACTTGCCAGCAACATGAAATCACAATTCCATATCAAAAGAAGTCATTAGACTAGTCTAAATACAGAGCTTCCTCTTCATAGTTCAAAATATATCGAACAATTATAAATACAGAGGAAAGAAACCATTGAATAGGAGCATATATAGTATAGTTCATATCAATTCGCATATCCCTCAATAATGTACCGACCAGAAGCAAGCTCTTAATTTCATGGCTACTCAATTCACCACTCTCCTTTAAATTAATCAGAGAATCAAGCACGTCGTTGCTCGGTGAAGAGGCGACCGGTGAGGCCGTCTCTTGAGTCCTTTCTTCAATCATCCTGTCGAAGATGGCAAGCAATCTTGTCGCGACCTCTATTTTTCGGCGCTCGCAATCGGGTATGAGCGCCTAAGGAGGCTAATGGCTCGGCTGAATTTAGTTAAGCCCGGACTCTCCCAAGTCCACCAATTCACGACTTAATGGTTCAATTTTTTTTTCCTGCAAGTTGATTTTTAAAATGGAGTCGCCACTAATCAATTTGGGGTGGGTTGATTAGAAACCCAAGTGAAGTATCGGGAGAAATACTCACTCTGCGTAACCGAGAGAAATTAGGATCGGGGACTTGATTACACTAGTTAATCACTAATGCCCTTTCGGTACCTAATCTTGTTTAAACCTTGAGGCTTTTTGGATGTTCGAAGGATTTTCCACGCATTTTGGATGTTCGAGGGGTTTTCCATGCATTTTTGGAAAAAAAAACATTTTTTGAGTCATTTTCTAATTTTTGACAAGAAAGGGATTTTTTTTGACCTTTTTTGGTATTTTTGGAAAAATACAAGTCTTTTTGGCTTTTTCATGAATTTTTGATTTTTTTATTTTTCGGAAAATAAAATATTTTTTAAATAATTTTTAATATTTTTTGCAAAATAAATTATTTTTGATTTTTTCTTGATTTTTTAGAAAATAAAACATTTTTAACATTTTAAAATATTTTTCGATTTTCTGGAAATTAAAACATTTCTTAATATTTTTTGAAAATAAATTATTTATTAATTATTTATTAAAATATTATCTAAAATAAAACTTTAAAAAAAGGAAAAGCCGACCCGGGTCGGATCCGCGGGTTAGTCCGACCGGGCCAGCCCGAAACAACTTGAGACGGGCCCGCGTTGCGGGCCTGACTCAGATTTTTCTCCCTTTTTTCTTTTTCCAAGCCCATGAACTAACCCAGCCCACGCGTGCAAGCTGGCCCAGGTGGAACCCTACCCGGTTCAAACCCATGCCCGACTCATCCTTCAGCCGCCGACCCGGATTACAAGCCGCGACCCGATCCTAGAAACCCAACCCGAATTCGACCCGCTTCGACCCGGTTCACAACCGCGACCCGGATCATGGAAACTTACCCGGCCGCGACCCGCTTCTGGCCCGACGCGATGCCTCCTTCCTCTTTCGCTTGGATGCGATGCTGACGGAGGAGCTGGGACGGCAGATCGGCGACGGCCGAGCAGCGATACAAAGGACAGCAGCGGCCGGTCGCTCGTCGGACTGAAGAGCAAGACTCAACAACAGCAGCCGAGATCTATCGGGACTGGGGATTAGGGCTTCGCGGACAGGGACCGATGGCAGCGACGCGGTAGATAGGGACAGCGAGGGGTGACGACGGCCGAGCGGGGCTGATACCTGTGTATGGAGAGGGTCCGATACGGCGGCGTGGAGAATGGTGACGGCAGGGAGCGGCGGTCGGGATGGTGCAGTGACAGTGGGCCCTCAACCCTCGTAGATCTGGAGCGGCGTCGGGCACGACTCGAGGTGGCGTTGGGGGTGCGACAGAGCTAAATCGACCCCAGATCTGGTGTGGCTTTGGGCGAATCGGTCTCAGCAATGGCGTTGGGGTGGTCGGGAGTGCTCGGCTCGGTGCAGGGACGGCGGCGGGACAGCATCCGACAACAACAGCAGCAAAAAACTCCAGATCTGAGGCGCAGATCTCGGCCGGACCTTCCTTGGCCTTGGTTCTCTCTCACTCTGGCCAGATCCGAGCCTCCATCGGCCGGATCGACCTTCTCGAAGCCGCTCGGCTGCCGGCCTTCCCGAAGTCTCTCGGTGGAGGGTGGGCGAGCTCACAACTCGAGTTCTCTCTCACTCGCTCGTCGATTCTTCCCCCGAAGTCTCTCAGTGGGAAGATCTCCAAGCTTGCGATGCCCCCTCGTCAACGGAGGTGCTCCTCTATTTATAGGCGAGGAGCAAGCCGGTTGACGGAGGTTCGGCCATCGGCTCTCGCACGCCGACCGGAACCTCCCGGCTGAACCGCCGTCTCTTCTCATCATTAAAGGCGCGCATTGAAGGCGCATGTGCGTCGCCCTCCCCTTCGGCGGCCTACCTCTGTGCCTCTCTACCGTAGGCTAGTCTTGAGCGCATCGCCGGTCGCCGCGCGTGATGCACAGAGGCGGATGAGGAAGAAGAAGATAGGAGGAAGAAGAAGAGAGGGGGGGGGGCAGGTCGTACGAAAGGAAAAGAAAGAAAGGGGGCTGGTTTGCTTTTCTTGCTTTTATATTTTTTGTTTTTGTTTTTGTTATTTGTTTTGTTTGTTTTTGGTTTTTTTGTTTATTATTATTATTTACTATCCGAAAAAGGCAAATAAATGTAAAAAAAAAAAAAAACCTAATTAATTTTAAAAAACGAAATTTAGGTGTCAACAGTTTTGCCTCTCTTTGAAGGTGAGTTCGCAGAGGTTGCATTCAAAGACAACCGATGCCTAAATTTTATCCATGCACGCGTAGTAGATTATATTTTATTTGGGACTTATTATTCTATGCGGAAAAAGAGCAATATAACTTTACATATACTAAGATAGATAAGAAGATACCTGTAGTTACTTACCGAGAGTGAGTGAGATAGGGTGTGAACCCTGAGTTTGGCAAGTATCAAGGCGTCATCTTACCTGGTGATATGAAGAGGTTGCTTTTCCAAGGCTCGAACTATTCTTCGGTTGCCTGTTAAAACAATTAATGATTTGTCTAGGACCCGAACCTTTCTTCGGTCGCCTTGATAGGAAATTGCTCCTCTAGGACCCGAGCCATTCTTCGGTCGCTGTTGGAGCAATGAGTTGGTTTGTCTAGGACCGAACCTTTCTTCGGTCGCCTTGACGGGAAGGCGCTTTTCCGGGACCCGAACCTTTCTTCGGTCGCCTGTTAGAGCAATAAGTTGGTTTTGTCTAGGACCCGAACCTTTCTTCGGTCGCCTTGACGGGGAGTTGCTTTTCCAGGACCCGAACCTTTCTTCGGTCGCCTGTTAGAGCAATAAGTTGGTTTTGTCTAGGACCCGAACCTTTCTTCGGTCGCCTTGACGGGGAATTGCTTTTCCAGGACCCGAACCTTTCTTCGGTCACCTGTTAAAACAATCAATAGTTTGTCTAGGACCCGAACCTTTCTTCGGTCGCCTTGACGAGAGATGCGCTGACCTTTCTTAGGGCATCTGTTTGTTGGGAGATAGTACCTGGACGATCATAGGTACAAACTCTTGGGGGATACCTGGATGATTACAAGTATCGAAGGGGTACCTGGACGATCACAGGTACAAACTCTTTGGAGATACCTGGATGATCACAAGTATCGAAGGGGTACCTGGACGATCACAAGTACAAACTCTTTGGGGATACCTGGATGATCACAAGTATCGAAGGGGTACTTGGACGATCACAGGTACAAACTCTTGGTAGATGGAATATCGAGGACGTACCTAAGATATCCGTGAAGGTCTCTCACCTCCTGGTATGTGGAAATATCGAGGACGGGTCTCGTATATTCATGAAGGTCTCTTACCTCCTGGTAATTGGGAATATCGAGGACGTACCTGGGATATTCGTGAAGGTCTCTCACCTCCTGGTAATTGGGAATATCGAGGGCGTGCCTTGAATATTCATGAAGGTCTCCCACCTCCTGATATTTGGAATATCGAGGACGTACCTTGGATATTCGTGAAGGTCTCCCACCTCCTGGTAGTTGGAATATCGAGGATGTGCCTCATATATTCGTGAAGGTCTCCCACCTTCTGGTAATGAGAATATCGAGGACGTACCTTGGATATTCATGAAGGTCTCTCACCTCCTGGTAAAGGGGAATATCGAGGACGTACCTGGGATATTCGTGAAGGTCTCTCACGTCCTGGTAGTTGGAATACCGATGACATGCCTCATATATTCGTGAAGGTTTCTCACCTCCTGGTAGTGGGAATATCGAGGGCGTGCCCCGCATATTCGTGAAGGTCTCTCACCTCCTGGCAACATAAACTTGAATGTAGCACAAGGCTTACCTGGATGGCCGCAGGCACTCAAAAGGGCTGGAACACCTGGGTAGCCGCAGGTGTACAAAGTACTGGAATACTTGGATGAACATAAGTATTTAATGATACGATCTGGGACCACTCTGGCTGGTCCAAGTGTAAGAAAACATACCTGGATAACCATAGGCACACAACTCGATGGAATACTTGAATGGCTACTAGTATTCAATGATACAATTTTGAGGACAACTTGGACATGTCGAGTGTCACGGGAATGGAGTACCTAGACAATGAAAGGCACTCAAAGGTAATGGGATACTTGGTCAATTGTAGGCATCCTAGCTATGAAGACAACTCAAACAAGTGAGTGTCAAGAAAAAGGAGTATCCGAACGGTAGCCAGTACTCAAAGACAATAGGGATACCTAGACAGCAGTAGGTATTCAACAAAAAAGGGATACTTGGTCAGTCACAAGTATCAATACTCTGGGGACAACTCGAATAGGTCGAGTGTCGTTAAGAGGGAGTACCCGGCAAGTGGTGGGTACTCAAAGACAATGGGATGCTAAAACAGTTGCAAACATCCAAACTCAAGGGACGACTCGAATAGGTCGAGTGTCAACAGAGGGAGCACCCAGCAAGTGGTGGATACTCAAAAACAAGGGGATACTTAGACAGTTGCAAGCATCCAAACTCAAGGGACGACTCGAATAGGTCGAGTGTCAACAGAGGGAGCACCCAGCAAGTGGTGGATACTCAAAAACAAGGGGATACTTAGACAGTTGCAAGCATCCAAACTCAAGGGACGACTCGAATAGGTCGAGTGTCAAGGAGAGAGTACCGGACAAAGTGGTAGGTACTTTAAGACAAATGGGGACATGGATATGCTTACCGGCAATATCTCGATCTCGAGAGTATGTCTACGCTATTTGCACAATATGCACACATGATTGTATATCTTGTAAATTCATAAATTCAAATGTGATTTATACATGACAATCTTGTCAATTTTGCATCATCTGATTTCCACTGGGGAAGATTTTGAAAGACAACCTTCATTTAGAATGTAGATGTCTTGAGCATGCCAGATGAGGGACTTTCAGTCTGAAGGGACTTTTTGCTCACTCTCATGGAAAAGGCTATCCTGACCATTGATACAGGATTTATAAGGACCACACTATCTCACTGTCATCATGTCAGCAGGGGTCCGAGTATTCTCGCAAACGGTACGACTTTACCAATGTGAGAGATCTTTGTTGAAATTGTGATGAAGACTTGGTCAACGGCTCATCAAATGGGACCGTCGAGGTCAAGGCTCATGAAGTGCCGCACGATCATCTCCAGGTTTGCAAGTCAAGAATCCTGCGAAAAGAGATAGAGTAATCTTGCTCGTACTTCTTCGAGCGATGCTTATGGACATATGAAATCCTACGTTAATTGAAGTGCCCCTAGTCTGAAGAGACTTTTACAATGGGATGCAATATAGGCTTGATTCATGTGTAAAAGGGTGAGAGCTGGTAATTGCCTTGGCATTTGTCACTAGTCTTTCTTCTCACTGTCAGATGGAGGCTCTATCAATTGAACCGCAACAACAACTTTTTCTTGGCTGTATTTTTTACTGGAGGGCATTGGCCTTGCTTTTACCAGGCACACTGCTTTTTCATGCTCCTATTTTTTATTCCAGTTCTTCATTTATGGGCATTAACCTTGCTTTTACCAGGTACACTGCTTTTTTATGCCCCTGATTTTTTGTTCTTGTTGCTTGAGAGCTGATCTTGACAAGTTCAAGCAAACGCCTTTGTTAGACTATTGAGTCTTCATCTTTTGCCGGCACTTCTGATTATGCTACTCAAATGGCAGTAGCTTATGCTTTGCCTCCACGTGAAGGTGAATTTACAGACTCAATTGAGTTATACAATAGATACAAGTGTGTAAAGAAAGAATTGCTCTTCATGACTCTAGGGCACTTAAATTAACATGAGTGTTCATATGCAATAAGGACACCCGAAGATTGATGCAAGTGCGAGCAAGAAAATTTCTATCTCTCTTCTCACCTTGTGATGCTTACTTGCTTTCGACTTGCCCCAGTGTGGGGTGGTTCTTTGACGGGAGCATAGCAGAAATTTGTCAGTGTATGGGGCTCAATGGGGTGAGCGATGGAATGCCTCTCACTATTTTGGTTATCGTACCATTCGCGAGAGAACTCTTTACCCTGTAGTCATGGAATCTTCTGCACTCATCTCACAAGTGTATAGATGGGGGACTGTGTGTAGGATATGGCTTGCCTTTCATCATTCTGACGCACCGCATCCAGCATGCTCAATTTAATCTTGTATTCTTCACTTAGCTGTCTATTTTAATAATCCTCCGTGGAATCAGTGACTTAGACAGGCAAAATCATCATGCAGAATTCATCTGGAAACGACATGCAACATTTCGAATATGATGGAGATTGAATTCTTCAAAACGAGTGAATGGTTTTGACTCAAAAAAATCCATATTGACAACTTTAGGGGCTAACATAATGGTGTTTCCAAATATGTTAAATTTTGAACATCAAAAGGGTTATTTGCAAATGGGTGTCGATGGTTGTCCTTATTAAGTAGGGACATGACATAAGAAGGATCAGCCAGGGTTGGGGATCTGATCATGGATTTGATGGGCCTTTCTGCTTTTGCCCCTGCAGAAGAGAAGATGTACAAGTAGATCAATTAGTCTGACCAAAATCAAATGTGAGTTGCGGCCTGAAGGATCTCTGTGATTTGCTTTGGCAATTACTCAGGACGCCATTTCGCTTAGGAGAGTTTGTCATGCCTCTCATTGATTTATTATCTTTGTTTTTGACAGTCAGGTAATCCTGCAACAAACAAGACATGCTTCTCATTGATTCGTTATCCTTGCTTTTAACAGTCAGGTGATCCTGCAACAAACAAGAGGGAATGTGTTAGTCATGAACTCTTTTAAGAGTCGAATAATTGGAAGCGATACAACTTTACCCTTCACTGGTTTGCAGATGATTGGGTGATCCTAAAGTGAGAGGGGGACACGAAGTCCTATGTCCCTTGCTTCGTTAGGTCGATTATTCTCTGAATTGGCTCCTAGATGACGCGTCCTTTTACACGAAGCCAGGTGAATTTGATGCGGGTCATTTCCACGAACCTCACTTGGCCAATATTGACCATCAAGTTTGGTTTTAGATTCCCAATGTTTTCTATCAATAGGGAAAATACGTCAAAAGCGAGTTCAGATAGTGGGAGTAATGGAAACGATACCGAATTACCCTTCATTGGTTTGCAGATGATTGGATGGACTTGAAGTGCAAGTGGGTCACGAAGTCCTATGTCTTTTGCTTCGTTAGGTCACCTCTTCTCTCGTAATTTGCAAGTGCAAGGGAAGCAAAATTTTTTATTATTTTTTTACCAAGCGGCTAACTGCCGCGTCGGGGATTCGAACCCCCGACTTCGGACCTTTTTGCTTCTTCCCGGATACCACTCGGCTAGAGGTGCCGATGGTGTCCGTAGGGCGCTTCTTTTTTATTTAACTGAACCAGGTCCTGGACGATACGTCCCTTCATACCAAGTTAGGTAAATCGATATGGATCATTTGATTTGCCCAAATTAACCATTGAGCTTGTTTCTTGAATCCTATGCTTCCTGTCAATAGGAGAAAATATGTCAAAAGTGATTTCAGACACTGGAGTATTGGAAACGATACCAAATTACTCTTCTCCAAAGTTTGTATTTGCTGACTCCTAGGGATCTCTGTATGTCAATGACGGCCTTTTGTTTTTGACACAGTTTAATGTCTCTTTTGATTGGCCCTCTTCATTTGTGACGATGTATGCATGATTGATGGTTGTCGATTTATCTTCAACGCCTTCCTTCTGTGGAATTTTCTTATGTCTTTGACTATATGACCATTAGCAGTATTGAGCAAAGTCATGTACTTCAAGCTTCTATGGAATCTAAGATGGACAATCAAAACCTCCAATTTTCTTATTTACTTCTTGCGAGAATATGCGTCTTGAGTGAAGCTTCTAAATTCCAAAGTCATTGTCCAGGGTGTGGGGCTATAGATCGCCTTGACTGTCTAGATTTTCTCCCCGTTGACAGTAATCACTTAAAAGGAAGAGGAGGAACTCCTTCCTTATGTTGAAGTTGATACTGTAACATCTAACCGTTTGGGCGCATCGTGCGACAAGATAGTTCTTTGGCTTAGGATGAAGCTAGGCAGGAGTGAGGCATGTCATGGATGCTTCGATCTCAACTCTATGCCTGTACCTATTACATCTCATCTTTTGTATCCTGTAAATAGAAGAGAGAAGACATCATTTCCAAATTATATTCAGAGGATAAGACCTACCCTCTTTTGGTGTAGGATGATTTTTTCTATTTGCCCCTGTTTTCTTGGCAGGGTGTCTTTGAATTTGGTGAGTTCGCCTGATGCGCTTGCTTCAAATGCCCCCAGTCACACTAAGTCAAAGGGGACGGGAATGATCTTCTGAGACATGAAGTGAATGAGTCAGAAAGACAAACATGATTAAATTTATCATCTTGTTTTAACAAAAACTTTCGGGTGATGAAATATTTTTTATTTTCAAAATACGTCTTTGGGGGAGAAAAAGCATGAGGAAGCCCAGCCCTCAGTATTCTCCTTGGACGATATTTTCTTTTCATGGTTGGATAACATCACTGGGCCGGTTTGGGATACCGCCTCATGCTTTCAAAACAAAATATTAGAACTGTACATTAGATTACTGAAATGGAAAATACAACAGTAGCACACTAGACATGATAAGAAACATGAAATTATAAAGACAAGCAACACCCATGAAAACTCCTATGAAAAGGAGCACTTTGATAGTGCTGGTTTTGAAATCAAGTGCCTTTGAGTTCCTCGCCTCCAGTAGACTCGAAGTATTCGCATGAGAGGACCACTTCATTGAAGCTACGGAAATGTAACCCATGCAACCAACAACGATGCTTGCGGGATAAAGCTCCTATGAACAGCTTTATCATTTCTTCTTCGGCCAGCTAGGGGTAGGTTTGCATCATGAAAGCTTCCCACCTCCTTGCATATGCTCGAAATCCTCCATTGGTCTTCTTCTAAAGTGAACCAAGTTCTCACAAGATAGTTCAACTTCAATCTGGTGCTGGTACTGAAGCAGGAATGCAGAAGACAGCTCATTCCAATCTCTCATGAGGCAGATATCTGCTATGATGAACCATTGCAATGCAGACCCTGTAAGACTTTCTTGGAAGGCTTGAGTTGTGAATGACATCGGGCCATAGTACCGACTCATTTCAGCATGGAGGTACTGCAAGTGGGCCACAGGACAAGTCGTGCCGTTATACTTGCGAAGATTAGGTATCCATATTCCTCCGGGGGTCATGATCCTATGAGCGCAAGACGAGCTTGATGTATCCTGGTTAGGCCACTGGTTTTCCCACTGCATATTCGTTGTAGTGGTGAATTTTTCTATTTCAGGAAAGTTGGATTCTACCGAGATTACCCCATTGCTTTCTTCTTGGTCAAAATTTCCAAATGAGGATGAAGTATTGAAGCTATCCTCATGGTCAGAGGACGAGCTTAATACTTCGTTAGGATCGTAGCGGATAAAGACGTATGCTTCCTCTTCTGACGGACCTTCATCCCCAGATGAGAGTAGGAAACAGTTATACGATGAATCATCAGTTTCATTGTTGAAATAACGCTGGAAGTCCTTGGGATTGTATTCTAGGGCCGGGAAGTCTTCAGGGTTGTACTCTAGAGGATGGTGGCCTTTAAAGCTGTATTCTTGGGAATGCTCGAAGCTTTGGTGTGGTGGCTCATTGGTAGATGCTGAATCAATCTGCTTAAGCTTTCTTTTCTTGGCTTCTGATCCGGACCTCTTGAGTAAGGCCATTCGTTTTGCTAACTTGATTCTGTCAAGGGAAGTGAGAGACATTAGAGTTTCACTGTCTGATTCACTTTCCAGGTTGATAGGGGTTGGTATTCTTTGGACCCTAGCTCTTGGAGTAAGCTTAGGGAGTCGTCCAGTCATGCCCCGGTCTTGAACAGGCTCTGTGTCTTTGATCTCATACAAAGGCTCATTGCCTTTCCTAGTGGGAAATTTTCCAGTAATAGGATGTTGCTCAGTTGCCCATTTATTATGCAATGCTTCATTGACACGTTTCTCTCCTATCTCAGCAACTAACGACTCCTCGTGCTCCGCGATCATCGGCTCTTCGTAGGGCAATGTGATGTCAGGGGTGATGTCAATATTGTACTCTTGGTGAAAAATATGAATTAGTTCCCTCCAGGTTTTAAGGGAACTAATCTTCCTGGCAAGGTACCATCGCAAGGCAGGGCCAATCAAATTCGATTGGTACGATTGAATCATCTTTCGGACCAGGTAGGCCTACAAGTAGGTCTCTGGGCGTGAGGTACCAGCATACCTTTCGCATTCAGGTGCTTTGAGCTCTTCAGGGATTTCAATGCCGGCATAATTGGAAAGGTCCATAGGATTCCGCCCCTGCAGCTGGTTTAACTTTTTCATGATCCTTTCAAACTGTCCATGGTACTGGCTATTTTCTGGCAAATTTGCGGGCGTCATGACGGTGTTTGAGGCAACTATAGAGTTGGGCTCAACTTGAGTGGATTTCATTTGTCTCGAGAGTTGTTGAAGGACAATAGACATATGTCCTACGCCGTCTTCAATATTAATGAGGTGATTTTGTACATCATTCTGATCGACCCCTATTGGATGAGGCCATTCACGGACGAGTGGTGGCCGACGATTCATAATTACCTGTCGTTGCGAAAACAATGAATGAGCACGAAAGTAAACAAAGATTGACCCATGGCAATGGTTTAACTGCTTTTTTTATTCATCAAAAAAGGATTTCATAGACCTCAGACTTCTGACATCTAGAACTTGAAATTGAAATGACAGAATAAAATACTAGATATTAAACAAAAGTCCCAAAACTTTCACACTATTAACACTAAGGGGCACATGATTGCCAATTTATATGTGACAGGGAGTCTTGCGCTTGCGCAGATGCTTGCTTTCTTGGACCGGCTCTGAGGTGTGCATCCAGTCCATTCCCAAATCCCTCTCCATGAGCTCTACTTGCTCGTGCTGGCTGCTCTTGCTGATTGAGTGAGGGATTGATGGCTTCCATTTTGTCGGGATACGATGGTTGTGGATGTAGGACATGGAGGCATGGTGGGCTTTTTCTTCTCCCTCAAGCCCTTTAGGTACCACGATGCTTTTGCGATGGCACTTGTCCCAGGTTTCCTCAGTAGTAGAAATTTCGAATTCATAGTCACGACTTGTGTTGAAAAGAACTGGAGGGACCATCATCTTGAAAGGCGGTGGGATCTCCTGAAGGGCTCCATATTGTCGTGCTACCCGATACGGATAGTAGGGAATGGCGCTGGTGAGACCGAGCAACGGAATTGGGCGGGTGCGCATGTAAGCAAAGCGAGCCCTTTTTTCATGGAACCAACCAGCACACCATTGGAATGCCTCAGGAGCTGGGTTTCTTAGAAAGCTTACCCAATTTAAACAGCTTTGATTGGGAATGTATGGTCCTAAAACCATAAATTTTTGTAATGGATTTTCAAAAGCATTTGTTTCAAAGCGATCGCATGAAGTCTCGAAATTTGCTTAGGTGAGAAAAGAACCGAGACTTGTAAAATTTCAGGAGAGGCTCGCATAATTTTCTCCGAGTTGTCTTTAAAAGACAAGAATGTTTCAGTTAAAATCATGTTGACATAATTCCCCCCACTTAAGATCGATCAACTATCCATGCCATCTTGGGAGTTATGGCATTTCTTTGATGGGGGAAGATGATGAGCCCGAAAAAGGCTAGGAGGAAAATCTCACTTTTCTGGGTCATAGGCTGATTTTGGAAACAAGCATTCATAAATTCTAGTGGGCAGGTATTATGGTTGTCTTCAAGAATTTGTCTCATGACATGGATTTCAGTTCCTAAAATTCGTGCTAACCTGCGCCATGGGAGGGCGCCTATCGATGGCTTGACAAGCTTTTTCTCAAGAGGCATTCCAGTGATGATGCTGTATTCTTCCAGGGCTGGGGTTAGCTCAAACCTACCGAATATAAAAGTAATTGTCTTTGGGCACCAAAAATGTGCCATGGCTTGTATGACTTCCAGACGAACAGTGATTTGGATCAACGATAGGAGATGACCAATTTTGGCCTTCACGCGCTCCTGGGCAAACTGATCTAATTGACCCCACCATCTGAAGAGCTCCGCCTTGGGAGCAGGAATGAACTGGATATCGTCTTTCCCCATCGCATATAGACTGGGACTTTGAAAAGCTTATCCTAAATTGCCATGGGCCAATAAAAGACTGAGTAAAAATAAAAAAATCACTTTACTTTTAAATAAAATGGTAAGCACAAAGACATACAGATGGGACGTGCGGCTCGATTTCTAACTCAGAAGGCTTGATGAAATTAAAAGGGTATCCGCCCGTCGCAGTCTCGCGTTAGCAGCATACCCCCTTAAACTCGGCTAAGAAATTCGGGGAAAAGAAAGGCGACCTCTACATCGCAGTCTCGCGTTCAAGGTCGTATCTTTCTTAACACCATCCTAAAAATCCTATGGCGGCCCAGGTCCGGCGGCCGGGTTGTGTGTGCCATGTGTAGTGCTAAAACAGTAAAACATGCACAACAATTTATAATCACAAGATAATCTATTTTAAACAAAATTAAAATAAATTTCTAAACTACTAACCTGCATAAAGAAAAAATAAAAACAAGTCAGTAAAGAATTTAAACAAGACAAAAATGGCCTAAGTCCTCACAAATGTCCCCAGCGGAGTCGCCAAGCTGTCGCGACCTCTATTTTTCGGCGCTCACAATCGGGTACGAGCGCCTAAGGAGGCTAATGGCTCGGCTGAATTTAGTTAAGCCCGGACTCTCCCAAGTCCACCAATTCACGACTTAATGGTTCAATTTTTTTTTCCTGCAAGTTGATTTTTAAAATGGAGTCGCCACTAATCAATTTGGGGTGGGTTGATTAGAAACCCAAGTGAAGTATCGGGAGAAATACTCACTCCTGCGTAACCAGAGAAATTAGGATCGGGGACTTGATTACACTAGTTAATCACTAATGCCCTTTCGGTACCTAATCTTGTTTAAACCTTGAGGCTTTTTGGATGTTCGAGGGGTTTTCCATGCAATTTTGGAAAAGAAACATTTTTTGAGTCATTTTCTAATTTTTGACAAGTTGACCTTTTTTGGTATTTTTGGAAAAATACAAGTCTTTTTGGCTTTTTCTGAATTTTTTGGCTTTTTCATGAATTTTTGATTTTTTTATTTTTCGGAAAAAAATATTTTTTAAATAATTTTTAATATTTTTTGGAAAATAAATTATTTTTGATTTTTTCTTATTTTTTAGAAAATAAAACATTTTTTAACATTTTTTAAATATTTTTCGATTTTCTGGAAATTAAAACATTTCTTAATATTTTTTGAAAATAAATTATTTATTAATTATTTATTAAAATATTATCTAAAATAAAACTTTAAAAAAGGAAAAGCCGGCCGGGTCGGATCCGCGGGTTGGGTTCGACCCGGGCCAGCCCGAAACGCAGACGGGCCCGCGTTGCGGGCCCGACTCAGATTTTTCTCCCTTTTTTCTTTTTCCAAGCCCATGAACTAACCCAGCCCACGCGTGCAAGCTGGCCCAGGTGGAACCCTACCCGGTTCAAACCCATGCCCGACCCGTCCTTTAGCAGCCGACCCGGATTACAAGCCACGACCCGATCCTAGAAACCCAACCCGGATTCGACCCGCTTCGACCCGGTTCACGACCGCGACCCGGATCATGGAAACCTACCCGGCCGCGACCCGCTTCTGGCCCGACGATATGCCTCCTTCCTCTTTCGCTTGGATGCGATGCTGACGGAGGAGCTGGGACGGCAGATCGGCGACGGCCGAGTAGCGATACAAAGGACAGCAGCGGCCGGTCGCTCGTCGGACTGAAGAGCAAGACTCAACAACAGCAGCCGAGATCTATCGGGACTGGGGATTAGGGCTTCGCGGACAGGGACCGATGGCAGCGACGCGGTAGATAGGGACGGCGAGGGGTGACGACGGCCGAGCGGGGCTGATACCTGTGTATGGAGAGGGTCCGGTACGGCGGCATGGAGAATGGTGACGGCAGGGAGCGGCGGTCGGGATGGTGCAGCGACAGTGGGCCCTCAACCCTCGCAGATCTGGAGCGGCGTCGGGCACGACTCGAGGTGGCGTTGGGGGTGCGACAGAGCTAAATCGACCCCAGATCTGGTGCGGCTTTGGGCGAATCGGTCTCAGCAACGGCGTTGGGGTGGTCGGGAGTGCTCGGCTCGGTGCAGGGACGGCGGCGGGACAGCATCCGACAACAACAGCAGCAAAAAACTCCAGATCTGAGGCGCAAATCTCGGCCGGACCTTCCTTGGCCTTGGTTCTCTCTCACTCAGGCCAGATCCGAGCCTCCACCGGCCGGATCTGACCTTCTCGAAGCTGCTCGCTGCCGGCCTTCCCCGAAGTCTCTCGGTGGAGGGTGGGCTGAGCTCACAACTCGAGTTCTCTCTCACTCGCTCGTCGATTCTTCCCCCGAAGTCTCTCAGTGGGAAGATCTCCAAGCTTGCGATGCCCCCTCGTCAACGGAGGTGCTCCTCTATTTATAGGCGAGGAGCAAGCCGGTCGACGGAGGTTCGGCCATCGGCTCCGCACGCCGACCGGAACGTCCCGGCTGAACCGCCGTCTCTTCTCATCATTAAAGGCGCGCATTGAAGGCGCATGTGCGTCGCCCTCCCCTTCGGCGGCCTACCTCCGTGCCTCTCTACCGTAGGCTAGTCTTGAGCGCATCGCTGGCCACCGCGCGTGATGCACAGAGGCAGATGAGGAAGAAGAAGATAGGAGGAAGAAGAAGAGAGGGGGGGGGGGGCAGGTCGTACGAAAGGAAAAGAAAGAAAAGGGGGCTGGCTGCTTTTCTTGCTTTTATATTTTTTGTTTTTGTTTTTGTTTTTTGTTTTGTTTGTTTTTGGTTTTTTTGTTTATTATTATTATTTACTATCCGAAAAAGGCAAATAAATGTAAAAAAGAAAAACCTAATTAATTTAAAAAAACGAAATTTAGGTGTCAACAAATCTGCTGAAGTAACCTGAGATCCTCCGGCATGCGCCCTGGGGGTCGAACCACCTGAGAGCTGGGGAGAAATCTGACACGTTGGGCTTTCCAGTCTCCTCCATCACGTCCCACACGAGGTCCCTGAACTCCTGGGAGGAGCCCTCGTCATGGTGTGCCAAGTCGACGGAAAAGAGCGTGCTCGAGATCAAGTTGGGCACCGTTGTGAAGGCGGCCTTCCTGATGTCAACAGAATGGCCTTGCCTGCAGCTCTGGTGGATGAAGCTGATGAGCTCGTCCACCTTCTTGCGGCGGAGGAGCTGGCCTGCGTCCAACTTGTGTACCGAGAACATCTGGACGGTGCACACCTTCCTGAGCTGCTTCCACTTATCGGAGGCGGGCAGCCACACAACGGACTCAGCATAGTGACCACTCGCCTTGACGGTGTCAGGGATCTGCCGGCCGCTCAAGAGCTGGTCGTTCTTTTGGAGGGCTTCCTTGGCAGCCTCCGGAGAGGAGATGACTACGGTTGTGATTGCCCCTAGCTTTATGGTCATAACAGGGCCATATAGCTTGGAGAGCTTGGCGAGCGCCTGGTGGGGCTTGTCACTGAGCTCGAGGATGTTCCCAACGACTGGGAGTGGGCGTGGGCCTGGCGGCAGCTGGTTGCCGCCGGAACCTGGCTTACGGATTAACCGTCGCCAGAGCAGATTGATGCTCCACCACAGCAGGCATAGCAACAGAAGGCAAGCTGCATAGCACTCCATTTGGTGTTTGGCAAAGCTGATTTGTTTGCTTAAATAATTTGGGAGGATATGATATTTATACTTTGGACAAATGTTGGGTTAGCCAAAAGTGATAGTTATTAATTGTATGGCTGAGCTTTCTTCGGTAGAATAGGGTTCACACAAAGATTCAAACCGGTTCCTCAAAACAAGATCCAGGGAAAAAGAAAGTGACTAATAATTATTTGACTCTTGTTAACAATTACTTTCCGAGATTTGTTAAATGTACTTGATAAGTGATCATCCACATTATAATTACAAGAGAAAAGTACTGTCTTGAAATTATTAACTTTCTTCATTTGATCGTTTAGCAGGTTCTTACCATTTGCTAATACAATTCTATTAATTTAATAAAGATAGTGTGACATGGAAATTTCTAAAAAAATTTCGATTTATGCAATGTAGCCTTTAGACTTTTCTGGCCTGTGAATAATTAGACTATGTATTGGTTTGTTCATCTTAGTCCTTTCAACAAACACATAAAATAGAATATACAAATGGCTATCCATGTAGCACCACGTCAGCATGCTTCTCCAGTAAAAAATTGACGTGGCTAAAAACATTGAAAAGAATTGCAGAACTGAAAACAAGAGCTTTAATCTACATTATTACATCCAAACTTTACCGAACTCTCTATTCTAGGCTTTCTCCTGATATTTAACTTCACTCTAGCTTTTCTCTTATGGTCCTTCCAAGTATATTTCGAAGCTTTACCTCACTATTCACCTATCAATGATACGTCTAAGCTTTACCAAACTCTCCATTCTAAACTTGGTCACCTTATATTCAAGTACCTCCAACTTGTAGATACCTCTGCACCTAATGCTTTGTTCCCCATTGATAGAATAGTGTATTTCTCATCTTTAGACGATTCTCTTAGGACATCATTTACATAAAGGCTTGTACATCTTTCACCTGGTTACTCAACTATTAAAACCATTGGTAGTTTTTGACTATTTTTTCATCTTCAAAACATCATAAGAGATTTTCCTAAAAGCTTTTATGGTTGGAGGTGAGCCAAGATGTGGTGAGACTGCACATAATATTGTGTGTGTGTGAGAGAGAGAGAGAGAGAGAGAGAGAGAGAGAGAGAGAGAGTGTTCACCTTTTGCCATTTTTGTGCAATTCCGCTAAAGGAATAATTATTTAATAGACTTGGTGGATATGCTAAAAAGAATCTAGAATGTAATATTTGATGGGACTCATCATATTCAATGTTAGTGCAATACTCGTACTTTTAGGTAAGGTAAATGGACATACGTGTTTTTCAAAAAACAAAAGATATTCCATCTCTCGTAAGTTTACTAGAACTTACGGAATATACTAGTACTTTGGAGGTAAGTCGAATTATATACGTATGCCTCATTATAATCAAGTAGAAGTTCTTCAATATAAACTTATTTCATTATCCTTTTTTAGTCAATTCTTGATGTTGCCTGCGAAAAATCATTTATATACCCAAAATACGGTTATTTTATATCATATCCACATAAATAAGTATAATAGTGTTGTGATTTCTCATTAGATAACATGAATTAGTAATAAAATTCAATTACTACGTAAGATTCCTATATAAGTTCTTGTCATTCAAATTGTTCTTTTATAACAATGGTGCCTTTTTTTTTTATATGTATAACGCAGTTGATGTAAAATCTCGATAACATCATTTTGTGGTTCTATTATAATAATGTTAATTTTTTTTAATTTACTTTTAATGAAAATGACTACTTATACGCGTTTGTATCTCGAGCTGAATGATTTTCCTCCCGTATATTACTAATAGAGGCGACACTATGACGACGCCAAGTGTTTTTACAATTTAGCATGTATCCTCAGTTAATTAGAAACTTAGAAGTCCAAGTGATGACTAAGACTTCAATCTGATGCAGAAAAAGGGACTTGTCAACCACAATAGACTAAATAATGGATAGCAAGAAAGAAGTAGCTTCACGAACTCCGTTACCATGGAAATTGAAAGTGATATATGTAAGAAGAATTGCTTAATGGAGGAGTTAATGAAGAGGAAGGAAACTAAAGTGGGTGGGAAATGTTTGGAAATGGCAAGGAGATCTTCCATGTTGAGAGTATCCATTGGTGGTCATGAGGTCGTGCATGTAGTTTTCAGTCACTATCCTTAACTTACCTAAATTGAAGAGTTGATTGCACCCACCTAATTATCGATCTCCATTTCATCTTTTTTTATGAGAGCACGTAACGAGATCACAGCTTCATCAATTTAATTTATAGTTCAATTTCACCAAAAATTGATAATTTACAAGTAAAATCATCTTGTTAAAATATTTAAATGTTAAAGCACATTTTCATCTAACGGCTTAAGTTTTTACAGCAATTTAGCAGTGATACACAAGCTTTAGTCTTAAGCCAAAGTCTAGCCTATGCGATTTCTAGAGTAGTTGGTAGCGGTCTCATAAATTTTTACGTAATTGTTTGCCTAGATCCTCAACCTCGAAAGATTAAAATAAAAATCAAGTCTAATAGTGATCCTAATTTATATTCCTTTTTCATTTGGTATTGCAAATTTTTCTTATGCAATCTGCAAGTTTTGTAACCCTTTCAATTTATAAAATCAAAATTTCCTATTATCTATCTATCGAACTCATCATTATTGGAGTTGGACATGAAAAGATCTGTTATTATTTCTATATTTTCTTATTTTTGTGGGATTCTAAAAGGAAGTAATTCTCCCATTATTTTTTTGCCATTATTGTAGCATTGAAGTATTTGAGATACCGATCTCCTCCTTTCAATTCTTGTTTCTTCAATTTCACAAAAACTTTCTTCTCCCTCATAATTTGTTGCACAATTCTAAGGTGCTCTTTAGGTTCCTCCTTGTGACATCCAGATTTTCGGGTTTTAATTTTGACTGGATAAATATGGCCGTTTTCGTTCAGTTGAAGCTAGAGATTGTGAAATTGGGATGCAAGTATGCCACAATGGTAAGGAAAAAAATACCAATTTGATTGATGAGGTGTTGAATGAATTAATGGGGGTCAATTTGATTTAATTCAAGTGGGATTAAGATTCAATTGGAAGAGAATTAAGTGGAATTAAAGAAATTGTTGCACAAAGTTTTATGTCCCGGCGGAAAAATAAAATGGACCCATTGAAGATTGTTGTGGGGAGAGATTTGAAGTTAGTGGAACATGGCATCACTTGATGATGTCATGGTGGGCCAATTTGTTAGATTAAAGAAAGGCAAAAAGAAAAGAAAAGGCCCCCCTTCTTCTCTCTCCTCCCTATCTTCTTCCTCCCTCTCGTGCGATTCCTTCATGGACATTTTCTTCTTCTTACTCGGACGCTTCCAGCAGCTTGACACCCCGCTTCGTCCGCCCGTTCGATCGCCAGCAGCTTCGCCCGTCGCCGCCAACTCGCCGCCGGAGCCACTGCGGTCGTCGCCGTCGCCGTGCGTTCGCGCGAAGCCCCCGCGCCTGCTTTGCCCAGCTCGCGCTAGCCCACGCCATCATCGCTCTCCGTCGCCGTCGTCGCCGTGAGCCACCACCGGTCGCCGCCCGAGCTACCGCCGCCCCTCTCCGCCGTTCCTCGCACCCGAACCGCCGCCGAGCAGCCTCCGTCGGCCTCAACCAGAAGCTGTAGAAAATGGGTATGGCAGCCCCTTCTTGGCCCGTTTCGGCCGCCTTCCCGAGCTCGGATGCTCGGCCCACTTTGAGGAAAGTTGTTCTCCTCGGTGTCCCCGTCGTTGCTCGGCTTGCTAATCCGGTGAGTTTAACTCACTAAATCTTGATTAAAGTGTTAATGATGCCCTAAGTGTGCTTAGTTTAAATTAAGTAAGTTTATGTGGGTGAATTAGTGTATTTAATTATAAATTGGATTAAGAGGTTGGTTTATGTTAAAGTGTGTTTAAATTAAAGGTTAAAAGAAGTTATTTAAAGTTAAGCCTTGATGTGACATAAAATGATTTTAGTTTTGAATTATTTAAGTGCTTCGAAATTCTAGAAAATATAATATTATTTTATAATCCGAAATTATTAAAATATTATTTAAAAAAACGAAAAAAAATTATTTTTGACCTCGGTTGCTCAGAATTTCGTGCCGATCGCTGCTGTGTATTCAGATTTTGAAATTGATGGCTGGATATTATAAATTGAGTGTGGATTGCAAAAAATATGGATATTATTATTTAATTAATTTTCGGAATAAAATTTATTATTTATTAAAATTCGAAAATTTCGTCGGGACCCTAAACTCTTAGAATTTCGTGCCGATCGTTGCTGTGTATTTAGAATTTGAATTTGGTGATTGATTGTGGCAAATTGAGTGTTGATTGTGATAAATATGGATTTTATTCATAAAATCCGAAGTGTTGAGTTCGGCATTGAAATTGGATTGTTAATGGCTAATATTGTAATTGGATTATGTGAGTGAAATGTAAAGTATCCAAGGATTGGTATTGAATTGTCGTGTGCTAGTTGAAAGGCTCGGGTCGCAGTAGTGGCTAAGCCGACTGGATCCTTATTCTGCTAGAAATGCCGTCAAGAGAGTGACGTGGCTCGGGTCTCAGTAGTGGCGGAACCGACTGGACCTTTATTCTTCTAGAAATGCCGTCGATAGAATGACGTGGCTTGGTCGCAGTAGTGGCAGGACCGACTGGACTTTTATTCTTCTAGAAATGCTGTCGATAGAATGACATGACTTGGTCGTAGTAGTGGTGGGACCGACTGGACATTTATTCTTCTAGAAATGCCGTCGATAGAATGACGTGGCTTGGTTGAAGTAGTGGCGGGACCGACTGGACCTTTATTCTTCTAGAAATGCCGTCGATAGATGATCTATGATTAGTATAAATTAGAAGCCTGTACATTGATGGCAATTATGTCGACAATAAAAGTTGACCTTTTTTTCTGTTTTTTTTTTTAATGTCAACAACTTGAAATTCATTTAGCGAGAATATATATAACTTGAAATTGGCAACCAAGAGCAACTAAACTTGGAATTAAATCAACTTGTCATTTATAGACACTCGCCCTCATTTTTTTTTTCCTTTTTTGAAATTGAAACGGAATTTGTACTCAAAAGTGAATATATCTTCAATAGAATTAGTTTCTTCTCCTTAGGAATGGGTTACATCCATGCGTTACTGCTTTTGTATGGTCAATCTAGTAGATATGTGAATTATCATTTATCAATGCTCTCAAAAAGCATAATTTGACAAAGTAGAGAGAAATGTGACAACATGTAAATTGAGAAAGTTGTCGTTTTTTTAGAGTGAGAACCAAAACAACAATGCAAAGTAGTTATATATATGATAGAAATAAGGATCCAACAAGAATATAAATTTGTATTATTCAGCCTTTAATCACCCAAACAAAAGCCAAATTTGTTTTTGGTTCAGCTTTTTTAGAATAAAATGATGGGAATCCTCTTCTATTTAGAGAACGAGCTAAGTGCGCAGCCCCTTTGCAGCCTAAAACCATTGGGCCAATAAGCCCATGTCGGTCTTTCTTGTTACTTTCCCCACAATATAACAATGATTTGCAGTAAATCAGTTACCTGCCTTTCATGTTGGAGAAACGGTTTGATATTATTAGAGATGTAGATCGATATGATTGTGATACCGATTCTGATTACGGAGTAATTGGTTCAGTCAATCCGTAATTGGTATGGTAAAATAGGTAAAGGAATCTTGTATATTTTTTCCCCTGTTTTTCACCTTTCTTTCTAGCATTATAAATAAAGCGATGTACGTGTAAAAAAATCATAGTAATACAATTACAATTCCTCCAATACTTTGCCTCGGGATTTGTTTTTTGATTTGTTGTTGCAATCCCAATCCTACAAAACAAATTAGCACTCTTGGTAGGAATTCACATTTTATGGTACCATGCTAAACAAATTCCTTGGTTTTACCAAGGTAGCCAAATCTGAGCCTATTAACTTATCTAGTCAAACCCACCTTCATTAAAAAAAAAAGTTTAAGTTAATGAGTTATGAGTTAATTATATCCAAGGTGGGTAGGTTCTAGACTTGGACCATATATCTGACCTTATTTCAACTAGTTTCTCTTTTTTGGACTTTGTACTCTACCCTATTTATATTGTATCCTAAATTTGTAACCACTCAATATCCTATACGACTTCCAATTTTGTATCGAAACATTAAGCACATGTAATAAATAAATATATGAAATTTTTGACTAAATGAGATTAAGAATTCACAATGCTAATTATCATAAACAAACATCATGAGGTAAAGCAAAAATCCTATGTGAAGGACAATGCGACCATAAGCCGGTGATGGACGGTACAATCGTGAGCCGACATAGGAGGGAAGTGAGCGAGGAAGAGGAGTGACAAAAGATGAGTGCTGTGCTAGAGGAAAAACATAATTTTAATATTAGAAATCAAGGGAAAGAAAGATAGGTTTTGGACTTTTGGGCTTTTAGAACTGGTTCCAAAACCGATTTGGTTGATTCGGTTCCCAAGTGGGTATTCACTTGGACTCAGTTCTCAGACCAGTTCAAAGAGGTTCTGAATATTGGGAACTTATTCTCGGACTAGTTTCAATGGGAACCGGTTCCTAAACTTGTTTTCCAAGTTGGCCATTTTGGTTCCCGAGCAGACTTGATCTAGTTGCACACCTCTAACTATTATAGATTAACTGTTCTACATTGTATCAGTTCTCTAGTGTGGAACTTCTCTAACATAACTGACACATATATCTTATAAAGCTCTATTACTATCAACTATCTCTTAAATTGATATTCTTTTCCCACTTGTTGTCTGTATCCTTGAACTCTAATACATAAGTTCATAAGTGAGAAAAAAACTTAAGAGAAAGATGAGCATATCTAATTGAAAAAGTCTCACAACTGGTTGATTAATGCTCAACCTTATTAAGAATGTACACAATGATTACAGCATTAATGATTAAGAAATTCCACATACGATTATATAGATATCAATCACTCCAAACTCGAAACCGTCTTCCCAACAGCAGGAAACAACATCACAAGAATGTCAATTAATCCAGGTCGGACCTTATGATGAGCGTGGCCGCTCCGTCCCCAAAGATGACCTGGCCGACAAGGTTGGCAAGGTTCTCATCGGACGGGCCTCAGAAGATGGTGATAGTGATCTCAGAGTAGACTACGAGGACGCAGGCACCGGCGTCGTTCTCAGCAAGGTCCTTCGCAATGCGGAGGACAGCGCCACCAGCAAAGCAACCCTGGTGGTAGAGCATGACACGCTTGACTGAGGGGCTCAGACCGAGAAGGCGCATGAGCTGGTAGTCGGCGCTGGGCATGTCAACGCCGGAGGTGGAGCAGAAGATGATGTGGATGATTTTGGACTTGGGTTGGCCTCATTCCTCGATGGCCATCAACGCTGCCTCCTCACCCAGCTTCGGGATGGTGTCGATGATTATGTGCTGGCGTGGATTGAGCGAAGGGGTGTCGTACGAGCAGATCTCGGGGTGTTTCTCCATAAGCTCCTCGGTCAAATGCATGTAGCGCTTGTGGATCATTGACTTGTCACCTGCGACGTTCCCTTACGTTGATTTTACTTTCCAAGGACAACGTTGACATGCATGCAAAGTAATTCCGAATTTGCACGGCTAGCTTACATATACTATACGGCAATCTTTTTTTCGACCATTCAAAGATTGTTAAGAATGATTGCAAATTCATCACGCAAAGAAGCAAATTGTAGTCATGCAATTTGTCCACAGTAAGATCCGAAAATAAACATAGTTAAGACTTTCTTAAAGGGTCTAATAATAGAAACACAACATATCATGAGAAAAAATAAACTACGAAGTTAGGATAAGGATACTCTAACACTTAAATATATATTTTGTAGCTAGCGCAATCTAGAGTGCGACTAACATATGCGGATGAACTTCTGCTTGAGGGCCGTCATGTGCTCGCTCTTGGTCATGTGGAAGTAGTAGTCAGGGTACTTGGCCTGGTACACAGTTTGCCGGGTTTGCCGTCCCAATGGGGAGGATGGTGGCTAACCCCTTGGCCCGCTGGTTCTCACGGATCTTCTCGATAGCACCCATCTATCTCAGACCTGCGTTCGAAACTTTTTCTTATGTATTGCGGATATAATGAAGTTCAAAGTGAAACTGAGACTCTACAACTTGATCCGGCTGTGAACATTTGCAGCCCATTGCCTTGCCTTTTATAGATATGAAGTGCGCAAGCTCAAGCTGGGTTTTGAGGCAATTACGTTGAAAAAAAAAAGTTATTCCACGTGTAACTATTGACTATGTTGATTTGATGGTTGGTATTGTATGCTTGAATTTTTTAATTAATTGATCGATTAGGTGAGATTCATTTAAATGTCATCGGATGATGCGTAATCGAATTGTATAAACCTCTCTTTGTGATCCTAGAACTTCTGACTATCACTGGATGCACATGTTTATTTGGTCGGTAGGGTTTTGGTGGGACGATGATGACATGAAACAAATTGGCCATTTTTTCACAAGAATATGAGTTCGATGCTTAAGCAGGAAAGATGAGTCGTGAGGCATTATTATAATAGCCAACAGGAATCACGAGAACATTAATAATCTAAGCATCGTGAAACATCTCAAAGAAGACTGATAGAGATCATTGACAATGGACTACCAAAACTAGAAAATTGTTCAAAAAGTCTTAAACCTATTACACATTTCCTAATTCAGTTCTAAACACTTTCTTACCAATTAAATCATAAACCTTTTCATATTTAGTCAATTGAGTCAATCCAATCAATTTGATTGGAATTCACTAATGTGGACGTTGACCATCCTACATGACATAACCGGCATTAACATGGACAATTTCTAATAATATTTTAATATTTATTGTTAAATTTTTATTTCCTTTTTCCTTCTTTATTTACATTTTTTTTTATTGTGGCCAACGAGGGTCGTTAGGCCCTTGCTGGCCGCAGGCAAGGGTGTGTGAGAAGGAGGCCTTGAAAGCTTATTTGTTGGGAGCATATGACAAAGGCTCAACCTTCACCTGAAGTGATCACCAAGAAGGAAGTTAAATTTGAACTCACGACATATTGAGTTGGATCTACTTTCATTATGGGTGATTGAGTAAGGCTAGTCGAGTGCAACCGTTTGGCTCCCTATTCCAAAATTTTGGAACTAGCAACCGAACTAATAAGGACCAATCCAATTCTAGAATTGATTGATCCGGTCCGGTTCTTGGAACATGACTAAGCATAGATGTCCACAATTTTTTTCTCTAAATGGATTAAAAGTTAAAAAAAGATAGCATGCCTTTTTCCTTTTAGATGGATTTGGGACACCCTCTTGGGAAAACTAAAAGTGAAAAAAATTAAAAAAATAAAAGCCCAAGTGTGAGATCCCACATGGATCTGCAAGGATGAAGAAAAATTTGCTTTTTAGGGATAAGTACACTGAAAATTATATAACTTATCACAAAAGTGCAATTAAGTTCTAAAACTTTCAAAAGATGCAATCAAGTTTTAAAACTTGTTAAATTGATGCAATCATATTAACTCCATTTAACTTGATTTAGTCACTGCCAATGAAAGTAATGATAGCCATAATTGATTTCTAAGCTATTGATCAATACCTCAAGTATTTTCTTAGTTTGCTTTAACACGGCGATGCTATTTATCGATCAATATAGGATGGATCAATGGCGATGCAATGTCTGTTTCCTCGTGTTTGGTCTAGCAATGAAAGTGTCACAAATTGTCCTCAACTTTTACTTGTATCTCACTCAGCTTGCCTTAGTTTTTAAACATGTAATTTGCACCTTTGAAATCCTACATATCAATTAGATCCCATAAACTAAAATAGAGTGGAGAATTGCACTAATCTTAAAATACTAGCACTTGCAGCATGTTTCGAGCAAATTAGAGATAAACAAATTGGAGATAACATTCTTATGCCGATTTATTGTTGACTTGTTTTCGTGATTATTACTCATTGAGAAGATTTGTGGCGCCAACATTATCTATTAAAGTATTGAAAGTGATAATGCGACGGGGTCGCCCCCTTTGTTTTCGTTTTGTATTTATCAAGCATCTTTCTTGCACATCTATTTCTTTCATAATGAAAAATCAGGTTTTTGCTACCATACCCGCATTCATAATGACTACAAACGTCATCACAAGTGGGTTGTATGAATATATATCAATTTATATAATTACTAAGTTTGAATTGTTAGAGATAATATGGGAAAATATCCCTTAATATCTGTAACACGAATGATTTAATTCGATAGGTCTTGTAAAATATGACGAAAGAGATTATTTTTAGGTATAAATATTGTTCATCAAAAAAAAAAAAATTCGATTGGGTCACACAAAAATACCAAGTGTGATCACTCTCACTCTCTCTTTCTCTCACAATCTTCTATGTAGTCTCACAACATCTTAGCTCACCTTTGACCGTCAAGCCATCGTAGAGCCGCCACAATGCCCTCCACAGTACTGCTGCCATGCACACACAGAGAGAGAGAGAGAGAGAGAGAGAGAGAGCCTTTGCGGCAGAGGAGGAGGAAGTGGCAAAGATGACGGCGAAGGAGAGTCAATTGAGAACATTATCTATCAGTCTAAAATTATCCTTATCATGCCCCGAATCTCGAGCGCGTGCCCATCCCTCGGTGGTCAATAAAATTTGCAACGTCCCAGGATACGTCACCGACCCATTCAATTTTTATGCACAAGTGGAAGCGTATAAACTAATATCCTAACAAAAATATACATGGGATAGAAAAGCATGACCACAAATTTCAAACCAAACACATTATAAAAAACCACACTCGGGTTTACAAACAGAGACTAACTCTAGGATCTAAGTATAGAAGGTCTATCTTCAAAAGAACTTTTGAGCCACTCATGCTCCTAACCCTTCCACCTCTAGCTTTGAGTTCTTCACACTAGGAACCTGAAAAATTTGAGCCCACGATGGGGTGAGATAATGTCTTAGCAAGTTCACCCCCTAAACTTCGACTAGGAAGGAAATACGTCTAAAGGCATTCTATGCACACACAAGACAGAGGACTTACCTTGCCTCAGTTTTTTCCTACACATTAGTATAATTCATGTACTCAACTAATCAATTCAATTCAATTCATCGATTAGCTTAGTCAAATCATCCAACGATAATTCGATCCACTCAAATCAATATCATTAGTACCATCTACAAATTTGATTGATCTAATCACTGCTCACCCAAGCTGGCGTAGATGGTATTAATGCTCATCGAAGCTGAAATATATATATATATATATCATATATATATATATATATATTAATGCTCACCAAAGCTGAACTACGATAAATTACTTCTGGCCAAGGATCTTGTGCTTTGCACATCAATTTCTCAATTAAATACCCAATTTGGCCTAATTTCATTGTATTAAAATGTACTCGATAAAAATAATTATGTGTGGGTATACGGTTGGCCTGAGCCAAAAATATAATATATTTAATTTATAAAATCCCACTATTTATACAGTGTCTAGAAACATTTTTGGCATTGTAAATTGACGCTCTGGTAATTTCTAGTTAGTTACCAAAATTACTTAATTTTGGAAATAATTACCCAAAATTACAATTACCACTCAAATAGCACAAATTAGCATTCAATTAAATAAATCAAGTATAACATTGCAATCAACACGAAATTCCGGTCACCGGCTATCCCGGTCTAATTTTCGAAAAATAATAAATAATTAAATAAATACCATTAAATGCCGAAAATAGAAACTTAGGTAGGAAATGCCTAATTACATATTGAAACGGGCTTGGAAAATTTCTGAACCAATCTAGATAAATAATATGATCTATCTAATCTCTAATAAAGCCATTTTAAGCACCTAACATGCATAAACAAGTAATTAAATATCTAATCCATCTAACTAATCACCTAAACCATACTTAGCCTAAACTAATCAATCATTAAGCATCATTAACTTCCTAAGCAGAGTTTAGTGAGTAAACTCATTGGATTAGTAAGCTGGTGAGTCTAGGGTGACAGCGACGCAGAGACGGGCAAGAAACCTCCTGGCGGTGAAACCAAGCAAGGCCTAGAAGCCGCCTAAAAAGGCCACAAAGCCCACGGCTGGGCTACTCGGTTCTGGAGCTATTGGTCAGCTTGGCTTAAGGGCTATTGGCAAAGTTGACGAGTTGGATTGGCGATGCTGGAGGGTGGTTGAAGTTGGCGGTGAAGCTAGGTGGTCTGGTTGGTGGAGTAAGACGCTAGAATTGAGAAGAGGTGTAGTTATGCGGGGAAGAGAAATGGACGAGGAAGGGGATGTTGGCGAGTTGCAAAGTCAGCGTCTGGGGGATTCGTTGAAGGAGGGTTGACTGTTGGATGTGTGGATGCTGGACTTGAGGAAACGTGGAGGTGTTGGTGCAAGATGGTGGTGGATGATGATGGTGATGCGTCGATGGTGGAGTTGCTGTGGTGGGCTGGGCTTCGATTGGTGGGGGAAATGGTCTGCACACAAAGAAGAAAATGGGAGGACTCATGGGAAAGCAAATGGAGAGAACGACAGAAGCAAGGGGAAGAAGAAGCATGCGTCGAAGAGAGGGAAAGAGAGAGGAGAGAGGGGAGGCCAAATAGTCAAACAAAAATATCAAAACAATGATCAAAGTGCCACAAAAGTCTTCAGCCCATCCAATGGAGAATTTGCTCCCATTTCACCCAATTTAAGTCATTTTGGTGTAGATAATTATACCCATTTTCAGCCAACCTTTCCAATGGGTCACCTAAGGGCCAAATTCTTCACAAATTCACACTATATGAGGCCAAATTGAGGACCAAATTGCAGCAGCCCATCACCCCTACGAATTTGCACTATCTCCTCACAATTTACTTCAATTTGGAGGCCAAAATTTCTCTAATAATGCCCATCCGAATTTGCAACTCTTTTCCGATTTATCCGAAATGATTTCCATAAAAATCTTGAACTCCTCAAAAATTCTTTGGAGAATGAGTCGACGTTCCTAAAATAAATCGTGACATGACGGAACTTTCAATTTTTGAAACCGGGTTCAAATTCGTGGTAAATTTCAATTTGATGCGATTTTAGTGTGACCTAACCTACCAGGTAGCTTTTAGGAATTTCTAGTGCAATCGACCCGTGGTGAATTATTTTTGAATCACATTGTACATCTTCGACTCATTGACGACTCTCGATTGTCGTGAAAATCTCAAGATTTCAAATATGGGTACAAGGTACCAAAATGACAGAAAAATCGGTCTAGTATCAATTGATGAGAATTTTGCAATATGGTGGAATCACTCATACATTAATCACATACTTTTGTTGAATCGACCCATCTGTGGTCTCTAATCAATTTTTAACTGTGCATAATGACTCTTGTAAATTAGCATGGTTGAACAGTCAATTCCTAGTCGAATTCTCAAGTCTATTACATTTATATTCCTTAATGGCTTCATTTGATAGGCTAGCTATCTCATAAGTGACCAACTTAGAGTAAAGAACTATAGGCGCATTGATGAAAAGCCCAACTTATCCAATCGAAAATAGAACCTGAAATTTAGGATGTTACAACTCTTCCCCTCTTATAAAAATTTCATCATCGAAATTTAAACCATTATAGATCTTTAAACAAAATGGTGGGGGTAGAGTCATCTTATCGCATCTTCACTTTCCCATGTTGCTCCTTTTGTGTTGTGGTGTTGCCAGATCACGTTAACCAATAGGATCGTCTTGGTGTGCAGAATATGTTATTTTCGATCAACAATCAGAATCGAGCTTTCAATGACACTCTATCGTCCATGTCTAATTCTTCAATATTTAGCAAGTGGGTCGGGTAAGACTCATACGTCCTCAACATCGACACGTGAAAGACGTCATGCACTTGCGCCAACCTCGGTGGCAATGCAAGACGATACGCTAGGATCTTGATTCTTTCTAGAATCTTAAAGGGACCTAAGTATCTCAAACTCAGCTTTTCCTTCCTGCTGAAGCGTGAAGTACCCCTCATTGGTGACATATTTAGAAAGACGTGTCCACCAACTTGGAATTCCAATGGCCTTCAATGCTTATTAGCAAAAATTTTCTAGCGGCACTGAGTAGTCTTTAATTTGTCTCTGATGACTGCAATTGCATCCACTAATTGCTAAACTAACTCTGACTCGTGATCTTTTGTTCTCCAACCTCATCCCCACATATTGGCGTTTTGCACGCTTTGAAATACAACGCTTTGAAAGGAGCCATCCGAGTGCTTTGCTAGTTTTTGTGAACCTCGAGTCTTGGTCTAATGTAATCGTCACCGGTACTCTATGCAGATGAACAATCTAACGCACATACATCTTTGCATGCATGTCCAAATCAAGGTCTTTTCGTACCGTAATGAAGTAAGCCGACTTCATCAGTTTGTCAACTGAAGTGTCTTAATTCTGATTTGCATTTTTGACTCAATTCTGAGGGTGGCCATAAGATTCGAAAGGTGGCCTACCTTAAATTTGAAAACTGCATCTCGAGCTCTTTCGAGTAAAATCCATTCCTTGACCATCATTTGTGCAATTGAAGACTTTCGACTCAAAGCGTCTGCGACCTTATTCACCTTTCCAGGGTGATATAAGATATCACAATTATAGTCCTTCAAAAGTTCCATCTAGCGACGCTGTCTCATATTCAATTCTTTATGAGAGAATAGATACTTGAGACTTAATGGTCAGTGAAGATCTGGAATCTTCATCCACATAAATAATGTCTCCAAATTTTTAAAGCGAAAATAATTGCTGCAAGTTCTAAGTCATGCTTTGGGTAATTCAGCTCATGAGGTCTCAACTGACGGGACACGTATGCAACAATCTTGCTATGTTGCATCAATACGCAACCCAGTCCTCTAAACGATGCATCATTATAGATCTCATATCCTCTAAGACCAGATAAAATGGGTAGCACATGTGCAGTAGTCAACTTTTGCTTAAGCTCTTGGAAACTACACTCGCACTTGTCTGTCCACACAAACTTCTCTTCCTTCTTCAATAGTCGAGTCAACAGTGACGCTAATGCTGAAAATCTTTCCACGAACCTTCTGTAGTAACTTGCCAAACTCGAAAAGCTTCTGATCTCTGTTACTGATGTTGGTCTTGGCCAACTAATAACTGCTTCGATCTTAATCGAATCCATGGAGATTCCTTCGCTTGAAATCACGTGGCATAGAAACAATACACGAGTTAACTAGAACTCGCACTTATTGAACTTAGCGTACAATCCATGAATCCTCAGGGTTTGAAATACCATTCTCAAATTCCTTTCATGTTTCTCAGAACTTCTCGAATACACTAGAATATCGTTGATGAACATGATAACAAACTGATCTAGATACTCTTTAAACAATCAGTTTATCAGATCCATAAAAGCAACCGGGCCGTTCATCAAACCAAACAGCACCATAGTGAACTCATAATAGCCGTATCGAGTATGAAACATTGACTTCGGTATGTCTTCCTTTCTAATCCTTAATTGATGATACCTTATCCTCAAGTCGATTCTTGAATATTTCGACACTCCTTGCAGCTGGTCAAGCAAGTTGTCGATCCTCAGTAGCAGATACTTGTTCTTGATCGTCACTTGATTGAGTTGATGAACCATCTTTCTTTTTCATGAACAGAACTGATGCTCCCCAGGGTGATGCACTAGGACATATGAATCCCTTATCCAACAATTCCTGCATCTGCACCTTTAGTTCTTTCAACTCAGACAACGACATCCAGTAAAGAGCCTTAGAGATTGGCTCTGTCCCGGTACCAACTTGATCACAAATTATATATCTCTCTCTCTAATGATAGGCCTGGCAATTCCTTTGAAAACATATCTGGAAACTCTTGTATCATTGAGATGTCCTTGATCTTCAATTCATCAACTATTGTATCTATGATAGCCGCTAAGTAACCTTGACAACTCCCGTCTAACAAACCGGTTGCCTCAAGTGACGAGATTAAGGTAATCTAGAGTCCTCCTCGACTCCCAATAAACTCGAAACTCTCATATGTTAATGATTTAAATTGGATTACTTCACTACAACAATTCATTACAACAAGATGCTCCTTGAGCCAACTCTTTTCATTTAAAACGTCAAAGTTATACATAAGTGAAAAAGTTAAGTGCAACTTTAGCCAGTGATTCTCCTTTTTACAACTTCATTTCAACAAACTAAAATTCTACAAGCTTAACCAAAATTTCGTTGTACCACTATGATAAAATTACCCCAAAACATTCTTCCCCTAATCAGTGCATGGCTCGGTTTATTCTTGTCTACGGTGCATTCCCTCTATTCTGTCCTATCGGTGGCGGCGGCAATAATTGCTGTTGTCCCCTCGATCTTGTGGGACAATCTCTGGCCAAGTGACCCTGTCGGCCACATGCAAAACAGGTGCCCATCTTCTAAAGGCATGGGCCGAACCATGTCACCTTTCATAGAAGTGACACACCCATTCTGATTTGGTGCTAACTTGCCAATTCCACCATTCCTATTGGGCGGAACATGGAATGTTCCTCCGGTCATGGGCTTCTTCCCATACCTATTCACATTTCTCTATGAACTGAACCTTGACCCAAACGAGCCGGCTTGCTCACTCATACTTCTCTCTATCAGCTAGGCTCAACTATACACTTCATTATAGTCCTTCAGATCAAGTAGCACCAGTAGGATTTTCAACTCGAGTCGAAGGCCATTCCTAAACCTCCGAGCTTTATCTTTGGGATCCTCTATCAATCTTGGAGCGTACTGCGATAGCTCTATGAACTTCGCTTCGTATTAATCTACAGTCATCATTCCTTGGCGGAGGCACTAAAATTCCTCTATCTTCTGTTCTCGAGCGTTACTCGAAAAATACTTGCTATTGAAAGTTTTGAGGAAAGCGTTCCACACCAAGACTATGCCTTTCGGGAATACTGTACTTATGGTGGCCCTCTACTAGGTATTCGCATTACCTTGCAGCTAATATACTGCCTAGACAACTTTTTCCTCCTCATTGCACATCAGAAGTGCAAAAGCTTTCTCCAGGTCTTGGATCCAAAGTGATGCAATCTTTGGATCTCCAGCACCAATGAACCTCGGTGAGTTTAGCTTCAGGAACTGTTCTACCAACTTATGAATCGGCCTCTCTTTCTACGACTATGTTCCCAGGTGGAACTTCGGCAAGTACAGTAGTGATTGCGGCCTCAGCAGCGATGGAAATGGTAGTCGTAGTGGTAGCTTGAGCAACGGCGGTAGTGACGACAGCTTGATTAAGGCCCTACTACTTTATCGATGCTCCCATTGCTTTAAGCGCCTACATGATCCTTTTGATCTTGGGATCACCAAGGGTTACTACACCAACACTAACCGATGGTGGCGCTAATCCACTTATGCTAGTCGGAGCTATGCTCTACCTTGGGCACCATCCTTAGTCGGGGTCCTACCCCAAGTCACAAAGGCTATTGACCTCTTCCTAAGAGTCCTCCACTCCTGATGACTCATTCTACAGGATCTCTACAGAACCTGCTTTCCAATTCCACACAAAATTAGAAAACTAAGCGACCCACACCAAACAATCTAACAATCAACTATCACTGACATGCATCAAGATGAAATAAAGGCCATTCCTACTAATTATCCCATGACCCATTGCACCTTATCACTCCAATCACTGACTAGCTCTGATACCACTCTAGGCAGAGATGTCACGCCTTAAACCTCGAGCGCGTGCCCATCTTTCGGTGGTTGATATAATTTATGACGTCCAAGGATGCATCACCAACCCATTCAATTTTTATGCACATGCGGAAGTGTTATGACCACTTTTTTTGCGCTCAATTAGGGCGGGCGCCTCCAGAGGCTAATGGTTCGGCTAGGTTTATTAGGCATAGCCCGGACTCTCCTAAGTCCACCAATTCATGACTTAATGGTTTAAGTTTTTAAGCTATGAGTTAATTTTAGAAATGAGTCGCCATTAATCAATTTGGGGCAGATCGATTAGAAACCTAAGCGAAGTATTGGGAGAAACACTCGCTCTTGCTCAACCAGAGAAATTAGGATCGGGGATTTGATTACACTAGTCAATCACTAATGCCCTTTTGGCATCTAATTTTATTTAAACCTTAAGGCTTTTTGGATTTTTGAGGGGTTCTCCATGCATTTTGTAGAGGAAAAACATCTTTGGGGTATTTTTCTCATTTTTTGAACATAAAAAGGTTTTTTGGGTTTTTGGTCTTTTTCTTGAAAATATAAATCATTTTTTGACTTTCTAGAAAATACTTTTTTAATTTTTTTTTGATTTTTTGGAAAATATTTTTTTAATTAAAACATTATTTTATATTATAATATATTAATATATTTTTAGAAAAACGACCCGAGTCGAATCCCCGGGTTAGGTCCAACCTAGGCCGCGAGCCCACTGATTTGGCCCATCTTCATTAAGAAAAACCAACCCAAGGATTAATCGGCCCACACGCGCAGGCCCAAAACGGGGGAAACCCTACCTATATGCCAATCTAGGTTCGACCCAACTGGGGGGGAAAACCCTACCCGGTTTGGACCCGATAGGTAGCTCTCTCCTTGCCTGCGTCTTTGTGGCACTAACAAGGGTAGCCGAGGAGCTATTAGGCGGTTAGACAACAACGATGATGGCGACAACGGGCTTGAGGATAGTAGTTGGCTGCTTGACAAGGATGGTGTTGTGGTACAGTGGCAAGCCATTCAACGAGGGCGGCGTTGTGGTAGAGCAGCAGCAAGTGAGGCTCGTGTGGGGGGGGGGGGGAATCGGCGAACACGACTAGGGTTTCAGGTAGGGGAAGCAACGGCAACAACACAAATGGCGATGGCGACCAGGGTTTCAGGTGGAAAAGGTGATGACTACGCAGCAAACTAGGCTAATACTTGTTTGTAAAGAAGGCACGGTGTGGCGGCATTGCTGGTCGGTGAGACGACGGCAGCTACTATGATGGCGACAGACAACAGCAATTGTCTCAAGGATGGCGTCGTTGGCAGTGGAGGTGACTGCCCAGAGCAATGGACATGACGGTGTCGCGACGGTCGCAACAAGGCAGTGACGATGGGTCCTTGGCTTCTCAGATCTAGTCCTCCGTCTTCCAGATCTGACCTTGTTCCTTCTCTCTCTCCGGGTTTGCTCACTGTTGGGCCTTGGCTTCACCGACGAGCTCCTCCGGTCTTCCTCCGATCTCGGCCTGCTCGTCCTCGCCCCCGAAGTCTCTCAGTGGGAGGTTCAAAGCTTTGCAACCCTCGATCCTTCGTTATCTCTGTTCTCCGGCCGACCTTATATCTCAGTCTACTCGTCCTCGAGCCTCCCCGAAGTCTCTCAAGAGGAAGTCATCGAAGTTGGCAGCCCGTGATCCTTATCAGTTTGTCTCTTGCCGTCGTTAGGAGAGGCCTATTTATAGGCGAGGGGGTGGACGATCGATGGAGCTTCGACCGCCGTCTTCACACGCCGAATGCCCTCCGCCGGCCAAACCAGTGTCCCATTCGCCGAGGTGGCTCTAGTTAGGCCACCTTGCATTGAAGACGCGTCCACTCCATCGTACGTTGACATCTCCCTCTCCATTTTGGCATCGCACGTGCTGCTTATCACGTTGGGGAAGAAGATAGATGAGAAAGAAGACAATGGCCAGAAAGGGGGGTCAGGCTGTGTCTCGTGCATTGGATTGTGGGGGGCCCGTGTGAGGGAAGGAAAAGGGGGCTGGGCCCAAAAGGCTAAGCCCCAATGGCTGCTGTTTTTGCTTTTTTATTTGTTTTAATCATTATTTTTGTTGTTGTTTTTGTTATTTACTATTTATTATCCAAAAAAAAGGAAAAATATACAAATAAAGAAACTAAGATCTAATTAAAAACCTAATCAAAATTTAGATGTTAACAGTTGCCCCTCTTTAAAAGGTGAGCTTGCAGAGGTTGTATTCAAAGAGAAACTAATACCTAAATTTTTTCCACTCATATGCAGCAGATTATCTCTTATTTTTTGGGACCTATTGTCCTATGCAAAAAAAGAGTAATATAACGTTATACATACTAAGACAAATAAGAAGGTACTTGTAGTTACTTACTAGGAATGAGTGAGATAGGGTGTGAACCTTGAGTTTGGCAAGTATCATGACATCATCTTACTTGGTGACGTGAGGAAGTTGCTTCTCCAGGACCTGAATCATTCTTCGGTCGCCTATTAAAGCAATAAGTGGATTGTCTAGGACTCGAATCTTTCTTCGGTTGCATTGACGGGGAATCACTTTTCCAGCACCCGAACCTTTCTTCAGTCACCTGTTAGACCAATAAATGGTTTGTTTAGGACCCAAACCTTTCTTCAGTCGCCTTGACGGAGAATCGCTTTTCAAGGACCTGAACCTTTCTTCGGTCACCTTGACAGGGAATCGCTTTTCCAAGATCTGAACTTTTCTTCGGTCGCTATTAGAGCAATAAGTTGTTTATTCGACCTTTCTCGAGGGGATGCGTCAACCTTTCTCAGCGCATCTATTTGGGGGTGCTTGATCCTTTGTTAAGGACACCGGTTGTGGGGTGCCTGATCCTCTATCAAGTACACCAGTTGTAGAGTTTCTAATCCTCTATCAAGGACACTAGTTTTGGGGTGCTTGATCCTTTGTCAAGGACACCGATTTTGGGGTGCCTGATCCTCTATCAAGGACACTGTTTATGAGGTGCTTAATCCTCTATCAAGGACACCAGTTGTGGGTCTTTGATCATCTATCAAGGACATCGGTTTTGGGGTACCTGATCCTCTATCAAGGACACCGATTATGGGATGATTGATCCTCTGTCAAGGACACCAGTGGGATGCGCTAACCTTTCTCAAGGCATCTGTTTGTGGGGGGATACCTGGACATTCACAGGCATTGAAAGAGTACTTGGTTATTCATAAGTACTAACCTGGAGGATACCTAGTTGTTTGCAAGCATCAAAGGAGTACTTGGATAATCGCAAGTACAAATTCTGGAATGTTCCTGGACGTTTGCAAGCATTGAAAGAGTACCTGGTAAATGGAATATAGAGGACTTACCTGAGATATTCGTGAAGGTCTCTCATCTCCTCCTCGTAAAGGGAATATCGAAGTGGGCATCGCATATTCGTGAAGGTTTCTCACCTTCTGGTAATTGGGAATATCGAGGACGTGCCTCACATATTCATGAAGCTCTCCCATCTCATGGTAATTAGGAATATCGAGGACGTGCCTCGCATATTCATGAAGGTCTCACACCTCATGGTAATGGGAATATCAAGGACGTACCTCACATATTCATGAAAGTCTCTCACCTCCTGCTAATTGGTAATATCGAGGATGTACCTTAGATATTCATGAAGGTCTCCCACCTCCTGGCAATTGGGAATATCGATAGTGTACCTCGCATATTCATGAAGGTCTCTCACCTCCTGGTAATTGGAAATATCGAGGATATCCCTTGGATATTCATGAAGGTCTTTCACCTCATGGTAATGGGGAATATCGAGGGCGTGCCTTGCATATTCATAAAGGTCTCCCACCTCTTGGTAATTGGGAATATCGGGGACGTGCCTCACATATTCATGAAGGTTTCTCACCTCTTGGTAGTTGGGAATATTGAGAACGTGCCTCGCATATTCATGAAGGTCTCTCACTTCCTGGTAGTTGGGCATATTGAGAACATGCCTCGCATATTCATGAAGATCTCTCACCTCCTAGTAATGGGGAATATGAATGATGTACCTTGGATATTCATGAAGGTCTCTCATCTCCTGGTAATTGGGAATATCGAGGGCGTGCCTTGCATATTCATGAAGGTCTCTCACCTCCTGGTAATGGGAATATCAAGGACGTACCTTGGATATTCATGAAAGTTTCTCACCTCCTAGTAATTGGGAATATCGAGGGCGTGCCTCGCAAATTCATGAAGGTTCCTCACCTCATGGTAATGGGAATATCGAGGGCATGCCTCGCATATTCATGAAGGTCTCTCACCTCTTGGTATTATAAACTTGAATGTGGTATGAGACTTACCTAGATGGCCGCAAGCACTTAAAAGGGCTGGAACACCTGGGTAGCCGTAGGTGTGCAAAGTACTAGAATACTTGGATGAAAAACATGTATTTAATGATACGACCTAGGACCACTTAGACAGGTCCAAGTGTAAGAAAGCATACTTGGGTAACCACAGGCACACAATTTGGTGGAATACTTGAACGGCTACTAGTATTTAATGATACAATTTTGAGGACAACTCGGACAAGTTGAGTGTAGCAGAAAAGGAGTACCTAGACAATGAAAGATACTTAAAGGTAGTGGGATACTTGGTTAGTTGTAGGCATCTTAGCTATGAAGACAACTCGAACAAGGTTTAGTGTTAAGAAAAAGGGAGTATTTGAACAATGGTCGATACTAAAAGATAAGGGGATACATGGATAGTCACAAGTATCAAAATTCTGAAGACAACTTGAACAAGTCAATTGTCGATAAGAGAGTACTTAGACAGTGGTAGGTACCTAAAGACAAATGGGGATAAGGATATGCTTACCTAGCGATATCTCTAATCTCTGAGAGTATGTATACTATTTGTACAATATGCACACATGGTTATATATATATGTTGTAAACTCATGAATTTAAATGTGATTCATGCATGACAATCTTGTTAGTTTTGCATCATCCGAATTCCATTGGGGAAGATTTTGAAAGACAACATTCATTAAAATGTAGATGTCTTGAGCATGCCAGATGAGCGACTTTCAGTCTGAGAAGACTTTCCACTCACTCTCAGGGGGAAAAGGCTATCCTGACCATTGATGTAGAATTTATAAGGACCACACTATCTCACTGTCATCATGTCAACAAGGGTCCGAGTATTCTCGCAAGTGATATGACTTTACCAATGTGAGAGGTCTTGTTAAAATTGTGATGAAGATTTGGTCAACGGCTCATCAAATGGGACCGTTGAGGTCAGGGCTCATGAATGAAGTGTCACACGATCATCTGTGAGTTTGCAAGTCAAGAATCCTGCAAAAAAAGATAGAATAGTCTTGCTCGAACTTCTTTGAGCAATACTTATAGACATATGAAATCCTACGTTAATTGAAGTGCCCTAGTCTAAAGAGACTTTTACAATGGAACACAATGTAGGCTTGACTAATGTGCAAATGGATGAGAGCTAGTGATTTCCTTGGCATTTGTCACCGGTCTTTCTTTTCACTATCAGATGGAGGTTCCATTAATCGAACGACAATAGCAACTTCTCTTAAGAATACAAACGGCTATATTTTTTACTTGGGGCATTGACCTTGCTTTTACTAGGCACACTACTTTTTCATGCCCCTAATTTTTATTCCAATTTTTCTCATCTATTGGCATGGACCTTACTTTTACTAGGTACACTACTTTTTCATGCCCCTAGTTTTTTTCATTCTTGTTGCTTGAGAAATTGATATAGGCAAGTTCAGGCAAATGTTGTTGTTAGACTGTTGAGTCTTCATTTTTTGTCGATGCTTCTGATTATGCTGCTCGAATGGTAGTAACCTCTATTTTGTCTCAATGTGAGGGTAAAATTATAGACTCAATTGGGTTGTACAATGAATACAAGTGCGAAAAGAAAGAATTGCTCTTCGTCATTCTAGGGCACTTAAATTAACGCGAGTGTTCATAAGCAATAAAGACACTCGAAGATTGATGCAAGTGCAAGCAAGGAAATTTCTATCCCTTTTTCTCACCTTGTGATGTTGATTTGCCTTCAACCTGCCCTAGTGTGGGGTGGTTCTTTGACGGGGGTAGGACATAAATTTCACCATTGTATGGGGCTCAAAGGAGTGAGTGATGGAATGCCTCTCATTGTTTTGGTTATCATACCATTTGCGAGAGAACTATTTACCCTGCAGTCATGGAATCTTCTGCACTCATCTCACAAATGTATAGATGGGGGACTGTGTGTATGATATGGTTTGCCCGTCATCATTCTGATGTGCCTCATCCAGCATGCTCAATCAATTTTGTATTCTTCACTTAGTTATCTATTCTAATAATCCTCAATGGAATCAATGATTTAGACAGACAAAATCATCATGCAAAATTCACCTAGAAAAAGGTATGCATCATATGAAAGATTTTGTGCTCTCAAAGAAAATGGATGGTTTTAACTCAAATAGCCGTATTGGCAATTTTAAGGGTCAATAGAATAATGTTGTTAAATTTTGAACATCAAAAGGGTTATTCATAAATGGGTGTCGATGGGTTGTCCCCATTAAGTAGGGAAATGACACAAGAAGGATCAGTCTGATCATTGATTTGATGAGCCTTTATGCTTTTGCCCTTGTAGAAGAGAAAATGTGGAAATAGATCAATCAGTAGGGCTAAGATCGCACTTGATTTGAGGCATAAAAGGTTTTGTCATTTGCTTTAGCAATTACTTAGGATGTCATTTCGCTTAGAAGAGTTTGTCATGCCTCTCATTGATTTGTTATCCTTGTTTTTGACAATCAAGTGATCCTACAAAAGATAGGAAAAAATGTGTCAGTCACAAACTCTCTCAGGAGTTAAACAACTGAGAGCGATGCAACATTACCCTTCCCTGGTTTGCAGATGATTGAGTGGACATGGAGTATGAGGAGGACATGAATTCCTATGTCTCTCATTTCGTCAAGTCAATTATTCTCCTTAATTGGCTTATGGATGACCCATCCTTTTACACGAAGTCAAGTGAATTCGATACGGGTCATTCCCATGAACCTGCTTAGCCAATATTGATTAGCCATTGGGTTTGGTTCTTGAATCTCAATGCTTTATGTCAATAGGAGAAAATATGTCAAAAGTGAGTTCAGAGAGACAGGAGAAAATATGTCAAAAGCGAGTTCAGAGAGAGAGAGAGAGAGAGAGAGAGAGAGAGAGAGAGAGAGAGTATTGGAAACGATACCAAATTACTCTTCCCCAAAGTTTTGTATTTGTTAACTCCTAAGGATCTTCGAATGTCAATGATAGCTTTTTGTCTTTGACATAGTTCAATGTCTCTTTTGATTGGCCCTCCTAATTTGTAGCCCTGTGTACACGATTGATGATTTACAATGCCTTCCTTCTATGAAATGTTTCTTCTATCTTTGACCATATGACCATTAGTAGCATTGGGCAAAGTCATGTACCTCAAGCTTCCATGGAATTTGAGATGGACAATTAAAACCTTTAGTTCTTTAATGACAATCGCTTCTTGGGAGAGCATGTGTTTGGAGCAAGCAATAAGGGTTCTAGGCCCTAACGTCATCATCTGAAATAGGGTGCTAGAGACCACTTTGTATGTCTGGATTTTCTCCTTGTTGATAGTACTCAATTCAAAAGAAGAGAAGAAATTCATTTTCTGCATTTCTTGGCTTGTCGAAGTGGCAATCTTATTGATGAAACCACATCATCTAGTTGCTCGGGCACGTTATGGGGAAAACATATTACTCCGGTTTGAGAAGGAGTTGGACAGGCACGAGGCAGAGTGCGTGGAGCTCCCGGGGGCAGTTTGCAAAATGGGAAGGCCGAGAGTAGCATGGGGGAGGCTATCCTGCCTTGAGCTACCATGGTGTGCATGCTTCGAGTTTAATCGTATGCCTATGCCTATTATGTACCATCTTTCATTTCCTGTAAATAGAAGAGAGATGACGTTATTTATGAAACTATGTTTAGGGAATAAGACTTACTCTTTTTGCAGCGTGATGATCCTTTCTGTTTGCCTTCGCTTTCTTGGAAGGGTGTTTTTGAATTTGGGGAGCTTATACGATGTGCCGGCTTCAAATGCCTCCTATCACACTAAGTCAAATGGGATGATATTCTAAGGCATGAAGTGAGTGAGTCAGAAAGACAAACATGATTAAATTTAACGTCTTGTTTTGACGAAAGTTTTTGGTAATGAAATATCTTTTGTTTTCAAAAGTATATATCTTTGGGGGGAAGAAAACATGAATTGCAACATATTTTGAAATAGACTTCTATTCCTTTTTTAGGCAAACGAAAATTCGTGCGAAAAAGAACTTTGCAACATGCTTGAGAATAAAAGCATCAACTAAAAGTAATTTCTTTTGCAAAACCCTTCTTTGTTTTTTTTTTTTAAAAAAAACTTTATCGCAATTACTTCCAAATTTAAATGACCATGGTATCAAATCATGGACTAATCATGGACTACTCAATATATACAGGAAGGTAAGTGAATCGCAAAGTACACGAAAAAAAAAACTTACTTCACACGAGAAAATTGATGACAATCACATAGACATGCGTATGATATGTGCAGCTCGATTTCTAACTAAGAAGGTTTGTTGAAATTAAAAGGGTGTCTGCCTGTCGCAGTCTTGCATTGGCAACATGCCCTCTTAACCTCAGCTCTACCTAAAGAAATTTGGGGAAAAGAAAGGCAACTTCTACATCACAGTCTCGCGTTCGAGTCCATGTCTTCCTTAACACTATCCTAAATATCCTATGACGACCTAGGTCTAGCGGCTGGGTTGTGTGTGCCATATGTAGTGCTAAAATAGTAAAGCACGCACAACGGTTTATAATCACAACACATTCTAAAAGATAAACCTCCAAGCTATTGACTTGCATAAAAAAGCAAAAACAAGTTAGTAAAGTGTTTAAACAAAATAAAATAGCCTAAGTCCTCAAGAGTCCCTAGTGAAGTCACTAAGCTGTCACGACCTCCTTTTTCGGCGCTCGATTAGGCCGGCGCCTGCAGAGGCTAATGGTTTAGCTAGGTTTATTAAGCGTAACCCAGACTCTCCCAAGTCTACCAATTCATGACTTAATGGTTTAAGTTGTTAAGCTATAAGTTAATGCCATTAATCGATTTGGAGCGAGTCGATTAGAAATCCAAGCAAAGTATTGGGAGAAACACTCACTCCTACGCAACCAGAGAAATTTGGATTGATGATTTGATTACACTAGTTAATCACTAATGCCCTTTCGGTACCTAATCTTGTTTAAATCCTAAGGCTTTTTGGATTTTTGAGGGGTTTTTCGTAGGGGTGAGCAGCGGTCTAGGGTTGACCCTGGACCGACCCTGGACCGGCCCAACCCTGCCGGTCCTGGTCCGGTTCTCAAGGGGACTGGGTCGGTCCTCAGTCCTGAAATTCCAGGACCAACACTGTGCGGGTTGGTCCTCGGTCCTAAGAGTTTTGGGTCTCTCCAACCCTGGACCAACCCTATATATTATTATATTATGTATAATTATTTTATATATTCAAACCTAAGTAAAATGTCTGTTATATTATATTATATTGAAATGTTCTATCAATAACACTAATAGTAATTTCAATTTAAAACTTTTGTTGAGTATTAATTATGTGTCGTTTGTTTTGTTTTCGGTGTTTAGAAGTTCAAGTGAATTAACAAGATGTGAAGTTATATATTCATGATTTATATTAAGTATTTTGAACTTTTTATAGTTTAATTGTATTTTACTAATAAATTTCAACTGCACTTTGCTTTTCAATTTGTGTCAAATGGTATAAGTTTTTGAAGAGTAGAGTAGTATTGTAGTTGCTACGGTGATTTGCTAATCAAGTGGTGTGAAACTCATTTTTTGGTTGAGTGGACTCTACATGATTAAATGTAGGAAAACGCTTTTGTATATGATGTTATGAATATTAAAGATAGATGATTATAAGAACTTTCCATCTTGTCCCATATCTCGATGAGCAGTTAGCAAGTACGAAATTTCTATTGTGTCATCTTAAATTTGCTAAATATGTATTGGTATTTATAATTTAGTTGCACATTGCCACATTGTCAATGAATGTGTAATTTGAATTTGTAGGTTTGCTTTTTTAGGGAGTATAAAAAATAAGACGAAAAAAATTATTGATCGGTCCCGGGTTGACCCTGGAACCGGACCGAACCCATTGGGTCGGTCCGGTCCTTGGTCCCAGGCTCAATAGGGTCGGACCTTGGTCCTAAAAATTGAGGATCGACACTGTACGAGTTGGTCCTAGGGTTAGGGGGTGGCCCGGACCAACCCGGACCATGCTCACCCCTAGTTCTTCGTGCATTTTGTAGAGGAAAAACATCTTTGGGGTCTTTTTCTCTTTTTTTGGACAAAAAGGATTTTTAGGTTTTTTGTCTTTTTCTTGAAAATATAAATCATTTTTTTACTTTTCTGAATTTTTTGGATTTTTTTAGGAAAATATGGGGTATTTTTGATTTTTTTGATTTTATGGAAAATAAATTATTTTTGATTTTTTATTAAAATATTATTTTATATTATAATATATTAATATATTTAAAAAAAGAGGCCCTTGGGTTGGTTCCTTGGGTTGGGTCTGACCCGAGCTACAAGACCGAGATAGGGGAAACCCTACCCGGACGCCGATCCGAGTCCGACTCGACGGGCGGGCAAACCCTATCGGGTTTTGACTCGACAAGTGCCCCTCTCCTTGCTCGCGTCTTCGTGACACTGACGAGGGTGGCCGAGGAGCTACTGGGCAGTTGGACTACGACGATGATGGTGATGACAGGCTCGAGGATAGCAGTTGGCCGCCTGACGGGGATGGTGTTATGGTACAATGGCAAGCTGTTCAATAAGGCGGCATCACGGTAGAGCAATAGCAAGTGAGGCTCGCGTCGGGGGAATCGGCGAATGCGACTAGGGTTTTAGGGAGGGGAAATGATGACAACAATGTGACTGGCGATGGCCACTAGGGTTTCGAGTGGAAAAGGTGACGGCTACATGGCAAGCAAGGCTGATACCTATTTGTAAAGAGGGCACGACGTGGTAGCATTGCTAGTTAGCAAGACGGCGTCAGTTGCTACGACGACAACAAACAACAACAATTCATCTCAGGGACGGCATCGTTGGCGGTGGAGGTGACTACCCAAAGCAACGAACGTGATGGGGCAGCAACGATCGTGACGAGGCAGCAACGATGAGTCCTTGGCTTCTCAAATCAGGTCCTATGTCTTCCAAATCTGACCTTTTTCCTTCTCTCTCTTCGAGTTTGCTCGCTATTCGGTCCTAGCTTCACCGACAAGCTCCTCCGGTCTTCCTTCGATCTCGGCCATCCCTGGATCTCGGCCTGCTCGTCCTCACCCCCCTAAAGTCTCTCAGTGGGAGGTTGAAGCTTTGCAGCCCTCGATCATTCGCTGTCTCTATTCTCCGGCCGACCTCAAATCTCGGTTTGCTCGTCCTCAAGCCTCCCCTGAAGTCTCTCAAGGGGAAGTCGTCGAAGTTGGCGGCCCGTGGTCCTTATCAGTTTGTCTCTTGCCATCTTAGGGAGAGGCTTATTTATAGGTGGGGGTGGACGGTCGATGAAGCTTCAACCACCAGTCTTTGCATGTCGAACGGCCTCCGCCAACCGAACTAGTGTCCCATCCGCCAAGGTGGCTCTAGCTAGGCTGCTTTGCATTGAAGACGCATCCACTCCATCGTACATTGCCATCTCCCTCTCCATTCCAGCGTCGTGTGTGACCTCTTCTTTGACGCGTGCTGCTTATTTGGTTGGGGAAGAAGACAGATGAGAAAGAAGACAAGGGGCAGAAAAAGGGGCCGGGTTGAGTCGTGTGGGCTAGGCCATGGGGGCCCGCGCAAGGGAAGGAAGAGGGGTTGGGCGCAAAAGGCTCAGCCCCAATGTCTGCTGTTTTTACTTTTTGTTTTTTTTATTTATTATTTTTTTGTTGTTTTTGTTATTTATTATTTATTTTTCAAAAAAGGAAAAATACATAAATAAAGAAACTAAGGCCTAACTAAAAACCTAATCAAAATTAAGGTGTCAATAGGAATCGTGTAAACTAATCTCCTGACAGAAACATACATGGGATATAAAAGCAGGACCACAAATTTCAAATCAAACATATTATTAAAAACCACACTCGATTTTACAAAGAGAGACCAACTCTAAGGTCTAAGTACAGGAGGTTTATTTTCAAAAGAACTTTTGAGCCACCCATGCTCCTGACCCTTCCACCTCTAGCTCGAAATTCTTCACACTAGGGACTTGAAAAGTTTGAGCCCACGATGGGATGAGACAATGTCTCAGCAAGTTCATCCCCTAAACTCCGACTATGAAGTAAATACGTCTAAAAGTAGTCTATGCACACACAAAACAGATGACTTACCTTGCCTCAGTTCCTTCCTACACGTTAATATAATTCATGTACTCAACAAGTCAATTCAATTTAGTTCATCAATCAGCTCAGTTAAATCATCCAACAATAATTTGATCCACTCAAATCGGTATCATCAGTACCATCTACAAATTCAATCGGTCCAATCACTGCTCACCCAAGCTAACGTAAATGGTATAGCTCACCAAACCTGATATACAATATTAATGCTCATCGAAGCTAAAATAGATATATTAATGCTCACTGAAGCTGCTATGATCTTGCTCATTAAAGCTGAACTACGATAAATTACTCCTGGCCAAGGATCTTGTGCTTTGCACATTAATTCCTCAATTAAATACCAACTTGGCCTAATTTCATCGTGTTAAAATGTACCCGATAAAAATAATTCTGTGGATACACGGTTGGCCTGAGCAAAAAATATAATATCTTTACTTTAGAAAATCTCACTATTTATACAGTGTTTGAAAACATTTTTGGCGTTGTAAACCGACGCCTTGGTAATTTCTAGTTAATTACTGAAATTACTTAATTTTGGGAATAATTACCCAAAATTACAATTACCACTCAAATAACACAAATTAGCATTCAATTAAATAAACCAAGCATACCATTGCAATTAGCACGGAATTCCGGTCACCAATTATCCCGGTCTAATTTCCGGAAAATAATACATAATTGAAGAAATGCAATAAATTATTAAATAAATATCATTAAGTGCCAAAAATAGAAATTTAGGTCGGAAACGCGTAATTAAATACTGAAATAGGCCTGTAAAATTTCCGAACCAATCAAGATAAATAATACGATCTATTGAGTCTCTAATTAAGCCTTTCTAGCCACCTAAAATGCATAAATGAGTAATTAAATCGCTAATCCATTCTAACTAACCACCTAAACCATACTTAGCCTAAACTAATCAACCCTTAAGCATTATTAATTTCCTAAGTAGAGTTTAGTGAGTAAACTCACTGGATTAGCGAGCCAATGAGTCCATGGTGACGGCGACATGGAGACGAGCGACAAACCTCCTAGCGGCGAAGCCAAGTGGGGTCCAGAAACGGCCCAAAAAGGCCACAAAGCCCACGACTGGGTTGCTTGGTTCTAGAGTTGTTGGTCAGCTCGTCTTAGGGGCTGCTAGTGGAGTTGACGAGCTAGATTGGCGGTGCTTGAGGGTGGTAGAAGTTGGCGGTGAAGCTAGGTGGTCTGGCCGGTGGAGTAGGACGCTGGAATTAGGCGGAGGTGTCTCTGCTATGGGGAAGAGAAACAGATGAGGGAGGGGATGCTGGTGGGTTGCAAAGTTAGCGTCTAGGGGATTCATTGAAGGAGGGTTGACTACTGGACGTGTGGATGCTGGACTCGAGGAAACGTGGAGGCATTGATGCAAGATGGTGGTGGACGATGATGGTGATGCGTTGATGGTGGAGTTGCTGTGGTGGGCTGGGCTTTGGTTAGTGGGGGAAATGGTCTGCACGCAAAGAAGAAAATGGGAGGACTCGTGGAAAAGCAAATAGAGAGAACGGCAGAAGCAAGGGGAAGAAGAAGCATGCGTCGAAGAGAAGGAAAGAGAGAGGAGAGAGGGGAGGCCAGATAGTCAAACAAAAATATCAAAACAATGATCAAAGTGCCACAAAAGTGTTCAGCCCATCCAATGGAGAATTTGTTCCCATTGCACCCAATTTAAGTAATTTTGGTATAGATAATTATGCCCATTTTCAGCCAACCTTTCCAATGGGTCACCCAAGGGCCAAATTCTTCACAAATCCACACTAAATGAGGCCAAATTGAGGATCAAACTACAGCAACCCATCACCCCTACGAATTTGCATCATCTCCTCACAATTTACTTCAATTTGATGGCCCAAAATTCCTCTAATAATGCCCATCCGAATTTGCAACTCTTTTCCGATTTGACCGAAATGATTTTCCGTAAAAATCTCAGGCTTATCGAAAATACTTTGGAGGATGATTTAACGTTCCTAAAATAGATCGTGATATGAAAAAAATTTCAATTTTTGAAATTGGGTTTAAATTCGTGTGTATTTCAATTTGACGTAATTTTAGCGTGACTTAACTTACCGAGTAACTTTTTAGGAATTTTTAGTGCAATTGACCCGTGGTCAATTATTTTCGAATCACATTGTACATTTTCGACACATTGGCGGCTCTCGGTTGTCGTGAAAATCTCAAGGTTTCAAATACGAGCACATGATATCAAAACGATAGAAAAATCGGTCTAATGCCAATTGATGAGAATTTTGCAATCTGGTGGAATCACCCACACACTAATCACATACATCTTTCGAATCGATCTATCTCCGGTCTCTAATCAATTTTTAACTGTGCCGTAATGACCCTTGCGGATTAGCACGGTCGAGTAGTCAATTTCTGGTCGAATTCTCAAGTCTATTACATTTATATTTCTTAACGGCTCCACCTGATAGGTTAGTTATCTTGTGAGTGGCCAACTCAGAGAAAAGAATTATAAGCGCATTGATGAAAAGCCTAACTTATCCAATCGAAAATAGAACCCGAAATTCAAGATGTCAAAATCCTAGCCAAATAAAAAAGAGAAAAAGGAAAAACCTCCCACTGCCAAAAACATTAACAACAACAACAATCACCACATTCGCAACCTTGCCTTGCCTTCTTATGTCACATTGTGTCACCTTGCCTTGGTTTGCTTTGCCTCACATCATTGCCCTCGCCTATGGCCAATGACCTCTGCTTGCCATTGCCAAGGTCTCAATGACTAGTGAAAGAAAATAGGAAAAAAATTTCAAAAATTTTAAAGAAAATACAAAAATTGTTTATGTTAGAACCGATTATATCACCAAAGATTGCTGTCGCTACATTGATTGTCACATCGTCAATTTTTGGTCAAATTTGCAGGAAAGACTAGATTGACAAATCGTCAAAAGGTTTAAAACTAAATTAATTACGATTAAATTGGCCGTTGTACAATGGGTTTAAGAATTGCATATGTTCTATTAATACTTAAATATTTTCATTTTAATACCATATGTGCAAATTGATTGCTGCTACCATCCACTCTATCATCCATCACTATATTAATGGTAGATAAAGCCGCTTACGGAAACATGTATTACAGGTTCAACAAAATGATTATAATTCAGGTCAAATATCGATTCAACATGAAGATTTATTAAAAACAAAGTCTTGAATTGAGCCCGTTTACAAAACCCGATCTAAATTAATGCATGCAGCAGTGTCGGGCCTCATTAAGCGAACGCCCAAATGGAAGCATGCTGTTTTAAAGAAAGTTCAAAGTTTGGACCTTTTTCAACCCACTAATGGAAAAAGTAAATTCGTTTGGTGGTTGAACTCAGGCACTTTGATCTTTTAGTCATATATACACACACATCATATATTGGGATTTTATCTTTTAGGCCATGTGTGCCCATAATTTAGCAGGCGAGTCCTGGCCGTGGTATCAAATTACGAAGCGAACTTGCGTTCGTTACAACATTCAAGAATAAATTTAAAAAAAAGGGTTTAAACTAGTGAAAATCTTATGATAAAATTGGTGCATTTCTCAATAAGATTGAGCTACTTTTTGGGAGAAATGACTATATATAATTGGGGAGTTTGATTATTATCGAGAGTAATTGAGTTGGCTTTTTTTGGCTCAACATCCGAGTGACTTGACTATAGTTATAATGCATATCATATTGCTTGATTTTTATATTATTTTTTTGTGATGCTTGAGGATGTAGATCATACCAACCAATTATCTATGCAATGGTTTGTCTAGTGAAGTCATATTGGGAAGGTACAACAGCCCAATAATTTTTTTGAGGGAAGATCATCAAAAGGGAACCTAAATTTGGACCCATTAACATATTCAATTGGACCCATTTTACTCAAAAACTCAACCCGATGAGTTATGAGCCAATTAGGATATATCTGAACTATTCCAAACTACACTAATTATCCAATGTTAGATTTCTATCATACAACTTATACGTGCATCTCAACAATTGAAGCATGCAATAGAAGCTCAATATGTTTATTTGGGTAGATCAGCAAGAGGGAAGCCAAGTCCGACCCCATCAAAATATCTAGTTAGACCCATTTTCATATAAAAAACTTAAGTAAATGAATTATGAGCCAACTATGATATATTAACTATTCTACACTATATCAGTTCTCCATTGAGGGATTTTTTTGATGTAATTGACATATGCATCTTAGCAAGTTTTATTACTATCAACTGTCTCTTGGATTGATATTCTTTTCCCGCTTATCACCTATATCCTCGAACTCTAACACACAAGTTCATAAGTGGGAAAAGATTAAGAGAAAGATCAGCATATCTGATTGAAAAAGTCTCACAACTAGTTAATTAATACTCAACCTTATTAAGAAAGTACACAATGATTACAACATTAATGAATAAGATATCCCACGGACAATTATTTAGATATCAATCACTCGAAACTCTGTTCCTACTATTAAAATAGCAGCAAATAACATCACTAGAATATCAATATATGGAATTATATCAATAGATTACTAATTAATTTCATCCACGGGTCACTGTTGGCACGCTGTGAAGCACCACCGTCTCCACAGTGAGGCCCGGCCCAAACCCAAAGAGGACGCCCCACTCCAACCCCTCACCGGTGGTCGCGAGCCCTTCCTCCGCCGACTTCCTCCGCATCTCATCAAGGATGAACAAGACACTTGCGCTCGACATGTTCCCGTACTCTCCAAGCACCTGCCTCACGGCTCGGAGCCTCTCCTTTTTCAGCCCTAGCTTGGCCTCGATTTGGTTGAGTATGGCCGGGCCACCCGGATGAGGCACCCAAAAGATGGAGTTCCAGTCACTTATGCCAAGCGAATCGAACGCCTCTTTCAAGCTCTTCTCGATGTTACTCGCGATCAAATGCGGGACCCTGTCGGATAACCGGAAGGTGAGGCCAACGTCGCGCAGTTGGTCCTCGATGGCGCCCTCGGAGTTTGGCAAAACGGTCTCCGCAGTCCACACGATTTGGAATATGGGCCGCTCAGCAGGGATCTCTGGGTCCGACCCTATGATGAGCGCAGCCGCTCCGTCCCCAAAGATGGCCTGGCCGACAAGGTTGGCAAGGTTCTCAGCAGACGGGCCTCGGAAGGTGGTGACAGTGATCTCAGAGCAGACGACGAGGACGCGAGCGCCGGCATTGTTCTCGGCAAGGTCCTTCGCAACACGGAGGACGGTGCCACCAGCAAAGCAGCCCTGGTGGTAGAGCATGACACGCTTGACGGAGGGGCTGAGGCCGAGAAGGCGCATGAGCTGGTAGTCGGCACCAGGCATGTCGACGCCGGAGGTGGAGCAGAAGACTATGTGGGTGATCTTGGACTTGGGTTGGCCCCATTCCTTGATGGCCTTCAACGCCGCCTCCTCGCCGAGCTTTGGGATGGTGTCGATGATTATGTCCTGGCGTGGGTTGAGCGAAGGGTGGTCGTACGAGCAGATCTCGGGGTGTTTCTCCATAAGCTCCTCGGTCAAGTGCATGTAGCGCTTGTGGATCATTGACTTGTCACCTGCGACGTTCCCTTACGTTGATTTTACTTTCCAAGAACAAAGTTGACATGCATGCATTGGAGTTTTTATTTGTTCTGCCTTTTTTTTTCGCTATAGTAATAAAGAATTTGCATGGCCAGCTAACACATACTACTCGACAAACTTTTCTTTCGACCATTCTAAGATTGGTAAGAATAAATGCAAATTCATTACGAGAAGCAAATTGTAGATAGTTAAACTTTCTTAAAGGATGTATTGAGCCAAACACAACACATTTGTTTCATGAGAAAAAATAAACTACGAAGTTAGGATATACTAGGTAATCCAGAGTGCGACTCACATATGCGGATGAACTTCTGCTTGAGGGCCGTCATGTGCTCACTCTTGGTGACGCGGAAGTAGTAGTCAGGGTACTCAGCCTGGTACACGCAGTTTGTGGGGTTCGCCGTCCCAATGGCAAGGATGGTTGCCGGCCCCTTGGCCCGCTGGTTCTCGCGGATCTTCTCAACGGCACCCATCTATCTCGGACCTGCGTTTGAAACTTTTCTTTTGTATTGCGGATATAATGAAGTTCAAAGTGAAGCTGAGACACTGCAACTTGGTCCAGCTGTGAACATTTGCAGCCCATTGCCTTGCCTTTTATAGATATGAAGTGGGCAAGCTCGAGCTTGGTTTTGAGGTGATGACGTCTAAAAAAAAAGCGACTCGTCAACCGCAAAAGATTAAGCAATAGATAGCAAGAAAGATGAAGCTACACGAACCTCATTGTCGTGTAGATGGAGAATAAGAGTGTTTCATGTGAGCGCTAGCAAAGCAAGCATAAACTCATAAAGGTGAAATTGCTGCAAGGAGGAGTTCAGGGACAGGAAGCAAACTAAAGTAGGCGTGGAATGTAGAAGTGTTTGGAAATGAGAAAAAGAAGTCTCTTCCATGTTGAGCATCCATTGGGCATGGGGTCGTGCCTGTAGTTATGAGTGACTATCCTTAAGCTACTTTAGATGAAGACCAGAGCGTTGGGTGTTATGTCGACTCATTGCACGTGTCACATTATCCAATTACCTATAAATCTATTAGACAACTATTAATTCAATTTAACTAATTTAGTTCTATAGCTTTATATGAAATTTTAATGTAGTCTTTCCAATCAATTTTCGTTGAAAATCATCGACATGGCAATATGTAACATAAAGCGACCAACAATAATTGAACCGCCATATTAGCGATTGCCAGGGAAAAATGAATAAAAAGACTATAATGAAATTTCATGGAAACGTTTAGGATTAATTTAGTATAATTGAGAATTTAGGATTGAATTGATGTCCACACAATAGATTTAGGACTGATTGGATAACTTTTCCCAATATATACACACATTTCGTGGTTAGGTCAAATATTGATCCTAATTCGATGTACCTTTTCATTTGGTATTTCAAATTTTCATAAGCAAGCTGCAAGATGTGACAGCCTGAATTTTTAGAATTTGTTTCGATTAAATAAATTGGGTCTTTCATCAACGTGCCGATAGTGCTATTCTCTAAGCTGATCACTCACGAGATAACTGGACTATCTAGGAAAGCAATTAAGGAATCTAAATGCAATGGACTTGAGAATTCAACCAGGAATTAACTGTTCGACTGTGTTGATCTACAAGGGTCATTACAGCACCATCAGAAATTGATCAAAGACTTGAAATAGATTGACTTGACTGATAGATGTGAACAATGTGTGGGTGATTCCACCTGATTGCAAAATACTAGTCGATCGGCATTAAACCGATTTTTTTTTATCGTTTTAGTACCCGATGTTCGTAATTAAAATCTCGAGATTTTCACGACAATCGAGGGTCACCAATGTGTCAAAGATGTACATTGTGACTCGAGATAAATCAATCACGGGTCAATTGCACCAAAAATTTCTAACAGTTATTCGGTAAACTAGGTCACGCTAAAAGCGCGTCAGAGTGAAATTAACCGTGAATTTGAACCCGATTTTAGAAATTGAAAGTTCTGTCATGTCACAAGCTATTTTAGCAACGTCGACTCATCTTCCGAAGAATTTTCAGAGAACCCAAGATTCTTACGGAAAACCGTTTCGGACGTTACGGAAAATTAACGGAAATTCGGATGAGCTCGTTTGAAAGAAATTTGGACTTAAAGGCCGGGCTATGTGCTGATGGGAATTTATAGAAATTATGAGGACTTTTTCTTTTTCAAAATAGGACTTCGAATTTGAGAAATTGAGGATGAAATTGAAGCCAAAGTGGTGTGAAATTCGGATCTATACTTGGGATGGAATTTCGACACCAAAATTGGATTATTTGGTCGTAATTAAGCTAGAAAGTGTTGAGGGGACATTGAGATATTTATGCAAGTTTAAGGGAGACCAAGCATTCAATTAAAGGGATAGATCCTTGAGTTTTGCCCATTTTTTTCTTCTCAACTTGCCGTGCACGCCTCAGCCCTTCTTCTCCTTCGCGCGGTCATCATTCCCACGGAACCAGTTGATTTTGTTTCTCTTTCACTTCGGTTCTTCGAAGCCCACACCACCGAATTCATTTTCCCCTGCTTCCATCTCTCTGCCACTTGCCAATTTCCTAGCCTCCTTCGCTCAACAGCCACACTCACGAAGCCCTTTCGTTGACCGCTATTACTTTTCTTTTCTTCACTTGAAGAGAGCGCAGCCCCCACTGACTCGCTCAGCCCACATCTAGGGGTGTTAATGATTCGGTTCGGTTCTTTTTTTTTTTTTGGAAAAACCTAATCGAAGCAAACTATTAAAAAAAACTTCCGAACCGAACTAAATAAGACCCGAACCGAATACAAGCTGAACCGAAATTTTCGGTTCGGTTCGGTTATGTTCGATTTGGTTTTTCAATTTTTGATTTTTAGCTTTTGGTTTTCAGAATGCAAGTAAATTCCTCCCTCTCTCTCTCTCGCTTTCTGGAAATTAGAGTTCCGAATTCAAAAATTCTCTCGACTAGGAACCCCCAAATCGCGATCCCGATTACCGTCCAAGATTGTCCTCGAGGGATCCGAATCGGACGAGGAGGAGGCCTTTAAGCTCGGGTCGCAAAGCCATGGCAGTGGCGACGATGGTGATGCTGAACGAGAACCACCCGCGGCTGAAGCTCCACACCCTCTCCAACCTCAACAAGTGCGTCGACTACTACTGGCCCGAGATCTCCACCAGCGTCCCCATGATGTGAGTCGGAACCTTCCTTCCCTCAAGTTATCCTTCGGCTTCAATGCGGTTTAGGTTGTTCGGCTCTGGTTGGATTGGTGGGTTTTTGGGTTTCTGTGGGTTCTGAGCTGCTTGGCTGAAACAAAAAAAAAAAAAAAAAAAAAGATATCAGTTTGTGGTTCAGTTCAGTTCAGTTAACCGATAATAACTGAACCAATAAAAGAATATTGGTTTTTAATGAGAACCGAACCGAAAACAGAACTGAATCGAAAAAATCGAATTTTTCGGTTCGGTTCGGTTCCTGACACCCCTACCCACATCCCACGAAACAGCCGCGCCACACGTCCGTTTCCTCCAGCTCCTTCGGTTAACTTCAGCTCAGCAAGAAGCCCCAAAGTTGACTCCATTCCTTTCATCCGCGGCCACGTCGTGCCTCAAACCGAACGTTTCAGCCCCAGCAAACTTCGTGGACGTCAGCAGCTCATCTTCCCTCTTCACACGCCAGCTGCCACCATCCTAAACAGCCCGTCGAAGCCGCTTCTCCACCGCCTCCATTGGTTCGCTCGCTGGCAGCGAAGCAGCCCAGCCGTGAGTCTTCAGCCCGCGAGCCCAGTTTTGGCCGTAGGTTCCAGGCCCAAGCAAGTTGTATTTCAGTCTAGATTTGAAGCCCAGCCCAGTTCGTTATTTTCCCAAGCTCAGCAGCCCACGTGGAACTCAGTCCATTTTCAGCAGCCCAAGCCCGCGAAGACAAGCCCAGTTCAGTTTAGTTCACCCCATCTTCAGCTTTAGTCCAGCCTACTTGAAGCCCAGACCAAGCCCAGCAGGTTGCTGTGGGCTTGCAAGGTTTCTTGGCCCGGTCTGTGTGCCTGTCGACATCTCCGAAAATTCGGATTTCGGCCGCCGTCACGCCTCGTAGCGGTGATCCGGTCTTCGCAAAACAAGTGAGTTTCACTTACTAATCATCGCTAAGTAGGTTAATCATGTTTAGGGGTTGATTAAATTAAATTAAACATGTTTAGGTGGATACATTAGATTAGATTAGTTAATTTAATTATATGCCGATGCATGTTAAGTGGTTAGTTAGTGATATTAACAAGTAGACTCATGTTAGTATTTATTGAACAAGTCTTGGGAATTTCTCATGCTTGTCTCGACTCCCAATTAGGCTATAATGGGCATAAGTTGGATTTATTGCATTTATTTAATATTTTTCATATTTATTTAATTAATTATTTTCCGAAAATTAGGCTAGGATAGCCAACGATCGAAATTTTATACTGATTTCAGTGGTACTCTCTATTTATTTAATTGAGTGCCTGATTGTGCAAATTGACTGAATTTAGTAGTTGCGACTAACATATGCGGATGAACTTCTGCTTGAGGGCTGTCATGTGCTCGCTCTTGGTCATGCGGAAGTAGTAGCCAGGGTACTTGGCCTGGTACACACAGTTTACCGGGTTCGCCATCCTAATGGCGAGGATGGTGGCTGGCCCCTTGGCCCGCTGGTTCTCACGGATCTTCTCGATAGCACCCATCTATCTCAGACCTACGTTCGAAACTTTTTCTTGTGTATTGCGGGTATAATGAAGTTCAAAGTGAAGAGGAGACTCTACAACTTGATCCGGCTGTGAACATTTGCAGCCCATTGCCTTGCCTTTTATAGATATGAAGGGGCAAGCTCAAGCTGGGTTTTGAGGCAATTACGTTGAAAGAAAAATTTCTTCCACGTGTAACTATTGACTATGTTGATTTGATGGTTGGTATTGTATTCTTTATTTTTTTAATTAATTGATCAGTTAGGTGAGATTCATTTAAACGTCATCGGATGATGCGTAATCGAATTTTATAAACCTCTCTGTGATCCTAGAACTTCTGTGACTATCACTGGATGCACATGTTTATTTCGTCGGTAGGGTTTTGCTGGGACGATGATGACATGGAACAGATTGGCCATTTTTCCACAAGAAATTGAGTTCGATGCTTAAGCAGGAAAGGTGAGTCGCACATTATTAAAATAGCCAACAGGAATCACGAGAACGTTAATAATCTAAGCATCGTGAAACATCTCGAAGAAGACCGATAGAGATCATTGACAATGGACTACCAAAATCAGAAAATTGTTCCAAAAGTCTTAAACCTATTACACATTTCTTAATTCAGTTCTAAACATTTTTTTACCAATTAAATCATAAACTTTTTTCTATTTAGCCAATTGAATCCATCTGATCAATGTGATTGGAATTCACTAATGTGGACGTCGACCATCCCACGTGACATAAGCGGCATTAACATGGACAATTTTTAATAATATTTTAATATTTATTGTTAATTTTTTATTTTCTTTTTCCTTCTTTATTTATTTATTTATTTTTATTGTGGCCAACGAGGGTCATCAGGCCCTTGCTGGCCACAGGCAAGGGTGTGTGACAAGGAGCCCTTGAAAGCTTATTTGTTGGGAGCATATGGCAAAGGCTCAACCTTCACCTGAAGTGATCACCAAGAAGAAAGTTAAATTTGAAGTCACAACATATTGAGTTGGATCTACTTTCATTATGGGTGATTGAGTAAGGCTAGTCGAGTGGCAACCGTTTGGCTCCTTATTCCAAATTTTGGAACTAGCAACCGAACTAATAAGGACCAATCCAATTCCAGAATCGATTGATCCAGTCCGGTTCTCGGAACATGACTGAGCATAGATGTCCACAGTTTTTTTTTTCTCTAAATGGTTTAAATGTTAAAAAAAGAAAAAGAAAAAAAAGATAGCATGCCTTTTTCCTTTTAGATGGATGTAGGACACCCTCTTGGGAAAACTAAAACTGAAAAAAAAAATAAAAAAAATAACTTATCACAAAAATTCTATAACTTATCACAAAAATGTAATTAAGTTTTAAAACTTTCAAAATATGCAATCAAGTCTTAAAACTTGTTAAATTGATGCAATCAAATTAACTCCATTTAACTTGATTTAGTTACCACTAACCAAAGCAATGATGGCTAGAATTTATTTCTAAGCTATTGATCAATACCTTGCTTTAACACGACGATTGTCACGCCTCGAACCTCGAGCGCATGCACATCACTTGGTGGTCGATAGAATTTTGCGACATTCCCAGGACTTGTCGCCGACCCTTTTCATTTTATTGCACATGTGGAAGCAAATTAACTAATCCCCTAATAACAACAAACATGGAATAGAAAAGTAAGACAACCAGTTTCAAATCAAATACACTTTCATAAACACCTCAAGCTTATACATAATGTTTATCTCACAAAGGACTACTAAGCCACATATGCTTCTGACCCTTCTGCTTCAAGCTCTGAGTTCTTCACACTGGGGACCTGAAAATGGTTATTCAATAACCAGTGAGATGTAAATCTCCACGAGTTCTTCCCCTAGTCCCCCGATTAGTATACCAACTCAACTCGAGGTATCTCTTCAGAACCATCCCACAAACAAACCCAAGATTAACAATCAACAATCAATAGTCGGTTCGCATGCAACCTTACTTGGTATGCCATACCCTGCACATCATAACTCAGCACGATACACGCAATGCATCTGGCCATTAGATGATGCAGTTTATCAATCACATACGAATTGCGTTACAAGTGATCTCACCTGGCCATTGCCACACGAATGCGTTGTCTGGGGTAGAGGCGCGGATGCACCGCCATCCCTCATCCCAGCCTAATATTGCCTCCTTGGGCCCCGCACTGGTGCGAACGAACCATCATCCCAATCGGACCACCTCTCAAGGATTTGTTCTTAGCACAACAGAAGCATATGGGAAATGCTTTATCGATGCGTGCGTGCCATAAACAGTGTGCTCAACTCATACATGACTAGATCTAAAGATGCCATGATTCTCATGCGTTCTTGCATATTAGTGCGCCACACAGCACACATCGATCAATCACATGGATCTTAGTCAATGCAACATATAACAGTCTTCCGGCATAACCGGGCATCGTTTCGCACCATCCAGCATGGCAACGTCTACATCTAGACGGCATTCCATATGGGAGCATCGGTCCAACCTCTACTACAACCGGCATCCATTGATGTGAGGCATTCCTAAAGGAGCATCATTCGGCCCCAAGGGCTCATGACGGCATCTCATATCATTCATACATTCATTCAATTTCGGCCTAGGACACCGTGCATTGCACTCAAATACTTTAATTAAAATGGTGATCCCAGCCTACTTTCTTCATATTAGAAATGCATGGTAAAATAATTATGTATGGGGACACAATCAGATTGAAACAAGAAATTTGTGTCATATCTTTTAAAATCCCACAATTTGATATAATATTTAAAAACACTTTCGGCGTCCAAAACCTGACACCCGGTATTTTCTTATTAAATGCCAACAGTTCCCAATCTCCATACAATTGCACAAAACATCACACAATTCATGCGGATGCCCATGCATTTACACATCCATTCACTTCATATAATCAATACGCATGAAATTAAACCACATTTCATTCTCGGGTGAACTGTGCACGTGAACAGTGCTCGTGAACAGTGCATCATGAACAGTGAAATTTCAGAATTAACTAACTAATAATTAAATACAAAAGTAATTAAAAACACTAATTAAAGAAAGCAAAGCATCAAGAACCATCATTAAACTAAAATCAGTTCTAATTTACAGAAGCCGGGCCTTTGCGCGTCTCCAAGTTTGAATCCAAAAACCTAACCAATCGAGCTTGGAAAATTCCCAAATTTGAATATGTGACAAAGGACACATAAAAAAAAAAAAAATTCATGAAGACACCAAGACCTAGATCCTTCTGGACTCAGCCCAGTAGCTCACTCAATCCAGCACCAAAAATAGGTCCGTTCTTAGAAAGTCAGTTTTCCGAAATCAGTTTGGTTCGAGGTCTTAAACACGTCTGTTTGATTTGAAATTTGAGTATGTTAAACTAAAAGAGATTATAAACAACTTTTGTGAAGAAAATATTTTGAAATTCGGACGCCAAGAGTTGATAAAAACCCCTAGAATTCTAAAAGGTCACCAGTTCCAGCGAAAATTGCAGTTTGTTCGAAAATGGCGGAGCTAATATCTCCTTCTTTTGAGCCCCTAAAAATATTGAAAAAAAAAATATATGTTGTAGCTTAGGATTTTTAAAACATTTCTCTAGAAGAAATCGGCTTCAGATTCGCGACTGATTTCAATCTACAAAAATTAAAAAAAGTAGACGTCCAGGAACCAGTTCGCGAACAGCTTTTGTTTTCACCCAAATTATCCCCAACGATGCAAATCTCCCTAATTTGACTAATATTAACCCATTCTAATACTAATATAACCATTATAGATCATCACTAGTCTCTATTTAAGCCAACCTAAACCATCCTTTAGTCTAAATCAACCTCCTAAGGAAGTTTAGGCACTAATCAAAGGATTAGGAGCTAAGCTCACCCGACGACATGAGCGCAACGGCGGTGGCGAGGGCTATGCAGGGTTACGTCCAAAATGTCATGGTGGCACTCGGCAAAAGTGGGTCTCGGCGGAGGTGATTTCTGATTTGACAAGAACGGCGGGCCGATGGCTCGTGGATGGGAGGTGCGGCTCTTCGGCGGTGGATGGCAGCTTGCCAACTGTGATGGCCCATGGCCATGGCGCAAGATGGTGGCTGGCTTGGGACAAAAACAGCAGCACACGGTGCTGTTTTGGAAGCAAAAGCAGAAAAGAAACTCAAGAGAGAAAGAGAAAAGGAAGAGGGGAGGGGGGTTGTCGAGAGGGAGGAAAGGGGGAAGAGGAGAGAAAAACAATAAAGTAAAGAGGGGGAAGTTGAGGGGAAATTGCTGCAGAGGGGTTGGCGCGAGTGAGGGGGTGGAAAAGTGGGAGAGAGAGAAGAAAATAGGGGGAGGAAATTGCGTAGGAAGAAGGGGGAAGAAAAAAGTGAGGGAGAGAGAGATACGTGGGGAGTGGGGCGAACATTGGGGGAGGAAGAATGTATGTTTCCTCGTGTTTTGTCTAGTGATGAAAGTGTCACAAATTGTCCTCAACTTTTATCCGTATCTCACTCAACTTGCCTTAGTTGTTAAACATGTAATTTGCACCTTTGAAATCGTACATATCAATCAAATCCCATCAACTAAAATAGAGTGGAGAATTGTGCTAATCTTAAAATACTAGCACTTGCAGCATGTTTCGAGCAAATCAGAGATATTCAAATCGGAGTAACGTTCTTATGCCGATTAATTGTTGATTACATCCTAAATAGAAAAAAATGGAACAAAAATATCAAAGATCTGTCCAAACGGAGGTTAGAACATGGGTCCGAATTTGATCCCTTATCCAGATTGTGGTCTGACTTTGAAAAAATGAAATCAGCGGCATTAGAAACTTTTAAGCATGCCTTACGTCTTCCTAGAAGAGCTCGAGTCCAAACTAAGTCAATTTTGTATCTTAAGATTGAGATCTTTAAAAGTGTGTGCATTAGTAATTAAGAAAATAGAACATAAGCATTCATTAGAAAACCTTAAAAACACTCAAAGAATACCCAAATGGCATAAAGAAATCACATGGGACTTGAGATTGGATGCGACGGAAAGTTTGGATTGTCATCTAATCCTAAGTCGGCATGCAAAATGTCATACAATTTAAATGACATTATGAGATGATTCATGATTCCTAACGATATGCTTGGGAATTTTAAGTGCGATGAACACTTTTTGTGAGACAATTTAATGTGCAAGATGAAACTCAAATGACCTGACCTAAACATGTATGCAAACCTTGCAACATGCGGTTCAATCATCAAGAAGGCATGATCGTAAGATTTGATCTTTAGATGACTTAAACAAGCATGGAAATGTGCACATATGACAATGTTTCATTTTAACATTAAGTTTACATAAGCATGATTTAAGCCATCCTCAAGACATGCATAAATCCTACAAAAAATCTCACATACAAAGAATACGGTGATGAAGATTTCTCATTAAGAGATCAAAACTCAATTAAGATCACATGAGTTGTGACAAAAATGGCAAACAGATTAATCTATATGTTCAACATATATTGTTGCAGTACCTTTTATTCTAATGCATGCAATTGACTCATTTTGCCAATGTAAAACCTTGCAAAGTATGTATCAATTGAACATATATATCATGTATTTCAACTCACATGAAGAATTTGAGACCAAATATGTGCATTATGGACTCAATTTCATCAAAACAAATCTCGGACTAATGTAGAATAGACTGACCTTTCTTCAGATCTAAGTGATTTTAACCTAACTAATTATGTCTAAAAATTTTGAAAAAAATACATAATATGTACAACACTTGTTCAAGCAACTTTGATACAGAAAAGTTGTTCTAGAACTCAACACAAAAATCAGCACAAAAATAGAAAAATTAGATATCGACATGGAATAGATTGACTTAAGTCTAGATCTAAGTGGATCTGACTTGGTTGAACAGATCCAAAAATCATGAAAAGATTACAAAAGATGTATAAGATCATTTGGAACAAATCTCATGCAGACAATTTTGTAAAAAAAAAAAAAAACGATCATGAAAGTAAGCACAAAAATAACAAAGCTAGAGGGTGGAACAAAATCAAAATTGAAAAAGACCTAAACTACTACATAATTGTTAATCTTCGAATGTGTTTTGTGAGGATCAAACGACACTCGATTAGGGCATGCAACCTATTGTTTCGAAGCTTAGGATGTCTATTATCTAATCCTAAGAGAACTCGAGCTGAAATGAGGTCGTTTTGGACCTCATTTTAGCCAATTTAGTGACCTATGTACAAGCCTACAAAAATCATAGATTAGGCTCAAAATCATAATCATCATTCAAATCATCAACAAATTATAGAAGCGTTCATACTTATCAATTTTAAGCATGTAAAAGCTCCTAATCTTGAATCTTAGCCTCAATTGACTAACTCAATATCGCTTCATCGGATTTGAGTTTTGAGTCATTACTTTTCATCACGATTTTCGTCGATTTTTATCGTGATCAATTGGATCAAGCCGCCAAATCACAATCAGGACTCCAAGAATGTAGATCAGGTCACTACGGCTCGGATCGGGATCAATTGAACCATCGGCTCAAGGAAAAAAGGAAGAACCGGTCCAAAATGGACCAGCCTTTACTCGCCGGTGAAGATTGGGCCGCTGGTGAAGATCCGGCCACCGATCTAACCTCCTCTATCCACAGCAAGGTCAAAGACCTCTGCTACTGCAGATCATCAACAATTTGAAGGCTTGGGAGCTCTAGTGATCACCAGTTCAAAAGCCTAGAACGAGACCGGTCTAAGAGATGAACCGAACCTAAAGAGAGAAAGCGTGCGATCTATTTGGGCGGGAATTTAGAGGGAGAAAAGAGAGAGAGAGGTTGAGGAGAGAGAAAATTTTCATGCAAAATGAACCTCCCAAAAATATAAGAAATTTCATTTATATACTCCCACATTAAGCGATTTTGGCCATCGGTTTGACCCAATGGTTGAAATCTTGATCCAACTGTCAAAAATCCATTTCAAAGGCTCCATCATGATCTCAAGGTGTTGGGTAATTGATATAGTGGGTTTGATTTGCAAAAAACCAAGCCAAAATCGGGAATTGCATCAAAATGTCTACTTAGGGGTTAATTTGCAATTTGAAGAAATTCAATGACCAATTTATAAAATTTTGGGAGATTCAAGGTGTAGAAGTGAAATTGGGATTAAGAAGGTTCCAAAATCAGTGGTCAAAGGCAAAGAACCGACCGGTAAGCCTGAATCAGCCGGTCCCACCAGCGGCCAATTAGATTGGCCGAACCGGTTTGGTCCGATTCAGTTGGATTTTCACTAGTTTGGTCTAGTTCTTGCTATTTTGTCCACTTGGGAACCTTGTGAGTTAAAAATGTATGCAATTTGACCCCTAAAGAACCAAATTGAAAAGGAATTTTATCCCTTTTATGAAGAAATTGTCCAATTAAGATACAATTAAGCTAATCAAAACTTATGAACGTGATCTAGGTGTCTTTTATTAACCTAATCAAATGTTTATCATGGAAAAAAAAAAGAGTCGAAACCATGGGTACTTTGAATTGGGCCTAAAGGGCTAAAATGGTAAAATTTGCCATTTAATGAGCAAAATTGCAAATTAATTAAAATTAAACTCAATTAGTATCACAATTGCCCTATCTAATGAGCTACCCATATGTAAGATCACTTATTATATTCAAATTGACATTGAATTGAAGTGTTTGAGCTTAGGTCAAAAATGGATCTAAGCCTAAAATTAAAACTAGACCTCGATTCATGAAATTAAATCATAGCCATGAATGGGTCAATTCGAATTTTGTTGATTGAAGCTTAATTGCTTGATTTTCTAATGCTTGGGATGATAAAATTCTTCAAATTGATGAGTTTTTGTGTGATTTTTTCAAAATCGATCTTGAATTTGGACTTATCTTAAGAAAACGAGTGAGAAACAATCGTTCATTCGCAAGTTATGAAGGATTGATTTTGATTCCCTAATTAGGACTCAAAACAACCATTCGTATTTTGACTCGATAAATTGCAAAATTGAATGCTTAAACAGATTTCAAATAGTCCCTAAAGCAAATGTCAAAGAAGGAACTATACCTAATTATGATTAGAATAAAAGTAATTCTATTTTTGGTCGATTTAGAACTTAAAACTGAAAAATTTCGAAATCAAGGTTCTTAATCGAATTTTGTGAAACTTTTGGCACAAAAGTCAAATTAGCGTTAAAAGAAATGTATTTGTGTATTTGTGTATTTTTATCTTTTTGTCAAATATTTGACCAAAATGTCAACTATTTAGTTGACTTTTCCTAAAATGTTGATTCTTTGGTTGAATCTTTGAATTTCAAGAAATTGATTTGAAAAATGTAAAATTAAAACTAGGTGGATTTTTTTGGGTAAAAATTTAATTTTTAACCAAGGGTTGACTTTTGGTCAAAGAGTTGACCAAAAACTCAACCCAAAAGTCAACCGTTTGACTTTTTGGGTTTTTCTTGAAATTGAGCTAAAAACTACTTAAAAACAACAATACAAAAGAAAGAAATGAAAAACGACACTTTTTGGTCGAGAGATAGGGCTCCGTCACGATCAGAAATCTAAATCTCGATTTTTTACCTTTAATGATGCGTCGACTAAAATCAAGTATCAACAAAGCTGTCAAAGCCATCTCTATCCTTATGCCTCCTACACATGTGGCATCTTGTGTAAGAACATTAATGATGCATTAAGCCCTTGCGAGTTTTACTTAACCTTTTGTCGATACTCCCTCTTCAAGATGAGTATAAGTAGTGTCTTTTCACAAGTGTTGTTCAATAATTGTAAAAATTCTAAAGCCCATTCAAAAGTGAGTAGTGAGCATTTGAGGTGATACCTTTTCTTGATAAATCCAGGTAAAATTTGAGGGAAGCTAAGAAAAAGTAAGAATTTTACTTGTGACGATTTAACGGTAGCTAACGGAGACCATAATTTTCTCCCTATAATTATTTGTGGACTACTTCACGACACTTGTATGGTTTGGGGTTCCCCAGACCATTTCACCATTTTTAGAATATGTAGTTTTCGAAAAGTAATTCCTAAATGTTTTTACCTTGCATAGATTTTTCTAGTTATCATAAACTTGTTGAGCACAATTCCCATATTTTGCCTCGAAGCCCAAACTATGGTCCTCACGCAGTGACACAATTTTGCAAAAATATACAAGTGCCTCGAAGCATAAAATTATGGCCACAAGTGACATGGTTTTACCTAAACATTTAGCATAACACCTGCTTTGAGGCATTTCATTATGTAAGTAAGACCATAATTTTACTTGTGACAATTTGTCGAAAGCTAATGGAAATCATAATTGAATGGTAAATTTTGATGACCGTTAAGGGAAGGTAAATATGTTATGAGTGTACAAATTTAGAGATTTAGATAACCTAAAAATTAATTTATAATAAATTTATCACAGATATATATATATATATATATATATATATATATGTTTAACGTTTTTGTGGTATTAATCTATTAATTGATCCATGTGGATTTACGTGGCATCCACATTAGCAATTTAACGAAAATATTTGATGGAAGCCAACCGAGGATAAATATGTCACGCATGTACCCGTTTGAGATATTTCATTATATTAAATCTTTTTATTTTGGAATGGTGCTAGGAGAACGGCACCGTCACTCCCAACAAGTGACGATGCAATATAGGCCAGTCATTTTGTTTTGAGTATAATGGTCAATCAGATCACATATTTGCTTTAGAAGATCATCTATTCTGCATTCATTTAGTATTTAAAGAAACAAATCTATTGATATTTGAGAAAAAAGAAATTCACGGGTTATTGACTATCCAATGTTTCGCCAGAGATGCAGTTTCTAATGAATATGAGACATTGAGTTTTGCAAAAACATGATATAAATATAATTCACAAAATATGACTTTCACTATTACAATATTTTCTCTGAAAAAGTACACCCCAAGTACCTAAACTTCACAAGAATGGATATTTAAATGCCAAAAGTTAGGAAAGTAATACTTAAGTACCACTTCTGATGAACCTCATAGGAAATCTTACGTGGCAATTTTTATTATTTTTCTCACTTTCCTGATTCGCCAAAAGGCGGCTGAGGGTTGAGCTCTCACCACTGCCACCTCCCCGCCGTCGTCAGGAAGGGCCTGCAATTGGGGGGGGGGGGCGGCTGGGATCGTCGGGCCTTGGCCAAGGCTCGGCAACCCCAATTAACCGGTGGTGAGGGCCTGCAAGCCCTCGCCTAGATCTTAGGTGACCCTAGTGGGTGGAGGCCCTTGGCCCGATCGGACGAGGCTTGCTAACCCTCACTAGATTTAGGTGAGGGCCGCGACCCACACCCCAAATCTAAGCGAGGGCTAGCGGGCCTTCACTGCTTGTCGGCTGGGGTCGCCAACCCCTGGCTAGGACCTGGCGACCTTGGCCGACCCTCCCCCTCACCGTCGCCAGCCCTCCTTCCCCATAAAGGCAGGGAGGCGGCAGCAGCAAAGGCTTAGTCCTTAGCCGCCTTCTTCCTCCCTTAGCTCTTTCATTTATTTATTTAAAATGTTTTAAATAAATTTATTTTTAAATTTAATTAAATTAATTTTTATATAATTTTACCATGTCAGCAGTAAAATGACGTCGTTTTTGCATTTGTCTAGCCATGCTAGTGTGCAAAACAACGTCGTTTTGCACTTATTTCGCCTGAAAATCGCCACGTCAACATTTTGGTCAAAGTTTCTCGCCATTGGCACTTAAGTGATCCATTTTACTTTGATTTTGGTACTTAAGTGTCACTTTCCTAAATTTTGGCATTTAAGTGCTCTTCCGTGCCAAGTTTTAGTACTCCAAGTGTTCGACACTCATATTTTCTCACACCACACACAATACTCGGAGCAAACTAGCTCCTATAATATTCACAAAACAAAGACTCCCACAGTTTTCTCTTTTTTACTCTCACAGATGGACTACACTCTTTTCTCTCTTTATTTCTTCTTCACTCTACTTGTCGAGCCTCTATTCTTTCGTCTTATCCCTTTTTTCACGCCACCCACTCTACACCAACCTTACAACTTTCTTCCTTTCACTCCTTTCACCCCACACTACTCCACAAGACCCCTACACTCTACACTCACGCACAAGGGGCAAGAGCCCTTATTAGATGGGAGATTATGTGTAGGATATGGCTTGCCTTTCATCATTTTGACGCACCTTATCCAGCATGCTCAATCAATCTTGTATTCTTCATTTAGCTGTCTATTCTGACAATCCTTAGTGGAATCAGCGACTTAGATAGACAAAATCATCATGCAGAATTCATTTGGAAATGGCATGCAACATTTTAAATATGATGGAGTTTGAACTCTCAAAACAAGTGAATGGTTTTGACTCAAAAAAGACCCTATTGACAACTTTAGGGGTTAACATAATTGTGTTTCCAAATATGTTAAATTTTGAACATCAAAAGGGTTATTCGCAAATAGGTGTTAATGGTTGTCCCTATTGATTAGGGATATGACACATGAATGATCAGCCAAGGATTGGGAATCTGATCAGGCATCTCTACTTTTGCCCCTCCAAAAAGAAGATGTACAAGTAGATCAATTAGTCTGGCCGAAATCAAATGTGAGTTGAGGCCTGAAGATTTTCTGTCATTTACTTTGGTGATTACTTAGGACGCCATTTCGCTTAGGAGAGCTTATCAGAGTTTGACATGTCTTTCCTTGATTTATTATCCACAGTTTTTACGGTCAAGTGATCCTGCAATAGATAAAAGGGATCCTGTTAGTTAGAAGCTCTTTCAAGAGTTGAATAACTTGGAAGCGATACGACATTACCTTTCACTAGTTTGTAGATGTTTGAATAGACTTGAAGTACGAGGAGGATATGAAGTTCTGTAATTTTCACTTCGTTAGGTCACCTACTCTCTCATAATTTACAGGCACAAGAGAAGCAATTTTTTTTTTCTTTTCTTTTTTTCTACCAAGTGGCTAACTGCAACGTTGGGGATTCAAACCCCCGACTTTGGACCATTTTCCTTCTTCCCAGGTACCACTCGGCTAGAGGTGCCAATGGTGTCCGCAGGGTGCTTCTTTTTTCATTTAATCGAACCGGCTCCTAGACGACACGTCCTTTCATACCAAGTTAGGTAAATCAATATGGGTCACTTAAGTTGCCCAAATTAGCCATTAAGCTTGTTTCTTGAATCCTATGCTTCCTGTTAATAGGAGAAAATATGTCAAAAGTGAGTTCAGATAATTGGAATATTGGAAACGATACCAAATTACCCTTCCCCAAAGTTTATATGTGCTAACTCCTAGGGATATTTGAATGTCAATGACGGCCTTTTGTCTTTGACACAGTTCAATGTCTCTTTTGATTGGCCTTCCTTATTCGTGGCCATGTATGCATGATTGATGGTCATTAATTCATCTTTAATGCCTTCCTTCTGTGGAATTTTCTTCTATCTTTGACTATATGACCATTAGCATAATTGGGCAAAGTCGTGTACTTCAAGCTTCTATGGAGTCTGAGATGGACAATCAAAACTTCCAATTCTCTAATGGCAATCACTTCTTAGGAGAGCATGTGTTTGGAGCATGAAGTGGCATTTCTAGGCCCTAAGTCATCGTCTGAAATAAGGGGCTAGAGACTACCTCAACTATCTAGATTTCCTCCTTATTGATAATAGCCAATTCGAAGACAGAGAAAAGATCCATTTCTTGTGCTTCTAGGCTTGTCAAAGCTGGAAGTCCTGTACATCATCTAGTTGCTCAAGCATGTTGTGGGGAAGAGATATTGCTCTAGCTTGAGAAGGAGTTAGGCAAGAGCGAGGTGGAGTGCACAGAGCTCTTGGGGACGGCTTGATTTCAACCGTATGCATGTACCTATCACGTCCTATCTTTCGTTTCATGTAAATAGAAGAGAGAGGACAGCATTTCCAAAATTATATTCAAAGAATAAAACTTACATTCTTTGAAGTGGGATGATCTTTTCTATTTGCCCTACTGCCTTCTTGGAACAGTCTTTGAATTCGGCGAGTTCACATGATGCGCCAGCTTCAAATGCCCCGTATCGCACTAAGTCAAGGGGAATGGGGATGATATTTCGAGACGGGAAGTGAATAAGTCAGAAATACAAACATGATTAAATCTAACATCTTGTTTTGATGAAAGTTTTTGATAATGAAATATTTTTTGTTTTCAAAAGTATATATCTTTGGGGGAAAAAAGCATGAGGAAGCCCAACTCTCGGTATTCTCCTTGGATGATATTTTCTTTTCATGATGGGATAGCATCACCGAGCTAGCTTGGAATACTGCCTCATGCTTTCAAAACAAAATATTAGATCTGTACATTAGATTACTAGAATGGAAATTGCAATAGTAGTACACTAGACAGGATAAGAAACTTGAAATTACAAAAAAAAGGCAAAACCCATGAAAACTCCTATGAAAAGGAGCACTTTGATAATGCTGGCTCTAAATTCAAGTGCCTTTGAATTCCTCGCCTCTAGTAGACTCGAAATATTTGCATGAGAGGACCACTTCATTGAAGCTACGGAAGTGCAACCCATGCAACCAACAACGATGCTTGCGAGGTAAATCCCCTATGAATAGCTTTATCTTTTCTTCTTCAGCCAACCGAGGGTAGGTTTGCATCATAAAAGCCTCTCACCTCCTTGCATATGCTTAGAAATCCTCAATTGATCTTCTTCTAAAGTGAACTAAGTTCTAGCAAAGTAGTTCTGTCCCAATCTGGCTTTGATACTGAAGTAGGAATGCAAAAGACAGCTCATTCCAATCTTTCATGAAGTAGATATTTGCTGTGACAAACCATTGCAATGCAGACCCCGTAAGACTTTCTTGGAAGGCCTGAGTTGTTAATGACATTGAGCTATAGTATTGACTCATTTCAGTGTTGAGATATTGCAAATGAGCTACAGGACAAGTCGTGCCATTATACTTGCGGAGATTAGGTATCCACATTTCTCTGGGGGTCATGATCCTATGAGGGCAAGATAGGCTTGGTGTGTCTTGGTTAGGCCACTAGTTTTCCCATTGCAAATTCATTGTGGTGGTGAATTCTGCTGCTTCAGGAAAGTTGGACTCTATCGAGGTCATCTCATTGCTTTCTTCTCGGTCAAAATCACCAAACGAGGATGAGACATTTAAGTTATCCTCATGGTCAGGTGACAAGCTTAGTAGTTCATTGAGAGACAAGTCATGGCGGATAAAAACAAATGTTTTGACTTCTACTGGGCTTTGAATCCTATGTGTGGGTGGGAGACAATCATATGATGAATGGTCGATTTCATCAGTATAGCATTGGTAGCCCTCGAGATTGTATCCTAAGGACTGGTAGCCTTCAGGGTTATACTCTAGGGACTAGTAGCCTCCAGGATTATATCCTAAATGATGATAGCCTTCAGGGTTGTACCCTAGGGGATGCTCGAAGTTTTGGCGTGGTGGCTCATTGGCTATCAAATTTTGCCTACATTCAGTGGCAGATGTTGAATCGAATTGCTTAGGCTTTCTTTTCTTGATTCTTGTTATGGACCTTTTGAGTAAAGCCTTTCATTTCACCAATTGGACTTTGTCAAGGGGAGTGAGAGATGGTGGAGCTTCACTCTCTAGGTTGGTAGGGGTTGGTATTCTTTAGACCCTAGCTCTTGTAGTAAGCTTGGGGAGCTGTCCTGCTGTGCCCTAGTCTTGAACAGATTTTGTGTCAGTGACCTCGTACGCAGGCTCCTTGCCTTTCCTAGTAGGAAACTTTTCAATAATAGGATATTGCTCAGTCGCTCATTTATCATGCAAGGCTTCATTGACATCTTCTTCTCCTATCTCAGCGACTATCGGCTCCTCGTGCTCCACGACCATCGGTTCTTCGTAGGGTAGGGCGATGTCGGGGCTGATGTCAACATTATATTCTTTGTGGAAAGCATGAGTTAGTTCCCCCCAAGTCTTAAGGAGACTAATCTTCCTAACAATGTACCACTACAAGGCAGGGCTAGTCAAGTTTGATTGGTATGATTGAATCATCCTTCGAACCAGGTAGGCCTGCAAGTAGGTCTCTGGGCGAGAGGTATCAGCATACCTTTCGCACTCAGGTGCTTTGAGCTCTTAAGGGATCTTAATGCCGGTGTAATTAAACAAGTCCACGGGATCTTGCCCTAGCAGCTGGCTCAGCTTCTTCATGATTTTTACAAGCTGTCTATCCTATTGGTCATCCTTTAGCAAATTTTGCGGGTGTCATGACAGTTTTTAAAGCAGCTACGGAGTTGGGCTTGGCTTGAGTGGATTTCATTTACCTCGAGAGTTGTCGAAGGACAATGGACATCTGTCCTACGCTGTCTTCAATGTTGGTGAAGCGATCATTCTAATTGGGCCATATTGCGTGAGGCCATTCGCGAGCGACTAGTGACTAGCGATTCATAATTACCTAGCGCCGCGAAAATAATGAATGAGCACGAAGGTAAACGAAGATTGACCCATGACAATGGTCTAACTGTTTTTTTTTTATTTATCAAAAGAGGATTTTATAGACCACCGACTTCTAACATCTAAAACTTGAAATTGAAATGACAAAAGGAAATACTAGATATTAAACAAAAGTCCTTAAACAATGGGACAAAACTTTCACGATATTAACACGAGGGGGCGCATGATTGCTATTTTATATGCGATGGGGAGCTTTGTTCTTGCGATTGGCTCTGAGACAGTTATCCAGCCTATTCCCAAATCTCTTTTGCATAAGCTCTGCTTGCTTGTGTTGGATGCTCTCGTTGAATGGGTGAGGGACTGATGGCTTCCATTTTGTCAGGATACGATGGTTGTAGATGTAGGACTCAGAGGCGTGGTGGGCTTTTTCCTGTCCCTCAAGCCCTTTAGGTACCATGATTCTTTTGCGATGGCACCTACTCCATGCTTCCTCAATAATGTCAATCTCGAACGTGTATTCATAACTTTGATGGGTGAAAAGGAGTGGAGGGACCCTCCTCTTGAAAGACGGTGAGATCTCCTAAAGGGCTCCATACTGTTGTGCCACTCAATATGGGTAATAGAAAATGGCACCGGTGAGGCCGAGCAACGGAATTGGATAGCAGTGCTTGAAAGCAAAGTGAGCTCTCTTTTCATGGAACCAACCGGCACACCATTGGAATGCCTCAGGAGCCAAGTATCTTAGGAAGTTTATCCTATTTAAACAGCTTTGGTTAGGAATTTATGGTCTTAAAACCATAAATTTCTGTAATGGATTTTCAAAATTATTTGTTTAGATGATGGCATGAAGCATCGAAATTTGCTTAAGTGAGAAAAGAACCAAACTTGTAAAATTTCCGAGGAGACCCGCATGATTTTTTCCGTGTTTTCTTTAAAACGATTGAGGGACAAGAATGTTTCAGTTAAAATCATGTTGACATAATTTTGCTCCCTTGGGATCTGATTAACTATCCATACCATCTTTGGACTTATGACATTTCTTTGGTGGGGGAAAATGATGAACCCACAAAAGGCTAGGAGGAAAATCTCACTTTTTTGGGTCATGGGTTCATTTTCAAAACAGATAGTAAAAAATGCTAGGGAGCAGGTATTATGGTTATTTCAAGAATTTCCCTCATAACATGGACTTCAGTTCTTAAAAGTCACGCTAACCCATGCAACGGGATAATGCCTGTTGATGGCCTAACAAGTTTACTCTCAAGAGGCATTTTAATGATGATGATGTATTCTTCTAGAGTTGGGGTTAGCTCGAACTTACCAAACATAAAAGTAGTCATCTTCGGGCACCAGAAATGTGCCATGGCCTGTATGACTTCGGGGTGAACAAAGATTCGGATCAACGATAGAAGATTACCTACTTTGACTTTCACACTCTTTTGGGCATACTGGTTCAATTGACCTCACCATCTAAAGAGCTCTACTTTGGGGGCGGGAATAAACTGGATATTGTCTCCTCCCATCGCATATAAATTAGGACTCGAAAAACCTACTTAAATTGCCATGGGCCAATAAAAAAGACTGAGTAGAAGTAAAGAAATTACTTTGCTTTTAAAGAAATTGTCTCGCATTGGCAGCGTACCCTCTTAACCTTGACTAGAGAAATTTAGGGAAAAAAAAAGGCAACCCTCTACAACGTAGTCTCGCGTTCGAAGCCGTATCTTTCTTAACACCATCCTAGATATCCTATGGTGGCCCAAGTCTGATGGCCGAGTTGTGTGTGCCATGTGTAGTGCTAAAACAGTAAAGCATGCACGACAGTTTATTTCATAAAACATTTTATTTTAACTAAAATTAAAATAAACCTCTAAGCTACGACTTACAAAAAAAAAAAAAAAACAAGAACAAGTCAGTAAAGTACTTAAACAAGATAAAACAACCTAAGTCCTCAAAAATTCTTCCCAGTATAGTCGCCAAGCTGTTGTGTCCTCTTTTTTTTTTGCGCCCGATCGGGGTGGGTGCCGATGGAGGCTAATGGTTTGGCTAGGTTTATTAGGCATAGCCCGGACTCTCCCAAGTTTATCAATTCACAACTTAATAATCCAAGTTTTTTAACATGTAAGTTAATTTTAAAAGGAGTCGCCACTAATCGGTTTGGAGTAGGTTAATTAGAAACCCAAGCAAAATATTGGGAGAAATATTCGCTCCAGCGCAACTAGAGAAATTAGAATCGAGGACTTGATTACACTAGTTAATTACTAATGCCCTTTTGTTACCTAATATTGCTTAAACCTTGTGGCTTTTTGGATATTTGAAGGATTTTCCATGCACTTGTGGACAAAAACATTTTTTTGGACCTTTTTCTATTTTTTTGGGAAAATAAAAGGAATTTTTGGATTTTTTGCTATTATTTTTGGAAAATATAAGTTTTTTTTACTCTTTCTGACTTTTGTTTTGGCTTTTTTGGGAAAATATGAGATACTTTTGATTTTTTTGGAAAATAAATTACTTTTTTATTTTTTATGTTTTGGAAAATAAATTATCTTTTTATTTTTTATTTAAAATATTATTTAATATTAAAATAATAGAAAAAATGACTCGGGTCGGTTCCTAGGTTGGTACCGATCCAAGTTGCCCGCCCAAGAACATGGACTTGGGCCAAATTTTGCTTAAAAAAAAAAAAAAAACCTCGGCCTACACATCGGAATTAGGCCTATTTGAATTAAAAAGGGGATACCTGGCCCAAGTTGAAAAACTGGCCCGACGACCTAACCCGCTTGAGGAAACCCTAGGGGAATCGAGTTACGGGGTCGACCTGGTTCCACTCGGTTTCGCAACACTTCCTTCCTCTCTCTATTCGCGGCGTTGATGGAGGCGCTGGGGCAACGGCTTGTGTCGATGACGACATCGACGATGGGCCTGATGGCAACGACGATTAGGGCAACGACAGGTGGCTGTTGGTTTTCTCAAAAAAGACGGCAGCAACGTCGACGGATGGCTGCTGGATTCTCAAGGGGAAGGTGGAACAACAGTGACGACGCGCACGAGCATGGCCATTACCTATTCGCAACGAGGGCACGGCAAGGCGGCTACGAGGAGATCTTCGTCGGGTGGTGAGTAGTGATGGCGAGGAAGCAGTGGCTTGGTGTAGCAATGGCGTCGAGGCACATCTCAGTCGCGGCAACGGCGTCGGGGGGAAACAGCAGGGAGCGGTGGTCACGACGGGTTAGTGACGGCGAGTCTTCGGCTTCCCAGATCTGGTCCTCCGAAACCTCCTCTCTCCAAGTTTCGAACTTCTATGGCCTCAGCTACTCTGGATCTGGCCCTCCTCTTCGCTCATGCTCTCTCCCTCGGGCTCGCTCATCGCCGGCCTCCCCCGAAGTCTCTCGAAGGGAGGTGGTTTGAGCTCGCGACCCAATTTCTGCCTTACTCGCTCTTTGAGCTCCCTAAAGTCTCTTGGAGACCTCTCTAAGCTTTCTAGCCTCTGTCACTTGGTGTCGACGGAGGTGCTTCGCTATTTATAGGCAAGGGGGCGGCTGGTCGACAGAGCTTTGACCGTTGATCTTCGCACGCCAAAACAGCCTCCACCGGCCAAACCGGCGTCCCATCCGTCGAGGTGGCTCTAGCTAGGCCGCCTTGCATTGAAGACGCGTCCACTCCCTCGCATGCTGACATCTCCCTCTCCATTTCGGCGTCGCGCGCATCCTTGTCTCCGGCACGTGCAACTTATCCAGTTGGGGAAGAAGACAGATGAGGAAAAAGACAAGGGGTAGAAGGGGGGCCGGGCTGAGTTGTATGGGCTGGTTAATGAGGGCCTGTGCAAGGGATGGAAGAGAGGGCCGGGTGCAAAAGGCCCAGCCCTAATGGCTATTGTTTTTGCTTTTTTTGTTTGTTTTTATTTTTTTTGTTATTTATTATTTATTATCCAAAAAAAAGGAAAAATATGTAAATAAAGAAACTAAGGCCAAATTAAAAACCTAATCAAGATTTAGGTGTCAACACCAATGAGGCATATATGCATTTGATTCGAACATATGGAAAGGTGTCTGAAGGTACAAGGAACACCGATGTAGTGGCAAGTGGTGGCGCATGAGGAGATGAAGCATAAGGAAATTTTTGGATTTAACTTATTCGAGGGCGGTAAGCCTAGTGTTGGTTTGGCGCTTCCTCGAAGGACAAGATGACTATATGAGATAACAATATATTAAAACATAAATTATAATCAATTAGGGTGAATCAAGATATGCACAGTCAACAGGGACATATGCATGATTGTGGGAGATATGTACAATTTCCTAATTATTTCTAAAAGTCAACAGGCGTTCCAAATTTAGAGGGAAGAAATTTGAAATTAAAGAGCAACTACATCAAAGCTTTCTGGGAAATTTTCTGGGAAATTCAGAGTGCGAATGTAAAACGTTGAAAGTGAAACGAAAATAACATTCAAAACTAAAGCTATGAACAGACCTCTTAGCACAGACACGAAAGGCAGCGTAACATCTCGAAATTTTGCAAACCCCAGATCACTAATCTCTAACACCAAAAGTTCCAGAAGAGGTCTCTCTCGGACAAAAGCTCGCCCTTACGCCCACCGAGCGGCCTGGTTCCGGCGGTACGATGGGTTTATAAGATCAAGGGACAGGCCACGGAATTGGACGGTAAAATGAAAACTGGCCCACCCACCACCACGTATCCCATGCCGGCCGAGGCGGGCTGTTTTTTCTTCGGGAAGCAACGGATCCACCGAGGGGCTGCATTGGAATTAACTTCTTTTTTTTTTCCCAAAAGAACATAATACCACTAGCTAGATGGTTATTGGACAATTTTCTTGTTTATTATTTTTATATAATAAAAGAATTGCATCATGGCTTGATTTTCATAAAGAAGAATGGCTTTAACGGGTTGATTTTATAGAGCCAAACAACCTCAAGCCTTCGCAAATTAGTCAATGTGAGACAATATAAAGATGAACCGCATGAAAAACAATTGCCCCGCATTGGTTACCCAGAGGGCTTTATAAACTTGCATCTCCTTTACAAGTAAGACTTGCAAGAAGAGATTGTTCTTAGGGTTTTATTATTATTTTTTTCATTTTTGAATTTTAAGAGGAATTGTTTCCCCGTAGTATTTCGTGCTGAAAACCTTTTAAATAAAACAAAACAAAATAATTCTTTATGGCTAAAAGTAAACAAGAGGCGAGGCAGGGCATTTTGGGCGGTGCTCCATAGCCCTCCCCTATCATCACATAAAATAGACATGGACGACCTACCCTTTCTCTCTTCTCCGTTCGTCGGCACACCGCTTATCGCCACCACGCCAAGTGACGTGGCGCACTACCACCGCCTGTCGCAGTCAGCACGACAACCATCCATTCGCCCCACTATTCCCTCATACCGTTTCTCCAACTCTACAGCACTCAAACTCTCTTTGTTTTCCTTACCAAAGAAAGAACTCTCTTTGTTTTGCCCTTGCCCCAGTAGAGGCCACAGCGTCAAAATTGGAAGTCACCAACCTCTGGCGACCTCTAATTCGAGAGAGATTTGCTCGTTGAATGAATTTCTTTAGACTTTATGGTTTTTTTTTTTTTTTGGATGAGCTCATAAGGTGCCTTCTAATTTTAGAGGATGCCAATCCTAAAATTAATAGGTATTAGATTATATCTCCATTAAGTAGGTAAGTCGACATCTTTAATCTATATAATTGACACATCAATTTTATTCATTTTTGTTAAAATGTTCAATTTTAGATACCAATAAGACTAAATAGGAATAAGAGAAATCCGCCGAGGAAGATCCTCTTCCTTCCCTCTTTTGGAAGAAAATGATATCTAAATAAGATAAGGGAAGAGATCCGAATGAATGGAAAAGTAAAAACAAGGGGTAATTTTACTTTTTAAAATACATTATATGAAGATAGCCAACTTCATAAGATTATTTATCTAATGGGAATAAAAATAAAGAGAACTCAAAGTTAGAAATATTTAAAAATGATGAATTTTTGATTTATTTAAATCAAATAGAAACATATTCATTAAATAGAATTAGAATTAAAACTAGACAAGAAAAATAATTCGAATAAGAACATTGTTATTTTTTTTTTTTTTTGAGAAAAATTGAACCTATAAAAAAGTCAAATTCAAGAAATAAAGACTAGACAGCAGCACAGGATCTTATACAGCGAGAGATATTCTTGATGGGTTTTTCTTGTCCCAAGCTAGAGACATCAGTCATCATCGATTGTCAAGGAACATGAATAGGAATGATAGGCAACAATCTCATGGAGGATAATTGATATAGTGAGTAGCAATTAATATATTTTTGTTTACGCACAACTTATTAGCTTAAACTTTAGAATGTGGATTGGTGCAATTAGATATGTTATTGAGTTGGAATTTGATGAGCGTGTGCATTTAAACTCTAAGTGTTGCATAAGATGATCAGTCATTTTGGTTTCTATAAATTTTTGCACTTCCTTTTTCAAGAAATAATTTTAATAATCATTATCACATGGTAATTAATTTCGATGGAAGATGAAATGATACGCCAAGAACCTAATATTTCTCGAAGATCATGAAGTAAATTTCAATTGATTTCTTAACCACTGCTTGAAACTCGAAAGTTCAATTGTGCTTTTAAAAGATTGCACCTTTTTTCCGTAAAAATGATAGGTTTTCATCCTTTTATTATCGAATAACAGATGGTGTGAAAGTGCTTTCATACTTATGACTCAATTTGTCAAGAATATTCGAGAAACAACATGGGTAAACACATTAAGGGGGCACATGACAACATTTCTGTTTTTCTATTCCTCCGAACAAGTTTGAAACAGAAATCTGCTTGGTAACGCAATATCATTTTTCTATTTTCCAGAAATGGATTTGGAGTAGAAATGGGAAGTTAAAATTTTTAATTTTTTTAATTCTAGAACAGAAATGATAAATCAAAATTTTTTCTCATCATTCACTCTCGTCATCATTCGTCGCCCACTTGCCGCTCATGCAATGGCGGATGCCCGCCGTCGGTTGCCGGTCACCGCCACCGACCCCGACCACTAGCTGTCGACCGCTAGCCACTGAACGTCGGCAATTGGCCACCGAACTCCAGTTGCTCATCGCCAACCCTTGGTCACCAGATGTCGGATGCCCATGTGTCGTTGGCCACTCATCGCCAATCGTTGGATGCCAGAGGCTCACCAGCAACTACCGGATGTCCACCGTCGACCATCCGCCGCTCGCCACTGGCCGCCTGCCATCAAACTCTGGCCACTGGCCACCTGCCGCCGGCCTCCGGTCGGCGAACTCTTGATGTTGAACTTTGCACATCAAACTCTCGACATTGGATGCCGGTTGTTGGTCACTGGACTTCAAACTTTGGCCGCCCGTCCTCAGTCACTGGACTGTGGTGCTGAATGCTGGACGTCGGACTCCAGACTTTGGTTGCCCGCCGCTAATCATTGGACGTCAAACATCGGTTGCCGGACGTCGGACTCCACAAATTGGACGCCGATCGTTGCTGTTTTTAGAAATAGAAATTTTATTCTGTCATCAAACAAATTTTTATTTCAGCAATAGAAATTTTGAATCGTTATCAAACGTGTTTCTTTGCTCAGAAACTCGTCAATGGAATAGAAATTGAGAAATCAATTTTTGGCCAGAAAATGATTTATGTTCCAAAAATTTTGTCATGGGCGCCCTAGCAGTGCAAAAAGTTGTGGTAATATTTTATTAATTTCTCAATCCTACATGGCTTACCGGCGTGCTTAGTCAGCACGTAACACCTAAATGACATTGTTTAAAGTTGTAAATAGTGATCATTTGGAAGCCAAATCTTGCTTCAAATGATCATTTAAGCATCAAATTTTGTTTAAAATGATCACTTGAGTGTCAAATTTTGTTTGAAGTTATCACTTCAATGCCAAGCATACCACATGGAAATGCCACATGGACTAAACTTTTGAAAAAAAAAATTGCCAAGTCATATTATAATTTCAATTATAAATGTCACATAATCAATTTGACCGGAATTTCTCACCGTTGACATTTAAGTGATCGTTTTTTCTCCGATTTGGCATTTAAATGAGCCGACAAAAATTTTTGGCATTAAAATGAGCACCGTACACAACTCTTGATACTTCTAGGGTATTTATCCCGAAACAACGAGAGAGGCAATCAAATTAGGGTGGACTTGCAAGTCCAAAGCTAGGATCATTACGTTTGATATCTCACCAGTCCTTGGATCGTTCAATGAATCTCAAGCAAGTAGTGACCCAAAACGGAATGACAGTGAAAAGTCGAAACACCATTGGATACTTTAGAGATCTTATTGGCAAGGGAAGAACCATCCGTGTATTGCAGAAGCTACTCGACAAGTGCGTACATAACTTTATTTAAATTTTTTTAAGTAGACATTGGTCTTCATAAGGGTAAAAAAAAGCTAGATCACCAACCGATTTCGATTTTCTAAGTTGCACACGGCAAGTTTCATTGCGATGTTGACAGCCCAAAACAAAGAGAACCCTTTAGTCAAATAAGTGTCAAAGTGTCAAAGTGTCCACGTGAATACTGATAGAAGGTCCCACAGCAATGAGCATTCCCAGTTTTGATTTTGAATAATGACTGAACACAAAAGAAAAAACAACACAAAAGAAACTGTTGTTTCTTTCGAGGGTTGTTGGGACAACACAAGGGACCTAAAGAGATTGGACCACGTCGTGTACTTAGAAGTCCCGGGTTCACTTGAGTACAAGCAAAACCAATTTCGTCTCCTGCTGGGAGCAATATCCCGACGACGCTTGCCTGGCATCAGTCGACTGGGACGGAGGAATTAACTCTCATCATTTGGTTTGAATTCGACCAAAATGTGACCAAAATCAATGTATTTTTGGGATGATTGTACAAGAAATATGGAGAATCAAGAAGGATATGAAGAAAGTCTCAATCGTGTTTGAAGATCAGTTTTTTAAATTCAAGATAACATAAATTAAATCAATCGAAATTTGGAGAAAAGACAATAAAAACAGGTGTTTAGATGGATTTGTCTCTATAAAGACATCAATAGTCTAATCAATCGATGGTATGGAATTGATAGTTACTAGGCACATAGGCTAGGGAATGGCTGACGTGGTACAATAAGCTAATGTGGTTGTTGATGTGACAAATATTTCTTTGTGTCTGACATGTATAGACTATGTGACAATAGGTTGATGTGGCTTCCAACTAGGCATATATGCATTTTATTCGATATATGCAAAGGTGTCTGAAGGTACAAGGAGCACCAATGCAGTGGCAAGTGGTGGCGCATGAGGTGATGAAGCATGAGGAAATTTTTGGAATTAACTTATTCCACGGCGGTGTGCCTGGTGTTGGTTTGGCGCTTCCTCAAGCAACAAGATAGGAATATGTGGAGGATAATTGTATTATTTCCATGTGTTTCCATAACAAGAGTATATAAGATATTTATAGGCTTTACAAGATGGCTATATGAGATAATAATATATTAAAACATAAATTATAATCAATTAGGGTGAATCAACGATATGCACAGTCAACAGGGACATTTGCATGATTGTGGGAAATATGCACAATTTCCTAATTATTTCTAACAGTCAACAGGCGTTCCACATTTAGAGGGGAGAAAAGACGGGAACAGAGAGACTGAAAATTGAAATTAAAGAGCAACTACATCAAAGCTTTCTGGGAAATTCGGAGTGCGAATATTAAACGTTGAAAGTGAAACGAAATTCACATTCAAAACTAAAGCTATGAACAGACCCCTTAACGCAGACACGAAAGGCAGCGTGACATCTCGAAATTTCGCAAACCCCAGTTCACTAATCTCTAACACCAAAAGTTCCAGGAGAGGTCTCTCTCGGACAAAAGCTCCCCCTTACACGCACCGAGCGGCCTGGTTCCGGCGGTTCGATGGGTTTATAAGATCAAGGGACAGGCCACGGAATTGCACGGTAAAATGAAAACTGGACCTCCCACCACCACGTATCCCATGCCGGCCGAGGCGGGCTGTTTTTCCTTCGGGAAGCAACGGATCCAGCGAGGGGCTGCATTGGAATTAACATTTTTTTTTTCCAAAAGAACATAATACCACTAGCTAGATGGTTATTGGACAATTTTCTTTTTTATTATTTTTCTATAATAAAAGAATTGCATCATGTCTTGATTTCCATAAAGAAGAATGGCTTTAACGGATTGATTATATAGAGCCAAACAACCTCAGGCCTTCGCAACTTAGTCAATGTGAGAATATAAAGATGAACCGCATGAAAAAAAATTGCGCCACAATGGTTACCCAGAGGACTTTATAAACTTGCATCTCCTTTACAAGACTTGCAAAAAGAGATAGTTCTTAGGGTTTTATTATTATTTTTTTCATTTTTACATTTTAAGAGGAATTGTTTCCTCGTAGTATTTCGTGCTGAAAACCTTTTAAATAAAACAAAATAAAATAATTCTCTATGGCTAAAAGCGAACAAGGGGCGAGGCAAGGCATTTTGGGCGGTGCTCCATAGCCCTTCCCTATCATCACATAACATAGACATGGACGACCTAACCTTTCTCTCTTCTCCGTTCGTTGGCACACCGTTTATCGCCACCACGACAAGGGGTAATTATACTTTTTAAAATACATTATATGACAATAGCCAACGTCATAGACTCTTATTGAAGATAAACTCAGTTGTTTATAAAAGTGTGCTTCTGTGAAATGTTGCCATATTTTTCTATCCCATGTTGTTTGTTGTTAGGGGTTATTGTTCACTTCCGCATATACATTAACAATAAAAGGGTCGGCGACTAGTCCTAGGAAGTTGCAATTGTAGCGACGAAGTGGGATATGCACGTTCTCGAGAGTTGGGGTGTGACACTCTGACTATCACTAGATCCAGATATTTATTTGGTCCGAAGTGTTTTGTTGTGCATGATACTAACATGGAACAGATTGGCCATTTTTTTCACAAGAAAATGAGCTCGATGCTAAAGCAGGAAAGCTGAGTCGTGAGGCATTATTATAATGGCCAAAAGGAATTACGAGAACATTAATAATCTAAGCATCGTGAAACTTGTTGAAGAAGGCCAATAGACATAATTAAGATTGGACAACCAAAATTGGGAAAATTGTCAAAAAGTTTTAAATCTATTATTCATTTGCTAATTCAATTATTAAACATTTTAATTTTATCGACTTAATCACAAACCTTTTCATAATTAGCCAATTCAATCCCTCCAACCAATTTAACTGGAATTTGCTAACGTGAATGTCAGCCGTTTTACATAACACAACCGGCGCTAAAATGGACTATTTTCAGTAATATTTTAATAATTTTATTAATTTTTTATTTCCTTTTTCCTTCTTTATTATTATAATTTTTTACTATGGCCAACGAAGGTCGTCGGGCCCTTGTTCACCGCCAGCAAGGGTGTGCAAGAAGGAGCCCTAGAAAGCTTATTTGTTGAGAGTGTATGGCAAAGGCTCAACCTTCACCTAAAGTGATCATCATGAAGGAGCCTAAATATGAACTCACGACATATTTAGTTGGATCTACTTTCATTATGGGTGATCGAGTAAAGGTCGGTCGAGAATCGACCATGTGGCTCCTGATTCCAAAATCTTGGAAGCAACAACCAAACTAATAAGTATTGATCGATTCCAAACCGATCTATCCAATCCGGCTCTTGAGAACATGACTAAGCATAAATGTCCACCATTTGTTCTCTAAATGGTTTAAAAGTAAAAAAAAAAAAAAAAAAAAAAAAAAAGATAGCATACTTTTGTGCTTGTAGATTGATGTGGGACACCTTTTGGCGATAACTAAAAAAGGAAAAAAAAAAAAAACCTAAATAAAGACCAAGTGTGAGATCCCATATGGATCTCCCACCATGTTTCGGGCAAATCAGTGATATTCATATCCGAGATAGCGTTCTTATGCTAATTTGTTGTTGATTTGTTTTCGCGTTATTACTCATTTATAAGATTTGTGGCATCAACATTATCTATTAAAGTATTGAAAATGATAATGCCATGGGGGACCGTACCCTTTGTTTTCGTTCTATACTTATCAAGCATTTTTCACGCACTTCTTTTTTTTTTTTTTTTAATGAATAATCAGGTTTATGCTACTATACTCGCATTCATAATGCATATGAATGTATTTTAGGAAAACTTTCAAAAAGTGTAATTAAGTCCAAAAATTATCAAATTTATGCAATCAAATTAACTTCGTTCAATTTGATTTAGTCACCATTGACCAAAGCAATGATGACCTTTTTTTATTAAAATATTATTTTTTCTTATATAGTAAGTGACCGGGTCGGATTTCTGGGTTGGGTTCGACCCGGTTCGCTGAAGGATAGGCCCGAAATGGGCCTACATTACGGGCCGGGCCCATAATCCCCCTTTTAAAAACAACCCAAGCCCACTTTACACAAAGTTGGGCTCTCTTTTAAAGGAACATGCCCGGCCCAAGAATCAACCAGCCCAAACTAGGCCCATGCATATTTGGCCCGAATCATCCAAAACCTTACCCGGTTGAAGTCTTGCGCCCGACCCGGCTCTTGATCTGAGATGAAGTCGCTGCTGGCTTCCTCCTTCTCCGCCTTGAGTCCTGACGAGTACGGTAGGGACGTCACCGAGCAACGCCGATGACAGCGACGGCGCGATAAAGCAGTAGCAGCGAGCTGCTCGACCGTGCCGAGCTACCACGACGGTGGCGGAGGAGGAAGGCTAAACTTGTGACGGCGTGACCACATCGAGCAGCGTTGGTGCCATGAGACCCACAGACATGGCGGCAGGTGACGTCAGAGACGACAGTGGGTAACAGCAGCTTGTGTTGAGCTCCAAGCGTGGGAACGGCAAAAAATCGCGACACCGTGGCAAGGCAGGCGACGTTGGGAGGTAGCACGGCGGCAATAGCGAGCTGATCATCAAAGGCGACGTCCGGGGGGCTGAACGGCGGTGGCGTCAGGCGAGGCGTTGCATGCTGTGGCGGGGCTCGATCCCGCGAACCCTCCTCCCTCAAATCTAGCCCTCAGGATCTCCGCTTTCCCCACTAGAACCGCCTCTCCTTCTCTGGCCGACCTCCCCTCCTTAGATCTTCGGCTGGCTCGCTCTTGCGACTCCCCTGATGTCTCTCGGGGGAAGCTCTCGGAGCTAGCTGCCTTGGATCTCTTTTCTAATCGTTTGGCTTCTGTCAGAAGCCTATTTATAGGCCAAGGGGGGCAGGTCGACGGAGGCTTCAACCACCGGCCTTGGCACTCTGACCGCCCTTGGTGCAGCCGAATCGGATTCTCCTCAGCCCCCCACCTGCATACCCTGCTTCACATTGAAGGCGTGTCCCCATCCATTGTCGGCCTACTCTCCTCTCTCTACCGCAAGTCGTCCTCTACATGCGTCGCCGGCCTCTACAAGTGAGGCACAAAGGCGAAGGAGGGAAGAACGGAGGAAGAAGAAGACAGAAAGAGGGGGGGCTGGGTAGGGTCGCAAAGGGGGTTGGATGGTTCCTGGCCCACGCGGAAGAAGAAGGAGGGCTGGGCGTGAAGGCCCAACCCGCGTGGCCCTCTCTTTTCTTTTTCCTTTTTTTAATTTATTTAATAAATTATTTGTAAAAGTGAAAAAGAAAAGGCAATAAAGAGGAAATAAAGCTTAATGGATGCCAATAAAAATAAAGGCCTAATTGATGCAAAAAAATATATTTTTATTAGGGTCAAATTGATCCCTAATTTCTATGCAAATTAATTTTAAGCATTTAGTCAAAATTTAGGTGTCAACACCTCGAGCTTAGTTTTGAGACAATGACATTGGAAAAAGGAAATCTTCCACATGTAACTATTGACTATGTTGATTAGATGGTTGGTATTGTATGCTCTAATTTTTAATTAATTGATCAGTTAGGTGAGATTCATTTAAACGTCATCAAATAACGCGTAATCAAATTTTATAAACCTGCCTTGTGATCCTAGAACCTCTGACTATCACAGGATGCAGATGTTTATTGGGTGTTTATCTAGAACAGATTGGCCATTTTTTCCCAAGAAATTGAGCTGAGTCACGAGGCCATTTTTCTAAAATCAGTCACGAGGCATTATTATAATAGCCAAAAGGAACTACAAGAACATTAATATAAGCATCGTAAAACATCTTGAAGAAGACCGATAGACATCATTGAGAATGGACTACCAAAATTGAGAAATTGTCCAAAAATCTTAAATTTATTACACATTTACCAATTCATATCTAAACAATTTAATTTTATTAATTTAATCATAAACCTATCATATTTATCCAATTCAATCCTTTGTGTCAATTTGACTAGAATTCGTTAACATGGATGTCGGCTGTCCTACGTGGCACAATTGAGACTAACATAGACAATTTTTAATTATAATTCAATGTCGGGTCCTTGGTGGCCACTGGCAACGGTGTGTGAGAAGAAGCCCTCAAAAGCTTTTTTGACATAGCAAAGGCTCAACTTTCACTTGAAGTGATCACCAAAAGGAGCCTAAATTTGAAGTTATGATATATTTAGTTGGATTTACTTTCATTATGGGCGATCGAAATAATAAGGACTGATTCGAACTCATTTATTAAATCCGGTTCTCGAGAACATGACTAGACATAAATGTAAGCCGTCTATTCTCTATATGATTTAAAAGTCAAAAAAGATAACACGAGTTTTTTCCTTATAAATCGATGTGGGACCACTTTTTGGGATAACTAAAAGTGAAACCAAAAAAAAAAACAAAACAAAACAAAATAAATCCTGAGGGTGAGATCCTATATGGATTTGCAAGGAAGGAAACAAGTTACATTTTTCTTTTTAGGGATAAGTGCACTAAAATTTTTACAACTTATCATAAAATAGGAGTTCTAAACATTTTAAAAAATGTAATTAAATCTTAAAATTTGTCAAATTGATGCAATCAAATGAACTCCATTCAACTTAATTTAGTCACCGTCGACCAAAGCAATGATGACTGGTATTTGATTTCTGAGCTGTTGATCCATACTTTCAGTATTTTCTAAGTTTGCTCTAACACGACAAAGCTATTAATAGATCGATATAGGGTGGAAGAATGGTGACGCAATGTATGTATCCTCGTGTTTGGTCTAGCGATGAAATTGTCACAAATTATCCTCAACTTGTATCCATATCTCACTCAGCTTGCCTTAGGTTTTTAAACACGTAATTTGCATCTTTGAAATTGTACATATCAATCAGGATCGCATCAACTAAAAGAAAATGATAAAAATAGACTAGCGAATCACGCTGATCTTAAAATACTAGCACTGACAGCATGTTTCGAGCAAATCAGAGATATCCCTATCAAAGATAATGTTCTTATGCTGATTTATTGTTGATTTCTTTTCATGATTATTGCTCATTTAGAAGATTTGTGGCGTCAGCATTATCTATTTAAGTATTGAAAATGATAATGCCATGGGGGTCGTCACATTTGTGGCCAGCGACTCCTGGCTAGCATGAGATAAACCACGCAAAAATACGTGATTCGTGTTGCGAGCAATGCGGAAGTGTGAACAAACCAAACCATTCAAGTAAGAAGTAATTTGCACATATAAAACCAGTACACAATGGATTTATGTGATTCAGCAGTCTATCTACTCCACAGCCGAGCTCTGCGACAATACTTGCATCGTTTGGGAGCGTGCCGTGGATATGGCCGGCCACGGCCCTAAACGAGCTCAAGACCAACCTCACACGCAGACTCGGCGACCACGAGACGCGCGACAAAAGAAAAATATTAAAAGAATGTACCGCATAAACAAAGTCGATCGTTACTTATCTAGCATTTTTCATGCAGATGTATTTCTTTTGTAATAAAAAATCAGGTTCTTGCTGCTATACCCGCATTCATAATGCATACAAAAGTCGTCACAAGTGGGTCACACGAAAATATATCAATTTATATGATAACTAAGTATGAATTGTTAGGGATAGTATTGGAAAATATCCCTTATTATCTCCAACATGAATGATTAAGTAGGGCAAAAGAACGCTTCAAGTGCCTTAACTTTGCATAAAGTGACACTTAAATGCCATAACTTACAAAAGGTACACTTAAGTGCCAAAATCGGAGTAAAATGGATCACTTGAGTGCCAATCCGGCCAAAATCCGGCCAAAACGCTGACGTGTCAATTTTCCGGCGAAGCAAGTGCGAAACGGCGTCGTTTTAATGCTAACGTGGCCAAAAATTTAATATAAAAATTAATTTAAAACTAAATTTATTTAAATATTTAAAAAATATTAAAAATATTTAAATATTAAAAATGTTAAATTTTTGAAAAATTTAAAAATTTAAAAAAATTAAAAATATTTAAAAAATTTTAAAAAATTTTGTAAAATTCTAGAAAATTTTGTAAAATTCTAGAAAATTTTATAAAATTCTATAAAAATTTATAAAATTCTATAAAAATTTATAAAATATTTAAAAATTCAAAAAATTCAAAAGAAATTAAAAGTTAAAAAAATTCAAAAAATTTTAGAAAATTTTAAAAAATTTTTAAAAATTTAGAAATTTTTTTTTTAAGAAAAGAAGGCGGGCCCGGCCAACCCTCCCCCACCTTCCCGACGGGCGGGGAGGCGGCGGTAGCGAGGGCTCGCCCTCAGCCGTTGGCTGCCTTTCTCCTCCTCCTCCTACATTTTTTTTAAATAAAAATAAATTATATTATTATTTTGTTTTAAATTTAATTTAATTAATTTTTATATTATATTAAAATTCAACTTATACCAAAACAACGTCGTTTTGGCCGATTTAAGTGCTCTAATCTGGCCAACACCCAAAATGACGTTATTTTGGTGCTGACATGGTAAAAAATTTAATATGTAAATTAATTAATTTTAATTTAAAAATAAATTTATTTAAAAATTTTAAAAATAAAATTTTAGAAATTAAAAACATTTGCAAAATTAAAAAAGTTACAAAAAAATAATTTAAAAAAAAGAAAAGGGTGCCGGTTGAGGGCTAAAATTTTTTGTAACTTTTTAAATTTTTGTAAATATCGTAAATTTTTTAAATTTTTTGTAACTTTCTAAAATTTTTTGTAAATTTTTTGAATTTTTTCTAAATTTTTTGAATTTTTTGTAATTTTTTTAAATTTTACGTAAATTTTGTAAATTTTTTTGTAACTTTCTAAAAATTTTTGCAAATTTTTAAATTTTTGTTAATTTTTAATTTTTTTAAAAAATTTGAAAATTTTTTGTAATTTTTTTGTAACTTTCTAAATTTTTTTTGTAAATTTTGTAAGTTTTTTTGTAAATTTTTAAATTTTTTAGTAATTTTTGAATTTTTTTTTTAAATTTGTAAATTTTTTGTAATTTTTTAATTCTTTTTTATTTTTTTAATGTTTAAAGTTTCTAAATTTTTTAAAAATGTTTTAAATAAATTTACTTTTAAATAAATTTATTTTAAATTTAATTTAAATAATTTTTATATTATTATAAAATTCAAATGATGTCAAAACGACGTCATTTTGGCCGATTCGCCGATCGACCTCCGGCGAGACACATCAGCGAGAAATATTAATATTTTAATGTCACGTATGATTTCCGGCCAACTTCGCCGGAGATGGCACTCAAGTGTCCCACTTTTCTTAAAATGTGGCACTTAAGTGTACCTTTTGTAAGTTATGGCACTTAAGTGTCCCTTTGGCCAAAGTTATGGCACTCCAGGGGTCTGCACGTCGATTAAGTAGGATAGGTCCGGTAAAATATGAAGAGAAGAGATTCTCTTTTGGCCTAACTTTTAATCATATATTTCTCGGAAACTTTGTAATGAACTAGGTTGAACTCATTCTTTCAGTACCAGTTTAAAGAAATTGACTGTCTATCCTTCGGATAAACAAGATAACTCAAGCTAAAAACTAAATTCCATGCCTGAACAGAAGTTGTTCATTGAAAATTCAAATTTTTCGGTTCGAAGCTCCATTTACTGGTCAATTTTAATTAGTTTAATGTTTTACTCTAGCATAAAATTAATACCATCGCCTTTAGCTGATTGTCCAATCTATATAACTACCATACTCTGCTAACTTAATTTAGCAAACAAAGGAGCATCACCATACGCTGAATGGAGTACTATCTGTTGGGAAAATATGGCTTCAAATTAGGTGAATAATGAAGTTGGATCTTTAGAGTAATCAAGTCGGACTTTGAGGTGTGATGTCACTTTCTTTAATTATTTATTTGCCCCACAATGTTGCTAATGGTCACCGGCAAATTTCCTCCAGGATACAATAAAATCTCAAAATAATAATACTAGATAGCAATTCTAGTATTTCTTCAATGTCTCTTTAGGAAATGCTTGAAATGATAAAATGATCACACACTTTATTCTTCTGAAAACTGACATATATATATAAAACAGTCTTAAAACATAGGCAACTTTTCGTGAAAAATTGCAAAAATGAACAAACGTATTCTTTCGAAAATTGTCCAGATGAACAAAGGCATCCATTCGGAAGAAGTTAAAAAAATGAACAAATGCAATCCTTTGGGAAATGTTGCAAACTGAACGAGTATATTTTTCAAAGGTTGTCTTGAAACGACACAAACAAAAATTCGGAATAATTAAAAAAATTATTATTTTAATAAATAAATTTTCAATTTTTTTTTAATTTCTGAAAATTCTCAAGAAACAAAAACAACCTTTGAATTGATTAAAGTTAATGAGATTACCATGCAAAAGGAAAAAATAAAAATAACAAAGGGGTTAGTGCTTTGCACTAAGTACGCCTAATAATCGCACACCCGCACGTGCGTATGATGAGGTCTAGCCCACATCCAATTATTTCTTTAGGTATATTAATGAAACTCCACACTTATTAATTTGTCCACTTTCTCCCACTTTTCTTATGTGGGATAAAGAAACCTGCACTTAATTTCTTTTTACAAACAAACTTCCAACACTATCTACCTTACCTTCTGTTGCTAAGCCTCCTGTGGTGGAGCATCAATCTAATCCGGCGATCTTCAAGCTGGAAGTTGGGTGGCATCCGCCTTCCGCCTGGCCCATGCCCGCTTCTGATCATTGGGAACATCCTCGAGCTCGGGGACAAGCCCCACCGGGCAATCGCCAAGCTCTCTAAGCTCTATGGCCCTGTTTTGACCATAAAGCTGGGGGCAATCACCACCATAGTCATCTCCTCTCCAAAGGCTGCTAGGGAAGCCCTCCAGAAGAATGATCACCACTTGTCCAGCCGGCAGGTCCCTGACACCGCCAAGGCGATCGGTCACCATGATAAGTCCGTCGTGTGGCTGCCCGCCTCTAACAAGTGGAAGCTGCATAGGAATGTGTGCACTGTGCAGATGCTGACGACGTGCAAGCTTGACGAGACCCAATTCCTCCACCGCAAGAAGTTGGAGGAGCTTGTTGGCTTCATCCGGGAGAGCTGCCGGCAAGGCCATTGCGTCGGCTTAGGGAAGGCCACCTTCACAACCGTGTTCGACTCAATCTCAAACACGCTATTTTCCATCGACTTGGCACACCACGATGCACGTTCCTCCCAGGAGTTCAAGGACCTTGTGTGGGGCATGATGGAGGAGACCGGGAAGCCTGTGAAGAATATGAACTGAACAAAGAACACAGAAGAAGAAGAAGAAGACTAAATGAATCAAGTAATTCCTCTGTATTTCATGAACAAAACAAGCAATACATTTCTCTGAGAGCTTGACTTCTCGACTTCCCTTTCTCTATCTTTATTTATACATTGTATCAAGGGTAAAAAGGAAGAAGAAGATGACGAAAATAGAATTTTAACACATTCTGTTATACTTGTAAAACTGAATAACTATTCTTTAATAATAAAGCCCGTGCACGTGGACACGTGGGGCTCTGAGTTGTGTTTCCAATACAGGCCAAAGTCGAGCTTCTGACTTCACTAATTCTATTCTTCGCAACAGTTCCATATTCACGTATAGACAGCGTAGCTATCATCACACTTGCAGCAACACAATCTTCAACCTTTGGTTCCTCATCCTTCTTCACTTCCACAAACTCTGTCTCGAGCTCGGTTTCATTATGTAGCTCTGTTTCAGTATGCTTCTGTTCCTTAACATCCCCTCGCAAATTGGGAAGGATTAGAGAACCCAAACCCAAATTGGTGCGAAGGGTAAAATGTGCTAAACGAGGTAATGATTTAGTGAAGATATTAGCAATCTGAGCAAAACTTGATACATAGCGAACAACTAACGATCATGATGAAACCTTTTCTCTAACAAAATGAAAGTCCACTTCAATATGTTCGGTGCAAGCATGGAGAATAGGATTTAGAGTAAGAGAAATAGCAAACTTGTTGTCATAGAACAAAGTAGTTGGCGCAAACAATCATATGCCAATGTCACGAAGAACAAAACTGACCCAAGTAAGATCTGTAGTAGCTGAGGCCAAAGCATGATATTCAGCTTCTATTGAGGAACATGACACTATAGACTGTCACTTGGCTGACCAAGAAATAAGATTTGAACCAAGAAATGTATAGAAGCCAATGGTTGATCTCCTGGTAGTAATACAACCGGCCTTATCGGCATCAGAAAAACCATATAGATTCATTGGACTGTTAGAATGGACAAAGGTACCAAGATTCACTGTGCCCTTAATGTATCGAAGAACCCTCTTGAGCTTATGGAAATCTCCTAATGTTGGTTGCTGCATTTTCTGACATAAGAGATTTGTGGCATAAGCAATATCGGGACAAGTGATAGTAAGGTATTGAAGGCCACCAACTAGACTGCGATACTCAAGTGGATTGGTTAGGAGAATGCTATCAGTGGCCATGACAACTGATCTCAAAGATAGGGGAGTGGAAATAGGTTTGTAGTCTTTCATGTGAACTCGAGTAAGTAGATCAAGAGCATACTTTGTTTGAGACAGAAACAGATCTTGAGATGTTTGTTTAACTTCAATACCAAGAAAGTAATGAAGAGAGCCAAGATCTTTCATGTGAAATTGAAGACTCAAAGACTGGATGAGGTTGGAAAGTAACTGAGTTGAGCTACCAGTAAGTAGAATATGATCGACATAGAGCAACAAAATGAGTGTGTCTGATCCATGATGAAACACAAATAAGGAGTGATTAGTGGTACTGCAAGAGAAGTCATTTTCAATCAGAAAATTGCTAAATTTATCAAACCAAGCTCGTGGTGCTTGGTGAAGACCGTATAAGGATTTCTTTAGGCGACACAAATGGTGAGATTTTTTAGAGTGTGTGAACCCTGGAGGCTGCTCCATCTACACAATCTCATTCAATGTGCCATGTAGAAAGGCATTTTTAACTTCAAGCTAATGAATTGGCCAATGCTTTCTCATAGCTACAAAGAGAACAATGCCAATAGTAGCATGTTTAATGATAGGACTGAATGTTTCTGTGAAGTCAACCCCTTCTTCTTGATGAAACCCCTTAGCTACTAACTGAGCTTTGAGCCTATCAAGATTGCCATCAAATGCAAGCTGAGTTGTAAACACCCACTTACAACCTATGACATTCATTTCAGCAGTTCGGGGAACTAATTCCCAAATCTGATTCTTAAATAAAGCATCCATTTCATCCTACATTGCTTGATACCAGCCTTTATCTGCCAATGCTGACTTAACTAACTTTGGTTCAATAGGAACTTTACATTCAGCCAAGCAAACATACTTGGGATTTGGTTTGACAATCCCATACTTTAGTCGTGTTTGCATAGAATGAGTAGGTAATGTACCTTGTGAATTAGATGAAGGACTGACATGTATTTGATATGTAGTAATCTTTGTTGTAAGATCAGGTGCTAGAAAAGAAGATGCCTGTTCCTCAGAAGCTGTATGCAACTGTGACTGTAAAGAAGATACAGCTAGTGACATTGCAACAGGATCTGATGTATCAATATGAGATCCCTGCAACATTTCACTATCCTGCAATGTCCTATATATTCATTGGTGTGAGACTTGGCTTGTTTTGTAAGAGGAAAATCTAGAAAATTAACCTCATTAATCCATCGTTTGTACATATTAGTACCCTGATTGTACTCAGTTATCAGTTGATTTGTGAAAGGAAAGATTGTTTCATCAAACACCACATGATGACTAACATAGATATGTCCATTAGTAGGCAAAAGGCAACGGTATCCTTTGTGTCTGTCACTGTATCCCAAAAATATACATGTGAGAGATCGTGGATCAAGTTTATGTTTGGAATATGGTCTGAGATAAGGATAATAGGCATAGCCAAAAACTCTCAAATGTGTATAGCTTGGCTTCTGCTGATAAAGTTTACTATAAGGTGAGAGCATATGTAACTTTGGTGTGGAAAGTAGATTGACAATGTAATTGGCTGTCATGAAAGCATCCAACCAGTACTTTAATAGAACTTTAGCATGATAAACCATAGCTAGTCCTAACTCAACCACATGGCAATGTTTCCTTTCAGAAATCCCATTCTACTATGGTGTATAGGGACGAGAGACATTTTGTTTGATGCCACACTGTTGTAGATAATTCTGAAACTTGTTGCTAGTAAACTCTCCACCTCCATCACATTGGAATACTTTGATCTTACGATCAAACTAATTCTCTACTTGTTTTTGAAACAAAACAAAGATGTCATGCAATTCAAATTTTAGTTTCATTGAGTACATCCAACTATATCTAGAAAAATTGTCAACAAAGATGACATAGTACTTGAACTTCTGAAATGAATCTACTGGTGAAGGTCCCCAAACATCACAATCTATTCTTTCTAAGGGACCGGTAGCTGCATAGTATGACAAAGGAAAAGGTAAAGTAGAACTCTTGGCAATCTGAAAGCTCCTACATATGTTTTGAGTTCTTGTGTTACATTGAATTAGATGTTGATTCTGCAGGTACTTCAGTGTTTTGAAATTGGTGTGTGCTAATCGTTGATGCCACACGTCTTCTCCCATAGCTTTCTGTATTTGGGTGAAGAAGGCTTCTGTTATTTTTGGATCAACTCGATAAAGTCCCTTGCTTTCCTTCCTAGCCTCACTGTTGTATTGGTGTAGTTGTCCTTCATAGACACCCCATATTTGTTGAAAACAAATGAATAGGGATAATCATCTGTTAATTTTAAGACAGAGAGCAGATTTGTCTTGATTTCAGGAACTATTAACACATCATTCAGGGGCAAGGAGCTGGTTCCTGTATGTAATAAAGTATTTCTCCAACACACGAAATTGACAAGCATGAGCCATCTCCTATCATAACAGTATTAGTTCCATTATATGAGGAAGAGTGTCGAAGAATACCGGGATCTGCTGTAATATGAGATGTGGCACTAGTGTCTAGATACCATTCAGTGCCCTGAGAATCTTCATTGTGCATTGCTGCTAATGCAGTTGGAATTTCTTCAACTTGATATGAGTTATCAAAATGATACCAACATCGAAGAGCAGTATGTCCTTGTCTTTTACAGATTTGACATTGCAAAGGAATGTCATTTGATATTTTCTCATCCTACACATTCTTGTCAGATACTGAATTTTGGGGTGTATATGACTTGGTAGCTTGATATTTTTTAGGAGGATTTGCATATGGTCGAAAGCCCTGTCCATAGCTAGACCAATTGTTTAACTGCTTGTTATACTGATCCTCTTGATTTAGGTTCAAAGTACTCATTTTGTAATTCTGACTTCTTCCTGTTCTAGTATAACCATATCCCCGACTCCTATTGTTTATTGCACGTCCTCTACTATAGTTGTATCCTCCACGATTATTATCTCTTTGATTTTTGAAGTTAGAATTCTGCAGACCTTCGGATCTTCTTTGTCCATAGTAGGCTAAATTAGGATTGTATTGACTTGAAGAGTAGGTTTGTAACCTTGTTTCGAATCTTTCAAGCTGAGAAATTACCTCATCATAGTCTGGTTGAGGTTTTAGACAGTACATTATTGTTCTGAAGCTTTCATATTATGATCCTAAAACCTCGAGTACACCAAACATCTTGGTTATGTCATCAACAGGTTTCCCAATTGCACTGAGCTGATCACAAATGGATTTAAACTCCCTAAGGTACACATACAATGTTCGATCTCTTTTCTGGCAGGCTTGTAACTTTCCTCTTAGCTCAAATTCCTTGGCTACTGATTTTTGCGTAAAACAATTAAGGAGTGTTTGCCATACCTCATATGAAGTTTCCAGGCCAATGATCAAGTTCAAAATATTCTCAGATACAACTCCACTTATCCATGATCATATTAGCTGGTCAGTTTTTATCCAATCTGTATGATCAGGATTTACTATTTTAGATTCTTGACCTTCAATCTCAACCTGCAACATTTGAGTTGGTGATGGTGTTTCTCCATTGATGAATCCAAACAGATCTTGACTTTGCAAGAATCTATGAAACTGTGCTTGCCAGAGCAAGAAGTTATCCTCAGCTAACTTGATCGTAACGAAGTTGGATATATTGACATGAATCGGAAAATGATATTTCTGTGTTCTTTCTGTCATTTTGTATTCATAGAAAATTTCAACAATATACTTTTCACAATCACAATCACCTGTTGATCTTACACAACTCAAGATCAAAGAAGTTCACCTGATAAACTTTCACAACTCACGATCACCTGTATTCAATTAGAGAGAACTTCAAAGTTTACTTTAAACTGCTGTGATATTGTCTGGATTTTGATGAACTCTATATTGCAGAGATGACTCGAGCTCTTAGGATTGCTCTGATACCATGTGAAGAATATGAACTGAACAAAGAACACAGAAGAAGAAGAAGAACACTGAATGAATCAAGTAATTCCTTTGTATTTCATGAACAAAACAAGTAATACATTTCTCTGAGAGCTTGACTTCTCGACTTCCCTTTCTCTATCTTTATTTGTACATCGTATCAAGGGTAAAAACGAAGAAGACGATGACGAAAATAGAATTTTAACAGATTCTATTATACTTGTAAACTGAATAACTATTCTTTAATAATAAAGCATGTGCACGTGGACACGTGGGGCTCTGAGTTGTGTTTCCGATACAGGCCAGAGTTGAGCTTCTGACTTCACTAATTTCGTTCTTCGCAACAGCTCCACATTCACATGTAGACGACGTAGCTATCATCACACTTGCAGCAACACAATCTTCAACCTTTGGTTCCTCATCCTTTGGTTTCTCATCCTTTTTCACTTCCACAAACTCTGTCTCGAGCTCAGTTTCGTTATGCAGCTTTGTTTCAGTATGCTTCTGTTCCTTAACAAAGCCCAATGCGTCGGATTTCTTCCCAGTGCTCCGGGGTTCGACCCCCAACCCCAGGGTGCGCACCAGAGGATCTCAGGTTACTTTAGCAGATTGCTTGCCATGGTTGACGGCATGATCGAGGAAAGGACTACGGCCAGGGCCTCAAAGGTTGCCTCTTCACTGTACAACGACATACTCGATTCTCTGATTAATCTAAAGGAGAGAGGAGAATTAAGTGGCGATGATATTAAGAGATTGCTTCTTGTCGGTACACGCTTTTCTGTTGAATACTTTCTTCTGCATTCGTTCTTGTTAGGTTTAATTCAAATTATGCAGTGTGCGCTCCTTATTTAGACTACCAAAGGATGACTTCTATATATCTTGATGCTCTCGACTTTGTTACTGACTAACTTTGGACAATTAATTAAAATTTGCTTCAAAAGATGAAGGTGTATTTGTCAAACATCCCTCAGCTATTTCTCACGATTTGCTTTTTGCCAGGACTTGTTCCTTGCAGGAGTCGACTCGAGCTCAAGCTTGCTGGAGTGGGCGATGGCAGAGCTGCTGCGCAATCCAGAGAAGATTGCGAGAGCCCTAGAAGAGCTCGACCAAGTAGTCGGTGGTGATGGAGGAACGCTGCAAGAGCCTGACATTGCAAGGCTCCCCTACTTGCAAGCCATAGTCAAGGAGACTCTGAGGCTGCACCCGCCCGTCCCACTCCTGATCCCGCACAAGGCTGAGAGCGACGTTGAGATATGCAGGTATCGATTGCCCCGGCATGCCCAGGTGCTGGTCAACGTGTGGGCCATGGGGCGGGACCCAAACGTATGGCCCGACCCGGACAGCTTCTCGCCTGAGCGGTTCCTAGGGCGCGAGATCGATTTCAAGGGCCGGGATTTCGAGCTTATCCCGTTTGGGAGCGGGCGGAGGATGTGCCCCGGGATACCATTGACTTATAGGATGGTGCACCCGATTTTGGCCTCTCTCTTGCGCTCATTCGATTGGAAGCTCGAACAGGGTGTGAGGCCCGAAGAGATGGACATGACTGAGAAATTTGGGATCACGCTGCGGAAGGCAGTCCCTCTGCGTGCTATTCCCATGGACGTGTGACTTTAATTCCATGCGTATCCGCACGCGTTGCGAGAGATACACGCATTCATTTGGTCGTTATGTTCTTTTGCTTCTATATATATGTTCGAACTAAATTCGATGGACTTCACGTCATCTATGATGTATTTGCGTGTGCAATTTATGGTGTTAATGAGTATGTGTGACATGGATAAATAATTGTGTAATATGAGATTGTGCGATGAAAAGGTGTGTATGATCATGCGTCTCAATGGTGACAAATTTCAGAAGGGGCGGAGCCATATGCACATTTTATAAAAAGCATGAGATGGGTTGAACTTGTAATGAATTGCATTTGTCCGGCTTCTATGGAGTCCCTCTGGAATGAGTACATTTCTGTTAATGATTGGAAAGATGATTGATCAATGACTTGGTCGGTAATGGAACTTGGAACCCATCGAGGACAACTTCTATCCTAACGTTTCTGATGGGAGCGCGCGAACAATGCCCTGCCACAAAAAATTACAACTTATAAATATCTCCTACTGAAAAATTACCCAATCACTGTAAAACTTATTGAATGAATGTCAATTTAAGTATAAACTTTTAAATTTCTTAAATCCTAAACTTTTTCAATTTTATCAATTTAGTCCTAAATCTTTGCATGGAATTAAAGTGTAGTCATCCTGATCAGTCTTCGCTAGAAATCATCGATGTGGGGATTGTATTATGTGGGATGATCGATAATGACTAAACCACCACGTCAGCAATTTCCAACGAAATTCAACTAGAGTGATTACATTAAACTTTATTATAAAAGTTTATGACTAGATTAGCAAAATTGGAAATGTTTGATTGAATTGATTTAGGACTGATTGGACAATTTCCCACATCTCCTACACATGTCTAATTTTCTCTAGAAAAAAGATGGAAGAATAACTTTTCTACGTCTCCACCAAAACTTATCATTAAGTTCCAAATTTAATGATGAGATTTCGCATCATCCCTATATTTACTTCTTTTTGTGGGAGTAAATAAAAAAGCAACGAACCTTTTTTTTGGGGGGGGGGGGGGGGGGGTGTAAATATGTGAATGTCATTAATCAAATGAGGTATAAAAGCTTAGGAGAATCCGTAAGCATTTCAAAGAGACTAATTATGCGAGAATATAGGGAAGCCTCTATAAAGTAGCCAATAAAATATTTGCCTAAAAAGGCCTACACTTTTGGTAGAGTTATGCCCTACCTCTTACAACCTTTTGAATCATAGCCAATAGAAGATGAGGCTTAGTTGACTTGTTTTAAAACTGTTTGTGGTTGCATTCCATCCAGATGCCATAGATAGTCACTAAGAAAGACAGCTTAAGGAGTCTCGCCTCCAAGTTTTTGCTCTTGGTGATCCCGATCATCCATTGAAGTTCTAAGTTCCAATCTCTTGCAGAGTGCGAAATCCATTTTGTGCCCGAATACTATGCCATACGCTACTTGTCCAAGTGCACTCAAAGAATACGTGGCTTTTGTCTTTTATGCCAATCATGCAAAAGTTGCACTTAGTATCTACTAAAAACAACCATTGTGATATGGCTACTGCTGTCGGTACCCTATCTTTACATATTAGCCATCCAATAAAATTATGCTTGCTAATACCGCCGGTCCATATTAATCGATTCCAATTCACGGCCAGTCCCTCTTGTCTAGATTTGTTGTATATCCCTTTGCAATAGTATGTTTGACTAGGGAAAATAGGTGTTAGAACAAGTATTAGCTTGAGAATGCATCGCCAACTCCAAGCCATATTACCCTTTATGTCAAGTTGTATAATGGGAGCACCATTGCATTTATTGTGATGAACCCAAGTAGTCCATAGAGATGAGGACGGATGATTGATGAGACTCCAAAGCATACGACCCATCAATAATTTATTCTAGAGTTTCAAATCAAGTGGACCTAGTCCTCCCTTTTTTTTGGTGAGCACACTGCTTTCCTTGCAACTTTGTGGGATCTATGAGTTTCAGTGTTTCCTAACCATAAGAATTGCCTAATTTTCTTTTCAATCTCATATATAATTTTCTTTGGGGGGAGAAATATTTGCATCCAGTAAGTACAAACAAAAAAAAAAGTACTGATTTGGCCAATTAAAGTCTTCCTATGTAACTAATATGATTCATGCCCCATCCATCTATTTTCCAAAATATCTTTTTCGTTAGGCCCTTATAATCCTTGTGCATGAGCCTTCGTATAACAAGTGGGACATCAAGGTATCTGATGGAGAGGGTGCCCATGGAGAAAGACGTGGGATCCAATATAAGGATTTTTTTTTTTTTTTGGTAAGGTAAGTAATATATTGACTTTAGAACCAAACTATACATCAAAAGGATCTCGACACCAAAAACTTACACTCAAAATGACGAACATGTCAAACCGAGTGGAAGGGTGTCGAGAACAAGAGAAACAACAAAAGCCAACAAGCAGCAACCACACAGGCAAACGGCGAAAATAGCAACCCAAACATCAACAACAAGAGGAACCACGATAAAGAAGCCAGCCAAGCAGCCCCTCATCAGCAGCCTCTGAATGCCCGAGTGTAGCCTCCAACATTGTTGAACTCTCAGACTTGGATCCAATCCAAAGACACCAACAACCCTCAAGTGAGTTCCTGGGACTCTGACACCTCAGACGGAAGGATGAACCGAGGCAAAATAGCTTAAGCCGAAAAGATGGAATGACTGAAATTCCAGCATTGTTGCATCCTCCTATTGCAAGGGTTGTCCAGAACTTGATGGAACGTTAAGGCTTTGCCTCTAACAACCTTGTCTAGGTGTCGTTTGAGAGTCAACAAAGAAGGTTTGTGATCACGGAAGAGGATGTTATTCCTTTCCTTCCAAATAATATTGCAAAGAGCACCAAAAGCATATCGGGCAAGAGAATGGTGGAAGGAAGCTCCTGAAAGATAATTAATGGCCCAAAGAAGGTTTTTGACCAAGAGTTGTTGCGCCAAGGCAAGTTGCATCTAGTAGCCCAATAAATAGCCAGCTCACCCATAATTGGACACCAAAAAAAGAGGTGGTCGACAGAATCAAGCCGACCATTACAAAAGACACATCTAGCATCCGAAATTATGCCATAGGTTAGAAGGAAGATCTGGGTAGGCAGTCTATTCCTAGTAATTAGCCTAGAGATGGAATTGGAATCGAGGGATCAAAGAGCGATTCCAAATGAAGGATGCCGAAGGCACTACACAACCTCTTGGCCAGATAATATCCCAAGCAAAGGCGGCTATAAAAACTCCTGAGGAATGTTCGAGCCACCTAAAACAATCCACCTCTTGGCTTAGCAAAGGAGAAGGCTCCTGCCAAGAAGCTAAAATGAAATGGATAGAGGATGTCGAGGCGAGTAAAGAGCAAAACTTGGCAACTGTGGCTTCCTTAGAGATGCCCGAGCGGTAGATGTCTATATCAGACAAGAGTGAACTCAAAGGGCCTCTAGGATGCTAGTTGTCAAACCAAAATGAAACAGAGCAGCCATTTCCCACTCGCTAATTGAATAAGTGGTGAAATTCTTGTTAGAGATCTAGGATCTTCTTTTACAACCATGAACAAATGATTGGCTTACCCACTATCCAAAAGTTCTTTTTCTCTAGGAAGTTCGAGTGGATCCATTTACACCGTAAGGACTCCTTATCCATGAATAAGTGCCATATGTGTTTGAGCATAGCTGCTTTGTTGCTCTCATGTAGTCTACGAATACCCAATCCACCTTCTCTTTCGGGAGGCATACATCAATCTAGGCAATGTTCACACCTTTTGATCCAAGTTCCGGTCCTTTCTAAAGGAATTGCCTAAGGACTCGTTCTATAGCATTAAGGACAGATCTAGGCAAAATAAAAACATTCACCCAAAAAACTTGGATCAAGTGTAAAATTGACCTGATCAACTAAAGGCAACCTACAAAAGAGAGAAACCGTTGGGTCCACGATTGCACCCTCGATGTGATTGAAACAATCAGCGTTGCACAGTCGGCCTTACATAATCTTGAAGCAATAATAGGCATACCCAAATATCAAAAGGGAAGGGATCCTTCCTGGAACCCAAAGAAATTCTTGATGCTAGTCTAAGCATCCGCCTGGACACCAAAGAAGAAAATCTCACTCTTGTGAAGGTTTGGGACTAGGCCACTCCAATGAGAGAACCGAGAAATGCCATCCTTTAGCAAAGACAAGGATGGCATATTTGCCTCTAAGAAAAGAAGAACATCATCCGCAAAACAGAGATGGGACAGTCGAGAGGGTTTGCACAGCCAAAAAAATTTAAACTCAAGCCACAAATTTAAGATTAAGGATCTTAGTGAATACCTTCATCACCAGCGTGAATAGGTATGGAGACATGGGATCGCCCTAATGGATACCCCTACCGCTTGGGAAGAAACCATGTAACTCACCATTTAGGGCAATAGAAAATTTGGGCGTTCACACAAATTCCATTATGAGTTTAGCCAAATGCTCAGGAATACCAAAGGCTTGCAAAGAAAGTTCTAGGAAGTCCCAATTAAATGTATCATACACCTTGTGAAAATCAACCTTGATAACACATTTGGGTAGATAAGGATGAAGATGAAAGCCAGCAAAAAGCTCCTAAGTTAGCAATATATTGTCACTTATGCGCCTTCCCCTTACAAACGCATTCTAAGGAGGACTAATAATAGAGGGCAAAACCGCAGCCAACCTACTAGCCAAAATCTTTGTGGTACATTTATAGACCGTATTGCAACAAGCTATTGGCCTATAGTCATTAACGGAAGAAATGTTGGGGTGTTTAGGTATAAGGACTAAGATAGTATTATTTACCTCCTTGAGGATTTTACCCATGTTGAAGAAGTCTTTGATTGCCAGGATCACCGAGGGGCCAACCACATCCCAGCATTGCTTGAAATGTTCAACACCAAACCCATCTGGGCTAGGGGCCTTTCCAATCGCCAACGAGAACATCGAGTCATGAATTTCCTGATCTGTAATAGGCAAGGCCATAGATCTTCCTTGATCCTCAGTAAGAACATGGTCTAGCAACGTTTTGATGTCATGAACTGAAGGTAAAGAATCAAGGGTTGGAGGCGCCAAAAGATCTTCAAAGTGAGAAATGAACTTCTGTTTCACAAAAAGAGGGTGTGAAACTAGGGATCCTTTGTCATCCACCACCAATAAAATTCTGTTTTGAAGGTGCCGCTTATCAACGGAATGATGGAAGAACTTAGTATTAAGGTCTCCCTCTTTGAGCCATCAAACTCTGGATTTCTGCTTTAATATAAGGAATTTTTCATGCTCAAACAACCCAAAGAAAAAGTTATGACATTTGTCTAGGTTAAGCCGAAGTCCTGTAAGAGTCGTAAAATTATCAAGGACATCAACAAGGCAAAAGACGGGGTTCACATTCCCAAGAGTAAATGAGAACAGGTCATCAACAAAGCATAAAAGGGTAATCCTTTGCGATTTGCAATGCCAAACTTAAAAGATGGAGTTCACATCCATCTATTTATTTATTTTTGTACCCAAATGAAGAATCTAAATTTTCAGCCATTGTTTACTTTATGAACACTAGCAAAATTCACACAACTATTTATCAAAAATTAAAAAGGGTTTTAATAATATAGGGAAATATTTGAGATTTGATTTATGTTAGAAAATTGATTGTACTTGTTTCAAAATCAGGAAGAATTTGGAATCCATAAGAATTTTGTTAGATGACGTGGTTGTGTTGTCAATCAATTTAAGTGCTAGTTTTCCCTTCGTTTGGTCTTGTAAGGGCTATTATTCATAGGGGTGAGTATCGGTCTAAAATCAACCCTAGACCGACCCAGGTCAGGTCAATCCAGCCAGTCCTAGTCTAGTTCCTAGGGAGATTGGACTAATCCTTGGTCTTAGGACCTTTGGACCCTCCATTGTGTAGGTTGGTTTTGGGTCTTGAGACTTTAAAGTTGCTCACCTCGCTCTGTTTACTTGCCTTGCTCACCACTTCCTCTCTTCATTGGCCTCGCTCGCCTCATGAGCATATTTTAGCCAATGAAAATCACTCACCTCTCTTGGCTTGCCTCATGAATTAACTCAAAAATTGCAAAAGTGAAAATTTCTATTATTACTTTATCTTTGATTTATGGTAGGTTAATACCGTGAAAAACCTCAAATTAGTATACTTATGACAAATTTACCTCAAGCTATTTTTTTTACCACAAAAAATCTCATGGCCAATATACCTGTGATAAATTTATTCCAAATGACCATAATAAAACCCCAAACTGTTATACTCATGATAAATTTATGCCAAGTAATTTGTTCGATCGCTAAAAACCCTAAATTAATACATTTGTAACAAATATACCATTCATTAAAGTGAATTAATACCACAAGAAACCACAAAAATGATACAACTGTGATAAACAGAGAGTAAAATCCCAAACCGATACATCAGTCAACCATCACGTGTCATCTAATTCAATAATTTGATAGTAAAATTTAATGAAAACTAATAGAGGGTATATTTATATTAAGTGTATTAGTTTGTGATAAATTTGTCAAAAGTGCATTGGTTTTTGGTTTTTTGTTTTTAGTAGTCAAAAAATTGGTTTGAGATTTTTCAGAGTATTAACTCACTTATGTTTGATATGCATCAGCATTCATAGTTTGATTGCCTAATATTGCATTATTGATAGATATGTAATTTGAAATAATATGTTTGACATTAGAGAAATACAAAAAATGAAATAAAAAATAATAGATTGATTCGGAATTGATCCTAGAGCCAGATCGGACCCATAAGGTCGGTCCGATCCTTAGTTCCAGGCTCAGTAGGGTTGGTATTCAATCTCAAAAATTGAGGACCAACACTATGCGAGTTAGTCCCTAGGTTAGGTGTTGGACCGGCCCAACTCAGACCTTGCTCACCCCTAATTATTCATCTTACAACAGCAAGCATGGATTTTCATGGTACTTTTCAAAGAATGTTCAAGGTCGAATATTGCATTTTGGCTTGATTTATAATATAGGTGGTATACAAGAATGCAAGTTAATATATTTTGTTATTAAAATTGGTAAGTTGATTTCTTCTTGACCACACATGAGGAAGAGTAGTATTTAAATGCCACTCTAACCTCCACCCACTCTTTCAAGTTTTTTCTTTCTTAAAAAAAAAAAAAACTTATTTTTGTCCGTTTAAATTGATGCAACTGTCTAAATTTTTTTATTTTTTTTATGTACCTGTTCTTAATTGACACAATAAATTACAATTCAAACACGGCACATTAAGTTTGCAGATTAAAATCTCTCGACATGCAGAGCTTCGTCTACCCCTTGATGGTAGTTTACTGTTCATCGCAACCCTAATCTTCCTCTAAACCACAAGTTTTCTCTTGTTCTCTTTTTCTGCTCTTACCCAGTGAAGCTTTTGCCCATGGCATCTACTGTTCGCAGCTTCTCCCGAATGGTATTTGCACCTCAATCGGTACCCAATTTGACCTAGCAATCTCCTGTCCTTGGATAGTGGAAGGTTGCATGCCTCATCTCTTTAATAATTCATCTCAGAGGTGTCTCAATTCCATCCGTAGTACTCTGTTTTTCCCGCGGAATCTTTTGTCCTTGGATAATGGCAGAATGCATGCCTTGCCTTTCAAGAAATTGACTTCAATGGAGACTGATTTCCATTTGAAGTTCTTTGTTTCCTGTCTGGTTCTGTTTTATCTATGTCTATCCTTCTTCATGCATCACATTTGCTCCGACGAAACGTTGCCTGATTGTATCATGGTATCTATTCTATTTCAATTTGACTTAAGATAATTCTTCCTTGTGGTTCCCGTCCTATGGCTTTGGATGATCGAGATGAATCCTTGCAACTGGCTGCCTTGTGTAAACGTTTGGGACAACTATGTTCTGCACAGGAAATAGAGATATGGGACAAGGAAGCCCCACCAAAATAATTACAGGAATGTCATTTGCTACTAGTGGGTAAAGTCCTATCAAAATCTGCTATCAACTTACAAACCTTCCAGAGTACCTTAAAGCGTGTTTGGCGAACTGACCAGGTCGATATTTCTCAGCGAGAGGGAGGCCTGTATATAGCGAAATTCCAGTTAGAGATTGAGAAAAAGAGGATACTGGAAGGTGGACCCTAGCTCTTTTCAAGTCAATTAGTAATTTTCAAACCATGGATTCCTAACACGCCTTCACACTGTTATGATTTTAGCCATTGTGCTTTCTGGGTTCAAGTTTTTGGACTGCCATTGGAATGGAGTATAGAGCGGATGATTAGAAAAGCATTGAAACATGTTGGTGAAGTTATAGAGGTTAAAGCTGATTTTAACAATGGCTCAGCCTTAAGAGCTAGGAGGGCAAGGGTAGAAATAAATCTGGATGAACCTTTCTAATTCGCCTTGATGGGAGAACACTATGGCTCAACTTCCGATATGAAAGGCTGTCTTAATTCTGCTATTCCTGCAGAAAAATAGGCCATTATGCCTCGTATTGTCATGCATATCCTTTTGAAGATGCAAAACTGGATGGTAAAGACAAAATGGCTTATAGTCAATGGTTAAAAGCGGAGGTCTAAAAACATAGTCCTTACTGGCAAGCGTTCTACAACCCCCTTGAGAGTGTAGAACAGAATGAAGAAATAGTACCTGAGACACCTCCAGCTTTGCTACCAACTGTTCCATTGTTGCCTCCACCTAATAATGCCAAAGTAGCAACCTTGCCCATACCATCAACTCAACCCAACTCTAACAAAGCAGCGACTTATCAACACATTCCACAGACTTCGATGCTAGTGGAGCAAACTCTCACAACAGCTTTAATCCCTGCGCACATGAAGCAGAACACAATCATCAATCAATCCATGGAAATGCAGCAAACAAAAAAATAGAAGGGTACTAGAGCCATTAAGTTGGGAACAGCCAAAAAATAGAAAAGGTATTCCCCATATGATATGAGGCACTTAGCATCTAATGACTTTGATGATACTCAGTTTATGGATACACCAGTTCTAGAAGCTAATGAAGCGAACCAATGGGCGTTGGTGGTTGGCCCTAAATAGCCACCGACGCACAAATGAAGTTAATTTGTTGGAACTGTCAAGGTTTGGGCAATCCCCTGACAGTTCAAGCTTTAAAGGCCTTGATGGCCAAGGAAAAGCCCAACTTACTGTTCTTAATGGAAACCAAGAACCATGAGACTATGATTCATCGGTTGCAGCGATGATTACATTTTAGCAGCTCTTTTGTGCGAAACCTAGCAGGTCTAGCAGGGGGTTTGACAGTTTTTTGGAATGAAACTCTATCTTTAGAGATCGAACAATGTTCAGAGAACTATTTTGATATGCTCTGTCGAGATTCAATGGACAATCAACTGATTCGCATCACCTGTCTTCATGCTCCATCATCCTACCACAATAGACAATTACTTTGGGAGCAACTTCGAAGGATTAGCAATGCTAATACTTTACCTTGGATATGTGACGGGGACTTCAATAAGATCCTCTATCCTTGGGAAAAGGTCGGTAAGCATCCATCCGACCGGTATCGTCTAAACTCCTTTCGAACTATCATCAATGACTGTGACTTGATGGAATTAGACAACAAAGGATGGGCCTTCACCTGGATGAATAATCAAATTGACGATGAATTAGTAAAGGAATGCTTGGACCATGTTATGTGTACAATAGACTTGGCGACTTCAATATCCTGAGGCGGAGGTGTTCACTTTGCCGGCCACAATAGCTTCAACTTATTATAAATCAACCATATAATACCGGCATTGAAACAGAGGAAGCTTCTCATCTTCGAGAGGAGATAAGACATATATGGTAGCAAGAAGAACAGTATTGGGCTATGCGATCTAAGATTAATTGGTTGTGATGGGGAGACAAGAATACCAAATTTTTTCACGCAACTACTATTCGACGGAGGTAGAGAAACATGATAGGTATGTTACAGGATGATAATCATAACTGGGTGAGGGACAATCAGGCCCTGAAGGAGCTCACATTGGCTTATTTCTCACAATTATATACTACTATGGGTCAACGTAACTACGATACAATTCTGGATCAATGTCCACAGGTCGTCTCTACAGAAATGAATGATCATTTAACAACCCCAATCACTGTAGAGGAGGTGAGACGGGTAGCTTTCCAGCTGGGGCCCACAAAAGCTCTAGGTCTAGACGGATTGAATGGGCTGTTTTACCAAACCCATTGGGATATAATTCAGGATGACTTGATCAAATTAGTAAGAAACTTCTTTAGTTCGAGGATGTTGCCTAGCGACCTCAACAAGACTGTAATAGCTCTAATTCCCAAAATCAATCACCCTGAAAGTCTAGATCAGTTCAGACCGCTCAGCCTCTATAATTATGCATACAAGGTTATTTCCAAGGTCATGGCAAATCACCAAAAACCCTAGCTTTGTGAGCTTATCTCAAAAGAGCAAGCTACCTTTGTGAGCGAAAGACAAATTCAGGATAACGTATTAATCATCCAGGAAGTTCTTCATCAATTTCATATAAGGGAAAGGAAGCGACATTTCAATGTACTTCTCAAGACGGACATGCAAAAGGCATATAACAAAGTTGAATGGGATTTCCTAAAGGATTATCTATTGAGATTGGGATTTCATCCAAGATGAGTTGAGTTGGTGATGCAATGCATCACTACGTCATCCTTAAGTGTTAGGTTTAATGGAGAACAACTATCTTACTTTTGGCCATCAAGAGGTTCATCAGGGCGACCCTCTTTCCCCTTATATCTTCATCTTACTAGTGAATCTTCTTTCAAATATTCTTATATCTTCATCTTACTAGTGAATCTTCTTTCAAATATTATTAACCAAGCAGTTCACATGGGCCACCTCAAGGGAATAAAGCTAAACAGGTCATGTCCGACACTTTCACATCTTTTTTTCGCTAATGATTCAGTTTTCTTCCTAAAAGGCACTATGACGGAATGCTAGATCTTGCTAATAACTTGAACCAATACTGCATGGCAACGGGACAGGTTGTCAATCGGAACAAATCAAGACTATTTTTTAGTAAACACTGTCCGATGAGTCTTCAGGATAATTTAGCAAGAGCATTTAGAATGCCGGTGCTATAGCAATATCGAAAATATTTAGGTATTCCTTCAGAGTGGGGCCAATATAAAAAAGAGATGTTTGATTGGATATTAGGGAGAATATGTAGCACCTCGAACCCTTCGGCGGTCGCCACAAGCACCAATGTTACACCTTAACACCCTCTTGTACTTATACTTAGAAGAAGCGTCATTATTCACAGGTATTTTTTTTTTTAAAGTGGTCCCAGCGCGACTCATTAGTAAAAGCAAAATAAAGCATCACCATCTATCCCCCCTACAAATCCATGATACCAATACACACCTATAGACAAGCCACGACACTTTATTTACATATATTTTCAAGATGTGACTTCTTTTGGGTCGGTACATCAAAAAGGAAAAGCTAGGACTCTGCCATGTCCAGCCTAAAACCTCAAAAAGAATCCTCGACCCTCTACATCACATGTGCTCAACTCCCGTCATATGTGTCAGTTAACTAACTCCCAAAAAAACACAGCCCCTACTCGTCGCATATAGGTTTCACACCCAGTCCGGTGCGTCAGGCGATGGCGGCGGTAGCATCCCTCCCATCACCCCATCACGGCGAACGCGGACAGAGACAAACTCCTGGACGACTGGACCCCCAGCCAGGCCTATGTCGTATGTAACAAAACAGTGCACACGTATGTAGGTGAGTCCAGCACAGAAGGACAGCTGAACTCCTCACACTCTACCTCGACATCGGACGGTAGCCCATAAAATGCACCCCGTGCGACGGCAGAAAGTGGCATACTGCTAATCTGAAATGTTGGTCCCCAAAAGGGGTGAGTACAACCACTCAGCAGATAAGGAATCTAATAACAACTCAATGTATCATACAAATCATATATGCATTGCAGGCGTTACTTATCTTGAAGCCATGCGCATACTATCATGCACCATCATATCATATATGTCATCATCATCATGGCATCATTATATCATATACATCATCATCACCATGACATCATCACATCTCGCATGTCATCATCATCATGGCATCATAATATCATACATGTCATCATCATCATCATGCATACCATCATGCATATCATCATGCATATCATGCCATGGGTGATCATCATTATCTCACATCACATATCATCATCGTCATCATCATCATACATATCATCATGCATATCATGCCATGGGTGATCATCATTATCTCATATCACATATCATCATCGTCACCATCATCATCATGCATATCATCATGCATATCATGCCATGGTTTAATTTCCACTTTTTTCTTTCAATTTGATCACCACATCACCCATTTCTCAAATCATCAATTTCATCATCCCCTCGAGCAAAGACCTCCGAGGCTTCCGGCATTCAGCCTCCCAGGCCACCGGGCATCCGGCTCCCCACATTTCGGGCATCTCGCATCCCAACTGGCATCACGAGGCATTCCCTTTGGGCAGAAACCTCCGATAGGGCTTCCGGCATTTACGCTCCCTGGCCGGGCATTCCGCACCCCAAATCCTGGCATCGCGAGGTATTCCCTTCGAGCATAAACCTCCGACAGGGCTTCCGGCACTCCCACGTTCCGGGCATCCTGAATCTCCCAGGGTAATCCGGCAATGCATCTCTATACATTCCGGCATTAACCTCCACCACAACCATCTCCTCACTTATCATTATCCACATTTATCATTATTTTGATCTCAATTTAACATGGCACATGGCGTGACATCAAACAAGTTATACTTGGCATGAAATTCACACATGCATTTCGATTCAATGTCATACATATACCAAGACTTTATCACACATGCAACATAAATTAATTAAATGGAATCTATGGCCAAAATAATCTATTTTATTTTATTTATTTATTTATTTTATATCTATAAATTCCCACGATTATAAAAATTCAAGAAATCATTAAACAAACCAATAGGATGATAATTACATGCAAAATTCATGGCCAAATTGAATTTTACACAATCTCACAATTTTCACAAAACATCCTATATTTCTCGGATGAAACCAGAATGCATGGTTTTCCGAATAAATTAATCTCACAATTTTCACAAAACATCCTATATTTCTCGGATGAAACCAGAATGCACGGTTTTCCGAATAAATTCAATTAAAATATCCATACGGCCTCCAAAAATTATGAAATTTTACTGAGTTATAGCCAAGAAATTTTCATACAAATTTCATGAAGAACTCCAAGCAAGATTCTTTTTAGATTATTTTATACAATCTCACAAAGCTTCTGGATCCATTACCGCATCGTCCAGTGTACACATCTCCGAAATATTGAGATTTCACCTACCTATTCTCTTTCGTTTTCTCTGAAATTTGGATATGTTATATATCAAGATGTCCTTTACAAGTTTCATGAAGAGATCTAGGTCAAATAACCATAATATAGTCATCATTTAGGTCCTTGAAGTCTCGGGTGTCTCGGAATACATCATCAGAATCATCGTCTTCAAGATCTAGTCGATTTACTAGGCTATACTTGTTCGTTTCACTTCAAATTTGATTATGTTGTAGTTTAAGATATCCCCTACAACTTTCATGAAGAAATCGAAGTGAGATTCTCATCACAAACCAACATGCAATCACGAATCCAGCAAAAGGTCAGTAAAACCTCTCCAGATCTGAGGTCTCCGTAGGATGAGACTTTAACCCCTCAAATAACCGTCATTTTTCACGAAATTTCAGTATGTTGTACTTCAAGATGTTAGCTACAACTCTTATGAAGAAATCAAAGCCAAAATCGGACTTTAAACACACATGCAAGCTCAAACAACTTTCTGACTCACATGATCCGAGCAAGAACAGTCATGCGATTCAAGAATAAGCCAACCACACCTCGGTTTTTCTCACTTAAACACCCAAAAATTTAACATGCAAACAACATACAAGCATGCAAGAGAAGCTAGAGGACTCCCACTTGCCTCTAGACCGGTCGTTCGATGGCATAGGGCAGCGAACACGGCGGCACACAGCGGACGGACGGCAGTTCCTCCTCCTCTCTCTCTCTCTCGGCCGCTCCCCCTCTCTCTCGCACAAACCCTTTCTCTCTCTCTCTCTCTCTCTTTGGGCAAATGAGGTAAAACCGGCCACCTTCTCTCTCTCTTCTCTTTTATACCCCCAAAAGCTCATCATTAGTAATGATTAGGCTGCCTCCTAATTAGCCAATGCATGCCCTTCTTCCCTAAGCCAATACATGAGAGTCTTGTGCCACTTGTCCTATTGCATGCATCATGGACCTTGGAGTTGGGCTTTGACTTGGGCTCCTTTATGGCCGGTCGACCACTCCCTCTTGGGCCTCTATTGGGCAGGCTAACTTGGCCCATTAAAATCTTAGGCCAATGGGCCTAAGGCCCATCTTAAAAATTGACATTTTCCCTTTTTTTTAAAAAAATTTCTTTCTATAAATATTTTCAATTTTCAATTTTCATCTTGGTCAAAGTCTTGGGACATCTTGTTTATTGAAATTTAATTTATAAAGTACATGGCCAAGCATAGGTTATTAATCTATCAAATTTAAATTTTCACAATCACATGCACAAATCATCTAATTAAAAAGACTAATGGCTAAAGCATAAGCCATGGAAAATTTTATCACCTAATTAGAGACTTTAACACACCTTATGGCTTGGCTCTGAATTTTTGGGATGCCACATAATAAATGCAAAACTTGAGGGTTGGAAAGAAAGATTACTGTCCAAGGGAGGCAAGGAGATCCTAATCAAGTCTGTTGTACAGGCAATTCTTCAATATGCAATGTCCATCTTCAAGCTTCCAATATCTCTTTGCAAACTTATTGAAAAGAAGATTACCAGTTTTTGGTGGACGAATGATAACAGCGGGTTGGGGTGCATTGGCAGAAATGGGAATTGCTTAAAACTAGCAAAGACGGTGGAGCACTAGGCTTTCAAGACTTAATGGTGTTCAACAAGGCGATGCTTGGTAAGCAGGCTTGGCATTTAATTCAACAACCTCACTCTTTGTGGAGTCAAATTTTCAAGGGGTTGTATTTTCAATCAAAGAATTTCCAATCAGCAGATAAAGGCATGTGCCATTCCTGGGACTGGCAGAGTCTTCTTCTCAGCAGAAAGGCCATCCTACCTAATGTACAATGGTCGGTTGGGGATGGTAAGAAGATAAAGATTCGGGAGGATAGATGGTTACCTATACAAACTATAGGCGGAATAGCCGCAAGAGAGGAGCCAGAGAGGGTGGCTGATCTTATTGATCCTATCCACCAAACCTAGAAACTTCCTCTAATTAAACAAATATTTGATGATCAGGTTATTGCAGAAATTATTAAAATCCCTCTCAGACCTTTCTATGCTACTGATTAATTAGTTTGGACATCTACTAAAGATGAGATTCATACAGTGAAAAGCAATTACAAAACAATTGTCAGCACAGCACGCATAGAGAATGATCAACAAGCCTCCACATCGCAACAACATCCCAAAATACTTTGGCGCAAGATATGGACTATGCAAACAGCACCAAAGATCCGCACATTCTTATGGATAGCTTGCCATAACACCCTTGCTACTAAAGCAAATTTATTTCATCGTCATATTACCCCCGATCCTATATGTAGTCTATGCAATCAGAGGTCTCTAGAAACCCTAGAACACCTTTTCTTTTTCTATTCATGGACAAAAGGAGTATGGAGTCATCCTCAGCTCAACATTTCTGTATCACCTTATACAATGCATTGTCTGGATGATTGGATCACAGAAAGGGCAACAAATAAGAGACTCTTACCTGGACTGGAAACAATTGCACAAGTCTTGTGGCAAATCCGGTGTATGCGCAACAACTGGATTTTTCGTCGATAGCGTCCAGATCCAAATCGGGCAATTGAAGATGCCTTTGCACAAGACCAAATCCATAACTCTTCTGCTTAGCACCAACAGAGAACAGGGGATGCTGCTGTCAAAACAGGAAATTTGTGGCAACCCCCAGATCGCGGATCCCTAAAATGTAATATCGACGGCTCTTATCATCCTGGTAGTCAAGAAGGCACGATGGCATGTATTAGTCGAAATTATCAGGGGATTCTGACAGACGTCTACACCAAAAGCTTCCCTGCAGCTTATGCGTTTCAAACGGAAGTGCAAGCAAGAAAGCAGCCACCATGGGAAGAACATACGCCGTTCACTGCAATTGATGCTCTACTCGCCGTTTACCCTAACTTGCAGCTACAATTCTGTGGACGGGAGGCAAATGGAGCAGCAGATTGGGCGGCTAAAGCCCACGACAGATCTGACCTGGACCGCAACTGGAATATCTTCACTCCTTTTATTTTGCAAGATATTGTATCGGCCGACACAATAGCTTCTGGATGTAATATTGCGGCTACTTATGTAATAACTACCTTTTCGACCAAAAAAAAAAAAAAAACACAGCACATGGCATTGCACATGTATGAGAAGACAACTTGATTTTAACACAAAATCAGTGAATCGGGATAATATACATGTACGTTATATATGCCTTGGTAACTTGTTAACGTGTCAATAACAAAGTATGTTCCATGATAATTATATTGGGATCAAAATTATCTCAGCTAATCTTTTGGTCATTTTGTGTCTTTCAAGTCGTCTATGGTTTTTCCCAACTTACCAAGTGAAAAGATGAATATTTATCAATGAAAAGTAGGTCATTAGCTAGCTACTTCTAATATGTAGATTGTTATTTAAACAGACGATGTTTGTAACTTCTTTTTCGATGTCTCACATATTAGAACATTTTCGTTTAGATGATCAAAGAAAGCAAAGATGTGCTCAATGTATATCTAAATCTCCCTAACGAGGTGTTGATTGCACCTTTAATGCTTTCTTCAAGCCAGGAATACGTTGTCCAAAATGAACTTTCTACTAAGGGTTAATACTACAAAAAATCTCAAACTGGTACACCTATGACAAATTTATCCAAAACTAATTTTTTGATCAATCAAAAACCCTAAACTAGTACATATATGATAAATTTATTCCAAACTAATTTTTCGACTACTAAAAACTCCAAATAGATACATTTGTGACAAATCTACACTATGTTACTTTCTATCAAATTTACTTGCCGGCCTTGGGTGAGCTCAAGCGTTGCCATTTCTGGTGACCTTGAGTTCACATCGGCCCATGCCTATGGACCGGCTATTGAACCGGCGGAGAGGAAGAAAAAAGTAAAAGGAAACATAAAATAAAATAAAGTTATTAAAATAAATTTTTCAAAAAGATCAAAAATGTCAAAAAAAACGTTTAAAATCATAAATTACCACACAAAGGAAAACTAATCATATTTTTTTTAAAAAAAAAAAAAAAATGCTTTCCCTTTATCATTGAGTTTTTCTAACGCATCCAAGGTTTCTTAAATATTTCTCTCTTCAACAAAGCTAATATGTAAAGTGCTAAAATCTAAAAATAAAGAAAGCAAAACATAATGCTTTTATACAGCATCGTTACATCCATTTATTAATGAAAGAACATTAATATATGCGGTTTTATTAATCATGGCAACAAGATCAAAAGAAATTGAAAAATAAAAATAGAAAAGAAGGGAAGTGAAAAAATCTGGAGTCCTCACTTTACATTTCAATTGGATGGTTGAGGGTAATTTTGTCTCTTCGATTAAAATGAGATGGATTTCATTGCATAGGATGTGGACATAGCCCATTGGGAAACTTGTCTCTGTTAAGACATAATTAAGGGGTGTCAATGGTCAATTCGGTTCTACTACTCACTGATACTCGACCCCATATGGATGAAGGGCAAGTGTTTTCAATGACCTGACTTGCGTAGATCCTAAATCGAAAAACCATTTGGATCTAGTATAGTCATTGTATCAGATTAATAACCCTTGGTAACTGTACTATAAGTGCAAACATTGACGCCTAGCGACAATTTCTAGTGTTAAGCATGATTCTAAGGTGGAACTGAGAACTTAAGAACTGGTCTAGTTCTAGGTTTTAACATATGCACAGTAGATTTCAGGTTCAAAAAATTAGGGAATCTATTCCGATGGGCAGTTTCTACTTGGAACTTGAAACTTAGAACAAGTCTCTCTTGCTTTTCTTGTTGTATGTTTTTGCACCATTTTGTGGCATCTATGGCCTCTAATGATAAGTGTGTGACATGAAATCACTAGTTCGAGCTTTCCATTTCTGATGATATCCATTTATGAGACTTTTACTTTATTAATATTTCATAATCTTTATGTAGATGTGATCGATAGATTATGATTCAATGTAATCGTTCAATTAAGAATACATGTAGAACTTAGGTGGACTTTGAAACGTGTGATATTGTAAGTTCCAAGTTTATAGATATGTAGGGCAAGTTCTAAGTTTTAAAATTAGGAAACCTGTTTCGACGGATAATTTTCAGGTTCCAAGTATTTGAAACTTGAAACCGCTTCCTTCTAATGGTTTCTCAACGATAGCCAAAAAATCTAGTCGACCTTATCGAGCTTCATGGAGCAAATGCAGGAGGCCAAAAGGGCATTCAGCTGCAGCGGCGAGCTGTCCCTCTTTAGGGTGGGCATTTCGCCGAACAGCTTCTGGGCAAGCTCGAACATGCCCGCTTTCCCATAAAGACTTACCAAACGGACGGGGAATTTTGTCGTTGGCACTCCCCACGTACCGCTTCTGGTCTTCGAGGAGGTCTTCTATCAAGGCGAACTGCTGGTGCTTGGAGAGGCGTCCGAGGTCTTCTTGTACAGGACTCATCTACGACCAAACTCATTCCACTACAAGAATTGCCTGAACGTGGTGCCAGTTTCCAGAGGTCACATTGGATGAAGTCATTCTCCATTGATGGCTCACAAGAGTCGGGCTTTCCTTTTCTGTGTTGGTGAATGCGTTAGTGTTCTTTAGGTAAATACCGTGGACTCTGATTATTATGATTTCCAAACAAGTTCAGTGAGGCGTTTTGTGTTGGTTTGGGTTTATGACCCAAAATCAAAACAAACCATTTGTAACTCGTGGTTTTAGTTACTACCCATACCGAAAGGAAGCTCAATCAGAAAAATTCCGAGTTGGTTTGAGTTGTTCTTTTTGGTACACGTATCTACATCCGATGGTCATTTATATCGTCTTGTTATGTTACAAGCTCACCGATGCCACTGCATTTACATTAACGACATCATGTCACCACATATTTTCAAGGTTGCATACAATCAAATTTATTTTGAACATATATAGTAGCAAAATAACATAACAACGAAAATCCTACCATATAATAAGGAGAAACATTTGTGTGTATCTCTCCCTGAGCGCCAGTACATGGCTAGCTAAAGTCGCACCTTAATGGGAATAGCACGGAGAGGCGTTGCCTTTTGCAATGTAATCCCAAATTTCTCAGTCATGTCCATCTCTTCTGGCCGCACAGCCTGCTCTAGCTTCCAATCAAATGAGCGCAACAGAGAGGCTAAAATCGAGTGCACCATCCTATAGGCCAAGGGCATCCCAGGGCATATCCTCCGCCCACTCCCGAATGGGATGAGCTCGAAATCCCGGCCCTTGAAATCAATCTCGCGCCCCATGAACCGCTCCGGCACAAAGCTGCCCGGATCGGGCCATATACCAGGGTCCCGCCCCATGGCCCACACGTTGACTAGCACTTGGGCGTGCCGGGGAATTTGGAACCTGCATATCTGCACGTCGCTCTCAGCCTTATGCGGGATGAGGAATGGGACCGGCGGGTGCAGCCTCAGAGTCTCCTTGACTATGGCTTGCAAGTACGGGAGCCTTGCGATGTCGGGCTCTTGCAGGGTTCCCCCATTGCCATTGGCTACTTGGTCGAGCTCTTCATGGGCACGTTCGATCTTCTCCGGATTGTGCAGCAGCTCTGCCATCGCCCACTCCAACGAGCTCGTGCTCGTGTCAACTCCTGCGATGAACAAGTCCTGGCAAATAAATTGTGAGAAATAGCGGGGTGATTTTTGCTATACGCACCTTCTTTTTCTGAAGAACACAGAAAATAATTGTCCAAAGCTGGTCAGTAACAAACTTGAGGGCATCAAGTTTCAAGGAATGTAACTAGCTAGCCACTTGAAATCACCATTCCATATCAAAAGAAGTCATTTCTAGAAGTCTGAAATAGAGCTTGCTCTGCATAGTTTAAAATAAACCTACCAATTCTGGATGCAGAATAAAGTAATGAATGGAAGCATGAATAATCCAGATCAATCTGCGCATCCTGTAATCATGTACTTACCAGAAGCAAGCTTTTAATTTCACTGCAACTCAATTCACCACTCTCCTTTAAATCAATTAAAGAATCGAGCACATCATTGGTTGGTGAAGAGGCGACCGACGAGGCCCTGGCTTGAGTCCTTTCCTCGATCATCCTGTCGAAGATGGTGAGCAATCTCCTGAAATAACCCGAGATCCTCCGGCGCGCACCCTGGAGGTCAAACCACTGGAGCACTGGGAAGAAATCCGAGACGTTGGGCTTCCCAGTTTCCTCCATCACACCCCACACGAGGTCCCTGAACTCCTGGGAGGAGCCCTCATCATAGTGCGCCAAGTCAAAGGAGAAGAGCGTGTTCGAGATCAAGTTGAGAACGGTCGTGAAGGTGGCCTTACCTATGTCGACGCAATGGCCTCGCTGGCAGCTCTCGTGGACGAAGCCAACGAGCTCATCCACCTTCTTGCGGCGGAGGTGCTGGCCCGCATCGAGCTTGTGTGCTGAGAACATCTGCACGGCGCACACCTTCCTGAGCTGCTTCCACTTGTCAGAGGCGGGCAGCCACACAACGGACTCGGTGTGGTGACCGCTTGCCTTGACGGTGTCGGGGATCTGCCGCCCGCACAAGAGCGGGTCATTCTTTTGGAGGGCTTCCTTGGCAGCCTCCGGGGAGGAGATGACTATTGTTGTGATTGTCCCTAGCTTTATGGTCATAACAGGGCCATATAGCTCGGAGAGCTTCGCGAGTGCCTGGTGCGGCTTGTCAGTGAGCTCGAGGATGTTCCCGATGATCGGGAGCGGCCGTGGCCCAGGCGGCTGCTGGTTGCCGCTGCCACAGGACTTCTGGCTTGATGATCCCCGGAGAAGATTGATGCTCCACCCCAGCAAGCATAGCAACAGAAGGTAAGCTACATAGTACTCCATTTGATGTTTGGTGGTGCTCCTTTGTTTGTTAATTTCCTTGGGAGTGTATACTCTTTATGGATTGTACTAATTGTGGACCACAGGCGATGGCAATAATTGTACGGCTAAACTGTCTTCCATAGAGTTAGGTTCGCACGAGGATCCAAAGCTGTCCCTCAAAACAAGATCCAGGAAAAAAGAAAGTGACTAATATCTATTGGACTCTTGTTGATGATTACCATGGGATATCTGTTAAATGTGCTTGATAAGTGGTCAACGCATAGCATACACAGACTCCTTTTGGCTGAGGAAAGTACTTGTTTCTCTAGACCTTAAAAAAAAAAAAAAAAAGTACTTATAATGTTTCGAAATTGGGAACTTCGTTTATTTGGTTTTTGGGCAGGTTTGGTCATTTGCTAATGAAATCCTATTTATTAAATAAATATAGCAACATGGAATCCTAGAAGTTTTTATAAGAATTAAATACCCTTAAAAACTATACATTTGTGACAAATTTATCCTACATTAGTTTTAGTAAATCTTACTATCAAATTATTGAATTGTATATCACATAAAAGTTTATTGAATTGTATAGATAAAAGTTAGATATACCAGTTTTGGGTTATTAATCCAATTTAATATAAACTAATGAATGGTAAATCTATCTCAAATATATTAGTTTTAGGGTTTTTTATTGTCAAAAAAATCAATTTAAGATAAATTTATTATTGAGATATCAATTTGAGATTTTTTATAATATTAACATTTTTGTAAGCACCATCGCAGAAGGTGATGGCAGTTGCAATGCTAGAATTAGAGATGGCGTCCAGCCGTTGAAAATGGGTTTTTGGTAGGTGGGATTCGAAAATGGGGATTTGGTAGAGTTTTTGGTTGGTGGGAATAAGAAAGGGAGAGGGGGTTTCTGAGGTAAAAATATGTTGAAAAAGGTGTTTACGGATGAGAGGACTGCCGACTTGTATCATTTAACGAAGTTCATGATGCAATGACATGTTTTAAAAGGGAAGCCAATGTGAATAAGAAGAAAAAATGAGAATGATTTTTGGCATTTCCTTTTCGATATCTGAGTTATTTAACAATCACGAATACAATTATGACTTTGAAGCATAACTAAAACTTGCACTACAAGAAATCGGGCAATGGGGAGAAATTTTCTAGCATGAAAAATGATACCTACCGCGACAGAGACCAAGTTGCTCGCCGTAGACCAGGCAATGGCGTGGAAGATCACAAGCTCTTATACATCAACGACATGATTATTATTGATGATGATCATATCACCATTGCAAAACACCAGCAGTATTTCAATCAACAATTTGAAAGAAAAGATCTTAGACAAAACGACTACTTAGTAGGCCTGGAGATTCTTTCAGATTCCTCTAGTTATGATCTTTCTTAGGTGAAATATACCACTAATCTTTTTTCTCGACTTGGAACCACTAAAATTGGTGTAACTCACATTGAGACTAATGCCAAAATTGATAGTAAAGTACAATTGATTGGTATAACTCATTGTTATCGGTCCTAACATTGCCTATCTTGTTCACCTAGTTAGTCAATTCATTACCGCACTATGTACGCTCCCTTTGGTAGCGTTCGTCAAGTTATTCCTTACATTGGATACCTTATTTCTGGTCTTCAATTTTCCACTCACTCTACATTAGATGACAACTTAATTTGATGTTAACTAAGCCGATGACACTCTTGGTCGTTGCTTCACTATAAACTACCAGTTCTTTCTAGGTAACTCACTTAAATTATCCAATTAGTCCTAAACCTATCGTATGTATGCTAATTCAATCCTAAATTTTTTAATTTTTTTTTTTTTTTTAAATTTAGTGTTAAATCTTTGCACAAAATTTCAATATAGTTATTCTAGTTACTTTTCATTGAAACCAAACAAGAATGTGTCACGTAGGATAGCCAACATTAGTGATTTAGTGATTTTCGTGTGAAATTTGACCGAAATGACTATATTAGAATTCATGCAAATGTTTAGGACTAAATTGGCAAAATTAAAATGTTTAGAACTAAATTGGCATATGTACGATAGATTTATGATTAATTTGAAAATTTTCCCCTCGCTTTTCTCATTGTATTACAAGAAATAAATCGCTATCCCTTTTGGTATAGCGTAGAAGTAGAATGTTATGCCTTTAACAATACCTTGTTAGAATTGCTATGGTTGCGATGGTTATTTGAAGACATGGACATTCAACATTATTGTGGAATAATCATCTATTGTGATGATTGGAGTACTACTTTTTCTTTTTTTTTTTAATTTGTCATACTTTATTTATATTCTAATTGCATTTTAAGATTTTTACCCTGCCTTCTTCTATAGCATGGGAGTTGAAACCCATAACATGTGACATCCGGGTCACTATTCAATGGAATCATGAGCCTCAAGTACCTAGTAGTCATCGTCGCACCACCAACCTCGTCACGGACCACGCCTCGTCACCGCTACCGTGCCACTTAATTGCACAACGACAGGCCACCTCACCCCACAGTTACCGCCACGCTGAGCCACCTCATCAACACGTCATCACTACAGCCTCTCTCTCTCTCTCTCTCTCTCTCTCTCTCTCTCTCTCTCTCCATCTATTGTCCCATCTTGATGACACCTTCCCCCCAGCTGGCATCTTTTGTTGCGGACGAGTCAGTGCAACAAGGGGATGACCGACTTGAAAAGGAGAATCGTCACTCCTCCTTCCTCTTCATTTCGCGATCACAGCCTCTGCCCATCCCCTGCATCTTCTGTTACCACACGATAGTACTCTTTGCTTGCACCACCATCGCGGCCTCACGCCATCAACCACCGGCGGCACCCTTGGCTTAGCCAACACTCATCTCACCGCTCGGTCGTTCCGCGTTGTCTTCTCAGCTTGACTCAACTCACCGGAAGAGCAGTCGTTCCGTCAAGCTACACCAGGCATTTCTGAAGATCCGAGGAAAGTAGATTGTCCTCTGTTCCATGCTATGCAGGTCAGTTGTTGCTAAACAAGGATGATTTTCTTGGATTTCTCCAGTCACTGTTGATTTCGTATACGTTCATGTTAATTGGCGATTTCGGAAGACATACATAGCTGGCATTGTTGTGCGCATGGTTTATAAGGCACTTGAATGTGTTTTTGAGGTGCTAGTTGTTGAGATTTATGTGTGTTTGAGGTCGAATGACACGAATCGTGGACAAAACCCCAGGAATGTTGTTGTTTACAGGTTCGGGTCACTGTAGACCCGCAATATTGTCAATTTTGTACGGATTTGTGTAGTACGAAATTTTTGGGGCTTTTTTCATGAAAGTCGCACCTTATACCTTACTCTATAACATAATTTAATTTTGGATTTTTCGGACTTCACATAATGATTTTATATTTGAACACCGGTCCTGACCTTAACAAAATCATGATTTTCTACAGAATTTTTTACAAGGAATTTGGACGAGTGTTCTGTATGAAAGTTAACGTACATCTTAAACTATAACATATAAAATTTCCATGATTTTTAGAGTTCATTTCACTAATGATACGTCTGTCTTTCTGGCCACATGAGCTCTGGAATTTAAATCTGTTTTTGGCTCAGAATGATTAAATTTTATTATGTTGCACAAGCCAAACCGGGTCTGGAGTTCTTCACAAGAAATGTTTCTCGGGGTTTTATCTACATCATGTTAAAGTTTAGTAATTTTTTGGAACTGATTTACTTAGCGAATGCTAGTGATTTACAAAGGTTTGCAAACTGCCCTTTTTGGGACAATTTTGGGGATTTTGGATAAATATCTTTTTGTAACTTGTCTTTTAAGACTGATATTGCCAACTAACTAGTTTTATACCATTTGTATGATTTATCAATGGATAAAGGTTGGTTGGTTCTGAAACTTGAGTTGTTTTTTTGTGCATTAGCAATGTCAATGACCTTTTTAAATTGAATTATTGAATAACTGTACCATGGTATGGATGCAGTGAACGTCGTTGATTCCCATGATGACAATGTCCCAGTGACATTTAAAAGGTCTAGATGTGCATTATGACATCCTAGAAGGGGTCCGAATTCAATTGAAATCAACTCGGTGCTCTTAAGTGCTCTAAAGTTGAGGCTCATGAAAGTGTGTGCTTCAGTCAATAACAAAATAGAACACAATATGTATTAACAAATTCTAAAGTCACTTAAGCAATGCATGAATGTCATGAAATTCACAAGCGACAAAGGATTTGATGCAACAAATAATCAAGGTAAACATCTAACCCTAATTTGACATGCAAAAGGTCAAAATGACTTGGGAACTAAAATCATATATTTGGCGGTTTGCAATGCAACTAGCCTGATTGAGGTATTGTGTTCACATGCTAAATGAGGTTCGATCATGATGGAGCACATATGAACACAGATCTTGTTATGCACACTTTAAAATTTGGGAAGGCAATAACATGAGATTTGATCTCTAAGAGACGCAAATGAGCATGATAAAGTGCATACATAATAAGGTATTAACCTAACCTCAACATCGCAGAACATGCTTGATTTTGGTCACCTAAGAACATGTAAAAATCTAATGAAAAATTTGGCATGTAGAATGAATAATGACAATCATTTTCTATTCAGACATCAAAGCCTAATCAAGATCAGACAAACCTTGATGAAAATAACAACACATATGCACGTTATGAAGTGTCTAATTGCAGAACCTATGTGTTCGTGTATGCAAATGACATACCAAATGACGGGAAAATTATGCAAATCATGCATCATTGAAATGTACACAACATATATTTGATGTCCAATGAATATTCTAAGACCAATTAAACCTATTTGTAAGCTCAATTTTATGAAAGTGTAATTTGGAATGTTGTCGGACAGACTATCCTATGCTCAATTTTGACCCACCAAAACCCATATGAAAAATCTAAAAAAAAAATACATGACATATGAAACAATTTTGAACAAAATCATGAAGACAATTTTATCAAAAATCAATCATAGAAATCGGCACAAAAATAGTAAATTCAGAAAGTGGAACAAAAATAGAACCAAAAACATACCAAAATCACTACGAAATCGAGCATATTGCGAGGTGTTTTTCGGGGGCAAATGTTTGTCGTTCAAGCTTTGTGACCTATTGATTTGAAGGTCTCAAAATGTATTTTCTAAGTCTAGAAGATATTGAGATCAAGCAAAGCCATCTAATGCATCTTTTTAGGCCAAACATTAACCTAGGTTCACACGCACAAAAATTGCAAATCAACATCTATAACACTCAATCAATCACAAAATCATTCTCAATCAATCTTCAATCTGAGTAAATCATTGAACAATCACATAATCTTCGGATCTAAACATATTTGATAAATGTAATTGTGAACCCTATCCCTAGTTGGATAGGCCAACCTTACTTCATCGGATTCAAGTTTGAGAATTGCATTTTCGTGATTTCGTTGATTTTTGACATGATCAGACAAAGGAATGGTTGCCAGAACTTGATCAAACTCCGATGAATAGGATGGGTCGCCGTGAACCGCCACAAGTGAGGATTGGACCATCGATTTGGCCTAGAAATAGGACCAGTTGATTGGACCAATCCTTGAATTGTTGGAGCTAGATTGGACCACGAGCGTTCCTCCGATGGCTGATTGGCCGAGTTTTGACCACTCTTAGGTCAGAGATGGTCCCAATGAGGGATCGTGAGGTCAGACGGCCATTGAGTAGCCACTAACCGCTAGATCAAGTTACAAAGACAACCGGTTCAAATTGGGCCGGTTTGGACAGTGACAAGATTCGGCTTGATCGGAAAAGTTCCGATCAAGCTTCTGCTGAACTCAATCACCTAGGGGATCACAAAGACAGAGAGGAGGACTGTTGAAGGGGTTGATCGGTGACTAGTGAACCACTGACGTGAGTCCGACGAAGCAAAACTGGTGGATGCCGATTTGGCTAGAGAGAGAGAGAGAGAGAGAAAATGGTAGGAAAAAGAGAGAGATAAGAGAGAATATTGATTTTAGAGTGAGTATTTTTGCACAAATGAGCCCCCTTTTGATTTTAGAGGGAAAATGGTATTTATACCATGCCTAAATCAAACAATCTCGACCATCGGTTCCATCTGATAGTCGAAATTTTAATCCAACAGGTAAAATTAGATTTTGAAAGCTTGATTATTATCTAGAGGTATCAAGTAAGTGATTGAGCAGGTTGATTTGCAAAATTCTGAGCCAAAATCAATAAGTGCGCTAAAAAACCTAATTAGGGTTCAAATTGCAAATTTACGAAATACGAGGGTCAATCTGTCAAATTATAGGGAATTGAGGGCACATAAGTAAAATTGGCACAAAAATGATTTTGGAACTGATCACTAGAGGTTCGAAACCGGCTTGCCTTGCCGGCGACCTATCGGATTAGTCACCCCCATTCATGTTGATTTGGCTGTTTTTTGATTGGTTTGAACCGGTTTTGACTAATACATGTACTTGTGGCTCTTGTGGGTTTAAAATTCATGCAATTTAGTCCCTAAAGAGAAAAGTTACATGATAAGAGAGGAAATTGCCCAATTTCAATTCAATTAAGCCAATTAACCTTCATAAATGCATTCTAGGGGTCTTATATTGACTTAATTGAGTGATTTTCATGAGAGACAATGAACCAAAACCATGGATGCCTAAAATTAAGCTTAAAGAGCTAAAATGAACAATTTTGCAATTCATTGGGTAAAATTACAAATTGATTGAAATTTGGTCTAATTATGTTGCAATTGCTATATCCAACTAATCACCTATTTGTAAGGTCAACTATTGTATTCAAATTGGCCTTGAATTGAAGTGTCCAAGCTTATGTCAAAAATGATCCTAGACCTAGTGTTAAAATTGGACCTAGATCTATGAAATTGAACCATAGCCTTGAATGGGTCAACTTGAATTTCTTCAATTGAAGCTTAATTACTTGACTTTTGTATGCTCAAGAGATTAAAATTCCTCAAATCAAGAAGTTCTGATGTGAATTTCTCAAAATTGACCCAAAATTTGGACTTATCTTAAGAGAATGATTGGAAAACGATCATTTGTTCGTAAATCATGAAGGAACGATTTCAGTTCCCTAATCAGGGCTTAAGACAACAATTCGTCTTTTAATATAGTAATTCGCAAACTCAAAATGAATGAATGGATTTAAAATAATCCCTAGACCAAATGTTGTAAAAGGAATTACACCTAATTGTGACTAGAACAAAAATAACTTTATTTTTATGCCATTTAGAACCTAAAATTGTAAAATTTAAAAAAAAAATAATGTTCTTAATTGAATTTTTTGAAATTTTTGACATACAATTTAAATTGACACTAAAATAAGTATTTTGTGGATTTTTGAATTTTCTATTTTTTTAGTTAAATGTTTGACCGAAAGTCAACCCTTTAGTTGACTTTTTTTCTAAAAAGTTGATTTCTTTATCAAATTTTTGAATTTTTGAGAAATTGATTTGACGAAAGTGAATTAAGGACAAATGAAATCTTTTTGAATGAAAAACTAATTTTCGACTCTCAGTTAACTATTGGTCAAAGGATTGACCAAAAAGTCAATCATTTGACTTTTCAGATTTTTCTCGAAAATTATTTAGAAATTGCTTAAAAACAACGATACAAAAGAAAGAAATGAAAAACAACACTTTTTTTTTTAAATTGAAAAACAAGCTCTATAGCGATTAGAAATCAAATCTCAATTTTTTTTTTTTTTTACCTTTTTGACATATCAAGTAAAAGTAAAGTGTCAACACTAGTCATAGTTTGTTCACATACGAAGGCACATGCGTACACAATATGGAATCTATCTTTCTATTATATATAGATATACAAGATTGATGTCCTATGTGATCTAATTGTGACATTGTATTAAAATTCTCACCCGTGGTTATAATCGAGAATGAATGATTTATGTCTTGAAGAATACACGGCAATTCAATTGGGCATATGATTGAATAATTGGCTTGACCAACAATTCTATGGACTTTGTTCGATCAAGATTTGGTGAGACTAAAGGATCGAATTACACAATCATTGAAGCCGATGGGTTTATTATGTTTTACTCATGATTTGTAGGAATAGGAGATTGATCTAGACAATCAGTTTTCTTGGTTATGCTAATGTGTCAGTACAAATCTTACTACCAGTTTAGTGATGAACCAAGGGATGTCACACACCATAACCAATTAGAATGACGTTTGAAGGAGAAAGATAATATTGTAAATGTGTTTGTAGTTGAGTCAATCATATTGAATAGGTTAAAAATAAAATATCTAGAAGGGGCTTTAGACTTTACAAAGTCTAAAGTGGGTTTTAGACTTTACAGCTGAATCAAAGATTCGAAGCGCGTTCAAATTCAATAGCCGAATTAATAATCTGAAGTTAGTTCAAAATTAATAACTATATTAATGATTTGAAGTGCGTTCAGAATCAATGGCATACTTAATGATATGAAGTAAAGTCCATAATCAATGGCATCATTAATTATCTGAAGTGAGTTTAGAATCAATAGCCAAATTAACAATATGAAATGATTTCAGACTTAACGGCTAAATTAAATGTCTGAAACGGTTTTAGATTTAATGGTCACATTAATATTCTAAAACGGTTTTAGATTTAATGACCATATCAATGATCTAAAACGATTCAGATTTAATGGTCATATTAATAATCTAAAACATTTTAGAATCGATGATAGTTTAATGATCTAAAATAGTTTCAAATTCAAATGACCAATTAATATTCTGAAACGATTTCAGATGTAATGATCATATTAAATATTTGTAACGATTGCAAAGTTAATGTCCAGAGTAAAAACTTGTGATGGTTACAAATTAATGCGTGGAATAATGCCTTGTAATAGTTACAAAGTTAATGCCAAACTAATGTTTGAAACAGTATTAGAACTTATAGTCGTCTAACGTTATAGCTGAATTAATTCTAAAATGGTATAAGAGTTAATAAGCCAATTTAAATGTGATTTGAACTGGTTATAAAAAGGAAATTGTGAGAGCAAATCACAAGATGATCAACAACAACAATTGATGGTGTTGATAGTGATCAACCAAGTTATTCACAGACTAGAGCAATTACTAGCGCAATTGTAATTGTGAGATCTCTCAATTTATCTCTTTTGTTCAACATTAGATTGTGGAGTTGCATCTGAAGAAAGTCAAAACCTACATTATGAATAGATCAGACATTCTAGATCTGAAGAATGTCAAAACTAGTATTATTAGAAGACATCAAACGTTCGTAGTCAAAATTCCAAAAACGTCATAACCAATGTTATTAGAAGATCGAACGTTCGCAGTCAAAATCCAAAGAACATCTAAACAAATGCTATCAAGAAATCAGACATTCATGATCAAAATATGAAGAACGTCAAAACCAAAAATTTTTAGCAATGACCAAGGATAATGTGGTTAGGCCTTTTATCACTTCTATGTGATTTTATTAAAATGCATAAATACGTGTATGGGTGATTTTACTTCTACCACGATCAACTTTTAATCTTAATTTACCTATGTATATATTCTTGTTTATTGAAACAAATGCCAACATATGCAACATTGGAATTATTCCCTTTCCGACAACATCCCATTCTAGGGGATTCTTGGATCTAAGGAATGCTTTCATTTTTGGACATTGTACATTTTCCCATCAGAATAGGGTGGCTTTAATGTTGCTTTAACCTTTACAAGACTTGGTGCTAAAAAGCTAGCCATACAAAAATGTTAGCTCAGAAGTAGAAAAAAACTTCAAACAGATGAGAACATGGCTTTGATACCAATTGATGTTGCTAGCCCAAGCCACCCAAAGAGAATGAATAGAAGTCTACACAGGGTTCGGATTTTGGAACAAGATTCAGAATTTGTTATGTGGTAGAATGAACTTGAAGATCAACCTACTAGTGTTAATAGACTTTAGTAATAAACAATAGGAGAACAAGAATTTAGAGAGATTGAATACAAGATTTATAGTGATTTGGCTTAAATCAAACTTACGTCCACTTTCTCACGCCGACAGTCTATTAGTTGGATTTCATTGTATAATCAACAAGAGATTACAATTTTGAGTGCAAATACTCAGTGGTAGATCACACTAAGTCACTCTTTCTGTATTTCCCTCATAATTACAAATGTTTAAGCGTACTAAAAACAAGTGTATGATCCAAGTATGTTCATACTTTGGAATTTTAGATTCTAGGCCTCCTCTCTTGTTTGCTTCTAGGTCCCTTGTTCTCCTTATATATATTCCTCAACTTTCAAACTAGCAGTTAGATAGCTTCCAAAGGATCATCTTCCATTTTGGTTGATGGACAAAACTATATTAAGAAGATTTTGTGGCCGTTGAGTAACAATGATAGAATCTCCACTTTTTTTTTTTTTTTTTATCATCCATAATTAGAGTCTTAGTTTCCATAAATAGAGCTCATTTGTTAAGAAAAAAAACTTGTCTTTAGGATTGATTTCTCAATCAATTTGATTTATTCAATCTTCCACAAAGATGTGAAATCCAACCCAATTTGCTAGCCATTGTAGAATCTAAGGGTAATCTCATTCTGGACTTGTTTCCTTCTAGATGAGCACACATATTACAGTTTGTATCCAAATCCTATGGTGTCATCTGAAACCGTAAATCCTAGGATGCTAATCAAGGTCCCCATGAAAGTCAGACACCGAGGAAGAGTCGATCGCAAGGGTAAAGGTAATTGTAGTATGTGTCTCTACATTGATTATTGAGAAATCGACAAGGTGACTCTTCGGAACAAACTTCAGTTGCCACAAATAGATGATCTCTTTGATCAACTACATGGTGCTTGGGTATTTCCAATATTGATGTAAGGTCTGTTTGTCGTCGATTGAAAATCAAGGCATATGATGTTTATAAGTCTACATTCTGCACTTGGTACGACATTTGTGAGTTTCTAGTTGCTTTTTCGTGCATTTACGACAAAATGGCATAATTGATGAAAATAAGATAGCAAGAATGAAACAATGATGGGAAATGATTGTGTAATACATTTTCTTATTAATCGTATTATTAGTTTTTGAGAAGCAAGACGAGTTTGGCTTGTACTTAAAAAATGCCATATGGAGTATGTTCGCTCATGACAGTGAAGACATCCAGTTCTTTCTTGAATCAATGAGCTTTTAAATTATCGAAAAATGTTGTTATTAAATATTGAGTAATCAAATAATAAAATATTATAAGGTCTAATACGTTAACTTTTTTGTGAATTTTGTCATGGGTAATGCCAAATGATCATTAGTTCTGTCCACATATGAACATGGGTTCTAATATGCTTATTTCTCATTAATTAGCTTTTGAGTCATAAAAATTATGGAAATTCTGATACTTTTCACTAAAATTATTATTCGATTTTTTATGTGCCAACTTTTCAAGTATATTTTAAATTCAACGAACACAAAACTAGTTTTATCAAATACAAAAAGTTTCAAAATATTATTCTGATCATTAGGGCCCGTTGCACACGTGCGAACTTCCTCGTCTTTTTGCCCTTAAAACCAGAAACCGCCATGCATTCCATTCGAAATTCCTCTTTCCCTTCTCCTTCTCAGAGATCGACCGTTCCCAACCGTCAGCAACATTCGCCCAATGGCCCCCCTTCTCCTCCCGATCGCCGCCGCCTTCCTCCTCCTCCTCCCTGTGATCCTCTCCGCCACCGTCGTCGACGACCTCCGTAACTTGCGGCCGCCCCCCGACTTCAACTCCACCATCACCGGCAACTGCCTCCGAAACCCTTCCCTCCGGTATTGCGGCAACTCCCGCCCTCTGGGGGGCCTCGACGAGATCTTCAAGTTCACCGTTGTCGCAAGTCACCTCTGCAACGAGTCCCGCAATCCCAATTGCGTCGAGTCCTTCGACAAGATCGACCTTCGGGGCCGCCCTAAGATCGCACCGCTCTATCTGTCCTTCGACTTCTTCTGGAAGTACTGCCCCCTATCGATTCAGTCCATTGATTTCTCGAACAACTCCCTGAGGGGCGAGTTCCCGACCAGTGTTCTGGCCTGCGCACAGGTTGGGGCCCTCGATTTCAGCCACAACGAGCTTTCAGGCGATTTTCCGATCGAGATGCTGGCTTCGCTGGTCAACCTGATCGTCCTCAACCTTTCATACAATCACTTCTCGGAGTTTAAACTGTCCGAGAGCCTAGTCTTCAGGCGGTTCAATTCAAGTAATTTTGTCCACTCGGGCCTCATTCCGAACAAACAGAGTTTCGCGGTCAAGGCAACGTTTCTGATGATCGGCTTGCCACTTATGGTGATTTTACTTGTGGGTTTCGTGGCTATGCTGTGTTTTAGAAGGCGTAATCTATCATTGGAATCTCGACAACCAAGACATCACTTCACTACATCGATGCTTAATGCGGCGACAAGGGGATTCTCATGTGAAAACTTAGAGGGGAAAAGTGATGGAGTAGATATTTACAGAGGAATTCTGAGAGATTGTACTCAAGCGAGGATCGAGATATACTGGAGTGACATTTCTACGGAAAGCATGAGAAAATTCGTCGAAGAGTGTGAGGTCTTGGTCCAATTGCGCCACAAGAACCTTGTGCGAGTATTCGGTTGGTGCAATGACCGGGAAATGAGAGCGATCGTGATGGAATGGACTGACGGAGAGAGCCTAGAGATTTGGTTGACGGAGAGAGCTCCACCGTTGAAGCACAGGTTGAAGGTATTGGTTGGAGTCACGGAAGGCATGTGTTACTTGCATGAGTTGTGGCCTCAAGTGGGCTATGATCTCCGGACCAGCAGTATTATCTTGTCTAGAAATCTTGAGCCGCTGATTTCACGGTTCGAATTCAACAGTCGAAACAGCATCTCGAAGAGTAAGTTCATTTGTGTCTCCACTTGCATTTTTCCTTTCATGTTGTTTAGCAGATTGCAAAAAATTTGACTCTCATTTGGTCTTTTTTAATTAGACAAACACAAGTTTGGAGTGCTTTTGTTGGAGATGATCACAGACAGAGGGAAGATGGGAGACATTGAGGTGGGCGAGGCCGGTTTTATCGAGCACATCCGATTGAATTTCCCTGCAAATTCGCAGAATTTGTTGGATGAGAGAATCATGATTGGTAGTGCTACCATTGAACAAGCTCGGCAGGTCATTGAGATCGGGTTAGCATGCATCGACCACTCGGCTAACGAGCAGCAGAAGATGGATTGGATACGTCTTATCCTGCTGAGAATCTACAGAGCATGCCATGTTAATGGATCTCCTAACCATGGACGATTCAGCGGAGATAGGGACAAGAGTCATAAGCACGGTCAATGAAGACGAACTCGCTAGGAGACCCGGGTTTCACTAGCCATAGAGAAGTTCGATTGAATTGGTTTACTCTTTTCAATGTACATCATCATGCCATAGACAAAGCACTTAACGTTCTAGTTTGTAGGAAACTCGTCAATCTACTTGCTTTTACAGTTTCCTCAACTTCACTTTCTTGGAATGATGCCTGGCTGAGATGGATACGCGTAAATTCACGTTGAACAACTCAGAGTAGTTACGCTATATCTGTAATTTATGACGGTGAAAAATGTCCAGCCAGCCAGCAATTCTTCCAACTGGAGTGAGAAGAATTACTGTATTTTTCTCCAAGTTGGAGATTCGTGTTTGCAAGTGTGTATGCAAAATGCATTGTCACGGCTACTGCACATGCAACATGCAAAGTTGGATTCGAATATTATGAGAAAATGATATGACATGGCGACATCTAAATGCAACATGATGGGGCAAACTCAAATGCAAACATGACGAGAAAATAACATGGCATGATAATATTCACATGCGATATGACATAATAGAGTTGAGACTACAATTTGATTAGAAAATAACACAATATAGTAATAATCACATGCAACATGACATGACATATTCACAATTCAAATTGACAAGAAAGATGACATGACATTACGAATTTGGAATTTGAACGCAATGAGAAAATGACATAACATGCAAGTCACATGGAACATGTCATTTCAAATTCACCGTCCAAATATGACAAGGAAAATAATGTAACATGGTAATTTTTACAAGTAACATGACATGATGAATTTGTAATTTAGTTAACATGGCATGGTATAATCACATGAAACACAAGATGACAAATTCAATTGCGGAGTATCACTGGGAAAAGATAACATTGCATGGCCAAAATGATGAGAAAATGACATGACATGGTAATAATCACATACAAAATGATATGACAACTCATGATCTAATATGAGGAGAATGAGAACAACTACAATAGGAGTGTCATAACTTTCTATGATACTCGCTTAAGTACCATAGCTTTTTTTTTTTTTTTTTTTTGCTCACTTAAAAGTCACATTGAAGTAAAATCAATCATTTGAGTGTCATTCCTAACAAATCATCCTACGTGATTTTTTTTTATTAATTTCTCATTTTAACGTGGATTTATTTTTTTTTTTATTAATTGTCCACATTAACGCCGGCAATGGTATGTAGGACAACCAGAGTCCACGTCAAATATCCCGATGAGACAAATCGCCGATGGCACTTAAGAACTTGTGCCAAATAGTGTACATATGTATTCTTTTATTTCCAAAACAAAAACAAAAACAAAAAAACAAAAAAAGAAATTCATTTGGTAACTTTTTTGTTCCCGAAAACAAATTTATCCCGAAAATAGATTTGGAGCAGAATCAAAAAGTAAAATAATGTTGCTTCTTTATTCCCTATAATAACTCCAGAATCAAGCCCAGTCTTCATGGATCATCCTCCGTGCTTGTGCGTTGCAAACTTCCGGGCTGTAACAATTGTCTATAATTATATAGTTATGCCACTACTAAAGATTTTATTTTCCTTTTTTCTCTTCACCCTTTAAGGTTTTTGGTGAGATAGAAAAAGGTTTTGAATATTTGCATCACAGAAAGCATAGTTTGGATTTTTTTTTTTTTTTTTTATGGTATTTGTCCCGAAGGACAGGAAAACACCTACAAGAAAGAAAAGGAGGGAAAGAAAGAAAGACTGAAAAAAGAAGAAAAGGAAAGAGGGCTTTTGTACATACATGCCATGGAGTCTCACCAAGCAAGATTTACTTCGTTTTGCAAAGCCTGGTAAGTGTTCACACTGTGACATCCTGATTTTCGAGTCTGATTTCGATGAGATGAAATGAGCTTTTCATTGACGCACTTATCGCCTTATTCTCTGAGAGAGCCTCTCATGAGATAACTAGCCTATCGGATGAAACTATTAAGGGATTTTAACATAATAGACTTGAGAATTTGACTAGAAATCGATTGCTCGACCGTGTTAATCTACAAGGGCCATTACGGCACTGTCAGAAATCGATCAGAGACCAAAGATTGGTCGATTTGATTGAGATATGTGATCAGAGTGTGGGTGATTCCACCTGATTGCAAAATACTCATTAATTAGCACTAGACCGATTTTTCTATCGTTTTAGTACCCGGTGCCCGTAATTGAAATCTCGAGATTTTCATGACGACTGATGGTCTTCAATGTGTCAAAGATGTATAATGTGACTCAAGATAAATCAATCATGGGTTAATTGTACCAAAAATTCCTAAAAGTTATCCGGTAGACTAGGTCACGCTAAAAGCGCGCTGAATTGAAATTAACCACGAACTTGAACCCGATTTCAGAAATTGAAAGTTCTGTCGTGTCACGATCTATTTTAGGAATGTCGACTCTTCCTCCGAAGATTTTTCGGAGATTCCAAGATTTTTTTGGAAAACTGTTTTGGACGTTGCAGAAAATTAACGAAAATTTGGATCGGCCGAATTGAAGAGATTTTTGACTTACAAACTGAGCTATATGGCGAAGGGGACCTATAGAAATTATGTGAGATTTTTCTTCATTGAAATTGGACCTCAATTTGAGAAATTGAGTGAAGAAATTAATCCTAAAGTGGTGAAATTCGAATCTTCAGATGTGGTGTGCAACTTTGGTAACAATTTGGATAATTGTGTAATTATACTTCAAAAAAAGAGTTGGGGGACAATAAAGGATAAACATGAAGACTTTAGAGATCAATTCATGATTAATTTGAGATATTTTTGGCTTGGCTTTTCGTTCCTCTCTTCTTTGATCCTTCCTCCGCACGCCTCACCCATTCCCTCATCTCCTTCGGCTCTCTCTCTATTGCATTCGACTCCCCCCCCTCTCAACCGAACATCTCTCTCTCTTCTTTGCTTCTGGTTTTGTTTCCTTTCATTTCCTCTTTTTATTTGTTCTTCGTTGAAGCTGCCATCCACCACCGAATTTGCTTAATCCTTTCTTGTCTGCCGCCTGCAAGCCACCTTCCCTTGTCCCCTGGTCAACAACCAAGCCTTCTTCTCCTCTGTTGTTGACCGAAGCCAGCACACGCCAGCTGAAGACCACCGAAGCCACGAAACAGCTTCCATTCATCCACCGAGCTCCCATCTCTTCACGTGCTGCTGCCTGCCACTCCACGCCGGCGCCGTTTGAAGACCGAGCAAACCAACGCCTCCACGATTTCCATTTGTCCAGCAACCGAATCTACACGTCCCAGCTTCTTCGGTCAAAACCCCAAGTCGAAGCCCTTCCATCGTCGACCGAAGCCGTCCCACGAATTGTCCAGCAAGCTTCGGTCTTTTTCAATTCGTGGATCAGCCGCAACAAAGCCCGCAGCCCATCCAACCTGTTCTCAGCCCAGTTGAAGTCTTCAAGTCCAGCAAGTGTCTTCAGCCCATTGGATTTCAGCCCAGTCCAGCGAAGCCCAACAAGATCAGAAGCCTGCAATTTTAAGGCCCAAGCCCGCAAAGTCAGCCCACTTCAGGCCCGGTCCAATTCAAAAGCAAATCTCACATTTTTCTGAGATTTGTTGGGCCCGTTTTAGGCCCGGCCCAAGTGTTCGCCGACGCCGCCGAAAATTCAGATTTCGGCCGTTATCGCGCTATCGTCGCAGTGAACCGGTTTCCACAATAAACCGGTAAATTTATTTACTAAACTCTTCTTAGTAGGCTAATGACGTCTAAGGAGTGTTTAGATTTATTTAATTAAGAATTAGGTGGTTAGTTAGATTAATTTAGTGATTTAATTATGCAATTATGCATGATAGGTGGTTAGATTAGATTAAGTGAGGCCTAAATAAGTTGTGTTATTTATCTAGAAGGGTTCTGAAATTCTCCGGGTCCACATTGGTATTTAATTTGGTGACTTTGGCCTAGGTTGGCATTTTAGTATTTAAATTGATTTATTTCATTAATTTTTAGAAATTAATTAATTATTAATTATTTTTCCGGAAATTAGACCGGGATAGCTAGTAACCGGAATTTCATGCCGATTGCAATGGTGTGGTTAATTTCTGCAATTGAGTGTTAGTTTGTACAAATTGAGTGTTGATTGGAATTTTGAATATTTAATTCCAAAAATTGTGAATTTCAATATTTATTCAGAAAATCTTGGGTATCGGGTTTTAACACCGAAAATGGATTTTAAGTACTATATCAAATAGTGGGGTTTGAAAAGGAGAGATATCACTTTTAAATTTCGACCGGATCGTGTACCCACACACGACTATTTTCGGGATGTTTTTAATACGAAGAAAACAGGTTAGGATCACCATTTTAATGGAGGCATTTGAACGCAATGCATGGTGTCCTGGGCCGAAATTGATTGATCGTGTGTTGGTTAAAGAGAAACCATCCTAGCATTTAAGTCGAGCGTTACTAAATTCCACTTTCGGGTTACCCATGCATTACAATAGCAGGTCGTAGTAAATTCTAAACCTAAGCTCCTTTGGGACAATCATCTTTGTGATGTAGCCATGCTCTATGGGGAAGAGACGATACTTGGTTATGCCAGTAGACTGTCGGACATGGATGTCGACAGTGTCTTGAATGGCTTAATTAACAATTGGAACGCATGATTGTCTGAGTTTGATGCACCTGATTATGAGACAAAACTGTGTGGCATGGTATGGATCGGGTCATAATGCTTTAGTCTTATAATCGGGACTTCTGTGATGGATTGGGCTGAGACCCCTGCAGTTGATTGAGAAAAGTAAGGGGTTTCATTTGTCGTATGCATAAATTGCATGCATTTGAGATATGAACTGTGCTAACCTGCAGAAAGGAACTGAGGCGAGGTAAGTTCCCTGTTCTAATTGTGTGGTTGTGTGACTAGAGCGCCCTGAAGCGGATTTCTCTCCTAATCGGGGTTTAGTGGGTGGATTTATTGAGACATCATCTTACTGGTTATTGAATAACTATTTTCAGGTCCTTAGAAGGTGGTCATGGAAGACCAAGGTCTCGAAGTCTGAGGAGGAGGAGTATGGAGGATCGGTGGATATGTCCTATCAATATGTCATAGGACAACCTCTTGTGAGAGTCGACTTTTTGTAGGCTTTCAACTAAACTCGTTTTGTGCCTGAATCTTGTTGTTTATAAAAGTGTGCTTTTATGAATTGATATCTTGCTTTTCTATCCCGAGATGATTATTATCAAGGGATTTATTTTCGCTTCCGCATGTGCTTAAAAATCAATGGGTCGGCGACTCATCCTAGGAAGTCGCAAAATTTTATCGACCGGAGAGGGATAGGCACGCGCTCGGGGTTCGGGGCGTGACACACACTTACTTTCATTTAATTGGAGTAAATTTCAAAACCAAGCCTTAATTTTGAATCCTTCAATATTCTTAGTAGATGGGTTAAATATAGGAGTTTTAAGCTAAGAAATATGAGGGATTGATGGATTAGGATTTTGTGGAGTCGGGGGGTTTAACATGAATCAATTTGAAGTAACGGTTTAGTTAGAGTGAAATTTTAGATTTTTGCAAGTGAGCTCTTCAATTGCAGATATATTTAAATAATGGCTTTGGGTATACGATTTGTTGACACGTGGGAGTCATTTTGTTAACTATTAAGTGTAGTTTAATCAAGTCATTGTTATAGTGTTTAGTTGCTTTTGATGTTGATTCTTGTTTAATTGATAGAATTATGAGATCGTTAGCTTGTAGAGCTATGTTGTTTAGTTCAAAAGCAATATGAATGATATAAAGTTTGAGTTACTAAACGAAATTTTTGTTGCATAAAAGTCTGGGTTAGACATCTACTAACTTTTATTTTTTGTAAATAGTTTGGGAAACCTTTTTATGAAATGCATTCCAAAATATTATACATATCAATTTGTAAGTCTAGTTTATGAATAATTTTAAAACGACTTGAGAAATGTATTGCAATGAACAAGGTTTAGATAGATTATCCATTTTAATTTATAAAACCGATTTGTGATATAGATTCTAGATTGGTTTTAGGGATTTTGGAGGATGCGATTGTGGGTCTGTATTGATGCTTAGTGTCTCTGTGAGCCCATTGTGGGGTTTGTAAATATGCATGCTAATTTTAGGATACCCTTATAAACCGGCAACTAATAATATAGGTAGAGACATAACCAAAGGAAATCTTGGTCGCCTATGTCACGGGGCATTATGTGTGATTATGGTTCGATATTTGAACATGAGATTAGTCAACGGATAAGATTGATCAGTGGTTAGGACCATTAATAGTTATTTTGATATTATTGTTAAAATGGATATTTATTATATGAATATAGTTATGTTGAGACAATATATAATTCATTTTAATCTTGCAAGTTTGTTATATTCTAGATTTAGTGTAAATGATTTATGTTTTTGTGTCTTAAACACGCATAATTGATGCTCAATCTGCTTAGAAAATATGTATTACTCATTGGGCTAAGGTTGCTCATTCCATTTGCCTTGCTTGTCTTTTAGGTTTTTCATGTAGCCGCAAGTAGGACAAGAGCATTTACATTTTCGGGAGGACATTTTGATAACGTGATTTTTGGACATGAGTTGTTTATGTATGAGTTTTCTAGGTTTAGTTATTAGTTCGAAATGTACATATTCTTTTATCGATTTCTATTTGCTTCTACGTTCTTCAAATGGAAAGACGACAATGTCATCCTCTTCTTGTTGGTTTGAGGATGTGACACTAGAAGTGTATTTGTAAGACAATTAAAACTTTGCCCTAGAACACTTCCATCCACATCTCTCACCACGAGATTTCCCAAATTCAAGAGCTGTGCAACTGGTTCTCGGGCATGTCCGGGCGAGTTGAGGACTAAATTTTGCTTCTGTTCCCGTTCAAAAGTAAACTTTAAGGTACCCGACGAATCTGTGAGGGGTGGCTCCATTGGCAACCCATACTATGTCCTTGTAGGTTCTTTTGTACGGTATAATGCGATATTGCTTCAGGGGATTTCCAGGGCTGAAGAAGTATACTAAGCTATCGCCATCTTGTCTAGACTGATTTTGTAGTCATGGTACCTCGTCCACATTGAAAATAGGAGCAGTATACAACAAAGAGAAAAGAAGACGACACATGAAAAATATCACTGATGCTTTCATATTTGTTCCCTGGATAGCCAATGGAGACCAAAAGGAGGAGAGATTGCGGAAGAGCGAAGGACTCTTCAAGTGTTTTTAACTTCTTATAAAGTACTGGATATCCCAACATCATTATCGACCGTTTCAGGTCATTGGAAAAATCCACTACTTCTTAGTCATCACGCCAACGACGTCGCCCATCGTAACATTTACTTCACAATCCCTATCTTCCAAGTCCTTGACAATTGTTCACGTTTCTTGACTTAAGATACTTACAACCCAAACTCGTTCAACACCTTCTGATTAGGAAACATTTGACAAACTCAGAAACCTAACCGAAGCAACCATGACCAAAAGACAAGGTTACCTGTATATTTAATCAAGCAATTTCTAGTAATTTAAAGAAAGGGCGCTTTCAAGATTCCCACAATCTCGGGTTAAGTTTTTTAATGGTGAATGCTGGTGATGCACATACGTGCAATCAGATTAGATGGGAAAGTTACCCAAAAAAACCATAAGCCTATTATAATTATAATAATTCAATCATAAATATTTTTATTGGGCTAAATGAGTTGTAAACTTTTTGCATTAGTGTCAATTTAGTCTCTTTAGACAATTTTGGCTAGCTAACACTAACATAGACGCCCCAACCTTTAGGGGTGTGCAAAAGAACCAGGATCCACCCGACCGCCTGGAACCGGACTGGAACCGCCTAGAACCGATGGTTCTTGAGGGAACCAGTCCGGTTCCCAATTCCAATTTATGGGAACTGGTGGGTACCGGTCCGGTTCCCGGTTCCATGGGTGGATCCGTCCATCCCCACCCGGACCGGACCGATTAATTTTTCCATGAGCTACAGCGATCTCTACGGGGGATTGGCTTCTACCCCCCTCCTTCCTCTGTGCAACCATAGCCTTAGGAATCCCATAAAGAACCGACTTTTTATCCCAATATAACAAAGACAAACCTCTCAAAACATAACCAATAAATCACAATATGATCTGAAAACACCAACATGAATTGCGACGACCCTCGAGATCTAAACCCAACAAACCACCCAACGCAACTAGAAACAAGAATGCGATGTATCAAAAGAAGAAGAAGCAAGAAGCAGAGACCCTGAAACGAAAATGAAACCAAGAAAAACTATGCAAAGCAGTCCTATCAGACATCAACGAACTCACGAATGAACTTGCAACAAAAGGGAAAGCTCAGAGAGCAAAAGCTAGAGAGCCTCGCGAGCAGGGTCCTCTAAATTCGTGCAAAACGAGAAGATAAGAGAGAGAGAGAGAGAGAGAGAGAGAGAGAGAGAGAGAGAGAGAGAGAGAGAGAGAGAGAGAGATAGGCAGGGGGAAATGATGGGTTTCTTTCTTCCTTTCCCTTGAGGACTGAGCAACAAGGAAAAGAGAAGAAAGAGACTAGGGATGGATGTCAAAACTACAATACCGAGCTGAAAAACCATAAGCTTTTGCCAAGCTTCAGGGGATGAATCTAAAAGCTCTGCCAATATCTGTAAGGGAGAAGGAGAGAAGGAGAGAGAGGGTAATGTTGAAGGCTGAAGGTGGTGAGTCATGGTTGGAGGGGATGGGATATTGCACTTTGCGGACCGGTTCCATGGAGCCACCCGAGAACCAGACCGGATTGATGGTCGGTTCCCGGGTGGATCCATGCAATAAATGAGTGGATCCCGGTTCTAATTTTTCGGAAACCGGTCCTTAGCGAGCGGTTCCCAGTTCTAGGTCAGGAACTACCCACCCGAACCATGCACACCCCTACCAACCTTAGGCCAATCGCCAAGGTAGTGACTAGCTAAAGGAAGAAAGGAGAGAGAGAGAGAGAGAGAGAAGAGAGAGAGAGAGAGAGAGAGAGAGAGAGAGAGAAGAGAGAGAGAGAGAAAATTAAAAAATTAGAAAAATTAAAAAAATTAAAATATTGTTAAAAATTGTCCATGTTGGTGCCAGTGATATCATGTAGGACAGCTAATATCCATATCAATGCTGCTCGGCCAAAAATTGACCAAATTGATTGAATTGACATAATTACAAAAAGTTTAGGAGTCATTTGGCCAAAAAAATATTTTTGAATTAAATTGGCATAATTACAATAGGTTTTTGAATTTTCCAGTAATTTTCTATATATTAAAACTATGGTGAAGTTGGCTCATCTCAGAGTAGCTGCTCGACCATACTCTTGCATCAGTAAGAATTATCCCGAGTTGATGTTAACTCTTCCCAAACCTCGAAACAACTTATTTTCATAGCAGCGAGTTTCCCAGGTCTTTTAGACTGTTCATTGTATTACCAACTAATGAAAAGTTTGGTTTCCATGTGCACATATTGTGTTTTTCATCAACATTCGTTAATAGAACCAAAATGGTCGGTTTTCAAGGTCGCCAGTTATGGGGCCAAGGTGTTTGAGCTTCCAATTCAAAGTTTAAAATCAGGCTTAGTTCAAGATTCTAGCCATTGAAACGACCAGCCTGGCAGTGCACGCCCCCAGCCCAAACTTCTTCCTATCTTTCCAAGAAACGGGTGAATGTTCCCTCATTTCTATTTAGTGTCAACTAGGACCCTATTTCGTTCAAAGATCGTCCTTACCCAATTTTTTATATGACTTCAACATAGACCAGGTTGACGTGCCAAGTCCATGCCATCATTCTTGAAGAAAAGTGATTTCGATGGTGATAGGGAACTCAATCAGATGGAAATTTGTTCTCTGACGTGGAGACTAAGTACTGAGCTTATGGAAGATACAGAGTTGACGAGATTTTTCTTTTTCGGCCAATGATGCAGAGTTTCTGGGGGAAGTTGCCCTTGTACGGGAACTCTTGGCCTTTGGAATACAAACTTGTAAAAGAGGATTGTCGGAATCTGTGGACTTAAGACATTCCATGTACATTCAAACTGCAGCCAAACGAGAGATGCGGTATTTTCGGGAGAATAGCTAGGGAAGGACATTGAAAAACTTTTACTTCGTTTTCCACATGGGGTGTGAGGTTCACATAAAGAGAAAGAATGCAAGTCATGCCCATGACTCTCTCATCGAGCAGATAACACTGTCATGGTCATTTCGTTTGGTTGACTTTGTGAAGTGTTTTCTTGGAGTAGATTCCTTTCATTGAAAAACCCCGGCTCTTTCGGAAGAGGCAATTCGATGTCGCTTCCCAGCATCATAACCACCGTGGACATACTCGGCCTATCATTGGGGCATCGCTGCACGCACAATAGGCCGATATGAATAGAGCGTAATGCTTCAGAAGTACTGTACGAATTCTGGACCAACTTATCGAGCAACTGCATGGACCTGCCTTCTGTGAACAGTCTCCAGGCCTGACCACATTGAAACCAACCATTAGGGGAAATTCTTGTGGCTGGAAGGCGAACAGTATTACAAACTTACATGTCCGAGGAGATTATGATCGTGGTCTGGATGATGAAACCCTCTGTTTCTCTTCCCGCTTACAATCTCAAGCACCAATACACCATAGCTAAAGACATCAGATTTTGTTGAGAAAAGTCCATCAAGAGCATACTCTGGAGACATGTAACCACTACAGAAATTGATTTATTGAAACCATCAGTTTAAAAGTGAATAGAGCACAGAGGACATCACTGCACTAAAAGTACTTACTATGTTCCAACCACTCTGTTAGTATTTGCCTGTGTCTCATTCCCTGTGAAGCTTTTAGCCAAGCCAAAATCAGAGATCTTAGGGTTCATTTCACAATCTAACAATACATTGCTAGCTTTTATATCTCTGTGAATAATCCTGAGTCTGGAATCTTGATGAAGGTAAAGAAGCCCCCTAGCAATTCCATTGATGATGTTGAAACGAGCTGACCAGTCCAGTTGCTCCCTCTGCGTTGGATCTGTCAAAAGTTCATGTCACATTAGTAAACTCTGCACGGTTTGTAACTTACAAGGAGTAAGGCATCAATTTAGTCATTTGCTAATTTGCTACTTTAGTGACAGTATTTTGGAGCTTTCACAAAATTCATGCTTCTAAGGAATTGAGAAAGTAAGCAAACCAAAGAGAAATGAGTCCAAGCTCCTGTTGGGCACGAATTCATAGATCAAAAGATTTTCTTCCTCAATGCAACATCCTAGAAGCTTCACTAGGTTCCGGTGCTGCAGCTTGGAAACATATAGAACTTCATTTTTAAACTCATGGAGCCCTTGTCTTGAGTTCTTTGACAGCATCTTCGCAGCAATTTCTTGACCACCCTTCAACACGCCCTGCATATGGTCAACTTGTTTAGTGAAAAATAATTCCTTGCCTACTCCTTTTCTCACTAGAATTCCACTCAAAGTAACTAAACATTTTGGGATCAAGTTATTCAGCCTTGGAATATTTCTTAAACAAATTATGCAAATGCAACAGCGAGGCAGTACTTTACAATCCTCAAATTGCAACAACGTCCTCGAGAATAGCATGCACAATTTTAGTACCTTGTAGACAGGTCCAAAACCACCTTCTCCAAGCTTATTGTCCGACGAAAAGTAATTGGTAGCAATAGCTACTGTAGACAAGTCAAATAGTGGCAACTCAAGATCTTCCTTCTGGTTTTCACAGTTGTCTCCTGATTCAAAACTGTCCCTTTTAGCTGGAGCACAAATTATATGAAATTGATTTGCAGATATCTCTGGGTGGCTTCTGCATTAATTCAGATTTCCTTCAATCATGATGCTACAAAGGCATGCTAATTGCTAATTATGAAAGCATTGAATTGCGAACATATTAGGATAATATGGTCGTGATTGCTAGTGGTTTGTCATTGTTTCGCACATCTGACACTGACACACAAATGCATTGAACAATTTGGTTGAGACTGACTGACTTTGTCAGTTCATCATGGATTCTTTTAGTGACCTCTCATTGGTGATGAGGAACAGTAAGATAAAATAAATAGAAAACTTTATAACTGTTGGGCTTGGTGAGGATGAATGCTGAATCTGACCTGAATGCAGAATCCCCTCTAATGATAGTCTATTTGAAAATAAACTTCACTTCTACAAGAGGGTGACGAATGTAATGAACTAGAGACAAGAAATTCTTGTCCTCAATAATAGAATAAGTACTGGAAGGTCTTGTAAAATACCTACTTGTAAGTGACGAAATGACTAATGTAAAAACTGGGAATGATGAGAACCAGAATACAAAATCTGCGAGTGCTGTATCATAAAGTACGGTTCACCTTCAGGAAGCTTCATTTTCTTCTTCTTCCATTGTAGAACACAGATGGTGAGAACCAGAATGAGGAAAACAGACCCGAAAGAAACTGCCAAGCCCATGACCAGCTCATGCTTCTTTTGGTGTGACGGTAGTAAAGCTAAAAGAAGAAGCAGGAGCACACAGGATCAGGAGCAAGAACTAGGTATCACCGATATTGCACTTCTCTAAGCTCTCCCTCAAAGATGGGTGTCCATTTTTCTCTTCAGTATCTAGCAAATTCATGTCTATAATAAATGAATACCTGATTCTGATGCAGCCATCCGGATGTAGAGGTCCTGCCCGTAGTCGCTGAACTCTCTAATGTCAATCAGATCGTCGAACCACAGCAAGCAACCACTTCCTCCATCTCGGATGTCTAAGTTCGAATAAGCCATACAGGAACAATTTTTTATGCAAACTACTTCGCAATCTTGAAGATTCATGCTCTCGTTAAACCAGGAGGACCGAGTATCTGGCAATTTCAACCAAGAATACTTCACAAATATGTCCTTTTCACAATCCAAATGATTTCTCCTCACACACCCATTTGACCAATCCAAAATATCCCATTCTCGAGAAAACTGGGGCACAAAGCCTTCCAAGCACCTACACTTTGGGGAAAAATCGATCCTACAGGTACCATAGGCACCACATGATGCATAGTTGTCACATTGGTCCATTGACGTAGTGAGGTAAAGCGTCCAACCCCGCGTTCGGTCAATCCAAGTGAATCGCTCTACCATGCCATTGGGCATCAAAATCATCCTGGAAAGGACCGAGCTGTTGAGGAGCTCATATTGGTAGTACATCTCTTCCTCATTTAACACAAATTCATACCTGTAGTATGGGTTTGGATTCAAATTAGGTGTGCCACTCCATCGAAGACCATTCCATGGTCCTGACCTGAACTTGATGTCAGAACCCTGCTTCACTACGAGTTGTGGGTAGCCATTCGGATCAAGTTGATACGTGAAGTCGCCTGGAGAAGGATCGTCAGTGCTCTTCCATGATAAAAAATAACGATTGAAGCCTGAGGTTCTATTCCATCCTATCTTCATACCGGCTAGAAATGTATCTGTAGGATAGTCAAAACTCTGCCACAGGAAATTATCGGGATCACTGCCATCTGCATCTCTCACAACAAAATTTCCTGAATCCAAGAGCTGTGCAACTGGATTACACACCGGTATCGGAGAGTTTGACGACCAGATATCACTTCCATTCCCATCAAGAAGGACAAGACTTCCGCGGCTAGTAACCCTCAAGGTACCTGATGCGTCCGCAAGGGGTGCGACTCTATTTGCAACCCACACTATTGTCGTTTTGGCTATTTTCTTGTACCATATCCCCAGGTATCGCTGTGGGGAATCGCCCGCACTGAAGAACCCCAGCTCAAATGTCCCACCAGCAGAAAGTAGGTTCTCGCCGTCTCGAATCGACTGATTTGTTGCTATGGTATCTAGTGCATTGGAAAGAAAGGCATTACAAGAGAAGAGAACAAGACACATGGAAAGTGCCACAAAAGCTTTCATACTGCTCGAAGCAGTCAAGTTCTCAAAATCAGCGAATCTGCTGAGTGAGCTAAGGAGACGGAAAAAAGGGAGAAGAGAGATCACATGAAGAATGAAGACCCCTGCAATCTCAAGGCTGATTTGGAGCCACAGGCTTTTTCCGTGAACTGGTAAGAAGTCATCGGAAAAGGCCACTAAGTTCCAAGTCAGTGCCCCAATAAGACTGCCAATCGTGACATCTACATCAACAATCCCTAAAATTGAACACGCTATTGACTTAGACTAATTCCAACTCCCCATTGATTGCCAATCCTAACTCATTGAAAATCTCATAATCTTTTTTGCGCAACATAAATCTTTAAATCTTTAAATAAATTCACAACAAAATGCATTTGAATTATGAAAGAAGAACAAAGATAAATACGACACGTCCATCCAGAACATGAATAATTAATAAAAATTTAAAAAAAAGAGCAAAGAAAGAAAATATTAAAAGTTTAATGATTTTGGTTTTTTTTTTTTCACTTTTACACTACAGATGTAAGAATGAGATTGAGCTCCCATCATTACGCGATTGCCTGAACTTTTAGGGCGTATTTAACAACCACTCTATTTCCAAGAACAATTTTATCTCAAAAATGATTTTTTTTTATTCTATTCTCGTGAACAATTTCTGAGTTTTTGAGTTTGCGCATGATAAAATTTATACTTCTCTATTTCTCTGTTTCTTTATTCTCCGGAATAGGTTTGGAACAGAAATCCGTTTGGTAACGCAATTTGATTTTTCTATTTCTGAAATAGATTTCTATTCCAGAAATTAATTTGAAGAAGAAATCAGAAGCTAAAATTTTTAACTTCTCAATTTCTGAAATAGAAATTGAGAAATCAATTTCTAGCTAAAAATTAATTTCTATTCCAAAAATTTTGCCATGCGCACCCTGAATGCGCTTGGCAATTGTCCAAAATTTCTATTCCCAGGATGGAAATGCATTTTGTAAGATTCTTAAATTTTTTTATTTCTTTTAATTTTTAATTATTTTATTATATTTTTCTCTTTTTTTCTTTTTTTTTTTCCTTTTCCTTCTTCTTCCTCCTTTTTGTGGTCAACAATGGCCGGTTACCTGCTGGGAAGAAGAAGAAGAGAGATGGAGAAAAGAAAAAAGAAGAAAAATAAGACTTGATTCTAGGAATTGTTCTCAAGAATAAGAAGCCGTCGCGACCTAATTTTTGGGTGCACCACCTAAAACTAGGTTAATGGACTGCTAAGCTTTTAAACTTAGCTCGGGCTCTCCCAAGCCCGTACCAATTCGCGACTTAAATCCAAATTTTTAAATATGCAAGATTATTAACTAGGAGTCGCCACTAATCGGTTTATGGTAGGTCGATTAGACACCTAAGTAAAATAAAGGGAGATTTATTTTACTCCTACGAACAGAAGAGACTAAGGGTACGGGGACTTAGTTACACTAGAATTTTCTAACGCCCTTTCGCACCATTTCTTTTAATTTTCAAAATGTTTTCGCAGCACTTGGATTTATTTTAAGCTAAATCATTATCATGCAAATGTGGTGGCCACACGGGTGTTCATCCATTATTAAAACATTCAAATAAATTGCATCACACAAAGCAAGCAAACAACTTTTTTGGATTTTCTTAAAAATTAGGATTCTTTTATTAAAAATGCATTTTAAAACTAAACGACTTAATTTTATTAATGTGCAAATTCTAATTAAATGGGCCTATTATGCAAACTACTTAACATGCACCTCATGACCTAGTTTTACTAATTAACAAATTCTGATTAAATGGTCTTATTATGTGAACTAGTTAACATGCACCTAGACTTTTGTATTTTTTATTGAAATTCAGAATTTATAAAGATCCTAATTAATCTATCTAAGAAGGGATAATTTTCTAATTTATTCTAGGGATTAAATTTGACTTAAACCCTATCCTATCTTAGAAAACTATTTTTTTTATTTTAAAAAGAGGATGAGAATATGAAAATGTGCCAATTATATCTAAGACTCTAAAAAAGGCTATTTAAGTCTAATCCTAACTTTTTTTTAAAAATATATATATATTTATATCTAAAAATGCAGTCCTAGAAATATTATCTGAAAATGCAATCCTAGAAATATAATCCTAAAAATTTGATTAATTAAACCTACGTGTCTATTATATTAAACCCTAATGTCTTATATGCTCATGCAATTTTTTTGAATATTTTGATTTTTTTTATTTTTTAGTTTCTTTTTGTTTTTTTTAAGCTGAATAATTGTTAAATTAAGGTTAAATCTGAACAATTAATATAATCACTAAACAAAGGATCAAAATAATTGAAAAAATAACCCGTCGTCTCACAAAGGTTAAATTAACAATTATTCTAACCCTAATCATCACAACAACTCAAAATAATTAAAAAAATCTAGTCCGAAGTCTTACGGACCAAATTAAATAATTATTATGATTTAACAATTGAGATTCTACCAAAAAGCCCAAAAATTAAAAATAATTAGAAAAATGATCCGATATCTCTCGAATCAAATTAATAATTATATTAATTTTGGACAAAATCCACACGGATAATGCCTACAAAATTCACAAAGACTAACATCCGATATTACAACTTAAATAGCTAAACTAAAAAAAAAAATGCTATCAAACAAAATAAATAGAAAAATAACATGAAAAATAAAAAAATAAAAAAAATAAGCCACCTAAAACGGGGAAGAGGCAACGTGATTGGTGAGAGACCAGCAGCGTCGATGGGCGAGTGGGCGCGGTGGTGGCGTCGGTGCTGCCGGGCGGAGGTTGGTAGAGACCGGCGGAGGTGGGTCGCGTACCGGCGTGGGTGAGCAGCGGGCAAGGCAGCGTCTGGTCGCTGAGGCGCGGCGTCGGGCTCTAGTGGTGTTGCTCGGTTGCAGCGGCGTCACAGATGGTGGAGTGGAGGCAGCGGCGTCGGCGAGGGCAGGAGCGCGGTCGTAAGGTGGCAGCGTCGGCCGCGGCGCGAGGCTCGGTTGTCGGATCGCCTGGCGTTCGACGCGGGGGTGGACGGCGGTAGTCGCGCGGTGAGGCGGAGGAGCTCTGGGCAGTCACGGATGGAGCTGGGTTGCTGCGGAGGTGCAGCGCGGAGGTGCGGCATGGGCAGCAAATCGCGGGTGAGGCGTGGTGGCGAGCGGAGACGCGGCAGAGGCTCGGCGAGGGGGCCTCGCGGAGTGGCAGTGGCTGGCAGAGGGGGATGCTGGCGTTCGGAGGCGCGGCGGGGAGGTGGTGAGGCGCGGCGCGGCTCGGCCAGCAGACGGACAGCGGATACGCCGAGGAAGAAGAACAGTACTCTCCCCTTTTTGTTTTTGATTTTCTCTCTCTTTCCTCTCACTAGAGGTGTTAAAATGGGTCACAAACCCATTTATGACCCATTTAAATCTTAAATGGGTCATAAATTGGTCACTTGTTTATAACAAAAGATAGTTAAATGGGTTTCACAATTAAAGGTTTAAGATAGGTGTGTCTTAAATGGGTTTTTAAATGGGTTATGTTGAAAACTCATCTTTAACAAAAACATTATAATTCCTCCATTTTCTCTTCAACTTTATAAAAATCGAAATTATCATTTTTTTATTTTTATTTTCTCTTTTCTTTTTCTTTCTTCTTTTTTTTTTCTTTTTTTTTTTTTATTTCTCCTTCCTCCTTCCGGTCGCCGGCACGGCGACAACCGGCGACCGGGGCGAGCCTCGAGCTCGCCGGCGTCCCGAGCGAGCTCGAGCTCGTCGGATCCGGGCGAGGCGGAGGCCTCGCCGACGCCGGCAAGGCTCGAGCCTCGCCGATCGGGGCGAGACTCGAGCTCGCCGGCGTCGGCCGAGCTCGAGCCTTGCCGATCCGGCGAGCCTCAAGCTCGCCGGTGTCGGGTGAGGCTCGAGCTCGCCGACACTGGCGAGCCTTGAGCTCACCAGATCTGGCGAGGCGGAGGCCTCGCCGGCGTCGCCGAGCTCGAGGCTCGCCAGATCTGGCGAGATTCGAGCTCGCCGGCGTTGTGAGGCTCGAGCCTCGCCGATCCGGGCGAGCCTCGAGCTCCGGCGTCGGGCGAGGCTCGAGCTTTGCCGATCCGGTGAGCTCCGGCTCGAGGCTCGCTGTGGCCGGCCGTCATCGTGGTCGGCGGCCGGCCAAAGAAGAAGAAGAAGGAGAAGAAAAAAGAGAAAAAGAAAATTATATTTTAAAAATAAAATGAAAATAATTAAAAATTTAATTTTTTTAAAAAAATAATTAAATTTCGATTTTTTAAAATAATTATTTTAAAATTTATAAAAATTGTCCATTAAATTTATATTGTATAAAACTATTTTAGCAATACAATTTTTTAAAAAATAATATATATATATAAAAGCTTGGAAGTATTTTAATAATATAATCTTTAAAAAAAACATAGGAATAAGTTTTTCTAAATTTATTAAATATGAAAATATTTTATTAATATGAGTTGGGTCGGGTCGGGTATGGGTTGGGTATGGGTCGGGTCGGGTTTGGGTCGAAAAATTTACATTAAACATAAATGGGTCGCATAAATGGGTTAATGGGTCAATTTGGATCGGATCATTAATGACCGACCCAAACCCAACCTGACCCACTCGTTTAACAGCTCTACCTCTCACTCACCTGTCGCACGTCCTCTCACTTTCGCCGAATTTTCCTTGCACTTCTTTATTTTTTTTTTGAACGAATTCTTTTCACGAATTTTTTCCTCAACTCTCATCCCCACTCGCACGTCCCTCTCTCTCTGGCGTACTTTCTCTGCTGACTTTTGACTATTATTTTTGAACTCAAAAACCGTAGGAGAAAAGTCCCCCTGACATGAAAAAAAAATTTCCGATTTTTTTTTAATTCGCCCTCTGCACGATTTTTTTCGCACGAATTTTTCTCTACGATTTTTTTCAAGTCCCTTGAATACTGTGCAGTCAAACCCTTTTATAGTGATTTCGATCGGTCGCTTTCTATGGAAAATTTTAAACTTCCATCTTCTATTGTATTAAATCATGGACGCAAATCGGAGCATGATTTCGCAATCAACTCGATTTTGCATCGATTCCTTCCATTTTATTAAAATCATTGCCATTTGTTCATCTGATTTTAAAATTGTTGCTGCATTTAACAAAATCCGGACATCCATCAGAATTCCATATTTCCTTGCATACTTCAATCAAATCAATTTCCCCCATTTTCATTTTTTTTTCCTTTTTATTTGTTCAAAATGCAATTTTATTTTTCCAAAATTAGGTGTCAACGAAGCAATTTTTTTCTACTTCTTGATTTTGTTTCAAATCTATTTCTGGGAACAAAAATAATGGATTTTAACAAAAAATTTACCAAACGGATTTTTGTTATTTTTTTGTTCAAAGGAATGAAAGAATAGAATCAGACACTATTTAAAGTAAAAAACAAACAAGCCCTTATTGGCTAGTTGGAGGACTATTTTTACCCCTCTTTTAACTTGCCTTTTTAAAAGTGTAATATTGCGGTATTGACTAGTCAACTAGTTAAAAAGCAAAAACAAAATGAAAACGCAAAGAGAAGAAATGCAAAGATGAGGAAAAGTTCAAACTCGACAAGCCGAATTAACTACATTTTGCAGTGTTTGGTAATAATTCAAGTCCTTAGGTTATGTTTGGTCGTCTAGATTTCTAATTAGGATATCATTGAATATGATAGGATATAAAATCCTGGGATTTTTCTATATCCTATCTACCTTGTTTGGTGAATTACAATATTAAAGTTAGATATATTCACATCATATCATATACATTTTTTTTTAAATATGAACGGCATATCATTGTAAATGAACTTAAAAGTTTATAAACTTAGATGGTGAAAATCTCCTTGACACTATTCCTTAATTTTTTTATTTTCTTTTTCCTATTTTTTAAATTATTTTCTTTATTATTTTTTTCCCCTTTCTCATTCTTTAATTAAATTTAATCAAATAGTAAACTATACTAACATACCTAAAAGGGAAAATATCATAAATGGTCCCTGAACTTTCATCTAATGTTCAATTTCATCCCGGAGCTTTCAATTTGCTCAATTTGGTCCCTGAACTTTCATCTAATGTTCCATCTAGTCCCTAACTATTTGAAAATTGACTAATTTCCTTTTTTTATACCAAATTTTTTTTTATAAATTAAAAAATACCAAACTGGTTTTTTTTTTTTTTTTTGGATTGAAAAAATACCACATTTATGCAAAGTAATAAAGGTCAATATTTCTTTCCTTTCTCCATATTAAAATCAAATGGAAAAAGGGACAGTAATAATAAACAAAGGTAAATTTTGCATTTTGATTTGTTTTTTGTATATGCAAATTACTTGAATAATGTATAAAAGCCCATCAATCGATTTTTCCCTTTTCGGTGAAGTCCATAAAAAAAATCGATTGATGGGCTTTTGTACATTTCATTCAAGTAATTTGCACATACAAAAAAGAAATCAAAATGCAAGACTCACCTTTGTTTATTATTACTGTCCCTTTTTCTTTTTTTTTAATAAGGAGAAAGGAAAGAAATATTGACCTTTATTACTTTGCATAAATGTGGTATTTTTTTTTACCAAAAAAAAAACCCAGTTTGGTATTTTTTTTAATTTATAGAAAAAAAAAAGCAGTTTGGTATTAAAAAAAAGGGAAATTGGTCAATTTTCAAATAGTTATGGACTAAATGGAACATTAGATGAAAGTTCAGAGACCAAATTGAGCAAATCGAAAGCTCGGGGATGAAATTGAACATTAGATGAAAGTTTAGGGATCGTTTGTGACATTTTCCCTACCTAAAATACAAAAATACCTAAAATATATATAATAAATATAAATATATAATTTATAGATTGAATGTTTGTTATAAGATAGAATTAAAGTTGAATATATAAATTAAAATAAGATTAAATTAAAAATAATTTTAATTTTTAATTTCTTAAATTAGAATTCAAATATTATTTATATTGAAATATAATTTTAATTTGTTAATTTAAGAAATTTTTTATTTAAGAAAAATAACTTTCCTATTATAAACATTAGAAATCATATACATTTTTATCCAACCTCCCCCATGAGATAAGTTTATACAGTCTATATCTCCATTCTATCTGATTTTATCCTATCCTAAGCAAGCACCAAACATAGAATAAGATAAATCATATCTAATCCTGAATTTTATCATGACTGCCAAACGCAGCCTTATATCTTTTGTTTTTATCATATCCTAAGCAAGCACTAAACATAGAATAAAATAAATCATATCTTATCCTAAATTTTATCATAACTACCAAATGCAGCTTTATATCTTTTGTCCTTATCCTATCTAAGCAAGCACCAAACGTACGATATGATAAATCATAACTTATCCTGAATTTTATCCTGATTGCCAAACACAGCCTTCTATCTTTTGTTCAAAATGAGAAATTGCACGAGAGAGAGAGAGAGAGAGAGAGAGAGAGAGAGAGAGAGAGAGAGTTTAGGAAGCTATCCCAACAAAGGATCCATGCCCTTTTTTCTTTTTAAAAATTTTCTTGATTTTGTTGGAATTTGTGGCGAACCCTCTACTGGTCTCTAGACCATCTTCAAATGGCCGGTAGTGAAGTTGGAATGCTAGCAATAAGAAAAATATGTGTTGGAAATGGTATGTATTAATTGGAGAATAGTAACAATTCGAACAATATCGAATCAACGCAGCGGAATAAAATAATTTCTCCTTTTGTGTAAACCTAATAGGAATCGATATAATAGAGTAAAATAAATACCAAGCACGCAAACACAAGACGATTTTTTTACATGGAAAACCTCCTCGATGTGAGGAGATCAAAAACCACGGAAATTGGAGTCCACCCGAAATTCTTCACTATCAACAAAATTGGGTGAACAATATTTTTCTGTAGCAAATACTAGAGGTACATAACAGCAAAAACCTCAAGAACATAATTCTTGGCAATACACATGAATTTCACAAGAGATCAAGGATAAATCTGACAAAAAACACAAGTTTTGATCAATCCACGAAAAACCTGATGTAGGGAACTTCAAACGAAAATCAAACCGTTCAGATTCGAGAAAATTGCGTCACGAACATGCTGACAAAATTTTAGCTCAATCAGACCACAAATTGATCTCCGATTCCAGCTTGATGTAAATCAGATATTGCTCCAACCCCAGATTTTCTGCTTTATCTTTTTTCTTATCACTATTTCCTTTTGTGGCTACCACTTTATAAAGATAGTGAGAAATCATATTTCTCTATATAATTTATCATATTGACTCAAGCCCTTTTTTGGCTTGCAACTCATTAGACTTCCTCAACATATGAGTGAACTTAGCTAATATGTAAAACTATTTCCTACGTTTCGGTGTAGATATAACTTATCTTAGTAAGCCTTCGTGAAGGTTGAAACTCAAGTTAGTAAGCCTTCGTGAATGTTGAAACTCGAGTTCTAATTCAAAGTCTCACAACTGGTTGACTAATGCTCAATCTTATTGAGAAAGTACACAATGATTACAACATTAATAAATAAGAGAAATCCCATAGACGACTATCTAGGTATCAATCCCTCCAAACCCCAAAATTTCTTCCCACTAATAAAATAGCATGCAATAACATCATAATCATATCAATATTTATAGTCATATCGTATAGATTATTGATTAATTTCATCCGGGGGGCACTATTGGCACGCTGTGAAGCACCACCGTCTCCACCGTGAGGCCCGGCCCAAACCCAAAAAGGACGCCCCACTCCAACCCTTCGCCGGTGGTCGCGAGTCCTTCCTCGACCGACTTCCTCCGCATCTCATCAAGGACGAAAAAGACAGACGCGCTCGACATGTTCCCGTACTCTCTAAGCACGTGCCTCACGGCTCGGAGCCTCTCCTTTCTCAACCCTAGCTTGGCCTCGATTCGGTTGAGTATAGCCGGGCCACCCGGATGAGGCACCCAGAAGATGGAGTTCCAGTCGGTTATGCCGAGAGAATCGAACGCCTCATTCAAGCTCTTCTCGATGTTGCTTGCGATCAATAGGGGACCCTGTCGGATAAGACTAAGGTGAGCCCCACGTCACGCACTTGGCTCTCGATGGTGCTCTCTGAGTTTGGCAAAACGGTCTCCGCAGTCCACACGAGTTGGAATATGGGCTGCTCGGATGGGATCTCCGGATCGGAGCCTATGATGAGCGCCGCGGCGCCGTCCCCAAGGAGGGCCTGGCTCGCGAGGTTGCCATGGTTCTCGTCTGATGGACCTCGGAAGGACGTGACAGTGATCTCAGAGCAGACAATGAGGACGCGCGCACCAGCATTGTTCTCAGCAAGGTCCTTGGCGATACGGAGGGCGGTGCCACCTGCAAAGCAGCCCAGGTGGTAGAGCATGACACGCTTGACGGAGGGGCTGAGGCCGAGGAGGCGCATGAGCTGGTAGTCGGCACCAGGCATGTCGGCGCCGGAGAGGGAGCAGAATACAATGTGGGTGATCTTGGACTTGGGTTGGCCCCACTCCTTGATAGCCTCCGACGCTGCCTCCTCGCCGAGCTTCGGGATGCTGACGGTGCTTATGTCCTGGCGTGCGTTGAGTGAAGGAGCGTCATACGAGCAGATCTCGGGGTTTTTCTTGAGAAGCTCCTCGGTCAAGTGCATGTAGCGCTTGTGGATCATCGACTTCTCACCTGCGATGTTTCCGAATATTGATTCTACTTTCTAGAATAATGTTGTCTTGCATGCATTGGAGTTTTTCTTTGTAACTGTGAAGTTTCAATTAGGTAGAACTATATCTTCAATGAAATGATTAAATTGCCTGCACCTTTTCAGGAACCTCATCCAAGATATTCAAGCAAAAGATCTAACATCTTTCTCTCTATCAATGAAGACAGATGGAGGTCTTGACGACTGTGAGTGGTTGCCCTCATAGGGCTGGAGATATCAAATCTGAGGTTGAAAGCTCATGCAGAAAGAGGGAGGCAATGGCGGGGTGGTGGTGACGGAAGAGCTACAATAGGTAACTCCCAGGGAAGGAGAGAGAAGGATAGACATGGAAATTGAAAAGGCGGGGCAAAGAGAAGAAACAAAGAGGATCTAAAAAGAAAAAAATGATAAAAATGTATGAGCCGTCTAAAGTACATATATATGTAATGATATATAGATATATTAATGGCATATTACAGTTCGGTTACTGCAGTTGTTGACTGTAGAGAATCCCAATCGTATAAAAGATATGAATTAAGGGATTAGATGCACTGACTCTTTTCTCTTTTTGGTAGAACCCTTTCTCTTTTCCTAACCTATGAATGAGCTTGGTTTCGGTTAAGGAAGAAGCAAGAAAAAATAACAAGCATTGAAATGGAAACCGCAATGTTTTGTAGCTAGGGCAAACTAGAGTGAGGCTCACATATGCGGATGAACTTCTGCTTGAGAGCCGTCATGTGCTCACTCTTGGTCATGCGGAAGTAGTAATCGGGGAACTCGTCCTGGTACATGCAGTTCGCCGGGTTCGCCGTTCCAATGGCGAGGATAGTCGCCGGACCCTTGGCCCGCTGGTTCTCCCGGATCTTCTCCACGGAAGCCATCTCTCTCGGACCTGTGTTTGGAACTTCAACTTAACCCGTGATTGCAGCGACAGGTTCTCTGCCCCTGCCGGATGGAGCGACAAAAGTTTTGAGAATTCAAGACTCTTCTCTCTCTCTCTTCTAATGTTGGCTTGGCCTTGTCAAAGCTTCGTGTTATCTCATCTCCTTCTATTGTAACAAAATAGAAGAGGTTAGGTCTCCATCTTGCGGCCCCCTCACTTACTAAATGCTGTGCGCAGTTCCCCTTCTCGGGAATCCCACGCTTACTAAATGCTGAGCAGAGGAGGAGGATTCAAAAAACAGACACGTCCTCTTCTCGATTTCTTCATCTTCCGACGAGCGGCACGCATGCAGAGTGCATTCTGGGGAGAATTTCCAATATCTTCTTAATTTCATCTGTCGACGAGCGGCACGCATGCAGAATGCATTCACGGGAGAATTTCCAATATCAAGCAGTTTTCCATAATCTGACTGGACTTTCTTAAGGGACGAAAGATCGGCATTGTTAGAAGGTTATATAAAGAAGAGTAGTAGATCCTCCGTGAGGATCAATGAGAGTGGCTCCTCGAAATGGAGGGGTTATCGATGCCGTCAGCCACAGTAGGCGGTGGTGATAAGGATGGGCGTGAAGAATCCTTCGCTACGGAGCGCCACCCCGATGGGGCAAATTATTCGTAGTGTTTTGCTCCACAACATCTGCTGCTGCTGCATCAACTTTTTACTTTTTAACGATAACGGTACTCGTTCTTGTAGTGGCCTTTTTTACCACGATAAAAGTAAAATTTGTCTTTCTTGATTGTGGTGTTGTTGCCAAGCTTGTTGGTATCATTGGTGTCAATGAGTTTCCTTCCCTCTTATTTTCTCTGACTCGGCTCATGTTGCCATTCTCAATCAAATACACGTTGCTTCTTTCTCATAATTAATTTCGTGTTCCTAAGAACTTTCCTCAATTAGAATATGTTTTATCAAAATTTTCAGAGTGTTCTTGGTTGTATGAAGAAATTTCTTTCGATAATCAATCCAAATTGAAGTTGTAATAATTACAACAAATTTAAGAGACTTAGAAACTTCGTGATTGAAGTCTTTGAATTTGACTATATATTTGAAGTTCCTTCACTTGCTTACCGATAGATTCTCGATCAATCACAGTAAGTTCAAAATATTTTGGAGCAGTAAATCATTCTATCTATTGTTTTTTAGTATTGTATTTGGTCTCCAAGGCATTCTAAATGTCTTTTTAATTTGCATAAGATCAAAAAATTTTACATAGACAATCTGACAAAGTATTGCAAATCTTTCCTCGGCACCTCTTCCGATTGTCCTCACACCTTTTCCTTGCAACTTTCATTTCATTAGAATCATTACCCTTTTGATTAGGGATAGCGGGCAAGTTGGGATCCAAGGTGTAGAAAATACATAATTTAGATAAATGAAAGATCATATTGTCTTTCCAACGGATGTAACTAGTTCCATCATAAGGATTGATTCACAATTTGTCAAGATTGCAAGCACTTGATCTAGTCATTGTCTCTATCTTCATAAAGATGGTACCTTAAGATTGTGGGGAAAATTTTGATTGTTAAATTAGTATTCGTATAATAGATTTATGATTGATTGGCTAATTTTTTGTGTAAAAATCACAGTACTTCTCCAATTTGCTTCAAATTGAAATTTATAATTACTTTCTACTTATAAAAGAGAGAACTTCTTGGCCTTTGTTCGGGAATCGTTTAGAGATCCCATGACGCTAGCGTAGATTCCAAGTTCTCAAAGGAACTAATTTTCCATGGCCTGCTTTTGATCTTTTTTTTTCATTTATCTGACGCATCACATAAGACAAACATCTATAGTGATATGAATAGTATAATAGCGTGTAAGGCATTTGTTGATTGAGTGCCCATAACACTTGTTGAGCAATCATATAATGAAATCTTATAACATTTAATGTATTGACTGTTTTCGTTATATGCAAAATCCATATTGTAGAAATACAATATTTCTTGAGTAAGTATATTTAACAAGTGTGTGAAGGACTATTGTTGATATGACTTTATTTCAAACAGAATTTCGTATCGTATCATTTTCTTCTTGTCGATGAATGTATATTTTATACTATTTGTTAAAGTTGTTCAGACTTTAACAAATATGATGGAATATATATTGTTGACAATGAAAAGGGCAGCGAAACGTGTCAACCAGACTATTATGATTATCTTAACGTCTTTTATCGGCATAAGTGCAGAACCAATTCTTAAGATTTTGGCACCAGCACTTAATATTTTATAAGATGATGAAGTTTTTAGCTACCGATAAAAACATTACGTTTTCAGCATTATTCATCCATCAAATATGAGTTTCAACATTATCATTGTCGCCACATCCCCACTTTTCTCTCCATTTTCTCGTTTGAACTAGTGATATAGATTTCATAGAACCAACTTTATGAACACTCTTCTCTAACATTACCGTTCTTTCATTGTCGTTTGTCCCTAAATCAAAAGAACAGAAAAACACATAATGACATGGTGCAAGGAGAAGTCGAAAAATTCATTAGGGTGGATGCATAAGATAAAGATATGGTGAGAGTGCAAGTAAGATTGGCAATGTTGCACATGATCCCTTTGCACTACACAAGATAAAACAAGAATCACAAAGAGATAACTCAAATATGATAAGATACGACACGATACGTCTAACTTTATATATTAATACGAACAAACACGCTTCCATATAAAATAAATTATTTGGCATGTAAAATCAAAAGTGAGATTACTTTAGGTCAACATAAATTGACATAAACTATAAATATGAGTGTGTCATGCCAATGCTGTTTGCCTTGCCATAATTACAAATAGGCATATTAACCTTTGATATGGGTGAATCGCTTGTAAAACCTCGTCTGTTAAAAGTTCAAATGCTGCGGTGTACACGATGACCTGGTTAAAGGGTTGAGATGCATGACAAGCAAAGGTTGCTAGCCTTGAGAGAAGTGGCCTATACCCTCCGCTACACCCATGCGCCATCTCCACGTAATGCAACGTGAGACTTGCATCACGTGTCGATCAAATACAAGAATCCGATTCTCACCAAACTCAATAAGTGGGCTTGGGTGGACTGGGCCCCGTGCTAGGCTAAAAACAATTTTTTTTTTTTTTGAGCTGTTTATGATTGGAATACTAAACTTTGCATGCGAAACTGACTGGGCCTCCAGAACAAAAAATTGACCGGGCCTAGGTGGGCCTAGGGCCCAGGTGTGTTAAGTTGGGCGAGCTGGGCCCAAGGTAGGAAAGGCTTACCTAAGCCCATCCATTTTGCCCTACAGGCCAACGTTGCTTAATGGGGCCTTAACCGATGTAATGGACCATCAATCAAATGATCAGGTCTAATCTTTACCCTCCTCTCTGCTCTGCAATTCTACCCACAATCCCCCACCACTCTAGAAATGCTGGCAAGATAGGAAAAGGGGATATGTGCACGACAAGCTTTAAAATTTGTCGTCAAAGTATAATTAAGTTCTAAAACTTATAAAAAGTATAATTTAATCTTAAAACTTATCAAATTGATCCAATCAAATTCTTCTATCAATACTATTAACTTATCTAACGGAAAATGTTAACGTGACGTTTTTAAATTATTTTATCCAAATCTGATTTAAATTAGATTAAAAAATAAGAAAGCTAAAATTTTATTTGAAAAAGCAAAACTGAAAAAAAGGGGACAAGTAGGGTAGAGCCTTGCCGGTGGGCACGGCTGCCACCACCACCACCCATTGTCGAAGGGCTTGGTGACCGTTGCTAGCCCTCGCAACCCCAAGCGAGGGCTAATGACTATTGTTGGGCCCAAGCAAGGGGCCCAAATCTAGGTGACGCCAATGCTCGCCCAAGCCTAGTGAGCATTGGCAGCCTCAGGCAATAGCCAACACCATGCAAATTTGGGTGGCACCCACAATCTAGCCTCACCGGCTATCTCCTAGGGCCCACAAGGCCTCACACCAGCCTTACTTTTTCTTTTTCTTTTTCTTTTTTTCTTTTCGGTTTTTTTTTAAATAAAATTTTAGCTTTATTAGTTCTTCATTTAATTTAAATAATATTTGAAGAAGAAAATTATATAAAAAAATCCATGTAGGAGGGAAAAATTAATTTAAAAAATCGATGTTAGTAGTTTTCGTTAGACAAGTTAACAATTTTGATGGAATGAGTCAATTGGACCGGTTTGACAAGATTTAGGACTTAAATATATTTTTGTGAGTTTGAGGACTGAATTACACTATCGCAATAAGTTTTAAGATTTCTAGTGCATATATCCCACATGAAAAGTACCAAAAGTGAAGGTCGAAGCAAAGGGTATGGCCTACTATAAAATAGGGAGAGCAAAGGTTAATATGAACATACTTTTCTAGGCATGAAGGCGAAAAAATTTGCCTAGATTTTAAGTATGGGGGAGGGTTTCTACACTTGCTACTATTTATGGTAAGTTTGGCCACTACGACAAGTATTGAGCAAAATATACCTTTTGATGAGGCAAAGATGGATCATTGTTTTCGCCAATTGGTGCGAGCAAAGGTTCATGAGCCATCTTTTTTTAAAATATCTTTTATGCAAAAACTAGTGAGGAGGAAGGGCCTAAGGAAATGATACCAGAGACACCAACCAACTCCACTCAAATTGTCCCTTATGAGCGAAGGGATCTGAGCGCTGTCAAAACTCAAGTGAACAAACAGGAAAATAAAGTTTCTATGTTAGAGGAAAAGGGGGAAAATAGTGTTCCAGGGAAGTGCTGACCTTGAATTTGTAGAATTCTCAAATTTAGCAAGAAGCAAAGAAGGCCGTGTTCTAGAACTAAAATCAGAGGGGGCTCTAAAACTTCAGTTTAATAAAAAATAAAAATAAATCAAGAAGTGCAGAATTCCAATAATATGGATGAAACCCAACTTCTTGACACTACAATCTAGGTATTGTAAGGCTCAATTTAATAGGCTTTAGTGGCTAGTTCTAATAAGTTATTAGGTCACATATGAAGCTTTTGTGTCGGAATTGTTAGGGTTTGAGCACACCTCCAACCGTTCAAGCCTCAAGAGCTATAGCAGCTCAAGAAAGGTCAAGTATTTTTTTTTTTTTTTTTTGGTAAGGCAAGAAAGGTCAAGTATTTTGTTCCTCTTAATAACCAAAATAAAGAAATCGTGTTACAAACACTATAAAGAAAACTCAGGTTCCGATAGTGTTTTGTATTTAATCCTGTGGGTTTGCTTGATCGAAAAAAATACTGCAACTATCAATCGACGTCTTTGGTAATTGTTTTTGCATATCAGTTTGGCTATAATAACAATACTTCTTGACTAGATTGACATTTAGTCGATTAACATCGGCTCGATTGTACAAAAGAAAATCGTTCCCCTCTCGTTGAATCAATTCTGTCGGTGCTAGTGTTTTTTTTTTTTTTTTTTTTTTTTTTGGTCGAAAGATAGAGATCATTACTAATAAGTTGCGGAACCGCAACTAAGTTCGGAATCATTATGTAATAAAACCCAAAGTGGATGAGGGGGATATAAAATCCATTTGCAAGGAAGACGGTTGTCCCGGTGGGCTCTTGCTATCCAATCGGCAGGCTTGTTTGCTTCTCTATGCGCTTAAGAAATGGAGACGCCTTCAAGTTGGGCCAACAGCACTTTGAAATCCTCTAAAATTGGTTCCACTTTCCATGGGCTTGGTACAAAGCCCATCAAGCTGTCCATCACAGTTTTGCAGTCAGACTGTACTTCAATCTTCAAGTTCTGGTCGAGCGTGGGGCTTGTTTCTTCTCTCTCCTTCTTTACTTTCCACAGAGCTGCACGGACAGCCAAAGCTTCTGCTTCAGAGGTGGGTCGGCTTCAATTTTTGCTGCGAAACCATCCCTGAGGACCCCGTTCTTGTCTCTACATAGCCCGGCGATTGATCCCTCTCTCTGGTTTTCAGTCCACGAAGCGTCAACGTTGATTTTCAGTTGACCTTTCGTCGGCGGCAGCCACTTTCCAGCAACGTCTGCAGAATTTTTGCTGCGCTTTGGTCTTTTCGGGTTCCACCTGTTAAAGCTTTCCAGATTTGCTTCTACCTCTTGCACAGCTTCTTGCGGTGCTAGTGTTTGGTCGTCATTTGGTTGGTCAGCATAGCATTTAGTCCTTCCCTTATTGACACGCTGCCTGTCCTATTATTTAGTCAATACTCACAGTGGCCCTTGACTTCTTTTAGTGAATGACTTTGCCTTATCATTACAGCCCGAGTTAAGAGATTCCTCTTTGTCTCAATGGTCTTTTTAACACTTTCACTAAAATTGGCCCAAGTCCATATCACATTGAAAGCCATAGTCCTTTACTTGATCAAACTTGATATTTTTAGGGTGCCAACATATGCCCCCAACATTCAATGGCATGAGTAATGCAATTGAATTTTTTTGTGCCATTATACAACCATTTAAGTAATCGTCCCGAAGGGAATAATTTACCTTACGGCATCATTTCCGCCCAATCTAAAAAGACCAGGAGGCATCAAACGAACTAGATTGCCTTTTCATTTGAACTCCACGAGGTCAAACTAATTATCTCTATACTAGCTTTTAGCTCATCTTCCTTCTTCTTTTTACTTTACCTCGTGATCAACTCTTTCTCCTTATTGAGTTTTCAGGGCTATTTTGAATGTCTATGGTCCAATCTTCCTTCCTCATGCACGTTTCTTCTGCAATTTTATCTTTTTTTGTGTTTTGGTCTATTATAGTAATTAAATGTTAAACCACACTTCATCTAACTTGTAGGCTGCGCATGCAAACGCTTCTGTTCCGGGGAAGAGTTTTTTTTTTTTTCAGAAATGGTTCTTTTATATTTCTGCTCCGGGGAACAATTTCTGAGTAAAAAAACCCGTTTGATAACGACACAAAATTTCTACTCTTGGAATAGAAAAAGAATAGAATTGTGTTTGGTAACGCAACAATTTCTTTTTTGTATTTATTCATTTTTAATCTTGCCAATGGATTGCCGTCGCCTCCGCTGCCCGACGACGACCACGGCCGTGACCATCACCGCCAGCGCCGCGGAAGCCCATCGACCGCTAACGACCGCATGGTACCCGGGCCTGGAGCGGAGCGGCTGGCCGGTGACTACCGGCGGCGGCGCGGCGGGCGGCGGCGGCCACCGGCGGCGCGGCGGGGCAGCCGATGGTAGCGGGGCGGTGGCTCCGAGCGGTTGACGGTGGTCACGGCAAGAAAAGGAAATAAAAGAAAATTAAAAAAGAAAATCAGTTTATTTCTATAAATTGTTCCCGGGAACAAGAAGCAACTTTTTTTTGCTTCTTGTTTCTGTTCCCAAACCATTCCGGGCTAAGTTTTTATTCCGGGAACAAAAAAACAATGTGGCGTTAGCAAACAGGTTTTTGTTCTTTTTTTGTTCCGGGGAATAAAAGAACAGAAACCATGAGAAACAGAAACGTTTGCATGTGCTACCTTAGTACAATTCACAATGATCCCATAAAATCTTACATAGTATCAAAATAGGAAGTCTTGAATTCAAATTTTTTTAAACCCCTATTTGCCTCCCCAATTAGGGGTAAGCATGGGTTGGGTGGACAGTTCCCATGCTAGAACTAGGAATTGGCCACTAAGGACTAATTCCAAAAATTTGGAACCAAGAACCACCTATTGAATCCATAGATCCACCTAGAAAACAAACCACCTATCCAGTCTGGTTCTTGAGTGGGTTCATGGAACCCATCCCATCAAGCTTCATGCACTTAGTACAATGTTTTCCTGCAAGCTAAAGTAAAACAAAAAAACAAAAACAAAGAACTCCCCTATTCTTAATAGCAAGATTAGTAAAATAAGTAGGCTCATATTGAAAGTTGAGAATCGAGGCTGCGAGTAAGAGAAAGCAATATGACTCAAGCAAGGAGGGAGTGAGATAAGACAAGTACTCAATCAATGGGCGTGGAGTATTAGATTAGGGATTTTAAGATTTTCATTTTTTAAAATTTTTTTTGCCGGAATTTTTTTAAAAATTAAATATATTATTTATATTACGGGTCCAATCCAAGTGGGCAGCACCACATGTGGAATTAGCAACCAGATTCAGTTTCCTTGGGAACCATCGATTCCGGGCAATCTAGACGATTCTTGGTTCCTTCATACACCCCTCTTCCCAATATTTTCACTTAGAATAATTAAATATTAAATCATACCTTCATCTAAAGTTTAAACTTTTGGAACACGACAGTGATGCCACGAAATACGAAAAAAAAATTGGGTTCTCTTCATTTTTGGGGAAAAGAGTTAAAAACTCATTTGGATGACAAGTTAACTTTTGAAGAGGTCCCTAATTTAGGAAGAATCTAGTAACATTCCATCCTCTTTTTCTTTAAATCTTTTCATAATGGATTATGATTTTGATGTGCTTTCACAATGCTAATTAATCCTAAATAATTTCCTACACTATCAAAAATTTCCATTAATCCGCCATTTTCTTATATAAACCATACTTCCAAACAAATCCTTTTTCCCTTCGTTATTTACTATTATTCTTCATTCTCAATCTCTTTTTGGATTGATTAGTTTGATTTTTCTGATATATGTTTAGCTAGGTAATAAAGTTTTTGGTGGTCGTATAGATTATAAAGGTACGTAAGCTATGAAAAAGCTGTTAATGCCGCTTTCTTTTAGCACTTTCATTGACTGCTTGAATTAGGAGCGAGAATAAAACGGTTCGAAACATTCGATCAAACCGAGGCAATTTGTTTTTGTCGGTTTGGTTCACTACAAAAGTACTTTTTTTTTTTTTAGAAAAAAATACTTCACAAACCTAATCGAATCAATTTACCAAAAAAAAAAAAAAAAAAAACCCTAATCGAATCAATCTTTTGTGGTTCGGTTTGGTTTCAACTTTTTTAAAAATCAAACCGCGGACTCGTATTATGTAGCTTGTTAAATTATTAATTTCGCTACTATTTATATATGAAATAACTTAATGGAATAAGTCTGACTTTCATTTATTATGAATCTATAAGCTGTTGCGAGCCTACGGCTCGATTTTTTTTCATGAACTTAATGCTTCTTGAAGCTAGTTATTGAGCTTACAAGGAACGAACCAAAAAAAGAATATTTCGACCAAAAAAAAAGAATAAAATAATGTTCTGTTTGCTTCACGGAAAATTAATGATTCAAAAAATATTTTTACAAAAATAATCACTTTATTGCTTACAAAATTAATGAAGAAAAAATATATTCATTGAACATGAAATTGTTTAAATATATTGTTATTGGTAAAGAAAAAAAATCATCGACTAATTTTTATTGTCGATATATCGACTAATTATTTTAATCAATAATTAGTTTTAGGAAAATATTTTGTAAATTATTTATTTTTTGTAAAGCAAATGGACTATGAAGGAAAATATTTTGCACAAAAAAAAATGATGTGATTTAGCTCTGTTTGTTTTATAGATTATGAATGGTTTGGAAATTATTCTCCTTAAAATGATTGTTTGTATTGATTAAAATAATTAATCAATGAAAAGTAATTTTATTATCAATAAGAATTTACATCTCAATATTTTGGTGGGCAATGAAAATGTCTTTTACTCATTCATTTCAGTAATCCATATAAACAATTATTTTTTAAAAAATAATTTTCGTATCATTTATGTTTTGCCGAATAAATGGAGGGAGAAAGAAAAGACCGTTGAATTTCTCTTCCATTTGCAAATTGCCAGGATGGTCGGCACCGTTTCTTTTTTGCGCATTTTCGTCAACAGAAACCTGCCGTGAGCCAAAGAAAACAGAGCATGGAAATCCCCGCAGCTTCAGCATGATGCAGCTCCGGAGCACCACCGGCTACGCCCATCTCCTGAGCCTCCTGCGGTCCTGCATCGACGCCAGGTCCTACCCGACCGGCAAGCTCCTCCACGCCCGCGTCCTCCGCCTCGGCCTCCTCGACGCCACCTTCCTCTGCAACCGCCTCGTCGAGCTGTACGCCGCGTGCGGCGCGACGAGGGACGCCCGCTCGGCGTTCGACGGCACGCCCCGCAAGGACGTCTACACGTGGAACGCGGTTCTGGGTGCCTACTGCAAGGCCGGAGAGCTGCGATCCGCGCGCCGGCTGTTCGACGCAATGCCCGAGAGGAACTGCTTCTCTTGGAACAACGTGATTAGCTCCTTGGTCAGACATGGGCTCGAGTGGGAGGCCGTGGAGGCTTATCGTTCGATGAGATGGGATGGTTTTGTGCCTACCCGTTTCACTTTGGCCAGCGTGTTCAGCGCCTGTAGTGCTTTGTTGGATGCAGAGGTTGGCAGGGGAGTCATGGGCTTGCTGTGAAGATCGGTCTGGAGAAGAATATTTATGTCGGTAATGCTTTGTTGTGTATGTACGCTAAGTGTGGGCGCATTGAAGATGCCATTCAGGCTTTTCGAGATTTGCCTGATCCAAATGAGGTTTCTTTTACGGCAATGATGCATGGCCTAGTGCAAGCTGATAGAGTCATGGAGGCTGTTGAGATGTTTAGATTGATGTGCAGACAGGGGATGCCTATCGATGCCATCTCCCTATCAAGTGTTTTGGGCGTTTGTTCTAGTGGGAGATATGATGAATCTTCCCTAGATAGTTGTGGTGGTGGGCATTCGTGCATACTTCAGGGCCAACAAGTGCATTCCCTCATGATTAAACTTGGATATGGGAGTGATCTTCATTTGAACAATGCAATAATTCATATGTATGCGAAGAATGGAGACATGGATAGCGCCGAGATGATTTTTAGTAATTTGTCAGAGATTAGTGTGGTTACATGGAATCTGATGATTGCTGGGTATGGGAACAAATTTGAAAGTGACAAGGCCATAAGATATATGCAGAGAATGCAGTGCTGCGGTTTTCAACCGAATGAAGTCACCTTTATAAATGCGCTTGTGGCATGTGTAACTTCTGGGAATGTTGAAATGGCTAGTCAAGTTTTCGCTGGGATGTTGTTTCCAACAGTTAGTTCCTGGAATGTCATGCTGTCAGGGTATTTTCAGAGTGAGAACCACATTGAGGTGATAAAGCACTTCCAGAAGATGCAATTTCTAGGTGTGAGACCCGATCGAACATCTTTAGCAACTATTCTTAGCTCATGTGCAGCGCTTGAGGTTTTGGAGTATGGGAGACAGGTGCATGCAGCCTCACTAAAGGTTGCTGGTAATGCAGATATATATGTTACCAGTGGACTCATCACTATGTACTCAAATTGTGGAAAGATAGAGCTAGCGAAGCTCATATTACATAAAATACCCAAACTAGATATTGTTTGCTGGAACTCAATGATGGCAGGTCTTGTGCTTAATTCCCTGGACGTAGAAGCTGCTGTATTATTTAATAAGATGCGGCAAATGGAGATGCTTCCTACTGAATCTTCTTATGGTACTATGTTGAGTTGTTGCAGCAAATTTCGTTCTTCAGTTTATGGGAGGCAGGTGCATGCTGAAATAGTTAAAGATGGATATGCAAATAATGTATGTGTAGGAAGCGCTCTTGTACATATGTATTGTAAATATGGTGACATAGATGATGCTCGGAGGTTTTTTGATATGATGCCCTATAAAAACACTGTTACATGGAATGAGATGATACATGGATATGCACAGATTGGCTTTGGTCATGAAGCTGTTTGCCTCTATGAAAATATGATTGGTATGGGCGTGAAAACAGATAGAATTACATTTGTTGCTGTTTTAACTGCCTGTAGTCATGGTGGGCTCATTGATGCCGGAATCAGTATATTAAATTCAATGCAGCAAGACCATGGCGTAGAACCTCTTTTGGATCATTATGTTTGCATAATTGATTGTTTGGGTCGAGCTGGGTGCTTCAGTGAATTGGAAGTGCTCATAGATAAGATACCATATAGAGATGATCCAGTTTTATGGGAGGTTATACTTAGTTCTTGCAGGGTCCATGCTAATGTGAGCTTAGCAAAAAAAGCAGCTGATGAACTTTTCCATCTGGACCCAAAAAATTCAGCCCCTTATTTGCTTCTTGCCAACATCTACAGTTCATTAGGAAGATGGGATGAAGCAAGGGCGGTGAGAAACCAAATGAATAATAACCAGATTGCCAAAGATCCAGGCTACAGTTGGATTGATATTAAGCACGAGATACAAACCTGCCTTCGTTATAATCCTGAGGTTGTCGAAGAGAGAATTGAAGTGTAGCAACCTGTCGAAAAAGAATGAGGTAACCTGTTCTTGGACAAATGGTGTTTTCCAAAGATTTAGCTGGCCAGTGGCCAAGAAGCATGAGATGATTAGATCAGATGCATTCTTGCAGACATCGGTGCAGAATCGCACTGATTTGTATCCCAAGTAAATGAGAGTCCGCGGAAATAATGATTGGATCAGATGCAGTCTTGCAGACATGCAGTGGTCAATTGCACTGACCTCTATTGCCTTATCCAGAATTACCTCTATGGGAAAACAAAAGGCACAGTTGGGTATGCAGCTATTCTCTGTTGACATTGGCAGACAACTTGTCTTCCTTTCTGTCATTTTGACCTCTTAGATACTATAGAAGCAAGTCATATTTTCATGCTTTTGTCAATCTACGCTTTGATTATTGTTGTAAAGGTTTACTTGTGATAGCTGATGACTCTATCCTATTATCTCAAAAACATTTCAGCCTGGTGTGAAGGACAGCCTGATGAATAAAGCTATAGCGGCGCTTAGATCTGGCTACCTCAGTCTGAAGCTCGAAGAGACTTATTTTTCAAATACTGAGAGAGTTTTTCAAATTCTGATATTGAAGGGATGCAGTCTTGTGGCACAGCTGCACAAGAAATGTCTCTCATTATTCTGCCTGTGGATGAAAGAAGTGGAAAACATACCTCTTGTTGGGTTTAACTGACTCGACATTTAAATCAAGTCCTTAAGCAGAGTTGGGGGGCTCATATCATAAACCCTTCCGGCAGGTACCACTTGTAGAGTTTTATCTTCGCTCTCACTCTCTGCTAGGCCTTGTAGTGATAAGTGCTGTCTGTGAAATATGCCCTCTCTGTGGTTGTCACTGTGACAATTGTTTTGTTGCACTACAAACTAACATATTGCATAATAATAAGTAGGGTTTCAACTCTTATCTGTCATTGGTTGACTCAAGAACATTGAGTTTGATGGTACTTTCAATTGTGGGTATTTTCATCTATCTTTCTCTGATTAGATTTGGTTTCATTTGCTTGAATCCTGGCTCATGAGAACTGCTTCCCCACAACCTTGATGCTGTAGAGCTTTTATCATCCAAATTCTGATTTGATGATCTTAAGTTTCGAAATTTGTGTGAATATAATGAAAAGAAAAAAAAAGAAAAAAAAAGGGCCTTTTGGGTGTGTCTACACAAGATTTAGATGGTATCCACCAACTTTGATCTTGAAGAACTTGTTTATTTATTGCACTCACATTGATATTCTTGACAAACTTAGTTCCCCTGTTTTGAGAACTTATGACTAGAACAGGTCAAGTATTTCCCTTTCTAAATTGCCAGCCATTTTTTCTCCAGCACCATGGTTTATATAGGTCTAATCAACTCAAAAGATCCATCTTGATTTGTTTTCTTGTGGATTTTCCTTCCTGACATTCAAGTGCTGTAATTGGGTAGTAATTGATGAAACTTATAGGGGTCACTTTAGAGAATCATAAGAAAACATAAGAACTTTATGAGAAAAAGATGCTGGAAGGTATTATTAAGCATTTGAAGGTGGGTGCTGGCATCACAGCATACCCACAAAATGACTGTAAGCTTGATGAGTATATCACAGTTGATTGCATCATACAAGATATAGTATATTAACAAACACAATGCATTGAGGTAAAAATTAGTTCTGCTTGGATGGAAAATGAGATAGGAATCATTAATTTGAGATGTTTGAACATGTACAAGGATGACTCTGCATGCTTCCATGCATGTATCAGGTCCTTTAACTCTTTAATAATATATATCCTAGTCCTCCATGTCCCCAATTTTGGAATCATGTCTTTGATGAAGTTACAGAAGTTCATCAAGTTCTTTTACTAGTTCATTTGGCTAAAGACTTGTAAAAAGCTTTGACTTAATCTGTGTAACTTTCGTTTTAGTAGGTAATTAAGCTGTCCTTGACTTAGTTTTCGTTTTTCAATGAACTTTGCAGGACTGACAGGCTGTGGTACACTTCCAGAACTAGGAAGAGCCACAGTCCTGGTAGCTTGAAGATCATCTTGATCCAACAAACTACTGAGGATGAATAAAAGATGTTAGAATTAGGAAACCCATACTTAAGAATAATAGCCACAACGATGTCAAGTCATATTCTGCAGTAGAACAGTCATAAATAAGTTATTCATCTCCAATTTTAGTTCTAATTTCTATTCTGAAAATTGTACATCTCATCCCTGGTAAATTCTTCCTTTCTATTTGAAACTATGACTTAATGGAAGGGAGTCCTTTTGCTTCTTCCAAAATCAATAACTCCAACATCATCCTCAATACATCACCCTTGAGAATTCACCATGATGAAATATTATACTGTCAAAAAGTAAGCCTTTATCCAGTCACCCTGAAGCTCCTTCTAATCCCAAAAACCACATGATCTGATGGCTTTGAGCATCCACTGATTTCCAGGACAAGTAATGAGAGGATTTAGTTTGATGGCATTCGATGGACTGGTTGATACAATACAGCATGGAGGGAGGGCAAAGCAGGAATCTTGCCATGCCTCACATTTTAGTCAACGGAGTTGCTTGAGGTCAATTGCCAAGGCATTTGGTGCTACAGCGCTCTGCCTCATCCAGCATTGCTACCTCCTTTTTCAATAAGACTGACTGCCGTGGTAATGGATTTTCTAGTTGCATTATTCTCCCTTAGTTTTGCTCTTCTTACGTCTTCATTTCCTCCCCTCCCTCAATAAACAAATAATGACTCCCTTTGGATGAAGAGACCTTGTTTATTTCAAGAGTAAAGTTTGGTGCTCTCCATTGCAGTGTCATTTATGAATCAGGTACATTAAAAGAATATTCTATATTCTGGAGGGATTTCTATACGACAAATCTTAAGAGTCTGGCTGAGGAACTCAACTGAAAGCTTTCACTCGCGCACAGGACTTGATTAACCTAAGTCAAACAGGTTGGTGAACCTTGCCAACAACTTATTTGAATCAACCATTCAAACATGAATGAAGATACCCGCACCTTCATTCATGTTTCTGCAGGCACAAGTCCATGTACTTGTTGGAAGACACTGTTTATTTCTTTATATTCTCCTTTAAAAATATTTTTCCCATTCATCGTCTATTCTTAGATTAAATTTTCTTTAAGTTCTCAAGAAGCCAAAGAAAACGAAAATTTCAAATATCATTTGGGGCAAAAGAGGTTGTAAACCATAGGTAGATAGCAGATAATATAAATTGTTTGGACATGGTCTAACCTTGGAAGATATGGTATGGATAGACAAGGTAAAATGTTAGAACGAAAAGGAAATAAGGATAAATTTCACTGAATGTCCTCGAACTTTGTTGGGTTTGCAATCAAGTCACTGAACAACGAACTAAACTTGCAATTTTTTGGCAATTGATGAACCTTGCCAGGATTCAACCGATTCCTCGACGATATGCTGACATGGTTCCATATGGCGGTGCTAAGTGAAACCACCGTCCGCTTGGCCTACGCAAGTGCCACCTGGTTGCGCTGCCAGCACTTGTCGAAAAATTAATCGAAATTCTGTCAAAGTGCTTCAATTACGAACACACAAAAATTATACGGAATCTACAGAGCTCGAGCCTCAGCAGCCCGAGCCTTGGGCAAGCTCCATCTCGCCAAATCCCAACGAGGTGGAGCCTTATTTGCCTCCGGCGAGCTAGCGAGGTCAAGCCTTGTCGGTCCGCATTTATAGCTAGTCACCAACCGTTGCCGAGGCTTGGCAGCTAGCGGAGGAGGAGGAAAATTTTAAAAAGAATAAATTAAATAAAAATATAAAAAATGAAGATGAGTAATTCTGAAAAGTGTTTTCACATCTTTAAACTTAAGAATTTACTTTCCTAATTTTATGCATAAATATTTTTGTTGACTGAAAAATATTTTCGATTGACAAGATATTTTTGGCGAACCAAATGGGCAAAAGTCCAAGAAATTAATTGTTGAAAAATATTTTTACTCAAACAAACACACTGTTAATTGTAAATTGGTTGATGTACATCACTTGATCGAAAGAATACACTATTTTAGTTCTTGATTATGTACTTGGTTTACAAGTGAAAATAGATTCTAAAGATGAAGGAACCTTCTTTTTTTTGGTTGGTCTAAAAGGGACCCTCATTAATGTCCCGTCAAAATAAAGCTTGAAGATCAAGATGGAAGGAAATTGTTGTTTTTTTTTTTTTTTTTTTTTTGTCTGTCTTACTCTAATCCTACTCTAACACTCATTCTTAGACTTTTGCCATTGCCTCCGTGCAGGGCGTGGGAATCAAAACCCACTCCTGAAATGAAATCGTCCTCACCCTAATCCCCCATGAGAAAGTGGGGGATTTGAACCCCTCACCTCCCCTTACAAGTTGGAAGGGTGGCCACTGGGGCAAACCTCCCAGTGATTTGGAAGGAAATTGTTTGCATATAAGTAATATTTGGTTAAAAAAAGTGGATAATAATATGTCATAAATGTTAAAGGCATAATAAATTGGTTTATTCTTTGATAGGGAGTATAAAATCAATTTATTAGTTTGACATTAAGTCATCTTTGCGAACTTGCAAGAGAGGATTCAAATTTAAGCTTATCAACATATTTAATCAAGTCCATGTTCCTAGAAAAATCAAACCAAATGAATCCGGAGTTATCTAGTTGAAGAAGTGCTCGTTCCTTATCATTTGTTTAAGAGTTTTTTTTTTTTTTTTTGGTGACCCAGGGAACCCCGTAAACCGACAGCCGGCAAGCAAACCTTGGGGGAGCAATTGCAGGACCCACCACCACAATACTCCGGGTAAGAATCCCTAACGACGCCTCTTGAATTTGAATTTCTTCCCTTCGTGAGGGGGAGAGAGCTCAAGCCTACGCCATTGCGGGTAGTGGTTTATCCGTTTAAGAGTTTTTTTTTTTTTGGTGAAGGTAAGAAATTCATTTGTTTAAGAGTTAATATAATGTAAAGCCTCAAATTGGTATACTTATAATAAATCTATCCCAAACTAATTTTTTATCGTAAAAAACTCCCAAACTGATATACTCGTGACAAATTTACTTCAAACTAATTTTTTTCATTGAAAATCTCAAACTGATATTTTTGTAACAAATTTACCTTCAATTAGTTTTCATTAAATTGGATTAATACCACAGAAAATCAAAAACTAGTATATAAAGAGTAAACCCCAAACTAGTAACGTCTTAGCTACCACATATCATCTAACTTAGTAATTTGATGACAAAATTTAGGGCCAATATTACAAAAACCCCAAACTGGAACACATGTAATAAATTTACCAAAAATTAATTTTTTTATCATGAAAAATCCTAAACTGGTACACCTGTAATAAATTTACCATAAATGATCACAAAAAATTTCAAACGGGTACATTTGTGACAAATTTATCTCAAGCTCCATTAAATTAGATTAACAAAAAAAAAAACTATAAAGCTAGTACAACTGCAATAAACGGAGAATAAAATCCCAAACTAGTAGATCAGTCAATTGTCACTTGTAATCTAATTTAGCAATCTAATAGTAAAATTTAACTAAAACTAACAAAAAGTAAAATTATTACAAGTATATAAATTTTTTGTAAAGTTTTTAAAGGTATACAGTTTGAAGTTTTTAGTGATCAAAAAATTAGTTTGAGATAAATTTATTATAAATGTATCTGTTTGAGGTTTTATGTGGTATTAATCCTAAAATTTAATGGTAGAATTTAACATAAATTAACAAATGATTAATATGTCATTAATGTACCAGTTTAGAGTTTTTGATAGTAAAAATATAATTTTAGATAAATTTGTTATAGGTGCATGATAGTTTTTCATGATAGTTTTTACTTAATATGACACTTCATTTTACCAACACTTCTACACTTGCACATCAACAGGCTTTATGTTGTCACCCAACAGTGTGCTGTGTTTTGGGCTGACTACGAAAGTAGCTCGCTCTTTGTGATTCGTGGATGATGACAAGATGGTGCATATATATAGCTCATAGACTATAGTTTGGCTTTTACTTGCTCAAAAAAAAAAAAAAAAAAAAAAGACTATAGTTTGGCTTTGGAAATGGGCTTAAGAGAAATGCAAGGGTCTTTTCTCTAATTGGCTTTGGAGAAATATACAAAATACGATTGGTAAAATAGTGTTTTGTAAATCAACTTTGGGATAGTACCACCACTTTCGGGTAACATGTTCAGGTTGTAGAAGCGTGCCACCAGGATTTCTCATAGACCAGGACAGGACCGCATTCTAAGATCCTGCCACGGTATTGACACGACCTTCATCAACCTCAATGCGAGAACCTGCAGAATTTATGCCTCACGTCTCCTTGGAAACCTCAAAATTACGAACTCCCAAGCTCCCATGAAACACCAACTCTTGCCTGTATAAATCTCCCGAGTACACACCAGAACACCTCGTCACCAGTCATTTCCAAAAACAAGTAAAAACCTTACAAGAACCCTCAAAACTCTTCTCTACTTGACGGTTCTCAGTTATGAAGTGCCTGTTTTTCTCGGCCTTGTTCCTCTTTTCCCTTCTCATCTCGGCCGAGGCCACCATCCCATGCAACACAGTCAATGCCAAGGCAGCTCCTTGCGTGACTTTCGCCATGGGAAAGGCTCGGATGGTGCCTCCTGCTTGCTGCAGTGGCCTGCAACAGCTCGCCCGCAGTGTCCGGTCGGTCAACGACAAGAAAGACATTTGCCGGTGCTTGAGGGCCGGCACCAAGTCCATTCGGGGGTTGCAGGACAAGTTCCTGAAACAGATCCCTACAGCTTGCCACATCAATGTTGGGTTCCCTGTTTCAGTCAATGTGAACTGTGAAAAGTAAGTGATCCTGCTTTCTCTCATTGGTATGACCTTAAAATTGCAGCAATGTGTTTCCAGGGATTCAATCATAAAGAAGCAAACTTGATCCTTTGCAAAATTTGGCTATGGACTCCTGAAATTCTTGATGCAGATCTAGTCAAATCTTGTCATCGCCGAATATATCATGACTGATGTTGGGGCGGACACTTTGATTTTGCAGGATTCACTGAGCTTTACGGAGATGATGCAGTGACCATAGTTATGTGATAGAGACCTAAGAGAATAAAACTGATCGGCCTATGATGCGTCGGATTCAGTAGTCTGGCCTTGATTGTTGTAATCAGAGTGGTCAATTGGTTTCAATAAATCAATTGAATTTGCCATTTCATCTTTCAATTGGGAAGCATTATGGCATAAACCCGGGCAGATAATTAAGCAAATTATTATGGTTGAACGTCCTCCCTCGGATTTCTAACAAATTCACCAGCTCCCCTTTCTCTCTCACTGTCCCAGATTCCGACACTGCGCCAATGACCTCGATTTACTTAGCAAACTACCGAGCAGCATCTGAATATGAGCATCTTGGACTCACGTAATCTAAAATCCCACATGTCTATATAATTACTCAATGCAAGATTAACAGGCATGCTCAAAATATTTCCATGCTGATGATCTCACAGTAATCCAATTTCATCTTGCTGGTGAATCAATCAGTGGAGCAAATAAAACAGAACAAAAGAAGCATGAAGCACCTAACTTGGTGGGAAAGGGATAGGTTTATGTATCCGTGCCTGTCTGTACTTCCATCTATTCTGAGCATATCAATATGCCCTCTCACTTGAACTAGGAGATCCTCGTGCTAATGCAACAACGATGAACAACTCTGGATTTAATATTTTGTGCACCGCACCCTGCTCTTCTCGAACCGGTTGAATCCGCCGAATTTGAAAAGATATATTTTGATCAGGAGACCAATTAGCATGTCCACACAACTGCCGTCAATGAACATAGGATTTATTTTGATTTCTAACTTCCCGGGACTAAACCTGAATGCATCTGGCCACTCCTGGAGCATACCTTATTCCAAATTCGAAAAGTTTCCAAGTGCATCTGCCCTTGTAGTTAACATTCCTTGTTGGAAAAAGTCACCTTATGAACTCGAACGGACAGCGATGAATGTCATGAGGAACCCCCTTTTACCCTTCTTAAGGATATGCGCGCAGGCAGATAAATTGTCGACGCCACTGGGGACTGTTATTCCCCACACTTTGAGATTTCGAGGGCGCCGTACTTGACACCGCCTCATCGCAGTTCTGCAAAATTATCTTTTGATTTCGTTCGCTTTGACTTCAAACCATCACCAGGACGAAAATTTCTCCAGGACAAGTTGTAATTAGATCATTGCTTGAAAAGGTTTTTGTCGATGATCGCATGCCAAGATTACATGGATTACAGTCCTCAAGAATTCTAGCAGCTTGTTGTGCTGTGAAGACGAAGTTTGCATGAAGGGGGTCGGTGCACGTTGTGAGCAATAGAGCTCTGATTATTTGAGAATTGAATTTTAATTAGCATTTTCACATGCTTCTTAACATTATTAGTTTTACCTAGGCTAATAATCCTTGCCATTTTGAGGACCCTTTTAGTCATAGATGTCAAAGCCTGGTCTTTTTTTATTGAAATGAGTGGAAATGATCCATATCCTATTATAGGATTAAGCCGGCAATAAGGAGGGAATTTATAATGTACATCATGTACCATATGGTCTCTTTTTTCATCATTATTTTACACTGGTTATGTTGCATAAATTTTATAATTTTTTTTAAAAAACTAATCTAGATCCGCTTTGCTTTGCTTTGTCAGCTCACTTTTCTCCCTTGGTATACTATTGAGCTTTTCAACATTGAAATCTTTTATTCTTGGAGAAGAAATTACATGTACATATACCACTCAACACCATGGAAAGAAGCACTTAGTCAGCTCCACGTTCATCTTATTCATTCGAAATCGTCGCTCATCAAAATTCTCTTCTTTCGATTTAGTTGAGTTTGAGGGCGGTCAAATTGTGACATCTTTTCATCAAACGTGGTCTACCGTACAAGATTTTTGTATTTTCTTAGTCAACCAAAGTCGATTAGATTGAATTGACATGTATATTCTGTGCTATTTCATCAGGTTGGAAGCTGGACGCCAGTGGTGATCGTCCACTTCAATTGTATTGTCCCATCATGAGGTCCAACCGGACGCTTGTTTTCTTTGTAGCAGCGTCAAAATTAAATCATGACTCGAATTAAAATATAAGAGAATGAAGAATGTGTTTCATTTTATAAACTTGATCCTACGTGGGAGCAAGTTTGGCAATCTACATCATACCTTTCTTCAAATTGGGACATCTTGAGAAGTAGTCAATGGTCTTTTGTTGCGTAGAGCTTGTCTTTCTCATAAGCTAAACATATTGGCACAAGCCTTTCCCAAAAATAGAAAAGCTAGTTTTAAGGTAATTTTAGGTCTATGTTATGAAATTGACGGACATTTTATTGAAATTTTGTGTGTGTATTACCATACCACTAACACAAGACGTTGTTGTCATCAATATAAGCTGTTCTCTCTCTCTCTCTCTCTCTGTCTCTCTCTCCGCTATACCAACAAATCATTGTTGTCTATTCCCATCACAATCTTTTCTCTCTCTCTCTCTCTCTCTCTCTCTCTCTCTCTCTCTCTCCTATACCAACAAGTCTATTCCCATCATGATCTTCTCTCTCTCTCTCTCTATCTACTATACCAATGAGTCATCGTTGTCTATTCCCATCGTGATCCTCTCTCTCTCTCTCTCTCTCTCTCTCTCTCTCTCTCTCTCTCATTTTACTATGTCAACAAGTCATCGTTGTCTATTCCATCACTTTCCTTATCAATGTCGATCGCCACTTCTACGGCTTCCATTCACAGTTGTCCTTCTCTTTGGGGGATACCTTAGCCTAAGCGACCATGCCTCTATACGACAGTCAAGCAACCCAACAAGTACACCTTCTTTCTCTACCTTTGATCAAAGTCGAGGTTTATTTAAAGAAACCCCTAGCCAACGTTATCAAGGTCAATTTGAGGTTGTTTTTGCTCAACATCCAACGGCTCTTCATCGTGGTAGAATTGCAAAATACAGAAGAGGGTAATGGTTAGACCTGATCATTTCATCGACAGCCCATTACATTGGCCGAGGCCCAAACAAGCTAGGTTGGCATAAAGGGCAAATTGGATGGGCTTGGGTGAGCTATTAATATCTTGGGCACAACTTGTCCACCTTAACATGCTAGGGCCCACCCAAGCCTACCTATTGAGGTGAGAATTGGGTTCTTTCTAGGTATTTACTTTACAAGTGACGCGAATTTCACATTGCATCATGTGGAAATAGGATATGGGTCTACGGCTGGGAATAGGTCCATTCTTTCGGGGCCAACAACCTTTGCTTGCCATGCATCTCGACTCTTGGAATGTCACATGAAACTCGTTTCATCTAAAGACCGAGGTGTTCTAAATTACCGGGTGCATCATACTGATTACATCCGGTAAATTAGTAATAAGTGTTTGAACATTTAAAAGACCGGGTTTTATAAGGAATTCACCCAAATCAAAGACCAAGATGCCCACTTGTAATTAGAGTTAGCAAACAATGTTTGCATGTCATAATCATGTTTGAAGTTAATGTCAGCTTAACATATCTCAATTTTGATTGTACACACCTAATAATTAATTCAAGATAAAAACACATATGTTCATGCTAATATGCAAAGTTGGGTTCGTTGTATTGTGTCATATTTGCATTTTTCTTTTTGTAATTCATGTTTTATCTCGTGTGGTGCAAAAGGATTGGTGCAACATTGTCAATCCTAATCGTAGTGCCGCCATCTCTATCTTATGCGTTCTCTCTAATAAATGTTGGGCTAGCATCACGTCACTAATTGCTTTTCTTTCTTCTGATTTAGGGGACCCAGGACAATAAATATACAATAATTGTGGCGAGGAGTGAACATACAATTGGTTTTTTGAAATTAACGTTGAGGAATCCATCGGAGAAAATGATGTAGGGAAACGTGAGGGTGTGGGGAGAATGCCAATGTTGACTTGTTCGTGGTACTTTCGGAGGCTGCTGAACTCGTCCTTGATAGATGAATAATGCCTAACTTTCGTGGATATGACATTTTCCTCAAGACTATTCTAAAAGATTTTTGCCTTGGGAGAGTCTTCCATCTATATTGGAAACTTTAAGACCACTCGGTTCGTCCTAATAATCCAGTCTACAAAATTGTTACAAGATGCATTGACAAAATATTGACGAAATATGCACATGATAGAAAAGTTCTGCGATAAATTTAGAATCAATCCTTTAAATGTTTTGACTGAAGGTTAATTGAGTTCTTACTTTTTATTTAGATCAATTGAATCCTTTTTCAAAACTATAAAACTAATTAATCTACAATCAGGTACTCAAATCACCGTCTACGAATTATTGGCGTCGCAAACTTTATGTGGCTCTCAAGTGTGTGGCCACTTGGCATTTGAAAAGGGCCACGTATAAGACATGTTACGGTTTCTGGTGTTGGAAACCAATGGACGACAAGTTGAGGACTTGCTCGTACTTTTTTTCTTTTCGCAAAACGCTAATTTTTCTTTATCAGAAGCTTAAAATATAATTTGAAATTGACACGAATGGAAAATTGAAAATTTCATCATATTAGTCAGAACTTGAACAACTTCAACAAATGGTATAAAATATAAAAATCATCAACTAGAAGAAGATGACATAACAAGGATTGTTTCTACGTAGAATTTTATGAATGTGTCTCTTTCATGCACTTGTTAAATGTACTTACTAAATAATTTTTTGATTTTCAAAATACCAATTATATATTTTCATTATTTGAAAATAATAATCTTTTGGTTTAACAAGTGTCTCGATGCACTTAATCAAGAAAATCCCCTCACATATTATTATATTACATATATCTATGCTATCTTTGTTGATATTCATCTTATGTAATGCTTACGACAAATGAAGATGCTAGATCAAAAGCAGGCCATGGATAACATTAGTTTCTTTCTCAACTTGGAATCTACTCAAAGCGCCATGGTATCTCCAAAACGATTCCCCAAATAAAGGCCAATTTTTTTAAAAAAATATTTTTGCATTCTATAAAGTAATTATAAGTTCTCATTTGAAGCAAATTGGAGGACCACCATGCTTTTTGCACAGAGTCCAATGCCTAATTTTTATCCGGACCCAAATCTCAAATCATGTTAATCTATCCTCATGGTCATGGCAGTTCCCTATGTGTCTTTCATCTTCTCAATGAAAACCAATTTCATATGGTCTAATTTCCATAATCCTTAAATAGGATGGGGGTCCCTAGGAAGGATCTTCCTTAGTCGATACAACATTAGATTGCAGGTCATGAGCACCCCATTTTATGGTCCTGTGTCTAGGACAAGTAGGGGCAATTTGTGGGTTGGTGGGAATGAAATTAATTATTAGAAAAACCCTTTTAATCATATAAAAAATTTCATAAAGAACCCCGCTAGTTATTCTCTCTTTAATTCCTCTCAAGAATAAGGGGGCTCCATCCAAAGGATCAGCTGAAGTTGCGGTAGATTCATGTGCTGTTTCACCCCCATGGCCAATCAAGCAAGCTCGTGCAAATTGTTTGATTTTTCTGTGCTCCCCATTAATGCCCCTTCATTGAGTCTAGCTGTTCTTTCCATGTTGGAGAAAAAAAATTATAGGGATACAATGTACCTTTTTTATCTTTCATTTAAATATGTTAATTAATAAAAATTTATATGACGGCGAAGGGAGCAAGGTTCGGAACTCGAAGATCTCTGCCCTTTCGTCACTTAGATAGATTGAGGGGAGAGATGAAGATTTGCCCGATGATGGATGTCAGTGGTTCGAATATGCTTAATATGTGCCTTAGCAATCGGTACGCCTTTCACGAGCAACTAAATGTACTTTTAAAACTAGATAATCAAAGTTGCTGTATCTCATAATATTAAAATGCTTCGGCTGCACACTATTGTTATAAATAATAATCTTGAAATGGTTCTTTTTTCTTTTCTTTTCATCTTTCAAATGTCTTGAGAACCCTCTTTATTGTTTTTAGTTATCTTACTGAAGGCGACCGGCCAGGGCGATCCAATGCGCACGGCATCATATGGTTGGGCTTTAGACAATGCCTTTTGTCCAATTAGAGGACCAAAGTCAGAGGAAATTAATTTTATTTTACGGGATCATAATCTTTTTTTTTTTTTTTGCGTATCTCTCCATTGCAAATTAAACATAAATTGAGGTATTATATAGCTGTGTGCCTTCCTTCAATATTTGAATTATTTGATAATTTCGTATCACCACGCCATTATGATGTAATGGTCTCGTGACACTAATTTCTTTAAACCAACGTCCTAACTCTAGGAGATTATAACCAATGTCATAACTCTAGGCAGATAGCTCAAATATAAGGTAACATAGGATAACATAAGACATGACCAACGGGGAAGCCATATTATTGCGCCTTGAATCCTTGCCCATATCTACCCATGATTAAGAAATAAGGAGAATTAACACCCAAAAAAAAAAAAAAAAATCATAAATCTATTGTAAATGTGTCAATTCAATCTTAAACATTCTTTTTCTTAATTAAGTCATAAACCTTTTGTATTTATACTAATTTAGTATATTTGATCAATTTTAACCGACTAACATAAACGTGGACACTAGTCATCTTACATAATGCTATTAGCACTGACGTAGATAATTGTTAATAAATTTGAATAGTTGTTTTGAATTTTTTCTATTTTTTTTCTCTTTCACCTTTTTTCCTTCCATTATTTTTTCTTTCCCTAGCCAATCATCGGGCCTCGGTGACCGGCTAGAGGCAAGGGCTGACGAGCCTTGCCCTCCCCTAGCGAGGCTTGCCATTATTGGATCCATAAGTTTATAACTAAATTGGTATAATTGCAATAAATTTAAAACTTTTTAAGTAATTTTTCCTTTAACAAATACATTAGTCTTTCCACAGAAGATGATCACATTAAGGCGGGCTGCGCTCCCTTTCACACAGCAAAGTTCGCCTCTATTCAAGGTATGTTTTTTCTCCGCGAGTTCCGTGCAACATACGCTCCGGGCGCACCTTAGCGAGTTCTGGCTCATGTCTATCCGCTTCTACCGCGCTGCTTTTTCGATGACGTTTTACCGAAACATAAAGATAATGTCATACTTTTATATGCATTAGATCGAGCGCATTAAACTGAACGCAATCGTAAGAAATTTAGAATGAATGAGGGGATGCAATCGCCCCGGAAGCCTTGGACCTTTGCTTTGACTTGCAGCTTAATGTAAAGCAGACGGAACACGGGATTAAACTATGCAGGACCATGATGTGTTCGAGGACAAAAGGGACACGAGCAGGTGGCAAAGCGGATCTCCGCCGTCCATGCGAGATCGAGTGCGACGGCCACGATGGGGCGTGACCGGTGGCGATGCCGGTGGGCGGCTCACGTCGAGAGCCGTGGGATGCCTGGCCAAGTGTCCCGCGTGGGAATCGACACTATTGTGTCATCTGGACAGACTGGGGGGCTTATCATTTCGTCGGTTTAATTGTATACTAATGCAATTATTATTTTTCTGAAGGGTATTTTATTTGGGTTTAATCCGAATTGATTTTTTAAAATTGCGGGGCATTCGTCAGCAGGCATGTTCGTGAGACCCTCTTAAGTCATGGTTCTGAGCTATTTTGTAGATTTTTTAATTTTTTTGTGGGGGTTATTAAATTGGTGATGATTTGATGAATTGGTCATTGATTTTGAAGTATTCTAAAGAATGGGTCTGCTTCACATGGGACGGATTCTTCTCAAGATAGGACAAAATTATGCCTGTATAGTATATTTTTGCCGTGAGAGAATCCCAGTCCGTTTTGTTCTCTTGTGATGAGTTTGTGTGTATGTGTGTTGGCTCCATCTTCTTCTTCTCCTTCTTCTTCTTTATTATTTCCTTTTGTTCTTTTATTTATTTTTATTTTTTTTGGGAGCATTTTGATAAGGTGTGTTGGCTTGTCATGCAGGAACGTGGGGCAAGTGTTGTCTAGAAGGAGGCCAATCAATCGGCTCACGACTTAACTTTTGGGTGGTTTCGTTTTTTCTTTTTTATTAAAAAAAAAAATAGTTGGACGGGCCATCCAAAATCTCAGTGATTTGAATTAAAAAAAGAGAACCCATAAAAAAATCGGGTGCATAGAAATCGGTCAATACAGAAGGTGCACATTAAAAAGCCACAAAAAAGAAAGGAAAGAAAGACAAACAATCAAGATCATGTAGGGGACCAATTTGGTGTGTTATTTAAATTGAGCTCCCCTTGTAACCAAAAGAGAGATATTCAATGGCAAAAGTACAACAAAAAAGAGAGAGATTTGATAGCAAAAGTATATAATGAGTGCCAAAACTTCATACAGATGGACATTTAAAAGCTAAAACTTTCAAAAGGTACACAAAAGTATCACTTTAAAAAAAAAAAAAATAGTCACTAAGAGCGCGTTTGGTAATTCTTCTATTCCTGGGAACAATTTTTGATCAAAAATGATTTTTTGTGATTCTGTTCTCAAGAACAATTTCTAAACATTTTAAGCCGTTTAGTAACTATCAAAAATTTCAATTTCCGAAATAGAATTGCGTTTGGTATTGTGCTCAAATTTTCTACTCTAAATCATTTTGTTTTAATTTTTAAATAATTTTATTACTTTTTTCCTTTTTTTTTCTTTTTTCTTTTTTTTTTTTTTTCCATTTCTTTCTCCTATTCTTCTTCTTCAAGTGGCCGATCACCAACAGGCCAGCCAGCGATTGGTCAAACAAGGCCAGCAACCTCACCGGAGCGTCACCACTTCTTGGTGAGGCCAGCCCTCGTCGACCGAGCCTCACCGGCAGCTGGGCGAGGCTCGGTCGAGCCTTGGAGAGGCTGGTCGTGCCTCCTCGAGGCTAGGCAAGCCTCACCTGGTCAGCGAGCCTTGATGGTGACTAGGCTTGCCTTTGATGAGCTCACCGGATTGGTTGCCGACAACCGGCGGTGGTGGGCGGCGGACGGCAATCATAGTGGTGGTACCACAATGGAAAAAGGGAAGAAGAAAAGAAAAAAAAAAAAACGATAAAATAGGTACTTGATTCTACAATTTTCCGGGAACAAGAATCAATTTTTTTTTTTTATCTCGATTCTATTCCAAATCTACTTCAAAGAACAAAAAAAATATAAATTTGTTCATGGAAACAAAAATTTTACCAATTGCATTTATGTTCCAAATTTACTCTCAAAACAAAAGAACAGGAACAAGCACTGTTTGGCGAGTTGCCAAACAGGCCATAAAGTGCCAACTTCGACAAAAGTAGTCAAAATTCCAATGTGACACTATTTTAAAAATAAATGTGGTCTACTTGACTTATCAGAGTTGTCTACTCAGCAATTAATATGCAAAATAATGTTGTTTTGCCCTCAAATTTGATTTTCAATATAAATATTGATTAAATAAAATTAAAAAATAAATTTGAAAAGGGGGGGGGGGGGGGGTAGCATTTAGGCCCTCATCAACAATCGGCCAGGCTTGCCATTCACTGATTGAGGCCTAGTGACCCCAACTGACCCTCACCCCATTGTCATCAACCCTTTACGCGCAATGGTGGGCGGCGACAACAAGGACTAGAGGTCCTTGCTGATTCCGCCTCCCTTCTTTTTCTAATTTAGTTTTAATTTAATTTAATTAATATTTATATTTAAAAAATTTAATTTGTGGGCAAAACAATGTCGTTTTAGGCTTATCTAGCCACGTCAGTGCCACGTGGATAATTTTTTCTTAAAGAATTTTCATGTTAGAAAAAAATTTCGCTGGAAAAGGCCATATCGATAGTTTTGTTTGAAATTCTCGCCATTAGCACCTAAGTATTCTTTTCTTCTTCAATTTTGACACTTAAATATACATTTTGAAATTTTTGGCTCTTAAATGTCCACATATGCCAAGTTTTAACACTTGGAGTGTCCGCACTCGGGATTGAACTTGTTTTGCCAAATGTATACAAGGGAGAAGCTTCCGTCAAGATGGTTAAGTGACTTGGTTAAAGCTTGCTTCCAAGTGGTTTGGAGTCCCTCTTGATCACCTGTTCGATCCTCCAGTCACTCCTCAATCTCAAAAAATACTAAATGGTCTGTGGTGTAGGGATCGCTTTTATTACTACAATTAGCATCCAATGGTGCGATGGTGATAGGCTCACTCAAAATGAGCAGTAATTATGCCTCAACCTAATAATCCTATGTTGGTATGGAATGTTTGTGTTAACAGTCATCTTTCACAACTTTTCAACTTATCGAAATGGGGAAGCTAACTTTTAAAGCGGCTTCTTTCCGACCCTTTTCTATAAAAGGAATTTTGGGGGCGTGACTTGATTTAGGGTGTTCGCATTTGCTTTTTTTGCATGGCTGATTTTGAGATGCATCAGCTTTGGTTTGATCGTTCCGGCCTTTCTCCTAACAAATTTCTTTAATTATTTATCAAGTAGTCGGCATTTAAATGTCGAGCTACATGCTTTGGCTACGTTTGGTCGTCCGGATTTCTAATCGGGATAGGATTGGATAGGATAGGATATGAAATCCTAGGATTTTTTTATGTCCTGTCCAATGTTTGGTGAATCACAGTATTAAAGTCGGATATGTTCACATCATGTATATTTTTTTTTATATAAACGACATATCATTATAAATGAACATAAATGTTCATAAATGAAGATGGCGAAAATATCTCGTAATACTATTCCTTAATTTATTTATTATTTATTATTTATTATATTTTTCCTCTTTTATATTATTTTCATTATTATTTCTTTTTTCCCTTTCATCATTCTTTAATAAAAATTTATCAAATAGTAAACTGTACTAACATATTTAAAATACAAAAATACCTAAAATATATAATAAATATAAATATTTAATTTATAGATTGAATGTTTATTATAAAATAGAATTAAAACAAGATTAATTAAAAATAAATTTTTATTTTTATTTTCTTAAATTAGAATTCAAATATTATTTATATTGAAATATAATTTCAATTTTGTTAATTTAATAAATTTGTTATTAAAAAAAAATAACTTTCCTATTATGGACGTTAGAAATCCTATCCACCTTTATCCCATCCCCCCATGGGATAATTTTATCCTGTTTATATCCCCTTATATCCGACTTTATCCCATCCCGAGTGAGCACCAAACGTAGGATAGGATAAATTATATCATATGCCGAATTTTATCCCGACTGCCCAACGCAGCCTTTGAACTTTCATCATGATAGGTTTACGTGTGAGGGTGAATGGTAAAAGCTAAACCATAATATTGCACCTTGTTAATTATCTCACAACCTAAGTTTCCTGAAAATACTGTGAGTCTTCCTTCTTTTATACATCTAGAAGTAAAAAGAAATTACTTTTGGCAACAAATATTGGATTTACATCCTACAATCTTTTCGTAATCTTACTAGTTTGCAGATGAAGAGGAATGTTAAATGAGATGAAAAAAGGGGACAATGTTCCTGGAAAAGGATTCTCGTTTTGTTTATTGTTGTGATTAGTTACAAATAAAGAAAAGATAGTTCAATAAGCGAATAAGGAGCCATGAAAATTTGTGTAATTCTGAGATCACATAACTATTCTTTTTTAGGAGGAAGTATGTCGACAACAAGTAAACGTGCATCGGGCACACTGTGGGTGTTTAAAAGTTCGATAATGTAGTGCAACTGAGTCGGTGTCCTAAAAGTATTTTGTCATATTATATCTTCATTTATCAATGGTGTTATCTGTCCGAATCTGTCTAGTCACTACAGTCCCTCATTGTCGGGATTGAATGTCTTAAGGAGTTAGCTTCATCAAATTTACTGCGGTTGGACCCGACCCCAAAAAAAATTTCCCGAGATACAACCACTTTGTCCTTTTATATTTCCCCAATTTGGTGCTGAGGGAATGCAAAGGACTTTCCCTATCATAGCCTAGAAAAGTGCATGGGGTGAATTGAAGTCCCACATTGAGCATAAAAAGATAGAGTTAACTTGCTTATAGCCGAGGTCGGCAGTTCCTAACATTGACTTATTCAGAATTGCAGTGCTGAACTCTATAAGATTTTGGCTCGTTTTGTCTTGGAAAAAGTGTAAAAAAGTCATAAACCTATTGTATTTGTATTAATTTAATTGGTACTTGGTATTAATTTAATTTGTGCTAATTTATTCATAAATTTTTATGGGTGCTAATTTAGTCATAAACTTTTATGGTAACAATTTAATCCGAAACATTTTGAGTTGATATCAATTCAATCCTAAACATTTTTAATAGTGCCAATTTAGCCCTAAACCTTATGAATTGGTGTCAATTCAATCATATCGGCTAATTTTGGCTAGATATTGCTAATGTAGACGTTAGCCTACTTATGTAGTACTGCCAACGTTGATGTAGATAATTTTTAATTTTTAATTTTTTTATTATTTTTCTGATTTTTTAATATTTTTCTCTTCTTTCTTCTTTTTTCTTTTGCCGATGATCGGCCACCGACCATGGTCGAGCAGATTGGCCTTGCTTGGACATGGTGAGGCCGAGCCCCGACGAGAGATGTCCTCACCAAATTTGGTTTGGTTGACCTCACCAAGCATCACCTTCACTCAAGCCATGCCCAATGAGGCCACCTTAGCTTGGGTAAGGGCTTGCCTCATCGGGCCTGTCCTGTCCTAAGCCGGGTTTAGGCCAACCCTCACCAAGGCATGGCCTCGCCATGACATGGTCATTGCCTATGACTAGCCAATGGCAGAATAAAGAAGAAAAAAAAATAAAGGAGAGAAAAAAATAAATAAAAAAATTAGAAAAAAAAAATTTATTAAAGCATTATTAAAATTGTCCACGTTAGAATTGGTTGTGCCATGTAAGCCAACTAGCATTTATGTCAGCAATATCCAACCAAAATTAATTGAAAAAATTGAATTGGCACCAAGTTAAAACGGATATGACTAAATCGGCACTATTTCAAAAGGTTTATAATTAAATTAACGCCATTAAAAGGTTTAGGACTAAATTAAAATAAAGTCAAAATATTTAGAACTAAATTGGCACAATTAAATAGTTTAGAACTAAATTAGCATCAATGCATTAGATTTAAGACTTTTTTAATAGTTACACCTTTTTTTTTTTTTCATTTTTACTTATCAGATTAGGAAAGATAAAAGCGTGTAATATGGAGTTTTTAATTTCTAGATAAAGATTGACCAAGATTGAAAGTAAACGTTTGGACGGATCCACTAAATGCCATCTTACATGTTAATTAATACTGCCCTTATTTTAGGGTTTTGTCAGTTAAGGTATAGATTATCCAAATTGATAGTTATGATTAATACATCGAGTTCTTGTTTTCATGTGCAGTGGAGGTTTGTGGCCTAGAGAGGACAAAACCATCCATGTTTTAAAAAAGCAAATGAGAGAGAGAGAGAGAGAGAGAGAGAGAGAGAGAGATTCTTAAAACGTCTCATCAAAGACAAACAACAGATCGTGATTCTCTGAACGATCATGGGACCATTGAAAACCTCGATCCTTTCTTTAATCATTGCAATTCTGCGGACACTAAACAAAGTCCAAGTCCATAAAATGCATAATTACAAAATCAAGAATGACAAAAAGCACTAAGACACCATATCTACGGATACGCATACGTTCACCCAAACTGCAGAGAGAGAGAGAGAGAGAGAGAGATGTCAGTGATATTCAACATGAAATGAGATCATTACGTTGAAAAGGTCAACGGGAGCTCATACAAACATCTTAACCTTGGACCAACTGTAAAAGCTAAGCATTTGACCGATAGCTGTTCCTTCAACCTTTCAAGCTCACAAAAGACGAGCCCAAAAACCTTTAAAAAAAAAAAAAAAAGAGAGAGAGAGAGAGAGAGAGAGAGAGGAACGAACTCCTTTTAGACCTCTAAATCTATTATTTTGTCCTTAATCATCCCGACATGATGGCTCTAACAGTTTCCTCTCTACATGGACAAGAATGAAGATGATCTCCTTTTGCTGCTTAATTAATTGTAATCCATAAAGCCAAAGTGGTATATCTTGGCCGAGAGAGAGAGAGAGAGAGAGAGAGAGAGAGAGAGAGAGAGAGAGTTAGTTTGATAAATGAATCTTGTAAAGGATGTGATTAGGACAACTATCAATTAATCTATATTAGTGCATTGAAGAAATACCACTAGGTGGTACTTGATGTTATGAAAGGACTATGACAAGTAAGCTCTCGTAGCACAAGGATTCAAGAAAAAACCCTATTGAAATATCAAACACTTCAAAGCTTGCTTCATTGTACAAGAATTTGAGCAATAAGCCAGACTGGACTATGACAAGACTTTTCACCCAATTATCAAATTTAGTACAATGTGTTGTTTTTCTATTGTGATTTCATCAAGATGGGCTATACTTCAACTTGGATGTTAGGATTTAACCCCAAAAAAAAAAAAAAAACTTGATGTTAAGATTTTCTTTTTGCACGACACCCTTTGAGAGGAAGTTTATATCCACCAGCCTCCTAGTTTCTCTCATATTAAGTTCCTGAATCATGTGTGCCATCCCTAAAAAGCCATTTATGGTTTAAAGCAAGCTCCACATGCATGATTTCTTCACTTTAGTAGTTTTTATTATCTTTTGGGTTTCTTAGTGAGTGAGGCTGATCCATCGTTGTTCGTCTAAACTCCTTGTCATTAGTGATGCTTCTCATTTATTACGGTTATATATTACTTGACCCTCATAGGAATTTGGTATGAAGGATTTTGAACCACTTTGAGATTTCTTAGGCATTGAGGCTCATCACCGCTCTGACAATAAATTTTTCTCTCGAGCAAAGTATGTCGATGGCCTTTTGCACATGTTTGACTTTGTTAAGTCAAGCTTGCATCTACTCATTGGCCTCGAAAACTCTGTCATGTGCAAATGATGGTTAGCTTATTGTTTCTCCATGTTGTATCAACAAATGGTTGGTACTATATAATATGTCCATGACTACAATTGATATAGTGAATTTGGTTAGCCAACTCATGCATAAACTCATATTACCTCATCTCCAAGCTGTCAAAAGTATATACCGGTATTTACTTGGCACATCCACCCATGAATTGCTCATTAAGTGATGTTCTCCCAATTCATTGACTACTTATGTTGATGTAGATTGGACTAGGTGTTTCGATAGTCAATGTTCCCCTTGTGGTTTTTGTGTTATTCTAGGCACTAATCTTGTTTCATGGAGTACCAAGAAGCAACTCACTTTAGCCCATTTTAGTACAAAGGCCGAGTATCATGTTGTCACGCACTATGTTGCTAAGAGTAATTGGATTTGTCATTTACTTCATGAGCTCGAAATCACCCTTTTTAATCCTCGTATTGTTTATTGTGACAACTTCTCTACCACACGTCTTGCTCTCAACCCCATGTTTCATTATCACACCAAACACATTGAGTTGGATTTTCACTTCATTCGAAAGCGGGTTGCTTCTAACGATCTATGTATTTGCAACATATCTACAGTGGATCAGTTGATAGACATCTTCATCAATGGACTTCCTAGTCCTCATCATGTACTTTTAAGATCCAATCTCTCAATTATTACACCTACTTCAGATTAAGGATGAGTATCAATGTGTAATTTATATAATTTATGGGGTCTTTCTGTAATTATGTTTTTATCTGTACCTTTATAATAATTAGTCACTTCTATAAATATATATGATACAAACCTAATTGGGATTGAGTTATCATAAACACTTTGTTGTAAATTTTTCTCTAACTTTAAACATTAATAGTCAATTGGATGACGACTTACACCAAAGTAATTATCTTTGTAACGACCCGAGCCCCACTATATAATATTGTCCGCTTTGGACACTAAGTTTTCAGGGCTTAAAAACGCATTATACAGATTAAAGGGACCCAAGCCTTTATAAACTAGCCCATGACTCCCCCTAAGCGATGTGGGACAGGAGACATGCCCTTGGCCTCACCGCGTATTGCCAAGGCGATCTCAGTCCATCCCTCCATATTGCCCCGGGTTTGAGTCGTCACATTCTCCCCCCTTAAGGCACAGCGTCCTCGCTGTGGCCCCCACACGTGGTCGAGAGTCGCTCTGATACCATTTGTAATGACCCAAGCCCCATTGTATAAAATTGTCCGCTTTGGACATTGAGTCCTCATGGCTTTAAAACGCATTATACAAATTAAAGGACCCAAGCCTTTATAAACTAGCCCAAGACTCCCCCTAAGCGATGTGGGACAGGAGACATGCCCTTGGCCTCACCCACATACTGCCAAGGCGATCTCAGTCCATCTCTCCATATTGCCCCGAGTCTGGGTCATCACAATCTTCATGTGATCAAAGGTTCACATTCAAATCTTGCAATTTGTAATTTGTGCTTTGAGCCAAGCTACACTAAAGAGGATCCTCGGTGGGGTCATGATGATGGCTGCCCCATTTCAAGTGGATAAATTGTGAAGGTTAATGTGTGACCGCTAATGGGGAAGATGCAGCGTCTGACTTGACGTATTCACAAGCCAACCATTCTTAGGCAGGGTACAAAACCACTATGTTGACACATGGGAAACTTTTCTTCATTTAAAAAGGGTCAATGGAACGTCCATCAATTCTTCTTCCAAGATGTTATGTGACATATCTAGCAAGAACGTGTGGATCTCTTTCAAGAGGATCGCGCATTCACTTGTTCTATGAGGATTAGATGTTTAAGATAGTGTAATGTATTCATGGAAATTGCAATCTCCAAGCTCACAAGTAAGTCTTCCATGAACTATCAGATTTGGCAGGATCCATATGACACCCACCATCTTCAATGGTTCGGATTCAATATGCATTATACTGGTATGGTTATATTTTTGTAGCTCATACAGTGGGAAGAAATTATTAGAACTACTCTCACATACCACGAACACCTAATCATAAATTCCGTGTAAGCCAAAGGAGAGAATAATGCAGGGTTATTTACCTCTCTTGGATTTGTGACAGATAGGAATAATTACCCACAATTGCCTTAACATTACGTATGATCCTAGACTGATACAAATCCTAATTGGCTGCAAATTAGTCTCGAAATGGGCCAAATTTCTAATATCTCTTTTTTTAATATCAATATTAATGAACTCGAAATACAATATATTTCATACCATCATTCAGTCAACGAATGCACTCATTGTAGAAAAATTCTTATGTCCACCGGCATTCGAGTTCAGTGCAATATACCCCTAGAATTGATGGATATCACGTGAGATACAAATGATCTATGGCTTGTAATGCACTAAGCTGACATATACCTGATACACTCAATGATAGCACCTCATCATACAATATCGAACTGCATTAGATAAACTAAAGTTGCGTTGAAATAGAGTGAAGTTGCACCACTTGGGACAATTTCCAAGAGCATTATAATTCTTATAAGCACATAAAACTTGTTTTTTCCCCAAATTTCAAAGTTAGGGTGTGAATGATAACCATCATGTTTTGAAAATCAATTTCTAGCTCTATTCCACGGATAATTTTCTAAGGCAAAATAGGTGTTTGATCATAATACAAAATTTCTGTACCGAAATAGAATTCGTTGATAACAAAACAAAAAATTTCTCCATCTTGAGTGGTGGCAGGAGGTTGGCGATAGGCAAAATAGTTGGTGACCAACAGCGAGCGATGGGCAGTGGAAGGTGATAAGAGCAAGTGATGAAAATAGTTTTTGTTTCTCATTTTTGTTCAATAAATAAGAAAAAAAAATTAATTCTAATTTTTTTATATTTTTGGAGTAAAAATTTATTTCAAAAAATAAAAAAATGAAATTATATTACTAAACAAATTATATTTCAAACTTATTTTCAAGAATAAAAAATATAAAATATAAAATATAAAATAAAAAATAGTTATCGTGTACATCTCCTAAGGCCACAAAATGCGGCTGAGGAATTCTCCAGCACAGGACGTTGATGGCTTTAACAGTTGTTGCTTTTGCAATCATTATGACGTCTATCACCTCAAGGGTTTAGATACTGTTTTTATTAAAATTTGCACCTCCACAAATTTTGTGACTATCGTCAAAAGTGAGTGCCCTTGCAATTAGTGGGAGAAAAAAAGTGGATTCTTTCCGAACAATTGATTGGCATGGTCTTCACTTTGTTCCACCGGATCATATGTGAAAAACACCAGAACAACTATTTACCTCGGATTCCTTATGAAAAGAGCAGACTTTTCGCTACATCATTAAATTTGTCAGACACTTCAATATAAAATGAGTTTAACTAATATTATCTATTAATTAAGGGTGGCACCGTTCTCGTACCATTTTTTTTTGTAAAAGTACACCATCTTTATATTAACTGATCAAATTACCTTTCAATTATAAATTTTGGTTATATATTTATATCTAATATTAGCCTCCACTCTCACAATAACATTAATTGCATAATCTCTCTCCATATACCATATTCGTGCTTAGTCTCCATATTAAACTAGTTGACTTGTCTGCATATCCTTTTGAATCAATGAAAATGTTAATTTGAGTTGTTATAAGATCATTCATCTGTTTTCTTGTTTAAGTATTAAATGATTTTGATGGAAGTCCAATTCTAATCACAACTTCTTCCTATTGAAATTTATACTTATTGATGGAAGATTAATTCGAGGGCATGATTCATGAGTCATTTAATAATCTTCTTCATAATTGAACAATAAAAAAAAAAAAATTGGTCTCGATCTTTCTCTTTCCTTTTTTTTAGTCTTTTTCTAGTGTTTATGTTTAAAGATTGGAAGGGACAAGCGAATTGAAAGCCTGAATTGAGTTTCTAGCTGAAGATACATTGAGGTTTTGTTTTCGCTGTTTTGGAAGAAAAAGTAAAATTTTCTTTTCAAGCTAGGTTCAAGAAAGAATAAAAAAAAAAAAAAAAAAGAGAATTTCGAATAAAATCATATAGGAGATTAGGAACTCATAGTTTATTAATCTGCCTAAAAAATATATTAGTAAAAATTAATACATAATTAATAAATTTGAAGCTTAATTTAGTCAATTAACCTGGAAAAGTCCTTTTTAGTCAAAAGAGTGTGGCAATAGCGTCACCCAATTAATTTGTTCCAGACATTTCATTCCGTAAAATGTCAATGATGCATTGGCCAAAGAAGTCAACCCCATATTACCATGAATAGAGCTTCTCTTTTATTTTTCTTTTGTTTTCCCATTTAGAAGGGATAAGAATTACCACTTACTGGACGAGTGGGATACGATATGCTTTCTCAAATAATTTCTATGTCATTCTTCATATTTTGCTTTGTTTAATTTGTGGCCAATGGACACACTAAAATAAGTCAAGGCCCTAACTTGTCGGGGCTTTGTGTTTGTGCCATACAATTGGGTTCCGCCAAATTCTAAAAAATATTGCTAATTAAATAGTGAAAGAGGAAGTATATTAGTTTGGAGTGCCATACAATCGGGGCTTTGTGTTTGTGCCTAACACTCCTCAATTTTCTCATGTTTATATTCACAGTACTCTATTTATTTTCTTGTTCCATCGTAATCTTGTTAATGTAGTTTCGTTCAAAACCCGACTTGCACATGTAAGGACCAACTCACACACTAGGGGTAGTGTTAATTAATCTGTTATGAAAACATTATTGGTCCATTTTCTAATAACTTAAACTTTTGAAAAAAGAAATAATTTGTTTAATATTGTATCAGAGCAGAAGTTAAGAGTTCAGATCTTGATACTTTCCTCTCAAGCTCATTATTTGTGGTGGTTTCACGATAATTGGCTCACACAAAATTGGCGCTATGCCATTTTCATGATAACCAAGCCGAGTCTTGCAAGTCTTCTTCAATTTTCATGTGAGGAAGTAACGTATATATATATATATGTGTGTGTGTGTGTGTGTGTGTGTGTGTGTGTTTGTGTATATGTGTAATTTTCCTCCTCTGAATAGTTTAAAATTTCAAGACAAATGATTTATCTAACACAATGGATAGTTTGTGTAAGAAAGAAAACTGAATCTATCTTTGGTTGTGAACATGTATCTAACTGCTCTATGTATAGAATAAGTTTTCTTGATCCAATGGATTGAGAAACTACTAAACGATTAACTCTCATAAGTCATATCATTGATTGTGCACTTATAAAAGTTACTTTAATTGAACTTGCTTATTAGGTGTGCAAGATTCTTGTGTCAACCAAATCACTATAGATTATCTTCCTTAACACAAAGTAAAGTAAAACCATAGCAAAGGAGTAAATCCATGTCAAGCGGCAATCCTTAATCCCAGGGCAGAACTCTCATCAACATAAGAACAATCGTCAGCAAGTACTGTTTAAACTTAATTAAAACCCTAGTAATGATATTATCCACTCGTGTAGAACGTTAACTAAATTTTACTGTATCATTTCTTAATAAGTTAATTTCAATGGAAGGCTCTCGATAACCCTAGGCAGGCTAGTAACTAGGAGTGCTTTTTTCTTTGTTTTTTTTTTTTTGGTTCAACAGTCTCAAAACCCCAAATCACTTCACAGGAAAGGAACGTGCCGAGTAGAGACCAAACGTCTCCGAGAAATGCGGCTACTTGCCGCCTCTTTACTTTCTTATCACTTCATTTCGAATTATGGACTTTCAGTTTCTCTTTCGGAGGGCCTATTTAGCTAATCCATTCCTGTTTGAGAGTGCAATGGAATGGCTCTTGAAATCAAATTAATCAACAATAGTTTAAAAGAAAAATCTAAAATAACAGTCGAGATGCACCAATGATAAAACAAAAATAACCAGAAACAGTGAATGCTTATGTAGTTGTGTGAGTCTCATAAAAGACCGTCTTTTGGCTATGAGGATAGAGGTCTACTTATCTGGAAATTTATGAAACACTCCTCGAGCCTCTTAAGCCGCTCAAAACCATTGGCTTGAACGGCAATCGTGACCATGAGCAGCAAGCACGATGTGATTCAAATAGAATAAACCATCGTCTTGATCTTAATTTCAGAAGATTGGTACATATAACATCATCGCTTCATAGATCTACAAGTTTATAAAGCGACGTGCTAGGATTTAATTCGTGCAGTACATATTTGGCACTTATTTAACCATTTAATTATAGATATGAGATTGTTGGCAGTGCTCTTATATGTCTATGTACTTTAGGTATTTAATTATTCTTTCCATTTTGCGTATGAAAGCTAGTCGCTTCGTGGGAAAAGTCAGCGACCCTCTCTCTCTCTCTCTCTCTCTCTCTCTCTCTCTCTCTCTCTCTCTCTCTCTCTCTCTCTCTCAAAAACCATTCTTTCTTTGTTTCTTCTTGAGAATACCATCAGGTTCAACCTTCAAAAACTGTTTGCTCTTTTGCTTCCTGATGACCAAAACTCCCTCCCCCATCTCTCTCCACAGCGTCTCAGTCTCTAGTCCCTCTTTTTTGTTTGTTTATTTTCTTTTATCAAAAACATCGCAATAGCTTGATCAAGCATCCAAATAACCAACCTAACTGCGTGTGTCTCTTTTACTTGGGTTTGGTATACAAAGGTTGTTTTTTCCCTTTTTCTGGTTTGGCCGAACTAGCTGGAGTCAAATGAAATTATTCCCCTCTTACCTGTGTCTCTTGCATTAAGAATTATGTGCAGCTTGTCCAAGCAAGATCAAATCATGGACAACTACCACCAAGGCGATCTTACGGACATCATCCGAGCCGGCGGCAGTGTCATGGTCGGCGAGCCTGCTGTGGCGACCAACACCTGGCAGTTCTCCTCCATGGATAACCCCGAAAGCTTCTCGTCTGCGATGGACGAGAACAGCAACCCACACAGCTTCGGCGATCCCTTCTCCAGCATGCGAGATCCACTCCTCCATAACATAAACATGCCGAATTCGGGCTTCTTGAAGCCAGCAGAGATGGTCAGCCCAAGCTTTGATAGCGCAGGCGACTTTAGCAGCAACAGCAGTGTCATGTTTGCAGCACCACCAATTGAAGATGACTTGAAAAGGCCTTGCAATATCTTCACACGGATGCTTCAAATCACTCCGAACAAGCTCCCGATTTCGCCGTGCGACTCTCCAGTTATGGCTGCTTCGCCCCCCGGAATCCAAAACCCGAGCATCATTCCTAGTGACATGATTAGCCTGAACGGCTCCAAAGGTTGCTTGCTTGATAACTCAGCGATGCAGATCTCGTCGCCACGAAACCCGGGTATCAAGAGAAGGTGAGATGAGATTATTATATACAATCTTGGGCAGTCCGTATGGCTCCGATAAACTAAACCGATAATTAAAATGAAGACTTCGAAATCTGTGTTTTGTTAATTTGCAGTGGTATAGATACTTCTTTTAAGTTTTGTTTTAGCATCATTTTTGTGGCGTTTTTACACATGATGATACAACCATCTGTGTGATGAACAAAACTTGCTGATGCTTAGGAACTTGAACTTTTTATGAAAGTTAATGTCCAGATCTTAAATGAAGCTCTCGGCAGCTTTTGTGTCTATATATATCTTCAGTAATAGATGGAATATGAGACACTCGGCAGATCAAATGTCTAGAAGGATTATGATGAAGGGTTTGAATTTACTAAGAAGGTGTTTATGTAGGTTAACTATAAACTTAGCATCCAAATACTATATTTTTCTCGGAATTAGGGTTGAACACAAAGATTAAAGCAAAGTGACCATACTAATCATTATATATTCTGCCTTCAGATTTTATGAGTGATGTCCAACATATGACTTAACGAATATTCAAAAGATGATAGTTTCTGTTATGTTGACGCATAAGTTTCTCTTCTCTATCGATTAACAGAATTCTTTTTCGACCTTTGAATTGCAAAGATCAATCTGTTCATGTCTGCTGACTGTCCAGGAAGAGCCAAGCAAAGAAGGTGGTGTGTATACCAGCCCCAGCGGCAGCGAATAGCAGGGCGGGTGGCGAAGTGGTTCCCTCAGATCTGTGGGCATGGAGGAAGTACGGTCAAAAACCTATCAAAGGTTCTCCTTATCCGAGGCAAGTTTGTTAATTCACATCATTTTTGCTGACGAAGATGTCCCGGCCATGATTGCAATCGTCGAGTTCAAGATCGTCCTCTTTTTTCTTTCCGCTTTTCTCTTCATCCTTTCAAGAAGGTTATTGGATTGAAGCACCTTTTATTGGTGTACATATTACGAAATGGATCTATCAAATGAATTTTATTTGGTAGATTGGGACTCCCTTATGTTCGAATGCAATTTGCTTCGTAATCATAGGATTAATTAAACGGAGATCATCAGCAAATCAATTCTCTTTTAAACGACAGATCCAAATTGAATCATTGAGCGAACTTCAACTACTGCTAGATTAATTGGAAAATTTTGCCATGTAACTATATCATTTTTTTTGGGCAATTCGTTGGTATCCAGGGGCTATTATAGATGCAGCAGCTCCAAGGGGTGCTCGGCACGAAAACAAGTCGAGCGAAGCCGGACCGATCCCAACATGTTGGTTATCACCTACACGTCCGAACACAACCACCCGTGGCCAACTCAAAGAAATGCACTTGCTGGCTCGACAAGGTCAACTCAACCATCGAAGAACAGCAATGTGACTTCCAAGAACTCTCCAAACTCCCAAACCCATAAGCACATCAGCCCAAAGGAAGAGCAGAAGGAGGAAGTTAACGACAGCACTATCCCAATGGAACCATCTGGTGGGCTGGCGGCAGGGGCCACTGCTGGCGCATCTATCAAAGAGGAGAATGAAAACAAGATGGACAGGCAAATGGAATTCGATGATGAAGAATTTGGCGATGGCCTAGGCCACGGGTACAGGCCGTCGATGCTCGATGCTAACCAAACCGATGACTTCTTCGCGGACCTAGGGGAGCTAGAGGCAGACCCTTTGGATCTCTTGTTCAACCAAGGGTTCCCAGGAGATCATGGGCATGAGAAAGGGGACAAGGCCTTGGACCCTTTCAGTCTTCTTGATTGGTCGGATAACAACAGCAGCAACAACACTTCATTCAACGGTGTGAAGAGGGGTTTATAACAAGGCCATGACTTCAAAAAAGGAAGCTTTATAGCACTAGTGGGTGTAACATATCTCTCAATTCTTGGGTTTTGGTCTTGTTCTAAACCCTTTTGTGTCAAATTACAGTGAAATTTCATGTGGATGGCATTTTTTTACTATTTTTTTTTTGGGGGTATTATTCACCTTTTGCTTCTTTCTAGTTCTAGTCATTTACCAGATCTTGGGATGTCAGCTCGAGATTAGGGGAAAAGAGTTAAAAAGAGAGAATGCTGGGTGATTGGAAGCAGATGAAGAGCCCGAAGAGGAGACCCCACATTCTCTTTTGGAATGTTGCGGGTGTGTCTGTGGATGGGACAGAAAGCTGAGGAACAGAAGGTTTGAACAGTGAAAACAAGTACATCCATCCACAGACATGACTGGAGATAGTGATTTGAGAGAGGGAAATAGAGAGAGAGAGAGAGAGAGAAAGAGAGATCAGTCACTCACCCTTTTCTTTCTTTCAATTCAATCTTTCAAAGTGGGAAAAATAATTCAAGGACCTCCACTCCTCTTCTCCTCTTCCATCATGTGGGTAATCTATGAAATGAGGAAAAAATAAAGAAAGGAAAAGGAAGACTCCGCACTTTAATGAGCTTTTGGTATTGATGACAAAATTGCATACAGTTAGTTGATTGAAATATATTATAATATTTTTCTACAATGACTTGACTGTTTCCTTCCCTTCAAGTCTTCTCTGGGGATGTGCAGCTTGGAAAATAAAAAATAGATGTGCTTCGGGTTCCTCAGCTTCCTGATTTCTTTAATCTATCCGCCCAACTAGTTTTGTTTTGTTTTATCTTTTTTTGGGTTTATGTAACTTAAAATATGACTGATTTATTTTTAAAATGAGAAAAATTGCTGTTTGATCTAGCATTTCTCTCGCAAATGTCTATTTCACCATTATTTTTTCCCCCGCCCACCTTAATTGCACATGGTGAAGGATTTCACCAGTTTATCTGCAGGTCCAGTTGAGGTCCAGTTGTCTTATTTGCATGCATGTAGGTGACAACATCCACTTGCAAAAGACCAGAGATCATCGAGACTATATCTTATTAATAATATTATAATGCTAACGATGTGTTCATTTTACAAAAAAATAAATGATTTGGAAAATATTTTCAAAAAATAATCACTTGTATCATTCCCAAAAATTAATGAATAAAAAAAATAATCGCCCACAAAATAATTAGTCATAAATTGTTATCGATAATAAAAAAATTTCCATTTACTAATTTTTCTAAACAATGTAAGTAATCATTTTTTGGAAAATATTTTTTAAATCGCTCATTTTTCACCAAAAAAAAACGTGCCTTAAAAGCACTAACATTCTGGTTTTGTTTTGCTTGAGAAAACAAAAAATTAACCTTTGCATTAGATACTCATTCGTTATTCGAATATAGAGCGCACAGAGTTATTATTTGCTTAAATTTGCCACATGAATAATTAATGCCACATACATAAGAAAGTCCATTGGAAGAGAGGTTATTTTCTTTGTTCCTGTCAATTTGTAGCATTAAATGTTACAGATGGGACATATGACTCATTTATATCATTTTTTTTGCCACCAGTGGTTGCTCATCTACAGATAAATTATTAAGCTAATCCTAATTTTTTGCCGGACTAAGCCAACCGTCTCCGTGGAAAGAGAGACAGAGAGAGGTCGGTGGTGCCGTGGCGTTAGGTGGTCACATTGGTGGTGCAATGGAGGTCGACAACAGAGTTGGTGAGGTTGAGAGAGAGAGAGCTGAGTTTGATTAGGTTCAAGGTATTTGAAAATTGCGTGAATATTTCTGATTAATCTCACACGTAACACTAATTAAGGCTCCACGATAAAAAAAATGTATAATTTATAATTTGAAATATATATATTTTTTAAAATAATCATTTATATCACTTGAAATAATTAGTCAATAAAAAATTTTTTAATTAATGATGACAATTTATCATCTAAACATTTTCATAGATGATGCAATTTTTTTCATTTATTCATTTTTGTAAATGATGTAAGCAATCAATAACAAGAAAGTATATTCCAAATCATTCATTTTTGAAGAGATTCCATTTATTTCGTGAAAAATGAACTATTTTGATAACATTTTCTAAAAAATGATTACTTATATCGCTTGAAATAATTTGTTAATAATAATTTATACCTAAATATTTTTATAAATGATGAAAATAATTTTTTTTTCATTCATTTTTATAAGCAATACAAATATTTATTTTTAGAAAAATGTTCAACATGCGTTCGGGCAGACAAACCATTCTCTTCAAGAATTTACTGCGAGAAAGATCTACTTTTTTACGCCATCATTTTAGCGCACACTCGCTCATTTGTGTTTAATGTCTCTCAGAAAATAGAGTATAAAAGTTCGTGTTGGTTTGTGTCTATATACCTTGATTTTTCCAAGGGAAATAGCGAAATTTTCATATAGACTACTTGCTTAAATTGAGCACCCAAATTACTTCAGAAAAAGACCAATTTTAGGGTGATTGGCTACTGCTCAAATTGGGCAAGAACAACGGATCGTCCGATTTCAGAATCAAGTTGGTCTATAAGCTGTTTATTTTGATCTTGGTGTTTATCCAGATGGGGAAAATTATCAAATGAATGTCTTAAACTCATTGTGCTTATGCTAAAATTCAATTCTACATCTTTTAATTTTTCCAATAGAGTCCTAAACTTTTGACAATTTGTTAATGTAATCATTCAATTGATTTTGGTAAAAACTGATAATGCGGATGTCGATTGTCTTATCTGGCACAACCAATGCTAAGTTAAACGATTTTTTTGTGAAATTATTAATTCTTTTCCTTTCTTTCGAATGTTTTCTTATTTCTTTGTTTTCTTTTCTTTTTTCTCTACTAAGTCCTAGCAAGTCTTGCCGGCCAACCCTTGTTAGCCATAGGCAAGGTGATCCTCACCAAACTTAACTAAAAAAAATAAAGAAAAAAAAGAAAAAAAATAAAAAGTTCAAAATGTAAAAATTGGCCACATCAATGCCAGCCGTGCCATGTAGGATAGTTGAAATCCACGTCATCAATTTTAAGTCAAAATTGATCAAAATGACTATATTGACAAATTGTCAAAAATTTTAAGATTAAATTAACAAATTTGAAAGGTTTAAAACTGAAATGACGTAAATATAATTAATTGTCATCATATGTAATGAGATTATCCCATTAATTATTTATTCAAAGAACTGTGCTAAGAAGACGGTACAGTTATTTGTAATTAATGACGGTGCAATTCTGTCCATATATTTGTTTTGCAAGTTCATGTCAACCGGTTGATCTTGTGGAAGAATTTAAATATAATTTTGTAAGATACGCACACCTTTAATTACTTCTACAGTGGAACCTAAAGAAAAATATGACCAAAAAAAAGCGAAAGAAAAAAAAGGGGGACTACGGCACCGTAATATTTTTTTTTCAAATTATTTATTACGTTAAAACAATAAAAAAAAAAAAAATACTAGTTTTGTTGACTAGTCATTGTTAAATAGTGGTGCGATGTTATTGTGAAGTTTCATGTTGCTTTTTTTTATAAAACAGAACAATGTATATTGGGACGCTCAACAAATTTTTTTATAAAACAGAACAAATGTATAACGGCACCGTTACCCAATCTTTTCCGTTAGTGAAATACCGTAGAAAAAAAAAAACCCTGGTCACGTAACCCAATTTTTGGGACGCTCAAGAGAATTTAAAGTGAGATTTTCAATCGAAGTTTTTTTATTTCATTTTTTTTTTGAGGACCAAAAACCAATTAAACAGGTTAACTTGAAATGGTTTCTAATGGGTTTGATGATGAGTAAAAAAAAAGCAATGAGGGTCAAGTGGAGAGCATCTACCCACCTTTAGAATTTGGGATCTAACGTTGCTTTTGACGCAAATTGAAGATTAAAAGGTTTCGAATACCTAGGAAAATCATTTTCGTCGATTCCTTACAAAAATATTTTCCTCATTCATAAATTATAACTATTGATTGAAAGTTATTAAAGAACAATATAAAATTACTTAAAGTCATATTAATTGTTATTTATTTTGCTGTACAAAGGGGATATATGATATTTCCGGTTCCGTACATCGTGACCTTTGGAGTATCACACTATTATGGCTTACACTTTTTGGTGTGATGATTTTTGGTGACCTTTCTAGGCTAGAAGTGTGGAGTATCACACTGAATCCCTTTTTGGAGTGATGATTTTTGGTTTGAAGTGTAATTGAATCCCAAAAGAACATTTATGGAGTAATCGTTTGTTTATATTCAAATATTGTTCTATTGCAGGGGTTAATATTCTTTTGACTTTAAAGAATGACTAAGATCAATATTTAGGGGGGAAGTAACAAAAATGGTTCCTGACTATTGCCGCTTTTTAATTTTAGTCCTCGTATTTAATTTTGTTCAATTTTAGGACAAATTCCATATTTCCATATTGGTGAAGTATAAAAAAATAAGAATTTTATGAAAATATGTGAAAATTATCAAATCAATCCTAAACTTATAAACCTTTGCACAAAATTTTATTGTAATCCTTTCGATCAATTATCATTAAAAATCACTAATGTAATGGTCTAACAAAGGAACCATCACGCCAGCAATTCCAGTAAAAATTAAGTGAGAGGATTAAATTGGAATTTTGTGCAAAAATTTAGAATTGACAAAATGGAAAATTTTATGATCAAATTAGCATATGCACAATAAATTAAAAACTAAAAGTATAATTTATCCCCGTAAAAACAATCCATATAATAATTGCAATGTTGTTTGGTGCACATACTTCATTTGTAATAGATTTGGTCCCTATGTTAATCTTTGATCTTGTGTCCATCCAATGTAATAAAAAAAAAACTTATTTATGCTATTGATTAACATTTGATGTCGAGGTGTTATAATTAGTGCAAAACTTGATGAATTAGCCACATTTTTCATACATAGTCTATTAAGAGCACACGGCAAAAAACCCAATACTTTCAATTAGGAAAATTGCCAAGAGGGACCAAATTCAAACTCATTAACATATTCAGTTGGATCACATTCACTCAAAAGCTTAAATTAATAAGTTGACCACACTAATTATTGGATACTAGACTTTTTCTAACACAAGTCACACATGTATCTCAATAATCTTCCTATCATGTGTGAGCTTAGTTTTAGGTATGCTCCCCATTAATTCAAGTATTCTTTCACACATGCATTCTTGATCTCTTTCTCCATATCAAACCATGAAGGTTGCTATTGGGACTGTGTTGCCACATTGCAATGCCCACTTGATTCCTTCCTTGAAATATTGATCAAACATCATAATATATTGGGGCTGAAGCCAATCAACAATCTACTCCAATACCATTTTTGGGAGCGTATAAAAAAAGACCGATATCTTCAACCAAAGAGATTATCAAGAGAGGGCCAATTTCAAACTATCAACATATTTAATTGGATATTGACCAAATAGTGAAATATATTGGGGGCGAAGCACCAATCAACAATTAGCTCAATACCATTTGTTGGGAGTGCATAAAAGAAGTTTGATACCTTCAACCAAAGAGATTGTCAAGAGGGGGCCAATTTCAAACCATCAACATATCTAATTGAATTCACCTTCATTCAAAAGTTTAAACTAATGAGTTATAGACCAATTATAATTTATTAAATGCTCCACATCACACCAACTATCCAATGTAAAACTTTTTTTTTAATACAACTCATTTATCACCTCTTCAATAGTTCTTTCCAAATATTTGGTCGATGTAAATTGAATTGGATTGTTATAGCTTTATGCTTATGTCATCAATTTCCTATTAATCTTTCTGTGAATTTTCCATACTCTTTCCATGCAAAAGCGATATGTTGTAATTCTGCATATGGCCATGTGTTCATATTCAACACTTAATCAATATTTTTATCAACAATTGGATAAATCTATAGAGTTTATCATAATACTATGAGAAAATGTGGCTTCCATGATGGAATTTTCCACCATGTCACAAAACTTATGTGACGATTAGACACAATAATCAAGAGGGGGTTAAATTGATTATTATAAGAAATTTTAAAAAATTTCAAGTTTAAATTCAAAAAAAAAAATGTCTAAGAGGTGACATTATGTTTGTACATAAAATTTGTGGAAATTATTTAATCAATTTCAAACTTATTATACATATGTCAATTTAGTCTTAAACTTTTTAATTTTCTTAATCAAGTTTTAAACCGCTATGTCAATAAATTCTAGCAAAAAGTGGCTAAAATGACTACATTTGAATTTTACATGAAAGTTTGGGAGTAAATTGATAAAATTGAAAAATTTTAATATTTAACTAATGTTTGTACAACAAGTTCAAGAATAATTAGATAATTCTCCCAAAAAATTGCAAAGAATAAATATATTCTATCGACATAATTATAATAAGAGTAAGGATTACAACATATTGCAAACTACATTTATAGTGGTTCGGCCTTTTCACTTGACCTTAGCTAGTACAGACCGAATAAAGTCCGGCCTATCATGAGAGGACATATGATTTAAAATTTTATAAATAGTGTTTAAGTCATAATCTAACCCCGATGCACAAATGTACACTCACTAATGAGCATTTACTAAATGCTTCTAGTGAGGGACAATATCATTTTGGTAGTAATACAAAGGATAATAGAAGAAAAACGATTGAACTTTAGGTCATTGTTATTCCACATCAAGAATGATGGATTCCAAATCATGTGTGCAAATCCTTTATTGGATTATATTTGTAATCTTGATTCTAACTACGAAGATATTTGGGTGTCGTTTTTACAGCTTACACTTTCTCCATGAAGCTCTATACTTCCTTGACAAATACAAACCCTACACTATACTCTCATGCACACTTACAATGATTAGAACTCACCCTCGCAAGGAATTGCGATAAGGATGACTCGGTCTTCAAGAAAGAATAACCAAAATTGATTTTCACGTCGGAGACTCCTCCTAGTTCTAGGTCAACCGTAGCCGTTGCTTGGTCTATCCATAGCTCGGAACGTTTATCCGCAGCTAATTAATGAACAGCATATCTGGAGATAGACAAGACTGCTACTGTTGTCTGCTTGACGCTTCCTCTGCTAGCCAAAAATGGCAAGCCGCTTCTGATCTTCTCTAGTGGTAAATTCCACGACTTGAAACTGGCTACTATTTACCAATTTGAACTTTAATCTAATGGATAAAGATTTGGGTTTTCGTTTCTAGGATTTTGTCCGATTATCCACTTCTGTTTCCGTAAATTCGTCCACGAGCAATCCATCTAGACTTTCTCGTTTCTCGTAGCTGGCCTCCCTCTACACTAGGGTATCTCCACACATATTGAGATCCTTATCTTTTGTAGATTGTTCACCATCCACTTAGTCCATCCAAACTCTTTGACGGCCAAGCATCCTTTAGTTTGTTTGCCATCCGCCAAATCCATTTAAGTATATTGACATCTTTATGTCTTCTGTTAGAGATAAATAGAAATTCTTCTAAGATAATTTCCTTTGTTAAAGATATTTCAATAAGTCTATTACTCAATGTGACTTAGTTGAAGGGAGATGTCAAAGATAATTAGGAATTTCTCTAGGATAATTTCCTTTATTAGAGTTCTTTTGATAATTCTAATCCTCTCATCTGTTCACCTCCTATTTCTCCATCCAAACTCTTTAGCGATCACGCCATCCTCTAGTTCATTCACCGTCCCCAACGTTCTTCCAGACATCTTGATATAATCCACATCGAGTAAGTTGTTCACCTTTGCGAGGTCCTTTCAGTCATCAACACAACTCACGTCCAATGTCTCGTTCTCCATCTACAGCGTGAAATCTTTACCGACGAAAAAATAGTTGTCATCAATCTTTGGCCCCATTTCTTGTAGTCTCAAAATCATGACCCTAGATCAAGTTTAAAAACTAATATTTTCTCAAGATAAAGTATGAGCACCAATTTAGGGCAAAAAATTTGGCCAAAGGCAACCTAAATTTTTTGGTCGCTTTAGCCTACCGGAACGAGAGTTTATTTGTCGCATTAGGTTTGTCGCCTTAGGCAATGGCGTAACCCGCTTTCATCGAGTTTTGGTGATCAAAGGCGATGAAGCTGAGTTTCGTCTCCTTTAGGTAGCGAAAGGTAATGATACCTGCTTTGTCCACCTCTGATGGCCAAAGACGACAAAATCAAGTAGCCCTCGGCCTTTATAAGGTCACAGAACTTATCATCACCACATGGCAATTTCATGGGAAATTACTTTTTGTTTTAAATTGTTCACATATTTGAATTAGGTACTAAAGTTCCAAGACTGTCATAAATTCTACCGCATCAAGTACACATATAATATCTCATAAGGTCGTTGAACGAAAAAAAATCATTTATCTTAAAAAGACACAAAAAAAAAAAAACTAATCAGTATATGCCATATATTTATCAACATGTCCAAGCTTGTTTTAGTGGAAGCCATAAAAATTACCCAAAAAATTTCAAACCTATTGCATTAGTGCTAGTTATTTTTTGACGATTTGTTAATATAATCCAGCCAACTAATTTTGTCTAGAAATTGACGATATATATGTTGATTATCTTATGTGATACTACGGATGCTTACGTAACATGATGGATGCTAACGTGAATTTTTAATTTTTTTTAATTATTCTGTTAACTTTTTGATTTTTTTATGATTTTTTTCTTTTGTTTTCACTATTTTACTATTAAGAGCCAGTACAGAGCCACTTGTTGAGGTTTGGTGACCCCATCAACAAGTGGGTGAGGGCTGTGACTCTTGTAGCAGTGGGCAATGTTTGACGGCCCTCCTCAAATCTGGTTGAGGGCCACAACCCTCTAAAGTAGCTAGCGAGAGCTTCTAGCCTTAGCCTGTAGTTTCCAATGGTTCATAGGCCCTCACCTAGTGGCCTCAATCGATGGCCAGCTACCCCTTGCTGTTCATTAACAAAAACAAAATAATAAAGGAAAGAAAAAATTAACAAATATTATAAAAATTAAAAATTAATTAAAAATTAAAAAAATTTCTATGTTATCATCGATTGTGTTATGCATTATGGCCGTGCATTTACATCATTAATTTCTGACCAAAATTAGTTGGATGGACTATGTTGGCCAAATTTAAAAGGTTAGGATTAAATTGTTGCAAATATAATAAGTTTAAAAAAAAATTGGTAATTTCTAAGCTTGTATCGTTGGAAGCCTAATGAACATCCTTTGTACGTACTTGCTTCTCTTTGCGTTGATTCCACTTGGATGTTGATTCTCGGGCTGCCGTGAAAGACATAATCGGACGAGAAGCAAGCATATGACTAAACATAATTGACAAAGAATTTTCAAGATTATATTTAACAGTGTACTTTCACATGAGTCGTTGTAAAGGTGTTTAAATTATTAACACACTAGTATATTGTGCATTTCTGACTATAGCATGTTCATTGGAATTGTTCATCACAAAAATTGAATATTCCATGCCTCCAACTAATTCTGTAAACACGACTAGGTGGAAAGACTAATATGGGTTCGCCTTAAAAGATGCAACCCCTAGGGTCCTTACACATAGCTTGCGTATCAACAATGATATCAAAATAATCATGGAGTTTGCATATTAAGTAATGGTGATCAGCCCCGATCTCGGAGCTCACAGCGTTGAGTGGCCTCGCTGCCTAGCATCACGGCTGCACCGAAGTATATTCGCAGCCGGCCTTTAGGTCAGTGGTCTAGTGCTGGACAAGGTAGGTTAAACCTGGTCAAGCCTGTGACCAGGAGGGATGGTCAAGACAAATGAACTTGTCTGTCTAAGAACAATACAGTCATCTGACCTTTTTCCACGGGCTTTTTTGTATATTTCTTTTTCCCCCCTCCGTAATGGTTCGCCACCAACTTTATGAATACATGGGGAAATAGTGCCCTTAGGTTCTGTCAAATCCATCAACATCAAAATGGATTCCTTTTCCATGCCATTCCAAAATGAAGTCACTTCAAGTGGAGGAAATAGAACAGTCTAAAGTTCTATTCAAATGGGGTGTTTTTCCTCGTTGTGATTGATGGGTAAGAGTCATTATTCATATGGAGGAAAACCCATGGCGCACACAATCTTTGAGCTTATGGGTGTGACTGTTGTAAATGATTCTGATGAGAAAGGATGAGTTGATCGATGGAACAGATAAAGCTTCATCGCTACTTTGCCCTTTTGAGGGGTTTGATGCTTCACATCATCTCGTTCTTTCTTTTCTCCTTTAATTATTATCTTAAACACAACTAAGAATCATGCACATGAAAGATGACTCCATCTCATGTCACCGCACAAGGTTTGGTCAAATTCTAATTATAAAAAGGTTAATCTTCATCCCATCATTACCGGAGGTTCATTGCATGTGGAAAACACCAAAGGGAGCCGAAAGCTTTTTCCATTGGACGGAAAGCTAAACGAATCGAGAAGATGAAAACGTCGGTGACGTTCTAATCTGGTCTTGATGCCAAGAATATATTGTTGGTATAAAACTTTTTTTTAACAAGCTGTCGGTTGCCGTAGTTGAAGCTACACTGTTAGGAGACTTCTTGTAATATCGTCCGCTGTTTGTTTACAAAATAAAAGCCCATAAACAAACGCAATATTGAAAGGACGAATATTCCAAAGCCAAGAAGATATATAGTCAACTTTCTTCCTTGAAAGAAGGTAAAAAATGGACGAAAGTGAGGTCATTTAATATTTTGAATCACGTTCAAGTTATCTTCCATTCCAATAAAAGGCATTTATCTTTGTAGAAAACATTGAAGGAAAATTATCTTAAAAATCTTGAACCTATTGCACTTTTGTCAATTTAGTTCTAATCTTTTTAATTTTACCAATTGAGTCATAGTTCTTTTCATTTTTTACTAATTTAGTCAATTTAATCAATTTTGATAGAAATTCACGATGTGGATGCCAGCAATTCTACATGACATGGTTGACGCTAACATGAACAAAATTTATTATTTTTGAAATTTTAAAATTTTCTTTTCTCTTCTTTTTCCTCTCTTTTCTTCCTTTCTACCAATCGCCTAGCCTTCGGTGACTTGCTAGAGGCTACAACCGGTGAGATCGCCCTCACCGTCCTCAAGCAAGGTTGCCCTTGCCGGGAACTAGCAAGAGGTGGCCTTGTTGGCCTCATGTGAGGTCGCCCTCGCGGACCATGAGCAAGGCTCACCCTTACCAGAGGGTTGGCCTCGTTGGATCTGGCGAGGGCAAGCCCAGCTTGCGACAGGTGAGGCCGACCCTTTAGTGAGGGCGCACAACTCATGAGACCATCCCTCACTAGATCCTAGTGAGGTCGGCAAGGCTGACCCTCGTTGGCCTCTAGCAAGGGCAACCTCGTCTAAGGCGAGCGAGGCTGACCCTCGTTGGTCGTAGCCTCTGGCCAGTCACCGGAGGTTGGGTGAGTTGTAGAGAGGAGGAAGAGAGAGAATAGGGAAAAAAAAAGATAATAAAAAAAATTCAAAATTTTTAAAAATTAGAAAAATATATTAAAAATAATAATTTTTATCAACATCGGTGCTTGATTGTACCATATACAATGGCCAATGTCACGTCAGTGAATTCTAATCAAAATTGACTAGATTTACTTAATTGATAAAAAGTGAAAATATTTAGAGCTCAATTGACATAATTGAAAAGTTTGGAATTGAATTGGTAAAAATGCAATAGATTTGTAACTTTTTGGATAATTTGCCCAAAATATTGGAGTATCAAAAACTTTTTTTCAATACCAAGGAAAAGAAATAGACTTTAAAAAGAAGAAATTACTAATATGACTTGTTGAAAATCATGTAATACTTTGATTAATTATTGATTTAATTTTAATTTTAATTTAGAAAGGTATAATCGCTCTTTTCTTTTTCTTTTGAGCTCGACCATGAATTATTTAATAAAAAATGTAGAATTTGTTAGGTAAAAGACTTGGTTTATTTTAACCTTTCGATGGGCCTTTTAGATTATTAGACATAGCACAACAAAAACATAGAGATATAGAAAGAGACAAAAACATTGAATTGTTCAACCAATGAAAGTCTTTCACATTCAACTAGAGAAATAAATGATTTTTTTTTTTTATAGTCAAATCTCTAATTCTGCATCTCTAATTTTTAATTTTGGTAATAAATCCCTAATAAATTTACCCAAAAGAATAAAGTTATGCATATTTTGATGATTATTGTATAAAAAATCTTATATATATTCGAAGGCTATTTTTTGAAATATATTTTTGGGTTGGCGTTATTTCCACCTCTATTTTGATTAAGACATTCCTTTTTGCCACTTATCGAAATACCCCCCCTCTCTCTCTCTTCAAGTTATTGTTTCTTTTCTATTAGGGTCACACTCTTCTCACTCCCACCATGGCTAAAACACTCCCCATTACATTGTTTTGACAATATTAACCATAGCGGTTACCTTTTTTAAGCATCCTTTTTGTTTGGTTCTAGTTTCCATTTGTTTTCTTTGTCTTTTCTTGTGGTCTCATTTTCCTCCTTTACTTCTCTCTATTCCTCCTTAATTCTAATCATGGTTCAAGCATGTTTCATCTTGAATCTGGAACCTACCTACTAGAACTAAGTTTCTTATTTTTTGGAATCCAAAACTTACCTTGCATACCGTGAAATTTAGAACATACCCTATTATAGATTCTAGAGTCGGTTCCAAGCTCTACCCAGGTTTTACTTGTATTATTAATTGAATGATTATTGTTACAATCCACTTATCACAATTTATATTTAGACACATGATTAATATGAAATATCAACAAAGTAAAAGTTTTAGTCATAAAATGAAAGCTTAAACTAGTGGTTCCAAATTATATATTAATCATTGGATGCAATGGAATATCATGGGATTGTACAAAGATATAGATCAAGAAAAACACAAAAGCTTATTATAGGTTCCAAGTGCCGCTGGTCTAGAACCTACCCATCAAATTAAGTTTCCTAAGTTTTGAAACTTAGAACCTACCCTGCATACCTTTGAACATACTACTAGTCCGATTCTTCAGTTCCCAATTATAACTGGGAACCATGCTCACTCTTACTTGGTAGTATCTGCAAAAAAGAAGAAGAAGAAGAAGAAGAAGAAGAAGACTTTGTGGTTTGCCTCTATCACTTGATGTCCAGGCCACATCGCATTTTATCAGTTTTTAAATCCTAAACTAGAGTTTGATGCCCAGGAGCACAATAGGACTAAAGGCTCTTGCAGTGAACATTTTCAAGACAATTAGAACATGGGGATCCAAACAAATATTGGGCAACAAGGCCACTTCATCGCATAAGGACTTGGACTTGACAGTCGAGTTCGTAATCACCACTTCAGCCTTATTAATCAACAGTGATGGCATCTTAGCAATTGAGATTAGCGTGGAAGTAGGAGAGATTGTAGGGGCAAGGAGGGGCAACTCCTCACTGGTCTTGAGGTTGGAATTGTCATTCTTGAAGGAGGCATTTTCGATTTTCATAAGCAACTTAGTGAGAGCAAGGGTAAATTTGGGCCTTGGATCTTTTGGCTAGTAGATGATGGTGAATTGGTGGAGAAGCTAACATTTCTGATGAGAGGTTTTGGCAAGGGCTTCAGTTCCTGGATTCTTTAATGGGGTTTTTCCTGTCTTTACGATCGATCAATTAAAGAGTCTAATGCGAATGGGACAGCAAATAACACAAAAGCGAAAGGAATCGAATGAGGGTGAAGAGTGGAGAGATATGAAATGGGTTTTCATTTATAGTTTACTTTTGAGTTGAAGAAATGGAGATAAAAGATGACTAGTTGGATGAGGAGGTTTCTGCTAATTTGGGCTTCAACTTAGTGACTTGCTTGTGTCGGTGATGGACTTTTTTTTTTTTTTTTTTTTTTTTTTGCGTGTGTTGTTAACGGACATTGCGATGTAAAAAATTTGTCTATTATTGACATGAGATGGGCGTTTTAGAAAGAGAGAGAATAGGGAGGATTAAATGAGAAGAACGAAAGTAGCATGTCGAAAAAAGAGATAAGAAAAGTAACTGAAGCATGCTAAAAAAAAATGTGGGACCCAACAAAAGTTAATATTGTCAAAGCATTGCGATAGGGAGTGTTTTAGCCATAATGGGAGTAGAAAATAACTCATTTATAATGATATTTTGAGTTGATGAACGCAAAGTCCTGCATCCAAGTTACTTACCCGAGATAACTTACCACTTGAAATAAGATAAATTATAACGACCTAGTTTTCTAAAACAGCACTAATTTTCGGTCAAGTCCCAATTTTGACCATACATTTTTGTCTCGTAAAAAACCACCAATATATTCTCTGTACCAAAACTTGTCAACTTTATGTCCAATGTTGCCTTTATTGGTTTAACCTAGCTATTCCATGCAATATTCTTTTTCCAAATTAGAATTATATATTTGTTTTCTATTTGTTTTCTTTTTTTTTTTTTTTTCCTCTGTTCTTCTTCCATTTCACCTATGTGATGGACCCTTCATCATCTTCCTCTTCAAGGTCGCTCACCACCAGTTCCAAGATCAATGGCATCAAGGAGTTCCCCAAGGGAAGTAAGCTCTTCGCTAAAATCTCCGAGGGCCGCCTCTTGTCACACCCCAACTCTATAAAATAAGAGAAATAACATGACAGTCCTCCTATCTAAATGACAGATCTTCAAACACAAATCAATATAAACTTATTATCAAAAAAAAAAAATATATATCCATCCATCAATATATATGACTAGTGAGTCGGTTATAGAATCAAAGTTCTAAATCCACCAAAAGAATTTATACATATATCTCCAAACTAACAACTAAACCTAGTAAATATCATTTTAGAGATATACAAATATTTTAACTCATACCCAAAATTTAACTATTGAAAATTCCTAACAATAGCACCCTTGTCCTACTTGCTGCTAGCTAAAGAACTTGAAAAAGATTTGAAATAAATGACACGTGCGACTACAATTTAGTGAGTAATGCAAATCTCTTTTAAATAGATCATGTATCCATTATGCGTAGTATAATGTAATATTAAAAACTTATTCATTTGAATTCAGTATATAATATAGATAAAAATCCAAATATGACTAATATAACTTCCACAATTTTATACACATAAGAAATGTTCAATTATGGTCCAGTCCATTGATTATTCTAGTGCTCAATTTTGAATTATGATTATACTTATCGCCCTATGAGAAGACTCAAGAAGATTCCCCCTTGACTAGTTCTTCACTTTTATTAGTGAGTATCTTGGCCCATATGGGATGTCTTGAGAACAATATGTATATTCAATCCCTCGATGGGTTCAAAACATAACGATAACAAGCACAAAATCACTAACTCATCTTCCAAATTATCCACATACTCAATCCAAAACTCAACAAAAAATTACCTAATCAGTCCTAAATTTATTATATGGATGTCAATTTAGTTTTAAACCATCAGCAGTTTCCAGTGAATATCGAGAGGATTACATTGTTCTCACAAAAGTTTAGTACTAAATTAACAAAATTAAAAAGTTTATAACTAAATTGACATTCATATAATATATATAGAATTGATTGAATAATTTTCTTGAATTTATCTCATAATTCATGTTCACAAACTCAAAGCATAAAACCCTTCATAATTTAATTCATCAATAAAATTATATTTCATAAATCAGGTTCATAAATTAATACAAATAACCTTTCAAAAATCCTTTCATAAGCATTTCTCAAACCATTCAAAAACAATCAACTCAAACTATTTGAAAAGATACTTTGCCATTTCAAATGACCAAAAGGGTTGTAAACACCTAATTTGGCTATATGCAACAATTATGCTCTAAACATCATCTTTTCTTTTAGAGGAATATCAAAGCATGTAACTTATAATATAACTAATCACTATCATTTTCCAGACATAAGTTTATAAAATCATAGAAGAGTAAGTGTTTGGGGCTAATAATACAACTTAGAGAGGGGTTAATAGGTTGGTTTAAAGCTTTCAAAAACTTTTGTGGAAGACAACAAGAAATGTTTTGATAGTAAAATAAACAGATTAAAGGAATCAAGTGCGCCATGCAACTATCAAACAAATACTAAATTAGTGAGTAATTAAAATATAATAATACATCGATTTATAGTGAATTGGTTTTATCCCTAAGCCTATGTTGACTCTCCAGGTAACAGCCTCAACAGGGTTGAATCCACTAGCAATTTTCAAGACAAATTACAATCAATACATAATACTTTTATCAAATGATAGATCACACTATAGGGATGAAAATAGTAAAATACTGCTGTCACTATTCTACACTTGATCCTATCAAGATTACAAGGCAGCGAGAATACCATAGAAAATTTTGGATGGACATAAGTACAATATGCTCACTGGAGAGAAATAATAATCAAGAGAGCTAGTATACACTTTTTTTGTCCAGACTTTTTAAGCTTCTTTGATCCTCTTTATATAGACATCTTCAATCCAACCATTGGAAACTCTTTTGTGGAGTTAGGGCCCTTGAGGGTTGATTGGAACAATTGTTAAGGTCTGGTTTGCCTACATCATATGTTCTAGCAGAAATAGCAAGGTTTCCAAAAATGGAGTCCGCTAATGTTGTCAGATCTATTGTTCCCCGTACCGGTTATTCAAAATTATCAATTATTCTCTGACTCTTTCCCATTTCACCTACTGTGATTTCTCAACCTATCAACGACTACATTCCTTTTGTCTAATGGTCATCCCTAAACAAACAAGCTCACTAGCATCTCTCAAGATTCAATATTAGCATGACCAAATGTTCCTCATTCGTTGATAGTAGCAAATGAATGTTTTGTACTATTTTCGAATCAAAATTCCAGAAACCTTTTTGGCATGCACAACCATTTAGGTTGGAGATGATTATGTAAAGAGATTATATTATAGTGTTATCAGATCTCTGGTTTTGTCCGTAATGCTAAAGTCTCTATTGAGAACTATTGACCTCTAGGATATTATGCCAAAATTGCTGCCAAATGCATTTACATGATTTATTTCCACCTTTGAAATTGGAATTGGAATTTTCACCTTCAATTAAGGTGATTATGCTTTTTTTTTTTTTTTTTTTTGGGATAAGAAATAAGGTGAGGATGCTCAAATGCAAATAATCGTAGATTTGTTGTGCATTTGATGTGTAAAAATTGGTAAGTTATTATTATTGTGGACCTATGTTGGAAGAGATGCTTGATTTCTCGATCTTGATCTGTTTAAGATTGCAATCAATTAATTTTGTAAACCTAGGATTAGATTTGATTCTTCTTGATTCTTCTATATTATCCTTTCCTTTATTGTTGGCCTTTTTGTACTATATGTTGGGGCTATACATTGAGGATGTAATTATGAATATACAAAATACCAAATCATTTTCTTCATCTTTTCACTTTGTGTCATGGTATCAGAGCCACTGATCTCTAGCCTAGCTTCCGCACATTTTTGCTTGCCCTCCGGTCTTCTTTGCCTCTTGTTGTTGCAAAGGCTAACCTGCAAAACAAGATTAGCACTCCGGTGTAGGAATCAATTTTTTGAATCTCACCAAACACAAAATCCATTTACCCTTACCTTTACTTATCGATACCATGACCAAAGATTAATTAGCAGCTTCTAAGGAACGAACTTCAGAGAATCTACCTGTTGAAGAAACCGTGAATTAGGAGCAGCATGTCCAAACCTAGGCCATTCCATGGCTTCCTTTCGAGCCCTTGCCAAATCAAGGGTAGCCTAGCATGGGCCAACCCACTTCGGGTCTACCCATGACAAGCTAGTCCATCCAGTGGCTGCCTTTCTAAGTACCTTTTGGCCCATGGTTTTATGGGCCGGCGCAAATTGCTCCACGACAAGAAAATCAAGGCCACAAGGAACAAATTGGGCCCAATGGAGGCCCACCAACCATAGGGGGTAGGCTATCCACTAAGCCGGAAGGGATCCATGCGAGGCAAGCACCCGAACTGAGGGCTACAGTTTTGAGGGGCAATCCATACCTGATTCCACAATTTGGTTTTTTCCCATACCCAATCTCAGTAGCCGATGGCCGGCCGGAGCTTGGCGGCCCTCTTTACACGAGCACTGCCGATGGGCCTAAGCTTTGACTCATCACCCATCAACTCACCGGTTCAAAAAATTACTTAACATGGTCAAAGGAATTCCAACGGGTGCTCGTCACAAAGGACAAGGATGATTTCCTCGATGGCACCATCCTTATACCCATCGACGAATAGCTCACTTGACTGTGGAGGAAGTGTAACCAGCTTGTCTAATTTTGGATTGGAAACTGTATAGCTCCAAAAATTACAGCTAGGCTACCTTTGATCGAAGAGTCAAGAGTTATGTGAAAGAATATTGAAGAGATGTATGGCAAATTGGATCGGGTAAAGTTGTTTTCAATAACCCAGGCGATATCTGAACTCAAGCAAGGTAATATGTCGATCGCGGCTTGCTTCAACAAGCTTTCGGTGCTCTGGAACAAATTAGAAGCAGTCAAAGAAAAGCTTGATGGGCTAGACTCAACTTTGCAGCAATACAAAGTGATTAGAGAATGGGAAAAAATCACACATTTTCTCTTAATCTTGAACGACAGTTACCTCACTTTTCAATCCCAAATTCTAGCCATGGATTTGGTTCCCTCGCTCAGTAGAATATATTAGCTCGCGATACAGGAAGAAAGTCAGCATCTTGCGTTGTCAGAACATGCGAAGGCTGGAGAAAGCATTCTGTTTGCTGCTCGTTCGACCACCCGAGGACCCATGACCAGATCTCAGCATAAAGGGAAGAGGCGGACAACCCTAGGGTTCAATGAGGAAGAAGAAAGGAGCATTAAAAACTCTAGAATGGACAGTCTAGATCTTTCAACCCGATCGAACAACTCTTGGTTGTCCTCTTCAACTGCTGGATCGATGGACAGTATGACGCCACGTCAGCTCCAAGCTTCAAGACATCTAATGGTCCACATTTTGCCACGTCATCAAAGATTAATTGGTAGAATAAGGAAAAGGTAAATTGTTTTGCGATAATTGCAGACGGCCACATCATACGATTGATACTTGTTGGAAATTACATAGAAAGCCTAGAGAAAAAGGAAAAAGGGAAATTGCAACTGATTATCAAGTTACTGGTGGGTACAATGATAAAGTTCATCAATCAAGTACCCATGACTAGTATTAGCAACTTATGAAGGCCTTGAAGAAATTGGATACTTCTATTAAAAACAATGGAGTTTTTCAGGTATCTCTTATTGCTTGATGACCTACATACCAAATGATGCATGGATAATTGATTTAGGTGCTAGTGACCATATTATCTACAATAAAAGTTTTTTTTTCTGATATCCATGAACAATTGTCTTTTCCTATTTCATGGAGTGTCGCCTCGTACATTTTGGGGTCCCTTGGGACATGGACGTGAACTACTCTATCTTGATCCCTAGGAAACCGAACTCGCGAGCTAGTGGTCACGACAGTATGGGTAGATGAGGGGTTTGTACATGTGGTACCCCACAATTTCAAGGCGTGGTTTATTAGGGAGGCAAATGGTGATCGGATTGGTCCACTTCATGGTTTTGATGGACCGCCCTCCAGAAATGTGGGAGGGCAAGTTTGTGACCCATGGATATCAACATCCTTGATGGTATCATTGTGAATCCAGATTCCAGTCTAAATGGGCCCGGGGAGCTGTACCCCCCAACTACGTGCTCGACTTTGCACGTGGATACTAGGGTAGGTGTTTGGAGCTTGTATAGCTAAAAGTTGACCCTAATCTTCTTACCCTTTTTGCTTGTATGTCACATAGGAGTTTCCTTTTGTTGTAGGCCCTGTACATATTAAACTCCTTGATTTTAACCGATTGATAAATAAATTGTTGTTTTTGGAAAATCGTTTGTTGTGTTTTACTATTATTATTGTTGATTGATTGGGTGTTTAATTTAATTCGCTTCCACATGCGTTTAATCGAGAGATAAGAAGAATGAGTCGGCGACGCATCTTAGGGCGTCGCATTTTTAATCGACCGTCGAGGATGTGCACATACTCAAGGTTCAGGGCATGACAACAAAACATTTCCCAACGGCAAAAAAATTTGTCAGTTTGTGCAATCTTGTCTACCGTGAAGAACTTTTGGAAAGTGCACCAAGTGCAGAACCCAAAATTTCAGTTAGAATCTTCATGAAGTTGCATCTTCTGGAACAACACGATTATTTTTCTGGTTTATCATCTTGGTAAGAAATTGCTCTTGGGTCGTGCAACAACCCTACATGTTTCTTGTGAAGAATTATTGCATCATTGGCAAAAGATGTTGGACTAGTTACCTAGTCCTCAGTCCCAACCACTTCTAACCTGTTTGTTATACTAGACATCCTTGCTTTTGGTGATGTTTCCAAAATCTTAGATATCGCAGAGAAGTTGTCCGAAATTCTTATTTTACCAAAAACTTTAAGAGGTTGGATCATTGACCGATCTTGAATTGTATGGCATTGTAAAGTGTTGGAGAAAACTCTTTTGATATTTTGAAGATGACAAAACTTTTCCAAAGTCTATTCGAAGAATTCCAGATTTTGTGTCAAAGTTTGAAGACTCCCAAATTTTGTCAAAGTCACGAAGACCCCAGACTTTGTGTCAAAGTTTGCCCACTCTGGACAAAATTCCAGATTGAACAAAAGTGAAGGATGAAGACATCTCTAGATAGGGATTTCCTATCTTTTCTTTAAGGGATTAGTTCGTATGGATTATATATGGACTTCTAGTTGGAAATATCACTTACGAGATTGAATATCTTTATTGGAATCAATTTGGATACATCAAATCTTTTGAAGGGTAAGTATTTTTTGTAAAATTTACTTTTGAAAACCAAGATCCCGATAGTATGCATAAACAGGATTGACTCAAGCCATCACAAATCGTCAAATGGCTCGAGATCTCCTTGATTGATTCTGTCCAACGAGTTGATTGGAAGAATTCCTTTGGAAAGTGTCAACAATCGAAGGCATGAAGGAGTATTTAAGGATGACTCTCCAGTTGTTCGATAGAGTGCTTGAAAGAGAAATTAAAAAGTCTTAAGCTTCCCGCATCTTGTCACTTACTTACTCTGTGCTCTTAAAGCGTATTCAAAAGAGAAAATCATAGTGTAACTTCGTGAGAGAGCAAAGAGGCACTCTTCACCGTGAAGTTGAGATCACAAGATTGTAAATTCTCTCATGATTCATAGTAGAAACCAGCCAAAAGGCTGTCAATGGGAGAGTTGACGTAAACTTGATATAAACTGAACCACTATAAATTATGTGTTCATATTCTCTTGCTTGAACTTCTTTATTTTGTTCATTGTTCTCTTTAACCGCTAAAGTGAGATTAAATCAAAGTCTGTTATTCTTCGACTCCGGTTTTAAAAGCAAAATATTTTCATTGTTCTTTGCGAAAAATTGTCTTCACACCTATTCATCCCCTCTAGGTGTTCATACTAGCACTAACATAAGGCAGGAGGCATACAAGGCCCTTGAGCCAAGCCACTCCGAACTCATAGAGTCTTGAATGTTCTCAACCAAACGATTTATGATACCAGCTTTTGTCAAAGTTATTTCATATGAACTTGGTATGAGATTGAAACATGCCTGTGGTCAAGCTAAAATATCCATGTATGTGATCTTGTAATCACCTTGGATCAATCTTGTGGATAGAGGTCCAAGCTGTTTTAGGTTGCCTTTGCTGTGCCATTCTTTCGTTCGGTTTCCAATTGAGTTGATTCTTTGTTTTTTTTTTTTTATTTTTTTTGGTCAAGTCCTACTCAGGAATTATAGCAGTCTGACGTAAAGATTTTTTCATCGACTTGGTCCTTTCCAATAAGAATGCTATTGGCTAGGCTCTTTTACTAGAGCCTGGCACGCTATGAAGCTTGAAAAATAAGCACATGGAAGCTATCCCTTGAAGCTTGTTTTTTCGGTTCAGCTCCAATTTTGCAATTGCAGCTTAAAAAAATTTTCCTGGAAATCCTCATTCAAATCCTATTTTCATGGAACTTGGCAGTTGTTCTAGCTCTTTACTTTTGCTTTTGTACATAAAAACTATAGAACCTCCTCTTTGTGCCTGCCAAACTCTTTTTTGGTCCCATCCATCTACACGTGCATGCACAAATATATGATTGAAATGCCGATATGTGACCTTGGAAACAGAGATTAGGCGGTTTCTAGCTATTGCAAATCGTTTTTGCCTATTTGCTCTCGACTCTTTTCTCTTGAAATCTTCGACATTTTTTTATCACTTGCCATGTTGTTGTCATATTTAGGTCCTCCAATAAAAGACGAGGAGAAATTCGCATGTTTAACGCATCAATTTCTATGGCGGATTGTTTCTATTCTTGGTCAGATGGATGGTTCATGCTTCTACATTTATAGATTCTTCATGTCCCTTTCTTTTTGCTATTTGTCTTGACCGTTTTGCTTTTTGATAATAATCACTCCACTTAAATTATTTCACTGGCACAGCCCACAATCAACTTAAAATGCTTAGACATGAATGGATTTCTATAATTTTCTCGAGAGAAAATTTCAAAAAAAGTACCGCTAAATACCCTTTATTCTCTCAAATGAAGACCCAAAGTGAATTTTGTTTCAAATACCTAAAAAGTCTTGGTTGTTTCAAATAAGGGCCTCAAGTGGCTTTAGTTGTTTCAAATAAGGACCCAACCTCGCCGAATCACTTAGGCTAGCTAAATTTTCCGACCGGTCAAGAGTATTTTTGTCATTTGGCATTTTTCTCCTTTTTTTTTCTTTCCTTTCTCTTTTTCTTTTTGGTTCTTCTTCTTCCCCTTCAACGTGGTCGCCGACCACCGGTGATCTCCACGTAGGGTCAAGGAAGTTCCACCCATGCCAACCCACGGGCAAGGGATGGTCTCGCACGTGCGTGGCGACCCTTGCCTAAGGGCCATCCGCGAGGTCAACCCTTGCCAAATTTGGCAAGAGTGGCCTTGCCCACGGCCGACGAGGGTTGGGCGACCTCGTCAACCGCTGCAAGGCGAGCAAGGGCTTGCAAGCCCTCACGGCCCTAGGCAAGGCCACCCTCACCGAGATTTGACAAGGGTCGGCCTCACTCCTCTAGGCCTCGCCTTGGCGAACGTTGGGGCCTTACCGGGGGCAAACAGGGTGACCTAGCAGATGGCCGCTAGGCAAGGGTCGCCAAGCCTGGGCAAGGCCATCTCACTTGTGGTCGACGTGGATGGCCCTCACCAATGAGGGCGACCCTCACCCGGCCCCTTGTCGACCACCAGCAAAGAGGAAGTAGAACCAGAGAAAAAAATAGATAGAGAGAGAGAGAGAGAGAATGGCAAATGACAAAAATACCTTCGACGGAAAGTTAGATCCTTATTTGAAACAAATATAACCACTTCAAGCCTTTATTCAAAACAAACATAACCACTTTAGATCTTCATTTAAAACAACATTCATTTTTAGGCTTTTTATTTGAAAGAGTAATGACACTTTATAAGTCATTATTTGGGTTATAAAGAAGACACTTTGGGTCCCTTTTTGAAATTTGCCCTTTTCCCAATTTGAGCTGGCTTCCATGAAATTTTGTTTTACATGCTGCTGCTTTAATTGAGAGCATCTTCTCTCACTGGAGATGTTAACATCAGAGGCGCAATAGGGATCCACTACGTGTACACATGGATCTGGATGCTGGACGAAGGAGATCAGACCGAGAAGATATCTTCATTAGTGACCATGCAAAAGAAGATGTCCAATCAACCTTTGCTGGATCACTTTTCCACAATGGTTGAAATTACCACGTGTCTTTTTATAAGGACAATGTGAGCTATCATCTCGTCAATCCTTCTCGAGTCTCATCTCGATTCTCTCCTATTAACTTATGATTTCCTAAATGCATTAAATCTTGTTTTTGCACCCCAGGAGACGCTGGTTCATTGGTCTTCCTCATTGCCTTCCTCAAAGGAACGAACTCGCAAGCTCCTCAAGTTGCTGCCTCATCATTCATTTGGCAAGTGCTTAAATAATGCGGCAGTCTCGATAAGGCACTTTCTTTCTATCCCGAGTGTGCCAACGATGCCAATTGTCACTCTAAAATGGTGGACAATTTGCACTGCGCGTATACTCATTATAAGTTTGTTTTCGCAATCGAGAACACGGACAGAAAGTTACGTGACGGAGAAGCTATTTTATGCTCTGGATTCTAGGGCGGTCCCCATCTATTTCGGTGCCCCCAACGTCATGGACTTTGTCCCTCCACGTTCAATCATAGACGGGAACAAGTTTAGCTCCATGGCAACTTTCGTGAAGTCCCTAGCAAACGATCCGGTGGCGTATACCGAATACCATGCGTGGAGAAGATGTGGTGTATTAGGTAATTTGAAAACTCACGAGTGGCAAGCCTCGACAGCTTGCCGTGTCGGTCATGGGAGTTCATTAGCCAAAAAAGGTGGCAGGAATGCTAGTGCTTTATGAAGAGTCGATTCTTTTTTAACACCCGTTTTGTTTCTTGATCATTCGATTGATGCGCGGTTTTATAAGTTTAATCCATGGACATTGACGTATACAAAGAAAGAGTTGGATATATTAGGAGATGGTAGATTAGACATTGATGTAAACAGGCCACTAAAAAAATCATGTTAATGAATACAAAGTCATTATGAACTTAAAGTGTTTGGACTTCTCTCCGATTTTGTGAAGTGAAACCAGACTGGACTTCTCTCCGATCGGTTGTTGGCGTACTTGTTTTGTCATTTTTGAGTTCACACTGTCTTTCTAGGTTGCTTGCAACTCATATGATCGAGGATTGGGAGAGGAGAGGTGGAAGAAAAGGCTTGGGATGAATTTAGAAGTTTTTGCATGAGTTGTGTGCAGTGCGTGGTAAGAGTTGCACAAAAAGGTAGCGAGGGGGTCCGCGTCTATGCTAAGATACATCGTCTTCTCCTCAAAGGGTTGTACAATCATATCATGTACGCCTACTTTCATGGGTTGATGGTGCGAAACAATAGAGAAGATTTCATTTTTTGCTAGGCCCATGTTTTCCACGAAGAAGTGGTCTTCCTTTGGGTGCACGACTGACCCTTTCTAAAAGAGCAATTCACACGAGACAAGAAATTCATGGTAAGCATCCACCCATTCTTTCTTTGTCTCTTCTCTTCTCTTTCTAAAGTTAGATCCGTCCCTCTTCTTTTTCTAAAGCAAGATTCGATTTGCCATATGTTGATCCACCAAATCGATAGCTCTTCCTTTCCCAAGTAGTTCCTCTGGGTTCACAACTAACCCTTTTCTCAAAGAGCAATTCATACCTAAAATATTGAAAACCGATGGTCTGTGACCCATGAAATGACAATATATCGTACGCAGAGGTAAAACCTTTGTTGTAGAATTAATGAACGGAAGCTAATGAAGATCTTACAATTAAGTCAATTTGAAATCACCGAAGAAATAAATGAGGAACAATAAGGGCCAAAGATTTACGTATTTAATACGAGTGTTGGTACCTACATCCACGAGGAGTGCTAACCGCAAAAATTTACTATAATTAGATAATCGGAGTTACAATCGCTCAACATGCTCGAGTGTTTCCCGTACCTAAATTAAACCCAAACCCAATGTATTAATAAATAAACAACTCATTTTGGATGTAAAAAATTCACAGCACAAATTACATGCTTTACATGTGACCAAATAGCAGCTCTCTATGAAACGGCCAAAATCAAGGACCTCGTATGTTCTTGATTTCCTTTCTTTTTGCGGCATACGCGGCTTTCCAATTGCTGCAAATATAAAATTAGACAAGCATGTGTATGCCCCCTTTCCTTGGTTTGGCCAATCTGCATTACTTTTAAAGTCCACCTCTCAGACTTGGTCTTGGCCTTGGTTAAACTTGCATATTTTTCCAATTGGATGGAGTTTCGTCGTGTGAGAAGGTGTCTTGATCAATGGAAAAGTATATGCTTTTCAAGGTCTTCATTTCTTATTTTGAGGTTCGTAAATCTCAAAGAGACTTCATTTGCAGCATCTTGAACATAGAACTCACTCACAATGAAAAAGCATATGGCGATTATATTTCCTCTTTTCCATGCCCAGCTCAAATTATGGAGAGTTTAGCGTTGCAAACCAACCCAGACGGACGGGCCGCTTTTTAATCTACTTCAAAGACGGTGTGGATAAGGATTCGCTTGAGTCCCAAGCTCATGGAATGACTCTTCTCATCACCGTAAGTGGCCAGGTATTGTATGTGGTGGACAGCATCCTAAAGGGCCGTGTCCCTACGACGATGTCGAAAGGCTTGGGCGGAGTCTTCTATCACCTCATGTCGGAAACCTCTCTTTCCTCTTAGTAGCCTTGTTCTACTGTAACAATAGCTTTCGTGGAAAAATTCCACAAAGCATTGGCCACTTGTTTTGCCTACGCCGTCTCGTTCTTAGTAACAACTCTTTCGATGGACAAAATGCCCATAAATCTTTCTCGCTCAAATCTTGAGGTTTTGAATCTCATTGATAACCAACTTGTGGGTAAAATTCCTCATGAGCTTGGCTCTTTGTCAAAGCTTCGAGCTTTATTATTGGCTAAAAATAGTCTTACAGGATCTATTCCTCATTCTATTGGAAATCTCTCCCAACTTTTGTCTCTTTCCCGATTTAATGGGTTGCAGGAGAGATTCCCAAGACATTGTCCAAGCTTCGTGGTTTGAGGAATGTTCAACTGGCATTTAACCAACTTGCGGCAAGATTCCACAAAGAATCTTCAACATGTCCAGCATTATATATTTTAGCGCTGGTGACAATCAATTGAGAGGGAGCATTCCCTCCTAATATTGGTGATACTCTTCCTTCTCTAGATTTATCTTGATTTTCCTAGGAAATTCTGTTTACCGGCATTATACCTCCATCCTTATCGAATGCCTCTAACCTTCGTACATACGCGTGACCATAACGGTTTTCATGGACCGATGCACTCTAAATCTTGGAAGGCTAAAAGCTCTTGAAGTAATGTTTCTTATGTCCTAACCAGTAAGTAGATAACTTCAATTTTATTACCTCATTGACTAATTGTTCAATGCTGGAAATTATTGGGGTAGACCATAATTTCTTGAGGATTTTCTTGCCCAATTCCATCGGCAATCTTTCCAATAAACGTTAGACTAATTGATATGTCATCCAACCAATATATGGAACCTTTCCTCCAAGTGTTGGCAATCTCTTCAACTTGTCTTTTCTTGGCTTGTCAAACAATTCACTTAGCGGCCATGTTCCTTCTTGTATTGGAGCACTCTATAATAGTAATTTGTACTTAAGCATTAACATGCTAATAGGAGAGATCCTGTCATCGATCGGCAATTTGACGTTATTGAGTCTCCTTTACCTATCGTTCAACAACTTCTATGGGGAAATACCGCAAAGCCTTGGTAGCTATGACGCGCTAATCGAGCTTGAGCTTTCGAACAATAATCTAAGGTCCAATCTCAAGAAAGGTTCTTAGTCTTTCTACTATTTCGACTATCTTCAGCTTGGCACATAACCAATTGAGTGGATCTCTTCTATCTCAAGTTGGGTCTTAGCCAATCTTGTCGAACTAGATCTCGTCTTACAATAAGCTAATAGGACCAATTCCTCACTCCATCGGAAAGTGCTTGCTATTGCAACTACTACCTTAGCAAAGTCAATTCCTTTCATGGTGTAATTCCTACGGCTTTAGGCGCATTACAAGGCTTATGAGAGTTGGATGTTTCCCATAATGACTTATCAAGGTGAAATCCGAGCTTTCTCTCTCAACTTACAGATCTAAAGTACTTGAATCTATCTTTAAACAAGCTTGAAGGAGAAATTCCAAAGCAAGGGCATTTTCAATGCTAGTGCGGTGTTTGTCTTTGAGAATAGGAATCTGTGGAGGTATTGCAGAACTAAACCTTCCTTCTGCAAATCAAGTACCTCCTAAACCATTACTAACCAAAAAAGTTATAGTAATCGCCCTAGTGATGACCATCTTGTCAAGCTTCATTCTGTCTTTGCCTGTTTATCATTTGTATTGGAGAAAGATGTCAAAAGAAATATCTCTTCAACTAAATTGCCATTTGAATACCAATTTTGGGTAAAAGGTCTCTTATGCAGAGGCTCTCTAGAGCCATAGATGGATTCTCTAAGAACAATGTGATCGGTAAAAGGAAGATATGGTATCATATTTATAAAGGAACTACACAAGAAGGCAGCCGGGGTGGCGGTTAAAAGTACTCAACTTGGGCCATGGAGGTGCTTTGAAGAGCTTTATCTCGGAATGTCAAAACCTTAGGGGCCATAAGACACCGAAATCTAGTGAAGATCTTGAACGTGTGCTCAAGCGTAGACTATCACGGCAACAATTTCAAAGCTCTCTTATACGAATACATGGTTAATGGGAGCTTAGACAATTGGATACACCAAGGAAACAAAGAGGACGTTGAGCATGAACATGAACATGGAAAGCCGAGGATGTTGGGACTAATGCAAAGGTTAGACATTGCCATTGACATAGCTTCGCAATCAAATATCTTCATGAGGATTGCAACCAAAGATTGTACACGGGAGATCGGCCGAGGTAACATCCTTCTAGACGATGAGATGATGGGACGGTTGGGGATTTTAGGTCAGCGACAATCATCTTCGCAGTGACAACAAAGGCCATGGACATTGATGACCACAGCGGCTCGATGGCGGTGAGGGGTTCCATACGCTATGTCCCTCCGGTAAGAAAATTTTCTCATTAATTGTCTAAGTTTTATTTGTGTTGGCCTTTAAATGAAATATTTAATTTAATTGTATATTGCTTCATGTACACTATTTTAGAGTATGGCATGGGGGACATGGCATCCACACAAGGCGATGTGTACAAAGCTACGGTATTCTTTATTGGAAATGTTAACCGGAAGGAGACCCCAAAGAGGCTTTCAAGGACCATTTAAATCTCCACAACTTTGTCAAGATGGCTCTACCAAACCGAGTGATGGAGAGATCGTGGACTCGGCCATTTTTAATATAAAAAGTGAGAATGATATTGAGAGGATAAGAGATTGCATCGCCTCCGTCCTAAGGATTGGAGTTGCATGTTCAATGGAGTCACCGCGGGATTGAATGGATATCACCAAAGCACTCAAGGAACTACATAAGATCCGAGCTAGGTATGGATCCAAGTAGAGGCTAGGTTGAAGCAAGTTTAGCTACCAGACACTTAGGTCGCGAATGATAAAATTTATATTTCTTTATTTCTCTATTTTTCTATCCCCCTAGAACAAGTTTGGAATATAAAATCTGTTTGGTAACATAATTTCAATTTTCTATTTTTGGAAGAGAATTTTATTCCCGTAAAATAGATTTGGAGCATAAATTAGAAGCTAGAATTTTTAGTTTTTCAATTTTCGGAATAAAGTGAGAAATCAAAACTCTTTTTCATTGTTCACTCTTGTTATTGCCCGTCGCCCATTCACCACCCATGGGACGAGTACACCCACCGCCCATCACCTCGCCACCGGTCGTCGGACCCACCATCGGCCGTTGAACGCTAGCTGCCCATTGCCAATCAATCACCCACCGCCGGACACGGACTTCGGCCACCCATTACCGGTTTTCGCCACCAACCACCGACCACCGGTCGCTAGTCATTGGCCACTCAACACTAGAAGCTGGCCCTTAACCATCGGACAATCACCGGCGAATGTTGAACATCGCCGACTAGATGTTGGACTTTAGCGCCCATCGCCGGTTGTTGGTCGCCGAACGCCCGCTACCCGATTATCGACCACTCGCCACCGTACGCTTGTCACCAACCGACACCACCGTTGAACACCCGTATAATCGTCGAACCCTTATCGTTGGACGCTCGTCAGGAACTCTAGTCGTCACCACCACAGAAAAAGAAATTTTATTATGTTATCAAACGAATTTTTTTATTCCAAAAACAAAAATTTTGAATCATTATCAAACGCGTTTTCGTCATAAACTCATCTAAAGAATAGAAATTAATTTATGTTCTTAAATTTTATCATGCGCGCCTTAAACTAGACTTTGTTTTAGGATTAATTTTGCTTTGAACAAGAGAGATCCTAATGGTTCTATTCTTTGTCTTGGTTGTTACCCTTTCCGCTAGGGCTCTACTAGTTAATGGGTATGTAATCTACCTCATCTCTATTCCCCCTCCCCTCCTTATGATCTCATTATTTTCTTTATATCAATTTTCTGTTTCTAATTTTTCCTCTTAAAGTCCATCTCTAATAATTGTCTTTAGATGCATAGTTTTTATATATATTTATAGATTTATAAATGTAGAGAAATATAAAGTACGGCGTATCTTATAAAAGGTAATAAATTATGTCAATGCCAATTAATTTTAAATGATAATTCATATTGTGGATTAATAGGAGAAGCAAAAGTAAAGTTGATTAGATTATCAAATTTCCCCAAGGTTGATGTTAAGGTGGTGACTTTTTTTTTTTTTGGGCAATGGGAAGGTGGTCATTTTAATATAAAATCTTAGATCATGCAGTAGGTGTTAAAAATGTAATAATTCAATTGTATAATTTAAATAAGATGAAGAATCGCAAATGAGATTATTAATTAATTTAATATTATGAAAAACTTAATTTGGTTCACTTGAAAACCCCAAATTATACATTTGAATAAATTTATTTTTGTCATATCCTTATAAAATTGCTGATTTGAATAACATGTACTAATTTGAAATTTTACTCTCTATTTATCACATATTTATCGGTTTGTAACTTTTGTTGATGTTAATTTAATTTAATAAAAATTAACGGAAGATAAATTTATGATAAATATACTAATTTAAGGTTTTTTGATAATTTATCATAAATGTATTTTGAAATTTTTCGTGGTATTTAACCTTAAATTTTATTATCGCTTTCTTATCACGCACCACCGTCTAGAAGAGCTTTTCAGTTTCTCTTCATCTCTGAGAGTGTCTGTCTCTCCCTCCCGCCCTCGCCGTTGCGCTTCTGCTAAGCCTGCCGTCGCCTCGTCGCCTCCACTCGTCGCCGTCTAACTCCTGCCTTCTTCTCCGAAGCAGCTGCCATATTTATGCTGGAGCGCCGAATTCTCCTCGCAACGGAAGGGAAAAACTGAGTGAATTGAAGCGAGGACGTTTCCAGCATGAGTGAGTGGGAAAATGAGAGCGTCTCCATTGAACGGCAACAGTTCATGTCTTTTCTTAGAAGCATCGTCCGTAGTTGCGATTCTCTTGCTTTAGGAAGCGTTTGGAGTCCTCTTAAGGCGCGAAACCCGACTAAAACTGCAGGGCTCTTGAGTTGCAAATCGATGACGACGAATTCGCCGGTGGTGCGAGTGAAGGAAAAGATCGATTTGACAGAGAAGGAGAAGATGATCTTCGATAGGCTTCTCGCCACCGTTTGCCATTTCGATCTCTCTACCCGGCTGCGGGTGGCTGGTGGCTGGGTCCGTGATAAGGTTGGTGCATTTGGTAGCGTGTGAAAGCATGTTGTTTTGTGTTTCTTCTGAGATATTTTGTCTAATTACATGTTTAGTTATAATTAGTTCAAGTTCTTAATTTTCCCTTCCCATAAAAACACAGTTTTTTCTTTGTTTGACTGGGGTTCTTGTTTCTTTAGAGTGCAAATTGTAGAAAATGCCGTGCTTTTGTTATTACTTATGAAGTTTTGTTTCTACAATCAGTAGGAACATCAACTAATCGAGGTCTTTATCGTTGTGGTTCCATTGTTTGTTAAAGGACTGGGATTGAGACTGCATTCTTTTGATTATTTAGTCATTGGGCGTTATTCTTGCCCCAATCATAAATAAATAAAGCGACGAGAGTGGGATAGGAACCTGATTCTCCACCCATGGAATATGACCAAAAACCACTTGGGGGGGGGGGGGGGCAGGCAGGGGGGTTAACTCTATGGCGATGCAAGTAACAAATCTTTAAGTTTAAGAATGCTAATGGTTGATTTGACAGTCTTTTTAATAGATTTAGTGTTACGAGTTACAACAGTAACGTGAACTTCATAATTTGGAAGGCTGTTTTGGGGAAAAATAGGCATCTGCTAGTTTTTCCGGCAATTGCCTGGGCAGTCAACACTATTAGCCAGTGAAGTAACATGTTTTCCTAATCCACGTGAAATTTACCTAAATACAAAACAAAACCAAGAAGATGAACTCTTTTAACAAGTCTATAATAGCCTATTTTCCATGATTACTCACTGCTTTTGGTGGTTTATTACTCTCAGCCGCTGCCATCTTGAGCCAGTTAGGTGCCCTTACATGTCAGGTAATATTAGTCACTGACATTTAGACTGGTGAATTACTTCTATGAAGAGTCAGGATTCCCTTGGCACCACATTTATGAGTTACTCTCTTCTGTATATGCACACATTCACATTATATATGCTATTGATTACTAAATTTGCATCCCCATACCATCATTATAACCTGTTATTGGGTAGTGATGCCCCTTTGCTACAACCCTCAATAAATAGGACCTTTCCCAACCTTCGACGAGGTGCCAGGGTAATTATTTGAGTAGAGAATGATCATATGTTCCTGGAAAGCCCCCAAGATGCCTTCAAACTGTTATAAATGATTTATTGTCTGTCATTTATAGCAAATTTTTTGCTCAGAATCATTTATCATGTTAAAGCTGGAATTGATTTGTAGAGAATGGGTACAATTATTGCACTTGAATCAATGTGAATGACATTGTGAAATGGGTGGATTTATTGTGTTAAACCTATTCTTTGAAGAAGATGATGAACAAACTCATGTTTTCTCATCTTTACAGCTTCTAGGGAAAGAGTGTTATGATATCGATATCGCTCTTGATGACATGTTGGGTAGTACATTCGTTGATAAGGTTACCCAATATTTGGCATCAACAGGGAAGAGGCACAAGGTCTGGCTGTTATCCCAGTACATTGAGCTCTGTGCTTGCCTTTTGCCTTCAAATATTAGCTTTTCATATTTTAATGCATGACTCTATGATTTGACATGAATTTTATGTGTGAGTGTTGGTCATTGTTTATTCTGCACCAGAAGTTTGTAATGTGAGCAGTGGTTATTTGTTCATTGTGCACTCTATGTCTTACATAGTGATTTCTTCATCGCTGGAAAGGAAAGAAATGTTGTGTTCGCTAGAGTATAAATTAAAGAGAAATAGGTCCACAATACTTAGTCAAATAACTAAGACCTTGGGATCAAGCAACGCCAGCTGAAAGTTTGAAGGAAGAGGATTAGAAGATTGTTTTGAAGGCTTAGAGATTGCTGTTCTGAAGATAAAAGACTCTTGATTCTTCATGATAAAACTGTTTCTTTTACTTCATGAAATTTGAAGTGCTAGACATTTTATGGACAGTCTATTCTATATCTTGAATGTGATCGATATGTTAGGGTTGGCACGCAGGTGGTTTAGGTTGTGCAAGACCCTTGTGGCTTTCATCAATTTTCGCTGGAAACAATCCATTTCTATCTGTGCAGTCACACTGCTTTTCACTGACCTCAAAGCACAACCCAAAAACTGTTAAATCAAATAAGTCAAAGAAGAGTTCCAATTACCAATCTCGTGCGCATCTTACAAATTCTAAATTCCTCCAAAGAAAGACTGTCATTAGAAGTTGATCACCTCATGATTTGTAAAGCAGTCTGCCAAGAGATAAAGTCACTCTTGGAGGAATCTACACTTACAAATCGATATTAATTGGCCCTCTTAAATATTTCACTTGGGGATTTGAAATATGGTTAAGTGTAGAACAAATGGTTCACTCTTAAGTGGAACAAGGAGTGTTTGCAGGATGAAGACATCTTTCGAGAATACCCCTTATCTGCTACATTTTTGCCCCTTGATTTTATTTTTGGTCTCATTATCTGGTAAGGTCTATGGTCTTAGGAGCTCTGTAGAAGGGATTCTCTTTTTTGTCTCCTATAATCTCTTAATCTATTTTTGTATGTTAGTCATGAAATATGGTTTTGTCAGCATAGTTGAATTTGAAACTTCTTATTACCTGAATATTTTCTCATTTCTTCTGATTGAATTAGGTTGTGATATATTATTGCGGCAGATGCTGTCTCCATTCTAATTGAGTATCTGAAGACATTTTTACATAAATTTAGTTTTGCAGCAACCCAGACCAGTCGAAACATCTGGAAACAGCAAGGATGCGCCTGTATGATATATGGATAGATTTTGTGAACTTAAGGTCTGAAAAGTACAGTGAGAATAGCCGAATTCCCACCCAGATGGTATGCAGTAGTACAGCTGTTAATTCATCTCTTGTATATTTTCTTTCGACTTGTATCTTATTATCTTGTTTAGTCATGGCTAACTAAACGGTATCATTTCCAGTATATAGGAAAAATAGCTTTTAGAGCTTTCATGAACTCTTTCTTTTTTAAGGAAAGAAAGACAAGCAAACTAGGGAGGTATTATCAATAGGGCAAGGGCTTGCTCACTCCACAGTGGTACTTGTACTTAAGGGAGTGCAAGCCTACGAATGACTAGTACGTAGCTCATAACAACAGTAAAATGACTTGAATTCTGACGTCTATTCTTGAACAGTCTTGATCGAGGAACTTTCTTCTAAATTATTTTTCTTTCTTTTGCTAATTCACTTGAGAGACTTGTTGAACAGACAATAGTTTCATATAAGTGTCGAGTATATCATCATAAGATACGAGGGCCTAAGAATCATCATTAAAGCTAAAAGGAATGAGCTCAAGGCCTTTTATATGTTGTGTCGATGGCCAGTCATTGTTGACATTAGCTTAGTGTTTTCTCTTAGATTGTCAATGCTTGGAGTAAACTTTTGTTTATTTATCGCTCTCTCTCTCTCTCTCTCTCCATGCACTGGTGCTTCCAATGTGATTGCGCTTTTGTTCAACTATTTATGACCTGAAAATCATGCTAGTTTCTCTGTTGTTACTTTTGTGAATGGTCATTCAATTTGACTTCTCTTACAGGATTTTGGCACTGCAGAAGAGGATGCTTATAGAAGGGATTTAACTATAAACAGGTGTCTCTTCTGCTTTATGTAACTGATAAATTGCTCTTGGATCAAAATGTTAATTGCATCAGATTCTGTTTTATCGCAAAACAATTTTTTGCTTAGTTTTAGATGGTATTTAATCTAACACCTGTCGGTTAAATCCATTTTGAACGTATCATCATTCTATTACTCTATAATTGGCAAATAACAAATCATTCTATGACTCTATCCAACCTTATTTCCGGTTATTGAGGTGATTGAAATGGTTGTCAATTGTAGCAGATAGTGGACATGGTCTGCTCTTCAGTGAAGTATATGTAGTTCCAAATTTACTGCCCATTGATCATTTAATGCCAATTAACTAGATGACAATTAAAGAGGAATGGCTGGTCATTTTGGTTTTCTGGTCAGCTGGCAAGAGTCATGGAATGTGCAGTCTTTCATATCTTTATTCAGATATCTCCTTTTTATAGCTTATAAAGTGGTTTAGCACCACTTGCCATTCATTAAATTGGGAAATTTGTATGTTAATGAAATTGGATTCTGAAGGCTATAATCCTCTTTCCGTTTTAGACATGACTGGACATCCAGATAGCTGTTGCTTCTTTATATGTTTAAGAAACGAAGTTTGTTTACTTTATTCTGGTTCTGTACTTCAAACAGCATGGCTTCTCTTATTCTTACCATTCTGCTCTATATTGGTCCAGTTGTTTGATGACCTAAATTTTTATCTGACAGTATGTTTTACAATATCAACACCAGCTCAGTTGAAGATTTAACCGGCAGAGGTTAGACTAGATTTTTGACTTGGCTTTCTTTTCAATGAGAACTTTTTGGGGAATTAAACTATATTAAATTCTTCTACTTTTTGAATTTTTGTTCACTGTACAGGAATTGACGATCTTAGATCAGGAAAAATCGTGACACCTCTAGCCCCAAAGGAAACGTTTCTGGATGATCCTCTGCGAGTTCTTCGTGCTGTTCGCTTTGGTGCTGTTTTATTCAAATTTTGTTAAGCTTTTGTTTCTTGCGTTTATTTAGTTCTGGATATTCTTATTCAGTGTGCCTGAGACTATTTATTATGCAACCTTTGTCAATTCCATAGCTTGTTGCCTTTGGAGTAGTTGCATGAAACTAACTGCTGCATGTCACTGTCTGAGTACACATGCATACACCTAATGCAGTCTTCCTTCTATTCACATCCTTTTTTTATGTATAAATGGATGTATCATGTGTGTAAACATGTGACTGCATAAGTAGGGAAAGGTTCTAATCAAGGAAGTAATGACTGCATGATATACATATCCCCACAATCCCTGAATTGAGAGAGCTTAATGCCTTATTCTTAGACGAGCTTCATAAACCTTGCTTTTTTGCAGCTCATCTTACAAAGAAGCTTTCTTTTTTTCATTCTTTTGCGATGCAATGCAGATGCTCAATTTCTTTGATTGTGTACAAGAGTTTTGCGAGATTAAAAAAGGAGCTTTCTGCTACTTTATCTATGGTCTAGTCATCTTTGTGCCCCCATGTTCATCATCTTGTGTTCATTTCAGGCGCAAGGTTCAGTTTTACATTGAATGAAGAGCTGAAGAGAGCTGCTGCATCCAATGATGTCAAAGATGCACTTGCAGCTAAAATCAGTAGAGAGCGCATTGGAACAGAAGTATGTGTCTAGAACATTCCTCTATTGGCTGCTTTATCTCAATAAATGTTTTTTGGTGGGAGTTCTTCTTGTACATGTGTTATTTATCTTCTCTCAATTTCTCTGTATGGTTTGTATCTCCCATTTGTTGTTACTTATCATTGATGAGATGGGATCAATGTTTTTCCTTTCTTTGGTATGGCAGGTTGATCTGATGGTATCGGGCAATGAACCAGTTAAAGCTATTGCTTACATCTATGAGTTGCAATTATTTTGGGTTGTCTTCAGTCTACCTCATGAACATGAACTGACATTGCCACAAGAGTGCGATAGGTTGGTTTTGTGGATTGTTTCTTATGATCATCCAGCTAGACATGATTGATATCTACATATTTGACGCACTGTTAATAATAACTGAGCATTCAGCAACATTAGCCTAGGATATCAGCTGTGGCAATCTAATTTATTCCACTTATGTGAATTGTATCTAGTCTTTAGTTATTAGGAAGAAGAAAATGAGATTTGTGCTTATGAATGTATTGGGGAATATGCTACAATTTTGACAAAACTGGTTTGGGAAGAAGGAGACACAGTGGAAACTTTTTGTGACGAGAAAAAATAATAAATATTACTGCAACTTATAGAGGGACCATTTAATGGGTGTAAGAATTTCTAATGCTTTTCCGTGTGAAAGATGACTGTTTTATCTTCATCCTTCTTTTGGCCCCAAGAGACTGGTGAGTGTACACAATTCCTATTTTTTTATGGTGGCATCTTCAAAAGCTTCTATGTCCTAAAAATCTACCCAACTGGGTCTAGAGACTAGAGCCTTGTTATTTTCTATAGGACGAACAATTCAAGTGCACTAATGTCTCTTTTGATGTAAGTATAGAAACATTATTAAGAGAAGAAGGCAAGCTACTAAAGCAAACCAAATATACTGTTAAAAGGAAAGACAAATTGATGACATTGAGATAAGGAAGCAAGCTAAAACGATATGAATTAAATCCAAAAGGGTCATGTGAAAAGCATCAAGAAAGGCTAACGGTCAAAGTGCTATTCACCTCCTAGAACTCTTCTTGGTTTAGTTGACAATATCTTTCAAGTTGTTCGGAGGCATTGTAGTCTCTCCACTTTTCTCATCTTTCTTTCCGTAATAATTTCAATTAAGGTTGTTCTGTCCTTTTCTAAGTTGAGTTAGCAATTTCATTTCTGCACAAATTTCCCTGAGCTTCCACTGCTTTTTGTCTGACTGTAGAAATTTGTAGTTTCTCTTATTCTCATTGTTGTGTCAGTGCATTGTTGCTTACAGATTGCATCTGTTGGTATGTTTCTAGGCTTTGCTTGGCTTATACGGATGCTGCATGGAGCCTTCTGCAGCTAATTGGATCATTGTCTCTTACTGTGCGTGATGATCCTTGAATTTATGCTATTTCATGTTGGTTCATGCTTGATTTTTGTGTTTTTCATCCAAAAATTTATATGCAGTTAAGTGGCTTTATGGTATTTAAACTACTCTTTGGCTTATAGACTCATGATGGGACGCTTGCTTTTGGTTTCCCAGTGACAGATGAAATAAGCTATTCATTAAACACTCTATGCTTAATCTTTAGGAGAGTTGTGTGATTTTCATTATATTTTGGATGGAAGATGTCATAATATGGCTTTAGAAGTTTTCACTTGATAAGGATCTATTTGAAGCATTTGCTTGCTTGATTATCATAATGATCTTTTACTTTAGCAAAAATAGGCAACTTATGGAGTGGTGATTCGAAATTGGCTATATTTGTTAGCAGGAGATTAGTTTACTAATTTTAATTAGCTCCATTCATCCTGTCTGAACCAAATTAAATTTTTCAGAATTTATTATTTGCTCAATTATATTGCTTCCTTGTAGTTCTCATTTATTTCTTTCTGAACATTATGTTGCAAGTTTTACTGCAATCAATGTTTCTTTGAGAAAAAGAAAATTGTAGAAACATGCAAAGAATTATTTTAGGCATGCTGATATCCTTCTGCATGCCCTAGTTGCTGAATTTTATAAGTTCTGTCCTGTATTAAAATACAATAACGCTATTATGTATGGCCACGTTTCTCTTGTTTAGATTTAGATTTACTTCTTTCCAGCGATGGGCATTCTCATCGTGATTGGTTGAGTAGATTTGCTCTTTTTTTCATGGTCTAGTTGATATAGTTAAGTTCTTGTCTTATGCTTAAGGAAACCGTGTACTTTCTGTAGTCATTGCTTGTGCTACCTATTGTTGCATATTCTTCTTGAACTTTCCTTGGAGTAATATGCTTTTGATTACTCAATATGTATACCTATTTCAGGATGAACAAAGAAGATTGTCCTTGTATGCAGCTCTGTTTTTCCCATTCAGAACCATCACATACAAAGATAACAAAGGAAAGAAGGTACCTTCGTCTTTCCTTTCTTCTATTTGCATGTGCACATCCCTTTTTATTGGATTACTGGGTCTTCTCCTTTTACCTAAGAGCTTCAGCTTTTGGATTGGTCTTAAATTGGGAACATAAAGTTATCCCAGTTTTCAGATATTGTTCCTTTCTATTGCAATCACAGTTATTTAATGTCTTTTTGCAGATTCCAATTGTCAACTACATTTTTCGGAACTCTCTCAAGCGAAAGGCTAGCGATGCTGATACAGTTAGTTCATAGACACCCGGCGAATTTTGTACTTGATAAGCTGTTTATCTTTTACGCAGCTGTGAATAAATAGTAGTTAAAGTCTTTCTCCTTTTAAAGGTCGTCAGTGTACACTCTGCTGTGGCGAGACTGCTTAGCTTGATTCCTTTTCTTGAATCAAATGTTGATGGAGAGCTGAATGAAGATGGTATGGGCACTGAACTTGTTGATATCCCTGCTTCGTCAAAGCTGCGGGTATTAACAGGTAAGAATATGTAAGAGCAGTTTTTCTCTAGTTACTTTGAAATTTTTTTGGTCTGCTATCTTTTCACTCAATGAAAGAACAAGAGTAATGAACTAAGCCATCGGGATTATAGATCTGAAATTTCTTTAAGTGAAAGCACAAGAGATGCAGGGCAGTTATTAATTGACTCATACAGTATTTCCTAGGCATTACCAATCGAAATGATGATATGCGCAGTGTTTCATCATGTATTATTTGGAAATTCTGTAACAGAAGGGCGAAAGTTCCAGTTGAGGGTAATGGGGAATCATGGATATGTCCTTGGAAATGAGAAGTGCAACAGTATTTGGGAATTGGAATCCTCATCCGTATGTAAAATCTTGGCTGAGATCATCACATTCACATCAAAACTGAAATGGTATTTTGTATATCGATATCTTTACACTGTTCTACCAATACTTACGCTGTATCTATTGTGAACCCATTGTGCTTATGACATCAAATTGGAACTAGGCTTCCTTACCTTCTCGGTTTTTTTTTTTTTTCTTTGCCTTTATAACCTCGAGATTGTTACTAGACTGTTACCTCCTAGTATGAGTGAACCACATGGATTGTCCACAGAAAAGGTCAAGCATGTTACTTTTGGTATTGAAGTAGTTTAAGAGGACCGTATCTACTTGGTTCACCTTCTTTTTGGTTTGTCATACTTTGTCAATCTGTGCATTATTTTTTAGCGTCATTTTATGGAATACTTATGCAGTATGGTTTCTTGTCTATGTAGGATTTCTCCTGCGAGAAGTAAAGGATTTCTGGCAGTAGCATTATTGATTTCTGTGCTGGCTTATCCCTCTCCTATTGGCCGCTCTGAAGATGCCATGTTAAAACACAATGAATTAGACAAGAGAAAAGAGGTGTTCCAGGCAGTTGAGAATGCTATTCTCAAATTAGGTATGTCTAGAGGTCCTTTGCTTCCTTTGTCTTACAAAAGTTCATCCATGCGTTGTGGATTGCTCAAGGATTTATGCTCTGACCCCTCCCTGTACCATTGGTACTTATGAGAAAAGACACCCAGAGAATTTGAGTTTGCATGTGTACTTTCTGCATGAATTCAACTTTAAAGAGTTTCTGTGGAATCTTTTGAAAGTGTAGTCTTGGGATTTGTTTTGAGCATTGTTCCGATATACACTCCATTTGCATGATATGCAGGCCTAGAAAAAATATGGGAAGTGAAGCCTTTAGTCACTGGAAAGGACATTATGAATATTCTCCAGCTCAAATGTGGAGGTCCATTGGTTAAAGAATGGGTAAGCAATACTTTTCCACACCAATCTACTGAACCATGAAATTGAATTCGACTGGTTATTTCTTTTTCAGCAACAAAAGCTACTTGCATGGCAGCTGGCAAACCCGGCCGGAACTGCAGATGAGTGCCTCGAATGGATGAGGCAGACTCATTCGAAGCGAATAAAAATGGAGTGAATTGAGGGAAAGGTCTGCGCAAGCTATGGCATTTTTGTAGTTCAAACATATTTCGCAAGGTCTAGAACTTACCATGGTTTGTCCTGAAATGCGTGGAAACTTTACAGCATACGACATCAGAAGACTAGTTTCGAAATTACGTTGATCACTGGCCGGTTTAGGATGTAAATTCAAAGGCTGTTGGTGGAATTGGCTACATTGAAATTTTGACTACCAATATCCGGTTTTACAGGAGAAAGATTGTGCGTCTGTTATGGTTAGATACATCATCTCCAGTTAATACCAAAGAGCACACCGTCTCCTCCTGCGCGAGCATGGATTTTGTGGAACACGAAAAGTTATGCATGCATAACTGCATTGTATGAGCAGTGGTGAAATTGAAAATGGCAGAACAAAATGATTGCGTAATGGCTTTTAGCTTGTTATTCTGACAACCGTCCATCTGCGTCTTCAGCTTGATCAAATAATTTACACGATCCATTCCCTTGTGCTTAATAATATCAGAAAGTAAATTTTCTAGCATATGCACATCTCCAGTGTGCGGCTTATGTGGTTCGCTCCACACTAATTCGTAGTTTCTAAAGACCGATGGTGGAGATCTGAGAACTCCTATGATACAAGATGTCAGCCTTACGTGCTGATGATCAGGTCGGCTATACGTGTTTGCAGGTTGCGTTTGTATCGATTATAAGGGCATATTGAGAATTATTTGATAAATCGTGTTTAATTTGACCACGTATAGGTCATAACAACACTTAATGGTTAATTGATTATATAAAACTAATTTTGGATGTCACGGGTTATCACAAACGCGATGTGTAATTAGTCTCTCGTAGGTCAAGATGAAATTGAACGAACACAATAAACCTCAATCCAAGTACGCTAACTTTTCGTACGAGTTTGAATAATGTTATTGTGTCAATATGAGAAATTGCCACCATTACCCGTGTCAACACTTGCAGCTGGTTTTTGGCACTTTTCTAAGGGGGGTGGTTTGGGTTTGGTTGTGATCTATTGACCAAAGTCAACCTCAGTTGACCGGAAAGAGGATTTATCAGTCAGGAAACAAGCCGGCAACCAATCCATGCTAACATTTATCAATTATAGCTTTGTGTCCTCAAACGTACTGCCGATCTCTAGAAAATGTTCACTGCTAACTGATGCATTTAACAATATACTGAATTTACTGCACCTTCGATGATTTACAAAATATACTAAATATTTACCACCGTCGATTTTCACAGGTAATTGTCATATGTAGTACAGGAAGGATAATTGTCGTATGTAGTACAGGAAGTAGTACAGCTACCGTATTGCAAACGTTTCCAACTTAAAGTAGTGCCATCACTATAGAAACATTTGCTAACATACTCAAATCTGCTAGACGTACTAAACTTGCTTCTATAGCATCAAGAAGTCGGTGTTTTTTGGGGGCTGAGCACGCCTTGAACGGTACCAAACATCAGACTCTCCTGACTTTCACAGTGCGGGTATTGCAACCAAAAAAAAATGGAAGAAGAAAGAAGAAGCAGAGAAGCACCAGATGGGTAATTTCTTAGATCTGTGAGTATTGCTTCACAAGACAAAATCAGGAAAAAAAAAAAAAAAAGGGAGTGAGATTCATGAACAAAGCAAAGAAGGTTATCAGGGCGGAAAAAAGCTCATTGCTGATTTAATATTAAGTGCATCTCTCTGGGTAGAAGACTCCAGTAGGTCATAAGACCAGTGAAATTAGCAGTTATTCTATACAGAAAGAGACTAGAAAACTAAATCTGCACAGCCATCAAACGCACACACTTCGTATCAAAATTCAACGAGTGGACCATGTCAGTCACTTCCAACAGATAACAAAAACTCAAAACTCATGGTACAATTTACAATGGGAAGGAAGCTGGTGACATTCAGGTTCAAACCCAATCAAGACATGCACTGATGTATGAACTGAATCCAGTATAATTTAGCAATACCATTGCGTTATTGCTAGAGACTTGGAGACTGGATTGGATAGCAAGCAGCAAAGGCAATCTGTCACGAACCAAATATCAATCAACAACCTGGAAGGGACTGAGCAGACACAAAGGTGAGATACTTGCAGCTGATTCACTGTGGTGTAACGGGTGATGCTGGTGACTAGAACTGATGAAATTTGCGGAGGAGTTGCTCGGGCTTGGAATGTAATGTGAGATGTATCTTGAATTGACAGGTGATATAGAGGGATAACCCATCGAGTGGGGAGAAACCAAGTATGATCCTTGAGACCGGTAAGACGATGCATTCCTGAGGTCAGCTGAGCTACGGCTAATGCTCAGAGGCGGAGATTGTCTATAGGACCTAAAAGACTGCTGCATGTAAGTGCTCGAGAAAGATGGAGTACGAGATGCGGATGGAGGACGTGACGCTCTGGCTATTTGGATGGCTGATGATGATGCCACTGATGATCTAGCAGAAGACAAAGCAGAGGAGGAAGCCACAGACACAGGGCTCGATGAAAGCAATGGTGTACTCTCAGATGCTGGGGGTTCACCTGTGCAAGTTCTTGCATCACGCTTGCAAACTGGGCAGAAAGTTCTCCACGATGTAAGCCATGAGTCGACACATAATGCATGAAACTCTGTCCACAGTTGAAGATACCATATAAGATTGTGTGAGTGAATAGCAGCTCAATCTAAACAAAGATAGGCCTGAAAAAGACAGCTTCAATTGATATAAAGTTATTGAGCAGCAATGCAGCATCTGCAGACAATAAGAATACTACCAAATAGAAACTCCCTAAGTTCTATGAGTACCGTGCAGAGACGGGAAACTGAGAATGAGAATCGTACAAAGAAAAGTTTTGTATGCCACTCGTGTGATTTAAACAAATTGCTGTTGAAACATACGCAATCGGACCCCCAAGCACACTAGAAATGGAGCCTACACTATAGCCCGATGAAAAGACACCTCATCCACATTCTCTCTTTGCTATGATTAACCAAGTTGACCACCTTTTAGGGTCCTTCGCCATGACTAGCACACTGGAGGAAGAGACAGGCTATGTCTTTTGCTGCACACTCCGGCAGAGCCATCCATTACTAATGACTAAGCTTTACACGGAAAAAAATTTTCACGACCGACGCCCAAAGATTTACTATGTCGAGCTTGAAATTGAAAGTGCTTCTGATGCTTGCTAGAGAACTAAGATAATTCCCAATGATCAGCTGACATAAAACTCGATTGACTATCGTATTGGCAAAGGAAACCCTTACTGTGACAACACGGCAAAATCCTGAGCTTCTCCCCAACATTGTAGTCTTCAAGGCATATGGCACATGTCCTTGACGTGCAGTTATCCTCTAAAACAGCAGTAAATATGAGACTTGGCATTGCTTTAACCAAACGACTGCTCATTCCATGGAACTCCCTAACACGTGGAGCTCGAGGCCTTTCTCGTCTTATGCGATGCCTACGGACAAAGAAGCATGTGGCAAGAACTGCTGACATGGCAAGCAGGGAAATAAAAGAAATAGCCATGATTGACCAAGCTGAGTCTTCAAAGCTTGGGATTATCCACAGCTCCACATTAGTTGAACCAGCATATTTTTGAAGTAATTCCCCCGAAACTTTAGAAACAAACACAGCATGGATCTTTATCCCAGCTGAATGTCCAGCCACTGCATGTAGCAGGCCACCTTAAATTAGAATGTACCTCGATAGTGAACCATATTCAACATTAGAAAAAACAAAGGAACGTGAATATTTGATAACATCACAGCAAACTTTGGTGAAAATAGAACACAAGGCATACAACACAAACAAGAATCAATCTAGCAAAGGTGCAAATGGCATCAAATTAATTGTCGTGATTTAACAACATTTTTAATATCCAAATAAATTATCCACGACTTCAGACCTCGACTGAGGCTGCTGTTGATGCTAGGCAAGGTTCACATGGAAGTACTAAATCCCCCAAATCAGCTCTATAGAAAGGATAACAAACCAAATAACCCAACACATCAACCAATCATTTTTATCCAAGTATTTTCCAACCAGGCTAGGTGAACTTTGCTAGGTGCCCTAGCATAGAAACAACACGCCATATTCACCAACACAACCTAAAAACCTAAAAGAGTTGCTTGAGGGTTTAGAATCTTTGGTTGCATCTGTCATGTACTCTTTTATACAGCCTTGGACATCTTGCTTTGACTTCTCATAATCTTTCGATGTTTTCCTTTATTTTTTGCCTTTTCTTTCCTTCTTTCTTTCCTTGTGCATATCTGATGTACTCATATTTCTTATTCTAATAACATCCCCTAGCACCCATCAAAGAACCCAGGAAAAAAAAAAAAAAAAAAAAGTGCAAGACAGCTTTCCTCCAAGTATATGATGCACCAACATTAGCCAGATGCAGGAAGTTAAGAAGTCGCATCCTGAGTGATGTCTCAACTTAAGTTTTCTAATGGTAGAAAATTGTGATATCTACAATTATCAGTTTCCTGTAGGAGTAATATAAATCTATGCGTATCAAGCGAAACCAAACAAACTCTATTTGGGCAAATTCAGATGGTTGTGATCAGGTATATTTCTCACTTACATGATTATTATACCATTATCACTAGTTATCCCTCCATCTCAATCAAGCTGACCCATGGCTCTACAAGTGAAGACAAAATGAAAGGGCATGAAATCCTACTTCCTCTTCTCAATTTTCAACAGTTCTTTTTCTTTTTTTTTTTTTTTAATCCCAGGAACCTGTTGGGTTTAGACTGAGTCCTTATCGAATCTCTGGCTAGGATCAATCTTATTGCACTCGTTCTAAGCAAGTCCAGAACCAATTCCACATGATTTCATCGCTACTCAAGTTGCTTTAGATGTCTGGCATCATTCCAGTTTGCACTGGAACACTAAATTTCCCAAATCAGCAGTACCGAAAGTATAATAAACAGAACTCAACAACACCTCAGCCAATCTCTTTTGTCCAATTAGTTTCCAAGTAAACTACAAGCCTTAAGCACCAACACTGCCTACAAATCAACGTAAGACAACTTCTCTCCAAGCATGTGACTAGCCACATCAACTAGCAGGAACCCTTAGATTAAGATAAAGTCATCTTAAGTGTTTTTTGGCCAGGAGTCGTCTCTACTTCAGTAAAAGGAATTTCTGTTACTCCTAAACCATACTTGCGTAAACAACTCCCGGTACATCACTTAACACTTTAGCCTAGTGGAAAGGCTATCTTATTCTCTATCCAGGCCCCACATTTATCATGTTCTTCTAGGAGTAACAAAGGTTTTACAAGTATTAAAGTTATAATTTACAAAACCAAAGAAAAAGTCTATTATGTAGATCTCGCTGTAACAGATTATATTTCTCATTTACATGATAAAATGATTGACAGCTTGGGATACATAGTAAAATAGTGCAATGCTACCTGCCTAGCAACTTGGCACAATTATCTTCAAATTAACAATTAGTCATCCATCGATCACCAATAACAATTGGCCCAAGGAGCTACCAGTAGGCAGAAAATGAAAGGGTGTGATCCTATTCCAGATTCTGAAGAGGTTGTGTTATTTCAGGATCCATATTGGGTTTAGGCTCAGTCATATATGAACTACCTCTGGCTAGGAAGCCAGAGGAAGTTCATGCAACTGACCAAGTAACCACGTCAGGAACACATCTTTCTCTCAGGAAGTCGAGATTGAACCTGACCGAGTAAACTACTTGAGTCTCTGAAAAAAGACATCTATGCAGGAGCAAAATTTCTAGGTTTCTTGTTATTTAAAGTACGAAGAGGAGTCATTCAACGGTCAAGAAATAAAAAATCAAAACCATAGTGAAAGCTGCTTGACATCTTAAGTATCTAACTTGCAGTCACAGGTCTTTAGAAAGCATCATAAAAGCAGAGTGATAAACGATTTAGAATTATCCAGCAACTATATAATTTTTCTTTCCAACTTAAGAGTATTAATCCAGTAGCAAGCTAATAAAATCAATCAGCATAGAAAAGGTCACTACTTGGCACCAAGTTGCCATCAGCTTCGTTGTTATAGACAATAGCCGCTTTGAATCCGGCCTTTTGAGCTCTCCTAACTTTCTCTTCGAAACTACATCCTCCTCCCCTAACAATTAGGGCGAAAGGGGAGCTAGCATTCGGCAACCGGTTGAACTCATTCACCAATCGAGAGCACGCATCGATCGGGTCCGCAAGATACAGCACGCCGCAAACCCCAGAACCCTTAATCGCCGGAGCTAAGATGACCAACAAGGGCAAAAAAAAAAAGGCATATTTGTCAATCAAGGGGGCCAAAAAACTAAAATTTACAAGCTCACCTAAACCCAAGTAGTAAAACAGTTAGTATCACAACAAAGCGCATACTTTTTGCAATATCACGGATGTACAAAAAAGACTCTTTCCGCCGGTACAGTCGCCGAGAAGAAACAGAGACAACTGAGAGTCCTCTAGCGCTAAACAAAGGACTAAACCAAACGCAACGCCCGCACCCCGCTACAAATTCCTCGCCTTTCCTCGGCGACCAAAACCCCGCCGAACTAGAGAAGAGCGGGAACTCACCGAATTCAGCCTCGACGGCGGCGAAGGAGAGGGTGACGTTGCTGCCGATCAGGACGACGCTCGCCGACGCCGTGCAGCCAACCCCCAGCAAGGCGAGCCACAGGAGCGCGCCCAGCACACTAGCACGACCCCAGGCATCCATGGCTTATCATCAATCGAGGACCCCCAAAAGGGGAGCGAAAATCCGGAGCTTGCAGAAACCCTAATTTTCCCAGGAGAGGTATCAGGCGGAGCGGATGGGGAGTGGGATGATCACATCAGCTGCCATGGGATTTGCGAGCTCGGAGAGAAAAAGGGGGAATAATTGAATCTAATTTTTGATTCTATTTCTGTCTCTCTCTAATTGCTTCCTATTTGGAAAAGAAATTCTTAAATTATTCATGAGATTGAAGACAGGAGCGTCATTTCATGGCCCGGAAAGGGGAAGAAATAATGCCTTCTTTTAAAATAAAATAAAAATGCGGAAATGGGGATTTTATCTCTTACTTTTTCGGGCATGACAATGCTATTTCTTCGCGAGGATAAAGTAAAAATATTTTGATAAGCTCGTACCATCTAGAGAGTGCTTTAGCAGCAATTAATGAGGAGGTGCCTTTTTTTTTTTTTTTTTTTTTTTGGCTCTTCCCCAATCCGTACCATCCATCCCAGCCTTCCTGAAAATTATACATATATGTATATACATATAATGATAACAAACATAATTGATGAAAAATCCGAACATCATAACCGACAACACGAGTGTAAGGTGACGGTGTGATTATTAGACAAGGAGGATTAATATTTATTTTTGATACGTTTCGAGTAATCCAACCCACGTCTTTTTCATAGATATGAAAGGATACTTGAAGGGTCATATAGATACAAGCAGAAGACAATCGTCAATGACAGGTGTATACAAAAATTTTATGCGGCGGCAAACGTCGATGATGTCGGGACCGTCGATGATGGTGTCGCTTCAAATTTAATTATTATTGTTGTTATTTTTAGGGGAATGTAATCCGATAATTGCTGTCGTGCATTAAGGAGGGGGTGTCGATAAGCATGGATTAGTGGGGATGATATTTATCAAGAGCCGCGCCCACCCCCACCCGCCGCGAGAAGTCGCTATTCGAGTCATTTTGGAATGGGGTGGTGGAGGTAGTTCGTTCGTGATGTAGAACGAGACCAATTGGGTGCACTTGGCGTCCGACCATTTGTGGGTTCATCATCGGACATTATTCCTAGTTTTATTTAGCGTTCATCGTTGTTGTTATTTGATTCCACCTGCGTTGCATCCACTGGCCACCGGTTTCCATCCAAAACCGCGACGCGAATCCGCACATGAAAAGACAACGCCAGCCCTCGCCGTATTCATCATGTGCTTCAGATTTAAAATCGGGCCCCTCCTCATATGATTATAATGTGAGTGCCATCAATAACGCGACATTAATTTATCCGTAATCGAGCTGCGCGGCCTACCGCAAAGAGCTGAATAGTGCAAAAACAACATGGCTGGCGATTTGTTCTTGCTTCGAATTGACGAACTGGGACTGATTAGCTTCAATTGAAGCACTAACCCGCAATCTGTGTGTTGGATTCTCCGCTCGAAGCGCTCTCGTTTGATTATGAGGGCTTCGGATTCCTCGCCGCCGCGAACGGCTTGTGACCGTTGTCAAAGGGCCGCAAAGAAGTTCATCGCCTCTTCCGGCGCTGGTGACCCATAAAAATCAACCCGCACCACCACGTTTTTCTTTCGAAAGGCTCGTCATTTCAACGGCTCTAGTTTTTCCGATGTGCGATAAGTTTCGAGAATAAACGATGAAAAATGCGAAGAAGTCGGAGGCTAGGTGGAGCAGCACGAGCATTTGTGTTCTGTCATACGTTGCAAAAAAGCCGAAGTAGTTTGATTTGAGGGTTTCAGTAACTACCATGGAAAGTTCAGTAATGGATGACACGACACACCCCATGGTCGAAGATTGAAGAAGTTGAGAGAGAGTACGCGTGTGTTATGCCATGTCAGCCATGTTGGACTTCAATTTTGTTTTAAAAGGTTGCCTCCAAATCAAATTTTAATTTAAAACACCACGCAAAACAGGCCCTAAAGTAAATAAATTTTCATCAATTTGATAATTAAGTAATCGAACAAAAAGTTACAACAACATCATACAAAAGTTACAGCATTTATAACCACCCGCCTAGGTGGCACTGCTAGCGGTGAGCTTCTCCTCCTAACGCAAGGGGAAGAGTTTGATTAGGTGTCGCAAGAGTGATTTACTCGGAGCACGAGAGGTAGTGTTGACTTACGTTTTTTCTTCTTAGGGATATACTATCAAGGTTGTCACTTGACAAACTTGGAAGTTTAATTGACTTGAAAGGACAATAAAAATGCTTTGACGTTTTTTAGAGCCAAAACTTTTCATCATAACATTTTAGTACTACATGAGAGAGAGAGAGAGAGAGAGAGAGAGAGAGAGAGAGAGAGAGTTAAATGAGGCTATATCACTCTATCCTTGAGCAAAGGTCGACAATTGCTAATCAATACCTTCATTGCAATACCTTCATTGCAACGAATTCAATGCAACAAGGATAGAGAGCGATTGCCGAGGCACAAGGGCTAGTTAAGGAGTGGTTCTTAACGGACTTCTAGTAATGTGAAGGGTAAAAATGAATTAAATTACACACTCAACCGGAGAAAAAGCGTTTTAGATTATATGTGTGAACTAGAATTGACTCACAAGATGCTTCTTTTAACAAAACAATAATGTTGAGCATTGGAAGTTCCAATACTCAAATATTCATTGTCTCGCCTTTTAGTAGAAACAATCTTTTTCTTTTGATTTTGACAAAAGAAAATAAAAGAAAAAGAATGGTTAGGCAACCATGCGCATGCCTTAATGAAGCACTTCATACGCCGCAACCTCAAAAGGAGATGAAGTTGGATTTGCCCACATTAATTGACTTTGAGTAGTTACCCTACGTACAATCAGTCGACCTTGGACTTAAAAAATCCGCAAATTATGCAAATCCTATATATACCCGTCAAGCAGTCCTTCGCATTTAATAATTCACATAGTAAACATATATTCTAATCATTTAATTAGGTCCCACTAAATATATAAGATATCTCGTACTATTTCCCAGTTGTTATTGTCGGCAAAGAAATATCATACCTACCGTTGATAAAGTGACTATATTATTTAATTAATTTCTAATTTTTAGCATTCAAAGAAGATCATGATGACTAGGCTATGATAATGCTTTCCATTGCTATTGAAATACACGGCCCATAACTTTAGGTCCAATTCCAATCTATTTTCCACCGACCCATTATCCTAGGTCTAGTTCCCATTCGTCTAAAGAGCTTCTTGAGCAATGCACATTTGCCCTGTAAATTCTTTTATTTAAAAAGCAAACCTCAACTTTAGATCAAATTCCAATCCGATCCCAATATTTATTTTAAATCATAAAAAAATTGTCTTCAAAAAAAAAAACAAAAAAAAACAAAGCACCTCAACTTCAGATCCAGTTCTAATCTTGTGCTGAGCTTAATTTTATCTAAAAAATACCTACAAATTTAGATCCAGTCCCAAATGTTGAATTGACGGGTGATATAGAGGGATAACCCAGCAAGAAGGCAGAAACCAAGTAGGATCCTCGAGACTGGGGAGACGATGCATTCCTGAGGTCATCTGAAGATTCTGAACTACGGCTACTGCTCAGAGGAGCAGATTGTCCATAGGACCTATGAGACTGCTGCAAAGAAGTGCTTGAGAGTGATGGAGTCCAAGAAGCAGAAGGATAATGTGATGCTCTGGCTATTTGGATGGCTGACGAGGAGGCCACCGATGATCTAGCGGAAGACAAAGCAGAGGAGGAAGCCACAGACGCAGGGCTTGATGAAACCAGTGGCGTGCTCTCAGATGCCGGGGGTTCACCTGTGCTAGTTCTTGCATCATGCTTGCAAACTGGGCAGAAAGTTCTCCACCATGTAAGCCAAGAGTCGACACATAATGCATGAAACTCTGTCCACAGAAGAAGATACCATATGAGATTGCGTGAGTGAAAATATCACTATAGACCCAATAGCAGCTCAATTTAAATAAAGATAGGCCTGAAATAGACAGCTTAAATTGATATAAAGATATTGAGCAGCAATGCAGCAACTGAAGGACAATAACAATACTACCAAATAACAACTCCCTAAGTTCCCTCAGTACCTTGCAGAGACAGGAAAATGAGAATGAGAATCATAGAGAGAAATCTTTGGCGCGTTTGAACGAGGCTATCTTTTATAAAGCCAGACCAGGCCACAGAGTTTGATACATGGATTACTCTCATGGGCTTGACAAAAACATAGCCAATCCATCATACAAAGAATTTGCGATGTGATGAAAGAGCTTGTGTGCCACTCGTGTGAATAAAAGAAATTGCTGTTGAAACATAGGCAATAGAACTCCTAAGCACTCTAGAAATGGAGCCTACGCTATAGCCCAAAGAAAAGACACATCATTCGCATTCTCTCTTTTCTGGGATTAAACCAAGTTACCACCTTTCAGAGTCCTTTGCCATGACCAGCAAACTGGAGGAAGATACAGAGACTATCTTTTTCTGCACATTCCAGAACTGGAGCTGGCCATCCATTACAAAAGTCTAAGCATTACACCAAGAAAAAATTTCAGGCAAAAATCATGCAACTGATGCCCAAATATTTACTACCGTCAAGATTGAAATTGATAGTGCTCATGATGCTTGCTAGAGAACTATGATAATTCCCAGTGATAAGCTGACATAAAACTTGATTGACTATCGTATCGGCAAGGAAACACCTACTGTGATGACATGGCAAAATTCTGAGCTTCTCCCCAACATTGTAGTCTTCAAGGCATATCGCACATGTCCTCGATGTGCAGTTATCCTCTAAAACAGCAGTAAATATGAGACTCGGCATTGCTTTCACCAAGCGACTGCTCATTCCATAGAACTCCCTAACACAAGGAGCTCGAAGCCTTTCTCGTCTTATGCGATGCCTACGTACAAAGAAGCACATGGCAAGAACTGCTGAAATGGCAAGCAGGGAAATAAAAGAAATAGCCATGATCGACCAAGCTGAGTCTTCAAAGCTTGGAATTATGCACAGCTCCACATTAGTTGAACCAGCATAATTTTGAAGTAATTTCCCCATAACTTCAGAAACAAACACAGAATGGATTTTTATCCCAGCAGAGTTTCCAGCCACTGCATGTAGCAGGCCAACTTACATTAGAAATGTACCTCAACAATGAACCATATTCAACACTAGAAAAAACAGGGGAATGTGAATATTTGATGATATCAAAGCACACTATTGGAAAAAATAGAACACAGGGCATAAAACACGGGCTACAAGAATCACTCACAGGCAAAGGTGTAAGTGGCATCAAATTAATTGTCATGAATAGACAACATATCTAATATCCAAATAAATTATCCATATGACTTCAGAACTCAACTGATGTTGCTCTTGATGCCCAGCATGGTTCACATTGAAGCACTAAATCTCCCAAATCAGCTCTATCGAAAGGAATAACAAACTGAATAACCCAACAGATCAACCAATCATTTTCATCCAACAAGTTTCCACCTAGGCTAGGTGAAGATCGCTAGGAGCGCTAGCATAGAAACATACGCCATATTCACCAACACAACCCAATATACCTAAAAAGATTTTTGAGATTTTAGAATCTTTGGTTGCATGTCTTGTACTCTTTTATTCGGCTTTGGACATCTTGTTTTGACTTCTCATAGTCTTTTGATGTTTTCCTTTATCTCTCGACTTTTCTTTTCCTTGTACATTTCTGATGTACTCAAATTTCTTACTCTAACAAAATGACTGACAGCTTTAGATACATAGTAAAATAGTGCAATGCCACCTCCCTAGCGACTTGACACAATTATCTTAAGATTATTGTTTAGTCATCCATCCATCACCAATAAAAGTTGGCCCAAGCAGCTACCAGTAGGTACAAAATGAAAGAGTGAGAAATCCCGTTTCCTATGCTAGATTCTGGACAGGTTGTGTCGTTTCAGGATCCATATTGGGTTTAGGCTGAGTCATATGTGAGCCACCTCTGGCTAGGAAGCCAGAGGAAGTTCATACAACTGACCAAGTAACCATGTCAGGAACACATCTTTCTCTCAGTAAGTCCAGATCAAACCTGACCAAGTAAACTCCTTAAGTCTCCGAAAGACATCTATGCAGGAGCAAAATTTCTAGGTTTCTTGTCATTTAAGGTATGAAAGAGGAGTCATTCAACGGTCAAGAAATAATAAATCAAAACCATAGTGAAAGCTGCTTGACATCCTAAGCATCTAACTTGCAGTCACAGGTCTCTAGAAAGCATCTTAAAATCAGAGTGATAAATGATTAAGAATCATCCAGCAACTATATATTTTTGCTTTTCCACTTGAGTTTATTAATCCAGTAGCAAGTTAATTAAATCAACCAGCATAGAAAAGCTCACTACTTGGCACCAAGCCACCATCAGCTTTGTTGTCATAGACAATAGCTGCTTTGAATCCAGCCTTTTGAGCTGTCCTAACTTTATCTTCGAAGCCACATCCTCCCCTAACAATTAGGGCAAAAGGGAGCTAGCATTTGGCAACCGGGTGACCTCATTCACCAATTGAGCGCACGCATCAATTGGATCCAAGATACAGCACCCCACAAACCCCAGAACCTTTAACCGGCGGAGCTGAGATGACCAAGAAGGAAAAATCATCAATCAAAAGGAAATAAAAAATTAGAATAAATGCATTGAAAATCCTAAAATTTGTCACAAAAGTGCAAAATTTTCATATCACGAAAGTACAATTGAGTTCTAAAACTTTCAAAAAGCACAATCGATGAAATAACTTGATTGAACTAATTTAACGAGTTTTTAGTCCTAAAATTTTCAAAAAGTACAAATAAATCGTAAAATTCGTTCAATTAATTCAATCAAGTTGTTCCCTCGATCATACTTTTGAAAATTTTAGGATTCGATTATACTTTTGTTATAAATTTTCAGACTTAATTATACTTTTCAAAAGTTTCATGACTCAAGTATAATTTTCCAATAAGCTTTAAAATTTGATTTCATTTTTTTTTTTAAGGTTTTAAGACTAAATTACACTTTCATGATAAGTTTTTTTAAATTTATAAGGTAGCTATCCAGAAAAAAAAAGAAAATGAAATACGAAAAGCTTACCTAACTCAAGTAGTAAAACAAAATAGATATATACAAAAATATAATCTCAGTTATTCTCACTAGCTTTTTGCAGTATTATGGATGAAAAAAGCTCTTTCCGCTGGTCCAGTCGCCGAGAAGAAACAGAGACAATCGAGTCTAGTGCTAAGCAAAAGACTAAACCAACACAACGGCCAACACAAAAGCCCGCCAAACAAGAGAAGAACTCACCGAAATTGGCCTCGACGGCGGCGAAGGACAGGGTGGCGTTGTTGCCGGTCAGAACCACTCTCGCCGACGTCGCACAGCTAAATTCCAACGCAGCCATCCACAGGAGCGCGCCCAGCGCGCTGAGGCGATTCGGGATCCCCATGGGTTATCATCAATCGAGACCCCAAAAGAAGAGAACACCCGGAGCTGCAAAAACCCTAATTTTCCAGGAGGAGGCAGGCGGTGGACGGAGGGTGGGGCGATCCCATCAGCATCCATGCGAGTTCGGTAGAAAAGGGAAAAATTGAATCTTTCTCTCTCGAATTGCTCTCAAATCGGGAAAAAAAATTAAACTTTTTCCGAGATCGAAGACGACGCCAACTTCATTTCATGGCACCGGAGGGAAAAGGAAAGAATTTCTTTTTCAATATATACGGAAATAGGGATTTCATGTCTATCTTCTTTTTCTTTTTTTGGTATGAACAATGCAATTTCATTAGGCGGGAAAAAGATAAATATTTGAAAAACCGGAACCATTTAGAGAGAGTGCTTAGCTGTAACTAATGAGGAGGTGGCTTTTTGGCTTTTTGACCTCATCCGTTCATGAAATTATATATATAGTAAAGAGTGATGGAATTTAATCTCGGATTACATTGAAAGACTATGACGGACGATATGCGATTTAAATGACGGTGCAACTACTAGATAAAGAAGATTGACATTTACATATTCGAATCTTCAATACATTTCGAGATCGACCCATTTAATAATGCTCAAAAATTTGTAAATACGTGAATTGAAATTCCGAGGGTTGTTCTTTTACAAGTGGAAGATGATCATCATCGGTTCAAATGATGGTAGTCGAAAATGGGCGTCTACAGGACTTTTATCTTTGTAGCAATATTAATATTGGGATCGCGAAGGGTATATGCTTTAACTCTGATTTTTGGGGCTAGTCTAATAATTTTGGCCACTAATTTGTGCATAAGAGTGTGTTGATAGGCTTTGATAAGTGGATGATTATCCCTACCGCACAGCCAAGAAGTGGTTATTTTATCATGATCATCATTATATATGGAGACAATACGAAATTACATCATCGTGTTCATATGATCTACATTTAAATGAAGTCCCTTTTTTGTATTTCTATACTTTTTATATGATTCATAGGCGCATTTGGTAACATTTTTGTTATGAGGAATAAGTTTTGAACAAAAATGGCCTTTTTTGTTTATATTCAGGGAACAATTTCGAGTATAAAAACACGCTTAGTAACTACAAAAAAATTTTACTCGGGAATAGAAATGTATTTGGTAAACTTGTATAATTTTTTTTTTTTCTTTTAATTTTTTTAATTTTTTTAATTTTTTTCTTCTTTCTTTCTTTTAGCCGGTCACGGCCTTAGCCATGGCCAACGAGGGTTGACAACCTCGCCGGGCCACCGCTGTGAGGTTAGCGTCGCAAGTTATGGAGTGGTCCAATAGTGTTGACACTTAAATTTTGGCAATCCATTTAGTTATTTATCGCATAAAAAAATTGGGGATTAGTTTTTAACCCTAAACAAAAATATCAAAATTGCATTATGCATTTGCATTAGACCGATGGCAAAAGACTCGAGTAAATGATTCTAAATGGGATTGATTGGATTAAGCTTGCGATGATAAAAATTTGAACAAAGCTCATAGCTGAAAATTGCATCAATTAGGCTATTTTCTGTCCTGCGATAATAGAATATTTCGAAATATTCTGTAGGCAACAAGGAAAAGAAAGCAATTGGCGTGGATTCCCAATATATTATGCATGCCCAGCTATTTGGGGAAGGAAATAAGAGAGGCAGCAACGGTGATGATATCTTGTGGGGGGCTTTCGTGAAAAAGGAAAAGACATCTATCTTGGCAAGCTAGGGCTCCATTGAATACCTACATGATCCGAAGAATATATTTTGGAGATCAAGTTTCCAAGAGAAGCATAGGATATCGGCTATTTAGTGGAGTACACGCAGACAGAAAAAAAAAAAAAAGGCCAGACAATTGAACATACGGCCACAATTGAGAGAGAGAGAGAGTGATTCACGCCTCCGCCTCCTTGGCAGAAGACCCCAGCCTTCACCCTAGGGATGGACGTGGAAAGTGAGAAAAAATTCTCTCGGTGCTTGTCCCCATCTGTCGATGCGCCTCCTCCTAAATGCAATCGACGGCTCGCTCGCGGTTCATCAACTTCGCCGCGTCCAGTACTCGCTTGACGTTGGCGACGGCAGCTTGCTGCACCTTAACACGTTTCACCAATATCCACAAGCCTGCAATTGAGAAATTACTGGCAACGGCGGCTCGGACGCCGAAGGGAGGCTATGACGAGGTCTTCAAGGGATTGAGCGGAGCTTGAGACTCGGCCAAGCAAGAAGACACCAGACCGCGAGTGAAAAGAATAGTGGGCGCATCACCCGTGCACTTGCAAAGACTTGCAAAGGAAAGCAGAAGGCGATGCATGTTGTTGTCTTTTGGTCTTTGTCCAAACTTCGATGGAAGAAGGCAGCAAAAGTTGTGATTTTTATGGTCTCGCTTAATGCAAGCAAAAAGAAGAAAAAATAGAAAAGCATATTGTGAAGCCTCGACGCCAATCACTGCAGATTCAGCGAGCAATCCCGCAAGCTCCTCAGCAAAAGCCAACAAATTGTTCCTTATTTGTTTCTCGGCGCACTTCAATTCGTGGAGTTCATTGTGCTCTTCTTTTTGTAGGTTTTCCGGTGATCGTCCACACACCAAGAATCCCACCAATCAAGGTTGGCGAGCCTAAAGTTCACGGTCAAAAGAATTACTCGAATCTCGATTGAATAATTCCAAGTGATGGATTTATCTTCTTTTGAATGTTGTCCAGATTGGACAATAACACGTGTGGTTCTTTGTGATCATGCAAAAGAATCTTCCTTGGCCAGATGAGCGTGAGCAGCTCGGGCGCGTGGCGATGTGCAAATTTCAGTGAAGAAAAACAGCCATACTATTTTCGTTGGCCATCCAGCGCGGGTATCATCAACATTGCTGTCCCTGCACCGTTTACTAGCCTCGCCCCTCCATCACCGTGAGTCCACCATCTCGGCCGCTGTCTGAGCAACAGATCGCCACCATGATCCACCGCTAGTCGCCATCCACCACCCTGTTGCTTGCCGATTGTGATCCCGGTCCGGTTGCGCAAAGTCCAAAATTGGAAATCAATATTTGGATTAGGTAAAAATTTCATTTTATTTGATTTCCAAATATTTCGTTTCCTCATTTGAAATATCCGTTGATGCACTTGATGGAAATCCCAATACGCTATAATGTCCGTAATTTCGAGTGGCCTTTCAAATTAGGAAATCTTCCTAATTTCGCAACATGCATATGATTGACGGTCCGATTTCATGCTTGAAATACGACCCGTCGCACGGAAAAATCACCAATCCGATCTTACGCTCGAGATACGATTTGTGATTTTATTTAAAAATTGGCCGATCCGATCTCATATGCGAGACACGATTCATCAATTTATTTCTACAATTAAATGGACATGAATGATATCTTGCTTGATTTGTTGCTGTGCTATTCTCGATGCCTTTATTTGATTGCTCCCGTAAAGGAAAAACCCAAAAAAATATTTGAGTTAGGTTAAATGCATTTTAGGATATTACTGGTTTTAAGGTTATGTTGCATGTTTAGGATAGGAAATTTATTTCGAATTTCTTAAATAAAAAATCCAAAAAATGCATTCATTTAGGATGTTGGTTTTTGTTGCATGTTTAATTATTTGGCAGTTTAATTTCGAATTTCATAAGAAAAAAGAAAAAATTAGAATTATGGCATTCTTTGGACGTCATTGCATATTAGAATAAATTACATGCTTATTTAGAATAAAAACCATGTGCATGTCATATAGAATTAGGTTCATACAATGCACGTCATTTAGTGATTTTTGTTAGGTTCATTTAATTAGAAATTGTCAGTCATTAGATTAATTTAGATTGCATATTTAAATGTTGCATTTCTTTAATTTCGAATCTCATAGAAAATACAAAAAATTATTTAGAATAAATCCATCTCATGCTTAGGATAGACTACATGCTTAGTTATGTCATATTGCTTAGGTCATATAGCTAAGTCATGTTGCCATGTCATATCATTTCATGTTAAATTAGTGGCATGTATTGCATAAAGCATGATTCTCATTAATTAAGTGAAAACAAAAATTGAGTAATTGCTTGTTAATTAGAAACCATATCTAAGATTGTTGATGTGGATTTTAATTTAACACTGCAGATGCTTTCGTTGCTTGGAGGTAAGTCCTGCAATTTATTGATTTGCTTTCTTGAGTGTTAAATTGGTGGTTTGCGCACCTGCATGAACACATCACGTGTTAGGGAAATAGATTTAAAATCAATCCAAATTGCTTGCCAAACATTTTTCAAAATAAAAAGAAAGGTACCGAAAGGGCGTTAGAGAAATCTAACGTAACCAAGTCCCCGTACCCTTAGTCCCATTACTTTACTTGGGTTTCTAATCGACCCACCAAAATAGATTAGTGGCGACTCTAATTAAAAATTGCATGTTAAGAACTTGAACCGAAAGTCGCGAATTGGTATGGGCTTGGGAGAGCCCGAGTTAAGTCTAGGCTTAACAATCCATTAGCCAAACCCTAGGTGGTTCAAACCCGAAAAATTTGGTCGCGACAAATAGAAGAAGGAATATAGCTGCTAAGCAAATTGTTTGTTAAATCAAGAATAGATAGTTTGAAGAGATTGCCAATACCTAGAGGAATGATTCCATATGTTGGGTTGTGTGACATAGCAATCACTCTAACACTATTGGAAGGATTGCCAATGAAATTCGACAACTATCCTTCAAGAAAATGGAGGCCTACCGCAATAGCTTCCAGCCTTGAACAATTAGTCAATGAAGTAATGAAATTGAAGTCAACTCGCAACTGGTTTTTATTAATAAACATTACTATAAGAGCCTTTAGCCTTCCAAGATTTGTGGGCATTGGTCTGTGAAAACTATTATTGCTAAAGTAGATGTACTAAAGGCCTGTGGCCTTCGATAAGGACAGGTACAATGCCAATAAACAAATTGCTCCTTAAATCAAGATGAGTGAGAGAAGGAAGAGCATCACCGATAGAAGGGGGAATGCTCCTGTCAATCGATTGCTATTGGCGTTGAAAAAGAAAATGCCGAGAGATGTTGAAGATTGTCGGAGGGATCTCACCAGTGCGTTGATTAAACGCCAATTGAACAAACATCAAACCACGAAGCTTTGAACCCATTAATTGCAACGATAAAAGCATAAAGTTGGGAGAGATTTCCAATAAAATGAGGAATAACTCCCATAAGACTATTTTTAGCTGATGCTGAAGCTTTAATAAAGAGCTAAGATCTTCAAGAATTTTGCCTACAAGTTGGTTATTGACGAGATTCAAAATCTTAAGGTTTGAGCATTGAGAAAAATCGGTGGGCATTTGTCCACCAAAAGAGTTGTTACTAAGAACAAGATAGCGAAGGCGAAATAAGTTGCCAATGCTATGTGGAATTGCACCTTGGAAGTTGTTGTTCTATAGAATAAGGCTTCTCAAGAAAGAGAGGTTTCCAACATGTGGCGATAGAAGACCGCCCAAGTCTTTCGACATTAGGTCAAGGGGCACAACCCTTTCAAGATGCTGTCCATTGCATACAACACCTTGCCACTCACAATGATGAGAAGAGTCATTCCACGAGCTTAGGACTCGAGCAGATCCTCATCCACATTGCATTTGAAGGAGATTAAAGCGAGCCCATCCATCTAGTTGGTTTGCATTGTTGGACTCGCGCATAATGGGAGCTAGGCATAGAAAAATAGGAACATAATAGCCATATCTTTTCCATTGTGAGTGGGTTTTGTGTCTAAAGAAGCGACAAGCGAAGTCTCTTCCAAATTGAACTATATAAGAAATGAAGACCTCCAAAAGCATATGTGTTTCCATCGGTCAAGACACCTTTTTACATGATGAAACCTCACCCGGTTGGATAAATAGGCAAGTTCAACAAGGACCAAGACCAAGAGTTGGACTTTAAAAGTATTGTAGATTGGCCAAACCAAAGAAAGGGGCATACATGTACTTGTCTAATTTTATATTCACAGCAACTAGAAAAACATGCCATGAAGAAAGGAAATCAAGAACGAATAAGGTCCTTGATTTTCGACCATTTCAAAGAGAGCTCCAAGTTTTTTACATCCAAATTGAGTTGCTTATGTGTTAATACCTTCAATTTGGGTTAAATTTAGGCATGTGAAACACTCGAATATGGTGAGCAAATTGTTACCATGATTCTTTGATTATAATATATTTTTGCTGTCAACACTCTTCATGGATGAAGGAACGGACACTTAAATTGAATTACGTAATTCATTGGGACCCTTCATTGTTCCTTATTTATTTTTTCGGTGATTTTACATTGACTTAATTGTAAGATTCTAACTTTGGGGGGTTCGCCCGGTGGCCACCCTTCCAACATGGAAGGGGAGGTGAGGGTTCAAATCCCCACCTTCTCGGGGAGGGATGGGGGTTAGGGACGCGTAAGTTTCGAGAGTGGGTTGCGACTCCCACGCCTTGCAAGAAGCAGGGCATAAGTCTGTGAGTGTGTGTAGAATAGGAATAGAGTAGGACTGATCAAAAAAAAAATTGTAAGATTCTCATTAGCTTCCGCGTTCGTTAATTTTACATCAAAGGTTTACTTCTCATTTGATATATTTTCACTTTGTGGGTCCTACACCATTTATTTTCAATGTGACAGGTGAATTGCTCTTTGAGAAAGGATCAGTATTGAACCCAAAGAAACTGCTCGGGAAAGGAAGAAAGCTATCAATTTAGCGGATTAACAGATGGCAAAACTGGATCTTGCTTTAGATAAAGAAGAGAAAGATGGATCTTGCTTTAGAAAAAGAAGAGGAGAGACAGATCTTACTTTGGAAAAAGAAGAGAAGAGACGAAGAAAGAAAGGTGTATGCCTACCGTTGGTCTTTTGTCTCTTATAAATTGCTCTGCGACGAAGGGTCAGTTGTGAACCCAAATGAAGATCACTGCTTATTGGAAAACATGGGCCCAATAAAATATGAAATCCCCTCAATTGTTTCGTATCATCAACCCATAAAAGTAAATGCAAATGATATGATTGTACAACCCTTTGAGGAGAACACAATGCATCTCTGCATGGGCATGAAGCCCCCTCTTTACCATCCATGCGACTCTCACCACATACTGTACACGACTTTGCATGAAGATTCCTAAATCCATCACAAGCCTTTTCATCCACCTTTCCTCTCCAATCCTCGATCATATGAGTTCCAAGCGACCCGAAAGGATAGATCTAACTCGAAAATGACAAAACAAGTTCGGGAACAACCGATCGGAGAGAAGTCCAATCTAGCTTCGTGGACAGAGAGCTCCTATTTGGTCCCGAGCAAAGTGTGTAATTTGTGCTATCATTTTTTCACGTCCAAAATGAGTTGTTTATTTGTTATTATCTTGGGTTTGGGTTTAATTTAGGCATGTGAAACACTCAATCGGTTTGAGTGATTGTAATTCCAATTCTCAAATTATAGTAGATTTTTGCTACCGGCACTTCTTGTAAATGTATGTACCAACACCCGTACTCAATAACGTAAATCTTTGGAGTCCTTTATTATTCCTCATTTATTTCTTCAATGATTTCACATTGATTTAATTGTAATATCCTCAAAGCTTCTGCATAATTAATTTTACACTAAAGGTTTACTTCTCATCTAACATATTATCACTTTGTGGGTCCCAAACCAACGATTTTCAACACTATAGGTGTGAATTGCTCTTTGAGAAAGGGTCAATTGTGAACCCTAAGGTTATATGCATAACCCGTCTTGAAAGATCTTCTCAAGAAAGGGAAGAGCTATTGATTTGGCAAGATAAATAGATGGCAAATTGGATTTTGTTTCAGAAAAAGAAGAGTAGGGAAGAGACAAGAAAGAACAGGTGGATGCCTAGCACGAGTCTTTCGTCTCGTGTGAATTACTCTTTGAGAAAGGGTCATTGTGAACCCGAGAGAAAGACCAATGCAATGCTTAGGGGGTGCATGATAAAAATTATTTCTGTTCCGAAATGATTTTTCTGTTCCGAATCAATTTCTGGGAACAGAAACTTATTTGATAACGTTACTGAAATTTTCTATTTCTATAATAGGTTTCTATTCCAAAAAGAAATGGAGGAAAAATTAGAAGTAGAAATTTTCTACTCCGATTTCTTCCAAACCAATTTCTCCTCCTAACCAATTTCGATTTCTCCCCATAACCCTAATTTCACTCAGTTCTCCCTCGTACGTCTTTGCCTCCTCTTCTCTGCCTCCTCCTCCTCTTCCGCCTCTTCTCTGCTCCTCCTCCTCCTCCTCGCCTCTCCTCCACCTCTGCTCATCTCCTCGAGACATCGTCTCCTCCGCCTCTCCTCCACCTCTCCTCATCTCCTCAAGACATCGTCTTCTCCATTGGACGCTTGGATCGTCTCCTCCCTTGGATGCTCTCGCCTCTCCTCTTGCTCATCCACATCTACTCGCGAATCCACCCCTCACCGCGACCCACTTCCCCGCTTGTTGTCCGAGCACCCTCGGTAACGGATCTCACGCCTGCACCCCCGCCGCTCGTTCCCCGTGACGCGGAAGCCCTCTCCGCAATATATCCGAGCACTAACGCCCCAACCCGCTCCTGCTCTGCCGTCTCACCAAAAGCCACCATTGCCCCACGAGCTCAGCAACGTTGCTCGCGAATCCGCCCCTTTGCCTCATCCAGAAGCCCTCTACAGCAGACACCGGAGCCGCTCGAGTTCGTCCGACGAGGCCCACGACCGTGAAGTGCGAGCTCAGCAATGCCGCTCGTGAATCCGCCCCTTCGCCTCATCCAGAAGCCCTCTGCAGCAGACACCGGAGCCGCTCGAGTTCGTCCGACGAGGCCCACGACCGTGAAGTGCGAGCTCAGCAACGCCGCTCGCGAATCCGCCCCTTCGCCTCATCCAGAAGTCCTTTGCACCAGACACCGCAGCCGCTCGAGTTCGTCCGACGAGGCCCACGATCGTGAAGTGTGAGCTCAGCAACGCCGCTCGCGAATCCGCCCCTTCGCCTCATCCAGAAGTCCTCTGCAGTAGACACCGAAGCAGGCACCGAAGCCCCTTCCCTCATTTGCTCCAAAAAAGAAATTTTTTTTTTAAGAAATAGAAATTTTATTCGGTTATCAAACGAATTTCTATTTCGAAACAGAAATTTTTTATCGTTATCAAACAAATTTTTTCCTTAGAAACTTGTCCGAGAAATAGAAATAGAAATGTTGTCATGCGCCCCCTTAACTTCCAACTCCCTTTGACCATCAAATGAAATGGGAATAACCTACCTTGATAGGTCTCCTGCTCAAGGAAGGGAAGAGCTATCGATTTGACGTATTAACATATGGCAAATCGGATCTTGCTTGGAAAAAAGAAGAAAAGGAAAAAGAATAGAAAAAAGAACGAGTGTATGCCTACCGGGTCATTTCATCTTGTGCCATGGGGATGATCTCTTGTAATAGTAACCATCTAATGTGTAGTAAAAATTTTGCAATATTCATAAGGGAAAATGACACAAATGATCCTAGAACTTTGGTCTAGTGCACAATATCATTTATGAAGTTTTAATTTGCTCAATATGGTCCTTGAACTTTGGTCTAATGTTCAATATGGTCTTTAAATTTTTCAACATTTTCATATAATCTAAGGATTATATTGAATATTTATCAATAGTTCAGGAACCACATTGAGCGAATTAAAAATTTAAGAACGATATTGCATAGTGGGTCAAAGTTTACAAATCACATTGCACAAATTAAAAATTCATTGGCGACATTGCACATTCAATTAAAGTTTAGGGACCATTCGTACTATCATCTCATATTCATAACAACTAGACGCATGCAAGTATTGTCTATTGACAGGCAGTAACAACTAGATACACGCAACTAAATTTTGTGACTAATGCATTTCAAATGTTTTATCTAGAAACGTCCGAAACTTTTGCAAGAGGTGATATATTATCACATAAATTCATATATAATTCGTTATATATATTTTAAATCAGATAATATTTTAAATATTGATGGAAATATTAAAAAAATGTATTTTTTACTTTTTATTTCATCCTAATCAAACAAGGCCTAAGTTAACGAGAAAGAAATAGCAATAAGCTTTGGTAATGTTATATAAACTATGTTCCCCTTTGAACCTTTTAATTTCTAGGTAAACTTTAAAAACTTAAGTGGATTATTAAAAATACATAATGGGAGCTGGGCATAGTAAATTGGGAACACAATCGCCATATGCTTTTCCATTGTTACAGGGTTCTGTATTCTACCAAGCTGCGAAAGTCTATTCCACATTGAACTGTATAAGAAATGAAGACCTTCGAAAGCATATGCTTTTCCATTATTCAAGACACCTTCTTACATGGTGAAACCCGACTTGGTTGGATAAATATGCAAAGCCTACCCAAGACCATGAGTTGGACTTTGAAGTACTACAGATTGGCCGAACCAAAGGGGCGCACACATACCTGTCTAATTTTATATTTTTGTGAAGGTTGAAAATGAGCTCCTTCAACGAGCAGTGAGTTGTAGCCGCACAGCGAAATGGCTGATTTGGCAAAGTACCACATTAATTTGTAATTACCAAATAAGCCTTTGTAATTGGATTATATAAAGTACTGAGCAGGCTGCGTTCGGCAATTACCATGGAGGCTTTTGGTTTGACAATGAAAATGCAAATACTTTTGAGGCAAAGCTAGTACTTCCAAAGGCTCTCAATTCAATGCGAGCTCTGCTCAATACTGGCATTTGCCGTTTCCAAAATGCTGCTTTTTAAGCTGAATGACCTTTATTTCTTTCCATCTTGCCCTCGCCAGACTATCTAAATTCTCGTTTTACCTTCACTAGCTTTATTGCATGAAACTAACGAGCATCATACTTCCACTAACTGCGAGCTCTAATCTAAACGCCGACAGCCCCGCCACTGCGCAATTGCATATAATAGCCGAAGGCCCACCTGATCTTCTGTTTTTAATCTATGTTTTCCGAAAACTAAGGGCGCGTTTGGTAACGATTCTGTTCCCATGAGTAGATTCTGATCAGAACTGATTCTTTTTTATTCTGTTCCCCGGAACTGAGTCTAAGCATTTTAAGTCGTTTGGTAACTGTCCAAAATTTCTGATTCTGGAATAGAATTGTGTTTGGTACCGTGCTCATTAATTCTATTCCAAATCAATTTTTAAATAATTTTTTTACTTTTTTACTTTTTTCTTTTCTTTTTTCATTTTTTTTTCTTTTCTTCTTTCCTTTTCTTTTTCTTTTTCTTCCTTTTTTATTTTTTTTTTTTTTTCCTTTTTCTCATCTTCTTCTTCTTCTTTTGGCCGATCACCGGACCGGCGACCGGCCAAACGAGGGCCGACGACCTCATCGAAGTGTCGCCGGCCCTCGTCGGCCGAGCCTCGCCGGCACGGCGGGCGAGCTCGCCTAGCCCCGGTGGCCAGGCCGGCCTCGCTGGGGCTAGGCGAGGCTTGCTAGGCCACCAGCGGGGCTAGGCGAGCCTCACCTAGCCACTGGTGGGGCTGGGCGTCGCGAGGCTTGCCCAGCCCCCGCCCAGCCCCCGCGAGGCTCGGCCTCGCTAAATCTGGTGAGGGCGAGCTTCGCCGGTGGCTGGGCTTGCCTTTGGTGAGCTCGCCGGACCTCGCCCTGTCTGGCGAGCCTCCGGCGAGCTCGTCAAATCGGCGGCCGACGGCGGACAGCGACCGGCGGCGTTGGTGGACAGCAGCAGACGACAGCGGACAGTGGCGGGCGATGGAGGACGGCGGTCATGAGATGGCCGAAGGGAAGAAGAAGAGTTCTTGATTTTGATTCTCAAATTCATTCCCAGAACAAGAATCAACTTTTTTTTTGTTCTTGATTCTATTCCCAATCTGTTCCCGGGAACAAAAATTTTACCAAACGCGATTCTAGGCCCAAACTGATTCTGGGAACAAAGAATCAGAATTTGGCCCTGTTTGATATAAATCGAGTTATGCTAAGCCACATTAATACGCAAATAACTAAAACCTTTCTAGAATTTACAAATATTAATTTGTTTTCTTTTCATTGTTATTGTTCATCTCATCTTCATTAAGATAAAAAGGGAAGTAAAAATGAAAACTAAGATTTCATGAACAGGTTAAAAGCAAAACATATATGATATATTACACCCAAAAAAATAGGCATATGACCTACGATGACCTTAAGAAATGTGTCTCGGAAAGCCTCCTTCTTCTCTCTCTTTCTTTTAGGGTGCAAGAGATGTGAAAGGCTTATGAGATGTGATGTAAGAGAAAATGTTGAGATTTCGTATAATTTACTTTATAATTTCGCAGAAGCGCATCATGCTTTATGAAAGCCTAAGATTATTACGTGGCATAGAAAGCCGCTGCAATGTAAAGTTTTCCAAACACACAACATATAAATACAAATGACTTTTTAGTGCACAATAAGAAAAGCGATATTTGAAGTAGCTGGATTGAAATAAAGATTTTTTCGATGTTGCAATGTAAGCAAGATATAACGATCTTTTTAACTAAGTTGCAATGTAATTTTTCTTTGTTTGGATACTTTATTGCTAGTTTGAAATAAATATTCATATTTGTAATATTAAAGTAGCGGCAGTTATATGAAATGTATTAATGTTGATTTCACTTAGCTCATCTAATTGACCATTATCGTTGTTCATATCTAATTCTTCTACCATGAATACATTTCCCAATTTTATTGGAAAATTACGTTTGCCAATAAGAATAGTTGATCATTGAAATATGTAAGTGAAATTTTATATCTGCCTCAAAATTTTTCTGTTTATAGAGACATTTAAGAAACTAATTTGACCATAAGTCATATTAGTGAAGAGTAATATTTAAAGTAGTTTCCTTAACTTATCCTTTTTAAAGTTTAAACTGAATGAAATGTCGAATCTTGGAAAAAAAAATTATCCATTTCTAACATTTCAAAATAAGTAGAATATAGAAATAGGGAGATGATAGAGTGTAATCGGAAATACTTTCTTTAATTTGTCCATTTTTCCCAAATTTAAACTAGATAAGAAACATAATGTTCGTGTCATTTCTCTTTATTTATCTTTTGAAATTTAAATCAAACGAGATAAGAAGTTTGCAGATGGCAAATCATTAAGTTATAAGTTTAGTGGTCAAATGTTCGCCACGTCCCAAAATTGTCCCACATGTCATGCCAATACCAAACATGGAGGGAAACTTAAAGTGCTTCATAGATAATATTGAAATGGCGAGTACCGAAACAAATATTCTCTCTACTCTTAACTATAACTAATGGACTAGCCTCGTCTAAGACACTTCGACAGCACTATTCGAGGCAATTATTTTCTGTTGACTATAATTTGATTGTTGCTGCGGCGAAAATGGATAAAAATACATTGACTTAGAAATACCCAATGTTTTGCCAATTTTATTGAATTAGAGAAGCAAGGAACTTCACCACAAATCGAAGGGAATACATCGTCAAACTTCAACGAATGGAAGTTCCTGTTGAGATTTTGACCCGGAAAAGGGAATCCAATTTACAGTTTAATTTATTTTTAAAAACACAAATGATTTAGAAAATATTTTTCTAAAAATGATCATTGAAAATAATAATTTAATGAAAAATATTTTCATTATCGATAACAACGATCGTAGATGTTTTTATATATTTTTCTCATTCATTTTTTTAAGTGATTTAAGTAATCACTTTTACAAAAAATATTTTCCAAATCATTCTTAAACTTTTCATGAAACAAATACATTCTGTGAATCAAAATTATATTATAACAGTTGAATTTGATAATTAATTGTCTACAAAGGCTTATTAATACATATAATTCCACTGAGTAAAGTCGTAGTTCATGTTCCTTGTTGGTCCCCCAAGCACCCAATTCCAGCTGCTGAGAAAAGCATCAGCATTTAGAGCGGATCAATTAGCTTCAGCTTCATGGTTACTCTAACCTGCTGAGCGTTAATCAGGCGATTGGTCCATTTTTACGAGGATGCCATTGTCGGTCGATCTAAGGGAGCAGAAATCAAATGTTTTCCGGGACATCCGGGGCGCCACCACATGTGTACATCTACCCTGTCTAGACAATCAATGTCTCCTATTGCCTATTGGCTACTCATAAGATTACATTAAGTGACCTGAATGGACTTCAGAAATTGATAGATTGCGAGCGAACGTCGTACGTACAAATACAAATGCATGGCCGGTTTTGAGTGATGCAGGTCATCGATAGCTACTCGTTCTATATTTAATAAATCGATCGAATAGCTCATTCGCGTGAGTTGATACGGATTTCTCTGAGGACCTACCGAATATATTTGGTAAATTAACAAAGCTACTCCACTAATACTTGCCGTAATTTTATAGGAAGCAAAGTGAGCCATACTGCTATGTCTCTGAGCATGGTTTGATCATTACTAGTCAGTGTCTTTACTATAACAGCATGTCCTACAATGGCGGGAAGTGATTGTTGAGGCAAGAGGGTCAAATAATGAGCGTCTCTCAGGGGACTTCTAAGATGGCGAAGGATAGGAATGGATCGAATTGGGCACTGAACTAGATAAAGAGCATACTCGAATTATATTTGTGAAACTGTAATTAACTTACTGTTAAAGAAATTGTAATTAACTTACAAGATAAGTTTTTCGACCGTGATGACAAAGTCCAATCCTAAGACATTCATCACCCCACTTTTTAGTAGAAACTAACATTTCTTTTTTCTATTTTGACCAAAAGAAAAGAAAAGTTAGTCAACCTTATTGATGCCTTAAAGCACTTTATATATTTTATCTTGGAATTGGGCACTAAACTGAAAGAGAGCGTACTCAAATTATATATGTGAAACTGTAATTAATTCACAAGATGAGTTTTTTGACGTGATGACACTAGCCAATTACCGCCTCGCTTTTTAATAGAAATGACTTTTCCTTTTTCGATTTTGACCAAAAGAAAGAAAAGTTAGTCAACCCTGTGAATGCCTTAACGAAGCACTTTATATAATTTTATCTAAAAATAAATAAAGTTCAATTTGTCCACATTAATTGACTTTGAATGGTTTGCCCTACGTACCATCTCAAACCTTTTTTTTTACGCCAATTCACCGACAAGAACCAAGCAAATCAGTCAACTTTGCACTTAAAAGATCCGCCAATTGCGCAAATGCAATACATATCCACATAGAAAGTCAAACCCTAGACTACCTAGGAAATTGGGTTTTACGGAAATCCGGAATTATCTCACTATCCTTTTTCAACCTCAAGTTCGGTCCCCTCCTCCATTTTGGCCACCCCTTGAATTAAGAGTGACGCGAATCCGTATATTTAGCCTTCCCATTCACACTATATTTTATTTATTCAATTAGGTCCCACTAGACAGGTAAGATATTTCACGGCCACTCCTCAATTTTGGCCGTCCGCAAAGAAATTTCCATACTTGCAATTGATATAGCTGACTACCATTATCTAATCAATTTCTAATTTCTAGCACTTTGGTGAAGATCATGATGACTATGATACGATAGTGCCCTGCTATTGCTACTGAGATGCACGATCCATTATTTTAAGTTAGAGATTCTCTAGGCATTGGCATATAACTTATTTGCGGCCTAACTTATGCACGTTGCTAATGATTAATGTACACTCGCGTAGATATTGAGAAATAAAGGGAGGGCACGGTACGTAATCATTTCAAATTAACCAAATGAATGGTGGAAATGTTAATTATTTTGTCTCGCTAAAGATTATGTTGACCATGAAGTGCCCGTCCAATCTAATATTGCACCACTCAACGAGCTCAATTGAGATCAAGAACTTATCGACAGCGTATAGCGAGTATGTGACTTTCATTTTCTTTTTTATTTCAAATTTATAAAAAAAAAGCATAAAGTATTGTAATTTCAACTTTTTGAATGCATCCACAATTTGTCGCACAATTCAATAAATCATTTGTGACCGACATTACTCCATCATATTAATATTTGATTTTTCAATCGCTGTATTTAGTTCTTCCCTAGCCTATTTCCCTAAAAAGCCCCAAAATTTTAAGTCAAATCCCAATTTTACATCAAACATTTTTTTTGTTTAAAAAACTCAATTTTATGTCTAGTCTCAATCTTATCTCGAACTTTATTTTATCTATTAAAAAAATTTTAGCTTTCTATCCAGTCATAAGTCTATCCCGAACTTTTTTTCGTCAATAAAATCACCAACTTTAACTATACTCTCAAATTTGCCCCCTATTTTTCCTAATTTTTCTATCAAAAAATGGTTGGAGATAATTTTTCAAATCACCTTGCTAATATGGATTTATTTCCAACATATAAACAACACGTCACATAGTTAGTAGCGATTTTTGGATGAAAGGTTAATAGAGCTAGATTCGATGTTAGATTGAAAGTTTGTATATTTTTTTAAATAAAAAAATCAGAGCAAATTTAAGATTAGAGTTAAAAAAAAGGTTGGTGATTTTTATAAATAAAAAAGTTCAGAATAAAATTGAAGCTCGGCTTAAAAGTTGTAATTTATTCAGAGAATTAGGCTTTTTTTCCCCCTTAAGGTACATTTGTGTGTATGGGTGCGTGGCTTGACTTGACATTGTGATGATGATTAGTGTGGCTCTAATCCCACGGCGTGCCACATAATCGAATGATGAAGATGGAGAAGTGGGTCTCTCTCCGAAGTCCTTATGGTGAGTGAGTGGACTTTGCTTTATTGTGTACTGATTTCTCCTATGGAATTGACAAAAGGAAAATTGCCCACAAAAGGCTCTTTAAAAAAGTGGAAAAACACAAACTTTGTCTCTAAGACAAAGACCTGCAACATAGATCAACTGGTCCCCTTTTACAAGCTTCAAGAAATTGGAATTATTCAATCCAAGGCCCTATAATTTCCTCCTCTTTTTTTATTTTTTTGCCATTGATACCCTACAATCCTAATATCTCATTCTAATCAAAGTATAAAATCAAAATATCACGAAATCATATATGAGATTCATTTATATTGATTATTTTTTATCGGACATCTAAGTTGATTGATTCCCTCTGCTATATCGTTATTAGTAAATATCATAACGAAATTGATTCAAATGAATGGAAATTTTGTGACTAAATAGTATAAAAGAATAGTATAAAAGAATTGAAAAGAAGGCAAAGATGGGGCCATGATGATTTCGAGTCATTGCTTCTTCTACAAGATTGTCTAGCCTAATTATGAGGATACATTTTGATGCTCGTTAAGAACATGTCATCATCATTTCCATATATTCTTTTCCGGGCGCCTTCGGTACTGTTCTCTATGTGTAAAAAAGTTAAGGTGGAGAATGGATCATGGACTTTCAGCTGAAATCCTGGCAGTTCTTGTCAGAGATTTCCTTATATAATGTCTATTAAATGATTTGGGTCCCGTTCGACCTTCCAATTTGCTAAGGGTTCAATTTTTAAAGCAGCCCAATAGTACAAATCCTTACACTTAAATCTTAAAATCTTCTAACGTATGAATATTCAAGAGCTGAGCATCATCGCGCTTAGGAACATCCACCGACAAGCATCATCAAGTCCACTTAGTTGAACTATAGTGACAGTCCAACCAGAGTGACAAAGCCAAAAATAAGTGAACTAAATTCTTCTTTTTTTCTTAAATTTCCATTTAGACCTGCCAAATGAATATTTATAAAGGGGTTCCAAAAACAAATTATTTAAGAGTTAGATAAAAAAAGAGTGATTTATATGTACAAGAAAAAAATAAATACTAGCAGGTGCCCCCTCAAGACAAAATTTTTGTTAATGTTCTTCAGTTCTTAGATCTTAAAAGAAGAGCTAGACAGATGAGGGAGAGAGCGAGCAGGGTTGGTCAACAACCTGTCAGCCTAATCCCAATGCAGTTCTTATAAAAGAAAAGGTCAGGCTCTGAACAGATGTTAAAAATTATATTCCTCAGAAACAGCAAATTGATGCTTGTCTTCTACTACACTGGTCTCTGCGTGCTTCCCACATGGAGGAGGCTCTCCAGCGAGCCTCACTCAAATCTGCTTGTCTTTGGAATCAAAGATGAAATTCACCCACATGATGTACAGCAAATAAACATTCAAAAACATCATTGTCAAAACGTGATCCGTGGAATAAGTTTTGAAAAAAAGAAAGAAAGGGAAAACAGTGCACCTCCACTTCATTCAGACTAGCACACCGATGCTTGTCTCAAGTCAATAGTTTATATGACATTATATGTAACTTAATATAAACATTGCAATTGGTACTCTCACAATGACATAGAAAATGGAGGTAACAAAAGAGGTGGTTGAACCATACAAGAGCAACAACAGAACAGTTCGATTTTGGAAATTTCAACAGCATGTAGCACTTATCTAAGGGCAATGGCCCAGGCCGTTGGTGCACACGCGGTCGAATTCAACGTGATCGGCGATTGATCAGGCCATAGGAGGTGTGGTTCGATCTCGGGAGGTAGATGATCGACTCCGAGACGGGGCATGCCCTCTTACAAGATGCGTAGAGGCCGATGAGTCCGAACCGGTCGCTTATGCTCCGGGAGACCTTAGCGTCCGTCCAGAGATTATGATTTCCATTGTTGGGGATCGCATCTTGAGCTTGATCATGGTCCTTCGAGCACTCGACTAATGCCGCCACGAACGGGTCCCACTGGTACCACTCCGCCACCGCCGTGGCGCCGTAGACCTTCTTCTTCAGCCCAGATTCTTCGTTGGTGTATCGCTTCGACGAGGGTGGGGTAGCGGAAGGCGGCAATGGGAGGAGATTGCTGCTCAGGGAAGAGGGACAATCGCTCGATCTCCTGGAGCTCTGCTTCTTGGGAATCCCGGGATCTTCTCCCAGGAAAACGGGACTCCGGAGAAGCGGAGCGGCGTGGCGGGCCTGAACGAGAGCTCCTCGGGGAACTGGGAAGATCCGAGAGAGGAAGACGAGGAAAGGGAGGAGGAGGAGGAGGAGGAAGGGCTTCTCCTGCGAGGGCTTCTTCGGCGAGAAGACGAGGAAGACGGTGGTGACTTCGATAGATGCGATGAGTTGGTGCTGGTGTCGCCGGGGTCGCATTCTTTAGGGACGGAGCGTGAGGAATCCATTAAGGCTTCGATTCCGAGCCAGAGAGAGGAGACCGAGTGTGGTTGTGTGGACTTTCGTTTTTCTTCCTACCCTTCATGCATGTGCCATATATATATAGAGAGAGAGAGAGAGAGAGAGAGAGAGAGTAATATGATCGGAGGGCTTTGAAAGAGGGAAAAGAAATGTGTGGGCGTAATATGGCACCTTCGGGCTATTGAATAGGGGAGGGCCCCATGTCACCTGTGGTACGGTGAAGGGAATAGAGAAGGAATTAGAGAATGGAATGGGAAATAAATGGCGGTGGCGGTGGTGGTGGTGGTGCTGATAAAGCCACATTTTATTTTCTTTAACGGGTATCTTGATGTACCCTTGGGCTAAGTGGTATTTGCATTTTAACATGTCGGTATCTGCATACCCCAATCACCAAATTGAGGATGATGTTTTTCTTCTCCCTTCTGGGAATATCTTTGAATTTTACGTCAAGTGTGAACATAGCAATTTAAAGACATACTAAAGTTCAATTTTCTTTAATTTATATGTTAATGTATTCTTGGGCTAAGTGGTGTTATGCATATTGGGGGTGGGTGAGAGCATTACATGGTCTGCCTCGGAATGGGAGGGTATGTAATATGAACTGGTTGATGATATAAATTTTAATTTTTGGAGGGTCATTGATGAAGCTAGTACGCCAATGTGAATTGAATGAGCAAATGTTTCTGTACATCGTTCAAGAAGAACAAGAGTTAATCGTACCGTACCTAACTTTAAGTTCATTCCCTGTATGGTACCAATGTATATGTGGATAGACCAGAATGGATGGAAAGTGCCGGTGCTTTGAAAGGAAAATCTCAATACATCCTATGTCGTAGGGTTGAATAAAAACTAGATTTATCTCATACGGCCGCTGGACACTTACGTACTAATAGATGTGAACATATAGAATGTCCTTCCACTTCCAAGTCGTACATCCGACTTTAATTGAATATGGCTTTTCAATATGCTTTAACCAGTACAGATGCTCGCTCTCCTCGTCAATGGAACTTCATAGAAAGTTGAAATATGACTAAATAGGTTCGGATCTTTTTATTTATCGCCATCCCTGTACTTGGGCAGAAAAAAACCCTGAAGCTTTACAATTCTTTGGACTTGGCTTGATTCAATAGATAAATGAAAGAAGCAATGTTTACATCCAGACATCAATGAGTTAGATTGTTTCAAGATCTGATAAGTCCGACATCGATTCCCTCCGACTCGCTGATCAGGCATTACTCAAAGGGAGGAGAGTGAAGAAAAACATCAGAGGAACCTGTGGAAAAATCTGGCGGATGCTGTTAGATACCTTCACCGTCCTCTCCGATTCGCGTTCGTTGCTTCCGCTGCATTAAATTGGAGAACTCCGAGACACCCACGGTAGAGAATTAGGTCAATGTCCTGTACTTCTCCACAGCACAACCTACGTGCCTCGTGACTGGTCCTCATGTTCTGTCTTTTGCTTCCATGGAGGTTCTCGGAATAGGCATTTTCTTTTCGGCTTTCTCTGTTCCGACAGCAACTCACCACCGCTTTCGAGAAGATAATAATTTAGTTGGACCTAAGCGTGGCAGGGAGGAAAAACTAATATCTGTCTGCTTGTGTGCTGCTACGATAGGGCATGATTGGTGCTATTGTATTATTTCGCTAGAGAAGTCAGAGGAGAGAAGGCGATCGAGGAGGGGGCAAGGGGCGGTAGACGTGAGGCTGTTCCAACAGCACACGATTCGTTTTCTTTACCAAAAGCATGCAAGATGGTGGTTGTGGCGTCAAATACGCACGACCTCATTTTTCTTCACGAATAAACATAAGGATTTCAGCAATGAGTGCCCTTGAATTGAATTGAATTACATATGTTAAGTATCGAAAAAACTTTACATTCGTCAATACACCACTTCTTCTCGTGATATATATGTTATTAGTATTTTGAAAATCTTGAACATAGTTATTAAGTATGTTAGAAACATCCTCCGCGAGTGTCCTACATATTTTTTAAGCATACTTATTAAAACCTATTTTGGTTTCTTTATAAAGATACTTTTTTTTTTTTCAAGGATGGGCCTTCGCCTTTTGAGCTTCAAAATCCCACGCACCACAAATTGTTGTGTATTAGCTCTCATTTAACTGTTGACTCTTGATGTCCATCCAAAATGACTGAGATTAGGAGATGTGGCCCTAGTCACTGATTACTTACAATAAGATACCTGGGCAAGGTAAATGAGAGAATAAAAGATTTGAGCTCAAAACTTTTTGAGTCTCAACACGTGGTAATTCTGAAACTTACTAAAACTCCGAATGCTTGAAGGCATATTTGGTATTGGAGATATATCCGCTAGCTTTTGAAATTGGAAACTACAAAACCATTCTTTGAAGAGGTTTGCTGCTTGCTTTGTTCTCCTTTACACGAACGGTCGAGGAGATAACACAAAGGAAATTCTATATGGAATTTCATGGACCATAGAATATAACTACTACAAATTACACTAGACATCAAGTGGTCTAGAGGGTTCTCTTAGTCGAATTTGATCAAATATTTCCTTGTGGATGTGATGTGACCAAATCACAAAAATGTAGGTCTCTTACTATATATTTTGTCTGATTTCACTCGACCTCAGGACACCTATCTAAAGGAGAAGCTACATACCTTGTATTTGCATGCATTGGTTGATAAGATCATCTCCCGTAATCAACACGAGAATGAGTGAACATCATTCATCAAATTTGCATTAAAAAAAAAAAAGAAAAAAAGCAGCATATAGTGAGTAGACTGAGTAGATCGTACAGCTAGGCTTACCATATTATATAATCAATAAGGTGAACGATGTAGTTTTCGCCCAGTTGATGCTGGTCCGATCTACTAAATTTCGAAGCAAATTTCTAAAGCGTAGCGTCGGCAAATTAGAGGGCAATTCGTGGGCGTCCTAGCTCTAAACCCTAGGCCTTGCTCTCGAGAAAAGTAGAGACGTCCCTCCAACAAAGCTCGTTGGAAATCGTCTCTCCTACAAACGATCTCATCCACATATTGTGAATTCAACAATTAATGAAGAATGACGCAAAACTTCACTTGTACGTACCACAGGGTGTGCGCACACCACAAGAACATCCAATCGCTTTCCCGATCGATGGGTTGATGGAGTGACCTAACTAAAATCATCTTTCTAGTTCATTATCCTTATCGATAGTCATCTAATATACTAGACTTCCCCGAGTCAACATGGCACAAGTCAGTCCAAAGTTAACATATGATGAAGAACATGGCACGGTGGCACCACAAGATCATCCACTCCCTTTCCCAATCCATGGTCGACGGAGTGACCTAGCTAAAATCATCTTTCCAGTTCATCATCCTAATCGATAGTTACCTAATATACTAGACATCGCCGAGTCAACACAGCACAAGTCAATCCAAAGTTTAATTATGATGAAGAAAATGACAAAAAGAAGAAGCAATTACCCCCAAATGTTGGAAATTTCTCATAATATGGGCCTACATTAATTAATTAATTTTTTATTTTAAATAATCGGGTTAATGGATATTTCATTATTTGTTGAAACCTAAAGTGATCTGATAGAATTGGGTATTGTCATCTATTGATAATGGGTCTGGTTAAGCAGCAAAGTGTAAGCAATTGTGTTTAACTAAAGCCAGTAATAGGAAGGGTCCGGTTGATATACTGTTGACTAGGGTTTGCTAGGTCCCATCTCTAGCCTATAAAAGGGTAGATTATACCTATCAATTACTTTAATCCCATCGAAAGCTGCTATATCGAAATATGTCATGGAGAAGAAGATCTAACATTCCAATAGATCTCTGATTATCAGAGTGATCTACTTTTCTTCAAGTGAAGCAATGGCTCAAACAGATACGCTTTAATTCCGTTGTATTTGTTGATCTCGGTGTTTTACAATCATATATGGATCCTCTTTTCATGATTGATTAGTTGTTTATGTGAATAAATTTTTTACACCAAAAACAAAAAATTCACCCCATCAAAGACGACCCAATCTTTATGCTGCTCACGAAATTCATTACTTGTCAAATTCCCAAGTTAAGATAAGAGGAAAGATCACATCCGTGCCCACGAACGTCACGGTTTCCCCGATCATATATGTGATGAGATTTTACTCCATCTCATGGATGGAAAAATTAATTGGGTGATGTCATAATTAGGTCACATATCCATCTTTAGCTACGATGATAATTTTTCAACTTTATGGCATGGGCACTCATGGCCTAGGCTCACGTTTTAATGATTAGATGAAGAACCCCTCCGTGTCTTCTCCTGCATAAAAAGAGGCGTTTCCTTCCGAAATCATTATGCTGCCTCCCAATTAATCTTAAACCATCGATATTTACCCAGTGCATGATGCTATTTCCAATACCCATGATGGCAAATGGAAGTACTCAAACATAGGATAGCGACATCTCTCGATTTGCCCATGAAAGCAATCTCTTTTCTACTTCATTTCGTTTCAATCTACCAAAATATATCAGTAATCGATTTCAAAAGAAAGATGCCGATAGAGACTAGAGCAAGAATTTGGTCAGTTGCTACCTTCCAATCATGCGGTCTATCACCCGTTCATCTCAAGGCCATTACCAAATCCATTTTCCATTAAAGTCAAATTATTCCTCCTTTACCTCTTCATCATTATGTTATGAAAAGATACAAGTTGACTATGCTTTGGAGAGGTTTCGAGATATAATATGTGCAGCATGTGTTAATTCGACACTTTCTGGGCTTTCGATCAAGTGAGCTACATTCATAATCTTGTGGGACCAATGAATCGGATTTTGGCGATGTTTTTAGAGATGATATAAATAAGAGGAAGAGGAGAAATTGGACGGAATGATCTAGGAGGACCCAACCACCGCTAACGAGCTCTTGTCGTGTCGAATGGTTCAGAGAGCAGCAAATCCTTTTAACGGCAGGAGAGACACCTTGAACATGTGATACAGTAATCGGCGAAGAAAATTTCTCCATCAGATTCTGGAAATTACCCGAACACCATCTTACATAGGTTTAATATCTCGTTCTCGAAGAGGTCAAGATGTTGCGCTCTCGTCTCTGTTGGACTTCCGTGAAGCCAGCCCTGAAGAGTTCTGGACAATGTTATACTTCGTGGGCTTGTATGCCAATTCCCAATTATTAAGCAAGCCCAACGAGATCAAGCGCACCACGAAGTGTTTGTAGCCTTTTTTTTTTTTTTTTTTCACATTGTTCGCAGATAATCTGCCACCAGCCCTAACTCATTAGCCATGCGTAGTCTATGCTATTTATACTTTGTTGTATAAAGCAAGATAGAATCTCTTACTTTCAAGTAGACCTATCAAACAGATAGGTCGGGTCGAATCATAAATGGTTCGAACCAAATAAACCCATTTCTACATAATGCAAATCTACCCATTCTCATCCGATGTATACTTAATCCGACATTTATTACTAAAACACCTCCATATTTAACCAAATTTAAGAAAACTCATAGCCAAACTAAGATAAGAGCAAAGAGTAAGCGAGCATGAGATCAAGCGAAGATAAGAGAGACTAAAAAGAGAGTCATAGAAATATATTAGGTTTAAGTAAGTTGTAAATCTATTTATGATCCATTTAACACATATATTGTGTTTAAACTCATTTATGACCTATTTACTCAATATAACAAATCAATTCAATACCCATATGGGTTTTCTTTTGTCAGATCACCCATGTAGGTTAAGAAATGGGTTTATGATCCATTTTGATGGATTTACCTTTAAGGATCTCAATCATTCTTTCATCTTTCAAATACCTATAATGACTAGCTTACGTGTATTCCATACATGGACAAATGCGTGAATTCGTATATTTATTTAATCCCTTCAATGTTTCATATCAAGATACATAGATTTTTCTATCACGCAACAACCTTCCTTGAAAAGATATCGGATCTTGTAATGCTCTTTCCTTTCCGCGTATGTCGATATGATTTCTTTACATAAGTTTATTGGTAAATTTCCTTTTGTTTTTCAATGATTTAAATATTTCGTAACAAAGCGATTTGCTAACATGTTAAGCTAAGTTACCTCCATCCAAATGTTCCCACTTCTCATTCCTTTTCATTTTCATGTATTGAGGAAACCAAAGAAAATGAAAAGAAAAATTGAAAGGTGTCCGCTAGGACCAAGTACTTTTTCTCTTTAATTCTCTTTAATGTTCAAAGCCCTTAGACATCCACATCTGCAGTTTTCTCCATCCTCTAGCTCTAGCTTCAGCGTTGGCCCAGCAAGCAAGTTTAAGCAAGATTTGAAAATCCAAATAGGAATCATTTTCCCGATAAGCACCCTTTTAAGGGCGTCGCGCGGAGCGCGCAGAAATTGATCGGATATCTGCTTTTTAGAACTTTTCATTCATATGAAAATATATAATCTGCATGCATTCAACTATCCTTAAGGTTTAGAAACGAAAACCATACATTTGCGAGCTTCATGGAACATCGTATTGTCCAACTACCTTAAAGAAAAGTAGCGTGGAACGACTCAAGCGAGAAGAAGTCGCTTAAGAAGTAAGCCGGGGAGTACGAGGACATCGACATCTTGCACTTCATGACGACAGAGAATGAAATGATCATGTAGCTGAAGGAGAAAGCAAACTCCTGGAAGTGAATGCATAGAGTTTACAAGTTACGAGACAACGCGACGAACGCTACCATTCTCCGAAACAGTGATGCAGTACCGAGCAGGCCCTGGCGACTTCCATGCACGCACTGATAAGTGGAGACGGGGAGAGAGAGAGAGAAAGAGCTAGTCAAGTTCGATTCAGATTCCTCTGGAAACACGGCATCATTTATTAATATTCCAGCTAGTGATCATCACGTTTCGATTTTTCTAGGGACAGTCCGGCTACCTTTCAAGATACAGTCCAAAGGAAAAGAACGAAGAGGGAGAGGAAAAGCTTCTGTCTACATGCATTGGGTCTTGGAGAGACAAGCGAACAAACCTTTCACATGCCCACCTTCTTCTGCTCCTGTACGGGCTTTCCATGTCATGGCAGTCACCTTTTCAGGCTTTATAAATACACAGATTTTTCAAACTCTGCATTGGGATGCAAGAAAGAGAGATCTCCCAGTACAGAAGATTTAACAAGTCTTGAGTGCAATAATTTGTTTGTGGAGGATGCTTTTTCGGTCAAAGGGGAAGTCCTGGCTATATATATTTATGCTAGGTATATATGCTGAAACTCCTTTCCCGAATTAACTTTATCATATATTAATATTCCAAGCGGGCCAATTTGGTTGTACGATAAGAGACATCGGATCGCTTTGTAAATCAATTTCTTAAATCGATCTTACTGTCTCTAGCATCAGCATTCTTAGCTGGAGCTCCTGAGGATGAAGTCCTAGAATCTCTTTCATTTTCTCCGACAGATAGTTTTCTACTATTTTTAACATAGACCCTCAGCTTGAGAAATGACGTTCAGTCCCATCCTTAGCAACAACCTCCTGGGTAATCTATGGTAGAAACGGGACTAGTTAAATTCGAATTGAGTAAATCAGAAACAAAAGTATAAACACAAAACTTACAAATCGAAGGTCATTCCAAACGGGAAACATTTTTTAACTCATCTCATATTATTCCTCGACACGTAGAACGATAGGGCTTTGCAGATTAATTAAGAGATCTCACATGCTTTCGACTTTGGATTAGACCTGCGTGTCCCATAATATCCTGCTCAGATCTTCCACGGTGATACGTGATCTCAGTTCATCTTGTAGGTCCACAACAAGAGTTCATAAAGAAAAGGGTTGATATGGGAAAAGTGGAGACCAATCTGACTAGACAACACCACTTACTTTCCTCCATCTCGCTGCCCCTTTTCCGTGCATTTTCGCATTTTCAGTTCCACACGCAGCAGCAGATCACCAATCGACCCATACATCCGTCCGTCTCTTCTTCACTGATCTCTCCACCAATTGTCGTCGTCATGTGGACGTACATCCGGCGCCAAGGCGGAAAAAAAATACCTTGTCGAGCACGAGAAGGACATCGCGACAAATCTCGAACCCCCTTTTTCCTTTCTATTTCTTTTGCATGAGAGGGTGTTGGGAAGAGAACTGGACATGAGGTGTCGCACGAGCTCCATTATGAGGAGCACATCATCTCCAGAACGAACGGAATGTTCCCCCTGTATCTCTCCCTCTTCCTGATGATCAGAAATGCTAATCTGACGTATGACCTCGACCCGAAGGTGCGCTAAGATGCGCACAATCCGAACACGATTTCATCTGATGCGTCACTTTGCACTGTCTACCATGCAAAACAACATGGATATTGTAAAAAAATATATCAACTCCATAAGCAAATTGGCGAGAAAAAAAAATTCCCCACCGTCGATTTTTCGGCTCTAGCTTCGAGAGGGACCTTCACCTGATGTCGGGCACTTCGATTTTCGATTCGGAACGTGTACAATAGTTCCGAAAATTCCGCGAAAAAAATAGTAATTTTCGCGGCGATGTAAAGTGGGAACTCTTTGGCGAGCCAACTCCCGAAAAAAGGAAAATGCTTTCGACAGGGAAAAAGGAGTGGAAAGGTAAAAAATAAAGGGAGGAGATGCAAAAGGACTTCCTGGAAGGGTGGCCCAGCAAAGGCAAAAAAAGCTTTAAGTGGACTACGTGGTCGAATAAGTAGCTGACGAATTTCGACTCCGGGGGCCTTTGGGCAAAATAATTCGCTCGCCAGCTCCGACCATCGTCCACGCTCCAATACGGACACCAATCTCTTACGCAGGAAAAGGTAAGAACGAGGAGAAAAGTTAATTTCGGAAATTCCATTTTTTTCTTTTGGCCCCCATTTGACCCAATGAGTAATTTAGAAATTTCGGAAAGTGCCAAAGTGGGGTCGTGATGACATAAATGTGTTCTCTGGGGGGTGAAAAGAAAAGGCTTGGGGGCGAGAGGGATTGAGTGGGGTCCCAAAATATTTAGGGCAAAACTGAGTGGGGCATCACGTTCTATGCCCCGCTTTGAAGACACGCGTCCCTCCTCTTTTCTCCCGGGCCCTCAAAAAGTAAAAAAGAAGAAGGGATGTTGAAAGAAAAGGCAAAACGAATTTCTTGATTTTATTTAGATTTTTTCGATTACTTTCCGTGATTTATTTACTCTTTTTGTGATAATGAAATGCATTGAAATACCTCACATCTCCTGATTAATGAAAATTAACCGTGTGACAATTTTTTATTAAAATAAAAATTTATTTTGCATCACAAAAAATAAATAATACATAATTATAAATTATTGTAAAACTCACTTTTTAAAAAATTTATGACTTACAGAATATTGTTATTCTATAATAGTCTAAAGACTATTATGTTAGCAAAACCCTTAAATTTACATGAATCGATTTCCTTCCACCTATTAACTTCGGCATTAAGTCAAATTATCCATTTGTCATTCCTAAATTCGGTTGGCACGTGAAATTTATATGGTTTTTAACTTTTTATGTATATGAGGTCTCTTTCATATGATACTTTATTGATTTACTTAGTCTCTGAAAAGTCATGAACTTATCTTGACGATTCAAGATGACCTGAATATATGGATTTTTATTATTATTAGAGAGATTTAAGGGGTCCATGAGGGTTGTTAACATTACTTGTGAGAAGAAGAACAAAAGAAAAGGAAAAGGAATTGTTTTTAGCGCAAAAGGAAAGCGGTCTCCCTAGTGGGAGGGACCACCACGGCAAATTTACTTATATGTGTAAATTTGAGGGACGTGAGAGTCAAATGCTTATTATAAGTTTGACCAATGGAGCTCAGGTTTAATGGATAGGCACCGTCGTTTCGGGAAGAGCTTGGCAAAATTTTGCAGAACGCGACGTCTGCGAAGTGTAACTTATCCGATCGCACCAATCCATCCACGCGACCCCGAATTAAAAATTATGCATATGTGTAGTTGAATTTAATGTACCTCCAAAAAAACTGGATGCAGTTGGAAGGTTCTCTCTAATTGGAATCGTACGAATAAAGATCATCCGATGTTGAACTTGATTATGAGTTTGTATTCAAGAGATAGCGATGATAGCGTTTTATATGAGACCCTTTAATGGATAGTGGATCATACTCTAGATGCATAAGCTTTAGATCCCTAGCACCTTGTGAGAGGCTGGCAAAGTTCGGAGTTGGGCTTTTGTCGTTGGGAGTAGTTTTGAGTATTCATGGCTCCTACAAATCTCTTTGTCATGAGGTTTCACAGAAGATTTAATGATGACCTGAGTTGCATAAATGAGTTTAAATATAATGAGTATTAAATGGGTTGTAATGGTTCATAAATGAGTTTATAATTTACTTAGATCCAACTTACCTTTACGATGCTCTCTTCATTCTCTTTCACCCTCACTCAGTATCGCGCTTATTTACTCCATATTTTTACCTCAGTTTGGATATGAGTTTTCCTAAATCAAGTTAAATATGAAAGTATCTTAGTAATATAGATGAAGTGAGGTATGAATTATGTATGGGTCCAATTAGATAAGGGTCACTAGATTTGCGTCGCATTGAAACTTGTCAAAATGTGTTTAATGAGTATGTTTGGGTTGGACCATTTGATTTGTCCAGTTGAGAATTCGCTTAGTGTCATGTCTGACCATGACAATTCTTGGATCAAAACCAATACCTGAAGCTCGTGCTCGATCATAGTCTCGGACCTCAAAACTCTTATGCTAGTCATTGTCGTGGTCTCCTTGAAGGCGGCAAATATGGGTGTTGAGAGGGAGAGAGAGATTGCAATGCAGAGGCCACGGCAGGGAGCATCCTTTGTGACAATATATCTAACCATATAATAGGTTGAGATAATATAGATGCTGGAAAGTTGACAGGATGGAGATCCTGTACACTTTGATTACGCTCCCGTTCGGTACCTGAATTATTCCCATCACTAATTTATCGAAAGGGGTCGGTTCTGAAACTTAGGTGTAACTCGCCCGTCTCGGAAGTCCAAGTTTACATACACCCGTTTCTTTTTCTAGGGGCTTTACTGATAGGTTACGGACTTCGGCACGGCGAAGTTCTGACGCAGAAAACAACTTGCAGCCGTATTTGTAGGCGTTAAAATTTCAAGGAACATCATATCTTCTGATCCCTTCTTTGGCCGACCTTGAATGTCTCGACACGCTTCTCCCGCGTCATGAAAAGATTTCCTTCTCTCTCTCTCTCTCTCACTTAAGACGCAGGGAATCATGGGGAAACAACAGAGCCAGATGCATGAACTCGGAGACCGAGACGCCACGGGCTCCGCTTCGCTCACTCGTAATTCATTTGACTCCCTTTCCATGAATCCTCCCACTTTCAAGAGCCGCCACCTGGCGCCATCCCGCTCCACGTTTCACTCCTCCAGTGGGTTGCCCCTTGTGACGTGGCGCGGCACTATCTTGGCCACCTCCTATTCCTCAATAAATAGCCCCTCGCTCTACGACCCTCGTGTCTCTCTTCATCTCGTCCTCCTCCAATCTCTCTCTCTCTCTCGTCTTGGTTTCTTTCTTTTTCTTGGTGGGTTTTGTTATTAGCTCCGCGTCTTCACGTTTTCTGCAAGTGTTGCTTGTGTTCTTGCGAGACAAAGACAATAAAAGATGCCACTGTTCGGTGGTGAAGAAGCACCGACCGAGGACGCCTCCACGCAACCTCCTCGGGATTCACGTGCCTTGCCCGCTTTAATGTCTTCTTGTCACCCCATTTCTCTCAAGGTAATACTTCGCAGGTTCGAAACTGCAAAGCTCGGTCAAACTCTCTCGAGTCGTTCCCATCTCACTTGACCCTCCAAAGTAAAAAATTTCTGACCCTCTCTGTTTTTTCGTGTCATGCAGTTCGTGGACGTGAGCTATAGGGTCAAGATAGATGACCACCGAGGGGGCAACATCAAACGTATCTTCGGCCAGTCAACACCGCCGCCTGACGGCGGAACTACGGCGCCGCCGCGCGAGCGAACGGTACTGAAGGGGATCACCGGCACAGCGTCGCCGGGGGAGATCCTGGCTATCCTCGGTCCGTCCGGGAGCGGCAAGTCGACGCTCCTCAACGCCCTAGCGGGTCGGCTCCGAGGTGGCCTCTCTGGGACGATCATTGCGAACGACCGAAGGGTTGGACGGTCGATGCTGCGGCGGACCGGATTTGTGGCCCAGGACGATGTGCTGTACCCACACCTGACCGTGCGGGAGACGCTCTTGTTCTGCGCACTGCTCCGGCTGCCGCGGTCGCTGGGGAGGCAGGAGAAGGTGGCGGCAGCGGAGGCGGTGATAGCCGAGCTGGGGCTGGCCAAGTGCGAGAACACCATCATCGGGAACAGCTTTGTGCGGGGGGTGTCGGGTGGCGAGCGGAAGCGCGTGAGCATCGCCCACGAGATGCTGGTGAACCCTAGCCTGCTGGTCCTCGACGAACCGACGTCGGGGCTCGACTCGACGGCAGCGCACCGGCTGATGGCCACGCTGGGTTCGCTGGCTCAGAAGGGCAAGACAGTGGTCACATCGGTACACCAACCATCGAGCCGGGTGTACCAGATGTTCGACTCAGTGCTGGTCCTGAGCGAGGGCAGGTCCTTGTACTTCGGGAAAGGGCGCGATGCGATGAGCTACTTCGAGTCGGTCGGCTTCGCGCCGGCCTTTCCGATGAATCCTGCGGACTTCCTGCTCGATCTCGCCAACGGTACGTACGCAAGAAACTTCGACTCTTTAGACTATTCTTGTTCTTGCTATTCTGCTTTCGTGAATGTTGATTTCCAGTCAATGATTGTCCATTTGTTGTTTTCGCATCGTACCTGTTTGCTTCTTCAGAAAGGTCAGTGGGTTTGCTGGCGCAAATAATTCCGATTTTCCTTTTCGTCAATCGATGATTTCCGTTGCATGAATAATTAGTACACATCCAAGTTCTCGAGATCGCATGAATGGTGGCAAGTGTTGGACTCGTGTCCACATATTGTATTCAAGTAATTGTTCATGATCTGTGGCAAAATGGGTCTGGCTAATGTGATGATTAGGAAGGTCTGAGAGCATTCATGAGAGTGATTTTGGGGGGGGGGGGGGTGGGGTGGGGGTTGGGTCATGATGATATCGAAGAGAGTTCGTGTCGTGTACTTCCTGCAAGACAGGTGTTACCCTCTATGGTTGGTGCGTTCATCTCCTTTACGGATCGAAATCAGCGACCCTTCTTCTTCTTCAACCAGATGGACAAGGAAATTCAAAAGTTATCATTAGTTTCCTTTAATGGTGGTTGATTCATAGTTGCCAAATGTGGGTAGCTTGTTCAAAGTTTTGAAATAACTCAGGATGAGTCGAAAACTTTATTAATCCAAGTGCGGTTGCGAGGTCGGGTTAGTGGGGCGTTCAACTTATGTTACCCTTGCACGTGTCCTATTCGTTCCAAGTGGAAGCCCCCCAATACTTTTTTTCCCTTTTTCTTTTCGACTTTTAAATTTATTCAGAAAAGATTGATTAGCAACTGATTTAGAGTAATTGATTGTCGAGGACTCACATGACTCGTTAGGGTTCCATTAGAGAAATAGAACATGAGCCAGATGATTCTTAAAAATTGGAGATGATGGATGGCGATGGATCATGGACCCTTAAAGTCAATGTCCTTTTTCATTTCATGGAAAGTGAGTACGTGTGGGCTGTGGGCAACATTAACTGGTCGCTTCGATTAGCTTTTCCCCGGAAACTTTTTGAAATGATAATTGAAGGTGCTTTTGTTTTGCGATCGGGATGTATGTGCATCTAGTTCAACTGAAATTTTCTCTCTTAGAGAGGGGTTGTACGAATAAGTCGTCGACCCCCTTCTCATAAAAGGTGCTCTTGGTGTTCTGTAGTTATCTAACTTTCAAGGCGCTCACACATTCTATTTTTCATTTAGATAGAATCTCTTCTTGATCAAATTTCTTAGCAAGGACAATGCCTGTCTTATTAAGGAGGTATTGTCTTGATAGGAAGTTGTACCTACTCAATTCGCTTTGTGGGTGATGGGCTTTTCGCATGTATGGTGTGTTTTAAATGAACTATATTGGGCACTTCAAAACTGAGTCTATACTATACAAATTGGCACACTAATATCAAGTAGACTATAAGTAAATAGGAGCAAGTTATTATGAGCATTTTAAATAATGATTTGTCACAAATTTTAATACAAGTCAATCTTACTATTTTTCATGTTAAATGTGGATATGATGTGCAATGTGTGCCTCTTCCTGTCGACACTATTACTTGTCCCTTAAATAGGATAAAGCATGTTGCCCCTCACGCTTCTTTAGAGTCGTCATTCTTTTTTTAATATAGTCAAAACTCTAAAGTTCTATCGAGTAAACAACCATGTCCTAACCTCTCTTTAGAAGTCATTGACATAATGATGATCTTGTGGATGGAAGAGAAGGCAATTAACAAAGACCACGGTCTCATAAAAATCATTATGTTTTCCAAAAAGAATTTAATCTGATTCCTTTTTGAGAAAATATTGGTCAACAAGGACGGTGTTTAATTAAAAAAAATTTCAAATAAGAGACATTTTAACAGATACCAGAGATCTTATTAGCATTGATCGTGGCTTATATGTAGTTTTTCACGTAATTTGACATAGCAAATTTCTATCCACCTTTTACCGTGTCTCATATTCCCCTTTCCTTTCATTCCTCGGCGCTCTTCAGTGGTTAAGTCACACGTCCAAGTAAGCAGCAGCAGCAGCAGCAAATTCTTTTTTGACTTTTCAACATGTGCCATCGTCTTTCATCATCTTCTCGCCATCAAAGAAAGGAAATATTAAATTTTACCAATAAAGTTTTTGCTTTAGAGAAACCGGATTCCAGTTGTCGAAGTTTTGACCCTAGAAACGAACGAAACTAATGTAGCAAGGGTGGGTTTCCAATCCAGAGGAAGCGCCTTCTTTCCAACTTTCTTGCTCCCCTCCCAAAAGACTTTCGATGCTCCTTTTGCTGCACTAAAAACCGGGGGAAAAAGTCGAAGAGGGACACGTGTAGGTGACCTCGCCTCTTCATCCTCATCTTTTGAGGGGGAGAGAGAGAGAGAGAGAGAGAGAGAGAGAGAGAGAGAGAGAGATGCAGATATCCATCTCATCTCATGCGTCATGCCATGCATCAGTAATGATCGTGGGTCGAGCATTAGATTATGGGTTTTCCAATGGGGATCCATTCTTCCTGTTGCCCCGGTCTGCACCTTTGGACGTTTGCTTTATCGGCCTTAATGACATGATTACTGGATTATTAATGCTGCTGAGTTTCTGAGTGGTGGCCCAAGCATTGGCCACAAGTGGCAGCACCAACGGGAAGTGGTCTCCCACCTGAGGCCACCAACATCGGTCAGCTTTCAGCCGCTCACGCAATCGCCTCCTCTTTTGTGCTGAAGCGGGAAAGGCGATGCCCAATCACGTTCTTAGTACGACGGGACATGATGGTCGATGAAAAAGCCTTTTTTATTAGCCCGATTATCATAATGGGTGGTGTCAACATTGTTAACAATTCCAGAGTGCGCGGTTTTTCTTTAATAAAAGAGACGCGAGCACGAGCTAGTGCCGGTAGAGATAAAGATCTGCCTACCATTGTGGGGTTGCGTGCGTGTGCCTGAATCACTGTGGCGAGTCTCCTTGGATTTAGGTGTGGAGGTGATGATGTTATTTCCGCGCCGCGCCCCGCCCACCCCCCACCCCCCCCAAAAAATCCTTTTCTGATTGTCCTAGCTTGCAGTAGTGGCTTAGATGGTCGGGAATGGAAGATGATCGTGTGGATTCCAAGTCCTTGGTTATGTGCTGTCTTACGTTGCTTGTGATGGAAGACCACTCGGCAATGTTGTATGCCATTCCTAATGCACTGCAAGACCCGGTCGGGTCGTGAAATGTTTTTGTTGCCCAGATGATCCGGGTCGATGGGATGGGGTTTCAAAGTTAGCGGAGCAGACCCATCGACCCAGGCAATCCTACCCGTCGTTTGCTTTGAAACAAGGAGGGATGTTTCATTCCTTTTGCCTGATAAGCAAATCACTGGTTGTGCTCCCTTACCTTAAAAGAAAGAAAGAAAGAGAAAAACTCAAAGACTAAAACACGTATTTTGAAGTTTGGAAGGATTGACCTGTTACCATATTCGATGTTCATAGCTATCACATGTCACATTAGGCACTGGCACGATGTTGACCGAGTGATGTGGAAGTTTTAGGATGTGCATCGGATGCTAATTCATTCAGAGTGATGTAGTGAAAACATTTGCCGTGATGCTGATTGTTTTAGTGTTGATATTGATGCAGGGGTCTACCAAATCGATCGATTGATTGAGAGAGACAACCCAAACATCAAGCAATCTCTCATCTCTTCTTACAACACCGTGTTAGCTCCCGTAGTAAAAGCAGCCTGCTTGGACAATTCGGCCATTCAAGCAAAGGGAAACATTGCCGACAGTGGCCATTTTCCGCCACACTACCGAACAGGCAGTAGCTTCAGCACTGGCATTTCCAATTGGTTCAACCAATTCAGCATTCTTCTGCAGAGAGGCCTCAAGGAACGCAAGCATGAGGCTTTCAATCGCCTCAGAGTCTTCCAAGTCATCGTAGCTGCGCTGTTAGCGGGCCTAATGTGGTGGCATTCGGACTCCCAGAATATTCAAGATCGACTTGGTCTGCTCTTCTTCATCTCGATCTTCTGGGGGGTGTTCCCATCCTTCAACTCCGTGTTCGCATTCCCCCAGGAGCGCGCCATCTTCATGAAGGAACGGTCTTCAGGAATGTACAGTCTCTCCTGCTACTTCATGGCAAGAATCGTTGGGGACATGCCCATGGAGCTCATACTGCCCACCATCTTCCTCGCCGTAACTTACTGGATGTCTGGACTAAAGCCCGAGTTTGGTGCATTTATTTTGACGCTGTTGGTCATGCTCGGCTATGTCCTCGTATCTCAGGGCCTTGGGCTCATGCTAGGCGCAGTCATAATGGATGCCAAGCAGGCCTCGACGATAGTAACAGTCACAATGTTGGCCTTCGTGCTGACTGGAGGATTTTATGTGCACAAAATACCGTCCTGCTTGGTCTGGATCAAGTACATATCGACGACGTTTTACAGTTACAGGCTTCTGATCAGTATCCAGTACCGGGATGGAAGAGGAATTTCTTCGATGCTGGGTTGTGGTCGAGATATGATTTCACACAACCCAAGCTGCAAGTTTGTCGAGGAGGATATCGTAGGGCAGATTCCGCCCCGGGTGTGCGTCGGTGTTTTGTTGTTGATGTTCTTCGGATACAGGTTATTGGCGTATCTCGCTTTGCGACGCATTAAGGCTTGACATGAATTACTGCAAAGACGGGTCTAAAAGCATTTCGAAGGGGATTCCGGAGGACATTTTAGTTTCTAGCTTCTCCTGAATTAGAAGGCTGATTGCTACTGGCCAAGCTTTGACCGCTTGCAGTTCCTCTTTTTCTTGTTCTCTTTGGCTTCTTCTTTTTTCTTTTGGTTTTAATTAGGATTTGGATTCAAGCTAACAGAGATTAGAGGCGGTATGAGAACTGCTCTAAGGCCCAAGCAATTGTAAAGCATCAGGAACAATTCTAATGTCATTAGGCAATTTGAAGGATTGCGTAAACAACTGATTCATTAAACTTTATAGCATCCTCTTTCGTTCTTCTCGAGTGGTCCTACAAGAAGATCCTATGCACAAACAAATTGCTGAGTCGAAAATTCAGACGAGAAAATTGGTGCCAAGTTTTAATCAGTATCATAAAAGCGAATACAATCTAAAGTTTTTTGAACTTAAGCAACTTTGATTTTCTCCTTCCCGACGTCGAGTGCTCCGCATCATGGGACTTGGCTTGCTTCCGCCTAATCAGGTCTTCATATCCGATCCACTCTCTTGAGGAAGAGTCCAAGCACCGATCGGTAGGAAGTCCATCACATTGCTTTTCAGTTTTCAGACTACTTCCCCGTGCCCAAGTACGTCGTCCTCGGCTTGTTTGCATAAATTCATTGTCGTTACTTTCCATTCACTATGCATTTTACATCATGTAGCCACCCACGTGCGACTAGTCGACCCTATGTTTGTGACCTAAGACACTTAATTCCCTTTTCACTTGTTCTCCCCGTTGCAATTACATGAATCACTTAAACTCAGCCTTCCCCTGTGTTGAGAAAACTCTTATCAGGTTTTGAAGTTGACAAAACTTTCATTCTCTTATTCTTACTCTTACTCTAAAGAATACTAGACTTTTGTGGAATACTGTTAAAGTCTATTTTACATTAGAAGTCTTTACAACTCTGACGAAGATACAGACTAGACTCATGATAAGAACGGAGATATAATCAAACTCATGATTATTGATCTTTCAACAAGGATTCAGTACGTGCAAGATTTATCCTTAATATCTGGCTTTCTGGCAGATAATCTCACTTACCTTTTCTAAATATATTGATGAAATCAATCTGATAAAATCAATTTTGAAGACAAATTCATTTTTGGGAAGCATCTACTTATGAAAACCTAGATTCTGATTATATGAGCGACCAGAATCATCGGATTTTCACCTCAATCTTCAAACAGTTACAAGATTTCCTTAATCAATTCTGTCAAATGGGTTGATTGGAAGAAATTCATTTGGAAAGTGCTAACGGTTAGAAAGGCCTAGAGGAGTATTTAATGAGGTCTTTCAATCAATTTGGGAGAGTGCGTGAGAATAAAAATTCCAAAGTTTGAGGCTCTTCAATCACTTGTTCTTTATCGATAGTGCTTACAATTGTACTCGAGAGAGAAAAACACAAAAGGAGTGACTTAGTGAGAGAAAAAGAAACTCTTCACTGAATGACTGTACTTAAATCGTTGTATTTCTTTGTTGATTCTTTAATGAAATTTAGCTAGAAGATTATCAGCGTGGGAGAATGAATGTAGACTTGATCTAAACCAAACCACTATAAATCTTGTATCCAATTTTCTCTTCCATTAACTCTTTTGATTTGTTTGTTGCAAAATTTTTCTGAGTTCTGCTAATTTCTAAAACATCTTATTTGAGTTTGAATTCATATCAGAAGTCTGGTGTCAATTAGACTTTGTTTGAAGAAAATAAATTTTACTGCTTAATTTGTTTTTACACCTATTCACCCCGCTGTAGATATCAGAGCTGTGGTGCTTATCTTATTGAAGTGTTTTTACTTTTAAGTTAAAGATCTTCTATGACTAATATTTTGGCTTCAAGATTGGTTGAAGGATAGAGCAATACCAAATCGTTCTACTTTGATGGAAAAGAGTACAATGTATGAAATAATAAAATTAAGGAGTTCTTACGATCCAGAGATCCTCTGGAATGAGATGTTGTGGAAAGAGGAATCAATCCAAAGGCAGTATCAGCTTCTAGATAAAGTAAAAGAAGTGATAGATAAAGATGCCGAGGAATCCATTTAAGTAGAAATTACCAAGAGACGGGCTCTTGATGCTAAAATTATTTATTATTTATATTGTGCTTTGTCTCCTACAGAATATAATAAAATCTCTTCATGTGAAATAACTAAAGAAGTCTGGAATAGGCTTCACGTCACTTATGAGGGAACTGATTACGTAAATGAGACAAAAATAAATATTCTATGTGGACAATGTGAGTCATTCAAAATGAAGCCTAGAGAGTCTATTGGTGATATGTTCGGTCGCTTCACTGAAATTGTAAATGGTTTGGCTTATCAAGGTCAATCAATCTCTGGTTCAATGAAAGTCAACAAATTACTGCGAGGACTTTTAAAGGACTAAAATCATGTGAATACTTCAATTAGGGAGACTCAAAGGATCATGTCTCTTTCTATTGACAAGCTGATAGCATGACATCTTGAAAATTTAGCTTTAATTTCGATTGAATAAGTTGGGCCTTTCATCAACACGACTATAGTGCTTTTCTCTGAGATGACCACTCACGAGATAAGTAGCCTATTAGGTGAAGTCATTAAGAGATTTTAATGCAATAGAGATTTAACCAAGAATCGACTACTCGACCGTGCTCATCTACTGAAGTCATTACGGCACATATATAAGTCGATTAGAAATTAGAGATAGATCGGTTTGATAGAGATGTGTGGTTAAATCACCACTAAATTACAAAATTCTTGTCGACCGGCACTAAACTGATTTTCCTATCGTTTTGATACCTTACGTCTGTATTTGAATTCTCGAGATTTTCATGACAACCGAGAGTCACCAATGTATTGAGTAGGGTCATGGCTCGAAGAAAATCGACCACAGGTCATTTGCATTAAAAATTTCTGAAAGTTACACGGTAGCCTAGATTCAGCGAGCCACCCCTTGAATTTCTAAGTGGAAAGTGGTAAACTTTTGGGCAGTCGTTTCTCGCATCAATGAGATGGCTTAGATGCAACCAAAAGATCAAACCTAGAAAAGCATAACCAAATTAGCAAGAGTCACACAACGAGGGCGAGAATAGAAGACAAAAAAATACCGAAGGTTGAGGCGGAGGCGGAGTGGTTTCGTCAGGCAGTGGCGCAAAGGATGAGAGTGAGTTGAGAGAGATGAGTGGATGTGGATGCGAAGGCAACAGATGAGGCAGATGCGGTGGCGACGTTCGTTGTCCGTCAAAGAAAGAGCAAAGGGCAAAGCGATCAGTAAAGATTCTCGGGAAGGAAGTGGCATTGGCGGATGCAGAGGAAGCAGATGCAAAAGTGGAAGCGGCATGGTTTGTTGAATGGTGGGCTTCGTTGTTTGTTGGAGAAAGAGCGAAGGGCAAAGTGAATGGGAGAGATTCTGAAGAAAGAAGCAGCATTGGTGGCTATAGAGGAAGTGTGTTAGAAGCGGATGAGAAAGCCATGACGGTAGCATGGTTCATCTTGTGAAGATGAACAAGATGAATGAAGACTAAAGAATTATTATGAAACTTTCTTCTCTCTCTGTATTTACATAGTATATACTATACATCACAGAGCACGCTTTTAATGTCGTGCTCTGTTTCTCACTCTATCTTCTGAACTCGGCGAAGCTGCTAAGAAGACTTTTCTCAAAAAGAAGAAAAAGGAAAAATAGAACTTAAAAACAGAAAAGCAAATTGAATAAACAACACACGTGTAAATTGAGGTCTTCATCACCGACTCACTTCATGATGTGGCTTTCCTAGTCAAATAGTCTCCCTTGACTCGTGTGCTTTGCTTTGTGCTATACTTCCTCTGGTCTTTACAATAGCTGCAGCCCTTTCACTTTCATTATCTTCCTTTATTGAAGTTGTGACAGCAGAATAGTCACTATGCATTGGCTGAGTTGTTCTTATTTCCTTAACACCCCCCTCAAATTGGGAAGGGTTAAGAATCCCATACCCAATTTGGTTCTAATAGTAGAGTGAGCAAAACGTGATAAGGACTTAGTAAAGATGTCAGCAAGCTGAAGATAACTTGGAATATATCGAACATTTATAGAACCTAAGGATACTTTTTCACGAACAAAGTGAAAATCAACTTTGATATGCTTAGTGCGAGCATGTAGGATGGGATTAGCTGTAAGAGAAATAGCATACTTGTTATCACAGAACAAGAGTGTGGGTGATAGGAGAGATATACTAATATCTCGTAAGATAAAGCTAATCTAAGTAAGATTAGCAGTAGTTGACTCAAGTGCTCGATATTCAGCTTCTGTGGAAGAACGTGATATGGTAGGTTGTTTCTTGGCTGACGAGAAGATTAGAGCCAAGATAAGTGCAAAACCAGTAGTAGAATGTCTAGTGTCAGCACATCCAGCCCAATCAGCATCTGAGTATCCGTAGAGGGCTATAGAACTATTAGAATGGAGGAAGATCCCTAGATATGATGTTCCTTTAACATACCGAATGACTCTTTTCAATTTATGAAAGTCTACAATTGTTGGATGCTGCATTTTCTGGCATAGCAGATTCGTTGCATAGGCAAGGTCAGGTTGGGTGATCGTCAAATATTGAAGACCGCCTACTATACTTCTATACTCAAGTGGATTAGCAAGCAGAGTATCATCATTTGTCATAGCAATTGATCTAAGTGGCAAAGGAGTTGAGACAGGTTTGCATTCTGTCATGTGAGCTCTATTAAGTAGATCAATGGCATACTTGGTTTGACAAAGAAATAGATCTTGAGAAATACGTTTGGCTTCAATTCCTAAAAAATAATGAAGATACCCGAGATCTTTCATGTGGAATTGAAGGCTCAGTTTCTTGATCAACGTAGCTAGAAGCTGAGCTGAACTGCCAGTCAAAATTATGTCGTCTACATAGAGTAATAACAGTACTGTATTTGAACCAGTATGAAGAACAAAGAGAGATGGGTATGCTGTACTACAGAAGAAGCCATTTTTAAGAAGAAAATTACTAAATTTATCAAACCAGGCACGTGGTGCTTGACGAAGACCATATAAAGACCTTTTGAGAAGACAAACACACAGAGATTTTTGAGGATGTAGAAACTTAAGTGGCTGCTCCATATACATTGTCTCATTTAAGACACCTTGTAGGAAAGCGTTTTTAACATCAAGTTGATGTATTGGCCAATTTTTCATCATAGCCACAAAAAGTACTATAGGAATGGTAGCATGTTTAACAACAAGACTAAATGTTTCAGTAAAGTCAACTCCCTCTTCTTGATGAAACCCTTTGGCAACTAACCGAGCTTTTAATCTATCAAGACTACCATTAGGTGCTAATTTGGTTTTAAACACCCATTTATAGCCTATAACATTCATCTAGTTAGTTCGGGGAATTATTATCCAGGTCTGATTTTCATACAAAGCATTCATTTCTTCTTGCATTGCTCTGTACCACCCTTCATCAGCTAAGGCTGATATAATTGATCGTGGTTCCAGAGGCACTTTATATTCAGCTAAACATGCATACTTAGGATTTGGTTTTATAATACCAGATTTCAGTCGAGTCTGCATATGATGAACAACAGCAGTACCTTGAGGATTAGATATAGAATTGTGTGAGCCTTGATCAATGACAATGTCAGTTGATATGACACTTGTGGAAGTAAGACCTGGTTGTTCTTCAGCAACTGAATCAGATTGCATCTGTGTGAAAGATGAAATTTGTGGCATACTTACAATGTATGATGTATCAGTGTGATCATCTTCCAAAGTAGGACTATACTGGAAATTTGCTGTATGGTCAGTGAAGCCATTGTTTACTGGTACTGCACTTGGAGAATCGAGAAGTTTAACTTCTTCTGGCCATTGTTTGTACAGAGTAGTATACTGTTTATAGTTAGTTGTCAATTTCTTTGTGAATGGAAAGAAATTCTCATCAAACACAACATGTCTATTGATATATATATGACCATCAGTAGGTACAAGGCAGTGATACCCTTTATGGCGTTCACTGTATCCCAGGAAGACACAGGTAAGAGATCTGGGATCGAATTTATGTTGTGTATATGATCTAAGACAATGATAATATGCACATCCAAAGACTCTTAGATGTTCGTAACTTGGCTGATGATGATGAATTTTGCTGTAAGGTGAGTCCAGTTGTAACTTTGGTGTAGGAAGAATATTCACAATATAGTTAGCTATCTGAAGGCATCTACCCAAAATTTCAATGGAAGTCTAGAGTGATACAGCATAGCTAAACCCAGTTCAACTATATGACGATGTTTCCTTTCTGAGATTCCATTCTGTTCTGGTGTATGTGGGCAAGACATGAATTGTTTTATGCCACAATTCCTTAAATGATTCTGGAATCTATTGCTTATGAACTCTCCTCCTCCATCACAATGAAAAATTTTGATTCTATGATTGAATTGCCTCTCGACTAGTTTCTAAAACTCAATAAAGATATCATAGAATTTTGACTTTAGCTTCATTGGATACAGCCAGCTATAGCAGGAAAAATTGTCTACAAAGAAGACATAGTACTTAAATTTCTGAAAAGAACTAACTGGTGAGGGACCCCAAATGTCACAATGTATCTTTTCTAAAGGAACATTGGATGTAGTGTCTGATAAAGGAAAATGTAAAGCTGTACTCTTTGCTATTTTACAGCTTCTACATATAGTCTGTGTTGTTGCATTACAGTAAATCAACTTCTGATTCTGTAGATGCTTTACTATTTTCGAGTTTGTGTGAGCCAATCTCTAGTGCCACACATCTTCTGCTACAGCTCTGTGTCTTTGAGTGAAGAATGCTTCTGTAGTTTGTGAGTCCACTCGATAAAGTCCTCTAATTTTCCTTCCGAGCTTCATTGTTGTATTGGTGTGATTGTCCTTTACATAGACACAAGGTTTATCAAAGACAAATGAGTAAGGATAGTCATCTGTTAATTTAGAAACTGAGAGAAGATTCTTTTTTATTTCTGGAACAATCGGTACATCATTAAGAGGTAATGAGTTGTCCTCAGTATTTAATAGATCACCAATGTATGTAATAGACGAACATGACCCATTTCCTATCATGACAATATCAGTTCTACTATACTTAGAGAGAGTATGAAGAATACTAGGATTTGCACTAATGTGAGCTGTAGCACCAGTATCTGGATACCACCCATTTCTTTTTGGATCCTCGAGATGCATCGTTGCCAATGCTGTTGGAATATCTTCAGCTTGATATGAGTTATTAAATCGATACTAGTAGCGAAGTGTGTCATGTCCTGGACGTTTACAAATTTGGCACTCCAGTCGAGCACTTCTTGTTATTTTCTCATCCTGTAGATGTTTATTGAAGGTTAGAGTCAAAGATGGATAAGTTTTGATGTCTTGATACCTCTATGAATAACTTGCATATGGTTAAAACCCCCGACTAGATCCAGGGAAGTCATTTTTCTATCTAAGCTGTTGATCCCCTTGATCCTGAATCAAGGTGTTTGTTCTGTAGTTCTGACTTCTTTCAGAATATCGATAACCACAACCTCTACCATTAGTAGCACGTCTTCGACCATAGTTACGTCCCCCTCTGTAATTGCTTCTTTGAACTGCAAAACCAGAGTTCTGAGGGATATATTCTCTGTCAGTGTTTCCTTTTTGCTGTATTTCAGATTGTCTTTGTCCAAAATAAGCTAGATTGGGGTTATATTGGTTCCTGGAATAGTTCTACAATCTTGTTTCAAATCTTTCTAATTGTGCTATTACCTCATCATATTCTAGTTGAGGTTTCAGGCAGTACATAGTAGTTCGAAAATTTTCATACTCAGAACCCAGTCCTTCCAAAACACCAAACATTTTGGTTATCTCATCTACAGGCTTTCCTATAGCATTCAGCTGATCACAGATGGATTTGTATTATTTGAGATAAACAAAAAGAACTCGACCTCGTTTCTAACAAGCTTGTAGTTTTCCTCTCAGTTCAAACTCTCTAGCAACTAACTTCTGAGTAAAATGACTAAGAAGTGCCTGCCATACCTCATAGGATGTTTCTAAGCCAATGATCAAGCTCAGAATGTTTTCAGATACAGCTCCACTAATCCATGATGATACAAGCTGATCAGTTTTTATCCAATCTGTGTAATCTGGATTTATAGCTTCAGTTTCACACCCTTCAACTTCAATCTGTAACATTCGAAGAGGTGATGGAATTTCACCATTAATGAAGCCAAAAAGTTCTTGGCTTCAAAGAAATTTGTGAAACTGTGTTTGCCATAATAGAAAATTATCTTCAGCAAGTTTGATTGTGACAAAATTGGAAATATTGACATGTATTGGGAAAGGATACTTCTGTGTTCTTGCTGCCATCTTCATGTTCTCACAGCTTTGGAGAAGACGATGATAATGGCGATGTTAAAACACTTTGAAATCTCCAAATCAACAAACGAGAATGATCAATAGCTACTTTGATTTGTTGCGATCAGTGAAGTTCAGACTTATCACAAAGACTTGAACATCACTGGATTTCATACAAGAGTAATCGAGCACTCGATCTCTACCTTCAGCAGAAATAGAGCATGTGAATTAGGGATGAACATAGCGCTTACTGTGACTGCGAAGCTAGTGGTTCTGAGGAAGTGGCTTCGGTTGAATCTGCAACTTCAGTGGATGAATAGGGGAGTCCGAATCGAATTTCGTCCCTCAACGAGAAATCACCGGAGAAACGGAAGCCACTGCCATTGCTATAACCACTGCTAATTGGCCTCAGATCTCTACCCTCGAAGCCGAGTCGAGACCTTCAAACTCCCGATCGAGTGACGCTAAGTTTCACGCTTCGAGTGACACTGATCCTTGAGAGCGATCGAGAAGAAGAGAGCAAATCCGGCGAAGAGCCGAATCGAGCCATAGAGCGGGAATCCCTGTCATTGCTGCGGCCGATATCATCGATGTCGCCGATCTTCGCCCCAAACCGAGAGAGATCCACCGAGAAACCCTCAGAACCACTGGCGAAGAGCCGAATCGAGCCATAGAGCAGGAATCGCTGTCACCGCCACGGCCGATATCACTGATGTCGCCGATCTTCGCCCCAAACTGAGAGAGTGATCCGCCGAGAAACCCTCAGAACCAACGGAACCAAGAGCGATTGAGAGCCCCCTTGCGATCCCTAACCATCAGTCTTCGATTTCCAAGGGTGATCTGCTAAACCGAATTCGCCACCGTTGTCACCGCGATTGCCGTCGGCTTCCGATCGAGTTAGATCCGGCAATCAGAGGACCAGATCTGGCGAGCAGAGAATCGCTTCTGCAGCTACAGCACCTTCGATTTGATTTCACAAGCGATCAAATGCTCATGCAAATGATCCAATAAGGATGATCAACCATGCTCTAATACCATGTGAATATGAACAAGATGAATGAAGACTGAAGAATTATTATGAAACTTTCTTCCCTCTCTGTATTTACACAGTATATACTATACATCACAGAGCACGCTTTTAATGTAGTGCTCTGTTTCTCACTCTATCTTCTGAACTCAGCAAAGCTGCTAAGAAGACTTTTCTCAAAAAGAAGAAAAAGGAAAAATAGAACTTAAAAACAGAAAAGCAAACCGAATAACAGTACACGTGTAAATTGAGGTCTTCATCACCGACTCACTTCATGACGTGGCTTTCCCAGTCAAATAGTCTCCCCTGACTTGTGTGCTTTGCTTTGTGCTATACTTCCTCTGATCTTTACAATAGCTGCAGCCCTTTCACTTTCATTATCTTCCTTTGTTTAAGTTGTGACAGCAGATGCAACCCTTTCACTTTCATTATCTTCTTTTGTTGAAGTTGTGATAGCAGAGTAGTCATTCCGCGTTAGCTAAGTTGTTCTTATTTCCTTAACACATCTAATGGCGGGCTTCGTCATCCGTCGGAGAAATGGTAAAGAGTAGAGCGACCATGTGAGAGTGGAACAAAAAAATGGAGAGAGAGAGAGAGAGAGAAAGTCCCTCGCTTCTTTTCAAATTAATTATGGGAGGAAGGATTTGGTGGGGGCCCAGATGATGTTTTCTTGTAGAGAGAAAGCTTTGCTTTTTCAAATTGATCGAAAAATAGACATGGATCTTTGGTGGCCCCAGTAGGAGAGAGAATAGAATTTCTCTATTTTCCAAGATCAGCTCTGATTCTAGCATGACACCGGGAGACACATGTCGCCCGATGAGTGGATTTTGATTAGTCCATGCTCTGTAGGCAATATTTTCCCATATCAATGAAGAAATCCCTTAATTGATGCTCTATCGTATATGGGGAAGAGACCTAATTTTTATTTTTATTTTGTCATTAAGAGACCTAATTTGCAGGCCTAGATTGAGGATTGTAAAAGATGTTCGGCCTAGCTCAGGTATGTCCAAGCAGCCCATTGCTCCTGTGAGGCCGATCAACTGGTTCATTGGATTGTCAATGCCCATCCCAAGCCGGCCCTTTCTTCTAATCAGTTGTCTAACCCTCTTTCTTTCAAGCCTCTTCGAGATTATTTTATGTTCAGAAACTCATCAACTTAATTTCAAAGGCCTGGTTGCGAAACGAGGAGGCCTTTTCGACTTAAAAAATTGTATTAAAAAAACCCATGCATTACTTTGACGTGTCCTTCACTCGTGCGGCCACGCGTACAGTTCGGCCTCGAAAATGCTCGGACGGCAACGGCACACGCGCGCGTTTTCCCGGTTTTGGGACATCCGATGAATTCGTGATAGCTTCGTTCCTAAGAATTCACGCAGGAAATCGAGACGATCCTGTGTTTCGGTCTCAATATAAAGGGCGACGCGGAGGAGATCGAAGCCCCCAACATGCCGAGAATCATCAAGGTCGCGCCGCTCTCCATCCTCTTGCTATCGATCTCGATCTTCTCCTCGTCGCTCGCGGTTTCCATGGCTGATCGGGAGGTGGCCGTCGAAGGCGGGGAGCCGTCCAAGGCGGAGGTCCACATCGTCTACACCGAGAAGCCCGAGGGCGACGAGCCCGAGGCCTTCCACCTCCGCACCCTCGCCACCGTCCTCGGCAGGTCCATCTCTCTCTCTCTCTCTCTCTCTCTCTCTGTGAGATCGCGTGATCGAGTGTGTTTTTGCAAATGACCGAGGTTGAATTTGAGGGAATGATGATGGGTTCGCGCGATGTTGCATCGTATTGTGTTGGATTGGTTGTTTTGCTGTTCAGTCGCTTTTGGTTTGAGGCACGGAACATCGATTCGGAGCCTAGTTATGATGTTGTTCTTAGGGTTTAGGTTTTTCTCCTAGAATTCGTCTTTCCTTCCTGGGATTAACGTTGGTCTGCATGTGAATTCAGTGAGGAGGCTGCTAAGGAGTCGCTTTTGTATGTGTATAAGAACGCCGCCACCGGGTTCTCTGCTAAGCTCACCCCGGAGCAGGTTGCTGAGCTCTCCAGTAAGTTTACTTTACTTTGCCATCGTTTGTCGTCCACAACAACCCCCCCCCCCCCCCCCAAAAATCCATTCTCTTAGCTTCTTTTGCCTCTTAATTAATTGGATTTGTATAGTTTATTTGTGGAAGAATGATCTGCATTGGTCTTTTGCCTCTCTCGAGTCAATGCTTAATTTCTCTTTCTAGTCATGATCGGCAAGGTTATGGAGGAGCTGTAAAAATTTGGGATTGTGGTTTCTTTGGACTTCCTTTGCTTTAGATAAGTTCTGGGATGTAAATGTTGGCAATATCACAATTTGTTCGTCTCTTTTTTTTCTAGTTTGTTATTTGGGGAGCAGAATCATTTCTTTTGGGAGTTGTTTGCTGCTTTACCTTTGCCGATTTGGTGGAAACTAAGTTCTTGTCATAGCCGAGGTGGCCTAGTGAATTTGTTATTGTTGTAGATGTCATCTTGAGTGACTTGATTACTAATTAGATTGTAATAAGTCACTAAAGGTTCCCTCTTTCTCTTCCCCTTGAGATAATGATGGAGGATAGTGGCCTCACAATGTCAACACTGTTGTTACGTAGTAATTATTTGTGACCATAGACTCTTGTGGATGTCAAGATTCCCTAATTGCTGTCGACATCGTTTGTCCTCATTGCACTGCTCTGCCCATCGATTTTTGCGTTGATTATATAATTCAAATTCCCATTGAATTTATCTATATCATAGTAGTTGCCCATGCACGTCTCAATTGAGTAAGCTTTGAATAATATAATCCTGAACTAGTGAGTTATATCTCTGGTTTTGGGGTGGGTTCCTTTGGTGGAGACCTTGTTCTTAGATGTATCAAATTATCCATCATGTGAACTTTAGATGTAGATACTGTACCTACTGAACCTGTTGCGTAGTGTACTGGCTACATGATTGAAAATGTCATGCAACAGGTAGATGATGTGCCTGAAAGACTTGATTTGATTCATTCCAATGAGAGAATAGATGTTTATCTGGTAGTTCTTATGATTACTATATCATTCGAAATCTTTGTGCCATTAATATCCTAATTTGGAATTATGTAACACATGAACCTGCTCTATTTGGCATGCTATTCGTATGCTTTGATTTGGTGCCCTTTGATTAAACAAGATGCCATAGAATGGCTGCTATTCACTGTTTATGTTGACGACAAGAACTTCATTCTGCTGATGTTAGATTGATATTGCTCTAATGGCAGTGTTTAGAACATCATATATAGATATGTCTTTGCTTGCCCTGTATGAAATGATACCTTTTGATTGATACTATCAGCTGTAGAGTTTGCATTGCGGATTATTTTGGCTTCATGCTGTTAAAAAGCATAATGCTGATTGCAGCCCTTGGTTTTATATGTGGTTTCACTTGTGGAAATTTCAGTTTTGCTTCTCCCAGCAAAAGCTTTGCCCATGACTCTTGTTAGTTCTTGAAGTAGCCTTTGGAAGCTCTTTCTTCCCCTGCTCTGTCTTGAATAAGAATACTGTTTTTTTGGTCTCAGCACCTGAGAAATTCTTATATTTTAATCTTGTATGATTTTTGAGTTGGTAAACTCAGGGTGTTTGCACACCCACTGTAGTAGCCTTCGCAAGGAGTCCTGGTAGAAGATGCTTTAAGTGGTAGAACAAAGCATTGATTTGACTTCTGCCTTTTGTTTGAATTTTGTGCTTGAGAAACAGAGCAACTGGTTTTTAACAATTTAACGACATGTTTTTTGGGTATTTGGTGGGATTTTGTTGGTGTAAGTGACTATACAATCTCCCAATTTTGGGCTATAGGAAATAGCTGCTTCATGCATTTAATGAAATTTACAAGGTAAGAAGGTAAGGCAGGATACTTGCTGGAGTCCCTAGTACGATTCTGTTGCTGACAATTGCTGAGGAAATAATATGTGTTTGGCAGGTCTAAGGGGGAAAACTTGTTAATGTTACTTTTTAATTTAATATCAATTCTCTGTTTGTCTTGTTGGGTATGTGGTTTCATTTTTATGGCCAAGGCGGTACAGCAAGTCTTGACTAGTGATGTATGACTGCTAAGCTTCTTGCGGTCAATATACAAAGACTGCCCTTCATTTTGTTATTGTTGGACTAGGGTATCAGAACTCCATTTTCCCATCCTTGCTGATGATTATCGTGCTTGTTTTACAAAGCTATGCTTACACTACTATGCTTTCTTTGTGTTCTGCAGACCAGCCAGGTGTTCTTCAGGTGGTTCCAAACATGAAACTCCAGCTGCACTCGGGACCTGGGAGGCTCCACTAGAGCAGAGCGAATGACCTTTCTATATTAAGCCACACAATGCTAAATTTCCTTGCCGTTATGTTTTATGTAAATAAGTGTGATACAGGTCATGCTCTATACTACCAATAATCTTTGGACATATTACTTGCTCTCTCTCTCTCTCTCTCTCTCTCTCTCTCTCTCTCTCTCTCTCTCTCTCTCTCTCTCTCTTTGTGCGTAGTCTTGCTGTTGATGATGTAGTCTGTTTGGTCGGTTCCTTAATTAGATGACTGGTTGCTTTTGTGCTTGGCCTACCGGGTTTTGCTTTGCATCGCAGTTGAAGGGATGACTTTGAGACGATGAGCATGATGCTGTAAAACACATGTACGCATGCTCACAGTCAGTAATGTCCCACTAAAGCAATTTGAAATTGGTTTAATGGTGTTTGATCACGTGAGGTTAGTCACCTATGAAGTTTTCTGGCACGCTTTGTATTGCGCACCGGTTCCCTTTTCCATTTTGCCGGGTACAAGATTTCTTTGTTTTCTTCTTTAAAGAATGCTTGTCTAGGACAAAGCCTGTACACTTCTCTTTCTTCCAAGTGCCATGTGACCGACTCTGACGAGGAATTTTAGGCGTCGGATTCCGGATTTCAGGATTATTTCAGGTCACGCTTAAAATGATGATGGACTTGAAGCGAAGCCATCAGCGATGAGATTTACACTAAGCGGTTTTTTGGAAGAGAAGACTAAAAACAGAGTATCGCATAAACTAAGCTGGTTCTCCTAGTTTGAGGACAAGAGGACAAGGATCTATGCGCATGGTCGATCCAGTCGGTGCACATGCCTTGTCCCTCTGATGGAATCTGTCAAAATTTTGGTGATACGATTCGAGACAAATAAACGAAAAATAATGTGCCGTACAGTTGTTGGACAAAGGTGCGGAACTTTTTATAACAGGATGATTTCGAAAGGAGCACGCCTGACTTTGTCAACTTAGCTAGGGAGGGTAAATTATTTTTGTCAAATCAAGGACGAGCTGTGTTAAATTAACCGTGAAGCGCGAGTCATGACTGTTTGAATACATTCTCGCCTGCTATGTGGCTGCCTCTAATATTCTCATCGGTTCTTTCTTGTGCCTAGAAATGCGATACCATCGGGAATATGGTTGTGGACTACTCACATTAGGTCGATGAGCTTGTCTAAAACTAAAAGATCGAATTCATTTGAAGACCTTTATCTTCTCTCACATTTTGGTTATGAAAATTCCTCTTTCTTTGCTTCATTTGCGGTTCGCACGAGCTTTTCTATTTCTCTCTCTCTCTCTCACTCTCCCTCCCCTAAGGAAAATTATGCAAAGGCAAAAGAAGGCACGCAAAATCTTCAATCAGTGGTCGCGCGTTCAAAGCTGTTGGCACGATATCCGAAACGAGAAACGTTTGGACTGGTCAAAAACAACTGGACTCTACACATTTCGGTCATGTCTTTAAGTTGGCCGTCTCCGCCATATCAATCAAGACGAACCACCATCTTCTGGAGATGAGCAGATTTTCCAAATTTGCCTCCACATTGACTCCAACAGGAGCCTAAAGCAAGACTTTCGATGGTAAAGTCAAGCTGGTCATTAATGAGTACGCGCTTTAACGGGACGGGAAGTGGGTGAAGTGAGTGCGTGCTGGATGCTCCTTTTTTTCTCGATTCAAATTTTATTAGAGTTTCTCGTTCTTCATATGCCAAATTTCCACCAATATCTACGCTCGAAAGATAAGGCGATTTCTCAATTCGATTCCTACCCCGCAAAAGACAAAGGACTATTTAAGCGAACAGCCATTCCTACTGTACATCCTAATAAGGTCAAAAAAGGCTCAAATAATGCTAAAAGGCGAGTTTCCTTTGGGGTCATCTGGAGGACTTTTTTTGCCTCCTGCTCTGCTCTGATGATATTCACACAAATAAAGGAAAACTCACTTCTTTTTCCTCCCCGGAAATTATAACGTAAAGAAGGAGAAATTCTCCACACACGAATTCTGAACAAAAAGCCGCAGCGGCTGCGAGTGGGGGCGGACGACCTGTCGATCTCGCCATCTAATCTTTAATGAGCGAAACAGGGGAGAGAGCTTCAAGAAGAAAAGGCGAACCGGTGAAGACGACGGCGGCCAATCAAGGAGACGGGCGCCCAACGGAAGACTCAGAGAAGTAGCAAAGCGGGATCTTTCCCTATTTGCGATTCGTATTTTAGAGAGAGAGAGAGAGAGATCCAGGAGAGAGCGAGAGAGAGAGAGAGGGAGGAGTTAAGTTCCTTTCGGTTTCCCATACAGACCCCCGCAAAGTTCCGGTCTTTCTTGGCAATGAAGAAGAAGGAAGACCCGCCGTCGCAATCGGCGCCGGCGCCGGCGCCGACGAAGCCGGCGAGCGCGGTGCTGCCGTACCAGACGCCGCGGCTGAGGGACCACTATGCGCTGGGGAAGAAGCTGGGGCAGGGGCAGTTCGGGACCACGTACTTGTGCACCCACAAGGCCACCCAGAACCTGTACGCCTGCAAGTCGATCCCCAAGCGGAAGCTGCTCTGCCGGGAGGACTACGAGGACGTGTGGAGGGAGATTCAGATCATGCACCACCTCTCCGAGCACCCCAACGTGGTCCAGATCAAGGGCACCTACGAGGACGGCATGTTCGTCCACATCGTCATGGAGCTCTGCGCCGGGGGCGAGCTCTTCGACCGGATCATCCAGAAGGGGCATTTCAGCGAGCGCGAGGCCGCCAAGCTGATCAAGACCATCGTGGGCGTCGTCGAGGCATGTCACTCGCTCGGGGTCATGCACCGGGACCTCAAGCCCGAGAATTTCTTGTTCGATACGCCCGACGACGATGCCAAGCTCAAGGCCACCGATTTCGGGTTGTCCGTCTTCTATAAGCCAGGTGGGTTAAATGGGGGGTTGGGGAGGTTTTTGCTATTTGCTTTCTTAGTGTCGTTGCGATCGAATTGGAAAATGCTGGATTGACTGATTTTGGGTACTTGCTTATCGGCCCATTGCTAATTGTTTCTTGATGTCTTTTTTTCTTTTTTTGGGGAAAGATTGATCAAGATAGATGAGCACTTCTTGGGCAGATTGCCTTCTTTAACCGGGAATAGTAGTGCTGCTTGTAGGGTCTGTCGTGAAGATTGGGGATACAGTTCTGTCATGGTAAAGATTGATGGATTTGTTCTATGAGAAGGAGTTCGGGTTTTCTTCTGTTGCCTTTTTGTCTGACATTTTCTAAATTTTGGCTATCCTTCCAATGATCAAATCTCCAAAGGGTAGCCTCTTGCTTGATGATGATGATGCTGATAGGAAGATAGGTTGTTTATTTTTGGGGAGAGGAAAGCTTCTGATTTGGTTGTGGAAAGAGAATATGGATGTAGTGTGAGGCTCCATATTTGCCTGAAGCGCACCGAATGAATTGACACCATTTTGTGCTTTGCTCGTCTTGATCTTATAGGGTGATATGTGCACTTGCCAACTGTAGAAAGACTGACCACAATGCTGTAGGCATATGTGACTTAATCTATTTTGCATCCGACGGCATCTGTATTGAATTTATAAGTTACAATACACGGTTATGACCTACCATTTGGCGCGCATGAATGTGAAGGCTGGATGCGTTCTCGAAATGGCACATTTAGTTGTATTTATGTGGTACTTTGTGTGTGATTTTGCCCTATAAGAACCTATATTTTGCAGGGAGCTTCACTTCGTAGCTGTTATTGATACAAATGGAATCGTGCAATTTTTTTAGTCTTTTAGAGTTCACATATATACTCCAAATCGCATATTTTTTCTTGGAGGCTCTTGCATGCTTTTATTGTTTTTTTGGAGTCACCATATCCAAGTGCAAAATGACTACGTTAATTCTCATGGATTCTGAAACTCTCCGGATGTTCTGTAAATGGCACAAATCCTACGTTGGAGATGCTATTAGCTCGAAATGTGCTACTGCCTTGTGCTTAGATATTTGTAACTGTATCATGCTTTATGGTTTTTGCATAATATGCTAGTCATGGTTTTGGCTTTTTGAGGGTGAGTTTATGGTGGGAGAAGAAGGCTGAATATATAGCAAAGAGATAAAAGAAGTAGAGGTATTGTAGTTCCCAACTACTTTTTAAACTGCTTATGTGGATCAAATTAGTGAGAGGCCGGATACTGGTTTTGAGTACCGTAGTGTACCAATTCTTCTATTATGGTAGAAAGAAGCTGAATACTGGTCCCTTCATCTTTATTTAACTTCTATAACTATCTTGAAATGACGTACCATAAAAATGGCAGCATGAAAGATATGACTAGACATACTGTCTCAGCCAGTGATTGATGCTGTGAAGAAAACTTTATATGATGTCTGTTGTTTTCTCCAAATATTGAGTTATGCTCTTTTTCTTAAATGAGTCGTCTTTAATTTTGCTTTTTTAGCATGCCAACCTTCTGATGAGATGTTGAGATCTGCTTAGCCCTTAGCACTTTCTCACATCTCACTAGTGTGTTGATTGGCCTTTTGGCTATACCGTCAAAGAACTATTAGCTTTTCTTAGATATACACACGCTCACCAATTGTGGTCTTTTCCCTTTGCAGGAGAAGCTTTTTCTGATGTTGTTGGAAGTCCATATTATGTTGCGCCAGAGGTTCTGCGTAAGCATTATGGACCAGAAGTAGATGTATGGAGTGCTGGTGTAATCCTTTACATTCTACTGAGTGGAGTTCCACCCTTTTGGGCAGGTATAATACAATGCAAAATGTTGCAGATATGCTCCTTCTAATTTCTATTATATCATCTGCTTACTCCACTGTTGAACTTGATACATATGCAGAAACTGAATCTGGGATCTTCAGACAGATATTGCAAGGAAAATTAGATTTTGCCTCTGATCCTTGGCCTAGCATCTCAGACAGTGCGAAGGATCTGATAAAGAAGATGCTTGTAAGAGACCCTAGGAAGAGATTAACTGCCCATGAAGTTCTGTGTAAGTTGTTTCATTGACATGGAGCCATGGACTTGTTTCTGCATTGTCCCTTTTTCTTTTGTAAGCGTTCAAGCATTCGGTTCAGTTTGCAAAATCCATGTTCCACTTAAATGGCAATTTGGCATTTGTTACCTTGTAAATCAATCCCCAGAATTATTGGATCTCTCTCTCTTTCTCTCTCTCTCTCTCCAGGACCTTTATTTTGTTCCTTTAGGGCAGAAAGCGTGTTTAATCAATGTCCTCTTTGGTTGCAGCTCCTGCTCCATTTGGTAATAACAGCATTATATTTTATGTCAGGTCACCCATGGATTGTTGATGACAGAGTTGCCCCAGACAAACCTCTCGATTCAGCTGTTTTGTCACGTCTGAAGCAGTTCTCAGCCATGAACAAACTTAAAAAGATGGCATTGCGTGTATGTTGTGGATGATAAGTACTCACTCTTCAATATATGTTTTGCTATTTAACTTCTATGGAAGTTATGAGTTTCATAAATCAAGTTTAAGTTGCAAACTTTGAATGTTTGGTAGTCTATTGCCATATAATAAGTTGGATTTTGCATTCAACTGATGAAAATGACAATCAAGTAGCGAAAGATTGTTGGATCTGACAATCAAGTGTCTGATACTGATAGAATTCATGACTGATGGTAGTTCTGACAGAATATTGCTTTTAAATTTTATTGCAATTTTCAGATTTATCTTATTTCTCCTTTCATAGATTTCAATCTCCCCAGTGATGTTTTCTGAGCTTAACCTTTGGCAACTGCAAGATATCTGACTCTACCTAATCTGCGACTCTTTCTACTCTGGAGTCGGTCTTGCTTTTGTGTTTCGACCCTTGCAATAATGTGTTTTCATTATGATTGGTTTTGAGGAAAACTTTATCTATGTTCAATGTAGGTAAGATGATAGAAGAGAAGCTAGTTGAGATGGTCTGGGCATGCGAAATGGCACCTTTTAAATACTATAATGTACATTCAACATTACACCAAAAAACATATGTATATTAACAGGATAGGAAAGCTTGAAAGGATGTGGCTGACAAGATTTTGAATTCTTGGACTTTTATAGACTGTACACGAAATAGAGTGAAGTAAACAGGGGGATCCACATGGCTGATTTCAATAAGCGCAAGGAGATTCAGTGGTGCTAGCTGTCGTTTTTGTTGTTGAATTGCAACTTTTTAGTTTTAACATTTTAGTCTATCGAATCTTATGGTGTATCAAATTGCTTTGGTATTTCCCTGCACGGTAATATCTACTCTAACAAATGGTGTATTTTGTTAATAGCAGAAAGTGCGTCATTCTTGATGTAGATGTGCAGAGAATGCTTTAAACTCACATCCAGTCGACTACTACTGGAATATGATAACTGATAGCGATTTATGAAAAAATCTACTGTCTATTGCTACTGTTTGTGGTACTCTTTCAGCAGTCTTATTGAATTATCTAATGTACTGGGAAGATGGACATTTTATCCCCTTTGACACTTCTCTCAAATATTTTCCATTTATAAGAAAGTGCCACCATCTGCTGTCAGTAGATGAGATTTTCTTGTCATCATCTGACGTTCCACAGGTGAATAATATCCACTTTCTTGGGAAGTGATGAAGTAATCATAACTTCACATGGTTTTGATCTCTCATGATAGAAGTCATGTCTTGACATCTCTTGTTCTGTATTATTTCAATTTTTGGGTATTATTACCGTGATCGGAGTAATTGTTGCATACTGATATTTGTCCTGTTGACTCCTCTTTACAGGTAATAGCAGAAAGACTTTCGGAGGAAGAAATTGGGGGCTTGAAAGAGCTCTTTAAAATGATAGATACAGACAGCAGTGGCAGCATAACATTCGAGGAACTAAAGGACGGGTTGAAGAGAGTAGGCTCTAATCTTATGGAGTCTGAGATCAGGGATCTTATGGATGCGGTAAGCCAGTTGGCAGATATGGTTGGTTACCTCAAATATGATTTGATTAAGACACATTGCTTGCTGGTTGGCAGGCTGATATTGACAACAGCGGAACAATAGACTATGGCGAATTTCTTGCTGCCACATTGCATCTAAATAAGATGGAGAGAGAGGAGAATCTTGTAGCAGCTTTTTCTTACTTTGACAAAGATGGTAGCGGTTATATCACCACTGATGAGCTTCAGCAAGCTTGTAAAGAATTCGGTCTTGGTGACGTTCATCTTGATGAGATAATCAAAGAAATTGACCAAGACAATGTAAGCATCTCTAGTTACTCATGATTCTTTTTTCAAGCTTTACCTTTCCCTGATAGGTAGTATAGTCATTCTCTTCCAGATTTGTCTGCTTGTTTTAATTACTATTGAAAAGGCACCAAAGGTCTGCTGCAAACCCACATTCGGAAATTTTTGCAATATATCTCTTTGATGTTAAGCCTGCACTGGTGTCAATCATGATACTGGAAAAATCATTCCATCTCTAGTGAAGAAAAGGTGAGGCCTATGTTATACAAGCTCTCCTTTGTTTCTTCCTGAAAACAAACCAAATATTCGATGGACTCACTGTAAGCAGAAGCTCTGGATCATTTAATAAAATGAACTTACGATTTATCAATTTGTTCTGTTGAAATGATCTCCAAAAGATTCTGGTTTGATTTTTACTATAATATGGAGAAGAAAGAGATCGTTTGAGGTGACCTTGCATACAGACCTTCCAGGAGAGGAAGGCACTGTGTTCCGCTTGATATGCTAGATTGCTATGGTGATAGTGTTTCACTCTGATCCTTTTTTATCGCCTTAAATCCAATGATCCATCTTGGTTGGCTTCTTACTAAATATTCAGTATCGCCACATATAAATAAAAGGGGAGAGTGTTGGACCTTTTATTAAGAAATCCCTCTTACCCCTCACACCCCAAGCCAAGAAAAAAATTCCAAAGCTCAAATATAAGATTTTCCCTCAAGGTTTTGATGAAGTAATCATTAGGGTGCAACTTTATAAATCAATGTTATCCATAGATATCAGAGAAGCATCATTAGCAATTTCAAGCTTGAATGAAACTGACTTGCACATGATGGAAAAGCTTACACTTCAGTTACATAGACATTAAATGGTCACCTCATGCATCTTTAAGGCAGATTGATGGCAACTCCATCTACCTTTTGAGGCCAGTGATGGGGATTCAATCTTCAGGCCATAAAGACGGGTACCATTCACATCAAATGATGTTTCTAGATGGGAGTTTGTATTGAGCAGTTGTTAAGTAATTTATGACTTCAAGAATAAATGATCTTAAGGACAGGGAATAGGGATGAGAATGTTTTATTGCTTTTGTCATGGAAATCTTAACTGCGGGTAGGGATCCAGTGTAGCAGTGTGAGGGAAATGTACCTTAAGAAGGAAACTTTAACCTGAGCGGTGCATAATTGAACTTTTATGTGATTGGTGTGTACCTTTTCCTGTAGTTAAAAATCTTCTCAGGGGAGCATTTATGTTGATTATGCCATATCGTATGACTGATCTTTCTTTTAAACTCTATGTACCTTTTCTTTGTTTGGAGATTTGATGCGTTGCTTATGGCTCTTTTTGTTAGTTTCCTTTCATTTTCATGACTTAATAGACTTTTGATGCTTGACTAGCCAAGGCATATTGTGACCGTACCCTATGCTAGCTTCTGTGGTGATTTTCCTAGACTTGCCTTAACTGATCTACACACAATGGTGTTTGGCAGGATGGCAGAATAGATTATGGGGAGTTCGCTGCTATGATGAGACAGGGTGATAGTGGAATGGGCAGGAGCAAAACCATGAGAGGCAACTTGAACTTCAATCTTGCAGATGCTTTTGGAGTAAAGGACTCGGCGTAAGGCACTGACGTAAGCATCTATTATATAGTCGAGGATGATGTGATGTTAGGACGTACCGGTCATGATCAAGCTTTCTCAAAAGGTGGATGGTTTCTGAAATTTTGTTGAGAATCGCTTATGACGTCCCAACAAGTGATGAAGAGTTTCTATGCTCTTTCATGAATTGTAACATTGGCTAAAACAGATCTCTTGTATCTTTTCCCCCTTTAAAAAAATTTGTCAATTTTGAAATGCGAAGCATTACCTATGCCACTCTCCTTTTTACAAGAAAATGCCTTAATTTTCCCGTTCTGCATCCTAAAAGTGGCTATATATTACAATGGGACGTCATTGCCTTCTATCTATACTTTTCAATGATTTGGGTCCCTTCGCTTAATGGTGTTGTCAGTTCTTCTCAATGAATGAACCGATTGCTTCCCCTCTGTGAAGTGGGAAAATAGACGAAATCAAGCATCAGGGTCTCATCAAAACAGAGGAACATTGCCATCTTTCGCGATCCTAGAGGGGGAAACAAAAGTCAGTTTACACACATTAGCAGATTTGCCGGTTTGTGAACGCCAGCATTTTGGAGCTGTGGAGGCGGTGCTCTCCATCTTGTGAAGTTTCTGTTGAATAAAAATGAAGGAGTCTAGCCAGGCGTGAAATCTTGCATCTTTATCATCTCGCAATTTCAGTTCGCTTGGCTCTTTTAGAGCAACTGAGTTCTGCTATTTAGCCAGGCTTTCCATGCTCTCAATCTGGGATTTTGTATGGTCAAGTTTATTTGAGAAGTTGTTGCACAACACAGCCTATTCTCGTGTACTTTGTCCGTCACTGTTTAGGATAAAGGCACGAGAATATCTCTTGCATCATAATCATAATTACTTTTGTATGTTCATGTCTCCTGTATCTAGTTTTCTTTTATATAAAATCATCATCAAATGTGCACGTGTGAATAGGACCTGCTTAGCTTTGCCGCACAAGAAAACATTATGAAGCATGAAGTCTACTGCTTTTCGAAGGGCCAATTCCAAAATTCCCTATGAAGTGGGGCCCATATCTCGATAATTTCTCACACATGACTCGATTCCAAAATATTCCTAAACTTGATCAGCTCACTAACTTCTTGAAGTGATGCCCATATCTCGAAGTTCTGCTCATTCTTAATTATCTGAATTTTGTAACTTTGGTCCAATAAGGTTTGTTTGGTAACGTGCCAAATAGTATTTGGTTCTATTCTTTTATTTGCCAAAAAAAAAAAAAAAAAAAGGAACAACAATCCATTTAGTAAATATTTGTAATAGAATCAAGAAATATTTTAAAAAAAGATTACTTCTTTATTTCCGAAAACAACTCCGAAATCAAACCCAAATCTTTTTCTCTTCCTTTTCTTCTTCCCCTAGCCGGTTGTTGGCTACAACAATGATTGGTGATTGGTCAGATGAGGTTCGGTGACCTTGCCGAACCCTTGCTCGGGCTTGGCGAGGCCAACCTTGCTAGCTCTCGTCTGGTTGGTCACCGGCTACCTGCGACCCTTGCTGTGACCGACTATAGGAAGAAGAAGATAAGGAAAAAGAAAAAAAGAGAAGAAAAAATGTAATAAAATTACTAAAAAAATTAAAAGAAGGTCTAAATCACAAATAAATTTGAGGATCATATCAAATACATTTTTATTTTAGAAATATAAATTTTGGATAGTTATCAAACATTTTTCAATATTTAGAAATTTTTCGGAAGAAAAAAATTTTAAAAAAAAAATTTCTGAGCAAAAATTGTTTCCAAAAGTAAAATGGTTATTAACTCTCCAACTCTTCAACTTTTCATTGTTGAAAAGAATAATCATGTGCTTGCGTGCACATTTCGCATCTTTCCCAGGAGCATATTGGTTCAAAAACCACCTTTCACCCTAGAACTCTAAATTGAAATCTTGTCAAGAAGTTATTGTATTGATAGTATATGGTACACACTCAACTTCATTAAATGACAGCCATTTCCATGTTTGGTGCATCTTAAATCAACAATGCGAGGTGCGTTACAATTGGAATTGCACAATTGATATGCTAGTATCTAGTGGATTATAGGTAGACATTAAAGCAAATGAATTCTGTTGAACACCTAATAATGATTTCTCATGGCTTTTAAAATAAGTCAATTATAATTTACCTATTACAGTTGTGTCAATTCAATCTTAAATTATTATGTTTTTGTCAATTTAATTCTAAATTTTTTGAATCCATGCCTTTTCATTCTACTCGCCCAATTTTGGACGATTGGCACCAATGTTGTTGATTTTTTAAATAATATTTTGATATATATTTTTTAATATCTTTCCCCTCCTCATGGAGCTCAATAAAAGCAAAAGAAAAGAAGGAAAATAGAATAAAAAAAAACTAAATAAAAATTCAAAAGAATTATTCACGTCAATGTGACGGTATCATGTAGGGACGATTGACATACATATTAACAATTTCAGGCCAAAATTGACTATATTGACTAAATTGGCAAAATATCAAAAGGTTTATGATTAAATCAACAAAATTAAAAGGTAATTTAGAACAAATGCAACAATCTTAAAGACTTACTTTGATAATTTCCCCAACATTATTTGAGACTTGAATTTAGGTGCATAGGGGATTATGTTTTATTTTCTAATTATCCCATAGTTATTTGGATTATTGACATTGATGCAAAAGGTATTCCAACTCGATCGAATGATCCAAGGAGAGAACATCAACACCAAGCGATCTCTCATCTCGTCTTGCACCACCGCGTTAGCTCCCATGGTGAAAGCGGCCTATATGGACATTTTGCCCGTTCGACGGCTAGAGACGTCGCCAACCGCGGCCATTTTCCCAATGCTACCAAATCCGCAGTAAGAAAATATTCTATAGAAAATTTGATATATTTCCAACAACCTATCAAGCTCAAAATATGTAGAAGTCAACTCAAATTTGGATTAAAAAAATCAAATGGCTATCGTGGGTTGCAGTGGCTTTTGTGCAAGTTATATGGCAGATTGACATGGAAGCTGATGTCATCTTAGAGATACGAACAATGTTGAAATCGATATTGATTGGAGCAAATTGGGATTTATTGATAAAAAAAATAATGAGAAGCGGATGCACCCTTGGGGGTATATTTCAATATATATTTATACATAAGCTTATTTATAGGTTTTATTATGTGACTACTTAAGGTAGTTAAATCAAAATATCCACGATCAAAGGGAGATATATGTGACAATCTTAAAAGATAAAAATAATAAACAAAAATAACATAATTTTTTGTAATATTAAAAAGTATCCTTCATAAAATCTTGAATATTTCTCCAACACTAATTTTTTTTTTTTTTTTTTTTATGTATCAAATCTACAATGGTAACTTCAATAGTTGTCGCACCAATTTGATTAAGTGACACTGTGCGAAGCACAAGTCGACCTTACAGTGGGTGTTTCACCCACCCCTCCACTTTTATTGGTGTGGGCGGCTATTATACCGGCCTATCAGTTTTTCAAATACCTCTTACGAGGTGCAGTGGAATCCACCATTCTCACTTGAATGACCCCTTAATTCTTGAGTGTAGTTTTTTCTTTCCCACCCAGGAGGGAATATTCCCAATGTTTTATGTTCTAGAGTTTAGAGAAATAGTTTTAGGACATAGATCCTAATATCTCTCTAACACTAACAATTTTTTTTTTTCGAATATCTAACAGTAACTTCAGCACCTGTAGTTCGAAAAAGGTTCAACCAATTCAGTATTCTTCTCGAGAGGGGCCTCAACGAACGCAAGCACGAGTTCTTCAATCGCCTCAGGGTCTTCCAACTCCTCGTGGCCGAGCTATCGGTGGTCCTAATGCGGTGTCACTCGGACTTCCGGAATATTCAAGGCCGGCGCGGCCTCCTCTTCTTCACCTCGATCCTCTGGGGAGTGCTCCCAGTCTTTCAACTCCATGCTGGCGTTTCCCCCCAGAGCGCGCCATCTTCATGGAGGAACGGTCTTCAGGAATGTACAGTCTCTCCTCCTACTTCACGGCACGAATCGTCGTCGGTCCTGTGGAGCTCATACTGCCCATCATCTTCCTCTCCATTAGTTGCTGGATGTCTGGACAGAAACCTGACTTCGGTGCATTTGTTTCGACATTGTTGGTCCTGCTCAGTCACGTCCTTGAGTCTCAGGGGCTCAGCCTCAGGCTAGGCCTGGCCACAATGGATACCGAGCAAGGCCTCGAGGAAAATCAGTCAGAGTCGCGATGTTGGCGTTCTTGCTGATCGGTCACCCCTCAGCCCCTATCACTTAAAAGGCAATTCACCTCTCTTGAAGAAAATCAAGAGAGCGTAAAGATGCATATCACTAACAAAACAATGTCTTCCCTAACCAAAGTCATCGATCATCATCTCGCAAAAGAATACGAACTGAAAAGATGTAAAGAATCGAGACCTGTAGAAATCTAATAACTACAGAATTTAACGTGTTGGACTAGCCAAGCGAAGCAAATCCATCACTCTGAACAAATTGTATGGCTTCTCTCTCGACTTTATACGTAAAAACGAAGAATGACTCCACAGAAGGTGCAGAATATGGCTCTCCAGGGCTTCCAATCGAGTGGCAGTTTTCATGTCGATGAAGCTGGCCGCCCGCCGCACCTCGAGCAGACCCCAGCTGCTGGCTTGCTGCCCTTCCCCCTTCTCTTGGCGACCCAGTCCAATACTTTATTGGATTCTCTGCTGCAATGGGCCAGTTTAAGATTTCAAAAAGTGCAATAACATATCCCTTCCTCTCACGATAAGTGCCCACTTTCTAGTTCAACTAATACGTGCTTTAATGATGTTAGTAAAACAACTTAATGATGTTATAAATCATAAAGTGGGGGAATTTGATTGCACAAACCATAGAAAATCATTGGAGGTGGAGAAAATAATATAGACTCATCTCATTTTGAAAGTATCTTTAACTAGGGCAAGACTTTTTTGGTCTTGAAATAGAAAGTGTTATATCCATTCGGTCCGAAGAGATATGGGCACGCCTTCGTCCTGATAACTCCGATGATCAGCTTACTGCAGTCAAACGGTCTTTGATCGGAAATTTACCCAAGAGGCTCGAATTCCAATGCAGGTGGAAACACGTGAAAAGAGGTTTCTTTCTGGCCCGAAACTTCGTAGGAATCAAGGGAAATTCTTCGCCCCATTTCGTTGACGAGGTCAACCTCTAATATCCCCACTCCCTTCTCCATTTTTCACTAAAAAAGGTCGCGGCGGCGGTGACTGGGGAAGTGATCTTGCGGTCCGATGAAAGAACAGATGGAGCTTAGCGTAACATTCACGCAGAATGTTTTTCTCTTTTTCTGCAATTGCAATAAGCAAATATATACCGAGAGAGAGAGAGAGGGAGAGAGAGAGAGAGCGCTCCATTCATTCAGTTGCAGACAACCGCGAGGTCCATCGCTTCCCATTTCACCATCTTCTTGTTCTCGTTCTAGTTCTTTCCAATGGGGAGGCTCGAAGATCACTTTTCTCTCGGCGAGAAGCTCGGGGAGGGCCAGTTCGGCACGGCCTATCTCTGCGCCGACAAGGCCACCCAGAAGATTTACGCCTGTAAATCGATCCCTAAGAGAAAGCTCCACAGTCAGGAGGACGTTGAGGAGGTGCGGAGGGAGATCCAGATCATGCAGCACCTCTCCGAGCATCCGAACGTGGTCCAAATCAAGGGCGCGTACGAGGACAGCACGTCCGTGCACATAGTGATGGAGCTTTGTGGTGGGGGTGAGCTCTTCGATAGGATCATCAAGAAGGGGCGTTTCAGTGAACGCGAGGCCGCGAAGCAGATCAAGATGATTGTGCGTGCTGTGGAGGCGTGCCACTCTGCTGGGGTCATGCACAGAGACCTGAAGCCGGAGAATTTCTTGTTCGTTAATCCGGACGATGATGCCGATCTCAAGGTCATCGATTTTGGGTTGTCCGTCTTCTTTAAGCCAGGTGGGTTAATTGGGATTTTCGCAATTTCCTTTCTTAGTGTTATTGTGGTTGAATTGGAAATGCCGGATTGACAGATATAGGTACTTGATCGGCCCGTTGCCAATTGTTTCTTGACGTCGAAATTCGACGAGATGATTCTGTTTTTCATAAAGATTGATCAAAAGAGATTAGCACTTTAGGGAGATTGCGTAGTGATACTGCTTGTAGCGTCTGTCATGAAGATCCTGGATGCAGTTCTGTAAAGGTAAAGATCGATGACGGATTTGTTCAATGAGAACAATTTGAAGATAGACCCACGCGAGAGTACACGGTTATTCCAATCTTGGATATTCCAAACGGCTTTTAACAATACTCCGATGCATGCGCATGCATGCAGAACGGTTTTCTTTTACGAGAAAGGCCATATAGAAAAATCAGTACGGCCCATTCATGGCGGTGCAAAATCCAGGGGGTGTGTGTTTTTATCTTTCAGTATCGAACCTTAGAAATGCCACACGTGTGGGGTCCTCTTAAATGTAGACGGGGTGAGGTGAGATGGGGTTTGCATTGTGTGGGGTCGGCGAAGATGATGGTGTGGAGAGAGAGGAGGGAGAGTGGGCCCCCATTCTTCCCCTCCCTAGCTCCCCTCGATGTGGTGAATCTGTCTGTGCACAGAATAAATTGACATTGACACAATTCCTGTGCTTTGGTCAGCTTGATCTTGGAAGATGATGATGCTGCCATGCCAACAGCAGAAAGACTAAAAACAATGGAATAGACTTCTGTGACTATATATATTTTGCATTTGAACTTGTAACTTATCAGTGTATAGTTACAATCTACTCCTTTGTGCCTATAAACAATTGGCAGGAGTATGATCATGATGACTACATGCCTGCTCGAAATGGTGCATTTAGTAATATTTATGTGGTATGTTATGCATGATTTTCCCCTTTTCAAGAGCCTATATTTTGCAAGGAACTTCACTTTGTAGTCGTTATTTATACAAGGTGAATCGTGCTAATCTTTTAGTCTTGTAGAGTTCTTATATATACTGTTTTGCATATGTTTTCTTGGAGGCTCTCATATGCTTTTATTGTTTGTCAGAGTCACCATATCCAAGGCCAAAATGACTAATTTAATGGCCATGGGTTCTGAAACTCTCTATAATTTGCATAAATGGCACAAATCCTACCTCAGAGATGCTATCAGCTTGAAATGTTCTTCTGCCTGGTACTTAAGTATTTTGTAAACGCATCACTGTTGATGCTTTTTGCATAATCTGCTGGATATGGTTTTGGCTCTTGGAGGGTGAGTTCATGATTGGAGAAGAAGGCTGAGTATATATTAAAGCGATTAAAGAAGTAGAGGCATTGTAAGCCGGCAGCAATTATCAATTACTTTCGATTGTTTATGTGGATCAATGTGGCGACAAGCTAGATGCTGGTTTTAGTACCTCAATGTACTGTACTGATTCATCTATCATGGGGGCGAATACTAGTTGTATCATCTTTATTTGACTTTTATAACTATCTTTCAATGATGTATCTTACATGAGAATTACGGACAAGACATACCATCATAGCTAGTGATTGATGGTGTAAAGAAAAATTTATAGGATGTATGTTGTTTTCTACAGGTGATTGAGTTATCCTCTAGTTCTAAAATAGGAGTCATCTTCCAATTTGTTCTTTTAGCATGACAACCTGCTAATGAGATCTTGAGATCTGCTTAAGTATTAGCACTTTCTCACGTCTCACCAATGTATGTTAATTTTGCTTTGTAGTGGAGGAACTATTAGCTCTTCTTAGATATGTACTGCTCCCCAATTGTTGTCTTTTCCCTTTGCAGGAGAAGTTTTCTCTGATGTTGTTGGAAGTCCATATTATGTTGCGCCAGAGGTTCTGCTGAAGCATTATGGACCTGAAGTAGATGTATGGAGTGCTGGTGTAATCCTTTACATTCTACTGAGTGGATTTCCACCCTTTTCGGCAGGTAGAATACATCGCAAAGGGTTGCAGATACTGCTCTTTCTCGTTTCTATTATTTCATCTACTTCATCTACTGTTGATCTTAACAAAACATATGCAGCAACCGAATCTGAGATCCTCAGAGAGGTATTGCAAGGAAAATTAGATGTAGAGTCTGACCCTTGGACTAGCATCTCAGACAGTGCGAAGGATCTGGTAAAGAAGATGCTTGACAGAGACCCTAGGAAACGATTCTCTGCTAAGCAAGTTCTGTGTAAGTTGTCGCATCTGCATGGGGCCATAAACTTGTTCCGCTTTGCCCCTTTTCCTTTTGCAAGCCTTCTAGCATTTGGTTTGGGTTGCTTAATCCATGGTCTTCTTAATGGGCGATTGGCTGATCAATTCCTGGCTTTTTTCCCCGTAAATTAAGTCCCAGAATTATGGGATCTCTCTCTCGCTCTCTGACCATTAGTTTGTTTTAATCGATGTCCTTTTTGGTTGCAACTCTTGCTCCATGCGGTACTAACAACATTGAGTTTTATGTCAGGTCATCCGTGGATTGTTGATAACGGAGTTATCCCCGACATACCTCTCATTCCTAGTAAATCAACTCCCATAATTATGGGAGCTCCTCTCTCTCTCTCTCTCTCTCTCTCTCCTTGTTCCTTAATCAATGTACTCTGTGGTTGCAACTCCTACTGTTGGTAATGACAACATTCAATTTTCTGTCAGGTCACCCGTGAATTGTTGAGGACGGAGTTACCCTCGAGATAGCTCTCGCTCCTCGTAAATCAAGTCCCATAATTATGGGACTCTCTCTCTCTCTCTCTCTCTCTCTCTCTCTGTAATCAATGTCCTCTTTGGTTACAACTCCTTTTTCATGTGGTAGTAACAACATTTTGTTTTATGTCAGGTCACACGTGAATCATCGATGATGGAATTGTCCCAAACATACCTCTTGTCTGAAGCAGGTCTTATCTATTATATGAAAATTGGATGTACATTGAACAATGTTTCTGTAACTTTCTGGTAAGTTGTAACATTCATACATTAAGTTTAAGTTGCAAACTGTGCAGGTTTGGTAGTCTATCGCTCTATAGTAACTTTAAGGTTTGCTTCTGACTGATTAAAATGACAATCAAGTAGGGACGGATCCTTAGAACTAGGGGCGTCAATGGTTCGATTTGGTTCTCTTGAAAACCCGAACTAAACCGATAAGGTGCGAATCCGGATCCTAACCGAATCCGACCGAAAATCTAATTTGGTTCGATTCGATTTTCCTGTTTTTGCCTTGCTTATTGGAACCGAACTGAATAAATGGTGAGAAAGAAGAGAGAATTTAAGTTGAGCATGTAAGTTTTGTCGAGAATTTTGGTTCGACTCATTAATCGAACCGAACTGAACTGGAAAATAAAAAACAGTTATGTCTTAGTTATCCAAATTGAAAAATGGATCAAAATGAAAATACATGAAATTTCAGTTCTGTTTGGTTTGGATTTCAATTTCTTGGTTCAGTTATGACAGCCCTACTTAGCTCTGACAATCCAAGTGTTTGATCACCAAGAGAGAAACTTAGAGATCAAACCCTTCTCAAATAATTGTCTGATGCCGATAGAATTTAGGACCAATGGTAGCTCTAGCTCTGACGGAGCATTGTTTCGAAGATTTCGGATTGATCCTATTTTGAGCTTAAACCGTGAGATATCCAGCCCTACCTAATGTGTGATTCTTTTTCTCCCGAGTCGGTCTTGCTTTTGCTTTTCCACCCTTTGCAGCGTCTATTTTTCATTATGAAAGATGATTACTTTGACTGAATTACCTCTCGAAGTGGCGTCCATCTCTTTGAAGTTCCACCCATTTTTGACTTTGTTTCAAAATATCTTTGAGTTCGATCGCTCTAACCAAATAGTTCTCCTACTCATCGTCGTTTGGAAATAGTGATCGGCGAACGAACATGTGCAAATTGCATCTTTCCCAGAGTCATTTTGGTCAAAAACCGCTATTGCCCTGAAACCTTGATTTAAAACAAGGTTTAAAAAACACTCAATTGACCTTACCCCGTAAAGCTCGCATGCAGGAAAGTGCGTAGATTCGTTCACTTTATTCCACTGCGTTCTCATTAGAGTTGTCTTCCCACTTCTATAATGGTTCTTCATCTTCAGTTTTTCCATTAGATGCTCGAGAAATCCTAATTCTTTCTTTTTTCACCGGTAAAGTTAGTTCAAATTTACGGTTTTTTAGTGTTACGATGTGCACGTGAATGGCTTGGGAGAAAGGTATTTTCTAGGACTAAAATGCACCGTGGAAAAGGGGGCTTAGTACGCGTTTATTTAACCGTCATTAGCTTCAAAGCCGATGAGCTCAAAGGAATTATTGGTCAAACTAATTAAGTTATAGTAAACTTGGAGAAACAACTACGACTTCGGAAGTTATTAGGTCAAAATGATCTATAAGAATGCTTTCGAACGAACGCAAGTTTGGGAAGAGCTTTCCGATTTTTTGGATTTGCAAAGGAAAGATATTGAAGGAGGCGGAAAAGAGATTTCTTTTATCAATGGACAGCAAATAGTAATTAGGCCCCGTTTGGTTTAGCTTTAGAGAAATGACTTTGGGAATATGCAAATACTTTAGGTTAAAGGGGTTTTTCAAAATGTCATAGTATTTGGCAAATTGTAACTTAAAAGTACATTGGTAAATAACATTAGCTTAAAAGTCGTTTGGTAAAACCTACATTTGCAAAAGACTCTTGCTAATTCTTTTTAGAAAAAAGTTGAAATTAAATCGAATGAAGCTCAACTATTGCCAGCCACATTTGGCCATTTAGATTGCTTCGCCTAAGGTCGTGCAACCCTAGGCGACGGTCACCAGGGATGCGCAACCCATTAGTAGCGGTTGCCGGGGATGTGTGACCCCTTAGGCGATGGTTGTTGACCTCCAACAACTCCTTGGTGCCAATCAAGGTAGATGAGCAGTGAACATTGATTTGCATTTTTAAAATACTAAAAATTCAAAACAGGTAAGGATCACTTTAGCTTTCTTAATGTTGGCATTAAGATCCCGAAAACACTTATCAAACATCTTATATTTTTCTCAAACTCTTTGGAAGAATTGAACCAGATGAAGCCTAGCCTAGCCGGTAATATGATAGAGAAGTGAAAATGACCAATGAAACAACCAAATTAGAGGATCGAACTTTTCCATTTTTCGACAGATCATGTTATTTCCTCTTAAATATTTAAGAAGGATATTGCCGCAGCACATCGATTTTTAACCACGATAATAACTGTAGATAAATGAAATGACTTTTTTTTTTCCTTTCGAAATTTTTTAATCAGGTTGGGGATTAAAAAAAGAAAAGGTTAAAAAGAAGGGTAGAAAAAAACAGAAGCAAGAAAAATTTGATGGGCCGAAACGGCGAAACCTTCCCCATGGTCAAATGTGTCCCAATTCGACGAGTCGAGGGATATCTGGATAAGCCTTGCGCAATATTCACCTCGACGTTTTCTTAAGAGCAGCGCAGTGGGGTGCAGAGCAAGAGCAGTGGAGAAAATCCATGGCTTCCTCCTCCGCCTTCTCCCTCTGTTCTTCCCTCGCGTCTCGATGCAGGCTCTCTCACAACCCACAAGCCTACCACCACCCTTCGTCGTCGTCGTCGTCGTCGTCGTCCTCCTCCTCCTCCGTCTCCTTCTCTCCTCCCTCCAGGGCCGGCGCCGCTCCTCTCCCCTCCCTCAAGCTCGCTCCCTCTAGGCCCTCCCCGCTCTCGTTTCCGCCCAGGTCCTCCTCCGAATCCGATGCTCCCGTGATCGAATTCGCCCCCGAACCCGCCGAGCCCGCCGAACCCGCCGAGCCCGAGCCGGCCCCCGCGGCTCCGGGCCCCAGCGACGCGCCCAAGCGCGAGGAGGTGTTCGCGGTGGTCATGGTGAGTGGCGGCTTACTAGTCCGCCGTTTCTTGGTTCTTGGCGACGTGGGTTTTCGAGTCAGTAACTTAATACGGTCTCTGTTGTCCGGACAAGCAAGAGGGTAGTCGTTATTGTTGTTTTAATGCTCATTCTTACCGCCTGGTGTGCGTGTTCTGGAATTTGGCCAGATTGGGTCTCGCCAGTACATTGTGTTCCCCGGGCGTTATATCTACACGCAGAGGCTTAAAGATGCGAATGTGGACGACAAGGTGAGGACTTTCCCTCTCCTGTTTATGGGCACAAGACTTAGCGTTGTTGAATTATTCTAATCATTCATCTGTATATGTGAAGAAGCATTCTTTGGAACTTTCTTTGGGTAAATTAGGACATTGTGCATTTCTGGGAATTGGGTTTACATTGGATGAATTTAAATTGTATTGTGCTAGTAGGAAGAATCTTCTGTGGCAGCATCCTGTGGTCTATTTAGTGATTCTTGAGATCAAATCCTCTCTTATGTAAGGAGCCAGGAAAGATCTGCTCATATGCAATGCAGCTGAATATTAGAAGTGTGATTGTACTGTATAGTGGAAATAAAATGTGTTGTGGGGAATGACACATCCCAGAATAAGGAGTTTTTTGAAATGTTAGTGTTGCTGGTTGTGGGAATGCGGGGTGGCAGCACTTTCCTCTTGATCTTTCTTAGGCTTGATAATGAATGTCAACTTGCTTGGCTCATTTGCTTAAAGTAATTGTTTTTCTGGTTCGATGGTGCCTATAGTAGGATTATGTCCTTTATCTTGCTCATCAGCTGTTGAATGATAGATTGTTTATGAGACATGGAGTCTGAATGATTATATTGGGACAAAATCTCTTAGAACTCAATACCTTGTCATATGACCCCAGTATATTCTAGTCTGAGGGTTCACCTACATGTCTAGTTCTTCTCACGTCCTTAGGCTGCCTCCTATGTTGGAGACCATGCATGCATCCTTACATCTGGAAGAGATCATGTGCTGATAAATGCCTCACTGCCTGCAGTTGTCGTTAGCTTTGGACACATTGAAGACTCTTTGAAATTATATTTTCTGTGGACTGAAAAAAATTGTGTTTGTTCATGTGGAAAGTACAAATCTTAGTTTTTCTTCTGATTATTTGTTCCCACTTGTGGGTTTTAGGGACTTCAAACTAAAACAGAGAGATGCACCAATATTTACATCCCTGATGCATTTGTAGATGCATTCATGCATATCTGTGCCAAGGATGAGAGGTTGTCCAATACATATGGAGATTTGATCTTTGGCCTTTACTTGTTCATGTTTACATTTCTTGCTCAGATGATTTCTTAGTTTTTTCAGAGTTAAGACATTCTCTATTTTGGCAAATAGGGCATGACTACTTGCATGTCATTTGTGTTTCTTCATTTGATTGAGGATGGAGATATTAAAAAGAATATTCAATTAAATAGCTCAGTCAGACATGAATGCTTCCATCTAATTTGTTTCTAATGTCCTTTACTTAATCTGGATTGTTTGTTCAAGATAAATGGGTGCATTTGTATATGTATATGCATCTGCGCATGGGTGCTGCTGAAATAAGATTGAAGTGTTAATATAGTTCAAGAGAAGATGAGAATATAGTTTCATTTTATCTAATTCTTCAGGATTCTGTGTGTGTGGTCTCGATATGTATATGATATAAGTGAATATCCATGCCTACAAGTGCTTAAAATGCGTGGATATTTGTCAAGTTTTCAGAACCTGTTTACTCTATTATGTATTATGATTATGATGGCCTTCCACGTTTAGAAAAATTGTTAACATTTGTTAATGTCATTATTATCATCTCCTGAGAGAGTTATTTTCCATTTTAGACCTATGCACCTTCCAAGGGTCCTCTTAGAGCAATATTTGTCATCATTCTTTGATCAATATCTGATTCTTGTATTTTCTTCAGATAATCTTAAATAAGGTATTGCTTGTGGGGACCAGAACAAGTACCTATATTGGGAAGCCAGTGGTGCCTAATGCGGCAGTGCATGCTGTTGTCGAAGAGCAGGTTGTAGATGCTAAAGTTAATCTGGAATTTTAATGAGTACTGCATTCATGAATCAATTTTTTCTCCCAATATTTACCAAAAAATGAAAAGAAATTTCTCCCAATTGATGGAGTGCATCCTTCTTATACAGGGTCTAGATCCAAAAGTGATCGTCTTCAAGTACAAGAAGAAAAAGAATTACAGAAGAAATATTGGTCATCGCCAGGTATGATACAGAATTGCATTTAAAGCAAGAAGGCTATCGAAATGGCCATATTTGTAGTTACTTAGATCATCATGTTCTTTTGACCGAAAAAAAAAAGATCATCATGTTCTGATTTCCTTTCGGTTCAACTGTTCAGCCAAACAGCAGGATCAGGATAACGGGCATCACTGGCTATCAAGACTCTCCAGCAGTCACCCTTGATTCATGAGCTCCTGCAGGAGGGCCCAAGGTGTCTCAAGCCAACTTTAGGAAGTTATAATTTCTGTACTCCGCATAATGGAGCAAGGCTTCTTGTTGTATTTGTGCTTTCCACGACAAGGAACTGAATATAGTTATTTCTTGACCACCATTCTTATCCATTTGGTTCCTCGAAGCAAGTCGTTACTACCGTTGCTTAGCCATTTTTTTCAGTTGTTTTTGGTACAGCATTTACTTGAGTATTTTGCTTTTGATATCCTGACGATGATCCTTATTTTAACTTAGCCAGGAATTAAAAATTCGCTGATGTGTTTTTCTCACCTGATCTAAATAAGAACTCGTGAGAGAACTCCAACCTCTATCACCTGATCATCATTTTGCAGACTTAAATTACTCACCTCTGAGAGAGCCAACCGAATTATGCATCCCAATGGCTTATGGTTGAGCCTTCTTAGCTCTTTAAACCCTCTACCACTCTACATTTCCCGCTATGGCAACAGTAAGAACTAGTCACTCCGGAGACGTTCGAGGGAGGGAAATGGTGCCGAGAGTATCCTGTTATAAAAACGATCTGGGGTTGCAGATTACTCAAAGAAAGCTACACAATGCTTTCTCTTTTGTTCTTAAGATGTGCTGTTACTTGTATACTCGACCCTTCCTTTGAAATGTGGGTTTCCGCAGCTCTACCCGAGTCTAGGAAAATCATGCGGGTCATTTCATAAGGGAAAAGAATGGTGAAATAAATCAATGGAGTCCCTGTTGCATGTCCACCATTGTCATGGGGATCATGATGCTATTACATTATAAGTCACTACCAAAGCAGTGGATAAACTAGAATCCTTAGCATCACTCCAGACCTAATAGGAGTAAAACAATGAATCTCTGCTAAAATGTGAGGGCTCCAATTGCCACGTTATACCTTGTAATCATATGTTGTTGGACAGACATAAAAGAAGCACTACAAATTACAATTTTACGTCTAAGTTTAATTTGTATTGCTATAAGTGTGGGGGACCGTAGTCAACTTGTGGATCAAAGATGAGGAGCTGCCTTTCTAGCTGAACTCCAACAAAGAGGATTGAGACTTAAGCCACTGGATCTTCAGTTCATTCCAGTCTCAGAAATCCCCAGTAGATTGGCAGTTTCCAACAACATTTTCCAGGGGGCTTATAACTTATGACTCATTCATAAGTTCGTTTTCTCTTGAAGAGGGTGGGGATTATAATAAGCAACCCAATCAGGAACAGCACCAACAGAGTCTTTGCATCGTATAGGTCTTTAACTGACTTAAGATCTCCAAGAGCGAGGCCTGCCTGATGATGAAAAGAGCAACAGCAGCAGTAAATAATCATGAAAGCAGGAATCTCATAAAGACCAACAAGACATAACAGCAATATAAAGATCTAGCCAAAGACATAAGATCAATTAATAAGATTCCTTCATACGCTCTACCCTTAATATGTTCAGGAAGCAAGAAAAGCAAGGGGAAGCAGGCTCAGATCTGACATATATATCCATCAAATGTGCAATGCAGAATCCAAAAAAAAAAAAATTGACGCTGCCCAGTGTGTGACTCTATAAGGATCCATCTCCATACAACTTCCTATGTGAACATTTTATATTTTCAGTGAGATATAGTGAGAGTCAGTGGGCAGCAAATAAATCTTTTAGATATTATTCTGCTGAGTTGGAGAAACATAATAACAACACGAGGATAAAGTCTTCCTAGTGAGAAGATCCCTAATTTATGGAAGTAACTTGACACCTGGGGATCACCCACAAAATAAAAAGATAAGATTTTCCCAATGTGCTTAGAATGGACTTAATTGATCTATTACTAGCTTCATTGACAAAATGAGTACATAAGCTTTACACCATGGTGTACTTTTCCTTTGGAACTGAGAAGAGAAAATGCATCATTTCTGGCACTGCCCGACCAATTCACCATTTTTATGACTCCAAAAAAAATCATGGATTGACAAACAATATTAATGCACGGAAACTTTTCTGAGGATCAGAAGTAATTTTGTTGAAAGTTCTGTATGGTTGCTGATATGATCAACAGAATCAGCACCCATCATTTTCCCCAAACTAGATGTTTGGAAAACAATTTTACTAGATATAAAGATGGATAAGCCAGCAATGGTCTATCAAACTAACGCCCCATCAGGCAGAGAAAAAGAATTCAAGATAGAAGACAGCCACCAATAAGATCAAATTTTTTGTCTCCACAGAAGGAACATCTGAAGATTTACAGCGGAATACAACAATGAATAAAGAAGGTTCAAAGCTCCTTCAAGAGTTAGTCACCATCCAACAATCTCAAGAAATTAACCATTAACCCAAACAGAACAGATTTGGGGCACATATGATCTTGTTCCTGTACTAAATCAAAGAGAGTAGAACAGCCTCACTATTAAGCCTCACAATTCTAGCTACCTAATTAAGGAAGGTCCAATGTTGAAACTTACCCTGACAGTTATCAAAGAGGCTGGAAGAAGACCGATTACTGTTGCCAAAAAGAAGACATGAAAGGGTATATCGACAATTGGAGAAGCCAAATTGATAAAAAGGTTGGGCAGCGTTGGTGTTATCCTCAGAAATAACATATAATTCAACAACTTTTCCCGACGCTTTGCTATCTGCATCAACAGAATGTGCATTAGTGCCAACTTGAAGCTATTGTCTGAAACAAAATCTAGACAGAACAAACAATCCTACAACTTCACGATAAATTGAAACATACCTCTCCTTGGAAAAATCTCAACTTCTCAGGCCACAACCAACTCACTAAGGGCTTGCCTATCAATTTGGACAAAAAAAAACAGGAAGATGCTCCAGCTGAGGCATTGAAGACAACTAGGAAAAGGCCTCTTATGACACCAAAAAGAGCTCCAGCAAGCAAGGACATGAAGATTGTTCCAGGAATCATGAAAGTTTGCATGAAGATGTAAGTCGAGCAGTAACCAAGAATGAACTTTGCCGGGTACTCTTTAGCATACTTTGAGAGATCATCTCTGGATCAACATGAGCATTAGTTAGAGAAGCTGAATCAGATAAGCAGTATTTGAGAACTCATCTGAATGGATCATTCTGTTCTTGGAATACATTAATACGAATGAAAGAACAGTAACTGAAGCATACATGCATTAAAGAACTAATGTTTAGTAAGCTATTCAAAGGCACCTACAGCTGTAAAATGGGTGCTATAACTTTTGCGATGTGTTTGCAGCTTTATTACATATCTGTCAGAGCATAGTCATGACAATATAGAACTACGACATGGCCACAACTATAACGAACATGTAGTATGCAGACAAGAAGCCAGAACACATTAAACTTCCAGATTTTCAAGAATGATCATCCATCCAAGACAATGTAGTCATCTCTATTATCTCAAGACTAGTGAACATGAAAGCAATGCTGGCGCTAAAGCTCCTTCCAACAAATGCTCCAGACTCTAACCTAGAGCTCAAACTAGAGCGTGAAAGGAGCAAAACTCAGTAGACACCCCCATTTTCTCATTAACGCAACCAAGCAAAACTCAATTATGGAGAAGTCGTCTTCTCGTTTCTACATTATGCCTTTTCCCTCTCTCATCACTTGTTCCCTCTCGCGAAACCATGAATACACATCAAACCACAAGAGTTTAAATTCAAGCCCCAAATTTCAGCAGATGCTCATTCATGGCGCACCACACGCAATAAAATTAAGCACGAACAGCGTTCGGCCACACTCGTATCATGATCTCCCGTTACATTAGTCATTCAGTCGTCGAGCAACGCGCGCATTGACCCGTCGATTCCAAATCCATCCACAAATCGAAGCACAAAGCCAAAAAAAAAGCGCATAAAACAAACACCGACGCAAGAAAACGCCGAGCACGAGACAATAATCGAGCCTACTTGAGCACGCGGAGATCCGAAATCGTGCGGGGGAGCTTGATCCTGCCGTACTCGGCGGCGGGCATCGTCTTGTAAATGCAGAACAGCCCCGCGACGAAGAAGAAGAAGACGCCGACGAACACCGCGAGCTCCCCACGCGACAGCGGGAACCTCTCGGGCCTAGGCCTCTTGCCGCTGGGGGAGTCGTCCTCCCCCCCACCCTTCGCCTTGGCTGCGGAGGCGGCGGAGGCGGAGGCGGCGGCGGCCTCCTCGTCCCTCAGCAGCCTCGCGATGTCCACGGCCACGCTCCGCGGCGCCGCCATGGGAGAAACACGCTTCCGAATCGGGGTGCGGGCAGCGCGCGTCGCGGCACGCTCATGGGGGAGGAACCCGGAGGCCGATCGGATTCGCGATCGCCGCCATGGTCAGATCGGAGATCGAGGGAGAGAGAGGGGGGAAATGAGGGTTGAATCTGGAAGGAGAATCGTAGAGTTTCGCGAATTTTTTTCGGGAAATGTTTCGAATGGCGGATGGAAGAAGAGAGTTCCCGTCGACGGAGCTCGAACTCGGGAGGGCGATTTTGACTTTCGGAGGGCGTCACGGGAAACGGGTTTTTGCGGTTCGGAATTGAGAAAACGGCAAATTTACAGCTCGCGGCCCTGGATTTACGCGATTTTGCACTTTTTCCCCGATTCGTTGCATTTCGCACCCCCCACCTTCACGTGAGCCGCACGTGCGGGGTCTTTCGCGGGCAATTCTTTGGGGGAGTATTGAAGAGGGCTCGATGTTGTCATTAGATCATAGAAGTTCGAGATGTTAAAGGGATGACTTATTCACGTGCTGATTGAAAATTAGTCATATCCCTAATCATGCTCGTGGAACTTCGATTCCTGGTTATCAATGCATTAATTTTTTTGATTTATTGTAATCGATTAACTTTTAACTAGAATCTAACATACTTTTTAAGGATTGTTAAAATGGTGAACACGTGGTTAATTTTTTTAAAGAAAATACTTCATCACCAGGTAGCCAACACACTGGCATCTATTGATTGACTTCTTCATTTAAGTGTATTAATTACAAAGAATCAAAAATCTAACTTATTGGATTGTTTTGTGAATGTCCGTTGATCACACGAAGGTCATTAAAATTAGCAATTAACAATCATTTCTAGCGACCAAACGTGGACATTTTGTGACCATGCCTTTTGGTCGCTGATGACCCTCCTTTTTTCTTATTGCAGTGATCAACGGAATTTACTAGACCCCCAAGTTTCGATTTTATTGCACTTTGGTCCATGAGGATCACATCATGTGGGATGTGACTTGTGATGATCTTTCTCAGCTTTTTGTAGGTTGCCAATTGATGGAGGAGGCATCGCATTAACCTTTTTTGCATCAATGATGAGGAGCTTTTTTTTTAACTTTTTATTTTGGGGTGGTAAGGAGCTTGAAAGGAGCATTTTCCTAAATGGGGTTTTAAGTAAACATCAGAGGTGCACGCCGATTTGCCTTTCATTTTCGCTCTTCTTAACTCTGAACATGACAGTTCAAGTAAAATAAATACAAGCATTTTGAAATAGAATCACAAAATGGATAGTCATAATTAGGGATGAGCATCGGTCTAGGATTAATCCTAGACTAACCCTAGACTGGCTCAACTCGACCGATCCTAATTTAGTTCCCCGGGAACTAGGTTGGGCTTTAATCCTAAAACCCCTAAACTATATATTGTACAGATTAATTCTCGATATTGGGAGTTTGGGATTTATCCAAGTCCAACCAACCTTGTACATAATAAATATTATATATTAAATGCTTTTGTTTACTCTAAATTCCAATGCTTCCTCCTTTGTTATCTTCGTAGTTCGGTTTGTCATGTGAATTGAAAAAAAGAAAGAAACCCAGCCCTATTTCAGCAAAAAAAAAAAAGGAAAAAAAGAAAAAAGAAAAACCTCTTCACTCGCTAAAAAGGAAAAAAAAGAAAAACCTCTTCACTCGCCTTGGCCTTGCTTGCCTCAATCACCTTATTTACCACTCACTTTGCAGCTTACCTCTCTTCACTTACCTCAGCTCTTGCCTCCCACCTCTGCTCCATTGTCTTGCTTGTTTGTTTTCTGGTCCGTAGCTTTTAGGAGGTATAAATTTCTATTGTTGTCTTATTTTATATTCATGTTTAAAATTTATTATGTTCATAGTTTAGTTACTCAATATTGCATTATTGATAGATATATAAATATAAATATTATGTCTGTCATTTAAAGGAATGCACAAAATGCAAAAAAAAAAAAAAAAAAAAAAAAAAAAGATTGATCCCAAGTTGACCTTGAAACCATATTGGATCCATAAGGTCGATCTAGTCCTTAGTCCCAAGCTTAATAGGGTCAATTCTTACTCCCAAAAATTAGGGATTTTAATTTGAATTAAGTGCTCGATCAGCACAATTCAAACTATACTCACTCTTAATCACAATAATCCAAAACACAAGTTGTGAGGTCTCATCATGTACTGGGGAACTCATCATTGCAATACTATTAGATAGGGAAATGATGTCGACCTATTTTTAAGCAACATGTATATATATATATATATATCTGTGTGTGTGTGTGTGTGTCTGTATGTGTATATGCCATACTCCTACGGATTTGGAAGAGAGAAGGGTTGCAGTGGAGATTTGAAATATTAATAGGTATAAAGGCGTGGATAGTTTCTAACCCTTTCCGACTTGTTTAATTTGGTCTTTACCTTTCTTTTAGTGAATTCGGTTCTCATATTGTATGTTTTTGGTTCATGTCAATCATTCTTAAACCACATCAGTGTTGCATTAATGCATAGATATTCATGTTGACGTGACATTGGCAATTTCTTTTGATTCATTGTCGACATTGAATAACCAAAAATTAAATAAAAAATAAAAAAATAAATTAAACCTAAGAGCTAATAAAAGTGTAGCGCTACGTCGACACGACATTAGCAATTTCTTTCAATTTATCGTCAACATTAAATAACTGAAAATTAAATAGAAAAACACAAAAAGAAATTAAATCTAAGAGATGATAAAAGAGCAATGCTATGTCGGTATGACATTAGCGATTTCTTTCAATTCATTGTCTACATCGAATAATCGGAAAATTAAATAAAAAAACACAAAAAGAAATTAAACCTAAGAGACGACAAAAGTGCAGTACCCGTAGATGAGGACGTGCGGACCCCTAGAGTGTTATAACTTTGCACAAAGAGACATTTAAGTGCCATAACTTACGAAAGGTACACTTAAGTGACAAAATTGGAGTAAAATGGATCACTTGAGTGCAAATCCGACTAAAGTCCGGCCAAAAGGCTGATGTAGCATTTTTCTGGCGAAGCAAGCCCAAAACGATACCGTTTTGCATGCTGATGTGGCCAAATAATGCAAAAACGGCGTCGTTTTGAGTTGACATGGTAAAAAAATAATATGAAAATTAATTAAATTAAAATTAAAATTAAATTTAGTTAAAATATTTTTAAAAAATAATTTTAAAATTAAAAAAAATTTAAAAAAAGGGGAGGGGGAGGGGGCGGTGGGCGAGGGCTCAGCCCTTAGGCCGGCAACAGAAGGGGGAGGGATGGCCAGGGTCGTTGGTAGACCGGCAGCGAGGGCTTACGAGCCCTTGCCCAGATCTGACGAGGGTTGGCGGCCCTCGCCTGGCTGAGCCAAGGGCTGCCGCTCGTCGGGGCGACCCTTAGCGGGCAGCAGCCCTTGGCTCGGCCGAGCAAGGGCTGCCGACCCTCGCCGGATCTGGGCGAGGGCCGTGACCCCTCGCCACTCACCGGATTATTTGGCCATGTCAACATTCAAAACGGCGTCGTTTTGGGCTCACTTCGCCAGAAAAATACCACGTCAACCTTTTGGCTGGACTTTGGTCAGAGTGGCACTTAAGTGATCCATGTTCTTCGAATGTGGCACTTAAGTGTACATTTTGTAAGTTATGACACTTAAGTATCCCTTTGTGCCAAGTTATAGCACTTGAAGCGTTCTTTTGCCCGTAAATGAGTGGAATTAATCAAGATTGAGGTGGTGGTAGTGATGCCCCCAATTACAAGTGCTGGTCAATCAACTCTCGTCACTATCTAGGCTCATTGCATATATCACGTCATCTCCCCTAAGATTTAAAACTTTTCACACCATAGAATCTAAGTTGATGAAGGCTCGAGAATTTACCAATATTAACAATAGATGCTTGTCTTTAGACCAATAACTTATCAACTAAAATCATCAAACTGAGCTATAACTATAAACATGTACTTGTACAGGCCAATTCTAATGCTTTGTCCGTGTGAAATGAAACTTCCTTATAGGTTGACTTTGAAAAAGAAAAAAAAAGAAATAGTAACTAGCAGATTTATATGCTTTCACTAAATAGCTAAAATCATTTTTTTTAAATCGATCTCTCTATGGGAATACTCTACAAAACAAATCCACCGAAACTTTCGTCGATAGATCTCATGAGAACTCCATGCTCTGTACAAGGTAAATCCCACTAGTACTCTGACCAAAAAAATCAGTTGTTATCCATGTTATGCATCCAATATTCGTCATTTTCCCGTAACATATTTGTATTTTCATTTTTCTTTCGATGAGCAAAGTGGGAATTTTTTTTTTTTTATCTTTCTAAAAAAGTAGCAAAAGTCATCACTGACCAAATGGCAAATGACAAATGACAGGAGGGCCAATTCCTGTTACAAGCCCGGTTGTCAACGGAATGCATCAGGACACCATGAAGAAGAACGATATGGAGCTGACAACAACGAATGCGAAACAATGTAGTAACAAACCCTCGACCGTTAAATGTAATCAAAGATGGCTATTACCATTCAAAGCCAGTTTACAACGACTAAGAGTTTGAGAAGCTGTCAAACAAGTAGAACTTAACCTATAATCAGCATGATAAACTGGGTGAAGAACTATCTCCCATTTCATCATATCATAAGACTCGGCTTCGCGGATCTTGCAGAAACCTTTTTATATGACAGACGACATTCGACGTTCCGTCCAAAAGCAAATTATTTGTAAAGCATGGCTACCTTAGTATCGGATTAATAGAGTGCGGGAAGTAAGGAGATGAGTTCTTGCTAGGAGTCTGGAAAGCACCCTAGGAAATGGCCGACCTGGCTCTCGGTTTCATGAGCGAAACCGAGAGAGCTCGACTGCATGTGCATGCTCGGCTCGGTTAGCCTCGTGGTGTAGTCGTTGCCACTGTTGTTCACGTGCGATGTGAGCAAGCTATCCAAGCTTGTCCACTCATTGATGAACTGGACGCCGTCATTGTTGATGTTCTTGCTCCTCCCGTCATCATACTCTTCGAGGGTCGACACGTAGTTGTTAGTCGTTGTTAAGCTCGTCGAGAGAGTTGGGCTATCAAGCTGCGGAAGCTCACTGAGCTGACTGTCCCAGAGAGATTGATGATTCGAGACGGGCTCTTGACAGGGAGCGAATTGGTGCCGCCTGAAAGAGACGGCTTCGCTTGTGTCGGGGAGGAGCGAAGAGGGAGGCCGAGGATTCATGTAGTCTCGTACGTAGTACGCATGATTCCATGCTTCGAACCCTTGTCTTTGGCTGGGGCAGGGCTTCTTGAATGCTCGGCACACGACCCATCCTTCATCCTGTAGTACATTGGGTAAGGTTATGGATCATGAATTGTATCGAGTCTGGCAGAATAAAATTAGATAGGTAACTTTCTAATCTGAAGTTGCACATATGCCATGTGCGTACTCACCGTTAGAATTTATAAGTGGCACAGAAACGTACTTTCGTGAAAGGCGTAAGATGGCTGATGGATGTATTGTTAAAGAACTTAAGGTGGAAGTATTGAATTCTATATATAAATAATTTTCTACACTGTTTTAATGGACATGATAGGCGCCTACAATTAAATCCATTTCGGATAGTTCTAAAGTAGTTTTGATGATAACGTCAATGGCGAAGTAATAGAAACCGCTCTTCTTAATGAAAGAATTGATAACTTGCCTGAGGTGGTGCATGTTCAGAGGTCTGGAGGCGATACTCATGCATGATCCAATCGCTCTTCCTTCCATTAGGAGCACGACCCCGGTAGAAAACCAGGGTCTTCCTCATCCCTATTATCTTGTTCTTCGAGAGCACGGCCTTGTCCCTCCCTGTGGCCTTCCAGAACCCCGCCGTGGTGGCCCGGTTTGTCCGGGTTCCGGTCGGGTACTTCTTGTCCTTATGACTGAAGAAGTACCATTCGTTCTGTTCCTCGTACCCTAGCTTGCACCTCCCTGTACACAGGCGTTGATAAACATAATCACTCCACTCATGCTCATTATAAAAGAGAAGCATCAGGAATCGCATTAGCTTTATGGGAGGTTCTATTTTTCTTGGTTGTTGGCGGTGGCTTTTTGATGCAATTTTTCTCGTGCTTTCGTTGTGCTAGAACCTATCTGAATCGTTTTCCTACCACATCTTTTTGTCCTGTTATGCGGAACATGATTGATCTTTCGTAAAATGTCAGCGGCAAAAAGATGACACTCCACAACTCTATGTGGAATTGCATGAGGCATGATGATTATTGCTAGAATAGCATGCGCTAATTTAGCTAGAGGACATATAATTGGACAGCACTTTCTTACAATTTTTTTTTTCATGTGATAGTTATATCATGCGATATGTTATTGAAAGTCATATGTGTCGCTGCCCTTAGGTTCTACTATCAATCACCTTGTTGAAAAGTAGGATGAAAAATTGAAGTGCATTTTACAGTACCTTCGATGTCCCAAGGTTCCATCTTGTAGAGATCAAGCTCGGCTATGACATCTATATCCATCTTGATGGAGTTGATCTTTCTGCTGAGGTAGTAGCCTACAAGTTCTTCCTCTGTTGGATGGAACCTAAATCCAGGCGGTACGCACGATTCCAACTCCATTGACGATGTTAGGCTGAATTTAAAAGCCATATTTTTCGCTTGATGAGAGATGAAATTGACAATTTTTTATAGGATTATTCACTCATAAATTATATGATAGATGGAGCTAATGACATCAAAAGGTCACATGGAAATTTTCATAGTTCTTACGTAAAGGAGAAAGCCCTCTAAAGGATAAAATTCTTTTAAAACTAAAGTACGTACAACATGATTTTCTCTTATGAATTGCTACATAAAAATTGAAAATATGATCGCATTTTCTATTGGCCAATTACATGTCAAGAACTTGTATGATTTACACTCGATCCTATAAAAAGAACACAAGTTCACATATTATTTTTGTATTGTAATTGATTCTATCTATCACATCGTTTATAAAATGAGTCTATACATGATTTCAATGAACTGTCGTCTCATATTAGATGAAATGCATTGAGAGACGTTAACACATGGGAAAACCACTAAAGAAGATGGAGAAACTAGACGTGATGCCACGGGCCTTGTAAAATTAAAGCTGGCTGTTGTCACTCACTGAATCAGCTATAGATCTCTAGAGAATTGAGCACCCAATACTGAAAAATCATCAATTCAAGAGTCAACTCAAAGGGTCTTTTGGACTAAGCTCTCTCTCTCTCTCTCTCTCCCCGTTGATGTTCTTTCCGTTCCAAGTTCTCATCAAATTATCAACAGAAAACAAGACTGGTTTCCTGGGATTCTCGTTCTCAGCTTCAGTTGGAAGCTGAGCATAGGCATCAGGAAATTGGTGAAGACAAAACAATGATGGAGGCACGTTTATTTGTGGTCCTGTAGGATAGATAAGTATCGGGCAAGTATAATATGGCTTATATGAATGAATGGCAGACCAGGACTGGGATCCACCAGAAGGCATGACAAGACCTTATCCTAAAAGCCAGAGAAACTGTTGCCTAACAGCCTCTGGGTGCATGTACCTTTTGCAAACTATGTAAGCGTGTGATTTCTATTACATCTAATGTTGGGAAACCAACAAAAAAAAAAGTGGCCGCAAAGGTTGACCTTTTTCTGCCACGAAAGGGCATGTGTGCTGTAGTTGATGTTGTGTGTTTTCTTTGAGTGCAGTGCACTCCGAGTGCTTAGAGCCTAGAGACGTACTTTTCCTCACCTACCATATACATAGATCCTTATACACCTTTTCATTACTCCATATGTAGTATTAAATTACTCAAGCACCTAACACCTCCGCGTATCCTTTCCTTTGCTCGTAAATTCATTTACTTTTTAGAATCTTTTTGATATAACAGCAACAATGAACCCTTCCGTTTGAATCGCTGGAATGGGTTGAAGGAAGCTCGGTGGAGCTCAACAATGAACAATCATAACACAAAACCATTGCTATTATGATGTGGGGCATGCATATGTATTCAGGAGACTTAAAGAGGGTATAATCTAGGGTTTGCATGAATAAACGTTTTCCAGAAGAGTCGAATTCAGCCAGTTCATTGCACAAACGGATCAAGCACCAAAAACGAACGAAATGAAACATCTAAGGAATTGCGGTGCAACAGCAACACCCCCACTTCAGGACCGGTGTTGAACTCTTGACGGATCTCGAAACTCTGTTGTTTCTTTCTGGAAAGAAAAAATAAAAAAATGGAAACATGTGCAGCCAGCAACCAATGCAAATGCAGCAAGAGATTTTTGGCACTCACAGTGGGATGTGGTCGTTTCAGTTTGTGTTCTTTCGTCCTTGGGGAGTCGAAGAACTCGTGGAGATAGAACTCGTGGAGATAGAAGGCTTTTGTGCTTTCGGATAATATGCTGTTGGCACAAAAGGACGAGGGAGCGGATGCGTATATATATATGTGTGTGTACAGGGAAGGGTGATAGGAGAGATGGAGAGGGGGAATTGATTGCGCGTGGGGTTGGCTGATCAAAACATTGCAATCAAAAGGTGTTTGTTTGGACGGCGGGACACCGAGTTTTTCACGCCACCTCCCACCGTTATAGTGTGTTCTAAGATTTTATTTTCCACTGCATCACTCCCCCTTTAAGAAAACAAAGAAGGAAAGAAAAGACAAGTTGGTTGGCTTTGCTTTGGCCTCTGTGGATTATTACAGGAACGCAAGACACATTGTAAATGCTGGATCGAGCACCCAACAATCCAGCGCCTCCCCCCCCCCCCCCTCCCTCTCTTTCTTCTCTGTCTGTCTGTCTGGTGCGCCGCCCTTTGGCATTCCAGACCACACATCGGCCGCCACGTGGATTCCAGGTCCGAGTTCGCAGGTTGTGCTTCCGTCGTGCGCTGTAAAAGAGAAGCGTCTCGGTGAGTCGGACGTTTCCCTCGCTGGTCGCATCGGAACGAGAGATCTTGAGGCGTCCAGGTAGAGACAAGAAAGCCAATCACCTCACATCGGCTTCGAGGTTGATCTCCCGTCCTGTCTCTTTGTATTGTGTATTAAGGAATAGAGATAACTCAACACGGTACGGATTGAATAATAAACTTTGTCTTCGCCCAACATGAGAATTCGAGGACCGCAGGCGTTGGGTTCTTTGTTTTTTTCTCTAATAAAAGCCCGACCTTCGGCCTCGCCACACAGAAACTCTACTTGAATTTAGGTAAATTAGCATAATACAATCAAAGCCGTTGATCATGTGAGATTCACATGAATGAGTGACTCTTTGACTCGTGAGAAATGTTCAGGAATGAATAGGTTGCCTTGCGCTTCTCCAAGTGAGACATGGGATGGACGTGAGGGAGCTCTAGTGCTTCATCCCACACAGCAAAAGTGGGAATGCGATCCGTAACCCGACCCTGTCCGATGTCCAATATCCACTGCTAGGGAGGAGAGCCGAGGATGTGAATCCATATCTATCGCGTCCAGGCATGTGAGACATCGACAGGCCATAGAAAAATGATGGGCTTAAATGCATGCTCGCAAAGAGAATTGTTCTTGTAAGTCTGTTTACATGTGCTTAAAGTGCATGTGATTTTACAGCACAGGCTAGTGGTCGGGGCTTGTCTATTGCAGTCCATAATTCGCACTAAAAATGTTTCTTCAAAAGCTTTGGATACAGAAAAGGTTCGGTTGCGTAAGAGCCTAATTTTGGTCCCTGAAATTGTACATTTCATCCAACCATAGTCTTTGAACTTTTGACTCGATCATTTACCAAAAGAGAACGAATAAAAAGAGGGTTGATTATTTCAACAGAGAAACTACAACCTAGCGATGCCAAAGGCTTTTTTGACCTAGGACATGTCTTTTGCTGTTTCCGGGGCTATGTCATAGATATGTGCATGCGGTCGGTAGTTAGCTTTTTTGACCCTGGGAAAAATGCGATCCCCAACCCCCATCGCTGCTTTAGTGCTTTATAGTTCAAGATGATCTTTCATCAAATCGAAAAGATTCATCACTAATTGCTAGACGACGAAAACAATGCTTGGAAAGTCTTTGAGAAATATCTTTGTTCCCCTACCAGAACTTATTTACTTTACGCCATGGTTCATCTTGCAGGTAATTCAATGTAAGGAGAATGCAATGCACCGATGCAGTCACAAGGCGGACGATCTTAAGGGGTCCCAGTCCCACCTCATCAATGACCATGGATAATTAATTAATATTAGCGGAAATTGAGGGAATCATCACGATCTCATGCCAAATCTACCGACTTCCCCTTTTCTTACATTATCTTATTGCGTCCTTGATGACCCATCTAGGTTTCTAGACCACTCATCGAACATAGAATTGGACGTTGGAGCTGGCTTCCTGGTCGAATAAAAGCTGCCTTACAGAGGTGCGCTTTGGGGTCACCATAACCTTTTTATATCGTTCATTAACGAAACAACAAACCCAAGAACAACATAGAACAATACCATGTAATGGATTGGAGACTACATAAGCCAAAAAGTAAAGGTAGAGAGAGAGAGACAGACAGACAGACAGATAGAGGGAAGGAGGGAGAGGTTTGTGGGTAAAGCAAGGGTGGGTCGCGTGTAAAAAGGGGTTGCCTAGGATCTTGTGCGGAGATTCTGCCATCAAACTGAAGTTTGAAAGCGACCCCGTGCTCTTCTCTTCTCTTCCTCCTTCTGCTTCTCCTTCCTTCCTTGAAAGCTGAAAAGTGCGATTTGTTTATTCCTCACCCCTTTCCGTTTGGGACATTCTCTTCAGATGGAGGACACAAATGATGTTACCCATCTCCTGTCCCGACCTGACCCGACCCCTAGGGCACTTTCTCCTCGGGCAATTATCCAAATCTAGGGCCATATATTACAGTATTCTGCTTTTGACTTATGTTTTACGTACCTATGATTATGTACTAATTCCACTTCTCACTGTAATTGCCAAGTTATACCCGGTAAGAAAAGACATAGACTCGAACTTGGGAGGATCGCGGTTGCGGCATTAACTAGATGACGTGTGTTAAATATGCTTGAGTTTACTTGATGCTTGTTAAATGGACGACATTGCGTTGAGAATCGAGAGCTTCTTCGTACACCGGCCGGGACCCTCTCGAAAGGATTGGATTCAGTAGAGAGACAGAGAGTTGCCCCGGCCATGTTCTTTTGGCACAAAGCATGATTAATGGGGCATAGAATCGAATCCACTCAAATGTTGGCAGCCGCACTGGCTCGCTTCCCTATTCACATTTGACGGGTTGAGGTATTTCCGGCTCTTCTTTCGATTTCTTCCCCTTGATGAATCTGTTACGTCTCTCGGTGAGACCAGGTGCTTGGTTATGGCTGTGAAATTGTTGTGAGAACAGTCAAGTTTGGATCTGTCCATGTCCACCGCATAAGGGTGAGGAATGTAAAGATGCATACAACTTGATTATTATTCAAATGAAAGGTTTTTTAATTCACATGTAAAGTTAGTCAGAGCACATATCAATTGAGCAAATGATCTCTTGCATTACGTCAACTCATGTCAATCGATAAACTTAAATATTTTCTCGTACGATCAGGATAAAAGTATATATACGTAAGTGATATGATATTCCTTTTTCAAATTCATTGCTTCCTCCCATGATAACATCCCTCAATTATTTCCTCCTTCTCTTCGTTTTTCTTCTTCGCTTCAGCTTTTTGTGATTACCGAAAGAAGGGTAGGAGGGCAGCATATAGAATTTTCTATGGACCGTCAAAATAAGAGTATATAAGGTCACCATCGTGGACCTAATGGCCGGTTAGTGACATGTTCATGTAATGGCTGGACGGTACCATGGATTTGATATGGCTCCGAAATGAATATGTTGCTGACTTCTCTTCTCCTTTCACAGCCATCATTGCTGTGATAATTGCCTCCCCATCCCGCATGTGAGCCACTAATCTCTCACGAAACTCATGCTGCGGACCAAAACCACATTCTCTCACGTTGACAAGGAACTCTCCACATGGATTCAACTTGATTAAGTGCCAAAAATAGGATTAAACTATTTTATTCCTATTGATTAATCGATCTCGAAATTTCTTCTCACCATGACTATAGAATATCATGAGTTTGGTACAGGATCAAACCGAAGGACCGCTCGATTCGGTCCACTCCAATCTACCAAACCGAACCCGATTGAATCAAATTGAGCTTACCCTGTGGTGTGAACATGGTCCTTGGTCATTTGCCATTCAGATATCAAACCCCCCACCAAAGGAACATCCCATAAAAACGGTGGTGGAGGGAAGAGAGGTAGGGTATGCCTCAGCGACACCATAGATCGCCCTCATCATAATGAATAAAAAACCAAAAAAGAGGAAGAAAGCGTTAAGGTTGCTTTAATTAGCAAATAGACGAATCCAAGAGAGGGACAGTGTAGATCACGTAAGTGGGGGTTATCTGGGGCGGTTTGTGGGACTGCCTTGAGAGAGAGAGAGAGAGAGAGAGAGAGAGAGAGAGAGAGAGATTGTGTTCTAACTTAACTTGATAGAGACTTCAGAAACCTTCTAGAGAGGAAGGAAAAGATTGGGGAGGCTTGCAAACAAGAGGCTTTGATAATGACTCGTCTCCTCACACGCCTCGACATGTCTCTCCCCCTCTCTCGTCTCCTTTGTTTCTCCTCGCACATCACATCGAGGGATCAATCATTGTCCTCGGAGCCTTATTCGGTTTCTGTCTTCGATTATCCTGGTTTAGGAGTTATTAGTGAGAAGACAATCTATATCTTTTTGGGTGGTTTGCCCAAGCATAACATGGGATGTCCTCGTTATCTTTGTCCTCTTTTGGCTTGCCTAAACAGCCATTACGTATATCTAAAGTATCGCAAGAGAAAACAGCAAGGAATTAATTACCATTTTTGGTACCTCCCTCCTGAATTATATAGCAAAACCCTTGTGTAGCTTTCCTTGTCACATCATATAAGCATGTTTTCTTTAATGGACTGGAATCCTCTAAAGTTAAGGGATGAGTATATTACATCATCATTTATGTTGCTAAAGAATTGATACGTTACCACAATTAGATTTGAATGACTCACCTTTGTTTTGATTTTTCTTTTGTTTCTTTTTTTTTTTTTTTTCACCATTCTCCACTTTTTCCACTACGTCTATCTCACCTTTCTGAACCATGTGACCCACCGCCTGTTGCGACTGGTGCCACCACTCCTTCATCACCCCCTCCAAAAAGAATGGAGGTGTGACAACATGAAGGCGGGGGAATAACCTATGTGGACCTATGCCTGATGTCTTTAAACTCGGGCTTGGCCTTGATGGATCCGAGCAAACTTGGCCCCAACCTAGGGTTGTTATTTAAGGCCCGAGAACAAGTATTGGGGTTCCTGTGCCCATATATAGAGTTTTTGGTTTAAGTGCACCAATATTTAGTCATATTTTGTAAACTAATTTTTGATTTTTTAAAGAGGAAATTATTTTCCTGAATTTAATCGTAGATTATCCATTGACTAGAAAAATCATTCTCGTCAACTTATTTTCCTAAACGATTCAAATGCAAGAAAATGTGGAAAATATTTTTTTCAAAACAAACGGAGCCTCAATCTAAGGGTGATATAATTGCATTGAGGGAAGGTGAATCATGCCAAATATTTGTTTTCTACGGAACAAATGGAATCTTAAATTTGGGTTTGGGCTATGGTTTACTGAGTGAATTCTCTCCAAATATAAGGCCATTTTCGTCTTTTAGACGTCATTGCATCCCTTCATCTTCGAAGGTCTTAAACTCTCGATCCCTATTGGAGACTATGGGCCATTTGGTTCGGCTTTGGGGAAATGCCCTTGGAAGAATGCAAATACCTTTAAGGTAAAGGGGTTTTCTAAAATGCTAAATTGTTTAGTAAACTATAACTAAAAAGTGCTTTAGGGAAATGCAAAACTATTTGATAAACATATATTTGAAAAGCCCTTTAGTGTGACCAAATTAAGTTTTTTAATTTTAGTATTTTTAAAATTACAAAAAAGAAAACAATGACTATATAACCTTTTACATTTTCATGTTGAGAGTAATGTAAAAGATATATATTAGTAAATTTATTGAAAAATTTATATTAAAAGAATTTAATTATAGATTAGACGTAAAGCTCAACTTTTGGCCTAAGGTTCTTTTAGGTTTTTTTTTCAACTTTGAATTTTTTTTAATTATTGTAGTATTAATCATCTTCGTTAATTAATGATCATTCTAGTGTATTGATAAAAAGTTGGGCTATTGATTGTCAAAAGATAAAAATGTCAAAAAAAAAAAAGAAGGTGAACCCAACATTTGCAAAGGGTTTTTATTATTTTTTAAAAAATAAAAATAAAATCCGATGAAACTCTGTCGCCGATCAACGACGGTTGGGAGTGTGGGGAAGATGATCGGTTTAAAAAGAAAAAGAAAAAAAAGAAGTCAACGGATGAATAGTAAATATGGACTTGTACTTCAAAGGCCAGCATTTGGTCAAGGACACCTCTAAATGTTGAACCAAACACCTAAATTTTTTCTCAAGGGGTTTTCTGGGTTGAAAGCTCCTTGGGAATGCTGAACTAAACCGGGCCTACATGCGGTTTGTTTTGGGGGTCGAGGGAAGGAGAGTTATCCTCTTTGGGCTTTTGAAAAGGGATATGGTTTTGGGCTTTCGTGGAGGTCTGTGTTGGGTGGGTATATTTGGTGAAAACGGGCCCCAGAAAATCAGTTTGGGCCGGGGGGACCATTCGGGGCTTTCGGGCTTCGGCGCGGAGTTTGGACCTTCCCATGCACGTCGTGTCTCCGTCGTCATCGGACAAACCGAGCGAGACCAGATGCGGGCGAAAACGTCCATCGCTGTCCAGAGCGTGTGCAGTCTCCGCATGACGGTGTGAAGCTTTTCTAGGTCCGACCCGTGTGAGCGGCGCACCGCACTCAGCCGGATAGGGTTCCGAAAAGGACGGGCGAGAGAGACATTCACGATCGCCATTGAAGCTTTGTCCCAGTTGGTGATTCGGTGAACCAGCTAAGCGAAAAGCACTGGGACGATATGACTTTGAGACAAGTTCACGAGCTGTGTTTTGGCGGAGGGACCAGTCGCGCATGCAGACGCCCACCGGCCAATCCAAAGAATCATCACAGCTGGTCTAGCTCACCTAAAGCGAAACGACAACGGAGATGAGTGAAAGATAAAAGCGAGAAGCTTCCAAAAAGCTTTGTCCATTTTCTCTCCGTGCACTCATCCTCCTCAACTTTTTGCGATTTTTCCCTTGCGACATACGTCGTGCGTTCGCATGTGATTCTCTGCCGAGGACAAGGACTCGAAGCCCCCATATAAAACCGCCCCCGTCGCGACTTGGCGTTGAGGCGTCTCTCCACACCGCAGATCCTCTCCTTTTGGTTTACAAGATGAAGATGAAGCTCTTTCTTCTTTTTGTAGCCGCCATCCTTTTGTTCCAGGTACGTTCTCACTGTGGCTCTTGCACCTTCCCAGGAATTGTTCTCCGATGAAGAACGTGCTATCATTAGTCTAATTGACCAACGTCTCTGTTATTTTGATGATGTTGCTTGTTTCATCAAGACTTCAACATGTCCCCAATTTATCGACTCTGATATTTTGGTGTCTGCGTTATGTACTTGTTCTAGGCTTTTGCGGAGGCTTCGTCGGCAACTGATGCCAGCCGCACTGTCGCTAGCGTGAGTTCAATCACTGCTTCTTACTCCGTTCGTATATGTTTCTTCTCATCCTTTCCAATAATTAAGAAGAGATTTTGTTTTTGTTGTTCTGCAGCAACCATACAATGTACTTGTTCCGGGTTTTTGCCAGTATATTTTCGTATAAATCAAACCTTTTTTGATATTTGAAGATCAAAATGTAAAGTGAGGCCAGAAAGAAAAGAGGATTAAAAACTCAGATGAAGCTCATTCCAAATATACCATCTCTAATTTTAGTGTCAGGTACTTCCAAAGCAAATTTAAATATTCTTTCCTTGGCATGATTAGCTAGAACGTAGATACTTAATCTCTGAACGAAATCCGAATTCAACAATGGTTTTCTCAGACAATTTTGTACGTGCGATTATCTTATTCTCTTTCACGAAAGATGAAAAAACGAAAAGACAAAATGGCTTGACGGCATGTCTTTTGCTTCGACCGCCCTTTTGCAGATGAACGGAGGAGGGAGTGAAAGTACCAACATCGACAAACGACATCAACATCATCCTCGCAAGATCAGTAAGTTTGATGGCACCAACAAACCCGACACCATTACTTGGAAGATGCTGTATACAGATGATGATGTATCGATGCGTGCATAACCACAGAAAACGATAAGGAGCAACTGTATATGCTTGTATATGCTGCATTAATAGCATATACATAGCTATAAAAATTAGGAGCATTTCATACACGGTGTTTCTGTAAGGAACACCGTCAATGGAAGGTTTTGTTTTTGCAAGCGGCCTTAAGATCATAGCATGTTTATACTTAATTCATAACCATGATAACGTGCATGGTACACAAGTCATAACTGAGACCACCATTTGGGGAAGTAAGACTTTCCAAATGTTAGTAAGCCGCAATGAAACCGTCTATAGGTCCTTCATGTGTAGTACGTACATCAGCACTTGCGCAATTTGATTGCCGGTTTCATGATGTCTTCACACAGACTGCAGCTACGCGTGCGCGAGGAGATGCAGCAAGTCGTCACGCAAGAATGTGTGCCACAGAGCGTGCAAGACATGCTGCGCGAGGTGCCACTGCGTGCCGCCCGGGACCTATGGCAACAAGAACGCCTGCCCGTGCTATGCGAGGCTCAAGACCCACGGAAACAGACCCAAATGCCCTTGAGATAGCCGCTCTCGACGTGTTTGTTCTTGGCTCTACCCAATTTAATATACGTGCTGTGTAATAATGTGAGTTGAGCTCTCCCTGATTTGTAGAGTGCTTTTGTCTTGCTGTGAATTGTCTTCTATTTGATTGATGATGCCATCAATAATCAAAATCGTCCTTCTTTTTATTCCTTGTGCTGTACCATATGGCCCATTGATGCTTCCCCCGGTTTAGAAACATGTTTTACATATATATTGATGAGATTACTCAGATTTCCCTCAATTTTTCATATTTATCGTGATAGTGCGTATACCTCATTTGATTGTAGCATGTCATTCTCGTTTTCAGTCAATACTAATATCCTTCTCTCGACGTCGGTTCTCAACATCATTTGCTGATGATGACGTCGGCATCCTCATCATGCAGCCACGCCGACGTGTTGTCGCATAATCTGTACCACAGCCATGTCAACCTATTATCTAGCAGGCCACCACGCGGATATGTCAACTTATTGTCTCGTAGCTTGCACATATCAGCCGTTTCTGTCGCGAATTGGATTTTCCATACAATTTGAACCTCAACTGAAAAATAGTTTAACCTAACCTCTACTTTCATCGCGCACTTTGATCCCATCATCAAAGAGATCTTCGGAAATGTTAATATGAAGGCTGCAAAACTCCGAACTCGGCCAATGTGTAAAATATTTTAGGGTAAATCTCAGCTCAGTAGATGAACTCCTTGAGTTTAAGTAGGAGATTGTTTCACAACCCGACCCAAGAGCACAATACCGCAATAACAACCAACAAGTTATTAGAGATCACTCATAGAAATTATTGTAATTTAAGAAATGTCCTTCATCATTTGGCTATAGTACAATATATATATCAAACTTATTCTTTAATCAATTTTGTATTCATAATGGAATGTTTCAATACACGAGAAGTCCTAGATGTATCATACATGATTTAAGTACTTGTAATCAATCCAAATATAACATATTAAACATTTCATCTTAAATGAGCATGCATCATAGCATAAATTCATAAATAGGTCAAAAGACATATCTTCAACCACATTCAAAAATTTTACTAGAGACAAAATTACCATGCTCTTGATAAATAATAATTATTAAAATTAAATATGAGGGCCCCTCCTGATTTAAGACTAGTGCTTGCCTTCTTTTTTTTTTTTTCTCTTTTTTTTTTTGGTTTTTTCCTTTCTTTTTCACTTGAAACAAAATTTGTTTACTTCTTCTCTGAAAAATAGTTTATTTGGCGGATAGTTAATTGATATTTGTATATTTCTTTTTTTTATTGGGAAGATATTATTAAAAATATAACTTAAGCACAAGTGAGAGGAGGATAATCTTTAAGTAAAATTAAGAATGGGTACAAGGGATAGTATAGTCAATTTAATGTAATAGAGGGGTGTTAAGAGCTCGGGGCGGGAATTGGGCGAGCCTTAAAAAAAAAAAAACACCTTACTTATTTTTCCTTTTATTTCTCTTTATTTCATTGCCACTCACGCACGCCTGGATAAAATTTGTGTCCATCTTTATCCTGGCTATATCTTTCCCAATAATCTATCTTTGGCTATTTTAATCTCTGTTCGCAGTACATACTACCAAAATTGGGCGAATGCGATGAGTATAAATCACTGGGCATCTCTTCATCGTTTCATGTACTTCTCCTTTAGCTTACTTCAACGTTTTACGCTCTTGGTCTCTCTTTGCCATGGCTATTTATGTGACAATTCAAATCGGGACAATATGGAAGGACGGACTAAGATTGCCTCAACAGTAAGCGGATGAGGAGAGTGTGATGGCCGGAGCGGCGGTGCGCGAGGAGGAGGGATGGTGGTGCATCCATGCCTCGGTCTTCGGACATGCGCAAAGAAGGGGTCCCTCTCTTGTTCTACATCGCCTAGGGAGGGAGTCATGAGCTAGCTTATAAGGCAATGGGCCCTCTAACTGTACATACGCGTTTTCTTAGGGTAGTATGGGTTGCCCTAAGAGAAACAAAACCACGAGAACTTAGTAGTTTCTGCCATAGACAGCAATTGGTATGATGCACGTGCAACTTTTTACGGTGACATGGGGGGTCGAGAAACCATGGGTAAGTAAAATCTCTTAGCAAAGAGAAGAGCCTCGCCCTAATCTTATTATCCTTTCTTGCACTCTCTCCCGGGGATCTATATACAGATGTACAATTAGGCTATTTCATGATGTTTATTGTTTTGTTTCTCCTTCATGGTCATTACTTGCAGGGGAGCTTGTGGATATGGAGATCTTCACAGACAAGGATATGGACTACATAGCGCAGCACTGAGCACAGCTCTTTTCAATGACAGACTTAGGGGTGCATAACAAATCAGAATTTCTGTTCCAGAAACAATTTTTCTATTCCAGACTTGTTTCTAGAATAGAAATCCGTTTGATAAACCTATTCTATTTTTATATTTCTGAAATAGATTCTTGTTCAAGAAATAGGTTTGGAATTGAAATTAGAAGTAGAAATTTTCCACTTCTCTATTTCTGGAACATAAATGAGAAATAAAAATTCTTCTTAACGTTCGTCAATCGGTCCTTCATCTGTCTCTGTCGACCACCATCCATCAGCCGTCGGCCACCACCGTCGATCGTCGATCGCCGGCCACCACCGTCGATCGTCGATCGCCGGCCGCCACCGTCGATCGCCGGCCATTGTTGTCGCCACCGCCGATCGCCGACCGCTACCACTAGTCGTCGGTCCACCGCTGTCCGAAAAGAAAAATTTTTGTGTCGTTATCAAACAGTTATTTTTGCATAGAAACTCTTTTAGAAATAGTAATAGAAAAATATACTTCTCTTCCATAACCTATTTCTGGAATAGAATGATTATCATTCACCCCCTTAGTTGCGGTGCTTGTTTCGAGATCTATTGTCATGACTCGAAATGGTGCACACTGAACCTCGGTCCAATCTTAGTCACTGGAACAAACCTCTACCCTCCGAACTACAGTAAGACGCGTGACATATGGTGCAACCCTCCGCAAAAGCATTTCGACCTTGCTATGTCCACGTTCACGAAGATCGCAAACTTTAAGGCCGGAGTCATCCCCGTTCGCTATCGCCGTATCTTGTGTCCCAAGCAAGGAGGAGTCAAGTTCATGATTAAAGGAAATCCGCACTTTACCCTTGTGTTAGTCTACAACGTGGGTGGTGCCGGCGACGTGCACGCCATGAAGATCAAGGGCTCAAACACACCATGGATTGCAATGACTCGTAACTGGGGGCAAAATTGGCAGACTGATACTGTTTTAATGGGCCAAAGCTTGTCATTCCAAGTCACTTTAAGTGACGGGACCACGTTAGAATTTGATAATGTGACACCTGCCGGGTGGCAATTTGCGCAGACATATGATGGGGGAAGGAATTTCTAGTTTGTACCATTTTTCATTCACGTGCTTGTATTTTGTTGTTTATAGGGATTGGAGAGTTAATTTCAAGTTCATTTTTGCAGTTGTAAGAAAGTTGTGAAATCCATCGTCTCCATTTTCACTTTCCATTGTCTATCTATAAATCTTACTGGCATTTAAACACCTTCATTTTGATTTCGATTGATTTATTATCGGAAAGTTCACGGTATACACATGTTTTTTCAAAGTCGTGCATCAATGAAAAAATTGTTTGAGATATATGTTTTCTACCATTATCATTATTTTTATCACACGACAACTATGCTAAAAAAAAAAAAAAAAAAGACGATCTCATGATTAATATGATTGGACGAGGGAAAATTGGTTTAGAATGCACAGAACTCATTTTTTTCCCCTTTAGCTTGTAAAGCTAATTTTTCTAAGTCAAATCCTTGGCTAGAGTTTAGGAAAAATTATGACTCTCAACCTTTATTTATTTCAAGAAAAATATTTTTCTAAAACTATTTTCCTCATTTTTTGCCGTTTGGATTTTCCTAGTCAAAGGAAAACATATGCACAACTTAGAATTTTTTTTTCTTCAAAAAATTGTAAATCATTTTCAAAATATGACTAGATATCAAATCTTACAACGAAAACTCTAATATCCCAATGCTCATTCCCAAGTCTCTAGCATTCATGACTGGGTCCCCGGCATGGCACCTGGGCTCAAGTCCATTAAGATTGGGCCCACAACCCAAGTGCTTGTGGTTAGGTCTCTAGCACCCATACCTATCTCCATCTTGGTCAGGCTTAGGACCCCAATATCAATACTTGGGTGTCCAACACCCAAGCCCAAGTCCATTAAGGCCCCAATGCCCATGATCAATGCCTTAATGCTCGAGCCTAGTTCCACAAAGGCCAAGCACAAGACCTTGATGCTCATGGCTGAATTCCTCATGCCTTGGTCCACAAAAACAATGCTCGAGTCCTCGATGTCTGTGCTTGAATCCCACGCACTTGTGCTTGAATCATTGAGGGTCGGCATCGGACCGCCATGGTTGAGCCTGAGTGTCCGATACCCATGCCCAGGTTCCTAACACCCATGCCTAGGTCTATAGAGGCCAAGCCTAGGACCCCAATGCCCATACTTGGATCCCCCACACCCAAGCCCTAGTCCAACAAGGCCATGGCTTGAGTTCATTGAGATCAAACTTGGGACCTTGGTGCTCATAGCTGGGTCCTCGATCCTTAGGCTTAGGTCCACAAAGGCTTGGCCTAGGATCCTCATGCCTATGCTTGGATTCCTCACGCCTATGCTTGGATTCCTCACGCCCAAGCTTGAGGCCTAGATCCATTAAGGCCAAGCTTAGGACTCCATGGCTATAGTCAGGTCTTTGGTGCCCAAGGCCTTGGTAGCGCTCGTGTAAGGGCCCATGTTGATCGATGCATGACCTTAGTGCTAACGATTAGCAATCCTGGCTTTGGCCTTGATGGATTTGATTCCAAATGCTAAGGACATGAGCCTAGTCGTCAGAGACCTAGGCACAGGTAGTTCCCAGGCCAACCTTGTTGGATGAAAAATGAAGTGTTGGGGACCCAAGCTCGATCATTGGAAACTTGGGTCAACGGGTCTCGAGCTCGACCTTTGTGGACCTAAGTCCATGTGCCGAGGAGCTGAGCACGAACACTAAGACCGAGGCAAAAGAAGTTGTGCACGGGCATCGAGTTCTTAGTTTTGGCTTCTATGGACATCAGATTGATGCTTGTGCTTTTGCTTGAGACCTAAGTGCACTTTCTTGAGTGCCAAGGTTGAGATCATCGAAGCTGGACCCGGGATCTTGATGCCTTTGCCTAATCCCCGATTGCCTGTGCGTAGGTCACTAGTGCTCATAAATTATATGCGTATTTTGGAAAATCAAATCAGATTTCATTTCTAAACTATAGGAAATATTTTTCAATTCTTTTTCAGATTTTAGCCAAGTAACTTATTTTCTTAGAAAATGATTTTTTGGAAAACATTTTCCAGACGTGTAACTTTTTCAGTAAAACAAATGGAGTCTTAGATTAAGAGTGTGTCCAGATGGAGATGTAGACCATGATATGAGATGGGCTCAAACTACTTGCATCCTTAAAAGTGTACTCATTTTTTGAGTGTTACAAAGTATGAAAACCGCATAGTTTGACTAGTGATTTATCTTAAGCTAAGTTTGTTTTGCAAAAAATGAAACATACGTGAAAAACATCAATTTTTTTTTTTTTTTTTGGTTTAAATTTGAAAATGAACTAGAAAATATTTTCCCCTTTTTTGATATGGAAAATCTTATTTGATTTTCCTTAAAAAATTACCAAAATATTTGAATTTTTAAAATAATTTTCTTTCTTTTTCTCTTTTTCTTTCTTTCCTCGGCCGTCGGCCGAATTTAATTTAGCAACAATAAACTGTTCTATCGGTAATTTGTTTTCCATGAAACAAATGGAGCTTTAGTTTTACCGTTTATTTATGGCGTGTTGGGTAACGTTTTTGTTTCTAGGGATAGTTTCTTTTAAAAAACACTAATTTTTATTTATTTATTTATATTTCCAAAAATAATTTATAAGTATTTTAAGACGTTTCGTAATTATATGAAATTTCTATTTCCAAAACAAAAATATATTTGATACGACCTTAAATATTTTTGCGACTTAAAGTTTCTTTTAATTTATTAATAATTTTATTTCTTTTTTCTTTTTTCTTTTTCTTCTCCTTCCTCTAACCAGTTGCCAGCTTTAGCCATGGCCAACTGAAACCAGCCAAACGAGGGCCAACGAGGTCCCCTCGAGCCTTGCCTTGGCTCGGCGAGGCAACATCGCCTAAACATTGGTGAGGCTCAACCTTGCCTGGCCACCGCGAGGTCGGCCTCGCCAACCCAAGCAACGCCAACCTAGGCAATGCCAACCTCACAGTGGTTGAGCGAGGTCGAGCCTCACCATGGTCGAGTGAGACTCGGCCATGGCGAGGCTCAAGGGTGCCTCACCTAGCCACGGTGAGGCTTTGGGGGGCCTTGCTGGTCTCTGGTGAGCTTGAGTCGACCTTGCTGGGGGTTGGTGAAGTCGCCGGGCCTCGTTTGGGTAGTTGCCGACCATCGCCGAGGTTAGCAACCGACTGGGGGAAGAAGAAAGGAAGAGAAAATGAAAGAAAAGAAAGGGATGAAAGGAAGATAAAAGAAAAACTTGTTTCTCGAATTGTTTTTAGGAACAAGAAACAATTTTATTTTTGTTTCTTGTTTCTGTTTTAAATCTATTCCCAGGAACAAAAAAATTTACCAAACGTGTTTCATTCTAATTCTATTCCGTTGAACAAAAGAACAGAAATAAGTGTTCTCTAGAGTGTTTCGAACAGCACCTTGCTTGTAGGAGATGTTGCGGTTTAGGTAGACATTCGTATGCAAATCACCGTGATTATTTCATGTCGATAGAGGTTTCTATAGCCAAGAAAAGCAAGACAAAAGGAAAAATGAAAGGGATCGTTTATGCAATTTGATCCTCCGACTCTTCTTTGCGTAATCAAGTTCACTGACATTTTGGATATATGCAACTTTGTCCTCTAAGGTTTATTTTATGCAGTCGAATTCTGTAACTTCATTGATTTATGCAATCAAGTGTTCTGTTTACAGACTGTGATTAACACTATTAATTCAAGAGTTAATTTTTTCTTGCTTTTCTCATTTGTTTTTTTTTTTTTTGCTTATTTAGTGACAAATTAGCATCACGTGCCATTTTCTGTTTTATAAACATGCCTTGTTCTATATTAGTTTGATGGCATAGTAAGACTGGTTGATTGAGGATTTAAGTGCACAAATTCAGAAAGTTAGAGAATTTAATTGCATGTAACAAAACTTATTAGACCGAATTGCACAAATGTGAAAAATTAGAAGACTTATCACATGAATTAACTCCGAAACTTAAAAGGATTAAATCTACACAAAACAAAAAAAGAAAAAAGAAAAAAGAGAGAGATAAAAATAAAAAACTTTGTCTTCTGAGCAAGTGGGCGTCGGTATATCACCTTACTAGTTCTCATCTCCTATCGTTTTACCCTTTTCGAACACGGTGACGCGGTTAGCCAAAACGCATGCCGTTTTCTATCAATACACAGATCGTCTCGTTCTAAAACAACGTCCTTTTGCACTACCAAAACAAACCTATATTTACGAAAGCTGCAAACTCCATCAAGGGTTTCGACAAACCAAATATCTGTATGACTATCGCATGATCTTTCCTGTACTAACCAAAATTTGTCAAAAGCCAGTATGAGATTTCAATATCATCGTACCGATATTCTTTTGAATTTCCATTTGCATTGAAGCAAGTCAACTAAGGGTCTATTCGTTTCGCGAAAAATAAGTCATTTCTAGAAAATATTTTCCCAGAAGTCATTTTTCAGGAAAATGACAATATTTTCTGGTATTTGATTAAAAACTGAAAAATGTTTTGGAAAACATTTTCCAATGTTCAATAAAGAAAATATTTTCTAAGACTTCACTACCTAGTAATACATCACTTACCTATAAATCCATCAAATATGAACTTGCCTTTAAATCCAGGAAAACTTGCTTCATATATTTGTTATCTTATTGTCGTCAAATGCTCATCTACCCTAAAAAAATGGTCGTATGCATTTTAAAAAGAAATAAAGGAGAAAAGAAGCAAAGCATGCATATCCTAATGAGAATGTTTTAGTTGAGTGGCCAGTTCTCCCCTACGCCTTTTGTGTTTCAAAAAAAAAAAAAAAAGAAGCAAAGCATGCAGAGCTTTTTGCTTGAGCAATGTACAACTAGAGTAAATAAAGAAAATGATAAACAAGAGTGCTGAGTGTGAGCTTGAGATCGACGAGCTCGAGGTTTGCCTGGCAACGGCTAATGACTAGCTAAGAAAGAAGAAGAAGAAATGGGAGGAGGAAGTGAGGATTTGTAGAGATGTGAGATAAGAGAGATCAAGAAAGAAAAATATTTTCCACATTTTTCGACCAAAAAAAAATGGAGAACATTTTCCCTTAATTTAGAAATTTTTTTTTCCTTTCATGGAAAATATTTTCCCAAAGGAATTCATTTTCTAGGAAACAAACGCCGGAAAATCCGAAAAATGTTTTCTCGGAAATTATTTTCCGCAAAACGAATGAAGCCTAAATATAATTTATGTCTAGATTTGTCAGGCTATTATCTTCCCTAATAATCCATCTTTGGCAAGTTTTGTCTCTGTTTCCTTTTGAAGTCCACAATCCAAAATTGGGCGAATGCGACGAGTACAAATCACTGGCCATCTCTCCATTGTCTGATGCTCTCCTCCTCTAGCTTATATTTCAACGTTTGGCACTCTTTATCTCTCTCCGCCATGGCTGTTTACGAGGTTTTTCTCGCATTGGCTATGGCCATGGTAGTGTCCGCCATAGACAGCGATTGGTACGATGCGCATGCGACTTTTTACGGCGACATGGGCGGTGGAGAAACCATGCGTAAGTGAAAATCTCTTGGCAAGGAGAAAGTAGGAAGAGCCTTGCCCTAACCTTATCATCCTTTTCTTGTGCTACTTTGCGCGAGGACATATGTACAGATGGACAATGAGGCTACTTCATGTCGCTAATGTTTGTTGATTTGTTTCTCGTTCGTGGTCATCACGTGCAGAGGGAGCTTGCGGATATGGAGATCTTTTCAAACAAGGATATGGTCTAGAGACCGCAGCACTGAGTACGGCCCTTTTCAATGATGGACTTAGCTGTGGCGCTTGTTTCGAGATCTATTGTCACAACGACCCGCAGTGGTGCATTCCGGACGCCGGTTCAATCAAAATCACTGCAACGAACTTCTGCCCTCCGAACTACACTCCAAATAAACCGGACGCCTGGTGCAATCCTCCGCGGAAGCACTTCGACCTTTCCATGAAAATGTTCACGAAGCTTGCGGAGTACAAGGCCGGAATCATCCCCGTCCGCTATCGCCGCATCTCGTGTTCCAAGCATGGAGGAATCAAGTTCGAGATCAACGGGAACCCGTACTTTACCCTCGTGCTAATTTACAACGTGGGCGGCGCTGGGGACGTGAATGCGGTGAAGATCAAGGGCTCGAACACCCAGTGGATCGCAATGAGTCGTAACTGGGGGCAAAATTGGCAGACCGGAACTGTCTTGACGGGGCAAAGCTTGTCGTTTCGAGTCACCTTGAGTGACGGGAAGACACTAAAATTCAAGAATGCGGCGCCTGCTGGGTGGCAATTTGGGCAGACATACGACGGGGGAAAAAATATCTAGTTCGGCCATTTTCATTCCAGTGCTTGCGTTACGGTATTTAAATGAATCGATGCATTAATTCCGAGTTTAATTTTCCATTTGTAAGAGAGTTGTGCCATCCATCTCTCCATTTTCACTTTCCATTGTCTGTTTGTAATTCCTACTGGCATTCAAACAAGTTCAGTTCGATTTCGATTAATATATTATTCAAAAGTTCATGAAGTTTCCATGTTTTTTCAAAGTCATACATTAATGAAAAAATTGTCCGAGATTATATGTTTTGCACCATTATCATCATTATCATCATACGAGGCTTATGATTGAAAAAAGAACGATCTCACGATTAGTATGATTGGACAAGGAAAATCTACACGTACTCAATTTTTGCCCTTTAGCTAGTAAAGCTAATTTTTTTAAGTGGAGATGCCCCACCGTGATATGAGATGGGCTCAGACTGCCAGCATCGTTAAAGTATGAACAACCCACGGTTTGGCCGGTGATTTCTCCTAGTTTCACCCGCGAATTACTTGCTTGTAGGAGATGTAGTGGTTTAGGTAGACATTCATATGCAAATAATTGTGATTATGTCATGTCCATAGAGGGTTTATATAGCCGAGAAAAGCAAAATAAAAGGAAAAGGGAAAGGGTTTAGTACCTACTACGTCGGTTAAGTCCTCTTAGTTTCATATTTATGCAATTTGGTCCTCCGACTTTTCTTTGTGTAATCAAGTTTTCTAACTTCTTGGGTATATGCAACTTTGTCCTCTTTTAAGTTTTACTTTGCGCGATCAAATTCGGTAACTCCCTTGATATACGCACTCTAGCGTCTTGTTTACGCACTGTCATTAACAATGTCAACTCAAGATTTCTTTTTTTTCTTGCTTTTCCCGTTTGGTTTTTACCTATTTGGCGACAAATTAGCATCTCATGTCATTTTCTATTTCATAAACATGCCTTGCTTAGACTGGTTGATTGAAGGATTTGATTGCGCAAATTCAAAGGGCTAGAGAATTTGATTGCACATGATAAAACTTATAAGATCTAATTGCACAAATTATAAAAATCAGAAAACTTGATTGCATAAAAGCAAAGTTTCGTTTCCGCAAGCAGCCTCGAGATCGTAACATGTGTACATTTGATTAATAACTACGGCAACATGAGCAGTACACAATTGACGATTGATACCGCCATCTGGGGAAATGAAACTTTCCGACCGTGACTGAGCCGCAATGAACCGTCTTATAAGTCCTACATGTGCAGTACGTACATTAGCACTTGCACGATTTGATTGCCGGCTTCATGATGTCTTAACACGGATTGTAGCTACACGTGCGGGAGGAGATGCAGCAAGCCGTCGCGCAAGAACGTGCTGTACTCCATAGACCACTAATGCTCCTCTAGGTTTCAAAACATGTTAAAGATATATTCAAGAAATTCCCCTGATCTCCCTTGATTCTCTGTATCTGTCATGAGAGTCCAAATATCTCATTTGAATTGTGCATATCTTTAATCGATAATAGTTGATACTATAACATCTTATTATCTTAAATAGCAATCTTGTTATTTACAATCTTGACAAGATGGCTATTTAACATAACAAGATATTATAGTATCAACTATCATCGATTAAAGATATGCACAATTTGAATGAGAGATTTGCGCTTTCATGACAGATATGGAGAATCAAGGGCTATTTACAATCTTGATAGGATGGCTATTTAAGATACCAAGATATTATAGCATCAAAGATTAAAGATATGCACAATTCGAATGAGATATTTGCACTTTCATAACAGATAAGGAGTATCAAGGGAGATCAGGGGAATGGGTGCGGCTTAGCTGACCGTGTGACAGAGGAAGGACCGCATCATCCTTTACTTAAAAAAAAAAAAATCTTTCTGTAAAAGAATTAGTAAGAATCCTACTAATAAAAAATTACAAGTAAAAAATGAACGATGAAAGTGATAATTTCTTATGTTTGTGCACATGAGACTCAAGGCCATCCTCGTAAAACCCTCCCAAATTCCAATAAAACCCAGACATCGTTAACTATAAGTAAAAAATATTAACACCCATTCAAAAGAAATAGTTAATGTCATTATATAGATGTATTAAATTTAAAAGATGAAAAACGTTTGAAATATTGATTTTGCAATTAATAACAAAATCATTGTGCAATGAATTGGCTTCTCAGTCTTTTCGGCAAAATCAAATTGCAGGATTCTCTGGTGACCTAAAATTAAGATGAGTGATGTCGATTACACATAAAATAAATGAAGTAAAGAAAAGAACAAAATAAGAATAATGAATTAGACGAGAGGAAAATTTACCCTATCGATCCAAATCTCGTGGATGAAGAGACGTTGGGACCTAAAACATTATAAAAATCAATGTTAAGATCATCCTTTACGTTCACTATCGCCGTGTCTCGTGTTCCAAGCGAGGAGTAAAGTTCGAGATTAAAGTAAATCGGCTCGTTACCCTTGTGCTAGTCTATAACGTCAGCGGCGCCGGCGACACGAATGCCATGAAGACCAAGGGCTCGAACACCCAGTGAATTACTATGACTTGTAACTGGGGGCAAAAAATGGCAGACTGGAACTGTTTTGACGGGGCAAAGCTTGTCATTCCAAGTTACCTTGGTGACGGGAGGACTGTCGAATTTGATAATGTGGCACCTGCTTGTTGGCAATTTGGGGGCGCCCATATGACGGGGGAAAGAACTTCTAGCTCGACCATTCTCATTCCAGTGCTTGTATTAGGTCGCCTAAGGGATAGATGCTTTGATTTCAGTTTCATTTTTCCATTTGTTAAAGAGTTGTTCAATAAGTTGATTCCCAGTTAATGCCATCCATCGTCTCCTCTCAATTCCCATTGTCTGTTTTTAATTTCTACTGGCTTTCAAACGCTTTATTTCTATTTTGATTAGTTTATCATCGGAAAAAGTTCATGACATATCCATATTTTTTCTACGTCATGCATTAGTGAAAACATTTGTCTGAGATAATATTTTTCTTCTGTTATGATTGTTTATAATTAATACTACAATATCTCTGTCTTGTCACGGCCATAATATCTCAAGGACTCTTCATTATTAACTATACAAGAAGTACACAACTAACTCTCTCTCTCTCTCTCTCTCTCTCTCTCTCTCTCAAAACAAGTGTGCTTCTTTATCGAAACACATGATGACATTATTGAAAATCAATCAGGTTGCTACCTAATGGATTGATTGATAAAATTCAATAAATTTCAAGATAGAAATTGCTAAAAAATCCTAAATTTATTACAATTGTGCTAATGAAGTTATAAACCTTTTTTTTTCTTATCAATTTAGTCATAAACTTTTTCTTATTGTGCTTAGCTGGAAATAGTGGACGTGGATGCAACTCAGCCGTCCTATGTGGTACCGACAGTGTTGCCATTGACAATTTTTGTAATTTTTTTTTTGTTTTTTTCATCTTTTTTCCTTGTTTCCTTGTGGTCATTGGCAAGGGCTGACCTTGCACACTAAGTGAGGCTTGCTTTATAGGGGCGAGGTCACCTCATCGATATCTGGCAAGGCTCAGCAAAGATCCTCTCCGGCTTCTTTCTCATTTCTCAATTCCATTGAACCAAAGGACGACAAAGGCGACTTCAACCCTATGCCCTAAGCAATAGGTGAGGGTGAGGCCAACCCTCCAATATACAACGAACGAAATTTAAATACTGCTAAGAGCCTTAAGTGCTACATTAGGTGAGTGTGAGGTTGACCCTAGGTAAGAGCCAGTTGTAGACCTCAATAGTCGACAACCTTGGAGGAAGAAGGAAAAAAAAAGATAAAAAAAAAAATTACGTTAGTGTTGCCAGTATAATGTAAGATGGCTGGCATCCATGTAAACAATTTCCGATTTAAATTGGTCAGATGAATGAGATTGACATAATTGCAAAAAGTTTAAGACTAAATTAACAAAAAAAAAAAAAGTATAAGATTTTTTTGGACACAATTGTAACAAGATCTTTACCCAAAAAAAAAAAAAATTGTAACAAGTTTATGAGTTTTTTTAGTAACTTTCTCTAATTCCAAGCCCGTCTAATAATTTTAGCGTATTCGAAAGATGCGAACCAAAACTCAGTCGGGAGATTCAAATATAAAATGTTTTGCGCTTGATAACGTGAGGAATCTCATGTACTAAGTGCCCAGTCCTCCACATGATCACGTTTTCATCTGCTTGATGATATTATAAACCAAGCATGCGAGCCGACGCCTATTGTTAGGAAGGAAAGAGGAGCTGAGGAAATATGTTCACTTGAAAGGAAAATTTCCTCTCTTGTTTTTTTGTTCAGAAATTATCTTCTCTTTTAACCATTGTGAAATAAGAGTTTCTAATGTTTGCTGAATCCAGACCCTTGTTCCATATCTCTCTTCCCAATTTAACAAATTAGCAATATACTTGCATATAATTGTTAGGATATTCTCTTATAGAAAATTATTCACACATGGAATGGTTCCTCAATTTTTTAGAAAGTTTAACTGATTAGGTGGCAACATGGGGAAATTACTAAAAACGTCCTAAACTTATTGTATTTATGCTAATTTAGTCTCAAACCTTTCAATTGTATCGATTTAGTCCTAAACATTTTGACAATTTGTCAATTTAATCTTAAACTTTTTGACCATTTATTAATTTAATTTTTCCAATCAATTTTGGCTGGAAATCACTGACGTGGTAGTTTAGTTAGGTCGATTGTCCTATGTGACATGGCTAACGTTGACTTAAATAATTTTTGCAATTTTTAATTTTTTTCGAATTTATTATTATTATTTTTTCCAACCTTGGGGATTGGAAAAAAAATAAAAAAATTGAAATAATAAAAATTCAGAATTTTTTTAAAAAATCTAAAAAATTGTAAAAGTTATCCATATCAATGCATGACATAATGTTGAGTGGATTGTCATATCAGCAAATTCTAGTCAAAATTGGCTAAAATGACTAAATTAATAATTCGTCAAAAAATTTAGGATTAAATTGGCAAATCATGAGGACTAAAGTTGCCCAGTTGAAATATTTACGACTAAATTTGCAATTAATTAGAAAACTTATGACTAAACTCTATCTATTCGACAAACCAAGAATGTAGCGAATTTTAAGAAGGTTTTGTTTTGAGGATGTTCTCTTATGGAAAAACACTCACACATCAAATGGTCCCCCTCAATTTTCCAGAAGGTTTAACTAATTGGGTGGCAACATTCTCATCTTCAACCTGTGCTACTAAAGCATATACTTAAGTACGAAAGCTGTAAAGAGGAACCATATCTTTGCGGGAGTATTGCGTGATTTTTCCTGTATATACCAAACTCAGCGAGCGGTCGGTATGAGAGCATTGTATTGCATTGCCATTTTATATCACTGTGGCTTAGCCAAATATAATTTTTTGTCCAGTTATATCCTGGCCTTATCCTTCGGTGTGATCATTCATCTTTTGCAATTTTCTCTGTTTCCTTTTGAAGTCCACAGTCCAAAATTGGGCGAATGCGACGAGTATAAATCACTAGCCATCTCTCCATTGTTCGATGCACTTCTTCTCTAGCTTATATTTCAACGTTTGGCACTCTTTTATCTCTCTTTGCCATGTCTGTTTACAAGGTTTTTCTCCCATTGGCTATGGCTATGGTGGTTTCTGCCATAGACAGTAATTGGTACGATGCGCATGCAACTTTTTATGGCGACATGAGCGGTAGAGAGACCATGCGTAAGTAAAAATCTCTAGGCAAGGAGAAAGTAGGAAGAGCCTTGCCCTGATCTTATTATCCTTTCTTGTGCTACTTATGCAAGCACGTATGTACAGATGGATAACGAGACTATTTCGCGTCGCTAATGTTTGTTGATTCTTTTCTCGTCTGTGGTCATCGCATGCAGAGGGAGCTTGTGGATATGGAGATCTTTTCAAACAAGGATATGGACTAGAGACCGCAGCGTTGAGCACGGCCCTTTTCAATGATGGACTTAGCTGTGGCTCTTGTTTCGAAATCTATTGTACTAACGCTCCGCAATGGTGCATCCCGAAGGCCGGTTCGATTATAATCACCGCGACAAACTTCTGCCCGCCAAACTACACTCCACATAAACCGGACGCCTGGTGCAACCCTCCGCAAAAGCATTTCGACCTGTCCATGAAAATGTTCACGAAGCTTGCGTACTATAAGGCCGGAATCATCCCCGTCCGCTATCGCCGCGTCCTGTGTTCCAAGAAAGGAGGTGTCAAGTTCGAGATCAACGGGAACCCGTACTTTACCCTCGTGCTAATTTACAACGTGGGTGGCGCCGGGGACGTGAACGCCGTGAAGATCAAGGGCTCGAACACCCAGTGGATCGCAATGAGTCGTAACTGGGGGCAAAATTGGCAGACCGGAACTGTCTTGACGGGGCAAAGCTTGTCGTTCCAAGTCACCGTGAGTGACGGGAAGACAGTAGAATTCGATAATGCAGCGCCTGCTGGGTGGCAATTTGGGCAGACATACGACGGGGGCAAGAATTTCTAGTTCGACCATTTTCATTCCGATGCTTGTATTATGTTGTTTAGAGGGACTGATGCGTTGATTTCAAGTCCATTTTTCCATTTGTAAGTGGATCATTCAATAAAAAGTTGAGCCCCGAGTTAATGCCATCATCCATCCTCTCCATTTTCACTTTCCATAGTTCGTCTGTAATTCCTACTGTCGGTCAAACAACTTCGAAAGGTTCATGGTATTTCCATGTCTTTTCAAAGTCAGAATCGTCTTAGATTATATGTCTTCCACCATTATCATTATTATCATCATCCTAGGCTTGTGATCTAAATAAAAGAACGATCTCATGATTCGTATGTTTAGACGGGGGAATGTTGGTTTAAATTCACCGAATTCATTTTCTTTCCTTTAAGTTTCAAAGTTAATTTTTCTAAGGGATAATACCTTAAAAAACCCCAAACTGGTACACTTGTGACAAATTTACCCAAAACTATTTTTTTGACCACCAAAAACCCCAAACTGGTATGCTTTTGACAAATTTATTCTAAACTGGTACACTTGTAACAAATTTACCCTATGTTAGTTTTCGTTAAATTTTATTCTCAAATTATTAAGTTAAATGACACGTGACACTTAACCAAAGTATATCAATTTAGGATTTTACGTTCGGTTTGTCACAGTTTACAATTTTTATGATTTTTTGTGGTATTAATCTAATTTAGCATAGGGTATATTTGTCACAAATTTACCAGTTTAGGGTTTTTTGCAGTCAAATAAATTAGTTTGAGGTAAATTTGTCATAAATGTACCATTTTAGGTTTTTTTTTTTATAATCAGTCGGGGTAAATTTGTCACAAGTTTACCAGTTTGGGGTTTTTCATGGTCAAAAAAATAGTTTGGGGTAAATTTGTCACAAGTGTACCAGTTTAGGGTTTTTTAAGGTATTATCCCTTTTTCTAAACCAAATCCTGGGCTAGAGTTAGGATGTGGAAAATTAATATTGAGGAAACTATTTTCCTAAAAACAATCGCTTATATCAATTAAAATGATTAAAGAATGTAAGATATTATCATTATCAATAACAATTTATATCTGAATATTTTCATGGACGGTCATTTTTTTTTAATTTTCCAAATCATTTATTTTTTCTAATCCAAATGGAGATGCCTGACTATGATATGAGATGGACTTGGACTACTTGCTTCATTAGACTGTTCTTATTCTTTTGAATATGTCACAAATATCGAAACCCCATAGTTTGGCTGGTGATTTTTCTCTTTAACTTCAACTGGCGAATAACTTTGATTATATCATGTCAATAGAGGTTTATATAGCAAAAAAGAAAAGAAAAAAAGAAGAAGGCAAAACGAAAGGGTTAAGAATAGATTTAGTCCTCTCAGCTTGAGCAATTGTCCAATTTGATCCTCTAACTTTTTTGAGTTTATAAAATTTTATCCTCTAAGTTTTATTTTGCACAATAATCCCTTGACTTGCTGGATTTATGCAATCAAACATTTTGTTTACACACTCTGATAAATACTGTTTACGTGTCAATTTCTGTTCCATAGATAATGCCATGTTGTTAATTGATTCAATAGCTTAGTTAGGGTGGTTGATCAAAGGATTTATGCAAATAAATTCAAAAAGTTAGAGGATTTGATTGCACGTGATAAAACTTATAGATAAAAATGACTAAATAAAAAAAATTAGAGAACTCGATCTCTTAAAATAATATTTTAAAAGAATCAAATCGCACAAACGCCCAAACTTAAAAGGGTTAAATATGCATTTATCCCAAATGAAAAGATAAAATATATATATATTTTTTTTTAAAAAAAAAACACCCCAATTTGCTTCTAAGCAAAGGGGGAGTTGGTAGATCGCTCCACTAGATGGCATCATCTCCCCCCATCGGTTCACCTTTCCGGACCACGGTGACCGGCTTTAGCCGAAAAGCGAGCGCCGTTTTGGCCCATCAAAACGAGGGCCGTTTCCGTAATTCTACCTCCAACTCTCTCTTTCACACTCCTTAATGGCGAGCGTCTCCCCCCATCGTCATCATCGATCTTTCCGGACTTGGAATTAAAGATCGCACACGCTCGCTCGCTCGCTCGCTCGCTTACGAACACTCAGATTCTCTCTCTCTCTCTCTCTCTCTCTCTTCGATTCACCGAAAGCTGCTAGAGTGCGAAATTCCTCCATAGATCCTCGCCGACTCGCTCGCTCGCGGGCGCAGTCCCGTGCACACGCGCAGGCGCAGGCGCAGATTGACGGTGCCGGGAGCCACGCGGGCCGAATCGGGAATGGCGGAATGAGACCCGCATGGCGCAGTACAGGCAGTTCGGGTACCGGGATCACGACCTCCACCACCCCAACGGCGCGCCGGATCACCATCCGATCGGGATTCGCGGCGCCCCCGCCCCGCCCCCGCCGCCAACCACCACCACCACCACAAGCCCGGCCGCCACCGCCGGTTCGCCCGATCTGAGAAGGGCCGGCGGTGCTCGATCGGCGCCGTCGCGGTCGTCCTCTCCCTGGGCCTGGCCGTGACGGCGTTGGCTTACTATTGCCTCTCCAGGGAGGGCAGAGGTCGGTTCTGCTTCCCGGGGCTTGCAGCTCTCTTCTTTCTTCCTTCGATGCGGTTGGTCTTTGATGATTTGTAGTTGCTGGGGGTTGTTGGTTTGTGTGTGAAATTGAGGCGCTCGAAGCGGAATATCTGTTTGCGACTTCAGTTCGTTGGCATTTAGTGATCTAGTAGTGGCTTCGCTTCATCGAGCGTTGCTCTCTTTGGTTGCGGAGGTCGCATTAGGTGTTTCCATTTTTTGATTGATTCGATTTGAGGTCGTGCAATTGAATGCCTGACGACCCTATCGAGTTGATAGGCATTCGAAAGAGTTTATGTTTCCTCCGGAACTGAAAAATGTATCCCAAGCTGTCATTCCAACAGCACTATCTGGCTCAAAATCAGGTCGATTTTTGCCCTTGGTACCAAAGATGGAGACAAGGGTAATGTTGGTTTGCTTTGATGTTGGACTCTATACAGACGATCAGCAATCTTTCTTTTTTATCAGCATCCTACCTATGACATCATTTATAGTAATACTGTGAAAGCACTACTTAGGTAGTTTAGTTTGACCATATTGGTTACTCAAATTGTGCGTTTAAGCATTTGTTTCCTTTTAATTTTTTGGCAGATAGAAATAGTTACCGTGGCGAAGAAGATGACTTGAAAAGCGACCTTGACTTCCTTGCAAATGTAACACGAACTGAGAATGTCAAAGTCCTTGGATTTGGACGGGGTTCAGTAGCGCATGGGCGGGATTCGAGGTATTGGGACCGGGATGATAGGAGAAGGGATGAGGATTACAGTGAAGAAGCAGTGAAAAACACTAAAGGGACTTCTAACAATGCATCTTCAGATAAGAGCCGCATGTCCACGAAAGGGAAAAATGGTAGCAAGAAGTCCTCAGTTGACGATTCTCGAGGTGTCAATCGAAGAGGAGTCGGACTATATAATGAGGCTGGGCGCAATGAACTGAAAATGTATGAAGCAGAATATGAGGCATCGCTGAAAAGTTCTGGCCAATCAATAAAGCAGACTAGCAATAAGGATGAGTTATCTGATACTGGGGATGAAAATGAAGAGTTTGATGCTGAGGATGAATATGATGGTATTGATCTCCATGATGCACATGATAATGCCTTGAGTGATGATGGAGATGATTCTGATTTGACCACATCTCGTGAAGTAAATAAGAAGTCTTACCAAGGAAATGGTCGAGAATCCTCAAATAAGTTTGAAATTAGTACCAAGGGTCGAAATGTTGCTGAGGTAGCTGATGAAGTATCAAAGAAATCATCTAAGAAGGAGTCCAACAATAGTTTGGATAGTCTTGCAACAAATTCCAGGCGTAAAAGTGTCAGTGATGTTCGTGCAACTAAAAAGTCAACTAAAAGAAAATCAAAACGCCGTAAGTCTTGCTTGTCTACCTTCCTCTTTTTCAAGTTTTTTCTTTTCATGTGAGCCTTCTGGTTTTTCATCACCAATACATTTTTAAGAAGTTGAGCGTGTGCTCGTTGCATTGTATTGACTTTGAGTACTTTGACCCATTTTAATCAAGATATATAGACTATTTCTTTTTGGAAATAATGCATATCTAAATTTTAATTTGTAGCATAGATGTTGCATGCTCAAAAAGCCATCAAATTTGTGATTCATTACACCTTCCACTACAGCATTGAGAAGTAATTCAATGATGAAGTGATTATAGACAGGATGTTTCGTGCTGCCTGTATTTAATAAGATAAGTGAATTCATATGCACTGTGAAATTTGAGGTTTGATGGAACTTCAGTTTATTATTAGGGAATAGAACAGTTGGGCTCAAAACAAAGGTTATCTACATTTGGAAACAGAGAGTTGTTCTTTAGTCATTGGTGAATTTGCCATCTGTTGTTTTGAGTGCTGTGGTATCTTTTGCCTGACGTCATAAAGAAATGATCAGGTTCTTGTGAGATGAAGCTATTGAATTCTACTGCACAGCTTGTTGAGCCATTAGAGAGTCGAAAATTTGCCAGATTTGCGCTGCAGTATGTGGAGATAGAGGAAAAGCCTGATTGGCAACCAGAATGGGAGCCCAGGTTTGCTGGGCATCAAACTCTACAACAACGAGAGGACTCATTCTTGGCTCGTGACCAGAAAATGCACTGTGGCTTTGTTAGAAGTCCTGATGGATTCCCAAGTACAGGATTTGACTTATCAGAGGACGACGCAAGTTACATTAGTAGATGCCACATTGCTGTAAGCTCTTGCATCTTTGGGAATTCTGACCGTTTGAGGACACCTGCTAATAAGATGGTGCGTTTTTCTCCTTATTATTTTCCTATCAGAATCTGAAAGTTTGCTGCTTAGCCTGTTTGTTTGGAAGTTCTCTCAACCAGAGGGGGTGTGTTTGTGCATCTTTTCCTTAGAAAGAGAACCCAAAGTGATTTTCTTCTATACTTCTACTTGAGGTAGCGCTCACCACCCATCATAGTTCAAAAACTTGATGTTTTAGTTTTTATGTTACCTTTCTGTCAAAGGCCTGTATGAATATATTCTTGCTGGTTCTTTCATATGGTTATAGATGAAACATATTCTCAGTGACACTGCTTTTTTGTATTCCCTTCCACTTGTGTAAGAATATGGTTGGAGGATGATGCAAAAGAAAGAAGTATAAATGTTGCATTTGCCTGTTCCTTGTCATCCCATCCAGTTTTGTGCCATTTAATATTTTCTGACATTGGCTTTGATTTCCTTATTGAATTACATTACATACATTTTAGTGGTTGCTTTAGTTTACGTTTTGGTTTTACGATGGTCTTGAAAAGATTAATATTATTGTATATAAAGTATTATCAAAAGGCCCTTTTGGGCCAATATTAAAAACATTATATTTTTTAGCAGATAACATCAAAAATTTGAGATAAAAGCTTGAATGTTACTCTTTATATGTTCCTAAAGACTTAAGGTACGCCATTATACTGCAAGTATGATTTTAAGCTATAAAAGGAATGAGTGGTAGTCCAAAATCTAAAAGCAAGAATTATCTTAAACACCCTTAAGTAGTATCAGGGGAGAAATGCAACATTACAGAAATAATTTGGACTTTGTGTATGTACATACATATGTACATATATGTATATATGTGGAGAAATGCGATCTTCTTCGGACGACTGCTATTAGAAATTGGATGGGTTGCCTAGAGAAAATTGTGTAAATAAGAGGTAATGTTCAAATTTAAAATAGATTGTTATATGAAACATTAAATGGCTAAGTGCTTTTGATGATATAACAAGACATAGAATAATTACTTGCCATTTACCAAAACATATTCTTATGCATCATTTGAAGGACCAAAGCTAAGTAGAAGGTCAAGAGAAAGGCTTGATGAAGTCGGATGGAGAATGAAGTTCTATGATGTATGTGTTCTTCCACTTTCTTGATAGTATCCCTTATAGTATAAAGATTGTTTTGCCACTATTGACAGAGGTCGTCTTGAGATTATCTCCCAACTTTTTCACTGAATTTGTGTGCGGTTATAGAATGCATAGAAGGTTTTACTGGTCCATTTTGATGGGCAAGTTTTCTTACATTAATCCAAAGCTTCCTCCAATCGGCAATTTTATTGATCCTCTAGGATAGGTTCCCTATTTCTTTCTCTTCAAAGTTTGTCTTAAAGGAAGGCTATTTTGCTCAATTGGATGCTTTTAATCCCTCTGGTTAAGGCATTCAACCTCCATCATCAGTTCATCAGTCAGTGATACCTGTTCAGTTTTGTCTGTACTGAACTCTGAACCAGCCTGAAGCTGTTGGAATTTCTGGTAAAACTGAAGGAATACATAACTAAACCAGATAAACAGTATTTACAAGAATAAAGCGCAGACCTGAGAACATTCAAAACAGACTAACATCACAGGCACAGCCCACATTGGAAACAACAGCAAACAACAGACACAAAATTATACATCTCACGACAAAAGAAGGCAATTCTGAGCAGAAGAGACTATCCAGGGGTAATTCCTGGGTTCCATATTCCACTTCATCTCAGGATACAAAAAGCCTAGCGAATGTTGGAGTTGATAAGTAGAAGATACTGTTCTCTTTGCTTCCTTCCTTGTTGGCCAATTTTGCAGCACCTCCATTACCTTCCTAGGACGTGTGGCTCACATATATATTGAAGGAAAAGTCCCTAGGAGTTACCTGCTATCCAGAATAAGAGGAATAAAATCTTCCGTACCATGGTTCTCCCATCTAGACTAGACTTTACTGTTACCCTTGCATCTACTTTGATATTAAGGTTGAAATATACTGCATGTTTACCTTTAAAACAAAAGGGAAAAGAGAATGTTCTGCAAGCTGGCTACATCAAAAATAGCATGCTCTAAGCCTGAAAGGAAAGATGAGCAGAAGATTGATCTTTCATGAAAATGAAGAGCATGCGTGTCTGGATTATTAAGTGTTCATACCATTCAATGGTTAAATCATACTCCTCGACAGGGAATCTAATGGGGAAGGTGATGTGCTTTTGTTATGATTCCTTTGGTGCGTCATCCCCCACTTCAGTTGAAATCTGATGGCCAACTAAGGTGTTAGATTTTGGTAAATCCTTTCTTGTAATGCATGGATCTTGTTTAAGTTACCTGGAAATGCACGATGACATGCCAATGGGGATTGGTACTTAATGCTGTTTCGGATGAATGTTCTTAGTAAGACAAAATACAGGCATTTGCTTTCACCAAATGCCTATGGATACCAACTTCTTTATTTGTCGAACTTTTAAGAACTATTTTGTAGGTCATTTATATTATCAACATGTTATGCATGCTATAGGACCAGAATTGCTCTAGTTACTTGATATATGTATGGGAATTTCAAAAGTGTTTTGTACTTCTCGTGGCTGATTCTACTAGCACTATCTGTTGCAGATCACTCGTTTGTCTAGGAAAAATGTCTGCTTTGTTATGTTCGTGGATGAAGTTACCGTGCAGATGCTTACTTCTGAGGGCCATATGGTGGATACAATGGGTTTCATTGGTCTTTGGAAAATTGTGGTGGTAAAAAATCTACCATATGACGATATGCGGAGAGTTGGCAAGATACCAAAGTTTTTGTCACATCGGCTTTTTCCATCTGCAAGGTAAGCTAAAATGGTTTATGCAATGTGAAGTAAAGTGATCGGGTAGCTTCACCTAGTGGTGATTGATTCCTGGGTGGATGGGTTTCCTGGCACCTTCCCTGTTAGAACAGGTTCTTAGGAACTTGGAACCTATCTTGTTTGCTCTGGAACTGGTTCTGGAACGTAACCTGTTTTCCTGGTCTGGTTCTAGGGTCTACTCGATAACCTATTTTATTTTTGTTCCTTTTTCTGGTTTCATTTTTTTACGACAAAATAATATGACCAATAAAATGATTTAAACTAAAAGATGAACAACAAAAATTCCTATCTGCCAAAAGCAGCAAGTCATAACATGAACACGCAATCATGTACAATTATAAATGATAAAAAGTTCAGACACGTAACATAAAACATAAATTATATAACTAATCCCTCATTCATCCATAAAAGTATTGCTCCAAATTCTAACTACCTGAAAACAAAACAAACAACTTAAATTTGCAAATTTTTTTTATAAAACCTCAGCCTAGAAACCAGTTCTGAAACTAGTCCAGTCGGTCCGGATCCTGGGTGGGTTTTCACTTGGAACCTGGAACCTGACCTGTTTTCAGGGCAGTCAGGTCTGGTTCCTGGTAGAACTGGTTTGGTTGCATTCCCCCGGTTTCATCACTGTGGTTCTTGTTTGTTGTCCTTTGCAACTTTGAACAGTTTCCATGCCCCATAAAACAGATAGTCTATAGTGACTATTATAAAATATCTGGGCCCTTGACTCATCCACTGCATGCTTTGACAGGGATTTAGGCCATCATTTTGACTGTCTTGACAATTGCAGTTGAGCAAAATGTGGCCAACAGATTCAGCTGCATATTACTAGGCAGCATGCTTTGGCAGGGATTTAGGCCATCATTTTGACTGTCTTGACAATTGCAGTAGAGCAAAATGTGGCCAACAGATTCAGCTGCATATTACTAGGCAGCATCTGTTGACCTATTTCCTATATTTCTGCAGCTATATATGCAAAGATTAAGTGTTCTTTCCTTGGAAGCAGGCATGAACATTTTTTAGCTAAAGATGATTTGGCTATAAGTTTCAAAGAAGTAGCCTACTTACTCTCGCAAGTTCCTTCCAAAGGAACTGTACTTGAATAGTTTCTTAGCGAATCTTACCCTCAGTGCACAATAAAAGAGGTGCAAACATAATGGAGCATCTCAATGAGATTATTAATGACAGTATTTTGCTTGGTGTTGGTTTGTCCATGAGAAAATGTTAATGCATTTTAGTGCAAATTTTAAAGGAAAGAGATAGAACTGCTGCTGTCTAAGTCGAAAACAGTAAATAGAGCTAAGACTTATTTTGTGTTCTGTCGTCTGTGCATATGACGATGATCATAGAATCAACATGGTGGACTGGAGGGAGGGGTGTTGAATGTTTGCTTTTTAATGGAATGTTCAGCAATCCATATGTTGTGTGTGTTTCAATTCGCAGGTATTCGATTTGGTTGGACAGCAAGCTCCGACTGCAATTGGACCCTTTGCTCATTTTGGAGTACTTCTTGTGGCGGAAAGGTCATGAATATTCAATATCTAACCACTATGATCGGCATTGTGTTTGGGAAGAAGTAGCTCAAAATAAGAGGTTGAACAAGTACAACCACAGTATCATAGACCAGCAGTTCACATTCTACCAGTCTGATGGCCTCAAGAGATTCAATCCATTGGATCCAATGAAACTTCTCTCTAGCAGTACGATTTTTTTCCCCTAATGATCATTTGTATCTGCAATTCTTATGTGGGTCTAAGTTGCTGCAAAATTCATTAACTTGGATTTGTTCTCACTATTTTTAATGTATTACTTGTAGATGTGCCGGAAGGATCTTTTATTGTCAGGGCACACACACCAATGTCAAATCTGTTTTCCTGTCTATGGTTCAATGAGATTGATCGGTTTACTCCTCGTGATCAGCTTAGTTTTGCTTACACATACCAGAAATTGAGAAGGATGAACCCAGAGAAACCATTTCATCTTAATATGTTCAAGGTAAGTAACTTATTCTATATAAATCTGTATTAAGATTGTATCAAGGCTTGAAATCAAACGAAATCCCACAAGCGTGTCGAAATTGTGATGAAGATGTCTCTGCTTCTAATTGTCCAATTACTTATGCCTTTTACAGGATTGCGAAAGGAGACGTGTAGCTAAGCTGTTTCGTCATCGGTCAGATGAGCGGCGGAATACCCATCAAGTAGAGATTGACTGAATAGCAACATGGTAAGACCCTCTCCACTCGGTTTCTTGGCGTCATTCGTGGTGGCCTTCTCTTTTGATGCATATGAGGATAAAACTGCTAAATGCCACACTTTGGAAAGCGGTGTTTGTCGTCAGGAGACGCTGCTTTGCAATTCGGACACAAGCAAAGGTCTGCAACGGTTGCTGGCCTCAGTGCCCGTGGACCTGATGGAGTAAGCCCAAAAATATGCCATTGATTGTGTAATTCTATGTAGAATAGAAAGCTACGGCTCCTCAATCATTCATCCAATTTATTACCATTCTTTGCTTCATCACAAGGCTGTGAGGCACCCAATACTTCACGAGGTTTGGTTACACTACGGCTGTCAATTTTCTTGGTTCTTTTTGCCTCGTCAATGACTCATCATGTTCTTTATCTGTAAGAAACTTTAATTCAATCTTTATGTGAGCGGACAATGGCATCATCTCAAAGTAATTTTTTTTTTATGTTGCTCAAAGCTCTAAACAAATCCATTCCCTCGGCATCTATCTCAAGCTTCTCAGGAAGGTTGAATCGTTGTTGTTGTTGTTGTTGTTGATGTTTTTTTTTTTTTTGGGTGAAGAAGGTTGAATCATCGTTTTTGTTCGATTGGGGCCGTCTCCGTCATTTCTTTTCTTTCAGTTTTGTTCAAGACCGAGAAAGCACAAGAAGATGGGTCTTCTGCGTCTAACCTACAAAACTTAATTTAACGCAAATGACTCGAGCCATGAATGAATTACGGGCTACTTTTCAAAGAATAATGAATTTTCTATTGCGTGACATCACTGCCTATGTTTTTAAGCTATGCTTTAAGGCTAAAGTGTTGCATTTCAACACTAGATAGGGACACATGGACGGCGCCTTTAAGCAGTCTATTCGTTCGAGCTTGGCTGGTGGTGGAGTGAGCATAATGGTGGGCCACATTTGGGCGCTAAAATTTATTCGGACATATTTCGAGCCAAATATGAATGGTATTTCGATTTCCAAATTACTATTAATTCTCACTTATCTAGATTAAATTTTGTATGACTAAACGCTCTTGTGGGGGGACGAGCTAGGTTCAAGTTCAATCAGCTCTTCCAGGAATACGACAGAATGCTATTCCGCAGCACACGGCACTTAACGACCTTCATCACGAATGTGGGCACAGGGCAGGGGTCAAAGTCAAGTTGTAGAGCCACAACTTTCTTCCCACCAAACTCGACGTCCGTCCTTTGAAAGTTCAATCCTATCGCGCTTCGGCCTGCAAGTTGTGGTGAATAATAAATATTGAGTGGGTGCCCACCGCCTGAGTGCCGCGTGTCGCCTTTTCCTCGCAGTCTACCTACGCCCATTTCCGTCATCAACGGTCGAAATTTCACTTTTTTCTCACTGTCCCGACTTTGAAATCTGATGCTGGTCCATGTTTTGGGTTGGAGTTTTGGATTTTGTCTGCGTCTTACTATTCTTGCTTTCCCTAATCTTGTTCTTTCCTAGTTTGTCAAATTTGTTGTTTTCTTGAATTCTTCTCTTTCTTTCTTTCTTTCTTTCTTTCTTTCTTTTTTTTGAAATGGTTTTGTTTTGTATTTTGGAATTATATTGATTTGGGTCGCCTGCCATATAAGAATGCGAATGTCGCATTTTAACGGCAAATTGCGACGTCCTCATTTTTGTTGAATTTTTAACGGATGGACTATTATTAAGGAAAAAAAAAATCACATTGGTCAAATGAATTGTGAAGCCCACTATAGTTGAACTAGAATAATGAAATGACGACATGTGAGGAGAAGATTGAATGAACTTGTCAAGTTAAAATATCTTAGGATATGACATATCCCACGTAAGCAATCGATAAAAAATCAGTTCAATATCTAATAGGGAGACGGGTCTTGTAATTTTGTAAATCAATCTTAATATATATCGACATTGTCATTGATTAAACAATCGGGCCACACGAATATGTTATAAATTTTGTGCTTTTCGAAATATATGTCGACCAACAATTCGTAGTTGGACAAAGCAAATAAGTGGGTACACCAGTAGTTGATGGGAGATGAAGTAATAGAAACAAGTTCATACAATCGATTTAAGATCCACCGTTCTAAAATACATGGGCGTGTTTTTGCCACACGAGTTAAAAAAACTAATTATGAAATTTCATAGCATTGAGAAAATATTAATACCTCGGTTTTATTCAATAAATGACATCGTTTATTTGATAATTGTGAATAATAAATATATAAACATAAACACTAGAATTAAATGGAAAAATTACCAAAAAAGTCCTAAACTTATTGCAATTGTGTCAATTCAGTCTTAAACTTATTTTTTGACCAATTGAGTCATAAATCTTTTATAATATTTTTGATCAGTCCATCCAACCAAAATTAGCTGGTCGGCATGTGGCAGCCAGTGGCACTAGCAACCTTTTTCTAATAATATTTTATTTTTTGAAATATTTTATTACTTTTTAAAATCTTTTTTTCCTATTTCTCTCATCTTTTTTTTTTTTTTTTATTCTCCCTCTCCCTCTCCTTCCTTCCTCCTCCTCTCCTCCTCCCTCCTTCTTCCTTTGGCTTCGGCAACTGGCCAAAGGGGAAGGTTGGCCATCGTCAGATTAAGGCAGTCGGGCTAGCTCGCCTTGCCATACTTGGTGAGGGTGAGCTCGTGCCCAGCGACGGCGAGGCGAAACCTCGTCGAATTTGGTGAGCTCACGTTAGATTTGGCGCCGTTGCGTTTGGCAAGGCCCTCCTCGCTGGATATGGTAAGGGCTCTCCTCGCTTGGTGACCGCAAGGCAAGCCCTCACTAGATTCGGCAAGGGCTCGCCTCACCGTCACTAGGTGCAAGCTCGCTTGACTGCTTGGCCGGTCGCCGGAGCCAAAGGAAGGAGGAGGGAGGAGGGAAAAAAAAAAGAGAAAAAAGGAAAAAAAATCAATAATTTTTTTTAAATAAAATATTATTAAAAAAATGTCATCAGCATCGGCCGGTTGGCACGTTAGTGTTGGTCGGTTAATTTTGGGCAGATGGATTGATTGAGAATAATTATAAAAATTTTATGACTCAATTGGTCAAAAAAATAATTTTAGGACTGAATTGGCACAATTTTAATGAGTTTAAGACTTTTTTTTTTGTAATTTTTCTTATATATAATTAAGCTGTCACATTGTTCAAATGAAGCGTGAAGCCCACTATAGTTGAACTAGAATAATGAAATGATGACACCTCTCCGCTCTATGATTGGCCTTCGCAAAGCTTTACCATGTTCAGGTGAGACCCATCGATGACTATTAGCATAAAGGCGAGACATGTTAAAAAAATTGCAAGAAAGATGGTGACATCTGAGGAGAAGATTGAATGAACTTGTCACGTTAAAATATCTCAGGATATGACATATCCAATGTCTAATAGGGGGACGGGTCTTGTAATTTTGTAAATTAATCTTAATATATATCGACATTGTCATTGATTAGACAATCGGGCCACACAAATATCTTATAAATTGTGTGCTTTTGGAAATATATGTCCACCAACAATTCGTAGTTGGACAAAGCAAATGAATGGGTACGTCAGAAGTTGATGGGAGATGAAGTGATAGAAACAAGTTCATACAATCGATTTAAGATCCACAGTTCTAAAATACATGGGCATGTTTTTGCCACATGAGTTAAAAAAACTAATTCTGAAATTTCATAGCATCGAGAAAATATTAATACCTCAGTTTTATTCAATAAATGACGTAATTTATTTGATAATTGTGAATAATAAATATATAAAACATAAACACTTGAATTAAAGTGCTGATAACTTTAAGTTCTTAAGATGGAAGAAACAGAAAGGTATTTTTGTTTGGCAAAAGCTCTAAATTATATTTCGAATGAGACTAATTCTTAAATATACTAGAAATTGTGAAAATTTATATACTTCAGCAACACAACTTACGGTTTTCTAAACTTCAATTTTCTCAGTCGAGCAAAATTATACGGACTCCGCATTTCTCTATTTTTTAGTGAATATTTCGTGCTAAATTTATTCTATTAAGTCAAACGTGGTATTGTCTAACATAAGTGCTGGATGTTGTCGCCCTTATATTAATCTAGATAATATATTATCACAATGTGAATGCGACAATCGTCAAATTTTTGATCGCCTAACCATGGAATCGAGTGATTCTAATTGACAATACGCACAAACTCTTGTTAAAAAAATGGTCCTTCTAGAGAAAGCCAGGCAGCGTGAACTATTGACCGATTGTTGCAAAGTTGATAATTACTTCGAGAAACATCCATCGTCATAGAAGCACGCGATGCAGTGAGAAAAACATACATAAACTGAGCTTTTTCACTTCCGCAATCATAAGAAAAGAGAGAACCATACGTATCACATAACTCCTCCAACACCACAAAAATGGCTCCTGCCCAGAACACCATGACGCCCTCCATCGCCGGCGATCCAGAGGCGGCCGACAACACATGGGTCCACGCGTTGCTCTTCGCGAGCTCCCACGTCTTCCCAATGGTCCTCAACGCGGCCACCCGGCTCGGCGTGTTCGACATCCTGGCCCGAGCCGGCCCGGGGGCTCGGGTGTCGGCCTCCGAGGTCGCCTCTCAGCTCGCCACGCAGAACTCGGAAGCCGCTCCGAAGCTCGACCGGATGCTGCGGCTCCTCGCGAGCCGCTCGCTCCTGAGCTGCGAGGTGCGCGAAAGGGACGACGGCCGGGCCGTCGAGAGGCTGTACAGCCTCACGCCGGCAGCTCGCTTCTTTGTGAAGGAAGGGGAAGAGGGCTCGTTGGCTTCGTTATTGGAGCTTTCCTTCCATCCGGCGGCGCAGCAAGTTTGGTATGCCCTACCCAAGCGAAAAATATTACATAGGCTAATTTTATGTCTCGCCTTAAAACCAGTGTTCCTTCGTATTTTAGTTTTGTATTGCAATATCGAGTGAAATATGTAGAGAGGATTGCAATCTAGGTTTTGCTTAGGAGTGATACATATCCCGATTCTCAAAATTGGGAACCGGAAACTAGACCAATTGGTCCCGGACCGGTAGAACCTATCATTTTTTATTCCCACTACTTGATACTATAATAGATAAATAATAAAAAAAAACTGTTTACTTTTATTTTTTTGAAAAATATATATATATATATATATATATATATATATATATATATATATATATATATATATATATATATATAGATGGTCCGGTTCGGTTCTTCCTTGGGATTGAAAATCGGATCACTTGGATACTAGTTCCACTTTTAGAAATCGAAAACCGGAATGGATCGGCCAATTCAGTCCATCCGGGTGGTTCTTGGTTTGAGCTGTCTATTTTGTTTTAATTATATCTATTCACATGCTAATGGAAGCGTGAAGTAACAAATAAGTGCTGAGGTCCATATTTATGGGCCCAAACGCACCATTGATCTACTTCGGTGATAGGCGTGCGATTTGACTGGGCTAAGTTGAGTTTTAGACTTTTATGCAGTGATTCATGGCAAAACTTTTGATATGATCACTCTGTTGGACACATCATGTCATTTATCTAACGTTGGACATCCTTACGTTACAATTTCTCTATGTTCAGGGAAATGATCAAAATTCAGTAAATCAGAGCATCAAAACTTCCTCTATGTAACGCATATCATATTTTCCGTTCCCCCGCATTACTTGTGCAGGTTGCAATTGGACGATCACATACTTGAAGGGGGCAACCAATTCAAGAAAGTTCATGGAATTTCAATTTTTGAGTTCATGGATATTGATCCGGCATTTAACAATACGTTCAACAAGGCGATGGCCGCTCTAACGACGATAGTCATGAAAAAAATTCTCGAAATTTATCAAGGTTTTGAAGGTTTAACAACATTAGTCGATGTGGCTGGAGGAACCGGCAAGTGCCTCAATATGATCATCTCCAAGTACCCTTCTATCAAGGGCATCAACTTTGATTTGCCCCATGTAATAGAAAGTGCACCTTCTTATTCCGGTAACCCCCCCCCCCCTCTCTCTCTCTCTCTCTCTCTGTTTTTTCTCCAATCCTGATTAGAGAAATTCTCTTCATTAATTTCATGCTTTAGTTAATAGGGACATATGGTTGAACTGAATTCTGGTCACAAATTTTTTCCATGATGCGTAGGGATCCAGCATGTCGGCGGGAGTATGTTCTCCACCATTCCAAAGGCAGACGCCATCATGATCAAGGTGAATATAGAGTACCACCTGAAGAAAAGATGATTTTAAAAATTTTGAAACTCATACCGAAATAGTATCTCATCATCGTCAATGATAACTGTGTGAAATTAATTACGAATTTACAGGATACCTTGCATAATTGGACCGATGAGAACTGCATCAAAATATTGAAGAACTGCTACGAGGCATTGCCGAGCAAAGGTAAAGCGATAGTGATAGGTGTGGTGCTGCCGGAGGACCCGGAAACAAGTGCGGCGTCGCTGTACGCGTCGACACTCGATAACACCATGTTGATGCAACCGGGAGGCCAAGAGAGAACGGAGAGAGAATTCCGGGCCTTGTCCAAAGCTGCCGGTTTCTCCGAGTTGAAAGTCGCTTGTGTCGCTAGTAATCTTTGGACGGTCATGGAGTTATACAAGTGAGAGACTATCTTTCCGTGTATCAAATTTGTTGGGAGTTTGCTTCCAGAAAAAAAAAAAAAAAAAAAAAAAAATTTCTGTAGACGAGAGCATGTGTAATCCAAAGAAACTCTTATTGGTTAAAATAATGTGAGGAATAATTATAGGTGAGCTACATGAAGTTGCCCAACTTTTCTTGGTATTCGAATGAGTAGCTAGTAAACATATTTTGTATGTACCCATGCAATCATTCCGGATGTGGAAAAGGATAGGTCATGCTTTTTCCACTCTTCGGATGACTAAAATACTCCACACCATAATGTTTTGACAATATTAACATTTGTGGGTCCCACCTTTTTGGAATCATTCTTCAGCTGCTTTCTCTTTTCTTGCTGTGCCACTTTCCTTTCAATAATTTGTTTTTCCCTATTCTCTCTACAAAACACCCCTCTCACACCAATAATAGACAAGTTTTTGACATCACAACGGCTGTCATTAGCACACAAAAATAAAAAATAAAAAAATTAATGACTTTGTCACTAACACAAGCAACTCTCAAAGTTGAAGTCGAGATTTGCATAAACCTCCTCCTCACCCAATTAAACCTCTTCCATCATCATTTCTTTAACTCAAAGCTCAACCGTAAGTAAAAAACCTATCTCAAATCTCTTCAATCTTCACCACCATTTCGTCCTTTCCGCTTTGTGTTATTTGTTGTCCCATTCCGCGTCAACCTCTTCGATTGATTGATCACGAAGACGAGAAAAACTCCCATAAAAAGATTCATCTCCAGGAGTTGAAGTCCTCACCAAAATCCTCATGAATATCGTCAGTGATGTATGTTTCTCCATTTTCGTCTTCATGGTCCTAATCATCACTATCATCACTGATTGGCCATCATCTACCAACCTCCAGATGCATAGTTTGAATTCGCCCCTGCTCTCGTCGAGTTGTTTACGCAAACTGAAAACATCCCTTTCAATAATGACAATCCCATCCTTAGGATTGGTGTGGGATTTGCCCGTCTTCTCCCTCATCGTCTCTCTAAATTCCATGCTGATCTCGGCCACCAAGCTGCCATAGCCAATGATTAAGAGGGCCGCAGAGGTGATTGAAAACTTGATCCTCAAGTCTGAGCCCGCCAATTGTTTGAATCCCCATGTTTTAATCGTAATAAGGAAGTTCAATGCAAGATCCTTTAGTTCTCTGTTGTGGCAGCCTTCTTTGTTTTTTCGATTGATATTACCAGGGCTTGAGCCACGAATGGAATTAAGAGGGAACGGAGAGAAGTACGGGAGGAGAAGAAAAATGGACCCACGAAAAAAGGCAAAGAAGAAAACTAATGCGACTCTACGACCGAACGAAAAAGGTAAACCTACAAACATTAATATTGTCACAACACTATTATAAGGAGTCTTTGTCGGTGGGAGTGGAAAAAGCACCACCCATAAGGATATCACTCAAGTTGTTTGCATTTAATACACCAAATTACTTCCCAACTAATCTATTAAATAAAGTATTTACATTTATAAAGTTTCATATATATTTGTTAGTCTCATTCTACTCTTACTTTAACTCTCACTCTCAAACTTTTATAATGCCTCCTTATAAAGCGTAAGAATCGAAATCCACTCATGAAGTTAAACTGTCCACACCATAACCTCCCTTAGAATGTCGCAATTTGAACTTTTCACCTCCCCATGCCCACCCATTCCCATATAGAAAGAGAGGACCTCATTGATTTATATACACATTTAGGAACTAAGTAGTGGAGGAGTTGGTCGAATGAAAGGGAAACACTTAATGGGAGGAACCGGAAAGAATGGGTAGAATTAAACGGGGTTATCTTGGCCCATTTCTTAGATTGATGGAAACAGCACCTGATGGAGTGAACCCAAAAGTTGTCATCGGTATCATGAGGAAGACTCCAATTTCTCTCTGCCAGCGAGTGCATTTCCCCCAAGTGAATGGCTACTAGCTTGCTTATAACTGGTGTTGAGTCAAGAATCTTTCTTCGTTTAATAGAAACGCTAGTGAGAAGTACCCTAAAAGATGATGCCTAAAAGTGAAATCATGTATCCTGATTCGTTCTTTGAAAAGTAGGCTTGATCCCAAAGTCGCACCGTGCAAAATAGTCTTCGCATAGTCACGCAAGGTATTTCATCCTTTTCCGGCAAGCTGTCAGTCCAAGCTTGGTTGGTGGCCGAGCAAGGATAATGGCAGCGACATTTTGGCACAAATTTATGCGGACTTGCTTTTGTCTATCTAGAACGGAAGGTGAGAAGAACAATCGTATTTAAACTCGATCGACGAATTTATCATATTAATCGAACAATACCTACAAATCGCTACTTTGACATTTCATTTCAGTAGTCCAATCTCAATGCACGTGGTGGTGATCAAAGGGAGAATAAGTGGCAGAGCAGGAAGGTTCTCCCCCACCAAAGTTGACAAAAACTCCCTCTGGATGTTCAATCTTGAAGACACTTGACCCGTAAGAAGTTGCGGTGAGTATGGAGTGACAAAATTTTCTCAATCAGATATTGTTTGAAATCAATGCAAGACCACCGTCATCTGATGTTGCACCAAGCTTTGGATGGACGTCAGTGTCTGTTGGCCCCCATAGTTCAGATTATTTCTCATCTGTCCGGCCGAACAAACATTCAATATTCTGGCAACGCGGTGTTGCACGCCACGTGGCGACGTATCCTTTGTTATTATTGATATGAAGTACAAGGATGTGATATTGCTCGACGATAGAGATTTTAAAAGAAAGAATGTTCCATCTTCCGGCAATCTTGACAGGAAATCGAAAGCTGCCATTCTCACTCCCGACTCTTCCTTGGTCAGAACGAACCAGATACCGGGACAAAACGGAAAAATAAAGTTAACATCATGGGGTGCATACACAATGACTTTCCCTTTTTATTTTCTCCGTAAAGAACTGAAAAAGACGACAAAAGGTGCCCTAAAGTCCATGTTAGGATGTGATTTTCTACGAGTGAGCACTATAGACCAAACGATGACTTGTCCCAAGACAGAGGGTTGTGTTTACTTGGGCAAGAAGGTGGTAAGTCCCTTTCAGTAAAAGGGAAAACTCGTTCAAGGGTTATGGCACAGTGATTATTTGTAGTGCAATCAGGCAATAAGTCGAGAATATGGTATCTTCCGATGATGCCATCGGGAATGGTTTTTGAGGAAAAGCTATTTTGCATCGAAACTAGTTTATGGAGGAGGACCCTGCACATTCCATTTTACAACAGCTTCTCTCGAAGTGTCTGGCATGTGATGGTGATATATGATATTGTGTGTATGACCGTTATGATTTTAATGGCACGTTCCGTTGCATCCGAATCAAGTCTTTGAACTCGAAACACACTTTTTAAGGGGCTAAGGTAAATGATGCTTAAAGGATAGAAGCGAGCAGATATGCTAGTAAGCTTCTTGATCTCAATGGTAGATTGCTAAGTTTTTACTTAGATTCGAGAGTCAGATTCGACTAGGTAGCTCGACTACACAACCAAGTCGAGCTCCAATGTGAATAAAGTTTACTCGAGCAGGTTGCCGTCCCAATCAAGCAATTGAATTATTTTTTTTTCTTGTTCTTGTTATATGTGAACTTTTGGTAATTCAAATATTCATCACCGGGTGCATGAAATTGTTTGCTGGTAATATAGTTATGTTTAGATTTTTTGCATTCAATTGGCAAACACTGTTTTATTACATGTTAAGAAAAAGGGTTAAGGCTAACCCAGAAGAGGACAATCTTAATTGCAGACATGAATTCCACAATATCTTATTTGCTGCTAGTACATAAGACCGCCTGGAAAAAGAAAACAGAGACAGGTCGAGTTTCATCCAATCACTTGGTGAACTCTATCACTCCCAGTGCAGACACAGCTCGGGCAGCGACCTTAAAGCCCGTGAATCCAGCTTCTTTGCACAAGTACTCGAATTGCTTCTCGGTCCTCTCCTTCCCTCCCGGCTGAATCAGCATGGCGTTGTCGAGCATCGACACGTACTTAGATGCCATCGTCTCCTCCGGCTCGTCCGGCATGATGAAGTCCATCACGATCACCTTCCCGTTCGCCGGCAGAGCCTTGTAACAGTTCTTCAAAAACTTTATGCACGACTCGTCGCTCCAATTGTGGCACGTGCCCTGCCCAATTTGCGGAGCCATATAAAGTTAGGACACAGCTCACAAAATCGACTTCGATTTGAGCAGTGTAACTAACGGGAAGGATTCAATTAGCTTACCTTAATCATGATCGCGTCGCCCTCCGGGACGCTCGCGAACATATCCCCTCCGACATGCTGCACGCCTGCACGCCGTTTTTTACCAAATTTATTAGAGGCCTAATTCGGGTGCAATCATGCCTCTAATTTTTGCGAACATGACTTCGCGCTAAATATTATGAACCAAAATAAATGCGACTAAGCCAGGGAGGTATGTGATAACTAATGTACCGGGATAAGGAGGGGCGTGTTCGATGACTTGGGGCAAATCGAAGTTGATGCCCTTGATCGAGGGGTACTTCGACACGATCATGTTAAGGGTCGCGCCTTTTCCACCGCCAACGTCAACGAGAGTCGAGATCCCATCAAACCCATGGTAGACCTCGAGGATCTTCTTTGTCTGCGTCGCGGAAAGATCAGCCATCGCGTTGTTGAAGTACTTGTTCAGGGTTGAGTCCTCCTTCATGTACTGGAATATGGTCTTGCCATGGACCTTCTGGAACAAGTTGCCTCCTCCAACCATTGCTTCCTTGACTTGGAGCCTATAATTGCCAAAAAAAAAAAAAAAAAAGCGGGGGTAAAGAAGGATTTGTTTCATCCAGTTGATTGCTCAAACTAATTTCCTCTTTTTGGGTGTCACGATGATAGTGTTATCTTGAGCCTGTCCCACATCTTTTCTTTCAAATCGTAGGTAACAGGTTAAGGAATTAAACAACTAAAGAAACCAAGTAAGATTCGGATATCTGGCCAAAGTCGCGGACGGAAATTTCCGCTCACCAGACGTCGATGGTGGCTCGGTGGAAGGCGAAGAGAGAGAGCGAGCCGATGGAGCCGCCATCCTCATCCTTGACGTAGTACTTCCCGACTGGTGATATCGCGTACCGCCTCTCCACGGTCCTCCCCTCGTCGAACGTCTCGGACTTGTACGTGAGGAGCGAGTGGCTGGCGAGGCAACGGAGGACCCGGTCGATGATCTCGGGCGACTCGGGAGTCTGGGTCGGGAGGTGGGCGACCACCTCGGCAGGCGACACGTAGGCGCCGGGGCCGGCCCGGGCGATGATGCCGAAGAGGTCGAGCTCGACGGCGGCGTGCAGGATCACTGGGAAGACGTGGTAACTAGAGTACAGGAGGGCTTTGAGGCATGGGTCTTCTTCTTCGTGGCAGGGTTGTACTTGGTTTTGAGCGGAGCCCATTTTTCGCTTCCTAATGCTTTTGCGTTGGACAGCGTTCTGGATGGGCGCTCGGTCGCTTCCTTGAGGTGATAGGAATCGACGAAGGAAGTGATTCACATGATCTGGGTGGGATCGCAGACGGCGATGGGCACTTATAATCAAAGGTGAGCATGCAGGTCTGAGTAAGTGGTCTGAGTAGTCTTTGCTCTGGGGTCCACAATGGCGACGCTTCCACGGGACGTGGTTTTACAAATTATCGATAGCCTCAGGTCGGAAAATGGGGTTGTATCCATTACTTTTGTTCGTTTAAGGAAAATTATCAAAAAAATCTTGTAATTATGCCAATTCAATCATAAATTTACTTTTGTGATCAATTGAGCCTTAAATATTTTACAATTACTCCTAATCAATCCATCCAACCAAAATTGGCCCGGCTGGGCTAGCTTGCCTCATCGTCGTTGGGTGACGGCTAGCTCGCGAGCTCTTGCTAGATCCTCCGAGAGGGGCCTCACCATCATTGGGTCTAGTGAGGTGAGCCCGCCGAAGCCAAGGAAGGAGGAGAGAGGAGGGAGGAAGAAGGAAGAGGGAGAAGGGAGAAAAAAGATAAAAAGATTAAAAAAGATAATTTTTTTAAAAATAAAAAAATATTATTAAAAAAAAGTAGCTGGTGTTGGCTAGCTGCCACGTGAGCGTTGACTGGCTAATTTTGGGCGGATAGACTAATTGAGAATAATTATAAAATATTTATGACTCAATTAGTAAAATAAATAAATTTATGACCGAATTGACATAATTGCAATAGATTAAAACTTTTTTTGTAATTTTCCTCATTGTTCAATTACTAAATTTGATGGTGCCTTGTTATATGCAGGTCGTTTTTCTCCATTTAATAGTTTAATAATTAGGTTCGACTTTTTCACTCGGCTTTTAAATCATCAATGGTAAACTTTCCCATTTTAGGGGGGGAAATAAAAGAGTTAGAATGTCTAACATGAAATATTAAAATGAGAGAGATCGTGGTGCATATAAGATCTTGTCAAATTTCATTATTTTGTGATGGGAGTATACTTTAAAAAGCGAGCTAGAGTTAATGCAGAGTATTTTTTATGGAACTGATTTGCTACGGGGATAAAATTCATTCGCAAAGTACCTTTCTTTTCGCTAAATCTCACAGCTTGTTTTACTTTCATGATCTGGCCGGCAGCTCCCCCACTCTGTCCTTCTCAACATCCCAACATATCCGACATGAATATCTTTTAAATAAAGATCCCAGGATCAGAGGCTTCGATATTTATTTATGCCAAATTCATACGTAAGTAATTTTGCCCGCATCGAGAAGAGCAACTTGTGGCAAATGTTGCGCTGATCCGTCTTGCACGATGATGTCTTTCTCGGAGTTCATAGAAGCGTTGAAACTTGAAACTGAGCTGCTGAAGTTTGACTCGACATTTCAGCCACCAAAGTGAGAAACGCTACTTCCTGGAGTGCCCCGATGATATTGCAGTGCCTCGGCTGTGACGCTCCTTACCTTTTTCCGTTTCACCAGAATTTTGCTGTCGACTAATCTGAGGAGTAGAATGTTAGGTTGTGGACTTTGGTAATACGAGCTAGCGTAAGAGGAGTTGCGACAGCCCGCAAAGTCGGACTGAGACATCTTGGCGGGCGTGTGGAATGAGTTAGATACCTCGCAAGTCTTCTGGGAAAAGTTTGGAAGATTAGGAAGGAGAGAGAGATAAATGGTGATGATAAAAAAAGGAGGAGAATCGAGACCGAGGGATAGGAAACGACTTTGCCGATTGAGAACAACACTTAAGTATATATCCCTTGATCACGTAACTTATTAATGAGCATCGAGAACAAAATATATATAATCAATCTTAAATTTATTATATAGATTTCTCAGTTGGAAAAATTATATATATATATAAAGTCAGAAAATTATTTCATTTATAAAATTTTTAATTTATTCAATGTGATCTCTAAACTTTGATTTAATATGCAATACTATCCCTAAACTTCTACTCTGTTCAATGTAATCCCTAAACTTTTTAATCCATATTTACTTAGGTTCATGAATTATATGAAAATATATAATTTTTCATTTAGTTTAAGGATTAAACTGAATATATATCTATGGAACACGTTAAACAAAATAAAAATTCAAAAATAATATTGTACACTAGGTCAAAGTTTAGAGATCATTTATGTTATTTTTCCTACTTTGAAGGGATTGAGTAATATTCCTAGTGATCTTGGGACTTTGATTTATCCCTTGTGCACTTGATTACCCTATGCCAAAGCCTGTTATGAAGTTGATATTAATGGACATTTTCCCCTCGTGATTACAGATGAATCTGGGAGATTGAGACTGTATGGAGATTAGAGTGGAATATCTCGGGGTTTCAAAAAACAAAACGCAAACCACGAAGTCTATTATGAAGTTGATATTAATTGAAATTTTCCCTTTGTGATTACAGATGAATCTGGGAGATTGAGACTGTATGGAGATTAGAGTGGAATATCTCGGGGTTTCAAAAAACAAAACGCAAACCACGAAACCTGTTATGAAGTTGATATTAATGGACATTTTCCCCGCGTGATTACAGATGAATCTGGGAGATTGAGAGTGTATGGAGATTAGAGTGGAATATCTCGGGATTTCAAAAAACAAAACGCAAACCACGAGGTTTACAGAGCTGATCTTAAAACAAGTCATTAAGCTCTTATAATTAAGGGACAGTACGGATGCAAGAGGATCCAAGAGTCAGAAAGAAAGAATCATACAAAAAAGTACAAAGGACGGCTATTGGTTCCAGTTCCAGCACCCTCCATTGTTTGAATATACTTCATGCCAACTTGTACTTCCTTAATTAAAACCTTATACCCATGAGTGCTGATTTGGTCAGTTACATAAAAAAAATGTGCTCTAGCAAATATATACATACATATATATATATATATATATATATATATATATATATATATATATGGAAATAGGGTCATATATGTGTTTCTCCAACCTCAAATACCTTTTCATGCTTCAATTATATATATTGTACGACCATATTAAAATTTGAGTTTAGTCAACTTACATATACAATGAAAATTTTGTTACAATAATTTTCGTTCCTGTGCAATGCATGTGCAATTATTACCGGTATCACCTAAATATCAAAAGTTCAACTAAGGAGGTTTCTGTAGGCGCAAAAATAGCATAAGATGAATGTTAGATGGATTTTTTTATTTGCGGTCAAAATTTAGTTATCTTTTGTCGAAGTTTTATAAAAAAAATTATAATTATTGTTGTAGAAAATTAGAGGAGTACCAAAATTTATACGGAAAGAAAAAAAGAATTAAAACCCTCCGCCGAGTCTCTAGCTGTATATTTTCGGATTACGTTTTTGCTATTTTGGTGGAAAAAGTAAACGGTTCTTTTCAAGTAAGGTTTGAGAAATAATAAAAATTTAATTAATTCGGGATAGGAAAGTGGCAACTCATACATCATTAATTGTTGGGTGAAATCATTGAGGGCACCAATAACGTTCCAATGTCTCGGCTATAAAGTTCTTCAATTTTTTATTTCACCAGAATTTCGTTGTCGACTAATTTCAGGGGAAGAATCGTAGGTTTTGGACTTGCTGTTATGAGCTATGGGAAGGAGTGTTCATTCTTTAAAAATTATATGTCTTCATAAAAATGCAAAACAGTAAGCCTTAAACCGTCGCCTTTGCTTACTATCCTTGTGATGAAGCATTATTACTTCTTCTTTTTTTACTTTTTTAGAAGTATACAATATCCTATGATATATTATTACCCTTCTGCCAAAAAAAAAAAAGCCTATGATATTATTTGGGCGAGTGGAATGAGTTGGAGACCTTGCAAATTTCTTACGAAAAAGTTTGGAAGAATAGGAAGGAGAGAGAAAGACGATGGCATTAATGAAAAGAAGGTGGATCAAGACTAGGGAAAAGGAAATGACTTTGCCGCTAAGGAAAGATAATTGATGACATGACGTGAAAAAAAGGTGGATCAAGACTTATGGGAAAGGAAATCACTTTTGCAGCTCATGAAGAACCCCACATGATATGGCCAGATGATCTCGGTCCCACAATTTTAACTTTCCAATCAACTTTAAAAAAAAAAAAAAAAAAAAAAAAAAAACACCTTGACATGACTAACATTAGAATATTTAATTATTAAATTATACATTCATCTCACAGTTTAAATTTTTAAAATAATTAATATTTATCTCACAAAATCTAATATGATATAAGTCCTAAGATCAAATTGCATCTCTAAGTATCATAATAAGTACGTTATATTGAACTCTAAACAGACAACGCAATGGAGATACAAATAAGACAAAATACACAAAATCATAATAAGAAGAACATTTTAAATTCGAAATCAAACTGGATTTTTCTGTGTTATGTTATAAGATTTCTGACGTAAAAACTCAAGTTGTCACAAAATGAGTCCAGTACTTATTTTATACACATTGAATTTTCTAATACTGTGATCAAACTTCACAAGGGTCTCATGTAGGATCGATCAATATATGGTATATTATTTTCACCGAAATTCACTAAACACTCCTGGAATCCAACTGAATTTCTTGAAAGTCATCTCTCCAAGAACTCCCCCACTGATCTAGAAGTTGGCTGCACCAAGTGCTAAAAGTTTACTCTCACCTGTCGGTCCTCCCCCTATTTCCTAGCAAACGAAGTACTTTATGATTTGCGCTCAAGACAGACACAAAAATCGAATTTCACTTCCCTGAAGTAGTACTCCATGCGAATCGAGTTTCGAGGCATAAACTGAAAAAGAAAATTTTATGGTGTAATTAGAAATAATAGCCAATTGAGGCTTTTCTTTCAGGTCCCGTTTTCCTTTTATCTAGATATGAAAAAATTTCCTCCAAAAAGCCTTCCGATTGATAAATTACAAATATGGATGTCACACAAATCTGTATTAAGCTAAATTTTTATGTTAGTAACGTTCATAACGTGTAATCTATTTATCATAAATATTACCAGAGGAAATCTTGGATTGGTGGGAAGGTATAACTATCCCTATCTCTAATCATATTTATTCCATTTTCTGTTCTTCTGAAAAGCCATTTGATTGATAGATTACAAATATGGATATCACACAAATATGTATTAAGCTAAATTTTATATTAGTAGAGTTCATAATGTGTAATCTATCTATCATAAATATTACCAGAGAAAATATTTTATTGGTGGGAAGATATAACTACCCCTATCTCAAATCAATTTTGCATTCTTCCAAAAAGCCTTTTGATTGATAGATTATAAATATGTATTAACCTAATAGTGTTCATAACAAGTAACCTATCTATCATAAATACTACCAGAGGAAATTTGCTATTGGTGGGAAGATATAACTGTTACTAACAAATCTCAAATCATATTTTTTTCATTTTCTATTCCTCCAACTTTCCTCGATACTTTAACTAGCCCTAATATAGGATTCGGCTTTCGTGGATTTATATATAAGATGAACCTTAAGTGCCGTTCTTGATGTGGAAAAGCTAAATTATACATAGAAATAATATACTTGTTTAAGAAATATAATACAGGATCAATATCAAATGGCTTACGATGATTATGAAATATGTTGGAGTTTTATTTATTTAATCTAGATACATTGAAAAATATAACCCTAACATTCTGCGCATGGAAAAAGAAAATCTGATTAAACAATAATGAGGATCGAGTATAACGTGATAAATAAACTAATCGCAAACGTGGTTGGACTCCATTTAATTTTCGATGTGATAACCTGGAATCTCAATAACTGATGAAAATCTACATACTTTATTCAAATTTGTTTATTATTTCGTGGGTTGGCATGAAAAAAGGGAAAGATTAAGGATTTTTTTATATGAAATAAAATAAACCAAAATGCATTAGTCACATAGTATTTTTGACACTTAGCTAATTTGATTCTCATAATAGACAAGCGGTACAACGCTAATCTACTTTTGATGCTTTGACTGCCAAAGAGAATTTAGACAATTGCTCGTCGTCTTGTCAGAGTAGAGTTGAATACGGAGAACAAATTGATAAAAAGGACGAGGCGTGCTGGATAAGCGTTAGGAAAAAGTGTAGCCACCTTTTGGACCTTGTTAACAGAAAATGTCATGCAGTGAGAGCCGTCTCTAGAAATTGTATTAGTGCGACCTCTTGTACATCAGTAGGATTATATATGTGGCTCGTCATCCAATATCATATGTCCGATTTATATCTATTAGGGTACACAAGTGCGGGCATTAGGCAAAAGAAATCCCACATTAGAGATATTCGACGCAATATAAAATAGTTATATCTTAATCGGCTCATAATTTATTAGTTTAAGCTTCTTAGCGGAAGTCAGTCTAATCGGATATGTTGGCAGGACATTTCAGACTTGAGCTCCCTAGTGAGGCAGATTATTCGGTCAATCAGCGATGTGTTCACTCAGCGTTGGTGTTAATTGACCTACAGTTGTTAGGGGCTGGTCTAGGTTGGGAAGATTAGGAAATCGAGATCCTGGGACAAAAGGTGCGCAACGAAAAGCTAAGTTAATTGACCTACGTTCAAGATCAAGGCTATATATTTTACACTATAATAAACACGAAGATAATTCTACTATCAATTCTGATAATCTCATTAGTTAAATTGAATATACCAGGTCATTATATGTCACCCATTTATCTTTTATTTTGGATATCATGGATAATAAACACGAAGACTTTGTTAGCCCCGTTGAACGCAAAGAGACCCTTTTTGTGACTTAAATTGCATGGAGATTCACCAACTGGATAACATGCATAATTTATACGAGGGAAAATTATCCAATTAGTTGCAAATTTATTATATGAATGTCAATTTAGTCTTAAATTTTTCACTTTTATGTTAAATTTTTGCATGATATTCCAAAAGTCATTCGGGTCAATTTGCATAAAAAATCGATGATGTTGACGATTCAATTATTGCCGGCTTTTCATTATTCAACACAACTTGAATACTCTCTGGTCTTCGGCTGCAACTGTGAAACACCTAAGTCTAGTCAGGGAGCACCCAAATGTTGACATAGTTTTGTAGATTTTGTCCAAAGTCTAGTCAGTGCGCGCACACATGTTGACATCGTTTTGTAGATTTTGTCCATATATGGACCCACATTGTTCAGATTACGATCTCCTTTGTCGATTTTTTCCATATTTGCACGCGCATTTTTCGCCAATGATCTCCAACGAGCCAAATGGATTAGAATTCCTAACCCGCCACTATTTTCGTTTGAGAATCACCTTCTTGCTATTTGATAAAAGAACAGTCTTAGATGCATTAAGAAAATACGCAAAAAGTTCATGTATAAAATAAATACAATGATAGTCGGGGCGAGGGGAAAGTAGTGGCACAGCCACCGCCTAGGCATCGGCGAGTAGGCCCTTGCCGACCTCTGGGGACCTTGCGAGGCCGCTGCCCATCAAAGACACCGCTTCGAAGACTGAAGTTTTCCCGTCCAGACTCAAGCTTTGGCTCATGCAGCCTCCCATTACACTAGCTTTTAAATGAGTTCAAGGTGAATGATTGCCTATGTTAGTGATGGAGAGAGGGTACGAAAGATTTAGTGGCTAAGCTGGAGAAATTGTTGCCCGAAATCCTGAATAATTGCTCAAGCTTGCCCTGCGCGCAAGATCTTTGCTCAAAGACACGGTTCTGCAAAACAAGTGCTCGAAGCGTGCTCTGCGTGCGAGATCTGCAGTACCGACTTTGAGGTGGACCATAACATCGACAATCATTGCGATGAGATTATAATTTGAACGCGATTCTCGTGGCATCTAGATATTATTATTATCATCATCATCATAAGCACCGGCCACCGGGCACTTTCAAAACTTTATTTCACGATTTTTTAAATAGATAACCACCGGGCACTTTCAAAACTTTATTGCACGATTTTTTAAATAGATAATTTCATCGACGATCATTGCGATGCCACCCCAGTATGCCCCGTTGAATAGTGGTGCTTCTGAAGCAAGCAAACCAGGGTGAAAGTTGACTGATCGTTGGGAAAGTTGAGTAAAGCTTTGAGCACCTCTCCAATATCATAAAAGCATGCATGCAGCGAGAGTAACATGCATGCTCAGTGTTAAGTATAAAGGAACAAAATATGCTGCAGAAAAACGGAAACAGAGGACTTGGCGATACAGCGAAAGCAGAGGACTTAGCGATACAGCAAATGACTTGGATCGCCAAGTCATAGGGTTAAATCAACGGCAAAGATCTTATAAGGAAGACCAGCCTGGATCGACAATCAATGAACGAGATGCTCAAAGAATCAATGACTCGGATCGCTAAGTCATAAGCATAGTCAATTAGGTTTTTCTGTTAAAGTAGTTGTTGTATTCGGTTTTCCCTTGTAACCAAGTTCTGTTACATACCCTGATATAAATACTCTGCTTTGCTTTACATAATATGCGATGGAGAAAACAGATAGAAAGAATACAGAGAAGGTGAGAGATTGAAGAGAAAAGTGAATCAAGATCATCTCATTAGCGAATGCTGAAGCAATCCCTGTATTGAAGAGAGAGCTTCGAAGAATGGTCGACAGCTCAAGTCCAACGTGCTGAAGCAAATCAAGTAAGGTTGATCTTAGAAGGTAGAACAGAGGAAGTGTATTCGTTTTTTCTGCCTTTCAATTGTACTGAGTTACAATGATACAATCACCATATTGAAATACAAATGGTCTTCAGAGTCGACCACTTTATCTTGTTTGAGTTCTTCATCTTTCTCATGGTATTAGAGCTGTAGGTTGTTTGTCTGATAGCTTGGTTTGAACTGGAAGCTTGCGGCAATGGCAATAAAAACACCAAAATATCCTTTTCCAATTCACGTAAACATCTCGAATTTTGTCACAATCAAGCTCGTCGAAGATAATTTTCTGTTGTGGCAAGCTCAAATCCAAAGGTTTCTGAAGAGTCAAGATCTCTTTGGTTTTGTTAATGGTGATGTTACCTCTCCTCCACGAATGTTGCAAAACGATGATGAAGGATGTGACTCAGAACTTGTTAATCCTGATTACGTTGATTGGACAAGAACAGATCAGTTGATATCGTCATGGATTAGTGGGGCTATTACTGAGAACATTCTGAGTCTAATCATTGGTTTAGAGACATCCTTTGAGGTATGGCAGTCTCTTCTAAAACGATTTACACAAAAATCAATAGCAAAGGAGTTCGAACTTAGAGGAAAATTACAGTCCTGCTAGAAACTTGATCAAACCCTCTCCACTTATCTCAGAGAATACAAATCTATATGTGATCAGTTGAATGCTATTGGTAAACCAAAGTGGATGAAATAACCAAAATCTTTGGTATCTTTGGAAGGATTGGGTCCAGAATATGAGAATCTTCGAACCACCATATATTGTTTGAAGCCTCAACCCGATTATGATGAAGTTATAGCTCAACCGGAGAGATTTGAATCAAGGATGAAGACTTACTCCGTAAGTCGGTTTAATCCGGATCCGGCCTATCTCGGCCAAAGAAAGTCTCAAATGTATCCTAAAGAGAGTGCTGATGGAGAATATCTTTCACAACCTACTGGTTTTCTAGCTCAGAGAGGAAGTTTTAGGGGTGGCCGTAGCTTTGGTCGAGGCAGAACTGTCAGTAATAGAGGACGAGGGTTTGGTTACGCTGAATGAAATCAAAATTACAGAGAAGATGCAGCAATTCAAGGACAAGGAGATCAATATCTAAGACAAAAGAATGTCTTTCCTACAGCTGCTCAGGGATTTCGACCTTATGCCACATACTCTCAAAGGTATCAAAACAACAAATCTTATCCTCCTCTGTTAAACTCAAGAAAAAGTTTGCAGGATGAGAAAGGCACAGGGGTTGCTAGATTGGAATGTCAAATATGTAAGCGACCTGGGCATGATGCTTTCCGCTGTTGGTACCGTTTTGACAATTCCTATCAAGTAGAGGATATTCCAGCAGCTTTGACAGCAATTCATATCGAAGATCCAAAAGGAAGTGAATGGTACCTTGATACAAGAGCTACTGCTCATATCAGTGCGAATCCTGGTATTCTTCATACTTTTTCTAAATATCAAGGTCTCAATACAGTGATGGTTGGAAATGGATCTTGTTTACCTGTTACACATATTGGTAACACTTACCTAAAAACAGAAGTAAATACATTACCTCTTAACGATGTTCTTATAGTACCAGAAATAAAGAAGAATCTTCTTTCTGTGTCTAAGCTTACTGATGACTATCCTTGCACATTTATCTTTGATAAACTTGGTGTCTATGTAAAGGACAACAATACCAAGGCGACAATTCAGCTCGGAAGGAAGACTAAGGGCCTTTATCAAGTCGATACACGGACTGCAGCAGCCTTTTTCACTCAAAGTCAGAGAACAGTCAATGCAGAAGTATGGCACCAAAGACTGGCTCATGCCAATACTCAAATAGTGGATTATCTACATCATCAGAAACTGATTCATGTTAATTCAGTTCCTTCAAAAATTTGCAGCAACTGTCAAATAGCAAAAAGTACAGCTCTATCATTTCCTTTGTTAAACTCTATATCAACTTCATCATTAGAAACGATCCACTGTGATATTTGGGGGCCGTCACCAGTAGATTCATTTCAAAAGTTTAGATACTATGTGATTTTTGTTGACAGTTTCTCACGATACAGTTGGTTATATCCAATGAAGTTGAAATCTGAGTTCTTTGATATCTTTATTCGATTCCAGACGTTAGTTGAAAGACAATATAGTCACAAGATCAAAAATTTTCAAAGTGATGGAGGGGGAGAGTTTGTAAGTAGAAGATTTCAAGATCATCTACAAAGCTGTGGAATAAAACAACATCTATCTTGTCCTCACACTCCTGAACAGAATGGAGTCTCAGAAAGGAAACATAGACATATTGTCGAATTGGGATTGGCTATGTTATATCACTCCAAGGTCCCACTGAAGTTTTGGGTGGATGCTTTTGTTACGGCAAACTACATTATAAACAGACTTCCAACACCAAAACTAAAAAATGGATACACCATATAGTAAGATTCATAACACTCAGCCACAATATGATCATTTGAGGGTGTTTGGCTGTGCCTGTTATCCATGCTTAAGATCATATTCATAACACAAGTTCGATCCTAGATCCCTTACTTGTGTTTTTCTGGGATATAGTTATATGCATAAAGGCTATAGATGTCTTGTGCCTACTGATAATCGTATATATATATCAGTAGACATGTTATCGTCGATGAAACGTTGTTTCCCTTCACAAAAACTGTGATCAATGAATATGGTCAATATACTCCTTTGTATAGACAATGGATTGAAGGAGTAAAATTGCTCGAATCCTCAAGCTCTGACACAACAAATCAAAGTGTTTCCCATTAGTCAGTAAGAAGAAGTCACTATCATCCTACTATGGATAGTTATGACAGTGAACAGATGCACCAACATACTTCATTAGCATCAATGCAGCTCCAAGATAATCCACTAACATCAAGGCAAAATGATCTATCACAGAAACTCGATCTGGTCAGAATTCTTCATCCTTCTCAAGTACTCTGCCTGTCAATAATAATTCTGACACAGAACAACATACTCTTGAACTATCTTCTCCTGACATAGAACAACATACTCTTGATCTATCTTCTTCTCAGAGAAATTTTAGTAATCATCTTATGCAGACCCGACTCAGATCAGGTATTATTAAGCCAAATCCAAAATATGCTTGCTTAGCTGAATATCGAGTCCCTATGGAACCAAGATCCATTAAGTCTGCATTAGCTGATAAGGGTTGGTATAATGCAATGCAAGAAGAGATGAATGCTCTCTATAATAATCATACCTGGACATTAGTTCCAAGAACAGACTAGATGAATGTTGTAGGCTGTAAGTGGGTCTTTAAGACCAAACTCGCACCAGATGGTAGTCTAGAGAGACTCAAGGCTCGTTTGGTAGCCAAAGGATTCCATCAGGAAGCAGGATTTGATTTTACTGAGATATTCAGTCCTGTTGTAAAACATGCTACAATACGCATAGTACTCTCTATAGCTCTCACAAGACAATGGACAATACACCAACTTGATGTGAAGAATGCATTTCTTCATGGAGACTTAAATGAAACTGTGTATATGGAGCAGCCACCTGGCTTCATTCATCCTCAAAAATCAAGCCATGTCTGTCTTCTTCACAAGTCATTATATGGGCTGCGACAAGCACCAAGAGCCTGGTTTGACAAATTCAGCAACTATCTTCTTGAAATTGGTTTTGTCTGTAGTACAGCCGATCCATCTTTGTTTGTGCTCCATATTGAGTCAGATACAGTATTATTACTTCTTTATGTTGATGATATCATTCTAACAGGAAGCTCTCCTCAGCTCTTAATTGCATTAATCCAGAATCTTAGTCTTCAATTTCAAATGAAAGATCTCGACTATATTCACTGCTTCTTAGGCATTGAAGTGAAACGTACTCTACAGACCTTGTTCTTATGTCAAACAAAATATGCAGTTGACCTACTGATATAGCTAGTATGCGGAATAAAATAAACTTCAAATAAAACAAAGGAGTTAGGGAAGAGAATAAGAACACAGAAATTATAGTGGTTCGGCTTAATCCAAGCCTACGTCCACTCTCCCACGATAACAGCCTTCTTGGCTGGATTCCACTATGCAATCAACAAGAGATTACAATTTCGAGTGCAAACACTTAGTAGTAGATCACACTATCTCACTAAGTCACTCTTTTGATATTTCTTTCATGATTACAAACGTTTAAGCTCTCAAGAGACAATTATATGATCAAAAGTCGCTCAGAATTTGGAATTATAAATTCTACGCTTCGTCTCTTACTTGCTCATCGGTCCATGATCTCCTTAAATACTCCTCCACTTCCAAACTAGCCGTTGGACAGCATCCCGGAGAATCGTCTTCCAATATACCCATTGGACAGCTCTGTATCTAGAAGATTTGGTAGCCGTTGAGTGACAAAGGTAGAATCCCAAATTGATTCCGATCGCCCATACAAACGAAATCTTGGTTTCCATAAGTAAAGCTTCTTCGTGTAGAAAGTTCTTGTCTTCAATCAAATCAGTCTTGATGTGGAATCCAAATCAGATCACTAGCCGTTGTATGATTGGGCTTGAGTTACGATTCATCGAATATGGATGTTAAGTCTGAGTCTGTAGACTTTACAATATGAGTCTGTAGACTTTACAATCTGGTTCAGCTTCAGCATAGTTTGTCTTCTGATTCATCATTTACGTTCAGTTTGGAATTAGTCAGAGTGAGCAGACTTCTGATGTAGAACAGACTTTGAGTCTTGAGTCTGGCAGTCTTCAGACTTTGAGTCTTGAGTCTGGCAGTCTTCAGACTTTGACACAGAAGTCTGGAAATTTTCAGAATATACTCTGGACATATGTTACGTTCAATCTTCTGGCCGTCTTCGCACTTTGACAATATCCTTTACATGTTCTATTATCTGCATGGTCTATTACTTAATCATCAAACATGTTAGTAGCCTTTGATTTATTTTGTCATCTTCAAAACATCATAAGGGATTTCCCTAACAATCTCCCCCTTTTTGATGATGACAAAACAATCTCTGAATATGCAGATTTGTAAACATACTTTTAAATCAAAGGATATCAGAAGATAACAAATAGATTGAGCATAACAATATGTAGAAAATAATCGCAGCTCAATATTATGCAATAAATAATATCAACCAATCAGCACATATGCATATTCATATATTCTCCCCCTTTTTGTCATAATCAAAAAGCGATAATAATAGATTCACGTAGAGAATGATAACAAATATTTTGCATGAATCACAATTTCCAAAAATCAGCTTTTATAAAGTAAGTCGAATATTAAAGATATGCAATATAGCTCACTTCGATCATATATATCAGCAAATATCCAATAAAAATCACAGATGCATCATGAAATTCACGTACACTTTTTGTCATAATAAAATGATAATATCAATAAGAGATTTGTTAATGACAAAATGTAATAATAGATGCACTAACCGGATTTTGTAGATCTTAACAATTCTGACACATTTACCTTCCTTCTTTTCATAACAAGATCACGATCAATCAAAAAGATTTTTCCAAAATTGATCAAAGCTCCCCCTCAATTTGTTGCCTTTTTGAGATGATCACGATTCTTTCCTTTTTCTTTTGGATTTGATTTCTCCCCCTGTGATGATGACAATATTTGCGAATAGAAATAATTGTTGCAATTGTTGCAGGAGATATTTTCTGATTGCACCAAAATTTGCGTAGATTCGCAATCATCCTTCCCTTAAAGAATTTCCTGCAATCAACTCATTTCCCTTTTTGGTATCCATCAATTTGGATCCTTCCTTGACGTTAGAGCAAAATATATAATCTCCATAAACAAATATTCTTTCTTAATTCATCATAACAAAGTATTCAAAGAAAGAATATTATGCACAATGATATTTTGAAAAATAAATTCTCACTTAGTCAAAGCACAATAAAATCAGGGAGAATGAAATCTTTGAATATCTAAGAATATCTTGCATCATCACGTAAAACAGATTTTCACTTTGCAAAATATGACTAAATCTGAGAGTATAAAATTAGACAAAATAATCTGAATTATCTCAAATAATCACACGTATTAAATCAAATTTGAGAGTATAAAATCAAACCAAATAAATTCTTTTGTCTTTAAGCATGATATCAAAAATGATCACACGTATCAAGTTAAATCTCGAATCACAAAAACAAATCATGGGATTCTTTCTTCAATAAAACAAAATATGATCATTATAAAATCTGAATCAATCAATGATATATCAAATATGAGAATTATTTCCTAAAAACATTCCTTACCAACTTCTTCTTTTCCTTTATTTCCTTGATTTCCTCATCGGATTCTGAGTCTGGTTCTGAATCAGACTTTGATTCTGAGTCTATGTCTGAGTCAGACTCAGATTCTGAATGTGCCGTCAAGCATATATTTCTTTGCACATCATCTTCTCTCATTGTTCTTTTCTGGCCATTCTGCTTGTATTTTCTTCCATCGAAATATGGTAGCCTTGTTTTGCTTTGCCCTTCCATAAGTCCTGGTGCCAACATACTAGCCATAAAGAATCTTTAGCTCAAAAGTAAAAACACTTTTATAAACCGAGCACTTGGCTCTGATACCAATTGATATAGCTAGTATGCGGAATAAAATAAACTTCAAATAAAACAAAGGAGTTAGGGAAGAGAATAAGAACACAGAAATTATAGTGGTTCGGCTTAATCCAAGCCTACGTCCACTCTCCCACGATAACAGCCTTCTTGGCTGGATTCCACTATGCAATCAACAAGAGATTACAATTTCGAGTGCAAACACTTAGTAGTAGATCACACTATCTCACTAAGTCACTCTTTTGATATTTCTCTCATGATTACAAACGTTTAAGCTCTCAAGAGACAAGTATATGATCAAAAGTCGCTCAGACTTTGGAATTATAAATTCTACGCTCCGTCTCTTACTTGCTCATCGGTCCATGATCTCCTTAAATACTCCTCCACTTCCAAACTAGCCGTTGGACAGTATCCCGGAGAATCGTCTTCCAATATACCCATTGGACAGCTCTGTATCTAGAAGATTTGGTAGCCGTTGAGTGACAAAGGTAGAATCCCAAATTGATTCCGATCGCCCATACAAACGAAATCTTGGTTTCCATAAGTAAAGCTTCTTCGTGTAGAAAGTTCTTGTCTTCAATCAAATCAGTCTTGATGTGGAATCCAAACCAGATCACTAGCCGTTGTATGATTGGGCTTGAGTTACGATTCATCGAATATGGATGTTAAGTCTGAGTCTGTAGACTTTACAATATGAGTCTATAGACTTTACAATCTGAGTCTGTAGACTTTACAATCTGGTTCAGCTTCAGCATAGTCTGTCTTCTGATTCATCATTTACGTTCAGTCTGGAATTAGTCAGAGTGAGCAGACTTCGATGTAGAACAGACTTTGAGTCTTGAGTCGCGGTCTTCGACTTTGAGTCTTGAGTCGCGTCTTCGACTTTGACACGAAGTCTGGAAATTTTCAGAATATACTCGGACATATGTTACGTTCAATCTTCTGGCCGTCTTCGCACTTTGACAATATCCTTTACATGTTCTATTATCTGCATGGTCTATTACTTAACCATCAAACATGTTAGTAGCCTTTGATTTATTTTGTCATCTTCAAAACATCATAAGGGATTTCCCTAACACCTACTCAAACGGGCACATATGACAGATTGCAAACCAATTTCCACACCTTTGCCACTACGGCCAATTGCTATGACCAATGCTAAAGTTCCTCTGTTAGATCCTATTGAATACAGAAGCTTGGTAGGTGGTCTTCAGTACTTAACTATCACTCGACCAGATCTAGCATTTGCAACAAATCTCCTCTGTCAGAAGATGCAACATCCCACAATGGCAGACTTTCATCAATTAAAACAAGTTTTACGATATGTCAAAGGAACTATTCATCTTGGATATTATCTTCACTCCAACAGTTTGACAAATCTCTATGGTTTTTCGGATGCTGACTGGGCAGGTTGTCCTACTACTCGACGATCTACTACAGGATTCTGCACTTTCTTAGGTTCTAACTTGATTTCCTCGTCAGCCAAGAAACAAACTACTGTTTCAAAGTCTTCCAAAGAAGCTAAATATCGGGCGCTAGCATCTGCAACAGCTGAATTAACTTGGATTGGTTTTGTTCTACGTGACATTGGTATTCCTCTTACAAAAGCTACATCACTGTTCTGTGATAATAAATCGGCTATTTCCCTCACAGCCAATCCTGTCTTACATGCGCGAACAAAGCACATAGAAGTTGACTTTCATTTTGTTCGTGAAAAGGTATCGTCTGGTTCCATTTCTATTCAACATGTTCTCAGTCATCTTCAAGTAGCTGACATATTCACTAAGTCCCTCTCTCACTCAGCTCATCTGTCTCTTCGCACCAAATTAGGAATGGGATTCATCCCCCTTCCCAATTTGCGGGGGGATGTTAAGTATAAAGGAACAAAATATGCTGCAGAAAAACGGAAGCAGAGGACTTGGCGATACAGCGAAAGCAGAGGACTTGGCGATACAGCAAATGACTTGGATCGCCAAGTCATAGGGTTAAATCAACGGCAAAGATCTTATAAGGAAGACCAGCCTGGATCGACAATCAATGAACGAGATGCTCAAAGAATCAATGACTCGGATCGCTAAGTCATAAGCGTAGTCAATTAGGTTTTTCTGTTAAAGTAGTTGCTGTATTCGGTTTTCCCTTGTAACCGAGTTCTGTTACATACCCTGATATAAATACTCTGCTTTGCTTTACATAAGATGCGATGGAGAAAACAGATAGAAAGAATACAGAGAAGGTGAGAGATTGAAGAGAAAAGTGAATCAAGATCATCTCATCAGTGAATGCTGAAGCAATCCCTGTATTGAAGAGAGAGCTTCGAAGAATGGTCGACAGCTCAAGTCCAACGTGCTGAAGCAAATCAAGTAAGGTTGATCTTAGAAGATAGAACAGAGGAAGTGTATTCGTTTTTTCTGCCGTTCAATTGTACTGAGTTACAATGATACAATCACCATATTGAAATACAAATGGTCTTCAGAGTCGACCGCTTGATCTTGTTTGAGTTCTTCATCTTTCTCACTCAGAGCTTAATTCCACAACCCTAATCAATTCCACAAATCTAGGTATAGAAATAAAAACATGGCTTTCGTCCTAGACACTAAGACACCTTCCAGTGCCAACGGTCAAGAGGTGGTTGTCGACAACACATGGGTCCACGCGATGCTCTTCGCAAGCTCCCATGTCTTCCCTATGGTCCTCAACGCAGCCACTCGGCTTGGCGTGTTCGACATCCTATCCCAAGCCAGCCTGGGGGCTCGGTTGTCAGCTTCTGAGGTTGCCTCTCAGCTTGCCACACGGAGCTCGGAAGCTGCTCCAAAGCTCGACCGGATGCTGAGGCTCCTTGCAAGCCACTTGCTCCTGAGCTGCGAGGTGCATGAGCAGGACGATGGCCGGGCTGTCGAGAGGCTATGGGGGTGTTTGGTTGGGCATTTCCAAAGCCCCTTGGAACCCCAAAGCCCATTTGGGAAAAAATTTAGTGTTTGGCAAAATTTTTAGAAGCCCCTTTGCCTAAGTATGAGCATTTGGAATGCTCAATGCCCAATGCCAAGGAGGAGCAGCATTGGGCATTCGGCATTTAGGAAATGCCAAGCCTACTGTTCATCGTTTTTCTTCACCGGTCGTCTTCTTCTTCTTCTCGTCTTCTTCTTCTTCTTTCCGGCCACAGAGCTTCTCCGGGAGCCACCGCCGCTGCCGCCTGAGGGTCGCGCGTCACCGGCGACCACCGTCTGGGGGTGCCGCGACGCGCGACCCAGGCGGCGCGGACCTCAAGCGGCGTCGCCTAGTTCCTCGCGACCTCAGGCCGCCAGATCTGGCGGTCTGGAGGCTAGATCTAGCTGTCCGGCGGCCAGATCTGGCCTCTACGACCTCAGGCGGCTGAGGTCACGCCTCTAGGCGGCGACGACGTCACCTGAGGTCGCGCCGCGCACCGCCTGGGTCCGCGCAACCTCAGGTCGCCAGATCTGGCGGTCCGAAGGCCAGATCTGGCCTCTGCGCCTCCACGCGCCTGAGGTCGCGGCGACGGCGTCGCTTGAGGTCGCAACCCTAGGCGGCCGAACGGCTAGATCTGGCCGTCCGGCATCGCCGGCCGCTAGATTTGATTTTCAGATTTTTTAAAAAGGAAAATTAAAAGCAAAAGCCCATTTGGAATAAATTTTGCCAAACGGTATTTTCGCACAAGTAACTTTTCAATGCGTAATTTGCCAAATGGCCGAGCATTCCCGAAAACCCCTTTATCCTAAAGATATTTGCATTTGGCCAAAGACATTCCCCAAAAGCCGAACCAAACGGGCCCTATATGGCCTCACGCCGGCAGCTCGCTACTTTCTGAAGGATGAGGAAGAGGGCTCGTTGGCTTCATTGTTGGAGCTTTCCTTCCATCCGGCTCCACAGCAAGTTTGGTACGCCGTATACAAGTGAAAAACATTACATACGCTCACTATATTTCTGGCCATATAACCAATCAAAATGCAAGAAACCACATGGAGTTCGATCTTCTTCTCTTTTTTCCTATGTAGAATTTTGTTAAGAACACAACTAAAAAAAGAAAATTTTTCACAAGCGAAGTTAGATTGTTGAAAACTGCTTAGTACAGATGTCACCTGCAAAAACCCGCTTGCATTTTCCATGGTTGTTGCCCTTACAAAGTAAAACTAGCTGGACGCTGTAAGTAAGAACTATGCGAAACGCATGGCGTCGGTATTTGTATTTTGTGGAATAGATTTTCGTTAGGAGCATTATCAGTGAAAAAAAATAACTATCCATTGATACATCTCGAAAATACAGCTTAAATGTGTATGCATCATTAAAAGATCTGCCTATGGAAGTTTTCTTTTTCGTTGTTAGTGTTTTTTACAAATACTATTCTTCTTAATATATGGTTTTCTGTAAATATCCAGGGCACACGATCAACTTTCTTGATTGAGATCTCGATTTACTAGAAACAAATTGATACGTCAACTACGAATTAACCCTCATCCATGTTATAATCATCGTATCCAACTCATCTAGGCGGACCAAACACTCTTTTTAAGGTAGTGTGTCCGAAGATATAAAATTGAGTGGAATATGAGAGAGGATTGCAGTCTAACTTTTGCCTTGTGAATGCATGCTTTGACTATATATATATATATATATATATATATAGAGAGAGAGAGAGAGAGAGAGAGAGAGAGAGAGAGAGAGAGCCGTATAATTAATTAGTGGAAGCACGTGACACAATCAATTAATTAATGGAACCCGGAAACAATAAATGAGAGCGGAGGTCCTTATTGATGGGCTTAAAAGCAACATCAATCTACTTCGCTGATAGGCTTGCGATTGACTGGGTTGAGTTTTTAGAATTTTATGCAGCAATTCATGGCAGGACTTTGATAGGATTAGTCTTCTGGACACATCATACCACCATATATCTAGCATTAGATATTCTAACGTAACAAGTTCTCCATATTCAGGTAAATAATTAGGATTTATTAATCAAAACATCATAAACCTCATCAATCTAATGCATCCATCATTTTGCATTCTTAATGCTTCTTTTGTATGATGGTTTTGCCCCCATGCTATGTGCGCAGGTTGCAATTGGACGATCACATACTTGAAGGGGGGAACCAATTCAAGAAAGTTCACGGAATCTCAATTTTTGAGTTCATGGATATTGATCCAGCATTTAACAATACGTTTAATAAGGCGATGGCCGCTCTGACGACAACAGTAATGAAAAAAATCCTTGAGATTTATGAAGGTTTTGAGGAACTGACGACATTAGTTGACGTGGCTGGTGGAACCGGCAAGTGCCTCAATATAATCATCTCCAAGTACCCTTCCATCAAGGGCATCAACTTTGATTTGCCTCATGTAATAGAAAGTGCACCTTCTTATTCCGGTAACTCTCTCTCTCTCTCTCTCTCTCTCTCTCTACTTATACAGCCTTTAACAATATGTTTTGAACTATTGGTGGTGCTTCTAGGAGTGGGTCAAGTGTTTCTCCAACCCTGATTAGAAAAATTTCCTCCAACTAATTATATGATTAATGGGTTGCAAACGTGGATATTACTTGCATTTATTTTTTGATATGGTACTTTAAAAAAAATTAATTTGCCTGTAGCAATCCTTATTAAAAAAATCAGGCGTGTAGGAAATGTTAAAAAGTTATTCTAGAGGAACACTTGCCTAAAGTTGGACTATTCTCATGTCGTTATTTGATCCTGTTTTCACTAATAATGAGCTTTTAAACTCATCAAATTTCGTGTTTTAGTTAATAGGGGACATATGGTTAAACTAAATGCCGGTGACAAATTTTTCGACGATGTGTAGGAATCCAGCATGTCGGTGGCAGTATGTGTAAGAGTTTTCCTAATGTGGACTATATTAATTGATATTGTAATTTACTGTTTTTACGGTTACCGTAAAATAGGGCTGGTCTAAGGTGAGATAGAAGGCTTCTTAATTAGTCTAATATGGGGCTGACTAGTGTGGGCTGAGTTGAGCCTGGCCCGTAATGAGGGGGCCTGGTTGGAAACTCTATAAATAGTGCTCAAGTCTCTCCTCTAACCCTAATTCTCACATGTATCCTCACCTAAGGGGCGTTTACCTAACGCTAAACGTGAGGGGGGCCGCCTCATTGAGCCAGTGATACGGAGGACAATAGAGGAGAAGGACTTGATGCGTGGATCCTCTTAATATATGTGGGTAATCCTTTTCTGCTTCCGCTTTATGTTCGATGGATCCTAAAACAGGTGTGTTAATCTTTCTACTCAATTATGCATGTTCTTGTTCTGGTTATGGAGATCCTGGGGTTGCACAATTTGCGTCCAACATGTGGTATCAGAGCAACCATAACCCTAGAACTTGAACGAATAAAGGTTTTGCCTTAATTTGTACGGATTAGCCCTAATTAGTACGGATTTTACCATAATTTGTGATTTTCGAGATTTTTGTTCAATAAAAATAAAATTAAATCACAAATTCGGATTGGGCTCGATGAGACGAGCAAGACGGTCGGCAGCGCGTCGCCGTAGGAGGCTGCACGCGCCCCCACACGGGGACACGTGCCGCCTGGGCGTCGAACAAGCGCCGCGCGTGAGATCCACGTGCCGCGCACTTAGGCGGCGCGTGTGGGAGCGTGGAGGCTCCGATCGACACGTGGCTAGCGGCGTTGGACTCGTATGGTGATTTCCTATCTCGTGGTATATTTATTTTATATGTTTGATGGTTTTATTGATGTGAAATTGCATATAAAACCCTAAATACGTGTATTTTAAATGAATTTTTGCGTATTTTTCCTAATATTTTTCTATGATTTTGGAAATACAATTGTTGGGTTATAGGTATATTATCACATAATCATTATAAAGGTGTGAGTCATTAATAAAAATCAAACTTTATTGTAAACTGAATATGGCTTAATGAAATACAATCATTATGAGATAGTAATTGAATATATCTTGAGATAATGAGAAACAGTAAAAACCATGAAATTTTTATTGATCATGCATACTCTTTTACATGTTGGTAACCTTTGAATGATGGACGTCTTAAGAATATGTGACCAAACTAATTGTACTAATTAACACATATGTTGAGTGTAGGTAATGCATGTTTATAAAGTTATTGCATATTGTACCTAAACTCATATGGTCACTGGTTAATGTCTATCGAGTTAAATATTTTTTATGGTAAGGGAGTATGGCAATATTTATGCAGAGCAATAGTATCTGCTGTTGAATTTTTAGATATTTGCTTCTCTGATTTGACTCAATTAATAGGCCACTGGTTGATTACAATGATAATTTGTTACTTAAAAAATTAGCTAATAAATCAGTTGTTGGCCTTGGAGTCATGTTTTGCCATATGAAACTCATGAGCAATAGTTGATTAGTTATCAAGCTTGTCAATATGGAGTACCTTGTATTGCTATTGATGTTGACTTGTGAAGGATCCTTGGAATCGGCATTTTATTTAATGTTGTTTTAGTAATCAATAATTAGGGTGCACAAGAGATGCTTTATTCTCTGTTATGAGAAGTTTCTTGTGTTACTGTGATCAATTATTTCATTGGAATCTGTCTTTCAGGTTTGCTATATATATATGATTAATTTTTTTATTAATAAATAAAGCAATGTAATTAGCATGATATGTGATTTTGGTGATATGATGCCCCTATCACTAAAGTTAAAATCACATATATATGGTGTATGTGAGGAGTAAAGCTTATATCCCTGGTATGAGAGAATTTCAATGATTCAATTTGAGTCGTGACCGCCAAAGTGGCACGCTTGATTGGGTTTGAGAAATTTCGGTCTCGTATGATGATTGGGATGCCTCCTGGTCTAATGCATAATCATACTCCCAAAGGAGGTGATTGTGTATTAGTTCATGGAGGGATACATGATAGTGTGGTGGAGGAGTGACTGATTCTAGTGATTCATATGCCCAAAGGTGATGAATTCACGAAGAATTGGTACATATTCTCATAACCCTTATCATGTGGGGAGTGTACAATTGCATGTCATGTAATCTGCCCAAAGGTGATTATGTGATTTTGCATGTAACTCTCTGGATGTGTACTTGTACGTCAAGTTACACAATGCTCACATGATGCTAATTATATACTGCTTGTGTTTCAGTCACCTTTTCTGTAAATGGTAATTCCGTCATCATTGAGGTTTTTTACTGCTTCAAATTTTAAGTTGTGGACATATGATTTGTTGCTTGAGAAAAGAGCAATTGAATTTGCTTATTGTCCATGAAGCGTTCCATTTTGGAACACTTGAAAAGAGGTTTGTTTGCGAACTGCATTGCTATAAAATGATGGAAGCCTTAGTTGCTTGAAATTATGTCTTATTTGATATTGAAATTAGGACACATATGCAAAAATTGTGTTTAAGTCATAATGACATATACATCTCGTATATGATTAAAAGGTTGTCAGGTTTAACAATGGCAATGAGTATTTTGGCAAGTATGACAATGCGAAATAGCTTAAAGGGTCATTTGTCAAATACTTGGTAGATTCTGGGGTGGTAATTTAATTACTATACCTGAAAATTCTGACAAAAAGATTTGGGCGAAAGGCATAAATGCACCATATTGAACATGGTGATGAGTATGATTAGTAAGACTAATTTATCTAGTCTTTTGTGGGCTGATATTATGAAAGCAATTTTTTCATATACAAAAGGGGTATTGATTTTATGACCCTAAAGAAGGTACAAGAATTATGGAATCACATACTCTAAAGTTTCTAAATATTGACGTAATTGTAGAGGATAGTTGCTCTCAGATTATTAAAGATAATAGTATGATGGAGGTTACTATGTTTTTATCTTTACCTATACAGATAATTATGGAATCTCATGTGCCATAGACTAAACTTGTTGAGGTTCAAAGTACTATTCTTGATATAGTTGATAATGAAATTTCTTAAACCTCTCAAGTGTAGAATGGAGTGGTTGCAACTTTATTGAGGAGATTTGTTAAGGAAAGGCAATCAGTTATACCATCAGACTATATAGTCTATTTGTGAGAGCATGATTACAATATCCACTATATGGTTGATGTAATGACATATTTATAAATGTCGTTTCTTATTCTCAATTAAGTATGTGATTAGATGCCGTAAAAAGCGATATACAATATATGAAACATGTTTGGAAACTTACTGATTTATCTAAAGATCACAAGTTTATTAGTTGCAAATTGGCGTACAAAACTAAAAGAATTTCAAACAAAGATTGTGGAATTTAAAGCCAAATTTGTAACTAACGTTTTAACTCTGAAAGAGGGGTGGATTGTTTATAATGAAGAAATAATTATTTTTTTAAATGTTCTTTCAGAGTGAACGTGGCATTAATAATTTATTTTGATATATTACGTCAAATAGATACAAAATCTATATTGTGCAGCTGGATGATTTTGCAGCAGATTCAAATAAACTTGTGTATAGACTGAAAAGTTCTAATTCATGGTCTTAAGCAAGTTTCCAGATAATATTATTAAAGTTTCATAGTGTTGTTATTTTGTTCAATTGGGAACAAAGTAATTCAATATACTGCAAGGTTAGTGGGAGGAAATTTATTTTTTCTCATACTTTATGTACATGATATTTTGCTTACAAGTTGTGACCTTGAGACAATATTGAGGTCTATAAGGATTGTTTTTGCCATATTATATTAGATTTTCTCGGAGGACATTTGCTGATTGTATATTGGGAATATTCAATATACATCATTGCAAGCCAGGAATTGCTCCTGTTGTTAAGGGTGATGGACTAAATCTATCATATTGTCCTTATTTAGATATTGAAAAAAATCTAATTAAATGGTGTACCTTGTGTCAGTGCACTTAAAAGTATAATGTATGCTCGAATTTGCACTAAACTAATGTGGGATGCATACCTGCGGGAAATTTACTCTCCTTCCCTGGTTCTAAGTCTAGGTCCATTCATGGTATCAGAGCCATGGTTTCGTTTTTGAGGTTATCCATTCCATGCGCTTGATAGGTGAATCCAGTGCTGAGAAGATCTTTTTACACCATGACAGATCCAGAAATCCTCGAAGCACCCATTTCTCTTGCTCCTTCTTCTTCTTCATCTTCAGCCCTGTCAGAATTCCGTGTTTCCAATGCCTCTAAGATAGATTATCTTTATGAAGTCTCTCTTAGTGACGAAACCAAGATCTCAGAAACTCAGCTTCCTCTTATGAACCCTTATTCAGCTTTTGCTAAACCCACCTCATCATTCTCACCTATCCGCTCCATCCGCCAACTGATTCACCAAACTCCAAAGCAAGTAAAGGAGTATGTACAGTCCTCCAAGTTTGATCAGCATCCCATTCCTACTACTGAAAAAGAGTATTTTGTTACTCTCCAGATCCCTCCAGAATTTCCCAGACAATGGGTTCAACAGGGATATTCTCATGTCCACTATGGAGCTATTCGTCTTGCTCTCACTTTTCATGGTAGAAAAGGCTTGCCAGTAGTGGCAAGAATTGCTTTGTTAGATACTAGGTTTTTACAATACCAGCATGCTTGCATTGGTACTGTTCAAACCACTCTGAATGCCGGAACAGTCTTTGTGACCTTATATCCAAAATACTACCATTATTTCTGCAAAAATTCCATGGACGTCGGAAAAACAGGATGGTGTGAACTTCAGGATTTGGTGTCATGGTTCTCAGTTCATTTTCTAAGTCTTGTTTCAAACATGTAGGATGATAAAACCAATTAAGAAAGTCTAAGAGGTTCTTATCACTTTCTTTTTGGATGTTTCTCCCGAGCATGAATATCCTTGTGAGGTTGGCAATGAATCTTCTGGTAGGAATTTCAATGGCTATTAAGTACTTATTGGTTAAGTACCATAACAGCGTTTTGAGCTGATCAGGGAAATCATCTTCCTTCCAGATAAGAGGATGAATGAAAGGATAATTCAAATTCAACCCAAAAGGATAAAGAATCGAACCTCCATTGAATCTGAATAGGTCTGTGTGGGATTGCCACATGAGGTTCTCCAGGTTCTCAGTAAGACTGTCGTTCTGGATTTGCTGAATAATCTCCTCAGGAAATTTCCAGCTTGGCAAGTCTTTGATCTTCTCAATCTTGTATTTGACACCATGATTGAGTATATGGAACACAGGTCTCTTGATGTACATGTTGATCTCGGCTGGTGCTTTTGGTCTTGACAAAAAATCAGCAAGCACATTCTTCTTTCTAGGAATATGCTTGGTTTCAAAAGAGTATTTTGAAAACCATTCAGCCCATCGAAGCAGTTGAGAGTTTGGAATCTGTTTCTGTTTAAACTTGGTCATCTGAGGAAAAGATGACATGTCTAGTTCTACCAGGAAGTGATGGCCGATGAGATGAAATTCAAACTTTTTTATTCCATTTTTTACTGCTAGGATCTCTTTAAAGGTGGAATGGTAATGCATTTAAGCTTGAAAAAACTTTCCACTCTTGTGAGCACAAAGGAGTCTCTTACCATCAATTTCTTCGAATAGCACAGCTGCCCAGTATTCATCACTGGTGTCAGTTTGAAGAATTCTTTTACCTGTTGATGGTATTTGCAGTGGCGGGAGACTTTGCATAATCTCTTTAAGCTCAGCAACTGCTTTAGTCTGAGTTTTTCCCCAAGGTGAGGAGTTCTTTTTCAGCATGGATTGCAAAGGGATCAGAAGCTTTGCAATACTGGGGACAAAATCTCTGAGATAGTTGATTATCCCCAGAAATTGCTGAACTTGTTTTGTCGTGAAGTTATCTTCAGGAAACTTCAATAATTCTTGAGCAATATGTGGCCCTGGGTAGTATGTATCCTTGTTGAGGTGCATACCAAGAAATTCAATTTCTATCTGGGCAATGTTCATTTTTCTTTGAGAGAGCATAATGCCATGCTTTCTCACTATTTTTGCAAACTGCTCAAGGAGTTGGCAGTGTGATTGTTCATCAGGGCTGTAAAGCAGAATATTATCGATATATACAGCTGCACTTGACAAGATTGGTTGGAAAATACGGCACATGGCCTTTTGGAAAATGGATGGTGCTACCTTTAACCCAAAAGGAAGAACTTTCCACTGGAAGTGCTAGTTCGGGATACAGAATCCTGTCTTGGATCTATCTTCAGGATGAATACCCAGTTGCCAAAATCCGGCTTTGAGGTCGAATTTGGAATAAATGTGGGCTTTAGTTAAACCAGTAAAGAGAGAATCTCTGGATGGTAAAGGGAATTTGTCATCTTGGAGAAAGAGGTTGAGAGGTTGATAGTTGATTACCAATCTCATTTTCCCTCTGTTTTGCTCAACACGTTTATTGACATAAAAAGCTTCACAAGCCCATTGAGAATTTGAGATTTCAATAAGGCCTTGCTGTAATAATTCTGAGCATTCCCTTTGAGCTAAAGCCAAGTGTTCTGGCTTCATTCCCATATGACTTGCCTTGGTCGGATTTATGTCTTCATTCTTTTTGAAGGGAAGGCGGACAAAGAACTCAGGGTTTTCCCATAAAGGATGAGAACATTTTTGGGCAAATTCTGAATGGGATTCTGAACAAGATTCAAGCAACTTTTGCATGATTGGATCTAGTAAACTCATCTCAATGGAAAAGAGTCTCTGAATGTTAACGAACTCAGAGAATTGGTCTTTAAATCTAAGACCTTTTCCAGGAATGATTCGAAGTTGAGATATTTAAGTCATGATATCCCACCCAATTATCAAATCTTTATTAGGAAGGCTTGATCCAAAAATCTTTAAGGTTATGGAACACTAAGGAAAAAACTGGACAGTGACTGGTGTGGTTCTGACATTCGTGGAGAAAGTATCTCTTGAAGCAAAATTAAAATATCGGATGTAAGGGGTCCAAAATTCTTCAGGTAGAACTTTTGTGTCTAAAATGGAACAACTTGCTCCTGTGTCAATAAGAGCAATGACATTGATAAGCTTGGCAAACTTCGAGGTGAGGATTTTAACAGGGAAATGGGGACAGTGAGTATGACTTGAAAATATGTCAAGATTTGGCTCTGAAGATGTGGGAGATATGTGAAAAATATCTTTAGATTCTGAGTCAGACTTAGTGTCACTAGAAGTTTGGTAAAAAGGAATGACACAAAGAGTTTGTTCAGTTGGTTCATCATCAGCAGAGAATAATGATTCAATATCATCATTTTCAAGGGAAATACCTGTTTCATTCTCTATTAGATGATTCTGACCTTTTTTCGCCTGGGGACAATTTTTGGCAAAATGTCCCTTCTTGTTGCAAATGTAGCAACGACTTGACTTCTTATGGCCTGTGCGATCCTTCCTTTTGTGTAGGTATCGCCATTTCTTCTTTTTCCGGAAATGCTTGGAGCCATGTTTGGATTTCTTAATCGAGTACTTCTTGTAGTGCTTCTTCTTCCGGGAATACTGGCCACAAGTACCATCACAGTCTGTTTGGAGCATTTGATCTTTAACTTTTGATGGGAACAAGCTGCTTCAAGCCGCTTGTCATCTATGATGTATGTTCAGACCATTCGACGCTTTAAGCATAAATCTTCAAGACATAGATGGACTTCTTGTTGGATTTCTCCCAAGGGAACGTCTTGTATCCTTCTTTGTTTTCTAAAGAAAGATCTTTCAACCATCTGTGATAGTTCTTTGGGGATAGAAGTGAGGAATACATGCTTTAGATTTGGATCTGCACCAATTTGGTAAAAGAGCTGAAGCATTAGTCGATAATGCTTATCAAGATGCTTTTTCTGAAGAGAGCAGCATCTTCTTTCAAAAAATTCTCTTCTTTTTAGCTCTTTGAGATCTCCCGGTGTTCCCACAAAGACATGATATAGATAGGTAAGCGCATGGCTGAAATTGGGTGACAATAAAAAAGTAAGCTGGTCCTGTTCTGTGAGTGATTGCCACCAGAATTTAAGGCTCCCTGCGAACCTTGTAACAAAATTGTAAAGGACATCATTCATATCATGGTTGGTAATGGATTGTGTACACAACCAAGTATGAAATTCTTCAAGTCTTTCTGGCCATTTTGGATAAGGAATATCATCAATGGAGAAGAATTGTTTTGATGCCATAGACACATGTCTGGTGGAATTGTTTCTGGTGGGATTACTTGTCAGACCAAATTCTGGATCAGCATAGTTTGATTCCATTTCATAGTCATAGTTTGGAGGGGTGTCAGCCATGAATATTTGTGAAGTTGGTGGAACAATAGGGGGAGAATCAACTATATGATCTGAGAAGGATGAGAAAGAGGAAAGGGATGCTGAGTCTGATGTAGTAGAGGAAGTTTGTTCAGCATGCAAAATCTGCTTTTCTGGGATAACAGGATCAGGCTCAGGCTGTTGGGTACTAGGATCAATTTCTTGCTTACCCAAATCCTTCAAAAAGGATTCTAATGGATTTGATAGCATCATCTGGTCTGGCCTTTCTCTTATAACAATTGAACTTGATTCTCTAGGTGGTGTCTTTTCTTTCCCTTTTTCCTTCTGCAGGGCTTTGAGACGATTTCTTATTCTGCCATATCTGGTTCTCTTCTAGAGGTATCTTCTGGAATATTAGCAAAAACAGATGCTTGTGGTGCTGGAGGTACATACCCAGTTCGAACATGAGGTGCTAATGGATCGAAAGGTCTGAACCTTCCCTCTTCAAGAAGTTGAATCTGCTTCTTGAGTTTTTCTATTTCTGGCTTTGGACTTTCAAGGTAGTGGTACCCAAGATGTTGTCCTGATTCCAAGGCATGAAGCCTTTTCTGGAACTCAGAAAATATCTTCTTGGTACTCTCATCATACCTTTGGAGATCTTGTTGCACATTCCCGATCTTGGAATCAATAGCCTTGAAGGCATTGTTTTGTGCCAATAGAGTCTCTGATTGCCAGTTTAGAACAGCTTCAGCAATAGGGGTTTTCTTCTGTCTTCCATGTTCCAAGATACTGACTTTCCCCCTCTTGTCAAGGAAAATTCTAAACTCCCGTTCCCTGCTACAGAAGAGTTTATTGATCCACATGGCAGATACCGCCATCATCCCACATTGGGCGAACAACTCCCGTTCAAGCCCTTCAGGGACAGTCTCTTAGCAGAAAACTACTCAGCCCTTTAGTTCAGAGCCTAGAGACACCCAAAAATTTCAGGATGGAGACGTTTCTAACCTACCCAAGCTACATTTCTTGAAGGATCATACCAGGCTAGAGAAGAAGAGGAATTTAGAAAGTCATAAAATTTCACAAAGCACACACTTTACTTCAAGGGACTCTGCCCAACACAATACATCCTCCTTGCCTTATATAGGCAAAATGAGGTCACAAGGCAACAAACAAGGACCAAGCTCATGGGTCCGAATACAAACAGAGGCACCGGAAATTTCCGGGAGGGAATTATTCGCACACTATGAACAGTAACTGTACTGTGAACAGTACTTTCCCTAGCCTAGTGCTACAGTAAAAGTGAACAGTGACTTGCTACAGTGAAATTGTACGGACTCAACGGTCTCGTCTATCGTGGGCATTGTAGCTACAGACTGAGTCTGAGTCATCTGAGCTGTCTTCTAAGAGATGAGCTTCGTACTTCTGCTGAAGGGCTTCAAGATCTTCTGGTGAGAGGATCTGATTTAGCCTTCTTGATGAGGATGCTTGTTCATGAGCCCAATGGGATGCTTTTTCTGCTGCCCAGTCTGTATTTTCGCTGGTAGTGTTGGCAGGAAAACTCGGTTAAGGCCAGTTGGATGGCTGTGCATAGTACGATGTGTCCATGTTCTAGAGGGAGGACGAAGGTCCCTGTTCGTAGGGATCCTGGGACAGAGGGCCTCTAAAGCGTGCATAGGGGTCTTAAGTGGACTGGACAATGTCGTCTTCACTTGTCATCTCACGCTCTTGGGACGATGCAGCTTGTCTATACTGATCAAGTGCTTCCTTAGCCTCTGGTGCTAGGTCATAATGATCCCACATAGTGGGTGCATTATTCCAAACATCTTCGAGAATGGTTTTGTTTTCTTGGCATAGGATTCTCTGGAGTTCTTGATACTCGTTTTCACAGAATCTGACAGATCTTGGATGAGATTTGTGAATCCGGGCTTCTCAGCTGTTCAAGTGGGGTTTATAGGACGTGGTTCCTATTTCAAGTCTTTGTGACGGGATTTCTAAGCAGATATCGGTCAAATCCAGAACATGATCACTGGGTTTCTGTCAAGAAGGTTTTAAGGTACTTAAAGAAAACAAGATATTATATGCTAATTTATAGACATGTTCAATTCTTGCAGTTAGTAGAGTATTTAGATGTAAACTTTGCTGGCTGTTCTAATGACATGCAATCAATGACGGAATACAGATTTATGTTAGTAGGAAGTGCAGTAAATAAAGTTCTTTGTTATCTTCCACGATATATGCAGTGTTAGTAACATTCTTTTAGATTGTTACTTGGGCTATTAGGCTCCAAAACCTTATGACGGAATTGATCGTTTTAACTTGATGGATAGACCCATACGGTTGTATTGAGATAACAAATTTGTAGTATTATTTATTTACTACAGAGGTCTCAAGGGGTCTAAATATATGGTGGTCAGATATTTTTTACCATAAAGAAACGATACAGAAAGGTGACTTATGATATAACATATTTTAACAGATGATGTGGTTGCAGATCCACAAACTAAAGGCCTACGCCCATGTATATTTTAGTAACATATTGTTAACATGGGCCTAGGAGTATCTTCGGATACTGTTGTTTAGTGGGAGCTATTTTGGCTTTACTCTGATAAAGTTCACATCTATGGTTCGTTACACTTAGTAACGGTTTGATATGTATCAACTTTTGCATTCAATAAAATATTTTGAATGTGTTGTTATTATATTGAATACATATTGATAAAGTCTCAAGGGATTGTATTGACCTTGAGTGAAGACTAGGGGCATCCGGGCATCCGGTTATTAGCCTTGTGCATATGTCTTGTGATACATAAAGAAAGGTTAACCATAAGGACAAGACATATGTGGGTTCATTGAAATCATAAAGCATTCTCTAGTGGCACAAGTTTTTGTGACACCTAAGGTAAGAGAATGGTGACTGACAAATGGGATCTTTATGAGAGATGTTATCCATTTGCCACACTACCATATTGAATTCATATCAATAAAGTTGAGAGCACTCGTGACCATGGAATGCTCTATGTGTATACATGCAGTTACCGCCATGATTCTGTGTTTAAGACTTTATGGGATAGGATTGACTATTAAGAATTATCTCTGGACCAATGCGCGCGCATAAGGTACGATTTCAATTAATATAGTCCAAGTGGGAGAATGTAAGAGTTTTCCTAATGTGGACTACATTAATTGATATTGTAATTTACTGTTTTTATGGTTACTGTAAAACAGGGCTGGTCTAAGGTGAGATAGAAGGTTTCTTAATTAGTGTAATATGGGGCTGGCTAGTGTGGGCCGAGTTAAGCCTGGCCCATAATGAGGGGCCCTGGCTGGAAACTCTATAAATAGTGCTCAAGTCTCTCCTCTAACCCTATTTCTCACATGTATCCTCACCTAAGAGGCGTTTACCTAACGCTAAACGTGAGGGGGGGCCGCCTCATTGAGTCAGTGATACGGAGGGCAATAGAGGAGAAGGACTTGATGCGTGGATCCCCTTAATATATGTGGGTAATCCTTTTCTGCTTCCGCTTTATGTTCGATGGATCCTAAAACAGGTGCGTTAATCTTTTTACTCAATTATGCATGTTCTTATTCTGGTTATGGAGATCCTAGGGTTGCACAATTTGCATCCAACAGTATGTTCACCACCATACCAAGGGCGGATGCAATCATGATCAAGGTGAATATAAAGTAACACCTCACGAAAAGATAACTCAATCATTTTCAAAGTCATGCCAAATAATATTATTTCATGATCGTCAATATGACACGATGAATTTGCAGGATACCTTGCATAATTGGAACGACGAGAACTGCATCAAAATATTGAAGAATTGCTACGAGGCACTGCCGAGTAAAGGTAAAGCAATAGCGATAGACTTAGTGTTGCCGGAGGCGCCAGAAGCAAGCGCGGCATCGATGTATGTTTCGAGACTCGATAATACCATGTTGATGCAGCCGGGAGGTCAAGAGAGGACGGAGAGAGAATTCCGGTCCCTGTCGGAGGCAGCCGGTTTCTCCGAGTTCAAGGTCGCTTGTGTCGCTAGTAATCTGTGGGCGGTCATGGAGCTCTACAAGTGAGAGACTCTTTGCGTGCCCAGTATGTCAAGAGTTCGCTTTCGAAAAGAACGAAATACTGTCTTTCCATGGATATTTTAAGTTAATTGAACTGCGGAGATCGCATGATAATCTTTTGTTTTGATTCATGGGTATGGATGGTTTCATCATAAGTGAATTGAACTACTGAGACTGCATGATAATCTGTAGTTTTGATTCACGGGTATGGGTGGTTTTATCATAAGTGAATTGAACTGCTGAGATCACATGCAACGCAAGTACCTAGCCTCTCTATTGCGTTAAGAGTATTTCGTCGTCTAATCTAATTAAAAGCATACTTTGCATGTACTCATGCGGTCAGTCCAAGCGTATGAAAGAGTATTACCGAAGTTCTTTGTATTGAATACTTTGAATTGCTTTCCCATTAATCTATTAAAAAAGGTATTTTTATTTATTAAAATATACATTTAGGAAGCAAATTACTAGAGCAAAATTACCCAAAATGTCCTAGACCTATTGAACGGCATAGTTAATCCTAAATTGTTCAATTTGATCAATATATACTATACCTTTTGATGATTATCTAGTGTAATCCATTTGGTCATTTTAGGCCTGAAAATTTTGACGTAGAGATCCTATTAACGCTGACCATCCTACATTATGCAGCTGACCATCGGCCATAGAAAAGGACGCCATTTTGTAGCTTCTTTTCTTTTTCTTTTTTTTCCTTTTTCTTGAGGGACTATTCATCGCCATCCAAGTTCGTCGAACTCTTGGGAATGCATAATAATCCAGTAGGCAGCTTACTAGAGCTTGAAGGTAATGAACAAATCCTCCCGTTTAACCGTACCATGTTCGAACATTTGCCTCAAAGCAAGTCCTATCTACAAACAAAAATGTTTACAGGATCGTAAAAAGAAACTTTAAGTAATCGGAAAGAGAATCCAGCTCAATATGATGTTTTAGGAACCGTGAAAAAGCAATTGTGAAACAGCAGAACAACAAGCAGAGAAAGCGAATGAATATCAATTGGGCTACAAGATGAACTGAATGAGAAGAACATATTTGCTTAAATGTGATATAGGTGCATCGATTCCGGAGTTTTTGTGACACAAAAATTAGTTTAGGTAAATGCAGCACATGTATACTAATTTTAGATTTTGAGTAGTATTGATCCTTATAAGAATTTCATTATCAAGCAATGTGAATTTTTCAACAAAAAGCTTTGAGATGATTGGAGTTAAATGAGATTAAATCTTCAACTATAAAGTTAAAAGCTATATCCGAAGGTTAACCGGGAAAAACATACACAATGAGTCCTACGGCTTAAAATTGGAAAGGTAAAAAACTAAAAAATAAAAAATCCCAATGAGTTCAAAGGCCCATTCGTTGAACCCAACAACTAAGTGTGCAATAAATGGTTTTTGTTGGCCCATTTCTTTAATTGATTGAAACCTATTGATCACGTCCATTTGTTTGCATGATAAATTGGAAAATCGTTCAAAAAATCTTAAATTTATTCCACTTTTATCAATTCAATTTTAGACTTCTGCAAAAAAAGAAAAGAGTCATAAATCTTTTAATTGTGCTAATTAAGTATTAAACATTTTTTATATTTTGCTAATTGAGTTTATCCAATCAATTTTGTTTGGAAAATCGCCGACGTGAATGTCAGCTATCCTACATAGCCCAGCATGGGAAAATAGAAGGAAAAAACTCAAATATATTATTAAAATATTATTAAAATTGTCAATAACAATGTTGATCGTGCTACATCAGTGATTTCTAGTCTAAATACGGACCGAACTCCCCCAACCAACCAGACCAAACCCAATAGTTTTTTTATTATTTTCTTTTACAATTCTCAAAAGATAAGTGGGTACAAATGTGTTTAGGAGCACTCCAACAAAAACAACGTTCATTTGGATATGCATGAGTTTATGGGAGATGAACTTGAGACCCTGGTATGCTTGAGCAACTAATTCCTTTTTTCAGACTTTCTTCAAGTCATATATTTTGTTTCAACAATCGTTTTGCTGAAGTTTACTTCCAAACAAGTGTGAAACATGATAATTAATTGCATAGGTAGGACAACTACTCCAAGGATGACAACTTGCATAGAATGAGACACACCTATGGCCTTGGAAGAAGTAGAAGGGAAAAAAAAATTATCCGCCACTCCTTAGACCCACTCGAGGGCTAGAATAAAATGATTCCAAGATTATGTGGGCCCATTCCCAATTCCACAAATATGGAGCTAACCTAACCCGATTTTGTTTCAAGTTATAGGTGGACACCAACCCACTTTGGAACCGATCACCCTAAGTTATTGAGTATTTGAGTGATCATGGACTTAAGCTCCACATAATTTTTAACAGAAGATTTGATCGGAAAGCAACAAGGATTCGACCTTTGGGACTATTGATTCCTCCACTTCATGGCGTGATCTCCAAAAGCAACCCGAGCAAACCGACTAGCATGCACTACTAGACCATCCCTAAACGTCAAACTGGACCCGTGAAAGAAGAATGCCATGCACCATCACGTAACCACGCGATAGGTTTTGGACGACAAGAGAGAGAGTAGTAGTAAAGCACGTCAACCCTCGACTTTAAGTTATCTCTTCTTCTCCCTAACGGGGACGACCACATTGCAACGGTTATCTAATAACTTATGCATAACATTTAATTTATAAAAAAAATATTCGACCAAAAAAGAAAAAACAGAACCTGCATGTCTTAATTACCAGAAAATAAGATAGAAAAAGTTTCATTTACACAGTAACACGTCTATAACAGATTAGTACTTAACTTTTACACCGGATTTGTCCCCAAAAAAAAAAAAAGAGTAACAATTACGCAATAAATTCATGTGCATCTAAGTGTGCATATTATTCCAAACTTGACCAGCCTTTTCCTACGTTGGACTAAAACTCCAAATGTCGTGTCTCCAATGGAAGCCCAAGTAGGCTATTTTGAGAGCTATACAAATTCTGAATTCTCGCCAGATTTAAAGTAAGCATTCGGGACTAGTAGCCTGTGAGGGCAACACTGTCCATGCTTTTGCCGTTTAGACTTCAACATTTTGAGCTAATGTTAAATTGATTAAAAATCGAACATTTAATCCCCTCTAAACTTATTACATGGGATTAGTAGACCAACATGATCTAGCCACTGTATGTATGTGACAGAAATCTAGAAACAGTATACGAAAGGAGTTTTTGTGTTCTGTATATTGTATCGTTCTCAATGTACAGTCCCAATATATGATACAAAAGGGAAATAATGAAAGGGAAAGAATATTAAAGGATCAAATCTAATCCTAAAAGATACATAATCAATTACAATCCCAAGAAAAAGTTAGACAATCTCGTGATCTTTCAAGCATATCTTCCAACAGTATGAGTTAAAATAAGTTTTCGAGTACGTATTTTGTTGGATTTTGAAATTTACCAGCGACATATTCTTCCATCCTTAAGTGGAAGAACTCCCTCTTACTAGCTCTAATTAAAATGCGTTACAAGAAAAAAGAAATGGTAATCTTAAGGTAATTTTAACATGCTAAAAGATTAGCAAAAGAAAATGGAAAAAGAAAAAAAGAAAATCATCCCCGCTCGCTTTCTTTCTCTCTCCAGCTCGCTTGCCCCTCAATTCAATTGCCATGTGGTGAGTTCTAATGTTCGAACAAATAAGAACTTGCGAATCCTATATTCTCATTGAAATGACGATTTGTGGGTGTAAGCCGAACTTAACAGACTCGTCAGAGCACCAGTTACAGAACCTTTTGACGTTTGCGAGTTGGTCGAAGAAGCTGGAATCTAACTCTAGGCGAAACGGAAAGGCACTATAAACCAAAACGAATCAAATATATAGTATCTCGACACTTAGTACGTAGTGTATCATTCTAAAAATGTCATACAACTTGCGACAAAGTGGTCACTTCGAGGATCTCCATCCTAAACCTACAATTACGCAATTATCGGATAGAGATTAGAGGCCCTTTACGACGTCAAAACCAAGGCCCAAAATGGCAAGTCGGATAGCAATGCAGGCAACCGCCCTGGTAAGACTTTGCTAGAAAATGATTTACTTGGTCTATCGTGAATTTGGAGTCGACCCTTAATATGATCTTGTTAGTCTGCTTCGCTGTCACAAATTGATGCCACAGATTTGGCTATCTCAAAGGATAAAGAACTGATAAGGATGCTAAGCTTGAAGTCAATCCAGAATTTCCCCGCACAGATGACGGAGAGGATAAAGAGAAGCGACAGGAGCTCCCTGTCGAGCATGCGGTTCCTGTACCATGCGCCCTGGGATTCACTCTACGGGAGATTCCGCAAGGGACCATGATGGTGGCGGGCGACGAGCTGCATCCCATGAGCCTGTTCATCGGCCAAGGCAGCGGTGCGAGCTTGGAGGACGCAATCGTGCTCACGAGATGCTCGTCGAGGAAGTTTTCAGAGGTCGAAGAAGGAGACGGAGAGGGGAGCCGCATGAGAAAATACGAGAAGGCGCTCGCGAATTACGTGGAGGAGAGGAGGATGAGGCTCCTTGGGCAGTCCATTCTGTCCTTCGTATTCAACAAGCTCAACGAAGGTCCGTGCACGGTGGTGAAGATTGCCTGCGTTCTCATCTTGATCGTCTTCTTCAAGGACCGAATCGCTCACACGGCATATGACTGCGGGCAACTCGGAAGAGAGAGAAAGAGTTCTAGATAAAAGGCCAAAAGACTTGACATTTTCTGTGAGTTAAGAGGTATGTCAAAGTTTTTTTTTTTTTTTTGGTATTTTCACGTAATGCCGGTGGTAGACCCGTGCTGAAGACGGAATACCAATACATATTGTAGTTTCAAGATTCGTAAAATTTAATAAAGTTGTGTCATGAATAATCCTTTGATGTACGTCTAGAAAGCAGAAAATAATACGCAAGTGTGTAATTGTTCTTGTTCGAAGATATTTGGTTATTTATAATGATCTATCGTTTAAAGAATGTTTATTATCTTTGTTAGTGACACGATATGCATTCAGCATGTCATCTTTTACTCTCGTGAACCAAAATATTCAAGTTCCTGCAAGTCGACCAGAGCTATTCGGCCATGGATTGACCACTAGGCCATTTGGGTTGGTCGTGGGACGATCACGCATCATCATGGATCAATCAATGGACAGTCATAGATTGATACCGCACGGTCATGCACCAACTGCGAGCGACCATGGATTGATCATGTGCGACCGTGCATCAACCGCAGATCAATCAACCCCATGCGACCACTTGTCAATCGAGGGTTAACCACGGATCAGTTATTCTTGACCATGGATTGATCACAAATCAGTTATGTGTCATTTGTGATGGATCATAGATCATTTGTAGATCCATCGTAGATCGATTTAGCGATCCAATCACTAGATCCATTCGACCAACCTAGCCGAGCCAAGTGCTCGCCTAGTCTCAGCCACGTTGATCATGCCCAGCCACACCCAGTCATGCCCAACCATGAACCTTGATTCGACATGTAGTCGACCATGGATGAATGCGAGATACTCTCGTCCGATGATGTAAGTTCTTACATCGACTTCTCTCTCATGCTCATATAATGTTCCTGGATGTTAACAAATAAATGAAGAGAGTGAATAATCAACTTAGATGGCAAGAAATCCAAAGCCAATCAAATCTTAGGAAACTAATGTACGCATTTACTGAGAGGGTAAATCATCAACTTAGGTGACAAAAAGTAAGTGACATAATCCAAAGCCAATGATGACCAAATCTTAGGTAATTAGTGTAGGCATTTAATGAATGAATGATTCATTATCCTAGCAAGCAAGAAGAAGATTTAGCCATGATTACATGATGACTCATTGGCACAAGTGAACCAATGAGAAGAATACCACATGTCCTCAATCCTTTCCATAGAACTTTAGGGTGTCACAACATCATTTTAGCTAGGCCACATGGGAAAAGCCAATTGGGCCACTTGTTAGGGGCATTAAATGATAGTGAGTCTATAAATAGAGCACCAACTCTCATTTCCACCATCCCACCATCTCTTGCTCACCTCTCTCTCTTTCTCTCTCGGTCTCTCTCTCTTTCTAAGCTCCTCACTCGCCTATTCACCCCTCACCGCTCGGCCACCTCTCGACCACTCGCTGCCATTTCGATGACAATAAGTGGAATCCCTAACCTTCAACTAGGGCGATGAGCTACGATGTTCGGGCTTGGCTGTGTTCTCATTCGAGCTTAGTTGTGTACATGTTGATAATTGTTTTGTATGATTTGTTTGTGTCTTTGCCTAAATAAGTCAAATCACACCCCAAGACACGGATGGGTCTTGCTCGGCTTTGGATTGGCATTGAGGCATGTTGGTTCGAGTCGTGAGTCACGTGCTATGCTAGGCATATTGTTGTGGTTATGATGTTATAGGTCATGCCACGCACACACTTATAAGCATGCCCACAAGCCTTGCTTGTATTGGCTAAGAGAAAAAGTTAATGAACCGGCTTATGTGATGCATGATGTGTGGTCACATAAAGGAAAGATAAAAGTTGTCACTATTTGATGATGGCAACAATGTTTCGTTGGTGAGAATGAGATGCTTATGTCAATGAGATGCCCTAGGGAGAGTTCTAGGATGCCATCAAGAATGGGCGATGCCCCATAAGGGAAACGGAAGGACCCCGAGTCAGAAGTTTCGAGATGTAGCCAAGTGTGCAATGCCCAATTGATGCTAGATGTCCATCTTAAGGCTAAAACCCCATGAAAGTATGTGATGCCTAGTTAATGTCAGATGCCTAGTCTATGCCGGATGCCCAGCTTAAGGTTGGAAACCTAGCTTAAGGTTGGAAGTCCCTTTGAAATAGCTAGTACGAGTACCTAGAGGGGGGGTGAATAGGTATACAAAAAAAATTTCTCGAAGCTTGCACGATATTTAAACAATTAGTGAATTTGCAACAGTTAAAAATTCAATTGCAAGACTGAGTAAGGGAAAGAGAGAATTGAACGCTCGGTTTATAGTGGTTCGGCTTGATTCAAGCCTACGTCCACTCTTCTGCACTGACAGCCGATTGGCTAGATTCCACTATGATCAAAGAGATGTTACAGTGTTGATCTTCCTTGATTTCTAGGTGTAGATGATCTACCACACTTACTCAAGGCGTCACCAAGTATAAACACTCTCTGTATACAATTTTGCTCAGTCTCAACTAACAATCAAGGATCTTCAGACTCTGAAATTTTTCTATCGATCACACACTTAAAACAACTAGACGTCTTCCTTTTATACTCCTTCATGCCATCATAGCCGTTGGCACTTACCAAAGGAATTCCTCCAATCTACCCGTTGGACGGAATCAATCAAGAAGATCATCCGAGCTATTTAAGGAATCTGATGATAGCCCATCAATCCTGTTCGCCCATACAATCAGGATCTCGGTTTCCAAGAATAGAATATTCCAAGATTATTTCGTCGACCATCGGATCTTCAATTGATCTTAGATAAGAATTAAAGAATCCGAAATGATTATCCAACCAAAGAATCTATTCCAGAGGATAGGATCGAATCCTCAACCATAAACCTCGGCTTTGGATTTCCTTCGTCACTGGATTAGAAAGACTGTCAGTGAGAATAGACTTAAGTCTTGAGTTCTGAGTCTTAAGTCTTTGAGTCTTGAGTCTTGGGTCTTGAGTCTTGAGTCTTGGGTCTTGAGTCTTGAGTCTTGAGAGAACAAAGTCTTCAGACTTTAAACTGACGGTCTCCGAACATCCAGACTTTAAACTGAAAGAAACGTTTTGTCAGCTTCAAAATATTCTGGAAAGATTTCTCCAACAATCTCCCCCTTTTTGATGGTGACAAAACTTTCTTGAAGATTTGAACAACTTTGACCTGCAAAACATTTCTCAAGCAATATGGCTAACTCATAAAGATTAATAAAATAACCAGACTCGCATCCCAGAAAATTGGTTAGTCTTTCATGAGAAACACCATATAACAACACTTGAATAAATGCAACCGGTCAAGTTCATAATCCTGATCAATTCAGATCAAATTCACACCCAAGTTCAAGTTCTCAAGTCATACTCAAAAATAAATAAACATAACCACAAAGGTCAAAGATTAAAAAATGAAAGTTCAAATTGGTTCTCCCCTTTTTGTCAAAGCATTGAAAAGGGTGAGAAAGGAGTCATGTCCGCTTGGGAATGCGCACGATCTGGAAATCCCCAATGGACTGGACTACTCCTTCGAGCTTCTTCAGGTCTTCTCGCAGATGAGCTACCTCTTCTCCCTTGGCATTGGCTTGAAGTTGAAGAGCGAGGTCTTTGAATTTGTCTTCCAAAGAGACCGAAGATGCTTGTCCAGCATGCTTCAAAGCTTGGATTTCACAGTCCAGAATATATATCTGGTTACGCATTTCCAGAAGAATATTCATGATACTACGAAGATCTGCAGAATCATCCGTCTGTGTACTGGCATTGGCTTTCTCAGACGATGGCGCTTCTGTTCGGTCTGGCAGATTTGGAATCGATGTATCACCTTCTTCAGGCAATTGAGAGGCCTGAACTTCTTCTGGGTCTTCTGGAGATTGTCTTAGATCTTCAGCAGCATGAGGTGTAGACCTCTCTTGCACGCTAACTCCCCCTGTCTCTATGACATCAAAAGGGGAAGAGTGATGATCATGCTCTTGATTTCCCTTCTCTCCAGATTTATCAGCAGACTGTTCCTTTTCTTCTTCTCCTTTTTCCTCAACTTCTTTCTCCTTCTCTCTCTGTTCTTCTTCTTCTCTGCTCTGCTGAAGTTACGTCGGATAAGACACGAACGTCTTGTTCTTGTCGTCTTTGGGATAGTAGGATCTTCATCATCTTCATCTTCATCCTCATCCTCCGGGATAAGAGTTCTTTTCCTCTTTTTCGATGAGGCACCAATGGCCTCCTTTCCTTTCCTTTTGTTTGACGGATTGGAGATTTCACTTTGAATTTCTCCATTGCCTTGGAGAGTTCTTGCAGACGCATCTTCATTAACATTTTCAATCCTACCACCATCTTGTCACACGGTCGAACACAGAAAGTATGTGGCAGTTCAATATTCAGATGTCTGAAGATCTTGGTCACCAGACCAGGATAAGGCAATTGTCCTTTGTCTTTTGACACTGCTCTGTACATATGGAAAAGAATAGTGTGCGGGAGAGAAAATTTCCGTCCCGAGTTGATCGCATACATCAACTTTGCTTCGGAAGAGAAAGACACGAAGTCTTTGAAGTAGACTTGGTCCGAGACAATTGATCACAATCTTATGAAGCACAATGTTGATGGCATTCATCCCTGGAATAGATAATTTTCTTATCTACATCCCTATCTTTGACAAGATCCGAGTAGTACGAGCAGGTGAGACTTTGATTGGGAGATAGCGTCCCGTTCAACTCCAATTATGTCCGCCAACATATTCACATCTACCACATAGACTTGGTCTCGAACATCGAATGAAATTCTATTCGCATCCAAAAAGCTAAGATTTGAATAGAAATAAGCGGTCGAGTTGATCATACCCGTCTCAGAGTCGAGCAAAAAGTCTCAAGTTGAAGCAAATTCAACTTCTCTCTTAAGTTCAAGTTGATGGAATCCAGAAGTCAAAATCGACACTTCTAGGGTTGATTACCCCTCTTTTCAAACAGCCCGAAATACACTTTTTCCCGATCCTTGGATTTAAACAAATCCATCCGATTTCCTTTCACCTTTGCTGCCACACCCATTCTAGGTTTAAATTCAAGGAACATTTTGTCATCATCGTTCCCGTCAATCGATTCGTCCCGGCATACGAGGATCACTTGGAATGTTCGCAAGAGCCTCCTCTGCTCTTCCTTTCGGAGCAATTCCCAACTCTTCCATTTTCCGCAGAAAAAGATACTCATTCCCATAATTTTTGTCCTTAAGAAAGTCATCTATATATTTTAACGAAGAACCAGTGCTTTTCAACGCACGATAAAGCTTATAGATAACAGAGGGTTTTTGGACTCTTACGGGTCAGCATCCTCGATTATCTCTTCTTCTAAATTTTGACTCGCACCTTGTTGGTCAGGAGATGCTAAATGACGTGGAGGAGAGCGAATCGGACTTTGTTGCTGACTTGGTAAGTCTTCTTCCTCAGTAAGATCGAAGTGAGTCGGTCCCTTCTCCATTCTTTGTGGTCCCCTGCTTGCGATTCTTGATGATTTCCTCGAAGACGACATCTTTTTGTCTATTGGAGGATTCCTTCACTTGCTTTTCCCAAGAAAAATGACCACTTTCTCGACGATGAACAAGGAGTAGAAATAGTATCGGGAGGAGAGTGCTTTTTAAGGTTTTGAAAAATTGGGGGTAGAATGACTGTGTATTTATATATGCCTCGGATTTGAAAAGAGAAGATTAAACGGTACAAGGAAAGTGTACGAACACTTCTTTTCAAAATCAATAACTGCCAAAATTAACTTCCTTTAAAAAAGACAAGTTTTCAAAACTTCACACGAATTATATCTGAATAAAAGAACGTACCTTTACGAGATAAGATAAACGAGAATTCGTACCTTTTAGATAGAATAGCAACTTACAGTCTTTAGCGATGAATGATTGAGTCTCAGGATTTAAAGTCTAAGAGATCAGAGTCTTAGAGTTGGTGAGTCTCTAGACTTTAACTTCTTCAAGCTTCAAAATGTTGAGTCTTGAGCGGATGAAGTCGAATTGATTCTTCTCCAAAGGCTTTGTGAATATGTCCGCTAGTTGACTTTTTGAATCAACAAATTGAATCGAGATTTCTCCATTTTGAATATGATCTCTAATGAAGTGATGACGAATCTCAATATGCTTTGCTCTTGAATGAAGGATTGGATTTTTGGTGAGATTGATCGCCTTTGGTGTTGTCACATCGATTTACGTGCATGAGTCTTCAATGCCAAAGTCTTGTAGCTGTTGTTTTATCCATAGAATTTGCGAACAGCAGCTTCCAAGAGCTACATACTCTGCTTCCGTCGTTGAGAGAGCTACAGTGCTTTGCTTCCTTGAAAACCAAGACACTGTCCTGTTTCCAAGCAGTTGACAAGTTCCAGAAGTGCTCTTTCTATCGACTCTGCAACCGGCCAGATCTGCATCTGAGTATCCTAAAAGATTAAAGTCTCCCCTCTTTGGATACCAGAGACCGATGCTTGAAGATGAAGCGACGTATTTGATAATACGTTTCACGGCAATGAGATGTGATTCTCTAGGATCTGATTGAAACCTAGCACAGATACAAACACTAAACAAAATATCAGGTCTAGAAGCAGTAAGATAAAGAAGTGAACCGATCATGCTCCCGCATGCTTTTGATCTACTTTCTTCCCTTCTTCATCCTTGTCTATCTTCTGAGAACATGACATTGGTATGTCGGTCTTTTTGCACTTTTCCAATCCAAACCTTTTGACAAGATCATTCGCATATTTTTCTTGATGGATGAAAGTTCCTTCCTTCATTTGTTTCACTTGGAGTCCAAGAAAGAATGTTAACTCTCCCATCATACTCATTTCGAATTCATCCTGCATAGACTTAGAAAATTTCTTGCAAAGACTTTCATTAGAGGATCCAAAAATAATGTCATCAACATATATTTGAACAAGTAAAAAGTTTTTGTTTTCCTTTTTGATAAACAAAGTAGTATCTACTTTACCTTTGACAAAACCATTCGTAATAAAAACTTACTTAGTCCGTCGTACCAAGCTCGAGGTGCTTGCTTTAGACCATACAGAGCCTTTTTCAGTCTGAAGACTGAGTTTGGCTTCTTTGGGTCTTCAAATCCAGGCGGTTGTTCCACATAAACTTGCAACTAGTGCGTAGGTCTCATCATAGTCTATTCCTTCTTCTTGCGTATAGCCTTTGGCCACGAGTCTTGCTTTGTTTCGTACGACTTTTCCTTTTTCGTTCATCTTGTTCCCGAATACCCATTTGGTTCCAATAACGGTTTTACCTTTTGGTTTAGATGTCAATTCCCAGACATCATTGATGTTGAACTGTCTGAGCTCTTCTTGCATAGCTTCGATCCAGCTTTCATCGGATAAAGCTTCTTCTATACTTTTTGGTTCAATTTCAGAGATGAGAGCCACAGCACTAGATTCTTCAAGCCTCTTTGATCTGGTACGGATTCCTTCATTAAGTTCGCCAATAATAAGATCTTTGGGATGACTGGATTTGTACTTCCAGTTACTAGTTGATTTGCCAGGTTGATGATCTCTTTCTTTATTTGATTCTCCATGAGCGTATTGATGATGGACTTCCAGACTCTGAGATGCTTCTTAAGATGTAGACATTTGAAAGTCTAGAGCGGGTTCGATCTCTCTTAAATACCGAGTCTTCTTTGGATTCATCTTGCACCGAGTCTTGGAATTTGACATTCATTGATTCTTCCACAGATCGACTTTTCTTGTTGTAGACTCGTAGGCTTTGCTTGATGTAGAATATCCAAGGAAGATGCCTTCATATGATCTTTCTTCAAACTTACCAACTCGATCATTTGCATTTTTCAAAATAAAGCATTTGCAACCAAATACATGAAAGTATGAAACAATAGGCTTCTTACCTTTGAACAATTCATAGGGGGTTTTCTCAAGAATAGGTCTTAGAAAGACTCTATTTATAATATAGCAAGCAGTTGAAACTTGACTTCAGCCCAAAATCGTGAAGAAATTTTACTTTCAATTAAAAGTGTTCTAGCCATTTCTTGAAGAGATCTATTCTTTCTTTCCACAACTCCATTTTGCTCTGGAGTATACGGAGAGGAAAACATGTGATTAACACCAGATTTATCACAGAATCTAGTAAAATCTTGATTTTCAAATTCACTTCCATGATCTGTTCTTATACTAGAAATAGCACATCCTTTTTCATTTTGAACCTTTTTAGCAAACTTCTCAAAGTACGAAAAGGTTTCTGATTTATTTGCAAGAAAATATACCCAAGTGAAATGAGAGTAATCGTCTACAATTATTAGACAATATTTCTTACCTCCAATGCTCTGGGTTCTTGTTGGTCCGAAGAGATCCATATGAAGCAACCGAGTACATGATTAGTTGATACATGATTTATTTGCTTAAATGAATTTCTTACCCTTTCCCGAATGCATGGAGTACATAAGTCGACTTTTGGTAAGGCAATTTAGGTAGACCTCGAACAAGTTGCTTTGAAGAGATTTTGGCTAATTGCTTCTTGTTGATATGGCCAAGTTTTTTGTGCCATAGAACTGCTTCATCTTGAATTGAGATTAAGCATTGTTCTTCATTTGGCTTTACATCAAGGAGGTAGATGTTTCCATGCCTTCGACCCATGAAAGACTGAGTCGAATCTTTGCTAATTCCAGAACATATGCCTTCTTGAAAGAAGATCTTGTAACCAGTATCACACAATTGGTTAATGCTGAGTAGATTGTAGTTGAGTCCTTCCACTAGAGAAACATTGCTTATTGTGAGATTTCCAATTTTCACAGTTCCGAATCCCACAATACTTCCTTTGCTATTTCCTCCGAATGAAACTTTTCCACCATTTACTTGAATAAGCTTTATGAAACAATTTGAGTCTCCTGTCATGTGTCTTGAGCATCCGCTGTCAAGATACCACTTTACCTTCTTTTTGACAGAGACCTGCATTCAAAAAAGAGTCTCAAGCTTTCTTTGGTACCCAAATTTTCTTGGGTCCTTTGGTGTTAGTAGGATGAGTATTATTAGGCCATACTCTCTTAACAGGCTTCCAAACCATAGGACACTCTTTTTCAAAATGATCCTGACTGTTACACTTAGAACACCTTAAAGCATTTCGACCTACAGGCTTTACAAAAACTCTTTTGAAATGATTTTTATAAGCCTCTCTCGATGGTCTTTTCTTAATTCTTTCTTTTACTTTCGGAAAATCAATTAAAGGGATTGTTTCAGCTGTCATACCTAGACCCGACTTATTGAAGTAAGGTCTTTGGATTGAAAGGACTTTTTCAAGTTTTTCAGATCCTATTGAAAATTTCTTTAAAATATTTGATAAATCAGTTTTTAAGAAAGCATTTTCTTTTGAAAGATTGTCTTCACTTTCTTTAAGAGTAGAAACATTCAAGTCTAAATTTTTTACCTTTTCTTCTAAAATGTTTTCCTTTTGTTTTAAAACTGAGTTTTCCTTTTTAAGTTCGGAAATCTTTTTAAGAGAAGTCTTAAGACTGAAACATAACTCATCAATATATTTAGAGACTTTGACAGGGATTTTATAATCACTTACTTCAAATTCACTTTGTCCGAGTCCGATCCAGTCGATCAGTCCGAGTCCGATTGTGCCATCGACACGGGTTGGCATATTCCTCATCACTCTCTTCACACTCAGATCGCTCCCGGGTTTCGGCTTTAAGAGCTTTTCGAGACTTCTCAGTTTTTTCCTCTTTTCTTTTTCGAAGAAGAGGACGGTTGGGTCTCGATGTGTCCCTTCTTTTTACATTCGAAGCAAACTACATCTTTGTTTGGTTCCACATCATCAACAGACTTGGTGCTGTCTCGAAAACTCGTTTCTTTGGAATGAACCTTCTGCCTTTTCTATTCAGTTTTCTGAATCTTCTTATCATGAGGGCGAGCTCCTCATCATCCATATCATCTTCAGAATCTGCATCATCGAATCATCATTTGATTTTAGTGCAATAGATTTCTTACCTCTTGGATCTTCGTCTTCATTAATTCGTTCCACTTCGTAAGACCGAAGAGTTCCAATCGGTTCGTCTACGAGATAATGGCATGATTCTTTGCGTCTCTCTTATTGAAGTCTTTATATGATTCCAATCCTTGGAGAGTCCACGTAGAAGCTTGTTCACCTTCATGGGATCAAAAATTTTTTGTCCTTGGTTCTCAAGACCATTGACAATATCTGTAAAACGACTAAACATGTCAGTTATAGATTCTCCTAGTTTCATTTTGAAGGATTCATATTGACCAAGAAGAATATTAATTCTGGTCTCCTTCACTCGATCTGTCCCTTCATAAGTGATATGTAACCTGTCCCAGACTTCTTTTGCTGTAACACAAGAAGATATTCTGTTATATTCAGTTGGTGACAAAGCACAATATAAAGAATAAATTGCTTTAGCATCGAGTGCTTGTCTCTTGTTTATTTCTTCTTGAGACATTCCGCTGGCTTCAACAGTTTCTTTCCCTTTTTCAGAGATTGATGCAGCAGCAGGAGTGATTCCTCTTTCCACAACGTCCCATTCCAGAGGATCCTTTGATCGAAGGAAAGCTTTCATCTTGTTCTTCCAGATGTTGTAATCCTTTCCATCGAAGTAGGGAGGTCTCGGTATTGCTTTGCCCCTCCATCGGCCCGGTGCTAGCATACTAGCCATGGATCTTTTACTCAAGTAAAACACTTCAAACAAAGTAAGAACACGAGCTCGATACCAATTGAAATAGCTAGTACGAGTACCTAGAGGGGGGTGAATAGGTATACAAAAAATTTTCTCGAAGCTTGCACGATATTTAAACAATTAGTGAATTTGCAACAGTTAAAAATTCAATTGCAAGACTGAGTAAGGGAAAGAGAGAATTGAACGCTCGGTTTATAGTGGTTCGGCTTGATTCAAGCCTACGTCCACTCTTCTGCACTGACAGCCGATTGGCTGGATTCCACTATGATCAAAGAGATGTTACAGTGTTGATCTTCCTTGATTTCTAGGTGTAGATGATCTACCACACTTACTCAAGGCGTCACCAAGTATAAACACTCTCGTATACAATTTCGCTCGGCCTCAACTAACAATCAAGGATCTTCGACTCGGAATTTTTCTATCGATCACACACTTAAAACAACTAGACGTCTTCCTTTTATACTCCTTCATGCCATCATAGCCGTTGGCACTTACCAAAGGAATTCCTCCAATCTACCCGTTGAACGGAATCAATCAAGAAGATCATCCGAGCTATTTAAGGAATCGATGATAGCCCATCAATCCTGTTCGCCCATACAATCAGGATCTCGGTTTCCAAGAATAGAATATTCCAAGATTATTTCGTCGACCATCGGATCTTCAATCGATCTTAGATAAGAATTAAAGAATCCGAAATGATTATCCAACCAAAGAATCTATTCCGGAGGATAGGATCGAATCCTCAACCATAAACCTCGGCTTTGGATTTCCTTCGTCTTTGGATTAGAAAGACTGTCAGTGAGAATAGACTTAAGTCTTGAGTTCTGAGTCTTAAGTCTTTGAGTCTTGAGTCTTGGGTCTTGAGTCTTGAGTCTTGGGTCTTGAGTCTTGAGTCTTGAGTCTTGAGAGAACAAAGTCTTCAGACTTTAAACTGACGGTCTCTGAACATCCAGACTTTAGACTGAAAGAAACGTTTTGTCAGCTTCAAAATATTTTGGAAAGATTTCTCCAACACCCTTAAAGTATGGGAAGAACTGTATGAGACAATTATGAAATGAAATTCTTTATGCATATTCCTATGTTGTTTGGTAAGCTTATTTGGTAAACTGAAGGTAGTTCGTGCATTGATTGTAAGCCGACATTGTTTATATGCATATGGTCAAGTTATAACAGTAGTATTGCTATTGATCTGCCATTGATGCATTAGTGCGAGTGATGTTTACATGCCAGATTTGACGACAAGACATTCTCCTATTTGAGGATTAGTGATTTTACTTACTGAGTCTTCGACTTACTCCATTGGTTTCAGACTTGTAGGTATAGATGTCTCACCCCCTTCTTGTCACGACTTACTAATGTCCTTGGATGTGTTAGTCATCGATGTGGTCGATGTAGAGAATGACGTTGCCTATTGTAAATATAATTCCATCATATGGGTCGAAGAAGGCTTGGACGAACATCTCCCTTATCGCTACGTAGCTTGGTACATGTGGTTCGACGACAATCTGGTAGGGCCACTCCAAGGCTTTAATGGACTACACGGGTTCACTAGTGGTGCATGCCTAACGAGACACTACGTGGCTAGAGGAATACCAATTTTGGAGTCGCAACCACACTAGAGGAGATAAGAATCCCCTTGCCTACTGAGATAAAAGGATAATGTAAATGAGGAAGTGCCAATAGAAAAGGGCTGTAAAAATATACTAACGCATAATAGAAGCAGTGTGTTTTATAACATTAACATGTTTTTCTGATTGCTTGATTATTATCTGGATGATTACTTTTGTACATGCTTTTGCATGCTCGTAAGAACAAGATGAATCGAAAAAAAATGGGTCAATGATGCGCTTGGAACATCGCATCCCCGTCGGTTGTGGTGTCAGTTCGTCACACAAACAATGCCACAAAAAACTTGGTCCTTTATGGATGTCGCGAGATGGGCTTGTTGATTCGTGGTTGGGCAGTGTGTGAGACAGCATCTTCTAGATCTAGAATTTTTTAGGGTGGCAAGTCGTTTGGTAGTGGTGTTGGTTTTTCGAAACAACGCACGAAACATCGAGGATTAGGGTGGAAACAGCAAGGGGTTGATGTGGCGAGCTTGTAAAATAGTAATTGAGCTACGCCGCCTACGCCGCCTATACGGCTAGTGTCATACCATCGAGTGGTCTCTACGGCAGGCTTAAGAAGACAGTAACTGAGCGATGCGGCCCGTGTGGCTAGCGCCAAAAGAAGGCCTCCTCCATGAAAAAGGCTTGACCCATGCGACGCAATCGCTAAAAATAGAATCAAAACACTCATTATTGTGGAATCAACTCGATAAAGTACTTCCTCAAAAGAGATTTATGGGCACAAAGTGAACACTGTTGAGATATGGGGATGGCTCTATTTGAATGTGCAATGAGAACACTCGGTGCACACACTTAGGTTTCACAAGAGCGAAGGCTCTAATACCAAGTTAGAAATAAGAATGTGAAAGAGAGAATTGAAGTATTTTAGTATATTCGATATATATAGGGAGGAGAGAGAGAGAGAGAGAGAGAGAGAGAGAGAGAGAGAGAGAGTACAATGACAACCTACTTGTAGATTTAGACTAAGGAAATCAAGGGAAATCAAATCAAATGCGCATAATCAAAATAGATATAGAAAATCAAAGAAAATATCATAAGTATCTCTAAAAAAATATTTTAATATTGCTAACATCCCTAATATCGCTAACATTATTAGAATTTTTAAATAATAAACCATGACTTCATCTAATAACTTAAACTTTTAGAACAGTAGTTTCACAAAATCTCATATAGTATCAAAGCTGACAATCTAAGTTCAAATCATTTTGGGCCCCAGTTGCCTTCCCAATTAAAACTTGACTTCCTGATTAAATTTTCATGCTTAGTACTAGACAAAAGATCAGACTAAGTGAATCTTTTTGGGCCCCATTTGCCTCCTCAATTAAATTTCCACGCTTAGTACTAAACAAAAGACCAGGCTAAGCGTAAGGGGGAGTGTTAGAATATTTAAATAATAAACTGTTAGGGAAAAGATCAAACTAAGTTTGAGAGGTATTAGAATATTTAAATAATAAACTACACATTTATCTAATAGCTTAGGTTTTTAGAATGGTTAACAATGATTTTACAAAATCACACAAAAAGTACTTTTAAAATTGATGAAAATCTTTAGGTATAAATGTTATTGATAATGAAAATATTTTCTATTAATTTATTTTTATAAAATATATAGGCGATTAGTTTTATGAAAAGTTTTCCAAGATCATTTATTTTTCGCCCAACAAATAGATTTGTGTGGAATAACCATTACACAATTATTGCTTAGAAATATATTGATATTGTTTCTCAAATACTAGCAATGTATAAATTAATTGATAGTCTAGTTTAACTCACCATATATTGTCTATTTTGATCTGTCCAGTATTGATCATTGTCCTTTAGCTTATAGACAATCACTTTTCTAAGAAGGTTACCTATCTTGATAAGAAGGTTACCTATCTTGATAGAACCCTAGTCGAGCACACTTAGCATTGGATTTTCAATATTAAACAATGTCATCATGTCATTGTAAATGAATTTCAATTCCACAGTCCATCAAAGTTCTCTCCATATTTGATATGTGACTCGATTCATTTATACCTAGTTCATTATCTTAAAAGTCTACTAACAGATTTGAGTTTTTTTTTTTTTTTTTGCCTCGGCATCTATTCTCTCCTGGCTGGATTCAATAGTTACAGTTATACTTTTTAGTTAAAATTTAAGGCCAGAAAAGATGGTTTCTTTTCTGATATAGAGATATAAAAAAATTTCATACGCGCAAAGAAAATCCTTTAACATTCAAATTTTCTGGAATTTTTATGAGAATCAATAAGACTACTGATATACCCTCCTTTATATAAACTTTTAGTAGCTCTTTACTTACGAAGGTTTACTAAATATTGATAGTAGTTATATCCACTTGGAAGTAACAAAGAGCTGCTCCAAATCAAACGTATTTGATTTGAGAGAAACATATTGGTTTAGTTATGTTATAAATTAAAGTTTACTTAGAGCTTATATGGTATCATGTTGTAAAATTAGGCCCTGTTTGTTTAAAATTGTTTAGGTTCCCCAGAACAAATTTTTTTGTTCTTTTGTTCCGGGGAACAAAAAAAGAATAGTATTTGATAAAATTTTTGTTCTCGGAAATAAAAAATCTACTTTTTTTTTTTGTTTCCGGGAATAGAAACAAGAAGTAGAAAAAAGTTGCTTCTTGTTCTTAGGAATAATTCCAAGAAACAATTTTTCTCTCTCTTCATTTTTTCTCCTCTTTTTTCTTTTTCTTTTTTCTTTTCTTCTTCCTTTTGGTTGGTCGCCGGCCTTGGCCATGACCGGTGACTGGCCAACGAGGGTCGACGACCTCGCCCAACTGGTCGCTAGCCGGCAACCGATCACAAAGGAGAAAGAAGGAAAAAATGAAAAATATAATAAAAATATTGAAAAATTAAAAGAAACAATAAAATTATAGAAGTTTACCAAACACATTTCTATTCCTGGAATAAAAAAATTTTACAATTACCAAGCTTGTTCTAATATTCAAAAATTGTTTTGCGAAAAAAAAAAAAAAACTATGTTTATTCAAAAATTATTCCCTAACGTAAACGTTACTAAACACACATGTAGTTTATCCAGTGTTTGTGGTATGAAAGGGACAGCCACAATCGATGGTGATTTATCAAGAACTCAAAGCACCTTGAATACGCTAAGCAAAGAACCTAACAAAAAAGTCTTTAAAATATTAATTGGTGAGGATAAATATTGAATGTGAATTAAAGTATTTTCATTACTAATAATATTTTATTTTTAGAAATTTTCGTGAATAATGAAAAAAATTTCGTTCATTCATTTTCGTAAATAATACAAACGATTATTTTAATCATTCATTTCTTTTTTTATAAAAACAAAGGGAAGAGAAAGGCATACAAATATGGGAAAGAAAAGAATAAATAAAAAGAATGGGGTTGAATTGGAATTTTAATAAATAAAAAAATACTGATAATTGGATGGCTCGCTGGCTCGTATCCTTCTGCTTCAACCTCCAGTTGCTGAAGCTCCCATGGCGGACCGCGCTCTCTTATCCCTCTCCCCATCTCCTTCGTTCTCCTCCATCTCCGACCGGATACCACCTTTCCATCCTTCAATCCTTTCGCGCTCGACCATCTTGAAGACCAGGCTCAGAAGAACAATCAGGTAATAAAGTTCAGCACACAAATTTTGGAAATTGCGAAATACCGTTTCTACTGTATATTTACGAGCTTGGGATCGCAAGGACTCCCGAATTAAGGCCCCTGCAACTCATTTTGGTCGCACCCATTATGGGTCGTTTCGTGGTTGTGATTTCTTGGCTACTTCAGCTCTTGTTTTGGATCGGACTATGGAAAATACTTGTGACGGTGAAGCCACCGTTGCTATCTCTTTGATTAGCAATGCTAGTTTGCATTTTAAACAGCATCGGGACAATTCTTCATCATAGTCTCGCTATATCTTAGATGCCCTCGTTTACTATTCATGGTAAACTATGAGTAATTTCACTTTGCATTAAAGCTGTTAATTTTTATTATTTTTTCCGTCTGTTGTGGATGAAGGCAGATATGTCAAAGTGAATTGAGGGCAGAATCACGGTCATTGCCACGGCTGAAGGGTAATGCTTCTTTCTATCTCTCAACTTTAATGCCAAGAATCAAGAACTTGTGATGTCGGAACTGTACTCTGCTATGTTTTCAGAACAGTCTGCTTGAGTATCAGTCTAAATACCACTTTTAGTGTCATGATTCATCCCAGGATATAGGGCTCTTGCTTAGTACTGATGTTGGGACAAGTTGGGGCTTGTAGTTCTGCTGATTCAAATATAGTTGGGATGATTTCAGAGCTTAGGAACTAATGGGTGTGATATTGTACTTAAAGAGTAGGATACTCTTGCTAACTTTTACGTACAAGGTTATTCCATTTGAAATATCTTTTAAATGGCCGTAGTAAATCAAATGCAGTGGGGTATACTTGACGGAGATACTTTTTCACCATTGGTGTAGTTCCATTTATTGCGCAAATGATTTCGACCCTGTTTTTGGACTTTGGAGCAGTAATCTCTTAGGATGACAAAATGGAACCCATGGTCTAGTCACCAGCAATGTTCCTGCAGATTCGTCAAGAGACAGACAACAATATTTACTTGTAATTCAGAAACATTAACTATCATTTATTGAGGCTTTCTACATCTTAAAGTTTCCATCTGGTTATTTTAGGGCCTATCTGGACTCTACCTGGATCCACTCATCTTTGCACTGATGTAACTGTTTAAGCTGCAAATGGGTCTAATCCCTTATCTTCTCTGGATTCTCCTACGTCTATAGGGATGACTTGAGGGCTTGTGATATTATGTACCACTAATTATCATGCTTTCCCTGGTATTTTTTCTCTTTTAAGTTCCTTTAGGGTAGTTGGGTGCTAATACGATGCAAGTTCTTGTTTTAATCTCTCTGAGAAGATTAATTTTAGTAAACTGTCTCATTCTGTCATTACCTTTCACATACCTCGTTTCTCTCTTCAACTATGTTTTGACTTCATTGTTTTCTCTCCTGTTAGCTATGGAGATGATCTCATTTTTTATTTAATTTTACATTTGTTTCAGAGTCTTTGGAGAACCCTTTTATTATCGAAAAGATTTTAAAGGTGAAGGAGCCATCAGTCTGGATATCTGCACTCTCAGTCGGACTTCCCTCTTGGTTGGCTTGTCCACAAGTTGCAGTTGCAAGTGAAACTACTCAAATAAATGCTGTTTATGAGATTGGAGAGTTGTTTGAATTGGGAATCCAACTATCCTATTTGCTTTTGCTCTTGGCCTTGCTTGGTGTGGGTTCTTTCTTTGTCATCCGTCAGGTCTTAGTCCGCAGAGAACTTGACCTTTCTGCTAAAGAGCTGCAGGTGATTTTTTTTTTTTTTTTTTTCAGAGTTCATTCCTAGACGGTTTCATGACATTTTTTGTACACAGAATAGAGGCCTCTGTTGCATGACTCCTTTATTGAGGTTGGGTAACTTCATCCATAGGACGTGAAATTGGGGTGGGATGGGTATGGTGACACTTGACTTCACATCAATCACGCTATGTTCATGTTATTATAAATCTGCAACAATACTAAACCATCATAAATTCATAAGAAAATTATAATGTTGCGCATAGAGCGCATTTCTTTTGAGAACACTTAGTTAATGTCTCTTCATTTCTGCTGGATAGTATTCTAGTCTTATATACTTTTATGCCCTGTCCAATCTTGTCACATCTAGACAAGTGAGACACCAGCACACTACCAGGCCCCTGCACCTCTTATTCTGGTCTTGAGTATCATTGGTTTTGCTTAGTAGCAATTTGTTAGAAACTGTTGTGGCATGCCATATTACTCTTGGATTTGATTGTCTTTGAGCATTTAGTTACAGATGTCATCCTGTGTTTTCCCTTTTCTTTTCTTTTTGGCTATTTGCGGAGGATTATCCTATTATGTTCCCTTTTTTTACTACAGGAGCAAGTAAGAAGTGGTGATGCTAGTGCAACTGAGTTATTCGAACTGGGTGCAGTGATGCTAAGAAGGAAAGTTTACCCAGCCGCAACTAAGTACTTGCTTCAGGCAATTGAAAAATGGGATGGAGATGATCAAGATCTTGCACAGGTACTAAGTCGTTGTAATACTTAATTAGAAGGACAAGTCTTGGTTCTTAATCAACTACAGTTTTTTTCCTTTTGCCATCCTTCTGTGTGTGTGTGTGTGTGTGTGTGTTTTCATGTTGATTCTTTGAGACATTGGAAACTAGGGGTGTTTGGTTACTGATCCGGTCCGGGTCTGAGGTGGAACCAGGAGGACTGGTTCCCAATTTGGGAACCAGGTAGGTGGTCCGGTTTGGTCCAATGGAACTGGTCACTTTTTTTTTTCCACTACTTGATGCCTGATGTTATGAAGAAGTATATAAAAATAAATAAATAAATAATAAAAATAAAAACCTGGTCACTTTTTTTTTTGAAGAAATTAAAAGATATATATATAGTCAGTCCGGTCCCGTTTCCCTTGGAATCTGGAACCGGACTGCCCAGACACCAATTCCACTTTGAGGAACTGAGAATTGGACTGACACTTCCGGCAACCGAACCAAACCGGCCGGCTTGGTCAGGTTTGGGCAATCCGTTTTGTATGCTCCTATTGGAAACTTACCAAAGTCTTGGTTAAATGACATTCAGAAGAGGCTATAGATACAAGGCCATCTATTTGAGCGTCTGGTTTTGCTTTACTGTTGAAGTTTTCTATAATGTATAAGCTTCCTTTGACTAGTTACCATTATCTGAATAGGCCTTGAAAATAGAATGGAATAGAAGCTCGTGCAGCATAGGTAGGTTAGTGGAGAAAGATTAACTTGAAAGGTGCATAAAAGGATAAAAAGCCTATTCTATGATAGATTTTTCTTGCTTCCTTCATAGCAGCACTCCTGAGCTTTGTACTATTCCTCAAAATAGACATTCCACAACTAGAGATCCTCTCTGTTGACTCTTTGTGCGGTCAACTGAATCCAGGAACCATTCATTTGACGTGTAAGCTTTTACGTTGTGGCCTGAATGCACATGTACTCCATTTCTTCCTGATCATTTAGATATCATTTGAGCTTTGTGCAAGTAATGCTGATATCTATCACACAGACAAGAATAGAAGTTTGCATTTCAAACTAATGAGAAAATACATAAGATTTTCTTGACGCTAATCATAACTCCTTGGGCATCTAGATAAACTGGGGCTCTTTTGGTCCATTTTCTGGGTCTGTAATTTGGTTTCCACATGTCAGGTATACAATGCCCTTGGTGTTAGTTATGTTCGAGATGGCAAGCTTGAGAAAGGAATTACGCAATTTGAAACTGCAGTGAAGCTTCAACCGGGATATGTGACAGCTTGGAACAACCTTGGTGATGCATATGAAAAGAAGAAAGACTTGAAGTCTGCTCTTAAGGCATTTGAAGAGGTGCTGCTTTTTGACCCTAACAATAAGGTAGCTAGACCACGGCGGGACACGTTAAAAGAACGTGTGACTATGTACAAAGGAGTTCCCGTGAAATCAAAAGAGAGATGATTGTGATTGATGGGACCAACGTCGGCTTTTTTTTCTATGAGTTGGTATGATCTTTCTTTTCAATTCATCTGATGTCATCCAATTTTGGGAGAGAGTATTTCTTGACACGAAAAGGGCCGCCACCATAAATTTGTGATCGTATCATAGGGATCAAAACCAGCCTCCTGTTAAAAAAACTCCGCACTTCAATCATTGGAAAGGCAGAAATTAAGCGTTTATCTCAGCTCATCAGATTGTTTGTAATGGGTGGCAGCTTCTGGCGACCTACTCTCTTTGTTTTAATGATTTCAAAGTCAAAAGTTTGGGTTGCATCCTGAATGATTTTGTTCGTAAGAATGGCAGTGTTGACAAATTTTCCCTTTCTTCTTATAGCCAGAAAGTCTCTAGTCTCAACGAATGTGATTGTAGAAGGTTGAAGTCTCTCACATGTCGTCACTGCATGTGTCACCTCTTTGAAATACATGTTTTGTTTCGGAGCGGCTGCGTCCAACAGAACAGCCTTGCGAAAATGCCATCTTTCTTTATCAGTGAAGGCCATCGGTGTGTCGGTAGTTTGACCTCGAGGAGAAGAAATAAAGCTGCTTGCGTGAAGGGCTGAAGTGTGGCCTCGCGGCCTTGCTGTTTAATTCGGCCTCTCGCAAATTCTATTATCGGTTGCTCGGTTTCTGGGTTTTTAGCGTCCCTACATCCATTCATGAGATCTTTTCTTGGGAAGTTCAAAATTCATTTCATCTTGCGAAGTAGTGTTTGGCCACCACAAAAGCCATACTATTCCAAAACTCACAATTTCATCTTGTACATGAAGATAAAATATAATGTGCACAGGCACTTTTTAAGGCCCTGTTTGGTAACCATCCAAATAGGGCCAAATTCTGATTCTTTGTTCCCGGAATCAGTTTCGCCTAGAATCGCGTTTGGTAAAATTTTTGTTAAAAGCAGTTGGGAACAGAATCAAGAATAAAAAAAAAAAAAAGTTGATTATTGTTCTAGGAACGAATTTGAGAATCAAAATTAATAAATTTTCTTCTTCCCTTGACCATCTCGCGACCGCCGTCCACCACCGCCCGCCACCGTCCGCCACCGCCGTCCGCCGCCGCCGTCCGCCGCCGATCCGGCGAGCTCGCCGGAGGCAAGCCCAGCCACCGGCGAGGCTCGGCCTCCCCAGATCTGGCAAGGCCGAGCCTCGCCGGTGGCCAGGCGGGCCTCGTCGGGGCTAGGCGAGGCCTCGCCGAGGCCGAGCGAGGCCCGCCTGGCCACCGGCGAGGCCCGCCTGGCCACCGGCGAGGCCGAGCCTCGCCGGGACTGGGCAGGGGCTGGGCGAGCCTCGCGACGCCCAGCCCCACCGGTGGCCACCAGCGAGGCTCGCCTAGCCACCGGCGAGGCTCGCCCAGCCCCGCCAGTGGACTGGCAGGCCTCGCCCAACCCCGACGAGGTCGGCCTGGCCACCGGCGGGGCTCGGCCGAGCCTCGGCGAGGCTAGGCGAGCCTCGCCCGGCTATCGGCGAGGCTCGACCGACGAGGGCCGGCCTCGCCGAGGGCCGGCAACACTTCGGTGAGGTCGCCGGCCCTCGTTTGGCCGGTCGCCGGTCCGCGGCAAGCAAGAAGAAGAAGAAGAAGATGAGGAAAAGAAAAAGGAAAAAAAAAAAAGAAAAAGAAAAGAAAAAAAGGAAAATGAAAAGAAAAAAATGAAAAAAAGAAAAGGAAAAAAAGAAAATGAAAAGAAAAAAAGGAAAATGAAAAGAAAAAAATGAAAAAAAGAAAAGAAAACAAAGGAAAAAAGTAAAAAAATTATTTAAAAATTAAAAGAAATTGATTTGGAACGAATTAATGAACACGGTACCAAACGCAATTCTATTCCAGAATCAGAAACTTTGGACAGTTACCAAATAGAATCAGTTCCCGGGAACAGAATAAAAAAGAATCAGTTCTTATCAGAATCAACTTCCGAGAACAGAATCGTTACCAAACGCGCCCTAAGTGGCTTTCACGACTAGGGTTGGGCTGATTTACCTCCTAACCTTATGACCAATTCACACAGTACTGATTCTTAATTTTTGAGACTGAAAATTGACCATATTGAGCTTAAGACCGAGGACTGAATTGATCCAATGGATTCAGTCCAGTTCCAAAGTCAACCTGAGATTAACTGATAATTTATTTATTTCATTTTTTATACTTTCTAAAAAGGCAACCGAGGATCAGACCAACCCAATGGGTTTGGTCCAGTTTTAGGGTTAACCTAGAATCAATCGATAATTTTTTATTTTATTTTTTGTATCTCTGAAAAAGCGATCAAGGATCAGACTAACCCATTGAATTTAGTGATGAGCGAGGTCAGCTAAAAGACGCGAGCGACGAGTGTTGAGTGGGGTGAGTGTCGAGCAGGGAGCAACAAGCCAAGTGAACATCGAGTGGCGAGCGGCACAAGTGACCTAAAACAAGTGAGGCGAGTATCAAGTAGTAAGTGGATAAATTGTTTCCTTCGATTTTGACAAATTGAAAACTAAGAAAACAAATAAGATGAAAGAGAACAAGTATAAGAAGAGGATGCCGTGAAAAGTTATTTATGCCCTTTTGAACTCACATAAACATTTTCCTCTTTTGGGAATTCTGGCTGTTGATGCCGTAAAAGACATTAAATGATCTAAGTTATTTAAAAATAGTATAAAATTACTTGAACTCCTTACTATTTAATATTGTTGTGACATTTATTTTAGGATTTTCTTTATATAAAAAAATTATAAATAATATATTAAATAAATATATATATATATATATATATATATATATATATATATATATATATATATATATATATATATATAGAATTAGGGTTGGTCCAAGTTGGACCGACTCTAAACTCTCAGGACCGAAGACCAACATGTACAGTGCTGATCCAGGGATTCCAGCATTAAGGATAGACCTAATCTCTTTGGAAATCGGACTAGGACTGGTAGGATTAGGCCAATCCAAAGTTGATACAAGATTATACCGATACTCATCCCTATTTACATCTTGAAATGGCCGCAGGTTCCCAACACACAAAAACACGCACTCCTTGAAACTCGAATCCTAAAGGATAAAGGATTGCGCAGAAGTCTTGACACCATCAAGATCTGCACATCACACTTCACCAAATGCGTTGCTACTTCGGCACTCGGTTGAAGGACATGGCCACGACGGCGGGAAGTAAGGGAATCTCCCACGGCTCTAATTTTGCACGTGGGTTTCGCTCAGTCATCGCATCCACATCCTGCTTCTGACTGTAGCACCACGAATTTGACAACTTGCTCTATTAGAAAACGACTGAATCCTTCCAATGAGGCAGGGGATGGTAATAATTACAATCGTAATCACCATCGTAATCCTTCCGGCGGCAACCCGGACGAGGTTCGAATTTTCTCTTTTGGGTTGGGATCCCGCCGGGGGGGGGGCAGGGAACCATAGCTTCTTTGGACGTTCAAGACGCCTCATGATACAGGATTGTATTTTCTATGTCGTAACGCTTCGCGAAATCTTCAAAGATGTAGATGTGAACACTTCTGCCTAAAGTCAAAACAAAATTTTCTATCGTGTCCTAAAAAAGTCTCTATGGCTAGATGCCAAAATCACTGGCCAGCGTCGAAAGTTACACCGAAACACGTCGTGAAGCTCCTACCGGGTCAACCCGAGGGCCCCCCCGGCCCGAAATCGGAACTCTCCCTCGGACAGAGTCAGCAGGTTGACCTCCAAGTTGGCATCTTTTAATCTTTACAAGTTTACAACGACCAATCCACGCAGCGAGACTGAATCTCGCGCACATGTTCTCGGTTTCGCTTCCATGCAGCACGTCCCTTCCTTCATGGAAGCAAGCTGTCGAGCGTCACAGAGAGAGAGAGAGAGAGAGAGTTTGAGAGAGAGTCGTTGAAAATCGCAGAGGCGTAGCTTCCTGGTAGTCCTCCACTCCACGCAGCTCCCCATTAAAGAAAAGCTCCAGAGCATCATAATGTCCCCCGCCGGTCTCCACAATTATTAGCAATTTTCTATTGCGCACACTCGCGACTCGAAGGAAGGAGCGGGGGAACAAATACAGGGAAGCTGGTCAAAATGCCTCCCGATAAAGACAGATATGACTGTATGTGAACGAACGGGTTGTCCCGTGGCGAAGCGGTCGGACCCACTTCCACCTCCAGTCTGACGTCATCCTCGAGCTTGGCCCCGCCGGAACCAAACCCGGTCTCGATCCGAGCCTGACCCTCTTGCGTTGGTGGGTTCAAGAGTGTCGAGATCGGTGCTTTGGGTGGGGTGCCGATTCTTCATGGACGGCAAGGATTGATTTTGACCTCGCGATCTTGGTTGAGTTGGTGTGTACTGTACTGCGTCTCTTCCCTTTGCCTGAAAGGCGTGTGCTCCGCTCCGCCTTTTTATCTATCGGTTTTTTAAGCGGTTCTTGAATTTGGCTTTTACGAACCCCCCCCCACCTTGCCTTCTCTCTCTCGCCTCTTCTCTCTCTCTCTAGAAATACAGCGACCCGAATCGGAATAGACGCCCGAGAGGATCTGGGGAAAGATTTCGATCCCCTGTAAGTCGCCCTTTTCTCGTTCATCGCTCGCATCTCTTGTTAGGGTTCTTCCTGGGTTCCCGATGTGATGATGAGGAGATTGTTCCTTCCCTCTTTAGCTGGGAGCTAGAACGCTCTGTTTTTGTATGTCTTCGGAGGTTCTGTGGAACGTGGGATTTTTGTGGTGTTTGAGCTCTGTCAAGTTTTTTAGCTGTTTCGTCTATCGATCTTGATTATCATGATGAGTTGGGTCGTTCTCTGGGTTTGGTCACCGCCACCAGCACCGTACGGATTTTTGTTAAGATTTATTTTCGTTTTCGAAATGAAATTTGGGGTGTCCTAAGTGCTTCATGGACATTAGAAGGAATTGCTAATTTTCCTTGTAATTTTGAGTTTAATTTAAGTCTGTTATTTGGGATTATGAGTATGAATTAGAAAGAAACCTGGTGTGGAGGCGATTCGAGTGCAAACTACACTGAATTGGAGGGTGCTTCCTGTGCTTCGGAGGGTTGTGTAAGTTCGAGATGACTGGTGATTTGTCATGGGGAGATGCTGGTTTTTCGCTATGATTAGTTGATTTGTGAAAACGCGCCTGGAGAACACTGTCTATAGTCTAGTCAAATGTGTGAAATGAATTGTGGATCAAATTCTTGCTTGCATTGCCCTTCCGGCAGAATGTTATTCTTTATGAACCCCGGATCATATGTTTAAATGGGATTACTATTGGGGCAAAAACATGATCTAGTTCTTTTGTTTGTATTGATGCTTTTTCAAAGACGATTTTGCATGCAATTTTTAACAGAAATTCTCTGGTGGTCAGCTTTTATTTGGCGGTGATCTTCGACTCGTGATGGACTTAAAGATGGATCTCGAAGAGAGTTTACATGCTGAAACCTGGGGGAAGCCTTCCTCTGTGAATGATTTACCCCAACATGTTCCCCCTGACCGGCAGACACCATTCCCGAATTTCGCCTCACACAAGAATCTGCAAAAGCGGGAAGATCAAGATCCTTCAATCTCAAATTACGGCATGAGGATCGAACCTTCATTCTCTGAATTTAATCGTCCTTCTGAATGCCAGCCACCTCTTCCCAGCAACCCCATTAGTCAAGATCGAGGTGTCCAGATGAATGATATACTCCAACTCGGTAAGGCCCAAGAGTGGGACCCAAAAGCGATGCTGAATAATCTCTCCTTCCTGGAACAGAAGATTCATCAGCTTCAGGAATTAGTGCACGTTATTGTTGGAAGGAGAGGGCCAGTTTTGGGACGACCGGATGAGCTGGTGGCACAGCAACAGCAACTCATAACTGCTGATCTCACTTCAATAATCATCCAGCTGATCTCTACTGCTGGTAGTCTTCTACCATCAGTGAAGAACTCGCTTTCTTCAGCATCCACGCCACCCATCAGGCAGCTCGGTCAGCTTGGTGGGATTTTAAATAATTCTGGATCTGGAATTGGTCTTGACAGCAATCTTATGCTCCCAAGTCAAGGCGGAAGCAAAGTCCCTGATCAGTCTAACCAGGTTGATCCAATGGATCAATCCGATAATCTGGAGGATCATGAATCAAAAGATGATGAAGATGGGGATGAGGGGGAAAATCTTCCTCCGGGATCTTTTGAGATCTTACAACTAGAGAAAGAAGAGATCCTCGCACCACATACTCACTTTTGTACCATATGTGGGAAGGGATTTAAGAGGGATGCTAATTTACGCATGCACATGAGAGGTCATGGGGATGAATACAAAACACCTGCAGCACTAGCAAAACCCCACAAGGAAGCTGGTTCTGAAATGATGCTCATTAAGAGGTATTCCTGTCCATATGCGGGTTGTAAGCGGAACAAGGATCATAAAAAGTTTCAACCTCTGAAGACGATATTGTGTGTCAAAAATCATTACAAGAGAACTCACTGTGACAAGAGCTATACATGTAGCCGTTGCAATACCAAGAAGTTTTCGGTCATTGCTGACCTTAAAACGCACGAGAAGCACTGTGGGAAAGATAAATGGCTTTGTTCCTGCGGCACTACATTCTCCAGGAAAGACAAACTTTTTGGACACATCACTCTCTTCCAAGGCCACACCCCAGCGATTCCCTTTGACGAGAACAAGGGCGGGCTATCTTTGCAAGGAGAACATAATGAAGACACAAACAAAGTTGGTAATGTGAGTTTCAGTTTCGGCTCCAGCACTCCTAGTTCAGGTGGAGTTCAGAACATCATGGAAGATGTCAAAGGGAATGTTGATGATCCATCGAGTTTCTTTTCCCCTTTGAGTTTCGAGGCCAGTAACTTTGGTGGGTTTAATGAGTTCACGCGATCTGCTTTTGATGATTCAGAAGGCGCGTTCTCATTTCTCCTTCAAGCATCTTGTAATTACCCTCAGAAAAATGGAGGTCAGTCGAGTTCTAATAATCTAGAGTAACGGTGTCCGCAGAGCATGCACCAGGGTTTGTGAGTTTCAGCTTTCTTTCGCAATTGTAGAACGAGGTGGCCTGATTTTAGTGACTGAGCTTTAATAAACTCCTGTTTACTGATAGCTTTCGTCTGTACTCTATGGTCTGTTGGATTGATTTCGGATGTTGTAAGAGTCAGAGATGTGCTTCCTTTCCTGTGAATCCGTTTGCGCCCTTTATTTTTCCTTGTACCTTCTTATAGTTGTTTTCAATCTTGTAATCTGTTCTTTATCCACGCGTTTGAAAGAAAATAATATGCTAGAAGCTATGGTAATCTCATTCGACATCCCTAATGTCATCCTAATGGTTAGGGTAATATTTACAATCCAACCTCATCAGTGAATCCCGACGACTAGGGTAACCATAAGCTAAATCACATCTAGAGGTTCGTCTAGCGTGGTGTGACAGGTTCCACCACACATTCAATCTAAGACAAGACGAGGATGATTTGATAAAATGATGTGCTTGAGGATAAGGATGTGGGCTCTCCATCTACTTCCTGCTGCATTGATATTTTTGGACTAGATCATTTTCGGGAGACAGATTTGCAAACCGCTGGCCTTATTTTTTCCCGAAAATCGCTGGGCCACCCATCAAGGTTCTCATCAATGCTCTAGAAGCGCTAGATAGCAACAGCTCTAAAGTTTGCTCGTTTTATCCTTCTAGTTGCCAAATAGAGTACTTGATGTCGATTGGGACACTAAATGGCCAGCCAAGAGACAACTATTCATCTCATATCAACTAGTGCCTAATTCACCACATTTCACCATCATCAGAGACATAGCAGATTATGTGCCGACAATGTCATGTGAAATTCTTTTTTAGCTAGTAAGTTTTGAAAAAGCACATCTAGATTCAACTTTGAGTGCATCCTCGGCAAAACAAGGTGTTGAGATTTCAAAAAACGATGGCGATACTCAACCAACCGATCGGATTTGCTGCCCGTACTGAGAATTGTGCAGGAGAATGAGCTTCAGGCCACTCAGGCCTTCTCCTCGTGCGGATTTCTTTGATGGGCGTGAATAGTACTTCTCTTTCAGAACAACATCGTCCAAGCACGACCAAGTCTGTCCTCTGGGAGAGCTATCTGCCCACAAGAACCTGTCAGAGAAGGGATTCGCCAAACTCTCGCGAAATTCTTGAGCAGTCTCACATAGTATACCCTGAAACAAGCAGCAAAGTACGGTTAAAGTTGGACTGTTTTCTAATGTTTCGATAGCTGCAAGCGTAAGTGCATGTTTTTGGAGTATGAGTGAGGGAGCAAGCGAGTGAGTATGAATGTGTGCACAAGTGCATGTGTTTGAGGAGTAGAGATGCGGCCACATGCAAGAGCAATACCTCTGCCATGGCTTTAATTTTAAGCGAGATGTCATTGCTAAGGAGGACGAGCTGTCCATTGGGGTTGGTTTTCCTATAGAAGAGTACAGATTCAAGGACGTGGTCTTCTGTGGTGGGCGAAATGATATCCATTACACTCCCCCCGGGTGTAGCAGCAGAAAAAGTCTCGCTCACATCGCCAAATATACAATGAGGAGTAGCAGGAGGTGTTGACGCAACTGACATTCCTTCCTCCATGGACCTTTGCACGTGAATCCACCATTTCAAATTAACCATAGTATCTTCTATCCACTCTAAAGCTGAAGAGACCTCAGTCGTCCTTCTGAAAATGCTAGCACGTCGCTTCAGACAGTCCAGCTCTCTTAAGACTGATAAAGGGGAAATTGTGGCAGTTTGTTAATGAAGATATGAAATTATGGTTACATAGTTTCAAAAAATAAACTGAGTATTGAGTAGTTGGGATACAATCTTTACCAATTCGTGGAATGAATAACTGAGTCCCTTTCAGACCCTGCAGAAGCTGCAATGACTTCATCGACTCCTTGTTGAGAAAAGAGGTAGTATCAACAACCATGATCCAACTCTTGTTTGGCTCGCCATAAGATTTGTTCTGCAAATTACCCTTTTATTATTTATGTTTATTCACGGAAACTTTGGTCAATAAGATGAAAGAAAATGCAGAATCAAAAGCTAAAAAAGATTTTGTGTCAACTTACAGCAGACAAAGCAGAGACTTTCCTTCCCATTGCTCGAACACCATCAACAGAAAGACCGCTTTTCATCGCACCTCCTGAAGCCGTTGATTGACTGCCAGACCTGACATTCAAGGACTTAAATGCCGACCTTTCTGCTCCCTGCTTCAAGCCCAACTCTCTTCTTAGTCTTGAAGAACTTCCAGAGGCACGTCTGGCCATTTTCTGCTCTCTGAGACCCTCAGGGGTCTGATTCTCTTTATCCGAGTAGAAAACATCCTCTTCATTGCAGATATTGGCCATAGGAGAGAGCTTTGAAGAGGATCTTCTAAATGATTCTGCAGGTACATCCATCTTGCTTATCTTCTTCAAGGATTTAAGTAGACGGGTATTTGGCGTTAAGTTCTCCTTGTCTGGAGTAAATATCTCTTCCTCTTCCCCATCTAAACTTAAAAACGGAACCGCACTCAATTGGTTTCCGTTATTATCCTGGTTATGTTGCTTGTTTCTAGAAGCAGTAGCAGCACTTTTGGTCATTCCTTTTCTTCTGTTTGTCTGAAGCTGCAGAACAGTATTGGGCTTCCCTCTTCTTGACCAAATGCTCGAGCATTTCGATTTTGTGCAAGAATGTCCTAAAGGGCAGCTTTCTTTACCACTTTCAGACAGCCTCCCAGTAACAGATCCATATTGTGGCCTCTGGTTCTCGTCATTAAGATGCTGATCAGTGGTCTCCAATAGGATTTCCCTATCAGACTCAGATGACGTTATTGTATCCGCTAAAGACTTTGCAAAGCGATGGCTCAAAGTATCTCCATCTTCTTGGTTGTCTATATGTATGACTTGATTTTGGCTTTCTTCATGAATTTCAACTGCAGAACTGCAGCCTTTTCTAGGTCGTGCGTCATCTATCAACATGGATGTAAAGGGTTTCCGCTCTTTCCTGAGAGTCCTAGTCTTTCCTCCAGAAGAAGGCGATCCCAATGTATTAAATGGTTGTTCTGCATTATCCTCTTGCCCTGACTGTTGATTTTCTATCTCTGAAAAAATCTCTGGACAGGATGAACGGGGATAATAAGGAGCAGAAGGATGGCTCAAGCTGTCTCCTACTTCACTGTCTATTGATAGAATGCACTTGCTTTCTTCAAAAGTTTCAGCTACTAAACAGTTCTCCGGATCATCATGCACTGATCTTATGCTTCCTTCATCTGCAGGCACCAATTCAGTGGCAATGCCAACTTCCATACTCCATTTTTCTTCGTTGAACTTCTGGTTGCCTTCAAAAGCTTCAGCTACCGTACAGTTCTCCAGATCATCATGCGCTGATTTGATGCTTCCTTCATCTGCAGACACTAATTCAGTGGCAATGCCAACTTCCATACTCCATCTTTCTTCATTGAACTTCTGGCTGTCTCCAAAAGCTTCAGCTACTGAACAGTTCTCCAGATCATCATGTGCTGATCTTATGCTTCCTTTGTCTGCAGACACTAATTCAGTGGCAATGCCAACTTCCGTACTCCATTTTTCTTCATTGAACTTCCGGTTGTCTCCACAACCTTCAGCTACTGAACAGTTCTCCAGATCATCATGTGCTGATCTTATGCTTCCTTCATCTGCAGACACTAATTCGGTGGCAATGCCAACTTCCGTACTCCATTTTTCTTCATTGAACTTCTGGTTGTCTTCATAAGCTTCAGCTACTAAACAGTTCTCCAGATCATCATGTGCTGATCTCATGCTTCCTTCGTCTGCAGATACTAATTCAGTGGCAATGCAAACTTCCGTACTCCATTTTTCTTCATTGAACTTCCTATTGTCTACAAAAGCTTCAGCTACTACACAGTTCTCCAGATCATCATGCGCTGATCTTATGCTTCCTTCATTCGCAGACACTAATTCAGTGGCAATGCCAACTTCTGTACTCCATTTTTCTTCATTTAACTTCTGGTTGTCTTCAAAAGCTTCAGCTACTAAACAGTTCTCCAGATCATCATGCGCTGACCTTATGCTTCCTTTATTGGCAGATGCTAATTTAGTGGCAATGCCAACTTCCATACTCCATTTTTCTTCATTAAACTTCTGGTTGTCTACGTCAAATAAAATTCTAAAAGGCAAAGAAGCATCCATAGGCTCAGTTTGCAGATACTCAGCAAGCATGAAAAAATCGTCCACTGCTTTTGAGCCTAATCCTGCATCAGTTTCTTTTTCACCATAATTGGAAGCATATGGATTCTCAGGAATTGGTAATTGCAATGGACTCTGATTCTTCACAGGCAATTCTTCACAATCATCAAGAGCTAGAGCTTCAACGCCTTTCAATAATGATTCGGGTGAGTGTATCCCCTTATTCTCATCATGGAAGGAGTCCTGTTCATAAACAGAACAAGTAAGAATAATATTCGACTTCGAGGGAAAGAAAAACAGTCGACTTCTTCAATGGATTATCAAATATTTTCTGCCCTTCTCTAAAGCAATTATCATTTAAAGCATAGATTATTATCACCTGATGTACATGCTCCTCATCTTCCAGGGCAAATGAGCTTTCCAAGTCGTCATCATCTTCACATCCAATCTCCAAAGAATCCTCATCCTATCAGAAATCAAGAAAGGAAGAGAATGAGAAAGTGCGTGGACAACATAGAAATAATGACAAACGATTGGCATGCATTTCTCTGGATGTCAAGAGAACAAAACAGAATTTCACACCTCACGTTCCTCTTCTACTTTTCCTTCGTCAATCACAAAATCTTCCTCTTCTTTCTCTTCATCGGCACCCGATGCATCCAACGCCGAAACGAACGGGTTCTCGAAATCATATGCACGGCTCAGAGGTACCCAGTGCAGTCTATACACTCTGCTCGACCCGCCGACACGCAATGTGTCGCCCTCGCTCAGCTCTACTACAACTCCAGGCTCAATCTTCTTCTCGGAAACCCAAGTCCCATGCACTAAATCCAAAACAAAAACAAAAAACGACCATCAAAAGAAAAAATTTGACATACGAATCCGCATTTGCGCTCGTGCACTCAACCACGGTTAGCCCTAACAGCTGGAAATCCGCCACTATCTTCCGCCGAACCAAAAACCCTACGCACAGCACCTCTACCTCCGCAGCCAAAAACGAAGGAGAGAGCAATCGATGAATACCTGAAGACAAGTCCACGACGGAGAGCTTCCGCCGCGACGGATCCGAATGAATCTGGAGGTGGAACCTGCTGATGCTGGGGTGCGTCACCATGATGTGGCAGTCGGGGTGCCGACCGACGATCAGCATCTCGCCTCGGCCCTCCCGGCCACCCGCCGCGGTCTCCGCGCCGTCCGCCGGTCGCGGGCGGGCGGGGGCCCCCGGTGGCGGCGACGGAGGAGGGGGCTTGTCGACGACGAAGATGTTCTTGAGGACAGCGCCGTTCTTGACGACGGTGAACACGGGGATGCGGGGCTCGCCGTCTCCGTCGATCGTCGCGCGTTCTCCGGGGACGGCCATTCTTCCGCCGGGGCTCGAGCTCGACCGATTCCAGCAGGGAAGGAAGAGAGGAATCGCGAGAGTGGAAACGGATGGCGGTGCTCTGGATTCGTGAAAGATTGTTGCCGAGTTTTAGAGAGAGAGAGAGAGAGAGAGAGAGAGAGAAGGAGAGGGGGGGAAAGGTTTGATTTTGAATCGTGATGCTTGGAAAGACGACCGTTTGGAATTTTCACTCGATTCTAACGGCTCCGGCTTTCGACCAAATTTTTGTTGTATATGATTGGTGTTAATTCCCTAAAGAATCGCAAATTTTAAATCCAATATTCTGCCTTCATTTAAATATATATATATATATATATATATATATATATATATATATTACAATTTTCATCCCAATCCTAAATTTGTCTACGTTTTCAAAGGTCCTTACTACTTCCTTCAAGAGTATTGACACCATGAGATTGATTGTTGTTTCATACGAAGATAAGGGTATTGATGAAAACGTGTGGACAAATTTTGGATTAAAATGAAAATTGCAGAATTTTTTTTAACAAAATAAAGTTCTAGACGAAATTGAGATTGAACCTAAACTTTAGGTTTTCTTTACTTTAGAGAATTAAGACTATATGATAGAGATAAACTATAGTAAGGTTGAGAGGAATTTGAACCGCACCATCTAGTACGATTCACAAAAGGGTTGAAATGAATTGGGATTATCTATATTTAGAGATAACTTAAAGTAACTCTCTAAATAACATTATTCCCTTTTCACAAACTATCACACGCTTGCTTGCTCTCTTGTCCTCCTCCACCACAATTAGGAGTGTGTAAAAGAATCGGGAAATGCTCGAACTGCTTAGAATATGACTAGATTAGAGCAGATCAGATTGAAACTAGCGATTCTCAAGAAAGCTGGTCTAGTTCCAACTTCTAGGCTTAGAACCACCTGCCCATTCACCAGGATCAAACCTCTATATATATATATATTACATCTTAATTGTTTAATTATTTTGTAGTTTTTTGACCAAATATAGATGTATATGTATGTATATTTGTAGTTATTGAACATTATTGACTAATCTTGTCTCTTGGATGTGTGATAGGATTAACCCCCTACTTCTTCTTTTTTTTCATTCTAATAATCCATTGACTTCCTTTCTCAATCAAAACAAAATAAAGAAACGTAGAGAAATGAGAGAACCAATTGAAGATATCTATAAGAGCCAACGGCTCGTTTTAAGAGTATAATTAAGTCTCTCCATAGTCATTCCCATGATTAACTTAAGTTGAAGTTGAAAAAAGATGAATTAAGCGATTAATGTTTTAATTTTCGTGGAGGTTAGAACTTTTAAAGTGGAGTCTAATTCTCTACATGTTTTTTATAATTTTTAATCATTAATCAAAATTAATGGCTCGCAATTCAACCCAAATATAAGACCAAACAAACTTTATAAGGATTGGGGATTGGTTCTATGGACCCACCCGAGAACCAAACCGAATTGACGGTCCGATTCTTGTGTAGATCCATGAAACCAATGAGCGGGTCTTGATTTTCATTTTTCTTAACCGATTCTTAGTGGGCGATTCCCGATTCCAAGGTGGGAACTACCTACTTGAACCATGCTCACCCTTAACCGCTACCACGATAATAATGCACTCACATTGCTAGAATCTCAATCACGTCGCCGCCGCATGCCCATGCCACTAGTCAACCACCTCAACGCCGTTACTCAGGCTCAAGCCACCAGCGAGGCCTCCTCCTCCTCCCGTCACCTAATCCGGTTTTGCAAGCCCAGCTTGACTCGATACCAATAGTCTCATAGAGAGGAGGGGGGGGGGGGGGGGAAGAGGGAGATGCCATGGCGTCAGGTCCTCGGGACGAACCCATGGGAACGACAATGCCTTATGTGGTAAAGGGGTTTGGCAATAAAGGTTGTGCTGTGGTCAATGGTCGAGGTCTATAGCTAATTGAATTCTAAGAGAGTGTTTGGTTGGACTTTTGGAAAAAGCCTTTGAAAAAATGCGAAGGATTTTAAATTAAAGAGATTTTCCAAAATGCAAATTTTGTTTGTTAAATTGTAATATGGAAATCCATTGTAAAGTATCTCTGAGCAAATAGTGTTTGGAGAGATTATATTTACAAATGACTTTTGTGATAAAAAAAAACATAAAAAAAAAAGTCTATCGACAAAGGGTAGGTGATCACCGACGATTAAAATCTATCGGTGGCGGCTGACATTTGAAGTTGCAAGACCTCAAGTGGCCCCGGGAGACAATCGGCTAGGGCCGCCTAGGGTCGAGTGATGTGGACATCGAGTCATATCGAGGAGGAGGTGCTAGGGACCCATTGTCTATTCCTACTGGTTCGATTTCGAGCGCAGGCCAAATAATTCAAGCAAGCTGTTGGCGTCATGGTTCGTGATCTTTGGTGTGAAGATGACCTTGGATCAAATCTTGAAGAATCTTGGAAATCTTGGTGCAATTTAATTATCTTGTCACCAAATAATTGACCAAGTCAATTTATATATATATTCTTGTTTAAGAATATTCTAAAATAGGAATATTTTAGAATATAACGCATTAGATTTTTAGGGTTGGTTTTTAGGTTTGTGTGGCAGCGATTTGCCAAATTTCTTTGAGGACATATATATTTTTATTTTTGAGGAAAAGAATTGAGAAGTTCTCTTTTTACTGTTCTTTTGAGGACTTGACCTAATCAAGATTCTCTTCGACTTATCGAGTGAGATAGCGAATTCTTTCGCTCGTGGTGTCTATAACGTTGGTTGGTTGACACGTGTTCGTCAACAGGTCACGTTCATACCGAGGTTGCCAATCACAGGTTTGATTAGAGGTCGAGGTTTGCAATTCGCACCATCTGGGCCTTCGTAGAATGATCCTTCCGCAACGATTCACATCATCGAGTGAACCCTGGTGAGGTCGCGCAACCTAGGTGACTTTGGCAAGGGCGGCCTAGTTGCATGACCCTTGCAACCTCTCACGAAGGTCACACAACCTATATCTAGGTCGCCACGATTAGCGGGGGGTCGCATGACTTGGGCAAGGGCCACTTGGTTGCGCAACCTCAAGTGACACTTCACACAGGTCATGCGATCCAAATCTAGGTCGTCACGACTTGCCGAGGTCACACGACTGACTATTGATGGTTTCCGAGGTAGCCACGACCACACTAGCCTCTCTCAAGCCTATCACCAACCCCTCGCAACCACACCGGCCGATTCAATGGAGAAGAAGGTGAACAATGCTATCACAAAGGCAAAAATGAAAAAATAAAAATTGAGTGAGGATAATTTTGGAACAAAATTTTTATACTAAACTCTAGAGAGAGCATGCCGAGAATGCTAAAAGCCCAAAGCAGTCTAAGACTTGCCTTGGGCTTTCGACTTTGTGAAGACCAACAATGGGGTTGGCAAAAATTTTCTCAAATACTCAATATTTTGCCAATTGGGCTTTAAACACCCAAAGCGCCTTCCAAGACCATCCCCAAACGCAGCCGAGGGGTAAATGTAGCTAAATGTAGGGAATCTCAATCGTCTTGAAATTATGGTAAACAAATCGAGCTGCACTTTCTGGCGAATTGAGAGCCCAGATTACTTTCCAAAATCCAATTTAATAATTATTTATACTTTCCATTGTCTTCTCATGATAGAGTTTCCTAATGTGGTTAGATCGATTCAACAGGCCCATCTCTCGACATCGTTTTGGCTTCAAAAGCTATCCTTGTTCTTCCAAAAAAAAATTTCTTTGGTGAAATTTTTGCCTAACTAGTTCGCCCAGCGTAGCACAGATTTGATAGTTACTAGTTAATCACATGGTGTCACTGCTCAAAGCCAAAATCTGATGTTCTAGAATCGAATATTTTGAAAGGTTTGAAGATTTAGATAGCTAACTTTCAATAGGAAGATTGAATGGAAGATCAGACATATATGACCAATAGAATTCAAACAGTTCAGTTTTAAGCCCTTACTTAGTTCAATTTGGTTCTCTTTTCACAAGCCAAACTAATTCGGTTCGATTCTATTTGTTTCGGCAACGAAACCCAATCGAATGAACCATTCTCACTCACCTCTAATGCATGAAACCGTAAGGGTGTAACATAACATACGAGAAGGTTGAAAACTCGAACGGGCGGGTTCCCCCATGCCTAATTAGATTGGTCGGTCTTTCATAAATGAAATTATTTTCAGGCTATGCGAAGCTTTAAGTAGCATATGGACCAGCTCGAAGGTATGTAGAAAATAATAATAAAAAAAGTATATATTATTATTTTGAACAAAAAGTATAAAATTAGGAAAGAAATTTTGTTTCTTCAGAGAAACTAACAAAAAACTGTATAGCGGCTGAAGTTCAAAATCTAACATAAAATGGACTGAAGGTGCAATAGGATGTTATAGGAGTCGAAAGGAGAAGACCATGATTATTGCTTCAAAACGTATGAAAGTCGTGATATGCTCGTGACATGTCCACCTCAAACCTCTTGTATTACAAAGCATAAATTGTAAGGTGAATGCCAACATACATGTTTACGTGTCGACACTTGCAAGTGCAAATACGACGAGATCTTGAAGCTGAAGAGCATTAGGTACGTAAATTGTAGATACAGAGACCGAATCAAGAAACCTTAAAAAACAATCTCGCCGGTCTTTGGTCATTAGTTGCTATCGCAGTTACAAACAACAATGACAATGAAATAATCGATGAATGTGTTAGAAATACTATAGAATATATAATCAATCAATCTCTCTCACTCTCTCTCTCTCTCTCTCTGTCTCTCTCTCTACCATACGCAATGCCATGCAGAGGCTGTTATCAAGGACCTATCTTGCCACCCTAAAGAGATCGCTCTTCCCTCATCTCTCTCGATCACTCTAAACCCGCTGTTCTCGCCCTCGAACTGAAGAGGACGATGGTGTGCCCTAATTCTCAGCAGGAGCTTCGCTTGCAACATGGACCTGGAGCTCAGCTTGACCCCCGCGAACCCATGAGCCTCCATCCTCCCCTTCCACGTCTCCATCCTCTCGTACCGTGCGCAGCGCCTGTCGTCCTTCTCGTAGTTCATCCGGATCTTGATCTCCTTGCCGAGATGGTTCTTCTCAATGCTCAGCCTCTCTGAGCTCTCCAATGGAAGGCAGTCGTCTAGAGAGTCGAACATGGCCGCGAAGTAGTGCAAGGACTCCATGAATCTCGAGAGGAAGCTCCGAGGGCTTCGGTTACCCTCTTGCTCCACGAGCATCACGATGGACGGCTTGAGCGAATGCACCGACTTAAGAGTCTCCGAAATTTTTGCGAAATTGCTCAGCATGTTTAAGTGGAAAACTAGGTTTACTGCGACGGTCTCTTGTTTCTTTTTCCTTAGGTTGACGAGCTTTGATCCTCGTAACAGGCCTTGGAACTCAAAGACTATGTTCTTGAAACCCTTTGAGAAGCTAACTAGCCTGCCCTCAGTTTCTTGTAGCTCCTCGGGGCTTCTCCCAAAGCCAGTGATCCGTAAGGAGATTTTATTCCCGCTGGTTGCCTTATCGGATAGAGATTGGATGAGAGAAGGCCACTGGAAGCCATACGACACGTCGAAATCGATGACGTGCAAAGCACGGTGGTTAACTTGTTCCTCTCTCTCGAAGGCCTCGAGAATGGCTTGGTTGGCCGTGAAATGTGCGAACTGGTAGTACGGCGAGACCCGGTAGAGGTAGGTGAACGCGACGAACTCCTCTTCGCAGGTCGGTATCTTCATGATCATGTCATGGAACGGGGACTTCCTGGTCAGGAGCCTGGCGGCGAGTCCATCGGCGAAGTAGGCCACGACCCGCTGCACTGAGTCGCCGGTCAGCGAGACGCTCTGGTACAGCTCGGCAAGGTTGTCGAGGGCCAAGCCGGCGTTGTTCTCATCCACTGCGGTGGCCGTGATGAGCAACAGATGGATCAAGTGGAGCCCCTTGCCATCTTCATGGTGCGGGCTGATCTGCTTGGATCTCTTGTGTTCGGTGTGGAGCATTTCTTCTCTCATCTGGAGAAGCTTGAAGATCTTGCCCTCACATCCTTCGAACGCATCGGAAGAGTTGGAGATAACATCGTTATCATCCCTAGACATCGATCTCTTCCTCTTCCTCAACCTGGCCTCATCACCATAGCCTGATGAAACAATGGCCAGGCTCAGGTTCAAGAGCTCTTCCTGATCTTCTGTTTCTTCCATCGGTTGGGAGGTTCACAGAAAGAGAGAGAGAGAATAAATGGTAGTAGGTTAGAGGAACAAGAACGCGCTAGACCTTTTTATGGAAGTGTGGAAGGGGCACACGACTTTGAAATTCAGGGTTTCATTTTATGTTTTCACACGGGAGAGTGAAGCCAATTCAAGAGAGAGAGGGAGAAAGAGAGAGGGAGACAGAGAGAGGGTTGCGTTCTTTCTTTACACCTGCTCCACTGACATTGAGAGACGGAATGGCATCTTCTTTTTTCTTTTTCTTTTATTGTTACTTCTAAATTACGGTCAGGCTGTCGTCAGGTGACGACACAGTTTGATTCCAATGTACTTCAGGGAAAAGGTATAAATCGGGGGTATAGATTCATGTGAGGACAAGGACGGGGGATTTTTTGGGGATGGCGGTCCATTGGTAGTTAAGGAAGGTGAGAAGATGCCATACGCAGTCGACAAAAACCAGCGGGAAAAAAGGGGGAATCCCAACCCTACCGTCCGCTTCGATGACTTTCGTCCTCACTTGCCATTTCTTTTCTAGATGCTTGAACAAATCCCTCTCCTTTCGCTCTTTTTCAATCTTATCCCCAGCTGTCCGATCTCCCCATCTTTCACCGTGCTTTGAAAGTTTCTTTGGAGCTTTCCAATCCTTCATAGAAGGAGAAGAAGAAGAAGAAGGAGGAGGGAATAAAAACTTGATGCTCCATGCAAAAAAATAAATTAGAAACTTTAGATGTGATTGCGAATCTCTCCCGCACAATGAGTTAGGTAAAATTAAGGTCACGCACATCCGTAAAAACCTAATCCTAGATATATTGAATATGACTCCACGCTGTTAATCATTGCTTGAGAATTAACTTATAACGACATCACATGTCAATTTCAGTCGAACCTATTGGGACAAAATCATGGTGAGGAGTCCAATTACCTAGAAGCATATTTGAACTTTACAAATGTTCCCGATGCTTGCAAACTATACTACACACGGTATCATTGTAATCATTATCAAAGTGGTGAAAGAAACAATGATCTTTAACTTTAAAGACCTTCTCCATGTCCACTTTAATTTGCTAACGATCATAAAATAAACATATATATTTATAAAAAAAAAAAACAATAATCGATGCGTCTTTGATGCCGCTTCTTGTTTCGGGCATGTCCTTTGAATAACAAAAAGGAGGGGATGATGTCGAATTCTAGGATTATTCCATCTCTGTTATGTCTCTGATAAGGAGGGTCAAGGGAGGAAACTTCCTCCGCATTGAGAAGGCCGTTTGAACGATTCCAAAAGGAGGGAGAGGGGGTGGTGGTGCATTGTTTTTCCTCTTTTCTCGACCTTAAAAAGTCGCACAAAAGGACGGAGCAAAGCATCGGGAGATTTGACTTTTGAAGGTTTCTTGACGGAGGACGTGCGTGTACTTTTATTACGTCACTCATTACGATGTCCCATGCTCGATTTCTTTAGGGTTATCGCCTAAACAAAACAAAAAAAGAAAAAATTCGATTACATTTGACGCACATTGCTAATAATTTTGGCAGGGGGAAAGGTCGATGCGAGCTTCCAAGGTCGACATATGGCGGGTTTAGGTTCCTCTAGGTAACCACCATTACCATACCAATATATATATATATATATATATATATATATATATATATATATATATATATATATATATATATATATATATATATAAATTTCTGGAAAGAGCATATACATTGAACATGCTCGAGATAATCATATCATAGAGTCTGCATTTTTTGTTATTTATGTGAATGACGTACTTCATATGTCTTCCTCTATTGGGTTAAGTTCGCTCGCCCGATTCAATCAAAGATAAACATCCCATTTCCACAAGGGAAATAAGTAAGTTACGGTTGCATATGATATGAGCCTCGACCGTACAAAAGAGAAACAGAAAGAAAATGCAAATTATTTGAGGAACTTGGTGATATTATTCTGTTGCTAGAGCATGAAATAGGTCTCGGCCCTTCTGCTAGTCTATGCGCCAATAACATTGAGAAATTGTTAATATTCTTTGATGTTAGATCAACGTGGAAATTGAAGCCTACTTCCTCGATTTCCCCTTCTGACCGGACAACACGTTACCCCTACACAATGCATCTCGTCCTTTTTCCTTTTGGCAAAGAGATTACAACATTGTAGTAATGTCGCCATGCAGATATATACGTGAACCATGCTTCCATTAAGTTATATTCGCATGTGTGTGTTGTGTGTTGTAACTGGCCAATTTAACGTGTAGTTGGGGGGAATTCTCTCACCCGAGGATGATAGCCCGCGTTGGCAATTCGGCTTTCTCATTCGACAATGTTAACTTTCTGAAAGTCCACTAGAAGATATACGTGCTTTTGCGAATACTAAGTAAACGCATGCTAAATGAATCTGCATGAAATAAGATTCCCAAGTTAAATGAAACTGCGTTTGACGATTCCTTCTGCAAATGAAAAGAATTTATAAGGTACATGTAGATGTTTTGACAAAACCCTAGAATTGTATACGGTTGAATTATAAACTTTCGAAAAATCTGTTTCTGAAATATGGGCATGGAAAGTATTTGAGCCCTTCTTTGTACAAATATAAAGCATAACAGATGAAACGGACACATACTCCATAACTTTAGGTTAATTTAATGAAAAGATAGTCTACAGGTCAAGCATCATCCCAACTGCTAAGATCCTCGGATCTGCTACCTTGTCTTTTTGCATCCCCTGTTTTCCTCCTCTCCCTCTATTTTGTTTTGTTTTAACTTTCTTTCTACTTTTCCTTCAATAATTATTTCAAAGAAGTTTGATGCTATTCTCGATTGTTTAGATACGCAAGCTCTTGCAGAGGCTCGGAAAGATAAGTTCGATCCTATCTTCACGACGAAACCACGAGTAGAAAATTGGGGAATAAGTTTTGGAGACCGGTTCAAACGCTAGGAGACAAGGAACCTTATTATAATATGAACAGTGCTTTGGACAAGTCTTGAACAGCCTGTTGATAAGAGGGGGTTGGCATAAAGATGCTTCCTCGCGACAAGAGTCCAAAGGCTTAAGCATGAAGAAGGCTGAGAACGCAAGGCGATGCCGATTTGGATTTTGCCATGTCCTTGTCCTGCCTTTCTTTCTTTCCTTTCTTTTCTCTCTTTCTTCTTTTGTTTGGGCATGGCCAATGGGGGGGTTTTGAATATTAGTTTTTCACGAAGGACGTGCGCACAGTTCTTGATTTAGTACATGAAGGTTCGATTCCCCCCACATACCCTTGAATTCGGGAGCCAAATAATGCTAAAATCCCGCAAGTGGGTAGATTCTGTTTTTCTTCGGTTCTTAGCTTGATCCGTGATATTGCACGCGGAAAGAAAAGAAAAGGAGAAAAGATGATGTCGCTTTCTCAACCTAAGCTCTTTATCCTAATTAAAAGCGACGGCAGATTCACTACCCTTTTGTAAAATACCCTTGCTTTCTATCGTATGCAATCGGTCACCATCTACTCTGATCTGGGAAAATTCAAAGGATACGTGCGGCATAAACATTTTTGGAGAAAGAAAATACTCAACAAATGTGAAAGTAAATCCCTTGAATTTTCCGCGTGGAAGATGACTGTGATTGGTTTGTGTGTAATAGTATCTGAGATCGGAAAACGGGCAAAAAAGTATGGAGAAAATAACAACCGGCTGACTAATGTATGGTGAGTCATGATCTCAATAGATTAAAGGGAGGATCGTGATATTCGAGGAGAGAAAATGGAAGATTCCGTTTTGGGGGGGGGGGGGGGGGGGGAAGAGATTCAGGGGAAGTATTCGTTAGCTTTGTAAGGAAAGGTCGGGCCTACTAGTCAAAGGGAGACACCCGCCCATACGAATCGACAAGTCCTCCGCCTTTTTCTTTTTTTTGGACCAATTCAAGTTCAACCGTGCATTGAATCGGATCGGTGGGACTAAAGCTCACGATCCGAGGAGAGAGAGGGAGAGAGACTTTGAGAACAGGGTCAGATGTTGCTGAGCTGGCACGCACGGAGGCAATGATGTCCCGGATCAACCCCTCTACTCATGGAGACGGGCACCTTCTACTTCAAGAACCTTCGGCCGTACATTAGACCGTCACTGAACTCGAGGGCCACGATCATGAAAAGGTAAAGAGCGAAGTCCGACCGCCTGACGAGAAACGGGGGATCATATATGGGTCCTTAGGACAAGGCCAATCTCACATACATTTTTGTGTATTTGTTCCCAAAAGCCCGTGGTCGGGAGGGAGAGGCGCGCTTTGTCTAGCGACGTTCGTGGTCAACGAAAGGCACGCAACAGTTTCCGGCTTAATGAGCTACCGTGCGAATATTCATCTTCCCCAGTATTAGGAGTAGAGAAAAAGTAGGGTTTTTCCAAAATTATGTTGTCTTGATCTCTCCCGCTGCGTTCAATGTTCCGGCAGTTGCATTCACATAATCTGAGACGTCCAAATATCCTATGGACCGAGGCATAGAATGAAGCAACCGTGAAAAACTTTCGGGAGATGAAAACCATTAACTGCTTTTGTATAAACCATGAGAGCAGAGAGAGAAGATACCAACGCATGTAAATAGATCTCATCGTATTGTCCGTAGATCATTATCGATAATTGGTTTATACAAAGACAAAGCTGCTCTCGAATTTACCCTCGATGCAAACATGAGAGGCAATGCAACCCTTTGAATCATCCTTGTCCTTTCGGAGTCGCTTAATTGGCCGGTTTCAAAACGGCAGGGGCATTGAGAAAGTAACCCGATGATCTTTAGGTCAGATGGTTCCGTTGTTTCATGAATCTGTTAATAATTTTGCATTTGATAGATAATCACTGTTGATGATGATTAACCTTCTCAATGAGTGAGAAGGGAATAAATCATGATACAACTAACTTTACACAGGAGCGCCGCGGCCAATTAGTCTTCCACGCAGGACTGCAGGTAACATATTTCTAAGCTTCCCTTTGAACACAACGCCAAGGGCTGAGCCGACGATTGGCCAACTTGTAACTACAGCAATATATGCAAGCAGCCAAATAGATTTTCTAGTCACTCGTGTGATCTGATTTATACTCCTCAAGACCGAGGGATTGACATCCATTGGCTTGACGTCTTGAATGCCTGCAGGATTCTCAGAGATTTTGGAACTGCCATACGTTCCTGCTATATGGGCGTTCTTTTCCGCATCTAAAGATGTTTCCTCAGTTTTCTCTTTCGGGGTCTTTTGTATTACCATTTCTTCTTCAACCACAGCATCTTTTGTGTGCTCATTTCCCACTGCAGCCACCATTCCATCAGCCACATTCACGTAAGGACCCTGATCGATTGAAGACTCCAGAGCTGAGTGCCGAGGAGATGTTTGACTCTGCAGTGAGACATAAAGACAATAATTCAGTGTGCTACTCTCTCTCTCTCTTCCCAAGGTAAAAGTAAGCGCCACAAATCGGTCATTTGTACCTTCTTTACATGCATGCATGGACTAGAATGTAGAACGTGAAGAAACTCGTTGACAGCCCTTACCCACCTGATAAAAAGAGAAACAAACAACGAAACAAGAATCCATCAAACCAACATGAAGATTTTGATGAGATGCGAGAAGGACAAACAGATGATTAATGAAGAAGAAATCTATATTCAATATCAAGGTTCTCTATCTTTCATCCAGCATCCAACAACGAATGGCTAAAGTTTGCCAAACAGAAGAAAAATGATTGGCGTAGACTGCATAGACCCAAAGAACTAAAGAGACGCCTTAAATACAAAATGTTCCCAAAAGAATAAATGTTGAGAGTAAATTAGGAAGCACTCAAAAAACTTCAGTTCTGGTACAACAACAAACTAACTATTCTAGCACAGAACTTGAGCTTTCCCAGAAGGTAAGTGATTTGATGCATTTGGAGGAAGGCTGGCATTTCAATGACAGAGAGTCAAAAATATGAATATAGAATTAAAATTGAACCACAAAGTACCATAGGCTTGTTGCAGTTATTCCTTCAAAAAATGCCAAGTGCCCTCCATGTCTTGGAGTAACCAAAACTATATTTTTGTTAGCCCTGCCAAACATGAAGTTTTTAGGACAGGTGCTAAAATAACAAGTCTAAAATACAGTGTGAACCACATAATTTCAACCTGCATTCATCCCATGGAATGGCTTCTCTAGTACAAACAGGATCATCCAAAGCACTGATACACAGCAGTGGAACTGCAACACTTCCTACATAATTAGCACTGCTACAACGCCGATAGTATGTATCCGCTGTCTGAGTACAAACGATGCAATATTATTGAACTCACAGAAGAACAACCAAAATGGCAAGGATATGAAGAGCATAATATTAGTACCTCAAATTTCCCAACCAGGCAGGTAGCGTAATTGTCGAAATCTCGAATAGAACGTGACTAGTGGAACATGAAGAACATCAAGTATTATTAGCCAGATGAAATCAGACTAACCACAAAGAGGCAAGACATTCTCTCATGCACTGTGCACAGTGACAAACTGCGAACTTGAAAAGTCAAGTTAGTGCTGAATATGGCATTCATAAAAAGCATAAAAAGATACCAATAAAATTGATGACCTATGAAGTCTGGCAGTACAATGCACAGCCAAAGCTTGCCTTCTAACTCATGTGAAGACATTGAATATCTCAAGAATGTAGTTATATTATTGTCCATGCCTACTGCAAGAGCTGTATATTAGAGTGAGCTGACATTGAGATTAGTTGTCGCTGTCCAAGCACAAGTTGATGAAAGGGTTCCTCCTAGAGTTTGTGAAAACAGTAGAACTTAAGTAGAGAGTGAATATATTACACATCTTCAGAGGTATAGTAAATATTATTAGTATTGTTGGACTGAAGAACTGGAACTATGTGCAATCAAATGTTTCCCAATGCCTTAAAATATGCAAATCTAATTAAAGGCATCACCCCAGCTTCAGCACAGGAAAAAGAAGCCCTTTCTCAATGAAATAGCACTATTTGATCAAAAGGAAACCCTAGATACAAAATTAGACAACCCAGACAATGAAGCCAGACATAACCACCGTGAGCATAAACGCACATTGAATCACGAAAAATTGGTACCCAGCATGCAGATAAACAATGAAAATGTCATCTCTCACATGTCCTGACCTTCATTATGCTTGGTGCTAAATAACACTTTAGTTTCATCCATCAATTGATCACTCCAATAGATAAACCATGCACACAAACACTTCCCTTACTCATCTTCTCACACGCACAACAAATAACATGAGATTGAATTGGATATTATTATTAACCTATTTATAGTCTGCCATAATAAGCCAATATTATAAACTAGTCTTTAATCAAGTTTGGTCACCCAAAAAGCGAATTTCTTTCTTAGTGAATAAAGGAGTTCTGATTGAGCTCAATTTGTAATTGACGTCATACTGATTGGGCCTGGTAGTTTGACTATTAAGGACAACAGAGACTAAACTGAGTTCTTTTAAATCAAGCAGCATCCAAAAGTTCTTGCTCTTATGTTTAGAACAAATACAGAAATTGTAAGAAAAGGGAACCTTTCTGATGCCCTCCCAATCAGCAAGGCGAGAATAGCGAGGTTGATGTCTGCAAAACCATTTAAAATATGTCAACCCAAGAATATGCAGAGATCAATATTATTGACGTTAATAATGCTCAATTACAAAGAAAGATTCACTCGATTTAGATGACATACAACTGTGCATAGCCTTGAAGGCCAATGGTAAGTGCTCTATCATAGAGCTTCTGCCGCAGTCCTCGACTAATAAATCTATCACCAATCTGCATCAAAAAAAGAAGAGCATACAGTTCCTTCCAGTAATATCAGAAACACTGTTATCTACTGATAATTCTAAACTGATCTGCAACAAGAGATAAGAGCAAACAGCTCCTTCCACTTGTATACACATGATTGAGAAACTATCTATAACGCTTTTAAATAACTGAAATTGAAGAGAAGAAAGAATTGTGTATGCCATTTCTCATATCATTTCCCCTGGCGGAAATTATCAGCCATTGGGCAGAAGAAATGATAGTAAGGCTTTCTTACTTTAGGCATGCAGAGAAGCTGATAAGAAAGCCCAATGTTGAAGGACAACATTTAGAACTTTTAGAGCGATTGACAACATTCCAAAAAAAAAAGGTACAAATGGACTTAGAAAAGATGAAAAATACTAAGGCAGTGGAAGAGAAAGCAAAGAGTTGAAAATGGGTGAGACACAACAAGACAACTCAGACCATTAAGTCTTGTGAAGGAGCAAGATAACTTTAGCTGTAAAAATGCACTCAAAACACACAAGTTCAAAGACCAGCAATACCTATATTCTTGATAATAAAAGGCATAATTATTGAAACATTATAGTGAAATATGGTCCTGTGGTTGAAACGTAATAGACAATGAACCTTTTGAATCCATGTTCCACCAGCATCCAACAATTTGATGTCAATAAAAAGATAACAGCTAGTAAGAACGGCTTATATTTTCTGTTGTATCTAAAAGCAGAAAGAGTGGATCTTCCAAAATTCCATTCCACAGTCTCATAAACATCACAAGTACAATAGAGGAAAAACTCTCCCACCATTTCATACGTCTCAGGAGACACATAACAGGAAACTCTACACTCCTGCAGCAGTACAGCCATAAAATATGTAAGGGCTGTACATGTTCTCAAACGTTGCGTCATGAAGTGTTGTCAACCAGTGTCCAATAACATTTCATGTGCTTTTTCCTGTTTTCAATTTTCACTTTTGATAGCAAACTATAAGGTCTTTGTGCCAAAGAGAGTACTACTTTTGCCTATTCTGACACCAGAAGAAATATAATTGCTCAAGGTTTAGTAAGATTAAGTCAAGTTGAAAACTAACCAAAAAATCCCTTGGCGAGCCAATTACAACAGCATCACCAACAGGAAGATTCTCTCCATTCCAAAAAGACTACTACTTATGCCCTACTTTGATACCAGAAGATATATAATTGTTCAAGTTCTAGTCAAATTAGGTCAAGTCGAACACTAACCAAAAGATCCCATGGTGAGCAAACTGCAACAGCACCAGCAACGGGAATATTCTCTCCTTCCTCTCCAAGATATTTTACCTGAAACAGTTATTGTGTCGAGATACTGCTTAAAATTGCCGCCATACATAGTATAAACATTAATCCTCAGAGAGACCCTAAAAATGAGAAATATTCTTTTTCCCAAGGACAAAAGCTAGAGATACTCGACTGGAAACCACTGTGAATATATAAAGGAAAGAAATCCTTGGATTGAAAAGAAAATTCTCATCATAAGAACTGTGCGAGCTTTAATGGAAAAAATAAACAAAAAGCAATGAATACTGCAACTTCTTAGTACAAGGGGATCATGTACAATAAAACCCTCCCAAAATAGACCTATGGTGATGGAAATTGTTGAACATTTTTAAAGTAACTTGCAAAAGTTGGAATTCAATGAGAAATATAAGTTACCAAAATGTTGGCCCCAATGCTAGTTCCCACAACAAATAAAGTAGCTTTTGGGTACTCGTTATGCAGATAGTCAATGACCACACGGACATCCTCGGTCCAACCAGCATTGTAAAAGCAATCAGACTGCAGATATTAGAATCATATTATAATCAGCAGTTCATGAAAAGTTGTTAACAGGAAATATGCTGTAATGTATCAGGAAATGAGAAATGAAATCTAAACAGAATAGGAGAGTAGAATCACTAAGAGAGAGAGAAACAAAAGCTGGCTTAATACTTTGATGAGCTAGCATCTATTACCATAAAACTCAAGATCACAGTATAGCAAATTTCTTACATGCAAAAACTGACTTGCCTAAACTGACATGTGCAGGCAAACCATGAAAGTTTAACAATTTTTCCACACTATATCAGAGAACTACCTCAGGTAATTTTTATGGTTTAAGTATATGATAGATCAAATACAAAATGTCTCATTGCAAAAGGATATAAATATTGATGTTAGAAGTAAGAAGGGTAAATGGGTCTTTACCACTTTTAGGGTTTATTTTGATGTATATATATTAAACTTTATTGAATAATATGATGTATGTTTTCCTCACATGGTATCAGAGCCTAGGGCTTAACCCTAGACGTTGGAACAATTGCCGTCACCATCATTGGCCACTCGCCGGAACAATCACCGTCGCAGCTAGTTTCCGTCGTGTGTCCCTTTTCTTGCGTGACTCTTCCTTATGAGAGTTCTCTCTCATGCGACCTCGCACCTCACGCAATTCACGCTCACCTAGTTTGTGGGGCACCCTCATGTGGCTCGCCCATCTCACACTACACCCTTGTGCAGCTTCTCTAGTTCGCTCGGTTCCCTTGATGCAACTCTTGTGGTTGCTGGGATGCTGGTTGCTGACTTTAGTCATTGATTTTGGTTGCTGGGGTGCTGGTCGCTGACTTGAATTGCTGATTTTGGTTGCCTCCAGCATTGAAAAATATATATTGGTGGCAGGTTTGCTTATTTCTAGGCTGCCGATTCTTGGTGAAATATATGAATTGATTTGGGTTGTTTCTTAAGGATGTCTCTGGCTATATGAGTTGCTGATTATTGCAGATATACGAGTTGATTTTAACGTATTTGCTGATGTTTATGGATCATCGAGACTCTTTTATATGGAGATATATTATCAATTTTGGTGAATTATTGATTTGTTGGGGCTGAGTTATTTGAAGAAAGCTATTGTGAGAATTTTTTTGTCGCTCTCGGAAAATGGGTGATTACTCGAAGAGTACAATTGAAGTAGATCTTGAGAAGAATAATACTATGATGACTGAGGTGATTTCTCTTTGTTTAATTGAATTACTGATAAAAAGCTCGCAAGTAGTGCTAACTTCCACCAATGGAAGAAAATTGTGAAGCTTATTTTGATAAGCAGGAATCAACATAGACACTTAACTGAGTTTAAGCCTAGAGATGATGTAACTTGGGATGGTGTTGATGCACATATTCTTGGTCAAATGCTGAATTCTATGGAGAGTAATGTAGTTGACATGGTAACTCATATTAATACAGTCAGAGAACTATGGGAGTATTTGAATGTATTGTATTCTAGCCAAAATAATTTGTCACGGATTAATGAGCTATCGTAGGAATTTTATCAATTTGAAAGGAAGGGACGCTCTATTACCCAATGCTTTGCAAACTTTAAGAGATTGTATGAGGAGTTGAATACCGTTCTCCCTATTCTAGCTGATGTTCAACAAATACAACGTCAGGGGGAATAATTGGCTATAATGGGATTCTTAGGAAGTTTTGGTTCTAAATACGAAATTGTCAGGTCTCAGATTCTTGAAGAAAAGACTATAGCGTCACTCACAGATACATTTGCTCGAGTTCTTCGAGTATCATGTGAGTCTTCTCAGGATACTACATTTATAGTGGGGAGTACAGCTCTTGTGTCCCAGACTCGAACTAGTAGTAGTAATAAGAGTGATGGAGGAAACCATGGCGGATATAGTGGGCATGGTGTCCGAGGAGGAGGCCGAGGCATAGGAATAGGGAGAGGTCAAGATCATCAGCATCCTTATGGATAATTTCAAATATCTACTGATAATTCGAGGACTACACGAGTTTGTCATTATTGTGGCAAACCTGGTCATATTCAAAAATTTTGTTACAAGCTACATGGGAGACTAAGGCAACAGCACTAGTTCACTAATATGACGTCTAATATTGACTATACTCCACAGTCATCTGAAGACAAGGTAATGGTTATGTCCGGTGAGGAATATGCTTGGTACAAACAATCTCAAATCTCACAACCTATTTCTTTCACTGCTACTTTGGCACAGACAGGTAATGTTACTGAATGCCTTTCGGCTACTTCTCATCCTTGGATCATTGACAGGAGCTTTTGATCACATGTCAAGTCTTTTAGGTATATTTTCCTCTCTTTCTCCGTCTTCGTCTATAGTTACTCCAGCCAATAAATCACCTACACGTGTTAAGGGAATTGGCACTGTTAACCCAACTCCTTCATTGCCATTGTCCTCAGTGCTTTATCTTCCATAATTTCCATTTAATCTCATGTTTATTAGTAAGTTAACCAAAAAATTTCTGTGTTCAGTAACTTTTTATCCTGATTCTTGTATTTTTCAGGATCTGGCTACGAAAAAGACAATTGGTAGAGGACATGAGGAAGGGAGGCTGTATATACTTGAAGATGCTTCTTCAATTGCTTGCTCAAGTGTTGCGTCCCCACATCAAATCCATTGTTGTCTTGGTCATCCTTCTCCACGTAGTCTTCAAAAGTTAGATTCTAGTTTTCAATCTCTTTCTAATCTAGAGTGCGAGTCGGCAAATTACATCGTGTTAGTTACACACCTCGAGTCATTAAACGAGCAGCATCTCCTTTCTTATTAGTTCATTCAGATATTTGGGGTCCATATCATGTGATTTCTAATTCGGGTTTCAAATATTTTGTTACTTTTGTTAATGACTATTCCAAAGTTACTTGGTTATATTTAATAAAAGATCGTTCAAAATTATTTTCTATTTTTCATGCATTTATATCCGAAATGTATACTCAATTTGGCATGCATATTAAAGTTCTGCGTTCTGATAATGCTAAGGAGTACTTTTCCACATTTTTTTTATATGACTTAACATGGTATGATCCATGAATCTCCGTGTCCTGATACTCCACAACAGAATAGTGTTGCTAAAAGGAAAAATAGGCATTTATTGGAAGTTACTAGATCCATGTTATTTGAGATGAAGGTCCCCAAAACCTTTTGGTATGATGTTCAAATTGCATGTTATCTCATTAATCACATGCCTTCTTCTGTTCTATAAGGTGGTATTCCTTTTTCCACTTTGTTTCCTAATAAACCATGGTTTGTCCTCCCACCCCGTATCTTTGGTTGTGTCTGTTTTATTCATGATCATCGACCTGGAGTATCAAAACTTGATCCCAAGGCAATCAAGTGTATGTTTATGGGTTATTCCCACACTCAAAACAGATATCACTATTATTTTCCATTACTGAGAAAATATTTTATAACAGCTAATGTTTCATATTTTGAATCCACTCCTTATCATAATATTCCAATTGATATGTCTAAATTGGATGAAGACATGTATGTGACCACCATTCGATTTACCATTCCAATTGTATCACCAGTATCTACAGAGAAACCACCTCCTCTCAAGTTTATACTCAACGTCCTCATGTCGTTACTGCTCCCCCCGCTCCTCCCGTCACTACTACGTCATCTTCTGCTCCAAATCCACCATTAGCTGACCCTTTGCTTGCATCTAATCTTGATCTTCCTATTGCTCATCGCAAAGGTACACGTACTTGTAATTAATATTCTATTGCAAATTTTATTTCACTCTTCTGTGTCTCCTACTTTTCGAGCTTTTTAACTACTGTTGAATAATATCCTGTCCCCAAGTCTGTTGTTGAGGCATTACAAAGTTTTGACTGGAGGACAACAATGGAAGAAGAATTAAAGGCTCTTGAGATTAATCAAACTTGGGACTTAGTACCACTTACTCTAGGCAAAACTGTTATTGGTTGTTGTTATTGGTTGTCGATGGGTATATGCTGTAAAAGCTAACCCCGATGGTTCTCTTGCTCGTTTAAAAGCAAGATTGTTATCAAAAGGTATGCTCAGATGTATGGGGTTGACTATCTAGACACTTTTTCTCCTCTTGCCAAGCTTACTTCTGTTCGTATTTTGATCTCTTACTGCAACACATAACTGGCCTTTATTTCAGTTTGATGTTTAGAATGTTTTCTTGCATGGCACTCTTCATGAAGAAGTTTATATGGAGCATCCTTCGGGGTTTGTTACTCAAGGGGGAGTCTAGACTAGTTTGCAAATTAAAAAAGTCTTTATATGGTTTGAAATAATATCCACAAACACGGTTTGGAAGATTTTCTAAGGTAGTGCTGTCTTTTGGGCTATCAAGATGTGGAAATAATCATTCTTTCTTTTATAAACAATCAAGAGGAGGCAAATTATTCTTAATTGTGCATGTTGATGATATTATCACGAGAGATGACTTGGTTGGTATAGCTGAGCTAAAAACCTATCTTCAACAACAGTTTTAAATTAAAGACTTAGGAAAATTGAAATATTTCCTAGGAATTGAAGTGGTGCAATCACAGAAAGGTATTGTTCTGTCACAGTGAAAATATGTCTTGGATTTGCTCACTAAGACAGGTATGTTGGGATCAAAGCCTCTTAATTCACCCATGGAACAAGAGGTTAAATTAATCGCTGATGGATGAGAAATTCTTAATAATCCCGAAAGATATAGAAGACCGGTAAGTAAGCTGAATTATCTTACAGTTACTGGATCAGACATTGGTTTTCCTATTAGTGTAGTAAGCTGGTTTTTGTCTTCCCCTTGTACATCTCATTGGGATGCAGTTATTTGAATATTGAGGCATTTGAAGAAAGCTCCGGGGAAATGAATTGTCTACCAAAACCATGGTCATATCAGGGTTGAAGGTTTTTTTTATGCTGATTAGGCTGGGTCTCCAAATGATAGAAGATCAACTACTAGGTATTATACCTTAGTTGGAAGAAATCTAGCATCATGAAAAAGTAAGAAACAAAGTGTTGTTGCCCGCTCCAATGCTGAGTCAGAATATAGAGCCATGGCACAAGTAACATGTGAATTAGTGTGGATTCGACAGTAATTGACTGAGTTAGGCTTTAAAGATTTAGTACCCATGACTCCATGGTGCAATAATAAAGCTGCAGTGCATATAGCTTCCAACCCCAAGTTTTATAAGAAAACATAACACATTGAGTTGATTGTCATTTTATCCAAAAGAAGTTGCAAAGTGGAGTAATTCTTCTTAGTCATATTCGAACCAGCGAACAACTTGCAGATATCTTCACTAAATCCTTAGGTAATGGGAGGATAGAACATATTTGTGACAAGCTGAGCATAATTAATATTTATGCTCTAGCTTGAGGGGAAGTGTTAGAAGTAAAAAGGGTAAATGGGTCTTTACCACTTTTAGGGTTTATTTTTACGTATATATATTAAACTTTATTGAATAATACAATGTACGTTTTCCTCACAAATGAAAAACGTGAAATTCCTTGACTTCACTCCTTTAATAGCAAATAGTTACCTGTCCAACCTTTGGAACAATAGGACTTGAAAGAGACTAAGCTAGTGCAGCTGAATGCAGAATTTCATTTAAGAGAGTAAAATAAGAGAAAGCAGAAACAAGCAAATTAGACAGATGATAGACTGCTGTCAAACTAATAAGTATGAAGCATCATGAAGCCACATCATCAATTGTACAATCTTCCTTCTACTATGAATCATTAACCTTCTAGCTTCATTAAAACTTACCGTAACTGACACGCCACCTAGTCCCCGATGGTTGCTCACAACAACATTCCACCCGCTTTTGGCAGTGTTAAAAGCAAGATGCTTTAAATACTGCAAGAGAAATCAAAAGACATAATCTATACTTGTTCATTTAATGCCAATAAATAAAAGCTTTACAAGTAAATCTGTGTTAAAAAAGCTTCCTTCCCAATTGTTAGGCAAAGTTAATGGTCCAAGGGCATGAAAGAAGGGCCACTTGAAGCATTATGCATGTGCTGTCACATAAACTTTTTTCATCTGATACACAGTTTACTGGGAAATTACATAATTATTTTGGGTTACCATTCTGCAATTACAAATCAGGCAAACTTCATTCACTCAATTGAAAAGAATCAGAATGGCTCTGCGTAAGTTGGTTCAGATTGAGATTGCTATAAAAATTTTGCCAAAAATGAGCTAGAACTACTCGTGATCACTACCCAAATAAAGCTGCTACCGATTGGCGGACCTATAATAAGCAACGGCACTCATATTATCCATCAATCAAAGGAAAAATGGAAGCCACGCACATTATAGAGAAATCACCCATCCTATGTAACCACTATGCTGATAACAGAACAACAAGGATATTGCCAATTGATAATTAAAGTAAACAATTGTTCTAGCAACACCAAAAGAATCCACATTCTTGGAACTTAATTCTTTGAGATCCTTTTGCCATTTAGAAAAGTTGACAAGGTTCAGAACTTTAAGTCCTTAGATAGACTTCAACTGATCACAGATTGATAGTGCAAGAACACTGTCGAGAATTTTGGGTTTCGTCTAGGGATGGTACTTACAGCAGAACAAGAATCACTTGTTAAGCCAGGAACCACCACCACAATGGGAGTCGTATCATCTTTCGAAATGGAACTTTCCCTGTGAAAGGCACCTCCAGACACTGCAAAGATTCATCAGCGTCATTCGCTGAAGGTAATCAACATGTGCAGTGACTGCACAGAGTTGAGTTGGTAATTTAGTAAATGAGCAAGAACTACATGGTCTGCACTTGACTTAAATTAAGTATTTAAAGTACAAGGAGAGGCATATAACTAATTAATAAGGGAAAGTTGATCGAATCTTCTGCAAGTTCTACCCCAGTTTGAGATGGTAAATGGCAAATAGTTCATTTTTATTGGCTGTGGCTAGGTAACAACTGAATATGCCTCATATTGCTTCTGTATAAGGAATGATACTTATATAGTTTAGAGCAACGACCTGGGAGTTGAAAGTACTAGACAATTGACCAATCCAACTGAAACAATATAGTAGAGATGACAAGAAAATGAAAAAGAAATTATTCCAAAAGTGTAAGGAATTTATGATGTTCAACAATAAGATCCTCAGACTCACCATCTGAACTCAATACCCAATCTAAAGCAATTGTCCCCCCATCAGAAGTACGAAACATTTGCCTGCAAGGAAAAGCAGGTGTAGATTTTTTAAATCATACCGACACAAACATAATTGCCCAGTTTACTTGTCACTGGAGTTCTGTTTATCAAATAATTGCAAAGGAAACTATGAAAGAAAAAAAGCAGAGATACGATTTAAGATACTATCATGGTAAACAGTCAGCAAAGCTCCCCTACTTAAAAGAGTGACCGGGAGTAAAATAATCAGCAACGAAAAACCAAAAGCATTATAGAAATTGCAGTCAAAATCTCCAGTCAATCTTACCTAGATGAGTTTGAGTAAAAGCTAAATAAAAAAAAATTATTGAAAACTAACAACAATTGAACGACTGTTGTCACTTATCAGCAACAACCACTAAATCTCCCACTCAGCAAGTTCAGCCACAAGAATTATTCTTGCCATTGCACTCCATCAAACACCACATCCTCCAGAGTGTCTTCAAGAGGCCACTATTATTAAGTTCTTGTTCTTTCTTTCCCAGACTTCAACAAACTCCTTCCTAATTGAACATCTTTCGCAAAATGATTCTCCTTGACAGTTTATCTAAAGCCTTATTTTGTCCTCACAAAGACCAAGCCAACTCTGTGACATTTATACTGAATTATGAGCATGTGAAATGTAGTAAATATTGGCACGTAAAAGCCCATGAAATCAGAGGCAAGTTATTGAAAGTTCATACATTTGCACTAGCCGTTCTCAGTAAACAAGCACATTATACCAGGGCAGCTGCATTTTCTAGAACACCAGCAGAAAGCAACCCCGTCAGACAGAGGTGGTTGATTCTATCACTTGACTCCAGAAAGAAACTATTTTTTAATCATCGATGCTTTTGCTTTGGTGGCGTAGCGCAACACTACAAGTGTAAGACATATGTATTCGACAGCGACTGCTCCACGAAGGAGGCTTCACCTAGTAAAATGCTTAGTTTACAGCTTCGTTCTGGATAACATGACAATATGATTTCACAGTCGCATCACCTTCTGTAGCTGAAAGACGGAGGCCTCCCGAAGAAATTAAGAAACACGGTCTGAAGATGAGGACTCGCAAGCCATGGAGTCGCCAAGTACCTGCGTGCTTTCCAAATTAGTCAAGGCAGCTCAGCAAATCTTCCGCAACAGAGTTCCGTTTCTCAACGCTCACGTTCACAATCCACATCAAGATCGATCGAGCAAGTTCGTTCCCGCTTCTATCCCCCCTCGATTTGTCCGCCATAGACGGAAAAACGAATCGCGACATCCAAAAATCTTTACGCACGCATTCCCTCACCAAATACGAAACATCGCCATCGACTCACAGAGAGAGAGAGAGAGAGAGAGAGAGAGAGAGAGAGAGAGGAGGGAGGGAGGGAGGGAGAAGCGAGGTGGATTACTTTCCGTGGAGAATCCGGCACTTGGAGACGACGGCGGCGTAAACGTCGGAGGAGGAGTTGAACGTGAACTGAGGAGGGGAGGAGCGGAGGCGAGAGACGAGGTCCTCGAAGAGGTGGCACTCGAGGAAGCGGTAGAGGACGACGACGAGCCCGAGGCAAGCGCCCAGGGCGTAGTGCCAGATCGGAACGAGGGAAAGCGCGCTGAGCAGGAGGCCGTAAGCGCACGCGCCGCCGCAGCTCTCCGCCGAGCTCGGGCGATCCATCATCGAAGAATGACGAAAGATGAAGAAGAAGAAGGCGAGAATCGCTCGCGCTCTCTCTGTCTCTCTCGCTCTCTCTTTTTCCAAAACTTTTGGGCTTTGGATTTTGTGGGCACTTTGCTTCGGTTAGGCTTGAAACGGCGGCGTTCGGTGGATGGACGGTTGGTTGTTGGAGCTCGCCGAAGCGGCCTCTTTATGTTCGGCAATGGGGGATCGCCACGTCGGCAACACCGGGAGGGACATCGAGGGGGGAATGGGGAATTGACCTCTCGGCTATTCCATTGGAATCATCGCCCAAAAAGAGTCAGAGCTGTTCCCTAGTTTTTATAGGCCAAATTGGGCGGGCCGAGTCCACGTCGGCATCGGGCGGAAAGCAGATTCCGGCGAGACCCCCCCGCCACCATCCACAGCTCGGATTCGAACCGACATTTTCGACAGAAGCCGGTTGAAGCTCGGAGTTATGAGCCGGAGCTATCTCCGCTGTGTGTTCTGGCCGAGTTCGAGTGCGCACATCGGTACACCCATCGAGTCGTGCCCGGTTGTTTTTTGCTTGCTTCTGCTGAGATCGAATGCAGAGCAGGCTACTCTCAGCTCCGTCATCCATGACGTTGTCGATGAGCATCGGACATCGAGGAGTTGTGGATTTGTTTAAGAGATGTAACGAGGCAGAACAAGGAAATATATATAGAAACAGAACCATGAGCTGAGAAACATCTGCAGAATGACCAAGTACTTCTCTGTCTCTGTACATCCAGGAGGATTGACAAAATTATAACGCTACCTCCTCCAAAGGACAAGTGAGATGAAGCCGACACTGAGGTTTTACACAGAAAAGCCGCTCATTGCACCGCTAAAAGCAACTCCTTGGGCTCCATCTTCATCTGCAGACTAGCTTGAGCAATGCAGACTTCACCATAGACAAAGCACCCAAAACAGAGAGGCGGCAGACTTACCACCCCATAAGGCAAAAGACCTCGACTCGGTCCCCCTTGTTCGCTTGGCAGAGTCAACCGCCTCGAATGGTGTCCACGCGATCAATCACATCCAGTGCTTTGATCCGGTCGATATAGAAATCGATGATAGGAACAGAAGACGGCCTCCGAAGGGGAAACGGATCTCTATGGCTTTCCCCAGTCGGGGAGTGGCTACTGCTTTTACTCAGTCTATGGTGCTTGGATAGCCTTACTTTTGCAGTCTCGAATTCTTGGCTCTTACTTATTCCCGGGGTCAACAGTTTCCGCTTGTTCACATCGCGAAGCATCTCTTGGTCTTCAACTGTCAAAGCTGACGATGGAGATAGAGGCTTACTGTGCATAGATATCTGGACTGTACTTTGATTGGGAGACCGAATAGGAGATTTAATAGGAGATCTGAATCCACCATTAGAAGCCCTAGCCTGGCTTACAAGATGGTGAAGCCACACCACCAGCTCAAGAATGTAGACATCAGTCTTTTCCTTATCTGCATGGTGTAGAGTCTCAATGCGGAGCAAGTCATTCTGGCCAGTAGGTTTCCTGTTCAGGTCGGATCTAAAAATCACATTAAAAGATTGACTATAAAGTCATGGCGGAAGAGAAAAGGGCAGAGCTTTAAATTGTCGAAACTCACCCCGTGTTTGCCCATTCTCCGACCCAGCCAAAGCCATGATGGGCTCTGTCGACAATGTTTGAGATAAAGAAATGAATCAAAATAGAATAATTGCTTTGCCAAACAAAAGTGAGTTGTGGAGAACCAAGAGAATGTACTTTGACACCATTAAAACAGGACAACCAGAAAACGACAGCATGTAGTATCAGATATAATGATTGATGGTACTCCAGAAGCAGCAGCTCCAGCACAACTGAGAAGGCATGTAGACATTTGACATTTTATACCGAGGGGCCCTAAGCTACTGCTTTACAAAATGGTAAGCATGCCTCCTAGGTATAAGACAGATTCAGGAGAACATGAGATGAGCAACCATGAAAACAAAATGATCACCTTTCTAAAATAGTCTTACTTGATCAGTTTTCTAAAATAGTCTTACTTTGTAGTATTAGTGGCAAGAGGAGCAAGCCACTGCAACGTCTTTTCCATTTCTCCTTTAATTTGTGGTATAGAAAGCTGCAGTCAAGCATTGCAAATGATCAACGTAGCTTGTAATAACTATGAAAGGAACGGGAAAGTGACAAAATAACAAGTTGATGAACAATGAGAGATTCTCTCATCAGTCTCCTCAGGATTTTAAAGGACATTCCCACCACAATGTAAAAAGTTGATACCTCTTCTACAGATCGAAATGACTGTAACTTTGAGCGAAATGCTGTCTTCACATGAACAGGTAGACCTTGGTATAAAGCCTCCCTTGAATTAGGAGGTACAGAACCCGATCGGGATACCTGATTTAGTCGAGATTTCAGTTGGTAACATGAGAATACACCTTTTTTCCATTTCTATTTACTGAAAAATGCGAAACACGGAAACTGTATATTAGCTAATAATACAACCTAACGCCCTAAATGAAGCCCAACTTTAAGTCTAGTCCCAATTTTGCCCTGAATTTTTTTTGTCTAATAAAAACAAACCTACACTTCAGGTCAGTCAAAATCTGCCCCAAAATTTTGTTTGTCTAAAAAACCAAATCCCCAACTTTATGTCCAGACCCACATCTACCCCGTACTTTTTTTGTCTAAAAGAAAATCATTAACTTTTATTCTAGACCCAAATTTGCCCCCCATCAGCCCTCCATTTAAAAATTGCTGTTAGTTGTCTCTAATTTTCATATCCTAGAATGGTTTCATTTTGGGGATAATTTTCCTTATCACCTTGCTGATGTAGAAGTGTTATCAATGTGGGATTGCCACGTCAAGTTAGGACAGGGCAATGGGGTAGATTTTAGAAAAGATTGGAAGTTTGTGAATTTTTTTTTTTTAACAAAACAAAGTTCAAGGCAGATTTGAGACTGAACCTAAAGTTTTTTTTTTTTTTTAGACAAAAAAATGTCTAGAGCAGAATTGGGACTGGACCTAAAATTTGCTAGAAATATGCTTCTTTATCAGAATAATGGTTTTTTTTAAAACTAATTCTATTAATCATGACTCAAGGTGGCTCATCTACATCAACTGTTTTTACATCTTCATTTATAGTCCATTGCTATACAATTTTTAAACGAACAGCATCATCACGGTTTTCCTAGGTTACCCTCTTATACCAGTTTGCCTATATAAATCTTTGGTACAACTATGGCTGAACAAGTTTTGTTGATTATGTGGAGATCGTATATGCACGTTGACAACCCACACTAGCCATGGGCAAACAATAAAGAGAAGTTTCTGTTAGTGGCTTATGGAACAGCTGAAGATGGCAACCTCCATTGAGAATGCAACTTTTTTGGCAAATGAAAAGCAATACTCAGCAAGGACCTAGTTTTCCTTTTCCTTTTTGCTTTCACGGTTCTTGCTAAGGAGCACAAACACAATAATAGGAAACATGAACAATCAGAGTATTCAGCATCAGATTGAATTGTAAACTCACAAGAGTATCGATTTGACCAATAATATTCGCATAATGTAAAGCAAGACCAGCAGAACCCAACGTTTTAGAGTTGCTTGCAGAACCTTTTGAGGATTTATCAGAATCTGCAACGTCATATGAGAGAAATTACATGAGTGACCAATCCCTCCCACAGAATAACTAAAATTGACTATAAGATGACCTTGCTTAGAGCATAAGAAATAATCATTTTAAAGCATACCAGCAGTACCAAAGGCTTCATGAATCTCCGAATGTAGGAAATGAACTATATCAACAAGCTTCTCCATTACCTACAAAACAAAGACAACTTTGTCTTCTCATACCAGTATATGATGCATAGATAATTGCACAAGATGAGAATGTCCATTTGGAATGTCATTGCAAGAATTTCAAGCTCAAGGAGTTCAAATCTTTGAAAGTAATAAACAAACATGACTGTATGAGCTGGTTTGAAGACTACTTCCTGCCGAATGCAGGCACAAGACTTTTATTCTTCATGAACTAAAAAGACAACTTTTTATCTTAGCTTCAAATATTGAACTATAGCATAATCATCATCAATTATGACAACAATCACAATCTGGATGTCCGCATAGGTACAAAGAGCAAAGTGAATCAACCATTACATTAGTACCAAGAACTCTCTTTGTACTTATAAGTCATCCAAGAAAGTTAACGTTCCATTTGCATGCTTGACGATTGATATCATGAGGGGGATGAGAAAACCTCCAGCATAAAATAGAAAAAGCTAAAGCAGTACGAACTCACACCTCTTCCAAAATCCTTGACCAAAGCGATTTTTTCTTCAAACTCCTTACATGCTTCCTCTGGCTCTTCAACTCTGCCCTCAATATCGTCAGGCTGTCTCCTATATGTCAACCACAAAAAGTAAGTCGAAAAATAATCTTACATAAGACATTTTGTATTCCAGTAGCTCAGATCTTCAACAGGCCAAATTGACACAAGCCAAAGCATTTCTAGGAAAACAAAATGCATGTATGACGAGAAACTCGTATTGATGTGATCTCATTCAATTGCCCCATCCATAGAAATATTGACTTCAAAAACCATAACTGAACAATAAGGTAGACTCAAAATAACATCCCGTTGATTATAGATGCAACATCGGAAAGAACATCCAACAGCCACTCAAAAAGGCATTTGATTCCAAACCAACATGTTACAAATTGCCAACATCAAAAGTCAACTGGAATGTGTAAAACTTAGATAGATTAAAATAATGCCTACAAATTCTCAGATAAGTAAAAACCAACATTCGTGTGATTCCTCTTACCAAAAAAAAAAAACAATCGTGTGATTCCAGTAAGGCAATTTTCTGTTTTTCTGATCATCAGTCAGGCAGTTTTATGGTAATGATATTTCGAAGTATGACTTACCTTTTTGAGTAGCATTCGGGTTATCCTCTTCCTGGAGCTTGCGCTGATAATCTTGCTCAAATCTGTCTAAGGCATGCAACTCATGATACAATTCCTGCCACCAAATGTGAAGGACCAGTCATTGTCATTTCCTCTCAAATCTTGTTCTAAAAGATGAATAAAAAAAGACCAGAAACTGAATCATACAGAAATCTAAGAGTTCAGTGATTACAACATTGCACCAGGGTTTGGGGAAAAAACTACACAACAATGGCCAAGGACATCGTGCATGGCCAAATATTTTATTTCAGAGGAGTCACAGATCAGTTCCATGATTAAAAGGAGAATACATCACTTATTCTAAGCCTTCTAGGCAGGAAACATTAAAATCTCCTCACCTATACTCAGTTGGCATTAAGAAACATCCTACTAGGGGTGATCGGGTCCAAGGTGGGTAGGTTCTAGACCTAGACCTTGTACCCGACCCTGTTATAACCAGTTCCTCTTTTCTGGACCTTATACCCGACCCTGTTTATATTTGACCCTATACCCGGCCCACCCTGGTTTTTCGATCCGGTTCCAAGGTCAACTCTGTTTCCACTGGAACTTATTTTGCAATCTCCCGATATCCTATACGACTTCAAATTTTATATTAATACGCGAGAAAATAACGTAATCTTCCTAATTTGTATTGAAATATTAAGCACTTGTAATAAATAAATCCATGAACTTTTTGACTAAACGAAAAATTAAGGATCCACAAGGCTAATTATAATAAATAAAATCATAAGACAAAGAATTAGCAACAAACATAAGTCTAATATTAGTCTTATTCCTACAACTACTACATGGAGTTACTCATTTATGCAAGCATAACTCCTTCTAAAAAAGAGAAATTAGGTGAGCCAATCCATATGATATACAAGAATTTGGCAGCGACGAGCACCATCCGTCCATCAAACAGTGTGAGAGGGAGTCGGTGAGGGAAGGAAGCAAGTGAGAAAGAGAAATGACAAAGGAGGAGTGTTGTGCGTGTTTAAAAGAGCCAAGAGGAAAAATGTTGTGTTATTGCAATAGTAAGAATAGAAATCAGGGGAAAAAAAAAATGGGTTTTGGACCTCTACTTACAAAATCGGTTGGAACCGATTCCAAAACCAGTCTAGGAACCGGTTTCTGGGTGGGTAATCACTCGGAACCTATTCCCGGACCAATTTAAATCGGTTCCGAATTTTGGGAACCGGTTCCCGACCCTATTTTCTGGGTAGCCCGATTTGGGAACTAGGTAAACCCGGTCCGGTTGCACACCCCTACATCCTACCAACTGCATTCCTTGATCCCAGTAAGTCATTGTGACATAAAAATCATGACGAGAGAGAACATCCTTATAGCTAAATATGCATTGTTCATATTTCTTTTCACCATCGAAGTAGCACATTGACAGGTAAATACGATATTGGAATGCTCACAGCTGTGTACTGAACTAGATCCATCAGTTGCTGCATTGTCCTCTCCGCCTCCTCCATCGTTAACTTTTCGGATGTAAACTCTGAATCCAACCTAAGTACAACAAAGAAAGAGGCATTGTCCCACATTTGCAAAGATACTATACAAGCCAAAATAGCTTGATGTACGGGGATTACTTCTCAAAATATCGATCTAAATTGTGCCACTGAGGATCTTTACAACGATTGCCAAATCGAACCACCTCTCCAGAGAAAACTTTCAGCTCCTCTCTGTTCGATAATACGAAAAGAACCACAATTGTGACATTTGTTAGCATATAAACTACTTAAATACGATATACAGCAGGATCTTGAGAAAGCAAGCGTTGTCGATGCAGCTCCTACCTTTTGTCTGCTGCAGCGATCCTTAGAAGTCTATCCATGTCTTTTGATATTAGATTTTGCACACCTTCCGAGGGAAGCACCACTTCTTTCAAATGCTTGATGTTATCCTTCGAGAGGGATAGCATAAGATTAGCACCCTTTACAATTGTATTTGCAACCTCAAAAGCCAAGATCGCTATTTTGTTTCCTTTTGTAGTCACTCCCGAGGTAAAACCGCTATTAAGATTCAGGTTCGTCATGCTACTTCCAAGCGTGTCTAAAACTTCTACCGCCTTCCCTCCAGCTTTTCCTAAAAGTGTGCCAACTTCTGATACCTACCGTCCAAAGAATACAATTCATTAAAGGACATGCAATAAGATTGAAAGCCCACAATCCAATACATGTATACATACAAGCAGGAAATAAAGCAATCACTGGCCTAGTGAAACAGGAGGAAGCTGTAACCTGTAAATGATTACCCACGATGTCTCGGTATGCCATGGAAAAGAGGGGAGAGAAAGAATAACAGCGATAAGAAAACACAAAATTGACTCACCGTAGCAACCGCCACTTGCTTAGGCCTGGTCGATCTAGATTTCTGCGACGATGCCCTCGACAGGCGCGGAATACCATCGTAATGATCTTCCGAACTCAAACTATGTGAAACCGCATTCTCTGCAGAAGACGAGAAGGGCTCCCCCAATTCCCCATCCCCATCCTCCCCACCTGAGGACGGAATCGGAATGTGGTTTCCACTCTTAGGCATTGCACCAGACAGATGGACATTGGAGTCATTATTAGAAGTACCGTCTACATTCGTAAGGCTTCCACTGGGAGCATTATCTACACTGGATCTCCTCGAGCAAAAACCACCCATTGGGAGAAAGCAAACACTTAAACTCCGACTTAATTTATATCCGCCTCAGTTCTCGACACCGAAGCTAGAACTTGAATCACCAACGTATTTACAAGATCAAAGAGGCCAAAGTCGAGACCTTTCCCGAACCATCAAGCAAACAGAAATCCAGTTCAATGCGCTTTCCGCATTTATACCCAGATGATCTTATCGGGGGCAGCACCGATTGCGGATCGCCGCCTCAGCCTCAGCCTCAGCCTCAGCCTCAGCCCACTGGGATCGAATCGCCCGGCTGTCGACAAACAAATCGCCACGCCACGAACCCATATGCAGAAACAAAGCACAGAGAGAGCGGAATGAGAGTTCAGGCAGCAAGAATCCCAGACAACGATCGAGCGACAACACAACACGCTCGACCAGCGAAAGCCAAAAAGCCAAGAGCGACGGACATTGAGAACTCACGAGACCGAGTCAAAGGGCGCCGTCAGAGGGACGCCATTGGAGACCAATGAGCGCAAAGAAAACGCGGACGACGAGCGAAAAAAGGAAGGAAAAGACGAAAAGATTTCAATCGAGACGAAAAAAGAACAAAAAAGGATTCACCTTTGACGACCCAAAAGAGAGAAAGTCGAGAAGGGTCTTCGGAGAATTGCGCGGATGTTGTGGGGGGGGAGCAAAAGCGTTTGCCCGGGAGACGACCGACGAGAATGGAGATAGACGGACGAAGGAGAGGGAAGGAGAAGACCAGCACTGAGCTGCCACACCCCCCTCTCGGACTCTCTCTCTCTCTCTCTCTCTCTCTTTCCGGGTCAAAGTCCACTGTCCAGCGTCCACGGCGAGAGATCTTCACCGTTCAGACGGTGCGCTTTGGGCTATCTGGGCCGGGCCGAAATTCGCCACTGGAGCCCACTACCTAAAAAAAGCACGACGCCGTTTGGGGCCTTGAGAGGGCCGATCACGAGCCCCGGCCCACTCCCGCCCACTTGTCCTGCCGGCCTGGTACGGGCCGAGTCGCCATATTCAAAACCACATCATAGCGAGCTTGCAAAATCTCCAATGGATCGTCCCTTGTCCTTTTTAGTGCGCTCGTGCTTCGTGGTGAAATTCTCACTTTCTGAGTCACAAGCTCCAGGTCTAGTGGGCATCGTGGTAGAGGGAAAAAAAAAAAAAAAAAAAGGTTTTCACGAAAGTCACTGTATAAACTCAGAATGAACAGTCCACATCACGTCCTTGCCATTAATTTCATCAAAGATGTAGCTGCCCGTCGAAAATGTGACATGAAATATCCAAAGGCAATCATACGATTGATACGGAGCAATCAATTGTACTGAAAGCAACCGAAGCCTCTTGTTATTGTCTAGAACCAATCTGTCCGATTGATTGAAATGGGGACTCCATGTTGCACTAGTGTCCAAGTGCAAGAACTCTTCTTAGGTGATCATGTACAGCTAAATTTGCTGGAGCAACATATCAATTTTTTTTCTTATCAATACCTTTATGTGTACCGGTACCCGATCAGTCCCTTGAAAAGGGTAGTAGAATCGCGTGGTCACCATATTCAACCTGCGTCTGAGCATCGAGAACTCAATGACAATGATGACAATGATGACGAGACGGGTCATGGCAGAATTAATCCGAGAAGAGTGGTCGCGGTATTTGATTAGCCATCCTATTACTGCATTTAGTTGCTCTTTCGCTTTCCCAGTCCTCAGCTTTTGCAAAGCTTAATTGCTCGGGCCATTAGAGAAAGAGGACAGGGCTCGAAGTGTCCGCGATGGCTTTGGGTGCCCAATAAGCGTTTTGAATCTTGATTTTCATTATTAGGTGCCAACAGTGGGACGCATGGGACTCAGCACCCACATACACAAAAAGACACAAAGGTGGGGGCTCAGGGAATGAGGGATTGACTCGTGTGTCCTCTTGCATCCGAGCTCTTCACCACCTTCTTGGATAACTTGTTTTTCTTTATAAATAAAAGATGAAATGAAAGAGGGTGTGTGTGTCGTGGCCTAATGAATCGACTGATTCAAAGGCAAGTGACTGATGCGTGAAGCAACTCTCAACCTATCTCCGAAAGTCAAGGGATTTCTCGGATATTCTAAAATATTCCTGAGAGCAAGTGGTACAATAATGTACATATATATAATAAATGCACTAGTTAATAGTTAGACCAAAAGGAGATCTACAGTTACAGTCAACCTTATATATTTGGAGGCCTCATCTCCCTTCATTGATATCTTATTCACAAATATAATACATTTCAAAACTTCTCTCTTTAGAGTTTCTATGAGTTAGAGAGAAGATGAATATAGTCAATCATGACAATATGAGTTGCTTAATTTATTCGTGCATATTTGATGTGAAAGTTTAATTCATTACGAACCATCATACAATTGCACACACCTCTCAAAAGCTATAACTACTCGACACTATCCATATCTTGAGAGTCAAGGTTGCCGAGTCTGCCAATAGCAATTCCCCTTGCACAATCATAACCTGCAACTCTCTCCGCAAGATTATAGTGCTCAAGTGCACAACAGCTCAAATTTACAATCTCTTTAAAGAAAGACGGAGCGCTTGATCACTAAACCAATCATGACCGTTCGGCTTAATAAGTTTAGGAATTGGTAAGTGAAGGAGAGAGAGGGTATTTAGGATTTGAAGCCATGTGCTGTTGGCCGACGGCGAAGTGGGGTGCTGAAGGCACTTGTGCCAAATTCGAATGACGAAATGGAAGTAGGCCCCCCAAATGGAAGTATCGCAATTCCAAAAAGCCACTAGTGATCTTCCCCATCCACTCAAATCTAGAAAGCCTCTTTCCTACAGGAGCACCCACGCCCACTTCACTCCGTGACAAAACGAATTTGGCCAGCATGAATGTGTTCCTTTTGTCTTCCTCACAAAAGGAAAGGGAATAAACCTGCGTGAAATGATTGGCAAAAGAAAAGAATGGATCATGACGTGCAACAGTGCAAGTACGCCAACATCAATTTAGTGATCCCTGCCCAAAATTACACCTTCTTACCCTAAAATATAGGGACGATTTCCACCTCTCTCTATTCTCTAATGAGATCCCGTTAACATGTCTTAATGAGGAGGAGTGAGTAAGCCAAAAAGTGCTCCTAAGGAAATTTGAGTGATGTACTAAATTGAATTCTTAATTACGATTATCAACGATAATGGATATGGAGTGAATTATAAGAGATCAGCGATTGCTCTAAAGTTTGATCTCACTTCAGATGACTTCTTACCAAGCCTAAAGTCCATGGATCACGCAATCGTTGTCTTTAGATAACGGGACATCTATCACAAATTATGATTCACTCGATCCATTACAGGCAAGGCCTAGACGTGAAACTGCCTTCAACCCATGCAATGACGCCACCGTTTCTATTGAGGTTCATTCAAGCATTTCACATCGAGTCTGATGGCTGGTGTGCTCCCACGTCAAAGGACTCGCTGAGTTCAGGGGCGATCAAATATACGCAATGTAATTACAGATCAAGTCGCGGCCCGGGCAAAAAGTTGTGCTTACGAAAGGGAAAGAAACAACCTCGGGGAAATCTACCGTCCCCGCAAAAACGTTGTTTTTCTCCTCTGCTTCCAACCGCACTCCTCCAAAAGAGCTCAGGTGACTTTACACTTCATCTCCCTTCGTTAACAACCCTGTAGCCTCTTCGCCCTCGCCACCCTCCGCTCCGGCTCCATTTGAAGATCCCATCTCAACGGCCGTTAGCTTCTTCGCCTTCAAGGCCTCGCCTTCCCAGTCGGTGCGACCCAGCACATTGTAGAGGATGGACACGGCGCACACCGCCTGGGCCGAGAGCAGCCCCAACCACAGCCCGCTGAACCCCACCTTGAGCCAGAAGGCCAGCCCCACGGCCACGGGGGTGCCCACGAAGTAGAACGACCCCAGGTTGATGCGGGCGCCCACGGCAGGCCTCGCCGTGCCGCGCAGGATGCCGCACCCAGTCGTCTGGGGGCAGTTGCCGAGCTCGCAGAGGCCCATGATTGGCATGACGGAAGCAACCAGCGCGGTGAGCAGCTCGTCTTTTGTGAAGAAGCTCGCCCATTTCTTTCTGAGGAGAATCGTCCATGTGATGTTGACGATGCCCATAACGAATGCACATCCCAATGCGACCAGGGCTGCTAATTTGGCCTTGTATGGCTTGCCAGCCCCGAGCTCGTTTCCTACCTGCAGGATTTGGCAATCATGCTGATAAAACATTGATCTGATGTGCGATGCATCTATCTACTTCTGTCCCGCTTGCTGAATGCAATTGCGGATAGCACAGCCCATCGTCCTAAGTAATTTCGACACTCTAGGAAGAAGAGATTGATAATCATGATTAGTACAGGAGAACATAAAGACACTGACGCGACATGTGTTTCCGATGTTGTGCTCGACTCCAGCAAGTTCTAATGAGAAGGAAGCAAATGCTCGAATGGTGGTGAAGCCTCACCATGCGCAGTGGATGAAACAGCTGAATTTGATTGATGCAGTCTCATGACACATCCGATGCGAAAACAAAGACGAAAGCTTCAAAAGCACGAGAGAAAATAGTAAACTTTGCACTAAAGAAGCGTTGCACCAACTCCAGCCCCTCCGAAATGGTAATATATCCATAGGATAATGAAAAGAACTTACCCTGGCAGAAACACAACCAGCTAGGGCCATGGGCACAGTGTACATCATGCTGGTAGTTTGGATCAGAACCCCGGTGGCCGCCACCGCCACCGTGGGGTTCGGCAAGTACCCCGACAGGACCGTCACAATCTCGTACCACCACCACTCCAGGCAAATCCCCAGGCAGCTTGGCACCGCTAGCCTCATCAACGGTCCCAGCCCGTCGCAGACCCGCCTCAACCCGGCCGTCCACCGAATCTCGCGCCGCCCCGACACGTACACGTACGCTGCCATCAGCACAACCATGTTCACGTTCGTCAGCACGGAGGCCACCGCCACCCCCGGCACACCCATCCCCGCACCCACCACGAGCACGTAGTTGAGCGGCACGTGGAGGGCGACGGCAGCGAGGGAGCAGTACATCATGGGCTTGGCGATGCCCTGGGACCGGAGGAAGACCCTCAGGGGCTGCAAGAGGGTGTTGGTGAGAAGGTCGGGGAGGGAGAACATGCAGTACGTGGCGGCCATGGAAGTGATGTGCCTGTCCTGGCCCATGAAGACCATGATGGGCTCGAGGTTGACCCAGAGGAGGCCGATGGGCACGATCGCGATCAGGAGGATCAGCACCATCCGTTGGAGGGAGAGGGCGAGGAGGTCCCAGTTCTTGCTCCCGTAGGCCTGAGCGCAGACCGGCTCGAGCCCTGAAGCTAGGCCGGCCAGAACAGAGTAGCCCGTGATGTTGGTGAAGCCGATGGACAGTGCTCCTCCTGCGCACGGCAAGGAAGAAAGTTTGTTTCTTTTTTTCCCACGAATCGACGCGTTCTTGAAAACAGATATTGATTTACAAGATAATGAGTACGAATTTAGCACGTTAATGCAAAATTATGGCGTTTGAGAATGGGATGAATTGGAGGCAGGGCACAAGTCGACGAAGGTCACCTGCGAGCTCTAAGCTTCCGAGACGACCCAAGAACAAGACCGACACTACTTGTCGGACGAAGGCTAGTAAGTTCATGGCCGTGATGGGGAACACCATGCCTAACAGTTCTTTTAGCTCTTCAACGACCTGATAAAAGAGGAAGCAACTTCTCCATGTTCATTGTTATGAAAAAGAAAATAACGAAAAAAAGGAGAGGAACCACCTTTTTCAGTGTGGAAAGACGGTGCTTTTACCTGCGAAGGGGATGGGAGCTCGTGAGGAGAGAAATCTGCGTCTTTCGCTGCCATCGGTTCGGATTAAACCAAAAGTCTCCGCGAGGAAAGCCAAATGCAATCTGTGTAAGAGAGTGCAAAAAAAAAACAAAAGGAAGCTGAATCAATCTAACAGTGCAAAGAAGAACAAAATCAGGGAAAGTGGATTCGAAAAGGCAGGTCCTTTGCAATGGTGGTAACGTAAAGAATCGACAGAACTATGGACCAACAAGCAAGAGATAGGAAAACCAGGTGACACAGAGAGACTGCAGAAGAAGAGAAAAGACCCACCAAGCTCTAGCTCTCGACTACTTTGTGGAAGAAGGAAACAGGTCGCGCAAACAGAGACTGCGAGGAGGCATTACGCGGGCAGAAAGCAAAGCGAGAAAGAAACCGCTGGATAAAGGACTTCGTTCTGATTGGACTCTGTTTTCACAGGTTCAGCCATAGCTGCTATATGTCGGCGAGGGGACGTTTGTGGCTGGCAGAGGGAGAGAAAGAGGGAGAGAGAGAGAGAGAGAGAGCAGAGCATCCCGATGGCGGCGAAGCTGAGAGAAAGGAGTGAAGTTTTTGTCTCTTGTTTTTTCCCTTTCTTTTGCTCTTTTAAGCAAAGGAGAAGGTGGAAAGGTTAGGGGGTTTCAGTGCGAGAGAAATGGAGGGACGATCGGCTCATCTTCCCCATGGGGCCATGTATATGGTTTGGCCAGAGAGACGGAGAGAGGCAAGGAGAGGCAGAGGAGCTGATTCTTGTAAATTTTGATTCAGGATTTCCCCTTCAGCTTCAGGTTAAACAAACATAATCGCGACGGACAAAAGTGCCAAATTGCCCTCACAAACTGGAAAGGCTTTATTCCTGTTGCCAGCAACACCCTGACGGCAGGGGGCACTTTGTCGAATTATAGTTATTCTTTTATTGGGTCACAATCTTTAATCTATTACAAAAATAACAGTATATTTTATATCATAAAAAATTTAATACTAAATAATTTATAACTTATTATGGGTCCCTCCTTCAAAAATTTGTGACTCGCTACTAGTTATTATTCCCATAGTAATCTAAAGCTCTCAATACGGAATTGCTTTAAGATGAAAAAGATATGATTTCACTTGGCTTTCTCGTTCAGATTGGATAAAGATGGTATGAAATTGCATGTTTTTCTCCCACAAATTAGGACATTTCGTGATTTCTACAATAGGTTTGTTATGGTCTTAGGAAAAATTGATTTATAATGAGAACTAGTTTGCTTCACACATACATTCTCAGTTGGAAGTAGGGGGTGTGCAAAATAGATTATTTGAAATATGAACCACCCAGACTAGACCAAAAATCAGACTAGGAGGTTTGGTATGGATCCTGGGATTATCGATTTGGTTCCCAATTCCTAAAAATGGAATCAATGCTCAAGTGATCCAATTCTTGGTTCCAAGAGGGAACTAAATCAGACTGAAGGGGAAATTGGATTGAACTAATTAAATATACTTTTTTATTTTATTATTTTTTCAAAAAAAATAGTAAAATATGAACTAAACACTATCTTGGTCTGGTTCCAAGTAGTGGGGAAAAAGTAACGGGAAAAAAATAATGGGAAAAATAAGTACTTAGTTCAATTGGATTAGATCGGAAATGGAATGGACTGATGGTTTGGTCCAGTTTCCATTCATAGGATCAATTAGAATGGTCTCTAATTCCAATTTTTGGGAACTAATCCTCCCGGTCCAATTCCCAGTTCTATCTTGAAATCGGACCAGATTGAGAATTGCTCACCCCTAATTGAAAGTGGATGTTGGTGGTTTTTTAAGGAATACAATCCGATAGATTTTGAAAGTAAGGTAAGTGTTATACAGAAGCAAGAAATTTGTTAGTTAAGTGTACGGGTGCATCAAATTTCCATATTAGTAATGTCAATTTTCCCTCTACTTTTTTAACATTGAGAAAAATGCTTTTGCGCTCATTTAAAGGGCGGACACTAAATTGAAAAGTTAGCTCATCTTAGATATATGAACAATAAACAACAATTGATTTCAAGTATATCTAAGATGTTATGAACAATACACTAAACATTCGAACTTTCCTTATTACTCTACATGGATGAATGTTGTCCAATGGCCACGTGCATCGAATCAAACTTCAAATCTCCATGCATAATGCGGCAGGCTTAAGTCCAAAGTTATTATGAGTGAGGAACATTGGAAATCAAATATAAAATCCATCACATCAAAATTAAGCATGTGATCACTCAATCATCGTCAGGTGTTTAATAACCACTCACCCTTACAATGATGTTTTTTTTTTTTTTATATAATATTTTTCGCATTTCTACTTAACAATATGAGCTGCCTACAAATATTCCGGACCTTCGAACTAAAGGACTTCAATTTCCCGACACCGTGACAAATTCTCGAATGCACCGGGTGCACATGAGCCTAGCATACCCATAGTCTCAGATCAGATAGATTTCACGTCAGAGCCATGAATTCATGTCAAGGTTTTTTGTATTAGGCGGGCATGCAGGCTTTACCAAAATTTGAAAGGAATTTTACCTTTGTGGCAACTTGGGTTGCGAGCTGCGGGGGTCGGTAGACATTGGCTCGCCATTGACTGTCTGAAAGCGCGAGGTTTTCTTTTCGGTTTGATTGAACGAGAGGCTAGGGTTTCACGTCCGAGTCGACCCTTTTTAGCTTCTCGATGAACAGTGATGGAGGGGAGTTAAAAGCTTTGGGGCCTGAAAGATGGTGACAACGAAAAGTATACCTCGACTGCGAGAAAAGAGGAGGGTGTCGCACGCAGGTCAGACAGGAGAGGGCAATTAGGAGGAGCACCGTGCTCTGGGTCTCGTCTAGAAACGAGAAGACGCAATTCTATGTCAAGAGAAAGTATGCTTTATTTTGCTTACTTAAATCCCACCAAGAATAAGATAATAACAAAGAACGTTATCATGCCGAAACATAATTTAAAGTTGCATATGATAATGCCCTTGGCAAACCGTTCATAGGCTTTGGTTTGGAGAATTCCTCGACCGCTATAAAAATGCTTGATGAGACTGTCCATGTCCCATACAATTTTGAAGAAATGCTTCGGTTTTGGTGATGGGCTTTGCGAATGCCTTCTAAAAGCTCTTTGGAATGAAGATCTTCTTCTATCTCTTCTTATGTCATGCCCGTGTATTGCTTATATAAGATGGTGATATATATCATTTGCTTATACAATTAAAACCAAACGAGTGACGAGATACATGATGCCCATTTAGGTATCATAGATGATAAGAAAGTTTTAAAAATCACACGAATACATAGGTGCAAAAGGAAAAAACAAATTAACAAAGACCTATAGAACAAAGCTAACACATGCACAGAGCTCATTATCGAACACCTTGCGAGCATATATGTCAACCAGCACGTGGCTGTGAAGTTGATGGCAGCAAGGATAACTTAAACTAAGCCTCCAATCTCTACTATCAAAATGAGAAAATTACTAAATAGTCATAAACTTATTGTAATTTTTCCAGTTCAATCCTAAATTTTTATTTTTGTCAATTCAATTATAAATCTTTTTTATTTATGCCAATTCAATACATTCAATCAATTTTATTTGACCATCACTGACGTAGACACCAGTTAGTGTCGATTGTCCGACCAAAGCTGACATGTCAATCTTTAATACTTTTTTATATTTTTATTTTTTTTTTTTTCATCTCTCTCTCTCTCTCTCTCTCTCTCTCTCTCGCCAATCTGACAACCAGCCAAAGGCTAAGGTCAACAAGGTCAACCTTGCTGGCCATTAGGGAGGCTCATCCTTGGGCAATCTCTCTCTCTCTCTCTCTCTCTCTCTCTCTCTCTCTCTCTCATTTCCTCTTTTCTTCTTCCTCTCGCAGATCTGGCAACCGGCCAAAGGCTAAAGTCAGCAAGGTCAAGGCTCAACCTTGCCGGCATTGCCGAAGGTGAGCCTTGGCCACCCGTGGCAAGGACTCGTCGTTGCAAGTGAGGGCAAGCGGCGTTGGCTGAGGCTCGCATTGGCGAGGGTGAGGGTGAGCCTCATCGTTCGCAAGCCTCAACCACCCCAGGCAAGGAATCACCGTCACAGGTGACATCAAGCTACGTTGACCAAGGCTCACCTAGCCCAAATTTGCCGAGGGCAAGGGCAAAGACGAGCCTCATTGTCCGTGAGCCTCGGCCACCCTTGGCAAGGAATCACCATCCCAAGCGACGGTGAGCTACATTGGCCAAGGCTCGCCCAGCCCAAATCTAGCGAGGGCGAGGGTAAGCCTCAACCACCTCTAGCGAGGACTTGCCATTACAAGCAAGGGTCACTAGGCGAGGTGGAGCTTGCCTAAAGCCGCAACAACAAGGGCAAGCAGAGCTAGGTGAGGGCGAGCCTCATCGTCCATGAGCCACACCATGGCTAGGCAAGATCATGCTTGCCCAGCCATGGCGAGGCTCACCTTTGCCTAACCCTCACCATTGCAGCACTAGGCGAGGTCAACCTTGCCCTACAACCTTCACTTGCAACGGCGAGTCCTCGCTAGGGGTGGTCGAGGCTCGCCCTTGCTAGTGTCAACAAGGGGGAGCCTCCCCCTCTGGTTGATCGCTGGATTGGCCAAAAGAAAAAGAAAAGAGAAAAATAAAATAAAAAGGAAACAATAAAATAAAATAAAATTGAAAAAGAATATTAAAAATTGACATGTCAACGTCGGCCAAATGGCTGGCGCCAGCTAATGTCCACATCGATGCCAGCTAGCACTCACGTCAGTGCCGACTAACCAATATTAACTCGATGGACTGAATTGATACAAATACAAAAGTTTTAGGACTAAACTAGCAAAAAAAAAAAATATATGTCTATGATTGAACTAAAAAAATTGCAATAGGTTTAGGACTATTTTGATTGGTAATTTTTCCCTCCCAAAGCCCCTGGTCCATTAAGAACAAGGAGTGATCATTGAGACAAAGAGATCCAAACAATGAGGGGTTCTTAATAGCATCTAAGATGGTGAAAAAAAATAACTTGAATTGCACACCAAAACACGAAGAAGCATTCTATGATTCTATATGCAAAATTATAAATTATTCAAAAAATGTGCATTTTGATATAACAGCATCATTTAGCGTTAGAACTTTCGTGCTAAGCATGCTTATGTGAGAGTATTATTACATTGGTAATCTTTTGAGAAACTGCTTACCTATACGCCAACAAATTGTGAGACTTGATATAGAACAAGTCAAAACTGATAATACTACAAGTGAATGACTCCAAGAATGTGCCAATAGATAATAGAGTGGGATCCTCTCTAATAGGTGTGTGATTTGAGAATGAAACGTGCAAAAGTTGGTGAGCCTATAACAACTCGGTTGAACAAGTGCAAGAAGTGATTGTTGGGGCAGAGGATCTAGACAAAGAGAAGCTTCTGGTAGCCTCTGAGGATGGCAAAAAGGAACCAAATTGACACCAAACATGCGGAAATGCTTCTAGATTATTTATAAAACTAGAATTGACTTACTTGAGACATTTTGTTTAAAGTAAGGGCATTGTTTAGCTTTGAAAATCCCATGCTAACTATACTCAGGTGAAAGCACTATTAGAATGGATAACCTTCTAAAAAAGCACTTACATGCATGCCAAATCACAAAATTGCAAAACTCGATTTGGGATCAATCAAAATGGATAATATCTCTATTCAATTGATCTAGTGATGTCATAATATGATGTCAAAGTTCAACTCCCTCTAGTAGGTATATAGGTCTGAAATGAACCACACAAAACCCAGTGAGCTATAATGACCCCATTCACTAAGGGCAAAGAGTGATCACCGAGGTGAGATGGCTTAGACAAGAAATGGATCCTAGAAAACCTTTAGAATGGTGATTGGAAGGGAAGCGGGAAGAACCAAATTACACACCAAACAAGAGGAAGTGTTGCTAGATTATATATGTAAAACTCGAGTTGACCCACAAAAGTTGCCTTTTGACATAACGACATTATTTAGCATTGAAATTCCAATATTATGCATACTTAGGTGAAAGCCTGGTTAAGATTGATAACGTCATGGGAAAGTACAATATCATGAGATTCAAGATGAGACAATCCAACATGGACAATATTTCAAGTGAATTAATTTAGGGATGTCACACTCTTGTTGTTGGACGTTCATGATTGCTTTTAGAAGTATACTCCATTCATCTTCAAGTAATTTCACTTTTAAAACATATATTACCAATGCAAACACTTCAACTACAATAAGGCTACAACAGTAGCAAGTAGTAGGGGTGTCAGTAACCGAACTAAAAACCGAACCGAACCGAACCGAAAAATTCGGTTTTTTCGGTTCGGTTTTCATTAAAAACCAAAATTTTTCGGTTTGGTTCAGTTTTTATTGGTTAACCGAATCGAACCGAACCAACAAATAAAAGTGAAGAAATTTGAGTTTAATAGAAAAAAAAAACCGAAAACCAAACGTTAAAAACCAAAAACCGAAAAACCGAACCGTACCGAACCAAATTTCGGTTCGGTTCGGAAGATTTTTTTAACAGTTCGGTTCGGTTCAGTTTTTTTGAAAAACCGAACCAAACCAAACCGTTGACACCTCAAGAGGGACTACGTTCAATATTCAACTTTAGAAGCACTTACATTGCTAAAAGTAACTACACTGATTAGGACAATTTCTGAAGTATGTACATGCAATTTCTTATGCATTGATGACCAAACCCGTTTCATAATCCCAAAATCATAGCACAGCACAACATGGCTGAAACGCTAAGAAGTTACATTGAGAACCCAAAGAACAAAGTTCCTTTCTGGGAAAGGGGATTGGCTTGTAAATCAAGCATTCGGGGCATGTTACCACTTTTTAATTGGAATCCGACAGTTGGGGTTTTGTCTCTTTCTTTTCTTGCCATGATGAAGTCTTCCAACAAAAGAACTCTGCACAGTGAGATCAAGGGTGCGGCAATCTCTGGAGCCCCCATCAACGTTTGAAAAGAAAAGTCGGAAGAATAGGATGCTCCTCTAAATATAATATACAAGCTAATCGTGATTAATTAACCCTTTCATCTTTAGTCGAGTACAGAATAATTAGGTCGTGTAGTAATGACAATAAGCAGCAGAATATATGGCGCAAGAATATTTGATAAACAGTCTAAATAATCCAAAGTTAATCCATGCACTTTATGGGTAATAATTTACCTAAATAAAGGGAATATGGCTTTTCATTGATCTTTATTCGATGCATTTTGCGGCTGCTGATTTGGCTTTTAATTGCCTAAGAAAAGAAGGAATAATACATATATTTCGTTGGGATTTCCCTAGAAAGAAAGAACATTCTTACGATTTCGTATGCAAGATGTTCAACCTATCTAAATAGAAGTTAATGATGGTATTTATACCTGTTGTGTCCTTAATATGGAAATCAAAGGACAGGGGGCTATTCTCTCAGTGCATACCAATGAGAATTTGATTAGTAAGCGCAAAAGTTTTGTAGGACCCCATTAGGGATCTGTTTATCTCAAATTAAATATTCTCTGTTAAATGTCATTAAGTCCTTTACATCACATCTAATCTCTAATCTATCCTAATGTATCTTATACTTAAGGATGAGTGCTCGCAATATATATATATACATATATATATATAATTAACAAATATCGAAAGTTAAGAGAAATCCAACATTAAATAATAGATACGAAATACAAAGTTGACGTACGGAAACAACGGGACCGCTAGTGTGCCAAGCACTTGCATAGAAATCGACGTGCCCGCACAGAACAAATTCATGCACTATTCGAAGAAGAGAGGTTTCAATCATCAGCATCGGAGGTGATGATCAGTTAGGTAAAGTCTTCCAACGTCTCTTAAATAATCCTAATTAAATAGTGTATCATAGCGCGCATGAAAGCTTTATATGAAGATTAACTTTATCCTCTTCTTGTCGAGATCCTTTCGCTATTGCTACAATACAACGAGCGCCATCGCACTACCGCAATGCATGTGCAAAAATACTTAATTGAACGGGCCATACTTTATACCTTAATCATGTAAAGGATATCCGTACATATATTTTCATTGGAAATATCAAATGTAGATCACTTTATAATCCATAAAGTGAGAAGTTAGGCCCTTGCCTCCACAATGGTTAGTAACTATCTTACATCGAATGTAGACTATCCTACATCAAATGTAGACAACTTCTAGTATTTTTTTCCCTGAACAAGATTCGATTAGATTAAGGAAAATGGACGTGTGGTCCCGCACCTTCAATAGTAGTAATGATGATCTACACAAAAGTTAGCTATAAAGCTAGGATAATCGTTAATCATTTTACCCATTAACCTCTATTCCAAGCTCTTGTTTTGTTCGACTGCCAGTCTAATAAAATTCTTGCACGCTCATCGTTAGAGAATCGACATGTGTATTGAAAGATAAATATGTAGTCAGAATCTTCCATATGCCAATTATCCAACGGTAAATATGTAAATCAATCCTCACACTAAAAAGTGGTTCAAATTATGATTTGCGCACAAAGCCGATTCCTTTTATCGCTCAAAGTATAGGGGCCTCCGGAATCATTTTTCTTAAAAAGTTAATTGGTGTGAATTCTTTCATGTGAATCTCAAAGTTTTCATGTAGAGCAACCCAATTTAATTGACTCAAAAGTAATAAAAATTCTTCTTAATTCTTGATTAAGGTCTAAAAAGACTAATTGTTTCTCCATAATGGACTCAAATGAAAATGGAAAGCTCATTGGGGAGTGTACTTAAGGACTTGTTTGCAAACAAAAAGGTACCTTTTAATCCTCCATCATGCATACAACAAGGCCTCGAGCCCACAAACCCCTTTAATCCAGGAACTGGTCCCAAAAGGCCACCATTGCAAGCAACTCTGGCCTATCAAATCACCTTTCCATCAAACATATAATTACTACAGTGATTAAAGAAACAAGTCCCGCTCGCGTGGCTTAAATGCACTATACAGGCAAGAGTTTCCCACGGGATCAAGTGCGAATAACTTTTAGGCTTCGGCCGGCTACTCTGGCTCGGACACACGTGGTGCCCGACCTATGGAGATAGTGAGGTATTTCATGGGCCGAAGGCATGCGTCGGGAGGCAAAACAAAATGCTCCCACTAAACATTGGCAGACTATGCAGTGGATGAAATTGCGACGGCGTTATTCTCTCCGCCAAGCTTCCAATTTACAATTACTTTAGATGATCAGATCTTCTAACTTGTGCCGTGATAGTGCTCTCCTTCCGGCAATCAATCAAGGCAGGGAGCTGCGATAATGATAGTGCTGGGAATAAAAGTCATGATCTTGTTTTTCATATGCAATTTCCTCATTGCTAAAGGCTAACTCCACTATCCGCAAACTGGACAAAAGAACATCCAAAGTACCAAAACTTGATACAATAAGATGCTTGAGTGCCAAAAATTAGGAAAGTGACACTTAAAATGCCATTGTTTTTTTTGAAAAATTAGACACTTAAGTGTCATATCCAACGAACCTCACTAGAAATCTTATGTGGCAATTTTTTATTTGCTCGCTTAAATGGCTCGCCGGAAAGTTGACTCAGCCAAAAAAATACAAAAACAACATTGTTTTGGCACATAATGAATTTTAATATAAAAATTAATTAAATTATATTTAAAATCAAATTTAAAAAAAGAAGGAGGAGGAGGAGGAGGAGGAGAAGGAGGAAGATGAATAGCTACCGGCAGCTGAAGGCTCAACCCTCACCTCTGTCTCCCTACTATCGTTGAGAAGGTGGGGGGAGGGTCAGCCATCATCGAGCTCTGGCCAGGAGCCAACGACCTTAGCTAATAAGCGGTGAGGGCCTACAAGCCCTCACTCGACGGAGCCAAGGGCTGTTGCCAACTAGGGCCGACGGCGGTGGTGACAACGGTGAGGGTTGAGCCCTTAGCTACCGATTGTTGTTCATCTTTCTCCTTCACTTTTTTTTTTTAATTTGATTTTAAATTTAATTTAATTAATTTTTATATTAATTATTTACCTATATCGGTAGTAAAACGACATTGTTTTGGCACTTGCCTAGCCACAACAACATGCAAAACGATGTTGTTTTGCATTTAGCTTGATGGGCAATCGTTACGTTAGTATTTTGATCAAATTTTCTTGTCGTTAGTACTTACCTGATCTATTTTATTTCGATTTTGACCTTTAAATGTCACTTTCTTAACTTTTGATACTTAAGGGGGTGCATGACAACCCAAAATTTCTGTTTCAGAAATAGTTTTTTTATTCCAAACCTGTTTCTAGAAGAGAAATCCGTTTGATAAACCTATTCAGTTTTTCTATTTTTGGAATAGATTTTTATTCCAAAAATAGGTTTGGAAGAGAAATCAAAAGTTAAAATTTTCTACTTCTGATTTCTGGAAGAGAAATCAGAAATAATTTCTCTCACTAAACCCTAATTTTGATAAGTCCTCCCTCATCTCCTCTACGTCTCTGCCTCCTCCTCCTCCTTCGCCTCTCCTCATTTTATTAAAAATAAATATATTCATTTTATTCATTTAAAAATAAAAAATTATTAAAATAAAAAAAGTGTTTTTATTTATCATTTTATTTTTAGTTTATTAAAAATAAATTTATTTAATTTATTTAAAATAATATATTTATGATAAATAAAAATAAATTTATTAAAATTAAATTTAATAAATTTTTTTATTTGCCTCGAGTGTTTTGCCAAATAATTTTTTTTATTTTTATTCATTTTAAAATAAATGTATTCATAAAATAAAATAAAATAGAATAAATAAAATAAATTTATTTTTAAGGATATTTTTATTTTAAAATAAAATGATTTTATTTATTTTTTATGATTTATTTTACTTTATTCATTATTTTTTTACTAAATCATTTTTATTTTTATTTTTTATATTAAAGGTCATCGGTTGTCGCCACCACCATCCGAAAGGAAGAAATTTTGTGTCGTTATCAAACGAATTTTTATTTTTAGAGTATAAATTTTGTATCGTTATCAAACGGTTATTTTTGCTTAGAAACTCTTCTAGAAATAGAAACAAAATGATTGTTATGCGTGCCCTAAGTATCCAATCGTGCCAAGTTTTGGCACTCCAACTGTCCCGGACTCTTGCAGATTGTCACTCCTAAACTTTATGTTAGGGTACTTGGTTTTTTTCTTTTTTTTTGGTCAAAATATTAGGGTAGTTTGAACCCTAAATTTCAACACAGTTTTAGCTCTGAAGCTTAAAAAAACGACAATATAATGTTGTCAATGATCCATATTTGTTCGCCTGAAAAATGAATGCCGTCCTTTACTCTTCTCCTTTTTCAAAATTCAAACCATTTGTATACTTTTTTAAAGGTGTCATTGGTCGTCCATGAGTCGGTTTAGTGATGGAATTTGCGACATTGCCTTGAGGCTGTTAAATACTTGCCAATGTGAATTTTTTTCTTATAAAGAAAAAGGAGATATTGATACAAATGGTCAATGATCTTTGGTCCGATGTGTAATATGGTCCCTAATTTTTTTTGTACATGTTTAATGTAGTTTTTGGACTAGTCCTTCCATTAATTCAATATCAGATATAATATTAAACATGTTTATATAGTTTAGGGACTAAAATGAATATATACCAAAAGTTCATTTATTACATTAGACAAATTAAAAGTTTAAAGATTATACGACAAATTGGATAAAATTTAAAGGATCGCATTGAATAAATCAAAAATTCATGTATCACATTACATATTAAGTTAAAATTTTGGAACCATTTATGTCATTTTTATTTAAAAAAAAAAAAAAAAAACAGCCACTCTATGTGCAACTCTCTCTCTCTCTCTCTCTCCCGGTGGTTATTCGAGCAAGAGCTAGCGGCCGAGGGCATCAATTCAAAAAGAGACTCCATTGGTCGGCATGTCAATGTTAGTCTCGACATCGGTGAGGTAGTCCAAGTGCCCAATGGTGGGAGGAGGGCGGTGACCAATGCTGGGAAGGATTCGGATGGGGTTGATTTAGGATTAGGGTACTATTTATTATTTAAATTTCGTATTATCTGAGACCTTTTGTAGCCCCACATGAAAAGTTTCAAGCATATCTTGACACAGCACTTGCAATCCAACGGTCCATGTCAGCAATCCGACGATCCTGTTCAGCAAAAATAAACCGACAGCCGAGAAAGTAAAATGGAAGGACCAACAGTGGAAGCTTTTCAAAAATGGAAGCTCTTTTAAACAAAAGAAAAAAGAAAAAAGTAGAGATAATGTTTTGATCCTGCGCGAAAGTATACAGATCACCGCCGCCGGTGACGTGAACTCATGACTGATGATTGACCTGTTAAACTTTTAGGCCTAAACTATATCCGTCAAGGAATGTGTTGATTTTTCAATGAAACACAAGATAAACATTGCATAAAAATGAGCGATTAAAGTGGAGGCCTGGCGACGGATTGCTGAGCTAGTTTCTCTTGAGATATAATCGTTGTTAAGCTTAGAAGCCCATGAGACCCCAAGTCAACGTAAATCGATAAGGGTAGGCTCCGGTGGATTCTCGATCACATAAAAAACAACAACAACAACAGTGCATAAAAATAACAAACTTTTCTTAAAGGACACTTTTTAAGGAAAATTACATAGGTCTCTAAATATTGGCCTCGTATATAATATGATTTATGAACTTTTAACTTATTTAATGTAATCCCTAAACTTTAGTCTAATATTTAATATCGTCCATAAATTTTTAATTTGTCCAATGTAAACGCTGTACTTTTCTCGTACATGTTTAACTTTATGTATTTTAATTATATAAAAATGTTTAATATTATCGTTGAAATTGAATTAATGGAAGAACAATATTAAACATTCTCAAATAATTCAAAAAATAAATTGAACATGTACCAATAGTTTCTAAACATTCTCAAACAATGGTTTTCCTCCCTGGATGATTCAACTTATTATGATATGCGTGCGAACGCCTAAGTACTCCATATCCATTAATGGAGAACTTCACGGTTTCTTCTCTGGTGGCCGAGGCCTACGACAGGGGGACCCTATGTCGCCTTATCTATTCACATTGGTGATGGAGGTTTTTTCTGGGGTCCTCAACTCCCGCGCCTCTCAACCTGATTTCAAGTATTATTGGAGGTGCAAAACTCTAAACTTATCCCATCTATTTTTTGAAGACGATGTCTTCTTATTTTGTCAGGCAGACTGGCACTCAGTTGCATTACTTAAAAGGGGCCTTGACATTTTTTCCTCTTGGAGTGGGTTGCGGCCCAATACAAGTAAAAGCGAAGTTTTCCTCTCTAGTGGATCCCTTACTATTCGGAATTATATCCTTATGGCGTTTGGTTTCCAGGAAGGTAAACTTCTGGTGAGATATTTAGGGGTACCAATCATTACTTCAAGGCTTGCCAAGACGGATTGTGTCACACTTGTGGATCGTATCATGGCCAAGGTCCAATCTTGGGCCCAGCGATTTCTTTCCTTTGCTGGTAGGCTACAACTTATAAAATCTATCCTTCATTCCATCCAAAGTTATTGGGCCAGTGTGTTTATTCTCCCGTGTTCAGTGCTTGATCGCATTGAACAAATCTTGAGGCAATTTCTTTGGAAAGGTCCCTTTCTTGGCCAAGGGGGGGCGAAAGTGTCTTGGGAGGAAGTATGTCTCCCTAAGGTTGAGGGAGGCTTGGGTATCCGCAGGTTGCGTGATTACAACAAAGCTGCGATGCTTAAGTATATTTGGATTCTTTTCACAGATAAGGAATTGATGTGGTGTATGTGGATTCATTCCACCTTCTTAAAGAAGCATAATTTTTGGATCTCCCACACTCCTTCGGTCTGTTCTTGGTCCTGGAAGAAGATCATGCAATTAAGGCGGGAGTTTCGGCTTTATTTCTTATGGGAGGTTGGAGATGGTTCCTCTATGTCTTTATGGTTCGATAATTGGCACCCGAGAGGCCCTCTAAACTTATTCCTTTCGGACTCTTTCATTGACAGTTCAGGTTTTTCCAGGCATGCAACCCTTGCGGATTTATATGCCTCCTATGGTGGTGCGCTTAGGACTTTATTGGAAGATGGTGACTATTCTCTCCCGGTCCTCTCTCGATCCCCAAATAGATTTACCTGGCGTGGGAGCGCTCTTGGTGCCTTTACGGTAGCTTCAGCATGGGATGTTATTAGGAGGAAGAAGGATCATGTTCCTTGGGCTTCGCTCATATGGAATGATTCTATTGCTCCAAGGTTTCAATTCATACTTTGGCTTATTATTCAGAATCGTTTACTCGCCCAGGTTCTCCTCTAATCTTGTGGTAGAATAAACAGTGGGCTTTGTGCTTTTTGTAATGATAGACCGGATTCTGTTGATCACCTGTTCTTTGATTGCCGCATCTCGGCTAGTCTCGCATTTTTTTGGGCCGCGAGATGTAATCTCCCGTGGAGAAACAGATCTTGGTCTAACAACCTTACTTGGGCCCTGAAGTTTCTTCATGGCAAGGATTTTGTTCACTGCTTAGCACGATTTTCCTTTGGTGCCATGTGCCACATGATATGGAAGAAGCGCAATAGCATCATCTTTCAGGGGGAGACCTTAGAGTTGCCGGCTTTGAAGAATCATCTCATCAAAGTGGTCAAGGACAAGGCGCTCACCTTCAGCAATGTTGCAGACAACCCTAGGAATAGGAGGTTCCAGCGATGTTGGGGTGTTCATTCCTCCATTTTCGGGTCTCCTGAGTAGCGCATTTGCGCCCCCTAGCCTTGGTTGTCTGCTTTTGCTCTTGTTTTTGTTTGTTGTTCTTCCCGTTTTCTTCTTCGAGTGTTTTTCTTTTTGCATCGGCACCCTTCCTCTCTTCCTGACTTGTCGTCTCTTTGAGTGGTTGTTTTGGCGCCGATTCTTTGTACATCTGGACTAAGCTTTTCTTATTATACTTACCTTTACCAAAAAAAAAAAAAGTTCCTAAACCATATTAAACAAATAAAAAGTTCAAGAACTATGTTATACATTAAGTCAAAGTTCATGGACCATTAGTGTAATTATCCTTACTTGTTAATAAGATCCTTTTTAGGATAGTATATTTTAGAACCTTAACTATAAAGAAAAAGGGAAAAAACCACAAAAAAACCTCGGACTTTGCTCAAAGTAACATATTTACCCTAAACTTTTTTTTTGTGACATGAAAAACCCTAAACTTTGCCAACCGTAACACATTTACCCCAATTTTTTTTTGTGACACAAAAAACCTTAAACTTTTGTCATGTGACACATTTATCCTAAATTATAAAGCATTTTTGTCTTTTTATTTTTTCATTTTTTTCTCTCTTCCCTCTACTAGTTGGTCGGCGAAGGGAAGCCGGCGTCTGACCTGGACTGCCCTCGCCAATGTCGGGCAAGGGTCACCCTCGCCTAGGCTAGCAAGGGCCACCCTCGCCTCGACTAGGTCGGGCGAGGGCCTCCCTCGCGCCCTCGCCTGAGTCCCGCAAGGGCACCCCTCGCCCAATGTGGCGAGGGCCGTCCTTGCTAGACACAGGCAAGGACCACCCTTGCTAGCGACGGGTAAGGACCGCCCTCGCTAGCAACGAGCAAGGATGGCCCTCGCCGACGTCGCTCAACCCAACCGAGGGTGGCCCTAGCCAGCCCAAGCAAGGGCAACCCTCGCCCAACGCCCTATGAGGGTAGCCCTCGCCGGACGAAGCCAGTGGAGGGAAGAAGAAGAAAAAAGGAAAAAAAAAAAAAAGAGAGAGAAAAATGCCATTGATGGGGTAAATGTGTCATAGTTTAAAAAGTTTTGGGGTTTTTCACATCACAAAAAAAGTTTAGAGTAAATGTATCACCTGGGACAAAATTTGGAGTTTTTGGTAGTTTTTTCTATTAAAAAAAAAGGATAAGTGTATAGAATGTTCAAAAACTTATCACAGTCGTGCAATTGAATCATAAACTTTTAAAAAAATAAAATCAAATCATAAAATTCGTAAATTTTGTGCTATTAAGTATTTTCATTAACCCCTAATCAATTTGATTACATGGAAAATGCTAATTTTCCTATTTATTTATCAATTTATCTCTCCTATGTGGCTTTAATGTTACTAGGATTGAAATATAAGATGAAAACAATGTCATTATGGTCCAAATCCTTTTTGTTTTTCACGTCACCTACTTTTTAACAAAAACATAGCGAAAGATAAATTTGTTATACGAATATAAATTTAATGTCTTTCTTTGCATAGAAATTTAATATATGTCGTGTTACAAAAAAAATGAGGATCAATGTATTAAAGTAGACATAATTTAGAGTTTTTGGTAGCTTTTTTTTTTCTGCTTTTTACTTTTATGAGAAAAATTGTTACGAGATTGATTTAGAATTGAATTGGCATAATTATTTATTTTGGGGTAAAAAAATTGATACAGTTAGTTTTTTTTTTTTTGGACTAATTATAATAGTTTTGTTTTGGTTTGGGGGGGGGAGGAAGCGAGGGCCGATCCTTAAACCCTGGACGCTCTCGAAGCCCCTGTTCTTGCATAAACCTCAGCCTCTTCCTCAAGAACACCCACCATCTTATTGCCGGGAAGCGACCCCGATCTCCTTCCGCGCCTAATCTAGCCATGAGATCGGCTCTCCCGAAGCGCATCGGCAGATCCTCTCTCGACGGCCACCTCCTCTCGCCGGCCCCGAGCCGAGCCCCTCCCGGCGGCGGCGGCGGCGGCGACGCCGCAGCAGCAACCCCCGTCGTGTGCGTCCGCGACCGCGGCCTCGACCACGCCGTCGAGAGAGAGAAGTTCTTGATACCCGTCGTCAACCTCAAGAACCTCCTCAAGTCGGAGCCCTCGAAGTCGCTCCCCATTTCCGCCATCGCCGAGGGCAGAGACGACCTCCGCATCCCGATCCGCCCCATCGACTTCGTCCGCCGTTACCCGTCGGTGTTCGCGGAGTTCTTGCCCGGAAACGTCGGGGTCCACCCCCATTTCAAGCTCACGGATGAGGTCTTGGAGCTGGATGCGGAGGAGCAGCTGGTTTATCAGAGGGAGAGCTACCGGCAGGAGGCTGCGGATAGGGTTCTGAAGCTGTTGATGATATCGAAGGTCCTCAAGATGCCGTTGGACGTGATTGATGGGCTGAAATGGGACATGGGTTTGCCCCAAGATTTTGTCCAGAGCATAGTTCCGGAGTTCCCTGATTGTTTTCGAGTAGTGGATAGCGAGGGAGTTCGAGTTCTTGAATTAGTTTGTTGGAGCAGCGACTTGGCGAAATCGTTCATGGAAAAGAGAGCGGTTAATCATACGAAAGGTAAGCCGATCGAGTTCACTATGCATCCTTCAAAAGGTTTTGAGATAGATAAAAAGCTAAAGAAGTGGATTGACGAGTGGCAGAGGCTCCCTTACATTTCCCCTTATGAAAATGGGTTGCATTTATCTCAAAGTAGTGAGGAATCTGATAAATGGGCCGTTGCCGTCTTACATGAGCTTCTAAATCTCTTTATTTCCAAGAAGACAGATAGGGATGATATGTTTGGTGTAGGGGAGTATCTGGGGATTCGGTCGAGGTTTAAGAGAGCACTGCTTGATCATCCGGGCATATTTTATGTTTCGAGTAAAAATAGAACCCACACTGTGGTTTTGAAAGAGGCATTTAAAAGGGGTTCCTTAATTGAGCAGCATCCTTTGATGGATATGAGGAATAGATATATTCACCTGATGAACAAGGTGAAGGAAGAGAAGAAAGCGATCGCTACCTCTGGTTCTAAGCAAACGAAGAAGGTCTCTGATGGTTCTGACCATCAAAGAGAAGTCGAGGATGAAAATGGGGATGAGGATGATGCTGAAATTATGTCAGGTTCTGAGGTCGAGGATGGTGATGAAGATGAAGATGACGATTTTGAAGATGATGAAGAAAATGGCAATGTTAGACGGACTCAAACTAGAGCTCATAGAAATGCCTCACCGAGAGGAAATGGGATTAGGGAGTCAAATTTGTCTCTGAGGTACAATTCTAGAAGAAGTCGTCCAGGGGACAAGTCAGCTGGAGAATCGCACAGTAAGAAAACTAAAAGAGTTTTGGCCAAACTTCCTACAAGGAAAGTCTAAAGATGATTCCACAGTAGATCCTGGAAGAGTCAAATGTTTCTGAAGGCAGTAGACAGTCAAAATTTCTACGAGGACATATGTGCAGGTTCCCTTCTCGCTTGAGTCTGCCTTCTCAAGTTGTCATATGACTAGGAATTTGCAGCTATTAGACAAATTTCTTTGTCATTTGTTCCACCCATGGATGATTATGCTTGCTCATACTCCATCTAGGCATAGCCTTCTTGTGGTTTAGGTATCGGTTGTGCTTCAACAATGATAAATAGAGTAAAAGACAGAAACAGTTATGACGAGAAATGTAGTTATCATGTAACATTGTGGATTTCCATCGGAGGCACGTGTCATTATCTGGTTCTAGCTTCATTTATCTGGAAACTAAAGACATGGATCACCTTTGTTCTTTGAGATTCAATGCAACGTAATGAGACTCAAGTTCTTTGCTTGTGGAGCTATCGTTGCCTCCAGCCTTCTTGCTCTCTCTTCTTCTTCTTCTTCTTCTCATCGTATGTCTGCAAGAAAGTTCACAGGTGCTCTTTGGGAGTGCATCACTATCTGTCCTATTTCAGAATGCACCACTACAATGCCAATCTTGGTAATTTCCCCCCGGGCCGTGCTGCCTTTAGGTCAAAGATGGCAGCAGCCGTGGTGGTGGTTGCAGGTTTGGGTTCTCTCACTTTTTGGCTGATCCTCCTCCAAGTTCTCCTGATCAGGTGCATGTTGGTTTCTTGTTTAGCTTTTATGATCTAGGTTTGTGATGATTTGATCTTTGTTTCCTGTCCATTCTGGTTTATCTGTTAGAGAATTATCTACAGTGTTTTCGTTTTGAATGTTTGTGTTTTGCTTCGTGATCGTGGCCATTCTTGCATCGCTGTTGGTAAGGTGAGTCCTCGGAGGTTTTGTGTGATTGGACCATTTTTGTTATCTGTGTGCAGAGATACTCTGATGAGTGTATTATGGTCATCTCTTTTTTTTTTTTTTTTTTGGTAAAGAGTATTATGGTCATCTCTTTATGATTCTAAAATGGCATCATTATGGTCTCGAGCAGCTCCAGATTTTTCGAAGTTTCATTAATGCTCGACCCATCTATGCAGTACTTTTGTGTGTTGAATGGGAAAAATTGACGGAAAGAGCAATCTATCTTTTGGACATGTCCTTGGGAATTCTTGTCAAGGTTGCCCTCCTTGTTGGTCCGGACGCATGAATCAGTTTCAGCCAAGGTCTAACTCAGCTAATTGCAGTTCAGAAGCTTTCATTGAGTATGGATATGTCTGCCTCTTCTCCTATTTTCTCCGACATCTGAAAGAAATTATGCCAATGCCATAAGAATCTGTATCACTGGATACCTGCATGCTTTTCCTCTATATTAACCATGCTGATATATACTGGTGTCGCATATACGTCATTCTCAAAAAGATTGCTTCAGTCGATGTCCCTTTTGGATTTGCGGAGTCGAGATGTCACATAGGTTTTTCTCATAAAATTAGGACAAACAGATCTGGTAATTGTTGATCAAACTGTTCTCTCCCCAGCAAACCAGTCAACAAACTTAAAGCCAACTGACCAAGAAAACGAGACGAAACCTAATTGAAAGCCTAGAAAACATCAAGACAGCCTGTCTTAACCCCAAATTTCTAACTGTCTGGGGACTGCAATCTTCATACAAGAGCGGACAAAAGGAAGCGGACATAACTACGCTTCGGCGAGACGTTTGACATTGTTGGGATAAACTTCGGTTCCGCGAGCAGATAGGAAAGCCTTTGTTGCTATCTGAACGTTCACGGCCTCCGTCGGATGCAGCCCGTCGAAGAAGACGTGGGAGCTCCTGTTCGCGCACGCTCGTCCTCCGGTTTTGCACAGCACTCCATTCCCCCCTTCCGCAAACGATGGCACTTCGCAACACGGCGAAGTACTGTCATTGAATCCTGAAAGACAGTAGACTCATCGCTCCTATAATTCCAACTATTATGCAAGTGTTGGATAATCAAGTAGCAAGGAACCTTGTAAACCAATCCACGAGAAAAATCTGTCGTATTATTCGCTTTGATGGTCAAGTAATTTTGCGCCGTGCACGCTAGTGTGTGTAAAGTAACCTATCACAAAAGATCTGACAGAAATTGAGTGCCGGACACTTGAAGTGCCAAAGGAGGGATATTTAAGTGCCAAAATCATAACAAAATAGATTACTTAAATGCCAACGGCGAGAATATCCGGTCAAAATGTTGACGTGGCGATTTTTTGATGAAGTAAGTGCAAATCAATTTCGTTTTGCACACTTACGTGACTAGATAAGTATAAAAATAACGTCGTTTTGCTATTTACGTGAGTAAATAATTAATATATAAATATTAATTTTAAAAACTAAAAAAAGATTAAAAAGAGAGAGATGGAGATTGCAGGTGGCAAGGGCTGGGTAAATAATTGATATAAAAATTAATTGAACTAAATTTATTTAAAAAAAAAAAAAGAGAGCAAGAGAGATGGAAATTGTAGGCGGCGAGGGTTGAGCCCTTAGCCGCCCGCAACTATTCATTTTCTTCCTTCCTTCCTCTTCTTCTTTCTCTTCTTTAATTTTTAATTTTTTATAATGTAATTTATTTAATTTTTTATATTAAAATTCAAATCCATGCCAAAACGACACCGTTTTTGCATTTCTTTATTGAGTTAGCTCTCTGATAAGCTACGTAAGCGAACAAAATTAATAAAAAAATTGTCATGTAGGATTTTCGGTGTCGTTTGTCGAAAGTGGCACTCAAATGTCATTTTTTTCAAAAAAAGTGGCACTACTTTGAGTGTGTACTTTTGCCGAAAAGTGAGGTCCAATGTTGAAGTTGTTCGATATGTGCATTAAATGAGTTTGGTCTTAGCATCTCGCGCCTGTGCTGATACACTCATACTACGGTTTTTTCTATAGGTAGCAAAACCTTTAATCCCGCTAATGTCCCGAGTGCTTCTTATATCCCTCCATATGTGCAATTTACCAACTTTACTGCAAAAGTAAGATTTTTATGAAAATGATGAGGACGGCGATGAGAAATTAGCACGTACCTTTGGAGGCGGGGTCCTTGATGATGTCCCTAACGATCTTGTAAGAGTTGACGACGATGAAACGAGAATCGGGTAGCTTCGCATTCAGGTCATCCACAAGCGACTTCAACTCGACATTGAAGAGATGAACCGCCCGGTTCAAGAATTGCACGCAACCGACGCGCGTCGGCACCCTCGCCTTCGCCGAGGGGCTACACCCTATCGGGTTTATTGCCATCAACACGAACTTCCTCCCTCCTAATCCGTGCAGCTTCTGCTCTCCTCCAAAAAAGAGAAGAAGAGAAGGAAGGAAGCTTAGATCGGCCATGTAGAGGACGACAAAAATGTGGCAATCTCAAATTTATTACTATAGACAAAGTCGCCGACTAGGCATCCATGTGATTTGCCTCGTTATTTTTCGAACCCTGGATCGTCACCGACAGTACATAACTTGTGTCATCAAGTTTCAATGGAGAGCAACTACATGTTCTTACATGCAGCCCCGTCAGCGTCGATTGGGGTCCTAGCGCAGGCGTCTCAACTCGGAGGAAAACTAAATGTTATTTTAATTGCTCACGAGAAAAAAAAAATCATTTCATGTCGAGAAAGCTAAAATGATAGACTTTGTCCAAAAAAAAAGCTAAAATGATAGACCAAGGTCGACTTTTGACCGCCCCGATTGATGTGCATCGAGTATTTTAATGGGCCATAATAAATGCATAGCTACATTTTCCAATCGCACCTACGCCCCTACGCCCCATCTTTCACTTCACAAGACAACACGAGCATCCCATTGCTCTAATTCCACAAGTACCGATAACGAAGTGATAAGGTAGCCTTTACCGAGTGGGAGGAAAAATTATCAAAAAAAGTCTCGAATTTATTGCGTTTCTACTATTTTAATTCTAAACTTTTAATAGTGTTAATTAAGTTATAACTATTTTTACATTTTATCAGTTGAATTCATCTAATCAATTTTAATCAAAAATTGCTAACGTAGAAGCCGGTCATGCTATATAGGATGGTCAGTATGTATATCAACAATTTCTAACTAGATTGGCTAAATGGATTTTAATTGGCAAAAAGTGAAAATATTTGACTCAATTGATATAATTAAAATGTTTATGACTTAATTAACAAAAGCATAATGAATTTAGGACTTTTTTAGTATTTTCCCTTGAAGTGGAAGTTCTTTTGAGCTTGAGACCTGAAATTCTATCGTCTTTTGTGCAAAATTCTCTCTTACATTCGATTTTTCTTATTTTCCCAAACAAAGCTGGGGAAAAATTACCACAATAATCATTTTCCATAGACCTATGTCGACTAAATATCTATGTCTATATACATAAAGGCCACGTGTTTGCGTCCAACCCTGATGGGAAGGAGCTCCATTTAATTTTGGATGAGTTCGTATGGGGGTGACGCTGACATCGATAAGCGTGACTCCCCTCCACCGAGGAGTTTCCTCCTCGCACTGGGTCATTGAGGCCTAGCTCGCACAGGTGCTGGTTAACCTGCCGTCGACTAGACACATCTATCCAGCGTGCCCCCCCTAGGCACTCCTTTGCGGAGCCCTTGTTGGCGGGGAGGAGCAGTCGGGATAGTTTTATTTTCTCTTCCCTCCCACGAGAATACGGGGCACCCGAGTAGGGACTCTCACCCCAGGGAGGTTCTCCCTCCTGTTGGGTTATTTTCCCACGGAAGGACTCCTCCAATCGGGTGTTATTCCCCTTGAACCTTTTAAAGACCTGCTCAGGTCCACCCCTCCGACATTAACTACGAGAAAACTACAGCTCCATGCAAAGCAAGGAAAAAAATGGGGGAATATGGTACGGAGTCGATAATGGGCTACCGTAGAGTGTGAGAATTGAATGCACCTGGAGCTGCAGAGACAGAGAGGAGATGAGATTGGCAGTGAAGGACTGAAGAGTGAGGTTGGCGTTGGCGCTCAAGTAGTAGTTGTAAGTGTAGTCATTGCTTCCGGTCCCCACCACGAACACGTAGTTGCCCGGCAGCGACTCGCCGCTCCGGCAACCCACCTGGGCTTCCAGCTCCGGCAACGTCGCTCCCTCGAAGTTCCTGACCTGTTGGCTCAGGCTCGTCACTTGTCCCTGATTCATCAGTTGCACCAGAAGCTTAGGAACTCGACGACCGAAAGCTAAGCCGGCAGACGACTGGTTAGTTCTAATAGCTAAGCCTAGGGCTGGATCCGCATGGGCATGTTCTTCCTTGAAGGGAAGGAAATGCGATTTTCTTCGTTCTTACCAAGCGTGCCATTGTGTGAAAGAGATCGCGATCAAACCCCTACTTAGCTCTTACATCTAAGCGGCGTGAGGCTCTCAGCATGCTTCCTTTTGCGAAACGAAATCACGGAGATGGTAGATCTTAAAGCCAATACGAGGAGTCATCACACGAGGAGGTCGGGAGGGATCGAATAATGTCTCTTACCACAATCGAGCCGGTGTCGTCCAGTATGCCGGAGCCACCGGACGCGAAGTTGACGCCGTGGACTACCTTAAGCCCCTTGGTCGAGGGGTCGGTGAAGGGCGGGATCAGTGAGGGGAGCGCGAGGTACTCCCCGAGGAGGTCGACCACGTTCCTGCCGTTGGTGAACCGGCCTGACGGGCCGAGGGGGAAGTCGATGCCGTAGGGCGAGTAGTTGGCTTTAGCCATGTTGTCGAGGAAGTTGTTGTTGCCGTTGTCCACCAGTGAGCTCCCGAACACGAACATGCCCTTCACCTTCGAGTTGCGGCGGTGGTCGTCGCTCCTCCCTTGGAAGCTGCAATTTGCGCGGACATGGGGCGGATAGGGACAAGTTACGAGGAGGAGGAGGAGGAGGAGGAGGAGGAGGGATGGTGGGGGAGAGCGTGGTTTGGCCATGTTTAGTGAATGACGATGAATAGGAAGAAAAAAAAAATGCCATTTATAGGTGCTCGAGATCAGGCGTCGAAAGAGACCGTCAGCTGTCCCTAAAATAGGTTCTAGAATTTTTCTATTTCTATTTTTAAAAGCATTTCTAAATAAAAATAATCATTTGATAACTCTAAAAATAGAAATTTATTTGATAATGACACAAAATTTCTACTCTAAAAATAGAAATTTATTTGATAACGACACAAATTTTTTTCTTTTCGAACAATAGTGGACCGATGACAGGCGATGGCGGCGGCCGGCAACCGGCAATCGACAATGATTGGCGAGCAATCGACGAACGGTGGTCGATGGCGACGGATGAAGGACCAGGTTGAGAAACGATAAGAATAATTTTTATTTTTCATTTCTATTTTGAAATAGAAAAGTAGAAAATTTATATTTCTAATTTCTATTACAAATCTATTTCGGAATAAAAATCTATTTCAAAAATAGAAAAATGAAGTAGATTTATCAAATAAATTTCTATTCTAGAAACATGTCTAAAATAGAAAATTTATTTCTAAAATAGAAATAGGCAATTGAGATGTACCTCTAATGATCATTGAAAACACCATCTTTGGTTCATGAAACTAAAAATGTTCGATGTGAACTTAAAGCCATAGAAACAGGTCGTTAGAAAACTGACACCAGTTTCCAAACGTATTAACTCGATCATTATAAAAATGAACCTTGACTTGAATCCTAAGACACCCTTCCCTCTCTCTCTCTGTCTCTGTCTCTCTCTCTCTCTCTCAGTCGAGCTCGATGACAGGGTCGCATTTTGGCATATACGGAGCTCGACGTTGCCTCAAGCTCCAGGCGTGAGGTTCGTGTAGGGCACACAGGCACACCTTGCTTCTTGTTCTCATACCACGTGTGACGAGAATAGCATTGCAATCCAAAACATCGTCGACAACGAGGGACTCCTGGAGGTGAGGTAGGCTTTTCTTTCCCCCTTATTGTAATATTAGGTGAATGAGGGCTGGGTTGGACTTTCACCACCATTCTCAAGCCCCTTCCACCTAACCCCCGAGCTCTCTCACTAACTCGATAAATCAGTCTATGAAATTGCCCAATCTTCAAAAACAATAATTTAAGAAGAAAATATGCTTAAAATAGATTCTATATTAGGTCGGCTATGGGTCGCAAAATATAAAATTACCTTAAATAAATGTATCAACCTGGGTCGGGTCGGGTCGGCCCACACATCTGATGGGTCTAAGTAACATTCATAAGGGTTCGGCTAGCTCTATAGATAGATTCTCGTCAAAAATCGAAATAGTACTTGCTACCTTAATCGAGTCCAAAATCATCGTTGAATCACCAACTCAACCGGAACGAGAACATCGGCTGCACGAGGTTGCATCATAGATGCTACGGTCTGCGACAAGAAAGGCCAACTTTGCGTACAACTGTCCAAAAGCCAGGGGGGCCGAAATGTGCTCGGTTTGGAAACTAACCACGTCAAAAAAGGTTCATGGAAGGACCTGGAACTTTTAAGCAAGTGGCCTGACACACTGCTCAGGTGATGGCCCACGCACATTCAAGGCTTCGAAATAGAATTTTGCTTAACGAACGTTAGCTAAAAATAGAGGCCGGTGTGGGGGCATTAATGAGCATGCCACGCTGTCCGTACTTCTTCTGCGAGAGGGCCAGCCGTATGGCCAACCGTTTCCGGCCATGTAAATCGGGCATAACTTGGCCCGGCCCCCCCTTTCCGCTCGAGCCCTTGTGTTCCGGCCACATAGTCGTGAATCGACCGCGATTGAACAGCGTGTTCTCTACCCACGGGAGAAGTGCACGCATACGAATCAGTATTACGCCAATTCTATCATTAACTCTACGCACCGCAAGACCAAAACTGGTACCGACACAAGGCACCCCCACAATCCGCGGGCGGCGTTGTGGATGATCAATGGGCAGGTCGAGGCTCGGCATTGAGCTTACAAGCTTTGCTTCGCTCGTGATGCGAAAAATTGATTAGGCTTGTACGAAGCTGGCTAGATATAGGTGGCGAGGCGGAGCTCGAAGGAATCATCTTTTACTAGGCCCGCCCGGAACGTGCATTGGGCCTGCCGGCCCACCTCAGTCTATGCCGGCGGTTGCTCGCCTGGGTCTCTTTACTAACCAAGGTCTTTTCTTCTATAGGCAAAGGACCTCGACTCCAACGATTTCCATTGTACGTAGTATTTGATATCGTGTAGTGGCCGTGAACCGTGGCTAATGGAACATACATGTTGTTACAAAGCAATTTGTAAAATGAGAATTGAATTATCTAAATAAGATGGAGAAGAGCAAAACAGAGATGGGAAATTGGAGAATTGGTCAGCGTCCGGGACGGGCGACCAACCTTAGGTGACACGATGCCGGGCCCAAAGAGCCCAACCAAGCCCTGTGCCGCTGCCGGCACGAATTTTAGTTGGCCAAGCTAGATGCTAGATCTCTTAGGCATCTAATCGGGCCAAATCTTAAAGGCACGACTTGCAGGCGTCCAATCTTCTACCTTGACTCGAGCGACCCTCGACGAGATCTTGCCTATGAAGGCTCTTCAGAGTCGGGCGACCCTCGGCAAAAAGCAACGAGTTAGATCTCATGGGAAAATTATCTAAATAATCTTAAACTTATTGCACTTTTGTTAATTCAATTCTAAACATTTTAATTTTACCAATTCAGTCCTAAATATTTTCGTTTTTGTCAATTAAGTCAATTCGGCCAATTTTGATCGGAAAATGCGACGTGAACACCGGCAAGTCAGTCTACGTAAGACCATTCGCCAACGCTAATGTAGACAAATTTTAATAATATTTTATTTTTTTTGAAATTTTATTATTTTTCCTTTTTTTTCTTTTCTTTTTGACTTTCTTCTTTGCCTTGTTCGGTGGCTGGGCCATGTTAGCGTCGGCAATCTTACATAGCACCATCGAAACGTCCACATCAGCATTTTCCGACCGAAATTAGTCGGATGAACTCAATTGATAAAAAGTGAAAAAATTTAGGACTGAACTAACAAAGTTAAAAAATTTAGAATTGAATTAGCAAATGTGTAATAGATTTAGGACTTTTTAAAAAAATTTCCCCAAATCTCACATGCGCCCAACTAGGCCAAATCTTAAAGGCGCATCTCTCGCAAGCATCAATCTTGTAATCTAACTCATGCCGCCCTCAGCAAGATCTTGTTGGCGTCATGCGACCCTCAACAATGTTTCTTAAGCATTGCGCAATCCTCAAGAAAGCTTCACTAAAGAGTTATGTGATCCTCATGAAGTCCCAAAAGGTATTTTGTAATCCATGATCACCAAGTAGAACGTATTTTGTGTGCAAGTCGTATCACATAGTAATGTCACTCGAAGAGATTATGATCAATCCTATACTTAGCTCTCACATTTAAGCGAGGTTTGCGCACGGGGGTAAGGGCAAGTAGCCCCTCGTTTGCACACGGGGGCGGCCTGTGGCCTTCACTAGTGGTAGTGTGGAGAACCGTTCGCCCTTGTGCAGACCCCAAAAAAGGGTCGCTGGCACTTGCGGTCGCCTATGCCTCTTTCCTCCCATCTTAATGTGCCTTCAAATGTATTTTTGTATTTTCCTCTTTATCCCTTAGTCTATGTAACTGATGTCGAGCTGAATTATTGCCATATCAAACTTACACTCCGTTCGTTTAATAAAAAATAACTTTCAAGAAAACCTTTTCTTGATTTTCAACGTTTGTTTCATGGAAAATAAACTAATTACATTCTCTTTCTTTCACTTCTAAACCAGACACCTTTTTTCACTAAACACCTTTTCCTTTTATTTTTATTATTTTATTATTTAAAAAAATCGAATTTTTGATTATTTTAAATTTTTCTTCTTTTCTTTTTTCTTTTTCATTTTATTCTTCTTTAACCAGTTGCTAGCTACCCATAGGCGAGCTTACTTGAGGCCGTCAAGCAAGCTTGGTGGGGCTCGACCTTTGCCAAAGGTCGGTAAAGCTCTCATGACAATCGAGGCTCAACCTCATTGGTATTTAGCAAGCTGGAGCCTCGTCGACTTGTGATGAGACTTGAGCGTACTTGTGGCCAGTTGTTGACCGTTGCCATATCTAGCAATCGACCAAGGAGAAAAAACAAATAATAAAATAATAAAGAAATTATTGAAAAGAGTACATGAAGGAAAAGATTTTCTTTATCAAACAATATATTTTCTTTAGACTTCGCTCGAACATTGAAAAATATTATCAATTTCCTTGAAAAATGAATTTATGAAAAATATTTTCTATAAACACCATATTGAATTTTAGTATCGTCAAAAATATATAATAAGACGGCAAAAGCACTAAAAAAGATCTCATTAAATTTCTCATTCATCCAATACAGAAGGGAGAGATGGGCGGTTTGAAACCCCACCTTCTCAGGAGGTTTATGTAGGGACGATATAGTTTCAAGAGTGGATTTCGACTCCCATGCCCTGCTTTCTAGCAAGACAAAAATCTTAGAGTGAAAGTTATAGTAGAAATAGGGTAGGACAGACAATAAAATAAAATAAAATAAATTGAAGCATTCGGTCACTTTAATTTGAGTGATCTGAAAATTTAATTATACGCCTATAATAATTGCACTTCCACTAAATTTTTCAGCGGAAGTGTCTCACTACACAACCGATTAGTATCCGGCGACACGACAATGTTGGTTTAATTAACGTTGGACTTGGAGCAGTGCCGCCGGTCTTTACTTTACATAGACGCCTTCTCCTTCGTCGGCGCTTCGTCAGCGAGGGCGAAAAGATCACCAGATGCCTCTCAAGAACACCGCCACCGCCGGCGCCGGCAGCATCCTCCATCCCTCGACCCTCAGGCCTCTCTGCTCCGTCCCTTCGCTCCTCCTCTCCCTCGCGCTCGCCACCGTCCTCCTCTCCTCCCTCTTCTTCCTCCGCTCCGCCCCTCCCCTCCTCCGCCCCTCCTCTTCCTCTTCCGAAATTCCTCCGTCGCCCTCCGCCGACCGCATCAGGGTCCACGTCGCCGAGCTCCCCAGATCGCTCAACTATGGCCTCCTCGAGCGCTACTGGTCCTCGTCCCACCCCGATTCCCGGATCCCCGCCGACCCGGACCACCCGTCCGGGCCGACCCGCCTGCGGAAACCCGCCGATTACCCGCCGTACCCGGAGAACCCGCTGATCAAGCAGTACAGCGCCGAGTACTGGATCCTGGGCGACCTCGAGACGCCGCCCGGGGCGAGGGGCGGGTCCTTCGCGGAGAGGGTCGCGAGCTGGGAGGAGGCGGACGTGGTGTTCGTGCCCTTCTTCGCGACGCTGAGCGCGGAGATGCAGCTCGGGAGGGACAAGGGGAAGTTCCGGAGGAAGGAGGGGAACGAGGATTACGCGAGGCAGAGGGAGGCGGTGGATCTCGTGAAGGGTTCCGAGGCGTGGAGGCGGTCGGGCGGGCGGGATCACGTCTTCGTTCTCACCGGTATTGGTTCGAGCTCCGATCGTTTGCTGTTTTACGATCCGTGTTGAACTGAATTTGATGCTAGGTTTTGGTGATTCTTGGCAATTTTATGCTGAATGATGTGACCCTTGGTTAGATTTGTAGCTAGAATTCTGCTTTTCTGAGTATCCCCATGGATGCATGCAGAACTCTGCTGAAGATAATCAATGTAGTAATTTACTAATTCGACAAAGTTTACATTTTGCATAGCGGTCGTGCAGATAGAGCAATGCTAGTCCGAAGGGGTAATGCGTGTCTTTAGGAACTTATCCTGTATCTCTGATTGTCAGGTTATGTTAAACCTTGAGGCATTGTTTCGCAGACCCGGTCGCAATGTGGCATGTGAGAGATGAGATCGCGCCGGCGATTCTCCTCGTGGTGGATTTTGGTGGATGGTACAGGCTCGACTCTAAGTCTTCGAACGGGAGTTCGTCTGACATGGTACACCACACGCAAGTTTCGCTGCTCAAGGATGTCATCGTGCCATACACCCATCTGCTTCCTAGGTTACATCTATCGGAGAATCAGAAACGTCAAACCCTTCTTTACTTTAAAGGGGCAAAGCATAGGCATCGGGTAAGTTATGCTTTAATCAATTACAAGAGAAATGGTGACTTAAGTTGATATCTACTTCCTTTTATGGCTTCCCACGAAGCTAGGTGCCATCCTAGGGTGATTCACAAATTTGGCTGTAGTTTCAAACGCTTTTTTTTTCTTTGTAATTTTGATCTGTGTTTGCGTTTTGTTTAATTAAGATGTAATAGTTGTCAGCAATGGTCTCTCTCTCTCTCTCTCTCTCTCTCTCTCTCGGACAATATAAATACTTGGGCAATTATCAACTTTCATGTGCATTTACTGAGAATGGTGTCTCGCAAGCAGATGGATTAGTGTGCAATATAAGGGCAAGCTTTTCTTTTCATAATAAGTCATTGAGGAAAAACTGCCAGCTAATTCATTCCTTCTGTAACACGGAACTTCTTTATGATGCTTTATTGCTAAAAGTTATGTAACAGGGCGGTGTAGTACGAGAGAAGCTGTGGGACTTGCTGGTTGAGGTGCCCGGTGTGATCATGGAAGAAGGCTTCCCTAATGCCACTGGGAGAGAGCAGTCCATTAAAGGGATGAGTACTTCTGAATTCTGCTTGCATCCTGCTGGGGACACACCCACTTCCTGCCGACTTTTTGATGCCATACAAAGTCTTTGTATTCCTGTCATCGTCAGTGACGACATCGAACTCCCATTTGAGGGCATATTGGATTATTCAGACTTTTCTGTTTTCGTGGCTACTGCAGATGCCTTGAGGCCTAACTGGCTCATAGACCATCTCAGGAGCTTTTCTGAAGAGCAAAAGGATAGATTTCGTCGAAACATGGCGAAAGTTCAGCCAAACTTTGAGTACGATAGTGGTCATCAGGGTGGCATTGGGCCTATCCCTCCAGATGGTGCGGTGAACTATATTTGGAAAAAGGTGTATCAAAAATTGCCTATGATAAAAGAAGCCATTGTTCGGGAGAGAAGAAAGCCGCCTGGGGTTTCAATCCCCCTTCGGTGCCATTGTACGTAAGACCTCTTCTGATTTATTTATTTTTTCCATGTTTTAAATTTCACGAGAGAAATGGGTTTAACACGATTTTGATAAGTTAGATAGTTTGGGGATGACTGATCTGTGTTACCGGTGGAATTGAAAATCAAGGAAGTAAAATTTATTGGAGTTCCTTCACCTCGTCACATGTTGATTGCTTCTAAAGATATTGAGACATTTGCAATTATTGATACATTCGTGGGCGATATATGGCCAGAGGATTATCGATCTTTTCTTTGCCGGAGAATCAGATACATGACATTTACTAGAACTTAAAAGAAGTGCTGAGGGCACGGTATGGCAGTGGTTACAATGATCGAGTGAAATCTGCCATTTATAGTAAAAAGAACAGCTTGATACATGAGAACGAGGTGTCTGTCAACGCCTGGAGTAGAAGGCGTCTCTCTGTAGAAGGAAAGGATACCCTATTCCTCTTCTTTTAGATGGAAACAGGGCGAACAGAACACTCACGACGAACCCTACCACAAGCGGAACGACATTGGTCACCTTCTTAGGCAATCCCGGGTAATAGCACCCCACAACATCACTGTGCAATGTGGCGAAAGTAAGAAATGCAAACAGGGAAAGCGACGCATGGAAGAGATCCATCCACCTTAGCCTGTAATCTGAAGGCACGCATGGCCTTTTGCTGCTGCCGTTAAAGGTCCATATGCCTCTAAATGTCGCGATCCCGTAATATAGCCTGCCGGTAGCTGTTCGAAAGCTGTCGGTGAATGTAAAGAATAGACATGAAGCTGCAGAGAGGACCAAGAAGAAACCCATCAGCCAGCGATTCAACGGCGTGCACTTGCCATCATTCGTCAAGATTGGCACGAAAATAGTGAAGGCAAGGATGGTGGCCGATGGCAATAGAACATTGAGCCGAGCAGTGCCGCTTAAGATCAAATTCATCAGGTGTATGCAATGGGATTCATCAGCATCGTCGTCTCTGAGGTAGGATCCATCGCTCTCGTGCTTATCAATTTCTATGAGCGATTCGTTGAGCGACTCATCCATCTATTATCAGCTCTCAACCTTCAAATTCTCGTTAAGAGGGAAGGGAAGACAATGTGAAGCTGTCATCCCAGACCATAGATTTAAAGCCGCAGAGGATGACGCACGAGAGGAGAGATTCTTCGCTGAAATGGGAGAATAAAGGAAAACTCTGGTCCTCTAGGCTTTCCTGTGGCAAACTATATCCTCCATAATGACTTTTGGCATTTGCTTTTTTCTGATTCTTCCCGTGAAGGACTCCTGAGATCAGGTATCTTGATATTGCGCCAGTACGAACTACCGTATCTTCTACTCAATCTACTAAAATTGGTTTTAAGTCTGCAGACCCAAAAAAAACCAATTTTGGTTTGCGTCTGGCGAAAGATCTCAGAATTCCCAGGCTAGTGTGCATCTGTAATGATCGCTAGGTGTACTTTGCAATCCCATTGCTTTTTTAGAACAAGTTGTGAGGTCCTTTGCGCTTTAGAGTGCAATCTAGGCTACCTTTGATCCCGGAGGAGGAGCAACATGGTTTGACGAGTTCTTGAGTTAGCAAAAGCAACGGGGAAAATTCGCCAAAATTGATTAAATGATGAACTACCGTAGTCTGTACCGATGGTTCATAGCATCCTGTACCAGGACAACCGACTTGCCAGCACTACAAATCGGACACCCGATATACGGTAAAGCATAATGAAGTAGACTTTTATTCTCTCAAATAAGCACAGGAGGTATGATACAGAATGTACCCGACCAGACAAAAATTTGCTTATAAACAACTTTTGACTTTCATTGATTCCAAACAATAGCATGCCTCAACAACCTGGACTCTTTACACTTACCTCAACACTGACCAAAAAAAGATGTTATCCCATGTTGGATACTGAAACCTATGGAAATGAAACTTTCCCCGGAAATTGCTAAAAATTGCACAATGACGGGGTGAAGCATATACACTGCAGACGGCATATTTACACTGCAAATAAGAAGAAAATGAGAGCCAAAATGGACATGATCTATGCAGAATCCATTCATGTCCCCGCGCATTGGGATTCTGACTTGGAAGAGTCATCATTAATGGTGCAAATCTCACAAGTATCAGTAGAACCTTGTGAGCACCAATTGTCTGGGACACACAAGAAATGTGCGGACATGAACTTTCTGAATCTCTTCTTATACTCCTTTGGAGAGATGACAGTTGGTGACTGATTTTTAGGGACATAGAGCGAGGACTTAACCCATGTCTCCAACTGCTTGTCCCAGGTATACTGCCGAAGATAATCAATTATCCCACAAACAAGCTCTTGCTTCTGCTGATCGACTACCACAAGCAACGAATAGTCCATCACATTAATCGACTGTACCATAGAAGGAAAGTGGAGTAAGATAACTGCCATTACAATCTCATTTCTATGCAGATGCACCAAAATTATGACTACAGATCAAAGAATAGTGCATGTTCAACAGCAAACCCATGGCAAGTGCCATCACCACAATATAGTATGTAAAATGATTTCTTACTGATGCGATATATATAATAACATGACCAGAAAATACTTCAACTTACTACTTACATTGAGAAAACTTGTATCATTCCACACAGCCCGTTGCAGAAGATGCTTTGCTTTGTTACTCACGTACAATGGTGATGAGTTCATGTCATTGACAAAATTCTGATCCAAGAGAACATCTCCTGCTCCATCAGTAGCTGAAGTGAATCGAGCATGTAGAGCCCCTTTCAGATCGTACTGTCGAGTAATATTCCGACCAAAAGTAAGGTTCTCCATCACCATCAGATCATGCCTAGCTTCTTTTCCACTTTTATTTTGCCTTAAGGTCACCTACATAAGAAGTGAAATGCTAAGAGCGTACGACGTAAATGACGCAGAGGAAACAGTATGGTTCAAGAGACAAACCTGGTAGATTCCCAAAACTTTTGCAAGACAAGTCTGGTTCCCAGACTCAAATGACAGTTTCATGTACTTGAGATAATGGGGGGCAAACTTCTCAAAGGAATCAAATTCAGTCTTCTTAATTTCCTTGATAATGAACCTATCGTCCAAAGTCTTAGCAAAGACAGATTTGCTCTTTCCACCTTTTGCATCCCAGTTCCTACACCGGCTTAATGAAGCAATAAAATCAACCTCGGATGGGCAACAATAGCTCCTGAGGTCACGGAACTCATTAGCGTACAAACAAACTACTGAGTATTTACCCTTCCCCAGTGACTTTGTTACTCCCAACAATACTTCTGCTTTAAAATTTTCCGATGGGAGAAAAGAATCCAACGAGCCCAACCCATCAAAGCTGGATAACCGTGACTCTTCTGAGAAAGTTCTTCTTGTTGAATGAACGCTATCCGAGTCCAACGAACCACTTGAAGACGAATAAGAAGTGCTTGAAGATACCCGAATCAGGTTCCGCATATTCTCAGCCACTTTACCAGCAGCCAAACTGTCTGAACGACCATCATCAGTAATAAGATCTGTCATTGCAGTTGGACCATTCAACACGGCCAAAGCACAAGCAATGATGCTCGAGAGTTCACCCTCATAGTCCGACACAAAATAATTATCATTTGCAAGAGGAATGCGCAGCCTTGAGCCTTCCTCGGAAATTAACTGATGAGTTGTGACCAAGTACTCAGAAGTTTGGCTACTAACAAACTCAAATCGTGGCGTGTAGCCTCTTATAAGTTTATTCATGTAGAACTCCTTAATCTCTGTAAACGGTTTCCAGAACCATCCATTCACACTTTGACATGTGTAGAAGTGTGAACTCTGCAAAGTAAGACCTTGACTTTCCCCAACGCTGACAAAGGAACCTGGTTTCAGGAGACTCATGGAATTCTGATTGGTTCTATCTATATCGGAATGATCAGGAGATAATTGATTCTCTGCTTTGCCAGAGTGATCATAAGATAAGACATCCGATCTTGAAAGGAGATTCTGGTCAGATGACATACTCGAACTTAAATTGTCAGCTGTTGCTCCGTGAAGATCCTCAGAAGCTGTGATTACTTTGGACGAATCATCCTGCTCATGTTCTCTGATGGGATTTTCAATAGGGATATCCTTGACTGAAAATTCTCTTTCAACCTCAGGAGGTTCCTTTATTGGAATCTCTCTAACAGAAAAGGCGTTTGCTCCCAAATCTGTCCCTTCATTTCCTCTACCTGCACCACCGTCCATAGTTGATTCAGGTTGTTGAGCTGCTTTTCCAGAAGAAACAGCAGCCACCTTTGGAGGATCAGCAGAGGAGAGATGATGGAGACGCCTATACCAAATGAATGATTCAAGTAAAAGCTCCCACAACAACCGGTTCAGAACAAGCAAATTATAAGCGTTCTGGCCTGGATTCTCATTCTCGACAGCATTCTGAATGCTCAACTGATCCCACCAAGAAAAGAGTGTCAGTCTGAGATAACAGCTCTTATAGTGTAGAGAAAAAGGGTAAGATTAAAAAGGAAAGTCAACTGTCCAATGAGACTCAGAAAGCAGAGACATACTACATACTAAAGAGACCAGCATCCTCTTTCTAATGATCCTACAGAAGTAACCTGTGCAACACCAGTGCAGGACCACCCTACTTGAACAAATGTTAAAAATATAAATCTACATCCAAGAAAACAGCAGGACAGACTAGGGGAAGTAATGCACCTACTCAGCACATGCATACATTTGTAGCTTAAGAGGAGCTAATCTGTTGTCCTATTGAGGAAACATACCTAAACTAGGACAAGCCACAAGAACAAAACAAGTATAACATTCAGAAGCAATGATCTACAGATGCAGACATGCTGAGTAGTAAGAATAGGAAGACTGAAAATGGGCATGTCTAAAATGGTAAAACAAAATTTATGACATTAAAGAGAAAAACCTAGAACACTTCCTATGGAGCATTTCAAATAACAGGAAACGGCCATATATAGAAAAACTTTGAGTTTAGCTCCTCATGCGTATATATCAGAAGAGCAAGAAGACTAACCTCAAAATCATGGCTTTCCTGCTTAAACATCTCTTCAATGTCAGAGAATACCTTCGGTGAATCCATTAGATGCAAAACAGATCCTGCAAATTGAAGCCCTATCTTCTTCAAGTGTCGCTCAACTTCTGCAAATAGCAGCATCCTTTTCTTGGATACCTTAATGCAAAAGAAAGTGAAATTATTAATTTTGAGTCGGTATATGAAATAAGGACAAAAAGAGTGGCCAAGCACCACCAAAGTGAAGTGAAGTGTCCAGTGTTGGCGTGAACATGCACTTGCTTTGGAAACCCTGAGTACGCGCAAGTGTGTGCACCTTCTTAACCATAGCAACTCATGATAACAGGTTAAGTAAGATACCGTACTTTCTCAATTTCTTTTGCAAACCAATCTGATCTGATTGAACTATTAAACTCCAGTTTCTGGGGTGGCATTGATATGGTGTATGTTGTGACCGGGGAGTATCTGAACATCGCAACAACTGGGCCTAATCTGCATCAGCATGAACAAGCCCATCAGTCTCTTGCTTTAAAAGAAGAAAACCAACATAATTGAAAAAAGATGCAACGGAACTAAAATTGAACTAGACTCCCATGTTAACCCACTACACAGTCAAAAAGATAACTCTCTCAAATGCAAATAGCATTGTGCTTAAGACTGCAGTGTAGTTGCCAACTGCTTGGTAAAAGCCCATCTAGGACATCAGCATATACTTTTTACAGCATAATCAACACATAATCTTATTAACTATCCCCAGCCAGGGCATCGCTTGTTCACCTATCTAATACTAGAATGTATAAAATTAATGCTTTTCCAACGAAATAAGAGAATAGGATCACCACTGAGGCAATTTTGCATACCCAAAGAAGTAGAGGAAGTCTCTTTGAAGAGAATGCCCACAGTTTGCCAATCTCGCAAACGGTGAGTGGTGAGAAAAACTGAGCTCAAGGAACTTTCCAAATGACAGGCACCGGGCAGCAGTAGAAATTAAAACTCTTTTCGTTGATCTTGTAGATCCATCGAAAGGTTTACATTTACCACATCGACTCCACATCCAAAGCTTTCCTTCTCCTTCTCCCGGTAATTCCTTTTCTTTTGGAAGCCGCTTCACTTGGATGGTTAACTGCTCATTATGATGTGCATAGTAATAGAAATGAGCTTCTGGCAGTCCACCACATGTAGTGCACGGGCTTCCCTGCACCACCAGAAGCCTCTGTAAGTGCAATTTTAAAAGAACACTTCTTATGACTCATGTTAACAATGCAATTTTCCCAGCAAGTTTACTCTAATCTTAACAAAATAGAAAAAGCGGGGCAATGGCCTCTTCAAATTCAAAGCTGTAGATATTTTGTTTAATCAAAACTAATTAATTTCTCAGAAGTAGAAGATCATGATGAAATTCAAAGAGCATTTAACAGACTATCCAGGTAGACAGAATTACAATATACCTGATTGAGTATCTGATCTCGGAGAAACTTCCCTAGGGGAACATCAAAATTCTTGTAGAACGTAATACGAGAAAAATGGCTTTGCTCACACACATCTCCCCTAAAGGCATTACGACGTGACATCAGAACTAAAATACTCTGTGTATCAATAACTGTCGTCATGGCACTCTTGTTTTCTATTGAGTCATTTCCATGAGCATCTTCCACCGATTCCGGAAGGACCTCAGAGGAAGCTAATAAAGCCTGGGGTTCTCCTTCATCAGGTGACTTTGCATCATCAATACAATCTTTTATGGCCACTGCATCTGAGCTTACTGACAAGGAAGCAGGACTTTCATTATGACCATTTGGTTCCTTTCTAGTAAATCCAAAATAAGAAGCGAGAGGAAATTTGTCCCCTACGACTTTCTTCAGTGATGCTGACAGGCTTGAGAATCCGGAAAAAACAACCGGATTATATGGCTCATAAGAAAATGGTGAACTTGCCCCTAATTCTGACATCACATGACACGAATCCCCATCATGGAATCCATTCGAAATGGGAACATCAATTGCACATGCACTATGATCAGGAGTTGCCTCCCGAACACTGGGATCATGAATACCATTGGATACCGAGGTAGGGGATGATCGGTCATTTTGTGATGAATCTGCTATTCCAGCAAAAGGAAAGGTCGAGAACATTGCTCTTTGATCAACAAGGAAAGCCGTCTCAAGGATCAGATGATAGGCCACACCAACAGAACACTGCACTATAGACTTGATCTTTTTCAGCTCGTCACTATGACTTCCTTTCAGCAAAATCTGCAACAAAGAATTGGTGCAAGGTCAAGCAGGAATTTATCTCCCACAACATGACAAAAGAAGTCAGCAAAAAGTAAACTGCCCAAAGGCATGAAGTGTTTACAATGTAGCAAGAGTAGAAAGGCACACGACCTCTCTGTAAGCAGCATTCAAAGGTGTCTGTAGCTTACCTATGTTGAGAATGTATGATCTCTAAAACTGCATCCATAAAAGGTGCCCAAACTAAATAAATCGTGTAAGTATTCAGATATCTTTACCTTGAAAGCTAATCAAAACAACTTAACATAATCACAAAGAAACTTAATGTATAAGAGCATATCTGGCCAACCAACAACTAAATGAACTTGTGTCAATCATCCTAATGCAAGAAACATAATTTAAACTAAAGATTGTAGGTGTCACAAGTCACCTTTCATACTTCAACCGGGTAAGTCGATCAAGAAAAATCTCTTGTTCTTATTATCAGATTGTTATTGGATACACAGATGTCACCACTAATTTAGGCTGGCAGTATCTAATAGCATAGCTGTGTTTTATTTCATATAACAAAATGCATAAAATGTATGCATAAGATGTGGGCTTATTTCAAGTTGCAGACGAAACTTCTATGTCCCACTCATCAGAATAAAAGTACATGGACCTCCAAATGTATGCATGTCCAGAGAATGGATCGACTCTCCAGTTAAAAGGGAGTCCAGGCAGGTTTTTTCCACCGTCAGAGAAATTCTGATTACTGATTCCAATCATTATTGTAAACTAAATTCAAAGATATAAGCAGAAAGAAAGATTGCATTAAATAAATAAATAAAAGCTAAAAAGAAAAGACTTACCGTACAACCAAGTCTTGTTGGACAGCCCTCAAGAAACATCAAAGTTTTGCTCGGTTTCTTCCCTCCTTCAACAAAACCAGTATGCTCCTCCACAAACTTTTCAATACGGAAGGATTCACATTGTTTTAGCTTCTGAATTGCCAAACTATCAGTTGAGACAATTGATGAGCCAGTGCAACGAGCTATTCTCTCCAAGCGATGGAGCTTCATATCGAAGACTAACGTCATTCCTTTTGCGAGAATAGATTCTTGAATATCACGAGAGACTGATTTCTCTACTAGAATTACATTCGGGCGGCACATTTCAATCATCTCAACAATGGGTTTGAGATAATTCTCCTGTAAACTTTGAATGTCAATAAAGACAGAAAATATCAATAAAATCTAACGTACAGATTGTTGGGCGTAACAGACATCCCGACATTTTACCTGCTGCATTGCATTAAATGATGACAAAACACTCAATGATTGTCCAAGCGTACCCCGAATCAACAGCAACTTTGGATTCTTATAGCTCGTGGGCATGTGCTTGTGAGCAGCATGCTTTTTGAAAACAAGACCTCTAATTACTTGACTGCAAAACCAAAAGCGGCATTATAAACATATTTTAGTCGCAAGTATGCACACAAACATACATCAGTCTATGGTAAAATAATTGCAAGATGAAAACATATTTGAGCACGAATTTATTCTTTTCCAAGTTAGAGTCTGAGTTTGGAAATGTGTTATAAAGCAGAAGATACATGCAGCAAAACTGTAGTTTATCCAATTTGTTCATAGCAGATTGAATGAAAACACTTTATGATGACCATAAAAATAAGCAAGCTACCTAATGTAACTTAGAAAGTAACAGAACACTCACACATCATTTGAATAAACAAGCAAATAGAAAATGCAGGCACCATTTGTCCCACAGGAAGAGCATACCCACCTCTGGTCGCGCGTACCAGTTGCTATGCATTTGATTTTTACACAGCCATCTGGACCAATTCCTTTTCCATCAACAGCATCAGGCTTCAAAAAGGAAGCAGCTTCCCATGATAATGAAGTTATTATGTCCACCCAACTTTCACCACCCTCTACATAAGGGGCAACACCAAAAGATCTAAGGAGTTGAGTGATAAGGGCCTTAAATTTTCCATTAATCACCTCATCCAGAGCTTTCTGCTTTTCCTCTTTAAATCTGTAGCTCCCACTACCTTCATCTCTGAAGTTACTCAGAGAACTTGAACTGCCCCATCTTGTACCATCACCACATTCCTCATCATCGTCGTCATCATAAGCCATACTACCCTGCATGTCATCCTCCGGGTCTTCTGCTTCTGGAGGATCCCAAATTTTGCTCTTTATCTCATCAAGAAAACCACTAGAATTTCCATTGCCTGTTACTCCATTAACAATTCTACTTTCATTTTCAACGCCAGTATTATTTACTTCCTGAAGATGGTTAGCATGCCTAATTTCAATATTGATGCTATTATGTTCATGACCCCTGTTGAACTCTTTAAAATTGTTCTCCATTGCCATATTGGATCCTCCAACTCCACTGCTAGTTGCTTCTGAAATAGAGTCCTTATGCTCCTCTGCTCTAAAAAAAGAATCGTCTCGACCACTGGGCATATTAGCTTCTTCTTGATTGATTCTGAAATTCGAAGTCCTCAATAATTAATTAACTCGGTAGCAGGTTTTTACATGCAAGAGAAAGGAAAGGCATACCTATCAGTGGGGTTCAGGTCCACTGAAAATTCACCTAAAACAAAAATATTGAAATTAGTGCTTATGTATTAGCCAAAAAGACTAAATTAATGGCTTTCTCAAATAAGTGAACACGCACGGAGCAAACTTGACAGAGACCACAGAAAACTTACTGGAGCTTGAGACAGAGCTGTCATAGCTTGACAATGAAGTTGATGGACTAATTGTTGGCGTTTCATAAGGGCTCATGACATCCCTCTTTATAGAATCTCGTTCCTTCATCTTATCACAGAATTTACAGTGTGCCCCAACATTCAATTTCAAGATAATTTCATTTTGGTGATTCTTGTTCCCATTAGATACCTTTGATAGTTCCGAACCACAGACATGACACATAGTGCACATCTGATCCTTGTATGTCTCAGCAAGCACTTATTTTGCTGCTTCAACTTCAGTCACCTATTAGTTTCAACAAACAAACCCAACGGTTTATAAAGATTGCCAATTTCCTTCCACATGAAGAAAATAATAGTGCATCTGTAATGACTAGCGAAATACAACATCAATTTTATGAGTAATACCAAACAAACCGATATAAGCAAATCCATCAACGTACAACTAAATCAAGCGTTAATAGAATCCCTAGTATGCAATCACTGTCATCATAATTGACTGACATGGTCAATTCACAATGTCCATAATTACTACATACGTAACAGTTCATCCTGCTTATTTTAGCACATATACCTATTTAATGTATCACATATTACACCTACTAACTGAATCTTAAGCAGGAAAGCTATTCACATCCTCTCATACATATTCCATAAGGATTGATATCAGTAAAAAATATAAAAGCTCGCCTGTCCATCTAAGGAAACAGTATAGGCGCATATACCAGCCAGTACAAATGTTTAATTGCCGCTAAAACCAAATTCATCATTTTGCTACAAAATTGGGAGAGGGATACTAAGTAACCCAAGCGAATATGGAGTTGGGACAAAAGTGGGTCCTACCTACTAAACCTAGTCTTATTGTCTGTTTGGAATAGCTTATTTAAGTTACTTACTTAAAATTGTCCCAAATAAAAAATTAGTCGAAGTCATTGAAATATCAGGATTCAACATGATTTTAAATGTCAACTTCATGGTTTCTAAAAGTTAAGGCGTTTGATATGAAATTCCAAGTATCAGAGGTACAAAGTAAAGTATCTGAAAAGGGTATAAGAAACTCCAAACACATATATTAGTTAAGAAAATAACACCCGTAACCAAACAAAAGATGACAAATTTACACGATGCATTAGTCCAGGGCTTATAGTATGGGATCATGCATAAACTCCAGTGGCCACAGGAAAGTAGCAAAATAGAAGAAAAGTCAGCACTACAACTGGAGGAAAAGAAACCACATCAGATCTCTAAACTAATACGTTATTTTAAAGAAAATAAAGAACGCGCTTGCTGTTTATAAGCACACCCCACAAAATCCTAATAAAAGATCCATTAGGGAGGACGAAAAGCCACATACATCCTGAAGCTGTTACATATGGAATTCGACATGACAAAATGCGCAACAACAAGCCAATAAGTGCACGACTCAAATAGGCCTATAGTGCAACAAACATATACCAAACTTTACAAGTCCTCCAAAAACAAGATTTCCGATCCTAGTACATATGTTTGGATTAACGCCTAAAACTAGAAGCCCATAACCTGATCAGCTAAATACTCAGATCCACCACGAAGAAATTGAACCCAAATTTTAATCCAAACAGATCAAATTTGAAATCAGGATCAAACCTGATCCGGCACAAACTGCCCGCAAAACATTCAATTCTTCCACAAAAAAAGGAAAAGGAAAAGGAAAAAAAAAAAAAAGAAAAAGAGAGAGAGAAATTGCCGAAATTAATTCGTCGACGATGAATTGAAACCGTCAAGATTAAAGAATCAAGGAACAAAAGTACTGATCATTCACCTCTTTCGACGAAACTCATCAACAAAGTCAAAAAAAAAAAAAAAAACGGATAAAACTAGAACAGAATATTCTATTCACAACCCAAAAAAAAAAAAAAAAAAGTCCACGCACGAACCAGGAAAAACGGCGGCCCCCTACGGCTTTTGCGATCAACTGATTAAAACGAATCAACCGATATTATCTTGAATCAATCCACGAATTCCGGGAGCGTCACTATTCAGTAAATCCAGAAACCCAATTTCCACATTAAAAAAAAAAAGAAAAAGAAAAAGCCCGAGATTTAACCAGAAGGAATACCTTGGACGCAGTAAGCTAGCCGAGTTCACAAGAAATGGAGAATCCGAAAAACAAGGAAGAGAAAAAGGAAAAAAGAAATGGAAGCGGAAGGAAAGGAATGACGTACTGCCGAAGCAATTGACGAACAGAGATTTGGTCGCGCGGCCACCTCCACCTCCTCCTCCTCCGATTCCGCGCACGAGCATGTCAGAGCGCGACGAAGGATCTCTCTCCCCCTCTCCGCCGCGGCACGGCGGCTCTCTGTCGCCGCAGGCAAATGGAAGCTTTGCCGCGCGCGACGCAAAGATCAGAAACCGGAAATCGGATTCGGATTCCGACGACCGAGAAAAGAGAGAGAAAGAGTCTTGAGAGAGAGAGGAAGAGAGTCTCGAAGAAGTACATAGAAAAGAGAGAGAGAGAGAGAGAGAGAGATAGGGAGACGATGGAGAGAAGACATGTATTTGAAAGCGAACGACCACTTGCATTGCATTAGTCGCAAAGGATTTTTTTTTATTATTTTTATTATTTTTTTATTTTTTCGTATTTTAATTTTGTTTGTTCTTTTTTATTCTACTCTATTTTATTTTATCTACCTTCGCGGTAAATAAATTCTGGTTGCGGAGCGTACAGTACCCAGCGTCGGTTGATTTCAGTAGATCCTGTCCTTGTACGGCCCCACCATGGTATCCTCCGCGTTCGCGTCCCGGAGAGGTGCTGAACTACTCCGATTTCACGGTCTGGCCCCGTGGAAAACGCCGATTTGTTTCATCTACGTCCCTGCTTAAGTCGCCTTCGTCACGCCCAGGACCTTCAATTCCTTTCCCCCACTTTTTCTTGGCCCGCTTCGATTATTTCCACTAAAGCCCGACAACATCCACAGCCATTTTTTGACTAGAACCTATACCGCCCTCATTCGGGAAAAAAAAAAAGAAAAGGGGAATTTGCATGTATGAATGGATTTTTCCTCTTTTATTTGACTTTTACTTTTTGGGTGTTCTAGATTATTCAAAATCGACTGTTTAAACTCGTTGAATTTCTTGTTGTCTAGAGTTTCAGAAACTCTTACTGTTGACTAGAGGATCCACGTGCCTCTAGTACAAAAATGGGATAATCAGGTGCTAATTGAGATAAGATGTAAGGTTTTAAAAGAAAATGTAGTATTTAGTTGAAGCGACTGTTTTAATTACTTATGGAATCGCATTAAAATTTTCATTTTCATAAGAAAAAAAAGGCCGAATCTATAACTCCAGTCCAACGACATTCATGAGAGAGACAAATCAATTTTCCTCCACAATTGCCGTAAATTGAATACAATCCAACATCGCCCACAAAATTAAAAGAATTCATCTATCAATGACGTTCCTAATAAAACCTACGGATTCATGTATTGAGTCCTATGATCAAGCCTCTCAATTTTCCTCCACGACTGTCATAAATTGAATACAATCCAATGCCCACGAAATTGAAAAAATTCATCTATTGATGATGTTCCTAATAAAAACCCACGGATTCATGTATCGAGTCCCATGATCAAGCCTCTCAATTTTCCTCCACAGTTGCTGTAAATCAAATAAAATCCAATGTTGCCCACGAAATTAAAAAATTTCATCTACTGATGACGTTCCTAATAAAAACCTGTGATTCATGTATCGAGTCCTATGATCGAGCTAGCTCGTCTTCACTGATTACCATCAGCTCAAAATGAACGAATGAACTGTCAGGGACCTCGCCGGGATGAAAACACGTCTCTTTTGCCAAGAGAGGAAAAACGAAACGGGTAATTCATCGCTGTAAAGCATTGCATCTCTCGGCATTAAAGTGCACGTACCATATTATGCATTAATTACGGATTAACTATCGACATGGTGATTAAAATTTGCCAATTTCTCTGCATACAGTTGTGTAGAAATTTCTAGACATGAATACAAAGAAACCCATCCATACATTTAATATTTTTTTATTTACTTACTTTATCTTTAGTTTCATGAGTCCACGGTAAGGGTTTTATTAGGTGTCACATCGCTCAACGATAACGCTAATTTAAAATTTGTACGCCTTTCGTCAGATCCTACGTCGAGCTCGAATCTACGCACGGAAGGCCACCAACAGCACTTTGAATTTCACCTCCACCGGGCACGAATCTTTCTGGAAGAAGAGGTCGATCTAGCGCTTTTCAAGAAGGGACCGACATGTTCTGTGGAGACATGGATCATGGATGCATGCGAGTGCGTACCGAGGAATCGGTCTCCCGAAATTATAAATTTCAGATGTGACGATGAAAATACCCCAATAATTTATACGTAAATGGTATCGGGAGCTTACTAAATTGGGGTCATTATTATTAATTAATGAGTGCTTCCCCGGTCATTGGATGCGAGGGAATAGACATAAAGTAATGGCAAGAATCGTACCGTGCCTTATTATTATTATTTTTTTTAGACGGGATCGCCTTAAAAAAATGCTTTCCCCTCTCGAGATTTTTCGAGTACAGTTAAACGACCTTCAATTGATGGTCTTTCGAGATTGCTTCTTATTGCCGGCCACATTCTGCTAAGGATGAGTGTGCTTTTATTAATGAGTGCTTACTAGAAAGAGAACTAGTTCTCCCATGTGCTTGCCGATTGCTTTTCGTATTAATTTTTAAGATATTTGCAATGCCAAAACTAGAGATGTATTCATCTCCCATGACACTACCGACTTAAACTAACGATTAACTGAGCCCACATTGACCTTGAATAGTAACCGAGGAAGCTTGGAAAGGTATCACATGTGGAGAGCGACAATCGACCTAACTTAAGAGTCCAATACTTAATTTTTGGATTGGATGTTAACGCGAGTATAAATGTCAATCGATGTCGACCAACATGCATGAATCATGTGAGTGTTGCAAAGATCACCACAAAAGTAAAAGGACGGGAAATAAAATTGAAATTTGAGGTAGTGGAGACCATGCAAATTGCAATCAAGAATTGATAACTAAAGAGGACACAAAATCCCACAAATGATAGGAAAATGTGCTCATCAACTTAATTACGGTTGATTTAAGTACTTCATCAATTTATGGAGAGATAAAGAGGGAGCTGGCGGGCCCAATCCCTAACCTTTAGAAATCCCGGCATTTTTTAAAGTTGTGCACGGTCGTCCATAAACCTTGGCCCCACCAAAAATTTCAAATTTCTTCACATCTCTAACTTTAAGGAAAGATTAGCAATGAATCTCCTGTTTCTTCCTAAAAAATCAAAAGCTAGTGATGGAGGGAAAACATAGTTAAGAGCCATTATCAATCAAAAGTTCGAGTCACAATCTTACTCCAAGTCCACGCTTGACCACAGTAAAACCAAGTACCGATGGATTCAAGCAAAAGAAGACCTCAAGATCATGGAAAAATTATTCACTCAATTCTAAACATATCATACGAATTGAAATTCAAGTCATAAATTTATCAATTTTATAAATTTAGTCCTAAACATTTTTGTAAAATTCTAATGTAATTCTTTCAATTAATTTTCATTAAAAATTGTTGGCATAGTGATCTAATCATTGTTGGGTGTCTTACGTGGCACACCGTCACGTCAGCGATTTCTGGCAAAATTTGACTGAAAAAATTACATTGAGAATTTGAGTAAAGTTTTATGACTGAATTGACAAAATTAAAGAGTTCAGGATTGAATCAACGCTTATATATTAAGCTGATGACCGAACGAACAATTTCCGTCCGGACCACCAATATTGATTTGGATTAGACCAGACATAACGTTGGAAACGCAGAGGAGTCGTTTTCTCCTTTCACAGCACTGGTCATCACTTTACGGAAGGGGCCACCGGTGCTCGAGTTCTATCTGGCTTCCGGGAGTCTGCGGAGCGATCATTAGTGGAATGTATGTGACGACGAGGGAGAATTGATTCGCAATAAAGTAACATCTCATTGGGTTTTCCTATGGAAAAACCTAGGCATGCAGTGTTTCCAAAGCAAGGAGGAGGATATTCCCCTGGTATAAGAATGAACCGGAAGGTGGTGATGAATGACCATTATCCCAACAATTTTTTTTTAAAATTATTCCTAAAACGAATTAGTATTTCATAATACACCACGAAACAATATATGTCTCAACGCTAGTCTTCATTTATATTTGTGCAAGGTTTAATTTTTCTTCTTTAAGGATTCACTAGAATCACATGAGAAATTAATCTAGTAACAACGTTGACATGTCCAATAGATGCAGCGACTACACAATAAAATTTAAAATAGACATTTCTTACGATGGAGATTAGATTTCAAATATTTGAGTAATCTTCATAAGTATAAGTTTTCACTTGAATTGCCGGAGGGAGATATAAGGAACTTAGAAATATGGGGATGGAGAGAATTTATCCACCTTTCTAACCTCGCCCCTCCCTTAGAGGGTCGAATTAGCATCACAGGAATTGGGTTCATGTGAATCCGATTCGTTAAAATAAATTACATCATTAGACCTTCCCACGATCACTTGATTTATCGAATTTAGTGAACCGCGTGCTGCACCAAACAAAAATGACCGAAATGATATGTCCAGCCGCGACAGCTCTATCCACCCTTGATTATAGGTCTTTAATTAGTCATATATTTAGCGCTGACATGGTGCGATTCTATTGGGTAAGGCTATAGGGTAAAAAGAGAGTTTGAACTTTTTAGATCAGTCGACTTATCTCTATAAAGACATTATGCAATATATAGGTGAGCCGACGTGACGCCCTTTCGACACTCGATGTACGACAATCATGGAAAATTCAACCGAGAGTTTAATCAGATCAACCTAGAAGGACCCACGTTTGAGAAAAAATTGATTTTGGAAGTCCTCTGAACTTGGTGTGAATGACTTAATTTTTCGCGTGCCTGGAATAATCACCAAGGCAGACCAAACAAAGAGAAATGAGAAGAAAAGTGAAACATAGAATAATTCAACCCAACTCGAGCGTTCGGATAGGATAAGAACCTTCGTGGCAAGGCACGGCGGGCGGAAAAGGAGAGAAGTTGGAACCAAAACCGAATTCGATGCCAAAGGACTTCTGACGATTGGACCGCCCCCTCCCTTTGAAGCCAATTTCCACTTGGTCCGGGGTCAAACTGAGAATTATTTTGTTCCCATTTAATCAAGTGATGAGTTTTTCGAGCATAACGAATGTGCGACTTCATCATACTCGTGAATACGTCAAAGTAGAGGGGCTGCTTTATAATTAAGAAATAAATTGCAGCAGTATAATTTACCTTGTTTCAAAAACATCGTCCATATCTCCACAAGACCTACATAGACGGCCTTTTGTCTTTTGCAATTTGTAAGGCATATGTAGCGATATAATTTATATATTACTAGAGAACGGGCATATTCTTTTTACTATTGCATAATCTGTTGACATCCTCAAATTATTGTTATTTTTCTCAGAGGGAGCATGTGTTGCATACATTACAAAGTTAGATAATATGTCCAAAGAAAGAAAAAGAAAAAGATTGATTTCAAGTTATCTGGAAAGATAAAAAGGATAGTCATTTATTGTGGAAAGAGTGAGGTTAGTTATATTCGCATTGAATAAGTGATCCCTTTCAATTTTGCATTAAACTTAATCCTTATTTTTCTTAAATTTTTTAAAGGAATGAAAAGTGAGTCAATTGAGTGGTCCAGCTTAATACATATAAGATAATCATCAAATTCATTTTTGTTGTGTTGACAAGCCGCTCGTTTAGGATTTTATTGAATTTTCACTTTCCCATTATACCAGAAAAATATGAAATAAATTAAAATATCAGTCTACGTGTCAACATTTATGTCGTGAAAATATTGGATATCTTGAGTAAAATAAAGTCAAGAGTGTGTGAATTGCAAAAATTTTGGTCGAGCAAAATGTTCAAAGCGAAAAAATTCAATTCAAACACATTTAGATTGACTAGTCATGATAAGATTAAAAAAATTCACAAAAAGATCTTCATTTTTTTTAGTACCCACTAGGAGGAATGATTTTCTTATAAAAGAATCACGTATGCTTTCATAATTTTCTCTTTGGCTCTCTCTCTCTCTCTATTTTTTTTTTTGTTATTATTATTTTCCACTTTGATTTTGACGGCCTCCTTAGAAATTTATCCTCTTTCCAATTGGAGGCCGGAGATCTCCCCTCCTCCCCTCCGCCGTTCATCCGGCGCCAGCTAGTCCGACGGCATCTAGATCAGCCACACAGTTCCCCCCCACCACGATACCGACGCGTGTTCAAGGCCAGGGACACTCGACACGTGGGCGAATCCCAGCGTCGCTCGTGCCCATAATGGAGGCGGGGGGGGGGGGTGGAGATCTCCGATCCGACACTCAATGATGCAGGAGAGGAACCGGGGCCAGGCCATCGAGCTGCTCGCGCGCCACGTGGGAGATCGAGCGGCCAAGGGCGCCCGTCGCGTCGTTGCGTGAACCGGATGAAACACGCTCCGTTGTCTCGACGTGGCGAGCCGCGGTTGGCTCCGAGGGAAGGAAGGTCATCCGAGGAACGGGAACGGGGGTCCGTGGATCGAACGGAAAGCGGAAAGCAATGATTAAGCTCTTGATTGAAATCACGTGTCATCGAAATTCAAAAAATTGCTCGACAAAAATCGTTTTCAATCATATTCTGGGCTGCTCATGTTTTCGTCGGGTTTTGTAATTTCTGAAAAGTTTTGGTCTTTTCTCGAGCGGGAGAGAAGGAAAGAGATCAATTGTTAATTTGGAAAAATTCTCTGATGAAGAGGTTTTATGGGCAAAGAAAATGTTTTGACTTTGTCGAGGAGTTCCTATTCATAAAGGTAGGCATGGTTCCGAAGACCTATAAATTCAACAAAAACGATTTGATTTCAAATATAAATCAATTTTATCTCAACTTTCGGTTTAGACAAATCTAATTGATTTTGACATTCGTCGAAAAGGCAATAAATTTATGACTCATTATCGGATGAGAGTTTGATGACTTTGCAAGTCTATCATTCACTGTTGATGGAATTGATATCCCGGGCTTGATATGCCTGATTAACAGGGTTGGTAGAGAAAAAGGGTTATGTGTCCACATGAAGGTGCAAATAATACACGCGCAAAGGCAATTTCACGAGGGTAAATATTATAGGGCATGACTTTTGTGTCTTTCTTTTTTTTTCTTTTGCTACAATCTGTTTTCGTTATAAGTCATGTCGAACAACTCTCCCGATTAATGGTGATAGATGCGGTTTTATGAAATTTTTCTTACTTAGAATTCTTCCCAAAAAGAAAACATCACCAACAGATTAACGCACTGCTCCTTACATCCGTTTTTCTAATCACGTGCCGTCCCTTTTCTTCTCAGTGAGTGGCTAGAAAAAAACGCACACGCAAAGAACAGCATAAGAGTGCGCTACTAAACCAAACCACCAAGCGGAAAGGCCCAAGCGACATTGGAAAAAGGAGATGGTGGCCTAGGATAATGGAGGCCCATCAAAACCAAAACCGAACGCAAATTAAAATGGGGGTTTTCTCATTGGGAAAAAAGATGGAAAAAAGCTCGCTCCAAGTAATTTACATGGGCAAACGTTTTCTTGAGTCGATTACGAGAGCAATTCTTAGCGAATCGAACGGAGCCAGAACTATCCGAACCCGAGAAAAAAAGAAAGGGGACATGGAACTACGATTGTCTCGATGCCTCCCGCCCTGGCCCTTGATCAATGGGAAGGGACGTGGTAATACTTGCCCTTGCACATGCACCGGTAGACCACCGGGCACGACTCGATCGAGCACTTGTAGCTCACTATCACCCTCTTGCACGGCACGCACGGCCCGCATGCGTGCGAGCAGTCCGGCAAGCTCGACCCTGTAGGGAACAGCTCTGCCCCGGTTTCTCCCTTCCTCTTTGCCTGCACCAACAGACGTCGAACATCAGCTGCTCTGTAAGATTCCGCGCCAAAACGCCGTTTGTCTAATGAAATTTCAAATTAAGACCCGGTGTTAATGTAGATAATGCACCTCTAAGATGTCATCGATACGGTCTCCATTGGTGTCCGCCTGTCCCCGGGAGCTCGCTACAACGAATCGAATTGAGAAGGAAATGGTGAGACCGCTTTATAAATGAGGCGATCGCGATGTCGTCAGAAAACGAAACGCATTGCGATTTCAATCTAAGAAAGGGGCACTTGAACAACATGCTAAAACTTGGGTGAGACATGGTCGTGGGGTTCGTGCTGAAAGGACAAGCGTCATTCATCTAAACCGTGGACGTCACGAAGGTATAAACTAGAACTGAAGGAGAGCATCGATAAATGCACTTACAAGGATGAGGATTCATCCGAAGCCCGTCGCAGCCCAACACCGCCGCCGACAATAGGAGGAGAACGGTGAAAGCAACGTGGGCTCCGAATGGAAAGATCTTCGTCATTCGATCCGGCTCTCGTTCTTCCTGCAGTACAGAGATCGAGGAAACTGGGGAAAATAGGGGTTATTGCGCGCTGGGGTGATGCGTTAAAGGACGAGGTGGGGGTGACGTTATATACCGGGGGGCGGGGAGGGAGCGAGAGGGAAGGAGGGGTTATAAATGAGGAAGCAGAGGTAACACGTACACACCTGATGAAACTCACATGATCCACGGCCATCTTCTGAAGATCTAGATTGGGTCCGTGAGTCGCCCTGGAAATTTGAATTTTACCAATTTAATAAGAAGCTCAGATAAGTCTGCTTCCTTATGGCCCGAAGATGGTGCGAATTCCTCTCGTGTCATTTTATAATTGGTGCGCGCATTCATGGGAGATATAGACCGATTTAAAGAAGATCGAGTCGGGTGATGTCCTGTATTGCTCGGTCGTGTTTTCTTTCGGCCGATGGGGACGTAATTTGTGCCTTAAAAGACGGATATATGTGTTGAGGTGAATAAAATGACTTCTTCATGAGATATCCTCACATCAATTGATTTGATTTACTAATAATCTCGAAATTTCCTTTTTGATTACTCCCTTATTTCAAAAGAGAACTCTGTACAAACTTGTGCTACTCGAATCATTCTAAACGAATAGAGGACACATTGACCATAATGTAGCCAAAGGACCTTTATAAGTTTCTCCCTATTATCTTTCTTTTTTCGGTTGAATGTTTCTCCCTATATCTACCGCACCCTTAAAAACCCAATTTTAAAAAGCGTGGTTAAAATGTTATTTCGTGAGCGCAATTCATTTGCAAAATGATGACACGTGAAAATATTTTAAGCTGTAGAATCTCGATACCCCTTGTAAGTTTTCACAAAGCGGAAGCGAGAATGTCGGCTTGAGTAATGCAAACATTGGTGAGAATCCAATGCCCCGAAATGTGAATAACCCGTCATTCTCTCTTTGAAACAAGGGGTCTTCTGGTTTTGCGCACTTAGGTATTCTCTACCTACCCACCTGTGTCGGTTTCGGGTACAGGTACCCTTTTGTTGAAGGTCGTTTACTCCTTCCTTATCGAGACCGGAACTAAGAAGAATGGTTGGGCCAACAAACATCCATCTCATTTGGCCATCGGCCGGGAGTTTCAGATTTAATACCGATATTTTAGCAACAAATCCAATAAATCTAAGTGTAGTCCTTGGTGTATTGATCTTTTTTGGAAAGGGATAAGAAAAAATTCTCAATGGATCGAAGAAGCAGGGAGAAAGTAATGTTATGCATTCGTGATGCCACGTGTCTCTTGTTAAGGTGATATGACCCATAAGATAACTAGGACATTACGATAATGTGATAACTAGATTCTTCAATGCATATAGGATAAGAGTTTTTGATATTTCGTAAGTGCAGCATGAAGCCATCCTAGATTGAGGTGAGGAGTGTCCAAATATGCTTTGGGATCCGCTTGTTTCGCTAAAATTGAATAATTTGGAAGTTTATACCATTTTTTATTTATATATATATTTTTAATTATTTTCTTTTTTTTTTGTTTCTATATATTTCTTTTTATTATTTAATTATTTTTTATTAAATAAAATAGTAATAGAATATATTTATTGGGGGTAGGTATTATATAAATTAAATGGGCCAAGCAGGAATTTTAGGAAAAAGATCTTTTAGATCTCTTTTTTTTTTTTTTTTTTTTTTTACAGTTCCCTAAAATCAAAATATCATAATCTTTTTTCCTATTCCTGTAGATTGTATATACCTTATTTGTCTATTTTTATCTTGCCTAAGTAGATTATCTCGAGTTATACATACATTATCTTGGGCTAAACTAAAAATCAAGAGTCTTGAGCCAATAAAGACTAAAAAGATTGACTCAAGAATAGGAGTAATTAATCGTGACACGTTCACTAAAAAAAATCCTTTTGTAGCGAATCATTTATTAAGAAAAATTAAGAAGCTTAACACAAAGGCGGAAAAAGAAATAATAATAACTTGGTCTCGGGCATCTACCATTATACCTACAATGATCAGCCATACTATTGCTATCCATAATGGAAAGGAACATTTACCTATTTATTTAATAGATCAGATGGTAGGCCATAAATTGGGAAAATTTTCACCTACTATAAATTTCCGTGGACATGGAAAAATGATAATAGATCTTGTCGTTAACGTTAACAACGTGAATAAGTTAATAAATAGATGATTAGTGATCATAGTAAGAGGTGAACCTTATAACAAAGAAGAGAAATAAAAACCCATATGGAGAAGTATATGCCTCGCTTATTCAAAGGGCTGATTATTTAACACCCTTTTTTCTCATAAAGACCAAAAATATTTGTTTACAATTCCAATTTTTTTTTTTACTTAACTTACTTAAGAGAAAAAAAGACTTTTTTTCATTGTACAACGAACAATATTAAAAATAATAATAAGATTACTTTTTTTATTTTTTCTTTTATTGATGAAAACTATTGATAAAAATAATTAGATATAATAGCTTCCCGAATATTCGGTTTGATAACCTGCTACTAATTCTTCCTCTACTTCTGGTAAATTAAAAGGTAATCTCTCACATTCTGCTAGGGAAGAAATTAGAAAAATGAAAAACCCTATAGGTTGACGTCACAAATTCCATCCCCAAAAACCATATTTGGAATGGGCCTCAACTATATCAACTGTACTTGAACTGTTAGATAATCACAGTTGATGATAACATCACTGTTCCCATTGCTATTTCAGAACTGTACGTGAGATTTTCACCTCATACGGTGTAATATAATATTTTTTTCTTTTTTAATTTAAAGAATATTAATATTCTTTAAATAATTTGATATTCGCTCTATTTTCATTTTCTATTAAAAAATCATTTTAAATATGAAAAAATGAATATAAATTAATAGAAAATAGCATATAAGAAAGAACATAAAAAAAGCTAAACTAAACGACATATTATAAGCTTTTCTTATTTAAATCATTTAACAGTTATCGATTCTCCCGAGAGGTCACAATTACCGCGAGCAAACATATTAATGACGAGTAATGCATTTTTGCAACATATATCTATGTCTGCTCACAAAACACGAAGGGTAATTGATCAAATTCATGGACGTAGCTCTCATTTGATACCGGATAAAGCAAATCTTGGTTTTTGTTTCCCTTGTGATGGACCTGGAAGAGGGGGGACATGCCAAGTATCCGCTTGGGATCATGTCTTCTTAGGCCTATTTTGGATGTACAATGCAATTTCAGTATTCATATTTCATTTCAATTGGAAAATGCAGTAAGATGTTTGGGGTAGTATAAGTGATCAAGGAGTGGTAACTCATATCACAGGAGGAAACTTTGCGTAGAGTTCCATCACTATTAATGGGTGGCTCCGCGATTTCTTATGGGCACAGGCATCCCAAGTAATTCAGTCTTATGGTTCTTCATTATCTGCATATGACCTTTTTTTTTCTAGGTGCTCATTTTGTATGGGCTTTTAGTTTAATGTTTCTATTCAGCGGGCGTGGTTATTGGCAAGAACTTATTGAATCCATCGTTTGGGCTCATAATAAATTAAAATTTGCTCCTGCTACTCAGCCTAGAGCCTTGAGCATTGTACAAGGACATGCTATAGGAGTAACCCATTACCTTCTGGGTGGAATTGCCACAACATGGGCGTTCTTCTTCATACTCGTTCCAAGTTCGAAGTACCATTCGTACAAATAAGAATCCCCTTCGTTACATGATTTCTTCTTCATATAGATAGATATAGGATCTATGGGGCAATTACTTAGAAGCACATTTTGTGCAACAACCCTTGCTATCTAATAGAAAAAGGATCCCTTGATCCTGAACCGATCTTACTTGGGATCACAAATCCCAAGTTTGTCTATAAAGAGCAAATCTAATTGTATTAGTGTCTAGAATTGATTTCTTTAGTGTAATACTAATCGATAGGGCTTCATTGGTAACTGCTATAAGATCTCGTACATTGGAACCCATTGTCACATTTTTTTCATGAAATTGGTTGAATTGGTATTAGTCTGGATACAACAAAATAATTCTATTAGATCGAATAAGTACCTTGTGTCAGAATTGAGAAATTCTAGCTTTTTTGGAATATTTATAGCATCTTTTTTATATAAGCCCACCTATTATCTGGATATACCAAGATGGATGTACGGTTTAATGAGGCTACTATGAAATATTTACTCATGGGTGGGGTAAGCTCTTCTATTCTGGTTCATGGTTTCTTTTGGCTATATGGTTCATCCGGGGGAGAGATCGAGCTTCAAGAAATAGTGAATGGTCTTATCAATACACAAACATAAATTATGGATCAACTAAGCCCTCTCGGGGGCTTGCTTAAGAATGTAAATACCATGGAATAAGGTTTGATCCTATTCATGGGGATTCCATAAATATTCCATTCCAAAAATAGAAAGCTCGAAACAATTGGAATTTTTTTGGAGATTGGATGCGGTTACTAATTCATGATATGACACGTACAGAATGAAAACCTCATTCTCGATTTTACGAGAATTTTTATGAAAGCCTTTCATTTGCTTCTCTTTGTTCGAAAATGCAGGTTATGACAATAAATCTAGTTCAATAATTGTGAAACGTTTAGGGTGCGTTTGGTAACGTTTCTGTTTAAAAGTTGTTTTTGGGAACAGAAATAGAAAAAAGTGTTTCTGTTCAAGGGAACAATTTTTGAACAAAAAAACGCGTTTGGTAAACTGTTCCGAAATATAAAAAGAATAGAAACACGTTTGGTAAATTTGTATAATTTTTTTTATTTCTTTTAATTTTTAAATATTTTTATTTTATTTTTCTATTTTCTTTCTTATTTTTCTTATTTATTTTTCCTTTTTTTATTTTTTTTTTTTTCTTCTTTTGGCTGGTCGCCGGCCTCGGCCATAGCCGGTGATCGGCCAACGAGGGCCGGCGGCCTCGCCGGATCTGGGCGAGATCTAGCTCGCCTAGCTAGGCGTAAGGTCGGCCTCGCTGCGCCGGGTGGAGATGCTCGCAAGTGGAGACGCTCGCAGGAGGAGACGCCGACTTAGCGGTGGCCCGGCGACGCCGAGCCTTGCCGGTTGCTGGGCAAGCTCGGCCTCGCCGGATCTGGGCGAGATCAAGCTCGCCCAGCCAGGCGCAAGGTCGGCCTCGCCGCACCGGGTGGAGACGCTCGCAGGTGGAGACGCTCGCAGTGGCTGTCGGCGCCGGAGAGGACGACAGTGGAGAAGCCGAATGGTCTCGAGACAGAGGTGGCTGTCGGCGCCGGAGAGTGGGAGGCGCCGAAGAAGACGACGGGGGAGACGCTCGCAAGAGGAGAGGCTCGCAGGAGAACACGTTTTGTTCCTTTTTTGTTATTCAAATATGTTTCAGAAATAAGAAACATAAATTTTTTGTTTCTTATTTCTGTTCCCTTTTTGTTTCTGGGAACAAAAAAACAAAAAAGGAACAGAAACGCACCCAAATGCGTTTCTGTTCCTTTTTTGTTCCTAGAAACAAAAAAACAGAAAAAGTGTTAAAAAACAGAAAAAAAGAAATGCAAACAAACATGCCCTTAATTACTTGAATGTATCAACAGAATCCTTTAATTTTTTCAGCTAATGATTCTATCCAAAATCAATTTTTTGGGCAAAACAAGAATTTGTATTCTAAATTATCTCGAAGGATTTGCAGTCATTATGGAAATTCCATTTTCCCTAAGATTAGTATCTTTCTTAGAAAGGAAAGAAATAGCAAAATCTCTTAAATTCCTAGCAATTCATTCCATATTTCCAATTTTAGAGGAAAATTTTTCACATTTTGATTATGTGTCGGACATACTAATATCCTATCACATCCATCTAGAAATCTTGGAACCATGCAATACTAGACACGAGATAGATCTTCCAAAGAACAAGGCTTTTTTCGAATAAACCAATTCATTTGGGACCCTGTAGATCCACTCTTTTTCCTATTCAAAGATCAGCCCTTTGTCTCTGTGTTTTCACATCGAGAATTCTTTACAGATGAAGAGATGTCAAAGGGGCTTCTTACTTCCCAAACAGATTCCCCTACATCTATATATAAACACTAGTTTATCAAGAATACGCAAGAAAAGCACTTTGAATTGTTGATTCATCGCCAGAGATGGCTTAGAACCAATAGTTCATTATCTAATGGATTTTTCCATTCCAATACTCCATCCGAGAGTTATCAGTATTTGTGACAAGCCAAGGACCCAAAAGGATCACTAACGAAATACCATATCTAGAAGCCCATTTACTTCGTAATTTAGACAAAAATGGCATTGTGATGCTGGGATCTTGGGTAGAGGCAGGCGATGTTTTAATAGGTAAATTAACTCCCCAGACGGCGAAAGAATCATTGTATGCCCCAGAAGATAGATTATTACGAGCCATACTTGGCATTCGGGTATCCACTTCAAAGGAAACTTGTTTAAAACAACCTATAGGTGGTAGGGGTAGAGTTATTGATGTGAGATAGATCCAGAAAAAAGGGGGTTCGAATTATAATCCAGAAACTATTTGTGTCTATATTTTACAGAAACGTGAAATCAAAGTGGGTGATAAAGTAGCTGGAAGGCATGGAAATAAAGGTATCATTTCCAAAATTTTATCAAGTTACAGGTATCTAACATATTCATACCTAATGATTTTCCACAAAGTGGTGACAAAAGGTTCTCTGAGAAAAGAAGTTCACGACCCGCGAGCCTTCTACCTCCACGCGGCATTGCTCCATCAGGCTTTTGCCCATTGCGAAAAATTCCCCACTACTACCTCTCGTAGGAGTCAGGGCCGTGTCTCAGTCCTAGTGTGGCTAATCATCCTCTCGGACCGACTAGTTCTGGGTTCGAGTCCCGGGCAACCCATTTTATATAGAATATCGAAATTCTATATATCCGCATTATTTTTTTGTAACTCACTTCATTGATATTCATTCAGATTCAAAAAATTCGGATGAATCTCCATAGATAAGATGGGAGTTGGCCATGCCCGAAGTCGTTATCTTAACTGCAAGGAGGGGGATGCTGAAGGCAGGTCTAGTGACTGGAGTGAAGTCTTAAGAAGGTAGCCGTACTGGAAGGTGTGGCTGGATCACCTCCTTTTCAGGGAGAGCTAATGCTTTTTGGGTATTTTGGTTTGACATTGCTCCTTGTAAAGCTTGTTGGAAAACCCGTTGTCGGACTTGATTAATCGCTCTTTACTGCTCAAAATGAATAGTTTCGTTTTTGTAATTTTCTAATTGTTCCAAGGGTTCAGAACAAAGAAATGGAAGAACAAAAGTCGTATGGATTCACAAAAATCCCGTAAGTAGGAACTTAAAAAGAGATATAAAAGTAGATATCCATTCGAAGAACAAGGGGACTAGTTGAAGTAATGAGCCGCCCAACATTGGGAGGCTCGTTATTGGAGCAAATAGCAACAACCATTTCATCCAACATGCATAGTTTTGATTTTCCAATGGATTTACATCTTTCATTAATGGAAATTTTTTGATGTAGTGAGTAATAGCTCTGGTTATTCGCTGTTCAAAAATTATTGTTTAGGCAGTTCATGCCATCCATACATAGTGTTTTGATCTAAGATGTCAATTCTTCCGTGTTTCAGTAGTAGCATATTGTTCCATGGACTCAAGGTCCAAAATAGGGAAGAAAGAGGTGTTTTCACGACTTTACCACTCAGTCAATTCTGTTCCACTTAATCCCTATTTCATGGCCACATATTTTTCCAGGTAAGTAATGGGAAACCTTTCTATGAACACATACTTCACAAGCAATGCATTTATCAAATTCAAAATGGATTTGTCCGCGGAAACGCTCAGATTTAATTAATTTTTCATAAGGATATTGAATAATTATAGGTAAACGATTTGCGTGAGATAAGGTAATCATGTACCTTTGACCAATGTACCTTGCAGCTCGTACTGTTTGTTGACCGTAATTCATGAACCCAGTTACCATAGGGAACATATTGTAAAGATCTATGAATAATTTTATGTTTGTTTCTTTCTCTTGGACGATTCCACCATACATGATGGAGTTGCGAAAACTTCTAGATAGGTACCCTACATTTGAACTGAATTCTTTATGGTTAAAGAATCTCTTTCTAGTTGCTCTAGAAAAATTAGGAGATTCTCTAGAAGAAATACGGGGTTCTACTTCTGGCGGCAACATGCTATGGGGTGGTGGTCCCGCTTATGGGTTCAAATCAATACGTTTTAAGAATAAATATTGGAATATCAATCTCACCAATCTCATAAGTATCATACCAAATCCCATCCATCGAATCACTTTTTCGAAAGACGAGACATCTAAGTCATAGAAGTAAAGAGATATATTCATTGATAAGAAAAAGAAAAAATGTGAACGGTGATTGGATTGATGATAAAATAGAATCCTGGGTCGCGAACAGTGATTCAATTGATGATAAAGAAAGAGAATTCTTGGTTTAGTTATTGGATCTATATGTATTAACATTAGGCATTACAATAAATAATACAATAAATAAAAAGAATAAAGAAGGATGATTTAATATATATGTAAGCAGTTAAGGACCGCTTGTATTTGTACACAAAATTCCTAATTCCAATTGAAATCTACAATGATTCGGTAGATAAGATTTTTCTTTTCTTAAAACCGAAAAAGACGTCCCTTCCGATTGAGCATTCCCAAAAAATATTCCCTTTTTTAGTTATTTTTTACGATGAGTTTCATATTCATGTGTATATAAGCCTTCTACTATTATTACATGTTACATGAGAATAAAAAGAAAAAAAAGAAATGGCAAGATAACTTGGATATATCAATGGAGAAAATAAGGATTTTGAAAACAAGATAGAGATTCTATAAAATGACACTGTAGACCAATTGAAAGGGATGTAGAACAGCTTGGTAGTGCGTTTGTTTTGGGTACAAAATGTCACGGGTTCAAATCCTGTCATCCCTACCTATTACTTCTTGTCTCAAGAAAGATATTGATATTTTGAATGATTTAAATAAAAAACGCTTATAATACGTCATTTAGTTTAGCTTTGATGGCTGTTAAAATGAGGTCTACCTGTCTAGGACTCGATCTTGGTACCAGTCCATAACGATCAAAGTCGAATCGTGAGCCTATTAATGAAGCAAATTCAATGAAGCAACAACTGGTACCATAAAGAAGCAGCCATAAACTAGAGAGCCTTGACCAATTTGAAAGATCATTTAATGTAGTTGAAATAACTAAATTTTGGGTTGTTTGAGCAAGTAAGGGAAATTCTATGGAATTCATAACCATCTCAATGTTATTTTTTTTTTTAACTTTTTTTATTGTCTGAATATTTTGGAACTAAGACCATTCCAATGCTCCTTTTCGCCCTGCATAAACTAAACCAACAATTAGGATAAGCACGAAAATTAATGCTTCTATAAATACGGATACCCCCAATACATTGAAACTCATTGCCCATGGATAAAGAAAAACCGTTTCAACATCAAAAACAACAAAAACTAGAGCAAACATATAATAACGGATTCGAAATTGTAACCAAGCATCGCCCATTGGTTTTATACCTGATTCATAACTCGAAAGTTTCTTTGGCCCTTTGCTAATCGGGTACCGAGGACTTAGAGACTCTCTTGAGTCTCTATAGAAAGTATCTTCAGCCCTTTCCACAACCACTAATTCGATTTTCTGTGGGGCTATCCAATCTAATTCAAGACCCGGTAATTAAACACTACATTAGTAGTGGAAGGGAATCAATAAATCTTTATATGAGCCCTTCCACCACTCATTTGTCCTTGAATCCTAGACACAAGGATTTAGAGCACTTTAGCTTTCGAGAGCCAAACTTCCAGATGTTTCGAACCAAGCAAGCAAGTCTCAAGAGTCCTTTTGCTTTGTTTGCTTCTGCTAGGGAAAAATTCAACAAGTTATATCAACAAAACGAAATAAGAGATTTCCAGTTTTTTCTTGATTAGGCGACACCCAGATTTGAACTGGGGAAAAAGGATTTGCAGTCTCCCACTGGCTCCAAGTACCGTCCATGTACGATGCATACTAGATCTGACCAATTGTCCATCCTACCTCCTCTACGTTCTTGACAGCCCATCTTTATCTCAATAGAGTCTTTCAGTGGCATGTTTCGGTCCTCTTCCCCATTACTTAGAAAAAGTGAGCCATCGGTTCAGGTACAAGATACTATCATTACTACCTGGACAATTAGACATCCAACCTGTAATCGAACGACCCAATTGCAAGAGTGGATTAATAAATTTCTATTGACAAATTATTTCAATCGATATAATCAATTATTTAGAAATTTTTTTATTTATTCATTTTTTTAAGAGAAAAATGCTTTAAGGTTCATTTGTTTCACAGAAAATGAATAATTTAAAAAATATTATCTTAAAATAATTTGGAAAAAATCTAATAAAAATGCACATAGGATGAGTCATCAAAACAAGTAACGCTTATAGTGGATGTAAAAATAAATGAACAAAAAAATTCTCGTTCTTCATGAAGATATTTAAATATAAATTATTATTGATGATTAAAATATTTCTATTAATCAATTATTTTAAGTAGTAAAAGTAATTATTTATTATTATTTTAAAATTATTTATGTTTCGCAAAATGGAGGCACCTATGATGACGGCATTATGGGATGCGAATGAGGAGGTTCACGTGGATAAAGTTAAAAGGGGGACGAGACACGAGACGTGATCTGTCAAACAGCAATTGAAGGAGACAAAAACAGCAGCCAATGTCACAAACGTGAACATCAGTCTCCGACTTAAATGAACTGCAAGCTCTTCTTCCCTGCCCTTTTTTGGCGAGACATGCACAGTCGCCCTCCTTTTTTCAAACTACTTCAATCTACGTGTGTGATCTATTTTATGATCCAATGCACGTGCGTTCATGTTTTCTTAAGAGAGATAGCGATAGTGCCAATCTTTCCAGGGATACTTGAAGACTCATAAAACGCCTTGCCGCCACATGAACTGATTAAGTTTAGGGTTTTGGTTTGTACAAATAGCTTCGGCCTAGAATATTTTATATACGGTTGGTGGGATTCAAATGAATGTCATATAATTTCTAAAGTGGAAATTCCCTAACTCAATTAACCATGCATCTATATAAGGTTATATTTCGCTGAAGAATGCTAACGAAATACCTTTCGAAATATGGAACGATGAGCGAATCAACAAATATGCAAAGGGTCATTTTGTTGATTTTTAGACAGGAAATTCAAACAACAAGAACATTAATAATATCGAGATTGAAAACGATCATATCGAGCCATGTAATGATGCTAAAATGTAAAGACGAATAGCTAGATAAAATTGAATGATTAGTGTTCTTTGATTGATTGGCATCTCTTTTTGTTAGCTACGATTCAAGTATTTATACCCATGATCGAATATTAACAATAGTTACAAAGTAAACATAAGCATTCTACATGGCTACTTTAATTTAATGAATCCTATTTAGATATGGTTACACAATAATAAATCGATTCCACAATTTCTCACAAAGTAAACATAAGCATTCTACATGGCTACTTTAATTCAACGGTTGTCCCTCCTTCTCTTCTTGACAACCGCTACTAACGATTGCTCACGAATTTCTCGACTCCACTACTTAACGGTTATGTTGAATTTTTCTTTCGTGAATGTTTCTCCAACAATTGCACCTGAGGTTATCAAACTCCAACACCTGGATGGATACTTCATCCTTACTATGTCGACAATTATGTCATCCGGGGCCTTTTGTCACTTGAGTCGGCCTTCCTTCATCCACATTCTACTTCCTAGACTTGGCTATTTTCACTTATATCCTGTTGGTTAAAACCAGCATTTTTGTCTACTAACGGAATTGCTGACTAAGAGCTTTCGACACTTAGTCAATTCTCCTCTATCGCACCTTGCTCGGTCTCTTCCACTCCAAGTCGACGGTCAAAGACCTAGGCACCGGTTATAATGACAAGCATCTATTTGGAGCAGCTAGGAGGTTAACTATTTACCTGTTGCTTCGTCAAATGCTGCAGCGTCTGAGTCGGTGGTGATGACTAAACCTTTCAGTTTGAACCTTATTTGGCCGTTGGACTTCTTCAGAGCGCATGGTGGGAATGAAGCCCATGGCCGGTCCAGGTGGAAAGAGAGGTCTTTTTCAAGCGAAGTAGATTTTACTATGTATATACAGATTATCATGCATAGCCGGCCGGTCAGGATCAACCTAACCTTGCAAAAAAACATATTTTGCTATTTAGTTTTCTGGTTCAACCTTGACCTTCTACGGAAATAATATATAAGTGAAGCTTGGTCGGATTTAATCATTCCACAATCGAATTTCATATCTGGAAACCAAAAATTGCAAAAATATCTATTTTGCTTGCCACGTTGGACGGCCTAGATCCACGTCAGGGATTTTCGATCAACATTGGCTGAAAGGACTATGTTAGCAAATCGTCAAAAGATTTAAGACTAAATTAAAAGTTATATGACCGAGCTGACAGCCGTATAATAGCTTTAAGACATTCTTGGTAATTTGCCCTATTGATAGCATTTCTTATTATGAAAAAGCAATGGCACCTCGCGTCCTTGAACTGATATTTCTTTTGATTCTGCATTTTTTAAAAATGAATATCAAGAAAAACAAGAAATTTTTAGAAAATAGGAAAGATCAAGCTATTAGAGCATGACTTCGTAAGTGGCCAAGTTTAAAGTTTAGAATTGAATTAGCCGTTGTGCAATATGTTTAAGATAGTCTTGGTAATTTGCCCTGTTGATAGCTTTTCTTATGACGAAAAAGAAATGACACCTTGTGTCCTTAAACTGATATTTCTTTTGATTATGCATAATTGTTGGAAAGGAATATCACCAAAAACATGAAATTTTTAGGGAATAGGAAAGACGAAGCTATTAGAGCGTGTCTTCGTGCGTGTCTTCGTGCGTGGTAAAACTATATTCTTGGCACGTTGGTTGATTAAATACGTTAACATTTTGGATCACTTAGTTTATATCATAATTCTTGGTATTTTGACGACTTGAGCGCAAAGCCGAAAGTCTATCCTCCCTTGAAGCTTTCTGCAAGTGTTTCTTCTTCGTGAAGTTAACATATATCGTACGCTTGGATGAAGATTCCTTTTTCTCCTCGTTCTTCTTCTGTGCGTTCTTCTTAAGCATCTTCGAACGCCATCGATTTAATGTTACATCCAGTTTCAAATTATCATATAATTGAATGGTCGTATGAAATGCTTTTCAATCAGAAATTAGTTTTCTCTTCCCTTGTATAGATTATAGTATCTTCAGAATCTTCGTGGTGATTATCGCACTAAGCAACCACACCGAAATGCTTGCTAATGGTGATTATTGCACTAAGCTCTAGAGAGGGTTAGGAAACGAGTCTTATTCCATTGTTTCAAGTATTTGATGATATAATCGAGCAGGAACCTCAAATTACAATCGTCAATCTCTTATTGATCTAATTATAAGGATTCCATTTCCTTTAATGTGCCTCGGAACATTCTACAATGTGCAAGAAAATTCTAAAGCTCCAGAAGTTTTCAAACGCCCTAAAGTCATCTCGTCAATCTCCTCAGCTAATTGGGTCGTGAGTCCTTCACATCTGTAGTTGTACAAACTAGGGATGTCAGAATTGAATTGAAATCGGAATTGATCCTACCTAAATCAAATTTTCGTAAATTTTTTGTTTGGTTCAGATAATTGACCGAACCGAATTGAAAATCATTCATTTTTTTTAATATTGTAATTTACACAATATCTCATTTTTCACTAAATCCCTTTTTAATATTTCAAAAGAGAAAACCGGAAAACGAATCAAACTGAGTATTCAGTTCGAAGCACATGCACACCCAAACACTTGGGTTGGGATTGGGTTTCGCGAAAATTCAAACTAAACCGTTGACCCAGCTAGTACAAATTGTATATCGAGTCTAGATTGGCTTTTGCTTTTATTTACGTTTTGCTTAACGATAAGTCTGTGTCGCGTCGCTGGAAAGGAGAGGGGTCGGTAGGGAGGCGATTAGGACTTTATGGTGCAATGAGCAGAGGACGAATCTCCATTCAAATGGAGTTTTTAATTGGAGTATAGTTGGATCTTGGATCTACCAAAGACGAGGACTGATCCGACAGATCTCAGTTCCGGGTTCGTATTTCCCACTCGATAATATAAACAAGGCATTAGGTGGCATAAGGACAAGTACATAAGGTCGAGGATGACATATGACTGATGGTCCGACCACGTTGAACCACTAGTCAACGGTTCCTAAACAGATCACCGAAACAATGGCAAGCACAATGACGCTTGAACCCTCCGTGACCAAAGTTACATGGTTTGGGCATTCAAATAATAGAGAAAAAATCACGCAAACAGAAAAAAAAAACACAAATTATATTGACCACGACACATTTATTTTAATTTTTTTGTGACATCAAAATTCTTAAATTTACACTTGTATCACGCGTATACCCTTCGTCAAGGAGCATGATTAAAAATTTGCCTACATAGACAAATGCCAAATGGTATTGATAGGATGTAAGTATAAAACAATGTTGTTTTTGTTGGAAAATCTTTTGACAAAACCTTAAAATAAGGTAAATGTGTCATAGGGATATATCATATGAAAAAGTTTAGTATAAATATATCACAATGAATATAATTTAGGGTTTTGGTGGTTTTTCCCTCAAAAAATATGCGCGCGCATCTATACAAATGAATACTTGCAATATTTATTAAATATGTTTAATAGGGAATATTTCGATTTTGAATGCGTTGATTAGATATAATACAAGAAAAATAGCATATGAGAAATTCAAAAACTTATTTTAAATATTTCTCACATAATATATATGAGAATAATTAGCGAATCGGTTATAAACTTATTGTACAAATATTATTTCAGTCATAAATTTTTTAATTTTTCTAATGTAGTGTTAAACCTCCATGTAGAGTTCTAATCTAGTCCTTCCCTAGAAATTTGCTAATGTTGAGTCAAGTCATCGTCAGCCGTTTATGTAGCATGCTGATGTGAATGACCTACAACGTCTCACATGAATCACCATGCCAGCAATTTCCAACACCATTTGGCTAGGAGGACTAGATTGGAACTTTGCACAAATGTTAAGGACTAGACTGTTAGAATTTAATTAGGTCTGATTTGGTAACTGGGATGGACACTTGCAAGGGGAGGGCAGAGAAAAATGGTATTTTTCCCCCCTCTACGGGCGGTGGACGCGATCAAATTACTGATTTGGTCGTGAAGAGAGGGGGCATGACGGTCTGTTCACAACAAAGAACGCCATGTGACTTGGTCAACTCTCTCTCTCTCTCCTGGCACAATCTGGACTCCTTTTCGTGTCGACGGGAATAGGGGAAGACCGCTCTACCTGCTTTCAATTACATCAGAAGGAACCACAGTCCATTTATTACACAGGAAAGACACGTCCCTAAGATTCCACTTCCAATTCAATTCAACTCACCTACTCCTACCATCACTGAAACATTGCATTGCAACATAGAGAGAGAGAGAGAGAGAGAGAGAGAGAGAGAGATGGAGGAGAGTGGAGGAACACCCGCACACGCTCCGTTGCATCCGTGGGTTCTTGTTCAAGAAGCTGTGAAGGCCATACTCAGGTGCTTAGGTCTAGAAACAACACATGATCATCCTGATGTTCCTCCACTAAAGCCACAAGATACTTCTCCTCCTCCTTCCACCGTAGAAGCTGATGATCCGCCATCATCCACTGCAGCCGCACTGGATCCACCATCGAAACCGTCGGACCCCGTCGGAGATGATGATCCGCCAACTACAGCAGAAGTGGTCTCTCTCTCTCTCTCTCTCTCTCTCTCTCTCTCTCTCTCTCTCTCTCTCTCTCTCTCACTATCATAAATATGTCGTTGGCATCATCAGGCTCGTGAACCGATTTCGAGTTACCACTACTTGATTTTTAATGAGTAAATAGTCCACCAGTTAATAATGGTCTTAGGTTATCGCGTCCTCAACTACAGTCTACAGTCAACTATGTCCACTGATCATATACTTCATAGCCAACGAAAATAAAACCTTTAATCCAACATCGCATGGTGCATTTCCACTCCGTTCATACGAGTTTCGATAATTAAAAGTCAAGCATTTTTTAGCATTTGCAATTTGATATCATTTTATAAGCTTCTTTCCCCCTCTGACCACCCAGCAAAAGCCAACTTCATGTTTGGCAGAGAAACTTACTCAAGTAACCCTTTTCTCTCGAAGATGATTCGAGAAAACCGGTCTTTACAATGCTAAACCTAAACTGTTCAGTACCGTATTGCCTAGTAGTTGGTTTTGGAATGCTCGCGCGCCACTTGTCGAGCCAAAAACCAAATGATGGCGACCGGGCTATATGTAGTTGGTTCTGTAACTTCTTCATTGCAAACACAGCTTCGCTTATCATAAGCCTTGATGAGGATCGCTTTTGCACGCAGGGCGACAGTCCGGACACATTTTCACAATCCGCGGTTTCCAGGCCACCGATAAACACGGGATCGGGTGCTCAAACTAATTAAACTCCATCCACAGTGGGTGAATAAGCTCCTTTTTAGCGGTTTTTTTTTCGGAGTCATCTGTTTTTCTATCTGTTGAATCAAAATCCAACTGCCAATGCTTAATTTATTGCTTCGCTTGTGTGTTATGTGTGTGCATGACCAGATAGTTACCGACCCTGTCGAGATGCTTCCACTCTGCAGAACATCACTTTGTTGGAACGTGATTTGTATTGATAATTATGAGTTTCTTAATGTGAATTTGATGCTATAGCTTCTTTCTTTACCCGGTCATGTAGATACTTTGAATTTTCGACCTCGGCGATGAGATTGTGAGCAAAATTCCTGGATTTCGTCTTGCCGAATTAGGCGGTTGGAGCTAACTTTGTTGCCCCATCCTACTCCACCCATTTCCAGTTAATTCATATTATAAATATAGACTAGATATACATCGCATGTCAATGTCGGTTGGGTATTTGGATGCGGGATGATTTTTTTAGGCCTACCCATTTGTATTTTGGGCCTGAGCGGCCTTAAAATTCCAACGACCCATCTAGTCAGCTCCGTTTCTATTTTTCTTTCGATTGGGCCAGCCCGTGGGTCTTCATTATGCGGCCCGATAACTCTCTCTTCATTATGCGGCCCAATAACTCTCTCTCTCTCTCTCTCTCTCTCTCTCTCTCTCTCTCTCTCTCTCTCTGTCTGAGTTCTGGACCTAAAACTATAAATTTTAACCCCATCGACCTATGACTTATATGGACTAAAAGACTCAAGAGGTGCCATCTCGCCTAAATCTTTCAATGGTTGGATGAACCTAGAAATTGAATCGATAACTGAGTCATATGCTGGTATTTTTTCAAATTGGCAAACCTAGGTTAGGGAAGTTACCAAATTAGTTCCTCAAGTTCCATCCATGGAACGAATTTTAGGTGACCCTAATGATAATTGGATAGGTCTGTGTATATAATCTTGTGAGTCGGCCGTCAGAGATAATAAGCGTGAGATAACTTGGTAACAAGTTTGGGATCGTGATAATAATACAATGATGTCGTCTTCTTTTGTTGTAGTAGGAAGCAATGCTTGGAAATAGCTGATCCTAATAGTAAGTATTGATTAAGCTAACTCTTGATCACCATTGATTGACACTTACCTAATCCTACTTAGCGTAGGAAATTAGGAATCACTAAAGCACATTGCATTCAACTGTTGCGATCAAGACAATTTCCCATTATGATGGACTGCCTCATTCATCGAACTTTGGCAACTTTTCCCTTTTTGGCGGCACTCCTTTTCTTCTTCTTAGGGCACTTAACCAAGTATAGGATCTCATCAACTGAAGGACAGCAATGGCCTGGTGGAGCAAAGCCTGAGGATCCACATATTGGCGACATTGATGTCACAGCGGTCGATGGTCACTTCAGAAGGACGCGTGATATCGACGAAGCTCTGTTCTATGATGTGTTCGTCTGTTACTTTTGAAAGGGAGTCGAGTTCAAATACCTAATCGACCTATGCATGACGTCGAAAGAGGAGATAAGGAGGTGCCGAATGGCGACCTACCAGATCATGTCCTTTCAAGTGCTTTTGTAATTTCTCTTTTGGACAATGGCAGGGATTAGGATCCCGGTGGGAAAGGGAGAAGCCATCTCTCTGTCGGTCTCAATTTCAAATAGGTTTCTCTAGAAAAGACTTTCTTCTCGAGTACACGCATGTATCTAAGCCGCTACGATCTTTCCAAATCTTGCGAATTACGTTTTTCAGAGTTCTCTGGTTATATCATTTAATTCCCACATGAAAGTCGCTCGACGCACTACAGTCATGTGGGACCACGTTCAGTTTGTTCTTATTGCCTTCCTGCAGTGACGACAAAATTGCAACGCGAACACAATTAAATTCTAGCGCTTTCTACGTTATAGGAAGCAGATAAGTATACAAATTTACCAATGGCGATGACAGATTATGTTGATCCTTCGCCCTCCAAGTCCCACGTCGATCATTTACTTTTGACAGAACAATGTTTTTCTGTACGCAGGAAATATCTTTCATTATGGATGCAATAATTCATGAGCTTTCGAAATGAATATTTCTGGGTCCTGGAGAATCTGCCAATAGTTCCTCCAGGACCCTGTGAAGATTGCGAGAATCCATCTTTATCTTCCGTGTCTCGTACTTACACACACACACACTTATTGAACGCCGTGTGTTCCGTCTCCTTTTTCATGGCTAATCAATCTGCTTTGATACTTGCTCAAAAAAAAAAAAAAAAAATCTGCTTTGATACACTATTTTACATTTTCCAATCCACTAATTAACCCACCTTTTGACCGGGATTGAATTATCTTCTTCAGCCTGTCGTCTGCGCTTCCTCAAACCTACATTTTAAAGAGAACAACCAATACATGGACCCAAATAGCTGGTGCAGGAAAAATTTACTCGGCTTCTGGTTTTATAGAAGTAGATAATCTCAAACCTTAACCTCATATATCCTTCTTCTCGAGCGAAACCGAAAAGCAAGTTAATGAGCCGGATCATTTAGAAGAGCCACCGCTCTACCTGGTCGCGTGAAACTGGCATGCATCCTGGCTGCCGGGACCCTTTCACCCCCTAAGGTCAGACACAACGCAAATAGGTTTCGTTACTTGGAAAAAATCGTTAGAATTGAAGGGTTCGCGTCCGTACACGAGTTAATATAATTTAATGTCCGGAACAACGACCATGATGGAAGACCTTCATCGAGGGCCCTACTCTTGGCATAAACTAAGCAGCACTGAATAGAATAATCAACATAGGATCTTGTGGATCCCGATGGCCGATGAACTTAGAAGTCGGACGATGCTGCTCTTGGATTCTGATTTAATTAAAAAAAAAAAAAAGATCACAAGGGGCTTATGGATGATGTGGGTGCATGTCATCCAAGCTTAGTGAAGTACACAATGTACTTCAGAAGCTCCTTGTTTCTTGTACTACTAATATCTCTTGAACACACACACACACACACACACACAAAAGATATAAGATGAGCGCTTGCTTTGATACCTCCTCAAGTTGAAGCTTCTCTTCTTCCCAAAACCCTTCTTTTAAATCCCATGAAATATTCATCGAAGGATTCACCGGAATTGTTTAGCTACTTGAATCGGATTCAGGTAGTCCTCTTTTAACTCATCATTCTCTACTTGGCTCGCCAATGGGGTCTCTTGCTTTCTGTCGAAAAATTACAAAAAACCGTCCTCATCAACTTTCTTTCCACCGAAAGTTTGCATTTTCCGGTCTTGAAAATCGACACTTTGTACCGTGAAATTTCAGAAAACGCACACCTTGCACCTTAGAGTCCATGAAATTATAGAAATTAGAGGGTCTAAAGTGCATCTATATTTTGAACCGACACTTTACCAAATGCAAGATGTCAGTAGATGTCTCAATTTTCATGATTTTGAGAGACTTTCACCTAGTGTCGAATTTCTTTCATCATCGAAGGGAACCTTGCTACGAAACTAGATGGCTTGCCCACTGTCTTTGCTATTTATCTATTGTAGGGTTTCTTCTTTCGGCAAATATTGATTATCATTGATTTAAAAACGAATAGAATGGAGTAGCAAATGTGCTTTGGTTTGCCGTGGGGTGAACTAGCCTATGCACCAATATGCTTTTCAAATTAAATGATGAAATAGCAAAAAAAAAAAAAAGCATTTCGTTTATCCATTTCAGCACGCGTGTCATGCTTGTACGTTCCGGTAATTATTGAGGTTGTCGCTATGACTTAGGCTGAGGGTACTACAAAAGCCAACCGCATTCAAGAATTGCAATGACAAATCCTGTCAATTATTAAACAACAGCTGAGCTGCTTTGTCCTTTCAAAGGAGCATTGCATTATTACCTGTCTCGATTATTTCAAAAGGTTTTCTGTTCCCCCCTTTTTTCCGTGCAAAATGAATTATTCTTCTTTTAATAAAAAGGCCTCTCGTTGAGTTTTAATTGATTAGTTGGATGTGATCTTATTATGATAAACATTTGATAAGTCAATGTGAAAGTATACGAGTCTCAGTGTCTCATTTGTTGCGATATTTAGTCAGAGTCATTTTATTAACAATGTTTGTTAGCGAGAGAATTTTTCCTTGAAGTTGAAAAATTCAAAGAATATATATTCTTTTTTCCAAAATTTTTGAATTATTGTTCCGGGACAATAATTAAGTGACTAATCAAGAAAACATCAAAGTCTGCAATGCTTAACTGTTTTTTCAGTAAAGTTTACACAATATGCTATAATCAATGCTAGGTGGCATTTGTAAAATATATTTATATGTCCGCAACATTTGAGGGATTTTTTTTTTTTTTGTCACTTGTGATGATTGATGAGTGCAATGATGAGAGGAGTCTCTTGAAAGAAACAAAACAATTTGCTCTTAGAGAAAGACCGAAATCTAGGCTAACAAATATCGATATAAACAAATCACGAAAAGTATGATTAAAATATGGATGGAAGAAAAGAAAATCAAGTTATTGCAAAATTTAAACCTTACGACTTTTCAAAAGTAGTGATTTACTATAAAAAAAAATAGTAAAATGTAAGATCTGCGCATAGCATGCATCTGCTACTTTTATTTATTATACAATTTAGGAAAGTGGTTTTGTTAACAAACATCAGTTGTTTTTTGGGACCACTAAAATAATCTAAAGAAACGATTATTTCCTCCTCTTTTTTTTTTTTTTTGTTTTGAATAATTATGTTTTGTTTTTATTAATTAATTTATTTGAATAATCACCAAATAGAAGAACGCTGCAAAGAACACGATGTGGCCTTTTATCACAGACTGAGGCCAATGCAAAAGTTAGTAATGTGACCTCCAACGATTCACCTAATACAGTCTTACGCCAGTAATTACGTGATGTTTTATGTTAATACGTCGAGTGCTAAATTGTCAATTACCTATAAAGAAGATGGACAGAACCATACTTCTTGGGCAACGGTAATTTCCTTCAATTTCGTAATTATATGAAATCACGTAAAACGATGGGCGATGCAAAAGAACGAGAGCACTATTGAATCTCGATTCAATCAAACGGGATAAATAATCCAGACGCTCTCGCCTCGCATGAGATAATCCACTAACATATAATATGCTCAATACATGATTCAATTATTACTTAGCCTATGTCTCCGACATGACTAATCATACGAGAGGCGAGGCAGAGCCTAGCCACTTTAAGGCCTCCGCTGAGTGCTAGGGTCACTGGTCACCATCACCTTTGGCGAGAGGAGAATAAGTTTGAATAAAAAAAAGTTAAGAAGAGACTTAATTGCACTAAAAAGGGGGGAAAATGAATGAACCGAACCGCACAAATAACAACCGTTAAAAGTTAAATATGTAATCAAACCCCAAAAAATTATTTGGCTTGTTAATGGAAAGAAAGAGGGTCTTTTAACCCCTAAAAATTATAATTGTGTTTTGAAATATGTATTTGATGCATGTGTTGAATCACTTAGTATGTTTTAAGAATTCTTTAATACACTTCAAGAGTGGTGGGTATGCCACCAACGCATGGAACTAAAAAGTTGATCATTTTGACAATTGCAACTTGAGTACCATGATATACGAGTTTGGATGGAGTGATTAATAGGGATATATATAGAATGAGGAAGCCGAACTTCCGAAATTGAGGAAAAAGATCAATGGAATCAACAATTTAAATTCCTTTAAACAACGTTTTTCTCGGATTGCAAAGTCACGGCAGAAAACGCGTTGCCACAATTTTCTTGTGTGCCGACATGAATGATCTTCTTGAATTGTTCATTCCTTCAACGTTTGATCTCTCCTTGGCCTTTGTTCATGGGTTTCATAGAATCCCTAATTAACTCACAGTAACAAAAATGAAGGGAAAAAAGAGAGGGAATGTTAAGTCTACCAGTCTAAAATTTAAAAAACAAAGACGAAAGACAAGAGAGGAGTACAAATACATTAGTCGATTCTTCGAATGTCTTTCCCTACAAGTGTCAAGTGATACAAAACTCTGAAACTCAGTTTTGTTTCTGGTTATCTTGTTCTAAGTCAATACTAAGAGGGAGACTTCAAATGAAAATCTCTAACAAAGGCCTCAGACCTATCAATGATTGCCCTGGGAATGGTTGCTCGATCCTTATACGAACATGTCACGATAGATGGAGAATTGCTCACTTGGAATTTTGTCACTTAAAGGATCCAAAGGGGGAAAAGTATGCTTTAATCAATTAACGTGATGGCTACATTTAATATTCGCATCAAAGTGGCATATTCTCAAAGAGACTCGCTTGTATTTTCTTTCCTAAATTAAAGCCACTACAAGAGACCTAAAATCTTTCACTTAGGTACTTGTCTATTTCCTAATGACATGACTAACGATTTTTTAGGAAAATTATACTAAGGATCCCGAACAATTGGACTAATGTGCAAGTGTATCCTAAATGTTTGAAAGAGTGTAATCAAGTCCTGATCACTTTAAAATAAGTATATTCAAGTCATTTTGGCAGTTGCTCAGCCAATTTTGCAAATGTAACCCATTAAAAATTCGATGTAGCTCTTTAAATTTTTGCTGCATTAACATGACACCACATAGATAAAGTTGAAATCTATATATATAAAAGAAAAATTTAAAAACTGAAAGAATTGGAAAAAGAAAAAACCAAATAAGGGGAAAAAATCAAAAAGAAAATAATTTTTAAAAAAGTCGGGGGTAGAGAAAGAGGGCCCCGTGAGGGCGGGCTTTGAAGTTGCCGGTACGCGACCACCGGCGGCAGTGCGCCACTCCTCCCAATCTTCAACCACTCCACCTCTCTCTCTCTCTCTCTCTCTCTGGGGTAGCTGGCTTTTCTTTTTTCTTTTTTGCCCTTTTTGGACTTATTTTGTACCACATCGGTGCCATCTTTAGCGTCCCATCAATTATATGTTAAAATAAAAATAAAAATATAAAGCAGGCATGCCGTGTCAGCGAATTGAATGAACAATTGCATCCGATTCATAATATTTATAACTTAATTTCACTTTTTTAAACCTTAGAATTAAAAAACGTTTCGTTCTGTTCGGGTAATTTTCCCTAATCATTGCATTCGAGACTTGGAGTAAGTATTTAGTCATTTAATGTATGCATCCCACTTACCTCAACTTTCATTTAGAATCTATCATTTATACTATATATAAAGTTGACTTTCAAATTTTGTATCCTCTTTTTGAATGATCAAAATGCCATCATTTTCCAATTTTCAACATAACAAAAACATAGAGCCAATTGGATATCGTTAATGAAATTTCGATATCTCCAAAAAGTATCTAATAATTCTTTTACTATTATGTAGTATATACCTTGTATTCGAAATCGATATTCTTATTTTCTTACTTTAAACTGCCAACATGCATTTGCAGTTTGGCATGCGCAGGGTGAATAGCTTGATATTGTTTCTTCTAATATCAATTCCAATTTCTCTTTTGATTATCGTGGCAATAGATTGAATTGAAATTACATTGGGATTAGAAGGAAAGAGAAGGATGACCTCCACCCTAAAATCAACCCTATGACTTTTGTCTGTTTGATGTTGGAAACATCACAACATATATATATATATATATATATATATATATATATATATAGTCGATCTTGGTGGCGACACAGAAAGATAGAGCCTTGCGTTTTCCTCATCATCACATATTATCTTCTCTCTGGCTTTGAGGGGTCAACTTGATTTTACATGCTATCAATGTTATCCTTCACCTAATGCATTAGGACCAACAATTGCCGGGTTAAATGAGGGATCGGTAGACAAGTACGATTGAGGGTTCATCACTTTTGGTTAGCCGCTTAAAAAAATTGGAGTCATTACATTCCAAGAATCACATCACTACCCACTAATCATTATCATCCAAACCGTATGTTATTGTTGGTTTTTTTTTTAATTAATTCAAGAAAATGGACGTGAAACCCTGATTATATAAAAACCCGTAAAAGTATCTTGCAAGTTCAATGAACCGGCAAAATTTAGACCTTTGGCTCTCAAGTGACTTGGGTGGAGAGTAATTTGCCGTTATGATCCATGGATTGTAATCATATCATAATAAAGTTCACAGCAACTTATAACAGAATATCTAAATATGTTTGAAGTGATCTGTTATTTGGATTCTTACTCATTTTGGTTTTACGGCTCTTACGATTTGAACTTTATTTAATTTGGAAACACTTGAAACATTCTAAAAGATACAAATAGTGCTATATACCCATAAATGTATATGATAGTTCATAATACATATTTTTATTTTAAAATTTTTCTAATTGTTATCTTGTTTAAGGGAAACTCCTTTTTAAAAATATAGATGAACACACCATTGAAAAAATTTATGGTGTGGTGTCCATGTGATTGTCACAATTTGAATTTATTAGGAGATACTCCGTTTAGCTCTCTAAACTTCAAAAGGGGCATGTCACCTCCTAACTTTTTAGGTCCGGCAGCTTTACATCCTAAAATTATAAAAAAATTAAGATGCCACTATGATGAACAACTAAGCAAGGGTTTACATCTGATGATGCGAAGACCCTTATTCATATACGCAATCGTTCCAACTTTTTAAAAAAATTGTATTTATTCTGCAAACTTCTGTTTTGCATTTCAGGAATATTGTTACAATAGAATAGTTCGACAAGATTATTCAGCCAATCGGACCTTAGCCAATCGTTCTGGCAGTCAATCGCACGAAGTTGAAGTGGCCAAGAGTCCGTACTTCCATTGATGCTTGCGCAGAAATTTAGAAAAGAAAAAGGTTGAATTGGTGCAATTGGCAAAGAAGAGCTCCATTTGGTGCTCCACTTGAGCGATCATGGTGCCCCCATTACACGAAAGATGAACTCAGCTATTGGTGACTTGGCCATTGGCTGCAACTATGCCCGTCGTTGTCATGAGTTCTACCTGCCACTGCTGAAAATAACAAGGCCAGAATAGTGCTCCAGTAGAAGACTGCCCTAGTGATCAGTGCAGCACCATCTTGCTCCTGGAACACTATCGCTGCTCGTATGAAGAAGAAATGGTTGCATGGCCTCCTCGTTTCCCCATTCTCTCTAATACTTAAAAAAACCTTAGTGACCGCGACCTAATTTTAGGAGATAAAGACGAAGTTTATGCAAAAGAGATTTCGAAAAGTGAGCCATTTTACCATTTCTTCATGTCCGGCATCACAAATATTCAATGTCCATTCTTGCTCGGTTGGCTTTGCAAGCAAATCAATAATGTCATTCATTCTTCATATGGGCTTTGCATGACAGTGTCGTATCGTTATTGAGTGCAGCTTATTCATGAATATCGTCATTTATTACATAAATCTTACCATCCTCTCACTTTATGGTTTAGGCTTCCAATTAAAATTGATCATGCAAAGCAAGGAGGATCGATTGGATTGAGCGAACATCACAAATATTCAATGCCCATTCTTGCTCGGTTGGCTTTGCAAGCAAATCAATAATGTCATTCATTCTTCATATGGGCTTTGCATGACAGTGTCGTATCGTTATTGAGTGCAGCTTATTCATGAATATCGTCATTTATTACATAAATCTTACCATCCTCTCACTTTATGGTTTAGGCTTCCAATTAAAATTGATCATGCAAAGTAAAGAGGATCGATTGGATTGAGCGAACATCGGTTGAGGGAGTATCTGAGCAAAGGGACGGCCTCCATCGGGTAGAAAGATCTTTCCCATCTACTTAAGTGGGGATCCTCCACTTCTTGAAATGAAAGAAAAGGAAGTGAGAAAATCAAGACATGCTATTTTGGGTCATTATTGGGAAGAACTAGTGCATCCTTCGCAGAGAAAATACGTTTACTGTAGATAGTGGGGAAATTTTGAACCATTTCCAGCTTCGTCTATTTAAGTCCCAAAATCGAATCACTCCTATCATCCCCTACCACATTATTTGGTTAGAGAAATAGCTGGTGCATTTCTTCTCTCTCTCTCTCTCTGTTTTTTTTTTTAAACCAGCTTTCCATTGATTAAGCTCGGGCCAGCTACATAAAGTGGACGTGGGGGGTTTGAAACCTAGTTTTGGTGGAGGATTATTCCATGAAAGTGCCTTGAGCACGTAATCTTATGGCTAGAGGCACTGAGGACTGTAGTGGATGCGGTCCCACAATTGCTTTTAGGCAATATGAAGCTACTTTTTTCTTTTTTTGGCACATAAGGCAATATGAAGCTACTTTACTTAGAAAAAAAAAATCACAAGTGTACTACAAATTTATATTTATATTTTGTCGTTAAGGGGAAGAATATCCACTACGCCTGTATGTCTCTTCTCGCTCCCTCGGCGGAGGGTGTTAGGCAATATTGTAATCTCTTAGGTCTCATATTAGATGAGAGAAATCATGTAAAAAATTTCGTAAGTCAATTTGAGTCTCAAATTGTCTTAATTTTATGTAATTACTCTAAGATTGGACCCCTTGCCAAAAGGAGAATCAGATTAATTGTACAATGTGATGACCACTTAGGGATATGCTTGTTTATTAATCACTCAATATGGTCTCGTCCATCTCATAGAGGATTTGCGATGTCACAAACTTTAACATAAAGAATTGATATCCTTGTTAGTAATGCTCCGTATTGCCAGCCTAGAAGCCTGCTGGGAGTTACACATTTGGTTGAGTGTTTTTTGACCTAACAATCGCTCTCCTCACTAATTGAATCTAGAATAGGCCTAGATCCAACCCTGAGCCACACACCCCACTGCCCATTCACGACGATTTGACCCAATCTACTTCAGCCATGTTGTATAGAAGTATTTTGAATAACCACATAAGATAATGATCATTTGGGAATGGGTGTATACTTATGAATTACTTAACAGGGTCTCTTCTAATCGATGTGGAACTTGAAATGTCAAAGATGAATTATGGCTTTTTGGCAAAGGTCAAGGTGTAGAGGAGAAATAAGGAAAACAAATAGAAAATGCGCAAAAAAAAAAAAAAAAAGGTATCAGCACGCAATTTCAAACTATTGAAACTAAATGAGATGTGTTTTTCTTTGTAAAGGAGTAGACATTGGATGTGCATTTAAGCATAATAAGGATTCTAAGTAGATTAATTTACAATATGATTTTTTTTTTTTTTTTGTAAATAAGGAGAAATTTATCAAAGAATCTTAAATCGTATGAATGTTTATTTAATTCTAAACTTTCCAATTTGGTTAATGTAGTCCTTACCTTTTTAATGATTTTTCAAGGGAAAATTGTCCAAAAAGTCCTAAACCTATTGCAATTTTGCCAATTCAGTCATAAACCTTTTAACTTTGCCAATTAAGTTCTAAACCTTTTCACTTCTTACTGATTTAGTCAATCCGGTCAATTTTGGCTGGAAAATGTTAACGTGGACGCCGACGGTGCCACGTAGGACTGTCGGCGCTGACGTGGACAATTTTTAATAATATTTTTTTTTTTGGTAAAGGTAAGTAATAAATTGATTTTGCAAGAAAGAAGACAAGAGGGAGGCCTGGCACCAACAAAAACAGACACTCAAGAAGACAAAAGTCTAGAATGAGTGTAAGGGTGCCATGGTTCCCAGAAAAGAGGAGCAACAACAACAAAAGGAAACAAAAGACAACAAAAACTAGAAAACCTCCATCAATCAAAAATAGAAGGATGGATGTTCCAGCTTCGTTGAAGTCTTCTATTCATGGGCACATCGGGAACATGCTTAAAGGTCATAGCCTTATCTTTGATAGCCTTCTGAAGATGCATTTTCATCGCTGGAAGAAAGAGAGTCTGATTCCGAAAAAGCACATTATTCCGCTCTTTCCAAATGATATAACACATTGCACCAAAACTAAACCGAGCCATGATCTGATAAAAACTCTTGCCCACAAACCGCTTGGAAGCCCAGGCCAAATTATCCACCCACCACTTGTTTCGCCACACTAGGTTGAATCTTGCCGCCCAAAATGAAATAAGACTATCCGAAGCATGGCACGCAAAGAACAAATGATCTATAGAATCAGGTCTGCATGAACAAAGGGGGCAATTTGTAGGGGGGATCCTACCATAAGAGATGAGCAAAACCTGAGTCGGTAGCCGATTGCATGAAATAAGCCAAAGATGCGTTTGATATCTTAATATATATACACATATATATATATATATATATATATATATATATTTTTTTTAATATTATGTTTTTTTTTCCTTTTTTTGTTTATTTTTTTGGCTTTTTTCGGTGGCCGGCCACCGGCACAAGCGATGGCCAGCCATCGGCCATAGTCGACCGGCTGGCCTCGCCCACCACAGGCGAGGCTCGGCCGGGCGACGGCGACCCCTAACGAGGGCATCTTGGCCCCGGCAAGAGCCGCCTTAGCCAAAGCTAGCGAGGGGAGGCCTTGCCGGGGGTCGCCCTCGCCTAGGTGAGTGTCGGCCTCACAGTGGCCAGCCGACACCCGGTCGACCAGGGGTGACGCTCGCTTGGGCAAGGGCGAGTCTCAGCGAGGGCTGGCCTCGCTAGATCTAGTGAGGGGAGCCCTTACCGGGGGTCACCCTCGCCCAGGTGAGCGTCAGCCTCGCGGTGGCCAGTCGACGCCCGGCCGGCTAGGGATTTGGAGAGGCTGGCCCTTGCCGAGGCTCGCCCTCGCCCAGGCGAGCGTCACCCTTGGCTGGTCAGGCGTTGGCTGGTCATCGCGAGGCCGATGCTCGCCTGGGCAAGGGCGACCCCTGATGAGGGCTCCCCTTGCCAGATCTGGCCAGGTCAGCTCTCGCCGGGGCCAGTTCGCCCTCGCCGGGGGTCGCCATTGCCCGGCCGGGCCTCGCCTGTGGCGGGCAAGGCCAGCCGGCCAACTGTGGCCGGTGGCCGGCCACTGGAAAAAGCCAAAAAGAAAAAAAAAAGGAAAAAAAGAAAATAAAAAAATTAAAAAAATTAAAAAAATTAAAATATTATTAAAAATTGTCCACGTCGCATCGACAGTCCTACGTGGCACCGCCGGTGTCCACGTTAGCATTTTCCGGTTAAAATTGGCCGGATGGACTGAATTGGCAAGAAGTAAAAATGTTTAGGACTTAATTGGCAAAGTTAAAAAGTTTAGGACTAAATTGGCAAAACTGCAATAGGTTTAGGACTTTTTGGACAATTCTCCCGATTTTTCAATATAGTCATACTTGGCACAACTGATGGTTGACATGGAAGAAACGAATTGAAATGGCGTGGTTTTACTAATTCTTGTTAATTCTCCTAATCTTTTCATTTTCGTTTTCTGTTCTTTTCTTTTGCACACCACTGCTCATCTTTTTTGTCGGTCACAGGCGTGGGCTGCACGCCTTCACTGGTCACGGGCGAGCCAATCACTGAAATTTTTTTCCTGTAGCTCCTTTCTTGATGCGGAAGTCGCATGTAAACTTGCCATATAATCAACACGACTCCCGACTTAACCTCACTACCAACACGAGTCACAGCAGAAATGGGAAACACCAAAAATGGAGATTCTGAAAGCAAAAATCACTAGCGGAGCCTCTCATCCTCCGACTCCAATCGCGACTCCGATTCCCGTTGTTCCTGCTCATCCTCGGTTTGCGGCCCTTGCCTGTGGCGGTGGTGTGGAAAAAAAAAAATTTAAAAAAAGAAGAGAAAAAGGAAAAAATTCACAAAAACATTTTTAACAAAATTACAAAATGGCATCGTTTCTTCCATGTTAGTTGTTAGTCATCTGATCATATCAGTCTCTTCGGAGACATCCGATAAAATCTGATCATATCACGTATGACAAACCGATGTTGATTAGATTGTCATGTCAGCAATTTCCAATCTATATTGTTTGGATGAAAAATCGTTTAAAGGTTTAAAATTTCATTGACCAAATTGAAAGTTTAGGACCGAATTAGCGTCTGTATAATAGGACAATGGCTTTTGCGTAATTTCCCCCCCCCAAAAAAGATAAAACTAAAAGATGGAGGTCATTCATAATGTTAATGTATCGCATATTGTTTGGCTATTGGGTTTTAATTGGCTTTATATGCAAAGAGTCCCTACGTCTATTAACTAAGTTTTTGGGTTTGACATCTTAATGGCATCGGAGTCAGGTTTTGCCTAAATTTATTTTATCTGCTTGACTTTTTTCGATTTCACATGTGATTCATAGTATTTTACATTCATTTAATCTCCTTTCACCTATTAACTTAAATTTTTAGTTGGGACTTTTTAGCATATAATAGTAATAAACTCAAAGCCAATGGGTGGTGCTTAAAACAACTAGACCAATTAAAAGCAAGGGAATGTTTTTTGTCATTTTAATGCTTGAGAAGGAAAAATTATATCATCAATGGATTGACAATGATGGGTTAATGATTCTTGATTTCACTTCTAAATTTTTAATTTGAGGAATTTTCCTGAACTTGACAATGATTTTAACCCTAAAAAGGGTGTATTTTCAAAATGATCAGTGGCACTTGATGGAACATTTTGCATTATAATTACAAAATAAAACATAGTAAACTGGGACAAAAAGTTAGCCGCTACAACCTTCGACGACCAAAAATTTTGGTTGCCAAAGACATCTGGTACTTCGGCCCAAAAGAAAAGGACAACTGGGACAGTCCTCTTTCTCCTTTCTAACTATTAAATGTTATAAAAGGTCATTTGTTTCACGAAAATAAATAATTTAAAAATATATATTTTAAAAAATAATTATTTGTATTATTTGAAATAATTAGTCAATTAAAAGTATGTTCATTACCTATAAAAATTTACTACTATATATTTCTTAGACAATAATTTTTTTCATTAATTTATTTTTTTTAGAAAAACATTTTCAAGATTATCCTTTGGACTTGATGTTACAGTTACAAACAAATCCCTGCCGAGAGAGCTATTGCATCATATGGCAGTAATGTGTTTGGTCTGGACCGAGCACCAAAGCAAGTGAAAGGGATAGCGCACTTGTCCAGAGCTTGCTCGCTGGATTTATGCTCGTGTCAATTGCTCTAAAAAAAGTAGCCTTCAGCATCCGCCTCCACGACTGAAGATATCTAATAAGAAGACCATGACGTAAATTTCTGTAGTTCTCTTTTAATTTCTATAGAAGATAATACTATAAATTGTTTTGCGGATATGATATTTGTTCAGGAGGTTCTCTGAAGTTAAATTTTAGGTAGACCATGCGTGTGCTACAAAAGGGGAAAAAAAATCAACTCCAAAATTCATGTGATAATCTCTCTAGTGGTGTGCCCAAAAACAACGAACGACCGCATTGACGATCCGAGCTGTGGGGTCGCATGGACCACTGCCGAATAGCCAATACAAGGGACAAGGAAATCAAACACTTTCCCCACATGTTCAAGCCCCTCCTCGGTGCGTGTTTTCCAATTTGCTTTTTAGGATAGGTTGGTGTTTCTTGGCCATGCTTCTTGGTAAGTGTTCCGTCAGACGACGAGAGAGACTAGGACACTTCCTATCGTTCTGGCCCTCGAAAGGGGGAAAAAAAAGGGATGTACCCATGATTCCGGCGTCTGAAATCCGATCCCGAAATCGATGCTCCTCAGATTATGAATGAACCGATGTTAGTCATTCATTTAGGAACTTTAGTTGTGAAGACGAGCTTAATTGAAGTATCGTTTGTAGATCCTCATTCATAAAGCGCAATGAAATGCCTTCCCCTTGGCCGAATTAAAGTAATGTTTGATGAGACGAGTACTGGCGCGTTATCACCGGTTCGATTCCAATGTGTTTCGTTTGAACTAATGGAGAAGAGGGACAGGCGAACGATGAAAAGTAGTGACACAGGAGAACCTGTGGGACGCCAATGTCCAAGTGCTAGGGGCTTTCCGCGTGGGACCCCATCCCTCTTTCGTGCCAAGGAGGGAAACATGGTACTATAAATAAGAAGGCCAAACCATCTTCTTTCCATCACAAGACACGAGAGGTGAAACACCAGACAAAGAGATCGGCCTTGGAAAAGCAGAGAAGAAGATGAGAACAGGGGGGACTGGCAACAAGATGGCCTTGATCGCTGCTCTTCTGGGCTTCGTCTTCTTGGAATACGGCTCTCTTCTCTGCATGGCTCGAGGCAATGTCCATCACTACGATTTCGTGGTAAGTGTGCTCCCGCCGACACGGACGGCGTCTGTGTCTCATGGCACTTTTGAGTTCCTCACGCATGCTTACATAACAAGAAATGCGTGGGACGATGAGGGTTTCTCTTCTGTTGTTCGTTGCTGCTGCAGCTGAAGGAAACCAACTTCACGAGGTTGTGCACGACCAAGAGCATGCTGGTGGTGAACGAGAGCTGGCCCGGGCCGGTGATTCGGGTTCACAAGGGCGATACCGTCTTCGTCACCGTCCACAACAACGGCACCTACGGCGTCACCGTCCACTGGTAAAAACACCCCCCCCCTCTCTCTCTCTCTCTCTCTCTCGCGGGGACATAATGTCCCACACGGTAAACTCGCGGCTTGTTATTACGCGATAATCAAATCGAAACAAAATGCGATAAAACGCTCCTCGGCGATAATATGCACGTTTGTCGTCTCTCGGACTTCATAATTGATTTGCAAAACACTCGAATCTTCATCCACAAAAGGAGGACATGTGTTGTGGAGCATGGTGCACTGATGCTCGAGGACAAAAGCAGAAGGACCCCCTCCCATCTTCCCCCTCTTCTTTAGAGTTGGAGTCTCAATTTGGTGCTCTCTTTATGCTTCACTGAAAAAGACAGTTCCGTAGCACAGAGCCCTCATGTCCCTCCATAAATTCGCAAAATAATTACCATAGCTTTTACCGACCCAAAAAGAAAATAAATTACCCCAGCTTTCCTCTTACTTTTTTTCTCTACTTGCGGAAATTATTGTACTGCATGTCTGCTAGCCGAAGTCCATAAGATTCCCATAGCTTCATTACATGACCTAGGTCTTGCGTTATCTTGGACCAATGACTGCATCAAAAGCAGGGAAAATTCATCTGCACATGTTGTTCCCCACCACAATGTAAACATATAGCTAGTTGTGGCTATTTTTCTTTCGTTTCCTCCAATGGCTGCAATCCGCGTAAAGAATATATTCCCATGATAAAAAGGGGACTAATCGTCAATCCTTCCCAGCAATATTCAACTGGCGGCCTCTAGTTCACACCTTTAGCGCTCTCGTCCGCCCTACTAATTTATTCATTTGATCATGATAAATCAAAATCGACCTCTTCCCAAAAGTTCAAATCGTCAGTACTCCCTGACCTTGCGATTGATACATGTGAAATTGGCCATGACAAGCGTAACCACATCAATTGAGCGACAAGATGCTAAAGCGGAGAAGGTTAAATAATTAGAGAATGAATTAATCCACTTGCGAGCATGAGATTGTGTGAGCAAGCGTGATGCTTGATGATGAAAGTACTTTTAATCTACAGGCACGGAGTCAAGCAGCCTAGGAACCCATGGCCGGATGGTCCCGAGAACATTACACAGTGCCCAATCCCGGCCGGTACGAGCTTCACTCAAGAACTTTCCTTTTCCGACGAAGAAGGGACGCTCTGGTGGCATGCCCATAGCGACTGGTCACGTGCCACGGTCCACGGTGCCATCATCATATATCCGAAACCTGGAACCACCTACCCTTACCCCATGCCGTACAAGGAAGAGCTACTTGTTCTTGGTATGTTCATACTCTACTCCCATGGGAATGTCACATGAGCCGCTGCATCTTTTCCTTCTTTTCCGTCTTGACTACAAATGTTAGCGTTTGTTAATCTTGGATAGAATGACGACGGGGACTTGTATGCTTCTCTTTATGCTAGGCGAATGGTATAACGGAGATGTGATGGCCATAATCAATGAGGCACTCGAAACTGGCGGTGATCCGAACGTGTCGGATGCATTCGCCATCAATGGTCAACCGGGAGATCTATATGACTGCTCTAATGGTAGTAATTCAATTTTATATGACTTTCCTCTGATTTGTTGCAAAATTAAATATTTAGTTTTACTGAATCATCGGTCGACAAGGTACTATATTCAATAGTTCCATTCCTTTGAAGTGTTGTTGATTACATATACACAGATTTACATTCATATTGGTTTTAACCTAGGTAAAGTGGATTTTATTTTTAGAAATTTAATCAAACTCTCTTTCCTGTATAAGGATAAATATTTCACAAGACTGATGAAAAATATGATAGAAATTATATAGCTACCCGCCATACTAATATCTTTCTTTATGGCCTATATTTGTAATCGCCATATTCAGAAACCATGCATATGTAAAAATTGTTTCATGCTTTTATATGACGACAAGAAATTCAGAGTCACTATTTTTGACGGCGATGTCAAGACAAAGCATGATTTTTTTTTGAAGCACTTCCATTTTCTGCTCGTTCTTATGCGGATAAAGGAAAATTGTTTTGGCTTCTCGCAGCATCAACGTACCGCCTATTGGTCAATTATGGGAAGACGTACCTTCTCCGCATTGTCAATGCCGTGATGAACGAAGAAATTTTCTTCGGCATCGCGAAACACAACATTACGGTGGTTGGAATGGATGGAGCGTATCTAAAGCCCATCAATACCGATTACATAATGATAACTCCTGGACAAACCATGGACGTTTTGGTCACAGCGAACCAATCTCCTAGCCACTACTACATTATGGGAAGCCCTTTCGCAGATACAACTGCTCCATTCGACAACACTAGCACGACAGCGATCTTTCAGTATAGTGGCAACTACACTCCGCCGTCGACCCCGTACTCTCCATCTCTCCCAGCTTATGATGACAAGGATGCCGCAGGCAATTTCACGGTCCGTTTGAAGAGTTTAGCAAGCAAACAGCATCCCATTAGCGTCCCATTGAAAATCACGGAGCGGATCTTCATGACAGTTTCCGTCAATCAAATATATTGTGCGAACGAGTCTTGTGCTGGTCCGGACGGAAATAGGCTATCGGCCAGCTTGAACAACATCAGTTTCGTGACTCCCACGATTGACATTTTACAGGCATATTACAGGTAATGCACAAAAGACATTGTGATCTAGATTTCTAGTGATAAATCTCATTATATGATGGTTGATATGACACGGTACAAAATAAATCTCTAAATACAAATCATGTTGATTTAAAGTCGAGGACAAATCATGATGGACTAATGCCAATCGGACGATTCTTATTTTCAACAGGCATATCCATGGAGTGTATAACGGTACTTTTCCGAGCATACCACCGTATTTTTTCAACTTCACCGGCGACGTGGGCAACAATACGATATACCCTAGCCAAGGAACAAAAGCGAAGATGATCAAATACGGGTCGGCTGTCGAAATAATTTTCCAAGGAACCAACGTCGGCGCTGCGGAGAACCATCCGATGCATCTGCATGGTTACAGCTTCTACGTGGTGGGAATGGGCAATGGAAATTTCGACAACAAGACTAGTCCAAAGACATACAACTTGGCCGATCCACCCTTGGTCAACACGATCGGACTTCCCAAGAACGGTTGGACGACAATCAGATTCGTCGCAGATAATCCAGGTACTTCACTTGTCAAGCTCACAAAATCAAAGAGTCGTTACGCATCGTGTCTGACATAATTCAGTAGTAAAGCCTGTGCATGCTGGCTTCATTATGCTCATGATTGCGGTTTTTTTTTTCCTTTCAGGAGTATGGTTTATGCACTGTCACTTAGAGCGACATGCTAGCTGGGGCATGGACACGGTTCTCATCGTCATGGACGGTCCGGCTAACGCGAACAAAATGCGCGGGCAGCCCGCTTATATGCCTCCTTGTGCCAAGTCCTAAGGCAAAGAATGAATTTGCAGCTTACTTTTGAGCTTGACAAGCGTGCTTGTTCTTGATTTTGAATAAAAAGTCGACATGACCAAAAGGATTGGGAGCTTGTGTGAGAAATGTTTTGGCTACAAAACTGCAGTATATGCAATTTATCGAATTCTCTCTCTCTCTCTCTCTCTCTCTCTCTCTCTCTCAAGAAAGCACAAGGAAAGAAACTTTGAGTAAGAAGATGCCATGTACCCCTGCGTGAAAAAGTAAAGAGATTATTTATGTCTAATTGTTTCTTTTTGATAATATATTTGCGAAATTTCTATGGCTTAACTTATCTTGATCATCCACGTACTAATCGATACTACCTAGATTTTCAAAGAATAAAGAAAAAGGAACATCAAAGCTTGATGTGATGTGATCGATACTAACCCTGAATTTGTGACTACCATAATGTGATGAGATACATTAGTTTTTTTTTTCCAAGTAAGTGCACTGACCACCATCCCCTAAAAAGATGGTCTTGGAAGTCCAGCTTCACTAATCAAGAAGGAAATCCTGCCCGATTCGAATGTTGATTTTTCATAGAGCACATAATAATGATTTTGGAAAGATGACTCTTCAGATGCTTTATGTCAACTTTCTTTTTTGGATTTTCTTATACTAAACGGTAAATAAAAAAAAATCACACAATTCAGGTTCAAGCTTTGATATATATACCTTTAAATTTTAGTAAACAAACTCATTTTTTTCATAAATGAGGATTTCTATTTCATGACTACTTATGTAAAAATAACAATTCGCAAGTACCCTTTGTCGGTCTTCTTGTTTTGTAATGAAATTGTTGTTGATCTTCTCTTTCTTGGATGATCAAAACGGATTATAGCTTCTTCAAAACCTTGGTGAAGTCCTATCGTAGAACCTAGTGAATGGTTCTTTTCCAAAGGTCCTATCAATGAGGCGTGAGCCGCCCAATGCGGCTTTACCTAATATTCGTACTTATGGGACCATAAATCACGAATCTACCGTCTTTTAGAATGGAATTTAGCTTATAAAAAGCAGACAACAAAAAGTTGGATGCCCTAATTAATGTACAGTTTAAATGTCCCCAATTGGTGAAAGTACTATATTGTCGTGTCGCTTGTTATCTTCTAGCACTGATCTGGTGGATAGTGACGTGAATTATTGCTTCATTTTCACGTGGGCGTCTAATGTCTTGTCCATTCCCTAATAATGTTTAATAAGGCCTCGCGTGTATTATCTCCTAATCACTAATCATCATTATATAGGTTTTTGAGTAATTTTTGATCTGAGTGGTACGCTAATCAATCCTTCCACAAAGGAGATGTCATAACCACAGAATGCTATTGTTCTATGCAAGAAATACATTTTTTTTCGCGTTGGTAAAGTATCAATAAATGATAAAAATTGTTAATATAAAAAGACCGGTGACATTTCTTTTTTTTTTTTTTTTTTTTTTTTTTAAAATTTCTTGTTGGTAACTTACTGATATTTTACGAAATTACCAACTTCTTTAGTAGTTTGCAAATCATAAACTTTTGTACTCGCTTGCCTATTTTTATTTGCATCACTTTCTAATGCTCTAGATTTGCTAACTATTACATGAAATAACCAATGTAAAGTAGAGCGACTTACTAACTTTTCTCATTTTGGGTTTATCAACTTTCATTTGAGTTACTTGCTAATATTTTTTGGCTATTTAAAGATTCAAATAAATGTTGGTGATTAATTCAAATAAGAGTTGATGTTGCAGAACTAGTTGGTAGTCACTTTAATTAAGGTCGGTAATTTCTAAGAGAAAGTTTAATGGGTTGTTAAGCAAGGTAAATAAAAGTTAAAGACTGAATGAAAACATTCAGAAGTGTGAAAACAAAAATTCAGATAAAAAATTGTAAGCAACTTGAATGAGAGTTGATTAACCTAAACTAGTGGGTAACGTAATGGAAGAAAAGCTGATAAGTCACATAAATAAAGATTGGTAAATTTATATAATAGTTGAGTAAAATTAGAGCGCTTGTATGAATAATAAATAAAAGTTGTAAAAAACAACAACTGAATAATTATAAAAAAAGTTAATAAGTAAGTTAATAAAGATGGGTAAATTCATATAAGAGTTGATAAACATGAGGTGTTGATAAGAAAAACAAACAAAAATTGGTAAAATATAAGAAAAGTTGGAAATTTTACAAATTGTCAAAACGAGTTGGTAATGTCAATATGTGAATAAGTTACTTGAAAATAAGAAGGTAGATAATTCTTGTACCAACAATATAGAAAAAAAATCGTTTTTTTTTTTTAGAGTAGAACAGTGTAATTGTCCATAATATCCAGGTTTGGAGATATAGCCTGTTTATAGTCCATAATATCCAGTGTAATCGTTTTTCGGTTGAGAAAGCAATTTGTCAAACACGTGAAGCAAGTCTTCAATTTGAGTTTTTAGTCCCAAAATTTTCATGTCTAGTAATCGTATTATTCGACCTGTTTTCCCCTCCCTCAATTAACTTGTCAATGGTCGACCCCAAAATGGTAAAAAAACTTGTCAAAGTCCTTGTAGTCACATTGTGCGTTCCAAAGTGTTAGGTCTGACTTATAATGATACTGCAAGTCTTAGGAAATTTGTGCTATTTACATTAACAACGTTTGCAATTTTTTTCCTCGAAGGATGAAGAGAGTCATACCTAATCCGCATTTGTCCTCTAGCATCCTCTCTCAATGTCAACGCCGGCCAGCTTAATGCTTTCATAATCGATGTGCTCTTTGGTCTCTACGCATTTCACTGCTTCACTAGAAATTTCTTTGCCCCCTACCATACTCCAAATTAATAGTCTTGACCGCCTGTCTTGCATTCAATCCTGGCATTTGACGCTGGATTTTTATATTTTTGTAGCTTGGAACCTATTAAAGTACATTATGACTTTGCTCTCTATTGCTTCGATAAGAGCTATAAACTCTACCTTAGGTTAGAGAGTTCTTTTTCAACTCTTAGACTTTTTTCAAAATTTCAAAGCTCATTAAAAATTGACATATGAATATATGTGCCAACATTTGTAATATTGTGAAAAATTCCGGGTACTCTGAATTAAGAAAAGATCAAAGTACATCCACTGCAAAATTTATTTATAAACAAAAAGCAAAAGATAAAAGCATACTCATACATGCTAGTTTGCTTTATCGTGCTCCAATTGAAAGTGTCGTTGACTTGTTAGAACATATAGCATTCCTTCTGGGATTTTTCGAAATTTCAAAGCTCCCATCAAGTCCGCTTTTGGTCATTTGACATAAAATTTGTGCGATTTAATCTTCTAATTTAAGCAACACGCTAACACCGTACCTCCACACGCAACTAAAATGTATATATATTTTTTAATTTTATGTCAAGGGTTGTCGTGGTCAAAATTTAAAATAATTCTTGCTGGGAGTGGTAGAGGAAATTACCAAGTAAAAGCCGTGTTTACGGGGATTAGCCAGAAGTAGACTAGAGCAAGAAATCTTCCCGTCCTTAACACTTTGTGGACAAAATTAACGGTTTGATTTGATTTGATTGAGAGTTGCTGTCGGTGCTAGCTTAGAAGATACAACCATGCCTAATTCTCAATGCCCACTCCAAAAGCAAATATCTTAATCACGGGAATTTTATATTTTGTCCAAATACGGTTGAAATCTCTCATCATTTTCTCTCATTCATACACGTGCATCATTCATGGAAAAGAATAGAGTCGGAAGCACCATGAATCTTAGCATCTATTGCCTTCATCGGGTTAGAAAGACAGAAAAATCAAACGTTTCCACGTTATTTTTTCAAAAAGCAACTCTCTAACGCGTAAGAACTAGGTCCTTGCAAAATTATTCTGGTTAGTCCGTTTGTTATTTATTTACTGCGAAACGAAAGATTTGAGAAAGCATCATGATTTTCCTTGCTCATCTAGAGAAAGAACAAGGGCTATTGCCATTAAAAATCTCAAACTGATTACCCATGGTATATTTATCCCATGACGCATTCTCCCAAATTATTTTCTATCTTACAAAAAAAAAAAAAATCCAAATTAGTGCTTCTAAATCAAATCTATGAGCGCAAGGACAGAATTGGCCACATCAGGTATGTCATGTTAGTGTTTTTGGGTCAAAATTGGTTAGAAGTACTACATTGGTAAATCGTCGAGAGGTTTATAACTGAATTGGTACAACTGAAAAGTTTATGATTAAACTGGCCACATTATTTTGCTCTTATATTTATATGGTAATATCCCTACAGGGTAGGAAACTTTCCCCAACATTGAATGATTTGGCATATTGAGAATTTTATCGTTGAAAAGTTTAGATCTGGATGTGATAAATTAAACTCCGCTACATATGCACGTATTCCTAAAAAAAAAACATATCAGAATTTGGGAAAATATATGTATTCGAACAAATTAAATAATGATGCGATACCTTCTTACCTTAAAGTTTTGTCCTATCAATTTGTCGTCAAGAATTAATGAATTTGCACTCGTGTAGGTTCGTCCTACGCACTTTCGTTTCGAATTTTGGGCCTGGGCTCACCTATGGGTTTGTTCTAGTCTCTTGGTTAGATCAGTTCTTTAAGTTTTGGGCCTTTGATAGGGCGAGTCCCAAAAAATGGGTAATTCGGAAAAAGGTTTATTAGAAATAAATTTGGTAATTTTGGGAACGACCAAACCAGCATCAGTTAGTGGCTCGAATGGCGGTCGATGGCCTAAAATTAGCTGGTAATTTAATTGGAAAAAAGTGGTAAGTAATTTAGATATATATATATATATATATATATATATTTTTTTTTTTTTTTTACCTACTGGAGTTTGCCCCGGTGGCCACCCTTCTAACATGGAAGGGGGAGGTGAGGGGTTTGAATCCCTACATTTATGGGGGTTAGGGTGGTAAAGATTTAGTTTCAAGTATGGGTTTCGACTCACGTGCTTTATATTGAGGCATGACAAAAGTCTAAAAGTGAGAGTTAGAGTATAAATAGAATATGACCGAAAAAAAATTAGATAAAGTTTTTGATTAGATATAAGAGTCGGTGACATAAGTAAGAGTCGGTTCGACTTCTTGAAAAAAAGTTGGTTAGTTACTAAAAGAATTGGTAATTTGGAATTTGATTGAATAAATGTTGGAGAATGGCTCAAATGAGAATTTGTAACGTAAATACTAGTGGGTAACTTTATCATAGAGAAGTAGTAGCTCATCACCCTAAAGGTTGGTAATTTCATGTAAGATGTAGTAATTTCCATAAAAGATTGTAACATATTAGAAAAAGTCGGGAAGTTATTAGAAAAATCAGAATCGATGTACTGAAAGTTTGTGAGATATTAGAAATGTAGGTAAATTAGTAGAAAACTTGGTAACTTGAAATCCATCTAATAAAAAACTGGTAAGTAGCTCAAATAAGAGTTTATAACCTAAAACTAGTTGGTAATTTAATCATTTTTGTATTTTATTCAGAGAAAGGTTGGCAATTTCTCATAAGAGATGGTGATGTCAATGAAAATTTGTAAGATATTAGAAAAGTTGGTAACTGGGAATCGATTAAATAAGTAAATGGCCAATTAAGAGTTTTTAAACACAAAATTAGCTGGTCATTTTATCGTAAAAAAGCTGTATCTCGCTCGTATAAAGGTTGACAATTTCTTATAAGGGATGATAATATCAATAAAAGCTTGTGACATATTAGGCAGGTTGGTAGTTTTTATAAAAATTAATAAATTTGAAGGGATTTAATAAATTTTTAAAAGTTATTTAAGTAAGAGTTGGTGACTTCATCGTATTAAAGTTGGTAGCTCATTCAAATTAAGTGTGGTAATTTTGCATGTTTGGTAACTTACATCAGTAAATTACAATAAGAACAATATCGATCTGTACGATAATTTATAAGTTATTTATAAACAATCCCATAAAAAGTAGTAATTTACTATGAGAGTTGGCGGCTCACTAATGAACTACCAGATGAGCAGTTTATTGATCATTTTTTTCACGAACAATATATTTGATATTTGTCAACGTAATTACACATATATCAAATTGCAATAGTTTTATGGCAATTTGATGTTCAGAGCACATCAAAAGTCTTTTTATTCGAACACATACTGACTTTTCTAAATTAATTCGAACACATGTTGTCATTCATTAGAAATAAACAATAAATTCGTGCATGTGCACTGGCCGCGCAAAACTACTTTAGAAGAAAACCAAATAAGGTGCAGAGTCGACGCCACCATGCGAAAATTGTAAAACTGAGTTGTCTCACAATTGAACTGTCCTCATGTAAGGAATCCGATCCGAAGATTGTGGGGTCATTTGCTCATCACTTGAAATTTCAACGAGAAGTCAATGCCCAAGAATACATTACGCCTAAGCTGCTTGGAGAATGATCCTGAGTTGGATCCGTACTTCTCCGGTGATGGATTTCGAGTTCTGTGAAGGAAGAGGTCCGAAGCCATTCGGGCCGGAAAATGCATGGACCGATTAGGAGAAGCAAGGACCCTGCATGCGCTTCGAAACAATCTCGACGATTGCAGTAAAGCTCTTCTCAAGTGGGTGCAAGAAGAGCGGTCCTCACAGCAGGAAGGAGATTAACAGCATAGAAAGAGAACATGCTTTCAGAGGAGAGCCAGCGATGAAATTCTAAGACTAAAGATTGATCTGCACAGATGGGTTGACAGAGAAGATGATGGTACTGTCTGATTTCAAAAGTTTCAAGATGAGTTGTTTCAATCAGGTTGGGAATCGGGATGGGACAGAGAATAGATTATAGAGTGACCTTGCCGATCAGATTCCTGACTTGATCTTCCCTGGATACGCATGCTATTTAAATTCTTCAGATCTCCGGAATACTTGATGACAGGCTTAATCATTTTCTCCCCCAAATCTCTACTCCTTATCAAAGTGCATTCTTTGAAAGTAGGCTTAATCATGATATCACTGTGGCCCAGGAAGTGTTTCATCACATGAAACCAAGGAAAGAAGTAAATTGGGGTAACATGTAAGGGTGTACAATGGGAACTGTCTGAATTGGAATTGCCCGAACCAGATCGGATCAGCCAGTTTTGGATGATTCCCGAAAAGGGTGGTCTAATTCCCAGTTCTCATTCCTAGAATCGGTGGCTCATTGGTCCAATTTCCCATTCTAAGGTGGGAACCGGACCGATTGGACCGACCAAACCGGATAAGTTGATATAAAAAAGAAGAAAAAAGAAGAAGAAAAGCTTAAAAAAACCATCCTGCCATTTTTAGGTTTTGCTTTCTGCTTTCCCCACCTTCCTTTGCAATTGTGCTGCAGTTTATGAATTGACAACAAGGCCATGCAGCCACTAACGAAATTCTTTCTGGATGATTTATAGAAAAAGATAGAGCTATCAACAAAACGATTGACTCCTATTAGCCCATCGATTAGACGGGGTCACTACAAAAGGATCGATCTAACTGAAGCAACCACTTATCTCCTCATCCTTCACTGCACACTCGGAACATCCTCAAGTCGTGAGCACCAACTCATCTAACACGGCGACAACCAAACAACAAATTGCTGGTTCCACTGGACCAGACTGGATTAGACCGGTCGATTGGTCTGATTTCTGATTCCAGGTTCAGTCGGTCCGATTCTCAATCCTAGAACTTGGGAACTAGTCCTCCCAGTTCGGTTCTTGGCCACATTGGACTGGGAATTGATAGTCCTAGTAACATGCTCTTGAATTAAAATATAAATAAATTTTACAACCATACTGAGTGGGATTTCTTAAAATTCACAATAATTAAAATGGGATCTAATGTAGAGTGGATAAATTGGATTATCGGTCGTGCAAGAGCTGTCACTTACGAGGTTTTAATCTGTGGCCTTATTCCGTCAACGGTTACATCTATTGTGGTTTTTTGGTTACTTAGTCGATCTCCGTTTGTCGACATTCCCCTCCAAGGCTTGATTACTTTCGCTCATATTCTTTGTCGGACAAAATTAATTTCCTTGTCGACCAATTGAGTTTGCCCATTAAAAGCCTTCAATGGTTAGCAACTTTTGCCTCTATTGCATCTAACTCGGTCTCTGCCGACCGAGTCACCAGACTAAAGATTTGGAACACTCTTGATCCAGCGAACATTGCCTCCATAAGATCTGGTCATTAGCTAAGTCAAAAGCCAAGTTTCATATCCTGCTGTTCTCTGAAGTTTTACTAGGGATGTAATTTATTAAAAAGACTATGCTAGTTCTATAGGGTTTAACTTATTCTGATAAATATTGAAATTTTGACATATCATTCGGTATAAAAATTTCGCCACATATGATAAGGTTTGGAAATTACCTTTTACCGATAATCTTCTATTAGAAGCCACTGCATAACATCACTGACAAAATATGAAATGACAAATGTAAAATATCGAGCCTATATTTAAAAGGTGATAGAAAGATTTTGACAAATGCATGACGTTACTAAAAAAATAAATAAATTCAAAACCACCGCATCGACACAGTACATAAACAAACAAATAAGATGAAAATCCTTTATTGGTGACCATATAAACATATGAAAATATTTGTATTTATATAATTAGGACTTTAGCAGTACGCATGGTGCGGCTTCTTTTTCCTTCTTTTTCGACCATACTTGGTGCCCTCCGGTCATTGTCACTATACCTAAGTAAAATGTATTTTCTGTGTTTTCCCATCAAAATTCAAAATACTATTTAAACATAAAAAAGAAAAAGAAAAATTGTACGTGGATATATGTCGCGAAAGTTTGAAAAGCCTAGGGTTTGCAAAAATTTGAAGAGTGGAACTAAATTTTAATTAAGGAAAAAAGAAATAAAAAGTAAAGTCAATCCAAACAAGTTAAAATGAGAAAATTACAAAAGCCGTCTGCACTTTTTCTTAAGTTGCATTTTGCATCCTCTACATTCAAGATTTTACGGTTTTTATCCTCTCGAGAATGTATGAACATAGAAGTATTCGATATTATATTAAGAAATCTGAATATAGAATATAGGGAATTATTTTCGCCAATGCGATTACAAGCGTTACGACATGGGGTCGGCCGTTTGTGTAACAATACCTGCCCCACCGATGCTTCATGGTGGCCCCTTGATTGAAACATTCAACAACCGGTTAGGTAAGAATATATTAAATTCATCTTATTTGTCTCTTTCCTTCAACATGTGCAAAAGTTTATTACATAAATAATTCAAAGTGTTACCATGGGCCAGACTATCGTGAAGTCATTTGCAGATGCAAGCCCCATGAGTTCAAAAGAGCAAATTGTGGAGATTACTTTTTTAACTTATCTCGATTTTAATTTTGCATTGCACCGACAATATTGGTCGGCTTTTCATTCGAGACCCCTGAAACTTTGATAATATATAAATGGTGACGTATAAATTCTCGTATAATCTTGTTTTCATAGTTGTTATAAATTTTAAATATCGAACTCGGCAAAAAAAGAAATAAAGTAGTTTCTTTAAAGATGCTTAGTGCCAAGCAGACAAGCCGGGAACACGAGACACAATATGTTACTATTTCACTTGCCGGATCACAGGAAGTTTCTTGCCCCAGTTTGAAGTGGAGTGCACAAAATCATCAGGCATCACAGGGAAAAACGCAATATGTGATGAATCGAGGGTTTAAATAGTTCAAGACTCGGTAGAACAATAGAACTCTCAAGTGAGACTGGTGTTCCATAAAATAAATATAAAAAAAAAAACAAACGTGGAACCGGTGAAAACAATAGCTTTGGCAATATTCGAAAGTTAAAAGCGTGATTCCTAGTGAAATTGGGGTAGAATGAAATATTCGATAGAGGCAGGGTCAAAAGTTGATTTTGATTGAAAATGTGGTCACGGTATGATAATGGGATTGTGGGTGTTTTTGGCGCACGCAATTAAATATTTCACAACTTTTGAGATCAAATATTCCATATAGTTCTTCCACTTTTGGGAATAGGCTGAATAAATACTAAAAATTATTCAAAGTTACTTTCAGATGCGATGAGACCTAGTGTCCTAATCCCACTTTTCTTTTAATTATTATATATATTCAACTTGTAAAGGGGCCGAATATAACTCCACAGCCGGGAGTTTTTGGGGTGGATATAACTCCAACATCTTAGTATCCTAATAGTAAGGTCACTAACTAGATTGAGAAATATGATAATTTCTATGTAAAATATTTTATTACAGAATCTTCCACCAGACTCTCTAAATTGTTGTCCTGTGTACTCGTGATATTTGAGGATAACATCTATAGGGTTCGAGATACTACCAATCCTTACTTATGGGGAGTTTTAGGTGCAAATTTTTATACGTGTTAATTCCTTTGTAATTCATAAGTTTCATGCAAAAACACGATTCTTTAAGCGGACAAAAGTTTTGTAATATCTTGATTGATAACTTTAGTTAATAAATTATTATATTTTTCTTTTATTTTGACGTGCTGTTTAACTTAATCCATGTATCACGAGTATATATTATCCTTAAACTTTTCGAGTGGCCTTTTTTCCTTTCATTCTCGCCCGTAAAAAAGGCCCGCTATAAATAATTTCACATGCTGGTCCATCGAATTTAATTTTGATCTCTTCGTACGACTGAATTGTTCCCATCCTTAGTAGATCAAGATCTCAGATTTTGTTGTTGTTTTGGTCCGCAATCAAGATGACTTCCCACGTCATGTGGAAGGAACCATCATGGAAAAATGCCTCGGTGACCCCGAAAAAGGAATTAGAAGATCACAGGAGATCCAATCGCATGCTTTCTCTATCATTGCGCCCCTCACGAATTTAAAATGATAATTAGCAAAAGAAAACAAAACCTTCGTGGGAAAAATCAAAGCCCGCACGATTCAGTACGTGGGGCTGCGCTGTCCGAAGACCAGAAGCCTACCAGAAGTTCTGGAGTCACCCGTAGTTCCTGGGGCTCGACTGTCTGGTGCGCATGTGAACTCACCACGTACCCGCGCGGTCGCCTCTCTCTTCCCTCTTCCCTTTTAATACGCGACCGCGTTCTCGCTCGATCTAAACGCAAGAAAAACCGAGAGAAGAGAAAAACTTGTGCGCGCGCTGGTGAATCGCGTGAAGATGGCGATCCGACCGCCTTTCTCCGCCACCATTTCTCCCCATGCTGCAATTTTCTTTCTTCTTGCGAACGTCCTTCTCGGGGCTCAAGCCAGCGTTCATTACTATGACTTTGTTGTGAGTACTTTTGTTCGTCCATTGCATGGTGTAACGTGCTCTTTGTGCGAAGTTTTGCGTCGACAATCCTAAAACCGATGCATGCAAGAGAGTTTCCTATAATTTCTCGTGGATCGAGGTTTCGTTATTCTTGTGGGGTCATTTCGTTAGCAAAGGGCCCGCAACTGCGAGTGACATGCTTTATATGAGCAAATATTTAATGAAATGGGTAGGGTCGAGTGATAAGCAAACCCTCTTTCTTTTGCAAATGACGTCCGTCGTTGCGCTTCAGTAAGAAAAGAGGAAAAAAAAATAGTATCTGGGCAATTGCCTTCGGTAGATTGCGAAAGGTCACCTTTCATTTTCGACTGTTACACCTGCTACGGACTTCTCGACCGCGATGCATGCAAGCACCGGGACTGTTTTATTGTGGAAAAATGTAATGTTTTTGTCGGTCTCTCGATTGAAGTCAGAAAGTGCTCTTGGTTGTTTTCTTTTACTTCTTTATCTCACTACGTCTATTTTTGAACCATCTCTTTTTTGCTGCAGCTGAGGGAAACAAACATTACGAGGAACTGTACTACCATGTCCCTTTTAACAGTCAATGGCAGTTTTCCGGGGCCCGTGATTCGTGTTCATAAAGGTGACCTCGTTTTCGTGAACGTCCATAATCAAGGAGACTACGGCATCACGCTTCACTGGTAATTTCATTTTGTCGAATATCTTTTCATCTCTTTACGCTTTCCGTGTTCCCTTGGTGTGCACTCGTTACTCGTACTGGCGGTATATATTTTTCTTTTCGTGTTTCACTGAAATGGCAACGTGAATGAGAAAACAACAAAAGACGGCACTTGTAACGAGACCGTTGTAGGCGGAATTTGGTCTGGTGCATATTGATTAATTGAATATTCTGGGAAGGGGAGAATGAAAAACCGTACTACACATACTAATCTGGCAAGAGTAATCCAGAAATAGAGAACAGTTTACTAATCCGATTGTGGTGGTCGGGTCTTGGTCCATTCAAAGGGCTGAATCGATCGACAACATTCAATAAGTTGAATGCCTCACTTGATTGTAAGTCCCAATTGAGGTCAGAGAATATTTTTCAGCTTAGGGTTTAGGATTGACTCTTTCAAATCTTTTCATTGAAACAATATAAATGCGAAAGCGGAAGCGAACCCGGAGAAAAAAGAAATGTTTGAGAATATAGATAGGTAAAAAGAATCTGATCTTTTGTTTGATTCTCCTTGAAAATTTAAAGTGATAAATCACAAATATAATTTTGAAAAAGTCTTTTCTTCTTAATAAAGAAAAGACTTGCCATCTTTGGAATTTGATGCAAGGCCTTCTTTCGCGAGCCCAAGCCGTCAGTGAGATACTTAACAACACTAAAAGAAGAAAATAAAGCATAACTCGCGGATGGTCAATATGATTGTAAGACTTTTCCTAGAAAACTTCCTGGGCAAGATCTGAGGACTCTCGCTCGAAGATTGGAAAGGCGGGTTCGGAGTCAGATCTGGGGTGGGGTAGAAGCTAATCTTCATATCGAAGGGTTCCCTTTCTTGATAGCACAGGAAAGAGGCTAGCACTAGCAGTGCGTATTCCATCAAGAGCTGCTCAATCTATGCAACTTGGGATCTTATGGCTTCTTCCTCTATCGTTTTTGGGGAGCTCGGGTCTCAAGGACCCCGTTCCCTACTATATACTAGAGTCAACTTCATATGTTCAAATTTAATCCTTTTCAAAATACGCGAGTGATGAGGCATTTCCTAACAGATCTTCCACAAAAGAAGATTTCGTCAAAGAAGCTTTTCCTCTGATAGGATCGGATCCCTTTGCACAAGTCCTCCGATCACATTTTTTATTTATTTATTATTAGAATAGTAAAATAAGCTTTTATTTTTCATGACGACAAACCAGGAAGGACTCCTGCTATAGGTCTGCTTGGTTGAATCATATATGTTTGCAAGGAATAACCGGTGCAGATCCTCAATACTTCTAAATTGGTCAAATCCTAGTTAGTTACGTAGGATGAAAAGCGAAGGTTCTGGCAAAGGGGACCCCACGAATGGGGTATGATATCCGAAACAGTATAAGGATGAAGGATTTTCCTTCGAGACAGGCGCAAGTCAGAAAGTATCCAATGAAATGATGGGCAGTGCCCCTGCAGGTGCCCATCCATTTCTACTTAAATTGAATTATTGATATCGCGAATATATCACCTCGAGGCAAATATCAATGATGAGCTTTCTCCGAGTCAAAACACCCAAAAACGGAAAATATACACCCCACCTTCCCCGGGGCGGCGGGGGCGCCGGGTAAAAATAAAAATGATGAGGCCACAGGAGACCAATCTTCATAAACTAAAATATGTGAAACTTCATAGATATATAGATAAATGATAAAATCGGTGTATTTCGATTTTCAAATCACGTGATTATGTCACGTTAATCTTTAGTGATAAAAGTCAACTTTCGGATTGTGGCAATTCATTGGGCTTTGGTGGGTTTCCAATTGATGAATTCCGTGTTAGCTATTTGGTCAAAAATACATGTGCAGGCCATTGGCTGGAACTTAAATCATTGATGAGGTTTGTAAGGTGTTTTACGGTGAAATGGCCGAATCTTTTTCCTCCCGATGGAAGTCCTTTCTTTTCTCAAAGTCAAGACATTCTTGTCTCACCTACCAGTATATATATTCCGATGAGGAGCGAACTACCGGTCTGTATGTCCTCGTATTGCTTCCTGCGTGTGCCTCTGTCCACCATTCTTATTATCTACTTTCAAGTCTTTGTTAATATTTAATTCTATCTGTCCCGTGTTAGTAATTGACGCAGACAACTCCATAATTGAGCTCACTTATAGAAAGTTTGCAACTTCCACAAGTCGTGAATCAAGTAGAATCGCCTGGCCCACCCGCCCTGTCCTCTCACTATAAGGATTTTTTTGGGCTCGGATGAGTGGTTGAGGATAATAAAATATGTTAAACCATCACGCTTTGGTTTAATAACTTCGACTTTTGGACGTGGAAAACATCCAACCCTTCCAACCTTTCCACACGCTTGGCCACACCTCCGTGGAACTTAGTTCATAAAAGCCCCATTAGCATCTTGACTAATATCAGATCAAGACATTCCGATGGTTTAGAAATGATCATCGCCGATGTTTTCGTAGCTTCAAGAGACCGAGGATCACTCGGTCCAGCTTTCATTGCTCCCGTCCCGCCGAATATGTCGTGCAGGACGGAGATGCAAATCCCTAAACAGATTGTCGTCTCCTATATATTTTGTATAGATGATAAACAATGGACAGGAATTTTATTAATTAGCCCTCGTGATGCTTGTCAATTTTTTGGTATACTTGCGTGGGAGATTTTTTATGCATATCAAGAAAAGAGATTCTATATTTTATTATATTTTAAAATGTCGTTTTGTGACGTCGTTTAGCTTAAAATATATTTTGTGCATCTGGTTTCATGTGTGGACGAATAAGAAACGAAGAAATTCATTCTACCCCTCTACTTTTGGGGTTACGTTAAACCCTGAATTTTAAAAAAGTTATATTTTATTCCCTCCCCCTCTACTTGCATTTTGGTGCACACATTTTTTTCGTTAATGTTTTTTTTTTTTTTTTTTGGTTCCAGTGTAATTGATCTTCAATTTTATATCCAATATCCCATTTGCCCTCTATTCACAGTCATAACGAGTAAAATATATAAAAAGTTTGAAATTGCCGCCACTAAATCTAAATTTTACTGTTTAATCTGTTTAGTTAATAAAAAAATAAAGAGAAGATAAAAGTACTTGTTTAATATGAAATTTTAAGCTGTTAAAAAAAATGAAAATTTAAGATAAGAACTACTTTAAGTGACAATCAAGAAAAGACGAAAATTTTATGGGGCTTGAAATTGATACATAAGTATGCGATTGATTTGAAATGATACGATTTGGATAAATTAGCATCTTCTAATTGTGTTTAGTTGCACAGGCTTCTCTAACAGCACAGCACTTTTCTAGATTTAAACGTGCCGCCCTTAGGCTCTTTTAGTTCATATCCCAAATATTTTTCCTATCTTTAAAGAATTTCCCATATCTTTCATATTTTTTCTTCAATTTCTGCACAATAAATTAGTAAATCATATGGTTTAGCAATGATAATGAGCTAAATCAAACGATCAACAACTTTTTCAAACGGTTTAGAAATCTTCCAGTTTTTTCTAGTCAATAGTCAATAATATTTTCATAATTAATTATTTATCTGTTTATTTTCTATTTATCCATTTAAAGTTTCATTTTATTTCCTAATTAAATGTATAGTAATTTTTTAGTATTACTGCTGTTAATTTCCTCTAACAATATATTCTTGAACTTTGAAGCTCCTCTACGAGGAGCTCCGTGGGCCCTAGTGGGCCACTTGGGATAACTCCAGAAATATATAAACTCTTCCATCCAGAGGAAGGAAGTTTTAAACTCCCCATGTCCTTATTTTTATGTGAGAATAATGGCCACTGGGTCAAGTCTCCAATGATTAAATTCAACCTTTTAAGGGGATGGCACAAGTCATATAATCTCAAAGTTTGGGAGTTATGTGAAATTTTCCCTAAAAGGGGACGGCACAAGTCATATAAATGCATTTGGAAATATTCTTTACTTGTATTGAAAGTAAGGAAGTCCATGTTTACTTCTCTAGCATTAGTCGTTTCCCTTGAACATCAATAATAAGAGACCAAGATACTCAATCATAGAGCCAACAAGTGTTAGGGGTGAGCACGGTTCCCGAGTAAAACCGGGAACCAGAAAATCAAACCGGAGGGTTAGGTTCGGTTCCCGGTTCCAAAGACACCTGTTCCGGTTCCCGATTCCCTTTTTCCGAGAACTGGCGTTCGCGGTTTCGGAACCGGTCGTAATTCTAAAAAAAAAAACCTAGCTTCCGCCACATGATTTCCCCCCTCTGTGATTCTTCCCCCCTTCCTCCCTCTCTCTCTCTCTCTCTCTCTCTCCTCTTTCTGCCTCTCTCGGCCGAAACCCCCACCCCTTCTTCTTCTTCTTCTTCTTCTTGCTGGCTGCTGCTTCACCCACCATCACACCGTCGCCCCACGCTCTACTCACCAGCATCTCTTGGCCACTGAACCACCACCACCCACCGCTTGTCTGACGAGCCGTCTCGCCGTTGAGCCCAATGAGCTGTTGCGCAGTCCGCGTTACCCCTCCCCGCCGTGAGCCGCCGCCGCCGTCTCCAAGCCATCATCACCACCTCTTGTTGCCGCTCGCTCCGCTGTCCAGGCCGTCGTTGCTTCGAACCGCCACCGCCTCCACCAGAATCGAGCTCTTCCCCCCTTGGCCGTGGGTTGAGCCACAACCGCCGCCATCTTCGCCGTGCCGTTCGTGTTGCCGTTGGTGCCGTGAGACTCGTGTCCTCGTCGCCGTTGCTGTCGCCGCGTGCTCACCGATGTCAGACCTCCCTTGAAGATTGATCTGGCCACGAACGATTCGATGGTGAAGTGCCGGTGGCCGGGCTTCGCGAACCTCGCTCGCGGCTCGATGAATCGGATGGCCTCGTCGAGGTTCCAGTTCGCCACCTCCATCTCGCGAGCCATGGCTTTCGCAAAGTGCCTCACTGATTGTAAGGCGTAGTGGAGGACTTGGGTGAAGTGGGTCGGGCTCAACGACGCGAGCTTGAAGTCGTCGAATAGCGGCGAGACGCCGCTCGCGTTGAGCTTCTTCTCTGACGACCGGTTCTCAGAGACGAGCTCGACGAGCTTCCTTCTCAGCGCGGAGATCTCCGACTCCTTGCGCTCCGCCTCGGCCTCCATCTTCTTCACCGTGATCTCGTACGTCCTCATGAGGCTTTGCTGCTCCTGAATCTTTGCCAACATCAGCGTCACCTGTGGGGAGAGGTCGAGCTCCTTCTTGAGGAACTTGATTACGTTAATTCCGACACTGGAAGAGATGAATTTAATATCATGCATAAGGCTAATGTAGATTCCCTTGACAATAATGGAAAGGGAAGAAAATGGGGAAAAATATCTTCTTTTTTTTTTTTTTTTTTTTTTTTTTTTTTTTTTTTATATCAGTTCATTCTTTCATTAATTTTTCAAAACTTTTAGATATGGCTGTTAGTAAACGCTGTGCTAACTCGCCCTAACTCGCTCTCTCGTTATTTCATTTCTTTCTTTCTTTTTTCACTTCTGTTCAGCTATTGTTTTCGATGCTCCAACAACTGCAAACACCTTTAAAGTTTCTGCTGACATTGAATCACCTTTAAAGTTTTTGCTGACATCGAATCACCAAATTATACATTAGACAATGAAGAACTATGAATTTAGTTGTCTATTCGAATGTAAAAGATCCACATTGCTGTGTATTGGCAGGTACCGAAAATAGAGGGCCAATTATTGAATTATTTCAGCTTTTGGATATTCGAGCTCACTACGAAAAATGAAACAAAAAAAAAACCTGTTGGAACCTGAAACCGACCTCGGAACCTGTGATAGGGTAGGTTCCAGGTTCTCGGTTTTGATGGGTAGGTTTCAGATTCTAAAAATTGAGGAACCCGTACCCAAGGGTAGGTTTCAGGTTCCGGACGGAACCGAACTAGAACCGGGAACCGCTCACCCCTAACAAGTGTACTCAAACGTTAGACAATACCAAATAGATTTTCCTTATTATATTGCAAGGCAATCAATAATGACATGACAGGTCTTTTAACTTTTATTTAATGTTTAATTTATTCTTTGAGCAATCTTTTGTTTAATCTGGTCTTTGAACTTTTAGAAATTCAATTAATATAGTCTTTGATCTAGTAAAATTTTTAACACCGTTAACTAACGCAACCATAATTTCTGTTAACATGTTGTCAAATTGGTATGTTGACATCCATGTGGCTTTTTGTTAACTAACACAATTGGTTGAAATCTCTCCTCCAGAGAAGGAGGTCAAGGGTTCGAAACCCTACGTTGTTAGCAATTAAAGGGGGAGCCTCGGCGGTGAGTTGTTGGGCCAGTTTCCCCCGAGGTATAGTCATTGTTGGGCCTCAACTGCGAAGGCCTGTGAGACCCCAAATTAGCATAAGCCGATAAGGGCAGGTTCTGGCAGATCTTCGGTCACCAAAAAAGAAAAAGAAAAAGAAAGAACTATGCATCAAGTTGATATATGAAACTTCACTAATTCAATTGGACATAAAAAAAGTTAAGGGATCACATTAAACATTGAAAAAAGAAAAGTTCAAGAACCATGTGTATTATCAGCCCTTATTACAATACCAACCAATTTTATTTCAATTATTTCTTGGTATGTTGCTTCTATCTTGAAGTGGTGTTTTTTCTTTGAGCTGCTAAGCATCCAATTACAGATACATATCTAGTTCTGAAGCAAAACATGTTTAACTTAAGAGGGGTGTGATTAATTGGAAAACTCGGTTTACATTTCAGGCATGGGGTGAAACAACCAAGAAATCCATGGTCAGATGGACCTGAATACATTACTCAATGTCCAATCGAACCACAAACAAATTTCACATATGAAGTGAATTTCACTGATGAGGAAGGAACTCTTTGGTGGCATGCTCATAGTGATTGGACGAGAGCCACAGTTCACGGTGCAATAGTCATCCTTCCGAGCGAAGGATCGAGCTTCCCTTTTCCTGAGCCAGATGGAGAAGACATCATCGTGCTCGGTATGTACTTCAGAAATTTTATTTGTTAAAAAATATACTAACTATGGTCCCCATATCAAACAGCCTAACTTTTTTGAACGATTTGTCCCCTACACGCCATCTTCAGAAGCATTCAACTAGAGATGGGGATCTTCACTACCAATAGAAAAGGCAGTAGGTGAACGAAACTGTGATAAACTAGATATGGAGAAAAATGTTGACTTTGTGGGTTGTTGGTTTCTTTATATATTTTATTCCGTTTCGAAGTTTTCTGCTTTGGCCGACGAGAAGAAAATAACTCGAATAAAGATAGTCGAAGACATTCGAACAGAAATAAAAAAAGTCGGAGACATTGACTCTTTAGATTTTATTTTCGAGAAGGATAGTACAAGTTTTATAAAAGAGCAAAGGTGGTTCAGTGTGACTGATATTTTTTAATTTCCAAAGGAAGGCAAGGGTTTACAGGTTTGTAATTGTAAGGCTTGGGAGTCTCATCAAGGTATGTAAAATAAAAAAAGCAAAGCAATGATCTCGCTCCGAAAGATAGGATGGGAGGTTCTTCCTGTAATTAATTCTTGCTTGGATCATAGCATTCTTAGACTTTTCATAGAAGGGGGAATTATTCTATATGGTAAACATGATTGTGCAACATAATTAATGAAAATTACGTTTTCCCGCTATTTTGTCGAAAGGTTACCATATAAAGGGGAATCATTCTCCTTTGTGGTTAGTGACTGTGTTAGTTTATGATCAAATACTTTCTTGGAGATTACTAATTTAAATTAGCTGAACTTCCCCTGTCAAATTACTACATATTAATGGAATATCAACTTTTGCGTTAGTTACTGAACAATATATATATATATATTTTAATTTGTCGATCTTTCTTATCATTTACAAACTTATATTTGCATTTCTCCACAACCATTTAAATTTTACCAAGCCTTTTTAAAAAAAATTAATTACCAACTTCTTATGTTTTACCGCATTTTATTTACCTTTTTTTAATCATACCATTAACTTATCAACTCTTATATGAATTCGCTAACCATTGAGTTAGTTACCAATGTCTATTTGGTTCTTTTTACAAACGTCTTGACTGGGTCACTTAATGGAAAAAAAAAATGGTAAGTCAACCCAAAGAAATGTTAATATTTACCGTTATTATAGTTGATACTTTAAGTTGTTGGTAAGAAAGGTAACTGAAAAATGAGAGAAGCTTTTTTTATTTATTAGAGATAAGAAAAATTTATAATTTAAAAAGAATGAAATAAATGTGGTAATTGACTTAAGAGTTAGTAATGCCTAACTAGTTGGTAACTCAATAGAGTTTGAAAGTAAGGCAAAGAAAAGTGGTAACTCGATTTTTTTTTTTTTTGGTCCAACCTTATTCTATATTTATTTTATAAACTACCGTGTGTGCTATGTATTGTATGCAGTTTGTAATATCCTGCTTTCTCACTCACGCGTCCTGCATTAGCCATCTTACGTGACACGGTTAGTGATAATATGAATATTTAACTTAATTTCTAAATGTTTTTTTTAATTTTTTAAATTATATTCTTTTCGTTTTTCCTCTCTTTGCCCTTCCATTTTTTTTTCTTACCTATCTCTTCCCTCCACCAATCGCCCATCTATGGCTGGGGAAGTCACCAGTCATTGACGAGGGCAAGGGTTACAATGTTCTCCTCGACCTTTGGCGAGGGTTGGACAAGGCCGCGCCTTGTCTGCCCTTGCCCAAGGCTGGTAACATCCCTTGCCATCGCTGGAGGTTGGTGATTTTTTTTTTTTTACCTACTTTTATCAATAAGTTATTGAGAAATTGATGGACTATTAATTTTCTACCCACAATTTTTTGATATATATGAGCTTTCTAAAAAATCTTCCACTATGGAAAAAAAAATCCTTTCGAGATCTGAAATAGTAGAATCATCCTACATATGAACTAGAGGAATTGTTTAGGATGAAGAGTTGGTATGAAAATTTCAATTGGGCATAGGCCCGCAACTTGTTGCATGGAACTTTTCAAGGACTAGCATTGTTACCTAAACTAACCACGTGAATCACTCGTATTTGGATTTACTGTATGCATTGATTTCTTATTGGGATCGTTCATTGAAGCTTGCACACTAGTTGGAAACGCATTTGTTCAAACTGAAAAGAGGGCCATACGTACAATCCACCCTGTTAGGATGCACCATTTTCAAGTGAGATTGCACTAATTACAAAGGGTTAAATTTCACTTAAGTTGCATTACTTGAACCATCAATCTTGTGATGGTTCGTAGGTTCTTGGTACGAAGAAGAAAAACTCAACGAAGTATTGAATGAGGATTTAGCGGCAGGCAGCGATGTACCCCGAGCAACTGGCTATATGATTAATGGACAGTTTGGAGATTTCGTTCCGTGCTCCAAAGGTATATTTCTGGTTCCTTCATGGATTCGTGATTTCAATAGTATATTGGGATACAATCTTCATTAAGATTGTATTGGTTTCATAGAAACAACATACCATTTGTTCGTCGACTATGGCAAGACCTATCTCCTTCGAATAGTGAATGCGGCGGTCAGCGCAGAGCACTTTTTCTCCATTGCCAAGCACAACATGACGGTTGTTGGCATGGACGGAGCATACACAAAGCCGGTGGTAACTTCGTACATAACAATCGGTCCTGGACAAACAATGGACGTCTTGCTAACAACCGATCAGTCCCTCGGAAGATATTACATGGCCGCTCGACGGTATTCAAGCGAAGATACATCAGTCACGGCCTTCTCCCACATCAATGTTACAGCCATTCTCCAATACAAGGGAAACTACAGTCTCACATCACCACCAATTTTCCCAAGCGACACCCTTCCAGGCTTTTATGACTATTTTGCGGCAGCTAATTTCCTAGCCCAGCTTAAAAGTTTAGCAAATGAGGAGTATCCCATAAGTGTCCCTCTGAACATTAGTACGAGGATGTTCATAACAGCTTCCATGAACGAGCTGTTATGCGCAAACGATTCGTGCGCATCGGGCGATAGCAAAATCGCCACAAGTTTGAGTAACATAAGTTGGGTGAATCCTTCAATCGATGTGTTGCTTGCCTACTACAGGTACCCTAAATTTCTTTGTGCTTGATATTACATTCCAAATCAGGTGGTGGCAAGGGCCGTTGATTCTCAGATTTGCTTCTGGATATGAAATTATATCTTCAGTTTATGCATCTGAGGAATTTCCATGTCCTAGATTAAGATGTTTTGTCTTGCTAATGCTTGATTACGGGTACTCGTTTCATTTTGAAAGAATATAAACTCCCTAAAAGTAATGAATAACAACTCAGACGTACATATGCAGGAACATCAGCGGTGTATACACCTCAGACTTTCCGGATTTGCCTCCGATGTGGTACAACTTTACAGGTGATGATTTATCGACCAGTCTTGCGGTGGCTGCTGAAGGGACAAAGGTGAAAGTTTTGAATTTCAACGAAACCGTGGAGATAATATTTCAAGGGACAAATCTGCTGACAGGTTCAGAAACCCATCCTATGCATTTGCACGGACATAGTTTCTATGTTGTTGGATCCGGCTTCAAAAACTTCGACAACGAGAGCGATCCTCAAGGGTACAACCTGATTGACCCCCCTAAAGTCAATACGTTTTCGGTGCCCAAAAAGGGATGGATTACGATCAGATTCACAGCAAATAACCCAGGTATAAATACACCTTGTCATGCTTTTTCCCTATGTAATTATCTAACGATTCGATATCCTTACCTAATGTATCCGGTGGATTAATTGATCACAGGCGTATGGTTTTGGCATTGCCATATAGATCGACATATGAGTTGGGGTATGGACACTGCTTTCATAGTACTAAATGGTGGTACTGAGGAGACCAGTATGCGACCGCCCCCTTCCTACATGCCTCCTTGCACGGATGCGTCCAAGATTGCCCTTAAAGAAACCGCCAGTATCTTCGGTGACGTAAACCAAATTTGACAGCAGATTGCAGTAAATTATTTACATGGTAATGTAAAATCATCAAGTTAGTCGTTAAAATGCACTAAATCAATGCCAACATGATTCCTTTTTGTGTCCATGAGAGTCATTGAGCAGATCAGTCTGCGTAGTCATTACAGCAGTGGAATTATTAAATGTGCTAGTAAGCTCGTGGTTAAGTGCATTCATTTGCAATATCCTTGCGTTCCGAATTAGGTGATCAAGCCAGCATATTGAGAAAATGTAAAGGGGATATAAACCAGAGCCATCACCTGGACACAGATTAACTAAATAGTCATTCGTTTTACCAATTTACTTCCACATATCAACCGTTCATAGAGGCATGGTGATATTTTAGTAGTTTAACTTATTAACAAAGTTGGTTTGATGGTTACTCGTACTTGAGCTCCCTCTTAATGGTCTTGCCATATTAAGGTGTCTGGTTTCTACTATGACTTCTAACAAAAAGACTTTCCATGAGAGGACTTTTCTTGACAATTGGTTTGATGGTTATGACTACAAGAGCTGGATAACATTGTTGTTTGGATCTTCCTCACATTGAGAGTTTTATAGCCCATCGCTAGCTTTATGACGATGATTACCGAAATTTGATGGGGAGGATGACTATATATCTTATTCATTTCAAAAGACTACATATCTTAAACAATAAATACAACAGAGATATCTAAAAGATACATGTCAAAAAGTGAATTATTATTTTTTTTTTGCAATATAAATTCATAACACATTTTCGCCGAAGTAATATGCGAAAAAAGGATACTTCTTTTAGCAATGCGCGAGTATACGACCAATGCTGGCTCATAAGCTCCTTTAGAACCCTTGGCTTTGAGCTGAATCCGAAGATGGGGAATAGCTTCTGGTCTAAGACTCCTGCAACAACACGTAAGCTGACACTTAATGGGGAGCTTCAGAGAACACAAGGCCTCTCTCATCTGATTGTCGATAATCTCAATGTAAGATCTTAAGGTTTGTAATAGTAGAATATCATCCACAACCCGCACTTTCGATTCCCGAATTTAGCCTAATTTGTCGTAGGAAGGATATTCCTCTCCTTTTCAGTCATGTAGTCATCGTTCATAATCAAGATAGACTTTTCAAACGCATAAGCATCGATTTTAATAGAATCAAAGAAAGGTGAAGTCACACGGTTAGCTTTGAAGTGAAGAGAAGGACACTTAAGAGGAACCAAAAATGCAAAAAATAGTAAATTGAATCTACTATAGACCAAAAAAAAAAAAAATACTAAAGTTGGGTAGCTACCTTTAGTCTCAATCATGCCGGCCTAGCTTTGAAAACTTAATGGCACAGTTCCTCAACCGGGGGTACTACTGCAGCCAGTTGGTTGAGGAACTGTGCCGTTAGGCGTGCTGCAGCAGCAGGAGGATTTGCACCTCCCCTCACTCACCCCAGGCGCGGGAGGCTACTATACCTGCCTACCCGGCGGTAGCCAGAGTTTCCCCTGATGTGGAGTCTACCTTCCCCACCGTGAGGCCCCCTAATTTCCTGTCTATCTTTGTCTTCCCGACAGAGAGGGAATACGGAGGGTAGAATGGGGACTCCCACCCCAGGATGGTGTTCCCATCTGTTTCCTCCTTGAGCAGTTTAAGGACCTACTCAGGTCCGAGCAAGACTTTCTTCTATAGACGGCTCTGGATAAATACTTTTAGGTCTGGTTTGAGACTTTCTAGATCTTGTCCATGTGGAGCGCATTCACTAATTCCCTTGTTAACAAAGCTGTCAGTGTGGCATGTGGAGCAGCACATTGATGATGTTGGATAATTCTCTACACCGCCACCTGCAAGTGATCTCTTGTGTGAGTTGCAGTAAGTGTGTATTTCTTTTTTTTTTTTAACCTCGGGATTTTCGATATAAGTTTGCGAAATCATTAATGATGATTTTAAATGCTTATTGCCTTTATAAATTTAAATATTTGGTATTGTCAGATAAAGTACAATTGTGATTCTAAGTATTCGAAGTTAAAGATGGTCACGTTGAGCACCGGTGTAAATAAGCTGGCAAATTTCGGACAGAGCAACATAAAATTGTAAATTTCACCGTAATTCCAAATACATACCTCTATTTTTAAAATCGTGAATTTCATATGTCAGTCCCACTAAAAGGACCAAAATACTCTCACAAAAAAACCCTATTCATCCACCCGTCTAAGTTCATCCTTGCCGTCGGCGTCCGTTCCCCATCGCCTCCCATCGCTCCGTCGACGCCACTCTCGCCGCGTCTGATTGCTCCAGCAACACTGTCCTCTCTCTCCCCCTAAAGGTCGTGCTTGCTCACTCACTCTCTCTCCGTCCTCCCTGCTTCCAACATCAAACTCTCTCTGTCTCTCTTGCTCTCTGTGACAGCGGCCGTTGCGACCCCGACAGCCTCTGTGAGGACCACCGTGGTCGCCGTGACCCTAGATCGAGTTTGAAGCGGCCTACGACGGCCTCAACGAGGTCGCCCATGGTGCATACGGCTCAACCAGAGTCGGAGCGAGGCCGTTTAGGCGGCGGAGTGCTGCTGTTAGAGAGAGAGAGAGAGAGAGAGAGAGAGAGAGAGAGAGAGAGAGAGAGAGAGTCGGGTAGGGGAGCCATAGAAAGGGGACGAACTCTCCTGGTGGGATTTTCATGGCCATTCGCGACGGTGGTCGTGTTCCTCCATGTGGCGATAATTGCGGTAGGCCGAGCGTTCGGGTGGTCACGGTGATGAGAGGCGATCTTTGGCGGCTGAGCTTAGGTGACGATCCTTTAATTTTTGTGGTAAGAGTTTCTATGTTTGGTGAGGTGTGAAAATTGTAAATATAAAGCTTCATTTGTTTAGTGAAAAACAATGTTTTCTAGATTTTCCGGATTTAGGGAAACATTTTTATCAAGAGAAAAACACTTCTAAAATAGGAGAAGATATTTTTCACTTTTTAAATAAGAAAAAAATATTTTCCTCATTCACTCTCTTTTATTTCACACCTGTGTTAGCCTCCTCTTCTTTCTTATTTTAAAATCAAAGTTTCAACTATTTTATTCTTAAAAAATTTCTAATTTTTAAATTGTTTTGTTTTTGTTTTTATGAAAGATCAAAAATTTAATTTTCTAAAAAAATCGAAATTTAATTTTTTTTTCTTCATTCTTGATTAGTTGACAACCATAACCGACAACTGATCACAAGCGAGGGACGAGCTCGCCGACCTCAAGTGAGGCTCGAGTCTCGTCGATCTGGTGAGACTCGAGCTTGCCGGCCTTACTAGATTGGCGAGCCTTTTCAAGGCCAATGAGCTTGAGCTTGCCTTTAGCTAGTTGTTGTGGTCAACAACCGGCTAAAGAAGCAAAAGGTGGGAAAGAAAAAATAAAATAGAAAAAAGAAAGAAGTACAAAGAAAATAAAAAATTAATTGTTTAAAAAGATAATAAAAGGAATGCATGGAGTGATATCAAATCGAATTTTCCATACTGAATGGGGGAAAATATTTTCTAGTTCATTTTCAAGTTCCAGCAAAATATTGGAAAATATGGTTATTTATTTGGAAAATGGCTTCCTAAGAAACAACCTATTCTCCGCGAAATAAAGGTAGCTTTAAAATAGAGGAATATTTTTTTGTATCGTGATAAAATCTTGGTTACGATTTTGGTATTTTCCCTAAAAGTATTTTAGGCGTGAATACAAATCTATCATGGTGTAACCAGCCAATCTTTTTTTGTAATTGATCACATGAATGTCATAATATTTAATCAATTTTTGTATTGAATAGGATGTACACACACTTTGATTGATCGCACATACACAATGTGACCGTTGAATGCGAGAATCATCCTAATGTAAAACATCATTATAAGGCGATCAATTAATTATTTTATGAGTGTAATAAATATGCTAAATTAAATCTACTATAGGCGAAAAAATAAAAATTACAATCACAACACAAACACACAGAGGAGTAAATTCTAATCTCCCAGCCATGGTTGTCCAAGACAAGCCTTTGATGATGTACTTAGGATGCCCTAGATTGAACCGCGCACTAATAAGGGCACCAACCATTCAAATTGATATAGCTTACCTGGTCTTCAGTGTCTTTCTAATCATTTTTTTTTTCATGAACTTTTGACAGGCCATTAAATTGCTGGGGTATCATGATTATAATAATTAGCTAGCCTAGGGACCGGTCACCTTGTTTCACGGGACCCTCAGCAATGTCTCTTCGTTTGAGAGAGACATGAGAGACATGAGAATGCGAATCTCATTTATGACTTATGGAAGATCTAGCTTAGGAAGATCTAGCTTAGGCTAATTATTATTATTAAAAAACTTGATATCACCCTTTTGATATAAGCATTTTAAAAACATGATAACACGACAAAGTAGACCGCATTAAATGTATTTGCCACTTGGAATATTCCAACGTTCTGACTAATGAAGAAGGTGGACTTCATGTGAGCCCGCGTAATCAAACCGTTTTCATTTTTGAGTCATTACTTAATTCGTGGAATGATTCTACTAGTAAAATATGTAATATATTTTATTATTCTAAATATGATTCCAATATTATGTTCCCAGTAAATACCCAATAAATTCCCTATATAAATTCCAATTATTACCCAATTTATTATCCATGTGTATTAAGTGATATTTGTCTGTTATTATATTACCATAGTGGTATTGATGGGAGATACCGGTAACGTAACCAACAGAATAAAAACGTCAGGTCGTCTGGTTCAAACCCTTAACGATACAGAAAAACACACCATTAGGTTTTGGAAGGGGATTGACTAGTAGAACAGGACACGCGTTTTCTATATTGCAGATCACTCGTGCTGTGTGGATCCATTAAAGATTTTGAGGTTTCCCACTTTTAGATTTCATCAATGATTGGAGGTATGTTGGTATTTATGTTTCCGCTATTCGATTCCGAATTCTGTATGAATTTACTTGTAATGGATAAATCGGGATCTCCAAGTTTTGTTTATATTCATTCTAACAGTTTCAAGCCATATACAAATCCGAAATTTACCCACATATAATGCAATAAAAATAAATTCCAAAAGTTTCACCAAGGCAGAGATTGCAGATAAGGGCTCTGATACCAACTGTTAGAATGAATATAAATAAAACTTAGATATCCCGATTTATACATTACAGGTAAATTCATACAGAATTCGGGATCGAATAGCGGAAACATAAATACCAACATCTACCTCCAAGAAATGCCAATCTACCATCACGTGTTTCAATTTAATCACGTGAAACAATTGAAAATGTTCATCCGAGGTTCCACGGTTGCTGTCTAACCGTAGGCGGCGTTCACGAGTTGACTGTCTGCTCACTCGTCGGATGTGCCGTTCATTGCTTGTGCTTTGGAAAGGAGAGCCCATACCGGCTCAAGAACGGCAAGTGGAAAGAGAAAGGGAAAAGAAGACGAACTAAAAGGGTGTTGAAATGGTCATGGAAAATGGTCAAATCATTGTCCAATGCCTCGTCGCGGTTCTACATTTTTTAAGGAAAGGTGCTAATAATGTCCACCAGTCCGACGATAGTCGAAATATGCAGATGAAGAGAAGAGAGAGTCCATCCATATGACCATCCCTTATTATTTCTCGTGAAGTAAGGCAACGACAATCCTGCCCTCGCAATCACATGGGGGTGCGCCTTATTTCCTGGATAAATAAGTAAAACGGAAATTTCGTCGGCGAGGCATCATTCATCTACTCTGGACCCCAGCTGCCGAGGTTGTCTTCCTCGAGATAAGAAATGAGAGAAAGAGAATCGATCGGGCCATTGTGCGCAGAACTACTGGGAAAAAGAATAATCTTAAATGCCTTCAGAATATGTGAACCCAATTCATATACATTGTTAGGTGAGGAGGGACAAGCATGTTAGAGTTTTCCTAACGTGGACTAAATTAATTTTTATTATAATTTACTGTTTTTACGGTTATCGTAAAACAGGGTTGGTCTAAAGAGATATAGAATGTTTCTTAATTAGTTTAATATGGGCTGGTTAGTGTGGGTCGAGTTGAGCTTAGCCCGTAATGAGGGGGACTGGCTGGAAACTCTATAAATAGTGCTCAAGTCTCTCCTCTAACCCGAATTCTCACATGTATCCTCACCTAAGGGGCGTTTACCTAACGCTAAACGTGAGGGGGGGCCGCCTCATTGAGCCAGTGATACGGAGGGCAATAGAGGAGAATGACTTGATGTGTGGATCCCCTTGATATATGTGGGTAATCCTTTTTATGCTTCCGCTTTATGTTCGACGGATCCCAAAACAGGTGCGTTAATCTTTCTACTCAATTATGCATGTTCTTGTTCTGGTTATGGAGATCTTGGGGTTGTGCAATTTGCATCTAACATGTGGTATCAGAGCAACCATAACCCTAGAACTCGAACGCAATTGGTTTTGCCCTAATTTGTACGGATTTACCATAATTTGTATGGATCTACCCTAATTTGTATGGATTAGTCCTAATTGGTACTGATCTTGCCCTAATTTGTGATTTTCGAGACTTTTTGTTCAATAAAAATTAAATTAAATCACAAATTTGGATTGAGGGAGACAAGACGAGCAAGAGGGTCGGCGGCGCATCACCAGGGGATGCCGCACGCGCCCCCACGCGCGGCCACGCGCCGCCTGGGCAACAAACGCGCGCTGTGCGTGAGCACCACGCGCCGCGCACTCAGGCGGCGCGTGCGGGCGCGTGGGGGCTTATTTTGGTGCGTGGTTGGCGGCGTTGGATTCATATGGTGATTTCCTATCTTGTGGTATATTTATTTTATATGTTTGATGATTTTATTGATGTGAAATTGCACATGGAATCATAAATACGTGAATTTTTAGTATATTTTTGCGTATTTTTCTTGTATTTTCTGTGATTTTGGAAATACAGGTGATGAGTTACTAGTATGTTATCACATAATAAAAAGGTATGATTCATCAATAAAAATCAAACTTTATTGTGAACTGAAGCTGGTTTAATGAGATACAATTCGTATGAGATTGTATTTGAGCTATGTATTGAGCTGATAAAAAACAGTAAAGGTTATGAAACTTTTGTTGCTCATGCATACTCCTTGACACGCTGGTAATATTTGAATGATGGATGTCTTAAGAACTCGTGACCAAACTGATTGTACTGATTAACACATCTGCTGAATGTGGGTAATGCATGTCAATTAAGTTACCGCATATTATATATGAACTCATATGGTCACTTGTTAATGTCTATCAAGTTGAATATTTTTTATGGTTAAGGAGTATGACGACATTTATGCAGAGCAATAGTATCTACTGGTAAATTTTAGATATTTGGTTCTCTGGTTTGACTCAATTAATAGGCCACTGGTTGAAGTAATGATATTTGTTACCTAAAATTGATTAATAAATCAGTTGTTGGCCTTGTAGTCATTTTTGCCTTATGAACTCATGAGTGATAATGGATCAGCTGTCAAGCTTGTCGATTTGGTGTACCCTATATTACTATTGATGTTAATTTGTGAGAGATATTATAGATCAGCATTCTTTTTATGTTGTTCTGGTAATATGTAATTGGGGTGCATAAAAGATGTTTTATTCTCTGTTATGAGAAGTTTCTTGTGTTACTGTGATCAATATATATGATTAATTTTTTATTAATGAATAAAGCAATGTAATTAGCATGATATGTGATTTTGGTGATATGATGCCCCTATCACTAAAGTTAAAATCACATATATATATGGTGTATGTGAGGAGTAAAGCTTATATCCCCGGTATGAGAGAATTTCAATGATTCAATTGAGTAGTGACCGCTAAAGTGGCACGCTTGATTGGGTTTGAGAAATTTTGGTCTCGTATGATGATTGGGATGTCTCCTGGTCTAATGTGTAATCATACTCCCAAAGGAGGTGATTGTGTATTAGTTCATGGAGGGATACATGATAGTGTGGTGGAGGAGTGACTGATTCTAGTGATTCATATGCCCAAAGGTGATGAATTCACGAAGAATTGGAACATATTCTCATAACCCTTATCATGTGGGGAGTGTACAATTGCATGTCATGTATTCTGCCCAAAGGTGATTATGTGATTTTGCATGTAACTCTCTGGATGTGTACTTATACGTCAAGTTACACAATGCTCATATGATGCTAATTATATACTGCTTGTTTTTCAGTCACATTTTTTGTAAATGGTAATTCCGTCATCATTGAGGTTTTTTACTGCTTCAAATTTTAAGTTGTGGACATATGATTTGTTGCTTGAGAAAAGAGCAATTGAATTTGCATATTGTCCATGAAGCGTTCCATTCTGGAACACTTGAAAAGAGGTTTGCCTGCGGACTGCACTGCTATAAGATGATGGAAGCCTTTGTTGCTTGAAATTATGTCTTGTCTGTTATTGAAATTATGACACATCTTGTGTTTAAGTCCTAATGACATATACATCTCGTATATGATTAAAAGGTTGTCAGGTTTTAACAGTGGTAATGAGTATTTTGGCAAGTATGACAATGCGAAATAGCTTAAAGGGTCATTTGTCAAATACTTGGTAGATTCTGGGGTGGTAATTTAATTACTATACCTGAAAATTCTGACAAAAAGATTTGGGCGAAAGGCATAAATGCACCATATTGAACATGGTGATGAGTATGATTAGTAAGACTAATTTATCTGGTCTTTTGTGGGCTGATATTATGAAAGCAATTTTTTCATATACAAAAGGGATATTGATTTTATGACCCTAAAGAAGGTACAAGAATTATGGAATAACATACTCTAAAGTTTCTAAATATTGGCGTAATTGTAGAGGATAGCTGCTCTCAGATTATTAAAGATAATAGTATGATGGAGGTTACTGTGTTTTTGTCTTTACCTATATAGATAATTATGGAATCTCTTGTACCATAGACTAAACTTGTTGAGGTTCAAGGTACTACTCTTGATATAGTTTATAATGAAATTTCTTAAACCTCGCAAGTGCAGAATGAAGTGGTTGCAGCTTTATTAAGGAGGTTTGTTAAGGAAAGACGATCAGTTATACCATCAGACTATATAGTCTATTTGTGAGAGCATGATTACAATATCCACTATATGGTTGATGTAATGACATATTTATAAATATCGTTTCTTATTCTCAATCAAGTATGTGATTAGATGCCATAAAAGGTGATATATAATCTATGAAACATCATAGTGTTTGGAAACTAACTTACTTGCCTAAAGATTACAAGTTCATTAGTTGTAAATTGGCGTACAAAATTAAAAGAATTTCAAAGAAAGATTGTGGAATTTAAAGCCAAATTGGTAACTAAAGTTTTCACTCTGAAAGAGGGGTGGATTGTTTATATTGAAGAAATAACTATTTCTTTAAAAGATTCTTTCGAGTGAATGTGGTATTAATAATTTATTTTGATATAAAGTTACGCCAAATAGATACAAAATCTATATTGTGCAACTGGATGATTTTGCAGCAGATTCAAGTAAACTTATGTGTAGACTGAAAAGTTCTAATTCATGGTCTGAAACAAGTTTCCAGACAATATTATTAAAGTTTCATAGTGTTGTTATTTTGTTCAATTGGGAACGAAGTAATTCAATATACTGCAAGGTCAGTGGGAGGAAATTTTTTTTTTCTCATACTTTATGTACATGATATTTTGCGTACAAGTTGTGACCTTGAGACAATATTGAGGTCTGTAAGGATTGTTTTTGCCATATTATATTAGATTTTCTCGGAGGACATTTACTGATTGTATATTGGAAATATTCAATATACATCATTGCAAACCAGGAATTGCTCCTGTTGTTAAGGGTGCTGGACTAAATCTATCACATTGTCCTTATTTAGATATTGAGAAAATCTAATTAAATGGTGTACCTTATGTCAGTGCACTTAGAAGTATAATGTATGCTCGAATTTGCACTAGACTAAATGTTGTCTTTGTGACGGGACTTCTACGCAGATATCGGTCAAATCCAGGACATGATCACTGGGTTGTTGTCAATAAGGTTTTAAGGTACTTAAAGAAGACAAGAGATTATATGCTAATTTATAGACATATTCAATTTTTGCAGTTAGTAGAGTATTTAGATGTAAACTTTGCTGGCTGTTCTGATGACATGCAATCAATAACAGAATACAGATTTATGTTAGTACGAAGTGCAGTAAATAAAGTTCTTTGTTATCTTCTACTATGTATGCAGTGTTAGTAACATTCTTTTAGGTTGTTACTTGAGCTATTAGGCTCCAAAACCTCATGACGAAATTGATCGTTTTAACTTGATGGATAGACCCATACGGTTGTATTGAGATAACAAATTTGTAGTGTTATTTATTTACTACAGAGGTCTCAAGGGGTCTAAATATATGGTGGTAAGATATTTTTGACCATAAAGAAACGGTACAGAAAGGTGACTTATAATATAACATATTTTCACAGATGATGTGGTTGCAGATCCATTAACTAAAAGCCTACGCCCATGTGTATTTTAGTAACATATCGTTAATATGGGCTTAGGAGTATCTTCGGACACTATTATTTAGTGGGAGCTATTTTGGCTTTACTCTGATAAAGTTAACATTTGTGGTTCGTTACACTTAGTAATGGTTTGATATGTATCAACTTTTGCATTCAATAAAATATTTTGAATGTGTTGTTATTATGTTGAATACATATTGATAAAGTCTCAAGGGATTGTATAGACCTTGAGTGAAGGCTAGGGGCATCCGGGCATCCGGTTATTAGCCTTGTGCATATGTCTTGTGATACATAAAGAAAGGTTAACCATAAGGACAAGACATATGTGGGTTCATTGGAACCATAAAGCATTCTCTTATGGCATAAGTTTTTGTGACACCTAAGGTAAGAGAATGGTGACTGACAAATGGGATCTCTCTATGAGAGATGTTATCCATTTGACATACTACCATATTGAATCCATATCAATAAAGTTGAGAACATTCGTGACCATGGAAGGCTCTGTGTGTATACATGCAGTTACCGCCATGATTCGGTGTTTAAGACTTTATGGGATATGATTGACTATTAAGAATTATCTCTGGACCAAATGTGCGCACATACAATACGATTTCAATTAATATAGTCCAAGTGGAAGAATGTTAGCGTTTTTCTAATGTGGACTAAATTAATTGATATTGTAATTTACTGTTTTTACGGTTATCGTAAAACAGGGTTGGTCTAAAGAGAGATAGAAGGTTTCTCAATTAGTCTAATATGGGTTGGCTAGTGTGGACCGAGTTGAGCCTGACCCGTAATGAGGGGGACTGGCTGGAAACTCTATAAATAGTGCTCAAGTCTCTCATCTAACCCGAATTCTCACATGTATCCTCACCTAAGGGGCGTTTACCTAACGCTAAACGTGAGGGGGGCTGCCTCATTGAGCCAGTGATACGGAGGGCAATAGAGGAGAAGGACTTGATGCGTGGATCCCCTTGATATATGTGGGTAATCCTTTTTATGCTTCCGCTTTATGTTCGACGGATCCCAAAACAGGTGCGTTAATTTTTCTACTCAATTATGCATGTTCTTGTTCTGGTTATAGAGATCTTGGGGTTGCGCAATTTGCGTCTAACAAAGCAGAGAATCTGCAGTACAGTCGAGTTCTTCTCTTCCTTCTTATCTTTCTCGGATGTGGACCATCGACTAGGTAAATCGTGAATGTTAACAAAATATGATTTTGGGAACCACATAGAGGGACTGGCCATCCTCTCGTTTTTACATAGTACATGATAATTGTTCGGTTTTCCGCAAGTCGAAATTTGAGTGGTTGGTAACATGTTTTTTTTGGTCGGGGTCGGTAACATGTTACACAACGTTTTTTTCCCGGCAGCTGAGAGAAATCAATGTCACAAGGACTTGCACTACCACGACCATTTTAGTGGTGAATTGACGGTCTTCCCGGGCCAATCATTCGCGTTCAAAAAGGTGATTTTGTGTATGTGAAGGTTCATAATCAGAGACTTTACAAAGACACTCGTCACTTGTATTTTATCATGTCCATCTTGTTCTAAATCTTTATTGCTCTCTTATTGCTAGTTTGAGATGCAATAGACAAATAAAACGAAATAAGTGCCCGGCCTAATTCAGAAAGGACGTTGGAAATGCAAGATAGAACTAAACTAGAATCCATCTTTTCTACATATTTCATTTTTGGTATATTTTCATGCTATTAATTTGACAAAAACAACCCATCGCTTGTTTGTTGATTATGTAAAATCTATCTTCTCCACATGCGGGGGCCAGTTTAGATATGTTCTTCCCTATAGCTAATCACAACCAGGCGCTAGTTAGAGTGAACAGAGCAAACAAAAAATCAATCGTTGTCGCATATCTAAATATAGAACCTAAACAAACGATTGGATATATTAGTTACTACAAATCAATCTCCACAACGGTATTACATGGCAGTTCAATGGTTTTTGAGTGAAGACATGGATTTTTCTAAATTTTACCATTTTGTTACCACGGCGATCCTCTAGTATAAAGAAAATTACAGTCTGACGTCACCCCCAAGTTACCCAAATGATACCCTGCCAGTTTATCATGACTCTAGTGCTGCTTTGAATTTCACACACTAACTAAGAATTGTAACAACTGAAGAACATCCAGTGATGTCCCTCACAGCGTGACGACAAGGATGTTCATTATAACTTCCTTCAACGGTGTGTCATGCCCTGATGATTTGTGTTTCTTTGGTGATATCAAATTCGCTACAACTCTATATGACATTAATTGGGTGGACTCATTTACCGATGTGCCACAAGCTTATTACAAGTTCATCTCCCTTCCTTATAATTTGATATTGTCACGTTAATAATACATGAAAAGTTGCGAGGAACACATATTTGCCATTAATATGCAGAAATATCAGTAAAGGATACACCATTATTTTCCCTATCTTCCTTCAGTTATGTATAATTTCTTTGGGGAAGATTTGTCGAGCAGTCTTGACGAGGTTGCCGAACGATCAGCCGTCAAAGTGCTGAATTACAGTGAAACTGTAGGGATAGTTTTTCAAGGGACTAATTTGTTGGAGGGATCAGCAAATTATTCAATGCATGGATACAGCTTCGCGTCTACGGGCTCGGCGTAGGAAATTTCAACAACGAGACAAAACCCTGAGGTCTGCAATTTGGTGGGTCCACCTAAAGTCAAGTCAGTAAGGAACCTAAGTATGTCCTAAAACAATTTCGTCCAAACTCTGGGACGTAAAATTCGAAGGTATTCTGAAGAGTAAGAGAAGAAATTTTCTCTCCAATTGGGGGATAAGAAGTGTAAGTATTAGCACATTAAAATAAGAAAGGCATCTAAATTGAGCGCTGGGTTACTAGACTACTATTGGAAGCCCCAGTCGGAAGCTTGCTTCCTGCTGATTTTTGCACAGTGTCTAAAGCCAGCATGTCTAATCAGTACCTCCTGGCTCTTTCTAGACACTATGCACATTTGGAGTTCTTAAAAGAGGATGGATTGCAATTAGATTTTGGGCAAATAATCTAGGTATTTCCCATGCCTTTTTCCTTCTTTTTTTTTTTTTAAAAAATGTATTTGGACCAAATTACAATTTTTGTATTAAAAGAAGAATTCGATGACTAACATTTGAACATCGTATGTGGCAAGTGTGAGGTATTGACATCGTCATATAGATTGACAGATGATTTGTGGAATGAGTGCTGCTTTTATAATGAAAAATGGGGATACGAAAGATGCAAGTATGAGGCCACCTCCTTCCTATGTGCTTCCTTGCATTGCATTGGAGGATAAGTGAATTCTGATATAATATTGTAGATGTTTTCGATGCCATGAGGTAAGTCCTCATGCAATTTATTTATTGCTTTATCTGAGTATTAAATCGGTGGTTTGCACACTCGTATGATCACCTCACACGTTAGGGAAATAAATTAAAATCAATTCAAGTTGCATGCAAAACATTTTTTTTTTAAATAAGAAGAGAAATGTACCGAAAGGGCATTAGAAAAATCTAACATAACCAAATCCCTGAACTCACAATCTATGGTTCGTAGGAATAAATTAAATCTCCTGTTACTTTACTTGGGTTTTTAATCGACCCACCAAAATTAGATTAGTGGTGACTCCTAACTGAAAAATCATTTGCATGTTAAGAAATTCAACTTAAGTCGCTAATTGATATGGGCTTAGGAGAGCTTGAGCTAAGTTTAGGTTTAGTAATCCATTAGCCAAACCCTAGGTGGTTCACTTGAAATTTTGGTCTCGACACTCGACGCTGGTGAGGGCAGCCCTCGTTGGACATCGGCTTCCCTCCGCTGGTTCTGCCATGGTCAACGAGGGAAGAGAAAAGAATAAGAAAAAAAGAAAAAAATTAAAAAGTAAAAAGACAAAAATGTCATATAGTTTAGGGTAAATGTGTTACGGATAAAAGTTCAGAGTTTTTTGTGTCATGAAAAAAAAATTTGGGGTAAATGTGTCACGGTTGACAAAGTTTGGAATTTTTCATGTAAAAAAAAAAAAGTTTAGGGTAAATTTGTCACTTTGAGCAAAATTTGAAGTTTTTGGTGGTCTTTTTCTTAAAAAGTAATAGAAAGATTTTTAACAAGTGCATGACATTACTAAAAAAATAAATAAATTCAAAACCACCGCATCGACACAGTACATAAACAAACAAATAAGATGAAAATCCTTTATTGGTGAACATATAAACATAGAAAAATATTTATATTTATATAATGAGGACTTTAGCAGTACGCACGTTGCGGCTACTTTTTCTTTCTTTTTCGACCATACTTGGTGCCCTCCGGTCATTACCACTATAACTAAGTAAAATGTCTTTTCTGTGTTTTCCCATCAAAATTCAAAATACTATTTAAACATCAGAAAAATAAGATAAATTGTACGTGGATATATGTGGCGAGAGTTTGAAAAGCCTAGGGTTTGCAAAAATTTGAAGAGCGGGACTAAATTTTAATTAAGGAAAAAAAAAGAAATAAAGGTAAAGTCAATCCAACACTTTTTCAATCCAACACTTTTTCTTAAGACAAGATTTTACGGTTTTTATTCTCTCGAGAATGTATGAACATAGAAGTACTCGATATTATATTAAGAAAGCTGAATATAGAATATAGGGAATTATTTTGGCCAATGCGATTACAAGCGTTACGACATGGGGTCGGCCGTTTGTGTAACAGTACTTGCCACACCGATGCTTCATGGTGGCCCCTTGATTGAAACATTCAACAACCGTTTAGGTAAGAATATATTAGGCTCCGTTCGTTTAACGAAAAATAATTTCCGGATTTTCTAGCGTTCGTTTCACAGAAAATGAATTCCTTGTGGAAAATATTTTCCATCAAAAGAAAAAAGTCTTCTAAAGTAAGGGAAAATGTTTTCCATTTTTAAAAAGTGGAAAATATTTTCCTCACTTGATCTCTCTTACCTTACACCTCTACAAATCCTTACTTCCTCCTCTCATTTCTTCTTCTTCTTTACTTTTTTTATTTGAATTATTTTTTAATTTCCTTTTTCTTTTTTAATTCGAATTACTTTTTATTTCCTTTTTCTTTTCTTTTTCTTTTCTTTTTCTTTTTTTGTTGTTGTTTCCCATCTTCTTTTTTCTTGGCTAGTTGTCGGACCAGGTGAACCTCAAGCTCATTGATCTCAAACTCGTGCTCGTTGATCTGGCGAGCCTCGAGCTTGACGCTTGTGCTCACCAATTTGGGGAGCGGAAAATATTTTCCTTACCGAATACTAGAAAATATTTTCCGAAACATCTTCAAGTTTTAGCCGAACATCAGAAAATATTGTCATTTTCCTGGAAAATGACTTATGGGCAAATATTTTCCGGAAATGGTCCATTTTCTGCGAAACGAACGGACCCTTAAATTCATCTTATTCGTCTCTTTCCTTCAACATGTGCAAAAGTTTATTATACAAATAATTCAAAGTGTTACCATGGGCCAGACTATCGTGAAATCATTTGCAGTTGCACGCCATCCATGAGTTCAAAAGAGCAAATTGTGGAGATCACTTTTTGAACTTATCTTGATTAAAATTTTGCAGTGCACCCACAATGTTAGTCGGCTTTTCGTTCGAGACCCCTGAAACTTTGATCATATATAAATGGTAATGTATAAATTCTCTTATAATCTTTTTTTCATAGTTGTTATAAATTTCAAATATCAAGCTCTGCAAAAAAAGATATAAAGTAGTTTCTTTAAATATGCTGATGGTTTTAGGCGATGGGCCTAAGTTGGCCCGTCCGCCCATGTTGGGCCTGAAAGCCCAGCCCACAGGATTAGAACCCATGGATAAAGGAGTACGTTCCTTTCTGTTGGAGGGACGTATAAAAGGAGAAAGAGAGAGGGAGGAATATACCCGTTGGTATAACGAACGTACGTTCCTCTCCCTCTCTCCCTCCAAAAGAAAAAGACAAACGCTTAAGGTGACACCGTCTTCCCTTCAAGGCCAATCGATGTCATCGGATCGAATAGGATCGGTTTCTCTTCCTCAATCTTCAGCATTGGTGTTTAATCTGTGGCTAACAAGGTACACTCGAATCCGTGGTGTGCTTTAGGATCGGTGATACGTGATTATCCCGGGCTTGTCTTTCGCATTGCTTTTAGGGGTTCGATTTAGTGTCGAATCCGATTTTCAGGGATCCGTTAATCCCAACATATGCTTAGTGCTAAGCAAAAAAGCCAGGAACACGAGACACAATATATTACAATTTCACTTGCCGGATCGCAGGAAGTTTCTTGCCTCAGTTTGAAGTAGAGTGCACAAATCATCAGGCATCACAAGGAAAAACACGATATGTGATGAGTGGAGGGTTTAAATAGTTCAAGACTCGGTAAAAACACTAGAACTCTCAAGTGAGACTTGTGTTTCATATAAAAACGAACGCGGAACCGGTGAAAACAATAGCTTTGGCAATATCCGAAAGTTGAAAGCGTGATTCCCGGTGAATTTGGGGGTGGAATAGCATATTCGATAGAGGCAGGGTTAAAAGCTGATTTTGATTGAAAATGGGGTCACAGTGTGATAATGGGATTGTGGGTGTTTTTGGCGCATGCAATTCACTTTTTCACTAACTTTTGAGATTAAATATTCCATATAGTTCTTGCTTTTTTGGGAATAGGCTAAATAAATACTAACCACCCACCGTTGTAGCGTAGGGGGTAGAGCTTGTGTTCTCCACCCAGGAGAACCAGGTTCAAAGCCCTGTGAAGCAGGGAGGCTGAAGCGCTATGTGGTGCCTTGCCCGGGGTGCGTGGGTGGTGGTTTCCTGCGTGCCTCCTCAGGGTTTACTCTCCGGCTGCCGGCTGTGTGGAGGTTCCCTAGGTTACAAAAAAAAAAATACTAAAAATTATTTCAAAGTTACTTTCAGATGCGATGGGACCTAGTGTCCTAATCCCACTCTTCTTTTAATTATTATATATATTCAACTTGTAAAGGGGCCGAATATACCTCCACAGCCGAGAGTTTTTGGTGTGGATATAACTCCAACTTCTTAGTATCCTAACAGTAAGGTCACTAAGGCTGTGTTTGGTTGTATTTCTTTTTTTTGTTTTTAAACACTTTTTTTGTATTGTTGTTCTTTTGTTCCTAGGAACAAAAAAGAAATAGAAACAAGAAACACAAATTTTGTGTTTCTTGTTTCTGAAACACTTTTGAGAAACACTTATTTTTTTCTTTTTTCTCTTATTTTCTTGTTCTTTTTTCTTTTGGCCGGTCGCTGGCCTCGGCCATGGCCGGCGACCGGCCGACGAGGGCCGGCGGCCTCGCCCAGCCACGGCCAGGCTCGCCGTCCCCCGGCGAGGCCGAGGCTTGCCGTAGCTGGGCGAGGGTCGGCCTCGCCATGGCTGGGCGAGCTCGAGCTCGCCCAGATCCGGCGAGGTCGAGGCTTGCCGGCCGCTAGGAGAGGTCAGCCTCACCGGATCTGGGCGAGCTCGAGCTCGCCCAGCCATGGCGAGGCTGACCTTGCGCCGGCCTGGGCGAGCTCGATCTCGCCCAGATCCGGCGAGGCCGAGCTCACCCGGCCGGCCGGCGAGCCTCGGCCTCGCCGGATCCGGGCGAGTCGGTGTCGCGGGCGGTGGCTCGGCGAGGCCGCGCCTCGCCCGCCCGCCAGGCAAGCTCGGCCTCGCCGCCGGTCGCCGGCCAAGGCCTTGGCCGGCGACCGGCCAAAAGAAAAAAAAAATGAAAAAGAAAAAAAGGAAAAAAGGAAAAAATAAAAAAAATAGAAAAAATAAAAGAAATAAAAAAATATCTAAATTTACCAAACATGTTTCTGTTTATTTTTTATTCCCGGAACAAGTTTACCAAACGCGTTGTTTTGTTCAAAAATTGTTCCCCGGAACAAAAATACTTTTTTCTATTTCTGTTCCCTGGAACAATTTTTAAACAGAAACGCAAACAAACGCACCCTAACTAGATTGAGAAAAATGATAATTTCTATGTAAAATATTTTATTACAGAATCTTCCACCAGACTCTCTAAATTGTTGTCCTGTGTACTCGTGATAATTGAGGATAACATCTATATGGTTCGAGATACAACCAATCCTTACTTTTGGGGAGTTTTAGGTGCAAATTTTTGTATGTGTTAATTCCTTTGTAATTCATAAGTTTCATGCAAAGACAGGATTCTTTAAGTGGATAAAAGTTTCGTAATATCTTGAACTTAATCCATGTATCACAAGAATATATTATCCTTAAACTTTTTGAGTGGCCTTTTTTCCTTTCATTCTGGCCTGCAAAAAAGGCCCACTAAAAACAATTTCACATGCTGGTCCATCGAATTTAATTTTGATCTCTTCGTACGACTGAATTGTTCCCATCCTTAGTAGATCAAGATCGCAGATTTTGTTGGTGTTTTGGTCCGCAATCAGCATCACCTCCCACGTCATGTGGAACGAACCATCTGGAAAAATGCCTCGGTGACCCCGAAAAAAGACGTTAGAAGATCACAGGAGATCCAATTGCATGCTTTCTCTATCATGGCGGCCCACGCGAATTTAAAATGATAATTAGCAAAAGAAAACAAAACCTTCGTGGGAAAAATCAAAACCCGCACGTTTCATTACGCGAGGCTGCGCTGTCCGAAGGCCAGTAGCCTAGCTGAAGTTCTGGAGTCACCCGTAGTTCCTGGGGCTCGACTGTCTGGTGCGCATGTGAACTCACCTCGTACCCGCGCGGTCGCCTCTCTCTTCCCTCTTCCCTCTTCCCTTTTAATAGGCGACCGCGGTCCCGCTCGATCTAAACGCAAGAAAAACCGAGAGAAGAGAAAAATTTGTGCGCGCGCTGAGGTCTGCAATTTGGTGGGTCCACCTAAAGTCCAGTCAGTAAGGAACCTAAGTATGCCCTAAATCAGTTTCATCCAAACTCGGGGACGTAAAATTTAAAGGTATTCTCATGAGCAAGAGAAAAATTTTCTCTCCAATTGGGGGGATAAAGAGTGTAGCCACTAGCACATTAAAATAAGAAATGCATCCAAACTGAGCGCTAGGTTACTAGACTATTGCTGGAAGCTTGCTTCGTATTGATTTTTGCATAGTGTCTAGAGCCAGCACGTCTAATCAGTACCTCCTAGCTCTTTCTAGACACTATGCACATTTGGAGTTCTTAAAAGAGGATGGATTGCAATTAGATTATGGGCAAATAATCTAGGTTTTTCCCATGCCTCTTTCCTTCTTTTTTTGTGTAATTTAATGTATCTGGATCAAATTACAATTTTTGTATTAAAAAAAGAATTCGATGACTAACATTTGAACATTGTATGTGGCAGGTGTATAGTATTGACATTGTCATAAGACTGACAGATGATTTGTGGAATGAGTGTTGCTTTTATAATGAAAAATGGGGATACAGAAGATGCAAGTATGAGGCCACCTCCTTCCTATGTGCCTCCTTGCATTGCATTAGAGGATAAATTATTGGGAAAATTGTCCAAAAAATCCTAAAGTTATTACACTTTTGTCAATTCAGTCATAAACCTTTCAATTTTGTCAATTCAGTCATAACTCTTCTCACTTCTTACAAATTGGGTCAATCTAACCAATTTTGACTAGAAATTACTAATATGAACGGTCGCTTTGACGTGACACTTTTTAAATAATATTTTAATAACGTTTTGAATTTTTTTAATGGTTTTTCCTTCTTCTTTTTTCCTTTTACTTTTTTTTTTTGCTTTTTTTTTTTTCAATTTTTTTGAATCTAGGGTTGGCCAACCAACTATTGCCGGCGACAAGCAAGGGCCCCGACTATCCCTTATTGGCTTTGGGCGAGGGATTGCAAGCCCTTGCCTGTGGCTCGGGAGAGTCGTTGGCTCGCGAGGGTCACTGGCCCTTGCCTATGGTTGGTGAGAGTTGGTTGACAGCTTTTGTCGGCCCTATCTAAATCCCCTCCCCCCCCCCCCCCCAAAAGAAAAGCAAAAAAAAGTAAAAAAATTCAAAAATGCAAATTATTATTAAAAAAGTACCATGTCAGTATTGGTCGTTCACATTAACAATTTCCGGCTAAAATTAGTGAGATTGGTTCAAGTTTTATGACTAAATTTGACAAAAGTGCAATAGGTTTATAAGTTTTTGGACAATTTTCCCCAAATTCTTCGATGAAACATATCGGAATCTAAAAAGTGACATATGAGATACTAAGATCAGGTAGAATTATAGGCACCGGTTGATAAGTCCATGTTCATATATTGTCCCAATTATTTCAACCGTCGATCCAAGCGACAGTGTGTTTGCTTCTAAAATTTATAACGAAACATATCAACAAATTGAGATAGTTAAAACCCTCACGGAATAGTACTAGAGAGTTCCCCCATATGCGAACATCAATACGAGAGGATCAATTAATCATTACATGGGTGCAATTATTATACCAACCTGTATCTCGTGTAGGCAAAAAAAATGCAATCACAACACAAATACACAGCGGAGTAAATTGTCATTTCAAGCCATAGTTGTCCAAAAATGAGTCTTTGATGATGTACTGGAGATGTTTTAGATTGAACCACGCACCAACAAGTGCGCAAACCATTCAGATTGGTACGACTTGCGTGGCCCTTAGGGTATGTTTGGTAACGTTTCTGTTTAAAAATTGTTTTGGGAACGAGAAATAGAAAAAAGTGTTTATGTTCCAGGGAACAATTTTTGAACAAAAAACGCGTTTGGTAAATCATTCCGAGAAATATATATAAAAAAAAATAGAAACACGTTTGGTAAATTTGTATAATTTTTTTATTTCTTTTAATTTTTTATATTTTTATTTTATTTTTCTATTTTCTTTCTTAATTTTCTTATTTATTTTTCCTTTTTTTCTTTTTTCTTTTTCATTTTTTCATTTTTCTTCTTTTGGCCGTCGTCGGCCTCGGCCATGGCGGCAACCCGCCGACGAGGGTCGGCGGCCTCGCCCAGCCACGGCGAGGCTCGCCGGCCCCCGGCGACACCGAGCCTCGCCGGCCGCTGGGCGAGCTCAGCCTCGCCGACCACTGGGCGAGCTCGGCCTCGCCGAATCTGGACGAGATCGAGCTCGCCCAGCCAGGCGTGAGGTCGGCCTCGCCACGCCGGGCTGGGCGAGCTCGATCTCGCCCAAATCCGACGAGGTCGAGCCTCGCCGGCCGCTGGGAAGCTCGAGCTCGCCCAGCCAAGGCGAGGCCGAGCCTTGCCCAGCTATGGCGACGCTCGGCCTCACCGGGGGCCGGCGAGGCTCACCGTGGCTAGGCGAAGCCGTCAGCCCTCGTCGGCCGGTCACCGGCCATGGCCAAGGCCGGCGATCGGCCAAAGAAAAAAGAAAGAAAAAAAAAGAAAAAAAAATAGAGAAGTGTTTCTAGATTTTGTTTCAGAAACAAGAAACAATTTTTTTTTGTTTCTCGTTTCTGTTCCAAATGTGTTTCTGTGAACAAAAAAATAGTTTTGGAATAAAAACGCAAACAAACGCATTTCTGTTCCTTTTTGTTCCCAGGAACAAAAAAAAAACAGAAATTTTTGTTCTTGGGAACAGACAAGTTGCAAACAAACGCAGCCTTAGTGTCTTCCGGTCTAAGTCTCAGGAACGTACGGAGAATGACAGTCGTATTGTAAATGTTATGTTTTTTCACGCGAAACTGATTAATACCTCATCCTTCGAGAGAGCGTGAAAATTGCAAATGTTATATGTAAGTCCTTGAAGATTGAGTTTGACTATTTACTATTGCAGCACTTAATATCACCATTTTAGTTGGGAAGGACCGTAAAAACTCAGTACCTTCGCTTTGGGGAAGATTGCTACGAGGGAAACTAAGTCTGAATCTATCAACATATTCAATTAGACTCATATTTACTCAAAAGTTTAGTCAATGAATTATAGGCCAATTATAATATATTAACTATTTCATACTATACCAATTCTTGAATGTGGGATTTTCTAACACAATTCACTCATCCATCTCAACCATCTCCTCCTCACATGTGAACTTAATGTTAAGTTTGGATCCCCTTAATTCAGGAATCATTTTGCATCAATTATGTCTTAATTAGAATATCCACTTCGTTTTGACCACATTGCTACACCAAACACCCCCCTTCAACTCATCTCTTTGGCTTCGTTGCATGTGCCGATCACAACAACAACACTCACATTTATCTCTAGTCTCTTTCTCTAGATTGAACTTATAAAGCCTACCATTAGGACCAGATTGTTACGCCACAAATCCTACCTTCAACCGGTCTCTTGCACCAGACTGATGAAAATTGCCCGGAAATTGAGTTGCTCATGAGGTTTCTTCCTTCATATATTCGCCAAATACCGTTATACATTGGGTTGAGCTACTGATCAATCATAGGCTCTAATACTATTTCTTGGGAGCTCGTAGGAGAAGCCCAATATCTTTGCTTGTAGAGGACGCCATAAGGGAGCCCAAGTTTGAGTCCATCAATAATACTAGTTAAACCAACTTTTACTGAAAAGTTTAAGCCAATGAGTTATGAACCAACTATGATATAGTAATTACTCTACAATACCGATTCTTTTATGTAGGAAATTCTAACACAACATATCCATGCATCTCAACAATTCATATTAAATTTTTTTTGGTAAGGTCAATTCATATTAAATTTTAGAACTTGATAAACATGACAAAGTAGACCTTATTAAGTGTATATCTAGGAGAGATATTCCAACATTTCGTCTAATAAAAATGATGAATCCATGAGTTGCCCATGTCCAAATCCACGGTTTACGTTCATTTTGAATCATTGCTCCATTTACTGAATAATGCCACCTCCAAGTTAGAGATATCAAAAGTCCTAATTTGAGGTAAGTCTAGTACAAGTGCCAATACTTTTGTAGGATACTTGCTTAAGTGTCTTAAAATGAAATTTGCAATTTTATCCTAATATGCCATGACGTACAAAGAATGCCCTAATTCTACATGATATATGCATGATGATTCTTTTGTGTTTTTATTTTTATAAAATTCGAAATTAACAACTGCCAAATAATTTAACGTGCAATTTAAATTAAAAAAAAAACTAACAACCTAAATGAATGCACTTTTTTGTTTTTATATTCTTCTAAATTCGAACTAAAATCCCTATTTTAGATATGCAAGATAACAAGAAATATTCCAAAACAAACTGAATCCTAATTCAAATATTTTTGGATTTTTTTTAGTGGTTCTCCAAAACAAGCAATTATCAAATAAACATTGTATTTAAACTAATCAAGACATTCAATCAAATAAATGATCAAAATAATCGAAAAAATAACCCGTTGTCTCATAGGTTAAATTAACGATTATTCTAACCCTAATTATCACGACAAATAGTTCAAAATAACTAAAAATCTGATCCGAATTCTTACGGATCAAATTAATAATTATATTGATTAAAAAATTAAAGTACTATCAACAAATCCCAAGAATTAATATAATTAAAAAAATGACCCGACATCCTCAAATTAATAATTACAATAATTTTAGGGATAACTCTTGCCGATAATGCCTACAATATCCATAACCTAAAGGTCAACTCACAATATTCAAACTTAAACAATAATACCAAAACTAACTAAAAATAAAGTAAAATAACATAAAATAAGAGAAATAAAAATAAAAGAAAAATGAGCAACCTAAGGAAAATGGGGGCAGCAAGTTCGTCGGCGCCGGCCGGAGGATGACCGGCGTCGGAGCTCCGGCGAAAGGCAGCAACGGATTGAGTGGCTTGGCAGGGGGCGGATCGGGCAAGCAGATCTCGGACAGAGTGAGGCGGTCGGCGAGTTGCAGGCGAAGCGGTGCGCGGCAACCGGCGGGTGGAGGCGTTGACAACAAGGGTGCGCGTTGCGAGCATCATGTGGGTCCCGGATCAGCTCGGGCTGCAACGGCGTTGTCGTTCGGGCAGAGCTGCAGGAGACGGTGGCTGGCGAGGTCGCGGGCGTCAGCGATGGGTGCGGTCGTCGGGCGTCGCAGAGAGCAGCAGTGCCGATGGTGGACGGAGGCGTTGCGACGGCGAGGCACCAGTGGTTGCGATCGGGGCGACGGACAGCAGCAGAAACAGTGATGCGGGTTGTCAAGCGCTGCTGGTAGAGACAGAGCAGGCGTCAACAACGGTGCTGCGCGGTGGAAGTGCAGGCGCGGGCGTCGGGTGAGCAGCGAGGGGGCTCACGGGCGCTGCAGGTCGCAGGTTGTTGCTCGGCGAGGGCGAGTCCGGCCAGGCGGCGTCAGGCTCCAAGCGGTGGTGCGGGTGGAATTGAGTGGTGGAACGTCGATGCGGCGTCCGGCGGGCAAAAGGTGAAGCGCGGCAGGCGGTAGACGAGCCCACCGGGGAAGATGAACAATGCTCTTCTTCTCCCTTTTAAAAAAATTCTTTCTCTCTCCTCCTTTCTCCTGACCTCTCTTCACTTTTCCTCCCCTCAGCTGGACGTCTCACTTTTTTTTTTTTTTTCTTTTTTTGGTAAAGGGTAAGAATATATTAAGCAAAGGACTTTTCCTCCTGCAAAACCGGTCAAAATCCCTCCTTTTCTTTCTCTCTTTCACTTTTTGACTTTTTGATTTCTTTTTCTTCGAACCGAGAGAAGCCCCCCTCTCTTCCTTTTCACTTTTGACTTTCGTGCTCTTTTCTTTTCGATTTCCGAAAAACCGAAAAAACCTCTCTTTGAACTCCATGCGCATCCTTTTATAGGCGAAACAAAACGTAATCTTTTTTGTTAATATTTTCATCTCATGAATATTGTTTATAACCTCTTGATCAGAAAAATCCTTATCTCATGAATATTTTCCCCCGATTTCATCATCTATTAATAAAGATAAAATTACAATGCGATTTTCTTAATTTCCGAAAATCATCATAATATCGTATCAAATCTTAATTTTTCACAAGATAATTAATTAAACATAACGACGGGCTTGGGTTAATTTTCTCCTTTCGTGGGCCTAGCCTGGCCTGCCGAATTAGAGCTCAGAAATATTAATTTGAACCCATCCACCACCGGTCCTAAAAATAAAAGAAAAAATGCAAAACATGTAAATTAAAAATAAATGCACCTAAAAATTATATGCTATGCAATTGATATATATATATATATATATATATATATATTATATTTTAGGGATAAAATTAATTCATAATTTTTTAATGTGACAAATGACTAAATGGATTGCCAAAATTTAATTGTCAACAACTTAAATAATCGATTTTTCAAATTTATGACATTCAAGTGAGCGAAAAAAATATTTTGGCATTAAAGTGAGCGCTGCATGAAAGTATTGATATTTATACTGTACTAACCGCTCCTAATCCCATTCGAGGAAGGTTGTTCGAACATGTGGTATATCTACCCCCAAACCTCACTTTTTTTTTTTTTTTGGGTCGAAAACCTTACATGTTTGAAAATCAGTGGAACCAATCAATCAAAACGTCGAAATCAATGGAGCACGTCCACTGAAACGTTCATCCGAAGTTCTGATATCGTTTTATACCTGTGAGTGGCATTTACGAGTTGACTCTTCGATACACCGAACGATGTTCCTCCACCAGCTCGTTCCTTATAAGAGGAGAACCCATGCCCGCCCAAGACCAGTAAATGGAAAGAGAGAGAGAAAAGAAGAAGTGTCTGATCATCAGGAACATGGCCAACTCATCGTCGCCTACCTCGTACGTTTACTTCGTCGCCATCTCACTGTTTCTGGGGAATTTGGTCCTCGGAGCTCAAGCTAGAACCGTCCACTACTACGATTTCGTGGTAAGTAATCCAAAGCATATCTGCAGGGGTCCCAGTGCGGTTCCTGTCTTGTTATTGAAATCCATATTGTTTTTGCTGGCATATTCCAATCGAAATACAAATACAACTCTCACTTTCCAGAATATACAAAACTACCGATGCTTACACATTTATATGATAGCGACTAATTATTCTCAAATCTTTTTTCCCCTTTTCTCATGTTTAAAAATTGTCTCGAATCATTGGTAACGTGTGCTTTTTTTTTTTTTTTTTCGGTTAACATTCTGAAAAATCCTAAATTGGTATACTTGTAACAAATTTACTCCAAACTATTTTTTTGACCATGAAAAACCCAAAGTGGTACACTTGTGATAAATTTACTCCGACTGACCATAAAAAACAATAAACTGGTACATTTATGACAAATTTATCTCAAACTAATTTATTTAACCGCAAAAAATCCAAAGCTAATAAATTTGTGACAAATATACCTTTTGCTAAATTGAATTAATACAAAAAAAAAATCACAAAAATTATAAATTGTGACAAACGAAGCGTAAAATCCCAAATTGGTATACTTTGGTCAACTATCACGTGTCATTTAACTTAATAATTTAACATTTAACGAAAATTAATAAAGGGTAAATTTGTCACAAGTGTACCAGTTTGGGGTAAATTTGTTAAAAGTATACTAGTTTGAGGTTTTTGGTAGTAAAAAAAATAGTTTTTGGTAAATTTATCATAAGTGTGTCGGTTTAAGGTTTTTTGAGTATTAATTATTTTTATTTTTTTGCTAGAAATACTTTCCCATCAATGAGATCCAAATAGCACGTACTTCGACAATCCGATACTTTTCTTTTTTTTTTGGTCGAAACAATCTGATACCTTATGCAGTCATTTTCTTTTATACGGACGGTTCAATTTGGGGTATTGATCCCTCCTTACATGAAGTCCATCCTTTCTTTGTTTCGAAGCTGAGAGAAATCAACGTTACGAGGAATTGCACGACCACGACGATCCTGGTGGTGAACGATAGTCTTCCTGGGCCAACCATTCGTGTTCAAAAAGGTGATCTTGTGTACGTGAAGGTTCATAATCAAGGATTATATGGGGTCACTCTTCATTGGTACTTCATTCTATCCATCTTGTTTAATATTTGATTGCTCTCCTACGTTAGCTTGTGATGTGATAGATAACTCAAACGAAAAGAAGCTATATGCTAACACATAACCTTATCAGCAAGGTATGAGCTTAGGTACCTCTAGGTATCTGTGGAGTGCCCGTTCATGGGATTTATGCAGCTTGGTTTTCTGAGTTTACTTTAGTTAAAACAAGATTGGTTTATATATGTGTACAAATTAACCGAAGAACGTGAAGCAACCGCGAAATCCATGGTCAGATGGTCCGGAGTATATTACACAATGTGCTATTCCACCAGGAACAAATTTCACTTATGAAGTGAATTTAACCGAAGAAGAAGGAACTGTTTGGTGGCATGCCCATAATGAGTGGACAAGATCTACAGTGCATGGTGCTATTGTTGTTTTGCCACGTGAAGGATCAAGTTTCCCATTCCCTACGCCAGATGGAGAGCATGTAATTGTGCTTGGTATGTGCTCTAAAGATTTCTTATGGGACTCTTTTGGAACTTCTAGGGATATGAAGTGGATTAGAAATTCAAAATCCATAACTCAGTTATGAAAGAAAAATAGATTTCCGATATTCGTATGATAATAAAAATTTGTCCATTTTATTCCATCTCAATGACTTAATCTTTTGGCTTCTAACCCTTCGCCTAACTTTGCCTTTCAACCAATGACGGACTGCTCGCCCAATAGATCAAAACGTACCTTTTCCTAGAAGCATGTAAAGTGACTGATGATCGGTTGTTGTTATCTATTTGAAATCATTGAAAAAGTTTGTGTTATAGTGAAGATCAAATTCTCTTACTAGAATATTGATGTCATACCACTGTTTCATTTGGAGATTGTGGTTTGATGCCCTGGGCTTCTTCGATGGAACTCCTCCATCATGATCTCTATTTTCCAGTGCATCTATCTTGCCCTAAAGAAAAGGAATAAATAAATTTAACTCATGTAAAAGTAATAAAATAATAATAATTATTATTATGAGACTACTATGCACTTCATTGAAATATACATTTGCGTTTGAATGGTAAAAGCAAATGGTGGTATAAAGTCATTTTCCTTTCATAATTTGCAGGTTCTTGGTATAATGAAGGAACTTCTCTAAATAAAGCCTTAGAGATGGAAATGTCCATCGGCAGTCCCAACATACCTCGTGCAACTGGTTACCTGATCAATGGAGAGTATGGAGATTTTGTTCCATGCTCCAATGGTACATTCATACTCTCATTTATTTTATTCTTTCTTATTAAGTTGTTCTTTGGATTATGAGTATGAGTACAGGAATGCAAACCAAGACGTAAAAGCAACTTCCTTGAAATGTTTACTCTGAGTTATCGTAGATATATGATTTTCTTTTACAAAAATATACTGCAAAGTGGGTGCTTTCAGTACAGTTTATGTAGTAAATCTAACTTGAATTCAAATTACATAAACGTGTATGAATAAGCATTGAATTATCTTAGATTGAAGGTATTATGCTTTTTTCAGATGTCTCATATTTTGCTGTATCCAATGTTCTGATATTTTATTTCTTCATGCTATCAATTTTACAGAAACGACGCCTCACTTTTTTGTTGATTACGGTAAGACTTATCTCCTCCGTATAGTTAGCGCAGTGGTCGGTACAGAAATGTTCTTCTCTATCGCCGATCACAACATGACTGTAGTTGGAATGGATGGAGCATACACAAAACCGATCGTTGTTTCATATCTAATGATAGAACCTGGACAAACAATGGACATATTAGTTACTACAAATCAATCTCCAGGAAGGTATTACATGGCAGCTCAACGGTTTGCAACCGAATACCTAGCTTTCACTAAATTTTCCCACGTTGTTGCTACTGCGATTATCCAGTACAAAGGGAATTACAGTCTGACATCACCACCAAGTTTTCCAATTGATACCCTTCCATTTTATCACGACTATAGTGCCGCAGCGAGTTTCACACATCAACTGAGAAGTTTAGCAACTGAAGAATATCCCGTGGACGTCCCTTACAACGTGACGACAAGGATGTTTATCACAGCTTCCCTGAATAGCTTGCCATGCCCAGACGATTCGTGTTATATGGGTGATTCCAAACTCGCCGCAAGTCTAAATAACATAAGTTGGATGGACCCATCTGTCGATGTGCTGCAAGCTTATTACAGGTTCATCTCTCCTCCTAGTAACTTGATCTTTTCTTCCTATGGCTTTTTATCACTGTAGGCTAGGAACATCTATTTTGACGCTATGAATACCCGGAAACTAAGAGTAACACATCTTTGCAATTAATATGCAGAAACATCAGCGGAGTATACACCGCAGATTTTCCCGATTTTCCTCCAGATATGTTTAATTTCACGGGAGATGATTTGCCGAGCAGTCTTGCGGAGGCTTCTGTAGGGACAGCCGTAAAAGTTCTGAATTACAACGAAACGGTAGAGATAGTTTTCCAAGGGACTAATTTGTTGGAGGGATCAGAATATCATCCGATGCATATGCATGGATACAGCTTTTACATCGTTGGGCTCGGCTCAGGAAATTTCAACAACGAGACCGATCCTCTAGCATACAATTTGGTCGATCCGCCCAAAGTCAATACATTTGGAGTTCCTAGAAGTGGATGGGTTGCAATCAGACTCAGGGCAGATAATCCAGGTATTTCTCATACTCTTCTCTTACTTCTTCTCGTGTAATTCAACGTCTAAGAAACATGGAGACATTACTTGATTGGTTTTTGTCCATAGGTCAAAATGCCATTTTGTATACATAAAGAGTTGTGGGAAAAATATCAAAAATCATTTTCGCTATTTGGAGCAAAATACCATTTTGTATTTGGAAAGGGGTTCCACGAGCTAACATTTTAACTTCGTATGCGGCAGGTGTATGGTTTTGGCATTGTCATATAGACCGACATATGAGCTGGGGAATGGATTATGTTTTCATAGTGAAAAATGGGGATACGGAAGAGACAAGTATGAGGCCACCTCCTCCCTATATGCCTCCTTGCGTTGCCTCGAAGAAGGACAAACTCTTTGGTGAAGAAGATCGGAATTTAAAAAGTGACATATAATTACTAAGATTAGGCGTATTTATAGGCATCGGGTAGCAGGTGCATGTTCGCATTATTAATATGTAATTTATATGTATTTGGAGGCATTTCTTAATTATATTCCTATCTATATCCTAAATATAACTAGGGTTTGTTTATTAAAAAATGTTTCTATTCCCCACAACAAAATTTTTTGTTTCGGGAACAAAAAAAGAACAGAAATGTGTTTGGTAAAACTTTTGTTTTCGGGAACAGATTTGGAACAAAAACAAGAAGTAGAAAAAAGTAGCTTATTGTTCCCAAGAACAATTCCGAGAATCAATTTTTCTCTCTTCTTTTTTCTTCTCTTTTCTTTCCTCCTTCTTCCTTTTTTGGCCGGTCGCCTGCCTCGGCCATGGCCGGCGACCAGCTGACGAGGGTTGGCAACTTCACCGGAGTGTCGCCTGCTGGTGCGAGGTCGAGCCTCGCCGATGGCCTAGCAAGGCTTCGGCAAGCTCATCGAACCTTGCCTAGTTGGTCGCCGATCGCCGCCATGGCTGGCGACCGACCACAAAGGAGAAAGAAGGAAAAAAAGAAAAAAAAAGGAAAAAATATAATAAAAATATTGAAAAAAAAAACAACAACAAAATTATACAAGTTTACCAAGCACATTTTTATTCCTGAAATATAAATATTTTGCAGTTACCAAGTGTATTCTTATATTTAGAAATTGTTCCCGGGTACAGAAAAAAAAACTATTTTTGTTCAAAAATTATTCTCCGGAACAAAATAGTTATCAAACGCGCCCTTAGTCATTTTTATAAATGCATATTATGCAACTCTAATTAGGCCTAAGCCACCATGAACATTTGTCATTATATTCTTTTGACTCTAAAAATTAACTTGTTACCAAAGCAAGAAAACACATCAAATTCTTCAACATCTTAGCCCAATCTCAGCACTTCCTTTGGTCCTATTTCGAGATGCGGACCCTCGGAGTGCCATAATTTGGTAGAAAGAGACACTTAAGTGCCATAACTTATGAAAGGTACACTTAAGTATCAAAATCGGAGCAAAATGGATCACTTGAGTGCCAATCTGGCCAAAATCCGACCAAATTGCATACGTGGCATTTTTTTGAAGAAGCGAGCCCAAAATGATGCCCTTTTGCATGCCGATGTGGCCAAATAATGTAAAAACAATGTCGTTTTGGATTGACGTGATAAAAAAATAATATAAAAATTAATTAAATTAAATTTAGTTAAAATATTTAAAAATAATAATTTTAAAATTAAAAAATCTAAAAAAAAATAAGAAAATGGGGGGAGGCGATTGAGGGCCGCCATCGTCGCCTCCCCGCCGTCGGCGAGAAGGGCTGGCAACGAAGGGGGGAGGGTCGACTGGGGTCGCTAGGCCCTGGCCAAGGGCCAGTGACCCTGCCAACCAGCGGTGAGGACTCGCGAGCCCTCGCCCGGGCGAGGGTTGCAGCCCTTGCCCAAATCTGGTGAGGGTTGGCTGCCGTCGCCCGGGCGAGCCAAGGGCCATCGCTTGCTCAAGCGACCCCTAGTGGGTGGCAGCCTTGGCCCGATCGGGTGAGGGCTGCTAACCCTTGCCCAGATCGGCGAGGGCTTGTAGCCTTTACCCCATTCGGCCGGGGGGGGAGGGGAAGCAATCGGCGGCCGAGGAGGAAGAAAAAAAGGGGGGGAAGGAGGAGGAGGAGGGAGGCGGTTGGTGGCGAGGGCCGGGGCCGCTAAGCCTTGGCCGAGGGTCGGGCCCCAACCGACCGGTGGCGAGGGCCTGTGTGCCCTCGCCCGGATCTTGGGGGGGGGGGGGGGAGGAGGAGGGGAAGCAACCGGCAATTGAGGAGGAGGAAGAAAAATTGGGGGGGGGGGGGAGGAGGAGGAGGGAGGCGGGCGGCGGCGAAGGCTGGGGCCACCGAGCCCTGGCCGAGGGCCTGCATGACCTCGCCCAGATCGGCCCTCGGCTAGGGCTCGATGGCCCCGGCTGACCCTCCCCCACCTTTTAGCGATGGTGGGGAGGCGGCGGCGATGAGGGCTCAGCCTTCAGCCGCCGCCCGCCGCCTTCCTCCTCGTCCATTTCCCTTTTTTTTTTTTTAATAAATATAAATTATATTATTATTTTTTAAAATTTAATTTAATTAATTTTTATATTATATTAAAATTCAAATTATGCTAAAACGACGTTGTTTTGGATGAATTAGAGCTGACTCATCTCTCTGGCGAGCCACCTCAGCGAGAAATATTAATATTTAAATGCCACGTATGATTTCTGGTTAGCTTTGCCAGAGGTAGCACTCAGGTGTCCCACTTTTATTCAAATGTGGCACTTAAGTATACCTTTCGTAAGTTATGGCACTTAAGTGTCCCTTTATACCAAGTTATGACACTTGTAGTGTTCTTTTCTCGTCCTATTTCTATCTCAACAAAATCTGACGCATTTCTGGTTTTTTTCTTTTTTCTCTACCATCTCTTTATTCAACGTCTTCCATTTCCATTAATCCCAATTTCCAAGTCATCTCTCTACAACATTGTGCCTACTTTCACCTCTCTTTCCCTCTTCTTTGCTACTCCAATTTCTACTTTTGCTCAAATGACATCAATGCACTCAACCCCGCCACCTTTTGTTCCTTCCAACATGGCAAGTCTCTTCACCATCAAGCTTGATCCAAACAATTATCTTATGTAGAATTTGGACTAAAGCCTATTCCAACATGCACCAGTCTGCTAGGCTATGTGGATGAGCCTTTGCCATATATGGCAAAGATTTAAATGTACAAACAAGATAGTTAAATATGAAGCTTGCATCCTAGGATAAGGCTAGCCTTAAGCACAAAGATTGAAGACCTTTCAATATTTGGGGATTCGAACTCGATCATGCACCAAGTTAAAGGGGATCAGCAGACCTGCACCATCGTCACTTGGTCCACTTGAGCTAGATGTTCAACACCTCTTATCAAGATTGATTGTGGGAGCAAATCAATCATCCAAGTTTGACTATGAAAATGACTTAAACATCCATTTGTAAAAATGACTAATTTGAAAAATATTTGTCATGCCTTAAACTTCGAGCTTGCGAACATCCCTCGGTGGTCGATTATATTGCGACGTCTCAGAACATGTCGCCGACCCATTCTTTTTATCTTTCGATTAAACACATGCGAAAGTAACTCAAATAAACAACACCCAATCAATAATCATAGTGGGGATAGTAAAACACATTGAATGTTTCCAAAGGCACAACCTTTATTAATTACTTGTTAACCCTAGGAAGTTTAACAATTATAAGCCCATCCAAAAGGGCAACTTCCTACCAACCAACTCAAAAACTTACTGGAGTCAGGGTTAACCTAAACTTCACTAACGGCAAAACTGGCCAAAAAGTGTCGCATCTCACATCCATCACAACTATACCTGGCAGTTCTTCATGCTACGGTCCTGAAAATAATTAACAACAACGGGATGAGATAAAAATCTTAGCAAATCAACTTCCTAAATCTCGATTGGGGAGCTAATTCACCTCAGAGGCAGCCTAAACATGCAACGGCATACAATCTTACGTCGCCTTGGCATATCCCTGCATATTAGTACAACTCACATAAATAATAATCAGAACATGTTCGAAATATTCTAAGCGCATTACCAACACATGTGTTCCAATTATAACGACCCCTTGGGCCATAACCAACACAAGAGTCTGCATGGTCCTGCCCCATCGGGCACGGCATTGTCTATAATCGTTACCTAGACGACATTCTATAAAGGAGTATCGATGCTGCCTTAATTGCGACTTCGCATCCAGACCCCTGCCGGGCATCCGATAAAAATCGGGTATCGCCCCTAAACTCCTGCTAGGTGACAGGTTCGATTAAATGACAACTCAAGTACACCAACAATCAAATCAATTCTTACTGCCATTAATTAGCCAATAACAAAAGAGTTTGTTTTTAAATAATTAACTTTGACAATTTTTCACATTTAAAAACCTTAGTAAAATATTCATACGTGGTCATGTATTTGAAATCAACTCATCAAACTTTGCACACTTCTATTTTAAAACCCCATTATTTTCATTAGTACGTAAAACTTTGTGTCCAAACCCAACACCTAAAAATTCTCTATTTTCTTGCCTATAAACCCTTTTTTTTTAATAATAAATAAAATCTATAACGGGGCAATCAATAATATAGCATTACACGTGCAAATTGTTAGAATTATGCACAAACTCATCCAGAAAAAACAGCATAAAATTATACTTAACGACTAATCAGTCATTAATTACACTAATCATGATTAATTAAGCTAATTACGATTAATTAGGTTAATTACAATTAATTAAACAAACTCGATTAATTCACCTAACTATACTTAATTAAAATTAATCATCGTTAACTAAAATAATTACGATTAAATAAATAAATTATGATTAATTAAAATAAACTCAATTAATTAATCTAACCACGATTAATTAATCTAATCGTAATTATTTAAACTAATCACACTTAAATTTAATCTAAAACGTCCTTAATTGCAATTAAGGCTAAACCAAAATTAACTAATATTAAACGTAATTATCCCTAAACTAATTTACCCCATAAATGTAATTAACATCCTAATTCACGATTAGGAAGTTATGGGTTTTTGGTGACGGCAAGCTTGTGGCGAAGGCGGCACGACGGCGTTGAGAACTCAGGTCTCACGGCACCCATGGCGGCGTGAATCGCATGGCGAAGGTGGTGGTGGCTCCTCACGCTCACGGCTAGCTTACTTGAGGTTTTGGTGGTGGTCCGGTGGTGGGTGCTCGAAAGTGGTGGTGACTCGGTGGTTGCTTGCGGCAGTTTGAGGGACAGGTGGCTCAAGTGCCAGCGGCTCGAGAGCTTGGCGGCGGAGATGATGATACGAGTGCGATGGTGCCGATGATGGTGAACGGTTGTGAGAGATGGCAGGGATGGTGGACGGTGGTGGTGGTGAGGTGGTGTGGTGGTGGCGATGGGGTGGTGTGACGGTGAGATGGTCGGATGATTATGGTGGGTGAGGGGCGGCAACAAACGAAAGGGGGAAGTCAAAAATGGAGAGGAAGGTGGGGAAGAGAAAAAGAAAAAGGAAGATGGGGGGCCGGGGGAATGGGGTGGTCTGTGTAGCCAAGGGGAAATGGCGTGGGGTTGGGGGAAAGAAGGAGAGAGAAAGAGAGAAGAGGAAGAAGAAAGAGGGAAAAAGAAAAAGGAAAATAAAAAGAAAAGGGGGGTGGCAGAAGGTGGCGTGAAAGGGGAGGGAGAGAGAGAGAGAAGAAAAGGGAGGGGAGGGTTGTTATGGAGTGGGGTGGTGTGAAGTAAGGGTGAGCATTGTTTCAAGGTAGAACCTACAATATGAGAATCGGACCGATGGGAATCTGTAGGTTCCAGGTTCTATGTAGGGTGGGCTTCAGGTTTCAAAAAATAAGGAACTTGTTTCAATGGGTAGGTTTTAAGTTTTTAATTGGAGGAACTTGGAACCTGAAGCCTAGAACTTAGAATCTGTAGCCTAAAACTTGCAACAAGTTTTAATGTTTTTCTTGGTAAGTGTCTCCGTGCGACCCTCCAATATTCCATATCGTTCAATGATGAGTGTATAATTAAGAAGTATTAATCCAAGTTTCCATTTTATGGTTAAGATTTTTATTTTATTAATGTTCATATTTTTTGTGTATCTAAATATAAGTTATGGTTAGTGAATTGTAATCGTTCAAATAATAATATAGGTGAAACTAGGGTAGATCCTAGAACTTGTGATAGGGTAAGTTCCAAGTTTTAGGGTACGTAAGATAGGTTCTAGGTTCTAAAAAATAAAGAACATGTTCCAACGAGTAGGTTCCAAGGTTAAATCTATACGGAACCTGAAATTGCTTACCATTCTTTTATCTAATTAAATTTCTTGCCAATGATTCCTTTTCCCCTATTAATAGTTTTGTCCGTTTTGTATTCTCTTTGATGAATGATAAGATTATTTATTATTGTTGCATTAATTTTTGTTTTGTTTAACTAAAAATAAAAAAAATATATATGTATAAAAAAAAAACCTGTTGGACCCGAAACTTGTAACATGGTAGGTTCTAGGTTTCAGATTCTAATGAGTAGGTTCCAGGTTCCAAAAAACAATGAACCTGTACCCGAGGGTAGGTTCCAGGTTCTTTGGAACCGCTCACCCCGTCATCAAGGGTAGGGGTAAGAGAGAGAGAGGAGAGAGAGAGGATTTTATGATGATTTTTTCTTCAAAAATCATCATTTTCCTCACGCCAACTCCCCCTAAATCCCTCCTCACCAAGTCTCTTGCCCCCCTCTATTTCTTTTAATTTCTAATTTCTTAAAACAAGTTTTTTGGTCCAAATTTTTTTTATTTTGCCACTTGATCCGATTTTTTTTTCCAGTCTCTAGTTTTTCGTTCAATTATTCCTTTTTCCTAAAATTTCGGACTCGTCAATAATTCGATGGACGATGAGATGACGTTCAATAATTAAATCTTGAAACTCTTGAAAGTTCGATAATCAAAATCAAAATCAAATTTCATGGTTAAAATTGATTGAATGCGAATTTAGTACGATTTAAGCTATCAGGTAGCTTTTAGTAGGGGTGATTGGGTCCAGAGTGGGTAAGATCTAGACCCGGACTCTGTACCCGACCATGTTATAACCGGTTTTTTTTTTTTTTTTTTTTTTGGATCCCATACCCGACCATATTTGTATTAGACCTTATACGCTACCCACCTTGTTTTTCTGGTCCGGTTCTAGGATCAATCATGTTTCCACTGGAACCTATTTTGCAATCTACTGATATTCTATACGACTTCGAATTTTATATTAATACCCGAGAAAATATCGTAATTATCCTAATTTATATCGAAATATTAAGCACTTGTAATAAATAAATACAAGAACTTTTTGACTAAACAAAAAATTAAGGATCCACATGATTAATTATCATAAAAATCATAAGGCAAATAATTAGCAACAAATATGGGTCTCATATTAGTCTTATTTCCACAATTACTACATGAAGCTACTCATTTATGCAAATATAACTCCTCATACAAAAAAAAAAAATTAGGTGAGACAATTCACATGGTATACAAGAATTTGGCAGCGATGAACGCTATTCGTCTGTCGGACGGTATGAGAGGGAGCCGATAAGGGAGGAAAGCAAGTGAGGAAGAGGAACAACAAAGGAGGAGTATCGTGCGTGTTTGAGAGAGCCAAGAGGAAAAACACGGTGTAATTGCTGGAGAAAAAATAGAAAAAATGGGAAAAAATGGTTTTAAACCTATACTTACAAAATTGGTTTCCAAACCGATTCCAAAACCAATCCGGGAACCGGTTCCCGGGTGGGTAATCAATGGATCGGTTTAAACTGGTTCCTGAATTTTGGGAATCAGTTCCTGACCCTATTTTCCGGGTGGGCCGGTCTGGTTTTCGAGTATACCCGGTCCAGTTGCACACCTCTAGCTTTTAGAAGCTCTCGTGCGGTTGACCCGTGGTCGATAATTTTCGATCTACATTTGTATCTTTTCGAATTGTGGACGACCCTCAATTGTCATGTAATCGCGATGGTTCAATTATGTACTATGAATATAATATCAATAGAAAATAGGTTTATTGTTGGTCGACGCAAATATCGGAATTGTGCGGAATCACTCGTGAATCGACTACGTACTTCCGTCGAATTGATTTATCCATTTGCTAACTGACTTATAACAGTGTAGTATTGACCCTTGTCAATCCTTATGGTCAAGCGATCGATCTCTGCGAATTCTCCGGTCTTTCACGTTTTAACCTCTTTACGGCCTCACCCAATGGATTAGTTAACTTGTAAGTGATTAGTTCAGAGTAAAATAACTATAAGTGCATCGATAAAATAACAATTTCATATATTTTGAAATATGGTCAATTTTCGAAACATCACAATATTTGTTTTAAAAATGAATGACCGTGTTGCTTACAAAAATAAATAAATGAAAAATATTTTTACCATATGTGAAAATATTTAGACATAGATTATTCTCAATTGTGAAAATAATGTTAATTAACTACTTATTTTAGGTAATATAAGTGATTCTTTAAGGGAAAGTTTTTCTAAATTATTCATTTCTCACGAAATAATTGAGCTTAAACCTCTTTCGCATTGATCATACAGTAGCTTTTTCTTTAAAAAAATTAAAAGACCGCACAAAGACAAAATTGGACAGGGATGCTTCTTCGATGAGCCGCATAGAAGAAAGTTGCAAGTAGGTCTCTTTTTTTTCTACAACCTTTTGAAGATCTCTTAATATGGCAGGGCTTGCGTTGTGAGTTTTACATCTAAATTTAGTCTTCCTTTTTTTTTTTAATGAATTTAAGATAATTTGTAGCTGAATTTCTCTTGAAGTAGGTATGGATGAGAATTTCGATGATTTCATTCTCTCGCATTACTTTAATTGTAAGATCTCCTTAACTTCCATATTTATTTTATAATAAGTTCAGATGCCATTATTTTTATAATTTTAAATATTTGATAATATCAAATAAGTAAAAACTGTGATTCTAAAAATTAAAAATTTAAAGATGGTCACATCAAGCACCAATAATATAAGCTTTCCAATCTCGGACTAGGCAATATAATTTGATCTTTTGCTTTCAATTTGAGTACCAGAGAGTGAGAGAATAAGTAGCGGGTAAATACTGTCATTTGATTTTGTTTGTTTAGCAGAAAATGAATAATTTAAAAAATATTTCTCTAAAAAAATCATTTATATCACTTAAAATAATTAGTTAATGAAATATATTATCATTATGGATAATAATTTATGTGCAAACATTTTTGTGAAAGATTTTTTTGTTCATTCATTTTTGCAAGCAATTTAAACGATAATTTTTAGAAAACTATTATTAAAATCATTCATTTTTCCTGAAACAAATTTATCCTTAATTTTAAATGCATCTCTCTATTTTTAAAAACAGAAAAGGGATGACCTCTCTTGATGGGATTTTCACGGCCATTCGCGATGGTGGTCATGTTCCTCCATGGGGTGTTGGTTGCGGTGGGCCGAGCGTTTGGATCGTTGTAATGTCGAGTGATGGTCTATAGTGGTTGTGGGGTATTTTGGGAAAGAGAAATACTTAAACTACAATAGTACGTACAACAATATTGCTGAAGTGAGATATGAAAATTAAGTGCATTCCCAAGAGAAATATTTCGGCATTTCGAATAATGAAAACGATGAATCTCACGGGAGCCCGGCGTAATCAAATCGATGGTCCACATTCATTGTAAAATGTAACTCGATCTATGCTCATTGAAGTACTGACACCATCCGGGAAGGCCCTTCATGCTTGGAATACGTGCCCACGGATCGTCACGTGTTCGAACTGAACGGTGCGAGTCAATTGAAATGCTCGTCCGACATTCCGATGCTGTTGTCCACCTGTGCGTAGCATACAACAGTTGACTGTTAGCTTAATTTTAGAATGTGCCTCCACTGATATTTCGTAATAAAAGAAGAGAGACCGTCACCAGCTCAAGACCCGCGAAAAGGAAAGATGTGTGAAGAGAAGAACCAATCGATCGTCGAACGATCATGAGCATGGCCAAATCATCGTCCAATTCCTCCAACATTTTCCTTGCTGCGGTCTTACTAGTCTTCGGAAATGTCGTCCTCGGAGCTCAAGCTAGTAATGTCCATTACTACGACTTCGTGGGAAGTAAGTCAAGTTTATGTCTGCGGTGCTAAGTGTGCAATTCATGTTGTTTGATAGAATATTTGTATTTATTTATTCATTCTTTGGCTAGAATATTTGATAGACAAATATAACTTTCAGTTTCCGGAGCATATGGAACCAGTGATTATGCAATTTGCAGGATAGCAATTAACTATGCTCGAATCTTTTCTCTTTTCCCATGGATGAAAGTCGTCTCGCATGCTTAGGCTAATGGTGGGTCAAATCTTACATGCACTCGATGTACATGTTAATCCAATTCACGCGGGATGTTAAATGAGGCAGGACTCACGAGATGAGACCGATTTAAGGCATGTGTGATCTGACAGTGCATGTAAGTTGAGTTCACATATGCATCGGCGCCAGCCCATGTTTCTTCCATTTATGTTGCTAAACAAAGAACCGCGATCCTGAGGTGTTCTAGTTAGGTAAAGCGTGAATGTACACGTTCAAAAGAATCTGAAATTTGGGGGGACCGCATAGAGGGACCAGCCGACGATTCGGCTAACGGTCCACAATCATTTTGTACGTACTCGGACAATCCTGCATCTTACGATGTCGTTTTCTTCATTTCCCCCCCTCCGCAGCTGAGAGAAATCAATGTCACAAGAAATTTTACAACCACAACGATTTTAGTGGTGAACGATAGTCTTCCTGGGCCGACCATTCGCGCTCGAAAGGGCGATCTTGTTTACGTGAAGGTTCACAATCAAGGACTGTACGGGGTCACTCTTCATTGGTAATTTTAGTCTATCCACCTTTCTCCTTTGACCTTTTTTTGCTCTCCTATCGTTAGCTTGTGATGCAATAGACAACTAGAACAAACTAAAATTGTATCTAAAATTATACTACGGAATATATTATCAAGTACTTCTAGGTGTCTCTGTTGGTGCTTGTTAGCAGGTTTAAGGTCGATTTGTTTGACAAAATATTTTTTGTAGGTTAAAAATTACAAGTTTAGATCAAGAAAAATGACTCCTCCTTCTTATGTGAAGAAAATCGAGAAAAGAACACTACAAGTGCCATAACTTGGCACAAATTAACACTTAAGTGTCATAACTTACGAAAAGTACACTTAAGTGTCACATTTGAAGAAAAGTAAGACACCTGAGTGCCACCTTCGGCGAAGCCAGTCGGAAATCATTCGTGGCATTTAAATATTAATATTTCTCACCGAGGTGGCTCGCTGGAGAGCTGAGTCCGCTTTAATTCATCCCAAACGACGTCGTTTCGGGTGTTGGCCAAAATAGAACCCTTAAATCGGCCAAAACGACATTGTTTTGTCATAATTTGAAATTTAATATAATATAAAAATTAATTAAATTAAATTTAAAACAAAATAATAATATAATATATATTTATTAAAAAAACGAAAATGGAGGAGGAGGAAGGCAGCTAGTGACTGAGGACTGAGCCCTCGCCGCCATCGCCTCCCCGCCGATGCCAGAAGGTGGGGGAGGGTCGGCCGGATCTTGGGTGAGGGCACGCAAACCCTCATCGCCGGTCGGCTGGGGCGAGGGCCAGGGCTCGGCAGCCCTAGCCCTTGTCGCCAGTTGCCTCCCTCCTCCTCCTTCCTCCCCCCCCCTTTTTTTCTTCCTCCTCCTCAGCCACCAGCTGCCTCCATCGTCGGCCCTTCCCGGCGACGGCGGTGGCTGAGGGTTGAGCCCTCGATCACCTCCCCCGATTTTTTTAAAATTTTTTAATTTTAAATATTTTAACTAAATTTAATTTTAAATTTAATTTAATTAATTTTTATATTATTTTTTACCGCGTCAACCCAAAATGTGCCTTTTTTGCATTATTTGGCTACGTCAACATGCAAAATGGCGTCGTTTTGCACTCGCTTCACCGAAAAAATGCCATGTATGCAATTTGGCCAGATTTTGGCCGGATTGGCACTCAACTGATCCATTTTGCTCCGATTTTTACACTTAAGTGTACCTTTCGTAAGTTATGGCACTTAAGTGTCCCTTTCTGCCAAGTTATGGCACTCTAGGGGTCCGCATCTCGAAGAAAATCATATTCTCTGATTTCTTGCTTTGTGTCTAAGTGAGAAGAATAGATCCCTCTATGTCTAGTACCTATATATACTCATTGATGCTCACGTTCTTCTACTTTTATGGAAAACACGATCCTACATAACATTTAAAAAATGTGACTCATTATCTCATAAATAATTTCTTTAATCATGTTATTTTGATAGATTATAAAATAAACAAAACAATATTGATTCTAGTTTGTTAGTCATTAAGGTCATTTTTAATTATGCAAGCTGCCTTTAGTAGGTTCACTTATTATCAAATACCATAAAACTAAATTTTTTTCAACTTGATTTCAGCACATACACTAAAAATGATTTACTTTTTGAAATTGAATTTCTTGAAATCATTTTCCAGCGGCAAGAAGTCTTTTGTGCAACAAATATGCTTGGTTTTTTAGTTTCCCTCATTTAAAACAAGATTGATTAACACATGTGCACAGTAAATTTAAAAATCGAATACATCTATACTTAGGCTCCATTTGTTTTATGAAAAATAAATGCTTTGGAAAACATTTTTGTAAAAACGATAATTTCTATTGCTTGAAGTAATTAGTCAATAGAGAATTATATCATTATTGACAACAATTTATGTCTAAATATTTTCGTGGATGATTAATTTTTTTCATATATTCATTTTCTTAAGCTATACAAGCGATTGTTTTTTGGAAAATGTTTTCCAATATTAATTTTTCATGAAACAAACGTAGCCTTAATGATGGAAAATTATTTTGTTGAAAAAATGCGCAAGAAAGACTTGAATTTTGATTATCAAATGCAAACAAAAATTGTCTAGCTCATTGAGTACATTTTTATGTGATCAAATTCATTGATTTTCAGGCACGGAGTGAAGCAACCACGAAATCCATGGTCTGATGGTCCGGAGTATATTACTCAATGCACTATTCCACCAGGAACAAATTTCACTTATGAAGTGAATTTAACTAACGAAGAAGGAACTGTTTGGTGGCATGCCCACAATGAGTGGACTAGATCCACCGTACATGGTGCTACTGTTGTTCTACCATGTGAAGGATCCAACTTTCCCTTCGCTAAGCCAGAAGGAGAACATTTAATCGTGCTTGGTACGTGCTCTAAAGATTTCTTACTGGTCTCTTTTAGACATAAAAGTAGAGGCTTAAGGTAGGAAGTGGATCAGAAGTTTAAAAACTTAGAGTTCATAAAGCATGCCTTTTCCTAAAATCATGCAAAGTAACTGATGATCGTGGGTCATTATCTATTTAAAATCCTTGCATATATTATAGTGAAGATCAAACTCCCTTATTAGAATATTGAGATTATTTGAATATTTCATTTGGAGATTGTGATTTAATGGTCAGAACTTTCTTCAATGGTACTCCTCCATCATTATCTCTATTTTCCAACTATGCATTTCTTTGGAATAAACATTTGCGGTTGCATGGTAAAAGCAAAGATTAATGTAATTCAGTTTCCCATTTTCCTTTCATGATTTGCAGGTTCTTGGTACAATGAAGGAACTTCTCTAAATAAAGAGATGGAACTGTCTATAGGCAGTCCTAACGTTCCTCGTGCAACTGGTTACCTGATATGATGGTTTTATTAATTATGGTGATGGGCTTAAGTTGGTCCGTCCGCCCATGTTGGGCCTAAAAGCCCTACCCACAAGATTAGGGCCTATGGATGAAGGGATATGATGAAGGGACACGTTTCTTTTTGGATGGGACATATATAAAAGGAAATAAAGAGGGAGGAACGCACCTTTTGGCATTACGTACATTCCTCCTTCCTCTCTCCTTCCAAAAAGAAAAACAGTGAGAAAAAGGCAACGCTATCTTCCCTTCAAGGCCAATTGACGTCATCAGATCGAACGGGATCAGTTTTTCTTCCTCATATCGGCGTCGGTGTTTAATCTGTGGCTAACAAGGTACGTTCGATTCTGTGATGTGCCTTAGGATCGATGATGCATGCGTTTTTCCTGGACTCATCTTCTGCACAAGTTTAAAGGTTCGATTTAGTGTCGAATCTGGTTTTAGGGAATCTGACAATCCCAACATTGGTATTAGAGCCGTAGTTCTTGTTTCCCCATCCTTTTCCATGTTTTGCCCGACCCTTTTCATGTTTATGGATGATTTTTTTGTTAATTTTCGTGAAATTAATCGGCAGACACCGATCGGGCCGAAAAATCCCAACACCCCAGCACTGTTCATCCATTTTTTCGAGTTTTTGTAAGTCGAAATCGATTTCTAATGGCGTTGGATGGAAGGTCTCGTCAAGACGAGCGCGACGAGTGGCGGAACACTGCCAAAGCCCGCCGGACGTGCCCCCACGCGCAGCCGGAAAGCACGCGCCGATTTGCAGGGGAAGGCGCGTGCATCGATGCGCGCACGTGCGCGTGAGCCTTGCACGTGCCAGCTCACGTCATCGTGACGTCAGCTGCACGCGTGCCGCATGTGCCGATCGGTCTGTTCGACCCGGCCCAACCGGCCCGTTCGGTCCGTTCGATCCGACCGGCCCGACCGGTTCGGCCGACCCGACCGGTCCGACCCGGCGACCCGACCCGTTGATTGTTGACCGTGACGCCCGTTGACCGTTGATGCCCGTTGATCGTTGACCGTTGACTTTGACCGTTGACAAAAAAAAAAAGGAGGAAAAGAATGTGTTTCTTTTTCTAATTAAGTCTATGTGGATTATATGTGATCCCTTATTTGTTCTGCATTTTTTGCAGGAACAATGCCTCTCCTTAGGTTGCGCACACCTATTCACGCAATTACCGATGAACAAAAGGAAAGGCTTTCTAAGTTGATAGCTAAGCTAACTGATCATCGATGGGAGAGTGGTGACTTAATTGACCACGTTCTTCAAGTCAACGGGAAAATTGAAAAGGTCATATAGAATGGTCGTCCTATGCCACAGTCTGAGATTGTGCGATTTTTCATGAACACCCTTCCACCAGAATGGCAAGGAGTGTTGAATTGCATATGGGATGTCAACAGAGCCATTTCATACAGGAAAATTGTGATGGATTTTATAGATGATTATTACTGGATTGTTACAAGGGAAAATATCAAGAAATTGAACAAAAGAGGATCTTTTCCAGTTCGTGTATTGACTTGGTGTTAGATGTATTGGCTGGCCTTTGTTAAGTGTGTTTGAAAACATCTTATGTAATGTTTACTACCTGATTGCTGTTAATGTAGCAACTGATATGTTAGTTGTATTATGTGAAAGCAATATTATTCTATTGGATGTCAAATATTATTTGCTTTCTGTTAGTATTGACTGTTGTGGATAGTTCATAGAAGTTTTTGTAGCTTCATAGAATTTATTTTGCATAAGACAATTATATTAATGATAGTTTTAAGTTAGGATTTTTGGAGGATGATTGGAAACATAGTGACCTTTTGATTCTGAAATCTTACTTAAAATTGTTCATTAACATGATGGGTTTGTGCAAAATGGATGCATAAATGATAGGCATTAATAATTTGTGCATATATGTCTGATGTGTTTAGATCAATGGCTTCAACCACAAAGAGCATAGTTGCCGAGCTGAACAAAGGTGAAAAGCTCAATGGCGATAACTATGAAATATTGAATATGAAAATTCAATGTGTGCTTGAAAAGAAAGAAGCACTAGAAACTCTTGACCATGTTATGGAAGAAATTGAGAATGCTGTGCGCCACCTTGAGCTAGCAGATGACTGCCTCAAGGCATTTGAGAAGGAAACACATATTTGCTATATTGCTTCCAACTCAGAAGGAGCTTCGAGCTCTAAGCGCAAGCGTATTGATTCGTTCAATATGTGGAAATGTAAGGGATTAAGTCATTCTTGTAAGAAACCAAGAGCTGACCAACATAAGAGAGGAAAACGTCCTCAAGTGAAGAGTATTTCAAGGGTGAAGTGTTACAACTGTGATCAGAAGGGTCACTACGCTTGCGACTGTCGCGAGTCAAAGAAGGTACTCACCCATTGTACTCTTAAGAGCTTTGCTAATGTGTCAAATTCTGTGTTCTTAACTGAATCTAATATTTTGTGGACTGTAGATTCAGGAGCGACAGACCATGTAGCAAAGGATAGAGAATCCTTCGTGGAATTCCGACAAGTACCAACTGGAACTAAGTGGATATATGTGGGAAACAACTCCAAAGTTGAAGTAAAAGAAAGTGGCACCTGCCAACTGAACATGCGTGGTGGACACACTTTATTCCTACATGATATATTGTATGCTCCGGAGATTCGTCGGAATTTAGTGTCTGTTTTGGTATTGGTTAAGTTTGGTTTTAGTGTGAACTTCCATAATAGCGGTGTAAATTTGTATTTGGATACAAACTACTATGGTAGTAGTCATTTTCTGGATGGTTTTATTGTACTAAATGTTGACTGTGGTGATGTCAATGTTTGTTATTCCCTTTTCACATCTTCCACTTCATATGATAATAATGTGAATGTGTGGCATGCTAGACTTGGTCATATTGGCCAACAACGTATGAATAGACTAGCCAAAGAGGGCTTGTTGGGCAACATTGAAAAAATCGATTTGCCCATATGTGGGCATTGCCTAAAAGGGAAAACGACAAGGAAACCATTTGGAAAAGGTAAAAGAGCTGAATTTCCTCTGCATTTAATCCATTTTGACATCTGTGGTCCAATGAATGTGAGAGGAAAGCATGGGGCTGTTTATTTTATCACTTTTATAGATGATTATACTCGATTCGGATATGTCTATTTGATTTCTCATAAATCTGAAGCATTAAGTTGTTTCAAAAGATTTATGAACTTGGTAGAAAATCAATTAGACAACAAGATAAAAGTATTAAGATCCGATCGAGGTTGAGAATATTTATCTGATGAGTTCAGAAAATTATGTGATGAAAAAGGAATAGAAAGATAGTTGTTTATTCCATATACTCCTCAACAAAATGGTGTTATGGAAAGAAGAAACAGAACCCTACTGGAAATGGTTAGGTCCATGATGACGCATGCTAACTTACCTATCACTTTTTAGAGTGATGCATTGTTAACTGCTGCCTATATATTTAACCGAGTGTCTTCTAAATCAGTTACTTCCATTCCATATGAGTTATGGATAGGTAGAAAATCGGAGTTAAGTTTTCTTAAGTTATGGGGTTGTGCTGCCTATACTCATGAGCCCTCTCATAAGTTTGGGAAATTGAGTCACAGAGGAAAGAAGAGTATTTTCATAAGATACTCTGAACACTCAAAAGGGTATGTGTTCATAGGTGAGCAGGAAAGTGGGAGTATAACTGAATTTGAATCACGAGATATCACATTCTTAAAGGATGAATTTCCTAAGAAGGACGAGATAGAGGAAGATTACTCCCTATTTGAAACCTTGGATCAAGATAATGATATTAGTGGAGTTCGTCCAAGTGGGAGTAATATGAGAAATGATGAATTGAATTCAACTCATTATCAATTACAACCACATGATGAGACGACATCATTATTATCTAATCCTAGTTGGAGCATAATGGGGAATGATGTGCAAAGTGTACAATCTCCCATACGGCGAACAAGTTGCCAAAGTATTCCCCGTCAACGTTTTGACACTGAAGGGGAAAATTTTATGATTGCTCCATAAGATGAGAATGAGCCAAGAAATATTAATGAGGCTCTGAATTGCCCTAGTAAGGAAAAATTGATTCATGTAATGGAAGAGGAGATTGAGTCAATGAAGTCAAACCAAGTTTGGGAACTGGTTGATCTTCCAAAGGGACACAAAGCTATTGGGAGCAAGTGGGTTCTCAAAATAAAGCGAAAGGCTGATGGCTCGATAGAAAGGCATAAGGCTCGCCTTGTAGCGAAGGGGTATAATCAACAGGAAGGAATTGATTATGAAGAAACATTTTCTCCTGTAGTGAGATTTACCTCGATTCACATTATTCTGGCAATAGTGGCTAGTATGGATCTTGAGTTACATCAAATTGATGTAAAGACTGCTTTCCTCAATGAAGAATTAGAGGAAGAAATATATATGGAACAACCTGCTGGTTTCATAATAAAAAGCCAAGAAAAAAAGGTATGTTGACTTTGGAGATCGATATATGGCCTTAAGCAGTTGTCAAGACAATAGAATATACGTTTTCATAATGCCATAATGGCATATGATTTTACAATGATAGATGAGAATCATTGTGTATATATCAAAAGATCCAAAGATCAATTTATGATCATATCATTATATGTTGATGATATACTAATTGCCGGAAGTAATATGGAGTTTGTTAATACCGTCAAGAGTTAGTTATCTTCCAACTTTGAGATGAAGGATATGGGTGAGGTTGCATACATTCTTGGAGTTAAAATTTTAAGAGATCGTTTGAAAAAATCGTTATCTCTTTCACAAGAAACATATATAAATAAGGTTATTGAACGATTTTGTATGCAATATTGTAAACCCATAGACACTCCTATTGCAAAAGGTGAAGGATTGAGCCATAAACTGTGTCCAAGGACTCCACAAGAGAAGGAACAAATAAAACATGTTCCTTATGCTAGTGCTGTTGGGAGCTAGATGTACGCTATGATGTGTACAAGACCTGACATATGTTTTGCAGTTGGAATGGTGAGTAGATACCAATCCAATTCAGATCAAGCACATTGGAAAGCCGTTAAGAGAATACTGAGGTATCTAAAGGAGACTGCTGATTATACGCTAAGTTATTAAGGAAAGGATCTGCGACTCTAAGGCTATTCTGAAGCTGATTGGGAAGGAGATCTATATGAAAGAAAATCTACCTCTGGATTTGTTTTCTTACTAAATAATAGCGCCATATGTTGGAGCAGTAAGAAACAAACGTGTATAGCCTAAGTTGAGTTCGTGGCATTATCAACAGCAATACAAGAATGTGTTTGGCTTAAGAGATTTTTTGATCATTTAGGTGTTATTGGAAGTGCTGCAGATTCATTGTTGGTTAGCTGTGATAGCCAAGCAGCAAAAACGTACACCAAAAATCCAAAATATCATGGTAAGACCAAACATATAGATACCAAGTATAACTTTGTCAAAGATATAGTTGCACAAAAGGATGTGAACTTACAGTACATATCTACGCATAGAATGGTAGCAGATCCTATGACAAAGCCAATACCTAGAGATGTGTTATTTGGTCATATAAAATCTCTAGGATTGCGTAGAGTCTGATGTAGTGGATTGTAATTTCCCTAAGTGGTTCACATATATGAACTTGTGTTTTTCATTATTAATGCCTATAAATCTTTGTTTAATCTTTATGCATCTTAATGCTCAGTGCATTACTTTAAGTTGAGAAAGTATGTCGGACAGATATAAGATTGGTCCACTCACACGGGTAATCGCCTCTATTTACTGTGTGATAAATAGAGATGAGACTGTTTTTAAACTTATTATGTAGGTGATAATTGAAAGCTCAAGCTTAAGATATATATGTCGCCTTAAATAAGTGTTAAGATGAGGACATGATATTTACTATGCCCGAAAGTAAAATAACCCACATATTTTACTTTATCTGTCTATGATGTCAGATGTGAGTTCTGATGAACTTTGTGAATGAGTAGATATGTGAACTCAAGTTAGACATTAGGTATGTCTGAACTATCATCTGTACGGTATTGAAGGTGTAGACATATGCTCCATGGGAAATGAGTTAATACTGTAATACATATTTCATACTACTTATGCATGAGACGACCAATAAAAGTGGCAAAAGTTTGATCTCAACTTTTATGCCGTGTGAGACTCTTGAGGAAAAGAGTTCCTCAATTTTTAGTGCCCTCATGACTTTTACTTATTCTCAAGATTTCTATTTAGTATTTGTTATCTTAGGATATTACCAATGGTCATGAGTTGATTCGATCTAATGGGACATTTCTAGAAAAACAAGCTGAACTGAAATTGAGAGTTTGAAGGAAAGAGGAAGATCGAATATGGAGAATCACATTGTAGTTTTGTATTCACTGGTCGACCAATTATGACTGTTTTTTGGGATAATCATAATTGTTAATACAATATATATATATATATATATATATATATATATATATATATATATCATTGTTTAAAAGAGATCAAGAGAGATATAAATGTGATCGATCGATCTAGGGTACTGCATACTAAATTTACTTAGAATGTGATGCCCATTATGAGCTGCTATATATTCCTAACGGATGTATAGCAACGAGCTCTCAAAGTATGCTAGTCGCACGGATTATTCACCGGTATGAATGTTGAAGAGAAGTAAAGAGAATCCTGTTCGGCCCACCATGTGCGAGTGGGAGATGATGGTTTTATTAATTATGGTGATGGGCTTAAGTTGGCACGTCTGCTCATATTGGGCCTAAAAGCCTGACCCACAAGATTAGGGCCCATGGATGAACGGATATGATGAAGGGACACGTTTCTTTTTGGAGGGGACGTATATAAAGGGAAATAAAGAAGGAGGAACGCACCTTTTGGCATTACGTACGTTCCTCCTTCCTCTCTCCCTCTAAAAAGAAAAACAGTGAGAAAAAGGCGACGTCATCTTCCCTTCAAGGCCAATTGACGTCATCGGATCGAACGAGATCAGTTTCTCCTCCTCATATCGGTGTTGGTGTTTAATCTGTGGCTAACAACGTACGTTCAATTCTGTGATGTGCCTTAGGATCGGTGATGCATGTGCTTTTCCTAGGCTCGTCTTCCGCACAAGTTTAAGGGTTCGATTTAGTGTCGAATCCGGTTTTAGGGAATCCGACAATCCCAACATGATCAATGGACAATTTGGAGATTTTGTTCCATGCTCCAATGTTACATTTATACTCTCATTATCTTCTTTCTTCTTTCTTCTTATTCTTTTTCCTTTTTGGTTTGGACATTATGCTTATGAAGATAGGAATGCAGACCATGAGGTAAACGCTACTTCCTTAAAATGTTTGCATTTCGAGTTATTGTAGATATATAATTTTCTTTCACAAAAATATACTGCAATGTTGATACTTTTTTGTATCTAAAAGTAAAACTAATACTTTCAGAAATGCTTGTATGTAGTAGATCTAACTTGCATTCGAATTATATAGATGTGTGATTAAGCATTGAATTGTCTAGATTGATGGATATGGTTTTTCCATGTATTTGTTACAAATAATGTCTAACATATTGTTTTTTTCATGCTATTAATTATACAGATACCACGCCTCATTTTTTTGTTGATTATGGCAAGACCTATCTCTTTCGTATAGTCAATGCAGTGGTTGGTTCAGAAATGTTTGTTTGCATCGCTGATCACAACATGACGCTAGTTGGAATTGATGGAGCATACACGAAACCAAAGTTGTTTCGTATCTAATGATAGAACCTGGACAAACTATGGATGTATTAGTTACAGCAAATCAATCTCCAGGAAGGTATTACATGACTGCTCAACGGTTTTCAAGTGAAGACATGGATTTCACCAAATTTGCCCACGTCGTTGCTACGACAATCATCCAATACGAAGGGAATTTCAGTCTGACGTCACCACCAAGTTACCCGAATGACACGCTGCCATTTTATCATGACTATAGTGCCGCGGCGAGTTTCACACAACAACTGAGAGGTTTAGCATCTGAATAACATCCCGTGGACGTCCCTCACAACGTGACGACAAGGATGTTCATCACAGCCTCCATGAATGACGTGGCATGCCCAGATGATTCGTGTTATTTCGGCGATACCAAAATTGCCACAACCCTAAATAACATAAGTTGGGAGGACCCATCCGTGGATGTGCTACAAGCTTATTACAGGTTCATCTCTCCCCCTTCTGATTTGATATGTTTCACGTTAATGATAGATGAAGATCATGAGAAGCACATCCTTTTGCCATTAATATGCAGAAACATCAGCGGAGTATACACCACGGATTTTCCCGATCTTCCTCCGGTTATGTATAATTTCACGGGAGATGATTTGTCGACCAGTCTTGCTGAGGCCGCTGCAGGGACATCCGTGAAAGTTCTGAACTACAACGAAACTGTGGAGATAGTTTTTCAAGGAACTAATCTGTTGGAGGGATCAGAAAATCATCCAATGCATATGCATGGATATAGCTTTTATGTCGTTGGGGTCGGTTTAGGAAATTTCAACAACGAGACTGATCCTGAAAAGTACAATTTGGTCGATCCGCCTAAAGTCAATACATTTGGAGTTCCTAAAAGAGGATGGGTGGCTATTAGATTCAGGGCAAGCAATCCAGGTGTTTCGAATACCCTTTTCTTTCCCTTTTTGTGTAATATAACGCATTAGGACCAAAATATCGTTTTTGCATTAGAAAAAGAATTCCACGACTAACATTCGAATATTGTATGTGGCAAGTGTATGGTATTGGCATTGTCATATAGACCGACATACAAGTTGGGGAATGAACACTGCTTTTATAGTGAAAAATGGGGATACAGAAGAGACAAGTATGAGGCCACCTCCTTCCTATATGCCTCCTTGCATTGCCTCCAAGGACAAATCATATGGTGAAATATATCAGACTTTAAAAAGCGACATGTAATTACTATGATTAGGTAGAATCATTTGGCCATGGGAAGTCACTAGGCACGAGCTACTAATTAGTCAATGTTCGTGCTCCGCATGAATTCTTGCTCTCATTGGTGCCGTGAAATTGAGTAAATTGAATTGAATAAATTACTGCGCTATTTATGTGGATCTTCCATGTACAAAATTAATTCGAATTGGACAATGTTCTGAAATTCCTCAATTGATTTAGATGATCATAATTAGCTGAATGTGTCAAATGAGTTTGTTAAAGTGAATTGCATAATAAGTGCAGGAGAATTAAGGGCAAAAAACGTAATGGAGCAAGACTTGAAAAAGTGTATATAATAAGTTATGCTAAAAGTGCGTTTAGTAATCTTTCTATTTCAATGAACAATTTTTGTTCATAAATAGTATTTTTCATTTTTCTTCCTAGGAAAAACGAAGTAGACTTTTTTTACTTTTTATTTTTGTTTCAAATTTATTCTCTGATCACTTTTCTATTCCAAAGAATAGAAAAAAATTAACTAATGATAAAAAAATTGATTTTTTTAATGTTTTGGGAAACGAGAGAACATAAAAAAAAAAAAAAAACCAAAATGGTTACCAAACAGATCCTAACTCGACCGACTTTGTTGTTCCCTCCATCGAGAGACTTTGTTTTCTTCGTTCACAACCAAACTGTGTCCAGAAAAAAAAAAAAAAAAGTCTGATGTTTTTAAGGGCAGGAAGAAAGAGGAAATTAAGAAAACCGTCTCATTGAAAACTAGAAGTTTAGAATGGAAAACTTATCCATGGATGCATCTAAGTCGTCCCTCCGCATCCCCGATAACCATTTTTACTAAAATAAAACGAAAAATGCGCTTATCTTTGAGAGTTGCTGCAAATTAAAAATATTGCACGACTAAATTTTATGGAAAATCCAATTTCTTTATATTGACTGCAAGTATTTTAGGCAATTAAGGAGAATAAATAAAAGTGGAAGTATTGCAATCAACCTACTCCTCCCAAAGCCCATGATTGCGACATATATATGGTTATAATTAGCATATGAAGTGTTGGTGACCGTTTTTACCATGTGACATTGTCTCATCCACTTATTTGATGGGATGGTTAAGGGCGCGCATGATAAAATTTTCGTTTCTTGATTTCTCTGTTTCTCTGTTCCCCGGAACAGGTTTGGAATAGAAATCCGTTTGGTAACGCAATTTGATTTCTCTATTTCAGAAACAGATTTCCATTCCAAAAATAGAGAAATCCAAGAAAGTAGAAGCTGAAATTTTTAGTTTCTCAGTTTCTGAAATAAAAATAGAAATTATTTCTTCTTTTCTCCAATTTGGGCATCCTTCTTCATTCACCATACAGGCTTTTTCTATTTGGGCGTTCCTTCTCCTCAACGCTTCAACCAAAAACCCTAGCGCCGTCGACTCCAACTCCGTCTGTCCTCACTGTTGAGTCCAACGCCGTCCTCTCGTCGGTGACATCGTCACTCACCTCGCCGTCGACTCTGACTTCGTCCTCCCTACAGTTGACGACTCCGCCGGATTTTTATCACGTCGAACCCATCTCGGGTTCATCTCCGAGATCGGAACTCGCGGCCCTTCTTGTGAATCTCTGAACCCGTGCGTTGTTCTCTAACGCCGATTAGCAATTCGCCGACTTATTAGGTTCTTTTATTTTTGAAAAGTCTAGAAAAAAAAAACTCTTTTTTTTTTCTTTTTGTAAAATGTTTTATGCTATACAGCAATCCTTGCGCATGATGCCAATGTTAAAGAAGTTAATTCTTTTTAGTTTTAGAAATAGATATGCACTGTTGAAACACCTTGTTGTAATGTATTAGTATTATTTTGACTATTATTTTGTATTTGGGGATTTTCTATGTTGTTATCTAATCAATTTCTATTCCTAGAAATAGAAATTTTATTCTATTATCAAACGGATTTCTGTTCCAGAAATAAAAATTTTGAGTCGTTATCAAACGGATTTCTTTGCTCAAAAACTTGTCCTGAGAGTAGAAATTGAGAAATCATTTTTTGGCCAGAAATCAATTTCTATTCCAGAAATTTTGTCATGCGTATCCTAAGAGATTATCTATGGGTAAACTTTTCACAGGGTCAAAATCACTACCAATTGTTTAATGAGGCCCAGTCTAAAATCAACCCACAGATAGATTCAATTTTGAGTGACCTCAACATAGTAGAGCTTGTCGCGACCCTGCCAATGCAGGGAGCGGGTTTAGTGGATCGTCGAGCGGGAACGTTCATTACCTCACATCAAAAGTTTGCTCGATTTCACCACTAGGTTATTAGGGCCATTTAGGAGCCAACTAGAGAAAGGACGTTCTACTTCCTACAAGGTATAAATTCTAAGTACAGGGAATTGATTACACTAACTAGTACAATTTCAGTACCCAAACTTGATTATTTGATACAAAGTATCCCATGTGGTCTTTTGTCAAATTATGAGTGATAAAATTCTTATCTACTAAGTGTATATAAGATCCACTAAAGTGTATATAAGATGCTTTTATGTCGATTATGGAAAGTAAACCAATACGATATTGGGCAAAGAGTTTTACATGGCATCTTTATAAGCCCTAGGACATGATTTCCATGAACTTAACTTAATACAAGTTGGGTAAATAATACGCGAGATCTTATTGTGAAATCCAGGTAATGAAACCACGTGAGCTTATTCATTTAAATCTTATTTCTCAAACACATGCTGCGCAGTCAAATTTACACATGCCGTGTGAGAACAGCGTCGTCAGTGCAAGAACAGAGAGATAGCAGAACCGGCAAAGCAACTTGAAATAGGTTTTGCACAAAACGTGACATGCAATCTTAACAACGTGTGTTCGGCCAACAAACAGCACAGCTCACACACTTTGATTCAAACACAACCCCACCGTAACGATGCCTACATATGTCCAGGATGAACTGGATTTAAAACTTCATGAGTCTCTCAGATCAAGCGTGAAGGGGGTACATAATCGTCTAAAAAAATGTACCAATCTGATCGCGTGAGGTCAAATATTGATCAAAATGACTGTTGAACTTACTTTTTCCGACGAACGTGCATTCTGACATCACTTAAGCATTTTATCGAACAGGTTGAATGCGTCTCGGATGAGGAGACTGTGTGCAAAGTTAAAGCGGCGTTTCGGCCCAGAACAATCAAATCAATGAAAATATCTCTAATCCTAATCAGGTCCAACGCACGAACAGCAAAGTCAACCCCAAACTCTATTTTCGCTTGCAAAGCGACTGAGACAAAGGACCCAGATCTCACCTCGAAGACGCAACTTCCGGCCGGGGAAGGCAGTCGAACCAGTGGATAGAAGGTTCCAGAAACCTCTCCGATGAGTTTCGTCTCTGCCATTTGGCCAAACGGTTCGAATTGATTAAGTAAAGGCACAAATTATAGCAAATGCGTGAAATGTGATTTCGTCCGGGCACAGCACCATGGAATTCATTAAGTAAAGGCTGAAAAATGGTTGGGATCTCCTCTTTGGCTTTATTTGCCTTCCGCTGTAACAAGAACATGACCCTCGCAAGAATCCTCCGATGTTTCAGAAAAGTGAGACTTGGAAAGAAAGCTGGTCCTTTCTGCTGGAGTAAAATTGGAAACTGTCTCCATCTTGCAACAGCCCAACGTGATCCTGACGCCAAGTTTGACAAATGAATAGGTGTTTCTGAAGCCGTCATGGATTACCTTCCGATCGTACATTCGATGGTCGTCCAAGAAATAAATGACATGCGCCCACAGAAACAACGTCACTCACAAGCACACATCTTTGCTTACGTGAAAAAAATAACAAATGTCCTCTGCACCGGTTTGGTTGCCTTCGCTTTTACATTCTCAAATTTCGCCACCTATATTCTTCACAATGAGATTTACCTAAGCCGAAAAAAAAAAAATGTAATGTCCACTCTGCATTTCAAGAAAGTTTCAAAACTTACATTTAACGCCCTTGATTTACCTTAACTTTTTCCTTGAATCTCAACGTGAAATTGCATGCAACATGTGACTTTTGGTAGATAGTCAAATTGAATCAAGAGCAACCATAACAATCTGCACGAAGAATTGGCTTCTAATAGCTTTTGTATAGTATGAATACGAAGATTTATGGGTATGAAGATGAAAAGTAAAAGAAATTTACAAATTTTAGAATGAATCTGTTAGGATGCACGTGTAAGTGAATTGTATTAGAAAAATCCTACATCAGAGAATTGATGCGGTGTAGAATATTTAATATATTCTAGTTGACTCATAACTTATTGGCTTAAGCTTTTAAGTGATAAGTTTAATTGAATATATTGACAAACTTGGGCTCCCTCCTGGTGATTTCCCCGAGTGAATGTTGTTGACACTTAAATTTTGACTAGGTTTTTTAAATTAATTTGCATAGGAAATTAGGGATCAATTTGACCCTAACAAAAATATTTTGCATCAATTAGGCCTTAATTTCTTTTTTTTTGCGTCCATTAATCTTTATTTTCTTTTTTCACTTTTTCGGATAATTTAATAATAATAATAATAATAATAATAATAATAACAACAACAACAACAACAACAACAACAACAACAACAACAACAACCCAAAATATATAATATATATAATAAAAAAAAAAAAAGGAGAAGCAGATGTCCATTGGACCTTTGCGCCCAGCCCTTTTTTCTTCTTTTCCCCCTCCTCGCAAGGGCTTAGGGCCCGACCCTTTCTCCCCTAGGCCCAGCCCCCTTTTTTTTTCTTGTCTTCTCACTGGCCTTGTCTTCTTCCCCGTCTTTGCAGCACGCGCAGAGGGAGCAAATGCGCACAGGAGGAGACGACGATGTACGGCACAGGCGATGGGGACACGGCATTAATGGCGGGCAAGCCTCCGTGGAAGGGGGAGGACCGACGCCATATATCTCAAATTTAAATTTTAATATAAATATTAATTAAATTAAATGTAAAACTAAATTTAATAACTGTTTTTTTTTTAAATGAGAAGTAGATTACAAAAGGCGAGGACCATGCAAGCTCTTGCCACCAACAAGGGTTGGTGGCGGTGGAGGGAAGGTCAATCGGGGTTGTCGAGCCTTGGATAGGGGCTGACAACCCTAGTTGATTGGCGGAAAGGGCTTGCAAGCCCTCGCCTAGATCTAGGACAAGGGTCACAATCATTCTTCAAATTCGACGAGAGTTGCTAGCCCTTACCCAGCTAGGCTAAGAGTTATCGCCCGTTGGAGGTTGCTGCCGGTCGACTAGGGTTGCTAGTCCTTAGTCAAGGCCTAACGACCCTGGCCGACCCTCTGTCCATCGTTGTCGGCCCTTGCCGGCGATGGAGAGGAGGCAGCAGCAAGGGCTAGCATAACCCTTGCCTTCTACAATATGCTTCTCCTTTAAAAAAATTAAAATTAAAATTAGTTATTAGATTTAATTAATATTTATATTAAAATGTTTAAAAAAAAAGGTAAAACAACGTCATTTTGGCTCTTTTTTACTAACTCGTAGCAAGCCACGTAGGCAAGTTATATTATTAAAAAAATTACCACATAAAATTTCAGGCCAAAGTCACTAGATTTGTCACTTAGGTGTTTCAATTTTTTTTTTTTTTAAATGACACTTAAGTATACTTTTCGTAACTATTGATACTTAAGTGTCTCCCATACCAAGTTTTAGCATTTACGTTGTACTTTTGCCGATTTTCTTTGTTATTGATTTTACAAAAATAACACATCACTTATTTGTCGATTATGGAAAGACCTATATGCATAGTGCTCGGTGCAGACCTTTTCTTCTCTATTGCGGAACATAGCATGACACCGGTTGGAATATATGTAGCGTACACAAAACCATTAGGTTACTTCATGTATAATGATAAGTGCCGGACAAACCATGGACATATCGATTACTGCAAATCAATCGCCGGGACGGTACCACATGGCAGCGCGATGGTATTCAAGTGAAGACACTGTCGTGGAAAAATATACCCATGTTGTTCCTATTGCAATTATTCAATACAAAAGGAAATTATAGTCTGACATCGTCGCCAATTTTTCCAACCCATAACGCTTCCGTATTATCATAACTACACTGCCGCAGACAAATTTGTGTTGGATATATTATTGATATAGTCCAAAAATAATATGTTCACATACAAGCCCAATAGGTAAAAGTATGGTTATTTGGGTCCATATAGGCCGAAGCCCAATAACGTGCATATAAAAACTCTAGGGTTTCTCTACGCTGGAGGTAACACCGTTGAACGTTTCAAACTTGACGTCTCTTGGTGTAATACTTCAAGCAACTACTTCTTCTCTCTCAAACCTATTACCTCCAACAATCTTGAAGTATTAAGTTCGTGTGTCGGATTTGAGCGAGTAAAGTGTCTTCTTGAAGATTTCGTCAAGATGAACTCGCGGCTGTAATTTACTTTCAATTTCGACGGTGATATTGGCCGGGATCTAAGTTTGAAGATTCGAGTGACTGAAATCTTTGTTTCAAAAACCCAAAAATTATAGCCAATTTTAGAGGGTCAAACCACTTGGGCTTTTTTCTACTCATCGATACGAACGTTTTGAGTGGTCACTCACATCAATCGGAGGTCGGACGGAGAAGTTACGGCACCCAGAAGTTTCCATCTGAATTTCTAGCGAATTTCGGGGGCGAAATTTTTCGGCGAGTTTCAGTGACAAGGGCAGTCCATCTTAAGGTTTTTGGGCGCTCCAGATCCGTTTTCGGGGTTTGTTTTGACAAATTCCATCTTTACAGAGTGGTTTGATCAAGGTTAGGGGAGTTATTCAACTTTGTTGCTTTGAGGACTTCAAGGTGCACTCTTTCTAACACTTTGCTTTGATTAAAATGGCAAAGCGTAGTTCCTATGATATTATAAAGTTGCAATCTTTTGATGTTACTAAATTTCATGGCTAGAAATTATATTTTCAATTTGGCATGAAAGAACGTGACATATTTTATACTGTATTGAGCGATTTTACATCTACCACTGAAGATATGAATGAATATCAATGGAACAAAGATGAGGATTTTTATAGAGATTACTTGTTGAACTCTCTAAATCCTAATTTGGCTATGACTTATAGTGAGTATAAGACGGTGAAAGAGATATGGGATCACTTGAACGCTCAGTTCCAAAAACAATAGGGGCTATCTAAAACCCTCTTAGCGGAGAAATTCTTTGACTTTAAATTCACTATGAATTCAAGCATCACCTCTCAGTTAGTTGAATTTGAGAACATGAGGAACAAGCTGAAAGATGATAATTCTGATATGTCCAATAATCTCTTTCTCGGTCTTGTGTTGAGCAAACTGCCAACTGAATGGTCTTCTTTCAAGACTGAAATGCACAGACTGAAGGTACAGATGGGACTGGATGAATTAAAGAGGTATATTCACATTGAGGATCAAAATATCATTAGGAAGAGTTTGGAACAAGTGGGACAACAAAAGTCAGTTGCCAACTTAGTTTCACACTTCAATAAACCTCAAAAAAAGTCTAAGTCACAAAAAGGTGAATCCTCTTTACAGTTAGATGCCAAAAAGTATCTTCAAAAAGAAGAAGAAGGGCAAGTGCCATAACTGTGGAAAGTGGGGTGATTGGAAAGCAGAGTATAAGTTGCCGAAGAAGCCAAATAATGACATACCACATAATGAGGCCAATATGCTAATTAGAGGATCTGAGCCTCGAGCCTTTATTGGAATGATGAAGATTGGAAAGGCCAGCATCTCTTCTGAGTGGTGGTTGGATAGTGGCGCTACTTGTCATGCTACAAATGACAAGAAATTACTCACTGATGTCACAGACACGAAAGATCTTGTGGAAAATTGCAATGGTGGTGAGGCAAAGGTGACTCATCTGGAACCGCAAATTTGGTGCTTTCTTCAGGTAAATTACTAACTCTGAAACATGTTAGAGTAGTACCTTTACTTAAGAAGAATTTGATATCTATGAGTTTACTTGATAAAGCTGGTATGTCTTTTTCAACTATGAATGGTAGAGTAACTTTATCTGTTAACTCATATTATTTTGATTGTGCATTCATGGTTAATTGTATGTATAGGTTGAGTTTAAATGTTGATAGCATAAACCATGTGAATTCTACTTTGATTGATCCAAAGTTGCTACACAATAGACTTGGACATGTGAATTACAGGAAAATGCAACATCTAGCTAAAACTCATAACATTCCATTAGATACTTCTATTCGATTTGATATGTGTGACGTGTGTGCACAAGCTAAAATCACTAGAAAACCTTTTAAGTTGGTTTCTAAAAGCATACAACTTCTTGAGTTAATACATTCTGACATTTGTGATTTTAGAAATTACATTACTAAATGTGGTCGGAAGTATCTAATAACAGTCATAGATGATTTTTCTAGATATTGTCATGTCTATTTGTTGAAATCAAAAGATGAGACTTTTGAAAAATTTAAGATTTTCAAGTCTAGAGTAGAAAATCAACTCAACTTGAAAATTAAGAGGTTTAGAAGTGATAGAGGAAGAGAATATACTATGTCAAGGTTCAAGGAATTTTGTGCTTTAAAAGGTATAATACTTGAAACCACTGCTCCTTATTCACCCCAATCTAATGGTGTTGCAGAAAGTAAGAATAGAACGTTAACTGAAATGTTAAACTCTATGTTACTTACAGCCAGCATGCCTTCCTTCTACTGGGGAGAAGCAGTTCTAACTGCTAATCACATCTTGAACAAGTTGCCGCACTCTAAGTTGTTCATGACACCTTATGAGATATGGCATAAGCGCCTTTGTAGATACGATACTCTTAAGACTTTGGGCTGTATTGCTTATGTAAGTATACCAGATCCTAAGAAACCTAAGGTGGGATATAGAACTATTACTTGTGTATATCTAGGTAGTGCAGAAGATAGCGCTGCAAATAGGTTTTTAGATCTATCTACTAACACAGTGATATAATCTAGAGATGCAGTGTTCTTTGAAAACAAGTTTATCAGAGATCAATGCTTGAATATTTCTGGATTTACAAATATGATTTTAGAATCTCCTATAGAATCTGAAGCAGGCCCTTTTGACACTAATTCCGCACAGTTGACTATTGAACCAACTCCAGTTAGAGTATCTACAAGAAAGAGAATTCCCAAAAGTTTTGGTGAAGACTTTGTTGCTTACCATATTGAGGATGATCCATTCTCCTATCAGGAAGCAATGAGATCTAGGGAATCTCAATTGTGGGCAGAAGCCATAGATGATGAAATGAGCTCTCTGCTGCAAAATCACACTGCTAGTAAATTTGCCAAAAGGAGCTAAAGCTATGGGCTGTAAATGGGTGTTGAAGAAGAAACTAAATAGTGATGGATCAATAGCCAAATAAAAAGCACGTTTAGTAGCTAAAGGCTATAAACAACAGAGTGGAATAGACTATTTTGATGTCTATTCACCTATGTGTCATCTATCAATTATAAGAATTCTTCTTGCTTTGGCATCTATTGAACACTTTGTAGTGCATCAAATGGATGTAAAAACAGCTTTCTTAATTGGGGATTTAAATGAAGAAATTTACATGGAACAATCGAAAGGATATGTTATGAAAGGTCTTGAGGACAAAGTTTGTAAATTAAATAAAGTGGTAAAGAGTTATGGCTTTCAGTCTAGTTATTCAAATAAATGCATTTACCATCGTTCTATGTCAAATAATATAGCCATCATTTGCTTGTATGTTGATGACATGTTAATTCTTGGTTCCAATCATTCTGTAGTGAGTGACGTGAAAGCTACTTTAGCTAAAAAATTTAACATGAAAGATCTTGGTATTGCTAATACCATTCTTGGTATGAAAGTAAGCTTTGAACGGCAAGTCATCTCCCTTAACCACACTCATTATATTGAGCAGCTTCTTTCTACTTGGGGATATAATAAGCGTAAACCGAGTGAGACACCATGTGATTATAATAACAGACTGAGTCTTAATGAAGGGACCAGCGTGGATCAGTTAAAGTACTCGAAACTGATTAGTAGTCTCATGTATGCTATGAATTGCACTAGACCCGACATAGCCTTTACAGTTAGCATGCTGAGTCGTTTTACTAGTAATTCTAGTAAAGAGCATTGGGATGCCCTCAATAGGCTAATGAGATACCTTAAAGGTACTAAAGATTATGCTCTCTATTATTCTGTTTATCCTCCAACTGTGGATGGATATTTTGATGCCTCATGGTGCTCAGATATTGAAAATAGTAAGTCCACTAGTGGGAATGTATTCAATTTGGGTGGAGCTGCTATTACTTGGAATCCAAACGACAGACTTGTATTGCATTATCGTCTATGGAATTGGAACTTTTTGCTTTAGCCTCAGCCGGTGAGGAGGCATAGTGGATAAAGAATCTGATTATGGATATTTCTTTGACTCGGCTAAAGATTAATTCTTTAAGCCTATTCTGTGATAATCGAGCAGCTGTTCAAGTCGTCAAGAATTCTCTCTTTAATTCAAAGAGAAGACATGTGAGACTGAGACATGCGTTGTTGAATTATCTAAGAGAGCAACGGGTTATCACCTTGATCATGTGAAATCGAAGGATAACATAGCCGATACTCTTACCAAAGGTATGCCTAAAGATCAATTATTCAAAACAGTGGGAGAACTGGGGTTAAAGACTATATAGGCAAGTCTTAACTACCATTTACTTACCTTCTAATTGTGTGTTTTGAATTATCAAATCTTTCTTTATTGGCTACAATGATAAGCACAGTTTATATGTTTCATCGATGTTCACAGTTGCTGACTAATTTGAAGAGGGTTAGTTGTCTCATTCCAAATTTGATGAAGATGACTTGAACTTAATTCAAATGTTCTATCTGGGAAAATTGTGTCATTCCAAACTTGATGATACAATTCAACTAGATTGGACTATCCTTTTTGGTTAAATGATCTCATTCCAAACTTGATGCTAGATTATTTGACTTTAAGGAATCAGTAATTGTGACATTCCAAATTGAAGCATAGAAACAATTGTTTACATAAGAAGCCTATTTGTCTTGTTCTTAATTGAAACTCGATATTACATGACTAGGTTATTGTAAGTGACTTGACATTGGTCTTGTTCTTTGAAACTAGACAATAGTTATTCTCCTACAAATAAACTTAAGTTGATGGCTCTTTGTAAATCACATTGTTTAGGTCTTATTCATAATTTATGAAACTGGCTTGATGCTTATGACATGATATTATGATGCTTTATGACATCAATATATATTCTTTCTCGCTGATGGAATGGTGCTAAGTTTTTATTCAATTGATTGAATTCATGATAATATGAAATTCATATTTGACATTCTACAGGGGATGACAGAGATGGAGGAGAGCTTAATGAGTGGGATCCTGACCAGAATAACCTACTTGATGAATGAATATATATCATTTAAAGCATGTACGGACTTGATAGTTTACCTGCTATTGCCTATTTCGATGAAGTCCATTTACTTAAGACTTGCATTTTGCTATTTCTATTTTGTGGACATTATTAGACTATTTTGACTGGCCTACTTATACTTGATTAATATGCATATATTGGTTGTGAACTGAGTTTGAAATTTATTTTGGGATTTGAATTTTGTTAATCTCAGAACAGATTCATGATAAAAATGATTCACTTATTTAGATTGCATATGATGATTTAGTTTAATACTTTACTGCTGGAATACTTTTTGACTAATCCAAATTGATTATCTTGGACTGAATGTGGATGATTCATGTTTGTTTGAACATTACACTGACTACCTTGTTGGATTGTGCTGTATGGTGAATATAGGAGGAGATTGTTGGATATATTATTAATATAGTCCAAAAATAATATGTTCACATATAAGCCTAATAGGTAAAAGCATGGTTATTTGAGTCCATATGAGCCGAAGCCCAATAACATGCATATAAAAACTCTAGGGTTTCCTACGCTGGAGGTAACACTGTTGAACATTCTAAACTTGACGTCTCTTGGTGTAATACTTCAAGCAACTACTTCTTCTCTCTCAAACCTATTACCTCCAACAATTTGTACCTCGGATCAGAAGTTTAGCCAGTGCAGAACATCCCATAGATGTCCCTCACAACTTAACTACAAGGATGTTAATCACAACTTCCATGAACGAGATGTATTGCGCCAACTGTTCGTGTGTAATGGGTGATTCCAAAATTATCACGAGTCTGAGCAACATAAGTTGGGCGAGCCCGTCCATCGATATTCTGCAAGCCCATTACAGGTTCCTCTCTTCTTTCTAACCTTGCAGTTTAAGGCTGTGCTGTAGTGTGAAAAGGTCCTGTGCTAACCTTCTTACCAACAAAATATATTCATTTGCATGACATCCTTGCATTCACATGCAGCAATATTAATGGAGCATATAGCACATATTTTCCCGATATTCTGGAAACTCTATACAACTTCACAGGTGACGATTTGTCGGACAGTCTTTCGATGGCCGTTCGAGGGATGAAGGCGAAAGTCCTGCATTATAATGAGACCGTGGAGATAGTTTTTCAAGGGACAAACTTGCTGGATGGAAGATAAAGTCATCTGATGCATATGCACGGATATAGCTTTCATGACGTTGGATTTGGCTTAGGAAACTTCAACAACGAGACCGATCCTCAAAACTACATTCTGATTGATCCTCCTTATGTCAACACATTCGGAGTTCCTAGACATGGATGGATCGCAATTCGATTCACAGCAAATAATCTAGGTATGTCTCGTACTAGTTTCTTTCTTTCCTCATGCTGGTAATTAGGGTCTATGCTAAGGGCATTGCGGGAACCACCTCAGTAAGCAAGTTTTGCATATATGACAGGTGTATGGTATTGGCACTGCCACGTAAACCGGCACATGAGCTGGGGTATGAATACCGTTTTCATAATGAAAGATGGGGAGACTGAAGAGACGAGCATGAGGCCACCTCCGTCGTACATGCCTCCTTGCACAGCCGCATCGAAAATTGCACTGTAGAAAAATAGCAAAGTCGGACGTGAAATGGATCAAATTTGAGACAACATGAAGTTACAAAGATTAGTAGGACTCCCCAAAGAATTGAAATCCATTAAGTGCCGGGTCATAAGTCAAAGGCGACATCAATTTTTTTGTTATCATCATGGTCCATGACCTCGCATTATATAGTCGTCACCAACAATTGCATTGAATAAGTACCTGCGCCGTTACAATCGTGGATCCCTTGTGGACCTATCATAATGAAGGACGGTTCGTTTCAGTGGATAGTGTTGAAGAAATTTCTTGACTTTGTTTTAGATTTTGACACGGCCTAAAGCGTGATTCATCAATCTGTCAAACCAAAATCAAGAATTGGAAGAATACGAAGAGGAGAAATGGATGGATGAAAAACCTGATGCGATCAGACGTAATAATATCTTTGAAAGTGTGATCTAAATATGATACGACTCCACCTATGCTTTTTGGACACCACTGTATAAAAAAACAAAAGCAGTGTAAGTAAAGTACAAGTGCTAATACTTTCGTACGATACTTACTCGAACATCAAAACTTTTTTTTCGTTTATTTGAGTGCCACAAATTTGAAAAATCAATCACTTGAGACATACTTCCGATTTTCCCCATCGGAAAAGCTAACATGGCGGCTAGAAATTTTTTTTTTAATATTTTTAATATTTTGTATTATTATTTTTTGAATTTTTTATTATTTGTTTTTCTTTTTCTTTTTTCCTTTAGGGTTGGTGTAGGACACTAGCAACCCTCGCCGGCTACAGCCACCTCTCCCTTGGCCGTGAAACCCTAGGCAAGGTCGTCGAGGCTACTCTAGGCAGCAACGAGCTCTAGGTAGCCACGAGCGACGATGCCCAGAGCGGAAGAGGGCTATTAGGGCCTCACCGATCACTGGTGAGGTCATGACAACCCTCGCTTGCTTTGGGTGGCGTCACCCATGGTCTCATCCAAATCTATTACCCTCATTGTGAAGGCCTTAGGCAAGGTTGTCAAGGCCTTGTTGCTAAGTACTGGCAAGGCCACGATGACCCTTGCTTGCAGTCACTCAGAGGCAAGCAAGGGGTTTTGTGGCCTCATCTAGATCTGGCCACCCTTGTCACGAAGGCCTTGGGCAAGGCCATCGAGGCCTCACCGACCACTGGCAAGGCCATGATGACCCCCACTTGCTTTGGTTGGCGTTGCTCGCGATCGCCCAACAACTAATGAGGGCCCTCACAGCCTTCCTTAGATCCGATTGTCCTCGCCATGAAGCCTAGGGCAAGGCAGTTCGGCAAGGGTCATGACCCTCACCAGCTCGAAATTTTTTTTTTTAAAAAAAGCAAAATATAAATGGAAATAAAACAATTCAAAAAAATTGAAAAAAAAAATTCCACGTTGGACATTTGACCGGTATTGGCATTTAAGTGATCGATTTTTCTTCGATATGGTATTTAAGTAAGTGAAAACAAAAAGATTTAGTATTTAAATGAATGACATTCGATAGTTTTGGCACTTCCACTATTCTTATGCCCAATTATAGCATAATATGACATTACAAACTAGATATATAAAAGAGAATTATATGTCAAAAACCAATACTGTTTTTGGAGTAGAGAGTACACAGAAAAGTGTTATAGGCATTGCACATTATCCTAAACTTATGATCAACGGTGAGACAAACAAGATAGGTTAATGAGCTCGAATTTGAGCTCATTCTTGATAATTTCCACAATAAAGGTGCAAACTGGCCATGCGGGCCGAACCTATAGGGAATCGGCTTGACTGTTGCGTAAACGGTCTATTAGCCCAGCCCAAAAAAAGAAAAAGGCATGGGCCAAAATTACACAATTCGGGTCTCAGCCGTTCCAGGCTTTGGCCCAAAATCTTACCTCATGCTTGACCTTTTTTAAGAAAATATTATTCATTATCAAATCTCAAACAACTAACGTTAATTTACTTCCAATTCACACTTTTATCAGAAAAATCAAAATGTGCACATCTCAACTTTTTTATATTGACCATTTCAAGTTTGATGGTTGATTTCTTACTTGTTTATGGCTTAATATATTTTGCAAATAATAAATAACTATGAGCTAATTTCGCTAACTCATTTCGATCAGCACAGTTCTTTCATAGGAACCGGGAATTGGATTGATCATTCTTAACTTCAAAATTCGGGAATTAGGAATCGGACTAATTGCACATAGAATCAACTAGTCCGATTTAATCTAATCTAGTTTTTGGGGGTGGATCAAGACCAATGGATGCCTCTAGTCGGGCGGCATGGTATCCTAAAAAACAATTCTTCAACAAAATGAAAGGAGATTGCATACGTTACGTTAGTACCGGCTGTCCTTTGGGCCCATTTTGGACCACGTAGTAATTGACATATCAGTTTCTGAACATCGCCTAACCCCACCAACATCATATCGTCCAATGTCATTATTTTCTGATGACAATTGAGGAAACCGAAATGAAAATCAAATCAAACAGAAAACAATTCAGTTTAATTTTCACTAAAAATTAATATCTTTTTATTGGTTCGATTTTCATCGGTTAACCGAACCGAATGGCAAACCAATAATATCAACCCATTAAAATTTTGATTTTATTCTCTCCTGACTTCCGTCTCCTCTGGCTCTGAGTCCTCTCCTCTCGTGTCTCGTTTTGGTCGGCTTGGAGGTGCAATGGCGACGGCGACGGCGACTGCGACGGCGATCACTCAGGTGCGGCGGAGGGGAAGCTGCTGTGGTGCCGTTGCTCGGAGGGGGAAGCTGCAGGGGACGGGTGAGCGGTGGCGCGACTGCAGTCCTCAGGCTCGCGGGTCGCTGGCGGAGCGGCGGTATGAGCTCGCGGGTGAGGGGTGGCCGGCCTGGGATCTGCTGGCGTCAGGTTGCAGGCGGAGACGCTCGGAGGTGGAGAGCCTTCCGGCACGGCTGAGCGGGCAGTGGCGGAGGCGATCGGACGACAGGGCTGCACGTCGCGGGCGAGACCGGCGGAGCGGCGGTGACCGGCTGCTAGGCTGCCTGTGCTGGGCTTTCAAACGGTGGACGTGGGCAGCGAGTGCGGGGGGAAGAAGATGAACAGTGTTCCGCTTTTTCCTTCTGCTGACGTGTCCTTCACGTCCCTTCCCTCTCTGTCTCTTGTCTTTACAGCTTTCCTTTCTGACTTTTCCCTCTAAAGCTTTCTTTTCTCTTTCGTTTTTGTGTTGTTTTTTTAAGAACGAAGAGAAACCCCGATTTCCAAAAACCGAAAAACCAAAAATCGAAAAACTGAACCGCATTGAACCGAAAGTTCGGTTCGATTTGTATTTGATTCAGGTCTCCTTCAGTTCGGTTTAGAAGAATTTTTTAACAGTTCTACCTTTCAAAAAAATTAAATCAAATCGAACTGAACCGTTGACATTCCTAATTGACACGTGATGCTCCAATTCGCATGTCGGTGATCACATCTTCTCTGTCCAATTAAAGGATATTGTCCCACAGGCCAGCAAGATTTGTTTATTTTTATTTTTTCTGGCTATTAACATGGTTGTTAGAGAATTATAATTATATTCTAAGCAAAAAAAGAACCAAAATCATATCTTTTTTATATGGTAGATGCTTGAGAAAAATTACAAATATATATCTCTGCCCATTTCAATTATTTTTTTAATTTAACCAATTAAGTCATAAACCTTTTAATAATTTACTTATATAATTTAGCCAATTTTGATTCGCAATTGCTAATGTGGATGCTAACCGTCCTACAAGATACTGACCAATTTTATATGTTCAAATTAACTCTTAAACTATCTAAATGTTCGATATTATTCTTCCATTAATTCAAGGTTAGGAACAACATCGAAAATTTTAAAATGGTCTAGAGACTAAATTGAACATATACAAAAAATTTACAAATCACATTGAGCAAACTAAAAGTTCATCAACCATATTACACATTGAGCTAAAGTATAAAGACACATTGAACAAATTGAAAGTTTAACGATCATATTAAATATTTGACGAAATTTTAGAGATCATTTGTGTTATAATCCTTATTCTAAAATGTGCATGTCATATATTGCATCTTTGTCTTGCCCTCACATGGAAAAGAAGCTCGTGCTAAATTCTTTTGGGTGTCTAAACATGCTGACCCGTTTCTGCTTACCTGCAAGTCCTTGTAAGAAAATCTCTTGCCGTGTATTCTCAAGTAGATTAATGGGTCTTGTATTTATTAGGTTATCGTTTAGTATGGCCTTTCTCGTTCTACATATGTGCTTAAAGAGTGAAGAGGTGAGTCTTCAGAGTTGTACTTTTGAGATGGGAATGCCGATAATTTTTTGTTATAATAATATTTCCATACCAACTACTCAGATACTATAATCTTTTATTTGGCCGGGTCACATCTTAATTAATTTTTGTAGGATATTAAATGGGAAAATTATCTAATTGGACCTAAACTTATTGTAAGGCAGCTAATTCAATGTCAAACTTGACAATTGTGCCAATTTTATTTAAAACCTTATGAAAACTGACCAATTTGGTCCTAAATTTTTTAACTGTACCATTGTAATCCTAAATCTTGTGATTATTAGTAAGTATAGTTCTAAATCTTTTAAAGATTTGCCAATTTTGGCCAAAAATAATTGACGTGGTGGTTTAGTTAGTGCCAACCATCATACGTGGCACAATTGACTCAGACTCGGATAATTTTTGCAATTTTCTTAATTTTATGATTTTTTTCTTATTTTTCCTTTCTTTTTCTTTTTTATGTTTCCCTTTTTCCCTCCACTAATCTAGGATGAACAGCCCTAGCTTGAGGTCTGTGACCTCTACTAAATCAATAAGGCTTGGTGACGGTCGGCAGAGGGAAAAAGGGAAAAATGAAAAAGGAAAAGAAAAAGAAAAAGAAAGAAAAAAAGAAAAAATTTAAAAAAAAAACTTACACAAATTATCCATGTTAGTACAAACTGTCCTATTAGCACTGGCCATGCTTAATAGGATAGTCAACGCTAACTAAACTGCCACATCAGCGATTTCTAGTTAAAATTGACTAAAAGAACTAAATTGGTGAATTATTAAAAAGGTTTAGGATTAAATTGGGAATCATTAAAAGTCATCAAACTGTTTAGGACTAAATTGGCATACTTAAAATTGATCATTGTACCATAGGTTTAAGAATTTTTGGATAACTTTTCTGACATTAAATAATGCCATTCCCTTAACTCATCTTTCAGTTTGCTCTCATCATCCACTTCAATTTGATACGCTCAACTAATTTGTTTCCCCGTCAAGAAAAGCTGCATTTCACTTGCATACAATAATGAATATCATATAAATATATCCATGTAGCTGGATCAAGCCTATATGTTTTCTCTTTCAGCTACTGTTAAGTGTTTTATGTACGCACAACACATAACACACATAATGGCTCATAAATTATCGAGGTCAGCATCGACAATCTAATGTGGCATCGCCAGTAGGCCACGTCAACAATTTATGGTCAAAATTAGCGGAGTGGACTCAATTGACAAGAAGTGAAAATGTTTAGAATTGAATTGGCAAAAATGTAATAGATTTGAGACTTTTTGGATAGTTTTCTAGTTATATCGATATTTGTGCTGAAAAGAAGCAAATAAAATAAAGAAAAAAATCAGACATCGGATTTACGTAGTTTGGTCATTATGACATGCGTCAAATGTGATTCTTACTCTAGGAATCTTTGGATTTATGGAAGTTACAATGACATTCAAGTCATCTAAGTACTTTCAATATTTTCCAACCTCTAATTACACCAAATAACTCACCCGATGGGTAGTACTCAACAATTGCTCATGATATAATCTCGCAATCTCTTAAATAAATTCACAAATCTTACCCCAAGATTATGCCTTCAACACTATTGCATTGCTCCGGAGGTAGCTTTTCGGATTCTCTACACGGAGAAAAACCACTCTTTATATATAGACAATAACTGAATCCAAAATAAGAAACCAACTCAAACTAGTAATTTTACTTGGATTATGTTTTTTTCATTGACTCAAACTTGAGATATATTTTTCATAATATTGTAGCGCGTTCTATCAACATGCACCAAGTTGGGTATGGGCTTTGACAGGAATATTCGAAACCTGTCTTGTTTAGAATTAGTGGTTACCCAAGCCTGCCTAAACCTGACTAAAGTACGAGCAAAATTTTATTTTTGTGAACAACAAATTAAGCACCATGCATAAAAAACATACAAAGAAAGGAGAAAAATATGAGCTGACTTGAAACCTACACCTCCATATCCTCTACAGAATATGAACGGGTGCACCAACAACAAAATCCTCAAAACGAAAGAGGAAAGAAAAGAAAAATAGAACAGATGACACATAAAAACCGCCAGAAGGAGCCAAACAATTCAACGAGCAAATCGCGATGACGAGTCAAAACACTTGAATTTTTTGAAACATGCAAATGTTGACATGCACATTCCTACATGAAATTTTTGTAATTTATCGAAATTTGGATAATATTTTTAAATTTTGTCAAGCGTGCTTTTTCACTTTTCAAAAATGCACAAACAAATTGGCCCACGTAAGACTACTAAATGATTCAAGATCTTAAATGATATCATGGTATTTTATTTAATTTAGATATGTCCAGTAGGTTTCCCATCTATTATTATAATGTATGTGTGAGTAGTGTTAGAAAAATCTCATGCTCGGAGAATTAATATGCTGTAGAGTAATAATATATTATAATTAACTCATAACATAAGTTTCTGAGTGAATGTGGATTCAATTGATATAGTAAAAGGCTTTTTAGTCAATATAGATCATATATGTTAATAGACTTTTGAGTGAAGGTGAATTTAACTAGATACATTAATAAGCTCGGACACGCGAAAGCTATCGAGCTTCTGCTGCGTGTTCTCCGCATCTATAAATTTCCAAACTCATCCCAGACTACATGCCCTTGTATATATTTCGTGCATAACAGCTATACACGTGAATACTTCATAATGTCGACAACAACGTAAGCAGTATAATTGCTTTTTAGTGTGAACTTCCATGCATCTCGGGACCATGCTCTTCAGAGGTTAGTTTTTTTAATTATTTTTTTATATTTATTCACCTAGTTATTTTTCTCTGTTTTTGGTGCTAACGTTCTGATGATTCCCCGTCTACTTTCCGGTCAAATTGTATGGTGTGCAGCGCATATGATTGGGAGATACGAGGGCCCGGGCCACTTCCCGGTTTTTTTTATTCTTTTCTCCGCCGTCCGCATTCGCCTATCCTCCGTTCGCATGTTTCGTTCGACCTGCTTCTCACGGTTCAACGCCAGCCTTCGTCAACTGGTGCTTCGTGCAGTCGACGTGAGCATTTGGAATTCCTTTATTTAAAAAAATAATAATAATAGGCACGTTATATGCGCGAGGACCAAGGTGGGATGCGGGATGCGGGTTTTGGGAGAAATGTCCCGAACCCATCTTGATTAGAATCAGTGGGTAACCCGAACCTGCCCAGACCCTACGAAAGGTCTAAATATTAATTTTCGTGAACAAAAGATTAAGCATCGTACACAAAAAAGCCCTACAAATTGGATTATCCAACCCGATTATACGGGTAATAATCATGTATTAGATAAGTCATTAATAGCTTTGCTTCTTATGTTGTTAGGGGATCAGATTAAATCATGTTTTATTAGAAGAATAATGATGTAATTTCAAATTTTATCCTTTTTTTAAAAAAAAAGGAAAAATATGAACTAACTTAAAACTTACACCTCCATATGGTAAACACGACATGAACGAGTGCAAGATGATATTCAATGCTTTCAAAACGCCACGTCAATTGCTGACGTGGCGAGCAATTTTGAATCATTGCTTATAATAAGGGTGCGAATGGTAACGTTTCTGTTCTTTTTTTGTTGGGAACGAAACAAAAAAAAGTGTTTCTATTCGGAGAACAATTTTTGAACAAAAGAAAGCGTTTGGTAACGTTTGTTCTGGGAATAAAAAATGAATAAAAGCACGTTTGGTAAATTTTATTCTTTTTTTATTTCTTTTAATTTTGTAAACATTTTTATTTTATTTTTCATTTTTTCCTTTCTTTTTTATTTTTTCTTTTTTCTGCCGGTCACCGGCCTCGGCGGATGAGCCGACGGGGCCGGCAGCCTCGCCGGGGGCCGGCGACGCTCCGGCGAGGTCGCCGACCCTCGAGGGCGTTGCCGGCCAAAGAAAAAAGAAGAAAAAAAGAAGAAGAAAAGAAAAGAAAAGAGAAGAGAAGCATTTCTGAAGAAGTGTTTCTTTTCTCCAAAAACAACTATTTTGTGTTTCTTTTTTTTGCTCCAATTTTGTTCCGAGAACAAAAAAACAAAAAAAGAATAGAACGCAACCAAACGCGTTTCTGTTCTTTTTTTGTTCCCGGAAACAAAATCCGTATAGAAGTGTTCCAGAAATGTTTCTTTGGAACGTTTCCATGCACGCCCTAAGATAACACGTGTTGGTTGAGTTTTAATAAATAAAAAAAGAGTAAAAGAATAAATTGTCCCTTGTTCCTCCTCCATCCTTTGTGAGATGATTAGCAATAGCAAGAAGGTGACCTTTGACGACCATGGCCATCGTCACCTTTGTTGGCGTCCCTCGTGCATGATTGAACAAGCCATTCTCGCCCACGGCCATGGCTCTATCCGGCCGAAAATCCAGATCGAGCCACCCATTCTAGTGTTGCTCGACACCAATGACGGCCATGGACAAGCGACACAATGCTTGAACGCATTCGGCAATGGATGGCTAGTTCTGGAGACTTGGAGAGCGAAGCTGATGAAGGTGACAATGGCCATGGATGAGGGACGCAATGCTAGATCTGGAGGTTAAATATATATATAGAAAAAGACGAAGTTGGAGGGGAGGCTCAAGCCGATCACAAGCGATGTCGGAAGGAGGCTGCAAGCTTTGCTTGTCTATGGCTTGCGAGGAGCCTCATCCACAGATCTTGCAACCATGGATTGTCCATGGCCATGAGTTTACACGGGGAGCTCCAAATCTCATCCATAGATGAACGTTTTGATAACAGAAGCTTCTTTGCTTCATTGGAGCTACAGACCTCCCCTCGACGCTGTCTGAGTTTTCATTGTGGTCAAGTTGGGACGGAGAGAACGAAGGATGGAGGAGGAAGAAGGGGGAATTTTGTCTTTTAATTTTTTTTGTCTATTCAACAGACACATATAATTTTATTAATTAACGTGACACTTTAAAATCACTTAATATTTTGTTGAAATGCATATAGAAACTCAATTTCGTAGCCAACAACAAAGCCCTTAAAACGGAAAGAGAAAAGAGTCAGATATCACGGCACAGATCGCACTGAGGAGCAGAACAATCGAGCAAGCAAATCACGATCACGACAATGAAGAGAATCATTTCTGAAGCCGCACGATTCTGACATTGAAGTACACACCTTTCTTTTTTTCTTTTTCAGAAATAATAAACCAACCACGTCTCTAAAACGTGCATGTAAGGTAATTTGTATGCATGCGTTTTGGTCTTGCCCTCACATGCAAAGGGATCTCTTCTTGTACATTCTCAAGTAGATTATTAGGTTGTGGTCTCGCATCTGATTTATATATAGTTTAGTATTAACTTTTTTTTTAAAATTATCAAAAAATTCTTAAATTCATTATACGAATATTAATTCAATCTTTTAATTTGACTAATTTAAGATATTAAATAGAGCAATTTGGGCCTAGGCTTTCAGTACATTCCTGTCATCAGTTAGACTTGATATGGTCCACTGATTTTAGGAACTTCACGAGTCGTACGAGTGTATAACCTCGTCCTTTCATTTAACTACTGTTCAATGTCCCACGTTCTGTTCTAGGGTTTGGCAGAATAGTAAATAACCACTTGAAGTGGGGGTGGTTTCGTGAACTTATTATCCCTCCGAGCCCGCTCGCCATTTTCCCCAGCTTCAAGCGCAGTTTCTCAAATCAATCACCCTTCCCGGAGAGTGGGTCCCGAATTTAGTTGAGGCTTTTCACGGGCGAGCCCCACTTTTTTTTTATTTTCACTGACAGAATACAACCTTTACGCCCTTCTTTATCCTTGAAATAATTATCAAAATTATCGTAAACTTATTGTATAAGTATCAATTAAGTCTTATTTTTTTTATTGATCACTTTAATCATAAAATTTTTGACGATTTGTCAATATAATTCTTTCAATCAATTTTGATTGCCTAACATGAAAGACACCGCCGATGCTGCCATAAGTTTTTTTTTTTTTTTGAATTTGTATAAATTTTTTATTTTTGCTTTCTTCTTCTTCTTTTTTCATTGTGGCTAGCTAAGGCCTCCCTCACCTAGATGTGACGAAGGCCTATTTGGCCACAATGAAAAACAATGAAAAATAAAATAAAATATACAAAAATGCAAAAATGATTAATAAGAATGTCGATCATGCCATGTAAGACAATCAACATTTACATTAGTGATTTTCAGGTAAAATCGACTACTTTGACAAATTGTCGAAAGATTTAGTGCTCGATTAACTAAATTGAAAGATTTAGGAACATTTGTTACCTTTGATCTTGGAATCAACTTATAATTATTAAAGTGTTTAGTTCGTACCCCATTGACGTTTCTTATTAATGCTCCGTTCGTTACATGAAAAATAACTTCCAGAAAAATATTTTATGGATTTTTCAATGTTTATTTCACAGAAAGTGAATTGGTTAGGAAAAAAAAATTCATGAAGAGAAAAAAAAATCCTCTAAAATAGGGGAAAATATTTTCCACTTTTGAGAAAAAGGAAAAACATTTTCTATACCTTTTTTTTTTTCACATCACCTTCCTTCATCAAATACCTTTGCCTTTTATTTTTTTAAAAAATGGATTTTTAAAATTATTTTTATACTTTTTCTTTTTCTTTTTCTTCATTGGCCGGTTGCCGACCACAATGGTGGCTGGTGATCGGCCAAAAGCGAGCTGCAGCCTCACCACAAGCCGACAAGGCTTGATCTAGCCATCGAGCCTCGCCAGCTTGTGGTGAGGCCGAGCTCACCCGATGTTGGTGAGCTTGGTCTTGCCAGAATTTGGTGAGCTCAAGCCTCATTGGCCTGTGGTGAGGCTCCAACTTACCTTTGGCCGGTCATGGGCCATTGACATGGCTAGTGATCAGCTAATGAAGAAGAAGAAAAAAAAAAGAAAGAAAAAGGAAAAGAAAAAAATAATTAAAAAAATAATTTTTTAAAAATTAAAAAAATAATTTTTTAAAAATTAAAAAACTTATTGAAAGGGATGCACATCGGAAAAGATTTTCCTTACTAATCAGCAAAAAATATTTTTTAGTTTATTTTCAGGTTTTGGCCGAATAATAAAAAAATATTATTATTTTCATCAAAATGACTTATTAGAAAATATTTTTTAGAAAAATTATATTTTTCGCGAAATGGATAGAGCTTAAGATTTTGTTTCTTTTGTCTCATTCGAAAGATAAGCCGATAGTATGTGGGCACACGTACGTTGCATCCTAGGTATTATTATGGTGCATTGGTTAACAAAAAGAGGTTTCGTTGATGCATGAGACCCTCGAACCTAAAATACAAAACTTTACGCCACCGAGAGACGAGTTCATAGCTTTTTCATCTTCGGCAGAAAATGCTATTTTTATTGATTACTCCGAAGATCTCATTTCAAAATTAGATCATAAAGGGGCGAGGACACGATGCAAGGATGGCGTTGATGTCCGATTTGTATGGCTAGAAAGATTATGACATGACACCAGCCTAACATGGCTCGCAGGGACAGCATTTCCCGGATGACGACAATGGAACCACACGGAAATTGTTGACTTCATTTAATCAGATTTATGCAACATAGAAACCTCTCGTGACAGTCGAATTTAAGTCTTAAGCTACTTCATGGCTTCTACGCGGCGTTAGGGTTTCACCACACAGACGTGGGCTCAATGATCAGAACGACAAATGCCCCGGTCCCGCCATATTTCAAATAAAAATATTGTAACTAATCGTCTTTAAAATTTCTGAAATTTTAGTTTTTTCCTAACTCAGGCGTCGGCTGATCCTTGCTTGGTCAAGGCAAGGGCGTCGCGGTTCTAGCCGGCCATGGGCAAGGGTTGCAATGCCCTCACTAGCCTAGGATTAGAAAAACAGAAAAGAGAAAAGAGACAAATAATAAAAAATACATAAAACTTTAAGATTTTAAAGATTATTGACATATGCGTCGATTGTATCATGCAAGATGATCGACGGTAACTAGATTACTATTTCTATGGTTTTCGGTAAAAATTAGTTGGAAATTTTTAATTGACAAATTGTTAAAAGGTTTAAAATTAAATTTATATCGTGAAAGGACTAAAACTAAGTTGTAGCATCATCAAAAGTTTTAGGTTGAATTGGCACATCATCAAAAAATTTATGATTATATTGTTTAAATTGAAATGTTTATAACTGAATTAACACAAATATAAAAAATTTATGATCTTTTTGATAATTTTCCCAATTAAGTGATTTGACGTTTCCATGCAGCTTGTTGTGCCTAAATCATCTTGATTCAAGGAGGCCTTGAGGTCGCGCAACTTAGTGTGGCCTCAGAATGGCAATCCTAGGTTGTACAACCCTCAATGCCACCTAACCTGGCCCACTTGAGGCTCGGCAACTTAGCATGCCCTTGGGTTCACTAGTTTCGATTTTCTTCCGGTTTGCTTCCTTTCAATGTTCATCCTTGTCCTTTTATTTATTTAATCATATTAAAATTTCTTTACATAAACCTAAAGTAAATGGTGCATACCAAACACACTTTGCATTTTATGAAAATCCTTTAACTTAAAATCCTTTATAGTTATGCTGAAGGCAATTAGGGAAAGCTGAATCAAACATAGCTCTACACCTCCATCTGAGCTAGTGCATACCAACAACAATATCTAAAAAAGAAAGAGAAAGAAAAAACGGATAGCACGAAAAGATCGCGAGAGGAAGAAGAACAAATACACGAGCAGATCACAATGACGACAGTAATGAGGCAATCGGTTGCATAGACGAGCAGGTAATGATTAGCAGCAAAGGTCAGAAATGGACTTAATAGCCTAAATTTTATATTTTGCGCAATGCACAGGACGAATTTTGACTTTTTCTTAACTTAGAACATCTGAAAATTTCAAAATATACAAATGCTGACAGGTAGATTCATATACAATAATTCCCCCCCCCCCCCCTCTTTTTTTCTTTTTTAGTTATATTTTAAATTTTAGCAGAAATGCATTTTACCTTTTAAAAAAACACAAACAATCATGCACATATAACTCACTTAGCATTGTAAGTGAGGAGCCATTGAAGAAGAAAAGAGCAGTTATATTGAGCGATGGAAGAAAATCTGTTCTTTTTTTTTTTTTTTTTTTTTGGTCGAAGAAACTCTGTTCAACCAATCCAATTTAACTGCATACCTGACGTCGTCACGTGATAGGCACCGTCCCCCACAATCCCTGATGCATCGTCGCATCGACTCGTCCACCGAACGCCCCACCGCTTGTTTCATTCCTATTTCAGACAATAAACAAATCAACACAATTCCGAAACGTGGGTCTCCGGCACCTTGTCGGCAAGCACCTTTAGGTCTGGCCCCTCATATGCGAAAGTAACCTCATAATAAAAGTCCTTTGCCTTCTTCCCGTCCGCTAGTCCTCGCCACGAGATCTCTTTCTGCAAGTTCTCCGGGGGATGATGATGAGGGCGCGGGTCTCGCATCGATCGGTTTCTAGTTTAGCACGGCCTCTCTTCTGAATCCGCGCCTGTTTCGGTATAAAACAAAGGGGGTCAGAGTCTCTCTCTTCAGCAGTAATGTTCTTTTAAGATGGAAATGCCGATGGTTGTCTATTATAATAAAATATCAATACAATACCACCTACTCCAATACTGTAATCTCTCATTTGGCCGGGTCGCACGGTTGATACTTCACAGGACACGTTAAATAAGGCAACTAGGCTACTCGTTTCTCGAGTCTTTCCTATCATGCCAGTTCGATTTGATATGCTCAAACTGATTCTCTTTTTCCCCATCAGGCAAGGCAGAATTTCACTTTTGCTTATATAATCAGGAATCTCAGATCCAACTCAAGTGCTCTTCTCCCTTCAACTACTCTTCAGTGTCCCGCCTTATGTTCCGAGGGCCGGTGAGAATAGTAAATACGCCGTTCGAAGTGGGAGAGTGGGGAGTGGTTTCCATGATCGACCTCGCTACGTGCGCAGCTTCTCAGCCAATCGTCCTTTTTGCAGAGCGGGCCCCCGAGTTAGTTGGGCCTTTTCACTCTAGCCCCCGCTTTATATTTTTCTAAACTTCGTACATGTCCTCTTTTCCCAGAAATTTCAATTTCCGACTGCTGAAGCGTTTGGCTCGTGCCCCACCCGTCCTGTACATTCTGTTGGCACGATTTTGAGGCTTTTTTTTTAATCTTTGTTTTTTCTTTTTATCGACATGACACCAACAATATGTCTCGGGAGGGAGACATTTGCGCCGTTCTTGCGGCATGACCGGATGACAACGATCGAACCATGCGGAAAATGTTGACTTTTTTTTCCCCTTCTTCGGCTTATTTTCCGTTTACCAACAAGCCTTACGAAACGCCGCAATTGCTCCCTTCTGTAATCCATATTCGTGCCGCGTAGAAATCTCTCGCGACGGTCGAGTTAAGTCCCGGGCCATGGCTTCTACGTGGCGCTAGGGCTCGCCGCACCTATTCCTCCAGCGTTTGGTCAAATGTCTAGAACGACGACTTCATCAGTCCCTAATTCTTTCTCTTGCTATTCTCTATTCCAAGCTCGGGCGACCGTTTCAATGACCCAAAAAAAAAAAAAAAAACAAATAAAAACACGTTTAGAACCCAGAGCATCAGCGTGGATTTGTATCTCGATTTGGTAAAGGATCTCATGGGCTAATGATATGTCATCAGATGAGTGGCGTTGATATCCCGTGACAGCGGCCCTAGAAATACGCATGGCCCTTTGAATAATGCGTCGCCCAAACCCTCACGAGAAGACATCAGATGTTCGAGGAGCTAGCGGCATGTGTTCAACGTGCTCCCGCGCTGGTCCTCATCCCCCATGCGTTTCTCGCCGAGAGCTCAGTTTACCGGGTCGTCTCGAATTTCAATGGGGGAAGTGCTCATCGAACGTTCTCGGCGTCGTCCGCTGTCGTCGCCTGTACCTGTAGGTAAAATCGCCCGGGGGTTTGAATGTATGGTGTGCGCACGTGACCGTGATATTATGGCAATTCGCTCTCTCACTATAAATAAAGAAAGGGAGCGTGTGTTGTCACCTCGAGTCAAGAAGACACAAAAAAGGCAAACTTCATCCGGCGTGTTTGAATTGCAGAAGATGGCGATGCGATCGCCGTCCGTCTCTTTCTTCCCCACGCTCGTTTTCCTTCTCGCAAACGCTCTCCTCGTTGCCGAAGCCACCAATGTCCACTACTATGACTTCGTGGTAAGTTGCAACGCATCCTTGGTACCCTTTTGTGCTAATTTGATGACCCCCGAAACGCCTGTTAGTCTTGTGGGAATGGAAGGCGGGATTTCATTAGAGTCAGTGTCGTCGTCGTCTGCGAAATATGTTCTGTCCACACGCGATGCTCGCTAGCTCGCCTGTCACTTGCACTAATAAGACACTGGACTAGAGAAATTTGATCGATTAACAAGTTTCGTTAACCATGCTCGCCTTATAGGACTTCATAACTTACCAAGTTTTTCAATCACCGTGTTAGCTGCTATGAACTAAATTTACTTTTTGCAGATTAAACTGAAAGTTGCTTTCGAAACTTTGAACGCAAAACGTGAGGAGTCAGTAGTTTATCTTTCTGTCAGTGCGAGAAGCGAATAATAATAATAATAATAATAATAATAATAATAATAATAATAATAATAATAATAATCTGTTCTTTTGGGCTAACTAGTGGCCGACAGAATGACAGGCCAAATAGCAGGCCAAATAGAAAAACCTTTCCCTCCATCGTTGACCTTAGGAAGGTAAGCCCCCAAAGTCCAAGCACTTTGTCTCTCTCGTCCCAACTGTACGCAAACCCCATGAGATGAGGAGAACTATGGCCAGAACAAGATGTGATTTTTACAGGCAAAGATTTCATTAGCGATAAACGTAGCTCTTTCCTGTTTTGGATAATACATGGGCCTCCGCTCTGAGTCTGTCACTGTATTTACCTGTGACAACATTCTTTCTCGCTCTTATTACAGCTGAGGGAGACGAACATCACCAGGAATTGCACTTCGTGGAGCCTGTTATTAGTGAACGACAGCTTGCCGGGGCCGACGATCCAAGTTCACAAAGGCGATCTCGTGTTCGTCAACGTCCATAATCAAGGAGATTACGGAGTCACACTTCACTGGTATTTATCAAGCCACTTCTCTCTTTCTGTTTTCTTCCTTTCTTTTTTAACTTACACGAAAAACGATAATATAACGACCGTCTTACGACGCGCCTAAACAAATAGTGGTCAAACGAAATTAGGTTAAGACAACAATGGCAACGCCGCTATTTTATACGAGATAAGGTCATTTGAGGTATACGTGTACCAAGTTTCTGCTGCCCAAGTTTCTCGTTTCCCGTTAGCTCTGTCTGGCGCATGCTCAACTAAAATCCAAGACACAGCATTTAAGAGGCCTCCTCTGTCCTGTCCCCTTCCTTCTCTCTTCCTTCTCTTTCCTCTTTTCATATTTGTGATATTAGCTGGACAAAGGGCCGAAAACAATTGGTTAGGCTTAAGAGGTAAACCGAACCTAAGTTTACAGAGAGAGATATTTCGCGGTGTAAGAAAAATATTATACCAGCATAGTTCAAGGTACCGACACTCAATACCTAGAGATCACCGTTAATTTTGATTAGGGCGTTGCTAAGAGAACGGCACCGTTATTCTCTGAGAATAACGGTGCTTTTTGGCCCATATATTCTCATTCGATGGGAATGGCAACCGGCAAAACAAATTTGAAAAATACATCAAGATAGAAAATTCTCATATATTGAATAAGAATTATTTTTTCCATAAAGAAAATTAAAATTCCTGTTTGGCCCATTTATTACTTTGCATAACTACTTAAATATAAAATTCAATTCTTTAGCGAATTACTCACGAAAACATTTTCACTAATTCTAAATATAATAGAAGTCAAATTAGTAATCCACACATGCACTTTTACCTAATTAAAGCGATTTCTAAGAATTACCGAATAAGAGAAAAATTTGAAAGTTGGCTAGCATGTAATAAAGTGGGGTTGTATAAAAGGAAAAAAGTATCGAGGTAAAAAATTTAATCAAAAAAATCCAATATATTTAAATTTTTTATATAAAATTTGTTTTGAGTTAGTCCTGAGATGATTGTAATTTCAATTATTGAGTTAACTTGGACCGTGATTGCTCGAGCAAGATTTATTAATGCTTTAAGTTATGTAAATTGTGTATTCAACTCTTTATTTTGACAATTGTATTCATTTTGCTCAATGATTAATATTTTCATTCAAGATTGCAAGTGTAAAAAATGTTTAATAATAGAATTGTTGTCAATAGAAATCCAACATTTATTTCGTCTTATAATAAAGATGTTTAAACCCTTCTTTCTAAATTCTAGGTAAAGATATTTTACGTCGATGATGTTTTTAATGAGTACCTTTTTCTAGTTTTTTATTTGATTTATTGTTTTTTTATTAATTGAATTCCACTTGGTGGGACCCACCAATGGATCCACAGTTCTCTCAAGGAATCGTTTCCTTGAGAAAACTAGGGGTTGGAGGCAGCACCGTTACTCTCCAAGGAGTGACGGTGCTGTCACCTGCTCATTTCCCTTTTGATTATTATATGCATTCAATGATAAATAAGAGTTTTCATTGTATAAAGAAAAGGAGACCTACAGAGGAGGCGGAGCCGCTCTATTTTGTGGGCGGCTCGTATGTGACGAAACCCTATCACAATATCATCTAGCAATAATACAGCCACCCTTATATAAAGTCCATGTGGGAAGCATCTTTTACCTTTCCTGACGTTGTCCTTTTGACTTCGACGAATTCAACTATCAAACAACTAACAATGTACGAAATGTCTCTGCAACATTCATGCACGTTGCCAGGGCCCGCACTCATCTAGAACTTAGGCTTCTCACTTCCATCAATTGATGAAGGTGCAACCACACCAAATGGTCACCATTGAAAAGCCAGGGAAAATTTCCGTCGTCACCCGGAAGGGTGCAATAAAGGGAAAGAAAAGCTTCCCCATAAAAAAATGTGTGGGGTGCATTTCAATTAGCGCATAACAGAGTAGGCACGGTCCACGAGTTTGCACAACTTGTCGTATGATTGCCTAGAATTGTCCTTCAAGCAGGGCCGAATGTCGTCATGAAATTGAAAATTGCACACATTCCATCACTCAGCAGATTTAACATTTTCTTTTTTGTATTTGCTTGAGTAAATAATGTTTTCATCGAGCGATATTTTTGGTAGAAACACGAAATATGACGTCGTCCGGTGGAAAATTTCTCATACTGTCGGCTGATGTACTGTTAGATATTATTTGTGATAACTCAAATTCGATAGACCAAAGCTCCAGAAAAGAGTATTGAAAAGAGTCACTGCTGAAGTACTCCTCAACGAACCTTCTCCCGCTATATGAGTTGAGAGTTACCACAGTTGAGTCGGTCCTTTCCCTTATGAGCAAGGTGAACGACAAAATAGACTTTGAAGATGTAATAGGGCTATCGAGTGATGAATATCACGAAAGTTTAATTTCTGACAATTGATGGAGCTTGTGCATAGCAACCGCTTTCGAAGTACAGGTTTAACATAAGCATTGTTTACATTGAAAAAGAGGAATATTTTATGACAGAAAATTTGTATTTGTGCAGGCATGGCGTAAAGCAACCTCGCAACCCATGGTCAGATGGTCCGGAATACATTACTCAATGTCCGATTCCACCGGGCACAAATTTCACGTATGAAGTAAATTTTACAACTGAGGAAGGAACCCTTTTGTGGCACGCCCATAGTGATTGGACAAGAGCCACGGTGCATGGTGCAATAGTCATTCTACCAGAAGAAGGAAATACTTACCCTTTTCCTAAGCCAGATGGTGAAGAAATTATTGTGCTTGGTACGTGTTTATAAGATTATTCTAAGAACTTTGAGGCAGGATGAGAAATTTAGGGTCACAGCTAAAAAGAAAAAAGTTCTTAGATAAGCTCATGAAAAACTTCATAGAAATAAAACTGCACTGTAGTGCATTGATGCTTATGAAATTTAACGTGACCTTTTTATCTTTTATAATGTGTAGGTTCTTGGTATTCGCAAGGAGATGAACTGAATGCCGACTTAACCGAAGATCTAGATGAAGGCGCTGATGTACCTCGTTCAGTTGGTTATATGATCAATGGAGAATTTGGAGATTTTGTTGCCTGCTCACAAGGTACATTTTTACTCTAGACTTATATGACTTCACATTTTTTAATTCATCGCAGATCTGCACTTGGTTTTTCTTTCATATTTGGGTCACATACGGCTATGTAACATAATTACCACAATGACATTGATATGACAGATTCGACATACCACATGTATGTCGATTATGGCAAGACCTACCACCTCCGGATAATCAATGCAGCCGTTAGTGCTGAACTCTTCTTCGCCATTGCCGACCACAACTTGACGGTAGTCGGAATGGATGCAGCATACACAAAACCATTAGTGAGTCCATACTTAATGTTGAGCCCAGGTTCAACCATCGACGTGCTATTCACTGCCAATCAGACCCCGGGAAGGTATTACATGGCGGCTCGCCGCTACTCGAGCGAGAGCACAGATGTCACGAACTTCGACCACACCGTCACCACTGCCATAATCCAATACAGCGGAAACTATAGTCTGGACTCATCGCCAATATTCCCAAACCGGTCTCTTCCAAGTTATTTCGACTATGATGCGGCAGATAGCTTCATATTCATGCTCCGAAGTTTGGCAAATGGAGATCATGCGTCGGATGTGCCTCTCAACATAACGAGGAGGATGTTCATAGTAGCTTCGATCAGCGAGATATTGTGTCCACATCACGATTGTGTCATTGGTCCGACCACGATCGGTTCTAGTCTCAATAATCAAAGTTGGGAGAACCCATCAACAGATGTGCTTCAAGCATATTACAAGTAAGATTTTTTTTTTTTTTTTACTTATGCTCACTTTGTTATGCCAAGAAGTAATGATTTATCAGTTCTCCATCCTTGGACAAGTTTAATATAGAGTCTCGTGTGTGTATGCAGGAACATCAGTGGAGTATATACGGCAGATTTTCCAGATTTCCCTCCGGTTTTCTATAACTGGACGGGAGACGATATGCCGGAAGAATCGGGAGTCTCAGACAAGGTGACCAAAGTGAAGATTTTGGAGTACAACGAATCCGTGGAGATTGTCTTCCAAGGGAGCGACATCTTGCGAGGTGCGGAGAGTCATCCGATGCATATGCATGGATACAGTTTCTATGTCGTGGGACATGGCCTGGGCAACTTCGACAATGAGACGGATCCCTTGAACTACAACCTAGTCGACCCGGTCCTAGTCAATACGTTTGCAGTTCCCCGCAAAGGATGGATCGCCATCAGATTCGTGGCAAATAATCCAGGTATGTTCTTCCAATCCACACTACTTTCCTATTCAATCAACGTATTTAACGTCTAAACTTACAAACATAAACATGACATTGATTATGTGATCTATTGCAGGTGTATGGTTTTGGCATTGCCACATAGATCGACACATGAGTTGGGGCATGGAGACAGTTTTCATAATAAAAGATGGAGGCACTGAAGAAACGAGTATGCGAGGGCCTCCTTCGTACATGCCTCCTTGTGAAGATTCCTACAATATTGCCAGGATGAGATATCGCCGTCTCCCCCGTCAAATCTCTCGCACCTGAGAACACATGCAGCAATTCAGAGCTCAGCAGGGGTTGCATGGCAATTATTTGTAGCCACATAATTAGTAGCCTCGTACGTCAAACGAGGTTTCCCCCTCAAGATTTCCCTTGGGTTGTCGATGTTAGAAGTTGTACCAATTATGGACACTCAATTTAATAAATTCATTATTCGAGAGATTGTAGTATAGATCAACCCATGTATTTGTTAGTACCAAATTCACGAATGTCCTATATGCATCTAGAATGTTCATGTATGTTTAGATTCATGTTTCTATGTCTAGTTCAATGTTTTCTAAATTTAAGGAATGTATCTCCTTGAAAGGCAAGATAAAAATATGAATTGTATCAGATTAAGAGTCATTTAATAAGCCTGTAGGAAGGTATGTCTTGTGATCATTTCTTAAGATAAAAGGAAAATAGAAAAAGTGTATTTGTCTCATTCTCTTTCTTGATTAGAGTCGAGTTAAGTTAATTGTGAGCGTTTCCACCTTCATATTGTTCTATCAAATTGGTATCAGAGCCTATGATTTGTAATCATGGCCTTAGCAAACAATCAGCTTCCGTTTCAATACCCTTGTCTTTCTAAAGAAAATTTTGATAGTTGGGCTATTAGATTGAAAGGCCGACTCAGTGCCTATGGCGTATGGGAACCTGTCAACAACGCATATGATGAGCCAATGGCCGAAGCAGAGGAGATATTGCTCAATATGACAACAGAAACAAGAATAAAAAAGGTGTTTGTGGAGCAGAATTCACTTCGAGAACATTCAATATATTTTGTAAGGATTATGGCATCTGGCGTTTTTTGACAACTCCATATTCTCCTTAACAAAATGATTGACTGAGTGAAAAAATGGAACCATTCTTGACATAATTCGAAGCATGTTTAGAAGCAAAAATTTGCTCGAAAAGCTTTCTGGTGAAGCTATCATGTGTGTAATCTATCTACAAAATAGATATCTCACAATATAAACTTAAAGCATAACTCCACAAGAAGCATGGAGCAAGAGAACACTCAGTGTTTCGCATTTGAGAATTTTCAAAAGCATTGCTTATGCTCACGTCTCGAACTAGAAAAGATCAAAATTGGAAGACAAGCAAAAATCTCATTTTTATCTAATATGACTCTTCACATAAAACTTATAAATAATTTGGTCCAAACACTTTGAAAGTGCATGTAAGTAGAGTTGTCAAGTTTGATCAAGAACCTATGTTGGAAGATAATCCAAAAGTTGATGCGAATGTTCATGGTGACTCCAACCAAATGGAGTTGAAGGATCACTCACCACCTTCTTCTCCAATATCTTCTTCATATCCATCACCAACAACTTCTTCAAGTGGAGTTGATGAACCAATAGTACCAAGATCAAGGAGATTGTCTAAGCTTCATGAAGCCCATAATGGGCTTAACCTTATATGCCTTCTTGCAAATTTTGAGCCGCCTATCTACCATGATGCTATTAGAGAAAAAAAGAGAGGAGGAAAGCCATGAATGAATAAATTGAAACTATTGAGAAGAAACATGGGAGCTAACTGATCTTCTAAAGGACAAGGAAGTGATTAGTGTCAAATTGGTACACAAGGCCAAAAGAACGAGAAAGGGGAAATGACAAGGCATAAGATCTGATTAGTTGCGAAATGATACAAGTACCGAGAGTATGAAATTCTGGAATTGATGCCTATTTGCAGGCAAATCCTTTCTCAATGTTCATATAAGGATGCACTTTATTTGAAGCACGAAAAATGTGACATTCTATTTGGCTTGTTTATTTGTTGATGACCTTTTTCAAGAAAATAATCCAGCAATGATTCACGCATTTAAGGCATCCATGGTGGAGGAATTTGAAATGACCAATGATGGTTTCATAAATGAGTTCCTTAGCATAGAAGTGAAACAAAGTGTAGATGGGATTTTTATTTCCCAAAAGGAATATCCATTAAACATACTTGAAAAGTTCAGTACGAAGAACTATAAACTAATCATTACACTAACGGAGTGTGGAGCCAAGCTTTGAAAGTTTGATGATGGTGTTGATGTTGATTCAATATACCATAAAACCTTCATAGGAAGATTAAGATATTTGACATGTACTAGACCAAATATTATGGACATTGTTGGAATTTTAGAGTCAATATATAGAGAAATCAAAGTCATCTGCTCCTAAAGTTGCAAAAGGATATTTTGCTATATCAGAGGAATTGTTGCTCATGGCTTACATTATTATCAATCTAAGTTCTTTCAGCTTAGAGCCTATTCAAACAATGATTATACTAGACACATTGATGGTTGAAAAAGTGCAACAAGCTTTGTTTTTTTCTTGTGCGACATTACTTTCACATATTCATTATAGAAGTAACTCGACCTTACTCTTTTGACATGTGAAGTTGAATATGTGGCAATATCTTCATGTATTTGTCATGGAATATGGAAATTCATATGGAGTAGAAGAAAGCAACAGAGATTTTTTTAAATAATATTTCTGTGATTGCTTTGGCAAAAAATCGACTTTTTCATGAACTGGTTTTCCATATAATTACATTTGAGAATAAGTGAGAGAGAAGGAAACTGAAATTTCACATGTGAAGATGGGAGATCAAGTTGAAAATATTATTAATGAACCTCATAAGATTTATGTCTTTCAAAAGTTTAGAAGTTTGCTTGAAATGATCGATGGAAGAAAATTTGGTTTAAGGGGAGTGCTAATAACTAGACCAAATTCATAAATGTCCTACGTGCAACTAAAATGTGTTAGGGCTAGCATTATCACCTAGAAGGGGTGAATAGGTAATTATAAACAATTAAAGAGGAATTTAAAACAACCAAGTTCAATATCACGAAAGAACAAAGTCTGATGAAAAACTTTGCAATGATCAGATCTTCTACAATGTCTGATGAAGAATTACGCAATGATCATACATTATAGTGTGCAATGAACAAAATAAATGAGAGATTAAATGATAGAAGAAATTGCACACAAAAGATTATAATGATTCGGTTGTGACAAGTCTACGTCCACTCTTTTGTGTTGACAGCCAATTAGCTAGATTCTACTACGAAGAAAAAATAAGATGTTACAAGATTTGAGTTCTAAACACTCAAGCTTGTGTATATAACTTCTCACAATATCAACCTCTAAATAATTACACAATTATGCTCACACAAACGAATGTATTTGATCGCAAAACATTATTTAGACTTTAGAATTATAAGCTTTGATTCTCTCATGTTACAATTTTCCTTTCAGTTTCGAGACCTCCTTTTATATGCCTTCCTATCCAAGTGAACGGTTAGATATATCTCTTGGAGGATTATCTAGCCAATATACCCATTGGTTTGGATCTTGCTCAAAAGATCTTATCGCTTTAAGGACGCTGAGAATAAAGGTTCCTGTAGATTCTACCACTTATACAATACTTTAGGTTTTTATAAGTTGAGTACTTCAACTTGAAAAGAATATTTCACCTCAAGTATATTGTTCTAGGAAATCCAAATTTCGAGAGATATTTTGGAAAACTTTCCTTTGGAACTCCTTATATATAAGGTAAGAAATTTAATCAATCACCACTAGACGTTGCATGAGAATATTATTTCCTTCCTAGCCATTTGACAGAGCACATAAGGAAAGAAATGATTAAGCCATGTCTCCTGTTTTGATAGATATCGTCTAATTATATCCCATCACACTTTTCACCTGAAAAAAATACTTATAATTAGAATCAAAGTCTATATTTCGGATAAGTTTTGTCAATCTTGAAAATCAATTTGAGAAATTTTCTCAACAAAATAGTCATGTATATTACCCAAAAAACAAAACAAAACAAAAAATGTTCATGTATCTTTAGATTCTTGTTTCTATGTCTAGTTCAATGTTTTGTGAATTCAAGGAATATATCTCCTTGAAAAGATAGATACATTTATGAGTTATTTAAGAGTAATGGTCATATAATAAGTCATATAAATGCAAGTCTTATAATCATTTTTTTTAGGAAAAAATAAAAGAAGAAAAAGCCTATTTTTCGACTAACTCGACTTTGACTCTGGAAATTGAAAATCTGATGTTCAACTTTTAATCGGTTAATTTGATTTCTAACGTTGGAACTAAGTCGATATTGTAATATTTATATGATCATGTTTGCATTTGCTTCTCCCATTGCCACGAGCCTGCCGCCGTGCCTCTATTTCCACCGCTTCCAACCACCGTCATAGTCTAATGTTGTTCGCCTGGGTGCTCTCTCTCTCTCTCTCTCTCTCTCTCTCTCTCTCTCTCTCTCTGACGTTGGAACTAAGTCGATATTGTAATATTCATGTGGTCACGTTTGCATTTGCTTCTCCAATTGCCACAAGCCTACCGCTGTGCCTCCATCTCCACCGCTTCCCACCACCGTCATAGTCTCGATGGTGTTCGCCTGGGTGCTCTCTCTCTCTCTCTCTCTCTCCTCTGTCATATTTGGGGATTTTCTGGCATTTGTGTATTATGTAATACAAAGAAATGACCCTCGTTTCCTTTTCTTTTATTTTAGCCTATCATTCTCTCAGGTTTTTGTTCTACTTCTTTACAGATCATTATCTAAGCACAAATCACATTATTTCGTTGCAATTTTCTAGGTGATGCTATTATGACACATAAAACAGTCAAAGATGATTAGATCAACCCATCACTTAAATCAAGTGAAAATTATTATACAAGTTTTTTTGAAGCAATTGACTTTGGGTACGTTTGGTTTAGCATTCCCAATGGGCTTTTAGCCTCTAAAGCCCCTTGGGGAAATGCTGGACTGTTTGGCAACAATATTGAAGTAGTTTTCAAGTAAAAGTCAGCATTGAGAAGTCTGAAAGCCCAATGTGCTAATAGGGACTAACTTTGAACTTTCAGTATTTGACCAAATGCTGAAATTTAGTTTTTTCTTCCAAAACTATTCTCATTCATTTTTCAAATTTCTAATTTTGCCCTATTTTTAAATGCCAAAATAATGCTAAAAAAATTAAATATATTTTGGTATTTTTTTAATTATTTATATATTTGATTTTTTTAGCATTATTGTCAAAATTTATATTTAAAAGTTGCATACATTATTATTTTTTTCAATTTTAAACAATTAAAAATTTAAAAATTCCGATAAGGGTTTGGTCTTTTTAATATATATATATATATATGTGTGTGTGTGTGTGTGTGTGTGTGTGTGTGTGTGTGTGTGTGTGTGTGTGTATTTGGTTTTTTTAGCATTATTTTCAAATTTATCTTTAAAGTTGCATACATTATTTTTTCAATTTTAAACAAATAAAAATTAAAAAAATTTCAAGAAGGACTTAGTCTTCTTCTTTTTTAATTATATATATATATATATATATATATATATATATATATATGTATGTATGTATTTGATTTTTTTTAGCATTATTGTGAAAATTTATATTTAAAAAGTTGCATACATCCTTTTTTTTTTTTTCAATTTTAAGCAAATAAAAATTTAAAAATTCCGATGAAGGGTTTAGTCTTTTAAAATATATATATATATATATATATATATATATATATATATATATATATGTATTCAATTTTTTTTTAGTACTATTGTCAAAATTTATATTTCAAAATTTGCATACATAATTTTTTTTTTTCAATATTTAAGAAATAAAATTTAAAAAATTAGTATTAATCACCCAAAAAGCTTTTCAAATGTGTTTTCTACCAAACATCATTTCTCTCAAAGTTGTTTCTCAAAGTATAGTTTACCAAACGGCCTTTACATTTGTCTAAAGTCCTTTAGGCTAAATTACTTTGCATTTTCCTACTAGGCTTTTAAAATATTGAATCGAACGCACCCTTTCTTTGACACAATTTAAAATCACTCCACATCATTTCGTATACAAATTTTTACAATAACATATATTAATATAGCCTAATCCTATTAAGTCCACTACCGATGTAAATAAATTTTACATATTCATTATTGAATTAATGATCCATATGCTTCGAGATAATTGTGAATTCGAATTTATTCATGCATCATCCGTCTAATGATGAGTGTGCAAAAAAGCTTTAAGACTAACAATCAACCAAGTAACTATCCTACTTTCACTAAAGAGCTAGATAGATCTAAGTCCAATCCGGATGCTTCCTTTTATTCTCTCACTGATTTATTTCTACAAGTTTGTTCAACCGGCTAATTCTGTAGTTATCAGTTTCTAATTCTAATTCTCAAGCATCTGCCATTAGCATGATTTCATGCGCGTGACAACAGGGGACGAATTTACGGTTGCACATACATCAATTCTATAGTTTATATTCTAGTTACAATACGTGCCACTTGAAATTCTCTATATTCCTCCTAATGTATCCACCATTCACTTGAAATTTAAGTTTTGCAACTTAACGATTATGTAATTTGTTGTGAGTGAATAGTCAGATTAAATTAACATTTGATAATCTAGCACGATCTAGTTTTGCGCCCACAATGAACTTGACACTTGCAATCAGATTGTGGTTAATCTCTGATTTTAATATTTGTGCGATGACTAATTCCCGATGCACTTTTGCCATATAAGATTGTTGACACCTAAATTTTGGTAATCTCATTCATTGCATAGAAAAATTAAGGATTGGCTCCAACCCTTAAAGAAAAACACTGTTAAATTACATCCGCAAATTAGAAGTATTGTCATTTAGCAATAATAAGTGTACATAAACTTAATCATAATTAGACTGAGCCAAGCAAAAATGCTCTAAGTTTAATTGGATTATCTAAACTAAGTCCACATGAATACAAAATTTGGCCAAACCCATCGTAGACGAAATTTCCCACATGAGATGCACACGAGGGAAGTCAAATTACGAAAGATTATGTTCTTTAATTAAATTAAAGAGCAATAAAGTATATTGAGCTCCGAATTTCAATTATTGGATAGGGAATGAAAAAAGATATCTTATGTCCTATCTTGAATATACTACACAATTTCTTTGTTTCAATCTAGGAAAGAAATAATCGACAAAAAAATCTAGGAAAGACATATCTCCAAAAAAAAAAAAAAAAAGCCCCAATCTTTGCCTATAGAAGCACAATGTTATCTTTAAAAAAATTGTTTGCAAAAGGGGTTGCAATATATAATAGAAAAGAAAAAGACAAAAGAGAGCACAAAAAGGATATACACACACAACGCGGCCCCCAAGAAAAATGACCCAGTGTCACGCAATCAATGAGCATTCATTAACCGTCGGCTCAAACTCAGATTTTACGGGGAGTACAGTGAAGGCGATGAAACAATATTTGAGAATATCTATTTAAAGGAGAAAATTAGACTGATCAAACTACTAGAGAATTCTATGTGCGGTCACGCGAAAAAGGAATCGAGCATCAAAGATCCATTGATGACTTTGTGATGTGCACAGTCCCTGACGTTTTTGTTTGGACCACCTGCCGGGGTCCATCACTTTCTGGCGCCTGTCCTCACCTTTCTATGGATCAACAACGCCTCTCTCTCTCTCTCTCTCTCTCTCTCTCTCTCTCTCTCTCTCTCTCTCTCTCTCTAGCTGGTCTCCCTTATCAACGTCTCAGATTAAGGTCCCCACGCAATAGATAGCCTGGATCCGAAGCTGTATCGTCTAGGCACCACAATCTGCATGGTTTTTGTTTCTAAAGAATCTCCATCAAGTCAGCATGGGACAGGACAGCGGAGCAAGCGACTCGCATGGCCTTGCAATAATGCTTTTCCTAAATTACCATGAGAAAACACCAGATATTGAAGGAGCTAGCGCACGTGTTCGACGTGTCGCCCTCGTCATCACACAGCCTTTTTCACTGAGGACGTGTTTTGGGAGTCGTATCCAAGTGTGAATGTATGGTATGCTCACGAAAATACGCTCGCATGTGAAGTTGGATCCCACAAAATGACATTTTCCCCGCAGTTGGGTGTATTCTAGTCTCCATATTGGTTTGACGATGAAGTTACCATCACTTCAATGAAAAGTGAATTCTCAGAATCTTGTTAATCCCAAAGTTAGATATCAGATCGCAAAGCTTCTATCTAAAATATTTGCCAGTTACACTTACACAGTACAATAGAGTTTTCTAATTATGCGGTTGTAAATCATTGATTAAAATGATCACATGGATCAAATTTATCTCAATCGTCAAATATGCAAATCTTATTGCAACCCAAACATAGTTAATAGTTGATATGAACTTAGTCTACATAATATATATTTTCTCTAAATTGAAATGAATGTCCAAGATAATGACCAAAAAAAAATATTAAATCTATTGTACAAATGTCAATACGGATGCCATTTCAATCCAAATTTGCTAATGTAGTCTTTTCAGCCAATTTTGACTGAAACTTTTCAAGGGGAACGTCAGTTGTCTCACAAGACACGACACATAGGGACAATTTTATATTTTTTTAAAAATGTGATTTTTTTTCTTTCTTTTACCTTTTTTGTCAACTAAATTTAACTAGGGCCCTCGCCGGCCACTAGGCAAGGGCTTTGAGCAAGGCTGCGATCCTCCCTAGCAATTGGCGAGGGCTTGGCGCCCTTCACCTAGTGGTTGGCGATCTTCACTGGACTTAGTAAAAAAAGGAAAATAAAGAAAGAAAAAAATTACAAAAATTATCCACATCACAACCAGACGTGTCATGGAGGATGTCCACATCAATGATTTTCATTCAAAATTAACTGAAATGACTATATTGACAAATCGTCAATATGTTTTAACTAAACTAGTCAAATTAAAAAGTTTAAAACCGAATTAGTACATTACATTTAAGACTTTCTTTCATCATAATTTTTCTGTTGTCAAAATCAACGGTATACTTCGCTTTACCGGAAAGGCTAACTTGACATTCTGCTTTGTAGCAAATGCCGGTTGACTTCTAGTTGGGTGGCAGAAAAGATGGTAGCATTTTAGTACTGGCTAGTGGCCACCAAAGTGTGGAGTGATATGGGCATAGCGACATATTCGTCGACCACAACCTTACGCCGCTCCTATTCGTCCTCGGCTAATGTTGCTCTTGACGCTCGAGCCGGTGTCCATTTCTACGACTTCGTGGTCAGTAACCTTTCCGTGCCGTTTGCTTACAATTAATGCTGTTTTAATTGAATCTGTTTATAAACACTTGGCAGACAGAATGGCAGACCAGATAGAAAAAGCTTCTTCTTCCATCTCCGATCCTGGGGAAAGTAAACCATATGTGATGAAGCAAACTATGGTCAAAATAAAATGTGTTTTCTTTCGTTCTTCTTACAGCTGAGAGAGACGAACATTACGAGGAATTGCACCTCGTGCAGTCTATTATTAGTGAGTGAAAGCTTACCGGGCCCACAATTCGGACGCACAAAGGCAATGTCGTGTTCGTGAATGTTCATAATCAAGGAGATCATGGAGTCACACTTCACTGGTCTTTTATCTTCCTCTGTCTCTCTATTGATCCTCTTTTCTTAACTTCAACAAAAAAATAAAATAAAATGACTGAAAATAAGCATCTTACGATGCACTGAAACTATCAATAAGTTGTGGGTTGTTAGAATTATCTCATCAAATTACGATGAATTCAGAAGATAAATCCAATGAAAACTGATTTTTTTCATGAAAGAATTCTAGAAAATAAACACTTCATTTGTTCAATTTGGAAGATCTCTAATCTATTTACTTAATCTTGTGATATAGATGGAATTATGTTATTCTTAAACTTACTTTATATTAAATGTGGCATCGGTGATTAGTTTTGGAGTTTCTGTGATACAAAATTTAGTTTGGGATAATATATGAGCAGTAAGCTGATATACACAGGAACATGTTTTATCACTTTTTGCAATGTGATTCTATCAAACAATAATAGAAATAAGTAAAGAGATAGAGAATGATGTACTTGGAGCTTTATATTGGATAGGCTTGGCATAAGCCTATGTCCACAGTCCTAAACTAACAATCTATTAGTCAGATTCCATTAGCAATCTTTGGGGGTAGGCATACCATCTGTGACGGCCCAAGCAGCGGTGTGTGGAGAGGAGGGATGGCGGTGTGTTCGCTCCTCAGTCCCCGGACGTACACAAGGAAGGGGTCCCTGTCCCATATCGCCTAGGAAGGGAGTCTTGGGCCAATTTATAATGGCTTGGGCCCCTCTAACCTGTATAACGCGTTTTAAAGTCATGATGACTCAGTGTCTAGAGTGGACAATATTATATAATGGGGTCCAGATTGTTACAAATGGTATCAAAGTCAACTCCTGACCGCGTATGGGGACACAGCGAGGGCTCTATGCTCCCAAGGCGGGAGAGTGTGACGGCCCAAGCGGCGGTGCGCGGGAAGGAGGGATGGCGGTGCGTCCGCGCCTCAGTCCCCGGACGTGCGCAAGGAAGGGGTCCATGTCCCACATCGCCTAGGGAAAGAGTCTTGGGCCAGTTTATAATGGCTTGGGCCCCTCTAACCTATATAACGCGTTTTAAAGCCGTGAGGACTCAGTGTCCAAAGCGGACAATATTATACAGTGGGGCCCAGATCGTTACACCATCAATGCCAAAACTTGTATATGACACTCATTTTAATGCCAAAAGTTTCCGTCGGATCACTTAAGTGCCAAATCAGAGAAAAAACAATCACTTTGGTGCCACCAGCGAGACATTCTGACCAGATTAATTACATGACTTTTATTTTTTTAAAAAAAAAAGTTGTGGTGGCTTTAAAATGACGTTGTTTTCTATCCTCCTCAAGAAACAACGTTGTTTTGCTGCCATATGTGGACATCCTCATAGAAACGACACTGTATAGCTCAAATGGGGATTGAAATCAGGGTTTCCGCCGCTTAGCCACCATCGTTCGCCCGCCATCGCTCGGCCACCATTGTAGTTGCTTAACCAAGTGAGTGAGGAGAGACTAAGATTATTGCTCAAGCAAGAAGTGGCAGGAAGAATAGGAGGCGAAGGCAGAGGAGGAGGAGGAGGAAGAGGGGTTGAAGGTTCCACTGGTGCGCCGCTACTAGTGTGGGTCTTTGAGGAAGAAGAAGAAGACTACATGCCTTCTCTCTCTCTCTCTCTCTCTCTCTCTCTCTCTCTCTTCTAAGTTGGGGGAAAGACATCAAACGGCGTCGTTTTGTTATTTGGATGGTGATTGTAGCTTCCGACGAGCCACATCAGCTTCAAAAATTAATACAAAAGTGCCACATCGGATTTTCGGCCAATTTCATCGGCGTTGGTACTAAAATGATCGTTTTTCAAATTTATTGGCATTTAAGTAAATCCAAAATAAACTTTTGGTACCAAAGTGAGCGTTGTACACAAGTTTTGACATTGATAGTATACTTACCCCCAATCTTTGAATAATTACAGTAGTGCCACATCGGATTTTCGGCCAATTTCATCGGCGTTGGTACTAAAATGATCGTTTTTCAAATTTATTGGCATTTAAGTAAATCCAAAATAAACTTTTGGTACCAAAGTGAGCGTTGTACACAAGTTTTGACACTGATAGTATACTTACCCCCAATCTTTGAATAATTACAGTAGTGTGTACCGCTTATACTTAAGCGCTTCTTTTGGAAATTGATGTTGCTTGTACCCAAGCAGGTAAATACAACTATCTCACACCTAAGAACAAACAGTACTGATACATGTGCCTTTTTGAATTCATCTCACGAGGCAAATAGACTCACCCAAGTCCTATCAATCGCAACTTGGTACTACATTTAACATTCAATTTACTTACCTTTTGGAGCCATCACTAATCGGTTATAGGTTGATTAGACACCTAAGTAAAATGCAAGAACATATTTACTACTGCAAACTAGCGATTCAATGGATTCGGGCACTTGATTATGCTATATTAACCAAACAACCTTGTGGTACCTTTTTCTCCTTATTTTGAAAACATTTTACACGTAGTCTTTATCAATTTTTATCAAATGCTACTAACATACATGTAAGGGGTGATTAGGTGGGTGCACAATCAAGAAAGTAACACCCAATAGTTAAAGTTGCAAATAAATTGTAGAGTATTTAAATAACCCGAATGCACAAGGCATAAGCAAAGGGTATCATTGTCCATCACCATGAGATTTCTGCAAACTATAGCTCAAAAATATATGTAGATATCTTGCATGAAGGTTATGCATGGTTATGCATGAACTAATTATTAAATAATATGCAATTAACTAATTTTTTTAGGGAAAAAGTGTTAAAAAAAAGGTTATAAATCTATTGCATTTGTGCCAATTTAGTTATAAATCTGTTGACTTAGTGCTAGCCCTTATGGCTATTTTTGGCCAGATATAATTGACGCGAACGCTGGCCAGCTTAGGTAGCATCGCTATTGCTAACGTGAACAAATTTTAATAATTTTTATATTTTTATATCTTTCTAATTTTTTCATCATTTTCATGGGTGGTCACCGGCAAAAGCAAGAAGAAAGGAAGGAGAGAAGAAAAGAAATATAAAAAGATAAAAATTGAAAAAATATTAAAATAGTATTAAAAATTATCAACGTTAATGCCGGTGATACTACATAAGCTAGCCAATGTCCATATCAATAATATTCAGCCAAAATTAATTGGAATGACTGACACAAAGTCTTAAAGTTTAGGACTAAACTAATATTAGGTCAAAAAGTTTAGGACTAAATTAACATTAGGTCAAATTGTTTATGACTAAATTCGTACCATTAAAAGCTTTAAAACTAAGCTGACACCAAACAATATATTTGAGACCCTTTTGACATTTTTCTCATTTTTTAGTATTTTCTTCATTAAATAAACATGCATAATTAACATATTAAGTGCCATGAGTGATATGATTGTATGTTCCAACTTACATGTTATGGAACTAATCTTAAGTATTAACCATGTGTGGACACTCGGACCCTTTGAGTGCCAAAAGTTGGTACAAATGGACATTTAAGTGTCAAAAGTTACGAAAGTGACACTTAAGTATCAAAATCGGATCAAAATGGATCACTTAAGTATCAATCCGGCCAAAACGCTGACGTGTCAATTTTTCAGCGGAGCAAGTGCAAAATGGTGTCGTTTTGGTGCGACGTGATAAAAAATTAATAAAAAATTAATTAAATTAAATTAAAAATTAAATTTATTTAAAACATTTATAAATAAATATAAATATTAAAATATTATTTAAAAATATTTTTAAAAAAGAGGCGGTTGAGGGTGTCGCCATTTTGGCAAGGGCGCGACGACGGAGGGGGAGGGCCGGCCGGGGTCGCCGGGCCCTCCATCCCTTCTTTGGTGGTGGCGGGGAGAGCGGCGACGGCTAAGGGCTCGGCCCTTAACCTCCTCTCTCTTTTTTAAAAAAAAAAATTAATTTTTTTAATTTGTTAAATTTTTAATAGCTGTATTTGTATTTTTAAAGGTTTTAAGTTAAATTTATTTTTAAATTAAGTTTAATTAATTTTTATATTAATTTTTTTTACTACGTTGGCACCAAAACGACGTCGTTTTTGCATTGTCTGGCCACATCAGCATGCAAACGACGCTGTTTTGCATTTACTTCGCTAGAAATTACACACGTCAGTATTTTGGCTGGATTCACTTGAGTGATGCATTTTTCTCTGATTTTGGCACTTAAAGTGTCACTTTCGTAACTTTTGGCACTTAAGTGTCCCTTTGTGCCAACTTTTTACACTTGAAGCGTACTTTTGCCACCATGTGTGATATCAATTAAAATTAATTCTAAATGACCTATACCTAATAAATGACATGCGATATGTGCTCTCTAAAGTTAATTCCCCAAGTAATACTATCTACATAAGACTCCTTAAAACAATTTTGTTTTCCTGTTTGTTAATTAAAAAAAAAAAAACTAAATATTCCTCGTAAAGTCTACATGTTAAATGAATATGTATCTATTTCTAGTCGTGCGCTCACTAGATTGACATGTATGACCTAAGTTACTACATGAAAATGCAATCTAAATCGTAGGTGACAGGTTTTAAGGGAAAAAAAAGGTCGCGTGCAATCTTAAGTAAATTAGCACATATGAATGACCTAAGGAAAATCATGAATTTATTCTATAATAAGCAATTTAATCTATAAAATCAAGCAACTTGATTGAGCTTGCACTGGACTGATCGGCAACAACGGAGAACTCTCGGTCAAGAGAAAAATCCGTTGTGGAAATTCAATGAACCATAAACACGACGAGGCTGCGACAAGTTCGATGGGCTGTCGTACAAGACACCAGGAAACCTGCAAAACTATCGAAAGCTTAGGTAATTCGTTGGGAGGCTTGCCGGTGTCGCTGAGTGATCGTCGATGCTGAGAACTGGTCACGGTATCGAGGCCAGAATGGTGAGGCTGAGTAGGAGGAAGCAAGCCGTGGCGTCGGGTTGAACAATGAGCAATAACGTCGATGCAGCAAGACGGGCGAGTTTCACCAGTGTTGGGCTGGGGCTTAGCTGGGCGCGACTCGGGCTGCGGGAAATTCACTGTGTTACGGGAGGTATGCTCAGCGTCAGGGCGTTGGTGGCTGCATCTTCGGTGCAGGGATCACAGGACAGACGCTGAGGAACCTGCAGTCGCATCTGCACTAATGGATGGGCGCCGGTGACGCTGTTCAGGCCTCCTTGAAGCACACCGGCACTGCTGGCGGAAGCTGGTTTGCAGTGGGACGGCAGCGGAGCGCCAGTCGTAGCAGAGCAACGGGAACAACGGACTATTGGATGTTGGGCTTCCTTCCCGAACACGGCACTGGCACCGGAAAAGAGCTGCGGGCGCGCGTGGAGATCACTGACGTCAATGGAGCCCCTTTGAACTACCGAAGGTAAAAGGGCAGAGCTTTGTTCGTTATCAATTTTCCTTGGCGATCCGCCTTTTCTTGTTCCGTGCCATAAAGTCTATAAGGTACTTGGTCTCTTGCGGATAAGAGTAGTCCTTTTCAAACGGGACGATTTGAGCGGAAGCATTGGGCTTCAATTTAAGTGAAATATGCCGATTATGCAGAAAAGTTGATTTAATTTACAAGTTACTGATTTCATGGTTGTTGATCAGTTACCAAGACATCGATACAAAAGTTTGTTGTGATTTGAGACTACTAATAGATTATCTAACAACCAGAGGCTCATCTAGACATTTTCCTTTATTGTTGGGCAATCTTCGAAGATGTCTATTGAAATGTCAAGGAGACAAACGAATTTAGAGTCCTTTTTAATTACGAGTGTCATTAGAAAAGTCATAAGTATTTTCTAGATTTCAAGAGTCAAAAGGTCAAGTCTCTAGGTGTTTTAGTGCATTTTATAATTCCTATGGCTTTATTATGTTTTTCTAGTTCCAATGTCCTTAATTAATTAGGTAGTTTCTTATCTTTAATGTTTAGTCTATTTCCTATGCAATAATCCCTTTATATAATGAGGCGAATTCTCAAATATAAGCTAGTGAATTTTGAATATATTAATATTTGAGATTTTTCTTTGCTTGAACAAATATTTTTGAAGAGTGTATTACTCTTGATTTTTTTTTTTTTTTTTATCATTGAAAAGTGGATTCTTCCTTGATAGTGAGCCAACGAAGCATTGTATCTCGGTTGATGGTTTTCCTATAGGCCTTGGTGGTGAGCTTATTCAATCTCGAAGTCCCGTATCCTAAGCTGGTGATTTTTGTAGGCCTTGGTGGTGAGATTCATTAATCCCAATCCTGATCCTCACTTGGTGGCGTGTCCTGTACGCCTTGATTCCGATCATATTCTATCTTGCATTTTGCATACATCCATCTCCGTACACTCATCCATCACTCAAAACAACTCTCGCTGATCCCGCAACAGCATCGAAATGCTATCTTCAAATTCTGCTATCATTCTGTTCTCTTTTCGGATTTCGAGTTTTTGAGCTCGGTGCTCTCCATCCGACTCCTCTTATGTTTCGTAGAAAGGGCGGTGGGCGAGGAGTCGCATAAAATGATCCGTCAATGCATATTGATAAAGCCAACATTGTGCGGGTGGTGTGGGTATGTGTGCGCGGGGCGCGCGCGAGAGATTTCCAGAATAAAGGATCTGTGGGAAGTCGACGTTTCTCAACGGTCTGGCCATCAAGATCAACTAAAATAACTGCAGAAGTTAGTGGGCCGGGGGTCCGAAGTTGTCCATTTTCGTTTCAAATTTTTGGGCCATGCTTCGCAGCAAACTGGCCTAACAAGAGGTGAGAAAAACTCAAATGCCGTTTTAATGTAGGCTTAATTCCCTAACACCCCAGAGAAATAATGACATAACAATTTTTAATATACTATGAGAATTGCAGTCCATTCTGGACTATAAAAAATCAAATTATAAATAATTATAAATTGTTATGTGACTCACTTCTTCAAAAATTTGTGATTCACAATAGACTATGATTCTCATAGTACCTTAAGGATTGTTATACTAGTAAAACCCAACACCCCCCTTAAAAAAGAATAGCTTTTATTCCAATTCAATCTTGAACTTTTTTTATCTAAACATATGTCAAACTTTAGATTAAGTCCAAATTTGTCCCAACCCTTTCTTTGTCCCAAAAAAAAAAAACAATTTTAGGTCAAGTTCTAAATCTACATAGAACTTTCTTTTGGTCTAAGAGAAAAATCATCAATATTTATTCTAGTCCAAAATCTGCCCCCATTATTCCTCTATCAAAAAATTGTTGTTCGTCATCCCTAATTTTCATAACCTATAATGGTTTCATTTTAAGATAATTTTTCATGTCATGTTGCTGATGTAGATTTGTTATTGACGTGCAAATGTAATGTTAGGTTGGGAGTGAACCATAGGGGTGGATTCAAGAATCAATTGAATGCTGGTGATTTAAAACAAATTTTGAGGCGGATTCGGTACTAGTTTTAAATTTTGGGGTTTTTTAGACAAAAAAAGGTTTATGAAAAAATTTAAGATTAGATCTAAAGTTTTGGATTTTTTTTTAGACCAAGGCGAAATTCGGACTAGACCTAACATTGGTTTTTTTTTTTTTTTTTTGTAGGGGGGATGCGGGAATTAAGACTTTTAAATATGTCCTAAAATATTCTTCCATAATTGCTTACAAGTCGAGGTTTTGGATTATGAACTTTCTAATAGACACTCCTTAATAACGAACGCCCGGAAGTTACTCAGAAAAATGTACCTTCTAAAGCAGATGATTATGTTACTTTAATCACGAACTCACTCCTGTAAAGCTCCGCAAAAAACTAAAACATAGTTTTTATTTTTAAAAAGGCTATGAAAAAAAACTATATATGATTTCATAGCTTGATGTTCCTCGTTTTAACCGTACGTATGGTCATCCATCTTTCAACTAATGAACAGTGCCCACCTTCTCTCCTGTTCTGGGGGAACTAGTGAGCGGCTTTTCTGCCACTCATCTTTTGCAGTGGGGGTCCCGATTCCAGTTTGCCACTTGAGGGTCCAATTCGTGCCCATTTCATCTTCATGTTGAGATTTCCAGCGTTTTACAGTTCAATTATTGCTCCTCGATCTGTTTCTTTCTGTCTTTTTTTTTTTTTGATAAAATGTAAGAATATATATTAAGCTTTGGACAAATGAACAAGAATTTGGCACCATAACTCACACTATAGCTGTGGGGGCAGGGAGAGTGTGAGGGTGCCGAATAAAAAAAGGTACAGAGAGAAGGAAACAGAGCAGCAACCAATAGGGGTGTGTAAAATACCCGAGATCCACCCGGACTGCCCGGAACCGGACCGGAATCACCCGGAACCGGCGGGTCTTGAGGGAACCGGTGGGTACCGGTCCGGTTCCCGGTTCCGTGGGCGGATCCGCCCACCCAGACCGGACCGGAACCTTTTTAATATTAAAAAAAAAAATTACTAAGAGAAACCCTACATCTCATCTCACTCTCTAGGGAACCTTTACCTTTGGTCAAAGAAAATTTAACCATCTATGGTTATTTGCAAGTAGGAAATGGGAGAATGTTGCATTCCATATGTTCACGTTTTTTTTAATCTACAAGATACATTTATAATTACAACAAATAAATATTTGTTCCACGTACTTAAATTTGATTTTTTTTCTTTGGCTTGCTTTGATGTCACGTAACTGTTTTTTTGTTGAAAACCAAAAAATTTTCGTGTCAAAATCGGTTCCATGGATCCACCCGGGAACCGGACCGGACCGGCGGTCCGGTTCCCGGGTGGATCCACGCAACAAATGGGTGAATCCCGGTTCCAATTTTTCGGAACCGGTCCTTAGCAGGGCGGTTCCCGGTTCTAGGTCGGGAACCGCCTGCCCGGACCATGCACACCCCTAGCAACCAATCGGCTAAACTACAAGTAAAAAACAGACCAACGAGCACCCCTCCAAAGAGCGAAGAGATGGAGGAGAGCTAGGAAGAAGACGTCGAGCTGAAGATGGACAGATCGAACCCCCAACTTATCTGGAGTCGCTTGTTTCTTGGAGTAGGTGGGACATTAGAGAACAAAAGAGTCTTATCCTTCACAACCTTGATCAAGTGATTCTTCATGGCCGGAATTGCCAAAGAGTCACCCCGAAAGATGATAGAATTCCTTTTTTTCCATATGAAATGGCATAAAGCCCCAAAAGAGAAATGGGCAATACTGTGAAAAAAATCTTTGCCATATAGGAATTTAAGAGCCCAAGAGAGGTTGTCCTTCCAAACCCTGTTCTTCCAAGGTGAATTACATCTAGAAGCCCAAAAGAACGCAAGAGTCGCAGACGTTATGCACTCAAAGAACAAGTGTTCCACGGAGTCCGGAACAGAGCAGCAAAAAGCGCAAACAGAGAACTCAATCCTCCCATAAGATGAGCCCAAGACACTCGATTCTTTTTAACCCTGATGTATTTCTAGGCAGAGGCAACAAAGAATGAACCTGATGGATCTTCTCGCCGGGTGAAGCGGTCAAAATTAATAGAAAGAATGGGTATAGTGATTCCCATATTTGTGAGGAGATCTCTCAAAGAAGCACCCGCGGGAGAATAAAGATCCGCCACTATAGAATAGCTTGGAAGGCGACAGCTCTCCACAAGGTCCGGTGGGATAAGTAAGAGAAGCGGGCCACATTCTAGCCAATGGTCATGCCATAAGGAGACAGAGAAACCGTGGCCAATCTTCCAAAAGAAAGAGAGCCTAAAGTGTCTTCGAAGTTTAGCGATTTTTTTCCATGCCCACGAACACGTAGTGGGTTGGGAGGAGTTCCAAAAGTTGTCCTTCTTTAAAAAATAAGAATGGATCCAACGACACTAGAGAGATTCTCTATTGGTGAAGAGAAACCAGATGTACTTAAGCAAGCAAGCAGTATTGTAGTCTCTCAATTTCCGAATACCCAAGCCACCTTCATTTTTTGGGAGGCAAATGTCATCCCAAGATACTTTGGCACCGCCTTGACCAAGCGAGGTCCCTTTCCACAAAAACTGGCTTTGCAGTTGTTCAATTCTATCAAGAATAGAGGTAGGCAGAGAAAAAATACTAGCCCAAAAGGCTTGGATAGAATGCGGTATCAACCTTATAAGTTGAAGCCTACTAGCAAAGGATAAAAAGTGGTGAGCCCACGATTGAATTCTTGCGATAATACGATCAATCAACGAAGTACAATCAGCTTTCCCAAGTCTTGAAGTGATGATGGGCACCCCTAAGTACTAGACCTGGAGTTGACCTTCCTAAAAGCCAAATGCAAGCCAAATATTCTCTTTGATGGAAAAAGGGCCTCCTTGTTTCTTTATGTCTTTTCTCTCTCTACGGTCAGATTTTTTTGGATTCATGAAAAGGATGTTTGAAGAGGGAGGTCCGTGCCATTAACTACACGTTTTGATCTAAGTAACAACAACATTGATACTGATACATGATACGTGACATCACACAATACGACACACTGACATATCATTTATAAAAAAATAGAGAATTTTGATATGTTGGGACATGTTATATATTAAATGTAAATATTTATAATTTATTTCTACGATTATTTTAATCAAATAAATTTGATTTAGATTCACATATAAACAAATAACAAAAAAGGAGTTTAGAATGAATTAACACTAAAACATTAATCCACAATTTATTAATATAATTCATTATTTTAATTTGACAAAATATTATTTTATTTTATTTTTGTTTTTTAGATATTTACATTTTGACTCCTTATTTTTTAAAACTTTTTCAAAATTGACCCATATGTGTCTAAATTCTGAACTCGCATGTTCGAATTCCTAACTTGCAAATCAAATAGTGTCGGGAGAGTTGATTAGGTATAGAATTTTCTAATACCTATTGATCAAGTGTCGAGAAGTGTTAGTGTTGAAGTATCTGACACAATACAAAAACTCATAGAGAGTGTTGGTACTTCCTAACTTTTGATTTTTGCATGGCCAAATTTTGGATGCATGACAAGGAAGAAATCCGTGTCTAACTTTCTCTTTTTTGACAAGAAACCAACCATACGTCAAACATACTGCCACTGGTCCTTTGTGTGGTTGTGCGTTCCATATAAAGGACACATAGAATTCTAAACTAAAATTATTTACAATTGAAAAATTGACACAAATTATCTCTCAGCTTTATTTAAATGTGCAAAATCGTCTCTTGATTTTTTGTTTATTTAACATGATCCTCAAATTATAAGTAAAATTCAGTCTAGTCCTTAAAGTATATGAAAATTTTCAATACCGCTCTTTGGTTAATTCAAATTAATGGAATCTGTTGATGTGATTTTCAACCGTTTAAGTTTGAATGTGGAATAAAGAAGAGTTCTAGATTATTCATATGAGATATTTGTCACGAGAGATAAGTCACTAATTAATTTTTAAACTTTTATAAAGTATATTAATAAAAAGATGGAAATCATTCTTACAAATCCACTTAGCATAAAATAATTGGTATGATAAAATACGTCTGATAAAGTACGTTTGATTTGTCATTTGAACAAATTCAAAGACTTCATTGAATACATACTAATAGTCCATGGATTATTTGTATCATTTTCTCTTTATAGCTTAATTTGTTTCTTCTTTCCTTTCCACGAACCATACGTCAAACGTACGGCTTCTAACGTTCGTGAATGGGAAAAGGAGGTGGCAAGTAGTACCTCCAGCGGATGCAAATCAACTGTCCCCCCTTATCAATCTCTCTCCTCCTCCTCCTCCTCCTCCTCCTCCTCAGCTACCTCATGAAAAAGATTGTCGCGCCTATCCCACCGTCACGATGTTTGAGCCCTGCTGCCACCCCCCGTCAGGCCACGCACCGACCTCACCATTGTTGGATTCCCTTCTTCCCATCGTTCACCTTCCTTTGTTCGTCGGTGAGGCAGTGATGGGGGTGGGGCAGCCAACAAGTTCGGGTGTAAAAAAAATGCCCGAATCAATCATAATCGAAAACTTCGGATATTTTCGGGTCAGGTGTCATTCTGATTTGGATAATAAAAAAAAGAGTTTCGAAATCCTGACGGTTCGGGTCATATACCCAAACCGAACCGGAACATTTTAAAGAAAAGAAATCCTCCACGCTAAACAGGTCCCCTCCCCCTGCAGTCAGCGCCTCCCCTCCTCTCACGCCCTCTCCTCCGCAATCCCATTCACCTTCACCAAGAGGTCCACCGGCTTCAACCGAGCAGTAAGCATCCATACCTCCGTGCTTTTGGCATTTTCTCATTTAATATATGTATGTATATATATTTTTTTGGAAGCAAGAATCAAAATGCTCAGGGAAAATAAATTTGGTTCTCCGAATTCGTTCCGAAGTACCTAAAAGTCAAGTACCCTGGGGAGAACTTAAAGCATCTTTGAAGATTTGCTTTTAAAAATTCAAGCATCAGACACCAAAAACATGGACACAGTGTCACTACTCTAGCCTCCAATTAAATGATTTTTTTTTTATTGACACTTAAATTTCAATGACCCATTTTGGTATTCACTGCATAACAAATTTTAGGATTTGACCCAATCCCCAACAACAACAAAAATCAGCAATTGCATTTGCATGTTAGTTGTATTTTTTTTTTTTTCATGCATTCTTAGCCCATATAATTGCTTGGATTGGAGCTAATGGACCTACGTAGTTAGGGTGGGAACTAAATTAAGTCATCTGTACTGAGCTCATAAGAGCAACAAATTATGGTCAAGCCTATAGAATTATACTGGCCAACAATCACAAAAATAAGGGTGTGCCGAGTTTAAAAATTGATTAATTAAAAGTAAACTTGGGAGTAATTAAATCAAAATTAGTGATGAAAAATTAAATCAAAATTGGATTATGGGAAAGGTTTCCTAATAGGTATTATCTAGAAACCCTAACTCATTGTAATAAATAGGTTTCACTAAAGGGGGAGAGACGATTGAGGTCGGCAACTGTAGCAGAAAAACACATGCACAAGCTCTCCCCCTTCCGCGAGCCCCAAAAAAATTCCAGCGCACAGTTTCATGAAATCAACAAGAATGCGTATTTTAACCGTTAGATCACACTCGAATTTTATGGAGAGTATGGTAAGACATTATTAGTCTTGATCTTGTCTGGTGGGATTGATGAGAAAATATCTATAAGTATATCTTTCATGGAGAAAACCGAACTAGTCGGACTTGTGGATCAAGGCTGGAGAGATCAACGCACGCGATCTCGCGAAAACGATGAGTATGTATTTGTTCTAAGTGGAAATTGAGTATAAATAATCCAGAGATCCCCTTGTGATCTTCACAGTCCCTGGCATAGCCGTTCCCATCTCTTGCTGCTCCTCGCAGATTAGCGCCACTGTGAGGTGAGTCATATTTCTCACAATTCATTTATTAGTTTGATTTATTGAGTGTTACATTATTGATTACAAAACTGCATGCTCACTCCTCACATATTAATGGCTTTTTCTTTTTTTTTTTTGCAAATATTTTTGAAAATAAAGAAAAAAAATATACCAAAATGACTTTGGAATAATCTAGTTTAATGAAGTCTTCATATACCAAAATAAAGTGTTCTCCCACACTTTACTTCAGTTACTAATTGAACTGTGATAAATTAGGCACGGTTTCTAATTGTTAAGTTAAAACTTTTGATATGAGTTTGAAAGAGTTCGTGCTAAGTGTTTGAGTTTAACATTTTATTAGGTTTTTTTTTTTTTTAAGTGGTTCGCCTTGGAAAGGTCACAACGTTTTTTTTTTTATTGAAGAATCTCATTGGCTAACGACATATCTTTAGAAGAATGATATCGCTATGACAATCTGTTGAAGAAACCACAGCATCCGGGGGCTTCTTGCTTTAATCGAGGCGCTCCACCTGTTGCTGCAGAGAAAGGACGAAGCTATCCTTAGAGAGTCAGCCAATCCAAGTCTAGCTAAAGCAAATCCAAGACCCCCGTCAGACTGCATGGGAAGTTTGGGCTCTTGCAGCTGAAATATGTGATCTGCTAGTCCGCCTTTTTGACATCCGAGTGCAACATTGTTTTAGAGAGGCCAAATCGATACCGACGCTGTTTTGTCGGCCTCTCGGGTTTTTCTAGTTGAATCCAATGAACTTTTTCGACAAAAAAAAAAAGGAAAAGAAGACGTGTGATACCGGGACCAAGCGACTCACATAGCCTTGCATTAATGCATGCCCGAATACCCATGAGAAAACGCCAGGTGTTCTAAGATACAGCGCATGCGGTCAACGAGCCCTCGTCCTGGTCTGCACACAGCTGTTCTCACTGAGATACTAAAAGTCGTATGCAATAAGGAGACGCTAACCGGACGGTCTCGGCGTTCGGTTCACTGCACCTGTACATCCGTAGGTATAGTTGCCTAAGTTTGAATATACGGTGGGCAAACGGGACCGCCACTTTTCGAGAGATCGAGAGACAGCATGAAGATTTTCAAAATCTTTCATGATTTTGCTCAGAGAGAGAGAGAGAGAGAGAGAGAGAGAGAGAGATATGAAAATAGGAAGTATCTCTTTCAATTTATTTACATAGTGACTTCATTAATCAGAGTAAAGAATTTCTTTACAAATCTTATTCACTCTGATCAGTTCAATTTTTTGTAAAAAAGTTTTTACTTACCTTTACAAAATCAGCTAAATTCTTATGGAATTCACATGGCACCTTATCTAAAATCTTGCTTTCAGTAGAGCTATTTGATTTCTAAATCTTTTCAAAATATTTTATTAAGTTCTGCTTTGATAGTTTTGTCATTATTAAAAAGGGAAGATTGTTGGGGAAATTTCCTAAATAATTTTGAAGATGGACAAAATAGAGTCCCCTCGGATCTACTAGTAGAAGACCCGAAAGTCTGTGCGTTTGAATATCCAAGATGGCCTAATGCGCTCCTCAGCCACTCATTTGCAGAGGCGCGAAAGTCTCTCCATAAACGCCCATCTATCAAATTAATTAAACTTGGCAACTTATAGAAGCTAAATGCTTTCCTGCGGTTTTTGATAAGTGGTAATACTATCACTAGTGATCCAAGATCTGGATTTCTATCTAAAATTAATCAGCAGAAATTAATATAAGCCGGCAAATGAAATTGGATCTTACGGAAATAACATTTTTCCCATAATTGGGCATGCATGAGTCTTGATGTTGGTTTGATTATTGAGTTGCCATCGCTACAATGAAAAAGTGAATTCTCGAAATTTCATTTCATCCCATCTCTTGAAATTAGATATCAAAACTTAATGCTTCTATCAAAAAAATTTCCAGTTATTTTATGGTTGCAAATCGCAATTTTTATTAATCATATGGGTGGTATCTTAACTATTTCATAAGTAAAATCTAATTGCATAACAAACATAATTAACAGTTGAGATTAACTTAGCCTACACAATCCATCTTAAATGATATTATATTTTCTCTTGCTCGAACGGATGTCCGCACATCGAGATCAATAGTATACCTTTTTTTATTTTTTGATAAATACAAGATACAAAACTAAGAAAAATTGACGAGCATACTTTCCATTACCGGAAAGGCTGACCTGACTTTCTCCACTGCAACACGAGCCAGCTGACTTATTGTTAAGGTGGCAGAGAAGATTGTGAATTGCGGTTCTTCTTCAAAGCTATTTATTCTCGTCATTATCAACCACCAAAATGTAGAAGCCATACGGGAATGGCGCCGTCTTCGTCCATCGCCTTCAGCATTCGCCTTCTGGCGTTCGCGCTCCCCTTCGCGCTCCTCCTCGGCAACGCTGTTCTCGGGGCTCAAGCCAGCGTCCATTACTACGACTTCGTGGTCAGTAACCTTTTTGCTGCTTTTTCCTTGCGCTCGAGCGCTTCGCTGTTTTAAGTAGCTTTTTGCTTGAGGAGTAGCTCTTAAACCCTTGTCGACAAGAAATCGATCCTCACCTCGGCAATGGAAACTGTCGTCCTTTCTGCCCACTAGTGGCTGACAGACCAACAGACCAAACAGAAAAACCTTGATTCTTCCGCCTCTGACCTCTGGGAAAGTTAAAAGTTACCGCCTGTGGCAGGTAAAACTGGAGCCAGAGTAAAAGATGTGATTATCGCAGCCAAGATTCGATTGGCGACATGCGTATCTTTTCATTGTTTAAGCGATGCATGTGGGTGCGTTCGCTCCGAGTCCGAGAATACATTCACCCTTGACGATGTTTTGTCGGTCTTATTCCAGCTGAGGGAGACGAATATCACGAGGAACTGTACTTCCTGGAGACTGTTGTTAGTGAACGATAGCTTCCCCGGACCGACGATTGAGGTTCATAAAGGTGATCTCGTGTTCGTGAATGTTCATAATCAAGGAGATTACGGAGTCACACTTCACTGGTAATTCATCTTCCTCTCTCTTCACCGCTCTTCTTTTTCGAACTTTCAAGAAAAGAGAATAGGCATTTCACCATGCACCTAAGCTCTAGGCTGTTGGAATTATTTTGTCGACATATCACCATTCATCATAAAATGCCAGATATTTAAAGCTGAATATTTTCATGAAAGCGTCATAGAAAGCAAAAGGACGCACCTGAGTTCGTAGAAAATAGCACCACTGTTAAATATGAAAGAAAACCGATTTCTCTCTCTAATCCCTCTTTATGATTTCATGATTTAGATGGAATGCTCATTTGTTGATAGGAGAGAGAGGATCGGTTTATATATATCTTCTCTTATTATTCCGGTACATCCATTAAAGTTATATATGCTATCTCCATAAACTTCGGGATCACTTAAAGACATGATCTGATCAATCCATAGAGCCAATCTTTCTGGGATTTTCCCTATATTTTTAGAACCTTGCTAAGCTAACGGCACCGTTATTCCCAAGGAGTAACGGTGCCTTTTTTTGCCACAAAGTGCCATTGACTTGTAATTGGCAACCGGCACAGAAAAACAACTTCTTTCTTTCAAAAAGGAAATGAAACACATAAGAACTAATCAGTGCAGGTGAACGTTTTTTAAACTTTGAATAACTACTTAAAAATTAAACTCATTTGAGGAAAGTATAGAAACTTTACTAGATTTTTTTCCTTGATTAAGTTTGTCATGTTTTTTATTTGGTCTTATTTAGAGTTATTTAGAATTAGGCTACATCAAGTGATTGCTTTTATTTTTCCATTTGTAGATGACTTATTTTTTTACCGAAGGCAAATTTGTATTCTGCTATGTGAATTCATTTTTGTTGCAAATTAAACATTGATGTAAGTGCTTCGAACTAATGGTGTATTTTGAGCCCTTAGTATCGCTTTAAAAACAACATGCTACCAAACATTTAATTAATCAATAATGCAGTTTAACTAGTAAAAGATTGCAGGCATCTTATGGAGGAGAGAAATGAACAATTTTGTTTAATTTAATAACTTAATATGGATGGAGACAACTTCAAAACAACTTAATAAATTTGAAAAACGAATTTTAATTCCCATAGAAAAAAACTGAATCCCAGGCGGTGGGATTCAACAAATCCCACTCAAAATCCCTGATTTTCCAAGGAAACTGGACAAACAAGTCATCCGGTTTCCTTGGGGAAATATGGGGTCAAGACTGCACCGTTACCCTTGGCAAAGTAACGGTGCGGTCATCTAAGCCTTTTTCCATATTTTTATAATATTTTCCTACATGGGCCTCATGAAATTAGGTTATCAAACATGTGCAAGAAATAAAATAACCGGAGAAAACAGCAATGGCGATACTGTTATTTTTTCGTGAGATAAGGTCGTTTAGGGCATCTGCGTGCTAGCCAAAAAAAGTGCTGATATAATAATAACCAAATTAAGTTTATGAAAATTTACAGATAATAACTGCACCACTCCATTTATTAGGCAGATAGAAAGTTTTCATGTTCTATTTGCCTGGGTAAATAACATTTTGCTCGAGCGATATTTATAGTAAAGACGCAATAGTATTGAAGTGGTGACGTTTAAAAGGTGAGTTCCTACTTAAGTGGCACTTGACAATCCTTCTCTCCCTTGACAAAAGTAGATTCGGTTCTTTCCCTCATGCATACAGAGTGGACGACAAAAATAGCTTCCTAAGGTGCAATAGGGCAGCTGACTAATGAGCATCATGAAAGTCTAATTTCTGAGAATTTATGGAGCTTGTCGATAGCAACCACTTTCGAAGTACTGGTTTGAAATAAGCGTCGGAATAATTATCGGAAAAATCATAAATACATTGTACAGCGGTTAATTCAATCCTAAACTTTTTAATTATACCAATTTAGTTTAAAACATATTATATGCAACCAATTTAGTTCTAAACTTTTTAATTATGCTAATTTAGTCCTAAACATTTTTACAATTTGCCAATATAATCCTTCCAAGTAATTTTGATCAAAAATCGCTTGAAGGACTATAATGGCAAATTATTAAAAAGTTTAGAATTAAATTGACGCAATTTAAATATTTATGATTGAATTGGCCATTGTATAATAGGTTTATGATTGGATTAACACTATTGAAAGGTTTAATACTAAATTAAAACGTCGCACAATAGTTTTAAGGCTTTTTCGACAATTTTCCCAATAAGCATTGTTAAATCAAAAGAGGAATGTTATGCGATCGAGAAAAGTTGTGCTCTTGCAGGCATGGCGTAAAGCAACCTCGTAATCCATGGTCAGATGGTCCAGAATACATTACTCAATGTCCAATCCCACCAGGAACGAATTTCACGTATGAGGTGAATTTTACTACTGAAGAAGGAACTCTTTGGTGGCATGCCCATAGTGTCTGGACAAGAGCCACTGTGCATGGTGCAATAGTCATTCTACCAGAAGAAGGAACAACCTACCCTTTTCCTAAGCCAGATGGCGAAGAAATCATTGTGCTTGGTATGCGTTTTAAGTTTATTCAGAGAAATTTGAGGTTTGATGAAAATTTGTCGCAATTGAAAAGATAAAGCCTTTAGAAAAGCTTACGAAAAACTTCACAGAAATATAACTGCATTAAAGTGCATTAAAGCTCATGAAATTTTTGCGTTTTGTTTTTATCTTATACGGATCTTGCTCAGCCGGCGAAGCGGGATTAGAGAAGAGCATTAACATGAAATTGTGGAAAAAGTTGGATAAAGTCGACTTGTTTGGAATATAACTTTGCATGGTCATATTTACACATTTTGATCGGTTACGCTCCCATTTTCTTTTTCGATGTGTAGGTTCTTGGTATTCGGAAGGAGATGATCTGAATAACGGCGTAGCCGTGAGCCTGGATACGGGTGAGGCTATGCCTGAATCGATTGGTTATATGATAAATGGAGAGTTTGGAGATTTTGTTGCCTGCTCACAAGGTGCTTTTCTTCTCTAGACTTCTATGCTTTTACATTTTTTAAATTCATTGTAAATGTAAACTTGTTCTTTTACTTTCTTATTAGTGTGACTATAGTTAGGTGATGTAATTGGTACGATGTCTTGATACGACAGATTCGACATATCACATGTACGTCGAGTATGGCAAGACCTACCTTCTTCGTATAATCAATGCCGTTGTCGGCGCTGAGCTCTTCTTTGCCATCGCTGACCACAACTTGACGGTTGTCGGTATGGATGCATCGTACACTAGACCGCTAGTGAGTCCGTACTTGACAACGAGCCCTGGGTCAACCCTCGACGTAATTTTCACTGCCAATAAGACCCCGGGAAGGTATTACATGGCTGTCCGCCGCTACACGAGCCAGGACACGGACGTAACGGATTTCAACCACATGGTCGCCACTGCCATACTCCAGTATAGCGGGAACTATAGTCTCGATACATCACCGAAATTCCCCAATCGCTCTCTCCCGGGATATTATGACTATAGTGGGGCAGATACCTTCACATTCAAGCTCCGAGGTTTGGCAAGTAAAGAACATCCTTCGGATGTGCCTCTCAACATAACGAGGAGGATGTTCATAACGCTTTCGATGAACGAGATTTTGTGCCCGCATCATGATTGTATCGTTGCTCCGACCACGGTCGGTTCAAGTCTAAATAACCAAAGTTGGGATAACCCATCTACGGATGTGCTCCAAGCATACTACAAGTAAGCTATGTTTCTTACACTTAATTTGTTATGCCGAATGATTTATTAGCTCTCTATCCTTGGATAAGTTAAATATGTGCCTAGGCATTTCCCGACATAAGAGTTTTCTTGGGCGAGTGCAGGAACATCAGTGGAGTATATACGACAGATTTTCCGGATTTTCCACCGTTTGTCTATAACTGGACGGGAGTCGATAATCCAGACGCATGGGGAGTGTCGAACAAGGTGACCGTAGTGAAGATGTTGGAGTACAATGAATCCGTGGAGGTGGTGTTCCAAGACAGCGGCATCTTGCAAGGCGCGCAGCGTCATCCGATGCATATGCACGGATACTCTTTCTATGTCGTGGGACACGGCCTTGGCAACTTCGACAATGAGACGGATCCCCTGGAGTACAATCTGCTCGACCCACCCCTAGTCAATACGTTCTCCGTTCCTAGGGACGGCTGGATCGCCATCAGATTTGTGGCCAATAATCCAGGTACAAGCTTCTAATTCGCGCTGCTTTCCCATTTCATCACCGAATTCAACATCTGAAATTGCAGACGTTAATGCGGCGTCGATCTTGTGATCTACTGCAGGCGTATGGTTTTGGCATTGCCACATAGATAAACATATGAGCTGGGGCATGGACACGGTCTTCATAGTAAAAGATGGAGGCACTGAGGAAACGAGCATGCGAGAGCCTCCTTCGTACATGCCTCCTTGTGAAGATTCCTACGACATTGCCAGGATGAAATCTCGTCGTCTCCCCCGTCAAATCTCTCGCATATGAGGCTACATGCAGCCTCTCGAAGCTGAGCAGGGTTTCAAAGTCATATAACGAATAGCCTTGTACGTCGCAATAAGTTCAATCCCCCTCAGCCTTTTTCTTGTGGGAGTCGTTGATCTAAGAATTTGTAGCAATTGTGAACGTTGGATTATGTAGACTAATAACCTATAGATAATAGTACGAATCAACCCATGAATTATCCATCGTCGCCCGTGGTTTTTTCAGAGTACAATAGTTTTATCTTCATTGGGCTCGGCCCAGCACCCTCTAGCCAATCCATAAAACCCCACCACTTCAGCTTCATTGGTCTCGGCCTGACAACCCATTCACAAAAGAGGCTCGGGGTAATCGTTTGGGGGCTAGAGGTGATTGGTTCCCTACGCAGTCCAGCTCCCCAGAAACTAAGAACCAGACCGACTGGTCCTAGGAGCGGACAGGACCGATTCCCAGGTGGTTCAATAGAACCAGTGAATCAAAAAAAATAAAATTGTGTGAAACATGCTCCTATCCATTGATACTCCGATGCTAGTTGTGATATTTGGTTAGACGAAAGAAAAAAGATATTTGGTTTCTGATTTTTTCTTCATCTTCTCTTCGAGTTATGGTGAATTTATTTTTTAGGTGAGTTTCCAATTTAATTTTGACACTTGAAGGAAAGTGGCAAATATCTTCACAATAATGATTTGAGTGGAATATGATTTCTTTCTTTTCTCAGTTGTAGACAATAAAGTCTCGCAATTTAGGAAATGTCTTTCATAAGAAACAAATGTTCAAATATCTGATGTAATAAAATCCTACCTACTTTTATCTCTTTGCATAGCAAATTAAATCAAAAAAAGGATTTCAACCTCAAATTTCTCCTGATAAACTTCGTGAAAGACCCATGGTGAATTGTGAGGATAGATTACCATGATGAGAAATAAAATCACAATTGACGAGTTAATTGAATCTCTAATCCTTTAAATTATATTTTTTAAAATTTTTTGTACTTTCCAAATTTAAATTAGAAATAAAATCGCAATTCACTATTAAGGAAAGGGACAGAATCTTCAAATTATATTTTCTTAAATTTATTTTTTAAAATAAAAATCTTAAATCCAGTTCGGGTAGTCCATTTCTACCTCGAAATCAGGGACCGGACCAAAAATCACCAATTCCATTTTTATAGAATCGGGAATCAGATCGATGCCCTCAAAAGGTTCCCAATTCAGTCGTGCCATATTGCTCATCTCTATCGGGGCTCCTAAAGTATTGAAGTCAAAGGGAGAAGTAATCAACAAGGTCAAAACCATAATCATGGTAAATCAAAGTCAAGAAGGAGAAGCAAATGCAGATCTCATGGTGAAATATTTTGCTGGAATAGCAAAAAGAAGGGCCATCTAAAACGAAATTACAAAACCCCAAAGAAGAAGAAAATCATAATTAAGAAGATGAATTTGTAAACACCACCATTGAAAGAGACGTTTGTCCAAGAGGCCTTAATTTTGAGCATTTATAGTCCAATTGATCTTGAATTCTAGACTCGAGTTGTTGTTTCAATCAACCTAACGCATAGAATTAATGCACAATTTTGTTCCTAGAAAGTTTGAAAAGGTTTATCTTACTATATAAAACTTTGGATATTGTGTGGAAGGATTAAGTTCACTTATGAATGCCAATAAAACTCAAAAAAGTTGCATGATGTCAAATATGTTCCTAGTTTGAAAAGAAATCTTGTATCTATAGGTCCATTAGATGGCATATGATATAGGATCATTATTGGGGGTGACTTGTTAAAGATTATTATAGGTGCTATGATTATAGCATAAGGAACAATGTTAGGAATACTGTTAATGACAAATGCAATAGAAAAATTATAAGAATTGCTAACCCAAAAGCTGATTTCAAATTATGGCACCACAGACTTGGACACGTGAGCAAGGGGACGAAGATGTTAGCGTCCAAGGGAAAGTGCATGTTTTGAAGACCGGATGTTGGTCTAAGTGAGGATTGTTATCAACACAACTGAAAATGTGTCAATTTTTTTTGAAGAATAGAAGAAAACCCAAAAAAGGATAGCTAGTATCGATTCATATAGATGTTTCGGGGCTAGCCGATGCAAAAGCAGACTTCACAAGGAACGTATGAGTTAATTTTCTGAGAAATAAATTTGATGAGATTGCTACTTATTGGTGGAAATTTGTAGCAGAGAACGAGACTGGTCTAAAGATTAAACGTCTAATTCTAACAATGGATGTGTGCATGATAGCATGGAGTTCAAGGATTTTGTGCAGATAATGGAACTAGAAAAATTAGACCAGCTCCCAACAGACTACAATAAAACACGGTTCCCAAGAGGATGAACTAGACCTGAATCAATGTGTAAGAAGTATGATGAGAAAACAAATAAAAATTGGTAAACGATAAGAAAAGTGAAAAATTAAACAAATTAGCAAAAAGAATCAGCAACTTCATTAAAGTACTTAACAAAATCAAGTGATTAACAGTTTTCTCAACAAAACGTTTCTTTGTATGTTTACCAACTCTTTGAAAAATTTACCAGCACGGACGATCCCTTTTCTCGAACACGGACCAGTGGAATCGTCCTCAATTCAGTCCATTTTATAAGACCCTACATAGGTGCTCTTTATTTCTATCCTTCAAGATTGTTTGTCACTTTCAATTTCATTAGATCGATGTGCTCCTTTTTATGACAAGTGTGAAAAAGAAAATGTTTCGAAGGGTTCAAATTTCATCTTCCTCTAATTTATTATCTTAGTACTCAGTATGGAACCAGCAAACTAGTAGGTTCCGATGCTCACGGTGGCCAACCAATGGCAATGATGGCCGCCAACGTGGTCAGATTGGCGATTGATGATTTTGGCCGTCGATCACTAAATTGCAACAAGTTTTGCAAACTACCCTCCATATTTCTACGAGCCCGCGGGTTCTAGTATATAGTTTACCGTTGACTAGGATGATATTTCTTGATAATTAGGTTTCCTTTCGGTCTAACTTTGCCATTAGATAGAACGACATTGTCCGCATGATGATCCATTGATTTCGCTATCGCACCAAGCATTTCAATCTTCTAATCAACACCTAAACGTTGTTTTTTTTTGGTCTGATTTCCATGAACAGATGATATCCGTGGATCATGGACTGATTTTTCTTTTATCAAGTCGTATCAAACACAACGCTATCACTCATAATTCGGTGTCAAGAGACCTTCCAAATTGTCTCTTTAATTGAAAGGATAATCTTCTTTACCAAATTATCAGTGATTCCGATGAAAGTAAATCTAAATGATTATATTGGATTTCCACATAAGGGTTTAGAATGAAATTAGCAAAATTGAAAAATTTAGAATTAGGAAGAAGTGTCAGAAAAGTCCTAAACATATTATATTTGTGTCAATTTAGTCATAAATATTTTAATAGTGCTAATTTAATATAAATCTTTTGACTTAGAGTCAATTTAGCCATTCCAGTTAATTTTAGCTAGATATTGCTAATGTAAATGTCAGCTGGCCTACGTGGCACGACTGATGCTAATGTGAATAACTTTTAATAATATTTTAATAATTTTTCTTTCATTTTTTTATTTTTTCCTTCACCTTCCTCTAGTTGGTCGCTAGACCTCGGTGACCAGCTAGAGACGAGGGTTAGGAAGGTCGTACCTCGCCCAGCTCCTAGTTAGGCTCAAGCCTTCACAAGAGGCTACCTCGCATTGGGCTAGTGAGGCTCAAGCCTCATCGGCCCTTGCCTCTAGGCAATCAATAAGGTTCAACGATTAGCTAAAGAAAGGGGAAGGAAAAAAAAAGGAAGAGAAAGAAAAGAAAAATAAATAAATAAAATTTGAAAAATTAGTAGAATATTATTAAAAATTGTCCATGTTAGCACCGGCCGTACCATGTAGACCAGCCGATGTCTACATTAGCAATATCCAATTAAAATTATCTAGAAGAATTGAATCGACTCTAAATTAAAAGATTTAAGATTAAATTGGTATAATTAAAAAGTTTAGGACTAAATTGGCACAAATTCAATAGATTTAGAACTTTTATGATACTTTTCCTCTTAGGACTAATTTGATATCAATACAATAAGTTTAATGTTGACTAGATAATTTTTCTTTTCAAATTGTCTCGATTTGAGATGATAATTTCCTTTCTTTTATTTTTTATTTTTTAATTAAGAATTACTAAGCCTGTTAGTCATTTTTCTTGAATAATTTTAGAAAGAACTACTAAATAAAATCCATGATTAGGTCAAAACAAAGATATTGATTGCACGGATGAGAGGGAGTCCATTACCGCTGCGACATTGACCCCATGATGGCGCCATTATCATTCCCACAAATAATTGGCAGCGAACATGCCAATATCGCCGGCCTTTGCTTTTCTTCTTGCGATGCAGATGTGATTATTCAAAGCAACAAATATTCGACCAAACAAACAAAGCAAGAATATATATATATATATATATATAGTGGGTCAAAAAGCCAATCGATTTTGTCTTTTATGATACCTGCAATGTACTTATCCAACTACTCAGCATCATATTACATTCTCGGTGTAAGACTTTCACCTAATATTTTCAAACGTGCACCTAGTATAGTTATCTCTTCGAATCAATATTATCTTAACTCGAGAATCTCTAACTTGGCCCATTTATTCATTTTCCTTCATATTCAATTCCCATCAAAAGGCAAGTCGGTTGACTTCTATACCAAGCTACTGGCAGCGTAGAGCATGAAGAGGTGAAATATGGCCCGGCAATATACGAGGAAAGAGTAAAGTTTTAAGAGATGATATGGTATTGTTGTCGAGAAATGTTAGTCAGGAAATAGCTAGTTGTCTCAGAAATCGTCAACTGTATTATAGCCAGGGTAGCTATGAAGGTTAATCAACAGGTAACAATTCTGGAAGCAGCTCTCTTCTCATTAGGAATCCACAAAAGAAAAAAAAAAAGACATCGAAACCGTATTTGCCATTATAATTGTCGACTCGACAATTTCATCCGCGTCCCTAGCTTCTACCTTTCCCGGTCAGTCCAGCCTCTCTCAAGCCTTATTAATGCCTCTCATGTGCGGCTTAGTCTCCAAGTAATCGAGCCGCACCCTCCGTCTCATTTCCAAGTTAATCTCCACGAGGGCTTCAAAAACTCAATGCTTAGGATTTCTATTCTTCCTCATCGGCATTCTCCAATGTGAAGCTAGGGCTCGTTACACTTTCGTGGTAAGTTGAATGAGTGCTCTACCGACATTTCCACATTGTACTATGCGTGCAAACAATGATTGGAACTGCTTTGCTCAAGTGTGTGAGATATTACAGGTCGAAGAAACGCCATACAAGAGATTATGCAACACGAAGAACATCCTGACAGTGAATGGGCAATTTCCTGGGCCAACTCTATACGTGCACAAAGGCGATACCATTATTGTTGATGTCTATAACAAGGCTAAATACAACATTACCATTTATTGGTATAAATAGTGTTTCTTGGATTTCACATTATGAAGCGTCGTCTTGAATTATGATTCTATAATTAGCATATGAGTATATTAGTTGTAGTTGTTAGATGGAAGTGATTATTTATATGTGAAAGTAATTTATGTGTCTTCTTTGTCATGGTGGACAATTCACGAATTCAGAGTACATAGGCACTCAAAAGTCATAAGGCATATATCATCATGCCCACCCCATTTCAAACCCTATAAAGAGGATGCCCTTTTATAGTAGATCTCTATGTACATTAGTAGCTTTTTCCAATAACTTTTTCGTTACCTTGTTCTAATAGATATGGTTCTTGAGAACAATTTCTCAGCATCATCCCATGACTATTTGAAAATTTGTCCTAATTGAATAGTGGATGATTTTTTTGTAGGCACGGCGTGAAACAACCAAGATTTCCATGGTTCGATGGACCAGAATATATAACCCAATGCCCAATACAACCAAGAGCTAAGTTTAGTCATAAGGTGATATTTTCTACCGAAGAAGGGACCTTATGGTGGCATGCTCATAGTGACTAGTCAAGAGCCACTGTGCATGGAGCCATTGTTATTTACCCCAAAAAAGGATTCAACCTATCCTTTTTCAAAACCGGATGCTAAAGTGCCAATTATATTAGGTTATTCACAAATCCGGTTGAGTAATTAATATGTGCTTGTTGGCTACTACATTTTTATAAAAAGTATAGTGTAAATAAACATAATTGATTCCAGATCATTCAAAATTAACCATATATATGCAGGAGAATGGTGGAAGAAACCAATAGTGGAGGTCTATCATTAAATGATCAAAACCGGAGGAGATCCAAATGTTTCCAATGCTTATACTGTCAATGGTCAACCTGGAGATCTTTACCCATGCTCAAAGCAAGGTTAGAGATGACCTGTTTAAAGTCGTCACCTTCTTCTTCTTGGCCTAAGTTTATGTCATTGTTCTTCCACTTCTTACATGGTTTACGACAAATCAACTAGTAAAGGCACTAAGGTTGCCTAGAGTGACAGAAATTAATGGCAAAATTTAACTATATCTCCTACAACTATGGTCTATATTTTCACATATAAATGTCAAGATACTTGATTGCTTTGTAAGAGATTCCCATGTTTTTGAATGCATGCATACACCAAAATATAAGCATGTGACCCTGCATCTCCTTGCTTTTGAATGCCATATAAAATTCCAAAAGCTGGACGAACCATAGGGACAGCCTCAAATGAAATTATATGCACCTTGTAATATCCTAATTGTCAGTTTTTAGGGTTAGCAAGAGTGTTGCCGTCCTCTTATTATCATTTTCTGTTCTCTAATATGAAAAATGTCGCTCTTATTCCTGATGTAGACCCATCTCCCGCCAGAGGCTACTATTGAGTATTGAACAATAAATTATAATAATTGTGCTATAAATTCAACCATCAAAACAAGATAGGTTCGTTTACCAGGCTCAGATAGATTGTTCCCCAAATGAAATATGTAAACGGTGGGACTTTGTGCTTAATCTATTATTGACTTCGACATTAAGTATGGTATCTTCTTTACAGTTTTTCTTCCGTATGTTTGTAATTAGTTACGGGATAATTTTGTTTCAGATACTTTCAAACTTAGGGTTGAGCAAGACAAAACATATTTGCTGCGAATAATCAGCGCGGCCATGCAAGACCTCCTCTTCTTCTCCATTGCCAATCATAGCCTCACCGTCGTCGCAACGGACGCGAGCTACACTAAGGCCCTGTTTGATAACCATCCAAACAGTGCCAAATTCTGATTCTTTGTTCCCAGAATCAGTTTCGGCCTAGAATCGCGTTTGGTAAAATTTTTGTTCCCGAGAACAGATTGGGAACAGAATCAAGAACCAAAAAAAAGTTGATTCTTATTCCGGGAACGAATTTAAGAATCAAAATCAATAAATTTTCTTCTTCCCTTCGGCCATCTCGCGACCGCCGTCCACCACCGCCCGCCACCGTCCGCCATCCGCCACCGCCGTCCGCCGCCGCCGCCGGCCGCCGGTCCGGCGAGCTCGCCGGAGGCTCGCCAAACCAGGGCGAGGTCCGGCGAGCTCGCCGGAGGCAAGCCCAACCATCGGCGAGCTCGCCGGAGGCTTGCCCAGCCACCGGCGAGGCTCGGCCTCCCCAGATCTGGCGAGGCCAAGCCTCGCCGGTGGCCAGGCGGGCCTCGCCGGGACTGGCCAGGGGCTGGGCGAGCCTCGCGACGCCCAGCCCCACCGGTGGCCAAGCGAGGCTCGCCTGGCCACCGGCGAGACTCGCCCAGCCCCACCGGTGGACTGGCAGACCTCGCCCAACCCCGACGAGGTCGGCACGGCCCACCGGCGGGGCTCGACCTCGCCGGATCTCGGCTCGGCCGAGCCTCGGCGGGGCTAGGCGAGCCTCGCCCGGCTGCCGGCAAGGCTCGGCCGATGAGGGCCGGCCTCGCCGAGGGCCGGCGACGCTCCGGTGAGGTCGCCGGCCCTCGTCTGGACGGTCGCCGGTCTGGCGACCAGCAAGAAGAAGAAGAAGAAGATGAGAAAAAGAAAAGAAAAAAGGAAAAGAAAAAGAAAATGAAAAGAAAATGAAAAGAAAAAAAAGGAAAATGAAAAGAAAAAAATGAAAAAATGAAAAAAAAGAAAACAAAGGAAAAAAGTAAAAAAAATTATTTAAAAATTAAAAGAAATTGATTTGGAACAGAATTAATGAACACGGTACCAAACGCAATTCTATTCTAGAATAAAAAATTTGGGACAGTTACCAAACGGCTTAAAATGCTTAGAATCAGTTCCTGGGAACAGAATAAAAAAGAATCAGTTCTGATCAGAATCAGCTCCCGAGAACAGAATCGTTACCAAACACGCCCTAAGCCCTTAACGAGAGATATCATCACGATATCTTCCAGTCAAACCATCGACGTCCTGTAAGAGTTTTTCTAATTGTGGACTACATTAATTGATATTGTAATTTACCATTTAACGTTTATCGTTTTACAGGGTTTGGTCTAAGATGAGATAGAAGGTTTCTTAATTAGTCTAATATGGGCTGGCTAGTGTGGGCCGAGTTGAGCCTGGCCCGTAATGAGGGGGACTGGCTGGAAACTCTATAAATAGTGCTCAAGTCTCTCCTCTAACCCTAATTCTCACATGTATCCTCACCTAAGGGGCGTTTACCTAACGCTGCACGTGAGGGGGCCGCCTCATTGAGCCAGTGATACGGAGGGCAATAGAGGAGAAGGACTTGCGCGTGGAACATTGTGTTTCCGCTTCCGCTTCAAGAACAATGGATCCCAAAATAGGTGCGTCAATTCTTTCTACTCAATCATGCATGTTCTTGTTCTAGTTATGGAGATCTTGGGGTTTGCGCAATTTACGTCTAACATGTGGTATCAGAGCCTCCATAATCCTAGAACACGAACGCAAAGGATTAGCATGATTATGACATAGGCTATGTTGTTGATCTCGTGACTTATACTGAAGCCATCTCATGTCCTCAATCAGATTTGTGGTTAGATGCGATGAAAGATGAGATGCAATCCATGAAACACAATGGTGTTTGGGAGCTTGTTGAATTGCCTGAAGGTTGTAAACCTATTGGCTGCAAATGGGTATTCAAGACTAAAAGGGATTCTAAAGGAAAGATTGAAAAATTTAAAGCCAGACTGGTAGCTAAGGGTTTCACTCAAAGAGAAGGAATAGATTATGAAGCAACATTTTCTCCAGTTTCTTCTAAAGATTCATTTAGAGTGATCTTAGCATTAGTAGCTTATTATGATATGGAGTTACACTAGATGGATGTTAAAACTGCTTTTCTAAATGGAGACCTTGATGAGGAGGTTTATATGGTGCAGCCTGAAGGTTTTGTAGCAGATGACTTAGGTCAGCTTGTTTGTAGATTGAAAAGTCTATTTATGGCCTTAAGCAAGCTTCTAGACAGTGGTATTTCAAGTTTCATAGTATTGTTACTTCATTTGGATTTATTGAGACCAAAGTAGATCAGTGCATATACACCAAGGTCAGTGGGAGGAAATATATTTTTCTCATACTTTATGTAAATGATATCTTGCTTGCTAGTAGTGACATTGGTTTACTGCATGAGACAAAGCAGATGTTATCGAAAAATTTTGACATGAAAGACCTTGGTGAGGCGTATTTTGTTCTTGGCATTGAGATCCGTAGGGATCACTCATGCCGTTCATTGGGTTTATCTCAGAGGGCGTATATTGATCGCGTTTTAGAAAGATTCAAAATGCAGGATTGCAAACCAGGAATTGCTCCTGTTGTTAAGGGTGATATATTGAGTTTTTCACAATGCCCTAATTCAGATTTTGAGAAAGCTCAAATGAAGGATGTACCTTATGCTAGTGTGCTCGGAAGCATCATGTATGCTCAAGTTTGCACTAGGCCGGATATTGCTTTTGCAACAGGGCTTCTAGGCAGATATCAGTCTAATCCAGGACGCGGTCATTGGGTTGCTGCCAAGAAGGTTTTAAGGTACTTAAAGAGAACAAATGATTATATGCTGATTTATAGATATGTTCCAGACTTGCAACTAGTCAGGTATTCAGATGCAGATTTTGCTGATTGTCAAGATGATAAGAAATCAATCACTGGATACATATTTATGTTGGCAGGAGGTGCAGTGTCATGGAAGAGCGAGAAACAGAAATCCATATCTTCTTCAACCATGCAAGCGGAGTTTGTAGCATGTTTTTCAGCTGCTACTCAAGCTATTTGGCTCCGGAACCCCATTAGAGAGTTATCAGTTTATGATTTTGTGGATAGACCCATACAGTTATATTGTGACAATAACTCTGCAGTGTTGTTTATTAATAACAACAGAAGTTTAAAGGGGTCTAAACACATGGAGGTCAAGTTTTTGACTATAAAAGAATCGATCTGAGAATGGTGACGTTGCGGTAGATTATATTCATACAGATGATATGGTTGCAGACCCACTAACTAAAGGCCTACGCCCGTGTGTTTTTGATCGACATGTCATTAGTATGGGCTTAGGAGCGTCTTGGGATGCTGTTATTTAGTGGGAGCTGTGTTTTATTCTTCTTTGAATAAAGTTTACTTTTGTTTTGTTACAATTTAGTAATAGTTTGATACATATATGTCAATTTTTGCATTCAATAAAATGTTTTTGGATGGATTGTTATTATGTTGATATATATTATTAAAAGTCTCAGGTATAAACCTTGAGTGAAGGCTAGGGGCATCCGGGCATCCGGTTATTAGCCTTGTGCATATGTCTTGTGATACATAAAGAAAGGTTAACCATAAGGACAAGACATATGTGGGTTCATTGGAACCATAAAGCATTCTCTTGTGGCACAAGTTTTTGTGTCGCCTAAGGTAAGAGAATGGTGACTAACAAATGGGATCTCTCTATGAGAGATGTTATCCATTTGCCACACTACCATATTGAATCCATATCAATAAAGTTGAGAGCACTCGTGACCGTGGAAGGCTCTGTGTGTATACATACAGTTACCGCCATGATTCGGTGTTTGAGACTTTATGGGATAGGATTGACTATTAAGAATTATCTCTGAACCAATGTGCGCACATAAGGTACGATTTCAATTAATATAGTCCAAGTGGGAGAATGTAAGAGTTTTTCTAATTGTGGACTACATTAATTGATATTGTAATTTACCATTTAACGTTTATCGTTTTACGGGGTTTGGTCTAAGATGAGATAGAATGTTTCTTAATTAGTCTAATATGGGCTGGCTAGTGTGGGCCGAGTTGAGTCTAGCCCGTAATGAAGGGGACTGGCTGGAAACTCTATAAATAGTGCTCAAGTCTCTCCTCTAACCCTAATTCTCACCTGTATCCTCACCTAAGGGGCGTTTACCTAACGCTACACGTGATGGGGCTGCCTCATTGAGCCAGTGATACGGAGGGTAATAGAGGAGAAGGACTTACGCGTGGAACATTGTGTTTCCGCTTCCGCTTTAAGAACAATGGATCCCAAAACATGTGCGTCAATTATTTCTACTCAATCATACATGTTCTTGTTCTAGTTATGGAGATCTTGGGGTTTGTGCAATTTGTGTCTAACACGTCCTCCTTAAAGCCAACCAAAACCCCGACCCCTACTATATGGCTACAAGGGTATACTCTAGCCCTCCTGGTGTGGCTTACGATAACACAACCACCACAGCCGTGGTGGAATACTCTGGAAAGTACACTCCAACCCCGTCACCTCATTTGCCGCAACTCCCTTATTACAGTGACACCTCCGCATCGGTCAATTTCACTCGCAGCCTCCGAAGCTTAGCAAACGAGGAGCACCCCATCGATGTCCCCAAGAATATAACCAACCATTTCATCTTCATGATCTCTGTTAACTCATTCCCGTGTCCAAACAATTCCTGCGCTGGCCCCAACGGGACCCGTCTCGCCGCAAGTGTGAACAACATAAGTTTCGTGAACCCCTCGATTGACATCCTCCAAGCTTATTATTACGGCATCAATGGCGTGTTCAAAACCCTGCTCCCCAGCTTCCCACCATACGTCTTCAATTTCACAGCCGATGACTTGCCACTGGACCTGGAGACGCCAAAGCATGATACGGAGGTGAAGGTATTGAAGTATAACTCGACCGTGGAACTCGTTTTCCAAGGGACGAACTTGGAGGCCGGGACTGATCACCCAATGCATCTGCATGGATATAGCTTTTATGTCGTTGGTTGGGGACTTGGGAACTTCGACGTCAAGAAGGATCCTTTAAACTATAATCTAGTGGATCCACCTTTGCAGAACACCATTGCGGTGCCGAAGAACGGATGGGCTGCGATCAGATTTAGGGCGGACAATCCTGGTGAGTTTGAACTAATGTTTGACTTAGACGCTGTACTTGCGTTAATATCTATTGGTATTATCTTGGCACTATATTCTTCTCCGCGTTTGTGTCTTTTAACCTGTGCTTAAATTATTGTCATTGCCTGCACGCACATGTCCCATTACACGTACAGCTTATTGAATCAGTGTTGCCCGACTAATTGATAGTAGACGACTACACCTATATATACAAAGCCATTTATACAGATATCTACTGCGTAGATAGGAAATTACTGATACTGGTTGTGACACAAATGGGCAGGGGTGTGGTTCATGCACTGCCACATAGAGCGGCACATGACGTGGGGCATGGACACGGCGTTCATCGTGAGGAATGGAGTTCCCCCGAACACCCACTTGCTGTCGCCGCCAGTGAACATGCCGCCTTGTTGAATCCCCTTCGTTTTCAGTCCATTTTGGGGGAGACCTGATGAAGACACTTATCGTCGCCACCGGCAATTCGCATTTGGTTTTTCGTGCTTCCGTTTAATTTCGTTAATATGTTATCACAATAACCAACGCGCGACAGTATTGATTTAGATGCCAATGCTCCCTGTCGTTGAACTAGTCTTTTCTTGGAATAAGATGGCCGTCTTTTTATTTATTTTATAGGGATCGGATCCCACCTCTCTGTCTCTTTCGACATTATTACATGAATTGTAAATCATGTGGACCAAAATTATTTCAACCATTAATAAACTCATGCTCCAAATAGGCTTGATTGGCTTGATTCAAAGATGATGCAATATTTTCTTGCCTCTCGTGTTCCAACCTCACCGCCACCGTGATCAATGCCGAATGGCTAGGTTGTGAGGAAACGGAGCTTATTTTTTCCGCTGCTGTTGGGTTTTAAACAATGACAACGCTCGCGCTCGGGCCACCGCTGAGCCGACACCCACTCTCTCACCTATACGGACAAGCAGGAAGACAACTCGCACGAAAATAAGCCCAAATCGCAACATATGATCATAAAACCTAATCACGACAATAAAAGCATGTGGAACAGAAACAAAATGCATCTAGCAATGGCGTACGCCTATAATGGACGAAGGTTCAGGGATAGTCATGCGGGCTTCGGTCAGGCATTTATACAAACAGTTCGCGAGCATTACCAAATGTTTAGATTTCCCACTCAACCGGGACTCGAAATAGGACTAGGACTCTCGGAAAACGACCAAAAATACACAGAGGTTGGGCTAAAGACCTATGGGTGCGGGAGGGACCAGAGCTCATGAGAATAGGTCGGCCATGAGCTCCGTTCCGACGCCCTACAAAAACGGAACATACATGACCAAAGAAAACCTACCTGGTTTGGTTCGGTGGGGGTGCCGCGGCGGATGGCAGCTAACGGACAGGCCACCGTTGAATTTTACCATTAAACTATTGAGTTGAATGACACGTAGTAGTTAACAAATGTGCCCGTTTGGAGTTTTACCCTCTGTTTGTCATAAATGTACCGGTTTAATTATTCATTTACTTATTTTTCTTTTCTCTCTTTGTTTTTTTTTCTTTCCCCTTCTTCCAACCAGTGGGCGAACCTCAGCTTTCACGTCCGTGACACCTTACAAGGTATATTGCGACGCCCTAAGCACGTTGTCATCCTAGTTCCTTTCTTTATTTTGTTATTATGGACATGTGGAAGCGTATACAACAACAAACATCCAGACAATACAACAAACAAGCAACTATGAAAACACCATACAAAGCACACTACTATTATATCACATTAGTATATTTACAAGCCCTTCTTTACAGGCCTATTTTCTTATATATTTACATTATTCAAAAATATGTAGGCCAGGAAAATCCCTAGCTCCTCTAGTGAGGCCGTAGTGCCAAAATTGGCATTTCCCCCTTCGCCAAGCCGATACTTAACGAGCCAATCACATTCCCTCTGAATGCGGACCAATCAGTTGGCCCTGGCGGCCTGTTGAAGCCCCTGAATGGCACCATGAGATCACCATCAATTCAAACATACCAGGCTTCATAGTGGTGGGGGACCAAATCATCTAGGCCCTCTTTGACCCATACAGTAGTAGTAAAACATCTACGATAGGTGGTCTCATGCTCTATATTAACAATACTAGCAACAAACACTTTTGTGGTCATAGGCAAAACATGACAAGCAAGAGGTGGAGTATAGATACCTACAAGTTTGGAAACGAGCCGGATTCTGATCTTTGTTTTCTTAGTCGATGCAAACAAAGCCCGAGGGTATGCTCATGCAAATTTGTGTGTCATGACTTATAGCATCAAAACTATACTAATGAGCCAAGCGCTTATGTGACTCGTGGTTAAGCTAACATGTTTTGGCGTCGGTCCAAAGTCAAGCAAGGCTTCAATCAACATACCCCAATATGGACCCAAGGCCGAGCAAGGCCCAAACTGTCACGCCTTGATGCCAATCCCAAAACCGAATGGGACTCATCCATGACTCAGGGCGTGTTCATGCATATACATGTAAGAGACGAGCAAGCCATACAAAATCATTCATTATAATACACACAATGAAGCACGAGTGAACATGTCACACCCCGAACCTCGAGCGTGCCAACATCCCACAACGGTCGATCAAATGCGACATTCCCAAGTTAAGTTGTTGACCCAATTAGTTCTTTAATGCACATGCGGAAGTGTATTATAAAATCCCTAACCATAAAATAAATGATAGAAAAGTAGGAAGTAATTTCACGACCAATCACTTAAATGAACCAACGGGGTTTACAAACAGAGGTATACAACCAAAATTCTACAAAATGCCAACTTATAAAAATGAACTATCCTACGACCTACAAGTCGAACGTGTTCTCCAATCCTCATGACTTCACCTCTGCAACTCCTCAAGGCCAACCAAAACGATATGGCTGCTCCGTCCACAAGTGACTTGAAATTTTGGCCCACAACGGGGTGAGACATTGTCTCATTAAGTTCAACCCCCTAAACCCCTATTAGAAAGAAAATACACTCAAGGATGGCCTAACCACACCACATAGAGGACTTACCTCGTCTCAGTTCCTTCCTGTAGGTTAGCACAATTCATATCACAAACATAGTCATATAGCAATTTCACACAGCAATTGGAACGTCTCTATCAATCACAATTTTGCTCACACAAGCATAACCTACTGATACACATCGGTCTATCAATTCAATCAAAAAGATGGGGTCCTGATTATATGGCCAAATCATTATGACATGTCTCATTTCATGCCACATAATTTTGTCCCATAATCCAGTGCATCAATAACACTTAGCATGCTTTCCAATTGTTATTTACTATCACACAAAGACATAGCCTACTCGAAGTTCGGCTATCTACTGACATTAATGACAAGCATCACCTCCCCCCATGGAGCGCGGCTTCGTCACTACATTGACGGCGTTCCCGAAGGAGTATGGGCCCAGAATCTACTATGACCCACATTCGATGTAAGGGGCATCCTATATAGGGGCAAGTCTAGCGCAACAGCCCAAGACGATCACCTCTTAATTATCACACAACAATTCATGCTTGGCTCATGGCACTTTGCATTTCACTCAATACTTCAATTTAAAATAGTGATCCCGACCATTTTTCTTCATATTAAAAGTATTCCATAAATTATTCACGTGTATGGGGGCACGTTATTTTCAAACCAAAAAGCCAATATCTCACTTTTTCAAACCCCACTATTTAATAAAATCCTTAAAATCCAATTTTGGTATCAAAACCCGACACCTAGGATTTTCTGATTAACGAACTGGTCAGACCAAAACAACGGGGGCGTCGTGAGGATCAACTTTTCTCAAGGCGGGCCAAGCATCCGGGATCGAGAAGCCGGCTAAAAAAGGCTAAAACCGAGCTGGAATACCCATTTTTCCAGCCACTGTTTTGAGGCCGAGAAGGGCGGATCCGACGTCAGTTGGGGCGAGCAAGGGCGACAAGGACTAGGTGGAGCTTCGGCAGGCTGAGGCGGGGGCGTACGGTGGCCGGAGGCGGTTGAGCTGTGGCCTAAACTGGCCGAACAACCCCTTAGGCGCACGAGCAAAGGCCGACAGAGACAGCTGGGCGTCAGCCAACTGCAGGCTAGCACGGAGTATCAATGGCGCGCGAGCTGGTGAGTGGCAAAGGGGTGTAGTCTAACGGCGACACGCAACGACGATGAGGGCTTCTCTGGCTTGCTGCTGGGTTTCGAACAACCCAAAGAAGAAGAAGAAGTCGATGCCAACATAAGGGAGAGAGGAAGGCAGAGGGCGCGCGGGGCTGCCACGACGAGCAACGGCGGCAAACGGCAACGGGTGGCACTGCTAGCGACTAGGTAGCACCGACACACAACACGCGACACGACACGCAACACGTCATTTATCAAAAAGTAGAGAATTCGACACATTCGACACGTTAAATATTAAATAAATATATTTATATATAAATGCATAAATAACTAAATAATAATAATAATAATAATAATAATAATAATAATAATAATAATAATAATAATAGCCTAGAATTAATCTATAATAAAAACATTAATCCTACATTTGTTAATATCATTCATTTTTTTAATTTGACAAATTCAACTACATTTCATTGTAATAATCCATGAAACTTAAAGGAAAAAACAAGAAATCAACATTCTACTATTAATTTCAAAATTTAACAATAAGCAAAAAAAAAAACAATCAATATTCCATCAAGTAATATAACAAAAAGTCATTCATCCAATCCACTTCTTATGAAAAAAAAAAAAAAAAGACTCCATCTCCGGCTCATCAAGTGAAAGATTTGCAACTTCAAGCACCCCAACATCTTCAAATGAGTCAAATGCATCTCCGCCAATATCCCACATCTTAGTTTCTCCTTCTGCATATTGTGGGTTTTTTCTTGATAGAAGACGAAAATTGCTATGAATAAAAACCAAATCTTCTGCACATTTTGGGGTCATCTTATTTCTTCTCATTGAATGCACAAATGAGTAAGTACTCCAATTTCTCTCAGCACATAATGAAGAAGAAAGTTGTGCAAGAAACTTTAAAGTTATGCTTTGAAACATTTGTGCAAATGCATCATGATTAACCCACCAAGCTTTAGAATTCATAGAATATCGATTTTAAATGGAATCAAAATCTCTAAAATCCCCATTTTTACTCGTAAAATCCACATACTCAAAATTCACCTTATTGCGCTCATCCAAGTTAGGAAAGTATTTCTTGAAATATTTAAGTCTTTCTTGATTGATCTCTTTATTCTTGTATGGAGAAATTCGAGTAAGATCTTCATCAAGTCATTGATCACTATAGTACCTTTATTTAATAAAATAAAATAAAATTAGAAAACAATAATAAATAATATGAGTATTATATTATCATGTTAAAGAAAGAATAACTATTAAAGTAATAATCTCATACAATTTTAAAACTTACCTGGAATTTAAGACATGTACCAAGCAATGAAGTGGAGTGTTGTTCTTTGTCCAACGATCAACAAGAATTGTGTGAATCACCTCATAAAATGTGGATTTCTCATCTAGCCTCTTTACTTCATATGCATATATAGTTTTCTTCACTTTTTCGATCATCGAACCCCACATATCATAAACTAAGTGAAGACAAGATTTATCGGTGTCACAAATGATAAGCATATCATAAATAGGAGCCATGAATGAAAGTATATAATCAATAAAATCCCACCAAAAATCATCCAATACCTTCTCCTTGACAAACTTAGCTTTCTCTTGATTAACATTTCGATAGATATTCCATTCGTCACAAATCACCATGCTTTGAAGACCACTTTTTATCAACTTGAATCTCCTAAGCATCACAATCATCGAAGCAAAATGTGTATCCGCTACAGAAAACAATTTCAAGTTAACAAACTCATGATATATTGCTAATCTCATAGAATGGTTCATGATGAAATGTTTGATTTGCATAACTTCCTTAACAATATCTGAAATCCAACTACATTCATTATAAACTATTTGATTGCTCTCCATATTTTTCGAAGCACAAATATTCTTCAAAGCTAGATTAAGAGTGTGCACCACACAAGGCGTCCACATAATGGATGAAAATTCTTGCTCAATGAGTTATCCCGCGCCCTTACAATTTGAAGCATTATCCGTAATTACTTGCACCACATTCTCTTGCCCAATTTCATTGATAACTCCTTTCAGCAAGTTAAAAATGAAATGCATATCTTTTGTTTCTCCTAAACAATCAACCGATTTTATAAACATCGGTTCTCCATCCGATACCGCCATGAAGTTAAGAAGCGGTCTTCTTTGTGAGTCGCTTCATCCATCACTCACAATATTTACACCATTCTCCTTCAACATGATTTTGATAGGTGTACACAACTTATCAATATTTGCCTTCTTTTTTTGCAACAAAGTGATCCTTAACAAATTATATTCCGGTGGTACATAACCTGCAATATTATAATTAGCAGCATAAGTGAAAGCGGATTGAAAATAAGGATTCCTTACTAAGTTAAACGGTAAGCCCGCTGAATAAAACATCCTAGCAATCTCACAATCTAGACATTCCGGTTAAGTCATATTAAATGTATTTTCAAGTGATTTTCCACTCCCACTTCCACCTTTCCTTTTTTTGGAGTTCAATGATAAATCCATTCCGTCACCACCACCACCACTAAGTGAATAACTAACAAGAGGCAAAGGTATATTTCTAGTTGTTATACTCATTAATTAAGTATTGACCTCTTCCTCGAATTTTTCCATCTCCAAAAGATCTTCTTTTTTTTTTCTACTTTTGTGCACTTTCAAATTCATTTTCCACTTATCATTATCAAATGGCCCCTCACTCTCATGTATGAACTCTTATAATCTTATTTACAAAAGTTGCATCTCTAAGACAAATTTCCCCCCGCATCAATATGATTAATTAACTTAGTAACATACCTCCATAATGGTTATTTTACAACTTTATTGCTAGAGGTAGGTTATTGTGTGCTTGAAGTGCTATTAGCCATGTTTGAACTTGAAAACATTATGCAAAAAATAAAAATAAAAAATAAACATGTTATTATCAATTGCTATAAGGTTTCTTAGTTAAAGTTAACTAAAGAAGATTGAATACCAACCGGAAGTACGTCGCGGGAAGCGGTAAGTAGCAATAGACAATAGCAAAATAGTGACGGACAACAATAAACAATAATAAATGACAGTAAGCAACAGCAGACAGCAGCGAGCTGCTATGAACAACAGTAATATAACAGCGAACAGTAGCAACCAACCCCACAATATAGCAGCAAACAACAGCAAAAAGCAGCAACCAACCCCGCAATACAGCAGCGAACAATAGCAGATAGCAGCGAACAGTAGCAGCCAACCCCACAATACGGCAGTGAACAACAGCAAATAGCAGTGAACAACAGTAGCCAACCCCAATAGCAACAAAAAGCAGCAAACAACAACAAATAGCAGCAACCAACCCCACAATATGGCAGCGAACAGCAGCACAATATGGCAGTGAACATCAGCAAATAGGAACAAGATAGTCACTATGAGTATTCAATTCCCGACCATCACATACATGACCAAAGTCATTATGATTATTCACAATACAAAAGTGGAAAGGAAATACAAATAGAGAAAAATCATAGCAAAACCGATATGCCCTTTTGGTTTTCAATTTCGATGCCACTTACTTCATAGATGACTTATTCAAAATAGCGCGCTCAATACGTAAAAATGACAAAAATCAGTCCGTTTACTCAGGGTAAATCCTATTTGGTGCAGAGTAGAAAATAAGAACTCTTCCTCTATGAAATCATTTTTATAATGCCTAGCAAATTGTTTTAATCTCTGGATCATTGCTAGGTTTCAGAATTTCCCTTACTCTTGATTCTACTGAAAAATGTTTCCATAGTCCAACTGACTCTGCCCACCAGATAGCACTCAAAGCATGAATCCTCTAGTGACTTCATGCAGTGGACTTAAAGGTGGTTATTAAGAATCACTTGGGATTACAACACACCATCCCATTTTTTTAACTCAACAAATCGCTCAAAAAAACAAACTCTAATATAGTCCCAAACTGATCCCTTTTCAGCTAAGGCCAAAAGTCACGGAGTTCAAGAATTAGACTATAAGGAATACACTACCCTCGTCATAAAAATTCCAAGTTCAGACAAGAAATGGCGAAAATAGGAACAAGACAGTCACTCCAACTCCAATTGCACCAAACACAGTACCCAAAACCCATAAATCTCCAATCTTGAAGAGCTCTCGAGTAGCCCAGTTCAAAAAAATTCCCTCTTTCCCAACAAGACAATCACCGCACAAGCCGCATCTCAAGAATTCTACCACAAGATTTCGGATCTCCAAAAAAATCCCCCTTTCCCCGATCTAACTCTAGGGTTTGCCGAAAAATCCCAAATCGGATTATAAAGAAATCCAAAATGCTAACCCGAGATGAGCAAAAAGATGAAATCGCAGATGAAGAAGAGCAACACGGCAACGCCTGTGAGCGGCAGGGGCGACGGCTCACCGTCGGGGCGACGGCTCGATGCTTGCGAGAGACGAAGGCGAGGTCGAAGGCGATTATGGCGATGGGTGGGGCTGAGGCGTGGGGGGCTACGGCGAGTCAGCGATTGGTGGGGTGGACCGCACGGCCAGCAAAGCAACTCTGATGACACTCATAGCAAAAGAAGAGAACCAGAGTGCTCTGCTCACTGCTCAGGCGTGTTCGATTGAAGACCAAAGAGAGTCTAGAACCGTGCATGCATCGTGTGACTGAAGTTTGAACTTTGAACTTTTATTATTTTTTTTTCATATATTTATATTTAGTCCCCAAAGTTTTGGAAATTTATAAAAATAACCCCGTGCGTGTCAGAGTCACGTGTCGAAAATTTTGACTCGTGTGTCAGAGCGTGTCGGACACGTGTCGGAGTGTCGGACACGACATGGAAGGTCCCGGAGAGTGTCCGTGCTTCTTAAGCTGGCAGTGATGAGCGGGCAGATGAAGGGGGCGATCGGACGGGCTGGTTCCGTTTGGATCTGTCTCTCTCCTCCAAGCTCCAAGAAGCCAAAACCAAGGAAGAAGATGATGGAGAAATGTGAAGTGACATCCCACCTTTTTTAGAGCACATCCTCACCCTCCACTTGTCAAGATCCCCTTTACTTTTGCCCCAACTACCATGACATCACATGAGGTCATCTTCTACTATCTCCAATCTCCCACAACCTTATTCCAATAGGTTTAATTTCTTTTTCTGCCGTGGCATAAAAATCTTGTACATTAATTTCTTCAATTCTATTCGATTCTCTTCCGATTGAACTAAATTGAAGTACATAAAATTAATCCAATGTCACCACACTTCAATTCATATCTTCACTTATCCATAGAACCAACTTAAGTCCCAAAAGCACGACCAAAAGAGAGCATACTAATTTCTCGAGCCAAATTAGCCATTATTTGATTAATTTGCTGAAAAACTATGATTGCAAGAAAAATCTTCCGAAGATGAATCAATGATTCTAAAATAATTTATGACACACCAGGGCTTCCAATTTCTGAATTCGCTTTCAATTTCACGATTAATTTCACTCTGGCACGATATTAGTGCGTCCTGATCTATCGAGTAGCTTTTAGAAATTTTCATGCATTTAACCTGTGATTGATCAATTCAAGCCATAATGTACATCTTTGACACATTGGCGACTCTCGGTTGTCGGGGGTAATGTCAAGGTTTCAAATACGGACACTGAGTACCCAATCGATAGAAAAGTCAGTCTGGTGCCGATCGACAAGAATTGTGCGATCCAGTAGAATCACCCACACCTGATTACATGCCTTTATCGATTCGACCTATCTTCAGTCTCTAATCGATTTTAATTGTGCCATAATGACCCTTGCAGATTAGCTCAGTCGAAAGGTTGTTTCCTAATCAAATTCTCAAGTCTGATGCATTAGAATCTTTTAACGGCTTCACCAGATAGACTAGTTTTCACATGAGTAGCCGATTCAAAGAAAAGAACTATATGCATGCCAACGAAATGCCCGTCTCAATTTATCAAAAATAGAATTGGAAAATCGAGATGTCACAGAACACACATTCTAACTTAGCAATGTAGTATATTGCCTTAGTTAAGGGTCAATAATTTCACTTATAACTTGACGGAGTAGTGGCAAATGGCCAAGAAATAGCCAAGCGAGAAGGCGGCCGATGAGTGTAGCTGAGAAGGAGAGGGAGGTGTGTAAAAGGAGAGGAGTGGAAGAAGTTAGCCAAGGGTGGCAAAAATGAAGGGCGGTGCCTTATTTATAAACTTAACCTCATTAAATGTCATACAAGTGGTCCAATTGGCTTTCTTGGGATGGCATGGCTATCTTAGTTATGTGGCCCCTAAGCTCCTAAGAAATGATTAAAGTTCCTTGGTGTATTATTCTTATTCGTCCACCTATGCTATGAGTCACCATGTAATGATGACTTAGCATTCTTGCTTTCCAAGGCATCTCCTAATCATTATCACCATATCTTTATCTTGTCACCTAAGTGGAGAAGTCTTGCCTTCATTAAATGCTTAAGATTTGGGGTTATCATTGGTTTTGAATTTGGTCACATGTTTCTCATGACTCGAGCTACTTGTTCTCCAAGTCAAATTTCTATCTTACCACCTAAGTGTGTGACTCATCCTTCTCATGAAATGACTAACTTCCAAAGAACTTGCAAGCATGAGAAGGAAACCGATATAAGTGCCATCATTATTGGATGAGAGTTTCTTGTATTCATCAATGATCGACTACCCTATATGGACTGAAGTTCGTGGCTAATTCACAACCAGGCGAGGCCAAACATAGTCAAGCCTGACTAGCATGGCTAGGTCGGTGACTTATCCTGGCCGACGCGTGGCCAAGACTAGTCGAGCTTAACGCCAAGCTCATGGCCTAGCACAGGGCCAAGTTCATGGCCTGGTTGACCAACATAGGATCGAAATCGTGGCCAAAACTGACTAGGCTCACGATTGGATTAGTGACCAATCCATGATCTCTCACAAACAATCCATGGTCGTCTACAGCTAATACATGATTGTGTAGAATCATTTGTAACCAATGCATGATCATGCAGGATCAATCCATGACCGTCCACTAATTGATCTATGATGGTGCGTGATCATCCCATAATCAACCCTCATGGTCGAGCGGCCGATCCAAGGTCGAATAACTCTGATTAATTCGCATGATCGATGAATCAATTTATTGTTGATCCCATGGCTGATCCTTTGATTGGCCATGGTTGATCCTTAGTCGCTTTTCTTGATTGAGTTGATTGGTCCATGACCAATCTGTGGATTAGTCTATGGTCAATCCCCATTATCGGCATACCGATCCTTTGGCCATCTCTAATGATCGAGACAAGGGCTAGAACTATGGATGTCATATCAACAGCCAGCCAAAGGCAAGGATTGAGGAGGTCGTACCTTGTCCAAGCCCTAGTGAGGCTTGAGCCTTCACAAATGGCCGCCTCACATTGGGTTGGCAAGGCTCGAGCCTCACTGGCCTTGCCTCTAGCCAATCGCCAAGGTTTGACGACCGACCGGAGGAAGGAGAAGGAAAAAAAAAAAAAGAAAAAGAAAGAAAAGAAAAATAAATAAATAAATTCAAAAAATTATTAATATATTATTAAAAGTTATCAATGTCAGACTGATCGTACAACGTAAGTCGGCCAAGGTTCACGTTAGCAATGTCTAGTCAAAATTAGTTGGAAAGACTAAATCAGCTCTAGATTAAAAAATTTAGGACTAAATTGATATATTAAAATGTTTATGGGCGAAATTGGCACAAATACAATAAATTTAAAACTTTCTTAACATTTTTCCCCTTGAAACTGAATTGACATCATTATAATAAATTTAGTATTGGTCAGGTAATTTTTCTTTTCTGATTGTCCCGATTTGAGCTGATAATTTCGTTTCTTTCATTTTTTTTTTTTTTTCAGAATTACTAAGCCTGTTAGTCGTTTTTCTTGAATCATTAGGAAGAGTCCTCACTTCCGTATGGAAACTCCCTTTCAAGCCTCATTCAAGAAGAACTATGTATCGTTCTCTAAATAAAATCCATGTTTAGGCCAAAACAAAGATATTGATTGCACGGATGAGAGAGAGTCCATCGCTGCGCATTGACCCCCACGATGGCGTCATTATTATTCCCACAAATCATAGGCAGCCCCATATGCCAATATTCATTGCTTTTCTTCTTGCGATAAAGATGTGCCTATCGAGGCACCAAATAAAAAATATATTACGGAGCCAAAAGCCAGCTGGTTATGTCTTTTATGGCACTCGCACTATACTTATCCCAACTACTCTGCATTATATTACATTCACGATGAAAGACTTTCACCTAGCATTCTCAAATGTGCATTTTAACAAATCTATCTTTTACATATAAATCACATGCATCAGGCCTACTCCCCCTTAGTACAAATATCTTTTGGAATCAATATCATCTCAACTCAAGAATCTCCAACTTAGCCCATCGAGTTTTGCAAATGCCAATGAGGATGGCAGACTCAAACTCCACCTCCACTGCCTTAGGGAAAGGGGTGGGGGAGACCATTCACCACCTCGATTAGAGTCACAACCAACATTTTCCTTCATTGAGATATTTACCAAACCATGATACACATAGTAGTGTGCCATCAACCATCGACTCTAATATCACTTATTTGACTAATGTAATAGAAGCCCAATACTTTTCCTTGTTAAATTCACCAAGACAGAATTGAAGTCTAAATCTATCAATATATCAAGTTGGACTCACATTTATTCAAAAACTAGAACAATGAGTTATTAGCCAATTAAGATATATTAATTACTCCACATTACACTACATCTCCATTTTATGATTTTTCTTTTTTGGTCATTCAATACCCTTGCAAGAATTGTTTTAACAAAATAGATAGAAGAAAGTAGGAAGAAACGCCATTAGAAAGAAAGAAAATCATTACTAGTTCAAAGATCAATCACGACAAAAGCTAATAACTATGAAGCTAAACTTCTTTTTATATATTAATTTAAAGGAAGAGTCCTACTAAAATAAGGGGATCAAGTATATTAAGATACATCAGAAACACCTGTAGAGCTCATCCTTCATTCAAAAGCTAATCGGATAGAGATTCTAGAAGGATTTCCATTCTACGCCAAGCCAAGTAATGAGAGGTCTCATTTTCGCTTGGTTTTCGTGTGGAATTCCGCTCCATGAATCACTTGTGGATTTACACAGAAGAAGTAAGATAGATAGACGCCTGTGAGAAGGAGAACAAGGCAAATTCTGCCCGTCGATTTCTCTCTAAGAGAGTTGGACTGGTACTCTGCAAACGTTTATTCGTCGAAGAACATCACAACAATATTCAAGCCGCAATGTCGGATTGTTGACATTGTGGGCCTGTGTTTTCTAATGCGACTATTACACTTGTCTTGCGTGCATTTTAAGTTGTTTCGTGGATTGAAATCTCATGTACTTGATCTGTGAGGACTACGACAAATATGAATCTCCTGTTAGGTTTCGATGCAATGCTGCTCGCTCGTCTTGTAGCTGAGAAATCACTGGGCAGAGAGGCTTATGAAAGTGAATGCATGATATGAAGAAGAAGCAGATGGGCTAGCTACTAGCGTGTAATCTCCGTGACAAATGATATGAAGGCGTCGCGCAAAATCAAGATCTAGAGATATAGATACCTTATTTCATGTGTTTTGATTTGTCTATCGGCATGATATGATAGACACCAAGTCTTGGCGTGCTGGGGGTCATTAGACAACACAATAGAGGGCGGACGTTTGAGTTTTCACAAATGTTTTGATACATACTAAGTGATACAGCGGACTGCTATTAAGGCGGCCACAGTTTTAGCCCGTTTATTCAATGATCATGCTCAGGAAACCCAAAAGGCCTAGTTGTTTTCAACAAGTAGAATAAGTAAGCTATGGGTTTCCTCACATGTTTGTCACCATAAAGACGTTGTTGTAAAGCAAGAGCTGCCACTCTTCCCACATAGGAAGAGGGAGGTGGGGAGTTTGAATCCCAATTTTTTCCATGGGAGTTTGGAATAGAGACGATTTAATTTCAGATATAGGTTTCGACTCTCACATTTTATAAGGAAGCAAGACAAAAATTTGAAAGTGAGTGTTAAAATAGGAATAAAGTAAGACTAATTAAGAGAATTAAGAGAGAGAGAGAGAGAGAGAGAGAGAGAGAGAGAGCTACTGCTAAAAGTATTAACAACAAAAGTAGATCAGGAGTGCCAAAATTTGGCATGAATGGACACTTAAGTGCTAAAATTTTTAAAATGTACACTTAAGTACCAACTCCGATGAGATTAACTAGAAATCCAATGTGACTTATTTTCAATAATATAAGTGGTCTATGTAACTCACTAGAAAGCTTACTCAACAATGAAGGTGAAAAACAGCCTCATTTTAAGAAAAGTTAGCGACGTCAGCACCACGTGGATACTTTTTTTTTTTTTAAAATAGTTGTCACCTTAGTGAAAGAAATGTTGCTGAAAAATGCAACATTAGCATTTTAGTTGGAATTTCTCGTTGTTGGCACTTAAGTATCCAATCATGCCAAGTTTTGACATTTAGGATGTCTGGTACTCAAGTATCAACACACACAAAAATTAGGCCAAGACGTGCTAGAGATCCACGGTCATTGTGAATAAAACGGAAAACTTAAAAAAGAACATGACCCGAGCCACAATAAGTAAATGAATTGAACTACGAGGGAGGCTACCTGTGTTTTTTCCCCCTAATAACTGATATTGATTAGATGACTCCGTATATTGTATTGAGATCGTAATACTTACATAAGTCACCTATTAATGTTTCGAAGACACGTTATAATATAATCCCAAGGAAGTGAATTGTGCTAATTATATATCCATTGTTTTGGGAGGCAAGCACCTGAGCTGATTTAATTTAAAAAGGAGGAGGCCATCAATGACCGACTACACTCTCGAGCATCTTAGAGAGTTTGATTAATTTAATCATATTTGTTAGGATGTTTAAATATTAAACCATGTATAACATTTGAAATTCTTAAAATGATTGGTAGTTGTTCCACAATATTTTACATGATTTCAGAGTATAAGATCTTAAGTTCAAATCTTTCTAAAGTCTCCATTTTCTTCTCCAAAATCTAATAATTGGAATGTAGATTATTTCGTGAATGATGTCAAAGAAAGTTAAACTCAAAAGTTTAAGTTCATAGGTTGAGAGAGACCACATCTCTATAAAGCCATGGTAAAGTGACTTGGGATCTTTCAACATTCTCTCTCGTTTGCAATTCAAATTAGAATGATTAAGCTGCTTAAATTGTTTTATAAAGGATTAATTTAATATTCAACTATTCTGACACTCCCCTTTCTATGTAGATTGGATTGTGATCTACAACTACTGCATGAAAATAAAGAGCATATAGACCCATTATTAAGCAGCGTGAGATTTTTTTTCAACAGACGCGATAATCACGGCGTTGAAAACGGTTACCAAACATTTGTTCCTTCTGACCATCGTGTAACCAGCATGGATTTGAATTTTACTACGCTTTCAAATGCCGTTAGTGAGTCTTCCTCGAAGCGTGGGCCGCGTTTGGCGCATTTTGATTCCAGCCAATCTAGTTTTCCCTGAACCTGGCCTATCTAAGTGCTAGTCAGGGACGCGCGTTAGGTGTAGAGAAATGACATGTCAATTTTCCGGAGAGCCATTGCTGCACACCTAACCTTTTTCCCCCTCCTATAATGGCTCTGTACCGACATCGTATCCACATCGAAATTGACCGTAATTAATAAAATTAGGCGAAACGAATGCGAGGATTATCATGACCATATGAATCTCTGTCGATAAGGATAATCTAGCCAACCCTTCGGTTCAACCGGACTTGTGAACTAATTCCACTTTTCCAAGTTGATGAACGCGCTAAAACTTGGCAAGCAGTTGAGTTCATGAAAAAACACAGTTTCCACATGAGATCTCAGGAAAAATATGTCAATAATGAGACGTAGATGCTCCTAATTCTATGATTTTGTCTACCTCATTTGACTTGCAAAGGCCCGAATTTAAAAAATAAATAAATTACTTAAGTAGAGACCAGAAAACGAAGACCTCGAACACCTACACCGTAGATGAACAATATATCTTATTCACAAGATTACCACTCCACGTCGCCAAACTGATTGAGTGCTTCTGTTTGTCGCATTGCTTGATTAAGAACGTAGGCCATGGTTTTTTTTTTTTTTTCCAGATTACATTAATTTTAGCTTCATTGGGCTCGGCCCAGGACACTCCAGCCCATTAATTAAACCCCACCACTTCAGATTCATTGGGCTCGGCCTGACAACCCACTCACAAAAGAGGCTCGGGTTAATCGTTGAAGGCTCCTTGGAGTACTGAAGGCAAAGGGGGAAGAAATCAGCAAGGTCAAAACCAGAATCATGGTTAATCAAAGTCCTGAGAAAGAAGTAAATGTTGACCTCGTTATGAAATAATTTGCTGGAATAGCAAAAGGAAGGGCATCTAAAACGAAATAGGAAAACCTCAAAGGAGAAGAAAAATGATAATTAAGAAGAGGAATCTGCAATGCCACCACTAAAGAGACTTTTGTCCAAGGGGCCTTAATTTTGAGCATATATAGTCTAATTGAGTCTTGAATTCTAGACTCGAGTGTGATGTTTCTCTCAACCTAATGCAGAGAATTAATGCACCTTTTTGTTCCTAGGGAGTTTGAAAATGTTTATCTTACTATATGAACCTTTGGATATTTTAGGGAAGGGTCCCATCCACTTAAGACCACCAACAGAACTTGATAGAAGTTACATGATATTAAACATGTTTCCAGTCTGAAACGAAATCTTGTCTCTATAGGATAGTTAGACAGCATAGATGACTTTTTAAAGATTATTAAAGGTGCTATGCTTGTAGCATAGGGAATACAATTGAGAATAGTATACATGACTGAATGCAATAGAAAAAAATGCAGTAGTTGCTAAACCAAAAGCTGATTCTAAATTGTGGCACCATAGCTTGGACACATGAGCAAAGAGGGGATGGAGATGTTAGCATCAAAGGGAAATTGCATGATCTGAAGATTAGATATTGGTCTAAGTGACGATTGTTATCTAGGTAAATAGAAATGTATCAATTTAAAAAAAAAAAAAAAAAAAAAAAACCTGAAAAGGAAAGTTAGTATGGACGCATACAGATGTTTGGGGCCTAGCCAATGTCCATTGCCTAGAAACTCACACTACTACATCACCCTCATTGACGACTTCGCAAGGAAGGGATCAGTTTATTTTCTAAAAAATAAATTTGATGAGTTTGCTACTTTCAATTAATGAAAATTCGAAGTGAAGAACCAGACCATTCTAAAGATTAAATATCTAATTCCACCAATGGAGGTACGCACAATAACATAAAGTTCAAGGATTCTGTGCATAGAATGGAACTAGAATAACAAGAGCAGCTCCCAATAAACCACGGCAAAGCACACTTGCTAAGAGGATGAACAAGATCTGAATGAGTATGCAAGAATTATAATTAGAAAGCAAACAAAAGTTGATAAACAATAAGAAAAGTTGGCAATTACAACAAATTGGCAAAAGAATTAGTAATTATAAAAGTATTTATTATTCATACCGACTAATTACTAGAAAATCAAGTGACTAGCAGTTTTTCTCGATCAAATGTCTTTTTTTAAATGTTTGCCAATTCTTTGAAAAATTTACCAGCACGGATGGACAATCCCTTTTTCGAGAACGGACCAATGGAATCCTCCTCGATTAGGTCGATTTTATAAGACCCTCGTAGGTGCTCTTTATTTCTATCCTTCAAGATTGGTTGCCACTTTCTATTTTATTAGATCAATGTGCTTCTTTATATGGCTAGTGTGAAAAAAAGGTTTTGAAGAGTTCAAATTTCATCTTCCCCTGATTTATTATCCTAGTACTCAATATGGAACCAGCAAACTAGTACGGTCCAATGCTCGCGGTGACCAACGAATGGCGACAGTGGCCGCTAACGTGGTCAGATTGGCGATCGATGATTTTGGCCGTCGATCGCTAAATTGCGACAAGTTTTGCAAACTACCCTCCATATTTCTACGAGCCCGTGGATTATCGTAAAGAGTTTACCGTTGACTAGGATGATATTTCTTAATAATGAGTTCTCCTTGCCGTCTAACTTTGCCATTGATTTTCTGTCGCACCAGACATTTCAATCTTCTACTCAACTCCCGAACGATGTTTTTTGTCGGACTTCCATAAATAAATTGTATCCGTGGATCATGAACTGATATTTCTATTATCAAGTCGTGTCAAACACGACGCTGCCACTCATAGTTCAAGAGACTTTCCAAATTGTCTCTTCATTTGAAAGGACAATCTTCTTTACCAAGTTATTTAGTGATTTCCGATAAAAATTGTGACATCCCGAATTTCCGATTCTATTTTCAATAAATTGAGACGGGCATTTCGTTGGCACGCACATAGTTCTTTTCCTTGAGTCGGCCACTCATGTGAAAACTAGTCTATCGGGTGAAGCCGTTAAGAGTTTCTAATGCATCGACTCGAGAATTTGACCAGGAAGCGACCTTTCGACCGAGCTAATCGCAAGGGACATTACGGCACAATTAAAATCGATTAGAGATCGAAGATAGGTCGACTCGACAAAGGCATGTGATCGAGTGTGGGTGATTCCACCAGATCGCACAATTCTTGTCGATCGACACTAGACCGACTTTTCTATCGATTGGGTACCCTGTGTTCGTATTTGAAACCTTGAGATTACCTCGACAACCGTAAGTCGCCAATGTTTCAAAGATGTACATTGTGACTTGAGATGATCAACCACAGGTCAAATGCATGAAAATTTCTAAAGGCTACCCGGTAGGTTGGGCCGCGCTAGTATCGTGCCAAAGAGAAATTAACCGTGGAATTGGGATCGAATTTAGAAATTGGAAGTCTAGGTGCGTCACAAATCATTTTAGGATCATTGGCTTATCTTTGGAAGATTTTTCATGCAATCCGAGTTTTTCAGCAATTAAATCAGAGAATAGCTAATTTGGCCCGAGAAATTAATAGGTCCGCATTTGGTCTTGCTTTTGGGACTTAAGTTGGTTCTATGGACAAGTGAAGATGTGAATTGAAATGTGGTGACATTAGATTAATTTTATGGACTTCAATTTGGACTCAATTGGAAGTGGATTGATTATAATTGAAGAATTTGATGCACAAGAATTGGACCCCAGCGGAAAAGTAAATTGCAACCATTGGAAAATGTTGTGGGAGGTTTGGAGATAGTGGGGTATGACATGAGATGATGTCATGGTGGTTGAGGCCAAGGGTTGAGATCGTGACACGTGGACGGTGGAGATTTGCTCTTGGAAAGGTGGCCTATCACCATCATCTTCTTCCTTGAATCAAGGGAGCTTGTTGGATTTTGAAAAAAAGAGGAGAGAGAGAGAACCGAACGGAAGAAAAACCAGCAGCCCGACGCCGGCCTTCGTCCGCCTCCTTCGTCGCTCGCCGTTCGCCGCCGGTGCCGTCGTTGTCGCCGCCGTTCACGCACGTAGTCGCACGTCCGCTCGTCGTCGTCCGCCTCGCCTCTCCGCCACCGTCTTCACTTCCAAGCGGTTGTTCGGCTAGCTCGAGCTACGGTTCAGCCCCCTCCGGCCACCGTTCGGGTCTCGCCTTAGTCCGGTTCGACTCCTCCACTTTCCCCCGACCCATCCTCGCCTCAACCCGAGCTTATCTTCTCTTTTTTCAGCCATGGACAGCAGCTGCAGAAATGGGTATGGCAGCCCCTTCGTGGCCCGTTTTGGCCACCTTCCCGAGCCCGGATGCTCGGCCCGCTTTGAGGAAAGTTGTTCTCCTCGGCGTCCCCGTCGTTTTGGTCCGCTCGGTTCGTTAATCCGGTGAGTTTAACTCACTAAACCTCGCTTAGAGGGTTAATTACGCTTTAGGTGTGCTTAGTTTATGTTAATTGTGATTAGGTGGTTAGTTTAATTTATTTAAGTGTGGATTATATTAATGTGTTTAATTAGCTTAAAGTGAGTTTAATTTAAGGCTAAATGAAGGTTTATATTAATAGAAACATTGATGTGACATAAAGGAATTTACTTTTGATTTATTTAAACATTTCGAAATTATTTAATAATTTAATAATATATCATTATTCGAAATTATTAAAATATGATTATTTAATTATTTTCGGAATAAATTTAATTATTTATTAAATTCCGAAAATTTTGTCGGGACCCTAAATTCTCAGAATTTCGTGCCGATCGCTGCTGTGTATTCGGATTTTGAAATTGATAGTCGGATATTATAAATTGAATGTGGATTGTGAAAAATATGAATATTATTATTTAATTAATTTTCGGAATAAATTTAATTATTTAATAATCCGAAAAATTAATTTGGGACTCTAAATTCTCAGAATTTCGTGCTGATCGCTGCTTTGTGCATTTAGAATTTGAATTTGATGATTGGATAATGCAAATTGACTGTTGATTGTGAAAAGGATGGATTTTATTTAGAAAATCTCAAGTGTCGAGTTCGGCATTGAAATTGGATTGTTAATGGTTAATATCGTAATTGAATTATGTGAGTGAAATGTAAAGTATCAAAGGATTGGTATCGAATTGTCGTGTGCTAGTTGAAAGGCTCGGGTCGAGAGTGGCTAGGCCGATTGGACCTTTGTTCTTCCGGAAATGCCGTCAAGAGAGTGACGTGGTGCCGATCGCTTGAAGAGAGAGGCCGGGCCGACGGATCGATGCTCCTTCGGGAATGCCGTCGACGTAGAGACGAAGCCGTGCTCCAAGGGGGAGACGATGCTCCTTCGGGAATGCCGTCGACGTCGACGAAGCCGCGCTCCATGGGGGGAGGCGATGCTGGCTATATGCCGAGTAGATAGCCGAAGCTGAGTAGGCTATGCCCTTGTGTGGCGATGAATAACAATTGGAATGCATGTTGAGTGTTGTTGATGTGTCGGATTATGGGACGGAATTATGTGGCATGGAATGGGACGTGTCATAATGATTTAGTCTTATAATCGGGACCCCGCGGTTGTTGGTTATATGAAAGAGAATGCGTTCCGGTTGTTTAAGTTCTTATTACTATCTCGTGATTGAGTGATTTGAAATTGTGCTAACTCGCGGGGAAGGAAGCGAGGCGAGGTAAGTCTTCGTGTGATGTGGCTAGACCACCCGGGGTGTATTTTCTTTCTAATAGGGGTTTAGGGGTTGAACTTGCCGAGACGTTGTCTCGGTGGTTATTGAATAACCATTTCGGGTCCCACGGTGGACGGAGCGGCCGGATAGCTTTGGTTGGCCTTGAAGAGTGGGAGAAGTGAAGTCATAAGAATTGGAGATCGTGTCCGACTTGTAGGTCGTAGGGCAATTCCTTTTTAAGGGCCGATCTTTTGTAGACTTTTGGTGTAGGCCTCTATTTGTAATTTCCGTTGAATTATGGAAGTGTTATGTTGTGGTTTTGCTTCCCGCTTTTCTATCCCGTATTTTGTTGTCAGGGGATTTGTTTCGCTTCCGCATGCGTAAATGAATGAATGGGTCGGCGACGTGTCCTGGGATGTCGCATATTTGATCGACCGCTGTGGGATGTGCGCGCGCCCGGGGTTCGGGGCGTGACATCCCCGTTTAAGTGGTATCAGAGCATGGTCTGTGTATGGAGTGATAAGGTGCGATGCGATGAGTCATGGGATAGTTAGTAGGAAAGGCTTTTAATATGCTGATGCATGTGAGTGATAGCTGATTGGTAGCTTGTTTGTGGGGTCACTCAAATTCTAACTTGATGTTGGAATCGGAAAACAGGTGTCTATAAAGAGCCTGTAGGATGGGTGACCAGGAGTGGAGGACTCCTTGGAGGAGGTCGATAGGACCTATACCTCGGTAGGATGCTGACGAGAGTCGGTACCCGAGGTAGAGCGCAGGCTTAGTCCAGCGCGTGTGTGAGAGTACCGCCATAGGCTGGTACTGAGAGTGTAGTAGTACCGAATGATCCTAGGTTTGTCAGGATTGTTCAGGTGCTAGTGTTCCTCGGAAGCTTGTTGGGTCAGTAAGTTCAGGACCGAGCCGCCGCTGTTGCCATTGTTTCTACCGCCGCCAGTGTTGTGACCGTTATTGTTGCTACGCCTGTTGAGGCCCAATCTGGAGTTGTGATCGAGGATCAAGCCACCGTATCTGAGTTAAAGTTCAGTTTAGACAGAGGCGGATATCGATTGGGGAGAAAGGCCGATGCCAGAAGAAAGGTGCCCTGTTTCACCCAACCGGAGAAGTAGAATTGGAAAGTCAGTGCTCAACTCAATCGATGTGTGTCGTGTCTGTAAGAAAAGACAGGGATCTGTTCCGTGCTGTAAGAGAGACAGGACTTGTTACAAGGGTCGCCAGTACAGTTGTTTGATTAAAGATTGTCCGTATAGACAGATGGAATCACAGCTGTTTCTGTCATCGCCATTGATAAGACAGGACAGAAGAAGCATGCTTCGGGACATTTAGTGGGGTACTTGGAATGGACCTCAGTGCAAGGATGGGTGTATGATGTTCCTTGATAGGAGATAGAGAACTCACTGATTGTATGTCAAGTTGAGAAAAGAAATATGAGTTAGTCCGGTGACCAAGCTTAGTGGGAGCATGATTTGAATATGGCCAGTATAGTCATCATGTTGAGAGCTGTCTGTGAAAGTTCAGGAGAGCGTAAGCACTGTTACTGCAGAGAGTACGCCACTAGGATGGCTAGAGGAGCATGAAGGGATCGACCATGCATCAATCAGAAGAAGAATGTTTATGAGATGTTTTATGCAGAGTAATGCAGCAGAATTTTCAGTGAAGGTTGTAGAGTTTTCGTTGTGGTAATAAAGTAATGGGAAGATGAGTCTCTGACTATAGTTGTACCTGATGGATTTGCTTATGCATGCCTTGGAAGTCATTTATGAAAAGGTTTGGTTCGAGGAGCTTTCTGCTGTTGTGAATCGTGGCAGTGATATAATTCGGTTTGTTCGGTTAGCGTATAAAAGTTTTGAATTACCGAAAGTTGAAGAGGAACTTCAACCCTTGTTATTCGCCACTGAAGATGACTTGGTTCAGGTTGTTGGTTATCGAATCTACATGGCAGCTATAATGGATGCGTCAGTTGAGGAGCTGAATATGGAAAAAAATAATCGTGGTACAAGAGTTTTCTAAGGTATTTTCTAGAGAATTGTCAAGTTTACAGTCAGAAAGAGAAATGGAGTTCGTGATTAAATTAGCACCCGGAACAGAGCCAGCCTCTAAGGCTCCTTACCGGATGGTGTTACCTGAGTTAAAAGAACTGAAGGTGCAGACGCAGGAACTGTTGAATTGGGGATTCATACGTTCCAGTGTATCACCTTGGGGAGCACCTGTTCTATTCGTAAAAAAGAAATTGGTTCGTTGATTTTGTACATTGATGTTCCTCAAAGTCGACGGGAGGTCAGGGTATCATCAGTTGAGGATCAGGAAAAAAGACATACCGAAGTTAGCATCTCGCACTCGATATGGCAGTTATGAGTTCACTGTAATACCAAGTGGTTTGATGGACACTTTAGCTGTTTGTTGTGTCTAATGAGCAGGATGTTTTAGGGAACTTGATTTAGTTGTGATCGTACCCATTGAAGTTAACCGGGTGTGTTCAAAAAAATGCTGAGGAGCACGAGAGACATTGGAAGATGATACTTTAGACCTTGAGGACTCTTCAATTTTATGCTAAGTTTAGCAAGTGTGAGTTTTGGATGACTCGTGTTGCGCTCATAGGTCACGTGATTTCAAGCGAAGAAATCTCCGTAGACCCCATCCAAGATTAAAGCAGTGAACAGTTAGCCGAGGTTGACTACAGTGACAGAGATTAGAAGTTTTTGGGGATTAGCAGGATATTACAGAAGTTTTAAGAAGGGTTTTCAGCGTCAGCGTTGCAGTTGATTCTACTACTAAGGAAGTAAGGAAAGTTCGTGTGGTCAGATAAGTGCGAGTGTATCTTTCAAGGGCCTAAAAAGAGGCTGACTACCGCACTTATGCTTACTATTCCATCTGGTCCTGAAAGTGATGAGATCTGCAGTGATGCGTCGTTTAAAGGATTTGGTTGCTTGTTGATGCAGCATGATAGGATTATTGAATATGCGTCCCGTCAGTTGAGATCTTGTGAGTTGAATTACCTAGCGCACGTTATAGAACTTGCAGTAGTTATGTTCGTTTTGGAGATTTAAAGGCGCTATCAGCACAGAGGAATATTTCATATCGTCAATGACCATCAAAGTCTCAGGTACGTATTTTCTCAAGAGAAGTTGAATATGAGATAGTGTCGCTTGATGGAACTCCTTAGGGATTATGATTATGATTCTTCGTATCACTCTGGAAAGGTGAGCAAAGTTACAGATACACTGAGTTGAGAGTCCTTAGTTGCACAGTTGGTACTCAAGGATTAGATCTTATTTGAGAAAGTTTGAAATTCAGTTTTCAAATCTATAGTAGGCCACCTTTTGAATCTTATTACTACCCTCAGAATTGAACCGAGAGAGCAGATCAGAATCAAATCACTTCAGTGGACAGATTCAGAAATTCAGAAGATTCTATAAGAGAATGCAGATGAGAGAGCGGTTGATTTTCAGATTTCTGAAGACAGAACGCTAAGGTTCTGAGGATGATTATGTGTAATTGATGAAGTAGAGATTAAAGAAGATATCTTATGGGAAGCTAATCATAGCAATTTCAATGTTATCCAGACAGTACAAATAGATCTTGTGTTGAGTGTGTGACATTCTGATTTTCAGACTCTGATTTCGATTGGTTAAATTGGGCATTTCATCGACACGATTAAAGTGTTTTTCTCTAAGTTGGCCACTTACGAGATAACTAGACTAGTTGGGTAAGTTATTAAGGACTTTAAGGCAAATGGACTTGAGAATTCGACCAGGAATCGACTTCCCGACCGTGCTCATCTTTAGAGATCATTACGGCACAGTTAAAAATCGAATTAAGATCAGAGATAGGTCAATTTGACTGAGATGAATGACCGATCGTGGGTGACTCCACTAAATTGGAAAACTCTCGTCGAATGATACTAATTTGATTTTACTGTCGTTTTGGTACCTTGTGTCCGTATTTGAATCATCGAGATTTTCACGACCCTCGAGAGTCGCCAATGTGTCAAGTGGGTTCATCGTGGCTCGAAGAAAATCGACCACAGGTCATTTGTCCTAAAAAGCTCCGAAAACTACCTAATAGCCTATGTCACACTAAAAGCATGTCAGAGTGAAATTAACCGCCAATCTAAATTCGATTTCAGAAATTGGAGATTCTGTCTTGTCACAAAGTGGGTATACCGAAGTGTGTGTATATCATATAAATCATCTGCATGGAGTGCCGGGGGTGAATTGTATTTCAAATCTAGATCAGATGTTCCGAGTTGGCAGGGCTTTCAGATGGTTCTTTCTTAATCGGTGCATAGCGAGAGAGTGTAGAATTTCAATTCTTTGAGATGAAGTCGGGGAAAGAAAGATCACGAGCCGGGGTCGAAACGATGAGTCAATGATTGCAGTTGCCGAGATCAGTGTCGGAGTTATATCAGATCGTGACCAGAGGTTCCCAGTTTCAGTAGATCGGTTAGGTAGTTTCTTTTTAATCCGTGCAGAGCAAAGCGTACAGAATTTCAGTCGTTGAGATGAGATCAGAGATTAGAGATTAGAGAATCCCAGGTCCAGAGTTGGTTTAGAATCAGTGATTCAGTCGCGGTTATCAGAGACAGTTTAGAGATTGCTCAGAATCGCTAGTTTAGCTTCGCAGAGTTTATATCGAAGACATGTGGAATTTTAAGTGGGCAAGTGTTTAGTATTTTGTATCCGAAGTGGTTGGGCAAGATAACAGTGATATGGCAGTATTGGTGCAGAAGGAGCAATATGAGAAAGAGAAGATTATATGAGACGACTGTACCCCCACCTTTTTGCTTAAGAATTGGTAAAGGTTTAAATTTCGAGGACGAAATTTTTATAAGAGGGGAAGAGTTGTGACATCCCGAATTTCCGATTCTATTTTCAATAAATTGAGACGGGCATTTCGTTGGCACGCACATAGTTCTTTTCCTTGAGTCGGCCACTCATGTGAAAACTAGTCTATCGGGTGAAGCCGTTAAGAGTTTCTAATGCATCTGACTCGAGAATTTGACCAGGAAGCGACCTTTCGACCGAGCTAATCTGCAAGGGACATTACGGCACAATTAAAATCGATTAGAGATCGAAGATAGGTCGACTCGACAAAGGCATGTGATCGGTGTGGGTGATTCCACCGGATCGCACAATTCTTGTCGATCGACACTAGACCGACTTTTCTATCGATTGGGTACCCGTGTTCGTATTTGAAACCTTGAGATTACCTCGACAACCGTAAGTCGCCAATGTTTCAAAGATGTACATTGTGACTTGAGATGATCAACCACGGGTCAAATGCATGAAAATTTCTAAAGGCTACCCGGTAGGTTGGGCCGCGCTAGTATCGTGCCAAAGAGAAATTAACCGTGGAATTGGGATCGAATTTAGAAATTGGAAGTCTAGGTGCGTCACAAATCATTTTAGGATCATTGGCTTATCTTTGGAAGATTTTTCATGCAATCCGAGTTTTTCAGCAATTAAATCGGAGAATAGCTAATTTGGCCCGAGAAATTAATAGGTCCGCATTTGGTCTTGCTTTTGGGACTTAAGTTGGTTCTATGGACAAGTGAAGATGTGAATTGAAATGTGGTGACATTAGATTAATTTTATGGACTTCAATTTGGACTCAATTGGAAGTGGATTGATTATAATTGAAGAATTTGATGCACAAGAATTGGACCCCAGCGGAAAAGTAAATTGCAACCATTGGAAAATGTTGTGGGAGGTTTGGAGATAGTGGGGTATGACATGAGATGATGTCATGGTGGTTGAGGCCAAGGGTTGAGATCGTGACACGTGGACGGTGGAGATTTGCTCTTGGAAAGGTGGCCTATCACCATCATCTTCTTCCTTGAATCAAGGGAGCTTGTTGGATTTTGAAAAAAAAAGAGGAGAGAGAGAGAACCGAACGGAAGAAAAACCAGCAGCCCGACGCCGGCCTTCGTCCGCCTCCTTCGTCGCTCGCCGTTCGCCGCCGGTGCCGTCGTTGTCGCCGCCGTTCACGCACGTAGTCGCACGTCCGCTCGTCGTCGTCCGCCTCGCCTCTCCGCCACCGTCTTCACTTCCAAGCGGTTGTTCGGCTAGCTCGAGCTACGGTTCAGCCCCCTCCGGCCACCGTTCGGGTCTCGCCTTAGTCCGGTTCGACTCCTCCACTTTCCCCGACCCATCCTCGCCTCAACCCGAGCTTATCTTCTCTTTTTTCAGCCATGGACAGCAGCTGCAGAAATGGGTATGGCAGCCCCTTCGTGGCCCGTTTTGGCCACCTTCCCGAGCCCGGATGCTCGGCCCGCTTTGAGGAAAGTTGTTCTCCTCGGCGTCCCCGTCGTTTTGGTCCGCTCGGTTCGTTAATCCGGTGAGTTTAACTCACTAAACCTCGCTTAGAGGGTTAATTACGCTTTAGGTGTGCTTAGTTTATGTTAATTGTGATTAGGTGGTTAGTTTAATTTATTTAAGTGTGGATTATATTAATGTGTTTAATTAGCTTAAAGTGAGTTTAATTTAAGGCTAAATGAAGGTTTATATTAATAGAAACATTGATGTGACATAAAGGAATTTACTTTTGATTTATTTAAACATTTCGAAATTATTTAATAATTTAATAATATATCATTATTCGAAATTATTAAAATATGATTATTTAATTATTTTCGGAATAAATTTAATTATTTATTAAATTCCGAAAATTTTGTCGGGGACCCTAAATTCTCGAATTTCGTGCCGATCGCTGCTGTGTATTCGGATTTTGAAATTGATAGTCGGATATTATAAATTGAATGTGGATTGTGAAAAATATGAATATTATTATTTAATTAATTTTCGGAATAAATTTAATTATTTAATAATCCGAAAAATTAATTTGGGACTCTAAATTCTCAGAATTTCGTGCTGATCGCTGCTGTGCATTTAGAATTTGAATTTGATGATTGGATAATGCAAATTGACTGTTGATTGTGAAAAGGATGGATTTTATTTAGAAAATCTCAAGTGTCGAGTTCGGCATTGAAATTGGATTGTTAATGGTTAATATCGTAATTGAATTATGTGAGTGAAATGTAAAGTATCAAAGGATTGGTATCGAATTGTCGTGTGCTAGTTGAAAGGCTCGGGTCGCAGAGTGGCTAGGCCGATTTGGACCTTTGTTCTTCCGGAAATGCCGTCAAGAGAGTGACGTGGTGCCGATCGCGAGAGAGGCCGGGCCGATGGATCGATGCTCCTTCGGGAATGCCGTCGACGTAGAGACGAAGCCGTGCTCCAAGGGGGAGACGATGCTCCTTCGGGAATGCCGTCGACGTACTTCGACGAAGCCGCGCTCCATGGGGGGAGGCGATGCCGGCTATATGCCGTAGATAGCCGAATCATGCGAGTAGGCTATGCCCTTGTGTGGCAAAGTGAATAACAATTGGAATGCATGTTGAGTGTTGTTGATGTGTCGGATTATGGGACGGAATTATGTGGCATGGAATGGGACGTGTCATAATGATTTAGTCTTATAATCGGGACCCCGCGGTTGTTGGTTATATGAAAGAGAATGCGTTCCGGTTGTTTAAGTTCTTATTACTATACGTGATTGAGTGATTTGAAATTGTGCTAACTGCACGGGAAGGAACCGAGGCGAGGTAAGTCTTCTGTGTGATGTGGCTAGACCACCCGGGGTGTATTTTCTTTCTAATAGGGGTTTTAGGGGTTGAACTTGCTGAGACGTTGTCTCAGTGGTTATTGAATAACCATTTCAGGTCCCTGGTGGACGGAGCGGCCAGATAGCTTTGGTTGGCCTTGAAGAGTGGGAGAAGTGAAGTCATAAGAATTGGAGATCGTGTCCGACTTGTAGGTCGTAGGGCAATTCCTTTTTAAGGGCCGATCTTTTGTAGACTTTTGGCTGTAGGCCTCTATTTGTAATTCTGTTGAATTATGGAAGTGTTATGTTGTGGTTTTGCTTCCTGCTTTTCTATCCCGTATTTTGTTGTCAGGGGATTTGTTTCGCTTCCGCATGCGTAAATGAATGAATGGGTCGGCGACGTGTCCTGGGATGTCGCATATTTGATCGACCGCTGTGGGATGTGCGCGCGCCCGGGGTTCGGGGCGTGACAAAAATATAGGACTAAATTGGTAAAATTTGAAAATCTAAGATTAGGGAAAAGTATCAGATTAGTCCTAAACCTATTGTATTTATACCAATTTAGTCATAAATCTTCTAACCTAGAATCAGTTTAGTCATTCCGGCTAATTTTGGTCGGATATTGTTAACATGAATGCCGACCAGCTTATATGGTACTACCGACATTGACGTAAACAACTTTTGATAATATTAAGTATTTTTTTGAATTTTCTATTTATTTTTTTTTTCTTTCTCCTTTTTTTCCTTTCCCTTCCTCTAGCCAATTTTTAGACCTCAATGACGGGCCAAAGGCGAGGGTCAAGAGGTCGTACCTCACCCAACCCCTGGCGATTCAAGCCTTCGCAAGAAGCCACGCTAGGCTGGCGAGGCCTAAGGGCCCTTGCCTTTAACCAGCCATCATGGTCCAATGACCGGCTAGAGGAAGGGGAAGAAAATAAAGAAAGAAAAAATAAAAAAGTAAACGAAAAGGAAAATAAATCAATAAATATGAAATTTTATTAAAATATTATTAAAAGTTGTTCATGTTAACGGTTTCTATGCCACGTAGATTGGTCGACGTCCACATCAATAATGTCCAATCAAAATTAGCTAAAATGGCTAAATTGACTCGAGTTAAAAGATTTATGATTAAATTAGTATACCATTAAAATGTTTAAGACTAAATTGGTGCAAATGCAATAAATTTATGACTTTTCTAACCATTTTCCTGTTAGAATTCAATCGACATCAATATAATAAGTTTAGCATTGAATGGGTAATTTTTCTTTTCAAACTGTCCCGATTTGAGATGATAATTTCCTTTCTTTTAATTTCTTTTTCAAGGATTACTAAGCCTCTTAGTCGTTTTTCTTGAATCATTCCATAAAGAAGCCCCCGCTTCCGTATGGAAACTCCCTTTCAATGCCTCATTCAAGGTAAAGTTTGAATCGTGCTCTAATGATGACGTCAAAACAAAGACATTGATTGCACGGATGAAAGAATCCATTATAGGCTGCGCATCGACCCACTTGACGGCGTCCTTATTATCATTTCCGCAAATCCTAGGCAGCCCACATGCCAAAAATCCCGGGCATTGCTTTTCTTCTTGCGATGTAGACGTGATTCTCCAAGCAACAAATATAAAACATATTGCGATGTGGAAAGCTAGCCGGTTGACAGTGATCACCTCTTTTTATGTGATTTGCGATATATTTATCCCAACTACTCTTTATAATATCACATTATCGAAGCGAGACTTTTCCTTAACACTCCTAAATGTGCACCTTAACAAATTTACCTCTCATTTAAAAGTAACTTGCGTAAGGCATGCTCCCCATTAGTACAAATATCCTTTTGCACCAATATTATTCTAACTCGAGAATCTCCAACTTGGCCCACCGAGTTTGGTAGCTGACTGATGAGGATGGCATCTACACCTCAAACTCCACCTCAATTGCTTTGGCCTAACCTAGCTTAGCAAGAAGCAAGAGAGGCACTAGTCGCCACCTCAATTAAGGAGTCATATTCAACATTTTCTTTCTTGAAGATATTCACCAAACAATAATACACGTAGGGAGAAGGCTATCAATTAACTATTGACTTTAATGTCACCTACTAGGCCAATGCAATAAAAGCCCAATACCTTTAATCGTTAAATTCACCAAGACGGAACCTAAATCTAAACTCGTGTTGGACTCACATTTATTCAAAAAACTAGAGTAATTAGTTATTGGCCAATTAAGAAATATTAACTACTTCACATTATATTATATTCTCATTGTTGGATTTTTTTCGTCCGACACCCTCACAAGAGTTGTTTAACAAAATAGATAGGAGAGAGTAGAAAGAAACGCCTTTAGAGGATCATTACTAGTTCAATAATCGATCATGACAAAAGCTAACAACTATGAAGCTTAAACTAATTTTTTATATTAATTAAAGGAAAAGTCCTACTAAAATAAGGGAATCGAATATTCTATTAAGATATAGCAGACAAACCTGTAAAACTCATCCTTTATTTTTATGTTTTTTGGTGGAAAAAACTGATCCTTTATTCGAAAGCTAATCTGATAAAGATTCTAGATTTCCATTCTACGCCAAGGAATGAGGGGTCTCATTTTCGCTTGGTTTGCGTGTGGAATTCTGCTCAATGAATCACGAATGGATATGCACAGAAGAAGTCGGATAGATCGATGCCTGTGTGAAGGAGAACAAGGCAAACTCTGCCCATCGTTTTCGCTTTAAGATAGTTGGACCGATCCTCCGCGAAACTGACATTTTTTTGTCGTTGAAGAACATTGCGACAATCTTCAAGCCGCAATGTTGAATTGTTGATATGGTGGTCCTGTGTTTTCTAAGGCGACTATTTCACTCGTCTTGCGTGCACTTTAAGTTGTTTCATGGATCGAAATCTCATGTACTTGATCTGTAAGGACTCCGACAGATATGAATCTCCTGTTAGATTACGATGCAACGCTGCTCCATCGTCTTGTAGCTGAGAAATCACTGGGCAGAGGCTTATGAAAGTGAATGCAAGATACTGAAGAAGAAGAAGCAGATGGGCTAGCTACTAGCGTGTATTTTACATGACAGATCATATGAAGACCTCACGCAAAATCAAGATCTAGAGATATAAATGCCTTATTTCACGCGTTTTGACTTGTCTATCAGTTATACGATAGACACCAAGTCTTGGCGTGCTACGGCTCATTACGCAACACCAACAGAGGGCGGACGTTTGAGTTATTGCAAATGTCTCGACACATACTAAGTGATACAGCGGACCGCTATTAAGGCGGCCGCTATTTTAGCCCGTTAATTCAATGATCATGTCCAAGAAACCCCAAAAACTTAGCTGTTTTCAAAAAGTGCAGTGAGTAAGCTATGGGGTTTCCTCACGTGTTGTTGCCATAAAAACATCGCTGTAAAGCAAGAGAAAGGAGGCTGGTCGCTGTGGAGATCCAAGGTCATTGTGAATAAAGCAGAAAACTCGAAAAAGAACATGGCTCGAGCAAAACAAATTAAATGAATTGAATTACGAGGGAGGCTACCTGTTTTTTTTCCCCCTAATAACTAATATTGATTGGATGACTCCATTTATTGTATTGAGATTGTAATACTTGCATAATCACCTATTAATGTTTCGAAGATATGTTATAATAAAATCCTAAGGAAGTGAATTGTGCTAATTATATATCCATTGCTTTGGTAGGTATGCAACTGAGCTGATTAAATTTAAAAGAAGGAGGCCATCAATGACCGACTATACTCTCGAGCATCTTAGAGAGTTTGATTAATTTAATCATATTTTTTCGGATATTTAAATATTAAACGACGCATTCATCTAATAGTTGAAATTCTTAAAACAATTGGTGGTTGTCCAACAAAATTTTACATGATTTCAGAGAATGGGATCTTGAATTTAAATCTTTCTAAAGTCTCTCTTTTTTTTTAGGTAAAGATTTCTAAAGTCTCTTTCTTCCTCCCAAAATCTAATAATCGGAAATTAATACGTTTAGGTGTAGATTATTTCATGGATGATGCTGATAAGAAAGTCGAACTCAAAAGTTTAAGTTAATAAATGGAGAAAGACCACATCTATAAAAAGCCATGGTCAAGTGATGTGGGATTTTTCAACATTCCCTCTCATTTGCAAGCCATATTAGAATGGTTAAGCTGTTAAAATTGTTGTATGAAGGATTGATTCAATACTGAAATATTCTAAACACTCCCCCTTATATGTAGGCTAGATTGTGGTTTAAAATTATCACGTGAAAATAAAGAGCGTGTAAACCCATAGTTAAGGGGTGTGAGATTTTTTCAACGGAAGCGGTAATCACTGCGTAGAAAAAGGTTATGGAACGCGTGTTCCTTCTGACTATCGTGTAACCAGCATGGATTTGGATTTTACTTCGTTCTCAAAAGCCATTAAGGAGTCTGCCTCGAAGGGTTGGCCGCGTTTGGCGCATTTTGATTATAGCCATTTGTGGTTTTCCATGAACGTGGCTCGTACAAGGGCAAGTCATGGACGCGTGTTAGGTGTAGAAAAATGACATGTCAATTTTCCAGACAGTGATTGCTGCCCGCCTCACCTTTTTTTTTTCCCCTCCTGTAGTGGCTCTGTACCTACATCGTATCTACATTGAAATTGACTGTAATTAATGAAACTAGGCGAAACGAATGTAACTATTATCCTAATTATACGAATCTGTGTTGATAAGGATAGTCTAGCTAACCCTTCAGTTCAACTGGACCGGTGAGCTAATTCGACTTTCCACGTCGATGAACGCGCTAAAACTTGGAAGCAGTTGAGTTCATAAAAGTATGCCGATCTAAAAGGCTTGGAAAATTGCACTTGCCGCATGATATCTCAGGAAAAAATAGCGAGACGCAGATGTTCCTAATTCCATGTTTTTGTTCACCTCATTTGACTTGCAAAGGCGCGTACTTAACAAAAATAAATAAATTACTTAACTAGAAACCAGAAAACGAAGACCTTGACTATCTACACCGTAGATGAACAGTATAGCTTATTTGCAAGATTACCCCTCCACGTCGCCAAACTGATCGAGTGCTTCTGTTTGTCGCATTGCTTGATTAAGAAGGTAGCTAGGATGGTAATAAATGATATAGTCATTAACATCAATCAAAAGTCAAGTTGATTGACTTCTATACCAAGCTACTGGCCGCGTAGAGCGTGAAGAGGGAAAATATGGCCCGACAATATACGAGGACAGAGCGAGGTTTTAAGTGATGATAGGGTATTGTTGTCAAGAAACGTTAGTTAGAAATAATTAGTTGTCTCAGAAAATCGTCAACCGCATTAAAGCCAGGGCTAATCAACAGGTAACGATTGTGAAAGCAGCTCTCTTCTCATTAGGAATCCAGAAAAGGAAAAACAAAAGACATCAAAACCATATTGCTGATGGTTTTCCACGACTCGAGAACCTAATATAAATTGCAGAATTTTCCTGGATGTCCATAGCGAGCCGTTAAGATGTCCTGTCCAATGTTGACAATTTATCCGCGTCCCCAACTTCTACCTTCCCCGGCCAGTCCAGCCTTTCTCGAGCCTTATAAATAACTCCCATGCGCATTGCGCAGCTTAGTCTCCAAGCAATCGAGCCGCACCCACCGTCTCATTTCCAAGTTAATCCCCATGAGGGCGTCAAAAACTCTATGCTTAGGGTGTCTACTCTTCCTCATCGGCATTCTCCAGTGTAAAGCTTCGGCCCAGTACACTTTCGTGGTAAGTTCGAATGAGTGCTCTACCGACATTTTCACATTGTCATATGCATGCAAACAATGGTTGGACCGCGTTGCTCAAGTGTGTGCGATATTACAGGTCGAAGAAACACCATACAAGAGATTATGCAGCACGAAGAACATTCTCACTGTGAATGGGCAATTTCCTGGGCCGACTCTATACGTGCACAAAGGCGATACCATCATTGTTGATGTCTATAACAAGGCTAAATACAACATTACCATTCATTGGTATAAATAGTATTTCTCAGTTTTTACATTATGAAGCGTTGTCTTGAATATAATTCTACAATTAGCATATGAGTATATTAGTCGTGGTTGTTAGATAAAAGTGACACTTTTATATGTGAAAGTAATTTATGAGTCTTCCTTGTCATCGGGACAATCCCCCAATTTAGAGTATAGAGGCACTCACAAGTCATCAGGCATAGCCCACCTCTTTTCAAACCATATGAAGAGCATGTCCTTTTTAGTAGATTTCTCTGTACTTTACTAGCTTTTTTCAACTACTTTTTGTTACCTTGTTCTAATAGATATGGTTCTTGAGAACAAAATCTCAGCGTCATCCCATGGCAGCTTAAAAATTTGTCCTAATTGAATGGTGGATGATTTTACTATAGGCACGGTGTGAGACAACCAAGATATCCATGGTCCGATGGACCAGAGTATATAACCCAATGCCCAATACAGCCAGGAGCTAAGTTTAGTCAGAAGGTGATATTCTCCACAGAAGAAGGGACCTTATGGTGGCATGCTCATAGTGACTGGTCAAGAGTCACTGTGCATGGAGCCATCGTTATTTACCCAAAAAAAGATTCAAGCTATCCTTTTCCGAAACCTGATGCTGAAGTACCTATTATATTAGGTAATTCACAAATTTGGTTGAGTAATTAACATGTGCTTGTTGGCTAATACATTTTCATAAAAAATATAGTGCAATCAAACATAATTGATCTTTGATCATTCAAAATTTTCAGACAAAACGATATATGTGCAGGAGAATGGTGGAAGAAACCAATAATGGAGGTCTATAATGAAATGCTCAGAACCGGAGGAGATCCAAATGTTTCAGATGCTTATACTATCAATGGTCAACCTGGAGATCTTTACCCATGCTCAATGCAAGGTCCTTCTTCTTCTTCTTTTTCTCATTGTTCTTCCACTCCTTACATGGTTTTTGACAAATCATCAAGTAAAGGCAATAAGGTTGCCTAGAGTGATAGAAATTAATGGTTAAATTTAACTACACCTATTGTTTTTATTTTCACATATAATTGTTAATATACTTGCTTGCCTTGTAAGAGATTCCCATAGTCTTTAATGCATGCGTACACCGACATGTAAGGATTTGACCCTGCATCTTTTTGCTTTCGGAAGCCATATAACATTCCAGGAGCTATTGCCGTCCTCTTATTATCATTTTCTGTTGTTTAATATGAAAAATGTCGGTCGCATTTCTGATGCAGACCCAACTCCCACCGAAGGCTGTTGAACAATAAATTATAATAATTGTGCCATAAATTCAATCATTGTTGGTTTACCATGCTCAGATGGATTGTTCCCCAAATGGAATATTCTAACGGTGGGACTTTGTGCTTAAACTATTTTTGGCTTAGACATTAAGTATGGTATCTCCTCTACAGTTTTTCTTCCGTGTGTTTGTAATTAGGTAAGGTCTAATTTTGTTTCAGATACTTTCAAACTAAGGGTTGAGCAAGGCATGACATATTTGCTGCGAATAATCAACGTGGCCATGCAAGACCTCCTCTTCTTCTCCATTGCCAATCACAGCCTCACCGTCGTCGCAACGGACGCGAGCTACACTAAGCCCCTAACGAGAGATATCATCACAATATCTCCCGGTCAAACCATCGACGTCCTCCTTAAAGCCAACCAAAACCCCGACCACTACTACATGGTTGCTAGGGTATACTCTAGCGCTCTCGGTGTGGTTTACGATAACACAACCACCACGGCCGTGGTGGAATACTCTGGAAAGTACACTCCAACCTCGCCACCTCCTTTGCCGCAACTTCCTTATTACAATGACACCTCCGCGTCGGTCAATTTCACTGGCAGCCTCCGAAGCTTAGCAAACGAGGAGCACCCCATCGATGTCCCCAAGAATATAACCAACCATTTCATCTTCACGATATCCGTTAACGCATTCCCGTGTCCAAACAATTCCTGCGCTGGCCCCAACGGGACCCGTCTCGCCGCAAGTGTGAACAACATAAGTTTCGTGAACCCCTCGATTGACATCCTCCAAGCTTATTATTACGGCATCAATGGCGTGTTCAAAACCCAGCTCCCCAGCTTCCCACCATACGTCTTCAATTTCACAGCCGATGACTTGCCGCTGAACCTGGAGACGCCAAAGCGCGGGACGGAGGTGAAGGTATTGAAGTATAACTCGACCGTGGAACTCGTTTTCCAAGGGACGAACTTGGAGGCCGGGACCGATCACCCAATGCATCTGCATGGATATAGCTTTTATGTCGTTGGTTGGGGACTTGGGAACTTCGACGTCAAGAAGGATCCTTTAAACTATAATCTAGTGGATCCACCTTTGCAGAACACCATTGCGGTGCCGAAGAACGGATGGGCTGCGATTAGATTTAGGGCGGACAATCCTGGTGAGTTTGAACTAATGTTTGACTTAGACGCTGTAATTGTGTTAATATCTATTGGTATTATCTTGGCACTATATTCTTCTCCGTGTTTGTGTCTTTTAACCTGTGCTTAAATTTAATGTCATACAAAGTCATTTATACAGATATCTACTGCGTAGATAGAAAATTACTGATACTGGTTGTGACAAAAATGGGCAGGAGTGTGGTTCATGCACTGTCACATAGAGCGGCACCTGACTTGGGGCATGGACACGGCGTTCATCGTGAGGAATGGAGTTCCCCTGAACACCCACTTGCTGTTGCCACCACCGGACATGCCGCCTTGTTGAATCCCCTTCACTTTCCGTCCATTTCGGGGGAGACCTGATGAATACACTTATCGTCGCCGGCGATTCACATTTGATTTTTTTGTGCTTCCATATAGTTTCGCTAATATGCCGTCACAATAACCTTCACGCGATGGTATCGATTTGGATGCCAATGCACCCCGAGGTAGAACTAGTCTTTTCTTGCAATAACATTTATTAGGATCCGGTCCCATCTCTCTGTCTCTTTCGATGTTATTACATGAAGTGTAAACCATCTGTACCAAAACTGTCTCAACCGTTAATAAAATGGGTCGTCTGGCAAGGCAATACTCGCATGACTCATATTCCAAGAAGGCTTGATCGACACGATTTAAAGATGATGCAATATTTTATTGCCTCTCGTGTTCCAACCTCGCGGCCACCTTGACCGATGCCCGATGGCCAGTTTGTGATGAAACCGAGCTTATTTCTTCCACCGCTGTTGCATTTTAAACCCACCCGCCGCACGAGTTTCCTCTCCTCAGCCAATAGGGGTCGGTCATGCGTGTGCTTATTTATTACCACGAAGTCTAACTATTGAAAATTACATACCTCATCTCCCTCTCTAAGTAAATTGCACCAAGGCTTACACTAAAGCGACTCTTCCGTTCTTCTTCTTGTAACTCATCAGAACAAAAATGCAAAAGTAAAAGCAGTTCTTATCTACAGGCATCATATTTTACTATTTCACCTTGATAAAAGAAAATTGGTTGGAAAATCTCAAAAGAGATGTGAAAAAACGGAATAGAGAATTGTGAAATTTCTGTATATTTGATGTGTATAGAAGAGGAGTATTAAGCCTATTCATAAACTATAATAGATGACTTTATGAGATAACATATCAATAGGAGATATGCAAGATCAAAGGGAAATATATGTACAATCCTAAGAAATATGGAAAATCAAGAGAAATATCCTAATTACCCCTAATATCATTCACCGGTTACTATAAATTGCAAATCGGAACCGGACGAGCCCCTATTAGAACTATTGGTTGTAGGCCAGTCCGGTCTGATTTCAAGTGATCTGGATATTTTTGATATTTTTACACTCTTAACAGCTACCGGTGTGAGCCTCAAAAGATGAAAGAAAGAAGACACAAGCATCATTTCTCTTCTAGTATTGAAATTTCAACGTGCCATCCAAATAAGTGGGCTGGGTGGTTTCGATATGGATTAGAGTTTCAAGATGGATGGACCTGAACGTGTATTTGGCCCCTTTGGCGTTTTTATTTCTTGCTCTCATCTGATTGTGGTCCATCGGAACTCCCACCAATCATGGCATGATCTTGCCCCCAACCATTTGGAAAATTCAACTTCTTTAAAGACAAGTTTGACGCTCACTTATTGCTAGTGGCCAATTCCAGTTGTAACTGGGGCATTAAATGCTGAAAGGTACGTGTGACTTTGTCTTCATCAGGCATTAATTGTTGAACGTTACAGGTGGTGTCGCCTTCATATCGTGATGCCGTGGTCGAGTTAAGATGTACACGTTTTCATCTCCATAACATCACGTTTTTTCTTCGGGCGGGCCAATCAAAAGAGACATGACAAAAGGGTTAGGATCGATAGGACGCGAGAGTCAACGATTCTACGTGGAATGGAGGAGAAGCTATCGGTCGATTGTACTCTGTAGGCTTGAAAGCCTGAAGAGATTTTTCCCTAGCTACGCGAGGATTTTAAGTGCGGTCTTACTTTGAAAATTCAACACAAACGCGTGAACATTGATCATATGTTGCGGCTGGCCAAGTACTTTGCTCCTTGCGTTTTTTCGAAGCAAGCAAAGACTGAAGTGTACATAATTAAGCATCGAATTTGTTATTTACAAAAGGAGCTTTAGAAGAAATTAATGCATGAGCAGGGGAGTCGAAATTGATGATGGCGAAGTTCACCTGAGAAGAGGGATTCGAGAAATTATCAGATAATCCATCAAAGCGTCAATTTGTTCGATGAAAAACCGATTTCAAGAAATTAATTTCAGATTTTCCAACATTTCAATGACGGAAGATTATTCGATTGATAGGAAAAGGTTTTTATGGACGAAAGCAACAAGTTTACACTGGAAAGAAGGAAAAGAAATTTCATGATTTCATGCTTTGCATCCAATTATAAATAATAGGTCCGTCCCTCTACATCTATTTCCAATCTCTCATTATTTTTTTTCTTTTTCAATTCTTATCCTGATAACTCTAATGTTTTTTCATTCATAAATTTTCGACCATCTCCCTTCGTGTTCATATTCTTCTACATTCCTAAAGAAAACCCGATCATGCATAATATTTCACAAATATGATTTCATAATTTCTTTCTTGATTTCTTTGTCATTCATGCAATTTTGATGGGCAAATAATAAAAAAGGAAGATGCTGATTCCAATTGTTAGCCATTTTTTACGATACATGCCATTTTTAGTAGTTTTTTTTTTTTTTTTTTGTGATCCAGGGAACCCCGCACTGCCGATAGCCGGAGATAAACCACTAGGGGCGACATGTGCTAGCCACCGGCCGGCAGCCAAAGATAAACCACTAAGGGCAACACGTGCTAGCCACCACACACGTGCCACCGGGTAAATCGCTAAATGGCTCAAAGCTAGCCTTCCTGCAACTTTGCAGGAGCTTCGAACACTAGACCTCCTCGATGGAAGTCTAGTACCTACCCAGCTGAGCCACCGGGACGGGTGGTGTTTTTAGTAGATTTTGCTCACTATCAAATATCATAAAACGAACTTTATCAATTTGCTTTCAGCGCAAACAAACGCCAGAAAATCGCTCCACATTCTCCCGAAATTGAATTCTCGGAAATCATCTTCCAAGCAGTAGCAAGTTCTTAGCGAAACTAACAAAATCCTAAGACTTCAATAAAAAAATCTGAATGGGAAGGCGGATACTCGAGATGATGTTGCATTCGGAATTATGTACTTGGATAGTTGGACGTATATGATCTTTCACTTCTATTAGATAATGGCAATGCTTTACCACGTGGCCAAATTGTTCAATCCCGAGCATTTCGTCAAGCGTATAGGTTGGGGCACGGCTAGGAAAAATAATTGCCAATGCTATCTAATTCAATGGACCCAATTTGGGGATGCCGAGACGCTTCCTGATCTTAGCGTGGCCAAGGTCGGGTTCGATCATTGTCCCCAAATAATGTTCCAATTATTTCATATCTTTCATTAACTCCAGAATCCGATTCCCTTTTTTGTGTTATAAATCATTAGAGGAAGCCCCCACGAGATTTGCGCGTACGCGAAGCGAGATAGTTATGTCAGAAAAAAAAATTAATGATAGTTACTAAAAAAAGTTAATAAAGTGACCATTTGCAATTTTTTCAATTCAATTCTAAACTTTTCAATTTTATTAATGGGTTAATACTCTTAAAAACCCCAAACTAGTACACACTGCGATAAATTTACCCCAAACTAATTTTTTGACAACCAAGAACCCTAAACTGGTACATCTTTGACAAATTTATCCTAAACTAATATACTTGTGACAAATTTACCATCACTTAGTTTCCGTTAAATTTTATTGTCAAATTATTAAATTAAATGACACGTGATAGTTGACTGGTATACCAATTTGAGATTTTACTCTCTATTTGTCACAGTTTAAAATTTTTATGATTTTTTTGTTGTATTAATCCAATTTAACATAGGGTATATTTATTATAAATATACTAGTTTGGGATTTTTAGTGGTCTAATAAATTAGTTTGGGGGTAAATTTGTCATACATATATCAATTTAGGGTTTTTTTTATAATAAGTCAAGGTAAATTTTTTACAGGTGTATCAGTTTGGAGTTTTTCATGGTCAAAAAAATAGTTTTGAGTAAATTTGTCACACGTATATCAATTTGGAGTTTTTCAGGATATTAACCCTTTATTAATTAAGTGCTAAATCTTTTTACATTTTTTCAATTGAGTTAATCCAACTAATTTTGGTTAGATATCACCGACATGAACACCGACCATCTTACATGCCACGGCCCATAGGTAATTTTTAATTATATATTCATATTCTTTTTCTTCTTCTTTTTTCTTTTTTTTCCTAATCGTAGGCCCGCAAGGTTGCCAGTCAACCCTCACCTAGTCTGAGAGAGGGGGTTACCACCCTTGCTAGCCATGGGTGAGGGCCTCCCCACCCTCATTGGTCACAAGCAAGGGGGTTAGCCCTTGCCCAAATCCAAATACAAGCTACAACCCTAGCCCTTTGGCCAATAAGGGCCGCGACACCCCCATAGCCAACTAGCAAAGGTTGCAACCCTTGCCTGGTTGTGGTCAAGGACCCACTGACCTTGCTTGTAGCTAACGAGGGCACGGAGGCCCTCACCTAGGCCAGGCAAGGGCATCACGGCCCTCACAAATCAAAAGGTGGGGATTGCGGTTGACGCCTGGATTTAGGCAAAGGCCGACACCCTCACCTATGGCGGGCAAGGGCGTGAAGGCCCTTGCTTATGGCCGGCAAGGACAGCAATGCCCTTGTTGACCTAGGGTTAGGGAAAAAAACAAGAGATGAAAGGAAAAGAAAAGGAAAAAAAAATATTTAAAAAATATATTAATTATTCACATCAGTGTTAGTTATGTCATGTAAAACGGCCGACGTTCACATCAACCTTTTTTGGACATAATTAGTCAGATTAATTTAATTGTTAAAATTGAAAGGTTTATGAGTAAACTGATAATCGTGTAATAGATAAAGGATTTTTTGGACAATTTTCTTAAATATAGTGCGTTAACGGCAGAGAGTTTGACTTGGAATGGTATTCCGAAATGACTTTATAGGGCGGAACCCATGCAAAAGGCTCTTGTCCATTAAGCCCGAGAAGACTTGAGGAGTTTTTGTGCTCTTGCATGAAGAGTCAAAGGTCGGGTCTCAAAGCGAATCACGCCACTGAAAATTGCGTACGCTTGTGGAACTATAGCACCGTTACCAAACCCCTTTGAGTTTTCCTCGTCTATTTTTTCTCAGACGTTTTCTTTTTCCGAGCCTTATTGTCTCTGATTAATCGCTATGAATGCATCAAAGCGTCAATTTGTTCAATGAAAAACAGATTTCGAGAAATTAACTTCAGATTTTCCAACCTTTCAACGACGGAAGATTATTCGATTGATAGGAAAAGGTTTTTATGGACCGAAAGCAACAAGTTTACACTGGAAAGAAGGAAAAGAAAATTCGTGATTTCATGCTTTGCATCCAATTATAAAGAATAGGTCCGTCCCTCTACATCTATTTCCAATCTCTCGTTATTTTTTTTTTCTTTTTCAATTCTTATCCTGATAACTCTAATGATTTTTCGTTCATAAATTTTCTACCATCTCCCTTCGTGTTCATATTCTTCTACATTCCTAAAGAAAACCCGGTCATGCATAATATTTCAGAAATATGATTTCATAATTTCTTTCTTGATCTCTGTCATTCATGCAATTTTGATGGGCAAATAATAAAAAAGGAAGATGCTGATTCCAATTGGCAGCCATTTTTTACGATACAAGCCCTTTTTAGTAGATTTTGCTCACTATCAAATATCATAAACGAACTTTATCAATTTGCTTTCAGCGCAAACAAACACCAGAAAATCGCTCCACATTCTCCCGAAATTGAATTCTCGGAATTCATCTTCCAAGCAGTAGCAAGTTCTTAGCGAAACTAACAAATCCTAAGACTTCAATAAAAAATCTGAATGGGAAGGCGGAAACTCGAGATGATGTTGCATTCGAAATTATGTACTTGGATGTATATGATCTTTCACTTCCATTAGATAATGGCAATGCTTCAACACGTGGCCAAATTATTCATTCCCGAGCATTTCGTCAAGCGTATAGGTTGGGACACGGCTAGGAAAAATAATTGCCAATGCTATCTAATTCAATGGACCCAATTTGGGGATGCCGAGACGCTTCCTGAAATTCGCCGACGTAGGGACGTTGCCAAGGTCGGGTTCGATCATTGTCCCCAAAATAATGTTTCAATTATTTCATATCTTTCATTAACTCCTGAATCCGATTCCCTTTTTCGTGTTACAAATCATTAGAGGGAGCCCCCACCAGATTTGCGGGTATGCAAAGCGAGATAGTTATGTCAGAAAAAAAATTAATGATAGTTACTAAAGAAAATAAATAAAGCGACCATCTGTAATTTTGTCAATTTAATTTTAAACTTTTCAATTTTGTTAATTAAGTATTAAATATTTTTATCTTTTGCCCATTGAGTACATCAAACTAATTTTAGTCAAAAATTACGGACATGAACATTGATCATCCTACATATCACAACCCCTAAATATTTTTAAATATATATTCATATATTTTTTTTTCCTTTTTCTTTTTTCTCTCTTTTTTTTTTCCTACTAATCCAAAGTTGGTGATGTTGCCGATCGACCCTCACCTAGTCTGAGAGAGGGTGTAGCCATCCTCGCTGGCCATGGGCAAGGACCTACCTACCCTCACCAATCACAAGCAAAGGTGTCAGTCCTCACCCAAATCCAAATACAAGCCACAACTCTCGCCCTTTGGCCAACAAGGGCTGCAACACCCCCCACAACCAACTGGTGAGGGTTGCCACCCTTGCCTAGTTGTGGTCAAGGACCCACCAACCTTGCTTCTAGCCAACAAGGGCATGGAGGCCCTCACCTAGGCAAGGCAAGGGCATCATAGACCTCACCGATCAAAGAGCAAGGATTGCAGTTGATGCCTGGATCTAGGCAAAGGCTAGCACCCTCACCTATGGCAGGCAACGGCATGAAGGCCCCTACCTATGGCCGGCAAGGGCAGCAATGCCCTTCCCGACCTAAGGTTAGGGAAAAAAAAAAAGAAATGAAAGGAAAGAAAAGGAACAAATTATTAAAAAAATATTTAAATTACTCACATCAATATTAGCCATGTCATGTAAAACAATTGACGTTCACATCAATAATTTTGAGCCAAAATTTGTTAGATAGACTCAATTGGCAAAACAATAAAAGATTTATGACTCAATTGTTAAAATTAAAAGATGTAAGAGTGAATTGGTAATCATGTAATAGATGAAGAGTTTTTTGGACAATTTTCTCAAATATAGTGTGTTAACGGCAGAGAGTCTGACTTGGAATGGTATTCCGAAATGACTTTATAGAGCGGATCCCATACAAAAGGCTCTTGTCCATTAAGCCCGAGAAGACTTGAGAAGTTTTTGTGCTCTTGCATGAAGAGTCAAAGGTCGGGTCTCAAAGCGAATCACGCCACTGAAAATTGCGTACGCTCGTGGAACTATAGCACCGTTACCAAACCCCTTTGAGTTTTCCTCGTCTATTTTTTCTCAGACGTTTTCTTTTTCCGAGCCTTATTGGCTCTGATTAATCGCTATGAATGCATGCAAAAACGACCCGTTCATGCGCATTAAATGAGACTTCAGCGGTGGATGGAAGGCATGGCCTCTAAGAATACTTTGAATTGGAAGCTTCTTTTGTGACTTGATCCCGAGATTTGATGCATCCAAATCCGACATTTAATCCTTTGTTCAAACCCTTTGTGGAATTGTTTCTGAATTTTGTTTATGAGCGCGACATCAAAGGTTATCTAAGTAAAAAATTTCGGCTTAACTAACCACATTAATTGTGATGCTGACAAGCATGGGGCACATCTCTATCTGGAAAAGAAAAAAAAAATCTTCAACTTATTGTATTAATACTAATTTAGTCATAAACCTTTCAAATGAATCAATTAGTCCTAAATATTTTCATATCTATACCGATTCAATCCATCCAGCAATTTAGGCTGGAAATGTACTCGTGTAATAATGTATCTTTGTCGTAAGAAATTCATGATCAAGAATAAAAAATTATGCGGTCATGTTATGTACATAGGTTGCGCATACGACATTAATCCAAAAAATATTAGTGATTTGATCACTTTCATACCTTGCGTGTGCATCATGGATACCCACAAAAACAGTTGGGTTTTATTTTGGTTTTCACAGCAACGGCAAGATACTGCTATATTCTCACATAGGTGCTAAAAAAACAAGAGGAATGCAGGTCTCTGGGCGAGTACTTGCAGTGTGCTGACCCTGGAGCCGACCTTATCTGACGCCCTAATGTCTTAGTTAATGCAAGGGAATAATCAAAACATAGTTAAATAACCTAGGTTTTAACATTATATGACACGTTTGATCAAAGCAAATACTATATGACATGTATCTAAAACTATATAATAAAACTAAATTACCATATAAATTGCACAAATCTTGACCTACCTTGATTAGGTTAACCTAGGTTATCAAAGCAAACCAAAGCAAGGCAAGGAGGTGTGGCCAAGACACATGGGGACTGGCGGCGAGGGAGTGTGACCGTTGAACGGAGACAATAAGCATAGCTGCAACGATAAAAAAAAAAAAAAAAAAAAAAAAAAAAAAAAAAAAAAAAAAAAAAAAAAAAAAAAAAAAAAAAACACACAATCTTATGATACGATATGCCTTATTGCTTCTAAATTTGATCAGAGGACACAATCTCATGACACCCGAGGATCATCGGCCATATCATAGAATCATTGGCTGGCCAAATTTTCATGGGGCCCTGGTCCATGTGGACTCAATCTTGGAACTTCAATTAAGTTCAAAGTCTCCCTAATTAAACCCATTCATCACTTTTATAATTGATGGGAGAATAGTAATAATTCGAAAAATATCGAATCAACGCAGCGGAATAAAATAATCTCCCTTCTTGTGTAAACATAATAGGAATCAATATAGTAGAGTAAAATAAATACCAAGCACGTGAACACAAAACGATTTTTACGTGAAAAACCTCCTCGATGTGAGGAGATAAAAAAATCACGAGACCGGAGTCCACCCGAAAATCTTCACTATCAACAAAATTGTTCTTCTCTAGCAAATACTAGAGGTACATAGCGGCAAACACCTCAAGAACATAATTCTTGACAATACACAAAAACTTCACAAGAGATAAAGGATAAATCTAACAAAAAACGCAGGTTTTGATCAATCCACAAAAAACCTGATGTAGGGAGCTTCAAACGAAAATCAAACCGTTCAGATTCGAGAAAATTGTGCCACGAACATGCTGACAAAATTTTAGCTCAATATGACCACGAATCGACCTTCGATGCCAGCTTGATGTAAATCATATATTGCCCAAAACCCCAGATTTTCTGCTTTCTCTTTTTCTCTTGTTATTGTTTCCTTTTTTGCGGCTACCTCTTTATATAGATAATAAGAAACCATATTTCCTCATATAACTTATCATATGGGCTCAAGCCCTTTTTGAGCTTGCAACTCATTGGGCTTCCTCCACATAGGAGTGAACATAGCTAACAAATCTCTCCCTCACAATAATGTGGAGGGATTCACCATCCCTGCTATTAATTGGCAATGTTCAAGCTTCTCTCTTGGTAAAGTCTTCGTCATCATGTCAGAGCCATTATGATCCGTATGAATTTTATCAAGTTCCAACAACTTTTCATCTAGAACATCCATTATCCAATAATATCTAACATCAATATGTTCAATCTAGAATGAAAAGATGAACTCTTACCAAGATGAATTGCAATTTGATTATCACAAAATAGCACATACCTCTTTTACTTGAACCCAAGTTCTTTTAAGAACTTCTTCATCTATAGCATCTCTTTACTAGCTTCAGTCGCTGCAATAAATTCAGTTTCAGTTGTAGAAAATGCAACACACTTATGCAATCTTGACTTCCATGACACAACTCCACCTGCAAAGGAAATCAAATAACTAGAAGTAGATTTACGAGTATCAATATCTCCTGCCAAGTCGGAATCTGTGTATCCAACTAACTCAAATTTCCCGGTTCCGAAACTGAGTTTCAAATTTGAAGTTCCCCGAAGATACCTCATAATCCACTTTACTGCATTCCAATGCTCTCTGCCTGGACTTGATAAATAGCGACTAACAATGCCAATTGCGTGCATCAAGTCTGAGCGTGTACATACCATCGCATACATTAAGCTTCCTACAGATGAGACATATGGAACACTTTCCATATCCTTCTTTTCTTTATCAGTCGTAAGACTTTGCTTCATATTTAACTTAAAGTGGGTAGCAACAGGAATACTAACCATTTTAGCCTTGTCCATATAAAATTTCAAAAGGATCTTCTCGATATATTTCTCTTGCGAAAAAAATAACTTCTTAGGATCTCTGTCTCGGGTAATTCTAATGCCAAGAATCTGCTTTGCCGAGCCCAAGTCTTTCATGGTAAAAGACTTGCTCAACTGTTTTTTTAATAACTCAATTCTTGAAGCATTTCTGCCAATAATCAGCATATCATCAACATAAGGCAAGAGAATAATAAAGTCATCATCAGAAAATTTTTGGACAAATGCACAGTCATCCAAGGAAGTCTTCTTATAGCCTTGTTCTGTCATAACTGACGCAAACTTTTTGTACCACTGCCTCGGTGCTTGTTTTAAGCCATAGAGATTTTTCTTCAATTTACACACATAATCATCTTTCCCTTTAACTTTAAAACCCTTAAGTTGTTCCATATATATCTCTTCCTCCAAGTCACCATGTAGGAAGGTCGTTTTAATATCTATTTGCTCAATTTCCAAATCTAGGCTAGCTGCCAAGCCTAATACCACACGGATAGAAGACATTTCATTACCGGAGAAAATATATCATCAAAATCAATACCCTTTCTTTAACCAAATCCCTTAACAACCAATCTAACTTTGTACCGTGGTTGTAAAGTATATTTATCTTGCTTCAACCTATATACCCACTTGTTCTTCAAAACTCTTTTACCTTTAGGTAACTTCACCAACTCAAAAGTATGATTATCATAAAGTGACTGCATCTCATCTCGCATAGCATCAAACCAATTACTTTTGTACTCATCTTCTATTGCTTCTGCATAACACTCTAGTTCACTTACATCAGTCAATAATACATACTCATCTTCAGAATACCTAGTGGAAGGTCGTCGGTCTCTAACGAATCTCCGGACTGGAACATCTAGTGGAATATCTAACTAAGCCTCTGGTTCAGGAATAGTATTATCTATTTCAATATGTTCAAGAACATGTGCGTTATTTGGAACATTGACTTCCTGCTACTCTTCATCAACCTATGTAGGAATATTTGTGAGAGGAACTAGATCTAAATCAATCAGATTATCACTAACCTGTGGTGCTGAAATCATCTCTGTTTTCTCAATATTCTCTATTGTTTGATCTTTCATAAACACAACATCTCTGCTTCTTACAATTTTCTTTTTAAGCGGATCATAAAATTTGTAGCCAAGCATATCCTGTCCATAACCAATAAATATGCATTATTGTGTTTTCTTATCAAGTTTAGACCTCTCATCTTTGGGAACATGCACAAATGCTTTCCACCCAAAGACACGCAAATAATCATAAGAAACTTCTTTGCATGTCCAAATTCTATTAGGAACATCAAACTCTAAAGGAATGCATGAAGTAAGATTTAATACATGCACAACTATACTTAAAGCCTCACCTCAAAAGGATTTAGGTAGTTTTGACTGTGAAAGTAAGCATCTTACCATTTCAACCAGTGTTTTGTTCATTCTCTCAGCTAAGTCATTTAATTGAGGCATCTTGGGAGATGTCTTTTGATGTCGAATACCTTGTTGTCTACAATATTCATCAAAAGGTCAAATATACTCTCCCTCGTTATCAGTTCTGATGCATTTCAATTTCTTTCCAGTCTGTCTCTCAACTAAAGCCTAAAATTGCTTAAAAACATCTAACACTTGATCTTTAGTTTTCAAGGTATAAATCCAAATTTTCCTTGAAAAATCATCTACGAAGGTAACAAAATAAATAGAGCCACCAAGTGATTTTGTTTTCATAGGACCGCAAACATCATAATGCACTAATTCCAGTATACCTAACTTTCTTGAAGGATGGGAGCTTTTAAATCCAACTCTATTATGTTTTATTGCTAAACAGTGAGCACACTTTTTTAGTGCCGAACTTTTCAATCCTAAAATGAGCTTCTTCTTGGCCAATATTGACAAACCCTTCCCAGTAACGTGATTGAGCATCTTATGTCATAATTCAATTGCATCTTCGCTGTCTACTGCATTAATTTTGTTTGTGGACAACTTTGCCTGCATAATGTACAACGAAAAATATTTTTCACCTCTAGCCCGAACAAAAGAACTTTTGATGAGTTTCCATTGACCATTACTAAATGTACTACAATACCCCTCATAATCCAACTTGCTTGTAGAAATCAAATTCAAGTGGATATCAGGTATATGTTTAACATTATTCAATACTAACTTTGTGTCATTGCTAGTTTCTAGGCACACATCACCGATGCCTACAGCTTGAGCTAGTCCATTGTTTCCCATTTTCACATATCCAAAGTCACCTGACCAGTATGATGTAAAGAAACCCTACCAGACGTAGCATGAACGGATGCACCACTATCAATTACCCAACTGATCTCATGAGACACAAAATTCACCACATCACCATCAAAAATAGTGAGAAAGTCTTCTTTAAGTGCAGCAACACAATTGTCATCACTGTCATTATCACTTTTCTTCTCTTTACCTTTCTCCTTTTGTTTCTCCCTTTTTAACTGGCGACAAAATCTCTGAATATGTTCCTTCTAATGATAATAATGGTACTCAACATTAGCAAATTTATTATACTTACCTCTGCTTTTATCTCGACTTTTATCTCTATTTCTCGGACATCAAGACTCACTTCTCCCCATTTTCTCGACAACCAAGGCATCAGAATGTGAAGAGGAAGATCCTTGTGTTTTCCTTCTCATCTCTTCATTCAAAATATTACTCTTGGCTAAATCCATGGTAATCATACCATCTAGGGCAAAATTAGACAAAGATGTTCGGAACGTCTCCCAAGAGTCCGGCAAAGTACCAAGCAACCATAGTACTTGTATCTCATTATCAAACTTGATTCCCATCACAGCTAATTGATTTATAATTCCTTGAAAAGAATTTAAATGATCAGTCAAATGAGTACCATCATGATATCTCAGAGCCATCATCTGTTTTATCAAAAATAACTTATTATTCCCAGTCTTTCGAGCATATAACTGTTCAAGCTTATCCCATAAACTGCGTGCATGTGTTTCCTCAATAATATGGTTCAAAAAATTATCATCTACCCACTGCCTGATATAACCACACACTTGATGATGAAATATAAACCATTCAACATCAATTTTACTCTTTGGTTTCTCCTCTGCAAATACGAATAAAAATCTTTCACATATAAAAGATCTTTCATTTTCCCTCTCCAAATATGATAATTCAAACCATTCAGTGTAACCATTCTACTCGTATTCATTTCCATTGTTTAACACAAGGCAGAAAAATCAAGCAATAACCCGATGCTCTAATACCACTCTGATGGAAAAATAATAATAATTCGAACAATATCGAATCAACGCAGCGGAATAAAATAACATAATAGGAATCGATATATTAGAGTAAAATAAATACCAAGCATGCAAACACAAGACGATTTTTACGTGGAAAACCTCCTCAATGTGAGGAGATAAAAAACCACAAGACCGGAGTCCACTCGAAAATCTTCACTATCAACAAAATTGTTCTTCTCTAGCAAATACCAGAGGTACATAGCAATAAACATATCAAGAACATAATTATTGACAATACACATAAACTTCACAAGAGATCAATGATAAATCTGACTAAAAACGCAGGTTTTGATCAATCCACAAAAAATCTAATGTGGGAAGCTTCAAACGAAAATCAAACCGTTCAGATTCGAGAAAATTACGCCACGAACATACTAACAAAATTCCAGCTCAATCGGACCACGAATCGACCTCCGATGCCGGCTTGATATAAATCAAATATTGCCCCAAACCCCAAATTTTCTGCTTTCTCTTTTTCTCTTGTTACTGTTTCTTTTTTTGCGGCTACCTCTTTATATAGATAGTGAGAAACCCTATTTCTTCATATAACTTATCATATGAGCTCAAGTCCTTTTTGGGCTTGCAACTCATTAGGCTTCCTCCACATAGGAGTAAACTCAGCTAATAATAATCAGACTAATTAAAACGCAATTTATGTTGATATATTATGAAGATGTTCCTAATAATTATAATACAAATGCAAATGCAAATTAATTTTCATGATATTTTTATTTAGGAGTCGGGATCGATCCCTAATTTTTTTAAAGTAATAAATGATTAAATATGATGGCTAAAATATAAGTGTCTGCGTCAGATATGCATCCCTCTTGTCGGTGTCCTCATAAAAGTATCCAGACGTTATCCCGAAGATATTATTTGTTCTCGGAGCGAGGTAGCCACTTCAACTGGGTCCAGCAAACTCATATACAAAATGAAAATCTCGTGGAGATAACGTCTCCTTCAATCTCCGTTGGAGGGAGTGACAAGTGACATGCATTAGGAGAGTGAATGAAAGATATCGGTCTCCTCCGTAAATTGGTCGTCGCACTCGAGCAACTTGGGAAGTGTGGGCACATGTCACGCGATATTTCCATCGAAATGATGCTAGAGAAGTAATGCGGGTCCCCATCCAACGCGAAAGAGGGAAGGGACGGGAACATGGGCACGTACCTTCAAAGCCCGGCTCCAACTCCAAAAGGCTCAGGCTTGAGGAGCTCCGTCATGTCCCTGAACCACGTCCGGGATTGGTTAGGCTTCACGGGGATCAGGAGTGGGCCCCTACCCTCCACAAGGAAGGGTTGTTGGCCGGGGAACCCAATAGAGCCCTATCCCATACTACTCCCCCTCACATGCCTGTAAATGGCTTGTGGGGGAGAGTCCTCCTGGGATGTCCAATTCAGGAGGGAACCTTTTAAGGACATGTTTAGGTCCTTGAGGATTTACCCATTTTCTCCCGAGAAGAAAGTAGTCGACCGCGGTCCCAAAGCGAATCACGCCTCTTCTGAGGCAATCCGGTCAAGTAACATCATTTTCCATTGCCGTTACCTTTGTTTCCTTCTTTCCCCCACTTTTTTTGGTAGTACGGAGTATTGAAATCTTTCGACCATCTTTCGACTTGATTGGTCCTCGCATATGCACTCGTACCGTACGGTTTACGCGTATAGGGTAACGCTCCGCCAGCCGTAACTAGGTAGGTTGGTGGCAGCTGTCAGCGTGGCCTCTGAGAGTTGAATGGGGACGTCGTGGTTTGGTTCAGACCGTCGCTTCTGAACCAAGCTTGACCGATCGACTAATCCATCGGATTTAACTTTGAATTTCCTTAAATGAACACGAGATAAAACATAAGAGAAGCCGACTTGTATGCGAGAGTGCTAGCCGAGGAAGTTGTCGGCTCGGCTTTACCGCATTATATTTTATGCCGACAGGCAGGGGAGCCCATTGTCTGTGTATAAATAAACACTTCTTTCGATCCGCTGAACTCGGGGGCAAGACCGAAGAACACATACTTTTTTTTTCCTCTCTGTTTATGGAAATGAGGTGCTTGGGAGTTCAGGTGCTTCAAATTCTAGGGCTTGTGCTAGTCCTTGGCACCCCTGATTGTGAAGCTGTTCTTCGCCATAAGTTCGTGGTAAGTGCTGGAGATCTGGCCCCTAAATTTGTTTGTCTGAACTACTTTGACTCTTATTTTATGGCTAATCTCAAGAGGGGACATCTGAACATGGGTTAGCACTTTTAATTAGGAACAAAATCATTTGAAATCATTTCTATATGTACCATTTGGCCCCTTACTTCAAAGTTTTCTTTGGATTTTGTACTTCATCTTTTACCTTGAAACTTGTTCGGAGCAATCAAATCCTTCTCTCGCCACCATCGAAAGTGGAATCCCAATAGTAAATGGGTCACACTGTCCTTCATGAGATCGTAAGTTCAAGTTATGTCGTGAACAAATCCCTAGTCAACTTGCGTCTTAAGCATTTGCTACCTCATGTGAAAAGACTTTCTAACTTCTAACATCAGCATATTAGGAGGCCGTGGTGACAGGCTCATACATCTAGAGAAGATAGCTATGTTAGTCTTCTATCCTACCCTTTTACTTAATAAAAAGTTCCTTCCATCACCTGTTACATTTTATATGTTCTATCAAATTGCAAACGTGACACTGTCGTTGCGGCAAAGATTGGCAAACTTTGCTTATGAGCCCCTGAGTGGTATGGCATCAACAATGGGAGTGGAAAAAACAGCAGAATAAAACCCCATAAGAAACAGAAATGATAGATCTAGCTACTTGAGAGGAGGTAGCAGCTTGTACAATAGAGACGAGGATGCCACATTGAGTAAGGCCAGGTAAGCGCACAAACATCTGTCCATGGCAATAGGCGTGCTCTCTCTGCCTGTAGTCTCGTCAATTGCTGTCGTCCACTGCCGTCCCCCATCATCGTATCCATCGTCCCCGCAGTGCCTCGGCCACTCATGTCGTGACTCCTCCATCCTTCTGGCCTCCCTCTATTTCTGTCTCTCCGTTCCCTCAAATCTGTCTTTCTCCCTCGACATGCGGTGTCTCTTTGACGTCTAATCGCAGCGGTTATGGCGAATGCGTGGCCGAGCAGCAGTGAAGCTTCTGTTAAGGCTGTAACAGGAGGAGAGAAAAATGAACATGGCACAGAAAGAGAGAGAGAGAGAGAGAGAGAGAGAGAGAGAGAGAGAGAGAGAGGATGCCTTTGTTGAAAATGACGTATGAGGAGAGAAAAAAAAGATCATTTACAGGGAAGGGAAAATCCTGAGTTGTGAAATTTTTCTGATGGGTATAATTTTTCTCGTGTCCGGACAATGGTTAGAGGTGGTCAAGTGGCAGTTCTCAAAATATCAATAGCATTTAAAGCCATGCCGACAACCGTCCGTCCACGTACTCTTCTACGTTGGTGTAATTTATCGGATGTGCTCTCTTTCTTCTTGTGCATGGTATATACTCTCGTTGCCAGATCAAGGAAACAAACTATACGAGGCTATGCAGCACCAAGAGCATACTAACCGTCAACGGCCAATTCCCTGGACCGACTTTATACGCACACAAAGGTGATACGGTCATCGTGGATGTGTATAACAAGGCCAATTATAACGTTACCATTCACTGGTATCTCCCCTCTCACTCTCAACTTCACTAGTCCCAAAAAGCAACAAGGAAATTTAGTTCTGAGTACATCTCTAATATGGGAGAGCAAAATGAAACGAAAATTACAGGCACGGTGTGAAACAACCAAGGAATCCTTGGCATGATGGTCCCGAATACATCACGCAGTGCCCAATCAAACCCGGAGGGAAATTCACGCAAAATGTAACATTCTCACTTGAGGAGGGGACGCTTTGGTGGCATGCTCACAGTGACTGGTCACGTGCCACCGTCCATGGTGCCATTATCATTTATCCAAAGAAAAGCACGAGCTATGCTTTTGCTAAGCCTCATACAGAAGTGCCAATTATATTAGGTTTGTAACTCAAAGTCGATTGCCTCTATTATTTGTATGATGGAATTTTTTTATCTTTTATTTTTTATGTGAACTTACGATAATCAAGTTTATGAACATGCAGGGGAATGGTGGAAACAAGATATAGTCGACATATATGATGAGTTTCTTCAATCTGGAGGAGATCCAAACATTTCAGATGCTTATCTTATTAATGGTCAACCGGGCGATTTGTATCCATGCTCAAAACAAGGTTAGCATATACTTAGACTCAATGTCCTTATTGCTCTTTTAGAATTCCAAACCAACTAGATGTCCAAGATTAGAATTTCTCTAATTATATTCTTAGCTACCTTACAATAAAATTTCTGTTTCCCTCGATAATTCCGGATGAAGAACGAACTCTTCTATAATCGTCTTTTCTACTAATATCATCATTTCATTGTCAAGTAGAAAGAACTTCAATAAATTATTTGCCCGATTTCAGATAAATCTCCACGTAGGCAAGATTTTGACTTATAATGTTGTTATTCCACCAATATACACATAAATGGGTCGTGTTTTTCTCCTATCAGTCTCTGATTGAAATAAATAAAAACACCCGTAAGTTAGGCGGCAGTGTCATAGCTAGGTTGACAGTGGCATCGTTGCAAGGTCGATAGTAATGGGGGCGAGCCCACCGGGGACACGCCGAAGGGGGTGCTAGGTGGCGGCAGCTGATTTGAGGGAGAAAGGAAGGAAGGAGAGGGGAATCAACGTTTCTAAAGTGCGTTTTCAATTGTGTGAGGGAAAGTCACGTTGGTGCAAATCGTTTTCCAAAACAGCCCATCTCATAAATGTGGGAAAGGAAAGCTCCTGCCAACTTCGAAGAGAACATGGCCCCCACCATGTTACCAAAATCCAAAACCTTTCCCAATTATCCGTGTGAATCGTTGCATTGCAATGACACCGGTAGGTCCCCGACGTTTCTATCAACGGTTAATGTCCCAGCCTGAGAAGTTTCAATCCCAGTTTGAATTATTGCATTGCCTAATAAGGTGAATAAACCCTTCTTACTGCCTTCCCTTTCACCGCTAGATACGTTCAAGCTGGTTGTGGAGTACGGCAAAAGCTACCTCCTCAGGGTCATCAACGCGGCGATGCAAGACATCCTCTTCTTCGCGATCGCAGGTCACCAGGTCACAGTGGTTGGCACCGATGCTTCCTACACGAAGCCCCTGAAGGTCGACTACATCACCATCTCCCCAGGCCAAACCATCGACCTTCTCTTGGAGGCCAACCAGCCCAAGGACCATTACTACATGGCTGCTAGGGTTTACTCAAGTGCAACCGGCGTTGAGTTTGACAACACGACCACCACGGCCCTAATCCAATACAAAGGTCGATACACACCGTCCTCGCCTCCTCCTTTACCTTACCTTCCATACTACAATGATACGGCTGCATCGGTCAACTTCACCGGCAGGCTCCGGAGCTTAGCTAGCGGGGAACACCCGGTCCCTATTACCGTCCCGCAAACCGTGACCCACAAGTTCCTGTTCACCGTCTCAGTGAACACGTTCCCTTGCGTGAACGACTCGTGTGCCGGGCCCAACGGGTCCCGCCTCGCTGCAAGCGTGAACAACATAAGCTTTGTGTCCCCGTCGATCGATATACTCCAAGCCTATTACTACCACATCAAGGGCGTGTTCGGCACCCGGTTCCCGAGTAAGCCCCCGCTCGAGTTTAACTATACTGCAGATTACCTCCCACTGGCCCTGGAGACGCCACGAAACGGGACGGAGGTCAAGGTGCTCGAGTACAATGCGACGGTGGAGATGGTCTTGCAGGGGACCAACGTGGTGGCCGGGACCGATCATCCCATGCACCTCCATGGGACCAGCTTTTACGTGGTGGGGTGGGGATTTGGCAATTTCGACAAAAAGAAGGACCCCAAAAAATATAATTTGGTGGACCCTCCATTGCAGAATACCATCGCGGTGCCCAAGAATGGATGGGCCGCGGTGAGATTCCAAGCCTTCAATCCAGGTACAACTATTGCAACGCTACACGACTTTTTCATAATGTTAACTCGATTCTTTAGTTAAGTTGAAGGAATAATAATATGGCTTTTTTTTGGGGGGGAAACATCTTTTTCAGGAGTTTGGTTCATGCATTGTCATCTCGAACGACACTTGTCGTGGGGCATGGAGATGGCATTTATCGTTAAGAATGGCCCGACCTCAGAGTCGCAGATGCTTCCACCTCCACCAGACATGCCACCGTGCTGATGTAATAGAACATATGGGTCGTTATTAGTCATTGGTTTGAAGCGTCCTTGTTGAGACATCAATCTTTTTTATTTCTTTTTTGTTAGTTTGCAGTATTTGAAAGTTTAAGGGGCATCTGAATCGGAATTCAGGTGCTGTCCTAATCAAGACACGCAATGCTTGATTTGTCCGGTCATAAGAGAAGTTGTAGAATTGTTTTTTTTTTTTTCCGTTTTCTGGCGGAAGAAATGTACTCTTCTCATTATCTGTACTTGTTGTAAGAAGTTGCTGATCAAGAATAAAACAACCCGTGATCATATTATATCCGCAGGCTACGTATACAACATTAGTCCAAACAACATTAACAGTATAGTAAATTTCCATACCTTTGTGTACATCATGGATACCCAAAAAAAAAAAATTTCTTTTTTAGTTTGGTATTCAAAGCAACGGCAAGATCCCAGTAATAATCTCCTAGGGATACTAATTTAGGTTGGAAAACCGTGCGTGTAAGGCTTAGGAAACTAAAAACATATTTTCTCCATGAATTTATGCATACATGGATTCTAATTAAATTGAATATCCAAGTTGGTATGCTCCTCAACTTTGATATATGGAGATTGTTAGGGATTGTATCTCGTAAACTTGTCAATCAAGACTCGTGAAATATGCTTTCAAGATGTAAGTTTCTAATTGACAAAGGCTGTTATCCTTAGTGCGTCGTCTTTTAGTTTCTATACCGACTCATAGACATTCTTGCTAGGTTTTAGATATATAATTCGTGTTCTACGACCGCTTGTTGATAATAACAGCCTCCAATCTATTTTCACTACGGATAAAGCAAACATGAAATTTGTTTCCAATCTCAAAGTTGTACCAAAGTGCGTCCTTGTAGACATGTTTATACTTTAAAATTGCCAAGAATATTGCGACAGAATGTTATAAAATCTCTTAATCTAAATCTCAATCTAATCATCCTCGTCCTACATTATCGTGATTTTCATTGATTACAAGTCAAAGGTTGATTCTCTCTTTTTACATGCTTGAAACTCCTCTCTTTTTTCCTACGTAATACATGTCCTCTCTTTTCTTCTAGTGTACATGGGCAAAAGTACCGCGAGTAACCTATGGCAAATTAAGATAAAGTGCGCAGAAAATGGAATCGAAGCTTCAAGAGGATTACATCCCAAGATCATTCTTCTTTTTGTGTGGATGTTCTCAGTTGTATTTCTTGAAGCAAAAGTCGCTATCAATTTTGGCAAACGAGAAGCGACTCTTTCCCATTACAAAATGGAAAAGTTGTGTCCATGTTTTATACGTATGCTCTTTCATTCTACCCCCAATTCATAGTCTGACCCCAATTACGCCAAGACGAGTCGATCGATGTACGTTCTTCACTTACATATAGGCTTCACAGGCTTCCTGGTTAGGCTTCGAGCAACTTGTTCGAATCCACAGCCCAAACATGTGTGTCCCAAAGGGCCAAAGCCAATCGACCAATGAATTTAAGAGCCTTGAATATATGGCGTTTCTTTCGAGCACTCAACGACTAAACCAAAAAATGACCAAACTTGAGGGTTTTTTCGTTCGGCTAATACGACAAGTTAGGGTTTATTTTTTCAGCTTCGCCCTTTTGTAAATTAAATTTGTTCGGAATTGCCACATCGATCATGATGTGGGGTTAGTTTTCGCCACACCAAGCTACGACATCAAAGAATACAAAATTAAACCCTAAATTTCAACAGCATGCACCAAAAAAAAAAAAACACACACACACACACACAAATACCCAGTTTAAGTAGGTATATTTAGGTGGGTGGGTGCGTGCATGTGTGTGTGTGTGTGTGTATAAATGGATACACGATCCATGTTTACCAGAGCTAAATATACATGAGTTTTTGCTTTGGAATAGGGAACCCATTCACCTAAATAAGTTAATTCTAAAAAAATAAATACTACTTTGAATACACTAAAAGTATTTATTTAGGTCATGTCCAGGTGTTTATAATCACTAATATACTGATTCTCTCGATTCTTCACTTCACAGCTTTATTTTTTATCCAACTTATTTGTGAAAAGATCTTAAATGTGACATGGCATTTATTTTACAACATGGTTATAATAAAGTATAGTGTTATAATGTATTAAGAAAGATCAGCTATAATGCTTTTTGTTACATATTACAAGGTTGCTGAAATAATTGTGTCGTGGTCTTAACTAGGTATAAACGGTAAAGAGAGGGCCGTGCCTTGGACGGGCCCCAAAAACTAGGTCCACAAAACTATTTTTTATGAAACTGGGCTTCGATTCTGGACTCTTGTCCTCCTGCTCATCGTATATCATTTTAGACTCTTGTTCTGATAATCTGCGAAAGAGCAACTTTATTAATCAGAGGAAAGTATGAGCATATGTGGTCAACGGGAGTGTTGCACTTACAAGAAAGAGTCATGTCATTTTGACATATATGGTGCGTGCTTTGATTTTATTTAACCCACCCAATCATCGGAAACAGTTGATTTCAGAAAAAAATTATCAAGAAAATCTCTTACTTATTGTACGAATCTTAATTAAATCCTAGACTTTTCAATTTAATCAAATTAGTTCTAAACTTATTAAGAATTTGTCAATATAGTCATTTTGACCAATTTAGACCAAAATTTGCTAATATGGATGTCAGCTTCCTATGCAACACAACCAACATTGATCTGGATAATCTTTGCATTATTTCAATTTTTCTTTTTAAATTTTAGAAAAATTATAAATAATATCCAAGTCGGTGTCAACTATACCACATAAAATTACCAGTATTCACATCAATGATTTCCAGTCAAAATTGGTTAGAAGAATTTCATTGACAAATTATCGAAAGAGTTGGGATTAAATTAGTTCAATTAAAAAAATTATAATTGAATTGACATCCGTTGATTTTACATTAAATATTCAAATTTTAGCAATATAAACACTTATTGTTGTAAGGCATACCACTTGCAACATCGAATTTCAGCCTAGAAATCTCAATCGTGTCCATGTAGCCAATGTAAAAGAAATTAAGTGTACGCATAACAATCATGTGGCCACGTGATTAATTCTCTCGGTTCCAGGTGTAAATTAATTCCTCACTGTTCTCAAAAATTCAAGTTAATCTCCTAAAACGGTCAAATCATACTATTCTTCTTTGATTGCGTGTATCTTTGTTTTAAAATAATAAATTGAAATTATTTCTTACCTGTGTTTTATTTTAATAATTAAAAGTATAATCTTGCATATGTGCCACATCTGCGTGTTAATTACTGACGAAAGGGCCTGAATGGACAATTCCTATGGATTAGTGGATTTGATTGGGAAAAACGAGTCAAACTGGGACTAATTCCTAAAGGACAAAAGGACACGATTTTCAAACTTCACCATGAAATTATGCAATGTCAGTAATTGTCGATATTGTACGACAGGAGAACTCAAACTCGAAAGCGTGACAAGTATTGAGAAATTCCATATAGAAGAGAAAAATGCGCAAATATTCTATGGAGTCCATCGCAAGATGTGTTTAGAAGGACGAACTTCATTTACGACGATCGTAATCATTGACATAATTATTTATATATAAATAAAGTTTTCTTAAGTTGCTCATGGGACTGCCACTATTCCATTAATAACAATTTAAAAAAAAAAAAAGCATATCGAATAATGTCCTACTCACAAAATATACTTCTAACAAATAAAAATCACCACCGGAGTAAAAAAATTCTCGTAGTTAAATACCTCCACTGATCAAAAAATTCAAAAGAAAACCCCACTTGTTATACTCGTCAATAAAGCCCCCGAAGCCGACTATGAGCTCAATGCGAATCCCCACTTGTTATACTCGTCAATAAAGCCCCCGAAGCCAACTATGAGCTCAATGCGAATCCCCACTTGTTATACTCGTCAATAAAGCCCCCGAAGCCGACTATGAGCTCAATGCGAATCGGCTCCAGTAGGACTTAAATTTTTTTTTTTTTGATGTATAGATCATATTGAATGCATGAAAATGTAGTCTGAAATGATAAAAGAAAGCTATGCATGACATGTCATGAAGTTGACACAGCTTCTGCCAACTTCTTATATTTTTACGTGGACTGGGTAGAAAATGAACGGCCCAGAGAGAACATATATTCAAACCGGCACGAGCTTAGGATAGTCAAAATTGGGCAGCCAAAATCTGGTCAATTTCGAGAGGCTGGACTGATAGTGCGACGATTTAACTCCAGGAGCACAGACCGTTCAAACTTCAAAGTACATCCTTTGACCAGGCTAATTTGTTAGATGATGACATGCGCTCGAACGAAAATGAGGCTCGTTTTTCCCCGGTGAAGAAAATGTGGTTTTGACGAACAGATGAAGATCGCCCATGCATGAGAACGTTAACGATGGATTTCCACCGTCGGAGTTCGGATTTTGAAGGAAAGGTGTAGACGCAGAATTAGGAGAACAAAATGCAAAAATATATGATTAATAAAGGGACGCAATTCCCGACCAATGGTTACATTAATTAATTGATTTTCTATGTTAAATAATTGGATTATATTTGTTAAACCATTAAGTGATCTTATTAAATTGGGTTTTGACATCTTTTAATAATGGGCCTAGTTGAATAATAAAGTGTAGGCAATTGTATTTAATTGAAACCCGTAATAGGAGAGGTCCAGTTGATATACTATTGATTAAGGTTTACTAGATCTCATCTCTAGCTTATAAAAAGGGTAGATTATGCCTAACTGTTGCTTAATCCCATAAAAAGCATTATACTGAAATAGGTAATAGAGAAGAAAATCTAGCATTTCAATAGATATTTGATTAAAGATCTATTTTTTTCTTTAAGTGAAGTAATAGCTCAAACATATACGATTTTGGTATTTCACGGTCATATATGGATATAATTATTCTTGATGAATTAGTTGTTTATGTGGATAATTTTCTACAATCTTTTGTACTTTATTTAGTTATATTGAAAATTTTGAGCAAAGTATCATCCTCATATGCTTCTCAGTGAGCTCCTCAGTCGACAAACGTAATATAAATGATAAAGGAATGGTCATGGTGTAACCATGACATCTCTCAAAATGTTTGGATCTTAAATAGTCCTTATTAGGGGTGATTAGTTCTAGAGTGAATAGATTCTAGCTTAGAAACCTAAAACCTACTCTGTTATATTCGGTTCTCTATTTTTGGACGCTGAAATCCTACTTTCTTTGCTTGGAACCAGTTCTGAAACCTACCATGTTTTTTCGGTTTAGTTCCAAGGTCTACTTAAGAACCTATTTTATTTTTTTCCTTTTTTTTATTTTTTACAGCAAAATCATATGAGACTATGAATAACAAAACAATTCAAAGTAAAAAAATGAACAACAAAAATCCCTATCTATTAAAAAAAAACAATCCATGAGATGAATAAGTAGTTACGTACAAATATGAATGACAAAAAGTTCAATCACGTAACATAAAACCTAAATTATAAAACTCTATTCCCCATTCATCCATAAAAATTTAGGGGAAGAGGAAAGACAGACCAAGAGTTTCAATAAGGATAAAGGACAAATGAGTGCTGAGATTAGAATTTAGGGAAAAAGATATTAATATTTTGGCTTTTTAGCTTATAAAACTAATTCTAAAACAGGGTGATCCCCTCCGATTTCTAAGTGGGTATTCACTCGAAATATGTTCCTGAACAAGTTCCAAAAATTTGAAATCAATTTCCAGATTTACTTTTTGGGTGATCCAGTCCAGTTCCCAGTTAGAACTGGTTTGGTTGCACACCTCTGCTCCTTCTTCCTTTATATCATGATACGTGCTCTTGACTTGCCTTATAGATTAGGTTATCCACGGAAAATAATTGTCCGATGTAGACATAAAATATATAAATCCTAGCGAATGTTAGGGGGAGTGGATCGCCATCCTTTTTACTACGCAAAGTAGCGCAAATTATATATATGTCCAGATGATCCTATGAAAAAAAAAAATATACATTGGGGAATTCAATTGTGGGATTTTTACAATAAGTGTGTTTGTGTTATAGAAAATGAATTGTTTGAAAAAAAAAATAGTAAGGCCAATGTGCCACGTAAAAGAGAGAAAATACTAAGAAAAATCATGTCATCATTTTCCGTTAATTTAACTAGACAAAGCTAACGAAAACACTCAATCAAACTAATTTAACCAATTTTAGGATTTGATAGCACTTTTTATGACTTAATTACAATTTCATACAAATCTTAGGACTTTTGGTACACTTATCCTAATGAGGAAAGACAATTCAAGAGGAGGGAAAAGTTTTCTACTTTCGTCTTTCACCATGTCATAACTTTTTTAAATAATTCATCAATGACAAGGACATAAGTTCAAATTTCTTTGTTGTCTACATCCAAGGAATGGAGAAATTGTTCAAAAAGCCCTAAACCTTTTACACATTTGTCAAGTGAGTTTTAGACTTTTTAATGTTTTGCCAATTGAGCCAATCTAGTCAATTTTGGGCGAAAATCACTAATGTGAACGCCGGCCTTCATACATAGCATGATCAATACTAATGTTGACAATTTTTAATAATGTTTTAATATTTTCTTGTAAAATTTTTAATTTATTTTTTTCCTTTTTTAATTTATTTTATTTTCTATTCTTTGTTTTTCATTTTACAACTTTGGCCAGCGAGAGTGCAGAGGCCCTCGCATGTGTCCTTGGCCGGGGAATCGTACACACCTGTTTGCCAAACAACGGGAGGGAAGAAAAACCTATCTTGCCAAGAGGTTCACGACAAAATTCCTAATTAGCGTCACTTAGCTTTGCATAGATTTCAGATCCACAATAGGAAAAAGCAACGCACTCATTCGGTACTAGTTAAATCTACGGATGCTAATGACGACATGAGCTTATCAGGGTTTTTCGAACTCGATCCTTGGATCTCTCTGCATCGAGCTATTGGACGTTTGTCCACTTATCACGGATGGGGGACGCATTGACGACGGTGCGCGACATATTATATTTAAATACATAAGTACGTTGAATTGAAAGAGGTCGAATAAATAAGAGAAATTTCTGCTCTTCGCAAGCGTTAATGTCTATCGATGGGCGCGTATGATGTCAGCGAATCGAATTTGTGGATGTGCTCGTGGATGGACAAATCATTCAAAAAAAAAAAGAGAGGAGAATAATAGGTGCCTCAAGTAATGCTTCTCCTTGTATAACTAGCGAACACCAACCGTCAGTCCGCACGAAAGAGCGCAGAGCACACGCACTGGCGATTACCATGTGGCGGATGATTTGAATGTTAGCTGAGAACCCCCGTCCACTGCGGATCGGAATCTTCGAAGCCGGCCCGGTTTGCCTATAAATAAGCCTACTCAATGCAGTGATCGAGGGTGTCTCGAAAAGAGGCAAAGTACAGAACCTCTTGTCGTTTTGGGGACATGGACGCGTTCCAAACCCAAGTGCTTCTTCGTCTTCTTGCACTTAACGCGGTGCTCCTTCCCTTGGCTCATGGCAGCATTCACTTCTACGACTTCGTTGTGAGTATATTACAGACAATCTGCATGCAATCTTTTCTTTTTTCTCCTTTTTTTTTTTTTTTTTGGGAAGGCGGGGGGTGGATGATTGTGCGCTCATGGCGAGAGGCCGATGGACCCATTTGGCAAGTTACGGGTGTGAGGTTTGACTCTTCACACGTATTCATATGTGAACAGATAGCTTGGCTCTCTCCGAACAGTTTTCCCAGTACGTGAATTTGTGAGCGGGCATTAGTTTCCACTATAAGTAGCAAAATAACAAGAACTAAAAGTGAATCACGTCATCAAACCCACGCTTCACTTTCAAGCTTCATTTCCTTGTGGATTGATCATCAGTTGGCTAACAGCTCTAAGAAAAGGAAACTAAATTAGACTTGCACCTTCTTTCTTTTTCCTTTCTCAATTTCATATCTGTGCTGAAGTTGCGCATAACCCGATGCCGGCGTGCGATGCAGCTGAAGGAACAAAATTTCACGAAGCTGTGCTTGACGAAGAGCGTGTTGACGGTGAACGGCAGCTTCCCAGGGCCGGAGATAAGGGTTCGTAAAGGAGACACGGTGTTCGTCAACGTTCACAACCACGGTTACTATGGCGTCACCCTCCATTGGTAAAACTGATAACCAATTCCTCTTTCCTCATCTCCTCAAGAAAGAAAGAGTACATTTAAAGTCATTCTCACGTTAGCTTTGAAGGCATTATTTACTAATCGTTAGTTTTACGCACTCTTTTCTCTTTAGGGAAAATCGATATTGTTCAATCGAGATGTTGGGGGGCCAAGAAAAGTTTAGTTTTGTCTAGTATAGCGTTGAAGCTTTGACATCTGAGTTCAGGGGCTGATGTGTTAGCAATTTTTTATTTTTTTACTGAAGTACTTGTTATCGAACGCCTTAAAGATAATGAAATCTCAAAATAAAAGTTTAAAAATCCAATGACGAGAATATCACGTGCTGATGCTGGAAATTCAAACGCTGTGCGTTATCCAATATTGGACTTCAGGTGAAATGAAATCAGAAAATGCCAACTTTTATTCCTTTAAATAAGTAGCAATATACCCCCGGGATATAAATACAATTTAGAAAAAAGAAAAGATTTGCAGTTCATGATGATCAAGGGAAAAATGGTTCCTGTTCTTTAAGTAATAGCTTTCGTCTTTTCTTTACTTGAAATCATTGCTAAGTATTTTAAATATGTATGATAAAAGAGATAAAATTGCACATTAATAACTTTCTAAAAACTACATAACTGCCGTCCATCTTTCTTTTCATCTTCCTATCTTCGTTTCCTTCATTTACTCTTGATATATTTTATATATCTCATTATAAATTTACATACTCAACATTTAGAAATCAGATCAGATCTCCTTTGAAATTAAATAATACTTTTTGCAAGTGTTCGCAATTTTGCGCATGGACAATGCTAGTCTTTATTTAAGAGAACCATAGAAAATCACAAACATAGTGGCGGTCCTAAAGAATGGCTGAAATTCATTAACTTATCGAGGAAAAGTTCCATTGCCATATAAATAGTCGATGTCATGTGCTATTCTTATATTTTTCAAACTCAAACTTAATTTAACTAAATCCTTGTCTTTTATGAAGGCACGGGATAAAGCAGCCTCGAAATCCATGGTCAGATGGCCCCGAGTACATTACGCAATGTCCAATTGCCCCAAGAACAAATTTCACTTACGAGGTCCAATTCACGAATGAAGAAGGAACCCTATGGTGGCATGCTCACAGTGACTGGACACGTGCCACCGTCCATGGTGCAATAGTCATTTTGCCGAGTGAAGGAACCACTTATCCATATCCGAAGCCCGATGACGAGGAAGTCCTTGTGTTTGGTATGTATTTTTTAATTTGGACCCCATTATGGACTCATGATAGTCATTTCAAAAGTTTGTCACTTCAGTTTCCTTTGTTTCATGAGGTTTGAAAAATATTTTTATAAAAAGGATCCCTCGTATAGTTTGAAATAATTAATCAACGAAAAATATTTTTTCATTTTCAACGACAATTCATATCTGAACATTTTCATAAATGATAAAAAAAAATCATTTATTTATTTTTATAATTGACACAAGCGATTGTTTTAAGAAAAATAATTTATCAATCATTTAATTTTGCAAAACAAACTGAGCCTTAAAGTGGGCTGTTTTTCTTTTTTTGTATGAATATAGTGGCATAGGAGGCCAGACATAAAGAGAATAAATCGGAAGAGTGAGCAGTCTAATGTTGACTGTCATGTATATGAGTACGCGTGCTTGTCTGAAAACAACAGCTGTGGAATAAGAAAACCCTTGAAGAAAAATCTGACAGACAAGAAGAAAAGTCCTAAGACTCCCGAACGTTCCTCTGAATGGTACACTTGATTTTCCCTTTTTGACTTGTTGAATCTTGCATCCATCTGTTCGGCAATTACCTTATGCATTACGAGTTACTCGATACGCTGTTTGCTCGTTCTTAATCGTTGAATCAAGGTATGCATTTGCAAGTGCATGATGATGTAATTTGTGGGCGGTTGCAGCTTGTTGGTACAAGGAGAGCATGAGGGAATTGCTGGAGCTAGCACTTGAAACTGGCTCGGACACGCCTCGATCCGATGCCTATACCATCAACGGCGAACCGGGAGATATGTGCCCATGTTCCATCGGTAAAAGATTGAATTAACCAAGTTACTAACGTAACTTTTAACAAGCTATTGTGCTGGTATCAACTTTTATGGCCAAAATCTTTGTCACACCGGTCGTGACTTCCACATGTAACTATGTCGCAGAAACGACACATCGCATGCTCGTCGATTATGGGAAGACATATCTGCTGCGTATGGTTAATGCAGTTCTCAATGCGGACCTCTTTGTCTCAATTGCCGGTCACAACCTTACGGTGGTCGGCATGGACGGGGCCTACCTCAAACCGATAGACACTGCCTATGTCATGATAACGCCCGGACAAACGATGGACGTTCTGGTCACCGCGAACCAGTCCCTCAGCTACTACTACATGGCCGCGCGGCAGTACTCTAGCGACAGGCTCGACGTCACCAATTACGATCACAGCAACGCGACGGCGATTTTGCAGTACCGAGGCAATTACAGCGCTCCTGAAAGGATCCCGTTCCCATCGACCCTCCCGTCCTACAAGGACAACGTCGCGGCCGTGGCATTCACGGACCGCCTCAGGAGCCTGGCGACCGAGGAACACCCCGTGAACGTGCCACAGAACGTGACGACGCGCATGTTCGTGCTAGCATCCATGGGCGTGCTGATTTGCCCAAATAGCTCATGCGGAGGAATTTACGGAGATAGATTGGCTTCAAGCCTGAACAATTTCAGTTGGGCCCACCCGTCGATTGATATACTACAAGCTTACTACAGGTAATTTTGATTTCCATTTGACGCCCGGTGTATATAGAATTCTAACAGAAGGATACACCAGTTAAGGACATGTTCATCTTGCAGGAACATTAGTGATATTTACAGCACGAATTTCCCGGACTTCCCTGGGATTCTATACAATTTCACCGGGGACGATTTGCCGCTGAATATTTCAGTGCCGACGAAAGGAACGGTCGTGAAGGTGTTCGATTTCAATGAGACGATTGAGATAGTGTTCCAAGGGACGAACATCATCGACGCAGCAGAGGCTCATCCTATGCACCTGCACGGCTACGCTTTTTATGTTGTAGGTACCGGCATCGGGGACTTCGACGTCGATACCGACCCTCAAGGATACAACTTAGTCGACCCTCCATATGTAAATACAGTCGCCGTGCCGAAGAGCGGATGGGCTGCTATCAGATTTGTAGCAGACAATCCAGGTAAAGATGCACTGATCACGTTTCAGAATATGCACATTTTCTTATCCATACGTGTACTAAAAACTTCATTGGACCATGCTTTGCATTACGCACTCACGATGCTTGCTTTAAATGCTATATTAATAGGTGTATGGTATATGCACTGTCATTTGGACCGGCACATGACGTGGGGCATGGACACGGTGTTCATAGTAAAGGACGGAGGCACGACCGCAACGAGTCTCCGCCCTCCTCCGGCTTATATGCCGCCGTGCGAGAACTCGACCAGCTCATCTCGATTATTTAATATCTTAGACAAAGAAGCACGCTCGATGATGATGAGATGAAGGAGATTTCATCCGATTCTGTGACTAAATCGATTTTTTTTTCCCCAAATAAGGTCACAAAAGTTATGTGACTGATTTTGAATAGATGTGACATAGCACCAAGAACTTCATTCGGTGCATTCTATTGTACTATAGATTAATCTTATCATCTATATATGTCCATCACAATACCGTCGGTTACTCAACTATCGATAATACATTATTAACAAGTTAGTACTTTTTTTGGTACTTTTCTCAATTATGTGGTCACCATTCTTGTGAATGAATATGAAGACAAGTTAGTTGGTTTAATTGATTATAAATGAAAGCAAAATACTAGAATTAAGAAACCCAAACAAATGGCACATAAGAAGGTATGGAGAGTCTGAAAACAACCTAGAACAGATTGAATTTTGCAAACTAGGAAATCCAGCTTCAATCTAGGTTTTGGCATGGCTTAATTAATTGGCTCGCCTAAGAGGTGCGCTGCGGGTTTGTACATGTACTCTGCAATTAATAAGATTGAAATTGGGCCTGCTTGGCAAATCCATCATAACCCATTATGACCCACTTGAACTGGACCAAAACTTCTCTAAGCCATTCTGACCTACTTTCCTAGAAAAATATATGATCCAACGCCATTGTACCAAAGAAAATGTCTAAAATGAGATTCATTGATCACGGTTACATTCTAAGAATGATCTCTTCATTTTTCTACTACTTTCTCAATGTGGTACACATATCTATCCAGTATAACATAAATGAACTTATTAGACTCTTTTTGAATTGACGTGTCTTTTTCTTTGCTTTAGGGTTCTCTTTACCCCTAATGCATTAAATATTGTCTAAATGTTTCCTCATAGATGCATCTGATTATGTTGGAGTTCTAGCATCCCGTTTGGGGAAAAAGAAAGTAAGAAACGTGTCCGCGTTGATAGCCTTCTCGAAATCTTGGTAAATTTGAAATGCAGTTGGTAAAAAAAAAAGCAAAAAACAATTACCCATGAATTACTTGTTTGATAACTTATTAGTGAGTCGCCAACTTTTATATTAAATTTTCATTCATTTAATTCATTGTTCGCAACTTACCTATAGTTCGAAAAATTTTGTGTTCTGTTAGTGTAGTTTAGCAACGCCTCAAACTGCCGATTTTGGAATGAAATTACTTACCCTAATTTGAAAAATTACTAATTTTTTCACTGAAATTACCAGCTAGATTTAGGTTACCAACTTTTATTAATTAATTATCGAAATTTATTTGATTGGCTCCGAATTGCTAACTAACCCAACAACTTATCAAATTTAATCAAAGTCATCGACTCTTATAAAAATTTTATTTGAGTTACTCGCCAATGTTTTGAAGTTTCTAATTTTTTTTAGGTTATTAACATTAGTTTAAGTCATATCGGAAAGACCAACTTTCGTTGAAATTATGAACTCTTATATGATATTTCCACCTTTAGAAGGTCAAGAGTTCTAATCCTATTTATCACCTTATATCTCGTGAATTTTAAAAATCCATATTCGTTTTTTCAAATCGTGTCATGCTATTCAATGGGAACTAGTGTTTGGAAAGCACTATTCGATATATATTACAAAGAAATTTCAGTCTTCTAAACTATCGAATTAATATCGAAAAAAAAGTCAAATATGAAAAGGATAATTTTTACTTAGTTACTATTTAAATAAATAAAAAAAGGTGGGGATGTTCAGCGGTGGCAAACTATTGACCATCCACTGGAGAAGGTTCGGTTTAAGGCCGCGGATTTAGTCCAAACATAACTCCCCACTAGCAAGCCCGTCAATTTTGCCCAATTACAATGCGTGTGGAGAGTCTAAGACGGAAACTACACCTAGATGTAGACCTATCCTTTATAGGGTAATCAAGGTCTCCCGAAATCAATAATAGACTGGAAAATCGAACTCATGATGTTCAAGTTACAAATCAATTCTTGGATAGCTCGATCCACCGCCACTATGATATTTTTCGCTTAATTACTTGATTACTTCTTTGCACTCTTTGGTATTAAAGAGTGAGATTTCTCTTTCCAAGAATTCATCAAACAACTTAGGTTTGGGAATGTGGATCTCCTAGGGAGGACAAGCACGGGTTGCCCTAAGTAACATTCTTCTAGAGTCGAGTAAAATTTCTTATTTGTGAATGACCTATCTAACTAATTAAGAAACCAAGGATGGTACGCCCACCGAGTCATTGGTGCAAGAGACACCTAGGGTTTTGCTCGTTCCTAATTCCCATGATGTCTTGGTTGAGTGAAAGCGTAGCTGACTTGCCGAACCCTTCTTTCTTTGCTTCTAATTGACTCAAAGTCAGTTTGCGAAACTACTGTATCAACATGTCGTGGAGTCCATTCGCTCACATACACATTTGCAGGTCACGCAAAGCTTTTGGCAAGAGCGGTCCAAGAAACTTGTAGACCCTTCCCCACAGCCTCCTTGAGTCGCCAAAACCGATAAACCCTAATTGCTATGACCACCCCCATTTACTTCAACAAAACTCAATGCACATCTCTTTCCGTAAGGAATCATGCAGTCGCGTTTCTTCATCGTGAGGATAACTCGATCAACGAAAACTATTGGCTAGTCATCGTTGTGTCTCTTCGAGTTCCTATGCAACTTGCGAAGGACTTAGCGCAATCGCGTTTCTTCACATAATGTCCACACACTTTATAGCAACTACCGTCGATCCAAGTTTTTCTCGATCCGATCAAAGTAAATGGACTCGCTCCAATGGCCTTGTAGTTGAGCACGAAATGTATCGATGCCAAGGAAGAAAGTACATCAGCTCTACTTAGCATCTAAAACCAAGGCAAATAGCTCACCTGTCAAAATCATCTCCTCCCAAAAACCCATAATCCTAATACAATTTCCATATACAAACATAATGCTAATTAACAATGTGTCTGTTGGGACTAGAAAGACGCACAGTTTCTCTCAAGCTTCTAGGAGTATTTCGAGGACCGAAAAGGGTACAGAAAAATCTTTTGAACTATATGGGACGTCCGAACTTCGAGATAAATCTTAAAGACTGGTGATGAAAACGGGGCATTGCACGTGCACGGGTAGGAACCTCGTCGGTGTGAAACCCTCGTGTGTTGTGGACTTGTGGCATGGGTAAGCGCACCCGTTCCGGTCTTAAACTAATGCCATTTAGCACCGGACTCCCGCCTCAATACACGCTCAAATTATAAGTATATGATTTCGAGGACGTGGGCTTATGGGGGCGGCTCGTTGCGCGAGCTCGGGATCCGACATTCATGGGCACAAATGCCTGACCTGGGGGTCGGTGCAACCTATGCGGACTTTTTAATCGTGAAAGTTATCCTATGGATTCTACTTGTCCGAAATTATGTCATGGTAGGTCGGCTGAATAGTGCAAAACTGTGTGCTAAATGGAACCCTAGACGATCCTTCCTTGCGATTAGGATGCACGACACAAAGTCTCGAGTGCCATCTCCTCTCGTCTAGGTAGCAAAAGCAGAGGTAAACATCGCATGGACGCTTATTAGACCAAACACATTGTGTTTGGAGATTCTGAGGACTTACATCAAGTCCTACTAAAATTATCAAAAAAGTTTTAAACTTATTATATTTCTATAAATTCAATCTTAAACTTTTCAATTTGATCAATATAGTCCTAAACAATTTAACAATTTGTCGATTGAGTTATTTCGGTCAATTTTGACTAAATATTGGTAATGTGGGTGCCAGTTGTCCTCCACGACAAAATCAGCACTAATGTGGACAAATTTTGTAATTTTTATATATTTTTTGAATTTTTTATTTCTCATTTCTCATTTCCTTTTTTTCTTTTTCTTTTTCTTTTTTTCATTGTACCTCGCCAAATTTGAACAAGGCCCTCACTAGCCACAAAGGCTTCGCCTAGATCTAGGCGAGGGCCACCTTGCCTACAACCGATAAGACCATGAAGCCTCTCCTAGATATTGGTGAAGCCATCTCGCCCACAGCCAACAAGGGTTGCAACCCTCGCCTAGTGACTGGCGAGGGTTGCTAGCCAAATGAAAGAAAATAAAAATTAAATAAGAACTTTAGAAATTATTTACGTCGATGCTAATCATACCATGTAAAATAATTGGTTTTCACGTCAATGATTTCCAATTAAATTTGTCGAAATAACTGAATTAACAAATTATTTAAAGATTTATGATTAAAATTGTCAAATCGAAAAGTTTTATAGTAATTTTCCCGGTTATTACCAATTAGGTATACTTCGGTTATCATATTTGGATCATTTCAAATTTCAGGTTGGATCTCTTTCGAATCCCTTGACATTCGAGCTTTCTCTCTCGCTCTATTTTCCCTTCGCCACTTCCAACGCCGCGGTTGTTGCAAGTGGTGGCCTAACCTCAGGTCTTCTCCCATTGAAAAAATTATATTCATATACATCGTACGTACTCCCGTACATCACTAATAAAAGCTGGATCACTTCCTTCTTTATTATCATATAGAAAACAACATAAAAGGCACGTCTTTGCATCCCACATTATGTTGACAAATTGTTAAATAAAAATATTTTTCCGTACGATGCGATGTATATTTAGACTGGATGAACACGATTATCAATCTGCCAGGTAATTAAGGAAGTTTCTATATTTGACAGAAGTGCACCTGCTGGTACAAGGACACATGTTTATCGAGTCATGCTAGAGATGTGGAGATTGATTGAACTTTGTAATATAAATTATGATAGTCTGCATTGGACTGCTTCAATAGAATCACTTTATTATCAATCAGGCACGTCCTATCGCTATTGTAAACTATATGATTAACTAAATTTTTGTATAATGAGCATTGGTCTTATTTCTCTCGTGCAAAAAAAAAAAAATTGAGAAGGATGAAGAATGTTTTAATCTTCTTTGCAGAAATCCATTGCTGTCCCTCTTTGAGGGTTTAGTCAACAAATAAGAGGACCAAAATTCCTAAATTGGACAAGTGTCAACCCAACAAGAGACGTTGGGAAGAAAAGCGTGATAATACTGTTCCAAAGTTGAACGCAGAAAAACTCACTTGAAATCCACCTTGATTTTTGCGGACCCTGGTTGACTCTCTCTCCCTACAACCTTATAAAAACCCTAAACTTGAAAAAATGCAAAAACCTCCCAAGTAATAAGCACATGCGCCCGCACGTAGATATAACTTCAGTTTCACGTAAATCCGCCGTTCCTTCATTTTTATAACAGGATTTTCCACAACCAAGTCCCTCCTAACACACGTAATCTCACCTATAAATACCGTGTCTCAATCTCTTTCACTAGCAAACCCTAAAAACACACGCACCCCCAGTAAACGCCATGGATTTGCATCAATCTTTTGATACAAACTGGCTTCTCTTTGCATTTCCTGCTATTTTGAAAACCCAATATGCGTTTGATCCTATCCTTGTCATTGCCATTTTGGTGGCATTTTCAACCTCTGCTGTGATTCTGAGTTGGGCCTTCACTCCCGGAGGCCTGGCATGGAAAAATGGCCTGAACAAGAGAGGCAAGGTTCCGATCCCTGGACCTCGCAGCCTGCCCTTCTTTGGGAGCTTGTTCAGCTTGAGCTATGGCTTGCCACATCGCACCCTGGCTCACATGGCCGCTCGCCAAGCTGCCACTCAGCTCATGGCTTTCAGCCTAGGACCCACCCCAGCCGTCGTCACGTCCAACCCACAAATAGCCCGCGAGATCTTGACCTCGCCGCATTTTGCCAACCGCCCGCTAAAGCAATCCTTGAAGAGCCTCATGTTCAGCCGGGCCATTGGGTTCGCGCCAAACGGTGCATACTGGCGGCTCCTGAGGAGGATAGCCTCCGCTCACCTCTTTGGACTGAAGCACATTGCAGCTCACGAAGCCGGGCGCCAGGTGGACTGTGGCTTCATGATTGAAGCCATCGAGAAAGAACAATTCCTTAAAGGGTTTGTTGTGTTGAGAAAGCATCTCCAAGATGCAGCTCTCAATAACATAATGGGGACAGTTTTTGGCAAGAGATATGACATGAGTGCCTCTGGCAACGAAGTTGATGAACTTCGGGACATCGTTAAAGAAGGGTTCGAGCTCTTGGGAGCTTTTAACTGGTCCGATTATCTTCCATGGCTGAGTCACATTTATGACCCCTTCCGTATCGATGTCCGTTGCTCGGCTCTTGTTCCTAGAGTCAGAAAGTTCGTCATGAAAATCATTGAAGAACATAGAGTGAGGCAGTCCGAGAATCTATCCGATGGTTCAGACTTCGTCGATGTTTTGTTGTCATTGAGCAGTGGCGAAGAGCTGAGCGAAGATGACACAATCGCCATACTATGGGTTCGTCAATTACTCTTGATCACTATTAAACAGACATACATTAGCATACTTCAATTCTCGTCTCGTCCAAAATTAAAACTTTCTAATTGATCTTGAACAATCCGAGTGAGAGTTTCGGTGATGGGTATTGTCATCATTTCATTGACGTCATGCCATACTGTTAGTACGTTGTTCGTTTTAGTTCAAACAAGAATATTACAAAAGAACAACTTTCTGTGCTTGGTCCTTTTTTTTTCTTTTTTTTTTTTGTATGAATTTACTTATTTCATGCCGTGCTGTTTTATCAAATCATGACCAACTTTTCGATGACCCTATCTTTGTTCTGTTGTCTAGTACATAACATGCCACGCATGTTTAAGGTTTGCATACTCTTAAAATTCATATAGGCTTCAACCCAACGACTAAGGAACGTACTCCAAAAATTAGGTAGATTTGGTTGCTTGTAATCCTCTTTTCCCTCTGAAAATTATCGTCAGCAAGAGCTGACATCTCTACATTCTTCATCGTGCTTGCAGGAAATGATTTTTCGTGGCACTGACACGGTGGCTTTGTTGACTGAATGGACCATGGCCGAATTAGTACTGAACCCTAATGCTCAGGCCAAGCTTCGGAGCGAACTCGACCTCGTACTAGGAGACAAGAGCGTCAACGATGCTGATGTGGCCAAGCTGCCTTATCTCCAAGCCATAGTGAAGGAAACCCTACGAGTCCACCCACCCGGACCCTTGCTATCATGGGCCAGGCTGTCCACGTCCGACGTCCACCTCAGCAACGGCATGGTGGTCCCTTCTGGCACAACAGCCATGGTCAACATGTGGGCCATCACCCACGATCCCAATGTGTGGAAAGACCCTCTAGCTTTTAGGCCCGAGAGGTTCTTGGATGGCACGGCCTTGGACGATGGCAGCATCAACATTGATGTGAGGGGCGCCGACCTGAGGCTTGCACCATTTGGGGCGGGCCGTCGGTCCTGCCCCGGCAAGAACTTGGGTCTGGCGACGGTTGGCCTTTGGGTGGCCAAACTGGTGCGTCGCTTCAACTGGGTCCCACATGAGTCTCACCCCGTCGATCTCACAGAGCTCCTCAAGCTTTCATGCGAGATGAAGAAACCTCTTTGCGCAGCAGCCATTCCAAGGAGTGGGAGGCATTAGTAGGGATTCTCGAAAACCAATGTGTTTCTTGTTATAAACCTAATTGCAGCCGAGTATCGTATGTGGTGTTATGCTTAATGAATAAGTGGATCCTTGGCTTACTTTGGCCAAAGAGAGAAAAAAGAAGGATCCTGGCGTGCAAGTCGTAAGGCTGTATTACGTAATGCTGTAATGTTCTGAAACTTTTCTTAGTGTATGGACATATAGCTCTCTATGTGTCCTATGTGCTTAATTATATGATATTGTGCGTAATGTACTTCTGTGAGATGGAATATTGTATTAGAAAAACAATGATCGTGAGCATGCGATAACGACTTTTTTGTATTCCTGCGAAATGATTCTGTGCAACAAAGATTTCTTACACTTTCTTCAATAAGAATGAATTGCTTCCATGCCTTAACCAAAACCAGTCTTAGGGACCTTCCCAGAGTTCATTTCAGGAACCCATAAATCCAACTGAGATGAGCAACCATGCCAAAAACAATTGAGACGAACACCACCTTTTAGTGACCTCATTCAAGACCCTCAAACATCATAAAGCTTTGACATGCCTTCATGCCCCGAGCAAAGATTTTGAACATTCCAATGCATACAGAAATTACATGGACAACCGAGAAAGTCTTCCCGAAGTAGTTAACTCCATTTAATGCAGAACATCTTCATAAATAAAAGCCGGTACGTTTATAGAGCGATTACCGTTTTGGTTTATTTAGGTGCGCGGGTGTGTGTGCTGACTGTTGTGTGCTGCGTGTGGGCTATGTGTGTAATCAAGGATCGAAAGTTTTGAAGCACAATAGGATGAGGGAGTCGACCAAGATGTCCAGACATGCCTTGAAGTTTCCAGGAGTTCATGATATCCTTGGGCACTCTAAAAATTTCGTAGGAGCATTGTGACAAATGTGAAATTATGTTCTTGAGGATTTACTTAACAAATGGGGTAGATGGTACATGAGGAAGTTGGATTTACACCGTCAGATCAAGGGATGGGGCTCGTGTATTTTCCCTTATTTGTTACATCCAACAGTTTCCAACACAAGAAGAGTAATTGGGTATTCTACCATCGAGGGTGGCCAATGTGCGAGTAAATGGCAAGAGAAAGGCTGAGTTTAGGCAACTCTAATAAGGGGTGAGCTAGTCAAAGAAAGCTAAAGTGCCATACGGTCGCATTATTTTACTTAATCTTTTTTACCTCGTTGATTAATTACTCATGAATTGGTCCCGAACAATTGAGCCCACTTCGTTTCTTGGATTTTGCGTGTTTTCGTTACCAGGACCCGGAAGTCCACGACAGCCCATGTTCGGACCGGGCCCAGCCCGAGTCCCCATACTCCGAATATAAAAAATATTTTTCTAAAAATAATGATAGTAATTGGAAAACTACCAAAAATGTTTTAAACTTGTTGCAATTATGTTAATTCAATCCTAAATCTTTTTTTTGGTAAATGAGATCTAAACTTTTTGTATTTGTGTAAATTTTGGTTGAAAATCGCTAATGTAAATGTCAATTGTCCTATAAGATGCCATTAATACTAATGTAGATAATTTTTTAATAATTTTTAAATATTATATTTATTATTTAATTTTTATTTTTATATTTTTTCCTTTTTTTCTTCCCTTGCTTTAGTAGTCCATTAGCTTTTCCTTTGTAGTTCACCTATAAAAAGGTCACCAACAAACGCACATGACAAAAAGTGAAATTCATATAAATAGGTTAGATTTTTAATAAAACAAAAATAATTTCACTAACATATATATAATTATCAACTCATCAAAGCTTATACATTAGTTTATCACTAAGGCTTGCATCATAATATCGTTGCCTGATTAGTAGTAGCATAGAAATTGCCTCATTTTAATTACATTTTTCTTACTAGGTGAATAGAAAATTTTAGAAATAAAAAGTCAACAGATATACTTAATATTTTTTTAATAAATTAATAATGTAATTTAACTTGCAAGTGAATAAATATTATGAATTTCATATTGTCCGTGCTCTGTAAGACAATCAGTTTTTATATATACGTAGTAACTAAAAAAGGTCCAGTTAAATCATCCATCATACACTTTTGCAAAGTTTTTTTTGAGCAAATACACTTTTGCAAAGTTAAAGAGCAAAATAAGTAATACAAAGAAAATTGATTTAGGGCCAAGTTTCTCTTCAATAATTTGAATTAACTTTTTAAAATGCATAAGACTGCATCTATACAAAAGCAAAATACACCTCAAATGGCACGTATCAATTAAATAGTATCTTTCATTGCATCTCCCAATAGGAAAACGCCAATGCCTTTTTGCATTCTTCATTAGTCAAATGACGTGCAAACATGTATTAGAAATTTCTGAGGGCACAATGCGGAGGCCGAGAGACTTATGACGCCTTAAAATCAAATATCATGGAAAGCTCCAAGTCATGAAATGAAATGCATATATTGATTAAAACATATAATTCCACTCACTAAACCTTTTTTTCTATTTGATACAAGACAATCCATTAACCTCGTAAATTAAGCGCCACGCGAGTCAAAATGAGTTTAATCCACACAAAATATTCAGGTGCAATTTTCTACCATAGAAAAGCCATAGAATTATTTTTCAATTGTCATCGTCCGTTGAGACTTAGGCCCAACACCAACATTATGCACGACTCTCTCTTTTCTTTTTCTTTTTTTAATTCTGAAAAATTTCAAGAAAGAAGTTTTTGTTGATCAAGCCAACAAACTCCTTATTCAAGGAATCACGCCAACGGCAGAGAGTTAGGAACAAAGCACAAATGAATCCCCAAGGACAGAATATTCAACCAACAACCTCGACGGGCTCGAATCCTCTCTTCATTGACAGCTTGACGGCATCGAGCACCAGCTGAGTCTTCCTGCTGATGATCGGCCACTTCATCTCGGGCTGTGAACCTCCGGCTTTAATGGCACCAACCAAGCGGGAAAACTCTTTCACCATCAGAGCCTCTTGAGGAAGACTAGTACTGACTATATGCTCCGCCGGCTTGCGCACCCACCCAGTCACCTGCTCGTTGAACCCTGATTCTGAAGCTGCAGAGAAAGACGCTTCGCTCTCTTGAAATGGGACGACGAAATCGTGGACCTGCAAAGTCCCCTTTGTTCCGATAGCAGTTATGTCCATTGTCAAATGAGATAAGAACGAGCAATAGAACGTCGCCACTTTTCCATCTTCCCAGTGTAGAGAAGCCCAGCAGGATAAGATAACCCCTGCCTTATTTAAAACTGGCCCGCGCAAGGCCACCACAGACTTCGGCAACTCATAATCGTTGCTCCACAGAATTGACCTGATGCAGTACCAGCCAGCATCTCCGAGAGCACCATGACAATCGAGATCTGGCTTAACGCGAATGTTGTTCTCCAGAAAAACAGGATCTGCAGCAAAAGTGAAACAGGTGTGCATCTGCAAGACCAAGGAAAACCATCTTCGTGATATCAGGAAACCCATCATCTAGAGCAACTTGTATGAATCAGTTGTTCAGCATGGGAAACCTCTGTCCCACAAGAGAATATGGGACTATATATACCATTTATTATTGGATACAGAATCACGAGTCACGGATTCAAATCAGTAAATTAAACAATCCAACATCCACATTATAGACTCCTGGACAATTGAGGCTTCAAACAATTTCAAAAGCGAAAATCCAGCAGGTTGCAAACCAACTCATGAAATAATTAGAAGAATAAGATCCAAGAGAAGAGTGCACGCAAGATACTTTCCCCTCGACCATGAAAACCAAGCATCTACCTTGAATTTCTGTAAAATCTACACAAACGCGTGCCCTCTTTTATCTCCTTGCCAAACCTTCGAGGACAAAAAGGATCTCACTGGAGAAACGCCCTTTATATACGGGGGGCAGGGAGTTGCCAAAGGTTTATTCTGGACATGACAAAAATGCTAAGGCGCTAAATGAAAAGGCAAAAGACATGCATCACCTACATAACTCTCAGGTAGGTATCTACTGCATTCCAGAAAGCTCTAGATGTCTTCCCTCCCTAAGACCCCTAGATTAACCAAACTTGCATCCATCTGTCTGGTTGCTTTCTAGTGCTAGATATTATCAATTCACAACGATTCTCTCAAAGGTTACCTGAGCCAAGCTCCTATCACTAAGATCTGCTTCAAGGAAGAGATTTCACAGAATCTAGTCACGTGTGGCACCTTAATTACCAAACAAAAGAAAGGACAGGAGCCTACAGGGTCTTCTCCTCAGACATTTAGGCTCCGTTCGTTTCGCGGAAAATATCATGTTTCCGGAAAATATTTTCCTGGAAATCATTTTCCAGGAAAATGACTCTATTTTCCGGAGTTCCACCAAAATCTAAAATTTGAATGGAAAATATTTTCCACCATTTGTTAGCTCATTTAATTGTTTGGGAAAAATTATCAAAAATTGAATTTTAATATTTTTAATTGACCAAAAAAATTATTTTATTTATTTATATTTTTTAAATGATTTTTTAATTATTTATATTTTTAAAAATCAAAATTTTTATTTTTTATTATTTATTATTTCTTTTTCTTTTCCTTCCTCCTTCCTCCTCCTACTTTTTCCTCCTCCTTCCTCTGCCGTCGCCTCCTTCCTCCTCCTTCTTCCTCCTCCTTCCGCCACCGCCACCTCCTTCCTGCCTGACAATGGTCGGCTGCCCAGCGGCCGACCAAGACCGATGGCCAGATCTGGCGAGCTCGAGGCTCAGCCGATCTCACCCGAGCTCGCCGGATCTGGCGACAGAGCTTGAGCTCACCTGGATCAGGAGCCCGAGCTCTGCCGCTAGATCTGGCGAGCCGCGAGCTCCGCCACCAGATCCGACGAGCTGGGAGCTCCACCGCAAGATCCGCAACCTCATCGCATCACCCCAAACAAGCATAACCAAATCCCCCAAAACAGAGCAATGAACGAACACACGAGCAAGCATGCAGAGCGCTAAAAAAAATCCCAAGGAAAGGAATCGGGGGCAATCACCCGTCCACCGAAAGCCTCGCACCGCACGACGAGCGGCGGGCTCCCCGCGAGCCTCCCGGCGCCGCCGCGGTGCTCCCTCTTGAGCCAGATCCTCCCGAGCGGCTTCGAACCGCCGGGGAAGCGGAGCGCTGCGGTGGTGGCGGCACCCCGGATGGAGCAGGCAGGCAGGAGCGGCCGGGGAGGGTGGAGAATGAGGGATGCTTCACCCATCGTCGGCGTCAAAGGAGGAGGAGGAGATCAGAAACCCTAAGCTTTTGTGAGAGAGTGCAGAAATGAGAAAGAAAAAGCAGCGCGAGAAATAGCACGAGAGGCTAGGAAAATGATTTCCTCTTTTGAAAAGAGGAAATCATTTTCCTCAATGTCAAGAAAGAATTTTCCGTTGATCCGAAAATGTTTTTTTTGACCATGTATTTTCCGCCCACCCGAACACCGAAAATCCAGGAAAATATTTTCCTGGAAGTTGTTTTCCGCGAAACGAACGGAGCCTCAATATGCTTTCCAATTTGGTCAGCAACTAGATATTCTGCTGCACTCATTGAATCTCCATTTCATCTTATAAAAGGCAAGATTAAGGTTGTAAAAGTCTCAGAGTTCACACTATTCATACATTAAAAAATTAAACACACTAGATAATTCAAGGTTACAAATTAAGCAGTTCTGGCTTACCGGCTGAATCAGTCCCATGAATCAGACACTAAGATGGTTTAAGGACATGCTGGTATTGGCATGGAGGAGCTATTACTGTTATTGAGATTCAAAAAGGAGACTTGACAAGTGCTAAAGATCAAAGAATATCATATAAAGAGGATTAACCTACGACTTTCCAACCGATCTTGGGATATGCATCTGAGCTACAACACCTCACAGCGGGGGAGAAAAGATTTCGATATCCATCCCCTTAATAGACATGATAAGTTGACAAAAAGGAATAAAACAGACATGATAAGGCCAATATGTGTATAAGCACACGTGGATGTGCACATACACAAATTATGTATACATATAACTGAAAAGCCCAATACCAGTACTGCCTGAACAATTTAGACAAGGAACACCTGCATATTACCAACAGTTCCTTTTGATCTTTTAATTCCATGGGAACTCTTCTTACCTCACTCAAAAAATTGGAAAATATCCTCCTTCCAGGTAAAGCTACCAGATTTGACCATGAGATCCATAGCAAGTATCCTACCACACCAATATATCTCAATCTAAATCTCCAACTTACTGCTTTGCACCACCAAAAAAAAAAAAAAAAAGAAAATTGCAAATGACTTTCAACCATAGTCACCAGCTAGCCCATGTGTTAGACCAACGAAATACAGATTGCTCATATAACTCAATTTACAAACATGGGGTTTCTTTCCACATCACACCTAGCACACAATTTAACATATGTAAAGAGTATGCTGGTAAACTCACTCCATCTGAATAATGCTTACAAGCTTGAATGTCCACTTCACCTTGATATGCAATTTTAATGTCAAGACTGTCAAGTTGGCAAGTGATTTCTGAGCATCAAGCTGTACAGCCTTTGAAAAGCAACATATACAGCAACTCACTACAGGATACCCAAAAGCATCTTGGAAATTCATCTTACTGGATTATCCCCACAATTTATCAGCAAAACCCCAAAGGCCGGTACTATATTTTATCTTCCAGACTATTTCTATATTCTTCAGGCAAGAGGTTTCCTGGGTGTATAATGAGAACTCTAGTACATGAAATACCACTGATTGCCAATACAAGGAGCTAACTTTCAAATAATCAAGCATCCACCAAAACCACCATGAGTATTTTTATTACAGAACTGTATAGTGTCTAAGGTGCACATAACCACAAATGCCTCATAATAACTGACGAAAGTACTCCGCAAAATGTCAATATTGTTTCTTCTCTACATTCAACAAAGACATTTGCAAATTGGTGTCTTTATTTGAGATCATGACTATATAACATCATGTCGATTACGTCATATCAAAACTATACATTAAATCTATTCAAAGCATACTATATTAATAAACCAGCTTTACCAATCAATTGCAAAGTATGACGTAACATCTAAAAATTAAAAAGTTAGAAATAATTTTGAGGATCCTGTTCCTAACCAACTTTACAAGAGAACTCATGAAGAGAGAAACCACACCACCACAGTATTGCAGTGTTATCATAGAATCCCTTCTCAGTTGTTTAGAAAGATAACGCAGGACCATAGAAAGATCATTTTGCCAACCCCTATCTTCAGATTTTTCATCACGCCACCTTGCAATAGCAACTTCTATCAGCTCTAGTGACCATGCTTTGAGAATTAGAAACTAATGTACTGTAATTTGCAAGTTTAAGAGACAAACAGAGATTTCTACGGTAGATCCCAGATTGCATACCCAAAGTGTTCTATTCCCTTAACATAGCTCTACTCTTTCCTTTTTTTCCCTTTTACTAAGAATAAGGTGCACCCTGATCGATCCACTAGATGTGTCAGTCCTCAATAATTACCATCTTGATGCAGGACCATAATTCTAGCGTTACTATTTTTAAGCGTCTTCTTTTTTGCTTAGTCTTTTATTATGTTATTAGGTTATTGCACATTTCTGTGCCAGTCATGTGACTTTTACTGAGCTCCAACAGATTAGACCAGAAATTGCTAGTTTAGATCAAAGGTTGAGATCATCCTTCATCTCTGTCATCAGCTTTCTTATTATAAATTGGTATTTAAGTTTCTTTGTCATCAGCTTTCTTCATTCATAAACATCGCTAGTTTTTCATAAACCCTGGAATATATTTTCTTTGTCCAGCTTCAATTCAACTCTATTTTAGCCTTATTTTTTTTCTTTTCATTATCCTTTCCTTCTCCAACTATGTCAATTGGTATTAAAGCCCCGTGTTAGGATGTTTTTGCACACATCAATTTGGTACCAGAGCACAAAAAGTCCTACCTTGCAACTAGGATTTTGTTTGGGCACAATGGTTGGACAACCAAACCGATCAAACAGAGATGGTTTAGATGTGACATATGATCGGAGCCTTGTGGTGGAGTGTACAGGCTTTGCAGTGATAGGAAAGAACCTTTGGAAGCCCATATGGAGAATCCAGAAGGTGACTGCTACTTTCTCTCACCCTACTTTTAAAAAAAGATAGCATCCCCAGGACATGCCAAAGGTGGCCTCAAGGCTGATGGTAATAATGGATTTCAAGAAAATACCATTCATGATGCCGGACCATAAATAATGCTGTAGGGTGTTATGCCTTAGATCTTAATGACGAAACCTATCCTATAAGTGAAGACTTTGATGATGAAACCACTAGAGTTAAGTGGGATAATGAAGAAGTCATACAGTTAGTTGTCTGGGATGACTATAATGATCAAGAAAAATTCGAAATTTTTTCACTTGGAGAGGGTGATAAATTGCAACTCCTTGAAGATTTAAGTGAAAATGAAAAGGATTCTCTTTAAGAGTTTCTTCATGAGACATAAACAAGCGTCACAGAAGAAGATCAGCAAGCATGTGGAGGAGAAGCTAGCCAATTGACAGTTGAAGAGAGTATTTTTCATGTCGGTGATTGATTTTTGCTATTCTTGTCCTGACATATTCATATTATTAAGGATGATCGGAAGGAATTCGCTATATCTTATTATTCAACCAGTAAACTCGGGGTGAGTTTTTTTTTCGAATCAGAGAAGAAGGAACCATGACATACATAGCAAATCGTTGTGAACATGTTGGATAAATTAGCCATCAAAGCTACAAATATACATGGGTTTTTGGAGTGGAGATGAAGAAGATTGATAGCCAGCCAATTAGGGTTTTTTTCTTTTTTTTTCCCCATATCACATCATCTTTTAGCGATGGCCCAAAAGAATGCACGTATCCAGCGAATCAAGAGCATGCATATCTCTGGTGTACAGGCGAGGTCGTATCCGACAATTACCAAAAGAGCATCTAAAATTATTGCACCGAGCTCGCTACCCAAAACATATCCTCAAGAAGGAGAAGACAACACCCATTGTTGTCTCCCCACAAAACCCCAAATCCGACAACAGATACACAAGGCCAGACACAGAGTCAAGATCGAAAAGGGCCGGAAGAATCATCAGAAAGAGACAAGAATATACCGCTCTGAGCTTCCCAAAAGCCCTCTCGTCGGAGACGAACTCCTTCATCTTCGCGGTCCTGGGGTGGTGCATCATCATCGTCCCGTCCATGAACTGCACGCCGCTCGCGACGCAGGCCTCCACGATCGCGTCGAACTCCGCGACGTCCACGGCCACCGGCTTCTCCAGGAGCAGGTGCTTCTTCTTCCGGGCGGCCTGGACGGCCCACTTGGCGTGGAGGCTGGTGGGGAGGGGCATGTACACAGCGTCGACCTCCGGGTCGTCGAGGACGGCGTCGTAGGAGCCGTAGGTCCGGGTGCCCGCGGGGAAGCCGTTGTCGGCGGCGAACCGGGCGGCCTTCTCGGCGGAGCGGCTGCCGACGGCGACGATGGTGGCGTTGGGGGCCAGGATTATGGCTCGGCTGACCTTCCGCGCGATCCCGGCGCAGCCCAGGATCCCGAACTTGATGATCGTCTCCGACATTCTCCTTCTCCTTCGCGTCCACCCGAGAGAGAGAGAGAGAGAGAGAGAGAGAGGAGCGGGAGTGGGAGTGGCGGTGAGGGACACTTTAATTTGGCCGTTCGTTCGATTCAATCCATCTAAAAATTACGGGATAATAAAATGGGAACCCGCCCATCATCATTATCCGTTTTTCTCCTAATTTGCTAACGTGGGCGGAAGAAGTGTTGTCGGTGACTCTTTTGGATTCGAACAAAATACCTACCCGGAAATGAAAACCCACCACCTTTCTATTGTCTTAGGAAAAATTTTAATTAAAGATTCGAAGCGGAGCAATTTTTTTAGAAGATAATTCAAAGTGCACTTTATTTTATATAAAGCCCTAAAATGTCCTGAACTTGCCGATCAGATCAGACCTTTATTTGTGATTGACAATATTTACGCTAGACTCTCTTTTTTGTGTGTAAGATGATCTCGCTTCAATTCCTGATTTAAAATTTTCTCATTATTTTATCATAGACCATAAAGTAGAAATCTCTATTACGCACGTCAAGATCTCAATAATTGATCGAGACATATTACAAAAGCCTCGTACTAGAAACATATAATGAAAATTTAAAGAAATGGTCTGTCGGCCCTCGTAAAGCTCTGCAAGAACAAGTGCTAGTCGTCTTTTAAACCGCGGTCCGAGCCGAGACTTAATAAGACTGAAGATTTCTCCATTATCGGTCTCTTTTTATCCCTTCATTCTCGGGCGTTGGAACAGCTATATTATGGAAGAATGTCTCTATATAATCTGAGACCCCGTGAATACAGTGACCAGACAAAAAAAAAAGTTACTGCAAAACTTGCTAAAAAGAAAGAGAGAGGCATGACAGATACAATGTCATGATTCCGTACAATGGTAAATTCCACAAGAAAACAGTTCCTAACGAGTGAAGCCAGCTACGTCGTTAATCCAACCACAGCATCGTCCAAGGCGATGCCAGCAGGAAAAGGACAAAGGGACCGCATGGTGGAGGACCTTCAGAGCAGCTGCCCGCATCTTCTTAGGCTTTCACCTGCCCATTGTAGCCGCGACCCCATCATACGGTTGCCTCATCCTACTTTCAGGGTTGCTTGCGCCCGAGCTACTGTTGTCTTGCGGCTTGAATGCAAATCGTCAGGTGTTCTCCAGAGAAAGCACTTCTATATTTCTTGTGTCAATCGAGAGAACATGAAAATCGATAGAAAGAGTGAATAAACTCGGTTATTCTCACTAACCAGCCTCCGAATTCAGCCGTGTCTTGGCGAAGCTGCTTGCCAAATCTTGGGCCAGACAAATCTCACCCATCTTCTTAAGAGTTTTCACAACCCCCCAGTGAACTCTGAGGTTCGGTTTCAGACCCTTCTCGATCATTTCAAGCAGGATCTTTTGGGCTGTGATAGTGTGTCCTTTCTTTAGATGAAGCCTTGCAAGCAAGCTGTTAGTCTCATTACCCGAGTGGTTAACACGCGAGGAAACTGCATATTTGTAGGCTTCATCGTGTTGCTCCCAGTGAAAATAACCCTTGATAAAGGCAGTATGCGTTGTGATACGAGGTTCTATCCCAATCAATGCCATTCGATCAAGTAACTGGGTTGCGACATTCATCTTCCCCTCTCTAATGTAGTGATTAATCAGTATCTCAAAAGTCAAAGCATTGGGAGGGCAATCTGTCCCTTCCATTTCTTCAATCAAATGGATTGCTTCGCTCAGTTTGCCATTCCGACACAAGCCACTGACAAAGTAATTATAGATACTGGTCGTTGGCCCCAAGCCTGCTTGCTTCATCTCAAAAATCATAGCTTTCACTTCATCAAAATCACACCTACGACACTTCTCCCTCGCCATAATATTGTAGTACGAAGCCTTTACTTCTGTAATTTGCATTACATACTTCGCCGTCTCAAAGGATCCCAAACGACTAAGCGTCTTGATCAAAGCAAATATCCCAGAATTACGACATGAACCCCCAACTTGATTCAGGACTTCTATTGTCTTGTTCACAGGATCCATTACCGAAGACCCTAAGACAGTTAGGAATGTAAAAGCCTTTTCTGTAAGGCACACTCCATCCAAAGAAAATTCCTTCAAGAGGAGAAGCATGGTCTCATAATCTTCAAGTCGTCCACAATTATCAATGACCAAACTACAGATGTCAGAATTACAGCCAAGGTCAGGCCAGGAGTTCTGAGTCCAGTGAAAGAACCGCAAAGCAGAAACCTTCTTACTGTTTATGGTTCGATATATCCATCTAATCGAAGAGCGAGATGGCCTTACATTCATCGCATCCAACTTCACTTCCAAATCATCTGGGCAACTTTTAATCAACTCCACGATCTGCCGTGATTGCTTCCTAGTAGCATGCAGTTGATAGCTGGTATGACTTCCAGAAACTTCATTTGACAACGCCTGTAGGTTTGATGTAGAGTAAAACCTATACAAATTCAGCTTGTAAGGTCTCATAATCTGGAGATTCAGCTCTGTACTTCTATAAATCCTGCAACAATTGATATGTGAAACCTGGCAATATTGAAAGAGAGAGCGCTGTATTACACATAGAAGACAGCTTCTGAAGGGTTTAAGGAATATATCATACACCGATCTCACAGATATTTTGCAATAAAAGAGGTAATTGGCACATAGATGTTCTCAACTTTCTCGTTAATATGAAAAGAAACCTTGACTCAAGTAACCCTTGTCGATATAACCCACTGAGGACAATTATGTTGTCGCTAGACTTAAGCAAATACAAATAAGTATGCGTGTAATTTTCATGTCCAATTATGGTGGCACTTTGGTGGTCACACTTGACATATGTCTTCACAAGCATTCAGGGACTTGTTTTGAGCACAATTTAACCTCTTTAAAAGTGCTTTTTACGATTCTTGCTTTATAGAGTGCTTTATGAAGGAAAATATAATTCTTATCATATTAGGAGGGCTTGAGGTGGCAAAATTGGAACTGTGCTTAGTCGGAGAACACATTAATATGAACAGAACCACCCTTCCACTTTCTTATTCTTTATCCTACTCATGTTGTTTCACACCAGATATCAAATACAGATGCTGGTCGTCCACCAGATTTTTTCTTGCAAAGAAATCATCCAGTCAATTTTTATAAATCTGTTTCTTGGCACTTGAGAGACAGATCTTTGCTTCCTTTTGAAAATTTCATATATTATCCAGAGCCTATGAGTGGGAGTCTGCTTAGACACAGGAATATCATGATAAAGTAGAAATTTTTCACTCGGAAACCCACATAGTCGGTGGCTGCTGTACGATTAACATGCCATAGTAGATAGGCAGTTCTTTCCCTAAAAATAAAAGCCAAAGGAAATTCGAGGAAATAATACACTGACAGATCAGTCCAAACGTTATATTGGGAAAGTACTTCACCCTTGTATTTCCTGTGCGGTAACCAAAAATAATGTAACGTAGTGTGCAAATTATCATGAAACTCATATTGTGAAAATATGAAATTTGATGTTTAACGCAAATTACACCCTTAAGGATGATTGCATTTTGATTCGCAACATTAAGAGCAATCAGGAAGCTAGCATGATTAACTTATGAAAAGTGGTCACAGAACGTTGAAACACACTTCAATGGCAATTTCAAGATGCTTAGGTACATAAGGGATCAGATAAATGTGAATGCAAACAGCAGATACCCGATGAAAACCCAAATCTCAGACTAACTCGGGCGGAACAATTGCAACTGTCGATATGAGGATACAGAGACAGAGCCCAGCGTGACATAAACATCAGCAATGTCAGCCAGCACTGCCGTGTTTAAATCTAATTCCACATAAAAGGGACGGCTCAGTCACACAGATCAAAAAGCACCTCAAAGCATTGCAGAATAACACTCTTTCTACATCCTCCATTAGAAACTTGCCCATCTCCAAGTTATTTATAGACTTTCTTTTTACCACAGCAGACATGAAGGAGTCGCACAAAATGTGGGTGCTACTTGAAAAAGGGAAGCACAAACTCAATCTGGAACACCACAAAAACAGCACAACTTTCCAGCATACTATGTTGGTGTCACCCGCTACCCATTGAGGACCGGTCCTTATACGTGACCCTGGAGATCCTTAATCTTTATTCTCTCGAAGCAAACAAACATCAGAGCCCAACAAAACCAACCATTCACGGGACGCCACGAGATTGAAGTACACCCAAAACAAGCACCGATAAACAGTTCGAGGAAAAAAGGGGGCTGAAAAAGGAGCGGTTACCTCATGGAGCCGCCCAACTGAGTGCAAACCCAAGACGCCCCAATTGTCAAGCGGAGGCTCCGAAACCTTATCGAACTCCGCCACCTTCACGGCGGCGGCCGGGGCTCGTCCCGCGGCCCGGCTCGCCTTCCTGGCCAGAGCCCCGAACTTGATTACCGCGTCCGACATTTTTTTCGCATCGGCCGGAGGGAAGGATGGTCGAGACGGACGCCGAGTCTTTCCCGGGGGAGCTCGATTCGTGAAGCTGGTTCTGCGCGGAGCGCTTCTCCGCCGCCGCCGCCGGCCTAATTCGATGGCGAGCGGAATTGAAGCCGGAGGCAATTTGGGGATTCCGCCATCGTCTTATGCTGTCAATAGCCGGAAGCAGTGAGAAGGGATGCTATTGCTCGCAGTCGCGCTCGTCGCTCGCGGCATCTTCGCTTTGGGGCACGTTCCTTTGGGCTTCGCCTCCCCGTTGGATTTATTTTTTTCAACAAATAAACGAAGAAAATTATAGGAAAATGTGAATTTGGCAAAAAAAATTAGAGAAAGCGTTTACATTTATATTCGATCATCTTTCGATTTCCATATTCCATTGGATTAATGACATGAAAAGCGCTAGAAGAATTCATATGTGAAAAAAATTACTTTAAATTAATTTTTGACTATCAAAAATCCTAAACTAATATACATATAATAAAATTACTCAAAATAGTTTTTTGACCACAAAAAACCTTAAATTATGACATTTGTAATAAATTATCACCCATTAATAATCACAAGTGACAAATAGAGGGTAAAACCAACTAATCCGTTAATTATCACATATCATCCAATTCAACAATTTGATAATAAAAATAATTAGAAATTAATGAAAAATAAATTTATCACAAATTTATCGATATTAATTTTTTGGTAATCAAAATACTATTTTAGACTAAATTTATCGTACTAATTTGGGTTTTTCATGGTATCAATCTTATGCCATTTATGTTAAGCGTAAATATTTGAAAATGAATAGAAAAAAGGGAAAAAACCACCAAAAATCCTAAACTTTGCCTCGAAGGACAGATTTACCCTGAACTTTATTTTGTAATGTGAAAAACCCAAAAGTTTGCTAACCGTGACACATTTACCCCAAACTTTTATTTGTAAAACAAAAAATTTCAAACTTTCATTTGTGTGACACATTTACCTTAAATCATAAGGGTGTTTTGGTCTTTTTACTTTTAAAAACTTTTTACCTTTTTTTTTTCTTTTTTTTCTTCTTCTTCTTCCTCCCTTCTCTGGCCATGGCAGAGCCGACGGAGGGAAGCCGACGTCCAGTGAGGGCCTCCCTCGCCAAATCTAGCAAGGGCACCCGTCACCCGACGCAGGCAAGGGCGGCCCTCGTCCAACATTGGACGAGGGCCTCCTTCGCCAGATTTGGCGAGGGCACCCTCGCCCAACCCCGGCGAGGGCACCCCTCACCCAACGCAGGCGAGAGCACCCCTCGCTAGATCTGGCGAGGGCACCCCTTATCGGCGCCGGGCGGCCCTTGCCAGCCCAGGCGAGGGCGACCCTTGCCCGACGCTGGCGAGGGCAGCCCTCATCGGACGCCGGCTTCCCTCCGTCGGCTCCACTATGGCCAGCGGAGGGAAGAGAGAAGAAGAAAAAAATAAAAGAAAAAGAAAAAGAAAAAGAAAAAAATAAAGAATAAGATGAAAATATTCTTAATGGGGTAAATGTGTCACAGTTAGCAAACTTCGAGATTTTTCACGTCACAAAACAAAGTTCGGGATAAATCTGTCACTCAAGGCAAAGTTTTGGGTTTTTTGTGGCTTTTTCCCTAGAAAAAAAAGTATCTCAAGATTTTATCTCTTATTAAGCTTAGACTTAACAAAAAAAAAATTAACTAGAGAAGGTATTGTAAATTATGATTTTCACTAACACGACTCATTTTCCATCTAGTTTCCTAAATGTAAAATTATGCATAAATGTTTTTCGTGCTTGATGATTGTTATATTTGCTGGTTTGTTTGTCTAATCAAATTATGATATATATTCACGATAAACAATTATTTGCCATAAAACAATTAAGTTACCAAAGTAGATTTTGGGAGCTAAATCAAATTAAAATTTAGCCACATCAAATACAAAATGGACACGATGTGTATTAAATCAAAGTGGATATTGATCTAATTTCCAATTGATGATATAAAATATTGATTCAACCAATAGAGAGATCATATATTCCTTCCATTCTCTCAATAAATAAAAAGCTCTTCTATTCATTTTGTGATAGACATACGGATAATTTAAATTTCGTGTGATTTATGATAATAAATTCTTAAAAAATAAGGAATTAAAAAGTATGACAACATATATGATTCAAATAATTGGACCTTCTATTGTACTTGTGCAAAGATTTTACTCGAAATCAAGCCATTGAGGTACTTAATAGAAGCTATGCCGTCAAGACCCTCGCATTCTTTCGTAATTACTATAAAAATATTAGATAGGAGCTTCGTTTGTTTGGAAATAAGATTGCACCCATTTATCAAATTAATTCAAATGTGGTATAGCGTTTTTGGTTTTCATATGCCAGATTTATTTGTGTGCATTATTATTGAAAGATATAGCTATATTTATTAAAAGTAACGAAATCCACATTTCTTGAGGAGCGATTTTTTTTCGAAAAATTCACAAAAATCCCGCAAAAGAAGATGGCGGTGCATTATTTCTTTATTCGCTGCTCAAAAAATGGATAACAACACAACGAAACGAAAGGACCACGCGAGAGACGTTAACTTGCACGATCCCTCCTTCTTCCTGCTCCTCACACTCGCTCTCTGCCGCTCTTCTTCAACCTTCCACGCCCCTTCCCATGGCGGAGACGCTGTAATCCCGATCCGAACGCGACCTCCGAATCCGAAAGGCCGCGAAGCAGGCACCGGCCGGGAAACCGAATGGCGCTGCACCTCCCGCCCCCGCCGCCGCCCCTCCGCCTCGTCCTCCCCGCCGGTCCCGACCGCGGCCGCGGGCTCCGGCTCGGGCTTGGGCCCTGCATTCCAGCTCGGTTCCCCCGCGCGAGGCGCTCCGATCGGCGCCCCGCGGCGGCGGCGCCCCGCGACGGCGTCGACGCCTTCACGGAGAAATCGGGGTACCTGTTCGAGCTGAGCACGACCGAGGCCGACTCGCTGACGGACTACGACGTCGCCAAGATCGCCTCCGTCTTCAGGCGCAGGCCTCTGGTCTTGCTGCGGCGGCTTCTCCAGACCGCGACGTCCTTCGGCAGGTGGTTCGCGTCGCGTTACCTGGATGGCCTTATGGAGCGATCCGATCAGATGTTTGAGGTTCGCCTCTTGAGCTTCGATTTCGCCTTCCTGAAGATTTGCTGCTAGTAGCCGACAATAGCTACTATGAGCTTCATTCGAATTGGCATTCATCTCTAACTCTAGCTTTTCGTTTCGTTATTCGACATATACTTACCAGTGGATTGGAGGAAGGACAAAATTTTTTAGCTTGTTTCTCCATCGCTCGTCACCTCCCTTCTCATTGATAGGAGAGATAGAATTGAATTTCTCCAACTTTAATCTTTGAGATTGCTGACTAGCGCTGATCCTATTATTTTCGTTACTTTCTCATCAAAATTTGAAGAATAATTCAATTAGTTTTCATTTTGCTTCTACTTGATTTATTTTATGAATTTATCTTTTTGGTTTTTCTTTCACATTTCAGTCGTCTTTTTCTTCTTGATAACTAATGCTTCTAGAAGAGTTCCTATTTATTTATCCTTAAATGCTTTTCTGCTTGGTTGAATATCGGTCTGTTACCGGAGGAAAATATTGTGAGTTGTTTCATCAAAAGGTACAAGGCTGCTTTCGGTATTAATCAAAACTGACTGCTACTATCTTCAGTCACGATTTAATCTATTGATCACTTATGACATGTCTTTTCCTCTTTTCTTCATGATAACCACAGTTTTCTCTGTAAATTTTGTTTGTCTGTGGATGTCCTTGTTCTCCCTGTTGAGAAGTTTTGGATCATATTTTCAGGAATGAAAATTACACTTCTGTCAAACTTCACAATAATGAGAATAGATGTGGGCTTTCGGTGAAGGACTCTGTTTTACTTTCATTTGCTGCTTGCAGGTTAGAGCAGAAGAACTTCGGAACATACTGGTTGAATTAGGTCCGGTACGTTATGCATGTAAACCGTGGGCTTTTCAGAGTTTTCTCCTAGTATTTTGTCTCTCTTTTAAACACTACTACTTTCTTTAATTTCCAGAAAACTGTCACTCTGGTAATATTAAAATTTTAATATTTATCGCATGGATTTTCTCCTATAGCACATTGTCTTCCAGACGTCTGCTTTGCTTATCATCACTTAGCTGTTATTAAAGCACCTTAACGGGTATCGTTTCCATCAGGTGAAAGCCATTGATTAAATTGGTTTCAAAAGAAAGGTTATCATATTGATTGATGCTAGATTTGAACTCTAAACCAATAGCCATTGCATATGCTCGAACTAACTGATTACAATTTCATTGAACTAGCCAAGAGTAGCTCCTTCAGAGCCCATCTCAGAGCAGAACAAGAGATAGTGGAAGGTTATCCCAGTAGAAGGGCTTAGGGCTTTCAGCTTTTCCTCCTTTGGACTGTGCTTGAAACGTGTCTTTGATGTCTTATGATCATGTTGGATACCTTTTTTTAAGACCTAGGTGAATTGTATAAAATAATATCATATGCAACAATACTTGTTATGACGTCTGCAATATACGTTGGATGCCTACTCTCTTAGTTTTAGTCTAGGTATCTGATACCTCTATATTTTTCTTGTCTTGTTGACTCAGGCATATATAAAAGTTGCTCAGGCTATATCTTCTCGGCCAGTAAGTAAAGCAATCCTACTTCATTCTTTTCTTCATTTACTCTTTTATCCAGGCAAATATATTTTCATTTGAATAGGAAGTGCTTTTAGAGGAGGCATGCCTTCCACTTTTAATTAAGTAAATGCTAAAATGAAAAGACATATATATATGTATGTATGTATGTATGTATGTATGTATGTATTTACCGTAACTTTTGAGGGAATTGGGATATCATTGTGATAACATCATACTAATGAAAAGAAGTATACACTGAATCACATACTTTACTTTGATGGGCAGTTACTGGCTCCAAAAGTTTTGCAGAGTGTGATCCTTTAGATGGTGCAGCATTACTGATTTTATAGCAGTTGTGAAATCCCTTAAGTCTAATTTCGTTAAAATGCTTGTGTAGGTTGGGACACCTAATTTTGATATATATTGTAAATATTTCTTCAAGTTGTTATGCCGAAACAAAATCTTGCAACTTTTGATAAACCTCTTTCTCAAATCTTGGTAGAATAATTACGTTAACTGTCCCATCTTTCTGAACTTTCATATATTTAGTCAGTCAAGGGAAATTGTAAGCTGAGGTTGGTAGTGTTCAATGAGATAATATGTCAAGAAAAGTGCAGTTATATCTTTCTCTATATGATTCTCGCTTAAGCTTGGAGACACATGCATGTCTCATGAGAAATTAAATGTCAGTGATGATCACCTTTGGTTCAGGCCTTTCTACTTCACAGCCACCTCTCTTATTCATTAAAATATATAATGTTAAGTGCTCATATCTTAATTTCCTCTTTGCAGGATCTGATTCCTCCTTCATACCTGGATGAACTTTCTCTGTTGCAGGACCAAATAGCTCCATTTTCTACTAATGTTGCTTTCAACATGATAGAACAAGAGCTTAAGGTTCCCATTGATGAGCTATTTTCGGAGATTTCACCAGAACCTGTAGCAGCAGCTTCCCTAGGGCAGGTTTGCCCTCATACTTGCTTATATCTGGTGTCATTTAGGATGCATATTATTAAAACCATCGATTTTTCTTCCTTAATGTGTATCCTCTCTATTTATCTTGGACTACCTTACCTTAGTGTGGCTGATTACTAGTACTCTTAAGAGTATCCAGTTTCTTTAATCAAAACACGAGCAAGGTTAGTTGTGAGGATAAAATCATGTTCATACTCATCTCTCTCTCTCTCTCTCTCTCTCTCTCTCTCTCTCTCTCTCTCTCTCTCTCTCTCTCTCTCTCTCTGTGCTCCATAGGTTTATCAGGCAAGGCTTCGATACAGTGGAAAGGTTGTTGCTGTGAAGGTACAGCGGCCCGGAGTACAAGCTGCTATTGGCTTGGACATTTTGATCTTACGATATTTAGCTGGACTGCTTAGGAAAGTTCGCCGGTTAAATACTGATCTTCCGGTAAGGAGCTATCTCTAACTAGGATGAATTCTTTTTTGCATGAACTGTAGAAAGGTACCAAAATTTTATTTCCTTTTAAGATATTTCCATGTCAGACATTAGATTGGATGGCCTGTGTCTGGCAACCATTTGTCCCAAAAAACTTGTTGGCTTAAAGTGTATACAAGCACATTTCTAATGCTTATCTATGCATATTACTATGACCTTATGACCTAGGTAAGATTCGAACTTATGACAGGTGCTCTAGTAGGGGGTCATGCAAGTATTTTTCCTACCTAAAAGCTTAGCTGTTTGGAAATGGTCCACTACTGTAAAGCTTATTTCTTAACATCTTGAATTGAATGAGAGAATTTGTTGGATAGCAGCATTTATTTATCCCATTACTATTCATTTTAGCATCCAACAGAGATACTTGTGGTCAGTAACTATGCGTTACCTGCAGGCAGTTGTTGATGAGTGGGCATCAAGTCTTTTTCGGGTATGCTTCATTCTAATTGTTGTATTGTATTAGCTGTTTAAGGTTGCCCATGACAAGATACATAATAATGTGCTTTGTTGTGACCAAATGTTTAAGATGAAAGTCGTTGAGTTGGTAAACTTTTCTTGGATTCTTTTTAAACTTTTGATCACACTCTGCTGTATTTTTTATTTTTATTGGTTTTTCCCTCTAGTTTTGGCACTATATTTTCATATCACAACCATCATAGTTGAACTTGCTGGGGGTTGTATTGTAGTCTCTTAGCTGTTTAGGTTCTACAGGAGTGATAGGCACAGATTTCAAGAGAAGAAGGGAAAGTTAGAGAAACAAAACAGAGAGATGAACCAGTTGATGTAGGACCAGTCATGAATCTGGTTCTTACCAGTCTGGTTGTGACATTAATGTCAAAAGTACCAGAATAGTTTAAATCCGCGTTTATGCCTTGATAACTTCACCTGTGATGTACCAAATGAAAAAAATAAATTGACTTGCGCAAATTTGTCCTGTTGGAAACAGAATGGTAGAGACAACATTCTCGAAAATAGTTCCTCTTGTTGTTGAACCAAAATAGGTGTTAGATGCTGTTTCTCAGCCCCACCAACTCCCTCGAGGTGATAATTTTTAATAGAACCATTTTCTGTGGCCGTTTGAATGGTGCTTTTGGTACCTGCATTGTGTCTGGTAGATGACTAAGTCTACATGTGTTAAGCTCCCAACTCTTTTGGTTCTCCAAGAGAAATTCTTAGAGCTTCTTATTGAATACAGGTAATCCATTAAATGCAGGAGATGGACTACCAGAAAGAAGCAAATAATGGAATCAAATTCAGGTAAGTGATTTGCACAATGATTTGGACTTAAATGTCTGAAGGCCTGAGTAATAGGGTTTGTGACATGTTTGTGACTTAGATTCCTGTTTGAGCAACACTCATTGCTATTCAAAGAAGTTGTTTTTATAATTTGCTTTGTTGAGCTGAAGAGTAACCTTGGAGTATATCACCTCGCAGATTCATGTTTTAACATGCAAAAGGATTTTTGAATAGTATATCAGACAAGTCCAAGACTTGTATGTTGATGTCTTTAAATCTCACTTGTACCTGGGCATGGCATATTCTTAGTTGACTTTTTATCAGCAATAGGGAGTTTGATGGAGAGGCCTAAGTTGGTAACTGGTTGCGAAGAGGCCAAACACATTGAAATTCTACTTCCCCACCATTATAAATGTATCCTACCGACTTGGATATCTAGTCATGGATATAGGATTAGTCTAGTCTAAATTTTCTTAAGCTCTTCTTTGTTGGATTATATATCTTCTAATGGCAAGTATCTTATGATTTACCATTGTTGCACCAAATGATGTCACGATACCTTTCTCCTGCTCCTACTCATCGTTCCTTTTTTGTTTAAATTTCCTCTAATATAATACTTCCACAAGTCATTTTATCAGATATTAGCGTACCATATAAATTTAAGTGAATGAAGTTATTCAACTGATATATATTTTACTTTGATATGATGGTGCAATTATGTTGTTGCGTAAAATTGAAAATTCTTTCAGCAGACTTGGTTTGGTGTGGCTCTCTTGAATGTATTGCTATTGACTTTTATTAATGTGGCACCTAATGACTTTCCATTACATTTTCTGGCAGGCAGCTTTATGGAGGTTTGCCGGATGTTGTAGTTCCAGAGATGTATGTGGAGCACACAACTCGGAGGGTCTTGACAATGGAGTGGATAGAGGTAGAATTTATACTCCGTGCTTTCTTCTTGTTAGAATATAGCTGCCTTGTTAAAAGTTTACTTGCTTTATCCTTAATTATGATGATTTCTACTTTGGCCACATCTTATTGATGAGATATGGACACATTCAAGTTTTTGAGTTAGGTACATATGTATGACTAATGTTTACTTCTCCTGTGGTGATGACGTCTTGTTGCACCCTTAAAACTTTGGGTTTGCATCATCGGTGAGTAATGTATGTCACTTCCACATGTGCATGCCACCAATCTTGTTAACAGATACGCATTGCTAATTTGCTCATCCGTTATTGAGGGATGCATCCAAATTCCATTCAAATATATAATTTGAATGCAACCTGGATATTCCAGAAAAATCATCTCTCAAGCTATTGTGTTTATGGTTGGTCTCTACTAATCTCATGGAGAGTGAAAAAGTGGGAGGGGGAGACAAATAATGTTACACATACATCTCCCTCAAACAGCAAATATTGTCTCATTGGTTAATATAAGAGTAGAACTTTCACATTCTTTTTTATTTATTTATTTTGGTCTGGCACGTTCTTTTTTATTAATTGATCAACATAAGTGGGAAATTTGTTGAGAGATAAAAAAACTGAATTGAAGGCTTGGTTAGGTCAGATGTGACCCCAAGCTATTTATTTATGATAAAGCCAAGAGGCCACAATTATAATATCACCCTTAGTGCCACCATATATAAAATAATAAATGAAGTTGACAAATATGCTCCCAACGGCCAAATACTCTCAACAAAGTCGATGGTCACCGGAGTTGCTTGAGCTTTGCAGAAGTCCTTTATAAGATCTTTCATTTGAACATGGCAGGTTTTCTTCTTTAGTTTGCTTATGCTTTTGTTATCCTTCGCCTGTTGCAGGGACAAAAGTTGTCTGAAGTTAAGGATCTCTACTTAGTTGAGGTCACTTCTTTAACTACGAAAGTGTTGATATTGTTTGATGATGAGTGATTTACACTACTTGAGGTCTTGGGCTTAATACTAATGGGACATTTTCATGTTTTTAACAGGTTGGAGTTTACTGCTCATTCAATCAACTTTTGGAATATGGCTTCTACCATGCTGATCCCCACCCTGGCAATCTTTTTCGGACATATGATGGGAAACTAGCTTATTTAGGTATATGCTTTGAACAATATATAATGCCAATCAATAATCTTTTGCATGTATTACCCTGGCTATAAAATGAAATGTATGAGGTTATTATATATAAATTTTGGTGGATTAGGCTTATTCACCAAAAAAAAAAAAATGGTAAGATAGGAGGTATAAGAGAATGAGTAGTTACCAATTTTTTCATGAGAGTCATTCTTGTGAACATGCCGGGGCTAATTTTTCGTAACTTTAATGGCTTTGTTTGCATTGGCATCATCATGTGTCACTTAATTGTGTTGTTTTTTGGTATCTACCATGTATGCCTTTGATTGATCTATTTCTCAGGAGTTACATCATTATTTTGTCACTAAATTATGCAATAATCTCTGCCAAATGTGAAAAATGTGGGTTAATCTCAAAACATATATGTGCATTGTTTGTTTTCAATTGACTGAGTGGAATTTGATATTTTTTTCCAACCAGATTTCGGTATGATGGGTGAATTTGAACAGGAATTACGTGATGGATTTATTGAAGCCTGTCTCCATCTTGTAAATCGTGATTTTGTTGCACTAAGCAAGGACTTTGTTACTCTTGGGTATGATTAGCATTACCTCTTCCCTACCAAGACAAGAATAACTATTGCTTTCCTTTTCAATTTCTCATATAGTAGTTTGTCTAACCTTCTTAAATTCTGGGGATGTACAATTACAACATTCGCAGGCTTCTTCCACCTACTGCAGATAAGGAAGCTGTCACAAATGCCTTAACAGGTGAGACGTCGTGATTTTCCACTTGGAGAGATCCATTTTATTTAATCTCATATTCACCTCTTTCTAGGTGTTTTTGAAAATGCTGTTGCTAGGGGAGTCCGCAACATAAGTTTTGGTGACCTCTTGGGGAACCTAGGAACCACCATGTAAGCTCATTCCCACCACCTTGAGTTAGAACTGAGATTTTCATCTCACATACACATTCTGGTTAACAGGTGTAGTAGTGTATCAGAGATTTGGGGCCACTAAATTCAGTGGTGGAGGAATCTTAGAAAAAAGGATAGGGTTTGAAATTTAGATTATGCCAAGACCTATTCATTTTAGATGACTATCATGAAGGATGGATCATATCTGGAATCAATTCAGGAGAACGTTGGAAAAAAAATTGTGAGAGAAACAAGGATAGCATTAACCATTTGACATCATATACCATGCTTTACCATCATATACAGAGGAGTTGTAGAGGAGGTCAATTATTCATGGTACTTTACACTTTAGAAGCTGAGACCATTTCTTGAATGATTCTTCTGTTCATGACCAGCTGCTTATCCTCGTCTTCTAAATGTTATGGTGTCAGTGCAAATTAGATGCTGGAACAATCGATAATCTGGTGCTGTATAATTTCCTTGAAGATCATCATAGCTTATCTTTTACTTTCACATCTATGCCAACAAGAATTAAGAAGCAGTTAGATTGATAGGAAATTTATCATCTCATGCATGTAAATTTTTTATACTTGGTTGTGAAGTTTCTAAATGAGACTGATGTCCTTCAATTTATCATTCATGGCAGGTACAAATTCAAGTTTCAAATACCTTCATACTTTTCTCTTGTCATCAGAAGGTAATCATGCAACGGTGGTGGAATCTTTTGTCTGGTTTCCTGCATTGTTAGACTTTTGCGAGAATTGAAGATGCTTCATTTGACTACTTGTGTTGTTAAGATTAACAATTGTGCGAATTCTCTGCATAATTTGCTTCTTCCAGCCTTGCTGTATTGGAGGGAATTGCAATTGGCCTCAACCCAGATTATAAAGTTTTGGGCAGCACTTACCCATGGATTGCCAGAAAAGTTTTATCTGACAGCTCACCCAAGCTGAAGTCCTCTTTGCAGGCTCTTCTTTATGAGGTAACTATGTAAGACTTGTCCTTGGAAATTGGATATGAGAAGGTGCTAGTATGTGTGATGTGAGAGGAAATCCTAATGCCAACAATTCGTTCTTGCAGGATGGTTCTTTTCGAGTTGATCGCCTGGAATCTCTTCTAACAGAGGCAAGCACTTTTCCCTCTCTTTCCTCAGCTCCCTTCTGTTTTGATTAGAGGTCTTTTGCCTATATTCTCTAAGTCTTGTGCATCGCCTTCCTTTATCACTTGTAGAGGTGTAACATCTAGCAACTGTAAGATAATTTAATAGCCAGTCGGTCATAATTTGGAGATCACTGCTGAAATTACAGTAATCGGAATTTTTCATTCTGAAACTGGTTCTTCTCTCAATCTTTAACAGTTTATGTCTATATCTTGTATGTTCTTGTTTCACAGTCTCTTCGTGCCAGAACAGAGAAGGCCTTAATGAAAAGGCAGGTAGAAGGAAATGATTCTAGAATGGTTGTCGAGCAAATTCTCTCTTTTACATTAACTGAAAAGGTATAATCCAGTGTTTTCCATCACATATCTCTGTCTTTGGCCTGAAGAGCATTTATTCTCCTCCAACTGGTTTATTTGATGAATTTGGCAGGGTAGTTTCGTTAGGGAAATAATACTTGAAGAGTTCTCTAAGGTTAGTTTCTAAGTCATCTATTTCCCTTTTTCCTGTTATGTTGAAAAGACGAGCAAGATGATGTTTCAGTTCTACTTAATTTACGGACCTTAACTGTTCATGGAACTGATAGTGATACTAAAGTCCTCATCCAAAATTCGTAGGTTCTGCATCTAAATCAAAATTGTAACATCTTTTCTTGGAGCAGACAGCTGGAAGACAGTGCTTGAACTTTTGTGGTATAAAACTTACAAGATTTAGGTGATCCTGGGTCTCATAGTTGACATGAGGCCTGGAGACTCAATGCCTAGAGTATGACATCCTTTTGGAGTTTGGGATTAACTTTACAGATACAGAATGGTATTTTTTTGTTGTAAAGAGAATTGCGATATGATTAGGCTCTAGATAGAGCACGCTGTTTTTATGCTCAGTTTTAACACAGAATTGCTTTAGTAGCATGTTTATGTTTTGTCCTATCGAACGCTGCTGGGAGGGGCTGAGCTTAGTTTTGAGACACATCCTTGTTTTCGTCTTTTTAGATTCTTAAAATCTACCTTCAAGAGCTTTCTTTATTCCTTTCTTTAGGTACAGGTTCTCTCCATTGAACTTTTTTGTGAACCTTATGTAGCCAAAGGTGAACCATCTTAAATAATTCTTTTTTTTTTTTTTTTTTTTTTGGGTACTCGCATTTTCTTATCTCACGTGCTTAAATAATTTCTTTAACTTTTTTTCATTCTCATTCATCAAAATAGAGCTTAAACACTCCACATAAATTCTCAGCTTATCAAGTTCGATGGATGTGGCCAATGTCGTTGCTCTGTCTCTTTGTTCTTATTAAGAAACCAAGTTGTTCTCAAAATGAAAAGTCAAGTACATCTGTTGGTGTAATTCTACATAGTTCATCGAAAACTTTGTTGAACCAAATTATTCAATATTTATTACTGGGAATACGTAACTTCTATGAATCTACCACAAATTTTTGACTTGTATCAAGTAAGGATAAATATTGTAAGGAGACATAAAGTTTGTAAGGACTCTTATCTTACATTGTGTAGGTACATTATTTTGTGTTCATGTATACCTCATAAACAAACACATTCATTATGTACACTGATTTGCTTCTATGATATAAAAAAGGGAGATTTCTAGCAGAAAAAAAGGGGAGATATGAATAATTGCCATAGGGCATGTTGCCCTTTAACTGGCCCAGCAAAAATTATAGCTACGCTTGTCTCATAACTTTATCTTCTGTTCTTCAAGAGATTTATCCTGTTGTGAGGAGCATAAAAGGCTTAGAGCACTTTATTGTCATGTTTTGCTTCTCCCCTTCTAGACAGTTTATATCTAGAAACAGCTGGATGAATTGGAGTTGCCTTTCAGCGAAATGCCTCTCTGGAAACTGAGAAATGGATGTTAATTAATTATTGATGATGATGATGATGATGATGATGGTGATTAGATAGAATTATTTGGTAGCATATAATAGTGAATCAAATGCCACACTGCCTAATATACTAGTGGTTGAGTGCAGGGCGTGGATGCACTTGGTCTAGCTACCATTGATTCTTTAACTTCTGCAGCAGTATCATACATACCATTTGGCACATCATTTTCCTTCTCCGCTTTGACTGATGAAGACATAACAAATTTGAAAACATTTCGCCGTCTTTTGCTGTTGTTGTTGGGGTTTCCAAGTAATGAAAACTCAAGTCAGGTAAATGCTTACACATTCTACAGTCTATACTGGAATTGACAGTGAAATTCGATGATTTTTAGTGACCAGAGAAGTATCCATTATCTGATTGGTCAGGAACTAAATATTAACAAATGTTACTACTTTATCTCTTTGTCAGTAACTAAATATCGACGAATTTCTTAATGTTGGAAGTTAAAAGGTTCAGAACATTCTTAATGTGCATAAAAGTTGACAAGAAAGTTATCTGAACCTTGTATTTGAATTCCTACCAGTGTTTTTTGTTCTCTTTCTTTTGTCAGTTGAACAAAATAAAACCTTTCTTTCTTAATGGGTTTTCATCTTGTAGGGGCTTAATGGAGAATCCGGAACCAAGGTTGAAAAGAGATACTTGGAGGAAGCATCATTAGCACTGGATCAGATTTCTTCTTTGCAAGAACTTCTCCCCCTCCTTTCTGTTATTTCTGAGGTGAGAAATGGGCATTTGGAGCAGACATGTTTATGTAACTACATGTGCTCTTCATTGAATCCATACGGTCCCTATTTGCATTTACCTACTATTAGTTCGCAATCACCCATTCAGATTAGGGTTAAGGAATAGTAAGCATTGATTTGGGCTTCTACCTTGATACCCATGGACATCAAAAAGGACTTCTCTTCCCCTTCGGGAGTGTGAAAGTCGTTTGCTTTTTCATGACAAGCATTGCATTAATTGCCTAATAGCTAATCATATCGGTACAGGCATCAGAAGTGAGTTACGGAAAGACCATTTGTTTAGGAATAGAAAGTACAGGTTACCTTCGTGCAGAATGGAATGGCAGAATAGAATGGCGGTGGATTTTAGAGCAATAGAAAACTTTTTAAACTTCCGTTTCTTTTACATCTCATGTTTTATTATGTTTTGCTGTCAGCAGTAGTTGTGATTTGCTCATAAAAGTCAGATCAAATTTCTGCAATTATTACTAATTTGATCTTGCACCATCATCCAGTAATTGCGGCTATAGATTCTTGTTTTTGTTCTTTTTGGATAGGTAAGCTGTGTGGTCTTTGTATTGGTTGTTGATGATAGTACATGGTCCATTGCGAGTTTCTGTGCCTTGTTTGTTTTGTATGTAAGCATGCATCACATGCCAATTAATTTGAAAGATAAGATGTCAAGGCTGTCTTGTGATAATGCATTTCTATCATGAGTTACGTAATGCATACACTTTGGAGAATGCAGAATTTTGTCCTACAAATCACATCTTTATCAACTGGTGCAAGGTGAACAGCTTAGTATTTTGGCCATGAACAAGTGAAGGGCAAAATGTCTCTGTTCCTGTTTACCGTTTTATTGAATTTCCGATGCATCTTTATCAACATATGGAGTGTCAATGTGCTTACCTGCTGCTACATGTGAAAAATGTTGACAGCTCCCTCCAGAAGCGCAACAGCGGTTACTAAATCTACCAAGTGATTTGGCAGGGAGATTATTGTCCAGGGGTATTGCGAGGACTATTCGCAGGATCTTCTTATGATACAAGCAAAAAAAATTGTCAAAGAGTTAGCCACTGTTCAAATGCCCATCTCCTTTGGTTCTGTTCACCGGTATTTCAATAGACCAATAAAGTAACACTTCCGATTAGAATGGCGGATCGATAAGTCGAGCACAATCAGAATAATTTGAACGCCAGAACCACCCCTCCTTTGCAATTGAAGAATCACAGTTAAACCATTTCATTGCATCGTGTATCTCCCCCTCTCTCCGACTTTTCTGTCTGTTGTCAACCTCATCATAAATTTCTTCCTGTGTGCGAACGTTGATGCTTGAAGTCGGTGAAACTTCGCCTATTTGACTTTTGATCACCAGACAAATCATGCACTAATTTGTCTTTTTAGGTGGAAATAGGTATTTCCCTTCCAATTTATGTCAATGGAGATGGACAGCCCATAGCATGCGCCGTACGAGTTAAGCTAGCGTGGGTAAATTTTATTATTGTCAATCATGGAGGAGTTGGAAGCACTTCAGGGGGTCGAGCATTGATCAAATTCAGTCTGTTGGCTCTCGATCTCTCCCGAAAAAGTTACTTAACATTCGTGCATCGACTTTTCTCGATTGACGTCCAAGAAAGCCTTTGGCATGACTGATTCAAATGCAAGGATGACAAGGACTGCATAAATCTAGCAAATCAAAACTGAACTACAAATATGCTGACTAGATTCGTCTTCCGCATTAAAATCGGAACGAATTGTCTTTTGCGAATTTCTGGCAAAATGCACGACGGTTTAACGGTCGAGAAATCATGGTCTGGTTCAGCAGAGAATGTTATTCCTCTTAAATTTGTATATCTGGTAAGTGCATTCAACTACAAAGCGGGGCACCCGGCATTATGTGGACTACTTGTAGGATGCTTTGCCAATTAATTGAGCGTTAACCTGGAAGCCAAAACAGTAGGCTTCTTTAGAACCCAACCCTGCTCCCTTCTTAAGGTACGTGCATTTGGGATCAGCTTTGGGAAGGGACTTTGAGCGTCCAAAGTCCATTTGGCCAAATATTGAATATTTGATAAAAAAAAATTTTAAATCCATATTGAGAGAATGCTAGCCTTTGAAATGGTGAAAGCCCAAAGTAGGTCCTAGATTGCTTTGAGCTTTCAGCATTTTTTAAAGCCCCAATGGGTTATTGTTCATCTTTTTCTCTAGTGGTGTGGTTGCGTGTGGCTAGTTGGCGACGGGCTAGAGAGAGGCCGGCGAGGTCGCGGCTACCTTGGTGACCGTCATTGGCTAGTCACACGACCTAGACGCGACCTACCTCTGGGTCACGCAATCCCCATGAAGGGCCACTTGAGGTTGCGAGACCTCGCTGAGACCAAATCTATTGTGGGAGGTTGTGCAACCTTAGGCATGACCCAGATCTGGGTTGTGGCAAGGTTGTGTGACCTCTAGCAAACCTAGATCTAGGTCACGTGACCTCCGTGAAAGGCCGTCGGGGGTCGCCAGAGGTCCAACCAGGCGACCCTCGCCAATCATCTCTCTACTTGAGGCTGCCGACCCTTGCCTTTATATTTCTTTTGATAATTTTTTTCTTTTTTTAATCACAGAATTCCTTTATAAATATAACATCTCCAAACATTATTTTACCCAAAAGTATTTCATAATGAACTTTCAAATTACAATTTAATAAACACAATTTACATTTTGGAAAATCCCTCTAACTTAAAGTCTTTTGCATTTTTCCAAAAAAAATCCCCAAAAGTCAAACCAAATGCACCCTAAGTAATTGAATCTGAATAATCATGTTCACTCTCCGAAATGAAAAAACAATGTTTGTTGAGTAATTCGCGACAAATCAACTGGCCGCTCATCCCATTGACGCAGTCTCACGATTGTTATTCATTCTCAGATCCTCAAGTAGGAACAGAAGACGCAAGCTGTACACTTGCACGAATTTGATTATTTGGGCCTGAAAATTTAGTTCTAGAACTGGTGAAATGCTAGGCTTCTACTAAATTTGGAAATGTAATTTGTTAAAAACTTCCCTAAAGCTCTTGTCGAACAGACAAATAATATATAGTAAGAAAACATACAAATAAAATATTGACTATCGATGTTATTTGCACAATCAATACTTTGAACATCACCTATTTCCTTATAAATGTGTTTGGAGTGTTATGGAGACACTAGGATGTATTTGGTAATTATTCTGCTCCCAAAAACAATTTATGCTTAAAAATGATTCTTTTTTATTTTGTTGCCTAGATGAATTTCAGAGTATTTAAAGGCATTTGGTAACCATCCAAAATTTCTACTCCCAAGAAAGAAATTCGTTAGTTAAAATCTCAAATTCTTTTTTGAATTAGAATTTCTTTTAATTTTTCAATACTTTTATTAATTTTTTCTTTTTTTCCCATCTCTCTCTTTCTTCTCTAGACAGTCGTTGGCCGCGGCAATGGCCAATGACTGACTGGGTGAGGTCCCACAAACTCGTTTAAGCCTCACTTGCCTAGGGCGCCAGATATGGTTGAGGTCGAGTCGCACGACGGCTGGCGACGAGGCTCAGCCTCACCAAGCCTTGCCTTGCCCTGACTAGGCTCCAATGAGGTCGTGGAACCTTGCCCAGTTGATCGCCAGCCATCGCCATGGCCGACGGCCGATAATGAAGAAGAAGAGAAAAATGATAGAAAGGAAGAATTTTGAGGAATTTTCTCTGTGTATTTCATTCACATGCCAAAAGGAATATGTAATACAAGAGTGTACAATATAGGAAATAATATATGTAATACTATTTTCCTATTTAAATAAATTGAATCAATTAACCTATCAATCTAAGATTAATACAATCATCCGTGGAATCAAATCACATCTTCAAGACACACATAATCATATCTTCAACACTCCCCCTCAAGCTGGTGGCTTGTGTATATCAAAGACACCAAGCTTGTTCAAAAGATATGTGTATTGTCTTTGACACAATGATTTGGTGAAGATATCCGTAGGTTGTTCAACAGTTCCAATTCCTTTTGTTGCAACTATTCCTTCTTGGATTTTATCAGTGGTGAAATGGTAGTCAACTTTTATATGCTTTGTCCTCTCGTGAAAAACTGGATTTGCTGCAAGTTTGATTGCAGCATAATTGTCGCAAAACAATATAGTCGGTCCATCTACTTGTATTCCAAGATCAGAAAGTAATCCTCAAACCCAATCTATTTCACAAATAGTCTTCGCCATAGTTTGATATTTTGATTCACCTGATGATAGCGAAACTGTTGATTGTTTCTTTGTCTTCCATGAAATCAAGGATCTTCCTAATTTAATGCAAAAATCAGTGACGGATCTTCGAGTCATTAGACAAGTGGCATAGTCCGTGTTGCAATAAGCTATCATCTTCATGTCACAATCACGAGATAAAAGTATTCCAAGACTTGGACATCCTTTCAAATACTTCACAACCTTTAATGCTACATTCATATGCGACTGTTTTGGGTTGTGCATAAATTGACTGAGTATTTGTACCGTATAACATATATTAGGTTTCGTCACGGTGAGATAAATCAATTTTCCGACAAGTCTATGGTAGACTGATGGATCCTTAAGCAATGAATCATCGGAAGATGATGATGACAATTCCGCATCATATTCATGCGTTGTCAATTTGATGTTTTGTTCTATCAGAATAATGGCTGGCTTACAATCTGATAATCCTGCTTCTGATATAATCTCCAAAATGAATTTTCGTTGGTTAAGGCAAATCCCTTTGTCTAACCGAGCAATCTCAATGCCAAGAAAATATTTGGGAGATCCCAAATCCTTAATATAAAAGGTGGAATGCAAATATTCTTTGAACTCTTTGACAGCATATTCATCATTCCCCATAATAAGTATATCATCAACATATATTAACAAATAAATTGATGATGTACCTTTGGTCCACAAAAATAGAGGATAATGATGCTTAGAATGTCAAAAACCTGCATCTGTGAGTGCTATAGTAAACTTGGCATACCACTGTCGAGAAGCCTGTTTTAGTCCATAAAAGGATTTGCAGAGACGACGTACTCGAGACTCCCCATGTCTATGTAAACCTTGTGAGAGATCCATATAGATTTCTTTGTCGAGATCCCCATGAAGGAAAGCATTGTGGACGTCCATCTGATGCATGGGCGAATTACGAAGTGCAGCAATAGATAGAAAAGAACAAACGGTTACCTCTTTGGCAACCAGAGAGAAAATCTCATGATAATTGAATCACTCTCTTTGTGTGAAGCCTTTAGCTACCAATCGAGCCTTGTAGCGCTCAACAGAACCATCTCCTCGATTTTTAATCTTTTACACCCATTTGCAACCTTTTGGTTTCCAATGTGGAGGCAACGAAATGACATCCCAAGTGTGATTCTCTATGAGTGCATTTAGCTCGGCCTCCACAGCTTGTTGCCAACGTAGATCACGAGCTGCTTCATGATAGGAAGAAGGTTCCTGTTCCTCTGATATGTGATTAATACAACACATGTGCTCCGGTAATAATCGAATATATAATAATAAGATGACACTGGATAATGTGTACTTGGAGAATTCAATGTGGGGCATATGTAGTCTTTGGTCTGTGTTGGCGAGCGAACATGACGGCCAGTACATCGAGGCTGCTCAACAAGTGTTTCTCCATGAACAGGTAATGAAGATTCAACAGAAATTTACTATGGAGATGTGACTAAAGAAGTAGGTGAAGCAAGTGTCGTTTTCTCTTCATATGACAACATGGGAGACTCAGAATTATGCGTTGCCGATAGAGAATATTCAGGATTTGGTGTAGCAAAAATATACTATAGATTCAAATATAAATCTTTCTCTAACGAGAATGCTCAATGATCTGATACTGAATTAGGTGATAAGGATGCCATGTCTTGAAAGGGAAATATTCTTTGTGGAAAACATATCTGCTTATCAAGAACCGACCTATAGAAATCTTTGTGACCCTATAACCTTTCTGTAAAGCAAGATATCCCATAAAAATGCATCGTATGGCACATGGACCCATTTTCTCCTGAGGACCCATAGTAGTTGCATAGCATAAACAACCAAAATCAAATATTTGGTCGTTTTCCAAACCACATCTCAAAAGGAGTCCGACCTTCAAGTACTCAAGTGGCATGCGATTGATTAGATAGGCTGTTGTGACCATACAATCTCTCCAAAAAGTTTCAAGAATTAATGCTTGGTACTTAAGGGCCGAGCTACTTCTAAGAGATGACGATACTTTTTCAACAATCCCATTTTGCTGAGGAGTGTAAGTGCAAGAACTTTCATGAATAATACCATGAGAAGAGAAAAAAAACTTACACTCAATAGTGAAGAATTTACGTTCGTTATATGTACGAATGTGCTATATAGATTTGTCAAATTGATTTTTGATTAGGCCGAAAAAATTTGACAAATGGGAAAAGGTTTGGCTCTTTGTTTGCATGAGGATTACCCATGTGGCACGAGTATAGTCATCCATAATGGTGAGAAAGAAATGAGCTCTGTCACGATGTGGAGTATGATAGGGACCCCATATATCAACATGTATTAATGAAAAAGCACTAGTAGCTCAAGATCTACTGATTGGGAATGACATCCGTGACTGTTTTGCCAAAGGACAGATGGGACAATTAGAGCGAGGAAAAGAAGTACTATGACCCAAGCGTTGATGGGAAAGAAAAATTCTATTATCAGTAGTGGCATTACATAAAACACCCTTATTCCAAAAAATGGAAGATAAATCAAAATCATTCGGAAAATTGGTTCAAAAATATTGTCCTTGTGCAACACTATCCAAGCCCATCAATTTGCCAGTTGAAAGATCCTGAAAGAAGCAAATTTGGAAATTGAATATGGCACAACAAGAATTGTCCTTGCAGGCATTGGAAACAAATATGAGGTTGAACTTAAATCAGGAATATAAAGAACATTTCTAAGAATAACTTTGGAACTATGGTAAACAGTGCCAATTTTGATGACATAAGTGATATTCCCATTCGGAAGGCATACTAAAATGGGACCATGAGATTTGTTGTTAATATGAGGAAAAAAAAATTCACTGCAAATTATATGATCATTTTCACCTGAATCAATTATTCATTTATCAACTAAAACAGAATCTGTCTTACATAAAGAGGTACCTGAGAAATTCACAGTCCTATTAGTAGTACTTAACTGACTGAGGGTCTTCATGATATTTTGATACTGGTCGTGGGTAAATGCCTGATTTGCCCTCCCAATATTTTGTCCTGAAACCGATAAGTGGACAATCTTTTTTCCTTCTTTTCTTTATCATTGGGTTTTGGACAATCTTTTTTCCTTTTTTTCTTTATCACTAGGTTTACCATGCAATTTCGCATTTCCAAGTATTAATAGTATGGTGAGTACTAATAGTATGTGAGAGTGTTTGTAATATTCACAAAATTTACCTTTTCTTTTAAAATTTTGCCCTCCCCCACTTTGGGATGACATGGCAGCCTGTGTGTCATAGGATGTTTTATGTGTTAGAATGACTTTTTTTTTTTTTTTTTCTTTTTTACGTAGGAAGAATTTCTTTGCATTTCGAAATCGAAACTCAAGCCAATAATAGTTGTACGATATCAGTAGTCTTCTTGTGCTAACTTCCCTTTTCACATCTCCTTAGCCGGGTGTACAAAAATGCCACTTCGTGGTATTACCCATCTTTTGATCTCCACCTCTGTTTTCAATCCAAAAAAGTTATCCCGTCGTATCCGGGCAACAAATAGAACTTAGAGAACATACCTTCTGCTTAGTCCACAAGTAGATGTGTCAAAATAGATCTTAGACCCATATATGACCCATTTAAATCATAAATGGATCATATATGGTCACTTGTTTTTGACAAAAAGTAGTTAAATGAGTTCACTTTGATAGGTGGGTTTTAAGTAGGTCTTAAATGAGTATGGTTTTAACTTTTAAGTGAGTCTTAAGAGAGAGGCTCTCTCCTCTCTTTTTAACTTTACAAAAATAATTTTTACAAATACTGAAATTATAATTATCTTTTTTTAATTTTTCTTTTAATTTTTCTTTTTTTTTCCTATTCTTTTCTTTCTTCTTCCTCCGGTCGCCGACACGGCAATGGCCAATGACCGGCCAAGCGAGCCTCGAGCTCGCCGGCGAGCTTGAGCTCACTGGATCTGGCGAGGTGAAGGCCTCGCCAACACCTGGCGAGGCTTGAACCTCGCCAATCTAGCGAGACTCGAACTCGCCGGCGAGCTTCGCCAGATCCGGCAAGAGGCGAGCTCGAGCTCACCCAATGCCAGTGAGCCTCGAGCTCGCCAGATCTGGTGAGGCAGAGGCCTCGCCGACGTCCGGCGAGGCTTGAGCCTCGCCGATCTTGCGAGACTCAAGCTCGCCGACGTCCGACGAAGCTCGAGCCTCGCCGATTTGGCGAGCCTCGAGCTCGCTAACGTCAAGTGAGCTTGAGGCTCGCCTGGGCCGACCGCCGCGCATCGTCGTGGCCGGTTTGCCGGCCAAAGAAGAAGAACCAAAAAGAAAAAAGAAAATTATATTTTATTTTTTAAAAATAAAAATAACTAAACTATTTTTTAAATAAAAAATAATTAAAATTCGATTTTTTAAAATAATTATTTTAAAATTATAAAAATTGTCCATTACATTTATGTTGTATAAAACTATTTTAACAATACCATTTAAAAAATAATAATATATATAAAAAATAAACTTAGAAGCTTTTTAGTAATATAATCTTTAAAAAAAAAAGATAAGAATAAGTTTTCCTAAATTTTGTTAAATATGAAAATATTTTATTAATATGGGTCAGGTCGGGTATGGATTGGGTATGAGTTAGATCGGGTATGGATCGAAAAATTTACATTAAGCTTAAATAGGTCATAAATGAGTTAATGAGTCAATTTGGGTCGACTCATTAATGACCCGACCCACCTGTTTAACACCTCTATCCACAAGACAATACCATTCGTATTAATTAACAGTGTGCCAGTATAGCCCTATTGATGCTCGTAATCAAATAGACAAATGTCCAAGCACTAAAGCAACGCTATATGCTTATTATGGATCATTTACCTATACATCCCGTGCAACCCTAATAAACAGAACTTCTCTTAATGTCAGTTCAAACTAGGGAGCAGAAAGTGGCAAGATAGAGTTCAAAAACGGAAAAGAAGTGTAACATGCTAAAATACACGACCCCATATATGGTCGATTAAGGAAACATTCGCCTGGACACGTCGTTGCCTTGAAGAAAGTTCTCTATTTGTACAAGTACCTGCCAACAGTTAAGATCGGCGTTAAAAACCGCTCTGCATAACCAGCTCTTCATAGATGGGAAGACAAGTAGATGAGGAAGGTGTTATAAGATGACCGATCCAGTCACGCAGTTGACTTTTCGAGTTCTGCTTGTTATGGTCAGATCAGTAGACTTTGAATTTTCTGAAAGCCTGCAGTTACGCCGCTAAAATCCTTCCTACGGCTAGTGAACCATCAGCTTTGGGATTATTGAAGACAGCCTCCCTAGTTTTGTCTTACTCAGCATCATACAAATTGTACTATCAGAGCAATCAACACTTCATCTGGGTGGTTAACATTGAAAAAACATGCATTTCAATTTCCAAAATGATAGTTGAAAAGCTTCTCATTGTAACCACATCTATGTGACCAGAGTGAAACAATTTGACTTCAAGCAACAAACAGTATTCACTTTGAAGAATGTTTAAATCCTTGGCAGACGCTCCAGTAATGAGAACATTCTTAAAAAACCCAGCTACATTAAGGTTAAACTGGATAGATTTTTGGGGAGCAACCCTTCAGCAATTTTATTTTATGGAGACTCACCCTAGTCGGAATGCACATGAGAAAATACAGAGGATAAACCAAGACAAAAAAGCAAGAGAAATAAGATATTCTGAGTAGGGGTGTGCAAAACGAACCACCCAAACTGGGGACGCCCAAACTGGGAATTGCCCAGACTGGACTGGACCAAGCTGGCTGGGTGGGTCCAATTCCCGGGAATGTCGGTCCGGTTCCCAGTTTCTAAAAGTGGAACCGGTGTCCGCACAGTCCGGTTTCCAGTTCCGAGGGGGAAATGGACTAGATTGGACTGACTATATGTACTCTTTTCTTAATTTCTTTAAAAAAAATAAAAGTGACCAGCTTTTTTTTTTTTAATTTCTTCATGACATAAGGCATCAAGTACTGGGAAAAAAAAAAAGTCACCAGCTCCATTGAACTAGACCGAAACCGGACTGGGAACCAATCACCCCCAATTCTATGACAAGGGTTTCTATGGCTTATTGAAAAAAATGCTTTTCTGTATCTCACGTTTCCTTCCCCATTCAAATCACCCACCAGAGAGTAAACTAAAGGTCCATAGAAAGATCAGACAGTTTATATGTACCTAAAAGCATGGATATCTTTGCAAGTGTGAAAACAGCACGGGGGATAACCAGGCCATACCTCAATCGCTATAGCTTTTGGTGTGACATCAAGGACGTCTTCAACGCCCAAGTTAGCAGCGAGATCTGAGAAAGAGTATCTCCTCCAAAGTTATGCATCATTTATGGTCAAAAGATTACCAAGAATTTCCTCCAGCTTAGACATTCCCGCAAATTTAAGAAAACAAAGAAGATTCTTTTAACAAGCTTCAGATTCGTGGCTTAACTGCATATTCACAAATCTAATGAGTGTTGTGGCACTAGCAAATGCAAAATGGAGCATTTCACCAGTGTGGAGATGATCAAAAAATTTCCAAATGACAAAGTATCAAGTATTTCTGCTCGGATGATCTAGAAAGGGAATTCTCAGTACAGTTCCCATTGTGCAACTATCGTAAATGGTATCAAAAACAAAAAGATGAAACCAATTTTCCTCTAAAGAGTGCCATAGTGTGTATATGTTGATCAAGACATATCCACTATAAGGTAACATATGAATGCCAGTGACGTACCTAGGACGGAAACTTTAACATCAGCACCGGCATATGATTCAGCTCTCTTTTTTGAGAGAGTGAAAAGTCCAACAAAAGCCTGAAAAGACGTGTGGTGTAATGCTTAGGATTAATTCGTGGATAGTAATTAAATTAGAGCCAGAAAAAGTTAAGCAAGCATATGCAGTAATTTCAGATTAAGGAAGACAACACTAGCAAGATGAAAAACCACCTGTGTGTATGGATCGCCTGATTCAAAGTGCAAAAGGGGGCGGGAAGCAGTCCCTACAGCAGCAATTCTCCTAGCCAGGGCATCCAAAGGCACATCCAAGAAGACACTGACTCCCTGCCTGATATATTTCCTACAGTAGGGTGGACAAGCTCACGTTGTGATCTGTGCAAATGCAAATGGAACAAGCAAGATAGAAAAAAATCTAGTTTCACTCATCGTAGAGACACAAGTACCAGTTGATAGGCCGAACAACTGCACCACCACCAGTTGCAACAACCTGCTGGGGCGTGAAAGACAATTTCCGTAATGCATCACTCTGGATGACAAGATGATAATCATTCAGTCATTACTAATATAAAAGGGACTGTTAGGTAACTAACTGATATCAGATTGATAATACTTGAGGTATTTTAAAAACTATTGCCAACTGTTCTAAAAGTTACAACTATGAGATGAAAGAGTGGTTAGATGTTTAAATTTCTAACACTCCCTTTAGCACACAGGTTGGCCTTAGACCTGAGACTAAAGCATGGAAATACAAACTTAGGGAGGCAAATGGAAGGCCTAGCAAGATTTGAATGTAGGATATTCTGCCCTCATACCATGTAAACTTTTGTGGGATTATTGTCAACTATTCTGAAGACTTAAACTATTAGATAGTGTCGTTTATTATTTACATATTTCGACAACAACAAAGGGGCTAATTCAATGAGCTTATGAAGTCATATAGCAAATTTGTGATAACGTCAGATTGAATCCTCCCCTCACCTTAGCAGTTATATAGGAATTTAGGCAAGGAAAACACTGCCTGTTCTTATACAGCTGCTTGTGGAATGAGAACAAAGAAGACCATTCCACTACAAGTATGTCAACAGTAAAATTTACAATTACAATGTCTATGAAGAAGCCAGAAATTCTTTTTGCACTTCTCATAATTTGAGATAATAGTTTAACTCAACCAGTATCTCAAAGTACTCCCAGAGTTTGTGGAAGTGTCACCATGTGCCCCTCTAGCAATCAAGTAAACCTCGCTAGAACAACATTCAAATTACTTACATAAAAAAGCTCACTAAGTGCACCAACTATCTCTCCAATTTGTACTATAGAATTCCATACTAGTCTTGCCGGAAGTTTAAGATTTCAGCATCTAACCTAAAACTTTCCTTCACACCATGAGCTGTCCACTTAAAATACATGAATGGAAAGGTTCAACAATAATTTTCTCCAGCAAAAACTGTCTTAGCTGAAGTTTTGAACCTAACACCATAACAAGACAGTGCAAAATAAGTCCACGATTACACAATTTCATATATTCATATGAAATGGAGAACAGTGAGGAGGTAAATACCAGCCAAACAAACAGTATTGTCTGATCCCACTAAAGGATTGGCAGGGATATATCTATGGACAGTAAAACAGAGATAAATATATTAGGTCATAACCTTCCAATTCCTTAAGTTTCCTCTCCATTGCTGATTGTTATTTTGCTTTACTTGTTCCTCTTCCTTTCATTTTAAATAAAACAGTGGACAGTCTTTCTCTTCCTTTATAATACAACAACTGTTTTCCTGTGAGAAAATCTTAAAATGATGGTTGTACATCATGCTTTTGAAAAACTACAACTCTAAATGCCACTTCCCATAGTTAGCGGGCAAAGGAGAAATCTCCTGTTTAAAAAATGTAACCATAGTTCATGATGCTGGAGCATGTAATGAATCCCTTTCCACATCTGATATAAACTATAAACAAGTGAAACAGTAAAATGCTAACAGATTAGCAAAGCATGTACACTCTTTCTCTTCCTTTATAATATAACAACTTTTTTCCTTTGAGAAAATGTTAACATGGCAGTTGTACATCATGCTTTTGAAAAATTAAGACTCTAAATGCCACTTCCTATAGTTAGGGGGCAAAGGGGAAATCTCCCGTTTAAAAAAGTAACCATAGTTAGTGATGCCAGAGCATGCAATGAATCACTTTCCACATCTGATATAGGCTGATCCTATAAACAAGTGAAACAGGAAAATGCTAACGGATTAGCAAAGCATGTAGAGGACCCAATGACAGACCACATTTAGGCATTTCCAAGGTAAACAGATTGTGATCGAGCTAAGAATTAGTCAAAATGAAAAATAACCAAGTATAGAAGTCAACTTAAGTACTCTATAATCAACTTCATGCAAAATATAAGGTGAGATCCCCAATTAAGATGGAGAAAAGAATGTCAATGAGGCACTATGTTAACCATAAACATAGATGGAAAACCAAGAGATTCATATTTAAATTAGATGACAGGAAACAGATATCTTAAATTATGGATTTCAATATAAACCTACAGTGTCACTTCTGAAATAACCATGCAAAGGATGTTGAGCTACCAAGGGAGTTAAAGTAAGCTAAAGATCTCACATGTGTTTAAGCCAATGACAACGGTTCGATGGAAATGCAATAAGGGTGGATTGAGAGCATAAAGTTATGAACTAAAAAATAAGCAACTAGATAATCTGACAAACCTCATAATCTCTGAAGATACACTCCCCACGTTGTTTAAAGATTTGAGTGACAGAATCTTGGCCAATAGCCTGCTCCACGTATTTGTCACTGCATTGCCACAAGCAGAAGAATTAATGAACCAATGAGAGAAACTGTAAGTGAGAATCTAAGAGCAATACAGTAAAATCAGTTGTATGGACCACATCCAAGAGCTAGGTAAATGACACGCATGAGAAATGGAGAATGAATCTATACAAAGATCAAGTACCAACACCACAACTAGCTTGTGATCTCAGCACATGATGTCTTGTAAGTGACGTTATATTTCATAGAATGATAGAAAAACAAAGGTTAATTACAAAATCAGAGTGGCATAATTTGCATCTGGCTGCTTTTGATCCCCAGTTCTTCGTATGGAAGTTACATCCTTATAACAATTACTGAGAAAATCTAAAAGAATGCACTTCCGACTAGAAAATAAGCAACAAGATAGACAAACATGATACAAAGAGCAGACTTCCAGCAATCAATAGTAACAATGCCTTTTCCAAGAAGTGTTGTCAAATTAATCAAATCTATCAATGTTCCTAAGCACAAGATCAAGTAAGCGCTCTGACCTGTCAACAAAAGTATAGCCTAATGCTTCAGACAAAATCTCTCCAACTGTTGTCTTTCCGGAGCCCATCATCCCTAAGTCAAATATTGCACGCGATTTTTAACACAAAATAAAAAGCAATGTCATCTTATAGAGAATTTTAGCAAGAGAACAAACCGACAAGGAAAATGGAGCGGCCATCCAAGCGCGAGCTCACTTCTTGGGCTTTCGTCTGTAAAATACACCAGAACATCCTACTTGAAAAACATTTGCAAGCTAGGATTTCATATGACTTAAAATTTAGTCTTACACGCGTTAAAACATTTTCAATCAACCATTATAGGTACTTCCAACAAATAATGTTTCCCATAAAAAAAAGAAATAAGTATGCATACCTTGAGCAACCAATTTCCATTTGAAGAAGCACGCAAACATCCTGCTTCCAGAGCCGGGACCACTAGAAAAGGTTGAAGTGAAAAAGGTCAAAATTAAATTGGAGGTAACTTCCCCTTGGTGAATAAAAGACTTAGCTGAAGATATACAATTCTGACAGGAAAAAAATAATTATTTACAATCTCAGAGGCTCGAGTTATTTCGAGGCAGCATTGCCTGATACATACTTGCTTATCAACTGGTATCTACAGCGGATATATTAATGTCTTATCACGAAGCGATGTAAGAGAATCACTTTTCACAATAGACCAAGTCGTTCCATACATATCACGGATGTGGAGATGAATTTATCCATATCGGCTGTTTTAAAGAACACGATATCCTTTGCAATTTCTTTCACCTTGAAGCAGTTGCGAAAAATGAAAATCACCCAAACGAAAAGCGAACGTGGATGTCCACTTCCAGCAATCCTCTGTTTCTTTTTCTATGACGAAGAAAAAAACCATGGATTCAGAAAGGTCTAGACAATCGCTGGCACAGCGTGTATGGCTCTCAAGTCGGATTAGCTAATACAATCCACGGAACTGGAAACCTTCAAGAGAGATCAATGAAGGTTCAAGCGTGTCAATCTTCAGAGCCGGAGAGAGAATAACGACAGAGTGTTTACGGTGGGTTGACCCTGATTAGGTTGCAAGATATGTATTCATCCAAGGTAATTAAACACGGTCATGATACGGATAGAAACATAATCACAGCGATCGCGCAACGATCCAAAATGACTTGAGAGTTCAGTCAAATTAGCAACAAGGACGCGCTCTTCCTCCCATACGAAACGAAAGATGGGAAATTTCACTCGACACAATTCGAGCCATGGCAAAGATGCACATGCAGCAGCGCGCCGCGCCGCATCACACGAATGCAGCACAAGCGAAAGGTCGTCGCCTACCTTGCGAACACTCGCGAGATTGTAGTAGACCCACGGGCGGCTTCCTCTGCCTGAGGAACTCCGGTTTCCTCCGCGAGTCACGGACGGTCACGAGGCGGAGATTGCTCCGGCGCGGCGACGGCAGGCGGTCTCTCTGCCTGGCTCCGTTCCCGTTCAAACGCACGGGGGGAGGGAATTGCAGAGCCGGTCCACAAGCGGCTGCCTCCATTCTCTATTGCCGTGGAATCGACCAAAAGTTCAAAAAAAAAAAAAAAAGAACAAGAAAAAAAATCTCACATGCACGTCCTCCAGAGGAACAGCGAGCACGACGAATTGGCCTCTGCTGCAGCAACCTCTAAAAGCGCGAACGCACGAACGTCTATGCTGCGACAGCAGACGACGAGTCAGCTCCAAAAACAATCATTGACGACACACGACAGGCCATCTTCCAACCTGAACTCCCAAAAAAAAATAAAAACGAAAAAAAAAAAAAAAACAGAGGACGCCCAGTTTCGTAACGGACGGCATCGTCGAAACAGCGCTTCACCTCGCTCGCGACGGCCGAAGAAGAAGAGAGCTCTGTTCGATCAGCCGAGACGGGACGGGCCCGAGCAAGCGGCGCGGAGGCGGAGGAGGAGGAGAGCCTGGTTCAGTGGCGCCCTTCGCCGCGGCACCGGAGAAGACAAGGCGGAGCAAGGGGGGGCCCTCCGTAGATATAAGCACAAACTACGGCTAGGATGGAAGGACTGAAGAGCATCACATCAGCATTGCGCATTTCTAGAGAGAGAAAGGGAGAGAGAGGTAGGAAGGCAGGAAGGAAGGAGAGAGAGAGAGAGAGAGGAAGCGTGGCGCGAGGAGGAGGAGGAGGAGGAGGAGGCGGAGGAGAAGGGGGAGGGGCAGGTGGCGCGCATGATGACAGCGGGGAGACAGGTGAAGGGGGAGGGAGGGCGCCGGATTCGATGGGGGAATTCTATTTATATTTCTCCGCCCCCGATGACGTGGAATATCGGCGTCCGGGATTTCTTCTCTCCTTCTCTGGTCTCGCGCGCTTCCGAAATCAATTTTTCCTTGCTCCCGCAAAGTGACCCACCAAAAAAATAAAAATCATAATAAAAAAAGTGGGGATAACGGTACTACCGGTTCCCAACTTTTGTGATCTCTCAAAATGCACGAGGCGGCTCATCATCTTTAATTTGTTCAAATGTGATTCTTGAATTTTTGGTATTTTGTTCAATTATATAAAAATACTCAAATATCGACTTTTCGTTAAATCAAATTTATGGACGACTTTGAATATTTTCATAAAGTGCAGGAATTAAATTGAACATACACTAAAAGTTTAATAACCACGATGAATGTCTTAAAATTTTATGAACGGACATAGCACATTATCCAAAAAATTTCACTCTTTTAATCTATCCACTGTATATTTCCAATATCAAATTACGCTCCAAAAGAGCAAACGTGGATGATTGGATAATATACGTAAAATGTCTTGGAAAAAAAATAAACACAATATATACATATATATATATAGGTTCTCAGGTATACTCGGTAACCGAATTGAAAAAACAAGATAGGTTCTAAAACCTAACCCGTTTCAGGTAAAAATGATAAATTCTACGATAAAAAAAGCTAGTAACCAATTATAATAGGGTAAATTCTAGGTTTCAATTCCGAAACCTACCCACCTTGGAACCAATCATCCCTACATGTAAATGATTCAGCAAGGCTAAAGAGGGCCCAAGCCTAAGGTAATTGAAACTAAACTATATGTGAAAGTTGACGTTGCATGACTCTTTAGTAATCGTAATATGATCGACTAAGTTCAACAGTCATCAAGACGCCAAGGAGGAAATATACTTACAATTAGCGTGCATTTGTTTTGTTCAGTGAACTTCACAAAAAAAGAAAAATATTTTGTATCAAAATTCTTTTCTAGATAAACTACTTTCCAAAAAATTATTTTTGAAAAAAAAAATATTTCTCTCTTTTAAGTTAGGAAATCCACTTTCCTAATTTGATGCATGCATATTTTCTTCGACCGCAAACAATTTTCCATTTACTGATCATTTTCAGTAGACCAAACGTGTGAGACTTCAGAAAATTAATTTGGAAAAAATTATGTCACTCACACAAGTACATTCTTACTTTTCATTCGTCGGTAGTTTTGGAAAAGTGATTTCTTTCTTGATGAAAAGAGAAGTCGTTTTCTCATAATCTGAATTTATTATTTTCAATCTACGAAAAATTTTATCAGAAATCGATTAATTTTACATTATCTAAACACCAGAATGTGAGAAAGTAATTTCTCGCAAAATAATTTTTTTTTATCAGAAATGATTTTCCATTTATTAGTTATTTTCAAAATAGCTTTCTTTCAAAGAAACAGATTAAAAATGGGTTTGTATCCAGCCTTTTCAAGCGCCAGGGGAAGCGATGGCTGAAGAGGAGGAGAGGGAGAGCTCACAAGCTGACAAGCGTCACTGTCTTCCAACCGTGCTGGCTTTGATCCAGATGACAACTGTTTCTAAGAGCTCAAAAGAAGAATATTCTTTCTTTTGATCAAACTCCAACTATACCCATTTTTAAATTTTCCTTGATTTATTTAAACACTTTCAACTCGTATCAATTTTTGACATACATCGAATTCCAAACATAAAAACGCGAAAAATAGGTAGCCCCAATCTCTCTTAAACTGGAAAATTGCATGGAATCATATATAAATACGGTTTCGAATGAACCAAATCAAGATCAAGCTCAAGTGCAATAGGATTCGAACTCATGACATTGAGAATTTACTATCCTTGGTTCACCTCGAAGATGCCTAGAGAGGCACGATTTGAAGGGTGTTTGGACATGTACCTTAAATATAGTAGGTATGGCTTAGCGAGCAAAACGACCCAACGAAAAGTTTGATTATTTCCTTGACTCACCAACCAAGGGGCAAGGACCACAATCCCCTTCTTTTTTTTTCTCTCTTCTCTCTTTGACCAATGAACATGCTTCTCGACTGCATTTTAATATGGAATGAGGATCTTCTAATTGGTTGGTTCCAATAAAATGACTCGAATTTAAAAAATAAAAGTCAACATATCAGGAACAGAACATCATACGTACCCCTGAAACACATGAGTCTTGCTCACATCCACCATCGAATGGTACATGTGAACCAAGGTTGAAACAACCTTGAGTGTACACAACACACAACATCTATTTAGATACTCATTATATATATATATATATATAAGTTTATGGGAGGATGATACTTGCTAACGGTCGTCAGTACCAATCATGTCGATAAGGTATGAAATCGTACCAAATTTAATTTTTTTTTCTCTTGCTTAACCAATTTAGGATTGCATGGTCCCCATGCCAATGCCAACCATCATCGCTCCCCCTATCCATGTCCACACATCTCATGCACAGATAAGAAGAAACTTATATATATAAAAGTTACAGACGATATATATCTACTAATCTTTGAAAATTCGGGCCCAGGTTAGATGCTTCCTATGTACATAAAATTCACGTCGTGATAGGAAAAAGCAACACTTTAGAGAGGACATCAGATATCAGCCGCACGATTACGTGCGAGTCGCCAGAGTTTGAACTTACCTTATTATATAAAAAATCGAGAGGAGGGGGTGGTGGCTGGTGGGAGGGCAATTGAGGCGCAAAAGAAATGAGGCCGTGGTTGGTGGAGGACTGAGGAGGGAGGGCGAGAGATTTGGTCGCACGCCAACCCCTACCCCGCCAACTACCCACGGGGGTTGGTGGCGCGAGAGGGGGCACGAGCAAATGGCGTGAAAGAGGAGATGTTTGAGTCCTTTATTTAGAAACTAGAAAGAAAGAGGAAGGAGGAGAATTGGATCACCGTGAAAGAGAGCCCAGGTCCGGTCGCGATCCATTGTCCCGCCGAGGCTCCCATGCGGATCGGGAACTTTAGAAGAAGTTTGAAAGGATGGGATATAATTGCGGAAATGTGATATTCAAATGCAAGATCTCGCACATACGATGCCTAGAATGACGAGATACATCTAAACTTGAAACTGGCTGATCACAGGTCTCCCTGTGCCGAACTGGGGCTCGATCAGGCTTGAGCCGAGGGTGCTTTGGCCCTAAAATTTATACGTGTGTTTCTCGTGATGGGCGAGCTTGGGTAGCAGTTATACCAATCTCAATGCCAACCCTCAGTGTCTCTAATGATCAATCTCTAAATCAAAGTGAACTTAGTGAGTGGGCTGTCAGGGTCAATTTGGAGTTGGTTCTGGAATTTGATAGAAAACTTTCAAATTTACATGATTTGGAAATGATTTAAAGGAGTTGATACCATACATGATCATTTATCTTACACCTTATATTAGAGGCGAAACTCTCAACTCTCATGCACGAGAAAAATTTCTTATAATTTTAATATTTTATATGAGTCTGATATGAATATCACGACAAATAATCATACATAACGATTGACAGGGTAAATTTGTGTGTGCATACAAAGTAGGACTACACTTTTTGGAATCTCTTTGGTTCCATTGTAATACTTAATTCTACTCTTTATGTAAATCTATTGTGACATGCATTTTCAAGGAGTTCCCTTGCAAAAATGCATATCTTTCTTTTATCTGCAATCAACACCTAGGTGGTAATTGATGTCACCTATCAAATTTAACAATACCATTGTTGTAAATAAATAAGTGAATATTGTCATAATCGAATGCTTGAAATTTCTCGATTCTCTAAATTTCGATCTTTTTGTTAGACTTTCAGTAATTCAAACTTTACTATAGGTTGACTACAGGTTGAGTTAGCTTTATAAGATAACTATCGTGTTCTTTTTCAGTAATTTATCAATCTTATAGGTATTGTTTTTATTTAGGTAATTTTGATTTTATATTTTCCTATAGATGGATTGGCCGTGAGATAGGGCTCTGTATTTTCATCTTGAAAATTGATTTCGACTGCCACCTATTTCTAGAATGCGCACTTTCGGTTTTAGGGCATTTTCCTTAGATTTGGAAAATACCCAAGTTTCCGTCGTTCCCACTTGTTATTCCTTTTATCATAAGGAAAAACATTTTTCGAAATTGGCTTGTAGGTATTGTAGCATGGAACGGATCACATGTAGCGACAGTAACACGGAAGGAGTTAAAGAGAAAATCCTCTGCATTTCCCATTAAAGAAACGCTAAACTCAATCATTTCTAGTCAATACTACGCTGTCTATATTCGATCCTTAATGAGTACGATAGGTTTTAAAGTAGATTTCGAGCTTCCTGAAATGCTACACAGCAAATAAATGTTTCTGGTTCTTGAAGTTGAATTTGCCAATCCAGACAATGCTCAAACCCTAGTCCATTGGGGCGATCGATCGGTTTGATCCAATGAAACCGGTCACTTTTTTTTCTTATTACTTGATGTCTATTATTATGAAGAAATTAAAAAAAAAAATTGGTTATTTCTTTTTTTAAAAGAAATTAAGGAGAAAAAAGAGTATATGTAGGTCTAGTTCCCCACAGTTCAATTCCCTCTTGTAACCAGGAATTGGACAATCTAGACACAAGTTATACTTTTAGGATTTGGGAATTAGACTAACACTCTTAGGAACCGAACCCAACCAGTTGGTTCAGTTCGGTCCGGTTCAGGTGATTTTCAATTCAAATAGTCTATTTTGCACATCCTTGCCATTTTGTAAGCAAGCATTTGCCTTTCCTTGGACAGCCAACCAACGCCAAGTCAAGACTCGACGGAAAGCCATCCATCGGTAAAGTCATACGCCGATTAAAATTTAGGGTTTTGGTCCATGCATCAAGTGATCTTGATCCAAAGAAATTTTTATATAGTTGGTGGCGTTTGAATGACTAACATTTGATACATGAATTGAGAATCTCCTAATACTTTGATCAACTGCATGAATTATAAAATTTGACCTTTCATTAATTCTTTTCTGTTAATCCTCGTGTCGACATTAGACAAAAGTAGAGATGGGGTCCGCCCTTTATATTGTTTTTTGGTCAAAATTCCGTAGCACTAACAGGAGTTTCGCTTGTAGTCCTGTGAAGGTCATGTCGACAATCACTTTTTACAAATGATGAGAATGCTGGTCTGTTCACCTTATATTATCAGAATATTTAAATATTAACTCATGTATTTATTTAATAATTTAATTTTTTTAAAACGATTAAAAACGGCCTCCTTAAATTTCATATGTCGGAGTTGCTCAAAAAAAAAAAAAAATTCATATGTCGGAGGAATACGCGCGTCATATTGACAGCGACGCACCAAATCTCATTTTCTAAGGCATCGAAACTCGCATCGATAATTCGATTGGTCAAAATAAAATAATTCGAGTGCTCGCGTCATGTTGGACTTCAGCGTCCTTCGGCGGACGAACGGCCGATCGCTCCCGTGCTAGAACGAGGTCCCTGTCGAGCTTAGGAAGAGCCGTGCCAGGCGACAGCGTGCGTAGGTGAGGGCGTGGTGGTAGGCTTAGGAGCGAGCAGAAGCGGAAATCGTCACGTGTAATCCGAACGGAAGTAGGTAGAGAGAGAGGCCCAGGAGCTTGACAGGTGCTTCGAATCTCTCTCGAACGTAGCGATCCCGACGTCGCCCGTTTGCTTCTTCGATCTCTCTCTTTTCTTTAGACGCAGAGAGAGAGAGAGGGGCTCGTCACGTGCAATCCTACCCATCAATCCAGGGGTAGTTTTCACTTTCGGAGAACTACCAAGACAGGAGGTGCATTAACTGCTCGCTCCAAAAATAGGTAATGGTCGTGTTAGGTTTTTTTTTTTTTTTTTTTTTTTTTTTTGGGTCAAATGGTCGTGTTAGGTTGGGTATGACTCTCGACGGCGTCGCGGAAGAGTCTTGAGAAAGAAAGGGAGTGAGGTCGGTGCCAATGCGGTGGTTAAAGGACGGATCGGGAGGCTGGATTGGTCCTCCGAAAACGCTTGCATCTGTGATATAGACGTTGGTAAGGACAAGATTGGTTTCCACGCCGCTGAATAAGTACAAGCGATTTCATATTCTGGACAACTTGATAAAAATTTGACTTTTGCTTTCTGCGAAACTCACGAGATTTCTTGGAATTTCCCAAATTTTATTGCCAATCTATCGCAAGGACATGCGGGTGTGTGTAAACATTACAAAAACTGCACGCCCATTACCTTTTTGATTTGTTCTTTATGGTTTTACATTTCAATTCCTTATGACGGAAAGGATATAAACTTCTCTTATTTTAGTGAAGACATGTAAGTGATGAAATGATAAGCCTCAGTGTATGAGCGTCAATGACATGGGCGTCCAGTTCTTTGTGAATATATATACCATCGAACTCTTATGATGCAGAGAACATTAGAATAGAGGAGTGCCAAACTGCCAATAATCAAGAACAATGTTAAAGAGTTTGAGAGAAGAATGACCAAATCTCCATGGCAAGATTTTAGTCATGGACATTTCAAGGCCATTTTCCCTTGGAAGTTTCTTCAAATAAGCTGTCCAAGCCAGGCCCAACCCAACTGCAGGAGCGATAGCCACACACGGCCAATTTACAGCGCAAGTGGGAAAAATGAACCCGAATAGCAAAAATTAGTGTGGTATACAACAGTTATTATGTGTCCGTTAGCTTATAACTTATTAATTTAAATTTTGGATTGAAAGTAAATCTAACTGAATATATTGACTTGCTTAGACTTGGGCTTCCTTTTGATGATCTCTCCCATGATAAGGTGAATATCTCGAAGAATCTCATGACAACGTGGATGGGGAGATTGTTGATGTGTACGTGTGAGTTGTGTTAGAAAGTCTTACATCGAATATATATTACCGAGCAGTTAATATATATTCAAATTTTCAGTAAATGTATACCCAAGTTGATATGTTGACGAGTTTGAATTTGGGTTTCTTCTTAAAGATATCTTTAGGTGAAGTCCTCATGCACGTCCAATAAATGTGATCAGAATCCGCGTGCAACTTGGTTGACCATACCAATGCACACTTACTTCCATGTGATTTGTAGCTCAATTGTTATAGTTCAAAATTATATCGGAAAATTCAATTCATCTATACCATAAACTCAGGTTATCTGCTAGGCATAAAAATAATTCTAGCTTTATCCCAACTCTCATCCGATGATGTGGTATTAACCACCTTGCTTAAATGACTAATAGTTATTGAGCAAATCATACTTTCAAATCGACGTTAACATGATAGGGTTGACGTAAGGTCTCCCTTTTTACCTTTTCATTATCGAATATGACAATACAATTGGTTAAATTTGGTATTGACATGAATTTGCACAAGCCACTATAAGTTAATTGTCTATATGATAGGGTCTTGATGCCAGCAAGACTAGCCACGGATTGCAAAACGACTGCAAAATGCAAACACACATTTGACAAAACGAATCACTTGATTAGGGCAGGGTTTACCTCCCTTTATAAGTTATGTCTTCTTATGTCACGGTAACATCTTCTTCGTTCTAAACATCTACTTCGTTCTATCTTCTTGTTCTTACAGATTAGAGATAGTTCATAGGGATGCTTAATCGAATAGATTTAGACCGCATGAGGTGAGGAAGATTACATAGCGAAAGAAAAAAAAGAGCGGAATGATTCGGAAATCGCGCAGATCTTACAGCTCTATTCACTTTGTCATGACAAACTTGCTCCGTTCATAAAGGTCGTGTCTATTATGCACTGGTAAACCGAAAAATAGACATAAGTTAAGGTGCAGGTAATCATAATCTTAGATTATATGTTTTATATATGATAGTACGAAACTAATCATAGAAAGTCATCGTCCGATTATTACGTTTATATCGACATGCAACGGCTCTAAATGCACGCGATTGTATTTTCCGTAATGTATTTCTTAGAGATTAATTCTAAGGCATACATAACATGCATAATAAGTATTCTGCGGACATGTTAAAACCCGTAAGAAAAAAAAGAGAATAATACTAGACATACTAAGACTCATTTACTAAACAAGTTTACTAAATGATGTACAGACAATACATAGTCATTTGAATTAGTGAGCAAGTACCTTACAAAAATACTCAATAAACAAATGCTTTTTGAATGATTGAGTACATTTCTTTGCACAACCGTAACGCAGGGTAGCCCCTCCTGCCACCGAATATGGGGAGTCAACACGTAGCCCTATATAATTCCTCAATTTTTCGAAAGGGAATTTTTATTGCTGTAACGGCCAAGTAAAGCTGTGTGTGGCAGAGCTTTGGGAAGAGACTTTAGCCAGCGATAACATCCACGACAACACTCTTATAAATGGAATCAGCCAACAAGACCTGCTCTGATGCAAAGCCAAATTTCTAGCCCTCCAAATATTATTAATGCATGAATTGCAAGCAATCTTCAAACTCAAACATTCTAGGGACTTCCCTTTGAAGATGTTGACTAGCCCGAGGAAGCCAGTCAGTCCAGTTTCCGATCTCACAGGAAATTCCCCTCGGTTGTAGAAGCCTGCTCCATATATCCCGGGAAACTGAACAGTCAAAAGACAAATGGTCCCTCGATTTATTGCTATCAGGACAAAGTATCATGACAGAGAGATGGAGATGAACCCATCAAGCCAATCTGTCCTTTTAGTAGGCAATCTGTTGAATAGCCATCCAAGAAACGAAAAAAATGTTCTGGAATAGAAATCAGAAATTAAATGAGTTTTGTGCCATGATACCTTTCATGACTTTGATAGCAAAGAAATCCAAACACGAGGAACTGAAAATAGGTCATTCTTGGATGACTTCCAGATGAGCTGTATCAGAATTTAGATGTGATGGGAATGAGGCACCACAAATTGCGGCTTGAATGTCCACAAGAAATCAGCCATTGCATGACAAGGCCAATAGTAAAGATTGGATTGGAAATTCTAGAAACGTGGCCTGTCACCTAAAGTATGCCCTAGTAAAGATTCGAGAGGGTGCCAACAATTAAACTAGAGAAAGGTGGAGGCTTGATTACCAGTCCTATGCTGAAAAAAAGCCTAATCAAGCTTTCTCATATCAAGGATTTTGGTCAGCCTTAATTTTACCCACCAAAAACTCTTCCCACAAAACAACAAACTGATTCATAATGACATCGCTGTCATCCCTTATTCAAACTTTTTTATGTCATTATTTCTCCCCCATAACATGTAAACAGCAATGGGTACTAGTAGAAAGAAATAGATGGATTGTATATAATTTGTTACCTGTTCCCTCAATCTTTTACTGGATGCTTTGGCAATTAACTGGGCAATACGAATTCAAGTTTCGACTTCTCCTGCCAATCAGTTTCACCAGTAGTCTCTGCAAGAACAAGATCCCTCTCTGAATCTGTGAAATCTGGTACGATCCCGCACGATGATTTCCCTATTGTATATCTTTGATATAAGCTTTATCATGGCATGACAATCCCCGCATATTCTTAGATTCTTTATTACTTGAATAGGGGTCCTCTCAGCTGTACTAATCAAACCAAAAGCAACAGCCAGTTTTTCACTATGATAACATATGGCATTCTCTTTCTCCTCATCACCAATGTCATGCAACACAAAGTCAGTCCCTGCCACATAACCGTGTTCTGTAATCTTGAACCTAATCTCCTCTAGCTTCCTATATATCTCTTGCCAACTTTCATGGCCTTGGTCTCCGTTGTTGAACTTGTGTATTTTACCATCCACTTCAATATAGCTAAAACCAGGCACCTTTTTTATGTCCCTATTTTTCATAGCTTCTCTCACTCTACCAACATCATCCCACCTTGCGCGAGCTGCATAGATATTGGACAATAGCACAAAGTCACCACAACCATTGGACCCCATTTCTAGAAGGTGCCGCGAGGCAATCTCAGCCATCTCCACATTTCCATAAGTCTTGCAAGCACCAAGCAAACTCTGCCAGAATACCACATCCGGCATCATTGGCATAGATGTTATAATATCATATGCCTCTTTGATGCGTCCAGCTCGGCCCAACAAATCAACGACTGTACCATAATGCTTTACATTTGGAACTACCCCACATTCCTTCATCGAATCAAACAACCTAACCCCCTCTTCCACTAATCCCGCATGGTTGCATGCACATAAAGCAGCAAGGAATGATACCGCATCGGGTTCAACCCCAGCTTGACCCATCTGCTTGAAAAGCTCAATGGCTTTATATCCATCACCCTGCATCGCAAATGCCATGATCATGGTATTCCACGTAACAAGACACTTCCTGGACCTCATACCATCAAAAACCTCATAAGCTTTATCAACAAACCCGCATTTGGCATACATGTCAATAACAACGTTGCAAACTTGGACATTCTGATCAAGCTTCTCCTCCGATATATAGTCATGAACCCTTCCACCTTCTCGCGTGGCTCCCAGCTGCGAGCACGCGGAAAGAGCACCAATAACCGTTACTTCATTAGGCTTCAAGCCTTCCTCTTTCATCCTCTTATACAAAGATATAGCCTCAGTGGGTCGATGGCCCTGAGCCAGCCCGGAAATCAACGCGTTCCACGAGGCAATATCTCTCACAGGCATTTCATCGAACACCTTCTCCGCAGAATCAAGATCGCCACCCTTCGCATACACGTCGAGCAGAGTCGTCCGCAGCAGCACGTCTGCACAGAACCCGAAACGCACCACTTGGGAGTGCAGCTGCATCGCCTCGGAGATCGCGAGGGCGCGCGCGCAAGCCTTCAAGGCGAAGGAGCAAGAGAGCGCGTCGACCCTGCGGGAGCCGCGCAGCATGGCGCGGTACCAAGAGACGGCGCCGGCGGGCTCGGGGCTCTGGGCGATGCCCCTGAGGATGGCGTTGAAGTCGTTCGTGGAGGGGAGGTGGATGCGGTGGAAAACGCGGGTCGCGAAAGAGAGGTCGCCGGAAGGCGAGATTGCGCAGAGCTCGACGAGCCTCGTGCGGGCGTTGGTCGACTGGAACTGGCCGGTGACCAGCAGATGGGCTTGGAGCTGCTTGATGCGGGAGAGGGAGGTGCATTTCCGAAGCAGCGACTCCAGCGAGTGCATGCCTTGCCCGCGGGAGCTTGCTCAAAAACCATGGCTTTTGCGAACTGGACGCATGGTGAGTCTCGCGGGGAGCGAAGCTCGTTCGGTGCAGCAGCAGCGGAAAGTCTGGATTTTGCGAAAGATTGCTTGTCGCCGTCTTAGTTACGCATTTTACATATTCGAAAAAGTGAGCATTTGAAGTAACTAGCAATTTTCCAAGTGATTTAAGGGAAGTTGCTTTCTTCAAAATTGTCACTTTCTTAAAGATTTAGCAACTGATCAACGCGGATGCAAACATTCCATGTAAAAGCGTGTGTCTGATCACGGAATAGATTTACACCGCTCCTGGATCATTAGAATCCTGCCGACATCGGTTTCGATACCCTTGTCGACCATCCTTGTCAAGGACATTAATTACTCATGACACAAGAAAGTAGTACGTCGAACGCTAGGGAAGCTCCTCCTCTGAGTGTCCAGAGGGCACCGGCTAACGAAGAACTGGGACATCATAATAGCCCTCTAGCAAGCAGATTCAAGTATTGAGAACAAGTCTTATTCTTCTTATTGAGCAACTCCGCAATGCTCATAGTTTCACCAATAAACAGGTCAGGTACAATAAGAGGCACCTGACGTAAAAAAGGGTTTTATGAATTATGAAAGTTACAAAATTTTCCGGCTTGTATTCAGCATGTCAATCGTGTTCATAACGTTACAAGGGTGCAGTTGCGGTCAGTGCATACTGCAGCTAGGCTGAACCTCTTCACAAGTTATTTTCCTATGTTGATTCCTGAACTCGAATGTAGGATTCACAGGCTTGTTGACTCCCAACAGAGCAAAATTTAGAAGCCTCGTGTAAATGCGAGATCATTTTATCTGTCCCTGCACAAACTAGGAAGCCTGGCTCTGATCACGCCGGAGCATCTGTTGAAGCTGAATCACTTGTTCCCTCTGTTCTGGCGGCAGAGAACTCAACTGTTCTGCTGTTAAGCTCATGACTTGCTGAAGCAAAACAGACTCCACATCTGACGAAACCTGTCATTGGAGAAACAAAAGAATCAGGCGGATAGGACCTCATTCAGTCAATATCCTCTATTAAGCTTCAGAGCACAGAGAATCAGGCGAGCACAGAAAAATATGAAAAACAAAAAATCCCATGTCACAATTGAAACTAGAAACCTTCCATGCATTTCAGTTAAAAATCTCAAAATAGATAATTAAACCTCGGAAGGTGCTGCCAGATAACAATATCAAGTGGTATAGCTCAACCCATTGGACTTCCGCAAGCATCACCAAAAAGAAATTACCTGAGATGTTTGCCTTTCGGGATGCTGCAGTTCCATCTGGGGAGCAGGATTAAGAGAAACTGGACCGAAGCGAGGTGCCCCAGGTCCCACAGTATTATTCAGACCCCCCAAAGAGAGAGAGTTGGCCGTGACATCTTCTAATCTCATCAGCTTAGAATGGTGATTGCTTAGTTCTGAAAGCTCACCACCAATTCTACCTGAAATGCCTGATGATATTGAGGGGCCAGGCTGTTATTTTAAAGGACATTAGACAGAAGAAATTGCTTATACAAAGAAACGATAAGATTTGTCTCCTTATAAAAGAGAAACTATCAACATGTCAAAGCAGTTCTTTTTCTGCAAAAGCAAATTATTAGAAGAATCTACAAGGTTTGATTTATGACATGATCCAAAGATTCTTCAAGCACTTCAAAGTTTCTATGCATGGCATGTTAACAAACAAGAACCTAACCAATAATAACTTTTGCCACTTGCTAAACTGCAACGTGTAGATCAATGGAGAAGTTACTGTACACATATAGATTTAGTTAGTCCAATATTATATCTTGTCTCCTCGAATTTTTTATAATGTTTGATAGATTTAATTATCCACTCTCTTTAAATATAAATCACTGCAGACTCCAGAATCGTAATCTATGCTCACCAAATCCCCATTATAACTGCCCAAATTCCACTCATCAGCTCTTCTATGATGCTGCTAAAGGAAGAAATGCCTCGGCCTCAAAACACAGTAAAGCTTCTCAGTTTCAACTAACAGTATTCATCAACAGATTGTCTAAATTTGTGATTTTGGAAAACAGCAAATGTTTTAAAACTTGATCCCTGACCTCTGATGTTGAAGGATGAGGCAAAATAGAAGGAATCCTAGCTCTGCATTTGAAAGACCCACCTGAAAGTTACGAGATAAATCTGCAGCACCAACCACTCTTGGCTGTTGAGATGAAAAGGAGTGCATGTGCTGAGTAACAGAAGCAGAATTTGGCACGGCCCCTCGTGCTGTGACAGGTACACTGGTGGAAGCTCCCGATGGGCCTGTGAACATCCCCTGTGGGTAGTTACCTTGTGGAAATTGGATTTGCGGTTGCAACGCGAGTTGTGATGGCCCAGATATTTGGTTTTGTGCATAAGAACTATGAGACACCGAAGAGACTTGACCATGCTGCATTTTGGGCATCAATCCAGGTTGTTGCATACTCTGTGCAAGTGGGGGCAACCCTGAAAGTGTTGGAATAGCTTGCTGCTGAATCATATGACCATCTCTGGCTGCTGGCTCTGAAGGTTGAGAAGGACCCTGCCTAATATTTAGCATATGCAACTGCAAATTTAAAATAAGATGCTCAATTTGACATATAATAACATGAACTAACCCCAACAAGAAAGCAGGTAAGAAACTAACCATTTGTGGAGTCACCAATCCAAGCATTATTTCTGCCTACAAAAAAAAAAAAAAAAAAAAAAAAAAAAAAAAAAAAAGAGTAAATCAATATTGCAAACTCAGGATGACCAGTAATCAAGTGACAAAAGAGCACATCATAATAAACCGGTTCTGAACAAAGGCAAAAGGCAATGCTAGAACTTCAATAATCCCTTTTATACACAATCAACATATCATCCACAAAAAAGGAAAATAAGAACAAAATATGTATTTTTAACTTCTCCTAAGAAAAAAGATTGAAACCGAAAAACAAGATAACCTCAGGCGGGAACATGTTAGAAATCTCAATATTGTAAAAAAGCATCTAAGGCTGGTAGGAGTATAAAAGTGTCAACCAAACTTTTCAAATCAGCCAAGCTCATTTCTCTTTTTCCACAAAAAATGTAATTTTTGGTATGATGGTATCTATTTTATCGCAAAAAGGGGTCAATAAAGTTCCAGCATGATCAGTCTTAATAAAATAGTGAAGTTGGGAGAACCCCCAAAAGGACTCTTGCAAGATTCATCATAAATAGGAAGAAAGTGAGAAAAAGAACTGCCAGGCACATAAAAGGTTCTAAAGTAGGGCCCAGAAAATATTTCACGTGTGGATAAAGGCATCATAAAAAAGAACAACAAGGATAAGAACTCTATTCTAGAGATTCTATGGCATAAACTAAGACAGGAAAGGAGATTTCAAAATACTGACAAGTACCTGAAAAAGAGCTTTACACAATTGTGGTCTTGATAGCAGCAACTGCCTTGCAGATTCCTTACTACGAGTAGCCATTACCTGCAATCAACACAGAAGTCTCTGATGGGCCAGTCTATGATCAAACAAAGAGAAAATTATCAGCTTTTCTGCAATGTGCTTACTTTCAGCTCAGATATAAGTTCATTAAGTTGGCTTCTTGACATTTTGGCCAGGTGAAGGGTTAATGGATCATTTGCCAAAGCTGATTGATTCTGAAGACCATTTTGATTTGGCAGCATGCTGGCCTGTGCACCACCAAGAGCTCCTGCCATGGCTGCCGCAGCAGTTATAGCAATATGGAGACCAATGGGCTGATTAACAGACTCTCCATGAATGGCAGGGCCCCCTACTTGCCTTGGAGGATCTGTATTTAGACATTGGAAGGAAAAGGGATGTATTTCAAGATTCTATTTAGGTAGCCTAAGATCACTGAACAAAAATAGCTCATAGAACAGAGGGAACTGACCAGTACTTGAAGAGAATCCAGGCCCACCACGGCCCTGAAAAAAAAAAGCCATAAATAAATAATCTCCATACTCCACCAAAATTTATAAAAAATCAACATGGTCAATTCAATAATCGGGTGGGGAGAGAGCTATGGAGATGAGATACAACGGAATGACTCTTTTAGTCTCTTTTTCTGCATCAATATTTTGTTTACATTATTTACCAAGTCAGCCAACTATGACAGTCTACAACCCAGGTGAAGTCCATGACACTTCAAGGCCTATGCCATATCATTTTCTTTTCAAAATCCATATCAAGGTTATGCCCCGCATAAAATCAGTATCTTCTAAAACTTAGATCAAAGATTGGCCCTACTTCCTTTCTGTACCATGCTTTCAGTTTAACGCCAGTGTCTTAATCTACTATCACACATAACAGATGAAGCATCTCTAAACTCGTCCTGAAGAAATTAAGGAAGCCAGCAAAGATAAGTCAACATGTGGAAAAGAATCCAAAAAAGGGTAAGAAATATCAAAGAAGAATTTCATTTTTGGCTGATTATACATCTACACATCTCGTGGATGCTCAACTTTATCCCATGGTCTCCTAAGTGATAAAAGAGAGAAGAACTTTGTCCTTTTTAACCTGCGTCACCACCGAAAAATTTCATCATCCTACTAGATCGTGCAAAGTTATCATTTACCTATCCAAACCACCATTGATGAGTTTCCCCCATCTTAACCTTGAAGAAAAGGAGGAGAATATTTGCTTTTCGATTAGCAAAATCTCAATTGCTGAAACCCCTTCCAACTCCCTCCTCATAACATCCATATTACAGAAAACAATTCAGACACAATAAAACCATCATATACACATCCAAAACACCATACATCAATCTCTCCCATCTTATCCTCAATGAAGGAGAGGAGAAACTTTGCTTTTCATTATCCAAATCTCAATTGCTGAATTTCATAACAACAGGAAACAATTCAGACACCATCAAGGAGGAATAGATGGGGAAAACAATATTTGAGTTAGCTTATAAATAGTGATTAAGATATATTTCGCCTCACCAAGTATGACTAAGGAAACCAACCAACTTCTGCAAACAAACTAGCAGAAAGCAGTCTAATGAAACTCAAAGGCACATGCAATTTTTCGGGTTGCACTGTATTATCAGACACATTATTCCTACTAGAAGATCAGGCTAATCTACACAACATAAACAATAAACAACATTTCTCAATTTATGACTAACAACTTGTACAAATAGCTCATCCACTGGTTACATCAAAGCAAAAAACAATGCATTGCTAAGCCTCCAATATGCTGTCATGGATATGAAACAATTGACAAAAGAAAGTATCCATATAGAAATTCAAGAGTTCAGTGACAGTAACCTGCTCCCGATTTCTATCAGATCCTTTATCATTTTCAGCAAAATCCACCCGCAGTTGCCTCCCATTGATCTCATAACCCTGAAGGTTTCGACGAGCACTCAAAGCTGTCTCCTCATCCTTGTATTCACAGAAACCGTAACCTTTTGGCTTTCCAGTTTCTCTGTCAATTACCAACCTGAAACATGGAAGCAGAAATAGTGCAGACAAATTGGAGTGAAAATGCTTATCAATAGAGAAATCAAACACATTGAAAAAAGATGATTGGAACGAGAGCTAAAGAGTAGAATTTACTATAAGCCCCCAGGATGCTTCATTACTTGCTCATTAATTGCCCAAGTATTATTCTAATACCAGTGTTTTTAAACCGAGACTGCTTAAAGAACCAATCTAGCTTCAAATTTGCAGGTCAATTGGTTAAAATGGCAGAACCACTGGAATGATCATTATCACGATTTTCAACTAAATAAGGTGATTTAAATAATTAGAGGCGGTTATTCATTAATAAGCACCCAACTCAGTTAATTAGGGAGGTGGCATACATTCTTTGGGTCAGGGGTTCGGTTCCTCTTGTTACTGCCCCTGCAAAATTATTTTAGGTCTTAAGAACTGATCAATCAGTGTGTCGTCTGCCGGATTTACTGGTTGAACCAGGTGAAAACCGGGGTTGACCAGTTCTTCACCAACCGGGTTATCATATAAAAACCGTACTGGACCATGGTCCAGTTCTCAGTTCAACTAGTTCAACCAGCTGCTACAGCCTGGGTTTGAAAACACTGCCAATAGCAGAAAAGTGTTATGCGAAGTAGCTCTAGCAGTCTTTGAAGAAACTACATTCTTGCATTGAATTCCCAAAGTTTTAACTGTTGACATTTTTTCACTCTTCAAAATTTTCACTTTTTCAATAATTGAACTCTCAGCCAATTGAAAGAACATCTGACAAGATAAAACCAGCTCTTTTTTTTTTTTTTTTTTTTGTTCTTGAAAATAACGTAGCCAGAGCATCATCTGAGAAGAATGCGCCCACCCCATGTAGGGAAGCAATTATACATACTGCAATTCAAAGAAAAACTGTACTGGGCCACTGTCCAGTTCTCAGTTCAACTAGTTCAACCGGCTGTACGGTTCAGGTTTAAAAACAATGCTGATAGCAGAAAAGTGTTATACAAAGTAGCTCTAGCAGTCTTTGAAGAAACCACATTCTTGCATTGAATTCCCAAAGTTTTAACTGTTGACATTTTTTTACTCTTCAAAATTTTCACTTTTTCAATTATTGAACTGTCAGCCAATCCAACCAATATCTGACAAGGTAAAACCAACTTCTTCTTTTTTCGTTCTTGAAAATAAATGCAACCAGAGCATCATCTGAGAAGAATGGTGCGTGCGCACCCCTTGTAGCTTTGTTCGCCTTTCAAGAAAACATATCACGAGTAAAGCAAATACACTTACATCCCAATTTGGGATGCGCCAATACTTAACATCACTTGAACAAAAAGAAAATACTTAACATCACACATGGCACTAGAAAAACATTCCAGGAGAAGCCAACGAGAACTCCGCAAGCACCACCACAAATATCAGTATAATTCAGCAAACTCGCCAGTGAAGCATGAACACTAGAGCAAGCTCGTAACTACCGAAATCTCACCGAAGTGATACACACCTGAAAGACACAACAGGGCCGACCTCCTGACAGATTTCTTTAAGCTGCTCCTCGGTGGCGTCATAGGGAATGTTTCCAACTGAAACAAAAAAACCAAGCAAAAGGACAGACAATTACTTACACGATCCACCGCCATGCTCGAAGCCTCTATTCACTGTAAAGAAGTATTGCACCCGGAAGGAAAAATCCAGTCTTTAAGAGGAAATCGCAGTTCGCAAAGCCCCAAGACGAGATTTTTCCCCGATTCTTTGCCGATTCGCGATAAATCGAAGCGAGGAGGAAGGCGGGCACACGCAGAGAGAGAGAGGGAGAGAGAGAGTACCGAAAACGCAGCGATGTTGGGAAGAGGCCATGAATCAACAACATGAGGACCGGGAGAAGGTGAAGCTCGGCTCCATCTCCTTCTTCCTCCTGCTGCTGCTGCTGCTTCTCCCTCCTCCGTCGCCCTCGCTCGCTCGCTCGCTCGATCGTATCTTCGTTCGTCCTTCGCTCCGAACGAGATCCGTCAACGGAAGCGCGCGAGTCCGCGAGACTTCTTCTTCGACGGATTCGAGGAGGCGGTGCTCTGCGGAGGCGGAGAGGTCTGTCCGAGGAATCGGGGAGGCGGCGGAGGCGGAGGCGGAGGCGGCGGAGGCGGCGGAGGCGGAGAGGAGTTACTCTTGCGCTGCACAGTCGACGGGCTCGAGCTGAGAGGCGGTCTCGTTCCGTTCGTGTCTTCTGCTGCTCTCTTCCCCCACCGGCCAGCCTGGCCAGGCCCAAAGGAAAGCAAAGAGGATATTTTTCTTTTTTAATTTAGGGAAGGAGACTTAGGATGTGTTTAAGATTTAAATCCCACTTTTGTATGCACTTCTTTTTTTTTAAAAGCATTCATCAAACAAAAATCGAATGTCGAGCTCCTTTTTTTTTTCTTTTTTTAAATCATTTAGAATGATCTGCATAACCACGGCTCGTGTGATCAAAACCCGATTATTATGATATATTGACATATAAGGAATTCAAGAGACGACAAAAATATCATGCATTTGGTTCTTGCTCAACACAAAACAAAATCAGATATAAGGGAAATATAAGCCAAATAAATTTATTCAATGAAGGATATGAGATAAAGATAAATAAGATTTTTAATATCTATATTAAGAAAGTTGCTTTCTCTCAAATAACAAGTTTCTTAAATTAATAAAATTAAAATTATATTGAGAAATTCAAAATAACAAAAAATAACAATTCATTTTTAATTATTTTACCAAAAAAATTATTTTTAATTTAATATAAATATATATTTATATTTATTGCATATTCTAGTTATTTTATTATTTTAGGTGTCTATCTGGATGATGAAAGAGGGAGAAAGAAATAAAATATAATTAAAAAAGAGAAGAAAATAAAGTTAAAGCAAATAGAAATAAAGTAAACAAGAGTATCGTGAAAGATTTTTTCATTTGTAAAATTTTTGATTCATCTATATCAATAAGTCGTCTATACCGAATAATGTGCTGACGTAAATTTCTGACTTTATTACTATAATCAGTAAACATTTAATAGGATATAACAAAATCTTTGGACTATGCATACTATCTTAACCAATTATATTATAATTAGAAATCAAACTGATCAAATGTATAGAGAGATTTGACACGTATTGTGCAGCGAATATTGACCATTTACGTAAGTCCTAGGAAGAGGTGGGAGGAGAATTGCAACATTTCCATATTTCATGAAGTCATGGAGAGAGGCACGAGGGGCGCAAGATTGATGATATAACTAGATTGTGAGAGTTCTATTAGGGAGTTTTGTGTTAAAGTTCTACAACAAAAGGAATTTCGCATGGAAGATGTTCGAATGCGGAGTTAGCCACTCGTGCACACATTGATTAGAAGCCGACATTACTCACTTGATGATAGAGCAACATCATTTGCTGCGTTGAATCGAGACGCTTGATTTATTTGAAATACGAGATGCCCAATTTAAAGTGAGATTCAATATGATCCATTATGATAAAGTATATTGCAATACAAATCATTAGAACAATCCTTAAAAGAGATGGCCGGTCCGATAAATCGACTCACTAAGCATCACAGGGTCTCATGACCAAGGCCAATCGACTCAGCCTACAACATGAGCACACATATATATGATAATGATAGAGCACTCGATGAACACTATTAAACTCAGACAACCACAAAGTCATGTAACGACTACACATATCAACTCAACAAATCAAGAGATTGATATGCACGTGAATATTTCCTATACACCAGCCCCATATAACATTTCGACAAAAAAAAACTACATATAATGTTAGCAAGACAATGCATTAAAAAATATCAAAATTTCTTAAATTGAATATTCAGGCTTTGCTCGTTTCATGGAAAATGTAACCTTTTTGTAAAACATTTTATGGACAATTATTTTTAAGGAAAATGATAATAGTTTTTGGTGTTTGGTTAAATCTTAAAAACGAATGGAAAAATATTTTTCACTGTTTGATGATATTGATTTTCCTAAATAGACACGCACTATTTAGGTGTTAGTAACTTGCGTACAGGAACCAATGAAACCTCCATGGGCACTAAGGTCTCGAGCTTGGATCATTGACTCTTGAGCACTAGCCTTGGGACTGATCTCGAGTCAACAAAAATGTAGCCCAGGAAGTTGATGCCCAACACCCCAACTTTGTTCTACAGAGGCAGAGGCTGAGCAAAGGTCATCGATGGTTGGGCCTATGTCTACCGAGGCTAGGCTCTAGACCCTAATGACCTAATTATCTATTGAAAAATGATTTTTGATTTTTAAAGAGGAATTTATTATCCCGAAGTTAAACTTGGGTAGGATAAAATTTTCTGTTGAATAGAAAAATATTTTTTGTTAATTTATTTTCTTAAGTGATTTAAATGTCAAAAAAAAGGGAAAATGTATTTTCAAAAAATATATTTTAAGGAGGGTTGGAAAAATATTCGTTAACAAATTCCAAATTGCAAGGAAAGCAAATCTTCTTTTTTTGGGTCGAAAAAGCAGGTCTCTGTTTCTTATTAAAATTGGGAAATTCTTCGAGCGACATGCGGCCCACCGCTCTGCCGAGCCTATGGCTTCCCCCCGAATTCCATGGTCTCCTCCAAAATGGCGTGCTCTCCGCTGACGCATTTTTGAACCGAGAAACGCACCAAAGATCAAATCTTTACGCCCTTCTCCGTCTCCCGGTCGAGACCCGGAACGGAGCGAAGCCCGGATCGATCTCGGAAACTGCATTTCGCTCGTCTTCACGCGCCATATTTCACGAACCAATCGTGGGTTCGTGATCGTGTCGAAGGAAAGCCATGTGCGGTGCCAAGACAGGTAAACGAGCAAACCCATTTCTCTCTCTCGCCAGAAAATTTGAAAATTAATGAGGGAGTGTGAAATTGCCTGCTTATGTTTAGTAGATCTGGAGATTGGAATCATGTTCTGGTGTTGAATGCGTTGGCTTCGGTGGGAGCTCGGGACATTGTTAGACATTGTTAGATCGGGTAGCGGGGAAGCGGAATTGTTGTCCAAAAACAGCTGTAAGTCTTGTTAGATGCGTGGTCCAAAGTTGATGTCTTGGGGCTGAATTGGGTGTAATGTAGATCCTTGATGTTTGGGGAAATGTACAGCGTCCAGCACCTCCTTTCCATTGTTTTTTTTTTTTTTTTTTTTTTTTTTTTTTGGTAAGGACCTCCTTTCTATTGTTCAATTGAAATGTTTCTGTTTTTACAGAGTATATTATGGACAGTTCTTGTTGTATTTTATTGTATTTCCTCTGGCTGTTTCTTTTTTTTGTAACGGTTCCTTTATGACGGGGAGATTTCACAGAACACGGAATAAATTGCAGGGCACCAGATTTTTCGTTCAGTTCTAGGTTGCCGACTGCAATAAGCTGTGTTGGTGTTAGCATTTCTGGAGAGACCTGAAGTTATCTGAGCTGACTGGTTCCGTTGAGAAGATGGTACTTTGGGAAGGGTATGTAAGTGATGAAGCAATGGGCACATTTGCCCCAATTGTGGTCTATTGGGTGTACGCAGGATTCTATCAACTTTTGCCTCCCCTGGACAATTACCGGTTACATACTAGAAAAGAGGAGGAAGAGAAGAATTCGGTACCCCTTACAATGGTTGTGAAAGGTGTATTGCTTCAACAACTTGTGCAAGCTACCATTGCCCAGGGGCTCTTTGTGGTTAGTATTTCGATTTGAAAATCATTTTTCAGGCGGTGTCTAAGTCTCAGAGTTAATTTCACAGGTTTATTTTTATGGTCTTCGTGTAATGGTTCATTAGCTTGTATTTTGGTTTTAGAGAATCTAACTGCTACAGTTGAAGCAATGAGCTACAATAAATCCATATCAGATAAGAGAATCTAGTACTTTAAGTTCCGTGTCGAGAGTACATGATAGCTGGAGAAGAAGGATATGTTTAGGTTACTTCTTGGGCGGTTAAGATAATTGCGACATGTGTGCTAATTAGCAAACTTTAGCTTCCTTCAATAGGGGAGATTTAATCTGTTAAACATTCTTTTTTCCCTTTCTTTTCTATTATTTTATTCATTTTTCTCGTATTAAGGGGTGGGTGGGGGGATTTCGGCCTTTTGGATTCTTTTGATTGATATAGATGAATGTCAAAGTGGCTTCCATTCTTATTTTCACCATAGAATTATGTTGTTTTTTTCGACATGCTGTATGGCAAGGTGTTGTTCTGGCCCTCCTGGAAGGAGGAGGAAGACTTTGATCATGTGTAGTTGCTCAAAATTGACAATACGACATTAATATATCACCTGGCAGGGTGCTAGGACACCAATCTCATGGAGTTAATTGGACATAGAAGAACTCAATGGTTTAAATTAGAAGTTATTATTGTTGAAGAGTTGACTAGAGGAGACAAATACACAAATACTTTCCTTCTTGTCCATTCAGGAGGGTGCAAATACACCATTACTCATTAGAAATTATCACCTTTAATGGATATGTAAATTAACATCATAATATGTCTGAAATTATAGATACTGATTGTCATCTTGTATAATTAGATTTAAGTGTGAGCTGGAAATTAAGTGGAGTTGCACAAAAGATCCATGCGCTTCCCATGTTGCCTTTGTGTGAATAAGATAAGGTTGATGTGACATTGATCAAGTGCTTCCGATGGCGGACCCAACTCCCAGTTTTCACTTTTCATCACCCTCATTTCAGTTGACTTCTTTCCTTTGCAGTTGTGATGTATGACTGAATGTTGTCAAAATTCTCAGTACTTGTTTGCAGCATTTCTGTTATCAATGGAAATCCCTGTTTGACTGTATGGTTGAGCAGTTGTAACAATGGCAAGTTTTGTGACATGGTTTTGCATACCTATACATACCTATGTTTATCGTTGTCACGAGGGAGGTTGATATCTGGCCTAAGATATCATTCTGTTTCCATCTGATTGCAGTTGACATCAAAAGCTAATCCATCAGGAGTGACAGTTCAGCCCTCCATACCAATCCAAATACTGCAATTTTTAGTTGCAATGCTGGTCATGGACACATGGCAGTACTTTGTGCACCGCTATATGCATCAGAACAAATTCTTGTACCGCCATGTCCACTCGCAGCATCATAGGCTGGTTGTCCCTTATGCAATTGGTGCTCTGTACAATCATCCACTCGAGGGTCTCCTGCTTGACACTTTTGGTGGGGCGATCTCTTTCCTTGTGTCTGGGATGACTGCGAGAACTGCTGTGTATTTCTTTTGCTTTGCTGTGATTAAAACAGTCGATGATCACTGTGGGCTGTGGTTGCCTGGCAATATCTTTCATATTTTCTTCAAGAACAACACTGCTTATCACGACATCCATCATCAGCTTCAAGGCACTAAGTACAATTATTCTCAGCCATTCTTCTCCATCTGGGATAAGCTCCTAGGGACTCACAAGCCCTACTACCTTGTAAAGCGACCAGAAGGGGGTTTTGAGGCGCAACTGGTGAAAGACAAATGACGCTGTGACGATTTATTTTTTTCAGCATTTCAAGCATTTTCATGATGAGAACTTTCATTCTCGGGATGTTGGGCAGCAATGTTCTCAAGAGGCTCTGGGTTTAGAAGGAAATTGTTCGAGGTTGTGAATTTGTTTTTAGCTGATTGAATGTATTTGTTTTCTTTGTTGACTGGCCTGATTTCATCAAGGTATTTAAGTCTTCGGTAGCTATTCTGTCATTCACTGTTCAGTTCATTTCCTTTACGCATGTGCTAGATTTTTCAGGCATATTGACGCCAATGTAAAGTAAGAGGATGAAGATTCATTTGTTGCATTGTATTATTATGACTTATGAGGCTGCTTAGAGAAGGGAATTTTTGTGTGGCGTTCTGGTTTTTGTCTTCTAGGCGTTGATGTCTACCTGCACGAAACTTGTTACTTCGTGTCAAACAGCCAATAGAACAGATTTCCTTCTCTTGTGGGAATGAATGGCTCTCTCTACTTCTGTAATAGATTAAACATGAGACTATAGGAGGTGCTAATCTTGATTTAGAGGGCTCTTTTATCGCATACTTGTTTTTGCAATTGCAAAATTCCTTTTATCACATACTTGTTTTTGCAATTGCAAAATTCCTCGTATAAGGTATTTCCCCTCCCTTTAATTCTCTTTGAGAAATCAAAATGTTATCTGATGCAAACAAATCAATTAACTTGCTCGAAGCTACCAATTAAGAAAAAAATATCTTGCTATAAGTTTCAAGTGCTATTTTAGATTACAAATTTTTATCAAAGCTAATCTGAATTTTCAACGTAAAGTTACTATAAGCCTTGTTAAATATCTTTCATCACATAAAACCTTTTCCCGATATCGTCCTCAGTTTTTATTCCCTACTCAGCACCCACTAAATGGGGATCGCTGTTCCACTCTGCAAACACGTTTAATCATGGATTGTTAGAACTTAGCAGTGCATAATTCGCAGATTTACCATAGGTCTATTTGCTTTGGTTGCTTAACATTCACTTATGCACAGTTTAATTGCAAGCAGAATTTCCGGCGAAGTCCGGAATAAAATATAACCTGAAAAACGGAAATGCAACTTTTCAACAAATCCAACCATAGGTAATGCACCTGCCAAGCAACTCATCAGCCTGGAAATTGTTTTAATAGAGTATCCGCCTTTCAAATGTTTCATCTAAACTAAAAGCAATGCGATAGGCATATCCTTTCACATGTACAAATCACGTTTGAGCATCAGCACATCAATAGCTGGACAACATCCCCTTCGAAGTTTCTGGGTCCTAAGTAAGAGAATCAGATCTACCACCATCCTCCTCTTGATAACATGCTGCATGCAGGGCTGAAGTTCCAAAGTCAGATAATTAGACGAAATATCAGACATTGGGAGATAATAATTAGACGAAATATCAGACATTGGGAGAATGGCAACATGTAATTCATGGCAACACAGCGTTATATCAGCTCTCAGGCATTCTCATTTGCGTTATTTCAGCTGGTGGTCGCAAGGTGCAGACCATCTCTTTTGTCTTTCCAAAATAGACCTGTATTTATAAGTGACAGACCAACAAATTGCATGAGATTCTAGGTATGCCAGTGGCTGGAGAATATATGCAAATCACTAAGGAAAAATAATTATAATAAAAAAGATCGACAAGATTGCAACAATGGAATTCACCAAACCTGATCAAGCGAGTTCCTCATCTTGCTCTCCATTTCCTCTATCATCCGTCCCATGTTACAAAGATGGCCCTCAGCAACTGAGAGGTCCATATTCATCTACACGGCAAGAAAACATGAAAAGTTCCATAAGAAAAGCAAATTGAAGTGAACATGCACATGATGTAAACTACATATCTTGCTCCTAAAATAATTGCTTCAAAATGCGATTCTCATTAATTCCATGATTAACAAAGCCTTAAATAACATAATGATGCAAAACTAGAACTTCAACAATTCCATGACTAACAAAGCTTTGAATAACATATTGATACTAAAACTGAACTTGCTCCCTAGATATTCCAAAAACTAAGAGAACCTTCCCTCTCAGTGAATTATCCCTTGATTTAAGAAACAATAATAGCTAACCAGTAAGAAGTAACTCATAAATAATATTTCAGGAGACAGCCTGCTTACAATTACGTAGATCATTTCTTAAACATTATGCAGCCATCATGCAATGGTGAAGAACTACCAGAGATGCATGCGTGCAGATATGAACGAGAGAGAGAGAGTAGAATAAGGCCCAATGTGCCCAGTTTTCCTAACTGCAAACTTCGTGGAGCTGACCGAAAGTATATCTACGTTAGAATTACTTTATTAAAGAATAAAAGTAAAAAGCCCATTCAATTTCATGCACACATCTATGTTGTGTTGACACTGATACTTAGGCCTCAAGTGCCAAGTCCAGGCAACGTTGATATTTAAAAATAGGAAGGCCTGTCTGGGTCCAGCTTTCTGCTAAAAATTTAGACACTCATATGCTTTTCCATCCCAGTAACTCTCACGTTTCAGGCAAACATCATCTTCTGTTATTATTATAAACACTATATTTGAATCTCCTAATATATTAAGGAAGAAATTTCCTCTTCGACTGAGTTATAATAGGAGCTCTGCTAAAACTAGTCTCAACAGGTAATAAAAAACCTTTAAGTTCAATGTAATCAGATTACCTGTCTTCTAATAGACCCAGACAAACTGAATGTGCCTGATGATTCATCATCTGTAGTGAGAGAGAGCATAACAGTGCTGGTTAAACAATAATGAGCTGTCCCATCTTCTTCAGGACCCACCTATATACAAAACCAAAGAATGCGACAGCAGATGAAAAAAGAGAGAGTGGAGGAAACAGGGAAAAGATGAGGCTAAGAACAACTAATGGTTAAACTGATTGTACCTCAATTACATGTATAGCATCCCACGCCCCTTCCTCCAGGTAGCCCCTTCTTCCATGAGCCGTCTTTGATCCATCTTGATAAGGAAATAGAATGTGAAAAAAATTAGTAATTGGTACACCATAAAATGAGCCATCTAGCACTATAGAACCTCACCTTTCTTTATCAAAAAGCAGGCAACGAAACCTTCATTATCATCTTCCCACATATAGACTGACGAAATGCCACCTTCATAGTACCTATGCATCCACTGGTTAATCAAATTGCTATATCTATCAATGTAAATGGCATTTGTTATAAAATACAAACATCCACGAGCTCAGATGAGGACATCTGAGATGCTTAGGTTGTTCCTTAACATTTTTGCTGGCAATTATGCCGTTCCTTTCTAATAACCAGAATAGAGAACGAGGTAAGCAAAGGACCTCACTGGTCACGATATATTGCAAAGATCTCATTCGCCTCGATCTCCAGTTTCCTTAATTCTGGAGATGGTTGCGTGCCATCTTCCAATGATGGATGGTATTTACTAGACCAGGGTGACCTGCATGGACAGAGCAGGTTGCACAGTAAGAAAAGAGAGAATTCATTACAGACCTGGCAACCAAAACCCAACAGCAAAATAGATAGTGACAGTAGATCCCAAACTGAAGACTTTCCAACAATTTGTTTACTCCAGCAAGTTATTATTGATTCATAGCATGTTGTGTGCCCATAATATGATTATTCTACTTTGTTATACGTACAAGAAGGTAACTTAGAAAAGCACAGTAAAAATTAATCGATAATATCATTGTCATGCAGTCACTATGCTATATCTGACCCATAAGCAAGTAATGAACGTTTCTTTTCCCAAAGCTGAAAGCAAAAACTGTAACATTCAAACAGGAGCATAAAACTTTGACAAACTTCTAATACAACGCAGATAGCCCATAAAATAGTACCAGCATACTATAAGCAGCTATCATATTATGCCGAGGTTCCACACTATTCAAGAGTAGACAGGTAACGGTCGCACCTGTAAGAGTCGGCATCTCTGTTGTATTCACACAAAATAAACTCCTTTCCAGAGTCTAGGTCGCACAAAACCTGCCATTTGCTCCGTGAGTGAGTTCTGTAGTGATATTATTGCTATTTTAAACAGTAAATATTGCAACCATCATACGCTAGCATAAATCCCGCCTCTTTCCAGCCGCAAGTTCTAATATACAGGAATAGCATTTGACCCCGAGAAATTTGTCATCTCAAAGTCATGAAACTTATATCGACTGTAGAGTCTAGCCAGTGCGAACCAAGTTCTAACATTTGTAGATGAAAAGCAAGAAGAAAGGACAGGATCAATAGACAACAGCATGCAATTTACCGCACAGCTACCCAGTAACGCCTTAACAACGACCTCATTCTGTTCTTTCTCCACATCATTGCCCGAACTATCGTCTCATCTCATCCGGTATCAAACTCATCTTGCTCTACCCAACATCCAAAATCAACGTTTCACTCGGGACCTCATTCTATCCAAATCCAAAACAGCCTATTCCCACTTTCACCGCCATTGCCACTTTTTAGCTTCGGCTCCCATTGGACTCCTACCTCCAGGACGTGGACGGATTAATGACGACACATTCCGGAATCAATCGACGCTGAGGCTAAACAAACGCAACGGCTTCGGCTCTAAAAAAATCCGCGAAACCCTAGCGCGACGGTACCGGGAACGTCGGCTCGCGGCCGACTGAAACCCAGCGGGTCAAATGGGGTTAGAATCCCCAATCGCATTGCCAATCTCTCGCTCGGATAGAGAGAGAGAGAGAGAGAGAGAGAGAGAGAGAGAGAGAGAGAGAGAGAGAGAACCTGGAGAGGCTGGTCGACTTGGGAGAGGAGATCGGAGGAGTGGCGAGGCAAGAGGCTGAGGAGAGCGGAGAGCGCCGTCTCCGTGTGCTTCGGCGGCATCCTCCTCATCAATCCCAACGCCGCTTCCATCTCCTCCGACGACGACGAACTCCAAGGAACCGAAACGTGCGGCGCAGAAAGAGAGAGAGAGAGAGAGAGAGAGAGAGAGAGAGAGAGGAGGGGCGACTACTCGTTCGATCCGAGCTTCCCCCGCGGGAACATCTGATCGATTCAGTCTTCTCTGTCTCTCTATTCGAACACGGATTGTCAAACAATGTCTGAAACTTTTTTTAACATTTTGATTTTTTTTTTTTTTTTTTTGTGTTGGGGGAGGATGAGGTTTTAAATTATTTGGGTGGGAGATCAAATCGAGTTTAAAGATAGAATTATTTCCATAGTCAAAAGGCCAACAGTTCCCAGATTTAATTACGAACTCTTTATTCGATTCTTGTACTTTCCCCTTTTTCTCAATTTAATGACCCCTTTTTCTCTGTCCTTGTTTAGCCAATTCTCTGGTTATTCGCAACGAAAACAAGGACAACAGCGAGCCCTCTGGTAATGACAAGTGTTTGGTGCGGAAAAACTTTATCTTTCGGTTTCGTAACGTCAGAAAACCGTACAGAGAAACCTGGATTACGATAAATTAGGAGGGATTGGTCAATATATGTTCTTTATGCATTCTAAAATCCTTTGAATCTTTCTCCGTATGGAGAGATTCCAAGGGATTGGAAGGGTTTGGTGCATCAACACATATATTCTTTTGCCCCACTTCTCCTTCCTTAAATCACTTCATTCAAGTCATGCCACTCTCGATTTCAACCTATTATAGATTTAGTGCGAAACTCCGATGGAATTCATCTGTCTTTATTATCCACTAATATAAATAAAGAGTGGAGATTAGACTTATGAAACTAGAAAACCCCCGTCAAGCTAAATGCATGGGGATATGGACTTGGACCGAAGGTGCCTCGGCCCGTGTAACTTTGATCTCAGGCGACTAGGAGTGAATTACTCTTCCGAAATTGGTGTGCCAGGCTTTATAAGCTTTTAATTTAGTTTGTAAGAGGTAGCGAGTCTCCTCAAATTACGCCTCAAGGCTTCTTATCCCGCAACTAGAACTATCTAAGAAAAGGACAAGGAGTAGAGTGGAATGCACTTCACGTACACCAGGAAAGCATGCAGCTCGGGAGTTGCTTTAGATAAGGAGAAGCCCGACAGGACCCTACGGACTGACAAGACCGCGGCTTTTGTCGATCCAGTTGATTGCCCCCCATGTGACTCGCTGGACCTTCCCTGCCTTTCATCATCTTATGATGTGAGATGTAAGGGGCCACCTAAAAGCAAAAAATGCCCGACGAAATCATAGTCTCTGAGAGAGAGAGAGAGAGAGAGAGAGAGAGGGGATGATATTTTTATGCTTTATCGAGTCATTAATAAGCACCAAAATTTTTTTTCTCAATCACCAATTGCTTCCCGGTACTAACTCTTTCGGATGATGCTAATGTCATTTCGTGCGCAACGATGACATTATTTCGATTGGGATCGTGCATTGAGGACGTTCTCATTGATCCGGGTACGCCAAAATGTATGTACCCAGCAGAGTCAAGTATATGAAGCTTTCGCCATGGCACGCAATTCTTGTAGATTGTAATGCATATTAAAGCTTGGTTTTTCTAAATGAAAATCATAGCTTCACAGCACCGGACAATCAATAGAAGAAAGCAAAGAATTTCACATGCCCGGCAGGAGTATTAACAGTATGTTGCATTTGACAAACGTGCCGAGCCGAGATAACCTCTTATGAGTGCAGTGTTGTGCGACACTTCAAAAGCATGATTACCAAATTGGTAATATAGATCCCCAGGTACTTTTGCTTGTAAGGTATTCCAAGATCAGGACTCCGCGAGCCTTCACCTTTCTACCATTGCGAGTTACTGATCCACTTGCAAAGAATGACCAACCACCAGGCATTTTGCGACATAGCACAGCCTGGAGGAATAGATGGAGAATCAAGTAAAAATTAGCTGCTTCGCCAGAGCAAATATTTTGATTCACGAAAATGTTACACATACCGCACAAACAGTAAATGAGAGCATCTCCATTTGACAGACTATGTAGATTGGTCAGAAAGCTCACGAACTTCTGGTTTTGGGTTTAATTTGGCACGCCGCTCTTCATAAGATGCTGTGGCAGAATAAGGGTAATAAATCAGTAGAATGTCTCGTTGTTTTCCCACCCCCAAAAGAAAAGCACAGAAGGAAATTATACGCACGTCTCTACCCCTCTGGCAAGTGAAGGTCGATGGGAGAAAATGAGCTTAAATTTACGAAGATAATCCAACTATATTGCAGCCCCATAAAGCAAGCAAATATAACAAAAGCCACGCCAGGATCCCAATTACAATAGTCCTATATTGAATTCAAGAGTCCTAATGAAGAACTTTTCCCCATCCCCCTGGTGAAGAAATACAGGTACAAGCCAGGTTTTGCAGAAAGAAATATGCTGAGCACAGGAAGTATTAAAAAGCACTTCACGTCAGAGCATGACACCCAGTTTCAAAAGCAAAAGAACATAAACTTCGGCAGTATAGGAGGACTTACGCTCGGTTGGGCGCGACATGAGAGAAATATGTGAGGCTGCCTTCTTTTTTGGTTTGGCACTCGATAAGCTCTGATCTGAGAAACCGGAATATGTTTTCATCAATGTAAATTAGCAAAGACATTTAGGTTCATATTAACATGGTTTAAAACAGAGCATTGCTTCCTCCTACCGTGTTCCTGAGGCAAGCAAGTTATAAGAGCTTCATAAGCCATTGCAGCTTCAAGTTCATATGTTCGATAGGCATCCTCCAAGTGCACATGTAATGCTTGCTGAGCATCTGTTTTGAGATCATCAGCATCAATACGATTTTGAAATAAGAAGATGCTAGCAAGCAAATAAACTAAGATGACTTAAAATGAACACAATCAATAGATAAATGTTTGAGCAAATCACCATTTTTTTTTTCGAGAAAGAAAATCTATGAGGAGTTGTAACCAGAGGACATTATCAAAAGCACGAACAATTAACTAAGATGAATAGATTTTCTTTATTGAAGCAAGTACCTGAGGAACAAATAAACCTGACACCTTCAAATTCACAAGATTGAAGAACTAATGGCATTTCTGGAGCCATGGTGTATTGCGGCTTTCTTGGAGTCCCATCAGTGTCCAATAAGGCATCCATTACCTATAGACACAAGAATCAAAAGATTATGTCTGCTAAACATCCAATGAAGTGATTTGGTTTGCAGCCAACTCTGTCAATGTAACCGACGCTCCTAATTTCTGATTCCAACCTGAAGAGTTTCCAGGAAGGTTATGCTCTCGTCACATGCAAAGCAATTACCGTCAGATGTATAGGGAAATTTTCAGTACAACTGATCAATTTGTCAAAACAAAAAACACTCCTCTTTTTTCTCATGACGCCTTCACCCTATTTTGACTCTTGTATGCTTGGTCTGAATGCTAGCTCTTACATTTAGTAAGCCATGTCTCTTTAACAGCTTGTACATGGGCAAGCATGTGCATGCATTACAAATTAGTGCCATAATTAAAGACTTCAAATAATGTCAACTGATCCACCGCATTTTAGCTACCTTAAGCTAATTACATCTCAGACACTTCGTGGTCGATAAATTCAAATACTAGCTTGCCAATTAAGTAAGTATTTTACTGGTACATCCAGAGCTAAAAACTTGGATCTGACATTGCTGCTCTTTGGGAATTGAAATTAGTGATGAGGAATGATGATGGCAACCAAAATCTCATGGCTCCACTTGATACAGCAAAGTGATAAAGAAAAGTGACATACAAAGGAATGCATTTTGCATTCCTTTTTCCAGAGCCTTCAATTTTTAATAGCATGTTACTTGCTCATGCCAATTAGTGTTAGCAAAGCATTTGAACATCACATCTTTATTTTCCACATGCCAAACAACTGACTCACTAAAAAAGGATTAGTTTGTGTCACCATATGGTTATGCAGATCACACAGTGTCATCTCATATAAAGCCTTTTCTCCATAATGTCTTGTCCAATATTGGTAGCCCCGTGCATTTTGTTGCATTAACTAATACATATCGAACAAACTATCTCTCACCCATTTCCTACGTTCAACTTATGGTAACCAAGACAGAGAATGGCGAAGTATCTTATATTACGTACATCAGGAGATTCAAGACCTCGGCCAACCATAAACATCACAGCAACCATGCAACGAACTTGGTGCCACAAAAATGCACTGCCCTTAATTTTGAAACACCACAGTTCATTACTTTCCAACCTGCATAAAAGGAAGTTCATTAAAATCAGAAAAGACACTGCAAACTAGATTGGTCTTACTAATATAATAACTTGTACATGAGAGAAACTGGCTTTCGTCATACCAACAAAAAATATAGATGCATCTTTGCATCTTTTCTTAACTTATAAAGATCTCAAAAAAACATCTACCAGAACCAACCTCTTATCACAAGAAGAGAGTTCAAAGGATGTTATATGACGTTTGTAGTTGTGGACATTAAATGCATCCATCTTACAAAAATTTCTGAAATCATGATCCCCAACAAACTTTTGGCCTGCACTCTCCATTGCCTAGCATAAAAACAGAGAAAGGACTTCTATCAAATGAAATGAAATAGTCATAATATCAAATTTTTGGTTCAAAATCAGCATAAAGTAGTTTATGAAATGAAATAGTCATAAACTATAAAATGAAGAGATACCCTAATATCCAAATTATCTCTCCAAAAGAAATATTTGTACTCCCTGCTCATACAGCTAAACCTGCAAGATATTGAGGAAGACAGTATCATGTGAAAAGGCAAACCCCACCTACGTTTCCGCAATCATTAACATTATAAAATCAACAAATTGGAGGCACCTCTAACGCATTTCATCAACAGAATCCCATCATATCGAATCAAAATAAAGTACACCATGAGAAGGAAAACAACCTTGCACTAAAATCAATTGGAACAGGACACCAGCCAGTTACTCGGATATCTTTGGGTAAGACTCGATTCAACACTCTCACATAATCAATTTCCGCGTCTAAGACTGACATATAAATGAAAGTAAGCATCATATTAAACATGATAATTTTTCATCATAAATAATTCGTTGCAGCAAATCAAATAAAGTAAGAAACTGTAATGACTGCATAATCCCAACATATATGCACTTTCCTGCAGAATACCCTGCTAACTTGGAAATGATAACCACTTAGTCTGAAATAAGCCACTTTTGATTAGGAAAGCAGTGTGATGTGTACACGTATGTATAGGAATATGTATATTTAACGGATGCCTTATTACCGTACCAGCACTTATTTCCAGCTTGGACATCAGCCTTGCACAAAATACACCAATTTTTAACAGTTTAATCTTTTCTCTTTAATGGGTCTGTAGCAATTGAATTGAGTCACAAATTTCCAGTGAAGTTCAAACTTCATCATTCCAAAGCAATTTAAAGACTCATAGCAATAAAATAGAGCTCAAAACAATTAAAGATCAGTCACTCAAACAACATACCATCTCTATCTATAGAAAGTCCCCAATTGTTTGCATCATCTGTGTTCTTAGGTCGCAGGTTTGATCGTAGAAACAGGGAAATGACCTGCATCAGAAAGCAAACCATAGTCTACTCATGATGCACCTAAGAAAAGAAGCAAACAGGAGATAATAGAACAACAACATGAATCATAAGAGAAAGAGCCTACTGCAAACATAATTATCCTAGGTAAAATGACAATTGATACTAGACACTTGTCCATGTCATAAAACCTTCTTGTATCTTGTGGTGGCATCTCTATCAACATTTCAATCATCTTGTAAAGAGACTCCCAGCTATCAGAACTCTCGCTCTTTGGTACTTTCTCATCTCCAATTCACATCATTGCTTTTCAAATAAAAATTCACTTCAGAACTTGCACTCCAATTACAATATTCTATGATCTTATTAACACCCAATCTCAAATTCCTTGAGAAAATCAAGCTTCACATATTGCTCCTAACCGATTCTTATACAGTAAGATTATAATCAACAAAAGCTCTCGCGAAAGGAACATCATCATGAATATTCACAGTAATCACATCTATCACAAGGATGGAAATATATGATTGTTATAAGGAAAAACTCCGATAATTGCCCCTTGTGCCCATACTTTCACAATTGCATTTTAGTAGTTAAAAGTACTAAGTAGTACACATGCAACAGCTAACCATCTTTTTCCAGAAGCCCTTAAACATGTTTCTGAGTAGCCTTGTCATCTGTTTTTCCAAGTTTAAGAAATAATCAAAACTTGCAAAATACAACTGAGATTGTGCTCGTCTACTAAATATAAGTTGACACGTGTTTTTGCAAGAAAATGCTCAACATTTAATACAGGTTGAAACAAAGACCCACATTCTCTCTGCAAGGAAATGGTGATTGCACGGAATAGTGAGCCAAAGATAAAACCCAATCTAGCGTCTGTGAACAAAATAACAATCTACTGATCCATCAAGAAACTTAGAAGCAGAGTAGCAGTTTTTGAACTTACTTGTCCAAAAGATGAAACTCCTTTGTCTGTTCTGCCACATCTTGAGTACTGTGACTTTTTCTTGTCACCAATTAAAAGCTTAGTCTTCTCAAGAGCTTTAAAAATTTCAGACTGCATGACACCAAAATCAGTATGATGGGATTCGGATCGAAATGAATTAGGTGTCCACCAAGGATGTCAAAAATGCCAAAATGGAACATCTGCTGATTTTAAATCGATAGCATCCATGATTTAAACATTCACATTGCACAATATTAAAGAACTCTTCCATGTATCTTTGATAACAAGCAGAAACTCGGGGTGCATTTGGTAATGTTTCTGATCTACTAGTGTACCGAAAGATAGGTGTCCTTACTGAAAACATAAATTTAAATCTTTCAAAGAAGTAGAGCCCTCTTTTATAGCACATATTTTCCATTAGGCCCAATGCTGAAATGAATGAAAATTTTGGGGAGAAGATGGAATATAGGACCGGACCTCAACAGTTGGATCCAATTGTGCTTCAGAGGCAAAACCATAAAACCTGTAAAATCAAGCAAAAGTGAAGCGATTTCATTGTGCCAAAGAAAAGCCACAATACATTCAATGGCCTAAGGCACAACACATTCAGGATTTCATATGTCTAGGAAATTAGTCAGACTTGCCATGTGGTGTAACAGAAAATTAATCATATATTTCACGAATCACATCCGCTACACATTTATTTGTGACAGATTCTGCAACTTAAGAGATTTCTGCAGCGACACCCTAGCATTTAATTTCTTTTTAGAACATGAATGCTTCCATGGCAGAAATATCCTCAAATTATTAATAACAGCTAAACTTTCACAATTTCTAGAGTATGTTATATTCCATGCTGCCTCTTAAGAACAGACAAAATCAAGACAAAGGGAAAGATAATATACTACACCAGATTAATATCGTTTTATGATGCAACAGTTGCATTGTATGACAAACAGTACAATGGCTACAATCTGTACCTTTGCCCAAAATACATCAATCTTAGAGCAACATATCGTCTTGGATGGTGTTCAAGAATTCCTGTTTTGAAATCTGCAGCAGGAGGTATCACAACATTCACTAAAATATGGCTGCACATTGAAAGAACTTTAGCTGAACAGCATGCTCATCTCTATGGAAACAGGGTTGTAAGAAATTACTAACTTGAACCCTATAAAACTTAGTATTAAAAACTATTCGCACAACAATATTGATGCTTTGATTATGTCTAGTTTTAGCGCTTAGGGTCGCTTGTTTTTCTTTAGACTGTTTGCAGTCACAACTAACACAGCCTGCTACGCAACTCCACGAAACTTCAGCACTATAGTATCCTGTAACCTCGCAAAATTTGCAAGAAGGCCACTTAATTATTGTTTGACTTTTGAGCTTAAACCGTTCCTCCCGTTCCTGAAAACCAACTGACTTCACAAGTCACTGAAAAAACCCTCAACTGGAACTTGAAGAGCAATAAACATACAAGATCTCAGTGGTTCAGATTAAACATGCAATTGGAGCTCAAAAAAGTTTGACCAGTAGCACCTTTTTTCTTCCTAGTCTTCTTGTCCATTTTCATTGATTTGCCATTCCCATCGACCGCTCCGCCTCCCTCTACAACACAACCAATCTTGTCTTCCATCTGCACAAAATGAAGCAATAAGCTCAAGTACATCGCATTCAGCACGGAACATTGAATTTCGCTTATCCCCTATATGCGTGGCCAATAACAAAGAAGCGCCAACCAAAAGATGCATGCAATTCACTCAGACCACCAACAAACAATGCACGCCCAACTCAAACGCGCGCCCGACCCAACACCGAAACCGGCTTCGGGCTGCTCTAAAGATATCAAGATTCATTCGAGAAGTCGTAAAGACGGTGAAATCCACTCGAAAAATGAAAAGGGGAATCGAAATGGCTCACCTTTTGACAGCAACATCCAGAGAGTCTAAAAGAAAGTTCTGCGTTCTGCTTCTCCAGCTCCTGAAATGCAATGGGGGCGGGCAAAGTCGCGAAACCGAAAGAGTTAGCACGCGGCAGCCCACACAGGCAATCGAAACTCCCACACACATGTGCGGGGTACGCACCGCTCGATCGAGTTACAGCTTCAAGGAAATCGCAATCGAAATCTGAATAGAAAGGAAAGGAGGAAGAAGCATTTCCAATGGGGCGCGCGCGCGCGCGCTAGAGAGAGAGGAGTTACGTTGATTGTCGTCTGGAGAGAATGGATGTGGGAGCGAAGGGCGTCGACTGAATCTGCATCGGGCGAAGTCGACATTGCCTCTCTCCCGCTTCGCGTCGCTGCGCTCGACGTTCTGCCCCCGCGCTCTTACTCCGGCGAGGCTCTCTCGAAGGGTTTGAGGAGGTTGGAGAAAAACCCACGGCGGACGCTACACGAAACGATAAAATAAAATATAATGAGGAGGTGGAAGAATGGAAAAACTACGCATCAGATAATACCACGAAAAATTTCAAACCCGTGTGATAATTTTTTATTAAAAATTTATCCTTCATTAATTTTTATTAAATTAAATTAATATCATAAAAATTCAAAACAGAGGCTAAAAATTCAAATTAAACCCAGTAATTTGGTGATAAAATTTAACGAAGATTAATTGTGAGTAAATTTGTTATTAATTTGATATACCAATTTAAAATTTTCGATAGTAAAAAAAAAATTGTTTTGAATAATTGAACATATTTCAATAATTGAACATCAGGATAATGATCCTAAGTGAAATTGAACATCTTTCGATTATTCAAGAATCTCACATTTATTCAAGTTTGATATTCTTACAATTTTAGTCGTTCTTAAGATTGTCAATCGCTTCGACCAAAAAAAAAAAAAAAAGATTGTCAATCACACATTTCATTCTTGGCTCAATTGCAAATTTGTCTAATTTTAGCTCAACTGAATTTGAAATCAAAAAAATCAAACGATACTCGAAATCTTATTTCAGACATAAGCATATAACTCCATCTCAAGCTCGAAACACTACATCAACTTGACTACACTTGATTACCCGTCCCTTCCTTATAATTAGGATTTAGGATGAGAAACGGTCCTTTGAAACCATTAAACCGACACAAATCAAAGTGATTTTGGCTTCAAAGTCAAATTGAAGCATGTTGTTTGATTTCATTTTATGCTCCATTTGTTTCTTGAAAGGTATGATCATTTATGTTACCTATAAACATGAATGAATGAATGTATTTTCATTAAATAAGAATTGTTGTTGATAATTTAAAAAAAAAGCTGTTATCGATTAATTAGTTTACGTGATACAAAGATATTTTAGAAAATATATTTTTCAAATTATCGGTTTTCACGAAATAAATCTTATTATTTTAAATTTCTTTCTAGTTAAAGATTATAAAATCCACCCGCTATGTGAGAACTCCGGTATTTATAGAAGTGGTTGCCCTCTCTGCCTTTGATCATGACTACAACACACAGGCAATCTCAATTCTGTTTGCTGGTGCTGGTGCTGGTGCCGCCACCGCCACCACCGCCGTAGTGCACCATCCATCCTCTAATGTCTTTATGACAGCCATTCGGCACATTGATATGAGCCTTTTTGATTCGGCTTAAATACCGTTTGATAAAAATTACATTTTGCAATTGACTTTCATTATTTTTTAATTTTTTAATAAAGTTTCAAACTATTTTTGGCTTTGGGCCTCAACCACCAATGGGCCAAAATAGTTTATTGGCCGAAAGCCAGATTTGGTCACCAGACAACTTTATCTAAGGTCACATGTAGGTGATGATTGCAATTTTCAAGTAGCGGTTGCTTGAGTCGCACAACTTAGGTTAACAGTTGCATGGGTCACACGAACACAAGTGATGGTCATCGGGTGGTAATGACCCCTAGGCTGCAGTCACCAAGGTTGTGTGACTCCTCGAGCAACAGTTGTCGGCCTCTATTTAGCTCCTCCATGCAAACCATGAAGAAAATGAACAGTTAACAAGAGGTAAAACTTACATTTTGAGAGTGCTACTTCCCAAAAAATTTCCGAACTTGCTTTGGCCTAAAGGCTTGGAAATGCAATTTGTTTTTGCTCAATTTAAGGGGAAATTCCTCAAAATTGAGCAAAAAAATGAACCAAACACTATATATTTTGAACTTGCAAGTGTTAAAGCCTATTTAAAATGCCGAACTAAATAAAATCGATGCCATGTCACAACAACGATTTAATAGCGGTTCACATGCATTTCCTCAAAAGTTGAGCAAAAACGAACCAAACATTATTTACATTAAGCTCTAGAGCTTTAAAGCCCATCTCAAATGCAACGGTTTAACTGATGTTTCCTACACGCAAGGGGGAGGTATCCGGAAAGCTTGCGAATCGGGTAAAAACGAAAATGGGCGACGTGGACTCAGCCTGCCCATGTTTTCGGTCTCTCTCCTGGACTTCCATGCCCGATAAAGGCCGCCAACTCTCCCTCTTTTTCGCTCACATCTCTCTGCCTGTTCATGTCGCCCGCAAGTGAAGATTCGTCGGAGCAAGAAGGACGAACTGGGCTTATGGCGGGGTCGGCGGTCGCGACGATTCTGAAGGGTCTCTTCCTGGCGTTGGGTTGCTTCATGGTGGCCACTCTCGTCTACACCATCGCCGTCGATGGCCTCCCCTTCCGCTCTGACCTCCTCACTCCGTAATTCTCTCTCTCTCTCTCTCTCTCTCTCTCTCTCGTGTTTGTGGTGCCTTAGTTATGCCAGCATGAAGACCGCGTTTTATGCATGCGTTTTAGAACGTGGAAAGGACTCGCACGCCTATGTCGCAGCCAACCTCGTTTGCCGGTCCTTCAGTTTGGAGGACGAGGGAGGAAAAATTTTGTTTTTATGTCCTATCCTGGACTAGGAGAGCTGCTCCCCTACTGAACCCAAAAGAATATTGAATGAAGAGCCTTATTTCTCTGTCGTCTCTGCTCGATGCGTGTGGGAGAGAGAAATGAACTCGTGAAACTCTTCAGCTGACAAATTGTCTGAGATGATCAAATTTCCCTTTTTTGCCTTGCCCAGCTTTTGTGTAGTTTGAGATGATCCTACCAGGTGGTCCTTGAGAGACAAATATTTTGGGTTTTAATCCTTGAGAGAATGACTTCTAGATGGTTGGTCTGGACGAGTATTTAGTTCTTGCATATTTTGGTCACAGCTGGAATTATCGATCACTTGATCTTCCAAAATCTTTCTTTACTAGAACATGCCTATGCAAAACGTGGATTACTGATAAATTTTTGCCCGCTACATTGCAGGTGGATGGCAGCGACCTTGGTTGACTACTACATCAATGTTGTTCCGCTTGCGGTATGAACAAATTATTTGTCTTGGCTATTACAGATCACACCTCTTTACGCAACTTCATTAATTGATAAGTTTGAAAACCATCTTAACTATAACACCATATAAGAAAGCTGCGAGTGTTTTATTACATAACTACATATACTTAAGCCCAGTAATGTTCAGGTAATGCAGTTTCCTGTCACATTGACCAGCTTCTAGGAATAAGAAAAACCAAAACATGGTACCTTATGTGTTTGCTGGTAGTACTTTCCAGTTTTCACTGACAAGTGACTCAAAATTGCATGAAGCTGAAAGCTGACACTCCAATAATGCCGTATAAGGAACTTGTGACTGCATGAATTCAATCTACTTCTATGTCAATACAAGATGATATATTTCATTTGTCATTGAAGCTTTTTTTGTATGGAGTTCTGTGAAGAATTTGCGGTGCATGCTGACAATTAATATGTCTTCAGGCTTGGGTTTGGTACAAGGAATCAAACTTTTTTAGTGCTTTACTTTGGACACTGCTTCTTATCTGCCTAGGCAGGTATGACTTAAATTCTCTCAATGGCATTTCGGCTTCTTATTTTGTAGTTGCGAGTGGCACAAAAGCTGCTTTAAGTTGTTTTAACTGGAAAAATGCTTTCGATTGATTTCTCAGCTGACATTTATGTGCATTATGATGCGACTCTTATCTCAGTGTCACAACGTGCTTCTACATTCTTTTGCAATTTCTCAAGCTCTCACCTCGAGAGTCTTCACAAGATCCCATCTACCATGTTCTGCTGCAGCATTCTAGCAAGTATGTTTGCACTCCATTTTATTATATCATTGTTGTTTCTACGGAATTCTGGATACAATACTTTATGGAGACATTATGAGCTCATGGTTTCACCAGACTATGCTAAACGAACAATTTTCTGCTCTGGAGCTATAAATCTTAAGAGTCTTTCAGATATTGCTTAGGTTGCTCTCCATATTTAGTGTTAATAATTACTAATGTGCCCAACCACTCCAAAATTTTGCTTTCACTTTTGAGCTGCAGTCTCTTTCTTGAGGAGAACAACAAATGAAAAGTTTTGATGTGCTAATTCTGTCATCTCCAACTATGATTTTGGGTGTGCTGGAGTACCTTTTTAGCTGAGCAATTTTTTTCTTCAGGGATGGCATAGAACAGAAGAAGCAGCATTTTCCAGTGATAATTGCTAGAATCACTTTCATTGTTTTGGGTTGTTTGATGCTGGCGACTCTTCTCTACACTATCTCCACCGATGGTAGCCCTTTCCGGAAAGAACTTTTGACTCTGTAAGTTATTTGTTCTGTCTTCAATGGGTCTTTGTCATTTGGTTACCTAACATTTGGAGTTATGTTGGAGAAGGTATTAAAATCTGTTGTTTTTTACTTTGTCATGGTGTACTATGAGGAATACACATAGGATTATTATAAGTTCCCATGCATATTTTTCTATTCCCGTATCTCGAAAACAGGGTAGGGACTCCGGAGTTTTTGGTTTAAATACCTTTTGTTGCATTAGTTTTCTTACTTATTCAGCTGCTAGAAGCAGCCATTTTTTCCCCTCATATATACGGTGCGTAAATCATCTCAAACTGTACTAGAGTGAAGCGACGTGTCTTGGATGCTGGTTTGAAGAATATCACTGTTCATGGGAAATAATTGTTGGGTTTTGGATTAGATAGCGAGTTGTGAGTAGGAAGAGTTTACTGATTTAAAAATGTACCTTTGACCCTAGCAATATGTTGCCTGCTTCTCTTTTTGTTTTGTGGTGTGCTGTGCCCTGCGTATGCCATATATTATAATTGTCATAGGAGTATCTTTCACTTGCAAGAACCAAAATCTCCCTTGGGATATTAGATTGACATTTTAAGTATGGAGGTTTCTATGCTTTTCTTTCTGAACTTTTATTCTTCAATCATGAGATCATGCTATTGAAGCAGGTCCCCATACCAGGACTGGACTCAGATCATTTGCATCTGAGTCAGTTTTTTAACATGTAAGCATGTTAGTCTGTATCCTATGAATGTACTGAACGGTGCTATCAATTTGCAGGTGGATGACAGCGACGCTAATTGACTTCTACATCAATGTCGTTGCTCTTTCTGTATGTCTCTAATGCTTATGTTGGCTAACTTTGGTGCATGCAATTTTTTTGACTCATCTGATTGAACAGAGGACATACATAAAAAGGACTCGTTGTGTCTGGTAGAAATGGATAGGAGGATTGTGAAGCGATATCATATGGTTTCATCAACTACAGAGCTTATGGAACCATTGCCTGCAATCATGCCTATTAGATTTGAGAGCAGCACCTTTGATTTTAGACACCCACAATTAGTTCTTTTTTGATGGCTACAGTTTGGGGATGAGACATTTGTCTTGTTTTACCCTGTGTAACTCATTTCTATTTCGATCTCATGGTCTTTCAGGTTTGGGTTGCTTATAAGGAATCGAGTTGGCTTAGTGCATTTGTGTGGATCCTTCTCTTGGTATGCTTTGGCAGGTAATATATCCATATTTATCAAGTTTACGTTACTCCTATGAGTATTGTCCGGAACATCGAATTGACCGGTTAACAAGAATAAGAGATAACTTTAAAGTTGTTGGATGATTATTGATCATATTATGCGGTGGTACTCGATTGTCTTTTTTTATCGTTTATATGCCGATGATCAATGACAAAGACCACCTACCTACATTTTCCAGAATTCTATTGTAGCCCAGTGATGCTGTATCCGTACCTAAGCTTCAAAAGTCATACTTTATCCTTCCCTCTTGCGTCACATAGCGCAAGCAGCAGCCTCTACTTGATATAACAAACTCTCACAGGCTTTGTTTAATTTGTAATATGATCTTCTTGGCCAATGCTTAGTCTAATGCGAGCTGTGTGTGAAATTTTCCATATGTTTCCACATGACAAATTGAAATGGAAGCAGGATTTTGAGGACTTAAACATGCTATTCAGCCTCTTGGCGCTTGCATGGACATCCTGCTTGGACCTTGTTAGTTAGTAAGACCTTGGGAAATATGCCAAAAACCTGAAAATGGCACCCGTCATGATCATAGTCCCTTGTTGTCTTGCAAAACGGACCATACTAGTGGTCATTGTTCATAATGGACAATTTGGATATCTTCCGAAATGCTCTAGCTATCTATTGTGTTTTCAATTTGTAAGATGTCAAACTGAACCTTTTCTCGGTAAGCCGCTGACTTTGTTTAATGTTTTCTTGTGCAGTATTAGTACATGTGCCTACATAGTACGAGAACTCTTCCAGCTTTCTTCCCAGGATCCACTCTACTTCGTCTTGTTTAACAATGGTTATAGGTATGTCAAATTGTCTTTGCATTTCAATTTCAGTTCTGTCAGTGCTAGTAGAGAATTGCAATCCTTCTGTCCAAAGATATGATTCCCCAGAGTGAGTTGCCATTGATATCTATCTGATATTCCCAAATGTTTGGGAGAAGGCTTCCTGGAAACTTTTCTTTGGTATTTTGGGGAATGCAGCTTCTTTTTGAATTTCAAGAAGGAAATAATGGAAGGAGTAATGAGAAACATACTTTGGCCAAAATCAAAAATATTTAAGTAACTTGATCTATATTGGCATCCCTTTACCTCGGGCTTTGGTCATATTATATGGGGTGAACAACCGGAATTGCCTTTTGGTTTGCCAGCATTGGCACTCCTAATTCTCCATGCTTGGTTTCTCTCTTTATCGATACTGTTAATTAAGTTCCACACAACTCATGCAGGCATCCATGATGTATTCTCTGGTCACTCCGGCTTCTGTGTAGTTTGCCGTCAACTTCTACACCATAGTTTTGATTGCTAAAAGGAAAACATGATGATCATGATGCACAGATCTTCCAGACACAAACAAGACTTAGTTTATTCCCCCGATAATTTCTGAGCATGACAGCAGAAAGCTGAAAACTGTGGTTTCTGCCATATCACTGACAATAGCTTTGTCATACCATATTTGTTCAATGGAAAATGGAAGAACATGCTTATCTTAAATATCATTACTACTGAATATCCATGCTTCCCGTCTCCTTTTGTATAACTGAGTTCAGCATAGTTGAGGTTTGGCTAACTAACTGTCATGGCATGGTCAATTTATTTGGAAGTGCGTTTTTGCTATTTTCTCCTGAGGATTGAGGTGATTCAATTGGAAATGCTAGGGCAGAAAAAAAGGTATGAGAGAGCTTCGCATGAAAAGGAGCACGGATGAGTGACTGACGAGTGAGGTACTTGTGGAATTCGTGTTGAAGACAGTTGGCCACAGGAGGAGCCAAAAGCTTCATTTCTTACTGGAAAGTTTTTATGCATAGCGATGATGCATTTTGAAAAAACCGACTGTAAATATTCTTTACACAAGCTGCTTTGAATGGGAATTTCTACTACTTATGGATTGAATGCGGTTGCCAACAAATAACAAGTGTTTGTCATTGCTTAAATCCTGCTCGAGTAGTTATCTGTTTTTGCCAAAAATGTTTGAAGCAGTAGAAGTGCCGTGCAATCGGCAAGGATTGTTCCAAGATGAACTCCATGGGAAGGCACGGCCTCTTTCTGTACGAATGGGATGTACATTGTCTTCTTATTCTTAACCCTGAGCGATTTCATCAAGCTGCTCGAAAACCGGCTCCGGAGTTGCTCTGAAACGGGTCGGTTCTGACCACACTTTCTCGGCCTGGTTTTGGTAAGTAATCATGAGGCAAGTTTTGAACCTGGGATGGACCGAGAATGGCTTTTCATCAAACAAAGGGAAAATTTCAAATAAGGACCCAAAGTGCCTTCATTTTCTCAAAAAAGAACTGGGAGTGAAATTTGTCTCAAATAAGGACCCAAAGTGGTCATTAAGTCTCAAAGAAGGACCTTACTCGCCGGCCGGTGAACAGATGCATTTTCGATTCATATTATGGTGGCCTGATTAGGGGTATTTTTGTCCTTTTAAAAAAATTGGTTGTCTTGTTCTTTTTTTTATATATTTTATTTTGGGTCAATGGTTGCACTGTATCTTCTTTGTCCCCTGTTCGTCTTCTTCTCAAGACCATCGAACTTGAGAAGGGCCAGCGAGCGCCGGCCATTGGTGAGGGCTGGTGAGGGCGTGGCCTCAGCGACGGCCAGTGCTCGCAAAGATTGGCAGGCTTTCCCCGCCACCATAGCTAACGACAATGAAGTCTGTCTTCATTTCTGATCACAAGGTCCAGCATCAAGACCCTGCCAAGAGCTGCTGCTGTCTTTTCTGTAGCTTCCCGAGACTCAAATGCTGCTGAACTTTCCATTAACGGAGAAGCATGTACATAATTGTTCAAAACAAACATCCACATCAATTTAAGGGGAAAAAATTTAATGCTGGAGGCATTCCGGAGAAATTTCATGTTATCTCATGCTCTCTCTTATGGCCATGGAAGGATCAAAGAAGCACATTGTGCAACTGCTGTGGTATGATGGAGACCATAATCTGGTGTGATAAGATAATGAAGAACCAAAACAACTGAGACTCATATGATAAAACAGAAACTCAATCTACCAAAATATCCAATATTGTGAGAAAAGCCAATCAAAGAATATTCCACGGAACAGCATGGAGGAACCTGATTAAAGATTCAAATCCAGTGTGAGGCACACCTCATCAGAAGAAGGCATCGACCGAGCTCAAAAGCTTCCAAGAGTTCTGCACATGTCACTTCACCAATATCATCTCCCTCTGAAATTGCTATCATTTTTGCTTGCTCTGCAGCTTCCTTTATTTGAAGCCATTCGGGGCTAGAATTATGAATGACTCTGGCCTGCAATACTACAACATGTTAAAATTCTGGCAAGAACAAAGCTTGTAACAGATAAAGCTGCCTAGATTGGAAGAGATGGTATCATTGCCTAGGGAGTATGTTTTATCCTACAAAACAACCTGAGGAGTTTGGATGCCCAACCACTTCGCAAATTCATAGCCTAGGCGTTCGGATTGCGTGGCCATCCTAGATGATGATATCTTTATAACAGCAACAGCTTCCTTTGGAAATGCATCTCCAATACTAGGCAGATTAAATAGCCCAAAGAAGACAACTCCCCCCTGAATTGACAGTCACCTGCCGCAACAAGTGTTAACTTTTGAGAATAACATACAATAGAGCAAGGTAGCAGGTTAATTTTTATAAAGAGAAAAGAAGGAACCATTCATTGTGAAAAGGCTCAAACAACTTCTCCTTAACACATAAATTTCCCAGTTCAGCCTTGCTTATCATCGACTAGATTGACTAGAGGATTTATTTAAAACAAAGCCAGAAAGAAGGCATGGATGCATGCATAATTCATCATATAAGAAACAAACAGAGGAACTCTGTAGTTCCACTAATGTATCCCATGGATGCAATTCACATATCCCTTAAAAGGGCACTCCAATGTGAAAGGTCTATATAGAAAGACACGACTGTGTCTTGGAAATTGGTAGAAGAGCGCTGAAGACAGTACGTTGAAATTCTACCGTTGGAAAACACTGCTCATAGAGAGCAACACGGCTTGTACTTATCATGTGCTTTAGACAGTAACCACTCAAAGTGAGAAGTGCAGATGATCCTTAATCTAATCACCAACCTTATGTCCTTTGGAAATTTATAATGGATCCTTACCGTGAAATTAACCACAGACCATGTGAAAACTGTCCAACTTTATTTATTCCAACCATTTCACCCTGAAGACATTACACCATTCCATGATCACCAAAAGTTGCATTCTTCATAAGTGATTATTGCAACGAAGCAACTTTCATAGCATGGTAGAACCATTCTCAACGACTCATCTCTTTCAAACCCAAAAATCAAGTAACTCATGCATTTAGTTTAAATGCGGGCAAGTCTTCGTAATCATCCTGTCATGAGTACGATATTGATATTGCAACTAAGATAACATCCAATGTACTGTAACAGAACATCCCTCGCCAGCCCTGGGCGAGGGCTCACCCATCAAGTCTGTCCAATGGCAGCAATCAGCCTTGTCCTCCCCATGCTCGGCGCCCTCCCTGATGCCATGCTCATCTTCAATCCATTTTCTCTCTCCTGATTAAAATCTCGTTTTCGTATGCCCTCACATTTCTCTCGAAAAATTTCATCTCTCCTTCGTTAGCCTAATTCCGGGGATGTTAGAAGAACGTCCATGGCAGAACACAACTCAAAATTTTTGTCTATGTTAGCTGTAATTCCTTCCTCTCGATGACGCTCGACGGAGACGATATCAATCGAGCTTAGCTAGTCATAGTCTAGGTGACAGTAGAATCCCTGCGAGGGACGACCTTCCCCGCCTCCACCCGCAGTTAGATGAACCGGCGACTGATAAGGGCTGGCAAGGCCACCTTAGCCAGATTTGGCGAGGGTTGGCCTACAAGCCCTTGCCCACTACCGGCGATGGGCGTCCAACCCTCACCGGCTCTTCCCAAGTTTGATGGTCTTGAGAAGAAGATGAAAGGGGATGAAAAAGATGATGAACAGTGTAACCATTGACCAAAAAAAAAAAAAAAGACAACCGAAATTTTTTTTTTTAAATAAATGGACAAAAATACCCATGATTAGGTCATTAGAATATGAATCGGAAATGCATCTGTTCACCGGCTGGCAAGTGAGGTCCTTCTTTGAGACTAAACGACCATTTTGGGTCCTTATTTGAGACAGGCTTCACTCCATGTCCCCTTTTGAGAAAATGAAGGCACTTTGGGTCCTTATTTGAGATTTTCCCTCAAACAAATGAAGTGTCACATCGACTGGAATTCGAAATCAAAGGATTTGAAGGAACGGATGGTTTTGGACTTCATCGATCATATATCGCCATTGCCATTATCGTACCGATAGTCTTACTCTAGTACATCTCGCACTCATCAGACGAAAGAGTAGGCCTTTTAGGCAGGCAATATAGACCTGAAAATTCCAGTTCAAGACTATCTTGAGTAGTCAGAGAGTTTGCACTAGCGATGCATATTTTCCATCATTCAAATGGATTTGAGTTTAAGGTAGTTCCATACGACTATTGCGGAGGCACTTTTCTATAATCTTACTCATCTGAAGTGTAAACATAAAATAAATGGAAGCCCATCATACATCTGATTTATCTAATTCAATAGATGAAGCATGTATATTATTATAGGATCCTCAGAAGAGAGACAATTGGTAAAGATGTAGTCTTTACTCAATTGGCTTGACTTTACAAGTTATTAGAGGAGGGTATTTATATCTGGACAATATGCATAGGAAAGGAAATGAGCTATTTTAAGAATCACGAAATGTTAAATAATATCCATAATATTTGATAATATCTCTAACGATATTCTTTAATAAGAAAATCTCTAATCTCCACAAATATACTTCATCACTCCCCCTCAAGCTAGAGCATTTGGCTTGCATATGATTGATGCAATTTTTTGTGAAAGTCTATGATCAGGCGTCGTGTAAGCCAAATCTTACACTAAACAAGACAGGTTTGACAAGCGCTAATGCATGCTCATAGAACCTTGATAGAATCGTGTGAAAACCCAACTTGAAACCGCATCATCCCACATTGCTCATCTTTGGCTACTTAGCGTGCTCATATAACCTTGATGTAATTGTGTGGAAACCCAACTGGAAACCTACTCATACAACATTGATAGAATCGTGTGGAAACCCAACTTGAAATCACATCACCCCACAGTGCTCATCTTTGGCTACTTGATGTAAGTGTGCTTGACTTTGGCGCTCACGGCTATCTAAATACTTGGTTACAACCACGATAGAATCATATGGAAACCCAACTTGAAATTGCATTACCCCGCAATGCTCATCATTGGCTAATTGATGAAGGTGTGCTCGACTTTGGTACTCACAGCTACCTAGATTCTCAATGGTGTCATCCCACAAAGCTATACTTAATTTGGTCTTTTTTATATACATATTTAATTGGGGAAACAAATAGCTTATGCGTGAACATGTTTAATTGAGGAGATAAACGAAGCATGAAAAGATTTGAATTTAGAATTTCCAACGCTAACACCATATGAAAATTTGTGAGACTATAACCAATTATTCTAGAAGTTTAAACTGCTAAATCAATGCATGGTGTATTATTTAAATATTTTAATACTCTTCCTCATATTTAGTCTGGCTTTTTGCCTAGTATTAAACGTGCAAATTTAATTAAAAAAGCAAATGGGGCCTATAAATATTCAAATTCAGGATCTCCAACTCGACTAATTTAAGGATCTTTAAGGGAAAGGAAGAGAGAATTAGTAAAGACTACATATTTACTCAATTGGCTTGACTTTTCAAGTTATTAGACGAGGGTATTTATATCCAAACAATATGTATATGAAAGTAAATTAGCTATATTAGAGAATAGCGAGATATTAAATAATATCCATAATATTTGATAATATCTACAACAATATCCTCTAACAAAGAAATCTCTAATCTCCTTAATTATCCTTCATCAAAGCAGGGCCCGATTTTCGCAACTGAAGTGCAGAATCTTTACATGGAGGCATGTAAGGAGGGGGTTCCCTGATGCTAGTCTCGGGCGTCCCGCCGTTCTTCACAATGAACACGGTGGTCATTCCCCAGCTGTAGTGTCGATCCAGATGACAGTGCCACAACCATACTCCTGGTATTGGAAAGCAGATATTAGACACACAACGTCAAAAAAACGCAGATTCATTTCAACCGACATTTGTGCAGCAATATAAGACGGAAGTTGGTGGTAAAATGAGTTTACTCCGAAATGACCAGGTAATAATAACTGCATGATCGAAGCGCAAAGGCAAGTACCAGGATTACTGGCTCGGAATCTGATGGCGGTCCATCCTTTTTTAGGCAGCGAAACGGTATTCACTTCGGGAGGATCGACCAGATTGTAACTCTTGGGGTCCGTCTCGTTGTCGAAGTTCCCATAACCGGCTCCGACGACATAAAAGGCATACCCGTGCAAATGCATCGGGTGATCCTCCGATGCATCCATGACGTTGGTTCCCTGGAAAACTATCTCCACTTCTTCATTGTAGTTTAGCATCTTGACTTTGGTCCCTTGTACTGCCAACTCATACTCATCCGGCACATCGTCTGCTGTAAAGTTGAAAAAATTTTCTGGCCAATCTGGAAAATCCGTGGTGAAATAACCGCTCAAGTTCCTGTTATGGACATTCATCAGTGAGTCGATTTCAACAATGATCACGTTAAATTTGATACTGTACATGAATATTTCTGCATTGCGTCGATTAATTTCCTTCATGAGGAGAGGTTTAACATTCCTGTCCTGAAATTGTAGCTACAAAATTGAACGAGCTCATCAAGAAAATGAGCAAAGGAATGCTTGACGAATACCTGTAGTAAGCCATCAGTACATCAGTCGATGGGTTTACCCAACTAACATTGTTTAAGCTTGATGCAAGGCCAATTCTCGTGTCTGAACCATTGACAAAGTCAACTTCACCCATGGAAGCCGTGATATACATGAAGGTAGTTATATTTCTGGGGACGTCGACTGGGTATTCTTCATTTGCTAAGCTCCTGATGTGGCTCATGAAGTATATTGCAGATTTATAGTCATAGTAGATCGGTAGTGTGTCGGGAAAGAAAGGAGCCGATGTATCAGTGTAGTTGCCAGTGTACTGAAGAATCGCAGTGGCATTCACTTTATCATAATCCGTGACGTCCGGCTTAACACTGTCATACTGTCTAGTTGCCATGTAGTATTGACCGAGAGATTGGTTTGCTGTGACCAGTATATCCATGGTTTGCCCTGGGGCAATCATCACAAAACTTGTGACAAGTGGTTTTATGTAGGCCCCGTCCATCCCGACAACAGTGAAATTATGTTGTCCAATGGCAAAGAACATTTCTGCATTCATCACTGCATTGACCAGACGAATGATGTACCTTTTCCCATAATCAACTGACCAGCGATAAGTGAAATCTGCAATCAAAAGGCTCGTAAATGGCAAGACATAAAGAATATTTTCGTTATGAAACAGTTTGTCATGTGCTTTCATAGCAATGTAAACAATATAAGTCAGGTTCATTTCTCTAACTGAGCGAATTCCGCTGATTTTACATTCCCCAAATTGGTCAAATGCACATCATAGCAAGTGAATGCACTCTGACTTCGCAACTGTTGGTTAGTGTTGCAAACAAATTGCGCAATTGTTTTCTGTTTCTCAAAAGTCTCCTGTAGATAATAGGTGTCACTATTGAGTTTCTTTAGCAGCGCTGGATTACCTTTAGAACAATCACAAAAGTCTCCTGGTTGGCCGTTGATAACATATGCATCCGAGCGAGGAGTGTCTGAACCTGAACTCAGGTCCTCCTCAACTTCCTTGTTCACATCTGCTTTGTACCAAGAACCTATGGATAGGCAAGTAACATAGAATTTAGGCAATCATACAGAGAGACCAACAAAGATGAAAATGCAATCACTGTGGAGCAAGAGAAAACAAAAGGGAATGGCAGAAGAGAAGGAAGTGTGTAATCCTGAAATTTCACATCTTGGCATGTTTGACAGAAGAAAACATGTCCTAGCTTCCTTGTGGTGCAAGTTCAGACTGAACAGAGATGCATGAAGCGTGAACAAATAAAAGCGACAAGAGAGATGCAAGCAACTCCTGAAACTCCATGGCTGTTTCATAATGCTTTTTCTCTCTTTCTTTTCAGTGAAACATCATGCAGTCCTGGTCCTAGACCCCAACCATATTCACAGTATGACAGAAACCATAACAGATACTTAGTTCTCTTCAAATCATCCCTGAAACTTCAAATTGAAACTAAGGATTCATGAAACAGCAACAGAAAAAAACAGACAAGAGAAGCAAATCTTTTAGATCAGAAAGGATCGAACAAGGAGGTCATGATGATTACTTACCCAGTACTACCACTTCTTCACCATCTGGTTCCTCAAAAGGGTAAGTTGTGCCCTCCTTAGGGTATACGACAATGGCCCCATGAACTCCAGCTCGAGTCCAATCGCTGTGTGCATGCCACCAAAGCGTGCCCTCTTCTTTTGAAAATATGACCTCATAAGTAAAGTTTGATCCGGGCTCGATCGGGCATTGTGTTACGTATTCTGGACCGTCTGACCATGGATTTCTGGGCTGCTTCACGCCATGCCTGCAAGTTTTGCAACAAATCGAGATATTCTCAAAACTCAGGATTCTTGAATATGTCCATCGAAGATTAAGCTCAAAGCCTGCAATTCTGTTGTTTCTTCTTTTTGCAAATCGAGATATTTTCAAGTTTGTCTCTCTTTTTGAGGAGACACAACCAATCGCCACTACCAATTAGGGGACTCTGTTTTTAAGATTGATTCAAGCAACAAATGACAAATACAGAGGAAAGTATGTTCGTGATGCTCTGACCAAGTACCCAAGACACTCAAAACTAGCGATCCTCATCACTGGCCTAGCAAGGGTCGGCCATCCTCGTCGGCGACAAAGGCAGGCGGCGCCACGCCCGCTCTTCTCGGCCCCCCGCGTCCTTCCCCCCAGCCCGCCTCTTTTTTTCTTTTTTCATGAATTTTAGGGCGCGTTTGGTAACGATTCCGTTCTAACCGATTTCGACCGAAATGATTATTTCGATTCCGCTCCCGGAACCGATTCTAAGTAAAAAAAAACGCGTTTGGTAACAAATAAAATTTCGATTTTGGAATAGAAAAAAGAATAGAAACACGTTTGGTAACTATATAAAATTTCTATTCCAATTCTTTTTTAATTACCTTTTTAGATTAAAATAAATTTGATATTGAATTTTCATAAACCATTCACTGATTAATTATATTTTTATACTAAGTAATAAAAATATTAACTAATCAATTTTTATTATATAGTAAATAATAAACCATAGTATAAACTATACTAATATCCCTACAATATGTAATAAATAAAAATACTAAATTATAACATAAAATTAAATATGTATTCTATATACAACAAATATATATTTCATACTAGGAAGAAATAAAAATAAAATATAAAAAAAAAAAAAAAATTGATTCGGCACTTTTGATTCTCTTTTTTTATTCTCGGACGGAGAATCATATTTTTTCTGATTCTGAATTCTTGTCCAAAACTGATTCTGGGAGTAAATTTGTTCCCAGAATCAGTTTTGGACAAAAAATTTACCAAACGCGATTCTGTTCCCAAACTGATTCTGGGAACAAAAAATCAGAATCAGGCACTATTTGGATGGTTGCCAAACAGGGCCTTAGTCTCTTCTTCTTTAATTCTCAGGTTTTTTTTTATTTATTATTGGGGCCACATCAGGGTCCTCGCGCGAAAGATAAGAGAAAAGTGACTTTAAAAAGCCACATCGAATAATTGCACCTGTGCAAGAAACGTCCTTGATTGGACGTACGGATTGGTCGTGAGTAGATGGCAACGACCTTTCAACGTCGGGAGAAAGACAAAAGGAGGAAGAGAAATTTTGACCGTTGAGATAATGACCCGGGCAAGGCCTTTGTACCCGTTTTAAGAATCGAACGGCTCGGGCGCTCCCCGGGCCCGCGCCCCTCCATACTTAACACGTGTCCCAATTCTCGTTTGACTTGTAGACGGGTGCGTCGAGGGTGAAGAAGCACCGGTTGAAGTAACCGATTGAGGATATTTCGCAGCTTCCATTATGAATTGTGTATGCTTTAGTCAGGATATCAAAACCCTCGGACTCTCATTTATTGTACCATTATAACATGCTCGTACTTTAGTACGTGAGCAGATCTTTAAACTACTCTCCCGACAGTAAAAGGAGAGTGTTCCCCTAGTGGGAGGTCAGCCAAGTCAGGCAAGTCACCTTGGGCGTAAAGCCTCCGTAGCCCCAAAAAGACGTAAAATAAGATCGGGAGTAAAGGCAGCTTTTATGTCTCGAAAAATATAGTGGCTAGAAAAACTTCCCGTAAGATTAATAGACCAAGACAGGTCCTTAAACTATCCCGTTTATCGGGGTCAATCCCAAACATAAAATGAGGTAATGATAAACCGCCGGAGGCTTGTAATAAAACTTGAAAAAAATGTAGACATGCTGGATTCGAAAAAATGCATTGAGAGAAACGAGAGAAAGAGCGGGGCGAGGTACCAGTGAATGGTGACTCCGTAGCCGCCATGGTTGTGGACGTTGACGTAGACGGTGTCGCCTTTGTGAACGCGAATCACCGGCCCGGGCAAGCTATCGTTCACGGTCATCATGCTCTTGGAGCTGCACAGCCTCGTGAAGTTGGTCTCTTTCAGCTGCACGACCAAACCCAAAAGAGTTAATGATAATAATATTCTGCGCCACTTCCATCTCGCGCTTGCAGAAGCGAACGAAAGCTCCGCGGTTGCAGAAGCGAAACCAGGGCGCACGCGCGTCTTCAACGCGAGAACTTACGATGAAGTCATGGTAATGGACCGCGGCGCGAGCGGAGGGAGGAGGGAGAATGCAGCAGCCCAGCAGCAGAATCAGTGCCGCGGACTCCAAGAGCAGCGACGACCTGCTGCCCATCCTCATCCGTCGGAGTTTCCTGCTGTCGGCGGCGGCGGCGGCGGGGACGAGGGGCATGAAGGCATCACAACGTGCTGTCCCGAGAACTTCTGGTCCCCCGCGAGAATTCCGACTTGTACGAATGCACTCCATTCTGTTTAAGGGAGCGAACGAGAGCGAAAGCGAGCGAGGGGGTACGAGAGTTAATGCAGAATTTGAAGGTCCTCTCATCACACTTCTCGACCGTCAGAGGATTGACCGACTGCTGAGGTTTTGATTTAGTTAGCGGGCGGTCAAATAAGTAGGGAAAATGGGAAAATGGGAAAATGGTTACTGTCTTTTCCATTTTAAAATAGTGGGGGATCCCTCCTCCTGCGCCGAAAGATGCTCCGGTCGGGAGAAAGCCTGCCTCGGGGTGCGCCTCCCCCCCGCCCCCCCCAGAGCAGCTTCTCGTCTAGGCCTTGAGTGCGATCACGAGCTAGACGGCCAGACGAAGCCGGGTGCTGTCTGCTGTCGATGCCATGGGAGGAGGGGCTCCGATGATAGAGACTGGATTAAGTCGACAAATTATGCTCGAATGATGTGCGCCTAAAAATGCTATACTAGAGTGGACCTGATGAACATCCATGGTTCTATCTCAAAGCTCGGTGTGGGAACTCTACAATCCGTCCGACTTTTCGAAGGCCGTATGTTCCTCCACAATGACGCTACAAAGATACTTATATTTGGAGATGACTCTTATCACTCCATAATTAAATTAATTATGTAAAAGAGGAATGATATATAGATACACGATGTAAGAATAACTTCTTTACAAAAATTATGATAGATATTCATAACAAAAACTATATACCGCAAGATTGCCCAAGCCAGACAACTAAATGACATCATCGAAAAAGTAAGATTTTTTTTTTAATGGACATTGTAAACAAATCATCACAATACCGATGAAATCAATCAAGAAGAGTTCACCAACGCCCAAAATTTTTCAATCGACTATTGGTAGTTGGGTGATTTCTTATGATTTTCTATCTTATTTCTTCTGTTTAACTGATGGTATTTTCACAAAGTGTACTCCTGCTGTAGAAACAAGTTTTAAAGTACAGTATAGATCACACTTCAAGATATTTTTTATTCACGCCTAGTGAAGCCACCCTAGCCTAGATAAGGGTCGGCCTCACAAGCACTCAACGAGGCCGACCCTGGTTTGTGGCAACAAGGGCGACCCTTACTAACCATTGGCTCAGGCCATGGAAAAAAAGAAAGAAAGAAAAAACTCTAAAAAAATGTTAAAAAATCTCAATGTCAATGTCAATTATGCTACGTAGGACAACCAATTGTCATGTTACTAATTTCCATCCTAAATTGACTAAATGAACTTAATTGGTACTAATATGAAAAGATTTAAAACTAAATTTAAGACTTTTTTTTGTACTTTTCCCAACAATCAATTATTGACAATGAGATAGGAAACAAGCACATTAAAAACAAGATTATCAGGATGAGAGTTAGAAGTAGTCTCACAAATTCTCACATGATATCAGAGTTAGAGGTTTTCAAACTCTCTTTGTCATTCCAATTAAATTTTCACGCTTTGTACTAGGCCAAAAAAATAGACTAGGCGTGAAGAGCAAAATGTTCACTGTTTCATCATGATCGGTTCAAACTATTTCTCTTCATTTAGTGCTTGCTCCTTCAAACCGTTTCTCTCTAATTGGCAACTTTTAACTGAAGAGGTAGAGGATGGGCCTACCAATTGTAGTTCCAATCTAGTCTTTTTTTTTTTTTTTTTAGTTTTTGTTTTCTGCTGTCAAAGTAGCATTTTATTCATTTTTATAGGATTATGAGAGAGAAATCATGTAGTCCAATACCACCCGTCGTGGTGGCTTTGCTGGATAAGGCTCCATTGATCCTTGCACTCAATATAAGGGGTTCGAAACCCAACAGAGGCGCTTGGTGCCTTAAATGCTTGCATGGGGTGGTGGTTCCCTCATGCGGCCCAAGGGTTTGCTTGCTGGCTGCCAACTGTACGGGTTTCCCTGGGTCATCAAAAAAAAATTATGTAATCCAATTGCAAATCAAGACAAATCTTAGACAACTTCAAGAGAAAACAAGTTCCAAATAACAAGATGAATTATAGGTTATGACTCACACACTCAAGAAGTAAATCCATGACCTTTTTTTTTTGTTAAATCTTTGATTTATTCAAACCAAAATTGGCAGTTAATCATTGAGTCTATTTTTAGTAATGTACACATAGCTAGATCTCCATATGTTATTATGCTTTGCCTTTTAGTGGTGCACATCTAAGGTTGGCATTCCAACACTATTACCATTCAGAGTAACAAGGGTTTTTTTTATCGATCATATTCTACTCCTAAAACTCTCACTCTTAAACTTTTGTCATGCCTCTTTGCAGGCGTGGGAGTCGAAACCCACACTTGAAACTAAACCGTCCTCACCCAATCCCGCCTGAGAAGGTGGGAATTCGAATCCCACACCTCCCCCTTCCATGTTAGAAGCGTGGCACAAACCCAATGGTTAGAGTAACAAGGTTGAGTATATATTTAACACCCACGAGAGCAAAAGCTTCACAAAACTCCTCCAATCTCCTTCAAAGCTGGACTTGTACACTAACGAAATCTGAAGAATAAGAAAAAAAAACAAAACCTTGAAATCATCCCACAAAAATCCCAAAATCTAGACTAGATTGGGATTGAAACCTCCTTGAAATAGGAGTGAGAAGTATTCAGATCTAAATAAGATCAAAAGAGAAAAATTCCTCAAAACGGAAGGAAAGTGAAAAAAAATAGAAAAAAAAAATCAGCCACAGAAAAAGAAAAAATGGAGGAGAGGGAGAGGTCTAACTGAAACCCTCCCTCCTATGGAATATGAAGAAAAACGTTGTGTGAAAATGAGAGAAAAAGGAGACAACCTTAGGGAGGAGAGAGAAAAAGTGTTTGATTTTGTTCAAGTCCTATGAAAAAGTTCTCCCAATTTACATTCTAATTTCTTATTTGGCCAGTTGTTTACAGTTGGTAGTGGTTTCACAAAAATCTAACATGATATCAAAGCTAAAAGTGCTAAATTCGAATCTTTCCAAACTCCATTTGCATCTAACAGGTGTTATGAGGGTAGAGCTCCCTTAATTCTTTTTAAATAGTTGGTAATGGTCGTACAATAACAAGTGTTATGAGGCCAAAACTCCCCTAATTCAAATCAGTAGATCGTAAATGAGGTGTTATAAGGGTAGAGTTCCCCTAATTCTTTAAAAATAGTTGGTAATGGTTCTATAAAAATCTAACATAATATCAGAGCTGGAGATATTGAGTTTGGATTAGACTAAGCGTAACTTAATTTTTTAAAATGGTTGATAATTGTCTCATAAAAATCTAACAGGTGTTATGAGGGTAGAGCTTCCATAATTCAAAGCTTTTAAAACAGTTGATAATGGTCCTACAAAAATCTAACATGTATTATTATGAGGGCAGATCTCTCCTAATTCAAATTAGTAGATCGTGAATGAAAAATCTAAGAGGTGTGATGACTGCAAAGTTCCCCTAATTCAAATCAATAGATTGTAAGTGACGTCGAGCAACTACCTTTCTACAATCTCCTAAATTCAAACGTTTTCCTCTGTCCAAAGAGGACTAGCCACCCCGATTGCCTCTCCCCATCATTTAAGTCCAACAAAAGGAACCAAGACAGGTAGGGTGGAAAAAAAGAATTGTAGTTCATTCAATAACTAATATTCCTTGAAGGGTGACTTCATCTTCAAAAGCCATCTAACAAAAACATCACTGTCAACGGAGACCCGACCTGTACTCAGTGGGACATCCCCCTGCTACAAGCCAACCCCTAAGTCCAGAGCATAAGCACTACCCAGCAGAAGCAAATGGTCCCATCCGAGGTCAAGCTCGAGGGTCTTCTGGGGCTGCCCGGTGTTGATGTTTCTTCTTCTGATTGGACCTCGTACCACCCGAAAATGGCCCCCCCACGTGAAGTTTCCAATCCTCGGTGGAACCTGCCAGTCTACCCACGAATCTCGTCCCGGCCGGGCAGGAAAAGATATAGGCTCCAGTTATCGATTGGCTCGCACACTGTTTGTTGACGTGGGGATGTTCGGAGCCCTTGAAGCAGCTGGTGAACGCTCGTTGCATTTGAGATCTCCTCTCTCAAATCTCAAATCTCACGCATCATCCTCGGTTTTTATGCAAACAGGGGGAAACCCTGTACTCTGTGTTGTGATAATTTGCGAAAAACATTGATTTGAAGCAGAGAATTTGTAGGCTTTTTGGCACCGCACGGCATGACCTTTCGACAAAACTCTCCTTTCCCAAGTTTGAACCGTTAGAAAATCTAGGCATTTGCTCCGAAAGCTCTGATGTTAAGTGATAATGTAACATGGGGGTTGGACCATTATTCGAGACATGGTTTCGTTGGCTCTATTATGGAACTTGCTTCTTCAGCAACCATCTGAAAAGCGAGTTTGTTTTTCTTCCTTATTCTCTGTCCCTATAGTTCACAACACGATCATGGTTGAAAATTTACTTGAGGCGAGCGTTCGGATCTATTATGACATAGCTTGATCTACCGATTGGTCTAGGAAGTTTTTCCAATGGTATGCCTCTTAAATTTCGGTGCTTCCAATGTAGTTTCCCTTGAAGTGTTGGTCTTTTACCCAAATAATTCAAGTTCGACACATTTATGGAAGCAGATATTGAAAAAATTCCATAACGATGGCTGGGGAGAGTTTGGGAAAACTTAATGAAATAACTTTAGATTTTGAGTGAAAGCAATTGGGTAACTATTTTGAGTTTCGAGCTTTAAAAAACAAGATTTGGTCTCAAAGGGAAAAGGGATTTAAGGGTCCAAAATTGCTTTTCAAAGTTTTCTTAAAACCAACGCGTGTGGATTAGGCACACTATAAAGATTCAATTCCCCATGGTACCGATTGTCAAGCGCAAATTATCTCATGTTTGGGACACACTAATATGGTTTTGGTTTCACGTAGTTCATGAGATAATGAGAGTGCTTCATGGGCAAAAAATTATTCACCTAAAGAGAGTTTCCTTATAAATAATAGTAGATATTGATAAACTAGAAATTGACATGAATATAAAACATACTGGGTTTTTTACAATACATTCTACAAAAGTTTTGTAATGACATGAAATTTGACAACAAACCTAAAACTCAAATATGACATGCAAACACGAATTAGTAATTTGGCAACCCACTTGAGATTGTTTATACCGTCTTATATGGAATCCACAAAACTTACACCCATATGCATCAAACCTTCCTCGTAATACAACCAACGATAAAAGTTTTAGGTGCTCAATAGTCGCTCAACACGACGCCTTCATCTATCACGATCAATTGTCACGTGCAAAAAGTACCACTGATTCTCTTATCTTCCCAATAAAGCTAACGGCACTCGTCATGCGATGGTCTCGTCGGATGGATCGGAATATCAAATTCCCGAGAAAGCATTTGAAATTTCGCGTGGAGAGGACGTTCTCCATGGATTGGTAGAGAACAATGGGGAAGCGACCAGCGAGGAGCTTCGTACGTCGGGGCGGAACGTGCATCCAATGGCTGGCGGAAGATCCAGCAATTTTCAAGTATCGCGCCATCTGTGAACTCCTCCATGATTGGATCCTTGATCAATGTCGGGGAAGACTGGTCGCTAACTCGGGATCAACGTTTGACAGGACAATGCACGGAGCAGATGGAACGCACGCGGCGAGCATCGTCGTCTCGGCCCCTCGAGGGGTCCTGTCGCCTTTGAATGGAAGGAGCGACTTCCCCCGGCCACACTCAAAATAAAAAATAAAAAATTATCTGATAAAACATGTGCACCTTCAATCGGACGATGATCTACACTTTTTGTAATTTTCTAAAAAACGTGTCATGCTCCCGGATCGTCTCAGGTACGTTTATTTCTTTTGTTTATCAATTATTGCACTGGTGCACAATCGATAAAGAGGCCGATGATAAGCCATCATTGTTTTGGAGCAAGTTGCACGATTAAAAAGAAGTTGGTTTCAGCCCCGATTAATTAATGAATTAGTTTTCTATGTATCTATCTTAATCTAAAGCTTTTTCGTTTGGAAATTTTTGGTTTGAAGTATAAGCTAAAATATACTTTTGAATAAGCAACTAACTTTCCCTCTCTAAAAACCTTTAGATGGTTGGAGAGCAGTCAATATTACTCAAATTAGGTCCTGCATTTGAAACGCCCAGTTGGGCATGGAGTGGTTAAAGTGAGACGTCAAGAATTCTTGTTGTTCATTTCACTGTTCAAAAGATGAGGACTTAAGCTCCATTTATTTCACGGATATTTTTAGAAAATATTTTTCTAAAAGTCATTTTTCAGAAAAAATGTCAAAAATTTTAATGCTTGATTAAAATCTGAAGATGAGTTGAAAATTACTTTTAGTTTCCTAAAATGACACCTTGGCCGTTTTAGGTCATCAAGGTTCCCACTGTCTTCAAATAGAGATCAAGCAATCAAGGATTTGGGTCCGATTCGCAATAAGAGTAATCCATCATTTTTTAATAGTCTTCAAAAGAAAAAAGAGTCGGAGAATTTTCACAATTTAATATGCATTTACCGCTAAATTCAAATCATAAATTTCATTTTGATGTAGACATGTGTTGAGATATGTTCACGAACAAAAAAAAAATTTGGCAAAGCGCAAGTCATGTAACTAGTTTCTAATAAACCAATTCCATTCTACTAGAGCTCCAATTGAGCTCAATCTTGGTTTGGCCTTCTCATTGGTGAGATTGCGACACCAAAGAGGAAAAAGAAACATGATAGTCCATGAAAATTACTAATTCTACAAAGTATATTAACAGTTAGATGACACATCGCTCATGCAATCAACTACTTTGGCAATTTATAAATTGCTAAACAGAAAATGTCCTACAAGGATTTACAAGTTTAACAATTTAGTTCCCACCTTCGTATCACCATCGTAGATTAACCATAAATTAAGATTTTAAGATATCACGTGCTAATCTCCGTAAACTGAAATTTATCTTTTATCACGCAACATGGGGCATCTAACTAGTGACAGTCCATATACCCCATAAATAACCCGTACTTGGGATCGCGAAGAAGCGAGAGACACGTGGAGAAATTGATATCATGTGACGTGACGACATGAAAGACAGCTAATGGTGTCAGGCGCACCCACCGTCTCTCTCCGTCTTTTTGCTCTAGCCCCACCGTTTAGCTTCCGGAAAAGGAGACTTTGGGTGCTGCAACGTCTCAGGTTGGTACTCATGGGGTCCAAATTAAAACAGGTAGTGGTGTGGCCCAGACACAGTAATTGCTTTACTTTTCACCAGCCGATCTCCTCTGGTAGAGGAGAAACATCAAAACGGGGGTTGCCCCACCGGATGGACTCTTCTGATAATAGTTCTCCGGCAGGGTGTCGGAAAGGGCTCAAAATTTGGCTGCGACTTTGCCAACCTAAAGATGAAGGTGGCCTTGGTTTTAGAACCTCTAGGCCGGTTTCGACGCCAGCTTCACTTTCGAAGTTGGCATAGATGCCGACCTCCGATCGGAGGATACTTTAGGCCGACCTTGTGAGACCCAAATACCTTAGGAACTCCAAGGCAGTCTCACCGAATGACGCAGCCTCAACTTAAGGGTGCTCCCAAATCTGAGTAACCTGTTTCATCAATGTCTGAAGCAGCATGACTAAGCTTCACTACAGTTGACCATGTCACCATGTAACTAAGATTCTTCATAGGCAGGCATGGAAATTCCACACACAGAAGACTAGCGGACTCCTGTCAAGTATACACAATATCTGAATATATATAATGTTGGGAAAAGATTGCTTCGAAATGGATTGAACAATGAAATCGGATCGAGTAAAATAACTCGGACTTTGAGGCGTGATATCACTTTTTTTAAGGATTTATTTGCCCCATAACGTTGCTAATGGTCACTAAAAAAATCCTCCAAAATACAATAAAGTCTCAGATGATAATACTAAATAGCAATTCTAGTATTTCTTTAGGGTTTCTCTAAGAAATAATTGAAAAATTAGCTGCTATTTTTTCAGAAAGAAAACTCGAAAATGACCACTCTATTCTTTCCGAAAAATGACAAGTATATATATGAAACAGTCTTGCAATTCTTCGTGAAAATTGCGAACAAGCACATCGTTAGAAAATTGTTCGGATAAACAAATGCGACTCTTCGGAAGAAGTTGAAAAAACGAACAATTGCAACCTTTCGGGAAAGTTAAAAATCGAATAAATAATTTTCCAAATGTTGTTTTAAAAAGACACAAACAAAATTCGAAATATTTTTTTTAAATAGAATTTCGAATTTTCATTTATATTTCATTTTCGGAATTCTCAAATTAAAAGGCAACCTTTGAACTAAAAAATAAAAAATAAATAACAAGAGATTAATGCTAATCACGCGGGTATGGTGGGGTCTAGCCTCACCTAATCATTCATTTAACTACAAAAAGGAAAACCTACATATTTAAACTGACCCACTTGCTCCTACCTTTTCTATGTAGGACAAAGTAAAAAGCATTCATTTTGTTTTAACAAACAAAATTCCAACATATAACAAAGATACAGGGATTCTTGTTAACGATGAAGTGGTTGGTTGATTAACGAGAGAAACTGATCAGGATGCACCGGGGAAATTATCATACTTACATAATGAAGTTTCACATAAAATCTGGGTGAATATCTTCCTCTACCTCCTGATCATTTGTTTTAGATTCCAAGACACCGTTACCAAATTGATACCCGTCATCTTCGTACACATGGGACTGCAAATTAACTTCATCTTGTGGCATGTAATTGCTCCATTTAGAATTCCTCGTGGCTGCAGCTGATGGAGTGATCACTGGGTCGATGTCACTTTCTCTTTTGGAATTTGTCCAATTCGAAGTTGTGAAAGCTAACCCATTTTGGTTCTGCTTTGGCTCTTCATCTGCAAATAGTGTACAGAAAATGCTTAGGTTAGGAATTTGCCATCGCTTGTCACCATGCCTACTTCAGCATCATGTGCTGCTGTTCATATAACAAGCTGAGAATGCTATATGGCAGTCAAACTCATTGTTTTTTGTAATCCTAAAGGCATAGACGACAGCAATTAGCAAATAGCTGCGGTCTCCTAATCTCGCAGTCTGCTAGCAATTTAAGCAGGCAAGTGGCATTCAAGACTCCTCCACTTATTGTGTTAGAAGAAGGTATCTGGCTTCAGCAATAACTGTGAAATGTTTGCCGATGACGATTCGCTAGCAAGAAATGTTGCTGATGCTGATTGACTTTGCACATTTGAAAATACGAGGCAATCATCAGCATGTCATTGGTCATCAAATCAGGGCGTCAATCGGATCTACTTAGAGAATCCGACTCTGGATCTAAACAACAGCTAGAACACTTAACTTTTCCTCTATTATCTTCGCAAATTCACATGGCGAACAGTGCATCTTCCTAATTAAAGCTCTGCAACTAACTTACGGAGAAGACTCCTCTATCTAATGTCAAGATGAATGCAAAGCCCAAATCTTACCTGGAAAAGTAGTCTGTTTTCGAATACTTCTCTTGGCGAACAATGGTGTGAAGAGCTTGTCGCCCTTTGAACCAGCCGATTGATGAGAGGAGTCCCTCAGTTTGGGCTTCTTGAAAATTTCATTCGGAAGCTCCGTCACAATCTCCATCCCCCCATCATCCCCTGCTCAGAAAATTCATCACGTGAGAGACGAGCGACAATGCTACCGACATCTGGTCAGTTCCGTCCCGGAGTAATCGTACTGAGACATGTCCAAACGAGGCAGTTCGACAGTCCAGGCAATCGCGTCGCTCTTGATTCTATGTCGGAAATCGCGCTTATATGATCTAAGGGATGCGAGTAAATAAATCAGAACCTTCTTCTTCGTCGCACTTTCCTTGTTCGACGTCGAGAAACTCGCTCCAATCGCTTCTCTTCAGCTTCCTCCCATCGCTGCCCCCCGCATGATCGTGGACCGCTCCTCCTCTTCCTTCGGGCGGTGGATCTGGGGCTTCGAGATCCGAGGAGAGGCGCGACATGTTGAAGGACTGGACGAACTTGCGGACGTCCTTGGCCAAGAAGGCCCGAGCGAAGACCTTCCTCACGGACTGCTTCTGGTTGCAGACGACGCACGTCCACTTGTTGCTGCTCTTCTTCTGCTGCTTCACCTGCCGATTCGACGACATCGGGACGACGACGCTTTGAAGCGCGAGAGAGAGAGAGAGAGAGAGAGAGAGAGAGAGAGAGAGATGGAGACGCGGAGAAGCGAAGAAGGAGAAGGAGACCTGCATCGTGGAGCATTGGCAACACTGGAGAGCGATGAAGGTCGCCGTCGCCGTCGCCGCCGCCATAGCTCGGATCGCAGTCTTCCAGAGCGGCGGATTGATTTTGCCCGGGGGATTTGGGGATGTGTCTGTTCAAAGTTCAAACTGAGGAAGGGTTTGGCGCCAAGCATTTTTCAGACTTTGCTGGGCTTGGGCTTAACCAGTTCTCTCATAAATCCTTTATTTTGGCAATAATTAATAATACTATTTAATTGTACTTTTCCCCCGTAATTTACAATTTAAAACATCATATGGAAATATATATTAAATTTAATTAACGTGTTGATGTTTATGTATTTTAAAAGTTCAATTTTATTTTTCTAAAGAAAGTCAACGAGTAAACGCCTCAAAATTTGACAAAAAAATTGTAAAGAAAATAATATCAATTCAATGCACGATAAGGGTGAGCATTGGAATCGAAAATTGAATCGAGAACCAAACTGAAGTGGACAGTTTCGTATTTCTAAAATTTGGAATTGGAGGTAATTGGTTCAATTCTTGATTTTAAGTATGGACTGATTATATACATATATATATATATATATATATATATATATATATAATTCTTATTATTTTATTACAAAACAATTCTTAGTCAAGTCAAAAAAACTCAAAATCCTAAGTTGCCCCCACCCCTCGCTTGAGTTGCCTCCACTCTACTCCAAGTGGCACCCCCCTCTCACTTAAGTCACCTCCTTCTCAGTGAATAGAAAAAAAAAAAAAAAAGAGATATCATAATCGATTCTTAAATTCACTCGGGAATAGGAACTAGACTAAACCAATTAGTCTGATTGCAAGACTAGGTGAGCTAGTCCTTGATTCTGCAAATTGAGAATCAACCCTTCTGATTTGATTCTCAAGATTAAGGCGAGAATTGACCCATCTTGAAATCGAGCACTCTTGATGCACACCATATATGAAAGATATGTGTGTGTATGTATTTGTAGATTATTAGTTTTCAAATGGAAAAAATGTTCAATCTCTTGATAAGTGTTGAATATAAGTGAATTAATCATCGATCACCAAAAGCTCATGTAAAGTGTATAATTAATCAAATTGAACGAGTGTAGTCGTACATCAATTCAAATAGAACGAATTATGCACATCTAGATAAGTATTACTGGTGAATGTCTAAGAATGTAAAGCACTAGTTGAATTGAGTATATTAATCGAATATATAGTAATTGAAAGCTCGACTCGACCTAATCAAGTACACACGCTAGGGCTGTCAAAAAAGTATGTGTTGGCCCGACCCTAAAATTTAGAGTAATTTGGGGTGGAGCTTTGTTCTTATTCGGGTAGGAATTTTTAGATGTTGGTAGGGCTGGTCGGGTTGGGTCAAGCTGGCACATGGGCTTTTTGACACCCCCAAAGCACATCTCTCTCTCTCTCTCTCTCTCTCTCTCTCTCTCTCTCTCTCTCTGCGAGCATAGAAACTCTAGATTTGAACCCAAGAGATTGGGTTGGATCAATTGATTGGCGTCGATCCAACCCAATCTCTTGACTTATATGATATTCAAGTCTTCGATGGGTTGGATCAGGTCATCTTTCCCCTCCCTAGTGGGGTTTTGGGTCGAATCGGGTGTCACAAAAACCTGGCCTAACCTGACCGTTGGCTCATTGCATGCAAATTGTTGATTTGAGTTTGGCTTGACTGACGAGTGAATTCCAATCTAGGTTCCAATTAAGTTGGAACTCAAATCCTCAGAGTATAATATAATTCTAAAGAAATGTTAAGCCCGTAAATATAATAAAAGTATGTAAAAGCTACCGTTTGATGAGTTCTTTATTTATACAAATAAATTACTTTCAAACTCAACCTCGATTTGACTAGGTGCTTGATTTCGAGAAAAGTTGGACTGAATCCATGTAGTTACAAGGCTTGAGTAGCTAGACTTGCTCACAATCCGACCAGCAAATGACAATGGATTTATATTGTTGGGGAGAATTCGTGTACAATAATTCACCACGAGCCAAACGCAATCCAAGATCAATTTTTCCTCCGAAATTAAATCAATTGAAATTCTCCTAACCCCAAGCAACAATTGGCAATATATAACCTCATAATATGCAAATATAATACCGAAATAACAAGTAGACAAAGCAAATAACGACACCAATAATTTAACGTGAAAAACCAAATGTGGGAAAAATCACGGACCGCCCAAAACATCCACTAATCACTAAGAATGGCAAGATATACAAAGTATTATTCTCAAGTCACATACTAAAGGGACGGCATCAATATTTCAATCTCAAAATATCAAATAATCATCAAGAATAGCAAGATATACAAAGTATTATTCTCTAGTTACATACTAAAGGCACGACATCAATATTTCAATCTCATTTCATCACCACATAGGTAGATAAACAAATTAATAGCAAGAAAACCCTAATTGTAATTGGAGAATATGGAGGGAATTTTTGACGAATGAAAACATCAACTCGTAACCCTCGGTTTCATGAATAACATACTCAATTTTGAGTCGATTTTGTCTACGTTTGACCTTCGAATCTAGATCACAAAGATTCGATCCTCTCTTCTCTTTTGTGCACTTTCTCCTTGTGGGTCTCACTTTTTCTTTCTCTCCCTTCTAGTCTAACACAAAGCAAAACCCCTTTTATTTTCTTTTTCTCTCTCCTCACTTTGGGCACACGCACAAATGCACAAAGGCATCACTTTTTTTTTTTTTTTGTGATGAAATCATCGTATAGTCAGCAGCCAGCGACGTAAATTCGGAGTGGTACTAGCACAGGACCTACTACCGCGACATCGCATTTAAGATCACTAGCGACCATGTTGGGATTTGAACTCCTTCCCTTTTGTGAAAAGAAGGGAGCTTGAGAATGCATCGCTTTCTTTTTAACTTCTCTCTCTGGTTGTTTGTTTGTTTTTTTTCTTTCAATGCTAGCTGGGCCCTACGTAACGATGGACCGAGCCAATATATATATATATATATATATATATATATATGATCAATTAATCGAAAAGGGGATTTCTTTTTTTTTTTTTTTTTTTTTTTTTGTCAACGCTACCTCGGTCCTACATGAAGGTGGACCCAGCCAACATATATATATGACCAATTAATTGAAAAAGGGTTCGATATGTTACCTTATAGAGATAGTTTTAATGAAATTGGCAATTGCCTAGCTTTATTCTAAGGCTAACCATAAAAATCTACCTATATATTTTTAGATATATATAGCACTATTTTGCGCACAAAAGGAAAAAGAATCGAATCGAGAATTTATTGATATGATTTTTCAAGTATTTGAATGGAAAGAGGGGAAAGCAAAATAGCTCATCTTCACATCCGCCGGCAATCGTCTCGAAAATGGACTCTCACATAGAGAAGGTCCTGTGGACCCAGGACCAGATTTCGGCCCGGGTGTCCGAGCTCGCCGCCGAGATCACCTCCGACTTCAGAGCAGCCCCAGCCGCCGCCGCCCCGCCTCCGGTCTTCGTCGCCGTCGCCACCGGCGCCTTCCTCTTCGTGGCCGACCTGGTGAGGAAGGTGGAGCTGCCCCTGGTCGTCGATTTCGTCCGCTCCGATTCCTACGGCTCCAGCACGGAGTCCAGCGGGGCTCCCGCTGTCTCCCTTGACTCGAAGGTGGACGTTCGAGGCAGGCACGTCGTCTTGGTTAGTGGACACGTTTTCAAGTTTTGATCTATTGGATGTTTAAGAGTGGACCCGCAAGCTGCTTTGTTGAAGTGCTCCAGTATACTTATTTTCTCTTTCTTGGATGTGGAGTCATTATAGGAGCACTGCTAGAGCTAGTATGGGAGATTGATTTGGAGTTGAGACTTTGTGAGTTTGTTTTAGCCTAGAGGTTTGGATTGAGTGCGTGCCAATGGGTTGAACTGATTCAGCTTCAAAGGGATAATAAGATTCATTTCTAACCGAGCGCTCTGGTCTGAATAGTCTTATCATCGGCGTAGACTTAATACTCCTCTAGTTTCGGAACCTACTCCTGCTTGACTTGGCAGAGGAAGCAGAACGATTGCGTAATTCACACGAGAAAAGATAGATCTTATGGAGTTGTGGCTACCCGTTTTTGGTAGTCTAATCTTGATTTGTCAGAAAGCTCTGACAGGTGCTTTGTTCATTTTTTTGGGGTTGGTTATATTGGGTGCAGATATCATTTTAGGTTTCAAAAGTGAGTCTTTTTTGAATAAACAGTCGACTTGCTAGAAGTTCACCCTATTAAAAATGGGGTCCTTTATAATTACATGTCTTGCCAACGTTTTAATGTGGCATGAGGTTAACACGAGCTCAATCATATACATCTACGTCAGTGATGATGCTACATTTATGGAACTTCTTCCACTAGTGTTGCCTCCTGATGAAATGAAATGCTTGTGCATCTTTCTTCTTATATCAACAGCTGGTTCTTACATATAGATATAGTCATGTTGGCAGACTTTTACTGGTGGTTTTCTGATCTGGACTGCAGATAATGAAGCTCGCTAATGTCTCCTAAAATCATTTGTATCAGGTTGAGGACATTGTTGATACGGGGAACACCTTGTCCTGTCTTATTGGCCACTTAAAGTCGAAAGGAGCATCATCTATTTCAGTTTGTGCTTTTCTTGATAAACCAGTGAGGCGAAAGGTTCATTTTCAGTTGGTGGGTGATGGAAAATTCTATCGTGGATTTGAGGTTCTCTCTCTCTCTCTCTCTCTCTCTCTCTAAGGTGCTTTGTGTTTCTTTGGTTGAAGAATTAAAAAAATTTCTCTGCGTAACTGTCTTGTTATATCTTTGTGTTGTCTGACCACTACAATGACAAGAATTGGAAGAGGTAAGACGAGACAAATTATATAGTTCACTCCACCTCTCTGAGTTACACCAAGTATCCTGGCTGGGAAGGTTAAAATCCCCTAAGAGAAAAAAGAATGAGCAACTTTCTTTGGTACATGTGATTTAGTTACTAGAGATGATATATATGTTTTGTCGGATGAGGAACTTGTTGCCTAGAGTTGCAGATTGTTCTTTACCTTTATTAAGTGTTGCTCGGTATGTCATTTATATATTTGACCAGCTTTCCATGCCTGGCGGTTGCCTTCTGCATTTTCCTTTATCAACCATCTGTTCTAGACTATTAGTTTATTTTGAGGTTGTGGTCCGGATAGGATTCTGCTCTCTGCTTGTACGTTGTCTTATGATGTTGATTTGCTTTAGGTTGTTTGATTACTTGGGAGTGATTCTTCCATGTAAGTTGAGACCAGATCATTCATTCTCCCATGAATAAGTTTGTTGAGCGTTTTTCTTTTGGGCAAGTGCACTTCCCGCTCACCAAGTCTTATGATGAGCTATGTAAGTGAACCAAACGAACACAAGATTGCGATACTAAATTATTTTAGCGTCGCTACTCTTGACAATATCCCTTTGTTTGAAATTCTTTTTGTTAGTTTTTCTTGATGGGCTCTTTTGTGTTTGCAACTTACAGATCAAGCATGAGTTAAAATGTTCATGTGATCCACTATTTTTTGGGCAGTGTCCGGATTATTTTGTGGTGGGATACGGAATGGATTATGCCGAGCTATACAGGAGCTTGCCCTACATCGGTATCTTGAAGCCAGAGCACTACTCATGATCTGACTGATGTCATCCTCAAATTGGTTAACTGGATTCAGGTACCAAGGTATACTATTTCGGTGAGCAACACACTTATTCAATATGGTTCATGATGGTTGACCCTTACCGTGATGGACTGAAACATTTTTATTGTTAAGACAGAAATTATACTGTTCACGTGTTAAGATTGCAGACATGGCAAGGAGTTGCCACGCAAAGAAGTAATAAAAGAGTTTCCGTTACTGAAAATTTATATTAGTTTCACTTTGTTCCCCCCTGATATAATTTGGGTCGATTTGCCTTGATGTTTTCGCGACTTCATCCGTTCTGTCCTCTAACTCAAATCTCTCTATTGGGAGAAATCATCGTGTTGTTCTCATGTGACTCGTTTCTAGCATCATCGTTGGCACATAATTCGACCGTAATTATTTCTGTCAGGTGTCTCCAAAGAGATATTACTATGGTCTATTTTCCATTGGCGAAACTCAACAGCATTTCACGATGTCGCTCGTCTCTCGGATGCATGTTGAAGGAAGCAAATCATTAATAAAGCATGAGCGAGGGAAACTATAAACAAGGCCTGTGTGAATCAATTTTGCTCAAGTTGGAATAAGCTATTCGGGATTGGTAAATATTTTGCAATGACCTAGGTTTTTCTCCTAGAAGCACACCGTGGCATGTCAAATATCGAAACATATGGCTTCACTTGAAACTCGCTTGATTTGAAGAATGAGATGGTCTAATTACCCTTCCAATGCAAAAGGGTTAAGATGATTATTTTTGGGAAATTAAAAAAAAAGGTTTTATACCATGATGTTAATAATCTTTAGAAAGGCACACAAAAGAGCGAGTCAAATGCAAAATAATTATTGAGGGGAATTGCACAAAAGTTTATCAAACTGTGTCAGGGTGTGTTTAATTTACGAAAAATGAATAATTTAAAAAATATTTTTGAAAAATGGTTGTTTAAGTTATTTTTTTTAAAAAATAGTCTATGGAATATATATTTATTATCAATGACAATCTATGATTGATTACTTTTGTGGACGATGAAAAAAATTTCAATAATTTTTTTTAAACAATATAAATGGTTATTTTTTGAAAAATATTTTTTAAATTACTCATTTTCTACAAAAATGAACGCATCCTAAATTAGTAGAGAAGATTCATCTCGGACAAGCGTGCAAGACAATTTAGGACTTGTGGTTGCATTGCTCTGTTTTGCGCCTCTCTCGGACCAGCGGGCAGCGGGTTTTACGTGAGAAAAGAACAGCAGCAGAAGCAAAACTAGCCATAGCCGTGGCCATGGCCATCAGAAGCGTCGGCAGAACCCTTCGGCCTCTCTGCTCGAACCTCCTTCCTCCGTCACTTCACGCCTCCGCACCGCCTCCCGCCGCCGAGGCCTCGCGACCCGTTAAGCCTCTCTCCACCACCACCACCCCCGCCGACGATGCGCAGACTCCGCCGAGACCAGCCGAGTCCAACTCCAGGAGAGACTCCATGATTCTCGAGAGGTTCAGGCTCAGGCAGCGCGGAGGCTCTCCCGACCCCACGCGGAGCGAGCCGCCCCCGACGCGTCCGCCGCCTCCCGGAGAGAGAAGCGGCGGCGAGGAGGTCCTCTCGGGCTTCGGGCCGCTGGGGCTGAGCGGGGAGGTGGTGGAGGCGGCCGAGGGGATGGGCGCCTTCGTGCCGAGCGAGATTCAGTGCGTCGGGATCCCCGCGATTCTGAAGGGGCAGAGCGTGGTTCTGAGCTCGCCTTCCGGGTCGGGCAGGACTCTGGCGTACTTGTTGCCTCTCGTTCAGGTACTCTTCTTCTTTCACCATTCGAGACGTGTCATCGTGCTCGTGCTCGTGCTCGTGTCGGTAGTTCGTGTCTTTGCGCTGTCCTTGAGGGGTTGATTTCAATTGAAAGACAGGGTCGGGGGCTGAGCCTGGGCAGTAGTTTCAAGTTGGTCGTGTTTGTATCATACGTGGGTTTTTCTCATGCCATGTTATGTTCTCGTTTCTCGTCATGAATTGCCACCCCTTGCCGAATTAGTTTATGGAACTGCATATTTGGGAGCTCCTAGATGTGGAGTTATAATGATGGCCATTGAAATGAAGTTTAAGTTACGCAAAAGAACTCTCTTTTACGGGCCTTTCGATGTCTCTTGGTTTTGCGGTCATTCGGAATTGGGATGCACCATTTATGAATGCATACAGACTTTGATCGAAGCCATCGTGCTCTCTTGATTGTAAAATGTAAGACCTGGCTTTCTTTCTTTTTTGATTGATTCAGTAGATGCTGAGACGGGATTCGGCATTGTTTGGAACTGAGCGTGACTCCCCAAGGGCTCTCCTGTTGTGTTCTTCGGGTGAATCATGTGATAAGGTGCTCCTTTTTCTGCTCTAGCTTTTAACACTGATTGCATTTTCTTTTTTCACCCCCTGTCGTGCTCTAGTACTAGAACTAATCTCATAGGGCATATAGGTATTTAGTATGGCAAGTTTCATCACCAGTCATGCACAAGTAAAATCAAGTGAAAAATGCAATGGTGATGGATCAGAAGGTAAGGGAGGTTCGCCAAATGCCCCGATTGGCTTGTTGGTTGGAACCCCGGAAGAGGTCCTTCAGCAAATTGAAGAAGGCGATGTTATGACCACTGCAGTCAAGTACTTGGTAAGTGCATATCTTTGTAATCAGAACAGATGGTCTCGCTCTCTCTGGTGCTGCTGTGGAGTCTCAATTGCACGTCAGTTTGCCATTATGCTGAATGATGGGATGAATTTTCCTTAGGTTTTGGATGAGGCGGATATCATGTTAGATGCTGGCTTGTTTCCCAAAATACAGAAGATTTCGAGCCACTTGAAGAACTTTGCTGTTGAATCCAATTCTCAGCATTTTCAAGCGGTTCTAGTCATTTCACCTATCTCAAAGGTATGTTGATCCCGTTCTGATGACATAACTGCCCGTTATGGTTAGCAAGGCTTCCAACTTCAGGCTAAACTGTTAGAGCGTAAGCTTGAGTGTTCTTTGGTTAAATTAATTAAACACCCTCTAGGCATCGCCCTCTTAATGTGTTCCGCACGCATACAGGATCCTGACTAACTGGTTGATGATGACAAGTTAGCTAATTGACAGACCAAATCTGCACTAAAATCCCAAAAATAGGGTGCCCTGTGACCGGAGGCAAGTTTCAGAATCAAGAATTTATGCATGTAATTTGACTAGGAAATTAGGTTGGAAGAAACTGATATTTGTTTCATACAAGTACCAATGAGCCACATTTTTTTTCCGACCGACTTTTAATGTTGTCATGCATTACAAACACCAGATAGTAGAAAAACATGCTGTGGAGCGTCTGGAGCATGATCGAGCTGGTAAAGTGGCTGCAATGCTGCTGGAAATCGACATGAAGGAAGTGCTCTATCTGATTGAATCTCGAGATGCCTTGAGGAAGAAAGTGGCAGACGCTGTAGAGTCCCTTCATGTGGCTTTTTGATCATAGCATTCGGTCTAGCTTTGTAGTTTGTACATAGGCATAACCAGCGTACCATTGCAGGGTTCAAGACATTCCTTCATGATGCGCACATTTGCGTGCTTGTTCTTCATAAGCCTCAGTTTGTAGACTGTGTTGCGCTTCCAGCGACTAGCGCTTTGACAAAATTTGAAGCGTTTCATCTAACATTGTGTGTCCATTCTGAGGTTACCTCGCGATTCTTTCTTTGCATGTGGTTTTATGTCGTGATGACAGACTCTGTCTGACATTCATGATTGTTTAGAAGTTGAAGGCTGCTGTCAATGCGCATCTGGTATCGAAACAAGTATACTTCATCCAGAATATGTATGGGTTTTCTATGGAATGGATTTCCTAACTTCATTATGATAATTAGAAAATTGAATATCAATTTTCGCATGGAATTGACAGACTAAAATATGAACGTGAAATGCTGAAATTAAAACTTAGAACTCGATTTTGATGGTCAAAATGAGAGAAAAACATCGCATCCTATTTCAAAAAATTGTGAAATTAGGAGTATGATCAGTGTCGGCGCATACATTTCTTGGCAATGCAAAGGTTCAGACATTCATGCCTACTTATCCGGTCAAACTTTGGCCGCAATGGATCCTTTGGAAAATCTAGTTGAAAAACCTTGCCCTGAGTGGAAAATTTGCCAGCATTTTTTTCTAAAGGGTGATGGAATTCTTATGGTTGCATACCAACTAAGAAAACAATGCATTACGAAATAATTAAAACTTTTATGATAATTATCTAATGATCAAATGATTTCATAACTGATCCGCAGACCACGTATGAATTCTACTATTTTTCGTCCGTCATTCATTCAAACGTAAATACTAAAGGATCTCCTTAATTTACGTATTTGAAAGGTGTTTACTTCGTGATTCATGTGCGTACGGGTTTCCCTCTTCTACTGTACTAGCACTAAAGGGAGTCAATTGCGAAAAGAAAGAAAAGTCGAGGACCCAATTAGACTCTGCACGAGAACTTTTGTACCAAAATGGAACTCGAGGGTTTAAGTTAAACCCAGGATGAACCGGAGCGAGACCCGAACCCGGACATTATCCACGCGAGAGATTTTGCCATCGTCGTCCACCGCCGAGAGTCGCGAAGAAGAAGAAGAAGAAAGCTCACGGGGACTTCCGTTGCGCCGCCGGAGACGACGGCGAGCTATGGGGAGCACGGGCCGGGCAATCTTATCCCTCTCTCTCTCCTCCAACCTTCTCCCTTTCGCGCGCCTCTCCTCCGCCAGGCGCCTCATCAGATGGTCGCCGCCTGCGCCGACGACGGCGTCGTCGCTGGCGAGGCTCAAGCTCAGGCCCATGTGCTCCGCCTCCGCCGCCTCCGCCGCGCCGGAGGCCGGGGAGTCGGAAGCGGGGATCCAGCCCATGAAGCACACGATGCTTCTCGAGAGGCTGAGGATGAGGCACTTGAAGGACGCTCCGAAGCCACAGCAGAGTAGAACCCCTGAAAGCGAGAGCGGGAGCGAAATGGCGAGGAACCCAAAGGAAGAAGCTTTAGAAGTGAAGGGGGAGAAGAGGAAGAAGAAGGCGGCGATGGTGGGGAGCTTTGAGGAGCTGGGGCTGAGCGAGGAGGTGATGGGGGCTGTGAGAGAGATGGCGATTGAAGTCCCCACTGAGATTCAGTGCTTGGGGATTCCTGCCGTTTTGGAGGGGAAGAGTGTGGTTTTGGGCTCGCACACGGGCTCTGGCAAGACTCTTGCCTACTTGTTGCCTCTTGTTCAGGTATATTTTCGCTCGCTTGTGCTTAGCTATGGATACCCTTCATGGTTAAATCGAATTTGGTGCTATTTTGTTTGCCAGTGTGGTTAGCGTTGAATAAACCCTTTGGAAATGCGAGTTGGGTCGTTTGTTTCGACTTGGAGGAGTGTTTCTTGGCATTAAGTCACTTCAAGGATCCAATTTTTTCATTTAATGGACTTAGCCTTTGCCTGCTTTCTGGATTTGAGACTTACCCTATCATTGGGCTCCGCTTCTTTGTGGTTTTTGTTTTGCTTGAAATGCGCACCTAAGTTGTAAATACTGCCTATATGTTGATCTGTTTGTTTGGATTGAGGAAATATCAATTTCATAGGTTTATGTTGTAGTTGCTGAGGAGGGATGAGGAACTTTATGGGAGGTTGATGAAGCCTCGGCGACCTCGAGTAGTGGTTCTTTGCCCCACTCGTGAGCTATCTGAGCAGGTAGTTCTTCACTCGTCGCTGTGACTCTGTATTAACTTTGTGTATTTGCTTCTGTTAATCGGTTTGAAATAAAATTGTTGGACAGGTCTTCCGTGTGGCCAAGTCTCTAAGCCATCATGCACGATTCAGGTCCACTATGGTGAGTGGTGGTGGCCGGATAAGGCCCCAAGAAGATTCGTTGAATACCCCGATTGACATGGTAGTGGGGACTCCTGGCAGGCTTCTCCAGCACATTGAAGAAGGGAACTTGGTGTATGGTGATATTAAGTACTTGGTTAGTTTTGCTTCGTATTGGGTTATGCCATTTGTTTCTTCATTATAATTGTTATTTTTGTTGAAGGATCATATTTAGGATTTGGATCCATAATCATCTGAGAATTCAAAAGAAAATGTAAAGTTGGTTTCATGATTGATTGAGCTTTTTTCAGGTTTTGGATGAAGCAGATACTATGTTTGATCGTGGCTTTGGTCCTGACATTCGTAAGTTCCTTGGTCCACTGAAAAATCGAGCACTAAAATCTGATGGCCTGGGATTTCAGACTGTTTTGGTAACTGCGACAATGACTATGGTACACATCCATTTTTATGATCACCTCACGTGTTTTCACTTCTGAGGGTTTTTAAATTTTATTTTTTTCTTTGATTTTTTTTTTTTTTTGGGGGGGGGGGGTGGGATTGCAGAACCAACTGCACCACCGTTTTTCATTGTTTAAAAGACTCAAACTCCAGGCTTTCTTTCCTTTTGTGTGTGTGTGTGTGTGTGTGGTCATTATATATCTAGAGTGTAATTGAATTGTTTAATCATACAAATTCCGTCAAATCATCTTAAACTTTAACAGATCTCGGTCTGTTGTATACTTAGTGCATGGAATGAATTGTACTCTTATCATGCAGTTTGCAATGAATTCTTTATGACCTCTAGTCGCTATTGTCTTCTTCTATTCTTCATTCTTTTGATAGCATTGTTGCTACTGAACTTTAAAAACATTCTTGAGACGCTTGATTCAATTACTACTTCAATTCGCATAACAGTTTTTAAGGAAAATGTAACCATTTATGCTCAATGAGATTGGTCTGCTCTGTGAAGATGTCCCAAATATATTGTGTTGTGGTTCAATACATGAAAAATCATATATACACTCAATGAGTTGGTTTAGTCTTTGAAGATGTTCCTAAAAAGCATTACTTTGGCAGAATTTATTTATTTTCAATATGGAGGGTTATTTTTATTATGGTTATGGACATAGGACTCCAATTCTGCTATTGTTACAAGTGTTCACTTTCTTTCAGTGGATCAATTCTGTCCAAACAAGTGCCAGAGCTGACTGGTGTAAGTTTTGCAGGCTGTGCAGAAGCTGGTTGATGAAGAGTTTCAAGGAATAGCACATTTACGTACATCTACACTGCATAAGAAAATTGCATCTGCTCGCCATGACTTCATTAAAATTTCGGGTTCTGAAAACAAGCTCGAATCCTTGCTACAGGTCCATATCTATTGCACCTCTCAGTTTTTCTCTTAAGATTGTGAGGTCTAATTTAGATATGCCACAGCTAATCAGCTGATTTCACATGTTTCTATACCACTGGTATACATAATTCCCTTGTTAAATTCATGTATATCTAATGGACTGTCTGACCTTATATTGGCATTCACTTTATCATCCTAAAATTTGGTTCCATAAGCCTTTTATGTGCATTGTCTTGATTTGGGTTACTGGTGACTTCTTTCTTTATCAATCTTGTTAACTCTTTGAGATGAAAAGGGAATAGGGTCTGCTTATGTGAGAAGAGGCAATATGCGCAAGTCTTTGATCCTGATACATGTAAATTATTTTGTGTGTTGTGGAAGCGAGCTATTGCATCAGATGAGAATCGCCTTTTACCAGGATGGAAGTTTCTTGAAAGACATAACCTTGAATTTTAGACTGGGAATATGTTGTTGTGCAAACTGCAAATTTAACTTACCTTGGTGTTATGTTACTGGAAGAAAAGAATCCAGTGATATACGTTTGAGATATGCACCTCTGTACTCGCATATCAGTTATTGTCTTATGAAAGGCCTTTCTAGGTTAAAAAAGTTGGGTTGAACATCTGAATTTGCCTTTTTGGTATAAATAAGCTTCCCTTGTGATCATTTGTCTGGTTATTTTTATAAATTACCTTCTGGCTGGAAGCATTTAAAAAACCATTATGTTAGAAATGTCCAACTCATAATGCCAAGCGTGGAAGAGTAAATTCACCTAGTGCCTCAATCCAGGAATGAGGACCCATGGATGTCTCACTTTGATTTTGTTCTTATGTGGAGGCAGGTTCTTGAGCCTAGCTTGGCAAAGGGAAACAAAGTGATGGTGTTTTGTAATACTCTGAATTCTAGTCGTGCCGTGGATCACTTTCTCCATGAAAACCAAATCTCTACTGTCAACTACCATGGAGAAGTGCCTGCCGAGCAGAGGTAAGTTAATGATAAGTACATTTTCTACCCCTTGGCCTTTTTCTACTCAGAGCCTTCAAACGATGATTGATTGCTTTTTCACTTTTTCATCAACTTTAAGGTTGTTGCACGAGAACTGTGCTCACAGAGCACCTGGAGATTTGATTTATATTGTCCACTTATACCCCTTTCAGTGCCCGTGGATGTGTTCAATCAGTAGCAACTTTGCTATAGCCTGCCTGTCTTCTTCTGATTTTCCAGAGTCATTTTGAAGCTCTAGCTTTTAATGCCTATTCTCTGCCAATATCAGAGTTGAAAATTTGAAGAAATTTAAGAATGAAGATGGAGATTGCCCGACATTGGTCTGCACAGATTTGGCTGCTAGGGGACTGGATTTGGATGTAGATCATGTCATCATGTTTGATTTCCCACTGAACTCTGTAAGCACTCTCTCTCTCTCTCTCTCTCTCTCTCTCTTGTGCGCACATTCACACACAGAAACTAACGCTCTCTCTTGATTTTAGATTGACTACCTTCACCGCACTGGAAGAACTGCTCGAATGGGTGCAAAAGGTTGGTGGCGATTGCTTATATAGAGTGTAGTAACGTTATTCACTTTCCCATAGTAAACTCTACTTCAATTACATCGTGCTCTTATACCTCACACTCCATTACATCTGAGATAGATGGTTTGCTTGGAGAGCTGGTTGTCATTTTTGGCTAACAGCCATCTGATGCCTGCAGATTTCCTGTTATAACCAACTCTCTTTAAAATTACAGTAGCTTTTCATGGCAATATATTATAAAGTGCAAGAGGGGTGCCCTTGGGTTTTTTTTTTTTGGGGGGGGGGTGGTTGAAGGCGCTGGACCTCAGGGATGCCGATATATAATTCTGAATCTAGCTGCCTTTCATTTTTTGCTGGAATGTTATGTCTGCTTATGCATGTATCCTATTGTCATAATGATGATATTGAGGAGCTAATTTTCCACTTTTAGATACTAGCAATGGCATGGGTCGACTTCTCATCTTCTTTGGAAGTTGTTAGAGCTTTTATATGCATCTAAACAACCCTTTCCTTTTCTTTCTACAGGAAAAGTGACAAGCTTGGTTGCAAAAAAGGACCACCTTTTGGCCACTCGAATAGAAGAAGCAATCAGGAAGAATGAGAGCTTGGAAGCTCTTACTGTGGACAATGTCCGCAGGGATATAGCTAGGTCACGAATAAGCGAACAGAAGGGGAAGAACACCAAATTGAGTAAGGTATCAGATCAGAGATACAAGGGCAAACCAGCTGCCACAAAATCTTATAATTCTCGCACTAAGGCGCCGTCCTCGCAAATTCCCGGAAGGAAAACTGCTGGAACAAAAGCTTTGAAAACATCATCCTCCGCCAAACTGGCAAGGGTCGCCAAACCGGCAAGGGCAGTTAAGATTTCAAAGGCGGCGAGGCCTTTCAGTGTCGGTAAGTCTGCCAAATCGTCCGCCAAATCGTCGTCTAATGGGAGGAAACAAACGCAAAGCAAATCTGGCAAATTAAGTGTAGTTGGGTTTAGGGGTCGGAATTCTTCGCTGAGCAAGAGAGCCGTCAATGCTTAACTGCTTTTAGGCACCCCCAAAAATGGATCTGTAAATTGATTTAAGTTGTCCTCTTTTTACCCTTTTTTACTTGAGAGCTGGTTTAAAATCAGGGACCTTGGCAAGGAATAAGGAATAAGAGTCAAATTTAAAGAGAAACCCGGGCCAGAGGATTGTTTCTTGAAATATGTTTTCCATGTATGTCAATCTTTACCTCGACTCTATTTCCAACATTTGAAGCTCCAATAACATAAGAGTTCAACATACATTCAGAAGCAAAAGACGCTTGCTCGGTACAACGTAGGATAATGCATGTCGATTGAAATTACATGTCACTTCCATGTGAGCAACAGAGGGCGAGGAGTCTTCGTAGGGGTGACTACATTCCCATCGGCATCATAAATTATCACCCCGGAAAAGTCGGGTAGCTGACACTTGCCGCCCAGGAGAATGTTCTTCTGCCACACAGAGGTGGCGGCGGTGGCGGCTTCTTCCTCTTCATTTTCTCTGCCATCCATGAACATGCTGTCTTCGCAGTCCGCTCGCGACTCCAAGATGACCGTGTCGTTTTGGAGCTCTATGACGGCCTCCTCCTCAAAGAAACCGTAGCACTCTTCCCAGTGCCGCCGCCGCCTCCTGGAATGGGAAGCGCACATGAACAGCGCGAAGGCGCAGAGGAGGAGGGTCATCGCGACTAGGCCGAGCTGAGGGGCGCCCATTGCCGGGTGCGTCGATCGGAGGGGGCGAGCCATGGGAGGGGAGGGTCTAGAAGAGTGGGGTGGATGGAATTCAGGAGTGACAGTAGCACTTATATACTGGTGCCAAATGGGGTCGGTAGATGAATGGAGGATTTGGTGAATGGTTTGGTTCAGGTCAAAGGCGATTGACATCATGATTGGTGGGGGGTTTAGTTCAATTCTTATCTTTGACCTGCAAGAACTCATCACATCAATTGGGCTTCGACTGGAAGCGATTGTTAATGAGGATTTGAGTCCTGGCGGAGGTTTGATTTTCGAATTCCATCGATGCCCTCTTTCCAGTCATCTTGGGCCTTCGAAATTAGGGCTTTTTCCTCAGAAATCCTCTTCTGGTTTTGGGCCAAAGAGGAGTTGTTAAAAGAGGCTCTTGGCCACGTTCATCGGCTACCATCGATGGAGTCTTGAATTCAATTGGGATAATACCAATGAATAGTCCTTGAATTTTGATTTATAATGTGATATGATTCTTCGACTTTTAATTTATTTAATATTATTTTTATTTTTATTTTAATATTATCTCTAAATTCTTAGCTTATTAAATATAATTCATAAATTTTTTGTACATATTCAATATAATTCAGATATAATCTTTTCATTAATTCAAGATTATGGGAATTGACTAAATTGAATATGCATTAAAAATTTAAGAATTATATTAAATAAATTAAAAATTTAAGGATCTCATTGATTAAATTAAAAATTTGAGTTCTACGTTACGCATCAGGGCAAAAATTTCGATTAAGCCAAAATTTAGGACCGTTTGGGGCATTTTCTCAATTCAATTCCATCCGAAAGGGGTCCGTCTCTCTTCCCAGAAGCTCGGCGAGATAGCGGAAATGCCTCACCGGGCCCCAATCTCGCTCTGCAAATCCCTCCTCGGACGGAGCTTGCGAAGACCGCCGCCGCCTCCGATACCCCATTCCTCCTCCCCATCTCCCTTCTCTTCGCTCTCGCCGTCCCGGCATCCGCTCAACCCTCGCCCTCAACGCCCCCGGGACCCCTCCCCCGGCCCGTTCCGGCGCTCCCCCGATTCCGATGCCGGACCGGGTCGGAGGTGGCTCGGCACCGAGCCGGGCGCCGGCCCGGTGGCGCCGCCGCCGCCGCCGCCGGAGGAGTACGACGCGGAGGTGGACGCGATAAACCTGAAGTTCGCGGAGGCGAGGGAGGAGATCGACATGGCCATGGAGTCGAAGGAGACGGTGTACTTCGACGAGGAGGCCGAGTGCGCTCGGGCCGCGGTGAAGGAGGTCGTCGACCGGTTCGAGGCGCTGCTGCGGAGGCTCCCGGAGGCCGAGAAGGCGGCGCTGCGGCGGTCCATGGGTCTCAAGATGGAGCAGCTCAAGGCGGAGCTCGAGCAGCTCAACGAATGAACTTCGGGTCCTCTGGCCGGCTCCGGTTGGTGTACTCTTCCCTATTTCTCTAGCTAATATTGCTACTTGTGGATTCTTGATCGATTGAGGCGGTTTCGGAATTTTTTTCCCCCTGGTACTTGGCCAAGCGAATAGATTTTCAGGAGAGCTTGTGAGTACATTTGGATAGAGGATGTTGTCCTAGTTTTAGCCAATAAGGCAGCTGATTTTTGCACTGTCGGTTCGAAACTATTGAATCTTGCCTATACCCTTGATTTGTTTGGGTGAAAATGGCAATGGACATTGTCGATAAATGGGGCAAAACACGGTCTTTTACCGAGACTGAACTAATTGATTTTTGTTCTGGGATTAATGTCACTTCTGGTGGTTCGCGTTTGAATGAACAGAATCATAACGCGACGTTAGATATGTCAGCCTTGTATCTTCTCAACAGGAGTTGGGGTTGGCGGTATATTAGCTTATGATGAGACAATTAAGCATCCATGGAGAATAATGGTCGATTAGTTGCTTTCCTATGAGATTTGTGCTTCATTCATGTCTATTACTTGGATCAGTTTATCTCGGAGTTCATGTTCCTGATATCTATATTAATTACCTTAGAGTTCCTCATTTGGGCATGGACAAATTACACGAACCTGAAGTTGCTTTGTACTATCATAGCTCGGTTGCTGGTAAGCCTTTTGGATTTGGTAACACGTCAGCTTTGAATCAAACCCTCGGATTTGTTCCCTTGAATGGGTTGGGGATAAAGAACCATCTAACAAGGCCTTTGATGTTGAAGACCTGTGTACTCTGAACTCTTTCCTGTGTTTTCAAGTTTACCTGTCCTATTCAGCGGACTGTTCTCATGCTCTTTGATAAGTAGGGATGAACCGAACTTCACTGCTGGTCTTAATAAGGATTTGAACCCAATTAATTCCTTTCAAAGTTTTTTGTGGATCGGCGGTGAATCTGTATCATCTGGTCAAGATAATGATAATGTTGAGTAGAAGGCATGTTGTTTGTGTTGAGTAATTACCAGTTTCCCTAAAGTATAGCAAGTGTTGTAATGTCAACTTCTTGTTTAGCAACTTACCCCTTATGGTATGCATAAGGAATGAGTGGCATTGTGCTCTGCTGGCCCAGCATCTTTAAGTGGAAAAAGGGATCAAGTGAAGTCCTTCTTAGCCATAAGTGCTCTAAAGGCCTTCGTTTGACTGAAAATATTCCAATCGACTGCACTTTGCTACTTTCATCTCCCATTTGGCTTAAAAAATCTGAATGCTCCTCGATTCAATGAGTAGAAAACTCAAAAACACGCATATGGAAGAAGTGAGAATGAGCTAAAAAATAGAGATTGTTAGAGAGTTGTGTATGGTGTGAAAAACCTCGTGTCCCCTCTTCTTTTTCCCCAAAAGCATTTTGCGGCATTGATTTTGGTGATGAAACACCATTAGTTTTAACACGACTTGAAGGTTTCATGAGACATTTGTTTCCAACGTCACTAGGAAACAAACATAACACTATCCGTGACCGTAAGATTAAAGCACTATTTGTCCGCTCAGATGTTACCATTGACATCGGCTTCCTAATCTACACTCTCTATTCCACCATAAGAAACACAGTTTTGCACCTGATCTATTACTTTAGTACGTTTGCTATCGAGATATCATGTCTTTCAGATGTTGGTAGTCTTCCAAAGGCAAAAATATGATGGAGGTGGTTTTGCCTCCCACCATTTAACTCGCCATCTCGAAGTGAGAATATTTTGAACTTGTTTGAGATGGCGAGGGCAACGGTAATCCTAAACCTCAAGTCGAATGTCAAGAAGGCATAGATCTGCTGACATAAACGCTATGGACCTAAAAAAAGCCTATGGGGGCAACTGCGTTTCGTCTATGTGTTTCCAATGTCGAACTCTTCGACTTCGTGCACGGTGATGATCGCACCTAAATTTCTGGGGACGTGGAGAGCGCAAGTCTTCCTGGCTTGTTTTCGTTTCGCATTGCGATGGAACCTCGAGGCGCTGAGCTAGTCAATATGGCCGGGGAATTGTACGACAGTGTAAGGGATATCGCCTACCGCTGGGCTGACTGCTGAGGTTGCACCGATATGATGAAAGAAGCTGTTCAGAATTGATGCTTTTTGAAGACTTCAGACCAGATGCTGTATGATTATTGGATTGGCCAAAAAGGAAAAACAGTTCATTGGAGAAAGTGTGTACCAGGTTATTCAATCCAACTAGGTAGAAATGGAATTCAGCTCGGTTGAGCATTCCTGGCTAAAGCCACGAATGTTCGACCACAGATGATCGAACACCTGGGCTTGAAATTGTGTTTCATTGGGTTTTGTATTTTTGTCAATTATATCTTGAAAGATCCATATGCCAGCAAGGGAGATAGTTATCCACGAAATCCTAAATCTATTATAAGCCGGCCAATACAAGTTTAAATCATGCAATATAGTCGATTTAGTTTTAAATTGTTTAATAATATGTCAATGTAGTCTTTTTGACCAAAATTGGCTGGAAATAATTGATGTCATCACCAACTGTATCATATAGGACAGCCGGTGGTATATGACTGGCACTATTATGAACAATTTTCACTATCATTTTTTTTTTAATTTTATGAATTTTATTCTTTTTTTCATCTCTCTTCACTTCCCGGAAGGGCTAGTGTGGTTGTTGGGCCTCAGTGATGGCCAACCACAAGTGAGGGCTTGCACACACTTGTTGGCCACGGGCAAGAGCTGCCTTTCATCACCCTCTGCTAGATGGCCAGTGGACATTACTGCCGCAGCTGAGATGGTCGATTGTTGGTGTGTGAGCAAGCTGCGGACATGGCTTCCGCGGCTAGAGAAGGTGTTGCGGATTTCGTTTTGTTGTTCATCTTCAACGCCCTAGGAAGATGAACAGTAATCAAAAATGAAAAAAGAAAAGAAAAGGAAAGTTCAGGAAAAAGTTTAGAAAATTCATAAAAATATGCAAAACGACGTGATTTTGCTTAAATTCTTCCATGTAAGAGGTTGGCTATGCCACTTAAAGGCAAAAATTTTGACTTAACCTCCACATCCCTGCCTAAGTTCATTGAAGAACTACATTGAAAAATCAGTAAAGATTTACAAATAAATAGGCAAAGTTGAAAAATTTAAGATTAAATTGACCGTTGTACAATAAATTTAAAACTGATTGGGTAATTTTCTCCCTTATTGTTAATTGTTTTTAATGGAATTTTTCCTTTGATTTGTGTTATGGACAACATATATAGAAGATGGATGTAGAGTGATTGATTAATGTAAAAGATAGATCACAATCACCCATTACATTATGTCATGATATGTGTACACAACAATGGATGGGATGCAGATCAGATAAAAAAAGAGAAATAGAGAAGGCTCGAAGCACTACTGTGCAATGGTTGGGAAGGAACTTTGACCCAAATATCATATCATATCATATTATATTCATTGAGGACTGAATTTCAGGTAGCATAATTTCCAAGGCAAAGAGGCATCGGAAAATGAGGGAGGCCATGGCTTTCTGGGACAAGCTCAGATAAGACCAAAAAGCAAAAGCTGCTTCCCGTGGCGGGGAGGAGCTCATGTGATGTCTACGCAAGTCCGAAAGTTGCCGTGCAATGTACATGCATGCAATGCATGGCGTGCCTTCGGAATCTTTCTCAAGCTTTTAGCTGATGAGCACCAGCAGCCCATGTCGCGGGTACAGAGGCTGACAACGAGAAGTGCCACGACAAGAGTACTGGTTTTCAGTGAACGTGCCCGCCAATGGTCGCTCATGTGGCGTTCCAGTCCTTACTGTCCTCATGTAAAGCGACATCTAATGATGACAGTACTTTCCAACGTTTGACGATCGCCTGAATAGACCGAGTTTGAATCCATGAAACGGGAAAGAAATTGAAGCAGCAAGTAAGCACCTTGATATGTAGCAAAGTCCAAGTAATCAGCGACGTGTTTTGTGCAGAGATGATTCATTTTCCTCTGTTCATTTTTAGGTCGCAAAAGAGAGACTAGACTGGCGAGATGACACGCCGGAGTCTGAGGCACCTCGTGCAATCCTCTTTTTGACCGAAGAGATTCAAAAGCTATCTCGTGGACCGACTGGAGTCGGACGTGATGCGGAGACAAAATCAAAAAGTATTTTCAGGGCATGTGCCGAAGGTGAGGGGAAAGCATGGGCTTCTTGCCTCGTTCCTGTCTGCTCCTCCTCCACTGCACCTTGCCCCCTTGACCAAAAAGACAAGGTGCAATATTGAAACGAAAAGGCCCACATATGATCTCGGCAATTGATCATATCCGTCGCATCAGCAACTCCGAAGGGACCCGCTAAACGTTAGTGGTCGAGACTTTGCTAGTTGAACTAGTGTGAGATCTAAGATTCGATTTGTGCGCAACGCAATTTCACGTGCCCCAGGCCCACAAAGATTAACTCGCCGCGAGTGTTCTAGTCCTGAGGTGATGGCCCCGCCTTTTAATTGGAGTAGAAAGACGGGCTTTGATCTTGAAAGAGAGCCGGCTCGAGGAGGCGCCTCACTTTCTCCAGCATACTCCGCTCGTGTTCATGTCTAGGACTCGCCTTTTCCTTGGCTTCCCAATCGCCACCCCGACTGGACCATCACGCGCTTCATCCGTGTCTACTGATCATTTCAAGCTTTAAGCCCCGCCAAACTTTACCGAACGAACCAAGTCGACATGCCGACTCATGCAATTGGATCTGATTCATCCCATTGCCAGTTTAGCAACATCCCAAACTTTTGGTATAATATTTTCCTGTATTTGAATGTAGTGTCCTCTTCGTTTTTCATAGACATGTGGTAGTATTTCTATTCTGTTGGATGCTCTCCTGCATTCCTTGACAAAATGATGAAGCCCGACAATTTAAAATTCAAGCAAAGAAGAAGAAATAGGCAAGAAATGTGAAGGATGAAGAAAATCAATGACATTGCCGCATTTGAAGACTGTACATACCCAAGACTAACCCCATCCTAATCTAATAAATCACGGCCTAAAGCATACTACCCTGTCTTTCTCATTTGACAACTCTCGCTTTATGCATCTTGGGGTCGAAAGGCGAATCGAATTACCAATGTCTCTGACAATTACAGGAAAGAAAAATCGAAGTCTAAATTAGCTCTGTGTCGAAGATGGCTTTATCAGCGGTTGAGAGGTCTTCCCCCACTCTTCAGGCACACTCTTCACCTCCATTAGCAGTGCCACCACCTCCTTCATGGTGGGACGCTCTGCTGGCGAAGAGTTCACACAGAACATCGCGATCCCGAGCGTCTGAAGCATCTCTTGCACCATCTGATCTGGTAGGCTTTGGAGCTTCGTGTCGAGGATCGTCACAGCTGGTTCGAAGCTTCCCATCTTCTTCTTCACCCATTCGACAATGTGGAGCCCATCACCCGCCTGGGACTCCACGGCGCTGCGCCCACTTAAAATTTCAAGCAAGACCACACCGTAACTATAGACATCACTCTTCTCTGTTATGTTCATCGTATATCCATACTCTGCATAGAAATGATGAAACATCCATAAAATACTGCTCAAAAACTAAATGCACATTTTAAATGAGTCAATGAGGCAGGATTTCCACATCTTCCCAGCACTGACCCAGAGCCAATAACAGAGGAAAAAATTACAGTTCGGAACAAAGTTTGATGTAGAAAGAACCTAACTTAGATGGAGACATGCTGAAGTCTCTAAGCTTATGTGTACAAATGCCATTGTTAGTACAAGCACCAGGAAGATTGACCAATATACGAGAAGGAACTTCTATGTGTGGATTAGTATTGAAGTTACCTGGGGCAATATAGCCATAAGATCCAGCAACTCTTGACATCGCATGACGGTAGTTTGGAGAATTCATCATTTTAGCCAGGCCAAAATCTGCCAAATAAGCCTCAAACTTCGAATCCAGAAGTATGTTATTGCACTTGACATCTCTGTGAAGTATCGCCGGAGCACAATCATGATGAAGGTAGGCAAGACCCTGTGCAGATCCCACCGCAATCTTATAACGAGTTTCCCATTCCAAGTTCCTATTTCCCTGGAGAAGCTGCCTCAGATTACCACTGGATATGTAGTTGTAAAGCAAGAGCTTCACGCTCTTATTAGAACAGTATCCCAGGAGCTTCACGATGTTCCGATGCCGTATATGCCCCAGAATTTGAATTTCAGCAGTGAAAGAATCCACTGCCAGCTCCTCATCTTGTTTGGTTTTCCAGAGCTTCTTCACTGCAATTATTTCCCCATTTGGCATTTCTGCCTTATACACAACTCCTGAGCATCCTTTGCCAATAATGTTCTCCTCTCTTAGGCATTCCAAGATATTATCCATAGTAAAGTTGAGCTTTTGGAATGGTATGAAAGTCCATGGAAAGGAGAAGTCCTCTGCACCTGATGATGAGGCCAACATCCCTAAAGATTTTTCAACCATATAGGAATTATTTCGAGCCACCAAAATCCACGAAGCAAGAAGCGCTACAGTCAATATAGCTAGAATGACAGTAATCAAAGCTACAGTTGCAGCTGATTTTAATCCACTTCTGCGAAAGACTGTGGAACAAGTCAACCCATCCATCGATTCGCAAAGGTTAGGGTTTTCTAGGTATGAACTTCCTGACCAAGTTCTGAAGAATGGGGTTATTGGTATTGGACCTGAAAAATTGTTATAGGAAATATTTAGGGTAGTAAGACTGGTCATGTGACTCAAGACGGCAATTTTACCGGACAGCATATTGCGTGACAGATCAAGCGATTGCAGTTGGGTCAACCCAGCCATTGACTCAGGAAGTTCTCCGGCCAACCCATTCGAGCTCAAGTCTAAGCCAATAGTAAGGCTCGTTATGTAACCGATCTCCAGTGGGATTGTACCTGTGAAGCTATTAAAGCTCAAATCAAGCAGAGTCAGCTTCTGCAAATTTCTGATTGATTTCGGGATCGACCCTGTGAGCAAATTATTGTTGACAATGAGCTTATTCAAGTAACTCAAGTTTCCGAAGCTTGAAGGAATTTCGCCAGTGAAGCTGTTCTGGCTGAGATCAAGCTGCTCTAAGTTTACTAGCTCCCCTAACTGAGGAGGAATTACTCCAGTTATGTGATTGCTGTGCACATCCAACAACTCAAGAACTGTGATATTGGCTATCTCTGGAGGAAGCCCGCCAGAGAAATGATTCACGTACAAGTCAAGAAACACAAGGTTCTGCAACTGTCCAATTTCTTTTGGAATGCGACCTGAAAGCTGGTTTTCTCCAAGCCTCAACCTCACCAGTGACTGACAATTCGCTAGATTTGGTGGCAACCCTCCTGTTAGCGAATTTCCTAATAGTAAAAGCTTGCTCAGCTTCTTCAAACTGAAAATCTCTACTGGGATGGACCCAGTGAGCTTATTTCTTGAAAGATCAAGTGTAGAAAGTTCGGTGCAATTAGCAAAAGCGGATGGTATCGTTCCAGAAACAGAATTTCCCCACAAGAAAAAACTCTGCAAGAACTTCAAGTTGCCGACTTGCCACGGAATGGGGCCTGACAATTGGTTCTTATCAAGCTGAAGTGCAGTGAGGCTTGTGCAGTTGCTTAACTGCCAGGGGATTGAACCTGTGAGCGCATTATCGGACAAGTGAAGCTGTTCAAGAACTATCAACTTCCCCAGATCACCGGGGATTTCACCATAGAGATCATTGGCCGAGACATCAAGGACAACAAGTGACGAGCAATTTGAAAGTTGAGCCGGTATAGGCCCAGTAAGCCCATTCTCCCACAAATACAAGCTGGTGAGCTTCTGCAACTTACCCAGTTGAGGAGGGATTGGACCAGTGAGCTTGTTCATGTGCAGATACAAATTCGTGAGCTCCGAACACGACCCGAGCTCGGGAGGGATCGGACCAAACACATCAGTATCATAAAGTGCCAAATTTTGGAGATTTACCAAGTTCCCAAATGTGGGAGGTATCACACCAGAGAGCCCAGTGGCAGCGGCACCAAAGGTGGTCAAATTGGTGAGTAGCCCCAACTGCGCAGGAATCTCCCCTGTTAAATACGGGTTCCCACCAATTCTGAACTGCTGGAGAGAAACCAAAGAGCCTAACTGGGATGGTATTGACCCATTGAGGAGATTGTCTTGGATACAGAGCACTTGCAGTGCTGTGAGGTTAGAGAGCTGTGGAGGGATTATGCCAGTGAGCTTGTTGGAGTTTAAGTAAAGGAACTCAAGTGAAGAGAGCTTGCCAAGCTCAGGGGGTATTGGGCCAGAGAGAGAGTTGGAGGAAAGGTCAAGAAGCCTAAGGTGCGAGAGCAAGCCAAGAGAAGGAGGGATTGTTCCTGAAATGTTGGTCGAGGAGAGATTGAGGAGTTGAAGGGATGAGAGAGATGATACACCTTGAGGCAGAGCGGAGAGATTGAGGAAAGTATCGGGCAGAGACAGAGAGATGACTCTGTCCTGAGGAGAGCAAGTGACACCTTGCCATGAACATGGAGTCTGGCTTGAAGGGTTCCATGAGGAAAGGACTGATGAAGAGGAAGAAGAAGAGCCCAAAGCAGTGAGGAGAGAGAGAAGGGCTTGCCCATCAGAAGAAAGAGAAGTGACTAGGGTTTTGGAGCTAGAGAACCAAATGAAGAAGAATGCCCCAAGGAATAAAGGGTTGGTATCAAAATGGCTCCTTTTGGCCATGGATGAATCAAAGTGTGGCCTTTGAGGTGGTGGTGAAATTGAGGGAATGTGAGTGTTTGATCAAGAAATGGCGATTACAGTTCTCTCCCTCAGTCTCTCTCTGTGCTTCTTCTTCTTCTTCTTCTTCTTCTCGGTAGTATCAACACAGTAATGACGGTGAAAGTCCACTCTTAGAAGACAAGTTCCATGTGAGAGGATTTTGTGGGGGTTGTATATGGATGCTTAATTTTCACACAAAGCTTTCAAAACCATGCATGTGAAAGAAGCCCCAAGAAAAGGAAAAAACAAACTCCCTTTGAGTCATCGATGGGTGCTACAACATGGAATTAAATGCAGCCATCAAGCCGTTAGTGAAGAAGAAGAAGAAGAAGACCCCGTCACTCTGCTTACCAGAAAAGAAAAGAGCTCCTCTCCGGCGCGGCGGAGCAGCGGGCGAGTTTGAATCGAGAGTTGGCGCTTTTCAAGACAGATGAAAAATACAGAACGAGATTGTGTTCAGCGTACTCCGTGCGAGACGGCCATTGAAAAGAGTTGTTTGTGAGTGAAGGGAGAGAGAGAGAGAGAGAGAGAGCATGCAATGCTACGATACAAAATATGAATGGGCAATGAACGGGAGATCCGGGCTCTCAAGAAGACGCTCTCGTCTTTGCTTGCAGTCGCAGCTGAGACGAACGAAACTCGGGATGATTTCGGATACCAAGAACACTCTCCCTTCCTTGCTCCTTATACTTCTCATTTATATCATATCTCAGGGAGAAGTGTCACCTTTTGCACTATTTTAAAGGAGGAAGCTGCCCCTCTTTTTTGCGCCAATTCTTCCATTTGAATCAACTTTGTATTCGAGGATTCTTAATTACTCGGTTGCCTCTCGCTTTATCGTCGACTTTTTTTTTTTTCTCTTTTTTACCACTGTTTGATTTTACAATACAATTCAAACGAAGTTTATCATCCTATATCTAGTTTTATCAGTTGTCTTTTAAGAGAAAGGAAGCTTATGCACTTATTCTTGATATAGAGTTGAAGCTCTTAATTTTTTTTATATACATAAAGCAATCAAATATTGAATCCTTCAATTAGTATAATAGAGCTTTACTCAAAAATGTATAATCCGATTGTAAACTTTTCAATTAATTCAATCAACAAGACTATTGATGATAGAAAAAGAAAAAAAAAAAGAAAGCTTTCCAATCAATTAGAAAGTCAGATAGGTAAAGATCTAAATGTTAATGAAGGTGTGATTCATCCTGTAATTGTCTTCTTGTCAATTTATACATTGTCAATTAATATTTAGAAATTATTAATTCTTGAGAAGAATGCCTTAAGTAGGAGAAACTTAAAGTGATGTCGGAGCATGGCAATTTATAAGTCTATCTCTAATAGCCGCCATGTACAAGTGTAATGAGCTTTCTAATTTTTTCTTTCGCTAAAATGTGGAGCAAGTGATGATCGATTTTACCAAATAGCAATGTCATATTTCAAAGCACTCTTTCTCATTTGACTAGGTAACAAAATCTAGAAATCGGGTAATTAACTAGACAATGGACGCCATCTAACATTATATGTGGACAATTTTGGCTGCCTTATCCTTTTCTTCCACCAATGTTCACAATCCTTTTAATACTCCTTTGAAGGCGCACGGCTCAACAAAATCTTTTAGCATTCACTTGAGTTTTGTAACAAACGAAGTACGATGGCTCATTAATAAAACGTACTATGCATGTACCATTGATGGGGGGAAATTTCATGCACAGTGATTAGCAAATTAGGGTTTTCAAATAAAGCAAAGAACCGAGCATAAGATGGAGGAGGTTAATTATATTTTCTAGGTTTTCATTAGCAAACAGGTACGGATAGAATCAAAAATTTCAGAGACACCATATGGGAGATCGTGGAAAAAATGGCAGAGCCTAGCTCCTAGGGAAGAGAAGGCCCAAAAAAAGAATAAGAAACAAAACTTTGGTGATAATAAGAGGGGGAGGCAAACTTAGGAGAACGTGAAAGGTGGTGAAAAATAAAGGGTTAAATGAAAGCAGTAGCAAAACCCTCAGTTCAATGTCTTTTTCCCAACGAAATCATTATAGAATTGCATTAGATAATGATGCATGTTTTGATGCAATAAAGAAATGGGTTCCCTCACTAACGTGACCTGCCTCATAATGTTAAAGCTAGGGTTTTTTAATTAGCTGGGCGTGGATGTAGAGGGGAGGTCTCATTGGGGCGTGGTAAAAATTGTGTGCTCTGTTAAAAAAAAATTTCCTGTTTTCACTGTCTTTTTATGGGTGTAAGCTGGTGAAATTAAAGTGTGATGGGGTTGAGATTTGGTTTCCGAGGAAGAGGGGGTGGGTTTGTTTTGGGAGTGGAGCTAAAGAGGAAAAAAATAAAAAATTCCTACAGTCACATGAGAATGAGAGAGAGGGTTTAAGGATTATATTAGGGCACAGGTCCCGATTAGGGTTTTACGCTTTTGACTGCATACCAACAATTCAGCCGCACGAGACACGTATTTTCAATTTTTAAGCATATATTACACTTATGGGAGAAGAAACATTGAAGCTTGACATGTGAACTTATGAGTTGAGATGAGGAATGCCGAGAATCAAATTATCTCTTGACAGCAAAGTAGGATTGGAAATTAAATTTATTTTATAACAGTGAATTAGGTATCTACTATGTCAATATATGTTAATCAACTAATTTTTTAGCTGAATCTTCGTGAGTCTAGCATTGTGAAGGAAATTTTCTCGGCATGGAGAAACCCCGGTCTTGTACATCAAGCAGGAGAGAGTTTGTGATGCTATTACTTAAGTAAAGATCCATATCGAAAGTATATAGATAGAGGTTCAATTCACATGAATTAACCTACGAATATGAAATAAATGCCCCTTAAGCAAATGTTTTCAATTCCTCGAGGAATTGTGGAAAGGGTTTCACCATAATAAATATCGTCCATTCAGTTAGTCTATTCTTCGATAAAAAAAAAAAATTGTCTTATTGAATATTTTTTGGATAATCATAACTCCATAGCAATGGTAGCTTCTTTCGCAATCATTTTACAACTTTCAATATGTAGACTATTCTTACAATAGTTACACAGAAGACGCTATTCAGATTGTGAGAATATCATTAGCCATTTTTTTAAGTAGGAATATTAGTTTCTTTTGTCTCATACGTACGGCTATTTTGAAACTAATATTTATCATATGTGTGTGAGTCCCAAAAATATGCAGGCAAAGTCCCCCTCACGGGCCCAGATTCCATTATAAACTAATTAACAAATTTTACCAGTCACTTACCAATGTTGCAGCTTCTTTTAGGAAGACAAGTTGTGAAGAAATTTCTTCTCATCAGCTCGCTCTGGAAATTTTTTTTAATATGGTAATTGGTGACATGTAGGGAGCCAGCTTATAAGCTGTGAAGAAATTAGGTGACACTTATATAGTCATATAAGATATGATCAACTTCTGCATGCTGTTCGTTTCTAAAGTCTTGAGGAAATTTCAATGACTTCAAGTTTATATCCAAGAAGAAATTGATGAAGACTTTTCTATGATGGAATGAGATGATGCTTCTACAAGGATTGCAACTATTGGATCAGCAATCTCAGCTTAAAAAACAAAAAGCAAAATCCCAAGATGCGGTCTCCAAGTAGAAGTTTATAGTTTTAGAAAACAAAATTCAAATGCTTTGCTTGGGTCGCACCCTAAAGAAACGTAGTTGGACGTATATATATCTTAGAACCCATACAAAATTACTATTCTAATCCGTTCAAAAATCAAGATTCAAGGGGTAATTGATCTCCTAATGTTTGACACATCAATGGCTACCTCGCGGGGCTAGGAACCAAAAACACCTAATTTGGTGAGCAGCTGCATGTTTATATACATGACCTCATGAGATTGATTTAATGAAAAAGAATCGATGCTTATGTATATATGATTCTCAGATGACCAAACTCATGGATTCGGAGTTTACTTATCTAAAGTGAATTTTCCAGTCACTTAAAAAGAACAGTCGACAATAGAGGAAATCGTTTGGCAGTCAAAAGAGGGCTAATGTATTTACTGACACTTTGCATTGGGCACCAACCACATAACTTCTGATTCACTCAATAGCCAACAACATGATAGGGTTTGCTCCAATTTAGACCCCAATGTTGCAGGATCACCACCATGATAAGTGCACCAATTTAATTCGTCCCTTTGACTAAATGGATTGGGAAGCATTAACGTAATGTGTTGGCATTTCCAACCACATTTTTTTTTGTTGTACCCTAAAAATGGGTCATCAACTTCTAAGAAATTAACATTATTATATACACATACGATCATATCACATAATAAATTCCCTTTATGATACTGTGGGTACCTTTCAAGGGATGTTTAGATTAATCAACGCACAAGGGTAGGACAGACGACTTAAGCTGGGTGGAGCTTTTCGACGATTAAGGTGCAAGAAACTCGCGGTGTCCCCTGCATTACGTTAATGCGCCCCTCATTTTCTGCAATATCTGGCATCCAGCTAATTTCTTTTCTTTTTCTATACTATATCTTCACTTATATATGTGTATATAATATACAAAAATATATGCATGTATGCATTTAGTGTTTCAAATGATGGCAACACGATGCTTTTTGAATGCATAAGTGCGGCGTGTATGTTTTGAGGGGGGTTTAAAGAGTCTGCAGAAATGGGATTAATAATTCGAATTTCATGTTTTTAAAGCCTATGCTATACATGGCGATTTTTGTATTATATGGTTCGCCGGACCTCTAAGATATCGAGGGAGTTAGCGCTGCGCAGAAAAGTGAAAATAGCATGAATTTAAAATATAAAGAGAGGAGGGTTTTATCGCTATCCCCGAGCGTAACCCCCGCCCCCCAACCAAAAAAAAGGACAGAAAAGAAATGGACATAGGTCTGCACCCTGCAGTGGCTCTACTACACAAGGGGACATTCAATTATTACAGTATCTATACTTAAGTAATATAGAGCAATTTCTTTAAATACAAACATTTCAATTCTCCTTAATTATATATATATGTGTGTGTGTGTGTGTGTGTGTGTGTGTGCTGAACATAAACCGGTCCACCACAATTTGGCATCCAAGATGATTTGCAATCAGACACCGTTTACTTTTTGTCTTTCTTTTCACCGGGTTTGATGTAGCTGCTCCTGAATTCATATCTTACGTACTTTTTCGTTCAAGAGCTCAAATTGCTCAACACATCGCTTGCTTTATTAACAAAGTGCAGCCTTATATACGAGAGAAAATAAATTTCGCCATAATGTGATATCACGCATCATCATTCCGACATGGTGTCTTAGAATGAGTATGCATTCTTATTTATTATGACTTCTTAACACACATTCAAAGTTAGATAAATTGATGGGGGTTCGGCATTTTAACTTTTGAATTAAAAAAAAAAAAAAAACTGGAATTATGACTTATTTTTTATTATGAAGCACTTTCATTTGCGAATTAAAAAAACTCGAATCTCTACAGTAATATCTTAATTAGGCATGTGAAAGGGGTAGGCTGTAGGCTGTAGAGTCTAAGTGCTATTTCTGTACTTCGATGAAGGACTTTTTGGTTTAAATTAACATAACTTACTTGAATGCCCGGTTGTTTAGTGCCGAAAAAATAAAAATCGGAAGGAAAAGGGGAGCGATATGCTAGTGATTTAAAAACCTAGGTACACAGACTTTAGTGCAACTTTCTTGACCTTTTCCCATCATAAAATTTTTTGGAGCCCCAAACCCTAGCCACAGTACTAGTGAATGTAGCTTAGGCTTCACCTGGATTGCAATTACGCAAGTCGACAAATCCCCAGCTCTTTCAGGGGAGACACTAAGGCGACAAAACCACGCCATTTACATCCTTAAATTGTGAGGCCAATCATGGCCAAGGCATTCATCTGGATTCTTCATCCTGGTCAACACTCATTCGGTCATTTGTATTGAGAAAGAGGACTTTTGCTCTGCTCGGAGGTTGTTCTCGTTTTGATTCAGCAAAAGGGTGTAAAACCAAAATCATTTATGCCTGAAGTAGTTGTCCAGGACGAAAGGCATAAATATAATATACCTTCTTGAATTAAAGATTTTGCATCATCCGCCGCGATCGTGTTGCACATACCGCCAATGGAAAAATAAATTCTCAACTGGGCTCAGGCCGACACTTTCGGCCTCATGTGGCGCCGCGAAAGGCTCCGAGCCGACCATAATCAGCTCAGGGCTTGTTTTCCAAACGGTCATTAGCCCCAAATATGCAGCACAAAAGATTTCGCCCTGAGCTCGCACGGACTCAAAACGCCTCGTTCTGATCCAAGACCCAGAGAAATAAAAGTACTGCTTCGGGGAGCAAAATACATCACGTTGAGGAAGAATATTAAGATACATTATGCCCAAGATAACACGTGAATTTAAATTTGAGCAAAAAATGGCTATTGATTTCATAATCAAAATGGATAAATACACCATCTCGCCGGAAAGGGGAAGCTACAGAAAATCTTGAATCCTATCAAGTGAGGCTGCCTAGCGACATATTGAGGTTGACTTACGCGTGCTATTGCTCACTGTCAAATTTGAACCACTTCCAATTTGCATAAAGTGAAGCTTCGCTATCCAAAGGTACCTGGACGGTCGCAGAGGCCTCTGGCTTGGGAGCTCTAATTACGGTAGGCAGCTTCTGCCTGTATTTCTTCACCATCATTTCTGCTTCGGAAAATACTTTCTGAACAGACCAAATATTAAGAGGAAGGAAGAGACATGTGTTAGTTAACATCTTGTGCTTATGTTATGCAACCGTGATGACACGGTGCCAAGGAAACATCACCCACAATAATATCACTACCTCTTTGTTTGATATAAATAGACCAGGCTCGCTTTCAAGGTCCACAATGCTGAAATCAACAAATGCAAGAAGTTAGAGGCATATCCGATGACTGGATGATGTTAGTTCGATTTAGCCTGAAAGAAAAGGGGCATCGAGAGAGCTTCATGAAGTGCCATGAGGATGTGGAGCTAATAAGTAAGCAAGGGGAGGGAGTTCAGGAAAAATCACTTGGAAAATTTTAGCGGTATATCTTTGCTTATAAAGAGATCGACTCAAAGCAATTTAATTTAATTGATTTGAACTCCCTGAGAGAGAACTCAATAAAAAAGTGCGATTTATTGAACTTGAAAACAAGGTCATTTAACCAAAGAGAAGCAATGTTATTCACAAATGAGAGGAGTGTGACCAGAGCTTGTCCAATTATTAGAACTAAATGTTGAAGTACATAAACCAGCCAATGATCTCCATTCAGTATACATCATCAAGAATTCAGGCTAAGTGGCAAAGCACTAAACAAGCACAAATGAACAAAAATAATAAGGCATTTGGTTCCAAAATTACCTGAGAGAGATTTTATCGGGAATTATTGACTTCACAACCAGTACTTTAACCTTCTCGTCAACTGAGAGGACATCACTGACAGAAGTGATCCGGGTAGCAGTAATTTTTGAGATATGCAGCAAACCACTGGCAAACACAAAGAAGGTATTGGCAATGCAAGCACATCAGCACAGACTGACCAGAAAGTAATAACGCCACTCAAGGCCAGCCTATTAGGATTGGCTTGTGAAGCTTCTACAACCAACAAGCACATTAGACAGTTCGAGCCCAGAGATTTTTGATTTACACAAAATGAGGACAAAATTTCCAATACAGTCTAATTAGCACTAGTCTTGCCTCCTTTCTATCATATCTTTTAGCTATGAAAAGTATTACAATAATGCATAAGGAAAATTAGTATTTTGATGGCACGCTAGCAAGAGAAAAATGTGTTCGAGCCACCAGCAGTCTAGAAACACCTGTTAGTCCTGTCACTAGAGTAATAGGTTAAATGTATTTTGCTCAAACAGCATGTAATATCAGCATCAATTTCAACCATTATCATGTGATTGAAGAGTGGAATATAGGATTAAGCAAGGGATGGTAAACTAGGAATCTGGTTTTCCCTCATCAATAAACTTCAAGACGAATCGCTGACCTTTTGCCATATTTGCTACATATAATTGAAGGCAATAATTGCAGTTTTCCCAATAAGCAGTTCATGCTTGTGCTGACAATACAGACAGATTTCATAAAAGACCAACAAATCTGCAGTTCTACATCCTTTACTTCCATGGAACTTCCTGGACAAGTATATTGTTCATATTTCCAACAAACCACCAAGTATGATAATGGAGAACTTTAAAAGGTATCCTTTTATGAATTTCCATGCCTCCTCCCACTATATCTATTTGAGGCTAACATAGCAATGACGTGTTTGAGAAAAGAATAAAAGCTTCTGTTACCCTCTGAGATCATTTTCAAACTTAAGGAATTGCATCTCACCTTCTATTAGTGTCACCAATCCTTATCTGAGCTCCATAAGGTAAGATTTTCTTTACAGTTCCTTCAAGAAGTGTCCCCTCTTGTAGGTGCAGCATCTCCTACAGGTAACACATAAATCTGAAGGAAAGTTCAGTCAAAACACGGAAAGAGCAGCAGAAAATGCTAGGCCAAAACTCACCCATGCATCTTTCTCACTCAAAATCAAGTCATTCTTATCCTCGTCCATCCTTGAAATCAAAACTTGTATTTGGCGGCCCACCTATTAAATCAAGAAACCATTTACGCAAAGAAGTACATACTTTGTAGGTACTGCGGGTGAAAATTCACTATAGAAACCAGCGCTTGGAAATTATGCTAAAATAAATGTGTCAACTGTTTTAAGTTTAGAGCATCCCCTATAACTTAGCTCAACAGTGCCATTGGCATTGGCATTGGCAAGGGCAATGACATGGCTGTCCCATATTAACCATGTAGAATTGATATTGTTTCACCTAAAGACCACAGTTGGGCTATGCTTGAATAGCAACGAAAAATAGAAATCAACTAGATTGTCAGCTACCCCCTTCCTTGCCAGTCATCCCATTGACCCAAAACTTCAAAAAAAAAACATATTTGGCACATCCCTGTACTGTACTCTTTTCCACTGCTAGAGAAATTAGGAATAAATGCAGCTGTAACGAAAATTTCAATTATGCATTGAGTACAACCTGAAGGTAGCTCACTTTGACTGAACAACTTAACCAGTGGGAACAATGAACAATATGCAGAAGCTTCCTCTGATACTTTTAATGTAGTAAGGAAGTCACAAGCTGACTCCAGCCACTAGGAACTCTATAGAGCAAGGGTAGCAATCAGATCTGAATAACTCTCCAAATTACAGAATCATCAAACATGTCCATCTCACAAGATAAATAATAACTTTTAAAAAATCTTATAAAGGATTTTACTCTAAGTCTCATTTTTCTGCTGTTCTTAGAGCTTTTCAATGTTTATGGAATTCCTACTGTAAGTCTTATTTTCATTGGGGTTTTCTTTTTTATCCCTTTCTTCATATCGTTCTTTTTGTGTTTTGGATTTACAATTTCTTGAACAGTCCCTTTAACAAAATCCCAAATAAAAGAGCAAAAGATAAAATAAAATAAAAAAGTCAACCAGCAGGCAGTCAAAAGGATGTGGACTAGTTATAAAGAATCAGTCTACACATACAATTCATAATCATTAACCTAAGCCTGACCACTCAATACAATTATATTGTCCTTGAAATTATCCCTCGGCATGCAGAGATGCAAGATCTGAAGGGTGCTAATTTCGTTTAAATAGACTTTATTCCTCTCAAGAATATCCATTTCGTAAGTCTTAAAGTTCTATGTAGGACAATAAATGCAAACTTGACCATAAAAAAACTTTGGAAGGGACAATAAGACTATCATCAAGTACCAAGTCCCTTTGCTGTTCCTTGCAATAGAACAATCGAGTGAATCTTGGGGGTAAAAATAACGAGCGCATAGAAAGAGAACATAAAGGAGCAATAGGATGAACTTAGGTCATATTCAGCAGCCAATTTGGACTTACATTTTCTTTCAACTCAGTGAAATTGTTTACTCTATTGAGTAACTCTGCTTTTGGAAGGAAGGCTCGCAACCCCTTCAATAAAAAACAAAAACTTATCAGCAATGATCTAGACAAGATAGTGACAAGAGTTAATCAGGATTGGCATATGCATCCGATGTATGATTAACTTATATAGATGCAGATATCAGCACAACACCAGTCAACCAATTAACGGCCTAACCTCAATTCTCGTGAGAAGTCCCCCTGTGTTCCACTCTGTGATTTTGACCTCTAGAGGCTCGTTCAGTTGCTTTATCTGCTCAGAGAAATAGTAGAATCTCATCAAAAGCATTTCAAGCTTTTCCACCAAGAAAATAGGTACAGAGTTAGTACGCTAGGATCTAATGAATGACACCTGAACCCCCACATTCTTTTTAACAAACCAAGGAATTGAATAATAGATTTCTGTTCCCCGTCTTCCTTCATACAAAGGAGAAGGTAATGCACCGCCACTTCTAATTCGCTCAATAAGCCAATTATTCCAAGTCAAATTCAAGCTATACATGGTACCTCACACACTATACACAGCTAAAAAATTACAACTTTCTATCCAAGCCAAGTAAAATAAACCACATGATATCGATATCAATCCTAAACCAATTCTACTGGCCACAATAAGCAAAGAAAGTGAGAAAAGAACCTGCCTCACTCGATGCCAAGCAATCCTCCTAAAAAGCCGCCGAGTCGAAAGCAAAGGCCGTCCACTAAGTGTACGCCCAAGCACCTCGGCGAACAACACCGTCCCCGTCTCCACCACCGGCCTACCCGACCCCGGCCCTGCGCTCATCGCATCATCGTACTTCACAATTCCCATCTTCCCGCGAGCCATGAAAGCCTCCGAATCATTCTTCAAGTCGCAAATCAGATGATCCATCTCTTTCTCGTACAAAGGCAGCACCTCCTTCGTCAGCATCGTGCCCAGCAAATCCGCCCCCACGTTGACATCGAGCCGATTCTCATTACCCGAAACCACAACCCCGACCACGAAATCCCCCGGCTTCGGCTCGTAATACTCTACGCTAACCTTCTGGCCCACACCATCGCTTCCGCTCCGCTCATCAAGAACCTCTTCTTCACCCCTCTCCTCCTCCTCGTCGCCGTCATCCAACGGATCCTCCTTATTCTTAAAGAACTTCAAGAACGGCGCCAGAGCCTCGTCCTCGCCGGACCCACCGGCGGGTTCGTCCGTTTCCGGAGCGGCGTCACCGTCCACGTAAACCGGGGAGGGCTTGTTCCGCAGCTCGAGCTCCTCGTTCTCGGCCCTGTCGGGGGATTGGGCGACAGCGAAACCGTCGAAGATGTCGTTTTGAGAGCGAAGGGCAACATGGGTCGTCCTGGGAGAAGAAGAGTGGCTCGCGAAGAAGTTGGGAGACGACGAGAGGGGCGAGGAGGAAGAAGGGAAGGGGATAAGGCGGGAGGCGAGGGAGGATATGGAGTGGCAGGGCTGAAGGAGGGTTTGCATCTTGGCCTACACCAGCAGCTTCATGGGCAGAAGAGCTCCGTCTCTCTCGCGAGCGAGCTCAGCCTGCTTTAATATCTTTAAGTTTATCCTTCCGTCGTCTGCTCGGGAATCTGAACGAGACGGAAATTACCGCCTGTCGGGGAATTCATCTTTTGATCTGTACTCCTTTCCACTCATTTTTTCCCCCGTCAAAATGAGCTAGTTAGATTACGCAAATGGTTGTCAACCCATTTCTTAACTCATATGAATAATGTTAAAGGGACCGTAAATGAATTTATAATTTACTACCCAACCTACTTTTATGGCTCTCTCTTTATTCTTTATCTCTTTTGCTCAATCTTGCCCCATCGCTCATTCCACGCTCTCATCTCAGTTTAGGTATGGATTTTTATTGATTAGGTAAATTATAAAAGTGTTCCAACAATAGGAGTCGAGTTGGATTTGGTGGAATTTGGTTCCTTAGATTTGCATTACGTGAAAATGAATTAAAACGAATTAAATGAGTGTTTTAAGATTAAACCAATTTCGATTTGATCTAAACTCGAGTCGATGTGTCTATTTGAACTGTCTATTTGGACCTTGTTATTCAACTTAAAGGGCATGCAGATTAATTTGATTTGATCTGCGAAGGGCTTTGGAGCCAAATGCATTTAACTGTAGTATCATATTCTCTAGCTATTTATGATGCGTTTGGTAATCATTCTATTCCTAAGAACAATTTCCGATTAGAAAATAACATTTTTTATTCTGTTTATAGTAACAAATTTTAAATATTTGAAAGTGTTTGGTAATTGCACAAACTTTTTGCTCCCGAGATAGAATTGCATTTAGTACTATCTTCAAAATTTTTAATCAAAAACTATTTCTTTCTAATTTTTTTAATAATTTAATTACTTGTTTTCTTTTCTTTTATCTTCTTCCTTGGTTGGTTGTTGGCCTTGGGATGATCAAAGACCAGCCAAATGAGGGTTGGCAACCTCGCCAAAGTGTCCCCAGCCCCCAGCGAGGCCGAGTTCACCCAACCGCCGGATGAGGTCGAGTCTCACCCAGCCTAGCCAAGTGAGGCTTGCCGATGGCCGGGCGAGCCTTTGGTAAGCTCATCAAAACTTGCTTTAGCCTAGTAAGCCTCTAGTGAGCTCGCAGGAGCTTGTACAACGGGTTGCGGGTGATTAGTGGCAGCAGCGGCTATGACCGATGGCGGCATTGTGTAAGAAAAAGGGAAAAGGAAGAAAAACAAGAAGGTAAAAAGCAGAGAAAAGAAAAAAAAGAAAAAATTTCAATTGACTTATTTTTGGAATTGTTCTTATTAACAATTTTTTTTTTTTTTACTTATTAATTATACTCTAAATCTATTCTCGAGTATTAAATATTTATCAAATGAATTTCTATTCTAAATTTACTCTTGAAAATAAAACAATATAATCAAATACTATTTGGATCGTTACCAAACGCATCTTAAAAGTTAAAACCTTAAATTGACTTGAGCTCAAGTGACGAAACCGCGAGCTCCTCCAGGAACTCGAGCTGAATTCTCTGGAGCCTGTCAAATGGGCTTTTTCTCCTCTCTTTTATGTCTAGGGTTGGGTTGGGTTGTCAATGGCTTGAAAGGGAAGAAGATCGACAGCCTCAAGAACAAGCCCAATGGGCCCAATAGAAGAAAGATGAAAGTAGGCAACAACCCAACTCCGCCTGAATTGCAACTCACTCCCCCATGGATAACCCCCAAAAAACCCTTGTTGATCCTATGCATCAAATAACCCTCGAACGAACACTTCGGGTAAATCCCCAATACGACTTTGAACAACCCCCAAAAAATCCGAGTACGACAACCCCTGAACTCGAAGAACCCCTAACTTGAAGATAGCCCCTCAATAGACCTAAATTACCCTTAAACCCTAAAATAAATTTTAATTTAGCTACAATTGTTAACCTTTTATTGCCTTCTCTTTTTTTGTTAGCACGTACCATGCACACAACTTTGGAAGGATAGATGTATATTTTCATATCATTCTTTAAGGAAATTCATCTTTCATCCTTAATTGTTGTAAATGATGAAAACATATGGTAAACGAGAGATTAATAAATTAAACTAAAATGCTAGCAATAGAGGAACTCCATATAGATATTAATGTTAAATAATGGAAGTCGTGTGAAAATCCTTTCATTAACTTCATTTATTTGGACAACAAAAAATGCTGACATCACATTTTTACATTATTGTCTCTCTAGTGTTTATCCAAGTTTAAATTTTATTATATTTTCAGTTCTTATTGGAAATTACAGCATGTTCGGAGCTTTTCTTTATTGAACTCTGATAACCTTTGTTTCCTTCATCTTAAAATGAAATCACTTCATTTTGCTTTTGGCTGATGCACAAAATCACTTTCTTGATATCTATTTGCGCCGAGGGAGAGAGAGAAAGAGAGGGAGGCAGAAAGAGAGTCCATATAAACAGTATGGCAGTATCACTCCATTAACACCTATTTGCACGTCGCGGGAGGAGAGAGAGAGAGAGAGAGAGAGAGAGAGAGAGAGAGAGAGAGAGAGGGAGGGAGTCTATACAAACAGCATCGCAGGACTAAGATCATAAGATGAATTCAGACGGTAAGATGGAATTTCCCACCAGGATTGAGGTTCGACCAACTCGATGAGGAGCTCATCATCCCTTCCCTTCAAGAGGAGGTGACGGACACCAACTTCTCCGTCTAAGCCATCGGAGAAGCGGACTTGAACTGCAAAGAGTCTCGGGAATTATCTCATAAAGCATCGCTCTTCTCTATTCTCATTCCGAAATTAGATTTGACAAATGCTTAACTTTTATACAACTGCAGGGAAAGCGAAAATGGGAGATGGAGAACAATGAAAGGACACGTACACGGGGATATCTCTAGCGGGTATGAAGAAAAGCACTCGTCTTCTATAGAGGGAGGGCTCCACAAGGTGAGAAAACAAACTAGGGTCCTCCACAGGTGCGCATTAAAGGGAGAACTCGCCGCGTTACAGAACGTGTGGATCCTCCGCAAGGGCTTCCAAACAAGGGTCCTCCACAGGTGCGCATTAAAGGAAGAACTCGCCGCGTTACAGAACAAGTGGATCCACCGCAAGGGCTACCAAACTAGGGTCCTCCACAGGTGCGCATTAAAGGGAGAACTCGCCGCGTTACAGAACAGAGTGGATCCTCCGCAAGGGCTTCCAAAGTGGGCTCTGGTGGGAAGAAAGGTGACAGTAATAAAGGGAGAAGGGGAGAGAGAAGCGACATGGTAATCTCTTTCTTTGTGAGTGATGAATCAGGCTTAAGCCCAGTGAGATGAAAAATCTCTAGTTGTACTATAGTGTTTAGTTAATTCACGAAGAAATCGAACCGAAAGCCTCATGAACTTTGGAGGCGGCACACATGTTTGTGCCCGAACTTTCAACTGCCACGTAAAGCGGTGGGTGTTAGTGTGTGAGTGGAGTTATTTATTTGTTCTTGCAATAACAAAAGATAGTGTTCATTATAATTGGCAACAGCTTGATTCTCAACAAAAGTGTTATCATAGTCAAGCTCGACAAAGGCGACCGCACGGCGAAGGATGGCAGTTTTTTCTTCCTTTTTTTGGATAATAACACAAACAATCCATAACCTTTGACTTATTGTGCAATTTGGTCCATTAACTTTTAATTTATCCAATGTCATCCCTGAACTTTTTGATACATATTTAATACAGTTCTTAAGCTATATGAAAATGTTCAATGTAATCCCTGATTTTGAATTATGGAAGAATTATATTGAACATTGAATTATGGAAGAATTACATTGAACATTTTCATACAATTCAAATAATGCATTGAATATATAAGAAAATTTTAAGGACTATATTGACCAAAATTAAAGATCATGAACCGCATTATACATTGGATTAAAGTTCAAAGACCATATTAACCAAATTAAAAGTTAATAGACCAAATTACAAATTAAGCTAAAGTTCAGGAATTATTTGTGTTAATTTTTTTTCTTTTTTTTTTTTTGGGTGACTAACGATGCACGGTGGAAAAGAAGAAGAGAGAAAGAACAGGGTAAGAACAATGGGAAATAGATTTGCATCCTCCTATTTCACTCGTGAGTAATGCCACTGTTTGTTGTTTTCTCAAGAAGTGTAATCCACGACTTCAAATTTACCTTGTAAATCGAGAAGATTTCGATCCACTCACAACCACAATTCCCTATAAGTCAAATGAACAGTAAATTCATATAAGTTCATTTGACTTCATATAAGTTAGGTGATCTTAAAAACACTGTAATTATGAAAAAAAATTCTCCGAAAAGTAAAAATAAAATAAAAAAGTCGCCCAATTTATGACTTAGAATTAAGTCTGACAAACTTTCAGCTGGCACTTATTGGGTACCTATGAATGCAATCGTTCCATGGATTATCCTCCTCCTCTTGCTCGCGTGAACTCCTCAGCGACCTCCACACCAAACTTCCCACCTTAAATCCAGTCCCGAACGCCAGCATCCACACCCTGTCCCCTCTCTCGATCCTCCTCTTCGCTTCGAAATACGCCAGCTCATAGAACACGAGACTGCTCGACGTGTTGCCGAACCGATGCAGGCTCATCCGAGCCGGCTCGGTGGCCTCCTCGCTCAGCCGCAGGACCCGTCCCACCTGCTCGATCACTGCCTTCCCCCCCGCGTGTATGCAAATGTGCTCAAAGCACGTCGTGAAGTCCGGCACCGCTGGTTTCACATCCCCGCGAGATAATGCCGAGACTAGCGCCGAGCATGCGTAGGAGACTAGCTGGCTCAGCGGCAGGACCCGGGGAGCGAGTATCTTGATGTGCTCCCGGAGGTTAGTTGCGGCGGCACGAATCAAATCCTTGGTGAGCGCAACCCCCGTGTTGCCCTCCTGGTCCTCTTCCTGGAACGCGGCCCTGTAAGCGCGGTCGTCCGCCCCATGGTGAGTCCTGAGTGAGCGAACGAGCTCGAACTTGGCAGCAGGGCGGCGGGCTGCCTCGTTGTTCAACAATGCGGCGGCGCAGCCGACACGGAAGATGCAGTTGGTCACGAGCATCGACCGGTTGTCCCCAAAATACCAATTCAGGCTGATGCTCTCGGTTATCACCACGAGGGCATAATGGACATCACCGCTTTGACGCAGGATTTTCGCCGCCAGGTCTATAGAGAGCACGCCGGAGCTACATCCCATGCCGCTCAAGTCATACGCCTTGACGTCGGGCCTGAGCTTGTACCGATTCACAATAAGTGACGAGAGAGATGGCGTCGGCGAGAAGCTGCCGCACGTGACTACCAGCACGTCGATGGCACGAGGGTGGACGGCCGTCTTCGCGAGGAGCGAGTCGACGGCCGAGAAGATGCCTTCCCGGGCTTCTTGCACGGCGGACTCCAGCCTCGCCTCCTCGTAGTCGGCCAGGAACATGAAGGGCGGGCCGTACGTCTCGTCGCCGAGGCCCGACTTGAGGTATATCTTCCGCATGAACTCCTCGCTCTCGGGGCTGAAGCGCCGGCTCCTGCGCACGAAGCTCTCCGAGACTCGATACGTGCACTTGCGGCCGGAGCCCGGCTTGAAGCACGAATAGTCGACGAGGAAAACCGGGGCCGGGCGAGAGTAGCACCGGCGGAGGACAACGATACCGATGCCGATGCCGATGCATGCGAAAGGAACGAACGAGGAGAGAGGAGAGGGAGAGAGGGAGGGAATCCGGGGAAGAAGGAGGAAAGCGGAGATGATGAAGAGGCATGCGGCGGAGGTGATCTGGAGGATTTGGAAGATGCGTTTGATGAGTTTCATGTCTTAGCAGGAGATCACGCTAGGGCTTCTGGTTTTGATTGGGGCTGGGAATATATATATACGCTGGAGGTTCTTCGCCCTTGCTTTGCACGGCTTTCATGCAGGCGCCGCCGTTGGTCTTCAATAAATCGATCCACCTGTACGTGTTAAGTATCGTAGGCGCCATTGTAAATGGCGACAGTTGGTGGTTGATAACTTCGCATTAAATTTAAGGATAAAAGCCTTAGCGGACAGCACTGCCAGTGCCAGGGGCAGCGGTGCAATCTACACCCCATATTTTGCCAAGGAAGTCAAAATCCCGTTCGGTGGGATAATCTCACCGAGCGGAGAAAATATTCAATGGTTAGCAATCACCGCGTCATCGTCCTATATGGCACGCGCAAGCCTGAGTGGCTCTACTAATGCGTCGACACGTGTCGTTGGACTTTGACTAGCTAGAAAATATAGAAATAAAAAGTTGGAGGGTTTCTTTTTCTCTCTCCCCTGACAGCCGGCTAAAAAGAGAGTCTGCAGAAGCAATAATTAATGTTTTGCCGCTCAAAAGCTCTCTCCCCCATTTCAATTTTTAAGCAAGTCTTCTCCTTCGTCGGGTTGAGAGGAAAGAAACGAAGATATCTTCTCTCTTTCTCCAGCACACCCGACCGCTCCATCTCCCCGTCCGCCTCCCCCTGCCCCTTCCCCTTCCCCTTCGCCAAAGCCTCCGTCGGTCGCAAATGCTATTCAGTCTGCCCTCTGGCACGTCGCTTCCCCCAAGACCCCCACTCGGTCGCAGCTGCTGGGTCCCGAGCCCGTTCGCCTCCGCCGTCACCTTCGGAGCCTCATCGGCGGCTACGATTCATCAGCCGACTCCTCCCCCCACCCACGATCGCACGCGGTCTCTTGGGAACCCTGATGGCGTCCACTGTGGCAGAAAGAGAGAAAACACTACCGAGCCTGCTGCTCCTCTATCCCCCTCCCCCCCTCTCTTTGCGCAGCATCTCGCCATTTCTAGCGATCGGAACTTCTTCGATGCACATGTAAATCGACCTACACGTCCATGGCCTTCACTTCCTCAATCTCTCTCGCCTATCGTATTCATTGTTCGATGGCATCTGCAGTTGACGCTGCGGGCGAGTGGTTGGAGCCATGGACCGGAGCTCGGGTTCAACTTCGGCGTCGTCGCTGTCGTTGCCTTTCCGGCGCCGGCTCTAGAAACCGTGACTGACTCGGTTGTGATTTTGGGTTGAAGCGGAAGCGGAAGAAGCTTGCGACTGCTGCGTCCCGAGCCCCTCCGCCTTCACATGCTGCTCGCTTCATTTGTCGCCTTCCTCGCTTTTCCAGCGCCGGCGATAGAAACCGCTCGAGGCTCAGTTTTGATTTCGGGCTCGGGCGCGTCGCCACCGAAGCGGAAGAAGTTTGCAACTGCTGGGTCCTGAGCCCTCTCGGCCTTCACACGCGGCTCGCTTCGTTCGTCGCGGTCATCGCCTTTATGGCGTTGGTTCTGCACATTTTCTGAATGCTTGGTTAACTAATTATTAGTTCTTGTCTTTGTAAAATTCTGGTGCTGTGTAGTTGTTGGCTTTGGAAAGAAGAGAGGCCCCCACTCGAATGAGAATTGAGCTTCGTGTGAGCCAAAAGAGAGGAGCTGGGTAGGGGTCTGCAAAGATGGGGTTTTTTGTTTTTTATTTCTTCATTGGGATATTGTGCTTTTAAATTTGGGGTTTGATTGCATACTCCGGTTTTGGTGACTTTAAACATACTGGATCATGTTGAGGTTTTGCCTACCCACTCAGCTTCCTCCATATCCTTTTTTTCTGCGGTACTTTTAGTTAAATTGCACGCGTTATGTGGTGTCCGTGTTTTTTTGGCATATAGAATTGATCGGCCAAGACTGAGTGGGGTGTATGTTAACGGCTTGTGTAGGAGTCTGCTGTCCGGAACTAGGGCACGACAATGGCATCAACGAGCTGCAGAAGCCGACCATCAATAACAAGAATCAACGTGATTTAAATTCACATAATCACAATGTTTGATTTAAACCCTTGTATTGCAAACTATTCTGATGCGACAACAAACATTTTTTTACCTAAAATTTATGATAAATTGTCAATTATGTCAATTTCAAATGGACTGCATTGTATTATGTCGTGTTCAACTAGGTTAGGTTTTCTCAATAAATTCATATGAAAAATTGTGATTCCTAATATTAAAAAATTATACTGATTTTACTTTCTATGACACATTATTGATTTGATTAATCTTTTCTATCTTGTGCGAAATCCAAATTAAGAGAGATAAGTAAATTTCCTTTTTCAAAAAAGGAGGCAACTTGGGCTTTAGTGTGCAAATAAAAGAGTTTGCATGCATTCTTACCGAGTAAAAACGCTTTGAAAAAACTCAATTTCCAATCTATCTATATTATTTGCATATTGGTTATTTAATATCCTTCTTTTGGAATTATTAAATAGCATGTATTCTATTTTGGATCATAATATGTCCTGTAGTTCATATGAAATTAGTAAAAGATGTCTGCAAACGAAAGCCGATATTTGATAGAAAGTTAATTTTTTGGAAAACGGTATTACAATATATGAGAGAAGGCACTACACCTCGGTGTTGTTATTTGACTAAATAAATTGGGCATTTCATATTTCTACTCAATATTGATGAGCTTGGATAATTCTATATATAGGCTTTATTTTTGCGAAACTTGAATGATTGAGAAAATATATATTTTTTAAAAATGATCTCTTGTATTTTTCATTAACTAATTTTTATTCAAGCAATACAAATGATCACTTAAAAAATATATATTTTGAAATTGTTCATTTTCTTATAGAATCGTAATATCAAATTATTCATTTTCTACGAAATAAACAAAATATATGATATTCCCTTGTGAAGGTGGGCCGTTTAATCTTGATTATTTGACTACACATGTTATGGTACTTCATAAATATAATAACAAGCTCGATTATTTATTTATCTACTTATCTGTATTTATTATTATTACTATTATTTTATTTTGGCGAGAAGTCGCGCGGATATTCCTCTTCATCACTTATATTTAACTCCTGTTTTGAAGAGATTATCATTATTATTGCTTTTCTTCTTCGTTGTTTTATTTGTCAGCTATTAACAAAGTTCCAGTTTGTTCGTCTTCTCTTATTACGAGACTAAGTGGACATTATATCTAGGGAACATATTTTCCAAAAAAACAAACTGCATTAAATTAGATATTGATTCGTGAAAATCACTAATTTTAAGACGTTATTGATACGCTTGTCAATTTTCTTTCTCCATGATTTTTTCTCGATTTTCATTTATCCATTAATTCTTCCAACAATGGGAAAAATACTAAAAAAATCATAAACCTATTATATTAATGTCAATTTTTCCCAAACCTTTCACATTAGTACCAATTTAGTCCATCCGATTAATTTAGACCAGAAATTACAAACGTGGACACCGGCTGTCCTATGTAGCACAGTTGGCACTAACGTGGATATTTTTAAATAATTTTTTTGATTTTTTTCTATTTTTTAAACATTTTTCTCCTTTTTTTTTTCTCTTTTCTTTTCCTTTGGATTGTGGCCAATACTAGCCACGGCCGATGACCAGCCACAGGCAAGAGTTGGTGAGGCGTCATGACCCTTCTTGGCCACATGCACCCTCATCGGATTTGGTGAAGGCTAGACCATCATGTCATCACCAAAAGCTACAAGAGCAGCCCTCGCCAAACTCCGCGAGGGCAACCCTTGCCTAGGCCGCAGGGTTGTGCCCTCGCTAGATCCAACGAGGGGGATCGTCACCTATGGTTGGTTGCTAACCATGGCTAATATTGGGCCTGCCACAGTCCAAAGGAAAAGAAAAGCAAAAAAATAAAAGACGAAGAAAGAAAGAAAAATGGAAAAATGTAAAAAATTGAAATTGTTAAAAAAAAATTAAAAATGTTCATGTTAGCAATAACAATACCACCTAAGATGCCTGACGTCCATGCCAACAATTTTCATTAGCGCTAGTCATGCTATGTAAGATACCCGACATCTATGCCAACAATTTCCACTATAAATTGGTTGGATAGATTAAATTGATATCAATATGACAATTTTTGGGACTAAATTGATTTAATTGGAAGGTCTAGGACTGAATCGGTGCCAATGCAATAAATTTAAGACTTTGTTGGTACTTTTCCCTACAACAATGTATATAGCTAATCTTTGTCAAACTTGTCTCCTTGTTAATCTTTCTACCTAAATTTGATATCTATCAAGATTCATCCAAAAAATAGGGATTTTTAGCTGCACTACGGTACATCATTCCATCCATCCAAATAAATCACTGTGTGAATTGATATAGAATTATTTTATTTTATTTATTTAAAATCTAGAATTGGTTGTAGAGATGATGTAAAAGTGTTTATCGAGATTATCTTTTTAATAGCTTATAGGGAAAATCATTCCCCAAAAAATAATTGTATGCCAAATGGGACTAAACTCTTTTTTTTCCTAAATGGCATTTTTGCATGGAAAAATGAGTTGGATCGATGGAAATAGATTTTTTTGGGAATATGCAGGCATTTAGCTATATTCAATTTCTCTTCTGCGAACGCAAAAGAGAAGTTTAAGAGTTTCGATGCCATATAATGGCGAGTGGATTCATTTACTTTATTATGTTGTTTATCATCCTCGGCTTCTTGAAAGAGGGAAAAACAAATTCTGGTGATTGTTAATGAGGGTCTTTCTATGTTGATAATCATCCGCCTTGAAACTTGCTAGGAATGAAAAACACAATTATTTTTACAAGGTGAAAGGGACTAATCAATCCATCAACCCCTCGAATTGCCTAATCATCTTCTCAAATGCATCAAATCCTATTCTAGGAAACGAACGCTGGTTCTCTTCTGATTTTGATAATGTGAATTGTGATATTGCAAATGACATGGAATCCATCTAGGCCTGACAATATAAGAGGGGCCATCTCTTTCAAGACGCTATATACTACACCCTCCGTCGGAATCGCCAAAAGATCCAAGTTCTCTTCTTCAAAAACAATCTTAGGGAAGAGTTCCCTAATAAGAGGATGTGGATCAAGCGATGATCCCGAGAGGAGCTCTGTATATTTTACATAAAAAGAAGCTTTTAATTTCATCCATATTCGTAATCCACCGGCTTCCATCATCCTGAACTGTCATGATATAAGTTTTGGGCCTTCTAATAGTGGTAGAAAGATGGAAGAAATTAGTATTTTGATCACCCTCCAGCAGCCATGATTGTCTCAATTTTTGCTTCCAAAACATCTCCATTCTCTCCTACTGCTCATTAATAGCCGCTTTGATTTATTTTCCCTCTTGCTATTCTCCTCTGAATGGTCATCCGTTTGAATGGAATCAAGTGCTACGGTCAATTCCTTGAGGTATTGTTGGCAAATATCAAAATGTTCCTTTTTACACCTTTTGAGAGCTATTTCGATTTCAGCTTCCTCTGTCATGTAGTCAGTGAATTGTCTACTACATTGTTTTGCAAGCCTTTTCCACTTCACAAACACAAGTTGAGTCCCGTAGCCATGCGGTTTAGAATTTAAAAGGACGTTTTGAGTTATCCTCAAGAGAAGTTGGATTTAGCAAGATAGGAGAATCATCCGAGTTTACCACTGGCAAGTGGACAACCCCTACCCGAGGGAATTTCTCACACCATGATGTTGAACAAATTCTCAATCAAGTCTTTTTCCTAACGCTTGCAAAGCCCTCTCTACCATTTGTCCAAGGAGAAGGTTTGCCTATGAACCCAAGATCAACACAACCTAACGTTTCCATAAAGTCCACTAGAAAGTGATGAGATGGACCTGCACCCCTTCTTTTGGACGCCTTGGAATCATAAATAATCTCATTGAAGTCTCTAATTCCGACCCAACCTTCACCTAAAGTTTCGAACCCGACTTGTGGAGTCTTCCCTAAACACTCAGTTAAAGCCCACAATAGGGAGTTGCATTCACCAACGACAGCCACCACAATTGTTCTGGGTTTTATTTGTTAGAAACCTCTGCATAGAATTGGTATTATTCTGTATAGGAAAAGGATAAAGCTATAGCTGGTATAGAGACGGACTAGTAAATCCAATCCTTCTTATAAGAATCTCTATCCATCTAGCATCACATGTTGTCATCAATAGAAACATAATATCCGGGTCACAAAATTGGCATGTGGCCTCGACTCTCTCACTGTCGAGTTTACGACTATGCCTCGAGAGCTCCACGCCATCATTTTCATGGCTACAGTGGGGACATAATTTGGCTTGCCTCCAGTTTTCCACTAAACATGGCAAGAGTCACTCCTCAACAATCTAATACCTCGAGCGAATGAACTAATCTAAAGGGACAGCCAACTGCTGGTCTATAAAATGACCTTTCTACTAGACATTTCACCAAACGCTTGGTGTGCACTCTATTCACATATCTCAGCAACTCGAGTAGATAGCCACTCGATCGCCTGCTCTACCAATCACGAACGAGCCGTCACTAAAATAATTTCTGTGACCACATTTCGGTGAGCTCATTGTCTATCTTGAACATTTCATTTTTGTCCTTCGTACACAGGATCTCGGATGAACCTTATGGTAAGGAGCTGTCAAAATCTCATGCCTCGTTTGGAGAAAGGCTCTGATTTTTTTTAAGTTTTATTTTTTCTTTCTGGAAAGAGAAAAGATTCCGGTTGATTGATTAAGACATTAGGTCCCACGTAATTGGTGGAAATTTCTCAATTTTCGTCAATTAACGTCGGTCGTTGGACCCAAAACTTAATCTTCCAAACACGCGGTCCCTATTGATTGGATGGACAAAAATAATCAGCTAGATTTTTATGATTCTATGCTACTGCTTAGATCATCAGAACCTTGGATAAAATTTATGTGATTTCATCTCCACGTTATTAGATTTATTTGACTACGGAATATAAGATTTTCCCGATTGAAATTCAATAGCGTGTAACTTTCACAACCATACTAACGCATGGTCATTCGTAGATCAAACCTTATATATCTCTCTCCATCATATTGAAAAATAATTTCATATTGCACTTTGTAAGTAAGGTCATCAAAAGGTTGATAGGCAACTTGTGAGCTCTAACGATGTGCAAGTATAATTCTGACACCATATTAGCTGTCGTCATATATGCTCACAAGTAATATTCTAACAAGCATTGATAGATCTAACCAATAATTAATAAATTTCGCAAGAGGAATATGTGGCAATGGTTGTCGCCTGTCTGATGTAGTCCAAACTGAGAATAGATTAAAAATTTAATATCGTAATTAATAAATTAAATTGCATTAGAACTCCAGGACGAGAGTAGGAGGCCAATGATTATATTATAAGTCGCTGGTAGATGACTTGTGCAAATGACGTACAATTGGAAGCGACAAATAATCGCTAAGACACATAAAAGCAGGTAAAATATAAGAGAAATGTTTTTTTGTCGATGATTAGAGAAATATGTAATTGAAAAAAATAAAAATGTCATTAACTAAAGTTGATAATAAGAAATCAAAATGGTAATTTAATTAGAGAAAAATTGACAATCGCTCTAATTGAGGTCGAGGATTTCTAAAATGATATGATAAATATAAAACAGTTAACAAGTCAAATAAAGCTGATAACTCAATGAGATTGATGAACTAAATTAATAATAATGAATGTAGTCGAGATTAGGACGATTTCGGGTAGAAAACGACGTATTGGTGAAAACAACGATCCCTTTGTTCTTATTATACACGGGCTATCCGGTGGAAGGACCCCAAGAAGATTAATTGAAATAATCCTTAAAAAGGATTGTTTAGTTCTTTTGATTTGACTAAATAGACGTTTTTCTTTGCCATTTCAGTCTAATTTTGTGAGCCTATGATAAAAGTTTTCCCCTCCCTTTTGTATTTTATTTGTAATTCTGGTGAAATTGAATAAAAAAAGGGAGATTCTTCGTTAAATTAAATTTAACAGGTAAGGACAGCTTTATTATTGAAGAGGGAGAAAAAGGGTCGACAATGGCTTAGCAAAATTTTCCTCTAGAATCATTATCAATGTCCATAAAATTAAGGATGATAGACGTGTCTAAGTACAACTTTATTTCATTTGTATTTTTTTTTGGTACCCTAACTTTATTTCATTTGTTTGGTTCTTCTAATTTGCCTAAAAATTCTTTGCCATTTTAGTCTAATCTTCCCAGCTTAGAATGAAAGTTTTCTCCTCCCTTTTTTAATTCATTTGTAATCCTGGTGAAATTAAATAATAAAAAAAAGGGAGATTCTTCATTAAATTTAACATGTAAGTACACCTTTATTCTGGAATAGGAAAAAAATAAAATAAAGGGTGGACAATGGCTTTGCGAAATTTCCGTCGAGAATCACGTATCAATGTCCATAAAATTAAGTGATGATAGGCGTGTCTAGGAATAACTTTATTTCACTTGTTTAGTTCTTCTAATTTGCCTAAAAATTCGTTGCCATTTAAGTCTACTTCCCAGCTTATGATGAAAGTTTTCTCTTCCCTTTTGTAATTCATTTGTAATTCTGGTGAAATTAAATAAAGGGTGGACAATGGCTTCGCGAAATTTCCCTTGAGTATCGCGTATCAATGTCCATAAAACTAAGTGATGATAGGTGTGTCTAAGAATAATTTTATTTCATTTGTTTTTTGTTTTTGGTAAAGAACTTTATTTCATTTGTTTAGTTCTTCTAATTTGCCTAAAAATTCTTTGCCATTTTAGTCTAATCTTGCCAGCTTATGATGAAAGTTTTCTCCACCCTTTTGTAATTCATTTGTAATTCTAGTTAAATTGAATAAAATAAGGGAGATTCTTCATTAAATTGAATATGTAAGTACAACTTTATTCTAGAATAGAAAAAAATAAAATAAAGGGTGGACAATGATTTTGCAAAATTTCCCTTGAGAATCACATATCAACGTCCATAAAATTAAGTGATGATAGGCATGTCTAAGGACCCAATTAGAAAATGAGATCAGCAAAGAATCTTATCAAGTGGTTATTACTTCCACACTTGTAACGTATCTCATTTTTTCACTTTAGGACAGTAGATGTGTGTAAGTATGAAAAGCCAAAGAAAGCTTTTAATCACAAACAACTTTGAAAAGAAACCTAGATAATAGGAGAATGACACTAGAAGTTTAAGAAAAACAATCACTTAATTGCTAACGGTAAAAAATCCTAACTAAAATGATTACGTAACATTTTTAAATTAAAATTTTAAGTGACATATCTTATATTTTTGAAAAGCCAATCCACATAGACATGTGAAAGGACATTATTCAATCTAACGTGGCTAGGTAATGAACAAAACAATGTCGCAAGCCGTCCAAGGCAAAAGCGACATCATATGAATTTGAGTAAAAAGGCCAGCCTCCTCGCGCCTCCTCGCACCTCTCCCCGTAGCTCGCTTGCCGTCGTTTTCTTGTCATCACATGCTCGCCCTTGCTTGCCATCTGCTCTTCGTCACTTGCTCGAACCCATGGTAAAGGTGCATTTCTTCCCTTGCGTTGATCAATTGGAGGGGAAAATTAAGGTTCGTAAGGGAAATGTTACGGTTCGTACAGGAAAAATTAGGGTTTGTGAGAGAAAATTAGGGCTTGCGAGGGGAAAAATTGGGGGTTGTGAACCGCTGCTAAAGCCCCTGCTCTCTATTTGCAAGATTAAGTTATTAATTTTGGAGGCAAATCAAAATAGGGAGTGAATTTGGGTTCACTAGTAGTTTATGGTTAAAAATTAGGGGTTCTCTTTCAATTTGAGAATTTAGGGTTCTTATTTGATGAAAAGATACCAAATGGCATTGTTTTAGGGTTTAAATGCAAGCCACATCAGCTTAAGAAAATAATTAAAAAAGACCATGTCAAATTTCTAGCCAAATAAACTGAAGTTGTCATTGAAAATATCATTTTTCAAAAAAATTTGCACTTATTTGATCTAGAACAAATTTTTGACATTAAAGTGAACATCGTACAAAATTTATAATACTTTTAGTGTCATTCTCTTCCTAGGTAACTAATGCTAAGTTGATTTGCATTTTTTCGGTAATAAAACCTGGCGTAATGCAAGCAGAAACGGAAAATAAGAACATACTCCACTTCTTTTTAGACCGGATCCATCTGTAACTGTTTCAAGGCATCGTTCTGAGGAATTTCGGAAGATTTATCACTTGGTTTAAGCATTGTCTATTTGCTTCGGATTGCATCTTCCTCATTGTATTTGCACGTATACACCATTCTCATCTTTTTCAATTTTTTTTTCTCTATGATGGGCGCGTTTCAGGTTGTGTATAGACAAGTATAGATGTGATGAGACACGAAATTGGAAAATTCAGTTCCATTTGTTTTCCCGAAAAATTATAATTTTAGCTGTTTTAAAAAAATGAGCTAATAAAAAAATTTCTGTACGTAGTTTGACGAAGCATGATGCATTTGGTTGGCAAGCGTGGATGGTTATATACGACAACATCGACAAAGCATCGTCACTTGCCATTAGATAGGTGCGCATTTAAAAAAAAAAACACTCCGACGCAAAAAAAAATAAAATAAAATAAAATAAATAAAAATATATATATATATATATATATATATATATATATATATATATATAAAGAATTACAAGTAAAAAATGAAAATTCAGGACGAAGACAAGCTGCAGCCTTCTGAGGATGTCATCCGTTGACCATCGTTTAAAAAAATTTAACCGCGTAATTACGTTATCAAATTTATTATGATTTATATCATGTCATCTGTCTCGGTTCTTTTCTATCCTATCCGCGCGGTTCAATGATGCACTCCACCCATTATTAGCTAATATTTTTATTTTCTCCATGCCCTTTTGTTTAATAGTTGAATATAGAAAATTGATTAATGAACGGCTATAAGAGGTTGGAAAATTTGTTTATTCGCGGTCGATATATTTATGGGGGCGAATGATTTTATTTTTGTCCTTTTCCTCGACGAAGACATGTGCGGACCTTGAATAAAAGTCAAAAAATAAAAACTAATGCTACAGTATGTATTAATTAAATTATTACTCTGCACAGTCAAAATATACACGTTGAATTCAATAATTCGTCCAGGTGTCTTCTTTCCTGGAGGTCAAAAATAGACATATGATGCGACTCCCGTTTAAAACATTATTATCTTAGAGCTTATTTTTTTTTCGAATTATTATTAATATTTTTTTCTCGATTTTCGCTAACAACGTAGATAATTGTAGCCTCGTCATCGACGAGAAACAGTAGGTGGCCGTGACCCAATGATTAGGAGACAAAGTCCCAAGTGACCATGTGTAAACCAATATATTATTGTCAGATGAGAACTATCGTGGAAATGATGAAATTTTCCATAAATTTTTAAGTCCTTACAAGTTCTTCTAAGGGCATGAATAATAATGAGTTTGTTCCATAATTGACCAAAAATAGATTTTTCCAATTACTATTTCCTTAACAAATTTTTGAATAAAAATACGCGTTTAATAATGATACAAATTTTTTGTTCTTAAAATAAAAATTTATTTGATAACGGCACAAAATTTATCTCTCCCAAACAAACGATGATGAATAGTGGATGACAGTTAACGATGCACATGATAATCATTATATTTTTATTTCAAAAATACTTTTCTATTACAAACTTATTTTTGGAACATAAATTCGTTTGGCAATACAATTTCATTTTTCTAATTATTCTGGAACAAATTTTTAGTCCAGAATTAGATCTGGGACAGAAATGAGATAGAAATTTTTACACTTCTCTATTTTTGGAACAAAAACAGGAAATAAAACTCTTTTCATTATTCGTTTTTGCTATTAGTTGGCCTCTCACCTATTGTTGCCGCTTGCCATCGGCTACTGCCAATCGCCGCCCCTCATTAACTGACGCCACCTCCAATCATCACCCTAGCACCACCTCGTTGCCCTCCACTATCGCCAGTCATCGCTAACCCTCCCCTCCCCTACGTTGTCCACCACCGCCTGAGAGGGAAAAAATTTATATTGTTATCAAAAGTGTATTTTTGCTCAAAAACTCATCCAATAATAAAAATAGAAAAATCTATATCTATTCAGTAAATTAATTTTTAACCATAATGGTTATCATTCGCATTTGAATAATGTTGATTATGTAGGTATGAAGAAATAATCTTTAGCAAAAATGAGATGAAAGAATAATAAAGTTTACCATGTTCAAATGCGGGAAGCCTTTCTTATGTTTGCTAAATCTAGGCACTAAGGTTTTGATTGATAATTACGTGATAAATTGATATGGCATGACGACACCGAGCCGTTTGATTGTCTTATTTTAAGATTTGACACGATAAGATGGGACAAGGGTTCGCAAAACTCTCCTTATAGCATACTCAATTTTCAGATACTAGATAAAGGCGAAGAGTAAGTTAACGAGTGTTTGGTACAAATTGCATGACCGTGAATTAAATGTGACACGATCCATTAGCTCGGAATTTCTTTATGGCATTAACCCATTAAAATTCACTGGAGAAATACAAGCCGTCGATTTACTGGGCAAATAAAGCTTAGGATAAAATCTGATTTTATTAACATTTATCTACTGTCCACAATCTTATAGTAGTAAATTATATCAAATATGCTCAAGCCCATCACCATAACAGTAGATTCTGTTTCAAAATAAAAACAAGCAGAAAAAGAGAGAAAGAAATAGTACAATTTTCGAGCACAATCTAACAACACGTGGCATTTGACATTGTTTTGATGCTGAAACGATGTAGTCCATTGATGCTGTAAAATAAATTTATGGTCCACATCTCAACCGTATATAAGTGTGGAGAAATCGACAAGTTAGACTTACAAGGAATATGTTAACGATTGTCAATTATCTATTAAAAGCACTTTCGAATAAGATAAAATTTCAAAATTGAGATTTTTTAACATAATCATTCACAAGTGCAGTTACTTTCCCCCCTTTTCTTCAATTTTGTATTGGAACTAGTCACTTTCCTCATTTTCCATAATATAAAGCCGATGTCGCTAGTTATCTATTGATAAGATATCAGTAATCACTTATATTACTAAATAACATTGACGATATTGTTAATTACTAATTAAAGGTGTGCTTAGCTCATCAAAGTAATCATTTCTCTCTCCTCTTTCCTCGATCTAATATCTCCTGATTTTTGGGATGTGAAATCCGATGAGTCTTTCGATCTCCCCTCTTCTAATCTTACACGAGATTCTATATCTTTCTACCATTCTATAAAATCTCGATGTGTACTTGATCTTGGGCGACAACGAGATATCATTTGCTTTGTTCACAAGCATTAGATTTCCACTCTCTAGTCCTATCATTTGCTCGCAAGGTGCGCAGTAAGAGTAAAGATTCCAAATGATGATTAAAGATTAATCGTGCCTAATGTGCCATTGGAGTTGAAATGCTTTATCGGCACACTTGTTCCGGGGTGCTCGTGCGACGGTCTTGAGCCCAATGCCTCCTCTTTTTTCTACCTCTTTGCACCCGCAAAAGTTTGATACGAGGTTCGGGAAGTCAAAAGAGGAATTCGCCAACGTACACACTATCATGTCTATGCTAAAACTCTCTTCACAACCTAAATCCATCGATAGCAAAATGGCCTGTAGACCGAGCCGATTGTGTTTTATTCTACATCGTTTTGTATGTTCCATGTGGCCAAAGACCAGTCTGAAGAACTGAGTTACACATGTCTGGCCGGTTCGCGTGTTCTAGACGTACTTCTCGACCAAGGCTGACCATAGATTTGCATTTGTGGGCCTGTAGAATTTGTTGTCTGCACTGCGCCGGCCAAATTTTAATTTTCTGTCCTCTCAATTGGTCCCGTCCAACAATTTCTCCCGCAAATGAAAATTCCGTGACTGAATTTCTAGCACCCGCCTGGATTGTGCCGGCGACGTGGACGTTTCTGCTTACCAGGGCCAATGTATTAGAGGTTTCGAGTTGAATTCTTGCCAAGTGACGCATTCATCGAATACGTGGGAGATGGTTCTTCATGATTCGATTTTCTTGGCGAGCTTCGACGCCTTTGTTCAGTAACCAAATAAGGAGAAACTTCCGACTTTCGATGTGCTGATCTTCTTATGTTAGGGTGACATTAGCGATCCAGAACTCGAGGAACGATTATAGCGAACGTTCACTTCATTTATTTATTTTCCCTACAGAAGGCAACCTCCGCAGCTATTAACACAAAATAGTTATATTTTCAGAACCTAACGCCAACCAAACCAAATCGAATCATGATGGAAGCAACTTGTATTAAAAAAGGAGCAAATGCACTCATTTTGTACGAATTATATCATGGAATTATTATGCTTCAAAAGAGGGTCATTTCCAGACTCTACTTTCCACGACAATAACTAAGCAAACAGTGTTCTCCTCTCTTTTTTTTCCTTATCGGATTGGCACTTGTTTCGGTGGACAAGAACCACGCGGCGCGAGGCAGTAGCAGCTGTTGAACTTCGGAAAAGGACGAGTCAAGCAGAGCCCGAAAGTCCTCTCTATCTTCTCAGTACATATATCTATATAAGCAGCAGAGCCTGAAAGTCTCTCTGCAAGTGCAAAAACGGGTCCCGCTCCCCCCCATCTTTAAGCCCATCTGGGATCCGGCAAGAACCTCGCAGAAGAGTTGTCGTCTGGTAAGGCTTTTGGGAAAGAAGAGCTTCTCCTCCTTCCAAGCTGAGATCGGATTTGCGCTGGACTCGAGGTAAGTTATCTGCCTCGCAATGCCTGCGTCTTACCTCTGGTTTCTGCCCTTCTGCCCGAAAGGTTAAGCACGTATAGAACTTGGTTTCTGCATTGGGGAGGATGTTCTCGACCGGCCGGCGATGGTGCACCTCTCCGCCGTATCGGATCGAGATCTTCTCACCTACATATTAGCTAGCTTTCGTTCAAGCTCGCTGGAAGATCGCTGTGCATCGGATCGTTTGAGCGCGATGTGATCCTATATAGAGCTCTCTTCGGCTCCTCGGAACTACTCGATGATTTTTCCCAGGCAGATGTAACTCAAGAACTTAAGCCAATGCTCTCGTTCATTTCATTTTACCTTTTTGGGTACTTTGATCTCCTTCATTTTCCCACCACAAAGGGATAGATTTTTTCCCCTTTTGGACCAATAATTAAAAAAAATATATAGGCCAATTTAATTATTTCTCCTCCTACTCCACTTTCTTTTACTTTTTTGGTGCTTTGATCTCCCTCTTTTCCATCGCCAAGGGATAGATCCTTTCTCCTTTTGGACCAATGAATAAAAAAAAATTAGAGCATTATAAGGACAAAAGTAATGGAGGGTTGGCCCTTTTTTCTTTTAAGGATGATGGCGAGGCGGGGGCACCTAATGATGCATGCTACCGATTAGGGTTTTCTGAAAGTTTTAATCGTCTGTAATTGGAGCTCGCATGCATCATGCATCGGAAACACGTCATTTTTCCAAAGCTCGATTGATTTTTCTGGGACCACCCGGCCGTCGCTAATGAGCGCTCTTCCATGTTCATGTCTAGCAAGTTGAATATGTAGTTTTGAGTAGTTTTGAGTAGTTTGAGTTGATCCTTGTGGCACGAATAAACCCTAGCGTCCGATCTTCTTCTTCTTCTTCTCGTCTGGCATTTTGAGGAGACCATAAATTTCTCGTCGCTTCCAAGGTGTCGTTTTCGTAATCGTCTTCGTACGAAATTTCCAGGTCTTTTGTTGTGGTGGTGGTATGGCAGAAATTAAATGCGCGTGGTTGCCGTGGCATGAATCTTGACCTCACGTCTATCAACGTTTGCCGCGTGCTCGTTTTTTTTTGTCCACCCTGCGAAATATTATTGCACGTCACTTCACTTGATAACGAGGTAGATTTTTAATAGATTTATTTCATTTATCGAGAAAAAATGTTAGTTTTAATGAATTCATTGAATCGAGAAAAAGAATTGAGCCCGACTTGTCTCGCCAAAAGGGGCATCTCGCGCGGAATATCCTCTGTTCTAAAAATGCCGGTTCATCACCTCCCCGAAAAGGAAAAAAGGGGGGAAAAGGAAGAAAGCAGACCCCGGGCAATGTTTTGTCCACGTCCGCCGCACATGGCCGTTCCCGGCGGTGTCTCCGCCGGGGGACCCGCCCCAGTGGGGTCGCTCTTCTGGGACCTGAAGGGTGGCTCCCGGCTTGGCCGATGCTTTACTCATCGTTATCGATCAGCATTGTGGTCGCTCGTGCTTTACTCATCGTTATCGATCAGCATTGTGGTCGCTCGTGATGTCTCCACATGACTTGTCCACACACTGTAAATCCCACTTGCATCGTACATAAAACATTTCCCCTTTCTAATTATTAAATATTTAACCATATATTATACATTTCGGACCAAACAACGAAACCATATATTATACATTACGGGGTTTTGACCTTGACCGGCATGAAAAAGAAAAAAAAGGTTAAGTTTGGGGAAAAGGAAAAAGGAAACCACACCCAAAAAATTAGGTTCCTAAGCAATATCACGCTGGCATCTGCCTGTTCATGCCGCATGCCACGGCCACCAAATTGATTCCTAATTTACCAGCTCCTCATATTCTTCTTTTTCCTCTCTTTCCTTTTTTATTCCGGAGAAATTGCTTTTATGAGATGACGTGAGAGTCCAAATTCGATTCCTAATTTACCAGCTCCTCATATTCTTCCTTTTATTTTCTTTCTTTTTATTCACCGGAGTCCCGGAGAACTTACTTTTAAATTGCTCTCATGAGATGACATAGAATCAAAATTCGATTCGAGGAATTTCTTCCCCTCTCTCTCCCTCCTTGGTCCTGCATGTATTGTCATCATTTGCGGGGGGAGGGATCGTTGACCAAAGCGGTGATGAACATTATAATAATAATAATAATTCTCCCAAAGTTGTCTCCTAGCAAGAGAATTCATCGGGTAATCGATAACGACCGATGGAGGAGAGGAGGTCCAGAGGGCAATTGCTTTCCATACGGAATTTCATTTTCACTTTTGCTTTTGCTCGTTTTGGGCCAGAACACCCGGGTCTGTCGCTGCTGAGAAAGGCCTCCAAAGTCGATTGAGCTTCTCCCCATCACATCGAAGTTCGAGCGAGCCCTTGTTAGCCAAGCGAAAAAAAGTGTTCTTTAAGCTAAAATAGAGGTGGAACAAAAAAGTCGAGAGCAACCTTTTTTGTCCATAAGTAGCGGGTTGCCCGTTGATTGATTTAGAGTTTAATGATCTCGCTCTTGCATTCTCTCTCTCTCTCTGATGAGGTTTGTCCTTTTGAATTTTAAAGAAATATACTAATTGCTCCTACGGTGCGAGGACAAAAGCGGGCCAGAGCGAGTTTAGCAGCAATTGGGTCGTAAGTTAGTGTCGAGATTCGAGAGAGTTCGTTATCGACTAATTTAGTTACCAACTAGTATGAGAATTAGCACTAGGCTTTTTGGATTTGACCGTTTTCATTGGTTGGGGCATATCAAGTAAGATGCGTTTCCTCCTTGGCCTATTCAGGCCCTGTTAAACTTTATATAAAAACATGAAATGATTTTTAATTGTGGGCAAAGCGTGGATAAGAAACTACAAAAGAAGGGCATTTAATCCATTTAAAGGCCCGGCTTTTTCGCACATCATCAATCACCTTCTGCTCCCATGGAAAAAGAACATCGTTTTTTCGCGGCCAAAAGAAAAATAGCTCAAAATGATTTTGCCATCGAATGCTAGTTATGATGGTATGACGTTAAATGAGAGATTGTGATATAATAATGTGAAAAAAAATGAATCAAAAACCCAGTTTTGATAAAAGGTTCAAAGCAAAAATTACTAACTCCTTAAGTTTACCCTATTTTGGCTTCTTTCAACTTTACCCTTATTCCTTCTTTTTCTTTGTCTTTGCCATTTGGTCCTAATACTAAAAAAAAGGAACTTTCGCGTTTGCTTCTAGCGACGGTCCCGCCGGCTGCTTTTTGGCGGTTTGACTGGCCGGCCGCACCGGCCATTTTGCTCTTCCGACGTTCGGTACCAAACATGCTTTTCCACTAATTTAAACCAATCGATATCTACAGATCGGGTCCCATGAGAAGGAAAAACCACAAATTTAATCTTTTTTCTAATCTGTAATGGATACCGTAATCCCAGAAAGTGAAGTCGATTTTCTAATCCGCGTTCTCCTTGGGGGGGGGTGGGGTCGGTTTTGGGTTTTTCTCTGCAACGGTGGATCAAACTAATTTAGTACACACTGGTCAACTCTTAGTTGGCGCAAAGCTACGAAGTGAGACCCCACTCTCCAGTTTCCACTTTCCACCAATAGTTATTAATGTTTTGCATTTCTTGCCGGTTGCGTCGGTTCGGTCTGTTGGTAGTTTTTGGTTATTTACTCGACCCTTTGTTCATGACACGCCCTTCGTCAATTCCCTCCCCCAAAGCTCTCGTTTTGATCTCCCGTCGGGTTGAATTCTTGCTCGCCACTTCGCGCTCTTTCATCCTCTGTTTTTGCCTTCCGTTTTCTCATTTAACCTTCGAGTCATCGCCAATTCTTTTGCTCAGAGATATGAGGGAACGGTCAAAGAATCAACCGGAGGTACTCTCTCTCTCTCTCTCTCTCTCTCTCTTCCCCCACCCCGCCCCTCTCGCTCTTCTGCAAAGAAGAGTGTTATGTGTAGGTGTAATTCGCTTCAAAGTTTTTGTTTTCTTTTGTGTTGTTTATGGGGCTGTGATTTTTAATTGGGAAGAGAATTTGCAGAGAAGTTGGGCTGAAATGTGTTGTTTGGGTTGGTGCTCCCTGCAGCTGTTCTGGCCGAGGGTGGTCGTGCGCAAATGGCTCAACATCAGCGCCAAGGAATCGGATTACAGTGCCGATTCTGATGACGAAGACGATGACGTTGAGTCCGTCTCCGACATTGAAGGTGAGACTGACCCAGATCACCAAATTCTCAAATTTAGCAAAAGAGTCCTTCAAAATGTGAGCTTTGGTTCTGCTATGTCTTTGCTTTGTTCCTAAGGTTTATGAGTTCTTGTTAAGATTGGATGTGCTTGTATTGGAAGTTCTTTTCCTTAATGGTTTTCTTTCATTTAGCTGGAAATTCAGGTTTAAGGATGCGATTATTGTCTGCGGTTTTTGAGTACCTGTGGTTCTGTCTTTAGCAGTCTTTCCGTATTGAGGAGTTCCTTCTAATCTTGAAGTTGATGAACTGCAGAATTTGATCAAGCGGGAAGGGGGTCTCGGCTTAGGAATTGCTGCAGCAATGATGCTCAAGTCGATCCTCTTGGTAATATTCCCACTGCAGAAACACGTAATTGTTCTCCAAAATAAATGATGGTCTCATACGAAACTCTGTGGTTTTTATCCTTTTCTCGTATTATCACTAACCTGTAATTGGAATGAATTGAAATCAGATACTATTCCAAGAATGAGAAGAAGGAAGTCAGAGACTTTCCGGGCTCAGTATATAAACACAAAAGAAATCAAGTACGTGCGTATAGCCAGCTGTATCTCAATATCTGAGTGTGTGTGATGGATGAACCACGTAGCAATACTCCAGTATTCAAGATTTAACTGTTGTACCACTTACTGTTTTCTTCCATCTCTTCTTTCCCTCCAAATCTAAGTATTCTTGCTTGTTCGTAGAATACGCGTTGGGACATGGAATGTCGGAGGAAAGCTTCCACCCGATGATCTAGATATTGATGAGTGGCTAAACATCAGTGAGCCTGCTGACATCTATGTGCTTGGGTATGTACTTCCTTTTAGTCTTCCAAAGTACTTCTGAGTTCCGATTGTAGGCTTTAAGCTTGCCACCTCTGGGAATTATTTTCCGCAGAGTTACTTCATTGGTTCTTCCTGGGAGAGCTTTTTTTGAGTAACTGAAACAATAAAACCGCCATTAACTTTTTATGTATTATTAGCTTCATAAGTAGTGACTTACGCTATCCATTGCAGTCTTCAAGAGATTGTGCCCTTAAATGCTGGAAATATATTTGGGGCTGAAGATAACCGGCCAGTACCAAAATGGGAAAACATCATACGTGAAACACTGAACAGAGTCCGACCCACAAAGGCCAAGGTTAAATGCTATAGTGATCCTCCATCTCCATCAAGGTTTAAACCATCTGAAGACATCCCTGACATTGAAGAGGAGTTACTACTTGAGACTGACAGTGATGGAGATGAGGAAGTTCATCCTATTGATGATGAACTCGATGGCTTTGGCGAGGAAAGACCAGTCACAGACAGAAGTTCATTCACGACTTTCGGGGGTGCACACAATGCTGACAGTGGCAAGTTTAGTGAACTGGATGGCCAAGACTTGGAGAGGCAATTCTCTTCTCCAAAGAGGTTAGATCGATTGAATTGCTTAAGGACACAAGAGGAAGTAGAAGCTCCATTGGCTCAGCGCAACACGAAATTGACAAGAATGCTGAGTGGTTCTGAGAGAATTGGTTTAAGCTGGCCAGAGCCTCCATTAAATTTGATATCTGAGGGTGTTCTTGAGAGACCAAATTCTTTCAAGTCAATAAGATCGTTTCAAGTGTCAAAGTCTTTCAAAACCTTTAATTCCTTCAAGTCACTTACAAATGAAGCTCCACTGGATCTGTCTTTGCTGGCAGAACTGGACATCGAATCCCTTTTAAAACGGAAAAGACAAAAACCTTATGTCAGAATAGTTAGCAAGCAGATGGTTGGGATATTCCTAACAATTTGGGTTCGCAGGAGCTTACGCAGGCACATTCAGAACTTGAAGGTGTCGACTGTTGGTGTAGGCGTTATGGGCTACATAGGCAACAAGGTTGGTCCTCCCATTGAAGTACTCGCAATTCTTTTATCTTCTATTAGATAATTCTAGTACTATTTTTGCTGACTAAGATTATTCTAGTATGTTACTTTCATTTCGTGCTGCTTCCTGGTAACATAGTGTGTTCAGGATGCTCGTGCCTTAAGATTCACTCTTTGCATTTGGAAACTTACTTGCCATGTTTTTGGGCTTGTTCACCATTTCATTTGTCTGACCTTTTCTTTTTGCTCCACAAATACCTTTTAACAATCAGAAACATTCAAAAACTTGATTCTTTCAGGGATCAGTATCAGTCAGCATGTCCATTTATCAGACGTTTTTCTGCTTTATTTGCACTCATCTTACTGCGGGAGAAAAAGATGGGGATGAACTGAAGAGGAATGCTGATGTGCGTGAAATACGTCGTAGAACTCACTTTCGTGCAGTGTCTGGGATCGGACTTCCCAGAAATATTGTCGACCACGAGTGAGTTCTAAGACTTAGTCCATATATATTTTCCATTAGTGTTTTCATTCCATTTCACTTCAGCACATAAACATGTTTTTTGGTTTCCATCTCTCTTCAACTTTGGAATAAAGTATCAGTTGTCTCTTACTCATTTAGACAGAATGAAATGTTGCCATCTGATAGATAAAACCACCTCGGTTCTATGTAATACTATTACTGACATTGCTTGCACCTGGGTATAGCTCTCCGTAGTTTTCCCTTTTCTCTTGTGGGATTATGTTGCCATCCGTTCCATGAACAACTTTTATCTGGTTTATATGACTGAAGACACATTCGATTGTTTGGTTCTATATCAGGTAGAATGTTGGCACCACCTTTTCAAGGGCATACACTATTTGTTGCTGCATCGTAAATCATGCAGAATTTTCTTCTTCTTTTTTTTCTGAAAAAAATACGTTATTACCTTGAGAGCATGGATAAGATTGTGATTTTTAGTTCATTATATATTGAAAACACAAACATTAGAGTCATATTTGCTTATCATGTTACCCTTGTAATGCTTTAGGTAGCTGCGGATGATTTGGTATCAATTGATATAACTTGGATCGCTGTTTGGTTGCTGACACATCTAATGCCATTGAGGAGTTGGAAGGATCTAATAAATTTAATTTATGCAGTCTTAGTGAAATCTTGGCTCTACCCGATGAAATGTTCAGATCCTAGTCCCTAGGTGCACATATTAGATTTTGTCTGTTTAATAACATAATTGGATGTAGAGTACATAAAGGACCTTTTTCTATAGTTACTGTGTAATTGCCAGATGGAAAATAGGATCAAACACATCTGATGAAGTGATGCATAATGGTTATGCTCTCTTGGTTGGAGTCATGCCTGACCTGTTTAATCTAAGAATCTACTTCATTGACCTATTCAAGAGAGAGGGTCATTTTGGGGAAAAAAAGGAGGACAGCTAATTTCAATTCTAGTTTGCAGAATGTTCTGACGTTTTTATTTTTCTACTTTCATGAAGATTGACCTTAATTTATGTTCCCTGCAGAAAAATTATTTGGTTGGGTGACTTGAACTACCGGATCAACTTGTCATATGAGAAGACAAGAGAACTCATCTCAAAAAAGGAGTGGTCCAAGTTGATCGAGAGAGATCAGGTAGACATCTCACAATCTTTATTTTCCGCATTAGCAATGGTTTTGAGGGTCAATCTATGGCCATTGTATTCATGAACTTTACCGTTTACAGAGCCACCTTATAGGATTGATAATGGCAATCTAGTAAGAAGATCATTTTTAGTAGGAGTTGTCTACTTCAGGACATTTTAGCTGCTTAAGCAAGTCTGCTTATGCAAGATGGTGTCATGCTGTATAAGTTAGGATTTACAGTCTAAGAGATTGTTTTCTACAATTTGTCTGAATTCTTCTCCACATGAACCAATTGTCCTAGTAAGTAGCATCTTTTTCTATGGTTTTCTGCAAATGAATGCAAATTGCGACGAAAGGGCAACATGTATTTTGGTGGGATGCTGTTGCTTTTCTCTCATCGCAGCTTTATCTTAGAACGCCAAATTGAACTCGATTTTATATGACCCCAGCTGACTAGTGCCGTAACATTTCAACAGCTTATACGAGAGCTAAGAAAAGGCCGCACTTTTGATGGGTGGTCCGAGGGTACTTTGAATTTCCCACCCACATACAAGTATGAAAATAATTCAGAGAAGTATTTCGGAGAGGATCCCAAGTTTGGAAGACGTACTCCATCCTGGTATGCTCATGCTTCTCAGTGGTCGAATCAGATTAATGTTTGTTTCATATTAGTCGAGTGATGCATCCCCATATATTACAACCATTGCTTTTCCCTTCTTCCATGGCAAATTTTAGTTTAGCTTACTAAAACTAACGTCGACTCCAATGCCATGAGATCTCAAGTTGATGGTGGTGTGAAGTGCTTTACTCTTTGATATCCTTCAGAACTTTGCCAATTGCAAATATGCATTCAAAATGAAGTTCCCTAGGAAACGTGGCTTTGAGAATACATGGCATTCCTTATATCATGGCATTGTACCATTGTGGATACTTAGATGTCTGGCTTTGATGTTGAATAACAGAGTGGCATGATTTTACTGCAGAAGTTCTACTGCATGGACATTTAAATACGTAAAAGTATGTATTTTTCACATACACGACGCCAAACTTGTTTTATGATGTGTTAGTTGCATGTCATACTCAAGATCTTGTCTAATCATAATCAAGATTCTCTGATTTGCAACAGTAGCTATAAGATATATCTTGATCTATGGAGTACCTATTTGTTCATATGATCACCTCTGCATTGCTGTGGATTACATTGAAATGCATAAAGCAGCCGTCAGATATATGTTGATTTTTCATTGTTTTCTTTTTCCTGCCGCTGCCACTTGAGCTTAACTGTTCAGCATGGCATGATCTAGCTGAACATGTTTTATGGTGTTGGATATGCTTAATTATTTAAATTTTGAATTGCCCCTTCAGGTGTGATCGCATTCTTTCATACGGCAAAGGAATGAGACAACTCTGCTATAGGAGAGCTGAAATAAATTTCTCTGATCATCGACCTGTGACTGCAAAATACGTGGCAGAGGTTGAGGTGTTTTCTTCTAAGAAGTTGCAGCGTGCCCTCACCCTCACTGATGCAGAAATAGAAAACGAGGAATTTGCGGCAAACATGGGTTTTGATGCTTGAACAGGACTGATAGTAATTGAAGAGGCGAACGGTGTGGAGTTAGATGAACGGGTCGCATGCTTTTTGACACTCATTTTCCATTTAGAGTTACTCCGGCGGTGGAACGTGAAGCTACCATTAAGGGGCTGGGATCTTTTCTCCCACATTCTGTGTTTTTTAATGGGTTGACGTGGGAAACGCCTAGTTGGGAAGCTCTAAAGAAGGATGAGATATCAGGAAAGAAGAGGCAAGGATTTGGTTGCTTCCAAAACTTACACGAATTTTCGGTATTGCTACCACGTTTTTCCATTCATTCATTGGTCTGTGTTACTGTCGCCCATTCTGTACATCGCAGTTCCGTTACTGTGTAAATACTCCTAGGAAGAGAGAGGCCTGTGAAGTAGGTTTAGCAAATTGGGGTCTGAAATAAGTTGTCTGTACATGATTACCGGAGTTGTCTATACGGGATTGCGCTCAGCAAAGCGGCTTGTTTCTCTGAGATTGCCTTTATAAAACACGCATTGTCTCCCCTCTCGTGCCATGCTGACATTGATGATCTTGTATCGTTCCGCTACACCGATTCGCGATGCGGGATATGAGTTTCGACCGAGTGTCGAAACTTTCAGTGCTTTCGTCTCTTTCTCAGCACCCTTTTACTGTCTCGCTGCTCTAAAACGCTGCAGTCGTTAAGTTTGTGCACGGTCTCAAGTTAGATCTTTTGCTGTCTCTGCTGAATTCTCTATCTGCGCTTCACTGCTCTGACATTTCTCTCTACTGTTCTCTGAAGCATATTCAGTGTCTAAGCATCTCGACAAGCGATGAACCCGAATCCATGAAGTCCGGACTTGCTCTCGGTTTCGGGCTATCCCGAGGGGTCACGGGTGAGTTTTGGGTTCTCGATACGTGGCCAATGTCCTGCGCGAGGCATGAACGAGACATGATCCATTTGGTTGCTTGATTCTGGAAAGCGCACATAAATGGCGAAACATTTTGATGATTCCTTGCACCAATCGCCGATTGAGCAAGCTCGAAGCTCGTACACATTTAAGACAGTCACGATAGGCTCGAAAGCTCTTCCTATCGATATGTACCCTTCCCATGCCGGAACTTTCTGCCTAGCAGACCGGCCGTGCTGTAATCGGCGAACTTGCATCAACCTACGTATGCAATTATTGAATCAATTATGAGAAAAAAATGTCTTAACCATCTATTCTTCCATTCCGGGTTTCGCTGCTTCGGAGATAGCTCTTCGGCTTGCCGAGCATTTTACCATTTTCACGCACTGTCGACCGGAAATAATCGCTCGGTAAACAACGGACACTACGTGAATAGCAGGCGAAGCTAATGGCAGGTTTTCCATGGTGGTTCTGAAGTTGTGCGAAAGTTAGATGGATGGTGTGGTTCAAAATTTGTCAAAGAGGAGCAATTATTGCCACCGAACAGCTCCTGCAATTCTCAATTCGATGAGGCTTGGCTAAACAGCAGATATCAACTGCCAGCCAAACTGAAATGCAACGTGAAACGAAAAATCTCCATTGTCGACAAGATAAAAGGCAAGTTACATGGACCGTTGGGATGAGATGTGTTAGGAAAAATCTCCACATTAGAGAATTCGTGTGGAATGGAGTGGTTAGTACATATCAATCGGCACACAACTTATTGGCCTAAGGTTTCATATAAAGGTAAGTTCAACTTGATATGTTGGGAGGCTCGAACTTAGACACCCGTTTGACAATCTTCATATGGGAACTTGACTTCTATGTAGGGGTGTCAGAATCGAATTAGAACCAATCTAAATCGATCTTTTAAGTATTTTTGGTTCAATTAAGATAATTAAAAAAAATAACTAGTTTTTATTCATTAGATAGTTTCGATTCAATTAACTGAATCAAATTTAAAATCACCCTTTTTTTAATATTACAATTCAACAATCTCTCCCATTTTTCAGTGAATCTTTCCTTAATATTTGAAAAAACTAAAACCAAACTGAGTCTTTTAGTTCAGGCGCCTGTTGAGTTCGAAATTTATACACACCCAAATAATTCGATTGAATTATGGTATTCCGAAAGCCCGAACCGGACTAAACCGTCGATGCCCTCGCTTTTACCGTTGTTGGTTTTCAGTTGGAATATTGTGTGCGTGGCTGTTTCCTTGAGATTTCGTCCGTTTGTTGCGTAAATCAAAAGGTAGGACAGCGATTTGAAGTTGGGGATTAAATTACGAGGAGAGAGGGAGGGCACGTACCTTACCTCCCGACCGACCATAGCAACCCCAACCCCTGCCATTGGCTAATTCCCTCAATCATGGTGCTTCGTGGTGGCCCGCCTTTGAAAATGGCCGCCCCTCCTCCCGCCACGTGTGCCCCCTCGGCTTTCGCCAAGCACTTCACAAAATGACTATATATTTCCCCTTAGCTTTCCGCGTGTCGGGCGCGGGTTTGGCATCCAATGCGTTAGCGACACATTTACTCTGATTGATTTTCATCTCGCAGAAAATTATCACCAAAGGTTTTATCCTTTGCCGGCATTTCACCTGTTGCCCTTTTCCAGATGCGTGAATGTGTTGACACATGTGGACTTTCCACATTGGAAGCATCTCGGTCCACGATAGATCCATCCTATGGTCGTTGGCCACATGCATCGACACGCATTTGTCATGACACGAGATCGGGCAGAATGATGATGGAGGAACGAGTTGGATAGAGGCACCGGTTTGTGTCATAGAGTAACAATTTATGATTTATATAATTTGAAAAAAAAATCAAGTTCTCTCCCCCTTTTGTGCTTATGACAAGTAAGCCGATTGCACATAGCTAAATTCCTATTCATAAAGAATTTCGTCAATAGACAAGATAGCGACTATCAAAACTCACATCGACATTTCGAGGGGAAGAACTCAACAATAAAAAAGAAATATTTTCTCCCTTTTCATCGTGACAATTTATTTTTCTTAACCTCGAAAGCATGTATATTTACTAATTAGAAATTTAGAGAATTAATTCACAAAATTGTTTTGTTTTTTTGGGGAGTGATCTGAAAAGGGTCGCTTTCGCATCGAAATCATTAGCGAGAATTAAAATTGGGGCACCTGATATGATCATCATCGTCATCGTCACCGCCACCGAGGGAGGAGGAGTTCCAGTCCATCTTTTCTTCCGAATTTTATATTTCTCCCAGTGCTAAGACGACTTTCCACCGCACCCCCTTTGACTTCTCTCCCACTGACTAGTGCCCGTGTCTTTCTTCTGTTCTGCTTTATTTATTTTAATTTTTACTTTTAATTTTATTTTATCAATGTCAGCTCCACTTTCGGTTCTAGATTGTTCCACCTGACGAGAGAGCCCTTGCCCCTGATCTCCAACACATTCCGCTGCCTTGTCCAAAAACGACGCCTCCCATTCGTCGTGCCGTCTTTCGCATCGGTACACTTTGTAAATACACGAATTGCCCTTATAATATGAAATTGACTTTTACTTTCTGTGTTTTCGGCTTGTTGGTGAAATTCGTGGAATTGGAATTGCTTTATATGTTTGCTATCCTCCTTGCTTATGCGTTGCCATGGAAATTTGATTTCACTGTATTTATTAAGGACGAAATTGGAATGTAAAGTGAGGATTGGAAAATACACAAAAATGGATCCCATCACCGGTCTTATCTATTTCACGAAGAGCGAGTAATTTAGAAAATATCTCTACAAAAACAGTTGCTTTAATGAAAACTTATTTTTATCGATTAATTATTTCAAGTAACATAAGTTATCGCTTTAATAAATATGTTTTTTTTTAAATCATTTGAAGATAAATGGAGCCATATATACAAGCGAAATTATGAAACTCTATCCGACTCTTTAACTTCAAGGATAAATAATAAAATAAGGATAAAAGTCATAAAAAAAATTCCAAACTTTGCCAACTACAACACTTTTATCTTAAACAAACCGAAAACTTATTTTTATGTGACACATTTAATCAAAATTTATACAGTATGACATAATTACCTAAAAAATTTGATGCCGCAGAGAAAAGTTTTGGATAAATATATTACACGGGTACAGATTTTTATTTGTTGTGTCACGAAAAAATTGAGGGAAATGTATTATCTTTAGTAAAGTTTTGAATTTTTTGTGACCTGTTCTTCCATAAGATAAATGAATGAATCAAAATCAAATCGAAACGGATAATCATTAACACGTAATTCATCATTAAGGATACCGTCCAAGTGGTGGTGGTTCAGTGGCTGTCACTCGCGTTCTCCCGAACTTGCGTCACCGCGGCACTCGAAATTAAAGCCAAAAAGGAAAAAAGGGGGGGTAAAATCCGTCTCCGACACGGCATTTGCACTGCACGGTACGGCATGGCATGGCATGGCATGGCGTTGCGCATCATCATCACATCATCATCATCATCCCGCGCGCGGGCCCCACGGCAGAGGGCCGCGATTGGTTCGGGGGCCTGCGGGGCCCACGCCGCGTCACCGCCGGGGGCAAGTGGAGGGCGAGGAGCGAAGGGCGGGGAGCGGGATCGGACGGTCGAGAGGCGCGAGATATAAATCCCGCGCGAGGGCGAGCCACGTGTGCGTTGGGTGAGATATCGGGAATATATCAAGAGCTCGTCTCCCATTGGTCGCGAAATATCTATTGCTCGCGGGGGGAGGAGATACGCGATCGGCACAAGATATTTGTTGCCCCCTCTGCCCGCGAAATCTGCCCGTCCGTTCCATCCACCCAAGACGCCACGTGGAGGTCGCAGGGCGGTCCTGGTCCTTTTGGGGCAGTGCATCCGCTGCCCCGTTGCCTCCGCCTTGTGCTGGTCTCTCTTAGATTGGGGGAATCCGAATTTTGCCGTGGCTGGCTTGTTTTTCGCACCACGAGTTGCTTTTATTTATTTATTTATTTGCTTATCGAATTTGAAATTAATATGAATAGTTCATAATTGACCCCCTTTTCTTTTTTTTCCATTTTATTGACTACATGGAGATGTTACTTTTTGCGAATAGAAATAGAGTCTCCCTTTCTCTCCTTAAATCGCGTCCCCGTGTCCTGAGTAGAAATAAAGTAACGATAATCGTTCAAAAGTTCTTATGGATATGATCAGAGAGGATGGAGCATTAGGTTCTTGTCTGTCACCATCGACGATCAGCAGTTTAGATCTAGTTGTTCGACAGAGACTCGCCACCTTCGTTGAAAGGCAGCAAAGTAGTTCTAGGTTGCAGGACCCGTATGTGCTATCACTGCCGATGGAAGTGCTAATCTAAATCGTAGAATTTAGAGTTGTGAGAAAATAGGTTGCGTGCTCATATTTCCATCACTTTCTTCGAGTTTGGGTTCTATTTAGGCGATGATTTGGCAGCGCCTCACTTCTCGTCAAGGAGGGTTGCGACCCATCTTGATGGGTACGCGACGGCCATGCAGACTAGGCCCTTTCTCTCTCGTCCCATCTCTCTCTCTAAAATTCTTCTTCTTCCTTTTTTTTTTTTTGGCTTGGGTCTGTTGATTTTGATGCGACAACACCCTACTTCAATTAGTTTTCACCGTGTTGCCAAAATTCATATTGCCAAAATTCATCTTGACATGGTCTAATAGCCATCCATCTTGATATGGTCTAGTCGTTATCCACATGCTAATCAAAGAAAAAGAATGTTTTGGGTTTCATAATTGATATTAAAAAAAAGGTTGTTTTTGTTTTTGCTCAAGTTAATGTAAAAGAAAGACAGCCAATGCCATAACTCTCACCGAGCGTAACGATTACTATCCAATGGATGTACGAAACACTGTCATAAAGGAATTCGAGTATTTGTCACTATTCTAGTCTTATGAAAAGGAAACTATAGGATTGTTTTATTTTTTAAATGATCAACTTTTGATAATTATGGACAAGTGATGAATTTAATCAATGATAACAGAATTTGGTGAACGACGTAAGTCATCGATAAAAAGAACCGACAACTTGATGAATATCAAGATTTTCAAATACTTAAACTCCTTTAGATAAATGTCAACAATTTGAAGAGCATCGACCATCGAAAAAATTATTGGTAGCAAATGTCGATTATCCAAGATGAAATCATCGATATTGATATTGATATATAACTACCTAATAGTAATATTTTTGGATATTTGAGCTTCTTATAATCATAAATAGGACGAGGAAGTCGTTTATCTAAATTTAATAACCATCTAGAAATGAGAAGTCGTGGCGATGTAAAGATATGGAAACAAAAACTTTAAAGATATGAAAGCATGGGCAAAACCGCTAAAAAATTGATTATAGGAAGTTATGTATAGATACTATGAATGCTAGAGCCTATTTACCGTAAAAACCATGCACAAAAATAAACATATTCCGTTATTTTTCAATTCTTGTATTGGAGTAATGGCTTTAATTTTTAAATATATCGTTATTGTTTAAATTCTTGCATATATCTTAATTGGAGTTTCTTGATACTTTATCTTCAATTAAATTATGGCCTGCATCATTACTACAGTTTTTGAATACTTCATCATCAATTAATATATATATATATATATATATATATATATATATATATATATATATATATATATCTCCTGTGCATTAAAGTAGATTAAATTTCATGAAAGTATTACTATTGATCTTCTCTTGTATCCACGAGACGTCTTGTTCGAGCTCGTCACGGAACCCCTCTCTTTTAAGTACGATTCCCAGCGGATTGCGTTCCGTCGCCCATGCAAATTTCGTCGAAACAAAGGGTCCTGTCCCACCTAAACATCTCCCATCGGATGGGTACGAAGGGCCACATTTTGTGAGTGCCTGAAAATCTCGACCAGGTCGATACCCTGTGACGGACGGACCGCCGCACGCTGTCCGCTCAACCATCCATTTCCGCAAAAGAAAAAGCAAAGCACCAGCCGCAACCGAGGCTTTGCCCAAGTTTTGCCCAAGTCGTCAAAACCCTAATTCAAATCAGGCGAATAAAGGGCCAAAAAAAAGAAGAAGAAAAGGACATCTGCACGAGGTGGACATACAGTCCAACGTTCGTCCCACGAAACTTCTACCGAAAATATCTAGCACAGTTCTCGACAAAGACTCATTATTATACTCGTGTCGCCTCGCCCCGCGTCGCCTCCCCTAATTATCGTGATTATCTTATTTTCTGCTCGTTGTTTTTATTAATAATTTCTTGGACGCCATCATGTTCCCGACCATTGACGCCCTCCTTAATTGCGCAAGTTAAATATACGAATAATTAAAACAGTCAGTGCTCGTCTAGATCACTCTTTAACTTTATTCTCCGCCTTTTTAGCGTTTTGACGAATTTCCCCACTCCCGAACAGCCCACTTACCAAAGCATACGTTATAAAAAAACGGACAGAAAAAAAGGAAAATAAAAAAGGGACAGGGTCTCAATGAGTTAAGAATTTCCGATCCCGTCAGAGCCTCCTGACTGGGATCGGAATATAAGTCGACGGCCATAATTCGTTCTAAGAGGAAAAGAAAATTATTTTCCATTCTACGCAACTCGGGTTTCTTCCGCATTCAATATTTAGCATTGCCGCTGCTCAATCTTTCAAGTTATATGGATTACTCAATCATTTTAGGGCCTGTTGATTTAACGTAAAAAAATATAAAAAATGTTTTCGAAAGAATAATTGGTTATATTAAAAACACAGTAGTAATCGAAAGATGTTTTTATTATTGATAATAATTTATATTTAAATAATTATATAAATAATATTGGGCCGTCATTTCTTTGAAAACATATATATTTTTTTAATCGATAAGTAATTGTAAACAACAGAAGATGCGATTTCAAAGGCCACTTGCTCAAAAATATCGTTTGACGGCCTTTGGGGTGGTGAATGGGGGGGACAGGAGAAAAGGTCAACCAAGGTGGAGATCATGAGTGGGCACAGGACATGCACATGTCATGGGGAATGGGTCAGGAGTCATGTCATGGGGTGGTGGGTGGGGGCATGCCATGGAATGACATGATGACGTGGCACTCGGCCTTTCACCCGAGAGGAAAATATCCCTTGCCACGTTCGCAGCGATCTCGAGCTCTCCCAGGCTCGGAAAAGATCTTCTCTCTATAACCCCCCCCCCCCCCGTCTCTCTCTCTTTCTCTCTCTCTCTCCTCTGTCTCTCTCTTCACCACCAGAAAACTTCCATTCACTTCTTCTTTCTTCCTGACGATAATGATAAACGTTTCAATCTCCGCTCTCATCACTGCGTGGCGCAGGAATTCCGGGTGAAGTACAGCCTCTTTGAGAATTTCTCTTCTTTTAAGGGAGCACGAGATTTGCAAGGTCAGTTCTTCATGCTGTTGTCTGTTCTTCTTCTTTCCTTTTTTCTTTTTTTTTTTCCCCATTTTCTGGGGTTCGTTTTTCATGGTCTGGAGCTCGACCCGTGCTGCTCTCGTTTAAATGCTTCGAGTTTTCTTGGGGGGTTGAGCCGGGGAGTTTCTGATTTTGCGGATGGAGATGGCCTTCGGTTCGGTGTGAGGAAATATTTGTAAGCAAAATAAAATGTAAAAATTAAAAAAAAAAAATTCTGGTGATTTTGGAGGTTTGTTCTGGGCTGGCGGTGGTGGTAGAATTACGTAGTCTGGCCGGAATGGAAACGGGTCGGCTCCGTGTTGATCTCGTGTGACAGTATGGCTTCTCTCGGGTTTGCGCTTGCTTGAATTTCTTTCGCCGGCTGAAGTTTGTGATGATTGACTGGTCCTTTCCGCAGGAACTTTCAGAGTTTGATTGAATTCGGCGGTCACTGGCCTACCAAGACCCGAAAGTTTGAGTCTTGGAGGCTGGGGACGGAGACTCGCGAACGCCGTGGGATACCAGTGATTTATCTGGAGTTGGTTTCCGCCATTGATTCGGGTCGTCTTCGCCAAATTGCTCGTCCGCCCGCCGCAGGTGTTGTTCGTGGCTTGCCATTCCATCCTCGGTCGGGGATGTTGAATTACGACGACTAGATTCCCGGGTGGTGGCCCGCGAATTGAAGACGGATGGTCTAAGCCACTGGTTCATCGCTCTCGTACTATCTCCTGCGGTCGAGGGGGAGTTGGGTTTTCCTTCAACGCTTTTGACCTTCTAATGGCTGCGTGCGAGAGGTGGATTGACGGCCTTCAGTATTCTTCGCTATTCTGGCCTCCTCCACAAGATATACTGCAAAAGAAGGTGCGGAAAATATCTTGAGATTTCCTTGTTTCGTTCTATAGAAGTAAGGTCTATAGAAGTAAGGTCTATACGCAGGCTGCGTCATATAATAGTACATAAACGGCATCAAGTTGAACAGACTCTTTCTATGCCCCTAGACCTGGGCAGCTTATCTTTTCAGAACTGACTTGACGTGAGCTTGGAGCAACTGTATTTGTGCTTAGGGTTGTATGGTCCTCTTGCATGAATGGAAGTTACATGTCAAAAAATAGATGTGTTGGAAGGACCTGGCCTGAATCTCTTACGTGTTAGTGAGTCCTAATCAGCTCCGTCCCGAAATGTCCTCGACACGTTTTGAGGATGTAATCCCAGTTTTCAGCCTTGCTGGATTCATGCCTCAAGAGTAATCTTATCTAACCCTTTTACAATGAGGTCCATCAAACAATTAGCTAAATCTGACACGTTAATGATTGTTTCAGTGATCAACAATGGTAAGGACATTTTAGACTTTTTAAAATTGGTTAAAGAGGTTACTGTTCCACAATCATGTGTGCTTCTGCCACAGTCAGTTTTCAATTCCAGGAAGCATTGCTTCCTTGTTTTGACCGCCCTTTCTTTGACATTAAAAGAAGGGCTGGTCAGAGACAGATTAGAAACTCGTCTTGGTGGGGGCAGACTCCAGATTTGCTTAGCAGATGCATTGTTGAAGTCTATTTAAGTTTCAGTAATTAATATGACATCTTTTGCTTATATATTCAGACATTATAAATAGAAAGGAGATTTAGTTAACATGTAGTGACTTTTTCTGGTGATGATTATATGATTGTGCATTAAGTTGACTGGATGTGGGGGCAAAATGCAATTACATGTTAAAAAATAGCTTTGTGAAGTATTTTCTATGAATTTTTGTGGGGCACCAAACATGAGATCTTAACACTAGACCATGACTTACTGTAGATAGCAGCAGAGGCAACTGCTCTGTTTCTATACATAAATCCATCGCTGGCAGTAATGCATATTAATTTTAAAATGATACTTGACACTAGCCCGTGAATTCTTCACTGTCAAACTTGGTCTTCTTCTACCATTTTGTTCATATTGTCTATGCTTCTTGGCTATCCTCCCCATTCAACTGTTGCACATCCTCGTTTGCAGGCTCAGATTAATGCTTATGTTGAGCTTTTTGGTCAGTTCACGTCGGAACAATTTCCAGATGATATTGCTGAGGTATGCCCTTGTCCGCTTTACCTCTAACAGGCTTCTTACTTTTTGAGATAAGATATATCTCTTACTGTACTGATTAAGTTGTTTACACATTTTACTTTATTTATAATTAATCAATCTTGCTAACTGATGTGTGTTGTTGCAACAGCTTATCCGAAGCCGTTATCCATCAAAAGAAAAGTGCCTGTTCGACGATGTACTGGGTATTGATGCTATATAAGTTTGTTTGCTCAGTAACAAGTACAACCATTAAGCATTAAGTGGTTATCATTTACTTTTTTGACAGAAATTTTGATGTTGGTTTTTTCTTTGGATTGATTGCCAGCCACATTTGTTCTTCACCATCCGGAACATGGTCACGCTGTTGTTCTTCCGATAATCTCCTGCCTTATTGATGGTACACTGGTGTATGATAGGGACAAGCCTCCTTTTGCATCTTTCATTTCTTTGGTCTGTCCAAGTAGTGAGGTATGCCACCATAGTAAATACTTCTTGCAAGCTCCATATTCGTTCTTTTATGAGCCAGCATTAATTGTACTCTATCTTAAACTTTAGGTTGTTTCATTGGTCTGATTCTTAAACTTTGTAAATCTCTAGATTGGATTTTACAAATTATGGTAGTTCTAAGTGCTACATTTCACCTTTTCATCACAGAATGAGTATTCTGAGCAGTGGGCTCTGGCATGTGGGGAGATTTTGAGAATGTTGACCCTCTACAATCGTCCTATATATAAGACAGAACATCAGAATGGTGAACCAGACAGAAGCAATAGCTGCAGCAGTGCCTCAACGAGCAAATCTACAGAGGGAGACTCTGTTCCTTTGGTTCAGCAGGAAAGGAGACCTATAAGGCCTCTATCTCCATGGATCACTGATATATTGCTTGCTGCACCTCTTGGAATCAGAAGTGACTACTTCCGATGGTGTGTACACTGTCTCTCACAGACAATCCCATACCGTATTACAGAGCCGGTGACAACATGTAGCTTTGTCTTTCATAGATAAGAGGATTTTGATTGGAAATCAAATTTTGGACATGGGGAATATGTGTGTGTGTGCGTGCGGGAGAGAGAGAGAGAACCTCCCCAAGGCTAGGCACCATACAAATGCAAGATCACCAAAGATGAATACGGAAGGAATTCAATTAAAAAATAATAGATTCAACAAGACTAGGTGCAATTTTCATACATCGGTCATGTGATGAACAGTTCCTAAAGCCATCTTTCACATCATGGATCACTAGGCAGCGAGCCTTTGCTGTTAGAAAACTCATGCATGTTCATCACCTCCTTTCTTTGGCATTGTATCCAGTTGAATATTAAATTTTTGACAAAGTTCCCTGACCCAATTTGGTGTTTTAGTGGATAATAACTTGTTTTGGTGTATCCCTCAACCCTAACCCTTTTCTTCCTACCCACCCTTGCACATACACAGAAATGAACAACTCTTGTAGCGGAAAAGTAATGTACCAAGAACATTCTTTCTACAGAACTAATAATTTGTTTCATATAATTACAGGTGTGGTGGTGTTATGGGAAAGTATGCAGCTGGAGAACTGAAGCCTCCTATAACTTGTGAGTAATCTTATTTTGGTTTATACAATATGCTGATGCACTCTGATGTACCAAATGATTGCACATAATTTTGTGGGTAGTTTTATATATATCGGGGAACCTATTTAGCTGGTCTGATGAACTAAGTTTTCGAGAGTTTGCACAGAGAAAGGGCTCATCCAAACTTAACATAATATGAGGTACACTGAGCTGATCACAAGCAAAGACGCTGAATACATCAAACTATGTGTAGTGTGGTCCCATTTGATGGCTGTCAACCCCCTTTCTGCTTGATGTAGAGGCTCCTAAGTAATTGGAAAAGAACGAGCAGAGGGCAATGCATATATGTAACAGAAACAATAACTTCAGTACCTACTGTAACACTAAGGTCGTACTTAGAACTTACATCTTCTGTTTGTTTCTAATCAGTTCACTTTTATCTTGCTTATGGTAGATTTGCCCGAGGGAATCTTGCTTTTATTTAGTCAGTTGTAGCGTACAACATTATGAAGATAATCTGACTTGGTTTCTATCATTAGCTACTTCTCGAGGATCTGGAAAGCACCCTCAACTCATGCCGTCAACACCCAGGTGGGCAGTTGCAAATGGTGCAGGTGTAATATTGAGCGTTTGTGATGAGGAAGTTGCTCGCTATGAAACTGCTACTTTAACAGCAGTTGCAGTTCCTGCACTATTACTCCCTCCTCCCACTACAGCTCTCGACGAGCATCTAGTTGCTGGCTTACCAGCCCTTGAGCCATATGCACGTTTATTTCATAGGTAGCTTTCGCATCCAAAGTCTTTACTAAGGTTTCTCTTTTTCCTGTTTTGTTAAATTCTTCATGACTGTGTTTTCTTAAATTTTCATTTGTTAGATATTATGCAATTGCTACACCAAGTGCCACCCAAAGACTTCTTCTGGGACTTCTAGAGGCACCTCCATCATGGGCACCTGATGCGCTTGATGCTGCTGTTCAACTTGTGGAGCTTCTTCGTGCAGCCGAGGAGTACGCATCTGGAATGAGGGTATGTCAGATATAGAGTTGGAATTGATGTGTTTGATGTGATGGGATTTTTCCATAAAAGCTTATCATTCTTTGGCATTCCTCTACAATGCTGCTTTAGTTGGAGCTTGTGAAGTTCATGCTTGATATATGAATCTGGATTAGGAATACAAGCGAAAATTTAGGACATTTAGAAGTTGCAGGAATCTCATATACATCCTGGTATCTGTGGTACGAATGCTTTAACGGGGCCATGTCCATGAATAGATGATTTTTTATTGAGGAGCATGAGGTTAGTAGAAGAGCATGGATGTTTAATATCCGGTCAATTTGTCTACAGTTATAGCAGGCAGCATTGAAAACGCTTTGTCATGGTTATCTAAGAACCATGGATTTCATCTCGAGATATTTTAGATTCCTAATTAATTGATGATAAAAGTAGAAGCCCATAGTTCTTCTAATTTGCTGTTTACTTTGGAGGATAAAGTTCTTTAGCCTGTATTGATGTATTATCCCATCATGTTGTGATGTTTCTGTTTATTGGTAGTTAGAAATATTCCTTTCACAGTTCAATATTTATCTTGTTCACTTTTTGTAAATTAGCATGCCTCTTACACCCTCAGCTAATTAAAAAGGATTTTAGCCCTCTATACTCTGCAAATGGCTATTCATAAAGCTAATTCATGTAACAGGAGTTGAATGTGATAAACATGGAATCTTTGCTATTCAGTCATTTTTAAGTTGGCATGCCTCTTTTTTCTTTAGATATTAAAATATTTATTTTCCTCAAAGCTTGAGTAGGAGTATGATGAAAGCTCACTCTTCATGAATGTGATCTACTGGAAACTTATCACAGAAATCTGTGGTTTATCTCTAAATTATTCTGATCAATATTCTATGCAAATTTTTTAAATTGTAATGTTCTATAGCTGAATTATCCACATGGGATGTATCATCCGAAGGTGATTTCTGTTTTAACTGATTTCATTCATTTACAGAACATTGTTGCATATGTGTTTCTTGGTTTTACTGATTTGCATGTATTTATGCATTTGCATTTGTTAATGTAGCTTCCAAGGAACTGGATGCATTTGCATTTCCTGCGTGCAATTGGAACTGCAATGTCTATGAGAGCAGGTGTAGCTGCTGATGCTGCAGCTGCCCTTCTGTTTCGTGTACTTTCCCAGCCTGCATTGCTTTTCCCTCCATTGAGGCAAGTTGAAGGGGTGGAAGTCCAACATGAACCTTTGGGTGGTTATGTCTCATCTTATAAGAAGCAGGTGATTGTCATTCACATCAATTTTTTTCTTGTCATGTTTATTTGTTTCGTTTACCTTCGATGCGGATCTACAATTTTGTTGAGAGAATTATCTGACTGTGCTTGAGATATGCTTCAAGCAGATAGAAGTGCCTGCCGCTGAAGCAACCATAGAAGCTACTGCCCAAGGGATTGCATCAATGCTCTGTGCCCATGGCCCTGAAGTTGAATGGAGAATCTGCACCATTTGGGAAGCTGCTTATGGCCTGATCCCTCTAAGCTCTTCAGCAGTTGATCTTCCAGAAATCATAGTGGCAACGCCTTTGCAACCTCCCGTTCTGTCATGGAACCTCTATATACCTCTCCTTAAGGTCCTGGAATATCTCCCTAGAGGAAGTCCTTCAGAAGCATGTCTCATGAAGATATTTGTTGCTACAGTGGAAGCTATTCTTCAGAGAACGTTTCCACCTAACACTTACCACGAGGAAACTGTGCGGACACGACATCTTTCTTCCTTTGGGTCAGCATCCAAAAATTTGGCTGTGGCTGAGCTTCGTACTATGGTTCACTCACTCTTTCTTGAATCTTGTGCCTCAGTAGAACTAGCTTCTCGCCTTCTTTTTGTAGTATTGACTGTATGTGTTAGTTATGAAGCTCAATCCAGTGGAAGCAAGAGACCAACGGGTGAGGCTTTCAGTATGCAGAATGGAAGCTCTGAGGATTCTCAAGTTTCATTAGAAAATAGAAGAGGAAGGAAAGTTAGAAAGATGAAAAAACAAGGGCCTGTAGCAGCATTTGATTCTTATGTTTTGGCTGCTGTATGTGCTCTTGCCTGTGAGCTGCAGCTGTTTCCATTAATCTCTAAGGGGAGTAATCACTCAAATTGTCAAAATATGGATGGTCTAGTCAAGCCTGCTAAGATAAATGGATCCACTATTGAACTTCAGAATAGTTTCGACTCAGCTATTCACCATACACACAGAATATTAGCAATTTTGGAGGCACTTTTTTCCCTTAAACCATCGTCTGTTGGAACATCATGGAGCTACAGTTCAAATGAAATTGTTGCCGCAGCTATGGTTGCTGCTCATGTCTCTGAACTGTTCAGGCGTTCAAAGGCTTGCACGCACGCTCTCTCTGTCTTAATGCGATGCAAGTGGGACAGTGAAATTCACCACAGGGCTTCATCACTCTACAACCTCATTGATATCCATGGTAAAGCTGTTGCATCCATTGTTAACAAGGCTGAGCCTCTTGAGGCGCATTTATTGCATCCCCCTGTTTGGAAGGATTCTTTCCTGTATTTGGACAGAAAGACAAACAACCATGCAAGTAGTAGCTGCTTTAAACAGGGGCAATCATCTGTCCCTATGCATGGAGAATCAGTCAATGTAAAGAGTTTAGTGAATTGTGGAAAAGCATTGGATTCAAGTGATAGTTCTGCCAGTCCTCTGGGTAAAAGCTTTGTCGGTTTCCCTTTGGATGCTTCTGATTTGGCTAATTTCCTCACCAAGGACAGGCATATAGGATTTAATTGCAGTGCCCAAGTTCTTTTAAGAGCAATCATTGCAGAAAAACCGGAGTTATGTTTTGCTGTTGTTTCGCTCCTGTGGCATAAATTGATTGCTGCTCCTGAAACACAACCAAGTGCAGAAAGCACATCTGCTCAGCAAGGATGGAGACAGGTAATCTCCTGTTTCTGAAATTTCATGCTTTTAGTTCTAACTCTTGATAAATTGTCTAATAGAACTTACTGATTTCCATTTTACTCCTAATGCGTAAGATAATGCCAATGACATTATATATCTGGACCAAGCACTATATATATTATTGCGTATTTTAAAAACTGGATCACTTATACCGCCCTTCTGGAGTACATGGTGTATAATAAAGAGGCCTTGCTATAATGAAAGGAGCTCTAGTGGTCTAACTTCTAATAATGACAAAGTTGATATTTTTAGTTTCCAAAAGTTACTGATGCATTAAGACATCACTAGTCACATCTGATGCTCTTGGAGATGATTGTTGATTGAGGAATGAACTTATGATGTTTTGCTACTTATTTTTGGACCTGTGATTGTATCGTCAATTGTAGAGGCTACTATTTTATAAATATGATGGAGAATCATAGAGACAACATAAGAGGCCTTGAGTTTTTTTAAGTCTAGCAGGGGCTTGACAAAGTACATGTGGAAAGGGGTGCTCATCGCTCTGTAAATGAGAAACTGCTCTTCTAGTAGGATGTGGTACTTCGTGGGCATTTGTGTTCAAAGAATGATGAAACAGGTTCCTGGGGACTATAGTAGTTTTTCTCTACATAAAAATAAGTTGCATATTAACGGGCACTCTAAAGATTTTAGTTTATGCAAGTCCAAAAACGAAATATATGGAATATGCATTGTAAATGAAGATGCTCAGACAAAACACTTTCTAAGATTGGGAACCAAAAAGCACTAAGGGGCAGTGGAGTGGTTCTGATATACTGGCTCTAATTTTCAAGGTGGAGAGGTTGGAGGAGATTCTGATCTAAGCAGAATAAAGGAAGTGAAGAAGGGTATTGGAATAGATATACAAGGTGAGTGTGAGAGAAGTGAATAGGCCTTTAAAAGTGGATATTGATTAGGGATGAGTATATTTAAGAAAACTTGGTGTTACTATGATTGAGATAAGCAGTCTTTGAGTTAGCCTTGACGTATGAAGGATAATTTATTGACACAATTGGAAGAAAACACATTTATGGTTGGAGTCGAGGCTAAATGGGGTAGGGAAATCTAAGACAGCATATATGAAGGCATGAGTCCTTGAATCTCACTGAATGTTTGTACTTGATATAACATTTGCAGATTTTTCAGATATGGCAGTTAGAGTTAGAAAATTTCTCTGACATGGCTTTGAAACTAGTACTAATAAGAATTACATTTGTGAGCAAAACTGAGACACGTCAGGCTGAGATGATCCCATAAGATTGTAGAAAACTAGTTGGCCATAATACATAGTGCCAATACTTATTCTTTTAGCTCTTCATATGATTCCCTGAATCAAAGACATGATGTTCTTTATGTCAAAAGGAAACTAGAAAAATATTTGCTGATTCTCCAGGCATAGATTTACTTATTCTTTGAGGATGCCTCTGCTTTAGTGAAATGAGTTGTCATGGTTTTTGAATTACCAGTATGGTTTGCTAGCAAGCATCTTTCCTATTAGTTGCTTCCCCCATTCACTCCTTTCCCTAAATAACTCACTGTTGTTGGTTGCCATTATGCCAGTAGCATAGTGGTCACAGTTGTATTTGGAAAGCCGGGAGATGCGTGGTTGGATCACCACAACTGGGTTCTCCGGTGGGGGTTTAAGGGATATTTAACCCACAAAATATAATTGAATTTAACAACTGGCTGTTAGTTTTAAACTCAAAATGCCTTTCTACTTGCCATATATATTATTTGCCAATGATATGGTAGAACACCATGGAATTCTCCAGCGACCAATTCTGGATCAGTTTATGCAGCTTTTTACTCTTGGCTATCCCGGAGACTGCCCTGATATTTTTCATATCTGAATATATGTTAGGTAGTTGATGCTATGTGCAACGTGGTATCAGCATCGCCGACAAAAGCAGCTGCAGCCGTTGTTCTTCAGGTCCAAATTTTGTTCGACTTGTGAAGATGTTGCTTGATCTGATGTTTCTGCTATTGCAAGTTGTTCGATGTTAATTGATATGATTAACATAAATATATAATAGGTTGTGATTATCAATTGTCTCCCAGTATGAAGTAGTTCTGTACTGAAATCAACTATTATGCATACTTATATTAAGATAAAATGAAACATGTGAATTGATCCAACAGATCCTTTTTTATGACTTTACTATATTATAATTGGAGTGGAACATACTTACTACTTTGATTTAAATAATTATGAAATCAAAAAATCACTTTTTAAGTGAACTTTCTAATCAGAGAAGCTAGTTTTATTGATGGCTGCAAATCTCGGGGTAGATTATATCGAGATAATATTTTCATGCGCTAAACTACTCCGTAAAATTCTTTTCTGGGGTACACTTCACATTTGAGAGTGAGATAGAATTAACAATTTAAGAAAATCCTTTCTTCAATATAATGTGAGTCCATTTGACAAGTTCACTAGATATGCTTAGGCTGAATACATACTTGCATACGTATTTTTGTGTATGGTATTGCCATGCATTTCAGCAGTTAAGTTACTTCATGGATCATGTTTGCTTGTCAGGCTGAGAGGGAACTGCAACCATGGATCGCTAAAGATGACGATCAAGGTCAGAAGATGTGGAGAATCAACCAGCGTATCATTAAACTGATAGTGGAGCTCATGAGAAACCATGAGAGACCAGAATCATTGATGATACTCGCAAGTGCATCAGATTTGCTTCTACGGGCCACAGATGGGATGCTTGTAGATGGAGAAGCTTGTACCTTACCACAACTTGAGGTAATACCTGGGAAAGCATATGCTTTTGTCATTGAATGGTATGTAGAAATTCCTATGACGGAGTGCAGCAGCTACGTATTTATGTGATGCTTGCACTTTTGGCCTTCTCCATTTTTTTCACTCCGTATAGGTTCAAAGATTTTTTGGGCGAGTCTTCTAAGTCATTATCAGTCTTATGCTAGTATGTAATGACTAATCTCCTCAAATTGAGCAGTTACTTGAGGTGACGGCTAGAGCAGTACGACCAGTTCTGGAGTGGGGCGAATCTGGCTTGATTGTGGCAGATGGCCTTTCCAATCTTCTAAAGGTAAACGAAAAAAGAAATCGCAATGGGTTTTATGATACTCCAGTGTCTTCCTAGATACGTATGTGTACATGTAGGCGCACTCAGCAGGAAATTGCCGCATGCACCTTTGTCTTGTGTCTTGCATGTACAACTACATATAATCAAACCAAAATTTTTCAAAATATTGGAGAAACATTCCATTCCGATCCGTACTTTTCTGACTCAATCAATTGGTCTACCCGTGCAGTGCCGTCTACCAGCTACCGTCACATGCCTTTCTCATCCAAGTGCGCATGTCCGTGCTTTGAGCACGTCCGTTCTTCGTGATATCATGCAGACTGGTTCGGTTGATTCTAGACAAAGTGTAAGAGAGAGAAATGGAATTCACGGTCCTTACCAGTACTTTAATTTGGACGTCATCGAGTGGCAAGCAGACATCGGGAAATGCTTAAAATGGGAAGCTCATAGCCGACTTTCCAGTGGAATGTCAATCCAGTTTCTTGACATCGCGGCTAAGGAGTTAGGCTGTACAATATCCCTATGACATCAACTAGCATTTTTCTTTTTTTTTTGATATTAGGAGAAAAAATGCTTGTGAAGCTCATCTTACTTTCGGTCGGTATGCTTTTTACTAGCTGAGACTAGCTAATCATAGGAGTCATTATTTTGGGTTGAAGATCTTGGACAGAGAAGCATCAGTCTGTTGTAAGTTGTAGCCTCAACATCTCATGACCATCGTCCTTTGAGCAAGGATGTGTACAGTGAGAAAGTCAATGGCCATAATGAGGTTGATTGTTTAACGTCAGTTAGATTTTTCATTTTTCTTACTGCCCAAGCTTTGAAATGTTCGCGCCATGGTTTTTTTTTTTTTTTGGCAGTTTTGTAATTCTAGGGGGTACGCGACCAGGCAACTTTAGCCAAGTTCATGTCTCTTTCTCTTTGGGAACTGAGCGTGGATCCTCCCTATGGTGTTGCGATGCTTTGGTTGCTCCTGCCCACCAAAATGCCGATGCGTAATCTCTTCAGCTGTGAGAAAGCTCAGCTCCTTGTAGGAGAGGATTGAGATGATGCTACCACGACATAGCCATGGTGAAATCTTTTCAACGGTGTGGCAAACAAAAGAACGTTGGAAATGTAGAGAAATCAGGCAGACGTTCATCGTAACTTCAGAATAAGTAACCGACGCAAATAAATAGAAAGGCCTGGACCTAAAATGCAGGTTCTGATGTTCCCCACGAATTTGCTGTAATTGTTAGAATTGCTGAAGGTGATGCATATACTCTCACATTCACATATACAACGCAAGTACTTGGAAGTACTGTTGAACATTGTCCCCGTTAGATAAAGCAAGTCACGAGTTCTATTATGAGCAAGTGAAATGAAATTCTGAGATTCCGTGGAGCTTTTTCTTACGGTGATTCATTTTACCTCGTCGTCCTTAAGATCTAGGTTAAGCACACCACGGAATGATTGACAGATAAGTATTACTAACAGTCCCCACCAATAAAGATGGAAAAGACAATCATTACTTCAAGCTCTTGATGAACTCATGCCGCCGCCAAAATCATGACCTCCGAGTTCTTCCATCCAGCATTTCCGACAGGTTCCAGCGAGGAATCCACACCAAAGCAGCTCCCTGTCTTTAAACAGAAGTGTAGATCCAGAAGTTCATCCTTTATGTGCTTGGCCCGAGTTGCATGGCCCATTCTTTGCTTCTCGTATTGATGGTACAAAAGTCACCTCCATATGAAATCCGCCAGACCCATCCCCTTTCAAAATAACAGTTGCCCACCATATCTTTGATCAAACCACGCTATGCGTATTATGCCTAAAGTCCAAACTAAAAAGCTCATCGGCGTCAACCTGGGACCAATCTCCAGCAAAAAATCCTCCAGCAGACATAAATCAGCACGTACTTCCAGTGACATCTCTAGCAATATTACTCAGGGCGTGATCATCCCTGTAAAGGTATCAGTACAAAAGCAGAAATGAGTGGGGCCAACTATTTTGAATGACAGCAGCTACTAATCAATAAGTATGTTTAAGAGCTTCAAACACGGATTGCATGAAAAGTGAATTACTCCAGTGAATTTGGGAGAAACCAGAATAAAGTATAGAAGGAGGTGCCCAATAATTGATGGTGGAAGAGAAGCATGACAAGGACTAAATTTTAGGGAATCCACTAATCAGGTATCTTCCTGTCCAGCCATAGACCCTAAAATGACTTTAACTTTCCATGTCTGCCATAAAGAATCTTAACGTTGCACTGGTAGTTGAGTCAATACCATGAACAACCAGGCCATGAAGAATGTCTTGTCATTCTTGGAAACAGAAGCATCAAGGAACCCCAAAAAATTACGTAAGACCTCATCATAAATGGTAACCTGGTTGACCTGCATGCATGTGCAGTTGCAATTTGTCAAGCCACACTTTAATATCTCATAAAAATCTAGAAATTCAATAGCCAATCAAGTACAATAAACGCTTGAATCACGAAATTCACAACACAATAATGAAGCCCACCTGGCCAAGATAGACCAGCATATAAGACTGTTAGAGCAAAAGCACCCAATGCTGCACTACTCAAAAACATTTTAACTACCAGAGTTAAAGGCTTAAGCACAGATCATCTGATCTTAAAAACAATGACACATGCAGGACAGTATAAATACACTCAAATTTCAACTGCAAGACAAACAAGAGATAATCTAATATCTCAAGTTAACAGGAAATTACCTCAGAAGGGACATTCTTTCTTTCTAGTCACAACAGACAAGATTTTAAAGAGAAACGGTTCTCCGGTAAAGTACTTCATCATCACTCTCAACTTCCTCATCTGAGACTATCTGACCCCCTGGTAGCTCTAGTTTTCCTCCAATACGGAAAGATGGGCCTTCGAAATCTCTTTCAATATATTGAGCCTGCATCCGCTCTTCAAATCTATGGTCACTGCAATTGAGAAACCAATTCAGCGAAGATCTGATTCCCTTGCTTTGTAATCTCTGATACCGAGGCTTGATCCTAGATTCCAAGCTATAGGTGAAGTATTCAGGAAACTCTACGAGCTCTTTCAAAGGTCTCCCCATATCGCTCTTGAAGAAATAATAACTGTTCTTCATGAGCTCAACCCGCAAGGCAACTAATTGAGGACACTTCACAATCATCTTTGCCATATCCTCAGAGGGTATTCCTCGGCCTAAAAGGAACTCTACAGGTTTCATGATCACATTCTGGTTAAGGCTAACAATTTGTGGCATCTTCTCTACTACTTCAGCGAATCCCTCTGGGTCAATCTTGAGCTTTAAAGTGAAAAAGTATTGCTGCGAAGACAATTTAGCTTTCAAAGGAAGCCCAAGAATTTGTGGGTATTGAGCAATAACCGATGCTAGAGATTCCCTCCTTACACCAAAGCTAATCAAACAATCAATATTAGGTTTAACGGTCTCTTCAAGATCATAGCCAAGTATATATGCTCGCTTCTCCAGCATCCTCGCGACAATTTTCTTCGGCAAACCCAAAGAGACCAGGTAATCAACCAGTGGCTTAATCACTGTGCCAACTCTCATCCCCAAGAAATACGGGTACTGGGTAACCATTGGACCGATATCTCTAGGACAAACTCCGATGCTGACAAGATAAGCAACCGAAGTACTCATGGTTCCCTCTAGCTTAAACCCCAATAGCTCCGGATATTTCTGCAGAACATAACCAATATCTTGTTTCTCCACATCAAGCCCTCGGAGGAACTTCACAACCGGAGCTAGCTCAACCACCACACTGGCATGTAACACCTGGGGGTAATTCTTCACGAATTCTCCAAGCCTCGACTTCTGAATCCCGATCTTTTCGAGATAGCCCAACACCGGTATCACATTCTTACGCACACTACAACCAAGCATCAAAGGGTATTCATTTATATCATCAACCGTCAAGCCCAACTTCTGCAAGAACTCGACGCGCTCCCTCATGACCTCGACGGTCGAGGGCAGCTCCAGATTCTCCAATTCGTCGGGGATTATCCCTATCCCCTTCAAGTAATCGCACACTATCACGCGCGAGACGAGCTTCTCTCTGCGGCCCTGCACGACGCCCCAAGTCACGGAGGGCATTTCGTATTCCGGGTACTTCGACGACGACGACGAAAACGAAGGAAAGGAGCGCAGAAGCAGAAGCCCCGCGCATCTCCGTAGGGCGGGATCGTGGGTGCGCGGGGCTCCGGCGGTTCCGATCGAGGCGAGCTTCGGAACGGCAATGGCGAAGCCGGAGAGGGCCTTGACGGATCTCCTGGACGCCGAAAGGGGGCTCATTTCGGCGGATTTCGGACGCGTGACGGAGCTCAACAGGTGCGGCGAGGAGCGAAGAAGATGAAAAGATCGTTGCTTTTGGGTTTGCTGCAAGCCTGCAAGCGATGAGCTGCGGCTGGTCGCCCTTCGCTTACTCGGGAAGCTCGTGATTTGCGAACCCTAAACGCCGCGATTCGGAATCCATGGACGGATCAGCACCGTCCGGCGAGCTTCCCGGTCGCGTCCATGGCGAATCGCAGACGCAGAGAGAGGGTTTAGGGTTTTAGAGAGAGCGAAGGGGGGCGGGGAGAGCTACAGCGATTCTTACAAGAATCACGTGCGTTGTGTAATTGATTCGCGCTATGCCCAAAACAAATTTTGTTAATCGGTTTAATTTTCCAGAATGAAGTTAACCATAGGAAAAAAAAAAGGGAAAATTTAAATTACAGACCTAACGTGGGGCTATTTTCTTAAAATAGAATCTGAAGTGAATTCTGTATTAAATAAAAGTTCGAAGTAGTCAATAAAGTCTCAAATAAAGGCATGAATTTGATAACTAGCTAAATGTGTGCTGGATAACTTTTTTCGATGATCAAAACGAAGAGTAATTTTGTCCGAAATTCCAAATTGATTTATGATCAAGTTCTTCTTTCAATTTTTCATGATTTCTCCTCTCTTACTGCTCCTCAAGTAAATCGTTCTCGCTCCATCCTCAGTAGCTTCGCACCCAATCCTCGTCGCTCCTCACTTGCTCCTTACAAGCTCCAGTCAGTCGTCATCTCTTCTTTCCTAGTAGGGTGTTCAAACTTGGGTTTGAGCTAGATTTATTCTTCATCAACGCCTTGATTTACTTGTTTTTAGCTTTCAGAAGACCCGCTTGGTGTTTGACACTAGGTTTGTTCTAGATTCGTTTTTGCTAGAATGCTTCAATGGATGGCTACGTGATGAATGCAAAAGTTGATTTTGCGCGCAAACTATCTTATGGTTTTATATGAGATGGGCTTAAGGCCTATCCGCCCAAGTTGGGCCCAAAAAGCCCGACCCACGGGAATAGGGCTCATGGATGGGGGAAGGTATAAAAGGGAGGAGAGAGAGAGAGAGAGAAGACATTCCTTGTATAATAAAAACGTACGTCTTCTCTTCTCCCGCGCGCTCTCTCTCTCCAAAAGAAAAACAGTAAGGCATACGGCACTTTCTTCTTCCCTTCAAAGTGTCATCGGATCGAACAGGGCCAGATTTTCTTCCTCCTATCGGCGTCGGTGTCTAATATGTGGCTAACAAGGTAAGCTCAAATCCGTGGTGTGCTTTACGATTGGTGATACGTGATTTTCCTGGGCCTCGTCTTCCGCATTGATTTAGGGGTTCGATTCAGTGTCGAATTCGGTTTTCGGGGATCCGTTATTCTCAACATTGGTATCAGAGCCCTAGTTCACGTTTTCCCAATCAATTTGATGTTTTTTGATTGATTTTTCGCAAAAGCAATTCGGCCGTACGGATCGGGGCAAGAAATCCCGACACCCGAGCACTGTACGTCCTTTTTTCCGAGTTTTCGTAAGTCCAAATCGAATTCTAATGGCATAGGAAGAAAGGCGACGTCGAGACGAGTCTGGAGATACGTCGAGTGCCACCGGGCAATGCCGCACGCGCCCACACGCGCGGCAGGAAGGCACTGCGGGTGGGCGCGACATGCCCGAAGCGCTGGCATTGGCCAGCGCATGCGCCACACGCGTCGGCAGCGAACCGGCACGTGCGCGCCGGTGGCCAGCGAACCGACACGAGCCGGTCGGCGAACCGACGCGTGCTGGCATCGCGCGATGACGTCACAGTGACGTCACCCAACGGTCAGTAACCGCTGGGATGACGTCACCGATGACGTCATCGCCGACGACGTTTTGCCGAGCGATCACCGACCGGCAATCCGACCCGACCCGAACCGCGGAGACCTAGCACGCGCTCGGCACGTGCAGGCTGACGTCTGCGCGACATCAGCCCGCGCACGCGCGCAGCACGTGCCGTCGGTTCGCCCAAGCCGGCCCCCTCCGGCCCGACCGGTTTGACTGGTTCGACCGGTCTATCCGGTCCTACGACCATTGACCACCGTTGACCACCATTGACGGCCGTAAAAAAAAAATTTGTTTCTTTTTCAGTCATGCCTATGTGGGTTATAAGTAATCCATTTTTAATTCTGCATTTGTTGCATGAATTATGGAAAATTATGTATTTTCCCTTTTGTACATTATGGATTATAAGTAATCCATTTTTAGTTCTGCATTTGTTGCAGGAACTATGATGCGTTATGCAAGGATACCTGCAATCCCAAGAACGGACGAGGAAATTGCAAAACTTAAAAGGCTAATGACAGAGTTAGCTGATTATCGGTGGCAAGACGGTGATTTAGTATCACATGTGGTCAGGGTCAATCAGATGATACAGGAAATCATCTGTAATGGTTATCTTATGCCGGATTTTGAGAAGGTGCCGACTTTGATGAACACTCTTCCAGCTGAATGGCAAGCAGTGTTAGATCGGCTATGGGAGGTCAACGTGGTCCCGGGTTATAGAAGGCTAGTGGAAGCTTTTGTAAGAGAGTACTATATGATTGAGTTAACCAAAACTTCAACCCTTAGATTGAGCGCTACATGGCACAGAGTGAATGCGCCTTGGAGGCGACATGAAAGCTCTCTAAAAGTTTATCCATGGTTGGCAAATGTGCCTTCAAATTTCTCAGATATTTTGACTGATAGATTAGAAGGGACATTCCCTATTTATTTCTTAGATTAGTTATGAGATGTTTTATGGTTGAATATCTCTTTCTATATTGATATTTTTCTCTGTATATATTGCTTAGTGTAATGCATAATTGTATTATGATGAAAGCATTATTATTCTATTGGATGTTAGATATTGTTGCTTTCTGTTATTGCTGGTTCCTGTGGGTAATTAGCTGTGGGTAGTTTTAGAAGCTTTTGTAGCTTCATAGAATTGATTTTGCATAAGACAATTATATTAATGATAATTTTAAGTTAGGATTTTTGGAGGATGATTGGAAACATAGTGACCTTTTGATTCTGAAGCCTTACTTGAAATTATTCATTAATATGATGGGCCTATGCAAATAGGGATGCATAAATAATAGGCATTAATAATTCATGCATGTATGTCTGATGTGTTCAGACCGATGGTTTCAGCAACTAAGAATGTAATTGCTTATATGAACGGCAACAATTGTGAAATATTGAATATGAAGATTCAATATGTGCTGGAAAGCAAGAAGCACTAGAAGCTCTTGACCATATTATGGGAGATCTTGAGGATGCCGTGCGCCACCTTGAGCTGGTAGAGGATCGTCTAACGGCATTTGAGTCGAAAGTAGACATTTACAATGCTGGTTCTAGCTCAAAAAGGGCTTTGAGCTCTAAGCGCAAGCGTATTGATTCGTTCAATATGTGGGATTGCAAAGGATCAAGTCCTTGTTGCAAGAAATCAAAAGTTAACCAACACAAGAGAGGAAAACGACCTCAAGTGAAGAAAATGTCAAGGGTGAGGTGTTACAATTGTGACAAGAAGGGTAACTATGCTCGCAATTATCGTGAGCCAAAAAAGTAAACACCTCTTGTACATTTGAGAACTTTTCTTATGTGTCAAGTTCTCTATTATTGGCAGAATCCAATCTTTTGTGGAATATAGATTCAGAAGCAACAGACCATGGAGGGAATGATAGAGAATCTTTCATGGAATTCCGACGAGTACCAACTGGAACTAAGTGGATCCATATGGGAAACAACTCCAGAGCTGAAGTAAAGGAATTGGCACCTGCTAATTGAACATGAGTGGTGGACGCACCTTAATGTTCTATATGCTCCAAAGATTCGTCGAAATTTTGTGTCTGTTTTGGTGTTGGTTACGCTTGGTTTTAGTATGAACTTCCATAATATAAGTGTAGATTTGTATTTGGATACAAACTACTATGGTCGTGGTCACCTTCTGGATGGTTTTATTGTACTATATGTTGATTGTGGTGATGTCAGTATTTGTTATTCCCTTCTCACGTCTCCTACTTTACATGATAATGATGTGAATGTGTGGCATGTTAGACTTGGTAATATTGGCCAACAACGTATGAATAGACTAGCCAAAGAGGGCTTGTTGGGCAACATTGAAAAAGTCAATTTGCTCATATGTAAGCAATGCCTAGAAGGGAAAACAACACGGAAACCATTTGGAAAAGATAAAAGAGCTGAATTTCCTCTGCATTTAATCCATTCTGATGTCTGTGGTCCAATGAATGTGAGAGGAAGGCATGGGGCTGTTTATTTCATCACCTTTATTGATGATTATACTCGATTCGGATATGTCTATTTGATTTCTCATAAATCTGAAGCAATAAGTTGTTTCAAAAGGTTTATAAACCTGGCAGAAAATCAATTAGACAAGAAAATAAAAGCATTAAGATTCGATCGAGTTCGATAATATTTATCTGATGAGTTCAAAAAATTATGTGATGAAAAAGGAATACAAAGACAATTGTCTATTCCGTACACTCCTCAACAAAATGGTGTTGCGGAAAGAAGAAACAGAATCCTACTGGAAATGGTTAGGTCCATGATGGCGCATGCTAACTTGGCTATCACCTTTTGGAGTGATACATTGTTAACTGCTGCGTATATACTTAACCGAGTGCCTTCCAAATCAGTTACTTCCACTCCATATGAGTTATGGACAGGTAGAAAACTGGACTTAAGTTTTCTTAAGCCATGGGGTTGTGTTGCCTATACACATGAGTCCTCTCCCAAGTTTGGAAAATTAGGTTCTAGAGGAAAGAAGAGTATTTTCATAAGATACTCAGAACACTCAAAAGGGTATGTGTTCATAGGTGAGAAGGAAAGTGGGAGTATAACTGAATTTGAATCACAAGATGTCACATTCTTAGAAGATGAATTTCCTAAGTAAGAAGGGCGAAATAGGTGAAGATTATTCCCTATTTGAGAACTTGGATCAAGATAATGATATTAGTGGAGTTCGTCCAAGTGGGAGTAATATAAGAAGTGATGAATTGAATTCAACTCATTCTCAATTGCAACCACATGATAAGACGACATCATCATTACCTAATCCAAGTGGGAGCATGATGGGGAATGATGTGCAAAGTGTACAATCTCCCATACGGCGAACAAGTCGCCAAAGTATTCCCCGTCGACATTTTGACATTGAAGGGGAAACTTTTATGGTTGCTCCACAAGATGAGGATGAGCCAAGAAATATTAATGAGGCTCTGAATTGCTCTAGTAAAGAAAAATGGATTAATGCAATGGAAGAGGAAATGGAGTCAATGAAATCAAATCAAGTCTGGGAACTTGTTGATCTTCCAAAAGAACGGAGAGCTATTGGGAACAAGTGGGTTCTCAAAATAAAGCGAAAGGCTGATGGCTCGATTGAAAGGCATAAGGCTCGTCTTGTGACGAATGGATATAATCAATAGGAAGGAATTGATTATGAAGATCCATTTTTTCCTGTAGTGAGATTTACCTCGATTCGCATTATTCTGGCAATAGTGGCTAGTATGGATGTAAAGACTGCTTTTCTCAATGGTGAATTGGAGGAAGAAATATATATGGAACAACCTGTTGGTTTTATAGTGGAAGGCCAAGAAGGTAAGGTATGTCGATTTTTGATATCGATATATGGCCTTAAGTAGTCATCGAGACAATGGTATATACGTTTTCATAATGCCATAATGACATATGATTTTACAATGATTGATGAGGATCATTGTGTATATATCAAAAGATCCAATGATCAATTTGTGATCATATCATTATATGTTGATGATATACTAATTGCTGTAAACAATATGGAGTTTGTTAATACTATCAAGAGTTGGTTGTCTTCCAACTTTGAGATGAAGGATATGGGTGAGGTTGCATACATTCTTGGAGTTAAGATTTCAAGAGATCGTTTGAAGAGATCATTGTCTCTTTCGCAAGAAACCTATATAAATAAGGTTCTGGAACTATTTCGTATGCAAGATTGTAAACCTATAGACACTCCTATTGCAAAAGGTGAAAGATTGAGCCATAGATTGTGTCCAAGGACTCCACAAGAGAAGGAACAAATGAAACATGTTCCTTATGCTAGTGCTGTTAGAAGCTTTATGTACGCTATGATGTGTATAAGACCTGACATATGTTTTGCAGTTGGAATGGTGAGTAGTTACCAATCCAATCCAGGTCAAGCACAATGGAAGGCCGTTAAGAGAATACTGAGGTATCTAAAGGAGACTGCTGATAATACGCTGAGTTATTAAGGAAATGATCTGCGACTCTAAGGCTATTCTTATGCTGATTGGAGAGGAGATTTAGAAAAAAGGAAATCTACCTCTAGCTTTATTTTCTTATCGAATGATGGCACCATATGTTGGAGCTGTAAGAAACAAACATGCATAGCCTTGTCCATGATAGAAATTGAGTTCGTGGCATTATCAGCAGCAGTATAAGAAGATGTTTGGCTTAAGAGATTTTTTGGATCATTTAGGTGTTATTGGAAGTGCTGCAGATTCATTGTTGATTAACTGTGATAGCCAAGCAGCTATATCGTACACCAAAGATCTAAAGTATCATGGCAAGACTAAACATATAGATACCAAGTATAACTTTGTAAAATATATGGTTGCATGAAAGGATGTGAACTTACAGTACATGCTACGCATAGAATGGTAGCAGATCCTAAGACAAAGCCAATACCTAGAGATGTGCTTTTGTGGCCATATGAAATTTCTAGGATTGCGTAGAGGCTAATGTACTGAATATAGTAATTTCCTTAAGTGTTCACAATTTGATGAATTTGTGTTTTCATTATTAATGCCTATGAATCTTTGTATGATCTTTATGCATCTTAATGCTCAGTGCATTACTTTAAGTTGAGAAAGTATGTCAGACAGATATAAGATTGGCCCACTCACACGGATAATCGCCTCTGTTTACTGTGTGATAAATAGATATGAGACTGTTTTTAAGCTTATTATCTAAGTGATAATCGAGAGCTCAAGCTTAAAATACGTATATCGCCTTAACTGAGTGTTAAGATGAGGACATAATACTAAAGATGTCCGAAAGTAAAATAACCCACATATTTTACTTTATTTGTCTATGATGCCAGATGTGAGTTCTGATAAATTTTGTGATTGAGCAGATACGTGAACTCAAGTTAGACATTAGGTATGTCTGAACTATCATCTGTACGGTATTAAAAAATGTAGACATACGCTCCATGGGAAATGAGATAATATCGTAATACGTATTTCATACTACGTATGCATGAGACGACCAATAAGAGTGACAAAAGTTTGATCTCAACTTTTATGATGTGTGAGACTCTTGAGGAAAAGAGTTCCTCAATTTTTAGTCCCCTCATGACTCTTACTTATTCTCAAGATTTCTATTTAGTGTTTGCTATCTTAGGATGTTGCCAATGGTCATGAGATGATTCGATCTAATGGGGCATTTCTAGAAAAGCAAGCTAGACTGAAATTGAGAGTTTGAAGGAAAGAGGAAGATCGATTTTGGAGAATCACATTGTGGTTTTGTATTCACTGGTCGACCAATTTATGACTGTCTTTGTGATAATTATAATTGTGAATGCAATATATATATATATATATATATATATATATATATGTATCATGTTTAAAAGAGATCAAGAGAGATATAAATGTGATCGATCGATCTAGGATACTGCATACTAAATCTACTCAGAGTGTGACGCCCATTATGAGCTGCTATATATTCCTAACAAATGTATAGCAACGAGCTCTCAAAGTATGTTGGTTGCACGGATTATTCACCGGTATGAATGTTGAAGAGAGGTAAGAGAATCCTGTTCGGCCCACCATGTGCGAGTGGGAGATGATGGTTTTATATGAGATGGGCTTAAGGCCCGTCCGCCCAAGTTGGGCCCAAAAAGCTCGGCCCACGGGAATAGGGCCCGTGGATGGAGGAAGGTATAAAAGGGAGGAGAGAGAGAGAGAAGGCATCCCTTGGATAATAAAAACGTACGTCTTCTCTTCTCCCGCGCACTCTCTCTCTCCAAAAGAAAAATAGTAAGGCATATGGCACTTTCTTCTTCCCTTCAAGGTGTCATCGGATCGAACATGGCCAGATTTTCTTCCTCCTATCGGCGTCGGTGTCTAATCTGTGGCTAACAAGATACGCTCGAATCCGTGGTGTGCTTTACGATCGGTGATACATGATTTTCCCGGGCCTCGTCTTCCGCATTGATTTAGGGGTTCGATTCATTGTCGAATCCAATTTTCGGGAATCCAATATTCCCAACACTATCTGATGAAATGACTGAGAGGGACGCACTTGGACGTCGATAATAGGGAATTTCATTGGGAGAGGGGAGAGGGAAGAGATTATATGGTTTTTTGACAGGATGCCATTCATAGACACCCCTTTGTGGAATTGTATGATTGATGGGTATGCAAGGATTGATTTCTTTTGGGTGGCTCTTAAGTTGTTTAATTCAATGTCTTCTCCTAATGGTTCAAGATACAAAAATGCTGGAATCATGATCACTCAATTCCTGTTGTTATTGGGCAAGTGCATAAATTTGTTTGACAATTCCACTTATATATAACTATATTTTAAACAACACACTAGGTGGCCGGAGTTTCTCTGGAGCTTCTAACTATTAAGTTTTGTGTCTTGATTGCATAGAATAATAAGGTTATTCACTACCATATCATCAATTGATATGTCTATCACTTTTTTTCTCCTCAATTGCTATGATTATACTGGTTTCATTATACTCTACAAGGTGACAGTGGATTGTTTGTACAAGGGCACTTCATGTTATGCTCCTTCCTACCTTCTAGTGCGCCTGACAAGCTGAAGTTTCTGCAGATGTCTTAACTTAATAACTTTAAGGTGGAAATTCCCAAGGAGCTTGCTAATCTCCTAAACTTTGATATCTCTATTTGCAAGAGAACCATTTGACAGGATAAATACGCTTGAATTGTGCAACTTGCCAAATGTCCATTTTCCTACTCATTGGGCAACTTTTAATGGAACACTTATCTCACTCTTACTAGTTCTAAATTGCATTGCTATATTGTGCTTCCTTAGGGAAATTGGCAACAGACATATGGTTGGTATTTTGTGGAACTTGTATGTACAGTTACAAGCAAGTATGCAAGTTAATTTTGGAACCTTGGTATAATTTAGCTTTTAACAAACTCATTCCATCTATAACATCTATTGCATTAGAACCTTGTGCTAAATGAATAATTGAAGTGAAATCAGTTCCACGGCCAATGAACATTTCCTCTTCATTTGTAGTTGGCTTCTTGGTCTTCTACCATACACGGCATGTATGTTGTTTTTAGTATGTTGGATATGTTGATCCTTATCTTTGCTTTTTTCTAACTATATCCACACATTATCTTCTAATGCCTCTCTCTAACATTGTAGTGAGAAAATTGTGACTTCTTCAATGGGATTGATCCTCCCATTGATGATGAGAACTCTCGGTGAATCTTCTTTGAACTCTTACGAAGAACAAGATCATTTAAAACTGGCCTTTGACAAAGCAAAAGTAGAGAGAAGACTCTACCCGTGTCTTGATAATTTCATGATAATAATGTACTACTTTTAGGAAGATGTGGGATGGCTGTAATTGATTGTGGTAGATGTCTTTTTAGGCTTATATTGGTTGTAATAAGATGGGCGATCATTGCATGTGATAGTGGGAGGTTTATTGTTTTGTAACCTCATTTGTATCTTCTCTTTCGTGTAGTGTTGTGTGTGTTGTGCGCAAATATTAAAGTTGTGTACTTTGAACAAAGGATGAGCATCCTGCTCTAAACAAAGGATCAAAGAATGGATGAATGTACTTTGAACCCACGTAATTTTGATACTGGAACCACTTTACTGGAATGAGTGCTTGGATATTCCAGCATAGCACACAATTTCTCTCACTTAGGAAACATGCTTTTTCTCCGTGTTGATTTGTTATGGTCATTAAGGCAAGCGACCAAGCTCCCCAAAATCAAATGCATATATTGAAAATGATAAAAACAACCTTTCTTCTTTTGTAAGCGTAAAATGTTTAATCATGAAGATGCCATCTCAACAAAAGCATGCCATAGAATCCTTCCGCAATCTCATAATTGTTTTAGCTACAATTGAGCCAAGGCCAAGTTCCCATTATCCTGCATAACATTAAGAAGCAGGCATTGTAAATGCGCCAAATGATCAAGAGAAATAAAGAAAATGAAAATTTTGGTTCATCGAATCAAATTTTGGTTTAGATAGATTGCACTCATTTGCAATATAGAAGCATCCAGTACGTAAAGCCATGCCCAACAAAATCACTATTGATGATAATTGATAACCCACAGCTAATTGCATGCGAATGAAGATAACTTCAACTGCAAAAACGATTAAATAAGTACTTAAATTGTATAGATCAGTGCAATCAATCAATGAAACCGTTACTAAAATTGACATAATAATCCATATAATCATTTGACAACATCAATTTACATCACTCCTATGAAAAATAACAACAAAATGGAAAGCAACAATTGCCCATCGATGAAATATTTGCTTGTTAGTCTTGTTTGTGGTATTGTTGTTGGTCCTGTTGCACATCAAGCGCCACTTGAAAACAACGGATTCTTGCATACTCATCGATCATACAATTCCACGAAGGGTGGTTTTGAATGGCATCCCGTAAAACATCCATCTCATCTCTTCCATCTCCCCTCTTAACCCCCTATCATCGAGGTCCAAGTGTGTCCCTCTCAGTCATGTCATTAAACACTTTATGCACGAAATCAACTTCTGCATTCATCACGTAGCCATCCATTGAAGCATTCCAGCAAAAGGAATCTAGAACAAACCTAGTGCCAAACACCAAGCGGGGAATCCAGGCTTTCTGAAAGCTAAAAAGAAGTGAATCAAGGCGTTCGTGAAGAACAAATCTGCCTCAAACCCAAGTTTAAACACCCTACCTAGGAAAGAAGAGAGGACGACTAACAACTGACTGGAGCTCGCGAGGAGCGATTGAGGAGAAACGAAGATTGGGCGCGGAGCGGCTGAGGGTGGGGGCAAGAACGATTTACTTGAGGAGTAGCGAGAGAGGAAGAAGAAAACGTGAAAAATTGAAAGAACTTGATCTTAAATCAATTTGGAATTTCAGACAAAATTACCCTTGTTTTGATCGCTGGAAAAAGTTCTCCGGCAAGCATTTGGCTGGCTGTCAAGTTCAGGCTCTTTCAGGCTCTTATTTAAGACTTCCAAGTTCTTATTTGATATAAAGTCCATCTCGGGTCCTTTTTTGAGAAAACAGCTCCACTTTGGGTCCTTATTTATAATTTTTCCAAAAAAAATCGAGAAAAGATCTAATTGTACCATAAATAGAGTTATCCCGTTAAAATTGAAAAAGATGAAGTTAAGGCATGTAACAAAATTATGGGTCCGTTCACTTTTAGGAAAACTATTTCCAATAACTAGATGACAGAAAATTGATCGGTCCATGGAAAAAAAAATCCATGAACTAAAGACAATGAATTTAGAATGGGGGAGCACAACTCCCTTGTCTAGCAAAAGAAACTGCAAAACAAATGAAAAATAACCATTTTCTTTGAAAATAATTTTCTTATAATATATTTTTCCTTTACTATATAACTTTGAGTGAAAGAAACACATTCTAATTAAGAAGAGAAAGAAATCATCAATGAGAGAAAAAACAAAGTATTGGATAAACTAATTCTCTTGAAAACTTGAGAGGCTCACTTGTAGCTTGTGTATAGCTTGATTCATCCAGCCTAGTATTTAATGTCGTGGATCAACTCGTTTTCAAGCCAGTCTGGCCCATTGATCAAGTCCACATCATGGATATAGAAAAATAGATATCTCTACATAATATCTCTCAAAGGAGTACCTAACCTTGAGGTGAAGTTAGAGACATTCCCCAAAAGATGTTAAGAGTACATCCTATCAGTCCGCTTTCATCAGCATCCTATTCCTGCTCTACTCCCCAAATTCCTCTCGAATTCCCATGGCAATGGATCCACCGAGGAGGCTACGCACCTACGTTTTGGAGCCATACATCTTGCTTTGTCATATCATGGTGGAAAAGGTTTACTAATAGCTGCCCATGGCGTTATTTGATATCAGGTTTTTTTAACTACCCACATGCTCGTATTGAAATAGCTAAAACCACTCTCAATAGGAACACTTTTTTGTAACTTATTTCCTAACTTCAATATGACTCTCTCTAATCCTCGTCTTCTTACAGCCTTGAAGGCTCAATTAAAAATCACTGGAGCTCCTTTGACTCTAGACTCCATCACCCTAATGGATGGCATCTAGGATTCAGAACCATCTCATAGATTTGATGTGCCATGAGCTAAAGAAGCCCCGTAATCTCCATGGATAACAATCAAGCAATTTCTTGTGTCCATGTTCCGTGACACATTTCTCGTTCATAATTAGTCTTCTCCGGAAATTTTGGGTCATTAATTATGAAAAATTACACCAGAATGGTTGACCTATTTAATTTTCAAAGTCAAAGTTTGCTATGAAGACGACAGTGTGATAATCAAATTTGATCACTCACAGCATAAAGAAGGAAATTCCTTTTCCATTTTCTCTATCACTTTATTGATGCAACCATACACGCGACAAAATGAAGCTGAAGGAGAGGCTTGAAATAGTCTTTCAACAGTAAAAGACACCCTCTCTTGTATTCCAGGGATCCCCTTACAGATCATTGCCCTTGGGACTTAGATTGTGTTGGAAAAAATTAGAAAATATGAGAATAAGATCTAATTTTGAGGCATGCAAATATGATCTTTAAAATAATTCCGTCCCTTAAAATAGGAAACTCAACTCGACAGGTTATAATAGGGCCTTCTTCTTTATGCTGCACTGAATAATAAAAGGAACATGAACAATAAAATTATATGTAAAACCTAGCAAAGAAATGAAACGAGTACAAAGAATTTGGTTGTAGTTTGAAGGTTCTATTTGTAGGTAAATGAATGATACATATCTATTTTGGATTGTTGTTTTCCTTCAAATTGATGGCAGTCAAAATCGTTACCAAACAATTGATAGTCATGAAATCGATGGTAACCATTACAGTATAATATGCTATCAAGATTGTTATCAAAACCGTAACAAAACAATGGTTTTTTAAGTTGTCTAGACTGTTGAAATATTCTGACAGATGCTCATGCAAACTTTATTCTAGCCCCCGCAGAAGAAGGAGATGATGGGGGAGAAAAGAGAAACAGCACTCGACTGGGAAATAGAATTATGGTGATGCGACCATTGGACCCCCTTGGAGAAGATGGTGGTTAAGTTACCAGTGTCTGGTATCTCACTCAGCACCCAAACATTATACTTTCTCCCAGCACCTTCTCCACCATTATCACCAAAACACAAGCCAGCTTCCCCACCAGCCAAACCACTTCCTCCTACACTAGTTTTTACCATTCATAAACTCATTCTTAAATGGGTAAAAGAGCACTCCTCCGTTGAATTCCCTCATTTTCAAAATTGTGCTATTGAAACCCAGCCTACTGCTCCTCCTCCAGTCTTGCCAAGGAGTCTATATGTTCCGATCTTCGGATTTTGCTCCACCAGGAGAAACTCAGAATAATTCATCCTTTCCTTCAAAAGAATTTACGGGTACACAATCTGGATTCAAGCACCATGTCAAAAGTGCCAAAACCAACTGGAGTGGAAGAGCATGGGAAAACAAAAAGGGTGAGCCCTGCTGAAGAAGTTCTCAACTGGCAGACAAAAAAAGGCATTTGCCCAGAATGAAATGTTCAAGTGAATGGATACAAAGCTATCTACTGCACAGCTCCGACCCTGATCACGTCCACCAAAAAGTGGATCAAACAGCAGTAGCTACCAAATAGCTGCTTCTGAGTCCTACAGGACAGGCTCACGGAGATAGAAACTGGGGCCATCTATATAGAACCGCAAAGCATTTTTATGAAGGGCGAGCTATATGCAGCCTCTTGCTCTAAAACTCTATTAACCCCCTGATTCTCAAATTTGCGATATTCGTTAAAATTCTCGGGTGGTGCTGAGACTCTGGAAACCAGCGGGTTTTTCATATGGTGATTCTATTGACAACCAAAGGTTGAATTCGCTCGCGGCATGATTGGGATTCATTCGATCAGTTCAATCATGTATTTGCAGATCCTTTTATCACATGCTTTCAACGAAAGCCAAACACATATAGCCAAGCGAAACAATGCAAAAATTGTCGGATCTGAGTTCTCTCTAATTTAGACTAGTTTGGACAAGAGAATCAAATGCTTGTCTTGTGCTTCACATATCAAACCAGAAATGGAAGAATTCCATATGATGATTGGCAGTACTGTGCAAGGCTTGCACATATATATATATATATATATATGCATATGCAAGTTCCAATTTTTTCTCTTGAGAGAAAAGATGCACAAACTAATATACTGCCCCAATACTCATGCTCTCCATGCTCGGTAGTGTTTTCTGACGACAAGAGCAAAGTAGTCCTCCGCATCACACTTCATAGAAACCCCCCAAGAAAAAGAAGGAAAAGAACACAAGTTCTAGACATGGAAGTACTGAAACAGCTCTAGATTGATTAGATTAAAAAGTTTTGGTCGCCAGAATTTGGCCCGACGATCACTCGCACACATCGTAGCGAACCTCGTTTGCCTTGCCCTTGATCCACTTGAAGCTGTTCCTGAGGCTGGACTTGAGCTTGCCCTCCGCGGCAAACACGTTGTAGGCTGCGATCCGCTTCTTCCTCTTCAGCTCCGGATCGCTCGATGCTGCGAACCCACTGCCTTTCCCACCCGGCCCATTGAAGTTGTACGAGTTCGACCTCTCTTCGGTCTCAAATTCACCTAAGTACGCAGCCGAGTATGCTGGGTAGGACTTGTTCTTCTCCATATGTTCATAGGAGAGCTCTTCTTTCTAATTCTATAAAATGACTAGCTAGAGAGCACGCACCCTTTTATGCCTCCAATGTCACATTTATATTGCACCAAAAGGTGGGTAATGATAAACGTGAAGCTTCCGATGCAACGTACGCGCCTTTGCATAGGGAGCCTGTCGAGATTAATTCAATAATTAAATGATGATTTTTAGTGGAAAATCTGAAGCCTGGCAATTTGAAAAGTAGTCCCAACTGGGGACCTGAGTGGAAAATACGTAAGGAACCAGATATTATATTTGTCAAGAACTACTGCTACACGGACATGGACGGACGAGGACCCTTTGTTTTCCCACTACGTCTCGGTTGGTGTCCTAACAATTTCGGTTGCTGTTGCCCCTCCATCACGGATTCGGGAACAATTCGTTTCCACGTGAATCGGCGATTGACATGATTGAGAACAAAGAGTCCCCGTCCTGGACGTTAAGCAGCTTGCTCCCGCCACCCTTTTCTGAATGGACATTAGCAGCCATATATATTGTTGTTACAGAAATTTCGTTTGCAAAAACAACTATGTTTTATATGGCGGCCATTGATACAAAGAAAAAGACTATTGGTGAGAAATTTTCGACCGGATTGAATCATTGATACGGGGCATTCTGGTGACAATAAGGGTGTGTAGAAGAGTGGGAGAGTAGAAGAGTTAAGTGGAATGGCATTTATGACTGAATCAAGCTCTCGAAGTGCAGGAGGATTATGCCTTGTGTTCTTGCTATTTTCGTTTTGGTTCTTTTGCTTGGTGAGGGAATCATGAGAGCCACTGGTGGTGGTGGTGGTGGTGGTGGTGGGATGGTGGTGGTGGGTGGTGGGTGGTGGGGGCCATTGCCAACGGCCGCGAAGGAGGTGGCTGAATCAATCACTCAGTCCTCCACTAGGGCCCTCCATCAGTCCTCTTCAGGGAGATTTGAGTTTTTAGTTCGGTACAGAGTGCGCAAGACCGGGCAACAGATTTAATTAATGAAAATAAGGTGCGTTTTGTTGCACGCGTGTTGGTACAGAAGGGGTTGGGATTGAGTGGACTGAGCATTTGATCGGCATCAATAGCTACGATCGTCGCTCGATCAGCGAGATCATAAGAATCGGGATAATTGGGTATTGGAAAGATGGGAACGGACCGGGTTTTGGCGTGTCGTGCGTGCTCTCTGCAACAAATCTGAAAAAATTCGCCGAGTGAGATCCACAAATCGAGTAAGATCTAGAGATGCGTGGACTCGAGTGGTCAAATAAAAAATTCTCCTTTTTATATATTGAACGCGGGTCCTTGACGAGGGACCTTAGTTTTACTACAGCAAGCATGTACTTCTTGATATCATGCATAACACGGGCCAAAAGAGAGGTCAATGTCAACAGATTTTTTTCTTTTTTTCTTTTGGACTGTTTAGTAACTTTGCTTGCCATGAAAGTGGATGGAAATGGGGAGTAGTCATCTTTCCACTTTGATGCTTCTGTGGGTGGCTTAGTGGACCGTGGGCCTCTGGTGTCCAACTGTCCGTGCCTTATCTCGAGGCTCTTTTTTTTTTTTAATGTACGTGATCATTTCCACGTTCATGAACCGCCCACGAAACCAAAAGGAAGCAGCAGCAGCTGGGTCCACCGGCGCTGCGTGTTTACACAAGGCCCTCGCCAAAGAGACGAGGCGTGTAGGCATCAATTTGCTTTGAGTAAAATGCGTTCTTAACACTTGTCGTTGGTCCAGAGGTTTTGTGATTAATCGTTTAGATTGATGCAAACGACAGGTGATCTTAGCCTCGGACCAACCAGGCAAGAAGACCCACCAAACATGTCGTTTGATGTTCACAGGAAGCAGATCCTCGTCTCCAAGCACAATAGAACCAAGACAAGAACACAGTCCCTGAGCATTCATGTCTAACTCAGTAGACCATACACAGGAGACAACATTCCGGAGCATTCATGTCAAGTTCTCGGTATCATATTTCACAGTTGTGCTGCATCAAGCCTATTACACTACATAAAATCGATCGTACCTTGTGCAGGAGAATCAAGCAAAATCCATTTGAACCATATACGGCATGTCTAAGATTCCTTCTTCACCTTCACCGTCCATCGACCCAACTTGTCATCCAATTCACTGGTTCAAATCCATTATAGGATGAAAAGATCATCACATTCCTGCATCATATCATATCACTTTCACGTTGTGCCGACTAAAGGTTGCGCCTGCCTTTTCAACACATGCAAAAGACAAGGATATCTCCATGCAGAAAGTGAATGGGGGAAGAGCATGAGTGGAATCGAGTCACTTCACTTCTCTTGCCAGAAAATTTCTAAGGTACTGGCGATAGTGGGCGGGTTAGGTCGGGTCCAGTCAATACAATGGAACACAATGATGTCATTTACGGCGATGCAACCTTTCGATTATTTCGCTTTTGTTCAACCTGCAATGATGGCGGTTGCTTCACTTTTCCAATTCGTTCCTCAAGTTCCATGACCCTGACCTGGTCTAGAGGCGCTTGATTACCAAGTCCACTCCCGAGACCCGTTATATATTTTAAGACATTTAGTGTTAGATATCATCTCGGAATACCCGATAAATATTGCATTGTCACATATCAATCAGTTGCTTGTAAACGATATTTCCCTCCTAATTACGTGCATCTCAATCAAGCCCGCTTCAGAGAAGGAAAGGAATAACCAGTGTGAATAGTGAGCTTCCTCTCAGAAAACATCCCCAAATTGACAGGGCACGAATTAGCCGGTGAGACTAAAGTCTATAGTCGATACTGATGCATCTTTTCGCTAAGCCTGGATAACAACTACTAAGATTACAAAAAATGGTTATAGGATGAACATATGAGACTGAAAATAAACAATTGGTGTCGCCAACAACAGCCTGTATCTGAGAGTCATGACGGATTCATCTGTCTCTCTCTCTCCACTCAGTTTCTTTCATCAATTGATCATGGTAAGGGTACACAGAGTTCACTAATGTAACTAGAATAAGTTTTGCACACCATTAAACGTAAGCTCAACCAATTTCTCCATTGCTGATGGCACTTCATCAACACGTTAAAAAGAGGGTGTGATTAGCACCACTGAAAATCCACTCAACATGGTGATGCTCAGCCACTCGTGGCTTGAACTTCATATATCAGTTGACAACAAATTGATGAAGAATTAAAACTCACCACAACTTCTACAGCAGAGCTTGAACCTACCCTGTACTACTAAAACAATTTCTATCTATACATCCCACTTCCGAGGTTATAATCAGATCAGACCAAGTAATGTCCAGAATGAGGTTTTGATACAGCGAACAACAGACCGAACATCAGTAATTAGATGCACGCAATTAACTAGTTTATCTTGTGAATTTGTCGAGTCAACTTTTCAGATATTAACCTGCAATTCAAGGTGCAGTTGCAGTTGCAGTTGCAGTTGCCACGGGATCAGCTTTATTTTGTTGGAAGTCGACTATTCACTGACTCAAAAGCTCCAACTGAATTCCGATATTTACCCTTGGTATTCTGACTGTCCTGGTCCATCGCCTTGATTTTATGTATTTACAAACTGTGAATTAGCTGCTGAGATTCTGAGGTATATCATATTCCAGAGTCTTCTGTTCATGATTTTCATCAGCGTCCAACAGTTCGGCTTTCCGTGGTGTGAAGATTACATGTTTAATCAAAGATGAATAAAGGTCAAATTCAGCCTTCAGCTTCGCACAGGAGGCTTCTATCCATTTTTCAGCTACACTAGTAGCTACACTATCTTGGCTGTCCCTCTCATGTTCTTCAATTGCTGGACGTATTTCATTATACAAGCAGTCGAGCTGAGAATTGGCTTCATCTCTCATTTCCTACAACAGTGTTTCCCAGGGGAACTTAGACGATAATTTTAGTAGAAGACTATGTTTTCACCGTAAAAAGGAAAAATCGATGCATCTGAGCAGCAATGACTTCAATTTTCTTTCTCAGGCAGAACAGTGTATGATAATACTTCCCTGATGCAGCTAGATACAGCATTTCCTTAGGAAATGTGAAATTTCACTATGAGAAGACATGAGATAAAAGAGAGAAACAAAACAAAGTTGGAACTTCATGGCAACAAAAATAACTGACTTCGGGCATTTCTCATATAATGTAGTGCAGGAAATATCTCCAGCAAGTGATGATAATGTCACTATCTATCACTAATTTTGACAAAACTGTGATAGTATCTTTCACTATATTATCTCAGTAGTGCGGTGATGAAGAAAGATATGAGTTAATCATGTTAAAGTACAAGCAAATGTGCATGCAGATGCTACATTTCAGCAACACCTCCATAAAACTTCTGGACAAAGACTGCATAATGGTTCAGCTGCAACTTATAAGATAAAAATAAAAAATAAAAAATAGAAGAAGAAGAAGAAGGGAACCTCAGCCTAGAAGCAGATAAAAATAATGACATGTTGCACAGAACAGTAAAATACAAAAAAGGACAATCTATACCTCACACTTGAGAAGTTCTTGTGCTTCTTTTGAAGGTAAGCGTTGAGCAACCAATTTGGCATCATTGCCATTTGGCAGAAGATGCTTTGGTCTTCCATTCAATATGATCTGTGACCTTTTCTTTGAAAGAGGCCCAGGTCCAATGTGATAATTCCGGCATGCACTATTACTCTTAATTCGAACTATCATTGCATTCTTCTGTGAGAATATCTTTTCTGAATCTTGAGGATAGAGTACAGCTTCCTCACTTATTTCAGCTTTCACAACAGGTGACGCCGCATCTTGAACTGGCACTAAATCTTCAGGTTTCACAAAAGAAGCAGTCAAATTGACCTGCTCGTAATCATTAAACTGAACTGAGGGTTCAACTTTTCCATTTGAGATATACTCTAGATCCATTGGATCATGGATCTTTTGGAGCTTAGAGGTAGGCTCATCCTCTGCAGAATCATACAGTGGAATGTTTTCAACGGAGTACCTGCAAAGAAATGTGACTGAGCATTTCTATAAAAAAAACATTTACTGACATCCATTTAATGATACAGACATAATTAAACACCAGAGAAAAGAAAATGTGAACAATGAAGTACCCAAAGTAAAAACATGCTGATCTAACATAAAAGAGATTACTGCATACAAAGAAAATATCAACTCTCTAAAGGACTATCAAAAGATGATAAAGAAGAAGCTGCCTTATGTCCTACAAGAGTTCTTCCCTAAGTTCAACTACTCTGCACACATTTTTTGATCTTTCCACACGAATCTCCACAAAATACATTCCCCAGAAATCCATCATCTTATTGTTTGGTGCAAATTCCCCACCAACCAAGTGCGTGGCAGGACCTATAACATTTTCTCTTAAAAAAAATGGAAAGGAGCATAAAAAAAACTCAGAAAATGCGTGGTGCTGGATAGATGGGGAAAAACCATATGAAATGGGTGGACCTCATGATGATCGTGTAAAGATTATAAGAAGATGAGTAGCAGTTGACAAGTGATTTAATATGTAGATAACCGATTGAGAATGTAGAGAACATCCAAAAATGATTGACATAATTAGCATGGTAAGATAACAAAAAGAATACCTGTCATCATCATCTTCCCATAGATAAGTATCTTCCTGTAGAAAAAGGCATGACACGGGGGAGGAGAAACATCAGAGCTCATTCATGTGACAAAGAGAAGGAAAAACAAGAAACAGAGAGAAAGTAGAGAAACATTACTAGTCGAATGTTATAGTTTTGTATCTTTAATATTACAGGCAGCCACCAGAAATATGAATAAAAACCTCAGATGGTTGGTGATAAATATACCTAACTAAACAAGTTCACAACTTTTGTAAAAATTTTCAACTATTTAGCCCAGAGCGAGTCCTAACCTGTAGAAACCATTGCGGATTTCCACTGTTGACAGATTTTTTTCTTAAAGACTCATCGTTGACTGGTTTCAAGATGCTAAAGTCAGCGAATGCAGAGATTGGCAATTGCTTCAGCAAATGCATTGGGTGATATTACCCACTGTTTGCTTTATAACTATATCAAGTGCCATTTTCATCACACTTCTTATGTTAGTGAGGATCTATAAGACTTCGAGACGACTTTTTATTTCTTCAGTTTTTTTTGTGTGGTTGGGGGTTTGGGGAGTAGGCATTCCCTACAATTACCACTCCTTCTCTGCTTCAATAACAATGAGAACCCACTCTTGTCCAAGGGCCTTTTGGGCTGTCGTCATGCTTGTGCCAAAAGACATCAACTAGTGAGTTAAGTAACTCCTAGTCAAAAACATCCCCAAGGGCCACAAAATCACCAATGCATTAGCTTGATCGATAGTCAAACTCAAGATTATTCAGTCAAGAGCTGAACTCAAGATTATTGACAGCATGAACAATCTCAGGAAGCCAAGCTAATAAAGAATTTGAATATTTGACCTGTTGGATAACAATTCCATAAGGTGCTGCTTCTACCCAGTAAACTCCTCGGGGCACACATCAGGGCCCAAATTTCCTTGGTCCAAATGCAAAGCAACAGAGTATCACAAACTTTTTACTGCTCTGTTATATTAGTTGCAACAACATGGCCTCTCCTTTGAAGATAACCCAAACTTTATAATTTTGAACATGGACAGCATATAGAAGAAACCTCAAAATTGGAGTTCAAGTTTGAAAAGGCAACAACGTGGCCTCTCCTTTGAAATTTGAAGATAATCCAAATTTGATGATTCCAAATGTGGACAGCATATAGAAGAAACCTCCAAATGGATTTCACCTTTGAAAAGGCAATCTTAATTTGAATGACCAAGACAGCCCCCTTTTATGGATTGGTGAAAGAACATTAAAAGCAGAACGACACAAAGGGGTTCTCAGTCAACCCAAGACAGCTTTTTGGGTAATAATATTTCCAAAACCAAAAGAAATTTTTAAAAGCTCCTTCCATGTGTGCAAATGAAGAAATATGAGATGCATTCAGTTGAAGTTAAACGACACTGACTATACTACTTCAAATTAACATTAGACAACCCCCAACGACCCCTTCTTTCCCTTCAAATCAATCAAACAGTATAGAGATAGCCCGAGAGTCGTCCTTCTTGCCTCAACCAAAGTGACTCCAAACCAACCCACTCCCATAGCATGCGATATAAGGCCACATCTCTTGCTCCTCGCCACACATAGAAACCCCATAATACTTGTCAAGCAGAAAAGTGGACTCCCCTAATAAAATCTTATCATAATTCACCAGAAGAATACACAAGCAGAATGGAGATCAATGACCCAACAAATACCAATATTCCAAAAAGAAGTAGCTAGGATAGCATGTGCATAACCATCAGGAAAAATAGAAAAAGATTCGTTACCAAGCCATCAAAAATACCTGGAAACGACGGGATTTTGCACCCAGGAAACCAGAACAGCTAGGTGCACCACAGAGACAACGGACCTTGGCCCCACCATACCACTCGAAGTTATAATCATATGACAATTCAGATCCAGCAGGAATGTCTTGCTTGGCAAATATGCCAACTCTTATCTCCCCCAATACATTCCATTTCCTTGTCTCACAATTTGGCTGGCTGTTTGAAAACAAGAAAAATCAAACAAAGATAAAGGATTAACTTTGTCAGGGGCATAGAAGCTATCTGTTGTTATTCAAACAGCATGTAAAAAAATTGGAAGCTTAATGGCTAACACTATTCAATGTATATTTCTACCAATCCATAAAACAGAAAAACCTATGTGGCTAACCATGAATGATTTATGAACCTAGCAAGGCTCCCCTTTTTAGTTGCATCAATGGACTCTGTGGCATTGAGACATATAATAAATGCATCCTTCAGACCTGCATCATGTAATGAGAAATTGTAAGCAGCTTCTGAAGGGTCAAAAATATTGTGAATGTCATATTAATTAGCTGTTATACATCACCTTGAGTTTCATAAATGTGAGACCTTCGTTTTGCCTCTTTCCATGATATTACCTCTCCACAATATTCAATTATAAACTGCCCAGCCTGAATGAGGCCATAGAACAGCTATTACTTTCAAGACAAGCATTTAAAAAAAAAAAAAAATAGCCAATACAAATCTCATTATCAAATAATTGCAAACTATGTAAAAGTACGGTTGGAGACCCATAATTTAGTCACAGAAACCATAGATTCCATTAAATCCATTCAAGCTGACTATGAAATCAACAATTTGGCTTATATCAAGTCACAGAAGATGGTCTATGGCTTCATTAAAAAAGTGTGAGCTATGCAAAATGCTGATATACCCCATGTTAAAGCTCCGGATCAATGTTTTACCTTATTTACTATCAAAGAAGTACACACAACCGGAAAGGACATTTATTCTAGAAGCAATATGCAAATTCATACCTTAATGTTCTCATCAGCAAGAAGACCCCATCCACGGCCATCTGTCTTAAACAATCTCACTCCAGCATATTGACATTTTTGAAATCTCTGTCAAAAATGATCATACAAGACATCAATAACTGTTTACTCATATAAACGAGTTTAGAAATCACATTCTTCAGCAATGGTCAATGCCATTATTTTGCGGAACTGAGGAAGCAGAAATTTAGCTTCGGGAATGGAGCAACCAGAAACTTGACAGTTTCAAAACAAGAAACAACCTCTAAACATGCACATTCATGTGGACAGTGCATTGCACCCACATATGCAAAACCTACCAAACTCTAGAGTCTAGACCGTTGAAGAAATTGCAACTTCATGTCAACTATTGTCGGTTGATATATTTTAAACATGAATATCTAAGTCTAAAGGGAAAATAGATGTGCTATACCATCAAGCTGGGAAAAATTACGTGACAGAATGATCTCACCACTATGTCCATGAGTTGAAATATACATTCACAAAATTAAGCATCATCACAGAACAATCTCATCAAACATACAGACAAGAATAAAGGAATGATAAGGACGTTAGACTATTGTGGACCAACTGCACAAGTATGGTGCCTAAATTTACACAAGCAGAGGTACTTCATATAAATATGAGAATGCATCATGCCTTGGACATACCTGATTCCTACAATACAAATTGCAGGGGCAATATGTTGGAGTACACTCTGTGCTGGTTAGGACATTCAAGCATCTCTCTGCACAGGCACTATCAGGATCACTTGGATCGAGTTTGCACACACAAATAGCTATATCTTCTTCTTTCTGCTTCTTGTGCCTATTTAGTATTCAACCAAAGAAAGCTTAAGCTGATTGATGAAGGAAGACCACACAAATATAAAGAACATATAGGACCAGTTGTCAAGCGATGTAAGACAATATTTCAACATCCCCTCTCATGTGCAAGCTGGATTACGAGCAGCACATAGAAATTTGACCACGGCACGTGGAATTTGACCACCCAAGGGGGAGGGACGCACATTCGTGAAAAAGATAGCACTGGCTTTGATATCACGTTAGAAAGTCCAACCCAAAAGCTTAAGCTTATTGGTAGAAAGAGACTACATGAATATGAAAAGCATTTAAGACACATTGTCGAGCGATGTGGGACAATACTTCAACAAACTTATAGATTCCAAAACAAGGATTCGAATGATAAGTTGGTTTTTCAACTTTAGCATTCCTTCATGGGATTACAATTTGAGATTTCAAATTCCAACTAAGCTTCTTCTTCTTCTTCTTCTTCTTCTTCTTCTTCTTCTTCTTCTTCTTTTTTCTTTTTTTTTTTTTTTTTTGGGACCAAGTCTAACAACTTTACTTAGCTCCAATATATATGATCAAAAAAAAGTTAAGAAGAAACAACTATGCCTCAATGATCAATCACCCAAATGAAAATTTGGAAATGATTTTAAAATCAAGACAAACATCCTTATTCTTGATTATAAGTTAAAAGGATATGTATAAAGGGCCTCAAATTCAGCAGTTTTCAAGAGGTGAGCAACCACCACTCCAAATGGAATTTAATTACTGGACCACATGTCTAGAAAGTGTGGCATACTGTAGACTAATTCACAAGTTTGACAATTAAAAGCAGTCATTTCATTTTAAAAGCTTAATAGCAACATTGATGTGGTAGCTTGGTCACTAAGCATTTGCACAACCACCACAGCGAAGTAATTTATGCAGCAGAAAACAGATACACAAGTAACATGCTTGATCATCAGATAGACAGTGAATGTCATCAATTAGCAGATATTCTTAAAAATCGAAGGTTGCTCTTTAGTAAGTTCCAGAATGAAAATAGGGATAAAGACATTGGACGTCCCTGAACGATTACAAGATGTTCGATCAGGCCCCTCAACTTTTTTATTTTTTGTGCAATGGAATCCCTAAACTATTTACTTGTTTGTTCAAGTTGGTCCTTCCATTAAAAGATAACTCGAGATGGTTGACGTGTCATCTAAGATGTAGTTAAATGCTGATGCATCAGCAATGACCAACTCGAACAAAAAGTGTATAGTTTAGGATCTAACTACAAAAAGAAATAAAAAAATGAGGAACTTGATTGAAAATTTTGCAATAGGTTAGGCACCTCTGCCACCTTTAACCCATGAAGATATACTTTCGACGGAATTTGACAAAGAGACAGCAATATAACGTTTGAAAAACCGCAAAAGCGACATGTAGGTCTTCACCGTGAAATGACAAAATCACAGCAACTATAATGCCGATACTATAGCTACTCCACGTAGCAACTAATTCCTCCTGCAATGCTCCTCATTCTCGTAATTTCTCCACCAAAACCTTAACTTTTTCTAATAAACATTCCCAGTCTCAGAAATGTGAAGAAGTGTTCCTCTTCTTAAGCCTAAACTGGATGGAATTTAATTCTCTCGCAGGAAACAGCGAAAGTCATTCCACTTTCCGCACAAAATTCACGAATTCACGGACCGAATCAACGAACTGCCCTGGACCTTCACTCCTCCCCCTTTCACCGCCCAACTCTTCCACTCAATGCCGCAAACCGCTCACTAAATCGCTACCAAATCCGAAATCGCACACGATCAAGAGCCACCTCCTGATTGGTTTCGAACGAATCGCCTCATCACATCGCGCGCGCGCGCGCGCTCGACCTCGCTCCCGCCGGATCGTCCTTTTCCGGGCGCAAAGCACCGAAACAGAGCAGCGAGGAAAGAGAAAAAAAAAAAAAAAACTGCGGAGAGAAGAGGCTGAAATCTGACCTTCGGTAGACGAACTCGTTCTGATTGATGTGGACGTAATCAGCCGGTTCTTCGATGTGCTGATCCTTCAGGAAGATGGACATCTTCGCAAGCTTAGACGCGATTCAGCATCATCGCGTTCGCGTTCGCGTTCGCGGCGGGTGAATCGGGCGACTGTTTCGAATCAGGTCGAGACGACGATGAAGAGGGTCGAAAAAGGGCCAAGGCCCAAGCCCACCAAGAGGAGTTAATTGGGCCGGGCCGGTTCCTAACGAGCACGAACGAAAATCGGCTTTTTTTTTATCAGGTGTGATTATTCAAGGACACATTTTAAAACCCACATTTTACGTCTCCCCAACAAACACAAAGACCGGTTTGCCCTCATGCATACGCAAAATTTACCCAAATCCCTCGACCATCCTTCTTCCCATATCATTTCTCTCTCCTCACGCACAGCAGCGTAGCACGTCAATGATCGAGAGCACTTCACTCGATCAGGCCGATGCTCGACGCCACACTCAACCCCGACGTCCATGTCGATACCCTTGCCCTCGCCTATCACTTGTGTCTTTCTCTCTCTGTACGGTGAGGACTGTGAAAAGAACCGGTGGTCGATTTATAAGTTTGAGGACAAGCCTCATGCGTTAAGGTAATTTTTAGGATAAGGAAGATTCAAGATTATCAAATGATCGACGTAATTTAAACCCAACATTCACTCAAAGAAAATTAAAAATTGTTTTTGGGGTTTATCTCACATTGGGATAAGAGAGGTCCAAGCTAATAGTATGCGAGGGAGAGGGCCTTGCAATGACGATGCAACATCATGAATTTGGCCTAACCCCGCAACTTGCTGTTGTTTGCATGAGGTCGGCCTAGAGTTTGCAAGGGCGAAAGTTGGCCGCCATGCAGGTTCTATAATAAAGCTAGACCATGGCCACCAAAATTTTTCAAATCTAGGTGCTAATCAAAAAGAGAATAAAAGAGTATTTTGATGATTAAGCAGGGATTCCAACGAAATAATCTAACAAAAGACTGATGATGAACATATTTAAAAGGTAAAGGGATTATATCGAGACAAAAGGTACAGCAATGATTTTCACTTTTGGAAGAATTTAGGGACCATTAATGATAATGCATATTTTTTATTGCATAACCTTATGCGCAAGAGGGTTTGCATAGAGAGATCAATGTGCCTTATATAATTAATTCATGGCCCATGGTGTGATTGCACTGTTGCAAAATCTAGAGGTGCCACTTCAGGTGCCGACGTCGGCCCTCGTTGTTCTATTTTTTTTTTTTTTTGAGCAAGTTGTTCTAGTTGAATTGTGGGCACTCAAGGAGGGTTTAATTTCTTTTAGGACGTGACACGGATTCTATGCAGGCATCTCGTGCGAATTCGACTTCCGGAACTACCCCTAACGCGCGTGGGATCGGCTTCCGTACGTTAAGGGATCCGCCAAATGCAGATCTTACAATCAAACTCTCTTGATATTTTGAACATTCAACAGAGAGGATTTGTCTAATATTAGCGAAAGTACCAAAAAAGTTTTGAACTTATTTGCATCCTTTCAATTCTTTCAATCGTGTTCTAAATTTTTGATAACTTGTTAATATAATCCATCTAATCAATTTTAATCGAAAATCGCTAACATGTAAGCTAGTCATCATACGTAGTCTAACTGGCACAAATATGGATAATTCAAAAAATAAATAATTAATTAATTTTTTTAATTCACCTCTTTTTCTTTCCTTTCTTCTTTTTCTTTAATAAATTTATAAATTTTGTACATATCAACATTGATTGTAAGATGCCCGACATTCATATTAGCAATTTGCCGTTTAGACTATTTTAGCAAATTATTAAAAGTTCATTACTAAATTGACACAGTTAAAAAGTCCATAACTAAATTGATATAAGTATAATAAATATATGAATTTTTTTGATACATTTTTTCATCTAGTGCCATATGAATTGACTCACTTCATAATCGAGCATATAAGAAGTCGGCACGTCTCAATTCTTTCGTTTGTTTTTGGTCAAATGCACGTTATAGTTAGAATGGAGATGATCGATCCAATTCGGAAGCCGTCGATCGTGCCCCTTGTTCGAGCTCCTCGATAACAACGGACACCAAACGTGGAGAGCACTAGAGACCTCCAATCGCGGTTCACGAAAGAAGGCTCTGTCGTCACGCAAGTTCTCGATTAGGGACCAACCCTCCGTGCCTTGACAGGGTCGAGTCCCTAATTCCACGCCCATACATGGAAAGATCGGGCGACTTTGACGGGGTTCGGATCTGGTCATTTTCCGATTGACCGATGCCCGATCGAACCGAAAAGCTTTTGACGGGCAATTGTCCATTTCGATTTTCCGGAAGCGGCGACACACGTTCTCCACCCAACCTCGCATATGATTTGCTACTATCGTGTCTGATGAGCTAGACGCGAACCCACCCCTCGAGCGCGGCGGCACCGGACGTCCACCGACCGGAAACCCGATTCCCCTGCTCGGTCTAAAAGTCTTGCACATGCTCGATGCCGAAAATTCTCCGTGTCTGGTTTCGACGGGGCTCCAACGGACATGCGAGCTCCAATTAACCGTGTGTGGAGTCGAGAGGACCTGACTATAGAAGTTGTTTAGGTTTAGCGATTTGATTAGATAAATTAAATGCTCGATTGAGAAATATTTATATACCTAAGTTTAGATACCAAAATTTTTGTTTAAGAAATATAAAAGTTAAAAAAAAAATTACTTCTAATTTCTATTCCAAACTTATTTTTTAAGTAAAAATCCGTTCCACAAATAAAATAATAAAATCGTATTACTAAACAAATTTCTATTACAAAACTGTTCCTAAGAATAGAAAAGTAGAAAAATGGAAAAATATAATGTTTATCATGTGTCATTTAAAAGCTTTTCCACATAGGTGCAACCGTTCCTTGATGCCAGATAATCTCGACTCTCTTTTGATTAATATCACAATATGAGGCGATGTCGGGGTGGCGACAAAAAGGCACTCAAGACGGGGCAATAGTTACGACACAAATTAGATATTCCAATTCCTAATTGTGGTGGACACTAATAATCGTTTCCCTATTTTTAAATCTATAAAGTAAAAGTTCAGCGCAGCATCAATTGTGTATTGACGGTAAGAAGGTGGGTGCCTCACGTTAACTTCTTTTTTTTCTTTATTTTTCCACCACGTTAACTTCACCGCGTCATCCTGGCCTTGCTTTTTCTTTTTTATCTAAACTTTTTTCTATTCTTTATATATTTAATTGCGTATTTCATTTCCCCACGCGATCCTAACTGTTCCTTTATTCGCCCGATGTGCGCTCGCATCACTTTTTTTGACCTTTCGTCTACTAGTGGCAGGTAAACAACCGGTGGCCCATTACGCAAATTAGCATCCGTGCAAGTGAAGGGTGCTCCATTTTGTCTTATTTAAATACTGTTTCTTATTATCGGTCCACCGCTCACTCGATGTTATCCACGACAACATGAGTTTTATATCGAAGTAGTCGATTTCAAGGTGGGTCCATTTCTACCCAAAATAGCGAATCGAATTGGATAAGGTCAGTTCCCAGTTCGTGGAACTAGGATCAACCCTGTTCGTTTAAAAATTGACGGTATTATTTATTTTTGTTACTTCTGTTACAAAAAAAAAAATAGAGAGAAAGAAACGGACTAACAAGAAACCATAAACATAGAGCTCAATCAGTTATTGTCTTCAATTCTTTTAAAGCACTAGTTTCGTTTTTTTAATAAAAAAACGAAACATACTACTTAGTCAATACTCTATCTCCAATTATTGATATGTTTTCTACTATAAAAAATAAGAATATATATTCTAGGCCAACTCCACTCGTTTGTTATGGCTTCTCCTCAAAGATCAAGAATTGGACCGGTTGTTTTTGGCTCCAAAATTTGAAATTAGAAATTGGATTGATTTTCGCATAACCACATAGAATCTATCAGTCCAATTAAGTCCTCGAGTTGCACATCCCTAATATTTATGAGATTTTCGTCATTATAAATTGGCGACATTGATATATTGCCATTAGATAGAGGAAGGCCATATATACATGAGGAACATATGAACCTCTAACCCAAAAGCTTAAATTGGTAGATATATGGAGGCTTAATGTAAATGAATAACATACAGACTACAGTCAAGTGTTATAGGACATTTAAATGGGTCACTTTTCTCAAATAAATATTTGTTAGAAAATTTAGGGTGATTGGTCAGAATTTGTTTAATTTTTATACTACTGCCATTAAGTGTTCAACAACCAGAATGCCTCTTATTATTAATAAAATCAAGATTGCATCATAAAAATAGTAAGAAAATCGATAAAAAAAAAAAAGTCTATGCTTAGACAATGTGACATACGTCGAGCGGGAAAAATTAACTTTCGAAACACGTATGCTGCATTGACCACTACGATTTGACAAGAACAAAACTAATTTTCGGGGTCGGACCCGTCTTCGTTTTAGTGTTTATAACGTATGATCGCCGTTCTGTCTCTGTCTTCTGCAGAAGTCCTCGTGATATCGGCGCTTAAAATAAATAATTAATTAATTAAAAAGGGACAGGTCGACCGATGGCAATGAATTACTAAAATGAGATTACGTCATGCTCGATGCCTTACCGCGTGCCACACGTGGCTCCGGGGTGGGGGCGGGGGGGCCCGCACTCGCATTTTATTCAAAGCTCCCCGCCAAGTGGCCCATTACCTCACCCGTGGGCATGAGCCGCGCGAGGCCGCTCTGCTCCACGCCGTCGGATGACGCGGGGCCCACGCGAGGACCCCCGCGATCCGCCGGCGGAGGCGGAGCGGGCTCACGTAGGCCGGGGGACGAGCCGCCTCTGAACATCGTGCCTCGCGCGGGGGGCATTCCCGGGGGCGGGGGTTGGTGACGGGGACAGAAGGCTTGCGTCCGAGACGTGACCAACGATCTCAACTCAAGCAACTCTTTTGCTTGGTCTTCTCGATTGAATATTATTTCGGATTAGTTAACGTGGGTTAATTATTGGAGTGCTTGTCCGAAGGACTATAATTAATTATTTCGTGCCACCCCATAATTGTATATGAAGTTCGAGCTGATCCACTCCCCCCTTTTTATTTTTTTTTATCTTTTTTTATCTTTTTTCTGCGGTCGAAATGCATGAAGTGGAGGCACGATCATCTCCAGGCTCGCGAAACATCCCTTACGTCTCGTGGTCCAGTTAAGTCCAAAGATCGAGGCTATCTATGTGATTGGCTTCCAAGGTCAGAAGCACGCCCCTAATTTCGAATTGAAAATCTTTTAATGAGCCAACTAGTTATACTTTTTTTATATCACTAAGTATATAATAATCATATCCCAAGTTTTGTATTGCGCTTTTCTAAAATCTTTATCGAAGTGGACTATTTCAGAGTACTCGAAATTTACATATTGAGAATTCATTATCAATAGACCAAAATTTGCACTGAAGGCCACCTAAAAGATAAGAGTCGTACTTATTATCCTTTTCGTGTTACGAGGGAAAAACACTATTCTAACAAGAAAATCGCTTCTCTTGAATTTTCTAATTTCGAATTGTTAGCATGTGATTAATCCTTCATTACTATTCAAAGCAAAAAGACTCGGCAGTCTTATCACAAATTCTAAAATGGCGGGCAGAAAATTTAAAAACATTCCAAACAAGACTTAATCAAACTAATTGACCCCATAATCTAAGTCATGTATTTCAAAAATATTCCCCATTTTCTCAATATATACATTTGAAAATACAAGGAATCGAGTTATTAGGGTACGCCTCATGTTGCGTGAAGTCCGGGAGGGCAAAACTTCAACAGACAAAATTCCATCGCAAAAAAAATCTTTTTCAAGCAATCTTATTTTTTAATTTTGCCCAACTTTTCGAGAGGAATCTCTTGGACGAAATTGATGTCACCTTTTTGTATCCAGTGCTATTAGGACCAGCATCTTCTCCTTATGGCTGGGGTTTAACATTCAAAAGCTATGAATCAACCTCTCCTAACCAAGGAAACTAGGATTGGACATGAGATGAGACTAGGATCATTTCCTAGTTTATTTTAAAACCTTATAAAATTCCTATCTAACCAAACTCTAATACAATTAATAATGTAATTTGATACCCACTCACATCACATCTTTCTTTTTAAGGACATCCACCCAAAAATTCCAGCACAAAGCTCTCCTAGATCCCAATCTAAGCATTGTCTGGTTGGCGAATACTTCATAATTTGTCATTTTGCCACATATATATAGTATAATATATATCGTCAAATCTCAATCATCTTATAAAGTGTGTTTATTTCACAAAAAAATAAATGAGTTTTTAATGTTTTGGTATTGAAAAAAACGAAACGAAGTAAATTGCTAGAGATCTTTCTCCGCCGCCGGTGCACACCTGCTCCCGAAGATAAGATAACAGTGAACACCCCACTCGCGACGATAACATAGATTTGTTACAGAAAGGGAACGGCTTTCTCTTTTTTCTTTTAATAAAGAAAATCCGAGAACGAAACTTTTGGCTGTAAAGCATCGAGGAGACAACATCGAAAGTGATGACATGCTTCTACATGCTTCGGTTTGATGCTCGTATGGATAATGGAGTTAAAGGAGCCACATCGTAATCACAATCATCATCACCTCAAATTTTCGACACTGTCCTCTTTTAATTAGTTTGTAATTTCCTATAAATCGTACCCTTCTTTTTTTCCTGTCTTTTACAATACAATCTGCTATGCGAACAGGGGGCGAGATTACAAAGAAGAAAAGAAGGGGAAAAGAAAAAGGAAAAGGAGGTGATGAAACAAAGGGCCTAAAAAACAATCGCCTGACAATTATTTTATGACAAGAAAATTTTTACCTTTTGTTAATCAAAGAATCCAGTACATGAGTAGGGAGTGTAGGACCGTCATGAGCTAGTTGATGAGGGATGTTGGCCCGAACCAGGCCATGGCGGCGGCCGCGGCGGCCGCGGGTGCACAGATGTCCCGGCGCCGCTGCTCCCCTGATCTTGATTGCCCGGCGGCAACGGTGGCTGCCTTGGGTAGCTGGGTTGCTGATGCCGCCCGGAGTAAAGCAGAGGAAAAGGAGTTGAAGGTGATGGACCGGAGGGTGCGAAAAACGGCGGCGGCGGCGGTATCGAAGAAGAAGATGATAGTGAGGACGAGGATAAGGAGGACGATGGAGTGGAGAATGAGACCGAGAATGACGACGGGGATGGGAATTCGGACCGTTGAAGCTGGGAAGTGTACATCATCTGCTCCAACAAGTTTGAAGGTTGCCCCTGAAGAAGTCTTGAATATTCCCAATAATCTCTGAACACATCGGTGCCCTGAACGGGTGGATAGGACCCCTGCGGCGGTGGCGGAGGCTGCCGTGGAGGGGGCAATGGGGCCGCCGCTGCTCTCGGAATGGCGGCTGGCAAGCCCGTGACGCCTTGCGGCATTGGCTGCACCAGCCGGGCGAGCTCAGGGAAGTTGAGCTTGGCCCGGTTGCCACGGAAGCGGAGGGCGGCCTCGTCATAGGCCCGGGCAGCGGCCTCAGCCGTGTCGAACGTCCCAAGCCACACCCGGGCGGCTTTGTGCGGGTCCCGTATCTCCGCTGCCCATTTGCCCCACGGCCTCTGCCTCACTCCCCGGTACTTTCTCCTCCTCTCCCCGCTCTCGCCCTGCGCCGCCGCTGGCTCGACAGGTGCCAGTGGCACTGCCGCTGTGACAGTGGCGGCTGTGGCGGCGGGCGGCGGTGGCACAACGGGCTTGGCTTCTTCCGCTGCAAGAACAGCATAAAGAATCATTCATCATTACGGACGTGGAATGTAAAACATGTATAGATGCACACATGGAAAACGGAAAATCAAGAATGGCATTGTGTTAAAACTTAGAAGGTTAATTTCTCGTGGCAAAATATCTTTTGACGAGCAAAAAATAAAGAAAATAACACATTAAATAGAATTTGGAAGGGAAAAGAAATTGGTGTCTGACGTTTCTGGCTTGAGAGGGGCAATGTCTGACTGTTCTATTAAAAGCAAGAAATATCCCAATTTTCTGACGAGAAAATAGCACAAGAAAAGGAAAAAAAGGAAAAAAATAAAATCTTTTCATATGAAGTATGCGTATTTATAAAAAAATCATTTGTTCGAAAATATAAAATAGAATATCTAGGCAAAGACTAGATTTTTTTTTTTTTTTTGGGAGGGGGGTTGTTGAGGAAAAACTGACCACCGATAGGAGAAGACGGCTCGGCTTGCTCCGACGAGCCACCGCCGAAATCGCCGTAAACCCTATAACTCCTCGGGATAGACTCCAGCAGCTGGTGACCCGACGAGGACGAGCTCTCCTCCTCGCGTCTCCTCTTCTGCCCAACCCAGCTACCCGAACCCGAACCCGAACCCGAGTCCCCGAAGCTCGACGGACCGGGTGATGGTGAAGCGAAAGGCGAATAGGTCGGGAAAGGTGACGAGGACGAAGCCGAAGACGACGGGACCGAAGCGGGAGCCAAAGCTTCCCCGAGCCCCCCGCTCCCGCGCTGCCCCGCCGACACGACTTGCCTCAGCGCTGACACCATCGCCATCATCTCCGTGTCGTGCGGCTCCAGCGCGAGCCGCTGCGGCACAGAGGCGCCCACTTGCCAACGCGTGGTCGCCGCGGCGGCGGCGGCGGCTTGGTCGAACACTAGCTGCTGCTGCTGCTGCGGTTGCGCTGCTTGCTGGGTCGGCGGCATCAAGGGAGTCTCGCGGGCATAATCGGCCGATTCGCCACGGTCGTCATCGCCGCCGCTCGAAACATGTGTGCTCGCGTGGTCCCCGGACTTCCCCTGGCTCGCCACCTTCAGAAGTATGCACATGAAAATGAAAGAAAAGAAAAGAAAAGAAAGAAAACCAATCGGACAGAGATGAAGAAGGAAAAAACAAGGAGGGAGTAAAAAGCGGGTGGAAAACGAGGGCCGCGTATGTGAATACCACCGGAAGTCGAGGGGGAAGGGTTTGTCTTCGGCTATATACGAGGAACGCTGTTTGGGATTCTTTGATGATGACAAGCTTTTATCACCGATGAAGAACTCAAACTTTGACCGCCGCCATTGATATAGTCGGAGTACTTGTACTACCACCACCACCTTCGGGCTAAACCCCTCTTTTCCTTTCGTTCTTCCTTTTCTATTTTTCTTTTGGGGTGGCAAAGAGGAAATCAAGAACGGCTTGCTACTTTTGTTTTTACTGGGGCTCTCAAGTAAGAAAGGGTGGAAAATATAATATATTTTCGAGGGGGGCTGTGAGTGCGTGCGCGCGAGAGCGGCGCGATATGAAACACATGCCGATATGCTGGTTTCTCCTCTACCGTTCACACCGGCGTTGAAGAAGAACCGACCGGCAATCCGAAGAGCAGCTGGCAGAGACGGAACAGAGAGAAACAGGGAGAGACAGGGAGCAATGACGGTGTTCTTTCTCTGCCCTGTTCGAGGAAAGAACAGGGGAGACGCAAGAAGCTTAGAGAGAGAGGGAGAGAGGAGTTCGTGTCGGATTTGATGTCTGTTGACCGACATGAAAATGGAGGGATCAAGATCATTTTTGGTTAGTGCACACGGGTGATTCATCATTGATTTTTGGGGCTGGAGAAATATCATTTTTTTTCTCTTTTCTATTTTTGGTATCGGCCCATACGTAATCTTTAGCAATATTAATACCCCAAAGTGGGGGCTATCTTAGCTAGCGAGTTAGCTAAGCCCGACCCTAATTATTCCCCTTTTCAATGCCCTTATGGATATCATGGATATCTAATCTGCTGGTGATTAGTGGGAATGCCAATATTGGAACTCCAAGTGAGATTTTCCTCAGGGGTTGGCCTTCTTTATCGGGTTTGACTATTTAGAGATTGCGGTGAGGACGGTTAATAAAAAGGCAGGAACAGGGAGATGCAATAATAAGTCCGAAGGTATGAAACGAGAAACTCCGCTTGTTCTTGATTTTGACCTTTTCCTCCTTTGGAGATTTTGGATAAACTTTGACTCTGAATTGTCTAATGTGGGGGAGTTAGCAACTCGCTTACTCAAGAGCAACCGCCACCGGATCAACGTTCCAGCAAGACACTTTGTACACACGGCGTAATTGGTCAAAAATTTTCTAGTTTTTCAATATTATTATAGACTTGTCAAAATAGATCATTGACTAATTTCTTAGCCCATATTTGATGGACATGATTGTAATCTAAAATAATTATATTCAATAATTGAGATATAAACGGAGTTAGATTTAACTCTATAGGTCATAGATAAAATTAATATGGATGCTAAATGGGTTCACAACTTACCTAAACTCATTCCATTTCTACAACTCTCTCTTCAATGTCTTTCAATCTCGCTTTTCTTCACTTTGTACTTTCACTTTAGCTTGGATATTAATTTTCCTAAAATTGATTTAATATAAAAACTTTAATAATATGGATTTAGTCAATTCAAATATGTGTTGGGCATGGATTGAATCAACATGTGTCACTAAATTTCTATTGTATACTCATGGGTCAAAACAAGTTAAATAATTCATTTTGAGTCGGACTATTTTCGACCTAACCCAAACTCTTCCGATCAATTTGTTTGACAGGACTAATTAGGCAAATACAGTTATTTCTGGCGGCTAAAATCATACTCTTCGACATTGTACTTTTCTGCAGTCGTATTTGGACACAGTTCTTGTCAAAGGAGACCAACACATCGTCGCGGACGCATGCCTGCGCACGTGCGGACGGTGCTTGCCAGTCAAATTACAATCTATTATAATCCACGCATACCTACTTTTGTTCTTTCCTTTCCTCCTCTTTTCATCTCGCCGACCTGGCACGCTCGGGACCGATGCACGAGTTCGGTCGAGCTGCTTCGAGAGGCCAAGCCTTATTAGTCTGGGAAGCCATTTTGGACGTTTGCGGAAAGCTTTTGGGAGCGGAGAGGTAAAGGGGGAAGGGGGACAAGTGGAACGCTTCCTTCAGTCGATTCGGTGCAAATTGTCCTTTCGTCTTGATCACGAAACAGTCCCCAAAGGAAGCCGACAAAAAACGTATAAAAAAGTTCCGAAGAGAAAAGGGTCGAGTTAGGTCAGCGTTGATTCTGGTCAACGGCCTTTCGGATCACGATGAAACCTTCCCCCCGCCCCCTCCTTTTCTTCCTTGGCTTTCTTACCTACGTGCTTGTTAATCCAAATGAAGACGAGGATCGGAAGAGGGAGCCGGAGCCCCAATTTGTCGATCTAGATGAACATGAGGATCAAAAGAGGGAATTCGAGCTCGGGATTGGGAATTTAATTATATACAACTCAATATTCGGAATCGATATAAATAATAAAAGAAATAATGACGATAACAATGTTAAATCATATCAAAATCTCTTGAAGATCGTCATGCACGCACGTAATCATATTCGGATCATCAAATTTGGTGGGGTTCACTTTGAGTGCATGCACCCGACTGCCTTAATGATTATTCCCTAATTGGGGACAGTAATAATATAGCAAGAGGTGACCAATGGAGCTCGAGATTAGAAGAGTGTGTTTTTGGTTTTCCTCTCTTGCTATGGATTAGGACAATTATATGGGTGTTTGGATATGTATGAAAGTACAACTATCGTCCCCACCACCACCAATAAATTACAATTAGGTAGGTTTACCAGCTATTTTGCCCTAGCAGAATTGACCCGTGAATTCCTACTCACCATGATAAATGTGATTTTATTCTTGATTTTAATTAATTTCTCTAGGAATTCGTTAGACGTCCTCCTTCCGTCAGATCAAATCTATATTGGATATGGCAGGACTGCGATTGATTGATAGAGAGATCAGCATAGCCAAAAATGGAAAATAAAATAAAATGGAGACGTTAGTAGATTGGATTAGTAGATTGATAATTGCCATGAGGTCTTATGCTTTTAATTTTTATTTGCATTTACACCAGCAAAAGAGAGAGCGCGTTCTTAAAAGTTGAAAATGCAATGCACTGAAAGAAAATTTAAATGTGCTTATTGATAGGAATGAATTAAATTTATGCAAAATGAGTGGAAGTTAGGATTCATGAGAGATCTGTTGGGATGATTTCTCAAATACGTTGCAAAAGTTATACTGACAGCACGTTTAAGGGAACGTTTGTTTCGCCTTAGATGAAGAGAAATATATATTTTTAAATGATTGATTATATTACTTGAAGTAATTATTAAGTAAAAATATTTTCATTATCTAAGACAATTTATAACTAAAATTTTATTGATCGAAGATGGAAATATTTTCGCCCACATATTTTTATAAGTAATCATTTTAAGAAAATATTTTCCAAACATAAATGGGTTTTTCATGATGCAAAAGGACTCAACTCTTAAAATTTTCATTTCTTTCATTTAACTCCTAAAACTCACATAGAAATACAGTTACGAAATTTCACAAGCCCCATCCATCTTCGGCAGATGAGATTTCATGCTTGGCACTTGGTTATCAGGTGTTCCATCCCACGTGGCCGTTAAGATGGTGATGGAAATTTACTTCGAAGACGCGTAGCTCTGAAGTGGCACCAAGCGTGCGCTTCCGCTCTCTCTCTCTCTCTCTCTAACCGAAAGGATCAAAATCGAGGATTCAAGTGTATGTCATTCTATTTTTAATCATATAATACATGGTATAATAGCACAGCAAGATTATATCATTTATCTACGATTTGAATCGACAGATGACATAAGACAGAACTGCCATGGGAGTGCTGTCATACCATGCACGCTCTATCGCCCTAAATTATTGCACTTAGCGCCCCGTAGAATCCAAAACAAGTTGCAATTACTCCCTCCCAGCCCAAATTGGAAACGGGGCTGGCAAGCGATTTGATGTTTCCTGCCCACCTCTTTCCACATTCGGTCTTCTACCTTTTTGCTAATCTTCTTGCTTTTCGGTGGACAGGATTCTCCACAAAAGGAACAACAGTTGCCGCACGGGAAGATTAATTATTTCCACCGTACAGGCGCCCGATCACGATTCTCCTAAGCACGTTCAAGAAAATTGGCACGGCATGTGACCATGAATTTGCTCGCAATTTTCTCAATTACGTCCTTTTCTCAAACTCCTCCTCCTTTTCTTTTCTTGGCTTTTCTTGAATACCCTTTTCGCCCACCGACTAATCGGAAGAGAAAAGGAAATATAAATTAATCAAATTAGTGAAAGTGGAGATTAAAGGTTTTTTTTATTTATTTGTACTGATCAAGTCAAATTGAGTATTATTGGGAACACATCCGATTCTCCCCCCTCCCCCTAGAATGGTTTTTTTTTTTTTAATTATTCTCCTTGATTTTAATATTTTAAAGGTGTAAATAGTATTTAGGGCTTCTCGAAGGTGTACGAGTTAGGTCGAAAAAATGGGAGAGGGCGAAGGCCCACTTGGGGGAGTGCCCCCGAACAAAAAGGCTTTTGTCGAGAACTTGTGAGTGCGAAGAAAAATGCCTTTTGTAAACAATTATAATAATTAAATAAAAAGGCAATGTGCTTCTAATTTATTATAAATGTGCACTTCGAAAAGGACAACATTCCTTGCTCAAAAAAAGAGAAAAAGAAAAGGACAACATTCCCTTTTTTGCGTTTCTCGTTTGTGTAATGCAAAGACCAGCTGGAACTTGCTGTCGGGACAAGAAAGAGATCGGTTCAGCTCATGTTATGTCCAGGGTAAGTTCTAAAATTAGGGTTAAGTAAAGGAGAGAGAGTATAATTTTGTGTGAATTTTGCCCAATTTTGACACAATACAAAGATAAAAATGTAGGTTTCTTCCTATTTACATGTTCGGATTAAAATAGCGTCTATTATTTTGAAACTTAATGTTATACAATAGAGTTTCAACACTTACATTTTGCACCATTGACCTTAGAAAAATCTGCACGCCTCTCCTTTATATGATTTCTATAATTATTTTACCATTGCATTTACATGTTAATAATTCACCGTTCACATCATCTTCGTTATTTTAAAGAATCTAATAATGTTACCCTTGTATAATTCCCCTTTCAGGAAGAGGGGAAGTACCGAAAGAAGTAACGCTTTAAAATCTTCCAGTGAGTGATTAAGTGGTCGAGCACCGATTAGCAGCTTCCTTCTTTGACGTTTTCCGCTCAAAGTGACCTCTTTGTCCTAATTCATGACCATGCGAATATATAGTTATGTGCATACCGTGATGTTATAGAGGCCGATAATTATGATAATCCGAGTCACAAAACGACGCTACACGGTCTTGTCAGTGCCGACATATGTCGATCACCCATCTAGCAATATCCACCGTTCTGCAAAATCAGGGCTGGCACACTTGCCGGGCGTTGCTCCATGTGAAAATAGGAAGAAAGATGCCGAATATAAAGTCCGATTTACACGTCGAGTGGGCCCTCCGAAGCTGTCGAAGCTAGTTCGTTCCAGTTGATCAAAAAGCAACGCTAACCAAGTAGCGAAGCTTTTTGGCAAGCCTCGTCACTTCGAGGAAAATCTATCTCCCCCCACTTTGCGGTGAGGACTTAGAAAATTTCCCCACTTGCGGCCAGGAGCTGCTTTTTCAAAGAGCCAAACAAGTTGGAGTTCTCACTGCTTTCCTAGATCGATGAGCATCTAAGTGCCGTCAAACTTACAGCAACTTGATGGCGCGGGAAGATTGGAAAAGTAGGTGCGTGAACTCAGCTAAGTTCTCTGCATTTGCTATAGCAATAGCAAGCATTGCATGATTACAAAAGGAGTGGGCCAATTGCCATATAGGAACATTATCATTTGCCTCCTCCTAAAAGGGTTTTGCTCTCACTAGGCGTAGCCCGTGCGGCGTCCTGATTTCTCGGCAATACGATGAAGCTCGTGAGTCCAATAAATTCTTTCAATATCCATGAATAGGGTCTTTTCATTTGATTGGTCTAGAACTATTTCGGGGATGATTATGCTCTCCTCGGACTTCTTTATTATTGTTAGAGATATGCTTCCCATTTGTTGCATGCACTCGTCTCAATTTTTCTACCAACTTAAATCTCACCTACATAGATTTGCGACAACACTCTTTCTTTCTTTCTTTCTTATTCCAATCCTCCATACGCTTTTTATCATGCTTTTGCTTTATAGTTATATCGTGTCACGAGAATAGATACGCTCATACCATCGAACTTTTCATGATAAACGGTCATCACTAACTCCGTACTAAAAAGGGTTATCATTTGCCTCTTCCAAAAAGGGTTTCGCTCTCACTAAGCCTAACCCGTGCAGCGTCCTGATTTCTTAATAGTTCGATGAAGCTCATGGATCACGTAAGTTCTTTCAATATCCATGACTAGGTTCTTTTCATCTGATTGGCCTAGACCTAATTCGGGGATGATTACGTTCTCCTGAGCTTCTTTATTATTGTTAGGGATATGCTTCTCATCTGTCGCATGCGCTCTTTTCAATTCTTTTACTACCTTAAGTTTTATTGACATAGATTTGCGATAACACTCTTTCTTTCTTTCTTTCTTTTTTTTTCAGTCCTCCGTACGCTTTTTATCGTGCTTCCGCTTTCTAGTTATTCTGTCGACATGAGAATAGATACGTCCGTACCACTGAATTTTTCATAATAAGCGATCATCACTAACTCCGTACAACATACCTGAAATTTAATTGATTACAGTATCCTAAAAGTCTTAAAGGCAACATCTCGAGCAAACTAAGAAGGAGCTTCGAGAGGGACATGTTGATGCTCACCACACGTCTAATTTACCAAATGATGGTTATGGAAAATCGATGCCATCACACGCTTCATCTCCTTTCCTTAGGCATGCTCAATGATGAGCTCCATGCATCTTTCTCTTGTCGCCACCTGCTTAAAGCATGAATACTTCAAATCTATCAGTTGATTATTCCCAGCAAATTCAAAAGAAAAAGAAGAAGAAAGAAGAAAGTAAACGTGTTAATGTCGCCTGGATTGAAATGGAGGAAAGCCACTTCATCTCTAATTTTCGTCGTGATGCATGACTTCCCTCCCCTTCAACCATCGATCCAAGAAAAAGACGAAAAAGGTAGATTTCTCCGAAGCAAAACCTTATCTTTTTTTATCGCTCGCATTTTGTTGTCATCATCAAATATTGTCGTACTCTTGACGTTACTTTCATATCGCATTTCAATCTGAGATGACAATCGACGGAAGTTGGTTCAATTGCCATTGGGTCCCTCGACTTATCACGTTTCCCCCTATTAAATTCGATTTTGTTTTTGTCAATTAAGCCCCCTAACCGTCTTAAGTTTTCCCTTAATTTGTTCGCTGTGATGCCTTGAGTTTCCAAGCGCCATCACTAACGTGGCCGCAGGAAAAGACTTCAGGGGTCTAATTCTAAGTTGAACTGGACAATACAAATTGTCTTTGAGAGGATTTTATCCCAATTAATTTCCGTTAGATACGAGGTATTATTACCTGAGCTTATTATAAATATGAATACCGGAATGAATTTGGACCATAAAATATGGTGGGTCCTGTCTAAATCATTCTTTTGTCCCGCTTGTCTAGATTCAATTTATCTAAGAAATGAGGTAACAAACTATGAGAAACAAAGGGAAAGAATTACTAATTCAACACCTTTTGCCTATTGAGATAGGTATATAGTTGCTTGGTAGATAGATCCTTGGGGTTTGAGCAGTATTGAGATTGATTTGATGAACTTGATATATCAAAAACGATATAGGGTATTAAATTTTTTTTTGATGAAGTCGATATATAAAAAATGATGTGGTAGAAAATAAATTAATATTTAAATAAGCGAGTAATATTCAACTCTCAATAATAGTTTGTTGCGTTATTATAATGTCACTTTTGTAATAAAGAAATGACAAGATAGCACTTGTCTTGAAGATTTGTCAATAAAAAACTTATGCACTAAGGAAATGACGGATAGTTAAGGCCGAATGTGTGTACACATGTCACATGATTTAAATGTTTGGTAATGAAGGGTTGCATGGACAAGGTAGGAATATCGGACCAGGGACCGGTTGTAAAGAATGCTTCAAAAAGCTGCTCGACTGATCAATTGATTTTGAGGGTGAACATCAAATAATAGGCCGGAGAAGTGCATGATGACTAGGGCTTTGTTGCATATGCAACTTGACCAAATTTCACCCAACTTGTTCCTGAACTACTACTGTGTCTTCCTCTCTAGCACCGTGGGCAAGTGGTCAAACATCAAATTCTTGTACCCAGTTCTTATCCACAGAGGCGATGCAACTTGTGGGGAATTCGACAGCGATAAGGGAAGGAAACCCAGGAAAGGTTCTTGCTTTCTATTTTTATGTCTTTCTTTGGTTGCTGAGTCTGAAAACACAAAGCCAGGACAAATGCCACCAACTGCAAGTTGAAACCTGATCACAAGCTCTCAATTGACCACTTCACTTCGCCATCATTGACTCAGCCCAGATGCTGCCATCGCCGTGCGCCGCGGTGATTGACCAAAGTTATCGCGGACTCTGTTGCAACCTAATTAGCTACCTTGAACCCCGAGTCCAGAGATCGCTCCTGAAGGCGAACAGAGAAAGAAGAGCGAAAAAGCCGCAAATAATCAAATGCTATAGATGTGTACTCGATGGACTTCATTGAAACATACGCACAGCTGCAATAGTATTTCATTGACAGATGGGAAATACATTGACCTTTACCAGGGGACGTGTCCCAGAATACCGATGATCACGGATCGGATTCACGATCAGAACAGTGACGGTGAAGAGGATGAAGAAGCTAACTTTCAAATCAAGAAGCAAGTTCAGGTCAAAGCTACTTTAATTACCTAATCTTCCAGTGACAACGGTGTTAGGATGTGAATGAAGAATAATAAGATGTCTCCCATCTCTTCCATACTATAGTGTTTGAGTAGAATATTAGATGGTAGGTGAGAATTAAGATTGGCAGAGGCGAAAATTTTTAGCTTACATAAGCTTTCGAGGAAAGAAAGGAGCTGCATTTTTCACGAGAACCGTTCAAACAAAACAGCAGGGCCAGGAAAATCACAATGCTCCAGCTCCCTACTGCCTCGGATACCTTAGATTCTACACGAGGAAGAATACAACAACGGAAAATTTGAGCGCGGCGTTCTGGAAGACACGCGTTGGACAGACTATTCTCTAGTTAATAGAGTGCACGACCACACTGAGAAGAAATTCCAGTTGCGAACGGGAAACTTCTACTGAGCATGTGTTTTCCATGCAGGCGCACGCCTATTTCTCCACGGCCACACCACGAGGCGCACGCCTAGGGAAGAAAGTCTCTTATCTGCATGGACTTCTATGATCAAGACAATGAAGCTAAAGATCAGTGAAATGAACGTTCCTGATTAGATAGGAATGGCCTTTAGCTTCTGAATTTAAAAGGGTTTGTTGCTATGACAATGCGATGGTCATCAATTTTGATCAAATCAAGCACGGTTATTTAGTCATAAAACTCCAAAGATTAATGCTGGAATGATGAAACCGAATCTTTTTCCAAACTAGGGAAAATTCAAATGAAATCAAGGCGAGGGATTATCCGTGTGACGACAGGTGACAGCATGAGAAGTTGAAATGTAAGACAAGGAAAATAAAGGTAGAAAAAGTACAGACAAGCTAACTTCAATTGAGCGAGAATCCGATGATCCTTGTTTCAAACCCCACTGGGTGTAATCTTCCTAGAGGCTGTTCATGCAGTCGTCGAGATCATCGACTTCTCTCCTCTCGCACGTCCCATGTTAAGCACGAGGTGCATCTATTGTAGTTTCTCTTGTCCCTTCCTATTTCGACCATCGAGTGATTTCAGTACCAAGCAATTGCTTGACGAAATGGGCATCCATCAAACCTACGAATCAAAGGACGAAAGGACTCCATTCATCAAATCTTCTTCAGCATCATGCCCTTGTCGCCATCATTAAGAAGTTGAAAGAGTGTCTTTAGTCCTTCAAGTAGTACGAAAGGGCTCCAAACGCACCATTTCCAAACTCATTTCTCTGTATCAATTCGATTCAATAAGGGGAGAACGAGATGTGTCATTTGAATGTCCATAATGCCTTCCGCATAATTTTGACTTGTACCCTTTTCTGAATGCTCTTTTCTTTATTGATTCTCAATGGCCTCATCAATTATCAACTCTCTTCTATATATTATATTATCTATCAATTACTCTTCATCTGATAACGATTCTTGACAAGCGAGATAGATGCTTCATCCTTTCTTTGCATGGTTATCACCACGACCTTTCAATCTTTGTAAACATCACGACTTTTGTAATTTCTCCTAGCGCTCAGTTATCATCTTTCATATTTTGCTCTACTTTAGAAAGTAGTGCAAAAGAAGAATTGTCATAGAAAACAAGACAGTCTAGAATTGATTTCTTCTCGATTGCCTTCCACGGACGTCTTTCATGTCGTCACGATTAAAAATTGCATGAGCAGGATTGCCGGCGTTCCTCAAATCAGCAGATACATCGGCAACATCGAAGATTATTTAACAAGACCTTTTAAAAATTGTCGAAGAAACTTAAGAAAGCATGCAACGATCGACGGTAAAGGGCAGTTACGTAAATTACCCCGATCGGATGCCTCGCCCGCTCCGAAGCAGGATCGTCGCCGGCCGGGACGCGGAACACGATATCCTTACAGCCAAACAGGGCGTCGCTTACGCTGTTCTCTTTCCAGAGGGGGAGCCAAAAAAGAAAAAAATAAAAATAAAAAATGAAAAGACGGCAGAACAGAGAAGCCCCGGGGAATTCGAAGACGGAAAAGAATCGGAATTGACCTTCTACTCGTCGCCGATCTCTCTTTCTCTTTCTCTCTCTCTCTCTCTCTCTCTCTCGCGCGCGCGCGCTGTCTCTCCGCGTCCGTGCGGCGGTGGGAGGTAAAGCAGACATGGCGGACGACAAGCAATCGACGTCGATTCCGTTGACCGAGCACTCGAGCCACAGCAAGGGTGGCGGCGGTGGCGGCGGCGGCGGCGGGAGCAGTTCCTCGCTGCAGGACCCCGAGGACGTCGATAAGTCTCCCCCGAGCTCCCCGAATTCCTCCACTCGCAAGGTGATTCGCCTCGATTCTCCTCCTGAGGGGGCGCCCCTCTTCTTCCTTCGATCGCTGAATCGATTAGGTTCGCGTGGAGTCGGTATGTGTTGCTCGGGAGAAGTTCCCCTATTGGCTCTAACTATAGATTTGAGGTCGGAGGCGGTGATTTAGCAGTTTTGGTGCGCGTAGGTAAGTCGATGTTCCGGTAGAAGTCGGTTTGAGAACTCGTTTTGCAGTTTATTGCGGTTGGGGTGTGGGTTGGAGCTTAAAATCGAACTCTTTCTGAAGCTTGAAGTGGTCAGTAAGTAGGTTCGGTTCGCATTTCGTGAACTGGCGGAGGAAAGATGTTACTCAGTGAGTCGCGTTTTGTGTCTCGACTATGGGAGATGGGACTTTCTGTTGACTTGAAGAAAGTTTAATACGCTATGTGCACCATGAAGTAGATGAATGCTGTTGATAAGTTCCTCCTTGGGTAAGGGCTGAAGGAGGGTTGTTGCTGTTCCTTGGCAATGCGGGGATCCTGATTCCGATTAATGCAATTGGAGAAGTTTTCCTTTGTAAGGTAAAGGCTTTGAGAGGATAGATGGCCTCTTTCAAATGTGAGATGCCTGATGGTCAACTGGCATGCCAGATAGACTGCCGATAAACCTCAAACTATTGATGCGATGAAAAAATATCTTTCCACGAAGCAGTTTAATGAAGTTGTTAGATGGAACATGTTGAACAATAAGTTTTGTATAAACTTAGTTAATGAAGTTATATTTTCTGTAAAACGTGGTCTTTTATTTCTGAAGACTAAATTGTGGGTTATGTGTCATTTTGGCTTTATTCATGCTGAATAGTCCAATTTGACTGAGTACATTGTATTTGATTCAGTACCTGCAGATAAAACTTGGATGACTTTTTCAATTTATGTTTGTCACATGTCTTGTGCTGCAGGCTTGCTATGCTGTCCTTCAGAGTTGGGTCTCAAAGAAGTTCATGACTGGATGGTAATATGGTGACAAGGATGTTGTGGTATTGGACAGTAATTTCTGCCATGTAAATTCTTCCTTGAGATAACCTTTTGGTTTTTTGGAATTGCAGCGTTGTTCTCTTTCCGGTTGCTGTCACATTTTTTATCACTTGGTGGTTTATTCAGTTTTTTGATGGGTTTTTCAGTCCAATTTATGAAAGACTTGGCATTGACATATTTGGTGAGATTCCATACTTCTTGTATTAGCTCTTGCTGTTGAAAATTGAGTGACTTGATTAGTTCTTATACTCAGCATGTCATATTATATGTTGACATGATGTTCGTAATATGATGCGCATGAACAATTAATGGTTGTAATGGTTGGAATGCTGGAGTGAGTAATTAGAATACTGAACATGTAATGATTCCTTTTCTTGTATACCTTTCACAAATAACTAAATTTTGGAAGTATGGAGTATTTGGACAAGCCAGACTGGAAAATCTGGAAGTTAATTGATATTGTCCATAAATGAAACTTCTTAAGTTTGTAGAGGCTTTTCCCTTGAGTATCGTACTTCATGGATTCAGTGAAGATGCTGTATTCCAACTCTCCAAATTTCTGGTCTGCCTATAGTTTCAATCCTGTATGAGTTACATGTCTGAATTGCGATCGGTACTTTCCAGCCCTTATTAAGTTTTAGAGTGCACAATCCAGAATAAGCTAGCACCATAAGATTTTCCTTGCTGCATTTAAGTTGCTGGGCATATGCTGAGGTATATGTCACCAATTCTTGGTGGATTGGTGCACCCGCATTGAGAACAGTAGGGGGTTATACCCAGTGTCATTGTCAAGTTATGGACTGGATGCACGGACTACAGACAACTCTTCAATGACATCATTTAGGAGGGTCTTTGTACTTCGTGCAATGTTCCGTGACTTTGGATATTGGTCAAGGGTATTTAAGTACTTTAAGTGGGCACTTGGGTACTTCCGGAAGATATGCTCACTGGATGAAAATTTCATTTGAAGATATTCTGGGAGGCAAACACAACTTTTAAATTGTTGTCCCTTTTTATTATAGTTTTATACTTGTACATTACCCTGTATGATGCTATGAAGTTTTGAATTCATGCCGCTGTTGTTGTAATATCTAGATTGAGACGTATGATCATATGCATAGACTTTTAAATGCTTGACATTTTACTTTAGCTCATACCTTCTGTATTTTCTTCTTCTATTTTTACCATTATATCTAGTGATTCTGTTTCCAACTCAATCACCATTTGAATTGATGTGTAATTAGCATTTAAGCTGGGCCTTATCTTTTGCAGGCCTTGGGTTTGTGACATCACTTATCTTTATATTCTTTGTTGGTATATTTGCCTCGTCATGGATGGGAGCCACTGTATTCTGGCTTGGAGAGTGGTTCATTAAGAGAATGCCTTTCATGAAGCACATATATTCAGCTTCTAAGCAAATTAGTGCTGCTATATCTCCAGGTAAAACCAGTTTCCTTAATTTATAAATGAGTCTGGCTGTGAGAGTGAGAGAGTGTGTGTGTGTGTGTGTGTGTGTGTGTGAGAGAGAGAGAGAGAGAGAGAGAGAGAGAGAGAGAGAGAGAGAGATGCTTTTTAATTGTCAACTTCTATGTAGTTCTATTTGGTTCCAAGTTTTAGTGCAGTGAACAGCATAATTAATTCAAGTAAACTGGTAAATTCAGAATATCACATTTTCTAATAGCTACAGCCTGTTCTATATATATACATGCAATTTTTTTCCCCTAGCAGTGCCGACTTCCAACTGCAAACTGATTATTACACTACTTGATCTCTTCTGCTTCTGTGAAGTGATTAAAACACTATAATGTATGGAGTTGTGGACTAAAATAATTAGCTGGGTATAGCCTTTTTTTTTTGGGTGTTTGTGCCATTAGGGTGTAATAACTCCACCTTTTTCTGTTACAGACCAAAATACAACAGCCTTCAAGGAGGTCGCAATTATTCGTCATCCTCGTCTTGGGGAATATGCATTTGGTTTTATAACATCATCTGTTGTCCTCCAGGTAAAATGCAGCATAATTTTGTAAGATGTCTATTTCTGGGGTTGTGATTTGCATGTTCTTCAGAACAGCATGTCTGCTTTTTATATTTACGTAGTCTCTATACTTTTTGCAATGATATTCTCTCTATGGCGACTTGATGGATCTGAGGTGGATCCTGGCTATGCATATCAAACGGGGATATGTCTGTGTCTTTGCTTGTGTTTCTAGATAATTCAAAGGAATACTGATCAAGGCATAAAAGAAAAGAGAAAAGGGCTTACTGAGAATGAGATTTTCCGAATCTGTTTAGTGCTACTCAAAGATAATTGCTGCCGAATCATCTGGGTGATTTTGCTGTAGACTGAGATGAGGAAAACAGGAACTTCTAATTAATGTTGCCATTTGAAAAGAATTTTTCTAGGAATGTCACCTTTTATATCAGTAAAGCATTGGCTGATAATTGGAGCGTCAAAGGGATGCATGAGTCAATACCGGATGGCACTTGCTCTTTACATGTATGTTGGCTGCTGGAGAGCCAGATGTACGTTTAGTGAGTCACTAGCAAGATTTTATATAGTGGAGCAATATCTGTTAATGTATTGTACCCTGAAAGGGGAAAAAGAGGGATGTGGTCACTAAACCACCATCAGCATAAATAGACTGGGTTTCCTCTTCCAGGGAACTTAGGCATGAAGCAGTCACTTTCTCAGTTAATGACATTGATGTGATATTTGTCGTTCACGGTGAATCTTTGGAAATTCCACTATACTTAGCGCATGCAGGTAAGAGAGATCCAATTACCTTTTCATGATTTCTTCTGGTCCATTGTACTTCAGTTTATATTGCTAAAGAAAGGAAGAGGTCAACTGACCATCTTCAGCAGCCTTTGGTTGGCAGATTTGGGACTTCATTTATTTAAATGCCGAACTGGTGATAAGAATTGTCTCCCAGCTCTATGAGCTTGTTGTACTGTTCATAAAGGCTACACATCCGAACAATATCTGGGTACCCGTAATAGCTAATTGTTTTTTGTATTTAATGTGATTGTTGGATGTTCAATCGCAGAGAGATGACGGGGATGAGGAGTTATGCAGTGTTTATGTTCCTACCAATCATCTTTACATTGGCGATATATTTTTGGTGAATTCTAAGGAGATAATAAGACCTAACTTGTCTATTCGTGAAGGCATAGGTAAGTCGTCCCTCTTGCATTTTACTAACACTATGCACTTTGATGATGACCTTTCTGCTTCAGATTTGTGCAACAAGATTGTCCCCTTTCATGCTTTTTCTTCCACTTTGTCATCTGGTGCAAAAGTTAATGCAAGGAGAAATGTTAGTGTAAAGAAATAGTGACCCCTGAGTTTGGTCTAGGTCCCATTCGTTGTCTAGATTTTAGTGGTGCCCTTTGTCTTCTCTTTTTAAGTTTCCAGATTTCATCCTGAATTTGGTGTATATGAATTGGTTACTTGGATAACTTCTGTCAGTGATTAATAAGATAAATCTTGTGTTTGCAAAGTCCATACGAGCTTGGTGATAAAATGTTATATGCTTGAATGGTATGGAAATTGGAATTACAGCAGGGTTATGCAAGATTTAGCGGTTCAAGCTCTCTTCTAGAATGTGGTACTCAATTTAATATCATGTTAGGGGCTAGTGTTATATTACATGAACGGTTATTTCCTTCTCCAACTAATTGCAGAAATTATTGTCTCGGTTGGCATGACAATGCCGCAAGTGATATCTCCGATAGAAACAGTTACCTATCAGAGCAACAGGATCCCACTCAACAGAATGATGTGAAGGCAGAAATGTTGCTGATCCCGCATTTTTCGATCATCTGAAGACAGAAGTATACTTATTCTTCGGCTGTTAAGTCTTTCTATTTTCAAAATCTCTATGCTGTTAATGAGTTGAAAGTCTGGCTTCAGTCCAGTGATTAGAGAAGTACCTTAAGTGGTTATGATATGATACGCGTTCCTCTGGCATTGGGGTCGAGGAAAGTGGATCTCGTCTATGTTGTGTCTACAAACGGTCATGGTAGGCCACTGTCTACACTACACATACCTCTTTTTGTTGTACCATAGTCTTCATTGTAAGAAAGTGAGAACTCTCTCTCTCTCTCTCTCTCTCTCTCTCTCTCTCTCTCAAGTATCCAGTGGCATCTCTAGAGTTTTATTTCAAGGCAATATTCATTGTCGTTTTCCCTACAGCGTCTTGCGATCAGAGCTGAAAGAAAGTGGACGAACTTTCCTGAAACGAAAAAGACGGAAGATGCTAGCTAATACATGTTTTATCTTATATGCACCTCAAATCCAACTAGAACTTGGAGGGTGGGGGTGAGGAAAGCTCTCGCCACTTACAGTCGAAATGTTTTTGATAAATGCATTCATGCGCGTCGTGTCCGCACGTTTATGCAAAGTTGACACGGTCTTACAAACACGGTTAAGATATTTTTAGAACCTTGGAGTCGAGGTATGTTAACGTACTTAACTAATTTCAGCGCCGTACACCGTCTCAACAGGACTGGCCTACCGACGTGGAGGGTATAATATTGTTGCCTAGTCTTTCATGCGGTATAATTAATCTTATTCGCAGAAAAGGCATGCTCAGATTCTACTGGTACTTTGGCAGCATCCAGAGCACCAGGTCGTGACCATCCTAAGGGTTCGCCGGGACATTGACCTCTGAAAATGTGGCTTTTTTTTTGTCGATTCATTTTCCATCCCCATGGTGAAGTACGGAGATCCTACACTCAGTTGTCAGCCACTTCTTGAGTTTCAGGGACAGATTTCATGTTTTCAGATATGCATTAGGTCAAGACATCAATATAGACTTCCACTAGTTAGCTTCTTTTAGTGTTATGCAGGCCGAGATCTTACTACATAGATGAAGCACTAGAGTTTTATCATAGCGATAATCTTCCATTCAAGCTTCTACTATGTCACCATTGCATTCCATTTGCTTTCTCCTGATTCCATTCAGGGGTTTCTTTCACGGTCAAGCCTTAAAACACTTAGCCCCACTTATCCAGAGATGTAACGTCCTCTACACTCAACTCCAAAGACGATCAGATATGGAAAGCGTCTGCATCAGATTAAATTTCTAAATGCAATTTATAAAGAAAAAGTCTCTTTCCATCAGAGAATTAAATGTTAAAAGGAATTGATAATGATCGGAATGATAAACGAAGAAAATCAACCCTGCAAATTAGCTCGATACAGTGTAACTCTGTTCTTTATCTATCGCCAAGCAGAAAAATCCTCTTGCATCACAACTTCATTAGAGTTTGCCCTCGCAATCCATTCCAAAATGCAGCAGAATCGACCACTTTCTTACCTGGAAGTTGAACTTCCAATACCTGGTCATGTAACAAATAACAAATTATCCTTTTGCAACATGTCTCCAAAAACATCTAGAAGACAAAATACCAATGTCCCCAGAAAAGAGAACTCATTTTCCAAATATCCAAAAGTGATAAAAACAGTGGGCTCTGAGGATAACCCAAATGACCAAAGCCCATAATAAATTTTGATTGGAAGGAACAAGCATACCTCCAGTACCGTGCCACCTCCACAAGGAACTAATAAAGCACCCTTGGCAAAACTTATGCCATCCACTTCACCACCTTCACCTCTGATCTCACTGCATACCCTCGTAGTGATGATTTTAAGCTCTATGACATTCTGCTGACCATTCTCTTTGTCCATCAAGGCAAACTTGGCTCGGGTTCCTGGCCAACCTGCAAATGCACGAACCTAAAATGGTTGTATGTCATTCCACACGGTCCAACTCAGGGAAGAAAGGACCACTCACTTTATTATGAAGGGCCACAGCCTCCTCATTGAAGCATAGCCATGATTCTTCAGGGGTTATCTGTGAGAAGCAAGAGAAGCTATCAAAGACACTAACCTCAGAATCAAGTGGTTACTGAAATTAAGAAATTGCCAACTCAGTCTATCACATCCTGTTCTGGCACTTTATTATGTACGAACAGTAGTACCTTAGGAGCTAAGGTGGCTTTAGTCTCATCTTGTGGCTTGGCTTTTGCTTGAGCAGAGCCATCAAGTAAAGAAGGAAGTTCGCGGATCAAAAGCTTAGATCCTGCAACAAAGAATATTTTCATCAATAAGTAAATATGCTCATAAAACAAGTGGACATCACCGTCCGAATAAAAAATTTAGATTCAACAACTGAATGGAGAACACAACTTCACATGCGAACAAGATAATACACTGGATTGATGCTAAGTTTCAATATTATTTTTCCTCCTGATTAATTGGATCCTCCAAGTCCATAGAAAAGTATTGACAGTACCAAAATAAACATGAAACTATATTACTGATAACAATAAATGTTAAGACAAAGATGAGGGATGACATGCAAAATTAGAATCTATGAACAACTAGCCATTCTATTGCTAGATTCCAGCTTTACAAAATATAAATGTCATAACACCGTCTGTGAGCATTGTTTTCCCATTGGCAGTGAGAAAATAAAAATTCTACAAATTCAGCCCTAATATATTAAAAGAGCATTAGAGAATTGGCACACCTTCAGAGAACAACAGGTCAAGTAAATCTGGCGCCTGCAACAAAACCAGCTTAAGAATGACAAATTTGATCCCAGGAAAGCTAACGAGCATGTAATTCATTCCAGGACTACTTATTTTATGTGCACGTGTGTATGTGCATGTGTAGAGAGAGAGAGAGAGAGAGAGAGATTTATTAGTCAATGTTGGTACATAGAACAGAATTCAATTTATTCAATTAATCAAGCAATCGTCTGAGAAAATCATTTCATCACCCCATTTACCAAACAATTGCACCTGTCTTGCCTAGAGGTGAAGTTGAGTCAAGCTACCCATGAGTTACTCAGGCTATCTCGTAAACTATTCAGGCTTGAGTCAATCTATTCGAGTACAAATAACTTCAGCAATGAATTGAGTTGAACTCAAACTGAAAAAAACTTAACCAAAATAGAAAATCTAGTAGTCAAGTTTTCGTAATTTGGATCTTAGAGTAATCTATCAAAACACATATACTTTCAAAACCGAAGCTTGAGCTCTAGCTAGGTTAAGACTGAACTTTACATTTTATACTCAATCTAAATTGACTCCAGTTTAGCTAAAATTCATGTAACATTTTAACAAGTATAACTTAAGTTTAAAGAAGCAAGCTCCCTCAAACTCAAGTTGAATGCGGAGTCTCAAAAAATCACCTCAAGTTACTAGAATCAGCTTGATTACACCCCGAGTCCCGCCCAACATATTTTGTACCGATTAGTTGATATGCTTGCTATGGAAGAGCAAGTGCTAGAAAAAACCTGACTACCCGCTCTGGAAACACCAACTAAACAAATTTTGGCAAATCAATTGAGAAAACAATCCATATAAACATATTCTCTACTAAGAATTCTTACTACCTTAATTCGATTATCAACTTCCCATCGCTGACTAGCAATCACAGGTCCTGCATCCAAAGCACGGACAGTGAATGCTAATGATACTCCGGTTTCCTTGACACCATCCTGATACATAACTGCATGAATGAGAATATCCTCCTCATTTAATCACATCTTTTGTAAGCATATGTTAACTTAAGCCTACCTGAATTGCTCTTTGAACTGGAGCAGCGCCACGATATAATGGTAGTAGGCTTGGGTGTATATTAACAGTCCCTAATTGCAGATAAGTAAACCAATCAAATGTTATTCATGCGGCCTCGTGACTTTAAAAATGATCATTGATCGATTACATTTAACAAAAACAAGAAGATCAATCATTGGTAAATCACATGATCTGGAAGATAATAATGTAGATCACAATAAGAAGCTGCATTGCATTTGACTAACCCAGTGGAGGAATTTTAAGAAACTTGCTCGGTAGAATATTTCCATATGCTGCAGTGATGCAAATATCAGGATTCAATTCTCTTAAAGTATACAGAAAGGATTCCTGAAAGAAAAGCAATATCTTAGCCTTATCAAAAGTTTTGCACCTTCTTTACATTGTCAAACTTTCTAGAGTAGCACTAGCCAAGCAACAAAGAACTATTGGAGGAATTTGATTAAAAAAGAAAAAAAGGTTAAGTGGTTGATAAATCAAATGCATAGCGATTTATCAGTAACTAATATTTTCAGTGAACTAAGTATGGAGCAACCAAAAAGATGACAAAGATATGTAGAGTTTGTCCCCGTTAAGATGCAGGGGAGAACCATCAGATAACCTCTCCGACAGTTCCAATAGTTGTATGTAAAAAGGAAGAGTAACAAGCACATCAAAACTGGGAGGACGAAAAGGAACCACTTAGACTAGTAAAGTAGCTACACAGCTAGCTGTAATCAAAACAAGCAGTTCCACTTGTACGGAAAAATATAAATGAGAAGTCCAAGCTTGGTGCTAGCTCGACTAAACAGAATACTTCTGCCAAAGACAGCGAACAAATCCCAAATCACCGAGACCGCGAAAAAAGAGAAAAAATAGAGATAGAAAAAAAGGCACTTGATCTACATTACCTCTCCTGCTCGTTCTGGTGTGAGAATAAGTTCAGGGGAGAATCCCCTGTCAAGCGCATATTGTGCCACTGGAGATGGCATGATCTTTTTCCCCCTGTTTCTTCTAGCCGGCGGTTGGGTAACTATTGCTGCAACCTAAATCACAACGTATAAGCAATGCGAGTCACCACCACCGGATGTTGAAAATCAGGCCATACTAATCAACGAATCCAACCATTCGCCCCCTTACCGTTGCGGGCTGACCATAAGCTCTCCAAACAACCCAACATTGCCAACACGACAATCACATCTCTCTTCAGCTTAACATGGAATTTCAAAAAGCACCCATCTCCAGTCTCCTATACATTAAACGCCTACATATATCTCGCAAATAAAACACACCCAATAAAACGAGCGACGCCGCGAAACCGGGTGAAGCAACGAGCGGGAACATCACACAGAGCTCAGCGGATCAACGAAAGAGACCATAACACAGCGAGGTTGGAGGCGTTACCTCGAACGGGGAGTCTGGGGAGCTCGAGGCGTTGAAGAGGGCGTCGAGAACGGTGGCAGAGACCTGCCCAGTTGCAGTAAAGGAAGGAACTTTAAAGGCTGCACACCATGCAGATTCTCACAAGAACGAATTGACACGAGCAAATACCCGCCTGCAACTAGAGAGGAAGAGAGAGAGAGAGAGAGAGAGAGGACCTGAGGAGAGCCGAGGAAGATGAGGGGCTTCTTCTTGGCGGTGGGGGCGGATGACGAAGAGGAGGTGGAGGGAGAGAAGGCGGTGCTGAAGCAGCAGAAACGACGTAGCATCATCGCAGCCGGACTCATCTGCCCTCCTCCGTCTCAAACCTCCTGCCTATCTACTACTCCGCCATCTCCATCCCCATCTCCATGGATGAGGAGAGAAATTCTTCCTTTTTCCCTTTTCCGGATGTCTTGGGAAAATGACATTTACTCCCTAAAACACAAAATGTAATTTTGAACTTCGAATAGTTACTGGATACGAGATGGAAATTTGCTAATTACTGATATACAATTGATTTTTTTTCTTTTGAATACAGAGATAGTAAGCTCTCGATACCCACAAGCAACTTTTCACAGTAGAAAAAGTTAGCATGCACATGTGGCTATAATTGACGGGTAATTTTCCTTTTCCCAAGTAGGTTTTGTTAAGGATAAGTAATTTTCACTTACGAGGATCGCGTGTCGTGAATGATCTTAAACCACACACGAATTTCTAATTCCTCGGAAAATTTAATGGCGCTTTTATCCATTAGGTCGGAATTGGGTTAATGAGCAAGGAAGTTAGTTTGACCCTCCCATCATCTTTTTAATTCTCCACAATTGTCGGGTAAACTTTTTCACGTGACAAGTAGTTCTTGATAAATAAAAAAATTAATTGATCTAATAAAATGGTTTTTTCCCGCGATGGGTTATCTTTTGTATTCACGAACATACACCTTTTCTTTAATAAAATAAAATGTGGATTCAATTAATAATTACGCAATACCATTGATAAATTTGCAGTACTTATTTAAAGAATTTTATGCGACTGGTTACTTATTTCACTGATGACATTTATACGTGATTAGGAACTTTAATATCCATGAAAAAAAGCTAATTTTTATTAGATGAAATGACATCAGTGATTCCTCTACTTTAGACCTCAAGATTTAAAACAGACTCTCCTTTCATTTTTATTACTTTTGTTTCAAAGTAACACTTGGTACTTTTTAGAAAGTGTCAAGGTGGCAATCTCAGAATGCATATGGTGCTCTTATTTTTACATTTGCTATTCATGCGGTCACAAACATAAAATAGAAGTTCAATAAGAGGTCACGAAAAAAGTGGGCAGGGGCACTCCGTGGTCGCAGGTCCGCTGCTGCCACAACGGTCCTGCGACAGCGACCACCATGGTGGTGGTCGTCACGTCTATCCTAGTAGCCCACCCAGGTCTCTATCTCGATCTCAGTCTGTGTGGCGGCCATTGCGGCAGCGGTCTTGACTCCGGCAAAACATGCAGAAGAGGGGGGAAGAAGCAGATCCGGCACCACCACGGCGGTGGTGGTCGGGCACATTTTCTAGTAACCCGGTGAAATGAACCCTTCAAATCCGCTTAGCGGACAAGTCAATCACAAGCTTAAATGGCCAAGGCATGTGCTAGAATCGCCCTAAGCAGAAACTTCATGCATCACCACTTCTGATAGCTGTAAGTAGTCAAACATCGAAACATAGCTCAATAACAATCTGCCTCTCAGATCTTCAAATGAAACCTACTTTGCTTCCCTTTTCATTCACGGTGGCGCACGGAGCTATTAATCATTTGAGAGAGAGAAGAGAACGCCGACACTGATTCAAAGGCAAGGCAAAGTAAAATGTAAGGTTAGCGAGCTGTTGCGGCAACCATCTTCTAGCTCAAAGCAGTATGTACACAAATTTAACAAATCCTACTCTTCTTCATTGCTGATTGGTCCTATTTAACTTGAGAATTAGAGCGGCTCTGTTGAGCTGTTGGAGGTAATTTCTCTGATGGACCACAGGGAAGCTGTTGTCCAGTTTCCTGCTCAATTCTGCGCTTGAGCTCCCTCAGAATACGAATTTGACCCAGCTTCTCAGGAGAGAGTTTATCCCAGTAGATTCCTATAAAAGATCAAGTACTTGGTAATGCCACAGAGAGAGATAATGGACCTGAAGGAGATATACTGCTGTTTCACTAACCTTGGGGCTTAGGAATGGAAGTGTTAGTGAAAATGACCTGCGTGGGAGTGCATATCACATCCACAGGCACATCATGGATTAACAATTTCTCCACTGGAATGTCATCCACTAGTTGACAGTCATGCACAGCAAGAGCACATTCACCAATTTTCTGGTGTGGTCAGTCAGCTAACAAAAACTGCTATGGAAATTGATAATGAATTGTTAAGAGAGCATCCTTATGTTGATGTATGCTGTACCAGCACTAAAACACAAAGGCTTGAAACATCCTTCATTAAGCAGATGCCCCCTTAAAATGTCAAAACTCATGACACATTGTTAGCTAAGCAAGATTTGGCTCCAATTTCTCTTCAAATGATAGAGCAGAAACCCCTGTCAAATATATATATATATATATATATATTTTTTTTAAAAAGAACTGTTGTTGCTTCCAAACAAGAATCCTGAAGTTCACTCATGATGACAGTAACTGACAATAAGCTGCATACCATTGAATCTTCCAAACTAGCTGATACTTAGATCATGTAATGATTGAGTTGTCAGGGTGAGATTTGAGAGGGTAATTCCCTATTGGATAGTCAAAGGTTTACACAGACATGGAGGATCTTTTCACATCAACCATAGATTAACAACATGCTTGCGATTGTGGGAATATTGTGAGTCCGGGATACCAGTGTGGTGGAATACCCTTCAGTTACTTGAACTAGGTGAAATATGGACAGAATTTATGAAACAACTCACCGGAGGTGACGACTGGTGTCGAGTCATCAATAGCTCCCATGTATCGTAGCATGCTATACTCGAGTTCTGCAAACCCCTGCATCAAAATTTTAGCAAATGATTTGGAAACTCCAATAGCTTTCAAGATTCAGTGAATAGCCAGAGACCATATCTAAGATTTTGATTGCAGCAAGACATTTTGCTTTACCAGTACCAGGAATGCACAAGCAAAAGATACTTTTAAAAATGGATCTATGAGTTGCAAATATGTAGTAATTGTAACAACCAACAACTAATTGTGCAATTCTGCAAATTAAACAAAACCACCTTAGATGCCACTAGATCTTTGAAACCCGCAATTTTAGTCAATACACATATAACTGAAACTGATTCGGAACCTTTTGAAGCAACCATACTTGTCCCTGCAATCCCTACAGGAAAAGAGCACAAAAATTGTTGCTAGCCAACAGCATGTCTATAATTACCTCACCCTTCCCAAGCCGAGCACCGGTCTTAGGGTCAACTGCAACAGAACCAATCACAATCAGATCCACCTTAATCTTCTCATCCAATCCGATTGGCCTTCCATACTTGGCAGCTCCGGCAGAGGTACAAGCCTCATTGATGGTATGAGGGGCCAACATAGAGGACTGAATAACAGAGAAGAAACCCGTCCTCAAACGGGGTTGAGGCGTTAACAACTTCTTCCCATCTGCACATAGAGGAGTACAATCCCTTACCTTTTTTAGAAAGTTAGCGCCACATTGCTACACATTTTCCTTGAAAGGTTGAAAATAGACGAAATTAACTTAAGTGAACATATTAGCTGGAAAGAAACTGACCAGAGAGAGTGAGGAACCTGACTTGCTTCTGGGGTGAATCCGGGTTAACCTTCACACATTCTGCAACTCGAAAAATTTCCAACTCGCTTAACTGCCACAAGGCCCGAGTCATACATAGAGGGAAAAGAACACAATCTTCTATTCAGTTAATTTTCTGTTTTTTTAACACAGAATCAGACAAGAAAATCGTTAGTTCTGCCTGCTATTCAATTAATTCTACCTAAAAGTGCATGATCACACTGGTTAAGGAACAATGCAAATGCTCTTACGATTCGAATGATGCTAAGATTGGCTAATGACGTCATAGGCTCTTACTCATCATCGAATACGTTTCACTTATTCGAATGCCTACATACATAACATTATAACCCATCAACCATTCTCCGTTTCCACAAGATCACTAGAAGAACGAAAAGCGAAAATCTCCCACGCGATCAAAAAATTGAAAAAACGAAAGCAAAAAAGTGATCGGATAAAGTTTGCATTTTTTTTCACCTTGCCAGCGGCAGCTGAAGCGCCGACGAAGTTGGGGATGCGGTGGTGGACGGGCCGGGGGTTCTGGGCCACGTCGCGCGCCTCCATGGAATCCCACACCCTCTTCCGGATCGCCCATTTCCACGCCTTCGGGTCCCCGGATCCTTCGCGCTCCGACGCCTCCGCCATCGACTCCCGGGCCTCGGCGTCGAGGCGGCGCCGCTCGGCCTCGTAGGCGGCTTCGTCGAAGGCCGCTCCCCTCCTGGCGCCAGCGCCGACTTCCGGCCTCGGCGGCTTCTTGTTGGAATTACTCCGAGAGGCGGAAGACGGCGACGGCGACGGCGACGACGAGAACGAGAGGGAGAGCGGGTTGCGGCGGGTGGTTCGATTCGCCGCGCGCAGAAAGGACTGCGTGATTCTGAATGGGGAAGACAATCGGATGACGCTTGAATCCATGGACATTCGACAGGTTTTTTATCCGATGGTGGTCTCTTCGCTGCTCTTTGGAGGGACACCAGACAACATCTTATCTTACCAAAAAAAGTTAATGGAATGGGATTAGATTTTCAGTGACAATTCTTAATTAGTACGGTAATTAATTCATCATAAGATATCTCTTTATTCTTTTTTTAACTTGTTACCGGTAGTTTGATGACATTATCTTTTTGTCATCGGTCGGGATACGATAGATATAACATTTCATTTTAAGTTTCGAAAATTGAAATTTGCTATTATCAATTTTAGTATGCAAGATAATTGAATGACATGATCAGTGTTTAAATGATGTATAAATATTCTTGAATGATTGATGATGAGTCGGGGCTCTTTGATTTTGAGTGTTAGACCTCCAATTGGACATGAGGGTACAAGTTTTGAGACGTGGAAAGTTATAAGAAATTCACTCAATAGGTATAGAGATTCTTCGAGCAAAATACAAGATTTGGCATCCACGGTCCATGGAGAGAGGGAGAGAGAACCATAGTGTTTGTCGCAACTCAAGTTCATTTTTGTTTTGTCGGAATTCCCGAGAAACATAAACACACCTAAAATCTCTAACACTCTACATACAAAGTCCCTAAAAAGATGAGCTTATATTGGGCTATGATAAACTTATCAAAATGGATCAAAAATCTGTTTCTTAATCCATATTTCACGGATGAAGTAAATGAGTTATAAATGAGTTCAGAATGTCAAAACCCAAAAAATATTTGAGTATTAAATAAATGGACAATATATTCAAATCCAATACATATTTGTGAACTTTTTGTTCATTCCTTACGAGAACACAATGAATTTTCCGAACTGTTCCAAGTTCAAAGAATTCTTGGTAGGTACACAAAATGGGCTTTATTTCACCCTTATTAAAAATATTATGATGGTTCCTTTTTTCCCCATTGTTATTATTATTTTTTATAATTCATTACTTTTGTAAGTTTCATTTGTTAGTCAATGGAGCATATCTTTCTTGGTTGCATTTGGCATTATTTTTTTTACATGATATTCTAATCCTAGATCTTATTATTGCAATCCACGATTAGAATAAATCATATTTTTCAATATCTTACATTCCATTTAATCAAATTTCAATTCGTCTGCATTTTATGTTACTATGATTTTTTAAATTCATTATCAAGTACTATCTTTTATTCTTCGTTATAGATCAATAAGAAAATTAAAAATTCTATACAATGTTAAAAGTCAATTCTTAAACTTTCTATAGTCAAAATAGTGATTTTGTTCAGATAAAATATTCATATAAAGAGCTTAAAGTGAATCACTTAGGTGGTTACAAATTTTCATGAGTTGAATTAAATATGAAAATATTTTAGTAAATAAGTCGGATTGGATGAATCAATTAGGTTAAACCATTTTCAATCCAACTCAATTCCGACCTGACTTGCCCATTTGACAGCCCTAAGGCATGACGATAAGGTACGACCGAGAGCTCAACTAGCACATTGCCACCCTTGCATTACAAAGAAAAAAGCACACACGGGAGAGGTGCCACACAGATGTCTGCTCCAATCATAGGATCGACCTCGATTTAATATTTTCATTCAGCACAGCATTCCCCATGCGCTCTTGTAGGCATGGGGAGAGAAGAAGAAGAGGAGGAGGAGGAGGAGGAGGAAGAGGAGGAGGAGATGGTGGAGGAGGAAGAGGAGGAGAAATTGAAGAAACAGTGATATGAGAAAAGACGATAGCAGCGAGGAGGAGGAGGAACAGAAGCTCTCAAGAGACTAAAACATCCTTCATAACTAGCTCTTTGTGCCAATTCAACAGGGAAGAAAAATGAACAGGATACAACAGAAGCGGCTAAAAACTTAGAAGCGGATACAAGAAGAAGGAAAACAAGTACCCTACGTGCTCTCTGTCTCTCCTTCCCCATCCTTCAAAATTGATCCTATCTGCAACGCAGGACATCTACCCGCTAAACTTGAAAAGGACCCCTAAAAGAATAATCAGTAAAAGCATGAAAAGAAAAAAGATATAGAGAAAAGTAGAGGGCGTCGTTGATTATGAAGCAATTAAGTCTTTATCAAAAGTTGAGACTTAGAAGACGGCCACCCACATAAATAAAAAACAGAAGGGTTCGAACTCCCACTATTTGAGCAAAAAAGTTTTACCATGCAATGCGTCTGACCATACAGCGACCTAAATCTCCTGCAACTGGGAGAAAGAAATCCGGATTATCGACCCAGCCAGAGAGCTAGCATGCTTACACACTAGGGCTTCGGTGGCCTGTTCCTCATTCTCAAAGAGAACCAGGGCCTGCTTTTTGCCATTCATCTCGAAAACCTTTGTGTTTACAATGGGGCCATGTTCCTCCAGATGTTTCACTATCTCCTCCTCTGTCACCTCCTGAGGAAGACTGGAGAGATGTATCATCTTGGTTGGTGAGCAACAGTAGCGGTAGTTCTTCGCAGCATTACGGTTGAAGCGGTTAAGATTTGAGTTCATGTAGTCATGTGTGTCGGCACCTTGAGTTATGCTTGGATGCTTGGAGAAGTTGACCTCCAGCCGCTTCCCAAAAAGTGCAGCTCCCTATAATCTCAAAATTGAAAAAATTTAAATACCACAGACAGAGGACATGTATGCTACACTTGATGTCAAATGGTGCAAATAATTCAATGAGTAATGCTCAGATCAACTGGCAAGCTAATCTGCATCAACTCCTATTAATTGCTGCTTGCATAATGTGATGAGCAATTCTAGAAGTCACATATAAGACTGACGCATTCTTTCCAGATATTCACAAATTCTTTCCGAGTCTAAGAGGTGATGTGTTATTGAAATTCAGTGAAAGAAAAGTCGATGTAATGTGACTTCGGTGACTATTCCAATATGCTCATATTGCTTCTGGCTTCAATAGTTAAGAAGCTTTTCAAGTACAAACTAGATGTTCCTTCGAAGAGATCCTAGGACTGATATTGCATCGTATACTATAATAATAAACAGAATATAAACATGAATGCTTTGAATTATAACAGAGGACGGCACAGAGAGAAACCATCTTCTTCCGACAAACACACAGCAACACTGAAATTTTGATAAGCTTGTCACTTGTACCTTCAAAAAGTGTACAGCCAACTCAGCCTGAAATCCATCACCCATCTCAACAAGTGCATGATCTGGTTTATTCCGCAGAAGCTTGATCCTCACAATGTTTCCATAAAGAGAGAACAAGTTGAAAAGCTTATCCTCATCTATTTTCTGAAAGGCAATTTGTAGTCAAGTACAAATAAAAAGTCCATCAAAATTATGAATAGACAACAATGTCTTTGCAGTACTTACATCAGGATTTAAATTAGAGACAAGAACAGTACACCTGTCATTAGTTCCACTTATTCCAGGTGGCAAACCTCCTCCAAAGGCAGCTGCTATTGCAGCAGCATTAGCCATCTACAAGAAAATTGAATTAAAAAACATTGATTAGCAAGAGAAACTCAAGCGTAGAAGGCATAATTAAAAGAATTTAGCAAAGACTAAGAGAAACTAAACAATATAAAAATATCTCAGCAATAAGAAAGCAGTAGTACCGATGACTCACCTGAGGAAATGGAACTGGAACACCAATAAAAAGACGAAGAAAGTAAAAGTCAGCAAAAATGGATGAGGGAGCAAAGAAACTATAAGTGCTACTTATTGGCAGAAACAGGAGTATGAGATATGAACAGTTAGTATAACATACAAGTGCAGATATAGTTCATAGAAAGAGTAAAAAAATGTAACCATCAAAGAAAATTTAGACAAAGAACAAACATGTTCTGGGGAAAAAACCAACATGTGAAGCACAAAGGGTAAGCAACGAAGCATTATTGCTCAGCAAGAAAGTACCTGCCCGTGCTCCACCAGCTTGGAGTGCATAAATGCTTCCAGCATCCCCATACCCAGGCTATAACCATGAAAAATGAGAATATTTGATATGGAAGAGTAAATGAGTATTCATGACAAAACTTTGCGCCACAACTGGTAAAGCAGAAGAATACCGAGGTAGCATACCTGTGATGATCTACCTTTCTGCTCAGAAGGCAAATTTGGGTTCGTAAAATCCCTGCAGACAGTGTAAGAATATGTTCATAAAAAATACAATGCCACGTAAAATCGTGAAGATTCTATCCAAAAGCTATAGACTTACCTTGATCTCTCATTGTTGTAGTTCACTTGTAGTTCATCAAGGCTGAATCATGAAAAGGAGATGTGATAAATTGCGGCAACAGATTGGAGACAAAAAAAATAATAAAGAAACAAATGAATAGGCCAATAGATGCAGAAGCATGAAAAGAAAAAAGTTGCATAGGTATTGATACGTACTTTGAAAACTGAATGTCCAGCTGACAGCAACCATCATAGATATTACGTCCCTAAAATGACAAGCATCCGTATCCTATTAGAACACAGGACCTACTGATGATACTCAACATAATACTCTACTAACTAGAAATTTAATCAGCACCTGAAGAGAAGTTCTTGCTGCAATTGCACACTGGCGTGATTGGTATTGAATAAGAGCTTGAAAACCTAATTAGTCAAAAGAGAGGAACAGACAAAAGTTAGGCTAAACAAGATTTTTGTACAAAAACATTGACCATTACGTTTGATGTCACTGCAACACTCAAACTAATCTTGAGCTCTTTGGAGCAAAGAGCTTAGGATATGGATGCAAAATAATTTTGCACAGAGAATTAGGAAATATAGTCACCCCAATACTCCACAACTCGTGGGCAGCCCAGTGCACGAAGCTCCCACATTTACACAGGATCAGGGGAAGGGCAGAGCTCACATAAAAGCATCATACGGTCTTAAGTAGCTATAAACACAATTTCAGGAAGGAGGAGCCCAGTGTGTGTGTAGGCGCATCTGCACATGCATAGTGTGCGTGTGCACATGCATGCATGCATGTGAAAGAGAGGGGGGGGGGGAAGTGGGGCAGTTAAAGGAGGGGAGAGGGCTGACCGGCTGATTTTTGAAATGTCACAATCTTCTCCACAAATCCATAAGGAGAAAACACTTGTTGCAGCACCTCTACGGTTATAGGATACAGCATGTGGTGAATGGTGACCAGTAAAATCCGATTGGGCTGAATATACCAACACAAGAAAAATGTCAGCATAAGGAGAATAGAACCAGTATGACAAATAGGAACAGACGGGTACTTGTAGTTAAACAATATGACCAACCATATATCTGGCAGTGGATATTTTTACATGTTAATAAATAAGATAGACACACAAATGACCATTACCTAACCACGTGTGAACATGTAATGAAATCAAAGCACCAATCAAGAGTTCAATCCTGACACCCCCTCCAATTGTTTTCCTCACAGTTCTCCTGTTACTATGTTCTAGTCCCTCATATCTCATTGATGTGGTCAAATCCACATCATGTTTCACATGTAAGGACCAGCATACACCAAGGGAGTGTTCATGCATTAAACTTTTGGGGAAAACAGTTGGTGAATACATATAGATGCAAAAGCAATGAAAGTCAAAGCATTTGTGCAAATTGGATCTTACTATTCTCTAATTCCCTCTTCTTTCCGGACAGAATCAACTTTTAATGCCTGATTGGAAAAGAAGTGCAACTTAATTGGGTAAAACCATTCTGAGTTATGCAATAGGTGTAAACTCAAGTAAAAAGCCAAATTCAAGTATCAAACTGTTAGAAAGTCTAAACCCAAAAGCTTAAGTCGATGGATGAAAGAAGACCATGTGAATATAAAGAGCATATAAGAACCATTGACGACCAATGTAGGATAACACTTCAAGACCCTTTCTCACGTGCCGGATTATGAGTCACGCGTGGAATTATGACCACGCCACGTGATAGTTGACTAATGAAGAGAGAGACACACATTTGCGAAAGGGATAGCACCGACTCCAATACCACAAGAGACTCTGTGACTGTTCTAAAAGTTTAAGTTATTAGATAAATATGTGGTTTAATATTTGAATATTCTAATACTCACTCTTACACATAAGCCAGACTTTGGCCTAAGCTTAAAGCATGAATATTTTATAATTGGGGAGGCATATAAGGCCTGAAAAGATTTGAACTCAAAACCTCTTGCTCTAATACAATATTAGAAAGTCCAACCCAAAAGCTTAAGCTAATAGGTAAAGGGAGACCACACGGATATAAAAAGCGTATAAGACCCATTGTCAAGTAATGTGCAACAATACTTCAACACAAACAACATTACATATTGTCCAATCTCACTCACTCGATTGAAGTAACTTCGAACTCATATTATAAAATTTCAAGCAATTTAGAATGCCCATGAGTTCCAACAAATTTGAGAAACCATTGATGAGAAAAGGTCAAAGCACAAAAAGTACAAAGGTCGCAAGTACTACCATTGTCAAAGTATAAGAACAAACTTAAAAGGCATATCAGTTGCCTGTGAAAGCTAAAAAACATACAGCTGCGACAACATCTGAGAATCAATTACCACTAGAATTACTATCATTGTGAGGTGAGTATGTTTGTGCGTCATTCTTGCACTCAAGTATTGCTAAACAATGAATAAAGGACTTATATTTGTAACAACTGCATAATATAATTTCCACTCACCAAATTACTTGTTCTAAGAAAAATTTGAAAAGACAGCCCCGCCTGTGAGCCAAAACCAGAAGTTGACTAGCAATTACGTTAGTCCACTATCTGACTTCCAAATGACCTTATATGGCTTTAATTCAAGTTAGTAACACAAGCATCAATTGCTGTCTAATGTAGTTTACACTGGTAAATATACTTGAAACAATGAAACATGCTTCATTTTTCAGCTTCTCTATGAACTAATCCAGGAAAAGCTCATGACTTGTCTCAACAAAATGGGGTCAGCTCAACAGCCATTGACCATTGCCCACAGAAACTTGAAAAGTTCACTTCATTTTGTTGGTAATTTTCCAGGAATATTCAACAGTCCAACACATTGACAAATCAAATATAGACTGCTAACCTCATCTCCTCTCGCTTGAGCATTCTGATCCACCGTGGTAAGCTCTTGATGTGATGAGAATTGAACGTATACATTCCTACCCCTATATTGAGAGGACAAAGGCTGAAATAACTCAGAACACTGCTCAAAATAGCAGTCCGATCACCAAAATCTTTTGCCTATCAATTCTTGTCACAGTCCTTGCAAATCACAATGGCATTTGCCAAGCCATCAATTGTTTATAGCAAAATAGTATTAAGGAAAAGCCAAGATAACTACTGCACACAGTAACGATGTCAATAAGTCTTTTACCTAATACTTGGCTGAACATTTGCATAGAACTGCAAGGCATTAATTGCAGAAGGTATATCCTGCATTTGGAGAAGAGCCTGCACAACAACAGGGTTTAACAACAAGCACAAATTTCCCATCTGAATCTAATATAGAAAATAAACCATAGGAGATATCTTACAGCAGAAGACGGACCTGATTCTTTGCACGGAGCATTACAAGCTTCGTAATGACTCCAAATGGCTGAAAAAGTTGAAGCAGATCGTTCTGTACACAAATCAACCAATTATTCGGTAACTCTCGCAATTATGTGCAGAAATTTAACAATCCTCCGTCTTATGCCGAAAGAGAGCAGGGTCTGGAAACAGCTTATCGTAGAAACTGTACATCATGGTCTTTGAAATCCCAGTATGGGATCATGGATTGCCATTTCCTAAGAAACAATCCAACAGCCTACTCAAGCTTACTAACTGTTTGATTCCAATGATATAAGTGTAGATAAGAAGTATAGATCTGACAACTTGAGTTATGGAAAAATGATTTGCTATGCAAGCCGTAGCTCCTGGGTACCTTACAAATAAAACACAGCCAAAAAGAGAAAAGGAGAAGGATATGCCATTATTGCATTCCTCTCCACTTGGGTTAATTAAACCTTAAAAAACCGTGGTTTGTACGATTTGAAATTACAGATCATCAGACAAAACATCCAAAGAACAAGGGTTGTCCAGAAAATTTACCCCTAAACTATGTGTTTTTCCACACCAGCATGGTACAGAAGGTAAAAGCTATCTCAACTTTAAGCATTCGTTCCTAAAAAATGTGGAAGAGCAAGAAAACATCTTTACTTGTCATGAAAGTAAACTGCAAATAGAGGACCTTAAGTTGTGAGCCAGAAAAACAACCTCTTCCTTCCTTCGTAAAACCATCACAAAAAATGCCATATTCAATCATCTATCTTCACCTCTGAACTTACTCTTTCGAAAGTCCCTTAAGAATTTTACTTGGGAGCAGAAGCTGTAAGAGAACATGTACCTCTGAAATTTCATGCCCGACGTTGCGGACGTGAATCACTTTGGACGGCTCTGTCATTTTTCAGCAACGAACCTGGAAGAAGAAGAACACCACCACGATCAGCAGAACCATCCAACCATCCAGCATCACAATTAATATATCCCTCCACGAACACTCCTCCATTCAAAAGCAACAGCCAACGCCTCCCATTTTCGCATCACGCGCCTCACCCGAACGACCATGGAAAACCCGCATTGACAAAAAGCGCACACCCAATAACCCAAACACAGTAAATTGAAAGCGCTGTTCAAGCGAGGAAGATCCCAAAAATCTTCGACTTTGCACTTTCCGCTGGCAGATACCAGTCTCTAACGAAAAACCCACCACCAAAACATTGCTACGAAATGCAAAGCCGAATCGAGAGACGTCGAGAACGAGGAGAGGACTTGCCTGACAGAAAGAGAGAGAGAGAGAGGGAGAGAGAGAGATGGGTCAGGAGTGAATGGATCGGCTGTTCGGGATGTTCATCATCGTATCGTTATGGGATTATGGAGCGGAAGGAGAAGCGGAGCGGCACGGGACGAGGGCCGATGTTGTTATTGTTCTGGAGTTTTTGGAGCTTCGACGATACGATGGGGACCTGGGAAAAAGCCTTGGGAATTTTGTCTTCTTCTTGCCCTAGATTGATCGCGCCAAGCTCTACCGCCTTTCCTCCGTTTAGGATAATTATGTGCATTCCCCAAATCATCATTGCATTATTATCTTTCCCCGTTCACAGGCAAAATCACGCGCGAATTCTTATTGCCAAAAAGGGTAATCGCTTAGGGTGTAAATTCCCAATTTTCGTTTCCGTTAAAGGGAAAAAAGAAGAAGGATTTTTCAGATGTACATCTCCATGCTCCACGGCATTTCCTGTTTCTGGTGAGCTGAGAAGGGACTGGAATCAGGATTCGTGGCATTGGAAAGTGGAATTGGAAATAAGTATATCTCTTACATAAGTTCCAAGTTGCTCGTGGAATAATCCCATAAGGAATCCTTTTTTTAACATTTTCACTTATACTCCAAACTCATACCAAAGACCGGTTATTACAAACCTAAGTGTAATAGAAGGTTGGTATAAATCTCACGGTTAGAAGTTTAAGATATCGGCAGAACGAGAAATATTTGAACAACTGTCGTCATACTGCAAAGTTTAGAATTCACTTAAGAAAAACAATTTAATGTGTATGCTGCCGCGTGAGACTTTTTAGGAATCATCAATAGGACGTGTAGAGTTGCCGTAAGCTTGTGTGGATCTCAAGGGGACAGGCGCACCCCAAAATTTTAAGCATCATCTAAAGGACCCAGATTTTTCTAATTCAATTTTAAAGAAAAAGAAAGCAGAGGCCCAAGTTTCATATACTCACCGTCCAGTTCACCATGCAGCAATGGTATAAGCCTGACGAAAACAGGTCAGCTAACACCAAGGTGCAATTGCTGTAAGTCAGAAAAAGCCCCTCCTCTTTTAAATACATAGTAAAACTGGCCAAAAATGATTTCTTTGAACAAAATCATCCCATATCTCGCTATCCAAATCAGAAAACTACAATATGTGTAGTACAAAAATACCACAACTCAAGCAAAGTCTCATATAGGGAAATTGATGTAGGAAAAGAAGTTATCACAAGACAACTAGAAACCCTCCAAGCGATCAATGAACAGGAACAGCGGGCCTAGTTATTTGCTCCATTATGCCTTCAAGCGTCCATAATACTTCTGCTTCTCTTGCGTTGTCTGGAAGCGGCCATGCCCAAACTTGGAAGAGGTGTCGATGAACTTGAGCTTGATGTCCTCCAGAGCCACACGAGAGGTTTGCTTGAGCAAGGACTGTCGGAGTGTCACCACCCTTTTCTTGGGTCCAACACAGCATCCCTTGATCATCAAATAATCATCTTTCACCAAGCCATAGTGTGGAAAGCCGCCCATTGGAGTTATGTCTTTCTCAGTCCTGATTTTTAAAGACGAAGCAATGAGGCTTTAGAAGCACAAACAATAGCAAAACCTTCATAGTTAGGCTTTTGCTCCAATGAAGGATAAGAACAGCTATCCACTCAGGATAATTCATTAGACTTTGATAATGGGGACTAGCAAATTTGCACTAATGTTACACCAAATAAATGGATAGTTTGAGGGAAAAAAATCAAACAACAGATAAACAGCACTAGTTGAAAGCAAACACGACGAAAGTAAAGCCTAATCATCGCAGATACCAAAGCAAAAGCTTCCTGCATCTCATGTCCAGATTCTGACCTGTCAAACTCAGTGATAGCAGTGTGGGACTCCTGACCAGCCTCGCCAACTTTATAGACCTTCTTGTTCATCTCAGTGCGGTGGTGGTACCCATTCTGACCAGCCCTAGCAACTGTGAATGAGACCCTAGCAGGATGCCACGCACCAATACAGGCAACCTTCCTTAGACCCCTGTGAGTCTTACGAGGAAGACGAGTTACACCCCACCGGGTGACAACACCTTCATAACCTTTACCCTTGGTCACTCCGATGATGTCAATCATCTCATCCTTCTGGAACACAGCATCAATGTGAATTTGCTTCTCAAAAAAACCATATGCAAAGTCCACCTTTTGAGCAATAGTCCCACCATTGACCTGGATTTCCATCAAGTGTGCTTTCTTCTGCTTCAATCCCTTCATCTTTCTAATCTGAAGCAGATTAACCATAGAACAACATAAATGATATTTTTAATCAGGCAACAAAACGGCCAGATTTTGAAACACTCTTAAACACAAAGTTCAGCACAGAAGCTATATTGTTCTGGAGGCAAAGCAAGCCATACCTGGGTGTGAGCCAAAACACGAACAATAGTTGCATATTTCTTAATTTTCTCAAGCTGAGCTTGGATGTTCTTCTTTCCATCTTCAGTTTCATACTGCTTTGAGTATTTGGTGAATGCCTTCTTCTTAGACTTGCACCAGTTCTTGTAGAACCTGCGCCTCACTTCCTCACTCAAATGCTGAGCCCACACTGTGTTCAACGAGCGAAGGCCTCGAGGGGTCCTGACATAACCCACAACACCGACCACCACCATTGGAGGGGTTTCAATAACTGTCACTGCCTCACATGTTTCCTTCTTGTGAAGCTCTGCAAAAACACAAAACGAGAGACATAAATTCCTACAAAGTGGCAGTGAAGGGAATCAAAACTCAGATCCACAAACACCAGGACTAAAAGAAATATATAAATATGTAAAATTCCTTATAGGCATAGCTGTGATAGAATCTACTGAAAATAAGCTTAAATCACCATCAGCAAGTGAAGATCCTAGAACACAGAGCAATACCATATGAGTATCTTTCACTGACAAGCATATAGCTAATTTTTAGAAATCATTTTATCACACAGTAGATGAAGAAACATCTGCCACGCCACCCTCGGAACAAAATACATGAAAGAGAACATCGAGATGTGTCCTTTTCCAACTAGTTGTGTCTCTAGTCTGCTAACAGTGAGAAGATAGTTCATCAACTCTCTACAACTAAGCTGTAGTAGTAACACATAACAAAGAAAAAAGAAAGATGATGGGCAGAAGAAGCTGATAGGACTCTATTTTCTCGGTGTAAAATTAATACCAACCTGAGTAAAATTGTACAAAATCTTCACTAGTGAAGACAACATAAATTTGTTGTGGTGGGTGAACCTACTATTATTTACATAAGAAATAGGCATATGACTTATATATGTTATCGGCTAACTGGCCACCAAAACCACAACAACGTGTTGTATGTCAAATACAGGGAGGCTTATCTTGACCAGTGACTATGTGACGAGACGGAGCAAGTCTTAAAACTCTTTCTGAATAACGGAAAGAGTCAGCAAAGAAAGCAAATGAGTTAAATTCTCACTTGATCCAGGCTTTTCGACATCCCTGACAATATGAGTCATCCCTGCCTTGTAGCCCAAGAAGGCAGTGAGCTTGCAAGGCTTGGTAGGATCATCCTTGGGAAAAGCCTTCACTGCAGAAGTCAAAAGGGAAAAAGAAATTGATTACGGCAGTGATCGAATAACTCCAGAACAATAACGCCAAATAAGTATAATGATCAGGAAAACAGCTAATGGCCTCAGGAATAAGAATCCATGGAAACTTGAAATGCTTGAGAAGTTTGACATCCTATAGAGAACTGAAAAAAGAAGAAGACCAATAGTACCTTTCCCTCTGTGGCGGGCTGCTCTCTTTCTTGGAAGAAATCCAAGCGATCCGTGCCTGGGGTGCTCAAACTTCCGATGCGACATTCTTCCCCTCCTAGTAATATGTACCAATGTCAGAATATCGAAACCAACATTCGAACGCCGAAGAAACTTGCAAATACGCTGTCTTTCCAAAGTAAAAGAGGACCGACAAAGTAACTGGACCAAGACAAATGTCTAAGGACATGGTCTAATGAACTTAGTTCAGCATCACAAATCTTGCTCGGGAAAAAGCCAAACTTTGAAGCAAAGACGTCCATTAGGATGCCACTATACTCGAAAGCACTGACATTAAAAAAATAAAAAATAAAAAAATTTGCAGCAATTCACAAGCAAACAACCAGAGCAATTCCAACACAGACCAGCCTATAGAGACCAATGTTTCTGTACGTGAGTATTGGCTACAACGGCGATTGATCCAATACGGTGCCAAAGATACGATCTCGGCCAAAGGAACATCCATTTGCAAAATCAAATCGCGCGGCCAATGATCCTGCCGCCTATTACTATTCGATTCGCCATCAATGGCCGAAACGAGCAGGGAAACACGTCGATTTTAAACGTCGAATGCATACCGATCGCCCGTTCGTGAACGGAGAAGCTCAAAATCCGCAGCCAAAAGGAAGTAGAAGACAAGCACTTCGAGGGAAGCAAGAAAAAAGCTTGAAACTTGCACGCATCGAAGGTAAAATTTCTAGAGAGAGAGAGAGAGAGAGAGAGAGAGAGAGGCGAGACCTGCTGCTGCGGCGAGCTCCGAAGAACTGAGGCGGTTCTGCGGCGGCTGCGACACTGGGCTCAGGTGCTTATAGTGAAGGAGAACCCTAGGGGAGGCAGACAGGTTCTGTATTTTTTCGAATTTGCGCAGATTGCCCCCGTATTTTCTCTCATTCGTTAAAAGCCCCAGGCCTTAATGAAAGTTGACAAATAAAAAGGACACTAACATTTATATGGTTCGTAAATTTTGGCTCAATATCTAATATCATTCCCAAACTTTTAATTTGTTCAACATGATTCATGAACTTTAGTTTAATTTGTAATATCGTCTATAAATTTTTAACTTGTTTGATGTGGACCCTAATATGAAAATATTCGATATTATCCTTCCATTGATTTAAGTTCGGGGGATAACATTGAATTATATTCAATAATTAAACTAAATAAAAAGTTTGGGAACGACATTGGATATTGAGACAAAGTTCATTAACCCTTTATATCATTTACCCTAAATAAAAATATTCTACTCTTGCCGAGACCAAAATTGGGGCAATTCTTGCTCACATATACGTTAAGTTTGGTTTTCAGGAGGCAAGATTGTGAGTTTATTATGGCATGTTTGGTAACCATCCCAAATAGTGTTAGATTCTATTTTTTTTGTTCCTGGGAGTTGTTTTAGAACAGAATCATATTTGGTAAAAATTTTGTTCTTAGAAACAAATTTCCATTTTTTTATTCCTGGAAGTAGATTTGGAACAAAATCAAGAATAAAAAAAAAATTTGATTTTTGTTCCTGAGAACAATTCTAGAATCAAGCCCATATTTTCTCTCATTCTTCCCTTTTCTTCTTCTTCATCCACCGTTGTGGTTGCTGTCTGCTGCCGTTCGCCGTCCGCCGCCTGCCGCCCACCACCGTCGGTCGTAGGCAACCGGTCCGAAGAGCTCGCCGAAGGCAAACCCAACCATTGGCGAGACTTGGCCGACGAGGGCCGGCAACACTCTGGTGAGGTTGGCCACTTGAAGAAAAAGAATAGGAGAGAGAAAGGAAAAAAAAAAAAGGAAAAAGTAATAAAATTATTTAAAAAATTTAAAAAAACGATTTGGAATAGAAATTTTGAGCACGGTACCAAACACAATTCTATTTCAAAATCAGAAATTTTGGATAGTTTCCAAACAACTTAAAATGATTAGAAATTGTTTCTAAGAACAGAATAAAAACAAATCATTCATGATGAGAAATTGTTCCTGGGACCGAGAATAAAAAATAATCATTTATGATAAGAAATTATTTCCGAGAACAAAATCGTTACTAAATGCGCCATTATTCTATATCTAACGAATTAAGTCTGAACTCCTTTTCAATGGTAAAATCGAACCTTTTTCATCACATATTTGTTTTTCTACTTCAGTATTTATTGGAGATACCTTCAAATGTGATCATGTGCGATATAAACATATATATATTCCCAAATTAATTTGACCATGTTTGACCATTTATCATCATAAAACACATTCACTTGAGCACGAACAATTGACTATCAAATTTCTATTTGACATATCCACTCGAAGGAAATGATAATGTTAAATTGAAAATGTGGAAAGCCCACAAGATTATATGCTACTATCATTCTTTCTCGAATTCCTGTGAAGATTAAGAGTCCTAGGATGACGGTGAATTTTAATAGGAGTACACATATTGTTCTGATTAAATTCGCGAGTGACGAAAGGACTTAATTGAAAAAATTGAATTAAAGTACTCGATTGCAAGTATCATACTAGTACTAAATAGGCACTTTCGGTTAAAAAAAAATAGAAAAAAGCGGTGCACTACTATGCTTGGGTTTATCAATTAGAGCTTTGAGACAGGCACACGAAAATTTCATATGCTCTTTCAAATGCGCTGACTCTATCAATTGAGACCCGCTGTATATTCCAACTTTAACTTTCTTGCACTTTGGATGCTAAGTTTAATTGGGTTCAAAGGCAGATTTTGTGTTGTTGCTCAACTAGGCATTCATGAGATGTGGCTCTTCCGAAACAATGACAAATGACTGAGCATCATAGTGAGAAATTCTGTTTTTTTTTTTTTTTTTTCACATTTTTTTCTCAGTTAAATTGTGAACTTTTGCTCTTGAGGATTTTTGGGTCCCTTTTCCTTTAGATGGAAATATGCATAAAGGTATAGGTCCTGTATATCTTCATCAATCTCCCTCAAGATGACTTGGGTCTTTTCATGTATAGATTGTGGAGACTTTCTGCTCTTGAAAATGCCATCTTCTTCAGAAAGAATACTATATCTTTGATTGTGTTGCACCAGTAATTTTCGTTTTCCTTTTTCTTTTTAGGACAGACTAAGATTGGTCACTTCATAGCTATGTTCCTAAGGATTTCACGCGATTCTCGAGTTACCAGTCGTGATGTTTTGTCTTGGAGAGAATGATGGGAAGATCTTTGTGCAAATGCTGCATTGTCATGTTTCTCTGATATTATATGCCTAGACATCTTTCTTTACCTTAACTTTCCTAGAAGAGATCTCTTAGAGTCGTTGCATCCGCAAGGTTCTTTTAGCGCAGTCCCCGACATGCCTAAACACTCTTTCGTGTTCTCGGGGTGTGCCTTACTTATATTACTCGTCAATTAAAAGCAGAAAAATGGGATGGTTCGGGCTGTTGTGACTTGTGTATTGTGCGAATCCCATGAGAAAACGAAAGGACCATCTGTCTTCAAGTTACCTGCAGTGCAAAGACTCTAGACTCTAGAGGAGAACTCCAATCTGGGACTCTCTCGGCTGCATCGACAAGGCAGCATTTTGGAACGCCAGTGAATTGGGCTTGGTGAAGGTTTTGATTCCAAGCTGATGAAGATGAGGTGTGATTTTGACTAAACACTGGATGGCGCTCGTTGTAGAATGTTAACTTTTGACGTTTCTTGATGCACAATCAGTATCTTGATGAAAGTTGCAACAAAAAGAAAATGAAACTCGAAAGGAAAGGGGCAAAAAAAAGAAGAAAAGAAATCCGACCTGCCGGATTCGAACCAGCGACCTAAGGATTAATCTGTGAGCAAACCACTACAGTCCTCCGCTCTACCAACTGAGCTAAGGTCGGACACGTGATTAGCGGTCGATCTCATTTCATGCCACTGTCAGTCACCATGTTAGCAACGCAGTATTTCCCCTGCGACCACCCATCAAACTGATCGAATCCTCACTCCAGGACGAGGGTTACAGAGGTATCAATGCGCCCACGTATCTCATCATCTGCATCGAGCGACCAGTTTTGCCTATTGCTCTTTTGTCTTGGAGAGAATGATGGGAAGATCTTCGTGCAGATGCAGGCTTGCAACATCGTCGTGTTCCTATGATATCACATGCCTCGACTTCTTCCTTATTCCTGATTTTCCTCTTAACTTTCCTAGAAGAGATCTCCTAGGGTCATTGCCGCTGCAGAACACTCTTTCCTTGCTTGGGGTGCCCCGTACCTTACGTTAGTCATCGACTAAAAGTAGAAAAATGAAATGGTTCGGGCTGCCATCGACGTGAGTGTTGTGCAAATCCCATGAGGGAAAACAAAAGGGGCCATCTCTCTTCAGGTCGTCTGTATCCACAAGGACTCTGCTGCATCAACGAGGCTGCATTTTGGAACACTGCTGAATCAGGGTACGCGAAGGCTTCAATCCCAAGTTGATGAAGATGGCTTCGCCTTTCGAATGAAGAGATGGGAATGCCACTTTCGACGTTCCCTGATACGCAGTTTGTGTCGTCTGTAGATCACACGTCTCTGGACAGAATCGAGAAATATGGTGTCCACTGTCTTCTGGGTTTGATCTTGGTGATAATCTACACAAGTTCATACTTAAAGCATCAAGTCAACAATGAAATAAGAAAGCATGGACTTCTCTCTCGCGAGACCCACGAATGATTCCGGAACGAACCAGACGAATCTGTCTGAATTCTTGCATCCCCGAGCTTGCTAGTTTTACTTCTGGTGCTGTATCTTTAGACTAACAATATGCAACACATGCAGAAACATAGACACATGACGTTGAGGGCAAAACACTAAAGGAGAACGTAAGAAAAAGGTGGAAAACAAAAAGGGTATCCGACCTGCCGGATTCGAACCAGCGACCTAAGGATTTATCTGCGAGTGACCACTACAGTCCTCCGCTCTGCCAACTGAGCTAAGGTCGGATTTGTGAACGGCATTCCATACAAAATTTATATATAATTTCTAGACATTTCACGGTGCAATTAACTTTTGATCAGATATCGGCTTTCTTTTGCAAAAATATTTTACTCATTTCATATAAATTACGGATGAAATATTTTGATCCAAAATAACTAAATGCTAATTAAAGATTCATAAATAAAGTTATTAAATATTCAACATGCACATGATATATGGATAAATTGGACTTCAATTTTTTTTTCAAAGTGTTTTTATTTGTTAAGAACACAGGACACATACTCTTTTATTTGCATACTAAAAAACACAAGTTAGCCTCCTTTTTGGAAAAGAAATTTACTTATCTCTCTTAATTTGAATTTTCATAATTAATAGAAAAGATTAATCAAACTACAACATACTATAGAAAGTGAAATTGGAATAATTTTTTTCTTATAAGGGGTCATGGTATTTGTGTTCACATCCAAAATTACCCCGGACATCACATGCTGGTCATGAGGGAATAATAAGAGCAAAGCACCCATTTTGTTCATTAAAGTTAAAGACAAACAGGGTTCGTGAAGGTTACTCGAGCTAATCATCGATGGAATTTTAGAAGCAAATTCCAAAGTTGACGACTAGGTAGTTAATTACCACGTGTCAAGTTATGGTAATAATGCATCAAATTTGAAATTTAAGTGAAATTAGCATCGAAGCTCAAACAATAAGCGATGTGTATAAAAATAGGGAGCTGTTATTTACTTGATGAGTAAGCTGTTCGAGTGTCGTTGACAAGTTAGGAAGCAATTGCTTATGGATGAAGGTGCCAAGAAAAAAAAAAACGTGAAGAATATTGAGAGTAGTGCCCAAGGAAGAGGCATTGTACCTAAGATAAAGATTTTCATTATGGTCGAGTGCATTGGATCAAGTATTGAATCTGTTAAATCACCATTTTTAAGATAGTATTAAGCCTGGTCCTATTTTATTTCCCTTGCTTTCCGGTATTTTTCACTTCCATTTAATCTCCCAACAATAATTTGGCTTGCATGTGAGGATCGGTATTAAAATAACATGCTACAAATAAATACGTTATTAGTACATTTGTCGACAGCTTAAATCTCTTTCAAAAAATCGACTTGCTCAGCGCACTAGATAGAAAACTAGAGCATCTTTAAAGCGGATCAAATTTTCGAGGACATGAAATCTAGGGGGGTTAGCCGAGTGGGAAAGAGACTCAACCTACGCCCTCAAGAAATGCAAGATCTGCCACTTTCTCGTTTTCAATACTCAGCGGCTTGATCGGATCGAGCTTTTGGGAGCTAGGTCAATAGGTCATGGAAAAGTAATTCGCCTAAAGTTCTGACATGGATGGCATATCCATTTGTGTTTCCCTTGCTTTTGGCCACAAGGATTTGGCATCACTTGTCACGGTCGGTTCTGAAATGGTAAAACAGAAGTAGGGGAGAGAGATGATATACCTGAGAAGCAAAACTCCATGCATTTCATTTCCATAGCTGACTAATCATAAGAGCTAGAGACCACATAACAACAAATTGCACGCACAAAATGATAGGGTGACAGTCTTTATCTCTGTGAGTACAACATTATGTTCTCAACAAAAAAAAAAAAAAATCAAATAATAAATAATTATAAATTATAATGAGTTCACTTCTTCAAAATTTTCTGACTCGGAACAAATTGTTATTCTCATAATAACATAAAAACTATTATGTTAGCAAAACCCATTATTTAAGCAGGACGGCCTCCTATCAATATATATATATGTAGATGTTAACATGTAGATATATCGTAAATCAAAAGTGATGGTGATGCTTCTTTCCATGAGCCTCCTCATCTTCCCTCTTATCCTCCTTCTTCTCGTGATGCTCGTGGAAAGCATAGCCCCCCGCTCCGATCCCCGCCACCACTGCTATTTCCTCCTCCACCCTGTGCTTGTGGGCGTGCTCGGGGTCTTTCTCCGACCTGTGCTTCTCGTGCTGATATATAATAGATTCAATGACCAAAGCAAAAAGAAAAAAAAAAAAAGAAGCAAAAAGAAGCATAATTAATGGGGGAATCTGGGGTACAGGTGCAATATGATGATGGAGAAATAAAGTTCAGTCGGATCAATGTTTCTGTTATACTTTAAGTAAGTTATAATCTTTTTTTTTTTTACCAATCCAACCATTACATCAATAACATGTTGAGTTTATTTACTTTGTATATAAGAGACAATAAATTTGCACGTTATTAGACGCGATACTTGTTCTAGTTAGTTGGTTTTGTTCATCAATACGAGATGAAAAGTCCAACCAGAGGGTGCAAATGTTACCATGGCGTAAGCACCGGCAGCGGCGGCGCCAAGTTCGCCGAGTTCCTCAAGGCGTTTGTGGTGTTTCTCCTCCTTCTGGTAATCGATGCCCTCCGGGCCCGCACCTACCCTGGTCACCTCGGTGTAGCCACCCCAGGGGCCGCCACTAGCGTACGTGGTGGCCACCTCGGAGTAGGCGGCGTCTTCATTGTCCTTCTTGTGGTGGAAGAGGTGGTGGTGCTGCTTCTCCTCGGCCATGGTGGTGTGTAAGAGGCTGGCCAACGTGACAATTCAAACCACCAAATGACTAGTTTGTTTTACGCAATGGAGGGCCAAGTGGGGATGTATTGATTTATATAGTGATGTCGGGCCTCCTTTTGGGGAGTCCGATCCAATCTCCGACGACGACGTGGAAGGCAACGTGTGAAAGATTGGACGGTCAAGATACAGTGGAGCCCGAGTCAGAGGCACTTGTAAAAACCAGATGCAGGCATTTTTTAAAATCACTGCCGAACTCGTGTTTATCCAACACGTGTTGCCACAATACAATTGCTTCACAATAGAGAAAAGATAGCTGTTTCACAAAAATCTTGCAATATATCTCAACGCTGATTCATACCGCTGATGCACTAGTTACTTTCTCAGCATTACAACGTACTGTACATACTCGAGTTTCATTACAAAGTTGCAGGAAGATTATTCACTTTGACCTTGCTTTATGGTATGTTAGTATGGAAGGGGCAGAAACGATTCGGCAATGGGCATGGCTAACTCCTCTGACGGGATCTAGAAAAAACCTTATCATGTTATGGTAATTCAATCACACATTTCGCTATAGTAATTGTTCATACACTATGATTACGAACTAGTAACGAATGATATGACCACATGTAATCTAGACCTGGTTAGATTGACGTTGCGAGTGTAATGACAGAGCATGATAAGGATGATGAATTCCTTCCATCCAAGCATTAACGGATAGGTAAGTTTGTGGGATTGGGAGTTGGAGCTAGCCTGGCCTATATTTGAAAGGTGCTGTCGGCAAGAGCATTGATTCATGTTTCATCAGCTGCCGTCTCCTTCACGTACAGCTCCAAAGGTGGTAAGGTAACGTCACTGTCGCCCAAGGAGATTTAACCAAAAGGATAAAAGAAAAACTAGGTAAGTGAAAATCTGTCGAACAAAAGTTCAATTTGCATTTGTGGAACATGGATGGATGAACCTGCCCCCAACTCGAAAATTAAGTGAAGCCATTACGAGTTTACGGTAGGGTCATCATGCAACTCAACCGGCCACTTGGGTGACTTGAGCCAAAAACATATGATCAGTTTTAATGTCAAAACAGGAACTTCAGTTAGTTCTATGATATGATGCCATCACATCTGCAGAAGCTTCGCGAAAGAGGAAACAGTTAAAAATAAGTCAGTGCGCAAATTAGTGCCATCAAGCTGGCTCAAGTAGAACTTGCCTGTTAACTTAAAGTGAATTGTGGATTCAAAAATTCTCTAATCAATCAAGTGAACAATCTGCCATGTCATTCTCATTGGACAACATGTCGAGAATGGGCGGAGTCTGACCGTAGCATATACTCCAGAGCAGTCCTCCATACATTAAACAATGGACACCAAGCTGGAACAGAAGTGGTCTCCTTTCTTGGTCATATGATGCATGCAATTTATATGTTTGGTCTCTCTCACAATAAAAATCTAAACCAGTGTCATCTAAATGAGCTCCAAAATTGTATTCATTGACGATTTCAACCGTCCTGAGCCACCCAAAATCAACAGGATCTTTCACTGCTTGCAAGTAACGACTACCACGAGCTAGGAAACCCCAAATCATCTTTGTCAGCACAGAAATACAGCCCATGAAATCCCCAGATATGTTCTCAAAATCCGCATATACAGCTGGATTCCAAAAAGGCCGCCCCTGAACTTTTTTCATCAAGGAGCATCTGCAGGCATGGGGCTCGGTAACTAATGAACGTGCAGTCTGTGATTTTTCTGAAAATATACTCCATGCCGAGTTTCTGGAAAGAGACAACAAGGACTCTCCTGCAGTTACCCAAAAGGTTGCTGCAGATGCCATTAGAGAAGATTCAGAGCAAAACAGATGATGGACTGCTCCTGCAAGAAGCAGCGAGTATGCCCCACTGATTCTGCTAAACTCCAAAGTTTTCGATACAAGAGCAACTGCTTGTATTTGTGGAGCAACTAATTGACTTGAATGGATCCTATAAGCGGAAGCCAATGTTATGTAGGCATTCAAGGAAAGATGGTGCAAGGGTTGCAGAAGAAACTTTTGCTTGTATCCGGCCTTCACTGCAAAGTCCTCATCAAGGACCCTTTCTGTAAGCAAACTCTCGAGCTTCTCGCAGCAAGACTTTGGATCGCTATCTGATAGATATTCAGATATAACATCATCCATCGACTCACTCAACCTTCTGGCAGCCTCATCCTGATAGATGCTGCAGTTGGCACTATCTGCACTGACATAGCCATAGGCAGCACGGAAATCCTGAAAGATTTGGGTTGTCTCAATAGCTTGAAAATTTTCAATCAGTGTCCTGTTTGTCAATATCTTTCCTAGTGGCCGTCATGAATTTGATGCTGGCTTATCATTTCCAGATCAGAAAAGTGATGTACTAGATTGTAGCTACAATGTGACTCTGGAAGAACATCCACAACTCCATAGGTTAAAAAGCAGTTGTCAATAAGTATGAATGGGGACATACTAGAAATATTTCTTGAAGGATCTTACATAATACTCACCAATAAAGATGCTTTATGAACAGATAATGTGTTATGCAACTAGCAGCATAACATGAACAAGATAAGATAAATTGTCAAAGAGATACGTACATAGCTATGCTAAATAATCTACCTACAAAACATTACAACTTTGCTAAGACCGTTCAGGTGCATGGGCTAAGTGTATAGCTTACACAAGATAGCAATACTGCAAACAACATGTTCAAAGTATAATGGAAAAACAGACACTCGAAAAAACAACAGGAAACCAAATCACTGAAACCCCATCAGCTGCAAAGTTGGAGTAATGAACTTCAGCTGAACTATGAACATATCAAGAGTTAGGAAATCTAGATGTGAACAACACCATAGCATCTATAAATTGTCAAGCAACCACAAATATTGTGCAGCAATAGGGACGGAAAGATAACAAAAGCTTCCTCCCTCCCTCTACCTCATTTCTGGAGAGCTTATCGTGAAAACTTAAACTTGCGGTTCTCCGTGTTGAGTTTACTAGAAGCTAGATCCTCGGTACCATGTAACTCTCCACTTTACCTCCACCATACTTATTCCTTTCTTTCTTTTAAAGAAACTAAAGGTTCCTCCACAATAACCTAGTCTGGAAAATAATTAAAGGACATTTCGCTTCTGAAGTTCCTACAAAAATAAAAATTTTCTTCACCCAAAGTCAGTCTCAACAACTTCCAAAGAATGAATGACTTGTGAAAGCCAGATGATATCAGTTAGTTGAAGCTTCAGGCCATAGAAACAGGCCTGGATATGTCCCTGTTTTGAGTATCATCCCATATGACACTTTGTGGTCACAAGTTGCAAAAACTCATATAAAGCAGAGAATAATCAAGAAAAGGAAAGAGTCTATAAATTACCAAGAACACTCAGTCGGAGGATATTATTTGAGGGAAGGGTAATAAAGTTCAGATCTTTTACCTGCAAAGCTTGATCCACATATCCTAAAGGTTCTGCATCACATCTTGTACAGGAACATCTAAATTGATACTTAGACTGTAGCTCAGACTGCCTAGCTACCTAAATGAATCAATAATACCAGGACATTACAAATGAGGTCAGGCACTAAGCAAAAATTACAAATAAAAGCGAGAAAAGTTAGAAACTCCAAAGCAGTGAAAGACCAAAGGAGGAAGCTAGATTTGGAAGGGAAAAGAGAGGGGAAGGGGGGGGGGAAGCATTTGGGGCTGCAAATCTAGTGATTGTTGTGGTGAGAGCATACGTGAGAACGACAATATGGTAATGCAGATCAACTCTTGAGGTTAGAGCATCCTAATTGTTAGAGATAATTAGGATAATTCTCCAGAACATGTTCCAAAGTCCAACCCAAAAACTTAAGCTATTAGAAGAAGATGTGATTTAATATTTAAATATTCCATCACTAACAATTTCAATAAATAACAATGAGTTGCTATTTCATTATGTTTACTTGCTCTCAGTACTAATATGAGATGTAAGGACTGAAATCACGATTCCCACACATAATCAGAATTATTCAATTGAAAAATTACTATGGGAAGACATTCTTTTCACTTGATGATGCTCAAAACTTAGAACCTTCAGGCAATAGTATTTGTACCCCTAAGTAAAGCATGATCTTTTCTCCACACAACATAAAAAAAAAAAAAAAAAAAAAAAAAAAAAAAAAAAAAAAAAAAAAAAAAAAAAAAAAATCACCAGAAAACACTTTGCTTAGGCATGAAAAGACGACGCACCTTAGGCTGCAATAAGTCAGTGTATGCAACAGTCACCTCCTCCCCTTTCTTAATTGCCTTTATGCTACGAACTATTATTTTCGGGCCATAATCTGCATGATCTTCATAGAAACTAATAAAGTTTACAAATTCTAGAGAGAAAGAAATTTGATGAAGCTGTAACTTGTCAAGTCATGTTCTTGCTACCTTTCCCAACTTCAGCAGGTCTGCGACCAACACTGTCCATCTGCAACATCATAACCCCAATGAATACAAGTTAACAACAACCGGCCCTTCATATGCAAACCACAGGAATATGCGTTCGAGTTTCTGCATGTTTTTACCTGAGCTCGATCGCCATAAGGAACAATGCGAAGCCTCGATTCGCCCGGAGCCGGGGCGCTTATCTCCGGTCCGCTAAACTGAAACCGATAACAAGTATTGGCCGAGCAACTGTGATTGATCCACGAGAACTCCGTACCATACACAGCAATCCCCAGGCCCCGACCGTCGACATCCTGGACCTCCACCGCATTCGTAATCGTAGCGCACAGCGCCGCCTCCTCCAAAACGACATCGCCCTCCACAACGCCGCCGCCGCCCAGGCCCAGCTTCCTCCTCGCCGCCGCCAGGACCCTGGCGCCGCTCCGGATCCTCTCCACAACCTCGCCGTCGCCGGAGCTCTCCCCGGACATCAGCTTCTCGCGGTTCGTCAGGAGGCCGCCGATCCTCCAGCACGAGGCGTCGAGGCCGCGGGCGAGGAGGAGGAGGAGGAGGCGGAGGGCCGCGCGGAGGTCGGAGGTGTCGCCGGGGACCGCCGCGGCCGCGGCGGCGGAAGGGGAGCGGAGGAGGAGCTCCTCGGCGGAGGGGAGCCGGAGGGACTCGGCGGAGGAAGAGCAGACGGCGGAGCAGTAGAGGGGGGAGGAGAAGCGGGAGGTGCCGGCGGGCGGAGACCGAGGAGGAGGAGGAGGAGGAGAGAGGGAGGAGAAGCAGGAGGAGCAGTGGGAGGGGAGGAAGGCGTCGTAGAGGGCGAGAGAGAGGGGCGCGATCGGCGGCGCGACGTCCTCGCCCATGGCGACGTCCTCCGTCGCTCTCATCGCCATCTCCATCTTCTCAGGCGACAGCTCCGCTCCGTCGTCTGGCCGTCGCGCTGCCGTTCGCTTGTAAAGAGTGCGGTTAGGCTTTCTACGTACACCGTCGTTTTTCCCAGAAATTGTGAGCAAGATTTTTATTTTGACATGAGAGAAATCGATAAAGTACCTCTTTTTTCCATCTTATTTCTTAATCGATAAAATTTAAAAGGATTAGAACGTGCTCAAATTTTTCAAATTGATTTAGAGCTTAATTGCATTATATATATTATTTTTGATATTTTATATTTGGTCTTCGATTGTCAACAATGTAATATGTTTATCCGAATTCAGAAAAGTTTCTAACAACTCACTGTTATTCAAAAAGTTACATGTCCATACTTATAAATGGGATTGGCCACCCGATTAACTCCACTTTCGCTAAGTTTCAATATATTAATTTGAAATTGAAATGTTTGTTTATCAAGTTTGATTAGAATCCAAGATATACAAAATTTTGAGTTTTGTTATTAAAATTTCAGAATTTAAGGCTCAAGAAACTTGTAGGGATTTCCAATTATCAAATGCTACTGGCAATGAGAATTAAGATTGAAATTCTAACCGACTTTTCAAAAATGCTTAGGATTAAATTGAGCAGGAGTTGAAATGGTTGAGACCCCCGCATGGCAATGACTCAATCCTCAGGCGATAGTGGTATATGGACATGATCTTATAACATGCTCTCATCAAATGTGTATCTGCTATTCAACATTGAATCTATTAGTTATTACAAATACAACACTTCCAAATGAAGCCTAGTGATTTTACACAAGAAGCAGTGGCAAATTAAATCTTATGCTATGCTGAATACAATGGTCAGCCAAACCCTGATAAGAATGAAATGAATGATTTGAAACAAATTTGAAAAAAATAAATAAAAATTGAGGGACAGAAAACAATAAGGAAGACATCTATCACTTCTATACACCCACTCTCAATTTATCCAAAGGAAGGCCCCTATTTACTACATGGCAGGCAGCACCACTTCTCAACTTGGAGGAAGAGCCACTGGAAGGGGTTGGGGTGCCCCTCATCGTCCGAGGACACACTCGACGAGGGAAACTCTGCGGGTAGATGCCGATGAAACGCGTCGACGGCAGCTGCCACCCCATCCTCATTTTCTATCAGCTTCGCCATTTCCATCGCCCGAGACTTCACCTGGAAGCATTGATGCGTAGAGAGATATTACTAAGACGGAACAGACGGCATTTTTCAATCTCCGGAGCGAGCGAAACTGAGTAATCTTTTGTTCCGTTTTACAATCTTTTTTCTCTTTTCTGCAGAAGATTCAGCATGCCAATTTGCGAAAGGCAGCCTCCTTTAAAAATGAGACTCAGTTTTATCTCATTGAATTTCTGCTATTCAATTTGCTTTGGTCAGGAAAAAAGTGCTGAAAATGTAATCCAACAATCAAGACATGCTTCTTCACATACATCCGTCAAGGACTGGGCTCGTCAAGACATCAGAATTACCTCAGGTTGAAGCATAAATCTTATGGCATCTGAAAGATTCTCGACGCTGAGCTGGGAGATTGGAATGGGTGCAGGGCCAAGGCCTCTTTGGTGGACCCTATCGCCCCAGAAGAACTGATCCCCAAAAAAAGGAACTATGGTCGTAGGACACTGCAAATCACACTCTCAACATTAGTTATCGATGAAGCACAAAATAGACTCTCGACATTAGTTATGGATGGAGCATAAGAGAGACGCTTATAATTCTTTAGTATCAAAGAATCTGGAAGTGGCACCAAATCCTTGCCACCCGAGGATACTGCTTTATCTCTTCTTTGCAACGCAACACTTACATGGCAGATTATTTCATCCAATCTAAATGAAAAGAATCCAAAAGAAGCTTTGTGGCAAATTTTCCATTAAGCTACCAAAAGCAAAATGCAAGGCTCCAGTGTAAATTTTTACCCCAGCTTTTAGTCCTGTAGCTGTTGTTCCAGCACCACCATGATGAACCTGCAAGTTGAGCAATATGGTTTCACCTTAATTGGGTCTTATAAGCAGGAAGAAACAATGAAAATATTTGAACTAGCATCGATATGTCACGAAACCACACTTCATCAGATTGAGCTATCAGAGTTCACTGACAAAATAACTAATGGCTAGATCCCATCAGGTTCTTGCAGCGAAGGTGATGTAAAGTTCTACATTCATTCATGTAATAGACACGTGTTGCAACTGATGATGATGCGACAGTATGAAGCCAAATTGAGTACTCTAATCTCTTAAGTAGGACAAACTCACCACAGCTGAACATTGGGGAAACAGCCAATCATGCGGACAATCCTCCAAAAGGAAAACACTGTCTGGAACATCCAGAACTGCAAGAAATAGAGTTACCATTTATTGCATAAAATTAGGGAAACCCACACATATTCCGTTTCTCAACATTAATAAGACAAGATAATGAATCATAATTGAATCTGACAAGAAATCCTGTTAGGTTAACATCAGGTTCCACTACTCTTTGATTAAGAATTGAGGTTTTACTTCATAATTTAGTCTAGGTATTCCAAAAACAAGTGATTACTGAGATCTAGAGATAGAAAACTTCAGAATTTTGTTAACGTAACGACATTAATAAAAGGATAACACACAGAAACTAATGCATAAGTGTTTGAAAAATCACCAATAAGAATGCTTTAAATCAAGCTATATCTTTTAGGACACAATAAGAGGAAAGGGGGAAATTAAACAGCAAGATACTTACAGGTCCCAAGATCACCCCAACCTCGACCAACTATCCCTCTTTGTCCGGTATCCGTTAATGCCTTAATTATGATATCTGTAATTTTCCTGGGATCTTCAAGAGGCTTCACAAGAGACCAATAAAATATTTACCATCAAACTCCAATTAAACTTATCTCCAAACAGAAAACAGAAAAAATTCCAGAAAACTGATTTTTCCTATAATCCAATAGCAAGAGTTATTCAGCATAACTCGGCAGAAATCTAGTTCTTAGAAGTACTTCAGACAGCAAATGCCTACTGATTCATGCATGCATTACGAATCACACATACTGGGTTCATATGTGGACTCATTAGCATATTAAGGATGAAGTAGTAAATGGATGCCAGAGCATACAGTCGACTAAACAGTTTCTTCAAAAACTATAAGGCATCCTTGAGATTACTAAGAAATAGCTGGGCCAACTAGCATAGGTGAAAAGAACAGATTTGCATCTAGCCACCTATAATGGCTATGACTGCTTTGCAGAGGAAAACTTCCCATCTCGTATAATCAAATAAATCAAGTATGTTACTCATATCCATACTCTTATATACAAGCAAAAGGGTCCAACAAGAAGAAAACTTTGAAGCACAAAGAAATAGCCATACCATGCTCCCAAACCCGATATATATAGGTTTTGTTCCCTTTTGAATCCATTCAACAAATTCTTCCCGAGGTTTATACTTCGACCCGAGGTTAAGGAAACAGTAGCCAACAACATCAACTAATGGTCCCCAATCTGCAGTTATTTAGGAACGATACAATGACACAAGATGTGATTTTCAAACTAAGGAATTTCAAAGCACTGTTTGCAAAAATAGACATCAAGGCACAAGACCCAAAATTTAATTGCTGGTGGAACAAAGAACCTAATAGAATGACTGATTTCACACATAGCTACTACATGAAAGGCAAAGAAAAATCAAAGCTAAGCTTGACTTAAGATGTGATGAAATTTCTTAAGAAGGGATGTGTAGCAAGATAGATGATGAATACACAAGAAAATTTCCAACAGAAACACTGGCTGCAAATTCATGCCATCATAAGAGCTAGTTTTACTATCCCACAAGCCATTTTTAAATGCTATATTATCATTACGCTACACTAAGGAATGTACTAACTGCCACCATGATGACAAGAGAAGTCATGAAAAGTGCAGTACTCAATACAGTAAATTTACCCTTTATTTATAGTTCTCAAAGGTGAGGCTAGAGAGAATGCAACACAAGAATTGCAAATTGCTAGGAATTATCCAGGTTGCTTTGAAACACAAATTTATCAAGGTGCAGGTATAGCATCAGATTAACAAAAATTAGGAGGTACCTCGATACTTTATTTAAATGAAATATTTCATATATGGAACAAAGTACTATGACAATGGGGATGTAGCAGCATCTGGATGCTCCCTGGTCAGAGGAAGCAGTGAAACTTTTTAAATTATCACTGTAATTCTATTAATTAATTCAGGTTTCTTCATGTACTATACCTCCCCTTACATTTTTAGAGGTAGACAATCAGTTTCTATATGGGGCAACCAGCTTTTTCCAGCAGTCACATCCATGCTAGACACATTACCAAAAACTAACTGAACATGTGAAACACAACAAACAACAATTCTATTGCACCACTCCAAACAGCAGAACTAGTTTCCCACAGAGGAGAGAGATCGTTAGTCATAAAGGAGCAGATCAAAATATTCTGGCAATAATGTCAATGACAAGCACTCTTGGCTAACTAGGGCCTTACCACTCGGCTTAGGCACAAGATGAGGACTCCACATATATCCTGTTGGCAAATGAGATATCGATCCACGGTATGTACTAAAATATGCAATAGGAGCTAGCTTCAACTTCCTTTTTCTGAAGTCATTAATATAGCTTCTTATGCCCCACCATATCAGGAGTTCGACGATTACATAAGAAAGCTATATCCAGCAAAAACAATTTACTTATCAGTGCAACAAGTTGGAGGCAAACTTACTAGAAATTCTATAGTTGAAATGTGTAATATCGAGAAGCATACCCAGTTACCCGCACTTTGAGGCACACGAGCCAATGGATGAGGGAATTCATATGTCGGCCTGCCTATCCAGATCATATGTGAGAAGAAGCATCCTTTCAAAGAAAATTTAACTCGTAGCTAAAAAAAAATTGCGTGTGAACAAAATTTAACTTTAGCACCAAAATTACTTATTAGAGGATGCAAGGTAAAATGCTAACACAGTCAAATACTTACGTCCATGGCATGGTAAAGAAGATGTGAAGAGGTACACCAAGAGCTTCCGCCACATGTGTATGTCCTGCAACCATAACCACATGAAAAAAGTTTCACAAACCCTATCCAGGATAACAGGTCAATTTAGCTTTCCATTTTCCTGGCTGCCCTTCCAATCTGTTTAGTTACTTAGTATCCGTTGCACATTCAACCTGAACAGCCATGATGCCCATACTCCTGTAGTTGTTGCTTTAATAATAACTTTTTATACTCTTACTCTTACATGTTATTTTTCAAAGGATGCTTAGTATCCAACAAATGATAATGACAACCACACCCTTAACAACACTGTCATGTACATCAGAGTGCGAGAGGAGAAAGAGGTGCATTCAGAATTAGGTGTAGATGATGATAAATAGTTGGAGCAGACTAAAGAAAGCTATGTAGTGTATGAAGAAACCCCATGTGAGAGAGAGAGAGAGAGACTGAAGATGGCCTTTTTTTCTTTCGAAATCCTTACTTTGTTTTTATATGCAATTAGCTGCAGAAGGGATTTCTTTAAAGACTACATGGTTTTCTTTCGTCAATAAACTAAGGGCTTGGATCCTCACTAGCAACAACAAAAGATTATGACTTTAAAAGTCAAACTTTCTTCAAATTAGAGATTCATCCATTGAATGTTAGGTATGGTATATATTCATTGTTGGCGACAATTTTTGTAAGGTTGCTGGGATAAATGATATGTTTAACATGATATTCAAGCACATTAACTGGTTTCAATCATGGTTCTCCCACTCTTTTTGACAGTTTGTTGCTCGCTATCTGGTTGACGTGGTTACTTCCACATCTCGTTTTTAACATATAAGGTCTGACCTATGCAAGACCGTCAGTTTTAAGACCTAGATATACATATATTGTCACCTTTTCTGACAAATTAGCTTTTGGGAGAACAATATGTCTAACAACTGGAGGGAAGTAACTTCTGGAAAATTCGAACAACAAAATTGGACTTTTCCAGTGTGAACTCACCATAAGCAGGAGGATTTGCGATAATTGCCTGAGCTCTAAAAGGCAATCCAGTTTCTGTATCCGGTTCTGTGCAGGCTGGAAGAAGAGATTCAATTATAGTCTTCAGCTGTTTTCTCTGAATAGATATTTCTCCGGGCCCAGATGGGATGAAACCTTTATTTCTGGCCATATCTACAAATAACACATGAGCACCAGGCAACTGGAATTTGTCAACTGAAAGTGCTAAGAACTCGACCAGAAAACTGAAGCTCGAGACAACATGACCAACATTCGATTCAAGAGGAGACTAGGACCTTACATCCTGCTAAAACTCGAGGATCACCACCCAAAGGATAGAAGTCTACACCAGCTGACCTCACAAAACTCTTGAAGTTGGCATGAGTGGCCAGCCTGACATGATGACCATATTCCTGGAAGCAAGGCCCAAGAAAAATAACTAAACAAAACTCAGCTCAATTTAATCATTTCTAGAATACCTAAATTCATGTACATCAAGGAACATTTTTTTATCTCCGTAGTAGTGATTTCAGCACATAGCTTCAGCAACATTTAGTGAAGTAATCCAAGGGCATTAAACAGGCAACTGCTGGAAGCACAGGAATCTAAATATCATCCTTCTCCATGATTCTATCTTGAAGAGAATAAAAGGGCTCAAATATGACTTACAGATAGAACAGAAAGATTTCCCTGAATTCTCAAGAAAAGTTTCAGAAATTAACAATTGCTCGAAACCAGACAATAATTTATCCAATGTAGCAGATGCGGTTGCACATGATACACTCTGGATTTGATTTATAGTCCAATTTCATCACCTACTAATGAAACCCTGAGCAGCCAAGAGAAGTCCTATTTTAACGGCTCTAACTCAAGAGGCTGAAATCAGCACGTGCTCATAATTAGAGAAGATGCATCTATTCTTTCCAACACTACTACTCAGTTTAACATGAATGCGTATTTTACAAGATGGACTAACAAACTAGGGTCTTCATGTGATAGTGCCGTACTAAGACAGTAGATTATCGGTAGCATTTGATATTTAGGGGAAATGACAAATACAAACTTAGCAGGCATCCCCATAACACAGACTCTTGAACTTGCCTGAAGTCTCCTGGCCATAGCCAAGAAAGGCTGCACATCTCCTCTTGTTCCAACAATAAGCATGGCAATTTTCAACCTTGGAATCGATTTGTTTGAGTCCACAATAGACTCTCTGACATTGAAAGGTGTTGATTCAACAGACTGAAGCTCCAGCAATTCTGAAGCCATACCATCACTCTTGGTTAAATCAACTTCCACCGTGCCATCATTTTGAATTTTGACTAGCTCTATAATGAGCTTCTTCTGAAACAAGTACAGGGGAATAGTCATTAGTGAAGTGAAGAATCACATACAAAGTTACTGTGAAATATTGCTTATTAGTCATCGCGATAGTAAAGAATTTATTTATGCTAACATTAATGCATGGAAATGTCTAGGATTTCCACAAAGCTTCTGAACGACCATATAGTTTGGAAAGATAGAGTAAAGAAGTCACATAGTTCCTTCAAGTTCAACTAGCCAATCATCATTTTGAATTTTGACTAGCTCTATAATGAGCTTCTTCTGAAACAAGTACAGGGGAATAGTCATTAGTGAAGTGAAGAATCACATACAAAGTTACTGTGAAATATTGCTTATTAGTCATCGCGATAGTAAAGAATTTATTTACGCTAACATTAATGCATGGAAATGTCTAGGATTTCCACGAAGCTTCTAAACGACCATATAGTTTGGAAAAATAGAGTAAAGAAGTCACATAGTTCCTTCAAGTTCAACTAGCCAATAATCGCAAGATACTCAAGAGCCCCACACATTTGATTATCGTACGCACCTTTTCGCGTTCTGACAGCCTGTCAAACAAACTGTGCCTCGAAGTTTCCTTTCTCTCTGTCATGGATCTGTAAAATTTAATATCCTGACTATCATATTGAATATTTCTGTGAGGTCTGATAGGAGCACTGATGCTATGATCCAAACCTGGGACAGCAAACAACATGGAATAAGCAAAGGCTAATTGGAAACAGATATAGATGAAATTTATTGAATTTTTTATTTGATCAGCTAAAACGTTAATTGATATCTACACTTGAATACATAAGCATATTGACAAGGAAGAAAACTATTCCGTGAGGACGCTCATGGTAATTTCCAAAATTGATTAAAGTTAGAAAACATTGCTGAACAAGACATTCTTCTCCAAATTCACAAAATTTGGAATTGTTCTATGTGAATCCCTGGGTAAACAACTATTTTACCACAGGGGCTAAATCAAATTAGCATAAATAGATGTGCTAATAAAATGGCGAACACTCTAGCAAGTGAGAAAAGTTTGTCCCCAAATAGAGGCCCTAGAATTCCTATTCCTATTCTTCTGGATACCAAGGAGCCACTTTTTCTGGCCTATCTTTTTCTCATGCTCCTCGACAGACTCAAATGGCAGAATTGACTATGCGGGTTCAACCTTTTTGCCTTCATTTTTGGCAATTCGAGGCATTTTCCCCACCAGCTTGATAAAACAGAAGGAATTGCTTGTATTTGTAGAGTACTACAGCCACTCCACAAATGCAGACACACTATGATTGAAATTGTAGTTGAAACAAAACTGTCATATGAAATGAAAAGAACAACTCAATGCCTAATGGCCTAAATCAATCATATATTATTCTCTATTTAATATTCTACTTCAACTCATGTACTTCACCAGTGATAATTTAACGACGGAATGCATTTGATAAGACCCCCGAAACAAAGCCTAATGGCACCTGTAACCAATATTCACGACATAGTAGGACCAGCTCCTTTACCGAGCATGGTCCTGCAGTAATCTTTACCATTTTCCCCCTCGGTTTCTTCTATTTAACAAGTACAATTTCCACATTTTTCCTTGCTAATGCTCAGTCATGCAAAACGCGGCATTATATTAAGCTAAATCTTGCGAAACATATGCTTACTGATTCGAGCTGAAGAATCAGCCTTGGATTCTCCTGATTGCGAAATCTCCAAAACTGATGATGACCTCTCAGAACCATTCTTCCTGTCTTCTTGCTCCAAAGAAGAGCCAGCATCTTGCAATGCCCCAGACTCATCGCTACCATCAAATTGCAGCAAATCCGCGATCACTTCCTTGCCGCTACCAGTAATTCCCTCCTCTGATTCTTCAAGCGAGTGATCCACCCCATTACTCCCCATTTCACAAATCAAATAAAATTCCGAGTGCACCAAACCTCCAGTTATTTCTGAGACAGTCCAACTCCGAAATCCCGCAATGCGAACCGATATAAGCGGGAAAAGAAAAGAAACAAGACCCGCGATTGGGATATAATCGGAAAAGAGTTCACAACGCGAATGTTCAAATCAACCCAAATGAGCACAGAGACCCAGTCGACACCATAACCAAAAGCAAGCGTCGAAACTTGCCGCTTCAGCTTCTTCACAGCAGTTCCTACAGCGCTAAAGAAGAAAAAGAAAAAAAGAACGATTCGGGAATTCCCGAAACTTAAAAGGCACAACTTCGTCGGTCGTCAGACTCCACGAAAAGCAGAAGCACTCTGGAAACTCTTAGTTCCTATGCAAGAGCAATTGACCATGGTTGACCAAACGAACGAGCCGACCAACCGGTCAATCACTCGTAGGCGTGGAACGTCCGGTGCAGCAAACGATGCCGTTCGCGGGAACCTTCTGAACCGAACCTAACTGAAAATTCGGACGATCAAACCCGGACACGAGAATCACCGACTGGGTGTTAGAAAATGAGACTTTTTCCTTCCGTAGACGCCAGAAATTGAGCTCCTTTGAGCATACCCAGAACAGCTCATCCAGCACAGCTTCTTCCGAGAGAAAAAAATTCGCAGCAACGGAGCAAACAATTCGATCACTCCAGCAAATCACACTTCAAGCAACTAAAAACAAATCTCAGGAAAGCAAAGATATTTTCTTTGCTTTTAGGGGGGAAAGAAGGACCGAGTCGGGGATGAACAGTGAGCAACTTGGGAAGTTTCATTGTGGCCATCTCAATCAAAGGGCATGGGGTGCCCGAGGAACTTTCAGTGTGTCCGAGCAGCTAGCAACATCATTGCAACGAAACCTAAGAAACGAAGAATTGTCAGAGGCTTTTTTTTTTTTTTTTTTGGTAAAGAGAATCGTCCGAGGCTTTGGGTCATTCATTACTGAAGAAAAAAAAAAAAGAGGAGATTATTTTGGCCTAAATAACCTTCCTTTTTGCCCCCCTTTCGGGCCTGATTTTGGCCTAAAGCTGGAAAGCTTTTTTCACGTTATAAAGAGATCGAGGGGACCCGAAGTGACGCATGATGTTCAGAATTCCAAATTGGACTCAATCGCAGAGCACCAGAGCACCAACGGCATGATGGCTCACGAGAATCCGACTACCCAATAGGGGAGGGACTGCCACGTCTTAATTCTGTTCCTTAGTTTCCTGATATGTCTTTGTCTCTTCATGGACAAAAATTTACTGTTGGTAAAGGGAAAAATGACACAACTTACACTCATATGGTAGCTGGGTGCAATGTGATCGGTAAATTGTAATTCAGTTTGAAAAGTGATTTTTGAATTTTTAATTTATTTAATGTGATTTTTTAACTTTTTGGACATATTAATAAATATTCGATGTCACATCCAAACTTGAATTAATAAAAAGATAATCTAAATATTTTTATATAATAAAATTGAATATATATCAAAAATCCAACAATCATATTGAATAAATTAAAAATTTATGTATCATAACATTCAAAATATATAAACTACAATGCATATTTGACCAAAATTCAAATATTATTTAGGTCATTATCCTTTAGTAAATTTATTTTTTTCCAAGAAAAATACGGTATGTTGAATTTCCCATTAATATTCGATATTCCATTTAATTCGATAGTATGGAAACAAAAATTTGATTTTATATGTTAATATTTGTATGGTTAAAACATTTTCAAGCGTTTCGAAAATAAACGAAAGTTAAGTTGTGCGGTTAGCGAATAGAAAAGAATAAAAATATCAAGGCCGCGAATATTAAAATAAATTCGCGCCGAGGGGATTTTTATTTTTTATTTTTTTGGTCAAACGCCAGCGGAATTGGAACATGGTAGGCCGGGACAGCGGGTGCTGAGCTGGCAGGTCCTAACCGGGTTGGACGGTCGTTCCTCGGATTCAACGCGGTCAAAAGGCCATAAATCAACCATGTGTACCGAATCTCCGGCGGATCGAAGTATAAAATGGACCGACCATCCTAATGTGCTGGAGGTGCGTCCTGCACGTTCGTGACGTCACCCAGCCCGGATGTTTCCTTAGTATATGCAAACCGCGAATTACATTTTTTTTTAAATATTACTAAAAAATCGACAATTTCATAAGATAAAATGTTTTTTCTCCTGAGGATGACATTTTTGATGAGGCTGTGTTAGTGTTGCGTTTACATTGATTAACATTTTCATGCAGGGAGTTTAATTAATTTTCGGCTATAATTCGCCGAAACTTTTTTTCCCAAATTATCTAAACTATCACGTTATCGGATTGGGAAATTTTCAAATAATGACATGAAATTATCTGTTGAAGAGCCGCTTAAAATGGACATTATCTAAAATAAGAGTGTAAAATGATCAATTTAGTTTTAAATAGAGATCCAAACTCCCTACTAGCTAGGCTAAAACCGATTAGAGTTGGAGCAATTTTATTGAAATTTTTTTTTTATTTAATTTGAAGGGAAGATTCACTCTGGCCCATTGAAGAAAGGCCAAAGCCCCACTGAGGAGTTCAGAGAGGTTAGGACCCTTCAATTCTATTTTTTTAATTCTTCTAGCATGGGCAACTCACTCAATTAAAAATGGAGGGTCAACAGTGTAAATGAAAATCATTATGAGCGTGCCTCGTCAGTTCTTTGCAAATGAAGAGAAACGCACCAGAAGCACTGTGAACTCTCCAAACCTATTATTATGTCCATGTTATTACCAATTAATTAGACACGATGAAGATGATAGCCTAGGGCCTACAGATGAAGATATTTGATGTGTGCGCACTGAATTAGTCAATTGATCGTCAACGACAAATCATATATTAGAAAAAAATAAAACTAATAGTCAAAAATTGCATAGAACCGTATAGAAAAATATAATAAAAACAAGGATCGCAACCCATACAAAAAAGCCACGATGATAGCAAATCAAATTAGAAAATTCACGGTGAATATAGTTTATCATTAAAAAATGCCACTCACATGCACCGATCCACACAAAAAGAGACAAAATGTGCCCATAGATATGACTAAACAAGTTAAAACAACGTCAAAAAAAATTAAATTCCTGTTACCATCGCCATTGTTACCGTCATTGATGTGATATTCCACAATATGCTCACCCTTTTGTCAACATGCTACTTCAGCAAGCTACCGTCGCCTTCTCTTGGACAAATGAAAGATCAATAGTGCCAATTTAGGAAATTGACTTCAGTTGCAACAAAGGAAATTTTAGAGCACACTAAAATTTAAATGGAGTGGACTCTCTTCAAAAGAGGACGAAGCTCGTGACGATGGACTTAAGATAGCATGAGAGGAGGAATCGATAGAGAATCAATGATGATAGAGACCAAAGGTTGTGGAGCTAACCTCAATCAAATCATTGAGCCAAGATTAGTGGACACGACTGACACGGAGAATTGAGAATCAAGGATCATGCAAAATCGAAGGATCAGATTTTTTGAGGAGATTAGAGGAATCAAGAAAAAATTCAAAATTCGATCTGAGGTCGGTGATTCTTAGTATTTTACTCATTCTCAAGTTCCTTACCACTTCAATCCCCTTATTTTGAAGCCGCGTCTAACCTTTCTCTCTTTAAAAAAAAATAATTGAAATTCAGTTCCAAATTTTACATTTCCTTAGGTGGCTGCCTGGGTCCGCAACCTAAGCATCACCTGAGGTCTGACGACGGTTGTCAGGGTCAGGCAACCCTCAAGTGGCGGTCGCCGGCATGTCGTCAGTGCGAGTGATCTCTTGGTCGGTGATCGTTAGCCTCCGATCGACTTCTCCACCGAAGAAGATAAACAGTAACCGAAACTTGCATTCCGAATATGCAAGTTCTCAAAAGATCTCTAAACCTGCTTTGGACTAAGAGCTTAGAGTCATTTGGAGATGTAATTGCATATCATCAAAGTTGCCCAAAAAATTGAACCAAATACATTTGCATTTGGCCTTTAGAATTCCAAAGCTTATTCCTAAAGCCGAATCAAACCGGTCTAAATGGTCATCCTACTTAATTTTTCAATTTTTTTATTTTTTTATTTTTTTAAGCCGCCGCTGCCTTACATAGGCCCCAGTCGCCGGACCGTGGCACGACTGTACTGCCGCATTGGAGGGCGCAGCGTGGCCAGGTGACGACGGCGGGGCAGCTCCCCCTTTCCCTTTTCAGTTCCGGCGCCACCGTGCTCCGCCGCTCTCTCTCTGTGGGCGGGACGCCGCACGGCCTTCCAGTTTGTCTCTCCGATCCCGACACCCAGAACACCACCATCCCCAGAAATCCCCGCCCCAAAACCCTAAAACCCTCGAGAAAAGAGGAAGCTCCCCGGAGTCGTCTTCGCTTCCGCCGCGATCGAGGAAAATGGCGGCGTAGAAGGAGGCGGCGGCGATGGCGTCTTCCAAGCCGAGAGAACCGGATACATCCCGTCGGCTCTCCTTCTCCTCCTCCTCCTCCTCCTCCGCCCCCGCCAACCCCGCCTCCGCCACCTCCGATTTACTGACCACCATCGACCGCGCCCACAGCCTCGCCGCCAACGGCGGCTCCGCCATGGCCGCCCGCGACGCCCCCTCCTCCGAGTCGACCCTCCTCGACGCCGCCGCCGACGCCGCCGCCGCCGCCCACCTCGGGGACCCACCCGCGCCCCTCGCCGCCGCCAGGACCGTCGACGACGTGTGGCGGGAGATCGTCGCGGGCCAGAGGGTGGAGTGCAAGGAGGAAATGCCGGACGAGATGATGACGCTGGAGGATTTCCTGGTCAGGGCGGGCGCTTCCGCTGGGACTGAGGAGGGGGAGGAGGAGGAGGAGGATGTGGAGGTGAAGGTTGACCCCGCTGAGAGGATGGGCAGCATGGGCAGCATGGGCAGCGGGGCGTTCTCGTTCGATGCGATGGCGCCGAGCACGATAGAGGCGGTGGAAGGGTCTATAGTGGGGTTTGGGAACGGAGTGGAGTTGATGGGGGGAGGGAGAGGGAAGAGAGGGGCGTGTGTGCTGGAGCCGTTGGATAAGGTGGCGCAGCAGAGGCAGAGGAGGATGATCAAGAACAGAGAGTCCGCGGCGAGGTCTAGGGAGAGGAAGCAGGTGATGGTCTTGGTCTTAGCTTTTGAGCATTGGCTTGTTGCATTGAGGTTGGGGTTTCGTTTCTTATTTGTTCTTTTCTTCTTTGGTATGAATTTCTCTTTTACAGGCGTACCAAGTGGAACTGGAGTCCTTGGCTATGCGACTTGAAGAAGAGAATGAGCAGCTATTGAAAGAGAAGGTGCGCTTATCTACGAGCCCTACTATATTCTTTCGAGAATGGCGATGTCCATTTATCCAGAATGATCGAATATCTGGAAACGAAGAGTTATCCTGAAGTTATTTTAGAATGTGCTTGGATTTCTCTATATAATTTTTTTTAGAATGTCATGGTTCTTTTCCCTATAAGTCTCTTAAGGTTGTTGTTGCTAAGATTACTTACTCTTAGTGCTTTTTGATTTGTAATCATTGCTAATCTCGAAAAGGTTCTTGGTCTTCCTCCTTGTATACACGAAGCATTTATATAAATGGGTTTTCACGGATTTCAAGAGACAGAACTGAAATAAACTAAAACGTCGTGGAAAAGGGAGGTGACTTGTCAAGACAAATGCATGTTTGTGTTCATATTTCTATGCATGCAGTAATGTATGTAGTTACATTAATACATATTGCATGCATCGCATTTTTTGGCCTTCCTTATGTTGAGAAAGAATTTGCCTATTTCTCAATTGTCGACTGTTTACTTGCATTTTAAGAGAATTGTTTGTTTATCTGCAGGCTGAGAGGACTAAAGAAAGGTTCAGGCAGGTGCGATTTTTATCTGTTTCTCTTGTCATTGTTTGAAGTTTGCCTTCGGTATTTGATATTGTAATCCTTCTCTCTATTGCACTCTCACGTTAAGCCATGCTAGGGAGTAAACTTGGTCCTGATTTATTTGGAGAAATGCAAGAGATGAAGTAGATTTGATTACCAACTTAGATTTTGTCATCTTTACTTGGCTGAAGTTCTGAAAGGGATAGCACATTCTTTTCTCTTTAACGTCATCGAGATGATCTTTTTCATTATAAAGGTAGCTTTCCCCTTATATGAAAGTGTCGTGTAGAATTTAAATGGAGAGCAACATGGATCGGTTTTTGGTGTAAGGTTTATCTTACTAGATGCAATTACTGCCAAAGCCGTCAGCTAGCTTAGCCAAGAAGTCCTGAGTTGTAGTTATGGAAGACGTGGGTTGATGTTTGCCTTCACCTTTTTGGGAGGGTTTTTGACAAATGGGAGGGCTCTTCACTGTTAAGTGATCCAGTCACGTGACCTGAAATAAAAACACGATAATATGAGATAACAAAGTTGTCTTGACCATACTTTTTATAGAGAAATATTAATGTCCAATGCACTGGTTGTATATCATACAAGAGCCATAGTGCATTGGGAAATCTCAGGCACACTTGTTCACAAAAGAATCTTTAACAAAATGAGCAATCGCTGCTATGCCTAACAGTTGTTCTGTTTCTCTCTATAAATTGTTTTTCCCATTTGTAAGCGTTGTGGTTCTTCTGCTTTTGGAGTTCTAATTGGTACACTTGTCTGGACTTTTGGTATGAAGAAGAGTCATGCTAGGCTCCGTATACTCTCATTAGCTTTCTGAGTCTTTCGAGCTGATTATAACGAAAGAGCGATTCTTTCTTTGCCCCAATATTGAAACAGAAATGTGACATAGGTGAGAATAGTTCCGTATATTCGGTCTCTCAATGTAGTTTACCTGAACTTAGGATCATATCTACTCTGAGTCCAACCCATTTTCATCAAATATATTTGTACTTATTCCCTGGATTTTTTGGCCATTAAACATATCGTACAAATTCACTTTGCCAATTCTTTTTTTTCTAAAAATTGGCTCCCTGATTTCCTATGAGTGAGTTCGCTATTTAACATCATCTATCTTTGCAGCTTATGGAGAAAGTGGTTCCCATTGTGGAGAAGCCAAAAACAGCTCGGGTTTTAAGGAGAGTTCGATCACTGCAGTGGTAAAACATCATATGCTTAAAAGTGCGAGATGGGAGATTCAACCTTCTCTGCTGTGGGAAGGGTGGAAATGAAGCATCCATATGATTATTTTTTTAGTTGGGTGCTGTGGCTGTGGCTTTGCTCATCAAAGAGAAAGGATTTTCTCCACGACAAAAGTAGCATAAAATGAGAGAGAGAGAGAGAGCGAGAGAGAGAGTGGCTACATGCAGTCTGCAATAAAATATCGAAGTAGTGGGCATTAGAATTTAGATAAGAGGTACTAGAGTTTCATGAGTTGCTTCCCCAATTGGCAGACCTATTTGGTCTGGAGAGCCAGCTGTAAAGATTTAATACGTTAGATCTGAATCTGATTATATGAAATTTATGTAAAGATTTAGATGTAGTATGTGAAGCAACCCCGAATTTTGCTCTTTATGGCGGAATCTTGTCTCCATCGTTAGACAAAAAGCTATATGCTTTTGTACAAAGAAATGTAGTGTGTATGCGACAAAAATGCTCAAAAGGTTCTTTGCCTGAATCCCAGTGAGTTTTATCAAGAAGCAACGAATAGGTCCTTTCCTCCGTTGCGACAACAATGCTTGTGATGCTTCCTTCCTTAAAATGCCCCTTGCCCTGTTGTCTATTCGTTGAGACCTATCTAAACGTTCTGAGAAACCAAGTGATGGAGCTAGAATTAGGACTCAAGATCACACAGACTCGAGATGATGTCAGCTCCTCGGCGGATTTTCGCATTGCAAAGGATGGAAGCGGAGTTGTTTTCTTGTCTAGAGAAACCGAAAACATGTTCATCCTCACTGCTCATCTCGAAGGTTCTTGTTATTGGGCATGTTTTTCCAATCATCTTTTATTAGGCATTCGATCTTGTTTCTTCGTCCACTGGTCTCATATCTCATGAATAGATTTAAACTAAATTTCTGCAGGATACAGAAAAGGGCACATCGACATTAATATAAATGAAGACGGAACTCGCATAACAATCACTGGAAATAAGGCCGTGCAGGAGAAGGTGATGCTCGGGTGGATCTTGTACAAAAAGGAGGTGGAATTGAGAGGGTTTAAAAAGGCTTTTAAAATTCCGGGAGATGTGGTCTTAGATGAGATCAAGGCGAAGTTCGATGAAGACGAAGCGATTCTCACGATTTTCATGCCCAAAATGGTTCAGGGAGTTTCCGGGCATGAAATTGAGGAAGTTGAGGAACCAGAGGATGATCGAGGTCATATGACAAAGACGGACTATAAAGAGGCACCTGAATTGGCCCCCGCAGAAGCAGAAGAAGCAGCTCGAGAATCTGAGTTACCACATACATCATCAAAATATGAAGATGATCGAAGACACGGGAAGGTGGAGAATTTGTGTTCGATGCAAATTGCACCTCTTGATGCTGAAGGTGAAAGTCCTACGCAAGTGGAAACGGGTGACAAAGCAAATGATGTTCAGAGCGAATGTCCCGAGGATGACAAAAATAGAGAGGTCAGTGAAAACACTGCCTTAGTGAAGAGCAAGCCAAAGAAAAGCAGGAAGATATGTGCTCCTGCTAAAGTTGCTGGGTCTGCATTTCTAGTCTCTCTTATAGTGTTTGTCATTCAATTGATTAGGGCCAAGAGATGAATAATTATAAGCACTTATAGATCTTTGGTCTGATTATTTGATTATTGAAACTAATGCCGGAAGTTAATTCATGCCACTGACCAGAGTTGGCAAATGCATTAAACTGTTTCATGTAACTACCCTACCAGATACTGCAATAAGGTGGCAAGATGAAACAGAAAGTATGTCCAGTCCACAGCACTTGGTCGAGTCCTTTAAAGAATGAACTGATGGATGGTTCATGCTTCTCTCTTCGATCCAATTCTTCTGTAAGAGACTCTGTAGGAGCATGCGCAATTGTCTTAAATTGTAAGAAAGAAGTAAAATATTTGCATTTTTCCTCTGAAGTGTCTCCGTTTCAGTCTGCAATTCAAGAGCAGGTACCTCTTGATAGAATTTGTAAAAGCATCCCTATTCTCTTGCATATATTGTAGAAGGGGAACACCGGACCATCACCTAAATCTGCATGTTCTGCCTGCTAAGATCTGATTTCTTGCAAGCAATATCAATGATTTGCTCAATGAAATGATTAACTCAGGATGCTTGCCAAGGCTTACTAAAACTGTATAGACTTTGGCAAAAGCCTGTCAAAATTACTAGGAGAAAGTACTACAGAACTGATTCATCGACAAAGGTTATGTGGAGGTTCCTTGCAATCAAAGCACTCATTTTTTTGTTCGTCCAAATGATAAAGAACTACAGAGCCGCGCTAGAAAACTGTGGAAGACTCCAATTCTTCATTTCTGTGATATCGATTTCCCATAGCCCAGTCTTTCTTCCGCAAACTGACCAAGTAAAGCAAGAGTTCCATATGTTTTTACCTTTTGAGACTGCAGTTTAGGCCATTGGACAAGTTGGCAAACATCAACTGATCATGATAATTTGGCTACGCACAGATCGTTGATGAACCTTCAAGAAGCACTTGTAGATAATGCATCTCAATCACTTTCGTGAAATCCTTCTCAAGCTCAGTCATACTTAAAGGCTCTGATTGAGCGCTTAAAATTACTCTCAAAGTTTCCGGGTAATCCTCAGATCCATCAACAAGAGCACGGGTTAGCTAATGTGCAGTGAGAGGAATTAAATCTCCCGCCTCCCGTTTCTCTTGGCCTTCGCTTTTTTAGGCAATTGAAGTATGCCATTTTTCACCGGTAAAGTCGATCGAGTCTGAGAAAACATTGGGGTGTTGGAAAATTAATCTTATGACAGTGATTGTTGGTATGCGTGTCAATTAAGCATGAGTTATCTAGACAATTAGTGCCATTAATTGGGGTTGTTGAGTATTTTCTAAAGTTATGAATAGACCTATCTTGTACTCATTCCCAGAATTAAGTTAATCTAATCTTATCTTGTGCCTGTAAATTTCCCCAAAAAAGAAAATGAAGCACTTTCAATTAATTGCAAGAACCAAGTTCCATGTATTTAACTGAAAATTTTATGTACTTCGACTTCAAGCATCTGCTGTCCCTCAAAATAAACGGTAATACAGAAATATATCTGGTATAGGAAAGAATCAAAGGCAATTCGCCTTCTCAGCTAACCCGGAAATACTGAATGCAAAGCCTCCTTTTCCTCCGTTGGAGTCTGCATAACCATAGCTTCCTCAATGCCACCGAATTTTTCTGCATGTGTACTTGCACATAAGCAGGGAATACATAACAAGGGCACAGCCATATGCACGTGCCTGTGCGTGCGATCATACACACGTAAATGCTTTTCCCACGTACAATATGTAATCTCTCGCAATTAAATGCCAAGACAACGTTCCAACCGCCGTTCACGCAGAGAAAGAAGGACAAGCCCATGCCTGAAACTACACGCGGGGGAACTGGAATTCAAACGTTGGGGCATTGGTGGACCCAAGATAGAATCACTCGGTTCTGAATTTGTTATCAAGGAGAGACGTGATTTCGAGCCTGGACCATTAGTATGTAGGTTCAGGCACTGGAACGTCTTTTTGGATGTCCCACCGTGCCAACGCACAATGTCGACGAAGCCGGAGGATCTCTCGAGCGTTACCAAAGCGAAGGGATTCATCAGCAGTCACACACAGCTAACGATGTACTGTAACAAAGGGGCCACCAGAAAATATATTAAAAGCTTTGACAAAAAAACAATTCAGCTTCTCAACGGTGAAGAAAGAAAGAGGACCCCCAAAACTCGCAAATGGGCATCTCCAAGATGTTCACATCCCACCCAACACCCACGCCTGAACCCCATGTACTTGTTGTGCAGGATAAAGGTAGTGATGACTGATGGGTCCTCCTAGAACTTGCCTTCTAACTAACGCTGACAATGACATTGGGTTCTGGTAGCGTTTGTCGATGCACCTTGTTGCGATGGCGACGACCCAGTTGGCCCCCCATGACATAACACGTGGCAGGCCGCATTATCAAGAAAATACATTGCATCGAAGGAATATAGAGGTGACGGAAGAGACCGAGTAATCTCATACCGGGTTAGTAGGTTTTGCCAAAACCGACGCTAGGAGCAACAACTTTAGCTTTGAGAAAACAGCGGAAAATTCGCATCCATGATCCATAAGGTGTGAAAGTTCCGATAAAGGTTCGATGCAGACGTGGGTCGAGGGCCATAATTGCACAAAAAGTGAAAGTTCAAAGAGTATAGACTTCGAAATTCACATCGAGGAGGACCCAACTACAAAACCATCAAACTCTAGGCACTACTGGTGGTCCTCCCCTGATAGAAAACTGGTCATATCAAGAGCACTAGAAACATTAGCATCAGCGTCGACAATCTTACGACTTTGGACTCTAAGAATGAGAAGTTCCTATCGCGTGCTTCCAAATACCATATTCCTCTATATCTTAAGTCACATATCTTGTGACTGAATCACAAGGGGAAGGCACTTCCCTTGAGATCACTTTCAAAGCTTACATCTCGAAACACTAAAGCTTCCAAAAGGAACACCTGAGACAAATAATCTGCATCCGATGAAACTTGCATGCTAATATATACGGATCTTCATACATAAGAAGTGGAAAATGAAAGTGTCTACTCATTAGTCAGTAATCTAGGAATTTGAATATTGCCAGTAAATCTTGACATAACTGGCCTTCTTCGAATAAAGTTCAGGTATGATCAATCTCCATCCGGGTAACAGGGAGACAGCCCCTGAACATCAATCCAATCTTGCATATCGTAGTCGATTACTCAGATTTTTACGTGATCCTCTGTAATTCACTGATCCAGAAACTATAATAATCCTGCGCTTCTTCCATGGTGGCATGTCGTTTTGCACCACAGATTTGCCATCCAAATGGGGGTGCTTCATCGTCAAATAATCGACATTATATTTTTACATCAAACAGTCCTCGGATTGTCGTGCAAAACATCACGTCACTGACGAAATACCCTCCTCGATCAATTATCTCCTTTTACAAGCGCACTAAAAATGTCTGCGGAGACATTTCCACCGAGGGCGCCTGATTTTTCCACAAGCAATTGTTCTTTGACAGGTCATTCTTGATTTTGCTTCGTTGATTGTATTGATTCTCCTAAAGATGTCTTTATTTGGTAACGACTGGGCTGACTGGAAAGAAGAACCCTACCTTCCAGAATCCCACGTTTCTGATCGATCGATTCCTTTCTCCATCAGAAATGATATACAAAGAATTTTCCATTGCTCTCTAAAATTCTAAATTCATGACCCTCGACTCAATTTGATTCAAACATTTAATTATCAAAGAATCAGATTCCAACGAAAAAGCAAGAAAAGCAGCAGAGTTTACCGAATTCACTAGCACAGAAAACTGAAAGTTGCCTATCTCATTGCAGAAGTCACAAAATCTGCTAGAATGGTTGGAACATAGAAAAATGACATCTTTACTTTGCAATGCGCGCATCAAGACTTCCGTAGTGGGGAAAATGAAAAATGAAGAACTACCTTATCAAGTGCCTAAAGAAAAAGAGAATATGCAAACTATACTGATGCTGGAGCTGCAGATGATGCCATGCCACCTTACAGCAGGAAGCTGTAACTATACTAGCATTGGCTTGTCAGGTTAAGTGCCATCAAAAGGATATAGATTTGAGAAGCAACAGGGTTAGGTGCTATTGAAAGGAACAGATTCGGGAGGCAAATGATAAATGACCATGGCACTTACAGCCCAAACAGTAACATATAAAACTCCATCGACCTAGATCATCTGCAGAATTAGAAGCTTGAAATCACACAGAAGGAAGCATCTTCACATATGCTCTTGTTTCAAGCCATAGTGAAAAGTTAAGACCAAGCTGTTATACTCAACATTACCGGCCACTGCCCTGCAACCCAGAAATGGATTGAACATCCAACAGCCAAATAGAATGTAAAACGGACCCCAGCACATTACGAAACTGGAACGGAGAACCAGACGGTGTGGGATTGCAATACACTTAGAAAATTTGATTTAATAATCCAACAGAAGCTGAAAAGTGGCAAATGGAACCTAAGGGCTCCAATTTTCGGATCCTAAATCATTCTAGCGACACAAATATATCCATTGATAAGTACAAATAGCCTCCTTATACCTTTTTTTTTCCCCATTTTGTACATGATCCTGATCATATTCTCCTCACTGCATTTCTTCCTCTTCCTTAAACTTGATGAATCTATTCAGGCAAATCCTTCCCAGCAGCAAATTACGAGCACCGACTTGTGAAGAACTTTTAAGTAGAGCTGCAGGAACCTCCCTCGGTTCGGCTCCTCACAATCCGGTGAAACACCTCTCTCACTTGGCGTTCCAAAGGATCCAACCCCTCATTCACCACCTCAAACACCTGCCCCAACTCCTGCACTCTTTGCCTCACCTCGGCTTCTTTCTCTTCCGTCAACGGGAAACTAACAGAATCCACCATTTCGCTCATCAACCTCGAGTACTTCTCAATCTGATAAATTTCCCTCATCAGCCCACAAGCATTCTTTCTCTCCCGCTTCTTCCACTCTTCCATAATCCTATCGTGGAGCGAAAGTATCGGCGCAGCCCAAATGAACTGCCTCGGGACCGAGAAATGGACCTGCAGACCGCGATCCTGGCACGGAATCGCGGCCACGAGAGCCCACATTACAAACAACAGAACCATACCCATCGTGAAAATGGGAACGGCGAGCCCGTTCGTGGCCGCGATCTCGTTCCCCCTGGGGGCATTCAAATTGTTCCCGATCGCCTGAATCTGCTTCGCGGCAGACCAGGACCGGGAGACACTCCAAGAGAGGGATCGGAAATGGCCGATCGAGCGGGGATCCCTCGAAGCGTTGTTCCGGCCGAAGGACCGATTCCTATGCCCTATGGTCGTGCTGGAGTCCTTCTCGTCGAGCATCGCGATGGCCAGATCAATCAGGGCCTTCTTCGCGCGGCGGAACTGGCCCTCCCCCAGGCTCCTCCGATTCCCCAGAGCGCACATCACGATCTCCAGCAGCTTCTGCCACTGCCTGATCTGCTCAATCCCGTCCCTTACGGCATTGCAGACGTCGAGCGCCTTCACGCTCCTCTCGTGGAACTCGGCCAGCAGGCGCTCCGCGGCCGGCGATCTCGCGACATTAGCCTTGTTGTTAGAGAGGATGGCCCCGAAATCCTCCTGGCAGCAGAGGAAGGCGTCGAGGAGCTTCCGGACCCAGGCGAGGGAGAGCAGCTCGTCGGCGGAGGCGGAGGAGAGGTCGACGAAGCGATCGGCGACCTGCCTCTGGAAGGCCTCGAGCTCGAGCTCCGGGGCGGCGGCGGCGGCGTCGCGGTGGTGGGGGTCCATGGCGGGTGGGGCCTGGTCGCGGCGGAGGCTGAGGATGGAGCGGCCGGCGTGGGAGCCCTGGTAATCCGGCGTGTGCATTCTCCTCTCCCTCTCTCACATGTAAGGCCTCGAGAACCGCATCAAATCGAATCGAACGCGATTCCCGGAAGAAGAAGAAGACACGGCGACGTCGCGACGGATTCAGGTGGCGCGATCAGATGGGTTCGTCCGAAATTAGGGCGAAAAGCAGAGATCAAGCTCAGATAGAGGGAGAGAGGGAGAGAGAGAATCGAAGGAGGGGATGAGAATGGGAGGGCGTTCGCCTCTCTTATTGCTTGAAAGAGGAAAGATTCAACCTTTAAGCAGAAGAGAGAGAAAGAGAGGAGAGAGAGAGAGAGAGAGAGATGATGATGATGCTGATGATGATGGTGTTAATTTTTAGCTTGATAAATGATGGGAAATTCGGACAAATATTCAGTATTCGGCTGTACGGTAAAAGCATTTGTCTGAGGAGGCTCTCCATTATTCATTCCAGCCTTCGTTTCGCCCATTAAAAAAAAAACTAATTTCTGTTATTTCTTCTGATAATAGCGGTAATCCGTTCCTTATTTGTTTCCCAAAAATTCGATGCAGGGTAATTACGAGAAGAGAGAGAGAGAGAGAGAGGGCAGATCCCGGAGAATCTTGACCGACATGAGATCTCAGCCGTCGGATCGCGACATCACCGACCGTCGATGTCTCTGGGTAACCCCGCAGCGGAGCTCGGTCAAAACGACGACCCGGGGCGGTGGTGACGTGGAGCTCGGGGGTCGGGGGTGCGCCTCGGTGCTCGCCACGTCGGACGAGCTCGTACGAAAATCCAGGAGCTCGGGGGCGGGGCGGGAGGAGGAGGAGGAGGGTTTTTTGACTGAGTCGGGGTCTCCGAGTCGTGGCGGACTCTAGTGACTCGACGACGCCGGCGGCGGCGGCGATGCTCGTTTGCAAATCGATTGGTTTCGGTTTTCTCTTCTTTGACCCGATCAAAGTCGACATCTTGGGCCGGCCATTTTTTTGGGGGGGAGGTTTCTAAATGATTCGTTCTCGACGGTCGTCCGAGAATGGAAAACAGAGGAGCCCCACTTCACAAGTTTTCGCCACTCGGCTTCGGAGAAAACGAGAGGGTAATTCCAAATTCAGATTGACTTCCCGCGTTCGATCGTGTAGAAGTTTGCGCACGACAGCGATTCAACCGACGGAACCAAACGAAACCCCATCCCCATCGATTCCGTCTCTTTGTCAGGCGGTCATGCAGCACGCGCGAGTCGCTCTCTCTCTCTCTCTCTCTCTCTCTCGATCTCGATCCCGCGTCACGCGCATGACATGTATAAGAGGGTGCTATCTCTCGATTGAAGAACTCGATGCGGAATGAACGGCTTTCCGCTTTCAAGACGAGGGTTCGAGCATCTTTTTCATAGGGATTAAGATACTTCAAAATTGAGGAGGTGAGGTCATACCATAGGTTCGTTTCTCGATAGGCTGATACAGTGACCTAAGTGCGTTTTAATGGCTTGATGGCTGAATAAGCGTACTAGATCCGACTTGTTAGTTAATCAAAGTCATTTTTCTAACTCCCGTATTGTCAAGGGGTTTTAAAAAAATCCAAAAGTTAGCACCTTAAATTCAGCTGCCGAACCCCCGTCGCTTTCTTAGAAGTGGTCCTCCATTCACGATAAATCAGAAATGATGGCTACCTCCTCCACCCTTTGTCAAGATAGTTAAAACGGAGGCGGCATTGACGTTGACATTGCCATTTACCTGGTGTTAAGGGCGATGTTGCGGTCAACATAGTGAAGGCTCGGGATGCCTCGTAGGCACTTCCTTCATTTTAAGAAACCGTCCTAAATTTCTCCTTTCCTTCGCTTTCTTTTTCTTTTTCTTTTCTTCTTTGTTGTCAAATGTGAATGCGAAACAAAAAAACATCGCGTGTAATGTTCTCGTTTTGCTGGACCACTGCTGCACCATCACCCTCAACCGTCTTGTGCGCGAGCCCCAAATGAAACATCCCCATGCATAAGACAGTAGTCAGTTCTCAACATCACGCAGCAACGAACAGTACACACGCCCATGTGTTCTTTAATAAAAGGCCACCAGTACCCGGTTGCGGTGCTCGGAAGATTTTCCAAGCAATGCGTGAATACAACGTAGTTCGGCTCTTTTCACGTCCCTTCCGCTACGACAAGGTTAGGAATTTCTTCTGTCTCCAGAAGCAAACAAAAGATACATAAGTATCAAAGGGTTTGTTTTGCCCCCAAAAGGTTGATATCCTAAAGCATTCGAGAGAAATGGCTTTATCAACTCAAAAGACCCATACCTCGAGTTCTTTTAGTTCTAGCTTGAACCTATCTAAAGCCTCTCTGTTTAATACACAATCATACTGACTATGTCGGGACACATGTGACATTAGTCGATTGTCAGCCGATACCTAATGCTTCAAATGATACAAAAGGGAAAAAAGACAAGCTGCAATAGTTGCAACATTTGACACATCTGTTTTTCCTCCGCAAAGCTGGGAATTCAACAATATGAGACATTACAAGCTCTAACAAGAGTTTAACATGGTACATGTATTAGCAGCAGCTATATTAGGCAAAGCACTAGAAGTTCCATAGGAATCAACAACAGATACAAACCCCAAACAAAGTAAACTCAGCCTCTGTCATTCTTATCTAACTTAATTGGTCCCAGGAACACTGAAGTTCGGTCAGTTCCCTACTTTCTCAAGAGCCAACAAATCCAATTTCCTTCTCTATCTCATATCAATCCAATTTCCAAGCAACCTCAGTTGAATCGCCCAACTTTCTTCTATTATCTATAAATGGATCTCATTTCTGCAGTTCTTTCCAAGCTCCCAACTAGAAAACAAAATGGAGCTTGATTATTGGCCGTCAAATTTAGCAATGGCACCGCCCCCAAGAACCTGAAAGGGCACCAGCATCAAGGAAGGACTGCTGACACGCAACAGCAAGAAGCACAAGCAAGCTAGGTGTCCTCTGAAGTGTCATGACATATAAGACAGACAACAGTCTGCTTAGTCATATTACTCGTTAAATTGTTAATACTTCATAGGACGTTCATACATTCAAAGCATGCAGATCTCTACAATGAATCACGTTCTCTCGTTTGTTTCTGCCTCCCTTGTGTTTCATAAAAACTATAATCACATTAAGCAAAGAAAGTGAAAATTCTTTTGCAAAGTTGTCTCAAGACAAAAATGAAGTACTTTTTCTTATTAGAACTTGTCAAATTTGGGAAAAAAACTCAAGTTCCTCATCACCGTACATTAAGTATGTGATTCAAGAACCTGTATCTGCAGGGTAACAATTTAGACATAAAAGCGGAGTTCCAATCAGCCCTCATATCTCTATAAGTACTGGCAGTTTGCACATAACGTTCACTGCAAGCCTGTCCACATCTTATAAAAATATAAAGATCGGCAACAGCAGCAGCAGCAGCAGCAGCAGCAGCACCATCTCCACGACCACCACCATAACAATGTGGAGGCTCGTAATGAACATTAAAGAAACTGCCACAGAATATCTTCTAATCATGGGGCAGACAATTTTTTCAAAAGAGACTAGGAATAAAAACTATATATCATCCATCATTTGATTCAATTTATTGTAGGCATAGTCTTTGATGATAATCAGGTCAAAACTACAGAATCTAATAAAAGAATTTTAACCACCGTAGGAGTGAAAAATATTATGTTGAAAAAAGAGGATTTGAGATTATTACAGAACTTTAAATGCAGGATTGTCGCACCAGACAAACCAAATAGCAAGTTCATCATGCAAAAATCACCATTTCACCAGCATAGAGCAAGTCATGGCGGTTGATGCCTTATTAAGAGGCCAGGTCAAAGTCAAATCAGGACCAAGACTTGTTAATGACATTGTGAAGAAAAGCCCTCAGATCTCATAGCTTTTAAAGAATCATCCATGGTGTAAAGCACATGGCACTCATCAAAAGCCCGCCCAATATGTTGCCACTAACAAGATGCCACCACTCACACACACTCACTCAAACACACACGCAGGCACATGCACGCACACGCACAAGCACAACCACACCCATACACATAGAGAGGGGTCATCTGTCGCAACAATGGGTGGGCTAGTAATGAATGGTAACCATGCAACCACTCAATATTTCTGAGTTTCCATCATAGGGCAGAAGAAAGAGAGTGAGCATGACAATGCACAAACAGAGGGACGCCGCTGCATGAACCGACTAAATTGGTCACCTTCTAAGACTCTTCTCATGAAAATCGAGAAAATCTCAACTTCCAATGACACACCAGACGGGAAAAGGAAGCCAATAAAATGCGGGAAGTGAAGGCAACTGATAAATTTCCCAACTTCCAACACAATCCCAGAGAACCGATTCAAAAAAATGTACTTTGACATGAAAGCAAATAAGAAAAGCAAAATGCAAGCAGCAGCTACCTGCAACAACATGATGGAAAAGCGATAAATAAACGCAGGGTGAAATGATATGCGCAGCAAAACCGAAATACCCTCCCCGACTTCACTCCTGCATAAAAATTTCAAAATCCACAGAAAGACCAAGATCAAATCAATCACGACCTCGAGCTTTGACATTATCCCACGCGAAGCCTCGGCGATTGCACGAGATAACAGCACAGGAACGGAGACCGAATAGCGAAAGGCTCGAATCAAACGAACGACTTTGCGACAACAAACGAAACAATAAAGCCCCAGGAAAAAAAGCCCTCAGATCTCATAGCTTCGAGCATCATTCGCGGTCCAAACCCCGACGGCGATCATCCGAAAGCCTCCAAACATCACCGGGACGAGTGAAACGTGAGTGCAGGTGTACGAATGTGTACGTGGGTGCACGCGGTGCTCCGGTGACGAACGAAAGCCCTCGGGATGAAGCCGCCGGAACCGCTCAACACTTGTGAATTTCTGCATCATCGGGCATTTCTCACTAGCATTTCCCAAGAACCAGCAGAAACGATTCGTGAAGAACGAAAAATTCGAAATCGATAATCGAAAGAAGCATCCTATCGGCTTGGCTCCTTAGTCGCGGCAAGCAAGCAAGCAATGCGATGGAGAGCGGGAGAGCGAGTAGGAAATCGGGTTTTTATCTTTACGGCTGCGCAATTAGGGTTCCGTAAAACTCTCGATCGGGTCGGGTAAAGATCCGGGCCCAAGACTTTCACGGAGTACCCCCCATCCCATGGAGCGGGAAGTATCTTGTTCCTTTTTTTTATTTATTGAATATTTACTAATAAAACATACTTGGCAAGTATGGTAGCTCTACCAAATGCTGCATGTATCTTGCAAGTGAAAAAAAGATATAAACAAAATATTCAATCACTTTTATTCACTTTGAGTGAATCCGTCGTGATAATATTAATGAATAGATTGGAGATTATCTTATGTCATTGCATGATTGGACCTTATGTCACAAACGATAACTTTCCAAGGTAGAGGAGCAAAAGGCAGAGGAGCAAACGGAGGGTTTAGAACTTTGTGATTTGAAAGTAAGCTCAATGATTCGTCACACAACCGGTAACTTTCCAGGGCAAAGGAGCAAACAGAGGGTTTAGAACTTTGTGATTTGAAAGTAAGCTAGATGATGCGTGGCAAACATGACGAAAGGTTCTGAGGTAGGTTTCTATCTAAAGAATCTACCCCTATCATACCCGTTGAAATGATTCTCGCTCATTTACATAGTCGTATATAACTCATTTATGACCTTCCACAAATTAAATAATTATCTCTATCTCCAGATTTTAGGATAAAATCATAAATAGATATGGGAGTTTTTTTTTTTTTTTTTTTTGGTCAGTCCTACTCTATTCCTATTCTACACTCACTTGCGGGCACTTGTGCCTTGCGCTTGCGGGCCGGGCGTGGGAGTCGCAACCCACTCTCGAAACTTACGCGTCCCTACCCCCATCCCTCCCTGAGAAGGTGGGGATTTGAGCCTATACTCGCCCCCGTCTTCCTTTTCCCGATTTGAAGCTTATTGCCTATCGGCTTCATGAGCTCCGCACGAAAACATCAAACAAAGCACAACCGCCAAGCTCCTCAAACCTAAGTTTTTGGCAAATTTCGAGCCTTACCATAAACGGGAAAAGACCAAGTTCAAATCTTCACTTTCTTCCTCTGTTAAAGGAACAGTTACAGGTACAACAATAACAGTAAGGAACAGATGAAACGCGACCCACTTAGAATGAAAACTACACTGGATAAGATTAGAAAAGAAAGAAGAAGAAAGAAGAAGGGAATTGAGGATGAGAAAAGAAATGGAAGACCCCTCCCTAAGCATCATGCAAACTTGTGCACTTTAAAAGAAGAGTTCACTATCATGGATTGTACAAATGGTTGCACACAATCCCTGGCGGTAACTCTCAATCTCGACGTTATCATTCCCGACGCAAATCATTTTCGCAGGAGACTTCCTCTTTTCCTCACTCCCTTCGCCGTCTATTCACATGCCAGTTTGGTGTCGAAGCTGCTCAGACAAATGGCGAATGCCTGGAATGCAGACAAAGGATACCGGTAGTCCATGGTGAACATGTCCTTTCCGACCTTACCGAACTGGAGGATGATCTTGTCATGATCGGACTGAGCGGGCTGCGATGGTGTTGGCGCGCCAGCAGATGGTTGATTGGCAGCTATCAGTTGGAAATTCTTGACTGAAGCTACAGTCACCCTTCCGCGGAAGTTGAGGCACCAGCACTGCAGCTGCTCATGCCATCTTGGAGCCTTGTTTTTGAGAACCAGATACCTGTCCTTTCCGTCATCCTCTTCGTCCCGGGGCCCGATGATATCGGAAAACCGTGAGCTGCTAAACTCCGTGGAAGTATCTATTGATTTAGAGAAGGAGATGCTCCGGAACGAGTCTTCAAGCGAGCGAGGAAGAAGCTCGGCCTGGCCAGGGACAGTACCACCTGGCTCAAGGGCCGCAGAAGGAATTGAATGCATGGCACAGTGCATCCTCCGTGGCCCCCTGGTGCCCAGCACATTCAGCTCATATGCGACCTGAGCAATGTTGTAGCTACCTGTGGGAACTTTCGGAGAAACTTTCTTGGAGTAAAATCTACGGCTACGGCCCGGTGGAGATAACTGTGCGTTGTTGTATGGAGGTTGGGTGTCATAAATTATGAACTTAGTGCCTAAGAAGTTTGACCTGAAACAAGAGAAACGTGCATGAATATCTCTTCTCACGTAACGCAGTTGACATAACTCGTACTAACCATGTATCTAAAATCTTGCCCCCAAGTATATCCTTTCTTTCATGCAATTGCACAAAGATTGAAGATTTCAAGCAGTAGCTATAGATTTCCAGAAATAAACTATTCTTTTCACTGGTGAAATATAGTGAGAAAGGAAAATTTTATCGTATGGTATGGTTTGGTGACCAAAGATAGTGCCTTAAAGCAAATTATTCACATGCTTCACGCTGATCACTAGGGAAAAATGTGTAGCGTAGAAGAGGATAACAATGGCAATAGCCCCATTATCATGCAAGTGCCTCAGGAGCACCCATTAACAAGAACCATATGAAAAACGAAAATCTGTTTGCCAGAGCAACAAGGGCATTCAATTCGATTTCTATAAATGGAACATTAGTTGGGTAGCCTCAGGCCCATACTATGTCTGCCTGAGAGAAGAGAACAATTTAAAGGCCAAAGGAGCAAAACGTAATAGAACACATCTTCCATGAGCTTGACTCGTGAATGGAGATTATTTCCCTCTCAAATAATCACCTTTTCAACTTAATAAGGCCAACGGCAGAGATTCACATTAGTATAGTAAAGCAATAAAAATGTCCAACTGAAGCCAAGAATAGAAACAAGAATAAAGAATCTCACCTTAGTTTTCCAATATATGTACTACTTGATCTCGATATATTATCTGCATCCATAGAGATTACATATTCTGTGCAGGTTGTTCTCCTTGTCCGCTTAGCAGAAAGAAGGAATTTTCCATTCTCAACAAGCAAAGCTGGACGTGGAAAGAAGGATAAATCAATTATTAGTCCAAAGTTGGAGCATCAGGCAAGAAGACAAGGATAACAAGAGATTGTGACATCTAAACTATTGATAAGAAACCTCAACATCTAAATAAGACAAGTCCAACAAATTTATTTACTGATATATGGAGAACACAAAGCAAACCTCACACCAGCCAAGTACATAAGAGCAGGAATTTATAACACTTTTCTTTCAGAAATTTATGGCCATCAAAGTGTAATATAAAGTTATGTATCACCCGGTACTACTACCACAATCTTCTAGCAATTCAAGCATTCATAAAATAATTTTTTGGATGACCATATTCTAAATAGTGAATTTATTGGATTAAATGGTATAAATCTTTTGTTTGTTGGCGAATTGGAGGTTTAGAAGTGAAATAATATAGCTTTACAAGCAACCATCTGAGAGCAGATGTCAGCTTCAAGCTAGCTTCTTATCAATCAGAAGTTTGCTGCTGCTCTACTAACACCAGTAAACAGACAAGGAACTTGACGATAAATGTGAAGTGCCGCTTGGCTGCTATGATAACATCTGAAAGTTCTCGCAAAATGCTTGAAACCCTAACAATAGACTGAGCTTAATGAAATTCAATTTGGTAAGTCAATGTCCTCATCCCAAGCCACCAAAATTGAAGAGTAGCGAGCCATTCAATTATCACAAACTTCAGCACAATGATTTCACCAGCGCATATGGAGGAAGTAATAAATGCATAATAAATTAGACAACTATAGGAATCCATGCTGATAACATGTAGCAATAATAACAAGAAATCCTCTTAGATTCATAGGAGATTCAGCAGACTTCATGTCACTAGAAACATTAACAAATGGTACACAATAGAATGGGGTCAAATTACTTCAAAATATCCATGCATACAAAGTGTTGCACAGTTAAGCCTGAAGTTTACCTGGGCTAAGGCAGAGGAAGAGGTGATAAGTCAAATTTGATTTGTCCCTTTTAATGAAACACTGAATCGTTCCATCACGAGGCCCTGGCTGCAAGAAGCAAATATTTGAACACCTTTAGTTGCAACAGCACCTTCTCAATTGATTGTTAATTAATACTCTAGCATGATGGGAAGCAAGCACAAAGCATTGCATGCTCTTTAAAAGAAATTCTTATTATTCACGAACGACAGACCTGTTTCAGTGAGACTGGGAAGGTGATCTTCCCAGAGAGCTCAGGACTCTTAACAATTTCTTTGCACATTTCTCTCCAAGACCTGCAAACAGCAGCACATGAAACAACATGCTTGCGAGCAGGCCAGGTGCTCTCACTCGCTTCTAATCTCCTAATCACGTCATGTAGAAGCTCAGGTGGGAGACTGGCCCACCGGCTGCTCTGTACAAGCAAAGGTTGATCATGCAATTCATGAACTGAACCCTGTGATTTTCCTCTGTTATGACCAAGCAACCTCACATCGAAGCTCCTTCTCGAAAGGCTTCCAAACCCATCCCTTACATCCCGAACAATACTGCGGAACGACATTTACTCTGATTCACCAGTAGATGTAAAAGTTCATAGCCTTCTTTGGTGTGGGCAGGCAAAAAGGATGCTCCTTTAGCTGGGTAACCACAACAGACTATTAGTTACATGATAGAATGTTCATCAAACTGACGAAAACAGTTTAACTCCCAATACGTACTAGCAAAGGAAAGAGAAAAAGGAAAGGTAGGGATGGGGCAGAGGGAAGGAAAAGAACAAACAAAGAAAAAGCAGATTCCCCAAAAAGAATCCTCACATGGAACCAAAGCAACCTCAAAGTGCCAGACTTTTAGCAGAAACATCTTTTGGCGGGTATTTTGTGTCATTTAGGAACCTAGCTCCAATTAAAATTCGTGCTATTAATAAGTCAAGTTTTTCTATTGGGCCAAATATGTGAAGTTAACTCAAATGTAGAATCTTTGAAAGAAAAGCAAAGGAAGCATCCCTCCATGCAACCAATACACGAAAAACCACCATAATAACCAAGTCAAAACATCGCTTAAGCAAAAAGCATCCAGCAAAAATCAAGTGTCTGACTCGAAATATGCGATAAAACAGCTAAAAGCCCTTAGCTGGAGCACAACTGTCCAAACATAACAAAATAGAGCAGCAAAATGGGCTTTAAAAGCTATCATGGAAACTTCAAGAGAACTACACTCCTTCAACTCTCATCTCTGATCTAACACGGAAAAACCCTCGCGGAGTAACGCGACCAGCATAAACTATAAAGACACAAAAATTGTCCTTTCTTGAGCAACCAGAAGGCTCGAAATGGTAGTTTCCCCGATTCTGAGTAAACGTTACTTCGAAAAAAAACTGAGCCACGCATCATTTGATACTGGAAATATCTATGTAGGCGTCTGTCGGTTCACCTATAAGCCTTCGGACGCAAATGAACCGCGAAGGTCAAGGCTTCAGCGAGAACGCACCGAAAGCTACGAAGTATTTCCTGAAAATGAGCAAACTTCCGCATATTAACGATCTCCCCGAAGAACAAAAAATGACATCCAATCAGCTCCGAACCACGACGATCAATCTCAATGGTCACAACCCAAAAAACGAACAGAACCACGATAAACGAAACACAACCCAGTCCACTACAACCCCCGACCAGAGCAAGAGACATATCTTCAACATCCGGAGCTAAAGAAAAAAGAGCGAAAACGAAGCTGATTCTCCGTACACGAAGAAATCAGTACAGAAGACCCGAAACCGCACCCAAAGACGGAAAAGGAAATGATCCAGCCGACCACCAATCTATCGAGGGAAACGAGCGTCGAGAACGCGGGAGGTCAAGCACGCAAGCGCATTCCACCGACGACCTCTCCGCCCAGATTTAGCTATCGATCAAACCCACCCACACAGAAGCTGGAAAAAGAAGAAAAACAAAAAAAAAAGGGGGAAAATACAGGGAAAAAACGCAGAAAAATCACCGCCTCTCGGGAACAGAGGCGATCGAGCAGAGCGCGAGATCGCGAGCAGCTCACCTTCTTCTCCAGATCTCTCTCTCCCCTCTTCAGATCACTTCAAACTCAGCACAGCTCCTCCCCTCTCTCTCCAAAAAGTCTCCTCTATCCGAAAAGTCTCTCTCTCTCTCTCTCTCTCGCTCTGTGACCGTGTGTGGAGGAATGGACGCCAAAATCTTATTAAATCCGCTTCACGAACTAAACACGACATTACAGAGAGAAATTCCTTAAAACCAAATCGAAGAAAAGTAAACCTACGCCGGGAAAAAACCATTTCTTTTAATTCCCCCCGCCGGAAATTACGGCCCTGCCCCTCGGCAGTTGACCTTCCTCCCGGAGCGTCGTCGCCTTTAACCGCCGTTAGAGGGACACGCGGCGGCCTCCGGGCGACGGATCGGGGGCTTTCTCATTTCTTGGTGAGCTACCGTCTGGTGAGAGGGAGACATCGGACGGCTAAGGGCGCGGCGCGTGTGACCGGGCACCGGTCGCGAAGCTTTTTCTAAAAAAGAAAAAGGATTTTACTGGTACATCGTTAACTAACCGGCAAAAGCTTTTTCTTTTTTTCTTTTTTTTTGACTTTTTGGTCGGCAACTGAGTGGAGTTTGAACATGGAGGAGAGATTAGGGCAAATTTTCTAAACAAATTTTAATTTTAGATTCTCTATCTCGAAATCTTTTTTTGTTCCGTAAAAAAATCCCTAATTTTCACTCTAATTCCAAACCTATGCATGCATAAACAAATTACTGCTAATTTCTTCAATATTATCAACGTTGAAAAGTTGCTATTTATTCATCTAGGTTAAAGGTTTTGATTAAAAAACAAGTTATGATAATAAGTTTCTCATTTATTTTGGTGTCAATAATTTTGAGTATCCATGACTAATGATAGTTTTTTGAAGCAGGAGCAAATTTAAGATTGGAATGAAAATTTGAAATGTTTTTTATGAAGTGGATTTTTTTAGGAAATAAGGTCAGGGATATCATGCCTTTTAAAACATTAATTCTTCATCAACCCAATTTGCCATTTTCAAGTTAAAATTAAACAATAATCATATATTCGAAATACATTCAACTACCTATTTTTAGATTGAGATTGTGAATCGGGGGGATGAAAACATCATTCAGAGAATGATGTGCGGGTTCTGAATTGAATGATAAAAACAATGACCAGAAAATGACGTGTATGTTGTAAATTGGAACGATGAAAACATCAATCAAAGAATGACATGGCGATTCACACATTTTTAGTCAACTTTAACATTTTCTTTTTTTATTCCTTAGTAATCAAGGAATCCAACATTTTCTCAATTAATATAGATATCATTTGTTTTGACATGACAACATTTTGTCTTGACACGGTGTATTTGTTTTTCCTTTATGGTCACCTCACAAGAAAAAATATGAAAGACGGTTTACTCTGTTCTCAAATCTTAATTAAATAAGCTAATTTCATCCGAATTCGAGTACGAGAAAGAAGATCCAAAATAAGATCCCAAAACCTTTGTACGAACGAAAGTGGAAAATAAAAAAGAAAAAAATGAGATGAAAAGTCAAAAGAAACTTTTCAACATTTTCAACGTACCGATGAGGGTAAATTCATTTATGCATGTTACTTCATTAAGTGCTGCTAAGACTCCCGGACCAAGCGCGTGAAGGAGCGGGGCGCGTGAGGCGGGCGCGTGGGGCTTTCGAGGCCGTTCCCGACGCGCGGGCACGCGCGGTGGGCTCATGCGAGGGAAATTATTACATGGGTGGGCGGGGGGAGCACGCTCGCATCATTAGAAATCGTCAAACTGGACACCCGAAATTCCGCAACTGGCCTCCACAGGACCCGCGGAATTACGGAGGCCTGCCATCCTCCAGCCTTTCTTTTTTTCCGGTACGTATTAGTTAGTTAGTAGGCACCATGATTGGTGGCGTCTTTTTAACTTTCTTTTTTCGCTTTCTTCTCCAGACTTTTACGACACTTATCAATTGCCAAAAAATCGACAATGGATCCTCAAAAGCCAGATCCCCAAATAGCTATGTGCGGTCCTAATTACATTAGCAAGAGGATGTGAGTATATATGCTCTTTTCTTTGCGATATCATTCCTTTGAATAATGGCATAATCCGTACATATTGAGAATTAAATTTTGTTCTAACTTACTTGTTGTATATACACTAGAAAAGGGTCCTAACTTCTTATTTTTCTCCCTTTTAATGATAAGTAATTAAGCGATGATTAAATTGCAAAGGAGGAGAGTAGTCCCATTCTATCGTTTATTCGCACGAAGAATCCCAAGGCAAATTAGAGAAAAAATATTAGTCTCTCCATGCTGCTTTCAACTCAAACAGATAATAATACAAGGACGTTGAATCAGAATTCGTAAACCATATTAAACAAACCGAAAACTTCAAGGCAATATCCAAAATTCAAAGATCATTTGTATTACGTTCCTTGTCTTGAACTCTTGACCTTCTACAAGTCAAGATTTGGTACCTTTTATTGACAAGTTTAATTAATGACAAGCAAAAGAACCCTGCTCGAAAGCCAATTTGCTAGCGATTGTCGAAATAACAACGATTTTTCACATTCTGGAAAAAAGTATTTTAGAGGATGAACATCATGCCGCTAGCAATCAATGGTTGATTGTCTTGTAGATGCCCGTTTGAGAGAGAAATCTTTGATATCTCTTGGAAATGGACCGTTCCCGTCGCTTTTTCCTAGAAATTTCCACCGCCTTTTGACCGCGTGAAAAAAGGCTGCGACCCACGCCGTTCCGATGGCTCATCCATCTAACCTTGCTATTTCCATACAGAAGCATGCCCCGAAGCAGCAGGTTTGGTGGGTCTTTTTATTGACTCGGAGGAGTGGACAGGGGGGAGGGATCCCGTGGCGAGAGTCCACGGTACGAACCCCAACCCCCACCCGGTCCCACCTCACGTATTTAATTCGATTATCTCTACTTCTTCTTTTTTCCCTTCCTCATACATGTGATGATGTCGACCGTGACACGAATTTCTTTTTTATTTGATATTTTCCAAACCTTTGGTCTTAAAGATTTCTTTTTAGGTATCGCCACTTGGTTTAGAGAAACCTCATCGATGTGTACGTGTTGACTTTGACGTTTCAACGAAGCGACCCGGAAACAGCTGCGCAACTAAAAAAGTAAAGAAACGAACAAGAAGAAAAAAGAAAGATTGATGATTCTTGACCAAGAGAAACTTGGACCAAGCACTACACACTTCACCGAGTCGGCGGTGGTGGCTCTCGAGACGAGCCGCCCGACACGTACATTTACAATTTTCGTTTATGGGTTTTAGTGGTGGAGTGGCGTTCGGACCGGCACGGGCCGGTTCCGTGCACTCCAACGATTCTGCTGAATCGTCCTCTACTCTTGGATTTTTCAGAGACTAGATTTGCATTGGGACTTTACCGAACCGATCTCTTTCTTTGGCCAAATTGACCTCGTTTTCGTGACGGAAATTGATACCCACGGTTATGAGGGCAGGCATGAACCTAATTGAAATCATGGCAGACGTGAGTTTCGAAAGCCTATGAATCTGAGATTGTGCCTATACAATAGGATGCAGATAAGAACCCTGTCCGTGTGTGTGACAAATTCGAATGGAACTTTAGAGGAACTCAAACATCTTGAACGATTCCTTGATTTATCTAAGTCTAGTCACAAGGTACCCCCCGCATCATCTAGGGCTAAGCATTCCCATGTCGTTTGTTGATTAGGTATTGTTGTGGCCAACATGACCGAGCCACCTATCTTCTAAAGCTTCCGAACATTGCTTGACTGATGGAGCTGAGAACGTACCGTGCATGTTTGGAAAGCTAGCCCTGCTCTGTTCGAGACAACCCATATGGAGCAAACTCGAGGATGCTACTGTCAAGCAGTAGTGTTGTTTTAATTGTTTAGGCAAAAAGGTTATTGATGCATGAGAGAACGAGAGAGGAGAGGTCAGTGACAAGAAAATTGGTAAATTTACAATACCCACGATGTCAATATTCCCTATTTTCTGCAGTATACGTATCTTTCTTCGAGCGTGATGCCAGTATTCTATGCAAACTAGATGCTTCTGCACTCTAGTTTTCGTAGTGCTGATTATTATGAAGCATGTAAACAAACGAGTAGCAGAAAAAATAACTCATTTGCTAGAAGCGTGTGAAAAAGAAAAGCTAAAGAGGAGATCTGGGGGACTTCCCTAAGGGTCGCCTTCGCCCTGATCTGGAGTGGAGTTTTTTTCGTCCGCATCATCCTTTTCCAGAGCCATCTCTTGAATCTCTGAATCAGCGCAGTGATCCTCCGAATGTTGTCCCTCATTGTCTGTGGTAGCGCCTTGGAGTTGCACGTGACCTGCTGGACTTGCTTGCTGCTCAGATACCAAACTCGCGAGACCATTCTGCTTCAAATACGTCTCCAACGGCTGGCTAGCCACCCGGAGAAGATTCATCATACTTGTTTGACTCGACCCCAATTTAAGATCTTCGTTACGGTCTGGTTGGCAATTCAGATCAAGTTGGCAATTCAAGTTTATCTGTCCTTTGCCTGTTTCAGCAAATGTGTTGGCCGAGTTGGTTGTTTGGCTCTGGGACTCCAACTCATTTCCAATCCTGGATTCATTTTCTGAAGGATTGTGATGTGAAGATCGATGAGTAGAGGTACTATCAACTTCAATCTCATCCTTAGAGCCCCAGAGTTGTTTTCTCTGGGCAATCTCTGCTTCACGCTCTGATTGGCGCTTCTTCTTGCGCATCATTAGGGTTTTGAAGCGGCGCTTAACGGTCATGCACACATTGCAGTTGCATGTCGGCTTGTGCTTGCCCTTCCCACTAGGGGGCTGGATACAAACGATGCAAGAGCAACCAGGACGGTGCCTCGGGTGCTTTGTAGTTGCTGCAACTGATGTTGTAACTGGGTCACCATCATCTCCAACAATCGCGGCATTGGCCAAGGCATCTAGACCAGATGACTCGTGCTCCAGGGCCGGCCTGACGGTTGTTGCTAGTTTTCTTTTCTTGAATTCTGCAATGAGATAAGACATGAAAGATGCAATGTCCACATTAGCATGCAAGCCCCTCAATGTACATGTAGCAACCCAAAAAAATTATCGCTCCATTGTGGACAAGGATTTCCTCACTCTCTTTAATAAATATAATTTTGGTAAGGGAGAAACTATACATTTCCTGGATGATACAGACTCTATCCCAGGGGTAGATTTGACATGCTTTAGTATTTATAGACATCCTGCCATTGTCCTACTTGTAGTAGAAGAAACTCAAGGAAGGGTAATAAGAACTCAATGAGCTATGCTGGTTTTCATGTGGCAATAAGTAGCGGCAGGATAAACATAATAGACATTCAAATCTGAAATGGAACTACCAATATAAACTTCCAGATACTCTTAGTCAATTCTTAAGCATAAGGGGGTTAAACTAGGGTGTTCTGTGCAATAATCCAGCCAGGACAAAAGTTCTTTTCATTTAGACTTATTTTTTTGTCTCTGGTCAAAAGAAAGGAGGAATGGAGCATAAGCAGACACTGCATGCATCATTTCCATACCCTTAGTCAGTCTCAGAAGATTTTCCAGATCTCTCGGGGTCAATCCATCTGGTACAGAACATGAACGCCTATAGCAGATTATACAAAAGTATTAGATCCAAATGTTCTTTTAATCACTTCCATCAAGCACCATATGTTAGCAAAGCAATTGCTGACCTGCTTTGGTCCCAGGCATTTTCTGCACAGGTCCACCTAGGAGGAAGAAGAACATCAACTGGTAACCTTCTCCATTTACCACAGCTATCACATTGAACCCATTGCTCTTGTCCCCTGGGTATGAACGAAATTCAAATTAGAAGCATCAAGTCAATTATATATTGACTCCCGGATAAAGATAGAAGAATGATAAAGTGGCCGAAATATAAAAATTCTTATAACTTGGCATCTGACAAAAATGGTGGTTCCAACTTCCAAATCCAATCCTTAAACCTCTCATGCAGAGCTCTGATGAGGTTCAATGAACATCAATGGGATTAAAATAGTATCACTTCAATATACTTCTACAGAACATACAGATCTATTCCAGAATCAATGTGCCACTTTCATCATCAACAGGATGCCACACTTTCTTCCTTCTCTTTCCATTTTGCTACTCCTGGAAGTTTCTTACAAGCATAGATACAACATGAATAATAGAAGTAAGCTGACCCTAAAGTAAATAAGGAACGTGTAAAATTAAACAACTTTGCCAATTCAATGTACAATTGGTAAGTTTGTCTGGCAAACAATGAGACAATAAAACCTTACAATAGCTAGCAAAACACATTGTCTTGGAAGTCCTTCTAAAAGATGTCATTTGCTCGGGAAACAGGTGCTTTCATTAGTCATTTTACATGCCAAAATTCCATCACTCACAATTCTCGTCACATTGGTATTGCTCCCCAATTTCAATAATATATGCGTAGAAACCTTAAAATTTAGATATGCAGATTGGGAAATAGAACTAACTTACCCAGTGGAGCGAAGTATAAAAATACTGCTTTTTCCAAAAACCGGAGGTTCCTGAAAATGTACCATATGTGATACTTTAGATAATGGAGACTATATCTTTCTAAAACTGGGTGAAATCTGTGACTGTAAATTGTCAGCAGTTCCATATCATTTCCCAAGCCATTCGTAAATGTATATTTGGCCACATACTACAGACTTGAAAAAAAAAAAAAAAAAAACTTACAAACACAATGATTGTAAAGACACAAATATTGTATGTATACTATATTTTTTGCATGAGAGTATGCTGTAGTTTCAAAGAAGCCACAATAAAATCACTTTCCCCCTTCCAAATTAGTTGATATATATGTCCAACGGCCTGATCCCAAGTAACCTCCATTAGCAGCTTCTACGCAAACTGTCTATCCTAACAGCATAACTACTTTCTACAGATACGATGGATTTATCGTTATTTGGGTACTAATTGGCTCGCAAAAATACTTTGAGCAGATACAAACTTTAATCACTGATTAACAAGCAGTAGCATTTTTAATCCACATGCTCTAATGGATTTGCCAATCAGACAATTTCCCGAATGCTTAAGTGAGGAGCCGATAGTATAAACCGCACAAGCATTTCATCACCAGATGGAGCTGTCTACATGGACCCAACAATCAACTGAAAAATTCTCTCACTCTACTGAACCCAATCAAAAGACTAAACACTGATGAATAAGCACTACCATTTTATCCACCAACAGCTACCAAGCAATTCACTTATTTATCATAGAGTTAGACTGTAATGTTCCCAAAGGAGCTAACAGTATAACATCACAATCATTTCACATTGACCAAATATTTTAATAAAAAAAATCTTAACTGCTCTACCATAACCAACAATAAGGTCTATAAAAGAATAGAATATTTCTAACAGAAAACTCACATCATACTCTTCAAACTCATGGTCTTCAACTGTAACGATGCTTGGGTTACCACTCGGGGGTGGCCGAAGCAAATCCTGGAGTTCTTCCCATGTCATTTTCAGCTCAAGAGCATCTTGACTGTCAATCAACAGCCTTTTACTTTTGGACCCAATGTTGCGTGCTTTTTTCCTCTCTGGGGCTGACATTCCGGGAAGCAAGAAGGCATCCCTAGGGAGTCCATGTTTCTCAGTGCCTTGCCAACTTATATCACCGCTAGCTGAACTCCAGTGCTTGGATAGTGCATTTAGATGGGGATCTGTGCTTCCTTTAAATGATTGAAGGAGACTCGAATACCCACTTATCAAAGGAAGATTTTCAAAACCACCAGAAATCAAAGCTTCACTTGAATGGTTACCGTTAGAAACAGCAGCTAGTTGGCTGTCCTGCTTACAATTACAAATAGCTATTTATGCAGTGATCTGCTAGCAAGCAACTTGATAGTGGTTAATGAGAAATATACCTGCATCATAGAGGTCGATGCTTTCCGGAAACCCATTATAAGTTTTGCTTCAGGGTCCATGCGGCTAAAAGTTACTGCATCATAAGATAGCAAGCATTAACAACCTTCTGATGGTAACCAAAGAAGAGACCATTCCAAGCAGCATACATAGGAACTTTGCAGAAAAATTAGTGCAAAAAAAAGGCCCTTGTAAGGGCAGAACTTTCCGAAGTACTGATAGAATTAAAATAAACACAATTATAAGTAAATTAGATGATTCAGAAGCTTGAAAAACTACAAGATCGAGCATTTGACCTAAAAGTAGCCAAACTTTCTTAGAATGGGAAGTTCTTCCTTTAAAATGAACCATGCCCCTCAATTTGTGCTCTCTACAATCCAAAGTACTAAAAGAATAAAAAATGAACACTATTATTGGTAATTTAGATGATTTGGGATCTTCACAAACAACAAGATCGGGTATTTGACTCAAGAGGAGCCACACTTTCTTAGAATGGGAAGTTCTTCCTTTAAAATGAACTATGGCCTTCAACTTGTGGTCTAAACTCTCCAATCCATTCCATCACAAAGGCAAGACATTTTGAAATTGCCATAACCAAGGCCTTGTTTCCAAAATTGCAGGTGGTGTTTTCTGACTGCTACGTTGCAGGAGCATTCTGTAACGCTCTATATCAGTAGAAAAACTCCCTCAGTACAGTGAAGAGGAAAACCATATTTTTGGGAGCGCATGCAGACGTCTAGAGAAACAACATGCAAAGTACATTAAAGATAAGTCCCATCCAGATTTGACCAAAGCCACACTATTAGTGGCTGTCATGCAATCCCTGGTAAATTAGTGCAAATTGGGATTAACATCATATGAAGGTCTCAACATAGCAGAATAATGTCAGACATGGCATTACACAAATGATAGCAAATACTAGAAGATACCAGTGTCTCCAGCTTGTAACTGCATAGATTGTATGCAAGGAGTTACACCCTCCAACACGTACATTCTGCTGTTATTATTGGGCCAAAATCTGAATTGAAACACCCACTCCTTTCCCTTTACATCTTGAATCCGCAGAGGAAGGCCCTCTGGTTGAGAAATAGGTGGAAAATAAGCCTGAAAGGTTATCGGATAATTTATTGCTTTACACAAAGTTAATTGACAACATTGTATCTGGTAATGGAATTTAAAGAATCTAAATATAAGAAAGAACAAACGGAGTAGCTTACTTCAGCACAAGCTTTTGGCAATACTAAACGGCCAATTCGACCCGCATCACTGGCACTCAGAACCTTTTCAAACAGTGGCACAATTGTGGAATTTGAACTTAGACAATTAAGAAAGTCAAGGAAACAACATTGAGAAAGCATGAAATGTAGTGCTGTTTTCAACGAAAAAACAGAAAACTAGTCAGCATGACTCTCCAATCCAATGTGTCTGTCCAATCATCTTTTTATGTAGCCAGGTAAATGGAAAATGTGCAGTAGAAGATGAGGAAACTTCACTCAAGGATACTCTCCAGATATTTGTTGTAACTCCTGGTCAGTAATCCGAGGCCAATAACGAGGAAGCAATTGATTTCTCCCACGACCTTCAGCAGGCGGCCTTGCAACTCGTATTTGTGAAACAGAACCAGCATTTGACTCAAATCCACTTGCAAAGGCTGGCTTAGGTGGCTTATGCAAAACATGGCGAGATTTTGGTCCTTGCGGTGATAGTGATGGAGTTGTACTGTGGTCCCTTAAAGATGGATATGATTTTCCTAAAGGGACACCAATGGTCATGCTGAGGTCTGTCCGCGCATGGGGATCATCAAACTCTTTTGCTGCTATATTTGCTTTTAAAATGTCTGGTTGGGAAACATGAGTTGCTCCATTGGATGCTTTACTTGATAGCAGATAACATGAGCCACCCATTTCTAATGCAGAAGGCGTATTGATAACTCCTTCCCTGTTCGTTGGTTCATGTGATCTGTTTGTGTCATTGTACTGAGTCAGAAGCGACTGCCCTAGGCCAGAATCTTCTGTACTGCTTCTCAATCGAATAAGCTTCAGTTTATCAACCTCTTCGCTGTCGAAATGGTTGTCTGCGGTACTAGATTGCAGTTCACCAGTATGAACATTAATCATGCCAAATTCACTAGGCCTCTCATCACTTGCGATCTGTGAGCAGAAATTAAAGAAGTAACATTAGACTTGTGAATGAAGTAAAAAGATCTACGCCATCCTACATATTTTGCTTTGAAGAACCATGCTATAGGTCAAAGGTTCTTTTGCTTCGCAGGGCATCATTGCTTCTCTAATCACAGACTCGTCAATCCTATCAATTCCTTGTCATCCTTGGAGTCCCGAAATCAATATAAGCATTGAAAAGCATCATGCAAGCTATCACTAGAGTATAAACATTCTAACAAGGAGGTCACCAAAGCTACGGCATCAATGATGTTCGGAGATTAATAAAGAAGCCCTGGTGCATGATGCAAAATAAGTATCAAGAGTATGATAAGGAAGAAACTATACGGAACTCATGTGAAACATATACAGATATAGAGTGACAATTATATCTTACAGGCAGAAGTCCTGAACTTTTCGCACAGGTCGCGCAGTTGACCCCACCACAATCGAGCAGCTCCAGCAGCATCCTCGAAGCAATGCATCCGCAATGCAGGCGCTGCCAATTCATATCGGAATCAAAATCATGATAAACAGATTAGGCGGGCTCCGAGCCGCATCCTCAAAGACTGACTGCTCACCTTGCCACAGGAAGCGCACTCCCTCCATCCGGAGTCCTTCGAGTGGAAAACATCGCAAAACGTGGCCTGTTCAAATGCAGACCTGGAAGCAGTCAAATTCGACATTAGCGACCGCTATTCAACGGCACTGCTACGCATCCAAAGCACCTCTCCGCTCATTACTAGGACCAGATAAACATTCAAAATCGATGTCACGCCGCTTTGAAGCACCGAATAGAACTGAGAAAATCGAAAGTCAAACCGGCGGACGACAGAGGAGGCGAGACAAGAGTAGTTACCCGCACTTATCGCAGAGGGTGGCGAGTTGACCAGATCGGAGTGGCCAACCTCTCTTCCACTCGGTCGACCCCGTCTCCTCGCACAGCACATTCATGCACTTCTGCGACGACCCCATCCTCCGACATTAAAAAACCCCCAACGGCGCGCAAATTTCCGGTAGAATCCAAGCCCGACCAAAGCCCCAAACGACCTCCTCCCGAAGCTCGAGCCCGGTCAACCGGTCAAAACGCCGCGACCGGCCCGCAGCGGGCGAAGCGAGACGGCGAAAGAAGAGACGGCGAGAACCGGCCTCGGTCCGCGGCTCGAATGACTCCCGCGAACAAAGGCGGGAGCCAGCTCGCCGAACGGAGAACCCGCGGAGCTATCGGCGGCCGGCGAGGAGGTCGCGCGTCGCTTTCGGCTCGGCCGGTCAGCCGGCGGCGTGCGCGAGCTTCACTGAGCTGATCAGTAGGCTTCCCCGCGATCACCGAAGGGAGCGGGGGCCGGGACCGGAGGGAGCCGGAGGAGGCGAGGCGAGGGGGGATTGAATCGCCGGCGGCGGCGGCGGCGAGGGAGGGCGGTGCAGGCGATGCTGCCATGCAGACGCGGGGAGGGGGAAGGGGGTAATAATAATCTGGGGGGAATGGCTGGGTTGGGTTGATGATGCTTCAAGTCTCCGCCAACTCTGCTCCTGTCATTCTGCGCTTCTCTTTCTCTCTCTCTCTCTCTCTCTCTCTCACTACCCACTTTTTCCCTTTTTTCGTTCTTTTTTTATTTTATTTTTTTGCTCTTTTCTCTGTTCTTAATTTCTTTTTCCTTTTTCCCCTCGCGCCATCGAATTTCGACAGTACATAAAATTCTTCGAAAAAGGATTTCTTCATTCCTCAATTATGATTATTATTATTATTATTTACGGTGACTTCGTTTTTCTCCTTATTTTAGGGTTTGAAATTTGAATTGGCCTTCCGACAATTTTTTTTTTGAATTCGCTTGATACTAAAGATTGGAAATTCTCTGAAACTAAATGTTGCTAAGATATGTAATCACATTAATTCATTAAATGCTTCTTATTATTTGCGAAGTGTTCATTGATATATTTTGTGTGTAATTTATGTTTCTTTCTATTCATCACTTATCTTGTGAAATTATATGTCCTTATTATTAGAATAATTATCATAAATATATTTCTTATCTATTTAGATGACCCAAAATTCCAAAACAACATTTGTGGGTTTTTCTTTTAGTGATTAATTAATGAACACGAAGCTTAATCAAGATGAGTCATGTGATTTCAATAATTCTTCTAGGAACAAGGAAGCATCGTACTGAACAGCTTATGAAAAAAGATATTTATTGCAATTTCATGTATAATTAATGCCACGATAATCAATTTTCTACATTAAGCATGGTCAACAATTGTCCCCAAATTGCTTAAGTAATTTCGGCTCCAATCATTTGAAAGTATTCATGAACAAGAGAGCCGAGGACGGCCGTTGCGCACGTCAATTTCGATCCCCGACGTGCAAATAAAAACTAGAATTATTCGTCAATGACCTAATATAATTCGAAAATCCTCATGAAAATAAAGAGTCTTTATTAAAAAGAAAAGAAAAATAAAAAATAAAAAAATAAAAAAGAAAAGTGGGTGGAATGGAGGAATAGAAAACACGGCGGCTTTTGACAGCACCGAAAAGTGCGCCACTTCCGACGCTTTCCCCAAATTCTATCCCCGCCCCTAATGTCACGTTCGCATGCACTCCAATCACCCGAGCCGGTTTCCCGAAAACGCCCTCGCTCGCCGACCTCAATTGCGGACCCCGCCACCGTAAAACGTAACCGTGACGTGACGTCGTTGGCCACGCTGGTTTCGGCTCTCCCCCCCGACATTCCGTCCGTCCTTCGCCGTCCAGAAACAACGCGTCGATGGAACTCGTGAAAATCATTACGTGGTTGACTTGACTCGGCTTTGCTGTACGATAATACCATTTTTCATGATGTGTTTTTATTATTATTTTTTGTAATTATTTTTAATGTGTTTATTATAATGATTTTTTTTTTTGTGGGGAGGGAAGAAGCAACTGTTTGCCGTTCTGACGTGAAGGGGAATTGTTGTTTGGTGGCCTCCAAGTGCGGGGATACCAACCACGATGAATGAGATATGCCAACCACGCGCCCGAACCCTCCCTCTCCCCCTCTCGAAAGATTGTTAGAAGAAAAAAAAAATAAAAACACACATCGGGATCGTGAGGTTTTCGAATCCGACCGGTCGAGGAATCGAATTGGTGCCGTGCGCGTGATCTTCGGGACGGATCTCCGCCTCTCTCTATCGGCAAATCGATCGCACGAAAGTGGGAATTGGAGGGATTTAATCTTCCGCCCGTGTGAGTTAGTGCTTTTCCAGGTAAGTCCCGGACTTTACACAACAAGACGCTGCTCATTCTATTGAAATTATGTTCTACAAAATACCATGAACTGGAAATTTGTGCTTTACAGGTTGATCAACAGCACTTTTCCCTTTCGAAATCCAAATTCATTGTGAGCTTGTTTGTTTCTATGACGGCCCGAGCGACGGTCTTCGGACGCCCGCAAGGAAGGAGTCCATTTCTTGTCTCACATCGTTTAGGGAGGAAGTCCTGGACTAGCTTATAAGGCTTGGATCCCTCTAATCTGTATAACACGTTTTAAAGCCGTGAGGGAAAAGACCGTGATTGGGATGGCGGTTCGTCCGCACCAAGGTCCTTCTTTTGTTAAGAGCAATTCTTTGAAAGGAGTAAAGTCATGAACGGTCTTCAGAAACAAAGCTTCGAGGTCGACTCGAATCTTTTGGAATTCATTAAGAAAGAGCGCCCCTCTTTAGAGAAAGCTGGGCTCCTTATGCCAAGCAAACTAGCCCGTATTAATGTGACAACAGCCTGCTTACGCTTGAGGGAATATTACTTCAATAATGCAGACTTGAAAGAAGCCGCTAAGCTGGAGGATTTGTTATCCGAGTTTCAAAAGCGCGTGCGGCGTGCTAGGTATGAGGACTTCGTAATCAGACTTGCATCTGCATACGAGGGTTATACTTTTTATCTGCCTGCCTTTATGGATTTCGGAGTCGTTAGTCGTTTTTTTGTTAAAAGGTGAAGAGTGTGACGACCTGAGTGACAGTCTTTAAATGTGTGCAAGTCCCTCTCTTGTCCCACATCGCGTAGAGAGGGAGTCATTGCAGTGGGGCCCGGGATGTTACAGTTTCGTGAAAAAATTAATAATCTAAGCCAAACTTTAATCCTTTCTCTCTCGAGAAAAGGTAAGTTGTTGAAAAATATTTTTGTTATTAAATATGACCTCGAGCGTCCACTTTCCCCTCTTGAAATCTGAATTCATTGTAAGCTTGTTTATTTTGTGAAAAAAATTAATAATTTAAACCTAATTTTAATCATTTACTTATAAAAATGAATTAAGAGGAAATCATATGATTGTCGACTCAAATGCTCGGGGTCGTATTTAATAACAAAAATATTTTTCAACAACTTACTCTGTTTCTCGAAAGAGAAAGGATTAAAGCTAGAAAAATAATTTCAAAATTATTGATATTCCGCAAAACAAAGGGAGCTCGATTTTTAATTGTTCTTATATCGGGCTCAATGCTTATGCTTTACCTGTAGTGTTAAATGAAAATAAATTGTATAATATTTTCTTAAAAATAATTATTTATATCGCTCGAAATAGTTAAATGATGATAAATATTTTTATTACCGACAACAGTTTATATCTAAATATTTTTGTAGATAGTGAAAATATTTTTCATTCATTCAATTTTGTAAGTAATATAGGTGATTATTTTTAGAAAAATATTTTACGAATCATTTATTTTTCGCGAAATAGGTGCACCTAAAATGTAATTTGAAGGCTTGGCTGTGGAGGAGAAAAAAAGGCTTCAAAAAAGAAAAGGACAAGAAAAAGCCCAATTTGTTGCAAAGAATAGTACCTCGGGGCCTCGACACTTTTGTAGTTTCTGGAGTGGGCTTGGCCTAGTAATTATTCACTGGGCTTGATGCCATGACGTGTTCTTGACATTCATGTTATAAATCAATTACGAAAGCCCAGAAAAGTGATACCCCAATTCAAAAAATATATTAATTTCCACCCATCTACGCCAAGTGTTGGCAAATACTAGGCACGACCAGTTCGCACGATGCGAACACGATACGAGATTAAACATGAATTATGTAGAAAAAAGCCAGAATATGATGACATGACACGCCTAACTTTATATGTTAAATATAAATTGATATTTTTTCGTTGTAATTTAATTATTTGACATGTGGATGGATATGAAGGTTTGTGACTATATGCTGAATGGAAATTGGAATTTTTGGATATTCCGAGGAATTTTATCGAGAGGTATAATATGTCGAATTCAGATTGTCAAACCTCTTTTAGCCTTCGATGGGCAAAATGGTCGTTTGCGGTGGGGAACTAAAGCTGCTCTTTCTCTATTAAGGCAGAGCACAAGATAATCAATGTCGTAAATGATTAAAAATCTGATAATATATTGCCAATTATTCTCAAGTGAAAGGGATCTCAATGTATTGGAACTTTTCTTTGCTAACCTCTCATCAGCAACTATTGACTAATGAACTGAAAATGTCTTGCAACTTCGGTGGAAACCTGAATTTGTTCGAGATTTGAGTCCTTTGTGGAGATAACATAATCTGGTAAGAGATTGTCTAATTATTCAAAGGATGTGACTTGAGTTTGTTTTACAACAATATTTGAAAGAGTTCTTCCAATGAGTTTATCTCAATGGTTCGATTCAAATTGTACTGGCAATTGACGATCGAATTTTCATCATAATTGGATCATAATTTTTGGCATAAGTATGTGGCTATTTTTGGCAATGGAGAAACAAGTCACTTTTTCAAGATAATTTTGTTTTTCCTTCAAATCTAATGCAAGTTATTTGGCCACACATGAAAGAACTCATCAATGTTTCGTTTATATATAGCTTGAGGTTAAGTGGGTCAAACGCTTCTCCAATTTTAATTAGTTCGGATCTTCCACCTTGAGGGTGGATTAAACTGAATATTGATGAGCCCTCGAAAGGCAACCCAATACTTGCAAGTGTAGGGGGATTATTTAGAAATGAATGGGGTCACAGGCCAGGTGGTTTTGCCACCTTTGTTGGAATATATGTCTGTTGACATAAGTAGATTTTTGGACATGGTGAGTGGGACTCAATTTCGTAAAATAACTTTGGTTTTTATTATATCATCATTGATGATTGACTCAAAAGCTATTGCTAATCTTATTAGTCTAGATTTATGGTTGACAATACCAACCTTGCTTTGCATAAAGATATTTATAACCTATTAAGCTATCACTCTAAGTTCAAAGTGCGATATCACTTTCAGGAAGGAAATCATCCTGCTAACTCATTTGATAATTTTGGAATTGGTAAGCATTTGGATGTCAAGTTCCTTTCACTACCATCTCAACAGTTACTTTATATTTTATTAGATGATAAATTACGGACAATAGATTCTCGGTTTGGTTGTCTATATACTATTTTACCCTTTTTACAAATTAATAAATTATTTGACACGTAGAACCAAAATTAAAATATGACTGTTTTATGACACACCAACATGAGTTACCTATTCTAAGCCCAATCCCTTAGCGTCGATATGAAGGAAAAATTCAAAAGCTCATACCCAATAATTGACTTTCTCAATCAGAAAAAGAGCAAAGTTTAAACTAGAGACCTCATGTAAATAAAATTTATAATTTTTGACATGATTAGTCATTTTGACAAGATATACACAATGAACCGAGGCAACATTCTTCAGTAAAACCATACGCATTCCCATGCATGTATCTACATATTATTAACAAATCGAAGTGAAATAAATAAATAATGATAATGAAATCACGCATATTAATTTGGGTATCGGAGAACCTTGTTGTATGTGGGTGCATCCCAAATTATTATTTTTTGATTGATCCATCCTCCGTATTTAAGGGCATCTTGCCAATTCAATTATTCAGATAGATTCGGACCACACGAGTTTGTGCCCTAATTTTTGAACGGACGTGGCGGACAGTTCTGCGGTCCAACTTGGCCTCCTCTTTCGTTTATGGTCGTGGGTCATCTTTCCCATCTCCTTTGATCTTTCCCGACTATTCCGGTCGTGGGTCATCTTTCCCATCTTCTTTGATCTTTGATCTTTCTCCACAGTGTAAAGTAAAGCCCACCACCAGACATCGACATTGCCCCTACCACACTGCGCCCTCCAAAATGGCCAAAAAAAAAAAAAAAAGAGAGAGTATAAAAATAGAAAACTGTGGGTTTTTTAGAAAAAATAAAAAAAATATGAAGAATTATCATTTTCTATTAATAAATTTCTAATTACTTAATCGAGTTCATTCCACAATGATCATCTCTGCATAGGCAACCGCCAAATGCTACCTTACTCGATTTTAGACTCAAGCTGACTTAACTTGAGTTAGCTTGAATTTGGAGGGGGATTTTAAAGATAATTAGTGACTTCTCTATGATAAATTCTATTATTAGAAAAATTTTGATAATTTCGTTGATTATTTGTATATCTTAAGATTGCATGTATGTTGCACATATACATATCTCCCTTCAATTGTGCAATCTTGATCTATATATTATCTTATAATATGCATCTAATAAACCCTATTTATTGCTTATTAATAGATAAATCAAAATATATAGAAATTCATTTTTCTGCATTATTCTTAACTTGGTAATAAATCGAACATTTTCATGTGTGGATACATAGCCTTGGAACTTAATAGTATGCATGGTTACCCGAAGAAGGTGACCAAGAAGATCTTGAAGAGTAAGCACGTAAGAGTCACCGGTTCCTTCTTGTAATTTTGATTAAATTAGATGATAAAAAAAGATGAGAGCGACGTGGTCGTAATGAAATAGAGAGAGAACCAATTCAAGACAAAATTAAGCAGAAATTACTTGATAAAAAAGAGAGTTTTCGAGGAAGAAGGTGAAGGGGGCAAAAACGAGAAAGGTGAGAGCTTGCTGGTACACGACGACTTACACAAAAGGGTTCATGCCCTTGGCAATGGCTGCCTTGGAGAAGAAGGGCATACCTGCTTAAACACAATGCATAGACACCATTGCAATATGAGGCATGTGCCGCCCCATTTTCTCAAGTTTAGAACCATTTCTCGAGTTTTGAAGAAGCCAAGGTACAGATACATGTATTGTGACTATAAAAAGAGTGACGTGAATGTGCGTACATATATATGTGCATATATATAATAAGATAAAGTGGGATTAGAAATTTTTTAATATTTTTCGGATCATAAAATATCCTATCCTATTCCCTCTTGTGGCCCTTTCAGCAAGGAACCAAACCGCCTCTTGTACTTCCGCCTATACAATCTGACAGTTCGGATTCCTTGCCGTTCGGACTCCTTGCCGTTGCCCACTATGCCTATTGCCTGGTGCCAAATTAAAAATAAAGCGGAAACGAGATTTAGAGAATTTTCTATATAATTCGTTGTGTAATAATAAATAGTACACGAGCGCATTTATAGATTTCATAGAATGATTATATCTACAGTAATAAAATCAGCTACAGCCGACCAGAAAGATATTCAAAATTTTTATGAATATTCAGAATATCATAAATAATTAAAATCTAATCCAGCGGTGAGGAATCAAATGAGCGCTGTGCGCTTGATCTTCTGACCAATCTCTGCTTCTTTTCATCAGCAAATTGATCGCATGGAGCAGACACGGGAATTTAATGTTTTGTCCTCGAATTTGTGCTTTTCAAGATAAGCCGGGCCTCGGCATTATTGTCAAGTACTCTATAGCACTTTCACTTCTACAAATCTGAATTCACCCTCCACTCATTTCTTTCATAAAAAAGTTAATAATTTGAATAAAAAATTTCCTAATCAATTGTTTATTTCCTTGGAAAAATGAATTAGCAGGAAATGTTCTGATTATCAACTCAAATGCTTGAGGTTGAATTTAACAACAATATATATTAGATTTTTTTTTTGAGGGAGAAAGGATTAAAGTCAGGAAAATATTTTCCAAATTATCAATATTTCATGGAACAGACGGAATCCGGTTTTTAATTATTCTTCTATCGAGCTCAATGCTTGTGCTCTACTTGTGTTTGATCAAATGAAATGTAGTTAGAAGGCTTGGTATTGGGAGAAAGAAAATAAGGTAGAAAAGTAAAAAGAAAAAAGTCCAAATTGTTGCGCTGAATACCTTGGGGCCTCCATACTTTTCTAGTTTCTGCAGTGGGCTTGGGCTAATTTTTTAGGAACTGGGTTTGATCCCCATATCGGGTTGCAATGCTAGACACGATCGGTTTGCACGATACAAGCACGACATGAGATTAAACACGTTTTATGTAGAGCAAACTAGAACACGATGGCACAACACGGCTTTTTTATGTTAAACATGAGCTCATATGTTTTCATAAGAATTTAATTATTCGACATGTAGATGGACCCAAAGGTTTTCAATTTTGTACAATTCAATTTTTTGGATATTCTAGGAAATTTTATTTGAAGATGTAATCTTTCGAATTCGGGTTGTCATACCTCTAGCTTTTAATGGGGAAGGCAACCTTTTATGGTAGGGTATTGGAACCAAGTTCTTTAGTGAATTAAGAGTGCGAGATGATTAATGGAGTACATAATCAAGATTTTTTTTTTCTTTTTGGGTCTGGTCATATATTACATCTATTTTATAAGTCATCGTGTGTGCTATGTGTTGTGCGCAGCTTGCAAAACTCTGCTCTCTCACTCAAACTGCAATATAACTTTCAGGAAGAAAATGGTCCTGCTAACTAGTTTGCTAAGCTTGGAATCAACAGGCATTGGATGCTTGGTTCTTTTCACTCCTCCCGAGAGTTACTTCATCATTTAGTTGGTTCATGGAAAGTAGATTCTCGATCTTGACTTTCTGTACACGATTTCCCCCATTTTTAAATTAATAAATTATTTGACATGTATAACCAAAATTAAAAAGAATTCAAATTGATTGGGATTGGCACAAACATTATAATTATGCCATGCAAATCTGAGTTAATTATTCTAATACCGATCCCCTCTTGTCAATCTAAAATTAAAATTTGAAAGCTCAGGTCCAATAATTAGCTTCCTCGATTCGAAAATAGGGGACCTAATAGTGAATGCAAATGATATTCATTTATTGACATCATTGTCATTTTGACGTGATATATACAACAGACCAAGAAAACAGGAACCATACGCATTCTCATGCATGTATCTACATACTTTTTGCAAATATGAAAAGAAATAAATAATTAAACAATAACGAAAAACACACACATATTAATTTGGGCATTGAAGAACCTTGTTGCATGTATCGGATGCATAGGGATTGTACTTATTTCTAACTATTGATTTTGATTGATCGATTCTCCATATTTGACAGCACTTTTCCTATTCAACAGTCCCAATAGATTCGGATCACGATTCGTGCCCTGATTCCTAGATTGACGTGGCAATTTATTCCGTAAGTGTCAGACAGGTATGCAGTCTGACTTGACCTCCTCTTTTATTTCTGGTCGTGGGTCGTCTTTCACTTCCTTGTTGTTCCCATCTTCTTTGATCTTTCCCCATAGCACAAAGTAGAGCCCACCCACCATCAACATCGCCCCAACCAAACTACACCACCAAAATGGCAAAAAGAAAAAGAAAAGAAAATTGTGGGTTTATTAGAAAAGATAATAACCAAAGATATTATTTAGAAACATCATTTTCTCTAAACAAATAACTAATGGTACGAACCTTCCCCGGAAGAGAGTTTCTTTCCACAAGAATGCGGAGAAGAAGGCGGCAATAATGAGCGCAACTGGAGTGAACATCGCCGTGAAAACTGGGCCTTTCTTCTCTATTGCCCAAACTTGAAGCCAGTATGAGATCGCCGTCACGATCACTCCCTGCCATTCCCAGTTTGTCACGTCATTCTTGAGTATAAATTTGGGATTTTAGTATCCCTAGACGTATTTCTATCCTGGAAGAATCTTAATGATCAATGGCGAGAGTGAGAGAACCGTACACAGTAAACTACGGAGAGAAGCTGCATGTCCCATCTGAGCTTCCATGCCACTGGATCTCTCTCCTTGGCAATGGCCCAAAAGGCCGACTGTATGCAGCTGAAGAAGCACTGAAGAGTGGTCAACCGCAACTTGGCTGGATATTGCTCGATGATCGGACGCTGTGAGGGAAATGATATAGTTAAAGCATATGGGAAATGTTTGTGATTATTTTTATCTTTCAAGATTGCATGAATATTACAATATTGCACATATGTTGCACGCATATTTGCATACACATATATCTCATTTTGGTTGTGCATATTTTGCTTGAGATATTATCTTATAGTATATATATAATAAATCCGATTTATTCTTTATTAATATATAAATCAAAATATAAATAAACTCACTTTTTCCGCATTATTCCTAATTGGTAATAAATCAGACTTTTTCATATAATTATAAAATCTCTAATGTCCAACTAGTTGTTAGCCCAAAAAGCCTTGAAACTTAATAGTATGCATGGCTACCCCAAGAAGGCACAAAAATTTTGTAGACTTGGAAATGCTTGTGAAATTGTAATGATTTTTATCTGAACTAAGTGTGATTTCTAGTGATAGTTGGTGCAGTTAACTTAATTCTAGGTATTGAGTCATATTGAGTGAGAGGGAGGACCTGCAAAATCAACCACAGGGACCAGAGGGCGTTGGCAGAGAACATAATGAGAGAGCCCTTGATCCACTCCCCGGAGCTTGAGGGGTCGCCGATGCCGCCGGATCCGGACGGCGGGGACTGCCTCGCGGGTCCTGGAGAAGACCAGTTGATCAAGTTCACGGGCGGCCCCTTCACGAACGCATACACCAAAGCCCCTGAAACCCCCATCACCGATCCCACCACTTTTGCCCATCCATGCCACTTTCCCACACTAATGCCCTCCATCCTAACAAATACAAAAGAACAGATAAATATTTTAAATCGTTTTCACCTACGGATCCCTTGATATTTGCTTTTCCTAGACGTGTCGAATCATGTTAATTTGTGCAAGAAATCACTTCTCTGCTCCTGCGCCGCAATGCCGTCGGGACAAATCAAATGAGTTTGCCGACGAAGTAACGGAAATTGCACGTGCTAACTACTTCGTCGAGTATATATATATATATATATGGAAGAGAAAGAAATTACCTTAAGAGGACAGCCATGATAAAAGTAATGGCAGGAATGGTGTTGGTGGTGGCGGCCGCGAAAGTTGCCGATGTGTAGTTAATTGCCACGCAATAGAGGTTTAAACTCAGCGTGAGCCTGAAATTCCGACAAGAAAAAAATTGATGCTAATGAATCAGAGATATTCATAATCATGAAAGCTCTAGCATCCAACTACTCGTCCAAAGTGGGAGCCAAAATGTGTTGGGACTTATTAGTATGCATTGATACCCGAAAAAGGCGACCAAGAAGATCTTGAAGAGTAAGCCGTATGTGAGAGTCGCCGACCCCTTCCTGTAATTTTGATTCAATAAGAAAATAAGAAAACCCTCTTTTCCTTAACGAGTGCGATGTGGTCATAACGAAATAGAGAGAGAAATGATTCAAGATGAAATTAAGCATAAACTCCTCAATTAAAAGGAGAGACCTTTCGAGGAAGAAGGCGAAGGGGGCGAGAACGAGGAAGGCGAGAGCTTGCCGATACACGACGAAGATGAAAGGGTTCATGCCCTTGGCAATGGCCGCCTTGGAGAACAAGGCCACGCCTGCATAGACACACTGCACAGACACCATCGCAATATAAGGCTTGTAGCTACCCATTTTCTTAAAATCTCAAAAAGCCAAGGGATATCTATGCTTGTGCAATGACTGTAAGTAGAGTGACATGAATGTGCACTTATATAAAGAGCAGAGAGAGAGAGAGAGAGAGAGAGAGAGAGAGAGAGAGCTGCGACTTAATTTGTTTGGTTCTGTTCCTGTCGATACAGGGAAATCTGGGACAATGTGAAAGGCGTGTCTTGCATAGTAGGAGCATTTGGGATGTCAGGTGTCCCTGTCTTGCATCTTGGACCAGCAAAACAGCAGCACTTGGGTCAGTGCTTGATGGGGGGAAGACTGTTCGTGGGATACACTCATTGAACAGGTGGTGTCGGGCTCCGTAGATTCTCAACATTGTTTTCGGTTTGAACTAGCCAGTAGCCTGAGAATATACACAGTACTGACTCGTGCATAATTGATTGGGGAAGAAAATCGATTCGCGAAGACAGGAACAACCCCGTTTCGATTTTTCTCGTGTTAAGTCACGTATATGTTTCCTTCTCTTCCCAAATGAAACATACACGTGCCCAAACGAAACATTCATCGATCATTCGATTCTTTAACACGCCCCTTATCATCGGCAAAATTGAATTTTTCCTACTGAATTGCCTCTTCAATTGTTTTTTTTTTTTGGGAAACAACGTCATTAACTGTATGATGACTCTATGGATAGTGCTACTTGTAATGTTTTTTATTTACTAAAATCTTCTTTTACTCAGGGTGACTTGGCTTTCCATTAATTATATTGGCTCATCTTTTTAGAATAAATTGTAGATTTCGTCTAACTTATTAATGTCGAACAAGTAAACTTGATTATCTTTAGTCTCAACCATTCCTTTTCTTTTATTTTGGCGGGCTTTAAGGATCGACAAATATAAGACTTACCTAGCATCATTTTAGCCACATTTATTTCAATGTTTTCATTTGGGTCAAATTCATACTCTCAATCATAATTTTTCATTAAAACCACATTTTGTGTAAAGCCTTAATGTGGTCATGTATCTTTGTCTTTTAACAATCGCTCATACTTAAGCACCTCGGTTGCCAATTGATATAAATCAACAAAAGTCCTAGCCTTCAAATCTTTCTTGCAGGTTATTAACCATTGACAGCCAAATTTGTAAATTCTTTACCTGAGAGTGAAGTGAAGCATCTTATTTTGGCCTTCTTAAACCAAGCAATAAATTGATTGATCAACTTACTATCATATTGATAAAAGTCTAGCCAAATCAACAATTGATACTTCATATATTGTTCTATAAAATTGAGAATGGAATTGTCTTTCCATCTCTGTCCAATTATACATCAAATTAGGTAGCAAATTAGTGTACCAGGGAAAGGCAAATTTTGACACGAACAAAGGAAATAACTAAGTCATAAAAACTCATTTCCAGTTTCTAATATTGGATTATTGTTTTTTTTTTTTTTGGTAAAGTAATATTGGATTATTGTTGCCAACAACATTATCAAACTTTTGTTGGTTTCTTGTTCTTGCCATTGCCTTCTCCTTAAATCAACAAAATGTGTCTCATTAGGTGAGTAAAAAAAGTTTCATCAAATAGTATCGATGAAATATCTTTTGAAGTATAGGTAGACCAATGAGTTTTTCGACTAAGGATGTGAAGGGTCCTTTTGATTTTGGATAGAAAAATGAATGACATGAAATGGAAATGCAAGACGTTGGGAACAATCATTGCCAGTGATGTAAAATGCAGCAAAGTAAAAATAAAAATAAATTTGGGAGAACGCTAAATTCTTTGATTAATTGGGATCTTTTACAAAGAGTACAACATGAGTATCTATAACCTACTTTTTGCGGGTTACAAACAACAGTTTTGGATTAAAATCAACAAATGGCTTTCTAATCTTATTTGTGGTTAATACAAAGAAGTTATTCAACAACACTCGTCCACAAAAAGAATTACAAAAAAACTTAAAATAAAGGTAATAAACTTCCTAAGTTAACTACCAAGTAGTTAGTTTTTGTGTCGGTTGCCTGCTATTGATGATTTTGTCGATCAACTTCCTAAGTTTGATGAAGGCTTTCATTGTTTACTTTTAGAATGTTGTCGATGACTTCCTGGCAAGTTGTCAATTATTCTGTTTATTTTTGTCTAAACTCGGCTCTTATTGATTAAGACTAGTACTTGTCAATAATAATCAAAAGTTGATTATGTTATAGTAACATAATAATCACATAAAATATCGATATAAAGGGTCTTACTAACATAATACTCTTTGGGTTATTATGATAATAAGAGCTTGCCGAGAGGTGCAAATTCTTAAAAGAACGGGCTCCACAATAATTTATAACTATTTGTTATTTTATTTTTTGTGGTTCAAAATAGACCGTCATTTTCACAGTAATTTGTTATTCCATCACATGAACGCACTCCTGGATAGAGGGAGGAGAAGACTGGATACGGGGAACACTATCCTATTCCTTATCTGCTCTCTCAAAGATATGAGTCGCCAACTCATTCTTTGACAAGCATGATGTACGAGTCCACCTAGTAGTCTTTTCCAAACTCATCTCCCATATATCCCGCAAGAGCTTTCAATTTGATGTATTGTATGCACAATTTGCTTTTTTTTTTTTATATATATAAAAACGACTAATAGATGCTCATGCTTTGAATTGGTTTTGTAATTATTACGAAACATCATTACTCTCGGACTAAACAGATTTACACAGAATAACTTCTTGTTTGAATGCTATTGAAATTATTGTGAAAAATTGTGAGTATCTTAAAATTCCACAGTGAACTAAATAGTATATGAATTCAAATTACAAATTGAGACATGTTCTAAAGAGCTTCTAAATAAATAGTAAAGCTCAAATTTTACGCTCACTTGGCGACATGGGAACCCTGTATAAGTGATATCTTAAGGGGTCTAGGGCTTTTTCACCAACCAGCTTAGAAGCTCCTGCACTTCTAGATATTTATCGAGATAAGACAAATGATTAGTGAAGATTAAAGTTATAGTAGACATCTTTTGAGCATTGATATGTTAGTGTCCTAAATTCCATTACAGACTGAAAAGGTTGTGGAGGGTCATCCCGAAGCACTTCTTTGCGCACACCTGAATTCTCACTAACGTCATGTCCAAACAGAAGACACTGAGGCAGAAGCATGTGCATAAAGGACGCACTAGATGATCAATCAATTAGTGAGTATCTAATGAATATGCCATGCCCAAATAAAAAGAGTCGAAAGGCAAATGGAAAAACCAGACCCACCTCCCCAAAAAGGAGAAGGAAATCGCTTATTGACCAACGTTTTCTAAAAGCAAGATAACCTTATATGCTTTGTGCTTAGTTACCAATTCAAAGTTTAAATTTTTGGACACTGTCACGAAAACATATAATATATCGCAAGATTTAAGGCATTTAAGAAAGGAAAACCATATAAAAGGGTTTAAATTTTGTGGCGAATCAACTATGCATCTCTTGACTTAATTTGATTTCACGCAAAGTTAAGTGCGCACTTATTTACTCTTAAAACTCGAACTCCTTAGCTTTAATCTTGTGACATAGTGGAGAGTATAGTCTCGATCCGATTTCTGAAGCCATTTATTAATCAATCATTTCGCACTTAGATCTTTATCTATGCTATGCCCACTATTCTTGTACTCCACGCGCGTCAGTAATCTCCATTCGCCATATGCCATTTGACTATATGATGAGAAGAGACGTTAATTAGGCGTCCCGTATCATCTGAAGATGGAGTTCTATAGGGCTCCCACTATGGGTCCTTTCCTCTAATAAAACTGTTTTGAGGTCAAATCCTGAAACAAGGCGAAGAAAAGGGTAATTATTGTAGTAAGCAGGTTGGAGACTCAGTAAGTACTCGAATGATGAATAACCAATCATACGAGAAATATATGGAAGAGAGAATTATGTGTAATTTCTGTACATTGCATTGTGTATCTAATGGAGAGTACAGGGAAAATTACCAAAAAAAATCTTATATCTATTATATTTGTTTCAATTCAGTTTTAAACATTTTGATTTAACAATTGAATTCTACGCCTTTTGAATTTGCAAATATAATCCAACTAGCTGATTTTGGCAGCAATAATTAATGTAGATGCTAACCATGCTTTATGGTACTATACAGATTAGCATGGATAATTTTTACAAATTTTTAATTAATTAATTAGTTAATTATTTTTCCTTTTTCTTTTCCTTTATTGTGGTTGGTGATGGCCAACGAGCCTTGCAACTCTTGCCTAGCGATTGGTCAAGGGCTTAGCCCTCACCTAGTCCTCTCTGGCCATTGCTTGAGACTAGCCATTGGTGAAAAGAAAAGAAAAAAAAGGAGAATGAGAAATTTTAAAAATTGTTCACGTGAGTGCCTGACCATGCCGCATAGGACAGCTGGCATTGACTTGATTGCCATTTTAGTGTTTTCCAATCAAAATAAGACTACATTGACGAATCGTCAATATATTAAGATTAAATTGGCGCAATTGAAATGTTTAGAGTTGAATGGACACAAGTTCAATAGGTTTGAGATTTTTTTGACAATTTTCCAAGATAGTATGAGCCTATTTATAGGCTAATGTATCAATCATGGATGCACAATCAAAAAAAGTTATAGAGTCTTTCCTTTAGATATCCACATCACGAGAGATATAGAAAATCAAGAGAAATATCCTAAATATCTCTAAAAAAAATCTTATATATTTCTAACATCCTCAAACTAGTTGAGGTAGAAGAAGTCTACTTAAGTTTGGATAAAAGATATATGGTGGATTACTAAAGGAGTTCGGTGTGCTAAAAAGAGAACCAACGTTGACATGGCTACTTAAGTGGCTGTTATGTGTTGTCATTGTTACTAGAGATGAGTAGTTCTAGGTTCTGTATAAGTTCCATTTGGTACTTGGACCTTACCCGTTGGAATAGATTCCTTATTTTTTTGGAATCTAGAACTTACTCTACATACCTTAGAACTTGGAACCTACCGTCATGTTATAAGTTCCAAGATTGGCTCCAAGGTTTGCCTAGGTCCTACCAATATTATTAATCGAACAATTGCAATGAATTAGAACTTTAATAACCACTACTTGCTGCTACAAATCACTTGACCATGAAAAATATGAACATTGATAAAGTAAAAAGTCTCAGTCATAAAATGGAAGTTCAATCTAGTGCTTCCATATTATACATTGATCATCAAACGATATGGAATATCACAAGATCGTACGGAAATATGAACCAAGAAAAACATTAAAACTTGTTCCACGTTTTAGGTTACAAGTTTCAGTTTCTAGGTCCTCCAATATAAAACCTAAAACTTACCTATCAAAATGAGTTTTTCATTTTTTGGAACTTAGAACCTATCCTATGTACCTCAGAACATGAAATCTAAAGATTCCCACCAGTCTAGTTTCAAGTTCTAACTTAGAACCTTTCTTACCCCCAATGGTTACTGTGCAAGTTACGCGGTTGGAGACTACTGTCATGCAAGAGGCTATTGTGACTGCTATGTAGACTACATGCGACAGGACAATTAACAAGATAGACATTGAGGATCCAACGTTGAAGGAGGGATATTGATAGTTATTGGAAAAGAAAAAGATACAAGACGAGAGGTATACTTTGCGTATGCCCGTGTGCACTCAGGTGTATACCCAGTGCACCTCAGGATTAACTACCTTTGATAGAGAATACATGATAGCTTAAAATATGAATTAAGGATACATAATTAAGGGAAGATAGGGAGAATCTCCTAAATATATTCACCCCCATGAGAAATTATGAAAAATCAAGAGAAATATCCTAATTATCTTTAAAAAAATATATATATATATATATATATATATATATATATATATATATATATTTATCTAACATAACCCTTTTGCTTTATGATAATACCGTCCAAATGAGCAAGTTGTCAGCTTCACGAGCACTAACTCACGCGTGCCACTATTGGAATTGCCATTGATTTGAAGTGCCTAAGGTGCACATTTCGTGATATTTATCCATCCATAATTGGGGATGAGACCTTAAGAAAATACCCATGCATGAATGTGATGTACCAAAAAATCTGCGGTTCTGGCTCATCCTCGAGCTAGTAAAAGAATTAGGAGTGGAGATTTTTTGACACTACAGCTACACGACTGTTTAATCATCTCGTCACTTTTTGGGTATGCCTAGAGAAACCACTGAACGGATGAGTGGATGTCCACATAGCAAATGTATGTGCACTCATCCTGGAAACACCCCGTACCAGTTTCGCATCATTCCGAACTAAAGTTTTTAAAGGAACGGACATGGGGTTGCTGGTGACGAATTGTGCAGGGGCAGGATCGAACCCTTTTGAGAAAGTCTGTCATTTACTAAAACTGGATTAGAGAGTTAGTTTATCGAGTAATGGTCCGTCCGTCATTGATTATTGGGTATGACCCGTTTGTTGAAATGCTCGCTTACGGGCTCGAACATCACTTAACTGACCGGTTTTGTAAGCCGATTTTGATAAGCTTATCATCGCTCCATCCCCTTTTTTCTTTGCAAAAAGTTTGGGGAGTCTGAGTGGAACGTGGTGATTCTTTTTTCAACAGATGTAGGGGCACTTTAGGAGGCCCCTCTTGCTTTTGAGATCCTCCAAAACACGGTGTTCCTTTGGCGTTTTTTGTCCTTAGATTCGGGGTCGAATAATGGAGCCTTTGGGCTGTGCAGCGTAGGACATGTCCAAAATGAATTGTCAGGAGTTGATATATTACGAAGATCATAATATCGTATCTTAGTCACTTTCTGGTATCATGCGGTACCATTGATTCTTAGAATAAATTGAAGGAGTTGTCACTATTGTTTTTATAGAAAAATTGTTCAAAATGTCCTAAATCTATTACACTTTTGCCGATTCAATCCTAGTTCTTTTAATTGTATTGATTGAATTCTAAATATTTTCATGTTTTGCCAATTTGAGTCTATTTGATCAATTGTGTCTAAAAATTGCTAACATGAACATGAGCTATCCAAACTTTGACTAGTGAGGGCGTGGCAACCCTTGCTAGCCAACGATGGGGCTTTGCCTAGATCTAGATGAGGCTTGACACCCTTGCTTGTTGGTCAGCAAGGTTTGTGATGCCCTGGCCTAGTTTGGGTGGATATGGTTGGTTAGAGCTTGTAAATAATAATAATAATAATAATAATTAATAATTAAATTCAATAAAAATATTAAAATACCATTAAAAATTATCTACATTAGTGTTGACCATGTCATGTCGGATGGTCGGCATTTACACCAATAAATCCTGGCTGAAATTGACAGGATGGACTCAACTGGTAAAATGTGAAAAAACTTAGAATTTAATTAGCACAATTAAAATATTTATGACTAAATTAGTATAAGTAAAATAAGTTTAAGAATTTTTTGAATAATTTTTTTGTTTTCACCGCACTAAGTTAGCATGGATGATATAATTGCGGTAGTAATGCGACAATGAAATTGATTTTACTAGACATTATCTTCTTTGTCATTACATAGATAGTTGCAGATAGACATGACGATAGCGGCATCTTCTACGGCTACAAGACCACACTCTGTCAAAAAGTGAAAAAGAAAGATAGCAAAAGATCTGAGCAGGGAAAGAGAAATTGGGCCAGGACGCCGGATTTAAAAAAGCTTCGCACCGTGAAAGGAGAAAAGACAAAGGAGAGTCCAGCAGAAATGACTTTCCTAGGAAATAAGCTTTTTAGATTCCCGTTGAAAAAAACAGGAAAGCTTTTAGGTCTGATTAAGTTAATAATTTTCGAGTTGCGTGTTGCGTCACATAAGATTGAGTATTTTCAAATTTTAAAACATATTTTCATTCTTACTTGTTATGGCTCCATAGGTTTGTTTCGAAAGTTTCTAGTTTTGTTTGTTGACAACTCATGAGAAACTACCAAGCAAATGATAAAATTTTTGTTGTGATTTGAAATATCAACTAAATACATATGATTATTGGCTAAAAGTGTGAGTGGTCTATGTATTCAAAATCATCGTCGAACTTATTCAAGTTGAATATAGCTAGTGCTCATATATATTGCTTAACAAATAAATTTGTTGATGCACAGTAGGGTCTTGAGGAATTTGTCAAAGGTTCCACCTCGGTAGGACCTATACCAACGAATATGGACTTGGGCGTTTGTGTGGGTCAATTTCATAAAAAAACACAAACTTTAGGTGTTGTCTCAAATTTAGCCAAAACTTTATTTTGTCTCAAAAAAAGTACGAACTTTAGGTGTTGTCTTAAATTTGGCCCAAACTTTATTTTGTCTAAAAAAAAAGCACGAACTTTAGGTGTTGTCCCAAATCTGGCCCAAACTTTATTTAAGACAAAATAAAGTAAGTCTATTACAAATAGGCTTCACATCTCTATTTAACTACAAAGATGCACACGCTTTTAATATCTCGCCTTAAGGCAATATAATCTTCTGCTTCCAACCTAGCTTCTAACATTGCAAACAGCTTGCCAATTGTTAATTGATCTAATGGCCCTAGCTATGTGCCTTGTCCCCAGGAACTGAAGCTGCTGAATTATTTTTCCCATAAGAATCATTTATAAAGTTCACCTCGTTGGAGGGAGGATTTAAATTTAACGCTTCCTTAAAACACTCGAATACAGCATTGTTTTGTTGTGTTGGATATTATTGCTGACATGGAAATGTCATGTCGGATGATTGTGGAATGACAGTTAACGGAGGGCTAGATTTGGGACACAAATGAAAGTTTGTACTTTTTTTTTTTAAGACAAAATAAAGTTTGGGCCAGATTTAGAACAACGCCTAAAGTTCGTGCTTTTTTTTTTTTATGGAATTAGCCCCGTTTGTGTATTAGGCCAAAAATTGGCCCTTCGATGCTCAAGTTAGCAAGAGGAAAGTGTACATGTGAGAGTATGGACATATTGCGGAAGAAACTAACCTGAACTGTTGAATCTTGATTTATAGGTTGAAGTGATCCATGCCTGGATGTTGATCGATGGGTCATGATCTTGTCATGAAAAATGATAATAGCCTTGATATATGGTCAAATCGCCCTTATAGGCCATCGGAGGCTAGTGGTTCCACCACTAATCTTAAAGAAAAATTGTCAGAAAAATCTTGAACCTATTACACTTTTACCAATTTAATTTCAAAACATTTTAATTTTATAAATTCAGTCCTAAATCGTTTCACTTCTTACTAATTGAGTACATTTGGCCAACTTTGGCTAGAAATTGCTGACGTAGACACTGGCAATATCACATAAAATTACTGATGCTAATGTAGACAATTTTTAATGATATTTTGATATTTTTTTAAATTTTATTATTTTCATTATTTTTCTTATTTTTGGGTTTCTTTCTTTTCTTTTTTGCTTCTTCTTTGTTCGGTGGCTAGCCTCCAACCACCCGCCATGCTAGGCCGACTAGCCTCTCCCACCACAAATGAGGGGCAGCCGCATGAGGGCAAGCCTTGGCAGGGGGAGACCTTACCTTGCCTAGGCTAGGTAAGGTTGGCTCTTGCCCAAACTATGCAAGGACGATTGTTGCCCAGGCCAAGGTGGCCTTGCTGGGCATTAGCTCGACGAAGGCAATGTCGAGCAACACCGACTGTTGCCTAGATTAGGGCAGCCCCACTGAGCCTTGACAGGGTGAGGGCTCCCCTCATCAAAGCTTGCCCTCGCCCAACCAAGCCTTGCCTATGGTCGGAGGCTAGCCACCGGCCAAATAGAGATGAAACAAAAAAGAAAAGGAAGAAAAAAATCAGAATTTATTTAAAAAATGTCAAAATATTATTAAAAGTTATTAACGTCAGCATCGATAATCTTATGTGATACCACTAACGTCCACGTCATTAATTTCTAGTAAAATTAATTAGATGGACTCAATTAATAAGAAGTGAAAATGTTTAGAATTGAAAGGTTTAAAACTGAATTGGTAAAGGTATAATGGGTTTAGGATTTTTTGGATAATTTTTCCATAGTCTTCACTATAGGATGGACTTTAAGTGGAGGAAATATAGACTATAGGATGGACTTTAAGTGGAGGAAATATTGAGAGGTCACATGTTGGGAGTCGACAACTTGCAACGCCAGCCAAGGGGACGCATTTCTCTATAAACGCCATCAGATATAAAAGTTAACCCGTCGAGTACAAGGTAACACGCGGCGTGCATTCATTAGTTGGCCAAATCCATAAGCACGGATAAACCGCCGGACAGCCATATCGTTGGTTTTACAAGCAATTCGATGAGGTGCCCACGCGTATAATATTTCAGTTTATCCTGTTGTAAACAAATCGAAGAGCTTCAAACAATGGGCACTTGCAGCATGTGAAGACTGACGCCTTCCATCTCATTCCAGTGAAATGACTTACATGGAATGTCTATACTACACATATAACACCAAACCGAATTGAACCATTGATGGAAATGATTGGGTTCAAAGTGGGTAGGTTCTAAACCTGGATCTTGTATCTGACCCTATTATAATTGGTTCCCATTTTATGGATCTTGTATCTTATTCTATTTACATTAAACCCCCTTTTGGAACCATCATGTTTTTCCAATCCGACTATAGAATCAACCTTGTTTTCACTAGGCCCTATTTTGCAACCGCCTGATATTCTATCGACTTTAAATTTTATATTAATATACGAGAAAATAATGTAATCCTCATAATTTATATCGAAACATTAAGCACATGTAATTAATAAGTATATGAACTTTTTTATTAAATGAAATTAAGGATCCACAAGACTAATGATTATAAACAAACATCATAAGGTGAAATAAAAATCCTATGCGATGGATGGTGCGATGTGAGCTAGGGATGGATAGTGTGACCGTGAGCTGGCGAGGAACAAGAACAATGAAGGAGGAGTGCCGTGTGAGAGGAAAAACTCAATTCTCAGATCACAAATCAAGGGAAAAAAAAGATAGGATTTTGGACTTTTGGGTTGACAAAACCGGTTCCCAAACCAGTCCGGCCGATCTGATTCCCGAGTAGGTATACACAAGGGACCGGTTTCAATGGGAACTGATTCCTAGACTTGTTTTTCGGATAGGCCGATTCGGTCCCTAGGTAGACTCAATCCAGTTGCACACCCCTAACCGTTGACACATCTACCTATACATATGATCCTAATCAAGCATTCCATGCTATATATATATAAACGATATTGAAATTGAAAAAACCTCGTTGAAGAGTTTCATTCAGTCTAACATCTTGAAGTTCAAGACACAGGAACATTATTAGAAGGAACTGCACGTATGATCCACTTAATTAGGTTATTTTTCACGGAAATATGAATTTGGATGGGCTTCATAAGTTGCCGCGAGGGTGGATGATTGACTTCACTATTTAGCCTTTGAAAGGCGCGCGAGCTCAGACAGAAAAAAGTACCGTGCGGTGCCATCTCAGATGCAGCACCCATAAAAGAAAAGCGTGTCTGAAATTGTGTTGGCGTTTAAGACAATGAGGGAGGCTCTCTTTGAAGTTGCTTTAGAGTCGTGGAATGACGGTCTCTCTCCATGCTCGTGTGACAAGTGAACGTTAACTGTAAACTATCTAGAAGCACTAAATGACACTATACATATGCATACTTGACACTAGAGAGAGAGAGAGAGAGAGAGAGAGAGAGAGAGAGAGATTGTTGACGTGAACAAGTGCCATAGAAGGTGGTGGACGATGGCTGTGGAGCCACTTGGCTTGGAGGATGATCAAAGAGGAGGGAGGGTGGGGCTCGATATTTAGGTGAGATTAGGGTTTCTTTTTGTGCACCTTTACGTGTAAAGTTATGTCTATGTGTACATGAACTATGTTCATAAGAAAATCAACATTGATATGTTAGATGATGTAGGGAGTCCATTCACTCTGAATCGAATAGCATACGGAAAGTCAGAATAATTCCGTCTAGAAATGGGTTTGATTGATTGTTGTGCATGCCCTTTAAAGAGCAGAGTCTAGTGACGACCGTGTTCAATTTGAAAGCTGAAAGAAACAAAAGAAAAATATGGTGCAAATTGAATGTGACAATGATAGCTACAGCCACTAACCAAGTTGACGAACGATTTCTGACGATGGTAGGGTTCCCAAAATGATTTTGAGCAGAAATATGCTATTAAGATGAACAGATGTTCGCACTTGGAAATAGAGCACATGCTTTGATAGAACATGCGAGAAGGTGTCGAACGCGACAAAAGCAATAGAGGAGAGGTTCAAATAGTAGCGAGCGTCCTCCAACATGCACGAACATCAAGTCATTACCAAAGAAACTGGCGCAATGGATAGATTCAGGCATTAGGGCAGCGCTTTGGCTACCGCGTTTTTCTTCCCAACTTCACTTTTTCCCTCTTCTCAAGCCTTGTTAATGAGAAAAAGACCGTGTAGGAAATGAGAATCGATCGATATATCACAACATACTAACCTTTATTAAAAGCTCTATGAACTTTTACTTTGTTAACAAGTTTTGCATACACCCTCTTCACACAAGTGTCGGGATTTCTCTTATACTTATATACAAATATCGAAAAACTTGCAGGCTTAAGTTGGGGAAAAGTGTCAAAAAAGTTATAAAACTTTTGCATTTTTGCCAATTTAGTTATAAACTTTTTTACTTGGTGCCAATTTAGTCATTTCTGATTAATTTTGGCCTGATTTTGCTGATCGGGTACTGGTCGGCTGACGAGACACGATCGACGCTGATATGAACAACTTTAAATAATACATTAATACATTTTAATTTATTATTTTCTTTTTCTTTTTCTTTTTTTCCTTCTTCTCCTCCTTCTTTCGGCTAGTCGCCAGACCTTAGTGACCGGTCAGAGGCGATGGCTGGTGAGGCTCTATCGCGAGGGCAACAAGGCTCACTTTGGCCGAATCTGGCGAGGTCGAGCCTTGCCCATTACCAGTGAGACTTGACCATCGCTAAATCCTCACTCGATCTAGCCAGGGCAAGTCGGTGTGAGGCTTGACCTCGCTAGATCTATCGAGGGTGGCCTTGTGCCGTGCTAGTGAGGGTCAAGCCTCACCACCCATGGGCAAGACTCGACCTCGCCAAATTTAGCTAGGGCAAGTCTCGCTTCCTAGCACAAGGCTGCCCTCATGGCAGAGCCTTGCCAGCGGTCACCTTTGGCCGGTCGCCAAGGTTTGGTGATCGGCTAGAAGAAAGAGGAGGAGAAGGAAAAAAGAAAAAAGAAATATAAAAAACATTAAAATGTTATGAAAAATTGTTTATATTAGTGCCGATTATGTTACGTCAGCCGGTTAAGGCTTAGTCAGTAGAGTTAGCCAAAAAAGACTGAATTGGCATAAAGTAAAATGATTTATGACTAAATTGATACCAAAAAAAGGTTTATGATTAAATTGACACATATGCAAAAGGTTTATGACTTTTTTAACACTTTTCCCAATTAGCTTGTCTATCTAGTCTTGTTGTTCCTACACAATTCCTTGATGAAAAACACGTTAACAATCCACTTCTCATTTTAAAATTTGTCATCCAATTTGTTTAGTGACCAAGTTATTCGAACAAGCTCGACAAGTTCGAACGAAGAGCTCTTGTTATGGACGACACGTATGGCATATCGAGAATCAACCCTTGTTATTATCCAAGAAGTAGGATAAGGTGGAGCTAATTTTCTTTTGTGGGAACAGTTAGCTGATATTGTCCCTTGGAGCACTCACGTTTGCATTTAAAGCATGTGCTCGTTTTAAGAAGCTTAGTCAAGTTGACATCCTTCTGATGTCCCCTCAGATCCGAAACCAATATTCCTCCATCCATAATTTCCATATCCGAGTGTCGATGCGGCGCTAGTGGGAGAACGCATATCGATAGGATAAGAACCCTTTGAAAATTCGGATGCGGCTTACCCCTTGACTCAATCGAGATACACTGCTAACTTTAGATCGATTTGAGTCCCGCGGGAGTCGGCAACGTCGGTATTTCGACATGGCAAAATCAAGCGTGGCTCGCCCTCTCGCAGAGATCCACGCGGCATGTTTCTATGGCAAAACGTTGATCGTTGGACTCACTAGGTCAATTTAGGAAAAGTTTAGGTTTTAGCTGCGAAAATTAAACTTTTAGGATCATGAGTGTTATTGATAGTTAACTGAAGTAAAAGAATTTGGGCAATTTGACAGTTTAGTTCGGGCCAGATTTTGAATTTCGTCTTTTCTATTTTCTTCTTCTTCTTCCCTTCACACCTGCTACCATCACAACAATAGCTCCAGAAAATAGAACGAGATATTTTATGAATTCACAACAAGCGACTTACATACTAATAATACTAGGTGGGGATAAGCAAAAGAAATCACTCGGACTTAACCAAGCCAGTTGGTTCTAGGTGATTCCCGAGGCCCTAGTCCGGTTCTTTGTTCCCAAAAAGTGGAACAAGTGGTCACAGCCTTGCCTTCCTCTGTCAATCGCACCTCCAGCACCCCCCCCCCCCAACTTGTGTCACAGCCTTGCCTTCCTCTGTCACTCTCACTCTCGGTTGCTTCCGACCTCGTCACTCTCTCTTGTAAGCCCAAAACCCTAATTGTCATTTGGAAGAGACAATTTGAGATCCCGTTGCTTTACTATCAAGATTTGGAACCAGGTAATTGTTGCTGATGTTGATTATTTGTACAGAAGGTTCACTAAAAAGTATTGAAAATGCTGGTGAGATGACTACTCAATTATGTTATCGAATGAAGAGGATAGAGAACGACATTTTGAACTACCGCAAATTTTGCAGCATTTCTGAGTGTGCGTGGATGTAACGTCACTGAAGATTTGGCTTCCCTCGGAGAGAGGCAATAGTGTGTGTTAGAGAGACACTTTGAATTGCTGCAAAATTTATGGATGTAAGAGATTGAAATGTCACCGTTGCTCTGTGTGTGTGGATGTAGGATCATATTATGATTTTTGAACTGTTGCAAATTTTGCCCTATCTTTAATTTATTCAAAACAACCTACAACTTTTAATAGCATATTATGAGGCGATATATATGTAGTACTTATATGTAGACAAATTTCGTAGACCCACTCGGGAGTGGACCCACTGATTGCTGAGTGGGTCTATGAAACCATTGGGTGGTTCCCGATTCTCATTTTGTGGAGCCGGTCCTTAGTATACAGTTCTCAATTCCTAGATTGGAATCACCCGCTCTAGAACTGATCTTCCCTAATGCTAGAAAGCATCATGACGATAGACACGGTGGATAGCCCGCTCGATAGTAAACTGCTTGCCATCGGCCTCCCCTTCTTGGCCCAGCTCGGCAACGTACCCACATAGTAGCCGAGCTGCCCGTTGTCCCCCACCCACCGCAGCCGTGAGCTTCCATGCCTACAAGGACGGCAGTGGTTAGAAGTCTGATGTGGTGGTGTAGCTTAATGGGACGGCGGGGAAGGGAACGCGGCGGGAGAGGAGGCTAAGGTTGTAGGAGTGGTGGTGGGGAGGGAGGGATCATGACTGCGGAGAGGGAGTCGTCGGTGGGGGAGACGGATGCAACGGGCGGGGAGGAGGCGGCGGAGGAGACCAGGTCGACAGGGCCCAATTGGGAGCGGTTAGGTGGAGGGGCGAAGAAAGCGACCTGGCGAACCTTTGGGTCATCGACAGAATAAGGATTTTGTCGAGGGTCCATGAAAGACACGGATAAAGATAGATAGCGTGAGGGGAGAGGAAGTGAAAGAGTGAAGCAGAAAAGCGGGAGAGAGAGAGAGAGGCCCAAGCAAAGAAGCCCAAGATGCTCACAGACACTCAAATTATGATGGATGCTACGAAATACAACTTAATATAAGCAAGAACAAAGCCGGAAACAGAGGGTGTTGTATTACTCATTTATTCTGGGTTCCGCGCGTCGAGATCTAGACAGCCATGGAGCCTCATCATCTCTAGATTTGGAGGAGCCGTGTCGCCGGTGAACGTTAATGACTATGCAGAGCTTGTGCGGTCAGGGGGTTCTCAAGATCCATACTTGTCGCAAGCAATCCCAAGATCCGTCCATGGCGTTCTATTTTCTAGAGTTGCTGCCGTGACAGGTGCAAAAGGAAAAAGAAAAAACCCAAAATCCGTCCCGAATCTAATCCAACCGTGTTTTCAGTTCAGGTCATATTCATTTCGGGTCAAAACATGCACATATCCCACACAGTTCGGTTCGATTCCTGTATCATGGAAACCCGAATCGGACTGTTGACAGCCCTACATGAGACCCCATGGTATGACGAGCCTTTGTAAATCAAGCAATGCGGAATAACTCCATATCTCTGAAAGTCCTATGCACAGAAATTGGAACGGTTGGTTGGGTTGGGCTGGATAATTCCTGGCTAAGCTTTGGAAATCAGTGAGTCCAGGTATGAGGAAAAAACTAGCTGAATTGAAGAGGTTGGGCTAAGCCCTCGGAATCCAAAAGTTCATCCTAATGAGCTGGGCTTCGATGGAGGAGGACCTAGAGAGTTTGGGGGGGGGGGGGGTTGGGTGGGGAGGGTTTGAGGATTCTTAGTAGGTTCATTTCATTGTCGGCATAAACAAATCTTTACGCACGCTCCTAGATGAGTGGCACGTGCATTTAGAGATAGTTTCATGATCCAATTCTTTCGCTTATCAACCATCCGACGATGAATGGTATGCTTTTTTTCAAATTGGCAGTGAACTTGGTAAAAATCCAAAAGTTAAAAAGGTCTTGCACATTTAGCTCATTTGTAACTAGTATGAGATGCAACCACATTGAGCGGATGCAAATTATTGACTTGCAGCATCTTCTGCAAAATTGCCTCGATACGAAACATTTGAATTATCAATTGATTGGAAATAAAAATTTTGATACAATATGGTGAGAATATACACATAGATGAATTACTCCAAGATTTTTTTTTTTTGTGAGACTTTATCAGACCCGAGAGATATAATTTTCAATATTGAAGCACGTGAAAGATAAATTAATTTATTAACTTGCATATTTGTTCAATGATATAATATTAATGGAATAAGTAATTGGAGTTACTTTGGGAAAAGAAAAAAGGATGGAAAACCCTTTAAAGGTAGGAGGTTCTTTTGCTCTATACACTAGTGTGTGTGTATATATATATATATATATATATATATATATATATATATACAACACAAAAAAGAAAATGTTGCCCATGACAGATAGAGAAGGTGAAAGCTCTTCTTTTTATTTTCTTCTTTTGAATACGGTTCCTCAGTAAAGACTGGAGAGTCGGATATATATACATACATATATACATACATATATATATATATATATATTTATATATAAATACAACACAAAAAAGAAAATGTTGCCCATGACAGATAGAGAAGGTGAAAGCTCTTCTTTTTATTTTCTCCTTTTGAATACGGTTCCTTAGTAAAGACTGGAGAGTCGGAGGATTGCGTTTGATACTTCAGTGAAATTTATCACAACTAATCGTGAATATTTGTGGAGTGTATGGATTGATCTAAATTTGCCTATTTGTATGCATCTATACAAACAGCACCCTTTCTAGATGGCTTCTTGCATACAATTTCTCTTAATCCCATAAACTGGAAAAGATAAATATTAAATGCACAGATTATGAAACCTTTTCTATACACATCCCGCATCTATTAACTTTGACGTGAATAGTTAATTACTTGTTAAAAGTATAATTACTCGTATGAATGTAATGGCTGAGGATGTTAGAATAAAGTTATGCATGTTGTGTATTTACCATCAACCGAATCGGTATTACAGTCCATGTCATGACTCAAGGCAAATTGTCCATGTTACTATTAGGGATGATCGGGTTTAGGGTGAGAAGATTCCAAACCTAAACCCTGTTTCTGACCCTATTATAACCGATTCCTTTTTTTTTTTTACCTCGAACTCGACCCTATTTGTACTCGACCTAGTTTTAGAACCACCCTGTTTTTTTTTTTGGGTCCAGTTCCAAGGTCAATTCTTGTTCTACTAGAACTTATTTTGCAATCGCCCGATAACCTATATGACTTCAAATTTTACATTAATATTCAAGAAAACAATGTCATTCTCATAATTTATATTGAAATATTAAGCACATATAATCATTAAGTATACGGACTTTTTGACTAAATGAAACTAAAGATCCACAAGGTTAATCATCATAAACAAACATCATAAGGCGAAACAAAAATCTTATGCGATGAATGGTGTGACTGTGAGCAGGTGATGGACGATGCTCACAGTGATGGACGGTGCGACCATGAGTTGGTGACGAAGAGGCATGACGAAGGAGAAGCATCGTGTGAGAGGAAAAACTCAATTCTAATATTAAAAATCAAGGGGAAAAAAAAAGGATTTTGGGTCTTTGGGCTTACAAAATCGGTTCCTAAATTGGTCTAATCGATCCAATTCTCAGATGGGTATACACTCGGGATCGATTCCTAGACCGGTTTCAAATTTTGGGAACTGGTTCTCGAGCCAATTTCAATGGGAATCGTTTTTCGGACCTGTTTTCTAGGTGAGCTTGCCCAATCTTGGGTAAACCCGATTCGGCTGCACATCCCTAATTGCCATGAAAAGATTCATGAGAAATAATATTCTCATGACTTGCCTATACGAAGTTATGTCACAGAAATCAAACCCATAATTCATGATTGTTAAATTATATAATACTATTGTACTCAGCAAGAATGTGCATTTGAAATAATTGTTCAGATCCAATTAACCCGTCATGCTCACATCCAAAACACATCTTTTCCACTTGTCCTGATCTTTATAACCTTCTTCCAATCACTAAATATGCGCCGTACATACCAAATTACATCTGCATCGTCTGACTTGATGGGTACATGCGTGTTTCACGTAAACTCATTAAATTCAACGGTTCGAGTGAAGTTTCCCACATCACGACGCCCTCCCCCGATAATTTCTCCCGGTTTACCTACCACTTTCGTGAACAGTTCCGTCGGTCAAGTCACTTCCACATTCCACACGATGTTGTCCTCCCGTTTTCTTTCTTTCCAATTACTCATAACTAAATCGACTGCAACCACAATGATGGCAGTACCTTTTGCTCCTCATGATGATCCACGCATTTACTATATCGCTCAATTGAATGGTCCACATTGGAAGCATCACAAGGTTGTGCCCACCCGGAAAAGCGATTTCTCTACGGTTTCCTGACTCAATAATTATAGTATCGACTCCCATAAACCGACGTATTCATTCACCTGCCCTGCAAAGTAGTAAATTTTCTTTCGTCTCGACTGGGACACGGGTGGTCCATCCGTGCGTCCGCCACATTTACTTCCCGCTCGAAACATGCCTTAAAAGTCGTAGGCAGACGCAACTACGTTTGAATCCACATGAGGGCGTGTAAAAAGCCCACGTTTGTTGGCATCTCCAGGGCCAATCTCCACGCGACGTGTTTCGACTCCAGGTAGTACTCACATCTCATCAATTATTGAAATAAATGAATGAACCGCAACATGTGTCCGTAGCAAGGAGCGTTACGTGGGAGTGCTAATCATCACGAATCGTTTAGGGTAAATATCCCATTCCCAAATTTCGCTTCGGGCACTTCCCAAGACTACCCACCAACCTTTATTTTGCCAACATAGACAAGTCCACTCACTTTAATTACTAACACACTATTATAACTTTGGAATAGCAAGCATAATCGATCCCTGAATTTTGATTTAATGTGCAGTGCTGTCTTCGAACTTTTAGCTTATGTAACATGATCCATGAACTTATGTTGTCCCAAAACTCTTGATTTATTTGGAGATATCATTGAAACATTGGACCAAAGTTAAGGGGCTGCATTGAAAAATTAAAAGTTTAGGAATGGCATTACAAATTGAACCAAAATTCGTAGACCATATGTGTTATTTTCATTATATTTCTCCAAATTTTCTTCAAGGTATATAAATATTATATATAGTGGCCGAGGTAAGAACACGAGTTGCCAAGACACCAAGAAGCAAGAATTCAAATTAAAGAAAAAAGATATATATAAAAAAAAAAAGCAATTTATTGCATTGTCAACTCGTAAAAGTCATATGTGCACGCGCACCAAACTACCAGCGAAATCAATGACCTTTTGACCGCAGCAATTAATCTAGGGTTTCCCCGTATGAACTTAACCCAACGATGTCAACCATTTCGTGCGAACTTAGGTCGACATGCTTTTTCTACTGAGTTCGAATTGCGTAGAACCCACAAAAGGAGTTCTCAAGCCATTTTATGAATAGTACAAGACTTCCAAAGACACCATGTTCAACTCTATAGCACGGCCGGTTTTGACGGCTTGATAACTCAATCTTTTCGATTGTTTGTAATCCCGGTTTTACGACGAAAGAACCTGTGTAAGTTTAAGAAAAGAGAGAGACCCGTTTTGCTCGGTAAATAGGTGATGAAAGGAGATATTTTTGGGGGGTGTGTGTGTCTGGTTGTGGCCATGTATACGAGAGCAGGTTCCTTAACCACAGAAAGTGAGCCTTACCTTCGCTCTGCGTGTTTCTTTTGGGGGGGGGGGGGCCACTTTCTCTTGAGTGGACAACAGCATTCTAAACAATTCTCATCAAAGCGAACCAGAATGGTAGGGCATGCCCATAACCCACCTGTAATAAAAGCCCTTCCCAATCTCGAAGTCCTAAAGCTGTTGATACACACGGCTGACTAAGGGGATGCATTAGCCAAGATGTAGAGTCAGTACCCATATGTCCTCTCTCTGTATCTTTTCTCTTATCAGTGTTGTGTGCATTATTAATCTTGGTTCGAAGGATACCACTATTTAACGACGGATAGATCTGAACTTCTCGAGGTTGGGGCGTTTGGTTGGCAACCGGAGTGCATGTATTCAAATTTCAACCGCTACATTTAAACTGCTCTGGGATAAGGCTACTTACGGAGGCCGAATACAGGGGCTTGATTGGGTTATTGGGCCTACAGCTACAGGGTGTTTCATGATGTACACATACCTATTTGATGGCGACCTAGAGTTTGGAGCAAAATTGTTTCGCATTGTGAAAAGAAGGGAAAGGGAAATTAAATAAGATGGCAAGAAAGGTAGAGGAAGGTCTTTAAGACCAAAATAAATGAATAAATAAATAGAACGGGCACATGCTTTTTAAATGAAATCTAAACCTAACCTGTAGGTTGGAGTTAAATCACACATAATTGGCATGCCAAACCCCAATACAAAAAATCCCCAGCAGAATGGACAAAACTAGAAAATTAGAGATGTTGAAGCGTGTAAACATGTAATTGCTGAAGAAGGGTCCAAAAATAGGAGGTAAAATACTACCAACTATCTGAATTTATTCTGAAATGAACTCTCAAGAGCTAATCCATGACAAAGGAAGCATTTGTAGAGAAGAAGCTGCGAGGGTGCTTCAGTTTGTGATCTTACAGAGTACTATTTTCTAGGGCCACCCAAAAATGAATGATGCTGGAAGTCATCTAGTGTCCAATATGCAATACTTTAAAGCAACACATGACCATTGATTCAAGCAAGCTAAGTTCATTGAAAATAGACGAATTCTTGGAACTCAATTCACAGATATCTTTCGAGTCAAAATGATTTATTTTTATCCCCATCTGAAAGGAAACATATTACTTCCTAAATCATTTTTAACTTGGAGGCCGTACAAGAGCTGTAGATCGCTACCGATAGACTCCTCAGATTGTTTCACAGCTCGATGTGGACAAAACTCGCAATCCCTACTGACGACATGTTCATGTGAGGAGCTCGCGCCTGAAGCTCACGTCGGATCTGTCAAAGAAAAACAGTCGGTGGAAACGAAGGGTCCCTGGAATCAGCGCTGTTCGGGCGGAACATGAGCGCTGCACTGACATCAATGCGAACGCAACATCACCGCGAATACACCGAGGAATTGAAGTGACGTGTGCGCGTAGATCGACGCGATTATCTTTTCCACTCGAAAGGAAAAGATGATGGAGAAGCTGGATAGATCGAAGCACCTGGGGAAAGAATAGATTCCTCCCTCGGGGCCTTCCCCCGATGTCCACATGCGGCGATGCTCTCTCTCTCTCTCTCTCTCTCTCTCTCTCTCTCTCACTCTTTCTCCCTCCCTGCTCGTCTGCGGCTGCAAAAAGTCCGTTATGCTTTGATTTCGCTGTCCTGTCAGCCACGGCGTCCGACAGTTTCTGCGACGAAAACCCAACTCCTGAGACTTTTGGCATTTAACCCTAATGAAATGGGAAGGACGATGTCAAGCGCCGATGGGAAAAGGGCCTCTGCCTATATTCATCTTGTCATTTCATCGGGTTCCGTCGGAAGAGCGATGTAACTTCGCGCGTGAAAATTAGCCCCCGATCGAAGAAGGTGTGAAAAGTCTTTGGTTGATTATTGAATATTCCTGTCGAGAGAATTTAAAAGTAGGAACGCTCAGTTTTGTCGTTACCGGCAATAAAATTGCACTGAAAACGTAATTTGTGGTGGAAATAGAGAGGAGCCACATTTGTTTCTTGATTGATTGGACCAACCTTCGCAAGGAATACATTTGTGATACTTACGGTCCACAACCAACGGTCATCTATGAACATATATCATATGTAGGGATGTGCATCTGTCCCAATCTAACACGAAAGCCAGCTCAGACCGAACTGAACTGATTGGTTGTGGGTAATTCTTAGGGGACTGGTTTTCCGTTCTAATTAAGGAACCAGACCAAACTGATGAACCAATCAAGATTTTTTACTTTTTTTATTATGATAAAAATCCTAATTAATAAATTGTTATTTTTTCTTTATATGTTGAGAAACTCTCACTTGTAGAGAATTAAAGAAAAAAAAAATAGAATGAGAAGAAGAAGAAATCACCAGCTCCTGAACTAACCCTAAAACCAGAGTGGACTGAGTGGGCCGATTCCCCATTCCACAAACTAGTAACTGACCTTGCTTAGTCCAGTTCTAGGTTCGAGGGTTGGAACCAATCACCCTTAATTAGACATGATTTTTATTATCTATAAGTAGTTTGAAATCACGAAATAATTGACTCTACTAATAGGCAATTACACTTTGCATAAGCTTTTGTATATTCCAATCGACCGAAATGGCATACGATGCTCTTGTCGACACCCTCCAACTAACATCGGGGCTCTTGTCGACCAAATTCATTTCACCGACTGGATGGTCTAATGCTTGGGATACTTTTCTGGTGTTATCACATCGATATGATTTGACTAGATAAAGATTCCAAAATTCACATTGAATATAAATAAATGCACAATGGACGAAATTGAAATGGCTTTCAGTCTAACACACTCTCGGCATGCATGGTGAAAGTACGGCCATCAGTGAAATTTTCTGAAAAAAGAGCCAAAACAATTACCTCTAAACAACTCTAAAGAATTCCCAAGCTGCATTAGAAAAAAAAAAAAAAAAAAACTTACTAAGGTAGAAAATTCCATCTTTCTGAATCTTAATTATCCAATCGGATGACCTCTAAAAATTAAAAAGTTCCCTTAAAATCCTTTACCAATCTAAAATCCAAGGAATCAATGCTCATCTTAAATGACAACCGTGTGTATTCATACTTGATAAAAAGGGTTTTCTAACACACGATTAGATCTACGTTTGACTTTCACCTCCATTTTGCCAAAAAATAAATATAAAAAAAAAAAGTAACAATAAAATTTTACCCAAGAAATCCAAATTAGAACAAGAAATTTGTTCATCAAATTACTCGCTTGATCTGACTTCAATAACGAGACATTATCAAACTCTCCAACCTCAATAAATAGTCCAATTCAATCCGGCATCAACATTAATCAAACAAAACGTCCAACTATAATCGTGGGGAGAAGAGGCGAAAGCTTTGTTTCTTGCACCTTTATTCCATAATGTCCACTAATTTAGGGTGATAAAACGAGCATTTAGTAAATTGCGAAATATCATTCTTCCATATACTTGTGCGCGAAGCTTATGCTAGTTCAACATGCACATGGCTGGAGAAAAGTACATGCTAATGAAATTTCAAATTCACAATAATGTAACCAAATAACCAAATAATATGAAACCCATGTTATTGTTGGTGTCGAGCCTATACCGATTCATATAAGATAAATCTCCTAAATCTCTAATTTAAGCAGATAAAAAGGAGATCATTTTCAGCTTCCTTTTTCATAATTTTACGTTATTACTCAAATGGGTTTCCTCTCTTTATCAACTGTGGAAGTGTTCTTAAGACATTCCAACAACATAGGAGGAGAAACAGCAGAAACCAAAGCGAACCGTTGTATTCGTTTAGATATACCAGTCAACATGAATATTTGGAACATCAACTGAAAAACATCTCTCCCTCTCTCTCCCTCTTTCTAATGTTTATTTATTAAATCCCTTGTGAAGAACCTGAACACCTCACTCTCTCCCACGATTTTTCATTTTTATTACCTGGGTACAAAATAAATTAATCATTATAAAATCAAACAAATTAGAAAGATGTAACCCCCACTTGACCATATGCTACAATCCCCCATCCTCGCAACCCCCATGTGATTTGACGTATAAATTCATCCCTTCACCTTGATTCGCCGCCGCCGGAGGGCGGTCTGACCCGCTTGCCCGGCCTAATTCTCCGGCCCGACCTGTGAAACGAGCTGAACAATGGTTTTGCTAACAATCACGTGTGTCCTCGCTATTAGCACCCGCTGAGGGTGGCTTGTTTGCCACAACCTCATAGTCGCCCTCGTCGCCGTCCTCCTCCTCGTCGCCCTCTTCCTCATCGGGGTTGTGGTCGCTGTCCATGTCCTCCGCCGTCGAGTCCACCATCTGCCGCTCCGCCGGGGGAGGCGGCCATTGCTGCTCTGGCGTCACCATCAGTGGCGCCATTGCCGAGCTCTCCGGCTTCGGTAATTGGCCTGCCAAGGCCTCGAACTTGTGGCTCTTCTCCTTGTAGATGGCGTCCAGCTGGTGGAAGTAGGGACAGGTCTTGGAGTCCTCAGGCCTTTGCTTGTTGGACTCCTTCACCTTCTTGAAGTACTTGTTGATGTTCTCCCACTTCTCCTTGCACCGCTTAGCGCTCCGGTTATATCCGGCCTTCCTCATGGCCGCCGAGATCTCCTCCCACAAGGGCCCCTTCGGCCCGTTCTCCTGGTACTTGGACTCGAGGTCGGTCCGCAGCTTGATCAGCGCCTCGACCTCCACTTTCGGCCACCTCGAGGAGCTCCGCGGGGCTTGTTTGTCGCCGTTATTTGCGCTCCGATGGATCTCCATGTTCACCACCTGTGACTGTGCCTGGGAGTACCTGATAATTTCTCCTGGTGTCGTGGCCAGGGCTGATATGGGCTGTGGCGACGACAGGTTCGGCACCTGCCGCACTGGTGGCTGTGGCTGCGGCTGCAGTGGAGGTGGCGACGGATTAGCTTGTGCCTGGCCCGGGAATTGTTGCTCGGCAATCTTCTGCAAGAACGACAACACGGCCGCATCCTTAGCTGCCACCACAGACCGCTCCTGCGCGAGGATCTCACGCTCCCGGCTGATCCTGGTTATCTCTTGCACCCTCCAGGCCTCCTCCCTGGCCATCCTCTCCTGCTCTCGCTTCTCGATCATCTCCAGGAACTTCCTGTGCATCGCCTCCTGCTTGTCCATCACCTCCTTCGTCAGCCGCTCGAAGAAGCCCCTCCACTTCCGCTTCATTCCTCGCCGTGTCGGGGGCCCCAATTCCTCATCCGATGAAGTGGAGGAAGATGAGGGCATGGAAGCATCCGAGATGGCCAAATCCCCAGGCATGCTAGGGAGCGCGGTGCCCCGTGCCAGGTTCACAGCCACATTCCCGGCTGAAGAAGGAACGCCCGCAGGAGGAACTGTCCCAGCGGGCGGCGCCGCACTGAATTGCGACGTGGCGATGTGATGATGGGTCGTGACCGATGTAACAGTGAAGGGCGGGCCAGCGGTGTTCACTGCGGCAGCAGCGGCGGTGGCGGCAGCAGCGGCGGTGGCGGCAGCAGCCATCTGAGACGGCGGCTGAGGAGGAGGGACGGAAGGAGAAGGTGACTGGTTCTCGAGAGCCTCCAGCTGGTCGAAGAAGCGGTAGGTCTTCTTCTCGTGCTTGCCGGTGCGACCGTCCTTGGTGCGCTTGTGGTACTTGTACACGTTCTCAAATTTCTCCTTGCATTTCTTGGCGCTTCGATTATACCCAAGCTCTCCTAGCTTCCTGATCCAAGCACACACGAATCAAATTTCTCTCTTTTACGATGGCAACAACCGTTTCAAGACATTCAACTCTAGTCGTTAGCTTCTGTCTCTATCTCTCTCTCTCTCTCTCTCTCTCTCTCGGTCTCTCTAACTCGCTCTACCTGCGACAAATGCGAAGTACCCGAGAAAACCGTTTGAGACAACGGGCATGAAAAACGATGAAAGTTTCGTAATTTGCAGACCGCGGACCAGAGAAAACAAGAGAGCATCCGCGTGGAGGAGGTTTTTGGAGGAAGAACGAGCTGTCGAAGGTCGGTCTCATCAATGCATCAGAGATTCGGTCCATGTATCGCATGGAATTCTCGGCAAGTGGGAAGGACAATGTCCAGCTCAATTCCATTCCCTTCCAAGAAAAGGAAAAATCGCCAGAAGAGAAAGTGGACATCTCAATGCTCCGGATTTTTTTTTTTTCCAGATGCCGTAAAAAAATTCCCCATCTTGCAACTCAATTCCCAACCCCCCCTCGAAAAAGAATCAGAATCAAAAAAATCACCCGCCCGACTTTTTCTGAAAGAAGAACGAGAAATCGAAGCGGGGTGGAGTTCTTGGGTCGTCGAGGCTATGAATCGGGAGTTCATGAACTGCGAACTCGGCGAGGAATTATCGAGTCGGAGGAGGGAAGAAAAACAGTGGAGGGCGAAGAAATCTCCGGCCGGAAAGACCCAAATGAGAGGAGAAATCGGGTTCGTTGTTCTCGCTCGGAAAAGCGCAGTTCACACTCCACTTTCGCACACGCGCGGAGAGAGATGAGAAAAAAAATCGATCGAAACGAAGCGAAGAATTCAGTCTGAGAGTTTTGATCAAATTCACCTGGCGACATCGTCCCATAGGGGCCCTTCACGCTCGCGTCGCGGAACACGCCGTCCATGTCCGAACGAATCTTCAGGAGTGCCAGCGTCTCCTGCCTCGGCCACCTGCTCCCCCCGCCACCTCCGCCGCCGCCGCCACCGCCGCCGCCGCCGCCGCCCCCGCCCAAGACGCTCCGCTCTCCCCCTTGTCCGACTCGCACAGCTCCGCCGACGAGTTGTTGTCCCCGCCGCCGCCCTCCGCGCCCTCACGCGCCGCCGCCGGGGCGTCGCCGGAGCTCGCCATGTGCAAACAGCTCCCGCGGGTCGCGCTCTCTTTCTATCTCTCTTCCCCTCCCTTCTCTCTCTCTCTCTCTCTCTCTCTCTCTCTCTCTCTTTCTGACGCAGCAATTACAGCCGAGAAAAAGAAGGGGAAAAATTATTTTATACCTCGACACAGAGAGAGAGAAAGAGAGGGTGAAATGCGAATGCTTTGGTGGATTTTATGGGGGGAGGGAGGGCAGGGGATGGCGTACGGTGAAGTTAATTAAATTGCCCTTGCCTTTTCATTCCGCTTTTTGTTTTCCAAAATAATTAGATTCACTAAGATCTGATTAATCGAAGATTAACTCAGCAATAGGGCCACATTTCATTTACTCCCTATTACCCCCACTTTGACAATTCCCCAGCTTATATTGCCCCCCCCCCCCGGGTCTTGCATCTACTTGATAAAATTAGGGGTAGCCTCCCTAATCTTGTTTAAGGGGGGAAAAGGTCCTGCTTCTCGATCTCATGAGTAAGCTTGTTTGATATAAAAATGAGAGCTTTACGTAATTCTTGAACTTTAATTTAATATATAATGTCGTTCATGAACTTTTAATTTGTGTGATGTGATTTATGAACTTTTGACGTATATTCAAATACTCATTAAATTATATGAAAACTATTCGATATTATCCATAAATTTAAATTAATAAAAAGATGTCATTTGATATTTTCATATAACTTAAGAACTAGTTTAAACAAATCGAAATTTCACAGATGACAATATATTAGATTAAATTTCACGAATCACATTGAATAAATAAAATATTTATAGATGATATTGCATATTGAGTTAAATTTTAGAGGTTATAAATAAAAATTACTTTTCAATTTTTTTTTTTTTCTAAATTAGGAGGGGAGGAATCTTTGGTCTTAGTCTAATGATTTCTCCACATCGTGTCAATCAAAAAGCACAGATCCAAGGGAAAAGGGTTAAGAAAAAAGAAAAAAAGAAAAGGAAATTGAAAGGATGCGGCAGGGAGGAGGTCGTAGTGCCCCCCCCCCCTCCCATTAATTAAAAGAAAGCGGCACGGAAAGATATGAGTTAACAGCTCATTAAGCCCTTTCTTAATTACACGACCCCTTTTGGCTATTTCCCCGCCCCCAAAAACTATTCCCGTGTCTAGCCTCGATTCATGAATAGCGCTGTAGAGTCAATTCAAATTTGGTATGCCTGATTGACCATGGAGATAGTTATTCAAAGATTAATCTACTGAGTAACAGTGTAACACGACGGCCATCAGAGGCACTCCTGTGGCTTCGCACGTCGCGCTGCAGCTTGGCTTTTGCAAGCCGGTCCCGGCGTTATCTAAGGCTTTATTTTTTGCTTGATGGGGGGGTATGTTTCGGCTCGCTGTCCCTTTTCTCGTTAACTTTTGGTGAATCGGAATAGAGATGTAGGGAAAAAATCGGATTTGATAATGGGAAAGGTATTCTCCTGCTGCCTTTCTTTCGTTGCATAGGGATTGATGGGAATGAGGGAATTGAAAAAGGCCTCGAGGTACATGTATGGACCATCGCGTTGATGTTTAGAATTGGTAGAGAATTGACACGGTGAGCGCACTTTAGTTAATTTGCTTGTTGCTCCTATGTGTTTGCACTTTGATGTGATGAAGTCCGAAATTGCGGAAGGGTGCGTTCTGACTTCGAGTGTTGTCGAAATCGTTAATTTTTTAAGCCGTTCGATTCCTATCTTATAATGATTACCACACACCCGCCAATCACATGGGGCAGTAGTATTGCCATATCGCTTAGAGACTAGTCACAATGACGCTAGCGAAATATAAGCAAGGCAGATAGAAGATGGGATTCGAATATAATCTCATCAGCCATTTATTTAGTGGAGTGATGAATTGAGGTAATTACTTTTTAACAACGTCATTTCATGCTATAAGCATTATATTTTAATGATAAGTCACATATTGGATTTCCAGATTATTTTTCCCTAGAGTCTAGTAACTTTATTCTCAAATGAAGGAAAAGGAAAAAAGAAAAAATGGGAAAAATTACCTATGTCCCTAAACCCATTGACCCTTTAATCATTGAGGCTAAATTGAAAATATATATATATATTGGATCCGCAGCCCACATGTTATCTTGGATTATTCCATGAATATCAACAACAAAAAAATGTACAGCTTTCAATAAGTGGTGGTTAGAATTTTTTGTCAATTAAGAAACAAAATCCCCCCCACCCCCAACAAAACTTATTTTAAAAAATACCGAGATAATAATAATTGCCCGGCCCGATATTTTTTTTTTCGGCTTGTTGGGTGGGACTGTGGTAGTCTACGGGTGGCGCGGGGGGGCCTACCGTGAACGTGACCACCGTAATTTCGCGATCATGTGGAGACCGTTCTTTGGCGGTGGGACCCGCCCCGCCTCCCCGTTGAATAACGCCCCTCGGTCGGATTTGCATATGGAGGGAGGGCGGGGCCGGTTTCCTTGAGGTTGCGACCTACCCTATTTAATTATCGGGTTAATCTTCTTCTTCTTTTTTTAAATACCAATGTCTATCCCCACTCTTTCCCCTTTTTCACCATCTTATTTATCGAATTCGCGACATCATTAATAAATCTCGGGACCAGATCTGAATGCTCTCAAAGAGATATTTAAACATACTCAAAGAGTCATGCCCACCATCTTATTCGGATTAAGCGATTGATTGACTTTTCGACTTTTATAGAAATTTCTATTATTTGGCACGTGATAATTTTGATCAAGGGGATTTAAGTGGTTGTTTCGATTTTCAAAACTTGAAGGTAGTTTTTTTTTTTTTTTAGGGTAAACGGTGAGAGTTATTGTTGGTAAGTGATAAGGTGGTTGCGGTCGTGGGGAGAAGGATTTTTGGCCCTTTTGACTTTTGGGGAGGCATGTGAAGTTGCTTTTCGCCATTAGCGTTTGACTGTGCTGACCCCACTTTGGATGTCAAGTTGCGAAGAAAGATACAATTAAGCGACGTACACGCCTGCCCTTTTTCATTCCTAATCAACCCCACTTTCCATTTTCTTAATGTAACAAGCTTTGCGTCTTCTTTTTTCTTTTTTTCTTTCTTTTTTGTGTGGTGGAGAATGAGGATGAGGGAGAGAGGAAAACCCTCTTGATTAATCTCTTGCAGATATTTTACAATTAGGTGGAAAAGGGGCGATCGAGAACACATGTTGAGTGCTATTAGGATAGTAATTCATCCGTGACAAAATGTTTGGTCTTGAGTTATAACTGCTATTCACTTTGAACAAGCTTTGTTATTGGCGCCTCAATTGGGTGTTGGTAAGAGTAGAGTCAGGATTATCCGACATCTTGACGAGGCCAAACTTATGTTTGCGGAAGAACAAGGGGTTGCTGAGACCCGAAGTGATTGAGGGTTTGGGCATATGTTTAGGGCACATTAAATTAGCTGGGAGTAGGCCCGACAACACTAAGTAAATCGCGACGGGTGAGATAGAAAATACTAATTTTTTTCCCAATACATCTTGTATCTATGTACATGTTTCAATGGCACTTACTTGTCTAACAATTACAACGTTCGAATCCATGTGGTAACTAAATCAATCAAATCCAAAATTAATCACTCGATTATAGAGAATACGATACTTATGATTTCTGTTTTTTCCTACACATTTGGGTAATTTTTAAGTTGCGTTTGAGCAAAAGATTCGAAAAACATTTCCTTAAAAACAATCGTCCCTAGCCCTTGTAAAAGCAAAATGGACGTAAATTGATATCGATAGTGAAACTAATGTCCTCCAACTACTTATTTCAAACCATACAAAGTGATCGTTTATAATGAAAACGTTTTCCATACCATTCGCTTTTTGAGAAACAAACGGGACTCCGATCCCAACATAGGGAGTGGGGCGACGCGAAATTGTCACGTCGGAGTACTAATCACCGTTGTGGAGAAGATCAAGATAAGCATCAAAATGCTCACGCAAGGGAGATTGTCCGAGGACATATATTATCATATTCTACACCCCCGTCCCATCCCATCACGTCAAAGCACTTCAATTCTCGCAAGGCATCGGATCCACGAATTCCCCTACCCCAACTAAAAAAAAAAAAACCCTAAGTAAAGGAATCATTCACTTCTTACATTCATCTCCATACGACACCCTCCCGATCACAACATTCACTGTCGTGGACTTCTAATGGCGGTCGATTTAGGCGTTCAGACACAAGAAGAAAAACGCAAGTAGCTTGTTCCTTAAAAGCAGTCAAAGAGGAAGGGGGGAAAGGGAGAGCGACCTTTGCGGCTCGGGCCAAAAAGGCGATAAAGATAGGTTCGTCGAATTTTTACAGTGGGCAATCAATTCGGTAAACCTCAATTATTGGCCAAAAAATACTAAGGACCGACGAAGTGGCCTGCCCACCATGTAATAGTGCGAAAGGAGTTATTGGGGAGGGGGGGCCACCCCGACGCGAATCAAAATGACACAGTTTCAACGCCTAAAAATCCGGCAATTCGCGACGCTTGCAGTGACAACCTAAGAGACTTTACAAACGGGCCTCGTGCATGTTTGTTCGCCCCATCTCGATTGTCCGAACATGTGGACACTCTCCTTCGACGTCGACTCGAAAGGCCGACGCGCTCCTTTTGCTTTTTGTTTTGCGGCTCTTCATTTGCCGGTCATCTGCTGTTCGGCTTGATGTTTTGCGTCTTATCGTCCTGATATGGTCACTGTCTATATTTCTCGTGCTGTGCATGTCGAGATCAAGCGGCGCGCAAACGGCTTTCTTAGTGTCGCCGTGTGCTCGAAATGGCGAACCGGGGTGAGTAAAGAAATGGAACTCCACCTGGCTGGGATGGAGACTTGAGAGTTAAGCTTCAAAGCGGTCGAGAGCCATTATACTTCCTATAGGCTGCTTTCTCTCGTTACTCATTACCTCGTACGCGGAAAGTGCATGCTCGCAGGCTGTCGTTATAAAAATTCGGGATCAGAATATCGTACTACATTATTATTAGTCTCTTCATAAAACCCCAGCTCCCGAAAGATGCCATTGATTCTCGACGCGGGCTTTTGTTAAAACTGAAGGCTCTCGACCGATGCTTTTTCGAAAGAACATGATTGTCGACATTAGTTTTTTATGCTGTGAAGGACGAGATGGAAAAGGGAAGGTATTATGAAACTGGCTTAGGGCGGGTCATTAGTGCAGAAGCTGAGCTAAAACTAAGCCTAACTAGGTCGAATCTCTGCGTGCCACAGGAAATGATAATGTATTTTGGGATTTACAGCTGAAAGCAGTCCGAAATGGACTCCTGGATTGAGCATCCTTTCAAGCCCTTTGGCATATAATGTTCATTTGATTTGGTCCTTTCTCTTGTCTTTTACAAATATTCGTTAAGCTATTTACCTACAATTTTTTCTTCTTCTTATTATGTTGCCCAATAGGAATTTGGTAACCTAAGATTACAAATAGAAGTTACTATCTTACTTAAATCTGAGTTGGTAACGTAGAAATACTTGATAACTTAGTAGGAAAAAAGTTGGTAGATTTTAAGGTTTTACTAAGGAAAGTAAATGAAGTTGGTCGTAAATAAGAAAAATGGGTAGTTAAAAGGATAACGAATTTGGTAAGTAATTTAAATGAGAGTTGGACAACAATAATTAGTCGATCACTTTATAGGAGAAAATTTAATAAATCATTCTAATTAAGTTTGTTAAATTTAAGACATTAAAAAAAAAAAAACATGAATGAAAGTTTGTATGTGATAAGAGAAGTTGGCAAATTTAAATAGAAAACAATTAAACACTGGTGAGTAACTCAAACGAGAGTTGGTTGCCTTATAGATGATAATTTAATGAGAGAAAAGTTAAAAAGTCGCGCTAATTTAGGTTGGCGATCATTAGAATAAGTCAGTAAAGGTAAGATGTTACTAACCAAGGCAAATAAAAAGTTGTAACTTAATAGAAAAGCTGATAAATTGAAAAAAGAAAGAAAAACTAAATGCAATCGGAAGTTATTTTTTGTGATAGTACACCACATAACACTTGACATGAGGCACAATCGACCAACTAGAGTCAAATGCACGATCACACCACAGAATATTTGTTGGCTAGTGACAACAACCATTGTTACAAAGATTTAGTGAAGGTTTGTTTGAAATTGCAAAATGTAAATAAAGAAGGAAACCCGTGTGAATCACTCGTCCGCGTTACCTACTCAAACAAATTGGAGATATACATTGTTCTTTTGAAAAAAAAAAGAAAAAAAGAAAATGACATAAATAGTCCTTAAACTTTGACTTAATATACAATGTCGTCTTTAAACTTTAGTTCGATATGTAGTATCATTTATGAACTTTTAATTTATTCAAAATAATTCATGAACTTTTGGTACATATTCAATTTAGTCTCTGAATTATATGAAGAAGTTTAAAATTGTCCTTGAACTTATATTAATGAAAGACATTATTATATAATTTAGGGATTAAATTAAATATTTATTAAAAGTTCAGGAATCGGTTGAAAAATCATGTTTGATGGACGACATTGCATGTCATGTCACCGTTTTAAGGATCATTTCCGTAATTATTTCATATGAAAAGAAAAAAAAAAAAAGGAAAAAAAGAAAACTCGAGCGGAGAACCTAATTTTTGGGGGAGTCTGACCGCGAATGCCTAATGCCAGGGCACCAAGATTTGTCGGCGCAATAAGTGATGGCGACGGGTATGATCTTAAAGCAAGCAAAAGAGCAAAAGCCAACTCCACAAGCATACATCGAAACCCCACCCCCCCCCCCCCCCAAAAAAAAAAAAAAAAAAAAAGCTTCTCAAAAGTTGGTGAAGAAAGAGAGAGAGAGAGAGACAGAGAGAAGAAGCATTTACTTATACGTATACGTATACATATATTTATTATATTGCCAACTGACTCTAGGGAGGTGAGAGTGGACAAAAGGGCTAATCTCCCTTTTTTTATTTTTTCACATGGTGGGCATGTGGCGTTGTGAATGTTGGCTTTTTACATTATCATCATCTTTAATACCCACCATCTGTCCATAGCTAAGCACCCACCACCACCACCGCCACCACCACCAAACGTTTCCCCCTGCTCCCTCCATTTTCAATTTCCCTTATTCTTATTGTATTTTCCCCCATGTGTGCTCTCGAAAACAATTGACACCCAAAAACATATACGAAAAAATAGTTTTGAAAAAAGAAAGTCTAACTCGAGAAAGACGAAGGAGGATGCATTTATTTGGACTTGTAAAGAAGAAAAATATAACTTTTTACTTTCCCACAAAACCTAACATATAATGCGAATATCGAAATATAATGTTCGAATTTACTTATATGTCATGTCATCAAACTTTAAGTCATTTCAAATTAAAGAAAAAAAAGGTAAAGTGTGCGTGCTACTAAGCTTAACCTAAGCAAGAAAATAAGATATGAAACGTCAATTTAGACACATAGACCACATATAAAAAGAGGACCCTTATATTGGATTATGCTAAAGTATGCATAGTTCGATGCCTTATGCTTCACGTCTAGGCGTCCAATCTCCACGGATCAAAGTTGAGTTCGGGAAGATTCTTCACTTTCGGGGAAGGCAATAATGGTCTAGCAGTTAATGAAATTGATGGAAATTATGGTGGCCGTTTTTTATATTATGTTTTTGCCAACAATTTCCGTGCCTAATAATGGAGCATAATGCCATTATTATTGAAGAATTGACTGAATTAACCGGAAATCTAGTACTTTGTCCCCCCAGAAATCACTGTGCGCCACGTGAAACCGAAGTGAAGGTTACGTGAAGCTTCGTCAAACCGGTTTACATCGGCCAAAGAAAACGGCGCGGTGTAAAGTAGAAGCAAGGTAGGGTTTTGAAGTTCAATGATTGATATTCTTTTCTGGCCTTCTTTTCTTTTTTTTATTCTTGTGTTTCTTGTGCTTTTTCTTTTCTTTTCTTTTCTTTTCTGCAAGGTAGGGTTTGCAATCGCCCACCGTGGTCTTACTAGGGCCGGTGCATCGGTCGCTCCTCACCGGTCCTCGTCGGCCTCTTATGTGATTTTACAGATTTATATTTTAGTGACTTACCTACTTTCTTTCATTAAATTACCAACTAATTTATTCTTATCAATTCTTATTTAGGTTATTTACCAACGTCTATTTGCTCTTTTTTTTTTTATTTACTATCATTTATGAACTTTTATTAAAATTTTCATCAACACCTTAGCTTTACCAAAATTTGTTTGCGTGACTTATCACCAGCTTGTCTCCCATTAGGTAACTAAGTAGTTTTGGTTTACTAACTCTAATTTTAGTTACTTTCACTTTTTTTTAAAGTTAGCAGTTTTTTTCTTTTGAGTAACTAACTTTTATTTCTCTTGCTCACTAAATTATTAAATTTACCAACTCTTTTTAGCAATTACGAAACTTAATTAGAGTGATTACAATTTTTTCTCTTATTAAGTTACAAGGTGATTTGTGGTAGCAACTCTATTTATCCACTGATGTTTATTTATTTATTTTAAAAACCAACTCTGAACAATTCTCCTATTTTGTGCTCAAAAAAAAAAGAATTTTTTCCATGCTGGTAAGATTTACGAAATGTTGGTAAGCACAAAAAATTGTTGGTAGAAAGAATGACGGTTGACTTTTTCTGATAAGCTAATACTATGTTACTCACACTTGCAGGATTTACCAACTTTTTTAATTGTTAGAAAATTTCCAATTATTATTTATATAACTTATCAATATTTTAAATTTACCAACTCTTTATTTAAGTGTCTCGCAACCTTTCTCTGGTTGATTTGCCATTACTTTTAAGTTCCCGACTTTCATTTGGGCCGCTTGCAAACTTTCATGTGATTTTTAAAAAAATTTAACTTCTCTTATAAGTTACCAACTTTCATTCACTTTGTTTGCTTATCAATGTCTTAATATGTTACGTTTTTTCAAAACAATATACCAATTTTTATTTCAGTGCCTCATCAACTTTTCCATATTTAACTTATTGACTTTTTTAAGTTACCAAATCACCTTTCACTTACTTACCAATTTTCATTTGATTATTTTAAAATATCAAATTTTACTTTAAATTGCCAACCTGTATTTGCCTTACTTAACGGCTTTTCTAATAAATTATCAACTCTTATAGAATATTGCTGACTTTTTATAATGACTTACCGGTGACTTTTCTATGATCAACAAGCCAACTACTTTTAGGTTACAAACTTTTATCAACTGTAACCTTTTTTTTTTTATTAAATTACCAAATTTTCTCGGAGTTATCAAATTTTATTTGTTTCAGTTACCAGCACTTATAATAAGTTATCAACTCTCCTAGAAAATTTGACGACCGTTTTTTTTAGCCACTTACCAATTTTTCTATGATGGACTTACTAGCTAATAGTCAGTTCTTTCTTGAAGTTACTCATCAATTTTTATATGATTATTTTAAAGTACAAACTTTTATCTGAAGCTATCAACTTTTATATGTCTTACTTACAATGTTTCTAATAGGCTAACAACTCTCATAGAAAATTACCAACTATTTTCTAGTGACCTATTAACTTTTTACGATTGACCTACCAACTACTCTTAGCATACAAACTCTCGTTTTTAAATATTATTTGTATTTTATTTTTTAATTTCCAATTTTTTTTGTAAGTTACCAACTTTCCTTACTTACCAAATCTTTAAATGTGCCCACTCTTTCTACAAATTATCACCAAAGTTGGAAATTCATAAAAAGAATTTTACTGAATTATTTCTGAAAAGAGTTGGTAAAATAAAGTGTTGCTAAGAAAATCAAATAAATTTTTGGAGGTGATAAGAAAGTTGGCAAATTAAAACAAATAAATAAATATCGGTAAGTAACTAAAAAGAGAGTTGGTAATCGCAGTCTCATATTATTTGGTAATTTAATGGGATAAAGGTTGGCGAGTCATGCTAGTTAATGTTGCTAATTTTTTAGAAAAGTAACTAAAGGGGTTGCTATTCAAGACAAATAAAAGTTGGTCACTCAATAGAAAAGGTGGTAAGTTTCAAAAGAAAAATAAAAATTAAATGTTTATAAGTAACTTGAACGGCAGTTGATTAACCAAACTAGTTAGTACTTTGATAAGATAAAAGTTGATGAGCCACTTTGATTTAGGGTCGGTATTTTCCATATAAGAGGTAGTAATTCAAAATGTTAGCAAGTTATGAAAACTGAAATTGATAAGTTACTACAAAGATTGGTAATTTGTAAACTAGATGAAAAAATATATATTCGCATAGAACTGTCAATAAATAACCAACAAGTTGTCTGAGATAAGTCATCAAACAACTTCTTTACCAATAGGTTTTTTATACTTACCAACACTTACTGAAATTTATCAATACGAAGTAAAAACTTAGTCCTTTCGGACATGAAACAATGGAATTCTACCTGATGAACTCACATAGCATCCTGGTTTTGATGGAGGTAATTTGAAGGTAAAACGCTTACAACTCACACAAGGAAAAGAAAAAGATAGATGGGCTTGTAGATTTATTTCACCTTAACAAAAACAAATACAAGACTCCTCTTTTTATAGACTTATTACATGACCTTTGCACTTCCTAATAGATAAAGCTAATATTCTGAATAAGATTTAGAAACTAAAAAAACAATCACCATATCTCACTTTATCTTTAGAAACAATTACTATACCTAGAAATATAAATAGACTCATTAAAGATAACGACGAACAGACTTATTATAGATAAGATCTTTGCTCATTAAATATAATGCAGTAATAATGACTTTTCTTCAATGCGGGTACTGAATTATTATCGGCATCGATGAGTTTGGTTTAATTTCTACCAAGTTTAGAGTAAAGCTTAATCAGCAAGAAAGTATTTCATATAACTTTTACCAGTATAGGCACTCATTCGGCTCGTCAAGTCAAAGTCGTTAAGAACTTTCTCGAGTGCATCAGAATGAGTGAGAAATATTTCATGGTGCAATGTACATGGCCAAGAACTGAACAGGAGAAAAAGCAATATAGCGACCTAGTCAACATTATCAAACACTATGAGCAGCTGAAAATTTTGTGGAAGACAATGTACTTTGACGGCTCCTTTCGTGACACAATGATGAACCACCGCGCATCAGTAGATTCAAACCGCCATGGACGCAAGCTGCACTGTCTGGATGCAGTGAACAACAATATAGAAAGCGCGCGGTGCACCAGTCGTGTTCCCAATATTGATCCCGATAAGGGGAGTGCAACATTGACATGGAAGATTAAACACGAGACGCCACTCGAGCAGATCTTTCCAACGTGTAATTGATCTGTTAGGATTGGTTTATGCATCTCTTTCTAAGGATGGACCCAACCGTGGCCCAAGAAAAGCAGTAACTCCCTCATAAAGCAAAGAACACAAAAAAGGCCAAGGCATATATATGAAGGGAGAGAGAGAGAGAGAGAGAGGTCCCTACTGAAAATTTATAAGCTGAAGAACGCCATCCTCTAACGTCAATGTCTTAACTTTCGTCACTCCCTTTACTTGTCATGTGTCCGCATCTGGTGATGGGGAGAGACCAGAATTAGATAGCAGGATAAGCCTTTTGGCTTTTGAAAGTTGTCGTTGCTCCTTTGCACTTTGTCTGCAGCGCCTCGCAAGTGGGCAGCAGAACTATTCCTCTGTGTCCCTTCGCATTTTAGTTGCGGTGCTTCTTTTTATCTGATGGAGCCTCGATTAGGAGAACAAGAGATTTTCATGTTCATGTGACTCTTGAAACGACGATCCTGGCAAAGGACCGTAGCGTTCCACACATTTCTTCAAGTTTCGACACTTAGTTGCAGAAACAGCATGTGTTCTTCACATCTTGAGCAAAGTGAATGTCGGATGTCGTAGCCATAATTTACCCTCGGTAAATCACAATCCCTTGAAGGAATACATAGAAAGAGTAGCCTTAGAGCATGAACAGGATTTTGTCGAAAGTGCCCAGCAATTCCTTTAGAATAGCATTCTATAGGGTGTTGGCGCTTAGAATGATGAGTCCATCTGCATCATTCGGTTCAAATCTTTCCAAAATCTCCCACGTTAGGCATTCACGGCCTTACCTCAATCGGGAATTGGTATATTGATGGGTATTGTTTTGTTCGTTTCGCGTTTTGCTCCATGTGCTTGTCGCTAGATGTGACCTTTCGAGTTTGTGATAGGAAGTGACCTGACTTGCCGACACCTAATGAGCCATGAAAAGACATAAATTATCTCTCTCTCCTACCATATTTTCCTCTTATGGCAATAAGATTCAATAGCTTCACCCTTGGCCCTTTTCACTTGCGGAACCAACAAAGAAAAGCCAACTTCAGTTTAAGCTGAATCCAATGGTACATTGATATTATTCCTCCATCTAATAAAGTACATCACAGCTTCGTTTTCGGCAAAGAGTTAAATAAGGCATCATTCCTCGTACTTTACACAAATTTAGACAGCAATATAACAAGAAGTAAAAAATTAGCAAAGCTCCTCTCTAGCCACATACTCACGATTTTGATGGTTCATATATCTACGATTTTACTGAATTGTACTCATAGTGAGAGCTAAATAACACCCACGTTAAATCACCAGTATGTTGTCCATTCGGTTCCTGAATTACCAGCTCATAGTCTGACGAGATGACAGAAGCAAAGCGGCAGAACATCGTCAAGTGTTTTGAACAATTAGATCCATTAGGTCCAACAAGAAAAGTAGGAGCTTTCAGGATGTGGTGCCTTACTCATATTCTTGGCTCATAAAAGACAAGACAAAAAATGTGGAGAAGACAGCCCAGCTTTCAGAGACGTCATACAGATCTATAGCTGAAAAATGCTCAGGACATACAGGTAAGCAATGAGACAAATACACATCTACGAATTACTGACCCACCGCACATTCCAAATGCGGTTTTTCTGCTTGCTTTATGACAAAGTGGTCAACAATTCTTACTGTATTTACAGGATCCTGTAAGGGAGCAGCTGAACTCCATTTACTAGGGAACTTCTTGAGGTGGCTTAATTGCTGGGGTTGTTTTGGCTCACCATCCCAATCAGGATCCAGCTTCCATTCCTTTGGAACCTGCATTACAAGGGAAAATGAAGTACTACACTTAACTTCTGACACATGCTGTGCTCTTTGGTGGTTCATAGTTCCACAATGAGTGCAAAGCATCGTGAGACTTTGAAACAGAGGATACACTCAACAGGCAAAAGTGAAAGTTGGATCAGAACTATCGTACATGTCAAGTGGTTGTCAACATCCAGGGAGGGAGAGGGGGGGGGGAGAGAGAGAGAGAGAGAATGTTGTCTACAACAAATTTGCATTGAAGCATTAAAAAAACCAACCGAGAACAGTCTACGAAAAATTTGCATTGAAGCATGAAAAAACCAACCGCAATGCCAATCAAAGTAACAGAGAATGAAACACACTCTCCTTTAACTTTTGTTACCTATCAGAAAGCTTAACTTGACTCAACATAGGATTTCTAAAGTCTCCTTAATGCTAGTAATATGGTCTTACAACCATCAGTGCTATGTCTTAGTTGCAATAAGTAACAGGATACACCAGCAACTATCAAACACTAGTCACTGAGAGATAATCATCCAAAGGAATTATATTACCAACACATGCAACAAATTTCTGGTCATATCATGATATTCCAAAGTATAATAAAAATTGCCAGTTGTCGAAATGAACAGAAAACTCCACATTTCTTAGAGTCCCGCCTTTAATTGGATAAAGAGGTATCCAGCGCATCTAATCACATCTTAATTTCCAAAAATTCCATAATTTAGCTTGTAATATTTGATAGATCATAGCACTGAATCCACATCAAAGGGCAGACATGACCATCCCAATACAACAATTGAACAATTCGCAAGACAATGCACTTACCTAAAAATTCTTGAACCCTGTTCTTTCTCACTGTTGTTAAGCAAAGAAAACAGCTTCCAATTCTCCCTACTCAGGCACTTCAAACGTGTTCAATATAAGAGTGCCATGTAGGAAAGTGATTAAGTAGAATAAAATCGACAATTGTTTCAGCCCAATTATGATGTAACACAAGCCCCCGTAAACTATTCTGTTTCACTTTTTTACATCTGTTTTGAGGAGCACAGTGACATGATCCTCCCCTTTAGATGGAAACAATTCATAAAGAAAAAGACAAATACTTGTCATTCTTCATAATCAACCGAAGAGCTTACCATCTACATAAATAAAGCAGCAGAGAGTTCTAACCAGTTACCTTATCCACTGCAAGGGTATAGACTTCAAGATCACCATCAGAGTTTATGTGGAATCGTGTAAATGCCTTGTAATTCGCAATTCGAAGTGAGGAAAAGGCCTCATCAAAGTGTATATGAAGCCAGTTGATGCATATGTATAAATAGCTTCCAAAAATTAGAGAGACAACAGGAGTGGACAAGACCCAGAAATAGAGGAAAACGGAAGCATAATATATTGCAGCACCACCACGAGAAAAGGATGCCAATCCCATCTTGCAGATGTTCGTCCGGGTAACAGCCATAACCTAGCAAGTCAATCCAAAGAAAGTGCATGTTGTGGAAGAACAATTAGAGATGATATATTAGCATTTGAAAAACACCAGCTTGAAGACTAGATCGAGAATTGAACCTCCAAGACATCAAAGGCAGACATAAGGTACTTGATGCAAGCCGGATAAAGTCCCAATGTCCATCGTTCTAAACGAGCTCGGAGGCCTGTCGGATCTGGAAAGTGCTCACTCTCTACTTCCCGGTACCACTGGTACAGTGTATGATAACCTAAGACGCAAATCAATATCAGCATCTTAAACACTTGAGTGCGTATCTTCCTGTCCCATAGACAAGATAGCCAAGCTCCACAAGAATTAAAGGCGATGTATGATATGTGCTTAAAGAGGTTCTCAAAGGAATAAAAATTTCCATCATAGTCAACAAACTTCCATATTTAAGCACACGCTGATCCGAATCTACGTCTGAGCCATTCCACTTTGGAGGTGTGTATAGCAGCAAGAAAGTCAAAGAAGCACACATACATCAGAAAATAAGAGGGCTGACCTGAAGTTGCCAGTAGCTTATGCCTGATGCATGTCTCTACGCTTACTTCCATCAGCAGCATAAGAATTAGTGCAGCGGTCAAGTGCACAGATACATGAAGTACACCAATCACTATTCGTTTCTTTCGGGAGACTTTCGACGGCACAAACGTGATTGCTGCAATTAGCAATAGCAAAGCACCTGCTAGGGACACATAAGAGTGTACTAGCATGTACTTGAAAGCAGCCCATACAGTAAAAAAGAAGCTCCTCAAATGACCAGAAAACGAGTCATCTTTAAAAATGTGATTGAGCTTACACTGCAGAGAAAATGAAAGAATAAGTGAATAACTCAACATCATATAAAAAATTGCGGCTAGCTGAATGAGCACTGCAGCTCAACGCTATTTGATTGAGCAACAACCTAGCACAGGCAGAGGAACTGGAAATTTTCTTTTCGTGGAACTTCGATTAGTTAAAAGTGGTCCAAAATAAAGAGAAGCTAGATAAGTCTAAAAGGTCTACTTCCGAGGTGCTGGATGAATACACAAAGCATACCAGAAATTATATCATACTGGCAGTCTAGCAAAATTTGAATGGAAAATATTTCACTGAACTAAAGGAATACTCACTTGTGGAAACATTGAAAAAGTCAGTACAAAGTAGATGATACCACCGATAATATCGAACTGCCAGTTTTTCTTTCTGAATTTCAAAATGTTCCCTAAGGCAATCTGCAAAGTAACCAAGTAAAAACAAGACATTGCCTTGTAATTTGGAGACAAATTGGAAAGTGGGGCTAGATACTTCACCACATTACCCTGCTTGAATCTTCAAAAGAAGGATAAGCTGCCTTGGTCTCATATCTAGCTCCACAAAATTGCTTAAAGTCGCCAAATGCATGTGTTGGATGTAAAAATGCCCCACCACATCCATTGACAAGTAGATGTTGCACATAAACTGGACTACCTGAAGGTACATATGAATGACGCGTATAATAGTGCAAATCCCCAGCAATTCGAAGTTTACACCTTCCCTTCAAATAGTCACATATCAAGTGAGAGACATTCTTTCCAGAAACATCATTGCAGTGCCAATCAAGAAGCCAGTTAGGTTCATGCGTCATTATGATCACAGAGTCATCATCTGCCACCTGCAGTCAAGGTGGAATAAGATAATAATTGTATCAAGAGACAGAATGGCACTGAGAGCTGGTAACATTCGTGCATAATGTAGGAGTCATAGACTGGTTCTAGTCCCTCATTGAAAGTTGCAGTTATAATCCCATCACTAGAGGCTGTGAATAGACTTACCAGAAATGATTATGGAAACACCATAAATAAGCAATCCCATAATACAAAATGCTGGAAACAAATTCTGTAGTATATAAGCTCAGATTAAGTTGATTCGATGAGATGATGGAAAAGAAAATCATTTTCGTGTTTCAATGCACATTGTTGTCCACGTTTGCATGGAATAGCTACAAATGCAGAGCAACCATCAGAGCACTAAATAATAACCACATTACAGAATACAAGTGTGCATTATTCTATGGCAAATGAACTGCTTAAATTAAGTAGTAGCACATATATGTTAGTGAGGAAGAAAAATGCCGAACTAAAATGTTGATCAAGGACTTCTCATTCCTCAATCAGCTGCTGCAGCAAAACGGGTGCTTAACACTTGCACCAAGACCAAAAATACAACAGATCTTCACACAGAGTCTGCTGAAAAAGTATAGAAGAGCTAAAGGTATCACACTGCAGGCAATTAGCGAATAATAAACCGCTGAGACATCTTATAGAATGGTAACCAGAATGCTGACAGGTAGCAGAAATATACCTAATGAGAGCTTTCTAATATTTATGCAGGATAAGTCAATTCAAGAAGCTTTCACCATCTGCTCATTTAGCATAAAATGTCCAAACACTGAAAAAAAAATTAGGAAAGTACCTTATTCTTTACCAGCTCTGAGAAGAAATTGAATTGGTATACATCAATATCACAATGCAGCGCCAGATCAAGGCCAAATATCCACCATCCTTTAGGAAGTTGCAAAGCAAAATAACTCTTTCTTTGAGGCATAAACCACCCACCTAACCAGCTCTTATGACATATATACCTCATGAAAGTATGAAGTCCGTCAAACCAATCTGTAAACCACATAAACATGAAATTATGAAACAATAGTTTCATTCTCATAGCACTGCATATAAGAAACTTCTGAAGAGCAACAACAACTGAGGGCAAACACAGCTAGTGATATTAGTTTCAACATTAGAAAAGGATGCAAGGAGCTATTCTGTATCCAAACTAATAACTTAGGTGAGGTTGAGGATTCTAAAACTGACCATGATTTCCAGGAATAATAAAAGCCTGGGGCCCATCATATCGCTTTAGTTCCAATAACCCAAATGGAAGTTCAGGCTTGTTCACAGCTATCTGCTCAGGTTTGTACCAAGGAGGAGGCTGAAGAGCATACTCAAAAGGACAAAAGAATCGCCTTTCATAATTGAACGTGGATGGATTTGGATATCTAAAAAAGAATCATAAGTTTTGCTTTGATTCTAAAAAATTAAATCTGTAGAAAGCATGGGCATAGACATACAGTTGGTGCCCATATTTTCCTACTTCTACATCATGCATGATGTTAAAAATCTAGCCTTTTGTTTCATTTTCAGCAACTGCTATGCAAATAAAGATGCAGAGTTTCTCCCTAACCAATAAAAACCCAAAGACTAGAAGTAAAATAGCTCAAAGATTAGCTGAACTTTAATTTAACAGCAGCTAATAGATGCATGATCAGCACCACAGCCCAGAAAGCGTATAGGCAACGACTCAACGCATTAATGAAGGTGATACAAGGTCCTCAAGATCCACTATCACTAAAATTGTGCCATTCAACTCTACTTACGGGGGCTGCAAGAATAAGATTACCAAATTTATTAACAAGTTTCCTCACACATCACACAATATCATCTCACAATGGCAAGAAGCAATGAATAAGGTTATCAAGATTATAAGAAAACAGGATAAAATTCAAGAATATAGGTAAATTTTAAGGTTCTCCACGTCCAGGTTTGGTTTTACAATTATTTCAGGCGTCAACTTTGGTCCTTAGTAACTTCATCAAAAACTAAATTAGCATGTGACTGAAAATGTTGATCTGATCTCTACTTGAGAGTTGCACGATCCTATACTCAAAAGAGCTAACGAACATTTTACTGTATATTCTAAAGGAGAAAATAACAGTATATGCAATTTGAGCATTGCTAAGATCCACCAAAAGAAAAGCAAATGAGAGAGGTCAGTCTCAATGTAATGACAAATAAAAGCAACACAGAAAAGTTTATATGCCACATTTGGTTGATGAAAAAGTTGGAAAAGGTTTCTGATTTATTATGACTGAAGAAACAGTATTCTTGTCCAACTCAATTAATGGTTGAGAGTTGAGGAAAAAAGCAAAAGCAGGGCCTAGGTTCAAACTCACAACACAAACAAATCAAAATCAAGGTAGATCCTTAAAATAGTGATCAACAGAGCATAAAAATCTAAATTTTGTGAGAACCTGTATTTTAGAATTTGCTCAGTTAAATTACCTGCATCATTATAACTGTCAACCACATCTGCATGAATTCTGAGAAGAATATGCTACTTACTCTGAGAATAAGGCACAAATTTGAATCTACCAGAGTGGTTTAAAAAGCTAAAAGTTTTATTTTTGATGCCTTATACTATTTAAGAACCGTCAAGTCTATCAATTATGATATACTTTTGAAAGAAAGATGCAATGATTGATGCAGGATATAGGATGTAATGCAGGCAACAAAGTAACCTAATCTGATATAAAAGTGCCATGTTGTGGAACAAAAGAAAAATATATGATTCACTTACGCAAGATCACCTCCAATAAGAAGCAAATTCCCTCGTGGTAACGAAAGCACGGAATCACTCGTGGGCACACGAAGAGAAGGCTGAGCCAATAAGCGAGCAACACTGTAAGAAGAGTTCCCACCATCACCAGTATCAGCCATGAAATCAAACCAAAAATCATCTCTTTGGCTGAAGTGATCATACAGAAGATCCTGCTCGACTCCATCTTCAACCTTGTTCATTGCTGCCTGACAAATTTAGAAAGAAGAAGATGAAATGGTGCAGCCACCGCATTAGCCAGATACAGATGCTTTGGTACCCAATTGAGATAAAAAAGATCGATTGAATTAGATTTTCAGTATCACAAAAGAGAGGAACAGAGAAACACAAAATGCTATATCTTGACTTGAGTTAAAAGATTATATAGATGCTCAATTTATAAATAGACCAAAGAGATACTCTACTTAGGATCTAAGTCCTTAAAGGCATTATTCAAAAACCTAACATATTGACTGACCGTATATATCTGATGCTTCTAAATCTTCTTCAATAGTCCCCCTAAGCAGGATAAGAATGAAAACTGTTTTGACAACTCAAGCCCATTTTGATGGTCTTAAGAACGGGAGAATAAATGAGTTGAATAATTTTCCTTTTGTAATCTAGAAATACAAGAGAATAAAGAAAAATCTTGAGATACTATTTAACAGGCCATCTATCTTGTGAGAGAGTGATGAAAGAGATTGAAGAGGCTATCGACTAGGGATTTTCAAGAAGATATATACGCTATGAATTAGACCCTATAAGTTGGAAAATGGACATTTACCTGCATCATGCGCATGTCAAAGCGGCCAACAAAGACAGTTACTGAAACTAGGAGGTCAAACACTGTCTTAAATAAATCAGCTGAAGTTCTGCAGTATACAACTATCAACAGTGTGAGGACAAAATCACTAGGAGATCCCCTTGAAACCCGTCTATTCATCAACAAAGAACAAGACACGTTGAAAAATAAAAAGAATAAGTGCAACTGTGTACCCTGAATACCAAGGAACCATGTCCAGAAAGGTAGGTTTCATTTGCTTCTTCTTCAACCTTTCATATTCTTCAACTGACAAAGGGTGAGTAAGAGCCCACCTGCTCATTTTTAGAATAAAAAGAGTTTGTTAAACAGTAACAAGTACAGGCTACGGCAACATCAACAATACTTAAGATGACTATCAGGATAGGCCATTTTTTGAATATACAGGTAGAAAGGCTAGTATGAGTATGAAACCGCTGTAATTTTCAATGTCCCTACTGTTCACTTGGATTATCACGGAGATAAAATCTAACGGATGGTCAGCATCGTCCATCATAACCAGGCTACATTATTTCCTAGTAAGGCCTTGACTGGCTATTCAAACACATAAGCAAAAACCACAAAATATGTTAAGAAGTTTGAATAGCATCCATCACAACCGTCTCCACGGGGGGGGGGGGGGGTGTGGGAGAAGGTTGTGCTTTTGTTCATTACCAATGTCACCACCAGCTGTTCCTCCAGGTGGTAAAGGGGGAGGGGGCTGAGGGCACTTAGGTTCAGATCACGGGATCAAATCCAGTGGTGAGAGAAAAAGAAAAATGAGCACAATGCCACTCACCCTGTTGACCTTTCCACAACGTAATTGGCAATATAAAGGCCTATAAAAGTTGCCCATAGTGAATATATAGGAGAAATTTCATCAGACGAGCCTGCACCCTTCAACACAACAAAGAGACACAGCAAGGATGAAGTGATAGTTGATGCAGACAAAAAGCGAATAATCTTTAACAGCTCGCTTACATACCTCCCCATAGATAACCCACTTCGACAAGAGTGGATAATCCTTAGCAGATCCAACAGGAGCCAACCAAGATGAACAGAACTGGTCTTTTAGCTCATTCATACGCAGGAATTTTGAGATTAATGTGTTCCTCTCGTCTTTCTTCCAAAGAGAGAGCCAACCGCAACATTTTTGCTCTAGTGGCCTCTCCTCGAAAATGGCACGATTGCCACAGTGACTATAAAATACACAGCAGGCAATGCTTAGCACCTGTAGATAGCACAAAATGCATCATATTACAAATGACAGAGAAAAGGAAAACATTATGGAATCTCGAAGCCAAAAGTAATGGATCCTCATAACTCACTGTACAATTCTGGAGAATGGTCGAAATCACGGGCCTTCTTCCAGCCACACGAGATACGAGCCCGATATACCAAAGGCCAAGAAACAAAATATGGAAGATGAAAAGGAACAAAATAGAGGAGACATAAATCGTGAAAAATAAAGACAAGTTCATCCTCAAATCCACTCCCATTGACTGAAAACTGGGAAGATGATACAGTGCCGCGACTAAAATCCACGCTATGTACCTGCGCAAGCAAGCGACGTCCTCAAGAACCACTCACGGCCATTGTCAATCTCATACGCATTCAACATCATGAGAGCAAGCTCCCCAATCCCCCTCTCCCCAATTGCACAAAAACACCAATTTTTAACCTCGCGACGGAACCGGGCGCTCACCATCTGCTGAAATTCGAATAACTGGGCTTGATGGTCTTGCCGATGAACGGGGACGAGAAGAAATAGAAGAACCCCAGCAAGCAAGCGTACATGGACCACCACTTGATGTTGCCCTCCAGCTTCTCGACGAGCGTGTGCATGTTGTTGGAGGATATGAAGAACAGGCACCCGACGGCGACGGCGATCACGGCGTGGCGCGAGTGCTGGTGAGGATACGGGTACCGGTGCGTCAGGATGGTCCGCATCCGCTCCATCTTCAGCGTGTCCAGCAGCCCGAGGGGCTGCTTGTCGGAGCCCATGCCCGGCGGCGTTCGCGTTCGCTCGACTCGACGGGGCAACCTCGATCACTTCCTATCGCGCAACCGATTGCAGCGGGAGAGCGGCGATCGACGATCGGAGGATAGCGGAGGCACCTCGATTTCCGCACTTCCCCCGAGCGATTGTGAGGCGGTGGTGGATGCAGAGACGGAGCCTTCGCGACTCGACCCGACCGGACCGCCGCCGAGCTCCTGAAATGTCGAGATGGCGTCGCCGAGAGCAAGACGGCAGCGGCAACTACACCAGAGAAAGCTCTGCAATAACGGTACGACGAACGAGCGTACGTGGGTCACTATATTTTCGGGAGATCGCAATAGTGGTCCCTTAAATCGAAATTTTGTTCAAATTAGTCCTTACTTTTTTTTTTCTAACGATTTGGTAGGTTTTTTTTTTTTTTTTTGGTGGGGAGGGGGGAACCAACTTCTAGCTAGTTGAATACTTGGCATCCGGCACGATAGTCCACACGAGAAACCATGGGTGCTCGCTATTATGTACATCCATGTTGGAATATTTTTTAAAAAATAACCAAAAAAACAGAAGAGAGAGAGAGAGAGAGATTGGAGGGGGCGCCGCTGCCACTCCTTGGTCGGCCAGGGCCACTCGGGAGGGCCTTGACGAGGGTGGCCGACCTCTCGAGGCCACTAAGGAGGGCCGGTCGCCTATGCTAAGAGCCTGCGAAATAGGGGCAGCACCCCCTCCCTCTCTCTCTCTCGATTTTGCCGACATGTCATCTCCACCGATAGCAACGCCAGCAACTGTAGGTTCGTGACCAAGTTAAATCGTCGAATGTTAACATGGGACTAATTGAACTAATTGGACTCAAAAAATACAAGAGTCAAATCAAACAAAATCATAGTTCGATAATTGAATTCAACGTTCATATTTATGTTAATGGGTATGACCTTTTCACATTAAATAAGTTGCTTTCTATGCCGGTGAAATTACATTCATTAATTTGTATAACTTTTTCATGTCGATGTCTTTAGTGCATTTGTAAATATTACTATAACATCTTACGCATTTCAAATAGAAGCGTTTCTCAATAGTAACGGAAAAAACAAAATCTTTCATATAGTAAACAAATTTTTCGATTAAAGAGAGGTTTGAAATAGGAAGGACGAAAAATAGATAAATTATAATTGGAGCATAAATGAAGAAGATAATAGATTTCATTTTCTAAAAGACAAGTTTAAATTTGACAAAAATCAAAGTTAAAAGAAGCCACGCAAATACACAAACCATTAAGGCCCACTTCATCTATCTACTAAAAAGGAGAAAATGTCAAATAGGAACCCGAAGTGATCTCTTTTAAAATGATATGAAGTGGTGTTTCTTTACAATTAAAGATTAAAAGTAGTCATTTATGGCGTGTTTGATAACGATTACATTAGGAAGTAGATTCGATTAAAAATGATTATTTTTTATTCATTTCGGAAATAAATTCTAATCATTTTAAGTTGTTTGATAACTGTTCAAAATTTCGATTTTATAATAGAATTATGTTTGATACCTTATTCATTGATTCTATTCCAAATCAATTTCTTTTAATTTTTAAATAAATTTTTTACTTATTTTTCTTTTCTTTTTTCCTTTTTCTCATATTCTTCTTCTTCTTCTTCTTCTTCTTCTTCTTCTTCTTCTTGTGGATAGTCGCCGAATCGGCAACCGGCCATACGAGGGCCAGCAACCTCACCGGAGCATCGTTGACCCTTGGCGAGGCCAACCTTCGTCGACCGAGCTTCGCCAGTAGCTGGGTGGGCTCACCCGGCCTTGCTGGTGGCCAAGCCGGCCTCACCAGGGCTAGGCGAGGCTCGCCTAGCCACCAGTGGGGCTAGGTGTCCTGAGGCTAAGCCTCACTAGTGGCTAGGCTTGCCTTTGGCGAGCTTGCTAGACCTTGCCTTGCCTTGGTGAGCTCGCTGGATCGATTGCCAATGGCGGGCGACAGCGAGTGACGGTGGACGGTGGCGAACGGTGGCGAACGATGGTCGCTGGATGACGGTCGATGAAGAAGAAGAAGAGTTGGTTTTGATTCTCGATTTGTTCCTATAACAATAATTATTTTTTTTATTCTTGATTCTACTCCAAATATGTTTCTAGGAACAAAATTTTTATCAAATATTATTTTATTCCAAAACCTGCTCCAAAAAACAAAAAATCAAAATTGGGTACTATTTGGCATGTCTCCAAACAGCCCTTTAATCTACTTGAACTAGTGGCTCGATGAGGGGTATTTTCGTCCAAAAAATATTCTCTTTTCGTTTTCCTTTTGCCCTTATTCATCTTCTCCTTCTCTAAGTAAATATCCAATATCTCGCGCGATGAAGTAATTGTCAGCGAGGTTGAGTTGCTTAAGCTTCTTTAGACTTGCCACCTCCGACAACAACGGTCCCATGAAGGTTTTGTTGCCCAAGTTAAATTCCTCAAGATTGGTCATCACCAGCAGGACTTCGCTGGGGAAGACCTTGAAGAGAAGGTTGAGGAACCAAAGGGAGGTGAGGTTGCCAAGCTTCTGCGAGAGGGTCTCGGTGAAGTTGTCGGTGGTGAGTGTGAGGTCGACGATGATGCGGAGAAGGCCAATTTCAAGTGGGATGTAGCCCAAGAGGCCGACAAAGGTGATGTTAATAGAGATGACTCGCAAGTTAGCATTGCGCGTGACTCTAGTGAAGCGGCAATATGGAAAGGACAACGGCAATGAGGAGGAGGAGTCGACCCAGTCGTCGAGGGCAGTGGAGGGAGGCCTTGTGGTTTTGAGCTTCAAGAGCACGTCCAAGTCGCTCCATGTGAGGGAAGCCAAGACAACGAAGAGGAGGAAGAAGAAATCATCGTAGGGCATTTCATCTCCGGCAAGGTTGACAAGGCCACCCTCCTAAATCTAGCGAGGGTGGCCTTGCCCACGGCTCATAGGGGCTCACCAACCTCACTAGCCACTTGGAAGGGCGAGCGAGACCTCGCTCGTGGCCAATGAAGGCTCAATGGCCCTCACCCATTGTCAGCAATGGGCATTGAGCCTTGTTGGTGGCATTGTTGGCCTCGCAACCCTTGTTGGGCCTTCCCCAATTTTAGTGTTCTGGACCCAGGCAATGCCTATCTATATATAACATTGACAAAGAAGACAGAGAACAAGAACAACCATGGGTGGATCAAGAAGAAGATAAATAGGAGAAAAAGAAAACGAAGAGAGAATGTTTTTTTGTGAAAATATCCTGACCAAGTTATTGAAATATGCATTGGAAATGCATCAGTTCGCTAGCTAGCCAATCAAGTCATTCTCTGAGACTAAATAATTATTATGGGCATTTATTTGATACAGACTACACTTCAAATCATTTTTTTTAGAAAAGGAGGCCACTTCGGATTTTTATTTGAAATTTTTTCACTAAAAAATGATGGGGTTTAGTCATAGATAACTCCAAAATAGCCTCATCTAAAAAAAATTTGGCAAATCGAAAAAGTGAGAAAAACATTGAAAAGTATATTGGCAATTGCAATTCTCATTTCTCTATTTATTTAGTCAAAAGAAAAGAAAATCGGCGCAACTAGCAAAATATTCAAATTTCTGATTTTATTAAAGTATAATTAGGTGGGGGAAAAAATTTATTCGGTGCTACGAATCACGAAATTCAAAAAGCTTCTCTTTATTTTCTTCGGGTTTGTTCGTTTAAACCGACCCTATAAATCAAAGCGAAACTTCTTTGTATTTTCCAAAGCTGAATTTTTTTTTTGTACGGTCCGGGTCGTAGCCGCTCTCAAGTTGCAGAGGACAGAGAGGCGCGAAGAAGGAAGGGAAGGGAAGGAAGGAGAGGAGATGGCGAGCGAGGAAGAGAGCGCGGTGAAGGAGCCCCTGGATCTGATCAGGCTCAGCCTCGACGAGCGCATCTACGTCAAGCTCCGCTCCGACCGCGAGCTCCGCGGCAAGCTCCATGTACGTACACGTCCGACCTCACTCTCTGACTGCTTCCCTATCGCGCGCGCTCGTTCTTGACCTCCTCTTCTGGGTTCGCTTCGTAGTGGGGTTCTTCCCTAGGCGTGTTTGTAAATTTGGGGTTTTGGGGGATAATCGAGTTATCGAGGACTAGGGTTTATCGGGGTTCTGATTGCTTTGGCTTTTTTTCCCTTTTTGCCCCCCTCTTTTTGCTTTTTGATGAATTGGCTGGAATTCGGGTGTAGGATTTTTGGGAGGGTGATCGTAGATGGACCGATTTTTAAGGGCGAAATTTCACGACATGGGTGTTTGCTCATCGTATTAAGGTGAGCGGGAAGCGCGTCTTCTCGAGGCGACAATGAGTAGTCAATTTTGTATAGATTTGAGTTCTTGGCATGCTGAAGTGAAATGGGTATTCGGTTGATCTTTCGTCGCCAAGATGGTGGGTTTCGAGAAATTACTCGGTGGCATCTAGTTGTTGTTAGGTGTGTTCTAGCACTTAAAGCTGCAGTTGGTAGAAGAGCTGCTGATAAGATGTTATCTGGAAGTAGAGTCTGTCCGCTTAATAGTACAAATCAGGTCAACATAGTCATTTTTGAAGTGACTGTCGGCATCACCGTGATGAAATGTCAGATTTTTGAATTATTACACCATATGTTTGGTGGATAGATGTGCACAAAAATCTTGCACAGCTGAATTCTGTCTTTTTCCTTTGTAACTTTGAACTGACTGTGCAGAGTCCTGGAATTTAGCATCTCTAGTATTCTCCCATACTAATCTTTGCGGGTGAAAATTTCAACTGTTGCAGGCATATGATCAGCATTTGAACATGATACTTGGGGATGTTGAGGAAGTTGTTACAACTGTAGAAATTGATGATGAAACTTATGAAGAGATTGTACGGGTATGTTATTGTCCTCTAATTTCTCCATATCCTTTCCTGATGATTGTTAGGCCAGTGTGAATCTTTATATTTAAAAAAAGGAAGAAGAAAGTGTATAGTATTTGATTTCTCCACACAGTTGGAAAGTTTAGGGTAGATATAAATGTGGTACAAACTGGAGTCTGCCGACGATGTGTAAAATATGACGAGTCTCCAATAGCTCTGAACATTTTCAAAGTTTCATTTGCAGTAATTGGAAAGTCAGAGATCATTACTTAATTCTCTGCAATAAATGGCAAACAATTTTTTTCGAAGGTGGGCAATCAGTTGAATCTTCGGGTACACTTCAAGGAATAGTGATTACAAAGTAGAAGTCAATGAGAACATCTTCTCTGTTTCCAGTTATTGTTTAACCATCTATACACTAGTTGTTTCCCTGTTTTAAGATACTGTTTAATTTGTTCTTTGTCTATGCTTGACTCTCAGACTACAAAACGCACGGTTCCATTTCTCTTTGTTAGAGGAGATGGTGTCATTTTGGTATCTCCTCCTCTAAGGACGGCATGATTCTGCAGGGAAAATCTCGGGTGCCTTTTTAAGCGGCAACCCAACTGTGATGGTTCGTCTTTATGTTTCTCTATTGTAGTCCTTAGATGGCCTTCGTGGTCATTGTTTTGGTTTTAAACTGATCATGCTATGGCAGAACAGTGGTCAATATAATGACATGATTTGATACTTAATTTGATCCGCCATCTAACGATTGATGATTGTTTTTGGCATTGTTGCAACTTTTAGTTTTACAGTTTTGGAGGGTTGTTTTCATGCATAGTTCGGTAACATTAAGCATTTGAAGTGTGCAATGCGAACACATGACAGTTGAATATATATAGAACAAAAATGTCTACCGTAATGTTTGAAATTTAAAGCGTCTATGCGATAACCACCTGCATCTTTGCGGTTGGGGAAAACAGCAGTGGGAGTTAATGAGTTGACACTTTTGGTCTAATTCGAAATTGCAAACGACAGGATTTCGACACTTTTGGTCTATTCGAAATTGTTATGTTATTTCCAATGTTTGCTCTTTCAAGGTAACAGAGATAAACCTCCATTGAGATCGTGCCATGAAGTTTATATATGCATTTCAACCATTCATTCACAATTTGCGTGGGTCCAACTATTTGTCATCTGTCATCGATTGATGCCGTTCATGTCAACGCTAAACAGTTCTTTGTTTGGCCAATAAAAGAGCTTAACTTTCTACAAAAGCTTTCGAAGATATATCCGATTCACATCGCTCTCAATGTAGTTTTCTCGTGATCATGCGTGTGAAGTTTCATGATCGTGTATGGTGCCGAGCCTAAACAGTTTAAGCGACATGCTCGCCATCCTTGCTCCTTTTTATTGGTTTTTCTATTTCTCAATCATTTCGTAATTTACGAGAGAATTACTCACGTAGCATAGACGAACAAAATGAAGTAAATAACGATGGTGGAATAATGAAAGAGGAAAAAAAACTGAAGTTTGGGGTTTTAAGGCACGTGTTTTATTCCTTCTTTGATGGACAGCTGCATACCCTAAGCTTCTTGATACATAACGAAAGAGATGAGTACATGTTGTGCCATCTACGCCTAAATCATCAAGTTCAGCATCCTCAAATACCGTGTGCATAGGAAATTTGCCAAAAGCAAGCAGAACTTTATGTATGTGGAGACAAAGTCGACATCACAAGTTATCTCCCAAGACAAACTACAGGTTTCATTGGCATCAACATGAAGAAGGCAGACCAGAAAACTCATGCTTCATGCAAATTGCGTATGTCCGCTTGATCAATTCTGGTAGTTTGAAGTTACGACTTAGCCATTATCGTCTTACCAGAAAGGTATCCTAGTAACTGGTTAGCACAGATTAGAGTATATGCTTATGCTTGAAAATCGCTGTAACTTAGACTTTCTGCCTATCAAAGATCAACAAAGGTTGCTGACAAAGTATTATTCCAATATCTGGTTAAAAGTAAACAATATAGAGGGTTCTAATCTTGTGAACCCACGATCAATCAAGCCTGGTAGTTGAACAAGGTCTTGTCTGATGCGAACACAAGAAAAGAGCAAACTACAGCTTTATTTTTTTTCCTCTTCAGCAGCGTAGAGTGCCTTGATTTCCTCCACGTCGTCATAGCTGCCGAGGAATACGGGAGACCGCTCATGTATCTTGGTTGGGATCAAGTCAAGTGCCTGCAGGATCATCAAATATTTAAATGGGGCCGGACTCTCTTAATCTAGTGCTGTCTTTCTGTAGTTCGCCAGGTTTGATTCCAAAATGTGGAAAAGAAGGGAAAGGGAAGCAGTAAAGATAGATCAATATGACCCAGAATTGGGGTCAGCTGGTTCGTTTATCAAAAAAGAGTTTAAAAGCTCAAAGGTTGCAAAAAGGAAAAGTGATGCAGGAAGACTATGGCTTGGGGCAAACAAAGAAAAGAAAAACAGAGCTAATTACTAAGCTGAGTTAGCTTAATAACAGAAAAACAACCAGAGAAACCTTGAGAGTTCATACCCGTTGCTTTCCAGTAAAGGCCTGACCTCCTGCTTGTTCCATCAAGAATGACATCGGGAAGACTTCGTAAAGAACACTATTTAAAGCAAAGGAAGAAAAAAGTTGTCACAAGATTCCCTATTTTTATCAATTCAATTGCAAGCGGAAGTGACAATAAACTCTGGCCAAGTTGATTCAGGCAAAAGGAGAGCATTAATCATACCGCAGTTTTCCACTGGGACTCTTCTTATCAGCAGGGTACAAAAAGACACCTCCATATAGTAAGGTACGATGAACATCAGCTACCATGCTGTCAAACAGAATAATGTCAATACGTGTAGACATATACTGGTTATCTGAGTATGAGAAATTAAAAGCCAAAAAGATTGACATTTGAAAGGTAAAAGCTATCCTGAAGATGTCACGCTTTATGTTCGATGAATCCATATATCTAGTATTTGGATAAAGTTTCAGTCATTAAAGCTTGACATATCAGATAAGGGTTATCAAAATATGATCTATGAATGGACTCACAACATGCAGGCACAATTGCTCAGCCAATGGGATGTAGCTGAGATTATGATTTCAAGTTATAATTTATAAAAGACTGAAAAATCCTGCTTGAACGAGCTTCAGTGAATGGTAGGTTGCAGACTACGGATTGCTGCATCTAGTAATTTCTGATTATACAGAACATTGATAAAGTCAGCTATTAGTTCAACCCAACCTACGACTTAATACAAATTTAGACGTTAGTCATGTAACATGATAGTAGCATGACAGATATCTGACTGTCATGAGAGACTGTTTCTAACAGAACCAGTTACTAAATCCAACAATTAGAAAATCAAACTATTAGTGAAGGGCAAAGCAAGATATCAGATCAAAACACATGAAATAGGTATTCTGAACAGTTTTGATACCTTCCAATATATCTTAAAGATTTTGAGGATGACCCATCTTTTGGGAACTTGCATTTCTCAACATACCTGAAGTCAAGGAAGAAAACCTGATTTGTGAACTTTAAATATGATATTTTCACTGAAAAAACAAATTCAAATATGACATCACTATCAAGCAACATGCATTTAACCTAGAATGGATATTCGTATTCCAACTCCAATTGAACTCACTTAGCAGTTGGACCATCCCAGTTTTTAGCATTTCCCTCATTCACTGAGTAGATCTTCCCTTTCTTTGGAATCTGTAAACAGAACAAAAGGAAAATAATGCAAAGCAACAATTGCTGGAAAAAGATGTGTAGTGCAGTTATATGCTATTTGGATTAAATCACAAGGTTTGTTTTGTAATCAGCAGGCTCTATTCAGCCACAACCAGAAGGGTCACAACTGATCATGCTGAAGTAGCCCCAACAAAAAAAAGAAAAAAAAGAAAAGAAGCAACAACAATTTATGCACATGTGGAGGTTCCTGAATTAATAATATGCAGTAAAACCTTACCTTGATGTCTGGATGGGTGAGGATGAATTCGCCCAATGATGGGTCCAGGGTAAAACCATTAACACCACATCCAGTGCTTAGCACAAGCTGCCAAGTTGTACGAGGCCCAGCTCCATAAGATAACTCGAAGCAGATTCATACTTCTAACTTCAAACAATTCGTGAAGTATATACTTCATAGACAAACTAGTCTCGATTAAAGTTTAGCTCCATTCATCATAATCAGCATAACAACGCTAGCAGCACTTTGTATGTTTAGATGTAACTAGTTATTCTGGAAGAGAATAACATTGGTACAACCAACTGATAAACTTTATAGAGATAGTGCATAATAAATAGGTAATTACCGTGCAAGAGCTGCCATACATGCAATAGCCAGCTGCCAGCATGTTTTTCCCAGGTTGCAACACATCCTCTAAAGTTGGATCATTGCCATGTTTGATCATATAGATCCCAAAGATCTACATGAAAATATAGATGTTCAACTGATTACTACATATCAAGCTATCGACGAAAAAAGGTCACCAGATAATACATGTCGCAGCTGAACAACTTCAAGAACTGAATTTAATGAAAACAGTACGATTAAGAGAAAGAAGAATTACGGTTCCAATGGAAACACCACAGTCAATGTTAGAGGATCCATCCAGCGGATCAAAAACAACACAATACCTGCACTTTGAGAATGGATTCGTCATTTACTGAAAAAAGAAACCACAGCTTTGGAAGACTACATGTTTCTCGGAGAAACAAATGGCATATCAAAGAGAGTCAGCGCTTACTTTCCACGCTTAGCTGATTCCACAAACGTGGCCTCTTCATCCTCCTCTGACACAAGAATGCTCTGCAGAAACCAACAGATTTGAAGAAGAAAATATTCTGCATGGGACCATGCTTGAAGCACATTAGGACTAACTCACTGTGCGGCCACTGCTGACTAATGCCTTTACAAATACTTCATTCGAAAGCACATCCAGCTTCTTCTGCTCTTCACCCTTTTTAAAGAAAGAAAAGAATCTTCATAGTAAAGAACTGGGAGCACCTTACATAACTACCCAACTTGCCAGAAAGACCAACCCAGATTTATTATGAATCGATTAAGCGAATATAGAGGGGAGTTACCTGGACATTGGTCTCTCCAGCAAGCCCGATCAATTTGGCAAGGCCTGCCTGCACAAGTGTATCTCACCAGGTTCACTCGCATGTAAGGTGATGTAATGAAATTGAAGAACAACTTCCGAGAAGTACCCACAAAGGGAAAATGGGATTCGCCTTTTGCAAAAGCTGGACATGTCGCAATACTACCCACCAAAAGAAAAGAAAGATCTAGAGCGCCCCGAATATTGAGCTTTTATAATCAGACTTTTCGCTAGACAAAACGGGTATCATCGATAATGAGAGGCTTCTTACTTTCCGACAACACAGCAAGCACAATTTTTTTCAACGAGGAACTATGAAGAAGCGACAAGAACCATGAATTAGTCCGACCACAGTGGGCTCATAAATCATTTAATTCCCTCGAACGACCTAAGCTCCACTTTTTCCCCCAGGAATATGTTCTTCCAAGAACCCAATTCCCTTCATTGCGCTCGATTCAATTTGAATTAATCAGTGAAGGAAAATCTCGCGAGGAATAGATTGAGATTCGACCGAAGCCAATCCGTATGATATCCCAAAGCGAACGTACGGATCATCAGGGGCAGATAGGGAGAGAGGGGAGACCTTGTTAACGCAAGAGCAGACGAACTTGCATCCGAGAACAATGTGACTGAGGAGGATGGTGAAATCGCCGCGGGACTCCGGGTGCCGGGACTGCTCGTTGAGCACGAACCGGGTTATGGTCATCAAATCGGTCCGGTGCGCATCGCCTGCGTGGTCCATCTCTCCCTCTCTCTCTCTCTCTCTCTCTCTCTCTCTGTGAAATCACCGGGACGCGTATTCTCCGTATATAGAACCCCTCGTGCAAGGTAAGGCCGAGCTCAGAATGCGCTTTATTCGAGGAGAGATGATAACGATGACGAATATAGAATGCTAATGGGATAAATCGAATTTGGTTGTGTGAAAGAGGGAGCGGATGGGTCTATCTGGTGGCAGCGGAAGTTTCCAACGACACGTGGCGACAGCGCCCGCGAGGGGGAAGGCTCGTGGTTCCCGGTCGTCCCCCCGAGATAACGCTTCTTGTCCTGACCGAGCTCCTAGAGAGAGAGGGGAGAAGGTTCGGACGAGGGCCTGCTTCTGCGACGAATGAGAATCGAGGAAGAAGACGACGACGAGGAGGGCGCGCGGGGGGTGAAGCAGTTGTTCGATCGCTGTCGTTCGATCGCTGTCGTCGTTTTCCTCGGCGAACAGCGACGGACGAGATTTTGTGGGCTGCTGTCCTCTTCCGCTTTTCCTAATTCGAGCTTTAGGAGGACCTACCGGTGCTGCCAGCCTCTGCTCCCCGTCCAAGGATGTCTCTCTTCTATTTCGCGATTACGCTGCTGACGTGGGATTTCATTTTGGCCGGTGCTCGTTTTAAGGCGCTCTTCTCTCGCAAAGTGATAAATTGTTTGACTCGCTTAAAAAAATGAGATAACGAACAATATCTTCGATTATTTATCATAATATTTAAATGTAGATTATTATGGATAATGCAAATCTTTTTTATTGATTAATTTTCAAATGATGCTGGTAATTTTTTGGGAAAATGCGCTTTCAAATCATTTAGGACGCACATGATAATTATTTTATTTTTATTTGAGGATTATTTTTTATTTCAGAAAAAAGTTTAGAGTAAATTCATTTGATAACGTAATATCATTTTCCTATTTCTATAACAATTTTTTTGTCCATAAATAAGTTTGAAATAGAACTGAAATGTAAAAATTTTCTTTTTTTATTTTTTAATAGAAATAAGAAATAAAAACTCTTCATATCGCTCACTCTTGTTGCTAATTGGCTGCCTAGCGCCTGCCATCCGACATTCGCCGATGTCTAGGAGGGAAAATTTTTGTGTCGTTAAATTTCAGAATTAAAAATTTTGTGTTATTATCAAACACATTATTATACACATATTCTAAAAGTCAACTTCTAATCAGAATAGCTGTTATTCACGCCCTTATTTTATTGCAAAGCCAATGGAGCTAGTCTTTTTTTAATAAATCACAGCACATGCCCATTCAACTCGAGCACCTGTACGGCTGGATTCAAATCCCACGAATCTCTAACATCCAATTCCGCACCAAGCCCAACCTATCACCGAAGTCACGGGCAAAAACGGTCGGTGAATGCTCCAAATCCAGCCGCCATCGCCGACTATCGTCTCGTTTTTCACTTCTCTATTTTGTGCGTCCGAGTCGCCGGTCCATCGCGTCGACCTCATCCTTTTTCTTGCACGAGAGATAAGGATGTGGCGAAATTTGTGGGTTGCCATAGTCAAATCCTCCGTTCATCTGAGTAATGGTGGAGCCCAAGGCCTAACCCACCAGTCGTCACACCTTGACTCGCTACTCTACTGAATGAAAGCCGAGAATTATGCATGATCAGACATTATATAAAAATGTTCATAGTTGGTATCATCTTTAAACATAGTATGCAACTTCGCACGTTCGATAGGCACGTCAGAGTGCTAATCGTATAATGTCCACTAGACGAGAACGTTATCATGTTTGATGAGGTTGGTCGATAATTCTTACAATTCATTATAAGTCCACGTCGAAATCAACTGAAATCTTTTTATTTATCTTATTGATTTTTTTTTTGTTTTTTTAAAGTTGGAAACAAATGGATTTATATTTCAAATTTTAGAGTGTCATAAAATCGATAAATAAACCTACATACAAACACCGGCATATTTTGAAAAGATTTTAGGTGTTTGAAGCATTTATTTTATCTTTGATTGGATGGTATTTTAAGGTTTCGCAACAACATTTATAAAGGGATGACGGCGCAAAGAGTTCTTCAATTTTAACTTAATGTGTAATGTGGTCCTCAAACTCTTACTTTATTTAATGTGATTTTTGAATTTTAATTCGATGTGCAATATAATTTATGAACTTTCAACATATTCAATATAATTGCTAGACTTTAGGTACGCTTTCAGATTAGTTATTGAATTATATATAAGGGTGGTCACTGGGGCAAATCCCAATATTTAGTTATTGAATTATATGAACATGTTTAATGTTACCTTTGAACTTGAATTAATGGAATGATAACATTGAACATTTTTATATAGTTTATAAACTAAATTGAATAAGTATAAAAAGCCTAGGGACCACATTGAACAAATTTAAATTATAAGAACCACATTGCATATGTGACATCTTTATATTAACTCACTCGATATATTATTCACTTTAACCTATCCAATTTTGAGGCTCATGGTTTAATCTTCACTTTCTCGAGAAGTCATCCATCCCGGTAGTACTCTAGCCCATGCTCGCTTAACTTTGAATTTCCAAAGAAAAACTTGTTATTATGTCAAAAGGTGTCTCCATGAGTTGATTCAAGATTTCACATATATATAATGAAATTGCTATTCCCCTATTTGGTGCATAGGCAGGTTCATTCCTTCCCCCTTTCCCATTCTATAAGCTCACCACAAGCCGTTCTTTATCCAGGCCCTCCAGCCTCGACCATCACTCTTTGCCCTCGTTGGACCGAATCGTTATAATATATTAGGCTACAGTTTAAGGACCATATTGAATAAATTAAGAATTCAAAAATCACATTATATATTGGGTTAAAATTGATAGATCATTTGTGTCATTATCCATTAAAAGCATATATGAGCACTTAAATCTAGGGAAAATTGTCTAATTAAGTTCAAAACTTTTTAAATTTGCCAATTGAGTCGTAAATCTTTTAAATTTTGCCAATTTAGTCTATTCGCCCATTTTAGGTGAAAATTGTTAACGTGAAAACCAATTGTGTCATGTAGGACTACTAGCACATTAACAAATTTTAATAATATTTTAATACTTTTTAAAACTTTTTATATTTTTTATATTTTGCTCTTTTATTATTATTATTATTATTTTTGCTTCTTCTTTTTTCTTTTGCCAATGGCTAACCACTAACCAAGCTAGGCTGATTGGCCTCACTTGCTACAAGCCGACCCTTGCCCAAGCAAGGGTGGCTTCTACGACGACTGAGAATCGAGGAGGAGGGGAGGGAGAGGAAGATGATAACGAGGAAGGCGTGTGGGGGGTGGAGTAGTTGTTCCATCGCTACAGTTGTTTTCCTCCATGGACAGCAACAGATGAAATTTTGTGGGCTGTTGTCCTTTTCTACTTTTTCCAATTCGGGCTTGGAAGCATCTGCTTCCGATCGAAGGATGTCTCTTCTATTTCGTGATTAAGCAGCTGACATGGGATTTCATGTTGGCTGGTACTTATTTTAGGGTGCGCTTATCTCACAAGAGAGAAATTGTTTGTCTGGTTAAAAAACAATGAAGTAACCAACAACATCTTCATCATTTATAGAAATATCTAAATATAGATCATTATGGATAATACATATATGTTTTTATTGTTTAATTTTCAAATGATGTGGATAATTATTTTTTTAAGGAAAATGTGTGTTCAAATCGTTTAGGATGCACACATGATAGTTATTCTATTTATGTTCCAAAACTATTTTCTATTCCATAAATAAGTTAGAAATAAAAATCTATTTGATAAGGCAATGTCATTTTTCCACTTTTGTAACGGATTTTTTGTTCAAAAATATGTTTGAAATAGAAATGAGAAATAAAAATATTTCTCATTGTTCACCCTCACTATTAGCCAATTACTTACTTGCCATCGCCCACCTATGAAGCACGGACATGTTGCCAGAGCATCCGTTGTCATGTCCGTGACATGTTGATGTATCCGATTTGCTCGGATACATGGTCAACACGTATTGAAATTTCCGACATGTGGTCAATTATTCTTGACACGTTCCAACATGCATCTTTGAGAGAGAGGATTGTTCAAGAAGATGATGGAGGGTGGAGGCAGGGGTAAGGGAGTGGAGGTGAGAATGTGAGTGACAGGCTGATAGCAAGGGAGGGCTCGAGGAAAACAAGAGACCGAGGCAATCCAAAGGGCCACGACTGCGATGGAGGGTTGGTAGCAAGGCTGCAGCTGCGAAGGACGAAGGGTCGAAGGCAAGGTGGTGAGCAATTGTGTGATGAGGCAACCGAGAAGGAGCAAAAAGGATCGTGCGAGGAGGAGGAGGCCGCAATTAGGATTTTAGCAAGAAGAGAGGGAGGGGTGGGGGATGACTTTAATTTTCGAGAAAGGAAACGATGGGTGATGGGGGAAAGAAACAGGGGAGAGAAATCGGGGGCGGGGAGGGGGGTTGGGGAAAAAAATGAGGGAGGGAAATAATTTTTGAGGGATGAGGTTTTGAGGGAAAAAAATGAGGGAGGGAAATAATCTTTGGGCGGCAAGGCTATTTTTGTCAGAAAAATAATAATAAAAAAGGGCTAAAAAGTGGTTTTGAAAAATAAAAAAACCGAATGTTTAATAATGATAAATTTTGATCATTATAAAAGATCATAGTTTTTTTAAATAAGTTGATTCTAATATTTTGTTAGTCATTGATAATTTTTGTTAAAGTTAGAAACATGTTCCCAAATATGAGTACACATTAATTATGAATATGTCTTTCAAATTTCCTATGAATAGATTTATTAATATTACTAGTGTAAATTCATTGTAAGCTCTTCTTTATTTATTTATGAATTTAAATTAAATTAATTAAAAATAAAAATATTCATTTAATATATAACATGTCTCAATGTGTTGAAATTTTATATTTTTGAAAAATGACATTTTGGCGCTTCGTGTCGTGTCGTGTCGTGTGTCAGTATTACTTAGTCGCCCACTGCCCTCTTTCCATTGTCCGTCGCTCACCCGCTTGTCGCCCGTCGTCCGCCAACATCCAAGAGGGAGAAATTTCTATTCTAGAAATAAAAATTTTATATCATTATCAAATACATATTTGTTCCATAAATTAATTTCTGATTAAAATAATTATTATTGGTGCCTTTATATCGAGCAAAATCAATGGAGCTAGTCTTTTTTGTAGAAAATTATTTACATGAATAATTAATTAATCAAGAAGAATCGGATCCATATATGATTGTAAAACACCGAGATCAATAAATACAACGGAATTAAAACGTACCTGTTTGAGCCATTGCTTTAGTTGCAGAAAAGTATATTACTCTGATAATCAAGGATCTATCGGAATGCTACATCTTCATCTCTATGACCTATTTCAATATAGCAGTTTTCAGTGGGATCAAAGTAATTGATAGGTATATCTTATCATTTTATAGGCTAGAGAGGGAACCTAACAAACTCTAATAAACAGCGTGTCAACTGGGCCATTCCCATTACGGGCTTCAATCAAACACAATTACCTACACTTTGCTGCTCAACTAGGCCCATTAACAATAGATGCCAATACCCAATTCAATCAAATCACTTTAGGGTTTAACAAATATTGGAATATCTATTAATCCGATTATTTAAAATAAAAAATTAATTAATTAATGTAAGCCCATATTATAGGAAATTTCCAACATTTTTAACTAAATTGCGATCCATGTCCGTTCAAGTTGAACACCCTTGTGCTCGATTCAAATCAAACAAATGTTTGACATCCGATCCCACACCAGTCCCAACCAATCAAGTCGCGGGCAAAGACGGTCGGTGCATACCCCGGATCCGGCTGCCATAACCTACTATCGTCTCGTTTTTCACCTCTTTATTCCGTGCACGTGAGTCACCGGCCCGGCCCGGCCCGTCCCGTCCCGTCAATCTCGTTCTTTCTCTTGCGTGAGAGCTAAGATATTACGAAACTCGTGGGTTGCCATGGTCATATCCTCCATTCACCTTAGGGGCGGTGGAGCCCATGGCCCCACCATCGTAGTCGTCACACCTTGACTCGCTACTCTACTGAATGAACATCGAGAATCATGTGTGATCAAACGTAATATAAAAAGGTTTACAGTTGGTATCATTTGTAAATATCGGATGCAACTTCGCACGCGAGACGACGAGAGTGCTAATTGCGTAATGTCCGCGTGATGAGCATGTTACCATATCCAATGAGATTGGTCAATCTTTTACACCTCGTTAAAGGTCCGTTTGAAAATTCGCCGGAATCTTTTTATTTGTCTTATTGATTCTCTTTTTTTTTTTGTGGTTTTTTAAAAGCTGGAAGCTAATGGATTTATATTCCAAATTTTAGAGGGTCCATAAATCTATAAAGAAACCTACGTACATACACCAGCATACTTTGAACGGATTTTAGGTGTTTTGAGTTTTTTCTTTTTGTCATGAGATGTTTTGAGGTTAAATAAAAAAAAAAAGAGAGCACATCAATATTTATAAAATGAGATAATAATACAAATGGTCTATGAATTTTGATCTAATGTGAAATATAATCATTGAACTTCCAATTGATCCTTGAACTTTTTATACATGTTAAACTTAGTCTCTAAATTATGTGAAAATATTTCATATTATATTTAAAATTGAATTAATGAAATGATAATATCGAATATTTTCATATAACTTAGAAACTAAGTCGAGTATGTACAAAAAAATTTGGGATCACATCGAACAATTGAAAGTTCAAGGTCATATTATATATTGAGTTAAAGTATATGGATTAAATTGAATAAATTAAAAGTTCAAAGATCATATTATATATTAAGTTAAAGTTGATGGATTATTTGTATTATTTCCTCGAAGAGCATATCCGGGCACTCGGATCCAACAAACAGGGCAACAACAGCCCATGAAAGTCGGCCAGGCCCAGATCTCTCAGTCATTCTCTCTCGTGTGAAAAGTTCTCCAAAACTCAAGAGAAGACCGCAACAATCCGGAGCTCGCTGCAGAGAAGTCGCTTCCGAATAGCGTGCGCGAAGAAGAAGAAGGAAGAAAGAAACGGGTACGAACACCAGGTCTCTCATTTGTTTCGGCATTCGCGCGATAACCTTCGATTCGTACGACGAGCGATCTCGTCCGCTCTCTCGCACTTCAGTCGATCTGAACTGAACTCATCGTCCCCTTGTCCCCCTTTTCGCTGACGTCGCTGTTTTCGCAGGAAGGTTTCTGAAATCGTCGAGATCGGTCTTACCCCATGTGAGTATCAATTAGTCTTCCTGTATGTTGGGTTTTCCCTTTTTTACTCTTTTGGTTTATGATGCTCTGTCCAGTGTATGATTTTTTTTTTCTTTTCATTTTCCGTTGAGAGGGCTCATTGATGCTCTGAGCTTTTTCTTGAATTGGGTCTCCACCAGTCGTCGTGAATTGGGACTTGTTTGGGTACGGCGCTGCCATGCTAAAGTTGGATTTTTCTGGTTATTTATTATGGGTTCTTCTGCTAGTCCCCGTCTTGGGTGTTGAAATGGATGGCTGGGCGTTTGAATTCTCGTGGAAGTGGGTGATAATGCGAGTTTAATATGGTTTTTAGACTAATTTGACGAGGTGGAGCGGGATTTCCTGTATATATGATAAAGGGTTTAGAATGCGGGAAGACTTAAACATGGATAGTTTCGGGTTTTGTTTTCGCGGTGTGATTTGTTCTTGCACTTGGGGCTATGATCAGGATTCGGGAAGTAGAGAGTAAAGGTTGATTGAGAGTGAGGTGGGCAAGGCAACTCGTGAGGCTGAGTTAAAAAGAAAGCAGCAGAGGACTGAAGGATGGTACTGGTCAGTGAGTTGCAATGATAGACCTAACTTTTGCTTCGAAGGTTAGCTGGGAATGAGAATGGTTCAGTAGTCGGTGTTTGAGAGGTTAATTGTTGTGACATTTTTTCTATTGAGATGGTGGCATGGAGCGCTCGGTTTTGGCTGATTGTTTTCAGACTTCTGGGGATTTTATTAGCCTTGATTGAAGCTGTTCTATGGTTTTAGCCAGTGACTACTTCTGGACTTGGAAAAGTCATTTCTTGTTTAAACCTTGTATTGCCTGTAAATTCAATTCCTATGCCACGTACAGCATTACTTATTCATATGAATAGCTTTGGGCTTTGGATGGGGTTTGGAATCGCTGAATGTAGGTATATGGGTCGGTACAAGTTTAATGACACACTAATGACCTTCTACTTATAAATGTTGCAAAATTGAAGATTGATTGAGGAACTTCCCCCGCTACTTTTGTTTCTACAATACTAGGCTGCCAATTATAGTTGCTATACATCTTAAACCACAAGGTCTAATATATCTCTTTCTTATTTGGAGCCTAATCTATTAACCAAGGTGTTAGTCTGCCAGCCCAAATTAAGAATCCTGGTGCTGATTCCTTTGTACACACTGAATGTTTGACCTTGTGCTCAGAGTATGGATGGATACACAGAAATTCCCCTATATGGAACCAGGAAAACTTGTCCGAAACTAAATGTATAGAGTGTTTTGTTTGCAAACATTCATTTGACATAGAAGCATGATTTTTAAAATGCTTAATAGCGGTGTTTAGTCGTTTCTTACTTTAACTAGCTATTTTGATAACTTTAAGATAGTTTATAAGACTTAATTTGTCTAGTGGAGATTAATTTGGGGAAGACCTGTCTAATGCATTTTGGCAATAGAAGCGGATGAAAGAAGGTTGGTTCTTGATCTCAAGAATGTGCATCTAAAGCAAATATTGGAGAATGCTTCCAAAATGGCCAAGGTTTCTCCAGTTTGTATGCTTCATGAATTTGCCAAATGCATCTCTCCTTGGTTATCTCAGTCTCAAATGATAGGTCAGGAGCTCTGATTTTTCAGGACTGTTGTATCATCCATCTTTTCTGTCATCCTTCCTTTGAGTTGTTTACTATTTAGCATTACTACTAGTCAGTCGTTTATACCTGATTGAATTTGTCATTAAACAGTTTTTCAGACACATGATAGACAGTAACTAGCATTTACGCTCTCTCTCTCTCTCTCTCTCTCTCTCTCTCTCTCTCTCTCTCTCTCCCCCCCCCTCCCCCCCCCCCCCCCCTCCCTCCCTCCCTCCCTCCCTCCCTCCATAATATCTGATGCTGTGGGATCACTTAAATGAAATCACACCATGCAGATAATTTGGCGGGGTTTAACTTCATTAACAATCTGATCTTAGATATATATTAATGCCTTTTCTATCTGTGCAACATCTAGGGCGGACGAGGAGCCTGTTGATCAAAAGAAGTACTTTGAGGACTCTTGCAAGCCGAAATGTGTGAAACCTTTGCTCGAGTATGAGGTGAATTCTTACTGCCTTGAATGTTCTTAAAATATAGTGAGGACGTAATGTTCACTTATTGAAAATATTTGAGTATGATATTCCTTGTTAAAAGCTGGTCTAATTCATTTCAGATTACGTGCTTTTCCTTTTGCAATCGCTGTGAGAGTTTGATGTATGTCTGCTATCTAGCTGCCAAGTGTCGGTGCAATGGAAGTTGAATTATCTTTGCTTTAGGGGCTATTTTGTTGTCATCTAGTACTGACTGCCTCTTTTTTTCAATCGAATAGTTAATTCTTTGGATAATGCCTTATTGAATGAATATTGGGTAGGATGCCAGTTGGTTTAATTTGACAATTGGTCTTCAAGATTGAAAATGCTTGTCAAAGATCAACAAAGATGTTTAGTCAATTGTCACAGACCTGTGCAATGCAATGGCTCAACTCTTTTCGATTGTAAGATGCTTTGGATGTGTTATTGAAGCAGTAGAAGTTATATTAATGCTTACGTGAGGTATGATCTAGATCACAGATCTAATCTATCCCAGTCACATTCATTTTTTGCAAGATGTGCCCGAGACTCTAAGATTTACATAATTGAAATTTTCTTTCCCCTGATCATTTAGCCATGGAAAGTGGTACTAAATGCCCTCTATGATTTCTGTCCCGGTCCTTAGCAGTCCCTTGCCTCAATCACTTAGATTTACATGATTGAAATTTTTTTTCCCCTAATCACTTAGCCAGGGAAAGTGGTACTAAATGCCCCTCTATGGTTTCTGTACCAGTCCTTCGCAGTCCCTTGCCTTGATGAGGCTTAGTTTTATTTTCTTATTGAGTTTCTACCATTGAATCTCCATGAAATGAGATGGTTGACTCTATTCAGTGGGACAAAGCTTAATTCGTAGTTTTTCATTGTTATCGTTTCTTAATATTGGGAGGACTCTTGTAAGCCTTGTGGTGCTAATTCTCATTTGATTGGGATTTTAGAAGTTTTAAGCTTTTGTTCTTCTCATTTCTTGTTTCCCATTGGCACATGAATATTGTGCTACCTCATATAGGCATGCATGAAGAGGATCCAAGGAGATGAATCAGGGCACAAGCACTGCACCGGGCAGTACTTTGATTATTGGTCTTGTGTGGATAAATGCGTAAGTACCCTTTTGGAGAATTCATGATTAACTCGCCTAAAAATCGTTTGTGGTCGACGAACAATGACTGATTCAACTATGAAATTGCAGGTTGCTCCTAAGTTGTTCCCGAAACTGAAGTAACCCAGGAGGCCCCTTTGTTTTCATCATCTATATTCTGGGATGTTTTTATAACTCTGGACTAGGGCTCATGTTTGCAAGAACGCTCTTAGTCGTCTTCTACCTTGAGCGAGTAGCCGCGTTTGAGTTTCTAGTTGGAATAAAGCGAGAAATGGATTTTCTCATTCTTGAAACCAGGATCGCTCCATCATTGTCGACGAGATCGAACTTGCTAAGGATGTGCTGATGGTTCATCTTTTTTTGACATCGATTGTTTCACACTTTTAACATCGTTATGATTCTTGTCTGTATAGTCTTTGTGTTCCGTCTGCTTTCCGCCATAGCGGAGAATCAGCTGAAGCGTTAGGTTCGAGGACGGCGGGATTTCTTGACTTTTCGTGGCGCAACAGCGGAGTTACGAAACTTTTGACGTTGTTGCCGTGTCACACGGTGTCCCTACACTGGGGAAAATTACGGAACTGGGTTTCGAAAAGTGGACACCCTATGTGGACACTTCCCCATGAAAAGCGTCCATTTACTTTTCATGCACCCCATGATAATGCGAAGGTCCTTTCTCAAAAGCTTTGAGTGATTATATGTGGAACGAGAGGAGCATGACGGACGCGAGAGATCAATTTTTTGAAAAAATAATTTTTAAAATTATTCATTTTTCATGAAATAAATGAATCCTAATAGGCTCGCATGGCTCGTTTGAGTATGTATTGTCAGTGTAGTTGTGCTCTAGTTTCTAACGACAAATGCTTTCATTATGGTAGCGGAATATATGGGCAAAAAATTTTTAACGTGAGGAATAGATACTTACAGCGATAGATGTCCATCGTTACGACCTAAGGCGACCTTTTAATTTTTTGCCAACCACTCTACGTTGCAACAAATTTTCCTATTTTTTAATCTTGTTTACCATCTAAATTTTTTTCTCTAACATATATTGTATGTAGATCTCTTCGATTTTGCTAGATTTACTAGAATTGACCTCTTAAATTTAAATCAATAATGCGATAAATTGAAGGCCAACATCTAAACAAGCGGACCATATAATCATTCACAAAGATTTTACACACTGCTCCACGGATCAATTCTTTTAAATTACATCCGAGTAGTAAAAACATGAATCTGTCGCCTTATATACATTTTCTCTAACAAAACTCTAATACGAATTGGTGAGGAATTATAATTAGAACAGTAGCATCTTCACCTTCTTAGAGTATTCTTATTTGGGAAGGAATTTTAGACACTAAGTTTTAATAATACGTCCATCTTTCTTGCATGACAAGAAAAAAAATTAGGAGGCTATATCTCAAATGAATTCAAGTATGATTTACCTCAGTTTGGACTTGAACGTATCAATTGCAAATGCATATGACTCGGGGATTTGTTTCCATAAGAGATGAACTGATAATTATTTTCGGAAATTAATTTCTGCGACCATAATAAATAAATTATCAAAATTATATGTCCCCACTCTTTTTATTTACCATAAAAACAATACTTATATTCACTGCGACGCCTAGCCCCACCCCGCAGCCCTATATTTTTCTCCTCTCTCTCTCTCTCTCTCTCTCTCTTTTCTCTTCAGTCTCTCTATCGTTTTTCTCAGCTCCTTTTTTCCGCGACCTTCCGAAGGCGTTCGCGCATTCTCTCTCCGGCCTACGCGTCTCCGCTCCTGCGCCGCCGCGGTCTCCGCCGCAAGTTCTCCCCTCGACGAGCGCCGTGCGTTTCCGCCGCCGCCGCCGCCGCGGCGCCCGCGTATAGGTATTCGCGGGGCCTTCGTATGTTCCCGGACGAGAGAATCTTTCCTTTCCTTTCTTTCGGTCGCTCGTCGGGGTTTTGTGTCGTCTGATTTTTTTTTTTGATCTTTTTCCCTTCGCGTTTCGGTTCTGTGCTTGTTGATCCGAATTGAATGGATCTAGCTCGACGGTGTTCTGTTATTTTTTTTATTTTTTTCCTTCCGATTGTGATTTTTTGTTGATGATGGTTGCTCCCGGCAGGCGGCGTTTCTAGTCGGTTACCGATTTTTCTGTTCATCGGGACGTATTTGTCGAATTGACGTTGGAGGCTAAATCTCGATGGGGCGGAAGAAGCCTGCCACGCGGGACGAGGACAATCCGGCTCCTGCGGCCACTGGTAAGTCGAAGAAGAAGTCTCTCGTCATCGACGATGACGAATACTCGGTTGGGGCTGATTTGTCTGAAGAGCCGGCGGCTCAAGTTGAGGAGGAGAAGTTACCCGCTGCTGGCAAAAAGAAGGGTGTAAAGGGGGGAGGGACGGCTCGAGCGACGAAAGAGGAGGAGGAGGAGGAGGAGGATGATGATGTACAGAAGGGGGTTGGAGAGGATGACGAGGATGTTCCGGCAATGGCACTTGGAGGGAGAAAGAAAACGAAATCGAAGAAGGGAGGAAACAGTGCATTCTTGGCCTCGAATTTCGGGTTGCTTGGTGAGGAGGGTGAAGATAATGAGGATGTCTCTGTCACATCTAGTGTGACTGGTGGTGGCGATAGTGATGACGCGGAGGACGAACCGGTCGTGAACTTTTCGGGCAAGAAGAAGCCTTCTAAGAAGAATAGTAAAGGTGGCAGCTCGTATTCTTCTTCAGCTTTTGATGCCTTAAATGATCAGGATGGAGATTACGGGGAGGTGATCCACAGTGATGACGAGGCAGCACCTGTTATTGCTTTTACTGGGAAAAAGAAGCCCTCTAAAGGGAGCAAGAAAGGTGGCAGTGCATTTTCTGCCTCGAGTTTTGGGGCTTTGGATGAGGGGCAAGAAAATGAGGACAACAAAGATGAGGATGATGAGGAAGACGTTGTTTCTATTACCTTTTCTGGTAAAAAGAAGAAGTCTTCCAAGCCCTCAAAAATGCAAAGCAATTCTTTTAGTACAGCCTTTCCTGATGAAGGTGAACAAGACGAGGAAGGGAAGAAAGATGAAGATCAAGATGAAGATGTTGCTGCTATCACTTTTTCAGGCAAGAAGAAAAAGTCTTCTAAGCCCTCAAAGAAGAGTGCGAATTTATTTAGTGCTGCCTTTGAAGCTGATGAGGATGATTCCCCAGTAGTGGAAGCTCCTAAAGCCATTGATGACTCCGTCGACGAAGATGAGAGTCTAGCTCTCTCTTTTTCAGGGAAGAAGAAACCTTCGAAGAAGAAGAGTAGCAATGTCTCTGATGTTGTAGAACCACAGAAACCTGATGTACCACCGAATGATTTGGCAGGTATGTGCGAAAACTCCAAAATCTACATTGCTTATCGCTTGTCATAGTAGATATGCTTGTGTAGTTATATCCCATTGAAGCTTAGAGACTGGCTCTTGTAATAGTTTTTTTCCCCCAATGACTTTGATATTTGAAAACAAATCACTAAAACAAGAAAAGGCTGAAATTCCGTCAATTAAAGAAGTTGCTCCCTACTTGTTTTACTTAGTGAATCAAATAGCATATAATGGTAAAGGTTGTATAAAATCTCCCTACTTCATGAGAGAAAAGGTTAGAGGTACTTTTATATTAAAAATTTACTGAAGTTTGGTTACTTTTCCCTACTCATTGTCATGGACAGAGGAACATGATTTCCAATGTGATGTTTACAAGGTTTTAATTGATTCTAGTCAAACAATATCGTCTTCCTAAACTTGATTGTTTCTAGGAGGCATCTGCCTTGGCAGAGATTTGATGGGCTTTTGGAAACATAATGAAAGATTTTTTCTCCTATGATTGGCATAATTGTATAGCCCCTAATGACATCCTTTATGTAGCCTCCGTAGGATATTGCTCGCATAAATGGTTATGTTTCGTCCACTGTACAGCGTGGCACTTTTTGCTTTTTCAGAGTTTTTTTGATGTTCTGCCTAGCAACGTTATTCTCTTTTGGATAAAAGTTAATTGTGTCGACAGTTTGATTTAAAATAGAATCTACTTCTGACTGTGGTACATACTGCCTCTATAGTGAGTAAGAAAACTGAAGATGCACCAGAAACTTCTAAGAACAAGAAGAAGAAGAAGAAAAGTGGAAGGACTGCTCAGGAAGAGGACGATTTGGATAAAATACTTGCTGAGCTGGGTGAAGCGCCTTCTGTATCAAAACCTAGTGAGCCACTGCCTGAAGAGGACAAAGCCTCTGTCCAGCCTGAGGCAGTTCCCCCTACCGAACCTGCCACCGAAAAAGAAGCTGAAGAAGAAAGTTTGGAATCTGCTGCAGCAAAGAAGAAGAAGAAAAAGAAGGAAAAGGAAAAGGAGAAGAAAGCAGCTGCTGCGGCGGCAGCTGCCACTGTTGCTGTTGGTGACATTAAAGAAGAAAAACTTGGGGAAGTAAAGACCGAAACAGGCAGTGCCAAAAAGGTTGATGCCAAGGGTAAAGCTGCTGACAAGAAATTGCCAAAACATGTTAGGGAGATGCAGGAGGCTCTTGCTAGAAGGAAGGAAGCTGAAGAGAGGAAAAAAAGAGAAGAGGAGGAGAGACTAAAGAAGGAAGAAGAGGAACGACGTAGACAAGAAGAACTTGAGAGGCAAGCAGAGGAGGCTAAGCGAAGGAAAAAGGAAAGGGAAAAAGAGAAGCTTCTTAAGAAGAAACAGGAAGGTAGGCTTTTAACAGGAAAGCAGAAGGAGGAGGCTCGGCGGTTGGAGGCCATGAGGAATCAGATACTTGCTAATGCTGCAGGTTTGCATATATCTACTGGAGAAACTAGTGGTGCCCCAACAAAACGGCCCAAGTATCAGACCAAGAAATCAAAACCAGCTCAGCACCAGGCAAATGGTGCTGCCCCTGTTAAAGAAGCACATACTGTAGAATCAGAGGAAATTGTGCAGCCACCTGTGATTGCGGCAGATACAGTGGAATCAGAGAATGTTGAAGAAGTAGAGACAATGAGTGTGGAAGAGAAGTCAGAAGTCACTGATGCAGCTGAAGAGAATGGAATGGAGGAAGAAGATGATGAGGAATGGGATGCAAAGAGCTGGGATGATATTAATATCTCTGTCAAAAGCTCCTTTGCTGATGAAGAGGCCGACTCTGAGCCCGAACCGGTTACGAAAAAGGGGTTAAAGGGTGCGGCACCTGTGTCTCGTACTGCAGGTAATTTTACTCATTTTGCTGTTTGAGTTGAGTTATGATTCGCTTTTTCATTACTTCTGTTGGTGCCACCTTATCTATTGAAATTCAATTTTGTAGCTGCTGCTGCTGCTGCTGCTGCAAAGTCAGCTGTTGCTCCCAAGAAGGCCATAGTTTCTGAGCCTGAAAAGTCCCAAGTAGTTGAAACGAGGAAAAGCCAGCCAGAAGCTGAAGTTATGGAGAAGAACAGGGGAAAAGGGGCTGCTGCTGTACCAGAAGTAGCTGTTTCTGATGCCACATTTAACCCAAGCGGCCACAACCTCCGTTCCCCAATTTGCTGTATTATGGGGCACGTTGATACAGGTAAGACCAAGCTTCTGGACTGCATCCGAGGCACTAATGTGCAGGAAGGTGAAGCTGGAGGTATTACACAGCAGATTGGTGCCACATTCTTCCCAGCTGAGAACATAAGAGAGAGAACTAAGGAACTGGGGGATGCAAAGCTGCATGTGCCTGGACTACTGGTTATTGATACCCCAGGACATGAGTCATTCACGAATTTAAGGTCACGAGGTTCCGGTTTATGTGACATTGCCATCCTGGTGGTCGACATCATGCATGGCTTGGAGCCTCAGACCATAGAATCATTAAATCTTCTGAAGAGTAAAAATACAGAGTTCATCGTGGCATTAAATAAGGTGAGATTGTACTAAAAGCTTTTGAGCTAGATATAATTGCAATGCAGAAAGTCAATTTATCTTATTCACTATACAACTACTTTTTAAATTCTGCAGGTAGACAGACTGTATGGTTGGAAAACATGTCGAAATTCACCAATTATGAAGGCAATGAAGGAACAAAACAGAGACGTGCAGAATGAGTTCAATATGAGGGTCACGCAGGTTATAGTTGTTTCCTACTTGTCTTTGTATGAATTAGATTCCCATCCCGGGGCTGTTAGATGCTTAACATTTTTAATTGAATGTCTTTCTTTGGATTCTAGATTATAACTCAGTTCAAGGAGCAGGGCCTAAATACTGAATTGTATTACAAAAATAAAGAAAAGGGTGAAGTTTTCAGTATTGTGCCCACAAGTGCTATTAGGTATGTCATTTTCCTTTATACTTTCACTGTAGTTGCTGATCATCTATTATTCATTTGTGATGTTTTACTTTCTTTTATGTCGACTAACATCTTGACATGGTACAGTGGCGAAGGAGTCCCAGATTTGTTGCTGTTACTGGTTCTCTGGACTCAGAAGACAATGGTTGAAAAATTAACATTTAGAGATGAAATTCAGGTCTGTCTCATTTCCCTCATCCTCTTGTTCAGTTTTTGGGGAAAGTTCAGCAGAAGAACCTGACCCTGTGTTCAAATTTCCAGTGTACTGTGTTGGAGGTCAAGGTGGTCGAAGGCCATGGAACAACTATCGATGTTGTTCTAGTTAATGGCGTGCTGCATGAAGGAGACGAAATTGTGGTTTGCGGCTTGCAGGCATGCATCCATATGTTGACCTCTTGTTGTACTTCTTGTTGATTCTGACAACTTTGAAGTTCTAACAAGTTACCTCCTTCCAGGGGCCCATTGTCACTAATATTAGAGCTTTGTTGACCCCCCATCCGATGAAGGAACTTCGTGTTAAGGTGAGCTACTATTTTGACTCTTTATTGGATAGCAGGTATTGCATTGCAGCATACGTAAGTATAATTCATACTTAAAACGTTAAATTGAACTTCTTAGGTGAATTCTGTAGAATGAAAAATTGTTGCTAAATTTAGCCAATAAGAATTCATGTAGGACCATGAATTTGTGAACTTCTTGCTTGGCCTCTTCTTTTAAGGAGTGTGCAATATTAGTCTCCATTTTAGCATGTGTACCATGTGCAGTCAAAGCATAGGGTTGAGTAATGCTAAGTGATAATAATCAGTTTTTCTCAATGAAACACAAATAGCAAAGTTGCCCTAAAGCGTAGGGTTGATATTAAGAAAGTAGGGGGCAAGGAGTCTAAAGAAGATAGAATGTGTAGGAAACTGCGTAATTCTAATAATTATGCTTTGATGTTTTGGGTGAAAAGATAAAAGTCAATCTTCTTGAGCTGATATTAGCTTTTGACTTCATATGCTAATTAAAGTCGAGGGAGGGGCGATAAGGACGTCTGACAGCCTCGTACTTGTGAAGATGAGTTGAGTTTTTTTTATAGGAATAGTAAAAAAGATATACTAAAAGATAAGTTTGTGATTATCTTGTATCTCTCATAAGAAAATCTCAACAAATGTCTTACCGATATGTCTGATTAACACTTTATTCTGGCAGTTGCACTCTTGAGTTTGAATTTATGAAATGAAAGATGATGGAGGCTATTTTTGGAGTTATAGATGAGCTGACATTTTATTGTGCAATTAAGAAATTTTTAATGGGATTTCCTGTGTGTTTAAAATGTCCATTGTCCACTGTTAGAGTGACAATGTGACAGGTTCAGATTGTTGTCGAGGTGCAAAACAGAGTGTTCGCTATGTAAAGTTGTGCTGCTTTTGAAGGGTACAAAATTATGGGCCTCACCCCATGTACCTAGAAAGATGATTGGGTCCTATATGGCACCTTTCACTGTGTGCTGTATGTTGAGTTCGCATGGCTTGTCAATGATAATGGGAAGGGGGTGCCTAAATTTCTTTTAATCGTGAGATATTCTTTACAACCTTGGAAATTCAGGTTGAAATAATAATTTGGATTCTGAGATGAGATGTTTGGTCGTTAGGTTCTTGTGTATATGCTATTCCCCATTGAGCTAGATGATCTATATTTAATAGCAGACAGTAGGCATAGATGTCGTGTCTACGGTTCAGATGTTGCTTAAAATGCAAATTCAATCGATCAAAATGGATGAGGATGCATTAAGATCAACACTAAATGGAGTGAGAAGTGGATTACGTGGATGGTCATTTTTAGAAGAATCCCAAAGAAAGAGAGCTATGTACTAATCATAACCATGCCATTGGCTAGAAAATCTCTTAATAAACCTGGATTTAGATCAGAACAACCCCCCCCCGGCCCAAAAAAAAAAAAAAAAACACTGAACGGGGAAAAAAGAAAGGACAAGGACTTAGATCAACTGGGTTAAGTCATGAGCTTGAGTGCCCCTTATCATGTCAACTGTATATCTTAAGTAGGTGTTTTGTTATTAGTGTCCTTTATTTTAATTTCATCCTTTGCGATTTCTAAGTATTTTCTGGCTTTGATATACCAAAGATGACAGTCATACTGTGTCCTTTTGGAACTTTGGAACTGTTACTGTTTCCTGCTAGTTACAGGTCCAACTATGCGTTGGCTGATACTGGTGTTTGTCTAATTTCAGGGAACATATCTGCACCATAAAGAAATCAGAGCTGCTCAGGGTATCAAGATCAGTGCTCAGGTTATTATTTCCTCATTTTGTGGAAATTAAGGCTAATACCAAGCAGGGTCACATCTGTGCTCTTGTTCCTTCATTGAACCAAACTTTTCAATCTTGTTGGTATAATCCTAACTTGCAATCAGTAATGACTTGTCAACTACACTGGTGCAGGGTCTGGAACATGCTATTGCTGGTACTGCTTTATATGTGGTGGGACCTGATGACTTTTTGGAGGATGTGAAGGATTCAGCTATGGAAGATATGAAATCTGTTATGAGCAGGACCGATAGAAGTGGTGAAGGGGTATGTGTACAAGCATCGACACTTGGTTCTTTGGAAGCATTGCTGGAATTTTTGAAGTCCCCAGCAGTGAGCATTCCTGTCAGCAGTATAAGCATCGGTCCTGTCCATAAAAGGGATGTGATGAAAGCCAGCGTAATGCTTGAAAAGAAGAAGGAATATGCTGCAATCTTGGCTTTTGATGTCAAAGTGACTCCTGAAGCTCGTGAACTGGCAGATGAATTGGGAGTCAAGATTTTTACGGCAGATATCATTTACCACCTTTTTGACCAATTTAAGGCTTACATTGACAACATTAAAGAGGAGAAGAAGAAGGAAGCTGCTGACGAGGCAGTTTTCCCATGTGTTCTCAGAATTTTACCCAACTGTGTTTTCAACAAGAAGGACCCAATTGTTTTGGGGGTTGATGTTCTCGAAGGGATTGCAAAGGTACTGTTAAGTTATATCTGCGAACTTCTTAACATAAAGAAATGCTGTCTGTGTTTATGTAAGTAGCTATTGCTGTTGGAGAATTAGGAAATAATCATGTGTAATACATGAATGTAGTATATGAATTTACATAAGGATTTGACATGATCAAGGGAAAGGAACGTTTCTCCTTTCCCCTCTCTTCTGATTTATCATATAGGCATGAGTTAGCTTAGATTTGACATTATTTGATCCATGAAAAAGGACTGTATTGAGATTTGTGAATTGCATTGTTGACTTAAGTTGATATCAATTTCTACAGATGAAGCAATCAATTGAGTTTGTCAAATCGTTTGTGAACCACTTGTAATGTTATATACCTCCTTTTTTCCCCTTTGGACCTAATCTTTGCAAAGAGCAGGTTTTTGAGAAGAATACCGTTCCTTATGTTATGCATATGCTTGTAGATTGCATTTAGATAAACCCCTTTCCACATTTAACTAAATTTAGCTACTCTTGACCATGGGATGATTATTTGGGGAAATTTCAGTCCATAGCCTCAAGTAATTTGCTATGTAGCATTCTTTGATGTGGTATTGCTCCTTTCCACAGGTTGGTACTCCAGTTTGTATTCCACAGAGAGAGTTCATTGATATTGGTCGCATTGCCTCAATTGAAAACAATCATAAACCTGTTGATATTGCGAAGAAAGGCCAGAAGGTTGCCATGAAGGTACAGTTTTCTAAGTTTAGGTTCTTGTTAATTTTGAAATCCTTTGCTAGTCTGGGTTTATTTCTACTGAATGTGGTATTAAGGAGTGGTTTAATTTTGAGAAGACAACAGTTTTCTGATTTGGGCCATGAGGAGGAGCCCTGGAAACAAACCTAACTCATCTTGATACAGGACTTCTGAGTATACACTTAAGCATCGTGTTGTAGGCTGCAACTTTGGAATTATCCTTGAGTGTCTGTGCACATCTGGGCATTCTGAATATGGATTCTAGTCTGTGTATTAAACATGCATGCGGTTCTATTTCAGATTGTTGGCTCAAATCCCGAGGAGCAGCAGAAGATGTTTGGCAGGCATTTCGACATGGAAGATGAGCTTGTCAGTCACATCACAAGGAGTTCAATTGATATTCTCAAATCGAATTACAGGGTAAATCTGGATTAAATTTACATTTCATTAGCTATGTTAAGTGATAGCTGTGGCTCAGCTTCTAGCTCCTGTGGGCAGGATGACTTATCCATGGAAGAATGGAAGCTGGTGGTGAAGCTGAAGAACCTTTTTAAAATACAATGAGACCAGTAGATTGATGGGTTTGTGAGAACCTCCCTTATCCATATCAGGGGCTTGTACGATGTGCTCCTTCTGATCGAGGATTGGGAAGTGGATATTGTTCAGTCCGTCGAACTCTTGAGGTAAAGCTTGATGAATGAACCCTATGTGAAGAGGGAGGAATGGGGAGGGCTCAGCATCAGTTCGTTCTACAATGAGGAAGTCCCTCTGTTATCCAACCGACTTGTGTTGGTTCTTGAGCCTCGTCATCTCGATTTATTTTTTCCTTTAGCATATATAGTTTGTGATTTTGAGAGAAATCCAAAGTCCATATACAGTGAGTGCCCTTGTGCGGCGCCCAAGTGCTGAGAATAATCACGTAAATCTGTTTCTGGCAGTTTTTCACCTTTTGTCACCCTCTTTGTAACAGTTTTGGCTTACGTTGCTTTTGAAGGTGCGATCCATCGTTCTTTCATTTTATTCACGGATATATAGACTACAGCTCTTATGTTTTGCAACTTTTGCTGTCATCTGTGTTGGGATATAATACGCGGAAATGATAGGATCTTGTAATTTACGTCAACGCGAAATCGCCAAAAAAATAAATGAGAAAAATAAATACACTAGAAATTTACGTGTTTTGATCTGAGTATCGATGCATTTATGCTCTGCATGGAGAGAGTTAGCGATAAATAATTTATTAAAATCGAAGAATCGAGTTTATAATTACTCAATCGTTCAAGTGTTTTTTACATCTAAATTTAATTCTAAATTCTAAATATATAAATAATAACTTATTTGGATTTAAACTCATGGTACAAAATTATCGCGTGACAAAACGTTCTACATACGGCTTCGTGAATCTCTTCAACGCTTCACGCGACTTGCGGCTTCAAAGGTCATGGACGCGCGGCTACGTAGGGTTTCTTTCGCAGAGGCTTCGACGGCTTCTTTTTTACCTGCAAAAGAATTCTGTTTATATATATATATATATATATATGTGTGTGTGTACGTGTGTGCCCAAGGTCAAAACTTTGACCTTGGGCCCACCACTACATTACAGAATGGTGCTGCAGAGTCTTCTTTTTTCGGACGTGTGTTTGTTGACTTTTGGGCCCCACCTGCATAACAAATTTCGGCCAACTTCCGCAGGTAAAGAAAATTTCGTATCTTCCGTTTATTTTGTAACACTTCGGAGACCGACGAAATTTCTTCTTGACTTGGGAAAACTTTATCGATAAAATTCGGTATAATAAATCATCATTCGAATTTAAACTCGAGACATTATTTAATAATCTGCTGCAACATCTTGTGTAAGACGGTTGTTTTCCTTCACGAGTAACACTAAATGACATTTACGGATTAAATACATTAGCCTAGATTAGTTGATTTCATCACTTGAAATGTGGTCGGTTGGGCTGGTTTGATCCGATTGGAAATGTGGGCCGGTATGTTCATTTGAGACCCAGCACATGATCCGTAACTTATTTCCACATCGAGATCCTCTAAAATCTCGGGGTTTCCCCTCTTCCAAGAATCTGATAATAGCGAATGACGATCTCCCTGGCTTAAAAGAAAAGTAGGATTTTAAACATATGGGTCTCCAAATTATCTTCGCCCTCGAGGGATAAAAATAGGAAAAACGCGGCCAGACGTGGTCCACATCCAGAGAAAATTTCTCGAGCAGGACTTACCATGAGCAGTGAGATCGGTCATTACGATCGGTAGAGTTGATTGACACAATGTTGAGGGACCTTAAATATACCGATGTGTTTATGCTCCAATGTTAGCCGACTTGGCTTATGATGTATTTTCTGACATGATCTATACCAAGTTTAGGATCGTCGTTGACAAACAAATCTTTTACTACGTTGATTGTCTTCGGCTTATGGATTACTGTAGCTTCTAAAAATCGACACAGATTCAATAAATCATCCGTTAGTTCTCGTGTATAAATTTTCGGGTTGATGTATGACGCCGGACTTCATGATTCTCTCCGAAGTAATGCGACCCAAACCCAACTAGTTCTCGGCTCAAGCGCCCGAGAGAGAGAGAGAGAGAGAGAGAGAGAGAGAGAGAGAGAGCTTACTAGTTTTAGAATCATGTTATTGATGACTGTGGTGACGTGATGCATGTGAGAACTAGGCTTAGGAAAAATTTCAAAAAGGGACTCGAAGTGCTCTATTTTTTTCAAATAAGAGTTCAAAGTGAATCTCGTTTCAAATATGGACTTGAAGTGCAATTATTTTCTCAAATAAGAGCTTGAAATGAATGTTGTTTTAAATGATAACCTAAAATAGTTATGTTTGTTTCAAATAAAAACTTGAAGTGGTTATGTCCGTTGCAAATAAAAACCGACTTTCCGACGGTCAAGAATATTTTTGTCATTTATCACTTTTTTCCCTTTTTCTTCCTTTTTTTCTTTCCTTTATTATTATTATTATTTTTTTTTGGCTCTTTTTCTTCCTCTTCATCCGTGGTTGGTTGGCCACCAACGATGCAAAAAGAGGGATGGGCAAGGGTCGCCCTAGCTAGCAAGGGCCACCCACGCCGGCCACAAGTGAGGGACGACCTCGCCCAAGGGCCATTCGTGAGGTCGGCCCATGCCGGCCCTAGGCGAGGCCACCCTCACCAAATCTAGCGAGGGTTGGTTGCGAGCGTGGCCAACCCTCACCAAATCCGGATAGAGTGGCCTCACTGACCCTTACTAGGGGCTAGCGAGGTCACCTAGCCCTTGCTGGCCATGAGCGAGGTCTGGTGAGGGTTGGCCTCGCTTGGAGTTGGCGAGGGCTGATCTCGTGGATGGCCCTTGGGCGAGGGTCACCACGCTCGGGTGAGGTCATCCCTTGCCTGTGATCAGTGTGGATGGCCTTCGCCAGTGAGGGCGACCCTCGCCCGCCCTTTGTGGGCATCGTTGGTGGTCGGTTGGCCATCGGTGAAGAGACAGAAGAAGAACTAGAAAAAGAAAAAAAGGGGGAAATGCCAAATGACGAAATTACTATTGATCGGTTGGTAAATTTAGTGGGCCGACGACCGGTGAGATCGAGTCCTTGTTTGAAACAACCAAAATCACTTCAGAGTCTTATTTGAAACAATTAAAGTTATTTTAGATCTTTTTTTGAAACAAAGTTCACTTCGAGTTATTATTTGAGAAAAATGGGTTACTTCAGGTCATTTTTTGGAATTTTCCCCTCGGCATATGAGGAAAATGGAATAATAGGAATAACTGCTAATTAAATAAGCGCGGACTGACTTTTGACCTTGCATTTACTTTGTCCATTACATACGGAACCACTGATCACAACAGATCAAGGCTAAGCAAAAGTAATTAACAGGACATAACTCTTAATATGAGGAAAGAAACTCCCACGTATTGATGCACATACGAAAAGGGTCTGTTCTTCAGAGAGCATTTGCACCAATCAACTTGGTCAGCCCGAAGGTTATTGCCATGGCCAACCAGCCCCCGATCAACACCCTAAGCGACGACCTCAAGACTGGAGCCTTCCCCAGGACCGCCCCGATCCACCCGAAGGCCACGAGCGCGACGGTGACTGCCGCGATCACAGCCCCAAGCCTCGCCCTATAGCTTCTTATGAAGGAGGCTGCCAGTAGCGGCACCATGGCCCCCACGGAGAAGGAGAGAGCTGAGGCTGAAGCAGCTTGCAATGGATTGGGCAAGCACTCTTCCTCTCCGTTGTCACCGTCTCCTTCTTTGTCCATTTGTCCGTCGGTGGCCCCTTCCTTGTCCCTCTTCATCTGGGCCAACTCTATGTCCAGTTGGGAGTACACGGACACGAACTCCCCTATGGCCATGCTACACGCCCCGGCCACTAGGCCCGCGAAGCCGGTCAGGATCATGGCCTTGAGGTCCTGCTTTACTGAGCCAACGCCCATCATGAGTGACGCGGTCGACACGAGCCCGTCATTCGCCCCAAGGACTGCGGCCCGCAGCCACTGCGACCGCTTGGAGTAGTCAAACTCCACCTCCGGGCCCTCGAGTTGTACCGATGTGATGGGGTCGCGGGGGTTAGGGAGAGTGACCTTAATGTCACTGAGAGAGGAAGAGTTATGGTTGGAGGCCATGAGGGATGCAGTTGCAAAGCTGTTATGAATGACTTGGGATGACTCTAAACGTTCTGGTGAAGAGGAAGAGAAGGATTTGATAAGAGGAAGTGTGGAGGGCACACGCTGGTAAGGGGGTTATTTATGGTGGGGGAAAGGCCAACTTGGTGGAGGAAATGGTGGGGTATGCTCATCATACAATACGATACAAAAAGTATTTCTTTTTCTCTTATATTCCAAAAGCTACACTAAAGTACGAAGCTCAGCGATCACTTGCGACTCTCCGTTCAAGAAAATGTGGCTGATGCAGAAGCAGACTATCATCAGCAGAAACGGATTTCATCGGACTTTCCATATCTGCTGCTCTCAAGCTCATGAGCATTCAAAGCCATGAGAGGTCAGCCTCTTTTTCGGTGGTTGAGCAGTTTGAGTTTGATGTCCAGACATGCATAAAGGAGTAAAATCCGGGAGGACATTACTTAGCTCCGCAGACAGACTTCTTTAGTATAAGCTGGACCCCGCCCAGCTCTCCGAGCTCATTCTCATGGTGACGCGGTCTCAAATCTCCGATGTATATCCACGGTACCCGAGTAGGCACAATTTCCACACCAGCGTGATGCGAAGTCACTCCTATGTGTTCTAAATCATGACCGGGCTTGCGATAAAACTCTTCACCTATGAAAGGAAACACAAAACATATAATTTCGGAACATCAAACCCTTCGGACGATAGGATGGCTTCTACGCTCTCGAGCAAACTAATGTTACAATCTGCAGAAAAAACTGAAACCGAAAGGCGTGACCATTGAGACTCCGAGAGAAGATGATGGGAACTGGGGAAGAGCGGAAGTTATGGAGACATGAAATGAAAAACAATGGCTTTGGTGGGCGCTTAATATCTATCAATGGAGATCAATGACAGACCGGGGGGAATTATCGTCTTTAAAGACAGCATCGACAACGGATGAGAGCCAAACGTGGTTTTTAAGACAAGTATTAACAGATTATCAGTTCATGAATAAAGCATGAGTGTTGTTTTGCCCGACAAAACCAAAGGGGAGAGAACGAGGAGAGTGATTCTCGTTTAGTAAACGAAACTTCAGGCGTTTCGAAAGTTTCGGTTTTTTTTTCTGGCCTGCCCTTTTCTTTCTCTCTCTTTTCCTTCTTTCGAGTTCTTTTGCAGGGTTTGTGCAGTTGGTTAGCATTTTCAGATAACGTATGTCACCGTCGTAAATTGCATTCTAGTAATGCCTATTTGGACAAGAAAAATGATTTTCAAAGTAAATATTTAAGGGCGGTGCATGAAATATGATTCATTTTCACAAGAATACCATGTTTCCAGGCTCTAACAATTTTAAGGGATTCAGTTGAAGAATCTAACATGAGAATAACGAGGATATTGTTGAATAATATGACTGGACAAGAAAATAAGCATTCAAATTGTCATTGATATTTTCCTACCTTTTCAAGTTTGAAAGCCCAAAGTTGCCTTGGATCTCAAATCTCTCTTAGTCGTCATCATAAATTGCATTATAATAACATTTATCTCGACGAGAAAAATGATTTCCAAAGTAAAATGAAATATAATTCATTTTCGCATAAATACCATGCTCATGGACTCTTAATAATTTTAAGGAATCTAATTTAAGAATCCAACATGTGAATGACGAAAATATCATTTAATAATCTAACTAGATAAGAAAATAAACATCAAATCGTCGTAGATATTCCCTTACTTTTTCAAGTAAGAAAGTCAAAAATGTGCCCAGGATCTCAATCTCACTTTAGTCAGGAATCTCTTACTTGAACTTTTTACTTGAACTTTTGACCATGCTTTGGTTCAATTTTGAAATCCAACCACAATCCATAGTCCACTCACTCCGCTTGTCATTTCTTATGCAAGAAGGCCAAGATTGAAAGCGATCATAGTTTGTATAATGTCAGTGTATATAATATATCCGAGATATATTTACCAAGATAGATAATCTATGTTATATTTTATATGTACAACCAATGGAATGTTCAAAGGACACTAAAGGCATATAACGTGGCTATTGTTTTAGGTCCTACGCCACCCAATTTAAGTGCTAAATCAAACCATAAAATTTAAAAGGGAAGCCAACTAGGATTTCAATATACTTTTATGATATCAACCCAAGATCTCCATATCTTGATCCTTGTAATTAATCAATAAATTGTCTATTCTCATACACCCAATCCCCTTTTTTTTTTCCTTCCTTTTCGTGCGCTTTTCGGTGTTATCTCTTGAAGTTTATAGCCAGCCTCGTCTCTTTTCGTATTGAGAAATCAGGCTCACAGTACAAATGCTACTTGTTGTCATCGAATATCTCGCGACTTAATTCGGGTGTGATCAATGCAAAGCTCCATCTTTTCGATGTTGCATTTTAGACCGACACCAGCAAACCAAGTCCAGATAGTAATTGTAACTATAATAACAACAACCGCAATTATTAGAACTATAGTCATAGTCATATTATCTTTTTGTTGGGGCGGGGCGCAATATCTCTGGGTCCCTATCCTCATCACACCATAATACATAAAGAATTGTCTGGTGGACAACACATATTTATCTTTCTTTTATCCCCAATCAAAGTTTAGACCTAATTTTATGAAGAAAAAAGCCACAATAATGGTGTCTGATGAGGAGAGCACTCAAGCCTACGAGAGATCCGAGAACGACAGCCAGAAAGATACATTATTCAATGAGAAATGGGAGTGTGGATTCCACACGAAATACCACCAACTCCCAACTTCCCATGATCGAATGCATTAAAAATGCTTTTGCTTTGTGCGTGACGTTCCTGTTGATTGGGTGGACCTCCATTCTTTTCGTACGTGCTTATGCCCCCATGATGAACCCCCCCATCATCACCGGTTTGTGCTGTGTCGCGTCCCGATCATGGCTTTGGGTGTCTGCTGATCCTCTTATAGGAATTTCAAGCGTTTGAGATGACTTCTGTGCATGGGGAAGTGAAGTGACTAGTTTTTCCTTTGAATCAAACCGAGTGTCGGTAGCAGCTATGATCGGTTTTAGATGTCGGAACTTTTCGGCGATTTAAAAGCGATGCGGACTTAGGATTTGAGGTGAGCAAGACAACATGAGAAGATTTGCAGAAGCCTCGAAGGGTTGGGAGTACGGACAGCGAGGGTCCTCGGGATGTAAACAATCGAGAAAATGGTTTGTACAAATGACATACGTGTTGATCCTCATCGTTCAAGGTTTAAAAACAAATAGCCCCCCTTGAACGTCATCTTGGAGTCGCCCATAGTAGTACGAGCCCGCGTACTATGGTAAGTGATCGATAAGGACGGGACGACGAGCTTGTGCAGATTGCCACATCATATGGGAATTAGTCGGATATTCGAGGAAATTTGGATCAGATAGAGGAAGCCGCCACCAACGACCGTTTGTCAATGATAAGTGGAGATAGGAATGAGTAGAGCAGGGATGAGACGTTAATGCTTTCTTCACTACTGAATAAAGAATCATTGGTGCCCTACTTCTTGGGAATTAACGTCATTTTAGACAATGGTGGGGATGAAGGGAAGGCAATAGGTCTGGTGCACTGAATGCCCTCCATTGTGTGAATTTCACGGTGAGACCCGTCAAATCTAAATGTTAAGAATAAGTTAAGTTAAGGACGTGGGTTCGAAATCTTATTTAAGAAGAAATGCTTTCGAAAAAGAAATCTCAATATGTAAACACTACGTGTTAAAGAACTCATTGCACCACTCACATTTGAGAAATCTTATTTAAGGAGAAATGCTTTCAAAAAAGAAATCTCAATATGTAAACACTACGCGTTAAAGAACTCATTGCACCACTCACATTTGATTAACAAACAAAAAAGAACTCATTGCACCACTCACATTTGATTAACAAACAAAGTTACAAGTCATGATTTTATTTAAGGAGAAACACTATCAAAAAAGCAATCGTGATATGTACACACTACATGTCAAAAGAATCCATTGCACAGATCGTATTTGATAAATGAACAAAGTTGCATATCACGATTTTGACAAATATTTTATTTTCAAGTACCGAAAATCCATCAAACCAAATCTCGTGTGTATATAGAAGCTCTGAAAGGAACACAAACATAAATCTTTTCCCTCTCTTCCTCGACATCTAACGTCCTTAGATGCCTAGGGCTACACATTTAGCTTGACAACGTGAATTGGTTATATGGGTATGCTCGCCACTTACCATCCCGTAGATCGGAAAATTTCTAACACGTAAAACTTTTATGAGATAGATTCGTGATTTCTAGCGACTAAAAAGGCAGTTCCTTATTAAAGGCTGAGAAAAGAGCCGTGTTTGTGGAATATTCATGAGTTTGTTCCATGACTCCTAACCGCTTCATGATATTAGAGCAAGTGTCATGCACATACATGCACACCTACATATTCTTACATATATCTCTCTGAAGATTCGATAGAGTCCCATCTGCTTTTATTCAACTTTTGATCCTGTCGGGTCTATGAAGCACCTCATACGCAAGAAGCACACATGCTATTGGTAGACATTAGCTTTATGGTGACGGCACGTAAATATGATAGTGAAATACCTACACACAATAGGAGAGCATGCCTCGGTAGATTCACAGGATCTCTCGTGTTCACGAAAACATCGCATTTGCTAATTAGGTACCGTTCTTTGGTCCATTCGCAAACAGAAAATCTTCGAGTTACCAGATATAACCCAAACATGTTGACTCTGGATTTGTTCATGTCGGCTTGATGTTATTTCGAATCGTCCTTAGATCGAGAGGACGCCGGAATCCGTTTGATGTTACTGTAAATATTCAAGTCAATAGAAGCCGAGGTGCAAGCCGATGACGCATCGACGCAGTGGTGTTAGTGTTCCCTCTGCTGCAAACAAAACAGAAAGTGGTGGAGAACTACACGATATGAGCGAGCGCATGCCTTTGAATTACGCAAAGATCTCTTCTAGTGCAATTCTGAGACGATGGGATTGTTCCAAGGACGAGACGAGAGGAGAGGATATATGAGAATTTCCGAAAGCCACTAGAAAAAACCCCACTTGAAGACAATAATTACGGGAACACCACTTGAAAAATGGGGTACGGATTCCCCAAAAATGACGTGTATATATCGTATGTGGAAGAGAATGGAGGTTCGAGTTTTGAATCGTATGCAAGGAAAACAAAGGTGAAACGAATATGGATACGTGCAGAGGAAAAGCTTGGGGAACATAGGGAGGACCATTTCCTCTTGAGCAACCCTTCAGTCAAGAAACTATCACATGAGATTCTTAAAATAAACATTAACCTTGTGAATTGCAATCATCCAAATAGCGGGATTCCAAGTACTCAAATGAGCGATTCAATTATTTTTCCGGTTTTCCTTTTACCTTTTTAAGAAAACCCAACTTGAAAACTTAAACTAACAAGTGAAGGGAAGTTATATGTTTATAAATAGCATTTAAATCTTATAGCCAAGTGGTGTAGTATGTTTGAATTTTCTCTTTTTGAGAATTAAGCTTGTGAGGAAGTAAGAGAACGATGGCAATGGGGTGGGCTGGAGCAGCGTGTCGCATCCCCTTTCTTCACTTTGTAACGGTTGATGAGGTCCTTATGTTTGCCCCAAAGCAAATTTCTATGGCCCAACCTCGCCATCGCAAAGGCATTGTGGTCTTGTTTACCTTGTTCGTCTTGTAATTCAAGTAAATTGATTTAAACATTCTTCTTTCTCTTTTTACTTAAACTAATACTAATAGATGGAAAGAAGTCACATGTATACAAAGAGCACAGAAACCTTATAGCCAAGCGACATGATATACCTCAACATTCTCCTTCCTCTTCTCGAGAGTTGGCTTGGGAGCAAGTGCCTTGTTTCTCCATGCACGTCCATAACATAAGCGGTGGATATCCTATAAGAAGCATTCACAAAGAGAGAATGAGGGGCCTTGGGAGCTTTAACTTCTGCGCAGAGATGGCAACGGGGGTGGGCCGGAGAATTCAGAACATCGTGGATTTTCTAACCATGAAAAATCGATGTCGAATAGGCACCCCCCGGGTTTCTTCTGTGGGCCTCGGCTAGTCCCATCACAAATACACAGAGGCCCATCGATTTTCTACCCAGAAAGCCCAGCAAAGGCCGAACCCACGAACCACCCCCATCCGCGCAAAAGCCCAATGGACCGAGGGCGTATACACGCTCCTCCTTCCTCGCGCGATATCTACGTCTGTCGGTAAACACCGCGAGCTACTCCGGTCGGTCAGCACCTGCAATCATGACGGCGACTTCGACCGCAGCGCACCATCGACAGACCACGTTGAGGTCGCCGCTCGAATCGATTGCTCCCGGGGAAAAATCGAAAGGACGCGAGTGGCGCCTCCTCCCGCCCTTCCCTCTCCCCGCTTCTTCTTCCTCCTCCTGTCCATCCACCGGAAAAAAAAAAAAAAAGATAAAAAGAAAATCTCCATTATCTTACATTATCAGCAATGCGATTTGATTCGCCACTGCTGGCTCCAGATTTTCGAATGCTGTCGTTTTCGGAGAATTGGGGGGAACCGCAGACACGACCCCGATTGAGAGAAATAACGCAGGATGTGACTGCGCATCCTACGTTGATATTCTTTATTTTTTCTTTCTCCTACTCCGTTTGTTTTGTTTGGAGATATGACTGTCGGGAGGGCTCGCGGGGAATCTCCGGAGGGAGAGCAGGAGGAGCGTTGATGCGGCGGTACCCGCTCCAGGAGAGGGGCCGAATCGGGAGTAAATTATTGACGGTTGTTAGCAGGGATTTGGTAGACGGACGGATGGGTTAGGTCGTGATGATATTATTGTTGGTTTCGCTTTGTATTTATTACGCTTTTTGTTTTTCCCTTCCGGAAAGTAGGGGTGATGCATAATAATTGGCAAAAAGGGTGCCTCGTGTCGTTTACCACATCGAAATCCCAAGATTATATAAGTCTTTATCACCTTTTATACGTTCGAGATTTTACAAGTTATGTAATTTTTGGTTATGTCTTTATGGTTTGTTGGCCTACGTGGTTGCGCGATTGTTAAATTTAGTGCGATGTCTAGGTTTCGAGTACATGGGTCCGTCCCCTATTGTTTACAAACTAAATTAAAAATTAGTGAAACCCCTCAAGCAAGCAAATTAGTCAAAGCCAAAGCAGATTAAAATCAAAAAGAGAAGAATAAACAAAAAAGTTTTTTTTTTTTTTTTTTTTTTTTTAGGGTCTAGAGAGGGAGGGGGTTGGGGTTCAATCATACAAGCGTTCTCACTTCATTATCACCATCCCATCATCCCATCATCTTTTTTAATTTTCGCTCATTTTGTCAAAGTCCATCAAAACCATCTCCTACGCCACACTTGGCCCCTTCTCGGCCCCTTCTCTCTCTCTTTTTCTCTCTCTCTCTCTCCGTCGTCGATCCCTCCTCCGCCGCCCGACCACCGCCACCTAACTTCCCGCCGGCGGGGCCCGCCTCCCCCCCCGCCCCGCCCCGATGGCCACGCCGCCGCAGTTCTCCGCGAAGCCCCCGCTCATGGCGGCGTCGTCGGCTGCGGCCGCGGCCATGGACATCATCGACCAGATGCCGGACACCCCGCAGCGCCACGCCTCGCACCACCGCCGTGCCCACTCCGACACCACCTTCCGCCTCGACGACTTCCTCCTCTTCGACGCCTCCGACCTCGACCTCTCCGGCCTCGACCTCCCCTCCTCCTCCTCCGCCGCCACCACCCCCACCCCGTCCCGCGGCGGCGGTGCTGTTCCTGGCGCTGCTTCTGCTGCTGCCGCCGCTGCTGCTGCTACTTCCATGGCGGTGGACTCCGAGGACTCGTCCTCCAAGCCCTCGCCCCCGATCAACCACTTCCGGAGCCTCTCCGTCGACTCCGACTTCTTCGATGGGCTGAGCTTGACCGGCGCCGGCGGTGGGGCCGGCGGCGACGAGAGATTCGGCGCCAAGTCGGCCACGGCGGCCTCCGAGAGGAGGGCGTTCCACAGGCACAGCAACTCGATGGACGGATCTTCGTCGCCGTCGTTCGAGCTCGACTCCTTGATGATGAGTGATGCTGCGAAGAAGGCCATGGCTCCCGACAGGTTGGCCGAGCTGGCCTTGATTGATCCTAAGAGGGCTAAAAGGTGTGCTTTAAGCTCTTTGGGTGTGCTTCCCTTTCTGTTAGCTTCGTTTTGACTTTCGGTCTTTCAATGTATGAGTACATGCCAAATTGTTTGCATTTGTCTGTACGAGAGTTGCGGTTACATGATTCTCAATCTTATTGTTCGACCATATCTGGTTTCGAATCATAGCATCGGAAGTTAGAAAACCTGGTAATTTGCGTTCTGCCGCCTTCGACCTTGCTTCTTTGCAGTTTTTTATTACGGCTGTTGGTGCCGTTGTGCTGCAAATGGTTGGAGATAGTTTTGAAATCTTTGTTTCCTACAATCATTAACAGTCTAAATTGAACTGTGTCTTAGAGCAAAATCGAAAACTTGTCGAGTTTTAGCGGAGAATATTTGCTTTTATCACTCTTATGTTGTACTCAAGGGGGTTTATCTGGGTAAATTACTTTCTCAAATTCTCTTTTCCTTACTGGATTTATTCATGTTGAGTAGGATTCTTGCGAATCGACAGTCTGCGGCACGTTCGAAGGAGAGGAAGATACGATACACAAATGAGCTTGAGAGGAAGGTGCAGACACTTCAGACAGAAGCAACCACGCTCTCTGCTCAGGTCACGCTGCTACAGGTATGGAGGTTGGCTTTCTGTTGTTGAGGTGGAGGGGGAATATGGGTTTTGGGGTTTATCTAACTCGGTGGCCTGGCTTCTTCTTAATCAAATCCTATCATTGTTTCAGCACACTTGAATCTTCTCTTACAGTTTGATTATATTCTACTAGAAGGAGGTGAATAAAAGAATTACCCTGTAAAACTCGACTATAGAAGACTAAATGCCAAGGGTGCAAAAGAAAGGATTAAAATAAAGACGATAGAGCATGTCCAAATAACGACACCATACCTTGAAATCATTATTGTGTGGCTGTTTCTGATCTGGATGATTACTCTAATTTATAGTGACCTGTTCATCTACATGTTCAAATTTATACCTTTAGTTAGGCTGGATTTTTGTTGGTAATTGATATGCATTAAGATGAATTGCATTTTATTATTAGTTTTAAAGTTTTATATTTTAAGCTAGTCAACAAAACTTCATGCAAAGGAATTTCCTGAAGCTAGTGTGGCAGATTCACGTCGTTCCTGTGTTTTCTTGTAAGACTTCAGTTCTATAATATAATCTCTTCTTTGATACTCAAAGGCCATAGCAAGTAATAACACGTGCTGTGAACATCTATTGGAGTAGATTGATTCTTCTAGGTGTATATGTCGAAAGTAGATATTTCCATATAATGGAGTAAAATGTTTAGTTGGCAAAACAGCATCTATGGCCAGAAAGAAAAGGGCACAAAAGGTAAGGATGCTTCTACACGTAAGAGCAGAACGTAGCTTTGGAATATTTCTGGGTTCCACTTTATTTGATAGTTGCTTGATTATGTATTCAGAAATGTGAGTTATAGCTACCTCAGAAAGTCCAGCATGATTCCTGAGTGGGTCAATAATCGTAACGTTGGACCTGTCTGAACCAAAAGATTATGCCTTTTTAAATATGATAGTTTCCTCTTACCTTATGTCCGTAAAAGTTTCCTCTTGATAGTACCTCTTCATTCCCATACTCGCCTCTTTTTTTTTTTTTTTTTTTTTTGCATCTTAAATTTTGAGGTCATAATATGTGGGATGTGGTTCTATGCAAGCGAACCAATAAAATTGAGAAAAATTTAAGTGGCATCCGAATGTTGCAACCACTCCATTTTGTTTGTTACTACTTTCATTTGGTTTGATCATGACTTCTTGCTAACATTTTCATTTTGACTCTGAACTGTATATCATGTTGGCCAAAATCAGTCATTTCTCTTCTTTCAAATAAAGAAAAAGTAACATCAGTTGTTGCCAGCAAACATCAATCACCCAGTTGCCCTAGTACCCTTGGAGGGTACCCCCAAAGAATATCTTATCCTTTTCACAATTCTTCAAAGAAGTGCAAAAGAAGAACTTCTGCCCCTTTCCCGCAGGCAGAAAGGGATAAACTAACGACCAACCCAAAAAAGAAAAGATTGATATGCAAGATGTTGACGGAACTATTCTAAGTAGTAATTATCATTCCCAAACAGGTATGATTTGAAGAGCCATGAACCAGAATTTTTAATTAAGGATGGCGCATTAGTTGGCAATATAAGTTGAAGCTCTAGTAACTGATATGCCTGATGTACCACCACTGTAAATGTGTTATTTAGATGTAACAGAATATAAATTCTTCATCTCTCACCAGGCTCCATAAAATATCTCATTATTAGCAAATAGAGGAATGTTATTGATGGACTAGTTGTTTGGCATGAGGGTATCAAGAGACATAAGATGATTAGGTGTAGCATTTCCCTTAAGCTTAGATGGGATAAGTCCTTATGAATATATTGTTCAGCTTAGCTGCCTACTTTCCTGTGTTTCCTGAAAATACTTGCAACTGTTCGGTCTGGTGGTCTTTGAGGAGCGTGAGATTAGATATGAGGTATGGTATCCTCTTTGAGGAGGATAATATAATTTGTAGCCTTATAAGATTGGTATTGTTCATTCTAAAGTTCAAATCTTGTCAGAGTTTTACTGCAAAAAGTGTAGCTCTTTTTGTGTGGCAACTCATTTTTTGTAATTTGAGTACTTCATTATCTTCATTCTTGTTATCATTTATGCTGTCTATTCTATGCTATGTTCTACGCTGGTTCTTTTTGTAGCTTGGATAGAGCTTGTTAAAGAGCTTGTTAAAGACCAAGGACTTACCCCTTTCGGTTTTGTGTCGTCACAAATTTCTTCACTTTTCACTTAACGGGATGTGAATACTTTTTCCTACCAGACTGGGGCTTGGCAACTGATTACTTATGCTGAGCTCCTTTTTGGAATTAAACGATAGTTGGAATGAATAAGTCCTGGGGCTTGTTCCTTGTCTATTGTACCTGATGGTGTAATGCTTGAGTCTTTAGTTCATCTCGTAAAAGGCATCACTGACGTTGAATCTGTCTTAATTAGTCCTCATGTATTCCTGACTCACTCCACTTGGGCCTTTATCCTGTTTAAATCTGACTCCGCACAAGTATTACTGTAAGCAGAGTTAATAGTGTTTTGAAGAAGGCTAATGTGCAGGACCTCATTTAATTTGATGCAGAGAGGTGCTACTAGTCCTTCTGTATTCCTGACTCACTCCACTTCGGCCTTTATCCTGTTAAACCTAACTTTGCACAAGTATAACTGTAAGCAGAGTTAATAAAGTTTTGTAGAAGGCTAATGCGCTGGAACCTCATTTAATTGATGCAGAGAGATACTACTGGGTTGACGGCAGAAAATAAGGAACTCAAACTGAGGTTACAGGCTATGGAGCAACAAGCACAACTGCGAGATGGTATTTTCTCTTTTAACTCTCTATCCATTACCAAACATGAAGGTGTTGGATGTGCAGTTATCTATCTCAAATTAAAAAACTTCCAAACTTAAGCAAAGGATAATTGAAATCTTCATTAAATTTTAATAGGCTGGCTAGCCATATAGCCATGCATTCAATGCTTTTCTCAGTATACAACTGATTTAAATTAATCATTCGACTTTTTTGGAATTCCTAATTAACTAATTAGGTTCACAATTGTGTATGTCTCGTATTTCCATCTTGTACTTAGAACACAGGTACTGAAATGCAGAGATTCCTGCTCAAAAAAGTCAAATACTGAAATTGCGCTACTGAAAGATTACGTCTTCAAAGAGCCATTCTTTCCCCCCCGGTTCTATATAATTGCAAACTTGAAAACCAAATTGGAATAGTTAAAGATAAATCAACCGAAGTTTGTAATTAATAGGTCCCATGGATTGCACAAGTTAAGCTCTTAGCAGGCATTCCCTAGACTCTTCCTTCATAAGCAACCATCCTTTAGGCCGGACATAAGTTTACAATGTTATACAGGGATTCTTCAGTGACATCTGGTTATAAATTTATGGTCTGTCTTATTTCTCTGGTTTTGGGTGTGTTGCTTCATAGCGTTTCCGTTTGAATTGCTTTCTTCTTTTCTGGGCTTGCAGCTCTAAATGAAGCACTGAAGGAGGAAGTCCAACGGCTTAAAATAGCTGCAGGCCAGATGCCAGCAGTCAACGGTGCTCCTTTTGGAGGGCCAATCCCTCAATTTTCTGCTCGCCAGCCACCATTGCATCAGTTTGGCGGTGGCCCAAACCGCCAGCAGCAGCAGCAGCAGCAGCATATGCAGCAGTCTTCCACCAATGGGCAGACTCGCAATGGACAGCCCCACCCAAGCTTTTTAGACTTTAACCCTAGGATTCAGTAACATTGTAACTTGTGAGAGAACCTTTTAGATGGGTCTGGATTAGTAGGCGATGAAGTTTTAACATATACGAGTTTGGGTTTCTCATATTTATGTATAGAATCATGTAGTCAGTCGACGATGCAGTTGGCGGCATGTTCTTCAGCTGTTGTTACTGTAGGAGTAAACGGGTGGAAGGCGTGGTGATAATATAGAGCACTTTATATTCGGGTCGAACCATGAATCAGCGGGCAAGAACCTCACCTAATGTTGTGATAAATTAGCGATTACGGTCTGTTTTAAATGTCATAGTTGTCGATTATGTTAAGATCCGTTGTCCTTTTCTCGAACTGGCTTTCTGGTTTGTCCCGTTATTACATTACGAGTCCGGATCGAGACATCGTAGCTCGGCATCACCTTATGGAAGGTTCCTCCGTTTCAATGAAACTCCCCAAAACCAATGAACATTACCCGAATGTTTTGGATGTTTAGGAGTGAGTTTCCTCCCGACTTCATGGAGATTACTCGTCTAGACCGTCTTTGGGCAATTTCCTGCTGCCTTCGCGGATGATGCGGTGCGGCCATCAAGTTTGACTTTCTTGGTTGGCGTGATCACTGAATTTGGGCGAATACTTTCCCCGAAGTACGGTCCTGTACCGGGGTCTTCTTCAAAACGTGGGCACCCGTGGCACCCGTGGGATCGGGATAATGGGCGATTGCGGCGGATAGGGTCGACTTGGATCCGGCGAGTCCTCCATTCAATCCTGATGTCATGGATGGTGAATGCGGATATCGCTTTCTGGCCCAGAAAGCGATATCCGATTCTAGAATGATGAGTGTGTTGAACCGATCCCTGAGCCAAATAACCATTTAATTGGTCAAATTTAGGAATGATTTTAGGTGCTCTAAATGTATGTAAGCTCGATGCATCCTAGCCTTTGATTTGGGCAAGTATGATTCTCGTGATCTAATGATTGATTAGCATTAGGTTCATATACAACCAGTTTAGTGACTTTATGAAGCAAGGTAAGATCCAATGAACATGGAAAGTGCACTGCTCATGCTATGATAATGGTTGGTACGTTGTAGACTTATCAAAGAAGTGGCCCGGGTGGGATTTGAGCGAAGTGAAAACAGTTTGATTCAAATTGATTTAATTCTATACAATACAAATTTAGTCATTTATACTGACTTTGTTCATATCCGACCCAACTTATATTTCTAAAACATTCCTATATTTAACCAAGTTTAGGAAAATTCAAACTTTGACCAAGGTGAAAGGATGAGATGAGCCGGTGTGAAATTGAGTGATGGCAAAAGGAGCAAGCTGAAGAGATAATTATAGAGTTTTTTTTTTTTGACATGTGAGTTGAGTTTAGGTAAATTATAAACTTCAAATGTTCATATTATCTTAAACTTTATCATTCTAAATTTATTAATGATCCATTTATTGAATTATGATTAATTCATATAACAATCCGACTCATCAAATACGAATTAAGAAAATATTTTATGACATATTTATCGGGTCTATCACGTAATAATCATATTCTAAACATGCTCAACTTTTCTTTTAACAAAAAGAGAATTTGCTAGTATGATATGGTGGCGCCACCTCATATAAAAGTGTTATCTTTTTTTCTAAAAAAATAATTTCCTTTTTTTTTTTTTTTGAGATGCGTAGTGAGCACTGGATCGGGATCGCAATTGGGATGAATCCAATCCATCTTTAAAACTCTGGGGCGAAAAATTGCACAGAAGAAGAAGAAAAAGAAAAAGAAAAAGAAGAGGAAATCTCCAGATTACAGTATTTCATCATTTTGAACGACCTTGTCATTTTCTATAAAAGACTAGAAAGAAAAAACGCGAAAATACGCCTACGACCTCTGGAGCTCTGAAATATTCTCTCTCCTCTCTCTCTCGCTTTCTCTCTCTTCTGTGTGTGTGAGACTCAGTCCAAGGGAGCGGCGGCCATGGACGACGACGAGGGCGCGCCGCCGCCGATCTACCGGCTGCCGGAGGACACGCTCCACCAGATCTTCGCCGCCCTCCCGCTCCGCCAGATCATCGTGTGCCGATCCCTCTCCAAGTTCTTCCTCCAAACCCTCACCTCCCCTCCCTTCCTCCGCCTCATCTCGCCGCTCTTCCCCCTCCGCCTCCTCGCCCTCCGCCCTCCCCACCACCACCACGGCCACCACAGCCACGGCCACGGCCACGGCCACAGCCACCAGCACCACGGCCACGTGGCCACCACCTCCTCCCCTCCCCTCCTCCACGCCTTCGACCCGCGCGACAACCTGTGGCTCCGCTTCTCCCTATCCTTCCTCCCCTTCCGCTCCCTCCACCCCGTCGCCTCCTCCCTCGGCCTCGTCTACCTCTGGGGCGACTCCTCCGCCGACGACTCCCCCGACGCGGCCAAGTCCCTCGTCGCCTGCAACCCCCTGACCCGCCGCTACTCCGTCCTCCCCCAGCTCGGCTCCGCCTGGTCCCGCCACGGCTCCGTCCTCGTTGACTCCGCCAACCGCGTCATGGTCCTCACCGAGCTCGCCGCCCTCTACTTCACCGGCTCCGGCTCCGGCTCCGGCTCCGGATCCTCCACGCGGTGGCTCAAGTTCTCCTCCAACCTGCCCTCCAAGCCCCGCAGCCCCGTCCTGGCCTCCGACGCCGTCTACGCGCTCTGCGACATCGGGTCGCCGTGGAGGAGCCAGTGGAAGCTCTTCTCTTGCTCGCTCAGGACTCTGAAGTCGGCGCACCACTGGATCAGGCTGGAGAAGCACGAGTGGGGGGACGTGTTCGACATCTTGAAGCGGCCGCGCCTCGTGAAGGGCACCGAGAATAATATCCTGATGGTGGGCGGATTGAAGTCCTCGTTCGCGCTGAACGCCTCCTGCTCGACGATCTTGATCCTGAGGCTGGATTTGGGGACGCTGGAGTGGGAGGAGGCGGGCCGGATGCCGGTGGAGATGTTCCAGTGCTTTGCGGAGTCGAGCAAGTTCAAGGTGTTCGGAGGCGGGAACCGGGTGTGCTTTTCGGGGAAAAGGGTCGGGCGATTGGCGTTGTGGGATTGCCTTGACAAGAAAGCGGAGTGGAGGTGGATAGAGGGCATTCCGGCGCATGGGGACGGTTTCTGCAGAGGGTTTGTGTTCGAGGCGGGGCTCACTGAGTTGCTTTGATCAATCGGTCAGTGATTGTGTACCGGTTTTGCATGTGAATGCTCATTTGAGGCCGGTAATGTTTGACAATCATGTGAAAAATAATTTTTCTTGCTGTTATTGTTATTGTTGATAATGTTGTTGTATCAGTGGAATTTACTTGTCGACTTGTCTTCTTGTTAAGTACTTTGCCAATTGTCCATCAGGTTTTGCCATTTAAATTGGAGAAAAAGCTTGAATTGTAATGGGTCAGTTAACGAATTTCGATCAAACTCACTGACTACCTGATGTGCGTCTTGAGATTTCACTTTTGAGCTTGGGTGTTTCTAGTCCCGGATGATGCGGGTGGCTTGGTGAGCCTAGTGCATTAGGATCTATGACATATGCAGAAGATGGAACTAACAAGAATGTGAGAATGAGGGAAAAGGATTGATAGAGATGAGAATGTCTATTAAACTGTCCAAGTCAGTGCTTTCTAGTGAGAGTTGGTTATATTGGAAACTATGATGCTTGGCCATTAGTATAGTGGCAGTAAATATGACAGATTTGAAGGTGGAGTAAGAATACAGTGCAAAAATTGGGATTTGCTCAATCTCTTGTTCCTTTTTGCAATGAACAAGTGTAACCAGGTTATATTAAATAGGTCTACCAGGCAAACTCCCTATGTTGTTAACAGCATGGCAGCACTGTTGGGCACTGATGAAGCAAATGTTGTATTGCCCCTCATTTTCAGTATTCTCTTCCTTTTTGCCATACTAAATGAGAGACCTTAGTAAAAATTGTCTTTACCATTCAATTGTCCTTCTGACTTAATGAATGATATGAGTGAACTCCTTTCAGCTTATACTTCTTGGTGGCGGTATTGCTTCTCCCAATGAAGGGGCCAGCCTTAGGCCTCTAGCTAGATCGTTGCCATTTGGGCAGGAAACTTGTTACTTCTGGGGAGATTGTGCTCTACAGTTTTGAGATTAGAGCTCTTTGTTGCTACACCTGCTATTTAATTGCAGATAACTCCAGTGAAAATTTATTTTTTTACGAATTTGAGAACATAGGAAGATAGGGATCACAGGGAATTGGATTGTGGATTGGATGGAATTACAACTGCGTGTGTACGTATAAGCGTGTTTTGCAATTGCAAATTAGTTGAGGGAAAAGGATCTATGTTACGAATTCTTTTTACATTCCCTGTTCCATTGAAAGTGTTTGTTATTAGAAGGATGGGAAAGAATTGTTGCCTAGAAAGTATCTTTTCTGTCCACTTGAAAGTATTAATTTTTTGAGAAACAACAAGGCCCTAGTGGAAACACAAGTGTTCCTTTTAATATATCTCAATTCTTTTTTTTATGAAGTAAATAGAAAAGAAAGAAAAGGGACACAGGTGTAAGGAAAGGCAAGAACACCAAACTCCAATTTCCAACCAGTTACTTGCTTATAGAGAGCCAAGGCAAGCAACAGTTAGTTCCCCTAGTTTGTTTTGCAACCAGATGAATCTAAATAATGAAACTGGAAAAGAGGGATCCACCCATGTCAGCTTCCCTTCAAACGTAAACATAGCTAAGGTCTAAGGGCTATCTGTCGAATTGTTTTTCAGTCTCTTACCTGCATGGATAATTGCTTGGGAGATTGTTTATCTCAGGTTTAGGGAATATCCACATTTGAGCTATTGGTAAGCTTTTATTAACCCTAAATCCTGCTTTAGAGGCAGTTAGTGGCAGTTCTTCCTTCTTATTATTCTCCTGTGAAAAGCTTCATGTTTCTATTTCCTTTGTATTTTTGGTGGCAAAGCTGCATTAGGAGCTTTCTCTAAGAAAAAACTGTTGTAAATTTATTAGAGGGAATATTCGCTGTTTTGTGCATATCTCCTTTGCTTGTTGTTAAAAGGAATGTGCATAGCTAGTTGAGCATTTTTTACTATATTTGATGTTGTCTGACTTATTTGCTTTAGTTCATTCCGTATGTGCGACATCCTTAAAGTCTGGAAAGGATTAACATGTATCAAACGTTTCTGCTATGCTTACACACGAAAGAGATTTTATAGGCTGGTTAACTTAATCCTGGAAATAATGGAAGAAAATTGTACTTCTTTTTTAACAAAAATGTCTTATTTTGTCACCGTTACTACTTCATCCGTATCACCTTTGACATGTCGAACAGCATCATTTCCAGTGCTAGGTGTTGCTTTTGTCTGAAGTATAATAGCCTCTCTTGTTACCTCACTCTAGAACTCTTGGTCTCCCTTTGCAGTCTTCCCTGTACCCTCTCCTATATCTCATGCTTGCAGAAAATGAATTGAGTCCATAATTTCTAATCCTCTTTCTGTAGAAATGCCATCCGATATTCTTTTCTTGCACGGTATGTTTAGTATTCCACTTGGCTTAGAGGTCTTGCCCCTTGTCATAAACTTCTCTTTACTGAGGTTTTGATGCATATATAGGAACTTAAAGAAAGTGTGAAGGAGGAAGTTGGATTAGTACTTGCCTTTAAGAACAAAGAGTTGGTTAGATATTTTAACGAGCACTCTCCTTTTGCATTGTTAAATAGAAATGAGATCCATATGGAATAGACATTTTAGAGTGAACAGAAAAATTTGACAGCAGACGGCTTCATTTTAGGTAATGTCGTTCTCCCCCTGTTCATTGGAGTCATTTACTCAAGTGTCTTTCTACTTTGGGTGGCTAGTACGTGTTTCCTCTGAATTTATGAGGTATCAGCTCACATTGTGCAGTGGCCAAGGAGATCGTGCTTGTTCCAATGCTTCACATTGGATCTCCATAAGGTTTATGTGATTGGTGTGGACTAATTTTTACATAACCCTTCAGAACCTCAGAATGTTCAGATTCTTAGAATAAGTTCTTATTCCTGAATCTAATTGCTTTCACATTGCACATAAGGAGTGTAGGCTTGCTTAGAACTTACTATTTGTTCCTACTGGTAGCGAGTAGAAATGTTGTGATGGTTGAACGAAATAAAGCTCTGGTTTTTTTAGCATCGAATGAATTTGCTTAATGTAGTTTGCTACAAAATGGGATATTAGTTGCAAACTTCAGACATTCTACCAATATTTTCTACATCAGAAATGCTCGAGACTTAGCAATTAATTGCTGTCTGGCTCTGCTTCAATAGGCAAAGAAGTATGTTTATTATCAAGTTTGTTTTATTTGCCCCCTGTTGACTTCTGTCATTGTAGACTTTGACAGGGAGAAACTGTACAGTGTGCTGGGTTTTGATATGAAATCTGGGATATTTTGAGAGGGTCGGGAACAATATGGATTTTGTTGGCTGGCATGTTTATGTTGCCAAAGAATTTATAGATACGTACGCAGTAGATCAACATTGTTGTGCTAAAGAACAATTTGTGCTATCTCTTCTTCATGCACGAGTTCTTAGAGAAGCACACGATCTGAATTCGGGATCTACCCTTTTGTGCTTCCTTCATTTTAGAACTGCAAATCTTCGAGGATGGTTTTTGTGAATCCAGGATTACACCCTTTTTGTTTCTTCCATTTTACATGCACCATTAGGACGGTCCTGGGTTACATTATTACCATTCTACGTAGTATTTTTGCAGTAATTTTTCCAATGTTGAGAAGGAGAGCACGAGAGAAATGGGAACACAAGTAGTGCTTGTTTCCCCGCGATTATCAACATTGTTATGCAGTAATTCGAGAGTGAAATGTTAGGTGAAGTTTGTTCTATTATTTATCTATGTGCAAAACGAGAAAATATTCAGTGATTTAGGAGCGTCGCACTAGCAACTGACGTGGTGTGTTGCTCTGATCTAATTACAGATCGAGTCCATTCTTTCTCTTCCTACAGTCACAAAATTAAAATTCTCCGTCATCTAGCCACCTTGAGTCTAATGTTTACGCCTCTTCGTGGGCCGGCCACTGCCTGGTGTCCAAGCTAAACCACTCTCTCCGTCGTCTTTGTGGTTGGCTCTGTCTTCCTGAGCATGGCCTCTACTCGCTCTGTTTTCCTTTTTGATATTTGAGATCCGTCCCTGATCGTCGGTATCTTGACCTCGCTAGTCGTGGCCATAGATGAGCCTGGTTTCAGATCTGGAAGTGTGACGCCGGTGTTGGCCGGTTCTGAAGGCTATGCCCTCAAAATTTGGGAGTCTAAAGCCATGCTGCAGATCTGACATTTCACCGGTGGAGGCGCCGCCTTGAGAGAGAGAGTAGTGACACATCGAGTTAACGGCAACGATGATAGGAGGGAACTCTGTATGTGGTCATGGTGGCCACGGCGAGGTGGTCCGCCCGAGGATGGAGGTCATGGTGGTGAAGCCGTTAGCTTGGACACAACGGTTGGTCGTCGCTCAATAGCCAGATTTGGTCTGCTGCTATCTGCCTCGACCTCAACAGCTTTGAACTCGAGTCCTTTGCTCGTCCACGGCTGCTAGCACTAGCTTAATAAATTTGCTGCTAAGCTCGGCAGCCCCGGCGGGGCGTGGGCTCAATTATGGAAGTTGCGGCAGCTTCGACGATCATGACAACTAATTAAATTTTTTTATAGTAGCGAACATGTCAATTCTCGAATCGCTAAATTGCGTATATCCGATGGTTGAAAGCCATGTATATTTAACTTTAAAATATTTATTCTCTAAAATTGGAATAGTTTTTATTTGGGCTATTCATAGTGAGTGCCCAACCGATTGCGTTTCTACAAGCTATCTTATTACGTGCGAGGATATTTATATCAAGGGTCAAACAGCAGCATGACATAGATGTGACATGGAGGTTTATTTGTTCCATAGCAAGTTTACTATCGAAAAATATTTCCCTATTTATGACTTTTGAATTGTTTAGCAAAATGAGTTAACGGAAAAAAAAATCATAAACAATAAAAAATCTACACTTTAAGAACAAATGGAATCATTTGTTGTCCAAGCTCGGTTCCCATAAGCATGAGCTCGAGACCTTGGACCTTGGTCCACATGCTTAAATCTAGGAGTGAGCATATCGGACCAAGTGAACTGAGAACTGCCTATATCAGATTGGACTAGCTAGTTCTAGATGACTCTTGAGAGTGTTGGTCTGGTTCCTAATTCCATAATTGACTATATATTTTTGTTATTTTTTTATATTTTTTTAAAAAATAGTGACAAATCCTAAAATAACAAGAAGTAAATTTTTGGGGGTGAAAAAAAATTTACCTAGTCCATTATCTACCATTTTTGGGGGGAAAGATTTACCTTTAGAATGCTAAAATTTGAAGGCAGAATTACCAAGCGCGCATGATAAAATTTCTACTTTTCTATTTATCTATTCTCCATAACAGATTTGGAACAGAAATTCGTTTGGTAACGCAATTTGACTTTTCTATTTTTGGAATAGATTTTTATTCTAGAAATTAGAAGCTAAAAAAATCATAAACAATAGAAAATCTACACTTAAGGATAAATAAATAGCTTCCTCTCAAAAATCTGGAATCATTTGTTGTCCAAGCCTGGTTCCCCTAAGCATGAGCTTGAGACCTTGGACCTTGGCCCCCATGCTTAAATCTAAGAGTGAGCATATTGGACCGAGTGAACTGAGAACTGCCTATACCGACCAGAAAAAAAGAAACTAAGAACTACTTATATCAAATTAGACTAGCCGGTTCTAGGTGGCTCTTGAGAGCATCAGTTTGGTTTCCAATTCCGATGTTTTTGTTTTTTGTTTTTTTGTTTTTTAAAAATAGTGACAAATCCTAAAATAACAACAAGAATGTTTTCGGGGGTGAAAAGAAATTTACCTAGTCCATTATTTGCCATTTTGGGGGGGGGGGGAGGGGGAAGATTTACCTTTAGAATGCTAAAATTTGAAGGCAGAATACCAAGTAACCGATGCCATTGGACCAAACTAGGATGGTCAGGACCGTCTAGCTAGATCTCCGGTTCGATTCCCAGTTCTTGGGTGGGATTGAATTGGACCGAGGATCGATCACCCTTATTCCGTTAGATCCAATCAATTGGGCCCGACACGTAGTTGTGCTCAGGTCTCAATGGCCTTGCCCAAGTATTCGACTGCACTCCGGGGTTTCCCAAAGCTAGGATTGTGACCAAGACTTCGGCGGCAGGGCTCAAGTCCTCCAAGGCCTTCCGACGTCTGAACACGGAAGATGGATACCTGAGACAATTTTCAAATTGTATCCTCTATGATTTTCCCGTAATAGATACCAAAAAACGACTATCTGCGTTATTTGCAAATTACGGCAAATTATAGGAAAATGTCATTTTGTTGATAAATAATTCCAGCGTGTTCTAGTCTTACACCAAATTGATGCGGTCTACCCTATAGAGATGGCGACGTGAAATGACTCCTGGACAAATCAAGTTACCTGTCAGACTGTTGCTTAAAAAAATATGAGATTGACAGGAATAATGCGAGTTCTCTATGCGATAATTATGGTCGTCGAAATCAACCGGTGACGCATGGGGAGGAATATACTTTGGAACTGTTCTCATCTTTTGTCCAATTTCTTTTGTCTTACGCCGATTTGGAACTTGTTAATGTCTTCGGATCTATGCTTCTACAACATCAGAAAGACGGCTGGATGTCACAGTACACCTCAAAGCGTGTTTCTACTTGGCGTAAGTGTGAATTTGGGTTGAATTCGGCATCGTCGACGATGGGATTATGCTTGTGGCACGGACCATGGTTCAACTTCTCACATTTGCATCTCTTTCCCGACCTCGCCTATCAGGTCGAGACAGGGATATCTATGCACATTTAGGAGGTCTCCTGGATCGGGCTCGAAATAACTATGCAAAAGCAAATCCGACCTATGGTTCGCGTAGTTAGAATGAGCAGGAGTCATTAGGCCTTTAGCGAAAGGTAAATTATCGACACCTCTCGCCGGTACTCACTGAACGATCGAAAAATTCATCTCAGTATCGGTTGCTATCGTCGGATCGATCGTCAAAATCGATTAGGTGAGACGTCTATTTGCAGCAGTTAAAGCGTATCGCTTAACCTAAAGGTATCGTCCATGTAGCTGCCAGCGAAACTAGATTAGGGGGACGCTCGAGAATTGGCCATCACTGGAAAAGTCGAGATTGGCCCACCTCCCCCTTATCGACCCGACACGAGAAATCGTCTCCGAAAGGCCCAAATAAAGTAAAATCTTCGATCTTCCTCTTTATTACAACATGTTCATCGAACCTGTCGACAAGGGGGGACAAAAGCAAAAAGTCCGAATTCTGTCTCGAACAATCCCAGATTGCCAAGTCTCGATTGGATCTGCAGGCCGCCCGCAAGAATGCCTCTTTTAAATTTTTAATTTAATTTGAATTAGACTCGATCGACAGGTGCGACCGATCTACTATTTGGCATAAATTTTCCTTTTCTAGGTTCACTTGTGATGCGATTTAAAGTTCCGAACTTTTTTTCGTTCGAATGATTGGACACTGAATTGGTTAATAAAACAATCCGCCTGCTCACGTATCGAGCCGGGCAGATTCGGACGGCTCGAGTGATCTCTCGAGCACTATTGCTCTAGCGTGAATAAGGTATCGCGTACTTTTTTTTTTTTTTTACATTCCACATTCAATGCTCATTGAGAGCGGCGGGCCGGCGGTCGCAACCGGCTAATTCTTCGACTACGCCGGCCGTACCCTTGAGATAGGCTAGAAATGGGACAAACTTTCAAGTTCTCTCGAAGTTGACATTGGTGCACACTGCACATAAAAGGCTTCATTTGTCAAATTCATGTTCACTGCGTTTCACACCTTTCCGACCCATCGAGCGGATTGAATGTTCTAGCGAATAATAATAATTCATTCACGTTCCCTCTTCTAGAAACCAAAAGTACATAATATAAATGTAGATCATATTCCGATTATCTAATTTTAAGCAACGTGACTAATGAATTGTATTCTAAAGTGAGAATCTCACGAAAACTCATTGTGTATAAAGAGAACGATCTCATGCGATTCGTGTATGATAACCGCCATTCATTCTAAAAATTTAAGTCATTAGATAAAAGCATGGTTTATTACTTAAATATTTTAAACTCTCTTTCACGTTTAGTCTAGCTTTTTTACTTAGTACTAAGTGTCGAAATTTAATTGGGAAGACAAATAGGGTCTAAAAAGATTCGAAATCTCAAGCTTTAATATCATGTGAGATTTTTGTAAGGTCAATATTAACTCATCTAAAGTTTAAATTGTTTGATGAAAGTGTGATTTATTATTGAAATATTCTAACAAGTGATAAGCACAAAGCTGTCAACTTATGGAGCATATCCGCTTACTCTCCCTCGTCGTGCACAAGTAAGCAAAATAAATATTTGCAACTGAAAATTTTGTAGTGAATGATGGGTTTAATAATTGAATAAATATAATGGGTGGTTACGAATGCAGAGGGATGCTGACATTGAGTTTGACCGTTTAGGAATATCCACCTGAGGTTTAATAAAATATACCGGGAGGTAGATGAGTTTTATTTGTATCGTTTTCGTAGACGTGTTCAGTAACCTTCCTATTTTTCTGTTTTTTTTCCTTGGAATATGAATAGAATTTAAATTCATTTGTATACATTTCTGTTTTTGTGAACAAAATTGTTCTCAAAAATAGATTTGAAATATAATCAAGAAATAGAAAAAAAATTGTTTATTTATTCCTGAAAACAACTAAAAAATAAGCCCAATTTTTTTTTCTATTTTTTTCTTTCTTTTTCTCTTCCTCCTCTTCTTTCCCCAGTTGATCGCCGGCCTTGGCAATGGTTGGTGGTTTGATGACCTCACCGATGGTTGGCGAGACTCCCTCGAGGTCGTTTTGGTTAGAGAAAGAAGAAGAAAAGGAAAAAGAAAAAAAAAGAGAAACATGTAATAAAGCTATTTAAAGATCAAAATAAATTATAAGTCACAAAAAAAGTTAGGGTCATACTAAACGTATTTCTATTTCATGAATAAATTTTTTGTATAATTACCAAACCCCTTTTTTGTGCTTAGGAATTTATTCAAATAACGAAAATATGAAAAATTGTTTCCGAATATAAATTGTTCTTGGGAATAAAAACGTTACCATATACACCCTTATAATGCAAAATTTATTTCAAGACCAAAATTTTAAATTCTAAAACATGACGTCAGATACTACATCGATCAACAAAGTTTAATTTTGGATCTCGGATCTTAGATTAATCGATGAGAATTGCAATAAACTTTTCTTTTGGCTATGATTTGTAGAACTAATTGACAGTGTCGTAAAAAACTAGCCGTTAGAAATGCAAGGTATTATTATTGTAATTGTTATTATTGTTGTTGTCATCATCAATGTTATACGCAACAAGAAAAAGTCTTAGTAAAATCTCTTTCATACATGTGTGTAGATATAATTATAGATTATCGATGATAGGTTATTATGCTAAGATAAAGAAATGTCTTCGTAAATACATAAATGTTGCAATTTAATAGTAAAATAGTGAAGAGAGAGGAGGAGGAGGATGGAGACAGGTCAATGCATAAGGAATTTCCCAAGGATGTGGAGGAAAACACTGAAGTCACTTCTGTTCTTATATTAGAAGAGTCCAATTCTAACAATTTGTAATCTCACGTAACACACTTAAAACAACTCGTACAGAATATTTCGTGACCATATTCTAGTAATTTATAATCTTACGTACCACGCTTAAAACAACTCCGACGGAACATTTCGCGACCATATATTTATGCAGATGATCACAGCATCGGGGCCCACCTCAATACTATTAAATAATACACAGCAGCTCACCAACTCTCTTGCCTTTTTCTAGGCCAGTTTTCGCAATCCTAATTGAATACACGTTATTCATTTATTTATTTATCCGTAAGCAATAATTATTTCTTGCTTGACGAGCGGGGGATTGGTCCCGGGCCGGGGAGGGTCACCTACCGTCCCCTCACGGCGCCACGTCACGGCAGCGACGGGACCGCTGGGAGGGCCCCACTTCCCCCGGGAAAGGATCCAATGGGGAGTGCAGAGGAAGGGCGCGCAGGTGGAGCCCACATTCCCCGGTCCACGTGGCGGAATCACGGGGGCCCGGCGCGTCGATGCGGGGAGGAGGGCGGGTGGCTTTAGCATCGCCTAGCATCGCCCTCGGCCCGAAATCCGCGTGACTCGTGTAATGAAGGACACCGACTTGGATTATTAATGTCGCTGTGCCGTGCTGCTGAGCTGGCCTCGCCGTCTCCCCCCCGCCCCCCTCGGTCCCGGGAAACGGAAAATCCGCGCAATTTACACCCAAAAGAATCAGGGGGCATTTAATCGAAAGGTCCGGTCCCGAATTAAAAAATAATAATAATAAGAATTAAAAAATCGAAAGGTAAGTAAGAAGGAGAAGAAGAAGCTAATTATAAAAAAGGCAAAAAAATCATCGTACGGAATAAATTTTCTCCTCGCACAATTCCTAAATCGGTACATCTCTATTGATGAAGCATTGCTAATTTTGCTTCACGAGATCTCTCTAGTTTTTGAGAATCTGCTAAAATCTTTTAACTTTTTGGGGACGCAACAATTAATTAGGGATGATGGGGGCACGAGGGGGGGTGTTAGTTTCGGACTTTTAGTTTATATTAAATCCAAAAGAAAAGTCCAAAATCCTATCCACTCTCCACTTCCCCGTGAAAAGGGAGAGAATTTTTAATTTCAAAAAAAAGAAAAGAAGAGAGAATAAAAAATAAATAAAAAGACCCGGTCTCCCCCCCTCCCCCCCCTCTCTCTCTCTCTCTGGCAATTCTGAGAAACTGGATGATGGCGGAGTAGCTGAAAAAGCAGCACAGTACATCTCTCTCTGTCTCTCTCTCCTCTCCTCCCTGCTGCGCCGTACACCCATTGACGAAACTGCCCCCGCCCCCTCCCCGGAACTCTCGACCAGCCCACCCTTGCCCCCCGCTCGCTGTCCTCCCAGATTCCATCAACAGTCAAAGATCCTCTCCCCCACCCCTCTGCTGATCGACAGCTCCTTCTCTCTCTCTCTCTTCGTCGCGCTTTCTCTCTCTTCCTTCCCACGCACGCGCTCCTTCCGCGACGCTGATGGCGGAGGGAGGCCTCGCTTGACGCGCGGCCCCGAGCTCGGCGGCGGCGGTGTCCCAGCGCCCCCACCCCCTCCCCTGCCTCTCTTCGTTGGTTGATGGATTTGATCGAAGGGGTCGGAGAGAGCTCGTCCCCGCCGAGGAGCTTCGTCGGCAGCCTGACCGGGAACTACGACGTGCGGAGCGATGTGTACAACCGGCTGATGGAGGCCCGCAATGAGGAGGCCGTGAGCAATCCCGACTTCCGCGACCTCCTCGAGGCCCACTTCAATAGGTTGCCTTCGAGGTACCCCGCTTTCGCTTTCCCTTTCGGAATATTGCATGTTGCGCCTGTCCTGTACAGAAAATGGAGCGGATGCGGGATGCCGTTTCGTGGTTAGAATAGAATGTGGATTAGCTTTGAGGGGGTTGTCGGGATTCGGAGGGTTTTCGCGAGGCCGGTCGCTTCTAGGCAAAGCTTCGCGGTTCTAATCCACATGTTCGTGAGTCGTTCGTATTACTGCAGGCAGCCGACGGCACACATGTTTTATACCTGCACATCTGGAAAAAGAAGGTGCTTAGAAATTAGCTTTAGCTCGTAATGATTTAGCAGCAATGGAATGCTCACTCAGTTCATAGGCACGGCTTTATTAAACCTGATGCGATCGTAAAATGGCTGCCTTCGGTCGAGGAGGAGGAGGATGGTATGTTCCTTAACATTGGCGCCATGTTACTTTATTCGCGTCCTAATAAATGGCTTTACCAAGCAAACGCCAGTGAATATCTCTATGAATTAACTGTAAGTTGAGACTTTTGTTCTTGAATTGCTAAGGATAGAGGAGCTGTCCTGACATTGATGGCGGGATTTGTTAGTGCTGGTGGAATTGAAAAGTACCAGTTCGAAGTTTTCATTGCATAGATGGGGAAAAGTAATCTACTAGTTTTTGTTGTAATCGGCTCATTCAAATACGCAAAAAAAAGTACTGTAATAGTTCAGGAATACCTTGATGTCAATAAAAGCACCTCCACATGAGACGTACATTTGCTTTCACTTGTTGCGATATTCCAATTATTAGGAAAATGGCACTCTCGGATAAAAGCTGTAGGATCTCTTTGTGGTCAGTAACTTAGTTTACTAAAAAGAGAATGGTGAATATTAAGTATTCATGAAGTATATGAGCAAAGGGAGAGAAGTCAATGACTCAATATGAAATTTAGTGATAAAACAAAGAAACTCTCCTCTTCCTCCCTCTCTCTCTCCCCCCCCCCCCCAACACACACACTTTTTTCTCTCTCTTCCTTTTTGATTTTCAATTGAAATGGTTACTTGCTTTCAAAGTGTCTTCTGTTTTCTTTTCAGCGAAAGGCTCGACATTATGCAAACATGGCTGTGTTTTTCCTGTTCTTTATCAAGTGTTCATTGCACCACTGTGATTAATAGCCAGCTTGTGTTGATGGTGATAAGCTTATTGGTTCTTATGCTCTTATATATCACAGTTATTTGCTTGATGTCAACATGGATAGAGTGGAGGATGTATTGTTGCATAAGAAACTTCTTATGCAGGCCAAAGATCCAGACAAGCGTCCTGTTTTCCATGTTCGTTTGTTGGAGGTACTTCATTCTAGCCATCCCAACCGCCTGTCCCATTCCTTTCCTTTCCTCATATTCCTTGGTAAAAACATCCTCTCTGTGCGCGCGCATGTGATTTGGGGGTAAGGCAGTTGGAATAAGGGTCTCTTCTATGAGCATTAAGATAGAGTATGGATGGCCGAAGAAGTTTTCAGTGTATGAAATGTCATCAGATAGTTTTTAGTTGGGTGGCTAAATGAGTAGTTTTTAGTTGGGTGGCTAAATGAGTTCTAAAACACAAGCATGTAATTCTGATACGCTACTTGGATATTAAACTAAGTTGCCAGAGGTGAATCTGGACGACCTGGATGAAGGTGAAATAGCGACATTTTCACTCGTGGTTTTGTCTTTCATGAACTTGGTCAAGAAACTTGAATTCACCATTTGATTGAATTGAATTGGGTGAATTGAGTTATCAGCACATATAGGCATTGTGTAATGTACTCAAGTCATTGACTATTAGTTATCGATACTGTTGGCTTTAGATTTTCTGTGTGGTTAAAAGTTTAATTTTTGGCACATTTTCCTTTTTGAGGACCGTTATTGCTGATCCCTATTGAAATTTTATCCTGTGTCTGTAAACATCTAATTTGCCTGGTCCTTGATTAAATTTGATTTCTATGTTTGTCTGAGGGGATTTACCGTCTCTTTAACTTTCTCTTGATTGCTTGTTAGAACATACCTGTGAAAGGGGATGGTGACGATGATTTACAGACAAGTACTTCAAAAGGACCTTGGTATGATGAAGACAATGCAGCCCATTTGCCATCAGAGAATAGGTATTCTACCTTTCCTTCTCAGCTTTGATCGGTCGGAGTTGTCATTGCTGATACCGATAGTTTTCTTTTGTCAGTATTGTAATGGAACCATAATATTCTCTGTTTTGTTTTTCTTCAAATTCATTACAATAGCAGCAATGGTGATGTTGCAAATGAATTTGAACCTTGCTCTAAGCTCGAGGACCTCAATTTGGATGTTAGAAAGAACTCCAATGACGTGCAGGGAAGATATCATCCAGAGACAGACTCAAAACGGTAATCAACTTCAGAGGTTGTCGTAGCCATCGACGTGCTTCCACTGCATCTGCATCATGTGTGATAGGTCTAGTGACCCTGCTATTGCTTTGAACTTTAAATGATTCAGGAAAAACGTTGCATTAAAGTTAAAATGAAAGAGGAAGGAGAAAAGAGCTTCCAATAAATTGTTTGTCATCCTCCCCACTGTTTTGTTTAAAATGGCTATATCAAGATAGTTAAGTGCAAGGACCAATGTCAGAAATCTATCAGTGAAGAGTGCAAGGACCAATGTCGGAAATCTATCAGTGAAGACAATAACTAGAATGACTAGAGAGTTCACTTTCCACCATTTTAGTGTCCGGTTATGTGGGATGCAGGTAATATTACTAGATCTTGAGACTTGATCATCCTCTGTAATAAGATGTCTTCCTGTTTTCTGCTTTATAAATCCCTTACTTTCATTTTTGTACTCGAGTTCTCCATCACCCGGACTCGGCATTTTCCTCTCTTTTTTTTTTTTTTTTTTTTTTTTTTTTTTTTTTTTTTTTTGTTTTTGCTTGTTCTGGATTTCCATCCTAGCAATTAACTAGCTTGCTGGAAACTCATTGTGTCAAAATTAACAAACCATCTTCACTTTTCTACAGAGCTCCAGCATTCGACATGCTTAAAATTTTTAGCTTGATAAATAATCAGAAATGACCTTGGTTAATGGACTAGATCCTGACGCTATTGACTTAGGTACCTTGAAAATGTGTCTAGGGTTAAGAAAAGAAATTTTTTTGGTTTAATAAGTTCAATTAAAGTTTCTAAGACATGGAAGGAGCAGTCATGGCATGCATATACTTGTTTTATATGTATCAACCACATTTGTAGAAAGCTCATGCTCGGACACTGGCAGTTCATTAGGATGACATGCACTGTAGCCATTCCTGTAAAGTTATGACTCTGTAGGATTCACATTTGTATTGTTCATTTGCCATAAGAAATGATTAAAAAGAAATGACGAGATATCAAGAAATTATTCATCTTGATCTTTCACGGTAGGTGCAAGGATCACTATTATCTTGGTTACCAGTAATTACCTATAGCAGGTTTAGTATTCTTATATATCTGCTCGGCAAATTTAACCTACTTGCGACTTCAATTGAGACAAACATGGTTTAAAATTTCTTGAGGAGCATTATGTATGGACATTAGGACAAATCAAACTGTAACTTGATCATTTCAAATAACCAGTAATTATCTGGATGAAAGATCTGTTGGTCAACAACTCCACATTTAGCGGTTACATGATAAGAATCTTGTTGGAAAAGAAAGAACAGTTACATCCACCATTCCAGTTAATTGACATAACCTGCCTCTTGCACATAGAAAATTACCGATATTGCAGTTATGTTGTTAAGGAAATTAGTAAGTTTTATTGGTGGCCTCTAGCTTCTGTTCTCTTACAGATGATTTCCCAGTGTTTACTGGATATTTCTGTATGATGGTGCAACAATCATCAAAATTAATATAAGATGCCTTCTAATATTTGCAATACATTGCAGGCAAGAGATATCTAATATTCCCATTCACGAAGTGATATTTTCTACAGTTGATAAACCAAAGCTTCTTAGTCAGGTATCATTTAACAAAGTTATTTTTCAATTGATTCTAATGAAAAATAAATTTTTTAGATGGGGTCTGTTAACATCTGTATTCTCACACAGTTTAATACTTTTCTGTTTTCTCTATCTTTGTGGTTATTTTTCACGAGGATGTCCTTACACTTTTCACAATTGGAGCCATTGTAAGGCGAACCTGCACCCCTTCTTTGCCCAAAAACCTACTCTTGCTCTTACTCTTGCTCTCACTTTCGCTCTCACCAACACGTTGATTGTTGAATCTCTCGTTTGTTGCTTTCTTTTTATAATTCTTGCACACTGCATCCCTCCATATTTTTACTTTTATCGAACTCTTTCCCTCTCTCCCTCTCTCCCTCTCTCCATGTCCCTTCCCTCCCTCTCCTGTCTGTAGGCCTATTGGACGATACTAAAACCGAGTGCTAATCCAAAACCAGAGTAATAGTTGAAGGGCGTCCTCTGACCAAGTATAATGGTAAAGACAAAAAAGGCATTGATGCAATGGAAATGAAGTGGGGATTAACATTGTTAAAAGAAAAAATATTTGGCTTGAGGAATCTTCAGGGATCTAAAACTGCACCAAACCCCCCAAAATGTACTGCATACTGCTATTAGGAGGTTGTGAAATATACTCAAGCAAGCAGCAATCCCTACCTTCAAAAGTTTGTTCTTGGAAATGAATCTTGTGTAGAGAAAGGTGCAGTCCAGTTCTCTTTCCTTGAGGATGCACGTCAGTCTTTAAAGCCTCCTGCAGTTTCTTTTCTTTTTTTTTGGTAAATTTTTAAGGAACACAAGCCAATATTGTATTTTTACAAAAATGAGTTGGTTGACCATGAATAATCACGAATATGCCCCATGTGAATAATAAGTAATATGACCATCTCTACTAGCAACTTATTCATTACTTTTCCCTTGCAGCTTTCTGCTTTGCTCTCTGATATAGGACTTAACATCCGGGAAGCACATGTATTCTCCACCACTGATGGTTACTCCTTGGATGTGTTTGTTGTGGATGGATGGTACTCTGAGGTACCTTCAATTACTTACAATGTACTAGAAGTATTCAGAGTTTTACTTTCATTTCCATTTGTGAATGAGAGTAAATCAGGAAATTCATTTAGTAAATTATCAAAAACAATCTTTGGAGAAAAACTAGGGAAAAGGTTTCCACTTTCAGAAACTATGGTAATGAAGGTTATTTTCGTTCTTCTTACCTTAAAATGGAAACAAGGTATGCCTGGAAGCTTTATCTGAAGCACAAGAGAGGGGAAAAAAAGGGGGTGGGGAGGGGGGGGGAGAGGACTAGCCTTGGTCTAATTGAAGTTTGTTGAAGATCTTGAAGCATAAAGGTTAAGATGAATGTTTGATGAATTATCATTGCCATCAGATTAACAATCAGTAAATTTGATTGAAAGATAATTTAACTCTTTTGACACATAGCGAGGTAGCTTTCATGCTGTTGAAATATTTAGTTGCTTTAAGAATAATATCATGTTCTTTTTACTTTTTTTACCCCCCTTTGGTGAAGGGGGAACTAGAAGGGAGGATAGACATGTCACTATGTTTTAACTTTGATGTTTGGAATAGAAGATTTTTGAAGATGCGTGTAAGAAAAGACTGATATAGAACTTAGGCCATGTGGGAATATGTTTTTATTTAACGAGATTATTCCTCATTGAGGGAGCAGTGACTATTACCATTGTAATGATTTGTAGGACTTAAGTATATTATTTAATTAATATTACCAGATAAGCTAGTTGAAGTTTGACTACAATGTTAAGAATACATTTTGTTTTTTTGGAAGGAAGGAAATAATGACTTTACATTTTCCAAGGTCTAAAGCTTGTCATTGACTATTGGGCCATTTAATTTCTAGTATATATATAATATATCCTGGATATTTAATTCCTTAGCGTATTTCAACCTATCACAATAGACATGCAGAATTCTTAAAAGTTATGGGACTCTAAGAACCGGCACATAAAGAATTCTGGAGTAATCTCTATAAAGATGCATTTTTGAATTGATTTATCAAGATTGTAAAATAATTTTGGGTATTAGGTAATTATCATTCAGAAATAGTAAATCTAGGAGTGAGAGCATTGACATGAAAGCTGTATAGAAATTAAGTTATCTATGGGGGACTCTCATAATTCTTTTGGTCAGGGCCGGGAGTGAGCAAAGTAGCTCCAATAATTCACAGCATTTTTTTTTTTTTGGGACTACGGGGTCACTGGGATGTGGAGAGGTTTGGGAGGCCAAGTACTCTCTCCTCCACCCTCATTTCGACACATAAGTTGGTCATCATGTCAATTGTTGTTGAAATGAGTTGCGAGATAGCTGTCCTTTTTCCTGGGGAACTCTTGTTTTTTAAGGGGAATTGTTCTTATATCCTCTATGAGAGGGATCCATACTCAGTCAAATTGTTGACTTTGCAATGTTGTGGTCAGGATACGGACGGTTTGAATGAAGCAATGGCAAAAGTGATTGCTCGAAGCAAGGTAAACACCAGTTCATAGCAACCCCCTTGTGCATTTTGCTCTCATATATAGATGTTTTCTCTATAGGAAGTCGTATACAAAAGAAATGGTCTGATGGCCAGTGATAATTGCTTTGCTTTCACAAATGTACTTGTGAAAAATAGTCTCTTTGATGTTGCTCCTCATGAAAGTAGTGGAAAGTCAGCATGCATATTTTTTTCATTAAAGGAATACGTGGCATGCTATATCATGCTTTCCTAATCCCTGGAAATATTTACTAGTGAAATTTTACTTTATATTGCCGTAATGAACTTTTCCAGTCTGATAGAAATTGAGTAAAAAGACCTAGAAACTTTGACATTTTCTTGTTATTATTGACATATATGCCCTTTGTTTATCTAGACAATGAGTTGTCAGTTCCTATAGTCAAGGAACAACTGGTTGGACTTTTCAAGATTGTCATTATTGTTATCATTATGAAGTGAAGTTCTTTGATGCAATATGGCATTAAACAATTTTCTTGCTGTACGTCCTATTAACCAATTTGATTTAATGTAATTCTATTCAGACACAATGGCAGCTCTCTGCTAAAATCAGTCTTCGGTTGCATAGTGTCAAATATAAATTTTGCTACTAATGTCACGAATCATTATGGTGGTCATTTGGGACAGTGGGAACATTGAACTACGTCAGTTTAATGGATCACAGGCTATTGTCCTTTCTGTATTAAGCTTCCATCAAATTGAAAATCTGCATATTTGACCTTTCCATCCTCAATTGACGATATAAAATCTTGATTGTGGAAAGAAAGTATTTTCATTTTGAAACATATATATGGACATATATATAAATCTTCATCCCGTTAATTGGTTAGGGCTCTCATTTACTCTTGTTTCGCTGTGCAGTAATTTTGCTAAAATTTGGGACTCACTTTATACTTGTCTAAATTCACTCTTCTCCTACCATATTTTACTGGTCCGTGAAATTCCACATTTGTTGGCCAAAACCCACAATATTAGTCAGTGTGTTATTTATGATTGTTATGATGCAATAATATAATTTCATTAGGCTATTGATTTTTAGTCTCTGTAAAAGAAATCACCAGTATGCAGTAGAATCAGTTAAAAATTTGTTGTTATCTAGTATTTTCATAATCTGTAGATGTGATGCCATTGGGGATATCCATTTTCTTGTGTGTGATCTATGGGAAAAGGAATGATATCTCTGATGAGTGTCACATATTATTTTTGTGGTTCTACATGTTGCTTTACAATAGGGAGAACTAAGTTAAATGACCATCATTTTTTAATTTCAGGAATCATGGTCTGGTTCATCACATTCTAATTCAGCTGTAGAAAAAGCTTTAGCAGCACATGCCAAGTCTGCTGACTGTGAAATAGATAGGAGAGTACTCAAGATAGGGGAGAGAATTGGTTTTGGTTCATGTGGAGATTTGTGAGTTCAGCTTTAGTTATTTGTTCAACCTACCATTATAAGTTAAATATACTTGCCCCATCATTTTCTCTTCCTTATGCTTTTGTTTCTTTTCTTCTTCCCTATGAAGGCATCGAGGAGAATATTTTGGCCAGGATGTTGCAGTTAAAATCCTGAAGTCCGACCAGTTAAATGATGCTCTGCAGGACGAGTTTGCTCAAGAAGTGGCAATCCTAAGGTAAGCTGATTCTACGGTGTCCTTTAAATATGGAAGAGTTCCTTTTGCTTCTTTTATCTGGTATATTGGTAAAGATGATGCACAAAGACATCTTGATTTGTTTATTAATCTTTATCATTGTAAGTTTGTATGCACATATTAGTTTGTCCTAAATTATTACTTGGTTGATCTATATGTTCCTACTGGCGATGTACTAGCTACTACATAATAATTTACTTTGAAGTGAAAGAAAGTGGGTGATAGTGAGGTTCAAGATAAAAAGTAAGTTAAATATTGATCCATAGATCTGGCCACACTTTTGAGTCACTACAATTAAGGGTATGACTGATAACCACATTACGTGCTGTATTAATTTCTAAGGACACAACTTAATTGATTGTTTTAAGTTGAAAATCACTTTATGCAGTAGGTAAAGGAGGACTTACTCAATTGATTTAGTGATAAATTATTCGATAAAAATTAAAAGTCTTTTCCAGCTATATTGTCTAAATTTTCCAAAAATGCTCAGTGTTTTCATGTTTTGTAAGAAACTAATTAAATATATTGTTTTACATTCGTCTTAATCAAACAACTTTTTATGTTGATTTCCAATACTTATAACTTCAGTCCCTTAATTTTCAGCACTTCTTTTTTAAGTTTTATCAACCGAGGCCTAAGATAATTTTGTTTCACCTGTTGGAACGCTGATGTGTTATTATGTGTTCTAGAATTTGGATTGTCAGGCTCAAAGTTGCTGCTCAATGACTTGGTGATATTGCTGTGGCAGACTATCTTATAGGATTCTGTTTCTTTTAAACAGCATCACATTGATTGGCTGCAATGTCAGTACTAAATTATGTCTGTTTTTGGGCTTATGTGGCATGACTGCAGGCAGGTTCAGCACGAAAATATCGTTCGTTTTATTGGTGCATGTACCAAGCCTCCTCACTTCTGTATTGTAACTGGTATGAGAATTGATTTAGTTTCTTCGGTTTCTTTGTAGTGATCATTTAGATTTTTTATGTTTACTCTGTCAGCTTGATGTTACTCCTTTCCCTCAATTATTATTCGAGTGAACCCATTTTTCTGCTCCTTTATTACAGAGTACATGCCTGGAGGGAGTCTGTACAGCTATCTGCACAAGAATCATAATATCTTAAAGCTCCCTCAATTGCTGAAATTTGCAATTGATGTCTGTAAAGGCATGGATTATCTGCATAAAAGCAACATTATTCATAGGGACTTGAAGACTGCAAATTTGCTGATGGACAACCATAATGTAAGTACCACAAACTACTTTTTTTGTGAGATAATTTACTAGCTTGGACAGCGATATGGTCAGCTACTCAAGTGACAATCATTGCTGTCTTTTTCAAACATTTGTTCTCTTGAGTAGTGAAGGAAATTGAATCACTCTGTATGGGTAGAGTTATATACTTTTCTAGCAATATGAGTTCTATTCCATACTGTTTCCCTTTTGTCTCTGGCACTCGTTTTATTGGTTCTGTTATTCTCCCTATATAACTTTAAGAAGCATTCCTGTTACCATTTGAAACCTATCATATTATTATCTGATACTGCATTTGAATTTTTCTCTTTTGGATAAAAAATAGCAAACAAGCTCCAGTTTTTGCAGAATACGCATGGGTAACACCTGAGATTGGTGTTGCAAATTGTGATTTCTGTTGGCAAGTGGTTATTATAATGCCAGAAAACACTTTTAATGATACTGAACTGGAGATAGCAGGTCATCTTGCTTATTCGCATATCTATTCTTGTTTTAGATTGTTTACTAGAATGATGATTTTCTCTACTGTGCAATCAATGTAGTTGACATGATTTACATAGATGGTTCAAATTCACTTCGTCTTTAGCAAACCTGAATGAGTCCAACCAGAGAGGGCCTCCTCGTTAGCGTCTTTTGTTTGTCTATTTTCTTGACGATCCACTTAGGAAGCTATCTATCTTTGTTTTGTTGGGTTTCTCACTGTGATAACTGCCTTCTGCTTGTCACTCTTACCCAAGGGTTTAGGTTAATGGGGGATGGAATCATAAATTTTATTTATCTGCTGACATTATGTGGTTGTCCCACCGTTTCTGGTTGGAAGCTTTATATTGATGGTGCCTCTCCATTTGTCCTTGTGTTTGTGTGTGTGGGGGCTTTTTTTTTTTGGGTTGGAGGGGTGTCGAAGGATGGTGTAGCACTATTCCCTTTATGCTGCAGAGATTTTGTTTGGCCATCTGGTGCTTTCTGTCAAATAGTTAAATAATGAGTTGTCCAACGTGTTCTTTGTTGCAAGGTTGTTAAAGTTGCTGATTTTGGTGTCGCTCGATTTCAAAGCCAAGGTGGAGTGATGACTGCAGAAACAGGGACTTACCGGTGGATGGCTCCTGAGGTTTGACATTATCAATTCTCAACTGTGCTTTGTGGTGATAAGTGGGTTGAAGTTTATACTGAGAAAGTATGGCCAAATTAATGGTGCTTCAGAAGTTTTTGTTATGAAACCTCAATTTTTTTGCTGATATTGGTAGGCAGGTCTTTTTTTGTGATTGTTATCTTGTAAATTAGATCAAACTGGCCTCATCAGGAGGAATTCAAAGATTGCCGGAAATCTCTAGCATATCAACTAAACAGTGTAAACAAATCACTTGGAAGAGAAGATCCGGCAGCTCAGTTCACCAAGTTGCCATAAATACCCTAACACAGGGTGAAAAACTACTTTTACCCAGTGAATACTTCATTTGACAACCATGGCCTATGATGGGAAGTTTAGAATATGCTTCAATGCATATTCTAAACCATGAACCTCTCAATGAGAATGAAGTTTAGAATATGGTCCAATTCCATCTTATTTGCATCCACGCTGGACTAATATCAGAGTTTCTACATTCCTTTTCGTGGCCAGGTTATAAACCATCAGCCATATGATGAGAAAGCAGATGTTTTCAGCTTTGCTGTTGTACTTTGGGAATTGGTAACAGCCAAGGTATGCTTTAACCTAAGATGCAACTTTTGCTTCCCTTGCTTAACAAATGCAAATTCATTGATCAATGATGTTGTGCTCTCCAATCATTCAGATTCCTTATGAAAACATGACTCCACTTCAAGCTGCTTTGGGAGTGAGACAAGTATGTATTGAAACATGAAATTATCGGGGTGTTTCTTGATATTATTGACCAAACGATACGTTACATCTATCTAAATCTCTCGCATGTTAAAGGGACTGCGTCCAGAACTTCCCGAGAATGCGCACCCCAAACTGCTCGAGCTGATGCAAAGATGTTGGGAGGCAGAACCAGGCAAAAGACCTGCCTTTTCTGAGATAACCATTGAATTGGAACACCTTCTTCAGGAAGTCCAGGTAGCGCCCTTTGATAAATTTCGTGTTTGCTCTTTCTCTCTCTCTCTCTCTCTCTCTCTCTCTCTCGATTAATCTGAGTACTTCTCAGGAGCAACCTGAAGTATCGAATGGCAAGTGAATAGCATCACACGTGATTATGTACGGGATTTGCACAGGAAATGGCTGAGAATCCTCCTTTTTCCATGAAATAGTTATACAGGTTACATTGTACAATAGAGAGAGGGAGAGTGTGTGTGTCATGAGTAAATACAGAAAGTAGAAAATACTAGAGTCATAGTGACTGCTTTTCCGACTGACCTAGGGCACTGCGGGTTGCAAACAGCCATTAATATAATTAAAAGGATTTCTGTTTTATGGTGAGAAAAAAATGATGAAGTGGGGTTCCTCAGGTTTTATGCGTGGAATGGGATGTTCTTCGATTTTGGATAGCTCAATGTATTATCAGGTGTTGACATTCACCTTAATGTATTTGATCAATTTTGGTTCCTGAAATCATGATATTTTTCTAGATGCATTTGTAGGTCACATGTATGGGACCTCAAAGGGTTTACTATTTCTCCCTCTTTATCTTTAAAAGGGAAGGTTCTAATCCTGAGGTTGATCCTATTTTGGTTTTGAAAAGTCTGGTTTTGTCTTCTGTCACGTATCAAGTTTCAAGAGTTCTGCTTGTCATTCTTTTCTCGTGCATGGTCGAGCCTTAAATGTCTTGTAGCACCATGCCGCGATAACAAAGATACAAGAAGAAATTATTCCGGCCCGACAAAAGTAGCAATCTCGCCATCTTTGTTTGGTTTCTTCGGCGAGGAGGCTTAAGAGAATCTGTTCGAATGTTTTCGCAGCACCACTGCACCAGTCCCTCGAGAGTGGCGAGCTCGACACTACTCCCATTCTGCAGATTCAAATCATTCTCATTTTTTTTATTTTTTTTATTCTCATTTCTTTTGGATTGGACCTTTCGTACTCAGGTAGTTTGGTTCGTCAGTATAACTTGGGATATTCAGTTGTACATAGAGGGTGTCCTTAATCAACAGTAGAGCCGTTAAATGGATGGGTCGGGTTGGGTTTGGGTCAGGTCATTAATGGTCTGACTCAAATTAACTCATTAACCCATTTATGACCAATTTATGTTTAATGTAAATTTTTCGACCCAAACCCGACCCAACTCATACCCGACCCGACCCGACCCGATCCAACTCATATTAATAAAATATTTTCATATTTAACAAATTTAGAAAAACTTAGTCCTATGTTTTTTTTAAAGATTATATTATTAAAATACTTCCAAGTTTTTATATATATTATTTTTTTAAAAATTGTATTGCTAAAATAGTTTTATACAATATACATTTAATGGACAATTTTTATAAATTTTAAAATAATTATTTAAAAAAATCGAAATTTAATCATTTTTAATTAAATTTTTAATTATTTTTATTTTATTTTTAAAATATAATTTTCTTTTTCTCTTTTTCTTCTCCTTCTTCTTCTTCTTTGGCCGGCTGCCGGCCACGACGATGGCCGATGACCGGCCACGAGGCGAGGCTCGAGCCTCGCCTGACGCCGGTGAGCTCGAGTCTCGCCAGATTTGGCGAGCCTCGAGCTCGGCGACGCCGGCAAGGCCTCCGCCTCGCCAGATCCGGCGAGCTCGAGGCTTGCAGGTGTCGGGCGAGCTCAAGCTCACCCCTTGCCAGAACTGGCGAGGCTCGAGCCTCGCTTAACGTCGGTGAACTCGAGGCTCGCCGACGCCGGTGAGCTCGAGGCTTGGCTGGCCGGTCGCCAGCCGTCACCGTGTCGGCGATCGGAAGGAGGAAGGAGAAAGAAAAAAAAAAAGAAGAAAAAAAAAGGAAGAAAAAGAAAAGAGAAAATAAAAAAAAATTATAATTTCGATTTTTATAAAGTTAAAGAGAGAAGGGAGGAATTATAATGTTTTTGTTAAAAATGAGTTTTCAACCCAACCCATTTAAAAACCCACTTAAGACCTACCTATCTTAAACCTTTAATTGTGAAACCCATTTAACTATCTTTTGTTATAAATAAGTGACCCATTTATGACCCGTTTAAGATTTAAATGGGTCATAAATGGGTTTATGACCCATTTTAACACCTCTACTCAAAAGGGCAGGGCTGGATCTTGCGGAGGCTCGAAGAGATGTTGGGCCCGTTTGGTTCGGCTTTGGGGAAATGCCATTGGGAGAATGTAAATATCTTTGAGGGAAAGGGACTTTCGGAAATGTTAGACCGTTTGGTAAATTTTAGCATGGAAATGCAACTTAGCATAAACGACGTTTGGCAAACTTTACATTTGTAATTAGCTTTTGTTATTTTTTATTTTCTTTAAAGTCTGAAATCAAATTTCGGCGGCCGGCCACCGCCGAACGGCCAGATCTGGCTGTCGCCGAACCGCCAGATCTGGCCTTAAGACCGCCAGATCTGGCCGCCGATCTGGCCTCACCTGGTCGCCTGGCTCACGCGAGACCAGGCGACGCCGCCTGAGGTCGCCCGACCTCAGGCGAGGCTTCTCGGTGGCCAGATCGTGGCTGAGCGCTGCCTTTGCCAAAGAAGAAGACGAACGGCGAAGAAGAAGGCGAACAGTGGAGGAGACGATGAACAGTGACGCAGTGAACAGTACTATCGCATCTCCGGAATGTCTAATGCTCAAAGCTGGTCCCCCCTAGCATTCGGCATTCAGCATTCCAAATGCAAACATTTCACCAAGAAGCATTCGAAAGCCGAACCAAACACCCTCTAATTTTTCTCAAGGGGCTTTCGGGGCTCAATGCCCCTTGGGAAAGCTAAACCAAACACCCCCGTTGTCATGAGGAAGACCCTTTTCATTGCATATAAAAGAAATGTTGGAGTATAACATGGCCTGTTGCGAGTTTCAATTTCAATTCATGTCGAGTAAATGTCACCCCAATAGTATATGTTTGAGGCAAAATTGATGTCATTTATTCATACATTCACGTATCGATACCGTGCACTGTGTTGTGGTCTTCCAGCGCCGTGTTCAGACAAATTATCGCTTGATTATAGAAAACAGAAGTCAAACTGCGAGGGGATGCCGACAATTTTTTTTTTTTTTTGAGGGGTCCGTCCTTATCCTAAGCACGAAATCCCGCTTCCTTGGTTTCTGGGGTGTCCACTTGTTTTAGTGGCCTCATTTTTCAATAAATGACTGTCCGATTTGGTCTTGATTTCTGTTATGAAGACATCTTTTTGACTCGCACTGATTCTGGGAATGTGGATTTCTTACTTTAAAGTCGAATTTCACGAAATGTAGATCCAGCCCAATTTTGTACTTCTGAATTGATTTGAGTGTACTTCTCTTTTTCATTTTCAAATTCAGCCATTTGGGCTGTTCATTGGGTGGCCACTTCTACTGTGTTGAGACTGTCTCGATCGTTCGTCTCGACCCACCTCGTTCAACGCCTTTCTACTTTTTACCTAGGCGCGTTCTAATCGGATCAAAAGAATAGACGCGTTTTATCGCTTTAATTTTTAACTTTCTCTTCAATCAACAAATTGCCATCATTCGGTGCTAAGGCACTTATCTTTACTTCGTGCGTAGTCACTTCAAATCGCTTTAACTACTCGTGCGGTTCAATATTTCGATAGCAGTGCCTCGCGAGTATGCATCGCCACAAGCAAAACGTCCAGGTGCACTCCAATCGTCGCACCCGAAAAAGAGGAAACGGTGAGCTAAAGACATTTCAATGACGTTCGTATCAAATGGATAAAGACATTGCCATTTCGCTCGGCCGCCTCCGCTCTCGTACAGAAGGCTTCCACGTGAGAGCACGTGCTTATGCGACTCGAATATTTTGCAAATGAGTTGGCCGACACTGACCTCGATCTAGGACAGACCCAACCACACACGACTTGAAAAACTCCTTTACCTAATCCCTTTTGTTTTACGTTCTTTTGCATATTATACTGAAAAAGAAATAAACAAAGAGAGAGAGAGAGAGAGAGAGAGAGAGAGAGAGAAGAAATTGGCGCGATTTCGTTGCACTCATACCAACCCGGCCCATTGGTTCACCAGTTCTAACACCAAACCAGCCTCCCCTTTCGCTGTCTCGTCGGACGCTCCAATCATTATCAAAAAAATGATACCAGCTAACGCAATAGGGGTTCTTAAAAATAAAACTGGCACAATCTCTTGGGACCTGCTGTCGAGAAATTGAGCTCGTATGTTATGGTCATTGTCCATCATAGTGTTCGTGGGACGAATGGACTATCATGCTTCTAGTTTGATTGTATTTCTTGAAAATTTTAAAATTTAATTGCGCTCCGTGATATGTTTAATAATTTAAATGTATTTATTTTAAAACTTTAAAAATCAATTGTATTTTCGCGATAAATTTTAAAATTTTTAATATACTTATGCCTAAAATGAGTGAGGCGTTATTGTGCAAACGTGAGCTTCAAGGCCAATACCTCTAAAATTCATTCTCCATTCCTAGGATCAAATTTCCTCTCTTAGCGCTGAGCTAGACAGGTGACAACTCGACTCAATAGTCCTATACTATGGCAGGGCCAATTCGTTCTGAATCACAATCCAGTTCGCATATTCAATGGCTAATCAAATCAGTTCATACGTCTCAACCCACCCGAGTATCAACAAATAACCAGGTAGGACAAGGGGCTTCATTCCTTGTTCACCTATCGAATCGACCTGTCCAATCTAGTCCGGATAGAAGAACCTCTGTAAAGATTAGTCGACTATTCAGAAAGTCCTACGATGCGCGGTTGCCGTGAAAGAAAAGACAACCCCATCATCGTACAAAATCAATAATAGAACTCTCTTCCTCGAGGGAGAGTGGTCAATTCCCAATAATAAATGCTGTTGACGTTTCAAATTTCGCAAGGTACCAACTTTTCTTTGTGATGCGTGTATTCACCGGTTTACTTAATTAAAAAAAAAAACCATTCCCTGTTATTGAAATTTCCGCGTGTTACACTTTTTTCTGTTCAGAAGGACATGATGAAATTGACGCAAATAGAATCATTGCAAATGGGATACAGCTTACCAACGAATAAAGAAGGTTATCTGCTTTTCCTTGATTGCGTGGAACGCGAGAAATCTGCCTTGAATTTGGACCATATCGATCTCTAATTTTCGACTTACCAATATGAGCTTTCTCATCTTACACCGCGTGATGTGATAGGACGGCACGATTTTTACAATAAGATAACATACTAATGATTCGACTGCATTTGATACTTTCCGTTCTGCATTGAATTCCGGCATTATATGACCGACCGTGTCATATTCTATTGTTCAACATAGTACATTCTCGATTACTAAAAGAGGTGCTGTAGTTGAATTACGATTCTTGTGTAGATGCTCTGATCAAACGTATAAGATGGCCGATCATCAGGCAATGTACGCATGATTATTATTATTTTTTTATTTATCATATGGAATTGACGAAGAGAAAGACAAATTAATGATATGAGAATAAATGGTGATAATGCGGATTGTTTATAATAGAACTAAGCAAAGTGTTTAAACCACTTTGACACGAGAAAGAACTTATCACGAGGCATTTGACACTCTTAACATGCACTTGGGAATATTATCCAAAAAGTCTTAAGAGTATTGTATGGCGGCCAATTCAATTCTAAACCTTTTAATTACGTCAATTTAATTATAAGCATTTTCATAATTTGATAATTTAGTTTTTTTCAACTAATTTTGGTTGAAAATTTCCGATGTAGAAGTCTAATTAATGTTAGTCATCCTATGTGGCTTGGCTAATATTGACGTGGACAACTTTTGTATTTTTTATGAGCTTTTCCCCTTTGTTGGTTGCTAAGCCATCTCCAAGGCTTAGTGATCGGCCACAAGCAAGGGCGAGGTTGGTTAAAAGAAAAGGAAAGGAAAAAAAGATAAAAATCCAAAAAAGATCTAAAAATTATTTAAGTCAGTGCACGGCATCCACATCGGTGATTTCCAACCAAGATTGTTCGAAGGATTAAATTGGCAAATCCTAAAAAAGGTTTATGATTAAATTGGCACAATTAAAAGGTTTAAAATTGAATTTTCACTAAATTTAAAGTTTTTGAACAATTGTTCCTAGGTTGCACGTCCTTTTCTTTCCTGCAAGACACTCTAGCTCGGCAGGGGAAATTTAATTTACATAATAATTTATCATATGGCAGAGATGAAGAAAAAAAGACAAATTAAAGGGGATTTGAAGAGGATTCCCTCCAATTAGGGGTGTGCAAAATACCCGGGATCCGCTCGGACCGCCCGGAACCGGACCGGAACCGCCCGGAACCGGCGGGTCTTGAGGGAACTGGTCCGGTTCCCGGTTCCAATAAATTGGAACCGATGGGTACCGGTCCGGTTCTCGGTTCCGTGGGTGGATCTGCCCACCCGGACCGGACCGGAACCTTTTTAATATTAAAAAAAAATTACTAAGAGAAACCCTACATCTCATCTCACTCTCTAGGGAACCTTTACCTTTGGTCAAAGAAAATTGAACCATCTATGGTTTTTTTTTTTTTTTTTTTTGGTGACCCAGGGAACCTCCGATCGCCGCTTCGCGGGGAGAGTAAACCCTGGAGCACCGGGGGCCCCCACCGCTGACCCCCAAGCGCAGGTAAGACGCGCGTTATGCATTGAAGCATCGCTTCCACGGAGGTTCGAACCCTTCCCCCTGCGTTTGGGGTACCAAGCCCTAACCAACGCTTCCACCGCGGGCGGTGGTACCATCTATGGTTATTTGCAAGTAGGAAATGGGAGAATGTTGCATTCCATTTGTTCTCGTTTTTTTTTTTTATCTATGAGATACATTTATAATTACAACAAATAAATATTTGTTCCACGTACTTAAATTTGATTTTTCTTTCTTTGGCTTGCTTTGATGTCACGTAATTTTTTTTTGTTGAAAACCAAAAAATTTTCGCGTCAAAATCGGTTCCATGGATCCACCCAGGAACCGGACCGGACCGGCGGTTCGATTCCCGGGTGGATCCATGCAACAAACGGGTGGATCCCGGTTCCAATTTTTCGGAACCAGTCCTTAGCGGGCGGTTCCCAGTTCTAGGTCGGGAACCGCCCGCCCGGACCATGCACACTCCTACCTCCAATTCCACGTGAAGAAAGAAGATATTTTTCATTCCAATCGTCTTAAACCAAAAAAACAAAATAAAAATACAGGTACACGTAGAATCCCCGATGGAAGGAAGTTCGCTTCTAAGTAGTGAGTTAGAAATGTGGATATCATTCGCATTTTTTTTAGATGAGTTTATATGGAGTGATGTCCATATATTTATATGAGGCTTCGTCTCGACGAAATTTCTACGGACATAAAAAAAATATATAATTCTTCAACCAAGTCAATTATGTTAATATCCAAAATAGAAAAAAAAAAAAAAGCGATAAATCAGCACAATCAATGTTATATAGGTAAAAAACTCAAAATAGTTTCATATGATTAATGATATCTCATGCGAGCCTATTAATTTGGCATTTGCAAACCACTTAATATTTTCTCATATTGCATAGATGACTATGTTAGAAGACCTAATGCGATAATATCCAAAAGATGTATGACAAGACAACTAAGGTGCGCGCCTCAACACGCAATCGGGTGATGTATCGAAACCCTAAAGTTTGTCTCAATATGATATTGTTTGTTTCCTCCTCCCATTTTTCTTTTCCTCCCTCTTTCTTCTTTTTCATATTTTTGTCGTTCCCGATATTCATTTTTTTTTTCTCAAAAGAAGAAAAAGAAGATAGATGCCTCGCTTTTTTAGGTGAGAAAGAGCCTTCTCAGTCCATCAACTTGCCAATGGACGACGATTTTGATGATGAAAAGAAATTATAGGATATCTAGGGCTTTAATTTGAAGCAGACATAGGATACATCCGTCGGTTCCGCGACAGAACCCGGTCAATAAGGACGGACGCAATGCAACGATTTTCAACTCTTATAGTTTCTAATTCGTAAGAGTTTGGTGTCTAGAACTTGCGTTTGACTGGTACGTGCAATTTCCCTCGTCGGCGAGCACATGTGACGAGCTGCTATATAAGCCTTTCGTTTACATCTCCACAAAAGAACGCTCCAAGTGTACATACGCAGGATTATGGAAACTAACGTACGTCTCTTGCAATGCTGATCGAGTCAAAAGTGTGTAAAGGCGAGTTGAAAATTGTTTCAGTGAAAAATAAACGATGAAATCCACGACTGACTTGTGCTAGAGAGAATCGGTTAGTTATGGGAATTGTATGTCAGAGCTAAAGTAACACCAATTCTCTAAGTACATGCACGGTCAATAGGAGGACGTGCGAGATTGTATTAATGAATCCACATGCATGAACACCAAAAAAGACGAGGCTTCTCTCTCTTGTTTCGTTCTTTTTTCCTTCAATCTAGAGGTGGAAAAAGGAGAAGGCATCGCGCAGAGGATCTAATCAGATGCCTAACTGATGTGACAAAAAGCTAGTTAGGGTTTTTCTCAAAGGAATGGGTGTACATCAAGCTTTGTAACGAAATAAATGGAAAGAACAAGAGTCTCCTAAAGCCGCCCCAGGATTTAATTAATGGGGTCTACTAAATTCAAAAGAAAGAAGGATCATTGGGTTGGAAACTTGGAACAGACAAAATCACTTTCCTTTTCTTCGCTTGCCAAAACAACAATAGATTAAATTAGCTCAATAATAGCGAGAATATTTCGTGAACTTATTTTCTGTTGCTATTCATAGTTCCAATGATTCAAGGTACTCAGTAATAAATAAAAGCCGAGTCCGTAATGCTAAAATTACAAACCACGCAAAGGTTAAAACCCTAATTCGCTCTCTTCCTGGATACAAGAGTGAATTAAACTAAACTTAGTTTTCTTAATGCTGGCGGGCTGCGCATGCCCTAATTTCCCAAGTCATTTCCCCGGTTCTCCTCAATAATTTTGTCCCCATGTTATCTGGCAAAAGATAAGCTTGATTATCATGTCCGGGAATACCCCGGTACGGGGTTAGGTAGAAAAACAAACGATTTTCTTCGTCACGATGGACCTTTCAACATAAGAAAAATCTGCAACTCTGGACTTTTGGAGTAACGTGCGTCGGATCGTGTCGCTACGTTCACGTATCGGTCCCATCAGGGGTCAGGTCTAATCGTTTTCGTGAAGCTGGAAGCCATCATGGACGACACTTTTCTTTTTTGTTTGTTTTGATTCATTCACCTAAGGATAGTACAATGGCCTACTGCAGTCGCCTGCATGGCCAACTAATAGGACAATCGCTTTACCCTCGCTTGCATGGCTAAATCATTCCCACATCGCACGTAGTGAATTCCCTCGCCGACAAAACCAAAACAACAAAAGGAGTCCCTCGTGGACATGACTCATGACCGTATCGTAAAAGGGACATTGTTCTTTTACAGCGCTACTTTGGACTCTTGTTAACATTGATTTTTAGGTTTATGCAAGAAATTCTTCCGATAAATCTTAATGGTTATTAGACTCAGTTGGCGTAATTATCATGAAAGCGTCAATAAACAAAATGATTCGAGTAAGAAATGAATCACAGAAATAAAAGACAAAGACAACTAATTTGCTTAGATTGGCATGTGCCTACCCCACGGGGAGAGACCGACCGAATAGTTCGACTATCATTAGTAATTGGAAGATCACAATAACTCGAAAAATGATCGTACTCAAGTGTTTTGCAATCCTAGATACCACTCGAACTCACAACAATCAATCACAAAAGATGAGTATTTCCCATGCTGTCGAGACTCTTGGATGACGGCTCTCATCAGCTCTTTAGAGTTTTCACGATTTTTTCATTCAATAAAAAATTTAAAAATAGGGTTTTAATGAGTCTAAATCTAAGCCGCATCGGGAGCCAAACGCTCGGGAAAATCGGCACGGGCACCCGGCTACTGCGCTGGGAAACACAGTAACTACTAGGCACTGTCCGGGAGCCCGCTTGGTGGCCCAGTTTGTCCGGTTGCTAGCTGGGCTGTTTCCTCGTCTGTCCGATCGTTCGCCTCAATCGTCATGGCCCCACAAATACTTATGTCTCGAGAATCACGAGTTTGTGTCGATTCCAGACTAACGGATTTAAGTTCGAGCATTAATCAACATTAACGATGTGAAATAGCTAACTCCGGAGCAAACAAGACTAACACATAGATTAAAAAGAGTGGGACATGACGGCGTTCAGACTGTAGGCTTGAGTCTTCATCCCATGCTATTGTTAGGCAATTATTAAGATGTGACCACAACTTAAAATATATGCCAAACATGAATGATTTCTCAAAATTGAAATTCCGTATGCATTAATATTTCATGGATCAATTTGACTGGTCGTAAAGAAGAAAATTGGAAATATTGGGTAATATTTAGTCCATCTAAACAATGTTGGACTATTCTCCTCTATGCATTATTGACGTCTGGTCTAGTATCTCAATCAAAAAATTAATTTCATTCACACGGTCACGCAGGATTAGTTAGGATAATGAATTTCTGCATTGTCGACCAACAATCAATTATCATGCTCGTGAAAATAAAAAATAAAAAATTCGAAAGAAAAAGCTACTCCACGGTCTGTAAACTAAATAATGCAAAGATAAAATGTTCATTTGTAAAACTTGTTTTACAGAATACTAAGACAAATTTTTATTGGGCGTTTAAACATATGTGACGTGGATACTTGAATTTAGCTCATGTGTGTTTGGATTTCCACTTATAATTTATCACATAGTTTTATAAAATTAACTTTGTAAACGGGTGTTTATTTGTTTCTAAAATTACGGGTCGGTCCTGATTTCATCAGATCCATCGAAAGGTGCATGCTAGCGTCCACATAAACACACGTGCGAACGAGCATCCATGTGGTTCGGGCTCTTGCCAGATGGTAAGAAAAACTGAATGAAAAGAGTCAAAGGAGGTGATTAAGGGAAAACACAACATTCATTTTATTATATGATCGGATCAGCCTCAGAATTTTCAGAGGCTGAAAGCTCAAATTCGTCCATACAACAAACACTCTAATAAGCAGCCAAAGTACACGAAAACGATATAAAAAAACCCATCTAGGTGTCTATTTATTCTTTCTCCAGCTCAGTTGGCCAAAGCTCACGCGGAAGCTCTCTCGCTTTTTCCTTCTCTGTATAAGATTCTTCCGCATATATTTTCTTTATTTCTTCAATAAAGGACTCATCTGGCCCTGCAAAACAAAAAGTTCACAACTTAAATCAACTTTCTCTCTTCCCCAAAATAACACCGGACATGATAGAATGGTAAAAACAGGCAGATATACTCGAAAAGCATGCATGAATAAGAAAAAGTAACAGAGAAGCACTAGGAATGAGTCAGCTCAAATTTGTCGCATGCCATTGCAAAAAGGAGCATCAACTTTAAGTGTGAATTGCAATCGACTGCGCAAGCTCTTTAAGCAGACCTACCTTTTAGAGAGTATCTCGACAGTCAACCTCTAGTAGTGGTGAGGAGGAGGAGGTGATGCATAAGTGTAAGGGTGGGGTGGTGGCTTGTGGACGGGTGGTGAAAGTGGTGGAGACTTGTGAACTGGTGAAGGTGGCGGTGGAGACTTGTACTTGTATGGCTTCTTGGGAGAAGGTGGTGGCGGAGACTTGTGGACCGGTGGCGGAGGAGGAGGAGATTTGTATTTGTAGGGGTGCTCCTTAGGAGGAGGTGGGGGAGATTTCTGAGGCTTGGGGGGCTTCACGTGAGGAGTGGGCGGAGGGGGGGGACTTGTACTTGTAGACTGGGGGAGGCGGGGAGTGCACCGGAGGGGGTGGCGACTTGTACTTGTAGACTGGTGGAGGCGGGGAGTGCACCGGAGGGGGTGGCGACTTGTACTTGTAGACTGGTGGAGGTGGGGAGTGCACCGGAGGAGGCGGTGACTTGTACTTGTAGACCGGCTTAGGGGGGGAGTGCACCGGAGGAGGGGGGGGGACTTGTACTTGTAGACCGGCTTAGGGGGGAGTGCACTGGAGGAGGGGGGACTTGTACTTATAGACAGGCGGAGGCGGGGAGTGCACCGGAGGAGGGGGGGACTTGTACTTGTAGACCGGCTTAGGGGGGGAGTGCACCGGAGGAGGGGGGGACTTGTACTTGTAGACAGGCGGAGGCGGGGAGTGCACCGGAGGAGGGGGGGACTTGTACTTATAGACTGGCTTAGGCGGGGAGTGCACCGGAGGAGGGGGGGACTTGTACTTGTAGACTGGTGGAGGGGGGGAGTGCACCGGAGGAGGCGGTGACTTGTACTTATAGACTGGCTTAGGCGGGGAGTGCACCGGCGGAGGGGGGGACTTGTACTTGTAGACCGGCGGAGGGGGGGAGTGCACCGGAGGAGGCGGTGACTTGTACTTATAGACTGGCTTAGGCGGGGAGTGCACCGGAGGAGGCGGGGACATGTACTTGTAGACTGGTGGTGGGGGGAGTGCACCGGAGGAGGGGGGGACTTGTACTTGTAGACCGGTGGAGGCGGGGAGTGCACCGGAGGAGGCGGCGACTTGTAGTGATAGGGATGAGTCGGTGGCGGTGGGGAGGGCGGGGGAGGAGATTTCTTGGGAGGCGGAGGAGAATAGTAACCGTAGTTTGCCGAGGATTCTAGGGGCAAGCTAAGAGACACTAGCACCACTAAGAGAGTGGAAAGGAGAGGGGCCATCTTAGCCATTTTGGCTTTAGAGAAAGGGTTTTTGTGGTGCTATGGACTGGTGCTCCCTCCCCCATTATATAGCTTTTGCGTTTACCCTTTCAACACTGGGAAATGGGGTAAAAAAAAATAGTTGCATTAGAAAATTAATGTTTCAGATTAAATTAATATGAAATGCGGATGATTAGGTCTGAATGGGTTGTCATCACTATGTTGGAACAAATTTGACTTTGGTAGGTATTGTTTAGTCTTTGCATGGATCTTGATCTCCTGTTGTTAGAGGCTGAAAGCTAAAGCGAAGGGAGGAAAGAGATTAGCAACAGTCAAAGACTATGCCCCATTAATTTACTCATTTTTGCTCTTACATGTACGGGAAATGAGGAATCGTTCAAACACGAAATCCTCTCTCCCGAACATGTTTCCACCTTCAGATCTTAGAAAAGACACGTGTTTTGCCTAATTTTTTTTATGATTTTATCGCATCCAGTACCAGGCGGCTCTCTCTCTCTCTCACACAATGAGACAATGAGGACATATCTTCCCCACACATTAACCAAACCATCTTGGCATTGACGTGACCGATAATTAGCTAATGGCTAGGATCGGGGCTTATTATTAATGAGGCAATTAAGCCCGGCATCCATTTAGCCACTGAACTCTAAGCATTGGTACCCAACATGCTGGGGACCTCTTCTCGATCGACCATAGACAAGTCAAGTTACGACCAGGGTTTGGTAACTACAGTCAAGGATGGTGTTCTTATCATCCATTAATGCAACCACCTTGATGGAGAATTGATTTAAAGTTTCATCATTGTTTTGGTGACTTGTTGCATGTTCATCGTACTATTTAATGGAACCTCGCATTGAATACTAATTACCATTCATCTCGCAAGTGAAGGATTAAAAAATTCAGTTCACGGCTGATCAGAATTAGGCAAGGAGAGAGAATCGTCCGGAGACTTTAACCTCCCTCTAGAAGAACAACGGGATGGATGGATGGATGAAATTGAATGAACGAGTCTCCATTCGTTGCATACACAAGATGTCATGCAGAATACTAATAATTAAATTTGCCCTTTTTCTATATGGAAAGAGTCTTTCTTCACCTACTCTTCCGTAGTACGTTAGATAACTCCTCAATCCAGCTAACTATTTTTTTTAAATCATAAACTTTATCTTGAGGTGGGAAAAAGGGGGTCAAATTATTAGGTTTCGTTTGATTTTTCTTTTTCTTCAGATAATACGCTCAATTACGTTTGCATCATCAAGGTTTCTTATTTTAATAAGTGGCAATCATTTGCCAATATGGTTTAGGTGGCACTTGAGGGAAGACCGCCCTTGTCGTCCCAGCGAGGCAAGAGGCATGAAGTATCTTAGGACGTAAAAAGGTTGACAAATGATGATGAGCTGTGTACATTTTTATTTACTCCTTCACCTTACGTATTATGTTAGGTTGATATCATGAAAAAAATCTTAAATTGGTATATTTATGTTAAATTCTTTCTAAAGTAATTTTTTGTTCATTAAAAACCCCAACTAGTATACTTATAATAAATTTACAATAAATTAATTTTTGAATTACTAAAACCATAAAATAGTACACATGTGACACGTTTACTCTCGCGAAAGAAGTGAGTCATCTTCCAGCTCTATCCATGAATTTTGTTAGAAGACAATCAAGGTTTTTTGTGCTTTGAAGGAGACAAAGAATGAGCCTTATTTGTTTTCAAATTACGGCTAATTGAAGAGAGAGAGAGAGAGAGAGAGAGAGAGTTACACATGGACTATCCTTGTCAATTGAATTATTGTCACGCACTCAGCAATTTTTGGGTACAATTTGACGAGGGTAAATATGCCACACCTATATCTATTTGGAATTTTTGGTGACTCAAAAATTAATTTGGGATAAATTTGTCACATACGTATCAATTTTAGGGTTTTTGGTGATCCACAATTAATTTTGAGTAAATATGTCACATATATATATATTTTTTATTCAATCAATTTTTTTTTCCCTTTTATTTTATGTTATCAACAAGAACTCAAAATCTAGATGTGTTCCACCAAATTAAATGTAATTTGGATTCATATGCATGGCGGTCCCTCTCTTTCCATCGAAAGTCCGTAATTCCGGGCCGATCGGTCATGTTTTCTTCTGTTCGGCACCGAAGTCAGGGCCGCAAGTTATCGGATGCTTCCAACAGCCAGCCACTTGGAGTCTAGAAAAGATAAGTTTAATCCGGTCAAATGTGGCTAATGCTTACCTTTTGTCACCTACGAATTAAACAATGGAGACTCGAATCGGATTGATAGGGTGGCGGTGGGAGAGATGGGAGGTGGCTGCTCGTGGATCAGATCTAGCGATCGAGTGCGTTTGATCGATTGATCGATCGATCAATCTATTCTTGATCTATCACCTTCGATTCAAAGGAATAACATCGAAATTAATTTGTCATGCACCTATACTTTGTAATTTGATGAACTTTGCGCCGCGATTAAGTCAATGGGATTATTATTAAAAAAAGTCTTAAATTTATTATTTAGCACTCAATTCATTTATCAACTTTTTAAACTTTTTAATTTGGTTAATTTAGTCCAAAATATTTTAATGATTTTTTAGTATAGTTATCTCAATTAATGTCGATTGAAAATCACTTCCGTGGCTATTTAACCATTGTGGGCCAGAAGGTGGGAATTGAAGGAACAAGGTTTCATTTGTTACACGCAAGAGATTTCAGGCATGATAATAGTCAACTTGCCCTAATCATATGTAAAGAGTTTTTCTTCACCTACTCTTCCGTAGTACGCTAGATAACAACTCTATCCGACTAACTATTTTTTTAATCATAAACTTCATATTGAGGCGGTAAAAACGGGTCAAATCATTAGGGTTTCATCTGATTTTTCTTTTATGTAGTGTTCTCACTTATCAAGACGCCGTAAAAAGAGATCTAATAAGGAATATGTTGTTCTTGTAAGGTTGTCGATGAAAATACAAACTTTGATAATAAATTTTTAAATAACCCTAGTTTTGATAATTTAAAAAAAATGGTGACGATTTTTTAACATGGTGAGGATTTTTTTAATAAAATTTGGAAAGAAATTGGAATTAGACTTAAAGTTAGTGTTTTTTTAGGAGATTAGACTATTATAATCATGGCTATCATTAGACTTATTTGATTAATGTGAAATCAATTTCGGCTAAAAAAATGACGTATTCACTAAAATTGAATTTCAATTGATTTTCTTTTGCCACGTTGTTTACTTTTCTACAGAAAATATTACGACGTGTAATTGGACCTGCTAAGAACTTGGACATGATCATGGGCAATGTTCTACTAGAGAGTCTGAACATTTGCCACGGAAATATGTGTGGTGAATAAATCTAGACAAGTTCTGTCCAAAGAGTTGATATCCAATTCAATCCAATTCAAAATAATTGGAGATGGCTTTAATAGCCACCCTTTCCATATGGGAAGGGAGAGATGATGAGTTCGATTCCTCACATTTTAAGAAGGGTTAGGGGTTGGGACATTTATACGAGGCTTGACTCCCACGTTTTGCAAAGAAACAAGACGAAAATCTGAGAGTAAGTTTATGGTTATAATAGGACATACCAAAGAAAAAAAAATCAATTCAATTAATAATCCAATGATAAACAACCCCAATCGATGAGTACATAATTAGGCTACATTCATTTCAAGTAAATGCACGATTTGAAAAATATTTTTCTCAAAATAACTATCTATATCGCTCAAAATAGTTAGTCGATGAAAAATATTTACATCAATGTTTAAGCATTTTCGTGGACGATGAAATTATTTTTTTGTTTGTTCATTTTTGAAAGCGAGAGTTCCAAAATAAAAATTCAAAAATCATGCATTTTTGACTAAGCAAACGCGCTCCTTAGAAGACAGCTAAACTTCTTAATTAAATTCGGCCTTGACAGACGATTAGCTCGTCGATATCGCTGTTCTCCTTTACGTGGCCCGGACAGGCTACCTAGCTCCTCTCATGAAAGCAAATAATTGCCAAATAATGATGAGCCTTATCCTAGCTTAGCTCCATCTATCATTGCTCAAAGGTCAATGTCAAGATGGATTTTGGAAGTACTTGGAGGGAAGAGACTTGTCTCCTCGCCGTCTACTCGAGGCAAAAGGCGTACGAATATGTTAAGGACGCAACGGTTGACGAAATGACGATACGATGAGATGGCATACTGCGTTTTACTCATTCGCAAGCTTGCATGCATTAAAAAAAAATTGATTGTAATTTGGATTCGTATGGACGACGGTCCATCTCTCTCCATTGAAATGTATGCCGATCGCTTAACTTTTTCTTCTGGTTGGTGCCCAAGTGTCCACTGCAACCAATCGGATGCTTCTACGTTCACTCGAGTCTAGAAACGCTTAATTTAATACGGTCAAACTATCGACTAATGCTTAGTTTTTATCACCGACACATTAAACAATAGAGGGTGTTATCGAAACAATACGGTGTGCGAGATGTGGATGCTCGTGGATCAGATCCAGTGGGCGAGCACGATCCATATGTTCATATTCTATCCACTTCAATTCAAAGAAGGGAGAAAGCCACCTAATCTTTTTACAAATTGTGCCCACCTAGCCTGAATTTTTTTTTCTTATAATATCAAAAATCCCAAATTATGGCACCTGACACATTTACCCTAAAAAGAATTGTGATATAAAAAGCCCCAAAATTCTTTTTATATGACATATTTACCCTCTATCGAAATTATATCATATGACTTTTCAGTTAAAATAATGTTATTTTTGTTTCACTTAAGTCATGTAAGAGATTTGTCAAAACTATTTACTTTCCAGCATCCATATAGTTCTATTTTTTAATGGGGTTCATTGATGGAACATTGACCAGGGTTAATTGGGTGGAAAACTATTTGTTTTTCAGCATCCACCAAACATTGACTGGGGATAATTGGATGCTTTTCAGCATCCACCTGTACAAGTTAGAGATTTTTAATGTTATAGAAAAAAAAAATTAGAATAAATATATTACAGTGGGCATATTTTATAGCTTCCGGTCACTTTTTCCTTCAAATACAAACTTCAAAATTTTCTTCTAATCAGTAAAATAACAAAAAAAAAAAGAAGAATAATAAATCATAATCTTTTGTAGGATCTCAATTAAATGCTAATTTTTTTTTTATTTTGCCAATTTAGTTCTAAAACTATTAACGAGTTGTCAAAATGTCTAGTACTAAATTGGTTAAATTGAAAAGTTTAAGGTTGAATAGATATTTGCACAATAAATTTAGGATTTTTTTGGGTAATTATTCCCTTTTAAGTAAAATTATGCTCTTTGCAATCTCATGAGACGATCCTTTGTGATAACATTATGCATGACTAAATTAATTGGTTCGTTTACTTTAAAACGTGACACATTGTGTTGGCGACATTACATGTGCGTTTAATGGATGTCCAATCATTCGCACAAATGATACGCTGCATCTCTTTCTTATAATGGTATATGCTTTGGGAGCAAGATAGATGCCCCAAATTATTGAGAGGGTGACTAAAGTATGGGCCCAGAGATCTAGACAAAATAATCGTCGAGAACTATATAATTTCTCAAGATATGTGGAACCATAATTTGATTTCACGATCAAATTGAACGTGAAAGATCAAGTGAAGTCAACGGGACTGTGCATGTGTTCGTTAGGAGGAGCTGATTTGTGCAGTAGTATCTTCTGTCTCTTCACTCCCTCGTGGAGACAAAATGGAGACAGCTTTTATAAAAAGAAAACGCACCTTCCTAATCTTTGTTTCTTTATTCATTTATTTATTTTGAAAATGAGGTTTGAATGATTGAGACATGGTAGGAACGTACGATCGACAAATACTAGTAAATTGCCACTTTAGTACATGCCACAACCGGAAGCATCACAAGCAATATTAGCATGCCTCTTGTTTCGAACGTGAAAGCTATTCGTTTTGTAATAAAAGCGATTATGTGTGGAGAAGAGAAACCGATTTTATGTTTGAGCCTGGAAATTGAATTGAATGTTGACAATCATTATATTTCTAATTGGCCCAAGTTTTAGCATTAAATTGAATATGAAGAATTGAATCTCTTTCGTACCCTTTGTGTCGTCTTTGATTGCCCTACGACCCATCTTAATAAATTTGTGGAGTCAATTTTAAGTTTCAAGCTAAGGCTATCTTTGCACCATTTTTTGTCACACGATTAAGTAGCTAAGCTATATCGGCAAAATCATATGATACGGCAAATTATGTAACAAAGACCCCACATTGAATAAAATTTGAAAAAAAATTACAAACCTGATTGAACTATTAAAAAAAAAAAAGGTACTCGAACATAAATGGATAAGACTCAAGCACCTTTGATTTCATTTTATCATACATAATTATAGAATATGATTTTTATTGCATGAGAACGCGATCCCACAATCTCCACTGCCATCAAGAAAACCCTAGAACTAGAAGTGCATTTCAGCAAAAGCTCAAACCTACCGATTGCTAAATCAAGAAAAAAACTGCAAATGGATTATTTACTTGGTCCTGGTCAAATGAACGAGCATCGTGACCCTCCTCACCGACACTGAAATTAGACCAACGGCGGCGTCGGTTCGTCTTTCTACCTAAACCTTGGATGTTCTGCTCTATAATGTCGACATTGACAATTCTGGCCAAGAAAATTCAAGTGACGCCCACGTGCCTTCTTCGTTAGAAAAGCTGGCTCCTCAATCCATCCCAGTGAACGACCACTTTCTCATGGGTACTTCTTCATGTCTGCACAAAACTAAAGCTAGAGAAGAATTCCACTGCGCTTTATTTGGTCAGGAGGGGTTTAGGTGAAAATCATCGAATGATGAGGAGAAAGCATACTCGGATGTGGGCAAGGCCACTGCATATCATTGAGGTTGAAACCCTTCTTGCGTAAGAATGAAAGTCTACCCGCAATTTCGTCCGCAAAGGGAGGAAGTGGACTCCCCGGCATCCTATTGATTAACACGACGCAAGGAGGGAATGGACACGATTATCAGGATGCCGCACTAGACATGCAAGACTTGATCCCCACGTTTGGAGGAACGACATAATGATGATGATGAATTCAGCTTCAAGAAAACCATCGGATGAGGATGACCGAAGCGGGCATGAATATGCTACCTCTTAAACGAAATGTCATGAAAATGAATACCGCAAAATTATACACCGGAGATGACCCAGGTCTCTCTTGCCATCGTCAACTCACGGCAAAATTGTGAGGGCAATCTTTATGTAAGTTTGATAATAATATCAGAAAGAGAAGCTAAAACAAAAACAAGACCGGGTAAACAAGGTTTGCCTGCATTGGTCCCAGCATCATCTCCGAAATCATTCACAAGGATTCAGACAGTAACATAAAATTAACGTGTGCAGCGACAAATCAAAATTGGGTTCTCTCCCACCATTTCCTCAATAAAACTTAAGAAATATCCAGAAAATAAAAATGCTACCAGAGGAAGAGTCAAATTTAGAAAGCTTTCAATCTAAAGGCAATTATACAACACTACCCCTTCATAGAATGATGAGATTAACAGTCATAGTCAGCCGTATCTCACATACTCATTCGGCATCACCACTACAATCTTGAGAGCATCCCGTAGATATATCCTGCACCTCAAGCACTCATTAAGGGAAGAAGAGAGCAATCTGATTAGCACATAGACCATCGTGCTGAACCATGGAAATGCAAACCCCAGCGCAAGAGCAAACTTGATGGGTACCAGTAAAGTGCAGAAGACCACACCCCATCAAACTCGGTCTCACCCATCACCTCCTCCCACGTGGTCCAGCACCTGACCTTGGTCCTGGGTACCGAGAAAATTGCAGACGCAGGTAAGCAGAATCTGGATCATGCTCGTCCATTTTGTAGCCTGAGAAAACAATCAACCAAATACTCAGGTCATTTCACAAGTGTAAAATGTTTCTTAAGAAAAAGACATTTACAGAGATACTTTAAATAGAAATATAAAAATTGAGAAAATATGTCATCACTAACGAGGTGTTTAATTGATAGGAATGGACAATTTTCTTTGTCCCATGTTTAGTGATGTTCTTTCAAGATAAAATGGCACATCCCAAATGGGATTATCACATCATCTGAAATAACAGTGACCCCTCCCCCTAGTGTAAGTAATCCCCACTCCATCGCTACACTATTCATACATATTATTGTGGTGTACTTCTAAAATCTCTCGTCATTTACTTCAAAGATAATCTGGAATTTAATTCAAGTCCAGTCTTCCTATTCTATTCCCCCATTCATACAAAGATGCCAAACTAACCTTTCCAAAGCCATGGACAGCAAATATCATACTAAAAACGGTCCCTCTTCCCAACACCACTACCAAACACAAACTCCAGTGGTTAGGAAGGGAAGAACAGATCACGAAAAATAGAATGCAAAGTGAAATCTTCAGTAAAAAGCTGAGTCATGTCTTAACAAAAAAAAAATAGCACTAAGTATGCCAGATATTATTTTACTTAAATTTCTTTGTCCCTTTCTATTCCTTTGTTTTGTGTCCTTTCTTTACCTTTTTTTCATATCCAAGAAACAGAGGAAGAGCTTAAAAGTAATTTATCACCTTGCAAGGCACTCAAAGCAGTGGCTGCACAAGCTGGATTTACAAAATCCACAAAACAAAGGATTAGAGGATCTCCTCCACGCTGCAATGCAAGTTCAAAAGTAGCATAAGAAAAAGTCAGAATAGCACAGAAAATATAAAGAAATACTGAATAAGTTAAGTTGGACTTACATGCTTCGACTCCTTAATCACAAGTCTCACTTCTTTATACCCCACAAAAGGCCGAAATATATCTAAAGGTGAGTTAAGAAATTTGAAAAAGCAAAGACTTGTTATCTAACTTCCAATTGGGTTGAAAATTTCACGAAAGGACGATATATTCCCAACTACAACCACTGTCAGACATCAAAAGGATACGAGCAACCTCCCTCTTTGTACTGTCAGGAGGAAGTCCTTCAACATACAGAGTGCTGGAAGCATCTGGAGGCAAAGGAACAGTTTCGCGGCCTGGCCTTCCCATGGCTTCCATTGGGTGTGGACCACCAAAACCAGCATTTCGTCCATTTGGTGCCATTTCCGGAGCGATAGGCCCAGGACGGCTCATCATAGAAGGATCAGCAACCGGAGCACCTGGCATTCCACCACCAATTGTTCGTACCATTCCAACGCTGCCATATGCACTAGCTTCTCCAGGATTGTGCGAAGACATTTGCTTCAAAAGTATTTAGATAACGCCCTTAGCAAACCCAATGTAAATAGACCAGAAAAAACATAACCATGACAAGTTCATGAGAGGGAGGCCTACTGAGCTCTGGAGATATCGGTCATATGCTGATCCTATTGTCTTGGTGTCCTTCACAGCCCGAGGTCCATTAGGATCATCATCACGTGCTAGATAGTTTTGCATCTCAGGACCAGCAGGCATGCCTGGAGGAGGGATATCTGACCACAAAAAAGAAATTTTACTTTTGGCTTGCTCATACAGAAAAAAAGAAAAAAAATTAAAATTAACTTTTTTGTATATCTAGCTTACAAATCAAACAACCATCAAACCGCACTATAAAAGTCTGGGGTCAAGGAAACAAGCTGATATGGTCAGGTGCAAAGTGGCACAGTCTAACAGTTGAAGTGGATGAACAGATGCTACTGAAGCGAGAGGATGTGCATAAACATGTATACCGACCCCTCTTGTTTATACTACCCCATTTATCCTTTGATATACTGTATCTTCCTTAAGAACAATTTCGAACGGAGTTTTCAAAGCAAATTCATACTGGAGGAAATGAGTGACAAGCTTGGCATTGCCAACCGCATTAGATGAATGCCTAAAAGATGCACACTTATGCTTGCCAGATTAGGAGTAAGATCAACTTGTAAAGCAGACATTGCTTTTATTTTCTTGAATCAAACTATCATGGAATATTAGCTCATTTAGTGCTGAAAGCAAAGACATGAGACATTGATGACCAACTAGAGGTCTACATGACAACATGCTACAAAGCCCCAACTTGTCACAAAAACCATCAAACCAGAATGCATGAGGAATCGTAGCAAAGTGTAAATTGCCAAATAAAACGGGAACTGCAGTCTTCAATAAATCTCAGGTCATCATTTATTAGTGATTATAACAAGTGTAATAAGAGACAACAATAAATCATGCAGTGTACATAGCTACCCCAATGTCACTGTTTGATCCGCTCTAATGTTTTAAAATTTGAAACTAGGAAGATGTTTCCAAATTTAATCAAAGGGTAAAAAGGCAAAAACATAAGATTAGCAAGTTATCATCAAACCTGCCACAGTGCATACAGATTGTACTGCCATTCCTAATTGACGTCAGGCATGCCACATTTGAAAAGAAGATATTTTACCATCAATGAACTAATCCAGCTTTGTGATTCGTTCAAGGACGAACTAATTACTCACTTTTCTCACTTCCTTGTATCTCTCTGTTTCTCTCATTTTTGGATTAAAAAAACTGCATAAGCTGTCCTTATGGACCCATCTCAGGATTTTGTGTGCACATAAAAATACAATAGTGTTGACACTTAAAGAAGAAAGGTATCAAAATGTCCAAGATTCCAACTAATCGACCAATTATACTAACAGACCAACAACCATAGTGGCATAATTCATCAACTAGCATTACATCTTTCATTAATGATTACATGAGCAAGAAGGAGAGGAGATACATTGAGTGGGAGAGGGAAGGAGAAACCCTTATTAGTCAGAGACAATACAAGCATCCCAAGTGTTGAAAAAAATTTATGAAAATTAGTCAGCAGTAAGTAGGTTCATATATAACAAGATCACATTTTTGTTAAGAGTCTCTCATGCTCTATGAATAGAGCCATCTTATATCTCTTTTATTTGATTATGCAGCTTTTCAGTATTTTTTCTCTCCCTTTCTCTTGAAGATCCTAGGATATTTACATGGCATCAAAGCCACAGAGAGAGAAGGAACCCAATCACAACCCTAGTTTCATCTTTCTTCATGCCATTAATCTTATATCAAAAACAGGCAAAAAAATAAAAAGGTTTTTTGTTGTCTCCTCTGTCAAGTCAGCAAGCAGGCCGCTATTGTCTTTTCTGAGCTTCATCATCTCAATCATTGTCTCTGTTGCAACCACCGTGTTCTTTGTTCCCTTCCCATCACCGGGGACATCAGCATCTTCTTCTCTGTTGACCCATTGAGCTTCCTTCAAATCTTTGCTCATTGCTAAGGGGAGTTGAGCCTTGTTGTCATCGCTCACAAAGCTGAGACCCATAGTAGCAAGCTGTCCTTCATTCCTCCCTTAGTCGAAAGTCCTATGAGGGTCTGCCCACTTCACTCAATTGTCACCCTCAAGAGCAGCCACACCTACTTGTCTTCAAAAGCAGCATCATCATTCTCTGACTGTAGATATACTCCAGTTGTCTTCGAGCGCAGCACCATCCTTAGTCAACATTGTTCCTTGGCCATCATTCTCTGTCATCTTCATCAAGCCAGTTCTGAGGCTAAGTTCTTTGTTCATCTATTTTCTTCTTTGTTGATTGTGAATGTGGCCACCACCAGCCAACTCCCTCTATTCTCCATTCCAGGGTTCTGTCAACTCTTCTATACCAGCAGCTGTTTTCAACTCCTTCGTTATCCTCTGATGTTTTCCCCTATTTTGGTCGAATTTCACAAATTTGGTTTGGTTTGATTTGTGTGCTCATTGTTTCCTTAACAGAAATTTCTCAGTTATTAGAGGAAAAAAAAGTCAAACGAAAAAGGGCCCTATCCAGCAGCGACTCATCTTCAACAGAATCACCTATTTTAGGTCTTCTGAAATCTCAAAACCTGATGTGGATTTATTTAATGCTAGACTCACTTTTGATTGCGAGTTTCATTGATGAGCAAAGTCACCAGGAGTCCAGCATACTTCCATTGAGCAGCCAAAACAAGAATGCCAGGGAACGATGCAGTTTACGTTGCCACAATTGATAGTGTCCAGTTCTCACATGTTTTGCTGTGGTTGTGTGAGAAAGATAAAGGTTTCAATTTTCTGATCTCGGTTTGTTTCTTTAAAGCTTTAGTCAAGATAGGTGTTACTGTAAGTTATTCAGTTTGACTTATAAGGTGCAAGTTACAAAGTCATCACCGTCTTAAATCTGGTCTAATTATGCACATCCCTTGTCTAGTGTAAGGTCCAATTTACACAATGCTCTAGTTTCAGACTATGAAAGAAACTTGCACCTGTCATAAGGAAGCTGGATCCTCCAGCTTAACGGGGAGTGTTGAAGTATATTTACAGGTATCAGTCACTACGTAGTAGGTGTCATAAATTACAGTTTTGTTAGTGTCTCTCATGCTCAGTATATAGAGTCATCTGGTGTAATCTTTTGTTAAGTTTATGAGTAAAGATATAACTTTTGAGTATTTTCTCTCTAACTCTCTCTTGAAGAACCTCAAATATTTACACAAAGTTTTGTCAAGTGAAAATAAATCAAACAACAAGCATAGAATTATTATGGGAAAAACTACCACAGGGATGAAATTGATGGTATGAGGTGATATGCATTACGGCCATTCATAATATGGCCGATTACCTACAATTCTAGCAGAAACTAGCATGCGTAATAAAACTCGTGAATGCAGGGCTTTTCATAGCTGTGCATGTAAGACACTGCCAAAAGAGCGCATTACCGCAAGATTGTGTGCAATTCACTATATGAGTCTTTTCACGGCGACAGATCCAGAGCACAAATTAGCCATGGGAAGCTAAACCAACATAAGAAGACGAAATACCACAAACCACTGCCTTCCCGTCCACAAATTGACCACTTTTTGCAATGCCCAGTAATTATATTTCACTGCCCAGACTCCAGACAGAACCGCCACTCGCAAACAATCTAAAAACACAAAGCAAGGCCAAGTTCCAGGCGAACGACACCGAGAGTCCGGAGACTACTCGGTGCAGAGCAAATTCCGCAAAGAGCCACTGGACTAATACGAGAAACACAGCATTCCCCGAAATCGCAAAACCATTCGATCGAGCATAGCCACGCGCGAGAAAAGCTCGAAAAAAAAATCCCTAAAACAAAAGCAACAACGCAGCGGCGAACGAAACACGCGGGAACTAGAGGGGTTACCGTATTCGAGACGGGGCCGCTTGAGCAGTCCAGGAGAAGGGACCACGGGCTGCTGCCGGTTCCAGTAATTGTCCCCCATCCTCCGAATCTCAGCAGAGAACGACCGAACAAGAGCAGCGGACGACGGCGGGGCCCGGAGAGAATCCGCGACCGCGAACGGCGGAGGAAATCGAAGAGGAAGGGAGGGGGGAAGAGAGAGCGACGGGGGAGGAGGAGCGGGGAGATCTGCTGTCGCTCGCGCGAGCTCGGGGATTGGGCTCGAGTTAAAACCCTAGGTCGCGAGCTTCTGAGGGAAAACGCTGCTGCTGTTGCTGCTGCGATTGTTTTGCCCTCATGATTTTTTTCCCCCTTTCGATTTCCCCAGCTGGGGAAGGACGCAGCGCCGATGGATTATAACGGGGGATCCACTGCGGGAGGCCGCACCGTAGGGACGGACGCGACTGGCCGGCCTCGGTCGGGGCCCAATCGCGATGGCCCCAGGGACGCGAGATCGAGGCCCGGCCCGGACCGGACCGTCGTGGCCGGCCTCGCTCGAAGATGAGATGGCCAGTTGGGCCCCACCAGGCCCAGTCGAGCCACGAGATCCGGAGCCCCATTTGAGCCGACCCGAGCCCCTCCCACATAAGCTCGATGGAGAAATTCCGACATCGAACCCGGGCGGGCCGGGGTGAGATCGGGCTTGGGACGAGCGCGGTGAATCCCCATTCCCCACGGTTCCGTGCTTGCTCCCGGAGACGACGATTGGAAGGGAATGAAAGAGCGAACGAGGGGGGGGGGGGGGCATGAATGCCGGGGGTGCTGCGTCTTAAAGCGACATTCTTTGGCCTCGATTGACCCACGCTCTTTGTTTTGTCTTTTGATGCAAAACTGCGAATTGCCCAACAACGTGAGACTTTTTGTCTTGGGTCGCGCCACCAACGTGGGGCTCTCTCTCTCTCGCCCCGGAACTCGCAATGGAAACCCAGAAACCAAAATCCCATCACATCCCCATGTCTCCCGCTTCGCTTCTTCCCGGCGGTCAAGAATCCGATGACTGGGCGCCTCACGTTCTTCGGACCCCGTGGGTGCACGGGATCCGAACCGCCTCACTTTTGCCCCCAAAACCACATATTTGGACTACTTTTTTTAAAATCTCAAATTTGTATTATTTGTGTCGAATCATACCACAGAAAAAATAATTTTCTGAATTTTGGCCAACTATGTAATGTGATTATTCCTAAGCTTTTAAATTGTTCAATGTTGTCCATAAATTTTTAGTCCAATATGTGGTATGGTCCTTAAGCTTTTAATCTATTCAACGTGAGTACTAAATTTTGATACATGTTCAAGTTAATTCATAAACTATATGAAAGTATTCAATATTGTCCTTTTATTAATTTGAGTATAGGGATTTATACACTAAATTGAATATGTATAAAAAATTCATGAATTACATTAAACAAATTAAAAGTTTTGAGATTACATAATAGATTAAAGTTTAAATACAACATTAGATAAATTAAAAGTCCAAGAGCCATATTATATATTGAGCCAAAGTTCATGAACTATTTATCTCATTTTTCTTTAAAAAATAATATAGACCAATATATTCATGTCATAATTAGCTAGTTTATAGACCAATTTTCTTATCCAAAAAAAATCCCACATTTATTCCAAACTAACTAGTTTATATCTAAAAAAATCCAAAATCATAAAAATCTTCGATTAAGATATATATTGAAATTCACTGGTTTTGTGCTTTAAAAACACCTCCAAGTTTCAAAGATTTATTAAAATACCTGATCTTTCATGATGTAAGAATTAATTTTTGATAAATGTGACACTAATAACACGAAAATTGGCTCGGAACGACTGTCGTAAGGATATAGTGGTTCGGGATTTTTAACAGTATACGTATATATATTTTTTTGCGTGTGTTGGACTTTTAATGGTCTTTGACTTTGGATATATTTATTTATCAAATTAAAATGGAGAATGAGGCCGGGAAGGGAGAACGTATTACGTTGTACGCGTTTGCAGGCGGGGGCAAAGTACGCTACGCCTTCCGCCGCTTCTCTCTGACGAGCACGTCAGGTCAGGGGGGAGTCGGGGGCAGAGGCGTCATTTCGCCAGGGACAGCGGTCCCTTTCGCGACTGGTTCTGTCGTGGGCTTCCGGAGCACGGCCCACCCGAGTCACGACGTGCCCCCATTAACGCCAAACGTACGCACCCTCTTTATTACATTTGGAGAATTAAATGTGTATATATCTATATGTGTATGTATGTACGGAGAGGAAAAAGAAATTCAATATTTAATAAGGGTCGATTAGTACTACAAAAAATAATTGATTTAAAAAATATATTTTAATAATAATTACTTATAATAATAATAATATAATATTTTTTTAGATTAATTATTTCAAATGATATATATTATTATTTTTTTAAAAATGTTTAGGAATTAATTATTTTTCTAGAAGTGAACGGAATCTAAATTATTTTCCACTTTCTTAAAGGTTGGTTGATTTGGTTGGGGACTGTGGCAGGGAAATGTCTTCCAGATGGGAATCATTTATTTATTTGTTTTCCTTTTTCTCTTTTTTCCCCCTTTTTTGGTTGCTTTTTTTCCTCTCTTTCTCTTTCTCGGAAATCTAGCTAGAAGCGATTTCATCTCTCAGCATACTTTTCCCGATTTTCTCTCGCTTTTTTCCTCTCTTTGACCACTTGTACTTCCTTTTACAGTCTTTGAAAAACTCCTCTCTCTCTCTCTCTCTCTCTCTCTCTCTCTCTCTCTGCCCCCTCGCCTCCGTCGCGTTCTCCGGCGCCGGAGCTCGAGTCCTTCCCGGCGATCTCGGCGCCCCTGGACGGAGAATTCTCCGGCGGCCGGTGCCGAGCCCGAGGCCGTATTCGCATTCGGAGGCTGCCGCCCGTGCCTGCGGGGTTCGGACCGTGATCGTTATTGACTTCGAGAGAGGTCGAGGTGGTTCGATTTTTTCGGGGGAGGGGCGCAGATCTCTTTGCTGGGGGGCGCAGGGCGGGAGCTCTCTCTGGTGTTTTCCGCTGCGGTGCCTGCCGGAAGTTGGGGGGGAGATAGAACATTGCATTGGCGGTGGTGGCGTGAAGAGAAGGGGTCGTTGATGGTAGTGTTGACGTCGTCGAGAGGTATATGATGTCCGGGCGTCCGGTGAGAGATCGGAGAGGGCGGTGGATTTCCGGTGAAACTCATACATGGAATGGCAGATCTTGCTAGCTACGGGAATGCCAACCGTGACGTTGAGCAGGTCTCTCTCTCTCTCTCTCTCTCTCTCTCTCTCGCCTATCTTTCTTTCTGAGATATGCTGGGACGTGCGTCGAGCTGGCAGTCTTTTTCCCTCGTTGCCCGTTGAGATGTTTACGTCGTCGATTACGAATTTGAGGCTTTGGGCTGGTAGATTTCATTTAATTCTGGATGTGCTTGCAAGCTCTGGACTTACTGTGGCCCGTGTCCTCAGCTGAGAAAGGCTATAGAAGTACAGATTGTATTAAATAGAATCTGGTATCTGTGAGAGGTGGATATCTTCACTGATTATTGACTGGAGCAGCTGCTCCAAACACCAAGGAATTGGAAGATAGGGGAAATGAATATTCTGAGGTGTGGTTACGACTGTAGACCTAGTGAAAGGAAAATGAATTCTGTTCTTCATTCTCAAAAGGCGTAATCAACATTTCATTCTCTTTTATTGTGATAAACAAGAGCCTGAGTCATTTCTCTTTTTCTTTTTATTTTCTTTTTATGGTTTTTTTCGCGTGGGCGGGTGGTGGGGGGTGGGAACGGGGGATGGTGAGCGGCAAGGAGCCTCAAAGTTCCTCTGCCTTCTTCGTGGAAGCTTTGAGGCAATTATACTGGTGCCTTCATGCTGTCTTGACAAAGCCTCGTATATGCTTGCTGCTAGTCTGTATTGTAACACTTCAACTATGGTTGCTGAGAGAGATGAAAGGGTTTCAACAAAGGGTTCTGCGTGTTTGAGTGCTTGGCTGTGAGCCAGTTAACAGTGGACAAAGAGGGTTCACTCTTCGCTACTTCTTTTGCTCTCTGATAAATCCTTAATTTGCAGTGGACTCATGCACTAGGATTGCGAGTGGGATTGAAGTCCTGTTCCTATTGCATTAGCTTATGGGATTGTTACTCTCCCATAGCCTTTTCAATTGCTACGGTCGATCTAAGTTTTTGTTACAAATGCTTGTGATGGAAGATAATATGGCCTTTACCAAATCTTTTTGGAGAGAGATTTTTAGAAACGGATTAATAAACAGTCAGGTTTACAGAAGCTTCTTTACTTAAAGGCAGTTGGCTGGCAAATCAGGAAGGATAGCCCATTATCTGGGATTTTTAATTTTTTAATATGCTTCAATAAATAGTAGGTGGTAAAATAAGATACTCAATAACAACCTATGTCAGAATTAATCAATGATTGATACAGGTTGGAGCAGACATGGAAGCTCAAGTTTGGAAGAGCTAGATAAAAAGTTTAGCAAAATCTAAGCTGAGGGATGGCAACATGTAAAGTTACATGCACTTCCATAAACAATAGTGCATTAAGTACCACAAATGGCATAACGCTCTGCTTGAGTCAATTAGTTCATACAGGCAATTTAATTCCAATAGATTTTACACAAGCATGTTGGTCATAATTGGGTTATGGGAAAACTACAGAAGTATGATCATTATGCTTGTTTTACTTTAATGCTGTGAATTATTATCGGATCATATTATTAGTCTTTTGATGCATCAAGCTCTCCATGCCTATTTATATTTATGAAGACAATATTTAGATGAAAATTTTTCCTCTGTAATAGGAAACCTAAGCTGCTGTCTATCTTGAAACTTGTTCAGTGATTGTCTGCTGGACATGGATGAAGCCATATGAATGTTCCAACTTAAATCCAACTAGCTTTTCCAGTTTCCCTTCCAACTGGTTTTATTATTCTCTCTTGCTCAAGCATAAATGACGCTCCCTCCCTTTTGCAGGCATTAATTGCTTTGAAAAAAGGTGCTCAACTGCTGAAGTATGGTCGAAAAGGAAAGCCTAAATTCTGCCCATTCAGACTATCTAGTGTGAGTGTTACTAATAAATCTATTAATGTAGTCCATTGTAAGCTTTTAAAAGATTATTCAGATGATGTTTTTTCACAAACGCAACAGTTATCGAGAGAGACCTAGGGGAGAAAGTTCCTTACAAATGAATCTGGTTTTCCTTCCATGAAATGCATGGGTGATTTAAACCATTGAATGATACATTGCTTCTTTATTGGTTTTCCTTTGCTGCAGAGAGGAAGAGTCTAAAAATTGATGCATGCAGTCACTTATGTGAATAATTTGACTGTATTATTGAATGAAACTAGAGGATTTCATTCTTTACAAGATAATGCTGTTACATGTAATTGCTTATCTCTAGCGGTCTGTCCTATGGTTTCATAACATCATTTGGAGCGATAAAATCTCAGATGGGCAAACATTTCCCTAGCAGTCTGTCTTATTCTATTTGCTAGGTAGATTTTGAAAATCTCCCTTGCTTATAGGTAATTCCCAGTTAGGTTTATTCTGCCTTTTTTTTTTTGGAAGATTTTAAAAGTAAATTTGGTTTCCTCTGAAGATTTCTCACAAAGGTTACCCTAGTCTATGAAGCAACATTATGTTTTTGTACATTGAAAATCATGGAAAACCAATTTCAGACAGAAGATAAATGAACTGAACAAGCAGATTTTCTGGTGACGCTATTGGTTGGTACCTCATTGCTATGTTTCCTCGCTAATAGTGTTATGCTACTAACTTGCCCACTGCTTTACTGTGAATTTCAGGATGAATCATCATTGATCTGGATATCAAGTAGCGGTGAAAAAAGTTTGAAATTAGCATCTGTTTCAAGAATTATTCCTGGACAGAGAACCGTGAGATTCTGTTTCTTGCTTTTGATAACATTTTATTCTCTCCCTGATAATTATGTTCATGTCAGTATTCAGGGAAAGATAGTGTTGCCTTGACTAAATACACTTACCATGTATGCTATCATTAAAGTCTTCAACTTATTCTGTCTATGTCAGGCTGTATTTCAACGTTATCTGCGACCTGAGAAGGACTATTTATCCTTCTCTCTTATTTACAAAAACGGGAAACGGTCGCTTGATCTGGTTAGTGACAGAAACTTGAGATTTTCACCAAGATGCGAAGAACTTTTCTTTATTTTCGATTTGAAGTGAGTTTTGTTTTTGCTTTATGCATGTGAGATTTAAATTTTCTCCAGATCTGCAAGGACAAAGTTGAGGCTGAGGTGTGGATTGCAGGCCTCAAAGCACTGATCTCCACTGGTCAGGGAGGACGCTCAAAAATTGATGGATGGGGTGATGGCAGTCTCTATCTTGATGTAATTCCTCCTATCTGGAAATTCATTTGAATGTCACTTTTTCTTAAAATCTTTCCTGCTTTGGCCAATGGTTATGTTAACTACAAATATGCTTATCAGTGAGAGCTAGCAATGTTTTTATACAGCATCTGGTGATAGGTACATAATATTTGTTACGATGCAAAGAACAGGGATTAATTGCATGTTGGATAAGTGGTTTTGCCATGTTGATAGGTATTTTATTCTGCTGTGAGACATAAGTGGCTGTCTATGGGTGGAAGTCTGTTTTAGGACACGAGTGGTTGTCAATGCTTTTTGTCAATGACATATTTTTTGCTCTTAACTATTTCAGGACAGTAGAGATTTGACATCAAATAGTCAGAGTGACAGTTCTGCCAGTGCTACACGAGATATCAGTTCTCCTGATGTTTCTTTGAGTTCAAATCCAAATTCTTCTCCAAAGACTTTCCATACCGAGAATTCTTTCCATTTTGACCGATCACATGTAGCATCAGACAACACAAACATGCAAGTAAAAGGATCTAATTCAGATGTTTTTCGAGTTAGTGTTTCTAGTGCACCCAGCACATCAAGTCATGGTTCTGCACCTGATGATTGCGATGCTTTAGGTGATGTGTACATTTGGGGTGAGGTGATATGTGATAGCATTGTCAGGGTGGATGCCAGTAAAAATTCTAGTTTTGTGACGACGAGAGCAGATGTACTTGTGCCCCGTCCTTTAGAATCTAATGTTGTTCTGGATGTCCATCACATAGCTAGTGGTGTTCGACACGCTGCTTTGGTTACGAAGCAAGGTGAATTGTTTACATGGGGTGAAGAATCAGGGGGGCGGCTTGGCCATGGCGTTGGGAGGGATGTGACACATCCTCGTTTAGTTGAATCTCTGGCTTTTGCTAATGTTGACTTTGTTGCCTGTGGTGAGTTCCACAGCTGTGCTGTGACAGTGACTGGGGAACTTTATACGTGGGGCGATGGCACACATAATGCTGGGCTTCTTGGTCATGGTACAGATGTTAGCCACTGGATACCCAAAAGGGTCTCGGGTCCTCTTGAGGGACTTCAAGTTGCTTCAGTAACTTGTGGGCCCTGGCACACCGCACTGATAACATCGAGTGGACAGCTTTTTACCTTTGGTGATGGGACTTTCGGTGCTTTGGGTCACGGGGACCGGGAGAATGTCTCATATCCTAGAGAAGTAGAATCTCTTCTAGGGTTGAGGACAATTGCTGTTGCTTGTGGGGTGTGGCATACTGCTGCTGTTGTGGAGGTTATCGTCACACAGTCTAGTGCCGCTGTTTCTTCAGGGAAATTATTCACTTGGGGCGATGGAGATAAAAATCGCCTAGGACATGGAGACAAGGAGCCACGGCTCAAACCCACATGTGTGCCGGCTCTTATAGACTACAATTTTTACAAAATTGCTTGCGGGCATAGTATTACTGTTGGATTAACTACATCAGGGCATGTTTTCACCATGGGTAGTACCGTTTGTGGTCAGCTTGGGAATCCTCAGTCTGATGGGAAGGTACCAAGCATAGTAGAGGACAAGCTCCTTGGGGAAACTGTTGAAGAAATTGCCTGTGGTTCATACCACGTGGCTGTATTAACAGCAAGGAATGAAGTTTATACATGGGGCAAGGGTGCTAATGGGAGGTTGGGCCATGGAGATCTCGAGGATCGGAAAACACCAACTCTAGTTGAAGCTTTGAAGGACAGGCATGTGAAGTATATATCTTGTGGTTCAAACTATACAGCAGCTATATGTCTTCACAAATGGGTTTCTGGTGCTGAGCAGTCTCAGTGTGCTGCTTGTAGGCAGGCTTTTGGATTTACTCGGAAAAGGCACAATTGCTATAATTGTGGGCTTGTGCATTGCCATTCATGCAGTTCTAGAAAAGCTTTTAGAGCAGCCTTGGCGCCCAATCCTAACAAACCATATCGTGTGTGTGACTCATGTTATGCTAAGCTGAGTAAGGTATTGGAAGGCAGTGTCAATAATCGAAGGAATTCTGTGCCTCGCTTATCAGGTGAAAACAAGGACCGATTAGACAAGGCTGATTTAAGATTGTCAAAGGCAAGTGTGCCTTCTAATATGGACTTGATTAAGCAGTTGGACAGTAAAGCTGCTAAACAAGGAAGAAAGGCTGACACCTTTTCCTTGGTACATTCCACACAAGCTCCCCCATTTTTGCAGCTAAGAGATGCTGTTTTGTCTACAGCAACTGAACTGCGACGCTCTGCTCCAAAACCAGTTCATACTCCTTCTGGAGTTAGTTCTAGGTCGGTGTCACCTTTCTCCAGGAGGCCTAGTCCACCTCGTTCTGCTACACCTGTTCCAACAACGTCAGGACTATCCTTCTCCAAAAGCATAACAGACAGTCTGAAGAAGACAAATGAACTTTTAAACCAAGAAGTTGTTAAGTTGCGTTCTCAGGTATGTCAACTCCATATTGTTATGTCCTTGGATAAATATCCTAGAAAGAAACTAGGAGTCTTACAGCTCTAGTGGATCTGGTTAGGTTGAGAGTCTCAGACAAAGATGTGAACATCAGGAGTTAGAGCTGCAAAGATCAACTAAGAAAACCCAAGAAGCAACGTTACTGGCTACAGAAGAATCAGCTAAATCCAGAGCTGCAAAAGAAGTTATTAAGTCACTCACAGCGCAGGTTTCTTTCTCATCTCTGCATTGCATCTCCATTGTCTGGCGCCAGGTCCACTCTTTTAGATATGATTTTGTTATGACACTAGGATCTGATAATATTCTGATGGAGAAATTTTCAGTAAAAAAGTCCTGAAGAAGTTTATCAATAACAATGGCTTTCTATGATCTTGAATCTCGATTCTTTATTTTACCTCCTCTTTCAAATATGTAACTCTTTGTTTCATTCATGAGCATGTGCTGCAAATTCAGGTGCCTTTTCTTCCTCAACAAAGGCCCTTAGTTTTTAAGTTTTCACTTTTGGACTTACAGTTATTAAGAATTGTCTCCTTTTGTCAGCTGAAGGAAATGGCTGAACGACTTCCGCCAGGTGTTTATGATGCAGAGAGTGTGATACAGACATGCCTGCCAAATGGATTGGAGTTTAATGGCTTTTGCCGTCCTGATGAAAATAGCGAATGTCATTCCAGATCAGATTCATTTATCTCCTCTTTCATGGGTTCATCTGCAGCAAATGATTCTGCTTTAGCCACTGGAATTCAAAATCTTAGTCGATCTCCTGGAACTTTATTTCCAGCCAGTGAAACCAATATGCACCAACAGAATCAGAGCCCTCTGACCTCCAGTAAGACAGATGATCCCCATGATGTCAGGCTTCCTAATGGCGAACAAGGAAATCAGGCAACTAACGGTAATGGCACAGAGGTGTTTCATGGTGGAGAGTCTCGGCCCTCACAAAGCAGAGAGAGTGGGATTGGTTCCGAGAACTCTGCATTGACCAGTAACATTGTTCAAGTTGAGGCTGAATGGATTGACCAGTATGAGCCCGGTGTGTATATAACCCTAGTGGCCTTGCGTGATGGAACTAGAGATCTTAAGAGAGTGCGGTTCAGGTAATAAGCTGATTTCTTCATCTCCTTATTTAAATATTAAACTGGTTTGATTAGTTGATCTTTGAGACGGTCCTGAGCCAGGAGATGCTTTGATTAGTCATAAGAATGTGTTCTCACGCATTCTGGCCTAGTTTCTGCGTAAGTTTATTTTTCTCATTAGCCAAAATGGATATTTTCTTTGTTTGATTGGCACTTTTTCCTTGTATCATATACTACTTGACCTGTCTATCAATGGCTGCACTAACTGGGTTGGCTGCGGGAGTTTTTGTTCCCTGATGCCATCTTTTTTTTTTTTTTTTTTTTTTCATAAGTAATATGCAGCATTGCCTCCTGAAAAACGTTTCATTTCATCTAGGCACCATATCCTGTGGGCATTGTGCTTTATTACTGGACTGAGTTTGTCTTAAAGAAAACAGGAACCTAGGACATGTCTATTCTACATAGTGACATTTATATCACTTGATGGAAGTGCACAATTTAATTTATAAAAGTGCAGCATTTGGCATTGCCGGTTTCCTTATTTTCATGATGTGCCTATTTGGTTCATCTGTCTTCCACGTTTATGGCAATTAATTTGAGAGTGCATTTGCAGCCGGAGAAGATTTGGGGAGCATCAGGCGGAGACTTGGTGGTCAGAGAATCGTGAGAAGGTCTATGAAAAGTACAATGTCCGTGTGTCGGAGAGGTCCTCGGCTTCTAGTCAGGCTGCTCGTAGATCTGAAGGATCCATGACACCGACTTGTTGAAGTTGTCCTTACTGCAACAACAGAACTGCCAAATGAGTTCGATTTTGTTGCATCATGGTTCAAAGGCCATGACATTCTCGGTATGAAGGGAAGTAGACATCTTTTCTGTTCCCTTTTCAAGAGACCGAACTGCCACAATTTTTGACGCCCCTGGCAACCATCTCCTCCCTTTTCTTCCCTCCTGTTCTTTATTTACTTTTATTTATTCTTGGGTGCCTGCCCAATTTATAGATGTATGATGAATTGCAGTGTATATAATATCAACTGCGAGGCAGCAAGAAAGTTTTTTGCTCCTTGTCCAGTGGATCTTTCTTCTTTTTAACTTTGCCTCGATCTACATGTAGAGAGTATCAGTTGAGAATGAGATCAGCCAACTTGCGGTTTATATATTTTGAGCAAAAATTTTGGCTGTCTTCATAAATCCAATTGTAATCATGGCCAACACAAAACATTTGCGCGTGGTTCAAACCTCCTCGTGCCTGAGTTTGAGATCGTTCAATTGAATAGAGAGTGGTTCAGCTTGATGCGTACTGCGTTGGTAATGTTCGTAAGCGAAGTCCTCCCCATTCGCCAATCTAAATGTTCATGACAGGGTGCTCTTTTCTTCTCTGTCTATTTTGTTCTTTTTGGTGGATCTGATCCAATCCTTCCGTCATCATCTTAGTGCGGTTCATCGGCTTGACCATTTTTTAGGTTTACCAAACTTGACAATCGCGCGGATGCTCTACTTTATCAGGTGAAATTTCTGATAAATTATGCCCCCACATTCCATGCCTACTCTTTTTAAAATGGGAGAGAGCTTACACAAAGTCAAAAAAGAGCAAGTGACCGGTTGTTTTTGACAACTTCTCTGACCTGAGTTTCAACGAGATTCGACATGGATCGTTTCTCTTTCTAAGTCGATCAACTCTGACATTTTGCAGCCATCAGAAGTCTCGACGTTGGATGGATTCTGGAGGGAAAGGGCCCGTTTCTCACAGGTTAGTGCGACTTAACTGTCATATTCCCTTCATTTTTGGCGCGACTCTAATTTACGAATCATCTTTCGACAACCATTTTGGTTAGTAAAGGAGATTATACAAAGATAAAATCAGATGACTTTCATACATAAGCAATCATGGGTATCTCTAAGGAAAAATTATCCAAAAAACCCTAGATTTATTGTTTGGTGGCTAATTCAATGCTAAACTTTTCAGTTGTGCAAATTCAGTTCTAAACCTTATAACTATATAAGTTCAATTCTAAACATCTTTGCAATTTGTCAATTTAGTTCCAAACCTTTTAATAATTTGTCAATATAGTCCTTCGGTGATTTTCAACCAAAATTACTTGGAATGACTAAATTGGCAAATCATCGAAAGATTTATGACTAAATTGATAAATAATTAAGATGTTTAGGACAATTGAAAGGTTTAAGATTGTATTGGCCGTCATACAATAGGTTTTAGGATTAAAATTGTACAATTGAAAGGTTTAGAACTGAATTAATTGTTATACAATATGTTTAGGACTTTTTGGGCAAGTATTTTAAATCTCTAACGCTCCCTTTCACAAGCCAAAAAAGAATAAAAGTCTGCGAAGAATGCACTCGAATTTGAACAACGGCAAAGAAAAACAAGCATCACACGCAAAATGAGGCAATAGATGACGCACGAAGGATTCAGACTTCATGCTGATACTGTATTAAAATAGACAAACTGAAGCCTGAATATATGTGCAGCTGTGTAATGCTCGAGTTACAGGTGAAAGAAAGTATTAATAAGCATGCTATTTGTACACATTACAAGTCCGTTACTTGAGAATTAGTAATTTGATTTGGACTTTCTAACAAATACCAATTGATATGCGATAATGTTCAACATTCACATCTGAAAAATAGCAATATCGGTGCTTCAAGGTCAAATCTTGTTGCAAATCAGTTTGGCCGTTACATCGTCGTCTACTTTTATAACATATACTTTGAAAAACATACAACTAATGCTTTGAACTTTTGGAGTCCAAGAAACAATAGAAAAAAATAGAGGAAGTAATAAAGTGTAGTTTATTTTGAAACCTCAAAGTATAAACTGTGGGATTTTGAACTGACGTAAAGTGTATGTTTGAGACTAAAAAATGTAAATTGAAATTTGAAGGGAAGGTAAGGTAAGGATTATTTCTAAATCCCCAAGCTGGCATAGTTGGATGGGTTGCTGGGACTTGGGGCTTTCCAACTTAGGAATTGGAATAACCCGTTCCAATCATATTAACTGCGCACAAACTGCCCCGAGTTAAGGCTATTTGCACAAGCCAAGCACGAGCTTAATCAATTTATTAGACTTGCAAGGTATTTCATGACCATCTAGAAATTTGGATTTTCGCTCTTGTGCCCTTGAATTATCAAAAAGGAGGATTGTTTCTGTAATTTCTAATTTTGTTATTTTCATTTGTAAAAGTTGTGACACTCTGAATAGATATATTCGACAATAAGCAGATATGAGAGGATAGATGAAAGAAATTAAAATAACTAGTTTAAAATTGAACTAGTGACTGATATTTCAAGTATATTATGCTTAGAAACCTAATATTAGCACCAAATCATTCTATGGGCTTTGACAAAAATTTGTCCTTCTAATATAAGTACTTGGTAGATCAATGGATTACAAAGAAGGTCTTCCTCGTATCCAAAATAATCTTTGCGATGGTTGCGAAGTTGAAGCAAATATTGATCTATCAAATCCTTCCACCTCCTCATCAACCCAATGGAGCTGGGAACGATTTGGGTTTGTATTGTGAAGAATCAATAATTTGAAAAACTATTTTCTTAAAAATTATCATTTGTTCCACTTATTTCAATCAATTATAAAAAAAATTTCATCGTAAACAAAAATGTTTAGGCAGAAAGATTAATTCCTGAAGTTAAAAAAAGGAGAGAGAGATGATTATTTGCATGGTTTTGGTTCGGCGGGCAGCACGGAGACGGTTATATGTCAAAATCACTAATACGATGGTTTGTGTCGGCATACAACGACTAGTGGCAACACGACGGTAGACAGAATTAGAACTTTGAAAAGAAAATCTTGAAGACAGATAACATAATCATCCTCGCGAGGCCTGTCAAGAAAACTTGTAACACAAATCAAGCCTATCAAGAACGTGTTAATTGCAAGTTGGATCTTCTGCAAACATAACGAATAGCACTAATTGAGGCAGATTAGGATTCTGCTCATTTTCAAAACGCGTTGCCTAGACCGGGACAATTGAAGAAGCAATCTGACTTTTTTGTTTCATCATCGTCATTTCTATTACAATAATCTGAATTTCCGACGTGCACAAAACATCCTACTTATGTAAACTGAGAAGAACCTTGCATATGTTCCAAGGCCAGACTGAGTTTCTTTTTTTTTTTTTTACCTTAGTTCGACCTTCATATGCATGATGATATTTGGAGATGTAGCTTGGACCTCAGCTGAAGTCCCCATATATGGCGAAGTTTCATTCTGCCAGCTATGAACTGATGAGACAGGTCTTTCCAAAAGACAAAGCATATCAAGGGAAAGATCACCTCTCCATATATGCTTCGATTACTATAAGAACTTGCCCACCTTAATGAACATGGTCGATGAGATGTTTATGTTGAGACAACTAATATGAAAAGGGAGCCTTTGCGGAGCTGCATAGCAATGTTTATGTTCACCTCTGTGTACAAACTTGTCATCTAAGCTACATATGTTTCCACTGCACACGTTGAAAAGTTCATGTGCTGTAGATTAAAAGGAAAGAGCAAAATCAAGTCCTTTTGCACCATGAAATGGACGAAGATCGACAAGAGAGAAGCGCGACTTGGAGTAACTCCTTTAACCCTTGATCTCTCATGCGCAGTCGATGAATACTGAGGAATGACGATCCCTCAGAACCGGCATCTGGCCATTCGGGTTCATGGCGAGAAGTAGGTCGCCAGCTTCTGTGGGCCGAGGGAATTGTGCTCCTTTGAAGGACCAGAGGGTGGGACTTGAGTTCCCTTCGGAAGACACCCGGTGAAGCGATGAGGTGAGAATGACTTCTGCTTGGGATGCTTTGTCTTCAGCTTGTAGTCTTGAATGGTTCTAGATCCATGAGCTTCACAAATAATCAATGCGAAAATCAGAAGCGAGAAACCTACAATGTAACTGAATTTTCTCCTACCCATCTTGACGAATGGGATGACGATGGTGTTTATTTGAGAGAGAGAGAGAGAGAGAGAGAGAGAGAGAGAGGATAAGCTAGAAACATTGATCAAGCACATATATATAGAAAGACTTGGTACCCATTTTAATACGAATAGCCTAGTAAAGTTACATATAAAATATATTTTCTTTGATGTGCCGACGGTGGATGATGGGATTGATCCACAAGCGGCCTCTTTTCTTTTGAAGTTTGGTTCTACGAATAAGGTAATTCCGGGTTCTTTACGCCACCTGTGTGTCTCTACATCAAAAGTAAATTTCCTAGGCACAAAAGTCTTAAGCTGACAAGCTGATGAAGTAACCCTTGCTTTGGTTTATGAGTAGATCGTGCTCCTTTACCGTATCCATTCAAAATATGTCGTTTTATATCGTACATTGATTTCGTAAATCAACCTTCGCATCTCTAACATTACCCGAGGCGCTAAAAAAGGCTTCTACAAAAGAAAATGCAGTGTACATACTCATATTCACACCACAATCCTGCCCACCAATCTGCCATGAAAACATGGTGTGGTGTTCTTCTCTTCCTACGTTGTTGGGTTTCTTGAACATGAAGTCTCTCTCTCTCTCTCTCTCTCTCTCTCTCTGAGTAAATGCAGGTAGCAATGTGGGAACATGGGGAAGTAAATGCGGGGTCGTGTTTCCCGATTCAATCGCGAGGGCCGCTGCTGTTGTTGTTGACCAACAGGAGTAGGATGAACCAGCCGCTTGCTGTTCTATCTTTAGAAAAATATAAAACGAAGGTACGAACTGGCACATCATAATAATTGAAATGGGCAAAACACTAGGGCAAACCCCACGCAGGATCGGCAGGGGCCTTGAGCGGGTCTTCAGGAGGTGTGTCTGTGGAGGCCGGTGTCAAGCAAAAGATACGGCATGTGGGGGTTAAAAAACCTGAAAAAGGGCATAAATAAAAATTAAAGACTTGATGGATGGAAAGTATTCTTGTCGAGTATGTTATGCCCACCAAAAAAAAAAAAAAAATCCTTTAAAAAGTACCATATTAAATCAACCTAGCGATTGACAATTCGGTTCTACATTTCTGGAGGGTATATAGAATAATCTTCGATGGTCTTCCACAATCTTCGTAATCAAGTTTCACTCTTGAGATTTTCGAATTCCCTTGAAATTCGGCTTCTAGGCTGACTTTTATAGCGGACAGACTTGTGGTACTTGTAGGCCACTCCAAAGCTGGAGGATACCTTTTGTTGTTTGAACAAATGGATTAATAAATATCGGGGAGCAAAGAGCTAGAGTGAGCATGGTCTAGGTTGTAACAGTTTAGCACCTAATTTAAAGATCAACTCACATAGTACTAGTCTTCAATTTTTGAGATTGAGGACCGACCCTACTGAGCCTATAATTGAGATTCAGTTTGATTCCAAGATCAAACAAACTTTATTTCATTTTTTATATTCTTTGAAAGGGCATATACTATTTTATAATGCAACATTCATAATCTAAATTATAAGTACCGGTATGTATAAAACACAAATATAAAATAATGTAACAATAGAAGTTTCACACTTACTAAAAGCAACAAACAAGGAGAGGCCAAAGGCGAGCAGTGAAGCGAGTGAATAGAGGTGAGCGAGGAGAGCAAAGGGGGTTTTTATTTTTTGGGTTGAATTAGGGTTGGGTTTCTTCCTACTTTCTAATTTACACAACAAACTAAACTGCGTAAGAAAAAGGAAAACAAAGGAAGAGGTGCTAAGGTATAAAGTAAACAAAAGCATATAATATATATACATAATATATATTATGTAATATATATTGATTTGGGTTGGATTAACTCTAAATTCTTAGAATTAAGGGCCGAGTGGCACAGTGCAAGGTCCAAGAATCTCATAATCAAGAAGTGACCCAATCTCCTTATAAATTAGATTAAGACTGGCTGAATTTGGATAATTCAAGATTGACCCTTATATCGATGCTCATACTTATGAAGAGCATGAAATGCCCAAAAAATTTAAAGAAAGAAATTATGCCTCAACGCAATTCTCTCTCCCGGGGTTGCGGATCAAACGACTCCACCGTGAGACTACTCCCGATTGTGAATCGGACTCGGAGCCGTGATTCCATTTCGGGACGTCTTCGGTCTAGCTAACGCCACCGACCAGGGGCCAGAAAGACATGGACATGGAGGGCCAAAGCTCGTGGAACTAAAAGCTGGTGGGGTTACGACCTTTGTGAAGTCGGACAAGAAACGCGGCAGTCGAGTGCGGATGGTCCCACTTGTCCTCTGATGTAGCAGCAGCGACGGTTCCACAGGATATGGTCGGCAACGTGGGGTTGCCCGGAGCTCCGGTCGTACGAGTCTACATAGGCCTCGGTACTCCAAGCACAGGCCCACCTTGCACAAAGCATTCACTGGCCCAAATTCGATCTCGCTCGGCCCGTCGCCGACGGTCCCTGAGCCCATCGGCCCATCCCATACTTGGGAAGGCACATAGCGTACGGTCGTAAAATTTCGTTCACGCATTTTCGCGCTGGCGATGCACGTTCGATTTTTTCGCTTGAGAAAGAGTTCGCGAGATATGGACGCGACAATTTCCCCCCGAGAATGCTCTTAGATGGAGGCAACCGCTATTGTGATGATCGGCGTGGGCAAATGACTGTGATCCCGAAGTTGGAATGAGTCGGTCGGCCATGGGCTCACAATCTCTTTTTGAGAAAAATATATATTATATAATAGGGTTAATACTATACAAAACTCCAAATATATATGTTTATGATCAATTTATCTTAAACTAATTTTTTGACTGTCAGAAATAATAAATTAGTACATTTATGACTAATTTACTCTTAGTTGGTTTCCGTTAAATTAAAATTGATGTCATAAAAAATCATAAATTAATATATCTATTACAAATAGAGAGTGAAATCCCATATTGGTTACCAATTTCTAACTCTCTCGTTGAAATTTAAGGAAAAATAACAAAAATAAATTTATCATATATGTATTATTTTGAGGTTTTGGTGGTAAAAAAATTAGTTTGGGATAACTTAATTATAAATGTACATTTTTAGATTTTTTTGTGATATTAACCTCATATAATATTCAAGACTAAGTAAAAATCGACATCTGAAGAAGTGAAAAATAATAATTAAAAAAAAAAAAAAAAACCTCCTTCATGCCCCCAAGACCCTCCTTGCATAAATAGCAAGAACTTCTCTTTATTTTTCCCCTTCCATTTGCTTCTGCCGACTGGAAAATCAGAACCATCCGAGATTTGTGCCAAAGGGACAAAAGAGCGTGCACTCTTACCAAACCGACCGAACCAAAGCAACGGAATCGAACTTTAAACGAAACCAATTTCGAAGGATACTCCAAAAGCGCAAATTGCTCTGTTTTTGTCACATCTTTAGTCGTCCCCCGTCCACAAGAATCCATCTCGTGCACCGAATGGGAACAAAAGGTCAAGTGCATATTCCCTTAACGCATTTGGTAAGTTGGTCAACGACGGAAATCGATAGAAAAATCAGATGAGAACAAGAAACTTGATGCGAGGACAAAGCCCTCTTTATCTTTTCCCCTAACTCAAATTATATTTTTGACCCCACTCAAAATTTCGACTGCTCATGTAATAATACCTGTAATTTTTAGGTATAGTGCACACTTGACCCCCATTATGCCTTATGAGTCTAAACCCACTAAAAAAGTCAGAACTACAAAGTCGATCTCGTATGACTAAGGATGCCCAACATTCAAATTTTAGGTACAAAATTTATTGGTTAACAAGGAAGTTTAGGATAACTCGCAATGAAAAGGTACATGAATCGCTTCTTGATCCACCGGAATTTTCAACCTTGGAGCTTAAGGGATTTGAGAGTTAACTCGATATCTACGTCCTCGACCTGGGCTCTAACTTTCAGATCTAAAATTCTATGGCTTATTCAGGTGGGAAGAATCATTGTCCTCACCACTCAAGATTTGTGTCCAATCACAGATCGTGACCATTTTCTTGAGGACGCCGATTCTACAAATATCGACGAGCGTGTCATTAGTAATTACTCAGTACACGTGTAACATAATAACTATCAAACTGGTAGAAACCAGCACTCGAAGAATCTCGTACGCTCTCATGGTCAGGCAAAAAGAAAATTATCGTTGTCCTAAATACCAAGGGATGAGTGGAGTTTCTGGAAAGTTAGATTAAAAATGGATTATTTATCCCCCTATTTGCTTGTAATGTTAACAGACGCCACAAATTATGAAAACTTCTTCTGCAGGTAATGGGCAGGCAGTGAATATTTAATAATTTAATCGACTACATTGAGAAATCCGTTGGTCGACCACTTACGTACGTTTCCTGAGTCTGAAAGCGCGTCTTGGGCAATCCCAAAAGACAATAACAACAAATAAAGGGGATACCTGCAATTACCTCTTCACATTGGTCGCAAACATGGACCTTGATCCCCCGCCTCACGTTGCGGAGACGCGTTCCGACCCGTGATCAAAGTCTACGAACAGTAACTCCTCAAATGTCAAATTCAATTTTGCGAACGCTCCAGGCCGCGCGGACAGGAGTCGTGGACGACGTGGTGGGCAAGTCACCGCGCGACTCCGCGAGTCAGAAAGTCAGCAGAAGCGTTCGGGAGGGAGTCCCAGTCAACGGGTCTCCGCTCGTGTTCGGGCTTTCTTGTCCTCCTCTCGTGACAAACTCGTTCAAACACGGCAACCCCCAGCCAGCCTGCCCTCGGACCGAAAGGCGAAGCCTCTCTTTTCTTTCTTTCTTTCTTTCTTTCACGAATCGATCGAAGTGTCCGTTTCGTCCACCTGCGACGACTTCGTCCCCCATCTCCCAGCAGAGTACAAGATTTTACCGGGTCACGCGCTTAAATGTCTGTGGAAAAGGTTCGACATCTTCCACACGCTTCGTCCGATAAAATTGAAGTTGCCCTTCTTCCGTTGTGGACGTCATGGTTAAGAAATCGAGCTCGAAACCTGATTTCCCTAATCTTCATGTCTAGTTTGTCGGCAGGGATGATATCCTATATCGCCGTAGCGTACACATGTAGATTTCTTAATTTTGATTCCGTTAAAATTAGGAATCACTCATTATGAACCGGCGTGTTGGGTTCTATATACTTGTCTAGACTTTACGTCTATTCCATCAATCATGGAACTAGGCCAGAAAAAGGGCTAAAAATGGTGAAAAAAACTGAATTAATGAAGAAAAAGATGACGTGTAAGGATTTTGATGCATCTTGTGAGCAAAATTTAAATTGTGAATAGGCATCTTTATTTAGGTAACAATAACATTGATGGGAATACATATAAATTAAATGAAGCAATAAAAGGATGATGCGCGAGTCTCTTGCTCTTGCAGGATCTATTCATCATCAAATTCGGGAACCGAATAAAACTCATTACTATTCATTGTATTTGCATATATATATATATATGAGACCATGTCACATGGTGGGATAAAAGAATCTATATAAAGGAGCGTCTCTAAATTTTACGAGGTCGGCGAAGAAAAGCGTGCGGAAGAAGTCATAACGACACCTCTCCCGTCATTTCTTCCGTTAAAGGATGTTTGATCGGGCAAAAAAACTCAGAACGCATTTCTTCGGCATCCTTTTCGGGCGATCTTTTCTTGGATCCTGCATTAATTTCCTTACAAGGTACGAGCGAATTGATTCCAGTATTTATTCGCAGACGATTAATTAAAATATACTAGGTGGGTAGAAAGTCAGCATTAGCGGAGCTCCTGAGTCAAAAGGTCCGCAATTTTCCTCGCTACACGCGAAACCCGAGACTTGTCCGAACACCGCCTTCGATCATTAAAATAATGTTTTCGTGGCCTTTGAAACCTCCGTCGTTCCAGCTCCACAACGTTGAAATCTTCGAAAACGTCTTGACATCTTCACGCGATGCCGCTGTTCTGATTCGGATTCACATTATTTTATGCGAGCATCGCTCAACATGCCAGCTCACCCGGAGCACGCCCCCGATCTGGTCTTTACTATAATTTGGACCGCCTTAATGGAGTTAGGCGGATAAGGGTGCTGAGTCAATTTATAGACAAATTTCTAGGTACCGTGTGCCTTGAGTCCCCACAGAACTAATAATGCGTAAGGCACGTAGCCCCAGAAGTTTAGAGATACAGAATTGGTATTACGGTTTTTTTAAGTGTGCCGAACTATTAGGTCTCCGTTTGATTCATCACAAAAATCCTCGAATGGAATTTGGATTCCCAGTAACCGCTTCCTTTTCAGATTGTTTAGATTGCAAAAAGATTTTAGTTTTTAAAAAGAGAGTATTTCTCATCATGGATGGCGAATGGCAACTGGATGGCGCGATTTATTATGTATCGACATCATCAAATCAATATATTCGGTTATTGATAGCAATGGCTTTTAAAAACTTTTTCTAATAAAATTATTGGGTTCTAATTTTTTTGATCAAATATACCTTGATAATTTCAAATCTCGATTGTCTTTCTCATTTTTTTATAATAAAAATGGTATTCATAGTTAACAAAAATAACAAAAATAAGTTATTTGTAGGAGAATGCTTAATTTAAGCCCGTAAATTGAACCATGCACTACTACCCAATGGGCATGTTCGTGACCACTGTCGCGCTGCGTCTTGTGAGCAGGGGGGAGTGTAGGATTAGTGATACACCTAAATGATGGCTCATCCCTTGTAAACTAACCAAAATTCTCTGTTATCAGGAATATATTGAATTTTTGAGCTTGTGAATATCGACTCACTGGCTTAGTCCCAGACGACTCGACCAACTACCGGTAGTACTTCATAACTTACTAACACGTGGCAATTAGTCAAAGCAACTTAGTAATTATTTACTTTAGTATTTGTTTTTTAGCCGGTCCATAACTCTCATGAACTTCCCATGGGCTATAGCGCCCTCGTAATCATTGGTCAATTGATTAAAATGCAATGAGTCTCAGTCGTTCAACTCGACTTAGTCCGGGACGATTGCGATTTTTTACTTTTCAATCAAATGCTAAAATCCGCAGAGGTGGCATGGAACTGATTTCCCAATATAATCTCGGGCTATAGCCTTCCTCGAGTAAGATACCGAAAATAAAAAAAGATACCTTCGCGATCTTTCCGCCGTTGGATCGAAATACAACGAATCTTAATCGTTGGACAGATCTTGGCCAGGATGACCGTGATAAACTCTGCGGACGGGTCAGGCAAAAGACTTTTTTCCACCCCTTTCATGTTCCTATTTCAACTACGCAAGTCAACAACCACTCCCCGACAGCTTCACACGAGTCAACTCTCGACGAAAAATAAAAATAAAATAAAAATTTATCTCCGAAAATGGAGAGAAAACAGCTGCACACGGTCCACACTCGGAACCCACGTTAATAAATCAATCAACAAAAAATCAAATCAATTCAAAAGTCCAAAAGGACAAAAAAAAAAAAAACGATAAAGTTGACCAACGACCAATTTTTATTCAATATTTCACCGCCACAAAAACGACGTCACACTGACCCTTTGACCTCTTCCCCCTTCAAAAGCCTCGGAATCCTCTCTCTCCCCCCTCCAAAACTCTCTCCCTCTCTCTCTCTCTCTCTCTCTCTCTCTGTTTTCTCTCTCCGAAATCCGTTCCGACGACGGAGCAGTTTCGCCGGCGAAAAAGCGATCCGATGGGGCGCGAGGAGCAGCTCCACATCAACGTGCCGAGCCTCTTCCGGTGCCCGATCTCGCTCGACGTCATGAGGTCGCCGGTGAGCCTCTGCACCGGCGTCACCTACGACCGCTCCTCCATCCAGCGCTGGCTCGAGTCCGGCCACCAGACCTGCCCCGCCACCAACCAGCCCCTCCCTTCCACCGACTTCGTCCCCAATCTCACCCTCCACCGCCTCATCCACCTCTGGACCCAGTCCTCCTCCTCCGCCCTCCTCCGGGACTCCCTCGCGCCTCCGCCGGCGGCGAGGTCCTCCCCCTCCGAGATTCTCGCCCTGACCGAGCGAATCGCGACGGGGACGGCCCGGGAGAGTTGCTGCGGCGCGTTGAAGAAGGCCGCGGAGTTCGCGAGCTATCGCGAGGAGAACAGGAGGTTCCTGGCCGGTTCCGACAGTTTTGTGGCGGCGGTCGTTCAGGTTCTGAGGAGAGGAGAAGAAGGAAGTTCGGAATCGGAAATCGAGGTTTTGGAGTTGGCGGTGAGGGTCTTGGAGTCGATTTTGACGGAAAATGGAGTTAAAGAGCGGTTGAGCAGGCTATTGCTCCGGAGCGACCGTGGGAACTGCCTGTCTCCGATGGTTTCAGTCCTCCGCAGTGGAAGATTAGCGTCGAAGATCGGGGCGGTTAGGATTTTGGACTCAATCGCGGTCGACAACGAATCTAAACGGTCGATCGCCGAAACGGAAGGCGTCCTCGCCGAATCCATCCGGCTTCTCGTCGTCGAGACCGACGAGAGCCTGCGCGATGTCGTCTTGCCGTTGCTCATCAAGCTGGCCGTGGCTCGGTCGATGAAGGCCCGGCTGGTCCAGCTCGGGCTCGTCCCGATCCTCTCCGGCTTCATCTCCGACCAAGACTCCACCGGTCCGACCGTCGAGAGGGCTCTGAGGCTGACGCAGATGGTCTCGACGCTCGCGGAAGGGAGGCAGGCGGTGAGCGAGGACGCGAGTCTCGCGGGGTCCCTGGTGGGGAGGCTGATGAAGGCGTCGAGGGCGGCGACGGAGGACGCGGTGGCGGTGCTGTGGAGCGTGTGCTGCGTGTGCGGGGACGCGAGGGTGAAGGAGCGGGTGGCGAGGAGCGGCGGCATGACGAAGGTCTTGCTGGTGATGCAGAGCGAGGAGGACGCGGGCGTGAAGAAGATGTGCAGTGACCTGATGAAGGCTTTGAGATCCGGGTGCGAGACTGTCGATTCTGGGATGGTAAGCTACGAGACCAGAACTACTCACATCAGGCATCGTTGAATCGATGAAGACGACGACGATGATGATGAAGAAGACGACGGACGTTTCTCTCGGTTGCAGAATTTTTTTTTGGTTAGCTTTTGTAGGAGAAAAGACTGAAAAGTGGATTGTTCACACGCGTGCGGGTTATACATGTACAAGGAGAACGAGATTTCTAGACGAATTCTTTGTAATTTGATCTTTACAGACACTTGGACAGATTTGGATATAAGGAAAAAAGGGGGGGATCGTCATACTTTCTCACAATCAATGCTTCTTTTTTCTTTTATGGATGCTTGAAATTTCATTTGCCATGATGTCTACCTTCACCTTTGTTCGAGTCAAATCACTAGATCGTGGATTCTCGGCTGGCTGATCGATCACCCGTGATGATTGACATCACCGTAGAGAAGTAATGTCACACTTACCTTTCCATGACACGCTAAGAGGACTCGACCTCGGTTCGGCCCCGATTTCGGATCAGTGATCCTGAGTCATGGAAGACAGACCCAAATGCCAGGATCGAAAAGGCTCGGAATGCCTCGACTACCCGACACTCTCTCTCACCGGGCACACGGAGTTTGACGGTCGTGTGCCGATGCCTTCTCTTGAGTTTCGACCGAGGAACTGGTCATCTCATCGCTCAAGCAAATCAAGGAGGACTTACGTTTTCACATATGCTATCATCAGGTGGTTCTAACAACCAATCATTGCAGAATCAATATGATTGCGAGCTCGAAATTAGCCCAACAATTTGCACTCATGGCAATGATCAGTAAAATTAATCAATTGCGAGCTCGAAATTAGCCCAACAATTTGCACTCATGACAATGATCAGTAAAATTAATCAATTTGATTAACACTCCCTAACTGCTTGAATAATTTTTTACTATAATATCCAGCAGCATCAAATAGTCCAGATCTTGTTCCGGGCACTGCTCTCCATTACAATTCCGTTTCTACCAATTCGTATTTGACATTTTATTTTTATACAGGAGTCACGACACAACCTAATTATTTCTGTCAATTTTTCACTTTAAGTCAATGAAGTGGCGGTGTGCCACGGAGAATGGATAGCAGTAACTAAATTGCCACGCCAGTGACTTTTTGCAAAAATTGGCTGAAATGATTATATTGAAATTTTGTGCAAATGTTAAAGACTGAATTGGTCAAAAAAAAAAGTTTTGGGTTGAATGGGCATCTATGTAATAAGTTTTATAACTTTCCAATGAAAATTGACTTGGGGAATCCAAGATGAGTATGCCCAAGGATTGATTGAATCCATAATAGGAACTGCTTGACATGTAGTGTGGATGGATATGTGATAAAATGGGTAATTTTGCATAGTTTCAAACCTTTTTTTTGGATGGTAATAGTTTCCAACTTGAAGGGCCTATTCTTGAACAAAGTATCTAATTAAATACTTTGCCTAATCTTTTTAAGAAAATTATAAAAGATGCAAGGATAGAAATTTGCTTATTTCTTTTCTTGAAAAGTTTCTTATGCTTGGTTTATATTAAGTGCCAGGAGAGTAAGGTTTCAATCCAACAGGTTTTGTCCGAATTTCAGTGATGACTTTCTTTTTTTTTCCTCTTTCATTGAATTTTCCCCTATTATATAGGAAAGAAGCCATGAAAAATCTCAAATTACCATTGTGACACATTTACTCTAATTTTTTTTATACCTAAAAACTTTAAATTTATACATGTGTGACACATATATCCTCTATCAAAATGGTGCTCATGCGGCCTTAAGTTAAATAAAAATAAAGTCGTGTTTGCTATAAAATCATTTGACAATGGGCATAGTTTTAGTTTCTTTTTAATGACACAGAAATAGTTTAGGGTAATTATATCACAGTAAATATAGTTTAGGATTTTTAATAACTTTTTCCTTATTATTTGTTCAGAATCGAATGATTGTACAATTACCAAACTTTAACTGTTGAAGTCATCGCAGTCGCAAGATCTTATCTCGATGCTGGAATTTCTTGCGTCTTTCTTGCGTGTTTTGCAAGAACTTCTTCGTTCACTGTTCAGGTGCGTAACGCAGCGTTTTCTTTGTAAATGACGATGGATCCCTCTGAGGCTATAAGTGAAGAGTACAGGGGGCAGTTCTTCGTATACAACGATTTGTTGGTCAAACGGAAAAGATTCAAAGTCAAATATTAGGAAATTGGCGATGTCCGAAGAAATATCTCGTGATTATCTCCACTAGCTTCAAATCACGAATTCATCCCTTTTTCCAATAAAGGAAAGATGAAAGATCATCTTGACAACGGCCTTTTGTTCTGAAATTTCTTGGGTAAAGGTTTGAGGTCAAAAAGATTTGCTTTATGAAATTTGACATTAGCCCTTAAATTAGAAATAATTGCAATCAATCTACATGGCAAGATCGATTTTCCTTTTCTATCTCAATCGGTCATTTTATTATGGTCGCTAGGCATGAAAAGTAGCGAAAAGTAGCAAAAAGGCTCCGTTGTCCGACTGTGGTCACATATCTCGACATCTAGTCCTGATTATTCAATCTGCTAAGATTAGCTAAGATACTACTTTACACGCATTAGTTCAACTGGGTACGTAAATAGCCGAAGGTGGACATTTGGGCAGGCCCCGTGGGGGGCAAGGTGCGCCTTTCTTGAAGTCACAAATGCATTGGTCGTAGGGTATCCCTGCGCCCGCCGGTCGGCAATAGGCAACGATCTGACCGACCCCTCTCCAGCATGGGACGCACGTGTCCCGACACTTATTTTTGTCAGGGCAACCACCGCCTATCACCGCAATCGAGCAAGCCTCCACCCTTAGCACGATCAATGCCCCTGCGAACGAGGGTCAAGACACAGGGCGTGAGCACGATTGATTTTCGGTTATATAGTGAAAAACTTCGAACCCTGACGTCATTTAAATACGACATATTGTTCATGCCAACTATGGAGATATGACATGAGGACCACCTGAAATTAGTAAAATAAGTAAAGGCAAAGCAAATGAGGTCGACGATTTCGCCATCTGCTTTCTTTCTTCTCTTGCTAAAGCCAAGCTTTGTTGTGATTAGTGAGCCCTTGTTATGCAAGAACACTAACTTTGCCGGGGCTTTAATAGGCAATGCACTTTAATATGGAGGATCGAGAAGAGGAATCCCAGCGTTTTCTTTACGGGGATAGCATTGATTTTCAAGAAGTTATTGACTTGCAATACATGGTGCCCTGTTGCCTTGGTATTATCAGGTCAATTTTTTTTTTTTTTTTTTTTTTTTTTTTGGGTAGGCAGAGATTTGCCTTGCTATGAAATAAATGAAAAATATGTGCATGTGAATGTTCACCACGATAGTAGTGGCAAATCCTGGAATTAGAGGAAGCTAAGATAAACAACCATGCAGAAGAAATTATAACAAGACCTTTGAACCGGTTGTGTCATAGATGTCTTTTATTAGAGTTAGGTATCAAATTTGGCCAGTCAAATGAATGGCTCAAAATAGATTTGGTCGGATTCAAAAAGGTCCAATTGAAATTGGTTGATTTAACCCATATTGACCAATTTATCAATTCAAGTGACTTCTAACAATATATATAAATATATATATATATATTTAAGCGATTAATACTAGAACTAACTCATATCACCATATTATCAACCAAGAAAAAAAATAATGTCACCATAAATACCCATTATTTAACCCAACCCTTAAAAATTCGTAACCACCTATTTAATCCACTTTAAGCTCCTCCTAAGGATATGTTACTTGGACAAAATTTTATGTGGAACTAAAAGAGTAAATTAACAAAATAAAGGATGCTAGTAAATAATATAAAAGACGCAAAAACAGCCTAAAAATTATAACACCTATACGACACCGAAAAGTATCTCCTCGTTATCCATATAGAATATTAAGTATCGACTCGTCAGTAAATTTAGTATTTTATTCATATTGCAAGTAACTTCTTTTGAAGAATGATAATAAGCAAATATATTGTCAACTAAAATAAGTAATTTCTCTTGTGCAGCTACTAATCATATGTATTATTGACTTATAAGTAGGGATAATTGTTAAAAAGTTTTTAAATCTATTCTACGGTCGCTAATTTAGTCATAAATATTTTGATTATGCTGATTTATTTTTAAATATTTTAATAATTTGTTAAGTTAGTTCTTTCATCCAATTTTGGCCGAAAATTACTAACGTGACACGACCGGCGCTAATGTGAACAATTTTTATCATTTTTCGTCTTTTCCTTTTTATTTTCCAAGGCCAATGAACCTGCTGGTGGTCCTCACCAGACTAAGCAAGGGTCAGCTAGCAACCTAGTTGGAAAAGAAAAAAAGAATAAAAGAATTCTAGAAAAATAAAAAAAAACTATAAAAATTATTCATGTTGGTGATTTCTAAATTGTAAAAAAAATTAGGATTAAATTGACAAATTATTAGAAGATTTAGAATTAAATTTGCTCAATTGAAATATTTATAATTAAATTGATTGTTGTACAATATAATTATAACTTTTCAAATAATTTTTCGCTGTTTTGTATTTTAGTAACTTCTCTAGGTAACGTAACTCTGTATAACCAAGTAGTTACAAATGCATAAGTGATAAGTATAGAGGCGTCAAATGGGTAGATTGCGTCAAGTTTTGGTCATATTGAAAACATGTCAATTCATTTTAAACCAATTAATAGATACGGAACTATTTATATTTGTATTAACTCTTATTCAACCTGATCTAATAAAAGCTATACCCACCCAATTAACACATCCTAACGCCTTCATTAAAATTAATTGGCATGCATTTTATGTTAAGTTCAATTTTGCTTTACTTTTGTTAACATTTTATAACTTGCTTTAGAAATTCAGGCAATCCGTATTTCCACCCATTCAATTTCCTTGATGCCCTTTCAATAGCAAAGCTTATATTTTCAAATGAATCGTCTTTAGAATTGGGAGGAGCAGCAAAACTTATCTTTACCACTTCATCGTACAGAAAATACTCAAACTATCGAAGGCATTTAAAATTGGAAATCATCTTTCTTTCTTTTTCAATGTTACTCTGTATTGCATCTCTTTTTAAGCAAAGAAAAAGATATACGACGAGCATACCCTAATTTAAGGGGCGAAGGTGATATTTCTTGGGTGATTCCACAATAATGCCTTATTACGGGGATGGAAAGTGGGTTTTTCCACACCCATTAAAACCCATAATTTATTGGACCTTTTTCTAGTAAACCCGTTCCAACTTCCAACCCGTATTTTAGATTTTAGACAATTCATATATAACCCAATCCCTTATATATGAGTTAAAATATGGGCACATGACCCGGTAGGCCACCGCTAATGAAATGGGAAAGGGGAGAAAGGAAGCAGATCAGCAATCCTGAACTTCTAGTTCTATGGATCGACATAATTCCGAACCAAAAGTTATCACGTTGAATATATCATCCCTTTGGTCAACAAGAAGTCCAATGTGGGCATTGAGAGTAGAGTTGCTACACTGGCAATCATACCATCGTTGCTCTTCTATCCTATCGTTTAAATAAAGCCATCAAGATCAGTTTTAGATGATGACCATCTTCTTTGCCTTGGGAACCAAAAAAGGGGGGGGGGGGTGGTTTGCAGTATAAGGATAGAGCTTCTCATTTGCAAGAAAGCAGATATACTACGTTCCAGGGAATAGTCTGGCTAAGCAACTCTGTAAATTACATGATCGAAATCCAAAATAAAATTTGCATCCATTGCGTGGCTGTCTCATATTGCCAACAATCCGAGTCTCCGTTGCAGTAATTACTGACAAAGTCGACGTCGTTGGACACGAGAAATTAACAGCAAAAGTCGGCTCGAATCGAACCCCGAAAAGAGCAGGAGAAGCTAGAAGTCGTGATGTCTCACCTATGCTTTGGAGAAACAGGGTTGCGTAATGCCAAGTCTAGTTTGTGATCTTCCCCGTCACAGAACAATCAGCTCCCGCTAGCGCGTACTGATCTTTATGTTCTCGTCAATATCCACTACAGAATTAGTAACAGTAGCCTTAGCCCAAATTATTACGTGGTGCAATCTACAAAACGGCTCATCCACTATAAACAGCGAAACGAATCGACGGCAAAAGACAAGTACGAAACGCGCCCCCCACCGGATGACGGAACACGGAACGAGAGACACGATCGGAAGACATGGCGTCCGGTGATCGAGAAGCTGCGCCTGTGACGTCAGGAGTAAAATTGCTTAGAACCCTCGCTTCCATCAGAATTCAAACCAGAATACGTTGGATAAAGATGCCTATTTTATCCGCCGGAAGAAGCTCGCCCGTCCGGTTACCTGGGAGCCTTATTTGGAAGTAAGTTGAGCCATTTAGGGAAACTTCTCTTGAAAAAATTACTCACTCCATATCTTCACTTTGTGATTAAAAAAAAAAAAAAGTATCCTTATTTAATATTTTTCCCGATTCAAATAAATAGTCCGACATTCTCTCTCTCTGAAGTTTCTACTGTTCGTGAAAAAAGAACCAGAGGAGGTTCTCTTCCGGCGCTCTCCCTCCGGCAAGACAACGGAGAACCCGCCTTTGCGGGAGCAGCTCCGGCGAAAGGAATGGTACACGAACTCCGGCGGTCTCTCTTCTTGCATCTTTCTTTTTGGTTGGCCAAAGCTCCAATCTTTCGTTTCCTTTTTTTGGCTTTTTCTGTGCTTGACTTTTTGCCGCCAAATTCTCGTAAAGGTTCGTTTTTCATCGCTGGTTTTCGCAAGAACCATGATTTTGTTTTCCTTTTCCGTTAGAATTACTGTGATCAGTGTTTACACACGGTACACTTTGGATCCAAAGAACTCGAATAAGGTCCGAAGTTTTACTCTTATTTTTAGTTGTTTTTGTCCGAAACTGCGACATGCCACATTCTGATTTCGGCTCTATGCTGGGTCACCATCAACCGCTTCAGCACTCGATCTCATCGACAAAAGGCTGGGTTGTCGAGGATAGTTGAAGTTATCTTGCAATGTTAGTCATGTAAAATTAACTTTTTTGTTATTGCACGGGGGCCAGAAGTGAAGCAAAAGCAAAGGGTGCGGTATTGCGCTAATAAGTTTTAAAGCTGGGTTGAAATTGAAAATTTGGGCAAAATACGTGTTCTTTTTGGCCGAAGTAGTTAAAAATAATTTATGTATATATATAGTATTTAAGCAGATAACAATTTTAATTTCGAAATTTAGTCGTAGACTCGGTCTTGTTAAATAGTGAAATCTCGCACTTCTATTCAGCTCAGCCATTCGAATTTTTTATGTGAACTTTACCAATACTAGATAAAAATGCCAGCTTGTTTACCTTTTTTTCGGTATGCTTAATCCTTGTGTTCCTTCAGGCAACTATTTGCCTGCAATGTGGGGACAAGGGCTTCGATGTTGCTTTGATCTATTGTGTGGACTGTCAAAGTTATGCTATTCATCGGTAAGTTCGCCTTCACGACTGCATAACGTAATTCTTGACAACTGTGCATGCAGTACTACCCAATACATGTGTGCACTTGTATGGATGCATGCACATGATTCTTATGTAGGTATTAGTTCTTCTGCATTCTTGGTCCAGCTAGTTGAGTTGATCATGGTGATTTACAGGCCTTTTAAATTCTTAAAATCACAGTATTCCTTTTGTACCTAAGATTTGAAGTGTCTTTGGCTGTGTTGACCATTAGAGTTATGATGCAAATTATGGAGTTGTAGTGTATGAGTCTGTTGGGGGCATCAAATCTAGTTATTGTTCGCTCAAGGATCTCCACGCTTGATTCATTGATTAACTTTGTGAGATATTTCTGGTGGAAGTTGCACAAGTAGCATTGCTCTATAGGATATATAACAGTTGAACCTAAGAGTCTGGAATGAGAAAGAAACCCTCAGGATTCTATTTGTTTAGATCTTTATGGTGCTGGTTTCACTACAGACTGTAGTGAGAGGGAAAGATTTTCTTTCTTTTGAATGATGGAGTGAGAGGGAAAGATTTAGACATTGTAAAGCTACAGATGCACACGTGTTCGATCTATCATCGTCTGTCATGCATATTTCATAATTTTCAAGACTTTCTATCACACATCATGCCAAGTATCATAGGCTTCCTATGAACTCTGTTGTGTCAATAGCAGATGGCACTTGTGGATATCTAGCTAACGAATTTCAGGCATGCCACTTGTCATTTGAGTCCTTTAGCAAATGAAATTGGGAAATTTGATAGTCTTTAGTACACCAGCATTTCCTTTCTGTCAGTTCTAGTGCAGTTGGTGGTGTACTTATTGAATTTTGAACCTAGTTCTATATATTTTGTCGAATGTGGCCACGTGGTAGTTAAAATAGCAAGCTGCAATCTGTCAAGTTTATTAATTTAACGTGCCAAATATCTGCACTATTTATGTACGCTTGGCTCTTGCAAAGAAATGCTCACCATTTGAAGTTTGATGGTCTTCCTTTCATGATTTTCAGCTATTGCCTAGAAACCTTGCCTAAAACTTTCGATGGACATGTTGAATGGTTCTGCGACGATTGTCAACCCAAGCTCAGAAAGCCCAAAGCCAATGAAGAAAGTTGCTCTCCCCTGTCTGAAGTGGATGACTTGCCAAACTTAAGGATTGCAGAATCAGTCCAATGTACAAAGAATTCTAATGAGTATATCCCTCCAGAAAAATTGGGGAAGAAGAAGAATAAGAAAAGGAAGAAAAGGGAGAAGAATGAGCTCAAGCTCCAAAGGGAAAAAGATGAGGAAGGAGGACAGTTAGGTGATAATGGCATGGAAAGATTGGGAAAGAAGAAGAAGAAGAAGAGAAAGAAGAGTAAGCTCAAGCCCCAAAGGGAAAAAGATGAGGAAGGAGGACAGATGGGCGAGAAGGGCAGTGGAACTACTTCAGCGCCACAAGTCAAAAAGACCAAAGATATACGTCTTAGTCAAGTTTCTGAAACTCGGTGCAGCAGAAACTATGGATATGTAAGTATTGATGTTCTGTTCTGTGGCTGTGACTGTTTAGCTTTTGTTATTTGGAAATGTTGGTTTTAATTATTCCTTCTGAGTGGGCGTGTTCAGTTTTTTCTCGTTCAACATGATGGTGATGGGTTTGTAGCCAAGGTGTTTTTACTTGTGTATTGGATTTATGTGGAGGTTAGGTGACATTCCGCGATTGTGAATCTGCGAGAAGAGCTTGTGAAAATCCCAGCTCAGTTATTGATGGCAGAATGGCTCCCTGCAATTTGGCTTCTCTTGGCCAGCCTCGGCCACCTCTTCCTTATGGTACTTTCTGTTTTGATCCACGGTACTGCCTGAATGTGAACATTGCATGCTCCAACTGACAGTGCTGTGTGGCATTTGAGTATGACATGAATTGTTGGAAGTTAGTTTTGTTTTAGTCACAGTTGGAGTGTCGTATATTCCAGCAAGAACTTATTCACGTTGTTAGGGTACCAATGGTAGTAATAAAGGGCAAGCTAGGTTTACCAAGAACTTTTACTAAAATTGATTTATCCATTGATGTGATGCAAATGGGTGTTTAAACCAGTGGATCTATGCACCAGTTAATTGGTCTGTTCATAATAGTAATGGTGCGATATAAGGTTTTGCAGACATTGGTCCATAATTGAAGTATGCTGAAAATCTGCATTTAGGGCACAATGGGCAAGAAAATTATAGTATGTGCCCTTGAAGTTCGTTAAATGACTGCCGAATGAATTGTGAAATTCAATGATATTTGTCTTCTTGGTGTCTTGTATGTTGACAACCAAATGAATATCTCGGATTGTAAGCCACAAGACATGGCTCTCTAAATAAGTACAGGGAGCAGGGTCCTCTTTCGGCATAGTCATCAATCATGAGTGTTACAATGTACTGGTGTTTCATTTGAGCTACGTAGTAGTCACATTTTGGAGTTTCTAGTTTATGTTTTCTTGATCTAACGGATGCCTGTTTTGTTGTCCTAGGGCAACTGAGACCTGTAACACCTCTGATTGGAAGTGTGCAGGCTCCCAGGGCAAGTTACGTTGGGAATCCTGTCTACCGGCATCCGAATTCTTATGGTTATCAGCCTGGATATGTCTGTCCTCCTTATGGGTAAGTCCAAAGTCATGTAATTTCCTGCGAGGAACTTACAGTTATTTGTCCTGGTTAGAATTGGATGCTTGTGCTGCCGTGCAATCTGGGTTTCCAGAGATGTAGCAACTGGCATATAATTCAAAACTTCCAAAATCAGAGAGTAAATTTGTTGATCACATGCGAAATGGAAAATCAGATATGACCGAGTGTGTGGAGCATCTTCCTTTTTGTTTGCCTGAATGAAGTGTTGTGTGAGCAGAGTTTGTGACATTTCATCTCCCATATATTTGTTGGAGCTCTGTTTGTATTTAAGATTATCAAATTCATTCCTGGCCACTTGCAGTATGAAGGCCAGCATATTGATTAAATTGGTCAAATTGATGACATCTTCAACAAATTATTTGATAGGAAAAGATTCCTGTTGATGTAATACTTTGATGTGTCTGTATCTTCTAAAGTGATTCAATTACTTTCTTCAACGCAGGTTCCGCCCTACATATTGGCCTAACTATGTGCATCCACAGGTAAATATTAGATATTCTTATTGTTGAAATTTCAACTTTTCTTAGAAGTTGTAGCATAAAGTGTTTAGTAACCCATATCGAGCCCACTGATATGAGTTGATCTACTCTTCTGCATTGCGGGGTGCCTATAACTATAATACTTACATGGCCCAGCATTACCTGCAAAGATATTGGGCACCATCTGCAGATAGAAGCGACATACGCACATTTGGGCAGTCAGGTCATCGACCTCCTGGTAATCATGGGCATCCGATGTTTCTTGGTTATCGGATGCCAAGTCAGCATACTATGCAACTTGGGGGGCCAAATATGACTGGAGGGACGACTGCTGCAGTTCCCGCCATTCGAGTGCCTTACCCTGCTGGTATTTTTCTCTCTCTCCTCTCATTTAGCAAAGTGATGTTTCTGGAGTTCCTATGATGTCGGGAATACACATCCTTATGATTATATCATTTTTTTTTTTTTTGGTTTAATTTTTGTTTATTTACAGGGGAATTCAGCAAACAATGGGTTGAGCACGTTGGAGGGTCGTGGCGCATGTGTCCCCCTTTACGTAGAGCTTGAAAGACATTATAGCTAACTTTTGAATAACTAACATATATATATATATATATATATATATATATATATATATATATATATAGTGAAGAATTCATGATCCACTTTCTGCAGAGTTACGGGTAATATCAGTATGCATCTTTTCATGCATAAGAGCTACTAAGTGATTCCCAGTTCCGGTGCCTATCCAAGTATCCATGATCCATGATATGATTCCCCATTGCAGTGTTCGACTTGAATTGATTCAACAATGAGAATGATACAAATATGCAATCTATCTCTCTAGGAATTTTTTAACTTGTTTCATTAAAATTTATTTGGGATGGTGATGAAGGGATTGACTCTGTATTCTCTTTATATTAATGCACCGCTGCTGAGCCAGGTAGGGACCTGTGGCCGGTACCCATTTTAGTACCCTGTTTTCCCGTCTCAACCAACTGGGGCCGAGACTTGCCGATGCTCGCTTGCACTCGGTTTTGAGTGTCGGCAGGTCATCCCTGGTCTCCGTGCTGTGTTTGTCCACTGAATTGTGTTCAATGCCATTGCGAGTTTGAGCCTCAATCGGCTCAGTTTCTCCCTCTTGCTCGGTGCGTACCACATGCTTGACGGGATGCTTGAACCAAGATCGTGCAACCCGTCTCTGCGTCGTGTATCCGGACTGACTGCCATGTGCTGGTGATGGTGCCTAAAAGAAACTGTCTTTATTTGAGGAAAACATTTCTTATCGAAACACAGGGATGCTCGTTTCCTTAAAAGAAAAAAGGAAAAGGAAAAGAAAAAGAAAAATCGTGACATTCGTCTTCGATTCATTCAGTTCGCCTTCATTTCCCAATGATCCGAGTCTCGGCTGTGGATGTGTTTGGGTTCTCTTCTCAGCGTACGCATGTTCGATGTCTTGACGTTTCGGTGTGTAAACCTTTGTCCGTTGATATTATGGAGGTGAAAACGTATCAGGAAGTGTGAAAAATACGAAGACAAAAGATGGGCTTAGTCGGTCTAATGAGACCTGGGCCTGGTTTGATTTAGAGAGCTTGGGTTGGTTTGGGCCTAAATAGAATCTATGCCTAGACTTTAGTTTAAGACTTTAGGGGGGCTGGGCTCAAAAATAAGAAATAGAAAAACAGGACTGGGGGTTGAGTTAAGCCCAATCCGACCGAGGCTCAGGTCGAGGACCCAGATGGGTGGGCCCTGGTCGGCCCGGGTCAGCCCCGGCCCGGCCCGCGTGGCGGTCTTCTTCTTCCCTCTGCAGCGCACAGCGTGGTACAATACAAGCCAGAGATGCAGGGCAAGGCAGAGAGGGTCGGGGCGAGGCCGGCAGGGTAGCTGGCGGTGGCAGGGGCCATGCGCGCCTGCCGACCAGACTTAAAAGGGAGAGAGAGAGAGAGAGAGAGAGAGAGAGAGAGAGAGAGAGAGAGAGAGAGGTAGGAGAAATGGAGGGGGGGATCCGAGAGTGGGGCGGAGAGAAAGGGAAGAAGCGGCAGCTTGTTTCCTTTTGCTCTCAGCCGGATGCCCTTCGCCTCCTTGGCCACGCACGACCAGCCGCCTCCGCTGTCGCCGTCCAACGACATCCAGCCGGCGTCCTCACATCTCCGGTGAGTTCCTTTTTTCGGTTCGACCCCCTTCTCCCCGAGGATCTCGGCTCAGAGACATGGCGAGGCGGTCGGCCATAGCGCCTTCTAGCCGCCGTCTCCGAGCCGGGTAGGGGACCCCACGGCCAAATGCTTGCTTCGCAGACCTTTTGTCGGCTCGCCCTGTTTTGGCCAAGCCGGAGAAACCGAGGCCCCTTCTTTCTTTTTGTTACTCCTACGCGTGTTGGGTTTTATGGAGCCGCTGCTGTTGATTTCAAGTATTGTCTTGGTGATTTCTTCTAAGTCTGGATGTGCGTTGGGGTTCTGAAGTGCTCAATGTTTTCTCTTTAATCCACTGCGCACGATTTGTTCGACAAAATGTTCGAACGAAGGCCGTACACATCTATCTTCCGATTTTGAGTCGCCTTCGAACGTGTCTTGGTAGGGTTCGCTCAACGGTGATCTTTCACTTACGTCAACATTTGGTGTTTTGTCCGCCGTGGTTCAATATGCTTTTCCCCTTTTCAGTCTTGGTCGGCGCCTTTGTGGTGTTTGTTTGGTAAATGTTGGCGAGGTCACAAGTGAGGGAGAGGTCGCGCCTAACAAAAGCGGTAAGATCAAATGGCTAATAAATTCACATTATTTAATCAATAGTTAAATTCTCTAACAGTAGTTAATGTCATTTATGTGACTTATGCACGAGTGGAAATTCCTAAGGTAGACCTAAGATTATTTAACAAACCGATTACAAAGCAGAAAAATTGCGATATTAGATCTTTAATTTTCTTTTAAATCAAGCTTTTGATTGGTGCATTTTGAACATAAAACGTCACCCCTGTACAAGCTATTAACTAGTAAATATGGATGATGTCCATGTTCACAACCTACCAAAGATTTATTAGAGGAAATTTTTTCCAACCATGGCTAAAGAACAATATGCCCCAAATTGTCTAATTAGTCATATAGCTACATTGCATACATGAAAAATCCCCATAACAAAGAAAACAAAGGACATCGCTGGATTGTGATACATTCAAATGTCTAAATTATGATTGCTTAAGATTTAGATCGGTTGATCATTAGTTTGCATTATTCAAAGCCATATATTTTGAAGAGAAAAAAAATAACACTATATTTTAGAACTCTGATCCAATCTTAGCCTAAAAATGCTCTAATCCCCGAGATGTTGGTCATATGGCCAAATGCCATCTGCGAATATATATGTTGGACCTATATTTGAAATCTTATTGAATGCCTATGATTATATATGTTTACGCACATCCATAAAGACTATGGGAAAAAAAAATATTAGCTCATATATGCAATAATTGAGTTTAAGGCTCTATTTATTTCACGGAAGATGAATGATTTGAAAAACATTTTTCTAAAAAATAACCTCTTATATCGCGCCTAATAAAACCTATATAAGTCCTTTCCCCTCTAGACAAAAAGAAAAGGTCGTGACACCGAATATATAAGTTTGTGCTTTTTGTGGCATTATCCCTTTCGTTTTATCAATCATGTTATTTAACATTTTATTACAACTTGTTGAGTATATGTTTCGAGCTTGAATTAGTGAAGGAAATCCAATTCAAGACCCAAACATGACTTGTAAGTTTGTAACTTCATGTCCAAAAAGGCAATTTCTTATTGGAATGCTTTTCACATTGAAGTTGGATTCCTGATTTGAGTCGGTAAGTCACATGTAAACATATAAAAATGAAATTTTACCTGGTTATTATGCATTAGAGTTGACAAAAGAAGATTGAAAGTTTTTTCCTTTATAATGGATTGTGAGAGTGGGTTTTGCTTGAGGCGTAATTTAAGGCTGAAAAATGCTTTTGAACGATCGTAAAATCTGCTTTTATTTGATTCATAATTGATTGTTAGGTGGCTGGCTAGGTCCAACATTCAGATTGAATAACATAAATTTCTTATGTACTTATTATTTCACATTGATTTTTGTGATAATTTTTTTCATTTTGCATTAGATTTGAGTTGCAAAATTCATTTATTTCAGCGCTATTTCACAACACAACTCATTCAGCCAATTAAGTTTCATCTGACCTTGTACCATAAGGTGTCAAATTATGTACGGTGGAAAAGTTTAGTCAACGCAAGGAGTGGCTATGGATAAAGTGACGGTTTTACAGGACAAGACTTATCATAGTTGCGTAAGCTTTCGAAACCGCTGCGTGCATTCTCTACAGATTCAAAACCATGTTTTGGTAAGTACAAACCTCTGAAAACATGCCCCACCTCTGAAAAGTGAAAACATGCCCCTTTTCCTTCCCATACACGTCGTCGTTTAAAATGTTGGAAACCCTAGTGCGTATTTGATGACGTGATTAATTGCAAGATGGTTAAGGGCCTTTCTTATTTTCCTCCAAATGATTTAAATCCTAAAATCTTCAGATTTTGAACCATATTCCTCAAAGAAAAACCAATATGCTCACATTCAAAAATTAAATCCTCCTTGAGGAATAATTTATTTTCTCCCTTTATTTTTAATCTGCAAATATATTGTTCAGAACGAGGCGCCATTTCTAATTTTCATTACATCTTAATCATTTGACACATGGTCTTTCCCTATAAAGCCCTAGAAATAGTCAAAAGAGGACATCTTGCTAAAGGTAGTGCTTTTTTTTTTTTTTTTTTTTTTTTTTTTTTTTTGTAAGTTTTTTAATTCCTTGGGGGAAAAAAAAGAATCGTGGACCACAGCTTAGGTGCAATCTTAGTGAAGTTTTGGGCTTTGTTTAAGGCCCAAAACAACCTGAAGAAACGAAGTGGCGGCAAGGCAAATCGCATTCTTTTCTTTAATAATTCTGCTTTTTAGAGCATGAATCCAAAATGACTCCGACACACGCTCATTCTAGAAGTTGGCCAGCTCGCTGTCGAAACAGAACGGCGGGGGGAGGGTTTTATCTCTCTCTCTCTCTCTCTCTTTTATCGCGGATCCGTCTCCGACAAGGCAGCTCCCTCCTCGGAACGCGGCGACTCCCCCGGCCGGCGCCGCGGACGGCGGAGGACCCACCCGCTCCTCCGGGACCGACTCCGGCGAGAGGAATGGTACGCGAGCTCCGTCATTCTCTCCTCTCGCTTCTTCCTCCTCCTGTGCTGGCCGAGCTCGAATCTTCTTCTCCCTTTTCCTTCTTTTCCCCTTCTGTTTCGCCGTCTTCGTGCTCGACCTTTTGCCGCTCCATGTTTTTCGCCGGGGCCGTGATTTTCGTTTTCCCTTCTGGTCGGATTAGCGTGAGGGGTGTTCGAGGAGGGTACATTTTGGGTACGTGGAGAACCGGAATACTGTCTGGAGTTTACCCTAATTTCGAGTCGTTTCTTGTCCGGGATTCGACCTCGTCGGTGCCGCATGCGGCGTTCTGATTGCGGCTCAATGCCGGGCGGCCACCTTCCACCGCCGCCGCACTTGGATTGCACGGCTGAGGAATGCTGGGGTGGCGGAGGATGGTTAACGTTATCTCGTACTGTTCATCATGTAGGATTAACTAATGAATCGTCGCATGCGGGCCAGATCTGAAGGAAAATCAATAGGGCGTTTTAAAGCTGCCGGGTCGAGTTTGAAATTCTGCTCAAAATACCTCTGTTTTTTTCTTTTGGCGGCGTTCGCTGAATTAGTTCGAAGTAATTCATGTATGCTTAGCTTTTAATTAGTTCAAGAATTCAAATTTCGGAATTAGTTGCTGAAAGTTCGGTAGCTTGGAGCTTTGTAAACAAGTTATAGACTCAAGTTACGGTAAATAGTGTAATCTCCAACTTCTATTCAGCTCGGCCATCCGAATTTTATGTGAACCTTACCAATATTAGAAAAGAAAAAGCGAGTTTGTTTTGCATTGTTTTGGGTATTCTCAATCCTTTTGTTCTACCAGGTGACTGTCTGCCTAGAATGTGGGGACAATGGCTTCGATGTTGCTCTGATCTATTGTGGCGACTGTCAGGAATGTGCCATTCACCTGTAAGTTTGCCCTCACTTCCTCTTCAATTATATCACATAATCCTAGGCAACCGTGCATGTAGATGTGCACACAGTACTACATGATACATGCAAGCACCGGTATGCATGCATGCATGCATGCATGCAAATGCACATGTGTAGAGTTCTATACGTGGCATTAGTTTTTCCTGAATCTTGCTCTAGCTAGTTGAGGAAATCATTACAACCGTTTTGGATACTTAAACTCACAGTATTCCTTTTGCACATTAAATTGAGGTATTTTTTGCTGTGGTTGACCATTCAAGTTGTGATGCAAATTATGGAGTTGGGTAATCCAACCTAGTAATCGTTCACCTGAGGGTCTCTCCTTGATTTACTGATGTACTTTGTGAGGTATATCTGGTGGAAGTTGCACATATAACGTTGCTTTATTGGATGTGTAACAACTGAACCTAGAGTCTTGCATCTGAAGAATTTCCCAAGTTTCTATTTTTTTTGGATCTTTTCTGTGCTGGTTCTCTTTAGACTGGAGTGAGAGGGAGTATTTGTTCTATTTCTTTGGAATGATGGAGTGAGAGTTGCACAGCTATCTATCTAACCGTGTCTATCATGCGTAACACATACTTGCCAAGACTTCATATTACACATCATGTCATGTATCATAGGTTTCCCATGAACTCTATTTTGTCAATAGCAAATACGGATTTTCTAGCTAAGAAATTTTGGGCACGCCACTTGTCATTTGAATCCTTTAGCAAGTGAAATGGGGAAATTCATAAGTCTTTAAGAAATCATCATTCCTCATCTATTGCTTCTAGGGTAGTTGGTGATATACTAATATTGGTACGAACCTAATGTTATTTTTTCTGTCAAATGTGACCAAGTAGCAATTGATATCACGACCTGCAATCTTCCTTGATTTCTGTATTATACCAACTTCAGCTCATGTCAAAGATGCTCACTGTTTGAAATTTGACTGTAAGCCTTTTGTGCTATTCAGCTATTGCCTAGAAACCTTGCCTAAAACTTTCGACGAACCTGTTGTTTGGTTCTGCGAGGATTGTCGACACAAGCTTGGAAAGCCCAATACCAATGGGGAAAGTTGTTCTCCCCTTTGTGAAGAGGATGACTTAGAGACTATAGAATTCGTTCAATTTACAAAAAATTCAAAAAATTTTCCTATAGAAAGATTGGGGAAGAAGATTGAGATTGAGAAGTGGACGAGGGAGAAGAAGAGGAGAAAGAAGAATGAACTCAAGCCACTAATGGTTAGAGATAAGGAAGGACAGTTGGCCGAGAAGGGCAGGGTCTTTACTTCAGAGACAGATGTTGGAAAAACCAAAAATGTATGTCTTAGTCAAGTTTATGGAACTCAGAGCAGCGGAAACTATGAAAAAGCTGACAATATTGGAATAGACATGAGAGCTACCTTGGGAGACATGCGGAACTCTAATAAAGAGGCTGAATCCATGAAAGTCCTAGAATCACCAAAGCTTGATTGTCCAAAACTATTTAGGGAACGTACTTACTTGTATGCCCAGCCAATTATTGATCCAATCTGGAGGTAAAATTGACCTCCCTTTCCTTCTAAATTTCTTGGTTCTCTAGCAGCAAATGCCCGCTTATGATTTCTTTTTCTTTTTTATATTGTTATTTTATTTTTTCAATTACAGGGGAAGTTTGAAATTCAACAAACAAGGGATCAATTATTTTGGGAAAGTCGTGGCACATGTGTCCGACTTAGCATGCTCTAAAGTGAACAAGGAGGCAAAGTTGTTCCCTTCGAGTCTTTGCACTGAATTACATCCTACACCTAAAGTATGGCCAAAAGGCTTCAAGGACCGGGGTCCCAGTGATGACAGTATTGCAATATACATATTTCCTGATAACAAGAGGTGATCGCCTTACGCTCAATGTTTAAAGATCCTTATCCGTTTCGTCTGGATTTCTTACTCGTTTCCTTGTTTGTGCAGTGAGCAAGAATTTTTTGATAGCCTTGTCATCGAAATGATCCGCAATGATCTTGCCATGAGAGCGGTGGTTACCAATGCAGAGTTCCTAGTTTTCACTTCCACAAAGCTGCCGTTGCACCTTTGGAGTAAGTTAGATGGTCATTCTTACAAATTTCAAATGCCTTTGCACCCAACTGCTAAAGTGTTCTTTGGAACTTTTTTTTTTCTTTTGGTTGCTCTTTTTAAGTTTTTATCTAACAGAAGAGAATGGACATTATTTAAAGAAAGCTGATTTATAGCATTCTCCAATTTTATTTCATTTTTTTCCTTTGTTTACCACAAGGCTCTGTTTGAGAAATATTTTTGAAAGCAAGCTGATTTGTGGTGTTCTCCAATTTTATTCTTATTGTCAGAACTGTAAGGCAACCCTATGTGAAATGTGGTGGAGCTTGTCTTTATGTTAATCTGGCAATTTACCAAATCCAAGTTATATCACTAACGATTTAGTGAGATGCAGTACGAGAAACACATTTCTGCTCTGATATAAAACTGAAAGTGATGTCTCATTTCGCTTTCAAAGCCAGGTTTTGAGCACAAAATTGACAGACCGTAAAGGACCATTTCTTAATTTTTTAATGAGAGTTGAGTCAACTTTCTTAAGAAAAGCTCCTCATGATTTGGTTTGTTTCTCTCCTACTCTTTTTCAGGATTTCAGTCAAAATTCTATTTGTGGGGGGTTTTCAGGGAACCTTTGCCCGTGTCCAAGGTTGATGTTGATACACCTGGATCAGTGAAAGGTCCGTTGAAGAGGATTAGTTGGAAGATGCACAGCCCTGGGAGTCCTCTAAGCATCAGTGGAAGTGATGGTTCGAGCACTGTGTGTTGACAATTTTTTTTTTCTTCCTGGTTCTTTCAGATTTTGATGTGCAGGTTTGGAATGGCTTATATGTCAAATGTACAGTTTAAGCCCCGGCTTGCCCTTACTGAATCGTTTGTTCGTATGGCTTTTTGTTCTGTGGTCTAAACTAATCTCTTGTAAGGACGGATGTGTAAAGCCTGAAGAAAGTTGAAAATATAGATCTCTTACTATCTGTTCACTGATGAGATGAACTTCGAGTCTCTCCGAGGTATTGTATTGATTAAGCCTCCGGTTTGCAATTGTTTTAGAGGTTTCAGCAATGTTATGTTGGAGCATTTGCCATCAAATAGAAGTTGGAGAAAACAACATAAATGGTTTTTAAACATAAATGATTTTTAAACTTTTGACTCAATATGTAATGTTATCTTTAGATTTTTAATCCGTTTAATGTGATCTATAAGCTTTTGGTATGTGTTCAATTTAGTGCATGAAGTAGATTAGAGTTATGAATTTTGCTGATTATAATTTTTACGTAAGTGAGATGTTCAGCTCAAATTAGAATATATTATTTCTTTATTTTTTTTAATTTGGAAAAAAGATTGTTTATGTTATTTGATGATGTTGATTGTTGTATTTTGATTTGTGTTGAATATTTTATGCGGATGGCATATGATCTTACTTTTATGTCCATCGTTCAAATTTAATGGATTGAAAGCTAAATTAGCAATATTAGATTCAATTAATGAGATGATAACATTGGTATTTTCATTTAATTTAAGGCTTAGATTGAATATATGTTAAATTTTCTGGAGTTTTATTGAATAAATTAAAAGTTCAGGTATGACATTACACATTAGGCTAGAGTCGAGGGATCATATGTGTAATTGTCCTTATAATTTATCTTGGATGTCTCCTTGTAGGCATTTGAGGGGTCGGATGAGAACGCAAGTGCACTGTCGTTCTAAAGTTGCAACTCTGCTGAATACCTGTCCGAAGGAGGTTCAGGCGGAGAAAAACTGCTTCACCCAGATGCTACGATATGTTCAGCAAGATTTTGTGGTGTTGCCCTGAAGCCTGCGCACATTGGAGGGGTGATTAGATGGGTGTACGACGGTTCAGATCAGGTCTTATTCTTACATCCTCATGCTGGCGATGTTTGCTGCTGAAGTCGTTCGCTTTTGCACCCTCCCCGGGGTGTACACGGCGGTGAAACCTTTTCACACGCTTTGACTGGATAGATCTTTTGAGTGATTGCCCTTTGTCAAGTGTTCCATCATGATGGAGAGCTACACGATCAATTCCAGCCCTCTCCATGATGGTTACTTGAGAAGGTCGTCGTTTCGGCAGTCCAAAGTCCTGGGCCAGTCTACGAATTCCCCATTATTAAGCAACTGTCCTTTTTGATTAAATGCTTTTGGAACCTTCGCCAGCAAGTGACGTCACTATTGGGACTTTGGTTGCATTCAATTTCTCCTTTAACATTTTCGAAATATTCACGTTAGGAGTGAAGATTGTTTTCATGATAATTCTCTCCCAGCGATTTATATTTTTCAAGCAACTCTATTTCTTAATGCAAAGCATTTTAATAGAAAAATTATCAAAAAAGTCTTAAATTTATTCAAATTTTTTCAATTCAGTTCTAAACTTTTCTTTTGTCATTTTAATTCTAAATATTTTGTAATTATATTAATTTAGTCCATCTAGCTAAATTTAGTTGATTAGTGCTTGATGTGGATTTTTTTAATAATATTTGATTTTTTTAATTTTAATTTTATTTTTCCTTTCTTTTCCTCTTCCCTAGAGGTGTTAAATGGGTTGTGCAACCCATTTATGAACCAATTTATGGTTAAATAGGTCATTAATGGGTCAAGATTTATCTTATAAAGCACCCATAATAAGTTTTAATGGGTAAACACTAAGATATATGGGTTTTAAATGGGTCAGCTCTTTGACCCGTTTATGACCCATTTATCAATCCATTTTTCACTTAAAAACTCATTATCTCTCTCTCTTCTCTTTAACTTTACAATTTTTTTTTATAAAAACCGAAATTATAATTCTTTTTTCTTTTTTCTTTTTTTTTTCTTTTTTCTTCCTTCGTTCGCCGGCACGGCGATGGCCGGCGACCGGCCAGGCGAGCCTCGTCGGGCGAGCTCGAGCTCGCCGGATCTGGCGAGGCGGAGGCCTCGCCGACGTCCGCTGAGGCTCGAGCCTCGCCGATCGGGCAAGACTCGAACTCGCCGGCGTCGGGCGAGGCTCCAACCTCGCCAGATCCGGCGAGGGGCGAGCTTGAGCTCGCTGGCGTCGGCGAGCCGGGCAAGCCAGCTCGCCTGTGGTCGGTTGCCGGCCGTCGTCGTGGCCGGCGGCCGGCCAAAGAAGAGGAAGAAGGAAAAAGAAAAAGGAAAAAAAGAAAAGAGAAAAGAGAAAAAGAAAATTAAAAATAATTAAAAAATTATTTTTTAAATAAAAAATAATTTTAATTTTTTAAAAATAAAAAATAATTAAAATTCGATTTTTTAAAATAATTATTTTTAAAATTTGTATTGTATAAAATCATGTTAGCAATACCATTTAAAATATATATATATATGCTTTTTTATGTTTCGTTAAATGGGTCAGGTATGGGTTGGGTATAGGTCGAGTCGGGTATGGGTCAAAAAATTTGCATTACAATAAATAAGTCGTAAACGGATTAAATGAGTCGATTTGGGTCGGACCATTTATGACCCGACCCAACCCACCTGTTTAATGGGCCTCCCTACTCTTCCTCTTGTTCTAGCAATCGACCAGAGGGGAGGGTCGGTCGTTGGATTGAGGTAGCTGGCGAGCTTGCTGACCAGAGCAATCGACCAAAGGGGAGGGTCGATCGTCGGACTGAGGTAGCTGGTGAGCTCACCCAGCCACTGATGAGGCGAGTCTCTGTTGGATTTGGCGAGGACTTGCCTTGCCCAAATCCATCCTCACCAAATCTAGTGAGGCAAGCCCTTGCCAGTGGATCAACAAGGATCAACAAGGCAAGTCTTGCTAGGGGTTGGGCTTGGCCGACCTCACTAGATCTGGGTGAGGTCGAGCTTGCCAATCCACTGGCAACACTTGCCCTCTAGTGAGGGCTTGCCTCACCAGTGATTGGGTAAGCTTCGCCCTTGCCCCAGCGACGGTGAGATCAAGCTTGTTGATCCACTAGTGAGGGCTTGCCTCATTGGATCTAGGGGAGCACCCTCGCCTAGTGATGATGAGGCAAGCTCACCAATTGTGCGAGCCATCTCCTCTAGCCGATCGCTAGAGTAAGAGGAAGGAAGATAGATGAAAGAAAAATAAAAAAAATAAAAAAATAAAAAAGGAAATATAAAATAAAATTTCAAAAATTAAAATATTATAAAAAAATGTGGTAGTGCATTCTGGTCAAATTTGGTTGGATGAATTGAATTGATACAATTTCAAAAGGTTTAGGATTGAAATGATTAAAATAAATATTTATAACTGAACTAGAAAAATTATAATAAATTTAGGATTTTTTTGATAATTTTCCCGCAATCTAATATCTGATCGTTTTGCACGCATGTTGATGCTTGCTGCTCAACAATCCCGATCCTTGAAGCATTAATTCAAACGAAAACCCTTGGATCAGGAAGATTAATTCTGGAAAGAAAAACTTCAAAATCCCTGAAGCATTAATTCAAACGAAAACCCTCGGATCAGGAAGATTAATTCTGGAAAGAAAAACTTCAAAAGGGAAGAGGAAATGTCCCTTTCAGACTACCAACGACAGGGATGGGAGCGAATGAGAATGGAATGAAGTTACACCAATCGAATCGCGTAAATATCCGTGTACACATGCAGAGGATCTCGTTAAGGCTGCTACGTCCGTCGAAATGGGAGTCGCCATTAGCGTCCTGTTCAATTTCCCGTGGTTTGGGTTATGGTCACTGGCCTGCGCATGATGATATCCAGCTTGTTTGAGGGGCTATGTATTGTGAAGTCGTTGGAGGCAAGTAAAAGTTCTCTTCCTCGAATCACTTAATCAATCATGTCAAAATCTACATGGGGTAATAGAAGAAAGTGACCGCAGTTGCGGTTGCGGCATTCGATGGGTGGTTAAAGTCAATATCGATTGATTAATATCTTTTAACAGCTTAATCATGGTCCATGTGAACCCGTTTGCAAGCTGAAAGCACAAGAAAAGTATCAAAAAAGTCTTAAAATTTTTAATTGTGTTAATTTAATTCTATTTTTTTTTCACAATTTGTTAATTAACCATTTCAATCAATTTTAATTGAAAATTACTAATGTGGACATCGACCATTCTATGTGATATAATCAAAATTGACATGGATAATTTCCATAATTTTAAAAAAAATTGATTTGGGTAAGGGCCACTAGCGCCTCGTCGGCCGCCTTGCCCACGTCCGACGAGGCATTGGTGGCCTTACCTTGTTGGCCACAAGAGAGGGCATGAAAGCTCTCCCTAGATTGGGCAAATTGGGGGAGGGCTGCATCCCTCACGCATAGCCAGCAAAGTTGCGAATCCTTGTCTAGATTTGGTGAGGGCCTAGGTGAGGCGAGGGCCCTTACCAACGAGTGGGGAGGGCTTGTTTCTCTTCTCGCTTAGTGGCTAGTGAAGGTCCAGCCAAAATGAAAGTAACAACAAAAGAGAGAAAAAGGAGAAGAAAAGGACCCCAAAAAAAGAGAGAAAAAAACATTAAAATATTTAAATAATTATTAAAATATCACTATAAAATATCTACGTTAGATGATGGGGGTTTACATCAGCGATTTTCACTAAAATTTGTTGGATGAACTTAATTGACAAAATATGAAAATATTTAATATTAAATTAACACAATTTAAAATATTTATGACCGAATTATCATAATTACAATAGATTTAGAATTATTCTTATACTTTTATCCCAATATCAACCCTAACTACCATCTAAGAGGATCTAGTAGGAACCCCTCATCCAAACAGTTTCTTGCACGTTTGAGCGTAGTAGGTGGGCGTTGTTCTTATCTTCTGGAACTAACAAGTATTAATTTCAATCCCCACTTGCAATGATTCAGAATTCACTAAAAAATTAATTGATCAGCCGCGTCCCTTTATCTTCTTTCTTAGAGATGGACAGGGCTAAAACTGAAATTAGAACTACCCAGATAGGAAGTTGGTCAAGCCCACCCCGCTCGAGGCGAGTTTAAGGTTCTTTTGTTAATTATTAGTCAAGGTATCCTTCATTATTAAGGCTACTAATCATTAGTTTAATTACTCTCGTTAACTTTAAGAACGAGATAATTAAATAGCCATATTCATAAGAATCTAATTATGACTTTACTCTTGTATAGGTGATCTTGCCTCTTATAAATTTAATCTAGGCATTAAATCTTGAATTTATTTCCGATCACGCGGGTTTTACTTTTTTCGAGTATATCTAAGCTTAAGTTTGATTTTCGTCACGACTTAGCATGCCCGATTTTGTTAGATCTCAAAAGTTGGTTCGAATGTCAAATGGAGCAATCTAATTAAAGTATGGTAAAAGATATCCCGTGATTTCACTCCTAGACAACAGGAAAATGAGACACTCTACCGCACGAAACTAAGGACCAAAGTTTTTAAAATAAAAATATAATTCATGCCAAGAATGCCCTTCGAGCTAACTAATTGACAATAGAATTTAACCCTAAGGAAGTCCTTCGAGTTAAGTTACCGTCATCGTGAGAAATCTTCCACAGAGGCCGCTTGATAAAAAATTAGCAATCTGCCCCCTAAAAGTTACTAGACATAAAACGAGGTTAACACATGGTTAGACTTTCCACTTCATCGATCGCTTTTTGCGCAACCACTCCCATTTACACTTTGACATTATGCGGCATAAACAAATCAAGCGCCAAACAAAGTGACAAAACCCGAATTGAAAAGCACAACAAAGGCGGAAATGTCCTTTGGACCGACGCGCCTCTAATGACAGACACGACCGAGGTGGAAGGAGCACCTCAACTCGATCACCTTCTAGAATAGTTGCCCAGCAATGTCTGAGATCTCTCTCTCTCTCTCTCTCTCTCTCTCTCTCTCTCTCTCCTACTTTTCCTCCGGAGTCAATGCTCGTCTAGGAAAGGAGGAAGAAGTTCGATGGATGGTTCTGAAGGTTTCAGTACTAATTATAAATTGATACGGAGGGCGATGTCAAGGCTGGTGTGTGAAAAAGTCAAGGTCAGCATCTCTTGTTTAGGGCGGGAGCCTGAGTCAAGCGGTTCATGCACCAATACGCGACGGTCTTTGTCTTTTCGATGCTTTTGTTATGGGCACTGTGTCCATATGGTTGAGCAATATATGTTTGATTGAGCCCACCGCGATAAAGAAGCTCAACTACTCTGTCCCCGATGGCGTCGGTGTTCCTTTGCTCGGTCAGCGTATGTTCCACAGCCAAATCGATTTTGGTCCCCCCTTATAGACTTATTTTTCTTGCCCAAATCAGCTGTTTTTGTATAGTTTATTGTCCCTCCAAGGATAAACTCGTAAAGGCGACGCAATTTCAAACATCCTCATGTCTTCCAAACCTATAGCTTCCTCAGCCTTTTGGCTAAGATCCAGTGGTCTGTTCTAGACCTGTTCGTATTGCTTCATATGGCATAAGATGACACATGATCTCAAGGTGATGTATTCGAGCTATTTTATGCTTACAATCCAAGAGATCCCCATCATTAATGTGAAACTTGTCGTAAAAAACGTGGGTTTAAGTTTAGTGTATTGACTTAGCAAGAGAAAAGCGGATTTTTTATTCCTAGCTATTTGCTTTTTCACGGTACTTTAGCTAGCTAATAACAAAGAAGGTTGTCCTTAATGATCCGTCCGGACTCACGACACTCATCGCGAGCGTGCCACATGAGCCAATCTCTTTCTAATCCCCTTTTGTGACGTAAAATTGGGTTGTGCTTACTTTAGATATCTAGCTACAAGTTTGGCAGCATATATTTAAAAAACCTCTAGAAAGAAGAGAATTTTTTTTGTAGAGGTTCCAAAAGCACTTTAGCTACAACTTCAAGGTGCTTACAAAAAGCCGATTTAGATGTTCCCGGACACTCCAAAAAGAGCCAAAATACCACTATCTAAAGGCTAATGTTGCTATCCGAGCATTGGCTTCATTTTCCTTTCGAGAAATTATATAGATATATAGTATTGCTAGACCTCCCCTCCTCATTATGAGCATGTTCCATATATCGATCTATGCATCAAACACGTTTGCCTTAAAAGTCGAACATCTTGGAGTACATTTAAATTTGTAGGACAGGGTTTGGACCATAAACATGTTAAGACTCAGCTTTAGAGTTATATCGAGAAGTACGTTCTCTTATGGATTATTGAAATATTGTCTCACATCATTTGACAATTGGCTTTAAACACTTTTTATATTCATGCAGTCTCCCTTCACTTATTAATTTAAACTTTTGAGTTAGACTTTCCAACATGATATCAAAGTTACTACTATCCCTTTTGAAAATGTCCGTCTAGTGTTAGGCCTTGGCAAGCAAGGCGTTTGCCTGACGAAGATTTCACCCAATGAAGATTCAAACTTCTAGCTCTCATCAACGAAGAAGAAGCACAAAGCATCAGATCGGGGTGGGTCAAGCACAATGATACAATTCCCTTTTTAAGGAGGTCAATACAAGATTTGAATGTTTCCCAGAAGCCTTCTCTTTTCTTTCTGGCCGGTTAGCATAGCAAAATGCGACGGAAAAAAGAAGTGTTGATAGCCAATCTTCTTTTGCCGGAAGCATGTTATAACAAGAAGAAATGTATAATCACATAGTGCCAAACATTTGCGGATGGTATCTCCTGCAAAATAAAAAAGACAAGAAAATAATTGGATGAAAAAGAGGGACCGGTGACTATTACAATGAATTTATTCAGCCTGAACTGCAGCGTTACGTATCATCAATTGGCCTACCAAACTAAATCGAAAGAAAGCGACAACAAAATCCAAGCCATAAGCTTCCAACTTGCTGGCCACAAAAAGAATCAAATGCCATTCCAATTCAAACTCTCTCTATAGTCTCAACAAACGCTGAGAAATTACAGAAATTTCCATAATTAAAACCACCCATGTTTCTAAAATGTTTTTCCTAATTCTAGTATGTTGTGTTTACAAGTCAAAGAAATTACTGAAGAAATCTAAAGATGGGGCAGGCGAAGTTATCCGAGGCGAGATAAATGGGGATGGACTCTGAAGCAAAAAACTGCCGTCCGTGAAGTGGTTCTTGGTGCTATAGAGAGCCGGGCTCAAGTCATGGAAGAAGCTCAGCGGGTTCGGGTCCGACAGCGGCGAGAAGAAGCTCGAAGGGATTGGCTGCAGCGAGGCCGGCCCTGGCGACAAAATCCCCGGTGTTGACCCGGTCCTCTCCACCACTCCACCGTGACCAATTTGCCCCATCGATTCTATCTCCCCCAATATGTCCCCACCGCCCATGATCTGCTTCCCTTCCGGCGGCTTCGCTCTCTCGACCGTCGCGAACCGTGCCGCGGGAGACACCCCGCCAGAGGCCACGGGGGACGGCAAGTAGGTGGACGATGCCCCGGTGAGGCGCTGGACCAGCGACATGAACTCGCTAGGGTTCGTGTGGATGACCTTCGGGGACACGGCGTAGATGATGACCGGCGGGCGGGGCGGGGCCGGCAGATGCTGCGACGGCTGTTGATACTGCTGCTGCTGCGGCGGAGCCACGGGGGGCTTCCGGATCTTGTGGGAGTCTTTGCGGACCTTGAGCGCTGGCGGGCGGGGGCCTTGGAGCTCTCGCCTCGGCGATTTACCTGCCGGGAAATCGGAGTCCATGCCGGGAACGATCGGATTCACAGTCTGGAAGGTGAGCCGATGAAAGGAGAGATGGGAAAAATATGATGGCGGAGGAGGAGATGCTAATGTTGATGTCGAGCGCATTATTATTCTACTGGAGACCAGCGAATATGAGGGTTTTACGTGAAATATTTAAAGTGCGCAAGTCAATGAAGGATGGGGATTAAAATATTCGGGCGACTATTATCATCAAAATGATGAAACGAAACGAGACGGGCCTTATTATAAAACTAATACTATTCTAATGATATATTTAAGGCCGGTTTCGTAGTTTTATGGGTGTTTGAACTCGTCTAACCTTCGAGGGAAGGTTAGAAGGAGTCGCTCGACGTCAGGAGCCTTTCATGGTGACGTCACGCGTCCATCTGGGACAAAAATTTATGAGGAACTAGGTCAAGAAAAATTTTACGACGTTGGTGGTTTTTATCGTACTTGTGCTTCATGTGGGTGGATTTACATGGATCGAGCAATAGGGATGTTGGGAACTTGTCGTTGTAATGGCGAACCTGACGGCACTACCGCTAGGACTACTTGGAAGACCGAGTCTCGTCTCTCCTCTCCCTGGCCATCGACAAAACAAGACAAAACACGAAGGAGAGAGAACGGGAAGAAGTGATGGGTTTGGTTTTCGTTTAGCCATGGTGTGCTAGCAGTCATTTCGTTCCCATCCATTGCTGTTGCTCTTCTAGATGAGTTCGCAATGGGATCGCGAATCTGCGACGGCCAACTCTTTTTAGTTAGCAGGTGCAGTCAAAGGAAAAGGCCAGACATGGAGTGTATAGTGGGTAATTCAGGTGCGAACGAGATTTATGACTTTTTTGCACCGTGAAAACGTGGCGATTTATGTCTGAATTTAGTGATGGAACAGCTCTAATTCAAGGAAACGAGTGAGGTCAGCAATCTCAGATTTATTATATCACAAGGAAAAAAAAGTAATTAATCTAATGCATCGATTTTTTCAAGAACGCTTCTATAGTATATTTTTATGGGGGGTGCAAGGATGAAGCATTTGCGGTTAAGTGGAATCGACCCTTGATTCTTAGACATGTCGAATATGCCATTAGGATCATATTGAAACAGTTTGATTATGTTTCGATGTTGAAGGTAGATTGTCCATAAGCATTTGAGGTTCTCTTCTATGGTGTGGATGCGACTTTTCTTTTTTACGCTTTGCTTTGCTTACAATGAATTCTTTATGCTAATCTTTCGGCTAACTACTACCCATGAATGTAGCACACCCATGAAACGAAGCCCGTTGATCCTTCGTCATTCTCCCTCTTCTTGTATTAATTTAGTCGTCGCTTCGTTATCCAAGGACACGGGACGAGCGACTGGATCAATACAACAAAATTTATGGGGCGCTTGAAGAATTCTAAGTACCTTAGAGAAAAAATAAATTGAATAGAGGGTTTGAGAGAGAGAGAGGGGGGGGGAGGGAGGGGTCTATATCGAAGTAGACATTGAGAAAAATTGGACAAGATGACGACGAGCCAATCCCACCCAAAGGACAAGAGAGGGCTTGGGTGCAAGCTTTGTTGGACCTATTCAAATGCAAATGAGTTACCAAAGTTCACCAGCCTTATTACCTGAACTGGTGTTGACTCCAGTTGCTTGGATCTCTTCAAACTTGCACTCCTAAACCCAGTCCGGCTCTCCTTTCGGGTACTATGATTTAAACCAAACCATTTCCCATTTTCTCTCGCTCTGAAAGCGTATTGCCAAGGTGGTGTATTGAGCCACTTCACTTGACACTTGAGAACCAATTCTATAATTAGTGCACGAGACATTATCAAGCCACAATATTTCTTTCTATATATATATATATTTAGTAGTTAGACACGTTACATTAACAAGTGTATTTATTTCCACCAAAAGAAGAAGAAAGGACCGGCAAATAATAGATGGATCCACCCAATCAAGGCAGAGAGACTTTTCAACGATTATTAGTCAGCCTGATGGTGAACCCGCAATAGATACGGAGTAACGAAGGGGACGATGGAATTTCAATAAAATGGGTCATGGCAAACTATTGCAGGTTATGAAAATGAAGAGACTAAAGCGACATTCTAAGTTGATTGAGAATTTGTCTGCCTGCTACACCAATTACATGGTGTCATCGTACTCTATGTACTATTAAAAACTAAAAAGGATTGAGATTTTTGCTCACTTTTGGGGTAAATAAACTCGATTTACTTCTTTGGGATCACGATGCATCATCACGAAGAACAAAACTTAATGGGTAGTTGGAATTGGGATACTTGACCAATATATTATAAACCTATTATAAACATTTTAATTGTTTTAATTAGTCCGAAACCTTTTGATAATTTACTAATATAGTCTTTTTGGCCAATTTTGGAAGAAAATCGATAGTGTAAGCGCTAGTTGACCTATGTGACATGCTGATGCTAATGTGAATGATTGTGGAATTTATTATTTAAATATTTCTAATTTGTTTTCCTATTTTTTCTTCTCTTTCTCTCATAGTCTTTTAGGCTAATATTGGCTAGAAATTGATGGCATAGGCACTAGCTAGCCTATGTGGCATGCTGATGCTAATACAAATGGTTGTGGAGTTTATTATTAAAAATTTTCTAATTTTTTTTCCTTGTTTTCCTTTTCCTCCCCCCCAAAAAAAAACTTTTTTTCCCTTTCCTTTTTACCAGGGGCTAGGCTTAGGTGATTGTCATTGCCAAAGGCATTAGCCAGTGAGGGCAACCCCTACCCAAGTGAGGTTAGCCCTCACCTAAGCGAGGGTTGGCCTTGCTAGATTTAGTGAGGGCATGAGATTGGCCATTGGTGAAAAGAAAAAGGGATAAAAAAGAAGAAAGAAAAAGGGAGAAAAATTTCAATTTTTTTTATAATGGATTAAACAAAACATATATGTCAATGCTAGCCATGTCATATAAGTCGCTTGGCTTCCATGCCATAGATTTTCCCAAAATTAGCTTGAAGGATTAAATTAGGAAATCGTTGAAATGTTTATAAATGAATTAGTATAATTAAAATGTTTATGACTAAATTGACCACCGCATAATAGACATATAACTTTCTGGATAGCTAGAATTGATAATATGGATCTTTCTAGGAGGGTAATTGGGTCTAAAGAATTCGATGCTAATGGAAATATGCAAATTTCGTGCTCTGGAAATATCAGGAAAGCGTTCAGCTAGTGACCTAGCTATTTGACATGTAAATTTTCATACTAAAAAAAAAAAAAAATAGAGTTTCACCACTAAAATGGAATTTCGGCATACAGAATCGAATTAAATCGATAGCTAAATGTCTTTAGCCCGAAGAATTGTATATGAAGTTCTAACCAAATCGGCATTGAAGTGATGAGATGTTATTGATGAGTTGGACAGAGAGATGCATCGAGTCCCTTCGATCCATATTGAATTCACGTGTCATTCTCTTTTGGGTTGAAACGAAACTCCTAACCGCTATAGTTGAGCTAGCAACGTGGTATCAGCTCAATCCTTCTAACTTACGGTTGAATTAGCCCAAGTCAGTTGGTGTTAAGTCTTGCGATGGATCAAGTAAATCTCATGATTTATAGTATCCGCATTCCTCTATTCTTGCGGCTAAATCACATGGGCTGGATCTGGACTCAACAGTCGTGTGTCGGCCTTTTGATCTCAATTCAATTGGGCAAACAAGTGAGGGTGAGAGCATGTAGACGCGTGGAGTGCATAGATGCTGATGCTATAATGAGGTAGAAGCTCATTCGACTTGATTTTATGCTGCCTACACAAATGTTATTTTATTTTATTTTTATTTTGTTGGGTTTATTGTATAAAGAGATTTGATTTAGTCGGCCCATTTTGAGCCCGAGAAAGGTCTTACAATGTGAAGTATTAGAGGTGATAGAGCGTCAAAATCGAAAGAACCATAACCTAAAATTGGAAAAGGAAAAGGTTAAAGGATTGATCTAAGTCCATACAACAGGACATCTTGAGCTCTTTATCTTTACATGTATTGGGTTCTATTATTCCGTTATGTACAAAATAAGAGTTCGAGAGAATGTTCGCCCATGTACCCGCTACATGACACTTAAGTGGCAAGACGCATGTTACTGTTTATTGCTGCATCGGCCACATTCAATTAATGGGTTTTAGTTGATCAATTTATCATCTCTAAACTTCTAAGACTACCGTTAGCAGAGTGCCACACCTCCCAATCTTTGTCGGTGAGAAAATTGTCCCCAAAACCTTTGGTACTAAGCCTCGTATTCTCATGACTATCTTGCTCTGCTGCCACGATGTAGTGGAAACGAGGATAGCATGAATTGCAATTGGCAACATGAGTGAGACTCACAAATATGTACGAAGCGCAACATAGAGAAAAAAAATCTCGAATTTAATTTTGCTTCAAAGAGATAGCCGTTTTTATGTAAGAACATAATAGAAATATAAATAGACTAAACGTGCTGAAAAATTCTAATTTACTAAATCAAAAACATCCTAATGAAATTCTAAGTTCGAACTGAAAATAAGTAAATTAATGAGATCTAATATTAGCCTGAATCTTCAATATTTAAAGAGAGAACTCGTAAATTTTGTAAAAAATAAAATAAAAAAATCACCTAAAATTAGGACATAGTTCTCAAAAAAAAAAAAAAAAAGATGAGAAAATAAACAAAAATCATAAAATATTTTGATATAATGGTCGATTGGGGTACCCTCTTTCCCTCTTCGTCCCACCCTCTCTTTTTAAATTTTGAGATAATCACAAAAAAAAATCTAAATTAATTACACGTGTCTCAATTTAGTTATAAACATTTTTATTTAGCCAATTTTATTTTAAAAGTTTTGGCAATTTGTCAATATAATTTATCTGACCAATTTTAATTAAAAATAGCTCACATAGACATTGATTGTCTTACATGGTATGGCCAACGTTGATGTTGATCTTTTTTTTTTTTAAATTTATATATATATATATATATATATATATATTGTCAATTTTTTTTTTTTTTTTTTGTTCACTATCGGTGACCATTGAGTAAGGACCACTAAGCCCTCACCAGTCATAGGCAAACCCGCCTTACCTAGATCTTGAGGGGGCCAAGCTTGCCATGGCCTTGCTAGTAGCGTGGCCTCACCTTTGGTCACAATGGTCCGAGTGAGGATTAGGTGAGCTCTAGTGAACCTTACTAGTTATAGTGAAAAAAAAAAAAAACAGAAAATAAAAGGAAATATATTATTAACAATTTCAAAAAAATTGTCAATGTTAGTACTGTTTGTATAACATAAGACAGCTAACATTTATGACATTTATGTTAGCATTTTTCGACCAAAATTAATCAGATAGACTGTATTAGCAAATTGTCAATGAGTTTAAGATTAAATTGATCGAATTAAAAAGTTTAGAATATAATTGGCACGAGTATAATAGATTTAAGATTTTTTTTTGATATTTTTCCTCCAAATTTCTCATCCATGTTTTGTTAAACTACTTTTCTAATTGTTATTGGGAGTCTAGATGATTTTTTTTTTTTTTTGAGCAAGAGTCTAGATGATTTGTTGCCAATTCAAAATTATGCGTCTGTCTAGTACTTTTTTCACCCAGGAGATGACAGCGATGACCACAGACCGAAAAATTGAACAAACTAGCGAGTAAAACGCGTCAATTACATGGTACATTCCAAGGGTTGCAAATGTCTCGAGTGACAGCAATGAAGTTCAGCAGCCCATATACAAGTAAGCACGAATAGAACTTATGCCAAGCAACAAATGCCCAAGCACCACATTTCACAAGTCGTGAGTTCCAATGCAAACTATAAGCTGTTACACTGAGAGATACCTCAAAACGGCCAAATAAACATTCAAAACAAATATATAAAGCTATTACATCGCAGAAGACCGCAAGAACATCCCATCCCCTGTTTTGTAAGTTTATTTAGTATTCCACAAGGAGAGGAACATGATAATTGCCACTTAAGGCGTCGGCTTATAGTAGCCTCCTCCGCCCGTACCGTAGGTGGGTATCGGTTCATAATCTTGGGCATAAACCGCAAGAAATTTTCGTCCTGCCACATGAAATTCAAAGTGGTCACATTTTGAATAACCTATACGTACATATATGTGGATGTGTATGTATAGTTAAATGGATATAAGATTTACTTCCATTTACAAAAGGTAGGGATGCCTATCCATGATTATTGGTGGTGCCCAAGCCGACTCAAGAGGAGATGCTGATCCATGTGTCTTTCCCCTCCGAAAGTGAGGGAATTGCCGGGCAATATGGAGTTGGTCGGGCCGAGGGAGGAATCGGTCATGCAACCGTGAAGTCAAGGAGGGTAAGGCTAATAAGCACGGGAGACGGAAGAGCGGTGAAACTTTGAGGGAGTCGATGATCCAAGGGGAGGAGTTGATTGGGCAAGCCAAAGACTCCAAGTCGAGAGCTCCAAGGGCATCACTCAATAAATGTCATGAACGAGAAGTTTTCGAAGCACAATAGGTCAACGAGGTGACCAAGATAACTGAATATGCCTCAGAACTTTTAAGGGTTCAGGATTTTAGTAATCTAGAATGTTCTCAATAATGTTTAAGAGAAATGTATACCTGTATTAGAGAGCATTCTTGTAATTGATTGGTCGTGGATGATAGATATGGTGATTGGATCTCTATGTGAGAGAGAAATTTTATGGTTGTAAGTAGAGGGACTTATGTATAAATAGGAATTTCCTCCCTTTCATTTGTATCACCCCATATCCAACATAACAAGAAGTAGGGTTGAGCATATCGGATCAACCGAACTGCAAATCGCTTGGCAGCCAGCTTGGTTTGGTTTCCAAGGATGTCAGTCCAATTCCTGATTCCATAAAAAGGAACCGATGATTTTGGTTTGGTTCCCAATTCTGGGTGGGCACCGGACCGAGACTAGACCAACTAATTTTTTTTAAAAATATATTTTTATTTCTTAAAAATAACAATAAACTCTGAAATAGTAACAATTCTAGTATTTAAAAAAAAATATATTTTTGGCTAAATGACCGGTCCAGTCCCTAGTCCCAAGACCATTCGGTCTAATTTCCGATCCCAAAAATTGGAAACCAGTCCTCCCAATCCAATTTTTGCTTCCCATTTCCTAGGTGGAACTAGACTAGACCAAGAACCGATCATCCCTAACAAGAGCAATAGAGGATTTTCTCTGGAAAAACTTCTCTCTTGAGTTTCTCTCTACAATTAGGCATGGCGCTAGGGAGGCAGTGGGCGAATGATCAGTAGGAAAGCTAAGTTTAGGCAACTCTAATAAAGGGTGAACAAGTTAAAAGGAAGTATCTCACAGTTGCAATCTCAAGTGTTGGCTCGACGTGCCTAATTTAAAATACATATAGATGATTTACCATAGGAGAACATGAATATAAATTCTAACTGTGAAGATATGTGCTCCATAAAAGAAGGAAAATTTGTTAATTAGCCTTCCAGGTATATCGAATTTTGATCCATTGAAGTATACAATGCCCTCTTTACTTCTTCTTTTTTCCATATCGAGATTGACTAAGGGTCTTTTGATCACTTGAGAAGTAAACACCAAATCTAAAAGTTGGTGTACACATAGGATAGATGAAAGAAGTAGAAGGACGAAATTATTGGAACTCGATATATCTTAGAATCTCAAAATCTGATTTTACCCATAACAAAATGCAACCGCTGCACCCGACAAAAATATCTCAACTTGTCAGAGAAAACCTACATTGGTTTAGTTTTAGTAACTCTATTTTCTTAAATTATTTAAAATATATCATGCTTTTTTAACTAGAAGAAAATAAATTTTAATTTTCACTTGATAATTTGTGCATGCATTCTCACAAAGCAGAGTATCGGAGTAATAAGCAGAGGCCGAAAGTAACATGAGAATTGTTGTCTCTATAGTTTGGCCGTAATGCAAGTTTCTGTCTTCAAATTATTAGTTGCAATTACCATGTCTTTCCTTTAAACCTAGGAACAAACAACACTTCTTCCTTATTTGAAAGAAAAGAATATAAATCTCCATTTGTTTCGGGAGACGTGAATTATTTGGATAACATTAATAAAAAAAATAATAGTTTATATCGTTTGAAATAATTAGTTAATGAAAATTTTTCATTATTTATCACAATTTATGTCTAAATATTTTTGTTGATAATGAAAATAATTTTTGTTCATTATTTTTATAAGTGATATAAACAATCATTTTTATGGAAATATTTATTAAATTATTCTTTTTTTGTGAAACAAATGCACTCGCACCCTAAATTTTCCAAAGAGCTTCAATATATAATTTAGACTGAGTCATGCCAAAAATAAAAATAAAAACGAAACATACTCGAGAATGATACAGTTAATTATAACTTACCAAGATTAGGGTTTGGTGAGGCAGACACCCCTTCAAGTGAGGACATGAGCAATATGGCTGCGACGAAGATGCCCATCAATACGCCTCTCAAGGCCTTAGAGGATGATGCCATTTTGTGTCCTAAAAACGACACTTTGAGAATTTTAGTTTTTGTGAAGGAGTGTTGTCATTTGGGTTGCACTTATATAGGGCAGGCCGACTCGTAATTTATTTATTTGTTTTTGTTAATTTGCTCTGGTGTTGACTCTGTTGATTGCTTTGGTGTTGACTGTTGGGGACGAGAAGGAAAAGACCGACAACGACAAATCAATTATTGAATGACTGTTGTGCATACTTTTACTCAGTCAAACGCGCGGGCAACGGAGCGACAGCTCTTCAGGCGTAGATTAAACAGATTGGAGCCAACAGATCACTTCTTCAACCATGTTTCGTCCATCTAGAAGGATAGGGACGCCTGAGAATTTTCAAAACGGGCATTCTCGTAGTCAATTCTGTACCAGCTAGTTCTAGAACAGTCAACAATTTGGAAGGGTAATGGCCAAATGTGGACCGTCTCCATGATTTTAACTTTACTAAATTGCTCGGCATTGTGGGGAAAAGAAGCCAAAGGAGGAAGAAGAGAAAAAAGAAAAAAAGAAAAGAAAAGGAAAAAATAAAAATAAAAAGTTAATAAAAATTCGAATAAATAAGACGTTATTTAAAAATTACCATATCAATATCAATCGGTATCAATGTCAGTGCCAAGTAGCCAAAATTGGTTGGATGGACAAAATATTTAGAATTGAATTGGCCAAAAAAAGTTTAGGACCAAATTAATATAATTATAATAGATTTATGATTTTTTTGATAATTTTCCCAGTCTATTACATATTCAGTGCTAGATAATTCATTGTTGAAGAAAGATACGATAACAGGTTGCGATACTTATACTATTTTGGTGAGTTGAGTTTGAGATCTAATGTTAACATTTTTCTGATGGATTTGCAACATAATTAAGTTATTGGAATAGATTTAGGACGAGCGACTTCCTTCTTTATAGTCAAACTAGTTGCGTAATTAATTTCTAGAAGTCTAGTGAATTTTCCTTCTACATAGGATCACAAGTACCTATTGTATCTTCTATTGTAGTACTGCAACATTGAGAAAATTGTCCAAAAGTCCTAAACCTATTGCACTTTTGTCAATTCAATCCTTAACATTTTTAACTTTACCAATTGAGTTATAAACATTTTCACTTTTTGTCAATTAAGTCCATTCGGCCAATTTTGGTCGGAAAATGTTGACGTGAACGCTGTCGGTGCCACGCAGATGTTAGTGCGCGTGGACAATTTTTAATAATATTTTTTTTTTGAAATTTATATTAATTTATTTATGTTATTTTCCCTTTTTTATTTTTATTTTTGGCTTTTTCCTTGGCCTTTTCCGATGGCCGGCCACCGGCCACAGTTGATCGACTAGCCTCACCCACCATAGGCGAGGCACGCCCGAGCGAGGAGGAGCACCGGCGAGGGGAGTTTGGGTGAGGCTGACCCTCCCCTAGGCCAGGGTGGCCTCACCGGGTGATGGCGACGCCAGGCGAGGTCGCCTAGGCCCCGGTGAGGGCCGGCCTCGCCAGATCTGGCGAGGGGAGCGCTCACCTAGACCAAATGTGGGGAGGCCGGCCCTCGCCCCCGGTTGAGTGGGCGTCAGCCTGTGGCCAACCGTCGCCCGCCTGACCAGGGGCAAGGCTGACGCTTGCCTGGGCAAGGGCGAGCCCCGACGAGGGCTCCCCTCGGCAGATCTGGCGAGGCCAGCCCTCGCTGAGGCCAGGGCGACCTTGCTCAGTGTCGTCGTCGCCCGGCCGACGCTCGGCGAGGCCGCCCTGGCCTGAGGGAGGGTCGGCCTCGCTTAGGCGACCCTTGTCGGGCTGCGCCTGAGCGAGGGCTCCCCTTGCTAGTGCTCCTCCTCGCTCGATCGGGCCTCGCCTGTGGCGAGCGAGGCTAGTCGGCCGGTTGTGGCTGGTGGCCGGCCGTCGCCTGTGGTTGGTGGTCGGCCACTAGAAAAGACCAAGGAAAAAGTCAAAAAGAAAAAAAAAAGGGGGGACAGAAAAAAATAATAAAAATAATAAAATATTTAAGTATTATTAAAAATTGTCCACATCAGTGCCGACAGTCTTATGTGGCACTGCTAGCGTCCACATCAGAATTTTTTGGCCAAAATTGGCCGGATGAATTAGTAAAAAGTGAAAATGTTTAGAATTGAATTGGTAAAAGTGCAATAAGTTTAGGACTTTTTGGACAATTTTTCCCCGCGACATCTTGCAAGTTGCAGACAAACGAGCGACGGTTCAAGTCATAATTTTCTTTCTACTGCTCCTTTCTATTCAAGAAGAGAAGGATGTAAATCTAGCTTCTCCGGAGAGTCGCAAGCTTGACTCGGTCCAAGTAAAAGTTTTGACCACTTCTTGGTAAACGAGGAGAGAGGAGTTGAATACATGCGTGGCAGAGGAAGACTGACCAAAGTCTTTATGTGCCCGCGTGGCAGAGGAAGGCTGACCAAGTCTTGGAAGATGAAGTGCAGGAAATTGCTGAAAAAAAAAATTATTGCATTTGTACTGATCAATTTTAACTAGAAATTATTTGTAATTTGCCAGTATAGTCTACTCGATCAATTTTGACTAGAAATTTTTTTATGTAAATTTTGACTATTTTACATAGCACAATTAGGGTTAATAAGGATAATTTTTACAAATTTTTAATGATAATTTTGAATTTTTTTCTTTATTTTCCCTTTTCTCTTTGCCAAGATTGAAGGCCTCTTTTCTTTTAGCTAGTGGCTAGTCACCGGCCATTGCCTATCCATAAGTGCATTGGCCTCAATAGATCCAGTGAGGGGGTCTCTCGCCAACATTCACCCTCATTTGTGGCGGGCGAGGGCAAAGAAAGGAAATGGCTGGTGATCGGCCACTAGTAGAAAGAAAAGGTAAAGAAAAAGGGAGAAGAAAGGAAAACAAAATCAGGAAATTTTTAAAAATTATGTTTGTTAGTATCGGTTGTATTATGTATGATGATTAGTGTTTATATTAGTGATTTTCGAACAAATTTGGACAGATAGCCTATATTGATAAAACGTCAGTAAATTTAAGATTAATTTGGTCAAATCGAAAGGTTTAGTACTGATTTGACACAAGTGTAAAAGGTGGGGGACTTTTTCTCATAATTTCCCCCGTGGAAGACTGTAGACTCGAAAACACAGAAAAGAAAAAAATAACAGAAGTCTTCGCATGCATGGTGGGCGCGGCGTTCCAAGACGGTAGGCCAACCTGAGTTGGAACTGCCTGATACACTAACATCGTGTTACCTCGTGAACCTTGAAACAATTGATTCAGATATAAATTCAAACATAATGTTCACCCATGGATGATCATTTTCGGATCTGCCCATGATTTTCTACTCATAATTCAATATTCGCCAAGTTGAATTTTTTATTCGTTGAACTTCATCTCAAGAGAACTTCAAATGAAGGAGAAGCAATTTCGCTCAGTTCTCTACATCCTCGTTCTGATTCACATCAGGCTTTGTCCAAGCATGGCTAGAGCCAGAGATGCCGACACCGACAGAGAAGCGCTTGCGGCTTTCAAATCCGCAATATCCGACCCGCGAAATGCTCTCGCCAGTTGGAATCTCAGCACATCTCACTGTAATTGGACCGGCGTTTCGTGCACGAAGAAGGACGGCGAAATGAGAGTGAACTCTCTTATCCTTGCTGAACTCGGACTCACCGGCATCCTTCCGTCTCAATTCTCCAACCTCAGCTCTCTTCAGTATCTCGACTTGCATCAGAACTCATTCAGCGGTGAAATTCCGTCGAGTTTTGGACGCCTCACAGCCCTTCGGCGAATCATTCTTTACAATAACTCTATCAGTGGCTTGATTCCAGCAAATCTCTCTCAGTGTCGGAGCCTGGAAGAGATCAGCTTCGCTCTCAACAACATATCTGGCAAACTTCCCGCTGAACTGGGTAGTCTTACTGAGCTGAAGATTCTTGATGTTTCTGTGAATAATCTCACAGGCTCAATTCCGAAAACGTTTGGTAATCTTTCTGCTCTCACCAGTCTTAGCCTCGCGAGAAACCCTTTGTCTGGCGAGCTGTCGAACGAGTTGGGGAATCTTCATAATCTGGCTGTTCTTCAGCTCTCTGAGAACGTATTAACTGGCACAATCCCACCTTGGATTTTCAACATTTCGACCCTCGAATTCATTAGCCTTACACAGAACAAGCTTGCTGGAACATTGCCTTCTAGTGGAAACATCTCACTAGCAAACCTGAAACAGCTCTATTTGGCAGAAAATATGATTGAGGGATTGCTACCAAATTATTTGTTCAACAGTTCACAAATTCAAGAACTTGATTTCTCTTCCAATCGATTTCATGGGTCCATTCCTTCAGTTGGTAATATGAAAAGCCTGCAAATTTTGCATCTCGGCTACAACCATCTGTCATCTACCACCGATCTCAACCTTCAGACCTTCCGTTCACTCGTCAATTGCACCAACTTAGAGATTCTCTACCTAAACAGCAACCGACTAGCCGGCGAACTTCCTAGCTCGATCGGAAATTTGTCAGTGCACCTGCGAGAATTTTGCATCGACGGTAATCATCTAACCAAAGAATTTCCTGATGTCCTTGACAGGTATCAGAACCTCACAGCCCTGTCGATCCACGAGAACCGGTTCACTGGAAAATTTCCAAGCACCGTGGGAAGGATGCGCTGGCTACGAAGACTCCAAGCGCATGGAAATAACTTCTACGGCGAAATCCCAGATTCCTTTGGCAATCTCACTCAGTTATACCATCTGACAATGGGATTTAATGAGTTCTCTGGTAGATTTCCTTCAAGCATTGGAAATTGCAAGAAATTGAATGTACTGGGGTTGGCATCCAATAGCCTCAGCGGAAAGATTCCAGAGGAGATTTTCAGGCTTCCCAACTTGAGAGATGTGCGATTGGCCAAAAACCAATTGAATGGTTCTCTCTCTTCTCTGGTGGGAAGATTGAAACAACTCGAATCGCTTGATGTTTCGGATAATCAGCTATCTGGATCTATTCCGACGGCTATTGGGGGATGCTCGAGTTTGGATGCTCTCAAAATGGCTAGGAACAAGCTAAGCGGGCAAATACCGAGTCAAATTGGCGACTTATCTGCCCTGCGGAGTTTGGATCTCTCGTGGAACAATCTCTCCGGTTCAATCCCTGTAGAATTAGGAGATCTTCAGATTCTGCAGAGTCTGAACCTGTCTTTCAATCATTTAGAAGGGCAAGTTCCTGGGAATGGTGCCTTTGTTAATCTAACCTGGGATGAACTGCAGGGGAATAATGAGCTTTGCATGATCGACGCCAAAGCCGCACGAAAGCTCGGGATTAGTACATGTGAAGCCACGACGAAGAAAAAGTCCAATCAGCATCACCTACTTGCAGTCCTTATTCCCGTTTCAATCTCTATTGTGTTAGCGTGTTGCATCCTCTGTTTCGCATGGATAATTATCCAAAAGAAGAGGAAAATAAAAGAAAGAGAGTCATCATTCCCATCTCCTCTCATCAGAGGCTTGCCGAAGAATGTATCTTATGATGAGCTTCGCCGTGCAACTGATGGGTTTGCTCAAGAAAACTTAATTGGGAAGGGCGGGTTTGGCTCGGTGTACAAAGCTGTGTTCATGTGGAGCAACGATGGCTCTTGCATTTGCCATGCTGTTAAGGTCATAGATCTTGAGCAAAGCAAGGCTTCCAGGAGCTTCAACATGGAATGCGAAGCCCTCAAATTCATCAGGCATCGGAACCTCGTGAAAGTCATCACATCCTGCTCGAGCATCGACAACATGGGGCACGAGTTCAAAGCGCTGGTGATGGAGTACATGCCTAAGGGTAACTTGGAGAAGTGGCTGTACCCGGAAGATGTAGAGCGTGATGGCTCGAGCTTGAGCCTGATGCAGAGGCTCAATGTCGCTATCGACGTTGCTTCTGCAATGGATTACCTGCATCACGACTGCAACCCTCCTGTGGTCCACTGCAATCTGAAGCCGGGGAATGTCCTTTTGGATGACAACATGGTTGCACACGTTGGGGACTTTGGATTGGCTAGGTTTCTTCATCAAATTCAACAGGAAACAGGACATAGCACGATAGGACTGAAAGGTTCAATTGGTTACATTCCTCCAGGTACTGTAATTTCTTTTTTTCTTTTTTTTTTTAATGAAACATATTTACTGAAGTTTGATCAATCTTTTTATATTATAACGATATGCTTGTGCCTTTTTGGTGACTCCTAGAGTATGGAATGGGAAGCAGGGCATCACCAAGTGGAGATGTCTACAGTTTCGGCATCCTCCTGCTTGAGATGCTTGTCTTGAAGAAACCGACTGACCAAATGTTCGAGGAAGGCCTGAACCTGAGAATTTTCGTGTCGGCATTGGACAATGGGGGTCACAAAGTCCTCGACATCGCTGATCCAAGGCTTTTCGCAAACAACGAGGCTTCCAATTCGACGGGTAGCGATGTCTCCTCAAGCAGCTTCCTGGCGTCTCCGGACAACCTCAGCTTAGGAGGCAGCACGAATCCAAGGAACAGCTGGTTAATGAGGTGCGAAGAATGTGTCGCTGCGTTGATCAGGTTAGGCCTGTCTTGTGCGGCGCCATCCGCCAAGGATCGTCCGAGCATGAGAGAGGCCTTGGCGAGATTGCGCGAGATTAAGAGAGGTTTCCCGGCTCAATTGAAGCCTCCTGATCATGCATTAGAATTTTGAGTACTTGCGCGCAATATTTAGTACTAGCTCAATTGTTGAAGTCACGTCTGTCGTTTATGTCTATGAGGCATTTCTTACATACGTATGTCAACATGGGTTGGCTGAGTTCACCTTCATGTGGGGCCCATCTAACATTAAAAAAAAAAGGAAAAAAAAGAGAGAGAAGTTGAAAAGAAAGTGGTGCCTTCGTGCGTTTGCGCGTTTGCACGTGTGCCCAAAGTGAGGAGAGAAAAAGAGAAAAGAAAAGGGCTGCTGCTTTGTGCAGACTTGAAGGGAGAGAAAAGAAAAAGTTAAAAAAAGAAGAGAGAGACCCATAGGGAGAAAGTGCACGATGGAGAATAGAGGACTGAATTTTTGTGATCCAGATTCGAAGGCCAAATGTTAACGGAATTTGCTCAAATTTAAGTATGTTGTTCGTGAGACTGAGAGTTACGAGTTGATGGTTTTCATTTGTCAAGAACTACCTCCAAATTCTCCAATTATGGTTAGGGTTTTCTTGTTACGAATTTATTTATTCACCTATGTGGTGATGAAATAAGATTGTAATATTGATATTGTGCTTCTAGTATGTGACTAGAGAATAATATTTTGTGTATCTTGCTATTCTTGGTAATTCCGCATTGGGTTTTCCACTTTAAATAATTGGTGTCGTTATTTGTTTTATTTACTTATCATTTCGGCATTATATTTGTATATTGTGAAGTTATATATTGCTGGTTGTTGCTTGGAGTTAAGAGAATTTCAATTGATTTAGTTTTGGGGGAGAAATTGATCCTGGATTACGTTTGGCTCAAGGTGAATTATTGTATCTGAGTTCTTCCTAACAAAGTGGTATCAGAGCTAAGGTTGAAATTCTAGTTTTAAATGGAAGAAACTAGCGGCACCATGTTTAAGTCAAATATCTCGAATTATTCTATTTGGAAGCTTCGAATGGAAGATGAATTATATTGCAAAGATTTGTTTGATCCTATTGAGGGTGATGAAGCCAAAGGAAATAAGGAAAGCAAAGAATGGAAGAGAATGAATCGGAAAACGGTTGGCTTTATTCGACAATGGATTGATGATAGTGTGTTTCATCATGTTACTTAAGAAAAGAAGGTGGACACTTTGTGTAAGAATTATAAGATCTTTATGAGAGAAAAATTCCACAAAATAAAGCTCATTTTGTTAAGCGACTTGTGAATTTGAGATAGAAGAAAGGGAGTAATATGACGGAACACTTGAGTGAATTTCAAGATGCTGTAAATCAATCGACAAATCTTGAGATTGATCTTGGTGATGAATTGTAAGCATGCTTATTACTTGGTACTCTTCTCGATAGTTGGGACATCTTAGTTGTGACGTTAAACAACTCGGCTCTTTTTGGTGTGCTTTCTATGAGCATGGTTAAAGAAAATTTGTTCAATGAAGAAACAAGAAAATGCTTGAATTATGTTTCTACATCGGATGCTCTTGTTATAGAAAAAAGAGCAAGAAGTCATTCAAGAAGGTTTCAAAGAAATAATATTTGAGGCAAGTCAAGAGGAAGGTCAAAATCAAGACCAAGGAGTGTGAAGTGTTATAATTATGACAAAATGGGACATTATGCAAAAGCATGTTGGTTGCCAAAGAGAGATAGATCCCATAATATAAATTGAGATTGAAAGAAAGCAAAGAAATAAGCTACAATGGCGATTGCATCCGATGGCGATATTGTGTTCATATGTGACAATGGATGTGTGTATCTTACATACCAAGACTCCACGTGAGTTGTTGATTCTGCGGCTTCTTTTCATGTCACCTCACAATGTGATTACTTTGCTTCTTATCACGGTGGTGATTTTGGCTATATTAGGATGGGAAATAGTGGTGTCTCCAAGATTATTGGCACGTAAGATGTTTATTTGGAAACCGATGTCAGATGTAATTTGTTTTTGAAAAATGTGAAACACATTCTAGATATTCGACTTCACTTGATATCCACAAGTGCCTTAGATGATGATGGTTATTGCAATTCCTTCTTTGATGACAAATGGAAGTTGACTAAATATTCCATGGTAGTGGCAAAGGGTAAGCAGATAGGTTCTCTCTACACCATGCAAGCTGACTTGATTAAAGAAGAGGTAAATGCAATGGATGATTTCTCAATTGATTTATGGCATATGAGACTGGGTCATCTTAGCGAGAAAGGACGTGAAACTCTTGTTAGAAAGAACCTTTTACCTTTGAAGGAGAAAAATCTAAAGGAATGCACTCATTATCTTACAAGTAAGCAACATAAATTCTCCATTCATAGTTCCTCTCCACACACGAAATCAAATATATTTGATTTAGTTCACACCGATGTTTATTGCATGGATGCTAGAACTCTTGGAGATGCATTATACTTTGTGATATTTATTGATGACTGTACTAAAAAAGTGTGGGTTATTGCTTTGATATCTAAAGATCAGGTTTTTGCGGCTTTCAAATAATTCAATGTCAATGTGGAAAGAGAAACCAAGCAGAAGTTGAAATGTGTTCGGTTAACAATGTGGTGAATATAGAGGCCCATTTGAACACTATTGTAGAGATTATGGTATCAAGCTTGAGAAGACTGTTCCAAAAACACCACATCATAATGGAGTAGAATAGATAATGAATCGGACAATTAGGGTGCGTTTGGTAACGTTTCCATTCAAAAATTGTTTCAGGGAACAGAAATAGAAAAAAGTATTTCTGTTCCGAGGAATAATTTTTGAACAGAAGAACGCGTTTGGTAACTGCACAAAAATTATGTTCCCAAAATAGAAAAAGAACAAAAACACATTTGGTAAACTTGTATAATTTTTTTTATTTCTTTTAATTTTATAATATTTTAATTTTTTATTTTTCCTTCCTTTTGGCTGGTCGCCAGCCTCGCTGGGCGGCAACACTTCGGTGATAGTCGGCCTCAGCGGCCTATCACCGGCGTCACTGGCCATGGTCGAGGCCGACAATTAGCCAAAGAAAAAAGAAGAAGAGAAGAAGAAGAAAAGAAAAAGAAGGAAAAAATAGGAGAGAGAAAAATTATTTTTCAGAAGTGTTCCGAGAACAAAGAAACAAGTTTTTCTTATTTCTTATTTGTATTTTGTTCCCTAGAACAGAAACAAGTCCCAGGAACAAAAACGTAAACAAACGTATTTCTGTTCTTTTTTTATTTCTCGGAACAAAAGAAAAATAGAAATTGTGTTCATGACAAGAAAAAAAGAACACAAACAAATGCACCCTTAATGATCGGATTTGGTGTATGCTTTCTCATGCAAAGTTGCTTAAGTCATTTTGGGGTAAAGCGATGAGAACAACAGTGGACTTGATAAATCTTTCTCCATCAGTTCCTCTTAAAGGGGATGTTCCGCAAAGAGTTTGAAGTGGCAAAGATGTTTCCTACAGCCATTTAAAAGTATTCGGTTCTCGGGCATTTGTGCATGTTCATAGAGATGAAAGATCCAAGCTTGATGACAAGTCTAAATAGTGTATCTTCTTAGGTTATGGACACGAAAAGTTTGGCTATAGGTTATGGGATCTAGTTGCAAAGAAAATCATTAGAAGCCGAGACGTGGTATTTGGTGAGTATCAAACTATTGAAGACATTGACACGGCGGAGAGACCAAAGAATATGGCTTAACGTTCAGTTAGTTTCAGTCGAAATCCTTCTAATATTGATAGAAATCATGGGGGAGAAGTGTATGAAAATCATGAATATGGTGAATCCTCACATAATGTTGATTCTTCAGCAGAGACAGGTGAAATAGCTTAGCAAAAGTAATGTATCTTATCTCAAGTTGGAAGATTTGAAAGAGAGCATAGGTATTCTCAAAAATATTTGCCGCATGAGTATGTGTTACTCATTGATGCAAGAGAGCCAGAAACTTATAAAGAGGTTATGTCATGTGAATGAAAGAATTAGTGACATGAAGCCATGCGAGAGGAGCTTAAATCCTTATATGAGAACCACACATTTGAATTGGTGAAGTTGCCTAACGTTAAGAGAACACTCACAAATAAGTGGATGTACAAGTTGAAGACAGAATAAAATAATTTGTATCCATGATAAAATGCTAGACTTGTTGTCACAGGTTTTCATCAAAAGAATGGCATAGATTTTGAAGAGATTTTTTCATCGGTTATAAAGATGTCTTCTATTCGAGTTGTTCTTGGGTTGGTCGCATATTTGAATTTAGAAATTGAACAACTTGATGTAAATACGGCTTTTTTTCATGGAGACCTAGAAGAAGAAATATATATGGAGCAACCAAAAGGTTTTGAAGTTGAAGGCAATAAGCACCTTGTATGTAGATTGAGGAAAAGCTTATATGGTCTCAAGCAAGCGCCAACGCAATGGTATATAAAGTTTGAATCATTCATGGAAGAATAAAGATACGGTAAGACAAACTCCGATTCTTGTGTCTTTATGAAAAAAATTCTCAGATAATGATTTTCTTATTCTCCTATTTATGTGGATGATATGTTGATTGTTGAGCATGATGTCAAGAAAATCAAGAGCTTGAAAAATGAGTTAAGTAAATTTTTTACAATGAAAGACCTAGACCTAGCTAAACAAATCTTAGGCATAAGAATTACTCGTGATAGGAAGAATAAGAAACTATAGTTATCTCAAGAGAAGTATATTAAAAATGTGCTTGAAAGATTCAACATGGACACACGATGAGTACTTTATTTGCAGGCCATTTCAAGTTAAGTAGTAATGAATGTCCTTCAAATGAGAAAAAGAAGGTAAAGATGATGAAAATTTCTTATGCATCGGCTGTGGGAAGTTTGATGTACGCCATGGTTTGTACAGGACATGATATTGCTCATGCAGTTGGTGTCATGAGTGGATATCTCTCTAATCCAAGAAAGGAGCATTGGACTGTTGTTAAATGGATTTTGAGATATCTTAGAGGCACTTATATACTTTGTTTGTGTTATGGAAATGCGAAGCCTAAGTTGAATGGTTACTCAAATGCGGACTATGCTAGTGATGTTTAGGGGTGAGCAGTGGTCTAGGGTCGACCATGGACTGACCCTGGACCGGCCCAACCCTGCCGGTCCTGGTTTGGTTCCTAAGGGGACTGGGTCGATCCTTGGTTCTGAAATTTCAAGACCAACATTGTGCAGGTTGGTCATCGGTTCTAAGAGTTTTGGGTCGGTCCAACTCTGAACCAATCCTATATATTATATTATATTATATTATTTATAATTTTTTTTATATATTCAAACCTAAGTAAAATGTTTGTTATATTATATTATATTAAGATATTTTATCAATAGCACTAATAGTAATTTCAATTTAAAACTTTTGTTGAGTATTAATTATGTGTCGTTTGTTTTGTTTTCAGGTGTATAGAAGTTCAAGTGAATTAACAAGATGTGAAGTTATATATTCATGGTTTATATTAAGTATTTTGAATTTTTTATGATTTAATTGTATTTTACTAATGAATTTCAGCTGTACTTTACTTTTCAATTTGTGTCAAATGGTAGAAGTTTTTGAAGAGTATAATAGTACTGCAGTTGTTATAATGATTTGCTAGTCAAGTGATGTGAAGCTCATTTTTTGGTTGAGTGGACTCTACATGATCAAATGCTAGTCAAGTGGTGTAAAGCTCATTTTTTGCAGGACAACGCTTTTGCATATGATGTTATGAATATTAAAGATAGATGATTACAAGAACTTTCTATCTTGTCCCATATCTCGATGAGCAGTTAGCATGTACGAAATTTCTATTATTATTATTTTTTTTGTGATCTAGGGAACCCCACACAGCCGACAGTTGAAAGTAAACCCTGAGGAGGCATGTAGGAAACCACCACCCACACACCCTGGGTAAGTCGCCAAATGATCTGCCAGCCTCCCTGTAACACGCAAGTTGCAGGGGCTTCGAGCTCCAGACCTCCCGAATGGAGGTCTAGAGCTTACCCAGCGGAGCCACCACGGCGGGTGATCGAAATTTCTATTATTGTGTTATCTTAAATTTGCTAAATATATATTAGTATTTATTGTTTAGTTGCACAATGTCGCATTGTCAATGGATGTGTAATTTGAATTTGTAGGTTTGCTTTTTTAGGGAGTATAAAAAATAAGACGAAAAAAATTATCGATCGGTCCCGGGTTGACCTTGAAACCAGACTAAACCCATTGGGTTGGTCCGGTCCTTGGTCCCAGGTTCAATAGGGTCGGTCCTTGGTCCTAAAAATTGAGGACCGATACTGTACGAGTTGGTCCTAGGATTAGGGGGTGGCCCGGACCAACCCGGACCATGCTCACCCCTAATAATGTTGATTCTCGGAAATTTACATCAGATTATATAATAATCTTTGTAGGGGGAGCTGTTTCATGGCAATCGAGATTACAAAAATGTATTGCTTTGTCTATAATTGAAGTGGAATATATTGCTATTATCGAAAGGAGGTAAAGAACTTTTAGGATGCAAAAATTCCTACAAGAATTGGGTTTAAAGCAAGAGAAGTTTGTTCTATATTGCGATAGCATGAGTGTCATCTATCTTAGCAAATATCTGGTGTTGCATTCAAGATCGAAGCATGTTGATGTGAAATATCATTGAATTTGAGAGAAATTAGAAGAGAAGCTCTTTCTACTTGAGAAAGTCCATACCGATAATAATAGATTCGACATGATGATCAAGGCGTTGCCAGTGATGAAGCTTGATGCTTGTAGAAGAAAAGCGGGCATGACGAACCTTCCCACATGAGGTGGGGGGGAGATTTGTTGGCTGGTCCACCTTCATTTGGGGCCAAGCTAACATTAAAAAAAAAAAAGGAAGAAGTTGAAAAGAAAGTGACGCCTTTGTGCTTTTGTGCGTGTGCCCAAAGTGAGGAGAGAGAAAGAGAAAAGAAAAGGGCTGTTGCTTTGTGCAGGCTTGAAGGGAGAGAAGAAAAAGTAAATAAAAAAGAGAGAAACCCACGGGAGAAAGTGCACGAAGGAGAAGAGATGACCGAATTTTTGTGATCCAAATTTGAAGGCTAAACATTGATAGAATTGGCTCAAATTTGAATATGTTGTTCATAAGACCGATGGCTACGAGTTGATGGTTTTTGTTCGTCGAGAACCGCCTTCGAATTCTCCAATTACGGGTAGGGTTTTCTTGTTATGAATTTATTTATTCACTTATATGGTGATAAAATAAGATTGTAATATTGATGTTGTGTCTCTAGTATGTGACTAGAGGAAAATATTTTGTGTATCTTGCTATTCATGGTGATTAGTGGATGTTTTGGGCGGTCTGTGGTTTTTCCCGCATTGGGTTATCCACATCAAATCCTTTGTGTCGTTATTTGTTTTATCTACTTATCATTTTGCATATTGTGAAGTTATATATTGCTAGTTGTTACTGGGGGTTAAGAGAATTTCAATTGATTTAGTTTTGGGAGAGAAATTGATCTTGGATTGCATTTAGCTTGTGGTGAATTATTGTACTTGAGTTCTCCCCAACATGTATATGGGTGCGCTATTCCCACGTTTAACATGAAATTTAAGGAGCAGAATATGGCAAGAAAGATGTGATCCTGTGAACGATATGCACGTGCTGAGAAAAACGAAAGGAAACAGTGACAACGACGCCAACCCTCCCGTTTCATGAATTCAATGTCTTGTTCTCCAAACCCACCAAGAAGGAATTTTGATGGACTCTTTTTTTCTTTTTATTCATCTGTTTCTCATCATGATTAATATATCTTCACAGAATTGAGGCGAACTACTATATCCAAAGTAACCATTCTGATCAGAAAACTGTCTCCCGGTTCAGTTGCTCTTCTCAACACTGCTACTGGGGAGGGCCATGTCCAGCCATTGTAATACAGTTTCTAAGAATTTACTGAGTATATACTGTTCTTTCTGATGAGTTTTCTTGGTTAGTTTTATCGTGAAGATCTAACATTCAACGTTGACAGTTTTTTTCTCCTCCTCCTCCTCTACCAATTTGCTTTCTTTTTATCTTTTTTGCATCATTACTTCTTTCTCTTTTAGCTTTCCAACGTTCCTTGTTTTTCCTTCGTTTAGCAAAAGAAGAAGAGGGGCCCTTTGAAAGTTCGGCTAATCTCCATAGATGTGATGATCTCCGTAATCCCAAACATAAAGAAAAAAAAATCATTTCTTCTTACTTTCTTTTAGTATTTCCTTGAGAACCCCAAGTTGTTGGACACAAACATAAGTTGTATTAAAAAATTCTTATACCGGAGAATTAATATTGTGTGGAGTACTTAATATAAAATAATTTGCTCAAAACTCATTAGTTTAAATGTTTAAGTAAATGTAGGTTTAATCGGAAATTTTGACGAACTCATACTTGTGTTCTCTTTTGATAATCTTCCTAGGAAGTAAAATAATAAGATATCGGACTCTTATCGCACGCTCCTAATAAACGGGATCAAAGCTGATTATTGATTAATGGCCACCAACACGGTTTCCAGCAGAAGAGATGGGGAAGAAGTTGGGTTGACAGGTTCGGATTTGTGCTTCCTCTTGACAATTTCTCTTGGTGAAGGTATCCGATTTATATTATGTTCTCCCTACACGAGTACTTTAGAATTCACTCTTGATACAAGCCCCAATTGGTAATTATTAATACAGTCACGGAGTAATTAATAACTCCAACCAAACATCCAATCCCATAACTTTTGGATTAATTTTATCGACAATTACACAAGACCTTACGAAGGATACGTGCTGGACCCTGTCCAGAGCATGAAGTCCAAGCCGCACCAGAGACTAAAACGCGTCGGCGCATCTGTTGTGACGTGCTGTAGGTTGTCAAACAGCACCTTGAAACGCACAAGACAGGCACACGCCAGCTCTGCAAACGACTAGTCAGTAGCGATCATCATCGTATTAGCGAAAAGATCAGCCTCGGAATGGCGTGCTGACCTCGAAAAGTCAAAAGGATAGAGCACTAGATTCGAGGGAGCGTAGTAGTGGGGCAGCCTTCCTCGATGGCCGGAAACTCCTGCGACTCTGCGAGCGCAAGTCTCGTTCTTGAATTTGTTAAACTTAAAGAAAGAAGAAGAGCTTTGTATCTTAATTGGAGCTATGAGTAATGAATCGGAAAACAAGGGAGACGCGCCACGTAACGGCGGAGGCACGTGCGGGCGCAACGACGCCCGAGACGTTAGCTCCCCTTAAGTTTCACGAGTAATCTTCCTTTGGCTTGCATTACAATTTCTCTACTCCCCAAGTGTGAAAGTACACTGTACACGCTCAGCCCCACACATGCCAGACCCGTCAAATAGGATTCGATCAAGTTGAGTTTGAATTAGGTTGACAAATGATCCAACTTATTTCCATACGATACAAATTTAATCACTATACTTAACCTGATTTGTATTTGATCCGATCAATGTTACTCTTTATACTTAATCCGGTTTAAGAAAACTTATACCTAAACTGAGGTGATAACACAAAGTAGGTGAGGATGAGATCAAGTGAAGACTTAAGAGAGTGAAAAGAGAGTCGCGGATATAGTTTAAACTTAAATAAGTTATCAATCCATTTATATATATATATATTCAAATTTTGCATTTTATCTTTCTAAATCCATTTATGATATATTTACTAAATATGACTAATCCATATAAGTAATTAAAACTAAGCTTATAATACACGCGTTAAGAAATGAATTTGTAACCCATTTTGACAGATCTAATACATGCCGACAAAATTCCCGTACGGGAATGCAAATGAGGTATTCATTACTAACAAATCGAACTAGCATCTTCGCGGGACAGCATTGGCCAAGGACTTGTCCCATTTTTGGCACTTCCATATCTTCAGCAGGAAACAAGCAATAATTGCCATTTATCATAATAGAGCCACACCCCCCATCCCAGCTCAAGCGGACCCCTTATGTCCATCTATGAATCCGTCGCTTCTCATGGAGGACAACTATGCCAACCAACAAGCTTCGACTTGGCCACCTCAATCGCTCTCCGATGTCGCCCATTCGATAAATGCCATGTGCAGATCGCCCCTAGGACGAGCAATTGCCCAACCCCTGAAATCACCACATGACAAATCGCTTTAAGAAGATAATAACAACAGTACGAATCCGTTCGATCTGTGATGTAGATAGTAGAGTCGATTAACAAAAAGGGAAGATACAAAAAGTCATACTAACTTCCCACCGTAGGACCTCTTATACGATGCTAGATTAGACTAAGAGAGAGTATAACTTTGGACCCAACTTGAGAAATTGTACAGTGAAATGAAATACCGAAAACACAAAACACATGACCACGAATCATCATCGTCATCACCACCTTCTCCATCCAATGATTTCACACACCATCCTCTTCCTTGGTGCTGACGGCTCATCAACCGCCCACACGTTCCGTGTCAGCAAATCCACACTGACCCCCACACATGCCCCTCTCTCTTCAATCAATGCACCACCGCTCCTCCATTCTCGTTCATATATATCTCTTCTCTTCTTCTTCAACCTTGATCATATCTTTCGCATCCCCGACCCGAAAACCTAAAGAAACGAAGGAGAAACCCACCTCCCGTTCTTGGTCGCAGGCTTAACCCTAAAGCGCGAACCGAGGAGTTCTCTCAGTTCCCTTCTCGTCACTGGATGTGAAAAGAACACGATGTTCGCACCCTCGAGCGACCAAGCGGCGCTGTTCCAGCGGTGGGGGACCGCAAGCCACGGCGGCGTCCCTGCCGCGGCGCCAAGCTGCCCCCGCTGCGCCTCCAGCCACACCAAGTTCTGCTACTACAATAACTACAGCCTCTCTCAGCCCCGATACTTCTGCAAGTCCTGCCGCCGGTACTGGACCAAGGGCGGCTCGCTCCGCAACGTTCCCGTCGGCGGGGGGTGCCGCAAGACCCGCCGCACGAGGCCCTCCTCCAGGTCGCAGGCTCCGGCCTCTGGCCAGCCTGAGCGCGCTTCCCTGGCTGGTGGTCAGCCCGAGTCAGTGGACAAGGATCAGAGCGTTGAGTCTCCTCAGAGCGGCTCGCCGGCCACTGCAGCCGTTGCGCTGGATATCGATATGGTGGCCGTTTTTGCCAAGTTCTTGAATAACGAGCAGACGAAATCCTGCTCTCAAGAATTGACAGGTTCGACACCTAGTGCGGTGACGCCGGATAGCGTGCAGACGGCAGCGTCGCTCGATCTCGTTGAGGAGCAGGCCGAGCCGCCTCCGGAAGTGCCACACGCTGAAGGGCTGTTCACGGAAACTAATGGTTTCGATCACCAGGAATCATCGGCGGACGACTTGTTATGGGTCGACACGACGTCGTGCCTGGCGAATTTCGCTTGGCAGCCCATGGTGCAGCTACAGGAGATCGGGACGCCGCCGGCCGATGATCACTTTAGATTGCTTCCGACGAATGATAATTTTTGGAGCTCGTTCGATCTTGCGGGGTTTGAGCTGTCCTCGAGGCCTTGAAACTGATGTCGCGGTTTTCTATTTTCTATATTTTCTTTTGGGGGGGGGGGGGGGCGGGGGGGCATAATTTCTTAGTGTTTTTCATGAAAGTAAAGATTTATACAATGAGCCAATGAAGGGATTCATGGCGCATATAGCACACCCTAGCTGATTGATATATGGAAACTGAAATAAGAATAGATTCAAATGATCCTGATATCATCTTCCTTTATTTACTATGATTGATCTAACTCGGAGAATGATTTTTTTTTTTTTTTTTTTTTTTTTTTTTTTTGGAGGGGGGTGGGGGGTCAGAGAACTCGGGGAGATATCTATATAGCTAATATATCATACTATAGAGAAATGTTGCTAGCATATGACAGGAACAATTATCAACTATTTATCTTGTCCTACTGTGGCAAAAGTTGGGTAGTCGAGGAGCAAATAATATTGATGCAACGAGGTAAGGGGATCGTTATTTGGGACTCCTAAGCACAATAAGTAGTGCGTGATACAACATGGCTAATTACATGATTAATCGAATTGCATTTTTGATTAAATTATCGTTGCACCTAAACATATGTGATTTAACAATCAATTGGGTAGACTCATCGTCCGTATTGTTTTGCTTTCCTTTCTAGGGCAACCAAAGATAAATGCACGAGTGGCGTACCCCAAATCTGAGAAATTTCAGTTAACCAACATTTTCCTTTTTTTGGAAATTAGTAATAAAGAGAGGGTTGATAGTTGGTTCTTGAACTAAGTTATCATATAGTCGTTCCCGTTCGGAGACATGATGTAGATAGTTATATTTTCCTCCATCGATCCGTGGTTCTATAATCAAGTTATCATATACTTGTTATCGTTCTCTAACCATGCCTCCGATCGAGTAGTATGTAAGTAAAGATAAATATGAATAATGTCCATGTTTGTAACCACCAATCACAAGACTGGTTTTGGGGGGGGGGGGAGGGAATTTGGCTCCAATATAAAACCATAATGCTATCCTTGTTTTGCTCTTGTTCTTTTTAATTATCTTCTAGTAAGCTCATAGAAAGGTTGAAACTAATTATAGAGCGAATTAATACATAGATTTCACTTTCATGCATAATCAGCGACGAAATTCCTGCTCAAGATTATCGTACTTCCAACAAGATAAGTTCAGAAATTTCAAATGGTGGGTTGATGGGATGGACATAGGATGATCAATCGTATTAGAATATAGCCCATAAGTAGTGCTTAATTAGTGAGATCTGCTCGAGTTTCAGATCATTCAGATTTGGTTTTCTTCGTCTTTCCGAGTTTAGCCAGTCGAATGTCACGGCATGTTGAGTTTGCAATTTGAGGATTTCTTTCTTCTTCCTCTTTTTTTCCTTTTGCGGCTAGAGAAGAAAGGAAACTAAAGACGGTACGTTGACAAAGCTCCGTGAACTAACAATTTGGATGTCATTTCCCTTTTCCGTTCCTATTCTTTGGACTGATACCCGCATTAAATATGGACGGCTTCTAACTAGTTTAATACATTCAAAGACGAGAAAAAAGAACGGAGAATTAAATTATTTGTTCTTGGATCGTGTGTCGTGACAATTTATCTATACTCAATCCGAGATCTAATAAACGCATAACGTCCTTTGGAGGTAGCCAAAGAAAGCGTATCCCATTCGTCTAGGCAAAGAAGAGAGGACGTTTGTCAAACCGCCTGGCTCGGGCATGTGCGGGAAGTACCATCCACAAGCAGATTGAACCCTAAAAAGCATGTCTGGTTTAGACCGCAAGTTCCGGTGATGTCGCCGCCTTTGCTTCTCTGCTCATCCTCGTTTCACATGAGGTTCAGGGATGATCAGCTTATCTTGGATCGAGGCAGAGAAGACGTACATGGCATTGACAACTACGAAACCATGCTTCATCGACTTGATTAGATGTGTCAGTAGATACGCCATCGATTTATTTAAATAGGGAAAGTCAAAGAGAATCGGGCTGAGTTAGGTCGTTAGATGGATACTCTTTCTTTCTTTGGGTTCGAAATTGCAATAATGGAAGTTCAATGCCTCCAAATAAAAAAGTTTGAGAGAGATACCTGACTTGACCCAATTAAACTCAAAAACTTATAGTTGTACAATATGAGTTATCGGCCAAAATTAGCAAGTTAGATCGCTCCATTTAACTTTAATAATTTGACATGGACTTTATAGAAAGTTGGGTGTTCTTTCCCTCGAGTCCTTAACACCTAAGAAAAAGCAAAAACCTCTAATTTTGGAGGACTACTACGTAAACTTATTTTGTGGAAGATGGGCCATAAATTCACAAATAATTGACGGCACAACCAAGACTTTTCATTGTGTGATCTACTCTGCGACGCAATATGAAACTCGCTTCAATTTGAAATATACACGATCAGCTTGCTCTAAAAGGAACAAGTCCAAACACAAATTCACACTTGGAAATCAACCAATAGATTATAGGAACCATACAAATCTTCTCTCTCTCTCTCTGATGACATATCCATAGAACTCCTTCCACTGCTGATCAGTGAACTGAACCTGGGTCATTCCCAAACACGCCATTGCATGTGCGCTTGACGTAAGAGCGTTGAGATGTCGATGTAGACGATCCGAAATCGATCGGATGGGGATTGATTGTGTTGTAGGTACTGATCGAGGATGTTTCCCATCTCTATCGAGATTCGGGTGGATTTTTGTTTCGGGGGGATTTGGAACGAGCCCCCTTCGGGTGTGATGTCAACGCCCATCACATGGCCTCGTCGAGTCGTGCATATGTCCTCTTGCGTGGCTTCATATCTTTCGGTGGACCCTTGGCAAAAATAGCGTCCTGCTTTCTGAATTATTTGGATGAGAATAGGCTGGAGATTCCCAAGGGGACTGATTCCTCTTCATATGCTTGGGGGTTGTGGACCATTTCGGTTGGCCTAGAGGCTTTCTAATGCAATTTGTGCAACGAATTGATTGGCAAAGCACCTCAATGCAACAACTTTAAAAGAAGTTGCTCACCCGGCTTCTAGGTGGTGCAACTTCAACGTGTTTTTCAAATATATCAAGATATCATCACGGTATATTCACATAATATCATGACTAAGTTATCACGCACCAAACAAGTTCTAAAATTTAAGGAGCTTTTTTGGCATTGGCTTAAGCTAATATTGTAATCATTCACATTGATAAATGCAATTTTGTGAACATCGTTAGTGAAAAGAAATGTAATTGTTGCCTTTTGATCAATTATCACTTTGGCTCCTCTATTTTTGAGTTACCTATTTCCATAATGCGCTTTCATCTTAAATAATACCAATTTGCAGCTTATGTCAGATTTAGTGTATAACTATTTAGGAAATCTCTACTTTTCTTCCTAAAATGCCTTTGAGTCAATTCCAAATTTTCCCCAACCCAGAAGCACAAGCCTCCCTACTAAACCTAACCATTTACATAGTCGTGATCATCACCATCCGGCACCACAACCGCTGTCAAAGCAGCCAAATAATCTGAAGGGGGCTTCAAGCGTCGAGGGCGGTGGTGGGAGTGGCAGCCATGGATATGAACGATGGGAGACATGGCCGGAGAAAGTGGAACTGTGTCCGGTGACGGCAGCGGGGGTGGAGGAAGTGAGGCTCTATGGATGTTAGTGTTAGTTGGAGTTTGTGGTTGGTGAAGCGTTAAGACTCGGTTGATGTTTTCTAGGAAGAGGGCAATGTAAGTCTTTTGATGCATAAGTTTCTATCTAGGGATGCAAATTAGTACTTTAAATAAACACGCGAGGAAAAGTGATAATGGAGGAAAAAGCGAGGATCAATTTGGTAAAACATGCTCAATACGGGGTACGCCAAGGGCTTCTCAAAGAAGAGAGTAGACATGTGAATCCGTAGGTGGAAATACTAACTTCTTTTGGAGTTCTAGTAGCTTTGAAGATGTCAATGCTTTTGTGGTGTTTTCCCTTGTTTATAACTTCACTTCGAATTTCAAATCAATATAAACTGATTGCAACTCATTGCATTTTCAAAAATTATTAAAAAAAAATCTCGAAAGCTAAGAATCTCTATAGCTATTTTTCTTAACATATAGATATATAATATATGCATATAGGTGTGTTATTGTGTGAATCTTGTGAAAGAAGTAGTAATAATAATCTTTTTTGTTTTTTTAAGTGTGCATTCTTTATCATATGTCGTAAGAGAAAATATGTTTTCCCACATACAGATTAATTTACAAAAAGCTACTAGAAGAAAATGCAATTATTGATTGGCAAGTGAGCTCGTTCGCTCTTGCTAGTACGATGATGTTGGGCTTCTGTCATGTAGGCCCAACGGTCATCACATGGGCTTCTTATGTCCATAAACATGTTCCTGGCCTAAACCTACACTAGCATTCACCAACCGGATAGAGGATCTTTCGATCTTCGTATGGTACAAGAAGGGTCACGTTCAAATCTGTAATTGGTGGGTTCTAATTGGTGGGTTACAAATATGGACCTTACCCTGTTAACTTAACAAAAAGCAAATTTATCCACGTCTATGATTCGATTGGAAACATCTCCTTCAATTAGGGATGATAGCATATCTGATCAGTGAAAGGTACCTTTCTCCAACTTCAACAATACCTTTTGGGATGCTTTGAATTCTTCTTATAGGACAAATCCATATTTTCACTTCTAATTATGTCCCTAGGAGATATTTATATGAACTGTTATACACACAAAAAAAAAAAAATCAACTACCTTTGTAATTAAAAAAATAGTGAGATTTGATAAGTTAATTAGGAATTTGGTAAGAGATGATACTCAAAGGACATAAGCAAATCGACAACTATGCGGGAGCGATATCAACATCTAATAAAGAGCAATCGACAAGTACCATGACTTGCCGACAGAACCTTTAAGTGATCAACTCCATGAAGTTCTGTAAGGAGCTCGCCACAATAAAGGAGGATACGCGAGTCACGAAGGTCAAATGGAGGCTTTGTCGCCAAACGATGGTTATTCAGGTGGCATTGGAAGTGGTAAACCTCTACGGATAATGATTGTCAATATACGAAAAAGCACACCAAGGATCTCGAAGAACGTGCAATAAGTTATTGTGCTTAGAATCATAACCGCTCGTTTGTAATTATCGTTACTGGGTTATAAATATCCGCTATACTTGTTGCAGAAGAGGATCACTGCCAAAACATATTAATAAATGAAGTTCACTATTTCCATTTATTTTTCTGGCAAGATTTAGTCCTGTGTACTTTAAATACTCATGTTCGTCACTTTACATTCACTTTTAAAGCAATAAATTCACGGAACATTTTCACAACACAAATAAATAAATAAATAATAAATAAAACTCAAGGATCAACTTTTTTTTTTTTTTTTTTTTTTTTTTTTTTTATGAAAGATTTATTGCTACTTGAGTGAACTCCCATTTTCTGCGAAACGGGTACATTAATATACCGTGCACGCATCGTTTTATTCTCCTTGCTTTTCTAGCTGAATGTTGTACGGGAGGTGTGATCATATAGTATTGTCCCCTCCTTTGTTTTTTCCCCCCTTCTCTCTTCTTTTTTGTTCCGTATTATGGATGATCGGTCAACATCGGAACAACAATGCAAAATGAAAGCTTAGCGAAAAGGTGAACTCGTATGGTCGAGGCAACTACCAATGGTTGGGAAATCAATTGCCCCCACCCTTCAAATCGCTATTACGACAGATTTTTCCAATGACCTACACGTATGGACCATCATTATTTTCCTCCTTTCGGGATCTTTCTCCCAAGTTTGGATTCGTCCCATGCCATCCCTCTCTCCATTGTCCTCTCCAGTGGAGGCATCTCGACGAGCTCGCTTCCATTTATTCGTTCTCAAGCCTCATCTTTTTTCATCGGATCAATGCCGACCATTCACATGTCGAAACATGAGATCCCTATTGGGAGTTTGGTGCCAAGGTCTAGGTCTGAGGGTTCATCATTAGACCTAATCAAGGGCCTAATAAGCCCGTTTGGCACTGCCCAAGCTAAGCAAAAACAGGATGATTGTCGACATTTTACGACCTAGCTTTCATGATCATACACCCGAATTTTGCGGAACAAAGTTGATGCAACTATGTCCATCCTCTCGAGCACGGACGGGACTAGGTCGAGTGGCCGAACAAGGGCAAGGAGATAATGGCAGAAAAGCTTAAAAGAAGATTGATTGGCAATGAGGGAATTTTTGGGGGGGATTCACTGGATGATGAATTGAAGATCCACGACAAAGACCACATGACAAACATGCGCTGTCGTTGTTGGAAACGACAGCGACCCATCGTCTGAGATGGCCCCAAAATTATTTTGGCAGTGTGTTCTGTCCCTCCCCCCTTCCCATTGGTGTTATCACCTTTTTTTCAAAAAGGCTCTCTCGCATCTACTGCCTAGATTAACTCTACAGCTTCTATCACGTCGCATTCGATATCTCAAATCAATCTTTTATAACTTTATATGTTTGCATAAAGTCATTCTTCAATAACATACACCCTCAGGATAAGAATAAGATCGTCGGATTTTGGTGCGACAACTAACACAAGATTTACTGAATTGACAGACATTATATCGTGATCATGATAAAAGGGTTTGAATTCGATTTTAAATTTAAACTCCTATTGAGCATATGAATATTAGGAATGCCGTATTAGGATGCATTCAATAAGCATCGCACATTATATTATTAAATTATCTGGTATGACGTATGATTGTCAATCATAATATGTAACTGGTGTATAAGATCTAAATGCAGAGAAAGAGTTGAGAAAAAGCGAGGTAACCGGCAAAATGCTACATGATTCCCAGAAAGAAAGGGGATGGGAACGAGAGGTCTTGAATTCCCAGCCCAAATGGAAAATCTTGTGAGAGCTAAAGGAGAGAGCGGGAGTGGACAAAATGTACTTGCCTATTTGCTTTCTTGATGGACCAAGTACCACCCAATTATTCACTTTGCTCTCTCTCTCTCTCTCTTTCTCTCTCTCTCTCTCTCTCTCTCTCTCTCTCTCTTCTCTAGATTTCCAACTTTTTCGTGTCTTATCAAATAATCTCGCCTTGCATCCAACCCTTTTCCGCGAAGGGCAATCCACTTAGATACTCAGTGCTTAACCGGTCCTACTGCTGGTGATATGCCTCCATCACACTTTCATTATCTATAAATTGAAGGCCTAACAATTATGTCCTATTTTCTTTATTTTCTTTCCTTTCCTTTTCTCTGAAGCATCGAATATTACGAGGACTTAATTCCGTAAATTAACTGGGAGAGTTGAAATAAAATGATGAAATAATAAATTTCAAAAAGGGGGAAAAATGGTCACTTGGACATTTGAAGGAAAAGATTTCATGAAGGTTCATGCATGGAGATCCACCTCTAAATGAGAGGGGTTGGATGGAACAGAATTATTTTATTATTGTTATTATTATTATTATTTGAAGTAAGCAGGCTCCGTTTCATGATTGGAGCTACTTTATCTGCACAAACTGATTTGGAGATCTCACCACCATTTACATCGATCCACGAGCTTGTGGTGTCTGTCTCTTCTTTTTTAGCTGCTTTGTCCTTTTCATTCATTTAATCCTCATGCATCTTTTTAATATAGCCTCCAAAAAGATGCAAGACTCCTTTCATGAAGAAATATTGTTCATATAGATGAAGTTTCTGCCAAGATTGATGCATTTGCCAAAGAAAAACAAACCATGCAATGGGTTTACTAGTAAATTATGAAGATGAACCAGAAATTGTTATAGCAATTTGATCAGCTCCTTCATACTATAGTTTTTGCAAGTAGGGAAGTGCAAAAAGTAAAAGTAAGAAGCTTTGTCTTAGGTCAGTATCTTAAACTGCGATGCCACCATTCACTTGGCAAATGTTGTACTTGAAGAATATAAGCCTTGGTTTGCATCTGCTGCGATTTCCCTTGACTAGAATAAGGTCACCATAGTTTCACCTGTTATTTTCAAATTAACTAGCGCATGTCTACACCAGATAATTAATTTCAGACCTTTCGAAGCCGACTTTGCTTACCATAACTCTTTTGTCGATTGCGCATTCAAAACACGAAATGATCTGCAGATGTCAACACAAGCTGTCAATCAATTCCATCGAGCCGCGTAAGGTCGATGGCTAATCACTAATTACCACGATTTCAGATAAAACTTCCTTTTCAGTAAATATCAATGGAAAGGAGGGGCATTTCGATAAAGCTTTGTCATTGGAAAAAGAAACTCATGTTTGGTGATTAGAACTTCACAGGCAACTGGTTTTTGCTAAAAATAGATGAGATAGAACAGTAGCAGCAGAAGTAGCAAAAGTTTCATCCATGTCAACCAGTGAAATCACCATCTTGCTCTTGCTCATCAATCTCTCCCTCTTCCCATCCATCTCTGCCTTGAATCAGGAAGGTATCTCTCTGCTCTCGTGGCTCTCAACCTTCAATTCATCGCCCTCCGCTGCTTTTTTCTCTTCATGGAACTTCAACCATCAGAATCCATGCAGATGGGACTACATCAAATGCTCCGACGACGGGTTCGTCTCAGAAATAGCTATCACATCCATCTACATTCCAACCCCCTTCCCCACACAAGTTCTCAACTTAAACCGCCTCACATCCCTCGTCATCTCCGGCGCAAACCTCACTGGGGAAATCCCTCTTTCCATAGGGAACTTGACTGGACTAGTCAGCTTGGACCTCAGTTTCAATCACCTCAGAGGAAAAATCCCTACCGAGGTCGGTAAATTGTCTGAACTTCAGCTGTTATCGTTGAATTCGAATTCCTTGAGCGGCGAGATTCCTAGAGAAATATGCAACTGTTCAAGGCTTAGGCAAATTGAACTTGTCGATAATCAGCTGTCTGGAAGAATTCCAGAAGAAATAGGCGAATTGCGGTATCTAGAAATTTTTCGGGCAGGTGGGAATGCAGGCATGAGTGGAGAGATCCCAATGCAGATATCAAGCTGCAAAGAGCTAGCATTCTTGGGCCTTGCGGATACAGGAATTTCGGGGCAGATTCCAGCTAGTATAGGCGAGCTGAAGAACCTGAAGACCCTTTCAGTCTACACAGCAAATCTCACTGGCAAGATTCCGCCCAGCATAGGCAACTGCTCGGCCTTGGAGAATCTGTTTCTCTATCAAAACCAGATTTCCGGCACCATTCCTGATGAATTGGGCCAGCTCAAGAAGCTCAAAAGAGTGTTGCTGTGGCAGAACAACTTAGGTGGCAGGATTCCCAACACTCTCGGGAACTGTTCTCAGTTGCTCGTCATTGATTTCTCAGTAAATTCTTTAAGCGGTGAGATTCCTTCGTCGTTGGCCAACTTAATCACACTCGAGGAACTTCTACTATCCCAAAACAACATCTCAGGGGAAATATTGCCACTCATTGGCAACTTGTTGAATCTGAAGCAGCTAGAATTGGATAACAACAGGTTTTCTGGCGAGATTCCGGCCACCTTTGGGCAACTGAAGAAGCTCACTCTCTTTTTCGCTTGGCAGAATAATCTCCATGGCAGGATACCGGGCGAGCTCGCCAACTGCGAGAAGCTTCAAGCATTGGACCTTTCGCATAATCACCTCACTGGGTCAATCCCGGATTCTTTGTTCAGTCTCAAAAACCTATTCCAATTGTTGTTAATCTCGAATGATTTGGATGGTGAGATCCCGCCTAACATAGGAGACTGTGCCAGCTTGGCTCGCTTGCGTCTTGGATCAAACCGGCTCAGTGGTAAAATCCCGCCGGAGGTTGGGCTTCTCTACAATCTGACCTTTCTTGAACTCTCGGAGAATCATTTCAGCGGATGGATCCCCCTGGAAATTGGCAACTGCACTCATCTGGAAATGGTTGATTTGCATGGAAACAAGCTCGAAGGCATGATCCCAACATCTTTCGAGGCCCTCACAGGCCTCAATGTGCTAGATATTTCTGCGAATAACATACAAGGGACAATCCCTGAGAACTTGGGCAAGCTCAAATCTCTGAATAAGCTTATATTGAGCGGTAACAAGATCACAGGTGTTATTCCGCGGTCGTTGGAACAATGCATGGATCTCCAGCTACTTGATTTAAGCTGCAATAGGATAATGGGTTCAATTCCATTCGAGATTGGTCATTTGCAAGGATTGAATATTTTGCTGAACTTGAGTTGGAATTCTCTATCAGGACCAATCCCAGAAAGCTTTGCAAATCTATCCAAGCTTGCCAATTTGGATATCTCGCACAATGCATTGACAGGAAGTCTTGGAGTGCTTGGCAATCTCAACAATCTGGTGTCTCTGGACGTCTCGTACAACAATTTTTCTGGCCTTCTTCCCGATACTAAGTTATTTCAAGATCTGCCTCCAACTGCTTATGCCGGCAACCCAGAGCTCTGCGTTTACAAAGATAACTGCCACCGTCGCCGGAGCATCCATGCCGCGAAATCCACAAGAAACTTTGTCATCTGCCTTCTTCTAAGCATTATAATGACGATAGCAATCATCACAGTCGGGACAATTCTATTCATCAAAATTTATGGCAGTGCGTTCGGGGGAAATGATGACGAGAATGACCTGCAATGGACTTTTACCCCCTTTCGGAAGCTTAACTTCTCCTTGAATGATATCCTTACACAACTGTCCGACTCGAACATCATAGGGAAGGGTTGTTCGGGAATGGTTTACCGAGTAGAAACTCCAGCGGACCAGGTTATAGCTGTGAAGAAGCTCTGGCCATTGAAAAATGAGGAGATTCCCGAAAGAGACTTGTTTACTGCAGAAGTTCGGGCCCTAGGATCAATAAGGCACAAGAACATACTGAGGCTCTTGGGTTGTTGTGATAATGGGAAGACTAGGTTGCTTTTGTTCGATTACATCAGCAACGGAAACTTAGGTGAGCTGCTTCACGAGAAGAGGCAGTTCTTGGATTGGGACGCGAGATACAAGATCATATTAGGAGCAGCGCACGGTTTGGCCTATCTTCACCATGATTGCATCCCTCCCATAGTTCATCGAGACATCAAGTCAAACAACATTCTGGTGGGGCCACAGTTCGAAGCATATATCTCGGACTTCGGCCTAGCAAAGCTAGTCAGTTCAACGGATTGCTCGATGACTGCCAACACCATTGCTGGCTCTTATGGGTACATGGGTCCTGGTAAGTTGGACTATGTCACACACGTTATTCACTTGTGTATCTGACTTTAGTCCTGATTGTTTTCCATTAGTTGACAAGGTTATTATTGCAGCTAGCACCTTCAGTATTGAAAGCCTCCAAATTTCGCATATTTTAGGAATACTAGCTAACTGTTAGACTGTCAGTCAAGAGAATACACTTGTTCCTTCATAGCTTTTAGCACGCATTTCCACTGAACTAGACATTTCACCTAATTTGGACTTAAGTCAGAACTCTTGGATATTCTTCCACTTTTTTACCCATGGTCATTTTCGTTAAAAGTTCACGGATGAAGCATATAGTAACTGATGACATATTGCAGAATATGGATACAGCTTGAAGATCACAGCGAAGAGTGATGTGTACAGCTTTGGCATAGTTCTCCTAGAAATTTTGACTGCGAAGCAACCAATGGACAAAAGGATTCCTGAGAATATGCACATTGTTGCATGGGTGAACAGAGAACTCCGACAAAGGAAAAGTGAGTTCATGTCCATCCTCGACCCACAATTAGTATTGAGCTCAGGTACACAAATTCAGGAGATGGTACAGGTTCTTGGGGTGTCTCTCCTGTGCGTGAACCAACACCCCGAGGATCGGCCTGCCATGAAAGACGTAGCAGCCATGCTCAATGAGATCAGACATGAAAATGAGGATCATGAGAAGCCGAGCAAAGCTTTGGGGAGCAACCCGAATGCAGCTGTTCATTGTTCCAGTTTCTCTAGATCATCTGAACCTCTCATTGGATCAACTTCCTAGGTATAGAAGGACCTCAAGCTCCAGATCTGTGGTTCTTGTTCCCTTCAAAAATAACCTATTCATTGTATTGATTGATGTGTATAACAGAGACCAAAATTCATTTGGCTTCCTAGTAAGGTGAGCATTTTGCACGTATTCATCTGTAGCTTCTTGTACTTTTTAACTTTTGATGTTGAGTAACTGAATTGACCATCCATGCTATATATCAAGTGATCAAAGTAAACGGTTTCTGAGACAGGATATGTATGCTTTCACCGAAGTATATGATCATCACATCCAGTTAAAGCCATGCTGGAACGATCATATGAAATGAGCTCTGGTATCGTTCTTGTAAAACATCAACTTCATCGATACAAGTTATCATGGACTGATTTTGTTCAAGAATCTTCTCGCACATATAAAATTAGATCAAGGAAATAATATAGAGGCCAGGGATGAAGAAAATGTGAAGAAAGAAGCGTAATGCTAGAAAATAGACTTTTGGATCTGTGCACACTACCGTTAAAGAACTCCAAATTCTAAATTTTCTGTCTAGCAGCACTAGGTGATAACTCGGTGGAAAAGAAGATGAACTGGGATCCAAAATGCTCCCATTTTCACCTACTAAACGCTAGTTACTCACCGGAAAATCTGCTTGTCAAAGCTTATCTTCCGTTAGAAGTAGAATATCCTTTCTATTCGGATTATTAGTTAGTTAATTACATGCCATTTTTTGGGAGCCCTGCTACGAAACTAACCGTCCCATCAAGCTGAAAATTCTTTCTTCTACACCTTAGCTCTCAAAGTATTAGCCGATGTCACAACTCGTGATTGAAAAAGGGTGATAACACAACTAAATGTCATATTTGGAATTGATATAGCGCTCATTTTGCGAATTGCCGAACATTACCAAATAAAAAATTCAATCAGTCCAGCAATTATGAAACGACAAGACGCTAGTTGCACGAAGAGCACCAAAAGCATGACAAAATGGAGACCTAAAAGGTATCCCATCCTCACAAGCTTATCACTGTCTATTTCGATGTAGTCGAGGAAATTTTGTACTCCATGCTTTTGGAAGTTGGATGATGCATCGTCTCTAGTCACATATCTCATTTACGGCCGCTTCCAATCATCCACTATAACAGGAACATGTCTTTCTCCCACTCCTCAAATCCTTGAAAAAGTTCCTGATGACATGTGGTAAGGAGTGTCAGAGTAATCTATTCTTTCTTTAAGCTTATTCTTATCGCTAGTGTGATCGTTCTGCAAAAGAAATCGTGAGATTTGACCATCTTTGCCAACTTGCAACGTGAACTACTCACAATCAAACATTTCTCCTGGTCACAAAGCACGTCCACCACCATTTTTAATATCAAACCATATAAATGACATGAAACCAGCACCCTACAAAGTCACATCATGCTTCACAGCTTCCAACAGCGAATTTTTTTCCCGCCATCATAGGTGTCTAAGTTCGCCCAGTACATCCCTTCCAATGATGTTGCTCACTTCCCGATGTTTTGCCCCAGTAATTACACTAGAATACTCGAGCAATACCTGAGAACGCTCTGAACCAATTCCAGTTCTATATGTTTTCACGCTGTATGGCCTTTCAAACGGACCTCGCCTCTTTCTGAGCATGTTTATTTCTCTACGAAGTCTCACAGGGAAGACATTTTCCTGAGAGCGCAGGCACACAAACTGTCTAGTGGCTTCATGAAAGACATAAGCCAGCATAAAGCTATCTTGGACAGCAAAATTAAACCTATGTAGGTCTCTTTTCCCAAGTGCAATGGCATTTGTCATGGGAAGATGGTCTCTTTACAGATAACTTCAAGGGAAGTGACTGTGACTTACTTCAAAAGCTAAACTTTTCTCTCTTGATGCCCTAAAAGTCCCTTGCAGTATCATTATATTTTCTTAGGAAAAAAATGTTGAAAAAGGTAACCCTTCCTGTCACCTGGAAGAATGACATGAATATTTGGCGAGGGATAGCAGTTAGGTGTTATTGTGACCAGTGACATTCAAGTAATTTATTGCTGAGAAGTAAGTACCGTACATAGCAGCATTTACTCTTAACAGCTTCTGCTATCTGTACAGAGACAATGAAAGGCAAGTTATAGGATACACGTGAGCCCAAATATAAATACGAAACGCTGTATGTCCTCTAACTTGATGTTTGATTTTTAATTTCTCCAAGAACCTTATGGAACCTGAAATAAGTCAGAATATATAATCAAGACACGAAGGAATGGCGACAGATAACAGCTACTTTATAAGTTCATGTCTATCATATGCTGTTAATTTACTTACGGGAATGGTAACTTCACAGTCCACTACGATAACTTGAGTGGAAGTGAACGAGTGTGGGTTACACTTTCACCTCCGGATGCCACTTTATGCTGCATCCAACACTTTTGGCAGAACAAATAGCAAAAAGCGAGTCAGATAAAACAATGAGTGGATTTACACAGAGTGTCTGTGTGTGTGTATCTGTGCGTGCATGCGCGTGTGCGTGTCTTGCTGATCAGGGTAGATGATCTTGCGGTTTTACCTGGGTTTTTGTGTCAACGATACAGGTTGTCCACTGAGAATGCAGTCTATGGCCAGGCTTAAATCCCTAGGCAGAGAAAGATAATGCATTTTAAACCGACAGAATGGAAAGGAGTAGTGAGAAGCTGAGCTTATCAAGAAAATGCAACGGACCTTCCAGTAACAGGCACATTATTACTTGGTCGAGAGTCGTCAAACTGGCCATGGTATACTAGCTCAAATGGCCTTCGACCATCCTGTTACATGAGCAAAAACTAAGCAAATAACAGACTTTTGCTTAATCTTCATCAAAATAATGGTTGAATACCAACTAGAGAGACACATAGGTCAGGTTCACCTTTTTGAATAAATAAAACTCTGGTGTGCAAACAGCTCCAAAATCACGTGCTACATCCTGGCTCTGCAATTTGATCATTCAAATTTAAGTGCTTGCAAAAAATTCAGTTATATGCAAAATCTGATGATTTATTGCCAAAAGACTATAGAATATTCGAGGTCAAGAGACCATAAAGTTGTGTAACAGCACAAAAACGGAAGTCCAAGTATCTCAAAGCATGAGGGACAAGAGTATCATAACGAACAGAAGAACTGAATAAGCATTGACTATATTTTGAGCCAGTTAAGAAAATCCTTCAAATTAGATCCCTCCTCACCAAGGATACACATGAGAAAGCAACATGCACAACCCATGGATATGCATGTACCATAGAAAAAAAAGCCTAAATAGACAGAGACAAGTTCGCCTCATGTGAAACGGTCACCGAGCCCACCCAGGTAGCAATTCTGACAGAATGCCTATCTATAAGGTCTCCACTGCAAAATGTAACAGAAGGCCAGAGCCCACTAAGTTCCAAAAAGATGCTGGTATCTAAAGTAACAGGATAGACTAGGATAGGAGAGACATTAATGCCAATACTTAAATTTGAATGTGAATGTATATATCGAAGTCTTGTCAAATGAATCAAAGATCCGCATATTTAATAGCACGAGGACATTTAGGCTTCTATGCATGGATGGTTACGTATAATTTACTAAGACAGATGAAGCAATAGGCATGGACAGATTTCAGAAAACAGCTTTAGGAAAAAAGAAGAAGAAGAAGTCTAGTTCCTTTTAGCAAGGTTGCATACCTCATCATAGAGATAAGGAAAGGGATAATTGAATGCTTTAGCTTCTTCTGCCATGAACTCTGGCCCATCCTATGAAAAGGAAATGCATTGTAGTCAAATCACAAAGAACGCTCATGCAGCTCTAAAATGGATATAAACAATGTGCAAAAAACCTGTGGGTGAGTAGCTACAGAGTTCGAAGATATTGCAACAACTGCCAGTCCTTTCTGCAGCATGCGAAAGCAGCGCACATATGGTCAACTCAGTATTCATATCCTCACCAGAACTGGAAAAGAAGCATTCTTGTCAATTGGTAGTGACTACCTTCATGTAGAAATTTGTAAGCTTTACAATATCATTCTTCAAGTGTTTAACAAACGGGCAGTGGTTGCATATAAACATAACCTGAATGACAGAGGTACAAAGCAAATAAGTGCAATGTCAGCATGATTGGTTTAAAAGAGGGAAGGACCCATCCTTGATAGAGAGGCAGCTAAAAAGAACTGTCCAAGCCAGTAACTGCGTTAGCAAGCCATATCATTGCATCTTGTTCAGTATCAAGGGAGGAGCTTTGCCAACACCATATTTTGTACTAGAAGCATCATGGTAGGAAGGTCTAACATATAGTTTCACTTTTCAGAAGTGTGGAAGCGCCTTTTCTACAATGCCACGTGCTTCAGAGCCAGAAATGCATTGAGACAACCTAGAGTGTTGTTGTATGTATTTCAATATGAAAGGCCTCGCAACTATGAATTCGATGTTTTTGATCGGGTGAAAGCAGCATCATCTTATTCATATAACAACAATCCACAATAACTTTGATGCTATGCTTTACGAATCAACATTTTGCATATGTACCAATCCATTTTTAGCTACTTTTCCCCTCCCATATAGCTCTTTCATTTTGGAAACAGAGTACACCAAGGCAAAACCTACAGAAGATTACCAAGATAATATATTTGTTGAACCTTCTTAATTATCACCTTACAAAGTTCCTACCAAGATGAGACAACTTAGAACCGGTAAATCTCCATAATGCAGCCACATCTGTTGAGGCTTTGAATAATAGTAAGCAACCCCATTCACTATATGAATTTGCAAAAGAAAGAAACAAATCAAATTTGGAGGTTATGCTAGCTGTAAAAGGTCTTTCAATGACAAATTTTTACAATAAAAAAAGCGGCTTTGAATGACTTTTTTTTTGCTTTTTTTTTGCTGCTTTTTCGGTCGCCCAACTAAAAGACTGAAGCAATCTGCACACAAAGTGTACCCCTCAGATGAAGATGCCATCAAGAATAAAACCAACAAAAGCCCATGCAAGAGGAGCCAAAAAAACAAAACAAAACAAAACAACGCAATCCCGCACCACAAAAATGACAAAAAAATCCATTCAACACGAGGACCGAAGAACAAAAACCGAAACTTTGAGCCCGTGAGGCAATTGCGAGAGTACCAGCAGAGCGGGGTAAGACTCGAAATCTTCAAGACTCCACATTTTCCCAGTGAGCGGCTCGGGAAGCTGTTCTCACCACCACCCCACCAAAAAAAGAAAAAAAACAAATCAACAACAAGCGAACCCAATTGAATGTACCGACATTAGGAAAAGCGAGAAGGCGATAACAGCAGCAGCAGCAGCAGCAGCAGCGCGACGAGGGGAGAACCTGGAATTGTGGAGCCCTGAAGCCGATGGAGACTCTGTCGGACTCGGTCCTCGCGGCTCTGACGGCGAGCCTCCCCGGGGGCGCGGCCGCGGAGCCTCTGCTCTGGAACAAACCCATCTTGAACGGCGCAGGAGGGGCGAGAGAGGAGAGAGACGATAGCGATGTCGCGGCGGGCGGTGATGATTTGCGGAGAGGGAGACGAAGGAGACGCGCGCTTGTCAGAAGGACAGTTGCTGCAGTGGCCATGGAAAATTCTCCGTCGTTCCTCCGACACGCAAGGAATCCGGTCGAACAGAACAGACGACGTAAAAAAAGAGTCCGTTACAACATGTGAATTTAGGAATTTCTGGCCGGAAATAATTTTTGGACTTCGTAGGAAGGAATTGGAAAATTAGGGAAAGGGGAAATTTTTTTGAAATTTCCTCAATAAGGGGTTAAATACATTTTGTCATTTTGGATTTTGGTTCGATTTGACACAAAAATCTCGATTTTGATTTTTGGTGTTATCCTTCCGAAGGAAGCGAATTTGTGTATTTAAGCTTCAAATTAAATTTTAAAACTTAAGAAAGAAGATTAGGTGGTTAAAAATAACGAAAAAACGAACATGGCAATCATCCTAGGTGTTTTTGTAACGTGTCCTACTATTATTTCCATTGTTTATAAATTAATACTCGCATCAAGATCCATATAATAATTAGGAGATTATATTTAGGTTTATAAGTAATTTGAAAATTGATTTAATTGCGATTTAGGGAAAAAATTAAAATAAATTGAATCACAATCATCTATGTTTAATTTATTAACTCCCTACAAACTCTTGCTCTCTAAATTGTTTCCTAATCTTTTAAAAGATACAACTCTTTGTAAATATTTAGGCCAATAAAAACTCAAGAAGAAGCATGCTTATGATTTCCTTAAAGAAACTATCTCTCTTTCTTTTTCTTAATTGGTGCCTGAGGAGAAATTCTTTCCTTTTTATTTTTTTTCGCAAATTTTCAATTGTTCTAATTAGCGTCACTGAAAGAGGGGGATGTGTCACTCAAGGAGAAAGCCACATGTCAACTTCTCAATGGTTCCTTTGATGTGGACCAAAAATACACATATAGTATTAGATATATTTTCTTTTTTGGTCAAAATAGTATTAGATAGATTACATAGGAGGATTTTCTCTCCCTCTCTCTCTCTTTAACAGAAGTTGCTGAGTTCATCTCAGTAAAATACATTAGCGTTGTTGGACGTGTGTTAAATCTAGACAAAGATTAATTTATGTAAAGAGATGAGATAAATTAAGTGGTCCCAAAGACAGAATGGACTCAAAATTGATTGGGCTTATAATCTAATATTCAATTCCAAAACCCGTGGCATGATATTAGAAAAATAACGCTTTTTTTTTTACATCAAATGATAGAACCTCAATGGACGCAAGTTCAATAAATTCAACGCTCGAGAAAAATAAAAAAAAAATTTCAAGTTATTCAGCTCGATACGGTTCTCAATCGGGTCTTCTTCAAAGCAGGGTAAAAAGATATTATTCTTTCTCGGGTCAGACCAGATGGTCCGTCCCCGGCCACACGCCACACAAGGCTTTCCGACATTATTCTTCCATCCTTTTGCCCAATTGACGTTGCTATCGCGTACGTCAAAACATATCCACACGTTAAGAAAAGAAGGAAAAGGAAAATTCACTGCCCGGGAAAAGATGGAAGAAAATAATGAACCTTCTCGATAAGGTCGCACCATGGGGCCTTTGCTCTAAAAAGAGTATCAAAGCAGTCCTTGAGTAGGACCCTCTATCGAGAAATCGATCATGACGCTTTCAAACCCTTCAACAGGCGCTATTCTCAGCACCTTTTTCCTTCTTCTTCTTCTTCTTCTTCTTTTTCCCTGTGCTTTCTTCTCAAGCCAAACATTATAATAATTATTGTTCCCGTCTCAATAATTACTCTTGAATGCAATCCGGACCCATCTTGGGTTTTTACTTTTTCCTTCGCTCCTCATCTTGCGGCTGGTCTCGTTCTGTCGTCATGCAAGGTTCAATTAAAGAAGGGATAAATGAAACTTGTGGCGGGCAAACAGTAGAAGATGGGGTTTGATTTCTCGCTCAATCAAGTGTCCATATTACGTCGTGGGAAGCGGAAGGTCCATGGCACGTCATCCGACGTGTGCTCAGTTACTGTCATGACTAAACTTCCCCTTCTGTCATTGGATTTCAGAATACAATACACAGAGCGCATGTCCGACCTGGGTTTGATTGCTTCTTGCGGAGAACAAGCAATCAGTAATCACTCGATGAGGATAAGCACGACCTGTACGAAAGCGGCTCTCTCGCAGAAACAGAACGTCAGGGGCGGGTGATAACTCCAAGGTCAGATTTAATGTCATTGTCGATGTTGGATTAAAAAAATGGAATTTCTTTTAAAACTTGTTCAGACCCCAGAAAAATATATTTGCTAATAATAAGGCTTTGATAAGCAAGATCATCATTTGGTGCATAAAAGTCTAAACCGTCTGTCTCTTTCTCTCTCACATTAGCCGAAGATAGTCCATCTCGAGATGCAAGTAAATAAGGAAGAAAAAGAAGGAGGAGGAGGAGGAGAAGAAGAAGATACAGAGGTTGGTATCAAGAAAAGGAGAAAGATGGAGAGAAGGTCAGAGATTAAGTCCGCCATTGAAGAGCTCTCTCTGATGGTCAAGCTCAAACCAGTCGTGACCAGAGCTAGAAATGGCGATGAGAAAGACGAACCGCGTGATGATGCCTTCCATGTACCGACAAGGCCTTTCCTTTCTCTCTGCAGCGTAATTCTTGAAGTTCTTGGTAAGTCGAATTTCTCGTTTTCCTGCTTTGATAGGCTTTTGGCAAACTACTAGTCAATCTTTTCCGGTTGGCTCCGTGATCTTGCAGATAAGGTTGGCCCAACGATGGCCGTTCTGAGATTAGACATCCATCAAAATGTTCAGGTAAATGAACGACGAACGCATGGGAAATTTCTGGTTTTTTGTCTTTGTTTTTGTTTTTGGCTTTCTTGTTGGTGATGCCTTGAAAATCACTTACTTCTCGGACAAGTCCTGTCCAGAACGTGGAGGCCTCAGGCTTTTGACTTTTTTTTCTTTTTGCCATGGACGAAAGTGCCCCATGTGCATTTTTCAGATAGGCTGGCTTCATGACGTGTCCTCTTTTGTCCTTTTGTCTACTCAAACTCAGGGTGACAATACCTGTTCAAAAAAAAAAAAAAACTCAGGGTGACAATTGTCTTTGTGTGGATATTTATCAGTTTTCTAATCTCAATGCTGGTTTGTTTCATGCCTTCATGGGGTGTGGCCAGGAAATCTCTCCATCCCTCGCTATTCTGTGTTCAATTCCGTAAACAAAAGAAAATGAACATAAGATTCACCTAGTTTGGTTGTCCGTTTTGGCTTGTAGCGAGTGGAATCATTCAAAGAATCTGACCCATCAAAGTATTCGAATTTGGCTGAGATGATAAAGAAAGAGGCAGGTGAAGGCAATGCAAAAAAGGCTAACAGCTGCAGCAAAGCAATTGTTTGGCTTACTAGGTAAATAAATCCCCGATTGCCTTACTCTTTGGTTACTCGAATCACTTAGGCCAACGTCTGACGACTTTGTCTTGTTTACCGAACATAGTCCCTGTGACGTTCCAACTCAATCTGTATCAGTAGATATGCTTAACACTGACAGTATATAGCAGTTCCATTATCATAATTCGCATTCGATGGTTTCAGTATAACTAAAAGCAGTTACTGCCCAATGAGATGAAGAGCCTCAACTTAAAAATAATTGAATTTTGTTTATTTACATAATATATATGAATTACAATGGTATTGCCAAGTTAGAAAGCACTAATCCCTTGATGTGTTGAAGATTCTCAAGTTCCAAGTAACAAGTGGTTGATTTACACCAGATCCTTGGACTTGGTGGTGGCCCTATTACAAAGGTTAGCTAAGGATCCTGGACAGAAGATGGAACAAGCAGTGGAGGAGTCCTACAATGTCACCTTGAAACCATGGCATGGATGGATTTCCTCGGCTGCCTTCAAAGTAATATCAATCCCCCGATTTTATGTTGTTTCACTTTTTTATTCTTCTTGGTTAATCAGTCATAGTTTCGGAATTTTGCGTAGCCTCTTAATATTGATCATGTTACTAGTACGACTAGACAGGATCAATAAACAATTAGTGATTTAGCTATGGTCTTAAGGAAGAAGTTTCAAAGCCAAATTCTTATCAGACTATCAGTGTTAATAATTTTTTTGCAGATTGCCCTTCAACTGCTGCCCGAAACAAAAACATTCATCAACCTCCTCAAGACAAAAGATGAAAGCTATGAAAACTTCAAGGAGGACACACAGACCTTAATTTCGTTAATAACTCCTGTTCTGGAAGAGATCCACTGTATCCTGGTAACCACATCTCATCATATTTTCAACTGGATTTAACTGTCATATACATTTACTTAATTTTTTTGAATCTCTTTAACATATTGCAGAAACTTTATGGCTTGGATAGATTGAAATCTAAATAAGGAGATCGGACAAAGGACCTCCAGACTGTACAGTTGTTGTTAGTCATGAAGTTTTGAACTTTCTTTTTGTTGTTTTTGATTTTCCCCTCCTGGCATCATCTCCCCCTGTAGTAATTACATCCGTGTGTTGTTAGCTTCATGAGCAAAGTTGGCTCAGGCTCTGAAAGAGCTGAACTTGTGCAAGGTACAAGAAACTTTGTGTACAATCCAGTTACTTACTCCAAAAGTTACAGATATACAGAGTTCATTTTCTGTCAATATTTTGACCGTCACGAATCGACTCTGAATAATAATATTATCTATCTACTGCATAAGTTTCATTTTTATTGTCACACAACCACCGGTTTCAAATCCAGTTGAAGCTAGAAGAATTCCGCTCCTCATAGATAATTCATTCTTACTCCATTTCGCACTGTACAATGATGAAATTGGCAGAACTATAATATGTATAAAGGTGAAGTACACAGTAGAGTTCCTGGAGGCATTGCTTCAAAACATTTAAGTCCAAGTTCAAAAGTTAAAATGTTGGAACGACCTAATTACATAAAGCTCATTATTTCTGTAAATCATATTCGCATGATCTCAGCAATCAGTTAGAACCAATTTATGCTTCTCCTCTCTCATCTTTGGCTTCCCTCGATAGCTAGTGCTATCTTGCATTATTCCCAATGAAGTCAGGTACTCTCATGAACCTTTTCAAAAATCCCCATCTGATCTAATCCCAAATTAATGCCGCCCGAGTCCACGGCATGTTGAGGAGGATCATGATGTGCGATAAGTGCCGCGACCAGACCTGCATTGCTCGCAATGCTCGGCTCAGTGAACCACGGTTTGTCCCTTTCGTCTATGAAATGATCAAACTTGTCTGGTCCACCCACCATAGCTCCCAAAAGAACATTCGGGTTGGGGTCTTTGGAGTGCAGCCATCTGTCTCCCTCGCTGCACAAGTACTTCTGACCATCCCACGGGATCGATGCGCTCCTGTGATGAACTTGCAACGGGTACTGGCCTCCGAAGCCAACCATGTAGCTCATTTTCATTGGATTATCTCCCAGGATATAATCAATCTGGAAAAAAACAATATATTGTCAGACGTAAAATTGGTGATGATTGTTTAACCTTCAAATAGGAACGTAATGTGGCCAATTTTAATGAAATCACAAATTCATGAGTGCAAGCATGGAAGAGGCCATTGCATCAAGATTCCCCTGACGCCATTGTTTTCTTTAAACTTTTTAGACCTAGTTCATAGTTGACCGTGTTTTTAGTGGACAGAGCTGCACCGACAAGTTTAGACTGTCTAGGCACGGCACTGCCAACCGTTGCTGAGGTCAAGCCCAACTATTCCGCTCATCAACAGGGCTTGATATACAATGATCACAGCTAGAGAATTTTTCAATTTGCACAGTGGGCTCACTGCATCCTTGAGTTATGTGATGGCTAAGCTGACCTGAGAAGAAGAGAAGTTCTGCAACATCTTGACTGAGAATGCTCGGTCACGGCACACCCCTCCTGTCCTGTGGAGAAGATTGAGGTAGTCACTATACAGCTTACTGAGAAATGATGCTGTCGCTGCATATTGCAGTGGTGACCAAGAATCTGGTTTCAAGAGTATTAATCCACCTGTTTAAGGAACTGAGAAGTCAGAAAAGTTTAGGGCATAAACTGGAGAACTAAACAGATAGAGACAGATAGACATGACAATTTGGCTAGAGCATCGTTAACAGCAAACTTAAGAACTTTTACCCTGTGTCCTATTGAAGCTGTGATCCGATAGATATGAACAGAGGACTGACTCGGTCATGTTTGCTGATGATGCAAAAGAATCTTTGTAAGGGTAGCCGAGGTCACGAAAATATAGAAGTCGTGCAAGCAATACCTATAAGAACACAATTAGAACTTTAATTTCTAATCTCCATCTAGAATTACAGGAACACCAATCAACCTTCGCATCAAAAGAGTTGTTTGTCTCCCAAGACTCACCGCACTGCCAAGGACCTTGTTGTTCCAATAGAACAGCCCTCTCTCACTAGTCCTTTCCTCTTGCAAGGCCAAACTGAAATTGCGAGAAGCGTATTCAAGATAGGATGGGTTCCCAGTAGCAAAGAACAACCAAGTCCCTCCCCACACCAAATCATCTCTGAAGCTTGTTGAATTGTAAAACGCTCTGGCGTCCCCGCCACACTCATCAACTGCAGTGTAGGTCCCTTGTTTCGTTGGATCTTCTTTGATTGCAAGCTCAAACAAAGTTTCTGCCGCTGCTGTCAATCGTATTGCATAGTCTTTTTCATCTTTGAACACTAAAGATGCTGCCGATAATCCTGCAACTACTTCCCCTGCTAAGTCCGAAGCTGCCATGTCACAAGATGAAACAGGTCTTACATAGCTCATGTCTTCGGGTCTTTGCCAGCAAATTGTGTCATTATCACCACCCTCAGTATCATTATTAGCACCTCCAACCTGTAAAGAAAGATGAACAACATTTTGACTGAGTTCCACAGATAGGAGTAAGGATTACAGAGGGAAAGTGCTTAAATCTTGCCTGAGAATACAAGATGGGATCCGAAGTAGCATTTGGAGGAATAAAGAGCTTCAATAAGTAATCACTGCCCCATCTGATAATGTCTCTCGCATGATCTAGCTCACCAATATCGGCATACTTTTCGTGATATTCAAGCATGCTCCAACTCAATAAGGTGACCGTGTACGCAGTTGGGAAGCTGAACTTTATGTTATTCCCAGAGTCATAAAAACCACCTAAAAGGCCAGCCTGCGTAGCGTTCCCATCTTGCAATCCCGAATCTCCTCGAAATCTCACGGGACTGGTTTTTGGGTAATACCCAGCTGCAAAACAGAAACTTCAACGTGATCAGGAAGAAGAAAGAATCACATCATTATATTTTATAAAGTAAAAGGATGAAAACAATGATATAAGCTGGTGCGGTGAGAATCATTACACTTTTGAGCATCAAAGAATTTAAGTGCCTGGTTCACTGCAAGAGTGAGATTCTTGGAGGGTCCATCATGCTCATGCTTCCGCTGAAGAAAGAGAACCAGCAGAACAAGTGCAAGGACAACAAGTACTATTGAGATGGCGATGTAGAGAAAACGCTTGAAGAGTTGCTTATCGGTGATAACAAGATCATAGTCGTAGGACTTCGAGAATCTGGAGGGGATAGATTCGTAAGCATTGGTTTGCGACTGAGGAAGAAGGCTGCCGAAGCTGAGTTCTATGGAATTCCACCGGCTATCGGATGGCAGAATCCGCCCCGCTCCAGACAACGTGTGAACAAACCTCACAGAATATGCTTCCAAATCTGCTGCAGAATTATGTGAAGGTGAACCAATGGAGTAGTCGGACCTGGGCATAGTTAAAAAGATCGAGGTTCCGAGAGTTTGCTTCTTGATATGAGGAAGGAAGAGGATTGTGTTTTATGATGAGAATTTTTTTAAAAAGAACAAATTACAGATTTTGTGCATGAAAATCCTGCTGGCTGATTTGTTGAGAGGGTAACATCTCTTTCTTGTGATCACCTATACTTCTATATCACGCATTTGTTGTGCTCTTGTTTTATCAGCATCCTAGGAAAGCTTATTTTGCATTGTTTTCAAGAGGTCAAGTGGAAGGGTCCATAGAACTAGAAAACAGATCAAACGTTCAAAAGGAATTTGTCCATTGGACACATTCCAAGATGCTTCTCTCTAAAGAGCAGATCAGGAGAAGCGAATCGATGATTCCAAGGAAGGAGTTTGCACACTTTGTTTCTGCCGGCCTTGTCATAAATGGTCTTTCAGAAAGAAGATAGTTTCCCTTTGGTTGCAACTACAAGATTTGTCCCTTTCGAACTTCCGTCCCTGGCTACTGGAAATCAATGTTAATTGTCAGCTGTAAGCAAGCACATCAGTATACATTAAAAAAAAAAAAAAAAAATACACAGGAAATGACATCATAGAGCAAGCTTCAATATAGGAATGAGAAGTGGTACTATGGTCATTGATCGTGGGCGATAGAGACGATACCAAGATTTATCAATTAGAGTGTTACTCAAAATGGAACTGTGTGAACCTTTCTGCTAAAACCTGGCTAACTGCAAATGAATGAGCATCTGATCGGGCCTGTGACCGCCCCTATTAGGCCCAGCCGTTCTTGCTCTAGGTTGATCCTCTGATAAACCCGTTAGGTCCATTTTCAGGAACATGGAATTTATTGGGCACAGTCAGTTCCCAGTTCTGGCTCTGGAACTGTCCATGCTTCAACTTCAAACAAAGGAATCAAATTGTCCGAAAGAGTTCCTTGATTGAGTCAGATTTCATTCAGTTATCTAAAATACCGGAAAGGTCACCAATTTTAATCGCTTTTAATAGTGGCTCATGAAAAGAGGTTTTTAGCAGCCCAAATTTGACAATCCATAGTTTTGGCTAGTCAAGGGATTATAAGATTCAGAGCTAGCCATGGGGATTATCTGAGCACGTTCGGTCCAGAACCAGGCCGGTGGATATGTGATATTTTTTGCAAATAAATACGAAGCGTTTTAATTCACGTAATTATGTATTCATTATAGTATTTGAAGAGTACAAGCTCAAACTGCACAGGCCATCACCACACACATGGACAGTCTGCGCACATCCAGTGTATGTGATCCTTCCATCAGTTGGTTTTGGATCCTTCGTATAATTAACAAAGTACGCAGAAATTGTTTTACTCCAAGCATTATTGATACGATGACAATGACACAGACAAAACTACATTGTCTGAAACAAGAAGCAAAAGCATCAGAAACGAAAACTGTCCACATAATTGTTTTACTCGGTTTGTTTGTTTCTCAGGACGGGGCAGCTTGAGGCAGCCTCTTCAACAGCATTATCATTCATTGGCCCGCCCTTCGTTAGACCTCCAAGCAGCTCTCCACGGTCATAGAAGAACTCCACCTTCACAATTTTCTCCTGGTCGTTCAACTGATGTTTTACATGGAAAAGAACATAGCAAAAAGAACGTGTGTGAACGAGAGTTCAGCTCCTGAACTATTAAGAACACAATTAGTAAAAGATGCAAATGTATAGGGGCACCTGAAAAACAGCCATCCCGTACAACTCCACCTTGTCCCCAGTTGGGGCATGCCCCTTGAAAGGGCCTTCCATGAAGCCCCAGTGCCGGAACTTGTACACGATTTCCGGTGGCCCTGAGTAGACCTGGAGGACCTCCAGGGCAAACCCACGCGGGAATGCTGTCGTGAAGGCATGGTGGGCCGTGTCCACAGTCTCCTCGGCCGGGTTGTAGCACCGGTACTTCTCGGGCAGCGAGGTCTGGAGGAGGGAGTTGTAGCTCCCCCCAAGCTTCTTCTTCTCTTCCAGAGTCAGAGCCTTTCTTCCTAAGCGCCAAACATTTTTTTGGGGGTTAATCATTCAACTTGTTTTGATTGGTCCATTTATCTAGAGATAATTGTTCAAGCAATTACAAAGTAGCACACCATTGAGGCTGATGGTGTAATGAAGTGGGTCGATAGATTTGTTGTCCAGAAATCTGGTCTTATGGAACATCTCCATCTCCCATGTCTTCACCAGGTTCTGCACTTTCTCTTCGAGAGACCCCGGTGGCCACACCTTCACATGAGTACATTTATTGGGTTAAAAGAGGCGAAATTGAGCGAGTTGGCTCGTACGAAATCCCGACTCTTATGTCAAAAGAGAACAAACCTTGGTCCGGCCTTGTTCAAAGAGAGTGTTGACAGCATCATAGTCGGGAGGGGCACCGTATCTCCAGTGAGTGTGCTCTTCTCCTTCTCCACTCAAGTAGGAACGATACTTGTCCTCACAAGTTTCCAAGCTCGCCATCTTTTGCTCAACTCATACACGGGTACCCGCTTTATGCACAAGAGAGAACATATAAATAGGCACATGTCAGTTGAAAGGTCATCCTAAAAAAGTAAGCTACAGTCTCTCTCTCTCTCTCTCTCTCTCTCTCTCTCTCTCTCTCGCATTTCTTGCTTATTCCTGTATTTTGAATTCTACCCTTTGAGAAAGAAAACAGGTTCGCTTCACATCATCACTCAGAGTCCTGGATTTTATTTGGATTCCGGTTGCTCGCCGTCAACTTTATAAAGTGTGCTAAATCACTCTGAATTCTCGTACTGTCATGCGGCTGTCCAGTGTCCATCGTGGTCCTGTTGGTTGCTTCATTTTCATCATGTACCTGGTTAGTATTAGGATCTTTAGGGTAGCTAGGATTGGTTTGTACTTACAAATGGAAGGGTGGACACATCGTAATACCATTTCAAAACTCCGACTCAATCCTTCACCTGGGTCATCACCCCTTGATCAACAGCCTTGAGCCAACAACTACGAAAATGATCTTATTCTTTATTTTTTTGTCATCTTTTCAAACTTCCCACTCCTGAAGTAAAGTAAGACTTTGCTTAGACACCTTCAAATATGTAGGGCAGAGACACATTTATTTTTTTGTCATTTGTACCCCCGGCCCCGCAGGTGAAGACAAGTGAGACTTTGCTTAGACACCTTAAAGTGAGACTTTGCTTAAACACATTCAAATCTGTAGGGTTAGAGACACGGACCCGGGTCTCCACTGTACACTAAGTCCTCACAGTTTTGCTCTTTTTAAGATAGCTCATACTACCCAAGAAAACACGTATGTATAGTTAGAAACATCCAAACTTTATAAGCTTAGCCCATGACTCCCCTCTAAGCGATGTGAGACGAGAGACATGTCCTCAGCCTCGCCCGTGTACTGCCAAAGCAATCTTAGTCCGTCTCTCCGTATTGCCCTAGTCTAGGTCGTCACACAGATAGTCACAAACCCAGTCAAACGAGTAGTAGCGTGCTCCCTCAGATGCAGACGCACCTAAGCCTAGAACGACGATCCACAAGGAAGGAAATTTTCCCTCGTCCGTTCGTTTCTTATCCCCTTCGTGGCTGAATGTGACTCCCCTTTAAGAAAAGATAAAAACTTCATGGGGATAAGATCAAGGGCCTTCTCCTCCATGGAATGGACAAAGAGGCGGCTCACACGAGTCGTTAACTTTGACTGTGATGATTGGAGCTCTGTCATTGATTGGGCGATAACACTCTGATGCTCCTCTCGTTTTCTCCGCCAGAATTTACATTTTTATTTGAACTTTGAGAAATAATGAAAATTTTTAATTGAATTTATGTGTCAATACTTACGTATTGCGAGAGTCTCGAGTGCATAAGGTTGAAGAAATAAGTTAAAGTGCATAATGTGGTTACAAGATTAGAAAAAATCAAAAAGGAAAAATAGTCACTCTAAACAGACTAACTCCATATACCAATCAAAATCTTTTTAACTTACCAAAATTATTCCATACCCTAATTTTGAATTTCAGAAGACTTTATTGAATTATTACAATTAGTTCACTCTCGGCACACACAAGTTCTTTGATTTAATTGCTCATGTATAACTCTCTAATTCTTCTACTTTGCCCCTCTCCTGCTCTTTCTTGTGTGAAGCCTACTCTACATATTATAATGAAGCTCTCGTCAAGCTTCATCTATGAACTTAAAATGGATTCAGCTTGTCCTCTAATGACACACACTTTTCCAGAAACCTAGCTCTAACATCATCTTTAACAATCCGGTCAATCCATGTGATCTAATTAAGCTCTAAGGTGTTATCTATTGCGATAAGAATGTACCTTCCAATGCCTCATCAATTTAGACGAGTAAGAACACTATGCAAGTTACACAACGTTCATACATATGGATACCACGGTGGATTGTTTAACCATACAATTTCAGAATTTTCCTCTCTCTCTCTCTCTCTCTCTCTCTCTCTCTCTCTTCTTCTTCTTCTTCTTCTTCTTCTTGTTCTTCTTCTTCTTCTTCTTAATGGACATAATTTGCTGCTGAATGAGCAGGAGAGGCTCAGATTGGTGGTATACGTAGACAAGATAACTATACAGAATTGTAAGAGGTGGTGCAAAAGATTCATAGTATCCCGGTGTAACTTTTCATTGAAAAAGACACACTGAGGTGATCATAAAAGTTCAAAACAGAGAAATAGTACATCGAGGAGGAAATGGACTTTGCTTCTCAAGAAGCAACAACGGGGACGACACATAACATTTCCGTCCCCACCCCCACTCCTTTTTTTTTTTATGTTTTATTTGGTCAACCGGTGTTCCTAATGAACGGGCAGCTTGTGGCTGAAGCGTCTTCACCAGAACTATACAAGGTTGCTCCTTTCATCAGACCTTCAAGAAGTTCGCCGTGGTTGAAAAAGAACTCCACCTTCACGATTTTCTCATTCTCGTCAAGCTGCATTTAGAACAATAGGTGACATAATCAATCTCTGCTGGAGCAGCAGATTGCGATTGAAAAAATTAAAGTCACGAAATGTTTTAAAGCCCCAGGGTTTATTGTATGCAAAATCACTCTAATCTTCATGCTGCATACAATACGGATGCTGTACTTATATCAGTCTTCTCAGAACTGGTGTATCTGTATCGGTAACAGAGAATTCTTATATGTGAAAATGAAAATTCACCTCCAGTATTCCGATCCTGAAAAATTGGACCGTTTCGCCCATTGTGGCGTGGCCCTTGAAGGGTCCTTCCGTGTGACCACAGCGCCTGAACTTGTAAGCAATCGCGGGCGGTCCTGAATAAACCTGAAGGACTTCAATCGCGAAGCCACGTGGGAATGTTGTCGTGAAGGCCACAAGGGCTGAGTTCGAGGTCTTGTCCTTCGGATTGTGGAACCGCAGGTTCTTCAGTAGCGCGGTCTGCAGGAAGAAGTTGTAGCCCCTTCCAAGTTTGCCCACATCCGCCAAGCTCTGGGCTTTCCTTCCTGACATTGACAATCGTGAATCCTCAACTGAAGCTGCGAATTTCTACGCTCTAATGCATAGGAATTTGGTGGACTTTGATAACTGTATGGAGCTAGAGTTTGAATGTTTTAGGTACCATTTAGGCTCAAAGTGAGCTTTTTGGGGTCAGCAGTTTTGTAGTCATCTGGGCATAACTTATGGAACATCTCCATTCCCAAGTCTTCACTAGGTTCTGCACTTTTTCTTCTAGATAATTGGGTGGCCATTTCTTCAAGCAAAACCATAACATAAAAAAGATTGCAAAAGTTTTCAGATTGGACCGAACCAATTTAGTTGCACACTATGCGATATCTTAGTTTGGCCTTCTTTGAACAGCTTGTTGACGACATCATAATTCTGCCCGCGCCGGGGGGGGGGGTGGGGGACGTGGTGCAGAATCTTTATAAGACCAGTACTTGTCTCTCCCGGAAACCGAAGACGCCATTCGTGTTTAGTTCCACGAGGAGATTGCTAGTAAATGGACCTCCTATTATTTGCTAGTAGATTGACTCACAAGGATATCCTAGATTAATATACCCATACCCATGAGCCCCCCATTGGGCTCATAGCAATATTGAGCACCCAACCTCATTCACCAATGCCATAAATCAAATCCATAAATAATCTCACATTTCAAAATACATTTCACAAATCAATTCATTCACCATAAATACTTTTCATAAAGCATTCTTAAATCATTTTAAGACTTGTCTCATAAACAAATTTTATGAACCAAATCAAATCAAATGCACGTCATAAAACATTTCATAAATCGATATATATTTATTTATATTTATATATGTGTGTGTATAATTTTCTCAACTTTGTTCATCAAACAGAATATATATTTTCACTAAACAATTCTCACACCACTCACAAATACCAAAACATAATAAATGCCTGATCGAAATTTTATACAACACATGCTTATTCATATCTTATTACATATCAAATCTTTGATATGAGTTTACAATTCTTAGAAGATATAGTGTTACTCACTTGAAAAAAGCAAAAAACCAATAGTTACTTGAGCTCACGAACTATAATTCCTAACAAATAACCATAAAATGATATCAAAAGATCGAGTGAAACAATATTCTTATTAATGACTTAACCACACTATGCCTATTCATCGATAAAACGACGCCCACATGCCAAAAAAAAGCTCCGCCATGGCGGAAACGTAATGTTGTTCATTATACATAGCTCGTATGTTGAACTTCTTTGCGCCATAACTTCATTCACATAAGTCTGTTTCAAGCAAGCATATAGTCCATAGAAGCCATTTCTATATACTACAACAACCCCAACTCAATTGCCCTAAAATCTCACCAAAAAAGGCTGAAATTCAGTCCCGAAAACTACTGTTTAGAACCAACCAGCACACGCAATAAATTTCAAAACTTTGTTTTAGGTAAACTATAAGCTTAAATTGAAATCCATAAAATTCTATAGCTCCATAACATCCTAAACTATCATTTCTATATATCTTTGCCACCCGAAAACTCCCCAATCAACCACAAGAAGTCAGAATCTACCTAAAACCAGATTTCCAGCCCCAGTTTCGACAATTTCTTTGAACAGATGATTAGGGACTTCAATTACTTACTAATGCTGCAAAATAGAGTTGAGTTAGCTTGGTGAGTCATGCGGATTGTGAGTGTACTAAAACTTTTTCCTCCCTTTTTTTTTCTCCTTTGATTTCTTTCTCGTTAAACCTCTTGCTCTCCCCATTTCTCCTGTGCTCTCCAAGGGTGAGCACGATTCTTGAGTAGAACTATGAATCAAAAAACCGGACCGATGGGAACTGGTCGGTTCTAGGGTCTAAGGAAAGAGGTTCTAATTCCTAGTTCCAGTTTTCTAGGAACCGTTGGTTCTCGATTCAGTTTCCGGCTCCTATGGGAGCCGAACTGAAACTGGGAAGGAACCTAAAAAGTAAAATTCCGTACTTTCTTCTTAGACCTATGATTTCGCAGCTGTCCTTCTCTATCTCGTTGAGTTCTCGGTTGGTTACCACTTTTCTTCTCCAAGCTCCAGCTCCATCTTTAAAGTGACGCTGCTCTCTTGCATCTCCAAGCTTCAGCGTCTCTCTCTCGCTAATCAATGCACCTTTGACAGTGAAACGATGGAGAAAGGTCAGCTTCTGTCTCTCTGATTGTACGTACGGATTGTTTCTTGTCTGCGAATTCGAACAAATTTTGATTTTCTTTTCATCTTCCTATGTTTATCGTTCTAGTAGAAGAGTTGGGTCCTTGTTTTTCTTTTGTTTGTCTTCTGATGTCATTGACTTAGAAGACAAGTTGGGTTCTACCTTTGTATTCGGGTTTTTTTTTTTTTTTTTTTTTTTTTTTTTTTTTTTTGCTTTTCTTTTGTTCTCGTTCTCATCGTTCGCCACATGCAAGTTGTCTTTTTTTCTTGAGAGTCGTTGTCGTCCTGCTTCCTTTCTTTTTCTTTAAATTTAACTGTCCATGTTGGGAAATGTTGCACGCTAGAGGAAAAATTAATGTGAATCGCAAAAAAATCTAATGGGAATTTGATCGAGTACATGGGCTATTGCTATTTGTGCTCTCATCAGTTAAAACATTTTGTAATTCAAGCCACCATTTTGAATTGATCTTCATGTTCAACGAATCAGCTGCTCTTTACATGTTCAAAGGCATTTTAAGGTTTAGGGAAATCTTAGACACTGTTGTGCAGCTGTAGTGCCAATTGGCTATTTTAAAAGCATATAATTGGCGAGTTGTATTTGATTACACTTGGAATTTGGTCAAATTGATCGAATTTCCTCGTATTTGTTCGATACAAATTTGATTGTGCTGTTTTTACTTTGGGATAAAATATGTTGAGTGTCTATTAGTGATTGAATATCAGCTATTAAGCTTTCCTCCTGTTGAGTAGTGGACTGAAGCTGTAGGTTTTTACCGAAGTAGCTTTATGGAAAAGTAAAGGCCTTATATTGTTTCCTTATTCCCCTTTCATTGTATTGCAATGTGTATATTGTTCTTTAAGTTTGCGAAGAAGGAAGGAAAAAAACATGCTGAAAAATTGTTTTCATTTGATATCTCCTCAAAGTGTTCCCTTCGCTTGATTTGTGGGAAATAGCCTGCAAGAGACATAAGAAACTTGCTTTATTGCTGTATGGGATTTTACAGTTTGACCCATATTTTAATGCTTAGTAAGAATGGCTTTTGCTGTTCTCTTTCCAGCCACTTTAAAGGAAATGATAACATATTTATAATTGGTCATGATGTGTTGTCTGGATGTTACAAATCTGGTTTTGGAGAACATCTTTATATTGTTCTATCTTATTTTACATGTTCATCTTTTATAGATTGTTGTTATTGACAAATGATAAGCTTTCATTTTTGTTGTTACTTAAACTTTCATTTTGCTTAACTAAAAGTGGGAAAAAAAAAACCTATTAAACCTCGGAGTCAATACTTCTTTCCTTGTTGAGCTTTAAGTACTGCTAAGATTGCCAAAACTTGTGATAGAGAGAGTAGATTCCAAGTTCTATATTCTAATAGGTAAATTTTAGATTCCAAAAAATAAATAATCTTTATTAACAAATAGATTCCAGATTGTAAGTGAAACCTATAAGGAATCTGGAATCGCTCACTTTTAATGCTCTCTCTCTTATAAAGCCAGAGTCCCTATTTTTCTTTTTCCTCTTTATTTTGATTGTTCAACTCTTATTTTATTTTCCTTTCCGTTTCTTGTCTTTTTCTTCTTCCTACGTTGGACTTTTCAACCCATATTTTACAAACAATCTTGCATCGACTACGGCATACAGATACATTCAAAATTTTTTAATACTTTTACGTACTTTATTCTTCTAAAATATTTTAAGCATTTTAGATTAAATTAGAAATTAAGTGTAGATGCCTCGGAATTCATTATTGGCAAAAAGTCAAACTACCAAAAAAAAAAAAGATTTAACTTATCCTCGAACCACGTATATTTTGAGAGGAACCTAACTCTGACATCATCTTTAATAATATGGTAAATCCATGTGATTGGTACCTTCGAAAGAAGTACTCAAATAATCACATCTTTCGTGTATATTCTATAGTTACCGCTGAAGTGTTATCTGATGCGCCAAACGTGGACCGAAACTCAGACATTGTGCTATGGTGGAATTATTCATTGCAAAAGAGACATGATATGATCACAAAAGAAGCAACAGAAGGGACTACACATGACATCTTCCCTTGCTTTTATTCCTTTTTATCTTTCTGTTTGAGTCAACCGGTGCTGCTCATGAAAGGGCAGCCTGTGGCTGAAGATTCTTCACCAGAACTCTGCAAGGTTGCTCCTCTCATCAGACCTCCGAGAAGCTCGCCGCGGTCGCAAAAGAACTCCACCTTCACAATTTTCTCATTCTCATCGAGCTGCGATTAGAACAACAGGTGACATAATCAGTCTCTGCTGGAGCAGATCACGCTCGAAAAAAATAAAGTCACGAAAAGTTTTATAGCCCCGGAACGAGGTTTATTGTATGTAAAATCACTCTGATCTTCATGCTGCATACAATACGGATGCTGCACTTGTATTAGTATTCTCAGAGCTCGTGGATCTGCATCGGTAACAGAGAATTCTTGCATGTGAAAATGAAAATTCACCTCGAATATCCCGATCCCAAAAAATTGGACCATTTCGCCCGTCGGGGCATGGCCCTTGAAGGGGCCTTCCATGTAACCCCAGTGCCTGAACTTGTAAGCGATCACGGGTGGTCCTGTATAAACCTGAATAATTTCCACTGCAAAACCGCGCGGGAATGTCGTTGTGAAGGCCGCAAGGGCTGAGTTGAAGTTCTCACCCTCCGGATTGTAGAACCGCAGGTTGTCCGGCAGCGCGGTCTGCAGGAAGAAGTTGTAGCCCCCTCCAATCTTGCCCACATCTGCCAAGCTCTGGGCTTTCCTCCCTGAAAGGCGACTAATTGTAAATCCTCAACTGAAGCTGTGAATATCTACGCTCGAATGCATAAGAATTCGGTGGACTTTGATGATTCCATGGAACTAGAATTTGAAAGTTTTGGGTACCATTTAGGCTCAAAGTGAGCTTTTTGGGGTCAGCTGTTTTGAAGTCGTCTGGGTCCGCCTTGTGGAATATCTCCATTTCCCAGGACTTCACGAGGTTCTGCACTTTTTCCTCTAGGGAACCGGGTGGCCATATCTTCAAGCAGAACCGAAACAAAAGAATTACAAAGCTTTCAAATTGAGCCGAATCCAATTTAGTTGCACATCATATCATATTGGTTCTTATGCTAATGAGCTGTATATATAGGATCGAGCACCGCGGCACGCGCATGCAAGTGCGAGTGCAAACCTGAGTTCGGCCTTCCTCAAACAGCTTGTTGACGACGTCGTAATTCGGGGGGCCACCAAATCTCCACTTGGTGTTCTTCTCTCCATCACCGCTCATGAAAGACCGGTACTTGTCCCCCCCGGAACCCGAAGATGCCATCGTGTTCAGCTTCACAATGAGATTGCCAGTAAACGGGCCTCCTTATATATAGGAAACGCGAGTACCCGACGGCTGACGACAACCAGGTGTCACGCAGGAAAAAAAAGAAGAAAACAAACGAGAGCAACAATCAACTTCGACCTGCCCAACAGAGCGGATAACTATTGTCCACTTGAGATGAAGTCGACTTTTTTTTTTTTTTTTTTAACCAAGTTGAATGAATAAGAACTCGTTCATCTGTTTGAACAGATCCAGTCTTATATCTAAAGTAATAAGTTTTGCGGGAACCATCAGTAGAATCACACGGATGCCAGGTTCCGTTAATTAAGGTTTTCATAAGCAAATGCTTGACAGTGATCTCTCTTAGTTTACTGTCTGTAGCCATCGGAGAGTCCCCACTTGGATAATATTCATTTCCTTTAATTGTTGATATATGAATGAGAAGCATATATTCAGGCAAGACAGTCAGCAAATCACTTTCACCAACCAACGTTCGACTGGTCTAAACCTGCATCGTTGCTTGTCAAATTAGAAAACCTCTTTAAATACTAATGAGGATTAAGGTTTGATGTGTTGACACGGCAATGTAAAAAAATCATGTGCGTGGAGCTTGAGTTTGGACAATCCGTGCTATGATTCTCCCATGAAATGTCATCCTTAAACTTAGATGGAACATTTCAACTCCTTGCCTGATCGATAAATAGTTGGACGGATCATAATGACCGAGTCCATCTCTCTCTCTCTCTCTCTCTCTCTCTCTCTCTCTCTCTCTCTCTCTCTCTTCCTCCTGTTCTTGGATATGTCTGATACTACTATTCTACTAGCCGCCCTAAAGATGTTCGATGCCAACTTCGATTTGTCTTCCAGCTATTATGGAGTAATCGTGCCAAGTAGTCTGGGCTCATGTCTGGACTCATTTGCATAGAGGCGACGTGCCCTGTCTTCTTCTTCAATAGCACTAGGGTCTGTATCAATCGCACAAATATCGTCTTAAAGCCAATCGCACTTTGTCTTATCTTATGGTTCAGTTTATATTAATAGACAAAGCGAGGTTGTCTGGCTATTATCCTCTTCGACTGTTCGTGGGGTCTCAAGTAGAATTCACAAGATAAACAATGAAAAGATTTCATGTAGACCACAAGTTCTCGCAATTCTCACCCTCTCCTCGATTAAAAAAATGGCTCAATCTCTTAATTTTGTAGTACTCTTGGTGCGGCCTCCAAAGATAGCAAGTGCAGATCACTTGTGCAGCAAGTTACCTAGGAGTTGCCTGCAGCCACCAACACTTCTCGAAAGGGGTGTGCAAAAGAATCAGGACCCGCTCGGACTGCCCGAAACTAGTGGTTCTTGAGGGAACCGGTCCGGTTCCCGGTTCCCAGTTCCATGGGTGGATCCGCCCGCCTGGACATGACCAATTATATTATAATAATATATTAATTTTTAATATTAAAATAAATTTCGAAATTACTAATTAGCAAACCTAAATCTTAGGGCTCAATCTCCTCTTACGGTTTCCATGTTTTTATAAGAATTTAGTAAAGTATATAAGCTACCTTTCAGCAACTCAACAAATGGCTCCTTCAAAAGATAGACTCACATAAGACACTATGTTTAAGAATATGTGAAGTACCGGTGGAATTATTTCTACAAAAAGAATTTAGTAAAGCAAAGGTTGCAAGAGATTAAGCACTGTTAGGGGATAAATGAAATACGATCTACATATGACTCATCCAAAACCTTAAACTTAAAGAATATTTAGATTTCAATTGACATGATTCAAAAACAGGTAAAAAAAACATATTTCTCTTCTTTGGTAGTGTTTTCCAATAAATAAATAAAAAGGAAAATGGTACCATTAATTAAGCCAATTCGATTTAAAGAAAAATATTATTCAATATAAAGAATACTCACGGCGGGATTTGGAAAACAATATTATTATTGGTGAGACCGGTTCCATGGATCCACCAAGGAACCGGGACCGAACTGACAGTCCAATTCTCGGGTAAATCCATGTAACTAATGGGTGGTTCCCAGTTTCAATTTTTTGGAACCGAATATTAACAGGCGATTCCCGATTCTAAGTTGGAAACCGCTCACTCGGATCATGCACACCCCTACTTCTCAATGCAAATCGCTTGTATAGCAAGTGAAATCGGAGTCGTGGTCACAAGCAAAAACACTTCTAGGTAGGGTAGGCTCTCCACCCAATGGATTCCTATTGAGTTTGAATCGTGAGAGATAGCTACTTGGACTCAATCTAAAATTAGGATGGATTAAAGGTGATTAGTGTGCCTCATGAAATTTATCCACCGCCATTGGCAGAAACGAGAATGAGGCACAATTATTATATAAAAAAATATATATATCTTGGAGTCTCTTGACATTAGTTCTCCAATTTGGTCTCTAGTAACTTAATACTTCCCGATCGATTTCATCCACCAGTATTTTATTTGTGCAATTGAGAATTCTCCTACCGTCTTGCCTTTTCGACCAGGCCACTTCTCAGGCCCAAAATCATGAGCCCAATACCTTCAGACCAAGCCTAATTTCTTGGCGAGCTTCCAAGTAGGAGTGGCGAGTGGGCCAGAACGCCGGGGCATGGCTGGCCTAGCAAAAATAGCATGCCGCCCAAGGCCAGGCTCGTTTGCCAAGAAAGCCATGCTCGGGCACGGCCCGCATGACTTGCTAAAATGCCAGGCTCCGCCATGCCTGGCCCAGGCCCACGAGCTTTTTCTTTACAAAACGGCAACTCTCCGGTAGCTACTTTTTGTGTTGTTGCCCTTCGTGCCCCCAGATTAAACGCTAAAAGAGGCCCAAAAGAACGGGGAAAGGACAGTGGCCCATGGGCTGATCCATCAAGCCCAAGAACCTGACTCGGCATCACATGGGACGGGCCGCTAGCCAGCATGTTCTCAAGGATAAATGGGTCGCCTTGCCCGGCCCATTAGCCACCCCCACTTCAGCCCATAATGAACATCACCACACACCCGAATCAGCGATTCAGTGACTTTTTCGTAATTACTGCATAAAATGTTGTCATACACCAAAATTTCCAACATTGCAATTCAAAAAAAAAAAAAATTGCGAACAATAAGATGGAATTTACTCCCTTCCTTTTTCTTTTTAAACCGGAATTGAGTTCAATTTGAAAATCTTTTCCAGGCTCATTACAACTTAATTCCTGCCCTTTTTGGGGGCAATTTCCTTCTGGTTACGTCTTCCTTTCATTTATTATTATTATTATTCTTTCTCTGACATTTTAAGCACTTGCATTTACAAAATAAATAAATAAAAAGCCAAAAGACCAACAAGAAAAATTGAAAGAGAGGAAAAGAAATAATGCTCAGGAATGGGGGGAAGGAGGAAACCATCAGCAACCAAATTGTATCCCCAGCAACAGCAATAGTTGTACGGTCCGCATCATGGTTCGGCCTTTCCAGAGGAAAAGACCGCATCATTTGATTCCTCCTTCCTCCATCGAAAATCTCAAAATCCAACCCCGAACAATCTGTGTTTTTCTTACTTTTAAAGTTCTAAATCACACGGCAAATCGTAAAGGGTAAATAAGGAAGAGCAAAAAATATGGTTTCTTTTGGGGGGGCGTCTTGGGGGATTCGGAGGGAAGGGGAGAGAGGCTCAGATAGAAAAATGGGTGTTGAGAAATTTATCAGCACGGATTGAAATCAGAGTGGTGCATGACTTTCTCAAGTTGATCATCACTGCCTCTCCCCGTTTCTCCACCTTAATCCCCCCGAACCAAAGAAAAAAGCATTAGACCAGAAGGAAGAACATAAACCCTAGGTCGCCAAAGCAACGCTCGATCGATCAAAGGAGGGAGAGAGAGAGTGCGGTGCCCCGTTGAAGAGGAGAGGAAGACGTGCATTGAAGCGAATGCTCTGAGCCTTTATATAAAGGTATGGAAGGACCTCCAGAAACCCTAGCACGCACCCCTCCAAATTACAAATATACCCCGCTTTCCTCCTGAGTCTCAACTAATGGACCGGGCCCGCGGAAACGGCCCAATTCAAACCGGACGAGCGATCGCCTGAACCGGACTAGAAATAGATTGCATCCATCTTTCTCCAAACTGGGCATAATGGAAGAAGATGTGAATCATTGGTGGATCGAGTTAGTTTAATGGGGACTGGGGGATTCTCGTTTGATTTGGAGCCTCTTTCTTATTCACAATAGAGGTTCGGCTCGTACCAAGTTAGGAATAACTCGAATTTCTCTCCAACTCGCAATCACCGCTTCATCAGTCATGCTTGAGTTATGGCCCGATCAGAATATTTTAACCACAAAGACGAAGCTGGTAAAGTAATGTGCTGTGAATCTTCCCCGGCCTTTTAATTCACCATAGGACGAAAGATGTAAATAGCAGCGGTAACGAAATTGGACTGCGTGAACTCGGGACTGTCCTTCCACATTACAAGGTGAGAGGACGACAGTCAGCTCTGATGCTCTGTTTGGTTTTGCGAACAGAAAAGTTTTCCCTTTGTTTGATTTCATACTGAGTTTAACCAAACAATACGTATTCCCCCACGATCTAATGTTCTCTCGCCAACCTCCCGCCGTCAGACTCGCCGCACTGGGTGGTCTGCCGGTGGGGATGGGGGTGGCTTTTGGTCGGTCAGCGGCAGCACACTTGGCAATAGAAAAGAGAGGAGTGTGAAAACTGATATTTCAAGGCTAGACCGGGCTTTCACAGCCTGGGGCTATTTTCAACAGCCCCGACATTAGGAACCAGCTATCCGCTCTCCGGACTGAATCACTGTTGGTAGTCGGTGCACTTTAATAGAGTCGTCTCAGCAATGCAAGCCGAACACTCCCTTCTGCATTAAGCACAAAACGAACGGGCCTGTTTCATCATTATAACAAAAAATGAGGCATCTATTGAATTATGTACACAGTCTTTACAATGATCTCACTTCCTTCAGTCAACTTCATTAATCAACGTTCAAAATCAGCGCCTGGTGAAAGGGGAATCCTGCGAGAGAACTCCAGCGATGGGATGCAATTTGTTTCACTGAGATTTTGCACCACAACGGCAGTGTCTTCCGCTCTCCTATATACAGTTTTCCACCGTCGAAAGAACAGGCGAACATCTGGTTTCATGACTTCGCAAACAAGAAAGTCACGCATTAATCCTAGAGTTACCCAGTCACTTCAGCAGTTTAAATCGTGTGAATATGCACACCGCCTCTTCTGCTCGAGTGCAACTGCATATGTTATCTGCCTCTACTCTGAGATAATACGGGTTTGGACTGGCCATGCTGTTTCTTGCCCTTGGGTAATCCACTATCACTAGTGCTCCCTTCATTGAGATTCTCATGGACTTCAGAGAACTCTCCAGACCAGGAATTGAGGGGGATCAAATAACTATCATCCTTAGAGCTAGAGCTCTTCCTCAGCTCTTCGAAACGTTTCACATTTTCTGATATTTGATGCAAGGTTTTATTTATCCTTGCAAAACCCCTTTCAACTGGTTCTACCACATGAGAAACCGTGTACTTCATGTCATCAACAATCTGAAAGCACAAAAAGAGAGTCACTACCAGTTTCGTTGGACAAATAAAAGACAGTTAACTCGTAATATGGAAAATGGGTCTCTCTTACTATTTCACCGCTTCCAACAACCACGTCACGAACACTCTGGGGAAAATTCATGCGTTTTTCTCTCTCATCATGCCGTGCAATGCGTATTCTAGTTGTTCTTTCACAGTCTTGAACCTCCTCGGGATCAGGAGGTGATCCAAGAGATGCATAGTCGGTCATCACGGCCACATTACGGACACACCTCTCTCCACGCTTGTATGGGACAGCTGGGAAGACATAGAGATGCACTACAGCAGCAACGCCCATCTGCTCAAAAGTTTTGAATTGAAGGTTAACAAATAACTAAAAAGCCGATATGCATGATTTCTTTGTCATAACCCATTTACTTGAGGTTGGATAGAGGGTTAATAGCAAAAAGAAAAAGCCCAGCAATGCATGATTTTCTTATCATACCCACCTCTATGCAGATGATGTAGTCTTGTATGCGTGTCTTCAGCTCCTGAGCCAAAGACCCTCTCAAGACTCCAATTGAGAAAAGAAATGCAACAGCAACGCCTTGCCACCATGTCAGGAAAACAATTGACTTGAAAACCAGGAACTTTGCCAATGGTTTGATTGGCGCAAGTTTGTCTTTTATTACAGTATAAAACTGTACCAAGCAATACAGGGCCCATGTCTGACTAAAATTTAGAACCACTGCCAAGTAAGGATAGCTGGAAGAAAGAGAAATCCAGTCAATTCACTACAACTCATCAGGAAAAAAATCAAGGATAATCACTTAAATGTCATGCAATAATGGCGCAATGTACCTAAAAAACATAGTAGTCACCCATGCTAGAGGAAAAAAATTTCCAGTTAAATTGCATTTATTCAAGGATATGTAAGATCAAAGCAGACTTGAATGTAAATAAACATGTACTTACCCATAATTCCATTCAAACTTCCCTTCTCCATATACCCCACAGGCCTCAAGAAGCATAGCTAGCAAAGCACAGATCAACTTTACAATCATCTGCAGAGTGCAAAGTTTCTCCATATTAGAAAATCCATTACAAGTAAACAGCCCAAGTTATTTGCAATACAAACATGAATACGAACATATTGCACAATGCCAATTTTCACAGCATGGTAGAAGTCAGGACCAAGATACCACTCCCTCATAAAGCAATTAAGTGGGAAAGGATGCTCTACAACTCCATATGAATAAGCTTCTTCCAGAAGAGGTGTGCCAGCATCAATTACACTCCGACTTTCCATATATTTGACAGTACTTTCTTCACCACCTAATTAGAAAAACATAACTAGTCAATATACAAAACAAAAAAAATGCATACTAAATTGCTGACCCCACATTAATGAACAGAAGAACACACTAGGAGGAGGACAACCCCAGGGAATACAAGGAGTGACTTGTGCTTGTATGGATTAAGTGCTTCTTAACAGAGCTAACAAATTAGCATTGTTACTGACATTCGGAAAGAAAATATGTCAAAGTTCTATATTCTCACCTAAGCAAGCAATAAGATATCTCTCAAAGCAATATAGGGCAAATGCTTCATAACAGTCCCGAATCACTTCGCAGTTGAACGCAGCATTTGAATCCACCAGTGATAAAAACTACACAAGAAGCAGCATGAAGCTCAAGCTAATACCACAGCCACAGGTATAAACACAATTTGACAAGTAGCCTCAGATGGTTATCCCAAGAGAAATCAATTAACGTGAGTAAGCAAGATGTAGGAAACATTACATCGTGTTACAACCCCAAAAGAACAAGAAACAACAATATTGCAACAAATGCAAGAAAAAAAAAGGTAAGTAATTTAATGATACCGATTCCACTGCATAGACAGGAACCATCAGAATGAGTCCGATAAGGAATTTCTGCTCCTGAGATTAAACAACAGAGTCACTGCTTCAACATCCAAAGAACAACCAAAACAATAGACTATCACCCTAAACAAACTAGACGAGCAAAAAAGGGGGGAAAAAAAAGGAAGGGTCGCGGGAGGTCTGCATTTTGTGCATCATATATGAAAGAGAACACTATTAAGGAACACTATACTGAGAAAAAAGCATGATAAATAAATCCAGAATCCAAAGTGAAAAGATGGTAGCATGTACCTCTGGCTGGTTATAAGCAGCAAGGTGCTCGAAGATGAGATATGTGGACAGCACGAGAGCCACGAGAACGAATATGCTCGCGCTAAAGGATGTCCAGCTAAGTTCAAAGGACATTTCAACTCCAAGATTTGATAACCATCCACTACCCAAACGGCTTGTGGATTCAGCTAAAGGGAGGAGAAGCACTAAGCAATAGAAAAGCTCCCTCCGCCCCATTGAGCCGCGACAGACGAAACACAATGCACCACCAGGTTGGCAAAATCAAACTATATAGCTCTACACATCAGAGCAGCAAAACTAAGAAACCCCTAAATTGCTTCTTAGCGAGGCGATTCCTCCGATAGCTTGGCTCTCATTCGTGCATTGAGGAATCACTCGCTCTTTGATACTCAACTTGCAAAACCAATTCCTACACTTTTCCACCAGCGGAAACACGAACTGAGGAACAAAGCTTCCAAACGAGAAAAGAGAATCGAACACCACAAATCCCCTGCAAGAGAAAGAGAAAAAAAAAAAAAAACGTCTCAAGTCACGATCAAGCGTCGCCGGAGCTGCACGGCCGCGTCCGGCGAGACCGCGAACCGCGATCGGAACGCAAGAAGATCGCGCCAAACCAACAACGTAACAAAAGAAACAAAAGAAACCGAAGCGGAAATCGAAACCCTAGGAGTCGCGAATCAAACGCGCGATCACATTCGAAGCATCGGAAAACCTCCGATCGATCGAGGAATTCCGAAACTCTTCCTACGCGATTCGACGCAGGACGGGAAGGCGGAGATTCAGATTCGAGATCGGAACCTGATTTTTGCAATGGCGAGAGAATCGATCGGAAGCTTCAATTCCCAGTGGAAGATCACGCAAGGAAGACAGCATATGAAAAAATAAAAATAAAAGTAAAAATATTAGAGGGGAGGAAAATATATATAAAAAAAAAAAAAAGGGGGGGGGGGGGGGGGTGGAATGGAAAGTAAACTGGTTTTGCTTCGGCGGATGGGAAAGGAAACGCAGTCGTGGGGGAGTCTTTTGTTTTTATTTCCCTAATATTAATCGTATTCGCAGTACGCAATATAAAATAAGACAAAAATAAGATCGCAGGAATTGAAAGATTGCGTAGCTTGTGTACAGTGACAGCGCCACGTAAGAGATTGGAACCACAGGCGAGCGATCGCCGTCCATTTTACGGAAACCAATGAGAAATCACATGGACGGTTGATGACGACCTTTTCGTGCGGAATATATCCTTTTGGCCGTAATAATAATAATAAATATCGTTATTTGACCGACTCTTCAGGAAAAAAAACACACACACACACACACATACATATATATATATAACTTTTGAGACACGAAAGCATGTTTGATGATTAAGTGGACTCCACGTCGGACGTGTTGGATCACGTCAGCCCTAGCCTGGCAGAAGCTGGGTCGGAATTGACGTGTTATGTACACATAGCTTTTTTTCTTTTGGTCGGTGTACACATAGCTTGTATTCGCAATATTTCTTTGAAATCATCGTGGATAAGTTTGGGGGTGGGACCGTCCCTCCATCTATTGGATCAAACTCGATTTTGATGGGGTCTCTGAAAGGACTTCAGGTTCAGATACGTAGGTGGACTTCTTCGCAATGAGTTAGGCAATTGACTTACTAGGTTCGTGTAAATCGCAAGAACATGTTCTTAGCTCATAGCAAAATTTGGAGATATTTTTTCTTTTTGATCTCAAAATTGTACACGCTTTTAGGGGAAGGAAATTCCCATGATTGGTTAGTAAATTGACATCCTCCAATCTTTGTGATGTTAATGACGTCATAATTTCAAGTAGTTCATCGAGAGATTCACTTGCTTTGTTAATAGAAGATTGGACTAAATCAAGTTTTGTTAGTAAATTAATAAGGTGACGTTCGTGCTTCACCCTTTTTTCTTATAAAAAAAATTACCAACAGTTTATCTTTTTTTATACACTTGAATGTATTCTTAAACTAAAATGTTTGAAAGGTTTTTGCAATCTTCTCATTCAATGGAAATCTTATCTTATGAGACATTAATAAATATGGAAAGAAAGATTACTGCATTAAAATTAAAAGTTATGGAGCTAACCAAAAATGAAAAATCATTCTAATCAAACCATACACTTTTTGTGATTGATCAAAATCGATATCCTATTGAACAGATCAAAATTTTGATGTGGGTTGACTACAAATATTAATCGAAATAAGCAATTGTTTTCTTGGTCCATCGAAACAATTAAAATTCAATAGGCGATGTCTATTGTCTAAGCCTGAAAAAGGATTAACTTTCGAACTTCCAAAGCGACAAAAAATTCAACGCCTGACATCACGAGCCGCATCGGTCAACCTTAGCTTCTACTGAAAAGATTCAAGCGGCGAGAAGCTCCCCTTTTTGCGCTTCCCCTTTTTGCGCTTTCCGTTCCCACCAACTTATTGGCTTCCCGAAAAACTTCAGCTCCGCTTGTTCCGACGCTTCCTCTCCGGCTTCCGCCGGAGGACACAATGTGCCTTTGCCGGCGTCCGCCGTAGCCTCGAAGGGGATGGCGTTGGTGTCTTCACGGCCCAATGAGGGGCGGCGGTTCTCCGCGAAGGCCTTCTTCCAGACCTTGCGAGCATCCGCTCGGTAGGCCACCCACTCGTCGTGCTTCTGCTGCAAACGGCTCAGCACGAGCGGCAGCGTCCGTGCCGGGTCCTTGCCCACGATCTCCACCACGTCGGCCCCTTGGTCGCCGTACATCTTCCTGATGCACCTCAGCTCTCCGGGCGTAAGGCAACAGCCCTCGATGCGCCGGGCCGCCATATGGCTCCCGATGCGGGACATCGCCGACCGAGCAAGGCCGATCATCGCGTCCACGTTGCACATGTCGTCCTCGCAGTCGAACAGCACGAGCTCGTGCGCGTTCTTGATCCGCACTGTGAAGGTCCCCGTCGGCTTTGCTCCTTTTATTTCAGGCTTCTCGCCGGTGTTGAGCACTGCGAGTTCGTTCCCCAACTCACCAAACGCCTCGTGACCGGCGGATCCACCGGTGCCGTCGTTCGAAGCGGAACCTTCCGACTGAAGTTCCACGAATTCCGCGATCAAGTCTTGATGGTCTGCAAAGAGATCCCGCAGCTTCCCGAAAACCCACTCCTCGCCCTTCTCCTCGCACAGGCTGCAGGTTTCGCAGAACTCCGCAAACACGTCTTGGCGGCGCGGGAATCGGATCTTCACGTTGTTGCTGAAATCCACGAACCGAAGGAGTCGACGCTCCCTCGCCATGAGGGCGGCGCGCTTTGTCCAAGGAATCTGCACAGGACTTCTCATTTCATCGCTTCTCAAAGGGTTTCTCAGAAGGTGAACGTAATGATCGAAATTTAAGGAACGGCGAAGCCAGGCAAGATAGGGCAGGCGTATAGACGTAATGAACTGAGGAGGAAACCGAGTTCTAGTAAAACCCCGATTCAGACCTGGTTTTGTATTTAATTTAACTGCTAAGACTTTCCTATAATAACTCCCTGTCCAGCTTGGAAGGGAGAAAAATCTACTTCAAATCTCCACTTATGAACTTTCCTCCAAAAGTCAAATAAAAAAAGAAGATTCTTTCTTTATTTCAAGAATTTGGTTAAAATAATCTATAGCTTTGCATGCTGTCCTCTGTGTATTATTAGAGGTTTCGCTTATTGAAAAAATAGATAAAAGTTAAAATGCGGAATGCGTAAGAACAATGAAACTTGTTATCTCAAAATTCTCAACAAAAAAACAAAAGAATTATAAAGACGACTATGCAATTTTCATATGCTTCTTAAGAGACTTACCAATTTTTAGTTACTAGTGGTCCTTTACTATGTGATCTCTAATTAGAGATAGTTTTATTTTAACTGCTGACGAAATAGACAACAAGTTCCACTTTTCTTATGCATTCCGCATTTTAACTTTTATCTAATTTTTCAATAAGCAAAACCTTTTAAATTATGCAGGCGTAGAGATGTAATGAACCGAGTAGGAAACCTAGTTCTAGTAAAACTCCGATTCAGACCTGGTTTTGTGTTTAATTTATCTGCTAACCTCCCTGTCCAGCTTGGAAGGGAGAAAAATCTACTTCAAATCTCAGCTAAAGAAATTTCCTCCAAAATTGAAATAAAAGAAAACATTTTTTATATTTATTTCAATAATTAGGTTTAAATAATTTATAGATTTCTGCATAATTTAAAAGGTTTTGCTCATTCAAAAATTACATAAAAGTTAATATGTGAAATGCGTAATAATAATCTTAGTAAGGAGCTTGTTATCTCAAAATTCTCAACAAAAAAAAAAAAAGAATTGTAAAAATTTTCTATGCCATTTGGTATGCCTCCTAGGCGACTTACCAAGGTGTAATTGTTAGCAGTCTCTCGTTACATGGTCTCTGATTGTAGGCTAGGTGAGAGGACAGGAGCAATTATTTTGTGCATCTCCAAAGTTTGCCATCCTCTGTTGGATTTGCAGTATACGAAAATCATAGGTGGGTTTGGTTGTGAAACAAACAAGACCAACAATTGCAAATCTAGGTTCATCAAAGACGGGATAATTACCAAAATAATTTTCCCCATCAAGGATTGACATCAAAGGAGCAAGTTTTCCTCTGATGAAATCAAGAGGCTGCTCCATATAGATAGCGGATGAGAATCAAGCATAAAACAGCAGAATCGGTAATTGCCAAGAGGAGTATCTGATCTTCGCACCATGGTGGCACTGGAACGAGCAATTCTCTGAGCTTCTTCCGGGTCTTTCGAAAAACCTACATTTTGGAGCAAATTCTCATAAGAAAAGGATGGCCATATTGTAGCATGGCTGAATAAGATGATACAAGATAACAATTTGTCAACTTCCACACAAGCTCTTCCCTGGCCATAAAATCCCCACTCAAGCTCCCAACGGCCGCAAGAAAGGTGTAGCCAAGTGCTTAGACCTAACTGCTAAGCTGCTTTAAGCTTATGGACAGTTTACTACTGCATATTGACCGAGGTACATCAATGGACTCCTCCCTCAATATCTCCCACCATATGACAATCGGGAGTTGCACACTTTGCCTTCTAGAGCTGAGTGCTACAGAACCATCAAGTACAAAACGAACTCCCGCATTGCTAGCATTTTTGGAGCCGCAACAGACCATGATTCCTCGTAAGTTGTCCTGCCGACGATGAACATTACAACCTCTCGTGGTCAGCAAGCGAAAATCAGGAGTAAAAAAAATGCTGCACGTCACGTCGTGTAGGTCCTCAAAGTCGCACACAACCTTCTAGACAAGTTTATCTTACGCAAGTGGGATGAATTCTAAGAAGTGATCAAAGAGATATCAGGACTAGCAAATGTCCACAACAATCCAAGCAGAGGCCTTCGCTCCGAGCACACATGAAGTCAGTTATTTCAAGGAACGGCAGAAACACTCAGATCAAACAAATGGATAATCTGCATCTCTCAGTCGGCCCTTTGTGATGCTCTCCATGGTTTGGAACAAAAGAGGCTGGTGCTGCAACAGGAAGTCGCTCTCAGTTTCGACAGCATATCTATCTCACGAGAATTCCACTTTACTTAACAGACCTTCAATCCATGTGACATGTTGTGAGCAATATTTAGAAAATCTCGATTCCCATACGGCACTAAAACATCCACATCCCAATAGGTGCCCATTAAAAGAGCATCATGGGGAAGAGAAAATAAAGAAAAATATTACAATTATTCTTTCAAAGGAGGCGGATCATACTATCAGCATCAGTTGCCCTTTTTTGGGTCTAAGTATTGTCTGGAGTGTGCCACCAAGAGTACTTTCTCCCTTACTCTGGGCTTGTGCTTGGTCGATCGAGCAGCTAGCTCGTTGAAAAGTTGCATCAGCTGAACAGGGCTCTTCTTTTCACAGGGCAGTGGATACAACATCACCAATGCAGACGGGCTATATCAGACACATTTTTCATTGTTCAGAAGATTTATTACTGCCTAAATGAAACATTTACGTGTTATTAGAACCAAATCCCAACATTCTAAATTGAGTCAGCAGAAACAAATATTGCGCTTCACTAGTCAGAGAATAACAAACACATATTAGTGGTATTATGAAGTACTAGAAGAAGATAGTGACGTTTCGCACATCCATACAAGGAATATTAACGTAAAAGCAGAAGCTCATAGAGGTCAAAACCAGGAGAATTCCAACCTCATCAACATGTGAATGAGTTGAGCCTTCTGAACCAGCAGGTATTTAAGTAAAGCTGTTTTCTAAAAGCATTTAAGATGCTGCAGCACCCATTTAACAGGTAGGCATGACCCGAGGCATTGCCTATCAAGCCAAGTTCATTGCCAACATTCAAATTCATGCCAGCAGAACTGACAGCCTCTGAAACAAGCGCAACTCTTGTCCATGAAAAATTCCAATCGTCTTAACCTCTGTGACAAAGGTCCAGACATGCAGCTAAGCTAATTTCCCTCAGTTGTAGGTGTTAGTAAACAAGCATCTGTCATTTATACCAAATTTAAAGAGTCGTGTAGCGACATATATATAGAACTTTCTTTCCAAGCGACCAAACACGCACGGAGTGACAGACATCAAGCTCATTACGCATGGCAGATGGAACGGCCAAGTCGTATAGATTAAATGCTGACAGGACCTCAAAATTGGACGACTTGTAAAGAAAGCGACAGCGTGACGTAAGAGACTGGGTTCACAAGCGGGGCAATCACTGTTGATTTTACAGAAAACAATTTAAATCAGCCATGTCTATGCCTAAAAGGTAACAAAATTTCAGCCGACAACAGCGTCATTATTAGAATATACAAATAGCAAATCACGCCTCCGTCTAATGATTTAAGTTTTTGGAGACGTGGTCTCATAAAAACTCTCAATCATGAGTCCTGTCAGCCTACATTGGCTTGTACTAAAAAGATTCAAGCAGACATTCGCGCCGATATTTTCTGGCGCTTCCACTTTGGCTTCTGCTGGAGGACACGACGCGCTGCTAGTGCCAGCGTCCCCGGGCGCCTCAACGTCGACGGTGCTGGTGTCTCCACGGCCCAACGAAGGCTGGTGGTGCTTTGCAAAGGCCTTCTTCCAGACCTCACGATAATCCGATCGGCAGGCCATCCATTCGTCGTGCTTCTGCTGCAACCGGCTCATTACAAGTGGCAGCGTGCGCGCTGGGTCCTCCCTCAAGAGCTCCAACATCTCGGCCCCTTGTTTGCCATACATCGTCTTGATGCACCTCAGCTCTCCAGGCATCAAGCGACAGCCGTCGCGGCGCCCGGCCGCCAGATGTCTCCCGATGTGGGATATCGCCGATCGAGCGAGCTCGATCGTCCCGTCCAGGTTGCACATGTGGTCCTCCCATTCGAACAGGACGCGCTGGTGAGCGTTCTTGACCGGCTCTCGGAAGGAACCCTTAGGCTTTTCAGGTTTCTCGCCAGTGTTCAGAACCGCGAGTTCGTTCCCCAAGCCGCTAAATGCCTCGTGACCGGCGGAGCCACGGGCGCCGCCAAGAGGAGTGGAACCTTCCGACTGAAGTTCCACGAATGCCGCGATCAAATCTTGATGATCCACAAAGAGATCGCGCAGCTTCCCGAAAACCCACTCCTCGCCCTTCTCCTCGCACAGACTGCAGGTTTCGCAGAACGCTGCGAACACATCTTGGCGGTGCGGGAACCGGAGCTTCACTTTGTTGCCGAAATCCACGAGCCGACGGAGCCGACGCTCTCTGGCCATGGCCGGCGCCTTGAGGGCAGTGCGCTTTCTTCGAGGGATCTGCACGGGACTGCTCATTCTTTTTCGCTTCTCAGGGGTTTCTCAGAAGGGAACGGGATGATGGATGATGATATCAAGCAAGTCAGGGCCCGCATATATGCAATGAACTGAAGACGAAACCTTGGTTTTTGAGGTCTTCTGGCGGGAACTGGCAGTAGAACTGGAAGAGGGTATGATATATGGGGCAGCTCCCGAGTTCGAACTCGGCTTTCCTCTTTAATCTAACTGCTAAGACTTTTCTATAACTTTTCCTATAACAACTCTCTGTCCAGCTTGGAAGTGAGAGAACTCCTCCGCTTAGGAGTTTTTTTCCAAAGTCCAAATGAAAGAAGGTTCTTTCTTTATTTCAAGAATTAGAGTTAAAATAATCTATAACGTTGGATGTTGTTTTCTCCGTATTATTAAAAGTTTTGAAAAATTAGATAAAAGTTCAAATACCAAATCCGTAAGAATAATGAAACTTGTTATCTCAAAATTCTTAATAAAAAGATAAAAGAATTATAAAGCCGATTGTGCTATTTTCGCATACCTCTTAAGAGCTTTATCAACATTTAGTGAGTGTATGTGGAATTAAGCAAATAAAATTTGACCAAGAAAAACATTATTCCTCGAGGCTTTCCTCCCTATCCCAAAAGAATAATAGGAACTTGGACAATTAAAAAAATAAAATCTCTTAAATATATTTTCACATAACTGCTATTAAACTAAAAAAGAACAAACAAAGGAAGTCTCTCAGTACAAAACGAACTCCATGTCTTAATAAAAATGTTGATTGCTCCCAAAACGATCACGTCAATAAATTTCAACAAAAATTAATCGGTGGATATAGTTGGCAAAACACAAAAAAATATTTAATGTTACATTGACATCATTCTTGTAATTTTTTTTAGCGTGAGAGGTTATATTATATATGGTAATTCTCCAATCCAAAAACCCAGTTTGCTGATACTTTCCTATTACAACTCTATCCAGCTTGGAAGTGATAGAAAAATCTACTTTAGATCTCCTCTGCTTAGGAGTTTTCCTCCGAAGTCCGAATCAAAGAAGATTCTTTATTTATTTCAAGAATTAGGGTTCAAATAATCTATAGTTTGGATGTTGTTCTCTCCGTATTATTAAACGTTTGGCTTATTGAAAAATTAGATAAAAGTTCAAATACCAAATCCGTAAGAATAATGGAACTTGTTATCTCAAAATTCTTAATAAAAAGATAAAAGAATTATAAAGCCGATTGTGCTATTTTCGTGTATCTCTTAAGAGTCTTATAAACATTTAGTCAGTGCATGCGGGATTAAACAAATAAGGTTTGACCAAGAAAAGCATTATTCCCTGAGCCTTTCCTCCCTATCCCAAAAGAATAATAGGAACCTGGATAGTTAAAAAAAACAAAAATCTCTTAGATATATTTTCACATGACTGCTATTAAACTAAAAAAGAAAAAACAAAGGAAGTCTCTTGGTAGAAAACGAACTCCATGTCTTAGTAAAAATGTTGGCTGCTCCGAAAACGATCACGTCAATAAATTTCAACAAAAATTAACCGGTGGATATAGTTGGCAAAACACAAAAAAATATTTAATGTTAAATTGACATAGTTCTTATAATTTTTTTTGGCGTGAGAGGTTATATTATATGGGGTAATTCTCCGGTTCAAAAACCCAATCTACCGATACTTTCCTATTACAACTCTGTCCAACTTGGAAGTGAGAGAAAAATCTACTTCAGATCTCCTCCGCTTAGGAGTTTTCCTCCGATGTCGGAATGAAAGAAGATTCTTTATCTATTTCAAGAATTAGGGTTAAAATAATCTATAGCTTTGGATATCGTTCTCTCCGTATTATTAAAGGTTTCGCTTATTGAAAAATTAGATAAAAGTTCAAATACCAAATCCGTAAGAACAATGGAACTTGCTATCTTAAAATTCTTAATAAAATGATAAAAGAATTATAAAGCCGATTGTGCTATTTCCGTATACCTCTTAAGAGCCTTATCAACATTTAGTGAGTGTATGTGGGATTAAGCAAATAAGGTTTGACCAAGAAAAGCATTATTCCTCAAGACTTTCCTCCCTATCCCAAAAGAACAATAGGAACCTGGATAGTTAAAAAAAAAAAAAAATCTCTTAGATATATTTTCACATGACTGCCATTAAACTAAAAAAGAAAAAACAAAGGAAGTCTCTCAGTAGAAAACGAACACCATGTGTTAATAAGAACGTTGGTTGCTCCCAAAACGATCACATCAATAAATTTCAAAAAAAAAATTAACCGGTGGATATAGTTGGCAAAACACAAAAAAAAAATATTTAATGTTAAATTGACATGGTTCTTGTAATTTTTTTTTTTTTTGCGTGAGAGGTTATATTATATAGGGTAATTCTCCGGTTCAAAAACCCAGTCTGCTGATACTTTCCTATTACAACTCTGTCTAGCTTGGAAGTGAGAGAAAAATCTACTTTAGATCTCCTCGGCTTAGGAGTTTTCCTCTGAAGTCTGAATGAAATAAGATTATTTCTTTATTTCAGGAATTAGGGTTAAAATAATCTATAGCTTTGGATGCCGTTCTCTCCGTATTATTAAAGGTTTCTCTTATTGAAAAATTATATAAAAGTTCAAATACCAAATCCGTAAGAATATTAGAACTTGTTATCTCAAAATTCTTAATAAAAAGATAAAAAAAAAATTATAAAGCTGATTGTGCTATTTTAGTATACCTCTTAACAGCCTTATCAACATTTAGTTAGTGTATGTGGGATTAAGCAAATAAGGTTTGACCAAGAAAAGCATTATTCCCCGAGACTTTCCTCCCTATCCCAAAAGAATAATAGGAACCTGGACAGTTAAAAAAAAAAATCTCTTAGATATATTTTCACATGACTGCTATTAAATTAAAAAAGAAAAAAACAAAGGAAGTCTCTCAGTAGAAAATAAATTCCATGTGTTAATAAAAATGTTGGTAGCTCCCAAAACGATCACGTCGATAAACTTCAACAAAAATTAACCGGTGGATATAGTTGGTAAAACACAATATATATTGAATGTTAAATTGACATAGTTCTTGTAATTTTTTTTGGCGTGAGAGGTTATATTATATAGAGTAATTCTCCGGTTAAAAAACCCAGTCTACTGATACTTTTCTATTACAACTTTGTGCAGCTTGGAAGTGAGAGAAAAATCTACTTCAGATCTCCTCCGCTTAGGAGTCTTCCTCTGAAATCTGAATGAAAGAAGATTCTTTATTTATTTCAAGAATTATGGTTAAAATAATCTATAGCTTTGGATGGCATTCTCTCCGTATTATTAAAGGTTTCGCTTATTGAAAAATTAGATAAAAGTTCAAATACCAAATCTGTAAGAATAATGAAACTTGTTATCTCAAAATTCTCAATAAAAATATAAAAGAAATTCTTATAAAGCCGATTGTGCTATTTTCGTATACCTCTTAAGAGCCTTATCAACATTTCGTCATTGTATGCGGGATTAAGCAAATAAGGTTTGACCAAGAAAAGCATTATTCCTCGAGGCTTTCCTCCCTATCTCAAAAGAATAATAGGAACCTGGACAGTTAAAAAACAAAAAATCTCTTAGATATATTTTCACATGACTGCTATTAAACTAAAAAAAAAAAAAAAGGAAGTCTCTCAGTAAAAAACGAACTCCATGTCTTAATAAAAATGTTGGTTGCTCCAAAAACGATCACGTTAATAAATTTAAAAAAAAAAATTAACCAGTGGATATAGTTGGCAAAACACAAAAAAAAAAAAAAAAAAATATTCAATGTTAAATTGACATAGTTCTTATAATTTTTTTTGGCGTGAGAGGTTATATTATATAGGGTAATTCTCCGGTTCAAAAACTCAGTCTGCTGATACTTTCCTATTACAACTCTATCCAGCTTGGAAGTGAGAGAAAAATCTACTTCAGATCTCCTATGCTTAGGAGTTTTCCTCCTAAGTCCGAATGAAAGAAGATTCTTCATTTATTTCAAGAATTAGGGTTAAAATAATCTATAGCTTTGGATGTCGTTCTCTCTGTATTATTAAAGGTTTCACTTATTGAAAAATTAGATAAAAGTTCAAATACCAAATCCGCAAAGAACAATGGAACTCGTTATCTTAAAATTCTTAATAAAATGATAAAAGAATTATAAAGCCGATTGTGCTATTTTCGTATATCTCTTAAGAGTCTTATCAACATTTAGTGAGTGTATGTGGGATTAAGCAAATAAAGTTTGACCAAGAAAAGCATTATTCCTTGAGCCTTTCCTCCCTATCCCAAAAGAATAACAGGAACCCGAACGTTAAAAAAAAAAAAAAATCTCTCGAGATATATTTTCACATAACTGCTATTAAACTAAAAAAGAAAAAACAAAGGAAGTCTCTTAGTAGAAAACGAACTCCATGTGTTAATAAAAATGTTGATTGCTCTCAAAACGATCACATCAATAAATTTCAACAAAAATTAACTGGTGGAGATAGTTGGCAAAACACAAAAAAATATTTAATGTTAAATTGACATAGTTTTAGTAATTTTTTTTTGCGTGAGAGGTTATATGATATAGGATAATTCTCCGGTTCAAAAACTCAGTCTGCTCATACTTTCCTATTACAATTCTATCCCGTTTGGAAGTGAGAGAAAAATCTACTTCAGATCTCCTCCGCTTAGGAGTTTTCCTCCGAAATATGAATGAAAGAAGATTCTTTATTTATTTTAAGAACTATGGCTAAAATAATCTATAGCTTTGGATGTCGTTCTCTCCGTATTATTAAAGGTTTCGCTTATTGAAAAATTAGATAAAAGTTCAAATACCAAATCCGTAAGAACAATGGAACTTGTTATCTTAAAATTCTTAATAAAACGATAAAAGAATTATAAAACCGATTGTGTTACTTTCGTATACCTCTTACGAGTCTTATCAACATTTAGTGAGTGTATGTGGGATTAAACAAATAAGATTTGATCAAGGAAAGCATTATTCCCTGAGGCTTTCCTCCATATCCCAAAAGAATAATAGGAACCTAGACAGTTAAAAAAAAAAAAAAAACTCTTAGATATATTTTCACATAACTGCCATTAAACTAAAAAAGAAAAAACAAAGGAAGTCTCTCGGTAGAAAACGAACTCCATGTGTTAATAAAAATGTTGGTTGCTCCAAAAACGATCACATCAATAAATTTCAACAAAAATTAACCGGTAGACATAGTTGGCAAAACACAAAAAAATATTTAATGTTAAATTGACATAATTCTAGTAATTTTTTTTGGTGTGAGAGGTTATATTATATAAGGTAATTCTCCGGTTAAAAAACCTAATATGCTAATACTTTCCTATTACAACTATTTCCAGATTGGAAGTGATTGAAAAATCTACTTCAAATCTCCTCCACTTAGGAGTTTTCCTCTGAAATCCGAATGAAAGAAGATTCTTTCTTTATTTCAAGAATTAGGATTAAAATAATCTATAACTTTGGATGTCGTTCTCTCCGTATTATTAAAGGTTTCTTTTATTGAAAAATTAGATAAAAGTTCAAATACCAAATCCATAAGAATAATGGAACTTGTTATCTCAAAATTCTTAATAAAAATGTAAAAGAATTATAAAGCCGATTATGCTATTTTCGTATACCTCTTAAAAGCCTTATCAACATTTATTGAGTGTATGTGTGATTAAGCAAATAAGGGTTGACCAAGAAAAGCATTATTCCTCAAGACTTTCTTCCCTATCGCAAAAGAATAATAGGAACCCGGACAGTATGAAAAAAAATCTTTTAGATATATTTTCACATGATTGCTATTAAACTAAAAAAGAAAAAACAAAGGAAGTCTCCTAGTAGAAAACGAACTCCTTGTGCTAATAAAAATGTCGGTTGCTCCAAAAACGATCACGTCAATAAATTTCAACAAAAATTAACTGGTGGATATAGTTGGCAAAACACAAAAAAATTATTTAATGCTAAATTGACATGGTTCTTGTATTTTCATTTATTTTTTTGCATGAGAGGTTATATTATATAGGGTAATTCTCTTGTTCAAAAACCCAGTCTGCTGATACTGTCCCATTACAACTCTGCCTAGCTTGGAAGTGAGAGAAACATCTACTTCAGATCTCCTCCGCTTAGGAGTTTTCCTCCAAAGTCAGAATAAAAGAAGATTCTTTATTTATTTCAAGAATTAGGGTTAAAATAATCTATAGTTTTGGATGTCGTTCTCTTCGTACTATTAAAGGTTCGCTTATTGAAAAATTAGATAAAAGTTTAAATACCAAATCCGTAAGAATAATGGAACTTGTTATCTCAAAAATCTTAATAAAAAGATAAAAGAATTATAAAGCCGATTGTGCTATTTTAGTATACCTCTTAACAGCCTTATCAACATTTAGTTAGTGTATGTGGGATTAAGCAAATAAGGTTTGACCAAGAAAAGCATTATTCCCCGAGACTTTCCTCCCTATCCAAAAGGAATAATAGGAACCTGGACAGTTAAAAAAAAAAAATCTCTTAGATATATTTTCACATGACTGCTATTAAACTAAAAAAGAAAAAAACAAAGGAAGTCTCTCGTAGAAAACGAACTCCATGTGTTAATAAAAATGTTGGTTGCTCCCAAAACGATCACGTCAATAAATTTCAACAAAAATTAACTGGTGGAGATAGTTGGCAAAACACAAAAAAATATTTAATGTTAGATTGACATAGTTCTTGTAATTTTTTTTTGGCGTGAGAGGTTATATTATATAGGATAATTCTTTGGTTCAAAAACTCAGTCTGCTAATACTTTCCTATTACAACTCTATTCAGCTTGGAAGTGAGAAAAATCTACTTCAAATCTCCTCTGCTTAGGAGTTTTCCTCCGAAGTACGAATGAAAGAGGATTGTTTCTTTATTTCAAGAATTAGGGTTAAAATAATCTATAACTTTTGATGTCGTTCTCTCCGTATTATTAAAGGTTTCTTTGATTGAAAAATTAGATACAAGTTCAAATAACAAATCTGTAAAAATAATGGAACTTGTTATCTCAAAATTCTTAATAAAAAGATGAAAGAATTATAAAGCCGATTGTGCTATTTGCGTATACCTCTTAAGAGCCTTATCGACATTTAGTGAGTGTATGTGGGATTATGCAAATAAGGTTTGATTAAGAAAAGCATTATTACTCGAGGCTTTCCTCCCTATCCCAAAAGAACAATAGGAACCTGGACAGTTAAAAAATATATATATATCTTAGATGTATTTTCACATGATTGCTATTAAACTAAAAAAGAAAAAACAAAGGAAGTTTCTTAGTAGAAAATGAACTTCATGTGTTAATAAAAATGTTGGTTGCTCCCAAAACGATCACGTTAATAAATTTCAACAAAAATTAACCGGTGGATATATTTGGCAAAACACAAAAAAAAAATATTTAATGTTAAATTGACATAGTTCTTGTAATTTTTTTTTGCTTGAGATGTTATATTATATAGTGTAATTCTCCGGTTAAAAAACCCAGTCTTCTAAAACTTCAAATCTCCTCCGCTTAGGAGTTTTCCTCCGAAGTCCGAATGACAGAGGATTGTTTCTTTATTTCAAGAATTAGGGTTAAAATAATCTATAACTTTTGATGCCGTTCTCTTCGTATTATTAAAGGTTTCTTTGATTGAAAAATTAGATAAAAGTTTAAATAACAAATCTGTAAGGATAATGGAACTTGTTATCTCAAAATTCTTAATAAAAAGATAAAAGAATTATAAAGCCGATTGTGCTATTTTCGTATACCTCTTGAGAGCCTTATCAACATTTAGTCAGTGTATATGGGATTAAGCAAATAAGATTTGATCAAGAAAAGCATTATTACTTGAGGCTTTCCTCCCTATCCCAAAAGAATAATAGGAACTTGGACAGTTAAAAAAAAAAAAAACTTTTAGATATATTTTCACATGACTACTATTAAACTAGAAAAGAAAAAAAAAAGTCTCTCAGTAGAAAATAAATTCCATGAGTTAATAAAAACGTTGGTTGCTCCCAAAACGATCACGTTAATAAGTTTCAACAAAAATTAACCGATGGATATAATTGGCAAAACACAAAAATAATAATAATAATAATGTTAAATTGACTCTTGTAATTTTTTTGGCGTGAGAGGTTATATTATATAAAGTAATTCTCCGATTCAAAAACCTAGTCTACTGATACTTTCCTATTACAATTCTATCCAACTTGGAAGTGAGAGAAAAATCTACTTTAGATGTCCTCCGCTTAGGAGTTTTCCTCTGAAGTCCGAATGAAAGAAGATCCTTTCTTTATTTCAAAAATTAGGGTTAAAATAATCTATAACTTTGGATGTCATTCTCTTCGTATTATTAAAGGTTTCGCTTATTGAAAAATTAGATAAAAGTTCAAATACCAAATCCGTAAGAATAATGGAACTTGTTATCTCAAAATTCTTAATAAAAAGATAAAAGAATTATAAGTCGATTGTGCTATTTTTGTATACCTCTTAAGAATCTTATCAACATTTAGTCATTGTATGCAGGATTAAACGAATAAGGTTTGACCAAGAAAAGCATTATTCCTCGAGGCTTTCCTCCCTATCCCAAAAGAATAATAGGAACCTGGACATTTAAAAAAAAAAAAAATCTCTTAGATATATTTTCACATGACTGCTATTAAACTAAAAAAGAAAAAACAAAGGAAGTCTCTCAGTAGAAACGAACTCCATGTATTAATAAAAATGTCGATTGCTCCTAAAATGATCACGTCAATAAATTTCAACAAAAATTAACCGGTGGATATAATTGGCAAAACACAAAAAAAAAAACATTTAATGTTAAATTGACATAGTTCTTGTAATTTTTTTTGCGTGAGAAGTTATATTATATAGGGTAATTCCCCGGTTCAAAAACCCAGGTTCTTTGATACTTTCCTATTACAACTTTGTCGAACTTGGAATGAAGAAAAATATACTTCAAATCTCCGCTTAAGAACCTTCCTCGAAAATTCAAATAAATGAAGATTTTTATATATTTATTTTTAAAAAACTAGGTTAAAATAATTTATAGATTTCTACATAACTTAAAATTTTTCATTTATTGACAAATTAAAGAAAAGTTAAAATGTGAAACGCATAAGAATAAACTTCATCGTTAGGAGCTTGTTATTGCAAAATTCTCAATAAAACAAAATGAACTTAATATTTTATAAGTCCTAAAACTTGTCATGAAATTATAATTGAATATTAAAATTTATATGAAACTTATCAAAATGATTCAATCAAGTCCTTTAGTTGATTTCATCAACAAAAAAAAATTCATATTGATTATATATTTTAAAAGTTTGAGGATTTGATTACACTTTTATAATGAGTTTTAAAACTTAATTATATTTTTTGAAAATTTTAAAATTTAATTACACTTGCGTAATAAAGTTAATACTTCCACTACAGTAACCACAAAACAATCTGTGCTATTTTCGTGTGGCTCTCAAGAGACTTACCAACATTTACCTTCAGCGAAATTTCTCATTACATAGTTTCTGCGAGTGACTTGTTTTAACTACTGACAAAATAGATTCGGTTTAGACAGCAATCCAAGTAGCCTCAGTGAGCGGGCGCGAGCAATTATTGCGCGCATGGCGAAATTGGCGTGCAACGCCACAGTCCGCCATCTTCCGTCGAAATTTGCAGCATAAGAAAACTGAAGCAGCATATACTTGGTGGGCAACATGCAGAGTCCATTGCATAGAAAATCGAAAGCGATGAGTGCTTCAGGTTGTGAGACAAACAAGATGAACTATTGACAGAAAGAGGAACGTCATTGCGGTTCCGACCACATGATACGGGTCTTTCACCGCAAAAGCCATTATACAAAACCAAAAGACCAATTTGTAAACCCAGGTACATCAAAGATTACAGACAAGGCCCTGTAAAACCAATCTCGGATTCCTCTTAACTAAACCAGTTTAAGATAATCACAGCTTTGCCACTAGTCCATACAGCTTCATGTTAAGCGAGGCGTCCGCACTTCTATGTCAAATATCGAGGAGGAAAAGTCTGATCTTGCAAGTCACCATCATTTTCTCCAAGAACACAAAATTTGTATCCTCATTGTGGTTTTTACCAAAAAGCCATAGGGCCATGCTAATATGATCTCTTTTCTATATCCCGAAGCAAAATCTATATGACTAAAGCAGGCAAGTATCCGAGTTAATAGTGAAGAGCTGAGTAGATGTTCTGCTGCATGGCTTCACCCCGAAGGAGCAAGCTTTCTTCTAATGATATTAACAAGCTGCTCCAGATAGTAAACTCTGTGGATGAAATTGTAACATAAACAGCATAACTGGTAATTGCCGCAAAGAAGATCAGATCTTCACACCATGTTGGGGCTGGAACGAGCAATTCTCTGAGCTTCTTCCAGGTCTTTCAAAAACCTACATTGCAGAGGAGATTCCTTTAATGATGAGGCCTGCCCGTGAGAAAAAAGGGTAGCAATATTGTAGCATGGCTAAATAAGATGATTTATGATGAAAATTGTCAAGTTCCACGTAAGCCCTTCCCCAATTATAAAATCCCAGGCTATGAAAGAAAGCCATAGAAAACATCCCTAGGGATGGACTTGACAAAAAGATAATGTGAAAATCCCCACTCAAGATGCCAAAAGCCACAAGAAAGATTAGGCCAGCATCAAGCAAAAGCTAACTGCTAAGCCGCTTTAAGTTCATGGACAGTTGACGTACTAAAGTGTAGTGACCTCTGCATCGATAAACTCCTTCCTAGATATGGCCTACCATATGACTATCGGGTTGTTGCACATTACCTTCTTGAGTTGAGTATTACAGAACCACCAAGAATAAAACGAACTCCCACATTGCTAGCATTTTGAAGAGCAACAGACCGTGATTCCTCATAAGTTGTCCCACCAACAATGAAAATAACTACCTCTTGTGGCCTGCAAACAAAAATCCGGACTCAAAGTTGCATGGCACATCATGTAGGATCTCAAAGTCAAATGCAACCTTCTCAACAAATTTATCTTACACATTCACAGGAACACTCTTTCTGAATCACCCCCCTCCTTTTTCCAAAAAACAAAAACTTCACACGCACATACAGAGGTTTAATTCCTTTGTAAACACTGATTCAAACCACATTCTAGCTTCACCAGTTCTTACACTTGTCCATACTGCTTCACAAGAGACTGAATTCATGACCTAGGACCACTAGGTGACAGTATAAAACATATCCTACAATCTATGCCAAAGGCAAGGATGCATTATGTAATTTATATATTCATGTTTTAGTAACTCCCATCAAATTGAGCATCTAAATTCACATCCAGAAAGCACATTTATGCTAAAATTTGCAATAGTAAAACTATCATAACTCTTACTTCATGACAACAAGTGGGATAAATTCTAAAAAGTGATCAAACTTGAGATAAGAACCAGAAAATGTCCACAACAATCCAAGCAGAAGCCTTCACCCAAAAGACACATAAATTGAGTGATTTCAAGGAATGACAAACTCTGAGATCAAAACGGAGGTGCAATGTGCATCATTACAGAGAGAAGCATGAACACACCTGCCCTGCTGGAAATGGTTTCCAACAAATGGATAATCCACATCTCGCAGTCGGCCCTTTATGATGCTCTCCATGGTTTGGAACAAAAGAGGTTGATGTTGCGTATATACATTCTCCACCCCCTGAAACAGAGAGACGCTATCAGTTTTGACAGCATATCTGTGTCACGAGAACCCCACTTCACTGAACAGACCTTCAATCCACGTGCCATGTTGCGAGCAATATTTAGAAAATCTCGATTCCCAAAAAGATCTCCTGTCCGTTTATCCACACCAGCTTGCTTCAGTAAGAATTGAACTAGCTGGAATTCATGATATAGGCACAGTTATTTCCTGATTTAATCACTAGGAAGATTCACATGTATAAGACTACAAAATGCCATATGCACTACAATATGAACTTCCGAATATAAATATCCAAAATTAATGTATTTGACAGAAAGAGTGAGAGAGAAAGCCAATCATATTGAATGTGCAGGTTTATGTGTTCCCTCAGCCAATATATTGCACAAGAAAAGGATCCTTGATCACCATGTCTTCTTTTTCCATTTTTCTTTGTAATCGATAAGTGGTCATCACATGACACAGCACATTGGTATCTAATAACAGTGCAACTGCACTAAACATCCGCATCAAAATAGATGGCCATCAAAAGGGCATCAGTTTCCCTTCTATGTCTTCACACCATGAGGAATAGATAATGAGGGGAAATAGTAAAATCATTCTTCAAAAGGAGGATAGTACTATTAGTATCAGTTTCCCTTTTGGGTCTAGACATTATTCAGAGTATGCTAACAAGAATAGTCTCTCTCTTACCCCAGGCTTGTACTTGGCAGATCGAGCAGCCAGCTTGTTAAAAAGTTGCATCAACTGGACAGGGCTCTCCTTTTCATATCGAAGTGCATACAACATCACTAAGCGCAGTCGATCGATATTGGACACACTTTCATTGTTCAGAAGATTCGTCACTGCCTAAATAAAAAATTTAAAAGTGATTATCAGAACCAAATGCCAACATTCTGAATTGACTAAGCAGAAACAAAAATTATACTTTCCTGTCGGAAAATTACAATTAAATATAAAACAATAGAAACATTTCCAAAGAGTATTAAAGAAAATGCAGAAGCGTATAGAGGTCAGTCAAAATCAGAAGAATTTCACCCCATGAAAATTTCAACGAGTTGAGCTTTCTGAACCAGCAAGTTGTTGAGTGAAGCTGTTTTCAAAAAGCAGGTTAAGATGCTGCAGCCGTGGAGGAGCTGATTCTTAAAGTGTTCAACAACCACCTTGTGGAAGCTGCAGCACCCCTTTAATCAGTGGGATTTGCCTATCAAGCCATTTACATTTCCAAGGTTTATATTCATGCCAGCAAAACTTCTGAACAAACGCAACTCTTGTCCATGAACAATCCCATCTTGTTAACTTCAATGACAAAGCTCCAGACATGAAGCTAAGCTAATTTTGCTAAATTGTAAGCATTGATAAATGAGCATGTTATTTATATCAAATACAAAGAATCACGTGGCAACATATTTAGAACTATCTTTCCCCAGTTTTGATCTTAATTATATGATTGCAGACCCTGAGTCCCCAAAGCAACCAAACACCCACAGAGTAACACATCAAAATATGCACAGCAGATGACCTCTCCATGTTGCAAAGAATAAATGCTGACAGTACCTCAAAAGCTGCCACCTGGCCACCATTACAAGCCAATTCCTGCTCTGTCTCTGAAACTACCATCAGCTTTCGCTCTTCAACTATCTTGCTCATCTCTGTGACCAATGTCACATGCTTTGAAACATTCCCGTGCATTTTCCTATACTCAGGGTAGTTATCAACAAATTTGGCCATGTCCTCTGCAGAACATCAGACCATTGGGTAAATACTATATGTATTATGCTTCCACGGAGTGGTGGTACTAAGAGATCATTATGATACAAAGTCAAATTGTACAAAGCTTTCATGCTGTTCTATACAAACCTATTGTCTGGATGCTTTGGTTGCTTTTGGCAAGTTGCTGAAATTCGTCAACCATCCGTTTGATGTTCATTCCAATGTCACCAAAATTCTCATACATGTTAGCTTTGAAAAAAGCATCTTGTTCAGATGAAAGTACAACCTCCTGTAATGTGAACACAACAGAAAAACAATTATAAAATCAGACACATGCATAATTCATTATGGAAATCAAGATAGAGAAAGGCAGAAAGAAAACAACCTGCTGATCTGTAGGCAGCTTCTCTATGCTTCTTAAGTCAACTTTGTTATCTTCAATTCCAAGCAGCTCGTGAACCATGGCCTAAAACAATTTCATAAACCAATGAGTTGCTCTCCATAGTCCAAAGTGGATGATCAGGCATTTTTATGCAAAAATAAGGTATTTGTTTAGTAATACTGATAGTCATTGTATACCTGATAAGTCCATTGATTCAGCAATGGAGTCACAGGATCGTCCCTCCTATCAATTATCAGCAGCAATGGAGCAACTTCTGTTCGTCTGAAATCAAAAAGCCCGCTTTCCTGTTGATACATCAACTTCTGCCAACATTTACCATTAAAGCAAAAACAAAGAAAATCAGGTTCTCCCTTCTCTATATTCAACCTCAGTAACCCGCCAAGCAAAAAAAAGAAAAATAAATAAATAAATAAATATGTAACCACTAAGGAAGGAAAAAGTCAAAGGTACACACAATTTTGAAGGGCGATTTACTAGTTGCTTCATCAAACAAATCTTTTTAATCATAACAAACCATCTATGTCAACAGGCAAGTGGTTTGAGTGTTGCAAGATGGACGTATTGAAAAAATCAAGTAAACCATACAATTACTGCATGCAAATTAGGAAGACGCAATTTGACCGTTAGACAAAAAGGGAAGAAATTTACTGTGAATAAGCCTGGGCATGGAAGCATATAAGATGCACACAAAAGCGAAGGAAAACTTCTACATTTAGTAGAGTTTCCAAATTTACTCCCAGAAGAAAAAGCCCAATCTACTGAATAAAGGAGATATATCAACTCAGCAGAAGCTAAGTACAATGACAGGAAAAAAGGGTCTTGGGAAGACCTCCACAGGACTAGAGGGGAAAAAAGGTAAAACTCTATGCATCCCAAGGTCCATCCATATCTTACAAAAACGCATTGTTTCCTAATTCCAAATCGTTACAGTAGTCTACTCTATTTGAGCAGAACTCCACGGCCCAAACTAAGAAAAACATCAAAATATATGTCCTAGAACCATACTATTTTTCTGAGAATCTCTTGCATTCAAATCCAACTTACCGATGCTTCTTGTGCTATCCTTTTTGCAATGTCGGATGTCCTTTGGTAGCGGATCACAGGTCTCCGTTTCATGGCCAAGAATACTGCAGTGACACCATCAACGACTCGGTCACAGAATTGCTGCAATCTTGGGGGGTCGACAACTGCTGGGAGCATATACATGTGATTTGTCGGAATATTCAATGTGAAATGGAAAGGGTCTATAGCAACAAAATCTGCATAAAACTCCTGCAATATCAAATCGGCGGTTGGATCTAACAACAGAAAAGATGATGGCACTACATGCTAATACTACAAAGCCATGATCAACTGAACTTTGCGCTAATATTAACAACAAATTAATAAAAAAAGTGAGTGAACATGGGTCTTCATTTGCATATTTTGTCATGGAAGTGAATTGTAAAACTAGTCAAAAGCGATTTGCAATGCACATCTAAAAAGAGAACGGCAAGTACCTGAACTTGTTGAACAATCTCTAGCTCATCCGAATCAGCCAAAACATGTATCTGCGTGTCCTTCAGTATGTTCGAGAAAACTACAAAAGTTTGGCATCAATGATCATCACTCATTCATCCCCATCCACAATCATCTCAAGCTAGCATCCAATTTCACCTTCGACGCAGAGATTAGAGAAACTCACAGAGGTGATACTCTCCGAACCTAGGGCTCGCGAGCTGCCGCCGCAGATGCTGAACATTCTCCGACGTCGGGCGGAGAAAGCAAACCGCCTTGAGATGCGACATCGATTCCCTGGACTTGGAGACGGAGTCCACCATCTCCACCAGGAACACCTCCTTCTTGAGAAGCTCGGACTGCGAATACACCACGCTGACCACGCTGACCTGCGAATCACAACAACCACCGCAAACACACAAGAAAAATTTAAAAAAAAAGAAGAAGGTAGAATCCCAATCAGCACCGCATCCCTCGCCCGATCGCTCGATCCAGCAATTCCGCAAGCAGCAGCGAGCAAACGGCAAACGGCAAACGATCGGGAGAGACAATACGCGCGGGGGAGCGATCGAGAGTCGAAGGAGGAGGCTTACGGTTTGAGCATCGAGGACGAGGACCTTCATCCCGGATATGTCCTGCAGCATCCGGTTGACGTAATCCCGCACAGCCGAGACCAGCACCATTTTTGGCCGATCGCCGGAGCTCCTCCTCCTCCTCCTCCTCCTTCGAAACCTGACGGTGCCGGCTGTCAGGCCAGATTTTCAGATCTGTGCGGAGGACGGGATCGGACGTCGAAGCATCAAAGCAAAATCAGGTGACCTCACCGTTGAGGACCGACGTACGAACGCGCAAGATTTCGTGCGTTTTGGTTTTTAACTGCTTTTTTCTTCTTCTTCTTTCTCCTCATTTTTTTCCCCCTAAGACGAGTTTTCGGATCGGTCATAGCGACGGCCCGTTTCGGTCCGGGCCTGTCTAGGCCCAAAGGGCGAATGAGCGCAAAGCTTGAAATTGTGGATATCTTGCCTGCGTCACCTTCAGCGCGCCCCGCTGTCGCCCACGGCAACTTCTATACGAGGAATTCACAATTTGTGTCGTGCCATTGTATTTACTTAAAAAGGGATAATAATACAAATGATCTCTAAAATTTAATTGATATACAATGTAGTTCCTAAATTTTTAATTTATTCAATACGATCCCTAAACTTTATTCAAATGTATGATATGGTCTAGGAACTTTTGATTTGTTAAATGCGATCTGTCGGTTTTTAATACATGTCCAATTCGATCCATGAATTATATAAACAATATTCAATATTGTCATTTTATTAATTTAAGTTTGGAAATAACATTGAACATTTTGATAAAGTACAAAGACTAAATTTAATATATACCAAAAGTTCAAAAGCACATTAAACAAATTAAAAATTCATGTAATACATTACACATTTATCTAAAGTTTAGAGACTACATTAAACAAAGTGAGAGTTCGCGGATCGTATTATACATCAGGCCAAAGTTTATAAACCATTTGTGTCATTTTCTCTTACCTAAATAATTTTCTCATGATTGCAATTTGCTTCTTTATCAAAAATGGTAATTAAACCTTTTGGCATCACAATGGATCGGACATTCCTCAAGAAATCCATGTCACGTCGTTAGGGATTGCCACCCCTTACACTTGACACATATTAAGAAAGGGCGATGGCGACGAGTTATTTATGTGCTTGCTTCTTCTTAACTGTGGAGGAGGGGTGAGCAGGATCTTGGTGGGCGGTACCTAGCTTGCAACTGGAAATCACTCACTAAGAACTGGTTAGGCGGAACCTCACTAGTTCCAAGTGATGCTATCCATTTGAACTTTGAAGGGTAAAAGTTCTATGGCCCCATCATTTGGGCTTGAAGCCCATAAAATTGGGCCCACGACCTCAGCATTGAAGCCCAAGTGTAATTTTCAACCGAGTTTCCTATCAAAACGGTCCAGCACTTTTCGTGATTTCTCCTTCTTCTTAGTCGTATCTTTTTTTTTAATTATCAGCAACTAGACATGTACCCGCGCCTTTCGCGGGAAAGCGCTATCGCAAAATTTCGACGGAATCATAATGATTCGACGAAAATCGCATGATTAGGTGAGTAAGAAAAGTTGGGTTAATAAAGCAAAGGAAAGCATCTCCCGAGTCCACCCACGATCTCGCGATTGTTTATGAAAGAAAAGCAGAACGAACACGATAAACTCGAAATGAAGGTAGGGTTCTTATTGGCATAATTACCGAAAATACATGTCATAAATTTATCTATGGACGCTAATTCCATCGTGAATTTCTTAATTTATCTAATTTAATCATAATTTTTTTTAATGATTTACCAATGTAACTATTCCAACTGATTTTGACTTGATATTTCTAACTTTGATGATTTTCACAATTCTTTTTTACATTTCCTGATTTTTTTTTTTTTTTTGTTTCCTTATTTCCCTCAACCAACCATTGGCCACTAATAAGGGTCGCCTTTCAGTGAGGGACCCCCTCAATGTCCTCTAGTAAGGGCTATGACTAGCGATTCTTGCCAACCATCATTAAGGTTTCAACGACCTCACCGTTGAAAATTCGACGAAGGAGAAAAAGGAAAGGAACAAAAAAAGAAAAAAGAAGAAATTCAATTTTGTAAAATAAATTGCAAAAGTTGTCAGTGTTAGTGCCATACATGTCATGTAAGATGACTAATGTCCATGTTAATTACCTTTTGCACAAAATTGGTCAAAATGACCACATTATAAAGTCGTCAAAAGATTTATGATGACTAAATTATCTATTGTTATACAATAAATTTGTAAATTTTTTTTTATATATAATTTGTCCGTTTCTTACCGAAACAATAAATAGCTTCACCTTCCACACGTTAATTAGTTAGTTTTGCAGGCAATCATAGATAACTTAATTTAAAACAGGGCGCACTTTGGTAACTACACAGGAAATGCCTGATGGGTAAGGATTTTCAAAACCTTTGGAGTTAGCTTTTAGTTGCATTCGTAAAAATCTGACCAACATAAACAAATGTTTAGCGTCGGTAATTTTGGTAACTGATTTTCATCTTCTTGTCAGCCGAAAGAAAATGCCATCTTCTGTTAAAATCATAATAACGATATTTTGTAGTTATTACTGTAATATTTATCATAAATTGGTCCTCCTTATTGATTTAAAAATCATTTGCTAAATCTCATGGTAAATCTTCTCGTTGTTCATGAATGTTTTCCTCATGTTGCGGTAATGCGTTGCGGGCCTTGTGGGGCCTAAATGCAGGTGCTTGATTATGGATTACCGTTAATTGCCTAATGATAATTATAAGCAAGAAATTAAAGATTTTTATTGACGTAGATTCTTTATTTATTTATTTATTTTTTTGGTTATTTCGTAGAATTCGATGTGTCGCCTCCCATCAAATTATGATTCTCATGCCCACCACTACCCACTACGATCTACTCGTAGATGGTATAGTCCATGAGGTCAGCTCCACCAGCGCACCGGAAGCCATGAAGTCTCTGTACACGAGATAGTAGACATTAGCAATGCGGACCAATCGAAAATTCACTCGATATATGTTACGAAGTCACGATCTTGTAACAGACGGTCCAATGCACTTATCACCGGAGTGTCATTTAGCCATGTTATAATGCACATGCTAGAGAAAATCTAGGGTGGTGCAGCAGACAAAAGACTCGGGACTTTTTTTTTTTCAGTCAAAAATAAGACATTCATATATTAAAAGCACGAATTACAAGTAGACGATAGATTAGCATCAGAACATAAAATATTTAAAAGGGGTTGCGGTGGTGCATATAACCAGTTCATTGGAAGGGACTCGGGACTTGAGTATAAATAATTCCGCGGCAATTCGCTATTTAATTCTTACCCATAGTGGAAGATACCATGGAAGCCCACTACCGCTCAACTTCCCACCTGAGGGATATGTTTATTGTTTTACCCTTTTTTTACTCACCTTAAAAGTCGGAACTCCCGATTAAAAAAATAAGATGGTAATCAATACAGTTTTCATCTTGTCGGTTCACAGTAATGTCGGTAGCCTAGATCATCTAGAGGAGATGAATGTGTATAAAATAAAATCTTGACAAATTAATGCATAATAGAGCAAGTCAAAATTCATGTCTGCACAAGATCCACATTTTAGAACAAAGTTCAAAATCTATTATACGGTATAATAGACTCTAAGAGCAACATGCGAGTATGCGATAGACTTTTGCAATAAACAATAAGAGAATAAGAGTAAGAGAAATTGCACATTTATAGCGATTCGGCTTAGATGAAGCCTATGTCTATTATTCTTTCACATAGATAAATTTCACTACGTTAAAATATGTCTCGAGTTTAAACCCAATGCAAAATTACGAATCTTCCGAATTGGATATGTTGCGGATATTCGAAATCAAGTAAAGAAGATATGAAGATCAACTTTCCAAATTTGAATTTGCGTTGGAGAGTTTGGCTACTAAAATAGGAAAGTCCAACTTTGACTAGAACTTGGATTTTGTTTAAAATATACAAAGAGATGTTTTGGATAGGAAACAAAATCCTATGAGAAGTTGGCAAAAGAGTAAGGGTTTTACTTATATATAAACTTGAGGCCGTGGGTGATAGGTGTGGATCACAAATTGTCTTGAAGCGCCGTGTGAGTGCTTGGTATTCCGCCGTTGATCGTGAAAAATTGGTCTTGAAGCGCCGACTCGTTCTCGAGTGCTTGGGAGGGATTTTCTTTGTCGTAAATTACATCCAAGAAGGTTTAGTGTTGAAGCCAATTAAATCTTATGGTAAAATTTGCGTGTAATTCCTTCGTGAGATTGAGAAATTATTTCTTGAGGAATTTCGGGGCTAAACACTGTGTGTGTTATTGGGTATAATTGAGGCTTGGGAAACACCAAGAGAGTGTTTGAGTGACTCGAGTGTGTAATCTTCTTGTATCGCTTGATCTATAGTGAAATTCACTACTACTCTCCTCGTGGATGTAGGTCTTTACGACTGAACCACGTAAATCTGGTATCCGATTTATTTTTTTTCTTCCATCTATATTTTATTCAATCGTTCGCCTTAATCGCAACAAGTGGTATCAGAGCTAAGTTTGGCTGAGTTGAAGCGAATCGATGGAAACAAAAGAAGTAAAAGTGAAAATCGACAGATTTGATGGGAAGAATTTTAGTTTCTGGAAGATGCAGGTTGAAGATTATCTTTATCAGATGAAACTGCACTTACCCTTGTCTGGGGAGAAACTAGAGACGATGAAGCAAACTGATTGGGATTTGCTGGATAGACGAGCTATGGGTGTTATTCGGCTGACGTTGGCTCGTAATGTCGCGTTTAACATCCTGAAAGAGAAGACCATTACTGATTTGATGCAAGCCTTATCAGATATGTACGAGAAGCCCTCTGCGATCAACAAGGTTTGTTTGATGTAACGTCTATTTAATATAAAGATGAGTGAAGGTGCGTAAGTTGCTGATCATATTAATGAATTTAATGTGATCACTAGTCAATTAAGTTCAGTTGAGATTGATTTTGAAGATAAGGTACGTGCTTTGATTCTATTATCCTCATTACTTGATAGTTGGAATACTACTGTTACTGCTGTTAGTAATTCCTCTGGGTCAACAAGTTTGACGTTTGATGATGTTCGAGATTTGATTTTGAGTAAGGATATTCGTAGAAGAGAATCTGGCCAATCTGTTTCTACTGCTTTAGTAGGTGAAAATATAGGAAGATCTATAACACGTGTGGGTAAAAGTAGTACCAATATGAACAGACATAGTCAATCTAGGACTGCTAATGTTTTCTGTTGAAGTTATGGTAAGAGGGGGCATCTTAGAAGGGATTGCTTTAAGTTGAAGAATGAGAAGGGTAAGGAAATTGTAGTTAATTCTACAGAAAATGTTGCAGCTATAGCAGATAATGCCGACTATGTCTTGTCTGTCACTAATGATTCATCGTTTGATTGATGGATTATGGATTCTGGTTGTTCTTTTCATGTCACACCAAATAGAAATTGGTTTATCACTTATCAGTGCACGGGTAGTGGTAAAGTTCAGTTAGGGAACAACGCTGAGTGCGATATTGTGGGTGTTGGTAATGTTAAAATCAGAATGCATGATAGCATTGTGAGGATATTGACTGGAGTGAGACATGTTCCAGAGTTGAAGAAGAACTTAATTTCCTTGGGTGCCCTAGATTCAGCTGGTTGCAGGTATTTTTCAGAAGGTGGAGTTCTGAAGATTGTTCGAGGTACCCTGGTGATAATGAAAGGAATCAAGCATGGAGGCTTGTATAAACTTCAAAGTGAGACAGTGACAAATTTCGTTATAGAGACGTCGGATGCATCTGATCAAGAGTCTATTGATTGCTTGAGGAAGACCTGGATGTTTGTGCCAATGCACAAGTTTGATGGTGATGTCAAGATCACGCGGTTGAGAGCTTTGATCGAGACAGAGACTGGTAAGTCGATCAAGCATGTGCGGACTGACAATAGCATGGAGTTCTACTCAGAGCTGACAAATAAATTATGCATGAAAGAGAGCATAGTGAAACACCGCACTAATGCCAATAAATCACAACAATTTGCAGAATTGATGAGCAGAATATTACTAGAGATGGCCCGTAAAATGATCTCTAGTGCTGGTATTGCTAGGAGAGTCCTAGCTGATGTGCTAAGTACAATAAGTTGCCTGGTGAATAGATCCCCATCAACTGCTATTGAATGGCGGACTCCTGAAGAAGTGTGGTCAGGTAACGCTGCTGGTTATTCTATCATTAGAATGTTACGTTGCCCGTATTATTTTCGAGTGAGTGATGGTAAGCTCGATGGGAGGGTAAGGTGCATATTCCATGGCTATGCACAAGGTGAGCGAGGAAATCGGTTGTGATGCCTAGATATAAATTCACCTGTTAAAAGCAGAGAAGTTACTTTTGACGAGTCTCCAGTACTTCTGGCTATGCGTGATTATAGCAGTGTTCAAACGGATCTGAACGGTGTTTAGCTTGAGGTGGAGTTGCGACCAGAAACTCTTAAGGTAGTAAGTACGAGTACTAGCAAAGTAATCGACACAGATGGTGCTCATAGCGAGGTGGAGCCTATAGAGCCAATGGTTGCTGTAACTGCTGAAATTAACAAGGTATGTATTCGAACTTCTGACAGATATGGATGCAACAATGGTTTTGCTTTATCTGCGGTTAAGGAGGTTATGTCGGAAAATCCTTGCGGAGCAGTTAAAGGTGCATGTGGAGTTGGTATTCTGATGAGATCCTTAGTTATAGTGAAGTTCAAGCAAGGCTTGGACTTGGACAATATCTGTGGCGGTTGAGCCCATCGAGGGCTATAGGAAAGTAGCAGCGGAGTTTGAATTTTTGCGAGGTGATTGCGACTTAGCTCAAACGTCAAGCCAAGGTGGAGAATGTTAAAATATGTCTCGAGTTTAAGCCCAATGCAAAATTACGAATATTCCGAATTGGATATGTTGCTGATGTTCGAAATCAAGCAAAGAAGATATGAAGATCAACTTTCCAAATTTGAATCTGCGTTGGAGAGTTTAGCTACTAAAATAGGAAAGTCCAACTTTGACTAGAACTTGGATTTTGTTTAAAATATACAAAGATATGTTTTGGATAGGAAACAAAATCCTATGAGAAGTTGGCAAAAGAATAAAGGGTTTTACTTATATATAGACTTGAGACCATGGGTGATAGGTGTGGATCACAAATTGTCTTGAAGCGCCGTGTGAGTGCTTGGTGTTCCGCCGTTGATCGTGAAGAATTGGTCTTGAAGTGCCAACTCGTTCTCGAGTGCTTAGGAGGGATTTTCTTTGTCGTAAATTACATTCAAGAAGGTTTAGTGTTGAAGCCAATTAAATCTTGTGATAAGATTTGCCTGTAATTCCTTCGTGAGATTGAGAAATTATTTCTTGAGGAATTTCAGGGCTAAACACTGTGTGTGTTATTGGGTGTAATTGGAGCTTGGGAAACACCGAGAGAGTGTTTGAGTGACTTGAGTGTGTAATCTTCTTGTATCGCTTGATCTTTAGTAAAATTCGCTGCTGCTCTCCTCGTGGACGTAGGTCTTTACGACTGAACCACGTAAATCTGGTATCCGATTTATTTTTTTTCTTCCGTCTATATTTTGTTCAATTGCTCGCCTTAATTGCAACACACTATATGATCACACTATCTCACTAATTCACTCTTTTAGTATTTCTTTCACAATCACAAACGTTTGAATACGTAAAAGATAAGCGTATGCTTAGACTTTAGAATTATAAATTTTAAGCCTTATCTCTTACTTGCTTCTTAGTCCCTTTATCTCTTTATATACTCCCCAACTTCCAAACTAGCCATTAGACGGCTTCCAAATGATTGTCTTCCAATTTGGTCAATGGACACGACTATAAGAAAAGAATCTTCACTTGATTAAGATCGCCCATACAATCAAATTATTGGTCTTCATAAATAGAGCTCCTTCATTTATAAAGAACTTGTCTTCAATAATGATTTCCCAATTAATTTGATTTAGTCAATCTTTCACAAAGATGTGAAATCCAACCCAAATTGCTAGCCGTTGTAGAATCTGTGCTAATCTCGTTCTAGATTTGTTTCCCTTTGGATTAGTGCACAAATTTCAATATGTATTATTTAAGTATTTACGTTATGAGGATGTCAAGATGAAAAGTTTTTTTCTTCTCTGACTGAGAATGTATTGAAAATATGAGAATGTGTACGAATGGATTTTGTTCGGATGCTACAATAAACTTATTGACCATACTTAAAATATCATTCTTCAAGACAAATATGTTTTAGGGGCTGTTTGGTTCAGCATTCCCAAGGGGCTTTCCGCCCCGAAAGCCCCTTGGGAAAAATTTCAGCCGTTTGGTTCAGCATTTGGAGGTATATTTGGGGGAATACTAGCATTTGGAATGCTCTAGAATGCTGAAGGGGGTTTAATGAATTTTTTTCTTCCAATATTGCCCTCATTGATAATTGAGTTTTCTTGTTTTACCCTCAAAATCTACTGTTCATCGTCTTCCTCGTCTCCCTCGTTTCTTCAAGACCAAAGCCTAGCCGACGGAGCTCAACCGGCCGGAGGTGATCGTGCACGCACGGACGTCGCCACACACCGCCGTGGCCACGCACCACCGTCGCCCCACGCACCACCGTCGCCACACACTACCGTGGCCATGCACCACCGTCGCGTGGGTCGCGACCTCACAGCGTCGCCTGGGTCGCATAACCCACGCGACGGGCTGAGCACCGGTCGCCATGCATCGCCATTGCGTGGGTCGCGGCCTCAGGCAGCGTTGCGCGACCTACACCACGGGCTGAGCAGTGCTCGGCCGCCCAGATCCGGTCGCCACGCACCACCGTCGGGTGGGTCGCGGCCTCAGGCGGCGTCGCGCGACCCACGCCACAGGCTGAGCGGTGCTCGGCCGCCCAGATCCGATCACCACGCACCACCGTCGCGTGGGTCGCGGCCTCAAGCGGCGTCGCGCGACCCACGCCACGGGCTAAGCGGTGCTCAGCCGCCCAGATTCGGTCGCCACGCACCATCGTCGCGTGGGTTGCGGCCTCAGGCGGTGTCGCGCGACAGGCTGAGCGGTGCTCAGCCGGCCAGATCCAGTCGCCCTGAGGTTGCGCGACCCACAAGACGACGGTGCGTGGGTCGCGCGACCCGTCGCCTCCCCACCACCACAACCACCGGCTGCCTCCCCACCACCACAGCCACCGGCCGCCTCCCCATAGCCACCCGCCGCCTCCCCCACCACAGCCACTGACCGCCTCCCCCACTCGCTCCCCTCCTCTGCGTCAAGAACATCTCCTCCTCCTTTTTCCTTTTCTTTTTTTCTTTTTTCTTTTCTTCTCAAAACTATTTTGCAAAATGCTACACCAAAAAAGAATTCCCAAACACTTCAGCATTCACCAAATGCCCATTCTTCTAAATATAAGGCCCGTTTGGTTCGGCTTTTGGGGAATGTATTTGCCAAAATGCAAATACCTTTGGGTGAATGGGGTTTTCCGAAATGCAAATATCGTTTGGTAAAATTTGCATTGAGATACAACTTTGGCTAAAATACCGTTTGGTAAAATTTACACTTGTAAATGACTTTTATTAAATTAAAAAAAAACTAAAAAAACATTTGTATTATTTTTTTTGAAGTCCGGCCACCGGATCCGGCGGCCGGATCGCCGAATCCGGCGGCCGAACCGCCGGATCTGGCGACCAGATGGCCGGGCGCTACCCCGGCGATGTTCGCCTGGGGTCGCGCAACCCCGGCGACGGTCGTCGGGGTCGCGCGACCCAGGCGACCTGCCGAGGTCGCTTGGGTCGCGCGACCTCAGGCCACCATCGTCGGGGTCGCGCGACCTCAGGCGATGCCTGGGTCGCGCGACCCAGGCTATCAGTCGCCTGAGTTGCGCGACCCAGGCGTCGCCTGAGGTCCGGCGACGGTCGCCGGGGTCGGGCGACCCTCAGGCGGCGGTCGCCGGCGCGCGGGACCCCTCGGCCGGCGGTGGTCGACCTCTGTGCAGTGGTTTTCCTCGCCTGATGAACAGTACCCTCGAAGATGAACAGTACACAAACTTGCATTCTCAAAATACAATTTCTCAAAGTACCTCCGGACCTCCATTTGGCTAAAGGCCCTTAGAGTCACTTGGAGATGCAATTGTATCTCGCCAAAGTCGCCCAAAAAATCGAACCAAACGGGTTTGCATTTGGCCAAGGGATTTTGGAGTCCAAATACTCATCCCCAAAGCTGAACCAAACAGGGCCATACTTGGGGAAATGCAAAGCCATTTCCCCAAAGTTGAACCAAACAGCCCCTTAGTTGAAAGTTTTGCCAACTTCAAAATCTTGTGGAAGTTTTCTCTAACACACATGAGTCATCTCTTTTTGTCTATGCATTTTAATTTCAAAATAAAGCATAAACTTAGGGCAAAAAGACATTACTCGACCAGTCATCAATCTATTGTATAGATACTAATTTAATGCTAAACTTTCAGATTTCAATTGGAAGGGTTATATTGGAATTTCACGCATATGTTGATGGCTCAATTGGTTAAATTTAAAAATTTGGGATTGAATTGACTTTCGTATAATAAGTTTAGGAATTGAAATGGTGATTCATGTAAGCTTGGACTTTGCAAGGATTACCCATGATATTCAAAATTATTCTATAAAGAAGAACACATCTTAAATAAAACTCAAGATTTAATTTATACCATTGCTTTGATTCGTAGAGAGACTTGACAAAGGCAATATTAACTTGTCATCAATCATCGCTAGTAATTTACCAAGACAAATAAAAAGGTAAAACATGTAGATACAAATGGAGTTCGATATGCCAGTTTGGGGGGGGGGGGGAGCATGTACGGATTGAATATTATTGATGGACAACATTATGTTGATATAAATCTTAATTGTACTTAAAATTTTACATCATATATATGTGGACTTGTCTTTCGATAGATATCTAGATTGTCATTGCAGCGTTTTTGCTAGGTAGAATTCTGAATTATGTATACTAAAAAATCTCGAGTTCTATTGTTCGTAAATGTATTAATTTATGATGAGAGGGATACCGATGTTAAAAGCAAAAGAATCTTTTTTTGTTTTCTTTCTTTTATTAACTTTTAAGGGTGTCCGATGCTAGTTAACAATTGACTGATCTCTCACTAAGTGTAAGAAATTCGCCTACCAGGACCACTCGGAGCCACGTAGATTAGTGATTCATGAGATTGGTTCCAACAAATGTGATGTGGCCAGAAGGCCAAGTCATTCATCTCGCAAAATATTTTCCAAAAGTTACCCCTCAGTACAATGTCTTCGTCAAACCTAACGCAATTTTTCTAAGCAGAACCTTCGTATGTTTCTTCTCTCATTTTCTTTCAACATTTCGGGTGAGTGTTTATGTTTTTAGTTATTTTGAAGCAACAACAAAATATCATGCTCTCCAGATAATAATACCTCCATTGGTAATGAAAAAAAGAAAGAAATGATATTAACCTTTTTTTTTTCCCCATCTGATTAAACTTATTCATCTACTATTAATTAATTATGAAGCTGTACATATTGATCAAAGTAGGGGGCAGGTGGTATTAATACTAAATTCTCAGATACTGGCTGGCGGTGGTTAGCAAGTTCTTATCGTGTCATTTAATTGCACGGAAATACTTTAAATCCCATCATTGAGATCGAATCATTCATCATTAATTGGGCCGCTCGCCACACTGATTAGCTCCCTAATTCAATATTTACTTTAAAAAGAGAGGCCAGTTTCGTTTGGTAGGGGGAGTTGCCTAACAACACATGGCCTTTGACCAGACCTAGCTTGTCTTGTCTACCTGGATTAGGTTCGAATCGAGGGGGACACAGTGGTTTCTCAAGTTCCTAAAATCTCCTTTTCTATGTTATCTCCTAACCTACAAGTCCTATTCACAATGACGTGTCAATTCCTAATTCATCCACATCACGTTTTTATATGATATGATACACACACACACACACACACACACAATTATTGCTTTGAGATGACACATCCATTAATCACAACATCGAATATACAGGGCAATCGAAGTCAATTTAGTTAATGCAAAGGCCACCTATTCAGAAAACCAAAAGGAATAATCATTTTGCTGATTATATCATTGGCCTAACAAAACAATGAATTTGCATGGCGAATTTAATAACACTCCCTCCCTCTGTGTAAACCGATGATCCTTACACATCCTAGATATTGTGTCAATGGGACCACAGTAATGATATCACATGTGAAACATAATAACAGGACAAGTCAATATTTATTTTTAAAGAAAAAGTTTAGCTTATCGTAAATGGGTAAACAAATGTAATCATAAAAAATCACTTTACCTTGAAGCTTAGGACATAAAGCTCGTGTTTAGGAAAAGTTACCTCTCGAAGATAACTCTCTTACTGTCTAAACAAAACAGCTTTGAAACTAAACTTACTCTATCATTGTTAGATCCACTTAGATAAATAATTTTTTTTCTTTTTTTTTGTAACAAAAGCACATTGAACTTTTGTACACTAAAATGAACTAATTATGATGATTTTTTTTTGTCTTAGCAGTTAGTTATATTAATTTAACTAAGTTGGGTTGGCAATTTTTAACACGGCACGATAACACAATTCGAACATGACACAAAACTAGAGGAACTAAGTTAAGGTTTGTTGTATTTGGGTCAATTTCATATCAACTCATGAAATATGATTGGTAATTTATCATGTTTGCGTCGAACCTATTATATACAAAATTGATTCATATAACTCATTTAAATTAATAGTTTAGTATTAACACGATATATAAATATGTCTTTGAGATACTATTAATTTCAAGTATTACTGTTTTCACATTATTCACAATAAAGAGTTTAAGATGATGATATTTCATCGACTATGAATATGTTTATGAACATGCATTATATGAGAAATTAAGGATAATTCATATGACTCTCACCTTGGCGAGTTGATTTGGTGTTTTAATGGGTCATGTGATTATGTCGAGCCATTAACCTATCATTTTAAATCACACCACAAGAACCGAGTGGTATTGACTCATTAGCTTCTAAATTGTGTTCATGTCAAATCACATTGCGCGCGTATGTCGACATGGAACTATCACGGCATTGCCGATTTTCCCTAACCCAACCAGCAGCTTGCTCAAAGAGCATGAGTCCGCGCATCTCGGTAACCTCCGGTTTTACGCGACGGCGCGAGCCGAACGGTCAATCGGGGGACCGCCCCCACACCGCCCCAATGCGAGGAGGAATCGGAACAGATCGTACGGTTTGTACATGGAAGTCCATAAACAAGGGGGGGTTCAAAACGCACGAAACCCTACCGAGTACCAACATTTGCCATCTGCACCGACCACGATTAATTTACTCGGGGGGGAATTAATGGAGAAATCTCTGTTAAGCTTCCTCCAAATCCATCTGACTGCTCTTGGGAATCCCCCCGACTGGAATGTGCGAGCTCTGTTACCCATGATTGCCACCTCCACCCCGGGAACAATATTTTATTCACGTCCCAGTCGATGCCGCAATAATTGCCCCCCGTCACGACGTGTCAGCAGCATTCGTGCCGATTTTTAATGAGAACAAAGAAGGGATTTTTACCGAAACGCGGACAGGGGAGGACGAGTTAAATAAAGGGTTCTGGAGGCGGAGAATGTTAGGAAGCGGAAATGGTAAAGCGCCAGTAGCCGCCACCGATTTTGGACATTTTGACCATTTGGGATTTTTGCCTCCTTTGTTTACAAGAGCTTCGGAGGGTTCGAAGAAGTCGGGACGACGTTGTCATTGCCAAAAACCTTAAATTAAAGAGGCGACGAGACAGCTATTCTCTCGCTCGGCACTTTGCTTGTTATCGTGTGTCAACACCACCTCTCTCTCTCTTCTCTCTCTCTCTCTTTCCTCGAATTGCAGGAAGGCAACGGTTTTTGTATGAGCTCTCTTGCATTTGTTCTTCCTTCTTCTTTTTTACTGTTTTCTAAGGGGCTCTCTCTCTGTCTCTCTTTTGTCCTTTTGGCTGATTCTTGTTCTGTGGGTACGCAGGTGGTGCCTCCACCGAGTCGCCACTGAACCGTCGGAGGATGAGAGGACCCTCCCCAGGCTCCATCGAGCCCAGGCACCGACTCTCTTCTTCCTCCAAGTCAGCCTCTCTCTCTCTCTCTCTCTCTCTGGTGTTTGTGTGTGTGTGTCTGCCGATCCATTTTGCTTTGTGCTATCTCATGTGGGTATGTCCATCTAGGCTTGTAGAGTTAAAAAAATTGCTTCTTGCCGATGAACCCGACCCCTCTGTTTTGCTGAGCATTATCGAGTCACTGTCGAGATCACATTGGTGGTTTTGGGAGTTGAATAGGCGTTGGACCCTTTCTTTTGCGTGATGGGCTGTCCTGCCGGCGGCGACTTGGTCTTCTTCTTTTCATTTGCTGAGATCAATTTGTTTGGTGAGCTGTTTGGTTGTTGGAGCTTTTGCGGTCGATTGAGCAACGATGTAGGTCTGCTTCCTGCGCTATGTGGCGGAAGACTTAGACGACCTTGATCGATTTTCGTTTCGAGATTGGAAACTGTGGGTTGCCGGAATCGATGTCTCGTCTGTTTGAAATTCTCAATCGGAGTTGGTTTTGGGTTGGAAAAATGTGAATTCTGCAAATCGGTTCAGAATGTGTCCGGCATTGCTATCCTTACACATTCGATATTCAATTTTCTGGACAACATTTGGCTTTTCCATTTTTGGAGGTTGGAGAAGTTAAATTGTTTGAATAATGCCATAGGATAGTATCATGACAGATTAAGGTAGGTACGATGCTTTTAAGTTAATAATGGCTCATCATTGTCTAATTATCAAGCTGCCTTATTGTTGTTGTTTACGTAGCCAATTATTTATATCCTGTGGTGGTTGGGAAGGGGTTGTTGGGTTGAGAAAGGACAGCAATACACATTGGAATTTATTTGTTTGATTGTTTCAAAATCTGAAGTAGTGTGTACCTTGTCAATCTGTCCGTTTCTTCTTTGCTAAGGGGAGAGAAATGTGTACCCTCCAGTTTTGCAGCATCAGTTCCTACATACAGAGAACAGACTAATCTTGTGTGCTCATATCCTGCCATGGCGTGCAATTTCCATCGATCCAGATTATGTTCTGCCTCCTGCTTAAATTTTCTATCACAGTTAGCACTTTATTCTTGTGCTTATGTTAGTGGTCCTAGCATCTTGATTTGGAATATAAAATGTTCTTTCTCTTTCATCTCCTGTTTAGTATGTGTAATATGCTACCGAAATCGAATATTTCAGACCTCTGCCTTGTTTCTGCTATTGCTTCTCTCGTTAAGTTTCTCTTCAAATGATTTGAAGAATTCAAGAAGTGAGGTTTCGGAAAGGGATGGCATTTTGCTTAGAAGCTGTATATACATAATAGTTGGTACTTGTACCAGTGTACATTTATCAAGTTATGGAGGAAAAGGTTTGTGCAAGTAGTAAATGGTCGCTGATTGGTGTCTTGCAGGCATTCTCACTATAATAGGGAGAGAATGCCTGTGGTATTATGAGGACTTGGTGCGGAAGTTCACCTTCTTGAATGATGTTCACCTTTGTTGAAATTTGTGTTCTGAATGATTGACAACTCTTATGAAGCTTCCAGCTTGTGTTGGTTTATCGACGTTGCCCTGTGTTTGTTGTTTATTTGTCTGTGTTGTCTTTCACTCATTCCAGGATACATGTTCACTGTTGTCTTCTTGGTGCAGTGATGAGACAATTAAGAGAAGGTTCCAAAGGAGTAAATATTTCAAAGATGTTGAGAAAGCGTTCTATTTACCCATCCAAGCAAGGAATTGGAACTGCAAGATATCAACCTTGAAAGCTGTTCTGCTTATCATTTTACTAGGAACTTTTCTGACGCTCTATTGTTCTCCAGCAATTTATAATACAGATCATCCCACTAGTTCTTCATCTCGGTAATTCTTGTGCTCCAATCCTCCATCAGGGTGAAAGTTTTTTCTTTTTCTTTTTGGGTGTGAACTGTTACATTCCTCTCTTTTTTACCTGTGGGTTGGGCTAGAGGGATTAGAGATATACAGTTTTTCCAAGTTTGACTTCGTTGTTGTAGTATATATAGTTAAATACATGTCATGCACACACTTCAATATGGTGCTGCTTTACTAATCTAGATTTCCTGCAGGCCAAGTCTCATTGGTAGATGGACAAGAGAGACTGCTGGTGCAGATCTCCGCTATGCGTCATTGCTGGACATTAATTGGGATCAGATCTCAACTGCTGTTGAGAAGCTGACTGATAAGAATGAGTATCAAGGTGTTGGTCTGTTGAACTTTAATGAAAACGAAATTGATAAATGGAAGCAACTATTCCCTGATCCCGAGCATGTCATGTTACACCTGGAACATGCGGCTGACAATGTAACCTGGGAGTCGCTCTATCCTGAATGGATAGATGAGGAAGAAGAATCTGAGGTCCCCACTTGTCCTTTTTTGCCTCAGCTTCAGGTTCCTGGAAAACCACGTCTTGATCTTATTGCCGTCAAGCTTCCATGTAATAAGTCAGGGAGGTGGTCAAGAGACGTGGCTCGTCTCCATTTGCAACTTGCAGCAGCCAGACTTGCTGCTTCTGCTAAGAGTTATCATCCAGTGCGCGTTCTTTTTGTTACTGAATGCTTTCCAATTCCAAATCTCTTCACTTGCAAGGAACTTATCACTCGCAAAGGGGATGTTTGGCTGTATGAGCCTGACCTAAATAAACTGAGAGAAAAGGCTCGGCTTCCTGTTGGGTCATGTGAACTAGCGGTGCCTCTTAAGGCTAAAGGTCAGCTTCTTCTTTATCATGTGATCTCCTTCTTCTCAAAATTTTTGTGTGAAGTGAACAGCCTTTTCTTCTCCCACATTCCACCTAGCCAGTTCTTAAACCGGATTCTGCATGGTGTCAAGCCATTTGGCCAATATAGACATTCATAGCATGATTGCACAGAATCCTGCAAAATGTTAATTGTGAGAAGTAATTTGGGGTAGGAATTTGATATTTGCCAGTGTGACACCTGGGATGATTACTGCCAAAGTGAACTAAGAACTTGATGAATCAGTTTCAGAGAATGCAAATAGCCTAGAATTGCATTCCCTTCTCTTTTGGTTTTCTTTTTCTTTTTTCACCCTGATTGGATTGTTCATTTTGACAGGGCACTTTTACTCAGAAAGGGCACATCGAGAAGCATATGCTACAATCCTGCACTCTGCTCATGTCTACGTTTGCGGTGCCATCACAGCAGCTCAAAGCATTCGCATGGCTGGTTCTACGCGGGACCTTGTGATCCTTGTTGATAAAACCATCAGTGACTATCACCGCAAAGGTTTGGAGGAAGCAGGGTGGAAAATCCACACAATCCAGAGAATCAGGAATCCAAAAGCTGAAAAAGACGCGTATAACGAGTGGAACTACAGCAAATTTCGGCTTTGGCAGCTGACCAATTACGACAAGATCATTTTCATTGATGCTGACTTGCTTATCCTCAGGAATATTGATTTCCTGTTTGAAATGCCTGAAATATCTGCAACCGGCAATAATGCTACTCTGTTCAACTCTGGTGTGATGGTGGTCGAGCCATCGAATTGTACATTCCAGCTGCTCATGGATCACATTAATGAAATCGAGTCCTACAACGGTGGGGATCAGGGATATCTAAATGAAATATTCACTTGGTGGCATCGGATCCCTAAGCACATGAACTTCTTGAAGCACTTTTGGGAAGGCGATGAGGTGGAGAAGAAGGAGATGAAAATACGTCTGTTTGGTGCCGATCCTCCAATCCTTTATGTCCTCCACTATCTCGGTAACAAACCATGGCTATGCTTCCGGGACTACGACTGCAACTGGAATGTAGACATCCTGCAGGAGTTCGCAAGCGATGTCGCCCACCGGACGTGGTGGAAGGTCCACGATGCCATGCCGGAGAACTTGCAAAAGTTCTGCTTGCTTCGTTCGAAGCAGAAGGCGGGTTTGGAGTGGGACCGAAGGCAAGCCGAGAAAGGAAACTACACAGACGGTCACTGGAAGATCAAGATAAAAGACAAACGTCTAAAGACATGCTTTGAGAAGTTTTGTTTCTGGGAAAGCATGTTGTGGCATTGGGGCGAAAAGAATTGGACCGACAATGCGACCGTCACTCCCTCACTGCCTGCCATTAGTACGTCATCCCTCCCATCTTTATGACCCTGACCCCCTTCCGATCTTCGCCTCCATTTTGTGCAAACCATACAGGGACTCGGATCATCAAATAGTTACAGTTCCAATCGAATACTACAGAGACATTGCGGCCTTGCCGGGTCGCATCCTTCCGATGTGTGTAATGAATTCAAATAGATACTCAATAGTGAAATACATTCCGTTTCTTGGAAATTCACCCGGCAGAATCCTTTGAACCAGGTTTGACACTTGGGACTGACGATCTCTGTTTCATGATTTTAAGGTGTTGTAGATAGACCGCAAGAGGATCAATTCAAATTAATATGCGATGACTGTTTATAACTTTTTAATGTAACTATCTGTGTCGGCACCTGAAGAATGAGTTCACCACGATGAGTCTTTAGTTGCTAGCAAGAGAATCTTAGAAAACAATAAGAAAAGCGATTTGGCAAAACAGAGGCCACAAAATAGCCACTTTATACAGACCGTCTAATGGGTTGATAAGCAAATTAAAAATTTAAAAATCACATTGTATAGTAAGTTATAGTTTAGAGGTATGGTACCATTCAAGGCGTGCTCAGCCCCCAAAAAACACCGATTTCTTGATACTATAGAAGCAAATGTTTCTATAGTGATGGCACTACTTCAAGTTAGAAACGTTTGCAATGCGGTAGCTGTACTACTTCCTGTACTACATATGACAATTACCCGTGAAAATTGACGATGGTAAATGTCTAGTATATTCTGTAAATTATCCAAGGTGCAGTAAATTCAGTATATTGTTAAATGCATCAGTTGTTAGCGGTGAACAATTTTTACAGATCGGCAGTACGTTTGAGGATACAAAGCTATAATTGGTAAATGTTAGCGCAGATTGGTTGCCGCTTGTTTCCCGACGGTGATAAATCCTCTTTCCGGTCAATTGAGGTTGACTTTGGTCAATAGATCACAACAAATCCAGTGGCCAAACCCAAACCACCCCCCCTTAAAAGGTGCCAAAAACCAGCTGCAAATGTCGACACGAGTAATGGTAGCAATTTCTCATACTGACACAATAACATAATTCACACACGTACGAAAAGTTAGCGTACCTGGAATGAGGTTCGTTCAATTTCATCTTGACCTACAAGCGACTAATTACCCATCGCGTTTGTGACAACCTGTGAGACATGAAATTAATTTTATTTAGTCAACTAACCAGTTAGTGTTGTCGTGATCCATACATGGTCAAATTAAACACGATTAATCAAATCATTCTCAGTATACCCTTATATCGATACAAACGCGACCTGCAAACACGTATAGCTGACCTGATCATCAGCACGTAAGGCTGACATCTTGTATCATAGTAGTTCTCGGATCTCCACCATCGGTTTTTTAGGAACTACGAATTAGTATGGAGCGAACCACATAAGCCGCACGCTGGAGATGTGCATATGCTAGAAAATTTACTTTCTGATATTATTTAGCACAAGGGAATGGATAGTGTAAATTATTTGATCAAGATGAAGACCCAGATGGACGGTCGATCATAATAACAACAAGCTAAGAGCCATTACGCAATCATTTTGTTCTGCCATTTTCAATTTCACCACTGCTCATACGATGCACTTATGCATGCATAATTTTTCGTGTTCCACAAAATCCATGCTCCCGCGGGAGGAGATGGTGTGCTCTTCGGTATTAACTGGAGATGATGTATCTAACCATAACAGACGCATAATCTTTCTCCTGTAAAACGGGATATTGGTAGTCAAAATTTCAATGTAGACAATTCCACCAACAGCCTTTGAATTTACATCCTAAACCGACCAGTCATCAACGTAATTTCGAAACTAGTCTTCTGATGTCGTATGCTGTAAAGTTTCCACGCATTTCAGGACAAACCATGGTGAGTTCTAGACCTTGCGAAACATGTTTGAACTACAAAAAAATGCCATGGCTTGCGCAGACCTTCCCCTCAATTCACTCCATTTTTATTCGCTTCAAATGAGTTTGCCTCATCCATTCGAGGCACTCATCAGCAGTTCCAGCCGGGTTTGCCAGCTGCCATCCAAGTAGCTTTTGTTGCTGAAAAAGAAATAACAAGTCAGCTTAAATTTCATAGTTCAGTAGATTGGTGCGGAAAAGTATCGCTTACCCATTCTTTAACCAATGGACCTCCACATTTGAGCTGGAGAATGTTCATAATGTCCTTTCCATTGACTAAAGGCTTCACTTCCCATATTTTTTCTAGGCCTGCATATCATGCAAATGGAGTGTATATCAGAACAATGCTCAAAACAAATCCCAAGACTACACTTCCAAAAGATTCCACAGAAACTCTTTAAAGTTGAATTCATGCAGAAAGTACACATGCAAACTCAAATTCTCTGGGTGTCTTTTCTCATAAATACCAATGGTACAGGGAGGGGTCAGAGCATAAATCCTTGAGCAATCCACAACGCATGGATGAACTTTTGTAAGACAAAGGAAGCAAAGGACCTCTAGACATACCTAATTTGAGTATAGCATTCTCAACTGCCTGGAACACCTCTTTTCTCTTGTCCAATTCATTGTGCTTTAACATGGCATCTTCATAGCAGCCAATAGGAGAGGGATAAGACAGCACAGAAATCAATAATGCTACTCGCCAGAAATCCTTTACTTCTCGCAGGAGAAATCCTACATAGACGAGAAACAATACTGCATAAGTATTCCATAAAATCACGCTAAAAAATAATGCACAGATTGACAAAATATGACAAACCAAAAAGAAGGTGAACCGAGTAGATATGGTCCTCTTAAACTACTTCAACACCAAAAGTAACATGCTTGACCTTTTCTGTGGACAATCCATGTAGTTGACTCATACTAGGAGGTAACAGTCTACTAACAATCTCGAGGTTAAAAAGGCAAAGAAAAAAAAAACGAAAAGGTAAAAACGAGAAGGTAAGGAAGCCTAGGTCCAATTTGATGTCATAAGCACAATGGGTTCACAATAGATACAGCGTAAGTATTGGTAGAACAGTATAAAGATATTGATATACAAAATACCATTTCAGTTTCGATGTGAATGTGATGATCTCAGCCAAGATTTTACATACAGATGAGGATTCCAATTCCCAAATACTGTTGCACTTGTCATTTCCAACGAAATATCCATGATTCCCTATTGCCCTCAACCGGAACTTTCCCCCTTTTGTTACAGAATTTCAAATAATACATGAAGAAACACTGTGCATATCATCATTTAGATTGGTGATGCCTAGGAAATACTGTATAAGTCAATTAATAACTGCCCTGCATCTCTTGTGCTTTCACTTAAAGAAATTTCAGCTCTAGAGTCCTGATGGCTTAGTTCATTACTCTTGTTCTTTCATTGAGTGAAAAGATAGCAGACCAAAAAAAATTCAAAGTAACCAGAGAAAAACTGCTCTCACAGATTCTTACCTGTTAATACCCGCAGCTTTGACGAAGCAGGGATATCAACAAGTTCAGTGCCCATACCATCTTCATTCAGCTCTCCATCAACATTTGATTCAAGAAAAGGAATCAAGCTAAGCAGTCTCGCCACAGCAGAGTGTACACCGACGACCTTAAAAGGAGAAAGACTTTAACTACTATTACTTCAGAACTGTGTAAAAGACAAACAGCTCATCAAGTACAAAATTCTCCGGGTGTCTATGAACTAACTGTCTCAGCATCGCTAGCCTTTCGCTTGAGAGAGTTCTGAAAAATGTACTTGACTATTGGAATCTGCAAAAAGACATTAAATAACTGTGATTGCAATAGAAAGGGAACAATATCTGAAAACTGGGATAACTTTATGTTCCCAATTTAAGTCCAATCCAAAAGCTGAAGCTCTTAGGTAAAAGGAGAAGACCCATTAATCCAATTAAAAGAGATGTGCACATGCAAATTGAAGAAAGGAAGGACGAAGGTACCTTCTTTCCTTTGTTAACTTCGTATGTAATGGTTCTGAATGGGAAAAACAGAGCTGCATACAAGGACAATCTTCTTTGTTCATCCTGAAATAGGCATACATATTGAGTAATCAAAAGCATATTACTCCAAGGAAAGTTCAAGAAGAATATGCAACAATAGGTAGCATGAGCAATGACTACAGAAAGTACATGGTTTGCTTAAGCATAAGACAAGAACTTAACTATATCAACTAGACCATTAAAAAAAGAACAAATCTAGTCAACCAATCACAATGAGAATGCCCGTCACTGGTAAGAAGTAACAAAATCTAAACAAGAGAAACGTGGCCATATATAATAGAGTAATAGTATTATAATACAGGACAGAACTTATAAGATTCAACCAGCTAGGGCATGCAGAAGGAGATCAGCATGCCTAGAATAATTCTTTGCATGTTTCTACAATTTTCTTTACTCAAAGAAACATTGATTGCAGTAAACCCGCAACATAATGCAATAGTCAATCAAGCGCAGTTCAGAAAGAAATAAATGAGAACTACAAGGAAGCAAAATAGATGAGCAAATAATAAATTCTGAAAATTTAATTTGGTTCAGACAGGATGAATGGAGTTAATTAAAATTAGTAAACTAATCTCCTGCTAACAAATATAGCCAATTTTGAATCACCACTCTGTAAGTTGCCTACTTTTGCTAAGGTAAAAGATCATTATGATAATCAAGCAACCAAATGCTTCAAATAGATCCTTATCAAGTAAAAACTTCTAAACCCATATTATGACATCTTTAATCCAAAATATAATGAAAATCACATAACTCTCCTAAAGATTAAGCATAGAGTGATTCATGAATAGCTTATTTCATCTGTCACTGGGAAACCAAAAGCAAGCGTCCCATCATGAGTCTATAAGCCAAAGAGTAGTTCAAATACCATAAAGCCACATAAGTGCATATAAATTTTTGGATGAAAAACACAAAAATCAAGCATGAACCAACATGAAATAGCATAAATTCAAGGATTATCATGCACAGTAAGAGACAACGATCCAATTAGCTGCAGAAGGCTCCATGCAGCATCCATATAAGCCAAGCAAAGCCTAGAAACATACCAACAGATGCAATCCGTAAGCAACAATGCACTGACACAACAATGAGAATAAGAGAAACTACAAATTTCTACAGTCAAAGACTAAAAGCAGTAGAAGCTCAGGGAAATTTGTGCAGAAATGAAATTGCTAACTCGACTTAGAAAAGGGACAGAACAACCTTAATTGAAATTATCATGGAAAGAAACATGAGAAAAGTGGAGAGACTACAATGCCTCCAAACAACTTGAAAGATATTGTCCACTAAACCAAGAAGAGTTCTCGGAGGTGAATAGCACTTTGAACGTTAGCCTTTCTTGATGCTTTTCATATGACCCTTTTGGATTTAATTCATATTGTTTTAGCTTGTTTCCTTATCTCAATGTCATCAATTTGTCTTTCCTTTTAAGAGTATATTTAGTTTGCTTTAGTAGCGTGCCTTCTTCTCTTAATGATGTTTCTATACTTACATCAAAAGAAACATTAGTGCACTTGAATTGTTCGTCCTATAGGAAATAGCAAGGCTCTATCCTCTAGATCCAGTTGGGTAGATTTTAGGACATAGAAGCTTTTGAAGACGCCACCATAAAAAAGTAGGAATTGTGTACACTCACCAGTCTCTTGGGGCCAAAAGAAGGATGAAGATAAAATAGAGTCATCTTTCACATGGAAAAGCATCAGAAATTCTTACGCCCATTAAATGGTCCCTCTATAAGTTGCAGTAATATTTAATATTTTTTCTCATCACAAAAAGTTTCCACTGTGTCTCCTTCTTCCCAAACCAGTTTTGTCAAAATTGTAACATATTCCCCAATACTTTCATAAGCGCAAATCTCATTTTCTTCTTCCTAATAACTAAAGACTAGACACAGTTCACATAAGTGGAATAAATTAGATTGCCACAGCCGATATCCTAGGCTAACGTTGCTGAATGCTCAGTTATTATTAACAGTGCGTCAAATATGTAGATACCAATCATGTCTAGCTAGATAATCATAAGAAACAATCCACAAAACCAACCTATCGCACTCTTGTGGCAATGTCAGTTCATGTTCATGAGGTAGACTGAAGACAACCCAAAATAATTGCAACTCATAGATGTAAGCAATAGCTTTAACTGGTTCATTGCCCGATACCATCAGATCAACCTGCCATACCAAAGAAAGGGAAAAACATTGATCCTATCTCATCAATGATAAGTAACAACAAACGGGAGATACAAACCATACAGAGAAGTTGAGAGAAAAGATAAAGAACACATGCACAAGAAGAACTCCCACCAAAAAACATTTATTGAGATAAAGCAGCCAAGAGAGGAATGTTCTAGACACATACTTCTGTTCCAATGCGCTCTCTACTGATTTTAGCTGCAAGTGCATCTTTGACATCATTGGATGCAGCAGCTCTCTTCAGCTCTTCATCCAATGTAAAACTGAACCTTGTGCCTGAAATGAACACAAGATGATGAACATGGAGGCACAAAGATGACTAGACCATAAATAAAGTAGCAGAAAGCTCCTTTTTAATCTCACAAAACTCTCGTAAAAAATCAAAGAAATTGAGCATCTGCATTGCATGGCAAAAGAATGAAAAAAAGAAAGCTTCTTTGTAAGATGAGCTGCAAAAAAGCAAGGTTTAAGAAGCTCATCTAAGAATAAGGCATTAAGTTCCCTCAATTCAGGGATTGTGGGGATGCAAGAGGATCCAAGAGACTTCGAAAGAAAAGAATCATAAAAAAAGTACAAACGGTAGGCTCATGGTTCTAGCATACTCTATTGTAGATATGTATTTCATGCAGTCATTACTTCCTTGATTAGAACCTCTTCCCTACTTATGCAGTCACATGTTTACTCGCATAATACATCCATTTATACATAAAAAAAAGGATGTGAATAGAAGGAAGACTGCATTAGGCACATGCATGTGTACTCAGACAGTGACATGCAGCAGTTAATTCTTGCAACTACTCCAAAGGCAACAAGCTATGGAATTGACAAAGGTCGCATAATAAATAGTCTCAGGCACACTGAATAAGAATATCTAGAACTAAATAAACGCAAGAAACAAAAGCTTAACAAAATTTGAATAAAACAGCACCAAAGCGAACAGCACGAAGAACTCGCAGAGGATCATCCAGAAACGTTTCCTTTGGGGCTAGAGGTGTCACAATTTTTCCTGATCTAAGATCGTCAATTCCTGTACAGTGAACAAAAATTAGAAAAGCAGAAAAATTTAATATAGTTTAATTTCCCAAAAAGTTCTCTTAGGAAAGAAAACCGAGTCAAAAAATCTAGTCTAACCTCTCCCAGTTAAATCTTCAACTGAGCTGGTGTTGATATTGTAAAACATACTGTCAAATAAAAATTTAGGTCATCAAACAACTGGACCAATATAGAGTGGAATGGTATGAATAAGAGAAACCAAACTGTTTGAAGTGCAGAACCAGAATAAAGTAAACAAACTTCGTTTCTTAAACATATAAAGAAGCAACAGCTATCTGGATGTCCAGTCATGTCTAAAACGGAGAGAGGATTATAGTCTTCAGAATCCAATTTTATTAACATACAAATTCCCAATTTAATGAACGGGAAGTGGTGCCAAACCACTCTATAAGCTATAAAAAAGGAGATATCTGAATAAAGATATGAAAGACTGCACATTCCATGAATCTTGCTAGCTGACCAGAAAACCAAAATGACCAGCCATTCCTCCTTAATTGATATCTAGTTAATTGGCATTTAATGATCAACAGGCAGTAAATTTGGAACTACATATACTTCACCGAAGAGCAGACCATGTCCACTATCTGCTACAATTGAAACCATTCAATCACCTCAATAACCGGAAATAAGGTTGGACAGAGTAATAGAATGATTTGTTATGTGCCAATTACAGAGTAATAGAATGATGATACGTTCAAGATGGATTTAACCAACAGGTGTTAGATCAAATACCATCTAAAACTAAGCAAAAAAATGGTTTTGCGATAAACAGAATCTGATGCAATTAACATTTTGATCCAAGAGCAATTTATCAGTTACATAAAGTAGAAGAGACACCTGTTTATAGTTAAATCCCTTCTATAAGCATCCTCTTCTGCAGTGCCAAAATCCTGTAAGAGAAGTCAAATTGAACGACCATTCACAAAAGTAACGGAGAAACTAGCATGATTTTCAGGTCATAAATAGTTGAACAAAAGCGCAATCACACTGGAAGCACCAGTGCATGGAGTGCATGGAGTGCATGGAGAGAGAGAGAGGATAAAGCAATAAATAAACAAAAGTTTACTCCAAGCTTTGACAATCTAAGAGAAAACACTAAGCTAATGTCAACAATGACTGGCCATCGACACAACATATAAAAGGCCTTGAGCTCAGTCCTTTTAGCTTTCATGATGATTCTTAGGCCCTCTTATCTTATGATGATATACTCAACAATTACATGAAACTATTGTCTCTTCAACAAGTCTCGCTCGTGAATTAGCAAAAGAAAGAAAAATAATTTAGAAGAAAGTTCCTCGATCAAGACTGCTCAAGAATAGACGTATGATTGTCAGAATTCAAGTCATTTTACTGTTGTTATGAGCTACGTACTAGTCATTTGTGGGCTTGCACTCCTTAAGTACAAGTACCACAGTGGAGTGAGCAAGCCCTTGCCCTATTACTATTACCTCCCTAGTTTGCTTGTCTTTCTTTCCTTGAAAAAGAATGAGTTCATGAAAGCACTAAAAGCTATTTTTACTATATACTGGAAATGATACCGTCTAGTTAGCCATGACTAAACAAGATAAAAAGATACAGGTGGAAGGAAAATATACAACAGATGAATTAACAGCTGTACTACTGCATACCATCTGGGTGGGAATTCGGCTATTCTCACTGTACTTTTCAGACCTTAGGTTCACAAAATCTATCCACATATCATAGAGGCGCATCCTTGCTGTTTCCAGATGTTTCGACTGGTCTGGGTTGCTGCAAAACTAATTTATGTAAAAATGTCTTCAAATACCCAATTAGAATGGAGACAGCATCCGCCACAATAATATACCACAACCTAATTCAATCAGAAGATATGAGAAAATATTCAGGTAATAAGAAGTTCCAAATTCAACTATGCCAACGAAACCATATTTCATGACTAACATACAAAAACAAATTAAGAGATTATAGGAGACGAAAAAGAGAATCCCTTCTACAGAGCTCCTAAGACCATAGACCTTACCAGATAATGAGAACAAAAAGTAAAAATCAAGGGGCTAAAAATGTAGCAGAAAAGGGGTATTCTTGAAAGATGCATCATCCTGCAAACACTCCTTATTCCACTAAGAGTGAACCATTTGTTCTACACTTAACCATATTTCAAATCCTCAAGAGAAATATTTAAGAGGGCCAATTAATATCGATTTGTAAGTGTAGATTCCCTCCAAGAGTGACTTTATCTCTTGGCAGACTGCTTTACAAATCATGAGGTGATCAACTTCTAACGACAGTCTTTCTTTGGAGGAATATAGAGTTTGTAAGATGTGCACGAGATTGGCAATTGGAACTCTTCTTTGACTTATTTGATTTAATAGTTTGTGGGTTGTGCTTCGAGGTCAGTGAAAAGCAGTGTGACCGCACAGATAGAAATGGATTGTTTCCAGCGAAAATTGATGAAAGCCACAAGGGTCTTGCACAACCTAAACCACCTGTGTGCCAACCCTAACATATACATATCGATCACATTTCAGATATAGAATCCACTGTCTATAAATTGTCTAGTACTTCAAATTTCATGAAGTAAAAGAAACAGTTTTATCATGAAGAATCAAGAGTCTTTTATTTTCAAAACAGCAATCTCTAAGCCTTCAAAACACTCTTTTAATCCTCTTCCTTTGCACTTTCAGCTGGCATTGATTGATCCCAAGGTCTTAGTTATTTGACTAAGTATTGTGGACCTATTTCTCTTTAATTTATACTCTAGTGAACACAACATTTCTTTACTTTTCAGCAATGAAGAAATCACTACGTAAGACATAGAGTGCACAATGAACAAATAACCACTGCTCAAATTACAAACTTCTGGTGCAGAATAAACAATGACCAACACTCACACATAAAATTCATGTCAAATCACAGAGTCATACATTAAAATATGAAAAGCTAATATTTGAAGGCAAAAGGCGAGCACAAAGCTCAATGTACCTCGGGATAACAGCCAGACCTTGTGCCTCTTCCCCTGTTGACGCCAAATATTGGGTAACCTTATCAACGAATGTACTACCCAACATGTCATCAAGAGCAATATCGATATCATAACACTCTTTCCCTAGAAGCTGTAAAGATGAGAAAACGTGAGTTTGTTCACCATCTTCTTCAAAGAATAGGTTTAACACAATAAATCCACCAATTTCACAATGTCATTCACATTGATTCAAGTGCAATAATTGTACCCATTCTCTACAAATCAATTCCAGCTTTAAAATGATAAATGATTCTGAGCAAAAAATTTGCTATAGATGACAGACAATAAATCATTTATAACAGTTTGAAAGCATCTTGGGGGCTTCCCAGGAACATATGATCATTCTCTACTCAAATAATTACCCTGGCACCTTGTCGAAGGTTGGGAAAGGTCCTATTTATTGAGGGTTGTAGCAAAGGGGCATCACCGCCCAATAACAGGTTATAATGATGGTATGGGGATGCAAATTTAGTAATCAATAGCATATAAAATGTGAATGTGTGTATATATGCAAGAGAGTAACTCATAAATGTGGTGCCAAGGGAATCCTGACTCTTCATAGAAGTAATTCACCTGTCTAAATACCAGCCACTAATATTACATGACATGTAAGGGCACCCAACTGGCTCAAGATGGCAGTGACTGAGAGTAATAAACCACCAAAAGCAGCGAGTAATCATGGAAAATAGGCTATTATAGACTTGTTAAAAGAGTATATCTTCTTGGTTTTGTTTTGTATTTAGGTATATGTCACGTGGATTAGGAAAGCATCTTACTTCACTGGCTAATAGTGTTGACTGCTGAGGCAATTGCCGGAAAAACTAGCAGATGCCTATTTTTGCCCAAAACAGCCTTCGAAATTATGAAGTTCACATTACTGTTGTAACTTGTAACACTAAATCTATTAAAAAAAGATGGTCAAATCAACCATTAGCATTCTAAAACTTAAAGATTTGTTGCTTGCATCACCATAGAATTGTAACCCCCGGGCGGGGGGTGAAGAATAACGCCCAATGACTAAATAATCAAAAGAATGCAGTCTCAATCCCAGTACTATAACAAACAATGGAACCACAACGATAAGGGCCTCGATTAGTAACAAAAGCACAGCATTTTCTACAATTTGCACTCCAAAGAAACAAGAACCCCCAGTCAAACAAAGAAAAAACTGTGTTTTATGGGAAGGGAAAAGTAAGAACTTGAACTAGTTATAACTAAACATGTAATTGGACAAAATATCTCAGAAGAAACACAAAACAACATGCTTTTACACGATTGGTACTGCAAAAGAACTTAAAGGCACATCGAAGCGAACAGCACTACCAAACACACCAACCTTATCACGGACCCAGCCGCCAGCCACCCGCAGCTGGGTAGGGAGATCGAAATGACGAACAGTGGCGAGAAGCCTATCAAATATCATCTTCTCCTTCTCCGTCAAATCGATCTTTTCCTTCACTCGCACCACCGGCGAATTCGTCGACATCGATTCGCAACTCAAGCTTCCCGCTGTTTTAGTCAGGTCTCGCGCCTTAAGAGGACTCCAAACGCGTGTTAAAGCAAGAGAATCGCAACCACGGACGATGCTTCTAAGAAAAAGACCTGAACTGTCGCCTTTCAATAACGACGCTCTCATTTTCCCCCCTTACTCATGCCGGAAACGTCCTCGCTTTCAATTCACTCAGTTTTCCCCTTCCGTCGCGAGGAGAATTCGGCACTCGGCAATGACTATGGCAGCCGCTTCGGAGGCGAGGGCAGGCGTTAGACGGCGACGAGCGGAGGCGACACGGCGATGACAGGCTGAGCACTGAGCAGAAGCGCCTCGGCGAGCGAAGGCGGGAGAGAGACGCGCAGAGACGAACAGAAACTGAAAATCTCTTCTAGACGGGAAAGTACATATATTTTGTACTGAAAGCCAATAATAAGTTGACACGTGTCCATTGCTGGCAATCAGAATATATCGAAATTTAACTTCTGTTTTTTCTGTCATCTTCCTCCTCCGTCTACGGCCGTCCCCTTCGTTCAGTCACCGGCAGAGTCGCCGACGCTGCGTCGCCGGCGCGTCACTATTTGCCGCCACCTCCTTCGTTCGACCGCTACTGCTTGTCGCCGGCGTCATCCCTCGAGACCTTCCATCCACAGAGCACCGGCGTCAGTCATGGCCTTCCATCGACAAGCCATGGCCTCAGAGCTGGAGCTCGTCCTGGAGATGGAAGATCAACGAGTTCCTCCAGATCTTCACCATCTCATCTCAGATTCACCCTCCTCTCTCGATCCAAACTCAACCCAACATCCATCCACTCTCACGCTCCCTCAAAGTTTATATTTTTATCCCCATTCCGATGCGTTAGCCACCGGCTCCGACTACGTGTTGGTTACCCGAGCAAGACTCAGACTGGAGAACGCATTCTCTGCTTCGACCTCGTATGTCGCTTCGGCTGATTATGTTGGCCATGGGTGTCACTCTCGAGCTCAAGGAATGGTTCTCTCTCTTCCCCCACCAAGCAAGCTTTATTCTACACAAAAGATGAAAAACAGAGGATGTTTCATACCATGGAAGGGGCGGTGCTCCTTGGATGAAAGGCCGCGAGCAACGGCTCGTTCGACGAACAGGAGTGGTCCGGTTGACGCAGCGCCGGCAACTCCACCGGTGACCGAATGAAGGAGGTGATTGTGGACGGAGGAGGAAGATGAGAGAGAAATCACAGAAGTTCAATTTTGATTTTCTTTAATTTAACTGCCAGCCATGGACGCTTGTCGATTTTTTATTGGCCTTCGGCAACCTGAAGAATGAGTTCACCACGATGAGTCTTTAGTTGCTAGCAAGAGAAGGGCACAGTAAGAAAAGCGATTTGGCAAAACAGAGGCCACAAAATAGCCACTTTATATAGACCGTCTAATGGGTTGATTAGCAATTATCCAAACCGGACTCTTTATGAATTGAGCTGTCAAAATGGGTTATAAACTCACTTTATAATCTTATCATGCAATCAATTTTCCTCGAATATTCATAGGTCTGTCATGTTTTCTAACAATGCATTTTGGCCAAGTGGGTGTAAGTTACGCTTGGTTACGATATCTTATTACACTATAAAACAAGTGTGACATAAGCAAATGGAAACGGAATTTATTGACATGATGGTGAGAAACGAGGACATGGATATTGTCCAAAGATAAGTTTTCCAAAAAGGGGTGTGTTGTTGGCAATTGAAATAATTACACCAATGACCTATATATTTTTAATTTATTTAATATGGTCTATATATTTTTTATAAATATTTAATTTAATTTTTATATAAAAATTTTCAATGTTATTTTTTTATTAATTTAAATTCAACGACAACTTTAAATATTTTCACATAATTTAAAAAGCAAATTAAAATATATATATATATATATATATATATAAAAAGTTTGAGGATTACATCGGATAAATTAAAAATTTTAAAGATAATATTGCAAAATCACTAAAAGTTCAGTTATCTTATTAGTTTAGAGGTATTTTCGCCATTTTCCTGGCGCAATTTGCATTTCATCGGCTGTGAAACGTGAAACGGGCAAAAAGTTCGCATTTTTAATCGACCTGCGCGTGTCGTTACCCAGTTCCGGAGCGGCGAGAGCAAGCCTCCGCCTGATCCGTCACTAAAAAAAAAATCGGAGACGGAAGCTCTGTCCTCTCCCGTTTCGACTCCACTACGCCCAGGAAAAAAGAGATGAACTTGGTGACGCCATGGAAGCTGAGACCGACGCTGAGACCGACGCCCCCGCTCGAAGCGACCACCTTCCGCCCACCTTCTCGCCATACCCACGATTGCTCATCCTCTTTCCGGGCGTGCCCGCCTGCTTCTGCCCCGAACAGGGCATTCGCGTCGCTCGCCAGGAAGCGGGACTCGCAGCCCGAGCCGGTCCTGAAGCCGACCATCGTCGAGGAAGTGTCGGCGGGGGTCGACGAAGAGGAGGACGCGGTCGTCTTCGACGGTTTTGATGATGGTGAGTGAAGTGATTGTTTGCCCGATTTCTCATCCTTTACTCCCCCGTTTTTGCCTTTCCCAGTTTTGCAAATCGTGTATTGTTCATAGTGAGTGATGAAGAACAGAGGAATTATTGTGAAATTTTCTGAAGCGACCTCGCTAGACAAGAAGGTGTGATTTTCATTTGAGCTTCAAGACGTCTTAGTTCATGTGCAGATGCTTTGGATGATGAGTATGAGGATGGGAATTTTGAAGATGAGTATCTGGAAGATGATGCTGAAGTCTACGTGAGTTAGTGCTGTTTTAACAGAGTCCGCGTTCTAATTTTTTTGGACACGAATTTGATAAGTTGCTTGATGGACCTAATCTTTTCCCTGACACTGTATGAAAGGCTGGGGATGGAGGTGGAGGAGGTGGGATTTCTCTCGCCGGGACTTGGTGGGACAAAGAAGCATTAGCGATAGCTCAAGAGGTCTCTCGGTCTTTTGATGGCGATTTGAAGATATATGCCTTCAAAACGCTGTTGAATTGCACAATTCAAGTTCGCATCGAAAATCTTTCCAAGAGGTAATGACCTAATGATGCCAATGCGGGTGAGGCTCTATTGAGAGTGAGCGGTACGGTTGGTGTTTGGATGTTATCATCCACTTTTTGTGGTAGTCCAATTAGGCGATGACTGCCTTGTTCTTCCCTTGGCAAAAATTTGCCAGCCTTGATAGCTCTATAAGTCGAGACATTTATATCAAACTGGCAGAAAAGATGATTGCATGTGGGTCGATGGTGATATCATGATGAAAGACTGAAAGTATGTGGAATGCGTTCTCATTGGAGCTCTTTCTCTGTCTCTCCCAAACGTTGGTGTCCTAGGCAATGCTGCTGACTTCTGTATGTTTCTTGTACTAACTTGGTTTTTTTTTTTCAGAAGAACATTAAGTGAGCTGCTGTGGAACATATTCTGCTGCAGCTCTTCTTAGACTTTGCCTGCTCCTTGGGCTTGTAGGACAGAAGAAAGAGTTACATGCAACGACCTCAGGATTTAAATATAATTAGCTTCTTAAAGGATATTTATGCTGTCCTAACCATACTTAGGACAGGACAAATTTGGCGTACTTTCTTATGTTGGTTTCATTTCTATGTGGATGGTGATTATTGTTTGCGTTGTCAACTAATTCAGTAATTCTCTGCAATCACATGTGTTCAGGTCTGGTTCCCCTAGTATAGAAGATATAGAAGCATTTTCTGTGACCTATAGAGCTCGTCTAGGTGAAGCTGAGGCTGCCAAATCTGTACCAGAGAATTTATCTTTGGAGGTACTTGTTTCATTCACTAGTTCCTGGTATCGAGCATTCTTTCTTGCATTCTGAACTTTGTGAGCAGGCGGATACTTGATGAACTCATTGAATCTATCATGAGAGGAGATGAGAATGATCATGTCTGATGCAACAGGAGAAGTTCCAAATTTAGAGGGCTGGGGTTAAGGTATTTAGGGCCCAACTGACCATTGCACTGTAAAAGGGCAAGATTGAAGGATTAGGAGTGGTGTTGGACACTCGTAGTCTGTATCTGTATTGCTTGGTAGTTTCCTATGCGCATTAACCCATTACCATCTTGCTTTTTAAACATACTCTGGTTTCTAATTCTGATGAACTGGAGTAGTAAAATTGTTGATTTTTGAACATGCAAGAATATATGACAGGAAGTGAGTTTATTTGAAGTACAGTTCACGAGATATAGATGTGATTAGAAGCAAGTTTTTTTGAAGAAAAAGTTCACCATATGTATTTGACGTGTCTTGCCTAAAGTAGCTATCCTTCCAGGTCTCATCTCCTGGCGTTGAAAGAGTTGTTGGCGTTCCACATGATTTTGATCGGTTCATGGATCGACCCATGTTTGTAAAATACATCGCAGAGACAGACTCTAGCAGCTCATCGTTGGGAGGTGATGGCATCTTCAAACTCGTTTCCGTCGACATGGAGACCAAATGTTGCACCTGGGGTCTAGCCAATGTAAGAGCGAACAGAGAAAAAGCCGGCAAAGGAAGGCCTCTTAGTAAAAAGCAACGGGAATGGCGTTTGACTACATCCTTTGATTCATTACGCCTTGTTCGAATATATTCTGAGATATGAAAATTTTACTTGATGGCATGCCTGCATAGGAATCTTTACTGTTCGGAACAGTAGTTAAGAGCTCATTTTCTTTTTCCCTGTTCGATTTTGCCGATGTTTTGAGTTGTGAACCTGTATATGTAAAGATTTGTCGGACGAAATTGTAACAACTGACACTATCAAATATCGAGTTCGAACATAGGATTCTGGAAAACTGGATGGCAGCAGTAGAGTGAATTCTTCGTTGTCCTGTCGATCTAGTGATTAATAAAAATATCAAAGTTTAACGCAAATTGAAGGCGTTGTACCATTTAGAACGCTGATATAAAGTTTTGTAACGAGAATAACCATTATATATGTGTCATTTCAGAGGAAACTGACAGCCATATGCAGATTTATTTACCTACATGACCGCACATTTTGCTCCGATTTATTGAAAGAGAGCAGCGTGATTACTCTGTGAAATAATAGTTCTCGTATTTAATTCTACAGTCCTTAAGTTGCAATTTGGCGCCGAGGCTTAGGGGACAATATTGGTGCCATATTTGGTCTGTGGCGGTGAGCATGCATCGGTGGCAATCATCGACTGAAATTTCGCCATTGCAAACTCCATGGCCGAAGCATCTCTCGAAGGTGTATCATCAGAGGTGTAGTAATTGAATTTTTGATACGGTGTTCCAATGAGCAAATCTCCAAGAACATATTGTATGCTGCTATAGTAAAACTCTGCGGCCGTGGTCATTTCCGTGCTGCAGATGTGATATACTCCACTGTAACATCCACGCTGCCTCTCGCAGCATCGCTGTAGCAACAACAGACCAGGCAGAATGCTGCAATTGCAAGCCGTCGTAAAGGTGTAAGTGGAATCTCCTGAGCTTCGGTTCTCTCTTCCTCTTTCTTCATGTTGGATGCTCACGAACTGCGCTGCCATCTTGTCTATATATAGAGCTTTCCCTCGTGTTTTATCATCTCCATTATCCTGTATCTTCTTACAAGAAATCACGCCTAGGTTCCTTCTCTTGATCAGCAGCATTGGGTCGAATTGATCCTTGTACTTTTGCTAGAAGCTGATATAGATTCTTACACTTCTTGACTAAGACGTTGGTGAAAAGCTTGAGTTCTTCCATTTTTCGGATGTTACAGTTAACTTATTCATGGATTGCCAACTGAGAGCTTCTCTTTGTCGAGTTGCATCTGTTCGAATGGGGCAAACTTCCACAGGAGGAAATTTCTTTGGCTGGAACTCGATAGCCATGATCTGGTGACAATGCACATCATGAATTGCTGAGCACCCCAGCCAGATTTGACAAAATTAAACATTCACCGTACTTACATTACTTTATGGACTTCTTGTCGTGCTAACGATGCAATCTAACATACGAACATGCATATATCTTCGGCATAAACAGGCATAACTCATGCTGTAAGCACGTCAATGCTGTTTTCCGTAGTATGTGCGGTATGCGTGCTGTGAATATCTCTAATTTAGCTGTGTTGCTACATGTGCTGACAACGGATCACATACTAGACTCTGTCGATCAGTACCAAAACATATGCCAAAGAACTTGTAAGATACTATTACGCGACCGAGATCTATATAAGAAAAGTAGCGGTGAAAATCTACCATATTAATTCCTATATATAGCCAACATCAAAGGGACTTTGTGAGAACCCAGCATCAAAAGGAGGGAAGAGAGAACTAGAAGATTCAGACTGCAATGGCTCTGTAGACGAATTCGAATTGTTATTGCCATTTGGGTATTCTTTAGTTACAACAGTCTCACGAGACCCGTGCAGCCAGATCTTACACTGGAGTATTTCACATGTGACGGAGAAACGAGAGCGTATACAACACCAATTATTACTATAACATAGGTTACGCTATGTATAGGGTGGCGATGGAGATAGCAGATAACGGTTTTGACTATTACACCACGTCTCTAGCGATGTGTGTTATGCCCATGAAACCGGAAACTTTCGGGTGATGATTATACTCGATGTGTGTTCACCACCAATGGCCTCATTCTGGACCAATGTAAACGAATTGTGGGCGCTCAACTTCAGCTTAAAGACGGCAGAATCAGATATGAAAACAATCGGTTCTTTGAATAATTGAGTTGCTATGTCTTTCTCCGAATTGTGGCATGTACATGTTAAATTCGAAAAAAAAAAAAAATGACTTGAGTTCACATCGAGCTGCTTGTTTTTCGCTTTGGTCGCTAGTAACGATGTTGATGCTGGCTTCGGAGCTTTTAATTATCTTACTAGGTGTTCTTTTCTGTCATTATTGAATATCGTTCTGAGTTTACTTCCTACTTATGAATTTCTTTCTGATCTTCCAAAGTTTGTTTTCTTCATTCTCTTGCGTACTTCGCCGTCCCTCCTTGTTCTTCAATCTCCAATCTCTCGTCCTTCAGCAACTGTCACTAATTATTTCTTAGAGCAAGAATTTCACATTCCCAAATTAGATGGATACTCAAAACCTTTGACCGGTTCAGCAATCATTTACATTCATGCAAAACCATTTAAAACCCTTACATAGGGTTTTCCAACGATAGTAACCGTTACATATAATTTCAGAGGAAATTGGCAGATCCATGCGAGCTATTTACTTACATGAGTGCACATTCGCTTCCAGTATTGAAAGAAAGCAGCACAGTTACTCCTTGAAGTAGCACAATTACTCCTTGAAAGAGTAATTTTCGTACCTGATTCTACAGTCCACAAGTTGCAGGTGACCGCCAATCCTCATGGGACAATATTGGTTCATTATTTGATACACGGCAGTTTCCAAGCATATGTAGCAATCATTGTATGAGATTTCGCCGTTGCAAGCTCCGTGGGCGTAGCATTTAGCGAGATCATTTGAAGAGACTGCGTAATAGTTGAAACCTTGGGTTGCCGTGTTATACGGTATGGCATAAAGAGCTTCTTCTACGTTGAAAGCGTAAAGGGAGTCGTCCGAGTATGCATCCGGGTTTACAGACGTAACTCACCCCTGAAACATCTGGGTCGCTTCTTGCGAGATTGCTGCGACAACAGACCAAGCAGAACGCCGTAATTGCAAGTCGCTGGCGAGTAGTCATTACAACCTTCTGAGCTTTGCGTCCTCTCTTCCTCTTTCTTTACTGTGGTTACTCACGAACTTCGCCACCATGTTGTCTAAATGTAGAGTTTGCCCTCGCAAAAATCACGCCTCGTTTCCTCCTCCTGATCAGTATTGGGTCAAATTCATCCTCGTACTTTTGCTAGAGATTGAAATAGATTCTAACAATTCGTGACTAAGATGACTAGGAAACGCTTGGATTCTTCCATCGAGTTTTCAGATGTTATGTTGAACGTATTCTTTGATTGCCGAATAAGAGGTTGTCTTCGTCTCTTTGCCTTTGTTCAGTTGCGGCCAACTCATATAGGAGGGAATTCATTTGCCGGAACTCAATATCCATCTTCCGATGACAATGCATGTAATGAATTATGGAGCACCCCATCCAGATATAATAAAATAAAATACTCATAAAACTTCCAATACTATATCAATTATAACTATCATATTAACAATGCAATTTTAACAGGAAAAATATAATAAAAGTCCTAAACCTATTGTATAGATGCCAACTTAGTCATAAACATTTTAATAGTGTCAATTTAGTCCTAAAATTTTTGAATTCGTGCCAATTTAGTCATACACATTTTAATAGTGTCAATTGAGCTCTAAACTTTTTAAACTAGTCCTAAAACTCTTCTGCTGTTACAACAGTCTCGTGGCATGTATGCGATCATCGAATTTCACATTGGTGAATTCCTTTTGTAATAGTGATGTTACTCAGTATGGCAGTGGTTACTATGAAAATATATTTTCCGCTCTCAAACGAGTTTGGGAAGAAACGGAATAAGCGGCTTTGATTATTACACCACCTCTCCTAGCAGGAGCGACATATGTTTCACCCACCGAGCTTGCGATGGGGGAATTTTGGGTGAGGATTGCATCAATGCATATTCAATGCGCAGGTCGTGATTTATCGTGCATGTGCGACGAATGATCGTGGCCAAAGCGCTGGCGCCCAAGTTCAACTTAAAGGACTGTCGAGCCAGATACGAGAACTATCCATTTTCTGAGTGATTGGTTTGCTACCTTGTCAAATCTTTGTTTCCTCCTACGTGCGACGCTGACACGTTTGTTTAATTTCTTTTCTCCTTATCATCCTCCTATTTTTCTTAAAATAAGCTTTGGCTGGTGCTATCAATCTACCCTGCCTGCTGAATGATGCATGAAGCCATGAATTGAGTAAGAGCAATCGTCGATAAGAATCATTAGCAGGGGTAGAAAGTTGATGGTCAACGATCATGTTTTTACTGCTCCTCAGATGCTGCGTTTGGCCATATGAACTTGGGAATAGTCCGATTTTCATATAATTAAGCTATTGAACTTCTCGAGATCTTATCAGGGAACTCTGCAAAGCTACATCCAAAGGAATTCGCAAAAGAGAAAAAGATACAAATAAGCACGATTGAGTTGTTGTGCTGATCCTAGGGATAAGCATGGTCCGGGCCACCCCCTAACCCTAGAACCAACCCGTACAGTGTCGATCCTCAATTTTTAGGACCAAGGACCGACCCTATTGAGCTTGGGATCAAGGACCGAACCGACCCAATGGGTTCGGTGTCAACCCAGGACCGATCGACGATTTTTTTCGTCTTATTTTTTATACTCCCTAAAAAAGCAAACCTACAAATTCAAATTACACATCCATCGACAATGCAGCATTGTGCAATTAAACTATAAATACCAATACATATTTAACAAATTTAAGATGACACAATAATAGAAATTTTGTATGTGCTAATCGCTCATCGAGATATGAGACAAGATGGAAAGTTCTTCTCCATTGATGATATTCCCTATTCAAAATGGCCACACAGACTTGAAGAATTTCATACTTGGTTGAGTACACAGTCCATCACCAACCATGATATGAATGATGTCCTTTACAATTTTGTTACAAGATTCACAGGGAGCCTTAAATTTTGGTGGCAATCACTCACAGAACAGGACCAGCTTACGTTCCTGTTATCACCCAGCTTCTATCATGCCCTTAATTTTCTATACCATGTTTTTGTGGGAACACCTGGAGATCTCAAAGAACTCAAAAGGAGGGAATTCTTTGAAAGAAGATGCTGCTCCCTTCAGAAAAGGCATCTTGATAAGCATTATCGATTAATGCTCCAGCTCTTTTACCAGATTGGCGCAGACCCAAATCTAAAGCATGTTTTCATCACTTCTATTCCTAAAGAGCTATCACAGATGGTTGAAAGATCCTTCTTTGGAAAGCAAAGAAGAATACAAGACGTTCCCATGGGAGAAATTCAGCAAGAAGTCCATTTATGCCTTGAAGAATTATGCTTAAAGCGTCGAATGGTCCAAACATACATCACAAATGACAAGCGTCTTGAATCAGCATGTTCCCATCAGAAGTTAAAAATCAAATGCTCCAAACAGGATTGTGATGGTACTTGTGGCCATTACTCCCAGAAGAAGGAGCAAGTGAAATGGGTGCTTCGAGAATTTCGGGATCTGTCATGGTGTGAGAGGATCTTCTCAGCACTGGATTCACCTATCAAGCGCATGGAATTTTCATGACACCATATGCAAAAACATTTTCCTACATTTGATCATGTAGAGTCCACTTAACCAAAAAATAAGCTTCATACCATTTGACTAGCAAATCACCGTAGCAACTGCAGTATTACTCTACTTTTCAAAAACTTCTACCATTCGACACAAATTGAAAAGCAAAATGCAGCTGAAATTCATCAGTAAAATACAATTAAATCATAAAAAGTTCAAAATACTTAATATAAACTATGAATATATAACTTCACATCTTGTTAATTCACTTGAACTTTTAAACACCTAAAAACAAAACAAACGACGCATACTTAATACTCAACAAAAGTTTTAAATTGAAATTACTATTAGTGCTATTGATAGAACATCTTAATATAATATAATATAACATACATTTTACTTAGGTTTGAATATATAAAAGAATTATAAATAATATAATATAATATACAAGGTTGGTCCAGGGTTGGACCGACCCAAAACTTTTAAGACCGAGGACCAACCCGTACAGTGTTGGTCATGAAATTTCAGGACCAAGGACTGATCCAGTCCCCTTGGAAACCGAACCAGGACTGGCAGGGTTGGGCCAGTCCAGGGTTGGTCCAAGGTCCACCCTAGACTGCTACTCACCCCTAGCTGATCCTGAGTATACATTTTTGATGGCCTATAGAAGTGTAGGAGCTTGACACATAAGTTTAGTGGTGAACTACTTTTTCTTGATAAGCTAATGTACAGAACCACTCAAAGAACTTCTGCAAAGTGCTTCAGATAGTGCTGATGAAATCCCTTTGTGAGAGATGTTTTGATGATCCTGTAAACTCTCGCGGTACCATTTGAGTTCCTTCGGGAAGTTCACGAGATCAAAGGTAAAAAACATAAATGAACGAATATTCTGGGTGTATTCCGAATAGCTTTAGGTTCGATCCTCCATACTGCCCGAAAATCTCGAGTTGGAGGAGAGGTTCGGTCTGTCCTGTGAAGAAAAGCTGGAGAATATCTAGAGGTACATCACCTCTGAGACTTGAGGGATCCAAGCTTGAACCACCAGCTCCTTGGTATGCTGCAGTTGACGTGAACATGTACAATGGAGGGGCTTCTCAAGATTAAGATGGAAGGTCTGCAAGGACATTCCTATCTCTTTCGAATAAATGATGATCAATAAGGTGGAATTCAAACTGATTGATTCCATTCTTAACAGCAAAGATTTCTTTGAAGATTGATTGAACAAGGGATAAAATTGTAAATTAAAATATTCGCAACAATTGTAAGTTAATCTCATTTCAATCTCACTTTTCAAAATTGAATGTGAGTCTCTCTCATCTTACAATCATTTAGACTTCTTTCCTAAGCTAAATTGGAATTAAAAATATCCAGGAAAGTTATCAACTAATCTCACTAGTCCGAACTATTTTACCTTTCCAAAGTTTAAGTGTAATCTCTCTCCTTGTACGTTCATTTAAATTTCTTTGTTAATTGCATTTTTTTTTATCATTTATCTCTCTTCAAACACATTTAACTTTTTTCTCTTTATTTTCCTTTGTTTTTTGCTACATGCATATGTGGAGAAAAGTATTAGAAAAGTCTTTGACCTATCGTATTTTTACCAATTTAGTCATAAATCTTTTGACCTGATACAAATTCAATTAGTCCGGCTAATTTTGGTCAAATATTGCTGATGTGAATATGGGTAGGCCAATCTGATTGTAATTCATTGTCCTCATTTAATATTTTAAGCTTTTAAGATAGTTGACAGTACTCTACTAAAATATCATATTGTACTAAAGTAAAAGGTCTAGATTCAAATATTTTCAAGTCTTATCGGTCTTCCCAATTAAATATTTTCACATTTAATACTAGGCAAAAAGACCAAACCGACCATGAGAGAGAGCGTTAGAATATTTAAATGATAAATTATACTTTCATCTAACAGTTTAAACTTTTAAAATAATGATAATTGACATGTTACATCAGCAATTTACTAATGAGAAAATGTAAAATAAGTAAGAACTATTTAAAGTATCTTAACTTGAGTTTAGTATGACATGCGTGTTATGCAGGTATAAATGTTTTATTCATGAAATTTTTTTCCTGTAAGTTTAGCAAACAAGTAAGAGATACGAATCCATGTATGATTTCTTCACCCTCTTGTTCTACTGACAGATTGTCATGAAATTGACTCATTATCTTTTATTTTAAGCATTTTATACTATTTTGAACGTGAGAAAGGACCGTTTGAGAGACTCTCGTACCTATGTACAGAAATTAACTGTAAATTCAAACTGTCCCATCGCTATCCACCAAAAGTTTCAAACTTTCGTTTCTTGGCAAAGAAAATAAGAGAAATTAGTTGCCCCTGTATGTCACATCAGCGGCCGGATAGGCTTGCGTTGTATTCAATATGCAGTTGAAATGCTTTATGAGGAAAGTCAACATACAAAATGCGAATCATTCGCAATTAGATTTGAAGCATCTCCCTCCCTTTGCACGAGATGTGGACCAAACAAAGAGCACGCCGATGAAATGAGGATGTTGGGAAAACTTTAGGAAAAGTTGCAGACGATTTCAAAAAGCCAAGGACCACTGAGCTTGTTCTGGTGTGGACCACTCGACGCTAGATTCCGCACTGTAGCATTAAAGGTTTCATCAACACGAACCATGCTGAATTACCTCCAGTTCTACTTCGGTTTCTAGTTACTTTGTGTCTAGCATCCTGCCTTTCGACATTGCCTGGTCGCCACAATGGAGATGCGGTCGTGGCTTTGCATGTTGGAGGCAAAGTCGGGCTCCTCCTTGCTCGTGTTGAAAACTGCCCTGAATCTAATATTCTACGCCCGCCATTGCGAAGAAGGAAATAATCAAACCAAAGAAATTGCCCTTTTTATCTTCTATTTCTGCTTACTGTCACTATGGAAAGCAAATTGCCAAAAAGAAAGAAAGAAAGAAATGTCTTTGAGACACCAAAATCCGAAACTGCTACTACAGACTTTAATCGTCGATGGAAGGGCGTGTTGTGTTTGGCAATCTCCGCCCACGCACGAATGAACTGAACAGATGCAAAGCTCTTGATGGCTGTGCATAAGGCACCATATGTGCAGCACCTCTGACCGTCGCAAATGTCAATAAATTCCCATACTCTGTCGCCCAACCCCCCACCTTCATCCAACACAGTTAAACAGAAAGAGCAAGTCATTAAAATGGAAGGTTATAGGGTGTCTTGTGCACAGACTCATCTATATAATGTTGTTCGAACGAAGACTCTGATTCTGTAATACATTTCAGCATGGTAATTTTCAAGTTTCAAAGGTTGTTATGGTGTTTATTTTGGTATGCATGATTTCTATTTCTCTTCTATCTTAACTGGTGTGCCGGGGATACTATTTAAGATCTCTTTCAGCAAATTGATGGAATAATCACAAGGTATCGAGGAATTTGCTTGTGGCAGAGTAATACCTGGCCTTTGTGAAACCAAGCTCCATATGGAACTGTAACCTTAAAATTCAGATCATGAGCTAGCTCGCGGATAAGTGTCCGTGATCCAAGCAGCGGCACGACAGAGTCCTGGTCACCACTGCAATTTGGGTGCAAGTTCATTTATCACACTATAGGACAGCGAGACTTCTTATCAGCTTTTGAGTGATTCTGAGAAGTCTACCTGAAAACCCAGACGGGGATATGGTTCTGAACTATCCGCTTGACTAAGGGAAGCATGTCGATGTTACCATCTGTGTCGCTGTAATTCACAACACTGTCCAGAGGACGATATTATGAGAAGAAAGTTCAAAGGCAGAAATGGTTTACATAATTCTTTGCTTTTAGCGGGAACCTACCCGCTGCACATCGACCATGGATAAGGCAAATTAGTCCGATTTGCATGAAGTGCCTTCTGAACCTTGGGTAGGTTGAGGTAGAAGCGACGCTCATAGGTCATACATACATCAACCCCCACACTTAACTTGGTGGCCTGCAACAAAAACAGAACGTTGCAAATTTCAAAGAAAATAGTCTTTTTTTTTCTTTTTTTTTTCAAGCAAGAAAGTGGAGTAGGAGAAAAAAGTACGTACCGTTTTTCGCAGCCGAAGTTCTTGTTCCACTATTGATGGGTAACACATGTCAAGGATGACATCATAATTATTTATGTATTCACCAACAATGACGTTTGCTTTACTCAAGGCGTCGTTGCAAGTTTGAGTTACGTTGTGAGGACTTGCAAAGAGATAGTCATCAAAATCACACTCATTCATAATGGTAAGGCCGAGTTCATCAGAGATCATTCCATGGGACCAGAAAAATTCATATGTTGCTGGGGCATCTCTATCAAGTTTGAGAAGTGGATTTCCTATCTAGGGGGGAGGAGCCAAGCCAAATGTCAGATGAAATTCTTGAAGTGAAAGGATTAAGAAGAAAGATCTCGATGAAGAAGCAATGCCAAAGGAAAGTTCTCTTACTGCAATTCCTTTAAGATTGAACTTGAAACCAGTCGAGTGTGCATTATGGTCCAGCAGAGCAACAGCCAACTGCGGTATGTAATGCCCTGTGGAAAGAATAAGGATTGGGAATGAGGTCAAAATGGCACGTCAGAACATAGCCAAAATAAGCATCCTCTACAGTGCAGGAGAAACAGAGTGAAACCCATGGGAAATTTTTTTGACTAGTACAGTATCTTCTCTGGTGACTACTTTTCTTCTGCTTCAATCTCCTTTTTGAAGTGGCAAAAATAATTAAAATGAAAAGAGAGGATTTTTCCTTCTCAGGATATAAGCAACAAAAACATTCACCTTCACCTAACAGATGAAAGTTCAGTTGTAAAACTGATCCAAATTAAGATGTGAACTGTCACTGTAACTACAGAAGTGGCATTTTTTGCTAAAAATATTATATCGTGGAGAGATACCATGGGATAATTAAAGCAATGATTTTATTTCCCTCACCTGCATAGCTTTCTCCAGTGAGAAACAACTCTCTTGACTTGTACGTGGGAAACTTCTCAAACCATTTCAAGAAGAATGTGTGCAGATCCTTAGCTGTGAGGCAGAAAAGGAGCAAATTAAGGTTATTCAAAGAAGACTTCCAGAGTTCCACTGGTATAAAACCAAAAAGTGCATTGACAATTCTGCCATTTACTTCTGCAAAATCAAAATGAAAAGGCCAGTACGGGAGGTGGAGTATAATCATACCACTGGATTCATCTCCGCAATTATAGTCCGAAGTTGTGTTTGAGTATGACCATCCCACTCCAGCAGGAGATTCAACAAAGAGGAGGTTCGAAGCTACCGAAAAAAGTTCAGAATTAGCGAAATCCCAAACTGCTCAGGTTGAATTAACAGCGAATGGGGTCATATTTTGAATCCTACCTCTATTCCATGACATTGAATTTCTTCGAAGGCCTCGGCCATCTCCTCTCGGATAAAATGGCCCCAACTCCGTGAGTGCTCCACCACCAATAGACGAACAACCTGGGCCTAATCATCCACTCAGAATTAGTCAGGGTACGTTAAAAATTCACAATTCATTCAATTGTGGAAAGATCAGAACATGGTTCACTTCAGATGAAAATCTAAATTTTGCAGCAAGATGGACTCCAGCAATCTACAGGAGAAGTGAAAATATGAGTTCTTGTCGCTTCTTCCTCAAGCTATAGAGCATGTGATTATGGCAACTCTATTTTTCTATTTTTCTTTTTTTGGATATGGGCAACTCTAGTTTTTACTTGGCGAAAGAAAAACAATTTGAATCTCTGGGAGTATTGAATAGAATGGATGAGAACGAACAGCATAGCTAACACTTTCAACAGTAAAAGGTCAGAGAAAACTAGATTCATGCAGTGGCGAACATACAAAAATCACAGAAACACCATCAGAAGACAAGCAAATAAAAACAAGGATCTCTGCAAAACGAAAACCAAAAGGGCTCAATGCATGCTGGAGATACGCTTTTTAACAGCTCGAACGATAGTGCACTTTAGCTGAACGATGAATATTCCAGAGAACAAAAATCAGAAAACACAAAACAGCAAGAACGGAAACAGCCAAAAAGGAAAAAAGAAGACCAACCGACCTCCATTGAGCCAGAGAGCGAGGGGCTTGCTCTCAGGGTCCTTGTCAGCCTCAACAAAGTAGTAAAACAAGCTCCTCCCATGCTTCACATCCACGTCAACATAACCAGCGAATTGCCTGAACCCAACCTTGGGCTGACCAGGCAAATTCACAACCAGATCTTGTGCTGGATATCCTTCCACCGCCACCACCAACCAAACGCCCCCCAAAACAATCAACACCCAACACGCCCACTCTCTACCCGTCATTCCCTTCTCACCAAGATTCATCACCACTCCTAATATTCCCTCCCTCTCTTTCTCTCTCTAGTCTCAACAAACAAACCAACCCTTTATCCAATTCTTGCTCCTCCTCTCTCTACATAAAAAAGAGAATCGCACGCTCACTCGCAGAAGCAAATTCAGCTTTTAAAAAAAAAAGGGAAAGAAAAGGAGGGGGGTTGGTAGGAGTCGTGGGGGGAGGTGGGGCGAGAGAGCGATGAATGATGATGTCGATGGGGAGGGAGGGTATCTCTGTATCTCCACTACAACTTATAAATTCTGTTAGGAAAGCAGCACGTGAATCCTGGCCGGATTTAGCCAAAAGCCTTGCAGAAAAGATCGGATTTTTAAAGTTGATATATATATGTATAGACAAGAGAGTGTTCTGCTAATGTAAATATATAGCAGCAGCAGCCTCTGCCTGTGTGTCTGCGCGAGAGAGAGAGACGTTGGGGGAAGTTGCAGACTTTGCAGGCTTCTGCTAGGGGAGCAATCTTTGGGTATCACCAGATTCACACTTTAAGCGGGGAGGTCGTTCTTGTGGGGCCTTTTATCCAATTAATGCTGGGGAGAGAGAGAGAGAGACGTTGGAAGTCGCACGCTTGGATTAAATGTTGTTCAGGCGGATCCACTTGCGATGGATGGCTGCTTCTTCGGCGTACTTCCCACCTACCAAAGCAATTTTCGAAATCACTTTCGTATGGCCAAAGCGCCATTCTCTTATCTCGCCATCTCACACTCTCCCATTTTTATGAAACAGTGAAAAAAAACCATGCTGACTCCCTTTTCAAAATATGTGATATCCCATTCAAAATAGTGGTTGGTATATTGATCCTTTTTCTTACTTGTTCATGCTCGTTCAAAAAGTAAAATTGATCATTAGACGACGAGAGTTTGATTTAAAAAATAATTGGCGAGAGTAATTGCTTTATTATGTAATGATAAATCTAGCTCCCAATTGCTTCTCTCCGTCGATATTTAAAGTACATTCATACTTTTAAGGATGAATATTTTTAATGATCGCTTTATAGACAACGTAGATCTATATTAATTTTGATCTATGCACCTCACAATTCAAAGTCCCAACTGCACGCTTCGCGAATATACAATTCCTTTTCCCTAAAGCACACGATCAATTGGATTTAATGAACTCTTAAAGAATTGAGTTAGCAGTAAAATATTTGATTTGGATGTGCCGAATCTCGTATTTAAATCAAACTGCATAAAAGACGGAGAGCTTAAACTAATATGCACCAACGACGCGATCTGCATGCATGAGATTCAAGTCAAGTGGAAATATTTGGGTACCCTGTATATTTTTAAAAAGATCTGAAAAAGAAGCATTTTTGAAATCAAAAAGTAGATCCCATTTGTCTAGCATAGCCCGTGAGATGTAAAAACCTATTAACTAACCTTTCTTTATAAATTAATTTCGTTTCGCTTGGCTGTAGTGATATCAAAAGCTGTAAAGAATTTTTAAAAAATTTAAGTGGGCAGCGACAGTCAATAGGTCAAAGAGGCAACAAAAGAAGGAGAGGAAAACAAAGGAGCCTTCTTTTTCTTATCTGTAGGCGTGCTCCAGCCGCTTTATAGGATCATATAATATTCGACAAATGTCCACGTCATTTCGCATCTTTCGAAGCCCCGACCATACTCTTTAGATCGAAACCCTATTGGATTCAAACAAAGGAACGAGTCATTTACTTACCCAGGTCACAAACATAAAACTCAACTAAGCAATTCGCCTATATATAAAAAAAAATGAAATTTATGTGGAAGTTAATATCACAAAAAATCCTAAATTGAGACCAGAGAAATCATGAAATCAACACCCTATTAGATTCAAGAAACGAGTCATTTTATGAGTTAGAAACATCGAATTCATCTAAATAATTTGACTATTTAAAACGGAATTAATCTAAATCAAAACGTGGTGCAATTCATTTGGTCCATATAAGGGGATTTTCCCGAGTACAGCAAGCGGACAAGAGATCGGCCGGCTTGATGTCCCCCATGTTTCGTTTGCTTTTGTACTTGTAATTAGTAAGAGAAGGGGGCACATGAAAATCCAATTCTATCGTTTGGTTGCAAAGCTTCTTTGATTAATTCAATTGGGAACAGTTTGGTGGCGTTTGTTCTTTGCTTTGTCTTGTACTGGGACGGTGTTCAAGAGAAGCCATGTAAACCACAAGATAGGTTTTACAGAGGTTTGGAAGGGTGGGGGTCTTCAATTTGCTTTCCAGAAGATGTCGGTGCCCACGCGTGGATGTTGACATGAGTGATCCTCCTTTCTTCTATGCGCAAATCGCTCTCTTTTGCGCAATCAACTAATGGTATTATAGATAATGATGATACTTTGATTGCCTTTTTCTGGGTTTTTGATGTGGCCAAAAATGTCAAGTCTTCCGTGCAGATCATAATGTCGTTTCATGAAACTCGTTTTGTAAATCTTTCATAGTTTAAAATATATATGGATGAAGCTTCTCCCTCTACTATAGCTGAAAATGCACTTTTAGTAGTGGAGTGACCAAAGTACTCTTCAATTCGACGCACTCGCATTCTTTTCCGTTCTCTCTTCCTTCGTCATCTTCAATTGCAGCTTTTTTCTTGTCTTTTTCTTTTCAATGCTTTGTTATCTATCAACTTATAAGGTCAAGATCGCTTAATGCCTGTATCTTTTACTTGTTATCTTATAAAAATTTAAAAGAGACAACTTTTGGTCATATTATGCTATATTTTCTTTACCAAGCAAAGTCTATGCTAGATAGATGAAGGCAGAAATGGGGATAAAGATAACTCAATCCAAAAGAAATTGTTGAGACCTGACAGAAGTCGACTGGAAAAATGGAGAAAAAGGTTTTCTGTTCTGTATTAATTCATTTACATTTACATTGTATACATTTATAATATAAGAAAGAACGAAAGTGAAAAAGGAAATGATATACAATGAATAATAAATTTCCTATTTTGAATAGATCCCACAAATTACTCTTTCTCCAATTCAATCAATCCTTGATTAGGATTACCAGCAGATCTGGATCTCGGAATCTTTGATATCTTCGATATTATTTCCAACACTCCCCCTCAAACTGGTGGCCTGTATATATCAAGGACGCCTAGCTTGCTCAATAAATATTTGTGTTGTCTTTGACATAGTGGTTTAGTGAAGATATCTGCTGGTTGATCCATGGTCCCAATTCCTTTGGTGACAAGGATCCCTTCTCTGATCTTATCTCGGGTAAAGTGGCAATCAACTTCTATATGTTTTGTTCTTTCATGAAAGACTGGATTTGCTGCCAATTTGAGTGCAACATCATTATCACAAAACAAATAAGTTGGTCCACTGACCTGTAATCCAAGATCTGAAAGTAACCCTCGTATCCAGATCACTTCGCACGTAGTCTTTGCCATGGCTCGATACTCTGATTCGGCTGATGACAATGACACAGTTGACTGTTTCTTCGTTTTCCATGAGATTAATGACTCTCCCAATTTAACACAAAATCCAGTAATAGATCTTCTAGTCATTGGGCAAGTAGCATAATCTGTGTCGCAAAAAGCTGTCATCTTCATGTTGCAATCACGAGATAGAAATATTCCAAGCCCCGGACATCCCTTCAAATATTTTACAACCTTCAAGGCCACGTTCATATGTGACTGCTTTGGATTATGCATGAATTGACTGAGTGTCTGTACTGCATAACATATATCAGGCCTTGTCATGGTAAGGTATATTAATTTTCCAACAAGTCGCTGATATCCAGATGGATCCTTGAGCAAAGAATCTTCAACAGACAAAGAGGAAGTCAAGTCGTATTCATGAGAGGTTAGCTTGGTATTCTGTTCAATTGGGATGACAGCTGGTTTACATCCAGATAATCCTGCTTCAGAAACGATTTCTAGGATAAACTTTCTTTGGCTAAGGTTGATACCTTTCTCGGATCGTGCAATCTCAATACCAAGAAAGTATTTGGGAGGTCCCAAATCCTTGATGTGAAAAGAAGAATGCGGGTATTCCTTGAATTTCGCAACATGAAGGTCATTATTTCCCATAACAAGTATATCATCAACATATATCAGCAAATAGATTGATGAATTACCTGAATTCCATGTAAACAAGGCATAGTCATGCTTGGAATGACGAAATCCCACACTAGTTAATGCAGCAGTGAATTTAGCATACCATTGCCTAGATGCCTGTTTCAATCCATACAGGGATTTGCGTAGACGACACACCCGAGACTCCTCCTGTCTGTGTAATCCCTGTGGAAGTTCCATATAAATTTCTTCATCAAGATCACCATGAAGAAAAGCGTTGTGAACATCCATCTGATGTAGGGACCAGTTTCGAATAGCTGCAATGGAAAAGAATGAACGAACAGTGACTTCTTTAGCAACGGGAGAAAATGTCTCATGATAGTCGAAGCCTTCTCGTTGCGTGAATCCTTTAGCCACTAGTCGAGCTTTATAGCGTTCAACCGAACCGTCTGCCTTAAATTTGATCTTATAGACCCATTTGCATCCGATTGGTTTCCGATGTGGAGGAAGCTGCACAATATCCCAAGTATGATTCTCCATCAATGCCTTGAGTTCTGATTCCATTGCGTGTTGCCACCGGGGATCACGTGATGCTTCATGAAATGAGGATGGTTCCTGCTCTTCTGAGAGACGACTGATGCAACACATATGTCCCGGCGATAATTTAGTAAAGGAGACATATGAAGAGATAGGGTACCGAGTACCTGGATAACTGGATGCAGAACAAATATAATCCTTGGTCCATGTAGGTGGGCGAGTTTGCCGTTTAGGACGTCGAGGTGGCTCAGCCACTATTTCTGTAGGTACTGAGAAAGATTCTGATGTATTCAAGGTTGTAGAATCTTCATGTAATTCTGGAGATAATTCTGGTGGCTGTCCTTCATAAGTTGTTGTTTCCTGTGGAACAGTTGCACATGGTTCTGGAACAACAACTAGATACTGTGAAGGCATAGATAAGTCTTCTTCACAAAGAAAGGGCCGGTCGCCTTCTGATGAATTTGATGCAGATATCATATCCTTGAATGGAAAGACATCTTCATGAAAGGTGACATCCCTGCTTATAAAGAAATGCCCTGTAGAAAGCTCCATAACTCGATATCCTTTATGGGCTGTAGGATAACCCATGAAAACACATTGTGTGGCACGAGGACCCATTCTATCCAAGGGACCAACATTTGTTGCATAACATAAACAACCAAACACTCGAAGGTGATTATTCTCTGGTCGCTTCTTGTATAGCATTTCAAAAGGAGTTTTGCCATCTATTATCCGACTAGGCATGCGGTTAATCAAATAAGCAACTGTGACAACACAATCTCCCCAAAAAGCTTCAGGGATGTAAGCTTGATATTTCAATGCGCGAGCTACTTCCAAAAGATGTCTACGCTTGCGCTCAACAATTCCATTCTGTTGTGGAGTGTAAACGCAAGAACTTCCATGAATTATCCCATGAGAAGACAGGAATTCTGTGCAATCAGAAGTGAAAAATTCCCGCCCATTATCTGTACGAATTCGTTGCACAGATTTTTCAAATTGATTCTCAATCAGAGAGATAAAATTGGAAAGATGAGTGAATGGTTGACTTTTGGATTGCATAAGATAAACCCAAGTTCCGCGCGTAAAATCATCAACAATTGTTAGAAAAAATCTGGACCCATCACGATGAGGAGTGTGATAAGGACCCCAAATGTCCATATGAAGTAAGGAAAAAGCTCTATGTGCTCGAGATGTACTAGTTGGGAAGGACATTCGAGACTGCTTAGCTAGAGGACATATTGGACACTTAGAATGAGGGAAACATGCACTATGACCCAATCTTTGATGGAAAAGGAGATTTTTATTTCGACTAATAGCATTACAAGAAACGCTTTTATTTAATGATTCTAAATCTCCTGGGGAATCAATCCAGAAATACAGTCCTTGTGCAACATTACCCAAGCCCATCAGTTTCCCAGTCAAATGGTCCTGAAAGAAACAATTGCCGAAATTGAATATGGCACGACAAGAATTATCTACGCAGGCTTTGGAGACAGAGATTAGATTGAATTCAAAATTGGGAATGCACAGGACATTTCGAAGCACAAAAGTTGGGCTAAGATGCACAGTTCCAATCTTTGTAACATGGGTGACATTTCCATTTGGAAGTCGTACTGTCAAGGGGGATCGTGATCCTTTGTCGATATTGGAAAATAAATGCTCATTGCATATTATATGATCACTAGCTCCTGAGTCGACTATCCATGTATTTACTGGGAAATTATTCTCCTTGTAAAGAAAAGTACCTGAAAATCCTCCACTCTTGTCTTCAATTTTCAGTTGATTCAGAATTTTCACAATATTCTGGTACTGATCCTGAGTAATTGCCTGTTGTGCTCCGTCGATCCTTTGTGCGGATACCTGATAAGCTAATGATTCTTTTTCTTTTTTAATTTTGTCAGTGGGTTTCCCATGCAATTTCCAGCAGGTATCAACAGTATGATGTGGACGTTTGCAAAAATCACAGTATTTATTTTTAAATTTACCATTTTGCCCATTGCCCCTCCCTAATGACGTGGCGCCTCGTGGGCTGTTAGATCCTCTGTGAACCGGAGCTGTCGTGGCTTGATATGAGCCGTCCGATCCAGCGGAAAAAGAGGGCATTCGAGAGCCGTCCGATTCTCCGCGAAGATCCCAGCCGCTCGATTTTTCCAGCAAATCCCAGCCATCCGATTTCCCGCGGTAATCCTGTCCGTCCAAGGCAAAGTAGCTAGGGTTCCCTTCACTCTTTCTTGCCGCAGCAGCAACACGACCGGAAGCTTCGAGGACTCCGCTTCTCCCAATCGCGACTCCATCGCTGCCGATCGTCATCTTTCCGGAGCCGCCACCAGTTGGAAAAGCGGCAAGACTCAAACCCTCTCCTGTTCGAGCGTTTCCTGCGGAGCCAAGTCGCTGATTTTCTTCTTGGACGGCTAACTGATATATTCGGCCGAGAGACGGTGGAGGTTCCATGGCAAGAATTTGGGATCGAAACGTCGAGTAAGACTTGTTGAGGATGAGTAGAAATCTTGTAGCTTTCTCTCTCTCCTTAATTTCTTTATATTGTCTTAGGGTGCTTTCGGGTCCCTCTAACCGTTCTTCTGCTGATTCGAGTTCATTCCATAGGGATGAGAGACGGTTGAAGCAAGCGGTAACCGAGAGGTTCCCTTGCTTCAACTCAGTCAGATTTTGGGTTATGTTGAAGAGCCGCGCTCGGTCGAGCCGGCCATACATCTCTCGGATGCTGTCCCAGATTTGTTTAGAGTCTTCGGTCGGCGGCAGTCCAACGGCGACCTCCGGGGCGAGCGTGTTCCCGATCCAAGTGCGAACCAGCTGGTTGCACTTCCGCCAGAGACGCTGGAGACGCTCATCGGTCGGGAAGGGGACGGTTCCGTCAAGGAAGCCGTCCTTGTCCTTCGTCACAAGAGCCCGCCGGAGATTTCGAGCCCACGAAGAATAATTTTCCGGTCCGGTAAGCTGGATACTAATTAGACGCAATTCCGGACCATCCGCCTGAGATGTGTATAAAGGATCGCCGGGCTCAGGCCGGCCGCCGCTGACCGGGAAAACAAGGGGCATGTATCCGGGAGGAAATGCCGGGTAGGGATTTGTCCCTTGACCCGGCATAGATCCGGATTCTTGACTTGGAATCGTGTATCCGGGTTGGAGTCCCGGGTAGGGATTCGCTCCCTGACCCGGGACATATCCAGGTCCTTGACCCAGATTCGATTGCCCCGATGCTTCAGCTGATCCCGCTGCAGACGGTGCAAAACCGGATGGATATTGAGTCCACATTTGATACCAGTTAGCTGGAGCAAGATTCAGAGGCCACTGGATTTGGGTGGCAGTCTGATCAAAGGTAGGAACTGGTTGCTGAACAGGGGTTCGTTCTCCCCCAGAAGGAACAACCGGATCTGAGGTAAGTGTCTCCTCTGTTGATGGGCTTTCATTGTTCTTGGCCATGATAAAAAGTGAGTGGAATTCCTAACGATTTGCTGATCTATTTCGCAGGTGAAAGTCGTGCGATAATAGCTCAGAAAGAATACGATGGCAATCCCAAATGTGCGGAAGCTAGGCCGGGAGCATACGCTCGATACCATGACAAGTCGACTGGAAAAATGGAGAAAAAGGTTTTACGTTCTCGTATTAATTCATTTACATTTACATTGTATACATTTATAATGTGAGAAAGAACGAAAGTGAAAAAGGAAATGATATACAATGAATAATAAATTTCCTATTTACCGAATAGATCCCACAAATTACTCTTTCTCCAATTCAATCAATCCTTGATTAGGATTACCAGCAGATCTGGATCTCGGAATCTTTGATATCTTCGATATTATTTCCAACAAGACCTATTAGAAGGGCTTAAGTGTGTAAATTACAAGTTTTAGGACTTAAATGTATGGAGAGTGTGTTTTAAAATTCAAGTACTTGAGCATGACAAGTAGTGGGATCTATGCTATGACCATGCATTGTCAATTATCTTTAAAACTTTGGCTGAGTAACACAAGGAGCTAAATAGTGAGATTAGCCACATGTATATGTGAGCCAATCGTTCTATACAAGATTTCCTTGGACGATTCTTGTGGTTATGTGGCGAATGAGAGCATACATGCTCAATGCACGAAAATAGAATGGAAAAAGAAGAGCAAAAGCAGATCCTTAGCTGAGGCACAAAAGAAAGCAACGGAAACTAACTAGTCAAGAAGGCGCGCAATGAATGCCTCGTTCATTATGACCCTTGGTTCTGCTCGAGGAATGCGTGAACTCTTTATTAGGTTACACCTAAACCCGGAAGCTCAAAATCGACAGCCGCTCGAGACGCAGTTGATTTAAATAAGAAGGGGGCTGAATTTTAAATCGTCCTCAGAGACACATATGACGCTGGGGCTACTACGGCCGAAACATAGACAGCCTTTACTTTCAGCAACTGGCGACTGCTGTCTGCTGTACAGCTCTATCTAGAGCTCTTTCTTATTCTTTTTTCGTTTTCTTTTTTTTTTTCCCAGCTAGATATCTAGAGTTTGATCTCCAATCCATGTCTGTTGATCACGAGAGCAACTGAAGCAGCGAAATCCCACTAGCAGAACTCTTCCCACTTTCTAATCAAGACCCATCCTTTCTCCTGCCAAATAAATTGTTATTTTAAATCCATGTTGGTAGGTGGTAGGCCAAGTGCATCATTAGAGGAGTCCACCTACAAAAGAGCTCAACCCAAAGCAGACTATTGATAACCAAGGTGGGCACTGGGGAGGAAGTTGATTCAATGCTATACGCATCGATGAATCACATTGGGATACATGACTGAGGAATTCAATTCAAAATATCAAGCGACTTCTCAAATTGAGAAATGCACCGTAATAGATGACTACTATGATATGCTTTCGTACATCATTCTCGACATTGTTACTAAGAACTTTGTATCTTTATCGTGTATTAAATAATCGACTCTAAACTAAAATTAAAGAATTACGTGTACCAAAAGTATCTCTATGTTTTTTTTTTTTTCTTTTTGAAATACTCTAAAACAATAACGTTCCATTTTTTGATGAAATTAATTTGAGAATAAAGTTCCATCGTAACATTCTTCAAATGGAAAACATCTTTATTTGAGAGTCAGATGAAAGGGATGGTGGCCATATGTGTGGTTAGGCCGAAAAAGATAGAATTTTTTCGGGGGCCTTATATACAGCCCGCTAAAAGTAGAGGCCAAGTTCCAGTTGAGTACAGCCCACCGGAGAAGCAACTGCGAATTCGAATTTAAGCCACGGTTTGATGCGCAACAGGAGACCATTAGATGTCCCGAGTCAGATGCGCCTCCAGTACTTAAGCAGGACATTGCCTGCCCCGAGGTCACGCAAGAACATCCCGAGTCAGCATTACTTATCGACCGTTGCTGTTGCCCGCCATCCGGAACATCCCTATTCGACTCCTCTGCCTGACCCAATACGAGGATTTGATATCCACGCTAGTCTACTGCGTCTATGCCTTCGAGAATGCAGGCAATTCACATCCCATCACCTATTCGACGAAATGCCGCAGAGAGCAGCGCGTGGTTTAACTATATGCAAGTTGATCCATGGCCAGGGCGTGAAATGTGGAATTGGGTCAAAAGGGTCACTAGGGAATGCGATTCTTGATCTTTATGCCAAATGTGGGGATGTGGATTCCGTGGAGAAGGCGTTTAATCGGCTCGAGGGGAGAGATATCCTGGCTTGGAACTCGCTTCTTTCAATGTATTCGAGGCGGGTTTCCGTTCAACAGGTTAACTGGCACTTTCGGCTACTTAAGCGTGATGGATTGGTGCCAAATGAGTTCTCTTATTCCATCGTCTTCTCTGCTTGCGCGAGGGCTAAGGATATTGACTTTGGGAAACAAGTACACTGTGATCTTGTTAAAGTGGGATTGGAGCTCAGTTCGTTTTGTGAAGGTTCAATTATCGATATGTACGCCAGGTGTGATCGTCTCGTGGATGCAAGGCAGATTTTTGATGGAGTGCTAGAACCTGATACAGTTTCTTGGACAGCGATGATTGCAGGGTATATTCGAGGGAATTTGCCAGAGGAGGCACTCAATGTTTTCGAGAAGGTGAAGAAGGCTGGCCGTGAACCAGACCAGGTGGCATTTGTTACTGTCATTAGCGCTTATGTTGGTGCAGGAAATCTTGAGGGGGGACGTGAGTTGTTTTCCCAGATGCCAAACCCAAATGTTGTGGCATGGAATGTAATGATTTCGGGTCATGCTCAAAGAGGATATGAGGCGGAAGCACTCCACTTTTTCGAACAAATGAGGAGGGCTGGCATTAAATCAACAAGATCCACCTTAGGTAGCATATTGAGTGCCATTGGTGCTCTAGGCGCCATTGAGTGTGGCTTGTTAGTTCATGCTGAAGCAATTAAACAGGGTTTGAGCTCTAATGTTTATGTTGGAAGTTCTTTGATAAGCATGTATGCAAAGTGTGGGAGAATGGAAGCTGCAATGAAAGTTTTTGATGCTTTGGAGGAGAAAAATGTGGTTTTGTGGAATGCTATGCTTGGAGGATTTGCACAAAATGGTTATGCCAGTGAAGTCGTGCAACTGTTTACCCAGATGAAGAGATGTGGCTTTCAGCCTGACGAATATACCTATACTAGCATTTTGAGTGCATGCGCATGTTTGGAATATGTAGAAGTGGGTCGACAATTGCACTGCACTATCATCAAGAACAGGTTGGCGTCAAATTTGTTTGTTGGAAATGCACTGGTGGATATGTATGCCAAATCTGGGGATCTGGATGAGTCAAGAAAACAATTTGAATGCTTAAAGAGCCGAGACAAAGTTTCCTGGAATGCAATCATTGTTGGTTATGTGCAGGGGGAAGAAGAGAATGAGGCCTTCAGGATGTTTCAACAGATGAATTTAACTGGTATAGTGGCTGATGAAGCGGCTTTGGCCAGCATATTGAGTGCTTGTGCTAATATTCAAGCTCTGGATCAAGGCAAGCAAGTACACTGTCTTGCTGTGAAATCTGGTCTAGAGACGAGTCTCTATGCTGGAAGCTCTCTTATTGACATGTATGCGAAGTGTGGGGACATTGGAGCAGCTCTCGTCATTCTCTCGCACATGCCAGAGAGAAGTGTTGCTTCTATGAATGCTATGATTGCTGGTTATGCTAAAGATAACTTGGATCAGGCTATAAACATGCTAGGAGAGATTCATGACGTGGGAATGAATCCAAATGAGATCACTTATTCAAGCATTTTAGATGCATGCAATGGAGTACAAGGATTGATTTTAGGACCGCAAATCCATTGTCGTGTATTAAAAAGTGGTATCTGGTACTATGAGGACTTCTTGGGTATCTCCCTCCTGTGCATGTATATGAACTCTGAGAGTACATCAGATGCATGTATTCTCTTCTCGGAATTTCCAAATCCAAAGAGTGCTGTATTATGGACTGCTCTAATTTCAGGGTACACTCAAAATGATTGCAATGAAGAGGCTTTGAAGGCTTTTCGGGAAATGAGAAAACACAATGCACCACCAGACCAAGCTACATTTGTTAGTATCCTAAAGGCTTGTTCCATCCTATCTTCACTACGAGATGGTAGACAAGTACATCCTCTCATGTTTCACTCTGGTTTTGACTTAGATGAGTTAAGTAGTGTTGCTCTAGTAGACATGTATGCTAAATGTGGAGATGTGAAAAGTTCTGTTCAAGTATTTAACGAGATGACTAGTAAAACTGGTGTGATTTCATGGAACTCGATGATTGTTGGTTTTGCTAAAAATGGCTTTGCAGAAAATGCACTACAAACATATGACACAATGAAGCAATCAAATGTTGTACCGGATGACATTACTTTCCTGGGTGTTCTTACGGCCTGTAGTCATGCGGGGATGGTAGTGGAAGGCCGTAATATCTATGACGAAATGGTGAATCACTATAGGATTCAGCCGAGAGTAGATCATAATGCTTGTATGGTTGATCTTCTTGGGCGTTGGGGATTTCTTGAAGAAGCAGTGGCCTTCATTGATAAATTAAATTCTGAACCTGATGCTATGATTTGGACCACATTACTTGGTGCTTGTAGATTGCACGGAGATGAAATAAGGGGAAAGTTGGCCGCTGAGAAGCTCATTGAGTCAGAACCACAAAATTCTGCACCTTATGTTTTGTTGTCTAATATACATGCTGCGTCAGGAAACTGGCAGGAGGTGAATCAATTGAGGAGGCAAATGAAGGAGAAGGGAGTGAAGAAGTTGCCAGGGTGTAGCTGGATTACAGTGGGCAATAAGACTAATTTGTTTGTAGCTGGAGATGAGTCCCTCCCTCGTGCTGGCGAAGTTCATGCACTTCTAAAGAATTTAACATCTATTATTAAAAAAGACAGTTATATCAAAGCAGAGAATCTTCTCTATGGAGTATAGGTTGTAATTGTTCCTATTTGTCAAGATTTGGATCTATCAAAGTCGATGCGAAAGGTGAGGAGAGATAACTGGAAGGTACTGTAGACTGCTGAATGAAATGCGCATAGAGAAAGTGACTTTCTCATACTCAAAGGTCTGATTTGCAGCTTATTTCCTGCTTTGCTTTCCCTGGCGGATGAGATATAGCTTTGCTTACTCGGGACCTTAGGACTTTTAAGCATTTGCATCCAAGTAAGAGCACAAATAAGGGAAATCCCAAAAAGTCAATTCATATCCTTGCCAACGATACTCCCTAAATGGATCTTCTTGATCACCTTCATATGCAGGAAAGAAGACCTAGAAGATCAGTTGTCAACAGTAATTATTGGATGGGGTGGCATATCCAGAATATTATGATGCTATCTTTGACAGGTGCTATGATGAACCGGAGCTTCAGCCATTAAAAAGTGGTATGTAGTGTTCCCTCTTTTCTGTAATTTATCACTTGAAGGAAAGTCCTTTTTAAAAAAAAGAAAAAGAAAAACACTTTAATCTGATACAAAATCTTTTTGGCAGGCCACCAGTTTTTTAGGCATGGGAATGATGTATTCATGACCTATTGAAGCCACCTCTCCTCAAATCATCTGGAGGTCCGTAAGGAGCTTCATACATTGCACTAAATCGCCTTGTGCTTGGTCAACTGCGATGGACAAGTGCTTGCTTATCCATGCAATCAGGTAAAAATCTCAAGCTTGGAATCCTGAATCGCCATGTATATTCCCACAAATAGTAGACGTAGAAGAGGGTTCTCGATGCTCTGTCAAGACAGTAAACATATCCAGACATGTTAAGTCATCTTCCCAAGTTGAAAAGGCAACCTTTTCAGTATGCATCGCAAATCAAGATGAATTTCATTCCTGGAGGGTTCTTTTGATGAGTCTTGAAATTGCAGTTAGACAGTGCTCTCAAATTTCCCCAGAAAAGTATCATCACTCTTGTTTTTTTGGTGATTCAACAGGGATCGACGTGTGCTAGGTTGGGGGAACTGTCCATGGGAGTCATAATTGGCATATGCAACATGCAAAAGTGCTGCTCAACATCACAGCCTCCAGTAGCTTTGCAATTCATTGAGTTTACATCCGTGCGTGCCGGGAGATATAGTGATCGATGAGGATCTTATCCTCAAATGCTGACAACCCTTTGGTGGCGGACTGCTAAAAAAAAAGTTGCCCCAAGCTGCTCACAAACCGCTAGATGGGCGCAGATATTCTTTTTCTAAGTGCCGTTCATACTTCACTTGGATTCTCCAAATTTTATTGATCATGACTTGATTTATCATTATTTTTTTTTAAAGCGATTATTGCGCTAGAGGTGCCATGAACCTATTTTAGTTGGTTAGGAGCTTGTTTTACCATCTTGTTTCTGTAAATTAGAAAGTTGAGTATAAGGATTTGTTACGATATATTAATCTTATTTTCGTAAATTGGTTCCTGCTTTTTTTAAGGAAAAAGCTTTTCATATGATCTTAATTCACTTTTAAAAAAAAATCTAATTCTAGCTTGTTTATGCATTAAAGGTGATGAATAACAGCCCCTGCAATTGTCAAAGAACCGGCAAATAAGGCAATTTTTTTTTTTTGGTTGAAAGGAAAATAAGACAATAAATAAATCATAAATTGCAAAGAAATAGCACGTAAAGGCGCACAAGCCATCTCAGGCCATAATTAAATAATCCGTTATTATTAAGTCTCGGAACAGGAACGTGCGAGCGATTAAGGAAAATGTCCAAAAGATTGAAAACGAATATTCTAAAGTGAAAAATCAAATTTACATGAGATGATATTTCTTAAAAGTGCAACCATGTGAATAAATTACGGCGTGCTTAGAAATTCATCCCAAATATACTCTACTTTCCTAAATTACGATTCTAATAGCAACCAAAATATATCATTGACCTAAAGTGAAATGTCATGTAATGCATAGTAATGGAATCATTCTCCTTACATGCAATTCTATAAAAGGATTATTTGAAATATACTTCCTTTATGTGCATGGAGAATGACACGAATGCAATTATTAAGATTAAGACTCCATTTTTTTTACGAAAAATAGATGATTTGGAAAATATTTTCTTTTATTGATGATGCTTCAATTAAAATAATATATCAACAAAAAATATTTTCCTTTTTGACAATAATTTTTCTATTAATATTTTCGAGATGATAAAATTATCTTTCGTTTTTCATTTTTATAAGCGATATAAATAAACATTTTCAAAAAAATATATTTCAGATTATTTATTTTTCGTAAAATAAACGGAGTCTAAATTATTAAAAATAGGAGGAGTTAATCCATATTTACTACTAAGCCGCTAAGGTTTTTGAACTAATAACACCAACTTGAAATCTTTTTATTTGCATTTAAAAAATCAAAACAGGAAATGCTTGAGAAGCAGCCTCATTCTTGGATTCTCTCTATCTTTGCCAGCTGACAAAGGAGTGCCCATCCCGTGTTTTCTAATTGCTTCCACGCTTTCATTTGAACTAACCGGCTTTCATTTATGTCACCGACAAAGCTTAACCATGAGCTAACTGCTGTTAGACCCAGCTTTCTTGGTTTTTGTGTCAAAGCCCCACACCACCGAACCCTTCACCAGAAACGAAGTTTTACTCCAGGAAGGAAGAACGAGGAAGCTTCCTAACTGCAGCTTCAGCCGCGAGGTGGATTGCCCAGCGAGGTGAATTTCCTTTTTGATGGAGCGGTCAGCTTGAAGTTTGGCATCAGGGGCAGAAACTTTCCCATTTGGTAGCTTGAGCAGCAAATAAATGTCGGTATCTCCTTGGACTTGAGCTCAGTGAATGGAAATGGGTTCTTGAAAAGCGCAAGATTTGTCGGTTCTTTGAATGCTCAGAGACTCTTCTTGTTCTTGAATTGCATTTGCACCGTCTCTGATCTGCTCTTGCGTTAGTGGGTTTCCTCGTTTTAGAGGTTACCAGCTGGTTTTAGTGTTGTGGGGAGGGATGATGTCTGTTATATACGTTAATCCCATTTTGAGGCAATAATGACTCATGATGGAAATGGACGTGGCGGACATACGAATTGTGAGTGGTTTTTAGCAGTAATTCGTTTGTCAAAATGAGGCCTTTGTTCAATAGGGGTGTGAGTTTTGCCAACCAAATGGTCACAGACCACTATAAAGTCCGGGTCTTTGGTCCATTCAATGGATTCGCCATGATCGGTTCGTTGTTCTCTTTCCTTGTAGTAATAACCTGTGCATGTCTGTTCGTCTTACCCATTTTTGAACCGGCCATATACACATCCGGGATTCCCAAATCAAGCGGTTCAAATTTGATGCGCACTTGCGATGTGTTTGAAGGGAGTTGGATACCTGATGAAAGTTACCCCCTGTATAATGCCTCGCAATGTCCATTTGCTGAGCGTGGTTTTAATTGCTTGGCTAATGGCCGCAGAGATAGAGGATATGCAAAATGGAGGTGGAAGCCTAAGCATTGTGATATCCCACAGTTTGATGTTCGCACGATTCTTGAGTATCTTCGTGGCAAGCGTGTTGTCTTTGTCGGTGATTCGTTGGGTAGGACACAGTGGGAGTCTTTCATATGCATGCTCATGACGGGAGTGGAAGATAAGAGGAGTGTATATGAAATAAATGGGAATCAAATCACTAAACAGATCAGGTTTCTCAGCATAGGGTTTAGCACTTATAATCTCAGGGTCGACTTCTATCGGTCAGTATTCTTGGCACAGCCTGGTCCAGTGCCCAAGCGTGCACCCAAAAGGGTCAAATCGACCATTAGACTGGACAAGTTGGATGATATTAGCCAAGAGTGGATTGATTCCGATTTTCTGATCTTCAACTCAGGGCATTGGTGGACACCTACGAAGCTTTTTGAGATGTAAGTCATCCGTGAGTACATTTTAAGTCGGATATGTGTGACTGAAAGTATGACTTCTTTTCCATAACCTTTACCTATCGGTTTTTGTTTAGTCTGTTTTGATAGTCTTGAAGAGGGTTTGTCTGCTCAAAAAGTATATCCAATGTCTACCAGCAAGATCTTTTTCTTCACAGATCTCCAATTTCACTAATTGACCATTCTGTTCTCAAGGGGTGTGCCTTTTGCTCTATAAAAATAAATAGTTGGGCATCCTAGCAGTCGGTATGATGCTGATGCTAGGATAGGCAAAATGCTAAATTGTAAGCTAGAAGTTTTGTGGAAGCAATATGATGAATTGAAGCAACTATGTGAAATCATAATCTAGTTTCCTTCTATGAAACTCTGATCTTCTTCCCCATTTCACTGACCCAAAAAAAAAAAAAAAAAAACGGCCTTAATTTCATTTAGATGGGCTTGGCTAGATGTAATTTTCACTCAATAAATGAGCTTGAGCAGACGTTTTCCTTGATTATCAGCACCTGGCGCTGTGGGTCATTTCTGCTTCCCTGTGCTTGGATAAGTTGGAGGAAATCTTAGTCTGTGGTAGATGATCATTCCATACCGTGTCAAAACAGATATCTGGGAGAAGCCTGCAAAAATGTGATTCTTTTTGGTATACCAGGAAATTTATTTGGTGGAAGCACGTTAAAATGTTAAACATGATGGTGATAACTTAAGTTTTTCTGGGACTCTGGCATTTAAAAAATTGTTCTCTCTTCAGTAAAGTCTTTCAGTGCTAATAGTACGTAAATTTGTTGAATGAGCTGTTGCATCATTTTTGTGGCTGTATAGTTTCCTGCTAGAGATTCTACACGGTGAATAAAATTCAACATGGATGACCTCGCTTTGTGGGATATGGTTTAGAAGTGATTGCTGTTGACCCGGAACAGAATTCTAACACGCTTTTGCAGACAGGGGTTGTTATTTTCAGCTCGGTAAGTCCCTGAAGCTCAGGATGCCAATTGCATCAGCCTTCAAAACTGCTTTAAAAACTTGGGCATCTTGGGTTGAGAGCAATGTCAACCCCAATCAGACGTCTGTGTTCTTCCGGACATTCGAGTCTTCTCACTGGAGGTACGTAAGCAGCATTGTAATTTCAGATCCTTTTGCGGCAGTTGTAATGGCTGCGTCGGCCTCTTTTGGTGGGTTGGAGTGCTACACCGAGAATTTATTTTTGATGTACTCCATTTAACAGTGAAATGAGTTATGTCTTTAGCTGTTGGTCCAGGAGAAAGTGCCCATTTAGTCTTCTTTTATCTGACAATTTGCATAAGTTCGTCAATCTTGTGCTTGCGAATTACATATGAAGTATAAAGTGCGATGCCATGTGCTGTGACTAATGTTAGTGTAGACAAAGAAAAGAACAATAGGGTTGAGTCTCTTTTGCTTGTTTAAATATGTATACTTGCCAGTCTAGGAATGTAGGACCTCCAACCAGTGATTCCACTTGTTTCAGCGGTCGAAATCGCAATTCATGCAAAGTTACTCGAAGGCCCTCCTTGAAGACCAAAGGGAGGGACAAGAGCTCAATCTCGGACATCATAATGAAGGTCACGAAGCAAATGGCATTTCCAATACGTGTGCTTCATGTTACTCCAATGGGGGCATTCAGGAGCGACGCGCACGTTGGTACTTGGAGCGATAATCCATCGGTGCCTGATTGCAGCCATTGGTGCCTACCGGGAGTTCCCGATATGTGGAACGAAATCCTCTTCTCCTATATGCTGTCCAAGAATGGCGAACTGTTCCAATGAGCAACAACTGTTGCAACTTGCGGCTTAAACTCGGTTGCAAACGAACTGTTTCCTTATTACCCAGATTGAGAATTCGAGGAATATAGGAAGCAGCACTTGGTATGATCTCTAGTGTTGGTAGTGTGTGCTGTCTTATTGTTGGCTGGGAAGATATTAGTTCTTTCTGGGATTATGTTTCCTCTAGATTGCTATGTACTGCTGATCATCAGCAAAGAAAGGAGATATTATGAACAGATTTGATATGCAATTGGACATTAACATTCTGCATTTGAGTCAATTTATCACTTAGCCTGATAAATCGAAGCGACGAGAACATCATGATTCAGCTTGTGGTTGCAGAACTCGAAATGCCCTTGCTAAAAACAAAGGTCCTGATTGGAAATTGAATCAATGAACGAGAATATGACCCATATTGTAATCTACCAGCCACACTTCTAAGTTTATAATACACTTTGAAATGAAAATGAAACGTCAGTCGTCTTTCATGCATATGCTGTTCTCAAAGCCCAACTGCCTTAAAACCTCAAAACGAAGCTTCACACTCTCCATTATTTGTTCCCTTTCTTGTCTTTCCATGTAGATTCTAGGATTATAGCTTGATCTCCTTGTTGAAGATCCAGCTGAACCTCGCACCATGCGGACCCATCATCCGGGCTCGCTCCTCTGCCCGCTCCTGGAGCCTCCTGAGCCGGGGCGCGAGCCCGCACACGAAGTCCTGCGCCCGCCTCCCCTCGGCTGTCAACCCCTCCAGCTTCTCCAGCCTCCACCGCCCGACTAGGAACTCCAGTATGTCCGCGTAGTCGTCGGCGGTGTACACGCCGAGTCGCTGCGCCACAGCCGAGAAGTGCTCAAACAGCTTCGGGTCCTGCCCATCATACATCAGGTGCGCGGGCATCGTGATCTTCTTGCGCATCATGTCGGCAATCGCGACCATCGCGCTCGTGGGGTCCACCTCGAGGAGCTTCTCGACGATTTTTGCGTAGGCATTCTCATGGCGCCTCTCGTCGGCCGCGATGGTCCCGCACATGCGCGCGAGCACCAGGTCGCCGCCCTGCTTGGCCAGACGGGCCGTGTTGCCATGGGAGACGAACGTGGCTCGCTCCTGGAACGACGTGTAGACGAATCCCAGGTACGGGTTGTTTTCTGTTCCGGGGTCCTGTCGAGATTGCAAGAATCCGGAAATATTTTCTATTCAACAAGCGTCCAACAACAGACATTGAAAAATCACTGTGTATCGAAAAACAGAAGAAGACAACAAAATACATCAGAACTCTACCGAGTACTCTTTACGCTTTCAAATTGGCAAATAAAATATCTTTTTCCAGAATAGTTTATTAGCTATGTAACGAATGCTGGAGTTTTTTAATGGCAATTCCGCCTATTACCTGGTGAGTCCCCTCATCTGAAATTGACAAGTAAGCGACAATGTACGATACAAATATCATCATCACATTGTCAAATCTGCTAAATCTGAGTTACCCATTATTCTACTCGATGCAAGAACTGTTTCATCATTCGATGTCCCTCGGTTGTATCAAAATGAGAAAAAAAATCGGAATCGTACCATTCCGGCTCCGATCAAGTACTGGACCGTCCTCTCGATCATCAGCATGTCGACCCGGCCGGACAGGTAGAGGTACGTACGGAGCAGGTCCCCGTGCCGGTTCTCCTCGGCGGTCCAGGCGCGGGTCCACGCGGCCCACGGGCACCGGCTGGCCCCGGTCTCGTCGCGGACCCCGTCGAGCGTGTTGATCATGGTCTGGTACGTGGGCAGCGCGTCCTCGGTGATCATGTCCCCCACGAGCACCACGAAGTACTCGTCCGGGAGCTCGGCGGTCCGCTCCCGGAGCTGCGCCACGCGGTCCGTGAACTCGTCGGTGGGCAGCGACGAGTCCGGCACGAAGTCGTGGGGCTGCCAGCACTGGTCGACCGGCTTCAGCAAGGGGAGCACCTCCCGGGAGGCCCAGCCCTCGAGGGACTTGAACACCTCCACCTTCTCCGGCGGCATCGAGTGGGTGGTTCCCTGATGCTTCAGGACAGCCGGCGGCGGCGGAGCAGCCACCGCAGAGATGGGCAGCGGGCGGCAAAGGGGCACGGCGGCCGTCGATGGAGGGACGCGGCGGCGGACGGCGGAGGCGCCACGTGGGGCCCAGGCGGGGTGCCTTGCTGGGGAGAAGGAGGCTTGCATGGCTGTCCTGCGTGCGTCCGTGCTTGGGGATGTCTGGAGCGGGTGAGGTGGATGGCAATGAGGAAGAGGAGACTCGATGTTTTATTTATAAGTAGCTAGGGCAACAAATTGACCTCAACGTCCGCATCAATTACACGTATGCCATTAGCACGTGGTTTGGGAAATTGCTCGCCTTTTTTTTTTTTCTTTTTTCTTGTTTTTGCTTGTAAGCAACCTTGGTTGTTTGGATTTAGGCTCATCATTTAGTAAAAATAGGACTCAATTGTTTTGCTCGTCCAATATTGGATAAACTTATTTCCACAAGAAAATAGGACATTTTCATAAAATCAACGGTGGATTTCTCTCCCTTAAGATTGTAAGACCTAAGTCATTTATCATATTACTCATTGAATCTTAATAATAATTGCTCGTCGCTCCGCAAGTCGCATTTTGAATTTTTCATCAAAATAGCATCTTTAAATTTACAAACGAAATAAGAAAAGATTCTAGAGCAATTTGGATCATAATACTAATTATATCTCGATTCCTTTATTAGCGAAAAAAGGAGCATTCTTCACACAAGATGTCTACCGTCTCCGTGCGGATCTATTGCGGCATATTTGCTAAGGAATTCAGTTTTGATATGGTCGTGGGTTTGGCAAAATAAGTCGGTGGGAAAAGCCAGATTTCCGGGGGGAGGGGTATAATGGTCATTGGATAAAACGCAAAATATGGCAAAGACTTTTCCGGGGAACGTCGAAGTGTGGGACAAAACCAGGGGTGCCAGTTGGTTTCTAGAGAGAGAAAACTGTGGGTTTAAAATTTTTACTAAATCTCGCTCTCTAGTCTCTAGCTGTCAGCACATTGACTGCGTCGCATCATCATCGAATCCTTCACGGTACCGCCAATCGATGGGGTTTTAATCATCCGCCCTGACGCAATTAGACGAGTGGCCCCAAAATTTCTGAGATCTCTTTTTTAATTTTATAATGTTGTAATAAATAATTAAGAGGCTCTCATTAATAAATGCCTCTTGAGGCTCTAATTACGTGTGTTGTATTAGCAAATTTCGATTTTCCATATCCCAATCATTCGCTATACCAGAACAACTTACGTCGGAAATCAAAAGTCCCTTGATTCGGAATTTCTTTGGGAGTTTTTTTCTTTATTAAATATGGGAACCAAAATCCATTAATGTCTGTGTGTCCAAGATTTCTTTCTTATATGTATAATATTACAATAAATAATTAATGGGCTTTTATTAATAAATGCCGAACTAGTGCTTTCAAGATATATGTGAACGGATTTTAAGTTGGAATTTTTTATATCACAAAAAAATTTAAAATAAATATGTAATGATGGACACATCTTACGATTTTTTTTTATGGCCTTTTCCCCCACTGGAACCAAAATCCACCGGAACGTCTGCCTGAGTGTCTGATATGAGATGGAATTCGGTCAAATCTGATTGACCCACCCTAGGACTTCGGGCCGAGTTAGCCGTGATTATTATTCTTTAATCGAAAAGTTAGTCACGATTGCTCCAACGACCATGGCGATTTCTCTCGAGCTTTGACAACGTGGCATTGTAGCTTGGAGCTCTTGCTACTTCCTTGACAAATGGTCCTTCTGTTCGAAAAAATTTCAAAAAAAGAAAAAAGAAAAAGACGAATGGTCTTTTGGAAATTTTAGCATGACCCCCTTTTCTCCGGATCCGCCGAGCGAGTCGAGTCATATTTAGATAGAATCAATATGCATATTTAATATGTTTTGACTTATTTAGCGATTCATACATAATCTATATATTACTCAACTCATATTTTTTTAAATATTTTAATTTTTAACTCAGTTTAAAAATCATATTCAAGCTGAGGTAAAAATATAGAGTGTGAACAAGACATTGAAGAAAATGACGAGTTGAATCTAAATAAGTTATTAACTCATATATAACTCACTTATTACCCATTTAACTCTCATATTATACTTAAACTCATCTATAATTAATTTATTGAATATAATTAATTCATACGATTACTCGGCTCATCATATATAAGTTAAAAACTCAACTTATATCCGTTTGACAAGTTTAGTGTACTAAAAAAAATCACTCACTCTTCATGATCTCGATGATACATCAACAATAAATGTGGAAAGTAAAAAGGAATTCTATTACGGCATAGTAAAGTTGACCTTCAATTGCTTACACATTGTCCAATAGGTCTCTACCGTATCTAATCCCTTAGCGACAAGACTACGAATATGTACTTCTTTATGGATTCCCTAGTCCCGGCGCGGGTGGATTGCCTCGAAACCGGAGTCCCGGCACGGACGGATTGCCTTGAAACCGACGGGGGAGCTGATCTTAGCCCGGACCGCGGGAGGTCGCTCAGAAAATTGGCCGGTGGCTGCATCACGGAAAAGAAATTCATTCAAGATGACCACTCACCGACCGCGTTGCATAAATCAAATGCCCCTGCAGTTTAGAGGGCAGAAGAATTGCTTGCATGATCTTAGAAATCAGGAGGACGAATGCCCCCCTTGTCCTCGAGTTTCACTTACCTGCATTGCTCCTTCGTCGGCCGCTGCATCCCGCTCTCTCTTCGCTCTCAAGCAACAACGTATCAGGACGGCGAGGCCTACTACGATAACGAGGAGGGCCACCAAAACGATGATGAGCACCACCCACGGGGACATATGATTGGACGGAGCCGGCGGTGGCGGCACAGGGAAAACGTATTGCACGTATGGGGGCGGCGGAGGCAGAGCAAGCACGTGTGGAGGAGGAGGCGGTGGCGGCGGCAGCCAAACCGGCACATGTGGTTCATGGGGTGGTGGAGATGGGTAAGGAACACACGGCTGCCCGGGGCGGTACCGCAGTGTAATTTTTGGGTGGGGCAAGTCCTTGAGTTTTCGAGAGGCCATGGATTGATTCGTCAATGAAAACTCTCGTGTATATGATTCGAGTTATATAACAAGTGAGCAATCGACCGTGCTCGATTTTCATGGCAATTCGCGAATTACAAATATGGAAAGGAAGAAAGCAAGCTACGCCTCTTTTATATTATATCCCTTAGTTGATTATTACTATTATTGCACTCAAATTACTTTAATTTAAGAACGCTAGTTAGATGTTATTGGAGGAAGGCAATTATTGTTTTTCTTGTTTCAACTTTACTTCATATATTTACCTAGATGTTTCTCATTAGGTATTTTAGGAAACCCGAAATCTTTTTTTTTTTTCTTTTTTTGTGTGGACGTTCATCGGAATCAATGTGGATCTTATTGCTAGACCTGGGCCAACTAAAGATGTTCAAAACTGCACCATGACCGCATGAGCAAAATTTGTTCTTCCCATTATAGAGCGTCACTCATAAATGGAGAATAGCACAAGCACCTCCTCCATCTGGATCGATCTAGCTGACCTTTGCCAGTCAGCGGTCGCCGCCGCCCTGTTCTTGTTTTTTTTTTTTTCTTGAATGCCTCGTTGATCTCGGAGAAGAGAACCGAGTCAGTGATGAACTTCTCCAGCTCCAATTCCAGGCTTTCTAGAGAATAATATGCATCACTGACCTCAGGTCTATCTGGCATTGAACGCCATTGCTCAACAGTCGTAATTTCACACGTTTCAGATAAGCATCCATGCAGATCAACCGAGGTCAAATGTGCGGAAAAATCCCCTGAGCATCGCACATCAGCATCCTTGAATATGTCAGGACCATGTTCAAGAATACGAGGAAGGCCGAGAGAGTCGGTTATTTAAATTCAAGCGGCATCGGAGTTTTCGGCCGTGGCACACCACATTAGCAGATGCCTTGTTGGGTAAGTGCGGCACTCCCGGAATTTCATCCCGATAAGCAGGTAACGAAGCTGATGTCGACCGATGGATTACATTAAGGCAGCCCAGTGTCAAGAATAATCATGTGAGGCTTAAACTGAATTCCTTGGCCACCCAGAAAGGGCAGTGAAGAGGATCTTCAAACGGACGTCCTTAGCCTGCGGCGGCGCCACCTCGACCTTTTCTACTGACGACGGCTTCCCTGCCTCCCACGCCACCGCGGCCACAACAGCAGGATCCCCAAATAAATGATGACCAAATGCGAATTCACAAGAGCTAGTGCCAATTTAGGCTTATAACAGCAGCATCGCGAGCGCAGATGAAGGAAACTGCGAGCTGCTACTGGAATAGAGAGCATTGAAACTCCGTAGCTGGCCTGCTGTTTTTCGGATATTATAACATTATACTGCTAGATCATGTTTATTCAACATTAGAGGTGTTAAATGGGTCAATGACCCATTTATGGACCCATTTCTAGTTAAATGGGTCGTTAATGGGTCAAGCTTCATTTCCCAAAACACCTTAATGGGTTCTGAAAATAAAGAAATTGAGATATATGGGTCTTAAATAGGTATAAGAACAAATTCATTTAAAACCCATTTATTAAACCATTTACAGAGAGACTCTTTCTTCTCTATTTAACTTTACAATTTTTTTTATTTATAAAACTGAAATTATAATTTTTTATTTTTATTTTTTCTTTCTTCTTCCTCCAGTCTTCGGCATGGCAGTGGCCAGTGACCGGCCAGGCGAGCCTTGAGCTCGCTGACATCGGGGGAGGCTCGAGTCTCACCAAATCCGACGACTGGCGAGGCTCAAGCCTCACCCAACGTCGGCGAGGCTCGAGCTTGTAAAATCTGGCAAGGCGAAGGCCACGCCAACATCTGGCGAGAGGCAAGCTCAAGCTCGCTTGACGCGGGCAAGCCTCGAGCTCACTGGTGTTGGGCGAGCTCAAGGCTCGCCTATGGCCAACTACCAACCGTTGTCATGGCTGGTGGCAAGCCAAAGAAGAAGAGCAAAAAAAGAAAAAAGAAAATTATATTTAAAAAATAATTAAATTTCAAATTTTTTAAAATAATTGTTTTAAAAATTATAAAAATTGTCCATTAAATTTGTGTTGTATAAAAATATTTTAGTAATATCATTTTTTTAAACATATATATAATAAATAAGCTTTTTTAAGTTTAGTTAAATGAGTCGAGTATGGTCGGGTATGAGTCGGGTCGGGTATGGGTCGAAAAATTCATATTAGGCATAAATGATTCATAAATGGATTAATATGTTAATTTGGGTCGGACCATTAATGACCCGACCCAAACCCAACCCGACCCACCCATTTAACTCCTCTATTCGACATTGGCCAGCGCATCTCTTTTTCTCTTTTCCCCATTCTGTAGGGGAAATAATTTAAGGATTACGGCGAAACAACAAAAGACGGGAAAAAATTGGAGTGAAAACAGTAAAAATTTCTCGGGTTTGTAATTTATCGATCAGAAAACTAGTTGAACGAAGGTTCATGCCATCAGGATTGGTGCTACTACTGATTTGAACAAATGAGTATACTGATCTCATAGAAAAAGCCTAATTTGTTGATAAATATCTTAAGTGCACTGGGAACACGTGAAAACAATGCATCGCAGCTTTGATTTTACTAAATCCCACATGCAACTCACATGATCTAAGGGTTGATGTGCATCGGATCCACATATACCCAATGCATCGGAGAATGTCTAATTTATTATCCAAATAGAGATAAATTGGACATTTGCAAAGTAATAGTTGGTCCAGTAGAAGGGAATTCATAGCGAAACACAAACATGATGACAAAGAATTATTTCGGTTAGCACGTCTAAAAGAGAAAGCAAACATTGAAATCTAGATTCAAAATATTAGATTTTACATGGGAAACAAACATTAAAATAGCGAGAGAGCAAAGCAAATTTAAGGGTATCAAAAATACCCAAACTGATCCCAATCCCGATCCAAATCGGATCAACTCGAATTGAATCGAAAAATTTGAATCTTTTAGTTTGGTTCTCTTTGCAGTTCAAATAAATTTTTTTGAAGAGTGGACATCATAACAGTTCGATTCCAAATCGAACAGAAACACACAGCAAAAGCCCTTTAGTTTTCCCTCTTCCTTCTGGTCCTTCACTTTTGCTTTAATGTCACATCCCGAAACTACAAGAAAAGGGTGATGATGCAACTGTCCTTCCTCACGAAGGACGCAATCTCAAATATAACCAACTACCTAATATCAAAATGTATATCTCCAAATATATACATCATACTTTCTATAGTCCATAAAGCCAACCCAACAAACTTTCAACAACTATATAACCAACTCTTTAAGCCAACCCCAGAATAAACTCTCAAAGGTTTTTCAATAGCACTCTCGTCCTGCTTGTTGCTAACCCTAGGATCTAAAAACATAGAAAATGAGTGAAATGAGCAACTACAACTTAGTGAGTAGTATATATCATAAAAGTATATTAAACTTCCACATTATACATTTAGAACTCAAGACATAGCTCGTTATTGCCAAACAAAAATATAATACGTTGCATGAATAAAATGCGTTATATATTACCTCAACCTAGCTATATCAAATAGCAGAGTTTCTCATTCATCCATAATAACAAAACATACATTACTAGTTTGGTTCAATAATTGGACTCATCCTATCTCATATTAATGATTCATTTCAAGCTCAATATCCAAACTCAAGACCCTAGAGGTGGCTCCCACGAAATTATATTATCGTGTAACACTTAGCCTTTTATCAAACATGTTAGTAGTGCAAGGCTCTAAAGGTAGCTCCCAAGTGACTCAAGCTGCCAGTAACACTTAGTCCTTGATTATAATGCCCTAGAGGTGACTCACACTAAATTTCGTTGTCATGCAACACTTAATCCTTTACCCGTTCACATCACACTCGATTTTTTCAACACAACACATATCATCTTTCAATAGTCATCACATAATCACATAATTCAATGTACCAAAATAGCATGCATAACCCTTCAAGAAAGGTTTGTTTAATCATCCCATAATTACACAAAAATACCGAGCACTCTATCCATCTTTATACAACAAATGAGTCCTCACTTCCCTACATAAGTATATGTCGATTACTCTTACCTTAGTATATGAGTTTCACAAAACCAAATAAAATAGTAGTATTACTCACCTGGGGATGTTCTAAAATCAAATAACACACATTATTTAAGCCATCTCGCAATCTTATCACATAAGTGACAAAACAACATTAAATTTGGGTAACACACTATCTCAACTACAAAACGGCTATATTACGCCTAAACGTTAACAAAACGATTCATATGCGCTAATAAATTGCATATTCAAAGCAATTATTCAAGTTATTTGTAACGTGGCACTTGAGCGTAAAACTTGGTTACGCTATAACTTTTGCTTTTGAACCCGCTCAAATATACTTATAGTCAATAGAAAGCCCTTCAAAAATACTACATTAATCTCAAATTGATTGTCCCAAAATCAAGTCAAAAATTGACAAATAAGGGCCTAAAGTTGCTGGACGTGCATTGTTCGTTATGCGTAGAAAACTTCGAAATTCAGTTTCGGGCAAACCGTAAGCTCAATTCAATATCCATAAATCCACAGCACCTTAAATTATTATTTATGTAAAAATACGAGACTCAACAATTCCAAAATTAAATTTCGCCGCTCAATTTTCCCAAGATTCCGAATTTAAGTCCTAAACTTGGAAAATACTTCAATTGGATGAATGGGGGCTTGAGCACTTACCGAGCATTGCGTTACGAAGTCAAGTCAGCTTGGTGAGGCCTAAAGGTGTGCATAAGAGAAACTTTTTCTTTTTCTTTTTTGGCCCTTCTCTTCTTCCTTTTTCTTCCTTTTTTTCTTTTTTTTTCCCTTTTCTCTCTCTTCCCGAGTTGGTCAGGCTTAAAAGGACGAGTGTTCCTCCCTTTTACTTATTTTTCCCCCTTTTTTATGTTTTTGTAACAAAAGTGGGTCCCACCACTTAGTTGAAAAGTCAAATATTATAAAAATTATTGTCTTTTTTTTTTTGTGAACGAGAATTATTGTCCTTAACTACACCACTCCTTCATCGGCTCCACAACATACACGCCACCATCAATCACGTCACACGCCTCAAGCCCCCACTCACTCCACCACAAACCCCACCCACTGGCACCATCCCCTCTCGGCGAGATTTTAGCGAGATTACCATCAATTATTATAAAAACTCAAGCTGTCACGTGCTTCTAGCCCCCACTCACTCCACCACAAACCCCACCCACGGGCATCATCCTCCCCTTGTGAAATTTTGATGAGACTACTATCAATTATTTTAAAATTTTAAGCTATTAGATGAAGATATGATTTAATATTTAATTTTTATGCTTCCCCTCACATTTAGTTTAGTCTTTTTGACTAGGATTAAGATTGGACACATTTAACTGGAAAAATAAATGGAGCTTAAAAAGATTTAAACTCAAAACTTCATACTCTGATACCATGATACCATGTGAAATTTTTGTGAAACTATCACCCACTGTTTTGAAAACTTAAACTATTAAGTAAAGACGTAGTTTAATATTTAATTATTTTAACACTCTTATCCACTCCTCCACTCCCAAATTTAGCTTCACACAAGATATGTATATGTTCCTTCAATGACTTAGGAAGTATTTTTCTGGCCTTAGCATGCCACCGAAGGATCTAACAAACGTTGGAGGATAATTGGGATTTTTGTGGTGGTCTATCTTGAATGGAGTCCCCTAGAGGAAAGGTTGTGACCGGAAGAAGTAGCAGGAGGGACCGGCCAAAAAACTAAAAAGGACATTTGAAAACTGAAAATTCAAACCGAACCATGTTTTGTTTTTGGGTTCTTTACAGTTCGGATCACAATGACTATGTATCTTTCATATTCGATTCGATTCAAGGAGTAGTGAGAACCCGACCGAACCATTGACATTTATAAGTTAGGATCATTCCTCAAGTTATGAATCGCGACCGAGAAGTCTCATTTCTCGAATGGAGAAAATAAGCCCAAAAGCTGCTGTAGAATTTTTTGAGGGCTAGAATTCGAGGATTCTTACGTCAACTTCTCATATTGCACTGACTTTCCTTTCAACTTCTGCATATTTTGAGGCTTGAATAACCGATATATATGCCTCGCGACCAACATGTATTGTGCCCTTTGGGTTTCAGAAGTTGCAAGATTCAACAGATGAATCCCCGAAAGAACTTCCCAACTCATCCCGCTCTAAGTTTACCATGCGTGATCGGCCGGTTAAAAAGATTTACTTCAATTCCACATATCATTGCACTTAGGATCGTAGCATACAAATCTATTATGGATTCCAGTTAATATGTAGATATATTTAGATTATTTACGACATTCTAGATATCTTCACGATATTCCAAATATCTTCGCGATATTCTTGATATCTTTGTGATTAATTGCAATTTATTATGTAATATTTTGTTGCTGGAAATAGCCAACCTGTAAAGCCTATAAATAGGTTCATGGACTTCTCATTGTTATGCATCGAAATTTCTTCCGCATTAACTTGGTACGGGCCCAAGAAGTTTTTTTGTGACGCTAGCCGGCCATCTTGAAGTCACTACAACAGTCAACTGTAAGTCAATTTTAATTTCAACAAGCCAAAACTCGCTATCAAAGGACGTCGCATCCGCCACCTACAGATTCTGCATGAGAGATCCACGCTGCCATGTGCGTTATACGCGATCAAAGGCCGGCCATGTATTGCTGATGTCACTACTGCGGCATCCTAACATCATTCGCTGCACTGTGTCAGTTACCAATGCGTCATCCTGACGCATTATTCTTAACTGAGCATGAGAGAAAACTCAGAAAATACATGAATCTGATTGAATCTTTATTTTTCTCAGCTGTTTCTTGACATATAGGCTAATATATCGTGTCCAATGATCGAAACCCGACAAGAGCATTTTTCATTTGTCCAGTACAGCTATTGAAGTGAGGGAGAAAAAATAGGTTGATCAGCAAAATGGGCTTTGACAAAGTGCAGAACTGCACAAATGGCTGTATAAACTAATACTTCTTTTTTTCCCCTTCCTGGAAAAATGAGAAAGTTCTCAATTAAAAAGAAAAAAAATTATGGAAGCTTACTGTTGGCAACAAATTCGTTTTAGACTTCCTAAACAGTGAACATCAAGTGATCTGACTACATAGCAGAATTAATGGTGTCTGATCCAAAAGAGAGCGAGGACAATGTGGTGACAGAAGAAAGAAATAGACAGATGCAACAATGTAACCTGGGTGCCTTTGAATAATCGCCACCAAGTGGATTAATCATTCATGCTTTGATTGGAACAGCTAGCAGCATCTTGGCTTTAAATGGAGACTTACTGTCCATCTATATCACAAGAAGAGAAAGAAGACTCACTTGGCAACTTGAACATGTACATCTGCCATGTTGTAGTAGAACTGCAGCAAAACGAGGGAATATCTGGGACTGGCTTAGCCATCGCCCGTTGAATTTTTTCCTTCTCACGATAATGCTCATTGAACAGTCTAAATTACTGTTCCTAATAATAGGACTTTGGGCAATCTTCCTACTTTTTGTTTGCGGTGAGGGAAAGTTGCTTCTATACTTTGGTGTATCTGTACCCACCAAAATGGCACTGCCTATCAAAGCAAAAGCTAAAAACTTCAGTTTAATCGTTCTTTAGGTATAACACAAGTCAGCATATTTTTCTTTATTTCAGAAAGCAAGATGTCAAGCACTGTTGGTCAGGCTATACATTGCAGAGGTATCGCGCTTTTCTTATTTTAACACAAAGCTTTTTTTTTTTTTTCTCCTTGACTGGAATTAAAAACTAATCTGTTAAGAGTTTTGTAATATTTTGATGGCTTAATTCAAGTGGGTTCCCTTTGGGTTTTTAGCTGCTGTTGCATGGGAAGCAGGGAAGCCTTTGGTGATTGAACGAGTGGAGGTAGCACCTCCACAAGCCATGGAGGTTCGCTTGAAGATCCTTTTTACCTCTCTGTGCCACACTGATGTCTACTTTTGGGAAGCCAAGGTAAACAACAACAAGACGCGACGCCTGCTTAGAACGATCACAACTTGAAAAGGAACATGGAAACTAGAAACGGTTTACACCCTTAGAATCTATGTCGGTTAATGAATCTCCTTCTGGCAGGGACAAAACCCTCTATTTCCTAGAATCTATGGTCATGAAGCTGGAGGGTGAGTGAATCTCAGTAAGACTGTCTAATTATTAAAAATTCATGGAACTGATAGCATTTGATGAATCTTTGAATTTGGGTGAGTTAGGATTGTTGAGAGCGTGGGTGAGGGAGTGACTGATCTGAAACCAGGGGATCATGTCCTCCCAATTTTCACTGGGGAATGCAAGGAATGTGCCCACTGCAAATCAGAAGAGAGCAACATGTGTGACCTCCTCCGGATCAACACTGACAGGGGAGTCATGCTTAGTGATGGGAAGTCGAGATTCTCCATCAGAGGACAGCCCATATACCACTTTCTAGGGACTTCGACATTCAGCGAGTACACCGTGGTTCATGTCGGCTGTGTTGCCAAGATCAATCCACTCGCTCCTCTGGACAAAGTTTGTGTCATCAGTTGCGGGATCTCAACTGGTATGTCGATGCTCAATGCATCCCAGAGAAATAACAATTAACCATCTCTATTAAAAAATTAATAACGACAAAGGTTGTGGCTTTTTTTTAGGCCTGGGAGCAATGGTGAACGTAGCAAAACCACCCAAGGGTTCGACGGTGGCTGTTTTCGGATTGGGAGCTGTTGGGTTAGCGGTAAGTCCTGCGGTAATGTAGACTTTGATCTTTGAGAATTTGACAAGCAAAAATTACGCATCTCTTGATGATGGATAGGCTGCTGAAGGTGCAAGGATTGCAGGGGCTTCGAGAATTATCGGAGTTGATTTGAATCCAAATAGATTTCAAGGAGGTTATTACTCAATCCCATGATGCATGACCTCTCACTGCTCGAGACTATACTGATCATTTTTATAGATCTTTCCCAACATTATACTGAAGTCCTTACTCGACACAAACTATAATCCAAATAAAAAAGTCTTGCAAGGATAGTGACATTGCAGTCGTAAAATTTGTCAAAGATAATATTCAGGAAAATGAGGAAGCCATCAATCTAGAAACTTGACCCACGGCTTTCAAGCAAAGATAATATAGATTTATCTAATTGTCATCGCTTTCAATCAGTGATCAAAGTCCTTGCTTAATTCATTTTCTTATTTGCTCAAAATGGGGCCTATGTTGCTCTCTAATAATGAATCTTACTCAATTGTCTCTCAACAGCAAAGAAGTTTGGTGTGACTGAATTCGTGAACCCGAAAGACCACAACAAACCTGTTCAGGAGGTTTGTACTGAACTGTCTAAGGAAATAGAATCCATTCCTCCGGTCTATATCATTCTTAAGTTTCCCTCAAATATTGATTGCTTACCAGGTGATTGTTGAGATGACAAATGGAGGAGTTGATAGGAGTGTCGAGTGCACTGGAAATGTCAATGCCATGATTTCCGCGTTCGAATGTGTACACGATGTATGCACTTTTCTTTTGGCTATGCAAGCAATTTGTGAGCGAGAAACTTACGGACTGTCCTAATTATATATTACGGATTCTAATGAATTGAGAAACTCCTAACAGGGTTGGGGAGTTGCTGTTCTTGTGGGAGTGCCCCATAAAGATGCTGTCTTCAAGACTCATCCTATAAATCTACTGAATGAGAGGTCTCTGAAGGGCACCTTCTTCGGAAACTACAAACCGCGTTCAGACATTCCCTCCGTCGTAGAGAAATACATCAACAAAGTAAAATACACTCTGAACCATAGCAATCGAAAGCATCAATTTATCTCTCTGTTTTTTACTTATGTCCCGCATGAAATTGATTTCCTAGTCTTAAATGTTCCAGGAGCTTGAAGTGGAGAAGTTCATCACTCATGAGGTCCCATTCTCGGAGATCAACAAGGCATTCGACTACATGCTTGAAGGCGAAAGCCTTCGATGCATCATTCGCATGGAGGAGTAAAGAAGCGGATAAAGAAACCGATAGCACTCAAAAGAAATAGAAGAAATGTGTGAGAGAATTCGCCGAACGAGCGTGCTTAAGGGTCCAATTCAAGGTTCTTTTGGAATGTTCTTCTGCTATCATCTATGTACTTTGGAGAATAATTGCATCTGGTTTCTGATCCTTTAGCCTTTGAAACTTGACTCGACTTATAATCCGTAAAACTCCTTGAATGTGCAAAATTATCAACTTGGACTTAATTCGATGTTTATCAAAGGATAATTGAAGTGACGATTGGATTCGAAACATTCTCAGAATCAAAAACTGTAGGGTGATTCATCTTGCAATTATAAATGAAGAGTTGAAGCCTTCATCGAATTGATATAAACCTTCTACAATAGTCGTCACACACACTTTACCTCTTAGAGAGTTCTCTGAGGATCAAGTATTGAATATAGAGTTTCCATGAGTTAATGCATGAGCTAAATTTCCAAATTAAGGAAACTTTTCCATGGCATCACCACACTCAATGAAATTGTTAGGATAGAGTTTTCATATTCTACAATCGATTTGAAATTCAAAATATTATAAATAATATGCTGGATTAAATTAGAGAGAAGATGGTAATTTAGAGTGACATGAGACGCAGTAGAGAATAAAATGCTCGATCTTCAAATTCCTTATTGACTTACTGGCATATGCTAATTATCAACTCTTTAATCTATAACATCTGCCCTGTAAGTTTTACTCGAATACATAGTCCTCCATTCTTCTCTACTGCAAAAGCGAGTCAGGTGCCCATTCCATTATAAACATGAGGCTTATCAAAAAGACAAATCGATCCAAAGAGTGGTGTAGTGTTATCTTTGCCAAAGATATCCCGTAAGTCTTAACCCAGCCAATAAAACTGCATACGAGAACCCCAACTAGTTGAACTTCTCGATGTTGTTCACCGAACTCAAAATATCCGCCATTTGACTTGGATATAATGCTCGGCATTACACCAAGTAAGCAGGGTCCTAGACCAATTGATCACAGTGCCTAACTATATACTGGCAAAATTTCAGCATACTTCGGTCCCTGACTACCTGTGCAATCCTGACCATTTTATTCGCATACCACGATCTTGATCACTGGGTTTAGGGTTCTTGACCTCCTGCTTTGATACGATTCTTGGCCCTTGAGCTCTAATACCACTTGTTAAATTTTAGACATGCAACTTTGATACCACTTGTTGAGTTTGTGGAAATGCGATACAATTATAACACCCAAAAATCTCACTTCAACAATTACAATATTGTCTCACGCCACAAACATTACTCAGAACAAACTAGCTCCTATTCCTACTAACTTTTCATACAACTTTCTTATTTTACTCTCCCTCGTGGACGGACTACTCTCTTTTTCTCTATTTGTGAAGCTCTCCCAATTCAAGGCTCTCTCTAGCCTTCCCCTTTCGGTCTCTCTACGTTCCTCTCATCTCTCTATGTTACGACAAATGCGAAGGGGAGCACCTACTGAGGACGTTGACAAGTTACCTAGTCGCTATGGCAAATTTTCCCCCAAGGAATTCTAGAGGTGGCGCACAAGTTGACAAGTTGCTCGACAACTCGTTGCCTGATTTTCTTTCGGAAATATCTAGAGGTGACAGCTTGAAGAAAAATCAAGAGGAGAGAGAGAGAGAGAGGAGGCAGCGTTTCTTCGACAATTTACAGATCATTCAAATCTATTGTGGGTTGCGGCAGTGGGTAAGAGAACACTCAGAGAAGACATAAACCCGACAGTGATAGCTGCTTTTAGCACCAGCGAATATATTGTGTCCGATGACTGAAACAGAATAAGAGCATTTTCATTTATCCGGTACAGGTATTGCGGTGAGGGTGAAAAATAGGTTGATCAGCAAAATAGCTTAATAAAACTGACACTGCATTTTCCCCCTTTCTGGAAAAATCAGGAAGTTCTAAATTTAAAAAAAAAAAAAAGATTAAGAAAGCTTACTGTTAGCGACAAATTTATTCTAGACATTCAAATCACTCAGGCGGGCCGTTAGCTAAAGAGTGGCCCCCAAGTGATCTGATTGCAGAGTAGACTTAAAGGGGTCTGATCCGAGAGAGCGAGGATACTGTCGTGACAAAAGAAAGAAATAGACAGATGCAAAAATATCATCATGATCGTCACCGAGTGGATTATCGTGCGCGCTTTGTTTGTTCTCAGCAAACAGCATCTTGACTTTATCTGAAGTTTCATTGTCCATCTTTATCGCAAAAGGAGAGAGAAGACCCACTTGGCAATTTCAACATTTTGATCTGTCGTGCTAAAGTAAATCTACAGTAAAACCAGGGAATTTGATATCTCGAGCTGGTTTCAACATCGCCTGTTGTATTTTTCCTTGTCGTGATAAGGCTCATTGAAGTATTCTTCCTTCTCGTGATAAGGCTCGTTGAACTGGTCTAAATAACTGTTCCTAGTAAAAGGAACTTTCGCAATCTTTCCCCCTTTCTTTCTTTTTTTTTTTTTTTTTTTTTTTCTAAGAAGGAAGGTTGCCTCTCCTTTAGTTTCGTGTATATATATCCACCAAAATGACACTGCCCATCAAAGCAAAAGCTAAAGGCTTCAGTTTGATTGTTCTTTAGGTATCAGATAAAACACAAGCCCTTCTTCTTTGATAAAACGAGATGTCAGGCACTGTTGGTCAGGTGATACATTGCAGAGGTACGCACTTTTCTTCTTTAACGAGAAGCTTTTTCTTCATTTAAATGGAAACAAAAACTAATCTGCTGGAGTTTTGTCATATTTTGATGGCCTAATTCAAGTGGGTTCTCTTTGGGTTTCTAGCTGCTGTTGCATGGGAAGCAGGTAAGCCCTTGGTGATTGAACAAGTGGAGGTAGCACCTCCACAAGCCCTTGAGGTTCGCTTGAAGATCCTTTATACCTCTCTCTGCCACACTGACGTCTACTTTTGGGAAGCCAAGGTACACAACAACAAGGCCTCTGCTTAAAATGATCACAACTTGAAAACAAACAAGAAAACTAGAGAATCTATCTACGTAGGCTAATGAGTCTCCTTCCTGCAGGGACAAAACCCCCTATTTCCCAGAATCTATGGTCATGAAGCTGGAGGGTGAGTGAATCTCAGTAGGACTGTCGAATTATTAAAAATTCATGGAACTGATAGCATTTGATGAATCTGTGAATTTGCGTGAGTCAGGATTGTGGAGAGCGTGGGTGAGGGAGTGACTGATCTGAAACCAGGGGATCATGTCCTCCCAATTTTCACTGGGGAATGCAAGGAATGTGCCCACTGCAAATCAGAAGAGAGCAACATGTGCGACCTCCTCCGGATCAACACTGACAGAGGAGTCATGCTCAGCGATGGGAAGTCGAGATTCTCCATCAAAGGACAGCCCATATACCACTTTCTAGGGACTTCAACATTCAGCGAGTACACCGTTGTTCATGTCGGCTGTGTTGCCAAGATCAACCCGCTCGCTCCTCTGGACAAAGTTTGTGTCATCAGTTGTGGGATCTCAACCGGTATGTTGATGCTCAGTGCATCCCAGAGAAATAATCTATATCGACATTTTACCATCTCTATTAAAAAGTTAATAACGACAAAGGTTGTGGCTTTTAGGCCTGGGAGCAATGGTGAACGTAGCGAAACCACCCAAGGGTTCGACAGTGGCTGTTTTCGGATTGGGAGCTGTTGGGTTATCTGTAAGTCCTCCTGCGGTAATGTAGACTTTGATCTTCGAGAATTTGACAAGCAAAAACTTACACATCTCTTGATGATGGATAGGCTGCTGAAGGTGCAAGGATTTCAGGGGCTTCAAGAATTATCGGTGTGGATTTGAATCCAAATAGATTTCAAGAAGGTTATTACTCAATCCCACAATACACGACCTCTCACTGCTCGAGACTATACTGATCATTTTTACAGATATTTCCCAACATTATTCGACACAAACTATAATTCAAATCAAAGAGTCTCGTGAGGATAGCGACAGTGCAGTCATAAAATTTGTCAAAGATAATATTCAGGAAAATGAGGAAGCCATGAATCTAGAAAACTTGACCCACGGCTTTCAAGCAAAGATAATATAGATTTATCTAATTGTCGCGGCTTTCAATCAGTGATCAAAGTCCTTGCTGAATTCATTTTCTTATTTGCTAAAAATGGGGGCCTGTGTTGCTCTCTCACAATGACTCCTACTCAATTGTCTCTCAACAGCAAAGAAGTTCGGTGTGACTGAATTTGTGAATCCGAAAGACCACAACAAACCTGTTCAGGAGGTTTGTACTGAACTGTTTCAAGGAAATAGAAGCCATTCCTCTGGTCTATCTCATTCTTAAGATTCCCTCAAAATTTGATTGTTAACCAGGTGATTGCTGAGATGACAAATGGAGGAGTTGATAGGAGTGTCGAGTGCACTGGAAATGTCGAGGCCATGATCTCCGCATTTGAATGTGTACATGACGTATGCATTTTTCTTTTGGCTGTGCATTCAATTTGTGCGCGAGAAATTTACGGACTCTGACCTAATTATGTATTACGGATTCTGATGAAGTGAGAAACTCTTGACAGGGTTGGGGAGTTGCTGTTCTTGTGGGAGTGCCCCATAAAGATGCTGTCTTCAAGACTCATCCTATTAATCTGCTGAACGAGAGGACTCTGAAGGGCACCTTCTTCGGAAACTATAAGCCACGTTCAGACATTCCCTCCGTCGTAGAGAAATACATGAACAAAGTAAAATACAGTTGAACTATAGCAACCGAAAGTATCGATTTATCTCTCTCCTTTGCTTATGTCCAGTATGAAATTGATTTCCTTGTCTTAAATGTTCTAGGAGCTTGAAGTGGAGAAGTTCATCACTCATCAGGTCCCATTCTCGGAGATCAACAAGGCCTTTGACTACATGCTCAAAGGCGAAGGCCTCCGATGCATCATTCGCATGGAGGAGTAAAGAAGCGGATGAAGAACCCCATAGCACTGAAGAGAAATAGAAACAACTTGTGCGAGGATTCGTTTAAATTGCGTGCTTGAGGGTCCAATTCACGGTTCGATTTGACTGTATTTCTGCTATCTTCCATGTATTTCCTGGAATAATTGCATCTAAATTGTAATCCTTCAGCCTTTGAAAATAATGCGTAATTATATACTTGGACTTAATCCGATGTTTTCAACAGTTTACTGAAGTGATGATTGGATTCAAAACATTCTCAGAATCCAAAACTGTAGGGTGATTCGTTTTATAGCTTTAAATGAAGAGTTGAACCGTTCACCAAGCTGGTATAAACCTCCTCGAATAAATGCGCACGCTTTCCCTCTCAGAGAGGAGTTCTCTTAGGATTAAGTATTGAATATGCAATTTGTATGGGTTAATGCGTGAAAATATACAAATTAAGGAATCTTTTCCATGACATCACCGCGATCAATGAGATTCTCAGGATAGAGTTTCCATGTTCTACATTCAACTTGAAATTCGAAATATGATAATAGATTTGCTGGATTAAATTATAAAGCAAAAAGCAATTTATTGTGATTTGTGATGCAATAGTGACTAAAATGTTTAATCTCAAATTCCTGATCGACTTAGGGACTTTTTAGCAAAAATTATTTTTATTCTCCAAAATAATTATTTATGTTCTTTTTTTTCCAAAGAACGAAAAGAGAATAAAAACATGTTTAATAAAATTTTTATTCCCGCTAATAAATTTGGTACATAAACAAAAAATAGAAAAAAAAAATAACTTCTTAATCCCGAGAACAATTTTTTCTTTTCTCTTCTTTTCTATTCTCTTTTCTCTTCTTTCCTTTCCTTCTTCTTCCTTTTGGTCAGTCGCCGACCTTAGCCATGACTGACGACCTCACCAGAGTGTCACTGGCCCCGGCGATGCCGAGCCATGGGGAGGCTCGTCAGCCCAAGCCTCGCCATGGCTATGCGAGCTTTGGCGAGGTCGAGTTCGCCTAACCACCAATAAGGCTCAACCTTGCCAAGCCACCAACAATGGCCCTATGAGGCTAAGCTTCACCGGTGGCTAGAAAAGCTCATCGAACCTCACCCAGTCAATCGCCAACTACCCCGAGGCCACAAAAAAGGAAGAACAAAAAAAATAAAAAAATGAAAAAAAAATATTAAAAAATTAAAATAAATAATAAATTATACAATCTACCAAACGCATTTCTATCCCGGAATAGAATTTATATAGTTACCACATACTCAAAAATCATTCCCAAAAATAGAAATAAAAAAAAAATCATTTCTAATCAAAAATTATTTTCGAGATCAGAGTCACTACCAAATACGCCCTTTATGATCAACTCTTTAATCTACAAAGCCATCATTACATCTGCCCTATTTCACGTGAATTTGATAAAAATGCATGAAGTCCTCCATTTTTCTCTACTCGAAAACCGAGTCAGGTGCCCATTCCATAATAAACATGAGGCTTATCAAAAACTACAGATCCATCGGAAGATGAAGTCTCACATCTACGCAGCTGCGTCGTGGAAGAAATGTGAACATCCAACCTTTCAACATTAAAGTACCTTGGAACAAGGACATATCATTTTCTAATTGGGTCCGCAAACTTTTACAGGATGCACGCATCGCCTCCCATGACCCCGACTTATCTATAACTCTACAAAGCATAAACAACAATTTCCTGCAAAATTTCTGTAACATTAAGCAAGAATTATGTACATTGCGAGCCCCAAAGATCTAGACTCTAACTGGAATCACAGTTATGCTAACTTTGCCAGAATTCCCAAATCCAATATCTTGACATCAAGATTGTCCAGTTTCACAATACCATCCTCGCCATCCACACCCATCAATTTGCCATTGCGACCACGTAATTGGCCACCGACGATCTTGATCTTATCTGATTTCCTTGGTACCACCATCTCCATTTCGTTTGGAAGAAGTGTCACTGTCTCCCCGTTGCCACTAGGCCCAAGGGCTACCCGACAGGAGCCATCCTGGTTCAAGAAAAAGAAATTAGTATAACCGTCAGCCAATGCTGCAAAAAACGCAATAGCTTTGACACCATACCCACTTGTCGTAGGCTTTCAGGAAACTGAAATCGACTGTCATTGTTTTAAAAAGAGAAGCTTCGCTAACAAAATGAACCAAATAATTCCAATAACAGAGTTGCAATTGCTTTGATTACAGAGGCTTTTAGATGTATTACTTCAGATGAAAATTTCAAGATACAATCACAAATCCACATTGCACCAGCTTGCTACAAACATCTGATCATGTATATCCTCACGCACAGTTTCAATTACAGTTAACAACATGAAACTGGAGAACATTTTGAGAGTTTCAGGACTCGGAACAAACTTAAAGATCAGATAGAAATGTTGCACCATACAAGCACACCGACGTTAAAGGACAACCATGCAAACATCCCAAAGATCAAAGAGGAAACAGTTTCAAGATAAGGGAACTAGCCAGTAATCTAAAGAAAGCCCATTGAATCATATTTTTGGATACTGGCTTACTGGTCAAAGCAAAGGAGAGACATGGAAGTATGCAAGATTTTTCTTTTCTTTTCTGCTCATACTACAACAGCGTTTCTTTTTATGAATCTCATTGTTCACACACACAAGTGCATATATTGAAAGGGAACAAAGCAACAAACTTACAGGAAGAACCTCTCTGATAACTCCAACACTCTCTTCTCCTGGTCTGGACACATTAACCAGAATTTCGGGCATAAACCATGGTCCTTCATTTTCCCCACCTGTGACGATAATAACTGAATAATGAGAACTCTAGAAGCATCAACAAAAGGAGGATGTTGGAAGTGATCATGACCATGAAAAAAATTTAAGCATAAAAAATCCAACTTTAATATATCTTAAGATCAGCTTCATGAATAAAAATCATGCAAATCTGCCCCAAGAGTCCCTAAAACTAGATAGCTAAATTTTTAGATGATCCCTACAACTCTGTTCAACCACAAAACCGGAGAACCACACATCAATGAACTGCGCTTGCTCATCCAGCTTTCCAGAAGGAATGAATTGATGACCATTGGAGTAATTAAATGAGGGGTACGACAAACAAAACAACATTAAAAAATTTCACCCTCTTCTGTACAGCAATACACCACTGATACTTAAATACACGAGTCTAAGAGTAAAGTATCCCGTTTTCCACTTTCAATGCCCAAATATATATATATATATATAAAGAGGGTTAAACACGAAAAAGGCCACTGGGCACCAAATCTTTGATGGACAGTTCTGAGTAGACCGTAAGTACTTTCAAGCTCTCATACATGTCATAATCATATGTTACCAGAGAGAGTTCCTACCTATAACAGGAGACATGACGTCTAGTCCACCGGTTCCAGGCGTCATTGGTTGCCCTCCTGGAGTGCCAGGCAGATAAGATGCTGAACTTGGCGTCATAGGTTGACCAGGAGTGGATGGCAAGTAAGGGCTAGGAGCATTTGCTGCAAAAAGGACAAATATTAGATGACAAAAATTAAGATTAGAATCTTGGGAAACAACACGAGCAAACGGAAGCAACACTGGATATAGTTAACTACCGTAGGCAGAATTGCTATCCCTTGGCGTACCAGCTTCACTATAACTGCCACCAGGTGTAGTTGCCCAACCTGAACCAGGTGTGGGCGCATCATATGTACGTGAAGGAGGACTTCCTGGCTGAAATAATGGATCCAAAAAAGAAGTGTAAGGGAAGATCCATATGCAGGAAAAGATCCATTTGAGCCAAAATTAAGGATGCCACCTCACCTGATACCGAGGACTACTTCCCCAAGAAGCAGGATTCGCATCTTCATAATCATCCCTTAATTTAGAGTGAAAAATATTAGGAACACTGCTTTGGCAAAGCTATATACTAGAAAATGGTAAATTGAAGAGCAATTGGTCGAATCCCAGGGATGAAATATGTTCACTGGGAGGAAAAGGCAGAAAACAGGAATTGGGGCAAAACGTATGAATACGTGACTCATGAGATCCAAACAGTTTGCATGTTCAGAGTGTCAACATTACAACTTGCAATGGTTATCAGATTTCCATTCAACTGGAATATTCCCCAGACTGAATTCTAACTTGAAAATCAGTGGCTACTGTTAAAATTTATAAATCCTTTCAAAATCAAACTAAATTGTCATCCCTCACCACTAAACAGCATCTACAACCATGATAATGCTGTACATCCTCAGTAATATAATACACTTAATGCATAAAAGATGATGTCAACAGCATCTGAACCGTGAATTTGAGTGGTCTAATGTCCAGTATATCATCAGATCACTTCATAGTTAAAAACACAAGGTAAAGAGGCATGCACATCGGAACATCCACCCTTCTAAATTAGAAGAAAAAGACTCCATTGCTGGAGCAGTATTAGCTGAAAGTTGAGAAATACAGATTCCAGTTATGAACACTGGATAGGCCATTTTGGTCCTCAATAACTTTAAAAATCTAGCTGTCCAGGAAGCAAGTTTCAGAGGCAAACCTTGGTGGACTCATCGGAAGCCATGCTCTGTCACGCATAGGTGTTCTCATTCCATCATGAATAGGTGTTGCTGAAAGTAAATTGACATCAAATTATTCACATATAAAGTCAAAAAGGCAGCAAGAAAATTGTCATCAATTGCTTAAAAAAGACAAAGATACAGAGCACAGAACAAGTCCTGAGCTGTCTAATGGGCATTCAACAGACCTTTTTTTTAGATCAGTAATGGACTTAGGACAATTAGTCACAAAAATAAGAAGGCTATGATTCCATTACAGGAAAAAATTCATTAAAAAAAAATAGCTATCAATGGAGGAAAATCAAACCTCCAGGATCTCTCATCGGAGTCATAAATGGATGCAAAGGAGTTCTAGAAGGATGCATGGGAGTCTCACTACCCATACCATATCTTGAATCTCTGCAATACATTGTCCAAGATTATCAACTCAGGTATTCACAAGGGGGAGGGAAGAGGGAATTACATTGATCAAGTCATTGAATGACAAACACAATCCTTACCGGTAGGGAGTTGAAACAACAACATTATCAGAAATCAAACTGCGGTCCACTGCAAATAAAATAGGCAATCTATTACATTAAGAAAATACACCATAGAAATTCTCAGAAAGGTTTGTTCCACCAATTGTCCAAAACTTGCCTGTAACAACCTTCATTTGTGACTCCAGCTCGACTCTGACAGACTGACCTTTCACTTCCACAACACGCCCACGGTATCCCTTATAAGGACCTTGGCGAATCTTGACCGTAGTACCTGCCAAGGCATCATGGCCCCTCCCACCACCATGCCTTCCTCCAGCTAGAGAAGATGTCACAAAAGCAATGCTTAGCCCATGCATGGTATCAAAGGAAAATAAAATGTTTACTGCTCAGCAACATACAGCTAATTGGAGGTCTCCCTCCAGAGAATCTCCTTGGCGATGGGGGTATCTGGGATGGTCTCAAATTGGAAAACCTTGACAATGAATCACCCTAGAAAGTTTCTCACAAACGAACAAAGCCTCAATCAGAACGAGTTGGGCATTTGCCATCTGACTAAAATCAATAAACAACCAGCACTTACATGTCTATCACCATTTGTTCGTGATCCTCCCACAACAGTGCATGAAACAGATTTACAACAGATAAAACCCGCATGCTCAAGATGGTGCCGATCATAAATAAACACAACTCCTCTAAATATGTGCTCGACAGGTCCTTGTTTTCCCTATTGAACCAAAAGCAGAGAAAGTTATTAACAAATTTCAAGATTTCATGCTTATGAAAAAGAAATATCCAGTAAACTGAATCTCACTTTGGATGGACCCTCCACAATCCTAACAACATCCTTCACGGATATAGTGTTCTTGTTGCGATCCGGGACACTAAATTTCTTATCGATCTTGGACTTTATCTCTCTTAATCTAACAGTGATGACGTCAGGTCTATCTGGAACTCCCTTAAGAACCTGAAAGAAAGTGAAACATCGGTCAGTATGGAAAGAGAAAATCATCTAATTTAATCAGTTTTTACATCAAACAACACCCACAAAGGCTCAAATTTCTGAAGGGCATGTCCAAGAGACTTGCCTCAGTGCATGTCACCTACCTGAAAAGCTTCACTTTCAACACGAATTATGACACCGAAGTTGGTATTGCTGTGGCAGATGGCAAAAAGAGCAGTTAGACCAATAGATGGTAGCAGTAAACTACAAACTAGAATGTCTTTAACCAAACGCAGAACTCACTCCAACAGCACAAGGTCGTGAAGCTCATAGTCTCCAATTCTGGTTATTCCAGATGTTACCTCTGAACTCTCAACAACATCATCTGCAAAAACGGTAATCTGAAGACAGCAGAAGTTATTTCTTCAGTCAAAGTAGTAGAGTTAAAGAGGTGTTATAAGAACCCAGAAATCACAGAAGAAGTGAGGCTCACATGTTCCTTCGTTGTATCTGACAAAATGATCAGCGCATGTTGCTCCACCTTTACAACCATACCAGTAGCACCTTCTTGGGTACCAGAAACGACCTTAACATGATTCCCAGGTTCAAAGTACTTGCAAAGTTCTTTCTCATTAACAGCCAGTGTTTTCTGCATGAATCAGCAAACATATATGTGAAGAGATATCTTCAGGATAGCATATACTGCTAAAAGCAATTGATTTCAAAACAATAGGCCTTGAGTTATTTCTTACAGGAAGGCCTTTCATTTCTGGTCGAATATGTACATTCTCTTCCTCGACTTTCTCAACCCAACCCTTCAAATTTTTAAGATCACCCTTCACGATAATTACAGCATCGCCCTTCATGAAATGACCCTTTTTCCTGTTCGCAAATAGGGTTGACAGACTACCTATATCACCATCCCCACTCTCACTGGGCTTCCTGAACTTCTCAAGTTCATCAAACGTGGGCTTTATATTATTAGAGCTTATTGATTTCATGGATACAGTTTTGAACAAGAAACCATCTTTAAACATCATGCCGGCAATGTTCTCGAAATAATCACCAGTCATTGGATCTCGCCTACGTTCCACACGGATATTCAGTTCCCTGGAAAAAAGCACACTCTGAGAGTCAGTAAGCCAAATACCCCCAAGTTATCCTTAAAAAGGAGAAGCAGAAAAAAGAATACCTGGCCTCTTCAACATTCATAAATCGTGGAGGGGGAACAAATGCTTTCTTCTTCACTACCTCTCTACCTTCCTGGTGATGAAAGAAGCTATGTATTAAAATTCACATGGAAAGTAACAAATCAATTAGAACAGATATGAGAATAGCAAATGCCTTCATAGAAGACAATCCATTTCATTTCTATACTTTGTACAGATGCAAAATACTCCGTTTATATTTTTGAAATTGATATGGACAATTACATCCACACACATATAATAGTTCTTGGAGTGTGTAATAGAAGAAATGAACGCTCCATTACCAGCTTATTTGCAATAGCTTGCAAATCAATCCTTGGTATTAATTTCACTGTAACTCGTTGGCGGACATTATCCACATCTACCACCTGCAGACTCCAAAGACGCATGTAACGTAAGCCAAAAAACGCAGTTGTAACACTTCATTTGCCCTCAAAAGGAGGGGAAGGCTGGGGAACACAGGGAGGTGCAGGAGGAGGGGCGGTTATAGAGGAAAAGAAGTAAGTTGACATTAGTAAAGAAACCCTGACATACTTTGGCAAGGTCTCCTTTGTACTTCCCTATCTTCATTCGGACCCATGTGTCTCTAGAAAGATCAATTGCCTTACTTTCAACTGAAAGGACATCCGTCATTTCTCTAATTGGGACGAGCATTACTTTTTGTGAGTATATATTTCGAAGACCTTTGCATGCCTGGAAAAACGAAGGTGCCCAGGTTATTTACAACATATGACACTGGCCTACACCTCTGAAATTCAACTGGTCATGCAGAATCAACATACTCATGAAAACTTACCTCCCTGACATGGGCCTCTTTGTCCGCTTCAATGTATATGTAATTTTTCAGATGGTCAAGTGCAACGACTGACCTAATTTGCAACTCAGGTCCTCTATCAATGGCTTTCTGCATTAGGCACACAGCTGCCTCTCGCTCACGACCAATCTATGAAGTGCCACACAAGAATCATGTCATTCCAAGCTCACCAAAGAATCAAGAATACCAGCTACTTATAAGGAATTGAAGGAAAGAAAAGCTTAGTTACGATTTACAAACACAGAGGCCGTACCGCACATTTCACCATCCATAGCTTTGGATCCCTGACAGAAGGCAAAAGAGCCTGCTGGTCTACATCCGTTGTCTCCTCATCATATTCAGTATGAGCAGACCTAGCATATCTTGCCTGAATCCTTCTTTCAAGATCATCAACGTCCTCCTGATCATCCTCACGGGGAAGCAAAGGTCGCCGATGCATCTGTCTATTATCATCATCATCAGGTAGGTCGGCCCCATTATCAATAAAATCTGCATGGCCAGGTTCATGCCAATTCCGTCATTAATGCAAACGAAAGGTCCACCAAATAGTGACAGTGTATGAGAATTTCATTTCGCACAGGAAGAAATAAAGCCCCTTCAAGATCAACAGCAGCTTGGCGGTGAAAGCTTTATAAGTTCCCCAAATCTTTTGTGCAACAATCAATTTTCAGTAGTAGAATAGCGTAAAGGTCTTCAACACTTTAACTATCTTTCTTTTATTTAAAAACTAAATGGGAATGACAATAGATAGGCATAACACTATGTCCTCTCCAAAAAAATTATACAGATAGACAAATATTTTAAGTGTCCCCAACACTCTCAATTCTTTTGGAGTTTCCATACACAAGTGAATAATTCAGAAACCACTATAAAAGGTTTATTTAAAATAACTGTTACACATTGGATAAAAGATCGCTACTTCAATGCTTCAACAACAAACAGGGGCATAATATGACCACAGAAGCTACCCTCCATCATACAATAAAATCCAGCCCCCATACATTGCAGCAGTAAGTCGACAAACCAACCTCATATGACCTACACTCGGCACCATTATCTTCTATCAGCCAAATTTTGGAAAAGAAAATATAGGAGTCAGTATAGCGCCCTTTTAGGCAAACATTGCCCACTGACCCAATATTTTTCCGGAAGTACTCTAGAACCAATAAAGCCGAACTGAGACTACATGAAGAATTTGTTCTGGAAATAAGTCTCCAATATCAAAATCATTTGAAAGAAAAGGAACCTCCTCAATCTATATGACAAGAATTTACTGACTGTCACTAATTGAAAAGTGCCTTCGTTCACAATTCCCTGATATGATAGGAAAAAGCCTACATTCCTAAAAACAAGAAATATGGTCAAAACAGTACTCTCCTTCTATAAACAAATACAACGAAGATAAATGCTAACGGTGTCTGCAACCCATTATTAAGGTTTTTCATAGACCTGCAAATTTCCAATTTGCTCTGCAGAAAACTAAAATCCATCCTTCATTAATATAAGTTTCACCAATATTCCTCCCTAAGTTATCTTGTTCCAGCTTCCATCACGCATTCCATCACGCATTACAAGGCCACTAAACCATGGATAATGCATTGCCTCACTGGGCAAGAGAGAGCAAAGATGCTTAAGCAGTTGTGCTGAGAAAGGGAATCAAGACAAAGTCCAAGTAAAGAAAAACAAAGTTTCTCCAACCCTAGCAGTATTTCCAGTCATCTACATACATTAAATTGCTGACCAGCTAATTTCATGTCCAATGTTCATAGAGTTTGAGAAGAAGCTCACTTTTAACCCAGAAGAAATGTGGGCAACAGGACGTGATAATCAGCCAAACTTCCAAATGATCACATTAATACATTCCGTTCTACTGCAAATTAGTCAGCCAGATGTCTCCCCATCAAATGGAACAGCCGTAGTGCAAAGACTAATCTTAATTACCCCAACTGATAACTTCATTAGGTATAGGATGTAAGTAAAATTCCGGATAAGCAATTGTTTAGCTCAGGTAAGCAAGGTTGAAACTTTATAGAAGCGGGGAAATTTCAAGCTCAACACCACCTACCACCTCACGCCCCACGGATAATATCACCATTCACCAAGTTTAACAACCGAACAAAAAACCATCGGCACCCAATCTACTCAAACTCAATAAAAGAATAAAAAGAAAAAAAACCTAATTTGTAGCAAGAAATTCCGTTATTTTCCTGCTGGTCTCCCTAACCCAAACTTCCAAAATGGCAAGCTCGGCAGGCAAATTGAAACGAGCGACTCAAATTCCCCATTGAACACATCGGAAACCTAATACCCAGCACAAACGACGAAAAGAATACCACCAAAGACACTGGCGGAGGAAGAAAAGAAACGCTTTTTCCACTTACCGTCCTCGCCGTCGTCCTCATCCTCTTCCTCATCGCTATCCACCTGCGCCTCGAGATCGAAGAACTCCGACCCCGATCTCCTCTTCACGCGCTGCCTCTTCCCCCCGCCGCCGCCGCCGCCGCCAAAATCCTCGTCGTCATCGTCGTCCTCCTCCTCGTCGTCGTCCTCGTCCGCGACGTCGTCTATGAAGTCCGATCTCCTCCGCTTCTTGCCGCCCCCGGTCTTGCCGAAGTCCTCCTCCTCTTCCTCCTCTTCCTCCTCCTCGTAGTCGTCCTCCAGGGCCTCCCGCTCCTCGTAGTCGTCCTCCTCGTCGGGCTCCATGTCGTCGTCCTCCTCGTCTCTGCGGCGCGCCATGGCCCGGGGCGGAGGATCGGATTTTAGCAACGGAGCAAGTAAGGAATCGATCGATCGAGGGGGAAGGGGGAGAAATGGAGAGCGATTTCGATCGATATATAGGCTCTGAAGGAGATGGGGTGACCCTCGGTTGAGGGATTTGTGGGATTCTTATGAACCCTAGAATTGGTAATTTCGTTTTCAGTTGAAGGGTAAAAAAGATCATGGAATCGAGTCGGTGCTGGGCTTTTCGCGATTAGAAAGAGTTGTTATTGGGCCTATTTACTGAGGAGGCATTTGGGCTTGGTCTTAGTCTTGGGCTTGGTCTTGGGCTTGGGCTTTATCTATTTATAGTAGTAATACATCATGGAAGGGCATTTCGGTTTTCCGCACGATTAATTTCCATCTATCATTTTCCATTTCCAAATGATAAAAGGTGTCGCGCCTTTGTCACGTCAGCCGCTCATTTTTTTTTTTGGTCGAAATTAGAACTTTCATTAAAACTTGGAAAGCTTACAACCGGACGCTAGAGCGTCGGCATATACAAGGTCTAGCAACAGGTAAGGTGGATATATGTTCCAATCCTGGGCCGAAAATTTGAAAAGCTGGGCTTTAGCGGCCCAGTCAGCCACAGCATTTCCTTCTCGCTTGCAAAACCGAACAACTAGGTTTGGGAAGATGGAAAGGGAATCAGTGGCTTCCGCGAGCAAAACGCGAGCCTCCCATGGCGGCATTCTTCTCCTGTAACAGCAGCAACAACTGTACTACAATCCAATTCGAGCATGATTGGAGCCTGATGAAGCCCTTGGTGCAGCAGATGGCGGAGCGCGAACGTGAGAGCCTGAAATTCCGCGATCAATGCTGATGTTGCTGGAAATCGTGCTGTATAAACATTAGTAAGGCGACCATATTGATCTCTGCAGATCGAAGCCATTGATCCATGTGTACTCCCTGGTTGAAAAGAAGCGTCGATATTACATTTCAAAGTGCCTGGTGTCGGTGGATGCCAGATCTGACTGTGTTGCTTCTTTCCTGTAGATCGAGATGAAGAGGATGAGAGGGAAACCTTGTAAAGTCGCGTCTGTGAGAGTGCATTCTCTGCTGCTAAAGAGGGATTCGGTCGATCGCCCCTGAAGATAAAATTGTTCCTCATTCGCCAGATTTGCCAGAGGACATTGGCGATGAGCTCCAGAGCAGGTGAGTTATTAGGTGGTTCAGCTTTTTCTGTCAACCAAACTTCTATGCGAGTGACCGAACTAAATTTGGATATCTATATTAATCCGTGGATGAAGCCAGACGCCTTTTGTCCATGAGCAGAATAGAAATAAATGCTCTAATGTTTCTGGAACTTGCTTGTTACATACCTGACAAAAAGGTTCTGAACTGATATGCCTCCTGTATAAGTTGTCCTTAGAAGCAATCGCATTTTGGCAGACAGACCAGAGAAATATTCGTAGTTTTGGGACTGTACGCATTGTCCAGATTTTTTTCCACAGTATCATAGGATGTCGATATGATGTTGATGCTGTGCTGTTGTTTGGAGTTTTGTTCACAGAATTCAGAGCATGGTAATTGCTCTTGACTATATGGCGGCCATCCTTGTTGGCTGTCCAGACTAGTTGATCAGCAACTAAAGTTGGTCTAACCGGAATGGTTAGAATCTCTGCTACAATCTGATCATCTAAGAAGCTAGTGAGAAGAGAGGTATTCCAGCTGTTGTGGATGGGATCAATAAGATCAGCCACCATTTGGGGTTCTTCTGTAGCCGCAGGTCCACCTATGACTCCTCTTGGTAACCAGCAATCTTCCCTAATGCGAATTTGCCTTCCATCACCCACTGACCATCTAACATGAGGAATAATAGCATCCCTACCAACTAGAAGACTCTGCCACCCCCAGGATGGTCGAGAACCTCGATTTGCCGATTGGAAATCCGTAGAGTGGTAGTAAAGACCCTTAAAAATTTTACTCCATAAAGCTTGTGGCTGCTGTAGTAATCTCCATGCTTGCTTACCGAGCATGGCTTTGTTAAATTCTACCAAATCACGAAATCCTAGACCGCCCTCGTTCTTACTCTTCCTTAAAATTTCCCATCGCTTCCAATGTATCCCTGCTTTATTTTGATCATTTTTCCACGTAAACGAGCAATGCTCTTCTCTATAGTTTTACAAAGAGACAATGGAAGTTTGAAAATCGACATAGCATAGTGAGGAAGTGCCCGGATGATGATTTAATGAGAATTTCCTTGCCCCCTTTCGAAATAAACTTTTCTTTCCATCCTTCTAGCTTTGCTTGTACTCTCCCCAATAGCCAAGAGAACATTTCCTTTTTAGATTGGCCCCAATCAGACGGTATTCCCAAGTATTTCCCATAGTTTTGTAGCACCGGAACTCTAAATTCAGACGCCAGATTTTCCTGTAAGCCGAAAGGACAATTCTTGCTGAAAATAATTCCTGATTTGTTTCGGTTCAAAGCCTGTCCCGTGGCCATACAATACTGATTTAAGATATTGGCCAAGTTCTGGCATTCCATAATATTAGCATCAAGGAAAAAGATGGCATCATCCGCAAAAAATAAATGGGACAATGTAGGGCACCATCGATTTAATTTAATTCCTTTTAATTGACCCATATCAACAGCTTGAGAAATCATAGTAGAGAGAACATTTGCCAATAAGATAAAGATGTATGGCGAAAGAGGGTCACCTTGTCTGAGGCCACGAGTTGGATGGAAAAAAGGAAGTAGTTCACCATTAAAGCGGACACTATAAGATGTGGTAGTGATGCATTGGAGGATCAAGTGCACCCATCTTGGATGGAAACCCAATCTGAGAAGATAGGTATTCAGGAAATCCCATTCTACTCTATCATAAGCCTTTTTCATATCAGTTTTGAGGATCGCATGAAATTTACTCGTTCGCTTTCGGGTCTTGAACTGATGAATAACTTCTTGAATGACGAGAATATTGTCTTGAATCTATCGTCCATTCATAAAAGCCGACTGTTCCATGGAAATCAGATTAGGTAGCCAAGGTTTAAGGCGATTAGCAAGTACCTTGGGAATGATCTTATAAGCAAAGTTGCATAGGCTAATCGGCCTATATTGATCTAGGCTTTCTGGGTGAGGCGTCTTAGGGATCAAAGCAATAACTGTCTGGTTTAGATTTGTAGGCAACTGGCCTGATCCGAAAAAATTCTGTACTAGAAGATGAAGATCTGATTTGATGACCTCCCAGTGAGTCTGATAAAACAAACCATTAAAGCCGTCAGGGCCAGGAGCCTTATTAGTGCCCAACTGAAATGTAGCTTGTCGAACCTCCTCCAAAGATATTGATTCCAGCAGCTTTGCATTCATTTCCGCAGTAACCACCTGCGGACATTGAGCCAAAACAGATCCGTAATCTCGGTAACCCACCGTGGTGTATAACTCAGCAAAATAGGTGGATGTCATAGCTTTCAAAACCTGTGGTTCACGAATCCATCTCAGATTATCATCCTGCAACATAATAATGCGGTTTTTCTGTCGTCTTTGAAGAGTGGCAGCATGAAAGAATTTCGTGTTCTTATCCCCCCATCGCAGCCATTGAATCCGCGACCGCATAGCCCAATATTGCTCTTCTTGTTGCCAGGTCCGCCGTAGTTCTTCTTTGATATTGGTAACTTCAAAACTATTAAAGGTACATTGCTGCTGGTTTGTGATAAGTTGAAGTTGTTGCTGTAGAGCTGTAACTTTAAGATCAGCTCTAAGAAATTTGGCCCGACTCCATTTGCTTAATGTCACAGAGACCATTTTCAGTTTTGGGACTAGATCACCACCTTGCACTTGGACTGAATTCCAGGCATCTGAAATAATACGTCGGCATTCGTCATGGTCATTCCAATAAGATTCAAAAACAAAATTCATCGTTCGTCTTCTAGATGATGGTGAAGTATTAATTATCAATGGGCTATGGTCAGAACCCACCGGTGGCAAGGCAAAGACCTCTGCATTAGGGTATAATAATCGCCAGTCAAGTGTACACATAGCCTTGTCTAGCCTTTCTTTTACCAGTTCATCACCCTCTCTGTTATTCATCCACGTAAACCGACACCCTTTACTTTCCAATTCCATTAAAGCACAATCATTGAGAACCTGCCGAAAGGAGAACATACGGAGCTTATGAGCCGGTCTTTTCCCCACCTTTTCCCATGGATAAAGGATTTCGTTAAAATCGCCAGCACAAATCCATGGTAGTACATTAACCAAACTAATATTGCGCAGCTCATTCCACAATAGTTGTCGAAAGTGAAAATCATATGGAGCATGAACACAAGTTAGTCTAATCATACGACCATCCTGCACTTCCCTATAAGTCATATCAATATAATCCTTTGTTGAACATAATACTTCTATGGATACCTGATCATTCCAAAAGACCGCCAAACCTCCCACCAGACCAATAGGGTTGATAACATAAGCGTTAGGAAAGTGTAATCGACGCTGAATATCAGTCAGCTTCACTGCACTATTCTTCGTCTCCATTAAAAATACCAGATTGGGCTTTTCCTTGGCCGTCATGGCCTTAAGCGCATGAACTGTCAGGGGATTGCCCAATCCCTGACAGTTCCAGCATATAAGTTTCATTTGTGAGATGGTGGCTGTTGAGGGCCAGCCACCGGAGCCCAATGTCGAGCTTCTCCCTCGTCAAGAACAGGTGTTTCCAGTAAACTTGTTTCATCGAGATCATGCAAGACTAAACCCTTTGAGTCAGTTGGTGTATAGCGTCGCTGTTTTTTAGCAATACCCACTTTAGGTGTTAGGCATGCATTCTTCTTTTTCCTATACTGCTGAAACTCCATAAGAGAGGTCTGAACGTTCTTCATTTTAATTGATGCAGGAATGAGTGCAGTATGTACACAACTCATTTGAAGATGCTGCTGGTCAGATTCTGTAGGTTGCAAGTTTATTGGCAAAGGTTGTGTAGCCTCTGTTGCTGCTGTAATAGAAGGCGAAGTTGGCAAAGGAAGCAAATTCTGAAGCTGCGAAGGAGGCGTCTCAGGTATAGTTTCTTCGGGTTGAGCTGCTGTGGGGGTAGGTGTATAAAAAGCCTGCCAAAAAGGACTAGGGTCCTTTACTTCAGCCTTTAGCCATTGACCGTACACCATACTATCACGTCCTTCAAAGTTTGCTTCATCATAGGGAATCGTCTTACAATTCATTGCATAATGACCTAACCTTCCGCATGAGTAACAGAAGTGCGAGAGACGCTCATAGCGAAAGTCAAGCCAGAATAACTTCCCTTCTAAGCGGACCAACTTACCTGCCCTTAGGGGGTTATGAAGATGTAACTCTACCTTTGCTCTTGCAGTCCTATAAGAAATACCCTCTTTAGTGTCAACTCGGACCTCTATCACCCTTCCTAAATCTTGCACAGTCTTTGTGATCATCTGCTCAGTTGTCCATTCCAATGGTAGCCCGAAAATTTGTATCCAAAAAGCAGATCTTGAGAAATCATAGCAATGTAGGGGGGTATTAGGCTGCCATGGCTTGAGAATGAAGAGATTGCCCGAAAAAAGCCAAGAACCTCCTTCTAGTACTCGCCGTTTATCATTAGCCGAATGGAATTGTACTATATATAGGCCATCTTCACGTTGTAAAAAGTCGACTTGTTCGGTCTTCCAAGCTTTTTTCAATGTACTCTGGAAGGCTGGGAAATTTATGGATGGATTGGACAGAATCCTTCCTATCACAGTTAATCTGCATTGTGCCAATTTTGTAGGTGGGGGTTCCTCCTCCCACACTTCAATGTTCTTTTCAGTAGAAAGCCTACCTAATCTGGAGCACAGAGCAGCCAGGCGCAAGGAGTCTTCCGAAGCCATCTCAAAGAGGGGGAATAAGAGCTAAACCTATGGGCGAGCTATCTCGAAACTTACTAGCCAGCAAGAATTGGTCCCCGATAGAAGACATCCAGAGTGACAAAAGATGCGAGACAGCACATACAGAGGTAAATGCAGAGAAACCCTATAGAAACTTTAAAGATAGAACAGAGGGGATGAAGCCGTCGGATTACAACCTCAGTGGAAGAAATTCCAAAGAGAAGCCAGTCGCACTTCAGTCAAGGATTGAGCCCAGCAGAAAATCCAGAGGTGGCGAAGCGAACCGACGATGTGCAGAAGCAAAGAAATTGCGACAGGAAAGCTTGGCCCACCAACGGTTGCGAGGTTGATGTCGATTGCGCAAGAGAGGGTTACGGTGAAAAGGAAAGAAAGAGAAAACAGGATCAGAAATTAGAAGGACAGAAGGATGGTAGTGTGGTAAATTGGGTTTAGGGTTTGGGTAGTCATGGCTATCCGACGATAGAAAAGTCTCTTCATAACGAGAGGGAAGGAACTCTGCAAATGCAGAGGGTTTTTTAATTTGCGGGAGATTTTCAGAATCGTCAGCCGCTCATTGGTGTGTCTAGAATGACTTCTTCCTTTCTCTCTCTCTCTCTCTCTCTCTCTCTCTCTCTCTTAAAAAAAAATTGTGGCTCACACGATTCTACTTTTCGCTCAAAATATCTGAAAAATAACACATGAATCCATATATATTTATTAAATTGGACAATTTTTATAAATTTTGACGGAATTCTTTTTTGCTTCTAAAAGTCGTACACAAACATGCTTTGAAGAGGGTTTTATATGTGATTAAATATAGGAGTTGGGTTCTTTGAATAAATTTTAAAGGTCCCGGTACTTCGAAAAGATTATGGTTTTTTAAGGTTTTTAGAATACTAAGGGTACGAATGGTAATGTTCTGTTCTTTTTTGTTCCAGGAACGAGAAAAAAAAAAAGTGTTTTTGTTCGGGGAACAATTTTTGAACAAAAGAACGCGTTTGGTAACGTTTGTTCCGGAATAAAAAATGAATAGAAACACATTTGATAAATTTTATTCTTTTTTATTTCTTTTAATTTTTTAAACATTTTTATTTTATTTTTATTTTTCCTTTCTTTTTTATTTTTTTTTATTTTTTTATTTTTTTATTTTTTCGGCCGGTCACTAGCCTCCGACGACCGGCCGACGGGGGCAAAAAAAGCCTCGCCCAGCCACGGCGACGCTCCGGCGAGGTCGCCGACCCTCGAGGGCGTCGCCGGCCCTCGACGGCCGGTCGCCAGCCATGGCCGAGGCCGGCGACCAACCAAAGAAAAAAGAAGAAAAAAAGAAAAAAAAAAAAAGAGAAGAGAAGCATTTCTAAAGAAGTGTTTCTTTTTCGTAAAACAACTACTTTGTGTTTCTTTTTTTGCTCCAATTTTATTCCGGGAAGAAAAAAACAAAAAAAAAGAACAGAAACACAACCAAACGCGTTTCTGTTCTTTTTTTTTCCCGGGAACAAAATCCGTACAGAAGTGTTCCAGAAACGTTTCTTTGAAAGGTTTCTATGCACACCCTAAACCTCGAATTATCAAACATTTCATTTTATGGACAAAATTTTCATCTTATTTCTTGCCTATATTTTTCGGGACGTCTATAATTATAGTAATTAGATGAATTTTTTTTAAGAGTCCCTTCTAATAAATACAAAAGTGGCCACTGCAAGTACATTGATATGACAAACAAGTGCACAAAACAGTTTCCGTTTCTTTCTTTTCAACCTTTCATCAAATTAATAAGAGGATTGCCATGTCAAATTTTTGCACCTTTCATCTAGAACACCAGTGCTTACAATCAAAGGTGAGGTTAGCGAACACTGTGACTATGCCATCTCAAACAAGTAACTAAATGATTATATTCAAATGTTTAACCAAACAAGGTTTTTCCAAATGTACGCCTCATTCTAATAAGATTAACATTTTTACAAATAAAATGTTGAAGTCAATTAAAGATTTCTCTAAGGGCGCGCATGGAAATACTTCTGTTCTTTTTTTGTTCCTGGGAATAGAAATAAAAAAAAAAGTGTTTATGTTCCGAGGAACAGTTTTTGAACAAAAGAACGCGTTTGGTAAGTGTAAAAAAAAACTGTTCTTGGAATAAAAAAAGAACAGAAACGCATTTGGTAATCGTCAATTTCTGTTCTTAGAATAGAAAAAGAAACGTAAACACGTTTGGTAAACGACAAAAAAATTTCTGTTTTAAATTTTTTTTTAAAAAACCTTTTTCTTTAATAAAGTTTAAAATTGATATTGAATTCTCATTCTTATGAAATGCTCATTAATTTTATTTTGTTCATGGTTAGTGAAGACAAACATTTTTAACATGATCATATGGCATATTTCGTAGAAAATTTTGTAATTAAAATTTGTATCAAATTTTTTCAAGTATTTTTTTATTTTTTAGTTTTAAAGCATATAAACTTGATATTGATTTCTTATTCTCATTAAATGCTTATCAATTTAATTTTGAAAAATGGGGTGTGAAATGAAAAATATTTTCAACATGGTCATATGTGCGCCCTTAAACGAAAATTTCATATATCTCAACATGAACCCTTTCATACATGACATCACAATAATGAAGTAATATAGTTCATTGTTCAACTGCATCACAGTGAATACGTAAAAACAATATTACAAAAGTCAACAAATCTCATGCATATTGTGATCCATTGCCATTTTATTTGCAATTCTTATCCTAAGCCTGTTTATTCTAGATAACTGTTCATCCGATGTATTATCTGCAACTTCCCCTCCTGTAGGTCCAAATGGATACTCCGAATCTCCATACGTGGAAAAATTTCTGTCAATCCTATCTTGATCACGAATGTAATTATGAAGAGCACAACATGTAATTACAACAAGTGCTTGCTTCCGAATTGTAAATGGAGGCATATGTCTCAAAATGGTGAAGCGATTCTTTAATGCCCCAAATGACCTCTCAATTACATTTCTTAGTGAAGAGTGCTTATAGTTGAATAACTCTTTTGTTGTTCTTGGCCGTCTCCCACTCCCTCTATATTCGCTGAGATGATACCGTTCCCTTTTAAAAGGAGTTAAAAATTCTGGAAGTGCTGCATAACCGGAATCTGCGACGTAGTATTTCCCTACAACATGATATATATAAATTTGTTATGATATTAAACTATAATATAATCACAAATGTCAATATAAACAAAGTAAATACCGGGTGGTGGTCGGGGAAATTGCAATTGAGGAGTTTCGAGTGCTGCCGAAAGCACTCGACAATCATTGGCAGATCCTTCCTATCCAGCATACACGTAAGTAAATTTCGTATCAAATGAACAAACACACAACACGTTCTGTGTGGTAGTCCCTCTCCTACCTCTAAATCGAACCTACTAAGACACCGGGATAATAGCATTTATATGGGTGCCATCCAGAGCACATACGAAATCCTGTCAATTTATTACCAATCTAAGATTATAAAAGATTATGAACTATATGTATTTGATGGTATAAAGTTGATATATAAATCATACCTTGAAGTAGCGCTTATGACTAGGATCCATAAGAATTTCTTGAGGGATGACATCAAAGGACGGTGGTTTGATTATCTCTTTTGAAAGTTTGATAATTGCTTTCAATACTTTGCTGAAATACTTGTTGATCTTTTCTCCAGAATGTTGAAATCTCTCACATAAATTTCTATTTGAGCTACCATGACAAACCATAGATAAGAATATCCCAACTTGTTCGTCTATTCTAATATATCGACTATCTTTTAACCAACCTCTTACTCTCATCAAATCACATAAATTCAGAAAAACATGCCTCTCCATCCTAAAGGCTTCATATATCCTATCTGAATGTCCAGTAATAATCTCCCTTATCCATTCGGATCCTAATAATTTGTTGTCCCTGATTGGTTCTTTTGTATGCACGGACACGTCAATGGCAACCATGCACAACCACGCTAGCAATACGGCTAAATCATCATCATCCAAGAATTGTTGAACTTGTTCTACCTCTTCACTACATATACTATATGATCCATCTTCCACAGTATCTATACCATCACAAAAATATAAAAACATCAATAACATAAGTCATAGTCCCAATAGAATATGCCATTACATATAAGTACGAAGAGTCTCAACACTTAAAATGACATATTAACAGATAACATAAGTTATACAATCTCTATGTTACCCCACTTAATTGATAAATCTACTAAAGATGATAAAGAAGTCCAATTCTCCTTTCAGGTGTGGATTTAACAAAAGCCACCCTCCATGAGGCACTATCGCATGCTCGATCCACTGCTTTATTGTAAAGATCTTAGTCTATCTCAAGCATAGTAAGCAGAATATCCATCACAGCAGCGACGGAGAAAAGATCCTCATGTGATGGCATAACCCCAAAGGTAGCAGAGCCACTACCAAATTGACTGGACTTAACTTTCAAAAAGTCTTGGATAGCTTTGCAAGTGTCATCAATACTGTTTTGGGTACTCCTCATTCTCCTCTTAGTAGTTGGAGTCCTATTCAATTTGTGCTTTCCACGAGTTGAAGTTCCAGCATCTTCTGGTGTAAAGACTCTCTCATCAGTGTGGTGATCACCGAAGTCATCTGTATGGCCACCACCAGCATCACCATAGGCATTGCCACCACTGTTGTCACCATATGCATTATAACCACTGTTGTCACCACCTACATTGGCATCACTAGTGTCATCTTCCTTCGACACCATCACATCTTGAGCATTTGTAATGCCAATAATGCATCATTCCTGAATTTTGCCCACTCTACATTCTCCTACAATTTTGACAATAATGACATTTGAGGTATATAATCATACATTTTAAAATTAATATACATAATGACATCAAAATGACCAAAAAGTTAAATATATATATATACCTTGATGTGAGCTTCCCATATGCTTGGATCATCGACAGTAACTCTTTCATTGACATTATCCCAATCGAATCCAGACTGAGACATAAGTTTTTGAAAACTGCTATACTGTTTTCTCGGTTTGTTTAGCTTGTTCCGCATTTGGACCATGCTATATTGGCATCCTGTTTGTCTAACGAATTCAGTCTGTATATTCCTCCACCTTACTTTGTTGAAAGTAGAAGTGGTCCGATTTCCCTTTTTGACCTCATCCACCAATAAACCAATAAATATGTTGGTTACAGACTCGGTCCACTTCGCATTGCATGTCTGTCTCTCAGATGCCATTTAATCTTTGATCGGTTGAGCAACATATGAGTTATGAGTTAAATCAATAACATAATACTATATATGCCAAACACAAAATCATTCTCAAGAGATGCAAGCCAAGAAGACTATATAATGACAAAATTGAAAATTGTTGAACTAACTTGTGTAAACCAGATCATAAGTTGCATTTTCAGCTACAAGAAGTACATAGTAATGCTACATATAGAATGCAACCATGAAATTCAGCCAACACAAGGCAGCATTACCCTTGGTTATTACCTTCTTACGATGCCGCACAACCACGCTGCACCCCAACTTCGGCTGGATCTCCCCATTGGTGGTGAAATCGTCATTGAACGCCCTCGCCACGTGCTTCGCCAGCCTGTCCATTCCACATCACCATGAGCAACAAAATAACAATCGAATGAAACCACATCACCAACTTGTCCATTCCACATCACCAACCTGTCCAGCTCGCTGGAGCTGCTGCTCGAGCAGCTCGCTTGAGCCTCGCTCGAGATGCTGCTCGAGCAGCTCGCTGAAGCTGTAGCTCGAGCAACTCGCTCGAGCCTCGCTGGAGCTCGAGATGCTGCTCGAGCGAGCTGCGGCTCGAGCTCAAGTTGAAGCTCGCTCGAGCCTCGCTCGAGATGCTGCTCGAGCTCGAGCTGGCAGAGAGCGAGCAGCCGTCCCAAATCTGCGGCAGATTTGGGGGAGCAACGCTCACTTGAGGCTTGAGCGAGCTGTCCCAGATCTGCCGTCAACAGCCTCAAGCGAGCGTCCCAGATCTGCTGCGCCAAAGCCCCTCGTCGACCAGAGAATGAGGAGCACCAGAAACATACCTGGATTCGAAAGCTTCAGCTGGTGAGTCGCCGGAGTGAGGAGTCGCCGGAGAGTCAGCCGAGTGGGAGCCGCCGGAGAGATGGGAGAGACACCGGAAAAGGGAGAGTACGAGAACGAAGCTTCAGTCGAGAGCACGAGCACACACGAAGGAGAAGCTTCAGCTGGTGTGTTCTTTTTGCTCCAATTTTGTTCCGGTTTTATTTTTTGTTCTTTTCGTTTTTGTTCTTTTTTGCCTTCGAAGAAGTGTTTCTTTTCTCTAGAAACAACTTTTTTGTGTTTCTTTTTTTTTGCTCCAATTTTGTTCTGGGAACAAAAAAAAAAAAAAGGACAGAAACGCAACCAAACGCGTTTCTGTTCTTTTTTTGTTCCTGGGAACAAAATCGGTACAGAAGTTTCCAAAAACGTTTCTTTGGAGCGTTTCCATGCACGCCCTAAGAAAATTTCCTATATTGGAGATATATAAAATTCTATTAATTCTTTGCATCTTTCAAAACTGCACATGTAATTTGATTGGTATGTTATCTTAAATAATCTTCCAATAAAGCATGTTGATATACGACCAATGGTATAGGGGGAATCAATCTCATCAATGAGTTGCTTGCCACACTCATCCACACTAAGAGCGCGTTTGGTAATATTTCTGTTTAAAAATTGTTATAGGAAACAGAAATAGAAAAAAGTGTTTCTGTTCCAGGGAACAATTTTTGAACAAAAAAATGCGTTTAGTAACTATAGCATTCATCAAAATCCTCACCTCCTCTCACCACGAAACGACAAGCAAATCATCGAGAAATGCCCTTTGCCTCATGAACTGCTCTTCAAATTCTCGCATTCCTCTCCACTTCTCATATTTTCTTTTCCAAAATTAATGAACCAAGATATATAGATAATGCAAAGGCAAATTTGGAAAGCTCATAAAAGAGGGATGAAAGGGACCTTTTATTTAATGTGTAGATAGATGGATAGATATTTATCGTCCAATATTTTCTTTTCGGATTGATGACCAAAGATGAACATAGAAATTAATGTTCAACGCAAAATTAATTGCAAACCAAATTTTCTCTTGTGAAAGTTGATTTTGTTTCTTTTCCTTTTTAAATGTTGCCTTTCTAATTTGCTTCCGAAATGCTTAACCGAGACATATAGTTTATCGATTATAAAAATTACTCGGTATAACCAATCGTCATTTGTTTAAATTTATAAAATTCTTATTTACAAGGGACTTAATTCCTCACATGGCGCTCCCGCATGATGTATCCCATGCACAGGATACCCTCGAATGGCACCGTGTATGCCATAGCAGCCCTCGGCCAAACTCGAGTAAGCCCAGCCGTCATAGACCGATCCGTTGGATTTCATGGACCCAAACGATCCGATGGCCCATAACACTTTCGACCTCACAGGAATTATATGCATGGAAGAATAACTCGGCAGTGGACAACACCCACGTGTCATGTCAGTAGCTCACAGCCAATCGTAAAGAATCCGTATTTACAGGAAAGCTGCGACCACGGCCACAGAAAATCTTAACGAAAAACGTGCATCGAGTCCCTTCCTTCTGCGCCACACTTAAGCGGCAGATCTTAGCTTCATTACTAGAACAATCTCTCGTCATTACATTGGACCTGTGACTCAAACATTCACAAGCGTCTAGCCACCAAATCCACCTTAAACCAAGTAATCTCGCCGGTGATTTTCCCATACTCTATACGCTCTTCGAGCTTTGCAGAGGAAATGGGAACGACCCTGATAAGCAGTTGCAGGCTTCCGTGGAAATCTAACCTGCAAACTACTACTCCTCTGCATATGGTTTGTCATTCTCCGGTTGAGGACAGGCGCTTGAAAGTAAAAGCTAATGGGTATTCAACGGAAACCGGTTTGGCCAGCGAAGAAGAAGATAGGTTGGCTGGAAATGGAGGCTTGACAAGGAGGCTGGCTTTGGTTTCGGCGGCGTGTTTGGTTTCATCGACTGGTGCGTTGGGGTTCTCGGGAGAGGGAGTGGCCGCAGTGAAGCAAGGCAGTCTCGCTGGGAGGATACCGGGATTGTCTGAACCTGATGAACGAGGTTGGTTTTCTCATTATACTAGCTTTGATTTGCTTCAGCCAGATCTTTGATGGATTGATTGAAGACATATATCTGGAGATGGGTTTGAGGTCTATATAGTTCCGATGGTCACCAACAATTGCCATCTATGAATTCCTAAAAGGAGAAAGGAAATGCTACCTGCTCTGTTGTCCCTTAGCCTTGCCAATATTATAGGCTTGACTCTTCAACCCGTGCCGCTAACAATTGATAATTTCTACTTGCTCTTGTGACATGAACAAGAAAATCACTTATGATAAGAGAATTTGTGCTCAGACAGGTTGGAGGACCTACCGCAGACCAGAGGAAAAATCAGGAGGCCATGGTGTTGGATGGAGTCCTATCATCCCTTATGCCTTTGCAGTGCCTGAAGAATGGGACGAGGTGCTCATAAATTAACACTATCCTCACTTTCCAGATGCTTGCATAACATAATTCTGGTACCAAAAAAAAAAAAAAAACTCAAAGAGGAGAGAGAGGGACAGGAGAGAGAAGATAAGAAATGAAAGAGTGAAAGAATTAATATGAATAAAACCTCTCCATCGAACTCAAGATTTAGCATTGGGAATTTAGAGTTTCTCTTTGTTTTTTCAAGTCAACACATTACTGTCATGCATTTGCTTTTCTGAACAAGAACAAGCTTTCCCTTTGGTGAAAGTGACTAACCTATACATCACAGGTTCCAGTGTCAATTGCTGATCTGGGTGGCACAGAGATAGATTTAAGATTTGCCAGTCCTAAGGAAGGACGCCTGTTTGTTATTGTTGCTCCTGTTCGCCGATTTGCAGATGGTGAGTTGCCCAGAACTTTGCTTGTTTCTGGTTGCATTCTGCCTCTCGTAGTTGCTTACCTGTATTCGTGGGGTCCCGAACAATGGAAGGACGTGATTACTCCACTTGAATCGTTACACTGGATTTGTGGATGCATATACCAAGAGTATCGAAACCAATTGCCCTCACATAAAATCTTTGCAACGCAGATATAGCTGAGGATGCAAGAATTGAATTAATTGGACCTCCAGACAAAGTGATAAGTGCATTTGGGCCGGAAGTTATTGGAGAGAACGTAGAAGGAAAAGTCATGAGTATGAGCGTGGCAGAACATTCTGGAAGAACATATTACCAATTTGAATTGGAGCCACCGCATTGTCTTATAACAGCAACTGCAGCCGGAAATCGCCTTTACCTGTTCAATGTGACTGCAAATGGTATGGAATTCCACATATCATCACTTGCCACATTTTACTGGGAAAAATTTAATTGCTTGAATGTATCTTCACCCTTGCAGGTCTTCAGTGGAAGAGGCATTACACTGATTTGAAAAGGATAGCAGATTCATTTCGTGTCGTATAACTGGGATGTGCTCTTCGTGGATATAGTGTGGAAGTTACCCTTTCTCTATGATTTTGTATGAGACTTGCAGTGACTACACAGTGATTTTTATATAGAGGTAAAAAAACCGATGAATTTGAGATAGAAATTTCTCTCGCAAACATCTCGAGGAAGAAACTCTCAAGTAGTTATCTTTAGTAGTTCTGTTCCAATTTAGAGGATATTTAGATCAACCAACACAACTCTGATGTTTAGAGACTTTGCACTTCATTTCTCCATGGTCCAGAGCTTGGCTAATTTGAGCTCCAGCGATATCCAGCTTCAATTGCTTTTCATATAACATGTGGTAAATGTCCCCCATTCTTATGAACAATGGGGATCTTTTCTTTTCCTATGTACGTCTGTAGGAGCAGCAGGCAGCAAGATGCAAGTACTAGACATGCCTTTTTCCAAGTTTTTGCAAGGCTGATGTAGAATAGCTTTAGCACCATGCCCATGGCTAAAGACACGGCAATTCTCATCTGTGTGTCAACCCAATGAATATTTCCTACCATATAGTCGAGGCTGGTGCTTTGACTTGGAAGCACAGTAGTAATTGGCTTCACAGGCCAGTACCATAGAAATTTAGTCTCAGCATATTGTCCAGTATGACATGATAATTTTCCGCAATAAGCACGCCAATCAGGTGAGTAAACCTCGTGAACATGAAAAACTGCCGGTTCCCCACTAACCCCTCCGAACATGGTATAGCATGGAATAAAATTCAATGGGAGGAAAACTGGCCTTCACAGTCACCAACTTTCACAGCAAGCAGCCATTGTGGAACTGCATCCTGGAACTTTTTGAACCCCTTTGTATCCCATGACTAATCTCATCCTCTCAGCCTTCTCCCATTTATCAGAAGCAGCATAAATGTTTGACAGTAGCACATAATGAGAGTCATCATGGGAATCTTTATTGTGATGAAGTGTTCTAATGTCCTTCAAGACATTCTCTGCCATCTCCAGATTTGAGTGGATTCTGCATGCCCCAAGCAAAGCACCCCAGACTGCATCATTTGGTTCCACTGGCATTCCCTTGATTAGCTTAAAAGCTTCTTCCAATCTTCCAGCCCTCCCTAATAAATCAACCAAGCAGCCATAATGCTTGACCCTGACTAATATGTTGCATTTATCCATCTTTGAGAAGATTTCCAAACCTTCATCCACAAAACCACCATGAGCACATGCCGATAATACAATGAGAAATGTCACTTCGTCTGGTTTCTGACCTGAGTCTTCCATTTTCGTGAAAAGCTCAAGAGCTTCTTTGCATTGTCCATGAATGGCAAAGCCTGAAATCATGGAGTTCCAACAAGCACAATTTTTCTCGGGCATCCCATCAAAAATTGATCTTGCTTTAGTTAACTCCCCGCATTTGGCATACATGTCGACCAGCGCATTCAAGACAAATTGATTAGGATTTATTCTCTTATTCGTTATCATATCATGTATTTTCTTACCAACATCCAATGATCCAGACTGACCACAGGCTGACAGGGCACCAACCACAGTAACTTCATCAGGCTCGAATCCTTCAGCTTGCATTCCACTAAATGCTTGCAATGCTTTGTCCGAAAATCCATTCTGGGCATATCCAGAAATCAACACATTCCAGTTCACCAAGTTTTTCACTGGAATTCTGTCAAAAATCGCCTCAGCTTCCATCACATCACCTCTCTTGCAATACCCAGAAATCATTGATGACCACACGAAGAAATTTCTTTCAGGCATATCTTCAAACATTTCCGTCGCTAGTTCCATCTCTCCATTGCTTGAGTATCCGTCCACCATTACAGTCCATGTAACTACGTTCCTCATCTCCTGGGGAACCTGATCAAAGAACCTCCTAGCAGTCGCAGTATCTCCGTTCTTGGCAAACCCATCGATCATCTCGATCCACGTCACGTGGCTTCGTGCTGGCATCCGTTCAAATAAACACGAAGCCGACTTCGTATCTCCATTCCTCAAATACCCACCGAGCATAGCGTTCCACGTCACTACATTTCTCTCGGGCATAAAGTCAAACATCCTACGCGCGTCGCTGATATCACCACACTTGGAATACAGACCAACCAGCGAGGTGCCCACTACGACGTCGCGATCAGACCCGAGCTTGATCGATTCCGCGTGCAAAGATTTCGCGGGGCCAAGCAATGCGAGAGAAGCGCAGGCTTTGGCTACCAAAGGAACGAGACCCAAACCGTAGCCTCCGTTGCAGCGGATTTTTTTGTACAAGTGAATTGCTTCCCTCGGCGTGCCCTGCTCGAGGTGCTTCCGGATGAGGAGAGACCAGTTGGGTTGAGCTCTGCGGTTATTGACTGGGCTGGAGCGGGCGCGTTGCTCCTCGGAGTTCGGGTACGCGGTTCCTCTGCTGGGCTCTTGCGAGTCTCGGGACAAGCTTGGCCTCATGTCGGAAAAATCATCGACTCTGGCCGAGACATGAGGGTGCGAAGATGAGATGTTTCGTGCCCTTACGAGAGGCTTTATGTCCGTGATGACGACAAGAACACCTTCTCTTGTCATTCGCTTTCTCCGAAGCAACTAAAATAACCGTCTTTTGAAATCCGAATGATCAAAGATCACCGGTCTTATTAAGGTTTTTCTAATGTTTAGGTCATTCATGCGACGGGAACGAAAGTATGATCTCACTTACTAAAAAATAAGAGTGATATGAACTGCTAGCTTTATGCATGTCCGGTTGGGGTCTTTTTTTTTCTTTTTTTTTTTTGCTTTTTAATTGCATAAAGTTACCCAGTCCAAACTCAATTATATACACTAATGTTGAAGCACGCACAAAGTGCATACATGATAATAGAAGGTTTTCTCCGACCAAAAAGGAAAAGACAACATTTTGAGAAGAATCGGATGATTAGTTACAAAGTAAAATAGTGATGGTGGCTAATTATTAAATATGCATGGCATGGAGTGATTAGTCAATTGAATGAGTTTGGTCAGTAGTAAGGATGACATTTGAATATTAAAAAGTAATGAGATTTGTTAGATGGTGGGACAATAGCTTAGAAAAGTAATATTGTGTGACTCTTAAAGGATGATTAATAACACCAGGACAAAGACATGGTCCGGATTCTCAGGGGAGGCAGGAGAATTTTCTACAATAAGTGAAAACTTAACGAAGCGATGCCATATGGAGGTAGGAGGCTCATGAGTTGTAAACTTCTTTTCTTGAAGCAGAAGAAGCAGTGACAACATCTTGGAAATGAGGACCTGCGAACTCGATGCACAACTTTGACAATATAGGCCAGTCTCGAGGAGTAGAGACTCCAAATGATGGGCGGGCCCTCTCAGGCCTATCGCGAATCCGAACGATTAGGCTCGGTCGAGCTGAGTTGGCCCATGATGGATTCGATATATAAGTTCATAAGGAGGAAATATTACCTGAACTTATCGGAGAGTGTCGTGGCCGACAATTCCAATTGCAGTGCATGAATTGTATGGGGATTTGTGTCTTGAAATAGGTTCGAAGTGGACGTCACGGATTCTTGAGATACGATTGACTTAGGTCCAATAAACATAATCTATGCCACGTTAGCTCTTCGGAAGGGAGAGCGACACCTCCCATTAGATGACCCATAGTAGTTGCCACCCGTTTATCGACTAATGCAGTTCTAAAATTTTTGCGCGAAATTCTAATAAAGTTCTTCTAGATAATTTTCCACTAAAATTTGTTGATGCAACCGTGCATACGTAGGATGGCTAGCAATGATTGGACTACCATGTCAGCAATTTCTAGTAAAAATTGACGGGGAAAACTATATTGAAATTTGGCACAAAAATTTAAAAATTAATTAGTAAAATTGAAAAATTAAAAAGTAAATTGACGTCATACAATATGTTTATGATTGAGAATCTAGAGGGTCGAATTTGCCGAACTTGCTAAATTCAGTTTAGTATACGTAATGCACTCACCGAATAATTCCTGCAAATCCATTGCCAAATTTGGCTACGGAATATGCTCGCGAGGTGCATTTAAGAAAGAATCCGATGCTAGTCCTCCAAAACTTAAATTAAAACACTACATAATCCCACCTTCCAATATCCTCCTCCACCTTTTTGATATTGTGGTCATCACTTTCTTTCGCAGTACGAAAGTCGAAATGTCCACAGCTCAAAGCCCCATAAAGGAACCAAACGCGTCAACATGTTCAATTTGGTAACGAGAATCCAAAAGCCTACTTGGTATCCCAGTTCACGACATGTGCTTGCGTTCCGTGTGTTGGATCGTCATCATCATCGACCGCCAAACTCCACTTTCGGCGATAGTGAAGTAAAGCCAAGCCCTTGCTGGATCGATTGGCCATTCGATCTAAAGATTCTGCAGGCAGAGTTTGGCAGTCTTGTCGCCTCTTCTCTTTCCATATTCTCGTGACCAGAAAGAACAAAACTCCTCCATGTTCAAGATAGATTGTCATTATCGGCTGGTCTAAAGTTCTACGCCCGGATATGATATATGTTCATGTATCACATACCTAGTTGGGACCGACATCACTTTTTTTGATACTCTCGTGCTTGGATTCTTGTTGGCGCAGAGATCATCGAGAAGTGGCCAAGGTTTTGAACCTGTCCACATGTCTCTTGCCTCAACATCGCTAATTCTTCAATGTGGCACACTTCTGACACAACTCAAGCGTGCATTTTGACACGTATCAATGGTTGAGCCTTGTCCACGTGGTACTTCTCTGGATAATTAGAAGAAGGTACTAGAAAGAAAAAGAAACAATGCGATTCATGGGACTCGGTAATGACCACCATCGCCCATAGTGTTAAACAATTCATTAACGAGAGAGAAGCACGTTTATTATCATATCCATGAAAAGGTCACCTCTCGAAGACTCTAATATCAGTGCGCACACGTTCTCAAAAATTAAACAGATCCTTTGGACGGTGCTTGTACGGGTAAAATGGAGACAAATCTCATCAAACCATCATGATACCACCTCACCTTAAGAATCACAATGACAATTGAATACCTCGACGTTGCAGGATTACAGCAACATGACTCAAACCCTAGCCGACAAAAAACAGTTTAGTTGGAGAGATGTCCTTCAAGAGATTAAGTCCTCATCTGATCAAAAGCTAATCGGATGTGGACTTTTGTAGCATACGCTGAGGTTCGAGGGACTCGATTCTGCTCATTTCTTACGCATGCGACCTCACCACCCTTTTGTCTTCCTCTAGCAAGGACCCGAAGTTTCATCACCAAGCAGGACACAAGCGCGCTCGAATGGAGTTGCACGAATATTGTAGCGTGACTTGTACCAAAGGGCACCAGATGCGGCGCAATGAATGTACGAAAGGGAAGTAGACAATTATCACGCCCCATATTTATTGCTCTGTCCAGTGTCCGAAAACTTGGCTTATTCCATCTAGGTGAGGGCAAGATATGTCAGTAATCAGAGATAACCTATCGCGCATGAAACCATAGATGCTTTCCTGTTAGATTATGTGGCCGAATCCTCAGTCGCTCAAGTCCCACAAGACTCTCTGGTGCACTCTCAGCCATGGGAAGGTTTCGAGGCCATTTGGCTTACGTTTCCCTCCCTTTTAGGGCAATGTACACATCATAACCTTCGAGGCTTCAATGCCTGCTATAAGTTCACCACCCATAACATTATGATGGGCCCTTCTCAAATCGAGTGTGTTTGATCCCACATGCATGCATATAGTGTTGTCATCACTTTGACTTTTTTTTGTCATCATTTGGTGATTCTTATATATATATATATATATGTCAAAGAAGATTTGAGATACTTAACTCACTTCGTTTCAAACGTAAGATTTGGATTGTGATTGTAATAATTATCGGAAGATATAAATGCATTGAGCATATTATCAGCTAACTTATTATTCACTAACTCATCTGTCTTTAGTGGTATGAATAGCCATGTCATATTCCAAAGTTACATTCCAATCACACATATGTCCTAATCTAAACACTTATTACGGAAATCAAGACTTTTAGCAGTAGTGAACATGACAAAATACTCATCTAAAACTGCCAGGATATTTAAGCGCACATGGGGAGAACCATTGCAGAGTCGACACGTGGCCCTCCTGGTGAGCAACGCATCTCCCCACCTCTCACAATGCTTAAAAAAGAACTGAAAATTTCAAAAATTAAAATGGAAAAAGCTTCATCAGACGCCAATTAATAAAAAAATATAGAAAAAATTCGTTTTTGTAAAGCAATCACAAACCATCTTCCCGCATGCTTCTTCTGGATTTTTGTTGGGAGTATTTCTTCAAAGATTAGGAAAAAATTTAAAAAAAAAAAAAGCAATAGTTTCATTTGATACTCCTCCCGTGTTTGGATGGGTCATTTTTTTTTTTTTTACCATTTCCAAAATCGAAAAGGTAAAATTGAAAAATTCTAAAACACGTTATCTCCCCCACTTTTCTCTCTTGTTAAGTCGTACAATAACTACCAATCGCAATTACTGAGGTAAAAAAGAAATTTAAGTCAATTACCCAAGGATATAAAAGGTAATAGATCAATTGCCCAATAGGTGAAAAATCCCAGTGCAGCTTCTTTTGGATGTAGCAATTATTTAATCAATCTATTTACGAAATGCACATCCCATTTTATTTATCTTCACACAAATAGGAACAAAAAAAAAAAAAAGGAGTATGTCAGCTAAATCTGAACCGACCCAAGTTTTAATTTTTCAAATATTTTCCTACCGACTTAGTCAGCGTAGCAAAGCAGAATGCAAAATTCTTGTGCCCTATACATATATATATGTCCATACTTTCCACCGGGCATGTATTTAATCCAAAGTTATAGCCATTTAGAAAGAGGACTTCAGTCCCAAAATCGCCACTTCATGTACGCTATAAATTCAAGTAATAATCAAATGTAAAATTGTATTCTTTGACAGTAAATCTTGACAATATCGATCTTGATGACGGGCACGCTTACAAAATTTGCCTAATCCAATAAATGCAGCTAGTTTCGATCCAATCAGGCTTATCGAGTCTAGGGATTTTGTTCAATCATTCCTACTCAAATTAGGAGTCAAAAATTATCTAGAGTGTGACGAAAATAACCACATCTTTTAGAAATCCAATTCTTGAGTTGTTTCTCAAGGATTTGAGCAGTGGTGAGTATTGAGGACCACCTGCACTAGAAATCGCTCGGACCTCGGTTGGGACCGGTTCTAGAGGACATCAATCCGGTTCCTGATTCTAGGATTGGAACGTCAAACTTATTATACATATTTTTAATTTTTAAAATTTCTTAAAGAACATAACCCAAAGTTTAGGTCTTTCCCTCTCGCCTCCTAAATCCTAATCTCCCTTTCGCGACTCAAGTCCCACTCCTCACTGGAAATTCCGCTGATTCTATTGAACCGCTTAAGAACTGGACTGGATTTAGTCCCAGGACCATATGGGTCGATTCCTGATTGTCGGTTTTTAGGTGGGAATGGATTGGATCAAAAATCAATCACTATTAGATTTGAGGATCCGCAGCACACTGATATAGGGATCATGGTGGCGGGAGGTTCTGCTGGAATCTTGTCCAGTCGAGTTTCTTAGTTTAGAGTGCCCACTTTCTGAGGCATTCTGCTGTCCTCATCACATGGGAAAACGCCTCCAATGCGACCGCTAGGTTCAGAGGCCAGAAAACCTTATGGCCCCCACCTTATGTGCTTCGAATCCTTAGAATCTTGTCCCACCATACAGAACGTGCGAAAATAAACCTCGAGGAAATCAAAATTGAAATAGATCCCGTGATCTCTGTCGAAAGTAAATGCTTGGCTTCCCTACCATGGTAATTTCAACCTCAAACGTACGTTGTCTGAAAAGTTTTAGGGATGGTATTTAGTGAGAAAATCAGTTCACCTTGTCTCCATGGTGGACGTACGAAAACAGTGCATGTGAAACATGTATCAAGTTGGCGAACTAGCTATATCCTTCCCTCACGCAGAGGAAGATTAGTCGCGCGCAAAACGTAAAATCAGCCGACGACGGCGATGGCAGTGGTGTTGAAGATAACAATGACGTTGATGATAACAATGATGGTAGTTTGAGAAGGTAAATCTTGTCTAGTGCTTGGCAATTGAATCACGGCTGATTTTGGGGGCGTCGGCCGGAAAGCATAGCAAAAGTAGAGGCGTGCAGTGCATGGGATGGGGAGAGCAACGGCTGTCATTCTTTTACCGCAAACCAATCACGGGACAAATCGTCGGTCGCTTGCCACCACTAGCTCCAAGTAATTAACTGCTCGATCAATTAAGCTCTAAGCCCACCCCTAATTATTCTTGACGATACATAGGCAACGCGACAGTGTCATGTGGTCTTTTTCTGGTCCGAAAAGTCCTAAACGTCTTGTACAATGATAAATTTAGTTTTAAACTTTTTAGTTTGACTAATTTAATCCTAAACTTATTGTACGGCGTTCTACGTGGCACGACCAATACTTATGCGAATAATTCTTACAATTTTTATAAAAAAAATTCTGATTTTTCTTTCTTTTAGTTTCCTTTCACTGTTCAATTCTTGGGGGAGCTGGTATTTCTTACTTTTACCAAAAAAAAAAAAAAATTTCTTGCAAGAGCTAGTGATGGTTGATGGCCCTCGCCGGCCATTGGTGAGGGCTAAAGAAAACATAATGAAAAAGAGGATATTTAATCAAAATTTCCAAAAATTCATTAACGTTAACATCATGTCACATAGAACGGTCAATAGCTACATTTAGTGATTCCTAGTCAATTTTGGTTAGAATGACATTGGCAAATTGTCAAAATGTTTAGGATTAAATTGGCCAATATTTATAATTAAACTTGTCGCTCTAGCAATTTTCCCGTATGTTTCTAGGATTGAACTCCTCACCTGAAAGCATGCACACTCGATGTGTGCGTGTGATTGAAACTCTTTTCTTTTCTCAATTCCAACGTTTTCCTCTCGTTGGTGATTATTACGATGGATGTACATTCTATATGAATATGCCCGAGCCCAGAGACCTTCATCTTTGTGATCTATAAAATTCCTCCTTCTTCTTTTATGTTCGCAATCCAATTTTGTCGACTGAATATGAAAAGCACATAATTTTGTCAATTTACAATTTTTCAGATTTGGTATGACCTTCAAGGATTCAGATTTTGGAATTTCCTATTGCCCCTGTGGCTGCACCCGCTCCATGGGGACCGTCGTGCAACATATGGACCATGCTTCTTCCGGACGTTAATATTGAATCCGGCAGTATTCCTGGCATGAATCAAGGATCGAAATTCTAGAGTTACGTTAATTGAACTAGAGAGGCACACACTCAAGCTATGGTACCTAGCTACAGCGTCGTCGCATGCTGTGGGATTATTTAATGCATTTTTGCATTCGAAACTCGAATCCTCGTGCGCCGACAAATTAAAGAGCATTCGATCAGATTAATAGGAACCAAAATGCCCCCAAGGACTTCTGAAAGTTATGCCAGACATTGCTGCTCGATCACGGGCCATTTGTATTTTAGCCCTTTTGTTGAGGTGAAAGAGACATTGAATTTGTCGATTGCATGTTGTTTTCTTGTTAGAGTTATGAATTCAGATCATTTAGCTAATTTTATTTATTTATTTATTTATTTATTTTTATCTTTTATTTTCATGCCAGGCCATGCGCCATTGTAAAACCAAACTCTGTGCACTCTTTCCGATCTTACGGAGACAAGTTATTTACATCGAGAGTTTGAGACTAGAGAATTTGCCAGGGATTATGTCTTTCTGCATTGCGTCGCCCGACATTTGAGCTCTCATATGGTGGTGGCTAATCAAAGCCATCTGCATGATTGCTGGCACACAACATATTTTGCATTTATGTAGTCAACACCTTAACATCGTCAAGTAAATATCGTGTTTCTTTATCTGGATGAGAAAGATGTTAAAAAAATCCTATACTTATTGCACTTTTTGTCAATTTAGTTATGAACTTTTACACATTTTATTAATTAAGTCCACTCGGCTAATTTTTGCCTGAAATCACTGTCGTGGACATCAGTCATCTTACGCGACATGATCATTAACGTAAATAATTTTATATTTTTCTCTTCTTTCATCTATTTTTCTTCTTTTTATTCTCTTTTCTCTTCATTTCTTTTTTTCTTTTTTTTTTTTTTCCACTTTTTCCCTCCGTCGGGCCTCAACAATGGCGGGTGGAGGTCGTGGGCCTCAAGCGAGGGACACCCACGCCTGGGCTAGCAAGGGCTTGCCAGGCCAGGCTTCGGCGTCCCTCACCTAAGGCCGATGAGGACGGCCCTTACTTGAGGCTAGCCACTAGCCATCGACAAGGCCTAGTAGAGGATAAAAGGAAAAAAAGAAAGAAGAGAAGTAAAAATATAAAGAAGAAAAGTAAAGAAGGAAAATTGAAGGAATAAAAAAATAAAAAAATAAAAAAATATTAAAATATTACAAAAATTGTCTAAGTTAACGCAGGACAAGCTATGTAAGGCAGTTGATGTCCACATTATTGATTTATGGCCAAAATTTATCGAACAAAATCAATTGGCAAAACGTAAAAAAAAATTTAGGATTCAAGTGGCACAATTACAAAAAAGTTAGAAATGAATTAATAAAAGTGCAATAGGTTTAAGATTTTTTGAACAATTATTCCACCTTTGGACATATGGTATTTGAACTGTAAAGTGAAAGGGAGTACGAACTGTGTGACCATGAGTTCATGGCACCTTAAATTATTATATAAATAAAAAAAAGGGAGTCAAACATAAATCGTTGCCGAAGAGTAGATCAAGTATCATAGCCCCTTTTTTCCCAGATGGTACAAAAAGATGGAATCTAAGAAAATTTTCTACTAGATAGCGAATCTGAGCAAATCACACGCCATGGTGAACGAATAGTATTTCAAATTCTGTGTTAAGAGCATCTTACGCAGAAACCAACACTCAGAACTCAAATTTAACTCGGTCAGTGACCGGGTTACAGACATGTACTTAACTCATTGGGCGCGAAACCAACAAGGGCAGACGATTCGATGTTAATAATTTGCGAGAATGGATCTTGCGCCCGAATCGATCACCCCCCGCTATCTGCATTTCCGAACTCGAGAAGAGTTGGCTGTTTCTAATCAGTCAGACCGTCAGTTGTCTCGTCCGTAGATAGCACGTTATACCTGCGCCTGAGCCCTCTTTACAGGCGCTTCGTCCGCTCCTTGCATCGGTATTCGTATTACTACCGGCAAAGGGCAGGCTGCTTCGGGGGACGAAGCCACGAGCGAAGGCAAGCTCTTCAACAGCATGCTCGCCCACGTCTGAAAGCAAGGGTTGCCCATTGGCCGGAGACCTCGGTCTCGATGCCCTTCGCTTGCTTTGATTTGCTTTCCTTTCCTTTCCCGCTGGGAAAGGGGGGAGAAGATCTGCCGGCCGGTCACGGACGTTACCCTGCTTCCCCCTGCTGCGTGACCCTGCCTTGGCGAAGTCTTGTTTAGGGGGGGAAATGCCGAAGAACAGGGGACGAAGGGGGGGAAAAAACTCTTTGACGCGTTGATTGACGGTGACGTTGTGCCCCTGTCACGTCAAGCCGTAAAGTTCATTCGATTTTACAGTTACAGAGAGAGTTTTGAGAAGAAGATGGGGTCTCTATCTGCCCTTCCTCAAGCGCCACGATGGATAAGAACGAAGATGACTCCGTGCTGTTTGTTATCTTTGATTTGGTGAGAGGAATAATAAAAGAGAAAACTAAAGAAAAGCGAGTCAGTTACCAACCTACCACCTCTATATACACCCAAAAATGCCCCGTCTCCCTTCTCCACATCTCTCGTGCATCTTCTTCTTTCTCGACCATTCTCGACCCTGAAGCAGTTCCCTCGCCCGGTGGGTTTTCTTTGCGTTCGCAAGCAAGCGCTCGAGAAGAGAAGAAGAAGAAATGGACGTTCTGCATTTCGTGTTCGGTATTTTCGGTGGGTTCTCGTTTTCTCGTGTTGAATTTGGTCGGACTCTCTCCTTTCACAAGTTCAGCCTTCCTTTTTAGGAACTCGCACTAGTTTGTGCTCTTGGTTTTGCATTTCACAAGTTGATTAATCTCTCTCTCCCTCTCTCCCTCTCTGGTTCTGTCCATTTACAGGAAACGCCACTGCTCTGTTCCTCTTCTTGGCGCCAGCGTGAGTAACCCCTGCGAATCCCACAAAACATCTAGTCTTTCATCGTTCGGCAGAGAACGCGCTGTTCCTTCTTTTTTTGAAAACTTTTTGTATGCAAATCTCTGCTTCAACACGCAAGTGGAACTTCGAAGGACTACTTCCTTTCTAAGTCGAATATCAAGTGTTCAGATTGGAACCTTTTGCTCTTTTTACTGATTTCCCTTCTTCCTTTTTACGGGTCGCTTCAATCAATAGCAAAGATGAAATTGTTGTGGGTGGTGATGATGCAGGATAACGTTCAAAAGGATAATAAAGAGCAAGTCTACAGAGGAGTTCTCAGGGATTCCCTATGTCATGACCCTCCTCAACTGCTTGCTTTCTGCTTGGTACTCTTCTCGTGACCTTTCCTTTTTTCTACCAACTTCCCTTCCACTTTCTCTGTTTTATATATTGTACCAACTCTAGTCATTTTAAGTTATTGCATTTCTGGTACCATCTCCGGTGGAAGTTACTTGTGATATTGTGATGGGTCCGTCATGCATCTACAGTTCGTTGCAGGTGGAGCCACGCAATTATTTTCTGTTGTCTTCAATTACATAATACAATGACAACTTCTCTTTAAACCAGAACCTTGTGGAGCATGTAGCTATTTCATGTCATGCATCTCTAGAACTTATTTTCTTTTCTACAGTTAAATCTGGTGCAAGCTGAACTGTCCATCCATTATTTCTCTGGAATTTGAATGTTTTGAATGAAATGAAAATGGACTTTGAGTTTTTAGCTCCTCAACATGGTGGGTTTTACAAATCCGCCGTGTTCACTTGCTGATGTGATGTGATGTGATCGATCGATTTGCAGGTACGGCCTTCCGTTTGTGTCGCCGAACAACCTCTTGGTGTCGACGATCAATGGCACTGGCGCCGTGATCGAGTTTGTGTATGTTGTGATTTTTCTCATCTTCGCCCCGAGGAAAGAGAAGGCCAAGATCCTGGGCCTCCTCACGTTTGTGCTCACCGTGTTCGCCGCGGTCGCCTTAGTCTCCCTCCTCGCTCTCCACGGTAACACGAGGAAGCTCTTCTGTGGCGTGGCCACCACCGTCTTCTCCATCATCATGTATGCTTCGCCCCTGTCGATCATGGTAAGAGCTAGCACCATCTGATGCTACTACCCTGTTTAAGAATCGACCATTGTTTTCACGGTCGATTAGAAAATTTTGGATACCAATTATGCTAATTTTGTAAACTAGTCTTTCTGTACTCAGATTAATGTTAAGAGATGTGAACGTTAGATGAACCAATTCACACGGAAACAATAAAGACAAATCTATGCACAAACCATGTGCAATATTTATAAGAATTTTTTTTCCCTAGGATGAAAGAGACTCCATAAAAATTCCAAAAATTCTGATTCTTAAGCTATAATAAGCTGATTTAACGTATTCTCTCCACTTATGTTGTGACGTGCAGCGGCTGGTGATCAAGACGAAAAGCGTGGAGTTCATGCCCTTCTTCTTGTCCCTGTTCGTCTTCTTGTGTGGCACTTCCTGGTTCATCTTTGGCCTCCTTGGCCATGATCCCTTCGTCGCTGTAAGCGGTTCTTATTTCTCTCTGCCCATTTTCTATAAGCCATTCTTTTTCTTTTTTTCTTTTTTTTTTGCCAAAATATTTTTCTTTTTAAATTCTGGCGGTTGAGAAATTCTTGATCGAGTGGAAATTACTTCTTTCTCATGCATAAAATCACCACTCCCCGGCCCGACCCAAGAAAACGGGGAAAAAGAAAGTCAATCGGGTCGAGGATTCCCGTTGATATTCGATGAACAGGATGCTCTCAGCTTGTTCTCTCGTTCACCAATAGAGACGAGCTTGATCACAAGAGGGACTTCCAACTTTTTTTTTCTTTTTCTTGGCAAAATCGGACCATTCAACTCGTCACAGCCAATGAAAAGGACCTCTCTTTTCGATGAGCGTGATGAAAAGGATGCATGGTTGGATACATTACAACCATTCAACAATCTTTTTTTTTTAAAAAAAAATCAGATTTTTAGACGCTATGTTCTTGCCCCGAAATTCATGATGATCGAGATGCTGTGATTGATTCAGTTTCAAAATTATGATGAGGATTCTTGGTGATGGGATCTGGCAGGTACCCAATGGGTTTGGAAGTGGGCTTGGGGCAATGCAGCTGATACTGTATGCCATTTATCGCAACAACAAAGGCGAGCCCAAGAAGAAAGTGAACAACGACGGGTCTATGGAGATGATGGGCGGGACGGAGAAGGATGCCGACCGTGACCCAGTGAAGCATCAGCTCAGTTCGACGAATAAACAAGTTGATGAGCAGGTTTAGATAGACAAGACATCAGCAGCATCATCCTTTCAATACTCGCATCACATGACTCTGTTGTACACTTGAATGGAGCCCCCTATCTGAAATTTCACTAGCTCCATTCTTGTGTCCTACATCCATCGTTACTTCCACGGCAATCTGGTCTTGTTGCAGGACGATTGATGCCAATAAAGTAGCACGAATTCAGTTAAATGGGTGTGGAAGATAAACTCGCTGGTGCACTCGCTACCCTGTCCCTTGTACGTTTCTCTATCGATTGCACTTGGCTTCAAAAATAGCATCGCTGGAGGAGCTAGACTAAACTATCATAAGGCGGTGCACGTAGTCCACCGTGGGGGTTAACGTCAATGCAATACCCAGAGTTCGTCATGCGCAAGCTCATGACGTCATCTTTTTAACGCTCGCATTACAGGAAGACGTTGTACAGTCAAATACCCCACGTCGAAGAATATCACGATCTCAGCTGTGCATCCTAAACGTGCAAGTCTTAATCTCAAGCGTATCCCAATTAATTATATTATTATATCTCATTACCTTGGAGATAAGTATATAACGAAGAATAGAATGACACGAGATGCGCACAAGGTCCGGAATATCGGACTTGCATGTCTCATCGGCAGCAGAGTCATCATCCTCTGTGAAGACGGAGATGCGAGAACGCGCATTGGCATGACATCAGAACGCGTGTCCGGAGGAGCTCCTTCTCCCAGTTCAGCGACGGAAGTCGTGATGATGAACTTGAAATGAAGGCCATTAGAAATTGGGACCAGATAAAAGTGCCTGGTTTACATCCCCCAATGTCGACGAGCGATCGAATGGACCATATTGGACAGTGTACCGGAGGACATTGCACTATACCTGCTCAGTGGCCCCCGGTCGACTGCGGCGTCCGTCTGATGATAAATTCCTCGTGGCAAGGGTGAATTCTCTCTGCTGCCTCTCGCGAAAGGCGAAAGGATACGACGACCGTTCAAAAGGGTGATAATTGCTGGGGGTGACGAAACGGGATAGCGTTCAAGAGGATAAAGAGCGGGTGTCATAGACAGTTGACACCAAAATTTTGTTCGGCGAGACGGGCGGAAAATCTCCATGAAAATCCTTGACGTGAATGATTTTCTTTTTCCCCGTTTCTTGGGTTGGGCTCTGGAGTGGTGATTTTTATGCATGAGAAATAATTAATTTCCACTCAATCAAGAATTTTTCATCTGCCAAATATCTGAAAGAAACGGATTTTGGCGAAAAAATAAAAAAGCCCTAAACATCATGGATGCCAAGGGTTGCCTTCTCTTGGGCGAGGGCGCCCTAGCTTGGGCAAGGGCCAGCCTTGTGAGACTTGGCGAGGGGAGCCCTTGCTGGGGCTGCCCTCACCTACACCAAATCTAGCGAGGCCAACCCTCGCTAGGGCTCGGCCTAGCCATGGCCGGGCAAGGCCAGTCCACGCGGCCAGCTAGTGGCCGATCATTGGCAAAAGGAAAAAGAAAGAAAATAAAAAAAATTGAAAAATTATTAAAATTGTCCACGTTAGCGTGGATGGCGAAATGTAAGTAAGCCAACATCCACGTCAATAATATCTTGCAAAATTAGTCATAAAGACTAAATTGACAGTTGACACTAATCAAAGCATTAAATTGGCACCATAAAAAATGTTCATAATTAAATTCACATCAATACAAAAAGTTTACGACTATTCTGACACTAAATTGGCACACCTCAACAATATCCAGTTAATAAAAAATTTCCAATCTGCCAAAAGTTAGAAAGAAACATATTTTGGCAAAAATACATGGCCTAAAGAAAATGGGCTGAGAGGAATATGAACCGTTATAAAGAGATGAAGGGATCACCGCCTAGACATATCTTGGTTGATGCTATAGATGATTATGGTTATGGGGGAGAACTTGAAACTAAAGGACTGGGTGGTGGGAACCTATCCAATTCCAAATTCCAAGGTATGCAGAGTAAATTCTAAGTTCCAAAATTTGGGGAATATATTTCAATGAGTAGGTTCTAGATTTTAGGTAGGTAGAATGTAGGACCTAGAATTTGAAACCGACAACAAGTTTATGTTTTTCTTGGTCTATGGCTTCGTATGATCATGTGGTATCCCATAATGTCTGATGATGTGTATATAATCCGAAATCACTAATCCAACCTTCCGTTTTATTGCTGAGACTTTTATGTTGTTAATATTTCATATTTTTTGCGTGTCTAAATATAAGGTGTGATCAACAAATTATAACAACAAATGATGATCATTAAATATAATGATGTACTGCAATTTTTTAATTAATAATATATGTAAAACTTAAGTAGGCCTTGGAACCGACCCTGAAATTTGTAATTATATAAGTTTTAAATTCTAAGATATGTAGGATAGGTTTCAAGTTCCAAAAAATAATAAATATATTCCAACAGATATGTTTCAAGTTCCAAATGAACCTGGAACTACTCACCCTTAGTTGATGCTGTTGCATTGTTTTTCTCTTTTCAGATCTCTACCAATTTGTTAATCGTTGTCCCACGTTTTGATCTGAAGAGAGTTTACATTTACATTATGAATTGAATCTTGCCAACGTAGATGTCATACATGCTGTGGCACAATCATTTCTAACACACGGTATAAATCTCAACCAGAATGGAAAACTGTCGAGAAGCTTGAAGTCCCATTCGACAGCTCAAGTAAATGGATGGAGTATGCATCTTTCAACTCATTAGTTGATACAGCTTCTCGATCTTGATACTCATCAGGTAATATTATTTTATTGTTTCTTACCTTTCATGTCATTTCTAATGCTTTGTTTGTAGTCAAGTAGTTATTTTTGTTTGGTTTACCTTTCAAACGTAGGATCTCATTTCACACCCCAACAGCAATAATTCGGTGCTTTCAGTTGCGATTTTTCCTTCAAATTTTGAAAATGAGAAAGCGTTCCCTTAAATTTCGAAAAATCATGTAAAATAATTTATGTATAATTTTAAATTTTAAAGATTGTAGCCCTTTTATAGATTTCACTTTGTGAGAAAATATAGCGATATTTTTCACTAAGTATCATATTAGTACTCTTTGTGTTTGGAACTTTTAATTCACTCGAATTTTATAATTCACTTGATTATGCATTATTATCTACGCAACCTACTGTATATAATATATGATTTTGTACGGGACCAAAGAGCATTTGTTGGTTGTTGCAATACACTTGACATATACAATAATGTATTAAAGAAATAAAATTTCTAAATAATGACCATTTTTCTTGGTGAACAAAAATCTCCATATAAGCAAATTGCTAGCACGCATTTCAGAGCAATAGATTTAAACACCATGATGGCTGCTTTTATTGCGGAATCAACATATTCGATCACATCATAGTTTCAGGAGAAAGCTAATAGCGCGTTTGGTAACGATTCTATTCCCGGGAGTAGATTCTGATCAGAACTGATTCTTTTTTATTTTATTCTCGGAAATTGATTCTAAGCATTTTAGGCCGTTTGGTAACTGTCCAAAATTTTTGATTCTGGAATAGAATTGCGTTTGGTACCGTGTTTATTAATTATGTTCCAAATCAATTTCTTTTATTTTTTAAATAATTTTTTTACTTTTTTCCTTTTTTTCTTTTCTTTTTTTCATTTTTTAATTTTCTTTTTCCTTTTCTTTTTTTATTTTTATTTTTTTTTCCTTTTTTCTTTTCTTTTTCTCATCTTCTTCTTCTTCTTCTGGCCGGTCGCCGGTCCGGCGACCGGCCAGACAAGGGCCGACAACCTCACCGGAGCATTGCCGACCCTCGGCGAGGCCGGTCCTCGTCGGCCGAGCCTCGCCTGGCCACCGGTGGGGCTGGGCTTCGCAAGGCTTGCCCAGCCCCTGCCCAGCCCCGGCAAGGCTCCGCCTCGCCAGATCTGGCGAGGCTGAGCCTCACCGGTGGCCAGGCGGGCCTTGCCCGGCCCCGGCGAGGCCTCACCCAACCCCGGCGAGGCCCGCCTGGCCACCGGCAAGGCTCGGCCTCGCCAGATCTGGGGAGGCCGAGCCTCGCCGGTGGCTGGGCTTGCCTCCGGCGAGCTCGCCGGACCTTGCCCTGGTCTAGCGAGCCTTTAGCGAGCTCGCCAGATGACAGCCGGCGGCAGATGGCGGTCGGCGAGCTCGCCGGATGGCGGCCGGCAGCAGATGGCGGCTGGTGGCGGTGGATGGCAACGGCAGATGGCGGACGGTGGCAGGCGGTGGTGGACGGTGGTCGCGAGATGGCCGAAGGGAAGAAGAAAATTTCTTGATTTTGATTCTCAAATTCGTTCCCGGAACAAGAATCAACTTTTTTTTTGGTTCTTGCTTCTGTTCCCAATCTATTCCGGGGAACAAAAATTTTACCAAACGCGATTCTAGGCCGAAACTGATTCTGAGAACAAAGAATCAAAATTTGGCCATATTTGGATAGTTACCAAACATGGCCTAAATAGCTCGTTGGCAAGCCTTCACTACAGTGAATTGTTGATGACGTGTCATTGTTCTGATTAAGCAGCGACTTTGTCTTCCCCACTCTCGCATTTGCCGCCGCCGACTTCGGCACTAGAGCTACCCACCTCCGTCGTCATTCCCTGTGCATATTTATAAGCAAAGGGAGATTAGTAATCCTCTTCAAAGCAAACATGACCAACGATTGATAATGGAAACCGTGCCCAATATTGAAAACATCAGCAAAAGTGAGAAGCATATCTTGACAGACTTAAAGAAAATCGGACTCGACTTTCGACTGGAGACGGGAGACGACTGATCGTTACAGGTACAGAACTCAACGTTATTACACATTATTAAATGAGTAACCCAAAGTTGTTACAGGTACAAAAATGAAAGGAAGGACCGATAAATAATGGTTTGAAGTTATTTGTTTGATCTGATATAACCCAACTTCCGTTCAAACACAAGCTAAAGAATTAAACGGAGGAAGAAGAAGAAGAAGAAGAAGAAATAGGCAGCACTGCCCTTTGGCCGCCCTTCCTGATGAAAGCTTCTGCAGCTGCCTGAAGATGAAGAGGCTCGTCGTTAGTGGATACGAAACTGAGCATAGCGTAACAGATAACAAGCGCACATAAACGCACTCTCAGAAACAGAGAAAGGAAACCGAAAAAATAAAAATAAAAAGTTAACAGCTTCCCAACATAAAGGGTGGATAAATGTGTACGTAAACACATGTGAGGACGCAGGATACATACTCTGGCCTTGGCCAGCTCTTCCTTCGTGAGTGTGCGTGGCTCGGTATCGATGGGGAGTTTTCTCTCGAGCTGATTAGAGAGTTTTTGGGTCTCCATAGTAGAGAGAAGTATGTATTAGGTCTTTCGTTGAACAAAGTACCAGATCAGAATGAGAGAGGAGGCTAGGGTTTATGTTAAAAAAAAACTAGATGTAGATGCTCACAAATCCCATAAGCAGATCATAGTTTATGACCATCGTACTTACGGCCAATAAGCTGAATTTGGTCGAATTCGGTATTGGATGATCTCAATTAGAAATTAGAAAAATGGTTTATAAACATTGACTTAATGTGCAATGTTCATAAACTTTTAATTTATTTAATGGTGTCTATAAACTTTAGTCTCATGTGCAATGTCATTCATGAATTTTTAATTTTTTGTTCAACATGGACCATGAACTTTTGATACATTTTCAATTTAATCCCTAAACTATAATATTGTCTCTAAACTTGAATTAACGAAATAATAACGTTGGATAGTTTCATATTGTTTAGGAATTAGATTGAAAATTTACCAAAAGTTTGGGGATCACCTTAAATAAATTGGAACTTAGGGATAATATTGCACATTAGGTTAAAATTTAGGGATCGTACTAAACAAACTAAAAATTCATGGACAACATTACTCATTGAGTTAAAGTTCAGTGACCATTTCATTAGAAAGTTTTCTGAAAGTCCAAGTACTTGATTAGATAAATTAAAAGTATAGGACTTGATTAGAGATAAAGGTGAAAGCACATAAATGAAAGATAGAATTTTCCCTCATATGTATATTTCAAAAGTATCTATTTTTTGGTGGTATTGTATTTGATTCTTCACATCTAATAATATACGTCGTTTGTTCTCTAGATCTATTTAACAAAATAATGATGGAATCTCTACGGTTTTATATGCAACACACACAAACAAACGAATAATAGATTTACCATGTATATGAAAATGGTTTTACATATGAAAATTTACCATGTACATGATAATGGTTTTGCATATGCATTTTACGTGCTGGTGTATATGAATCATGACCCGGGTGGCAATTCTTGACAAAATGCGATGGAAGTTTAATTTATTGACATAAGAAAGCAGATAGAAATTGATATATTTCTATATACTTTTAACACAAGATAGTTGATAATCACATTAGCTAATGGGAGGAAATGACACGAATGGTTAATACAAATATGATGACACGGCATGGATTATTGGCCTTGTAAATAGACCGATTGAGAGATCAACATATGATGAGTATAGATAGACCGATACAGAGATCGACATATGATGAGAATAAAAGTATGTCGTCCATATTGCTACATATCTGATGGTAAACATACATAAAACTCCACAGTATCACCACATTCTCTTAGGAATGTGCTATGAAAATGAAGTTTACATCAGAAATATTACAGTAGAAATATGATATTGATAATGAATAGAAGCAGCATGATGGCATCTTTTCGATATGACACTGCGATCCATATTAGGGTTTCTTTATTTCATTGATGTCATCGGCTTCGTCATCGTCTTCCTCTGTATTGGCCATGGAGTTAAGCTTCGCGTTGACTGCACTTCCAACCGGTTTTAATCCTTGTAAATACAGCCTCTGAGTTAACTGTACCTCAAGAAGTAGCCTTCAGGAAACACGTAACTGTCGTTCCTCAAAACCAGCCTTCATAATCACAAATTAGATCTCATTGATCTTGTTGGAAGATATGATTCATGAAATCATGCTCAATTATCAATAGACAGAAAATTATGTTTATTTTAGGATTAGAAAGATAGAGAAATGTCTTTTTTTCCTTTATTAATTCCTTACTCTATAATTAAATACAGATTGTACAAAACACAAAATATACAGAATATACAAGAAAGTTTCTTCCTCTCGATACTCTCTTTGGTCTTCTGACATGGTATCAGAGCTGATGCCGATCCTAGCATAGCTTCCATCTCTTCGAATTGCTTGCATTTCTTCGTCTGTTACTTGTTGTTGCCACATTGCAAAACAAAAACAGCATTCAGCAGGAATTCTCTTTTCTTTACCTTTGTTACCAAACTGTGATTCTGAAATAACTTCTGCATCCATTTGACCTAATTGCCTTGAGAAACTGTAACCTACAAAACAGTTATCGAAAGGAATCAGTCTCTCTTGGAAGGATTTTTTTCTACAATGAGTACATCAGAAGCCCCAACCATTGGAACAAATGACATACCTGCAAGGGATGCGACGCCACAAAGTGCACACAATCAAGATTCAACTGTTGTGTCAACCATGGCGGAGCAAAAACTTAGCCAAAGCCAGATCCAACCCCTGCACATGCATTGGCAAAACTTTCCGGCTCAGTTCAATCTGGGGCAGCCCTTTTCGGGCCATCCACACCAGTGGATGTCATATCCATGGATCCATGGGATAAATCCACACACATCACAGCCAGGCTACCAAGGCAATGTGCGGATCGACGGAGGCACACCAACTAATAGTGGGGCAGGCTCTACCTTCGGCCCAGAGTAGACGGGCGGATTAGGCGAATCGGGAGGAATGAATCCTTCCCCCAATTTTTTCAATGCGGGTCAAGAAAGCGGGTCGAATGTAGGGGCGAATACCTACCCGACTTTTTCACCTGGTTTTTTTCCTTACCAGATTCTTGCTACCGGAGGACGACTGGAGCCCGGCGACCCTCTCTACACGTCGAACGCCGACGGACCAGAGCTCAAACTTATCAGTCAGCAACTGACGAGCCCACATAACTATTCGACCTGGTCGCGGGAGCTCCGGCGTGCCCTGGTAACAAAAGATAAGGAAGGGTTTCTCGACGGAACCATTCCGGTCCTAACCGATGAACGAATGGCTCGTTTTTGGAGAAAATGCAACCAACTCGTCAGAACCTAGATTGGAAACTGTATCACATCCGAAGTCGCAGTGGGACTCCCCCTAACGGAAGATGCGAAAGAGATATGGGACAATATTAAAGAAAGGTATGGAAAACTAGATCAGGTCAAAATTTTCTCCATAACACAGCAAATTTCAAATTTGAAACAGGGAAATATGGGTATCGCGACGGTTTACAATAAACTGTCCGCGCTGTGGAACGAATTGGAGTCGGCTGAAGAGAAATTCGACTGGCCCGAACCCATTCTGCGACAATATAGGATTATGCGTGAGAGAGAAAAAGCGATTAGGTTTCTCCTAATCTTGAACGAGACGTACCTTTCGTTTCGATCCCAGATTCTGACGATGGAACCCATGCCAAATCTTGGCCGGATCTACCAGCTCGTCGTCCAGGAAGAAAGCCAACAAAGGACAGCGGCCTACGGAAGAGGAAGCGAGGCGATGGCTCTGGCCACCAGAGGCCATTTTCGCCTCCCATAGAGAAACGCTGGAATCACGGACTGAAAGGGGGCGAATGGAGGGTTATGAAACCCTAACCCTAATCTTGGAGATCAAATGGACGGCCTTGATTTGGGTGACCAATCTAACGATCCCTATTATTCGGCAACTGGGCCATTCTCGGCAGGCCCACGGAATCGATTCGCTGGAGCAGACGCTGGAGCAGACAGGCTGTGAGGAAGGGCCCAGCAGCGAGAAGTCAGTGGGCCGCGATTTTTCCAACCCACTGAATCAGAATCATATGGGCCCACTTCGGCCCAAATCTTCCAGCCCAACAACAAATTTCCTTCAATTGCCAAAAATAGCCAAAAAGGAAAAGGTAAATTATACTGCGAATTTTGCAAACGTCCACACCATACAATTGAGAATTGTTGGAAATTACATGGGAGACCTGGAGAAAAAGAAAAAGGGAAATCTTCACAGGTTTTTCAGGTACTGGGTCAGCCGATAGAGAAAACAATTTCACATGAGTAGTATCAGGAATTGATGGAGGCCTTGAAAAGGTTAGATGCGTCTGATAAAATTGGGAGTTTCACAGGTACATCTTATTGCTTGAATTCAATCTCAAAAACTACATGGATTATAGATTCAGGTGCCAGTGATCACATAGTCTGTGATAAGGGATTTTTTTCAAAGATCAAGAAATTGTCTTTCCCTATATCAGTATAGCTTCCAAATGGAAACTCCACACAAGTGGTCATGACTGGCACTGTGACTCTTAGTCCCTTAATCACACTTCAAAATGTGCTTTATGTACCTGACTTCCAATTCAATCTCATATCAGTTAATCGAGCTTCTGAGGAAAATTCATGTCATGTCCTATTCACTCCAGATAATTGTTTCTTTCAGGCCCTTTCGACTAGCAAAATGATGGGCTTGGGTAAAGCTTACCAAGGACTTTATTTCTGGATAAATTTCCCCAGCAGTTTTAATTTATCATCTGTTGAATTCAATAAATCATTGTGTAACTATGTTATCAATGACAAAAATTCTCTTTATCATAAAAGATTGGGACATAGTGCCTCATTCCCTTGTCCCCACTATCCTATCTGCCCTTTGGCAAAACAAACATGTGCCCCCTTCCCAAATAGTAATTCCCGAACAGATAGTATTTTTTCACTAATCCATGCAGATGTTTGGGGGCCCTATCATACAGAGCATCATGATGGATCACGATTTTTCCTCACAATTGTTGATGATTTCTCTCGTGCGACATGGATATTTCTGATGCAGTCCAAAGAATCGGGTTTTTCCTCACCTAAGAACTTTTCTTAGCTTATCCAAAACTCAATTTGGAAAGACAGTCCGTCGCATTAGAACTGATAATGGAAGAGAGTTTTTCAATGGTGAGTGTGCTTCCTTATTTTCATTAAATGGAATCTTGCATGAGAGTTCTTGCACTTATACACCACAGCAAAATGGTGTTGTTGAAAGGAAACATCGTCACCTCTTGGAAGTAGCATGTGCCCTCAAGTTCCAAGCGTCTATTCCTGAAAAATTTTGGGGAGATTGTGTGATTACTGCAGCATATTTGATTAATCGAATGCCATCACGGATTCTGAATGGAAAGACACCATTTGAAATGTTATATGGCAAGAAACCGAATTTGAGTCATCTCAGGGTTTTTGGATATTTATGTTATGCCACTACAGTCGGACACAAGGATAAGATGGCACCACGTGCCAGTGAATGCATATTCATGGGATATCCCACCTTAAAAAGGGTATCGGATTTATGCACCATCCACAGGAGAATTCTTTGTCAGTAGAGATGTTGTCTTTCATGAGAATATTTTTCCTTTCCGAGCTGTTAATTCTTCACCTGAAGATGAAAAGGCAAGGAATTCAGCCTTCCTATTAGAAGAAGATGTGATTCCGAGTGACACGTTTATTGCTACTCCTCTACCAAGACCAACTGGTGAATCATCTGCATTACCTGTTGAGACGTCTAGAAATCACTCAATTGAAGAGTCCCATGTAGAAGAATCAACACAGTTAAATGAACTCCCAGAGCCAAGCCCTGTTGTAGAGGATTCTTCCTTAATATCACAAGAACCTCTACGGCGTTCTAAACGAGCAGCTCACCCACTAGCTTGGACAAGGGATTACATTTGTGGTTCCTCGAAGTTGTCAGGTACTCGCTATCCTATATCGTCTTACATCTCATTTGATAGGCTATCACCAGAACATTTATGTTGCATGAGCCGCATTTCTGAAGAAAGAGAGCCGTCTAATTATGATGAGGCCAAAGATGCTCCTCGTTGGCAAAAGGCCATAGAGGCCGAGCTACATGCCCTGAACGAAAATCATACCTGGGATGTTGTAGCATTGCCTAGTCATCGCAAACCCATTGGCTGTAAATGGGTTTACAAGATCAAATATAGGGCATATGGTTTTGTGGAGAGATATAAGGCTAGGTTGGTGGCCAAAGGCTTCACACAGCGAGAAGGTTTTGACTATCACGAAACCTTTTCACCTGTTGCGAAGGATGTCACTGTTCGATCCTTTCTATCCGTTGCTATTTTTCGTGACTGGCCACTGCACCAAATGGATGTGCATAACGCTTTTTTACATGGAGATATGGATGAAGAAATCTACATGGATCTTCCACCAGGATTATGGAGACAGGGGGAGTCTAAGGTGTGTCATCTCCGTAATCTCTTTATGGATTGAAGCAAGCCTCTAGACAATGGTATGCCAAGTTCACCAATGCTCTCATGGCTGCTGGATTCAAACAGTCCAAGTATGACTATGCCCTATTCACCTGGACAAAAGGTATGTCATCTATTTACTTAATGATTTATGTTGATGACATACTTATCATGGGAAATGACAATTCTGCTATAAAAAAGCTTAAAGAGTATCTGCATTCCACTTTTCATATCAAAGATTTAGGGCCACCTAAGTATTTTCTTGGAATTGAGATAACTCGTTCAGGTCAGGGAATCTCTCTCAGTCAGAGGAAATTCATAATGGAAATCATATCAGAAACAGGATTATCAGGTTGTAGACCAACCATTATTCCCATTGAACAAAATGCCAAGTTGACATCTGTCGAATATGATACTGGCACATCCTCTTCTTCTAATGATCCATTGTTAAAAGATCCATCGGGATACCAGAGACTGGTAGGGAAACTCATATATCTTACTATGACCAGGCCAGATATTTGCTATGCAGTGTAGACCCTCAGCCAATTTATGCATAGTCCAAAGCAATCTCACATGAATGCAGCCTTGAAAATTGTGAGATATTTGAAGACATGTCCAGGGTTGGGATACTTCTTTCTCGGAAATGCAACATGAAAATGACGGCTTATTGCGATGCAGATTATGCCACATGCCCTATGAGTAGGAGATCCATTACTGGATTTTGCATCAAATTTGGGGAATCATTACTCTCATGGAAGACAAAGAAGCAATCTACTGTATCTCTATCTTCAGCCGAAGCGGAGTATAGATCCATGGCCAAGACTGTCTGTGAAATAGTTTGGCTAAGGGGTTTACTTCAGGACCTCGGGGCACGAGTCGAAGAACCAATTACACTCTTTTGTGACAATGACTCGGCACTCAAACTTGCAGAAAATCCTGTATTGCATGAGAGGACAAAACACATAGAAGTTGATTGTCATTTTACTCGAGAGAAAATCCAAGAAGGAGTGATCGAGACAAAGGGAATTAGGACTTCAGAGCAACCAATAGACATATTTACTAAGCCACTCTGTCAAAGACAACATGCATATCTTCTAAACAAGCTTGGCGTCTTGGACATCTACAAGCCACCAGCTTGAGGGGGAGTGTTGAAAGATATGATTCATGAAATCATGCTCAATTATCAATAGACAGAAAATTATGTTTATTTTAGGATTAGAAAGATAGAGAAATATCTTTTTTCCTTTATCAATTTCTTGCTTTCCTTTATTAATTCCTTACTCTGTAATTAAATACAGATTGTACAAAACACAAAATATACAGAATATACAAGAAAGTTTCTTCCTCTCGATACTCTCTTTGGTCTTCTGACAGATCTGATCTCCATAGTGTCTCGAAGATCAGCTTGTATGCCTATGCCATAAATTTTTGAGCCAACAAACATTCCGCGTCATATGTTGTGAAAAGAATATTGCTACTACCGAGGGTTAAGATTATTGCAGATTTACACTTTTGGTATGTATTCTGTGGTAGACCCTCGTCAAATACACAACATGGGTTTAATTTGTTCGAGCAGATTGTAATATTGTGAAGATATTAATCAAGTAAAGTCATTTGTGATGTTCAAGTATTGATCTAAATCTATCATTGATGACCTTTGTTGTGTACTGAAAGAGCGTGGCCTCCCAATGGTTATAGTCACCTTCTATCCAAAATCATCCGGTGAAAGGTAATGATTTGCGAATAATTAGTTTAATTACATCCCAAGAGTCATATAAGATGAACAAATTGTACTTAATCAATGATAATGCTGATTCCATCTTAAAAATCACATACCGAAAGAATGCATCTTTTAATAGATATAAATGTTAGAATATAGCTTTTTAGAGATTTTGTTGTATTCCGGGAGTTTTTTGCTTTCTATTATTCTCTTGCTATAGTGACTAGTGAAGGTAATAACACCTTAAAGGAAGTGATCTACATGCTTCGGAGCTTATTTCCGTTTCCACATGCATTTTACTTTGTCTAACATACTTCGGTGCCGCCACCATACTAACATAAATAACCTCATTTTGGAGCCACTGTTTAGGCTTTTGGCTCTTATTTTACCTGGTCCACGACGTTCTAGTGGATTTTTCATCAGGCCACCGTTTCCTTCCCAAGATGGACTTCCTTGCATTTGAAAAGAACAACTTTGAATCGCGAATATTGATTTTGTGCATGTTATTCGAAAGTACAAAGCCTTTTATGCTTAAAGACCATTTTAAGAAGATACTTATGCATCGAGTAGATTGCCCTTCTGTTTTTCCATTTCGGAATTCTGGGTACCTGATGAATTGAGAAACATTAACCGATCATTGGAATGTATAAATGTATATAGCGATGATTAGCTCCAAGAAGATCTTCTCCGCTTCCTCTCGAGTATGGGTATTGATCACTTCAAATGCTTCCTTCTGCTAAAATGCAGACGTTCGCTAATTATCAAAGAAAATGTACCATGTAGAAACTAGCTAGCTAGAACAAATGCAGAACTTCATGAGGATTATAGAAAAAAAGAAAGAGTTGAACCGGGGCATTCTCAAATTCTTCACAAGTGAACGTTTTGGCCTCATTGTCAATGGATGAGCTCTTTTCATGCTTAGGAGCAGATGGCGACGACGGTCTTTCCGTTCTTCTCAAATGAAGCCTAATGATTGGAAGATGGTAGGTACACAAAACTTTTTGTCGAGATGAAGCTACTCTTTGCCTTTAGGGCTTGATTTATATCAATGACGGAAGAAGGAGATGAAGAAAGAAGCAAGTAAGTGCTGTAACAGCAATTCAAGATCGTGCAGGAACGTGGCAAACATTCAGGCAAATATGCAGTGGAGCTCTGTAAACGAGGAATGGCCAAAATGAGAAAATCGCTTGTGGATTGTTGAAGGCGAGTTTAGAGCTCGTCCCTTCTTGGGTCAGTGCCGTTACCTTTGCAACTGCGGCTGGGTTCATGTAGGAACAAGCCCTAATTGACTCGATAATTAGCTACAAGAGAACAATATTAGTCTTCTAGGATTGAACACGGAAGTGTTTTTAGTATATCTAACTTTAATGGGGAAAATTACAAAAAAAAGTTACAAATCTATTGCAATTATGCCAATTGAGTCATAAACTTATTTTTTTTTTTTTGCCAATTGAGTCATAAATCTTTTGTAATTGTACTAATTCAATACATCCGACCAAATTTAACCAATAAGTGTTGACGTGGACGCTGGCCAACGCCGGCCGCGGCCATCTGGCCAATGCTAATGTAGACAATTTTTTAATAATACTTTCATTTTTTTTCCTCCTTCCTCCTTCTTCCTTTGGCCAATTGCCAAACCGAGGAGACTAGCTAGGCAACCTCGCTGGTTAGTGGCGAGCTCGCCCTCTCCTAGATCTAGGGAGGTCGACCTCATCAGCCTTTAGCGAGGGTCGCCCTTGTTGGATCTGGCAAGGGCTCGCCTTGCCAATGGTTAGGTGAGCTCGCCTGGCCCTAGCCCAGCGATGGCTAGGCAAGCCTCGCCACTAGCCGAGGAGGTTGTCTCAGTTTGGCAATACCAGCTGGAGGGAGAAGGACGAAGGGGAGAAGGAAAAAGAAAAAAATAAATAACAAATTCAATAAAATAAAATATTATTAAAAAATTATATAAGTCAGCGTCGGCTGGACGACGTCCACATTAACACCAACTAGCCAAATTTGGCCAGACGGACTTAATTAGCACAATTTCAAAAGATTTAGGACTCCATTGGTCAAGAAAATAAGTTTAGAACCAAATTGACATAATTACAATATGTTTAAGACTTTCTTCATAATTATCCCAACTTTACCATCAACCCATTTTGCGTATTTCATAATATCGTTGCCGCATGGTTTTAACCCTAATTTTCCGTAGCATATGTAATGTCGCAAATGGGCATGCACCGCAAGGGATCGGGGTTTTGATGCCACTATTTGACGAACTCTTTTACTAGAGCCTGTTTGGTCATAACTTAATACTCATCATACCTTCATTGACTATGATTAACTTTGTCGCAATCATCATACATAATATAGCTACTAGAAGAATTGTCAACACATCTAAGTATCTCACATTACCGTTGCTATATTTATTTTGCATTTGACACCAAGACACACTGATGATAATTTTCTATAACATATGTGATGTCACTTTGGGCATGCGCTTCAATTGGCTATGATCGTCGGGATTTTAGTAACATTGTTGAACAAATCCTTTTATTAGTGTGTTTGGCATGACTTAATTCTTATTGCCCACCAATCGTCATAGGTAATATAGTTATTCGGATTATCATAGATTTGCTTATCTCATAAAGAGAATTTTCCATAGCGCAAGTGGTGTCCTTGATGAGTTACAATCACTCATGATTGTCAGGGTTTTAGTGACACTATTTAACAACATCTTTTACTAGAGTACGCTTGATCATAACTTAATACTTATTGTACCTATCATTGACTACGATAAACTTGGTAGCGATCATCATAATATAGTTATTGGAACTACAGGAAAAGTGTTAGAAAAGTCTTAAATTTTTTGCACTTGTGCCAATTTAATCCAAAATCTTTTAGTGGTCCAAATTCAGTCTTAAATCTTTTGATTTGGTACTAATTTACTCATAAACATTTTATCGAAGTCAATTTAATCCTATAAATTTTAATCCAGTATTAATTCAATCATTCAAGCTAATTTTCACCAAATATTGCCGGTGTGGCATAACCGGCATCGATGTTGACAATTTTTAATAATAATTTAATATTTTTAAAATTATTTGTTAATTTATTTTATTTTATTTTCCTTTTTTTTTTTTTTTTTTTTTTTTTTCTTCCTCTCGTCCTTCCTCCATTCGGTCGTCGAATGGGCAACCAACCAACGGCAAGGGCCAACGAGGTTGAGGTCAACCTCATCGGCCTTTGGCGAGCCTCACCGACCACTAGCGAGGCTCAAGTCCACACCAATGACTATGAGGACGACCTTGCACTAGGCAGGCAAGGCTTGCCCTTGCCAAATCTAGCGAGGGCTTGAGTCCTCGCAAAAGCGGCCTCCAGCTAAGGCTCGGGCCTTGTCGGATTTGGTGAGGCCAGGCCTTGCGTTGCCTTGCCTGCCTAGTGCGAGGCCATCCTCACTACCGCTAGCTAGGGCTCGAGCCTTGCCAATGGCTAGTGAGGCTTGATGGCTCTCACTCGACGATTGACTAGAGGAAGAACGAGGGGAAAATGAAAAGAAAAGAGATAAATTAATAAATAATTTGAAAAAATATTAAAATATTATTAAAATTGTCTAGTCAATGCTCGCCATGCCATGTTAGCCGACCAGTTGGAAGGATTGAATTGACACTAGATTAAAAGGTTTTAGACTAAATTGGTACTAAGTCAAAATGTTTATGACTAAATTGGCACCCATAAAAAGTTTAGGATTAAATTGGCATAAATGTAAAAGATTTAGGACTTTTTTTTGACACTTTTCCCTTGGAATTACCATCACCGCACTCGCGTATCTTGTACTATCGTTTGCTACATTCATTTTGCTTTCAACACTAAGACAAACTGAAGAAAATTTTCCATGACATATGGAGGATCACCAAGAGGCATGTGTTTTGACCTACCACGATGTTCTTGTCATTGACTATGATGAACTTCACACCGATCATCTTATATAATGACAAATATTGGAATTATTCACAAAGATGGTCGTAAGTAAAGTGTACATAGCTATTCAAATTATTCATGTCCTTATTGTCGTAACAAAGAAATCTTGAGGCCGCACTTTACCTAAATTTTCTTGTATGGTAAATCAAAAAAGTCTATTACTTTTATAAGATTAGAGATTTAGAATATCATCTTTTATGTTAGCTCTAAGCCTGAGCTTTTATGTATGTTGGCGCGACTGAGGATAACTGATATGCTCACCAATAATGATATTGCATGAGGAAGGTGCGTCCCTTGTGGTGAGAAGAGGGTTTTGATGGCTTTTTGTACTGAAGTTGGCATTTGTTATGAGCTTTCTCTATTGAGACTTTCGTTCGATGCCCTTTGTTCGCTTTCCTTCGCCAATGGGAAAGGGGGAAAAGATCAGCGACGCCCGTTTCTCTGCTTCACCTGACCTGCCTCGGCGAAGCTTTACTCAAGGGATGTTAGAAATATAAAACTTATCACGAAAATACAATTGAATTTTAAAAACTTTCAGAAAGTCTAATCAAATTTTAAAATTTGTAAAATTGATAATCGAATTTTTTCATTAATTCTATCGAATTTGACTAATGAAAAATACTGACATTGTTCTTTTTTTTTTATCACTTTCTCTCTGCTACATAGCGTTGATGTGACTAAAATAAAAAAGATAACCCAAAATGACGTCATTTTAGCCCAAAAATGAATTTCAATAAAAATATTAATAAAATAAAAATAAAAAATAAACTAAACTTAAAAAAGTATTATTTAAAAAATTAATAATAAAAAAAAAGGGCAAACCGGCGATGGCCTGCAGGGCCTGCACGGAAGCGTGCAGCCGCAAAAGGGAAAGTCCAAGAGCCCTTTCTTTTGTTATATTGGGCTGAGCCTTAAACTGGTGGAGGAGATTAGCATGCCTGCGACGTCAGCGTGTGGCGTGGTTCCATGCAACCACCTAATTGTTTCTCAATGCAAATGCAAGCGGGCTTCTTCATATGGAAACCATCCGGACAAAGTCAAAGGACGTTCACGAGAGTTACTCGGTTTAACTAGGATACTTTTTGCTCCACAGGCTCAAACTAGAAACATATTTTAACACTTACTTCAGAACGTGCCACGAGCAACAATAATTCTCTAAAGAATGCTCGCCCACGTCAAGAAAGTAGGGCTTGATCTCGATGCCCTTTGTTTGCTCTTCCTGGGCCAATGGGAAAAGGGTGAAAGATCAGCCACGCCCGTTGCTCTGCTTCACCTGCTGCATGACATGCCTTGGCAAGGTTTTATTTGAAGAGAAATGCAACTGAACAGGGAACGAAGGGGAAAAACTCTCCGCGCGTGACTTGAGGTTGTGCCCCAATCGCACCAAGCCAACCATGATGGATACGGTCGAAAATGACATCCGTGAAGATATATTTGTTATAACGACAAGTAATAATAAAGAGAAAACTAATTAAAAGTCAAGTAATTTGCCTCCTTTTTAAAAAAAAAAATTATATTCAGACCTCTATAAAATGCCACATCTCCTCCACAATCTCTCGTGCATCTTCTTCTTTCTCGACCATTCTTGACCCTAAAGCGGTTCCATCGCCCGGGGGATTTTCGTTGTTTTCGCAAACAACCACTCGAGAAGAAAATAAGAAAAATGGCCACGGGCGCTCTGCATACCGTGTTCGGCATTTTTGGTGGGTTCGCGTTTTCTCGTGAATTCGGCCTTCCTTTTAGGAACTTGTACTAGTTTGTATTCTTACTTTTGCATTTCACAAGTTGATGAATCTCTCTCTCTCTCTCTCTCTCTCTCTCTCTCTCTCTCTCTCTCTCTCTCTCTCTCTCTCTCTCTCTCTCTCTCTCTCTCTCTCTGTCTGGTTCTGTTCGTTTACAGGAAACATCACTGCTTTGTTCCTCTTCTTGGCGCCGATGTGAGTAACCCCTTCAAATCGCAGAAAACATCAAGCCTTTCATTGTTGGGCAGAGAATATGTTGTTCTTTCTTCTTTTCTTGAACTTTGTGTATTAGGGGTGAGCATGTTTCTAGAGTATAACCTAAAATCGAAGAATCCGATTCTAGGTTCCAAGGTATGTAAGATATGTTTTATGTTCCAAAAATTGGAGAACCTGTTTCAACAGATAAATTTTAAGTTCTAGGCAGATGGAACTTGGAACCTAACCTAGAACCTGAAACGTAGAACCTAAAACAAGTTTTTTGCATTTTCTTGGTCTATATTTTTGCGCGATCCCGCAGTATTTCATAGGGTCCGATGATCAATTTATAATTCGAAACTACTAGTCTGAACTTCCATCTTATAATCGACGCTTTTACTTTATTAATATTTTATATTATTTATGTGTCTAAATATAAGTCGTGATTAATGGATTTTAGCAGCAAGTAATGATCATCAAAGGTAATGATTCACTGCAATTAATAATAAAAGTGGAATCAAGTAGACCTTGGAGTTGACCTTAAAACCTATAACATAATAAGTTCGAGGTTACAAAGTATGCAGGGTAGGTTTCGAGTTTCAAAAAATATAAACTTATTTAAATGAGTAGGTTTCAGGTTCCAGATGGAAACTGTTCAACTCTACTTTGTATGCAAATATTGCTTAAACTTCATTACAGAACTAGAACTGGGAAGGAATTCTTTCTTTCTAAATTGAATTTCAAAAGTTCATATTAGAACCTTTTGCTCTTTTTACTGACTTTCCTTCTTCCTTTCTTTCGGGTTCATTCAATCGATAGCAATGATCAAATTGTTGTGGGTGGTGATGATGCAGAATAACATTCAAAAGGATATATAAGAGCAAGTCTACAGAGAAGTTCTCAGGGATTCCCTATGTCATGACCCTTCTTAACTGCTTGCTTTCTGCTTGGTAATTCTTCTCGTGTCCTTCCCTTTCTTCTACCAACTTTCCTTCCACTTTCTCTGTTTTATATTGTACCGACTCTAGTCATTTTAACTTATTGCATTTTGGGTGTCATTTATGGTAGAAGTTACTTGTGAATTGGGATGGGTCCGCCATGCACCTGCAGTCGGTTGCAGGTGGAGCCACGCAATTATGGAGCGACGATATTGCCCTTAGGTTTTGGATTTTCCCTCTTTGTATTAAATTATAGAATGCAATGATAACTTCTTTTTAAACTAGAACCTTGTAGAGCATGTAGCCGTCTCACGTTATGCGTCTCTAGAACTTATTTTCTTCCCTACAGTTAAAATCTGGTGCAAGCGGAAGTGTCCATCCATCATTTATCTAGACTATGAATGTTTTGAGCGAGATGAAAAAGGAATTTGAGTTTTTAACTCCTCAATACGGTGGGTTTTACAAATCCTCCATGTTCACTTGCTGACATGATGCGATGCGATTGATTTGCAGGTATGGCCTCCCATTCGTGTCGCCGAATAACATGTTGGTGTCGACGGTCAATGGCACCGGTGCCGCGATTGAGGTCGTGTATGTCTTGGTTTTTCTCTTCTACGCCCCCAGGAAGGAGAAGGCCAAGATCTTTGGCCTCTTCATGCTTGTGCTCACCGTGTTCGCCACCATCGCCTTGGTGTCTCTCCTCGCTCTCCAGGGTGACCAGAGGAAGCTCTTTTGTGGCGTCGCCGCCAGTGTCTTCTCCATCACCATGTATGCTTCGCCCCTATCAATCATGGTAAGCTCTAGCATCATGTGACGCTACCCCCATTTAAATCGTCGACCATCGTTTTCATGGTGGATCGAAAAATTTGGATACCAATTAAGATAATTTCGTAAACTAGTTTTCTTGTACTTAGAATAATTTAAAGAGATGTGAACGTTAGATGAACCAATTCCAGCGGAGAAAATAAAGATCAATTTATGCACAAAACACGTGGAGAAAACTATATGTTTTTGTTTTGTCTAGAATGAAAGAGGCTCCACAAAAATTCCGAAAATTCTGATTCTCAAGCTATAATAAGCTGATTCAACGGATTCTCTCCGCTTATGTTGTGACGTGCAGCGGATGGTGATCAAGACGAAAAGCGTGGAGTTCATGCCCTTCTTCTTGTCCCTGTTCGTCTTCTTATGTGGCACTTCCTGGTTCGTCTTTGGCCTCCTTGGCAATGATATCTTCGTCTCTGTAAGCGCTTCTTATTTCCCTTTGCCCATTTTCTTTAGGCCATTCTTCTTCTTCTTTTTTGCCAAAACCTATTTCTTTATAAATTCCGGGGAATGAGAAATTAGCCGATCGTTTCCAAATTATAATGACTTTTAGGATTTTTGGTGGTGGGATTTTGGCAGTTACCCAATGGGTTTGGATGTGGGCTTGGGGCAGCGCAGCTGATATTGTACGCCATTTATCGTAACTACAAAGGCGAGCCCAAGAATAGAGTGCACGACATCGTCGGTGTGGAGGCGAAGGTCGAGACGGAGAAAGATGCCGAAGGTGACCCAGCCAAGCATCAGCTCGATTTGATGAACAAACAAGCGGATGAGCAGGTTTAGATCGATGTATCATTAGTGACATCGTCTTCTTAACATTCGTGGCACATGATCTTATCATGCCCTTGAATTGATTATGATATTCTAAAAATGCAAACAGTACTTATCAGTTATATCTATCTGTTTGTCTCGGAAAGTTTCTTTTATCAATCTCCAAGAATCAGTTGTCGCTTTCACTGTACTCTATTCTTATTTAAGGAAGATTAATGCCAATAAAGTAGCACAAACTCGGTTAAATGGGTGCGGAAGATAAACTCGCCAATGCACTCGCTACCCTGTCCCTTATACGTTTCTCTATCGATTGCACTTGGCTCCAAAAATAGCATCGCTCGAAGAGCTTGATTCAACTAGCAGAAGCCAATGCTCGCAATCTGCAATGACAGCTAATGTCAGTCCACATGCGCAAGCTTGTGCCATCGTCTTTTTAACACTCGCATTACAAGACCTAGTTATATAGTCGAATTGAACCCTACGTAGAAGAACCTCACTAGCTCAGCTCTGTCTAAACACGCAGAATTTACTTTTTAATCTCAAGCATATCTCAATTGATTATCTCATTACATTTTGTTACCTTAGATAAGTATAAAATAAGAACAAAATGACACGAGATGCAAATTATACATTAAATTTTGTGGTGTCGCCACCACCATCTTCTCCATCTCTCTACAAAAAGCGCCACTGCTCTATTCCTCTTATTGTCGCCAAGTATTGTCGTTAATCTCATAGAAAAAGTTAAGGGATCAATATCACCCTTAAATAAAAAAGTTGAAAAAAATATTCATAACCCATGTGCCTTTGCATTGCATTTAGGCATTATGAGCATTTTTCTTAATAATGTTTCTGCTTGTAAGTTTCATCGATTTGTCATGATTTTTGGAAAGCAATCACATGGAGATCTTGAGAATTCGACCACAAAGGGGTAAATGGGAACCTTCATGATTATATTCAGAATTTGGCCGAGAAACAAGATGCACAGTTTCTGCAGGCGTTTGGCACGTGCGCTAGATTGTGATTCTCGTTTTCCAGTTGACTCTGCTCGCATGGTGGAGTTGCGGCATGTTGGAGATATGCGAAGATCAATTTGATATGCGAGATATGTGAAAATCAATTTGTTCGAGATATGTGAGATACACGAAGATCAATTTGGGATCGTAATTGATCTATAGTATCGTTTCAAGAATCAATGTAGGATTTTTGATTTTATTTGATTTCATATTTCGGATCTTATTCATTCTTTAGTTATACGTCCATTGTATTAAAAATAGCAGCGTATACTTGTAAAGGACAATTCATTCAATGCATAAAATAGATTTCTCCCAAGTCTCTTTATTTTATTTTTTTTGGTCATTTTGTGACATGATATCAAAGCCTATATGTTGAAAGTTTGTTTGTCAAAATAAACTGAATGTTTTTTCCTTGTCCCACATAAAAATAAAAATAAAATAAGAGGAAGTGTGCCAATTTAAAAATGTGAAATTTCCTTTTTGTAGTTAAAAGGAATGATTGGATGGGGCTAGACCCCACCATACCTACATGCGGATGTGCGATTTTAGCGCACTTAGCACTTAGCACGTCTACGGGTTAATTAGCACTAATCCCTTTGTTTTTTTTAAATGTTATTAATTTTTAATCAATTCAAAGGTTGCTTTTTAATTTGAGAATTTTCGGAAATGAAAGATAAAATGAAAATTCGAAATTCTATTTTAAAAAAAAACTATTATTCCTAATTTTTATTTGTATTTTTTCGATACCACCTTTGGAAAATTACTTATTCGGTTTGCAACTTTTCCCGAATGATTGCAATTATTCGGTTTTTGACTTCTTCCGAAGAGTTGCATTTGTTTATTCGAATAATTTTTCTAAATGAAGTGTTTGTTCATTCTTTGGCAATTTTCACGGAGAGTTGCAAGACTGTTTTATATATATACTCGTTATTTTTTGAAAAAAGAGAGTGATCATTTTTATTTTTTTCGAGCTTTCTATCTGAAAAAATTACGGCCATTCTTTCAATTGTTTCCTAGAGAGACCCTGAATAAATACTATAATTGCTATCTAGTATTCTCATCCGAGACTTTATTGTATCTTGGGGAATTTTTGCCGATGACCATTAGCAACGTTGTGGGGCAAATAAATCTTTAAAAAAAGTGATATCACGCCTCAAAGTCCAACTTGAGTACTCTGAATATCCGTCTTTATTGTTCTACCCAATTCGAAACCATATTTTCCCAACACTATATTCCTAACCTAGCTTTTACATCTTTCACCAGTTGCCTCCATTGTTGTTGTGGAAAACTTGAAACTGCAAAACAATGTTAGCAGCGCAACTGATTGGCTATTGGAAGGAAAAAACACAAATGATTAATACAAATATGATGACATGATATGGATTATTGACCTTATAGATAGAGCGATAGAGAGATCGATGCATGATGAGGATAAAAACATGCTGTCCATATTGCTACATATCCGATGGTCAACGTACATATAACTCCATGATGTTCACCACATTCTCTTAGGAATGTGCTCTGAAAATGAAGTTTATGTCAGACAATATTACAGTACAACTGGAAGTTAATTATGATAAGGGTAATGGATAGAAGCAGCGCAACTGCATCTTATTCAGATGACACCACGATCCATCTTAGGGTTTCCTTACTTCATTGATGTCATCGGCTCTATCATCATCTTTGTCTTTAGTGGCCATGGAATCGAGCTTCGCATTCACTGCACTTCCAACCGGATTTTATCCCTGCAAATACAGCATCTGAATTAACTGTACCTTAAGAGGTAGACTTCAGAACACACACAACCGTTGTTCATCAAAACCAACCTTCATCATCACAAAATAGATCTCGTTGACCTTATCTCCATGGTGTCTCAAAGATCAGCTTGTATGCCGACACCATAAACTGTTAAGCCGACAAGATAGGTGAAAATTCCGCATCATACATTGAGAAAAGAATATTGCTATTACCAAGGATTAAGATTATTACAAATATATACTTCTCGTATAGATCATGTGGTAGATCCGCATCAAGTACACAACATGGGTTTAATTTGTTCGAATAGACTGTAATATTGTGAAGATACTAATCAAGAAAAGTTATTTGGGATGCCAAAGTAATGATACTAATTTATCATCAATGACATTTGTTGTGTACGGATAGACTGTGGCCTGTCCATGGTTATATTCATCTTATATCCAAAATCATCTAGTGAAAAGTCATGATTTGCGAATTGTCAATTTAAATACATCCCAAGAGTCATATAACAATGAAAAAAAAATTGTACTTGTCAGTGATCATTCTGATTCCATCTTAAAAATCATATATGGAAAGAACACAACTCTTAATAGATATGAATGTTAGAATACAGCTTTTTAGAGGCTTTATTGTATTCTAGGAGTGTTTTGCTTTCTGTTATTCTCGCACCATAGTGACTAGTGAAGGAAATAACACCTTAAAGGAAGTGATCTACACGCTTCAGAGCTTATTTCCACTTCCATGTGCAATTTACTTTCTCTAACATACTTTGGTGCCGCCACCATACTAACATAAATAACCTCATTTTGGAGCCACTGCTCAGGTTTTTGGCTCTTGTTTTACCTAGTCCACGAGGTTACTAGCGGATTTCTAATCGGGCCATTGTTTCCTTCCTAAGATGGACTTCCTCGTGTTTGGAAAGAACAACTTTGAATCGCGAATATGGATTTTGTTCATGTTATTCGAAAGTACAGAACCTTTTATGCTTAAAGACCATTTTAAGAAGTTACTTATGTATGGAGTAGAGCTGCCCTTTTGTTTTTCCATTTCGGAATTCTGGGTACCTCATGAATTGAAAAACATCAACAGATCATCGGAATGTATAAATGTATAGACCGATGATTACCGCCAAGAAGATCTTCTCCGCTTCCTCTCGAGTGTAGGTATTGATCACTTCAAGGGCTCCCTTCTGCTAAAATGCAGACGTTTGCTAATTATCAAAGAAAATGTACCATGTCGAAATTAGTTAGCTAGAACAAATGCAGAACTTCATAAGGATTATAGAAAGGCAAAAAAAAAAACAAAGAGTTGAAACCGGAGCTTTCTCAAATTCTTCATAAATCAATGTTTTGGGCTCATTGTCAATGGATGAGCTCTTTTCATGCTTAGGAGCAGACGGGGACGACGGCTTTTCCATTCTTGCTTCTCAAATGAAACCTAGTGATTGGAAGACGGTGGTGGGTACACAAAACTTTTTGTCTAGTTGAAGCTACCCTTTGGCTTTAGGGTTTGATTTATATCAATGACGGAAGGAGATGAAGAAGGAAGCTAGTAAGTGCTATAACAGCAATTCAAGACCGTGCAGGAAGGTGGCAAACATTCATGCAAATATGCAGCAGAGCTCTGTAAACGAGGCATCGCCAAAATGAGAAAATCGCTTGTGGATTGTTGAAGGCGAGTTTAAACTGTTGGAATTTCCTATAATATGGGCTTACATTAATTAATTGATTTTGTATTTTAAATAATCGGGTTAATGGATATTCCAATATTTGTTGAGCCCTAAAGTGATCTGATTGAATTGGGTATTGGCATCTATCTATTGTTAACAGTTGCCTAGTTGAAGAAGAAAGTGTAGCAATTGTGTTTGGTTGAAGGCAGTAATGGGAAGGCCCAGTTGACACGCTATTGATTAGGGTTTCTTAGTCCCCTCTCTAGCCTTTATAAAAGGGTAGGTTATACCTATCAGTTGCTTTAATCTCATTGAAAGCTGCTATATCGAAATAGGACATAGAGAGGAAGATCTGGTATTCCGATAGATCCTTGATTATCAGAGTGATCTAATTTTCTACTGAAGCGATGGCTCAAACAGGTACGCTTTAATTCTGCTCTATTTATTAATCTCGGTGTTTTACAATCATGTATGAATCCGTTTGTTTTTAATTGATTAATTGTTTATGACAATAAATTTTCTACATGTGGTATCAGAGCCGATCGTATATGATTGTAGAACCCAAAATTTTTTTTTATGGAAAAATTCGAAACCCTCCTCTTTGAGCCGAATATGGGCATTATTTTTTCGTGTATATTTTTTGCTTGATTTATCCAGTAACCATAGGGCTTTTTTCTACACATCAAGATCTTTCCAACCATATATAATTTGCATAATTTCGTTGAGAATTGAGAGAGAATTTTAGATTTGAAATTCTAGGGTTTGTATGTGAAAAAGTTCTAGAATTTGCGAATTATTTGCAATTGATTGATGTTCGATGCAAATTGTTGTATGGGTATTGTTATATATTTGTTTTAGTATCTTTTTTTGTATTAAATTGAGTTATTAGGGTTTAAATTTAAGAAAACCGAATTTTCGGCCATGGGAGGTTTAGATCCGAAACTTTGAAGCTTGCATGTGGTGGATTTAGTTGATCTTTCGTAGTTTAATTAAATCTAGTTAATTAAATTGATGTTATAAGCAAAACCCATGAGAAAATTTCATCAAAATCAAGTTAATTTGTGTTTATAGAGCTTCGGGTCGAAACCGGGTCATGCGACCCGATTTGCAGAAAATTTGGGACCCGGCTGGAGGTTGAAGAAGACCTCCAGCCGGGCAGGGCCATCGAATTGGGCTCACGCCCATTAAAATTAAAAAAAAAAAAGGGTCCTGGGCGTAAGCCCAGAACCATAAACAAATTAAAAGGGTTCTGGGCTCACGCCCATGAACCAAAATAGAGAGGTTCTGGGCTCACGCCCAGAATCAAAATAAATGGGTTTGGCCCATTTTTTTGTTTTAATTCGTGGCCCATCCGCATGGTTTGCGTGTGGGCTGGGCGCAGGTAAGGGTCCGCGGGTCAGGCCCTGCAATCCGATTAGGGCTGCTTGAGGGTTCTCGGCCCGCGGAAGTCCGAAATATTTTTAAATAGTATTATAATAATAATAAATTAAAAAAAATTGTGGCAAAAAATTGTTGTTTGAAAATGTGCAATATGATCATTGGAAACACATGTTATGAAGTGTTTCATATTGTTTGATGAATTTTGGACATAAGTTATGGAGTTCCCTATTGATAAAAGATTAATATATACCATTACTCGCCCAAAGGGAGTTATTGTGTATATTAATTTGGAAAAATAGCATGAAGTTTATTCCCATATTTAAAAGATGGGGATGTATAATTGAAAAATATTTATCTGCCCAAAGGGGATAAATGTTTTGAAAGTTATATGTAATTCCCCTCTATATTGATATATTAGAGATGAATGATGGGGATGTGTGACTCAAAAGGTTTATCTGCCTAAAGGGGATAAATTTTTGAGAGTCATGTGTAATTCTCCTCTATGTTGAGATAATGGAAATATATATAATTTAAAGGATTTGTCTACCCAAAGGGGATTGAACCTTGAAAATTATATGTAATTCTCTTTTATCATCTCTATATATTGATATCATGGAGATGTATAATTTAAATGATTTGTCTGCCCAAAGGGGATGGATCATTGACAATTATATGTAATTCTCCTTATTGTTGCTTTATAAACTTCATGTTGTGAGAAATAATGGTGCATTATACACTCTGCCCAAAGGGGAGTTTATAATGTACTAATTATTTTTGTTAAAATACTTATTGCCCATAATTGATCTTATTGCATTATGTGTGACAAAAAGTTATTTTTGTTGTAAATAATAACAATGCCACAGTTGAAATGTTAATTGGATCAAACTTTAAGAGATAGAAGCAAGATATAGAATTTGCTTTGGGCATCGTTGATATGGACTTGGCTCTACGTGAGGATGAACCTGCTAGGCCCAATGATCAAAGTACTACAGATCAAAATGCCCATTATGCTAAATGGGAAAAATCTAATTAACTGAGCCTCATAGCTATGAAGAGGTCCATTGCTGAGCATTTGATTAGTGGTTTGCCGGAAGATACGAATGCCATACAGTTCCTTGAAGCAGTGGGAGAAAGATTTAGAGTCTCAGATAAGGCTGAAGCTGGGAACTTGCCGAGTGAATTAACGAGCATGAGGTATGATGCTGCTATGGGTGTTAGAGAATTTATACTGAAGATGGTCCACATTCAGTCCAAACTTAAGGCCCATGAAATTGTTCTTTCTGAAAATTATATTGTGCATCAAGCCTTAAATGTTTTGCCAGCTGAATTTAGCCAGATTAAGACTGATTATAATGCTCAAAATGAGACATGGAGTGTTAATGCCTTGATTGCTAAGTGTGTGACTGAGGAAGAGAAATTAAAGAAGGAAAAGTATGAGTCTGCCCACTTAACCACCAATGCCAAGTTGAGTTCATATAGAGGCAAATGGAAGCCTAAGGGGTCAAATGTTCATGGCCCAAAGAAATGGCAAGACTTTAGGAAAAATGAGAACTATGGGAGGAATGGAGATAATGATTTTAAATGTTTTCACTGCAAGAAGCAGGGTCACAAGAGAGCCAATTGCTACAAATTTCGAGCTTGGCTAAAAATAAGAAAAGAAAGTCACCAAGGGTCTCACAAATCTAAGAAGTCCAAGTCTGAGGGAGTCAAAGCTTAAAGTTGGAAACAATACTGGAGTTGATGTGGAGCGCATAGGGACAATTGTTTTGAATTTAGATTCTGGTTTTTATTAAATTAAGGAGAAGACTGATGCTCTTGACACGTTTAAAGTGTTTAAATCTTGAAGTTGAGAAACAATTGGGAAAAATTATCAAGATTATCGATCGATCGCGGTGGTGAGTATTATGGGCGATATACTGAGGCTGGACAACAAAAGGGACCGTTTGCAAAATATTTGCAAGACTGTGGTATTATTACTCAATATACAATGCCTGGGAGTCCTGAGCAAAATGGTGTAGTTGAACGGCGAAATCGCACACTCATGGAGATGAAACGAAGTATGATGGGCAGTTCTAATTTACTTGAATACTTATGGGGTGATGCGATTAAAATGACAACTTATATATTGAATCGTGTACCTAGTAAATCGGTGCTGAAAACACCTTTTGAATTGTGGATTGGAAAGAAACCTAGCTTGAATCATTTTCGAGTTTGGGGTTGTCCTGCAGAGATTTATGATCCTTCTCAGAAGAAAACCGAATCCAGGACTACTAGATGTTACTTTATTGGATATCCTGATCATTCTAAAGGATATGGATTCTATTGTCCTACTCGAGGCACTAGAATCGTTGAATCTCAGACTGCTAAATTCCTGGAATTAGATGTTGCTGAAAAGAGTTCCTCTCAATCTTTTGAAAGGGAAGAACCAAACAAAATGGTCTCTATTCCATTGCCCATCTTGCATGAAGATTCTATGTGAGATCCCAGCAGAGTGGAAATTCAACAAGAAGCAAATACCGAAAATATGGCGATAGATCATCCCATTACAAATGAAATTCCCCAGATAAATGATGCGGCTTCAGAAATGCCTGTGCGAAGATCACAGCGACAAAGAAGACCAACACTTTTAAATGATTATCATGTCTATCTTGGAGAAGCTGATTTTGACATTGGAAGAGTAGTTGATCCGACGACCTTCAAAGAAGCTCTTAATAGTGATCGGCGAGATAAATGGTTAGGAGCGATGAATGACGAGATGATGTCCATGTCAACTAATCAAGTGTGGAAACTAGTTGATTTGCACGATGGGCATAAACCAATCGGCTGCAAATGGGTATTCAAAACTAAGAAAGACAATAAAGGCAACATCGAGAGTTTCAAGGCAAGGTTAGTCGCAAAAGGGTACACACAAAGAGAAGGTATTGATTATAATGAAGTCTTTTCCTCAGTATCTACTAAAGACTCCTTTCGGATAATCATGGTTTTGGTGGCTCATTTTGATTTAGAGCTTCACCAAATGGATGTCAAGACAGCTTTTCTAAATGGAGATCTGGATGAAGAAGTATATATGCAGCAACCTGAAGGGTTTAAAGAAGTCGGAAAGGAGCATATGGTGTGCAAACTTCAAAGGTCCATATATGGTCTCAAACAAGCATCACGTCAATGGTACTTAAAATTTCACAAAGTTGTGAGGTCATTTGGCTTTGAAGAAAATAAGTTTGATCAATGCATCTACATGAAAGTAAGTGGGAGTAAATATATTTTCTTAGTACTTTATGTAGATGACATTTTACTTGCTAGCAGTGATGTTGATCTATTGAATGACACCAAAAATTTTCTATCTACAAAGTTTGATACGAAAGATCTTAGGGAAGCCTCTTTTGTTCTAGGCATTGAGATTCATCGTGATAGATCTAAGAAGGTTCTGGGGTTATCTCAGAAAAGTTATATAGATCGTGTTTTGAAAAGATTCAATATGCAGACCTGTAAGTCGGTGAAGCTCTGTTGTGAAAGGAGATAAATTGAGCATAGATCAATGCCCCAAGAATGATGTTGAAAAGGAAGTCATGAAAAATGTTCCATATGCTAGTGCAGTTGGCAGTCTTATATATGCACAAGTATGTACCAGACCTGATATTGCTTTTGCTGTAAATACTCTTGGAAGATATCTGTCGAATCCAGGTCAAGAACATTGGGTTGCAGCTAAGAAGGTGATGAGATATCTACAACGAACAAAGGATTTCATGCTCGTTTATAGCAGAGTTGAGGACCTAAAAGTGATTGGATATTCAGATGCTGATTTTGCTAGTTGTTCAGATGATAGAAAATCAACTTCTGGATATATTTTTATGATGGCTGGTGGTGCTATTTCTTGGAAGAGCACAAAGCAAACCTTGATTACGAACTCTACAATGTATGCTGAGTTTGTAGCGTGCTACGGCGCGTCAGTTCAAGCAGTTTGGCTCAGAAATTTGATCTCAGAATTGCGTGTTGTGGACTCTATTGCTAGACCTATGGTGATCTACTGTGACAACACTGCAGCTGTGTTTTATTCCAAGCATGACAAAATTAGTAATGCGTCCAAACACATGGAGATCAAATATTATACTGTTAAGGACTTGGTAAAAAAAAAAAATGGAGACGTTGTAATTGAAAATATCAGAACTGAGTCCATGTTGGCTGATCCTCTAACAAAAGGCTTACGACCCATTTATTTTAAAGAACATGTAAAGAATATGGGTGTTTTAGAATCTTTTGATTTCTTTTGTTAGTGGGAGTTATATAGTTTGTACTTTTGGATATTATAGTTATGTGCAGACTGATGATGCTTTTATGATATCTATTAAAGCATTTATTTTCATAATTGCTGTTATTGACTCTATCGTTATTTTTTCTCTTGTTGACTGAGAAATGGAAGTATAAAACAGTATCTTTAAACAAATTTTAGTTTAAAGATGACTGGATGTCACTGATTATGAGATCTCATGTTGGATTGTGACATAATTGTGCAATTTCATGTTGTTTAGAAATCGCACTGAGGCAATTTCATGTTGTTTAGAAATTGTGCTAATGCAGTTTCATGTCGTTGAGAAATTGCATTGAGGACCGATAAGAAATAGTGTATATCTTGATCACATGTTGGCACTATTTCTTACTACACTACTAGGCCCATGATCCATGAAAATATAATACTTATTATATGTGATTATGGAAGGTCTTGCGTTGTGGTATTTTCTTAACACATTGATCTCCATAGTCCTATCGAGGTTATATAGGATTGGATTGGTTTGAGATGCCATTATTGGAATATTATTTTTTAAAGCTGTGGCCACATAAAACAAAATTTTTAGTTATTAACTCGATAGTGTCTTTTTCAATATAAAATCTTTTTCAAAATAAAATAAATTAATTAATGTAGCCCAAGTGGGAGAATGTTGGAATTTCCTGTAATATGGGCTTACATTAATTAATTGATTTTGTATTTTAAATAATCGGGTTAATGGATATTCCAATATTTGTTGAGCCCTAAAGTGATCTGATTGAATTGGGTATTGGCATCTATTGTTAATGGGCCTAGTTGAGCAGCAAAGTGTAGGCAATTGTGTTTGACTGAAGCCCGTAATGGGAAGGGCCCAGTTGACACGCTATTGATTAGAGTTTGCTAGGTCCCCTCTCTAGCCTATAAAAGGGTAGGTTATACCTGTCAGTTGCTTTAATCCCATTGAAAGCTGCTATATCGAAATAGGACATAGAGAGGAAGATCTGGTATTCCGATAGATCCTTGATTATCAGAGTGATCTAATTTTCTACTGAAGCGATGGCTCAAACAGGTACGCTTTAATTCTGCTCTATTTATTGATCTCGGTGTTTTACAATCATGTATGAATCCGTTTGTTTTTAATTGATTAATTGTTTATGACAATAAATTTTCTACATAAACCTCGTCCCTTCTTGTCTCAGTGCCGTTGACTTTGCAAGTGCGGCAGGGTTCTCGTGTGAACAAACCCTAATTGACTCGATAATCAGCTACAAGAGAACAATACTAGTCTGCTAGGATTGAATACGGAATTTTTTTTTAGTATATCTAACTTTACCGTCAACCCATTTCGCGTATCTCGTAATATCGTTGCTGTGCATAATTTGGCTTTAATCCTAAGACGCACTAAAGAGAATTTTCCATATCATATGTGACGTTACCAATGGGCATGCACTGCAATTAATCAGGATTTTGGTATCATTGTTTAACAAACTCTTTTACTAGAGTCTCTTTGGTCATAACTTAATACTTATCATACCTGTCGTTGAATATGATGAAATTTAAGATGATCATCATGCGTAACAGTGCTACTAGAATAATCGTCAACAAATATGCACATCTCGCATTTCTGTTACCACATTTATTTTTCATTTCATACTAAGACATCATTAAGATAATTTTCCATAGCATGTGTGATGTCACCAATGGGCATGCGCTTCAATTGACTATGATTGTTGGGGTTTTGGTAACGTTATTTAATTAATTCTTATTGTACCTTCCAATCATCATAGGTAATATAGCTATTCGGATTACCATTAACAGATTTGCACATCTCATGTTATTATTGCCGCATTTATTTTACTTTTAACACTAAGACATGCTGAAGAGGATTTTCCATAGCATATGCGATGGGGAAAAATAACCAAAAAATCCTAAACTTATTGCATTGGTATCAATTTAGTTATAGGCCCTTTTATATTGGTATCAATTCATTCAATTCAACCAATTTAGACTAAAAGTTGCCGACATGGTATAACTAGCGCCGATGTGGACATTTAAAATAATATTTTAATATTTTTTTGAATTTCATTTTATTTTTTCTCCTTTTTCTTTTCTTTGCCTTTTTCTTTTTGCCAGTTGCCATTGCTGGCCACTGGCCACAAGCCATGGCCAGCAAGGGTTGGCTACACCTAAACAAAGGCGAGCATCTGTCATCTCGCATGGGCGATGGCCAAGCTCGACAAGCCTCACCCTAACCCTTGCCTAGGTGAGGGCGAGGCTTGTCGAGCCTCACCATTGCTCAAGTGAGGCACTATGGACCTCACCCTCCCCTAGCCCTCGCCGGGCAAGGCATGATGAGACCACCCTAGCCTTGGCCAGGGGGGCCTCACTTGGACGATCAGCACTCACCCTCACCTGTGGTTGGCAAGAGTGACCTAGGCGAGGCCAACCCTCACCAACCATGACTATGGCTAGTGGCCAACCATAGTCACCAACAAAACAAAGAGGCAAAGAAAGGGGAAGGGGAAAAAAAGAAAAAATCATTTAAAAAATTCAAAAAATGTTAAAAGATTATTAAAAATGTCTACGTCAGCACCAATCATGCTACATAAAATGACCGACATTCACATTAACAATTTCTCACCTAAATTGATTGGATTGACTGAATTAGTACCAATGTGAAAAAGTTTAGGACTAAATTGATACAATTGTAAGGTTTTGCATTGAATTGGTATTAATGCAATAGATTTATGACCTTTTTTGATACATTTCTTGCATGTGATGTGCTTGATGAGTTGCAATCGACTATAATTGTCAACCTCTTTTACTATAGTGTGTTTGTCATAACTTAATACTTATTGTACCTATCAATGACTATGATGAATTCTATAAGGATTATCGTATGTAACATTGTTATTGGAATTATTGTTGATGCACTCGCATGTCTCGTACTACTGTTTGCTCTATTCATTTTCCTAACAAACTAAAGAGAATTTTTCGTAACATATGTGATGATCACCAAGAGGCATGCATTACAACCTTACTGCAATGGTCTGGGTTCTTGTAATGCTGTCTAATAGACTCTTCCACTAGAGCACTATTGATACGTAAATGTTGGCCCCACATTTGGTCATTTATTTGTATAAAAATTTAGGGATTGACCTGACCCCTAGTCAAAATTTGCGTTGCATAATTTTACATCACGTTTATTTATGTCCACATCCAATAATTTTCATCGGAGTTAACATTATAATAGGAGGATGTATGAGTTAACATTATAAAAGGAGGAGGTAGGAGGATATCTTCAGAGATCTCATGTCCACTATCTCGAACACTTTTCGATGATATCCACGACCACTATCATCCCCATCACCATCATCATCATTTCATTTCCATTTTTGATCCTCGACACTTCTTCACGGATGATGGTGCTGGCATTGGCGTTGCTCATGAATTTCACCTTCATCTTGCTTCATGGACGACGACGATCATTAAGCTAAGTCGAGCATGTTTTGTTAGTTTGACAGTGTGCGATTCCATCTTCCTATGCAAACTATTGTAATTGTGTTTTTGTTTATTCTCCAGATTAAGCAACCTCCTGAGGATTCACATCTTCGTCTCATTCGGCGAGCACACTCACGATCTTTTATCTTGACAACGCTTAGCATATTCACAAGAAGTCGTCGCAAGATGGAGGCTACACACGTTCACGTTTCTCAGTCACCACGCGCACATTGGCAAAGTGAAATAGAATGGGAAACTTGTAAGGGAGGAGATTTTTTTTATTTTCCTTTTTATTAACAGAAAAGCAAAGTATTACCCATCGGTTCCTTCGCCATCACGTTCTGTAGATTTCCATGGTGACCTCCTTATTATCTTCAGAGGACACAAATGAGAGATAGAGAGAGAGAGAAGGTCGCACTTTAGAAGCGCTTGTGTCCCTGCCTCTTCAATCCAACGTCGCTTGCGATTTCGGTGACGTTGCAGCTCTCTGTCCGCTACCATCCAGCCCTGGCGAAGCCCACTGCAGGTCATTCCGGTGAGTTCGGGCCCCCCTGCAGCAATGAAACGATCTGGTGATGATCGTAGTGTCCTCCTACGTCCACGCCATCGCGCCATCCGCGGCTGAAGCTCTTGCTGTCATCGCCTCATTGGCATCCTCAACGAGTTCCTTGGCGACACCAGCAAGTTTATGCTTATGCCCGGTCCACTCCCGTCTCCAGTGAGAACTAGATCTCGGCAGATCCCCTCGGAATGACAGCCCACGCTACTGCATCTCCAGCTGGCCATGCAACAACCAACAATGCGTCTAGCACTTCCACAGTAGCCCTTTGCTTTGTTTACTTCTTTCAGGTTGTCTTGGCGAACGCTGCAGTACCGTTATTCTCGGTGGAGTGCCCTGATACTCCACCGTCGTTGCTCAGTTCATCCCGGAAAGGTTCGACTAGCGAGGCTACTTCTTCACTGCAACCAGCCTTTTTGTGCTCCTTGCTGGATTTACACCAAACCCGCTGGCTACGCTCCTTTACATCTTGTCCTATCAGTCTCATATGCCTCGGGCTAATTCTAGTCAAGGTCAGCATGAGGTTTGTTTGAATAATTTATGGTCCCAGTACGTGATTTGAGTACATGCTTTTTTAGTCGATGAATGCTTAGGTCACTGTGGTTTTATTGCTTCCAGGCATCAACAAAGGCCTATTCGGTTTTTGGACTTTTAGACACTAAGGTCTAACCCAATATTATCTTGCGTGGATTGTCATTTATGATGTGATTCATTTGTACATTGTCATTGCACCTCACTGTATTGCGCATGTGTAGAATTTAGAGTACATTCGTAATTTAATTATTTTTTTTATATATAGTTAGGCCAACACATGTTAATTAGAATATGTATAAATTTAGGGTAATCTGTAGTTTTCATTTTAAAAAAATCAAATAAAATGTCATTAGAATCATATAGATTGCACGTAGGTTTAAAATTGTTTAGTCTCGTACCATGCGTATCATTCTTGCCTGTCATTTAGTAATTAGTGCATATAAGTCAATTTCCTTTTAATGTAAGACTACTATTTATCCTTGTTTTTGTTAAATTAGGCATGATAATAAAAAATAAAGAGAAACAGTATAGGCCGCATGTTAATTAGTTAGAATTTCTTGCAAAATCATCATGCATAGCATGCATGCATTTCGTCTGCATATTTCCCTAAATCATAAATGCAGTAACTTTTTGATGATGAATAATAGCATACATCTGTACTGTGTACGTTTAGGTCTTTGATTATCGGATGTTATTTTATTATTTGCACGCTCACGTGGTGATATCTTACATATTAGTGGCATCGTATAAAAACCAATAAAGATTGCATGCAAAACATTTTTGAAATAATGAGGAAAAATACCGAAAGGATATTAGATTAATCTAGTGTAATCAAGTCCATAAATCTCTAGTTCACAAAAGTAAAATGTAATCGCACATTTTACTTGAGTGTCTAATCAACCCAAACTAATTAGTGATGGCTCCATAGGTAAGTTTAAATGCATGTTAAATTGAGTATCACGTTGTGATTGATAGGGCTTGAGAAGTTGAGAGGGCTTGCACAAAACGCGAGCAATGACCTTGTGAGAGGATCCTTTGTTCCCGTTTAGCAATTTATTAGCTTCCCATGATGGTGCACCTTCGGGAAGGTCCCGACAAGCACCTTTGGTGATACCTTTATACTTAGTGTACTTGTCATTCATTACGACGAACATCGCACCGACAATCTTATATAATGATAAATATTGGAATTATTTGCAAAGATGATCAACGTAAAGCGTACGTAGCTATTTGAATTATTGGTGTCCTTATCGTCGTGATACCAATGCATTGCCGAAATTTTCTTGGATGGTAAAGCAAAGAAAAATTAATAAATTTTATAAGATTAGAGTCTAGAATATCATCTTTTATGTTAGTTCCAAACCTAAGCTTTTATGTATATTGGCACGACTGAGGACAACTGGTGTGCTCACCATGATAGTGATATTGCATGAGGAAGATGCGTCCGTCATGGAGAGAAGAGGGGTTCGATGGCTTTTGCATAGAAGTAGGCATTTATCAAGAGCTTTCTTTATTCGTTGAATGGCCAATGAGATCATCCAACTGCTCCTACATCAGAAGGCAGGATTGCCATTGGAAGGAGACCTCGATCTCGATGCCTTTTGTTTGCTTTTGCTTCGCCAATTGGAAAGGAAGAAAAGATGAGGCACGCCCGTTGTACCGCTTCACCTGCATGACCTGCCTTGGCAAAGTTTATTCAGGGATATGTTTATTAGGAGTCCATTATATTAATTTAATTAAAAACAATAAATTAAATTTATTAAATAAATAAATAAGAGCAAAAACGGCAAACCGGCGAGGGCCTGCAGGGCCTGCACCAGAAGCGTGCTGCTGCAAAAGGGAAAGTCCAAAATTGCTTTTTTTTCTTTTTAATGCAAATAGGAGCCCTTTATTTTGTTTTATAGGGCTGAGCCCTAAATTGGTGAAAAAGAATAGCATGCCTGCGTGGTCAGCCAATAACGCGGTACCATTCAGCCCCCACCGTGCAAGTGGACTTCTTCTTCACATTTAAACCGCCAAGAGGAGAGAGAAAGAGTAATTAATGCACAGACAGACAAAGTCAAAGGACATTGGCCAGAGTTACTCGATTTAATTTGGACATGTTAGCCCACATGCTCAAACTCAAAATATATTTTAATACTTACTTTGAAAGGAGCCATGAGCAACGACAACTTTTCAAAAGAGTGCTCGCCTGCATCAGAAAGTAGGGTTTAGACCTTAATCTCGATGCCCTTTATTTGCTCTTCCTTGGCCAATGGAAAAGGGAGGAAAAGATCAGCAACGCCCGTTGTTCTGCTTCACCCGCTGCATGACCTGCCCTTGCAACGTTTTATTTGAAGAGAAATGCAAAAGAACAGGGAACGAAGGGGGAAAACTCTTTGCACCTTTACTTGAGATTGCGCCCCCATCGCATCAATCCAAAGTTCATTCGATGTTATAGTTACAGAGAGAGTTTTGAGAAAAAGGCTTCTCTCTCTCCTTTCTCTAGCACCATGACGCATTCGGTCGAAAATGACATCCGCGAAGATATCTTTGCTATAGCGGCAGGAAATAATAAAGAGAAAACTAATTAAAAGTCAAGCAAGTTACCTAGTTTTTTTTATTATATTCAGACCTCCATATAAACCCAAAAATGCCTCATCTCCTCCACAATCTCTCGTGCATCTTCTTCTTTCTCGACCATTCTTGACCCTAAAGCGGTTCCATCGCCCGGGGGATTTTCGTTGTTTTCGCAAACGACCGCTCGAGAAGAAAATAAGAAAAATGGCCACGGGCGCTCTGCATACCGTGTTCGGCATTTTTGGTGGGTTCACGTTTTCTCGTGAATTCGGCCTTCCTTTTAGGAACTTGTACTAGTTTGTATTCTTACTTTTGCATTTCACAAGTTGATGAATCTCTCTCTCTGGTTCTGTTCATTTACAGGAAACATCACTGCTCTGTTCCTCTTCTTGGCGCCGATGTGAGTAACCCCTTCAAATCGCAGAAAACATCAAGCCTTTCGTTGTTGGGCAGAGAATATATTGTTCGTTCTTCTTTTCTTGAACTTTGTGTATTAGGGGTGAGCATGTTTCTAGAGTATAACCTAAAATCGAAGAATCCGATTCTGGGTTCCAAGGTATGTAAGATATGTTTTATGTTCCAAAAATTGGAGAACCTGTTTCAACAGATAAATTTTAAGTTCTAGGCAGATGGAACTTGGAACCTAACTTAGAAACCTGAAACATGAAACCTAAAACGTAGAACCTAAAACAAGTTTTTGCGTTTTCTTGGTCTATAATTTTGCACGATCCCGTAGTATTTCATAGCGTCCAATGATCAATGTATAATTCGAAATTACTAGTCTGAACTTCCATCTTATGACCGACACTTTTACTTTATTAATATTTTATATTATTTATGCGTCTAAATATAAGTCGTGATTAATGGATTTTAGCAGCAAGTAATGGTCATCAAAGGTAACGATTCACTGCAATTAATAATAAAAGTGGAATCGAGTAAAACTTGGAGTCGACCTTAGAGCCTATAACATGATAAGTTCGAGGTTACAAAGTATGTTTTAGGTAAGTTCCAAGTTTCAAAAAATATATACTTATTTAAATAAGTAGGTTTTAGGTTCCAAACGGAAACTGCTCAACCCTACTTTGTATGCAAATTTTGTTTGAATTTCATTACAGAACTAGAACTGGGAAGGACTTCTTTCTAAATTGAATTTCAAAAGTTCATATTAGAACCTTTTGCTCTTTTTACTGACTTTCCTTCTTCCTTTCTTTCGGGTTCATTCAATCGATAGCAATGATCAAATTGTTGTGGATGGTGATGATGCAGAATAACATTCAAAAGGATATATAAGAGCAAGTCTACAGAGAAGTTCTCAGGGATTCCCTATGTCATGACCCTTCTTAACTGCTTGCTTTCTGCTTGGTAATTCTTCTCGTGTCCTTCCCTTTCTTCTACCAACTTTCCTTCCACTTTCTCTGTTTTATATTGTACCGACTCTAGTCATTTTACTTATTGCATTTTGGGTGTCATTCATGGTAGAAGTTACTTGTGAATTGGGATGGGCCCGCCATGCACCTGCAGTCGGTTGCAGGTGGAGCCACGCAATTATCGAGCGACGATATTGCCCTTAGGTTTTGGATTTTCGCCTCATGCCCCCTGTTTGTATTCAATTGTATAATGCAACGATAACTTCTTTTTAAACTAGAACCTTGTAGAGCATGTAGCCGTCTCACGTTATGCGTCTCTAGAACTTATTTTCTTCCCTACAGTTAAAATCTGGTGCAAGCGGAAGTGTCCATCCATCATTTATCTAGACTATGAATGTTTTGAGCGAAATGAAAAAGGAATTTGAGTTTTTAACTCCTCAATACGGTGGGTTTTACAAATCCTCCATGTTCACTTGCTGACATGATGCGATGCGATTGATTTGCAGGTATGGCCTCCCATTCGTGTCGCCGAATAACATGTTGGTGTCGACGGTCAATGGCACCGGTGCCGCGATTGAGGTCGTGTATGTCGTGGTTTTTCTCTTCTACGCCCCCAGGAAGGAGAAGGCCAAGATCTTTGGCCTCTTCATGCTTGTGCTCACCGTGTTCGCCACCATCGCCTTGGTGTCTCTCCTCGCTCTCCAGGGTGACCAGAGGAAGCTCTTTTGTGGCGTCGCCGCCAGTGTCTTCTCCATCACCATGTATGCTTCGCCCCTATCAATCATGGTAAGCTCTAGCATCATGTGATGCTACCCCCATTTAAATCGTCGACCATCGTTTTCATGGTGGATCGAAAAATTTGGATACCAATTAAGATAATTTCTAAACTAGTTTTCTTGTACTTAGAATAATTTAAAGAGATGTGAACGTTAGATGAACCAATTCCAGCGGAGAAAATGAAGATCAATTTATGCACAAAACACGTGGAGAAAACTATATGTTTTTGTTTTGTCTAGAATGAAAGAGGCTCCACAAAAATTCCGAAAATTCTGATTCTCAAGCTATAATAAGCTGATTCAACGGATTCTCTCCGCTTATGTTGGGACGTGCAGCGGATGGTGATCAAGACGAAAAGCGTGGAGTACATGCCCTTCTTCTTGTCCCTGTTCGTCTTCTTATGTGGCACTTCCTGGTTCATCTTTGGCCTCCTTGGCAATGATATCTTCGTCTCTGTAAGCGCTTCTTATTTCCCTTTGCCCATTTTCTTTAGGCCATTCTTCTTCTTCTCTTTTGCCAAAATCTATTTCTTCATAAATTCCGGGGAAAGAGAAATTTCTTGATCTAGTGGAAATTACTTTTTTTTCTCATGCATAATAATAAAATATTGTTAAAATCGTCCATATCAATGTTGGCCGAACAGCTAACGTCTATGTTAGTACCGGCTAACCAAAATTAATCGGATAGACTGAATTGATACTATTACAATAAGTTTTAGATTTTTTTTTTTATAATTTTCCATAAATTAGCCGATCGTTTCCAAATTATAATGACTTTGATGATTTTTGGTGGTGGGATTTTGGCAGTTACCCAATGGGTTCGGATGTGGGCTTGGGGCAGCGCAGCTGATATTGTACGCCATTTATCGTAACTACAAAGGCGAGCCCAAGAATAGAGTGCACGACGTCGCCTGTGTGGAGGCGAAGGTCGAGACGGAGAAAGATGCCGACCGTGACCCAGCCAAGCATCAGCCCGATTTGATGAACAAACAAGCAGATGAGCAGGTTTAGATAAGATATGTCATTAGTGACAGCGTCTTCTTAACACTCGCATGACATGACTCTGTTGTGCACTTAAACCGGAACCCCCTATCTAGAATTGCACTAGCTCAATTCTGGTGGTCTACAAATGTATAGACTACTCATTGGCTATATCTATCTGTTTGTCTCCAAATGTTTCGTTTATCAATGTCAAAGAATCAATTGTCACTCTCACTCTGCTCTAGCCTTGTTGAAAGATGAAAAGTTCCGTTTATCAATCTTAAAGAATCAATTGTCGCTTTCACTGTGCTCTATTCTTGTCGAAGGACAATTAATGCCAGGAAAGTAGCACGAACTTGGTTAAATGGGTGCAAAAGATAAACTCATCAGTGGACTCGCTACCCTGTCTATGTTTCTCTATCGATTGCACTTGGCTCCCAGAATAGCATCACTCGAAGAGCTTGATTTAGCTATCAGAAGCTTATGCTCGCAATCCAAAATTGCTACTAACGTGAATCCAATTCTCAAACCTCGTCATGCGCAAGCTAATGACATTGTCTTTTTAACACTCGCATTACAGGACCTAGTTGTACAGTTGAATCGAACCAATGTCCAACTAGCTCAACTCAATGTCCAAAACACGTAGAATTTACTTTTTAATATCAAGCATAACCCAATTAATTATATCATTACATTTTGTTACCTTGGATTAGTACATAATGAAGAATTGAATGACATGAGATGTAAAGTATACTTTAGGCGCACACGAGATGGGTATCGCACAAGGTGTGCATCGATTGATAGTTGACAACAAATGGGTAGGTCATTGGTGCCCAATCAAGTCCATGAACATCATGATTTTCCTCACCTTTGCCAGGAGAAGGCCAAAATCCTGGGCCTCCTCATGTTCATGCTCACCAGGTTCGTCGCCTCCGTGCTCCTCTTTGCTCTCCACGGCAACACAAGCAAGCTCTTCTGTGGTGACGCCACCACCATCTTCTCCATCGCTCTACAGAAGACGCCACTGCTCTATTTCTCTATTCCTCTTCTTGTCACCAACGTGAGTATTGTTGGAAAAATATGGCTTCAAAATGGGTTGAACAATGAAATCGGATCGAGTAAAACAACTCGGATTTTGAGGCATGATATCACTATCTTTAAGGATTTATTTGCGCCACAACATTACTAATGGTCACTGGCAAAAATCCTCCAAGATACAACAAAGTCTCGAATGAGAATACTAAATAGCAATTCTAGTATTTCTCCAGTGTTTTTTTAGGAAACAATCGAAAAATTAGCTGCAGTTTTTCAGAAAGAAGACTCGAAAATGACCACATTTTCTTTCTGAAAATTAACAAGTATATATATGAAACAGTCTTGCAACTCTTTATGAAAATTGCCAAAAAATGAACAAACACGTCCTTTAGAAAATTGTTTGGATAAACAAATGCGACTCTTCGGAAGAAGTCGAAAACCAAACAATTGCAACCCTTCGAGAAAAGTTGCAAAACCGAATAAGTAATTTTTCTGTCTTGAAAAGACAAACAAAATTCGGAATAATAATTATTTTTTAAATAAATAAAATTTCGAATTTTCATTTTTATATTTCATTTCCGAAAATTCTCAAAATAAAAGGCAACCTTTGAATTAAAAAAAGATTAATAACAATTGCAATTATTCGCGCACCCGCACGCGGGTATGGTGGGGTCTAGCTCCACCCAATCACTCCTTGAGGTACACAAGGAAACCCTTCATTTATAAATTGCGCCACTTCCTCCCACTTTTCCTATGCGAGACAATGAAAAAACACTCAATTTGTTTTAACAAACAAACATCCAACAAGTATTGTCATTCATCTCATAAAAAAATAAAAAATAAAAACTTAGGGATCAATATCACCCCTTAATAAATTAAAAAAAATTAAAAAATATTCATATCCCATGGGCCTTTGCATTGCATTTAGGCATGATGAGCATTTTTCTTAGTAATGTTTCTGCTAGCAAGTTTCGCCGGTCTGGTCGTGATTTTTGAAAAGCAATATCACATGGAGATCTTGAGAATTTAGCCACGAAAGGGTAAATGGGAACTTTCTTCAATTTAGAATTCGGCCGAGAAACGACACGCGCAGTTTCCACGAACGTTTGGCACGTGCGCTAGGTTGTGATTCTCGTTTTCGAGTTGACTCTGCTCATCGGTTCGCGGTGGGATTCGATTCCATGGTGCAATCGATGAAATCTGGAGATTTTGGAGCGGATCATGGGGCTGCATCGTGCGGCAGCGACAAGCTTCCAGGGAAGCTTGAGACCGTCGAGGATCCGCTGGAAGAGGAACACCGGCCGCTCGATAAGCAATCTAGGGACTCGTCCAGTTTGGAGCAGCTATGGAGTGCGGGTGCCAATGCATTTCCAGTTCCACCTCTGTACAATCCACTCGATGAGCCAAGCCCTTTGGGTTTGAGATTAAGGGCAACCATCTTGTTCGCGAGACATATAAATATGGAGTAACGCTTCCTCTGATACAACTGACAAGATGAATGCTTCAAATTTCCCAGCTTCGCTCACGAGGATTGGTTGATGCTGCTGCATTTTTTTTTTCTTTCGAGATTTCTTCCAATTTATTGATCATTGTCCAAATGTTTTGATCTGAAGAGAGTTTATTTTTACCTTATGAATGGTATCTTACCGATGTAGCTGTCTTACATGCTGTGGTATAATCATTTCTAACACGGTATAAATATTGACCAGAATGGGAAGCTATCGAGAAGGCTTAAAAGTCCCATTCGGCAGCTGTGGTGTGTCTCAACTGCGATGAGGATGCTCCATCATGGAGTGTGCATCTTTCAACTCGAAAGTTGATAGAACTTCTTGATCTGGATTGTCATCGGGCAACATTATTTTGTTGTCCGTAGCTTTCATGTCATTTCTGATGCTTTTTTGCAGTTAAGTAGTCATTTTAGTCTGGTTTGGTTTACTCTTTTTTTTTTGGTCAGATGGTTTGGTTTACTTAATTATTTCCCTTTCAAATGTGGAATCTTATTTGACACTCCAACATTAATAAGTTATTATTTTCAATTACAAATGTTCCGGCAAAAATTGAATATGAGAAAGGGTAACTTTAATTTTTGAAAAATCGTGTGAAACAATTTTTATATAATTTTATATTTTAAAGGTTGTAACCATTTTATAGATTTCACTTTGTGAGAAGATAGTGACTTTTGTCGCTAAGTATTTTATTAGTATTTTTTGTTTTCAAAACTTCCAACTCACGAGAATTTTATAATTCACTTGTTCCCTCCCATTATCTATGCAATTCGCCGTATATAAAATATAAATTTATACAGGACCAAAGTGCATTTGTTGGTTGTTGCAATACACTTGAAATATCCAATAATGTGCTAAGGAAACAAAATTTTCTGAACAATGACCATTTTCTTGGTGAACAAAAATCTCCATATAAGCAAATCGTTAGCGCACATCTCAGAGCAATAGATTTAAACACCATGATGGCTGCTTTTACTATGGAATCGACAGATTCGATCAAATGATAGTTTTAGGAGAAAGCTAAATAGCTCATTGGCAAGCCTTCACTACAATGAATGGACTGGTGGTCTGTCATTGTACTGATTATGCAGCGACTTTGTCTTCCCCGCTTTCACATTTGCCGCCGCCGACTTCACTGCTCGAGCTCCCCTCCTCCGTCGTCATTCCCTGTGCATGTATATAAGCAAAAGGAGATTAGTAATCCTCTTCAACGCAAACACGACCGACGAGTTGAATATGGAAACCTCGCCCAGTATGGAAAACATCAGCAAAAGTGAGAAGCGTATCTTGACGAGTTAAAGAAAATCGCACTTCACCGGGGACGGGAGATGACTGATTGTTACAGGTACAGAAGTCAAACTTTATTACCCATTATCAAATGAGTAACCCATCGTTGTTACAGGTACAGAAGCGAAAGGAAGGATTGATAACTGATGGTTTGAATTTATTTGTTTGATCTGATGTAAACCATCTTCCGTTCAAACACGAGCCAAAGAAATAAGCAGAAGAAGAAGAAGAAGAAGAAGAAGAAGAAAGAGACAGCATAATGAGATCAACGCTCACCGCGCTTTGACCGCCCCTACTGATGAAAGCTTCTGCAGCTGCCTGAAGATGAATAGGCTCCTCGTTAGTGTATATGAAAATGAGCATTACGTAACAGATCACACGCACGCACAAACACACTCTCAGAAACAGAGAAAGGACAAAAAAGAAGAAGAAATTAACAGCTTCCCAACATATATGGTGGATAAATGTGTATGTGAACACATGTGAGGACAAAGGAGACATACTCTGGCCTTCGCCAGCTCTTCCTTCGTGAGTGTGCGTGGCTCGGAATCGATGGACAGTTTTCTCTCGGGTTGGGTAGAGAGTTTTTGGGTCTCCATAGTAGAGAGAAGTACGTATTAGTTTTTTAGGTTGAACAAAGTACAAGATCAGAATGAGAGAGGAGACTATGGTTTTTGTAAAAAAACTAGAGATGGAGATGACATTAACTGCGAGATTGAAGAAGAAGGAGAAGAAGAGAGAAAGAGAGACAGAGAGAACGTGGAAACCATGAGGAGATGGCAGGAGAACAGGGGCACTTGGCAATGCAGTTGACTGTGCTTGGGAAGTTACGTTGTGAGCAGTCTTTTTTGGCGTGTTGTCACTGATTGTGGTCGACGCATTTGACCAATTTAGGGAGGGCCTTAATTTCGAGATTTTGGAAATGAGAGGCTATTTCAAGTGACAATTGATGCTCACAAATCCCATGGGCAGAGCAGAGTTTCCGACCATCGTGCTTACCATCACGTAAGCTGAATTTGATCGAATTCGGTATCGATCAACTTAATTAGAAAATAGGAAAATTATATAAATGAAAAAAAAATTATTCAAAAATTCCTAGACCTATTACACTTTTACTAATTCAATCTTAAATTTTTTTAATTTTGTCAATTCAATTATAAATATTTTTTCTTTTTTTTTTAGGTGGGTGGGGGGTTTTGGGGTTAGGGCCGGCAAGGGTTACTGGCTGACCCTCACTAGCCACACACAAGGGCCAGCTGACCCTTTGTCCTTGGGTGAGGACATTGCCACACTCGCTAGCCCGGGAGAGGGCAACAACGCACTCGCTTGCGAAAGCGAGGACTCATGAGCCCTTGCCCAAAATTGTTCAATGCTGCAACACCCTCTTTGGATCTAGCCAAGCGAGGGTGGCGACTTAGCTCATGGCCATCGTCGCCCTCACCTAGCAAGGTCAAGTATCACAACCCTCATTTAGGGCTGATGAGGGCAACAACGCCCTTGCCCAAGGTCGGCAAGGGCCGACTGACCCTCGACTATGGCCGACGAGGGTTTACCGGCAATCCCTGTCAGCATCACGTTAACGCTGGCTAGTCAAGTCAGCAATTTCCGATTCAAATTGGCGAGAAGTGAAAATATTAAGACTAAATTGCTAAAATTGAAAAAATTAAAACTAAATTAACAAAAGTGTAATGGACTTAAGACTTTTTGGATAATTTTCCCATATAGATGGCCCATGAACATTGGCCCAATATACAATGATCCTAAATTTTTAATTTGTTCAATGGTGTTCCTGAACTTTAGTCCCATGTGTAATATCATCCATGAACTTTTAATTTTTTGTTTAATGTAAACCATGAACTTTCCATACATTTTTAATTTAGTTTGTGTACTACATGTAGAGGTGTTAAAATGGGTCACTTGTTTATAACCAAAGATAATTAAATGGGTTTCACAATTAAAGGTTTAAGATAGGTGGGTCTTAAGTGCATTTTTAAATTAGTTGGGTTGAAAACTCATCTTTAACAAAAACATTATAATCCCTCCCTTCTCTCTTTAACTTTGTAAAAATCGAAATTATAATTTTTTATTTTTATTTTCTCTTTTCTTTTTCTTCCTTTTTTATCTTTCTTCTTTTTTTATCTTTTTTTTTTTCTTTCTCCTTCCTCTTTCCGATCGCCAGCACGGCGACGGCTAGTGACCGGCCAAGCGAGGCTGGAGCTCGCCGACGTCGGGCGAGGCTCCAGCCTCGCCAGTTCCGGCGAGGGGCAAGCTCAACCCCGCCCGACATCGACGAGCCTCGAGCTCGTCGGATCTGGCGAGGCGAAGGCCTCGCCAGCGTTGGCGTGCTCGAGGCCCACCAGATCTGGCGAAACTCGAGCTCACCGGCATTGGCAAGCTCGAGGCTCGCCAGATCTGGCGAGACTCGAGCTCGCCGGTGTCGAGCGAGGCTCGAGCCTCGCTGATTTGGCGAGCCTCGAGCCTCGCTGATTTGGCGAGCCTCGAGCTCGCCGACGCCGGCGAGCTCGAGGCTCGCTGTGGCCGGTCGCCGGCCGTCATTGTGGCCAGCGGCTAGCCAAAGAAGAAAGAAGAAGGAGAAGAAAAAGAGAAAAAGAAAAAAGAAAAGAAAATTATATTTTAAAAATAAAATAAAAATAATTAAAATTTTAATTTTTTAAAAAATAATTAAATTTCGATTTTTTAAATAATTATTTTAAATTTTATAAAAATTTTCCATTAAATTTATATTGTATAAAACTATTTTAGCAATACAATTTAAGAAAAAATAATATATAAAAGCTTGGAAATATTTTAATAATATAATCTTTAAAAAGAAACATAAGAATAAGTTTTTCTAAATTTGTTAAATATGAAAATATTTTATTAATATGAGTTGGGTCGGGTCAGGTATGGGTTGGGTATGGGTCGGGTCGGGTTTGGGTCGAAAAATTTACATTAAGCATAAATGGGTCATAAATGGGTTAATGGGTCAATTTGGGTCGGACCATTAATGACCCGACCCAAACCCGACCCGACTCACCCATTTAATGGCTCTAACTACATGTAAATATTCAATGTCATCCATGAACTTGAACTAATAGAAGAATGCCATTGGATATTTTCATATAGTCTAGTGATTAGATTAAACATTCACATCAAACAAATTGAAAGTTCAAGAATAACATTACATATTCAGTTAAATTTTAGGGACCACATCAAATAAATTAAAAGTTCGAAAACCACATTACACATTGGACCAAAGTTTATGGACCATTTGTGTAGTTATCTCATCACAAATATTCTGAAAGTCTAAATACTTTATTATATAATTTAGAAGTATAGGACTTGATTAGAGAAAACGTGAAAGTATAGAAACAAAAAATAGAATCTTCCCTCGTATGTTTATTTCACATTAGTATTTATTTTTTATGATATTGTATTTGATTCTTCACAGATATTTATACACATCATTTATTCTCTAGATCTATTTAAGAAAACAATTATGGAATCTCTACTTTTTACATGCAACACTCAAAAACAACGAATAACAGATTTTCCATGCAAGACAAATTTACCATGGATACAAGAATGGTTTTCCTTATGCATTTCACGTGCTCGCGCACGTGAATCACGCCCCGGTGGCAACTCTTGACAAGATGGACGATATGACTAGCGCACAATCGCAGTTTAATTTGTTGACATAAGAAAGCAGATAAAAATTGTTATACTTCCATCTATTTTAACACAAGATAATTGATAATCACATTGACAAATAGAAGGAAAAAATACAAACGATTAATAGAAATATGATGACACGATATGGATTATTGGCCTTATAGACAAAACGATTGAGAGATCGACATATGATGAGGATAAAAGCATGCTGTCCATATTGCTACATATCCGATGGTAAACATAAATATAACTCCACAATATTCGCCACATTCTCTTAGGAATGTGCTACGAAAATGAAGTTCATATCATATATTATTACAAGACAACTATGATATTGATAATGGATAGAAGCAGCACAATGGCATCTTTTCAAGATGACACTAGGGTTTCTTTACTTCAGTGATGTCATCGGCTTCATCATCATCTTCGTCTTTAATGGCCATGGAGTCGAACTTCGCGGTCACTGCACTTCCAACCGGTTTTAATCCCTGCAAGTACAGCCTCTGAGTTAAATGTACCTTAAGAAGTAGCCTTCCGAAAATACATAACCGCTGCTCATCAAAACCAGCCTTCATAATCACAAATTAGATCTCGTGGATCTAATCTCCATAGTATCTCACATCGGCTTGTATGCCTACGCCATAAACATTCAAGCCGACGAGATAGGGCAAACATTTTGTGTCATACATTGTGAAAAGAATATTGCTACTACTAAAGATTAAGATTAGCACAAATATATACTTCGGGTATAGATTATGTGGCAAATCCTTGTCAAGTACACAACATGGGTTTAATTTGTTGGAGTAGATTGTAATATGGTGAAGATATTAATCAAGAAAACTTATTTGAGATGTTAAAGTAATGATATCAATTTATCAAGAATGACAACTGTTGTGCACTAAAAGAGTGGCTTTTCAATGATTATATTCATAATCATCTAATGAAAAGTCGTGATCTAGGAATATTCAGTTTAATTACATCCCAAGAGTCATGTAAGATGGCAAAAAAAAAAAAAAAACGATTGTCAATGATCACGTTGATTCCATCTTAACAAATCACATATTTAAAGAACGTAACTCTTAATCAATATGAATGTTAGAGTAGAGCTTTTTAGAGGCTTTGTTGTATCTTGGTAGTGTTTTACTTTCTATTACTCTCCCGCCATAGTGACTATTGAGGGCAATAACACCTTTTAAAAAGTGATCTACATGCTTCAGAGCCTATTTCCGCTTCCATGAGCAATTTACTTTCTCTGACATACTTTGGTGCCGCCACGATACTAACCTAAACAACCTCATTTTGAAGCCATTATTCAGGTTTGTTGGCTCTTATTTTACCTAGTCCACAAGGTGATTAGTGGATCTTTCATTAGGCCTCTGTTTCCTTCCTAAGATGGACTTCCTCGTGTTTGAAAAGAACAACTTCGAATCGCCAATATTGATATTTTGCATGTTACCCAAAAGTACAAAGCCTTTTTATGCATAAAGACCATTTTAAGAAGTTCATTATGCATGGAGTAGAGTCGCCTTTTTGTTTTTCCATCGCAGAATTCTGGGTACCTGATGAATTGAGAAACATTAACAGATCATCGGAATGTATAAGATGTATATAACGATGATTACCGCCAAGAAGATCTCCTCTGCTTCCTCTCGACTGTGGGTTTTGATCACTTCAAGTGCTCCCTTCTGCTAAAATGCAGACGTTTGCTAATTATCATAGAAAATGTACCGTGCAGAAACTATCTAGCTAGAACAAATGCAGAACTTCATAAAGATTAAAAAAATAAAGAGTCGAACCAGGGCTTTCTCAAATTCTTCGTAAGTCAATGTCTTGGGCCCATTGTCAATGGATGAGCTCCTTTCATGCTTAGGAGCAGATGGCGACGATGGCTTTTCCATTCTTGCTTCTCAAATGAAACCTAAAAATTGGAAGATAGTTGAAGCTAGTCTCTGCCTTTGGGGTTTGATTTATATCAATGACGGAAGAAGAAGATGAAGAAGGAAGCTAGTAAGCGTTGTAACAGCAGTTCAAGATCGTGCCGGAACGTGGCAAACATTCATGCAAATATGCAGCAGAGCTCTGTAAACGAGGCGTGGCCAAAACGAGAAAATCGCTTGTGGATTGTGCAAGGCGAGTCTAGACCTCGTCTCTTCTTGCGTCAGTGCCGTTACCTTTGCGAGGGAGGCGGGTTTCATGTGTTAACAAACTCTAATTAACTCGATAATTAGCAACAAGAGAACAATAGTCGTCCACTAGAATTGAAAAGGAAAGCGTTTTAAGCATCTCTAATTTTACCGTGAGCACATTTTGCGTATCTTGTATTATTGTTGCTGCATTCATTTTGCTTTTAACCTAAGACACGCTGAAGAGAGTTTTGTTGAGAAGTAAGTGGATGTAAAAGTAAAATAATTACTTTTATTATATAACAATATTACAACCTTCTATTTTATCATCCTCTCACAACAACTCATTGTACTTGCTTACCCACTCCCTCACAAACCTCATATGGACACAACTCTCACACACACCCACTTACTCTCTATTCCTCTACACTTCACACCACCTACTCCACCCACTCACACCCTCACGTACACACTTCACTTACGCACACAACACCACTCACACTTACACTTCAAGAGACAACAGCCCTTATTTATAGGAGCCAAAGTCGGTGGAGTCCACGAACAAAATGGCCGAGAAAAATCTGGAGAGAGAGGGAGAGAAAAGTCTAGAGCAATAGAGAGAGAGTAATCCGGAAAAATCCAGAGAGAAAGAGAGGCGGTGCCCTTCTCAACACTCCCCCTCACCGACTACTCTCTCTTAATTTAGATATGGTAGCCATGCCAATATTGCTTTTGGACTCTTCAACTATCTTCCTCCATTCAGCATATTGCGAATCTTCCTCATATGTGGATGGCTTTATAACTCCATCTTTAGTTGCTTCTCTTGCGATTTTTCATTGAGTTTTGTGATCCTTGAATTTTTGCAACGCCAATTCATTTTGCCCTTTAGTCTCATTTTCCTTCTTCTTACTCAATTCAGTCTTCGTATTTAGCATATCTCCTCTAAGAATTTTGAGATTAGAACTCATTCGATCAAGCCTCTCATTTGTGACTTTCATTTCGTGCTTCAACCTATTCAATCCCATCCGAAGCACTTTAATGTAGATCTCTTGATCTTTTTTCTCATAAAATTTCTTCCCCTTGATCTTATTCCACCGATCCTTACACCACGGGACGTAGGGTGTAGATGGCCTCCTTTTCTCAAAGAAAACTTTCTTTTTCTCCTTCATTTGCTCATTGCCTCTTCCGATATGATTAATTCAGAACATCATAGTGGGCTTGAGGTCCTGAAGCTTCTGCGGCTTCTTGAACTCACATCGGAACTTCTCTAGCTCCCTTTCTTTTGCCTCGAGCTCTCGATCTTTCTGCCTTATCATCTCATCCCTTTTCTTCAACATATTCTCCATCTTTGCCTTCTCAACTTTCAGCTTCTTTATCATATCTTGCATCTCATGCAATTTCTTTTCACAACTGCTTGTTGGCATTGTTAGTTGCTTCTTCAAGTTCTCCCTTGGCTTGCTCTTATTCGGGGTCGTGATGGAACCTGTCGAATTATCCAACTCAACTATACAAGCTGTTGCAAGCTCTTCTCGTTCCTTCATTGCAACAGGCACTTGAAAGTCTCATTCTTCTTCGCTTTCAATATCCTTCTTGCAAGAAGTGACGACATTTCCTTCTTCTCGCCTGTACCAACAAAATCTGGCAATATGTCCCACCTTGCCACAAATGTAGCACCGTTTGCTACGCCTTTTGTTGCTCTTATCTTCGTCGTTGTTGTCGTCACGATCTTGACGAGCTCCCCTTGGCTGATAACCCTTCTTTTCGGGTCACCTCCACCAATCTCCATGATTTTTCCATGGCTTGCCATCTCTTGCACCTGCTCTATTTCTATTTTGGCCTTCGAACCCTCTTTTATTACTGAAGAGGACACTTTCATCCTCCTTAATTGAGACCTTAGGGATTTGTTTATCTAAGGCCTCTTGATTGGCCAATATATTTTCCAACTCAGTTAGAATTGGCTCATTTGCCCATTCACGAGTGGCCGTAACAATACCGTTATACTCCGGCCTTAACTTATGAATTATTATTCTTCTCATTCTTGTTTCAAAGATGGCATTCTCAAGATCTAATTTTGAAATTTCTTCGCAAATAGATTTAACTTTAGAAAAGTATTGACTCACCGTCATATTTTGTTGCGAGATTGAGAGAAGCTCGTTCTCCAAGCATTGTAACTTGGCATCGTTTTTCCTTGCAAACAACGTCGCCAAGTTATCCCAGGCCTCCTTCAGGGTCGTCGCACTCTTTATGTGTTGCAATAATTCATCTTCAACAGCCACGGCAAGCACATAAAGAGCCTTACCCAATTTTATATTCCATTTTCTTAATTCGCTATCATTCATGGGTGGGGTGATGTTGCTCCCGCCAACAATATCCCACAAATCTTGTCCTAGCAAGTAATATTGTATGCGGGTACTCCAATTATTATAATTTGAGTTATTGAGCTTCTTGATGCCACTTACCGAACTCGAGAAATCCGCCATTGTGACTTGAGTATAATGCCCCGCACTATACCAAGTAAGCATGGTCCCGGACCAACCGACTTCACAATCCTAGATTGTGCACTGGTAGAACTTCGACGTCCTTCGCTTCTTCGCTCCTTGGCTCAACGATCCCTGACCGCCTTGCTCACTTACAATGGTCCCCGACCACTGTCTTCGCACGGCCTCCGACAACCTGCTCTGATACCACTTGTTGAGAAGTAAGTGGATGTAAAAGTAAAATAATTACTTTTATTATATAATAATATTACAACTTTCTATCTTATCATCCTCTCACAACAACTCATTGTACTTGCTTACCCACTCTCTCACAAACCTCATACGGACACAACTCTCACACACACCCACTTACTCTCTATTTCTCTACACTTCACACCACCTACTCCACCCACTCACACACTCACGTACACACTTCACTTACGCACACAACACCACTCTCACTTACGCTTCAAGAGACAACAGCCCCTATTTATAGGAGCCAAAGTCGGTGGAGTCCACAAACAAAATGGCCGAGAAAAATCTGGAGAGAGAGGGAGAGAAAAGTCTAGAGCAATAGAGAGAGAGTAATCTGGAAAAATCCAGAGAGAGAGGGGCGGTGCCCTTCTCAACAAGTTTTCCGTAGCATATGTGATGTTACCAATTAGCATGCACTACAATCGATGCTAAACATTAGGGTTTTGGTAACGCTATTTAACGAACTCTTTTATTAGTCTGTTGGTCATAACTTAATCCTTATTGTACTTGTTGTTGACTGTGGTGAACTTTGTGGCCATCATCGTTGTAATATAGCTACTGGAATAACCGTCAACGCCTCTGCGTATCTTGTATTACCATTGTTACATTTATTCTACATTTAACACTAAGACACACTGAAGATAACTTTCCATAGGACATGTGATGTAACCGATGGGCACGCGCTTCTATCAACTATGACTATCAAGATTTTGGTAAAGTTGCGTAACGAATCTTTCTATTAGTTTTTTTGGTCATGACTTCATACTTATCATACTTGTCATTAACTATGATGACTTCGTGCCGATCATCTTATATAATGATTACTATTGGAACTATTCGCAAAGGTGATTGTATGTAAAGCAAACATAGCTGTTCGAATTATTCGCATCCTTATTGTTGTAACAAATAAATCTTGAGGCCGTGGCTTCCGATTGCCAAAATTTTCTTGAATGGTAAAGCAAAAAATCAATGATTTTTATAAGATTGGACGTCCAAAATATCATATTTTATGTTAGCTCTGGACCTAAGCTTTTATATGTATTGGCGCGATAGACGATGGCTGTTATGCTCACCGTGATGATGAAATTGCAAGAGGAAGACGCGTCCCTCGTGAAGAGAGTGGGTTTGATGGCTTTTGTGCTGAAGTTGGCATTTCTTGTAAGCTGTGAGCTTTCTCGATTGAGACTTTCGTTGAATGACCAATGAGATCATCGAACGGCTTCGGACTCTCTTCTAAAAGGATCGTGATTTTATGGGACTTTAAAGACCACTTGATTACGTTTATTCGCATTTCTCTCGTGGAATGACCAATGAGATCATCGAACCGCCGAACTCTGTCGTTGGTATTCGGGCCCCTCCACCAATAACCCGGCGGTAATCGACTACCGGCGGCCCGTTTCCATTTGCTGTTGCCAGAGAGTAGTATTGTTTCGTCGAATCCAAATTCTTTTTGCAATCCAAACAATTGAATGGGAGAATTCATTTGAGAATTCCTTGTCGTGGAATCAAAGGGAAAAGTGCCAAAAAAGTCCTAAACCTTTTGTCATTGTGCCGATTTGGTCTTAAATCTTTTTTTGGTGCCGATTTGATCCTAAACCTTTTTAAGTTGTGCCAATTCAGTCCTTTCCGGCCAATTTGGCCAAATTTTGCTTGGTCGCCGGCGGTGACGCGTGGACAACCTTTTACTAATATTTAATATATTTTTAATTTTTTAATTTTAATTTTAATTTTGTTTATTATTTTTTTTTATTCTGCTCTTCTTCCTCTAGCCGGTTGCCGGACCTCGGTGACTGGCCAGAGGCGACGGCCGGCGAGGTCGAGATCGACCTCGCCGGCCACCTCGCCAGTGGCCGCCGGGGCGACCTCACGCGGGGCGGCGAGGGCGAGCCGTGCCAGCTCGCCGGATATGGCGGCAGGTCGGCGAGCAGCGGTGGACGGCATCGGGCGGCAGCATTGCAGCAATGGTCTCACGTGGCCAGGGTTTCCTCGGCTTGGCCGAAAAGGACTCTCTCTCTCTCTCTCTCTCTCTCTCTCTCTCTCTCTCTCTCTCTCTCTCTCTCTCTCTCTCTCTCTCTCTCTCGTCCCGCCCAAATCGAACGCCCTCAGATCTCGAACCGAATCCTTGAAGACCGCGAGCTCCGGCCTGGTCCGACCAACGCAAGGCACAAAAAAAGACTGAGGCCTACCAGAGCTTCAGCGCTTGAAACCAGGCGTGGCCGTAGGCCGACGGCCGTGGCTCAGGTGCGGTGGCCGGTGATCTACCCCCTCCGACTCTCTTCCCCTGCTCGAACCCCCTCACTCGCCAGATCCAGCAAGCTGGTGGGGCTCGCCCTCGCCGGCCATGGGCGAGGCTCGACCCTCGCCAGATTTGACGAGGGCGAGCCTCACCGCCCAGGCCTTGAGGGCGGCCTCGCCGCCCCGCCCAAGGTCGACCTCGACCTCGCCGGCCGTCACCTCTGGCCGGTTGCCGAGGTCCGGCGACCGGCTGGAGGAAGAAGAGCAGAATAAAAAAAATAAAAAAATAAACAAAATTAAAATTAAAATTAAAATTAAAAAATTAAAAATATATTGAAATATTAGTAAAAAGTTGTCCATGTCGGCCGGCTGGCGATCAGTCAGCAAAATCCGGCCAAATTGGCCGGAAAGGACTGAATTGGCACAACTTAAAAAGGTTTAGGACCAAATCGGCACCAAAAAAAGGTTTAGGATCAAATCGGCATAATGACAAAAGGTTTAGGACTTTTTTGGCACTTTTCCCTGGAATCAAACGAGGCCTAATTGCAAACCAGCATCTGTTGATTGATTACTTGGAATAATGAATTTTGTGAGGATATATTAGCTTCCCTTCGGTCTCCCGTGAGATTGAAAAGTATTATTTTACTGTCTTGTCAAATTTATTCCTGAACTTTAGAGCTCTTTCACCTGATAGCTTAGTGGGCCTACCTAGGGAAATCCTATAAATTCACAGACCGGCTTATTCGGAGAAAAGGAGTTTAGAACTTCCTACCTCCCAATTCCCCCGCGTGGATGGCGGCCACTAAGACGAGCCCTCAATGGTTAGATTGAAAAATAATTCAACTAGACAATTAGGCCACCACTTACTGACAATCGCTTGATGGTACTCTCTAAAGCTCAGATGAGGAATTCCCATCTCTTCTTTCTCTTTTAAGTTTTAAATACTTAGTGTCCCTTGTACACTAATTTAAACATCGGACCCAAGAATCCAAACGCTTTAACCCTTGCCAATGCACACAGGTCCTTTTCTTTCTCAGAATGCTTCGACAAATCCCTCAAGATCGGATAGCGCATCAACATAGTCGATTATCAACAATCGCTCGATGATAATCTCTAAAGCTCAGATAAAGGATCGCCATTCTCTCTTCTTCCTCTTTTAAGCTTTAAATAAATAGTGTCGCTAGTATACTAATATAAGCATCGGTTACAACAATCGGAATGCTTTTAACCCTTGTCAGTGCTCGTAGGTCCATTTCTTTGGCAAAAAGGTTTGACAGATCCCTCAAAATTAGATGGCGCATCAACATTGTCGACTACCAACAATTGCTCGATGATAATCTCTAAAGCTCCAATAGGGGATTCCCATTCTCTCTTCTACCTCTTTCAATTTTTAAGTACTTAGTGTCCCTTGCATACTAATTTAAACATCGGATACAAGATTTTGAACGTTTTAACCCTTGCCAGTGCGCGTAGGTCCATTTTTTTGGCAGAAAGCTTCGACGGATTCCTCAAGATCAAATGGCGTGTCAACAACATAGTCTACTAGAAACGCGATGCCGCTAAAAGCTTAAGTAAAGGTCAGCCACGTTAAACAAGATTAACTCGGAATTCAAGTAATCATGAAAAGAATTTGGTTTGTGGTGGACCTTTGGTGCATAGTGGCTATATAAAAAAGGAGAAAAATCACCAAAAACCACAAATTTTGCCCAAAGTGACAAATTCACCCCAGACTTTTCTTTTTATGATATAAAAAACCCCAAACTTTGCAAACTGTGACACATTTACCTCATTAAGAGCATTTTCGTCTTATTCTTTCTATTTTTTTTTTCCTTCTTCTCTCTTCCCTCCGCCAACCATGGCGGAACCGGCAAAGGGAAGCCAACGTCCGGCGAGGGCTGCCCTCGCCAGTGTCAGGTGAGGGCCTAGCGAGGGGTGCCCTCGCTGACGTCAAGCGAGGGTGCCCTCGCCAGATCTAGCGAGGGCACCCTCACCCAACGTCGGTAAGGGCGGCCCTCGCTGGGCACCGGCTTCCCTTCGCTAGCTCCACCATGGCCAGCGAAGGGAAGAAAGAAGAAGAAGAAAAAAAGTAAAAAGTTCTTAAAAGTAAAAAGACCAAAATGCCCCTATGATTTAGAATAAATGTGTCGCACAAATGAAATATCAGAGTTTTTTATGTCACAAAGAAAAAAAAAATTGGGTAAATGTGCCACGATTAGCAAACTCATGTCACAACAAAAAAAATTGGGGTAAATTTGTCGGTTTGGGCAAAATTTGAGATTTTTGGTAATTTTTTTCCTATAAAAAAATCAAGATAGAGCAACATCTTTATAAAAAAAAAAGAAAAAGAAATTAAAAGCAAGGTTTAGGGAAAATTTCAAAAAATGACTACAAATGCCTTCATTTTCTCAAATAAGGACTTGAAGTGAATCTTATTTCAAACAATAGATTGAAGTGATCATTATCGTTTCAAATAAGAACCTAAAGTGAATATAGTTATTTCAAATAAGGTTCTCACCTCATTGGTCATTAGCTAGTTAAATTTTCCAACTGGTCAAAAGGGCGTTTTCTTTTCTTTATTCTCTTTTCTTATTTTTTCTTTTCCGTGTCAGCCGGCAATCGCTGGCAAAGGTCAATGAGGGCTCGACGACCCTCGCCAGCCGCTAGGAAGGGCCAATGAAGGCCTACAAGCTCTTGCCAACCGCGAGCCAGGCCACCCTGGCCATAGGATTGGCCTTGCCTAAGGCCTGCGAGGGCTCAACGACCATCACTGGCAATAGGCAAGGACCATTGAGCCCTCACTGGCCAACAGGCAAGGGCTTGTAAGTTGACCCTTGCTAGATTTGGCGAGGGTAGCTTTGCTTGCGACCGATGAGGGCCATCGAGCTCTAGCTGGTCTTGGATGAGGACTTGCAGACCCACACTTAGGACCACCTCACTGATGGCCGCAAGGGGCGGCCTCCCCCAAGGCGAGGGTCACCTCGTTGATTGAGTGAGAGTGACCCTTACCGGATTGAGCAAGGGCGACCCTTACCTAACCTTTTGCGAGCATCACTAATGCTTGATCGGCCATCAACAAAGAAGGAAGAAGAACTAGAAAAAAGAAAAAAAAAAAGGAAAATGATGAAAATGTCCTTAATTATCATAAAGTTAGATCATTATTTGAAATAAACAGTACTACATCGAGTCCTTATTTAAAATAAGATCTACTTCATATCCTAATTCGATAAAGTATTACACTCCATACCCTTGTTTAAAACAATATTCACTTTGAACTTTTATTTGAGAAAATGAAGACATTAGAGCCATTTTTTGAAATTTTCCCACAAAGTTTAGTAGCCACAAAAATAATTATCACAAGTTTCATAAAACTATTATTTGTAATAGGAAAAAAGTTACAAAGAATCCCAAACTTTACCAACTATGATATATTTATCCTAAACTTTTTTGTAACATCAAAAATTCTAAACTTGTACTTGTGTGACCCATTAATCCAAACTTTTTTAAGTAACACCAAAAAACTCAAACTTATACTTATATGACATCAATAATCTTAATCTTTTGTTTTGGAACATCAAAAACCCAAAATTTATATTTATATGACACATTTATCCTAAAAATTTGATGTCATTAAGAAAAGTTTGGGATTTGGGTGTTACAAAAAAAAAATTGAGATTTTTAGTGTCACAAAACAAAGAGACAAATAGGGGGTAGGAAAAGGAAAGAAAAAAAAAAGAATCTGAAAATGAAATGAAACCCTGATCCATCGTCCCCTCCCCCACTTCACTTCGTGGGGACCTCATTCGGCGGGCGCCAACAGTTTTGTCCTTCCTAAGCCCTCCGATTCATCCATCGAACGGAAACCGGCGACCAAGCGGGCGGCTCACAAGCGAGATCGCGATTCCTCTAAGGTACGCGCGAGGCAGAGGATCGCCGCTCGAGCGCGTCGGGTATGATCACATAGGTACCTAGAGAGAGAGAGTGGGAGAGAGCTTTTCAGAATCTTCCATAGAAAAAAAGAGCACGCAAGCAAGAGGACTGGTCATGTCAGGGCTGTCCAGCTGGATTGATATAAATTAGTTAATAACTTCCATAATTTACAAGACATATGAGAAAATCATTATATTTGATGCTATCATCGGGAATTTTGTCAATTAATCGATCAGATTTCACATTTAATGATAATAATCTCTTGCATCATTTAATAAATTATTATTTTTCCAAAGATAAGTACATCAAATGTCCTAAAACTAATCACAAAAGTATAATTTAGTCATAAAATTTTCAAAAAAATATAATTAAATCTTAAAATTTTATAATAAAAGTACAACTAAATTCCAAAATTTTTTAAAATGTAATCAGATCCCAAAACTTATCAAATTGATTCAATAAAGTCCTTATATTAAAGACTTGATTGCACTTTTATGATAAATTTTAGAATTTGAATGCATTTTTTAAAAATTTTATGATTGATTGTATTTTTATGACAAGTTTTAAGATTGGATTCTTTTTTTAAAAGTTTTATAACTTAATTATATTGAATTACTTGTCTCGAATTTAAAATAAAATAAATAAATAAAAGGAGGAGGAGGAGGAGGAGGAGGATTAATCATTTGATAAATGGGTTTTGGGTATGACGTGGAAAAAGTTTCCCGTGCCCCCCCTCCGGGTCTCGCCCCTCCTCCCCGTCCTGTCCATAACGCCTAACGGCGCATCCTCCATCTCCGTCAAAGCCAACAAACGGGGATTGCATGCCATGCCATGACATGACATGCCAGGAGGTGATGTGACGCGGTGCCTGTATGTATGGATGGATGGATGGATGTCGGCGTGATGTGACGCATCGTGTGACGCAGGATATGCTGGGGCTTAGTTATCTCTGCTATCTATGCATTCTGCGCATCGATGAGTGACAGCACGCATTTCTAAGCCACGTGGCGACGCATCAAGGGAAAGGAAAAGAAGGGGAAACGCCTTGCATGGGTTCGGCGTATAATAAACGATTTGAAAAGAATCTCTTTTTTAAAATTAATCGTTTATTAGATACGAATTGATGAAAAATGTTTTATTCCATGAAAACATAAATTATTACCAATTTATTAAGTAATTATTTCGAATGCTATAAAAAATCAAAAGAAAAATTATTTTACAAAATATTCATTTTTAAAAATAAATGGAATTTTTATCTAAAACTCACGTGAATTATCAAGAGATGATGGGATGAACTCGATGAGACAAGACAGGGTTCTCAATACATTTATGTGATGTTCAGCTTCAGTAAATGTGATTAAATTGATTTATCAGAATGACTGCGACATTTTAACCGAAGCTTGCTCTTGCTGACAGTTCATAGGACGGACAAAAATGTCCGAAAAAGATTAAATTTCGAGCAACTTTTGCTATACATGGACACCAAATTTCGTGATTTCAGACCCAGAAGCTTTATCAATTTTCGGCAGCTAAATGAAGTGCTCCATATTGACAAAATAGTGGAGCTAAGGAAGTTGCCTGCACCCAGATCATTACTTACGGAATATTTGCAGTGCTAAAGAGTACATTATGGAAACAAAGTAATCTCCTTCATGATGCAATCTGTAAAAAGCATAGGACTGCACCGTAACAACCGACTAAAGTAGTCCGAAAAGTAGCATGAAACAAATCCATAGTCTGATATGCGATGTCTAATCCGTCAGAGCACAATCAAGCGAAAGCACATGACCGAGGGAAGAAGCTCGCATTCTGCCTAACTTCCTTTCTCATCACTTCAGTTTCGTAGTTCAAAAAACCATGTTCTAACATAACTACAGAAGCTCCCTTTGATTAAGAGGAAAATTACATAACTAAAAAGGAGGAACAAAGATGGATTTATTGCAGTATCAAAGCAATCTGTCAGATTTGTTCCAGAACCTCAAACCACAGGAGACCGTGCCGGGTGGAGCGCAGCTTCTTGGCCTTCACTCCCTCAGAATATATGGACAATGTCATAAGCAAATCTTGTTCCGTCAAGGAGTAACATGGAGGTAAATCCACTTGTAGCAATAAGAATACAATGCATTTGAAAGAAAACGCTCATATGCTTCATAGTCCAATTCAGTCGCACTAGCAAGCATTTGGCAACACGATGGTGTTGGTTTATCCATTGCACATATTGTCATGAAAACCATGCAGGGTCAGAATGAGACAATCAGAATAGATATATAGCAATAGGCATGATGGTTTGAGGAATCAGAAAAACAAATCAAGGAAGAATCAACTTAAACAAATCAAATAACTAGGACACGTGAAAAAAGGTGCACAGGGCTGGGGGTTAGATACAGGAGGGAAAAACATAGAGATTATAGAAGTTTTGTTATCAGTTACTCTGGCTATCCTAGTCCATTTTGGTCACTGGCCCCCAATTTCCTGCCTTACAGATAGTTATGAAATAGCAGAAACAATGGCGTAATTTTGGGATAATGACAGTGTAAGTCCTGAAATCAGTTCTGATCCGTCACTTTATTCCTAAAAATTCTTTTTCGTCCATTTAATAACTTAAAACTTTTTTATGACATGCACTTCAGCACTTCCGATTCATCCATCAGTTTTTTTTTTTTTTGGGTGGAGCATCACATGGGGCAATTTTTATAATTTTTCAATCCCAGTGGCTGTTGACATGATGAAGCTTCTTTGAGCACAAAATGACGTCGTTTCACCAAAAGCGCGTCAGAAAAAATTGAACAATTAAAAAAAATATTAGAAAAAAACATATCTGAACTTAAACAATTTAATAAAAATAAAAATAAAAAAAGAATGAGCACAACACGGTGGAGCTGCATAGCGGCAACGAGGTCCACAACCCTCCCAGCACAACCCCCATTGAATTGATTGGGGCCATTTGTAGTGACCGAGAGGGTCAAAGACCAAGAAGTGAGTACAAAGCAGCCCCTCACCCCTGCTCATGGGCCTTGCTGGTGGTCATGAGCAGGCTGCTCTCACATTGAGAGAACCTGCTGTCCCTGATCGAGATGAAGGGGATGTGGTGCCACCCCCTGTGCAGCCACCAAACCCCCCCCCCCACCCCCTCCCTTCCTGACACTTCTCTCTCCCCCCGTCTTCTTACATATTTTTCTTTAATTTACTTTTTTCTGATGTAGCATCCACATGGTGTCATATTAGCACCACGTGTCTACGTAATAAGGAAAATTTGATAACAAAAATCCCATTTAGACTTTCCGCCCACTTAAAGTAACGATAGGAACAGATCAAGTGACAAACTGGAACAAGTTTTAGGACCCAACTAAAAAAAAGTTTTAGGACTAAAGTGACTAATCACAAAAGCTTTAGGACTTCTACCATCCTCATCCCAATATCTGTATTTTTTATTTTTTTTTTGGCATCTTATATCACCAAATGCCCCATTGGGAATAAATATTTTATTATTAGGTGCCTAATATCATGCATAATGCCTAATGGCATAACTCGTGACTCAGAGAATTATGTGTATGAGAAAAGTACTGACAAGACCATGATATTGTCATTCATCCATGATCCATAAGCTACTCGAGATCATCCTAATATATGCAATAAAGGATACGTCCAAAACAGCACGAACGACTGCAAAACAGAAGACATTCATATAGATAATGTTAGTGAAACCATGATACCATGCTACTCTGAGAGCAATAAGATGTAACACTAAATATTCCGTTCTTCATTCTGATACTTGTCTGGCAAAAGCTGCCTAACATATTAATTTTAAGTGTTATATCTCACTATCTTTAATTTGATTGAACAGTCAATTTGAAGAATATCTCTACTATACTATGCTTATGACTGATTTATTATTTTTCTTTTTCTTTTTCATTTGTCTCAGTTGATATCTCTATAATTTTATGCATTGCTGATTGGATTATTATTAGGGTGACCATACCCACTACATTTTCATTTTAAATGCACTCGTTACACATAACACAAGACAGACAATGCATTGAAAATGACAAACCTTCCTTAATTAGGTGTTTAACAAATGGGGGCACTAGTCTGCAAAATCTTTATTATTTTGTCAATTATTTCCTCTACAGTCAGAATTTTTATGCACGCACTAATAACGAAGTCTAACTAAATTTAAATTGAACTTTGCCAAAAATTGCCCTCCCCCATCCCTTGACCAGATTTTAGCATTGTCTATCTTGTTTACATTAAAGAAAAGCTAACTACCCCTTTCTTACTCAGAACTGACTTCACTAATAAATCATGGGATCTCTTTGGCTGGAGCAAGAACTCGTCAATAACTTGAGAATGAACTTTAGTGTCAATATAGGTCATCAAGATGTTTCCACTATTCCATTATCGGCGAAAAGGAATCTATCAAGTGACAAAAGTAAAATTTTATGGAGAATGAAGCAAGTTACCATAAAAAACATGAGGTTCCATTAAATGGCACACAAACTCTCCTCCTATAGACTTACTTACAAAGCCATGAATCTGACATTATCCAAATCCAACATTAAGGGATTAAGTGAATATTGTGAAAATCTAGACTTTGTATATGTTACTACGCCAGGTCTAGGGTAAATCATTTTAATTCTTTTGAGAAAGATCAAAGCAGAACTTTTAACTTACATAAAAGACATTACAGAAGATAGATTGACCAAAATAGAAGGCATACCATAAGCCCACCCAGGAAACCATCAAGTATGATCTGACTCCAGCCAGTAAAGTACGAGTGGATGGAAAATCCAGTCTTCGCAATAAGGCCAATTGAGGTGATGGCCATGACAAGAAAGTAAATTACAAACCCAGTTAAGCCTGTGAATCCTAGAATCCCGGCAATGACACCACCAATAATGGACATAAACGTTCGGCTGCACATGGGAGAGAAAAAAGAGGCTTTGGGTTTCAAACTGGAGCTGAACAACAAAACATTTCAAGACAACTTAAAGGCTGACTGTTAGAAAAAAAGGCACTTTACATGTGCCTTCTAATACTGAATATCTCCTAGCATACAAACTTCTGAAAGTTGATCCATAAGAACATCCAAAAAAGTAAGCACGCGTATCAATAAATCAAGATGCAGTCCGGGAATCTATGAGCATCCTCAATTAGTCCCAATTCAGTTTAAGCTTAAACTATACTGCAATAAAGCAAGGTAAAAGAGTTCACGAAATGCTTCTAAACAGACCTGTAATATATGACTTTCATGTTGCTTTGCATATTCTCGGCGCTGAAGATTGGGACATCAATCTCCTCGCTGTCTTTTCTTCCAGACGTCTCTGATTCATTGTGTCCTGCCATATCCCTAGGAATCTACATCCAGCAATTAAGCTCTCAGAGGATGGAACAGTAGAGTGGACCACTCACAAACCCATTTACATGAGTAGTCTGGCCTAATTATTTCTGCTACACTACAACGTTTAGAAGGGTCTTTATTGACCTATGACAAATCGATTTACCAACAAACCCAGTGGAAAGAAGAGTGCTTCTATCTCCATGAGGGATTTAAGCAATGCTAACTTGCCAAGTAGTAGTTGTGCTCAACAAATCTGGATTACCCTGTCCTATGCAAATGATGCAGCATATAATATGGGCTCAAGTATATATTGGACTCAAGATTGACCCTTGGTCAATCTACGTTGATCCCAACACAGCCAAGTAGAAGTATGCAGGAGCTGTATAGCCTCCAGTGACAAATTATAAGCACCGGAAAGCACATCGAGCCCCTTAAGTTTCTCCTCTCGAACTAATGCAGCCCAAAACTTCACAAGATTATCAGTTTGCCCTAAAGCAATAGCAAGACGGATATTTTGGAAAATTCAGTCAAGCCCGAAGCGAAGCACACGACGACCAACGGGTGAGCATCCGATCCGGTTCGACCCGGGAACCGGCCGGCATCGAACGGGTCTTTTCAATCGCAGGCGAGGTCGTCGAGATCGAGATCGCACCGCAGGATCGTTCTGCGGTCTCCGAGGATCGCAGGGATCCTACAAATTTCACAAATCGAGGCCGAAACTACGGAATCCTATCTACTCCTCGTGCGATTGCACGCTACACTGACGCGCGATCTGACGAGCACACAACAGAGAGGGGGGAAAGGGGGGGACGAAACTCGCCTTGATTTCGACGGCGAATCGGCGAGCTGGGCGCGGAGACGGCGGAGATCGGCGGCGACTCCGAGTCGGCGAGCTGCAAAGGAACGACGGCGGCGGAGCTGGGTCGAGAGAGAGAGAGAGAGAGAGAGAGAGAGTGACTTGGAGGCAAGAAGAGATGTAAATTATTTTACTTTCAACTCCGGCCGTATGATTTAGAAACTATTTTTTTAAAAATAATTATTTATATCGATTAAATAATTATACAGTGAAAAAAATTTCATTATCAATTTCAGTTTATATCTAATTATCTCCTTTAACGATGAAAATATTTTATATTCATTAATTTTTATAGGTGATACAATCGATTAATTTTTTAAAAATATTTAATAAATCATTCAATTTTCGCCAAATAAATTAAACTAATTTTTATTACATTTACAACAAAAGAATAATTTATGCATTGACCTTCAATGAATTTTATTATGACTGGCATATAAACTTATTTGGTTACAAAACTAATTTTAAACACGCATATTACTTATCTCGACAAAAGCATAGGGATTTTTATTTTTATTTTGAATATTGATAGATGGTGGACAAAATAAGAATTCTGTTATTTTTATTTCGTAAGCATCTGGATTCTAATAACATGTATATAAACTGATTTTAGACGGTAGTTTTGTTTATTTTTCAATTCCATAAGAAAAAAATTGCAACCTAAAAATAAACAAGTGCTGTCTTTGATTATCGGTACAGCATTATGCTAGGATTATTCTTCGAATAGCTAAAAGAAATATATAATCATGGTTCGGAGTGGAGTTGACCATATTCTAGACTATGGATGTATTTATAGATCTATATTTATAGTCAAATTACGTAAATATGAATTAACTCAAAGCACTACTATTAAAGTATAGTCTTACAGTGTATAAAAATTATTAAATTTATTATTGGAGGGTGTGTTTGTTTGGGGAAAAGCATTTTTGGGAAATTGGTTTTATGGATTTTCACCTGTTGGATTCACGAGAAAATTATTAGTCAACGAAAACACTTTCCAATTAACGAAAAATTATCCCACTCCCTATGTAAGCAGTTGAAAATTTGGTCTATTTAGAAAAAATGAGCTTATTAAGTAACAAACTTTCGAATTCAAATTCAACTTCAAGCTAGATATTTCAAGAATTCAATTATAATTATATAAACTACTTGCGATTATTATTGTGTTCCTTATTTAGGGAAATTCTAAGTAATGGCCTAAAATAACTATGTCAGTTTTAAAGAAATACTAGATTTACCAATTGGTCAATAGCATTTTCATCCTTTACCATGTTTGAATTTTCTTTCTTTCTTTTCTCTTTTTCATAGTTTTCTCATTCTTCTTCGCTAGGAGCCAGGACCAACCACTAGTAATACTTGAAGCCTATTGGGAAAGGGGAACCTTCTCATTCACAAGCAAGGGACAACTTCGCCTAGGCAAGGTGACCCTCGCCCTCGAAGAGGCTACCCTTATTGCGCATAGGCAAAGGATGGCCTCGCCTTGACGAGGCCTCCCTCGAAAGCCATCGGAAGTTGCCAAAAAGAAAAAATAAAAGAAAAGAAGGAATAAAGACAAAATAATATTCGAAGGTTCTCCTTGCGGGTGTGCTTTTTGGAATATTCGAAGATGGAGCTGCATCCGACTCTTGCGATTGGGGTTGGATCCGACTATCTTCTCTTCAGAGGTTGCTATCTATTGACATATTCTGCGGTGTGGTCTTTCTAATTTATTCGTGACTTGGTTGTCGTGAGGGTTGCCTCTACTTAGTTGGCTAGTTTTTCCTCCTCTCTTTATGTTGGTGGCCTTTGTTTGGCTACTTTCTTGCCGATGTTTTGGTTGTTTTATTCTTGTTCTTTTGCTAATTGTGTTTCGTCTTTCTCGACACTCTTCCACCCGTTTGGGCCCGTATGTCATCATGAGTGTAAGTTTTTGGTGCCGAGCTCCCTTGTTATACAGTTGTATAGCTTTTTGGTTAAAAGTCAATATATTCCTTACCTTTTACTAAAAAAAAAGACAAAATAATATAAAATTAAAATTGTCGTATCAAAAATACCCTTGAGCAATTGAAATATTTAGTTGGTCAACAACTGGCGAGGTTAGACTCTTATGTGAAATTTTTGTGGTCACTTAAGACATTTATTTAAGACCGACACAATCATTTTATGCACATATATAATATATTATTTACTCTGAGCCATTATTTAAGAAAATGAAGGTATTTCGGAGTTTTATTTAAAATCTTTCTCATTTTTCATTAAGATAAAGTTCTAAGGTTGCATTTGGCATGACTTTGAGAAGGGACTTGAGCCTTTAAAAGACCCTTAAATAAAAGAAAGGGCATTTGTTAAGAAATTTTTGAAGCTAGTATTATCGAACCCCAAAACCTAAGGTCGGTCCCCCTTTGCTTTGGCTTTACAACATTTTCAGAAAGCCTCTCCAAGGGTTATCGAATTCTGTTCAGTTGTCTTTCTTGCCCTTCTGAACTTCTTAAAAATCCGCTTTTACCCCCGATTGCCCCTTGCAAACTCAGATGGTCGTGCGCGGCCTCATAACAACGGCCTCGAGTCTGCTTGGCAACATCATTGTAACCAAACCAAGTGGTCGTCTACTAGGCTGCGGAAGTTGCCGAGGGCGCACGAGGCCTGGTGCAACGAGGGTCGACCAGCCGAGGGCCGATCGGCGGAGATGTGGTGCGAAAGCTTTGATTAACATGAAATTTGATCGTGTCGGCAATGCTTGCCATTGATCGCCTTCAAAGCTTTGCCTATTATTCCTGCCCTCTCAGCCGATGCTCGCCTAGTTGCGTGCGTCTTTTCCTTTTCCTTTCTTTCTACTTCAAAGTTGCTTTGAAAAAAATGACAATAGTCAATCGTCCTAATGCTATTATAAGTGGCTTTACATTTTTCCCAAACTCTCCCACGCACACCTTAATTCGTCTCAAGAATACATTTTCCCTTTAAATGGAATTGATCGAGAAAATTCCGAGGTTAAAATGCAGTCGTCTTTAACTTTGGGATTGGGCACCTTGATAAGAAGAGGATGATTATTCAAAAAATCCTCAACCTATTATAGGTCAATCTAAACTTTTCAATGGAATCAATTTAATTCTAAACCTTTAAATAAATCGATTTGATTATAAACTTTTTGAGAAAATTTGCCTATATAGTCCTAATTTTTTATTATTTGCCAATTAGTCATTTTGACCAATTTTGATAAGAAATTACTAATATTAATCTTGACCATCCTATGCTATATGGCAAGATAGGCAGTATTGACATTGACAATTTTTTATAATTTTTATTAAAAAGATCTTATGTTATTTTCTTTTTATTTTCTTTTTCCGTTCCACAATAAAAAATGGTGCGGGTTGAGACCCAACGACCCACATGAGCAAGGGCCTAGGTGACGCTCTCATAGGTCGCAGCAAAAGTGTCTTAACCCTTGCTTAGCAGTTAGAGAGGATAGGCAAGGGCATCCCGGTCCTTACCAACACCTTCGCATGTGGCTGACGACCTCCACTAGTCTTTACTAGCCATTGTTGCGCCCTTGACTGATGAAAGGAAATAGGAAAAAAGAAAAAAAATGAAAAAAAATGAAAGAAGAAATAAAAAATTTAGAATTTTAAAAAAAATACGTGAATGGTCTAAGTCACGATCTACTAAAGGGCAAGTAGCTTGATTGGTTCGAATCCAATTCGTGAGATCCCCTTCGCCCATGGATTTTATTCTCTCGATGGATACAAATGAACCACTTCTTTCAAACTTAATGAAGGTGCAACCATGGTTTTCCCAGTAAAACGCGACGTGTTCGAATTCTAATCGCTTCTTACTATCACCCGAAATAGGCCGAGAGAGAGTCCTTAGCCCGCATTTCTGCATATGTAAGCACCGTCCTTAGGCCGCAAGATATACAGGGGAAGTTACTTACTCCTGGAGATAGGAATAGTATTGGCTCTGTTAGACTATTATGGCCGACACCTTCAATGACCTCATGAACTAAAACTTATTTTATTTCTCTATAAGCGGATGCTGAAAGCATCTCTGATTTCTCTCCTGCCTTATAAAATATACAGAAGGCTTTGCCCGATTAGTGTTCACGTCAACGACTTCCAATTAAAATTGGTCAAGATGACTTAATTGGCAATCGTTAAAAGATTTAAAAATAAATCGACACAATTAAAAAATTTATAATTAAATTTGGAAAATCATTGAAATTTTTTTAGATTCAAGTGACATAATTAAAAAGTTTAGAATTGAATTGATACTATATAATAGGTTTAAGATTTTTTGAACAAATTTTTTTATTGCAAGGATCAATAGTTATGTCTCTGTCCATCCTAATTGATTAAAAAGAAAAAGAAGACTCTCCTAGAATTATTTGATTGATGGAATGTAAATATGATCATCATGCATTCTTCTTTTGCAGTTAAAGTGGCAGATATGATTGGAGAATATTCCTTCTAATCACGGGTTGTTCATCAAGTATTCTCTATCGATTTACCTTATAACAATTCTCGACACAACATTAGAACATGGATCAATCACGACACAATCCAATATGATTAGCTTGAATTTGACATATTTTCGCTAGTTTCAACGAAAGTAATTTTGTAATTGCATTGAAACATTTTCGCCACGACACTAAATGACATAAACACATATTGTATTTTTATGCGCCCATCCAAACACTTGATCCAAATTAAAGCTCTCCACAAGCTCGATTAGATTCCAAATTCAACAATCCATCCCTAAACGCGAGGACATCCGCAATTAAAATCCGACTTATTCATATAATTATACGGATCTACAAGTTGGGTTTTGTTTAATACGTAACCCTAATGACATAAGAATTGGTTTGGGCTGGCCGCCAATGGAATTCCAAACTTGTCTCTCAGCCTGTCGTCACCGAGCACATATCTCAGCCATTCACTAGATTTTTAGTCGGTCTGTCGGGGACCCAAAGCCATGGATGAACTTCCTCCAAAGCTCATCATCACATTATCTTCTGCTTCTCTTTTGGTGTCGCCTTTAAAAGGGGAAAAAGGCAAAAGAAAACAAAAGCAAAACACAGGCGTCGGCCCTTACCCAGCCAAGGCCATCGGAACATGTTCGGATGACCAGGATGATGGCCTGTAGGAGGAGAAGATGATGATGATGATGGGTTGGCACGCCATGCGCATACATGCGATGCGCGATCGACACGTTAGCACGTAACGGAAAAGTGAGAGAGAAGAATACCATTTGACTTCACCTGAGAGAGAGAGAGAATGAAGAGAATTCAATCCGATCGAATACGGCTTTGACGTCCGCAAGGACGACTCACACCAGCACAACACTCTAATTCCCCTCTGTACGCAGCACCCGACACAGCTGAGAAGGAACAGGTCATCGACATTGCCAGTGTTTCGAAGGGGGGGAGAAAAGGAAAAAGGGAAGAGGGGGGGCAAAAGTTTTCCCATGTAGATGCGAGTGTTCTTGATACAGAAGCAGGGGAGATAGCGAGAAACCCACCACCCAGCTATCGCGAGCGAGCACGGAAATAGAGAGAAAAGTTTCGTAAATTTCGCAACAGTGGTTTCAGAAATAGCGGCGAAGGCTGATGCTTGTAAATTTCGATTCCGGCTTCCGGTGAGTCCTCGCGGGTCTCTGTATATTTTTCTCTCCTTCTTCTTCTCCTCTGGTCTTTTTTTTTTTTGGGTTGGTTTTAAAATTGCCTTTGAGTGAGGCTCTTCACTTAATTTGAAGTATCGGGATCGTTGATTTGGTCACCGTGAAGTATCGACCGGCGGCTGTTCAAAGATGTTTCTTTTCGAATTCTTCAGCTTCTTTTTTCTCTGTTGGTTCTTTCTTGTCGAAAAAGGCTCGTCCTTTACCGTGTTGATTGAGCTTTTCTTTTGGGGTTTTGGGTGGGAATTCGAACTTGAGCAGATGATGAATGGGTCTCTACTTTCCTGGGTATGCTCCGTTTGCTTTCGTTTTTCACGGGTCTTGCTTAGATTCTTTATCTGCAAGCTGAGTTCGCTGATTTACTTCCGATTTATCGCTATTCTCAGACTCTTAACATCTATTTTCGTGCAGAAAACCCATGCAAGAGCCAATTGACGATTTCTTGTCGCCTGGAGGTAGCGAATTTGTAGAATGCTCAAGAGAAAAGCTTGTTCCCTGCCCTCGTGCGTATGTGGTTTATGGATTTTATTCGGAGGTACTCAACATCAAATGCTCCGGCAAAAAGACCGGCCATTTCTATTGGTGCACAAGAAGAAACCTCACTCCCATGGCTTTGAATACGGGGGTGAAATTTCCCAGGGTTAAGCATCACTAGTTTTTCTACTAACCTTGTGTAACGAGTTCATGCAATTTGAGATTTTTTCAATACTGTTATTTGGATAGTTCTCTGTAGTTCATACTTTCGCGAAGAGGCCATTTTCATAAACTGACAGTGCAAAAAATGGTACCTTCGGGGTCGAGCACGCCCATTGGTGGTGCCCAGTCTGTCTCACCTTCGCTTTTGCGATCGAACTCGGGTATGTTAGGAGCCCAAGGCAATGCTGTGCCTTCTCCAATGACGTTTTCCAATGTTGTGCCACCACGACCTCAGGTTGGTGGTGGCTTGAATGTGCTTGCAAATATGTTGAATGCGTCCTCTGAGCTTGGCCAGTCATTTGGAAATGTTGGTCAGAATCCAGCTGTTGCTGCTTCTGGAAGTAGCCTGCATGGAGGTATCAATTCAGCAGCAGAGTCTGATCCAATGTCATCTATAGGCAATGGAATGGGTTTCAACACCCCTTCTCCAACATTGGTTCCTTCTAACATTGTTAATACCGGTACCTCTGGTCCAGTCCCAGGAAAGCAATTTTCGAACCCACCGGGTAACCAGCTGATGCCAGATTTCTCCCTGACCCAACCCCAGCCTCAATCTTTTGATCAGCAGAATTTCCAGCAAGCAAGTCAGCAATCGATGCAACGGATATTCAATGAGGTCAACACATCACAGCCGTCACAGCAGCAGTACCAGTCGCCTCATGGAGGATTGGCTGGCATAGGACCTGTGAAGTTGGAGCCGCATATGGGCAGTGATCAGGTAGCACAACATCCAATGCGGTCGCTGAGGAATCCTGGACCTGTAAAATTAGAGCCACAACAGATTCCAAACATGAGAAACCTAGCACCTGTAAAACTTGAATTACAGAACTCAGACATGTCTCTATTACCTCAGCAGCAGCAGCAGCAGCAAGTTCTACACTTACAGAGGCAGTCTCCTCAAGGTGTGGCCCCGATTAATCTCATGACCCAACAAAGACTCTTGCAACTCCAGCAACAGCAACAGCAACAACTCATGAAGGCGATCCCCCAGCCACGGCCTCAATTGCCCCAGCAGTATCAGCAGCAGAACTTGCCCTTGAGATCTCCTTCGAGACCAGCATATGAACCTGGGACATGTGCACGTAGGCTGACGCGCTTCATTTACCAGCAGCAACGTAGGCCAGAGGTAGACTTTGTACTTGATGAATGGTTTTTCATGGATGTATATTGTGATTCAACAATTACTAATTTCTTTTAGGACAATAATATCGAGTTCTGGAGAAAGTTTGTGAGTGAATACTTTGCTCCCAATGCCAAGAAGAAATGGTGTGTCTCTATGTACGGAAATGGTCGGCAAGCAACTGGAGTTTTTCCACAGGTTGGCATTTAGACTACTTTACTAAAAGAATGTCGACCTCTACCCTATCAATATACTGGTGACTCTTGTAATTAGAATGTAATTATGTGCACCTCAGTCCCAGACCTGCTCGGTATGATTAGGTTCTTCTAAGGCCTATAGCAAATAGTTGCTAACATTATCTCACAGATTTTTGGCTGTCTGTGCGATCTGGATCTAGTTCTTTAGTTTAGGTACTCATGTTATGAACTGTTTTGGTAACACATGTTCTTGCAGGAAGCTTGGCAATGTGAAATATGCAATCGCAGGCCAGGCCGAGGATTTGGTATGTTCAAATTGTCACATCCTTGATTTTGTTTATTGCTTCTTGTGGATCGAAGAATGGCTATTTGATGAAATCTAAATAGATTAGAAGACAGCTTTCTTCATTCTTCAGTGCATGCATCTACTGTTTCCTTATGTCATGTGCAATATATGCCACTAGTGAAAAATGCTTCATTCATGCTTTCAGAAGCAACCTTTGAGGTCCTTCCCAGACTTTTCAAGATAAAATATGAAAGTGGTACTTTGGAAGAACTACTCTATGTTGACATGCCACGGGAGCGGGAAAACTCATCGGGTCAAATTGTCTTGGACTATGCAAAGGCGATCCAAGAAAGTGTTTTTGAGCAGCTTAGAGTTGTTCGCGATGGTCAACTTCGAATTGTTTTCTCTCCCGACCTGAAGGTGGTCATTGGTACATTATTTCTCAGCACTTGGGCTATTGGGTATGAACTATTCAACATTGCAATCTTGTGTTGCCTTTTGCGCCAGATATGCTCTTGGGAATTTTGTGCAAGGCGTCATGAAGAACTTATTCCTCGAAGATTGCTGATACCTCAGGTGAACGAGCAATTTATACGTAATCCTTTCAAAGGCTTTGTACGGTATGTCTAATTGTGAGAATGTTTTGGCCAGAATGGAGTTGAACTTTTAAGAAAAGCCATATCTAGGTGCCTTGAGATACTAAACTGCACAGTTACTAGCTAGGTGGCATTAATAAGACTTAATTTTAGCAATATGTACCACCCCATGGAATGGTGTGAAGATGTATTTGACACCACCTTATGTGAGTAGTTAGTTTCTATTTTTGGCAGCTCATGACTGATAGGAGGATAACTAAGTACTACAAATCATGGCCACTCTGTACCTTTATTTGGTATATCTATAATTTACCCATGAATTAGGGGAGCTCCCCAGAGAAAATTGACCTTTTAAATGACATAAGTAGCATCATTCTTACATCTCTGAGTTGTTTGATAGTTCAGTGACAGTCACAAGACAAAAGGAAGGACTGTTAAAAAAAAAAAATTAGGAGTAAAGTTAAATTTCTTGAATGAATAGTCAATTTAGTGGTAATCCACATTCTCTCTAGTTGATCTTGATCTGCCCTTGAAGTTCATCACCAGTGAATATGAAAAGCCCTGTCTCAAAAGTGGTGCCTTGTAATCGGTTATTGTTTATTATAGTTGCCTGATTTACCTATCACGCATCTAAATGAGATGGCGGTGGAAGTGGCTGTCTATTAGAAAAGGCCCTTCTGGAGATATTTTGTCAATTATCCATAACAGACTTATTTGTCAGTGTGGGAAGTACGACATCTGGTGAACCTTCTGCTTATTTGGGTGGTTTCATAGCATTTCCTGATCTCTAATTGGCTATTAATTTAAGGATCTTTACAACAAATGCAGGTTAGTCAGTTAGGAGCCGCAGCTCAAAAGTACCAAGCAGCTACCCAAAATGCATCATCTAATTTATCTGTAGCAGAGTTGCAGAATAATTGTAACATGTGAGTTTTCTTTTAATATTGGATTGAAGCACTTTTTCTTTCCTGAATCGGTAGTATTAGTGGACTTCTTTGCCTTTCTCTGACTGATGGAGGTTTGTAAATCTATGTATTTCTTTTCGATCTCAGTGAATGTGGGCCCTTCCCACTGCTCTCTCTGAGAGAGAGAGAGAGAGAGAGAGAGAGAGAGAGAGAGAGAGAGAGAGAGAGAGGGGAGGGGGGGATGCTCGCTCCATTTGAAGCTTCCTTTGCAATATAGAGCCCAGTCCCATGTGTGCCTGTGTAGATAGATGCAAATGCTAAAAAATGCTGAAGAAAAAAGGGACTGTGCAATTTCCCTATATGTGTTACAATGCGGTACTCACTTGGTTGGATTAATGGCTGTCTGGCACTGTTTGCTGCTGATGTGCATCAATTTGATAACTAATTGTCTTTGTTTTGTTAGTCTTTTTTGTAATACGGAAATTGGGATGGAGTGAGTTATAAGAATTGCATCACTGGAGTGGGAGAGGACTTTGGGATGATTGGGATCTCCTAATAAAGGGAAGGATTTTTTTCCCTGTAATTACCCCATGTCTTCATTTCGGAAGAAGTTCATGATTGTGGACTTGCTTTCATATAATATGAATCTGATATGTTGAAGCTACTTTTATGAATTACTTAAATGAAATCAATAGACATTGCATGACATAGAGTTTTCAGATGCATGATTCCAGTTTTTAGTCTGTTCTATCTGTCCATTGTGGTTGATTGCCTTGCTGATGGCTAATGAATTTTTGTATTTATCCTCCAGGTTTCTTTCATCTGCTCGGCAATTGGCAAAAGCTCTCGAAGTGCCGTTAGTAAATGATCTAGGATATACAAAAAGATATGTACGGTGTCTCCAGGTAGTGCCTACTTGCGCCATGATCCATGCAGAAATGTTTGTGATACATTTTTTTTCCTTGTCTGTTAGATCTTTGTGATCTACGACCCATTTTTTTATTTTTCTGTCTTTCCTGGATCTCCTGCAGATATCTGAAGTAGTTAATAGCATGAAAGATTTAATTGATTACAGCAGGGAAACAAGAACAGGACCCATGGGTAAGTTTATATGCAAGTATATCTTCATCATGTTAGTTTCCTTACTTTTCTGGCCAAAGGGAACAAGAGCATCGTTAGTCATCTCCCCTTCCTCCAGATGTTTTCAGAGAACACATTTTTGACATTTTGCTTCCTCCTCAGAAAGCTTGGTCAAGTTCCCTCGCAGAACAAGTCCGCCATGTCAGGGTGACAATGCATCTCTACAGCCTGAGCAACAACACCAGCAGCGGCAAACAGCTGGTCAGAACACAAGCAGAGATCAAAATTCTGTCCAGGCCAGTGCAACGCAAATTCCTACACACAGTGGTGGGGTCAGTGTAAATAACCCTGTAAACACGGTTTCCTCTTCTGCATCTTCCAGCACCATTGTTGGCCTCCTACACCAGAATTCAATGAACTACAGAAGGCTAAGTCCTTTGGCTCATGCGGGTAGCCCTTACGGGGGAGCTGGTGGGGTCCAAAATTACTCTTCCAGTTCCTCCTCTACAGCTCCTCCAAAACAACCGAACACATCCTCATTCCAACCACCTACACCATCCACCTCCAACAATCCAATGCAAGGTCCCCATAATGCCCCACCTGCTATTTCCAGTGAGGGCGATGCCAATGATAACAAAAGCTGTGTCCAGAAGATCCTCCAAAACATGATATCGGGCCAACTCAATGGTTCAGGTGGCATGGCTGGCATCGTTTCTATGGGGAACGATATGAAAAATGTCAACGGTCTTTCACCAACTTGTTCTAATATGGGCCAGAATAGTACCGGCTGCTTTGTTGGGAATGGTCCCACCAGCGGTAACCCTGGTTTTGGAAGTTCTGGGTATGGCACCATGGTTGGGGGAATGGGCCAGGGCCAGTCTGCAATGGTCAGTGGCCTCAGGAGCGCCATGGCTAATGGTTCACTTATGAACGGACGGGTGGGAATGATGCCAATGGTCCAGGGACAAAGCATGAATCATCAACAGGACTTGAGTAGTCAGCTTCTTAACGGGCTAGGAGCTGCTAATGGCTTTACCGATCTTCAGTTAGATTGGAAACCATCCCCTTGAACATTGTGGAGAAGCGATGAATGGGTTATTGGTAGCAGAAAACATCACTAGACATGACACGAATGCCATCAGCCCCTTAGGAGATCATATACCTGGCGGGATAGTTTTTAGGGGCTTCCTCCGCTTTCAACCTGATTCCAGAGAAACAGCAAAGTAGAACATACAGCATAGAGTGTTTGAGTCTCATAATGTCAAACGTCTTAAAATTGCTCCGGTTTTTCCACCTGAGTGGTTCTTCGTCACATAATTAATACAGCTGACTGTCCGACTAACTGCCCTTAACATGGTGAATTCGGTTCTGGGAGGTGTTACTCTGGTGGATGTCCCGGAAGTGTCTACTTCCGTCGATTCACAGCCAAACTGAGAAACTATTCACTGTACCTCACTTCATATCTGCCCCCCCGGGGTGCCTCTCTCTCTCTCTCTCTCTCTCTCTCTGAATGTATAAACTTGTTGGGCCTTGAAGCAGTATCAATGTACAACCTTTTATTTTCTGGGTCTGGGAAGTGATTTCATTTTGGTACTTCCCCTGATTACGTTCTTGCCATGAAGCTCCAGCGTCTCTTATATTACTTTGACTCGAAGTTGCAGTAAAACCTGGTTTTCTCCAATTCCAGCTTCTTGTGCGCAAGATAATGCCCTTCCCACCATATCATTTGGATGGCCAGGGAACTGGGAAATGTCTTAATAATAGAGAAGGTCCGTGTGGTTGATGAGTTACTTGGATGTATCCGAGTTCTCAAAATCGATCAATGGCTTGAAGAGAATGGAAGGCAAAGAAATTGTATAATTGTGTATTACTCGAAAGAGAAAAATAGAGCTGGTTCAGGGCGCTTTGACTCTGTTCTGAACGGATTGTTCATGTGATTTGCGATCGTTGAGTCACTTCTAGTCATTCAAATTAAGCTCGTCGGGCTAACTCTGCATTGAGCACAAAAAGGGAGGAACCGGTAATACCTGTGTGGCTGGAGAAAGAGCAGATCTTAATTAAAACACATCTCTTGCCAAAAGAGATCTCCATTCTTCTTCACCCACAAAGAAACGGTAGATTTCGAACGGCAGAATGTTCATGTACAACAACAACATACGATGATGTGATAGGTTCTTATAAACACATCAAGTAATGTAGTACAAGTACTGACGCAAAATCCTGAAGAGTGATTGTTTTGAGAGGCTCTCAATTCACAGATCAAGGTACTTCTCAACGGTGGCAGATAAGGTGGACTTGGGGACGGCCCCGATCACACTCTCCTTCTTCTCGCCATTCTTGAAGAAGAGGACAGTCGGGATGCTCCGGATCCCATATTCCGTGGCGATGGTGGGGCAGTCGTCGGTGTTGAGCTTATAGCAGGCGATCTTGCCGGCATACTCCTTGGCCAGCTCGTCGATGACTGGGGCTATCATCCTGCAGGGTCCGCACCATGGCGCCCAGAACTCCACCAGGACGGGGTTCTCGCTGGCGATCACCAGGTTGCTCCAGCTCGAGTCGGTCACCACTCGTACTGCACAAATATCGAGTCAAGCAAGCACTTCCACATTATCTGTTGCGGCAATTTATCCTTCCCCTCTTCAGGGAGTACTGCAAGTATCCATGTTCATAGGACGATGGTGAAAACATAATTTCTGCCGACATGTAAGGATGAAAGCCAGTGTTTTAGCGCTGTATGATCAGTTTTTAACCAACGGCTAAAAGAAAACCTAATATGGGTCGGTCCGCTTCAAAAGTAGACTATAAGATTGAAATTACTCAAACAGCTGGCACCACGAACTCATCACCCTCGATGCGGTGAAGATGACTATAGATTTGGTAATACTTGGTGATTTTCTCTCTAACGTTGGGTTGGTAGCAGAACTAGTCGCTTATGGTGTTACGATCATCAATATAATCTTCCTTGTGCATCCAAACTTCAAACAGTCAAATAAAAAGGCGAGAGAGTTCGAGGACGCACGAGTTAGCTCGCACTCATATGTATCGCATTGGCACGAAAGAGCGGTGCAAATATACATGGTCTCCATGAACTAGAAGCTGACCTTCGTCTAGCGCGTCGCGGGCCTTGCAGATAATGCTAGACCTCCTCTGGTGCCTAACGCTGAGCGAGCTGGCGAGAGGAGGAGGAGAAGAAGACAGCGAGAAGTTGAGTGCGGACTTCTTCAGCATCGCCCCTCCTTTTCGTGTCGGCGAATTTGGCATCCCTGTGCGTGCGAATGCGACCGGACGGTCGCAACACTGCAAGACTCTACCCCTCGTCGCGCTCATCATCTGTACACTCTGCTCCATTCTCTTCCTCTCTCTCTGTCTATCTGTCTGTCTCTCTCCCACTCGCCAAACGAGCTGATTCCTATGAAGTCTCTCCTGAGTATTTTTTTTTTTTTGTTATCTTTTGGGGCGTCCTTTATTCTATTCTTTCCGTTCGTTTTCCTGTGCTCACCGGGATGAGCGACAGCTAGAGGAGCCTGTGAACGTGAATGGGAGTGGGTGGATAGATACTCGAGGGGGATCGTGAGGTCCTGAAGGCTTTCGGGTGCATGTGGATGGCAATAACCAAGAGAGCCAGCGAGCGAGCGAGCGAGATTTGAGGCTTTGGGCTGGAATAAAACGAGCAGCACAAAAACAATGGGGATAGGAGCAAGCAACAATCTCCTTTGTCCTCTCCTTCGCCTCACTTGTAAAATCTATGCACAGCTGAAGATGATCGTGGGCCTGCAACCTGCCGGGCCTAGATTGGCCCGAAGATTGCAATCTGGGTTGTCTTCTGGTCAAAGTGACTTTTCTTATCAAGTCCAATCGATCTTGAGTAGGAAGTTCGATTGAAGTTCGCTTTTGATCATGGGCGGCCTAGGCAGAACATCTGTTACAGCTCGTTCCTAGGCTGGCCTGCCTTTGATCCGCTCGTTGATCAAGGCTCTAATGTTTCTCAAGCCCGAGAGATTAGCCCCACTTGCCAAGTAATCTTGGTGGGCCGACGTGACTATTTTTCTTATTATTATGTGCTGGTGTCCGCACGCTTCAACCCACAATTAGATAGATTTTGTTTTTTTTTAACTCTCCCCGGAGAATACCCTCAAATTTTAAGTTATAGAATTAAGGCAAATTAGTTTAAGGTCATACTTAGGACCAAATTGGTATCTCTATGGAGCATTGCTGAATGATGAACTACGAAAATCGAGAGAAGCATGAGGGATGAAATTATAATTGGATTGTGGGAGTGTCATCAAATGGTCTGTACTACAAAACGACTGCTTAAAGGACGTAAGGTGGAAGATGGCTGAAAGTGGGATTGGTTATCCGTGCACAAATTGGTCAAGAGATTATGCTACTCTTCACATGATGCAATGGGATGAAACTAGTACATTGAATCAAAACGCATTCCTCACTCAAGATAGGGAGATGTCCAAATTGATTGAAAACATGAAACTATCGATCACAATGAAGTGTTTGGCGACACTAATCACGATAATGTTTTTATAAATGTAGACTGACCTTGTTGATTGGTTCGTTAGGCTTTACACAATCCTAGATTGAGCTTGGCTTTGGCTTATATGGTATAATTACTCAAATTATTATGATATGTGGAGCTCTATTTTTTGCCGATACATCTTGAATTCATAAACCGACATAAATAATAAATATCGTGTTATTGATTGCATATAATTTTTGTGAGAAAATGCAATGCACATATATTTTATAATCATTCTACTTCGGCTCTAACTTTCCCAAACACGATTGAGTGGGCGTTTATTGCACAAATAGTTATTGACCACTTAATCTATAAAATTATTGTAAGTACGTGTGGAAAATCCACATCTCATAAATAAATGGGGCAAAGGATATGATTTTGAATCAAAATGGTATAAAAATAAATGTTTAAAAATTAGAGGATACAAACAATGTAATCCAAAGGTAAAGTTTTTATGACATGTTTTCTTTTAGATTTTCATAATCTTTGATTATGGTTTATAAATTATCTTGATCAATGGACTTCAGGAAAGAGCTTTTGCTCGTTAGGGTAACACAATCAAGTAGCTCGCCATACCCAGAGAGAGAGAGAGAGAGAGAGAGAGAGAGAGAGAGACCCAACAGAGCAAAACCGAGGGACCCGAGAAAGAGGGAGAGGTTGCCCGGGAGGCCGAAGAAGGCCTTCTTTCAGGTTACCCAAGAAGCAGTTCAATAGTGGGCAAGGCGCAAGGGATATAACGAAGAAAAGAATTGCAGCTTTTCGACACGGGAGGCATGGAAAAGATGGCTTCTTCAGGTCACAAGAACCAAAGAAGCGACTCCAACAATGGCAACGCCTTCTTCGATGTCTATGGACCTGACGTACTCTCTCTCTCTCTCTCTCTGTGGGTTTCGGTTTAATCTTTTTTTTTTTTTTTTTTTTTTTTTGGGGGGGGGGGGGGGTGGGGTTGGGGGGTAGGGAGGTGGGCAAGAAGCAACTTTTGTTTTTTGTTTTTTTGCCAGAGAGTTTAAATTGCTTGTATTTGGCTTGTCTGCTTTAGTATAATGGACGGAAGATCTTACGTTTCTGTTAGAATAGCACTAGAAGACAGCTAGTCGTGTTTCAAGAGGCGAAATCTTCGCTAGTTCCAAGGGGTTTAAGGGGGGTGGGAAGGGTTTGGATTTGCTAATTGGGTCGACCGAACTTTTGCAGGCTAAAGCAGAAGTGGAGTTGAAGACTCCTGAAGCTAACTCGACCCTGAATTTGCAAGTAATTCCCTTCTTTTCTCCTGTTCCTGTACATTCTTGTTGGTGCTGCTATGATATGTAGACATTTGAGGTTTTTGGTGGAACAGGACGTTCAAGGACTTGTTACTTGGGTTCTTGCTGAAGGGTTTATGCCGTCATGGGTTTTCATTAAAGTAAATAACTTCTCGTTTCTTTCCCTTGAACTGCTCCTTTTGATATTCGCTGATTCGGTTTCTGCATTTTGCATAATGTTTTTATTGATGTCGACTAAGGTAATGAGGTGATGGACTGTATCAAAATAGATAAAAAAACAGATAAGGCAGTGCGTCACTGCATCTTTGGGATGTCTGCTAGATCAAGAGATGGTTCACGTTTACAGTTGAATGGTGTTAACTCTGCATGATGTATAAGGTCTTTCGTCAATATAATTTGATGCACGTGGAATGTTGCGGTCATAATCATGTTTTCTGTTGCTTTCTGCAAGCTATCATAATATTTGGCTTACCATTCAGCTGTAGCTTATATGAGAATCATGTCTGTTCTACATGCTACGATACTTATTATTAAACCGCGTCTCTCTATTTGAATTGTCTGTGTCTACTGTACCAGTCTTTTGGTGTTTGATTCATGGTGCTTTGGCTTGCTAAAAGTTTATTTTTACTTCATGAACTGTAATTTGTTAGATTGAACTTGAGCAGTTCTATTCTTATCCATTTTGTTTATACAATATACAAATATTAAGGCAGCAAACTGTATGGGGAAGTGAACTGCCACTTCCGATCTTCAAAATAAGCCACTGTCCTAGAATAGATAATGTATGTGCCGTTATCGTACTTGTCCCTCTATTATTTGTCATATGCTATTTGTTGCTTTCAATATTTATCAGTTCTTTTGGTTCAATTTGCAGAATAAGCCCCTTATTCCAAAAGTGGTCATGCTTTATATCCCAGGACTGGATGCTGCACTGTATATGTCAAACTCCAAATTACTTGCTGGGCTTAAACAATGTTGTGGAAATCCAAGGGCAGTTATGGCTTTAAGGTTTTTCAAATTTTCTTCCTCCTCGTCTTTTTTGATATATTTGTCTCGTGTGTTTTTGCGTGCTAAATGCATAAAATGCTCAATCCTCATTGGATTTGGTGTTTATTCCATGCTAGTTGTGTATCAGATGGGATGCAGACCATAGATGCACTTCTGACATGCAAGCTAAAGAGAAAAAGAAGTCAAAGTGATTTGGCAGAAAACCCTAATCAGATATTTGGAAAAGGTTTGTTGCGGATCTCATGGAAGTTCTTTGGCATAGAAGATTATTTCATTTTGACTTACATGTAAACTATGTGGTGATGTGATACTAGATTCCCCTCCATTGGAACTGCAGTCAGTAGCTGCAGAGAACAAACAAAAGGCTGTTAAAACAGTTTATGGACTGACCAGTTAATAGTCGAACCAAATTAATGCTGCTTATGGGATGTAGTTGCTTACATGAAGAGAAAAAAGCTAATCACTTAGTTATATTATCATTTGTTGGGATGCAAATATTTTCTTAGCTTTGAAGATAAGAGAAAAGTGAAAGAAAGAACATATGGTGGCAACATGAAAATTAGTGGTAAGTTAGAGAGACCTATTTGGATCTTTCTAGAGAGGAATTGTTAATGATTGATAAAATCACAGCTGTATCCGTATTCATAATCTGGCAACAATCAGTTTTGTGATGATTATACAGTAGTGACATCATTGCTGCCAGATCAAATTTCTGATTGGATGTGATTAATTATTTTTGGCTGTTCTCATGGTTGACCATGCTGTCATACTTATCTTTCAATTAATAGAGGAGCAATGTTGTTGCCACAGATCTATCCTCTTCGGAAATCCTGAAGAATATACCATTTCCCATCTCATATTACACACTCACAGCCAAAGAACTGCAAGACAATGGTTACTGTCTCAGCCAACCAGGTAAATAGAAATCCCTCATTTATCAATTAAATTTGGTTTGAAAGCTTTAGCTTACAATTCTTTCCCATACCATGAAGTAGCTGCTTATGAAGCATTGATGTTGCAGGATTTGTTTCTACTCTTCCTGCTCCTTCAGGATCTTGTCCCCATGAATTGTTGGCTCTTGATTGTGAGATGGTATGGAACATCTCTGACTGGTCTTGAAGCGTACACTATATTTAATTGTCAAAGAATGGTTTACTTGTTCTTTGATTCTCGATCTTTTTATTGGTTCTGAGGTTCACATAGATATGATCCTAATGGATCCAGGATGATCGTTGCGAATTTTCTGATAGGAAGTGTTAAAGGGGAAATGACCCTTTATCATCTTCTTTATTTAAATTTGTGCTTTTCTCAATGGGCAACTTGCTGTTGTTGACCTGTTGAAGGAGTAGAAGCCTGGTGTAAATTACAAGATAATTTTTTGTCATTCAAGCATAAGTTCAGAATACTTAGGTTTCCGAGGATGGCTTGTTGGTTGCTATATGCTTGTTAATTTTCTGTTATTTCAGTGCATTACAGGTGAGGGCTTCGAACTCACCAGAATTACCCTTGTTGATGTGAAAGGAGAGGTATTCATATCATCTGACTTTTCATCTATTTTTTTTAAAGAAATAAGTCCTCATAATTTAATATCCCTTTTTCTCTTTCTTTTTCACTCTTTTGGTTCTTTGGGGCTTGAGAAAGTGGAGGGAGTGCTGGTAGTTGAGGAGGGAGAGCATTTTTAGAAGTTGTTAAATAAGAGAGATTTCAAAATGGTACTTTATTTCCATCTAACTTCTAAGTTATTAGTTGCAATGCTGAAACTTTTCTGGTTTGGAGAGTGGTTTGATTAAGGCAGTGGGTGCTATATTGAGAGATGGTACGAAAGTTTCAGGTTTTTGCGTTGGGGAAAACAGTTTTGCATTAGTCTCTACTCTTTGAATTGGTTAATTGATTTCGTTGTAGATGGTTTTTGTAACATAATGATATTACCTGTGAATTATGTGGGAACCCTGTTGGTAACTAACTTGGCAGCTGGCACTGAGATTATTCACCCTATCTTGCATTACTTAATATATTGAGTTATCATTTTCATGAGTTTGAATTGAATTGCAAATTTATTAGGTCTTTTATGTGACTTTTCATAGGTGCTTTTGGATAAACTTGTCAAACCCTCAAATCACATAGTCGATTACAACACTAGGTATGGTTTCTGATATGCTGTTGTTTACTTCTCTTACATCATTTGCCTTGCTATTTTGTTGGGTTAAGTTGATGTATGTAAGTGTTCGGAATCTCAGCAACAGCTTCTCAATTGATGCATGGTCTGGGCTGATGTAAAGATGTTTGTGACTGAGTTTGGCTCAAATAACTCAACCCTTGAGAAAACTCTTCATTCACATACTTTCCCGTATCTTTTATGTATATGCAATAGTCATCTATTTTGCTGGGGCACTGGGGGGGCAGTTGTATGGTGGGGCCTCCTTTGGGGTTGTGAAGTTCTATTAGCCATTGAATATATAGTAAAGCACATTCTTTTCCTTAAGTGGAGTGAATTGTTGTCTCATTTTGTGAATACTGCAATACTAGTTTTGATAAATTGATACGAAGAATATTTCTATTGTTGTCCAATTACTCTAGTAGTCTGTTGTTACTATCAATTGACCATATTAAGTTTTTGGCAGTAAAGCTTAAGATCCATTCTTTTATCAGTGCAAATGTTCTCTCTCTCTCTCTCTCTCTCTCTTGCGTCCAGTTTTGTGAGCCTGACCATTTTCTTTTTCTCTTAAAAACAAATATCTCCATCTAAGGACCATTGACCTTTTTTGTGGTTGAGCTCTGCATTTTGCCTTTTTCAAAAGTGCTTGATGTGGCAATTTTCTAACTAGTATGTCTCTGTCAAGTAGATATATTATGGGAAAATCAGACAGACATGTAACTACTAGAAAAGAATTCTTTATTCTTCACCCCTTATTTCCTTGGGCCAAGCAGATTTTCTATCAGATGTGTTGGATTCAAGATTAAAATGCCGGTATCCTCTACGAGTGCACACTCCTCAGGCAGTTGGTTGTTAGTGCGAAGGGCGTCAGGTGGAGATCAGGACATCAATGATGTGACTATATGTGACATTTTTTCTATTCTCCCAATTTGTAGGATTAAAATTGATGAGTAAGTGAGTGCCATAATTATGTTGTGGGAACTTCTCTTCCTGGTGAATTTTTTTATTGTACACTGGTTATAATTTCTTATCATTTTAGTCCCTCCGACTATGAATTGGCAAGTGAGAATATTACTGCATGGAAATGTGACTGCTATATGTGGAACTTTTACTGTTATTGTCAACTCAACTTTCTAATGTCCTGTACTGATAACAATTTTTTATCACCTTTTGTTCACCTGAAAAGTCCTATATCTAACTATGGACTGAACATACTGCGGTTGAAATATGACTATTTGTTGTGACCATGTATCCAGGTATAGTGGAATCACCTTTGAGATGCTGGATGGTGTTACAACAAGTCTTGAGGATGTTCAAGTGAGTCACGTGTATATATGACAATGCAGGTCTACGTGTGTTTCTGTGTGCCTGCACTGCATGTCTTTTTTTAATGTAGCTTTGTTCTTTTTTTGTGCTGTCAACTCTTACTGATGTTAAATTGTCTCCCAATTTTTTGGTACCCTTGTTCAGAGAGAGTTCCTTAAGCTGGTTTACCAGGAGACTGTTCTGGTTGGGCATTCGTTGGAGAATGACTTGTTGGCATTGAAGATTTCTCATAATTTGGTAATTGACACAGCAGTATTGTACAAGCACCGTGGAGGGTCTTACAAGCCTGCTCTTCGTATGCTTGCCAAAAGATTTCTTTCTAGATACATACAACAGTCAGAAAGTGGACATGACAGTATTGAAGATGCAAGGGCTACTATGGAATTAGCATTGTTAAAGATTAGACATGGCAAGTGATTCGTGGATGTTGCATTTGGATAAAGCCCTTTCGTCTGTGTTTAATAATTTTTGAAACTTATATGTTGATTTTGCCTGTTTATTCCTATATACTGCAGGACCTGATTTCGGAGCTCCACCATCATTTATTCGGAAGAAATTTCTTACAGTTTTGAGTGAGTGTGGGAAAAATTCCTCTTTCATTGATGAGATATCAACAGTCAAGAGATATGCTGCTGGATCGTCCCATGCGTTACCAGTCTCTTCCGATGATGATGCTCTTTTAAAGGCCACAAAGGAGGTAGATGTTTAAGAGTAATTGAGTTTGCTTTTCCCCTCTAGTCCAACAATTTTGTAAGCCTTTTCCTTTCAAATTTGTCAGGTGAAAAGTGAACGAGCCCACTTTGTTTGGGCTCATTTCACAGAACTGTATTCCTATTTTGAGAAACAAGCTGAGGAGTCTGATAGTTTAAATAGAAGATTGGCAGAGCTGATGTCCTTGCTAACATGCAAGGAGAATTCTTTGAAAAGGAATGGGGCCAAAAGTAGGATTGCGCCTGAATTAAAAGAAATTCTTCTACGTATTGATACTAGAGTCCGCAGCATGTATGACGCTTTACCCACCAATGCCATGCTTATAATTTGTACCGGTCATGGGGACACAGCTATTGTACGTAGGTAAGTAGACTCACTTCCTTTTCAATTGTTTCTTTTTGTTAATGTTAGTGGAATTGCTATCTAATCTTCTGAATGAGGCAAGGGATAGTAAAATTGCGTTTTACCACTTGAGTTAATTGTATCAATGATGTCTATAAGTTTTTAGTACCAACAACTGTTTGTTGTTTTCATGATTGTTTTCGTGGGCTGGTCATATCATCTCTTCGGCCTTTTTCAGTTTTAACTTTTGCATACATCAGATTCAACACAAAAATGGAAGCAGTCTTATAGCAATTGTTTTAGATCTTTCCAATGATTATAACACGGTGGATCAAAAATTGCCCCTGTTGTCTTCCCTTGGGGACCACATTTAGCTCCTGTTTTAAGATCTCATCTTTAGGAGTCTCTGTACTTCTGCAATTATATAGCAACATCTGAAATGTAGAATGACCGTGAGGGACTAGGCTGAAGTCATTTGCACCAAGTGATATCATAGCATGAAAAGTCATTTGGTTTACAAGAGTGCTGTATTATGTTGGGCTTGGCAAATTTGTGGATGTCCCGAAATGAGGAATTGGAATTTAGGCTTACTCAATTTGATTAGCTTCATTTTGCTATTCTTTTAGATTGAATTTCAGAATTTATGCCCGCTTATGTTTATGATGACTGAGCTGAGCAGTCCATTGCCTTCATTTTGGTTAGAACATCATGAATAATTATTCAACTTATCTCATAAGCACTTTTTCCTGCACTGATCAAGATTGAGGAAGATGCTCGCGGAGCAGACTGAAACCACAATAGGTCGTGAGAAGATTGTGAAGATTTTGGAAGAGCTTCAGGCCCAAGCTGAAGTAGCTCTATGTTTTGTGGGAGTGAAGCATTGACTTTTGATTGGAGGTACATTGGCATTCGTTTTTGTCTGGCCAATTGATTTTGGGAGCTGTAGTTTCTCTTGTAAATATGTTTGTACTTTGTTTGCTCAGACGTTGTAGATCCGTGTTTAGTTGAACCTCATTTTAAAAATCTGGTTAACATCATTTATGCGAAGAAAAGAAATGTCAGAAAGCATCTTTAGTTTCGGAACTAGAGCGTATCGATTATTTTTTCTGGTATCTCGTGTTAGAAAAGAAAGAGCAAGTCAATTGGAGACGTTTCTCCACTTTCCAAGAGGTGGATTTGAACTGCTTCTATTGTCTCTTGCTGCAATCCTAAAGCATACTGTCAAGCTTGCAGTCGATTCGTGCTTTCTTCATTCATCTTAGGTAGAGGAAAATCTTCAACCCCGAGTGTTTCACTCCCAAGTCAGGTCTGGAAGGTCATGGTTTCGAGACGACAACACTACATCGACTTCTTTTCTAGTTAATTCTTTGGCATCTTTAGTTCTCTGGTCTGTGGCCAAGGGAGTAACGTGTTCTGAGATTGGGCAGGCGACGCGGTGCTTCTTCGGGGTCTTCTTCATTAAGGTCTCAGCCGATATTGCTGCAAAGGAATTTTCACTTTTTGTGAAATCATGTTTATGTTTCGTCAAGGAATTCACGCTGAAACTAGACTCACCCATTGTCCAATTCCAAAATTGCAGAAATTGAGGATGTACCAAGAAGCTGGTTCTGCATGTCCAAATTCAGGAAATTTGTAGTGAATCGGTCTAATCCTGTTTGCCAGAATTGTTTCCTCTTGTAATCGTCTCTGGTTTCACTTACATCATGTGCATGCTTCGGTGGAGCAAAAGAAATAGTAAATGCTCTCTCTGTTCCACCTAACCCCACTTCAGAACTTGGAGATTCTTGATCAGAATTCGAAATGGAATCATGACAATTATAGCAGCATCTTACGCCGACCAATATTATCTCAACATTAACATTTTCTTCTTCTTACTTTTCTTCTACAAAAAGAGAGTTTAGGGGCTTGGACTTAATTTGTAGAAAATTAAAGGGGCTCTAAATAAATTAAAAAACCAAGGCAGGCAGATCCTTTTTTTGGCTTCTGCTCCTCCTCTTTTTCTTATGGACGTATTGTTCTCGAGTCTATTTGTGAATCATCAACGAGATAACCCAGAAGTGATGCTATTCTAGTTCAAATCCATCTTCTGATTGGTTCTGAAAACAATGAATATGACAACATAAGAATATTCTGCAAAAATGAAAAGAAAGTCAACTTTTGAAGCTCAGCATCCACCCATTGCCCCAGAATGGGATGTGAACAGTCAACATGACTCATCAACAGCATCTCTCTTCAACGACTTTTACACTGGTGAGAAATGAGGAAACAGAAGAGAAAACCTTGAATTTACATCTCATCCTCATTTAATTCATGTGGGTAAATCCCGTTTTTTCTTCTGGGAATTTGCCGCACGAGTTTCATACCCTCGATTTACGGAAGACAGCTCATCGGTTCGATATTCTAGACTTTTCATCCATGCAACAACTTCCTCGCGGTAGAAAACTTCTCGATTGAGGATGAAGTGATATGTTCATGCCCCTGAACCGGTTTCTTGGTGTCTAAATGCAAGTTCTTGAATGAAAAAAGAAAAAAAAAAAGGCAAATTGTGAGAGGGATTCTAAATATGGGACTGTGAAGTACTTGATAATGACATTTGAGAGAGAGAGAGAGAGAGAGAGAGAGAGAGAGAGAGAGAGAGAGATTAATTCAATGAAGTAGTCACCTTACTGAAACATAATCTTGAATTTTTTGGGCTAATCTATGGAGGTTGAGATAATGATATGACATCAACAAAATTTAGATGTGAAATTCATTCTGATAATGGATTTAAAGAACTAGTAGGTACGGTGTCACGCAAATGAAGCACATCACCTATGATAACCGTCTCAAACTTCGCTTTTACTTGGTTGAAAGCGACGTTGTCCGAGACGATATACCGCATACTAATCTAGATCTTACAAGCAATTTAAACTAATTGAATTGATTATTCAGTTAAACTTGAAATCGTCTATCGTTAGCCGAAGGCGGCGTGGTGGCATAGTCTGTATATATATTTACCTACTTCGATATAGCATGTCAATGTCGACCCCTCATCACAATAATCAGCTGGAAAATCAATTACTAGTACAGGGCAAACGAAAACGTCTCCTGTCGGCCAGGTTTGGGTGTCATAATCTTGCATATTTATCAATGGTGAAGGATGTTAAATAGCGATCGTCCCGTTAATTTACAGGAACTATGGCTAACTAATGTACATATCCAATTTCAAAATTACTATTGTTAAGGACGATTCGCGCGAGTCATTTCAATATAAGCTCTCATTTTTAGAAAACAAAAAATGTTTTCCTTTCACCATTTGTTATGCGAAATCCTGAGTTTGTAGAGCTTAATAATATGCATTCATTCGTCGATGGAAATGAGAGAAAGCTTAACCTGCCTCAACCTGATGGACAATGGAAATTGATAATTCGTACTTATCACAATAAAAGATTGGATTATTTTTCGAAAATGAGCTTATTGAGATGCAGAACGAGGAATAAGCCTAATGGAGAGACCTTGATATTGAACCTTAGAAACCAACCATCATGAGGAGCTTGTTTAAAATCACATAGCTTTTGTATATAAATTTTACTTTACCATTTGCTTATGGAAAATATTAATTCAGGTTTTAACATTTCAATTAGACCAATTTAATCCTAAATAGTTTCACATTGACAGTAATTGAGCCTATTTGACCAATTTAGACTAAAAATTACGGACATGGATGCTAATAGCTAACATAAACATTTTATTTTATTTTTTAAAATTTCACTTTTTTAGTTAATTATTTTTTTTCCTTCTCTTTTCCTTCTATCCTTTTCTTTTTTCCTTATTTCCTTTTGCTAGTTAGTAGCCTCTACCTCCACTAGCTGTTGGCAAGGCAAGGGTTGAGACGCCCTTGTTGGCCACAGGCAAGCTACAGGCGAGGGGCCTCATCATCTTCAGAGCCTGATGAGGACTAGGCAAGGGGAGCCCTCGCTAGATCTAGTGAGGGATGGCCTTGCCCAACCCTCTTGGGCCCTTGCCAAAGGCCGGAGAGGGTGTCCCCGCCCTTGTCTCCGCCAGCCATCACGGAGGCTCAACACTCATGAATAGTGCTGAAAATTGATAAGGGAACATGTGGATCTCTTACAATCAAACAAGAACAACACCATAGGGGATAAAGAGAATTCGGAAGCACTGAAAATGAAATAATTTCTAAGAGTGATCCTCGTCAAAAATGGAAGCTTGTGACTTAACTAGATATTCTTACAATCCAATTTACAAGTCGGACTCCATTTCTCAAGAGATATTTTTAAGTGCTTCAGGAGCATCGCAATCCATCTTAATTACGAGCTGCCATGAGCTATGGCTTTATTTTTTCCTCCAAAAGAATTAAATTTTGAATAGCTTGATAACATCTGGAGTTTCGTGATTAGTTGAGTCGACGAATCATTCAATGCTCTTAAAAAAGATCTCTTCTTCTATCATGGGAGATCATCGTGAGGGAAAGCATAAAGAGCAGAAAACCCTAGAGGGTAGCTGAACTGTCACGATCTCAAGGCACTAAACCCGTCTTACGCACATCATATTGGGAGAAAATGGCCAAGAAACGAGACGTCACTTTCAGAGCTGAAATGGGGGGAGAACTGAGGACACATCAGGTATAACCTAATAGAGGATATTGATTTACTAACTCAGAAATTCCAACTAACTGTACTTCTCACCTCGCGAAATCAAATTATTTTAAACAGAACAAATTCGCGTTAGTTTCAAATCAGCATGAGGGATACAAGAAAACTCTCCCAACAAAAACAGATTCTTGCGGGTCACTTCACCAATTGTGCTGGATCACACTTCACCACTAAATTCTTGTAGCCTTAGGACCTGTAGGCATTGGCTGTCTTGGAATTGATCATTACCTTCCCCGGCTGCTAAAATGGGAAGGAAAAGTTATGTGAATTGTGTACGTATTGCTTGTTAGGTATAGCTTAGTGATAGGAGGAAAATTCATGCTAGCTATAGCGTGGGGAACTATATTCAAACGATTCTCAATGTGAATATAGGAAGAGCAGATACAAATAATTGGGTTAATTATGGAATATGTGTGCTCGCGATTTGAACATGAAACGATATGAGATAATATCTTTATTAGGGAAAGTCGATTCTAACACAATACCAAAACGGTGATTATGAAAGTTGATAGCAAGATATCGGTTCATTTTGACAAGTTTTTCATTTTATTTACATTTGATAAAACATGATGGTAATATAATTCTTTTAGTAATGGACATGACAACAATACATGGATGGCGACTCTTAATATGATATTAAACCCATACAGAGAATTGACTAGCCATATCTCCCGCTCTGCACCTTTTTTGGACATGGCCTAAGAATCATCATATTCTCGAGTAATCAATGAAGCCAGCGCAATATCAACCACCATGCAACAAAACGCATTGAATGACGATAAGGAAAGAGGGTAAGCTTTTAAAAGGCGGAGTTAACATAAGGATGGAGGTAATTTGTGATTTTGGGGGTGTGTATGGAAACGGGACATAGGGATAGTCAAATTGGTTTGTTAAGGATTTTTAGTTATGTTGACATCAAATGAGGGTCTGCGTGCGTGTGCGGTTGGGAAGAGGAAGTGGAGGTGTTTCTTAAGATGGTGGTAAAAGAGGTGGTATTATAGTTTTCAACGAAGGACGTTTATCTTGGAGAGAAACGGATGTTTGGCGAGGCAAGTAACTGAAAATATGCTTTTGAATCCATAATATTGAAAGCTATTTCAGACCCATCAGTTGTTTCGTCAGAGAGAGAGAGAGATGACACCTTAAGATGTTTGCCAGGCGGTCTCATAGGAACGTGACTTATTACAAGAGTTGACGAATCACTTTCTTGTGACACGAAAGAAGCAGCCATGGCTAACTCGAGTGACGCATACAGATGAATCCCCTTTGATCAATCGAGGTTTTTTCCTCCCTCCAAATTTGTCTTCAAGCTCGACTCAATTAGTGATCCGATTGGACGAATTTCATGAAAGTGCAAATGAATTCTTCCCTGAGGGATTCCTTGTTGCCAGAACAAGCTAGGGTAGGGCTTGAAAGCTTTTCTTAGGTTGCAACTAATGAACAAATTTAAACGGCATTCCACCTTCTCACTTTCATATTGGTTTCCACAGTTCTGTTTTTTTTTTTAATCATTGTTCAGCTTGGATCCCTATTTCGATTATGTTACGACTCCCCTAGCATTTTGGACCAAAATAATTCCGAAAAGTGGATTTACAGTACAATTATGTAGATTGACAAAAATAAATCTCTATTTCGAGTGTCTTTCACTTCTAATTTTTTTGGTTTTTAATATATGAGAATAGAGTTTAGTTCAATATATAAGCACCCGAATTCTAATATACATGATCATTTACACGTATAATAATCTTTTAAGGTTAAAATGTCTTTACTTTTGATGGGAGGAGCACAATAATAATCTTTTTACGTGGCCCTAATTGTCTTGTGTGATTAATGTAGATGAGATCATATCACCCTACAAAAGCGGCATACCTTGCAGATTATAATATAGCTTGGGAAAAACAGATGGAGAGTAGCAAAAATGTGAAGCCAAGGTAAATCTGAAAAAATGTAAATTTAATATATGCATGACCCAAGATCCTCAGAGGAGAATCATGGTCTAGAGCGATGATTGCCCATGGTATTATAAGTGACCTTGACTTTAATATCCACAGCCAAAACGTGTTCTTTTTTAGTCTTTAGCGACTTTAAGTATGCATAGGCAATATGAATGCATTTAATAAGTAGCAGCTGTAAGTCGTACTAAAATGGTCCATCTGCCTTTTCAATAGGTCATTTCCGTTTCTACAATTAGAATACGGTTTTAGCTAGATGGCAAAGATAGGAACGTACTCCAATTTGCCCTGCTTTTTATCAATGTGAGAACTTTCAATGTAAGAGTTTGAAAGTTTTGTCGCTTTTGCATTTCCCTCGTGTGATAAAAAAAGAAGTTCCATTAATTTAGACCAAACCAATCTACATTGGTGTCGTGGTGCATACGGTGCTTAATGGAATCTTTTGCGTATGGACATGTTCATGACAGATCATGCCCATTTCCCATTTCCTGTATAACAATTATTTGGGTAGGTAATACTAGAAAGAATTTTGAATCACCAATTTGAGTGTCGATCCTTTTTTATGAACAAATCAATAGACACCTCGTTTTATCATCTTAGGGGAAATCGACTTAAGATCTGTGAAGAAACTCTTGGACAGTATAAATTCATCCGTTGAAAGAAAAAGAAAAAGATAGTGGAATAGCGGTTTAGTACACATATTCTACATTTGATTACGTTTTGTATTATGGGGATAGGCTTGAGAGATGCGAGCTATATATTATACGCTGGCTTTGAGCATCGTTAACCCTTTTTTGGCAACGATTATTTGAGCCCTATGTAAATGCAAAACCTAGAAGCAAACTGAGAATTGCTATTACTGCTCAATAAGAAATGCTTTTCTTAAAACGACGCATATTTATATATAATATATATCCTGTTCTACTTTGAATAAAACTAAGTCTCTTGCGCGTGCACTTTTTCTCAGTTTTTGCAAAACATGATTGATGATATGGCATGGACAAGATGCGACCCACCAATTGCAATTAGAAACCCATCTTTTTATGCGTAGCAGTTGGTGATGATGGTTTCTTGATCCAAGCTCGTGATGTTAATGGATAAACTATTCTAAGAAACTCTTTTTTTTTCAGTGTTCGATTTCGTGGGGCATGAAATCTCAACGTCAGTTAAGAAACTATGAACTACATGCGTTATTCAAGCGCATGAAATAGCGCCTTGTTTTTTCGGTTATTGACATATTTATAATTTTCAACTTATTATTTGACTTGCCATCCGAGTTGATGAATCGTCCAAACGCAGACCGTTTACCTTATACAATTCTTAATGCTGTTCTTGCACGGAATCTGATTTTGGCCTTTCGAAGTCCCAATCCGTGTCTCGTCAGTTATGCTCTTATTTTCACCCACACGAGAGAAATTAATTCCTTTATCTTTTCGTTTTCTCAATTTGAGCCATCACCCACGTCCTTTTCATGCAACTACCATATTCTTTTCGTCAATTTTTTATTGCCCGTCGATCAGTTTCCATGGATAGATCCACGCGTTGAATTCAAAACCCGTTTTTTTTTTTCCAGCAATTCCTGGTTTCTCCGCGTTCCTTATCATTTGTTTGCCCAACAAAATCGAAACAAGAAACTATCATTGCTTGAGTGTCGGTTTACACAACTAAATCAATATAATAATCGTTTCTTGATCCAGCGACAATCTTGTTTACAGACAATAAACCTCCAACATATTTTTCAAGAATGTGGTCAACCTGGGCAAATTCTGAATCTTTCACGCTAGAATTGGGGGCGGCATGTCCTTGAACAAATCTTATTGGCTGCGACATCATTAAGTCACGCAATTCTTATCATATGGTTTACACATGGACATAATAATTAATAGTTGTAAACTATATGGTTGATATCTTGAAGAACCTCAAACTGGTATGCATATGACAAATTTACACCAAACTTGTATATTTGTAACAAATATACATATTTAATAACACAAAAAAATCACAAAAATGATACAACTATAACAAGTATATAGGAAAAATTCCAAACTAGTATACTAGTTTACTATCACATGTTGTTCAACTTATAATTTGACAGTAAAATTTAACGAAAACTAATAGAGGGTAAATTTGTTGCAAGTGTACTGGTGTAGAGTAAATTTATTAAAAGTGTACTAATTTGGGGTTTTTAGTAGTCAAAAAATTAGTTTATGGTAAATTTGTCACAAGTGTATCAATTTGAGGTTTTTTAGGGTATTAACCCTAAACCATATATGTACATACCGTGAAAAATATGACTACATCGCCGTTTGCATCACATATTTTATGTTATTTTACGTCTAGGAGCGTCTGTACCAACAAAAATGCTACCCTGGAAATGGACACTTATATGTCAACACATATTTGATTTATACTTCTAAGGATTGGGAAATGAGGGATATTTATGGAAGTCTTCACATTCTCTAAAGACATTGTCCAAGAGCTGGTTCCACATCAGTTTTTGGAAGCGTACCGATCCTGATGAGTATTATCTACGTTAGGTGTTATTACAACAGCATTCACTGATCCATCTACCACATGCCTTTATGCCTCCAAATAGGTTTTCATCAACGTGAGTGTCTAAAAAGAATCAAGCGTTAATGGGGTGGAAGTTTTATATTGACATGGACACTTTTCCATTCTACATATATATAAATAGAAACTCATTAAGAATCTTCGTTAGACATGCTCAGTAAGGATAGCTTGTTCATTATTATGGCATTAGCCTCAGCTTATTCGTTTTAGGTAAGCCGAAGCCTTCTTGCAACCCATCTCTCTCTCTTTCTCTCATCCCATTAATAAAAGAAGCTAGCTACATATGTTTATCACATGAGAAATATGTAACTAGGGATTCTTATAAATTAGCGAACCATATGAACGAAATAGTTGGAACTTTGAGAGACTCATCCTCTCATGTTTTTGGCATTAGGAGCGAGTTGAAGGCCTGTATAGAGCAAATTCAATATGTCATGTAAACAGCATCGGAATGTGTAATTTTTTTTCCAATCGATTAGCTATTACGTGAATCTCATTCTTCCTTAATATGCGAACGACCCTCGGTCAACAAAATTTTCTTATTCCCCCTTGCCTTATAAAGTAAAAATGATCCTTCTGGAGGGAGGATCATTAGGAAAGCAGTCTTTGAATTATATAGGAGAGCTGTCCCCATGAGACAAACCAAACAACTGCTCAGATAGCTAGAGCTTCGGATATTAACGTAGTACCATGGCTTTAAAAGAAGTGATTAAATGATTAAGGAAGGAAAAAAGAAAAAGAAAAAAATGGGTTATATTGAAAGAGAACGATCATATATTATATATATGCGAAGCAATCGTTCATTCATATTTCACGGGTCAATAACACAAACAAGAAAAGGTTTCAGTGCTTTTCCTCAGCAGATACATGAACATGAATTAGCAGCCTTAAATTTTCTTTTTCTTTTTTGTCGTGTAAAACCAACAAAAGTGACTGCTCATCCACAACCCTAAACCAAACCCCACCTTCTTATTTTGCTGGCTCTACTTCTGATGATAATACACATATTCCATTTCCTATATATACTTCTCATCACGAAGCCAGGCATTTACTTTGATCTCGCATCGGATGTGGAAGAATTCCCCTTTGGCCACGCCATCATGGATTCGTCGGGACGAGCGAACTCCGGCTCTGGCGACGATGGGAAGAGTGCTGCTGCTTGTCCCCGGGGCCACTGGAGACCCGCCGAGGATGAGAAGCTCCGGCAGCTCGTTGACCAGTATGGTGCGCAGAACTGGAATTCTATTGCAGAGAAGCTTCAAGGAAGATCAGGCATGAAATTTTAATTTGACATGTACATCTATGCATATGAACTCTCTCTGTCTCGCGGATCAATTTTACCTTTCAAGATTTGAGTTTGTTCGCGCATGTTTTCATTTCTTGTTAGTCAATTCACGATCAGATGATGTAATGCTATGTCCTGTCGAAAGTTCAGTTGGACTCTCTCTCTCTCTCTCTCTCTCTCTCTCTCTCTCACACACACTTCGAGGTAGCTTTTATTTGGTTTAATTTTATGGCGAAGCATAGATTTAGATAGTATATCTGAAACAGCTTGGTGAATTTCTTTACCAATTTAATCTGCAAAGGATCTTCGGTTGAATGTTAGTTTAATCTGGAACTCTTGTTTTTTAACAGGAAAGAGTTGCAGATTAAGGTGGTTTAATCAACTCGATCCAAGAATTAACAGGAGGCCATTTACCGAAGAAGAAGAGGAGAGGCTTCTTGCAGCACATCGCGTGCACGGAAACAAGTGGGCGCTCATTGCGAGATTATTTCCCGGTCGGACGGACAACGCCGTGAAGAACCATTGGCACGTTATAATGGCGAGAAAGCAAAGAGAGCAATCGAAGCTCTGTGGGAAAAGAATCCATCAAGAGTACTCTCTCGGCGACCCCACTGGTTTGCAAGGAAGAAAGACTCATTTTCAAGATGAATTGCTTGGTTCGCAATTCAGGTTTGATCAGGGAAAGGGATTTTTCATTTTTCAAAGTCCCAGTAAAGAGAGGAATTTCGCTCTACCGTCATCTTCGTCGGCTTCTTGGACTTTTGGCAGCCAGTCGCTTGCAAAGTCCGCACACAACTCTTCTTCAGTTGATGATTTAAATAGAATAGAAAGAAGGGATTACTACAATCGAGCTTCCAATAATTATTCCGGTAGAGAGGGGTCGAGAAGTTTGAGCCAACCCTTCCATTCCCATCCATATTCATCCCTTTCCAGTGCTTATTCGATTAGCCAATACCAGAGGGTCGTTCCAAGTCCATTCGGGTATGTTTGCCTCAGCGATGGCCACAACGACAGTAACACGACGAAGAAACAGGAGGTTGTGAGCTTCCACGATGAAATGCCGAGGTTAGAGAAGACCAGATTGCACGTTAATTCGATGCATCAAGAACAAGCAGACAAGTCTCTCAAGCACAAAGACGTTCCTTTCATAGATTTCCTTGGTGTGGGGATTTCTTCTTGATATGACTATTGATAACGAGAGAAATTTTCCCAGATATTTATCCGTGTCGTTTTTCTTTCCTGAGTATCTAATCAACTAATTAGTGGTTTTGAGGAATTTCACTTAATCTTCTTCTCGTTATAATTCACATTTTTATAAGAAGCGGTTAACAAATTAATTAAGTAGTTCTCTACTAGTCTGACGTTCATGCAGGTTATAGCATCTCTGTGATCTAGGCTTTGCCTCATTGCTCGAACCGAATAATGTTTGTTTTGCAACCCCAATTGTTCTATAATTTTGACTTGTGATAAGAGCACAGCAAGTCATTTTATACCCTTTCTTCAGTCAGTTAATAGGTGTACATTGTGCAATCCTTTTCCTTGCCCCATTCTCATCAACGTATGTATACCTGCTTGGCGAATCAATATTCATTTCACAAGATAAACTATTGGAAAGGTGATAATTCTTCGTCTCTAATATGAGGATATGGATGCACCTATTATCAAACTTGAACCAGTTCTCAGACACCCACTTTGATTTTTAATGGAGTTGGGTAGTGATCACAAATGCTCAAACATGTCAAGCTGTCCATGCGTGAATGAACACCGCACAGCTTAGGTTTGCGAGCTAATTGAGACTGGTATATACTTAAGTAGACCATAACAAGCAGATACGAAGAAACACAGGTGCAGCATAGTCACATTACAATGACTTGCGGATCTTAACTGCCTTGTTGACAACAAGATGGTCAAGCTGCATAGGGCATGCGTGGACATAAGGAGGCAGTAAAATGCAAGACTTCAACTACTCACATTGCAACATCAGAGAAACTGTCCACGAGAACTGAGATCGCTTTCGACTCTATAGCATCATCAAAAGACTTTCTATCGGAAATTGCTAACCCTTTTCACATTGGTTGGTGACTTGTTAAACGCAAAACAGAGTTCCAACATGTAACTGACTTTTTCGTTGTCGTCAGTGAAGTTTTCCCCATATATTCGGAAATAGTAGCGTGCAACTATTTGCTGACGACCTCATTTTACACATAAGACAAACCCCAACTGGGGTGATTCTAAGTTGTGGTTAACTAATCTCTTTTGTGGCGAAACTCTCATTTCCCATCTTAGACATCGCTTTTGGTGTGTTGTTAGCAAATGATCGGGGAAGGATAGAATCAGATTTTTAGGTGTGAATGGGTCTACAATGAATTATTTGCCCTACAAGATTACTAATAGTTATTCGCAAAAATCGTTTAAGATACAACAAAATCTCAAAATGAGAATATCATATAACAATTATGATATTTCTCTAAGAACTCTCAAAAGGAAACAAATTAGAGAATGAAGGCTGTATTTTTTAAGAAAGAAACGAAAATTGAAGTGGAGTAGAAATGAGAAATGTTGAATATATAACAGTGAAAAATTATATTTAAATAGCTACAACCTTTCAAAGGTGGTAAGCCGTCTAATAACCGTAAGGCGGCAGTTTTAAATTTGAATTAAAAGATAAAACAATAATAATGATTGAGTTTGTGGGCCAATAAATAAGTGTTAAGTGCGCCAAAATTCAGCACCCCCACGCAGATACAATAAGGTGCAACCCATTTATCCTATGGCCTTCAATTGTAAGGCTAGAAGTAATTTCACATTTATATATAGATCTACACATTCATATCTATTAATTGTGGGGCAATACACTTCTTTATTTGTTTTATAAACAATCCATCGACGTCCATATTATATATAAGTGCTTAGACAAAAATAATAAAACTACAAAGATTTTCAAAAATAAGGTCCGGTGCACCAAATTTATACATGGGCCAATGGGATAAATTCACGACTCACGCAGTCGGTTCAAGTAACAACTATGGAGAGATAGATACGTCTGAAACAATTTAGGGAGAGGGAAGTCTTCTCAATTCTGCCCCCTTGATAGTGCACAGTGGTGGAAATTGCAAGGAACGAGACAAAATTGACTTGAGAATCTCTCTGAAAATCAACCGTCACCATAGAGAAAATTCAACCGCAGGTCTGCTACTACTTATTTCCTCGAAGCTTCTCTTTTCTCACCATCGTTTTTTTCCCTATAAATGTAACATCCTTCATTTAGATTGACTTTTGCTTTCGCCATCGATTAAATTTGGGTGCAAAGTTTAGTGGGAAGAATATGTACCACAAAATCATGGACAAGGAGCAATAAGACATGCTGTTTCTTGGTCTCTTTGGCATCTACAAAGAGTCGTGCAAGATCAGGCTGCAATGGAAGAAACTCTTCGCTCAGATCGCTCTCACGCTCGTCCTCTCTCTCCTTTTCATTTTCTTGCTATCACATGAAGGTCTCTGACGCCTTCTTCTCTGGAACCGTCCACGACTTGATGGCCCTTGATGCCAAGAATTACGACAAGCTCTCGGACCGCCTTGACAAGGAGACGGCTGCCTACTTTGCCTCGGCCTATGCAGGCCAAGAGGTCTCCTACAAGAAGGTCCTGAGGGTGGTCCCTAGGGTTTGGAAAAAGCTAATGGCCATCTTTCTGTTGATGTTTTCCCTTATCTGCATTTACAACATCGGTATAGTGGTCTTCTTCTTTGCATGCCAATCCATCATCAGCCCGAAGAATGCCAGTACGAAGTTTCACATAGTGCTTGGGGGGTTTGACTGGGTGGGTCTAGTGTATATCAGCATGGTATGGCGATTGGATAGTGTCGTGGTTGTGTTGGAGGAGGCTTCTTATACGGGTCATGCCAATGACAAGAGCCATGCACTAATTAAAGGGAAGCTGCGGGTGGCGTCGCTCATCTTCTTGAAGTTCAATCTGCTTCTTGGGCTCGTCCAATTAGGGTTCCAAAACGTGGTTCTTCATGGGAACAACACCGTCTCAATGGGGTTTACGAGTAGAGTCGCGTTCGGAGTTTTGTGTTGTTCACTGCTTTGCCCGTTGATCCTGTTCAAACTCGTCGTTTACACAGTAGTCTGCTTCGTGTGCAAGTCGCACCATCGTGAGAAGGTCAGTAAGTTGGCACTCTTGGATCATCTTGAAGTTTATCTTCGTGAGTATGTTCCTCTGGTTTCCATGGATGTTCAGTTGGAACACTATAACGTTTGACCCCAAATTGTGAGAATCATATAGTAATCAACGAGCAAAAGATCTCAGGTTCATTTGGTATACTTTCATTGGTTCTATTCAAATTCAGAATTCAAATGTCGGATTTCCACCGAATTTTTTTTTCTTTTGAAGGTCAGCTGTTATGAACAAAAACCCAAAAAAAGGGTTGACTGAAAAATTAAATAACCGTGACCTCGCAAAAATAAAATGATGCAGAATCTATGAGATTTTGCAATTAAATCAACACGAGATCACCCGTTATAGTTGCTCGCAAAATTGAGTGTTTTCCAGCTCTAGTTTACAGACAAATCCACAGAATTCAGAGCTCCCAACAGTATGCGGCAATTCAAGGAGACGTCCTTCTTCTCTATTTTCTCTTGTGCGGTTTAAGAGGAAATATAGATCGTAAAAAAGAGGGCACGCCGATCGATAGGGGAAGCAAAGTCTCAACATGAACCGGTCTACATCGTTCATTCAATACAAGAAACAAATCCTCACCAAAACAAATCCTCACCAAAGGAAGAGATACAAAAGAAAAATAAAGAAGGAAACGAAGAGAAGAAGGAAAAGAGATGAAAGAGTTAATAAATAAAAATTGAAAAAATATCTCGAAATTAAGTTAAATATTTGCGTCAGCACATCAGTACTAGTTGTCCTACGTAGGATGGTTGGCATTCACGTCATCAATTTCTAGCTTAATTAGTCGTATGGACTAAATTATTATAGATGTGAAAATGTTTATGATTAAATCAGTCCAATTAAAAGGTTTAGAATTAATTGGTACCAATGTAATATATCTAGAACTTCTTCAATTCTATTCCCTCATAGCATTAAAAAATTTCGCTCATCTTTTTTGGTTTCACCATGCGCACAAAGCCACGTTAATTGTATATTCAAGGTGTGAGATGATTTAATATATGACCCAATTCTATTGACTCATATTCTTATATGAGCTTTTCATTTAAGCTCAAAATTCACAAAAAAAAAAAAAGAAAAAGAAAAACTAACTCAAATGAGCTTTGCCCAAAGAAGAGTGCGTTTGGTTCAGCATTTCCAAAGGACTTTCAACCTCTAAAGCCTATTGGGGAAATGCTAGACCGTTTGGCAACCATTTTGAAATAACTTTTAAGTGAAAGTCAGCATTGGGAATGCTGAAAGCCCAATGCTAGTAGAGACTAGCTTTGAACTTTCAACATTTGGCCAAATGCTAAATTTTTTTTTTTTTTTAGCATATATATTTAATTTTTTTAGCATTATTGTCAAAATTTATATGCATTTGATTTTTTAGCATTATTTTCAAATTTATATTTTAAAAAGTTACACACATTATTTTTTCAATTTTAAACAAATAAAAATTAAAAAGTTTCGATGAAGGATTTGGTCTTTTTTTAAAAATTATATATATATATTATTTTTTTAGCATTATTGTAAAAATTTATATTTAAAAATTTGCGTACATTATTTTTTTCAATTTTAAAAAATAAAAATTAAAAAATTCCAATGAAGGGTTTGGTCTTTTTTAAAAGAAAATTATATATATATATATATATATGTATGTATTTGATTTTTTAGCATTATTTTCAAATTTATATTTAAAAATTTGCATACATTATTTTTTTCGATTTTAAACAAATGAAATTAAAAAAAAAACTAATATTAATCACCCAGATAGCTTTTCAAATGTGTTTTCTATCAAATGACATTTCTCTCAAAGTTGTCTTTCTAAGCATAGTTTACCAAATGGCCTTTGCATTTGCCTAGAATCCTTTAGACTAAACTATTTTGCATTTTCTTAATAGGCTTTCAAAATGCCAAACCAAACACATCCTAAGAATACTTGAAACTATCTTTTTTATCAAGGACATGTCCTTGTCTATGACATTACCCTCAAAAAAGACCCCGTGACTATTTTCATGTGAGAGAGATCATTGGATTATAAGTGATGATGGAAGTCCAAGCGCCCCTATTGGAAAGATCCTAGAGATTTACTAGTATAACAGTTTTTGAACTACTGTAAAAATAACAATTTGTCGAACGAATTCTTGAATAAGTGGACTTTACAACAATTTATAATTATTAGTTATTTGACTTTCTGTGATCCCAAACAGACTTTTATTCTTAGAGTGGATTTAAAATTCTCACCAAATCGTTTCTCTTGTTGTACCTACTCGAGTGATGAACTCCCCTTCAAAATTAAGTTGACCAGGCATCATTGTGTACCCACCCCTCTCCGTTCTCATTGCTAGAAACCACTAGAAACCTCCCCACATACGCCTCACTCACACCCGTGTTCTTAGTCTCGACCCGCCACTTCCCGGCATTCGTGTCAAAACTCGCTGAGATAACGTGCCGATTATACCGAGGCTCGACGTGGAAACTTTTCATGTAGGTCTTCAGATAACTTAGGAAGCAGCTTTTGGGAAGAAAAGTAGATGCATTTAGACGAGTAAGGCATGTGAGGGAGCTTGTAGAATCGCGTGCCGATACGGAGTTTCAACCGGTCGCAGGTCCTCTTCTTCCGGAGAGAGAGGCACAGCAATCCTCTCTCTCTCTCTCTCTCTCTCTCTCTCTCTCTCTCTCTCTACAATGATGTTGGCGATGAAGAGGCGGTTCAGGGCCTTCAGGCATGCCGATTCAGCGACGCTCGAAGGACCCGTGCCCATAATCGCCACTCCCATTTCAATTTCTTTTTGGATAGTCATGTTACTGTACATAAGTTTATGAATATATCTATATAGGCTTTGATAGCATAACATTATCTGAGAATAACAGCTTTTAGGGAGTCATAAATTCTTGGAAGAGTCAATCCCACGATAATTTATAATTATTTGCTATTTAATTTTTTTTTTGTCTAGAATAGACTGTAATTCTCATAATAAATTAAAAACTGTCACTTAATCATTTCTTATGTAGCGGAACATAGCTTATCATTAAGATATTTTTTCCTTTTCTGGGACAAGTGGGTAAAATGTGTTCCCATCATGCTTTGAAGGATGTAGAAGCGGCTTCGTATAAGAAACGTTGAATTGTAATTTAAGAGGTTGCCAAGTTTTTCTTGCTGATCTTAGATTGTGACCGATCTTGTTTTGGTCCTAATTATGTGGCAAGCAAGTCCTCGCATATCAAAATATCGCTGAAACACTTTATTGATTTATGCTTTGATAAAGCTTGATTACTGTATACAGAGCGACGTTATCATGGACTCTCTACAATTCATCAGTACAAGCCTATCGCCGCATATTCGACATGCAAGCATCGCATTCTTATTTTTCTCACTCGCTCTTCCTTCGGCGCTGAAGTTCGAAGTTAATGTCGTTGGCTACATTCCGCGCGTCGTTGGCAATGCCGAACAGGCCCCACTGAGCGAAGCCGACACTGTACAAGCCATTTTTTCCTTTCCATTGGTCCCGGACCTTGGTCATGCCTTGAACGTTGAAGAGGTCATCTCCACCCTAATTAAGTTACCGTAGATATCAAGAGGAACAAGGAAAAGTTATCAATTGATTTTCTTTCTTCTAATAGCTAAAGCAATTATTATTAAGTGACTTAAGGGAAGAAGTAGGATAAATGAAATTTACCTGGAGCCATTTTTGGACATTGCTTCTGTAGCCAGTGGCAAAGATTATGGCCTCAAATTGACATCTTGTGTTGTTTACAAAAGTGACCAGCTTGCCGTGAATGCTTTTGATGGAGGGGAAAACCTGCATCGTTTGCTTTATTATAACTTGTGAAGGTTTAACTTGCTTTTGATTAGATTTTAAATTCTTTTTCAAAGAAAAAATGCCTATAATTACTCAATCTACCTTGATTTCTCCGTCCTTGATCCTTTCCATTGCCCCGACGTCAATGGTGGGGGTTCGTCCGGTCGCTGCTTTCAGATGGAACGCACCATGTTTTGGCCTCTGAAGGCCGTACTTGGTGAAGTCGCCATACTTTAGCTTGCTAAGTAGCCTCATCAAAATGTCAACGATTCGGCGCGGAAGGAATTTTATTAAAACCATGCCGATAAACACTATTTCCTTGGTAAAAACTTCCACCTGCAAGTCCTCTTTATTAGGCTATACTTGTTACAGGATATTATCATTTAAATATATGGGAGCATGACTATATGAAATCAACTACTTTCTTCTTCCAATCAACTCACAACCGAATTTGCTTAGGAAGGTAAACTTTGCTAGTTTCCATCCCCACCAAAAAGGACAAATGCATGAATTGAATTATAGAAAGAGTCTGCTCACAGGGCTTCGAGCAACAATGGAAGTGTTGGCACCATGGTTCCACAGGTCATACGCAATCTCCATTCCTGAGTTCCCACAACCCACCACCAGCACGTTTTTCCCTCTGAATCCACTCCCATTCCGGTACTTGTTCGAGTGCATCACCTCCCCGCCAAAGCTCTCTAAGCCGTCAACCTCTGGCATCACGCCCTCACTGTTCTCCCCGGTCGCCACCACCAGGAACTCCGCCACATAGACCTCATGCTCGCCCGAGCCTGTGTTTCTCGCCACAATCCGCCACTTGCCGGTTTGATCGTCGTATGAGGCGCTCTCGACGGACCTTCGGCAATACAGCTTTACCTCGAATTGCGACTTGTAGTTGTCGAGGTATTCTATGAATTGGGCCCGAGGGATAAATGTGGGTGAGTTGGAGGGGAAGGGCATGTGGGGGAGCTCACAGAATTGCTTGCCTAGGTGGAGCTTCAATCGATCGTACGCCCGGTTTCTCCAAAGAGAGGCGGAACAGTCCTCTCTCTCGAGCACGACGTTGGCTACTCCTTGGCGGTTCAAACATGCCGCTGCCGCTAGGCCTGCAGGGCCCGCACCAACAATGGCCACCACAACCTCTTTCTCATTGGCCTTCTCCATGATGATTTGGCTCTCTTTGATTCAACAGCTAGGGTGTCCTCAGTGATGTGGTGTCGGCAGATACAAGCTCGTGTGCTTTTTGTAGGGAGAGAGCATTTACTCGTGTAATGTATCTGCCATTATTAATTTGAGCTCATATGGAAGTACATCCGAGTATAAATTGGCAGGTTCAGAGTTGTCAAAAATGGATGATTTTCCTTAAACTCGTCACTAATCAACTTCATTCGTTGGGATTTTTTCCTATACATATACTTCACCTAACTATAAAGCCATCTAAAATTGGCATTGGCATCTTTTTCACTTTCCATACACGTAACTATTCAGTGTTGATTTTCAAGCAAGAAATCCAATATTGTGATGAAGTTTGCCCATTTGAATTCAGTTCTGGAGTGTTCCTAAATGCTAGATTTTATTCTTTAAACGACACTATGTACCATAGTCGGCTCTCCTAGTTTGTACATTTTCCTTGTATTTGACTCTGCAATGTCAATCTACATGCTGTTTATAGGAATGCTTACCCAAAATTTATCTTTTACATTAACTTATCTTATCTTCGGCAGTGTTTGTTATTTTTTGTAATTGGAAAAAGAAAAAAGAAAAAAGAAATCGGGTCCAAAAAGGCAATTGAAATATGGCTATATAAAACATTTGTTTTGCCTTGAGTTCAACGTATTTGGTCAGATTGACTGAATATTAAAAAGGGATCTTGTTACATTTGCATTCAGCGCATGGTCATACGTTCCATCTCCTGGTTTCCCAATTTGGGTTGTACTTTAACTTGTTAGATTACTTTCTTGTTTTGACAGTGAAGAAATAGGTAAGCCAAGTTAGAACCGTTAAACAAATAGGCCGGGTCGAGTTTGATCCAATTCAAATAGATTCATTTAACTCGTTTTAATTAATTTTCATGCATTGCAAATATAATGATTCATATCCAACGTAAGTCATATCTAACCCGACTCACATTATTAAGACATTTCAATATTTAACCCAATTTACGAAAGATGAATACATACGTAACTGTCTTTAATTTATTATAAGAACAACGATTTAATAAATAACAAATGATTAAAAATTGTTGTGAGATCCACTTTTTTAAGAATTTGTGATTTACAATATATTGTTATTTTAACAGTAGTTCAAATACTATTATGCTATGAAAACTCTTTACAAAAACTCATACATAAACTAAAGTGAAAAAACGAAATGAGCGAGTGAGAGATCAAGTGTGGGCAAGAAAAATAAAGAAAGTTGTAGAGGTGGGTTAGGTTTAAGTAAGTTATAAACCTATTTATAATCCGTTTGTGACCCATTTATGGCACGTTTGGTAACGTTTCTATTCCGGAGAACAATTTTTGAATAAAAATAGTTTTTTTTTTCGTTTTTGTTCCAGGGAACAATTTCTTAATATAAGAACGTGCTTGATAACTATAAAAAATTTCTACTCCAAGAATAGAAATGCGTTTGGTAAACTTGTATAATTTTTTTTTGTTTATTTTAATTTTTCAATATTTTTATTATATTTTTCCTTCTTTTCTTCTTTTTTTTTTTTTTTTTTTCCTTCTTTCTTCTTTTTGGTCGACGACCTCGCCGGGCCACCGTCAGGTTGGTGTCGTCCAGCGGTGGCTTGGCGAGACCGAGCCTCGCCGGTGGCTAGATGAGCTTGAGCTCGCCTAGCCACCAGTGACGCTTAGCCTAGCCTAGCCAAGGGGAGGCTGAGCCTCGCTGGGGGCCGGCGACACTCCAGCGAGGTTGCCGGCCCTCGACGGCCGGTCGCTGGCCATGGCTAAGGCCGGCAACCGGCCAAAAGGAAGAAGAAGGAAAGAAAAAAGAAGAAGAAAAAGGAGAAGAAAAAAGAAATGTTTCTAGAAATTGTTCCCGGGAATAAGAAACAAGTTTTTTTTTTATTTTGTGTTTCTGTTCATAGTTTGTTCTTGAGAACAAAAAAATAGATATTTTATTCCCGGGAACAAAAGTGTAAACAAACACGTTTCTATTCTTTTTTTGTTCCCCGGAACAAAAAGAACATAAAATTTTGTTTCGAGGAATATAAACAAAAATAAACAAACAGACCCTTAATATCCATATTATATTTAAACCCATTTATGTCCATTTAGTTAATATAATTAACCCATTTAACACTCATATGGGTTGGTGGCGATCCATCTGATTGTTCTTTTGAGAAAAAAACGGCTTGTCCTTTGACCTTCGAAGCCTGTATTTTTCAGCTTAGTAAGGAAAGTACTTGCACGGTAACCTAAGGATGATATCCAAGATATTAGAGGGGAGATACTTGCACGATAGCCCGTACCACCATTTGCTGGCTCAATACATGAACCCGAAGTAGCCAAGAAAAAGGAACAAAATATATGGTCACTTCTCTCGATTCGTATTCGTGCCTGAGACTTTCATCTAAACAACTAATTCAGAAAATGGAAAAGAAAAATATTGAAATTGCTTTATGCATAGAAGAGTAAAAGCAGTAAAAACTAGGGATGTGCAATAGAACCGTCAACCATATGGATTGCCTATAAATAGATCGGACTGGCCTAGCATTGGCGGATCCAATGGGGAATGATCTAATTCCTAGTTCCAATTTACAAAACTCGGTGAGTATCGAATGGGTTCTTGATTTTGGGTGTTAAACTGTCCATCCAAACCAGATTGATATATATATTAAAATAAAGAAATTGCAACTCAAGAAAATTGTCCTAAACCTATTACACTTTTGTCAATTCAGTCATATACATTTTAATTTTACTAAATCAATCTTAAACTTTTTCACTTCTTGCCAATTGAGTCCATATGGCCAATTTTGGTCGAAAATTACTAACGTGGCATTTTTTAATAAATTTTTTGAATTTTGTTTTTTTTTTTTTACTATTTTCTTCTTTCTTTTTTAGGTTTGGGGGGCCAACCCTCCACCACAGTGGAGCTCGCTACCCCTGGGCAAGGGCAGCGACCTCACTGTCGCGACTTCTTTTTTTCTCGGCGCCCGCGATTAGATACGAGCGCCTAAGGAGGCTAATGGCTTGACTGAAATTGGTTAAGCCCGGACTCTCCTAAGTCCACCAATTCACGACTTAATAGTTCAAGTTTTTTAACTTGTAAATCAATTTTTAAAATGGATTCGCCACTAATCGATTTGGGGTGGGTTGATTAGAAACCCAAGCGAAGTATTGGGAGAAATACTCACTCTTGCGCAACTAAAGAAATTAGGATCGGGAACTTGATTACACTAGTTAATCACTAATGCCCTTTTGGTACCTAATCTTGTTTAAACCTTAAGACTTTTTGGATGTTCGAGGGATTTTCCATGCATTTTCGGGAGGAAAAACATTTTTTGAGTCTTTTTTTTATTTTTTGGACACAAAAGGGATATTTTTTTGGATTTTTTGGTAGTTTTTTGGAAAAATACAAGTATTTTTGGTTTTTTCTGAATTTTTTGGCTTTTTCATGAATTTTTTGGATTTTTGGCATTTTTTGGAAAATATGGAATATTTTTGTTTTTTATTTTTCGAAAAATAAAATATTTTTTAATATTTTTCGAAAAATTTTAGAAAAAATAAATTATTTTTTATTTTTCTTGATTTTTTAGAAAATAAAACATTTTTCAACATTTTTTAAATATTTTTTCGATTTTCTAGAAATTAAAACATTTTTGATTTTTTTGAAAATAAATTATTTATTTATTATTTATTAGAATATTATTTTATATTAAAATAATAAAACAAAATAAAACCGACTGGTCGGATCCGCGGGTTGGGTTTGACCCGAGCTAGCCCGAAACACAGACAGGCTCGCTACGCAGGCCCGACCTTTTTTTTTTTTTTTAAGAAAACGACGCCGTGGCTGGGTGTTTAGGGACACCCGGCCCGGCCCGACAACTCGGCTTCAAGACCTGACTCCCTGCGAAACCCTACATGGGTCTGACCCGACCTCGCAACTCGGCTTCCCGCTGCCCTGGAATCTCGCGAAACCCTACCCGGTTCCGAGACCCGGATCCGATTCGACGACTCGGAAAATTGCAAACCGAATCCACGGCATCGAACGGGGGGGGGAACCGAGGTGCTTAGCGGCGATGGCGACTACGACGGCGACGACGAAGGCGACAACAGCGACGGCGACGATGGCTAGGTCAACGGAAAACGGCTATGATGAACAATGACGCCTTTTTTTACCTTCTCTCGAACGGGGATGGCGACGGCAAGAGGGTGGTTCGCGACGGTGGAGGTCGCGGCGAACAACGACGGTGACGGCGAGGCTTGGGTTAGGTCAGATTTGGCCGGGGCTCTCTCTCTCTCCCTTGGGCTCGCCCTTCGAGCTTCCCAAAGTCTCTCGGGGACCCCTTCGAGCTCACCACGCCACGGCCGACCCTGCACTCAAGCTTCCCGAAGTCTCTCAGGGAACCTCGAGCTTCGGCCGGCCTTTCTCTCCCTCAGATCTCTCTTCTCTGCCTCTCCCTGCTTGTGTCCCTCTGACAGAACTTCTCCCTCTCCGGCCACGAGCCTTCGGATCTAGGTTTGCTCGACCTCGGCTCCCCTTCTGAAGTCTCTCAGCAGGAAGCTCGAAGCTTTGCAGCCTTCGATCGTTCTCGGCGTGCCCATCGCCGTCGGAAAAGGGGGCCTATTTATAGGCGAGGGGGCAGCCGGTCGACGGAGCTTCGACCGCTGGTCCCTGTGTGCCAAGCGATCTCCGCCGGCCGAACCGGCGTCCCATCCAACGCCAGCTGCCCCTCCCACGTGGGTCGCTGTCCGCCTGCCTCTCCGGCGTCGCGTCCTCTGCACGTGTGCTGCAGAGGCGCGAGGAAGGAGACGACTGGTAAGGCCGGGCTGAAAGGGGAAATGGGCCGTAAGGGCCCATTTGAGGCTGCTTCTCTTTTTCATTTTTTTCTTTGTTTATTTATCATTCGAGAAAAGATAAAATAAAAAATAAAATAAAAACAAAAGTAAAACCTAATTAATAAAAATGAAATTTTAGGCGTCAACAGCTGCTCCTCTTTGAAGGTGAGTTCACAGAGGTTGCATTCAAAGACAGACTGATGCCTAAATTTTGTCCATATATGCGTAGCAGATTATATTTTATTTGTGACTTATTATCCTATGTAAAAAGAGCAATATAACATTACATATACTAAGACAGATAAGAAGATACCTGTAGTTACTTACCGGGAGTGAGTGAGATAGGGTGTGAACCCCGAGTTTGGCAAATATCAAGGCATCATCTTACTTGGTGATATAAAGAGGTTGCTTTTCCAGGGCTCGAACCATTCTTCGGTCGCCTGTTAAAACAATCAATGATTTGTCTAGGACCCGAATCTTTCTTCGGTCTCCCTGACAGGAAATTGCTCCTCCGGGATCCGAACCATTCTTCGGTCACCTATTGGAGCAATCAGTGATTTGTCTAGGACCCAAACCATTCTTTGGTCGCCTGTTGGAGCAATCAGTGGTTTGTCTCGGACCCTAACCATTCTTCGGTCACCTGTTAAAACAATCAATGATTTGTCTAGGACTCAAACCTTTTTTTGGTCACCTTGACAGGAGACTGCTCCTCCAGGACCTGAACCATTCTTCGGTTGCCTATTGGAGTAATCAGTGGTTTGTCTCGGACCCGAACCATTCTTCGGTCGTCGTGACGGGAAATTGCTTCTCTAGGACCCGAACCATTTTTCGGTCGCCTGTTAAAACAATCAATGATTTTTATAAGACTCGAACCTTTCTTCGGTCGTCTTGACGGGAAATTGCTCATCCAGGACCTGAACCATTCTTTGGTCGCCGTGACGGGAAATTGCTTCTCCAGGACCCAAACCATTCTTCGGTCACTTGTTAAAACAATCAATGATTTGTCTAGGACTCGAACCTTTCTTCTGTCGCCTTAACGGGAAATTGCTCCTCCAGGACCCGAATCATTCTTCGGTCGCCTATTGGAGTAATCAGTGGTTTGTCTCGGATCCGAACCATTCTTCAGTCGCCGTGACAAGAAATTGCTTCTCCAAGACCCGAACCATTCTTTAGTCGCCTATTAAAACAATCAACGATTTGTCTAGGACCCGAACTTTTCTTCGGTCGCCTTGACGGGAGATGCACCGACCTTTCTCAGGGCATCTCATTTGTGGGTGCCTGATTTGTATCGTGGACACCAGTTGGTACCCGACCTTTCTCAGGAGATGCGCCGACCTTTCTCAGGGCATCATATTTGTTGGGGTGTCTGACTTCTGTCAAAGACACTAGTTGGAACCCGACCTTTCTCGGGAGGATGCACTAACCTTTCTCAGGGCATCGATTTGTGGGGCGTCTGACTTCTGTCGAAGACACTAGTTGGAACCCGACCTTTCTTGGGAGGATACGCCGACCTTTCTCAGGGCATCAATTATGGAAGATACCTGGACATTCACAAGCATATCAAAGAGTACCTGGATATTCACAAGTACTAACCTGAAAGATATTTGGGCATTTGTAGGCGTCAAAATGGGTATTTGGCTGACCATAGGCATTGAAGGGGTACTTGGATGATCACAAGTATGAATTTTTGGAGGATACTTAGGCATTCACAAGTATCGAAGGGGTACTTGATAATTGGAAATATTGAGAACATACCTTGGATATTTGTGAAGGTGTCCCACCTCCTGGCAATTGGGAAATATCGAGGGCATACCTGGGATATTGGTGAATGTCTCTCACCTCCTGGTAGTTGGAATATCGAGGACGTCCCTTGGATATTCATGAAGGTCTTTCACCGACTGGTAATTGGGAATATTGAGGACGTGCCTCGCATATTCGTGAATGTCTCTTACTTCCTGGTAAATGGGAATATCGAGGGCGTACCTGAGATATTTGTGAAGGTCTCTCACCTCCTGGTAATTGGGAATATCGATGGCGTACCTGAGCTATTCGTGAAGGTTTCTCACCTCCTAGTAATTGGGAATATTGAGGGCGTACCTGAGATATTCGTGAAGGTCTCTCACCTCCTGGTAATTGGGAATATTGAGGGCGTACCTGAGATATTCGTGAAGGTCTCTCACCTCCTGGTAATTGGGAATATCGAGGACGTACATGAGATATTCGTGAAGGTCTCTCACCTCCTGGTAATTAGGAATATTGAGGACGTGCCTCGCATATTCGTGAAGATCTCTTACCTCCTGGTAAATGGGAATATTGAGGGCGTACCTGAGATATTCGTGAAGGTCTCTCACCTCCTGGTAATTGGGAATATCGATGGCGTACCCGAGCTATTCGTGAAGGTCTCTCACCTCCTGGTAATTGGGAATATCGAGGGCGTACCTGAGATATTCGTGAAGGTCTCTCACCTCCTGGTAATTAGGAATATCGAGGACGTACCTAGGATATTCATGAAGGTCTCTCACCTTCTGGTAATTGGGAATATAGGGCGTACTTGGGATATTCATAAATGTCTCTCACCTCCTGGTAATTGGAAATATCGAGGACGGGTCTCGCATATTCGTGAAGGTCTCTCACCTCCTGGTAGTTGGAATATCGAGGACGTACCTTAGATATTCATAAAGGTCTCTCACCTCCTGGTAATTGGGAATATTGAGGACGTGCCTCACATATTCATGAAGGTCTCTCATCTCCTGGTAATTGGGAATATCGAGGACATACCTCGGATATTCATAAAGGTCTCTCACCTCCTGGTAATTGGGAATATCGAGGACGTACCTGGAATATTCATGAAGGTCTCTCACCTCCTAGTAAATGGGAATATCGAGGACGTACCTTGGATATTCATGAAGGTCTCCCACCTCCTGGCAACATAAACTTGAACGTAGCATGAGGCTTACTTGGATGGCCACAGGCACTTAAAAGGGGTAGAACACCTGGGTAGCCGCAAGTGTACAAAGTACTGGAATACTTGGATAAACACAAGTATTTAATGATATGATCTGGGACCACTCAGGCTGGTCCAAGTGCTAGAAAGTATACCTGGGCGGTGGTGCCAAGCAAAGCAATGGAATGCTTCAACAGCTGCTATATTATTTTGGGACAACTCGGGCAAGCTGAGTGTCATGAAAGGGAAGTACCTGGACAACGGTGAGTACTTGACGATATGGGGATACCTAGATAGCAGTAGATATTCCAAGAGATACTTGGTCAGTCACGAGTATCAATACTCTGGGGACAACTCGAACAGGTCGAGTGTCAGGAAAAGGGAGTATCCGAACGGTGGCCGGTACTCAAAGACAATAGGGATACCTAGACAGCAATAGGTATTCAACGATAAAGAGATACTTGGTCAGTCACAAGTACTAATACTCTGGGGACAACTCGAACAGGTCGAGTGTTAGAAAAATGGAGTATCCAAGCGGTGACTGGTACTCAAATACAATGAGGATACCTAGACAACAGTAAGTATCCAAACTCAAAGGACGACTCAAATAGGTTGAGTGTTAATAAGAGAGTATCTAGATAGTGGTAGGTACCTTAAGACAAATGGGGATTATGATATGCTTACCTAGCAATATCTTTGGTCTCTGAGAGTATGTCTGTTATTTGCACAATATGCACACATGATTGTATATACTGCAAATTCATAAATTCAAATGTGATTTATGCATGACAATCTTGTCAGTTTTGCATCATCTGATTTCCACTGGGGAAGATTTTGAAAGACAACATTTATTCGGAATATAGATGCTTTGAGCATGCCAGATGAGGGACTTTCAATCTGAAAGGACTTTTCACTCACTCTCTTGGAGAAGGCTATTATGACCATTGATGCAGGATTTATAAGGACTACACTATCTCACTGTCATCATGTCAGCAGGGGTCCGAGTATTCTCGCAAACAGTACGACTTTACCATTGTGAGAGGTCTTTGTTGAAACAGTGATGAAATCTTGGTCAGCGGCTCACCAAAGGGTACCATTAAGGTCGAATTCGATGGACGAAAATGTTGCACGATCATCTCTGGGTTTACAAGTCAAAAGTCCTACGAAAAGAGATAGAATAGTCTTGCTTGTACTTCTTCGAGCGATACTTATAGACATATGAAATCCTACGTTAATTGAAGTGCCCCTAGTCTGAAGAGACCTTCACAATGGGATGCAATGTAGGCTTGATTCATGTGTAAAAGGGTGAGAGCTGGTGATTGCCTTGGCATTTGTCACCAGTCTTCCTTCTCACTGTCAAATGGAGGTTCTACAATGATAACTTTTTCTTGGCTATATTTTTGACTAGAGGGCATTGGCCTTGCTTTTACCAGGCACACTGCTTTTTTCATGTCCCTATTTTTTATTTTAGTTCTTCATTTATGGGTATTGACCTTGTTTTTACCAGGTACACTACTTTTTTTATGACCTGTTTTTTCTTGTTGTCGGAGGAACTGGCCTAGGCAAGTTTAATCGAAGCACCGTTATTAGACTCTTGAGTCTTTATCTTCAACCGGCGCTTAGGCTATGGCAATAACTTCTGCCTTGCCTCCACATGATGGAAAAATTACAGACTCAATTGGGTTGTATAATGAATGCAAGTGCGTAGAGAAAGAACTGCTCTTCGTCATTCTAGGGCACTTAAATTAACGTGAGTGTTCATATGCAATAAAGACACCCGAAGATTGATGCAAGTGCGAGTAAGAAAATTTCTATCTCTCTTCTCACCTTGTGATGCTGCTTCGCTTCTAATATGCCCCGGTGTAGGGGTTGTTCTTGACGGGGGTATGAGAGGAATGTATGGGACTCAATGGGGTGAGCGATGGAATGCCTCTCACTATTTTGGTTATCGTACTATTCACAAGAGAACTCTTTACCCTGCAGTCATGGAATCTTCTGCACTCATCTCACAAGTGTATAGATTGGGGGACTATGTGTAGGATATGGCTTGGCTTTCATCATTCTGACGCGCCTCATCCAACATGCTCAATCAATCTTGTATTTTTCACTTAGCTATCTATTCTAATAATCCTCAGTGGAATCAGTGACTTAGACAGACAAAATCATCATGTAGAATTTATCTGGAAATGACATGCAACATTTTGAATAGGATGGAGTTTGAACTCTTCAAAACAAGTGAATGGTTTTGACTAAAAAAAAAAGACCCTATTGACCACTTTAGGGGCTAACATAATGGTGTTTCCAAATATGTTAGATTTTGAACATCAAAAGGGTTATTCGCAAATGGACGTCGATGGTTGTCCTTATTGATTAGGAATATGACACATGAATAATCAGTCAGGGTTAGGAATCTGATCGAGCATCTCTGCTTTTGCCTCTGTAGAAGAGAAGATGTACAAGTAGATCAATTAGTCTGGCCAAAATCAAATGTGAGTTGAGGCCTGAAGGATCTCTGTCATTTGCTTTGGCAATACTTGAGACGCCATTTTGCTTGGAAGAGTTTGTCATGCCTCTCATTGATTTGTTTTTTTGACAGTCAAGTAATCCTATAACAAACAAGACATGCTTCTCATTGATTCATTATCCTTGCTTTTAATAGTCAGGTGATCTTGCAACAAACAAGAGGGAATGTGTTAGTCATGAACTCTTTCAAGAGTCGAATAACTGGAAGCGATACAACTTTACCCTTCACTGGTTTGCAGATGATTGGTGAACCTGAAGTGAGAAGGGGACACAAAGTCTTATGTCCCTTGCTTCGTTAGGTCAATTATTCTCTGAATTGGTTCTTGGATGACATGTCTTTTTACACGAAGCCAGGTGAATTTGATGTGGGTACTAGCTTGGCCAATATTGATTTGCCAAATCTAACCATTGAGTTTGGTTCTTGAGTTGTGATGCTCCCTGTCAAATAGGGAAAATATGTCAAAAATGGGTTCAAATAGTAGGAGTATTGGAAACGATACCAAATTACTCTTCTCCAAAGTTTATATTTGTTTATTCCTAAGGATTTCTGTATACTGATGACAACCTCTTTGTCTTGGCATAATTCAACATTTCCTTCAATTGGCCTTCCTCATTTGTGACCATGTACGCATGATTGCTGGTCGTTGATTCATCTTCAACGCCTTCCTTCTGTGGAATTTCTCCTTATGTCTTTATCTATAGCATCATTAGGAAAAAGTCATGTACCTCAAGCTTTTATAGAATCTGAGATCAAAAATCTCAAACTTTCTGATGGTAATTACTCATTGGAAGAATATGCGTTTGGAGTGGAGTTTCTAGATTCCAAAGTCATTGTCCGGGGTGTGGGGCTATAGATCGCCTTGACTGTCTGGATTTTCTCCCTGTTGACAATAATCACTTTAAAGGACGAGAAGGAACTTCTTCCTTATGCTTCCGGGCTCGTCGGAGTTGAAACTGCAACATCTAGCTGTTTGGGCGCGTCATGCAACAAGATAGTCCTTTGGCTTAAGATGGAGCTGGGCAGGAGTGAGGCATGTCATGGATGCTTCGATTCAACTGTATGCCTGTACCTATTACGTCTCACCTTTTGTATCCTGAAAATAGAAGAGAGGTGTTGTCATTCTCAATATCATGTTAAGGGAATGAGACTTACATTTTTTTGAACGGGATGCTCCTTTTTGTTTGCCCCCGCTTTCTTGAAAATGTGTTCTCAAGTTTGGTCTGTTCACACGATGTGCTAGTTTCAAATACCTTTTGTCACATTAAATCAAAGGGGATGATGTTCTGAAACATAAAGTGAGAGGGTTAGAAAGACAAACGTGCTTAAATTTATCATCTTGTGTTGACAAAAGCTTTTGGGTGATGAAATATTTTTTATTTTCAAAATATGTCTTTGGGGGAGAAAAAGCATGAGGAAGCCCGGCCCTCAGTATTCTTCTTGGATGATATTTTCTTTTCATGGTTGGATAGCATCACCGGGCTAGTTTGGAGTACCGCCCCATACTCTTAAAACAAAATATTAAAATTGTACAATAGAGTACTTGGAATGGAAAATACAATAGTAGCACACTAGACAAGATAAGAAACATGAAATTATAAAAACAAATAAAACCCATGAAAACTCCTATGTAAAGGAGTGCTTTGATAGTGTTGGTTCTGAAATCAAGCGCCTTTGAGTTCCTCGCCTCCAGTAGACTCGAAGTATTCGCATGAGAGGACCACTTCATTGAAGTTATGGAAGTACAACCCACGCAACCAACAACGATGCTCGTGAGGTAAAGTCCCTATGAACAGCTTTATCATTTCTTCTTCGGCCAGTTGAGGGTAAGTTTGCATCATAAAAGCTTCCCACCTCCTTGCATATGCTCGGAAACCCTCCATTGGTCTTCTTCCAAAGTAAACCAAGTTCTGGCAAAGCAGTTCAGTTCCAATCTGGCTTTGATACTGAAGCAGGAATGTAGAAGACAGCTCATTCCAATCTCTCATGAGGTAGATATCTGCTGTGATGAACCATTGTAATGCAGGTCCTGTAAGACTTTCTTGGAAGGCCCGAGTTGTGAATGACATCGGGCTATGGTACCGACTCATTTCAGCCTGGAGATATTGCAAATAAGCTACGAGGCAAGTCGTGCCATTATACTTGCGGAGATTAGGTATCCACATCTCTTCGGAGGTCATGATCTTATGAGTGCAAGACAGGCTTCATGTATCCTGGTTAGGCCACTGGTTTTCCCATCGCATATTCGTTGTAGTGGTGAATTTTTCTGTTTTAGGAAAACTGGATTCTATTGAGATTATTCTGTTGCTTTCTTCCAGGTCAAAATCGCCAAACGAGGATGAGGTATTTAAACTATTTTCATGATCAGGTGACAAGTTTAGTGCTTCATTAGGATTGTAGCGGATAAAGACGTATGTTTCCTCTTCTGACGGGTCTTCATCCTCGGGTGAGAGTAGGAAACAGTTATACGATGAATCGTCAGTTTCATTGTCAAAATAACACTATAAGTCCTTGGGATTGTATTCTAGGGCTGGGAAGTTTTCAGGGTTGTACTCTAGGGGATGGTAGCCTTCAAGGCCGCATTCTTAGGAATGTTTGAAGCTTTGGTGCGGTGGCTCGTTGGCAGGTGTTGCATTGATCTACTTGGGCTTTCTTTTCTTGGCTTTTAGTTCAGACCTTTTAAGTAAGGCCCTTCATTTTGCCAACTCGATTCTGTCAAGGGAAGTGAGAGACATTAGAGTTTCACTGTCTGATTCGCTTTCCAGGTTGATAGGGGTTGGTATTCTTTGGACCCTAACTCTGGGAGTAAGCTTGGGGAGTCGTCCAGTCGTGCCTCACTCTTGAACAGGCTCTGTGTCTTTAATCTCGTGCAAAGGCTCCTTGCCTTTCCTAGTGGGGAATTTTCCAGCAACAAGATGTTGCTTAGCTGCCCATTTATCATGCAAGGCTTGATTGACATACTCCTTTCCTATCTCAGCGACTAACGGTTCCTCGTGCTCCGTGATCATCAGTTCTTCGTAGGGCAAGGCTATGTTAGGGCTGATGTCAATATCATATTCTTGGTGAAAAACATGAATTAGTTCCCTCCAGGTTTTAAGGGGACTAATCTTCCTAACAATATACCATCGCAAGGCAGGGCCGGTCAAGCTCGATTGGTACGATTGAATCATCTTTCGAACCAGGTAGGCCTGCAAATAGGTCTCTGGGCAGGAGGTATCAGCATACCTTTCGCATTCAGGTGTTTTGAGTTTTTCAGGAATCTCAATGCCGGTGTAATTGGACATATCCATGGGATTCTGCTCCTGCAGCTGGCTTAACTTTTTCATGATCTTTTCAAACTGTCTATGAACTGGCTATTTTCTGGCAAATATGTGGGTGTCATGATGGTGTTTAAGGCAACTGCAGAGTCAGGCTCAGCTTGAGTAGATTTCATTTGTCTTGAGAGTTGTTGAAGGACAATGGACATATGTCATATGCCGTCTTCAATGTTAATGAGGCGATTTGGTACATCACTCTGATCTGGCCCTAGTGCATGAGGCCATTCGCGAGCTATTGGTGGCTGGCGATTCATAAATACCTGTTCGTTGCAGAAACAATGAATGAGCATGAAAGTAAATTGAGATTGACCCATGGCAATGATCTAATTACTTTTTATTTATCAAAAGAGGATTTTATAGACCGCAAACTTCTGACATTTAAAACTTGAAATTGAAATGACATAATGAAATACTAGACATTAAACAAAAAATCCCTAAACAATGGGACAAAACTTTCACAAGATTAACACTAAGGGGCACATGATTCCCAATTTATATGCGACGGGGAGCCTTGCTCTTGCGAGGATGCCTACTTCCTTGGGCTGGCTCTAAGGTGTGCATCCAGTCCATTCCCAAATCCCTCTCCATGAGCTCTGCTTGCTTGTGCGGGCTGCTCTCTCTAGTTGAGCGAGGGACTGATGGCTTCCACCTTGTCGAGATGTGATGATTGTGGATGTAGGCCTCAGAGGCGTGGTGGGCTTTTTCTTCTCCCTCAAACCCTTCAGGTACCACGATCCTTTTGTGATGGCACTTGTCCCAAGTTTCTTCAACGATAGAAATTTCGACCACATAGTTACGGCTTGTGTTGAAAAGAACTGGAGGAATTCTCCTCCTGGAAGGCGGTGGAATCTCTTGAAGGGCTCCAAATTGTCGTGCCACCCGATATGGGTAATAGGGAACAGCACCAGTGCAGCCAAGCAACGGAATTGGGTGGGTGCGTTTGTAAGCAAAGCGAGCCCTCTTTTCATGGAACCAACCAACACACCATTGGAATGCCTCAGGAGTTGGGTTTCTTAGGAAGTCAACCCAATTTAAACAGCTTTGATTAGGAATATATGGTCCTAAAACCATAAATTTTTGTAATGGATTTTTGAAAACATTTGTTTCAGACGATCGCATGAAGTCTCGGAATTCGCTTAGGTGAGAAAAGAACCAGACTTGTAAAATTTTAGGAGACCCGCATGATTTTCTCCGTGTTGTCTTTAAAACGATTAAAGGACAAGAATGTTTCAATTAAAATCATGTTGACATAATTTCTCTCCCTCAAGATCTGATCAACTATCCATGCCATCTTAGGACTTATGGCATTTCTTTGATGAGAGAAAATGATGAGCCCGAAAAAGGCCAGGAGGAAAATCTCACTTTTTTGGGTTATAAGCTGATTTTGAAAACAAGCATTCATAAATTCAAGTGGGCAGGTATTATGGTTGTTTTCAAGAATTTGTGTCATAATATGGACTTCAGTTCTTAAAAGTCGCGCCAACCCACACAATGGGATGATGCCTATTGATGGCCTGACAAGCTTTTTCTCAAGAGGCATTCCAATGATGATGCTATATTCCTCCAAAGTTGGGGTTAGCTTAAACCTACCAAACATGAAAGTAATTGTCCTCGAGCACCAGAAATGTGCCATGGCTTGTATGACTTCGGGACGAACAGTGATTTGGATCAGCGATAGGAGATGACCAAGTTTGGCCTTCACGCGTTCTTGGGTGAACTGATCCAATTGACCCCACCATCTAAAGAGCTCTGCTTTGGGAGCAAGAATGAACTGGATATCATCTTTTCCCATCGCATATAAACTGGGACTTGAAAAGTTTATCCTAAATTGCCATGGGCCAAATAAAAAGACTGAGTAAAAGTGAAGAAATCACTTTGCTTTTAAATAAAATAACAAGCACAAAGACATGCACATGAGATGTGTGGCTCGATTTCTAACTCAGAAGGCTTGTTGAAATTAAAAGGGTATCTGCCCGTCGCAGTCTCGCGTTAGCAACATACCTTCTTAACCTCGGCTAAGAAATTCGGGGAAAAGAAAAGCAACCTCTACATCGCAATCTCGCGTTCGAGGTCGTATCTTTCTTAACACCATCCTAAATATCCTATGGCGGCCCAAGTCTGCCGGCTGGGTTGTGTGTGCCATGTGTAGTGTTTAAAACAGTAAAGCATGCACAACAGTTTATAATTACAAGATAATCTATTTTAAGCAAAATAAATTTTTAAGCTTTTGACCTGCATAAAGAAAAAACCTAAGTCAGTAAAGAATTTAAATAAGACAAAAACGGCCTAAGTCTTCAAAGTCCCCAATGGAGTCGCCAAGTTGTCGTGACCTCTTTTTTTCTCGGCGCCCGCGATCGGGTACGAGCGCCTAAGGAGGCTAATGGCTCGGCCGAAATTGGTCAAGCCCGGACTCTCCCAAGTCTACCAATTCACGACTTAATAGTTCAAGTTTTTAACCTGTAAATCAATTTTTAAAATGGAGTCGCCACTAATCGATTTGGGGTGGGTTGATTAGAAACCCAAGCGAAGTATTGTGAGAAATACTCACTCCTGCGCAACTAGAGAAATTAGGATCGGAGACTTGATTACACTAGTTAATCACTAATGCTCTTTCGGTACCTAATCTTGTTTAAACCTTAAGGCTTTTTGGATGTTCGAGGGATTTTCCATGCATTTTCGGGAGGAAAAACATTTTTTGAGTCTTTTTTTTAATTTTTTGGACACAAAATGGATTTGTTTTTGGATTTTTTGGTAGTTTTTTGGAAAAATACAAGTCTTTTTGGCTTTTTCTGAATTTTTTGGCTTTTTCATGAATTTTTTGGCTTTTTTTGGATTTTTGGCATTTTTTGGAAAATATGGAATATTTTTGATTTTTTTGATTTTTCGGAAAATAAAATATTTTTAATATTTTTCAAAATATTTTAGGAAAAATAAATTATTTTTGATTTTTCTCGATTTTTTAGAAAATAAAACATTTTTCAACATTTTTTAATATTTTTTCGATTTTCTAGAAATTATTTTTTTTATTTTTTTGAAAATAAATTATTTATTTATTATTTATTAGAATATTATTTTATATTAAAATAATAAAACAAAATAAAACCGACCGGGTTGGATCCACGGGTTGGGTCCGACCCGAGCCAGCTCGACTTTTTTTTTTTTTTAAAGAAAACAACCCGTGGCCGGGCGTTTAGGGATGCCCGGCGCGGCCCGACAACTCGGCTCCGAGACCCGACTCCCCGTGAAACCCTACCCGGGTCCAACCCGACCTCGCTACCCGGCTTCCCACCACCCCGGAATCTCGTGAAACCCTACCCGGTTCCGAGACCCGGATTCGATTCGACGACTCGGAAAATCGCAAACCCTAGGGTTTGCGAATCCGCGGCGCCGGATGGGGGGGAACCGAGGTGCTTGGCGGCGACGACGACTACGGCGGCGACGACGAAGGCAACAACGGCGACGGCGACGATGGCTAGGTCAACGGAAAACGGCTACGATGAACAACGACGCCTTTTTTTACCTTCTCTCAAACGGGGACGACGACGGCAGGAGGGCGGTTCGCAATGGTGGAGGTCGCGGCGAACAATGACGGTGACGGCAAGGCCTGGGTTAGGTCAAATCTGGCCGGGGCTCTCTCTCTCCCTCGGGCTCGCCCTTCGAGCTCCCCGAAGTCTCTCAGGGGACCTCGAGCTTCGGCCGGCCTTTCTCTCCCTCGGATCTCTCCTCTCTGCCTCTCCCTGCTCGTGTCCTTCCGACAGAACTTCTCCCTCTCCAACCGCGAGCCTTCGGATCTAGGTTTGCTCGACCTCAGCTCCCCTTTTGAAGTCTCTCAGTAGGAAGCTCGAAGCTTTGCAGCCTTCGATCGTTCTCGGCGTGCCCATTGCCGTCGGAAACGAGGGCCTATTTATAGGCGAGGGGGCAGCCGGTCGACGAAGCTTCGACCGTCGGTCCCCGTCCGCCAAGCGGTCTCCGCCAGCCGAACCGGCATCCCATCCGACACTAGCTGCCCCTCCCACATGGGTCGTTGTCCGCCTGCCTTTCCGGCATCGTGTCCTCTGCACGTGTGTTGCAGAGGCGCAAGGAAGGAGACGACTGGTAGGGCCGGGCTGAAAGGGGAAATGGGCCTTAAGGGCCCATTTGAGGGCTGCTTCTCTTTTTCGTTTTTTTCTTTGTTTATTTATCATTTGAGAAAAGATAAAATAAAAAAATAAAATAAAATAAAATAACAAGTAAAACCTAATTAATAAAAATGAAATTTTAGGCGTCAACACTCACTTGGGGTCCTCGCTTGGCCAAATCTGGCCCTTACCTAGCCTAGAACCAACAGTTCTCATGGAAACTGATTCAATTCTCAATTCTAATTTACTTGAACTGATGACTATCGATCCGGTTCCCAGTTTCAGGCACGGAACCACTCACCCAGACCGGACTAGTATATATATTTAAAAAAAGAATTGCAACTCAATTGCTTAATTATTTTGTAAATTTTCAAATAATATATATGTACATATATATATATATATATATATATATATATATTTTATATATTTTAGTATTGGACATTATTAATTAATTTTTTCTCTCCGATGTGTAATTGAGTTAATCCCCCCACTTTTATTGTTCTTTCTAATAATCCATTTACGTGCTTTCTCAATAAAAAAGAAAAAAGAAAAAGGAAGAGGATGGAAGAGACCAACCAAAGAAGTCTTTAAATATTGCGGCGCTTTGTCATTATGATACAAAATTAAGAGCCAATGGCTTGTTTTAAGGGCATTATTAGGTCTTTCCTTACCCATCCCCGTGATTAAATTATGTTGACGTTTATAAAAGATGGATCAAGTGTTCAATGTTTTGAACTCTGTGGAGGTTAGGGCTTCTAACGTAGTCTAAACTCAACATATTCCAACTATAGAGAAATCCTAGGAGAATCACACCATGACTTTCAAAGAAATTAAATTCCTAACTAACCGGTATTGTCAATTCATTCCGCCTGATAGTTTTCAATCCTTAATCAAAATTAACGGCTAGTAATTCAATTTAAATTTAAGACCGAACAAGCTTTAGTGCTCTAAATAGAAATTAGATTCACCATGATATTAGTTAATAAATGCAATTTTGTAGGGTTCCATAAGCTCACATGGGAACCAAACTAAACTGGCGGTTCCGTTCTCGGATAGATTCATGGAGCCAACTAGCGGTTTTCATTTCTAATTTTTTGGAACCAATCCATAGTGAGCGCTTCCCAATTCTAAGCTAAGAAGCACTCACTTGGACCATGCTCACCCCTACTAGAAACCAGCTTTTCACCACCACGAACATGTTCCTTGTCAATGATGATCCTTGTATAAAAGACCATGACTATTTCCATGATGTTGCGCACTTTGTGTGAGAAAGATCACTGGGCTATGAGTGATGAAGGAAGCTGAAGCACCGCAATCGGAAAGATCTTGAGCAATTTCCATTCCGAAGTTTCTGCAACTAGCCACCAAAATAGTGCATTCCTTCCCCGATAATCTCTCTCATTCTTGTACCTACTCTAGTGCATGGACACTCCAAAACTACGTAGACCAGGCATCGTCATTGGGTACCCAACCCTCTCCATTCTCACCACTAGCAACCACTAGAAACCTCCCCACATACGCTTCACTCACACTCGACTAAGTGTTCTTAGCCTCGTGATGTGAATCGTTGCGGAAAGATCGTTCTACAAAGGCCCGATGGTGCGAATTGCGAACCTCGACCTCCAATCAAACCTGTGATTGGCAACCTCGGTATGAATGTGACTTGTTGACGAACGCGTGTCATCCAACCAACGTTATAGATGCCATGAGCGAAAGAATTCACTATCTCACTCAATAAGTCGAATCGACCGCCACAAGAGAATCTTGATAAGGTCAAGTCCTCAAAAGAGCAGTAGAAGAGAACCTCTCAATTTTTTTCCTCAAAAAAAATATATGTCTACCTCAAAGAAATTCAATCAATCTTTAATATAGGCCTGCTAACTGCCACACAAACCCTAAAACCAACCCTAGAAATCTAATGCGTCACATTCTAGAATATTCCTAAAAGAGAATATATATATATATAGATTGACTTGGTCAAATATTTGGTGACCGGATAATCAAATTACGCCAAGATTTCCAAAATTCTTCAAGATTTGATCCAAGGTCATCTCCATGCCGAAGATCACGAACTATGACGCCAACAACTTGCCTAAATTGCTTTTCCCATGCTCGAGTGATCGAACTAGTCGAAATAGACAATGGGTTTCTAGCACTTCCTCCTCAATATGACTCGATGTCCACATCACCTCGACCTACCACTGTTGGACATTCGTGTCCACAATAGGGCCCAAAGTATCATCATTTTCTCAACTAAGGGTTTGGAGTAGATCTTGCTTCAAATAAGAATCCAAAGTAGTATTGTTTTTTTTTTCAAATAAGAGCCTAAAGTAGCCATGGTTGTTTCAAATAAAGACTTGACCTTGCCGATCGCCAACTTGCTAAATTTTCAGACCAATCAAGGGAGTTTTTGTCCAAATGTTCTTATATTTTTTCTCTTTTCCTCTTTTTTTCTTTTATGGTGTTGGCTAGCGGCCACTAAGAAAGGCTAGTGAGTGCTCGGCAACCCTTGTTGTTTGCTCGGAATGGCTAGCAAGGACCTACAAGCACTAGCTAGCCCTTACTAGCGATCGACAAGGTCGCTGAGCCCTTGCAGACCGGGAGTGAGGCCACCCTCGCCAAATCTGGGGACAGTCGGCCTCGCTTGGGGCCAACAAGTGCTAACCTCACCAATGATTGCAAGGGGCGGCCTCCCCCAGGGTGAGGGTTGCCTCGCTCAAGTGAGGTTGTCCCTCGCTTATAGTTGAAATAGGTGGCCCTCACCAAATCAGGCGAGGATGAGCCTCGCCCAGCCCTCTGTGGGCATTATCGGTGGCTTGTTGGCTATGGACGAAGACGAAGAAGAAGAATTAGGAAAAAAGAAAAGAAAAAAAAAGGTAAAATTTTTAAATTACAAAAATACCCTTGACCATCGGAAAGTCAGCCCTTATTTAAAATAGACATAACCATTCATGCCTTTATTTGAAATGAGGTACACTACCAAGCTTTATTTAAGAAAATGATGGCATTTTGAGTTTTTTTTTTTAGAATTTTCCCTTTTTATGGAAAGAATAAAATAGGAAAAAGAAAGAAAAAGGAAAAAAATAAGTTATTAAAAGATAAAAATGCTCTTCGTAGTAAGTTCGGGCCCTTTTTTAGACTTATATGGCAACTTTATGCCCTTATTTGAAATAAGATCCATTTTAAATCTTTATTTGAGAAAATGAGGGTTTTTCATACCCTTATTTGAAATAATGTCGACTTTATGCTTTTATTTGAAAAAATGATGACACTTATAGTTTATTATCGAATTCTTTTTTTTTTACACGAGTGTATAAATTATTATCTCACTATGGTTTGAACAATATAGACATGGCTTCATACGATCTAAATAAGGAATGTAGAATTTTATCTTTTCTATAGAGAGAGAGAGAGAGAAGACGTTTTCAAATCATTCTTGCTAGTCTTGGATTGCCACAAGTCTTATTTTGGTCCAAATAATGGGCAAACAACCGCTTGCAAATCAAAATTTGTCCATATAAAACATTTATTTTGCCTCGAGTTCCATGTACTCGGTTAGATTGACTAAACACTAAAAAGTGATCTTGTTACGTTCCCATTCAATGCACGGCCGTACGTTTCGTCACCCGTCACCCGTCACCTGTCACCTAGGTCCCCAATTTGGATTGTAATTTAACTTCTAAGATAACTTTCTTGTTTTGATAGAGGAGAAATTGGTAAGTCATATAATATAACTGTTTCGAAACAATTTGTTGCATAGAGTATCATTGATCATAGTCAGTAAGTGACTCAAACCGCTCAAATTTCAGGACATTAGAGAAAGAAACTTCAAAAGGGGAAGTCGTAAACTCGTGGATCACTAATCTGCAAATAAAATGACTATTGATTTTGACCTTGATGAAGCTTTAACTCTGTTTACACCGCGAGGTCATCATGCATCCTCTTCTTCTTTTTCGGTACAAGTATATTGTTGCATGAACAACATCGCTTCTTATTTCTGTCACTCACACTTCCTTCTGCGTCGAAGTTCGAAACTAATATGGCATGCTACATTCGCGCGTCATCAGAGATGCCGAGCAGGCCCCGCTGAGAGAAACCGACGCAGTACAAGCCATTTTCTCCTTTCCATTGGCGCAAGACCTTGGTCATTCCGTCTGTGTTGAAGAGATCATCTCCACCCTAGTTAAGTTACCATAAATATCAAGATAAAATGGGAGAAGTTGCCAATTTAGATAAAGCAATCATTATTAAGTGGCCCAACGAAAAAAATAATACAAAGAAAATGTACCTGGAGCCATTTCCGCACATTGCTTTTGTAGCCAGTGGCAAAGACCATGGCCTCAAATTCACTGGTCGTGCCATTAATGAACGTGACCACTGGTCGTGCCATTCATGAACGTGACCAGCTTCCCGTCAATGCTTTTGATGGAGGGGAAAACCTAGATCATTGGCTTTATTATAACTCGGGAAGGTTTGACAGACTTTTGATTCAGTTGGAAATTCAATTTTAAAGAAAGCAAGCCCATAACTCCTTAATTCACCTTGATCACTCCGTCCTTGATCCTCTTCATTGCCCCGACGTCGATGGTAGGGGATCGTCCCGTCGCTGCTTTCAGATAGAATGGACCTTTCTCTGGCCTCCGAAGGCCGTACTTGAAATATTCACCATATTTGAGCATGCTAAGTAGTACCATGATGATGTCAACGATTCGGCATGGGAGAAATTTTAACAAAACCATACCAAGAAACACCATTTCCTTGGTAACGACATGTACCTGCAAATTCTCTTCATTAGGCTATTAAGGTCGTGAAAAAACGTAGCCACTATCTATAGCTATAAAAGAAGATAAGGGCTTCATTTGTTCTCTATATCATTTGATCATTAAGTCGTCTGCCACTCCAAGTAAATGGATTCCTTAATCATCCGAATATGGCTGGTCTGTTGCAAGAGATCCCGCTATCAACTCCCGACTAAATTTCCACAAAAAAATTAAAAATCTCTTATTTCCATCCGCTTACTAAAGAAGGAAAATTGCATGAGTTTAAAGAAAGAGTTTGCATACGGGACTTCGAGCAACAATAGAAGTGTTGGCGCCATGACTCCACAAGTCGTAAGCAATCTCCATCCCTGAGTTCCCACATCCCACCACCAGCACGTTGCTCCCTCTGAATTCCCTCCCATTCCGGTAGTAGCTCGAGTGCATCGCCTTCCCTTCGAAGCTCTCTAAGCCGTCGACCTCTGGTGTCACACCTTCGCTGTTCTCCCCGCTCGCCACCACCAAGAACTCCGCCACGTAGGACTCATGCTCGCCCGAGCCCGTGTTTCTCGCTGCGATCCGCCACTTGCCAATTAGGTCATCGTACGATGCTCTCTCGATGGACCGTCCGCAATACAGCTTTATCTTGAACTCTGACTCGTAGCTGTCGAGGTATTCTATGAATTGGGCCCTAGGGACAAAGGTGGGTGATTCGGAGGGGAAGGGCATGTGGGGCAGCTCGCAGAATTGCTTCGCTAGGTGGAGCTTCAATCGATCGTACGACCTGTTTCTCCAAAGAGAGGCGGAGCAATCCTCTCTCTCGAGCACGATGTTGGCTATGCCGAGGCGGTTCAAGCATGCCGCCACCGCTAGGCCTGAAGGCCCTCCGCCAACAATGGCCACCACAACCTCTTCCTCGTGGGCCTTCTCCATGGATGATTTGATTCTCCTTGATTCCACAGCTATGGTGTTTTCAGGGATGTGGCTTTGGTAGATACAAGCTAGGGTGCTTTTTGTAGAGGGAGAGTGTACACTCACTCATTCATGGTATGCCTCGATTAACCTTCGCTCATATTGAAGTTCAAATGCGCAGGCTCAAAAGCTTACCTGAAATGGCCATTGGTCCACTTCATCCCTAGAAATTACATTGGATTGTTTTTTCCTATTATATATACTTTATCTAACTATGGAGTCTAAAATTCGCATCGCAATCTTTGACTGGATAAGTCTTTGACCTGTGCTTAATTCCTCTTACTTTCTCAATGGAAACAAAAATCTTATGCGATGACGTGATCTATTCAGTGTTGAATTTCAAGCAAGTTATTGAATAGGGAGATTAAATTTACCCATTTAAGTGAAGAGCATACGTGTCACTTTAACAATGTAAATCTACATGCCGTGTATGGGAATGCATATCCGAAATTTATCTTTTACAGTAACTTATCTTAACTTCGGTATGGGTTTTTATTTTTTGTAATTTGAAAAAAAAATAGTTGCTATAAAGAAAGAAATCATTTGATGACTTATTATAGAAAAAAATTAATATTTAAGAGAAGGATTAAACATATATTTTTCATATGGATATATATGTGTTCAAAAAAAAATTATTCGTGTCTCACTCACACATATCAATCCATGTACACTTGATAAAACATATTTAAATAGGCACAGATAGTCATATGAAACGTAATAAAACATTTCAATGTGAACATGATTGTTGATAGAATTATCGTCACTATGAATAAGGGTAATATTGATTCTTTAGTGTTAATTTTCTCATATTTTTCCATAATAAGCAACTGTAAATTTCAGGGATTTAGTCACACGGTGAAAAACCTTTCACAAATTGATTTTTTTTGGTTTTTTTTTTTTATGGATGTGCGTTTTGTGGTGATCTTGGATAAAAAATCATTTAGCTTTTAAAGTAAATCTGCATGCTAAGTATGGAAATGTTGTGATTGACGAACCTTACACCATAGATTGGGAGAGGGTGGCAACCCTCTCCCAAATTTGGGCTACGGTCACTGGCCCTGAGGTTTGGTAGCCCACACCCAAACCAAGCCAAGGGTGGGCGACCTTCGCCTAGATGTGAGAGAGGGTCACCACCCTATCCTAGTCTTAGTGAGGGTCACCGACCCTCACCTTGCGCCAGTGATCCCCTTAGCCATTGACATCCCCCCACCGGTGATGGCAGCAACCATAGTTGGAGGGCCTATGTGTTTCTTTTTCTTATTTTTTAATTTTTTTTTATGGAAAGAATAAAACAGGAAAAAGAAAAGCAACCCCTTGCAAATCAAAATTTGGCCATACAAAACATTTATTTTGCCTCAAGTTCAATGTACTCGGTTAGATTGACTAAATACTAAAAAGCAATATTGTTACAATAACGCTCAATGCATGGCCGTACATTCCATCACCTGGATCCCCAATTTGGGTTGTACGTCAACTTCTAAGATAACTGTTGGATACATTATTAATATAGTCCAAAATAATATGTTCACATACAAGCCCAATAGATAAAAGCATGGTTATTTGGGTCCATATGGGTCGAAGCCCAATAACGTGCATATAAAAACTCTAGGGTTTCCCTATACTGGAGGTAACACCGTTGAGCGTTCCAAACTTGATGTCTCTTAGTGTAATACTTCAAGCAACTACTTCTTCTCTCTCAAACCTATTACCTCCAACAATCTTGAAGTAGTAAGCTCGTGTGTCGGATTTGAGCGAGTAAAGTGTCTTCTTGAAGATTTCGTTAAGACGAACTCGCGGCTGTAATTTACTTTCGATTTTGATGGTGATATTGGCCGGGATCTAAGTTTGAAGATTCAGGTGACCGAAATCTTTGTTTCAAAAACCAAAAAATTATAGCCAATTTTAGAGGGTGAAACCACTTGGGCTTTGTTCTACTCATCGATACGAACATTTTGAATGGTCACTTGCATCAATCGGAGGTCGGACGAAGAAGTTACGGCACCTGGAAGTTTCCATTTGAATTTCTAGCGAATTTCGGGGGCGGAATTTCTAGCGAATTTTGGGGGCGAAATTTTTCAGCGAGTTTTAGCGACAAGGGCAGTCCATCTTAAGGTTTTTGGGCGCTCCAGATCCGTTTTTGGGGTTTGTTTTGGCAAATTCCATCTCTACAGAGCGGTTTGATCAAGGTTAGGGGAGTTATTCAACTTTGTTGCTCTGAGGACTTCAAGGTGCACTCTTTCTAACACTTTGCTTTGATTAAAATGGCAAAGCGTAGTTCCTATGATATTATAAAGTTGCAATCTTTTGATGTTACTGAATTTCATGGCTGGAAATTACATGTTCAATTTGGCATGAAAAATGTGACATATTATATACTGTATTGAGCGATTTCACATCTACCACTGAAGATATGAATGAATATCAATGGAACAAAGATGAGGATTTTTGTAGAGATTACTTGTTGAACTCTCTAAATCCTAATTTGGCTATGACTTATAGTGAGAATAAGATGGCGAAAGAGATATGGGATCACTTCAACGCTCAGTTCCAAAAACAAGAAGGGTTATCTAAAACCCTTCTAGCGGAGAAATTCTTTGACTTTAAATTCACTATGAATTCAAGCATCACCTCTCAATTAGTTGAATTTGAGAACATGAGGAACAAGCTGAAAGATGATAATTCTGATATGTCCGATAATCTCTTTGTTGGTCTTGTGTTGAGCAAACTGCCAACTGAATGGAATTCTTTCAAGACTGAAATGCACAGACTGAAGGTACAGATGAGACTGGATGAATTAAATAGGTATATTCACATTGAGGATCAAAATATCACTAGGAAGAGTTTAGAACAAGTGGGAAAACAAAAGTCAGTTGCCAACTTAGTTTCACCCTCCAATAAACCTCAGAAAAAGTCCAAGTCACCAAAAGGTGAATCCTCTTTACAATTCGAGGCCAAAAAGACTATCTTCAAAAAGAAGAAGAAGGGCAAGTGCCATAACTGTGGAAAGTGGGGTCACTGGACAGCAGAGTGTAAGTTGCCAAGGAAGCCAAATAACGACACACCACATAATAAGGCCAATATGCTAATTAGAGGATCTAAGCCTCGAGCCTTTATTGGAATGATGAAGAATGGAAAGGCCAGCATCTCTTCTGAGTGGTGGTTGGACAGTGGTGCTACTTGTCATGCTACAAATGACAAGAATTTACTCATTGGGGTTACAGAAGTGAAAGACACTGTAGAAAATTGCAATGGTGGTGAGGCAAAGGTGACTCATGCTGGAACTGCAAATTTGGTGCTTTCTTCAGGTAAATTACTAACTCTGAAACATGTTAGAGTAGTACCTTTACTTAAGAAGAATTTAATATCTATGCGTTTACTTGATAAAGCTGGTATGTCTTTTTCAACTATGAATGGTAGAGTAACTTTATCTGTTAACTCATATTATTTTGGTTGTGCATTCATGGTTAATGGTATGTATAGGTTGAGTTTAAATGCTGATAGCATAAACCATGGGAATTCTACTTTTATTGATCCAAAGTTGCTACACAATAGACTTGGACATGTGAATTACAGGAAAATGCAACATTTAGCTAAAACTCATAACATTCCATTAGATACTTCTATTCGATTTGATAAGTGTGAAGTGTGTGCACAGGCTAAAATTACTAGAAAACCCTTTAAATTGATTTCTAAAAGCACACAACTTCTTGAGCTAATACATTCTGCCATTTGTGATTTTAGAAATTACATTACTAAAGGTGGTCGGAAGTATCTAATAACATTCATAGACGATTTTTCTAGATACTGTCATGTCTATTTGTTGAAATCGAAAGATGAGGCTTTTGAAAAATTTAAGATTTTCAAGTCTAGAGTAGAAAATCAACTCAACTTAAAAATTAAGAGGTTTAGGATGATAGAGGAGGAGAATATACTATGTCAAGGTTCAAGGAATTTTGTGCTTCAGAAAATATAATACTTGAAACCACTGCTTCTTATTCACCCCAATCAAATGGTGTTGCAGAGCGTAAGAATATAACGTTAACTGAAATGTTAAACTCTATGTTACTTACAGCTGGCATGCCTTCCTCCTACTGGGGAGAAGCAGTTCTAACTACTAATTACATCTTGAACAGATTGTCGCACTCTAAGTTGTCCATGACACCTTATGAGATATGGCATAAGCGCCCTTGTATATATGATACTCTTAAGACTTGGGGCTGTATTGCTTATGTAAGTATACCAGATCCTAAAAAACCTAAGGTGGGATCTAGAACTATTACTTGTGTATATCTAAGTAGTGCAGAAGATAGCGCTGCAAATAGGTTTTTAGATCTATCTACTAACACAGTGATAGAATCTAGAGATGCAGTGTTCTTTGAAAACAAGTTTATCAAAGATCAAGGCTTGAATGTTTCTGGATCTACATATATTGTTGGAGAAATCTTCTTGAAATGTTTTGAAGCTGACAAAACGTTTCCATCAGTCTAGTCTGAAGGTTTGCAGACTTTGCTATTTAAAGTCTGAAGACTTTCGGACAGCCAGACTCAAGACTCAAAGTCTATCCTCATTGACAGTCTCTAATCCGTTGAAGAAAGTTTATCCAGAACTGGATGTTTCGTTAAGGGCTTGACCTCATCAATTGGAGAAGATCTCGTGGCTGGAAAAGACACAACAGAATTCTTTGATTGATCGTGATTGACTCGAAGATTAAAGAATTGATGATTGCCTAAATATTCTTGGAAGGTTCTACTTATGGAAACCGAGATCCTGATTGTATGGGTGAACAGGATTGATGGGCTATCGACACGTTCCTTTAATAGCTCGAATGATCTTCTTAATTGATTCCATCCAACGGGTAGATTGGAGGAATTTCTTTAGTAAGTGCCAACGGGTATGATGGCATAAATGAGTATATAAGGAAGACGTTCTAAGTTGTTGAGGTGTGCGCAATAGAAGAATTTCAAAATCTGAAGCTCCTTGTTATTTAGACAATTCCTTTGAGCGAATACTTGTATATAAAAGAGAGTCTATATTTGTGAGAAACCTTGAGGAGGTGTGATAGAACATCTACATTGTAGAATCAAGGAAAAGCAGTGCTGTAACTTCTCTTTTGTTCATAGTGAAATCCAGCCGGTGGGCTGTCAGTGCGGAAGAGTGGACGTAGGCTTGGATTAAGCCGAACCACTATAAACCCTGTGTTCAATCTTCTCTCCCTTACTCTCTTTACTTTGATCGTATTTCATTTTGTCAATCAATAGTGAACTACCTTTCTATCGTTTGCCAAGAATTACTTCCGTATTTCGATAAATTGATTGTGCGCCTATTCACCCCCCTCTAGGTGCTTATACTAGCTATCTCAGATATGATTTCAGAATCTCCTGTAGAATCTGAAGCAGGCCCTTCTGACACTAATTCCACACAGTTGGATATTGAACCAATTCCAGTTAGAGTATCTACAAGAGAGAGAATTCCTAAAAGTTTTGGTGAAGACTTTGTTGCTTACCATCTTGAGGATGATCCATTCTCCTATCAGGAAGCAATGAGATCTAGGAAATGTCTACTGTGGGCAGAAGCCATAGATGATGAAATGAGCTCACTACTACAGAATCACACTTGGCAGCTAGTAAATTTGCCAAAAGGGGCTAAAGCTATAGGCTGTAAATGAGTGTTGAAGAAGAAACTGAATAGTGATGGATCAATAGCCAGATACAAAGCACGCTTAGTAGCTAAAGGCTATAAACAACAGAGTGGAATAGACTATTTTGATGTCTATTCACCTGTGTGTCATCTATCAACTATAAGAATTCTTCTTGCTTTGGCATCTATTGAACACTTTGTAGTGCATCAAATGGATGTAAAAACAGCTTTATTAAATGAGGATTTAAATGAGGAAATTTACATGGAACAACCGGAAGGATATGTTATGAAAAGTCTTGAGGGCAAAGTTTGTAAATTAAATAAATCTCTATATGGTCTTAAACAAGCACCTAAGATGTGGCATCTTAAATTTGATGAAGTGGTAAAGAGTTATGGATTTTAGTCTAGTTATTCAGATAAATGCCTTTACCATCGTTCTATGTCAAATAAGATAGTCATCATTTGCTTGTATGTTGATGACATGTTAATTCTTGGTTCCGATCATTCTGTAGTGAGTGACGTGAAAGCTACTTTAGCTAAAGAATTTGACATGAAAGATCTTGGTATTGCTAATACCATTCTTGGTATGAAAGTAAGCTTTGAACGGCAAGTCATCTTCCTTAGCCAGACTCATTATATTGAGCAGCTACTTTCTACTTGGGGATACGATAAGTGTAAACCGAGTGAGACACCATGATTATAATAATAGACTGAGTCCTAATGAAGGGACCAGCATGGATCAATTAAAGTACTCGAAACTGATTGGTAGTCTCATGTATGCTATGAGTTGCACTAGATCCGACATAGCCTTTACAGTTGGTATGCTGAGTAGTTTTACTAGTAATCCTAGTAAAGAGCATTGGGATGCCCTTAATAGGCTAATGAGATACTTTAAAGGTACTAAAGATTATGCGCTTTATTATTCTGGTTATCCTCCAATTGTGGATGGATATTTTGATGCCTCATGGTGCTCAGATATTGGAAATAGTAAGTCCACTAATGGGTATGTATTCACTTTGGGTGGAGCTGCTATTACTTGGAAATCCAAATGACAAACTTGTATTGCATTGTCTCTATGGAATCGGAACTTTTTGCTTTAGCCTCAGCCGGTGAAGAGGCAGAGTGGATAAAGAATCTGATTATGGATATTCCTTTGACTCGGTTAAAGATTAATTCTTTAAGCCTATTTTGTGATAATCGAGCAACTGTCCAAGTCGTCAAGAATACTCTCTTTAATTCAAAGAGAAGACATGTGAGACTGAGACATGCATTGTTGAATTATCTGAGAGAACAAGGGGTTATTCGATGTGAGATCGAAGGATAACATAGCCAATACTCTCACCAAAGGTATGCCTAAAGATCGATTATTCAAAACAGTGAGGGAACTGGGGTTAAAGATTATATAGGCAAGTCTTAACTACCATTTACTTACCTGTGTTTTGAATTATCAAATCTTTCTTTATTGGCTACAATGATAATCACAGTTTATATGTTTCATTGATGTTCACAGTTGCTGACTAATTGAAGAGGGTGAGTTGTCTCATTCCAAATTTGATGAAGATGACTTTAACCTAATTCAAATGTTCTATTTAGAAAAATTGTGTCATTCCAAATTTGATGATACAATTCAACTAGATTGAACTATCCTTTTTGGTTAAATGATCTCATTCCAAACTTGATGCTAGATTATTTGACTTTAAGGAATCAGTAATTGTGACATTCCAAATTGAAACATAGAAACAATTTTTTACATAAGAAACTTGATATTACATGACTAGGTTGTTGTAAGTGACTTGACTATTGGTCTTGTTCTTTGAAACTAGACAATAGTTATTCTCCTACAAATAAACTTAAGTTGATGGCTCTTTGTAAATCGCATTGTTTAGGTCTTGTTCATAATTTATGAAACTAGCTTGATGCTTATGACATGATATTATGATGCTTTATGACATCAATATATGTTCTTCTCCACCTGATGGAATGGCGCTAAGTTTTTATTCAATTGATTGAATTCATGATAATATGAAATTTATATTTGACATTCTACGGGGATGGCGAGAGATGGAGGAGAGCTTAATGAGTGGGATCCCGACCAGGATGACCTACTTGATGAATGAATATATATCACTTAGAGCGTGTGGGGACTTGACGGTTTACTCCGCTATTGCCTATTTTGATGAAGTCCATTTACTTGAGACTTGCATTTTGCTATTTCTATTTTGTGGACATTATTATGCTTGTTTCTTATATTTGTAAGGCCTTAGACTATTTTGACTGGCCTACTTATACTTGATTAATATGCATATATTGGTTGTGAACTGAATCTGAGATTTATTTTGGGATTTGGATTTTTAATCTTAGAACAGATTCATGATAAGAATGATTCACTTATTTAGTTTGTACATGATGATTTAGTTTAATACTTTACTGCTGGAATACTCTTTGACCGATCCGAGTTGATTGTCTTGGACTGAATGTGGATGATTCATGTTTGTTTGAACATTACACTGACCAACTTATTAGATTGTGCTGTATGGTGAACATAGGAGGAGATTGTTGGATATATTATTAATATAGTCCAAAATAATATGTTCACATACAAGCCCAATAGGTAAAAGTATGGTTATTTGGGTCCATATGAGCCGAAACCCAATAACGTGTATATAAAAACTCTAGGGTTTCTCTATGCTGGAGGTAATACTGTTGAGCGTTCCAAACTTAACGTCTCTTGGTGTAATACTTCAAGCAACTACTTCTTCTCTCTCAAACCTATTACCTCCAATAATAACTTCCTTATTTCGATAGAAGAGAAATAGGTAAGTCATGCATATATAAAATATATAAGCGTTTCAAAACAATTTGTTGCATAGAGTATCATTGATCATAGTCAATAAGTGACTCAAACCGCTCAAATTTCAGGACATTAGAGAAAGAAACTTCAGAATGGGAATGTGTAAACTCGTGGATCACTAATCTGCAAATAAAATGACTTTATTGATTTTGACCTTGATGAAGCTTTAATTCTGTTTACACTGTGAGGTCATCATGCATCCTCTATTTTTTTTTTTTTTTTCGGTACAAGCATATTGTTGCATGAACAGCATCGCTTATTATTTATGTCACTCACACTTCCTTCTGCGTCGAAGTTCGAAACTAATATGGCATGCTACATTGAGAGAAACCGACGCAGTACAAGCCATTTTCTCCTTTCCATTGGCGCAAGACCTTGGTCATTCCGTCTTTGTTGAAGAGATCATCTCCACCCCAGTTAAGTTACAATTTGATTTTTTTTTTGGTTTTTTATGGAAGTGCGTTTTGCGGTGATCTTAGATAAGAAATGGTTTAGCTTTTAAAGTAAATCTGCATGCATTGTATGGGAATGGACATCCGAAATTTATAACTTAAGCACGGGTTTTTATTTTTTGTAATTTGAAAAAAAAAATAGAAAGAGTTGCTATAAAGAAATAAATCATTTGATGACTTATTATAGAAGAAAAAATAATATAAAGATAAGAATTAGACGTATATTTTTCATATTGATATATATCTCTTCAAAAAAAATCTTATTCAGATCTCACTCAAACATATCGATCCATGTACACTTGATAAAACATATTTGAATAGGCACCGATAGTCATATGTAACCTAATAAAACATTTCAATGTGAAAATGATTGTCAATAGAATTGGGGTGGTGCTATTGTCACCCCTTGAATGGCTAAATCCATCCCATTTTCATTGGAAAGACAAAGTGACCCTTAATTATTCAATTGCAATTTAAAGTGGTAGCCCCCCAATTTGTTTACTTTCTTTTTTGTTAATTTTTCTATTCTTATGTAGGATCTAGTTGGCATAACTAAGAATATTCCATGTATATTAAATGCATTATGTTTTCTCTTCTTTTTTTTTTAGATTTAATGTCTATAAAAATTAGTTTTGTCGAAAAGAAAAATTTTAAAGAAATTTAGTTATTTTGTACGTTTTTCAGAAAATTTATGGATTAATTTTTCTTTAAAATCTAGAAAAAAATTAATATATAAATATTTTTAACAAAAACACGAGTTTATAAATTTTATATATTTTGTTTTGAATATCACCATCAAATATTTTTTTTATCAGTTATCTTTTATATAAAAATTATGGGATGATTATGTGAAACCACACACAGAAAAAAAAAAAAAAAAAAAAAACCTCTTAAAAGCTCATTGATGACAAAATCATAGTTACGTCCAATTTCAAAAGATAGAATTTTTGGTAAAATGCCATTGAAATTTCATTATTCTGGATTGATAAAAATCCATATTAAGCGGAGTGTTTAAAAATAATATCCAAATTCCTCGTTGTGCATATTTTTTCATGTCAATATTTTCAATGTTTTTCTAAACACTTCTAATATCTTACATTTTCTGTGACAAAGCATCTCGCTAATAGTAATGAAAAAAGACAAATTCTTTAATATGATAAGTTTAGGGACTTCATATATATTTTTGACTAATGAAATGAATCCAAAAAAAAAATAAGAAAGTAAGCTTTTGATATATGAGGGACGAAAAAAATAGATAAGTTATATTAAGAGCAACGATGCAGAAGACACTACTTTTATTTTCTAAATAGCAATAGTTCAAATTTGATGAAAAACCATAAACAAAAACAAGCATGTGACATTCTTAATTAAGACAATTAGGTTCTACACAGAAATAGAATAACTGAAAAAGGGATGAAAGTAGATAAATTTGGAGCCAACACTAATCGCAATTGAAATTGAGGATAATAATTTCTTTTTAGTGAAAATAAAGGTGGATTTAGTTATTGTCACTATGAATAAGGGTAATCCTGATTCTTTAGTGTTAATAATCTCATATTTTACTATAACAAATAGCTGTGCGTTTTAGTGAAAATGGGGACTGCGGATTTATAAATTTGGTTTTTTTATGGAAGCGGGTTTTGCGGTGATCTCGGATAAGAAAAGGTTTAACTTTTCAAGTAAAGATAAAATGTAAACTCTAAGATAAGAGTACTGGAAATGGTAAACGTGCTTAGAGATGAAAAGAAAAAATACTAATAAAATGAATAAGTGCACTAAAAATTTTTAAATTAGTCTTGAAAATACAATTAAATCCTAAATTTTTTAGATAATTCTCAAACTCATCCAGCGTAGTCAAGTTTTTTCGTTAATTTCGTTAATTTAGCCAATAAAAAAAAATACTGATATGACTCTTTTTATGACTTTCTCGTTATGTGGAGCTGACGTCCCATTTACCTGTTGCCACATCTAAGAAGAATAGTAAATAAATAAATAAAAGGATAAAAAAAATTAAAAAGCAGCTGGCTGTTATCTACCATACTCAGCCCGCTTGAGCTCCTCCGACCACCACCTTCTTCAAATGCTCAACCCACCCAAAGAAACCTTCGTTATCTTCGACTGCAACTTGAATTCAATCTTCGTCAAACTCAAAATCACAATATTATCCTACAAACTCAACAGTTTGAGGCTCAATCATTTGTCACGGAGAGAGAGAGAATGTGACATTGAGAAATTCCTGTTTTCAATAATAATACTTAGATTATAAAGTTAAGAATTATTTACTTTTTAAAAAATGTAGATGGACATTTGGAAAATCTTGGTTAGATCATAAATTTTTACATGGTGTGGAACGCAAGGAGAATGATTTTACCATGAACATAATTGTCCTAAGTCCAACGTGTTGAAACTAAATTGATAAACTTTGACATATACGTTGATAATTAGAGTGATGCTAATTAATTTATCATCATCTTAGTTATTGATGGATACAAATACTTTTCGAATTATATGTTAAATGATTGTTAAGTTTTACATTATACAAAATCGAGCTTTTCATAGTATTCGGAATGATTTACTAATAATTTCTGTTAATTCAAGCATCATGGATTATATTATTTATTTATTTACCTTAGTTGACTATAATACTAATCACAATGTGCTTACATTGATGGAGACTCGCTTATCTGGGCGATTTTGGAGGACTTCTTCCACCTTGCTCACCTTCTTATTATCCACATTGAGACACTGGTTTCTTTTTTCTTTTCTCCTTTCTTTTTTCTTTTTTGCATCATAAGGACACTTTTTTTTATTGAAATTAAACCTCTTATTTGCTTTTTGACATAATAAGCAAGTCATCATTACCATTAAACATGAGCCATCACCTCTTCTTCCATTTGGTCAAAGATTGAGCAAAACTCGACCACTTGTAAATTCTAGTTCACATGCAAGCTTACGCTTAACCATTTACTTCTGGCCATTAATGCTAAATTTTGGCAATATCATACTCATTTTCACCTTGGCCGTATCATTCGCCTTCAATCTTTAAAAGAAAATTTCTACTTCTTCCATTCTTGTATTTTATCTTCGAAGAGTTAGAATGTGGTTAAAAGGATTTGATTATTCAAATTTATTCAAGATAAGTGAAAATTCTAGACGTTAAATTAAATTAATTTACTTGACACTTTTAACTTGGTTGGTTAATATGTGTAGTCTTCATTCTAGTTAAATCTAAAGTTCAATGCAAATTTGTGCATTAGTGATGGGGAGGTGTCGTGATTGTTTGATTTATCTTGTTAATTATGTGCATGCCTATATTCGGACACCAATTTCGATCAAGAGGGATTTTGCCTTTGGGGTTAAATATGGATTGGTAGCTGTAATGAGTTCATAAACAGATGGTCACCAGATGGAACCAGACACCATCTTTGAGCGCCATCGTCGCCCCCTGCAATTACGTGAAATAGTCTTGCCTCGGCCCATCTGTCTGTGCGGCATCTTTGTTTAATATTACTTATTCTAAATCGATAATTTTTCATGATAAAGATTTTGATTAAGGAAGCAAATATAGAAATGGAGTTTAAAAGGTTTTTTTTTTTAAATGAATATATAGTAATGCCAACTTGAACGCGTCATGATTAGCACATGCATTGATGAGTTGAATGCAAAATCCTATTTTGTAGGACATTCAATCTCGCATACTAACCATTGGGGTTTGCCACTCTTCAAACGTGAAAGGGGGAGGTGGGAAGTTTGAATCCTCACATTCTTAAGAATTTGGGGTGGAGACGATTTAGTTTTAGGCATAGGTTTCGATTTTCACATCCTGCAAGGAGGCATGGCAAAAGTTTGAAAGTTAGAGTAAAAATAGAGTAAAACGGACAAAAAAAAAATCTAGCATACTAGCCAGTGTGAGCATAGAAGGTTTTGAAAGTAATAATACTTTTGCACAAAATTTTGAAATTGCGTGGATGTCAAATAGAGTTTCTTGTGATTGCTTATAATAAGAACTTAAAACAAATTTTCATTTTCAAGTATCGAGAGAGAAGTACGAGTTGCTATGTTAGCATATTTGAACAAATGCAAAACCAAAGATCTCTATAAGCCATAATTTTTTTTTTCCCACCTCTCGGCCTTTTGGATAAAATCAAGTGCTCATGATATTTGGGCAGTGGACACATGCAATGGCATGAAATTAGATTTGTAATCACATGTGACGATCTTGGTCTTATAAAACAAAATGCATATATCATTACATATAAAATTACGTCGCAAAATTCATTCACATTACAACGGTGAATTATATGATTTTAAGCAAAGCTAATCAACATCATCCATAATTTCACGACCCTCAAATTGATTGATAGGGATTTCTAAGCAATTTCCCTGGGAGTCAACTCATTTCTAGGTAGGGTCCAAAGAAAAACGAATTAGATTGTAAGAATGAATTGATAATAGTCTAGACCATGACTTGGGAGTTAGCTCATTTCTAGCTAAGGATCCAAAGAAAATCGAAGTAGGTTATAAGAATGAATTGATAATAGCTTAGACCATGATTGGACGAGCTAAACTTAAATTAATCAGATTCGGTGGCGCGTCAGGCGAATTTTCATTTAGTTTTTGCTTATTTTAGCCCCCAAAAAGAGAGAGAAAAGAAAAAGGAAAAAAAAAAGAGAGAGAGAAAAGGAGGAAGACTTGAGAGGTTTCTTCGGCCTGATGCAACCTCGCAATCTCGCTCGCGCTCCTTCTCCTTCGTCTCCCTCCTCCTCTCTTCGCGCTCCTTCGATCCCCTCGCGAATCTCTCGATCGAGATTCGCGTTCCGATTCCAGATCGCCGAACGAGTTCGTCCTCCCCCGCGTCGCGGTGATTCGGAAGGTCAGTGTTCTCTCTCGCTCTGTCCTTGATGGAGTTGCGTGGCGCGATTCGCCGTTTTCGCGCTGTCGGTCGCTCAGATTGGTGCTCCTTTTTCTGCCTTGGCCAGGGGCCAGGGGCTAGGGTTAGGGTTTTGGGTGCCTGCTGCGAATGGAGGGCTCGTCGAGCCAGCCGGAGTTCGATTTCCTGTTCAAGCTGCTCTTGATCGGGGACTCCGGGGTCGGGAAGAGCTCGCTTCTCCTGAGCTTCACCTCTGACACGTTCGAGGATCTGTCTCCTACAATCGGTAACGTTTCTGGCTTTCCCGTCTTGTGGTTTTTTTTTGGGTATGGAGATTATGGGATGGATGGAGGAAGGGGGCGTTCGGTGGTTCCGTGTTTTCTCGTTCGGATCCATGTCGTTGGTGCTTAGGGAAAAAGAAAAAGGGGTTTCTTTGAATCTTTTTTGGGATTTGCCAGCCGTCCGAGCGGTGGGTTTCCATTGAAAAGTTGTTTTCGTGTCCGTCTGTGCATTACTGCGTCTGAATATGAAGTAAGGAATTGTGGGTTTAACGAAGAATCTACCGCGATTAAGTATTGTGGATTGTCATTATCCTTTTAAAATACTGTCATGCGATATTGTGAAATGTCCTCTTTTCTCCATTCTCTGTGTTAGGCGGGAAATCACTGTTACAACTGGGGAAGTGGGGCCACCATCATAGTTTTAGCAAAGTTTTACTGGGGGAATGGGATGCGAACATAGTTTTCTTTTCCCAATTTAAGCATCAATTATCTGGCTCAAATATGGTTCTCTAGTTCGTTTTGTCTTAGCTACCACGGCAACAGAGTGAATTTAGAAGCATAAATCAAAGTAGAAGTAGCCCGAAAGAAGATAAGCCTGACCTAATGTAGGTCATGTCTAATTTCCAATTAAAATTCAATATGACATTATGCATGGACTAAGAGATTACGTCTGGTCGTGTAATAGCTAATGATGTTCCTCATGATCTTTCACTTTGGGGACATGTGGTCTGACACTGAGTGGCTAACTTTATCTCCAAGTCATTATTTGTTACTATGAGCCCCTTAAATGCTCTTACGACTTAATCACTTAATGATTTCAAATATTATATTGTCACCTTTGTATTGAGAATGCCATACATTAAGAAACCTTTATTCTTAGCCGCAGTACAATAGTGCGAGTTAGTGCATTTTTCTGAGAAGATATATATGCCTCCTAATCTTGTGTGTTTTTCAGGTGTGGACTTCAAGATAAAGTATGTTACCGTTGGAGGAAAGAAGTTGAAGCTTGCTATATGGGACACGGGTAAGATTATGCACCAATTTACTCATGAAATTTACCTCTTATGTTCTAGATTCTGTATGTTGTTAGGTTCTTCTTATATCCTAAAATTACAAGGTGGTAGAACTTGTTTAACGGATTCTCTCTCTCTCTCTCCGTTTTTTTTTTTTTTTTTTTGTTGGGGGGGGGGGGTGTGTGGTGGTGGGGGTTTTGGAAGTTGCTGTGTTTTTTGATTTGAAACTTAAAGCATATTTCAGGAATGAATGTTCTGATAATCAAATGAAGCAGAAACAGGACTGTTAATCTTTCAACTGAGGCAGTGTTACTCCCATCCTTTTCCAGCATTCATTCTTGCAGTGTTCCATTTTCTTTCTAAATCTGTTAAAAGATTGAGCTACTGATGTCTATGATTCTTTGATGAATGTGAATTGTGGGTGGATAGTTGTATAAATGCATTCCGTTGTTTTCTTTTTGGAGGGATTGAGAGCTAGAAATAAATTTTATCACGTGTTAGCGAGCAGCGCTCTCTTTGTTTGTGTGGAAACTGGTCCTTACAATAATAGATTTATTCTTTCATGGTGCAGCTGGGCAAGAGAGATTTAGAACCCTGACCAGCTCATACTACAGGGGAGCTCAAGGGATAATAATGGGTATGTTTAAACTTCTTTATGCTTCTTGCTCTATTGTTTTGTTTTTAATTTGCTACTATACTGTATATCAAACTATCTGAGCCTTTTATGTTTACCTATGTTTCATATTTCCCCCCCCCCCCCAACCCCAAAAAAAAAAAAAAAAAGAAGAAAGAAATCTCTGTGGTTAATGGTTTTGTGTGCCTTCCATTTCAACCAAGCTATTAATGACGTTTTTGTGTAAAATTCAAGACCTTCGCCTTAATTTAATTTGAATGATTATGCAGTGAGAAAACTGTACTTTGAAGTGTTTGTGTAAATCTGTTGCTCTATATTATTATGGGTCGATAGTGGAAAATACCTTGAGCAAATAGTGTTGAGTTTCTGACGAATCACTTGGGTTCTCATTGAGAAACCTACTCAAAGAAATTTGTCCTTAATGAGATAAAAGCAGTTCATAAAATCCCATACTGGATTTTGTGACATGAAAATCTTGTGTTGAGCAGCATGGATGGAAAAGCCGAGGACTTGTTTTTTATGCAGCTGTTATTGTCTAGTTAGTCATCAATGCTTTTGCCTGCAGGATTGAAGCCTAAGGCACTTATGTTATCAATACTTCATAAATGGGCAAAGCTGTTTTCTAGTAACTATCTTTTATTTTTTTGGTTAGAAACCTGTCTAGTGATATGACACCTGATACTTGTCTGATGTTATCTCAATTGGATAAACATTTTCTTGACTTACGGACAGCTTGTCTATGTTTTGGAATATCCACCGTTCTCAATGTTTTCCCCGAACTTACTTGATGTTATATGTATTTGATGTGGACAGTATATGATGTGACGCGGCGAGAGACATTCACAAATCTTGCTGACATATGGGCAAAGGAAATTGACTTGTACTCAACTAATCAAGATTGCATCAAGATGCTGGTTGGCAACAAAGTCGATAAGGTTTGATCTTTTGTGGTTTGCAATTGCATATGAGAACCCCTCTCTAGGATTTTAAGTAGCCTTTCAGTGTCAAAGTTATGCTGTTGGGTTAAGATTTCTGATTTGCTCGATGGTGATGTCTCCCAACTGCTACCTCACTCATTAGCCACAGTACCCACAGCATTTTTAAGGGTGTTTTCAAGTTCATTTTGTTGGAACTTTTCTTTAGTTTAATTGTTGTCAGAGTTTATTTCTCGACTTTCCTGATTAGTGTATATGTAATCTTTTAAATCCGAATATCCTGTGAAAGGTTAACAGGTTTTGTTAATTACTGATTACATCTTTTGCAGGAAAGTGAAAGGGTGGTTTCTAAGAAGGAGGGGATTGATTTTGCTAGAGAATATGGGTGCCTTTTCCTTGAATGTAGTGCGAAAACTCGGATAAATGTAGAGCAATGCTTTGAGGAGCTTGTTTTGAAGGCAAGTGTTCATACTGCATCTTAAGTACCTTTTTACAATAACATATTTTTGTTGGGGTATGGATCTATCCGGAGCAATCTATTTTTTAAGATTTTCCTGTTTGACTGCCATCTCTTTAAGATGCGCGTTCCCTGTTTGCTTTTGTAGCTCCATGTGGGCTTTCAGGGTGTCACTTTAAGATGTGCATGCCCTCTTTGCTTTTGTAGAATGTGGGCTTTCAGGGTGTCATGAGGATGTGATTTATTTTATATTCATGCATGAAATTCAAAACCCCTTACTATGACTCATGTTTAGATTTTCTTTGCAGCTTCTAGATTGTAAGTCATGTTGCAATCTGTGCATGATGAAAGATGTGCATCTGTGCACTCAAATTTGCTCTGCCATTTAAATCGCCTTACCCAATTGACTCCTTTGTCTGTGCGTTACTTTTTTTCTCCTTGGAGTTGGCTCACATATTGATGGTATGGCGATCCTTTTTGTTTTGCCAGATTTTGGAAACTCCAAGTCTTTTGTCAGAGGGATCGGCTGGAGTGAAGAAAAACATATTTAAGCAGAAACCTCCAGAAACAAGTGCCGCAGCCAGCAGCTGTTGTTCCTGGTGAACAGACTATTGTTTTCGAAATATCTCACAACTCATGCTGTCTTATGTCTTTTGGATCATCACAAGCTCATCCATGTAACAGGAATCATTATGTTAATTTGCACACGTTTGCTTGTTTATCTATTTACATGAATGTATTTAGCTCCACAGATTGCTGGTCTTTAATCAAAGCCGATGCCACACTATGGATCTCTCAATTGTTCTGCTTTTGGGTGCCCGATTGCATCATTGCATGTTCTCTTTGTTTGGCAAGCTTCGAAGAAATTGACATTTGTTCGAGTCTTCATCTGGTGGAGACCGAAATTTTTCTGTTCGAAATGAAGGGAGCAATAGAAGTAGAGTCATGAATTAGTCTTTTACTATTTCCAAGAGCATTCGCCAAAAGTGCTGTATGTTCAAAGAAGTGCAATAATTTGTCCCGTCACAATATATTGAAACATGTAGAATTCGCCTTCTTTTGCATTTCTAGAGCGCGCTTTTATAATCTGAGATGTTTTGTCGTGGAATCAACAAACGTGAATTTAGTTTGTCGGTCTTTCATTCATCCATTTTATGAAGGGAGGCTGAGTTCCCCTTCGGTTTAGTGCTTCTTTCATCTATTCTTGAAATTTGCATAACATGATGTTTTAGGTATCTAAAGTTTGTTGGTAAAGAGGGCGTTTTAAAAAATGTTTATCCACGTTACAATCTATTGGAATATACAACTTTATTGCTTCTTGCTTGAAGCATTATCCAAATCTTTAGACGTTTTGACTACTTCTCAGCTCGAGACACCAGAACTTTTTACAATATATATAACTGTTGATAGGTGGATTGAGAAATAGTTTTGTTCGTTATTTTTTTTAATTTTTTTTTCAAAAGTATTTTAAATTTTGATGGGAAATATTGGTTAAGCCCACACAAATAGGCCTTCTTTTTTTAGGTAATTGTTTCTGTCTTTTGTTTTAAAGATACCAATGATTTCTCAATTAAAAATATAGAGTTTGTAAACAATGATGTAAACTCCAAAAATTAATAGAAAATCAAATTCTGCGGACAAATGTAGTTACAATAAAATCATTATTTCGACCTCTCTTTTCGTTTTTCCTCTCCCGTTTCCTTTTAACTACTCAAAAATAGTAAAGAACTCAAAATTAGACTATTTAGCATTTTAAAATATATTTGGCCGACGCACAATTCTGTGCGTGCATGTAATATAATTGATATCACGCGAGTAGATTTTGGACGTTTTATTGTTTGACAGTTTTCAGAAAATGTTGGATTGTTTCTAGATTATTTAGTTTGAGAGAAAATTATATAAATAATCCATGAACTTTAATTCAGTGTGCGATATTGTCTATGAATTTTTAATTTGTTTAATATGGTCTCTAAATGATCAACTTAACCCTTAAATTATATGAAGATATTTGATGTCCTTCCATAAGTTAATGGAATTTGCTCTTGTGACTTCGAATCATATCAAGTTTGATGACAGTCAACATTGTTAATAATGGTGGAGATGTGAATGCCCTATTTTTCCCCCATTTGCTAAAGTAGATGTACATGCAGATTATATAATAATTCAAAACCCACAATCATTTGAATGGATTCAAATATTATATCGACTATTAACAATAATTCAGAAATCACGTTGAATAATTTGTACAATAGGTCAAAGTTCAATAACCATTTATGTCATATTTCCTTTAGCTTTATTACAAACACTTCAATTCAACAAGATAGGTAAACTGCATAAATCCAATTATAGAATTAACCTTTGTGGGTATAATATTTGTATTTTCATGTAAAAACATCTATAATAAACGACTACTCACATTATGTTAAGAATATTTCTCAGTGAAAAAAAACTTAAAATGCACATGAAGCATGGATTGGATAATTATTTTTTATATCATCTTATTTTGTTATTAAAAACTTTACTTACCTAGCGCATTCATTCAATTTAATTGACAAATTTGCTCGTGCTTGAAACAATTCACTGAAAATAGCATCTTGACATTGCCTCATAATTATACTAAGTCTTCACCATACTTTAAATACAAATAAGAATATATATATATATATATATATATATATATATATATATATATATATTTGTCAAAGCCCGGTCACATTATTATCAATTTCAAATGTTTTTTTTTTCTATTTTACCAGACTTCAATTTTGAATATTAATAAAATAGAATGACGCCTTTTTAATATGACTTTTGATTTTTAATTTTCGCTAAATCTCCTCATAATTCGATTGTCATTCCAAACATGAAATACTGAATTCTTTTTAACTATTCAATTATTGACACGGAAAATTCTAATATGTATTTTTTCACAACTTTTGGAAGTTCAAAATGCATTTTCCATCCTAGACAAGAAAAAAGACAAGTTACAAATTGGAACCAGAAATAGGCGAAAATCCCCCGGACAGTCCCCAAAAAAAAAAAAAAGACCGCCTCGTTTCCGACAAATTAAATTACGTTCTCTTTTTCAGCCCATAAAAACAAAAGGAGAGGAAGAGAACGAGGGTTCTAGGCTAAAACCACATTCCTCTCTTCCTCCTTCTTCACCACCGGCGCGCTCCAATGGCGGGAGGGTTGCATCCGTACGTGAGCTCGAAGGCGGAGCTGAAGCGGCGGGAGCAGCAGAGGAAGAAGGCGAGGTCGGGGGGGTTCGAGTCCCTCGGCCTCAGCCCCGACGTGTTCAGGGGGGTGAAGCGCAAGGGGTACCGCGTCCCCACCCCGATCCAGCGCAAGACCATGCCCCTCATCCTCTCCGGCGCCGACGTCGTCGCCATGGCCCGCACCGGCTCCGGCAAGACCGCCGCCTTCCTCGTCCCCATGCTCGAGCGGCTGAAGCAGCACCTCCCCCAGGGCGGCGTCAGGGCCCTCATCCTCTCCCCCACCAGGGATTTGGCCTTACAGACCCTCAAGTTCACCAAGGAGCTCGGTCGCTTCACCGGTTAGTTTCTGCTTTAACTCGTGCTTCGTTTTTTTTTTTTTTTTTTTTTTTTTTGGGTGTTGTATTGGCTATATCTGTCGTCAGGCTGGTTTCTGAGGACAGAGTGATACCTGAGAAGCTGGATAAAATTATGCAGCTTTTGGGGCGATAGGCGATTCTCGCAGATTTTGAAATGTAGCCGGCATCAAAATTTATCATTTTCTATGTGATGTTAGCTAGTGGTGGGGTGATTATTCAGCTTGATTAGAATTTAGCTCTACTTTTGGTTTTTATGTATGACTCGATTTAGATAGCTCCTCTGATACTTCATCTGTAGGAATATCTTTGAGTGCGTATAGTTTTGTTAGGATGAGGAAGAATTTGATGGCATTCGTGAAGTTGATAACTTTTACGATGCTGTAGATCTTCGGACGAGCTTACTCGTGGGTGGTGATAGCATGGAGAGCCAGTTTGAGGAGTTGGCACAGAACCCGGACATTATCATTGCTACTCCCGGTAGGCTGATGCACCATTTGTCCGAAGTTGATGACATGACGCTGCGGACAGTGGAGTATGTGGTTTTTGATGAAGCGGATTGCTTGTTCGGCATGGGTTTTGCAGAGCAGTTGCATAAGATACTCACCCAACTCAGTGAAAATCGGCAGACGTTGCTTTTCAGTGCGACTTTACCCAGCGCGCTTGCTGAGTTTGCCAAGGCCGGTCTCCGAGACCCTCAGCTTGTTCGGTTAGACTTGGAGACTAGGATCAGTCCTGACTTGAAGCTTGCTTTTTTCACTTTAAGGCAGGAGGAAAAACATGCCGCATTACTATATCTAATAAGGGAGCAAATTAGTTCGGACCAGCAGACACTGATTTTCGTTTCCACCAAACATCATGTGGAGTTCCTTAATAGTTTGTTTAGAGAAGAGGGTATTGAGCCTTCTGTATGCTATGGTGACATGGATCAAGATGCTCGCAAAATCCATGTGTCAAGGTTTAGATCAAGAAAGACTATGTTGCTGATTGTCACTGATGTTGCAGCTCGGGGTATCGATATTCCATTGCTTGATAATGTGATCAACTGGGACTTTCCCCCTAAACCCAAAATATTTGTCCACAGAGTTGGACGGGCAGCACGAGCTGGTAGGACTGGTACTGCATATTCATTTGTGACAACTGAAGATATGGCTTATCTTTTAGACCTTCATCTATTCCTTTCAAAGCCAATTTGGCCTGCTCCTACTGAGGATGAGGTTTTGAAGGATATGGATGGAGTGATGTCTAAGATCGACCAAGCAATTGCCAATGGAGAAACTGTTTATGGACGCTTTCCACAGACAGTAATAGACCTTGTCTCTGATAGAGTTCGGGAAATCATTGATTCATCTGCAGAATTGTATGCTTTGCAGAAAACATGTACAAATGCTTTTAGATTGTATTCAAAAACAAAACCGTCACCTTCAAAAGAGTCCATAAGAAGAGTAAAGGACTTACCTCGGGAAGGCTTGCATCCTGTCTTCAAAAATGTACTTGCAGGTGGTGAATTGGTAGCTCTGGCTTTTTCTGAGCGACTGAAAACATTTAGGTATCTTCTCAATTTCTTTTCCTAAACTGCAGCATGCTACGTATCTATCAAATTATTGGATATCTGCATTGCTTCTATTCTGAACCAACAATTAACATTTCATAATTTTACTTTCTGATTTATGCTAGACCAAAGCAGACGATTCTTGAAGCTGAAGGGGAGGCTGCTAAATCAAAGCATGTGCAGGTAGCTTCCAACAGCATGACCCCCTTTTGGAATGCTTTCTTATATCTAAACGAGGATGCATCTTTTTTTTTTTTTTTTACAATGGCTAGTTCTTCCTCAGAGCTCATACAGCTATTATGCTGCTATTGCTTAGGGGTAATGTTCTTATGCAAATCTTTTTATGGTGTCAACTTTTCTGGCTCTCTTTAACTTTCCTCCAATTCAAGTGTACTGTGCGAGCATGATGTTGATATCTGAAGTATATAATCTTTAAGTCAGAGATTGTGAAATGCTTATCTTGTCAATTGTTCTACTTACTCTGGTTTATTTTCAGGGTCCCTCAAGTCAGTGGGTTGATGTGATGAAGAAAAAAAGAGCTATTCATGATGGCATCATAAATTTGGTGCAGCAACAAAAGCGTGATAGCATACCTTCAGAAGAGGTTGAGGTATGGTTTTATTTCCATTTTCTGTCTGTGAATATGTATAGTACATAAGAAAAAAACTCATGTAGTTTATCAGTTAGAGGATTAAACTTGGACCATCTGATCTCATAGACTTTTTTCTTTCTGGTTATGGTGTATGTCATGATATTTTCTTAACCCACACCAATCTTTTTTTCATGCTTATTCTCTTAGTTATTTTAAGTGTTTGCTCTTAAATAACAAAAGCTGTTCTGTTCGTGATTAAGGTGTAGGATGTGTAATTGTTCTCTTTTTAATTGTCAACAGGAAGTTAAAAGTAGGGATTTTTTTTCCTCCAAATGGATGTGAATTCAATTGTGTTTCACAAATGTGTGAATTTGCACACTATTGTTTCCCTATAGCACCCTATCAAATGCTGTGGTGATGATGAAGTAAAAACTGCAAAGCCTAGGACATGCTGTTGTACTGCCCATTTGAATAGCTGAAAATGCATACTCTTAGGTGTCATAATTTCAAAAGAAGATCTCAAGCCATGTGATATGTTGTTGTACTGCTGAGATGTTGCTAAAATTTACAAGTGTGCTGTAAGGTCAAGGAAGTTAGTGACCTTAAGCAATCTGGCTCGAATAGGTTGACTTGGGAAGATTATTCCATGTCCTTGTTGATGTGATAAATATTGGCATGATGAGGCAATTTTATTCTTTTATATCTGGTTGTTTTTTGGGGTCTTTACTTGGATACTAACTCCATTTCCTGGTTAACTTGCAGATTAATCCAGTGAGCACTTCTTCTAAGGAAAAGGAGACAAAAGGTTCTCTTTTTTGGATCTTTTTTATTCTTTTGTTCTAATATTTTTGTTGGTGCAACTGGTTGGGCATAAGATCAGATTTCATGAAAAAAGACCATGTTAACAAGGCTTCCAGGCAGTTGATATGTCTCTAGATTTTCTGGTCTTGTTCCTTGATTTATGTTTTAAGACAAACTTTTTCAAATTTAAGAAATATCATTCTGTCACCATGTATGCAGTGTCTTTCCCTCTTACTCAAGAAATGTTTTTCTTGTTCCTGCCCAAGCCAGTTGTGAGGTTAAGTATCTAAGATTTGCCTGCCTGCTCTTTTCCATCTGCAATGACAATTAACAAACTAAAGAAGGATATGAGTGAATGCTATTGGATAGTTTCATGTTGATCAAAGAAAGAAGAGCAGACTTCTTAAAAGAAAAATTCGTTGAAAATTTTTTATTTCCACATATCTGATTCTAAAGTGTTGTGGACTTTTGCTGACAACTGTATTCTTTACCTTGGATTATTTTATTCTGTATTTGTGAAATATCCGGATTGAGATGGACATGCGTTTCTCTGCCATTGAGCATCATCAGATTATTGGGTCTCACAATTTCATGCACAATATTTTTATGTCTTCCAATTTTATATGGTCCTTTTTCTTAAAAAATTTTCTCATGGTGCTAGCAGCCCGTGGTTCCAAACGAAAGTCAAGGAATTTCAAGGATGATGAGTACTATATTAGTTCAATACCGACCAACCATGTAAGTAATATTATTGAGGACACATGCTTCTTGGTTGAATTTATCTGATTTTGCATTCATAAAGGCCAGATGGTAAACTATCATTTACTCCTTGTATTGTACAGCATATGGAGTCGGGGCTCTCTGTGAGAGCTAATGAAGGTTTCGGATCAAATAGGTAAACTATGACCGTTAACCTTTTCAAGTTTTTTAATTGATGTCGTTACATGCATGTTTCTCTAGTGGCTATGAGAAGTAAGTTTTTCGCTATGGGCTTTTTCTTTTTGTTACTTTTTCCAGGTTGGAAAGTGCTGTCCTCGATCTAGTTGCAGATGACAGTGGAGGTATTCGGAAGCAGAGGTCATCATACCATTGGGACAAGGTACATAAGTCGGACAGTTTTCGTCGCCAATGACTTCTTTCTATTGAAAAATGGGAGAGTTTATTTTCTGTTCGTGTTCTTTTGATGGCAGAGGAGTAAAAAGTATGTCAAGTTGAACAATGGTGAACGTGTTACAGCTAGTGGAAAGGTACCTTCCAACCTCATCACAGTTGTTATAAATATGTGGAATCATTGGGTTACCATTGCCTTTGGCCAAGATTACTTACATGAGTTTGTTTTGATGAAAAATATTAGTTTTTCCTTTTTGTGTGATGAATTGTGACTTGTGTAACAACATATTCAACTATGATAGAGTTATTACCCCAGAGGCAGCCCTCAATATAGATCTACATGGGAATTTGATGGATTTCTGTTGAATGATTTCATTCTATATGTGCAGCTTATCAATTTCTATATATGATTCTTTTTTTCTTTTGTATGTAACGATTGTTGCACAGATAAAGACTGAGAGTGGAGCAAAGGTGAAAGCAAACAAAACTGGCATATATAAGAAGTGGAAAGAACGGTCACACAGCAAAATATCACTGAAAGGAACTAATAACGAAGAAAACTCTGTAGGGTCTGCTGGCATGGCAGGTGAGCTCTGGTTGACAATCTTTACATCTTCGCGCGTCCTCCTTTGATGATCAGTTTAGATATAAATTTCTTTTCTGTTTTTTTTTTCCTAACTTGGTTTTAATTTGTTTTTTTCTCTTCCCTTGCAAAGCCTCCTTTTCTTGGATTTTGCTCCTCTGTTGCTCCTCTTCTAATGGGAACTCACAATTTTTCTTTTCCCGGTCTGAGGAACTCACAATTATTCAAGTAGTAAATATTTACTAAAGGTGGACCTGTTTGTATTGCATTTCTGTCTGCAGGAGATCGCAAATTTCAGAGGACAAACAGGAACTTCAGGGGAGGAAATAAGCAGCGTTCGCTTCCGAATGCTAATATTCGTTCAGAGATTAAGAATCTAGAACAGGTACGGAAGGAGAGACAGAAGAAAGCAGACAGAATATCATATATGAAGAGCAAATCAGCTAAGAGCAAAAAGTTCGGTAAGAATGGGAAGAAAAGAAAGGGTAAGAAGTAAATCACGTGGGATCTGATTTATCAGCTATCAACATGCCGCAAGCAATTTTGGTTAACCTTTTCTTTGGATAGTGGATTCTGTGTACCGATTGCCTCTTACAGTAATGTAGAGTACTTTAAGCGTTCGCAACGTAAATTACTCCGTTGTGAGTTGATTTGGGTGGATTAACCCATAGATAAGAGGCCTCTGCGCTCAAATTTTCAACCTCAAGATCACCACAACCTTTTTCGTATTTACATTCGAAGTTGATCAAGTAAATTGCACAATTAGTCCCTGAACCGTATTGTGTATTTCATTTCAGTGACTGGATTTACTTGTGTTCAGTCATGTTGGTCATTATCAATCGATTAAGAAACAACGTTGGAACTTTAGGCATCAGCGCCTGCGCTGACATAGCAGATGTTATTCTTGAAGTTTTTCGGTGGGCTAGGAACAGATGATATCTCACGAGATTCCAAAGCACTCGCCCGACTGAATTAATGTCGTAGGGGCCACCTCTCATTGACTCCTTCACGTCATTGTCACGTACGAGGTTCAGGTCCCCAGGCATTTTGTGGCGGAGAAAAAATGGGGGAGGAAGGAAAACGATTGGTCCTTGGACCAAGGCTATGGATCCTGGACCGCATAGATTCCGCGCAACGAAGCCCGTGCCGATATCCTGAAAATCGGTTTGATCGAGACGGTCCTAGCGGTCTCTCGGCAATTGTAGTTCATACAATATTCTGCCGAAGGTAGATCCGAAGTTTCTGACCCACAAGAGATAGGTCAAATCCCGCAACATTATCTCCGAAATTAACGTTTTTTCGTCTAGAATCTTCATATGGAAGCCACCGTTTTCGTGACTCAATTTAGGACTGTGTCCATCACGTTTCCTCTTCGCGTGCCCGCAAGAATCATACCTACGTTATCGAATCCTGACGACGGTGTATTCCTCACACCGAGAACATGACTCGTATTTTGGGCGACCAAGTGTAAATATGAGATGAGCAATAGTTTATACCTCGTACCCGCATGACCTCTGTATCACCCAAAGCACTCGCAATACTCTCTCGGCGTATCAGACGCATGGAAATCAACTCATCGTTCGTAAAGAGACTGGCACAGCCCCACGGCCTCAGTTACAAGGAATATTATCGATTGGCATGTTCGAACATACTAACTTTTCAGTGCTCCCTATGTTACCCGGTCCTAGGCCAGCAAGAAATTAGCTAAGATGCAAATTACGAGCATAGAATCTCCGTTCCTAATCCTGTCATTAATTGTTGTAGCAAGACATAGAGGTAGAGAAAAAAACACGAGACAAGCCCAAGAGCGTCGTTCCAAGAAGTCCAAGTTATACACTTCAAAACATGTCAGAGACCAAGACAACGTGAAGTCTCTAATAACATCATGGAAATGTACTTGTTTTCCGAGTCGTCAATTTTTCAAAACAGACCCATATATACATGAGGCACAACATCATTTTCTCCTCTGACCTACACTTTTGTGAGAAGCACATCCCTGTGTATCTTCACCTCATCGATCGAATCAATGAGCTAGGTGTGGAAGCGAGCTTGGAACACGGTGAGCTTGGAAAGCACAGGCACAGTGCACCGATGTCAAGTTCAGGCAACCACTTATTATCAGAGAGTGCCTCCCGGGGCAAGTATGCAATGCAGGGAATGAGTCACATAATGCCTGAACAGCGGGAGGAGTAAGAGCCGTGCACTGGCTGATATTGAGACTCTTCAGCCCTTCATCGTCGCTTTGACCTTTCTTAGACTCCCATAGGGAAGGCCTGTTCTTCACTCGATTGTTCTTTCGACTCTCTGCCAAAGAGTACATTGCTGTGTCTGTGATGTTCTGGCAGTAGTACAGCCCAAGAGATGTCAGGTGTGGACACCTATTTGCCAATGCAATCACACTCTTATCTGCAAGAAAAGGAGAAAAACATCAAGAGCAGGACATCATAACTGGCAAGGCAAAGTGCCATCATATTTCTACAGCTTGGAGTGCAATTAGATGACAATAGCAGGATGTGCACACATTTAATCTACACCTAATTAAGTCCAGAAGTTCCACTATGATTCTCAGGTAAAGTTTGATCATAGAGATCAGAAAATCACAAGTTCTTTACTCTCCCAGTGATATTTACACTCCTTTACTGGCTCCTCATTGAGACGGTATCACTGTGTCGAAAATTGCCTAAAAATGTTAGATACCGTAGCAATATCATGCATTACTGAAGGATAGAGATGGAAACATATAACTCTCGCACTCGTTCAAGACTTACTCGAACAATTATTCAACAGAAAATACCAGCATATTGAATTACGAATAACCCCTCTAAGTAATGAGAAAAGGAAAGCTAGTTGAGTAGAGCAATCACGTAACACAGGCAATCCAGAATCTCAAATTCACGACCCAGTTGACTATAATCTATCTGAACACCTGAGGCGACCTTTTGTGGCCAAATCACTAGACAATTTTCATGGATGCAGGCAACATCTTAAATTTCATGATGGAAAAATCATTAAAGTGAAAATGAACACACAAGACAAGCACAGTCGACTTGCAGAAAAGATCACATCCACATTTCATGTTACTCTATTCTTAACACATCCAGGAAACAATTAGTCGAGATCAATTTGTATCCCATGGAATAAAAACAACTTCAGAACTACCATCATATCTTAAATTTCACAATGCAAAATTCATTAAAGTGAAAATGAACACACAAGACACGTGCGTGTCGACTTGCAGAAAAAATCATATCCACATTTCATGTTACTCTATTCTTAACACATCAGCAAACAATTAGTCGAAATCAGTTTGTATCCCATGGAATAAAAATAACTTCAGTACAGCCATCATATCTTAAGAGTACCTGTTATTTGGAGACAATTACATAAGTCAAGAACTCTGAGATCAGGACATCCAAATGCCAAGCTCATGACCCCAACATCACCCACATTGTCACACCATCCCAGATTTAAAGATTGCAGTTGATTGCAGTTGCGCCCTATAGCCTGTGGGGAAATATTACTATCACAAATTGCCTGATGCACATATAGAAATGACAGGATACAAGGGAAACGAGTTGGTTATACCAGCAACGCACGGTCTGATGCTGCCTTAACACATCCACAAAGATTCAAAATCTTCAATTGCCTACATAGATTAGTCAGGTATTCGAGAGCTTCATCACTGAATGCTGAACACCCACTAATGTTGAGCTTACTGAGATTAGGACATCCATGGGCTAGAGCGTATAAGGAGCGGTCAGTAAGTTTGAAGCTTTTGCTAAGGTCCAGGTCCAGGAGATCATGACAGTAAGTTGAGATGGCCTCAACAGCATTGTCCTCAAGCTGTGGTTTGTCTTGACGCAGCACCAACGTCTGCAGCTTCGTAAACTTGGGGGCAAGAGATAGGACCAAGTTGTTCATGTTCTTCTTTACCCTAAAATATAACATGAAAGCCACATCACGAAGAAACACATCATACAACAACACTTCATTAAGTCACAAGTGATGCAGATATTCTCTTGGCTGATGTCCTCCAAGATCTTTCCCATGATCATACGGTGATTGACATACTAAAAGAAAGAGTTGTGTGTGCAATCAGATGTGGCACATCAGGAGCCACATTCACGAGTTTCAAGCTGATGTCAAGTTCATCACACAAACTGCACGAGAAATACAAGTACAGAAGAGAAGCACAAGAAACACATCACTTCCTTTCTTTATTTTTTGTTAGGATTGGTGCCCTCACAAATATTAAGATAACCAACCCTCAGTCACAGAGTAAACTCTCATGGCACAGGTACCTACCGAAGTGACCGACAGACTGAAAAGAGAAATCAAGATTAAGCCTATCCTCTTCAATTAAAGTCACAGTGCAAACTCTAGTTGTCATAGTCCTAGATAAGCAACAACACATCTATAGTTCCCACCATCAGGTGGAGGGATACAGTGGAAATCGCATACCACACCAGAGATAAATGCGTGACGCCGAGGCCAATCGCATCTCTCCATCCGCTGCAAACCCCAGAAGCGACGATTATCATGTGATGATCATCGACGAGGGACAAGATCCGTAGCAACAACTCCATAGGTATGTCCTTCCATTCGGTGATGACTCCACATTCCATCTTCGCCTTCCCATCGCTACCACCCCCGGGCATCATCAGCTTTTCAAAGCACAAGTTCAAGTCCTCAGCCTTCAACTTATTCTCAACCACCATTTCACTCGCACTAGGCACAACCTGTAACAACTTTTTCGATAAGAAACTCCCGTTGAAGTGGGCACAAAACAACGTTTCGGTCGAATGCAAGTCGCAAAACGGCAAGAGAGTAGTCAGAGCACAAGATCAGCACGACCCGAGCGCGTCATAACCAACAAACAAGATCATAGGGTGCGTCGAAAACACAGCACAGAAGGAGATTGTAGTCATACGACGACACCACCATACGCGCGCGCGTTACTCAATTAAGCCACGTAGCCACCGGTTGCAGACGATCAAATCAGAAGTGGGGGGAAAAAAGATCGAAGAGGAAACAGAATTCCTCCAAGGTTCATTCTTTGAAACAGAGTGGGCACCGCGAGAAACTGGACTACGAGAAATCCATCAGTTCCATCACTTAACTACGAAAATTTTTTTCCAAAAAAAGAAGAGAGAGAACCGGACAGGGCGAGCTAGACAACCACGAGGCCGTCAAAAGGAAGCAACTTCAGCCAAATTAGCTAAGGCAACGAAGCAGCAAAATACCTGCTCCACCGGTCATCGATTCAGGAAAAGACGAGAAGGGAAAGGAAGAAAAGGAAAGATCAGCAGCCCAGTACATCATCGAGACGAAGATGGCAATGATCAAGAAAAGAAAAAGACCCAACAAAGCCAAAAACCAAGAACAAGAACAAGAACAAGAACAAGAAGCAAGAAGCAAGAGGACCGACGGAAAGAAGGAACGACGGGGCGTGATCTTGAATACCCACCTGCGACCTTCGAGAGGAGAGAGAGATGGGTTCCCTTCGCTCGTTCTTCTTGGAAACTTTCGAGGGCCTTCTTCGCCTCCTTCTCCTCTTCCTCTTCCTCTTTCTCGTGCTGCGTCAACATATACGGGGGGGAAGGAAGACAAGAATCGGCCTTGGCGCTTATTTAAGACGGGGGCGACTTCGAAGAAAATAAATTGAAAAAACTCCGAATATATTTTATTTTTTTTTTTTTTTTAAAGGAGAAGGAAGGAAGGAAGGAAGCAAAAGAGAGAGGGAAACGTACGGGAAGCGAATGGGGAGTTAACGACGCGTATGACTCCACGTGGCGTGGAACGACCGGCCAGCACCCTTGGGCCCCACGTTTTCTTTCTTTTTTTGGCCTTTTCTTTTCCCCGGCGGAGGAGGCGGTGGTGCTGATGATGTTGAGTGCTGCTTTTCCTTTGTGATTTCCGATGATCGACGAATTTTTTGGCCAAAATAAGGGAAAGAGTTTCACGTAAAATGAGGTCTCGGAAGAAAGACCAATCTTTCCATCCAAAATTAATCTGTCAGCTGGATATTATCATCAAAAATAGAAAGTACTTGGGTCAATTCATCCTTAGACTTAATTCACGTCAGTTGGACAAGACAATAATTATATTCTATAACTTGATTTTATTTTTTTACAATTTCTTATAGACTAAATTAATATTCGCGAGATTAAATATCTCTCGATGTCGGTGGTAGAACCGACGGCGATTCTGCACCCCTAGTTTTCGACGATAAGCTTTGTTATTTTAAGATGGAGGGGGGGTAATTTAAAGATTTTGCACTCCGTCCTAATCTTTTTGAGTCGAGGGAAAGGTGACGACGGAAGAAGTGAGAGGCGGGGCCACGATTAAAGTTTTAGATAAAGACGAAATTTTATGTGGGGGGTATTTTTTTTAATTATTTTTTTATCTGTAAAAGTTAAAGTTTTTTTAATGAGAAAAAGAGAGGGTGGGGCGTACAAAGAAAAGGAGGAGCGGTGGCAGACAGATGAGGCGTGCGTGTGCGTAGAAGATTCTCCATTTTGCTGAAAACCGAAGCCGTTCCCCCCCCCCCCCCCCCCCCAACCCTAAAGCAATTAAAATTTTCGGCAGATTTCCCTTTTTTTTTTTCTTTTTCTCATGTTCACTTTCTTTCTATATTTTCCTCCTCTTTGAATGGTGGGTGATTTTAAATTTTAAATGATTCTTGAAATTTTTGTCAAATATGTAATGTGATATTTGAAGTTTCAATTTGTTCAATTAGATCCATAAATTTTAGCGTAATGTGTAATATCATCCCTAAATTTTAAATATATTCAATGTGGTCACTAAACTTTCGATATATGTTTAATTTAATTCCTAAACTATATGAAAATATTCAATGTTTGAGAGATTGAACATTTTTCATATAATTTAGGGACTAAATTGAGCATGTGTTCAAAGCCTAAGGATCACATTAAATAAATTAAAAATTTAGTAAGTATTGCACGCTGGGCTAATCAGGAACTACATGAAACAAATTTAAAATTCAAAAAACCACATTGCATATTTGGCCAAGTTTTCAAGAACCGTTTGTGTTGTTTACTCTAATTACACATCCATGACTGAAAAAATATTTAAGAATATTTTCTTGAAATGGCATCTCATTATTAATTTGTCCTCCCGATTAATCTTGAAATTAAAAAAAAAAGTTTGCGAAAGCTCTGTAATATTTAGGGGAGCTTAATAAAAGAATGGAAAGAAAAATAAGGAAGTAAAAGTTGTTTTTATGGAAAAAAAAGTTTATTCAATTTTTCTTTTTGTCAGCAAGCTATAATATATTCAAGTTGAACTTCAATAAGACGAAAAACCTTGGTGAAACATTAGGGCACAGAAACTAGAAGAGATGAAGCAACTCCACCAGACACGATGTACAAGGAGCGAAAATTGTATGAGCCCATATGCATCCAACAAAAGATATCATCAATTCCGTTGTGCTCCTTTCATTTATAAAGTGTCACATCTATCAAGCAAATATCGCTCTCATAGGCCGACCACATTAAAATAAACAAATCATTTGAACACGGAATCTGTAGCACTTGGGCTAAATGCTTGTGTGCTTTTATAGCCTACCCTTGAGATTGTTCCGGATTTTCCACCTTGGACAAATAGGAAAAAAACGAAAAGCCAAGAAAAAGCAGCTACTAATTTCCTCCCACTTAATGCAACGGTGAGAACTAGATTGTAGGGTCAAGCAAGGCATTTAATCGACTTTCTTTTTCTTTTTTTTTTTCCATTGACAAAGATGGAATGGTGGAGAGAGGAAATTACCATGAATAGATGGGGCCTCAGCGGTTCTCTTCGGGTAGGCAATAAGAGCATCCCATCGCTCCAGCTTGCGTGTACCAAAAAAAAAAAAAATCGAATTTTAGACCTTTTATTTAGTGCATCAAGTCCCACATTCTACATACACATATACGCAAAATAAAATAAAATTTTAAATCTTTCTATTGGTGCAATCTAGTTTTAAATCTCTATATCAATCCAAATAAATTCTAAACTCTTAAGAGAAAATTTAATCGGGTTTCAACCGTCCATCGAAGAAATACAACATGAAATAATCAATTCTCGGTTGTATCGTTAAAATGATTCAATTCCACTTTAAAAAAAAAAAGGTTGCCAATTAAAGATCTACACATTCCGATTACGTTCCCTGGTCTGAACTTTTCGCGGGCCTTTTCTTTTCTTGAATTCTTTTTTCATAGTGCTTAGTTTAATCTGATGATAGAGACGTGTAGAGATATGAAAGAATCTTTAGATTTCGTCATATTATTTTTCTTCCCGTTTGTTTCGCGGTGAGATCCAATCCCCGCATTTATGCACCAAACGAATGTGCCCGAGAATTCTCGTCAAGTACGTGAGTCAAATCCTTTGCCCCTGATTGATTTGATCTGGGGTGAGGACAAAAATTCCAAAAGCCTGTGGTCCTTTCGGCACAATAAAAAGGTTGCTGCATTAGCATGCCTAGCTTTATCAAGATTGAGCAAATGACATTGAAACCCACGAAAAAGAAAAAGAGAGCGAGAAAGCAATATTGTAGACTACCTTCATTATCAATTTTTTGCACATTCAAAAGCCAATGATTTCGTCGAGACTAATGCTGCATAAAAAAGTTCGATTATAACATCTCGATATCACTTTTCATGGTAGCTTGAGCAAATTTATGATCCTAGCAAATCTCTATTTTTCTTAATATTTTGATAATAAATTTATAATCATGTATATCAATTTTATTTCAAAAGATCTGTAGGTTGAACTTTTAGGTTGAGGAACCAAATTCTGAGTTATTGAAAAAAAAAATTGAATGTTAAAAGCTATATTCCGTGATTGCATATATTCTTCATCTAAAATTGTTGATTGTGAAATTGCAATAATTTTTCAAGTTGATGAGAACAAATTTTCCATTTAAGTTGAATTGGCTGGATTTTGAAGATAATGAAATAAAAAGTTGATGAAACAAATTCATGTATATAAATCATAAAAAGAAAAACTAAATGATTAAAAAGTCATATTACATGACAAAAGTTACATTCCACGATTGTACGCACATACATATGTATTTTTCGTCTTAGATTATTGGCTGATGTTTGGCGTGTAAATAATATTAGAGGATTATTTGAAAAGCTAATATCTTTGATATTAGCAAATTTCTATTTCATATGCATATCACAATGATGAATCTACTGTCACGCATATATATTCTTTTGAAATATCTATGGACAAAATTTTTAAGTCCATGGAACAAATTCTTAAGTATAAGCGATAAAGAATAATAAATTTTTAAAAGTTCACATTTCATGAATGCGTATATTAAGCATATACAATTATTAGTAGTAAAATTGTAATAATTTTCCAAGTTGATGAGAACAAAATTTTGCGTCAAGCCGCATGATAAAAGAAACGGTACATGGAACAAATTCATGCATATAATTTTTTGAAAGAAAAAATAAATGCTTAAAAATTAATATTCCAAGATGATAGTTATCTTCCACTTCCACGATCGCACGTACGTATCCTGCATCCAAAATTATTGGCAGATATCTCACAAAAAAATGATATTAGAGGAATTTAAAAATTACGTATTGTTTTGGTAAATAAATGAATGCTTAAAAATAAATAGAAGCAAACTTTAACAAATGTAAGAACCATTTTTAATGATTGTTTTAGAGAAAAAAAAATTTAATTCGCTTCCCATATATCGTAAGTGTCACGAATAAAAAAGGCTATATGTATCTTAGTCATGACTCTTATGATAAAATGTATAATTATAGAATACTCTAAACGAAATAGTTTTTTATAGTTATATCTGAAAACTTACACGACAAGCACGTAGAACAAAGGACCCGTTGCTTAACTTTTAGATTAGTCAAATACAATTAAATGGAATATCAAAGATATTTCTTATCACATCAAAATTGGTCAGAATAAACTTTGAATTAAAATACTTTTTTTATCAACTATTGGCACTCTGTTTTCCTTTTTAAGTAATATACAGCAGTGACAAGTTCAATGTATAATAAGCATCATATTTTAAAATATACCCATTGTAACTTCTAAATGATATCTCATGCTCCTTTCAATTTAATATCATTCTCATAGAAATGTTAAAATATGGGGTCTCCAATTTTTCACTATTGTGACATGAATATCAATATTTCATTAAACATCGTGACATGAGTAATAGACAAAAAACGAAAAATCATATACAACCCAATTAATATTAACAACGTTGTGAAGCATATTTGGCTTGCTTTATCAATATATATGAAATATATTTACAACCGATTTTGGTAATGGAATTTCCTCACAATAAGGAAGGAATATGTCAATATTCTTATTCTAAAAATAAACAAAGAAAATTCTAGGTATGCGTTTTTTTGTGAAAAATTATTACAAATTTATTTAAAAACACAGATTGAATAATAATTCTTCTGCAAGATATCTAACAATTCTTTTTATGATACATTTTGGTCACATTTTTATGAGTTTTGAGGTATATATAAACCCTTGCGAAAATAAACAATATGGACATCAAATGATAAGTAAAAAGAAAAGGGAGAATCTCCATAGATAGCTCACACGGAATACTAAGATATCTCGAAGAAATTGTCTTTTAACTCTCAATAAATAGAGAGAAGAAATTGAAAATGAGAGAACGAATCATTTTATTCTTGTGAAAATTCTACATAAATACCTTGTCCTCTTTTTATACGCCAAGTCAATAGTACAGAGATGAAGATATCCGCAAATGGAGGAAAATTATCAAGAGAGGGAAATTTATATTCTTACTTTGTGCTCTCATAATTTATTGACTCGCATTATTTTACGTGCTCAAAATTTTGCATTGTACTCATATGTTATGATTCAAAAAGTACGACACTCTCTTACGTGTCATGTTTTCTTTTAATCGGAGAATATTTGGTCCACTTTATATTGAACTCCTTATAAACTCTAGCAGAAAATTTGATCGATGCAAAAAATTTATTTCCTTATACTTCTGTATGTATTATTTCTCTAACGGAAGTTCATATAAAAAAAAACAATATATAGAATTATGTACAAACTATATTTCTAAATCCGTACGACGCTTGGGGAATATTGCTGGTGCTTCATAAATGGTGTTAGGTGTTATATCCGTACATATATATATATATAATATTTAAAAAAATTGGAGGGCGAAATGAAATGCTAGGCTAGGCCAAAGCAATCAAAGTACGGAAAGTTGGCGATGCAGTAATGCACAAAGCAAGAAAATATTAAGACTTTTATCATCGCCACCCACATGCAGCCCAACTTCAACGCCCATCATCCATAGTGGTCCGGTGGGTCCTTCCAAATGCTCCATCAATGGCTGTAGATGTTAGATACGTTCTGCAACCTCTCCTCCCCCCTTTCTTTTTCTCTGTCTGTCTATCTTCACCGTACGATCGCATTCCTTCCTTTATCTTTTCTTTTTTATTCTAGCCCCGATACTGCGCCAACTTTTTAATGATATCTCCATCTCTATTCTCTTTCCCCTCCTCGAACCCGTTTTTGTCCGACTAATCCCGCGGGGCAGGCGTCGTGTATCCAGCACAAGTTCTCGTCCTCATGCATCATCACATGCCCCGTGCATGAGTGGTTGCAAAAGAGGGGAATGATTGAAATGGGGAACAGGACTGCGAATTCGTGCATACGCGTTTGAGGTGTCAGGATGCTGTTGGCGGTTTTTTTTGTCTCTGTTCTTTTGTCCCTCTGTTCCGGTCATTTTCTTGTGTCATCTAGCACTTCGGGGGAAATGGTTTTTCGATGTGTTTCCGACGGCTGACTTGACACCGTTCACGTGAGTGTGAAAGATACATCAACAGATACATCAGAACTGAACAAATGGTGTTTTGGGATTGCTGTTGTTTTATGCCATACCGAGGCTCCTGCTAGGAAAGATGGTTATTGAATGAATTCGATCGTAAGCCGACCATCTAAGCCAAAAATGGTACTTTACTTCAGAGTATGTGCATCGACAGAATTGTTCTTTTATCTTGTATTTGCATGACTTGAAATACCCCAGAGCTGAATTGATACAAAAGGTTATGGCGGCGAAACACAACCGGCGACACAGAGTCGAGCTCACAAGCATGTGTGAGTGCACAACCTGCTCAAGGCGCACGGAGATGAACTCCCAATGTTATTCTCAAATTCTGATGTCAAAGGCGGTCTTTAGGATGGAAATAAAACCGATGCATAAACTTCAGATTCTGACAAACTTTAAAGAAGTCATCATTCAGACACTAAAACAAAGTTACTGTAATAAAGAAAATAAATCATCTAAAATATCATTCTGAACTACCTAAAATGTCATCTACAATTATACGTAAATAATAAAAATAAAATAAAAATGGTGGTGAGTATCTGACCCTGCGTGGAAAGGTAGCACGCTAGAAGCAACCAACGAATTCGGCAGTGTTCAGGCAATCTTGCATTGAGAATTAAGAGCAAAAGAACTGCAAACTTCCGCTTAGGATGAATCTCGAGAAGATGGAATGAACATGAAAGCTAGTTCAGTTTGCAAGAACTGGATGTCAATAAACAAAACCTTCTCGGAGGCAGTAATCATGTACATTCTTTGCCTTTGCGCAGCAAATGTTTGACTGAGATTTATTTATAAGACTACCTAAAGGTGCACTGAAGAAAAAGCAGGTAAAAGAATTTCTCAGATTTCATAAGATTCTGTATCTGAATTATGTCCTACTTCCACCCTCCACGATTTTGAAGGCATATGATTTTTCTGATTGTATCAAAGACTAGCAACAAAAAAGTAGAAAAAGAAAGAATCTGCATAGGAGAATCTTGCACTGCCTCGCATGAGAAGAACCAGAAATTATTCACACATTTCCTAAGAGAGGTAGGTTACCAAGTCAAGGATTCTAACGACTAGCGACGAGTTCATATGCTAGCTTTTGATATTTCCGGCCATAAAGCCAGATAAGATCCAAGCAAATTAAAGCAAATCATACTTCAAGCATCATATCTTACAGTTCTCACCATGGATGCAAGGAAGCACGGCCATGCCAACAATTTGTCAACAAATGGCTTATTCTCTATACATTTGGAGGGTGCTCGTTACCAACCTTTAAGGACATTCTTTGCTTCTTATTGGTTTTCAAGCCAAGAATCTCTCTAGCAGATTCCCGAAGAAAAAGCTTGTTTTGGCCCAATTACTGGACTCGGGAGCCCTGGCGCTCCCACTGGCCGGGACCTTCTTCACGTTCAGCAGCATCGTATGTCCGATTTCCTTGCGAAGCGCCTCAATGGTTTTCATGTCCACAGGGTTTCCAGAGGAATCTCTCACATAGAACACATTCATGGCTTGCTCCCCGACCGTGGTGACTCCTGCTCTCGAAACCGACAGCCCATTCTCTCGCAGGATCCTCGTCACTTCAGATAGCAGTCCTACTCTATCTTTTGCACATAGCTCTAGGCTTAAACCCTGAAAAATATCAACATGTAGACAGAATGCGATAAGAGGATGACCACAGGACTTAAAAAATTTTCAAAATTGAAAATTTTCTTCCTTGGTTGCACATCTACATTGAAGTGTAAGTAAGTGATATGGGAAGTCTTCTCAATTTTATTTTTGTGAGCATTCTCACGCACCTCGCTTACTCTTCTCTGAATTGCAGCTTCCAGACATTTTATGACCCTTTCCTTCTCACCTTCACTATCAAGAGTGCAACCATCCATATGACGAATGTAATACTCCTGAAAGATTATAAAACCAACTCAGCACATATTCACGATTCAACTGATCAAGTTAAAGCCACAAACCGCAAAGTAATTTGTTGAACAAACTACCATAATTAAATGTTCATACTGGAAAATGAATGACACACTAAGCAGCGCATCCAACATTCCTGGGAGGAGTTTACAGAGGATGACATTGGCATTTAAACAACAGAATTTTTGAAGCCTTTCACTTGGACCCTTTTGGTAATTCTTCAATCTTTCCTGCCCATGGGTTATCTCACTCCAAGAATCCAATATTACACTTTCAGTTTGGATATTTAACTATGCCAATCAGACCAATGAGCATGTAGGCATTGTGTAGAAGATAAAAGACTCAAGCTAATCAATGTCATCTTCTGAAGGACATCAAGGTCTGACTTACACCACTGATGCTATTGCTGAACGTACTGATGCATAACAATTTCAAAATTCAGTGCTGCCAAGCCATATCAGACAATGCAATTAAATTAATTTTGCCTGTGGATGCCAGTATGAATGACCAATTTTGTTTCATTTGGGAGTAGTCTCTCCATGTCTGTACTGCAAGGAGAAAGTTGATGATGGACAACTAATTAAAAAAATTTATCAAGGAATTACCTGTAATGCATCTGGGCCATCAGACGAGATAGTAGCATGAGAAACAACATACTGCATGTCTGTGAGCGTGCACACTATGTCAAAAAGTAGCTTCGCTCGGTCTTTGCATCTCACACTAACCACTGAATACCCCTTCTCCTTACAATGCTCAATGGTGATTTTGGGTTTCATCAAGGAAGAATAATCGTCCGCATTAGCTGTCACTCCACAATTTTCATAATCCTTATCGGCGAAAAACATCTGGTGCAGTCGCCGATCAACATGCGTGAATCCCATGGAGAAACTGGTGCGGCCCACTTTTTCATCATCATCATACCCACGGATGATGTTTTTGAGCTGCTCTTCCATTGTCGATAGTCTGTTTGGATCATCCACTGCACGGCAGTTAATCTTATCATTGACATAAAGGACGCAGGCTATTCTCCTATTGTGCGTCCAAACTTCAGCAGCTACCACATTAATGTCAAGGTTTGCTAGGATGGCTGAGATTTCGGATAGGAGACCTGGGCGGTCTCTGCCAATGAGCTCAATAGCTGTGTGATCACCAATTGAGTGCACTCCAACTTTTTTGCCCGGCCATGTCTTGGTTCGATCTGTGTGGTGGCCATTTGGACCTAAAGCCTGTGGGAAAGAATACATCGGAGGATTCCCTTTTAGAATGTTAGAAAGTAGAGGATTCATGTGAAGAAAATGGTGTCTCACTTTTCTTCCTCATTAAGTGAAAGACCTCTCAGTGAAACCTATTTCAGAGACACTATGTTTTCTCTTTTTCAGACACGAAGAAAGCAGTAAATGCAGATTCAAGAAACAGTGAAAACAATTTACCTTCTCTATGTAGTCAATGGTTTTAGAATCCGTGATTTTCTTTCCGTGGTGATCGGTGACATGAAAAACTGTCAATTCAAAGAAAATTAAACATCAGTACTCATAATGAGATTGCTATGAATGACTCAAATTCTAGAATCTTTAGCAGACTCATACCGTCCATAAACCATCCTCCATCAGAGGAGATGTAGGCCTTGGTGATGATAAGATCAAGGTCAGATAATATCTGTACAACTTCTAGCAGTATCCCTGGTTTATTCATGCTATCAACCTGGATATCACAAAGCATGGTTATCATGTATCCAAATTAGCACAAATTTTGAGACGATGGTACATTCTGTTTATGCAAATGTAGATGTCTACTCTTCCAAACCAGAGAGCTGTGCTAGATTTGCATAATTTTCATTGGTCATCATTAAGACTTCGATTTTGCTGCCAAGGGAGTGTAGAAACAAACAAAACATGAATACTCTATCTTTTGCCTACTTGTACAAGCAAACATTGCACAGTTGATCGAGATCCCTTGTATTCGGCCATATATTGTAGTATTAAGCATCGGTTTCTCAAAGATGTTGGTTTTTATTGTAGTTCTGCATAACAAAATAACCGAGCCTAAGAAAAGCTCAGAGAAGAGGCAATAATATTTACGAAGCCTTCTATTACTCAAATAAGTCGAGGGCTAAAGCTATGGATTTCTGAATGGTCGTCATCAACAGAAGTATTTACTCTGTCGTGGGTGTGGAACACCAAGCGTTGCTGGCCCGCCCCTCCCACCTTTTTACTTGTAAGAAAAAACTTACCTTGACGAGTGTGCAGTCACTGCAACTGGTGTTGTCTACAGACACCCTGCAAGAGGCATTGAAATAAGAATGTGCTCCCGTTGGAAAACAAGAATGATGCAAAACAATGAGAAACAACGGAAAAAGCCCATATTTCATCTATATTACTTGGACATTAATAACCGACAGAGAGAGAGAGAACCTTGGAGGGTTGATCCTTGTGCTGAGGTTCTCATACTCAGGATCAAAGTATGGCCAACAAACTTTAGCCATTATAAAGAAAAATTCACACAAGGAAGGCGGTCTCTATTCCTTTAACCTGTAAAACGGTGCATCAGAATTGCCAAAGCGATAATATAGTTAAACATTTCCCATTACTCTTATTATTCATATAGGGGACATTCCAGTTGAGGTGGTTTTTTTGTTTTTAAACTCAAAGAACCTTCTTGAGGCCATAAACTGAATTTCAGAATTACCGCAATCGCTCTCCTCTCTGTATTTTGAAGATATGCTCACATCATGATAGCATAATCTGCACAGAGAATCACCAGGCCAAACTCTCTGATATCTGCACAAATAATATCAAGTAATTACTAGGTCAAAATTCTGAAGTGAATTGGTCCAGCAAAATATCCAAAGGTTCCGTCGCATTGCACTGAGAATAAACAGTAACACAGATGAGAACTTACGTAAAAATACTTCCCTAGGAATACTGTCATGATAATACGTCCCTAGGAATACTGTCTAATGAATTTATTTGGGTTGAAACAGCATCTTATCAAACAGGTTACCAGAGAACACAGCAAATAAAATATCTACAAAATGATACTACTTTCATAAACATGTAAATTCATAACTATGACATCAATCGGAATAAATGCTTATAGGCACACTGCTACACCCAACAGGAATCAATGAGTATGCAAATAGTAGAAGATGCCCCATTATCAGGAAAAGAATAAGTTGAGAGGTCAACCCCATACGACTTGATTCTATTTCGTCTAGAAATGATTGACCTGTCAATGACACCAGCACAACTTAAGTCAACCAAGCACGATTTAACTATTGGTTAGTTAGATATCTCTCTCTCTCTTTCTCTCTCTCTCTCCCCCCCTCCTTGAGGGATTTCTAAGTGCGCTGGAAGGACTACTTCATCCATCTATCAACCTATGGCGGACTGGAAACTGCCATACATTTCATTGTCTTTCACCCTCAAAATGTTACCTACCGAGCATTTTGTACTGATTAAGAATACTTTGTATTGAAAAAGCTGTAAATTCCCAGATTTTGCACTTAAACAAGCACGGATGCTAATTAGTAATTACCTAATAATTATGGCACAATGAGACACACAGCAAGTTCCCACTATTTGGAAGTTTGTGGCAAAGCATCATCGCAATCACAAAAGCAACAGGTTATCAGAGTTTCTTGGCAAGCTGTCTTTGCAAGTGGTCAACAAAATGGACAACACAGCCGCCGTTGCTTTCCTTATCACTTTTGTTGTTTTCTTGGGGGCAAGAAATCAATTTCCTATTCATTGTTATTCCCACTAGTTAACCATAAAAAGTTCAAACAAGATCCCCAGAAAACTAGAATTCCTTCCATGCTTCTCTATCCGATTCACAGTACTTATTCCAAAATCGGCTGCTTGAAGTTTCCACAGTCCATTTTGCATAAAAGAAGGGAAAGAAAACATCTTTTGCCCACGGATAATTCCTTTGAGAAGTAAATTTTCTCACTACATGGCGTGAACTATACGATCGAGTTGCTCGTTATCATCAGGAACAGTACTTACCAATTATTCTGAGAATTCACTTCTACGGCAAATTGGCCAAGAAAGAAACCTGCGTTTTCCCAAGAACAAAGCATCACACTTTCTTCAGTTCTCAACTAAAGCAACTGGAGAGAGAGAGAGAGAGAGAGAGAGAGAGATTATATGATATGTTCAAGAACGGTGCCAGCTCAAAAATCCTGGGAGAATTGAATTCCTGGAAATCAAGTAATGTCTTTGAATGGAAACTTGGAGCAAAACGAGGGAATTGATGGACCTACTACTTAATTCACCAAAAACGGAAATAAAGTGGGGGAAAAAAAGAAGTCGTGTAATGACACAGAAAATGGATAAAGCCGAGTGTCAACTAGGAAGAAGCAAACTTAAAAAGCTCACACACATCATCCCAAGAACAAATTCATGGCAATGACACTCAAATCATACAGATAAAGTCACGACATTTCCAAATGAAACAGCCATCCACTTCTGGGTTTTGAATCTTCAACTCGAGAGTACAGAAAGAACAGGCGAATGGGGAAAAAAAAGAAAAGAAAAAGAAAAACAGAGGAGAGAACAGAGGAGGAGAAGCACCCGTTCAGAAAGCTCGTACCTGCGGGCAAAGGACGGAACTTTTTGTCTCGTCTCTTCACATTTTCGCCAGAGAGATCGTTACTGCGCACCCCAAACCAGCACCTAAGAGCGCTCCCCCCTGTAAATGTCAAGCACGAGCCCACCCCTCCACTACTCTGGTTCTGCCCATTTTAAAAATTGGCAATTCTAGTACCTCAGCTTTCGACGTCCCTTTTTGGGTTTTTCGATTTGATCCCCCCGCTTTCTACGTTGGATTACCACTTCCCCCCCAACACAACACAACCCATCTCTCCCTCTCTCTCCCTCTCCCTCTCTCTGTCTCTGTGGCGTGCATAATATAATATGGAAGGAACCAAGAGAGATTGCGTGGATCTGGAGTGGCACTGTTCTTTAAATATATCAGCGGGTCTTTAAGACAACTGAGAGTAGGATGATGCTCTGCTGCTAATGACGCGGCGACCAAACATTTGTCTGTCACAACCCCCACCACCACCACCAACCTCATCAACCGGAGGGAGTCAAATTGCTCCGCCGTGGACGACTCGCCCGCGGGGCGCCTGTCCCTCACGCGCCCCCGCCCCGAGGTGGGGAGGCGGGCGGCCGAGGCGCCTCCACGTGCGCCAGATGCTGCGTGCAAGAGACGTCGCGCTCGGAGGGAATATGCGGGTGGGGCTTCGTTCTTTGCCGTCTGGACCAGACATGTGCTGGCCGTCGTTCTCCATAGCTCTTATCACCATCGGAGGCACATAATTTTCACTCTTAATAAACACTTAATAGATATACTTGATCGTGATACTTGATTGAACATGTGAATGATACAGTATAATAATTGAGTTAGTATCACCAAAAATCACAAACTATACTCATTATAAGATAAATACTGCAAACTTTTCTTTCGCATCACAAAAAACCCAAAATTATTATTATTACACAAAATGAAAACTCTCGAATTTATAAATGTGATAGATATATACCGAATGGAACTGGAATGAAGACTATATATGTAATATTGGTTTGGGGTATTTGTATCATAGTGGACAGATTTAGGGCTTTTGTATTACAAAAAAAAAAGTTTGGAATATTTATATCACAACAAAGAATAACTTAGGTTTTTTTTTTTTTTATTGGTATTAACTATGAGAACTAAGAAATTATATTTGTTAATTAGTCAACGAGTGCCAACCAACATTTCTGATGAAACCTTTCAAATGTTGAATAGTGGAGGACAAAACTATAAAACATTAGGAAAATATCCATATTTATTGAAAAAAAAACAAATTTATTTCTTGCACTTAACTTGAATTAATCAAATAGATATGTCAATTTGGCAAAACCATGCGTGATCAAACTAATCTAACATTTCATATAGATTGAGAATCTCTCTCTTTCTCACTCTGTTATATATATATATATATATTGCTGATATTTTCTTTATTTTCTTTCCATTCGATATAGCTCATTTGTCTATAGATCTTTTTTTTTTAAACAAAAGAGAAAAATCCGTTGGTGCAAATTAAAATTCAATGGATTAAAGAAATGAGAAATGGAAGGAACTAATATGCTTACTCCTTTGTTCACATAAAAAGAAAATCTCGTTATTACCTTAAATTTTATGTAGAGGCAAAGTATGTTGATAAGATAAATAAAATAATAGGGAATAGAATGTAAATAAATCCGAAAAAGACATCAAAGAAATGGGGAAAAGATGGAACTAAGCCAAAAGCAATGCTCAACAAAGGCATCCACTACTAGGTATCCATGAAAAGGTTCCACCAAATTAAATGTGGGACTGAACTTATTTTACGAATCTTACATCATTCATATTCTCTATTGATTTCATTTTAGCCACTTGCAAAAAAGTTACCTATTTTTATATATTATTTGTCTTGTGACAATTTTTGTTCGCGACATCATTTATATATCACCTGAAAAGTGAGTAGAAACACCTTTTTCAAAATATATTTTCCAAAATCAGGATACGATCGAGAAAAATGAACTATCTAGATTTCAAGAGAATAAAAATGTGGGCAACCGTAGAAGATGCAAAGGGCTGCCAAGTGTTGCTGTCAAATTGGATCCTGTCTTTGTCTGGCTTTTCCCCTTATTTTGAGTGGATCAAGGCCCTCCCTCTCTCCACCACCCCTTGGTCGTGATTAATCAAAATTCCCCAACCATTTGATTCGCCATGACATGGCATGGATCCCTCATTTTTGTGGTAAATTGAGAAGGTCCATCTACCTGAGATTGCTTCATTTTTTTAATGAATGGTTATGACATAGCCCATGATGATTCCTTTATTTATTTATTTATTTATTTTACTTTGTGCATCATCATATTCATCGGTCAAAATGATTCTATCTTTCCAATTCGAGCACACAACATGTGATGATTTATATATAATTTATTTACGCAAGTAAAACTTCGTTCTCTAATCTCTAATTAGTCATCATTTTCATGTAAAGATTGCTTGTGCAAAGAAAAAAGGAATCCATATGATTTGTGCTATTGGTATAACTCCTTATCTTTAAAATACGAGGATAAATCTAATTAAGGGCTTTTCAATTGTTGAATTATGTTAATCAAAGTTCGAGATTGTACAGAAAAACCTAAAACAACCCGATTGTTATAGGGTTAGAAGACTTCCGTGATTTGAGATAAGGTTACTAGAGTGGCCTAAGAGGCCTGAAGATACCAAATACAATGGTAAAGAAGACGGGTTCTTTCTCTCTTCGGATGCAGATTATCTCAAGAGATGCCCTCATGCAACTCTACAGCATCTCGTGCTGGTGGGGTACCAGCGATTGTTTAGAACAATCACGATGTCTCGTCAAACAGTGTCGTCAAAGGGACGATTGCAACCATTTCTGTTCATCTCTCTCCCCTTTTGCTCCCCCATTTCCGAACTCTACCTTTCCAACTCAATTATTGCAACCGTTCCACTTTCGCCGAGTACTGTGTTCTTGGTCAACTCCACACACACACGAAATGCCTCGAGACATAATTGCGATTGGGAAAGAAAAACGCAGTGGAGATGCGCATCGAGGGTAGAGTGCATATCCAGAAAGATGGAAGATGATGGATGGGAGAAGCTTTAACAATCATTTCATGAGCGTTTGTAGTCAGCGTCATGAAAGACAGGCATGATACTGTCTTGTTTATACAGTAAGAAGAATTTTTCTCTAAAAATGAGGGGAATGGCACATAAACTTGAAATGGGAAAAAAAAATTACCTTAGGCCAAGACCAACAAGTTGTTACAATGACGATAGGGTATAGTCTCAAGGGAAAGTATGCTTTTGATCCTTATTCATGAAAGGCGGAAGTTGATCCACATCCTATTAAACTCGGTATCTCGGCACTCAAAGCGCACAGTCGGGACCATTGTAAAAAGCCACTCGAGAATTTTTAAGCTTGTCTAGAGGAAGAAAATAGCGGACTTCCTCAAAAGCAAATTGATTGTGCGAAAATTCTTAACACAAGGACCCAAACAACTTGGGACCCAAAGTATATATTTGGACCAACATATTATTCTTTGGCTAAGAGTCCTAACACAAGTGATGTATGAAATCATGAATGGAGACTCAACCCCAGGGAGTCGAGTGATACCAAAATTGTGCGCCTAAGACTACAAAGTAGAACATTGGATTGTTACAAATTAATTTTGATTCATAACATATGGACCTAAAGCATGGATTTTTTTTTCCCAATTTTTTTTTTTTTTCATGTGGGTATTTGCCCTCCGCGGACAGAGAGATGCACCGAGGGGTTGACATACATCCCCATGATGCAAAAGGCGGACACTTATTATTGTTTGGAGGGAGATGGTGTTTGCTTTTAGCCGTTCAGGCACAAGATGTAGCTCCGACAACATTGAAGGGAAACTTAAGAAGAAACTAAAGATGATTACTTTGATGCTCCTTCCAGTAGTGCATTCGATTGGGCTTCCCTTCGAGGATCTGCACAACCTATAACAGCAGCAAAGGACTCTTTTCATATGAATCTCATAGTGAAATTTTTTTTTTTAAAAAAAATTACATGTCTTGGTGGATTCTCAAGTCGTAATAAAAGGGAAATTATCCCAAAACATCAAGAGAAATTACCTCTCCCATCGAGGGTCTTAGTTCGGGATTCCTTTTCAGGCACAAGTGTGTCGCTTTGGCCATGAGGTAGAGCTCGTATGTGTCGTACGACTCACCGATCCGATCATCAATGAGTTCGTGCAGTTCCATCTTCTCGAGGAGTGGTTCCGCCTGCAATGTCGCTCGATTACAAGGGGGAGAAAACGAAAAGATATATATGATGTTTAGGACCAAATTAACATTGAAGACCAAAGCAATGAATGAACGTACCCACTGTCTCAGAGACTGATGTGGCTTGTCACTCTTAGGATCAACTACCTTACGCCCTGATATGAGTTGTAAGAGAACCATCCCATATGCATACACGTCTGTTCTTATGGAAACCGTCCCATTCTCTGCATATTCCGGTGCCAAGTACCTACATGTTTGAAAGAAAATCTTAGCTTTAACTGGAAACTAAGCATTAGAACGTGCAACTCTTTTTCTAGTAATGCACTTCAATGACAAATCAATCCTCACCCTAATGTTCCAAGAATCCTTGTGTGCTCTGGATCATCACTTGTTTTCCACTTAGCTAGGCCAAAGTCACCTAGCTGTGTGAAAACCAGGAAGTTTAATCGGACCCAGAAACATTTGATTAACCTAACACATTGCAAAGGCATGGATTTAATTTGGTAAATAGGAACAACTTGAATTGGCAAATAGTTACCATGGGCACGAAGTCGTGCGTGAGCAATATGTTGCCGGGTCGCATGTCGCGATGAATTATTGGGCCACCGCGACACTCTTCATGTAGAAAGCGCAGACCTTTTGCTGTTCCGACGGCTATCGCATATCGCCGATGCCACTCTAAGACACTTGCTGGATTGTCTATGAAAAAAGCACTTCTCAAGTAATTCTTAGACTGAAACAGATGATTTAGACATTATTATACACACAGAATTTGTCATATTCTTTTCTCATGACTTGCAAGATTGATAAATTCAATTTTGGTTTAGGTTTCAAATTAAGGAAACATCAATTACCAAATAAATGCCAGTCGAGGGATTTGTTGCAGATGTATTCATACACCAACACATTGAGGTTCTCCTTGCAACAGTAGCCCAACAGCATCACAATGTTCTTGTGGCGCGCGAAACTTAGCACGTGTATCTCAGAATTGAACTCCATGAACCCTTGCGTGCTGGCCTCCTTCCGCACCTTCGCCGCAATCTCCTGACCATCTTTGAGCTGGCCCTTGTAGACGTAGCCATACCCACCTTCTCCAACCAAATTATCCTTTGAAAAATCCTGGGTTGCGAGCTGTATCTCGTTGAAGCTGAAAGGCATAGCATCCTTAATGTATAGTTTGGTCCGTGTGCCACAACTTGAACAAAGGATTGGCGCTTCTGAGAATCTGCCCCGAGACACGGTCTTTTTCTGGATGCCTTGATAGATTGAGATGATATTGTTCTCCTCTTTAGTCGGCCTTTCTGAAACACAAAAAGAAAAAAAGAAACCAAAACAATTATTGTATCTCAAGTGAATTTATATTCAGAAACAAACAATGACTTAAAACAGGATGAGCAAATTTATACTATGCTTAAAGATTAGACATATGCTTCCAAAAACATACTATTAAAGAGTAATTGGATGTTACCAGTTTTTTCATTCATAAAACAAGTCTCTAAATCAGATGGAGTCGTGTTGTCTTTGAGCATGCCAGAGCCTTGTGTAGCATTATTTGTCAAGGATTCAGTCCCATGGTAAATATTGGATTGCTCGGTGATCTCCCCGACTTGGCTAGCAACTGACAGAACGGATTTAGTAATAGAGTAGAATGACTTGTGCTCCATTGAGTCCGTGTCGATTGCGGTTTCAGGCCTCAAAACATCCACCGACAGACTATCTTGAATAATTGCAACTTTGCAAGGTATCTGTTTTAGGTAAAACCTCAAGTCCCGTCTTAAGTGCCTGTCAAGATTGTCAACAAAAATACAGTATCTCCATATTTACATGCCAGGCCAGTACGAAAACCTTTTATGTAAGAAAATCATTTGACATATATGCTCAAGGAGATGATGAATTCACAAAATATATAATAGATTTTTTTTTGGGGGTCATTTCAGATGATGGATTAAGCAGTGAAATGCAAGTAAAGTAGCGTTATATACCTGTCAAGAATGACACAAGTTGGTTTGCAGGTTATGGCTTCTTGCAGAATCACTTGCTTAAGTGGGTATCCTGCTGTTATTTTAACTTCAAGATTTATCTGAATTACAAAAAGTACATGGGAAGAATGATTAGCCCTATCCCTCTGAATAGCTATGTTTGTAATGGAGAACAATGTTGTTCTCCTAGCTCATTTCAATAAATCCTAAACCTCTAAAACCCTAAATCCTAAGCTCAAAACCCTAAAGTTTTGATTAAACAACAGCAATTTCTGACATTCAAGTAATGACATCCTATATTTAGGGATATATGTATCAATAGTATGAAAAGTAGAGAAATCCTAATTTCTATACGTGTTGCAATATGAATCATATAGAAAGACCGAGACATTGATTTCATTGATCACTTACAATGATACCATCATGGCTCAGGTAATCATGCATTTATTAGTATGCTTATGTGTTCTCATTAAAAATTAAGTGTATGTCATAGGTAAATCTATGGAATTTGTTTTCTTTGAGTTGACGTTCTACATAAATTGTCCAAAAAGTTTTAAACCTATTGCACTTTTATCAATTCGGTCATAAACTTTTTAACTTTGTCAATTGAGCCCTAAATCTTTTTACTTTTTGTTAATTGAGTCAATCCAACGAATTTTGGTCGAAAAATTCGCTAACATGGACAGTGATTGTCCTACATGACATGATCAGTATTAACGTGGACAAATTTTATTAATTTTCTACATATTTTTTCAAAATTTTTAAATTATTTTTATTGTTTATTTCTTTTATTTCTTATTTCTTTTTATTTTTTTCTATTTTTTTCCTTTGGCCGGTTGCCCAGCCTCCAATGACCAACTAGAGGCCATCACTAACGAGAGTCGGCCTCAAGTGAGGTTACCCTTGCCAACCTTAGGCAAAGCCAATGAGGGTCAGCCTCACCTGAGGCTTGCGAGGTCAACCCTTGTGGCCTCTAGCAAGGTTGGCGATGTCGCCCCTTGCCAAATCCCAGTGAGGCTAACCCTTGCCAATTTTGGCCTCTGACTAGTTGTCGAAGACTGGGCGGTCGACTGGAGGAAGAAAAGGGAAAAAAAAAAGATAAAGAAAGAAAAGAAGAAATTTAAAACATAAAAAAAAAATCAAAAGATATATTAAAAAAATTTAAAAAAATTGTCTACATCAGCGTTAGCTATGTCACTAAGACAATCGGCATCCACATTAGTGAATTCCGGTCAAAATTGATTGGATAAACTCAATTGGCAAAATGTTGAAAGGTTTATGATTCAATTGACAAAATTAAAATGTTTAGAACTAAATTGGTAAAAATATAATAGGTTTAGGCCTTTGTGGACGACTTTCCCTATATTTGTATTCTCGCATGGTTATGTGTCTCTAACAAAATTGTGGGTTCTCATTGTTTACCTCCTGGGTTGACTCATGTAAAAAAAAATCTATGAAGTATATGTAACATCAATTCAGATATGAACAGTTGAAATAGAAAATATATGATTCTTCAATAAGTAAAATATTACCCCTTGGTCTTCATAGTTCTCAGCACACCGCAGTAACATGTGTTCAAAAGTCTCTATCTGCTTGGAGACTTCTTCCTGCACTGCACGAACCGAAGAAACATCTGGTGTGGTTGCAAGGTGATATCCCACTATGCCGAGGCAAACAACACATCCTCAAATCATAAACTTACAGGGAATGTTGAATTTTCTTCTTCTGATGGAAAAAACTTTGACCTTTCTCTAAGAATTGATGATACACTCCAAAAAATTAAGAACAATGAGGTCAAAGACTAAGAAAGCGTCCAAAGAAAATCAAACTTTGAATGTTGATGGATTTTCTGATTTGTTAAACCATTGCTGAATCGATTGCAATCCGAGAACGTGATGCGTAGATACTTACTAGGGTGTTGCACCTTATGTAGCACCCCAAGCATGACAATGGTGTCACCTCCTCGAAGAATGTCACCTCTCGTTTGCATGTTGCGGAGCGTCACCGCGAATTCGTGCTCATTGCGGACTTTAGTAGCATCATACGCGACGATAACATGGGATGGAGAAGGAGGAGTCTCCATGGGACGCAATTGCTCGATGATCACTCGAGAAGCAAGCTCGATAAGAAAAATATCCAACTACTTCACCAATATCTAAGTTCATATCAAAATTGGGTTAACAGATAACAGAATATATAGAGGATCATATTGACGAATTCAGCTTGTGGAATGAGTATAGAAAGGACGAGAATTATGAGCGGAGATCAGGACTGGTTATCCAATGAGTTTTGATCAAGAAACGGAAAATTTTCACTCTCTTTCCATTTTCCTTCAAGTAAGTCGTCGTCTCTCTTGGTGTCACCTTGGAGGGACGAGGAAGATTCGTAGGATTTTCCCAAGAGATGCTACTGAATATTCGGATCATCGTTCATCACAAGTTAAGAATGGCTGCCGTCGAGGCGCATAATGACGTAGATGTTTGACTACCTTCAATTACAAGAATCCTCAACCCTATGCTCCTAACCTTTTCTGGGTGGCCGTTAACACCAGTGTCAGTGCATGCTTTCGTCTCATGTTGTGGCCAGATGCGCAAGGACTCTTGCCTTTTTTTTTTTTTTTAATCATATTATACGGCCAAATAGGTGAGGCCCTAACTCTCTCCCTTTTACGTCAATCGGCACATTTTCTTTATGAACAACTCCGGGGCAGGAGTGCAGAGGCCCATGCAACCTCCCGTAAGCCTTATAAGTCGGAGTAACTCCGGGACTTTGACTTGGCCTGACTTTGGGAGATTTTTAATTGTTGCATCTTAACGTGTCGAGTTTCCATCGTCTAATGAATCCTCATGATGAAATTTGGGCGACGGACTAATCTTTAGTCCCTCTCCAAGAAACAAGTGGAGAGGCACTTTAATACCTGACCTTACAATTGGCTGAACATATAAATTTCTAGCCAAGATGAATAGAAGATGCTTACCATATATCAACCCTACGAGCTATTATCCTCGATGCATTTATCTCTCGAACTATTTGTTTCGTTTGATTTTGTATCCAGGATTGATAAAAAAAAAAAAAAAAAAAAAATCTGAAATATGATACCAGGATACATCCTTCAAAAGTATGAGATAGTTTAAATTTGGACGGATGTCAAATTAGAAGCATGTAATAGTTATCGCTGCATAAGAATTTTTAACAATTTATATACAGAGCAGTGAATTTATTAAGCTTTGGTTTCGATTAACGAGGCCTAGCTTCGGAGACTGTTCTTTTCTTGAATAATTGTAAGTCCATCTACACAGGGACATCAAGTGGATAGTCTTTTGGGTGTCTTTTGATGGTCTCCCGGAGTTGACTCTCTTGCTCATGAAGATTCGATGGAGGAGTGTCGTACACATCCCTGAACAAGTCTGATAATGGAGGTTTCTCATACGTCTCTGCAGTCTGAATTGCTTGGAGTACCTATCAAGTGGAAAATTACGTTACAGAAACTGTCAATGTCGATCATTTTGTGAGCAAGCATTGAATACGATCTTGCAGAAACAATAGGTAGAATGAGGCCTATGCAAATTTAACCTGCTTTCTGATGTTATTTCGAAGCTCGACCTCCTTTTTATCGTCCCACCACATGTTCCTTTCAACCCATTTTCTGAATCTATTCACAGGGTTTCGCGACATTTTCCAGTATTCAATTTCATCCATGGGTCGATACTTTGTCGAATCGTCTGATGTGGAGTGGTGTCCTACTCGGTAAGTTAAGGCCTGTCGATAAATAAAAGCATATAGTTAGCAGAACGCTCAACTTGACATTACTACAGCAGTTTGCACTGAACATTATGTGTCGGAAGAACATACCAGCTTTATAGCTCTACTAACGAGCGAGTGATTTACTTAAAGTTGATCATATCTTTCTAATGCATCACAATTCGCGAAGTCAAATTGAAAGAGAGAAAGAGACCCTGATAGCTCAGAATTAGTCCTACCTCAACTAATATAGGCATTTGATCCTTGATTGCCATTTCACGAGCTTCACGTACTGCTGAATAAACAGCAAGAGCATCGTTACCATCCACTCGAATGCTACGAATTCCATATGCTTGACCCCTTACAACAATGCCGTCACCTGAAAATACATGACAACAAGATAACTATTCTGTCAATGCCATAGGACGTAGCCACTTCAGAGCTTTTTGTTATCAATGATTTCTATCTTAAAGGTGTATTAACTTAGAAAAGTTGTGCTCGCGCTTCTAACCTAATATCAGTATAAAAAATATATCGAGAGTGCGAGATGGGTACTTCGAAATTGTTCTCTTGTGTGGGTACTGATCGCCCATCCGTTATTGCGACAGATAAAAATGACCGGGGCTTCCGTGACTGCTGCAAAGTTCAAGCCAGCATGGAAATCTCCCTGAAAGGAATGCTCAATTCATCAGCTTTGATTCAACAATAGAAACAGAAAAAAGATAAACCAGATGTGCACTAATAACCTCACTAGTGCTGCCATCACCAAAATATGCAGCCACACATGCACTTCTCTTATCCATCTTAAGAGAATACGCAGCACCAACAGCTTGAGGAATTTGTGTTCTGGAGAAGAAATAATCGCATGCAATGTTGGGCAATCAGCTTGACAATTGACGTAATTGAGAGAGATCCATGAAGAATTCAAATGAAAACAAATAGAGCTGGAGCCTCACGCGATCGGTGATGACACAGTGAAATAGTTGTGCTTATTAGATCCATAATGAATTGGCATCTGTCGACCTTTTCCATAGTCGACCTTGTTACCGAAACACTGGTTAGCAAACTCTTGTAACGTGAAACCGCGCCACAGTAAGACACCCTGTTCTCGGTACTGTAGCAAACACCAGAGTCATTCGACATCAATTACTATCAGGAGTAAACAATTGGTAAAAGTAGAAACATAGTAATCTTTGAAGTAGGAATGATCGACACAATAGTTAAAAATTCTAGTACTGGTCCATCCAATATGCTCGAGCGAAACATTAGAGCATTCCTCTGTTTGGTCGCCAAATCAAAACTACGTTATCTCAAAACTGATTTTTCATCAGATGTACACAACGACCCAATGTCCATTGACATGAACATATACATGTGCACTTTCCATGCGTGTCTATGTTACCTTCATGAAAAATAGAAAACACACCTGAGGCATGACAACGTCATCATCCGTAAGGGCAGCTGCAGATGCTATGTTAATAGCTTCTTCCCCCATCGATGTGAGATAGAACGATATCCGACCTTGCCTTTGTGCTTCAAAGAATACGGCGTCCATGATCTGCAGGGTGACCATATCCGTATACATTTTCACGGCAAGTTCCTCGTTCACCTAGTCAACACCGTAGACGAATAAATCATTGGGTTTTCGAGCGCAACATGAACTTATATGGATTTGAATCAACTGGGGAACCGCTTGATGCTAGTGAGACTAATGTGAGTCATATTCATTCCGATATAAGACTTCATATGCAGTGTTTATAAGAACTACTTCAATGCCTCTTCATCAAGCTGGAGATACCTGGGCCGAGCAATCATTCTCAATTTCCTGTCCATGGTCATCAAGCACTCGATAACATGGTACTCTCTCCTCGGGCGACTCTGTTATGAATTGCATTTTGGAGTTAAACGCAACCTTTCCACCAGGGAAATCCAAGACCTGCAGTTCCATGTTAGCAATTGACAAAAAGAAGCAGCATTTGCAATCTCCGTTGAGTTTAAGGATTATATTAAGCGAATGACCGTTGACCTTTTAGGCTAAATGGGCCGGACAGAATGGGCTTGAAATGATTTCAAGCAGGCCCAAATGGTGAACGAGCCGAGACAAAGCCTAGTCTCAAGTCAACTTTAGTATATATTTACGCGTTTTCTAATGACCGGGGAGAGAAATAGCTTGGTGCAACGTCAAAGAGGAGCATAGAAACTGCCCAAAAGTTCAAAGATCCTCCAGTGGTTTATACTGTTCGTATTATTTATTTTTTTACTCTACACTTCTACTTAACATTAATCCCTTCAAATACATTAAAAAAAAAAAAAAGATAACATTTTTATGGCGAGGAAAAGCTTGTCGTTAATATTGCAACAAAGAAATACGATGGGAGCCAATACAAATAGGCCAAACGGAGGATAATTCTATGGTATTTATAAAATTTAAAGACAAATACCTTTTGTTAATGAGAGAGCAATAATAATTATAATATGGAGTTGCCCCAAAATTAAGGGATTAAAGTTGAAATGCAGTTCGGTTCACTGATTTACGTTGGACCATCTATTTCCAACCTCGTAGTAGTAACGAGGGACGTGGCTGGGACCTTTTGCGTGTCCCCAGACAAAAGTTACCGAATCCCAACGTGAAACATACCTGAGCATCATCATCATCAACAGTATCATCGTCTTCCGCTTCATGCACCGACACGAGATGCGTCTCGGCTCTGGTGGACTCAAGGCGCTCGGCCGAGAAGACCGGGAACCGGGCCGGCGAGATCCTCCCGGCCGCGCGTCCAGTCCCAACGCTCCCGAGAGGTCGCAAGGCGGGCAAGGGCGCCCCCTGGCGATCAAGAACGCCACGCGACGACGAAGGGCGCTCGCTGCTTCTTCTGAGGTAATGAGCGACGGCTCTTGTCCTCCGGAACCAAGTTGCCATCAAGAATCGCGCGAGGGACGGATCCCAGAAGGAAGTAAGGAAGGAGGAGGAGGAGGATGCTTTGGAGAGGAGCTGGGGTGGGAAAAAAGATGCTAGATCCTGGAGTCTATCGGAGAGGAATAGAGAAAGAAGACTGATGCGGGGACGCGATAATTAAAAGGTTTCTTGGAGACTTAGAGCCAGAGGACTGACATGGGATCTCGGTCCTCAGTCTTATCTCGCGTGCGCTCGCTTGCGATGGAAAAGATGCTCTTTTCATTATTGATTGGTTCTCATCTAAGGAGGTGAAGTAGATCCGACTTCCAACTCATCACTGTCTTGTTTTTGCCGCATTCTTTGTGTTAGGGAAAGATAAAAGAGTTAATACCCTCAAAAATCACAAATTAATACACATGTGATAAATCTAACTCAAGCTAATTTTTTTATCATCAAAAAAATCCAAACTAGTATATTTTTGATAAATTTACCATAAACTAGTATACTTGTGACAAATTTATCATTTGTTAATTTTCTTTAAATTTTACTATTAAATTACTTATTTGAATAATATACTAATTTAGAATTTTACTTTTTATTTATCATAGTTATACCATTTTTGTGAATTTTTTGTGGTATTAATCTAATTTTACGGAAGGTATATTTATCTCTAATATACTTGTTTGGAGTTTTTTATGATCAAATAAATTAATTTTAAGATAAATTTTTTATAAGTATACTAGTTTTGATTTTTTGTAGTCATTTAAGGTAAATTTATTATAAATGTTCTTCCCGAAATGCGTTGAGACGCAACGGTTGACTGGACATCTAGGGGTATAACCCTTTGGATGCGGTGATACATCTAAAAAATTATTCTATCGAATGTAAATGTATTTGAGATTTTTTTATGATTAAAAATTAATTTTAGATAAATTTATCATAGATGTACTATTTAGAAATATTTTAAGGCAATAACCCAAAAGAAAACAAATAAAAAAAGAAGACCTTCCTGTTCATTCGCGAAGGCATTTCAAAGTACGATCGTTCACTTTTCGTTGATTTGCTAAACCAGAATCGCCACTAACCCAAAAGAAAACAATATAAAAAAAAGAAGACCCTTCCTATTCATTCGCGAAGGCCTTCCGAAGAACGTTCGTTTTCTTTTCGTTGATTTGCTAAACCCGAACTGCCACCTCCCCTTGACTTCAGGAAGAGCCTGGATCCGTTTTTAAATTTTAACGTCCGCGCTGCTACTCCGGCTTGCGCCGCGGGGTGAGGGCGGAGCGTGTTATCGTGGGTGCGGAGCTTTTATGATGATTCCCAAAGGAGCCGGTCGCCATCGAAGAGCCCGACTTTTCTCGGGGAGAGATAAGCCTTGGGTACGAAAGTGCGGTTGGCATTGCCGTGGGGGGTCCAACGTCGTCATTAATGACACCTGACTGGACTGGACGGTGATGTGCCATTGAAAAGAGACCCGACTGAAAGATGGACGGATTCCGTTCGCAAGTATTTACTCCCATCCATCTTTCGTGGTGTCCTCTCGCCACGTTTCCGGTTTATGGAGGTGTTGTGCTGTGGGGTCCGACTTCACTGCAAACGCGCACCACGTCTGGTCTGGCATGGCCTGCGTAAATTGATGGATGAGTCCGAACACGGGTTCCGTTTCGGACCGAACATCCTCGGCCCCCGGGCTGTCCCTTATCAGCCTTTTGGCATTTGGCGAGCTAGGCTCCGTACATGGGGCGGCAATTATACAATCACACGTGTAATTTTGGTTAAGTCTCCTCCCGATAATCATCATGCGGATAAAATTGGTGCTCATAATTTAGCAAAAATGAAACTGCAGAGTTGGGGCCTCCCTTCATCACAAGCTCACGACTATATCACATGGTGACGGAGATCTACAACACATGATAAATGGGCTTACCATTTGTGTATATACAAATTCCCTCCCGCTCTCTATCCGATACTTTACAACCCTCTGCCGATAATTCCCTCACCTATCGGTCTCTGGATTGAGCTTCCATCAATTGATGTGCAACCTTCTTCCCAAGAGCTTCATTCATAAGCCACATAAACCTCCCAAAGCCGACGCCCACATTGATGTATCTGCGGCGAAAGGCATTAATTTGCTCTGTCGGATCTGTGGCATAGTATTAGTAACCAGCACAGGTAAAAAGATCAATCATCCAAGAGAAGTGTTTGACCCTATTCCTTGGATCAACATCATATGCCAATTTCACGAGAGCAAAGCTTAAACTGAACATCAAGACAAGCCTACTCCTCTTGCAGAAAATCCTTGCAGATAGAGACAAGTCATCGGTAATTTATGATAATATCGTTTACCTGCACTACTAATTAGATGGTCCATCTTGCTTGAGATGTGACAGTTCAACTGATTAGCCACTTGCTACGCTTATGCTTTTCACCAGAGCTTTAGTTTCTGGATTCTGAAATAACAGAAAAGAACTCGCAATTGGTCACATAATAGAGTATTGACTAATTTGCAGTACAAGGAAAATGAAGCAAGAGTATGCAAGCTGAGATATCGGTGACATTCTTGTCAGAGAGACATCGGATACCAGCTCACCAAAACGAATAAGTACCCACAACATCAGATCATTCAGGAGCTCACGAGATTTCTGGTAGGAAGAGTAACGCAGTGCACCAACACTATGCATGTATACTTAATCCGGCATCTCATCCAGCCATTTCCTGAAAATTTCCTAAACCTGATAATGGGAGTTAATGGACGTTTATGCAACAAACACTCGAGTCTTGAGGTACCAAGCACTCATTTACTATAAAAAAGCAGCAGAAAGAGAGAGATCTATAACTGTCTAAAATCTGCCTCTAATAGACATATCTTAACCAACAGAATGATCTTGAAAAACGAGGGCAGAAAAGGCATTACCAACTCTTCAATATGTTTACCAATCTTGACATATATACCTTTATATCCAAGGAATAATGTTTGAAGAGATAAACTTCATGTATACCAGATGCCCTCTTCACTGCCTTCCGGCAATCTGACCAAAGAGAATATCAGTAGTCTACTGATGCTAGATGAGCATCCATTATCAGTAACAAGATCCACCATAAAACAATTGAATGATGAATACAAGCCATAGGAAAACTAATAAACAATGAAAAGAATGATGTACCATATTTAGCATTCAGCAGTCAGCCCAACTACAACCAGGATCTTTCCCTACTTGTTTTTCCTTCATCATATACCTAACTTCTGCTGATCTTTCCCAATCCCCAAAGTCAGCAAGTATGCCAGATAACTGAACATAAGCACCTGAATTCTCCGGATCAAGCTTGATAATTTTCTCTGCTACTTTCTTCCCAAGAGTTCTATTCCCATGAGCCACACAGCCTCTCAACACAGAAGACCACATTGTTGTATCTGCATCAAAAGGCATTTGCTCTATCAGATCGATGGCTTCATTCAGATAACCAGCCCGTGCAAAAAGATCGATTACACAAGAGTAGTGTTCGATCCTTGGATCAATGTCATAATCCAATTTCATCGTGTATAACCATTTCCACCCCTCTTCAACCAATCCACAATGATCACATGCAGACAGGACTGCTGTGAAAGTAATATCTGTGGGTCTCAAACCAGCATGCCTCAGCTCCTCAAACAGACTCAATGCTTTCATCCCATGGCCATTGGTAGCATAACCCATCAGCATGGTATTCCAAGAAACTTCGTCTATTTTCACCATTCCATCAAACACTTTTCTCCCTTTTTCAACATGACCACACTTGCAGAAGAAATCAACAAGGGAAGTAGAAATGATAGGGTCATGTTCAAGCCCAATGACGATGGCTCTTCCAAAAATTTGTTCCCCTAGATCAAATGAGGAAATAATAGCACAAGAACTGAGAACACTAGCAAAGCTGAACTTATCCATCATCAAGCCAAGCCCATTCATCTCGCAGAAAAGATCTAAAGCTTCAACAGGACAACCATTCTGACTGAGACCTACAAGTATTGAATTCCATGAGATCAGGCTTTTCTTTGACATAGACTGGAAAATTTCTTTTGCATCATCAACCTTTCCACAGTTAGAATATACGGTGATCATAGAATTGAGTAAGATCGTGTCATGAACTTCCAGCTCATCAAAGAGATTGCAAGCATCCCTAAGACTTCCACATTTATAGTACATGTCAACAAGAGCACTTGCGACGATAACTTCATTAAGGAGACCACTCTTCCAAACATGGGCATGCATTAGCTTACCCTGTGCAAGGACACCTAAGCTGTTGCATGCACTTAAAACACTGGCTACTGTAGAGGTGTCCTCACGGACAGCTACTTCACGCATCTTGTTAAACAGAACTAAAGCTTCCATTTCCTCGTTATTAGCTACATGGCCTGCAATCAGTGAATTCCATGAAACGACACATGGGTTATTGCTACTGCTGAAAACCCTTCTTGCCTCATCCATTTTACCACAATTGGCATACCCAGAAATCAATGCCGACAGAGAAAAGTCATCCGGTTCCTCCATGCTACTCAAAACTCGATTTGCACTATCCAAATCACCGCATTTTCCATACAAGTTTACCAACGAACTAGCCAACACCGAATCAAATGCCACTCTGTCAATAACAAGGCGCGCATGAATCTGCTTGCCACAATCAATAGCTTCCAGGTCAGAACAAGCACCTATGACAGTGGCCAGAACAAAAGTATCACCCTGCGTTCTCTCGAAAGGATCCGAACTCATGTCCTTAAACAACCTAAGGGCTTCCCTGGGACGCCCATTCTTGGCATAACCATGGATCATTGAATTCCACGCGACTGCATTCTTCCTGGGCATGGCACTAAACAAACAAGAAACGGTCCGAAGATCACCCCTCTTGGCAAAACCCGAAATCACCACGTTCCAAGAGAAATCATTGCGGCAGGGCATGTAACTAAAAAACTCCAGTGACTTGGCCGCCTCTCCCGTCCTCATATAGCCCTCAACGATCGTGTTCCAAGTGAAGCAATTCCTCAGAGGCATATCATCAAACAGTCGCCGTGCATTATCCATTTGGCCGCACTTGGCGTAAAGCTGAAGGAGACGGTTTCCGAGCGTGATGGCGCAGTTCAAGAGACCCTTTTTCAGGAGGAGAGGATGGAGCTGCTTGCCTTCGTGGACGGCGAGCCGAGTGCTGCAGGACTGGAGTAAGTGCCCGCAGGTTCGCACATCCGTGTCCATGATGTCTCGATGTTTACGCTACAGCTGCCGTCGGCCTGAGCTCCAAAATCGCCGACGCCGGCGCCCCGCCAGTCCGACGCCACCAGACGACGGCGACCATCGGCAAGCCCCTGAGTCGGCCGGTGCTTGGGGGCGAAGGTGAAAGCAGCATTTCTACTTGAACTATCAAGCTACGCCGTTTTGGTGAGTTGCAAGCAGTCTGGGGAAAAAGCTTTATCCTCTCAATACTTATATCTTCCAAAATTATTTTATTCGATTTTTTTAATCTTGTATTTTATTTGATTTATAAAGTATTAATATCACGAAAAACTTTAAATTTATACATATTTGACAATTTACTCGATACTCTAAATTGATATGTATATGACAAATTTAACGTATATCGTCAATTTTCTAAATTAGATAGAACGTGGCAATCGATAAGTTTATCAGTATTGAAAATTTACTCATCATTTATTATTATTTTTTGTAATATTAATTTAATTCAATAGAAATTAACTGATGTAAGAATATGAGATTTAGTTTTAGATAAATTTATTCTAAAAATACCGATTTAAAATTTTTTATAGTAAGAAAGTAATTTAAGATAAATTCATTATAATTATATCAATATGAAAAGCTTTATTATTAAAAGATTAATTTATCATTAACGGGATTTTTCGTGATATTAGCATGTAATTTATGTCCGGTTCGCAAAACAGAAACCCACAAGCCCGGACAAATAACCTGCGTCTCGCATTCGCTCGATCTCTCTGCTCGGACAACTCCGTTCGGTCCTGTCGACTTTCGTCGCATGCTCCGGCTCCGAGCATGTAAGCGACCGACAGGAAGTCGCCTTTGCGCATCGTCGCATCGTCCGTGCTCGGTTACATGGGCGTGAATGCCGCCTCCCTACTCAACCAGCTCCTCCACCAAGTCCGCCGCCCCAGGTCGCCGCCGCCGCCGCCGCCGCCGCCGCCCGGACCCGGCGCCGCCAAGGCCCTGACCGAGACCATCCTCGCCCACCTCGACGCGGGCCGCCTCCAGGAGGCCGTCAGCGTTCTTTTCGCTTCCCACGAGCCCCTCCCCCACTCCCTGTACGCCCGCCTCTTCCAGCTCTGCTCCTCCGCCCGCGCCGCCGTCGAGGCCCGGAAGGTGGAGTTCCACCTGGGCGCCGCCTTCAAGAGGACCCCGCCGCCCTTCCTGCTGAACCGGGCCATCGAGGCCTACGGGAAATGCGGTTGCTTGACGGACGCCCGCGAGCTGTTCGACGAGATGCACGAGAGAGATGGCGGGTCTTGGAACGCGATGATCGCTGCGTATGTGCGGAACGGGCGCGCGAAGAAGGCGCTGAGCTTGTTTTCGGACATGAACGCGTCCGGGGTTTCCGCTAGTGAGGTCACTTTTGCTGGTGCGCTCGGCTCTTGCGGTGTCGTTCGGGAGCTTGGTCTGTGCATGCAAATCCACGGACTCATGGTGAAGCGTGCCTTTTGTGGTAATGTAATTTTGGGGAGCTCGCTTGTCGACGTGTACGGGAAATGTGGTGTTATGGGTGAATCGAGGAAGATGTTCGATGAGATGGAAAGACCAAATGCGGTGACTTGGAATGTGATCGTGAGGCGGTATCTTGAGATGGAGGATGAGAGGGAAGCGATTGTTATGTTCTTCAAAATGTTTCTGACTGATACTAGACCGCTGAAGTTTACTTTTTCAAACGCTCTTATTGCTTGTTCTAAGATACGTGCTCTTGCAGAGGGAATGCAAATACATGGGTTCACAATTAAGGTATGTCTGGAAGATGATGAAGTGGTTTCCAGTTCACTCATTGATATGTATGTTAAGTGCGTTGAATTGGAATCTGCACAAAAGATTTTTGATCGACCTTGTGCCAAGAACGTGGTCTCCTGGACTTCAATGGTGTCTGGTTATGCTTTGGTTGGGAGAACTAGAAAGGCTAGGGAGCTCTTCAATGAGATGCCGGAACGGAATGTGATATCCTGGAATGCAATGTTGGCAGGGTACATTCGTTCCAGGCTGTGGGATGAGGCCTTGAATTTCGCATCTTTAATGCGCAGTTCAACCAAGGACATTGACCATGTCACTCTTGCACTGATCTCAAACTTGTGTGCTGGCCTTTCAGATGTTTTCATGGGGAAGCAAGTGCATGGATTTGTTTATCGACGTGGTCTCTTTTCCCATTTACTTGTCAGCAATTCTCTTTTGGATATGTATGGAAAATGTGGGAACTTCAGATATGCTCGAGCTTGTTTTTACCTGATGAGTCAGTGGCGGGACAAAGTTTCCTGGAATTCTTTGCTGACCAGTTATGCTCGTCATCAAAGGAGTGAACACGCGATGGAAATGTTCTGTGAGATGCAATGGGAGGCAATGCCCAGTGTCTTCACTTTTGGAACTCTTCTCGCTGCTTGTGCTAATATTAGTGCTCTTGCTCATGGGAAGCAAATTCATGGATTCATGATTAGGAGAGGATATAAGATTGATATTGTCGTGAGAGGAGCTCTGATTGACATGTATTCCAAATGCCGCTGCATCGAGTATGCCCTAAAAGTTTTCACGGAAGCAGCTCCACGGGATGTGGTTCTTTGGAATTCCATAATTCTGGGCTGTTGCCACAATAGGTTGGGCAAGGACGCTCTAGAATTGTTTGACTTGATGAGCAAGGAAGGTATTAAACCAGACCACAGCACTTTTCAAGGGCTGTTGCGTGCCTGTATCTGTGAGGATCTTGTCGACTTGGGAGGACGGATTTTCAAATCCATGACAAATGTTTATGGCGTTATCCCTAGGCTGGAGCATTATGAGCAAATGATTGAACTCTACATCCGTGCCGGACGGATGTGCGACCTTAAAAAGTTTGTTAAGACAATGCCATTTGAGCCAACAGTTTCGATGCTTAAGAGAGTACACGGTGCTTGTCAAAAGCATGGGTTCCCCAAATTGGGAGAATGGGCTTCCAGGTTGCTTGCAGAGTCGAATATTTCAGATCCATGTGAAAAGTGAAGTTGCAGGCATACCCAGAACGGCGAAGTAGCTAAATACAGATCCGTCGGTCTGATTAGCAAACAGTTTCTGGGACTGGACTCGCGCTGTGAAGCTCCATCACATTAAGGCCCACCTGGACAATGAAGTCGGTTGTCACAAAAAAGAAGAAGAAGAAGAAGCAACTGGCGAAACTGCGCCGCGATCAGTCAGAATTCTTGGCGTGCATATTGCTCCAACATGATGTGCAATGTGTTATGGGCTTGCGAGACCGGACTTGCCTTTCTTCTCCAGAAATCTCCGACCTAATTGTATTTAGATCAATGAATTGATCTCTGAAGCTTCTAAGGGAAGGAGAAACCGACGCAGAAGTGTCCTGTCGAACAACAGGAGCCACGGTCATGGGAGCCAACCGAATGATTGTGAAGCAACCGAAGGCAGGTGACCATCATATCCGACTACGAGGAGTGCCTTCGAAGGGCCACCTCATTTTCCAGTACTGCCAAAAACTCGTTGGGCGAGGCCTTTCAGCTCAAGCAATGTCTCCGAGTTCCAAAATTTTTCCCAACCCAATTTTCTTTTGTACTGGTCACCTGCGGACGAAGCTGCCTACCCCGTGCGTCGGGCCATCGAAGACAACTCGAATTCTTGTCGCGAAGGTTGATTACATAAATTCATCTTATTTTCTGTGGAAAATGGAGAAAAAAGAAAGGTTGGGAATAGGAGATTCGAGTGCTGACAAATCTCAAGGAACAGCGATTAATGAAATGCCTCGCGAGACGCGCGACCCTCGACCTAGAATTAGAATACAACGACTAAACTAATCCGTGGGCCAACCTGACGTGCGACATACCGAACCTCTACTTTTGACCGATTTGCATCTAGTAACTTTGCGACGACTTGGAGATTGACTAGGCTTTTGGATACCTATTTCTGGATCATGGCACCATGCCATACGTGCGCTTTATTAAATCCACAGATTGGGAGCCGGCCTCGCGATCGAGGGTCTCGAATTCTAGAAATTCGGACCGTCGCCAGTCCAGTCTAAGGACAATCGCATTCGTATGATTAATTTTCTGTCCTCATACGTCCCAATATACGAGTATTTATCCGGAAAAAAGAAAGAAAGAGGGAGGATGTGAATTGACTTCCAAGTTGATTCGTTTTCATTTTTTTTATTTTGGGGGCCAAGATAGACTCCTAAGCCGTTCAAGGGAATATTGTTATACAACCAAAGTTTGTTGAGTGAAGAGACCCGGGGGGAGGAGGGGACCCTCGCCTAACAACATGATGTCTCAGTCCCTAGCAAAACGACATCGCGTTTTGGTATATTATATATATTTTTGTGCAGCAGGAAAAAATGTCTCCTTGCCAGTGCCCTCTTCCAAAAGCAACCCAACAAATATTCCACCCCCCCCCCCCCCAAAAAAAAATCTCTATATTAAATCCTTTTGGCCAATTAATTAAATTGATTAGCAATAATTAAGGCCTTTCGACTCAGATACGCTTCAAATGGCCCCGTTATCCCCAGTTCCTCTCGCGCCCATCAGAAGTAGACATGCCTGTCTTTCCCTTCCACGCAAACGGAATATCGCAAAAGCCAACAAACAAACGCTCCTCCTCCTCCTAAAAAGACAAGAAAAGAGAACAAAGAAACATCTCGCTATGCGTGAATTACACCGCGTGGTGTTCACATCGCGTGACACGATCGACTGCATTCGTTTTCTTGACTCATACGTTTATCATTTTCATTTTACGCGTGATAAATAAGCAATATTTGTTGATTGATTCGGTGATGTTATATTTGTAATGCCGTGTAATTTGATCGGGATGAAATGCGCTTTTCTCTCCTTACGATGTGGGCCTATTTCCTGCTTATCTAGAACTCCTTGACTTTTATTTCAAGAGCTCCCCATTAATTAAAAGTCTAGATGAAATAAAGATAGTGACAAGTTTTAGAAATGGCTACAAGGTTGCTGATTTGATAATGCCATTCCACCCACCTCTCTCTCTCTCTCTCTCTCTCTCTCTCTCTCTCTTCCATAGCAAACCAGAATCACTCACTTCTCCTTCCTCTCCCCTCCACACACATCACCGCCACAACAACAACAGCTACGTACCATGCTCGACCCGACCCGGCAAAGAGACAACCTCAGGCTAACCAACCACATCCATGTCTCCGGCGATGGTGCCCTCGACTACAGTTCCCGGGCTCGAAAGACCGCCGAAAGCTATGCAAACTACAGGGCTACTGCTCAAACCAACATTTGCGACTTCCGCAGCAAGACGAACACAGACGAGGACTCGGGGGTATGCACGCCGCCTCTGTGGCAGTCGAGCCCCCCGGGGAGCCCGCAGCGCCACCCCAGTGGCGGGGGTGGCAACCATTACCGGAGCTTGTCGCCCTCGTCGAGGACGCAGGCAATTGCTCGTGGGCAAATGGAGCTCATGGAGATGGTGAGGAACATGCCGGAGACGTGCTACGAGCTTTCTCTCAAAGACCTTGTCGAGCTGCCGAGGGCTCGGCAAGAGCTCAACACCAGGGCGGTGATCCAAAGGGACGGGAGCGCCAAGAGACAGAACAATAACAGGAGAGCTGATGGGAGCAATAATAAGGGGCAAATGATGGGGAGGAGTGGAAGCATCGACAATGGTGGCTTCTTGCTTAAAATGGTGTTCCCAATTCCTTGGGGCTCAAGCAAGAAGAAGAAGGACAATACAGGCAATAACTTTAGCAAGGTCTCGCCGAGGCCCTCGATGGATGGACCGGCAAACGCCGGGGTCGAGAAGGAGTGGTGGAAGAAGAGGAATTCCATGTCGGGCGACAGCGAGAGTGTTGATTCGAGCTTGAACGCGGGAAGCATGAAGAGCAGCAGCAGCGGCAGCAGATGCAATAGCTCGAGTGGCAGCAAGAGGTATGTTCATATTAAGCAAACTTTTAATTCCGGCTTTTCTGTGCTTATGCCAGGATGGATCAGGTTCCGTTCCAGCTAATAATAGAGTTGAGAAAATTTGCACATTAGGAATAGGATTAATGAACCCCAGGAAGCTCAGTTGCAAATTAGAGAGAAAAAAATCAGCCGCCGATTAGCGATTAAGAGAATTTTGATGCTAAAAGAGACATCTTTGCATGAGGTTCGTGGGTCCTCTGCAAGGAGGCAGGGAGAATTTTCTCTCTGCAGAGACCTGAGCTGGTATTTTGGATGGTTTTCCTCGGAGACTTTGCTTGTGTTCCTGGAAACTTTCACTGGATATTTTCCAACAACGGATAAGCATAAGAGTCAAAGTCTCTGTTCTAGAACGGACCCTTTTTTGTGGAAAATTAAGAACTAGGTGTTTCTGTGCAATTTCCCGTTCATTTCCTGGACAATCCATTCCAAGTTTTTCCAACCACATAGATGGTTGGTTCAGGAACAGGGTCAACCATTAGGTCCGACCAAAAAAAAAAAAAAAAAAAAAAAAAAAAACATTAGGAAAAATCTCATGATTCTGAAATGAGAATCCTTGCTGTTGTCCTGGAGTATATTTCACAGTTGTTTCGAGTCCAAACTGTACTCGGATTGCCTTCCAAGTCACACCATGCCATATCCTGACTTCTAATCTAGGACACATGACAGGGAACTCTATAATCATGTCCCAAATAGCAATCCAAATTAGGGTTTCATCAGATAACAAAACTATGCATCAAGAAACTTTGTTAAATACTTGCTGTCCAAATGATTCTGACGAATTCCGGTCTTTTGGATGTGACGCAGGCATGGGAATGGAGGGTGCTGCTCATTTCTTTGGACAAAGAAGATTGAATCACGCAAGTGAGAATGAGCTCGCACTCTAGGCACGGCGGCCTAAACCCAGTTCTATAATTATGTTTTCCTTAACGCCATATATTCAAAGATCGCATTAGAGTGCCTTTACATATATTCGGGAATCGTCTGACGAGTTTGTAATTATTCTCTTCTCTAAATTTCAATATGTGCAAATTCAGTGTTCATTTCGCTTGCCCTAGTCGTGAATCTCATTATTTGAGCAATTTTAATTATAGATTCAACTATATGATTAGTGGAGTTAATGCTATAATACCCAATAATATTATCTCGTATATCATGTCTTCCTTGACAAGATTATGTTCCTTATATATCATGTCGTTTGCGCAAATCCGGTGTTCATTTCGCTTGCCCTTGCTGTGAATCTCATTATTTAAGTAGACTTTAATTATAAAATCAACTATCTGATTAGGGAAGTTAATGCTATGATACCCAGTAATATTCTCTTGCATATTCTTTCTGACTCGGATCTGCACTAAACAGCAGCGTAACATCAGTAGTATTATATGCATTCTTGGAGCGGAAGGAAAGGAGGTTGTCCCTCTCTCAATGAACAGGTTCGGTCAATTATTATGTTTCCTTTCAATTGTCAATTTCTCTCAGCAAAAGAAGAGGGGAATAAGAAAGTGAACTTCTTTTACTTTTCGACATGCCCGTATTCGAATGGGTGGCACTAGGAAAGACAAAACTCAAGTGTAGCTTTGCCTTTATTTCCACTCCCAACAATCAAAAGGACAGCAATTTTAGGAAAGCTAAAGGGGGCTTGTCTTGAAGTCGCCTCGACCAACGCACTTTATTTAAAGAACCATGTGTTTCTCGGCCCATCTATTTTGTCGGTCGCAAGCTATAAATGTCAATTGCGTGAAAACATGACTAATTATAGATGTAGGTAAGAACTGGCTGGGAGATGAATGAAAATATCGCATCTTTACCTCTATATTTCTTCCGTCATATTTTTGTCGTAAGATGATAAGACTAACAACATTAACGTCCACTATCATTAAGTAGGTACAACTCCATTTCATAATTTCTACCTTGAATGCGGCTATGTAAATAGTGGTCATTCTTCCACATGGAATGTGTTGATCTAAGACTAATAGAGAGCTCGTCACTCAACACCTCCTGTGATTGACTCGAGGTAGGTGAGTAGCATCATCATCATAGCCCTATCAAAGCAAGATATATAGGCTACCATTGCGAGAGGGTCGGAATCACATGACCTGCAATTTAGGGTCATCAGCCTCGTGCCGTTAGACCATCACCATCAGCTAACGGCAATCGCCATCAGCGGTGTGGAATGTGATTTGCGATTGTGATGTGTTGTAGCTGACATGACCCAATTAAAAGCCGGTTTGAAGATTGAATGCGTTCTATATCTTGCCCGATGTCCCTTGAGGAAATCCTCACGCACCACATGAATTAAAAAACTGGTCAAGAGCATCAAAGCAAATGATGGAAATAGAGAGAGAAAGTTAGAGATTATGGAGGCTTCATGATTGATATTAGGAAACGATGGAAGAGAAAAGAAAGCATATTTTTATCAACCTTATGCAATTGCATCTTGAGAACTTAGAAGAATCTGTCAAATGCGAGATCGCGGAGAGGGGTGGGGGCGGGGCGGGTCCAGCCGGCCCATCCCAAAACCCCACGAATCGAGTGTTTTGCTCGTCCTATTTGAAACGGGACGTTATGGACATGGACCCACAAGGTTGGAATGGCGATCCCTAAGTAATGCACCCGAGCTATTGCAAATCTGATTCGATAAACTACACTAGACATGTCGAAATTTTTATATCATTCTCAAAAAATGTAAAGGAGAAATATGTAGGGGAAAATTATTAAAAAAAGTCATAAACCTATTATAATTATGCCTATTCAGTTATAAACTTTTTTTTTTTTTTTGCTTAATTGAGTTTTAAACATTTTGCAATTGTACCAATTTAGTCAATTCAATCAATGTTGACGTGGATAATTTTTAATGATATTTTATTTTTTTGAATTTTTTATGAAATTTTTTATTCTTTTCTTTTCTTGCCAGTTGGAGGAAGAAGGGAAAAAAAGAGAGGGAAAAATGAAAAGAGAATAAAAAATTCGGTAAAATAAACTATTATTAAAAATTTATCCATGTCAACGTCGGTTGGATAAACTAAATTGACACAATTGTAAAAAGTTTTAAAAAATAAATTTATAAACGAATTGACATAATTACAATAGATTTAAGACTTTTTTGATATTTTTTTTTTCAAAAATGAGATACAATTGGTAGGTATAACATGTCCACCATGAAATCATGATGAATTGACATTGCACCCATCGTAGAAGTTAGACTTACTCCTAAGTACAGTATTGCATGTTTATACACGGTATCCTATTCAGCTCCTCCAGTAGATGAGCCTTGCCTGTGAATTCAGATGGCTTACACCAACGTCATTAAATTTCAATTTACGTGGCAGTTGACACCCTGAGTCAATGTTGCCAAAACAAGCTTGGTCTCTTGAGCTTATAGCTCTATATTCGTCATCAATCTAATACAAAATATAATGGACCCACCGAAATTATTACATTTGACTTGGGAACAAAAAATATATCTCGTAGGAAAGAAATTGATTGGAATTTCATAAAAAGAAGTTTAGCCCTCTATTTTAACCGAAAAAATGATCATCTTTATCGCTTGTACAAATAAATGAAAAGAAAATATTTACATCATTCACGAAAAGTAATTAAACATAAATTGTTGTTTACAATGAAAATATTTTTCAACGATCAATTATCTCAAGCAATGTAAGCGATTACTCATTTTTTAACGAAATAAACGGAGCCTAAGGTTGGTATAGTTGGAGAATGCATTGCTTTCTTCTGTCTCAAAAAATAAGAAGAAAAAGTCAAACACGGTGCACAATTTCCGTAGCTGGTATTGGGTGAAATTTATTGGCACTTCCAAATGATGCGAGCAAAACCTCGTTGACCACTTAACATTGCACGCATCCTTTTTTCTTTCTCTTCAAGTTCATCCCAAGCACGTGCAATTTTATATGAATTTAGCTTCGGACTCTTAAATTTAATAGAGCCTGGACTTACCCACGCTTTTTCAAGACCAACCTAATACAGTGGACTGATAACAACATTGCGATCCATTTCCTTTGTCATGTTAATTAAAAAAATGCGTGAGAGTATGATAGTTTCGTGAACTTTAGGAACATTAAAAGTCACAACTCTACATTGCCGGACCAATTGACTAGCGAAATCAATGCGTCTTTTGGGATTTTGGCAAGTGGTTTAAAATATTCATTGGCATATTCATTTTTACGCAAGCAACAAGAAAATGCCCTTGGTAAAATTAAACGCTGGATTTGGATGGATCTATATATATATCTCGTGAAAATAACATTTTGACGAATAGATTTTTTTTTTCTTTTTTTTTCTTTTCCTTCGTCCTTCGTTGCTTGCTTGCTTGGCTGTGGCAATGGCCGGGAATGATCGACCTCACTAGATCCAGCAAGGAAGAGCCTCACCCTTATGGTGATAGGTGGATCAAGAAGGAAAAAAATTGTAAAAGAAATTCAAAAAATTAAAAGTGCAAAAAATTATTTATATCAGCATTGATTGTGATATTTAATATGTTTAATGATCCATATCGGCAATTCCTGGTCAAAATTGGTTGGAATAATTATATTGACAAATTATCAAAATATGTATAAGTAAATTGATCAAATTGAAATGTTTAGAACTGAATTGATATTTGTATAATAAATTTAAAAAAAAATCCGGTAATTTTGCCAATACACCAATACCTTTTCTGCTTACATTACAAAGTCAAACTGTGCAATTATTGATAATCGGTGTGGTCTTTCGTCAGGCACGTCATGGCTGAGCAAATATTTGTTCAGAAAGTTGTCGATCCCATGACCTGACGTCGATATTCATTTTTATCAATAATCTACCGTATGTAAATGTTGTATTATTAACGATACTCGACAGTTACTTTTTTTTTTTGGTCGATTATAATGGAAAGTTCCTTTGTTTTTTCGTCGAATTTGACAGTTACTTGACTATTGGGCCAAACTTACTTTTCGTGAATATTAATCTCTATAATATATTTCTTATCATTTTTATTTTAATATTTCTTATAATTTAGCGTGTGGAAAATCCCGACATGTTTTTAAGGAAATAAACCCTTGACTAGTCAAAATCTAGTGTGTCCTGCCGGTGGGGACTCTTGACGGATTCAGATCGCAAAAGACACGAGCTCGACAACCCGGGCCTTCCCAGGTTCTCCTAGAATCCAGTCGTCGGCCTCATGGATGAGCCTTTTTGCAGGGACCAAGTTCGGCCAAGCGGCGGTATTGAGCCCGATCGCCAAATATCGTGGTCGGTGGCATCGGGGTTCAGCCGTTGAGGTCTCGAGTCAAGCATTTGAGAGGTTGAGTCAGGTCAGACTGGTCACGAGTTTGTATCTGGGTTTGTTGGGGAACTTGAGGGCCAACTGTTGATCTGAACCAAATGGTTGGTTATGAGATCTAAATTCAACTCTTGAGATTTTTAGTCTTTGTTTGTTTTGCAGCAAGCTTTTTTCTCGGGAAACATCTTCCTCATTAATCGTTTAGGAAAATAGGTCAACAGCAAATTTTTTCATAGTTAGCAGAGAAGCCTACACTTAAATTTAAGAAAATGATTTCATCTTTGAAAAATCGCAAATCATTTTTCAAGACACAACTAGATTTGGCGTTTCTACCAAATACCCCGACACCCATGTTTGAGTTCTCAAGTCCTAGAGGCTAACCCAAGTCTATAAAGACTGGTCCGGAAACCTTGGTGCTCTTGCCTGAGTGCTCGTGCCAAAGTCCCAATAGCCATACTCAAGATCCAATGTTTATGCCCAAGTACCCAAGTTTGACATCCAAGTCACTAGGGCATAGGCCCGAGTCTCTCAAGGTTGGGCCAAGATCTTCATGCTTATCCTCAACTCCACGGTAACCATTCCAAGACCCAAGTGCTAGTGCCTCGTGGGGCATGCTTAGACGTGATTCCTTGATGACAAAATCTGGTTTCACAGAGATTGAGCGTAAACCCCTTGAAATTGAGCCCTACATCATAAGAATAGTGCACGTCTCTCCAGAAAAAATAAATCAAGTTTTATTTTTCAAAAGATAAAAAATAATTATTATTTAATTTTCATATTTTAATCAAACACTGGAAAATGTTGCCTTTTTTCTCTAAAGTAATTTCTTGGAGAACAATCCATGGATATAATACGGTGGAGAGAGGAGAGAGAGTAGAGGGAGAGGAGGGAGAGTAAGGGATGACATCACGTGAGTGGAAAAACAATTCTCTGATATTCATCGCGTGACATTGACGCGGTCAAAATCTACTTTATGAAACCATAAGCAATAATGCAACTAATTTTATGTGTCAAAGTCCGGATGGATGTGCTTTTTAATTCTAATTCTTATCATGATTTAAAATGAGCAATTTCAACATCAAAGTATCTACCACATAAATATTATTTTTTTCTAAAAAAAGAGATGTAAATCCTATATGGTAAAATCCAGTCAAAATCGCGAATTACCAAATGTTGCCTAATTACGTGGCCTAATGTATGCCGCACCGCTATATGGTATCTTATCCTACAGCACCATCTAAGGCAAGAAGAACGTTAAAAGGAAATCCACAATTAACATCATCATATATGTCAATATAGATCCAACCTATAAATTTGATAACTCGACAGTCGACCCAAAGTTGGGGTTAGGCCGGGGGACATGGTGCTGAAATCGAGCTAGATGCAGACTGTCGAGCGAGGTGGGGTTTCAAAAACGGTGGTCAGCTACTTAAAAAGGGCAAATAAAATAAGAAAACAGAGTGAGATTTGCCAGTGTGAACACAATTTCACAAGATAATAAAAAAATTCCCCAAAAAAAGATGGAAATTGGGGAAAAATTAAGCCCAATTTCAAGGAAGCTTCGCATCCGCCATATTTGACCAACGAATCGCTCACCGCCCAACCAAAAAACCCCGCAAAAGGATCATCTCCCACAATTCTCCTCCCTCTCCCTCCCTCCCTCCCTCCCTCCTTCTCCTCCCGCCTCTGCTAGGGTTTCGTCGCCCCGATCGCCGATCGTCGATCGTCGATCGTCACTCTTCACTCTCACTCCTCCGATCCTCACCGCTTCGCTCTGCTAGTAGCTCTTCACTTCCGTCGGAGGTTCGATCGATCGATCGATCTCTCTTCGGTTGGCGCGCAGGCGGCTGAGTCCGGGGCGATCGACGATGACGGTGGAGGCGGATTCGTCGCCGGCGGTGGTGCGGCGCCGCGAGAGTTCCTCCTGGCCCCCGGGGTTCAGGTTCCACCCGACCGACGAGGAGCTCGTGCTCTACTACCTGAAGAGGAAGATCTGCAGGCGCAAGCTGCGGCTTAACATCATCCCCGAGCTCGATGTCTACAAGTGGGATCCTGAGGAGTTGCCTGGTAACTGAATCTGCCGCCGCAAGATGTCCTTTTTTCTTTTTTGCGTACCTTTTTTTTTTGTTCTTTTCGTGTTCTGTCCTGCTTTCACTCGCCTGCGTTGACTTGATCTGTACGTCGTTGGAGATGCCTTTTCACGCCGATCGTCGTGTCCTTTTGTGCTTATTCTATGTTTGTGCGTCTGCACTTGTGCGATCGGTCCCAGGTTCTGGGTTGGATTCATGGTTTTGTGTCTGTTCTCGGCGTGTTTTTGTCTTTTTGTCAGAAGTAGTTGTTATCGATTAGGCATCCTTTTGTACCATTTGTATGTTCGTATGTATACGGGGCTTGTTTCCTGCGTCCACTGTCGCAGGCGGCGGGCCTGTTGCTCAATCATGGGTAGCTGATTTAGAGTGAGTGTTGGTAGTTGATGATAGTTGGAGAGGCGGCTTACATATGGGTGATGCCATTTTCATGAATCTGCGTACGTTCATGAATGATGATCGTGAAGCCTTAGTATGGTGAGCGCCTTATTGGTTTACTTTAATGCCAACCGTCTCTAGCAGTGGCTTGGTTCAGCCAAAGCTTTGTCTTGGGTTAGTTTAGTCTAGTGACAGTTACGTAGAAACGATCGTTTTGCATTTAGTTGTTTCATCTTTCTTGGGTAACTTGTTCTCTTGTCATCTATCGTGTTTAGTTCCTTTTTTCTTTTCTTACTGATCCTGCATGAACACCTTTTCTTTTATCATCAATGTGCTGAAATCAATCTCCTGTTCTGTATGGAAAATATTAGAGTAGGAAAGCTGATGTTGAGGGGTGGTACGCCTTTGTTTTTATTGTCTAGAATAACATAGATTTGCTTATTGTGTGCTTTATTTCCTATCAGTAGTTTTGTTAATTCTCGATTGTTAATTACTGGTTTTCTTAAGACACCTTTCAGAAGAACTTTTAAAATATTTGTGTGGCTCCCTTGAATTGCCTGCAAAGTTCCAATTTATGGATCTGCTATCACAACAACTTACTGACATGAAATTGCGATGCAGGCCAATCTTTGTTGAAGAGTGGGGATAGGCAGTGGTTCTTTTTCAGTCATAGAGACAGGAAATATCCTAATGCAGCCAGGTCAAATAGAGCAACCAGACATGGATATTGGAAAGCAACAGGAAAGGATCGCAACATTGCATCCAATGGCCGTGCTGTTGGAGTGAAGAAGACCCTAGTCTTTTACATAGGTCGAGCACCTAATGGTGAACGAACTGACTGGGTGATGCATGAATATACTCTAGATGAAGAGGAGCTCAAGAGATGCCAAAATGTGCAGGTACGCCACTTGAGGAGGTGCTAAATTACCAGTTCCTTTCCTTATTTATCATCTATACTGAAGCTTTTTCTCTTAATATTGTTAGGACTATTATGCTCTCTATAAGGTTTTCAAGAAAAGTGGACCTGGACCGAAGAATGGAGAGCAATATGGGGCACCGTTTAAGGAGGAAGACTGGGCAGATGATGATTACTCTGCTGTAACAAAGGTTGTTGATCAGGAGATCCGTCCCAAAGAACTTCCTCCAGTTTCTTCAGTAGACATTGTGGGTAACAACGGTCAGGTCCTGCCTCCAGCAAATGATATTGAAGAGTTCTTTAAACAAATTGCAGAGGGGCCTGAACTTGAGCAACCACAATATAATAATTGTGATTATCTGTTACCCCAGGTTGGTTCTTCTATCAGTTTTCTCCTTCAGTAGTATGCCGGGTTGGCTGTTTAACTATTAGACATTCCACTTCCTGTTAATAATTACCTCATTTAATGTTGAGCTTGGAATGCTATACTGGTTGGTTGTGTGTCATAGACTATGCAGTGCCAATTTTATCCTTCTTGTATATCCAATAAGCACGTTCTTATTGGGATGCATGCAGTGTCTCATAACTTGCTTTAGGTTCCACCTCTATTTTGTATATAATACAAAGAAAGGCTTCTGCTTCTAATTCTTAGTTGTTTGGTAGTTGGTTCTTATCTAGGTATCAAATAGACTGTTAAAGTGGCAAAAAAGTGTTGGTATTGGATGAGGAAATGGATTAATCGCATCTTTGGAATAGCTTCATGCTTTTTTTAATGACTATTTCTTGTTCGAAATGTATTGATGTACACAACTGATATTTCATGTTATGTTTTAGTTCACAACTGATATTCATGTCATGTTTTAGGAAGAAGAAGCTCAGAGTACATTGGTAGATCAGTCATCCAGAGAAGTAGTCGCTTCAGAGCCACTCTTTGCATATGGTCCGAGTACTCCGTGGAATGGAAGTCTGGCCAACATAGATTTGACCCAGTTTGGAGCATCCCAGTGGCAACAATCGCAGGAAGCTTCAGAGACAACACTTGCTCCTGAATGCGGTACCACACTTGCTCCTGAATGCGGTACCTTGGAGACTCGTGTAAGCGAGGACTTCCTGGAAATTGATGATCTCAACAATTGTGACCCCTCCTTCTGTGCTAAGGAGAAACCTGCGGAGGATCTACAGTTTAATGATTTAGATGGGCTCGGTGAATTTGATATTTTTCATGATGCGGCCATGTTTCTTCGTGACATTGGATCCATGAATCATGAAGATGGTGGGCCTGTCCAGATGAATTGTTTTGATAATGGTTTAATAAACCAATATAACCACCACCAGCAACCTCCAATCTCAAATGTTGTTGAGCAGACTACCAGTCAGTTGTGGGTGCATGAGCAAACATTTGAAGGTTACACCTCAGCTGAAGTTGTCCATGGGGTCCAACCGTGTCCTTCAGGTACATGGTTACACAAGATCTGATATTGATGATTTTCTTAGCTGCCACTGAGATCTCTGTTATTGTTTCTATTGTGGACAAAGTGGCTCTCTCCATTCGCCATCCACACAAAGCTCCTGATGGGATGGATGGTATTGGTAGAACTGTCACAGTCCACAAGGTGAAATGCAAAAGGGATTTGGTGCTAGCTCCATGAGCTCCTCTAGCACAAGTATTCTCTTTGCATACTGCTGGCTAATTGAGTGTGACATATGTGTTATCGTTGTCATCTTTTGCTCCTGAGGGAGTTGTATCTCGCGTTGGCAGGGGCTGATGCGGTGGTCATTGTACATTTGTTTTCAGGTTTTGTAGGCGGTTCTAGTAGCTTGCCCAATGAATCAAGTCAAAACCAAATCGAAGAGGGCGGTGGTGTGATGAGTGGATTCTCTTCTGCAATTTGGAATTTTGTGGACTCAATACCTACCACTCCAGCATCAGCTTCTGAGAATGCAATTGTAAGTCGGGCTCTGGGTAGGATGTCCAGCTTCAGTAGGTTGAAAGTATATTCTGTTTCCGCAGATGCGAGTGCTGTTAAAGGTGATGCAGTCGTCAAGTCCAGTAGGAGGGGATTCTTTTTGCTTTTTGTTATTGGTGTGTTGGGTGCTATTTTAGGGGTGTTGATAGGAAGTATGAGATTATGGGAAAGATTTGTGTCTTGATGAAGTACATGAACTATGATGGGAGTCTTGAAATTATGCTGATCTAAGTACATAGGTACATTGCTGGAATATGTGAGCTCTGCTGGTTCTTAAATAAAATTTCCGATATTCCTTGCACCTGTTCTGTCACTTCTGTGTTCCGGGAATGACGATCTATGGTGTGACCGATCTTCTCTTTGATTACCTGGACAGCGGAAACCACTTGATGGTGCTTTTTGGCTTATGTTGGTGATAGTAGAATTAAGATGGTAGGCTTACTAGTAATATTTTGTCATTTGCCTCGCTGAAGCTACGGGTCGAATTATCTCGGTCCATTTGCATCTGGAATGTGGTTGAGGGTATATATCGGTGACCATGCGTGCAACTTTGCTCCTCTTTTTTGACGGTCTGTGTGTTTCTTAACGGCTTTTACCCTGATTTTGGGATACGAAATGGACTGGGTTACCAAGCTTATATGTTGAAGCAAATTGTCTAATTCTGAATTAGGTAACTAGCTATGGCAAGAATAAAATAAAGAAAAAAAAAAGAGATTAGTTGACTCTCGGTTTTTCCCTATCGGTGAGCTGGTCTAGCGATTGATTACGCATGGTCTTGGGCCGAGAGGATAATGTTTTCCCTTGGGCGAAACTTAACGACGAAGGAATTCTCACTTTCTCTGTGTGGTTAAGATAAATATTTGGTAGACTTTCTTTGGTCAAATTAGCTGATGATGTTGGTTCGACACCGCTGGATGCGACATTACGGTTGACGTGAATGTGTTGACTTTGAACCACGGGCCATTTCTTACGTCTCAGGGTCGGGTAGCGTCATTATTATTATTAATAGTTTCTGGAAAAAGGTGATTTGACATTTCTATGGTATGACGTTGAACTTAGTTCATTCGACCTCGGATTGTCTATGGCCAGAGAAAGATCCAGTGATCCTCGATTGCGGGGATACGTCATTCCTCCTAGTTCCACCTACTTTAATTTTTGAACTTAATTTTAATCTACAACTTATTTTTTCAAATCGGAACTTCAATAATTTGGAATCTCTTCATTAATTCCCTGTATCCCATCATGCCCAACTAATTTTAGTCCTAAAATCTCTCTTTTTCGTTGGCCTTTTGATAGAGATTGATCGTATTATTGGACGTAGCTTGTACTGCTGAATTAGTATTTCCATTGTAAAATTGGTGATTTGAGTGCGATATAGACGAGGATAATTGAATGTAAGATTTCACCCTTTCTAAATAACGAGAACTTTGCTTTTACTTGTGTTGTGCGGAGAGAGAGCGAAAAAGCCAATTCATTCTGATATTCAGGTAATTTCCAAACAAGAGGGCACCTCTTCTTCAATACCATCGCGCTTTGTCCTATTGCTTGGCTCTTGATCTAATTCAATGGGTATTTATCATCGTGCATAGCCTTGCCGTTCCCGTGACTTCCCGCTATTTAATTTAACCGGACGACATCGTGTCGCCGTACAACTCCTGGGATGTGTTGGGGAAATCGGTTGATATGTACTTGTTGATTATCAGATATATGTAAACATAACCTTCCTCAGTTCTTGTACCACGCATTAAACAGGTCTAACCTGATGACAAGAGAAGACACCAGGCCACCAATCACACGATATATTCTTGCAGAAATGTTTACATCTTTGAACCTTATATGAGTTTTGCAAGCCCAACTTCATGTTTGAATTGAATTGTTCAATCTTTTGCTAGCCTTACATGTCAACCTAACACGAGAACCACTAGTTTTGACAACGGGATATTCTTTTTTCAATTACTCATTGATGATGAGCATTTGATTCGATGCGGACCACAAAAGTGAACTACATAGCGGATTAAAAATGCACTATTGCACATATGATAGCTCTTTCATAACTCTAAGAATAAATTCCTTTTGATTTCATATCAACATCGAAGTTTTTCTTTCGCGTGTGTATATGACAGGAACATAGGGGCGAACTCATATGAAGACGAGGTGGACACATGCGGGGGGAAGCTAGGAGGAAGTGCTCATGGATTTCTACTACAATCGAGCCTACATGGTCCAATCCTTGTATCGAACGGTTGAGCTATAAAGGAACCACTTGTATATACGATACCTGCAACATCATCATCTTCTTTGTTCTCCATTCTTTGAGAATAGTCATGGTCAAATATAGCAGTTTCTATTCCACGTCAAAATGACAATATGGGGGATTGGAATTCCACCAAATTCTCCGGCCACGACCCGGTCAACCACGGCGCAGTGTGAAATCGATGCACGGGGGGAGGCGTTGACTTCCTTCGGTTTCACTTGGGAGCGCTGGAAAAATGCGGTTCCCACTCCTCCAGAGTCATTAAATGGAGCCTCACTCCCGCCAGCCGTTCACACGCCAACTTTGAGGCGAGCATTTGGACTTTAGCTGGGCGTCGCTTTAATGCTCACCGAGTAATTAACTAGCAGATTTTGCAGTTTCTAGTTTATTGATTATGACCACACTATTTGTAATCGGGAAAAGTACATCTCGAACTTATTGTATTTATATTAATCTTTTCTTGCATTTTTCAATCGAGCTAATTTAGTTTTAAACATTTTTATATTGGTACCGGTTTAGTTTATTCGGCCAATTTAAGTTGGAAACCGCTGACATGAATGCTAGTCATTTTATTTGACACGGTCAATGCTAGATGAATATTTTTTTTAATAATTTTTTTGAATATTTTTATTTTTTTTTCTTTTTCTTTAATTTTTTTTTCATTTTAGCCGATGAGGGTAATCGCCATGACCACAAAGGCTGGAATATGCATATGATATGCGCATGCTTACTCGCCGATGAATATTTTACCGGTTGATGAATCAGGCCCTTACTTTTACGCCTAAATAACTAATTCATGCTTTTATTTGAGACTAGCTTTGCTTCAAACTTTAATTTAAAAATAAAAATAATGACACTTCATGACCCTTACTTAAAATTTCTTCCTTTTTTTTTTTCAATTTACGAATTAAGCATGCTTAACAAGTAATATGGAGCATATAATAGCAAATATCCCGCCTTATCTAAACTCATTATTCTATACAAGTCGAGCATATAAAAGTCCGCGGTTCCACACTAGGACCAAAAGTAGATGACGTGCCTTACCTTCCCTACGCCCCGTCGTCTCGTTATCAACCAAAACAAAAGTCAAACCAGTAGACCTCTGGAAGCCCGCCAGACCGACCGCCGAGGAAAAGGAATAACAACGCTCCGCCTGTCGCTCGCTGGTCACGCGCGAGCCAGTGGAAATCGCTCCCGCCCCGCCATTTGGCGGATCCTGATTGGCCCGTCGTGCACGTCGCCTGGCGGTCTTTCGTTCATTTGCGAAGCGAGTAAAAAAAATGTCAGCAATTCGACTCCGGTAAAAATCTTTTAACCCAAAAACGACGTTCGAAAGATTTGCATAGGTTTTGCGATATCCTCAGGAGATTTATTACATTTTATTTTGACGTCGTCCGATGCTTTGAGATCACATGAATTCGCCAATCAAAATATGAAGGTTTTCTTTTGGTTATTTCGAGATTTACATAAAATAATAAGGACGGCAATTTTAGTTACATCAGAGTAAGACCTTTCTAGTATTAAAACATCCGATTTTTTGTTGTTTCGTGGATTTTCTAAGATTTTTCGGCGAAATTAAAAAAAATAAAAGTTAAAAAGACGCAAACTGCTCCATAGACGACCAACTCCATTATCTTTTCTATTTTTTAAAACAGAGAGCGATGTTAGCATATTTCTTTTCCATTTTAATACCTGAACTAGGGTCAACAACATTAAGATGCTAAGTTAATACCATTGCAACATGCTTACCCAGGCATACATTTTGGAAAGGAGATCTCAGAGGTATGAAAATTCACCTTGAATTGGTCTTTGTCTGGACAAGTATTTTCAAATTGGTATTCTCATTCAACATCTACCTCGAATTGATTTTCATCCCGTAAAAAATAAAAAATCTCAAATCAGTATTTCAGAGATCCAAATTGACTCTCAATTAAGAACGAATTTGAACTTGGTGGTGTTTCTTTTGGAGCCTCGAGTGGGCAAGAATGTTTTTTCGCTCACTTTAGGAATGGTTTATAAAACGAATCTTCCATATACGATTGTCTAAAAATCGTTTGCCACTTGTATCGTTACATTTGCATTCTAATGAGATATAAAACGAATGACATTGAATTTTAGATTTTCTCGTTAGTGGAGATTAATTTTTGGGTAGGTGTGTCACGAATTAGCTTTTCTTCTTACGAGACGGAAATTAAGTTACGATAAATGTGTCTCAACAACAAATAACTTACCCGAAAAAGAAAAGAAAGGCGAAAGAAAAGAGGAAAAGAGCGAATTCATAAAAGCGGCTAAAGCCCCCCGGTCCAGCCTTGACTCTTTTCCCCTCTTTCTCTGTGTGTGTGTGTGTGTTCTAACCTCCCCAAGAAGAAATCTGAATCATCACATTCATTCCCACCTCCATATCTCCTCCTCCTCCCTCGTTCCTCGTTCCTCGTTCCTCTCCAATCTCCAATCTCCTCCGGCAGCCTCTCCCGCTCCGCTCCCCGGGATTCCGTTGCCGGTAAGCCTCCTCCTCGAGATCCCCTTTCTCGCCGTCCGATTCCCCCCCCCCCCCCGGGGGCCGCCCGATTCCGATCCCCGGTCGCCGGAATTGCTGGGGTGCGGGGGGAATTCCGGCGATCGAGAACCGTCGGACCGCGGTCGTCGATTCCGGCCGGGGGGTTTCGGTTCTCCGTTTGCGCCGAGGGCTCGCTCCCCCCTCGGGGCTTTCTTTCCCTTTTGCGTTTTCCTGTCCCGTCGATCACTGGTGAGGTGTGCTCAGCTCATTGTCGATCCTCCGCGTAGCGTCTCGCTTTGGGTACGGTCGAGGTAATTCGAGTTCGGGCTGTGTGGTTTTTCGGCGAGTTGTTTTCGGCTGGATTGCGCCGGGTCAAAATTGGTCCGCCCGCCTGCTCTCTGGACGGCTGCGGCGTTTTCCTCGATTTGGTACTCGAGAGCGACCTAGTTCCGAGGGAGGGGGCGGGGGAATTAGCTGGAGGTGCCTAATTAGTAATGATCGGATCGTCAGCTACTTCTTGATCTCGTTTTTCTGCTTTTGTTGCGGCCGTCTTGCTGGTTTCGTTTTGGTTATTCGGATTATGACCGCGTTTTATGTTTCTTAGTTGCCGTGAAGCCGGACCGGAATTAAGAAGGGGCAGGAACTGATGGCTAATAATGCAGTGGCCTGCGCGGAGCGAGCCACGAGCGACAGTTTGTCGGGCCCTGACTGGGCTATCAATATCGATCTCTGTGATATCATCAACATGGATCCTCGGTAATGACTCTTTTACTCTTCTGCAGCTGTTTCTTGGGTGGAAATTTTCGTCGGATATATTGCTTTGGCAGTCCTCTGTAGCGTGGCGATATTCCTCTATCTTCCCTGATATCTTCTCTTTTGGATGTAATATCTGCACCTTTGGCTGGGATTGGAATTGAAACAACACTGATGAATCCACAGTTGAATCTTTATCCAAGTGTGCCTGCATATTTCTCGTGATTGATCATATTGGTCTTCTATTTATTTCATAGGAAAATGGGTCGACTTCCTTTTCCTAATTCGTTTTCTTCAATTGATATGCCCGAACATCATTGATATTTGATGAATATGCTTGAAGATAGTTAGCAATGTTAAAATGATCAAATGAATGCTAAAAACACGGTCAAGAATAGACCGTCATTCAAATGTTTCAAGACACACAGAAACACCTGGGAGCTAGTGACTTCCAAAAATAATTCCTCTTTAACAACGTGTAATTATGATGTGAATTGCATTTGGGCATCAGATTCTGGATAATTCAGGTGCTAGTCCTTGACAAGACATGCTTGATGCATTATGGTATGCCGGCATATGAAGTTTGCCTTTTTGCATTCTATAAGTTGTCCTTTGGACCGTCGGGATATAGTTTAGCTGCTCTTTCTCATCTGGATACATGTGGCAGTTTTTTTTTTTTTTTTTTTCCCTGAAAAAGAAATGTGTTGGATTCATCTATTGCTTATTGCACAGGGTGTCTTTTTTAACTCTTTGTCATATCGGTCTGGTTTCTTGTATATAAACATTTCTCAACTTTTTCTATAAATGAATTTCTGCAGCCAAGCTAAGGACGCTTTGAAGGTATTGAAAAAGCGTCTTACCAGCAAACATCCAAAAATACAGATTCTGGCCCTTTTTGTAAGTCTCTTTATGCATTTATTTGTTTTTGTATTTACGTATGTATATGTGTATATGTAGCTAGTGATTGATGTGTATTTGCATGCAAAGTTGTAAGCGGTTGTGTGTCCTGCTATGTGCAGTCCTTTCCAATATGTGTATATTATGATTGAATTCTCGATATCTTGATTTTTCTCCGGTTGAGTGATGTTTTTTGCTCTGTCCTGTTATTAACTTCCAACAGATCAGTTTCTTTAGCTAATGATTTATTATTCATGTCTTAACCCAGGCATTGGAGGCTCTCAGCAAAAACTGTGGCGAGAATGTTTTCCAGCTGATTGTTGAGCGTGATATCTTGCATGATATGGTTAAGATAGTTAAAAAAAAGGTAAAATTACCTCTTTATTAATAATTTCCTTTGATAAGTTTAATGTCTCACACAACATTCTGATGGATGTTTTGTTTAATGTGCAGCCTGATTTGAGTGTAAGGGAGAAAATATTAATTCTAATCGACACATGGCAGGAAGCATTAGGTGGACCTGGGGGGAGGTATCCCCAATATTATGCAGCTTATAATGAATTGAGGGTAATTACACTTGATTCTTGTTTTAGTTCCAGAAGCTATTCGAGCATCAGTGTATCTGAGAAATACCTTCATGTATAATTTCCTTATCTTGTTTCATCTTTGTCCTTACAACTTTAATTGGTCACTGAGCTTGCTAAGATTAACTTAGATTATATTTCTTGGAGTATGCTTTTTGCAAATAAAATGGTTGACGATATTCGAGCTAAAATAAGCGTGAATTTCAAATATCTGTAGAAACTTTAGAACCTAAGAGTTTCCTATAAGTCAGTTAGAGAAAATACTTGAGGTGTGTAGGTGTTAAAAGGACACACTGGTGCAAATTGGAGAGTAACAACCGACAGAGAGTGAGTGATTTTGATAGTATGGATCCATTTTGCAGGACAGAGAAATCTTTCGCACACAAGATACCAGTTGTATGGATGGAGTCGATAAGCTTATTTTCTACCTTGTATGGTCATATAATGCCCCTTAAGCATAGGGGACATTCTATAGGTGGAAGAATACTTTGTTCCCTGTGCTGCATAACTGCATGAGAAGAATTTCCCATAAGACAGGATTAAGGCTAGTGATGGTTTATGGCATGAAATGTTATGCATTCAAGCACCTTATGTGCAAACAAATGAGCAGTGGGAGATTAGAATGCTTCAACAGATTCCTGTACACTCAAGAAAAGTTGGGATGTAAAATCACTGTGGTTGAGAAAAAGTTTTAGTGCTTCTTATTGAGGATATGACAAATGAAGCTTTTTTTAGATGATTTATCACCGGAGGTCTTTGGAAATTTAGATTTTCTGTGGTGGGAATCTTTAGCAACAGTGTCCTGGCAAGGTCATTATGATTTCGTTTCCTTGCAGTGCGCCTTTTGGAGACATTGCTGTTCCCTCATATAAACTGACTCAACTTGGGTTCACTTTCTTGTCAATGTACATAGCTATGGTGTACCATTAATTGTAAAATTTCATGTACTTGAGCTCTGGACTTCTTTATCGGAAGACATTGGTTCAGGAAGATTGGGATGGAGAAAATCTAATTGCTACTTGTTTATGTGAATAGACATGTTTAAATTTTAACGTTAGAATAAAAGACTTGCATGATGTGTTTTCCCTTGTTGTTGCCCTATTTAACATAATGGGCCTCTCCTATTGATATGTGTTTGTTACGGCTTGTGTGTTTTGGGTAATCTTAATGTACAGTTCCTAGATTGATCTTGTCAATTGTTAACAGGCTGCTGGAGTTGAATTTCCACCCCGAGAAGAAAATGCTGTTCCTTTGTTCACACCACCACAAACTCAACCCATATTTCACCATCCTCCAGAATTTGAAGATGCTGCTATTCAGGCCTCACTTCAATCTGATGCTTCTGGTCTTAGGTACTTCTCAAGGAACATCCAATCCCATTAGTCTTAATTTTGTCAAAATGCAAGTCCTCTGAGCTACCTGGCCACTTACAAGTTGGAATTTGCTCCTCCTTTCTTCCTTCTTATCTTTGCATGGAAGTCTCTGTTTTTGAGAGAGAGCAATATATCATTGTCCCTCTCAAATTTGCCTCTTATGTTCTTCCTTGTGTAAGTGTGAGCATTTGTGCATGTGTGAATGTTGGTGCTTGGGTGCATGTCTGCATGGGCATGCAAGAAGTGCTTTGCTCTTTGACATCTGCCAGTGAATGAGTGTAGACATTTGCTATAGGCATAGTTTTAACAGTTGTCAGGCTATGTAAAAAGTGTTTCTTCACTGAAATGACTTGCGCAGCAAACTGTTAGAACTATAAACTAGTTGGTTAGAGTCAGTTTAGAATTCTAATATCTTTTATAATCAGCTTGTTAGAGATACAAAATGCTCGGGGGTTAGCTGATGTTTTGATGGAAATGCTTGGAGCGGTGGATGCTAAGAAACCTGAGGTAATGATCCATGTCACCTTGTTTGTATACACAGTTTAGCTTCTTTCCACTTCTTTTTGGAAACATAATTCTGATGTTTCAAAAGTGTGGTTTATCTGCAACACCTGCTCAACAATTTTTTATGTGTTAATTCTCCTAATCTTTTATGCTCCTTTTTTTAGCATTTTTATTAGAAGAACTCATAATAAGGGTCACTTAAATTCAAATTCTTACAACTATGAATACTTGGCAGGGCTTGAAGGATGAAGTGATTGTTGACCTTGTTGATCAGTGCCGTTCTTATCAAAAGCGTGTCATGCTTCTTGTGAATGAAACTACGTAAGGATAATAATAATCCTTTCTAGGGTTCTCTGACATGAGAATTGTCCTGACAGTGAAATTTGTTCTTTCAGAGATGAGGACCTTCTATGTCAAGGACTGGCGCTAAATGACAACTTGCAGCGTGTACTTAGCCGGCATGATGACATTGCTAGAGGAACTTCTACTGCTGGGGTAGTATCAAGTGTAAAACCAGTTATGCCACTGGTAAATGTAGACCATGAGGATGATGAATCGGAAGATGACTTTGCCCAATTATCTCACAGGTAATACATCTGCATTAGTGCCGCTGGGAATCTGATTGACACATGACGGTGCTAATTGCATTGGGTGATAGATCAAAATATTTTCTTGTCTTGCGTAATGTCACAGAGTTGAATTGTTTTAAGTTCCAGAGAGCTTCCTAATCCTTTTTTGCCCAAAAAAAATATGGTGCATACTGTGGAAGGTGTAAAAAGCACGATTCATATCTCTAGCCTAGGCTTTTGGCAGTGCATTTGGTTATTTTAAGCATTAATAAATAGTGAATTTGATCCATCTGAAGTCTTTAAACCATGGAACTTGAAAAGCTCTACCAAATCCTTATCACTTATCTCAGAAATTTCACTTTTACTTTTTGCAGATCATCAAGGGACAATGGTCACAACAGAAAACCAGTCAACACTAAAGTGGAACCATCTCGACTGAACCCACTTGCTCCTCCACCGTCATCAAAGAAGCCAATCTCGGGAGATTCTGGCACGGTGGACTTTCTCAGTGGTGGTGCTTACAAATCTGAAGGCTTTGTCGATACATCGCAGCCTTTTCGACCTCCTAATCATTTGGACAACAGTTACTCTCCTCCTTCATATGGCAAAAGCCCAGAAACTTCACCCATTTATGATCGTCAGCCTGCATATGATGAGCCTCTCCCATTGAGCAGATCCACTGATCGGCTTCCTCCAGCTCCCTGGGATACAACTCAGTCTCCTACAGTTATTCCACCACCACCTTCGCGCTACAATCAGAGGCAACAATTTTTTGACCAAAAGCAAGGTTTCCCGGGAAGTTCTCATTCAAGTAGTGAATCTGGTTCCTCTTACGACAGCTTGGTGGGTCACACTCAGAACATGTCTCTGAATTCGTCTACCCCAACCAAGCAAGCGAAACAAGAAGATGCGCTCTTCAAGGATCTCGTGGATTTCGCAAAAGCCAAGTCGTCCTCGTCGTCATCATCCTCGAAACCTAACAGGTCATTCTAAGTAGTGAGCAGCGTGAGATATTGATGACATGTCCGAATACAGGGTTTCAGCTATTTTACCGATCCCTTTCTCAGAGATATATATGTCAGGTAAATAAATTCTTGTGGGAACTTGGGTCATCATGGTTTGTGTATATGTTTTAGTTGGTTATTTGGAGGAGGAGCTGCTGTTGCTGTATGTATCATTCGAGTGTTATCAGAGAGTTTATTGTTTGATTGTTAGTAGTTTATGTTTGACTTTTCTGCCTGGTTGCTACTTGCTGTCTTCTCTCTTTATCTATCAGAAGTTGCTAACGGGTCTAGTCAAATTACGTGCAAATAACGAGGATCGTCAATTTAATTAGACCTTTGAATGTGTTCTTGGATAAAGAAGTCAAAGAATACGTCCTAGAACTTGATAACTTCCGACATGCTGTACTCATGATGAGTTGTCTAACGTCTGAAACGGAGTTGGTTTAGCCGTGGTTGGTAATTTTTGATGGATGATGGTAATTTTTTATATATGTTAGTAATCGATGTCACTAAGTCTCGTCATTTCATTGGTAGCCCCTTAAACACGCTAGAAATTTATGAATCTCAGTAACTAATGCTTTTTTCACTCTTCGAAACGTTTAATGGTGGCGAATGTATTGTTGTTGACAGTTTTGGGGTGTTCAATATCGAACAGTCATGTTTAGAATGCTAAAAAGTAAATTGTAAGTCACTTTGTGGGCGTCTTTCCACAATGAAAGTTGATGAGGGAAAACGAAAGCTCGGCTTTCTATATAGAGAATTAGCCGCAAAATGAATTTGATTATCTCCATAATGTGACGCCCGGATCCGTGAGATCCCGATCACGAAAGGTATTTGAAAAAACTTTCCTTTGACAAAATGAATCTGAAGCGTGAACCATGCCAATGTCGAATTGACCACATCAAAAGCGAACAACCAAACAAAATAGCAATTGGATAACGTGGTCATCCATCCATGGCTGATTTCAAATCTAAGGAATGACAAATCCTATTGCCGACTGACCCATCTGAAGGGCTGTTTGTTCAAATGTTCTGGCATGCGAACGTGGAAAATTAGCCAATTAGTTAATATCCGTCTTTTCCTCCCTCCCTCAATACTACGACCTAGAACACAAGTGACTGTAGAGATACCCATCTCATCTACTGATGGAAGAATTGGTCTGATTTCATTTTCGAACCAATCGAGATTGATACTGGCGGACAATTTTTTACTGCTTTTTCCAGTGGATATCAACCTCGTGGGTGCCACAAACAACCTCGGGACCACTGTTGGCCCAGCGAATGAACATCTAACAACAAAAAGCTAAAAAGCCGCCCCATCATAAGACAGCGATGTGAACACAGATATAGTCCGCATCAGCCCTTTGTCCTTGAGCTTTAAGCCTTTTCTGCCATGTTTGAGTTGCAGTGTGAAAAGATGGGTCAGCGGGGCCTGCGGAGGTGGATTCCACACCATCAACTAACGATTTCTTTGGCCAACATTCTTCTTCTTCTTTTTTCCCACATCATGGGGCAGTCTATGATCTCATGTACTGCCTGGTTATCTGTTCGCCCGGATCAAAACGAGATGGGGCCAAGGGATGCAGCAACTTGAGTCTATTCCTAGCACTTAGGTAGTGGTACAACCATCCTTTTTTAGTTGTTGATCATCACAGATCCATTTTCCGGCATTGCTTTTTAGGTGCCATTCTCAACTTCTCCTCATGAGGGTCTTGCTCTTTCCTACGAGAGCAAGGAGCGGGATGGATTGGTGGAGAGAGACATTTTTATAGCCAGTTATGTTCTAGGGTTCCTATAGTTCAACCGAGAATTTCGCATCTCATCCCTTTACCTAATCGGCCAGCCAGGCCAGTCTTTACCTACTCAAAGTAAGTCTCTTCCCAACGAGAGCAGAAGAGAGTCCTCAAAGCTAGTCATATGCTAATGCAATTGTAAGCCTTCCACTCAGTGAAACATGAGATGCCAGCCCAATTTTAGTTGGCGTCTATAGCCAGCCAGCCTTGCTAGTCTTGCTTACTTGGTGAGAGCCTTGTGTGTTTAAGGCAAATATATCTTAATTTGCAGGGATATTTAGGAGGTGCTTTCTTTTCTTTTAATAAGTACAACACAAAGTTTCTGAATAAAAAAAAAAAAAGATTCTGAATAATAACCAGACGCCTCCTTTGTATGATTTCTTTCCCTATTTTTTGCATGCATTTTTCGATCCTTGTCTAGAACCAAATTCTTTCATGGTTGTGAAAGAAAGTTGCAGTTAGAAATGCATGTCTTAAAAGAGGAAAAAATGCGAGTCAATAGAGGATAAGATAAAAGAAATTTGTTTGAGGTGGTGTGTGAGGGAAGTAGGGACACTAATAACCTCTCCTTGAGATGATGAGACTTCGAACCACGGATTTAGCTCAAAAGAGGCACAGGAAGGTTTAAAGAAAGAATAAGAATTACTCAAAGGCACTAAACTAAGCTCGATCGAGCATTTGCATTGTGTAAGCAAACAAAGTGTATAGTGGAATTAACAGCACATTCTGAGATTGCAAATGATCCTCAAAACTTATCTTATTTCATCAAAGAAGCTAGCCTAAGCATCACGTCTCTTCATGGACAAATTTAGGATTTGTGATCTCAGGCAAGATCGGTTTAGGATCAAAGATCCTTTTCTATCAATAGGAAGAGCTTTTTTTTTTTTTTTTTTCCTTTTAAAATTTCTGCCAGTTGATATGTGATTAGCTTCTTTCGATTTCCTATAATTCGTTGCTAACCCCACCATTTCTTAAATCAGTTTTCTCCACTCAAGAAGACACACCAAGCACGGTACAATCTGAATTCTATCATTGCAGAAACATGAACAGAGACAAAGAAAAACAACAGGAACGAAGTTGAGTAATTCGCACATAAACTTTTACATGCACATCACTGGTCGCGCTCATCAATTTCAGATAACAAACATGATTATAAACTCGCAATTCTAGCGATATGTCATGCAAATATATATAAGGTATGAAACAATATGAAAATGCCCTTGAGAGTCACTGACTGGTGAGATCAGATGGATGTTCCTTAAAGTTCGCATTCTCGGAAGTTTCTAAGCATCAAGATGATAAAATAAATGGATGTGCGATACTAACAGAGATGGTGGTGGCAGCTTTCGCGGAGGTAGCGAAGAGCGAACTTGCTCCCGAGTTTCAAGTGTCGATATAAGAGCGTGGATATCTTCCTCTTGATGCCCCCTCTAACCGGCGGAAGCCTCACCATTCTTGCACTGCCCGTCGTCCTCTGCGTTGCGGCCACGAGCCTCGGCCTCTCCACCTCCTCCATCTTCACCTTCTGCTTCCACGGGGGTATCACTCTTTTGTGCGTGTGTGCGTGTGCATGAAACATCACTGCATGAAGAAATAGAAAACTGTGGAGGGGAGGGAGGGAGGAACCTTCGTGTCACCTTCATGCAGAGGGGTCTTGGGCAGACAGGGCCAAGCTGCGTCCACTTTTGGGCGTGTGGGAAAAGCAACTTCCTACGTCCTCCAAGTGCCAATAGAGTGAAACTCCGGGGCAATTTTTTCTGTTGCCCTATCACGAATAACTAATCTCCAAAACTGTACCTTTGGTTATAGCTTTCTCGGAGAGGGGAGAACACAAAAACAAGCCTGAATGGTATGGGATATGTACTGATAGGGACATGGCATCGACTCATCAAAGCATTATTAGTGTTGGATTACTCCACGAAATCTTCTCTTTTGCTTTGTTAAACAGTTACGGAAGATACGTGAGAGAGGACATTAATTACCTCTTGTGCAGACTAAGGTAAATCTCGCATGTGTGAAGCTCCTACACATCCACCAAGAACCATCTATTTAGCTACACTCATTTTGAGAGATTATCTTTAATGCTCGTACTTGCAATCCATTGCATTTTTACGTACAATTACCGAAAGCGAATCTCACGAGAAGTTTATAGGATCCAAGGACTATCAACATGGATTGAGCTCGAAATTTGTCGGGTTCATGGGATAATGACTCAATCTACATCAGGTTCATTCACAAAACATTTGCCCGGCTGATGATTCTTCGGACCAGTGGACAGACTATACTTCCACCGGCCCCTTGCAAAGACAAGGAGTTGGAAAATATACATCAAATTGGAAATGAAGGGCTTGCACATGGTATGTTGCTTGGAATAGAAGTACGATGGTGTCGACTAGGGTTGTCCTCTGCGGTCACGTCGAAGTAGGCAACTTATCTTGTTGGCAATGAATTTAATGCTGCGGATGACACCATCAACGATTCTTTGCTTGATGGATCCTCTTCTCGGAGGGACGACGCAGCTATGTGCCCTTCGGGTTTTCATGGCATCTGATGATCCCTCTGAACTCAGTGCTCTCTTTCGATTGTCTATGCGATGTGCATGAGCAAGTGACCGGCTTGGTATCTTTTATCTCGCGTAAGGTTTTATAGTACACGCCTCCGCGGTGAAGGATGCAAGCAAGAAGATGAGATCGGAGAGAGACAAAAATAGGGCTTGGAGATGGATCCTTTTGGAACTAATGCCATGTATATGTCGTTTTCCAACGTGGCTTAAGCTTATGGTGAGTCAGCTAAAACAAAGAAGCAGAAGAAAGAAATCTATTTTATTGAAATCTCATCACTCGGCTCCCTCGGTGAACGTGTTGCACTGATATTTCGGGCACGAAGTATCCCCATTTCTTGATATGATGACTAGAAAAGTGCATCACGGGCATAACAAAATATTATCTTTTCTTGTTAATTACATAAGTCGATGTTCAGTGGACGGACGGACGATATTTTTATGCACTTTGAATCCTCGGATTGATCTCCTGAACACCGCAAGAAAATGAAAGAATACTCGGATTAGTCTCTGCAATGGACGCTGTTGCAGGTTGCGCGGCAAGTGTTTCAACGCATGATGCACGTTATGTGTCGTGTTTGTATGGATTAGTTTATCGATGGTTATAGCGAAGCCACGTTCCCGACCATTATTTTCCACAGCCGGCCAGTCGAAATGACCCTTTTCTTATTTTCCTTTTTCAACTTCTGTCTAATAATTGTCAGACAAAAGGGCGCTTACCGAAGTCAACGTTTTTTAGTTTTATTTTTTCAGGGAGGGGTTGCTGTGATGGACAAACTTCAATAAACATTCCACAGTAGGTAAACGTTCCAATCTATAATCCAACATAAGATGCTTAAAGAAATTTATCTCGGATGAGAAACTAAAAGTTTTGGTGCATGTACTAGAACATGTGCGAATTGAGTGCATATACAAACACTTGGCTTTATATCGACAGTAACATTGAAATGTAAAAGGTTGAGAGAGAGAGAGAGAGAGAGAGAGAGAGAGAGAGAGAGAGAGAAAAGGAAAATCAAAGAAATTGGATGTTAATAAATTAATGGGTATTTAATGATCTCAAATTAATTTTCCAAGTTTTTATAGGTTTGTACATATATGAAATATTTTATGGTTGAAAGAATAGGAGAGGAGTTATTTTCTTAAACACGACAATAACCAGCTTTTCCCCTTCTTCTTTCTTAAAAGTAAAATAAACGAGGGCCATAATCAGCCGGCGGAGCTTCAGCCGGCCAGAGACATTAAATTAATCTAAAGATGAAGGCAAAATTAGGTTTTTCTCCCCCACTTCTCACGAAAATTTCTAAATTCTAACCCATCTTTTCATACCATATCTTATTTTACTCCCTCCTTCCCCTTCAACGCCAAATAAATCCTCGGTTCTCCGTTTTACTTCTAACGGCGAAAGTCGCCTGTAGCAGAAAATTACGCGCAAGAAAGCAGAAAGATAATCAGACTTGAATCCGATGTTGCTACAATCAATCAATTACATCTAAGATGTAAAACTGCATGTGAATTGATACCAAAATTGTGGCACAAGGGGCACATATGAACAATGTTACATTACTTGAGGAAAGATCTTTATATATATATATATATATATTTATTTTAATAGCACTTCAAAGAAATTTTGATAGGGAAAATGATATTAATGGTGTTACAACTTATATGAACTATATATATATATATATATATATATATATATATATATATATATATATATATATATTTATTTATTTATTTATTTATTTTAATAGCACGTCAAAGAAATTTTGATAGGGAAAATGATATTAATGGTGTTACAACTTATATGAAGTTCACTTTACTGTCATAACTTTTAACTCCGGCAACAAATGTTTAATCACGAACCATACATAGCCTCAGTTTCATAGGAACATACTCCTCGTGGCTTTTTTCAAAGAGAGTTAAATCCAAAGTGGCAAAGTGAAGCAAAAAAGGACCATCCACTATGTCGCAACAGAAGATGAATTAATTGAGGTGCAGCAGTTGCATTACTCTCTCCCTCCCTCCCTCCCTCCCCCCCTCTCTCTCTCTCTCTCTCTCTCTCTCTCTCTCTCTCTCTCTCTCCTGACAGATTGAAGACTGGATAATGGCCGCAGCTCGTATAAAAAAAATTAGGACTTGAAGAACGATGATGAATGTTGTAATAGGGAAAATGTGAGTGATTTATTGGATTTATGAATTAGATTGTCATTTTTTTTTCCACTCACCGACAAAATCAGTTTTTGTTTCTTCTGTTTGATGTGGTTGTGAGGAACGATGATGAATGTTGTAATAGGGAAAATGTGAGTGATTTATTGGATTTATGAATTAGATTGTCATTTTTTTTCCACTCACAGACAAAATCAGTTTTTGTTTCTTCTGTTTGATGTGGTTGTGAGGACTAATTCGAAATTTATCGCTTCTTTATGTCTTGTGATTTCTAAGACAATATTAATGTTGCCGTGGGTAATACCATTGCACCGATTTATGTTTTCTATCATACGGGGTTTGTCATTGGTGAGTGGGAATATATTGATGAAAATGTCAATATTATCCTAATCAATGGGAGTTGATTATCATATAAAGAACTTGCAAATGTCATGATAATGATTAGGGTGCAAAGATAAAGAGATGAAAGTGCAAAGTGGGCTAGATAGTGACATAGTGTGGTTCCAGAATGGCCAAGAAAGTGGATGATGATTAATTGCAAGTAGGTTCATAGGTTGTGTCGTCTAGTTTGTAACGGCAATAAGGGATTTGAGATCATGAATAATAACGATAAGTATGTTGTCCAACAGGAAATGGAAAAGTGTTAACATATCAAGCTTGACAAGTAATTGGAGTATCATGTACACATGTCTTTTTTGCCATCCTGCCTAAGCATCACAATCTTGAGGAATACCAAGAAGTCTAGTGCAAGACAAGCGAAAGATGCTTCATATTAATTCATGATGCAGCCCATCAGAAGTAAAAGATTTTGAGAGAAAACAAACCATGAAGCCGTTAATCCTTTACTACTGAAGAAACAACTTGGCAAGGCATAAAGGAAAATGAAATTGTAAGAAATTCTAGATATAGATAACGGGGTGAGTAGAGCTGGTGGAAAAATTGAGCGTTCACTCTGCCACAAGAAAGGGCACAGCAAGACTGGAGGTCCATCTAAAAAGCAGCAACAATTGGAGATAATAAGGCCAATAATGCAAGTATCGCCCACAACGCAGGGGCATTCTTTTGGGTTCTGTTTCTTTGCTTTTTCCCTTCTCTCTTCGACATAGTTCTCTGTTTTTTTTTTTTTTTTTAATGTCTTTAATTGATAACCATTTTTAGTTAAATGGGTTTGTTTATCTTTAGATCCAATTAAACCATATATAATTAAGCGTACAACTCAAATCCATTAACAACCCTTTTATTAAAATTTGACTAACCCATATATGACCAAACTCATTGAATATGGGTCAAAAAATGGGTTTTCTACCCATTTTGACATCTCTAGTTATGTATAGTATGAAAGTTATGACACTAAAGCAAGTGTCATATTAAACTATAACAATCCCAATTTCGTCAGAAATTTTTTGGTGGAATGAAGAAAGCATCTCTTTAAAATCCACATGAAAATGTCATATTAAAGTGTCGTACTAATCATTTAAAAAGTTATGATACTAAAGAAAGTGTTATATTAAAATAGTGACATTCCCAATTTCATTATATGAACTTCTGGTGGAATGGCGAAAGCATCTGTCTTTGAAATCCATATGAAAAATTTTGCATTTTGTGTTTCCTCGTTAAACTTATTTTCGAGGTCATGCGTAGCGGAAACCATTTTTTGCATGATTAAAGAGACATAATTTAATTGATAATTAGCATGACCCCTGATGTCATTCAATGCGTGAACTACTGTTTCTATTCCTAAGTGGAGACTCCTGTTGGAAAAGCACATCTAAAGTCATTAAATCAAAAGGCATTATAAAGATATTGAAACTGTTTAATTTATCCCGGGCGGCCGCAAGAAAAAAATACTTTATTCCATTGACGCTGGAAGCAATATTAATTCGGTTATAAGCTGATCAGTTGAGAGTTACCATATGTAGGACTTTGACGTATTGTCTTATATGGCGACAAGATGTTGACTTCAAGATGAATAATCCATTCATGAATGTTTTTATTCATTTTCTATGGATTTGCTTTGACAATCTTAGATGTACATCATCATTCTGTCATGCCCTTTCTTTTAGAAAAAAATTAATGAGGCGTTTGAAACTTTTTGGATGCACGCTTAATTCCCAACTGAATTCGAGATATTTAGATTTGTGCTCGTAGGATGGCTCCATAACAATGCACAAGTGTGTAATTTAAAATAAGTCCTACGAGGAGATTGAATGCGTTCGTCACTCGACCAATTTCTTAGAGTTGTCTTTTGATGATGTTATCTATACCAAGACTATATTGTTTTTTTTTTTTCTTTTGATATCCAGGGAATCCCGTCAGCAAGACTATATTGTTCTGAAAGCTAGTAAAGATTAAAAAAAAAACTCTTCATTGTAAAAATTTTGATTATTTACTATGCTTTTGATCTTATTAGTTTGTGAAAAATTGTAGAGATACTAAGGATAATTAAATGATGTCTCAGATTGAGTAGTTCAGTATGACCAACTTGCTCAAATATCCCAAATAAATATTGTCACGCCTCAATGCACCGATTTTCTGAACATGTACATTTCCCCTCAAGAGCCTCAACTACAATAATTGAAGTGGCCCTTCGCATAATAAAGGTTTAACTTGATTTTAGGCTATATAAATCAAATATAACCCTCCATTGCCATGGAGGAAAAAGGCTGAACTACACGAGGATTGAACCAATAAGGCTGAGCAGATGAGAAAACTGGGGGACGGTAGGCCCATTTTACAGGAGCTGAACAACCTTATTCAAGCAACGGGCCGACATAGCTCGAGCTCGAGCTCCACGCCCAAAAAATACTGGGGATAAACGCTCCAAATGAGGGGGAAAAATGGCTTGTGGAGAAACAAAAAATGTGAAACTCTGCATTCATGATTTTAGATTGGGAATCTAGTTGTTATTCTTGTACATTTCTTGAGCAAGAAATACATTCAGATGCTGGCGTGAGGAAATTAAAGGAACGGATGACAATTGCACCATTTTTCACCATTACGAGCTAATCGAATGAGTTGACTGCGAAGGGATCAGGGTCAAATAATCATAGTTACATGGCTCCTGGTCTTTTCATCTCCAGTGATGTTACCGATCAGCTGAGTCATCCTTTGCTCTATGTGCGAAAATCGGGCGCTTAGAGGGGGCCATTGGCATTGTGTTGCCTGCCCATTTACAGAAGGTAAGGCAAAGAGAGCTTTGAAAAAGGTCAAAAGTACACAACATTTAGTTTGATCCTACACAATTTTTGTCACTTAAGGCATTAAAAATACTCCATCAAGTGGAGAGAATGAAGAATATAGAAGAAAATAACAGAAAACGCACGGTGTCATTCCCCTCCAGAAAGCAATAAAGACAGTTTCGAACTTTGAATTACTTATAACGAACTAACAACAAACTCAAAACGCTGAATTACAAACCATAGTCCAAACTGCACCAAAACACTAGCGCACGAGTTCGTTGGATGCCAATGAGCCTGGATCTTCAGGGTGAACAGATTTTAGGCAAGAGATGATTATTTCCTCCAATCTGCACTGGACAATGCTTCTGCGCAATACGAAATATGAATAACTGATGCAATTCACTCCAAACATATGAGAATTCCCGACTGATCAGAACTATAAAAGCAAGAATAAGGGAGTATATAGTAATATTACCTGTGCAGCATCCTTGAGAGGCCCCCCTAGCATTCTACGCGGCTGCACTTCTTCAAAATTCCAATGGAAGCAAACCATACTGGAGCATTCATTAACACCGGATGATCTCTGAAAAGTAATGCGACCCCATGTAACAAGAGCCCGAATATCTTCCTCTTAATGCTCCCTCTAACCGGCGGAAACCTCGCCATTCTTGCACCGCCTGTTGCTCTCTGTGTTGCCGCTGCTAGCCTTGGCCTCTCCAGCTCCATCTTCACCTCCTGCTTCCACCGGGGTATCGCTTCTGGTCTGTATGTGCGTGCGTGCGTGTGTTTGCATGAAGCGTCACTGCACGGAGAAATAGAGAAATGTGGAGGGAGGGGAGGAACCTTCGTGTCACCTTCATGCAGAGGGGGGCTTAAGCAGATCGGGCCAAGTTACGGACACTTTAGTGTATAGGCAGAGCAACTTCGTACTTCGTCCAAGTGCCAATGAAGTGACATTTCGGAGCAATCGTTTCTGTCGCCCGATAAAATAAAACTATTGTCCAAAACAGTCCCTTTGGTTATGGCTTTCCCGGGAGAGGGCCAACACAAAACAAGTCTATATAAAATGGGGTATATACTGGTAGGGATCATAAGGATCGTCTCCTAAGTCAATTGACATCTTCGATTTAGAAAGCACACGTCCAAAGCATGGTTAGTGATTGTTGGAGTACTCCATGTAATCTACATTTTGCTTTGTTAGTAGTTACGGAAGAGAGGAAATTAATTATCTCTAGTGCAAACTAAGCTAAATCTCGCGTATGTGAAGCTTATACCTTTTCACTAAGAACCATTTATTTAGCTACGCCCATTTTTGTGGGAAAAATTATCGAAAAAGTCTTAAATTTATTATATTTGTGCCAGTTTAATTCTAAACATTTTTTATGATTTGCCAATTAGTCCTTTAGGCTAATATTAGCTAGAAATCATCGCAGTCTAGTCATGTCAATGCCAATTGAAGTAGTGGTCTAGTCAGTGTTATGTACACTTACAAATTAAGTGAATACTATAAGATTTTATGAGATTATTATTAATTATTTTAAAAACTTAAATTGGTAGATGAATCTTGACTTAATATTTAATTATTCTATAACTTCCTCTCACGCTTAGCTCAGTTTTTTTGCCTAGTACTAGTGAGGAAATATGTGATTAGGAAGGCAAATAGAAACTTCTAAAAGATTTGAACTTAGAACTTTTTTTATAGCATGTGGAACTATTTAAGTTTTTATAACAGTTGATAGTAATTCCACAAAATATTATATGGTATTATAGTAGGAGGTTTTAACTTTTTCCAAACTCATTTGCTTTTTCGATTAATATGTTTGCACTTAGTATTGGGCAAGAAAAGACCACGCTAAGTGCAACAGAGAGTAATAGAATATTTAAATATTAAATCACTCATTCATCTAATAACTAAAGTTTTTAGAAATCCCATGTGGTATCAAGTGTGAACAATTCTAAAAGTTTAAACTTATATAACAGTTGAATCTTACAAGGTTTTTAAACAAGAAGTTTTGAATTCAAATCTTTTCAAATTTCATTTGCTTCTTTATTTAAATATGTCTACACTTGATATTAGTTCAAAAGACTAGACTAAGAATGAGGGGGAGTGATAAAATATTTAAATAATAAATTACATATTTATCTAACGATTTTCACAACAGAGAGCAGGAAAATACACATCAAAATGGAAATTGAGGGCTTGCACATTATTCGTGCCTCGTAATATAAGTGCGACAGTGTCGAGAAGGGTTGTCCTCGGCAGTCACGTCAAAGGAGGCGACTTATCTTATCGGCAACGAACTCACATGAACGTTTCCATCTTTGTATGAATGTTTTGTGGAAGACGCCTACGCCTTAGGGAGAGACAAAAGTTGGGCTCAGAAATGGATCGATGTAATAATGTAAATTTCGTTGTCCAAGGCGGATTAAAATTTAACCCATGGGTTCCATCTCATGTCTCTAACTCGGTCGGTTGACGTCGTACGAGTCGCCAAGATTCCTACGAAAACGTGTTGCGTTGATGTTTTGGAGCACGTATCGTTACCTCCTCTTGATACGATGACAAGAAGCGTACCGCGGACATCACGAAAATGTTCTCCTCTTTTAATCACACGAGTCAGTGGTCACCGGACCCCCCTCGGATTAACGGGCGATGCACGGCGATTGCGGCTTGCGTCACGATAGTCTCAAAGCATGATGCATACTTACACGTCAGAGTCATGTTTTCTACTGTCGATTTGCCGAAATGACTCGTTTCTCTCTTCTTTATCAATAAACACATTTCGTTTGTTTTGTGAAAAACAAATAATTTGAAAAATATTTTCTTAAAAATAATTACTTATATCATTTGAAATGATTATTGATAAACAACTTCAAAAAACGTTATTTAGTACTTTAAATATTAAAATCTATATAATAAAAGATGAGATGCTTAAAAGAAATTTTTCCCGTATGAGAAATTATATATTTTTCTGCATAAATATACATTGTAAAATTTTGTGAGGCCACTATTTGCTCTAATAAGGGCACGGTCTAATATTTAAATATTAAACCATTCTCCTTTTACATATACAATAAGAGAAGTAAATAAAAAAATTGGAGAGTTTTGAACTCAGATCGCTTCATTTGATATCATGCAAAATTTTATGAGAATATTACCAACTATTTAAAAATATTAGATTGTTATATGAAAGTGTGGTTTTGATAATTAAACATTCTAATTTATATTTAATGAAGCACTAGAGCATGCGAGAGTGAGAATGAAATTAGGAAAAAGAGAGAAAAAGCGAAGAAAATGGATGTAACGGAATTAATAAATGTTCAATATACATTTGTCCATTAAAAATAACTTGCTTTTTTCTTCTTTTTTCAGTGTACAATATATGGGGGCGCAACCACCGGTCGCGGTGGCTCCACTGGATAAGACTCTGCTGATCCTCAACGAAGCAGTGAAGGGTTCAAAACCCAGGGGAGGCGCTAGGTGTATTAAGTGTGACTCATGGGTGGTTGGTCCTCCTACTTAAGTGTCACTTGGGGTTTACTGGCGCGGTTGTCGGCTGCAGTTCCTAAAAAAAAAAAAAAAATATATATATATATATATATATATATATATATATATATATATATATATATATATATATGGGGGCGCAAATCCAGGGAGAGAGATTACTCAAATGATGAAGGGAAATTAGTTTTTTTCCTCCACTTCTACGGGCGAAAGTCTTCTGCTGTAGAAAATTAAGTATGGTGACAAGATGTCTTTACGTGAAAATTATCTATGTGAAGACTATATATTTCTGAAAGCCAGTAAAGATTTGAAAAAGGAAAAAATTGCTTTGCCGTAAAATCTTTGGTTCTTTACTCTGATTCTGATCTCAGTAATTTGCGAAAAAGTGTAGAGATACTAAAATTAATCCCTAAATTAATCTACAAAATAATGTCTCGGTTTGAGTACCTGTATATGACCAACTTGTTCAACTATCCCAAAAACATATTGTACACCTCTTTATGCTCCAATTTTGGAGACCTGCAAAGTGCCTCTCAAGAGCCTCAAAGTAGGCTTTCGTAGAGCATAGGTTCAATTGGATTTTGGGCTATTAAATCTCATCATCACTCCCCATTGCCATTGAGTAAAAGGCTAAACTGAACGAACATTTTTTACTTTTTGTTTATATTCTAAATCTATTCCTTTGTCACTAAGATGTTCCAGAGAATAAACAAATCAGCTAACATTCTTAAATTGATTTATGTTCCAGGATACAAAAAGACATAAAAAAAAAGGGATAATATCCTAAAAAACTCCAAACTAGTACACTTGTGACAAATTTACCCAAAACTATTTTTTTGACCACCAAAAATCCCAAATTGGTATACTTTTGACAAATTTATTCCAAACTGTACGCTTGTGACAAATTTTCCCTATGTTAGTTTTCGTTAAATTTTATTCTCAAATTATTAAGTTAAATGACACGTGACGGTTAACCAAGTATACCAATTTAGGATTTTACGTTCGTTTGTCACAGTTTACAATTTTTATGATTTTTTTGTGGTATTAATCCAATTTAGCATAGGGTATATTTGTCACAAATTTACCAGTTAATGGTTTTTTGCAGTCGAATAAATTAGTTTGGAGGTAAATTTGTCATAAATGTACCAGTTTAGAGTTTTTTATAATCAGTCGGGGTAAATTTGTCACAAGTTTACCAGTTTGGGGTTTTTCATGGTCAAAAAAATAGTTTGGGGTAAATTTGTCACAAGTGTACCAATTTGGTATTTTTCAAGGTATTAACCCAAAAAAAAAAAAAAACCGGGATAGTTACCAAATAGACCTTAATATGCCCACTTTACAGGAGTTCATTACCCTCAATTCGAGCAACGATCCCACAAAGCTCGAGCTCGAGCTCAAGCTCCACACCCAAAAAAGGGCACACCCAAATAAGGGGATAAGCACACCGAGGGGGAAAAAGGCACGGGGAGAAACTAAAAATGTGAAACTCTGCATTCATGATTTCAGATTGAGAATCTAGTTGTATCTTTTTTGTACATTTTTTTCAGCAAGGAATACATTCAGCTGCTGGCCTAAGGAAATTAAAGGAATGGGTGACAATTGCACCAGTTTTTCAACATTTCCAGCTAATGAATGTGTTAGCTGCAAATGAATCAGGATCAAATAATCATAGTTAAATGCCATCTGACCTTTTCATCTCCAGTGAAGTTTATCTGCAATGTTACCAATCAGCTGAGTCATCCTCTGCCCTATGTGGGAAAACTGAGTTGGGCTCTTAGAGGGGGCCAGTGGCACTGCGTTGCCTTCACATTTACAGAAGGAAGGCAAACAGAGCTTGGAAGATCGATTTAGGGCCTCTCCACTTTCTAGGCACAGGGGAATCATCATTGCTTCCCGTCGAAAATCCTTGAATTTGTTCTCTCTGTTCTCCACAATAGATGGCCAAAAGTATACAACATTCAGTTTGATCCTAAGAAAGTTTTGTTAATGAAAGACCTTAAAACTACTCTGTCAAACGGAGAGAATAGTGAATGTAGAGGGAAAAAGTATAGAAAACGTGCAGTGTCATTTCCCTCCAGAAGAGCAACAAGGACTGTTCCAAACTTGAATTGCTTATAAAGAACTAACAACAAAAAGGCTGAATCACACCACTGCACAAAAACACTAAAGCACAAGCTCATCGGGTGGTGCCTAATGAGCCTGAGATTTCAGGGTAAACAGATTTTAAACAAGAATTGATTAATCCCTACAATCTGCACTGGACAATTTTTCTGTGTGATGTGAAATGTGAAAACCTAAAACTGATGCCACTGTATCACTCCAAACGGATGGAAGTCTCCGTCTGATCAGAATGCAGATATACTAATTATAAAAGCAAGGATAAGAAAGTATAAGAATATTACCTGTGCAGCATCCTTGAAAGGCCCCCAGCATTCTATGCGGTTGTACTTTTGAGAACTCGAATGGAAGTAAACCCATACTGGAGCATCCATTAGCTCTGGATGATCTGTAAAAAGTAATGCATCCCCATGCAACACGGCTTTGAGTACCTAGTTCAAATGGGAAGAGAGATCCTTTTCATTGTCATCCTGGAATTAAAAGTCATCGATGTATACTACTGTTTAAAAAAAAACATAATCTTCCTAAAATGGAAAAAAATATATAATCATTTTCATGCACACATGGCTGAGGATATGTGAGGATTGAACTTGGACAAGAAAGTTGATTTTTCTCTGCTCAAAACTCTACGGAGGAAGTTCTTCCACGGGAACTGTTCATGCCTTTAAGATATCCCTAAAACTATAATTACCATTCCTGCAGTGAATAGCTTTCTGATTAGCTCCCGGTCCTCTGCAACTAACATCAGGCATTATATTGTCGTACAGCAGTCACCACTAAATCTCTAATTGTTCTCATATGCATTTTCTTGCGACTGTGAACGATTAAACATGATATGTGTATCATTTGGAGGCGAACACAGAGTAGATAATTACCAGAGGCATCTCCTTGGAGAAAATGTGGTATCTAAACTCAGCAGCAAGCTCTAAAAAGGGATTTGGACCACTAACAAAGCAATGAATGTGCAGACACATCTCCTTGTTGACTGACTTCCACTCAGCAACCACATCATCCTTTTCGTACCATCCTCTTAACTGGCATCAAGGCAAGCCAAATTGAGCTCATAGAAATGCAATTCAGTTAACAACTAAAGTTTTCAATAGACATTGAAAATGTCTATTCTATGTGCCACATTCAACTACTTCTGACGATAATCCTCCAGATCATGTTTGTTCTGTTGATGAGACAGGAGAGGTAAGAAAATATTTGCAATGGGAAAGTATATACCTGATCAAGACTGATGACATTGGAGATGGTCAAATTCAGATTGGCAGTGAAGTCACAGTGAGATAAGATGTAAGTTCTCGGGATGATTCCAGAATAGTTGTCAGACTCTCCTCCCGTAAAATCGACTTTTAACTTTGAAGCTTCGAATCTTGCTGGAGGGACCAGAAGCCTAACAGCCTACGAACTCAGAGAATATCAGAACGGAAGCAAAGATTGGCTTCGGAGGCTAACGAGAAGAAAATTCTAGCACAGTTAGCAATGTGCTTCTGCACTTCCGGAAATGAGCATTAGAACCTCAAGACAAAGCTATGAAAGTGACATGAATGCCTTAACGAATGTTCAGTTCAAGAACACTCCCGACCAGGATGGTTCAAGCATCTCATACCTCGAGCAGAGCAAGGCATTTCTCAGGGGAGGAAGATATCCAGACGCAGAACAGGCATTTACTTAAGATCTGAAGCGTCGGAAATACTTCCACAAGAGTGTGTGACGAGTGTTGCGGATACACACACACACATCAGTGTACCTCCAAGTTCAAAAGCGAAGAACAATGCGACGAATCATTCCAAGTAGCTCACTCACTGATTGCAGGACTAAACAATGACCAAGATTATAATTACACTACAGCGTCCAAAATGCAGCAGGCATTTCACCTTGAAAAACCGTTCTCTGGACCGTCCAAAATTACTCAACCCATTACGCTAATCACCTACTCAACCAAACCACAATGCGAGCATCCGAAAACAACTCCTCCGTCGAAATCCACAAGCTCAATTCTCCCAAAACGCAGAGACGAGCGAACTAGCCCCTCATTACACGAAAATGCGGGCATACCTCAGAGACGAGCGTGTTGTAAGGAGATCCCCGGTAGCACTGGACGCAGAGCACGGCAGGAGGCGGCGGCGGCCTCCTCGGCGACCGGAGCTGACAAGCGCCGGCGTTTGGGTTTGGAGAGAAGGCAGAGGGAGCGAAATGGGAGGCCATGGGGGGTGCATAACACTGGTTTTCTTCTCTTCATGTTGCACGCGCCGCCACCATTGTCTCCCCAACAGAGAGAGAGAGAGAGAGAGAGAGAAGAGAGAAGAGAGAGTATGTGGAGAGCAGAAGAAATTCTTGTGACTGTGATTCGCCTCTCCCCAACGAGACGACGGTCCAAAATCTTCGACTCGTCGCTGGATCCACCCGTTGTTCTCCCTTGGAGAGAGCGGAAAATGATTGGTGGAGAAGGTTGAACCGTCTTGACAGGTCAGCAATCGGTTCGTAGTTTTTTTTTTTCCTGAGGCTGTGGATAATGTGGCGACGTGGCTGTCGCTGTGACGATAGACGGGCCCCCCCACTTATCCATCGCCCGTTGCGACCCGGCCCATCTGTATGAATTATTAAATACATGACAAATTCCTCTTCAACAATTGTTTTCAAGAGTCGGCGCTTAGAAACTCCAATTATTTGTAAGGCATTAATCATTCTCCCTTTATTTTTCTTGTCTAAAATCATTCTCCTTTCTTATTCTTCTTCTTTTTTTTTTTTTTTTGAAAGAAAGAATCCATTCATTTCTTAAAATAACACTTGAGATATACATACAAGACTTTCAAATCTAGTAAATCCTTATAATAAGTGCCTTTCTTTTACGCTCTTTATTCATTTTGTCTCGTTTTTGCTAAATAACAGAAAACACAAGTTTTAATGTGATCCATTGCGGAAAATTATCAACTGTTGAAAATTCTGGCATATTTTGCGATTCTTCTTATTAAAACATTTAATTGACAATTTTTTTTTCATATTTTATTGGTACTTTAGTAATGTTGTTGATCACACATAAAATTTCTCAATGTCAAATAATAAAGACAATTAGGAATTTTCTGAACGTAATTGAGTTTCCATTCTCTACATTAATATAAGGGAAAAGTCTTCTTTGTCTTGCTATCCAATCTATCCAATTCTATACCCATCCTTTTGCCAAAAATAAATAAATAAATAAATAAAATTCCAGAGCCATTCTTACATCACATCCTAGTTAAAAAAAAAAAAGTTCCTAAATTAGTAAACCTGTGACAAATTCACCTTTAATTATTTTTTTGACCATAAAAAATCTCAAACTAATATATTTATTACAAATTTACTCTTTGTTAGTTTTCATTAAAGTGGATTAATACTACGAAAAATCATAAATCAGTACACTTATGACAAACTAAGGGTAAAACTCCAAATTTGTACACCTCTTAACTGTGTGTGTTATCTAACTTAGTAATTGAATGGTAAAATTTAATGGAAACTAATAAAGGTAAATTTGTCAGAAAAGCACAAGTTTAGAGTTTTTAGTGATCAAAAAATTAATTTACCGTAAATTTGTTAAATGATGCACCGATTTGGATTTTTCATGATAATAACCCTTTTTCAAACTCCCTAGTTAGTGATATCATCTTCATAGGCCCTCATTTGATTTACTAGTTGTTCTAATCTTCCACAATATACTTGGATGCTCTCATAATCTTTCCTTTTAGCGTTCTCGAATTCTCTTGAAGTTTAATAATGCGTACCTTAGTTGTGCCTTGGGACTCTTTTTGTAGTAATCCCATGCCCTTTCTATAGTTTTCTTTCTAATGATTATTCTTATAAATATCATTTTTGATGGTGCTTGCTAGACAACACATAAAGTGCGTTTGGTTCAATTTTCCTAAAGAGTTTTTAACCTCTAAAACCCCTTAAGGAAATGCTAAGGTGTTTAGTAAGCTTGTTCAAGGGGCTTTTAGTCAAATGCTAGTCTTGGGAAAGCTGAAAATCCAATATTGATAAGAACTAGCATTGGACTTTTAACATTGGGCCCAATGTTGAAACAATTTTTTTTTTCAAAACTACAATCATAAATTTTTTAGTTTTTTGATTTTACCTTTCATTATGTCAAAACTACTCTTACCTTCACTAGAGTCAGTAAAGAGTTTAATATTTTTTAATAAAAAAGAAAAAATGAACTCCAAAAGCCCTTTATAAAAAAGATTTACCAAACACTCTTTACGCTAAAAAAACTTTACAAATAATTTTTTATCAAACGCTATTTACATTTCCCCAAAACCCTTTAGGCCAAAGATATTTACATTTCTCCAAAACTCATTTCCAAATCTGAACCAAATGCAGCCATAGAATCCTTACATCCTTTCGTAGCATCTCTTTTGAAACGCGTGCACCTTCCTGAATGTCCTTTTTCCGCAATGTCCACAAATCTTGAGCCATCAAGAAAGTAGTCCTTCTAATTTTATAGTTATTTCCACGACAGTAGCTATTGTCAATGAACGTGAGGTGGAGTTGGCGATAATTTTAGTGTTGGATATTTAGGTGGATAATTTTAGGCGGGTGGATAGGACAAACTTCCGATACCAACTTAATGAGGCTCTTATAGCACCGGTAGTTTTTAGATATGAAACAAGATGCAAGTGAAAAAATGTGAAGGTTTGAGTAGGACACCGGCTGGGATGAAGAGAAACACAGTTGTAATTATAGTTACCTGGATTTTACAGGGGTACAAGAGATATGGGATGGCTATAGTTTGTTTTCTGTTGGCTTCTTCTATGTACAAGAGCGATAATTGTCCAAGACTATTTAGGCTGCATTTGATTGAACTTTTGGGGAAAGTTTTTGGGAAATATAAATGACTTTAAGTTAAAGAGATTTTTCGAAATGCAAATTGTGTTTGTTAAATTATAATTTAAAAGTCCAATGTAAAACAACTTTAGATAAAATAGTTGGAAAAAATATTCTTGCAAAGGACTTTTCTTTTTTTTTTTTTAATTGAAAAAAAGAAAAAAAGAAAAAAAGAAAAATTCAAACCCTTTGCTGGCTTTAGCAAAAGGCTTAGGTTGTCGGCAACCCAGATTTGGCACTTGCAATAGTTGTGCAACCTTTGCGGCAGGTCACATGACCCTCGGGAATCCCTTGTGGAGGTCATGTGACCTCGAGCGAATGTTGCCTGAGTCGCGTGACCCCCGGCAATCCCTCGTGGAGGTCATGTGACCTCAAGCGAATGTTGCCTGAGTCGCGTGACCTCACCAGCCCCTTGCAACTAGTTTGGTCTTGCCGCCCCTTGCACCCAAATCTGCCTTGGGTTTTAAGCTTTGGCAAGGCCAACATTTGGCCAAAAGGGTTGGAAATTTTTTTTGCAAAACACCTCATATTTTCTCTAAAGGTTAGAGGCCCAAATTCCATTGAGAAAGTGGTTGCTAATGGAGCCTATAGGCCTTTTTGACCGGCATTCCTCAGGAAATATCTCTCAACACTGCATGCTAGGAAAAAACCATTATGGCACCTAAAAAACCTAGGTCAATATTCAAATCAAAGCAGCAAAATTGAAGAGCCACATTGATTTTGGCCTTTTCCTTAGTAGAATGCACACGGTCCTCGGATGTCGTGGATAGAACTTCAAATTGAAAGAAGGAAAAACCCTAAATCGACCAAACTTGATGGTCCGCACATATTCCATGATGGAAGCCTTATGAAGAGGAACCTTTTCTTCGGTGAAACGAGGGAAATAACCCCCAAGGGATAGAGGAATACGAAGATGCATGAAACAAGGATCCAAGGTCACCTGCTCAGGATCCTCTTGGGGCTCATTGAGGAGTTGGAGAAGATAGTCGTGATGGTTCTGTTTTATCCCTGAGTCCGTCAAAACGAGGTAGATAAGTCGAAGGTGAAAATGCAGCAGCTTGATTTTTAGGAGCCATTGAAGCAATGACATGAAATGGAATGGGACATAGAATCAACGTGAAGTTAGAAAGTCAAATGTGTCGGTTTAGTGCCAAAAGAAGACGCAATGAAGGTAAAAGTAAAAATAACAAGGAGATCTTGCCAAGCATTCATAAGGTTAATACCACTAAAAATCTCAAATTGATACATTTATGACAAATTTACTTCAAACTAACTCCAAACCGGTATACTTATGATAAATTTACTCTCTATTTTGTTAAATTTTACTTTCAAATTGCTGGGTTGGATGACACGTAATAGTTTATAGGTATGCTAATTTGGGGTTTTACCCTTAATTTAAAGGAAATTAATTGAAGGTCTATTTGTCATAAATGTACAAATTTGAGATTTTTGGTGATAAACTAATTAACTTGAGGTAAATTTATTACAAATGTACTAATTTGAGATTTTTTGTGATAAAAAAATTAGTTTAGAGATAAATTTATTATGAACGTGTTAGTTTGAAATTTTTCACAATATTAATCTGTATTTATATAATGTCAAAAGAAGCAATGATTTAGGCCGTGCATGATAATGCTTCTTGGCTGGGGAAGATTTTTTTTTTTTTTTTTTTTTTTTTTTTTTTCAGAAATAGTTTTTTTCTATTTCTATTCCGGAGTACAATTTCTGAGTAAAAGAACCCGTTTGGTAACTACACAAAATTTCTACTTTTGGAATAGAAAAATAATAGAAATGCATTTGATAAAGTAACAATTTATTTTTTATATTTATTCGTTTTTTATTCTTGCTCACGAATTGTGGCCACACCACCTACCGGCCGGCGGTGGGGGGCGACGGTCGGCAATTGCTCCGGCGGTTGGAGGTGGCCGCGGCAAGAGAGAGGAATAAAAGAAAAAGAAAAAAGAAAATTGGTTTATTTCTATAAATTTTTCTCGGGAACAATAAGCAACTTTTTTTTACTTTTCGTTTCTGCTCCAAATCTATTCTCGAGCTAAATTTCTATTCAAGGGAATAGAAAAACAACTTGGCATCACCAAACGGATTTCTGTTCTTTTTTTGTTCCGGGGAACAAAAAAAATAGAAATTCAGAGGAATATAAACGTTACCATGCACTGCCTTAGAAGCATCGATTTACCTATTGACAGTTTGTGAAGCGTGTTGATCATTATAAGTGTCCCAATTTTACAAGGTAAGAATAAAGTAACCTGTCAAATTATGGAGTACAAAGTGTGAGAGGTCTAATTCGTACCCTATCATACTTTTGAGAGGTAATCATTCATACCTCTTCAAATAATTAAGGGAATTAAAAATGTGCATAATTTACATACACAAAGTACCATGTCTTTGTAGTTGACATAGCCCCGATCTTGGTGAGGGGTTCAAATCCCCACCTTCTCAGGGGGGATGGGGTGGGGACGCGTAAGTTTCAGGAGTGGGTTTCGACTCCCACGCCCTGCAAGAGGCAGGACAAAAATCTGAGAGTGAGTGTAAAGTAGAAATAGAGTAGGACTGACAAAAAAAAAAAAATATGATTTGGCTATCATTAAGTTACCAACATGGAAATACTTGTTGATGACTAGGATATATATCTATGACCGTAGTATACAACTGTCGATATATGACAGCGACAAGTTAGCGATAATCGCTTGAGAAATTTAGCCAAGTGTTGGTTGTGTTATCGTAAACTACTGATACAAAAACACCGCGTGGTGACCATGGTGATTATGAATGACCATGATATATAGCTGTCGACGTACGCGGACAATTTGTTGACGATTATCACAAAGTGTTGGACACGAAATTAAAGGAGACAAAGTGAGGAGGCCGATTGAATACGATGACACCGATTGTTATTAATTTCGAGAAAATTGACCAAAAAGTCTTTAATTTATTGTATTTTTTTCAATTTGGTCTTAAACATTTTAATCGTACCAATTAATTCCTAAATCTCTTCATGCTTTGCTAATTAAATCCATTTGGCTGACTTTAGCCAGAAATCGCTGACGTAGATGTTGACCGTTTTACGTGATACGATCAATGTTGACGTGTAAATTTTTTAATATATTTTAGTATTTTTTTTGAAATTTTAAATTTATTGTTATATTTTCCTTTACTCTTTTTATTCTTTTCCTTCCCTTCTTCTTCTAGCCGGTTGCCAAGCAAAAAGAGAAAGAAAAGAAAAAATAAAAAAATAAAAAGAGAAAAAAATAAAATAAGAAGTTGAAAAGTCATGAAAGTATTATTAAAAATCGTTCACATTACATTACCGTCAACCGTGTCAAGTAAGACAACTAGTGTCCACGTTACCAATTTCCTGCAAAAATCGGTCAAATTTATTAGTGGACCCTGATGTACTGCTCGGAAGGTAGTTAAACAAAAGCATTGAACATAGACCTTTTTATTTGGTTGAATTTACCTTGGAAGTAATCTAATAAAAACATTAAACTAAGACTCCAGTTGGTCTAGTCGTTGTACCGGTCATTCGTAACTTTAGTACCAACTCTGCATTATGTTTTTCTTCTTTCTTTTTGATATGTAATAATTTTAAAGTCTTCAGCATTTCGATGATAGGATGATGAGAACCATGTTCAAAATTGCTAGTCCTTTTCATCTTGATTTCTTCTTGTCCAGACCTTCCAGAAAATGAATTTCCTTCTTTTCAGTCAATGTTTAAAAATATTTACTTCTTAGAAAGTGGAACTCCCAACGACAAATTATGCGGGATGTAGAATTGTAGATTATTATATCATATGACTTGTGTATGTTGGTGCAAGCGAAATTACAAAGTAGTCTAATTGCTTTAAGATGATGGCATGCTGTACAATAGAAAAACTGAACTTTACAATTAAAATAGAGTATTTATAGGATACAATTGTCAATGTAGTAAGAATATTCCAGGATGACTTTTCTTATCCTTGGTTTGACGGTTGGTGAGAGCGTAAGAAGTTAAACCCTTCAAACCAATGATAGATAAAAACTTTTTGTGTAATTATTTTTAAACTAACCATCCAATGCTCTCATTTTCTTTCAAATGTTATTGGGTCCGTTGATGGTACTGGGAAAGAAAAATATATGAGATCAAATAATGGATGGCGGCCCATCAAAGAACCTTATATTGGGGTTTTATTAAAATGCCTTTAACAATTAATATAACTCGTCTCATATTCTGAACCCGAAATTTTAAGTAGCGTGCGGGTGAAGTAATTGAGCAGTGTTTCAGAGTCATATTTATTTTAAAAATCTGCCCTAATCAGATCTATTATTAGTTCATTTCTCTATAAAATAACAGAAAAAAGAAGAAGAAGAAAAGACAAAGACTAATTGGTTTGATATGCCATGCCATCATGTCTTACATCACACATGTGATAACTATTAGAAGAAATCCTAAACTTATTGTACGAATGACATTTTAACTTGATCAATATACATATTTTTTTAAATTCTATTTTTATTACTTAATTATTTTGTAGTTTATATATATATAGTTATTGGACATTATAACTAATTTTGTCTCTTGAGTGTGTAATAGGATTAATCCCCCCTTTTTTTGCATTCTAATAATCTATTTACTTACTTTCTTAGCCAAAACAAAATAAACAAACAAAGAGGAGGAGAGGGTCTATTGGAGATGTTCATAAATGTTGTGATGCTTTGTTGCAACATGGATGTTAGTCATCTTATGTGACCTGATCGGTATTCGCATAAACAAAATTTTTGAATTTTATTCCTCTCTCTCTCTCACATTGTGGATTGGCAACCCTTGCAAGCCCTCGTGATCCTCGACCGTTGCTAGTGACCTTTACCCTTTCATTGCCTAGGCCGTGGACTTGTATAGAGAAATAAGAAAAATGAAAAAAAAAAAAAAAAGCAAAGAGAAGAAAAAAATTACAGAATTTTTTTACATTAATGTTAGCTATGTCACCTAGGGCGATTGGCGTCCACGTCACCAAATGACCATAAGGGTTATATTAGCAAATCATTAAAAAATTTAGAACTGAATTAACATTTATATAATAAGTTTAGGGCATTTTTGGTAATTTCCCCCATTTACATTATAAATATTACTTTTATCGACTGCAATTGATAATATTAGAAATTTTTTGCTCAAATGGACTTAAGTAAACTTAGTATAATACAAGAATCATTTTGAGTGTTTTTTTCTACTGTAATATGCCAAAAAAAAAAAAAACCCTCAATGATATTTGTCGATGTCAATCTTCTCTAATTTAAGTTCACTAGGAGCGAAGTGCTAATGTAGAAAAAAAATCATAATCTTATGCAATCTTGCAGAAGAAAATAATAGATGCAAAAGGTCAATGTAACCTCGACCTCATCCTATCAATCTATTACATTTCTAGATTCAAATTAATCTATTTCCTTGTAATAACATAATTCATCCTCTAAAATAGAAAAAAATGGTAATACTAGACATGACCCTTTATAAAACTTGAGGTAAAACGCAAATTACAGAGAAAAAAAATGAAAATATGGCATGAATGACATCAATAACACGAATTAACATATTTTAATAAAGAGAAAACAATTGTTTTGTTGTTACAAAAAGAGGCAATTAATTAGCTAGTAAAATAAAAATTATGATTTTTACACTAGCATAATTAGAACTGAATTATAATAACAATCCGGATAAGTTAACACAAATTGATGTCAAATAACTCAATTATTGTAAGTACACTATCAAAATACGTAAGAGGGTTGCGCCTGTAGTTAATAAATTTTGCTAGTTCGTCCTTTCAACATTTGGAACGAGCGGCATGCTCAAGAGATTCACTCTAAAGATTCCAGATCCTTATCCTTATGTTGAAGAAATTCAATGTCGACATGATGGTTAGGTTACGTGTTTAATTAGGCTGCCAAAAGTTAGTAAAATATATTAGAATAATTAAAAAAAAAAGGCTAGGGCAATTAGATTCTGATTTGCTTGGGGAATTTCATGGCAAATGGCATGATAGACGTAGTGGTTGAGGTCTTCATACTCTAATGATGGGAAAATTACAAAAAAAGTTATAAATATAGTGCGATTCTTCCAATTTAGTCACAAACCTTTTTTTTTTTTTTTTTTGGCTAATTTAGTTCCAAACTTTTTTTAAGTATACCAATTCAATCCATCCGACCAAATTTGGTTGGCTGATACTGACATGGACGTCGGTCGGTGTAGGCAAACAATTTTTTAATAATACTTTCGTGATATTATTATTATTATTATTATTATTATTATTATTATTATTATTATTATTATTATTATTATTATTATTATTATTTTGCTCCTCCCTCTTCCTCCTCTTGTTCTAGCAACCAAGCAAAGGGGAGGGCCAGTTTGAGGTAGTCGGCTTAGTCGACCTCGCCCAGATTTGGTGAGACAAGCCCTTGCCGGTGGATTGGCAAGGCAAGCCCTTGCTCAAATCCGACGAGATTGACCTCGCCTAGCCACTAGCAACAGTGAGGTGACCTCACCATTGGCTAGTCGCCTTAGTCTGGTGACCGGCCCTCCCTTTTGGCCAGTCATCGGAGCAAGAGAAAGAAGGAGGGAGGGGGAAAAAAAAAAAAAAAATAAAAAAATAAAAAAAATATAATGTTATTAAAAAATTGTCTATTGACATTGATTGACCAAATTTAGCTGAATGAACTAAATTTGTATAATTGCAAAATGTTTAAGACTAAAATGCCCAAAAAAAAAAGTTATGGTATTAAATTGGAAAATTTATAATAAATTTAGGATTTTTTCTTTTGTAATTTTCCCATTTAAAGGAATGTCATATTAGCTATTACTCCATTGTCTTTGTGGAGTTACTATCCGGATTTTATGTGATTGTCAAATTACAATCCGGATTTTATGTGAGAACCATGCATAAACATCCTACATTAACCTTCGATTCATTTTTTGTCGAGTATGAATATTAAAAGAAGACATTTGTCAGGGTCTACGAAATTTCGAGAAGTATCGTACGGGATAAAACAAGCTCTCTGTCTTTGTCATGCCAGAGTGAAACTGACGATTCTCATGCTCTCTGTCTTTGTCATGACATATTTCAACTTTTCTGTTCACAACATGGTGAGTTACATCAAGTTCAGCTTACTTTAACTACAACGACTTAAACTGGCTAAATGTCATCAAAATTTAGTCAACTCGAGTGGGGTCAGGTTGATTTTCAGGAACAAAGTGGTTCTCTGAAATCTAAAATCTACACGGGAGAAAATAAGCACTCTCTGTCTTTGTCGTGCTAGAGCGAAACTGACTATTCTCATGCTCTTCTAGATAGTTCAAAATCCTCTTGGTAATGCTTGCATCAACAAATGACACACATATTTCAACTTTTCCGTTAACAACACATTGAGTTACATCAAGTTCGATTTACTTTAACTACAACGAACTAAATTGGCTAAATGTCATCGACATTTAGTCAACTCGAGTGGGGTCAGGTTGAAGTTTCGGAACAAAGCGGTTCTCTGAAGTCTGAAATCTATCCCCGTCAATCTTGAAAAAAGAGAATTTCACAAAATATCATGTGATTTGCTTGGTTTTGTCAATCTCTTTTGTCCTTTGATAGGATTTCCAATTATAAGTTATTTAGAATGAGAAATTTTTGCTTTGAATGAGTTAGTCCAGTCAAAAAGAAAATATTGAGAATTAAGGGTTCATTTATTTCACGAAAGATAAATAATTTACAAAACATTTTTTTAAATTATCACTTTTATTGTTTGCAAAAATGATTAATCATAATTACATTGACAATAAATACAATTTTTCATTGACTAATTACTTTTAGTAATACAATCGATCGTTTCTAGAAAAATAATTTTAAATTATTCATTTTTTTACAAAATAAACGGAGTATAAATTATTGAATATTTTCGTTGAAATTTCTTTTTGGATCTTTCTTCTGATTTGAACCCGTTCCAGTTTCATCTTCTTGCTTTATTCTCCCCTTTCCCGTTCCAAAACCTGTGTAGTCTCAAAGGAAAAATGGCAGGTGGCAACACCGTGTATATGAGAATTTTGTTGACCAGCCTTTAGTATATGTTAAATAACTAACTTGAAAATTTTAGGATCTGTATGTTTGGGATTAAGTAAAAATAATTTTTTTTTTTTTTTTTGCTTTTCTCGTCAAATTTAAAATTACAGTTTAAAAAAAATAGTGAAGTGAGTATATGCAAATATGCTTGTCAATAATTATATGTTATGAAAGTTTCAATTGCTTCGGGTTCAAAAAAATTCAAAATGTGTCTATCAAAAGATATAAATTAAGAAAATATGAAAAAGAAAAAGTCTATCAGGATACACTTTGAAATTACTGATGTAACTACTTAGATCGTTTTATGTGCTACTCAAACTTCTGAAATTGAGCTATCTCATACAATACGTCCTTAACTAGTATTTGGACACTCATTAATATAACCAAAATTGTAATAATTCCATATCTATTATGATTGAGATTTACAATGTGAAAATACTTAGCGAAGTAGTATAAATGACTCACACATTTTGCTTACTATTTATCATGTCTCCAAATTTTCTGAGGGCCGATATGGATAGAGTATTACTTTTGACATTTTTTTTTTCAAAAACTACTTAGCAGTTTTCACTCTTTAACTATTTTTTATGAGTCCGAGACACTTGAAATTTCCACAAAATAAAAATATCGATTCCTAAGTCCACATACAATTTCCTACAATTTTTTTTTTTTTTAGATTTGAATACTATTGTAATATTAAATGGGAAATAGTTTTTTTATTACCTTTAATTGAGCTAAAACAAATTGATCCTAAATCAACGCTAATCAAGTAAAAGAATCTTCTCCTTCGGAGGGAAAGAACGTAGATTCGTTTGCAACTTGTCAAATCCGCAATCAGTGGTTTTTTGAACGGGGAAGCATTAAGGTGTGTTTTTGGATAGAATTATTATCATGTCTCTAAATTTTCTATAGGTCAATATGAATAGAGTATTACTTTTTCCTCTCTCTTAATAAATACTTAGCAATTCAAACCAGGAACTTAAAAAAAAAAAAAAAGGAACTTTCTTAGATCCTCGAAGTGGTTAAAGAGTTACTTGATTTAAGAAAAGGGAATTTCTTCCCTACACGGGCCTCTTGCACCTGTTCTCAATTTGTGGAGCGGGCTGTTAGAATGAATTTTTTATTTTAACGTGCCGATACTCACACGCCTTATAACTTAATTAGTATAGCTTATTTTTCCTACCCTATTCTCAGGAGTATCCTTTAATTGTTTTACATCTTGAGGATCCCGAGATCCGAACGAAAATTGAGATGAAGCCTTTTAACATCACTTTTAGGACTCAAGAGTCAATATTGATAGAGTATTACCTTTCCTTTCTTTTAAGAAATACTTAGCAATTTACACACTTTAATTATTTTTAATGAATCCCGAACACTAGAAACTTTCACAAATTAAAAATATAGATGCCTAAATTCACATATAATTTTCTATAACTTTTTTTTTTTGAAATTTAAATATTATTGTAAATGTTAAATGGAAAATAAAAGAATTTTTTAACCTTTAATTAAGCTAAAACAAATAGGTCCTAATCAACGCTAATCAACCAATTTTTTTTTTTTTTTCCTCGGTCTCCAATGGAAGAAGAAGGGAAATAAAAAAGAAAAAGGTATAACTGATGAAGAAAAGAAAAAATTCAAAAATATTATAAATTCAGAAAAATAAAAAGAATTCGTCAACATCGGTGGCGACCATATATTGACAAATTGTTCCCAATTGTTCCCAACATTGAGTTTAGTCAAATCTAGTCTGATTCCATCCACTCCAGTTATGTACTATTAACGATTTTCTTCCCTACCGGAATATTGAATTATGAGAAATTTGACTTCTGCCTCATATAACATAAGATCAATGTCCGAAACAGAGACATCACTCGGATTTCCCAACGGCTCCAGCGAGGCCCAATTAGAATTATGCTAATCGTAAACATCATTTTGTTTATTGAAACTTTAACAACCCAAAAGTTAGGTTCATGTGCAAGAAGTCTGGTTTGGGTAGCCGTCATTTCGCATGCGATACTGGAGGGATCCTGATGTCAGAACAATGACGTAAGGATTTGTTGAACCTCTAGTCCCCCTTCATTTAATGGAGCCTCGTTGCTAGCAAAACGTACGTCTCTCTCGACCGTCGTACGCAACAAGAAGCAAATCTACCTTAAGGAAAGGATAAACGTACGATGGATCAATCAACGAGAAGAAGCAATGTCTTTCTGTTTGGTAATAGACAAAGAGCAACCGATGCTGGATACATTAAGTCCAAAAGCAAAGATACTGTCCGATGTTCACTTCGGGTTGGAACAAAGGTGTTCTGTCACTTACAGTGGCCACTACAACATTTCATTCCTCATCCCTTTTGTAGGATTGCCTTCGGTATTTGGGGGAATGTTGGATCGTCTCCTCCCGGGATTTTCAATATTACAAATGCCAGGTTGCGTTTCATGCTCAACGATCTAATGGTGATCTAATTTTTGACCCATCAATGAAGAATTACATGCATAGAATGAGCACGATTCACATTTAAAAGAATAAACAGCTGACGGCGGGCAACTATGAGTCTCTCCATGATCGTACTTGGTTGTGGAAAACTACAGAGGAATTTTCTACCTAATGCGATACAATGTTTCGTGGAGTAATTTAAAATCTTAAACAATGACCTAATAGTCCATGAAAAATCTCTAAAATTTTAAGGGGGCGCTTTCAACAGCAGTAACCAAAGCATCTATATAAGCCAACGTGCCAAACGTTGATATCACAGCCAGCTATCGCACTTCACACTCTAAATAAAAAAATGGAACGCTTGGCAGGATCTTGTCTGATTATGCTGTTTCCGTTCTCATTCCTCATTGGAATACAAGCCCTTAACTCATCCTTTTTCTCTCCTTCCTCTCTAGGGGCAGCTGCGCCCTGTCGTCCTGATCAGAAGTCTGACCTAGTTCAGTTCATGAAGGCGATGGTGCCGAATAATTCGACATCCTTCATCTGTCAAATGGACGACATTTGGCTCAGTGAAAAAAATATGGTTTCCTGGAACGCTGACACAGATTGTTGCTTGTGGGACGGAGTCACGTGCGATCATATGACAGGTCATGTGATTCGCCTTGAACTTGGCTGCTTGCCCCCAAACCCGACCTGCTCTTCTTCTGCAGGGTCATCAAACAGCACTGAAGTATCCACGTTGGGTTCCCTCAATCATTCTTCTCCTCACAAAGCAGAAAGTCCATCAGAGTCGAATTCAAACATGCTGCTTCAAAATTTGACCAAGTTAAGAGTCCTCATTCTCGATGGGTTAAACATGTCTGGCATTGACGTGAGTAGCTTGATGAATCTGTCTCCATCTCTGCAAGTCCTGAGCCTCAGTTCCTGCAAATTGCGCGGCACGTTAGCAGCCAAGATTTTCCTTTTGCCAAAGCTGACATGTCTCAATTTATCAGGCAATGAGGAGCTTGCAGGTTACTTACCCGAATCAACTTGGAATAGCTCTCTGAAGGTTTTGGACTTGTCCTTTACGGGCTTCTCGGGAGTATTACCAGAGTCCATCGGTGACCTTCATTCTCTGGAGATACTCTGGCTATACCATTGTAATTTCAATGGCTCCATTCCATCATCACTCGGTAACCTAACACGACTCACCAGTTTGGAACTCTCATTCAATGAGCTTAGTGGTCAGGTTCCTCCAATTCTGTCCAAACCTTGATCAGCTCACTCTGCTCGATCTTGCCTCCAACAATTTCGTAGGTTCAATACCCGATGTCTTCGACAACAAGACACAACTTCAACACCTGCTTTTCTCACATAACCACTTCGTAGGTCCCATTCCTCCGAGCATAAAAAATCTTTCCAATCTAGCCCGACTCGACATTTCCAATAACCTCATTGGTGGGTCTATACCATCATCACTGTTCTCTCTTCCGTCCTTGACGAGCCTAGACCTCAGTAAAAATGGGCTCAGTGGTCACATAGGCAAGTTCCTTGCCGCACCCTCATTAGTCCATGTTGACCTGAGTGGTAATCAGTTGCGTGGCTCAATCCCAAGCTCGATTTTTCAGCTGGGGAACCTCACCTATTTGAGTATCTCAGGAAATAAACTGACCAGTATTTTAGACCTACGATTGCTGTCGGGACTCAGAAGTCTAACAGATCTTGATCTTTCGGACAACATTTTGTCACTGAGCAATAGCAAAAATGTCGATTTTGTCTTGCCGCAACTTTCAAAAGTCAGTCTTTCAGGGTGCAATATTACTGCAATCCCTGCATTTTTGAGAAATTCAACCAGCGTGGGGTGGATAGACCTGTCGCACAACATAATCCACGGTGATATCCCACCATGGATGTGGGATGTTGGGACCAGGTCATTGTCTTATCTCAATGTGTCTCACAACTTCCTCACTAGCTTCGAACAAGTTCCATGGGAAAATCTTATAATCCTGGACCTGAATTCGAACTTGATCCAAGGGCCATTTCTGCCACCATCACTCCCGAATTTGGTTCTCATCTTCTCGCTGGCTAGCAATCGAGTGACTGGCTATATCCCTGTCTCTATTTGTGAAATGAAGGGCCTACAAATTCTTGACCTCTCTGGCAACAATTTCACTGGAACAATCCCTCAATGTTTAGGGAACATCAGCGACAGCCTTTTAGTGTTGGATCTGCAAGAAAATGGACTTTCCGGCACTATCTCACTCACATTCGGCAAAAATGCTGTCCTGAGAAGTCTTCACCTCAATGGAAACAAATTTGAAGGCCTGTTGCCTCGCTCTGTAATCAATTGCACACAACTTGAAGCAGTAGTTCTCAGTGGTAACAAGTTGAACGACACTTTCCCAAGATGGTTGGAAACACTTCCTAGCCTGCGGGTCTTGGTCTTGCGATCAAACAGACTTCACGGCTCCATAGGCAACCCCAGAACTGAATTTCCCTTTCCGCAGTTGCGCATTCTTGACCTTTCCTCCAATGAGCTCACCGGTCCTTTGCCCAGCACCTACTTTGTAAATCTGAAAGCAATGATATCGACTGATCAGGATGGATCCAAGTTGCGATACATGGACCAAGGTTACTACCAGGATTCCATAAATGTGACGATGAAAGGACTTGAAGTGCATCTCCCTAAAATCCTAGTGACCCGAACGACTGTTGATTTATCAAGCAACAAGTTCCAGGGAAGGATTCCGGATGTAATAGGAGAGCTGGGATTACTGAAGGGGCTCAACATTTCTCATAATAATCTCGAAGGCCATATACCATCATCTTTGGGCAACCTTTCTGAGCTTGAATGGCTGGATCTTTCTTCAAATGATCTTAGCGGGGCGATACCAATCGAATTGACAAAACTCACATTTCTGCAGGTCCTAAATGTCTCTTCCAATCAACTAATAGGATCGATTCCTCAAGGGAAACAATTCAACACCTTTCAAGCCGAATCCTATCTTGGGAACCCAGGATTGTGCGGGTTTCCATTGTCCAATTCTTGTACAGATTCCAGGGCGCCGGGGAAGCCTCCCGTCCTGCCTGAAGGCGGGATCCAATCGTTCTTTGCAGATTTTGTCAAACCAGAGGCCGTGGAAATAGGATTATTATGTGGCATAGTGGTCGGACTAGTCATGAGTAACTCGCGATATCTTAGATCCTTTTGGCGAGCAAAGAGGGAAGTAAGAAAGATAGCTAGGAAACATATTTCTCCAATAGGGCCTTGAAACGGCACGACATATTAGCCATGGTAGCGGATTAGTGTTGCTGAAAAAAGGAAGAAGAAGAAGGATTATAAGTGCAAAACAGTGTTGCCCAATCGTGTGACTCGTTCACGCGAATGGTGAATCTTAGGACTGTGTAAAAAGTTGTGGAATAACTCCAAAAAATAATATTCCGTACAAAAAAAGTTCATTGAATGTTGCAAAAACACAAAAAAGATGATAATCGTAAACCCCATCTAAGCTGTGATGAGGAGCCTTCGTCGTCGTTGTTCATTAGAAAAATCGACACTGGCAACTCGGTTGCCAGCCAAAGAGCAACGTTGGAGACGTTAATAGGTGTCATCGTAGACATAATTCATGGGGCTGTCTCACAAATCACAAGTTAAGAGACTCGAAAGTTATCATGGGGAGATATGACGAATGATTGGGAAGAACAATGAAGTTAAGCTTTAATGTGTGATATAACTTTTTTGAATGAATTATTTGCTCTACAACGCTGTTAATGATCGTCAGAAAATTTCATATAAGATACAACACAGTCTCGATTGAGAATACTAAATAATAATTCTATTGTTCGTTCAGGGTCTCTCAAGAGAAATAATTAAAATGATTGATGTATTTTTGGAAAGAAAAACTCAAAAAGATTTCATTTTCATTCATTCTAAAACTGACGTACTTATCTTAGTCTTGATGAGTAGAGGCAACCCTTCAGAAAATGTTGCAAGTGAATAAGTACATTTTAAAAGGTTATCTTGAAAATACATATAAAAATTCGAAATAAAAAATAATAATTAATTTTTTAATAATTCCAAATTTTATCATTTCTAATATACCGAATAAACAAGTACAGCCTTTCAATTAATAAAGATTATCAAGATAATAGTACGCAATAAAAAATAAAAATAAAAATAATAAATGAGGATTGGTTGGTAATTATCTCTCGCGGAGGATCACCATAGAATATTTTGTATTCTTGACCCCGTCATGTCTAGTTAATCGTCACCGTAGGAGTTGCTTCTTCGTGAAACACCTACTTTACATGCAACGAAGAGTCATAGGATGTCTTTGTCATGCCAGTAACACCTCACCGTCTAAACATTAGTTTTTCGTCTATTACTCGTCAATGTATTTTCACTCGTCATCCTTCAGGGCGTAGGGCTTATCGTGTTTGGATCTTCATATTCACCAAGCGTTCACTTTCCTAATCAAGTAATTGTGTCTGCATATGCATCTTCTGTTCTACCCCTATTGATCAATGAACATGTTCCCAATTCCTCGCCTATTTCTAAGAATGCCGTTCCGCACATCCCTCCTAATGCCGCTTCTTTTGATCGCGCAATTTTTGCTTCCTGAATTATATCATTTGATCCTCAGCCACAACGTTCTCGACGGCTGCCCTGACCTCCACCTTATCTTGGCACCCATTTTAGTTCCTATATTTCTCCGATTGTATAAGGAAAAGAAAACATATCGACAATTGTTTGAGGGAAAAACCAATTAAAATTCTCTCAATTATCACTCGTAAATTCCTTGCTTCATCAGATTGTATGAGGAAAATTACTTTTTCCCACGCAAACGTGTTATTTTGGTGCAGACGACACGTATGTGAAAAAATAAGAAGGGCAAATAAACAAGAGACTTGGAAACAACATCAGCGTTCACGGAAGAATCATGCAAAAGAGAGAAATCGAGAACGAGATATAGAGAGAGAAAAGTAAAAGGCCGATATTCTGCTATGAGATAACTCAAGCTAAACTTTGGCCAATTAAGCTATGTGAAGCTTTCCCACAATTGTGGAATTCTTTTATCTTGGAGGGTAATGAGAAGATGGGTTTGTCGTATATCAAGTCCTAGTTAATTTATGGAAAATGTCTCAGAATGTTTGTCATTGCCACGGCATACTAATGAATGGTATCTTCCCATTGGTAAGGTTTGCAGTTTGGTTTGGATTAGTAGTTCTGAGCGGTCTAAGTTTTTAAATGGGTGCTTGTGAACTTCGGCAACATTCCGACCAAAAAAAATAAAGAACACTTCGGCAACATATTAAATGGCGCAGTCTTTGTGATGCAATAGTTTCTCTCTCGATCTCATTTGAATATAATAATGCAGCCGCGCCACATAATTGTAAAGGCTGTAAAAGGAAAGGACAAGACACGCACGAGGTGGTGCTTTAACTTGTAAGGGCTTGGGCACTGCTCTATAATTAGATTCATTAAGGATTAGTTGGTTATGCTGAAAAAGGTAACATTTGACTGATCTGGGACAACTCCTGATTTATGCAGCCGCATAAATTTGTTTATTACTTTCTTTTGTTCTCACATTATTCACTCAATGTCAGAACACCTTTTCTGTTATCATTATAAATGCCTGATGATGCTCCAACAGCGCGAGAGACTGTTTGACGGAAATCGCTTGTTGGTGATTATGATGATTAATGATGACCATGATATAGAGCTGTTGACGTAGGATGGCAATTGTTGACCATTATTACTAAGTGTTGGACACGAAATGAGAGGAGACAAGTGAGGAGGCCAATTGAATATGAATATATGATTGGTAGTTAATTCCAGCGATATTCAAAGAGTTGCAATCGCTTGTGAATATGGTGAGATGTGATCATAGAGCATAAAGTTCAATGATTGTAATTGTAACTGTTTGTAACTACATGAAAAATATTATCTGCCTATTAGAAGTTACTTTGTGTAGACAATAATAGTTAGTGCGTGCGCATTGTAGAGCATTCACGATCATCAACAAAAATTAATGTGTTTCTAATTATCAATTTATGTTTCTAATTATCAATTTATGTTAGTTTTCAGTATTTGCATTTCTTTTCCTTTATTATTCTTGATCCTTGTTACTTAATTCAATTCGTGTCTGAATTACCACTGAACCCAATTCGCAAAAAACTAAAGATCAACATTTGGTAAAGGTATCTTATTAATTTCTAAGGAAAAAGTTGGTAATGAAAAAGTTCAAACTCCACGAAAAGAAGTTTCGACCCCCCAAGTTATTGTAAAATGAAAAAGAAATTTCAACGCCCACTGAACCAAAAGCTAGATCTTGAGCTTGGGCATGACTCTGCGGAAGAGCTCAAGGTCGTATAGCGTGGCCTAGATCTCATTGTCGCCGGGCTTGGCTGCAAATAGATGAGGGCGGAGGGAACGTGGGACTGCGAAGAAGAAGAGCTGTTGATGGAGTTAGGGGTGTCAACGATTCGGTTCAGTTCGGTTTTTCAAAAAAACCAAACCGAACCGAACAGTTAAAAAAATCTTCCGAACCGAACCAGTTGGGTTCGGTTTTTCGGTTTTTGGTTTTTAACCTTTGGTTTTCGGTTTTCGGTTTTTCTATTAAACTCAGATTTCTCCAATTTTATTTGTTGGTTCGGTTTGGTTCGGTTAACTGATAAAAACTGAACCGAAGAACTGAACCGAACCGAAAAATTTTGGTTTTTAATGAAAACCGAACCGAATGTAAACCGAACCGAAAAAACCGAATTTTTCGGTTCGGTTCGGTTCGGTTCGGTTACTAACACCCCTAGATGGAGTACTTCAGTTCATCACTAGGAAACTATGAAAAGTCAAAAGAAGAAAGAAATAAAAATAAATTTGACTACATCATATTGTTGGAAGTTTGTTTGTAAAACATATAAGTTTCCTTATCCCACATAGCAAAAATGTGAGGAAGTTGGCTAATTAATAAGTATAGGGTTTCTTAGCCTACCTCACAAAATGATTGGGTGTGGGTTAGACTCCACCATACCCGCGGGTGTAAATAATTGCGCGATTATTAGGCGCACTTAGCACTTGGTGCATCTGCATTTTAATTAGCATTAATGCCTTCGTTTTTTTTTTCCTTACAATATCTTATCAACTTTAATTAATTCAAAGGCCATTCTTTGTTTATTGAGAATTTTCGAAAATTATTAAAAAAATCGAAATTTTATTTATTAAAAAATAAGAATAATATATTTTTAATTATTCCGAATTTTTGTTTGTGTCTCTTCGAGACAACCTTTGAAAAAAATACTCATTCAGTTTTATTCATTTTTTCAACTCCTTCCAAATGGACGCCTTTGTTCATCTAAGCAAATTTTTCGAAAGGATACATTTGTTCACTTTGCAATTTTTCACAAAGAGTTGCCTACTTTTTTAAGATTGATTTATATATACATATCAGTTTTCTAGAAGAGAGCGTGTGATCAATTTTATTTTTTCAAGCATTCTTTTTGAAAAACTACAGCCATCTTTTCAATTTTTTCCTAAAGAAATCCTAGAGAAATATTAAAATTGCTGAGACTTTGTTGTATCATCGAGGATATTTGCTAATGACCATTAGCAACTTTGTAAGATAAATAAATCCTTAAAGAAAGTTATATTACGCATCAAAATCCGATTTGATTATTCTAAAGATCCAAATTCATTGTTCTATCTAATTCAAAGCCATATTTTCCCACCACATATCATTGATCATATCATGTAAGATGAGCAAAGTTGACCAGTCCTCCATGTAAACAATTTTAGCTAGATAAACTAAATTTGAAAATCGTCAAAAATTTTAAGGTTATATTAATCAAATCAAAAAGTTAAAACTAAATAATGATATGTATAATATATTTAGGACTTTTTAGATAATCTTTTCTTAAAAATATTATAGTCAAATTTATTTAATGGCAATGACCACCGAATTCAAAAGCACTATGGAATCAAAAACGTTATAGTCAAATTCATGTAATGACTATGATCACCGAATTAAGAAAACACTCAAAATTTGTTTAATGACCACCGAATTACCAAGACTGTTTTTCTCGGTTGAAATTATTAATGGACCCTGATTTACCGCACGGAAGTTAGCTAAAAAAAAACATTAAGCAAAGACCTTTTTTGGTCCAATACATCTTGGAAGTAAGATTAAAAAAAAAAAAAATCATTAAACCAAAGACTTCAATTGGTCAAGTCTTTGGAGCCGGTCATTCCCAACTTTAGTACCTATTCTGCAATATGCTTTTCTTCTTTCTTTCCGATGCCGGTCATTCCCAACTTTAGTACCTATTCTGCAATATGCTTTTCTTTCTTTCCGGTGATAGGAAGATGAGAAACCATGCTCAAAATTGGTCAAGTCGTGGGAGCCGGTCAAATCTTCAGCATTGCGATGCTAAGATGATAAGAACCATGTTATAAATTTATAGTTGTGTTCATACAGAATGAACTGCGTCAAACCCACCTAATTTTCTCCTTGTCTAGACCAACTCCAAAGATTCACTTCCTCCTTTTCCGACTATATTAAAATTTATTTACTTATTGCAAAGTAGAATTCCCAATGACTTGTTGTATATGATGTAGAATTGTAGATTATTATATTATATTATATGTGTTTCTTCTTTTCTTAGTCTATGATTTTTCTAGACAAAGCACGTCATAGCGGAAAAAACGAGTGCGACTACTTAAGGATGTAGATCAAACATTTCGTGATTTAAATATTGGACAGTAATTTTGGCATATGAATTGGCCCGTGTATATGGGTGCAAGCAAAACTACATACTAATCGAATTGCTTCACTCCTAAACTCTACCAAAAAACTTCTCCACCACCATTTCAGCCCCTTTTATCAGCCTCAAACGCCCGCCGCCCCCAGTGATTTAGGTATAATTAGGCGGTTTGGATGATAGCATGTCGTGCAGTGAAAAAAACTGATTTTTACAATTAAAATTGAGTATTTATAACAGGCCTAATACCCTAAAAAGCCCATACTTTTAACTTAGTTCTAATCCTACCATAAACTTTTTTCATTTAATAAAAAGCATTGGACTTTTGGTTCCGTCCCAATTCTAATCTAATTTTATTTTTTGTATTATAAAAAACCAAAAGTTTTAGATCAAGTCTCATTTTTACTTTCAACTTTTTTTCTCATAAAAAATCATCAACTTTTACTTGAGTCCCATATTAACCTAGTTAACCTTGCATTCAAAATCACTTTCGGTTATGTGGCATTTTCACATCATTATTCTAGTTTTTCCCCAAAAATCATATCCAAGAAAATGTATTTTGAGGATGAATTTCTATGTCAGCCCAAATGACATCTCATTGGATCTGAAATTTGAGTTAAAATTCGAGCAGTTAGGATTAGTTTTTTCAACCATTCTTACTTCCGAGAGAGTCTTCCTTCTATCTTGTTTGGGGATTTTCAATTTTGTGTTTAGTTTTCAATCATTGGTGGTCAAAGAGCGCACGCTTGAGACACTCAACTCGGGACACCTGAGCAGCTCGCTTGGGAGTTTTCAATCTCTCAATTGTCGAGAGAAATTTTGAATGAAGAGTCAATGGAGGCAGCTTTAGGACTCAAGTAGAAGTTCATGATTTTTTTATGAAACAAAAAAAAATTGTCGTAGAATTAAGACCAAACAAAAAGTTGGTGATTTTTTTTTTTGACAAAAAAGAGTTTAAGTTAGAATTGGGACTACCCCTAATGTTGGAGTTTTTAATGAGATAAACAAATTAGAGTAGAATTAGGATTGGACCTAAAGTTGAAGATTTTATGGGGTATTAAATTTTCAATTTAGTAAGAAATCTTCTGAAACAACTTTTCTTACCCCTGATTTGATAGTTGGTAAGAGATTAAGAAGTTCAACCGTTTGAATCCATGATAGATAAGATTGCTAGTGCAATTTTTTTTTTTTTTTTTTTTTACTAACTGTGTATGCTCTAATTTCCTTTCAAATTTTATTGGGGTAGTCAATATTACCAGAAAATAAAAATATACGGGATCTAATAATGGATGACGTACCATTAAAGAACCTTACATGAGGGTTCCATCAAAACACCATTAACAATTCATATAGGTTTGTGCTTTTTTTCATCCGTTTTTTGGCTTTTGACACCCATATGACCATGAATTAACTCAATTATCTATTGTGGGTCCCACTCTTTATTTAAGATTATTTACTCTTTTTTCCTTCATTTTTTTCTTTCAAATTTACTGAGAGACAAATCTACTATGTTCAACTTAAACAATAAATTTTAAGGTTGAATATGGGGATTTACTCTTGATTTAAGCTTATTTCTTACCTTTTTTCTTCATTTTTAGTTTTCTCTTTTTTTCTTTTGCTCCCTTCTAGGAAAAAAATTGGTTTCCCTCTTTTCCAAACTATTAGTTTAAAAATAACCAAAGTACAAGTAAAAATAAAAGAATCGTCTACTAGTTTTAATGAATGCATTCGGTTTAATTTTTAACTTTAACCTGTATGATTACGTTGTAATCCATGTATTGTAACTGTTCGAATTTCGTTTTATTTGGTGAATATAATATTCTAACTTTTATTTATTTTTCATGCCATCAATGTACTATTTTTTGTAAAGATTTTTAAACAAATTTAAGAAAATGACAAAATTCAATGCATTCAAAATTCTAAACATCCCTTATTATCATGCAAATTCAAAAGAAAATGCTCCTAATTATGACAATTGTAATTGCATTATAAGACATTCCATTCAAACCATTTGCAGATACATAGTTTTTGGCAATCCTAAATGCATCAAAATTTCCAAAGAAAGAGAACAAAAAAAAGGTAAGAAATAATCACAAATCTGGAACGTGCAAGGTAAATTATGGTCAATTTAAGGTGAGAGAGGGTGTCAAAAGTCACAAAAGAAATGGAAAAAGCGTCAGTCATATATGACCGGTCTGATATTCTGAACCCGAAGTCCAAGCAGCGTGCTGGTGAGGCAGCTGAACGGTGTTTTGGAAGTCATTTGCTTTGAAAGTCTTACCCAATCAGATTTATTATTATTTCATTTGTCTATCCAAAACAGAAAAAGAAAAATAAGACAATGACTATTTGATTTAACATGCCATGCCATCATGTCATATATAGGGACCATCATTAGAAGAAGTCATAAATATATTATATGGATGTTAATTTAGTTCTAAACCTTTTAATTTGATTAATTTAGTCTTAAATCTTTGATTTGCCAATATAATCCTTCTATCCAATTGTGGTTAGAAATAACTTATGTGGATGCACGTCGTTCTACGTGGCACGGTTGTTGCATAAGCACACATGGAAAGTTTTTATAATTCTTAATAATTTTTTGATTTTTTTTTCTTACCTTTCTTTTTATTGTGGACCGCGACCCCCATGGGCTTTCATTGTGGCAGATGAGAGCTGTGATGCCCTAGCTAAATTTGGGTCAGGTGAGGGCGCCGTATCCCTTGCTTGTGAATAGTGACCTTTGCTAACTACTGCCAAGGCTGCAGATTGGCAAAAGGAAATAAGGAAAAAGGAAAAAAGAAAAAAGAAAGAAAAGAAAAGGGAAAAAAATCTCAATTATTTTAAGTACACTTTCAAAATACATAACATCGGTGTGCATATTGTTTGATAAATTTTGCTAGTTCAACATTTCAACGTTTGGAACGAGTGAGATGCTCAAGAGATTCACTTTAAATATTCCAAATCCTTGTGTTGAAGAAAATTCGATATCAATATGCTGGTTACTGGTATAATTAGGTCCACCTAAAGTTAGAAAAATATATATTAGAATCAAAAAGGGTGGCTAGCACAATTATATTCTAATTTTATTGGGGAATTTTGTCGCAATTATATATATGTAGGTATGTATGTATGTATGTATTAACACACGCAACCGGGAAATTAGTGATTGAGCTCTTGACACTCCTATGAATGAAAATCATAGTAGATATTACTCCATTGGGTTTGTCTTTGTCAAAACGCAATTCGGATTTTATGAGAGGACCATACATAAACATCCTACATTAGCATTTTATTAATTTTTTGTCAAGCGAAAATTGAAAGAAGACATTGGCACCGTCTGCGAAATTTCAAGAAGTATGTACATAATAGAACAAGCTCTCTGTCTCTACCATGCTATAGTGAAACCAACGATTCTAATGCTCTTCCAAATTTTCAAAATCATCTTGATAATACTTATATCAACAAATGACATACATATTTCAACTTTTAGGTTCACGACATGTTGAGTTGCACCTAGTTGGTCTGTTCGTGCCTTTCCGCTAATGTGGTGGGTTACCTAATTGCATTCTTTATTTTAACGTTCCCTTTTGCATGCCCTGTCCTCCCCTCATTGGCATAATATCTTTTTCAAGCCCTATACCAAGCTCTATCTTTTAGTTGCTTTACATATGAAGGATCCGAAGGTCCAGATGAGGCCTCAGATGTAGCCTTTTAATGTCATGCTAAGGACGGTGTTCAATTTATTTAAAAATCCCACTAGCAACGAATTAAACTGGCTTGTCATCTAAGTGTAGTCAACTCGAGTGGGGCAGGTAGATTTCTAGGAGCAGAGCAAGACCTTTGAGTGTGAATCTATTTAAGGTGTGAATGACAAAATTTCTATTTTAGAAATCAATTTTTGACCAAAAATTGATTTTCTTATTTCTATTCTTTGAATGAGTTTCCGAATAAAGAAACACGTTTAATAATGACTCAAAATTTCTATTTTAAAAATAGAAATTTGTTTGATAATAAAATAAAATTTCTATTTCTAGGTGGTAGTGATCGGCATCTGGCAATCGACAGTGAGTGGTTGGTGTCCAGCGGCTAGCGGCTGGTGGTGGGTGGGTGCTATCTAGCGACAAGAGTGAATAATGAGAAGAGTTTTTATTTCTCACTTTTATTCCAGAAATAGAAAAAACTAAAAATTTTAGCTTTAGCTTTCTACGTCAAATCACTTTTTGGAATATAAATCTGTTTAGAAATAGAAAATGAAATTGCATTAACAAACGAATTTCTGTTTCAAACTTATTTCAATAATAAAAAAAAAATAGAGAAACAGAAATTTGTCATGCATACCATTAGTCAACTAAAGTGGGGTCGGGTTGAGGAATAGACCGGGTCCTTTTGAGTGTGAATGGTCAGGTTGATTTTTACGAACAAAATGGGTCTTTGAGTGTGAATCTATCTAGTCAACTTGAGTGGGGTCAGGTTAATTTTCAAGAACAGAGAGCGGGTCCTTTGAGTGTGAATCTATCACCTTCAATCTTAAATTAAAGTTGCGCGAAATATCTTGTGATTTTCTTGGTTTTTACCGATGTCTTTCCTCTTTGAGAATGATAAATTTTTGCTCCAAATGAGTTAGTCTAGTCTAGGTAAAAATATTGAAAATTAAGGGTCAATTTGTTTCCCAAAAATAAATGATTTAGACAATATTTTCCTAAAAATCATCAATTTTATTGTTTGCAAAAATGGATGAACTAGATATATATTTATTGTCCACAGAGATGTTTAGATATAAATTGCATCAACGATCAATACAGTTTTTTATTGACTAATTATTTTAAACAATATAAGTATTCATTCTAAAAAAATAAATTTTAAATTACTTATTTTTCGTAAAATACTTGAAACTGAAGTTATCCAATGTCTTCTTTTTTAAGTGTCGTCCGTTTGATTTGACCCCCTTGCTTTAATGCGCTGCTGTTGGCCATGAAGATTTAAGGATTCGCTTTTGACGGGGTAACTATCACAAAAAGTCTCAAATTTATCGTACGGACGTTAATTTAGTTATAAACTTCTAATTTGACCAATTGAATCTTAAAACTTTTGACGATTTGCCAATATAGTTAGTCTAGCTCCTTTTGACCCGCAATTGCTGAGGTCTACGCTTGAACAGACTAGTTATGTTACTACAAACGTTTTTCTAGCTCAAATGCACGGAAGCAGCGGAGAACCACAAGACGTCCTTCGGGTGAAGGCCCATTTAGAATCCTCCTCATCGTCGACATCATTTTGTTTACGCATACTTTAACGACCCAAACGTTGGATTTATGTGCATGAGTCGAGTCTGGGGTCTGGTCAGGCGTCATTTCGCATGCAGTGTTCTAGTGACTGATGATGTCAGAACAACAACGTAAGCATCTGTGGAACCCCTAGTCCTAAGTCGCTAAATAAAGCCCCGTTCTGACCAAAAGAATAAAATGAAAAAGTAAAGCCCTCGTTGCTACCAGCTCGCAAGAACTTAAATAAAATTGCACCTCTCTCTTCAACCCCCGTACACAACAGGAAGCAAATCTACCTCACAAAAAAGGATAAATGCACCCTGGAATCATCAAACACTTAGACTCAGTTCGTTTCGCGGAAAATGTAACGTTTCTGAAAAATATTTTCCAAAGAGTCATTTTCCTGGAAAATGTAATTAATTTCCGGTGTTCGGATGAAACATGAAAATGAAATGAAAAATATATTTTTCTATTCGGTAAGGAAAATATTTTTCTTCATATACTCTTTTTCATTTATTTTAGTTTTTAAAATGGATTTTTCATATTTTTTAAAAATTGATTTTTAATTGTTTTTAATTTTTAAAATCTATTATTAATTATTAATTTTTATTATTTTTTTCCATCTCCTTCTTTCTTGGCCGATCGCGAGTCACGGCGATGGCCCATGACTGACTATCAATGAGCCTCGAGCTTGCCAACGAGCACGAGGCATCCTGCTCCCCAGATTGGCGAGCGTGAGCGTTGAGCTCGAGGTTCGCCTGGCGACAACTAACCAAGAAAGAAGAAGATGGGAAACAAAGAAAAGAAAAAAGAAAAAAAAAGAAAAAAGAAAAAAGAAAAAGAAAAAGAAAATTAAAATTAAAAATAATTTGAATAAAAAAAGAAAAGAAGAAGAAGAAAGGGAATGAGAAAGTGAGATTTGTAGAGGTATGAGATAAGAAAAATCAAGTAATTAAAAAAAATTTCACTATTCAAAAGTGGAAAATAACTTCCCCTAATTTTAGAAGACTTTTTTCTTTTTATGGAAATCATTTTCTCAAAGAAAGTCATTTTCTGTGAAACGAACGCTGAAAAATCCGAAAAAAGCTTTTTTGGAAATTATTTTCCGTGAAACGAACCGAGTCTTAAATATTTTCGAACGAGATCTCCATCAGCACGAAGAAGCAATCTCTTCCTGTTTGGTAATAGACAGAGCAATCGATATCTATTCTGGAGGTTGACACCCAAACGGGGGAAAAAGCAAAGTGCTGTCTAATGTTAACTTCGGGTTGAGCAAAGGTGGTGTCCTGTTACTTACAGTGACCTCTACAAACATTTCATTTCTTGTCCCGTTTGTAGGATTACCTTCGGCATCCGCGGAACATTGGATCATCTCCTCTTGCGATTTTCCAATATTGTGGACAGTTGCCAGGAAGATCCCAGTGGTGATTTAATTTTGACTCGCAGACGAAGAATCGCATGCTCGGAACGAGCACATTTCTCATGTACAAAAATAAACGGCTGATAGAGGGCAGCTATCAGTCTCTCCAGGATTCTTGGTGGTTGTAGGAAAATTACGGGGGAATTTCCTAGTTTAAGTGGTCCAATGCCTTTGAGGAATAACGGAAAATTTTAAACAAAGACCTGGCAGTCCTAGTTTATGCGGTTTCCACGAGGGTAACCAACACATCTATATAAGCCAACTCTGCAAAATGTTGGCATCACGGCCAGCTATTACACTTACTCCCTACATAAAAAATGGAACGCTTGATAGGATCTTGTCAGATCATCCTGCTTCTGTTCTCATCCCTCGTTGGAATTCAAGCCCTTAACTCTTCATTTTTCTCTCCTTCCTCTCTAGGGGCAGCAGCACCCTGTCGCCCTGATCAAAAGTCTGACTTGCTTCATTTCATGAACGCAATGATGCCTAATAATTCAACGTCCTTCTTCTGTCAAATGGACGGCATTCCCACTGGACCAAAGATGCTTTCCTGGAATGCTGACACGGATTGTTGCTCATGGAAGGGAGTCATGTGCGATCAGATGACAGGTCATGTGATTCGCCTTGAACTTGGCTGCTCCCCCATAAACCCGACCTGCTACTCTTCTGCAGGGTCTTCAAACAGCACTGAACTATCTACATTGGATTCCCTCAATCTTTCTTCTCTTCACAAATCAGAAAGGCCATCAGGGTCAAATTCCAATATGCTGCTTCAAAACCTGACCATGTTAAGAGTGCTCATTCTCGATGGGTTAAACATGTCTGGCATTGACGTGAGTCGCTTGATGAATCTCTCTCCATCTCTGGAAGTCCTCAGCCTCAGATATTGTAAATTGCGTGGCCAGTTAGCAGCAAACTTTTTCCTTTTGCCAAAGCTGACATGTCTCGATTTATCAGGCAACAAGGAGCTTTCAGGTTACTTACCTGAATCATCTTGGAACAGCCCTTTGAAAGTTTTGGACTTGTCCTCCACAGGCTTCTCTGGAGTATTACCAGAGTCCATCGGCGACCTGCACTCTTTGGAGATACTCTGGCTATGCCATTGTACTTTCAATGGCTCAATTCCATCGTCAGTCGGTAACCTAACGCGACTCACTGGATTGGATTTCTCATTCAATAAGTTTAGTGGTCAGGTTCCTCCGACTCTGTCCAACCTCAATTGGCTCACTCTGCTCGATCTTTCCTCCAACAATTTCATAGGTCCAATACCCAATGTCTTCGACAACAAGACACAACTTCAACGACTGCTTTTCTCACATAACCACTTCGCGGACCCCATTCCTCCGAGCATAAATAATCTTTCCAATCTAGCCCAACTTGACATTTCCAATAACCTCATTCGTGGGTCTATACCGTCATCTCTGTTCTCTCTTCCATCCTTGACGAGCCTAGACCTCAGCAACAATAGGCTCAGTGGTCCCATCGAAGAGTTCCTTGCTGCACCCTCATTAGTCCATGTTGACCTGAGTAGTAATCAGTTGCGTGGCTCAATCCCAAGCTCGATTTTTCAGCTGGGGAACCTCACCTACTTGAGTATCTCAGGAAATAACCTGACCAGTGTTTTAGACCTACAATTGCTGTCGGGACTCAAAAGTCTAACAGATCTTCATCTTTCGGACAACATTTTGTCACTGACCAATAGCAAAAATGTCAATTTTGTCTTGCCGCAACTTTCAAAAGTCAGTCTTTCAGGGTGCAATATTACTGAAATCCCTGCATTCTTGAGAAATTCTACCAGCGTAGATTGGATAGACCTGTCACGCAACGCAATCCACGGTAATACCCCATCATGGATGTGGGATGTGGGGACCGTGTCACTGTCTTATCTCAATATCTCTCACAACTCCCTCACTAGCTTTGAAAGAGTTCCATGGAAAAATCTTTTATTTCTTGACCTGCATTCGAACTTGATCCAAGGGCCGGTTCTACCTCCACCACTCCCAAATTCGGTTCGCTTCTTCTCACTAGCTAGCAATCAATTGACTGGCTATCTTCCTGGCTTTATTTGTGCAATGAAGGGCCTAGAGTTTCTTGACCTCGCTCGTAACAATTTCGTCGGAACGATCCCTCAATGTCTGGGGAACATCAGCAACGACCTCTCAGTGTTGGATCTGCAAGAAAATGGACTTTCTGGCACAATCTCACTCACATTCAGCAAAAATGCTGTCCTGAGCAGTCTTCACCTCAATGGAAACAAATTTGAAGGCCTGTTGCCGCGCTCTCTAATCAATTGCAAGCAGCTTGAAGTGCTGGATCTCGGTGGTAACAAGTTGAACGACACTTTTCCAACATGGTTGGAAACACTTCCTAGCCTGCGGGTCTTGGTCTTGCGATCAAACAGATTTCACAGCTCCATAGGCAACCACGGAACTGAATTTCCCTTTTCGCAGTTGCGCATTCTCGACCTTTCCTCCAATGAGCTCACGGGTCCTTTGCCCAGTGCCTACTTTGTAAACCTGAAAGCAATGATGTCGACTCATCAAGATGAATCGGAGACGCGATACATGGATCAAGGTTACTACCAGGAATCCATAAATGCGACAATGAAAGGACTTGAAACGAATCTCCCCAAAATCCTTGTGATCCTGACGACTATTGATCTGTCAAGCAACAAGTTCCAAGGAATGATTCCTGATGTGATAGGAGAGCTAGGATCACTCAAGGGGCTCAACCTTTCTCATAATAATCTCGAAGGCCATATACCATCATCTTTGGGGAAACTTTCCGAGCTTGAATGGTTGGATCTTTCTTCAAATAAGCTTAGTGGGACGATACCACGCAAATTGACAAATCTCACATTTCTAGAAGTCCTAAATGTCTCTTCCAATCTACTAACAGGATCGATTCCTCAGGGGAACCAATTCAACACATTTCAAGCAGAATCATATCGTGGCAACCCAGGACTGTGCGGGTATCCGCTGTCCAAAACTTGTACTAATTCGAGGGTGCCAGGGGAGCCTCCTGTCCTGCCTGAAGGCGGGGCACACTCGTTCTTTGCAGAAATTCTCGAATCAGGGGCTGTGGAAATAGGATTAGCATGTGGCATAGTTCTCGGGCTGATCATGAGTAATTTGCGATATTTGAGATCCTTTCTGTGAGCAAAGAGGAAAGTCAGGAGGACATGAAATAGAAGCTACGGTGGCTGATTAGTGTTGCTGTATTAAGAAGGTTAAAAGTGAAAAGCAGTGGTGTTAAATCGGGAATCGTAAGACTTTGTAAATAGTTGTGGAATAACTACAATACAAAGAAAAGTTAGTTATGTGCTGCAAAAACACATAAAAAAAAAAAAGAAGATAATTATCTTAAACCCCATCCAGGCCGTGACTATGAGTCTCCTTCGGCGTTGTTCACCAGAAAAATCAACACCGGTGACTCAGTCGCAAGCCAAAGAGCAACTCAAAGATGTAAACAGGTGTTGTTGTACACGCAATTCGTGGGGCTGTTCCAAAGATCACAAGTTAGAGAAACTCAAAAGTTACCGTGGCTAGTAGATGCACCAACGCCACTCCTTTCTCCTCATAATCAGGTTTTACTAATTTTGAGGTCAGTGCGCATAAGAATGCAAGGTAAAAGATTCGCACATCGAAAGAGGGATATTAAAAAAATATATATTAGATAGTTCTGACTTGGTCTCTCCTTTCGATGATTTTTCTAAGATAAGGGTATCGAAAAGATTAGATTGTAGTGTATATAACCAAGTTGAATGGACAGCCGAAGGGAAAAAAAGATTAACGGACTGAACAAGATCAAAGAGGAATGGTTATATGCTCAGACATTTTGACTTGTACCTCAGTCTCAGAGTTACATGACCATTTCTCAAAAGCGGATATATTAACACATGCAACTCCAAGCAAGTCTAATTAACTTTAGTCAAAAGGATTCAAATTGAAACCAAATCGAGCTAAATCAACAAACTTGTTAATATGCATATATTTCCAATGCATATGATTGTGATTGTGGTGATAACATAAATATGGTACGTATGTTGCTATCTCATGGCATAAATTATACATTTTTAGCTCACACCCAACACACATGGAATAATAAAAAGCTGATACACACGCATGCAAGTTGGCCATATCACGACCCACTCGGGCCGATTACATCAAATCCTAACTTATTTGATCAAGTGGACCGCCCAGGCAAATGGGCATCCAAGTTGGATTGGAACGCCAGATTTTGATTTTTTGTCTTTTTCTTTTACCAGTGAAAAAGACAATTGTGCAGGTTATTAAAAAATGTTTTTGGAACTATATGAAAAATGGTATTGACATGAAATAATCGTTGGACCTAAGCAGGTCCTTAAAAGGCTTAAGGAAAAGAGACGGGCGGGAGATCTACCTTGGGGTGAGAGATCCGTAATGTCACTCTCATATTCCCTCAAAAAAATTGATTGGGATTAGGAGCCCTTCGGTGGTGAAGATAGATACAACATCAAGGATTTATCCATAATTACGGTCGGATAAGTAGGTATAGGAGCTTTCCACGCCTCATGTGAGAATAAAAGGGAGAATACCCCTCTACAACGTTGGCTGCCCTTCTTGGTAAAGTCAATTCAACCGACTGCCAACCCTGTATCACGTGAATGTGTAGGTGAAAAGGAGGTTCTGCTGGGAAAACTAAACGTGTTAAACACAAATCTCATTTGACGAAAAAAAAAAAAAACAAACAAACTGACATTTCCTGAGTAAGTAAAGATTAACATGTATATTTTTAGGCATGCTTTTCCTCAACAGGAAAAGTACAAGATTGAAAGAATGCGAGTTGGCCAAGCTAGGAATATCCTCAAGAAATCATTGAACATATCCAAAGTGATAATTTCATTGAAAATATTGATAATCTCGTGTGGCAATGCCATACATATTTATTTAGATTCTATGGAGGCTCAATTCTTTATCCTTTTGAATGAAACTCCAGGTATCCATTTATTCATCTATTAATCTAAAAAGAAGATGATTTTCTTGGTTAGCTTCTATGGTTGTTTTTGTAATTAATCAATAAGTATTTAATAGTTGTTGAGTTCCCCACTAGAAAATTCACTGACAATTTATTAAAATTGATTGCGCTTTGGTGTAATGAAAGGATTGAAAGTGATAGGAATCTCTTTGCCGTACTTCATTGATTCAATCATCTGCTATACAAGAACTAGGAAAAGGCCCTTGAGCAACACCAGAGCTACACACAGTAGTGTTTTTTGGGAGACCATGGACTTTTATGTGACAAAATGGCATCCTCACTAGTGCACCTGAAGGAATAGGAACCAAAACATACAAGCCTCAACTGCATCTCCTAGAAACCCGTATTTACAGGACATTTCCAAGCTATGTTGGATCCTTTGAATACAACTATAGAGAACTCAAGAGGGTCTTATGCCAAAAAAAAAAAAAAAAACCGAACCATTCCTAAAGAAGTATGGGACTACACAATACTTCTCTCATGGGACCACTATGGTCTTGCATCTGAAGCCAAACAAGTGCTTGAGGAATTCAATCAAGCACAGAATCAAGTAAGGACACCACTATCACAAGAGCAAGAAATGGCAGACACGAATGATCCCACATAGTCTTCTCAAGAATCCTATGCTCGAGCATCTTATGCCAAATTGGGAGGTCCTCTTTCTCAAGACCCCTATAATTAATGACATTTTCCCTTAACTCTTGGAATGGACCCTAGCATAGTATGCCATTGTGCTCAAACAACAAACTAGCCCCAGCTAGTCATGCCTGCCGACACTTTAGGACCCTTTAGGATTCATGAAGAAGAACCTGCCTCAAGTATTCCAAGTATGTGGAACGCCCTGATCTCGCAAAAGGGACCCTCTCACAATGCTAATAGACCTCCTAATGATGACATTGTAATGAAACAATGCTATGAGAAAGAATGGTTGGGAAGACATAGCTCTGATGGACTATGACTATAACTCTTGGAATGACAGATAGACCAGTAGCAAAATTTACTGTAGCACAAGTCATTGTAGCAATAGGTTAGAGAAATTATTGTTCATAGTCACTACTCATATCACCTAGAATAATTCCCAACCAAAATTCGTAGAGCTTGTGTGTTTTTGAACTTCCTTGTTTGTTTGTAACCTATTAATGCCTATAAAAGGTCAAGAGAATGTAATGTTTTAGGCAGAGTTCCTTGAAATGAAGTGTGTGCTTATATAAATTCTCTCCATATCTCTCTAAACACTTCTTCTTCTCTAACTTGATAGGATCCTTTGAGAAATGCAATTATACTAAGTTAGAGATATTACTATCTTGATATCTTTGAGCATCTCTATGTTATGATCCAAATTTCATAGCTAAAAAGTAGTCCCTTAAAGGCTTGAATAGAGAGATTTGCCTGTTGTGGGATAGCAATTGTGACTATCTTCCATAGTTCTAAGCATAGATCCCCTCATTGAGAGTGTCAAGAAAGTTGGCCGGGTCTCAAATTTTCCAACACGCGTTGATCGAGTGTCGAACAGTGTTTGAGAATGTCAGACATGTGTCAGAGTGTCTAATACGACATAAAGGCTCTCGAAAAGTGTCAATGCTTCTTAGGCCTGACCTCAAGCTTTGAAGCTCACAAGTGGTTGCAAGCCGCCATGGCCAAGCTTTGAAACTCACGCCGCCATGACCACTCTTAGCTCGAAGCTTGGTTGAGGGTCTGACGTTGACCCTTGAAGATCACGAGTAGTCACAAGCCACCAAGGCCAAGCTTCGAAGCAGCTTGAAGGTTCAGCTTCGAAAGTCGTGGGTGGTCGCAAGCTACCATGGCCAAGCTTTGAAGCTCACGATCACCATGACCGCTCTAGCTAGAAGCTTGACGTCAACCTTCAAAGCCGGTGGGTAGTCGCAAGCTGCCAAGGCCAAGCTTCGAAGCAGCTTGAAGGTCGAGCTTCGAAGCTCGCGGATGGTGACAAGCCGCCATGGCCAAGCTTGGAAGCTCATAGCCACCATGGCCGCTCAAGCTCAAAGCTAGGCTTGGTCTGACCTCGATCTTCAAAGCTTGTGGATGCTTGGGCAAGCATCGACGAGCACCGCCGGAGGTCGAAGTAGCGGTAGGCAGCGCAGCAAGAGTTCCAGAGGAGTTTGGTTAAGTGATTGAAGAAGATGAAAGTGTGAACAGTACTTCGCGATGTACTGGAGAAGACAATGAACAGTATTTTTTCTTTTGGGATAATACCTTTAAAAACCCTAAATTGGTACACTTGTGACAAATTTACCCCAAACTATTTTTTTGACCATGAAAAACCCCAAACTGGTAAACTTGTGATAAATTTATCCCGACTGATTATAAAGAACCATAAACTGGTACATTTATGATAAATTTACCCCAAACTAATTTATTCGACTGCAAAAAACCCTAAACTGGTAAATTTGTGATAAATATACCCCATGCTAAATTGGATTAATACCACAAAAAAAATCATAAAAATTGTAAACTGTGACAAACGGAACGTAAAATCCTAAATTGATATACTAGTTAATTGTCACGTGTCATTTAACTTAATAATTTGAGAATAAAATTTAACTAAAACTAACATAGGGTAAATTTGTCACAAGTGTACCAGTTTGGGATAAATTTGTCAAAAATATACCAGTTTGGGGTTTTTGATGGTCAAAAAAATAGTTTGGGGTAAATTTGTCACAAGTGTACCGGTTTGGGATTTTTTAGGGTATTATCCCTTTTCTTTTTTAAATTTTCCTTTTTCCTTTTAATTTTCCAATGTGATGCTCGTGTGGCATCACATCACATTAGAGCCATTGTTCTGTAAAAGTGCCATGTCAGATCCATGTCAACATTTTAACCGTGGTTTTGGACAGAACTCTAATGAACCATAAACATGTCACAATAAGTATAATTTGGGATTTTTTATGGTTTTTTCTCATTAATTTTTCATTATCCGAACGAAAATCGGCATCCAAATGAAAATACATGAAATTTCTATTCGATTCGGTTTCCTAGTTCAATTCTAGCAACCTAGGAGACACCAAGATGCAGACATGACAGTGGAAAGGACCATAACTCAGCCATAAATTTCTTGAACAAGAATGAATCCTCTGTTTGATGGTAGAAAATATGTTCCAATTATACCTCTAATTCATGGATTATAAGTTATAGACATTATCGGCATTTGGCCTCAACTGAAATTCATTTAACATATAATTGGGATCATCAATAAGAGACATGATTGGAGGGAACTTTGTCTCAATATGGATGGAGAAAACACACCCATTTGTTGTTATGAGGTGGACTATGAATTAATGAAAAATTGACATGAGACACGAAGATAAATGAAAATCGGCATATAATAATGTGAAGATATAAAGATGTGTTATAAATGAAAATTTTCTTTTGGGTACATTGCATCAATGATGCAAAGATGTGTTAACAATAACAACTATAGACGTGTAATTGCTCACACCAATATCAAACAAGTTATGTTAATTCTAAATTTTACTGTCACATGATACTTGGAATCGAGAAAAATTTAGTAACTTTCTCATTCTTGGATATGATCGCACATTTTTATGAAAATATCAGCAACCTAAAATCGAAATAGAAAAGAAATGTGCCTTTTCTTAGGAAAAAGCTTAGCTGACCGTCACTCTATCAATGATGGAATGACGGTCAGCTAAGGACCGCACATCTTAGATGGAAATCGGTTGACTTTTTCAACTGATTTCCATCTTTTACCCAAATTTTCCTTTTTTATTTTATTTTATTTTTTCTTATGCCTCCAGAACGTGGGCATAAGACGTCCAAGAGCAACACAGGGCTATTCTTCTGGGTCTGACATGAGACACCTGTTGAGTTCGAACACGTTCGAAGTGGAAATGGAGCTGTCCAAGAAGATCGTGTACGACGTCAAGCTGAAAATCTCACCTGTGCCACTGCAATGAGCTAGGATGGTTCCGAGTGTGCTTTGCGAACATGACCGAAAAAACCCTCAAGATTGCCATCCGGTGCATTAAGGCATTCGTCGAATTTGCCTCTAGAGGCGGTGATTAGGCCATTAGTTGTCAAAGGTGCGAAAAGGCCATTGTCGCGAGGAAGATACATAGTTATTTTGTCAATATTAAAATATACTTTAAAGTTTAAGAACTTTTTCACTAATAATTTCTATTAACACGATGAAATTTTCTTGTATATTTGTTATCAACTTAATTGTAGTTTTTGCTAAACTAATGCACATGAACTTTCTTATGAAAGAAAACAACCCCTAATCACTTGACGCAAATTGACTCTCATGTGAATTTGGATTGCACGGTGTGGTGTTTCCAAATTATTTTTCAATAATTATGAAAAAATATTTGAAAATTTACGTCATGTGGTCTATGAATTGAATTAACGTATACAATAATTATGTACAATTATTTGGAAATTATTTTGAGGGTACAAGGAAATTCTTTGGTTTTTCACACAATTGATAATTCATATAAGATGAATCATTGTAGCTCTTCTCGAAATTTGATTTGTAATTAAAAAAGAATTGGGGATTTTCAATTAGGGTTAATACGTTGAAAAACCCCAAACTGGTACATCTATGACAAATTTACCCCAAACTATTTTTTTGACCATGAAAAACCCTAAACCGGTACACTTGTGACAAATTTACCCCGACGGACCATAAAAAACCCTAAACTAGTACATTTATGACAAATTTACCCTAAACTAATTTATTCGACCGTAAAAAACCCCAAACTAGCAAATTTGTAACAAATATACCATTTGCTAAATTAGATTAATACAAAAAAAAATCACAAAAATTGTAAATTGTGACAAATGACGCGTAAAATCCCAAGTCGGTATACCAATCAACTGTCACGTGTCATTTAACTTCATAATTTAATAATAAAATTTCATGAAAACTAACAGAGGGTAAATTTGTCAAAAGTATACCAGTTTGGGGTAAATTTGTTAAAGGTATACCAATTTGGGGTTTTTGGTGGTCAAAAAAATAGTTTGAGGTAAATTTGTCACAGGTATATCAGTTTAGGATTTTTCAGGGTATTAACCCTTTCAATTATTACTAGTATGTGTTATTATTTTATTTTGAAATAAAGTACCTTCCTGGATCTTAACTTTCTTGGCTTACTTTTGTCTCCCTCTATATGTTTTTATTAGGAGGACCTTAAGAAGAGACAGGATTTCCTTCCTGTGCAGAAACATAGCTCGGGTGGCGATGGCCAGCAAAACAAGAAGGTTAGTTCTGTCTTTCAATCTCCTGGTATCTCTATACAACAAGGTTTTGTCTAGACAATGATCGACACAGTTGGAAATAACTTGATTAGTACTATTCAGCTAAGAAAATTTTCGTATCGAACTTTAAACAGATCCAGCTTTCTGGATCGTACATACTAGTATATGTAGGTCTTGACATGGTTCTGGTCTGGTTGTGCATACTAGAACATGCAGGTCTTGACATGGTTTTGGCATTAATATTTTCACCTTGCCATCGATCACAAAATTTGTTTGCCTGGAGTAACTGTTCACCAAATGAAACTTTTCCTTTGAAAACTTTTTGGTGGAGAATAGTTTACCAGAAAACATTTTCATCTTATGCAACAGCTAACAAAACAAGAGTCATCCTTGGATCAATGAACTGGTTGAATTAGCTAAGATGTAAGAATGCTCCTACATTGAAATACTTTAGGAAGTGCAGAACCTTCTTTCCTTTCTTTCAAGTTCGATGACCTAAAGATCTAATACATTTGAAGAGGCTCTAGGAAAGGGGGAATTTTTTGGCCTGAAGCCACTTCTCATTGACTTGCTTATTTCCAATGCCTTAAGTATATTAGGAGTTTTTCTTTTTTTGCCCTAACGAAATTCTTGAGGCTGGCAGGGAATTGCTATGCTGAGGACGGGATCGGCTGGTGGTGGAAGAGGCAAGAATAGTCACTCAAAGGTTGAGGTTTCAGCATTGGCATTGGAGGGGGCAATTGGTGACCAGCCAGTGCATTCTGGTGCTCTGGTAAATGGTGGTGGTGCAGGTGCAGCGGTAAGTAACACGAGCTGGATATGACTTCAGCTTCTAGAAGGAAAGTTGCTTTCCTGAAATTTTGTCATGATATTGCCTTTATCAAGAATCATTCAGCTTGATTTAGTTGTGATTCATATAAAGAAAAATGCCAAAATGGTTTCTAAAGGTTACTTTTTTGCAAAGCAAGCTTGCATGTGTACTAAATCGAGATCTATTGTCAGGGGAAATGGAAAAGCATGCTTGACATACAAACTTCTTCTTACTTGAATACCAAAGAATGTTGACTTTTCTGTTTTTGATGGTAAGTTGACTGTAATTTGTAAGTCTGGAAAAAAAGGCCATGCTAGGAGAAGATGTTTTTCCCCACAAAGGATAGTAGCATAACTTAATAATTCATTGCATCAGAGAATTTGCTTTAGCAAGAAGTTGACTATTTTCAGGAAAATAGTACACTTAGAGATGGCTATTGGATAATAGCACGTTGTGGACAGAAAGGTTGAGAGGGAATTTTGTGAAGTTGAAACTTGAAAGGAATTAAACTTTCTTTTGTTAATGCAGAAGACATTTAACGACCAGCTTCCTGCACAATTCTCTTGATAAACCAATGATTAGTTGCATGTTTTCCTCGAGATTAATTACAGATGCATTGCACATTTCAGTTTATTTAAATGCTTAAGAGTTCTATACTTGATATTGTCATCGTGTGCTTTTCACTTTGGGGGATATTCTCGGGGTGTCATCAGGACATGACAGGCAAGCTTTTCTTTACAGCAACATTAATCACATCCTTATGTTTCACCCATCCAGTGAATTTGGACTTGGATGATGGTTTTATTATTATGGGACGAACACTATTTGGAAACATTAATTAGCCATCTTGCTGCTTTCATTGACTCTGAATGACTTTGCGCTGTCAAAAAAGCAGCTAAAAGCATCCGATTGGTAAGTAGATTTGAAAAGATGCATGCATATTTCTGAGAGTTCCATTATGTTTTCATTTCACTAGTTTGTTAGATTGGGTAATACAACAAATACATTTATGCTTTGTCTTTTGTTTACCAATGTTCTTCTACTTAGCCAAGATTAAAAGAAGTAAGTTTGTTCACTCTCTTGTAGCTTGCTTGGTATTTATAGCTTGTTCTTTAGCTGATAACTGTCACATTTGATTGGGTTGAACTTATCTGTCGTACTTGGATTTAACATCTATTATATCTTTACAAGTTTAAACGTCAAATAAGAATTCTCTTGGTTGTCTTTGTTGAACTTCCATTGATGTTTATACAAGCAATTATGAGTTATTACGTAGTAACACATTTTTGAAGAACGTATCTCTTTGGGTACAAGTATAGATTGTCATTATCTGAATATCTAGCGCTTGATCTCTTTTACGCAGGATGTCAAGAAATTTTAAGTACCGATGTTCCACTAGTAAAATTAGACTTGTCATGTTGCATATTTGATGATATTGTAAACTCTGAGGACTAGAAAAGCCCTCCAGTCCCCTTTGTGCTGCCTAAATTAACATTAACCCCTATTACTGATTGGATTGATGGAGTTCAATCTGCTCATTTGACAATCCTAGCTTGATCTTCCCATGTAATCCAGTTTCTTCAGAAGTTGTGCTATGTCTCTTTGCCGTTATTTGATATATATGATCCCTCAAAACTTACTTTTGTCAGCAACAATGAAAACAATTTCAAAAAATGTATACGTTTGGGTACAAATCTCAAGTGTCATTATGTTAATATCTAGTGCCTGATGCTACACGGGATGTGAAGGAACTTTAGGTGCCGATATTTTACTGGTAAAATTCGTTTTGTCATGTTCCATAGTTGATGATATAGCAAACTCTGAGAACTAGAAAAGCCCTCGAGTCCCCTTTTGTGCTGGCTATGCTTCAACACTAAACCCCTATTACTAATTGTATTTGATGGAGTTTAATCTGTGCACTTGACAATCGTAGCTTGAGAAGATCAAGCTGTGCCATGTCTTTTTGTTCCTATTTGATATATCCGGCAACACTGTTCATCATATCTAAGATTTTACTTTTCGTTCGTAGAATCCCAAGATGAAAAAGGCTACTCCACACTTTTTGTATTGTCCCAAATTTGGCAGTTGCAGGGAGAAGAATGAGGTTATTATTCCATTCTTTTCATATATATATTTTGGTAAACCAGGGAACTCCGTAAGCCGACAGCCGGCGAGCAAACCTTGGGAGAGCGACTGCAAGACCCACCACCATAGTACTCTAAGTAAGAATCCCTAATGTTGCCTCCATGATTCAAACTTCTCCTTGATTGAAATCTCTGAGAAAGTTGGTCCACAGATAGTATCAATTACCCTAAAGATTGAAATCTCCTTGATTGTTATACATGTCTATATTAGTGAGCAAGTCTTGCCATGTAAAGATCTTGTTTTGAATCCTGTATCGAAAACTTACCCTTAATGTTGAATCATTATGGTATTTGTCATTTTTCCTTACAAATTGGTCGTTAGGCCTGCTACTGAGCTTGGTCTTCCAGAACAATGTTTGAAACAATAAAATCTTCCGCTTGTGCATTGATAAACAAAAGAATAGATGGCTTGATTTCCATACTTGATCGATAGACATCGTAAAACTCTCTTAACTCCGTTAAATAATGGTTGGCATGGGTTCCTGCTCATCAGTGCTCCTCGTTTCCCTAATTAAGAGATGAAGGCTTTATTGGTATTGAGCTTAAGGCCCGTCAGCCCAAGTTGGGCCCAGAAAGCTCAGCCCACGGGAATAGGGCCCGTGGAAGGAGATAGGTATAAAAGGGAGGAGAGAGAGAGAAAAACATATTGTTTTGTTTAAAGGAAAAGACGTACGTTTTCTCTCAAGGCTCTCCCTCTCTCTCGTTGTTCTTCAAAGCGAAATCAGTGAGACACTCGAAGGATTTTGCCTCCTCGGATCGAACATGATCAAGTTTCTTTTCCTCTATCGGCGTTGGTGCTTAATCTGTGGCTAACAAGGAATGCTCGAATCCGTGGTGTGCTTTACGATCGGTGATACGTGTTATTTCCGAGCTTCGTCTTCCACATTGATTTAGGGGTTCGATTCGGTGTCGAATCCAGTTTTCGGGGATCCGTTATTCCCAACATTGGTATTAGAGCCCTAGTTCACGTTTTCCCGATCAATTTGATGTTTTTTGACTGATTTTTCGCAAAAAAAATTTCGGCCGTACGGATCGGGGCGAGAAATCCCGACACCGAGCGTTGTTCGGCCATTTTTCCGAGTTTTTGTAAGTCGAAATCGTTTTTTGAACACATGGGGAGAAATGCGATGTCGAGACGAGTCCGGCGATATGTCGCACGCTGCCGGGAGACACCGCACGCGCCCACACGCGTGGCCAAAAGCCGCTGCGCGTGGGCGCGACGCGCCCACACGCGTGGCCAAAAGCCGCTGCGCGTGGGCGCGACGCGCCCACACGCGTGGCCAAAAGCCACTGCGCGTGGGCGCGACGCGCCCGAAGCGCCGGCATTGGCCAGCTCGTGCGGCACACGCGCCGGTCGGCGAACCGGCGCGTGCACACCGCCGGCGGGCGAACCGGCACGCGCCGGTCCGCGGACCGACGCGTGCTGACGTCATCGTGACGTCATCCAATGGTCGGTAACCGCTCGGATGACGTCACCGATGACGTCATCGCCGACGACGTTTCGCCGGGCGGTCACCGGCCGGCGACCCGACCCTACCGATGACCCAACCCAACTCGCGGATGCAGGCACGCGCCTAGCACATGCCGGATGACGTCTGCGTGACGTCATCCCCGCACGTGCGCAGCACGTGCGGTCGGTCCGCGCGAGCGGTCCGTCCGGCCCGACCGGTCCAACTTCCGACGACCGTTGACCATTGACCGTTGACCACCGTTGGCCGTTGACTGTTGACCGACGACCGTTGACCGTTGACCAAAAAAAAGGGGGGAAGAATGTGTTTCTTTTTCAATTAAGTCTATGTGAATTATAATGTGATCCCTTATTTGTTCTGCATTTGTTGCAGGAACTATGCCTCCCCTAAGGTTGCGCACACCTATTCGCGCATTTACCGATGAACAAAAGGATAGGCTGTCTAAGTTGATAGCTGAGCTGACTAATCATCGATGGGAGAGAGGTAACTTAATTGATCACGTCCTTGAAGTCAACAGAAAAATTCAACAGGTCATGTGGAACGGTCGTCCTATGTCACAGTCAGAGATGGTGCGATTTTTCATAAACACTCTTCCACCTGAATGGCAAGATGTGTTGAATCGCATATGGGATGTCAACGGAGCTGCTTCCTATAAGAAAATTGTGATGGATTTGGTAAATGAATATTACTGCATTGTTTCAAGGGAAAAGATCAAGAAATTGAACAAAAGAGGATCTTTCTCAGTTCGTGTGCTGACTTGGTGTTAGTTGTATTGGCTGATATTTATTAAGTGTGCTTTGTGGACAACTTAATGTAATGTTTACTACCTGATTGTTGTTGATGTAGCAACTTATATGTTATTGGTAATAGTTGAAAGCATTATTATTTTTTAATTGTATGTCAATTATCTGTTGCTTTCTGTTAATGATGGTTGCTGTGGGTAATTAGCTGTGGGTAGTTTTAAAAGTTTTTGTAGCTTCATAGAATTGATTTTGCATATGACAATCATATTAATGATAGTTTTAAGTTAGGATTTTTGGAGGATGATTGGAAACGTAGTGACCTTTTGATTCTGAAGCCTTACTTAAAATTATTCATTAATATGATGAGTCTATATAAATAGAGATGCATAAATGATAGGCATTAATAATTCGTGCATATTTGTCTGATTTGTTCAGATCAATGGCTTCAGCCACAAAGAACATAGTTGCCGAGCTGAACAAAGGTGAAAAGCTCAATGGAGACAACTATGAAATTTGGCAAATGAAAATCCAGTATGTGCTGGAAGAGCAAGAAGTACTTGAGGCTCTTATCATGACCATGGTAGAACTTGAAGAGGGAACCACTGCACAGCACACAAGAGACAAAGAAGCTTTTTCTGCGTGGAAAAGAATGAACTCTCTAGCTCGCATCACGTTGCTGAGCAGCATGGAAAATGACGTCATGCGAGAGTTTCGGCGTTTTGACAATGCCAAGGAAATGTGGGAGGCATTGGCAGCTAGATTTGGTCATACTTCGGTGACTAAACTGAGACAGCTCACTATCAGGTTTGACTCTTATAAGAAGCCTCATGGTCAGACCATGAAGCAACATCTTAGAAAGATGTCAAACATGATAACTGAGTTGAAAGATGCTGGCCATGTCCTCACAGATGAGTAGCAAGTGCAAGCAGTGATTCGTTCCTTGCCTCAGAGTTGGGAGCATATGAAGGTGCACCTGACTCATAATGAAAATATCAAAACCTTTGAGGATGCAATGCGTCATCTTGAGCTAGAAGAAGACCGCCTGTTGGCGGCTAAGCCGGATGCTGAACTGTATTATGCTAGTTCTAGCTCAAATGGAACTTCGAGCTCCAAACACAAGCGCCCTAACTGGTTTGATAAAGGGAAAGGCAAGGAAGAAGCAGATCTTTCAGGGAAGAAACCCAAGTTTAACCAACATGATAGAGGAAAGCGTCATCGCATGAAAAAGCTTGCAAGGGTGAAATGCTACAACTGTGACAAGAAGGGTCACTATGCTCGCGACTGTCGTGAGCCAAAGAAGGTATGCACCCCTTGTACTTTTCAGAACTTTGCTTATGTGTCGAGTTTTGTGTTCTTAACTGAGTCTAATCCTTTGTGGACTGTGGATTCAGGAGCGACGAATCATGTAGCGAAGGATAGATGATCCTTCATGGAATTCCGACGAGTACCAACTGGAACTAAGTGGATCTATGTGGGAAACAACTCTAGAGCTGAAGTAAAAGGAATTGGCACATGACAACTGAATATGCATGGTGGGCGCACTTTGTTTCTTCATGATGTGTTGTATGCTCCGGAGATTCGTCGGAATTTAGTGCCTATATTAGTGTTGGTTAAATTAGGTTTTAATATGAACTTCTATGTAGAGGTGTGAATTTGTTTTTGGATACAAATTACTATGGTTGTGGTTATTTTCTGGATTGTTTTATTGTATTAGATATTGATTATGTTAATGCTAATGTTTGTTATTCCCTTCTCACGTCTCCTAATAAATATGATAATGATGTGAATGTGTGGCATGCTAGACTTGGTCACATTAGCCAACAGCGTATGAATAGACTAGCCAAAGAGGGCTTGTTGGGTAATATTGAAAAAGTCAATTTGTCCATATGTAAGCATTGTCTAGAAGGGAAAACGACAAGGAAACCATTTGGAAAAGGAAAAAGAGCTGAATTTTCTATGCATTTAATCCATTATGATATCTGTGGTCTAATGAATGTGAGAGGAAGGCATGGGGCTGTTTATTTCATCACATTTATTGATGATTATACTCGATTCGGATATGTCTATTTGATTTCTCATAAATCTGAAGCAATAAGTTGTTTCAAAAGGTTTATAAACCTGGTAGAGAATCAATTAGATAAGAAAATAAAAGTATTGAGATCCGATCGAGGTCAAGAATATTTATCTGATGAGTTCAGAAAATTATATGATGAAAAAGTAATAGAAAGACAGTTATCTATTCCGTATACTCCTCAACAAAATGGTGTTGCGGAAAGAAGAAACAGAACCCTACTGAAAATGGTTAGGTCCATGATAGCGCATGTTAATTTACCTATCACCTTTTGCAGTGATGCATTGTTAACTGCTGCTTATATACTTAACCGAGTGCCTTCTAAATCAGTTACTTTCACTCCATATGAGTTATGGACAGGTAGAAAACCGGACTTAAATTTTCTTAAGCCATGGGGTTGTGCTGCCTATACACATGAGTCATCTCACAAGTTTGGGAAATTGGGTCCCAGAGGAAAGAAGAGTATTTTCATAAGATACTCGGAACACTCGAAAGGGTATGTGTTCATTGGTGAGCAGGAAAGTGGGAGTATAACTGAATTTGAATCATGAGATGTCACATTCTTAGAGGATGAGTTTCCTAAGAATGGCGAAATAAGGGAAGATCACTCCCTATTTGAGACATTGGATCAAGATAATGATATTAGTGGAGTTCATCCAAGTGGGAGCATAATAGGGAATGATGTGCAAAGTGTACAATCTCCCATACGACGAACAAGTCGCCAAAGTATTCCTCGTCGACGTTTTGACATTGAAGGGGAAACTTTTATGGTTGCTCCACAAGATGAGGATGAGCCAAGAAATATCAATGAGGCTCTGAATTGCCCTAGTAAAGAAAAATGGATTCATGTAACGGAAGAGGAAATGGAGTCAATGAAATCAAACCAAGTCTGGGAGCTGGTTGATCTTCCAAAAGGACTTAGAGCTATTGGGAACAAATGGGTTCTCAAAATAAAGCGAAAGGCTGATGGCTCGATTGAAAGGCATAAGGCTCGCCTTGTGGCGAAGGGGTATAATCAACAGGAATGAATTGATTATGAAGATACGTTTTCTCCTGTAGTGAGATTTACCTCGATTCGCATTATTCTGGCAATAGTGGCAAGTATGGATCTTGAGTTACATCAAATGGATGTAAAGACTACTTTTCTCAATGGAGAATTAGAGGAAGAAATATATATGGAACAACCTACTGGTTTCATAATGAAAGGCCAAGAAGAAAAATTATGTCGACTTTTGAGGTCGATATATGGTAAGCAGTCATCAAAACAATGGTATATACGTTTTCATAATGCCATAGTGGCATATGATTTTAAAATGATTGATGAGGATCATTGTGTATATATCAAAAGATCCATGGATCAATTTGTGATCATATCATTATATGTTGATGATATACTGATTGCCGGAAGTAATATGAAGTTGGTTAATACTGTCAAGAGATGGTTGTCTTCTAACTTTGAGATGAAAGGTATGGGTGAGGCTGCATACATTCTTGGAGTTAAGATTTCGAGAGATCGTTCAAAGAGATCGTTGTCTCTTTCGCAAGAAACCTATATAAATAAGGTTCTTGAACGATTTCGTATGCAAGATTGTAAACCCATAGACACTCCTATTACAAAAGGTGAAGGATTGAGCCATAGACTGTGTCCAGGGACTCCACAAGAGAAGGAACAAATGAAACATGTTCCTTATGCTAGTGTTGTTGGGAGCTTGATGTATGATATGATGTGTACAAGACCTGACATATGTTTTGCAGTTGGAATGGTGAGTAGATACCAATCCAATCCAAGTCCAGCACATTGGAAAGCCGTCAAGAGAATACTGAGGTATCTGAAGGGAACTGCTGATTTCAAGTTGAATTACCAAGGAAAGGATCTGTGACTTGAAGGCTATTCAGGTGCTGATTGGGGTGGAGATTTAGATGAAAGAAAATCTACCTCTGGATTTGCTTTCTTACTAAACAATGGCGCCATATCATGGAGCAGTAAGAAGCAAATGTGTATAGCTTTGTCTACGATGGAAGCTGAGTTCGTGGCATTATCAGCAGCGGTACAAGAAGGAGTTTGGCTTAAGAGATTTTTGGATCATTTAGGTGTTAATGAGAAAGCTGCAAATCTATTGTTGGTTAATTGTGATAGCCAAGCAGCTATAGCGTACACCAAATATCCAAAATATCATGGCAAGACTAAACATATAGATACCAAGTATAACTTTGTGAAAGATATGGTTGCACGAAAGGATGTGAACTTACAGTACATATCTACGCATAGAATGGTAGCATATCCTATGACAAAACCAATACCTAGAGATGTGTTTTGTGGTCATGTAAAATCTCTAGGATTGCGTAGAATCTGATGTACTGGATATTGTAATTTTCCAGAGTTGTTCACATCAATGAACTTGTGTTGTTTCATTATTAATGCCTATGAATTTTTGTATGATCTTTATGCATCTTAATGCTCAGTGCATTATTTTAAGTTAAGAAGTATGTCGGACAGATAAAAGATTAGCCCACTCACACGGGTAATCGCCTCTGTTTACTGTGTAATAAATAGAGATGAGACTGATTTTAAGCTTATTATCTAGGTGATAATCGAGAGCTCAAGCTTAAAATACGTATGTCGCCTTAACTAAGTGTTGAGATGAGAACATAATACTTATGATGTCCGAAAGTAAAATACCCCACATATTTTACTTTATCTGTCTATGATGCCAGATGTGAGTTCTGATGAATTTTGTGATTGAGTAGATACGTGAACTCAAGTTAGACATTAGGTATGTCTGAACTATCATCTGTACGGTATTGAAAGGTGTAGACATACGCTCCATAGGAAATGAGTTAATACCGTAATACGTATTTCATACTACGTATGCATGAGACGACCAAAAAGAGTGGCAAAAAGTTTGATCTCAACTTTTATGACGTGTGAGACTCTTGAGGAAAAGAGTTCCTCAATTTTTTGTCCCCTCATGACTCTTACTTATTCTCAAGATTTCTATTTAGTGTTTGCTATCTTAGGGTGTTGCCAATGGTCATGAGATGATTCGATCTAATGGGGCATTTCTAGAAAAGCAAGCTGAACTGAAATTGAGAGTTTGAAGGAAAGAGGAAGATCAATTTTGGAGAATCACATTGTGGTTTTGTATTCACTGGTCGACCAATTATGACTGTTTTTGTGATAATTATAATTGTGAATACAATATATATATATATATATATATATATATATATATATATATATATATATATATATATATCATGTTTAAAAGAGATCAATGGAGATATAAATGTGATAGATCGATCTAGGGTACTGCATACTAAATCTACTCGGAGTGTGACGCCCATTATGAGCTGCTATATATTCCTAACAGATGTATAGCAACGAGCTCTCAAAGTATGCTGGTCGCACGGATTATTCACCGGTATGAATGTTGAAGAGAGGTAAAGAGAATACTGTTCGGCCCACCATGTGCGAGTGGGAGATGAAGGCTTTATTGGTATTGGGCTTAAGGCCCGTCCGCCCAAGTTGGGCCCAGAAAGCTCGGCCCACGGGAATAGGGCCCGTGGAAGGAGATAGGTATAAAAGGGAGGAGAGAGAGAGAAAAACATACTGTTTTGTTTAAAGGAAAAGACGTACGTTTTCTCTCAAGGCTCTCCCTCTCTCTCGTTGTTCTTCAAAGCGAAACCAGTGAGACGCTCGAAGGATTTTGCCTCCTCGGATCGAACAGGATCAAGTTTCTCTTCCTCTATTGGCGTTGGTGCTTAATCTGTGGCTAACAAGGTACGCTCGAATCCGTGGTGTGCTTTACGATCGGTGATACGTGTTATTCCCGGGCTTCGTCTTCCGCATTGATTTAGGGGTTCGATTCGGTGTCGAATCCGGTTTTCGGGGATCCGTTATTCCCAACAAGAGACTTAGGGCTCATTTGATTTTAGAAAACAACTTCAATTTCCGTTTTTGTCTATGAAAACATCAATGGTATGAAGATCAAAATCAAAAGTCTCCAAAATAATAGTGAAAGAGTCTTTTCCTTTGGATTCACTATCTTTGTGTTTCATTTGGAAAAGAGAAGACTGGAGATATCAACAATATATTTTCAGTTTGTAACGTTAACTTGGACAATTGCCTTATTACCTTATTCTTTTTTCTTTTTTTTTTTATGACCGCCTAATTACCTTATTCACTTGGAAAATAATTGTACCTCATTAGTGAGATAATCATTCTCGTGGAGTGATTAAACTGTTGAACAATTTAATCTGTTGTAAGGGCATTGTCTTTATTTGCTCTGTTTGGCAATTGAAGAAAAAAAATCTGTGGAGTTCCTACTGTTTCTGTTCATAATGCCTGTAACCTCTCAAAATATATCAGATGGCATTTGGAGAAGGAAGTTATTTGCCAGTGAAATCGTTGGCGGTGTTAGTCCTAGTTGGTGAGACTCTGATTTGCGAGGCTTCTTCCTCTTTTCTTAGGTTTTTTTTTTTTGTTGTTGTTTCTCACTGGATTTATCCTAAATACCATTTGGGAAGCTACCTGGAAGTGGACCACTTTTTTTGTTTTCATTTTTATTCTTTAATCGCTTTATGATTTTTTTAACCATCTGTTATTTGAATCTGTAGGAGGATGCCCGTCTTTGCTTCAGCGAATTTTACACTAGATTATGCCAATAATTGCCCAATACCAATATTTCCATCACTGATCCCTACCAGCGGTTCTATGAAAATTAGCGACAGCACCAGTCTCAGTGTAATTGATCCAGGAGGAGTATGATGGGTGGGCAGGCTTTGGCTTTTTCGGTGCTGGATGCACTCCGGATGGATTGGCCTCTCGCAATTGCACCACCGGTAATTGTGAAGGAAGAGACTGTACTGCAGAGGACAGTCCGGTTGCAACAATTTACATCATTTCCAGTGAAGGTTACATCGCTATGTCCACAGAGTGGGGGTATAATCTCGAACTTGAGATTATGAAAAAGTGTGATGGCTGCGGCCCGTCTGCAAGCTGCAAAGCCCAGTTGGAGAGCAGCCCAAATTATCTGAGGGTATGAAACAGCTCAAGAGCTGTGGTTGGATGCAAGCCAGGCAGGAGGCTCCATTTCTCTGAGAGTCAATGGATTATCCCCGGTGATTACAGTATTTCCACGGTGAGAATCAGTTGTCCTTTGAAGAATGGCATTATAAAGATTAGGGTATCGTGTCAACATTAAACACACAAACATAGATTGAATGAGGATTATGCAGCATGATTGCACTTTAAGCAAAGGTTTCTGGAAATGTTACTTAACACAGTCGATGCCACGGCTCCTTGTTACTTGTTATCCTGGATTTTGCTCCATGCTTTTTAAATCTTGGCCAACCATCCAGGTTCCGAGAGAATTGAAACATCTGTGCGACTGCATAAAATGTTTTTAACAGTACAGAATTAAGGGAGAACATTAACGATTGTCCCACCACAGTACAATGCAGTTATAGAATCAGTCATTAGGGACGCAGCCCAGTGAGCAATAGTTTTGACTGTTGGAATTAAGATCCACTCGATTTATCCCCCAACCTTTTTGAAAGATAGAAATACTAGGTCTACAGTCACAAGAATCAACTTGATGCATACAAAACACGTGAAAAAGGAGGCGATGCAGATGTCTAAACACTAACAATTATTTTTTTGTTTTCTGTTAGAGCCTGAATTTCATTTGAGACATATCAAGCATAAAACTAAATCAGTTGCGCTTACCTAATGGGCTTGGTGCGGAAGTCATCTTTGTGTAATAGGATCAGGTCTTTTTTAGCCACCTACCTAAATGTATATCAAAAGAAGTCATTTGTTGTAAGAGAACAACAAATTTTGATTTGAGAGACAAGGACGAGGCCAAGTAAAAACTATTAGAACATCCAATCCAAAAAGCAAAATATTTGACTAATGGAGTGGACGCATATCACGAGCCGACAGATTTTTGGCAGAGCGCAGTCTCGCGTTGCCAGAGCGCAGTCTCATGTTGCCGCTTCTGTTCATCAGAGTCACGTTGGTCGTGCCGGAAACTGCTGCTGCTTGCCCTTCCTCCTCCAACGGTGTTCATCCATCCCTATCGAACTTCCTTTTGATTTGCTGCTTTCCACACGATCTCGCAACCAAGATTCCATCTGAGTGTCCCACTGGCCATATCGACCTTGCCAGCAGGAAGAAGGCCTTTAACCGGTTTGATGACGTTTGGCACCTCGATGCCCGTTCGTTTGTCGAGTGTCCCCACTTTTTACTTTATTTTATGTCTGCCGACAATTGTGGAAAAATAGTGAACAGTAGTTGACTACCCCCCTCCGGTACAATCAAGTAGCTTTAGCCTAAGAAAATTCTCCCTGGTTTTTAAAAACTGTTCCACTCTTATCTATGGGCCATAAGGAAAACCTTGTGCTGCCCACTATAGAAGCTTTTCATGTGCTGGTGATGAGAAGTTTGAAGAAGAGGGTGAAGACAATGAGGACGAGAAAGAGACAGGGTTTTGCTTTGCATAGTGTCTAGAATTAGGTGTACTCATTAGACATGCCGGTTCTAGATACCGGGCCAAATACATATCTAACTAGCACGAAGTAAGCTTTAGATAGGGGCTTCTAGCGGTAATCCAATAACTTGACATCTAGCATGGATGCGTTCCTTATCTTTAACATACCAATGCTCACATGCCATGTTCCCATTAATTGGAAAGAGTTTTTCTTGCCTCACCCTTGGAAATATCCCCAAATTTTACATCTCAGAGTTTAGACAGAGTAGTTTTAGGACGTACTCAGGTCCATGGTCCAAGAGGCCTCTCATGTGCTGGTGATGAGAAGTTTGAACAGGAGGGTGAAGACATTGAGGACGAGAACGAGGGAGGGTTTTGCTCCCTTTTGACATTCTCGGCTTCTTCAAACTCCACAAAACCTTCTCTAAGATCCACGCCCTCCTCTCTTTTTCCACCAATATTCAAATCGATCTTTAGATTTTGGATCTGAGGCAAACCAAACCATAACCCAATTCAAGAAAATGGGCGAGGGTGAGCCTTGACAGAGGGAGGCGAGATTGGCCCTTGCCTATGGCTGGTTGTTGGTCATTGCGTAAGCCCGGTGATTGGTGGAGTAAGAAGAAAAGAATTAGAATAAAAAAATCAAAAATAAAAATAAAAATAAAAATAATTACAAAAACTATTTTCGTCAAAGTCAGTGATGCCATGTGACATGGCTGGCATCCATATTGGCAATTTCCAACTAAAATTAACTAGATAAATTCCTTGTTGGCCTTGTGGTTGGATCTAGCATCAGAATCGATCTCGAGGTCGGGGGTTCAAGGCATGGTACAGGAGAGAGAAGAAGAGAGAGAAAAACTAGATAAATTCAATTGACAAATTCTCAAAAGATTTAAAATTAAATTGATAAAAAAATTATGATTGAATTAGCATAATTGTAATAGGCTTATAACTTTTTTTGTAACTATCCCCTCTTTTGGTTGACCAAGTGATCGATTTTAGAATGAAATTTACAGGGAAAGGGGGACTTTTAGCTATAGAAGAAAACTGATTTCCACTTCTTCATCTTCATTTGTCACAATTCGGAAGGTAAATTTGCCCAAAATTAAAGGAAGTAGGGTTTTCTGCAATTTGGGAATAGGGCTTGAGTTTAAAAGGGGAAAGTTCAAAGAGGAAAAGAGAAGCGCTCCAGGCCGAGTGCTTCCAGTGAGGAAGCATGGTATTCAACACGAAGAAGGTTTTCGTGGCTCATATTCGGGTGCGATGGGCGCACATCAACAAACCTCGGGGGCTTCCATGGCTGCTCTTCTGCTTAGCTCGAGCGTCATGTTCCTCGGTTGCTTTGCATGTTAGGGTTGTTTTAATCAATAAAGCCAAAGCGACGTCGTTTATTATGTGTATGCCGATTATATTTTTCTATTGAGTCACGTTTGCCAATTTATAATAAATTAATACAATGTCAGATTTTCTCACAATATAAATTGTCGATGGTACTTAAATGAAGAATTTTAATAAATATGGCATTTCAGGTGAGCAAAAAAAAAAAAAAATTCATGAGTCCCGAAAGTAATCGTACTTCCGCTATTTTTATCCTTTTTTTGATCGAAGGTCTAATTTACTTTAAAAGCCACTTAACGTTAGCTTGGAAGGTTAGCTCAAAAAGAAAACATTAAACAAAAACTCCGATAGGTCAAGTCGTTGCCCCAAGTCATCCGTAATTTTCTCTGTCTAAGCTAACCCGCCATATTCATTTCTTTCTCTTCCGAGTACATTAATAAAATCACGTGCCCGCAAGATTTCCCGCGTGAGTGACGTTGCTTCTTAGAAAGGCGGAACTCTCAACGACCAGTCATCCAAGATTCCTTTGAAATAATGTTGGGTCCGTGAATGGCCCCACTATCTGGGACCAGATAATAATTTTTCCAACACCTAATTTCACGGAGTATGTTTTCGAAAAAAAAGAATAAAAATCTCACGGAGTAATTGTCACGCTTGATAGTTATGACTTTTTGAAACCTTATCGACGGCGGACAATTGAAAAACTGAGGTCCCATCGAAACTGTTGGAAGATATGCAAAAAGATTCTGAAAGTATATTGGGAATTGATTGATTACAGAGAATCAATCTTATATTAGATTGATTTGTAGAATATTACATTGCCTTTTCTTTGTGTATACACTTTGTATTATAAACAGCAAAGCATTGTACATTGATAGACACAGAGAATATACAAGAAAATCTTCTTCCCAAACCGTGCTCTTCTCCTTTTCTCTCTTTCGTTTCTTACTTGCCTTCACCTTCTGACATGGTATCAGAGCTCTCGGTTTTAAGCTCCATCTTCCGCAATTGATTGCTTTCGAACCTACAAGACAGATCAACGTCTTGATCACGAAAGAATCAACACGAAGAAAGAAGAAACGAAATATTTACCATGAATCCAGAGGATCTGCCCCCTGGGACAACCGGCGTTCCCTCCACAGGCGACATCACACCGATAGGAGAAACACAAGGCCACAGCATCCATGCGATACCTGCAGTTTCCACAACCCAACAACAAATACAGACTCAATGGCAGATATACCCGGCTCAGGCGAATATGGGGCAGCCCATTCAGGGCCATCCTTACCAATGGGTACCTTATCCATGGTACGTCGGGCAAGGCCCGAATCCATCATTGCCGGGGGTAACAAGTTACCAGAGCAATGTTCAACCTGACGGGAGTCTACCATCCGCAAGCGGGGCAAACCCAGCCGCCGAGGCAGAACGAATAAACGGGTCTGGAGAAGCAGGATCCGGAACAAATCCTCATCCGGGATTTTTTAATACGGGTCATGGAACCGGTTTTAATGGGTCGGGTACAGGGACGAATCCCTACCCGAACCTCTCACCCGGATTCTTACCTTTTCCAATTGCAGCGCTTACGGGTCGACCGGAGCCAGGCGATCCCCTACACGTATCAACCGCCGACGGTCCAGAGTTGCGATTGATCAGCCTGCAACTGACCGGGCCGGAAAAATACAACAAGTGGTCGCAAGACTTCCGGCGAGCCCTCGTCACAAAAGATAAAGACGGCTTTTTGGACGGAACCGTACCTGTTCCGACGGATGAAAGGCTGGCGAGGCACTGGCGAAAGTGCAATCACCTGATCCGTACTTGGATCGGCAACTGCGTCTCGCCAGACGTCGCAGCAGGACTCCCACCGACGGAAGACTCAAAAATCATGTGGGACAACATAAAGGAAATGTATGGGAAGCTCGACCGAGCAAAATTTTTTTGTCTCATGCAGGAGTTAACAGATCTAAAGCAAGGAAACATGTCCATCACAGCGATTTACAACAACCTGTCATCGCTCTGGAACGAGCTCGAGGCCACGGAAGAAAAACTCGAGGGACCTCCCGAAACCCTCAGGCAGTATAAATCCATCAAAGAGAGGGAGAAATCCACTCGGTTTCTCTTGATATTGAACGAAACATACCTAACATTTCGTTCGCGAGATCCGGCGATGGATCCCGTGCCACCCCTTGGCCGGATCTTTCAGCTGGCAGTCCAGGAGGAAAGCCAACGGCTCACAGCACCGGAGCAAGCACGAGGAGGCGAAGCCATCGCACTCGCTCTTCGCGGAGATCGCCGCGGAAGAGAAACAGGTGCGAGAACCCTAGCCCGGGAGAGAGAAGTTCGCGAGGGGCTAGGGTTTGCATCCGTGGACAAAACCCTTAAAAGGGAAGGCGTCTACGGTGGAGATTTGATCCGGAGATCCGACAGCCTGGACTTTCCGCGGAGATCTGACGGCCTTGAATTCCCGCGGAGATCCGACGGCCTTGATTACCCACGGAGATCCGACGGTCCAGACTTAGCACGACGATCTGACGGTCCGCAAGCGGTCGATCTATACGGTGCATTGGACGGTGGAGATAATTCCACGACTAAATCATCCGACGGCCAATTTTATTCCGCATCAGTTCGAAATTTCGGACAAAATTCCAAAGGAAAAGGTAAATTATACTGTGAATATTGCAAACGTCCCCATCATACCATAGAAAATTGTTGGAAATTGCATGGAAAGCCAGGAGAAAAAGAAAAAAAGAAAGGGTATTCTGCAGCCTACCAGGTGACTGGACCTACTGGATCCATCAGTGACCGACCAATTTCCTATGGGCAATATCAGCAGTTGATGCAGGCATTACAGAAAGCTGACATTGGAAATAAAGGAGGTCATTTCTCAGGTATATCCCATTGCCTGATTAATTTAATTTCAAAGAAGGCATGGATAGTTGACTCAGGAGCAAGTGACCATATCATTTGTGACATTAAATTTTTCTCACAAATACATAGGAAATTGGACACACCGATTTCTGTACAACTCCCAAATGGGAATATTACTCATGTCACCATGACAGGAACCGTCCAACTTAGCTCCCAAATTATTCTGAAAAATGTCCTATATGTCCCACAATTTCAGTTCAATCTGATTTCTGTATCCAAAGTCTGCAAAGAAAATTCCTGTCAAGTACTTTTCAATGCTGATGCATGTTTTTTTCAGGCCCTTTCGACTGGGAAATTGATGGGCTTGGGTAGCCTTTCTGAAGGTTTATATTTCTGTTTATATTTCTGGACCAGTGTTCCAAGAAATCTAGATTTGAATTCAATTCCTTTCAATAAGTTATCGTTGTGTAATGCCATTGCCAATGATAAAGACTTTCTTTTGCATTCAAGAATGGGGCATAGTATTTCTTTTCCATACTCTAAATGTCCTATTTGTCCTCTTGCAAAACAACCTCGCACGTCTTTCCCTTTACATACCAAGCATTCCACTACTATACTTTCTTTGATTCATGTCGATGTCTGGGGACCGTATCACACAACACATCGTGATGGTTCACGATATTTTCTTACAATTGTGGATGATCACTCTCGGGCTACATGGATATTCTTGATGCAATCAAAAGCTCAAGTCCAATCTCATTTGAAAACGTTCATTGCCCTGACAAAAAATCAGTTTGGAAAGTCAATTCAGCGAATACGCACTGACAATGGGAAGGAATTTTTTAGTCATGAATGCAGATCACTTTTCTTGCTTCATGGCATTCTACATGAAAGCTCTTGCATTTATACTCCACAGCAGAATGGAGTGGTGGAACGTAAGCATCGTCACTTGTTGGAAGTTGCACGAGCTTTGAAGTTTCGGGGATCCGTTCGGCAATATATTGGGGCGATTGTGTCCTCACGCAGCCTATCTCATCAACCGTATGCCTACTCGGATATTAGATGGTAAATCACCCTTTGAAATTCTTTATGGAAAGAAACCATCAATAGATCATCTTCGAGTTTTTGGTTGTCTTTGTTATACCGCAATTATGGGACCTCGAGACAAAATGAGTCCACGTGCCGGGAGGTGCATTTTCATGGGTTATCCTACCTTACAAAAAGGTTATTATGTCCTCGATCCATCCACGGGAGAATTTTTCGTGACGGGGATATCATATTTCACGAAACAATCTTTCCATTTCGGGTATCTACAGAGGATTTGGATATCTCCAATAATCCTCCTCTTTCCCCGATTGAGGAAAATATATCTCCTGAATATTTTCTAGCAGCATCACCAGGACAAGTCATTCCACCTTCTCCAGTTGATCAGTCACCTCAGCAGGCCACATTGGAAAGAGACTCTGCCCTTCCAATCACCGGTGAACATGATTCTGGCGAACAAACCACCGATAATGCTGCGGAAGTATCCTCACCTCCAAAACCAACGGATCATCCACGACGTTCGGGGCGAGCTACGAAACCGCCAACATGGACCAAAGACTATGTCTGCGCCTCACTGAATGGACCAGGTATTCACTATCCAATATCTTCATATGTCTCATTTGACAAACTCTCGTCAGAGCATAGATGTTGCATTAGTCGTATATCAGATGAGAAAGAACCATCTAGTTACCATGAGGCATCCATAGATTCACGGTGGCAAAAGGCCATGGAAGCAGAATTACAGGCTCTATCTGATAATCACACATGGGAAATAGTTCCTTTGCCCTCAAATCGGAAACCCATAGGATGCAAATGGGTTTATAAAATAAAGTATAGAGCTGATGGATCCATTGAACGCTACAAAGCTCGACTAGTAGCCAAGGGATATACGCAACGAGAAGGTTTCGACTATCATGAAACTTTTTCACCTGTTGCTAAAGATGTCACAGTCCGCTCTTTCTTATCAGTTGCAGCCATCCATGATTGGACGTTGCACCAAATGGACGTTCATAACGCCTTTCTTCATGGTGATCTGGATGAAGAAATTTACATGGAAATTCCTCAGGGCTTACGGAGACAGGGGGAGAATAAAGTATGTCGTCTCCGCAAATCCCTTTATGGGCTAAAACAAGCTTCCAGACAATGGTATGCTAAATTTGCCAATGCTCTCATCAGTGCAAACTTCAAACAGTCAAAGTATGATCATGCCTTATTTACATGGACCAAAGGTACGTCATCTATTTACTTGATGATCTATGTAGATGACATTCTTATCATGGGGAATGATGAAGTTGCAATAAAAAGCCTAAAGAGATATTTACATACTACATTCCATATAAAAGATCTGGGAGCACCAAAATATTTCCTTGGGATTGAGATTGCCCGATCTCATCAAGGGATTTCTCTCAGTCAGAGGAAGTTTGTGTTGGAGATTATTTCAGAGGCTGGTTTATCAGGATGCAAGCCAGCTGTCATTCCAATCGAGCAGAATATTAGATTGACTACAGCAGACCACGCTGGAGGAAATTCTCAGGATGATCCTATATTGCAGGATCCGACGAGTTATCAGAAGCTCGTTGGAAAATTGATTTATCTAACCATGACCAGGCCTGATATATCATATGCAGTGCAGAATCTTAGTCAATTTATGCACAAGCCAAAGGAATCCCATATGAATGCCGCTTTAAAAGTCGTGAAGTATTTGAAGGGATGTCCAGGACTCGGGATACTTCTATCTAGAAGATGCAACATGGAAATGACAGCATACTGTGATGCAGACTATGCAACATGTCCTATGAGTCGAAGGTCCATAACTGGGTTTTGCATTAAGTTGGGAGACTCTCTTCTTTCATGGAAAACCAAGAAGCAAGCAACAGTTTCTCTATCTTCAGCTGAAGCAGAATATAGGGCCATGGCAAAGACCACATGTGAAATTGTGTGGATACGAGGATTACTTGGTGATCTCGGAATACGCCTAAAGGGTCCGACGAAGTTGTTTTGCGACAATGAATCAGCCTTGAAACTTGCAGCAAATCCAGTAATGCACGAGAGGACCAAACACATAGAAGTGGATTGCCATTTCACTCGGGAGAAGATTCAAGAAGGAATAATCGAGACAAGAGGGATTGGAACTGCGAACAACATGCAGATATATTCACCAAGGCCCTATGTCAAAGACAACATGCATATCTACTGAGCAAGCTAGGTGTCTTAGACATCTACAAGCCACCAGCTTGAGGGGAGTGTTGGAAGATATGCAAAAAGATTACGAAAGTATATTGGGAATTGATTGATTACAGAGAATCAATCTTATATTAGATTGATTTGTAGAATATTACATTGCCTTTTCTTTGTGTATACACTTTGTATTATAAACAGCAAAGCATTGTACATTGATAGACACAGAGAATATACAAGAAAATCTTCTTCCCAAACCGTGCTCTTCTCCTTTTCTCTCTTTCGTTTCTTACTTGCCTTCACCTTCTGACAGAAACACCATTTACAATTCATCGAACTTGCCTCGTCTTCCGAATCCTATGGACTAAGGAGAGTACCCATGAACTCGTCGAGCGAAGTTCTGTCGAAATTCATATGTTTTAATTTGCAGCAGTTATGTCTTCCATCACCCGGGTCCTTCAGGCTTCAATTCATCGAGGCCAGGCCCAAGCTCCCTATGCCCCAATTTAGGTCCATAGAAGTCAAGCTTAGGACCTTGGTGCCAGTGTCCGATCTTGGCACAGGTCTTTGCTCCCATAACCAAGCATGAAATATCTGGTTTAAGAGTCGATGTTTACTTATACTTTAGAAATTCATTTATGTTTTTTAAATTAATTTTCTAAATTTAAGTTTAAGTTTTTTATTGATTCATTTTCTTAAGTGATTCAACTACTGAAAAATGAAGAAAGACATTTTCTCTTGAATATATTTATGCTTTCAACAAAAGGAGCTATATCTAATCTACAACTCAGTCAAGGATGTTGATCCACATCACCTTCACTTAGGGCGAAGATTGGGTGAAAGGTCACTATTGGCAGTGAGCGCCCGTCAAATTCTTCCATAGCTCGTCGGCCAACAGAAGTTTCTCTTATTGCCAACCAAGTCTTCGTCAATCTTTACCCCAAGTCAATATTAATTTCCTAGAGTAGGCCCAGTTTTGGCCCTCTAAAGTCAAGTCATGGTGTGTATTCAAACTTTTCCGGACCACTTTGCCCGACTCGGTCCCTTGCATTCGAAGAAGTCGCCCAGGTCTCCACTATTTGGTTTTAGCAAATGGAATAATTTTCGTCTTATTTGGTTTAATTATGCAAGCGAAAAGAGAGCATAACACCTACAAGCATAATAACCACTATTGTCAACAAAACATGGTGAGGAAGTCATATACCTGCATATTATGGGCATAATTGCAATCAAATGTGCAGTCAGAGAAGATAGGAATACCTGTTCCAAACATTAACGACTCATCATCAGCTTGTTATCAACTTTCACTTCCGAAAAGAAATTATACATCATGCTCCTGATAAAATACAGTGCTCGAATGAGACGATTGTGCATGTGTATTGCTCCGAAATGCCGACGGCAGTCTTCGGTACATTGACTAGTCTTAATTGCGGCCAGTGTTTGGCGAAGCACCTTCCTTGGGGTCCACATTGAAGCGTATCCTCAAAGGATCCTTTTCGAAAATGAAGAGAAGATGCCATTGAACACCCCTATCTTTAGGATCAGCGGGAGTGCTGAGCGTTTGACGCATGGAACATGATGTGGTCCATCTTTTACGCTGTGCACGTGCTCCCTGAAAATGTGAAAAGCACTGAAAAGAGGAACTCTGAAAGGGAAACTATAGCTAGACAGATCAGTTCTAGATGAGAAAAGAGTATCATGCTCATGCATATTTCTTTATTGGAACAATTATCTGTCTAGACTCTCGGCAAGTCTCCGCCATAGAGTTTTCCGCGTAATATGATTAATAACTCCAGATTATTCTGTTCTGTCTTTTTGCGAGGGCATATATACATACGCTAACCCCTGAAGGGCGATCCTGCAACCGAAGGTTAATGCTTTTCCATCCCTAAATTAGAAATGGAATGCTTGTCAAAATCTCTTCGAATTGTCCTGCTTCTGTTCTCATTCCTCATCGAAGTACAAGCAACGCGCACCGTGTTGTCCCCCTCTTCCTCTCCTCTCTTCCTAGAAAGGGCTCCGTGTCTCCCTGATCGAAAGTCCGACTTGCTTCACTTCCGGCATGCTTTAATATCAGATAATTCCTCATCTGTTTTCTGCCAACTGGATATTGGTTGGCTCAGAAGATCAAAGATGCTCTCCTGGATTGCTAACTCGGGTTGTTGCTTGTTGGACGGAGTGACATGTGATCCGATAACAGAGCATGTGACTCGCCTTGAGCTCGGCTGCTTACCTCCGAACCTGACCTGCCACTCTTCCGCAGGGCCTTCAAACAGCAGCGAACCTTCTACCCTTGGTTTACTCAATCTTCCTTCACCCCAGGAAGCTGAAACACCATCGAGGTCAAACGAGCTGCTTCAAAACCTGACCAAGTTGAGAGTCCTTGCTCTCGACGGGTTAAACCAGTCTGGCAGAAAACGTTTAATTAATCTCCCTCCGTCCCTGGAAGTCCTCAACCTCTGTTTGTGTAAATTACATGGTGCTTTAGCAGAAAACGTTTTCCATTTGCCTAAGCTAACATGCCTCAATTTATTCGGCAACAAGGAGCTTTCGGGTTACTTACCTGAATCGACTTTGAAAAGCTCTTTGAAGATTTTGGACTTGTCCTTCTCAAGGTTCTCTGGAGAGGTACCAGAGTCCATTGGCGACCTGCATTCTCTGCAGATACTTTGGCTGAACCGGTGTAGCTTCACAGGCTCTATTCCATCGTTGCACGGTAACCTAACATGGCTTACCCATCTGGAACCTTCGTATAATGAGTTTAGTGGGCAGGTTCCTCCAACTTTGTCAAATCTTGATCAGCTCAGTTTGCTCGATCTTTCCTTGAAAAATTTCATACGAATACCCGATGTCTTTGACAATAAGACACAACTTCTTCTGGATTTCTCACATAATCTCTTCAAGGGTCCTATTCCTCCAAGCACAAAGAATCTTTCGAATCTTGCCCTACTTGATATTTCCAACAATCCCATTGGTGGGTTTATACTGTCATCACCGTTCTCTCTTCCGTCCTTGACAAGCCTGAACCTCAGTAACCATGGGCTCAGTGGTCACATCGGTGAGTTCTTTGCCGCATCCGCATTAGACCATGTTGACCTGAGTAGTAATCAGTTGCGTGGCCCAGTCCCGAGCTCTATTCTTCAGCTTAGGAACCTCACTTATTTGAGCATCTCAGCAAATAACCTGATTGGTGTTTTAGACCTACAAGTGCTCTCAAGACTCGAGAGTCTAACTAATCTCGATCTTTCGGACAACATTTTGTCACTGAGCAAAAGCAAAAACACTGAGCATGTCCTGCCGAGCCTCGTCCGTCAGTCTTTCTGGGTGCCTAGTTACGGAAATCCCTGCATTCTTGAGAAATTCAACCAGCATAGAATGGATAGATCTGTCTAGAAACAGAATGCACGGTGATATTCCATCATGGGTGTGGGATATTGGGGCCATGTCATTGTCTTATCTCAATCTCTCCCACAACTTTCTCGCTAGCTTTGAAAAAGTTCATCGGAGAAATTTTATAATTCTTGACCTGCATTGGAATATGATCCAAGGGCCGGTTCCGCCTCCATCACTCCCACATTCAATTATCGTCTTCTCCCTAGCTAGCAATCAATTGACTGGCTTTATCCCTGGTTCTATTTGTGAAACGAAGGGTCTACAAGTTCTTGACCTCTCTCATAATAATTTCACAGCCACGATTTCACAAAGTCTAAAGAACGTCAGCAACAGCCTCTTGGTGTTGGATATGCAAGAGAATGGACTTTCTGGCACAATTTCCCTAACGTTCAATGAAGATGCAGCCCTGAGAAGTCTTCACCTTAATGGAAATCAATTTGAAGGCCCGTTGCCATGCTCTCTAATCAATCGCAAGCAACTTGAAGTGCTGGATCTCGGGAACAACAAGTTGAATTACACTTTCCCCAAGTTGATGGGGACACTTCCCAGCTTGCAAGTTTTGGTCTTGCAATCGAACGGACTTTGTGGCCCCATAGGCAGCCTGGGAACTGAATTTTTGTTCTCAAGGTTGCGCATTCTCGACCTTTCCGTTGATGATTTCATGGGTCCTTTGCCTGGTGCCTTCTTTGCAAACCTGAAAGCAATGATAACAACTGATCAGGAACGGTCAAAGTGGCGACACATGGACAAAGGTTACTGCCAGGATTCCATGATTGCAACAGCAAAAGGATGCGACATGCTGATTGCTAGAATCCTAGCAATCTTGATGACCACTGATCTATCAAGCGACAAGTTCCAGGGAAAATTCCCTGATGCGATTGGAGAGTTAAGATTACTCAAGGGGCTTAACCTCTCTCATAACAATGTTGAAGGCCACATCCCTTTGCCTCTCATGAAACTTTCTGAACTTGAATGGTTGGATCTCTCCTCAAATGAACTTATCAGGACGATACAAACCGTGTTGACAAATCCCACTTCTTTAGAGGTCCTAAATGTCTCTTCCAATCAACTAAGAGAATCTATTCCTCATGGGCACAAATTCAACACATTTCAAGCAGAATCCTACCATGGAAACCTGGGATTGTGTGGATTTCCACTGTGCAAAGCTTGTACTGATTCCAGAGCGCCGCGGAAACTCACAGTGTTTCCTGAAGGCAGGGTCCACTCATTCCTCACGGATTTTTTCGACCCAGGGGCGGTGGAAATAGGATTAGGGTGCGGCATCTTGCTCAGACTAATCATGGGTATTTTGAAAATCCTTGTTTCTGTCTGGCAGACAAACAGGAATTTCAGACAGATTGCAACACTTAAAACAATTTCAAAGGACGTAACCGTCCGGGTACAATTCTAGATTGTAATTATTTGAATATCTAGTGCCTGATCTCTTTTACACAGGATGTAAAAAAATTTTAGGTGCCGATTTTCCCCACTAGTAAAATTAGTTGTCATGTTCCATATTTGATGATATTGCAAACTCTGAGGACTAGAAATACCCCAAGTCCCCTTTTGTGTTGCCTAGACTTCAACACTAAACCCTGTTACCGATTGGATTTGATGTTGTTCAGTCTGCGCACTTAATAATCGTAGCTTGATCTTCTCATGTGATCTTGTTTCTTCGGAAGTTGTGCAATGTCTCTTTGTTCTTACTTGATATATTGGCAACACTGTATATTATATCTAAGATTTTACTTTTCGTCTGTAGGATCCAAAGATGAACAAGGCTTCTCCACCCTTTTTGTATGGTCCCGAATTTGGCAGTGGCAAGAAAACGGAAAAGGTTATTTTTCTATGCTTTCCATATTTCTACACTGGAAAATGCATGAACATTCTCCTTTTTTGACTTCTCTTTGACATGTAACGCATTGATATGTTATATGATATTTGTGAAAGCTGGTTGACAAATAGCATCAATTACCCTAAAGATTGAACTCTCATTGAATGTAGTACGTGTTGAGATTAGCGAGAGTAAGTCTTGCGATGTGAAGATCTTGTTGTGAATCCTGCATGAAAACTCACCCTAAATGTTTAATCATTATGATATTTGTACTTCTTCCAGAATGATGTTTGAAACAATATAATCTTCCCTTTGTGCATTGATAAACAAAGGATTAGATGGCTCGATTTCTATAGTTGATCAATAGACATCGTAAGACTCTCTTAACTCCGTCGGATGGTAAATTGTTGGCATGGGTTCCTTATCAGGGCACCTCGTTCCCCTGCGGAAGAAACATACAGTATGTGAAAACATCAATGGTATATGAAAATCAAAATCGTAGGTCTCCAAAATAATAGTGAAAGAGTCTTTTCCTTGGGTATTCACTATCTTCGTGTTTCATTCGGAAAGGAGAAGACTGGAGATATCAACAATATATTTTCAGTTTGTAACGTTAACTTGGAAAACAATTAGCTTAATACCTTAATAAGTTGGAAAATAATTGTACCTCATTAGTGAGATAATCATTCTCGTGGAGTGATTAAACTCATGAACAATTTAATCTGTTGTAAGGGCATTGCCTCATCATTATCTGCTCTGTTTGGCGATTGAAGAAAAAAAATCTGTGTAGTTGCTATTGTTTGTGTTCATAATGCCTGTAACCTCTCAAAATATTTCAGATGGCATTTGGAGAAGGAAGGTCTTTGGCAGTGAAGTGCCTGGCGGTGTTATTCCTACTTGGTGAGACTCTGATTTGCGAGGCATCTTCCTCTTTTCTCAGGTTTTTTTGTTGTTGTTTCTCACTGGATTGATTCCAATACCATTTGGGAAGCTACCTGGAATTGGACCACTTCTTTTGTTGTCATTTTTATTCCTTAATCGCTTTATGATGTTTTTAACTATCAGTTGCTTGAATCTGTAGGAAGGATGCCCGTTTTTGCTTCAGCGAGTTTTACACTAGTCTATTACAACAATTGCCCAATACCAATATTTCCATCACTGATCCCTACCGGCAGTTCTATGAAAATTGAAAATAGCACCAGTCTCAGTGCAATTGATCCAAGTAAAGTACAGAATTACACTCTGCCAGATGGGTGGGCAGGCTTTGGCTTTTTCAGTACTGGATGCACTTTGGATGGATTGGCTGCTCTCAATTGCACCACCGGTAATTGCAAAAGGAGAGATTGTACTGCAGAGGACAGTCCGGTTGCAACAGCTTACATCGTTTCCGATGATGGCAACATCACCATGTCCGCGGAAAGGGGGTACAATCTCGGACTTGAGATTATACCAATGTGTGTTGGCTGCACGTCTGCAAGCTGCAAAGCCCAGTTGGATAGCTGCCCAAATGATCTGAGGCTATTAAACAGCTCAGGAGCTGTGGTTGGATGCAAGCCAGGTAGGGGGCTATATTTCTCTGAGAATCAATGCGCCATCCCTGGTGATTACAGTATTTCCACGGCAAGAATCACCTGTCCCCTGAAGAATTGCATTACAAAGATTACGGTATCATGTCAACACTAAACATACAAACTAGGTTGAATGAGGATTATGTGTAGCATCATTACACTTCAAATAAAGGTTTCTGGAAATGCTACTTAAGACAGTTGATGCCGGGGCTCCTTGTTACTTGTTATCCTGGATTCTGCTCTATCCCTTTTAACTCAAACTTCTTGGCGAACTGTCTATGTTCCGAGAGAATTGCAAACAACATCTGTGCGTGCATAAAATGTTTTTAACAGTACAGATGAACTGAGGGAGAACATTAACGATTGTCCCACCACGGTACAGTGCAGTCATAGAATTAGTCATTAGGGACGCAGCCCAGTGAGCAATAGTTTTGACCGTTGGAATTAAGATCCGCTTGATTTAGAGACTTCATCAATTGGGGATAGTGCAAAATCACTCAGAAAAGTCGACTACTTACCTTTTTTTTTTCCAAGGTATTTGGCCAAATTGGAAAAACCTATTTTCCAACGTCACCCGTGATAATTTTGAATAAGCGAATTGAGTGGAGCAGTTGAAAGGATCTCATCGTTAATCCTGCATATTATTGCGAGAGTAACATCATGAATTACTCAATAAAATTTTTTTTTACACAGAATGAAACGATTACTAACCTTTTTGGAAGATAGAAATACCTGGTCTGCAGTTATAAGAATCAACTCGATGCATACAAACCACGTAAAAAGGGAGGTGATGCAGATGTCTAAACACTTGACAGTTATTGTTTTGTTTTCCGTTAGAGCCCGAATTTCATTTGAGATGTGTCTTCTTGTCAAGCATAAAGCAAAATCAGTTGCGGTTATCTGATGGGCTTCGTGCAGAAGTCTTTTTTGTATAATAGGATCAGGTCCTTTTTAGCCACCAACCTGTATGATGTCAAAAGTGTGAGAGAACGACAAAATTTCATTTGAGAGACGAGGATGAGGCAAGTGAAAACTGTTAGAAAGTCCAACTCATGTCACGAGCTGATAGATTTTTGGTTGCAGAGTGGCCTATGCAGCATCTTGTGAGACGAGAATATCAAGGACGCGTTTGGTAATCATTCTGTTCCCGAGAATAAATTTTATTATCAAAAATGGTTCTTTTTTATTCTGTTTCTGGGAACAATTTCTGAACAAAATAAAACGTTTGGTAATTGCACAAAATTTCTAATTCTGAAATAGATAAAATAAAAATGCGTTTAATAACTGCATAAAATTTCTATTTCAATTCTTTTTCAATTACCTTTTTAGATGAGTGTAAATTTGATATTGAATTCTCATGGACCACTCACCAATATAATTGTCTTCTTATAAGTGAAGAAATCATAATATATTTTATTATTTTCAATTTCAAAAGAATTCAAATTTAGAATTCTATTCTATTCTAAAATTCTATCAAATCATAGAAATTCTATTGATTAATTATATTTATACTAAGTAATAAAAATATTAACTAATCAATTTTTTATTAAATAGTAAATAATAAACTATAGTATGAACTATAAATATAAATACTAAATAATATATTAAAATACAAAATTAAATATGTATTCTATATATAGCAAAATTCAATTCCTACTTTAAATCATTTTTTTATTTTTTAAATAATTTTATTTTTTTTCCTTTCTTTCTTCCCTTCTTCTTCTTCTTCAAGGTGGTCGATCGGTGGCCTTGGGATGACCGGTGACATCACCGAAGCGTCACCAGCCCTCGACAAGGCCGTGCCTCGTCGGCCAAGCCTCACCAACAGCTGGACGAGGCTTGGCCGAGCCTTGGTTGGGCGAGCGGCCTCGCCCAGATTTGGCGAGGTCGAGCTTGCCTAGCCGCCAACGAGATTTGACCTCGCCAGGGCACCACGAGGTCGAACCCCACCAACGGCTAGGCAAGCTTAATCTCGCTTGACCAAGCAAGGCTCGCCGGTGGTCGGGGGAGGCCCGGGCAAGGCCCGCCTCATTGATGGCTGGGCGAGCCTCCGGTGAGCTCGCTAGTCCTCGATGGACCTCGCCTTGGCTTGGCGAGCTAGTTGACAACCAGCGGCGGAGGATGGCGGGGGCAGCGGCAACAACATCAATGGCGGCGACAATAGCACTTGAAGAACAAGGGAGAGGGAAGAAGAACAAGAAGAAAGAAGAGGAAAAGGAAAAAAAAAAAAAAAAGTCAACTTGATTCTAGAACTGTTCTTGGAAGCAAAAGATTAACTTTTTTTTTTTATTCTCGATTTTGCTCCAAATTTACTTTCAGGAACAAAAGAATTGAAATTTGTTCCCAGAAACAAAAATTTTACCAAACGCATTTCTATTTCAAATCTACTCAAATAAAAAAAGAAATAAGCACTGTTTGGCAAGTTGCCAAACTAGCCCCAAGCCAACCTTTCTCTAAAGATTGTTTTTAAGAATAGTATGGAAAAATTGCATTTTCACATTAGATTGTATCACATCCAGTTTAGCTTAGACATCAAATTCCTCGAGTGAGACATATAGAACATTTCGATACAACAATTGGTTTCAGCTTATCATAGCCTCATCAGGAGAGTGATATCAACTCCCAACCAATTTGTACACGGAAGGTCAACTTAGTCTTCAAAGATCCTCTAAAATGACATTCATCAAAGATATTGGGGGCTTGAGGACAAGCCCGATGGTAGCTCTTGCTAGTGCACATGCGGCCTGGCAATGACATGGTGGACGTCGAGAGTTCAAATACGAAGCTGAGATTGTCCAAGATTGAGGGGTAAAACAAGAGTACAAACATACTAATGAGGGCAAGACTGGCAGGAAAAAATTCATTGAAGCTTGAAGTAGCATTTGATTTTCTAAAAACTCAAAAGTTGGGAGAGTTACCAAAAGGCTCATGAGACTGTATTACTAAGGCCCAAAGCTGCTCGAAATGTGTCGCGCCAAACGCAGCTTTTCAATCATTCAACCTCCACGAATCTTCTCACCACTCGGCGGCCAAAAGGTAATAATTCATCAGGGCAATCGATTAAATTTTCAATGCCCTCCGACTATTCGATCCCTCGCAATTTCTTTCTTTACTGTCGGGAATTTTGGATCGCGAGCCTTGCGTTGCTGGTACTCGGTCTAGCGTTGCCGCTTTTACTCATCAGAGCCGAGCTTGTGGTGCCGGAAACTGCTGCTGCTTGCCCTTCCTCCTCCATCGGTATTCTTCCATCCCTATCGAACTTCCGTTTGATTTGCTGCTCTACACATGACATCGCAAGGGAAGAGAGACGTTAAAACGAAGATTTGAAAGAGGCGAGATTTGCCGGAGGAAGAGAGGCGTCAGGAAATGAGGAAGTAAGAGCCTGCTGCGTGCTGATCCGGTTTAATTTAGTCAAGTAAAAGAAAACGTAAAAAACGTTCGAAACTGAAACAAATCTGATTGATCGATTGGAACCCAACGCACGTTGCCCTTTTCCAATTGGCTAAGTGTTTGACGAAGACTTTGCGCCCGGTCGTTTCTAACTTTAGTACGTTCTTCGGGGAAAAAGAGATGGAAACTGCGAGTGAACTTCCTTGCGTTTTCGTGGCAACTCTTCCACACGTTGCATCTGCTCTTTCACATATGGCTGGGGAACCCTTAAAGATCCTTGTATTGCTCTTCCATGAAGTAGCCATGAACAAGTAATGCGACTTGTCTCATATTCTGAACACGATGTGCTAATCTACATACTAGTAAAGTAGGCGAGCGGTGTGCTTTGAAACACATTCATTTTTAAGAGACCAGCGAATGCTTTGCCATCTTTCCATCTTTTAGCTTAGCATTTGGACAAAAGTCATAATAAGATCCTTAGCGTTCGATTCTTGTAATGCCTGTAAAAACTACAGGACGAACCCTTGCTGGGGCTATCCAATGATATTAATTATGTTTGCTTTCTTGTAAAGTTACAGAAAATATATAACCAAAAACCAAACAAATCCTTGCATTTCCTTCTCTAAACCCTTCTCCTTCCCCTTCCTCCCCCCACACCAGATTCAGACGGACTGCGATTGCTCGCGATGCTGCAAGTCACGCTTCTGCACCGCCGCTGCCATCACACCCTATTCTGCACTCCCCATGTCTCTTGCTCCTGTGGTAAGGCACGAACTGTGGCCGGCCGCGAAGGCTTGGCTCAGCTACAAGATCTCAATATTATTATCTCCTTACTCTATCAAAAACTGGAAAAAGAAAAAGGTTAATATCATGGAAAATTTCAAATTGGTACATATATGACCAATTTCTTCCAAATTGATTTTTTGACTACAAAAAATCCCAAAGCTAATGCACTTATGGCAATTTTACTACAAATTGTGACAAATTTATCTTCATTTAAAACTTTAAATGGGTACATCCATAGACCATCATTTGTCATTTAATTCAACAGTTTGATAATAAAATTTAATGAAAAATAAGAGTAAAGTTATTGCAAGTGTATTAGCTTAGGAAAAATTAGTTTATGATAAATTTATTACGGATGTATTAGTTCAAGGTTTTTTTGTAATAATTGCTCCCAAAAAGAAAAAAAAAAGAAGAAGAAACAATGCAAGAGAAGAGAGACGTTAAAATGAAGATTTAAATGTGATGTTTGAGAGATTAGAAGAGATGCTGAAAAGGAAATGGTTAATACCCTGAAAATTTCTAAACGATACAATTGTAACAAATTTACTCCAAATTAATTTTTTTATTATGAAAAAACTCCAAACTAATATACATGTGATAAATGTGCCCTAAATAACCACAAAAAATCATAAATTGGTATATCGGTGATAAATTTACTATAAATCCGTTAAATTAGATTAATATTATAAAAAAATCACAAAATTGGTACAACTATGACAAACATAGAGTAAAATCTTAAATCGGTACATTAGTCAACTGTCATATATTATTCAACTTATAAATAAAGTGTAAATTTATCACAAGTATACCAATTTGAGGTAAATTTGTAAAAAAAATTCTAATTTGGGTGCTTAAAAAAATAATTTTGGATAAATTTCTTATAGATGTCTTACTTTGAGATTTTTTAGAATATCAATCCTTAAGTAATTGACCCGTTTTAGTGCTAACCTGGGTTGCAAGGTAACGAAATTTGTTGATGGGATTCGTAAATGCGTGAAAAATGATCGGCGCATTTAAAACGTCTGAAACGGCTTTTTCAGTCTAATGTATTTAGAACGCCGGAAACGTTAGCTTGGAAGTTAGCCCAAAAAGAAAACATCAAAACGAAGACGTCAATCGGTCAAGTCGTTGCCCCAAGTCGTCCGTAATTTTCTCTTTGTCTAAGCAAAGCCCGAAATATTCATTTCTCTCTCTTCCGAGTACATTAACGAGATCACGTGCCTGCACGATTTCTTGCGTGAGTGACGTTACTTCTTAGAAACGTGGAGCTCCCGATAACTTCTCGTCCAAGATTCCTTTGAAAATAATGTTGGATCTGTGAATGGGCCCACCACGCGGCACCAGATGATAATGTTTCCCAACAACTTTATCGTGGAGGAAAATTGCCACGCCTCAAAATTATGACATTTTCAAACTTTTAAAAGCTGACCAAAAAAAAAAGAAAAAAAAGAAGCGTTTGAAAGATTGTGGTCCCATCAAAACGCTAAACAGTCAATCGAACTTGCCTCGTGCTCCGAATCCTATGGACTAAGGATCGTACTGGTGAAGCCGTTGAGCAGCGTTCTGCCAAAATTCATATGATTTAATTTGCAATGCCGTCATGTCTCACCTTATACGAGTATCCTTTAGGCTCCAATTTATCGCGCCCAAGCTTCCAATGCCTCAGTTTAAGTCCACATAAGCCGAGCTTGGGACCCTAGCACCTAAGACAAAGGTCCTTACTCCCATCCTCAAATATTGAATCTTTAAAAAATGATATTTTGAATTTAAATTTAGACTTTTTATTAATTCTTTTTTTCTAAATATGAGGAAGACATTTTCTCTGAATTTTTTTTTGCTTGAAACAAAAGGAGCTATGTCTAATCTACAACTCAATCAAGGATGTTGATCCACACCGCCTTCAATTAGGGCGAAGATTCAGTGAGAAGTCACCATCAACGGTGGACCTTTCTCCTGGTGAGCGCCTGTCAATTTCTTCTATTGCTAGTCGGCCAACGAAAGTTTCTTTTATTGCCAGCCAAGTCTTCGTCAATATTTTTTTTTTTTTGTTGACAAGAGTCTTCGTCAATATTTACCCCAACTCAATATCAATTTCCTAGGGTGGGCCCACTTTTGGCCCTCTAAAGTCAAGTCATGGCGTCCGATGATACTTTTCAGGACCACCTTGCCCGGGGCGAGTTCCTCGCCTTAGAAGAAGTCGTCCAAGTCTCCGCTATTTGGTTTTAGCAAATGGAATGATTTTCGTCTTATTTGGTTTAATTTTGCCATTCGGGCGGGGCGGGGCGGAGCGGGGGGGGGGAGAGAGAGAGATATGATAAAGTGTTCTTAAGGAATAAGACCTCCAAGCTTACTATTGTCAACAAAACGAGGCGAGGAAGTCATGAACCTGCGTATATGAAGCATAATTGCAATCAAATGTGCAGCCAGTAAAGTCAGAGATGATAGTAGGGATGAGAATAGTCCAAGTTGGGCCAATCCACTCCTAATCTTAGGATTAACCTGCACAATGCTGGTGCTCAATTTTTTAGACTGAAAACCGACCCTATTGATTTTGAGACTGAGGACCAGACTAATTCAATGGGTTCGGTCTAGTACTAAGGTTAACCTATGACCAATTAATAATTATTTTATTTTATTTTTAATACTCATTGAAAAAACGATTAAGGACTGAACTGGCCCAATGGGTTCAATCAAGTTCTAAGATCAAATCAAGACCAACCAATAATTTTTTATTTCATTTTTTGTAATCCTTGAAATGGCAACCGCGAGGATCAAACCGACTCAATGGGTTCAATGATGAGCGAGGTCAGTTAAGAAATGCAAGCAGTGATGGTCGAGTGAGGTGAGCGTCAAACAGAGTGATATCGAGTGTTGAGCGGGGAGCAAGCCAAGCAAGTATCGAGTGGCAAGCGGCACAAGTGACCTAAAACGAGCAAAGCAAGTGTTGAGTAGCAAGTAGAGAAATTGTTTCTCTCGACTTTGATAAATTGAATACTAAAAAGACAAATAAGACAGAAGAGGATGCCATAAGGGATTGTTTATGCCATTTTGGACGCTATGAGAACTCTTCACAAAAACATTTTCCTCATTTATAAATTATAACTGTTGATGTCGTAAAAGACATTAAAAATCTAAATTATTAAAAAAACAATGTAAAATTACTTGAACTACTCACTAGATAGTTGTTTAATGTTGTTGACGTTGTTCATTTTAAGGTTTTATATATATAAAAAAATTATAAATGATATATTATATATATAATATATATAGTCAGGGTGGATCCAAATTTGACCAATCTTAAACTCCTAGAACTGATAATCAACCCGCATAGTGCTGATCTATAATCTTAAGATTAAGGACCGACCTAGTCTCCCTGGAACTAGACCAAGACCGGCAAGATTGGGCCGATCCAAGGTCGATCCAGGGCTAACCCTAGACTGATGCTCACCCCTAGATGATAGGTATACTTGTTCCAAACATCAACCACTCATCAGCTTGGTATATCTCATGTTACTGATAAAATACATTGTTTGAATGAGACTAGTGCACACGTATATTACTCTGAGATATTGACGGCAGTCTTCGGTACATTAACTAGTCTTAATTGCAGCCAATGTTTGGCGAAGTGCCTTCCTTGTGATCCACATTGAAGCGTATCCTTAAGGATCCTTTTTGAAAATGAAGAGAAAGAAGATGCCATCACACAATCCTATCTTCATGATCAACACGCATGCTGACCTTTCGACACATGGAACATGATATAGTTCATCTTTACGCTGTGCATCTGCTCGCCGAAAAAGTGAAAAGCCTTGAAAAGATGAACTCTGAAGGGGAAACTACAGCTGAAAGGGAAACTATAGCTGTCCCAGGGTTCAGGCCTGCATTTACCTGATCAGTTCTAGACGTATTATTGGAACGATTATGTCTCTAGACTCGGAAAAAGCTTATGGAAAGACTGGGCAAGTCTCCACCGAACTTGCTTGGAAATTTCCACAAGGGCTTTTTCATGATATCACTAATAACTCCATATTATTCGCACATATACATAGGCTAACTCCGAAAGGTGATCCTGCAACCGAAGGGTAATGCTTTTGCATCCCTAATTTAAAAATGCAATGCTTATCAAGATCTCTTCAAACTGTCCTGTTTCTGTTCTCATTCCTTATCGAAGGACAAGCAATGCGCACCGTGTTGTCCCTCCCTCCCTCTTCTCTCTCTCTAGAAAGAGCTCCATGTCGCCCTGATCAAAAGTCTGATTTGCTTCACTTCCTGAATGCTTTAATATCAGATAATTCCACATCGATTTTCTGCCAACTGGATATTGGTTGGCTCAGGAGACCAAAGATGCTCTCCTGGAATGTTGCATCGGATTGTTGCTCGTGGGATGGAGTCATATGCGATCCGATGACAGGTCATGTGACTCACCTTCAACTTGGCTGCTCAACTCCGAACCCAACCTGCTACTCTTCTGCAGGGTCTTCAAACAGCAGCGAACCTTCTACCCTTGGTTTACTCAATCTTCCTTCGCCCCAGGAAGCTGAAAGACCATCGAGGTCAAACAAGCTGCTTCAAAACCTGACCAAGTTGAGAGTCCTTGCTCTCGACGGGTTAAACCTGTCTGGCATTGATGTGACTAGCTTAATGAATCTCTCTCCATCTCTGGAAGTCCTCAGCCTCAGTCATTGTAAACTGCGGGGCACATTAACAGAAAACATTTTCCTTTTGCCAAAGCTGACATGTCTCAATTTATCAGGCAACAAGGCGGTTTCTGGTTACTTACCTGAATCAACTTGGAACAGCTCTTTGAAGGTTTTGGACTTGTCCTCCTCAGGCTTCTCTGGAGTATTACCAGAGTCCATCGGCGACCTGCATTCTCTGCAGATACTTTGGCTGAACCGGTGCAGCTTCACAGGCTCTATTCCATCATCACTTGGTAACCTAACACGGCTCACCCATCTGGAACTTTCGTATAATGAGTTTAGTGGGCAGGTTCCTCCAACTTTGTCAAACCTTGATCAGCTCAGTTTGCTCGATCTTTCCTCGAACAATTTCATAGGTCCAATACCCAATGTCTTTGACAATAAGACACAACTTCTTCTTCTAGATTTCTCTCATAATCTCTTCACAGGTCCTATTCCTCCAAGCACAAAGAATCTTTCAAATCTTGCCCGACTTGATATTTCCAACAATCTCATTGGCGGGTTTATACCATCATCATTATTCTCTCTTCCATCCTTAACGAGCCTAGACCTCAGTAACAATGGGCTCAGTGGTCACATCGGTGAGTTCTTTGCTGCATCCGCATTAGAACATGTTGACCTAAGTGGTAATCAGTTGCGTGGCTCAGTCCCGAGCTCAATTTTTCAGCTTAGGAACCTCACTTATCTGAGCATCTCAGCAAATAACCTGACTGGTGTCTTAGACCTACAATTGCTCTCAAGACTCGAAAGTGTAACAAATCTCGATCTTTCAGACAACATTTTATCACTGAGCAATAGCGAAAACACTGAGCATGTCCTGCCAAGCCTCTCGTCCGTCAGTCTTTCTGGGTGCCAAATTACAGAAATCCCTGCATTCTTGAGAAATTCAACCAGCATAGAATGGATAGATCTGTCTAGAAACAGAATCCACGGCAATATTCCATCATGGGTGTGGGATATTGGGGCCATGTCATTGTCTTATCTCAATCTCTCCCACAACTTTCTCACTAGCTTTGAACAAGTTCCTTGGAAAAATCTTATAATTCTCGACCTGCATTCGAATTTGATCCAAGGGCCAGTTCCACCTCCATCACTCCCACATTCAATTATTGTCTTCTCACTAGCTAGCAATCGATTGACTGGCTTTATCCCTGGTTCTATTTGTGAAATGAAGGGCCTACAAGTTCTTGACCTCTCTCATAACAATTTCACAGGCATGATTCCACAATGTCTAAAGAACGTAAGTAACAGCCTCTTAGTGTTGGATATGCAAGAGAATGGACTTTCTGGCACAATTTCCCTAACTTTCACTAAAGATGCAGCCCTGAGAAGTCTTCATCTTAATGGAAATCAATTTGAAGGCCCGTTGCCACGCTCTCTAATCAATTGCAAGCAACTTGAAATGCTGGATCTTGGGGGCAACAAGTTGAATGACACTTTCCCCGATTGGTTGGAGACACTTCCCAGCTTGCAAGTCTTGGTCTTGCGATCAAACAGACTTTGCGGCCCTATAAGCAGCCCCAGAACTGAATTTTCCTTTTCAAGGTTGCGTATTCTCGACCTTTCCTTCAATGATTTCACGGGTCCTTTGCCTAGTGCCTTCTTTGCAAACCTGAAAGCAATGATATCAAATGATCAGAATGGATCAGAGCAGCGATACATGGACCAAGGTTACTACCAGGATTCCATGGTTGCAACAATGAGAGGACGGGACATGCCGATTGCTAGAATCCTAGTGATCTTGACAACCATTGATCTATCAAGCAACAAGTTCCGGGGAAAAATTCCTGATGTGATAGGAGAGTTAAGATTACTCAAGGGGCTTAACCTCTCTCACAACAGTCTTGAAGGCCAGATCCCTTTGCCTCTCGGGAACCTTTCCAAGCTTGAATGGTTGGATATCTCTTCAAATGAACTTAGCGGGATGATACCAATTGAGTTGACAAATCTCACGTCTCTAGAGGTCCTAAATGTCTCTTCCAATCAACTAACAGGATCGATTCCTCAAGGACACCAGTTCAACACATTTCAAGCAGAATCCTACCATGGAAACCCTGGATTGTGTGGGTTTCCACTGTCCAAAGCTTGTACTAATTACAAGGCTCCGCGGAAACTCCCCCTGCCTCCTGAAGGCATGGTCCATTCATTCCGCGTGGATTTTCTTGAGCCAAGGGTTGTGGAAATAGGATTAGGATGCGGCATCTTGCTCGTATTATTCATGAGAATTTAGAAAAACCTTATCTCTATCCGGCAGGCAAACGGGAATTTTGGGAAGATTGCAAGGAAAGACATTTCTCCGATCAGGCCTTGAAACTGTACATCAGACGAAAGCTGTGGTTGCCGATTTGTGAATCCGTACAGCTGGGGTGTCAAAGAATCAAAGATAGCCGAACCGGAACACATTCGACATAAATAGAAAAGGCACGATTATCTTCCTCCCTCAGTAACTCTATCTCTTCCCTCAACCCTTCCGCTAACATCCCCTCACCTTCACTGGCAGCTCTGCCTCCGTCGCCCTCTCCACCACCATCCACCGGACCTCCATCGGCGGCACCTCCTCTAGATTGCCCCGAAGTGCTCACCACCGACTTTGCCGGAGATGTGGTTCATGGTGGTTTTAGCTTTCATGGCAGTCCAGCTCTAATTACGCCGAGATCTCGAAGCGCTCGACTCTGTTTCTTTCCTCCATAAATCTCGATTCATGGATCCGTGGCTCGGTCTCACTGTTTTCAAGTTCTGTAAATGCACTGTAAATAGCGAAAGTTCAAGGACTCACCTTCCCTGGATTGGCCTCTTTGTCTCCTCTCATAGAAGTTTCAAGCATGTTTCATCAATCTCTCTCTCTCCCCCTCATTTGTTAAATGCATCAAATGTTTGACTCGCATCAAGAATCTGAACTGGGAATTTTTCACTTTCCTGTTTTGCTGTGAGCCCTTTGCTGAATCTGAAGGGGCGAAGAGAAAGGCATGCCCAAAAAAATAAAGAAAGAAAAGAAAAGACCACATCAATTTCGGCCAGATGTGGTTCAGGTCGGGTTTTGGGTCTCAGCGAACACTTATCCAAAAGCTTCGGTTTGGTTCGGGTATATCACATCAACAGCTGTTGTTAGCTTAGACAATTAAGACGCGTTTAGTAACGATTTTGTTCCCGGAAATAAATTCTGATATGAAATGATTCTTTTTTATTCTATTCTTAAAAACAATAAATCGTTTGATAACTGTCCAAAATTTTTTATTCGATAATAGAATTGTGTTTTAAGATCGCGCTTCATTGATTTTGCTCCAAATCAATTTCTTTTAATTTTTAAATAATTTTTTCCTTTTTTTTTTTTTTTTTTCCTTTTTCTCCTATTCTTTTTCTTCTTATGGCCGATCGTCGAAATGGCGATTGGCCATCGGCCAGATGAGGGCCGGCGACCTCACTAAAGTATTGCCAACCATCGGCGAGGCCGACCCTTGTCAGTCGAGCCTAGCCAACAGCTAGGCGAGGCTCGCCCAGCCTCACCGGTGGCCAGGCCAGCCTCGCCGGGGCTGGGCGAGTCTCGCTAGCAGCCAAGTGAGCCTCGTCGGGGCTGGGCGAGGTCTGCCTAGCCACCAAGCCTCGCTGGGGCCAGGTGGGCCTCGCTAGTGGCTGGGCTTGCCTCCAATGAGCTCGTTGGACCTTGACCTGGCCTAGCAAGTCTCTGCCGAGCTCGCTAGACCGGTTCCGGCAACTAGCAGACAGCGGCGTACAGTGGCGGACGGCGGCAAATGGCGGAGTACGGTGGCAAACGGTGACGGATAGCGACGGCGTACGATGGCAGACAGCAGCGAACGATGGCGATGGGATAAAGAAGAAAAGAGAAGAAGAGAAAATAGAAGAATAAAAATAGTTAGTTTTGATTCTTAGATTTGTTCCCAAAACAAGAATTAACTTCTTTTTTTTTTTATTCTTGATTCTGTTCCAAATCTAATTCCATAAACAAAAAATTAGAATATTGTTTCCGGAAACAAAAATTTTACCCAACGTGATTCTCGTTCCCAACTATTCTCTGAAACAAAAAATCATGGGATGGTTACCAAATAGGCACTTATGGGTGAATTGTTCCAATTTCGTCCAAATTCCACCTAAAAAAAATTATCTGTCGAAATAAGTTTCGTAATTTTTGAAATTTAGATTCTACTTTGCATACCCTAGAATGTAAAACCCACACCACCACAGTTTTTAAGTTAGTTCTAACTTCTAAGGTCTATCCACGTTCCACTTATACTTTTAATTAAAGTAAACGATTATAGAAAATTATCATCACTATTATCCATTGATCACAATATATATTTAAATACACGAAAATTGTGAAAATATTAACAAAATAAAGGTTTCGCTTAAGGATATTGTTTGCACTAATTTTTTCAACTTATACACTCATCATTAGACGCTATGATAAATTGCAAGATCATAGGAAAATATAGAATAAAAAAAAAACACAAAGACTTGTTGCAAGTTTCAAATTTTTGATTCCATCTAGAATTCATCTAATACAATAGATTCCCAAATTTTTGAAATCTAAAGCCTACTCAGCATATTTTGGAACTCATAATCAACTAGATTTCCACTGGGATCATGTCTCATGATGTCGTGCAGTGCCTCTTTATTTGTCATGCCTGTTCTTCATAATCTTAGAATTGTCACTTGTGTTACAGTCTGGGATCCCGGAATTTCCATATATCTTCGAGAGCATGTCTCTAAGCTCATTAAATTTATTTCAATCTCTCGTAATGTTGAAAATTCAATTATGAGCCAGCCTTCCCTTTCCGATTCAGGTTTGAGTTTCAAGAAAGCTGGAAATTTTAGTCTCGATTCCGCCTCACCTCCTTAATCGTAAATTCTTCTCCGGCCAACTCATCAAGTTCATCTCTGGCGCACGCCCATGCAACGGAGGTTAGTCCTAAAATGCAATGAAAAGCAACCTGAAATCTACATGCCATCTGAATGCCGATGATGTAAATGATATTTTAAGTTGGGGATCGGGGTTAATTTCTAATTTTCTAATGTAATATATGATGAAATTGGGTCATCAAAAATTAGATATCAACAAATAAATAAATCAAAGATATGGATATTGAATAATAATAATAATAATAATAATAATAATAATAATAATAATAATAATAATAATAATAATAATTATTATTATTATTATTATTATTATTATTATTATTATTATTATTATATTATTATTATAATTATTATTATTATTATTATTATTATTATTATTATTATTATTATTATTATTATTATTATTTGGTGAAGGAAAAAATAACGACCTTACTTGAATAGGATATTGAATAATTATTACTTTAGATTAAAATCTGTATTTATTTTTTATATCAACTATGATTACACTCCAATCCCTCGTTGCAATTCATGAATATGACGGATTAAGGACAATAATTAAAGTGAGTGTTATTTAGCAGAGTGCGTCATGAGCTTGATCTATGTATATATGTCAAGTAAAAACTTAAAAATCATACTTTGACATAATTATGACCAGAATAATCAAGTTATCGGAGAGGAACTAAAGTGATATTAACGATTTATCAATGATGAGATGCTTCAGTTTAGATTATTGTATTAAATTTAATTTTATATACGCAATTTTTAACGTCACAACGAGTCTCTCTCATAATATTTTATTGGGAAAAGTGCCAAAAAATTCATAAACCTTTTGCTTTTGTGCCGATTTAGTCCTAAACTTTTTTTTTTTTGTGCTGATTTAGTCCTAAACATTTTTACGTTGTGCCAATTCAATCATTTCCATTTAATTTTGGCCGGATTTTGCTAACTAGACGTAGGTCGGCTAATGTGGCTTGATCGGTGCTGATGTGGACAATTTTAATAAAAATTTTAATAATTTTTATTTGTTTATTTGTTTATTTTTATTTTCTTTATTTTTGTCTTTTTCCTTAAGCTGGCGAGGGCGAGGCCAACTTCACCGGCCACCTCACCATCCCTCGCCAGCCATGGGTGAGGCTCGCCCTCACCGGATCCGACGAGGTCGAGCCTGGCCGGCCCTCGCCCATGGCCGGATTTGGCGAGGCAAGCCTCGCCCATGGTTGGCGAGGGCTGACGAGACTCGACCTCGCCAGATCCGGCAAGGGCGAGCCTTGCTTGCAAGGTGGCTAGCAAGGTCGGCCTCACCCTCGCCGGCCGTCGACTCTGGCCAGTCATCGTACCTCAAAGAACTAAATGGGAGGAAAAAGACAAAAAGTAAAAAATATATATATATATATATATATATATATATATATATTATTAAAATTATCCACGCGTCGATTTGATCGTCACGTCACGTCGCCAAGCATCTAGTCAAGAATCCGCCAAAATTGGCTGGAAATGACTGAATTGGCACAACGTAAAATGTTTAAGATCGAATCAAGACTAAAAAAATATTTAGGACTAAATTAGTACAAAGATAAAAATTTTAGGACTTTTTTGGCACTTTTCCCATATTTTATTTAACAAGGAAACGGCAACGCGAGGAAGTGGACACAAATCTCAAATTGATTTTCTCTCATTCTTGATCACCCTTTTGATCGCATCAAATTATGTACTTGTGTTCACAAAGACCCTTAAATGAAAATATGATGTCCCTAAAAAATTTTCGGACCACTTCAAGGTTTGCCTCGACAAAACCCAAATCCCAAGTCCTTTCTTAGGTTTTGGGGCATTTCGGGAAGCTCTCCCATATCAAGGAATTTATTGGGTCGCCTACTTTGCCCTCACTAACTTTTGAGAATTAATATTTTGCCCTAAAATGCCCTCTCAGGGACGGAAGCTTCTCCGACCTTGGCCGTCCGCGACCTTAACACAACCACCATGGCCGAACGATGTGGCTGTCACCACAACCACAACCGCGGTCCTATAGAGAAGGTCTAGGAGACACAGCCACGCCGACGAATGTGACCTCAGGGCTAGCAACCCCCGGCCACACGACGTGTGGTCGCACGTGAGCTCGGCTTGAGCCAATCGCCGAGATGTGACAACCCCGGGCGACATTTGTCTTGCTTGAGGGCGCCCGACCAAGGTGTTGCCTCGCCGTCCCGTGTCCCAACCTAGAACGAAGTCCGGGGCGCCTGGAGCAGCGTCCCCCTGGCGGAGTGGAGAACAAAACTCGGAAATTTTTCAAGGAGACCTCAGTCCTGTTCAGTAGGCTCCTTTTCTTTTATCTTCAACAGCAGGGTTTTGAATGGACCGCGGGCGGCGCGGGAGCTCCATCATGCATTGCCGAATTTGTTCGTCAGAGTTGCGTTTGTGGTGCTGGAATCTGCTGCTGCTGCTTGCTCTTCTCCTCCAACGGTGTTCTTCCATGCCTATCGAATCTCCGATAAATTTGCTGTTTTCCACGTCGGGAGAGAGATGTTAAAAGGAAGATTTTGGGATGAAATTTGCGAGAGGAAGAGTGATGTCAGAAAGGAAATGAGGAAGTGATTGCCTGCTGAGTGCTGACGCAGGTTTCAGGGAAATTAATTTTTTGATCGAATCGTCAACGAAGAACCCGAGTAAAGATGAATCGAATCCAATGGAAGTCAGCTAAAAAAAACATTAAACGAAGACTTATTTTCGTTGAATTTATTTAATTGGCACCGAGTTAAAAAGCATAGTACGACCAACGATTTATAAATCACTGTGGTCAAATTTATTTGATGGCTACTGAATAGAAAACATTATCTGGCCACCTGATGAAAAAACATTATGGTTGGAATTAAATCAAAGCTGCGGTTGCTGATCTGTATCTGCACAGCAAATTAGATCAGGAAAGAAAGAAGCCTCTTTATGTATACATTTTCTATATTGGTCAAAGTATATTTTAGGGGTGTTGAAAGCCTTGAAATGTCACGTTTAGGAATAGACGTTGCTGCCGTTGTTCCAAACGCACATGTGAAGTACCAAGATCGATGCAGTAAGGAGACTACATGATCTAACATTCATCTAGAGATATGCTAAGTTCAAGATACAGAGTCATAAAATTCAAATTTGCTCTTGCATCTTAAAGGTTTGGAGTATCCAATCGTAGAATTTTGCTAACTTAAAGCGTCGGCCAAATTGAAGCAGATTTAAGGAAAAGGACAAGTGCTGTATGTATAGAGATCTTTACCAGCTTATAAGACAAAAGGAGAGACTGACAGGATAGTCAACTCAAGACTCCATATTGGACTATGTGTACAGAAACTTTCGTGTGTTCATCTCTCTCGGAGAAAAACCCCAACGGAAAAGCAAGCATTTTGCATCTTGATCTGGGACCATCAACGATCCTGCAAGTCCATAAAGCATCTCTCGTTGATCCCGAGCAATGACGACAATCATCATGCCAAAATCAACTTTGGTGCCACTCGCCGCGCTGGCTGTTCTCTGCAACTATAAATTCAGTTTGTTCTCTGACGTCCTCAAATTCTCCTCCTTTTTCTTGTTTTTTCTCCTCAAGTGTGTTCCTGTCAGGCGGAGACGCGGATTGTTGCCCACATGGAGGGGCATGAAAATTAACTTTCTACTCTATGTATTTGCATTTTCTGGACATGCTTGTGGTGATTAGGTATTAATGAAACTGCCTGTGCCTCGACTTGTTCATTGATCTCCCCCTAATTTGGCAAACTTCTTTTTGAAACATGTGCGCAGATGGAGAAAAGACCATCGCTTTTGGCTGATCCCGTGACAGCCACAGTCGAAAATGCCTCTGATAGGGAGCTTTACCCCAGATTGGTTTATGTTGATGGCAGTTCCGGTACTCCAACCGTCGATTACCCTCCACTGCCTCGAAAAAGCAACAAACAAATTCTCGTTGCACGCGCCATGCTCTCTCTTTTTTGCCACTGGATGCACATTTGACACGTCTGGGCATCTCACGAATTGTAGCACCGAGGATAGCGGAGAGGGAAGGTGCGCCTTGGCGGACCAGCCAGTTGCAACTTGCAACCATAATTGTTTACGACTCAGGTACTGTGAAAACAACTACAGAGAATGGCCACAACTGCGGATTGGACCGGGTTTTCCTGTGTATTGGTTGTGATTGCCCGTCTTTTAGCTGCGTAATAGCCTTGAATGTATGCCCGGAGAACCTGAGGGTGCATAACAAATCGGGATCACTTGTTGCGTGCAAGCCTGGGGAGGGGCTACCCTCTGGGTTGGGCTACCCGGCGCTCGGTAATTATTCTAGTCCTCCATCAGCTGGCGCCGCCTGCCTGTTCAAGAATGTGATTGTGAAGATCACTGTCTGTTCACCACAGTAGACCAATGAAAGAAGGTGAGTATCCTACATCTCAGCACGTGCAATGGATTGTGATCGCCTTGCTATTTCATGATTTACTACGATGATCAAAGATTGTGATATTTTTGTGTGACTAATTTGAGGTCTACTAGGAAATGTGCTCAAAAGTAAGTTCACTGCTCGTAACTATTGTCATATTTTGGAGTCCGAGATACCTAGAGTGTCAAAATTTGGTTTAAGGGGACACTTAAATGTCAAAAGTTAGGAAAATGACATTTAAGTGCCAAAATAGAAGCAAAATAGATTAGTTAAGTATCAATGACGATAAAATCCAGCAAAAATGCTAACGTGATGATTTTTCAATAGGCCACTGCCCCCACTGAATTGTCATTTTCATGGTTGTTCATTCTCGGCCTTTCCTTCAATGATTTCACAAGTCCTTTGCCTAGCACCTTCTATGCAAACTTGAAAGCAATGATATCAAATGATCAGAATGGATCAAAGTGGCGATACATGGACCAAAGTTACTACCGGGATTCCATGATTGCAATAGTGAGAGGACGGGACACGCTGATTGCTAGAATCCTAGCAATCTTGACGACCATTGATCTATCAAGCAACAAGTTCCAAGTAAAAATTCCTGATATGATAGGAGAGTTAAGATTACTCAAGAGGCTTAACCTCTCTTATAACAATCTCGAAGGCAACATCCCTTTGCCTCTTGGAAAACTTTTTGAGCTTGAATGGTTGGATCTCTCTTCAAATGAACTTAGCGGATGATACCAACTGAGTTGACAAACCTCACATCTCTAGAGGTTCTAAATGTCTCTTACAATCAACTAATGAGATCAATTCCTCAAGGGCACCAATTCAACACATTTAGCAGAATCCTATCATGGAAACCTGGGATTGTGCGGATTTCCGCTGTCCAAAAGTTGTACTAATTCCAGGGGGTTCCGGGAACTCCCCGCGCTTCCTAAAGGCAAGGCCCACTCATTCCACACAGATCTTCTTGAGCCAAAGGGCAGTGGAATTAGGATTAGGATGCGGCATCGTGCTTGGACTAATCATGAGTAATTTGAAAAACCTTATGCCTTTCAGGCGGACAGATAGAAATTTTAGAAAGATTGCAAGGAAAAACGTTTCTCCAATCAGGCTTTGAAACTGTGTACTAAATGAAAGATAGGGGAGCTTACAAATGTATCTGTACAGAATATTAGATTAGAAAAGCAAAGCCTCTTTATGTGGCCACTGTCCATATATGTGAAGTCATAGAAACAGGGTGCTTAGAAACTTGTCCACATCATTAGGGGTGTAAATGGGTCGGGTCGGGTCGGGTCTCGATGTTACCCGACCCGACCCGAAACATACGGGTCACATACTGTGACCCGACCCGACCCGACCCGAAACACATTAAACTCGCATAGAAAATTCGGGTCGGGCCGGGTCGGGTCGGGTCGGGTTTCCGGGTCGTTACTTGAAAAAACTTTTTTTTTTTTTTTTTTTTTTTTTTTTTTTTTTTTTTTTTTTTTTTTTTTTTTTCGGGTGAGAGTCGAACGGGCCATTCATCTTCATTGTTGTTCGTGACTTCTCGCAACTGTTATACGTTATTACGAAACATTCCAAGCCTCGGCTTGGCTCTTTATTTTTTAGCATTGGATTGATTTTTGTCTCTTTTTTCTTTTGGCTAGCCTCAAATGAATGTATCTTCTACAAATGAGCACAAGCATATGCATGTGGGGAAAAGAAATAAGTTAAAATGGGGTCGGAGAGAAGTAAATGTTTAAGAAATACATTCATACAATTGGAAAAGAAGATGCTAGAGAATCGGAAATAAGAAAAGCTGCACTTCTTGCCAATGCCCACGAATTCATAAGGTATGGTGAGCTCGGTAAATATGCTGAAAAGGGTTTTACTTTCTAGAGTAAAATATGCAATCTTCTCCTTTCTTCAGAATCTGCTAGGATGATTAAAAACCCGATAGGCAACAAGCTATTATTCAACTAGGAAGATTTTATGACTTTGTATCATTGACAGCAGCAGATGTTCCTTTTGGCTAATATAGCAACAGATAGAGGTTCCTCCTTGTGGCGGTGCCTACTACTCTCTGATCAAATTACAGAGCAGCAGCTCCCACTATCGCTAAAAGTAGAACACAGACAGAATGATATCTTGGATCACATCTTGTTCTCCTAAAAGATGAGCTTCATAGTAGGACTATGCCAGTTTACCAATTGATTGGCCTCAGAAGGTTTGACTTGATGTCCCCGAGACTTCCCTGTAGAAAAATGAAAAAGAAAAAGAGATGATGATATGAGAAGCTAAAGGCAAAATCATACTCTTTAGTACAATCATCTTTAGTGTATGCAGAAATCTTCAGTTCACAATAGATAACAGGTCTCTCTTATGGTCACATAATTTGTCTAAAAGAAGCAAATTATTTGAACAGTCTGACAAATCTAATACATCACAAGGAAACCCAAATCCACGAACTAGCTTAGCAGCATATACCGCATGTTTTGACTTGCATTCGTTGGCTTTAAATAGTTATTGCCAAAATAACTGTCAGTACCTTATTTCAGAACAAATACTTATTTGTGTATTGAGCTAGAATCCCTTTAGGTCAATAAATTCTGAGAACATGACAGATCATGTCTCCGAATAATAAAGCATTGAAACTGTAAGGAGAACTTTTGAGGGTCAAACAAAAAATGATTGAATTCAATCATTTTTTACCTCATTCAGTTATCATCCATGCCTACTGAAGCAAAATTTTACATCTACGTCAACTGTAAGCGGGCAAAGTTTTTTGGTCCCTATAAAATGTCCTCCTTTTTTGTATAGATGTTCTCATAGATGAAAGAAACTTCCGTTCAGCTCAATCTTTTTCCTTCTATGGCCCCCAGAAACAGCAACAACAGAAAAGAACTAATCTCATGCAGTTTTTGTTCATCCTTCAGGGAATACATGCTATCAATTTGGGCGACAGTGGATTCATAGTGGTTAAAGATGGGAAGACTATTTTTAGATCCCCAGTGCAGCAGCATGGTTTCAACTTTACATATCAACTGGAGAATGGTCGCAAGTTCGCAACGGCGACCTACCCAGTTCTGGTCAGGTCTGTATATTCATGATAACCATAAGCAGAACAATTTTTATCTACAACGGTGGGGTTGCAATTCTGTTACTGTTCTACTATTCTGACAGTTGCGAGAAAGCTTCTCTTAGCTTCTACTGCTAGTTCTGCTTTCAACTGTGCTTTATTTGGGGATGGTTTTATCACCAAAAGCTGTAATAGCTATTATGGCCACAGATATTCCCAAAATACCAAGTATTGAAATTGATACAATTTCATCAAGAATTATGCTCCCTTCTACTTTACAACGGCAAAATAGTGATATTGCCTCATCCGGCAGCCCATTATGTGCATACCCACATATCATAGAAGTACAAATAATAGAGCTATCCCACTCAAAAGGCCAGCGTTAACATTTTTCCAGCAGCCACCATCCTCCCACAATGAGTGCACATATCAAGCAAAGCTGCTTCCACACATATGAAGAGACCAAAAGATCCACAGGAGAACAAATATACGTTACTCTATTCTCCAGAACTTGTCAATCCATAATTGAGAATCTCACAGCAAAACTGTTCCGGCCCCAGAATCGAGGCTAATATGAGATACTGAAACACTGAAGCTTGATAAAAGGCGAAAGACATTGCCTACAGCCTTCTTCCTCTTCTACCGCCCATTCACACTCCAACCAACCATTCATTTTAACAGTTTTGCTCAAACAAGAAAGACCCATCAATCAATTTTAAAGAACTTTACCTCATGTTCATGATGTTGTTCAGAAAGCACATACTGCTCAGCTAGCTGCTTCAGCTTAACTTTTAACCTGAACCCAAAGAATTTCATAGACAACTAAATGCATCAGACAAGCAATTTCTTTAATACAAGAATCTAAAAATTCAAGCGCACAGAAACACAATCGCCGAATCAAATCGCCACGCAATGAAGAGCAACAGACAATCATCAACAATCGCTCGAGTGGAAAGCGGCGACTTTGCGAAACGCAAAATTCCCGATCTCCACGGCCAATGTTGAGCGCTATCGAGCAGAAATTCGAGACGACATTTGACGAGCGGCGAGAGGGGGGAAGGCGCGTGGATCTGGAGGGGGGGCTCCTCACCTGCCGGGACTTGGAAACGAGGCGAGAAGCGAGCGCCATGATCGCAAGCGAACCCAGTCCCCAAGCTGTCGACGACTCGACGATGGTCGGCCGCACGCGGTGGCAAGGGTTTCGGCGTTGAAGAGGCGGAGGCGAGGGGTGGCGACGGCGACGGCGAGGCGGAGGCGTGTCGATCAGAGGGCGGCAGCGGACTCCATGAGAAGGCGCACTCGTCGGAGAAGAAGGCGGAGCCGACGGAACCTTCAGTGCTTGAGTTGTGTTCGACTGTTGTGTTCGACTGTTCGTGTTAGGCTTTAGCCTAAAGCGTAAAGCATTTGTGTTTTTGGGTTTTGGCGTGTTTGGACTGTTCGTGTTTCGGGTCGAACAATGTTCGAACCTGACCCAACCCGAAACACATTTTTTTTGCTTGTTTTATCTTTATTACCCGAACACGACCCGAACACGAAACATGTATTATACATGTTTCGTGTTCGGGCCGTGTTCGGGTCGGGTCGGGTCGGGTCGGGTCGGGCCTTTTTGACACCCCTACACATCATGTTTAGGAGTTGATGTCGACGTCACCATCCCAAATGGACAGGTGATGTCGCAAGATCGATCCGTCAAAGAGAGTAACTGATCTAATAACATCCGTACAGAGATCTCTGAGTCTCAGTGGCTTAGGAACAAACCGATTTCAGACCAATTAAGACCCACCCCCCCCCCCCCCAAAAAAAAAAAAAAAAAATTCCAGTTGTGGCATCTAACTACGTTTGGTTTCTAAGCGAAGGTTGCATTCAAATAAAATTAAGAAAAATGATTCCTTTTTAATTTTATAACTCACAATTGCAGAAAAGTAGTTTTCGAAATTCGTACCGTGTGAACGAAAAGAAGCCTACTTATTTCAAAGAAACATTACAACCAAAATCGTACTTATAAAATGTCTTTATTTTCCCAAACGAAATATGTTTTCAAGCATCCAAAAAACTGAAAAACGGAATAATCTTCGCTTTTCATCTTCACAAAAGCATATCCCAAAATAATTGCAAGACAAGCAAAGTGACTAATGACTTATCACGACAATGCATCCCTCGAACATCAGGATTACAACATGCCCTCTCATACTCACTCCAAAACCAATGAATCTAGCTGTGATGGAAGTAGATGGCCGTGAAATAAGCAGGGCCACAGGGGGAAGTCCTGCCTCACGGGCTAACATGAGCATCCAAGCTACCTTCCAAACTCGGCGAGCTGGTCCATGGAGTCGCCTATACTTGGCAACAATTTAAAGAGAAAAAATGTTAAGATTGGAGTATGAAGTCAAGTACTGATCACTAAAATTATAATGCATATAAACGGGTCAATTTGAGTTAAACTTTTCAATCCAACTAGACCCATCTATTTGATGGGCTTACCTAATGGTAAAGATACCCCTACTACACATATTGGATCTATTTGTGTCACATCATATCAAATCCTATTGAATTTGTCTTTCTTTTAACTTTTATGCTTCATCTTCTATTTCTCCTATTTCACTTCTTAAGTTTCCTAGCGATAATGACATTGCTTCACATATTGGATCCGTTTATTTGACGTCTACCCTCCAGCTTCAAAAGGTTATCTGTGAGTCTGTGTTCCATCGTTTGGCTTCAACTTATTATCTATCAGTAGATTGACATCAACTCATCCTGTTTCTATTCTTTTTTTTTTCTTTTTTTCTTTTTTATATCAAGACACTAGTACTTTTCAAGACCATTCGCAGAAGGAGACGATTGGAGTAGCAAAGCAACACAAAGGGCGTCAACTATTTGCCACCTGAAACCTCATCGATCGTGACTGCAACTTCTTAGGGTTGCAATATTTTGATTTATGGCATTGAAGCTTCGGTCATTTGTTCAATTGTTGGCTATTATCGTTATTTAGAAATATTGATGAAATTTCTAGCTCCTTTGATTGTCTTTGTGATGCCTATCACATTGTTAAACAAAACTTGTTTGCCATTTCAGTCTGGTTATACGATTATCCCCTTTTCTTTTTGCTGGCCTGAAAACTTTTAGGCTGCGTTTGGCAGTTGGGATAAAATTCGGGATAGGATATAATTTATCCTATCCTACGTTTGGTGCTCACTCGGGATAGGATAAAGTCGGATATAAGGGGGATATAGACAGATAAAATTATCCCACGGGGAGTGGGATAAAGGTGGATAGGATTTCTAACGTCCATAATAGGAAAGTTATTTTTTTTAATAACAAATTTATTAAATTAACAAAATTGAAATTATATTTCAATGTAAATAATATTTGAATTCTAATTTAAGAAAATAAAAATAAAAATTTATTTTTAATTAATCTTATTTTAATTCTATTTTATAATAAACATTCAATCTATAAATTAAATATTTATATTTATTATATATTTTAGGTATTTTTGTATTTTAAATATGTTAGTACAGTTTACTATTTGATAAATTTTTATTAAAGAATGATGAAAGGGAAAAAAGAAATAATAATAAAAATAATATAAAAAAAGAGGAAAAATATAATAAATAATAAATAATAAATAAATTAAGGAATAGTGTTACGAGATATTTTCACCATCTTCATTTATGAACATTTATGTTCATTTATAATGATATGTCGTTTATATAAAAAAATAAAAATGTACATGATGTGAACATATCCGACTTTAATACTGTGATTCACCAAATATTGGACGGGACATAAAAATATCATAGGATTTCATATCCTATCCTATCCAATCCTATCCCAATTAGAAATCCGGACGACCAAACGTAGCCTTTATTGAATTTAAAACTAGGCTAAACGCCAGACCAGCCCAACAAGCGGACATAGGTACAAGGAAGGTCCAAAAGAACTTGGGAAGGAGAGAAAGGCCAATTTCTCTACTTTGAAGTGTTCTTATGGGCTTTGGCTAACCAAGCTGCCATCACATTAGCCTCCCTACAACAATGGGCCAGCCTGATATTAGGAAAAGAAAGCAACAAAGCATGACACTCTTGGATAAAACCCCGGAGCTCCGAAGAAATGTGATCTGTACTGTGAAGTTTTCTTATCAAATCAAAACAGCCTGACTCAACTTCTAAGGCTTCTTGACTTCCGGTACAGAAGTGTCCTAGGGTTTGGAGAAGAACAAGGGTTTCAATCTTAGCTATAGAGGTAGTTGCTTGAACCAATCTCGCAAATCCGTCAAGACTGTCACTTTTGAGTTAGTATATTGTGATATTTAATGTTGTTACGATACTCCTGGCATCAATGTACGATATTTTTCTGATAATTGTGGATGATTTTTCCTAGTAATTTGGAGTTAGGGAAATCCTATATTTAATGAGTTAAAACAAAAGGGTTTTTAATCAAGTGCGCATCATTAATGCTCAAAAACCCTCTTTTAAAGAAAATATTTATGATAACAAGGAGACTTTTTGAAAAATCAAATGTCTATCTTCTCGGCTATTGGGCGAGGAAATCTCTTCGATCCCCCGGCGTGAGGCATCTTTTGTATGGCACGCTTGCTCTATCAATCAGGCTCCGTCCCTATCATTGAAAGTAGAGCCTTTAAAGTCAGAACAATCATACAAGGAACGAGATTCTCGGCAAGATGAGGATCATGCCCTTGCTTTTCTCCGAGTTCCACTAGAAGACGAGAGTAGTCCATCCGTCCCTAAGGATGTGCTTGGGTCGATTCCTTAACACCTCTTCTATACTTCTAGATCACTCGAAATAGCCAAACCTTGATTGGTTTCTCTGGTCTCTACTGTTAGTTCCGAGTGATCTTATCACCCATTTTAGTTCCTATCTTCCTTAGATTCTATGAGGGAAAAAAAAATCGACAATTGTGTGAGGGGCAACCCAATTAAAATTCTCTCAATTATCACTCGTACGTTCCTTGCTTCATCGGAGTCTATGAGGGAAATTACTTTTCCCAGGCAAACGTGCTATTTTAGTGCGGATGACACATACATAGAAACATAACAGGGGCAAATAAACAAGAAGACTTGAAAACAGCATCAGCCTTCATGGAAGATATATATAATCATGCAAACGAGAGAAATCGAGAACGAGATTGAGAGAGAGAAAATTGGTGAAGGGCAAAATTGTGTTTAGAGAAACCTCAAGCTTAACTTTGGCCAATTAAGCTATTTGCCCTACAATTGTAGAACTCTTTTATCATGGGGAGTAATGAGAAGATGGGTTTGCTGTATATCAAGTCCTTGTTGGTTTATGAAAATGTCTCAGAATGCTTGTCGTTGTCACGGCATTCTTATGAACGGTGTCTTTCGATTGGTAGGTTTACGGTCTGGTTTGAATTAGCAATTCTCGGCAGGTTTACAGTTTAGTTTGGTTTGTTTTATGTTGGCTTCTTCTATTTACATGAACGAGCATCGTCCAAGGTACTGGCATTCCTCAGCAAGTATCTCTAAACATTGCATGATGGCCATATTATTGGCCAAAAGCTTATTATGACATCTTCTCTTCACTTTTACTTATGCTCGGGTTATTTTTTCAATAATAGTTTCCTAGTACAAATAAAAGAGAAATATCAACTCATTGACACAATAATTTGTTATCTATCTATGAAATAAACATTTTTTGGGAAAACAGGAACGCTAATTTTGTTCCAAATGGAGGACGAAAAGGAAAAAAAACAAGAATAAGAAAAGAAGGCATGAAATAATCTTAAATTAAGAGTAGGTCCCATATTTCACCTTGACAAATCTTTTTTTTTTTGTCGGTCCTACTTTACGCCTATTCTAACGTTTATTCTCAGACTTTTACCATGACAAATCTTGTTTGAGAGGAGCAAAGGTAAATTCATCTCTAGTAAAATTGAACAAAAAAATAGTAATAATAAGTGGATGGAAATAGCAAGAGCCTAACTAGTACACTTTTATTGAGAAAGTACCATTATTTATAAGTTTAAAGAAGAAAAAGAAATAACAAAGTTAAAATTATGTGATGTGGAGGGGTATTCACGCAATAGACAAAGTATTTCTTATTGATTATAAGCTATTTCTTAGAAATGAAAAGGGAAAAGAAACAATAATGAAAAGAAAAAGGCATTAGGAAGCTGAGGTGACATGTCGACTACGCCGTGTAAGGCCCTTTGCGGCGCCCCACAACACTGTATAATATTAAATATGACAGAAGCGACAAATTAAGTTTAACTGCATCAATTTACGCAGCAATTCCGCATATGCATTTTAGCATCCATGCCACCATCACTCTTCTCTTTGCTCACGCTGGCAAACTTTAGTCAATGAAATTATTTCCATCGTGCAGTACAAGTTCCTAAATTATCACAAAGAATCACTGTTTTTCTTTTGTTGACGCCTAAAATTAGGCTCTATTTTATTATTATTTTGTTTGATTTTTGGATAATAAACAAAAAAAGAAACGAAAAAAGAAGCAAAAGAAAGAAAAGCAAAAGCGGAAAAGAAGAAGCAGCCTCTGCATGGGCCCTCGGCCATTTCCGCCTCAGCCCGGCCCCCTCCGCGTCGTCTTCTTCCTCGCATCACTGAGGAGCACGCGCGAGCAGGCGCGACGCCGGATAAGCTTGAGCAGAGACGGTTGCGTGCGGAGCAGAGGAGCAGGGGCGTTGACGGGACGTGACCGGAGGAGGCGATGATGGCGGATGGGACGGCGGTCCAACCGGCGGGTCGAAGCCTCGCCGACCGGCCGCTCCCGCGCCTATAAATAGGCCCTTCATCCTCGGCAAAGAGGAGGGACCGGGATGCCGAGAACGATCGAAGGCTACAAGGCTTCGAGCTTCTTGCCGAGAGACTTCAGAAGGGGAGCCGAAGTCGAGCAAGCCTAGATCCGAAGGCTCTCGGCTGGAGAGGGAGAGAGGAGAGTTCGAGCACCCCCCGCCGTCGTTGCCGCCGTTTGCCGTGCAAGCTACCGTTCGCGGACAGGTAACGAGCCGCTGCCTCCACCATCACCATCGCACCCCCCCGTTGTCCAGTCCTCGCTACCGCTGTCACCACTGTCGTCGCCGTCACCGCCGTGGCCATCGTCGCCGTCGGATCCCTTCGGTCTCTTCCTCGACGCCGCGGATTCGCAAACCCTAGGGTTTGCGATTTTCCGAGTCGCGAAGCGGATTCGGACCCGGAAAATTGGATAGGGTTTGCGATCCGGGGGGGGCGGCCGCGAGTCGGGTCATGCGTCGGATCCGGGTCGGGTAGGGTTCCGGAGGAACCGGGTCGTGGAGCAGGAAGGTGGGGTGGGTAGTCGGGCCGGGCCGGGCGTCCCCAAACGCCCGGCCATGGCATCGTTTTAATTAAGAAAAAAAAAAGATAAAAAGATAAAAAAAAATCCGAGTCGGGCCCGCAACGCAGCCCGTCCCTCATTCGGATCGCCGGGCCCAGTCGGTCCCAACCAAAGCAGATCCGACCCGGGGTTAGTTTTTATATTATTTTAATATAAAATAAATTTTTAGATAAATAAATAAATAATATTTTATTTCAAAAAAATAAAAAAAAAATAAAAAACGTTTTATTTTCAAAAATATTTTAAAAAATGTTATATTTCCCAAAAAATCGAAAAATAATAAAAAATAATTTATTTTCCAAAAATGTCAGAAAATATTTTTAAAATATTTTATTTTCCGAAAAATCAAAAAATCAAAAATATTTCATATTTTCCAAAAAATGTCAAAAATCCAAAAAAGGCCAAAAATTCATGAAAAAGCCAAAAAATTCAGAAAATGCCAAAAAGACTTTTATTTTCCAAAAAAACCCAAAAATCCTTTCGTGTCCAAAAAATTTAGAAAATGACTCGAAGAATGTTTTTCTTCCCAAAAATGCATGAAAAATCCTCGAGCATCCAAAAAACCTCAGGGTTTAAACAAGATTAGGTACCGAAAGGGCATTAGTGATAAACTAATGTAATCAAGTCCCCGATCCTAATTTCTCTAGTTGCGCAGGAGTGAGTATTTCTCCCGATACTTCACTTGGGTTTCTAATCAACCCACCCCAAATCGATTAGTGGCGACTCCATTTTAAAAATCAACTTACAGGTTAAAAACTTGAACCATTAAGTCGTGAATTGGTGGACTTGGGAGAGTCCGGGCATAATTAATTTCAGCCGAGCCATTAGCCTCCTTAGGCGCCCGTATCCGATCTCGGGCGCCGAAAAAAAAAGAGGTCGCGACAGCTTGGCGACTCCGCTGGGGACTTTGAGGACTTAGGCCATTTAATCTTTGTTTAAACGCTTTGCTGACTTGGGTTTTTTTTCTTTTGTGCAGGGTAATAGCTTAAAGTTTTTTTATTCTGTCAAAATAAAATGTTTTGTGATTATAAACTGCTGTGCATGCTTTACTGTTTTAAACACTACACATGGCACACACAACCCGGCCGCCGGACCTGGGCCGCCATAGGATTTCTAGGATGGTGTTAAGAAAGATACGACCTCGAACGCGAGACTGCGATATAGAGGTTGCCTTTCTTTTCCCCGAATTTCTTAGCCGAGGTTAGAAAGGTACGCTGCTAACGTGAGACTGCGATGGGCGGATACCTTTTTAATTTCATCAAGCCTTCTGAGTTAGAAATCGAGCCGCACGTCCCATGCGCATGTCTTTGTGCTTGCCATTTTTCTTTAAAAGCAAAGTGATTCCTTTACTTTTACTCAGTCTTTTTATTTGGCCCGTGGCAATGTAGGATAAACTTGTCAAGTCCCAGTTTATATGTGATGGGGAAAGACGATATCCAGTTCATTCCTGCTTTCAAGGCGGAGCTCTTCAGATGGTGGGGTCAATTAGATCAGTTTGCCTAGGAGCGCGTGAAGGCCAAAATTGGTCATCTCCTATCGTTGATCCAAATCACTGTTCGTCCTGAAGTCATACAAGCCATGGCACATTTTTGGTGCCCGAAGACAATTACTTTTATATTCGGTAGGTTTGAGCTAACCCCAACCCCGGAAGAGTACAAGATCATCACCGGAATGCCTCTTGAGAAAAAGCTTGTCAAGCCATCGATAGGCGCCCTCCCATGGCGCAGTTAGCACGACTTTTAGAACGAAATCCATGTCATGAGACAAATTCTTGAAGGCAACCATAATACCGCCCACTAGAATTTATGAATGCCCTGTTTCCAAAATCAGCCTATGACCCGTAAAAGTGAGATTTTCCTCCTAGCCTTTTTCGGACTCATCATCTTCCCCCATCAAAGAAATGCCATAACTCCCAAGATGGTATGGATAGTTGATCAGATCTTAAGAGGGAGGAATTATGTCAACATGATTTTAACTGAAACATTCTTGTCTTTTATTCGTTTTAAAGACAACTCGGAGAAAATCATGCGAGCCTCTCCTAAAATTTTACAAGTCTGGTTCTTTTCTCACCTAAGCGAATTTCGAGACTTCATGCGATCGCTTGAAACAAATGCTTTTGAAAATCCATTACAAAAATTTATGGTTTTAGGACCGTACATTCCCAATCAAAGTTGTTTGAATTGGGTAAGCTTCCTAAGAAACCCAGCTCCTGAGGCATTCCAATGGTGTGCTAGTTGGTTCCATGAAAAAAGGGCCCGCTTTGCTTACATGCGCACCCGCCCAATTCCGTTGCTCGGTCTCACCGGCGCCATTCCTTACTACCCGTATCGGGTAGTACGACAATATGGAGCCCTTCAGGAAATCCCACCGCCTTTCAAGATGATGGTCCCTCCAGTTCTTTTCAACACAAGCCGTGATTATGAATTCGAAATTTCTACTGCTGAGGAAACCTGGGAAAAGTGCCATCGTAAAAGGATTGTGATACCTGAAGGGCTTGAGGGAGAAGAGAAAGCCCACCACGCCTCCATGTCCTACATCCACAACCATTGTATCCCGACAAGATGGAAGCCATTAGTCCCTCACTCGGCCAAAGCAAAAGCAAGACGAGCAAGCAGAGCTCATGGAGAGAGATTTGGGAATGGAATGGATGCACACCTCAGAACCAGTTCAAGGAAGTAGGCGTCCTCGCAAGAGCAAGGCTCCCCGTCACATATAAATTAGCAATCATGTGCCCCTTAGTGTAAATAGTGTGAAAGTTTTGTCCCATTGTTTAGGGACTCTTGTTTAATATCTAGTATTTCATTATGTCTTTTCAGTTTCAAGTTCTAGATGTCAGAAGTCTGCAGTCTATGAAATCCTCTTTTGATGAATAAAAAAGCAGTTAGACCATTGCCATGGGTCATTTTTTGTTTACTTTCATACTCATTCATTGTTTTCGCAAACGACAGGTAATTATGAATCGCCGGCCACCGGTAGCTCGTGCGTGGCCTCATGCGCTAGGGCCCGGTCAGAATGATGTACAAAATCGCCTTATTAACATTGAAGACGGCGTAGGACAAATGTCCATTGTCCTTCAACAACTCTCAAGACAAATGGAACCCACTCAACTTAAACCCAACTCTGTAGTTGCCTTAAAAGCCATCATGACACCCGGAAATTCGCCAGAAAATAGCCAGTACCATAGACAATTTGAAAGGATCATGAAAAAGTTAAACCAGCTACAGGAGCAGAGTCCCATGGACCTGTCTAATTACGCCAGCATTGAGATCCCTGAAAAACTCAAAGCACCTGAATGCGAAAGGTATGCTGATACCTCCTGTCCAGAGACCTACTTGCAAGCTTACCTGGTTCGAAAGATGATTCAATCGTACCAATCGAACTTGATTGGCCCTGCCTTGCGATGGTACATTGTTAGGAAGATTAGTCCCCTTAAAACCTGGAGGGAATTAATTCATGTTTTCCATCAAGAATACGATATTGACATCACCCCTGACATCACCTTGCCCTACGAAGAGCCAATGATCGCGGAGCACAAGGAGCTGTTAGCCGCTGAGATAGGAGAGGAGCATGTCAATGAAGCCTTGCATGATAAATGGGCAGTTGAGCAACATCCTGTTATTGGAAAATTTCCCACTAGGAAAGGCAAGGAGCCTTTGTACGAGGTCAAAGACACAGAGTCTGTTCAAGAGTGGGGCACAACTGGACAACTCCCCAAGCTTACTCCAAGAGCTAAGATCCAAAGAATACCAACTCCTATCAACCTGGAAAGTGAATCAGACAGTGAAACTTTAATGTCTCTCACTTCCCTTGACAGAATCAAGTTAGCAAAACGAAGGGCCTTACTCAAAAGGTCTGGACCAGAAGCCAAGAAAAGAAAGCCCAAGCAGATAGATTCAGCATCTACTAACGAGCCACCGCACCAAAGCTTTGAGCATTCCCAAGAATACAGCTTTGAAGGCCACCATCCTCTAGAGTACAACCCTGAAGACTTCCCTGCCCTAGAATACAATCCCAAGGACTTTCAGTGTTATTTCGACAATGAAACTGACGATTCATCGTATAACTGTTTCCTACTCTCATCCGGAGATGAAGGCCCGTCAGAAGAAGAAGCATACGTCTTTATTCGCTACGATCCTAACGAAGTACTAAGCTTGTCCTCTGACCATGAGGATAGCTTCAATACTTTGTCCTCATTCGGAAATTTTGACCAAGAAGAAAGCAATGGGGTAATCTCGGTAGAATCCAACTTCCCTGAAACAGAAAAATTCACCACTACAACAGATATGCAGTGGGAAAACCAGCGGCCTAGCCAAGATACATCAAGCCCGACCCCTGGAGAGATGCGGATACCTGATCTTCGTAAGTATAATGGCACAACTTGTCCCGTGGCTCATTTGCAATACCTCCATGCGGAAATGAGTCGGTACTATGGCCCGATGTCGTTCACAACTCAGGCATTTCAAGAAACTCTTACGGGGTCTGCATTGCAATGGTTCATCACAGCAGATATTTATCTCCTAAAGGATTGGAATGAGCTGACTTCCACATTCTTGCATCAGTACCAAAACTAGATCGGAACTAAATTGCCTTGTGAGAGTTTGGCTCACTTCACAAGAAGACCAATGGAGGATTTCCAAACATACGCAGGGAGGTGGAGAGCTTTCATGATGCAAACCCGCCCTCAACTGGCTGAAAAGGAGTTAATGAAGCAGTTCATAGAAGCTTTGTCCTACAAGCATCACTGTTGGCTGCATGGGTTACACTTCCATAACTTCAACGAGGTAGTCATCGCATGCGAATACTTCGAGTCTACTGAAGGCGAGGAATTCAAAGATACTTAGCTTCAAGGCCAGCACTATCGAAGCACTCCTTTGCACAGGAGTTTTCATGGGTTTTACTCGTTTTTATAATTTCATGTTTCTTATCTTGTCTGGTGTGCTACTGTTGTATTTTCCATTCCAAGTACTCTATTGTACATTTATAATATTTTGTTTTAAGAGCATGAGGCGGTACTCCAAACTAGCACAATGATGTTATTCAACCATGAAAAGAAAATATCATCCAAGGAGAATACTGAGGGCTGGGCTTCCTCATGCTTTTTCTCCCCCAAAGACGTATTTTGAAAATAAAAAATACTTCATCACCCAAAAGCTTTTGTCAAAACAAGATGATAAATTTAACCATGTTTGTCTTTCTGACTCATTCACTTCATGTCTCAGAAGATCATTCCCATCTCCTTTGACTTAGTGTGACATGGGGCATTTGAAGTAAGCGCATCAGGCGAACTCACCAAATTCAAAGACACCTTGCCAAGAAAACATGGGCAAATAGAGAGAATCATCCTACACCAAAAGAGGGTAAGTCTTATTCTCTTAATATAATTTGGAAATGATGTCCTCTCTCTTCTATTTACAGGATACAAAAGATGAGACGTAATAGGTACATGCATAGAGTTAAGATCGAAGCATCCATGACATGCCTCACTCCTGCCCAGCTCCATCCTGAGCCAAAAGACTATCTTGTCGCACGATGCGCCCAAACGGCTAGATATTACAGTATCAACTTCAACATAAGGGAGGAGTTCCTCCTCTTCCTTTTAAGTGATTACTGTCAATAGAGAGAAAATCTAGACAGTCAAGGCGATCCATAGCCCCACACCCTGGACAATGACTTTGGAATTTAGAAGCTTCACTCCAGACGCATATTCTCGCAAGAAGTAATTGCCATAAGAGAAATGGAGGTTTTGATTGTCCATCTCAGATTCCATAGAAGCTTGAAGTACATGACTTTGCTCAATGCTGCTAATGATCATATAGTTAAAGACAGAAGGAAGGCGCTGAAAATGAATCAACTACCAGCAATCATGCATACATGGTCATAAATGAGGGAGGCCAATTGAAAGAAACATCGCACTATGCTAAGATAAAGAAGCCATTATCGACATTCAAATATCTTTAAGAGCTAGCACAGACAAACTCTGGGGAAGGGTAATTCGGTATCGTTTCCAATACTCCCACTATCTGAACCTACTTTTGACATATTTTCCCTATTTGACAGGGAGCATCACAACTCAAGAACCAAACTCAATGATTAGATTTGACAAATCAATATTGGCCAAGAGAAATAGCTTGCATTGAATTCACTTGACTTCGTGTAAAGGGACATGCCATCCATAAGCCAATTAAGGAGAATAATTGACCTGATGAAGTGGAAGACACGAGACTTCATGTCCTCCTTGTACTTCAGGTTCACCAGATCATCCGCAAACTAGTGAAGGGTAAAGTTGTATCGCTTCCAGTTATTCGACTCTTGAAAGAATTCATGACTAACACATTCCCTCTTGTTTGTTGCAGGATCACCTGACCGTCAAAAACAAATATAACAAATCAATGAGAGGCATGACAAACTCTCCCAAGCAAAATGGCGTCTCAAGTATTGCCAAAGCAAATGATAGAGATCCTTCAGGCCTCAATTCACCTTTAATTTTGGCCTTATTGACTAATCCATTTTCATTTTCTCTTTTTTGCAGGGGAAAAACAGAGAGGCCCGATCAGATCCCCAGCCTCGGCTGATCCTTCATGTGTCATGTCCTTAACCAATAGGATCAATCTATCGACACATTTGTGAATACCATTTCACCAAGCAAGCACCCTTAAAGCTGTTAGTAAGTTTTTCTTGAGTAAAAACCATTCATTTATTTTGAAAGTACAAAATCTTTCCCATCATATGTTGCATGCCTTTTCCAAATGGATTTCGCATGATGATTTTGTCTGTCTAAATCATTGATTCCATTAAGGATTATTAGAATAGATAGCTAAATGAAGAATACAAGATTAATCGAGCATGCTAGATGAAGCGCGTCAGAATGATGAAAGGCGAGCCATATCCTACACACAGTCCCCTATCTATACACTTGTGAGATGAGTGCAGAAGATTCCATGACTGCAGGGTAAAGAGTTCTCTCGTGAATGGTATGATAACCAAAATAGCGAGAGGCATTTCATTGCTCACCCCTTTGAGCTCCTTACACTGGTGAAGTTTCTGTCCTACCCCCGTCAAAGAACCACCCCACACTGGGGCAGATCAAAGGCGAAACAACATCACAAGGTGAGAAGAGAGATAGAAATTTTCTTGCTTACACTTGTATCAATCTTTGAGTGTCTTTATTGCATATGAACACTCGCGTTAATTTAAGTGCCCTAGAGTCGTGAAGAGCAATTCTTTATTTACGCACTTGTATCCATGGTACAACTCAATTGAGTCTATAAATTCACCCTCACATGGAGGCAAAGCAGAAGCCACTATCATTTGAGCAACATAATCAAGAGTGCCAGCAAAAGATGAAGACTCCATAGTCTAACAAAGGCGTTTGCTTGAACTTGCCAAGATCGATTCCTCAAGCAACAAGAGTAAAAAAAAAATGGGGCATAAAAAAGCAGTGTACCTGGTAAAAGCGAGGTCAATGCCCATGAATGAAAAATTGAGATGAGAAATAGGGGCATGAAAAAAGCAGTGTGTCTGGTAAAAGCAAGGCCGATGCCCCAAATAAAAATACAGCCATTTGTATTCCCAAGAGAAATTGTTGTTCAATTGATACAACCTCCATCCGACTATGAAGAAAGACTAGTGACAAATGCCAAGACAATCACCAACTCTCACCCTCTTACATGTGAGCCAAGACTACGTTTACATTCCCATTGTAAAAGTCTCTTCAGACTAGGGGCACTTCAATTAACATAGGATTTCATGTGCACATAAGCATCGCTCGAAGAAGTACGAGCAAGATTACTCTATCTCTTTTTGCAGGGTTCTTGACTTGTAAATCCGGAGATGATCGTGCAACATTTTTGTCCATCGGCTTCGACCTCGATGGTCCCATTTGATGAGCCGTTGACCAAGTCCTCATCACAATTTCAACAAAGACCTCTCACATTGGTAAAGTCGTACCGTTTGCGAGAATACTCGGACCCTTGTTGACATGATGACAGTGAGATAGTGTGGTCCTTATAAATCCTGCATCAATGGTCAGAATAACCTTCTCCATGAGAGTGAGTGAAAAGTCCTTTCAGATTGAAAGTCCCTCATCTGGCATGCTCAAAGCATCTATATTCCAAACAAATGTTGTCTTTCAAAATCTTCCCCAATGGAATTCAAATGATACGAAGCTGACAAGATTGTCATGCATAAATCACATTTAAATTTATGAATTTACAGTATATACAATCATGTGTGCATATTGTGTAAATAGCAAACATACTCTCAGAGATAAGAGATATTGCCAGGTAAGCATGTCTCTGTTTGTCTTAAAGTACCTATCACTGTCTAGGTACTCTCTTATTGACACTCGACCTATTCGAGTTGTCCCTTGAGTTTGGATACTTGCAACTGTCTAAGTATCCCCTTTGTCTTTGAGTACCGGCCATCGTTCGGATACTCCCTCTTCCTGACACTCGATTTGTTCGAGTTGTCCCCATAATATTGATATTTGCGACTATCCAGGTATCCCCCTTGTTTTTGAGTATCCACCACTTGCTGAGTGCTCCCTCTGTTGACACTCGACCTATTCAAGTCGTCCCTTGAGTTTGGATGTTTGCAACTGTTTTAGCATCCCATTGTCTTTGAGTACCGGCTACCGTTCGGATACTCCCTTTTCTTGACACTCGACCTGTTCGAATTGTCCTTAGAGTATTAATGCTTGTGATTGACCAAGTATCCCTTTATTGTTGAATACCTACTGCTGTTTAGGTATCCCCATATCGTCGAGTATCTACCATTGTCCAGGTACTTCCTCTTCATGACACTCAGCTTGCCCGAGTTGTCCCTAAATAATATAGCAGCTGTTCAAGCATTCCATTGCTTTGCTTGGCACCACCGTCCAGGTATGTTTTCTAGCACTTGGACCAGCCTGAGTGGTCCCAGATCATATCATTAAATACTTGTGTTCATCCAAGTATTATAGTACTTTGTACACCTGTGGCTATCCAGGTGTCCCACCCCTTTAAGTGCCTGCAGCAATCCAAGTAAGCCTCATGCCACAGTCAAGTTTATAATACCAGGAGATAAGAGACCTTCACGAATATGCGGGGCACGCCCTCGATATTCCCATTACCAAAAAGTGAGAGACCTTCACGAATATCCAAGGTACGTCCTTGATGTTCCCAATTACCAGGAGGTGAGAGACCTTCACGAATATGCGAGGCACGCCCTCGATATTCCCAATTACCAGGAGGTAAGAGACCTTCACGAATATCTCAGGTACGTCCTCGATATTCCCATTACCAGGAGGTGAGAGACCTTCACGAATATCTTAGGTACGTCCTCGATATTCCACCTACCAGGAGGTGAGAGACCTTCACCAATATCCCAGGTATGTCCTCGATATTTCCCAATTGCCAGGAGTGGGATACATTCACAAATATTCAATGTATATTCTCAATATTTCCAATTATCAAGTACCCATTCGATACTTGTGAATGCCTAAATATCCCCCAAGAATTCATACTGATGATCATCCAAATACCCATTCAATGCCTATGGTTAGCCAAATACCCATTTTGACGCCTGCAAAAGCCTAAATACCCTTCAGGTTAGTACTTATGAATATCCAGGTACTCTTTGATATGCTTGTGAATGTCTAGGTATCTTCCAGAATTAATGCCTTGAGAAAGGTCGGCACATCCTCCCGAGAAAGGTCGGGTTCCAACTGGTGTCTTCGACAGAAGTCAGACGCCCCACAAATCAATGCCCTGAGAAAGGTCGGTGCATCCTCCCGAGAAAGGTCGGGTTCCATCCAGTGTCTTTAACAGAAGTCAGACACCCCAACAAATACGATGCCCTGAGAAAGGTCGGCGCATCTCCTAAGGAAAATCAAGTACCAGCTGTTGTCTTTGACAGAGGTCAGACACCTCCCACAAAACAGATGCCCTGAGAAAGGTCGGCGTATCTCCTTAGAAAGATCGGGTACCAACTGGTGTCCTTGATACAAATCAGGCACCCACAAATGAGATGCCCTGAGAAAGGTCGGTGCATCTCCCGTCAACGCGACCGAAGAAAGGTTCGGGTCCTCGACAAATCATTGATTGTTTTAACAGGCGACCGAAGAATGGTTCGGGTCCTGGAGAAACAATTTCCCGTCACGGCAACCGAAGAATGGTTCGGGTCCGAGACAAACCCCTGATTACTCCAACGGGCAACTGAAGAATGGTTCGGGTCCTAGAGGAGCAATCCCCTGTCAAGGCAACCGAAGAAAGGTTCGGGTCCTCAACAAATCATTGATTGTTTTAACAGGCGACCGAAGAATGGTTCGGGTCCTAGAGAAGCAATTTCCCGTCACGGCGACCGAAGAATGGTTTGGGTCCGAGACAAACCCCTGATTACTCCAACAGGCGACCGAAGAATGGTTCGGGTCCTAGAGGAGCAATCTCCCGTCAAGGCGACCGAAGAAAGGTTCGGGTCCTCGACAAATCATTGATTGTTTTAACAGGCGACCGAAGAATGGTTCGGATCCGAGACAAACCCCTGATTACTCCAACAGGCGACTGAAGAATGGTTCGGGTCCTAGAGGAGCAATCTCCCGTCAAGGCGACCGAAGAAAGGTTCGGGTCCTCGACAAACCATTGATTGTTTTAACAGGCGACCGAAGAATGGTTCGGGTCCTGGAGAAGCAATTTCCTGTCACGGCGACCGAAGAATGGTTCGGGTCCAAGACAAACTCCTGATTACTCCAATAGGCGACCGAAGAATGGTTTGGGTCCTAGAGGAGCAATCTTCCGTCAAGGCGACCGAAGAAAGGTTCGGGTCCTCGACAAATCATTGATTGTTTTAACAGGCGACCGAAGAATGGTTCGGGTCCTGGAGAAGCAATTTCCCGTCACGGCGACCGAAGAATGGTTTGGATCCGAGACAAACCCCTGATTACTCCAACAGGCGACCGAAGAATGGTTCGGGTCCTAGAGGAGCAATCTCCCGTCAAGGCGACCGAAGAAAGGTTCAGGTCCTCAACAAATCATTGATTGTTTTAACAGGCGACCGAAGAATGGTTCGGGTCCGAGACAAACCCCTGATTACTCCAACAGGCGACCGAAGAATGGTTCGGGTCCTAAAGGAGCAATCTCCTGTCAAGGCGACCGAAGAAAGGTTCGGGTCCTCGACAAATCATTGATTGTTTTAACAGGCGACCGAAGAATGGTTCGGGTCCTGGAGAAGCAATTTCCCGTCACGGCGATCGAAGAATGGTTCGGGTCCGAGACAAACCCCTTATTACTCCAACGGGCGATTGAAGAATGGTTCGGGTCCTAGAGGAGCAATCTCCCGTCAAGGCGACCGAAGAAAGGTTCGGGTCCTAGACAAATTATTGATTGTTTTAACAGGCGACTGAAGAATGGTTCGAGCCCTGGAAAAGCAACCTCCTCGTGTCACCAGGTAAGATGATGCCTTGATACTTGCCTAAGCTCGGGGTTCACACCCTACCTCACTCACTCCCGGTAAGTAACTATAAGTATCTTCTTATCTGTCTTAGAATATATAATGTTATATTGCTCTTTTTACATAGGATAATAAGTCTCAAAAAAATATAATCCGCTACGCATATATGGCCAAATTTTAGGCATCATTTTGTCTTTGAAAGCAGCCTCTACGAGCTCACCTTCAAAGAGGGGCAGCTGTCGACGCCTAAAATTAGGCTCTATTTTATTATTATTTTGTTTGATTTTCGGATAATAAACAAAAAAAGAAACGAAAAAAGAAGCAAAAGAAAGAAAAGCAAAAGCGGAAAAGAAGAAGCAGCCTCCGCATGGGCCCTCGGCCCATTTCCGCCTCAGCCCGGCCCCCTCCGCGTCGTCTTCTTCCTCGCATCACTGAGGAGCACGCGCAGGCAGGCGCGACGCCGGAGAAGCTTGAGCAGAGACGGTTGCGTGCGGAGCAGAGGAGCAGGGGCGTTGACGGGACGTGACTGGAGGAGGCGATGATGGCGGATGGGACGGCGGTCCAACCGGCGGGTCGAAGCCTCGCCGACCGGCCGCTCCCGCGCCTATAAATAGGCCCTTCATCCTCGGCGAAGAGGAGGGACCGGGATGTCGAGAACGATCGAAGGTTGCAAGGCTTCGAGCTTCCTGCTGAGAGACTTCAGAAGGGGAGCCGAAGTCGAGCAAGCCCAGATCCGAAGGCTCTCGGCCGGAGAGGGAGAGAGGAGAGTTTGAGCACCCCTCGCCGTCGTTGCCGCCGTTTGCCGTGCAAGCTACCGTTCGCGGACAGGTAACGAGCCGCCGCCTCCACCATCACCATTGCACCCCCCCGTTGTCCACTCCTCGCTACCGCTGTCACCACTGTCGTCGCCGTCACCGCCGTGGCCATCGTCGCCGTCGGATCCCTTCGGTCTCTTCCTCGACACCGCGGATTCGCAAACCCTAGGGTTTGCGATTTTCCGAGTCGCGAAGCAGATCCGGACCAGGAAAATCGGGTAGGGTTTGCGATCCGGGGGGGGGGGGCGGCTGCGAGTCGGGTCATGCGTCGAATCCAGGTTGGGTAGGGTTCCGGTGGAACCGGGTCGTGGAGCAAGAAGGTGGGCGGGTAGTCGGGCTGGGCCGGGCGTCCCCAAACGCCCGGCCACGGCATCGTTTTAATTAAGAAAAAAAAAGATAAAAAGATAAAAAAAAATCCGAGTCGGGCCCGCGTTGCGGGCCCGACCTCATTCGGATCGCTGGCCCGGGTCGGACCCAACCCGCGGATCCGACCCGGGGTCAGTTTTTATATTATTTTAATATAAAATAAATTTTTAGATAAATAAATAAATAATATTTTATTTCAAAAAAATCAAAAACGTTTTATTTTCAAAAAATATTTAAAAAATGTTCTATTTCCCAAAAAATCGAAAAATAATAAAAAATAATTTATTTTCCAAAAATGTCAGAAAATATTTTTAAAATATTTTATTTTCCGAAAAATCAAAAAATCAAAAATATTTCATATTTTCCAAAAAATGTCAAAAATCCAAAAAAGGCCAAAAATTCATGAAAAAGCCAAAAAATTCAGAAAATGCCAAAAAGACTTGCATTTTTCCAAAAAAACCCAAAAATCCTTTTGTGTCCAAAAAATTTAGAAAATGACTCGAAGAATGTTTTTCTTCCCAAAAATGCATGGAAAATCCCTCGAGCATCCAAAAAACCTCAGGGTTTAAATAAGATTAGGTACCGAAAGGGTATTAGTGATAAACTAATGTAATCAAGTCCCCGATCCTAATTTCTCTGGTTGCGCAGGAGTGAGTATTTCTCACGATACTTCACTTGGGTTTCTAATCAACCCACCCCAAATCGATTAGTGGCGACTCCATTTTAAAAATCAACTTACAGGTTAAAAACTTGAACCATTAAGTCGTGAATTGGTGGACTTGGGAGAGTCCGGGCATAATTAATTTCAGCCGAGCCATTAGCCTCCTTAGGCGCCCGTATCCGATCTCGGGCGCCGAAAAAAAAAGAGGTCGCGACATATTTTGAACGTAGCAGAAAGGTAAAACAAAGTGAGTGTGTCGATTGACAGCAGCTCTTTCAACAGGAATGAGCGGAGAGGCAATAATACATGTGGAGATGTGACAATGAAAAGAGGCACAGTCAAGTTCCCCATGAGCCCTTTTATGTCTACGGTCCACCCTAATAACAGCTATCGACATCAGCCAACAAATAGTAGTCCTAGAGATACGAGTACTATACAGAAATTGATATACAAAAACGTATGTGGCTGCTTGTGCCGTATTCATGGTCTTCTTCTCTACATTTCGAGATTACATGACCCTTGACAACAAAACAACAAACGACTTGCTGCCACATAAGCTTTCGCGTACCATCTTTTAAAATTTTTCAGTATCTCGAGTAAATCCAGAATGATGAACCTAATACCACCCTATGTGTTTAGGTCGTTCACGATGCCCTGAAGCTTTTTCTCCAGGACTTCTGAGCATATCTGCTCCATCATTCTGTAGAAGGATATCAGATCAGATAATTGTTCGACCGACATCTTCCCAATCACATTCCTTGCCATCTTCTCTCTTTCTTCGTTCAACTTGAGCCTCTCGATGTATGACCCAGCGTTCCTCACCGTCGCACCCATCTGCTTCAACCTCTTCTCTTGTTGCAAACTCAATGCCGTGTTCGACTGCATAAACCAATGCCCAGTTAAGATTTCAAACTCAAGAATGAACAAACCTTACACGAAGAGTAAACTAGGAAAATTTTCTATTGACGCCTGTCCTGATTTAGCAAAATTCAATGAACACCCCGTACTTTTCAAGGTATCTTATGTACTAACCAAAATTTAATTAACCTCTTAACTCTAGACAATGGTCTGACTTTTCGATAAAGGGTCTACAAAAGAGGAATACAAACATCGGCTGATGTGAGGATATGTGCTGCAACCACACCGTGCAAATTTAACAGCCCCCCAAAAGACACAGTATAGCAATTGGATAGCTTAATAGTTACGCCAAAAATGATAGAATTCAGGTTCACAAAGGAGAGCTCAAAGAAGAACAAGAACGACAATTGTTTGTACCTCAAGAAATTCTGCACCCGCTTTAAGTTCGGACTCTTTGGATGGGTTCAGCCCTTGGCCGGTCGTATACAGATTCTTGGCCAGTGAAAAACTGCGGACGATCATCCTCCTCCTCTTCTCCATTTCTTGATCAAGTTTCAGTGGCCTTGGGACCGAAGTCGAGCTAATAAGCTTCTTCTGGTACGCAATCACAGCCTTCACAAACTCCTGCAACAATACAAAGTTCAGTGATGTGTCCACCGACACTAAAAAGGAATCGGACTGCCCAACGGAGACCCATCCCATCACTTTCTAAACTGATTTCGTGAATAGCCATTATAATTGCTGACATCATTCGTTAACGAATATCGACAAAAAAGGCAATCTTTAAGCACCTGATAGGCGGACGGGCAACCTGGGTAATCGAACTCGTCGGAGTCGGGCTTCCGCATCCGCTCAGGGTGAAACTGGAGGCCCATGATGAACTTGCCTTCTTCAGGATTATAAGCATCCGGATCGTAGAACCCTTCGATCAAGCCATCAGGCGCAAAGGCCATGGGCACAAACCTCTGGGCTAGTCTCTTGACCCCCTGGTGGTGATAACTGTTCACCATTATCTCCATCGTCTTGTCCTCCAATGAGTCCTTGAACCACTCATGCAATGGAGTCTTCTCCAACACCCTGACCGCATGTCTGTGCCCATCATAATCATCATAATTTATGTGAGTTACTCTCTTCTCTTGGGCAAAATTCCTGCTGACCTCTCTCTCAATGTCTTGATAAAGCGTGCCTCCAGATGCAACATTCAAGACCTGTATCAAGAACAGAATTTGTTAGTTTAACAATAAAAAAACACATCTAATTTTGAGTTTGAAATTACACGGATTTGGAACCGTTGAATAAAAGACTGAATTTCTCGGACCTGCGAGCCTCTGCAGATCCCCAAGTAAGGGATGTTGCGCTCTAGGCACAGCTTCGCGAGGCGGAGCTCGATCGTGTCCTTCTCGCGGTCGATGGCAGTGTCACTCGCGTGGAGCCTCCGTATCTCCTCAAGCTCCTCGGGGGAGAGTTTGATGGCGGAATCCTCGGGCTCGTAGAGTGACGGGTCGATGTCCTCGCCCTCGCAGAGGAGGACGCCATGGATCGGCTCGAAGCTGTCGAGCAGCATGTGGACCCCGTTCACGCGGGGGACTATCACGGGGACGGCGCCATATCCCACTATGAGATCAAGGTGGTATTCACCTGCAACAAAAATTCACTCCCCTTTTTGAAACAATTCAAATCTCATCGGACTTCTCTTGATTTTCCTAACGATTCTCACCACTTCAGGACAAACCCTAATCTAGTTTCTTTATAACCAAAAAAAACACACACACACACACACACACACACACACACACACAAACACGAGCGTATCGCGTCTGCTCACTATACGGATCATATAATCGAAACGTACGTACCGACAAAATCGACAAACTTGTTCTTGCGAACGGTGCGGCGCGAGACGATGAGGACGCGAGGGAGGATCCCGGAGAGATCAGAAGAAGCCATGGACGACGTCGATGTATGCGGGTGGTTTGATCCTCTCGAGTCTGGTCTTACAATGAAAGGGGTGTCTAGTCTTGCGCCTGCATTTATAGGAGAAAGAGGAGGGGTTACTGGATAAAAATTCTTATTTATTTAAGTAGACTTGAATTATTATTATTGAGGAAAATTGGTGCATTATTTTCATAAATATTATCTTGTTAGGATTTTAAACGTAAAAACTGAGTGAGCTGTCTACCCATAGAAAGCACACGATCGCAACGTCTTTGCGCCGCGTCGGATCTCCCACTCCTGGGGCTAGGGGTTCAAGGGTTTCCTTTCTCTATTCTTCTTTAATCGCTAAAAAAGCTATTAAATAAGAATTCTACGACCTTGTCGCCAGATATTAAAAATATGACGAAAGACGAGTTTCTTTCGCATTTTTCCTCGAAATTCTTGTAAAGCTAAAGAACAAAATCCGGAAAGAAAATCTCTGTGCATTATTCTATTTTCCAGCTTCCGTCATTAATTGGTGGATAAGAACGAAGCCATGTCAAAACCTCATCACTTCAAACGAAGAAGCACTTAAATGCTCCAGCATTACAGCACGATTTTCCCCACCGTTACCAATTCCTACCAGTCAAGATGCAGACTCCAGCTAAGTATGACTCATCAGTGCTCTTTAGGATGGCAATTAGCCTTAATTCGATATGGTAAAACAGGCGTGAATACGTGTATAGGGGGAAAAATGGCAAGAAGCCTTTCTAAACTATGGTGGTAAAAGGGTTCTTGCCTCTATTGCAACTTGATTTGTTGGTAGATGAGACACCGACCATAGGAATTAAGTGCATGGATCGGTTGATGATGTTGCAATATCATTAATTAAGTTGCAACGTGGTGGGGTGGGGGAGTAGCAAATCTTATCTTGGGTAGGTGCCATCCAGGACGGGTCAAAGGTGAGGGGGAGCTGATCTGGTGATTGGGGGAGGGTGTGATGTGGAGCTTCTAGCGGCTGAGTTCTTGAACGTTTCCGCAATTTCCAGCAATATCTTCCCACTTCTGCGGTGGCATAATACTGGAATCATGCCCTTTGACGCTTCAATAATTTCTCTTTTTTATGATTTATTGGACGGTTAATGCTTTTTGCGGAGCAGACGATTAAGGTTTTAATATTGTAGATCTTTCCCACACGTAGCGTGAGAATCGACCACGATTAAAGCGTTTAGAATTCGCGATTTAGTACTTTAAACATCCTAATCAACATGATTATCATCAACACAAAATTGTTTTATTTTCAAAGACTTAAACTGTCTAATGAAAGATGCGATTTAATGTTTAAATGCCAATAGACCAAATCCTAAACCTCTAAGTTTCAAGAGGCGTGAGTTGTCCTTGTCTTGTGAACATGATAATTGTTTGTTTAAACAGGATACGATGTTTTAGCAATTATTCAATTTATGTATAGTGAAGATATTATGTCGACAATTTGGATATAATGCATCGGAATTAAAAATTTAGAGAAGCTTCATTCAAACTTCCCTTAGTGCAAGGCGTGCTAGACGTGTAGAGATTGACTTGGATCGGTCTTACTAGCACAAGGAAGATTCGGATGAGGTGCGGAAAGCGGTCGAAGTTCATGAATCATGAGGTGCTTTCAATATTTAATATGTAGACATGCCAAGCTGCAAGGTTGTGGGTATGCATACGTGGCGAAGCTGTGTATAAAATACTTCACAACTCCACCAAATTGGAGGAAATTATTACAAATATCAAATTGTGGATTTTGGATAAAGGGATGCATTGATCAGTAAATCATCCGACAATACCCAGTAGTTCCTAAGATTGGTGAAGCAAATGAACCTTATATATAGATATAAACACAATCATTCAAGGGAGGTTGGGAAGGTTGAATCAGGAAGGGAATTCAAAGTAACCGAATTAATTTGTCAGTTTCATAAAAAATGAATAATTTTAAATATATATATATATATATATATATATATATATATTCTTAAAAGTAATTGCTTACATGACTCACAAAAATAAATAAATAAATATCAATAATTATTTTAAATAATACAATATAATCATTTAAAAATAATAATTTCTAAATCATTTATCTTTCGCACAATACATAGGGTTAATTAGGGTCCTTAGGACATCACTGAATAGGGCCGGTCTAGTCGGTGGCCGCTCAAAAGGGAACCCCATCTGGTGAAACACATGGCAAGCGGGACATGCATGAAGACCCCACGAGCAGCACTAAATTATGAAAAAATTGTCCTAATAATCACAAACTTATTACATTTTTACTAATTCAGTCAAAGATCTTTCAATTTACCGAAATAATTAAACCAATCCATTTGGAGGGAAACAACTAACGTGGACTGACCGGCACTAATATAGATGATTTTTTTCCCAATATTTTTATTAATTTTTTCTATTTTTATTAGCAAGGTGGAGTCTCGCCTAAGGCCGGCAAGTCCCCCCTTGCTAAATCCTTGTGAGAGCAACCCTTGCCAAAGGCTAGCGAGAGTGAACCTTGTTGGTCATTGCCTTTGGCCAGTCTGTCACCTATCACTGCCGGTGCCTGGAGACCGGCAAAAAAGAAAAGTAAATAAAAAGACAAAATAATAATAATAATTTGAAAAAATATTATCAATAATTGTCTATATCAACGCCGATCATACTACATAGAACGGCTAACATTCACATGAAAAGGTTTAGGACGGCCGGATCGATTATATGGGCAAAACGCGAAAACCTTTAGAATTGAATTGGTAAAATTAAAAGATATAAAAGTAAATTGGCAAAACTACAATAATTTTGGGATGGATAATTTTATTTTTTTAAAATTGTGCAAGCAAAGGGATCTTACAAAAGCAATTGTTTGAGGAACCTGGATTCCTTTGTCCTCTCTCCGGAAATCGAATTCTATCCAATCTGGTTTTTATTTGCCCCTGAAAGTCATGCCAAGCACACAGCTTGTTTTTCCCATGGTCTTCGAAATTAGCGAAGAAGGGCCAAGGCTCAAGGGGTAGTTGGCCTCTCGATTGATTATCTCAATTAGGTTCAATTGCTCATAAACTAACACGTGAGAGTTTTAAATACAGTCGGGATTTACACTAAAACAACATAATCAACAAGACTTGTCGTAGAGAGATTCAATTGTTAAAATTGTATTCCTGTAAATACTTTAGAAAAAATTCCTAACAAGGGCGCAGAGTAAAGATGTTTTCTCAAAAAAGATCTCAAATTGAAATTTATTTCAAATAAGCACTAAAATAGCTAAGTCAGTGTAAAATAAGGACCCGAGATCGCCAGCCAGCCCAATGGTCTTCAATCAACATTTTCCGGCGACTAAAATAAGGTCAATTTTGTCCGAAATTTACATTTGGGTAAAAAATGAAGAAAAGTAAAGCCTTAAAGGAAGAGCGACAAACCATTTGATGAAGACCGCAGAAGAGCAAAAGAGAATGACTCCCGAGAAGTCAAAGCTGAATCTCGAATCGGCGTCGCCCACTACCGTCTCCATCGTCTCCTCCTCCTGCTCCTCCTCCTTCACCGCACTTCTTTTTCTCTTTGCTCTCTCTCCAACTTCTGCTGCCGCCGCCGCCACCGCCGGCCCGAATGGATTGACATGCCCTATGGATCTCAGCTACATGAGCAAAATCCCTTCCAACTCATAAACCTCAACACCTCCATTTCTTGCCTCCAACACTTGTAATCCACCCTCACTTCTCTCACTCTCTCCCCACCAATCTTGTTTCCCTGCTGCCTTGACCCTTCGCAGTTCGTCATCACGCCCAACACCTGTGCCCACGTTCAACTAGGCAGGATTGGGTTAGTGAACCTAGCGAGTCAACTATTATTGATTCAGAGTGAAATCACTACCAATTATTGTGAAACTTAAACTATTAGATGAAAATATTATAAAGATTTGAATTCTGTGGAATTTTTAATTATGTAAATAGAGTCTAGAAAAATTTGAACTCTAGATCTCTTGCTTTGATATTGGGAAGATTTTTTGAAACAATTGTCAATTATTCCAAAATTTCAAGTTGATAAATTAATGTGCGGTTTAATATATTAATATTCCATCATACTGCGAGCCCAGCCTCACGGATTTGACCTATAGTGACGTGTGCGTGGCTGCTGGTTTCCAGGTCCACTCCCAGCGGATATCCATCGGCGGTAATAATTTCAATACTACAAATTGCTTTTCTCTAATTTGGGGATTTTCTTCATCTTTTACCTAATTGTAAATTCTAGACAAAATTGTTCCTATTTTAGTCGCCATAAAATGTTGATTAAACACCATTTGGCCGGTCATCGATCTTAAACTCTTATTTGAGACTGACTTGACTATTTTGGAGTTATTATTTGAAATAAAGTCCTGTTTAAACCTTTTTTAGAGAACATATTCCCACTTTGGGTTTTAATTTGGAAAATTTCCCATATATTTATATATAAACCTAGCTCAAAATTGTCCATATCAATCGGCCCGAGTTGGTTCCAATCAAGAGCCCATTTCATAAGCCATCAGAATACACTCATTCACGAAAGGCCTTACCAAGTTTGCTGTTCAATCAGTCTACGACGAGAGAGAGAGAGAGGATATATTTGGATGAAGTCATCTTATCGATTATTATAGTTACTGAGGACTTGCAATTTTTTTATGTGATAACCCACCGAGACTCTGCCTGTCTTGCCCAGATTTTTTGTCAAAAAATATTTTCCATATCTTCCAATGCTTGAATCGTTTAGAAAAATGAGTCAATTGAAAATCTTTTCACAAAAATTAAAAGACTTATGCTTAAATTCAAAATAACGATTTCTTCTCGTAAAAATCACAATTCATTTTTTCAAAATAAGAATATATATCAGCGCTTAGGACTGGAATCCTAATGTCGGTGCCAAAGTGGTTAGCAGCCGGGCCCAAGTCCGTGAAAGCTGACACCGATTCCTAAAAGGTTGAAGCAAGGTCCATAGAAGTTCAGCCCAAGTCCCTCAAAACAAGGCTCAAAACTCTAGTACCCATTGCCAAGTCCCAGCCGCAATGGTTAGCTACATGGCTCTTGCGGCCAGTCACCAATGCTAGGACCTAAGTCCATCAAGGTTGTATAGGGACCCTAGCGCCCGTGCTCGAGCACCAGCTCTTACGCCCGAATCCCTAGCACTCGGATGAGGGTCCATCAAAGTTGATCCCAGTAGCCATGCTCGGGTAATAGACTCACATGCCCAAGTCACGAGCGCCACGGTTTTAGTCCATTAAAGCCAAATCCAAGACCCAAGTGCCTGTAACCGACTCTCCACCAATCGTCTCAAGCACTTGACTCTCACGCTCAAGTCATTGGCAGGCAGGCTAGGGTCCGTACAAATTGGATGCGGATCTCTTTAGGCCCTTACCAAGACAATGATGCCTGTGCTTGAATCCCCAACAAATGTGCTTGGGTGCCTAGCTCCCCACCTAAGTCATTGGCGCCCAAGCCAAGTTCCACAACAGCCAGGCTCGAGTCCACAAAAGAGGGTTCAGGTCCCTCGAGGCTAGGCAAGAACTCGTTGGCATGACCAATTTCCCCCGCAGTCATGCCTATGTACGTGACTCCCTCATCCAATTCACTAGTGTCTGAGCATCGGACCGAGTCGTTGGTGCCCATGCTCGAGTTCCTAGTGGCTGGTCCCATAAACGTCGACTCGTACAACTAAGACCTGGGCGATTTGATATTTCTTACATCGCACAAATAGCATGTGTATTTTTAGGAGAATAAAATCAATTTTTTTTTTTATTTCAAATGGCAGAAAATAATTTTCAATTCATTTTTAGATTTCAGCTAAACACCAACGAAAATATTATCACATTTCTACATGATGACTTCTTAAAACATATTGTTCATGATTGTTAAATTGTCCTCTAACCAAACGAAGCATTAGGCTCGATTCATTATTATTTGGGATAAAGTGCCTGTTTAGCATGTTGGTTCAAATTTGGGGATGGGTTGTAGTCAAGAGAAATCAAAATCATAATAGTGCCAACAAGTAACGGGGCGGAGTTAACCCCCCGGCATTTTGACAACTTCTGTTACCTCACATACCAAACCTTCCAAAGCGACAATGGCATCATTCTAGTCGTGGATTTCTAGGGTCGGCAAAGGCTTACCAGACCCTAAAGTAAAGAGAAATGTCAAACTAATAACAAAGGACACCATATTGGAGAACAGACAAAACAAAAGTTCACCTCTGGAACTTATTATAGAGCATGACTATATAGGTCATGGCGACATTCCCAGCGGTCTTGCTTATTTCTTTATTTCAACTTGTTTAACTAGGTGCACGTAGGGTACGGAACGCCACAGACGCGCATGACCCGTTTGCCGTCATCGGAGGTGAGGTACTCTCGGAGGCTAGAATTCTTGATGTACCTGCAGAGGCATGGCCTCTGCTCCCGCATCTTGCTACAGCAGAGGGCCAATGGAGGCGCGGACGATGTCATCGCGGGCACGCACGAGCTCAGCTGCGAGGCGCTGCACGTCACTGCTTCCGCTGCATGGGCTCGATCTGCCAAGAGAAGCACGAGCACTGCCACGAGGGCTGCCGCGAGCAAGCGTGGAGATGGGGAGGGATTGGACGGCTTGGCCATGATCTCCAATGGGAAACAAGTGAAGAGGAGACAGAAGAGGGAGGGGGGGGTGTGTGTTGTGTTGGCCAAGGCGAGTGATAGGAGAGATTATAGGGAAGGCACTCAGAATTTATCATCGCATAAATTATTTTTAATAGAATAGGCTAATCACCTATTTTAAAAAACAATTGAGACCAAAATTAATACCCTACATGCAACATGTCTTATGTTCTTCTATGTGCATGGAAGCCCCAACGATAACATTGGTGGAGGGAGAGAAGGAGGATAAAAGATAGCCAGTCTTTTGTTTTCAGAAAAAATAATTTGTGAGCAGCTCATATTAATGTAATTATAAGGAATGATATATCATGGCTATTGACGAATCACAATATTAAAAATTGCCCCAAAATCACTTTAATTTTCTTTGGGAAAAGTATCAAAATAGTCATAAACCTTTTGTATTAGTACCAAGTCAATCCTAAACTTTTCAATTAGATTAATTTAGTCTTAAACATTTTCACATTTATATCAATTCAGTCCTTCCGGCTAATTTAAATCGAAAATTGCTGACGTGGCCACCAGCGGTCTTATGCGGCACCACGTGTACAAATTTTATAATTTTTTTTATATTTGTTCAGAATTTTTAATTTATTTTTTAATTTTTTCCTTTTTTCTCTTTTTTTTTTCTTTTTCCTTTCTCCTTACCTCTTGGCCAGTGAGTTGCCAACCGACCATCGCTGGCCACAGGCTAGTCGGGGCGAGGGCCCCCACAACCTCGCCAGCCACTGGCAAGGGCCGCCACGCCCTCGCCGGCCATAGGTGAGGGCATTAGCCCCCACCCAAATCCAAGTGAGGACCACGACGGCCTCACCTAAGGTGTTGCGGCTCTCGCTCGCCACAAGTGTGGGCCTTTGCGCCCTCGCCTGTGGCTGACGAGGGCGCGGAGGCCTTGCCCTCGGTCGGCAAGGGCCGCTATGCCCTCGTCTTTGACCATAGGCAAGGGCATGGCGGCCCTTGCTGGCCAAGGGGAGAGGGTTTGCGCCCTCGCCCTAACTAGCTATTGGCCGGCGATGGTCAACCATGGCCAAGGGGTAAGGAGAAAGGAAAAAAAAATAATTTAAAAAATCCAAAAAATTATAAAATTTGTCCAAGTGGTGCTACATAAGACTACCGGTGGCCACGTCAGCAATTTCTGGCTTATATTAGCTAGAATGACTAAATTTGTACTAATGTGAAAATATTAAATTGGTTCAATTCAAAAGTTTAGGACTCACTCAATACCAATACAAAAGATTTAGAACTACTTTGATACTTTTTCCATTTTTCTTTTTCCCTTGCAAATGTTATGCATAAGTTTTTTATAATAAAATAAATATAGTGTGTGTGAATTTTTATTATGTCTATGTTAATTGTAACATGTTGACACGTGAAGATTGTTGTGATTAAGCGAGCAATCGAACAATAATATAGACAAATGAAGAAAATAAATCGGACATCAGATATACGTGGTTCAGTCGTAAAGATCTACGTCCACGAGGAGAGCAGCAGCGAATTTCACTGTAAATCAAGCGATACAAGGATATTACACACTAAAGTCACTCAAACATTCTCTCGGTGTTTTCTAAACCCCAATTACATTAAATATACCAATCTTTCTTGAATGTAAATCACGAATAAGCTTTGTCGTATGAAAAACACAAAAATCCAAAGCCAAACACCCATCACCTATGAATGCCTCTCACAAACAAAGAAAATCATGGCACTCAAAATAGGAGCGGGGCTTCGATCAACAATGATGCTTCGGTGGCGTGCGGCTTCTCACGGCTCGTACGTTCAGCAGCCCCCCAAGAAAAATAACCTACGCCTTGGTCTCTCTTTTATACATGTGTGTGTGTGCGCGCCCAAGGTCAAAGGTTTGACCTTGGGCCCCACACTTTCCGTTCACGTCCAGAGTCTTCACACCAAAAGGAATTCGGCAATGCAAGAAAGGAAATAGGAGATCTGGGCCCACTTTTGGTTTCACGTGGAAGACTCTACGCGCAGGGGACTTCATCGGCCGAAGAAAGAAATCCTAAATATTGATGTGTTTGGGCCCCACCGTGGCTAACGTCTTCGGCTTCTTTGGCCTCCTCTGCAACCACGTAAAATAACAAAACTTTTCTGCCATTTATTTATTTCCTCTTTTGTAATCATTCACAAGTTCAACGAATCATATTTTATAAACGCTTAAACTCGAAATATAATTTAATAAAGATCAATTTTATTTAAAGAATATAGTTAATTTTAAAAATTTTAGCCGCACAAATTGATCAATCAGCTAATATTGCTCATAGAGATGTACTTTTTTCTATTACAAGCGATAGGAAGAAAAAAGGAAAAACTCATCATCATTGTACCTCAAATCTAAAGAAAAAGCGAAAACCCAATTTTCCACGGTCCACCTCCACCACTAAAAAAAAAAAAAAAATGGTTTCCACGCTCGGTGCTCCCCCAATTTTCCACGCACTCGGTGAAAACCCAATTTGCCTCTATGAAATGGACTGCCCATGATGGCAACATCGTCGCATCACATGGAATTTTCAAGCCACCAGCCTTCATGGAATGTAGCAATCCACTTTGGTTCATTCAATCTCAACGGTTGGTCACACGATAGAACTTGATTGTCTTAGAATTTTGCAATTACCTGGAAATTATTCTAACAATAGTCGCCCACCAATGGATGCCAATTTGGCTCATCACAAGTTTTCAGAGGGCTAGAAACATAAGTTAATTCTATATATATTGAGTCTGTCACATATGTAAAAATAGAAAAATTACCAAAAAAATTTCAAATTTATTGCATTTATGACAATTCAATCCTAAACATTTTGACTAATTCAATTTCAAACATTTTGACGATTTACCAATATAATTCATTAGGTCAGATTTTGGCGAAAAATCACTGACATGGACATTGATCATTCTATGTAGCACGACAATGATTGTGGCTAGCCGTTGGTGAGGGTTGTAGTCCTAGCACCTCACCTGATCTCGCCCATAGCTAGGCACGGCCTTCACAGCCAACCTTGTCCAGACCATCATAGCCCCCTTGCTTAAATCTGGGTGAGGCTAGCCTCACCATGGCCTTATGCAGAAAAAGGTTGCCTTCACCTTCAATTGGCGGGGCTAGCCTAGCCCATATCTTGGCAATGTCAGGCAAGGGCTATGACCCTCACCCAATGGCCAATGAGTTTTGGCAACCTTCGATGATCACAATAAACAAACAAAGGAATAGAAAAAAGAAAATAGATATAAAAAAAAATTATTCATGTCAACAATTTCTAACTAAATTGGCTAGATAGATTACATTGGCAATTTGTTAGAAGATTTAGAACTAAATTAACTAAATTGAAAAGTTTATAACTAAATTGGCATAAATACAATAGGCTTCAGATTTTTTTTTTTTAAATATTTATCCCCTGTGAAATTTCCCCATAATCGAATAAAAAGAAGACTTATTGCATTGTTCGTATAATGCAAACTCGCCGGACTAGTGAATTCAAGATTCTTTTTAGATTGATTCTCTCGTGAAACATCATTATGTATCGATATGCGTTTTGTTACGTATAGCAAACAAACAGCTGACCCCTATAACTCTTTGACAAGGTCAATAAAAGACGAGTTCAATACCCCATGATGGTGCATAGTTATTAGTAGCGAAATGGAATGCTATCATAAGATTTACTATACTAATCAATTATGATTTATGGGACTTGGATTTCCTCTAACAACAGTTCTGCTGTTCCAGTGCAAATGATTGCTTAATATGACCTCGTATATTAAATGTACATGTGCAATCAACTCGTTTTTATCTAAGCCTATATACAAATTGTGGCATTTTTCTCCATCCATGATTATAGAAGACTACCTCCGACCAGTTTTTTAATTGGTGGATTGCATATATGGACATAATTCGAGGTAAATCAACTTGCTTTATGAGATTTTTCTATTGCGGCCAGCAATTTCGGCTGGACTCTTGACTTCAAGTCAACTCGATTCAATCTTCCAAGTCGTAGAGGACCTAGCTTAACCCACTCATGGCAACCTGTGGTATCCCTATGCATTTTCTTTTTCTCATTAAATATCATCATTAGTCGCTGACCTCACATTGGGCATGCCGGGTGTAGGAAGCAATTAAAGTTTGGTCATTATATTTTTTTCACACATTAAGAAGCATAATTATTCGAAAGATAATTCGTCGAAGGGAACAAAAACATCCGAGCATGCTTATAATCTCGATGCTTAACTGCCTCAAAAACCCCACGCGATGTTTTATTTGCACCCTTAACTTGAGAAATTTTCAATTTTACCCCGAGCTTCAACTTCAATTGCTAGTTAACCCCGGCTTTTGTAGCCAAGGGACGTCAAATGTCAGATCTAAAGATACGTGCAAACTGGTAAGTTGACTTTTTCTTGATCTAAGCTCCTCTTGAGTAGAAACATTTGGGTAAATCTTCCCTCACTAAAATGACATCAAGGTAATTAATAACTTTAAATTATTTGGTTTGATATTATCTATTAAATATCGGAGGAAAATAAGTTATTTCCATAAATCAAGTTGGCATTAGATTACTGTCAATCTATATTTTTGTGAACTAGTTCCGCTAACTTCATGAATCATGTAAAGTGCGAATCAAAATCTAACTAAATTGTCTAATATAGAGCGGTGATAAAATAGATATATAAAATTATGGTATCAAATCAAGCCCAATCATTATTAAGGACGACCAATTTTTTGTGAAATGGTAAAAAAGTTCAAGCAATAATTTTTTAATGATTAAATTTATTTCTCTGTATTATTAAACAAATCGTGCCAACATAGAATTTAGGATCCAGTGTGATAATATTTTTCAAAAAAATCCTAAATATATTGTAAGGCAGACAATTCACTCTTAACCTTTTAATCGCACCAATTTAGTTTTAAACATTTTGATGATTTGCCAATCACTCATAAACTTTCACTTGAGATTTTAAATACATGTGGGATTACTTTAAAGCAATATAATAGACAAGATTTGCTGAAGGAAAATGTAATTGCCAAATCGTGCTCCCGTAAAAATTTTGGATTGCACTGGAGAACGCAGCCCTTAAGATCGGACTGCCTGATTGAATTTAAATTAGTATAAAAGCCAGTCCTCCAGGATATAATAAAGCAAATATCAAAACTAATATTGAGGGTTACCAAACTGTAGAACACTAAATAAGAGTTCACGTCTTCAACTTCATAGCGTACAAACTATATATGTCAAGGCAAGATCATCTCTTCGCAACATAAGTGTCACGGCGATCTTACTTATTTATTTATTTCAACGGACTTAACTGGTAACTAGTACAATACTCATTCTTATTTCGGTATTCTCTCGGCGTCAAACATGGGAGATTCCAGGTTCCGGACATTAGCACGTGGGGTACGGAACGCCGCAGACTCGCATGACCCGTTTGCCGTCGGCGGAGGTGAGGTACTGTCGGAGGTTAGGGTTCCTGATGTACCCACAGAGGCATGGCCTCTGCTCTCGCATCTTGCTGCAGCAAAGGGCCGACGGCTGCGCGGAAGACGTCATCGCAGGCACGCATGAGCTCAGCTGCGAGGCGCTGCACGTCACCGCTTCCGCTACATGGGCTCGATCTGCCGAGAGAAGCACGAGCACTGCCATGAGAGCTGCCACAAGCAAGCGTGGAGATGGGGAGGGATTGGATGGCTTGGCCATGATATTCGATGGGAAGCAAGTGAAAGGGAGACTGGAGAGGACAGTGATGGTGTATGTTTTGGGGCCAAGGCGAGGGACGGGAGTTTTATAGAGATGACACTCGAATTTAAATATCTCATAAATTATTTTGAATTAAATAGGCTAATCATATATTTTAAGAAGAATGAAACAATTATTAAATACCCAACTTCAAGTTAATGGATGCATGCATGCATGCATGCAACATGTTTTGTGCTCTACTATGTACATGTGATAAGTAGCGCATTTCGTGTACGCATTTTCGTGCGAGGAATTGATCGAGATCATCCATCCTCCATTTATAAAATTCGAAATGTCTTTTTCTCGGTGCCTAATCTTTAAGGCTATATATTGCCTAATGATGGCCATGATTTCCAGGGCATCTTCGGACATGGGAACCACAATACTAATATACGTGGAAGGAAAAAAAGATGTTCGGTCTTTTCATTTTCAGAAAAATTTTGGTCTTGATTAATTTAAACATAAGGAATGATATTACAGATATGACGAATCACAATAAAGATATTGTGCATAGAGCCACTTTATTTTTCATTACCTTGCAAATATTGCACATAAGTTTTCAATACTAATACAAGTTTAGCGAAAAGGGTGTCATTATGTCTTCATTAATTTCAAAATGCCGACACATAACTGAATTCTATTTAGAAAATGCAGTCAATTTTAAAGATTCCGGCTACTCACACTTGTCAATCAGCCAATATTGCTCATAGAGATTATAATGAAAGGAGGAAAAAAAGAACAACTCATCGACTTGGTGCTTCAGATCTAAAAAGAAAGTGAAAACTCAATTTTCCACACTCAATGCGAACCCAATTTTAGCCAGCTCCGAAAGAGAGAGAGAGGATTCATTTCCTCTATGAAATGGAATGCCCCTAAATTTCAGTCGATGGCAACATCGTCATCATCGCATAGAATTTTCAAACCAGCAGCCTTCATAGATTGTAGCAGTCCACTTTAATTCATTCAATTTCAACGGCCGGTCACACGATAGAACTTGATTGTCTTAGCAACCCCCTATATATATTCTGCAATGAAACAGGTTAACTCCGATAAATCTTGAGAAAGTCCATAAAAGACAAGTTCAATACCCCATCATGGTGAAGTGCTACTGGTAGTGAAATCGAATGCTATCATAAGATTTACTGTACCAATCAAATATCAGTCCCAGGACTTCGATTTCCTCTAACAACAGCTCTTTTCTATCAATATATGCTATCACCTTACATGACCTTGTATCATTTCATGTATATTTGAAATCAACTCGTTTTTAAGCTAAGCTTAAATGAAAAGGCCATTTTTTCTTCTTCATCCATGATTAGAGGATATTTCTTCCGACCAGTTTTCTAATTAGTTGGGTCATAAATATTGACGAAGTCAACTTAATTTTACTCTTCCACTCAAGGGAAATGATGAAAGCGGTCTGACAACGCTTGTGAAATTTTCCGAAGGCAGTCAGCAATTTCGGCTCGACTATTGACTTGGAGTCAACTCATTCTATCATCCCAGTCAAAAAAGACCAACCCAAACCCACTTAATTTTTTCCAAAAGAAAATTATTTTCGTTACTCGAAAGAATACATAAGAAGTGTGTAATCTTCATGATAAAATAAATCGAAACAGAAAAAATACTTAGAAGCAAAGCTAAATTCAGAAAACAATAAGGATCGAGAAGCACCAATAAAGTTAAACGCATACTCATTCCACAAGAACGGATCTATTTAGCAAAATAATTGACGGCTGATCATTAGTATACGTCGGAAATTCCTTCATCAATAACTATGAAATTGCCAATTGGTAATAAACACCTAGGCTCGGCTTTTTTTACAGCACTGCCGTACAGAGATGTCAATGTTTCTATGATCATCATTGAAGCAAGAGGCGGAAAATCTATACATGAATAGAGCAAAGGTATATCAACTTCCTAAGAGTATATTCATTAAACTCCCAAATTTAGATTGGGAATAGCACTCAAATCTAGAACTAGATCAATAAAGTTCAAATTCTCAAATCAAGAACTAGATGTAGAGAAAAGAGCTCCCAAATCTAAATCAAGAGAGAAAAAAAGTAAGGAAAAAACAATAAAATGCAAACAAAATCGACAAGAGATGGAGGGGAGGGTGGGATTAGCTCAAACCCTTCTTCTTGGTTGAATGTCGAAGAAAACGATGGAGAGAAAAGGGTGGAGAGAGAAGACTTTTCGCTCCCACCCACTTCGCTCCCCCCCACTCATTGGCAAACTATGCTATGGGAATGCAATTTTTTTCATTATCTATCATCATTAGTCCCTGACCTTACGTTGGGCATTCCAGGCGTAGAGAGAGAGAGAGAGAGAGAGAGAGAGAGAGAGAGAGAGGACAGCAGCATCTCGCCAATGTAAGTTTGATGATTATATTTTTCGAGACTGTAAGAAGCATAATTATTCAAAAGACAATTCTTCAAAGGGAATAAAAACATTCAAGCATGCTTATAATCTCAATGCTTAATTGCTTCAAAAACCCTATGCAATTCTTTACTTGCACCCTCAACTTGAAAAACTTTCAATTTTAACCCGAACTTGAATTTCATTTTCTAAATAACCCCTAGCTTTTATGACCAAGAGGTGTCAAATGTCAAATCTAGATATATGAAAACCGGTAACTTGACCTTTTCTTGATCCAAGCTTCTAGTGAGTAGAACATTTAAGTGAACTGCGCATGTGAGTGTGTCTCCTTTTCTGTGTGTCTTTGTGTTGGTGTATGTACGCTAGACCCATCAAAATGGTATGATGAACCCACCCTTTCCACATAGGAAATAGGAGGTGGGGGGTTTGAATCCCCAACTTCTTAGGGGAGTTGGGATTGGAATAATTTAGTTTTAGGTGTGAGTTTGGACTTTTACGCCATATAAGGAGGTAAAATAAAAATCTAAAAGTGAGAATTAGAATAAAAGTAAAGTAAAACTGCCAAAAAAGAAAAAACTCATATTTGATGGATTGATTGGTTATATGAGTTAGTTATATTCAATAAATGAATTATAAATAAACTTACATCAATAATACCCAAATAATATAAGTATTAAATTGGTTCACAACTTACACAAACTCATATGCCTCTTTGACTCTCTCTTGCCCTCATTCTATCTCAAGTTCACTCGTTTCACATTCTTACGTCAATCTGGGTATAGATTTGATCAAACATGAAGGTGTCTAAGTAATATTGGTCAAGTCAAGTAATCAATTTGGATCGGACAATTTTTGACCCAACTCAACACACCTATTTGACGGATCTAGCGTACACATGCACATTTGCTATGCATGAAGAGAGATAGAGCCAGAAGAATTAATCGAATAAATGATATTAAATTTTGCGCTTTTTCCACCCCCTATTGACTCCCAACACTCTTACAATCTTGAATTGAACGCACTGTTCATTGTGGAACCCACTATAATTTTAGGTTATTTATACCTTTTCTCCTTTTGTTCTTTGGCTTCAGTTTTACTGAAAAGACAGAATTATCAACATCCCTCTCCAATAACTTTTTTTTTTCTTTTTTACCCTAACGATTTCTTCCACACCCAAATTTTTCAACAATTTCTCCATGTTCGCCTTTTTGCGAACTTATTCTTCATCGTCCATTTGCATCAGAGTCTAATCAACTGCTCTAATCTAAGCAAGCACTAATCATTCATCGGAGTAGAGGGTTGTTAGTTTTATTTGCGAAAATTTTGCTTCATATCCCTAGGTTCTCCTCAAAATTCTCCATGTCAATTGGCCCAGAATAGGGTAAAAATCGAGAGTCCATTGGAAAAGCCATTAAAATATTGAACCCACTCACAGAAGGCCTTACCAAATTGCTGTTCAGTCAGTCTACAAGAGAGAGAGAGAGAGAGAGAGAGGATATTTGCATTGATGATACGGTGAACAGAGCTAATTACCATAGTTCAGGGGAATTGCTGAGGACTTGCAATCATTTATTTGTTCTCGATTCTTTATCATTTATAAACTCTGTTTCGGCAGGTTAATCGGTTCAATTTAGGGATAAATTGATCTATTAACAAAGAGAAATCAAAATTCTGGCAGTGCCAACATGTAATGGGTTGGAGTTAACCCTGGCGTGATAGCGACCTGTGTTATCTCAAATGCCAAACCTTCCCGAAGCGACGATGGCATTAAACTCGTCGGGAGTTCTAATACCAGCATTCATAAGAGGGCTTACCAGACCGTAAAGTAAAGAAAAAAATTAAACTAATTTTAAAGCACACCAAATTGTAGAACACTAAATAAGGGTTTCACTTCATAGAGTACAACTATATAGATCATTGCAACATCATCTGTTTGCAATCAGATTGCTCTCCAGCAATCTTGCTCGTCTCTTTATTTCAACTTATTTAACTAGTAAGCCATACTCGTCCTTATCTTCGTATTCTCTCGGCATCGAAGGGGGAGGTTCCCAGTTCCCGGAGACTTAGCACGTCGGGTACGGGACGCCGCAGGTGCGCGCAACCCGTTTGGCGTTGGGTGAGGTGACATACTGCCGCAGATTCGGATTCCTGATGTACCCACAGAGGCACGGCCTCTGCTCTCGCAGCTTGCTACAGCACAGCGCCGAGGGAGGCGCGGACGACGTGATTGCGGAGACGCACGAGCTCAGCTCCGTGGCGCTGCACGTCACCGCTTCCGCTACTCGGGCCTGATCTGGCGAGAGAAGCACAAGCAACGCCACGAGAGCGGCCGCAAGCAACCGTGGAGATGGGGAGGGATCGGATGGCTTGGCCATGATCTTCAGAGGGAAGTGAAGTGGAAAGGAGATTGAAATCAGCGGGGAGAGAGCGCGTGGGGACTGGAGAGGTTGGTGGGGGTGTATGTTGTGTGGCCAAGGCAAGAGATAGTGGATTTATAAGGACGGCATTTCAATTAAATGTCGCATAACTTATTTTGAAAAGAAATTACAATAGGCTAATCATACAATTATAGAGGTTCGGTTGCATCCTTGCGACGTGTTTTGGGCTCTGGTGCATTTTGTGTCAGGCATTCTATTACAAGGAATAGACCATCCCCCCACTTGTAGACGTTGAATTGTATTGCCGTCGGTGCTTGACCTTTTAAGGCTATATTTATTGCCTAATGACCGCCTTGTTTCTCGGGGCATCTTCGACCATGGGAGCCACAATAATAATATATAATATACATGGAGGAGAAAAAAGAAAGAAAGAGAGAGAACGAAAGATGGTCAGTGCTTTTATTATTAGAATTCTTTTTGTGAAAAGGATCACTTTTTTTTTTTTTATTGCCTTGCAAACCTTACCCATAAGTTTCAATATGAATAGGAGCCTAGAGAACATGAATTAATTTTAAAGACTTCGTGTGCACAAATGTATCAATCATCTGACATCATCCATGGAGCTTATTTTCATTACGAGGGATTGATAGAAAAAAGTTATAAAAAAAAAAAATCATTAGCATAGTTCTTTAAATAAATAAAAAAAATTAACTTTTTCATGTTTAGTGGGAACTTGATTTTCATTTAGACTATCGCATCAAATCTCCCTTCAATAAAGGGAAAGGATCCTTTCCTCTATCAAATGGAAAACCACTAGAATTTAATAGATAGCAACATCATCATCGTTACCATTACATAGAATTTTCAAACCACCCTTCATCCGATTACTCCTGAAGGAGCATGGACCTCAGGAGGATGATAACAAAGAAGAAAATGGATGGTTCAAAGCGGGCAAAATAGATAGAGCAAGATAGGACTAGGACTAGGTACATGCACCGTAAGCAAAACGACGCAGCAATCGACTTTAACTTCATTCGAGGTCAACTTTCAGCCACATGATAGAACATGGTCATCTTCGAATTCAACACAATAGTTGGAAAATCATTCTAACAGCAGCCGCCCACGGGCGCATGCCGGCTTGGTTCTCGCAAGTATTCGGAGAGCTAGAAACGAAGAACGGTTCCGAATGCGTTGAATCCGTCCGCATGCCGGGGAACTTCCTCTTCACCAAAAACATGAAACGCCTGTTGGATTTTTCCTATGGTCTGCTTTTGACTGGAAGTCTAACTTTGCTCTACCCTTCAAGGCAAATATGCCAATGTGAAGACGGTTGGATAAAGCTCGGGAAATTTCCCGAATGCCGCCAGAAATGTCGTTTTCTACTCTTGACTTGGAGTCAACTCGATTCTATCTTCCAGTCATACAGAGCTGTGCTAACCCACTCATTTGCAGCCACTTACATCGGTGTTGCAAGTCTGTCATTAGACATTATTGTCAATTAGAAGTGAGCATGGTTGAGTGAACATTTCTCACTCTAGATCCGAGAACCGCCCACTAAAGATCAGTTTTTGAAAATTAGAACTGAGAACCATCCATTAATTTCATGGATCTACCTAGGAACCAGACCATCAGTTCATTCTGGTTCATAGGTAAGTTTGTAGAACCGATCCCACCAAGCTTCACGCATTAACACTATAATATGCAATAAAGAATTACACGATGGAATCACCTCATCAAAGACACTCCCAATTAGAGTTAATAAACCGACAATATTAGTATGTCAGGAAGTGTGTAAGCAAGAGAGCACACCCACAAACTTGTTACAAGTGGGCAAAAATAGAAAACTATCTAACATAAATATTAGCATGTAGCCTAGGGATTTAGGATTTTTCATTTTTTAATTAAAATTAAATATATATTATATATTATCGGTCTGGTCCAAGTGGACAGTTCCACACTTGGAACTAAGAACCAAGAATTGGACCAGTTCCCTTGAGAACCACCGTTTCTTAGGTAGTCCGAGCAATTCTCGATTCTTTCGTACACCCCTATTATTAGCCCCTGACCTTACATTGGGCATGCCATGCGTAGAGAGAGAGAGTAACGTCTTTCCAACTAAAAGCATGGTGGTAAGGATTTTCAAGATGATAAGAGGCATATTTATTAGAAGAGATATATGTGCTAGAAGTTTTAAAATTTATCAGCAAAATGTTATTAAGTCATAAAATTTACAAATAGTACAATCAAATTCTAATACTTGTCACATTGGTACACTCAAATTCTTTCATAAACTTCGTCCATTTAGATTAATGGAAAATATTACCGTCGCTTTTTTTCATATTTTCTATCCCAATATGAACATGGTGATGATGTGGATTAAATTCTGATTGTTTAAACCAAAATACTAATTAAATAAAATAAGATAAGTATTTGAAAAAACACAAACAGGGGGGGGGGGGGGGGTGGGGGGATGGCGGGGCGGGGGAACAAGCCAAAGGCGCCGTCCTTGCCATTGCCGCCCCCGTCGCCAACCGACAAGGGCCAATGAAACCTGTCAAGCCCCAGTGAACCTTGTCCAGATTTGGACGAAGGTCAGGCTAAGGCCCTGGCAATTCCCACCAGCCCTTTTTGACGAAGAGAGGGCGGCGAAAAGGGGCCACCCTTCCCCTTGTCTTCTTTTAATATATTTTCTTAAATGTTTTTTATTTAATATAATTAAAATTTTGGTTAAAAATTAGAATTTTATCCAAAATGGTGTCATTTTAGCCTTGAGTTCCATGTTTTAGTCACTTCATCACCATATAGAAGAGAGTAAATATTATAAATAAATAATAAAAAAAGCCATGTCAACAATTTTCATTAATCTAAATAGACGGAGTTAACGAAATGACCCAATTGTACAAATAAAACTCTTGAGTAAACTCTTTTATATATTTTAATAACTCGATTTCACTTTGTTCAAAGTTTTAAGACTTTCGAACACATATCTCTTATTAAAAAGGCCATTCTTCAAATGGAACATTAAGCTTTTGAGCATAGATTTTTTTGGTAACTAATAATTTTTATATTATTTGGGTGATATTGTCGTTTAGACATAATAAATCATTTTAGTAAGAAATATTGAAATTAGATTATTGTCAAATCACATTTTTTTTTTTTTTTGAAATAGCCCGCTAAATTCATGAATCATGTAGTGTACGAGTCGAAATCTAATTAAATGGCCTTACATTCATCCCTCAAATATTTACATGCGGTTTTATTATCTAAAGAAGCGATAAGGCTTTCTTTTTTCTTTTTCATAGTTATGGTATCTGTAAATTCAGCCCAATGTACTTATAGATGAAGCAATTTCTTTGGGGAAATGTAAGAGTTTTCAAGCAATAAATTTTTTATTAATTAAATATATTTCTTTACATCATTTAATGACTTCGCACCAAACGTAGGAGTTAGAAGGTACTCTCGTGTCAATATGATTATGATAACAGACAGGTGTAAAATTGTTAAGAGCCGACCAAAAAAAAATCTAGGGAAAGGAGAGGTGACAACGTTTACTAGTGACGTGGTTGCTAAAGATACAAAAATGCGCAAATCAACATTTGTCTTTCGACCAAAAAAAAATAACTTGGGAAAGGAGAGGTGACAACGTTTACTAGTGATGTGGTCGCTAAAGATACAAAAATGCGCAAATCAACGTGGTCGCTAAAGCTTGACAAAAAAAAAAAAAAAAAAAAAACGTGGTCGCTAAAGATACAAAAATGCGCAAATCAACGTGTGTCTTTCCACCAAAAAAAAAAACGTTAAAGTTGTCATTCGACCACAAAAAGAAAGCAGTGAAGTTGACTGACTAGACCAAATGAGAACTCCAGACTTTTTACCAGCGACTTTTAGCGCTTGAAAACGCGGAAACATCGGCAGTCAAAAAGAAAGTGGGAAATGAAGACCTGCTCTTTCTCATTTTTTCTCTATGCTGGGATTGAATCGATTGAAGTCATCTACGCGTAAAAACTATCTGAAAAACTGACCATTTGGCATTTCATAGAGGATGATCCTCCTGACTTTTGGACCTTCCCCGGAGCGTGTCTGTGAAGTTTCCTCTCATTAGATAATATTGTTAGAGACATTCTAAGATATTAGAGCTATTATTTGATATTTCATTACTTTCTAAAATAGTCGATTTCCTAATTAGATTACTTCCTTTCCTATACGTATTGTTCGGGTGTAAACACTCTTGACTCTAAGAAGTTATAAGTCGAGACAATTGAGCAATGATATAGTTTTTATTGATTCTCTCTGAAAGAAGGGCCGAAGAAAGCAAGAAGCGTAGCAAGAGGATGAAAATGTGTAGAGAGATTTTTCTATATCTTAAGTTCTCATCAATGTACAATCATTTGTAATTATAATACACGATGTACATAGAGAAAGGAAATAAAATATTCTACAAATATTCTATAAATCAATCTTAAATCAATCCTATCAAAAATGGATTAATTGATGCAAATTAGATCAATTGGATCAAATCAGATCAATCCTGCGGATCTTCAGGCATATCTTCCAACACTCCCCCTCAAGCTGGTGGCCTATAGATGTCCAAGATGCCTAACTTGTTTAATAGATATGCATGTTGTCTCGAACACAAGGGTTTGGTGAAAATGTCCGCCGGTTGTTCAACGGTTCCAATCCCTCTAGTTTCGATTACCCCTTCTTGGATTTTCTCCCGAGTGAAGTGACAATCCACCTCTATATGCTTGGTTCTTTCATGCATTACAGGGTTGGCTGCAAGTTTCAATGCTGACTCATTATCACAAAATAATTTTGTTGGCCCTTTTACTTGTACTCCGAGATCTCCAAGCAGACCTCGTATCCATACAATCTCACATGTGGTTTTTGCCATGGCCCTATATTCCGCTTCGGCTGAGGACAAAGAAACCGTTGCCTGCTTCTTAGTTTTCCAGGAAAGAAGTGATTCCCCCAATTTAATGCAGAATCCAGAAACAGATCTTCGACTCATGGGACAAGTTACGTAATCTGCATCACAATATGCTATCATTTCCATGTTGCATTTTCTAGATAAAAGTATTCCCAATCCTGGACAACTCTTCAAATATTTTACAACTTTCAGAGCAGCATGTGAGATTCTTTTGGTTTGTGCATAAATTGGCTGAGATTTTGCACTGCATATGATATATCAGTCTGGTCATAGTCAAATATATGAGTTTTCCAATGAGCTTCTGATAACTTGACGGATCTTCAAGAATAGGATCATCTTGAGATGTAACATGATCTGCTGCACTTTCTTTGTAAATCAATCGGTATTTTGCTCAATTGGAATAACTGCTGGTTTGCATCCTGATAAACCTGTTTCTGATATAATCTCTAATACGAACTTCCTTTGACTAAGAGAAATTCCCTGGTGAGATTTGGCAATCTCAATTCCAAGAAAGTACTTTGGTGCTCCCAAGTCTTTTATATGGAATGTAGTATGCAAATATTTCTTAAGATTTTCTATTGCAGCTTCATCATTTCCCATAATGAGAATGTCATCTACATATATCATTAGATAAATAGACGACTTACCTCTAGTCCATGTGAACAAGGCATAATCATATATGGATTGTTTGAAGTCTGCAGTTGTGAGAGCTTTAGCAAATTTTGCATACCATTGTCGGGAGGCTTGCTTTAGTCCATAAAGGGATTTGCGGAGACGACACACTTTATTCTCCCCCTGTCTTCGTAAACCTTGAGGAATATCCATGTAGATTTCCTCATCCAAGTTGCCATGGAGAAAGGCGTTATGGACGTCCATCTGACGTAGCGACCAATCATGGATGACTGCAACTGATAAGAAAGATCGTACTGTGACATCCTTAGCAACTGGTGAAAAAGTTTCGTGATAATCGAAACCTTCTCGCTGGGTATATCCCTTGGCCACCAATCGAGCCTTGTAACACTCAATGGATCCATCGGCTTTATATTTGATTTTATAGACCCATTTGCATCCAATAGACTTTCTATTTGGAGGAAGCCTGACCAGTTCCCATGTATGATTGTCAGTCAGTGCCTGTAATTCTGCTACCATGGCCTGTTGCCATCGTGGATCTCGGGATGCCTCATTATAACTGGAAGGTTCCCTTTCATCGGATAGACGACTAATACAACATCTATGTTGGGATGAAAGTTTATCAAAAGAAACATATGATGATATTGGATAATTGATACCTGGCGATTTGAGAGATGCACAGATATAATCCTTTGTCCAAGTTGGTGGTCTAGTGGCTCGTCCCGAACGACGTGGTGGATCCACTAGTGGAGAAGGAGATGTTCCTTCAATAGTTGTATCAGCTGAAACATCAGGGATATTTTCCACATGGAGTTGAGTTGCAGGCATACTTTCCATCTCTTCCTCATTCTGCTGCTGATTATATGAAGTAGATGTTGAAGGTGAGGAAATAACCTGTTCTTGATATCCCGGGAGAAGATATTCATGACATACATCTTCCTGCTGTGGGGAATTTTGAGATTTGTTGGAGACAATCAAATCCTCTTCCTTTGTTTGGAATGGGAAGATATTCTCATGAAAAATGACATCTCTGCTTAGAAAAAAGTTCCCTGTTGATTCATCAAGGACACGATATCCTTTCTGCAGGTTGGGATAACCCATAAATATGCATCGTTTGGCACGTGGGGTCATCTTGTCCCAAGTTCCCAAAGTTGCAGTATAGCATAAACAACTGAATACTCTTAAATGATCAACTGCTGGTTTTTTACCATAAAGTAATTCGAAAGGTGATTGACCGGACAGTATACGAGATGGCATCTGATTGATGAGGTAAGCTGCAGTAAGAATACAATCTCCCCAATAAACATCTAGAATGGATCCTTGAAACTTTAGTGCTCTTGCGACCTCCAGCAGATGACGATGTTTCCGTTCTACCACTCCATTTTGTTGTGGAGTGTATACACATGAGCTTTCATGGAGAATCCCATGAGATAAGAAAAGTGAGCTGCATTCATGGTTAAAAAATTCTTTTCCATTGTCAGTGCGGATCTGCTGTATGGACTTTCCAAACTGATTTTTGGTCAGAATGATAAAGGATTTCATATTTGAAGGAACTTGAGCTTTGGACTGCATAAGAAATATCCAAGTAGCACGGGAGTAATCATCTACAATAGTGAGGAAATAACGTGAACCATCACGATGTGCTGTGTGATATGGTCCCCAAACGTCCACATGGATTAGTGAAAAAATATCATTGGAATGGCTTTTACTGATAGGAAAAGGTGTGCGAGATTGCTTTGCCATGGGACATATATGACATTTGGAGCAAGGAAAAAAAGCACTATGACCCATTCTTGAATGCAAAAGAAAGGTTTTATCATCGGTAGCAGCATTACACAATGACATTTTATTTGAGGCAACAAATGAAAGATCAAGATGATGTGGAAATTCATCCCAAAAAAACAATCCTTCTAAGAGATTACCCAAGCCCATCAGCTTGCCAGTCAAAAGGGCCTGGAAAAAACAACTATCAGAATTAAAGAGTACTCAACAGGAATTTTCTTTGCAGACTTTGGAGACAGAGATAAGATTGAATTGAAATTGAGCCATAGAGGACATTTTGCAGGGTAATTTGAGGATTTAGCTTAACAATGCCTGTGAAAGTGACATTGGTGATATCTCCATTTGGCAGTTGCACAGAAATAGGTATATCTAATTTCTTATGCATAGCAGAGAATAAATTTTTATCACAAACAATGTGATCACTTGCTCCTGAGTCCACTATCCATGCCCTTTTTGAAATAGAATTTATCAGGCAATAAGATATACCTGAAAAACTTCCTCCTTTGCTTGTGATTTCTGCCTTTTGTAAAGCCTGCATTAACTGTGCATATTGACCATGGGTAATTGGGTGATCATTACTGAGACCAGTAACTTGGTAAGCTGCAGAATATTCCTTCTTTTTTTCTTTTTCTCTTGACTTTCCATGCAATTTCCAACAATTATCGATAGTGTGATGTGGACGTTTGCAGTACTCACAATACAATTTACCTCTTCCTTTGGAATTTTGGCCAAAATTCCTTGAAAATGCCAAAATAATATGACCGTCTGATGCCTTTTTTGCGGAATAATATCCGCCGTCCGATCCCCTTTTTGCGGGATGATATCCGCCATCAGATTCAACCGATAGATCGAGCTCTTGGACACCGTCAGATCGCCGTGGAGGATCTAAGCCATTCGTTCCCCACTTTTTAAAGCCTCTTTCGCCGCTCCCCTGTAACCCTAGCGCCTCTTTGTCTCGCGTTAGGGTTTTGAACCCCGAATCTCTCCTTTCCCCACGAATGGCGAGAGCGATGCTGTCGCTTCCTCGCGTTTGTTCCGGAGCCGTGAGTCGCTAGTTTTTCTCCTGGACAGCTAGCTAAAAAATCCTCCAGAGAGGAGGAACCGGATCCATCGCCAGGATCTGCGAGCGAAACATCAGGTAACTCTCGTTCAAAATCACGAGGAACCGAGTGGTTTTCTCTCTTTCCTTTATAGATCTATACTGTTCGAGGGTTTCGGTCGATCCCTCGAGTTTCTCTTCCACGGCCTCAAGCTCGTTCCAGAGCGATGAGAGTTTATTGTAACACGTCGTGACGCTCATGTTTCTTTGTTTGAGATCGCTGAGTTCCTGCATGAGGGAAAAAATCTTAGCCCGATCTAATTTCCCATACATTTCGTTGATGTTGTCCCACATTTTTTTGGTGTCTTCTGTAGGCGGGAGACCGGTTGCGACATCTGGAGAGATGCAGTTGTCAATCCACATTCGGATGAGGTGATTGCATTTTCTCCAATGTCGGGCCAGTCGCTCGTCCGAAGGAACGGGCACAGTCCCGTCAAGGAAACCGTCCTTGTCCTTCGTCACCAAGGCTCGCCGGAAGTCCTGCGACCATCTGGAGTAATTTTCCGTCCCGGTTAGTTGCAAAGTTATTAACGCAACTCTGGACCGTCGGCGGTTGATATGTACAGAGGGTCCCCAGGCTCCGGTCGGCCGATGACGGCCGTGATTGGAAAAGGGAAAAAATTCGAGTAGGGATTCGTCCCCATCCCTGACCTGACAGATCCGACTCCGTGACCTGCATTATGGAAATTCGGGTAGGGATTTGATCCCTAACCCATTTCGCTCGACCCGCCAGTTTGCCCTGTTCCGACGGTTGGGCTTGCCCCACTCATGGCTAGTGGGCTCCCGTCAGGCTGGACGCCTACAATCCCCGGCAATGATGTATTTGGGCCTTGCCTAACGTACCATGGATAAGGTACCCAATGGTAAGGATGGCCTGTAGTGGGCAGCCCCATGCTAGACTGAGCTGGAAAATATTGCCATTGCATCCCTTGAGCCTGGATCTGTTGTTGAGGTGCGGAAGTTGGCCCAATAATATCTTGTGCTTCTGAGATTTGTGGCGTGACGTTTGCTGTAGGCGAAGCATCAGCACCCGAGGAGGGATTCTCTAAATGAGCCATGGTAATCGATCTAGATTCGCTTCTTCTTCCTTTAGCGAAAAATTGATTCCTTCACAAATCTCTTTTGCAGGTTAGAGAGTTCGAAGGTAATCGGTGCGGAAGCAGGTTTAAGAGCTTGTAGCTCTGATACCATGAAAGAAGGGCCGAAGAAAGCAAGAAGCGTAGCAAGAGGATGAAAATGTGTAGAGAGATTTTTCTATATCTTAAGTTCTCATCAATGTACAATCATTTGTAATTATAATACACGATGTACATAGAGAAAGGAAATAAAATATTCTACAAATATTCTATAAATCAATCCTATCAAAAATGGATTAATTGATGCAAATTAGATCAATTGGATCAAATCAGATCAATCCTGCGGATCTTCAGGCATATCTTCCAACACTCTCTATCTCTCTCTTTAAGATCATAGATTATTTACACATCTACCGAATATGAAGGGTATAAATTTATAGGTTTGACGTGCAGCACCCGATGAATGAATAAACGCCCACAACCTCATTTTTCCTCAAAATAAAATGGTAAATCATCAAGCAGATCACAAAATTGAGGCGAAAATATGAATGCAGTCCCAAAAAATTAGTAACAACGAGCGGTCATATGATGAGAAGATGTCGTGCATGAAGACAGATCGCCATGTGTGAGACCCATGAACGTATAAGTGATCCTACAATGACCATTTACCAATCACTTTGTGTGTGTCCTATGTTTTTCGAGTGAATGATCATCATGTGATGAGAAGGCGTTCGATAAATCAAGTACTCATCCACTTAATTAACATATTTAATATTCAATGTGGTTCTGCCATATCAATTAGTAGATTGAGTCCATATACCAATCTTTATATACGTAATGTTATATATAAAGCATGTGGACCAAATTCTGCTACTCGAGGGATCCTACAAGAGCAATCGTTTGAGGAGCTCTAGATTCCCCAATATATCCTGAGAAACCGATAGCTATCAAACTTGATGTTTAGGGCACGTTTGACAATCATTCTGTTTCAGAAATAGTTTCTAGAACATAAATAAATTTTTCTATTTCTATTTCTAGAAGAGTTTCTAAGCAAAAATAACCGTTTGATAACGATATAAAATTTCTACTCTAAAAATAGAAATTCGTTTGATAATGACACTAAATTTCTTCCACGGTGACGGACGGCGGCAGTGGCGGCGGCGGCAGCAGCAGCCGGCGACCGATGATCGACAGTGGCGGCGGCAGCGACCGGCGAACGGTCAACAGTGGTTGGCGGCAACAATGGCGGAGGCCAGCGAGCAACCGATGAACAGTGGTCGACGGCAACGAATGAAGGACCGATTGACAAACGATAAGAAGAATTTTTATTTCTCATTTTTATTCCAGAAATAAAGAAATAGAAAATTTTTATTTCTAATTTCTATTCTAAACCTATTTCTAAAATAGAAATCTATTCTATAATTAAAAAAAAAGGAATAAGTTTATCAAACGGATTTCTATTCGAGAAACAGATCTGGAATAGAAAAATTATTTTTGGAATAGAAATTACTAGTTGTCATGCATTTGCTCTTGAAAATTCTTGCCAACCACATGGTTTATTTGTCCCGTGATTTTTAACAATAGCTGAGAAGGGCCAAAGCTCAAGAGCTAGTCAACGTCTCAATCAACTTTCTATAAAGTTCAATTACTTTAAACTGTCACGTGAAATTTTCAAATACATAAGGGATTACTTTAAAAAACATGATAGGTGAGATTTGCTGAAGGAAAATTTAATAGACAAATTGTACTCCCCTCAAAACTTTCAATTGCACTAGAGAACGCTGGTCTTAGGGATGGACTGTCGGATTTACCTTCTTTTTTTTTTTTTTAACAAAAAAGAAAGGAAGTCCGTGAAGAGATAGGCTTAGCTCAAAATTGATCATATCAATTGGCCCAGAAATGGGTACAATTAAAAGCCCCATTTGATGAGCCGATAGAGTGATCATTCCAGCAATCTTGCTTGTTTCTTTATTTTAACTGATTTAATCAGTAACTATACATCTTCATTCTTATTTTCATATTTTTCTCAGCATCGAACATGGGAGCTTCTAGGTTCCGGACACTAGCACGTTGGGGACGCGACGCCGCAGGTAGAAGCAACCCGTTTGGCGTTGGGAGAGGTGAAGTACTGTTTGAGATTTGGATCCTTGATGTACCCGCAGGGGCATGGTCTCTGCTCTCGAAGCTTGCTACAGCACAGAGCCGATGGAGCTGCAGAGGATGTGATCGCGGGCAGGCACGGGCTCAGCTCCGAGGCGCTGCACGTCACTGCTTTCACTACTTGGGCTCGATCTGCCGAGAGAAACACGACACCACCATGAGGGCGGCCGCAAGCAAGCGGGGAGAAGGGGAGCGATTGGATGGCTTGGCCATAACCTTCAATGGGAAGCAAGTGAAAAGGAGATAGAACTTAGTGGGAGAGATGTGGAGATTGGAGAGGCAGGGGGGGTGTGTGTTTTGTGGAGCGATAGGAGAATTATAGAGATGGCACTTCGATTTCAATCAACGATTAGATTTGACGGAAAAATTATAAAAAAAAAATAATAATTTACACTATTTGACACGATGTATATGCTATTTGGTATTGTTTGGCACTATTTTGAACTATCGCAGAAACGAAAGATGTAAGATAAGAGTATGCTAGAAGCAAGAGCTTCATCTGTCAATATAAAAATCAAATAATTGGCCATTGTCGGCCACTAAGAGTTTGTAAGATTGTATTATTTGTTACTATTTGGCACTATTTGGAACTATAGCAGAAACGAAAGATGTAAAATAAGAGCATGCTAGAAGCAAGATTTTCATCTGTCAATTTAAGAGTCAAATAATTGGCCATTGTCGACTACTAAGAGTCTCTAAGATTGTCTTCAATGTTTGCCCCTATAAGGCAATGCCCATAAATGTTAAGGGGCGGAGTGCACCCTCTTTAAAAGTAATATTATGTGGTTTGATATGAATCCCTAAAACATCTCTCCTCTCTCCTTTTTTTTTTTTTTTTGTCTAGTATGATTCTTTAAAATTAGGAATGTTCTTATCAATCCTGATAGTATGCTATGCACTTACCACAATATTAAACTTAAAAATTTTTAGTATTACGAGTCAAAAATTGAAAATGAATTTGGTGGCTGATAAGCAGTCCCTATTTGGAGGCCAAGGAATAGCCACGACGACAACACAGACTGGGCACAAGAGTTAGCATCCGCATCCACATCAGATCAGCTGAACCAGATCCTCTCACCATAAGACCTTAAAGCATTTGAACAAAAATATGATGAACATCTTCTAGTAACAGTGCACAGCTCAGATGACTCGGACTATAACTACAATGCTCGTGACGGACGAGACCGTTGAACAAGACCAATGTCCGTACAAGTTTACTGTAGCAAGTTATTGTTCACTTTTACTGTAACAATAGGCTAGGGAAATCACTGTTCATACCGTGCGAATAATTCCCTACCGAGATTTTCCACAAGAACCATCACAGTCCTTCTTAGAGCATTTGATCTTTAGCCTTTGGCAAGAACAGGCTGCATCAAGTTCTTTGTTGTCATTGACATAAGTTGGATCATTTGGCGTTTGATACACAATTCTTCAAGGAACAAATGGATTTCTCCCAATGGAACATCATGGATCCTTCTCTGTTTAGACATAAAAGTTCTCTCTACTGTTTGAGATAATTCTTTGGGAATGGAGGTCAAGAAAACATGCTTCAAATTTGCATCAGCTCCGATTTGATAGAAGAGCTTAAGCATTTCATGATAATGCTTATCAATATGTTTTTTCTGAAGAGAGCAACATCTTCTTTCAAAAAACTCTCTTCTTTTAAGCTTTATGAGATCAACGGGTTTCCCCACAAAGAAATGATATAGAAGAGTAATGGCATGACTAAAGTTTTGGGAGAGTAAAATGTGAAGTTGATCTTGTTCTAACACAGATTACCACCAAAGTTTGAGGCTACCTGTGAATCTAGTGACAAAGTTGAAAATAACGTCATACTTGTCCTGGTTGGTAATAGCTTGGGTATTCAACCAAGTATGAAATTCTTCAAGTCTTTCTGGCCATTTGTGATAAGGAATGTCATCAATAGTGAAAAATTGTTTTAATGAAGTGGACATATTCTGAGAGGGATTGTTTGGCTAAACGACTTCTGGTTCAAAAGAGTTTGATTCCATGTCATGGTCTGGAGGATCGGCTATGAATATTGATGAAGTTACTAGTGCTATGGGAAATGAATCAATGATAGGGATTGAAAAAGATGATGAAGAAGAAAGAGATACCAAATCTAATTCAGTATCAAAGATGTTTGGAAAGGCTAATTCTGTTGGAAATAGAAACTGGTCTGTTGGAATGACATGATCAATCTGTATTGGAGGTTGTGGAGTAACAGGATCAGGCTGTGGTTCCTGATTACCCAAATCTTAAGAAAGATTCCAACGGATTTGACAACATCATTTGGTCTGGCTCCCTTATGATAAGAGAGGATTCTTTGGGCATCTTCTCTTTTCCCTTCTCTTTCCTTATGCGATCCAGTTCTTTGACATGATTTCGCATTTCAGTTACATATGTCTGGTCTTGTCTGATAGGAACATCTATAATAGCAGCAAAAATAGACTTCTGTGGTGGTGGAGGAGGGAGAGGCTTTATTCGCAAGGTAGTCAAAAATGGATTGAGTCTTCCTTCCTCAAGGATCTGGATTTGCCTTTTAAGCTTTTCTATTTCCACTCTAGGACTTTCAAGATGATGATTCCCTAGATGTTGTCCAGATTCTAAGGCATGAAGCCTCTTCTGGAAATCTGAAAGCATCTTCTTGGTGGTTTCATCATATTTATCGCAAGGCTTGTTGCACATTCCCATATGGCTCGCCTTAGTTGGATTGATATCTTCATTCTTTTTTAAAGGAAGGCGAACAAAGAACTCTGAGTTCTTCCATAAAGGATGAGAACATTTTTGGGCAAACTCATGATGAGATTCCGAAAAGGATTCCAGCAACTTTTGCATGATCGAGTCTAATAGACTCATTTGAATGGAAAAAAGTCTTTGAATATTGACAAATTCAAAGAATTGGTCTTTATATTTAAGAGATTTTTTCCAAGAATGATGTGCAGTTGAAAAATCTGAGTCATAACATCCCAACCAATAATCAAATCTTTGTTGGGAAAACTTGAGCCAAAGATTTTTGTGGTTATGGAACACTATGGAAAGAACTGGACGGTTATCGGAGTGGTTCTCACATTTGTAAAGAAGGTGTCTCCTGAAGCAAAGTTGAAATACCGGACACAAGAAGTCCAATATTCTTCAGAAAGAACTTTAGTGTCTAGGATTAAAGAAGCTGCTCTAGTGTTTATGAAAGCGATGACAGTGATTAGCTTGGTAAACTTTGAAGTGAATATTTTTACAGGGAAATTGGGATAATGAGTTTGACTTGAAAATATGTCAGTGCTTTCTTCTTAATGAGTCAAAGATATATGAAAAATATCTTTAGGATCTAAATCTGAATTAGTTTCACTGGAGTTTGGTAACACGGGATGACACAAAAAGTTTGTTAACATGGTTCTTCATCTGCAGATAATAGAGATTCGATATCATCATTTTCAAGAGAAATACCGGTTTCATTCTCTATATGATGTATCAAATGGTTCTAACCTTTTTTTTTGCCTATTTTCGTTTTCTCAGGATTGTATTCTCTTGTGAGTAGGCTATGTCCATAAGAGAATGAGTAAATAAGTTATGATGTGTGACATTCTTAAATTAATCATTGAGTTGGTAATAAGACTTGCATTGACATATTAGTTCTCTCAAGAGAATTGATTGTCCCGATCAATTTCTAGGTTCTACAAGCCATAATTGACATCTAGTAATATGTCATGACTACCCAAACAATGTGAATGCTTTAAACCTCTTAACTTTGGCTATAGTGTAATTCAATTCCTCTATCTTACTATGTCCTGCTCGAACAACGATCATGGAATATATGTCAAGTCACCAATTCAATCATTTGCAAAAACTTGATTAACTTGCATTTATACGAGACATAAATAATTTATTCTCAGTTATAACCTCGGCCGAAGATTTCAATGCAATGTTATAATTAGATCGCATAGGACATCAGTACTGTACCTTACAAGTATAAAGGAGACAAATTTTATACTGTACACACGTGTAATTTTGTATATTAACGAACTTTGACCATTAGGTACAGAGGTGAATCAATAAGCCACCAATATGCGCACCTGTGAACCATAACTGTCCAACAAACAAGTCAACATTGTGTTTCAAGTCTAAGGATTATTTACATAAGATCAAAGCATAAACTATTAAACATTGATCACGCCAAAAGCTTCCATGTCACTAACTGTTCTATATGCATTACATTCAATGGACTTGTTTGTTATAAGTACTTATGTTCTAACTCAAGCATCATAATATCTAATGACTCATGACTCGTTATTATCTTAAGCATCCAATACTTAATAATGAAATTAAGAACACATCAGTCTCAACAGAATTATTAATATCCACTCAATGATCCATCAACCAAGAATGATTTAAAGATTCAATCTAATTTTGAACCCATTACACATATTCTTAATATTTCAAAAATTGTTCCAATCACAACTGATCTAATAGAATGATTCATATATATATATGAATGATTGGACAAATGAATGAATACATATTTGCCATTAATTAAATAAGAAGATTGACAACACAATTGAAATTCCTAACATGTAATTATTACATGGTAATTTTAGAGCTTACATCCAACAAAAACACTACACAAACAACTGTGCAATGGATCACTTTCTTTTTTTGTTACCCTGCAACTCTTATGTATAAATTTTCAATATCGATACGAGTGTAGCAAACAGGGATATTTATAATTACGCCTACATTAATTTCAACTTGTTGACACATGAAATTTGGTACTATTTAGAGAACAGTAGTTAATTTTTAAGATTTGGGCTGCACACACTTATTAATCATCTAATATAGCTAGTGGAGTTTATTTTTCATTAGAAGTGATAGTAAGAAAAAAGGGAAAAAAAAAACTAAAGGGTGAAAATTTAAAAAAAAAAAAGAAGAAGTTATAAACCTATTACAATTTTACCAACTCAATTCTAAATTTTTTAATTATGTCATCCAGCCAATGTTTAGTATTATTAGTAAATAAATAAATAATTCGAAAATTATTGATATATTATTAAAATTGTCCACATCAACATCAGCTATGTCACGTAGGACGGCCGGTATCTATATTAGCGATTTCTAGTCAAAATTAGCCGGATGAACTGAACTAGTATAAATGCAAAAAGTTTATTACGACTTAATTAGCAAAATAAAAATATTTACGACTAAATTGATACAATTATAATTAGTTTAGGATTTTTTTGGTAATTTTTCCATAAATCTAATGTAGAGTGAAAACCGAATTTTCCACGCTCAGGGGGAACTTCATTTCCGATGAGGCGGTCGCATGAAACCTCCCTTCATTTCCTCGTTGAAATGGAACGCCATTACATTATAATTGATGGCAACATCATCATCATAGAATTTGCAAACCACCCTTCATTCGATTACTCCTGAAGGGGCATGGACTTCGGTAGGAGAATAACAAAGAAGAATACGGATGCATCAAACAGGGCAAAATAGAGAGAGAGAGAGAGAGAGAGAGAGGAGGTGGAGGCGTAGCCATCAAATGTAGTTCATTCAATTTCGATTCTCAGACACCTGATAGAAATTGGGTTGCCTTAGAATTCAACAGAAACACTTGGAAATTATTCTAACAGCAGTCGGCCACAGGGAGAATGCCAATTTGGTTCCTCGCAAGTACTCAGGGAGCCAGATGAATCACGGAATAGTTGCGAACGCGTTGATCCGTCACATGCCGTGAAACTTCCACTTAAGCAAAAACCTATCGATTTGTTACTTTGATCTGCTCTGGTCTGGAAGTCAACTTGCTTTACTCCTCCACGCAAGCATGCTAACGGTGAAGGCTGTCCAATTGAAATTTTTAGGAAAATTACCTGAAAAAGTTAATCTCTTGTATTTGCACCAATTCAATCTTAATATTTCAATTTGGCTAATTTAACCCTAAGCCTATTGCATTTATACCAATTCAGTTCTGAACATTTCATTATGCCACTTTAATTCCAAACATTTTGATAATTTGCTAATTTAATTTTCCAGCCAATTAAGGTAAAAAATTACTGATATGACAATCTAATTATGCCAATTATTGTACATGATTGCTGATATGGATAATTTTTAAAATTATTCTGAATTTTTTTATCATCTGTAACATTTTATTCGAAATGTAAGATTTTTCAAGTGACAATTTTTTATCGATTAATTAGAAACTTTGCATCATTTAAGCGCCAACATCAGAAATTAGGAAGTATCCTCGTGTTAGTGTGGCTATGATAATTAATAAAACGACCACATCAACTAGAAAAAGAAGAGGTGACGGCATTTGCGAGTGATGTGGTCGTTAAAGCTACAAAAATGCAAAATCATTTTTAAAGTTGACTATCTAGACCAAATGGGAAATCGAGAATTTTTGCCAGCGACTTAGCACTTGGAAGAGCGTGTAGGCAACAGCAGCCAAGGATGACCGGGCTGGACAGAACTAAGGAAAAATAATCTGAAGTTTTATTCGAAAATAACCCCCCGACAAGCAAGTGGGATATAAAGACCTATTCTTTCTCATCTTTTCTCTATTCTCAATTCAATATTTATATCACCTGGTCGAAGTCAAAAGAATTAATTGAAAATCATTTACACGTAAAGAAAAAAATTTCAAAACTGGCCATTTCATAGAGGATGATCCTCCTCACTTTTGGACTTTCCCCGGAGCATGTCTGTGAAGTTTCCTCTCATTATGCGCCTGAAGCGCGTGTCCTCCATCGGAGGCTGTGGGACCGGCTTCGGCGACTCTGCTTGCTCTACTGGTGCTACTGCTTCCACAGTTTCTTTCTTCCCAAGAAGTCCTCCCTCACCGAAAAAGCTAGTCATAGAGGAGGGAAGCCCGAGATGAGCACCCATCACTTTGCTGATAGCCTCCAAAGTTCCACCCGATCTTTCCTTCAGTATAATTTCTAGAGCTTCCTTGTGAGCCGGATCAAGCGCATCCGAGTCTTTCAACAAGTTTTGTATGGCTGGTATGAGGAAATCCCGGACGCTAGCTGCAGAGAGATCTGCAGCAAACAAGATGCAGCAGATAAATCATGAGCCAATGCCAAAAAAGCCAAGTATTATGAGCATACGAATGCATCATCCACTTATAAGCGAACAAACTTATAGCCGATAAACAAAACAATGGTTACTTTAGCAATTGATGCTGATCCACTGAACATGCTTCTACCGATAAGCAATATGTAAACAGATAAAATAGGTTGGATGAACTTTCTGATATCCCATCTACCATCTTGCAACACACAATGAACAAATGAATGCCCAACAAACCATATTTTCCAGAAATAAATCGGTCAATGATCAAGCAGACTGCAAAATTGAGGCAAATAGATTAATGCAGTCCCAAAAAACTAGGAATAACGAGCAAGTGGTTGTCACATTAATACAGAATGTCCACTTCTTGGGGCAAAGTATGTGTTTGAACAACCATCCAAAAGAAATATTAACTCCTCCAATCTACACCACAGAGAAGATGGAGTGAATTTAGATACCCCTTGCATAGAAAGAGGCACTTCATTTGGACATTTATAAACCAGCATCTTCCGCACCATTGAGCTAGTGGCTCAAGGTAGTTCACAAACACAGATTAAAGATCCTATTCAGAGAGAGGAACGATCACACTCTGAAAGAAGATAAAGCATTTACTTGAGATTGTTCTTCCAATTCTATAAGCACTAACCTGTAGTATCCAGAGCACGAATAGATTCACAAAAGGCATTGGCTCTTTCACGACGACGAAGCACATCACTGGCAGGAATTGGTATGTTGGTGAAGTGAAAAATCTTGGATAAAAGATGTGTCTCTTGTTAAAGAATCAAAATATCAGATGCTGCAAGTTTCAAGTATAAGTCTACCTCCTAGCCAACAAACTTAAGACTAATAAAAGCAAAAGACCAAAAGAAAAACAAGAAAAGCACGGTCGATCTTATGAAAAGATTTGGAGGATATAATCCCTCAGCCGTTCTGTTGTATGAGGTACAGCTACCCCTAGTGCACGAACAACAGCAATAGTAGCTTCATGTGATCCATCTTCAAGAAAAGCATCCATTTGTACCCGTATCTTGTCGACAATCTGTTCAATATAATATGATCAGTAAATAAAAGATAATTGTAATTTACAATTTTTCATTCAAATTATTGGAGAAATTTTACCATGTCATTTTTAAAATGTTGGGCCACAGCTCCAAAAGCATCTATGCTTGCATACTTCACATTTAAATTCTGATCAGATCCAAGAGTCACCAGAGCAGGAAGAACATGAGTTGATGCGACTTTCGCATCAATGTAAGGAACCTATGACATGATTGAGACATATAAGTTTCAGATAGATCACTCGTTGCATGAAGAAATCCAAAGTATACACAGGCTTACAATGACTTTCAACAAGTTGGCTGCACTGATCTTCATATTTACATTTGAGCTAACAACCATTTCCCACAATATACCAAAGATCATGGCATGATGCTCTTCGGATGTACTGCAAATTTAAGGAGGAAGAAACTTCATTAGATTAAAAATAAGATATGGAGCATACAAGCATGTGATGATTGAGAAAGACAGACCAAAGGAAGCGGACAGCATAGAAAATCTCATTTTCTTGCTTTGTCTGACTCTCCATCCCTGTTTCTTGAACCAAGAGCCTCCTTAAGCACTCTGCCAACTGTTCTCTCTTGCTAGGAGCACCTAAAACACCAGCAAGGAGAAGTGGCAAGACACACATTGTGGCAATTCTCTCAGCAACGGCAGTTCTTGGTTTCAAACCTGTAACCGAGAAAAGAATTTCTGACTTTCAAATGCCAGAAGAAAGTGATAATGTAACATCACATGTTCATACATTACTAATTTAACAAATGCCACTATTCCACAAACCCCAGGCTTCTTCTAGTACCCTATCTAATTAGCAATAATGACACAAATGGTCCCTGAACTTTGATCCAATGTGCAATGTGGTCCCTGAACTTTAACTCAATGTATAATGTAGTCCCTAAATTTTTAATTTATTCAATATGGTCCCTAGATTGTGCGTACTAAAAATCCATTAATTCAAGTTTGGGGACAACATTGAACATTTTCTTACAATCTAGGTACTAAATAAAACATGTACTAAAAATCTAAGGATTACATTGAACAAATTAAAAGTTCAAGGACGATATTACACGTTGCGCCAATTTCTAGGACCACATTGAATAAATTTAAAGTTTAGAGATCACGCACATTGAGCCAAAGTTTAGAAAACATTTGTGTCATTTACCCTCTTATTTACTGATAGGGGCACTTATGGAACTTCATTTGCATTTTATAAAAGCATATCCAGTTGAAGTAGTTCTCAGTGAGGTGAATAAGAGAATAATACGAGGATATTTTACTCCTTTGCACCTTTCTTTTGGAGCAAGCAATATCTCTCAAGTTTGTGAGAGCAAAAGTGAAAATTTATGGTCATCAACAGTCTTAACAAGGTAAGAATAGGTTTCAAAAGCAAGGTACCATTGTTGAAATTTGACTAATTTGCAAAGGGAATCATACTAGCTTTATTAACGTTTCTCTCATCACCTTTGATTTTTGTACGGGCAGTAGGTGGGAAGTACTTCAAATCAGCATCGTCCCCGACTGCCACCATAAATATGGGCAACATTATGTGCGTCAGGTAGTAATCTCCAAAATGTTCTGATACTGATAATAGGAACTGGATTGTTATGGCAGAGTCAGTAAATATAGACAAAACAAATGCCTGACATAAACAACAAAAGTAAGAAGCTAGAGAATCAAAAGAAAACCAAGCGGAGAACTCCACCTTTGTGGTTCGATTTCTTAAATTGTCTTCTTTCTGAGGCAACAAGCACATCAGCTGTATTAGATCAGGAAAGCAGTCTGCATGCATCCATTCAAATGTAGGCCACTCTAATCTTCCCCTGAAGACAAGATTAAATTCAAACCAGGTATAGCAAGGAAATGTCTTTACTAAGGTAAATTACGGTGCTGACAAGAAACAGAAAACTTACTCAGAATACATTTGTAATAAGGAGCTCGAAAATACAGTTCCTGTCGATTCTGAAGCAGAAGAAAATGGGCATGTCTCAATTGCTTTTTGATATACAAAGGGAAGCATTTCTGAAAGCATCCTCAATAGAACATCAATATTCCACCGCTCACGTTCTCCTAAAACGTGAAGATGTGACTCCACAGAACCTTCAACTCCCGAAAGTGGTGGACAGCGCTGATGTACAGAGGAAGAAAATCATTGGAGAACCAAGTATGTAAATGCTAAACACGAACAAAAGAACAGAGAGAGTCAAACAACCCTACCTGCGCTGAGCTCAAGGTATGAGAGAGTAAAACTCTAAGGACATGGTCCAACTTCTTTCCCCAAGTCACAACTGCTGGAACTAGTTCCTTCAGAGTAGTTTCCACCACCACACCAGAGGGATCACAGACCAGTTGAAACATCAATTCCTCAACCTATCAAACAACAGAATGTTCAAACAAAAGAATCAGTATGCCTTGTCTTTCAATGCACTCCAGGGACAAGGCACTCTACAATTGGGGGACTCCCTCTCTAGACCACATGTCATCAACCTGTTCTAGAGCTTACATTGTAGCCAATTCTGGCAAGAAGTCAGATTTCGTCTCCATGATTGCCTCAAGGGATAGTGAGGCTGACCTTGAAATATTTGTCCGTGTTTGGAAAGAGTGGCAGCAGCAAAGTCAAGTTGTGCGCAGCAGCTTCACGAACAATGGTAGCAGAATCCTCCACCAATTGTTGAACAATTGACAAAATAAGAGAATCACGAATCTCGGGCCTCACAAAATCTCCAAGTTCACCACACGATTGAGCAACAAGCAGTCTACGCTCCTCATACATATGGTTTATCTGAAGACAAAAGGCCAAGGAGATCAGTATTCACGAAACTAGAAAAAGAGGACAGGACAAAGGAAGAACTGGACAGTCCTCAGCATATAGAATTCGGTACTCACTTGTTCCCAACACTGAGGAAGCAATTCTGATTCCGTCCTCATCTCTCCTACATTCTTGGCAAGGGTAACACAAGCCTGAAAAAAAGAACCCAACAGATTAAGCACTATGATCAATCACAAAGTTAGGTACAATAAGCAAGTGGTGTTCTTAACAATCGACCTACATCCATTATGATTCGCCTCTGTTGTTCATCCGGACGTTTGATTAAATTAAATAAGGTATGTGTCAAGGAATCTCTTGTGCTGCTATCTGGATGCCGCTCGATTGCACACATGATCAGAGGAAGAAGCTCCTGAAATCAAACAAACCCCGTACGGTGTCAGGGCCAACCCCCTCATACGTAACATAACATGAGACATAATTTATAGTAATCAAAAATGCCAACCTCTCGATGGTTGATCAGAACATAAGGGACTATCTTTGGTAGAGCATCTGCAAGGATTTGAATTGTTTCCAGACCCTGTGAGGCATGCAATTACTTCAGCTAAATTTGACTAAATCAAGAACAGCTTAAAACAAGAGCTCATTGTAAGGTTTCTCCACCTCAGAAAGGACACAGGTGATCTCAATATTCCAATAAATCATGCGAGTTTTGTTTAAAGAAAAGGAGGGAACAAAAATGCAGCCACCCAGCCAATAAGCACTTCAGCTGCTGCAGTTGAGATGAGTATATATAAACATCACATGCTTGACCCTTTGAGGTGTTCTATCAGAAGAAATGTTAGCTTACCATCTCTTCTGCAACAGCTCCACCCTTTAAATCACCAGAGTTTGTGAGGTTCCCACTATCCTCATTTGGCACTTCACCATTTTGCTTAGCAACACCGTCACCATTACTAAAAGTGCGGTTCTCAGCTGAAGGTTTAATAGCCGAATCTTGCAAAACTTCCTGAGGTTTAGGAGCATCATCAACAAAGGCTTGAACAGCAGGTGAATGACTAACCAGCACATCCCCAATGCCTGGTTGACTGTTTAACGACTGAGGCAAGACATCTCTATCTTCTTGTATATCCACAACTTCTTCTCTCTCACTAAATTCTTCCTTAAAGTTGACTAAATCAACAAAATCAGGAGCAACTGAATCTTTGGCCTTCAAAGTCTCTAATTCCTGCTGAAGCAGTTTTATTTCTTCCTTGTATCTTTCCACTATTTGAGATTGGACATGGTCAATGTCAGCAGCTGCCAAGTTTCTTCCAGAGAGAGATCCTTCAATATGCATCTTCAGTGAGGTAATTTCAGCCCTGCATTCATTTAGCTCCTCCCTTTGTCGCTCCAAGGACTGCTTCAAAACTTGTACCTGAGGATACATGTCTGAAATATTTGTCATCACAATATCAGCATTAAAAGAACAAACAACAAGTTTCAAGACAAATGAAAAGATACCTGGGTCTCCCGATCTTTCAGATCTTTCTGCAAAGCTTCGACTGTTCGGGTCATTACACCTACTTGACCCTCTGCTGCATCTTTGTTTCTCAACAGAGCTTCTTTTGCGTTAATCAAATTCTCATTTGCTTGTCGTAAGGACTCATTTTCCCGAATCATGGCAATTTTCTCCTGCATGTAGGAAGGTTTGACTTGTTTTTTCAACACTTAAAACAAATAGGAAGAAAATTTGTATTCAAGCAACAATCAGTTTTCGAATACCCAATCCCAGGAAAACCACAGGTCTTCACACGTACACGGGTTTCGACGCTCAAACTTTCTTGCTTAAACTAAATTTAGTCAAAAAAAAAAATCCAAAAGTTGGCCCAGAAAGGCAAAGACACATCCAAAAACAAACTATGGATTAATATCGAATAGCTCATAACAATTGAACAGCACTCACAGAGTCAGAGCCATGTGAAACAATAGGTGTGTGGTTATAAGGACAAAAATTACAGTCAGTCTGTGTGCTTACAACAGAGGGAAAGGTAGTGACTGTAAACGAAGGATGGCATAGGTCACGCTGGAATGATGCAGACATAGTACTAGTCATCAAGAACAACTTCTTCCAGCAGAAAGGCTTAAGCTCGGTGAATAGAAGGGTAGTAAAAGAGTGCTAGAGTGACCTTAGCAAAAGTGAAAAAGGGAGGACGAGAATTTATTTTCCTTTTGTTATCTAAGTGCCCGAGGAATTTCTCAATGTCACCCAACACTGGGAAAAAGAGCTCATGCAAATCCCTACACCAACTTAAAAGAAAAGTGACTTTATCGGGAATCTTCTATATTGCTGCAAGTACCTCAGCTGCCTCTGTAGTGGATGAAAGATACTGATAGTAGTAATGTCTTAAAGCATCTGGCACATGTGCTGGTGTTTCCTGCCACTCGTCAAGGTTCTGGTCCGTGACCTGCAGAAGAAAATTGAGCCTTTGTTAGTATTCTGAAAACTACATAAGGACAGATAAATGTGTTTCCATAGGATCTTATTCTCTGTAATGAGCCACATGGACGATTACTAGAGAAGATGAAAAATTATTTTGAAAATTTCAAAAATGTTAACTAAAGTAATACAAAGAAAAAAGGTTATCTTGATAGAAACTGATGTGCCTTTTTACCACTTTCAAAGGTCTTCTTAATACATTATCACTCTGAGTAAAACATTTTAGCCACTAGATTTCCCAATTGAAGAACCCATTCGGAAATAATGAAGTCTGGTTTATATGGCCTCCATTCAAGTGTCAACCAGGCCAATGTTACATATGTATGCAGCAATTAAGAACACTAGAACAGACCCACGCAACGCCATGGATGAACTTAATCTTCTATGCAACACACTTTTTGGCTAACGGATATTCCAACATCATCATCTCATATGAATACTTATCAGATGGTGAATCAATATCTCATACTTACATTTCAAGTTTGTCTGTAGCAAAAGAGAGAATTTAACTATCTCAAGACATCTGTTAATAGCATTGAAGTATTCTCATTTACAGGAATATTTGTTATCCATATCATATTAGGCAATATCAAAGCACAATGACTTACACTGATCTAATTACAACCAAAAATGAGTGATTATGAATACTATTAGATAAAAAGATATGCTTGCATATAAAAATCTTCTATAAGTAGATAAAAGATAAAATGAACAGATTGTGTTAAAGGAAATTTATTTTCTATAAACAATTTGATCATAAATACTAATTTCTTAATTAGTTTCCTTTTGACTTGGTTTGATAGAATGAACTAATTTGATAACAAAAAATCAGTTCAATAGAGAAAAATTAATTCTGCCTAAAGTAAGCCTTATCGACAGAAAAGAAACCCAAAAAAAAAAAATGACACTGGAGGCGACAGTGTTGGGAATTGAACCCTCAACCTGGCGCCAAACAAGCACATCAGTTCCCCGACCACTGGGCTCCATGCTGCCACCTTAAATTTGTGCACCAATCATATATATAAAAAAACAAATGTGCAAGTCAGTGGGATTGGGCGGCCTATCAAAGATTGACACATGGTGTTCTGAGGTGAATGCTCAACGGCTTCTGTCTTGGTATACCACATTTATATATTTAAAGATACGGTAAATTTAGAATAGTTGGAAATGCTAGCTCCAGTACATCTATCCCTTCTCATTGTTCGTTACTATATTCATATTACGTTCAGATAGCTTACTTCTTTTAAAACAACAAAAAACCATAAGTTTACAATAGAAACCGTGGTTGCCTACTCTACTGACTGCAAATATGATATCCAGGAATCATTGTTCAAATCTTCTAACAGAGTTTGTGAGAAAAGACAAAAAAGAAATGGAGATCTAAATCCAGTTTCAAGAATGAGAATCAAATCCGGAAGGAGTAGAACATCAACATGTAAAGGCTAAGGTCCTATTCATCAGAAGCAACAGATGCAAGATAATTGTATTCATGATGTCTTTCATACCTCCTCATAAAAAGTCATTGCAGTCAGCCTGTAGCCTGCCATAAGCAAATATTCTTTCACCGCACAGTTAAGATCAAAACATTCGTTATCCTTTAAAGGGCCCAGGTCAGAAAATGAACTTTCCCTCTTTTCTCTCTGTATATCATGTCCTCCTTTTGTAGACTCTACATTAGGAACTGCAAATGTATCAAAGTTTAAAATAAATTATTGCCAAAGTTATAGGAAGCCCATGTATGTTCATGACTATCGTGATACAAGTGTTCCTGAAAGATTGGAATATTGGCATGGAAGTGATAATAAGTCCCATCATCATTCAGCATTGTTGTAGCACCTAATTGGAGGACCATTTATGCATGAGGTTTGTACCAAAAGAAACAGTCAAAGCATAAAAATGAGGGGTAGCATGAAAACTGTTTTGCATACTTCTACTCTGGAAAACAACTGTTTTTCTGTGTTGGCTTTTCTCCACAACTGAATGGTAGTTTTGCAAAGAAAATAGACACGGTATCATCAATGATTTAATAATTGACATGTGGGAAAGTTATCCATCCTCAACAAGCCAAGGTAAGACCTACAAAAGAAGTAGAGCCTACCTTTTAATTCATTTGCAGAAATTTCTGATTTCTTCTGCAATTCTGTCTTCAACTTTGTGATATCCTCTTGCGCCAAACGGAGCTCATATTCACAAAAGGCCATTTTTTCCTCCAATGCTTGCTTCTCTTCAAGCAAACTCTGAGGGTCTGCAACTGCTTGTGAAACAAACATACCATGATTCAATGTTTCAAAAGAAATCATATACTCAAAGTACATGTAGATCGATGTGAGATGCTAAAAGTCATCATGGACCACGACAAAAGTTCCCAGCACAATGTTAAAGGAATGCAAACTTCCAGATCCCAACTTCCCATTCTACAGAACAGCAGGACTGGAAACTTATGAGCAAAACTCCACTATATATAACACGAATACAAAAAAATGAGAAGAACTTCAACCATACATAGGCAATTGGGGACAAACAGAATATGATGTTAACCAGCAGCTTCTTAACTCAACCAGACACTTATTCTCTCTCCAAGATACTTTAGAACGTAAGTGGAGTCTCCATTCAAATGGAAGATATGGAGTTAGGAAACAAACCAAAACTAATGAAGAAGCAGACCGTGGCAGCACTACAAGCCCTCTCCAATCGCCACAACCTATCATCCTCTAAAAATGTAACTTGACAGAACCTCTCTACCTCAAGGGAAGTTCGCCATTTTTAACTACGAAGAAGATCATGCTATTGCCATGGCCAATATCCAAAGAAACCAATTACTAATTCTGTGCAGCTTCATATCCATTGACCGCCATAGTCCCCTGAACTGCCTCGATCGTTTACGAGAGTTAACAGACTCAAGAAGCTACATCAGCAGCCGAACAATCGAGATCCGAAACTTCGAAATGAACAAAATCAGGAAATAAAAGCTCCAATTCACCATTAAACAACAAGCTCCAATTCGCGTCCCCAAGCCTCATTATGCAAAAAAGCATACATATACCCGCAGTAGCTACGCCAGCAATATCCGCGATCCCCGGGGACGTACCTCGGAGAACGTTGAAACGAGAAATCTGATCGGGAGGGAAATGGGAGGGATCCGCGAAGAACTCCCGGAGGCGGATGGCGTGGGCGTCGCGGCCATCGTCGAGGAGCTCGTGGAGGAGCTCGAACGCCGTCAGCAGGTAGTTCTCCTCCAGCAGGAAGTTCACCACGCAATTGCACAGGGACGACCGCTCCACGTCCATGACCCCCGGCGCTCGCTCCCCACCCAAAGGGATCACACGGATCTCAGGCTCGGATCGCGCTCGGCGATCTCCGCATCCGAGACCGGAGCGTCAGGCCGAGAGCCGCTCCCCTTCCACCGGCGGCGACGGCGACGGCGACGATGTCGGTGGAGATTCGGGATCCGAGGCGAGATCCGTCGCCATTAAAATGGAAGTTCCGAGGTGGGATTTTTAGATTTTTATACGTACTGGCGAGACGGAGGGACGTTCCTACGAGCCGCGCGAGTCGGGGCTCGGGGCGGGTGTGCCGGAGCTCAAAAGGAGCCGCTCTTTTCTGGACGCACGATGAGACCGGTCGCAGCACGGAGGGCGTGATGGACGAGATCTGATGGAGTCTCGGTGAACCTCGTGGCAGAAGAAAGCACGGCCGACGTGAGCTTTGGAACGCAAGCTGTCGCGAGTCAACTGAACGCAAGCTGTCGCGAGTCAACTCCCTCCTTCCTTTTTCGCTTTTTCCCTCTTGGGACTCCATTCAAAGTAATAATTTTTACTGCTCCGAAAGCCTATTCATTTCACGAAAAATATTTTTAAATATTTTGATAATTTTAAAAAATGAATTAACAGAAAAAAATTTCTTATTAGCAAAAATATTTATATTTAAATTCACGAAAATAATTTCATTTTGAAGAAATGGAAAATTGCTTTTCTCAAAATAGCCTCAAATATTAACATTTAAATCAAAAACGTTATGCTTAATATGAGAACCTAACATTCATTGTCAAGTACTTTTTAACGAAATTTGCAAGAATTAACTATTAATTAATTAGGAAATTATCCATTATCAATACAGCTTTCCATATATTCTGACAACTCTTTATTTTTCCGAGACTTTTGCTTAACTAAATGCATTATTGATCAAATGAATTTTTTTCCATGCCAAGGCAAAATAACGTTAGACAATAATTATTTAGAACATCGAATGTGGACTTACATATTTACAGCCAAATCTAACAATAGATTAATCAAGAAGTCAAAGTTGAAACATGGCTAAAATGGGATATCACCACAAGCAGTGATGGTGATCTAAAAAGGCAATATTTATTTCAAGTTTTCTATGCATATGGATCCAAATCACTAAAACCGCAATAATATCACAGTTGCCTGTCGACTTATCTTAATCTATATTTCATGATTGGTGCATAGAAAATATAATGTCGCTTTCATGTTTTGCTTTGCTAGAATTCGTTTTGTGGCAAGGCAAAAGTCAAGACGTGACCTAATTTAGAGAGATCGGGAAAAATTCTAAATAAATGTATGAAGTACTCTCATTTTCTCAAATAAGAGGCTGAAGTGGATATTATTTTGAATAAGGGTTCAAAGTGCCATTATTTCTTCAAATAATGATCTAGAGTAGACCTTATTTCAAATAAAGGTCTAAAGTGTATATATCAATTTCAAAGAAGAACTTGAACTCATCAAATGTTAAGGGCAATTTCATCTTTTTCTAAAATCTTAAATTTTTTCTTTTTTATTTCTTTTTTCCTTTTTTTTTTTGAAAAAAAAAGTAAAAGAAAATGCAGGCGAGAAGGCACATGTGGTTGCCACCCCATCGCTCAACAAGCTAGCGAACCTAGCTTGGTTAGCTAGCATCGCCAACCCTTCCCCAAGTGCCGATAACCCCGTGACCTTCATCGCCACCCTTGACGACCTCCTATGTTTTCTCTCTTTTTTCATTCTTTTTTTAAATTGTTTTTAACTTATTATCTAATTTAATTTAAATTGTATTTGTGTCACACCCCAACCCTCTTCGGAAGTGCATCATCCCTCAAGTCACTTAGGCCATTTGATTGCGATATTCTAGGAAACTCGCCAATCCATTCATGTTATTGATTATGTATACGTAAGCGAAAAGCATAAACAAATTACTTGACTATTCAAATAGGGCAGCATGAAAACACACTTTTATATATATAAGTCATTTCATCCAAACTTAAGCACACAAGCTTTAGCACCACCCACTATGCCACATTAGAACAGCCCAAAAGTGCGGCCACTATTATCTATAAAAGCGGTCTTGAGGTAAACCTAGCACCTCCATTAATATGAGGGCGGCTTCCAAAAAAGTTATGCACCCTCATTACCCACTTACTCCCTATGAGTTGCATGTACCAGGGCTCCGGTTCGGTGATCATGTTGAGGTCAACCTCTAGATCAAACATTGCCCCATTAGGCACATCCAAATCAATCACATGCCAATTGGTATTCCTTAGTCCTACACCTAAAGGATTGTCAAACCCACAGATGGGGCCATACAAGCTATCCCCTACCCAAAAGTACCAGATTGAAAAGTGATGGGGCGCTAAGTTCTAGAGCCCCTCATAGCACTCATAACGTGCATTGGTGCCTCTAATCAGATATTCAATAACCTCCTAGCTTTACTAAATGGAGACCCCAAACCTGGCGTGGCAGTAGGGCTCATACATTCTTAGAGCTTGAAAACATTTCAAGAAATAACAATAAGATAAAACTCAGCAAATAAGCTCCCTAATCCTCGCGTAGGGAGGTAATTCACCTTGGAATCAGCCTAAACATGCGAGTTATCTATCGGTAGCAGATCAATAGTAAAGCCCTTACTTTGCCTTAACTATTAACATGAATGGTTATCTCACTTCCTCAAGGCCATTACAATATGAGCACATAGGCAATTCTTACAACAAATGCCATACGTATGAGAAGAAATAAGAATGTGCAATATCTCATAATCACGCACCAATGCCATGCAACAACCTAAACATAATCATATATCATTATCACGCATGTTTCACACATATATGTTTAGATTATTACGATTGTTCAAGGCCACGGTCAACCTAAAGGTCGGTGGTTTTTTGGCATAACCAAACATCGTCACACCTCATCGGGCACAACATCACCCTGCATATGCATACACCTCAAGATAGCACTCCAATTGAGGAGTTTCATTCTGAAATACATCCGTGAATGACATCCTGTTAACGTGGGGGCACCCAAACTTAATCGAAGTATTGTCCTACTTAATCATACATATCAAGATAGTTCCATCACCCCTTATAATCATTTGCATCAAGATATTTAGGTGATCACATGAGTATACCATCACTCAAGCTCATTTCATATATTTCTCATTAATTGATGCAGAAGTGTGTAATGCTCATATAACATGCAATAGTATTAAACACATGCACCCATATCATGCTATCCTACCATGTGATCACATATTTATCTTGTATTTATCAAAGTAATCATGTTTTCCATTTCATAACATAATGCATCATAATAACAAATGATACTTCAATAACCTTATCCATTTACTTAGTCTTATATTCATACCTATGGGCTACCATTATTAAATGCCATGACATGCACTCTTTCCCGTTCTAAGGTTTACATGAGCAAATACCACATTCAAAGTTAGCCTCCAATAATGCACCAATCAATTTAAAATCAAAGGCCTATAGAACACCCATTAAAATAAGATAAGTCATTGCATTTAAATATAAGTCCTTATGGTAACCTATCACATGCCATCATAATCTATCCGATAACTTATCTCACATAATTATAACATATCAAAATAACTTTATACATATCACATATCACAACATGATAACTTATTGCATAATCACTTATCATAACCTATCGAAAACCAACAATAACTTATAACGATAACCTATCAGAAACCAACAATAACTTATCACGATAATCTATTGGAACCCTACAATAACTTATTGCGATAATCTATTGAAACCTACAATAACCTGTTACGATAACTTATTGAAAACTACAATATCCTATCGCTTAGACTTACTTATCACATCACCGAAGACATCATTTAAACCTAATCTAGTCCTAAGCTAAGTCCTAAGTGTAAGCACAGCCCTAGACAAGGGTTAGAAAGTCACTCACTCCCAATTCCAAGCTCGGTAAGCGATGGCAAAGGAGTAGCAAGGGCTGGACGGCAGCGGCGACAGCGGCTGGTCACACTCCAAACAATTGATAATGGGGCTGTGGTGGCGTCACGATCCAGGTACAGTGGTAGCAAGACGGGCAAACGGCGTTTTTTGGGCGTGTGGTGTCCAAGCCAAGAGCGAAAAGAGGGAGAGGGAGGCATCACCTCCAAGACTCGATACAGTGACAAGGGTGGCGGGGCAGAAATGGAGTCTCGACGAAGGATGTGGACAGTGAATGGTAGCCGGTAAGATCTAGAAAGAAAAAGAGAGGAAATAGCTTGCAAAGATAGTGGAAATGGAGAAGTGGGTGTTCGGCTAGAGCAAGGAAGGAGAAAATTGAAGCAAAATGAGAGAAGAGAAAGAAGATGAAAGTGGCGTGAGGTAAGGGGGAGGAAGGGAAAAGAGAGATTGTGTGAGATCTTGCCAATTAGTGCTTGTACTCCCCAATCCCATAAAATCCTCACAACCATGCAAATAATTAGATAGGAAAGCCTCTTGAAGAAGCAAAATCCGTTTAAGCTAGGCTTTGCCGCTTTAGGGGTGACCTCATCCCCCTTCTTCATACAAGTGGCCACCGCCTCCCTTGGCCCTTTCTCATCTTGCCATTTTGTCCATAGTTTGAAGAGAGTAAATGGAACTTTACAATAAGATTTGATACTATTCATGCATATGGGTGTATATAATGCAACATCTTATGAAATGTCAAGTTGAGCTTAGAAGGCCCATGGCTCCTTGGCCCGACCCTCTCTTGGGCATGAGGCCCTTGGACCACCCATCCATGGGCGTGGGGCTCATTGGGCCCACATGGGTCCTCATCCGCGATCCGTTCCCACATTTCCAAATTTTTGCGTTCCACTTACGAAAAATCGAGTTTTCGCCCCAAAGTGGTATTCTTGAATCCTCATTGTTATCTCATTTCGAAGATTTGCTACTTTTGAAATCTCCTAATGAAAAATAGGATCGAATCGAAGGATGAAAATATCCTTGATCAATCAAAATTTGTTGCCAATCAATAAAGGTTAGACCTTTATTCAAAACGATCATAATTACTTCATGCCCTTATTTAAGACTAATATGGATACTCCATGTTATTATTTAAAGTAATGTTCACTTCACGTTTTTATTAAAATAATGAGAACATTTCAGATTTTTATTAAGAATTTTCCCTAAAGATTATTATGTGCTTTCGGAGCGTCCTTTGTCCAGCATCCGACCAATTACGAAGTACTCATGGATCGCGGATGCATGCGGTTGAGTGAGGAAAAGCGTGGCAGGTCTCTTGCCTCGCATGTCTCCGACGGGGTGGGGGCATTTGATTAATATGTTTTTGTCTGTGGAGGACTCCTCTTCAAAAGGCGACATAAATTGCTACTTCTTTTTTAATTTATGGCGTTTGTACGGGTACTGACACGAAGTGCGCTATCAGGTGATGTAATCCCGTCCTTGTAACCAACTACCAAGGGCTCTTGGGACTTCCACGAAAAGTTTGGGACCAGGTACGGCTCCCGGAATGGGATTTTTTTTGTTAGAAGTCATAGATTCCAGAAGAAAAAAAAAAATTGATAACGAAAAAACATTGCGAAAAGGGATGATTTTAAGCACTACGAATCTTTCTTTACCTCTCTTATGAACAATTAGACATCATTTAGGCATGAGATGAATTATACGATTTCAATTTTCTATTCTAAAAAAAGCTCTCTTTCATGCATATATGAAGCATAAGGTTTCGCATGAGAATTCTATTAGCAATCAAATTACCAAAATATAGTATGTCTAGCATTCTACCCCTCTTATTAGGTTTAGGAAATGAGGAAATCATCGGGGCGAACGAGCGTCTTTCGTTAACCAAAAAGTCCTAAAATTTGTCACGAAAATATATTTCAGTCCTAAAACTTACAAAAAGTACATTTAAGTCTTAAAACTTGTCAAATTATTTCAAACGAGTCCTAAAATCGACACTGTTAAGCATTTTCCGTTAAAAATACTAACGTGTCATTTTAAATGATTTTTTATTTTACAGGTGTATTTTTTAATTAAAATTATTTTTAAAAATTGTTAAAAAAAAAAATCGCGCAGCTCCTCTCCCCCCGCCGCTGCCGCCCATCCCCGGAGGGGCTAGGCGATGGTCACCAGCCCTAGGCGGGGGTGGTCGGGCCTCGCCGGCCCCCGCTGTTTTTTTTTAAATAAATATTTTAACTTTTTTTAAAAAATGGTGAAAATAAGATAAAATGAATATATTTAATCTTTTTAGTTTTTAAATCTAATTTTAAAAAATGAATAAAAATAATTTTAAAAAATCCATGTGGAAAATAAAAAATTATTTGAAATGCCATGTCAGCATTTTTAACGGAAAAGATTAACGGTATCAATTTTTAAAAATTATTATAAAAAAAAATCAGCGCAGCTCCTCTCCCCCGCCGCTGCTGCCGCCCATCGCCAGAGGGGCTAGGCGACGGTCGCCGGCCCTGGGCAGGGGTGGCCAGGCCTCACCGGCCCCCACTGTTTTTTTTTTCAAATAAATATTTTAACTTTTTAAAAAAATTGGTGAAAATAAGATAAAATGAATATATTTAATCTTTTTAGTTTTTAAATCTAATTTTTTTTAAAAATGAATAAAAATAATTTTAAAAAATCCATGTGGAAAATAAAAAATTATTTGAAATGCCACGTCAAAGCATTTTTAACGGAAAAGACTAACGGCATCAATTTTGGACTCGTTCGAAACAATTTGATAACTTTCATGACTTAAATGCACTTTTTATAAGTTTTAGAACTGAAATACATTTTCGTGACAAGTTGCGGAACTTCTTAAACACTTATCCCTTAACCATATTTATTCAAAGAAAGTTTGAATTTATCACCCAACTACACATTAGCAGATAAGAAAATAAAAGTACTCAAAAAAGAAAATTTGGAACAAGAAAATAGATGGCTGAGGATCCTCTGAATACTGTAGCCAATCATCAGAACTCGATGCCTCAGCTGCCGGTTTATCTTCTTCACTCGAATCCAATATGCCTCTCTTACGCATGCGGATGCGCCTGCTGGGTTGGCTTCTTGGACTCATCGCCCACCTCCAGAGGCTCAGCTCATCCTCTTGGCTCACTCAGACAACCTTCGCACTTACCTAAGCAACGGCACAAGGTATATCTTCTCATTCGGACACCCTTTATTTAAGTTAACAATCTGAATTAGTCAGAAGCCCGAGTGTGTTTCTCACCATGATATTGCAGAGTGCTGCAAGTTAGTCTTCTGATTCAGTGCTCCCTTTCAGTCCCCAAGTTTGGAAATTTTGCCTTTGAATTTTGATTGCTGAAGACATCGGCATGGAAAGGAGGGAGCTTGGCGGTGACGGGAACATTGGCTCTGTCAAAGCAGCCATTAATATGTATGGAGAGAGGATTCTTGAGAGCAGCAGCCCGGCTTTGAGGAATACCCAGAAGAATTACCCCGAGGTAACATTTTATTCATCACTTTTGGATTAATTTTTGAGTTTAGCCAGTGTTTTTAACAGTGATGGTTGATGCTTATTTAAGAATACGCAAGTGTTTCATTGTTTAATTCATTCGAATTCCAATCTCGTGAAGAATTCCTCTTCGAGAGCTAAAGAATTGCTTCTGGCCAAGAAGGACATTACCCGGTACCGCGAGAGGAGAAGGAATGCCGAGTCCACAAGAGCCGAGGCGGAAACCGAGCTTTCCGAAGCGAGGAGCAAGGTCAAGAATCTGAAAGCCATGGCCGAGGCGTCAAATTCCAATGCCAAGTCGCAGCTGCGCGAATTCAATAAGAGAACAAGGCCGCAGGCGCTGCAGGGCGTTCGGATGAAGGAGAAGTCTCGGTATGAAGAAGTAATGAGAGAGCTCGAACACGTCAAGCAGGAACTGAGCAAGCTTAAGCTGGACGTGGCTTCTGTGCTGGACGAGAAATCGCGGGCAGAGAAAGAAGTGGAAGCGTCGAGCTCAAAAATGCGGTCTTACACAAGCTCGGCCGAAGCGCTGAGGAAGGAGATCGAGGAAGTTGGCGAGGAACAGGTGCTGGTCGAGTTGGCGCAAATCGAAGCTCTGAAGGAGCATGCGGCCATCGAAGCTCAGAGAGAGAAGGAATTGAGCGAATACTCAACCAAAGTGGAAGAAACGAGGCAAAAGATAAATTATTTGAGAGAAGTTGAGAATTCGAAGGAGCTAGAGGCTGAATTGGCTGTAACATTATCTGATGTCGATGTGCTACAGAATGAGCTGAAATTAGTGAGAGAAATGGACAAAAGGGTTCGGATGGATAATGGCTTCCAGCATTCAGAAGACGGAATCAAGAAAGGCGAGGAAGATGAAACCTTAGTCATGTTACGGGCGGTCACAGAGGAATTGGAGGAAGCGAAGAAAGAATTGGGGACTGTCAAGGAAGAGGGCTTTCAATTTATGTCCTCTATGGACATAATAAGGAATGAGTTGAAGTTTGTCACAAAAGAAAGAGCTCAGCTGAAGAAAGCAGAGGAGAAAACAGAATTGACTGTCCAAAGTCTCAATTCCAAGCTGCTGAGAGCGAAATCCAAGTTGGAAGCCGCGACAGCAGCTGAGGAGAAAGCTAAGTCGATCGCCTCCAATCTCTCACTCACCCTCGAACAGTTAAGGACAGAAGCAGAGACTGCAAAGAAAGAGGAGGAGTTAATTTTTGAAGAGACCAAAGCGATTAAGGAAGAGATTCGAAAAACTGATGGTGAGATAGATTTGACTGAGGAAAGACTACAAGCTGCTATGCAGGAGCTTGTAACAGTCAAAGCCTCAGAAGCGCAAGCACTTGAGAACCTCGGAACTCTAATTGAGAATACAATGAGAGAAAGAGCTGCTGTATCTCAGCAGAGTTCTTCGATCACTATTTCAAAATTCGAATATGAATATTTGACAGGCCGTGCCACTGGGGCTGAAGAACTCGCAGATAAAAAGGTTGCGGCGGCTCAGGCTTGGATTGAAGCTTTGAAGGCAAGTGAGAGAGAGATCCTGATGAAGAGCGAGCTGAGGCATAGAGAGGGGAGAGAGATGAGGGTGGAGGAAGAGCAACAGGTGTATCAGACGGAAAGGTCGCTCTCTGCGAAGAGAAGGGTCGAGGGAGAAATAACAACTTGGAGGCAAAAACGGGATAAGATCTCGAGAAGCAAGAATGCTCAACTGGCTTTGCCTAGGAAGTCCCCGAGAAAACTTACAGGGGACAATGATGATTTTTCTCCAGACAGAAGAGCAAAGTTCCGCAAGTCAAGTTCACCTGGAACCCATGTCATGGCTCGGTCAACCTCGATAACTCTCAAGAAGAGAAGGAAGGTGATGCCGAACCTATCTAAGCTATTCAGTGGAGGAGATATGAAGAAGAAGTCCAAGGAGCTCCGAGATTGAATGGCTGTCCAAACGGAAGCGCTCTTTCAGGAAGTTTTCAGGAGGTGTAGCTGTTTCCACATGGGGAGACAAGACGGGGATGGTCAATGTTTGCCAGGATTCGCAGGTGGGGAGCTCACACCAGCATCGTTCGTGTCGTGAGAGCTTCAAATATCAAAGGCCATTGAAAGAGTGCATTCGGAGGTTTGTTTTCTTCCTGTCCTTCATCGGTTTTTGACATTGTTGAGCTCCAGCTACGGCGACAATAAACCATTGGCACGTTTCTTTTGAGTTTTCTTCTTCCTTGACCTTGTTCCAGTTTCCATGAGCCGTGTCTGATCTAATCGAGCTATTATAAGAAGACCAAATGACTGCCGAGTCAACTTTGATTACTTATATACAAAAGAAAACTGTTATATCGTTCCTGTTTTTCTGTTTCTTTTCCCCTTTCAACACAAGAAACTGTAGTTCTGTGTGCAATTCCTGCTCCCGGTAGCCAGGAAAAGAGATACTGATAAACCCAGTCTGTATACGAAAAGATTGAGAGGTGAAGTTATCAACTGGGTATGCTTGAAGGATGAATAGCAACAGTCAGTGGTTAGCACAAATCTGCAATTTGACAAGGAATATTTTCAGGACTGGATGGCTATTAGCAAAGAAATATGCATCCTTAAATCAAAATAAAGATGATGCCTGCTGAAACAAAGCAAGAAAGAGACCGACGCACCAAACACACGAGATGTTTATGCAACCAGATGGAGATTATGCATAGGATCGACCACAATAATGACTTTGCACAGCATCTCCCTATCCTTAATATGGAGGAGCTTGTGAATTTGAGTTACCCGAGAACAATAAAAAGCTAGGCTATAATCATTTGGTACATTAAATTTCATCGGACAGAGCCTCTTTGAACGTATCATTGCCAAAAAATGACAGCGAACTTCAGACAATCCTGAACATGTAAAGCTAGAACAGAGTTTAGCAGAGATAGCTTTCCCCAGCTCAAATCACACAGTAGATCAGGATAGTCACCCTTTTCTCTTTATTTTGTCCGCACGGTTGCCCAAGTAGACCTGGACGTGAGTATCACCATCCCCCTCTGCCACAGGTGACAAAAAGGGAAAACAGAAGAAAGTCCCTAAAAGTTCATGTGCATTACAAGCTCTCCGGGCGGCCAAATCCATAGTCTTGCTGAAAAATCATCAAGATAAAGAAAACAAAAATAATGGAGACAAGGGCACAATTCTGAGATTATGCACATCAACCCATTTTCAGAATCTGTGAATAAAATACATTCTTCCATAGAGCACCCTGCCGTCAACATTACCTGGTTAGTCCCCTACTCAAATGGTACTACCACTCATTAATGTTTGCATTTGCAGCAGATAGTCTTCAGTGAAGAAAGACTCCCATACTGTGCGTTAAGATGTTAAGCACCGATGAGATATCAGCCACTAGCAACCATCATGACATCTTTTACTATTATTACCAAATATCAACCAGCCAAAATCTCAAATCTGATTTAGGGTTAAAAATCAAACCCAAATGCTGACTCAGACAATATCTTCAAACAAAACTTTCACTTGGCGGATGGATCAAACTATCGAGAGAGAAGACAATCCATGGTCACAACTGAATATATTGCTCTGTGAAACTGGAGTTTGATGCATGTTTCATTCTCTAACAGGAACCATTATGCATAGCACCAAGAACAAATAAAGCAATAATTAGTAACTCGCAAAACTGTAGTATTTATTTCTGTCACAGGGAACACAAAAACGCTGCTTCATACAAGGAGCACAGAAGAAAAGTCTGAGAAACATCAACGCTTCTAAGGAAACCTAAATCTTCTTTTGCTTGAAATGCCTCACCGTGGCATTTAGGTTTTACTCTGTTGCTTCATGCAATCTGTATTCAACTGGGACAATGCCTCTGTCAGCAATAAAGTATTCGCCTCAGTCATGGTCTGGTATTGAGAAGGCAATGTTGGAGGTAGTGGCTGGGATTTGTAGATTTGGAGCCGTGCAGGGTCCTCAACATACTCATCATCATAGAAACAAGTTTCTTCATGCACAACATCAACGGGCTGAGGATGTTTTCGAACTTGGTTCATTTGCACGAGATTTTGCTTATTTTCAGTAATGGGTACATGAGCGTGTGGTGCTGTCCCCTGCACGGTAGCGAAAACCTGCGAAGCCAATTCCTGCTTTCTCAGAGCTTCAGGGACTTCCTTATAAGCTACCTGAGGATTCACCATAGGACTAAAATCCAGAGCAGGTTGACTAGAGGTGATCGCCGGAGCATCATGCAACGGACCCTGCATCGGCAGATTCTGAGACTGGGCCACAGGCATGGGCACCACGTAAGTGGGATAAGACTGATTTGGTGCATAATACAACGGCTGCGGCTGCGGCTGCGGCTGCAGTTGATAAACAGGATAGTACTGTGAAACAGGCACTACAAAAGCAGGGTTCTGGGACATGTAAGGTGAGGCCGTGGGAAAAAACTGGACATGTTGCAACTGATCGAATTGAGAAGTCACTGGATAACCAGAAACTGGAACAGTTGTACATGGCTGAGTACCAGAACAAACGGTCCTACTTTTCGATTCAAGAGTGTTCGCAGAAGTCTGGGTCTGCAGCGATGCAATGTGCGCAACAGGGGCAGTATAGGGTCCAGTCGGTGGGTTGGAATTGGCACTCACAACACTGCTAATGTCTCTGTAAATCATAGACCAGCAAGAAGGGAAATAAGGAAAAAAAAAAAAAAAAAAAAAAAAAAGAACACAATCGCATCAATCGAATGGACCACATTGTCCTGTTGTGTCAAATAACCAACTGCTAACAACTCTTTTTCTAGTAAATCGAAGCACGGTTAGAACGAATTATCCTTTCAATGTGACATTTTGGGCATTAAATGCAATTTGCAGAAACAATATTGAACAAGTCATCAATTCAATCTCACGCTAATGCCGCTGCAATGTAATCGCATTGAATCATTGACAACGAGTACCTTGCCATTGAATCTTGGTGATGATTCTTAAATCCCAGCTCGTCCACATGAGCCACGAGAGGAGGCAAATTCGACAGGGAAGCCGACGACGACGTGGACCCGAAAGACGAGCTCGTCTCGAGAACCACCGATTCGGCGCTGCCGCCCTGATCGAAGTCGTCCTCCTTCCCCACAATCCTCGCGCCCTTGAGCGCGTCGATGAACCACGTCTCGGTCTTGGGGTGGCACAGCACGGAGGGCTGAGCGGACTCGGATCCGGCCTCGGGCCTCGTCAGGAAGAGGAACAGCCTGATGCGGGAGGGCCTGGCCCTGGGGTCCGACGACGAAGCGAGGCGGTCGAGCTCGTCCAGCATGACGGCGAGGTCGTCGTCGGTGCAGAGGGAGATGAGGGCGTCGAGGTCGGAGTCCGGGAGCTGGTACTTGAGGGCGAAGGGGGGCGCCACGGAGAGGGCCGCGGAGAGGTGGGAGGCGAGGGAGTGGAGGGAGGCGGCGGCGGCGGAGGCGCGGTCGACGGTGACGATGCGGGTCTCGCCGCCGTGGTAGAAGAGGGACTTGGAGTGGGGCCGGGGGCGACGCGGCCGCCGTAGCTGCACATGAGGCGGAGCTTCGGGGCGGACGAGGGGGCGGGGGGCCGCGGCGGCGGCGGCGGCTCCATCGCGCCGCGGCGGGCGGGGGGCGGCGGAGGGATCTGAGGAGATTTGTAGATCAATCCTCAATGCGTCCGGCCTCGGTTGCTTGCCCAGGGAAGAAAGTATATTTGCGTCGAAGTTTGAGCTTCAAGGCTTCGCCTCGTTTGAAGGAGATAAAATTAAATTAATAATAAAAGGTACGTTCTCTCTCGTCGCCGGTGGATTAGGATGAAACGGGAAGCGGAGACGCCGGCCGTCACGTGGGAGCCACGTGAAAATTCTTTTTCCGATGACCTGAGATAATAAAATAGGAAAATGAATAATAAGCCTTTTCTTTTCCAACCGTCGATGAACGGTAAAATTATACAAAAAAAAAAAAAAAATCCCAAAATTATTATACGGCCATCAATTCAATTTTAAACTTTCAATTTAACCATTGTAGTATTTTTAACATTTTTCTAATATAGTCCATGATTTAGTCCTATAAACCACTAATCTAGTGATCCAATTAAAGTCAATCATCTTATGTGAAAAGTTTGACGATTTGACATAATTTCCATATTCTTTTTCATTTTTTGCTTTATTTTCTTTTTTTCTCTATTTTGCTGAATTTTTGGCTAGTGGATCGCCATCCCCTGACAATAATCAATGACTCTCGCCGATCACAGGCAAGGCCCAAACCACCAATTAAAATCGAGGAAGATGAAGGGAAAAAAATTAGAAAATTTCTCAAAATAACATCATTTTGAGTGATGTTGGAAACATCAACTATCAAGGTACAAATGAGTTCGACCAAAAAAAAAAAGGTACAAATGAGTAATTTCTAACTTAAATTAGTCAAAAAAAACTACATTAGAAATTATCAAATTATTTAAAATTATATTAGTCAAATTGAAAAGTTAAAAATTAAATTGACATCTCTACAATATATTTAAGACTTTTTAGACAATTTTCTCATTGTAATATTCAACTTGAATCTGGCAATGAGTTCGTAAATGGCTCAAAATTGTAAATACCAAGGGCCCTAATCCACCCGTATATGATTCATAATAATCTAGCGAGCTTTGAGTGCAATTAATGATCAGGAGTTTGTGATTAATTATATTTAATACATGATAAGTAATTTGTTCAAAAAAATTTATCTATCTTACCCTAACTTTCAATTCACTCTCAAACTTTTGTCTTGCCCATTTGCATAGCGTGGAAATCGAACCCTACATATGAAACTAAACATCCCAACCCCTAACCCCTTCGGAAGGTGAGGAATCGAACTTTCCATCAATCAAAAAGAATTTACAATTTATGTTTGCAAATCTATGATCATAAACTTTCATAATCAATTTGTAGTTAGGATACCTCAATATATGCAACTTCTAGGTGAAAACCTCAAATTACAAGATGCGCAACAAAAACTTGCTAACAATTTTCAAGCATTATGCTGAAGGTGCAAATAATAACCATTTCGTTCCAGAAATTAATTTCGACCAAAAAATAATTTTTCTATTTTTATTCCTGAAAAAGCTTTTAAATAGAAATATAAATTTGATAATAACATAAAATTTATGCTCTTGAAATCAAAATTTATTTGATAACAATACAAAAAAATTTCGTCTTGGGTAGCCAGCAAGTGAATGACCAACAACAGCTTGTGGCAAATGGCAGGTGAGCAGTGGCAAACGGCGAGCGGCAGTGGCTGACAGGTGAGCAATTAGCTAGTAGTGAGGGCATATGATAAGAAAAGTTTTTATTTTTCATTTTTGTTCAATAAATAGAAAAGTAAAAAAACTTTTACTTCTAATATCTGTTTTAAACCTATTTTAGAGAAAAAAATTTATTATAGAACTAGAAAATTGAAATTATGTTACTAAACGAATTTCTATTTCATATTTATTCTTGGGAAAGAAAAATAAAAAAACAGATAAATAAAATGATTATTATGCGCGTCGGTCAAAATTTTACAACAAATGAAGTATATTTATGGAGATTAGAGATTTTATCAAAAAATATTATTAGATAATATATATATATATATATATTATTTCATATGTGCTATTTTTCAAAAGAGTTGATTTTCTTTTATGTGCATTCTGTTTATCCTTCTCTAATAAAGTGTAATGTCAAGTCAGTTAAGTAAAATTATACTCTTTATTGATTCTCTCTTCCTCTCTCTTGAAGATTTTGAATATTTACAGCGGTCAACTCAGAAATTAATTTGAATTCGAGTAATAGAACAATAGGTCCCAAGTTCAAATAGGTCTCCATCACTATGCAATATTTATTATATACATACATAGTGTAATAATCTAAAAGGTAATTATTATATCAAAATAGGAAATATATACCATTGAGATACGATACCCACAGGGACAAGATCTTCAACCGATCCTACGAAAATTGGATATATAGTTTTGAGTTTGGCCTAAACAGTAGCTTTTTCCACGTCCATATCTCTTTGCACTTCGAACCAAGGGAGACTCGCTCTACATCGATGCGTCATCGCTTAGATTTTCATGGGTTATAGTTTGAAACTTCGAGTTTGATGACTCGTGGGATTACCCTCGGTCTGATCTGCATCCTGCATTCTCGCGTTACGTATCTAAGTGGATGAGTCCGATCTTCGTCAATAAATCTGTGTATGTATTAATCTTGATTCCCTCTTAAATTGTCCTGAGATTTTAATTCAGTGAGAGATGTATATTCGATCTCTTTTTCTTTTCTATGCTTCCGTTGGATTTGTTTACTTTGACGGCGATCATTCAAGATTCGGTAGCTTGTGATGGAAAAGATGACAGGGGAAGACGGGTGTACTTAGGCGGCGACCTTTGAATGTCGATTTTTCTCTCGTTTGTTTGAACAAGATCATTCGATGGACAAACTTTCTCTCCTGTAATTGAATATGGTTCTCCCTCTGTTGCAGACAACAAAAAGGACTCTTAGCTGAGTCAGATCAAAATATTCAACGAAGAAATTCTGAGTATTCAAATCAACATAGCTCGCACTGAACTGAAACTCGACTTCATATTCAATTCAAGATCTCGCAGAATCACGTTCGAGAAAAGAATAGGGACTGATGAAGAAGGCCGAGCATTCAAAATCCTCTGCAGTGCCGACACGTGTGTGATCATCTACCCAATGTGGATGTCCGGCGATGGCCTGGTCCAGCCGAAGATCTGGCCGCCGGACAATAAGGAGGTAGAGCGCATCATCCTCCGCTATCAAAGTGAGGCTGTGGATCGGTGTGCCAAGCACGCCACAGGACTGCACGAGTTCTTTGCAAGCCAGAAGAAGAAGAATGATGCGGAGCTCGCCAACGCCCAAAGGCCAACTGGGAGGCCATGTGTCTGGTCTTGGATGAGTTCCTCAGAGATCTCTTAGAGCCTCAACTGAGGTCGCTCCAAAGCCCGGTGGGCAATAGTCCCAAACAGGCAAAGACGACGCTTGCCACAATGAAAGAGAAGAGAGTGGTCGAGACGGCGGCGCCAAGTGAAGGGATTGTACCCTGCGGCGGAGCGGACCTCCATGCAAGCAATGCAGGCTTCATGCAAGACAGGGTGGTCGAAGCTGGACGGCCTTTGGAGTTCCTTTATCAACAGTTGGATCAATCCATGACTATCCCTTGCCATTAACTTCCTTTCCGCCTGAGTATTCAACGCAGTTCGGACCCTCAAGAGGTGACGATTCCTGGTGCCGCATTGTAATGAAGCTCGGAGCATGATGTATGGTCCCCTGCAGCGAATTTTTATCGTGAGAACGCTCATCATGATCAGGCTCAATTCTTCAGTGACCCAACCTCTCCCTAAGCAATCCATTGGGACGAAAACCCACTTAAAGGGCCAGAAGGAGTCATCCGTCGTTTTAGTTCTCTTTCAACTGCTTATTTTTTACCTGTCCAATGAAGCCTCGAAACGATAAGTTTGGGCTTAACGGTGATTTTGCACTGCTTGTCCAGAAAATTCTTAATAATGTTAGTATCGTTATGATTCAGCTACTTGTGTTTCTGATGTTTAGTGGATCCATGAATTGGATTTAGTCACTCTGATGATGCTAGTAGGTTTCTTACACGTCTTGGAGAACCTGTTTTCTTACGTTTGATGTTAACTGGAAACAGCGTGCTGTTTTGTTGAATATGAATACGTATGCAACTAAAGATCGTTGTTCAGAGGGTAACTTGAAAACCCCTAAAGGCCGATGCAGTGAAGCACCATCCCAAGAAACGCAACTGAAGATAGCAACACAACACAATTTCACTAAGGATATCGAGTTAATAAAGAAACAGAAACCCCACGCAGACCGAAAAGAAAGTACAGGAAGAGCTTATCTTTCTCCGTCTCTAAGCTTAAAGCACATTGAAGATTTCACTCACTAAAAACACTTCTTCTTGCACCATTAACGTTGGACGATGAAATCATATCATAATGAACTTTAGTATCTAATATTGTGCACGGAATTTACTAAGGTCGATTATCAATTAGAATTTTTTGGAAAATAGTATGCATAGGAAGCAAGCAAATTATGATTTACTAAACAAAAGGGAAGAATTTATGTCAAACAAAATGGTTACATTATTACAATTGTAAGTTCTACAATATCATTAATCGTTAAACATTATCTCACTTATTTTTTAAGGGTTAATAGAATTAAAAAATTTCAAATTATGCCCACTATAATATAAATATCCGATTTTTTTGTGTCCCTAAAAACTTGCCCGTTAGGACAAAATTACCTCAAACTTTTTGTCTCCTAAGAAACTGAACTTATATCAACATAACAAATATACCTTGAATGAAACTCAAATAGATGGTATACATGACACACATCTATAAGTTGGGGTTTTTTGTGATTTAATATAAAGTTGAGGGTATTTATGTCATGATGGGCAAATTTATAATTTTGTGTGACCTAAAAAATGGGATATTTGTATTATAATCAGCATAAATTAAACTTTTTGTATGGCAGTTTTTTTTTTTTTTTAAATGGCCTGCATCCAAACAACCAACTACCGCACAAAAAAAAGAAAGGGAAAAGGCCACCAAAAACCCCAAACTTTGCCTCGAGTAACAGATTTACCCCGAACTTTGTTTTGTGACGTGAAAAACCCCGAAATTTGCTAACTATGACACATTTACCCCATTAAGGGTATTTTCGCCTTATTCTTTCTGTTTTTTATTTTTTATTTTTATTTTTTTCTTCTTCTCTCTTCCCTCTGCCGGCCATGGCGGAGCCGATGGAGGGAAGCTGGCGTTCGGCGAGGATTGCCCTCACTAGCGTCGGGCGAGGGTCGCCCTCACCTGGGCTAGCTAGGGCTGCCCTTGCTGGCGTCGGGCAAGGGAGGCCCTCGGCCTGGGTCAGTTGAGGGCCTCCCTCGCTAGATCTAGCAAGGGAGGCCCTCGTCCAATGTTGACGAGGGCCGCCCTCACCTGCGTTGGGCAAGGGCCTAGCGAGGGGTGCCCTCGTCGGACTCGAGTGAGGGGTGCCCTCACTGGCATCGGGTGAGGGTGCCCTCGCCTAACGCCGACAAGGGCCGCCCTCGCCTGCACCGGGCGAAGGGTGCCCTCACCAGATCTAGCAAGGGAGGCCCTCGCTGGACGTCGGCTTCCCTCCGCCAACTCCGCCATGGCCGGCGGAGGGAAGAAAGAAGAAGAAGAAAAAAAGAAAAAAAGTTTTTAAAAGTAAAAAGACCAAAACGCCCCTATGATTTAGGGTAAATGTGTCACACAAATGAAAGTTTGGGATTTTTTGTGTCATAAATAAAAGTTTGGGGTAAATGTGTCATAGTTAGCAAATTTCGGGGTTTTTCATGTCACAAAACAAAGTTCGGGATAAATCTGTCACTCGAGGTAAAGTTTGGGATTTTTGGTGGCTTTTTCCCAAAAAGAAAAAAAGAACAACCAACTGGGGTTGCGTATGTACGCCCCCGCACCCTAACCCCTCTTCGTGGGCATTCCCGCATTAGTACGACATCGGTTCGCCCCCTAGTCACTTTTTTTTTTTTTTGCCAGTCCATTAATCACCTTTGTTTGCGCCCAATTGTCTACTTTTTTTTTTTGTTTTTTTTATTTTTTATATAATCAATGTAAGATTAATACCATGAAAAACCTCAAACTTATTTATTTGTGATAAATTTATATTTTGTTAGTTCTATTAAATTAAATTAATATTATGAAAAACCCCAAATTAATATACTTATTAATTGTTATATGTCATCAAATTCAATCATTTGAAAATACAATTTAACAAAAATTAATGGAGAGTAAATTTGTCATGGATGCGTCTAATTGAGATTTTTGGAATTCAAAAATTAATTTTTGGTAAATTTATCATGGATGTAACAATTTTGAATTTTTCATACTATCAACCCATCAATGTATTCATGTTATAATTCTTTTTTTTTTTCTGAAATAAGGATCAGGAAATCTGATCAAATTTCTGTGCAAATAAGTTGAGCAGTCTTTTCTCGATACTTGGATATTCGAACTACTTGATATGAATGACTAAAGCAAGAATAGAACGTGCCCATAATGCTTAAATCATAAATTCTTTTTGAATTCGAATTTAATTGGAGATTATTGGAGAACGGAAAAAAAAACAACGTCTGTTCTAATTTATATATGTTATCTTTTCAACCTTATAAGTGTTTTGCGTTGCAATTTAATTTTCCTTTATATCAGTCAATTTTCCTCTGGTAATGTTAAAACTAATTATTATGTTCCTCTCATGCTTCGGAAGGAATCAGGGGCTTTATTCTCGTTCATTATAGATAAGAAAAATGACATAAATAATATTTAAACTTTGACTTGATGTGTATTGTAGTCCCCGAACTTTGGATTTACTCAATGTGATCCCTGAATTTTAGCCTAATGTACAATATTATCCTTTAATTTTTAATTTATTTAATGTGATACTTGAACTTTTGGTGCATGTTCAAACTAGTCCTTAAACTATATGAAAATTTATGGAATGATAATATTGAACATTTCCATATAATCTAAGCATTAGTTTAAACATGCATAAAAAATTTTGAAACCACATCTAACAACTTAAAAATTCATGGAAGCATTGCATATTGAGCTAAAATGTAGGAATCACATTAAACAAATTGAAAGTTCGGGGACCACAATGCATATTGAGTCAAAGTGTAAAGACCACTTGAATTATTTTTCCTTATAAATATTAAGTAAGTTCGCTATGTTTTTGGTTTTACCGTGGTTTTTGTCGATTTTTTTTTTTTTAGCTTTTTATTCTGTTAAGATGTCTGCACAATGCACAGGCAAACCGTAGCTGCACGTGAGGTAGAGCTTCACGGCGGAGGGTCGCAGCAGCGGCTCACGCCACAGTGATGGCGGGTGGTGAGGGATCTGTGGAGATGTCAAGTTCAATCCCCAATATGTATGGCTTCAGTTGCTTGCCAGAATAATGATAATTATTTGCGTCAAAGTTGAGCTAGAAGGCATCAAATTACCAATCATACCACATAGAATGGCATTCCTCAGCAATTTCTCATTTCAATTAGCCAAAATGACTTACATTAAAAAATCATCAAAAGATATAAAACTATATTGGCAAAATTGAAAAGTTTAGAATTGAATTGATGAGCGTATAATAAACTTAGAATGTTTAGATATTTTTTTTATTGATGAATTGGATTTCAATTTTTCAATTGTTCATAAATGGCTCGTAATCGTAAATATCAAGGGGCCTAATCCACGAGTATTTCATTCATTGCATCATAATATTTCAGTGATCTTTGAGTGAATTAATGACTAGTTGTCAATGATTAGTGATATTTAATGCATGATAAGTAATTTGTCAAAACTATTAGCTTGGTCATATTTCTCACCCTCTTTTACCTTTCAAAAAGAATTTATAATTTGTGTTTGCAAATCTATAATCGTAAACTTCATAACCAAATTACAATCATAGTCAATATATGCAGCTTTCGAGTGAAAATCTCATATTACAAGATGAGCAAGAAAATTTTGTTAGAAATTTTCAAGCATTATCCTAATTAAATAGGTCAAAATGTTGCAGTCCAATAAGAAATTAATTCGAAGCCTATTTCATGTACTAACAACTTAAGTTTTTAAAACACTAGTAATGGTTTCATAAAATTTCAGATGGTATTAGAAAAGTAAGTCTCGAGTTAAAATAGGTCTCTATTTGCTTCCCTAATTACATATCTCCACACTTTAAGCTTAGGCCAACTTTATCCTATGCGTAAGGAGGACTAAGGGGGATATTAAAATTTTTAGATATAAAATTATATATTCATCTAATAGCTTAATTTCAACAGTTGGTGATAGTTTCACAAATCTCACACGGCATGTATAGGTGCGGACAACTAGTGTCCAAATCTAATAAGAAAAGAATAAATAAATAAATATATACATATATATATATATATATTCTTGTATGTATGTATGTATGTATGTATGTATGTATGTATGTATAATTATTGACTTTCGTGGTCATATAAAAAAAATCGTGTATTTATGTAGTTGGTTATTTGAAGAAAATAAGGTTCTTGATCACAAAAAAAAAAGAAGATTGATCCGCCGCAAGAAAACGCCACTTGAAATAGGTCACTGACCAAAAAACAAAAAAAAAAAGGTCCGGTTGCCGGCGCATTCATTCACGGCTTAATCTCCGTATCTTCCGTCACTATGCATATATTTTGTATATGCACATAGCGCAATAAACTTAACGGTAACATTACTACATCAAAACAGGAAATATTTCCCACTGGGATACGACCCCCGCAGGGGCAATATCTTCCACCGACCCTACGAAAATTTACGATACATATGGAAGTTTTCAGTTTGGCGTAAACACTAAACGGTAGCTTCTTCAACGCCCGACTCTCTCTCCGCAAGCCGAACCAGGTGAGACTCGCTCTCCATCGATGCGCCTTCGCTTAGATTTTCATGGGTTATAGCTTGAAACTTTTGAGTTTGATGCCTCGTGAGATTACCATCGGTCTGTTCTGCGTCCTGCATTCTGTAATTTACATATCTGGGTTGATGAGTTACAATCTTCATCGATAATTCTGTGTATGTAATGATCTAGCTACTGTGTTAAATTGTCCTGAGATTTAAAGTTACTTGGAGGCCAAGCGATTGATTCAGTGAGAGGTGTATGTGCGATCTCTTTTGCTTTTCTATGCTTCACTAGGGTTTGCTTTACTTTGATGGCCATCATTCAAGATTCGGTAGATTTTCATTAAAAATATGACAGAGGAAGACGAGGGTCGTTAGGCGGAGACTCGTTTGTTTGAGCAACATCATTCGATGGACAAACTTCCTCTCCTATAACAGAATATAGATCTCTCTCTTTGCTGCAGAGAAGGAAAAGGTCGTCTTGGCTCAGTCGGATCCAGACATTCGAAGAAGAAATTCTAAGTATTCGAATCAACATGGGTCGCGCTAAACTGAAACTCGAATTCATATCCAATTCAAGATCTCGCAGAACCACATTCGAAAAAAGAAAGAAGGGACTGATGAAGAAGGCCGGGGAATTCAAAACCCTCTGCGGTGTTGACACGTGTGTGATCATCAACCCAACAGGGATTTCCAGTGACGGCCTAGTCAAGCCGGAGACCTGGCCGCCAGACCGTAAGGAGGTGGAGCGCATAGCCCGCCGCTATCAAAGTGAGGCCACGGATCGCCGTGCCAGGCATGCCACCGGACTGCATGAGTTCTTCGCAAGCCGGAAGAAGAAGATTGACGCCGAGCTGGCCAAGGCCCACAGGGCCAATTGGGAGGCCAAGTATCCGGTCTCGGAGGAGATTTTCAAAGATCTCTCGGACCCTCAACTAAGGTCGCTCCTGAGTGCTGTGGGCGATAGACTTGAACAGGCGAAGACGAGGCTTGCCACGATGAAGGAGAAGAGAAGGGTCGAGAAGGCGGCGCCAAGTGACTGTACCGTACCCAGTGACGGAGTGGACCTCCATGCAAGCAATGCAGGCTTCATGCAAGGCAGCGTGGTCGAAGCCGGACTGCCTTTTGATTTCCTGTATCAACCGGACAGTTCGGTTGGATCAACGTCGCCATTGATTTCCTTACCGCCTGAGGTTTCAACGCAGTTCGGACCCTCAAGAGAAGACTATTCCTGGTGCAGCACTGTCAATGAAGCTCAGAGCATGATATGTGACCCCCGCAGCAATTTTTATCATCAGATTGCTCATCGTGGTCAGGCTCAATTCTTCAATGACCCAACCTATCCCTAAGCAATCCACCGCTACAGAAAGCCGCTTAAAGGGCCGCCAGGAGTCATCCGTCGTTCTAGTTTTCTTGCAACTGTTCTTTATTTTTCCTGTCCAATAAAGCTTCGACACGATCAAACGGGGCTTAATGGTTATTTGGCACTGCTTGTACAGAAAGTTCTTAATAACGTAATATAGTTTTGATTCTGCTACGTGTGTTTCTGACGTTTAGTGGATCCATGAATTGGATTTAGTTACTCTGATGATGTTAGTAGGTTTCTTACATGTGTTGCAGAACTCACGTTTGATGTTAACTGGAAACAGCGTGTTGTTTTGTTGAATGCATATGCAACTAAAGATCGTTGTTCAGAGGGTCATTTAAAAACCCCTGAAAGCCTGATGCATCGAGACATAACAATAGAGCCATCCCAAGAAACGCAACTGAAATAGGAACAAAACACGATTTCACCGAGGATATCGAGTTAATAAAGAAACTCAAACCTCCTAGCGACCGAAAACAAAGTACAGGAAGAGCAATCTTTCTCTGTCTCTCAGGTTAAAACATAACGGAAGTTTCAGCTTGACTAAAATCGATTCGTTGTTAATTTCTCTCGCGCCATCAATGGCATATCATGATATCATTTCAGGAGGAACTTTATCATCTAGTATCTATGCACAAAATTTACCGAGATCGATGATATCAATTAGAATTATTTTGAAAACAGGATGCACAGGAATCAAGCAAGTTATCTTGAACGTATCATGGATCTTTTCCATTCAAATTGGGAAAGAGAGGCTTTGATTCGCCCGGTTTGCTCAAAGTGGCCAGGCCCTGCAATCCAAACCACCACCTGGGGGTTGCGTGCCCCCGAAGGTTCCTCTTAATGGGCCTCGATTCAATGTGGAGTGGCCTTTGATTACCTTTATTTGCACCCAAATTGATTACTCTTTCGACTTTTAAATTAATCAATGAAATCCTGTTACAAATTAAAATTTTCTTGAAATAAGGATCAGCAAATCTCATCAATTTTCTGTGGAAATAAGTTAAATGGTATTTCCACGGCATTCCAAACACTTAATTTGGTTGACTGAAGCAATAATGGAACATGCCCATTCGAATTTGATATGATTTGATCCGACTTTATTGATGAGCGGAAGAATACAATATATCTTCTAGCTTTGTGCTCTCTTTTCGGCCTAACAAGTATTTTGCAATTTTACACTTTCATTTCTTTTACTTGATCAACCTCCATTTTATTTTATTTTTTGAAACTAATCATTATGTTCTTCAATCTCATAGTTTATAAATACAGAGTAAGGTCGCTATGTATATGATTTTACCATGCTTTCTGCTATTTTTTTTTTTTTAGCTTTCTTATACGTGTTGAAAGTTGAGATCAACATTTCCTATAAGGCAAGGTGCACCTTGTACTTTGGATCCATAAGCAAAGTAACTTCGTCACCGGCTAGCCTAGCCAAGTGGATAAGATCTGTTAATTTTTTATCCCCATCCCCTCTTTAGTTATCGTGAATTTAAACTTGCTCTGCCGTAGTGATTCCCCTCACGAACATTTTTGGATTATATGCAAAATGAGATAGTAAAAATATATTTTTGAACCATATTTTGAATCTAATTAGAAGAGTACATAAAAACTTAGAGGGACTCATTCAAAGTTCAAAGTGACAAAAATGTCACATCTCAATCTCAGACCTACCCTTAGTTCAAAAAAAATTAAAAAAAATCTCACACCTACCCACCACCACCAAAAAAAAAAAAAAACTCACACGAAGAAAAGTAAAGTCTCTGCTAAATAGCAAAAATAGGCAAAAACCACCCTAAGGACAAACACTAAACGAGTGCTTAGGCAGGCCTAGCTTACAAAATGCTAGTGGGCCCCTCCCCGGCCACGAAAAAGCCTAAGCTCATTAGGCCCTTCTTGGCATTGCCAAACTTTTGGTCCCGGTCAAGTTGACGGCTCCTTGGGCCCGTCGGTCCATCCATTCCATCCATCTTCTAAGTACATTTTAGCATGCTTTCAGATTTTATTTATTTCATGAAAATTAAATAATTTAAAAAATATTTTTCTTAAAAGTGACTGCTTACATCACTCATGAGAATGAATAACAAAATATCATGTTCATTGTCCACAAAAATATTCAAACATAAATTATTATCAATAATGAAAAAAAATTTCATTGACTAATTATTTTAAATGATAAATATTATTATTATGAAAAAAAATTAAAATTACTTTATTTTTTACTAAATAAACTATCTTTAATTTAATTAGCCCTCCTCATTGGTGAATTCTGTACCATATGCTTCCATCAATGGTCATTATTTGATGTTGATGTCACACGTGCCTCTCGTAGTAGCTTGAGCATGCATTAATTCGACAAACCTTCCATCGACCACCTAACCTCGGTTGCAAATAGGGGCGTTCCACGTGGCACAGTTGGAGATTGAGAATCTACGGCTGACTGTAAACCCCTGACTAAAACGAAGGTTTCCCACGAAGAGTTCGATTTTGATTTGTCCAGCGCAGGCCCTCGCCCGGCCTAACATTTTCTAGTACCTGAGTACACTAGTACCTGAGTACACATCAAGTTAAATAAATGATTTAAAAAATAATTTTTCTTAAAAATAATCATTATAATACTCAAAATAATTAGTGAACGAAAAATATTATCTAAACATTTTTATGAAAAATAAATATATTTTTCATTCATTCATTTTATAAACGATACCAATAATCATTTTTAGTAAATTATTTTTTTTTCAATTATTCATTTTCGTAAAAATAAATGCCTTCTTAAAGTCCTATTCTACTGTTACGAATGCAATTGAATGGACACGTGCCTTACTTACAAAGGAAATTTCCACACGACCCTTTCTTTCCTGCTGTGCGGATTATTATACAGATGGTTGGCGGTTTTTAGTTTGATGTTCCGGTCAAATTACTGATCGCTGTGTACGTTTCTAAGCCAAAGAAGAAAGCAGTTTGAAAATCGGACATTCACAAGCGAATTGCAATTTCTTTCTCCAAATGAAATTAAAGCTCTTCTTATGGTCAATCACCGCATCCGTTGTAGTTGATGGTTGTGGGTCAATTATTTATACTTATGATCCGGCCACCGAACCCCACGAGCTATAAATTACATACGATATAATCCTTTGTCTGGTTGCGGTGTGGTTTGGTTGCGGTTGGCTTTTTTCTTCAGACTTTGTCGTCCCTCCCGTCTCCATCTAAAAAAGTATTTTGGGCATAAGTTTCAATCCTCGCCTTTCTCAACTTTTCTCTAGGCCAACCCTCATCCACACATTGATCAGCCCCCACCAAAAGTAACATTTTTGGCAGGGTTATACCAAGGAGAAGACGATAAGATGGAAACCCGTATGTGTCAATTTCACATGAAACTCGTCAAAATTGTGGTGCTCTTTTTAAATTAGAGGTGTAATCATATTCGCAACGTGAACTTATTCAATGATTGAGAATTTGATTAATCTCGTTTTGACCATTCCAACATAATATATATTAACCCAATCTCTTGATTGTAAGAATAAATAATTCTATATTTAGGCCGTTTAGTCATATTTTGGTTCGCATTTTCCCCTCACCCAAATAGGGATATGTTTTTTTTTTTCCGTGAATTTGAAGAAGTTACTATTTTAAAAAAATTGGAATTTTTTGTCTTGAAAATCAGAAAAAGGAAAATAAAGAAATGCAATGAACACGAGTCAAACCGGCTTTGTCGACTGGATCAGCCCTTATGTTGCTCGTGGTCAAATGGGACTTTCTCGCGATTTATATATCCACCACATTACCAAACTCTTGAATTACCAACTCTCTCTCTCTCTCTCTCTCTCTTCTATGGATCTTTTGGCAAAGCCATTCGACGGGAGCGTGAAGAGATACTGGAGGAGGAGGAAATACAGGCGGCTCGACGGCGACCGCAGCCGGCGCCTGCAGGTTGCTAGGCTCGGCGGCAACGCGGGCGGCCCTCGGAGGTCCTGGAAGATCAAGATCTCCCGGAAGCTGCGGCTAAGGACCATCTACAACTCCCCCTTCAAGATATTGGTGCGGCTGAGGGACACTTACATCAACATGATGGTCCGGTTGGCCGGCAAGGTTGGGTCCTTGAACACCGACAACTTCTTTGGCGGGAAGCAAGTCCCGAAGCCCGGGCAGCCTCGGATCGTGTACTCGAGCGAGGAGGTCGAGGCAAGGCTCGTGTACGAGATCTACAAGGCCTTGCAAGCTTCTCGCGAGCTTTCTAATGTCTAGGCCATGGAGAGGATGTGCTAAAGCTCTCGCATCTCTCTCTCTCTCTCTCTCTCTCTCTCTCTCTCTCTCTTCTTTTCTCTCTGCAAGTAGACCATGTGCTCTTCTTTGATTCTTGTGTAATGTTGCTAGGGAGCTCATAGCGGTTTTTTCCCAGATGCTGGAGGTTGATGGGAAGATCTTGTAAGTGCAGTATCTTTCTTCTCGTTTGGTCTTTAATTATAGGTCGACCGGTAACTTGGATGGACTCGTTGGCGGAGCAAAATCGTCTCCCTGCCTTAGCAAAGAATATTTTTCTCCTGTACATCTACCAAAATTTAAGCCCAAATTCAACATTTGCGTTCCGAATTCAGTTCATGTGTCATTACTCTGTTCGAAGGCAGCTGGGACGAATAGCATTCCCATGGCCTAATAACTGTAGACAGGCGCCGAGCGAGAATCGAACATAGAGCCTCGCGTTTTTAGGCCAATTCGACCATTTCTTGGGGTGAGCTGCTGGGATTATCTTTTTACCTCAGAATGATCTCTCCATAGTCATGCTGATCCCTAATCGAATGGATATGCAAAGTGTTGGAATATAATATGCGAAAACAACAGGGTTTTGTAATTTACATCAACGTAATAAGAACAATAGAAATTTACGTGGTTCGGTTCGAATATCAGTACTTATATCAACGAAAATAGTCAGTAGTAAATAATCTATTATAATCAGAAAATTAGAATTTATAATCGCTCACACGCTTAGTATTTCTCACATTTAGATTTAACTTCAAATTTAAAATATTTATAAATAATTTACTTAGACATAAACTCGCGGCAAAAAATTATCATGTGTTTAAATTCAAAATAAAACGCTCCACCTACGTCAAAATCAAAAACTCCGGCATTTGTCTTTGGTCTGCGTACGTAAATTTTCGCAATCCTTTAGAAAGCGGCTTCAAGGAAAACTTGCTGCTTGAGTTTCTCTGCTTTCGTAGGGTTTTTCTTTAAACCGCTTCACGCACGCCTGAAGAAGAAAAATGGGTGCCCACAGGTCAAATAATTGACCTGGCCCACTAGCTGTCCTTTTTTTTCAGCTCCACGTGCAGACTCCACCCTTTAATTTCCAAAGGATGCCGTGAGCATCTGGAAAACTCGGGACCAGTCGGGTCGAGAATGAAGGTTACTGCCTCAAATGCATCACTACTGGAATAGTACTAGTCCTGTCAGACGTGGGTATCAATACCCACATCAAATTTACTTGTTCAGACTCTTGGTTTTGTTCAGTATCAGGTACCATTTTTAGATGCTTTTACGCAAAATAAAGCTGACCATGAATAAAAGGCAAGACAGTGGGAGCTGGTGGTAAAGAGAATGGCCGCCCACAAACATAGACCATATGGCCAGAGCATTCTCTGTCCGCCAATTTAGAACAAACTCCGCGTGTCGAATCTTTCGGCAATGCCTTGAAAATTCGTCCCAAGGCAGGCAGGAAAATCTAGAGGCCGGGACATGCAAACGCTAGGCAGAGCAAGTGCGGTAGGTGGCTTTTGCTTCTCGTTTGCAAAATCGTGCAGTGCGCTTGTCACCATCGGGATTTTTCTTCGCCCATTTGAGGATGGGCTTATAAAGTGGGGACACGGGTGTAGCTGCAGAAGGTTTGGCCACGCTTTTATAGGCGATGCCAAGGGTATTACAGATTTTTACACATTCATAATAGACGAAGGTACACGAGTCACGCGCATCTCTATAAGATGCTCACACGGTGACAAAGCACACCGCCATGCATTGGCCAAAGCGGGCGCATTATTGGCGGTACAGTAATTTATAAAATTATACAGGTTCATAGGTCTGCAAAGTTACTCTCTGAAACATCACTTTCTGACGAGATGATGTCTTCTGCATTGCGTTACTCCTGAGAACGCAGTTTTCATTCTGTTACTTTAGCTGGTGAACTGCATACGACTAATGCTACTTGTGCATCATCAGTCATTGAGGGCAAAGTTCCACTAGCCAAAGTTGTGAATTTACCACGTCGCCATTGAAGTTTGAAACCATTTGCATTCTATCAAGGGACAGTTTCAGCCAAACTCATCGTACTCGCGAGTCACATAAGTGGAGAAAACAAAGGAGATCTTTCATTATGTGATCAAGAAGAAATTGAACCAAGTTTTGCAAGTGGCATCTCAAACCTCCATTTTTATTTTATTTTTTTGGTTATCCATCTTACTGTAACTCTCCTCTCCCTCTCCTTCTTTCAAACTTTCACTTTGTCCTTTTTTCATAAAAAGTAGGAGTTAAACCCCACACTTGAAATTAAAATGCCTCATCCTACCCAATTTCCATCACATATTTTGAAAGGATCAAAAACTTACATGTTTAAGTGGATTGAACATAGATTTTAACTCGGGTAACAACTCAAGTTCTATCATTCAAAGGCTAATTGAGGATACACTGCAAATCAGTTGACCGCACGGGCAACTGCAACAGGCCATTTCGATTCAGTTTCAAATTGAGAATGATTGCGTTCTCCTCTGTAGTGGACAATGGACCGTAGGAGACCCACTTCAATGGGCGGACCTAACGGAACCGGACCTGTGGTCTGCGTCCATCATCAAAAGATTGCATACAAATTTCAAGTCCACTTGGGCCTGAGATAGGCCCAATCGCATCGGACAAAGCTTTTCGATGCGAGGCCCTTACCCGACCCGCCCATTTACCCTTGGAGGCAATAATAGGCGATCAGCGATGTGAGGCTCATGATCGGATCTAGACAGAGCGAATAACACTAGTGACTACTACCAGTAGCAAGACATATCCAATTATGTTGACATTGACAACAAAGGCCACCTCGAGGTAATCTCCCCCAAATCGCCCAAAATTGGCATTGATAATGTAGCATATGTGCAGTCATCATCACAAATGCCGATGTTGGTAGTTTGAACTCCTTCCTCTGGTCGTTGAAATTTCATCGAGGACCATCTCCTTTCTCGTAAGGCAGACAACAACTCAGCATCCCTAACGATACAAAATCTTCATCCTCACTAATTAATTCAAAGGGCGAAAATTCATGATTAGCGGTTGGCCAGAAGAAGAGCAGATTACGCCATCAAGGCCTTTTTGATGGAGGCTAGCAAGCAAGCCCAGCGAGAAAAGAAGGGGGAAGGAAGGGGGGGCCATAGGGAGTGTTAGTTAAAGCTGTAACAAAGAAGCAAGCACAATTCGATGGTTGCGATGCACCCATTAACAATAATTAAATCTCCTTCCTCTTCCTACTCCTCCAATCGACCTCCCCTCATCATAAGAAGACACCAACGAACCAAACTCCGCAACACGCACATTTCACATCACTTCCGTTCCACGCCAATGCTCGTCTGACCAAACTCCCCAATTCCTTCCTCTAACCAACCTTCAGATGGCACCGATCGGTCCATATATAACCAGCCACTTCTCTCTCTATCTCTAGCCCAGCTGGCTTCAGCCTCAAGCAGTTGCCTTGCCTTCCCCCCCCCCCCCCTCTCTCTCTCTCTCTCTCTCTAAAACGGTTTCGGTGGGATTCGGGGCGCTCGCTGTCCCTTTGGCGGGAAAAGAAAAGCAGGGGCTCGAATCGATCTTTTCCCCGGTGCCGACCTATCCACCGGACGCTATACCACCCGCCAATAGCGTCCCTCCACGTGGGGTCTGCGGTGGAGCTGATCTCGGCGTGAGCGTCTCTGATTTCGCGAGCACGGGCGCGCTCTCCCTGCGCTGGAGAGTACCCGATCCCTTCCGTCTCCTTCCCTCTCCCCGCGCAGCGTATAGACTATAAAGCAGCTCCTCCTGCGTGCCGTTCCAGTTTCTCCCCGTCTCTCTCTCTCTCGCGCGCGCTGAACCAGGTGAGAAACTCCCTCTCCATTCACGCTTCTCCCGCTTCGATTTTCCATGGATGATTATAGCTTGCGAAGCCTCGAGCGTTTACGGCTCGTGGATCGCTCTCTATCTGATCTGCGTCCTGCATTGTCTCGAACCGATCAATCTGCGCGTGCCTCGATCGTAGCTTCTGTCTCGAATCGCCCTGAGATTTTCAAATCGTTTCCTGCGCTTCCTGTTGGGTTTTGCTTTACTTCAATGGCGATCGTTCACGATTCGGTAGATTCGGATGAGAAAGATGACGGAGGGAGACGAATGTAGCTAGGCGGCGGAGACTGTTGAATGTCGGTTTTCCTCTCCATTTTTTCCCGCGCGATCGTTCGGTGGACGAACTTCCTCTCCCGTAACTGAATAAGAGTTTTTCGCCCTCTCTCTGTTGCAGCAAGTTCGAGAGACATGGAAAAGGACGCCTCGCCTCAGTCGGATCCTACCATCACCACCTCCTCCACTTCGCCGGAGCAGCCGGCGCCGCGGCCCCCGCCGCATGCGCCCCACTCGCCTCCTCCGGCTCAGTCCTCGAGCTCTCCGCTGAACCAGCAGTTCGCGGCCAATTTCAGCGCGCTGTACCACTCCATTTTCCCGCCAAACTCGCCTCACTCGAGCTCCGCGCTGATTACGCCGTCTCTGTGCTCGTCCGCTTCCTCCGACAGCAACCAGAACGCGACCGCCAGGAGCACCATCGCCATAGAGCACCGCCTCAACCAGGCTCGCCTCGTTCTGGAGTACCAGCAGCTGCGCGATCACTACGATCTCTGCCGCGCTCACCTCAACGACCTGACGGAGGAGATCGACTCGCTGCGCCGCGAGAATGCGCGGCTCCGCTTGGCGAACTCCGAGCTCGTGAAGCTCCTCAACCTGCCCTCACAGGGAACTCTGCAGAGCTGCTTCCGCCGTCTCGGTCTCTCTGATACTAATGCTACAGGATCGGATTTCTCCAGCGAAGAAGTCTGCAGTTACAGTCCGACGAGCGTCATGGATCAGAGCGGATATGAGACGAGTAATCCCGAGAGAGTTTGGCTACCGAAGAGCATATCGGTTCGGTCCAGTGGCTACCTCAAACTGAACCAGCCTGCTGCTAGCAACAGCCGCTCGAGTCGACCGGTGAGTCAACCCCGCCTGCCAAGAGCACAGGAGCCTCCGAAGGTCAGTTTGTTCTCTGGATTCCATTTATTCTTCGCAATGTCTATTGATCTTTGAAATTACGCTTCCTTGTTCGATCGTCATATTTGATTTGTTACGTTATACGAATTCTTTTTTTTATCATGATTACGCTGTGGTGCGTCTCTTAATTATATTCTCGTATCATTTTGCTGAGCGAGTTCGAATATTTCTTGTGATATCGGTCAATTTTAGTCTCTATCGATTGAACTGGCATCTCCTATTCATTTGCCTTTCGGTGATTGCTTAAATTTAATCACGATTTGGCCGTTGTTTGTATCAGAGTAATCTCGGTTTTCTTCTTCTTCACGCTGATCGAATTAATTCGTTACGAATTGCGACGGGTTCTCTTCTACTCATGTGCAATGGTTGGATTGTCATTGTCATCGTATGACATGTTTGGAGTCAAAGCATCAACGCGTCCTCCACGTACATTTTTATTTTCACGTTCTTTTTGGCCACCGTAGATTTCTGGTCCACTATGACTCTGATTTTCCCTTCTCGTTTACGATCTTGGTTGAAATTGTCATTGATCATGGCATTATCTCAGGAAGGAGAGTTCGTGTGTGCAGGTGCAACAGCGCGTGTACGTGCCGGGTGGGAAGAAGGAGCAGGAGGCATTGGAGTTCGAAGTGTACAGCCAGGGGATGTTCAAGACGGAGCTGTGCAACAAGTGGCAGGAGACTGGCGCGTGCCCGTACGGCGAGCACTGCCAGTTCGCGCATGGCATCGCGGAGCTGCGTCCGGTGATCAGGCACCCACGTTACAAGACTGAGGTCTGCCGGATGGTCCTTGCCGGCGACATGTGTCCCTACGGCCACAGGTGCCACTTCCGCCACTCCCTCACCGAGCAGGAGATGATGCTGGCTTCGCGTTGATCCTGATGTCATTGCATTCATTAATTTCTCCATTGATTTGGTTATGTACATAAAAAGGAAAAAAAAAAAACTCCCCAAAGAAATTGATCAAACCCACAAATAACAACTCAAAAAGGATAATAAAGATGGTACAAAGAGGTAAATCAAAACTAAATGCGGTTGATAGTCGGTTTTTTTAGTGGAGGGAGGACCATATCCAGGTGGATATATAGATGAGATTAGCCTGATGAGATTTAAGGCGAAACTTTTCGATTGGATTTTGCTTATGCGTATATCAGCTATCATGCTAAGACATATTGGGGCCGTTTCTGTTACTGTGATTTTGCATGTTGTTGACCGTATGGTTGGTTGAGGTACAGGGACCAACTTAACCAACCATACCAAAAGTCTGGGGGTTTTGTAATGATGACACAATTTGTTACGCACGGAGTACGTTACTTTCAGTTCAAGCTAGTTATCCCTTGTCCCTCTCTCCCCTCTCTAAAGTTGTTGCCATCAGTGAGATGTGTATTTGAGAATATTGTTGATTCGTTAGCGATATCGCGAAATGTGGAGCCACTATTTATCATTGGTTGGATTCTTTTCTCTTTCCTTTTAATCATTCTATGTACTCCGGATCCCGATCGACCGGGGCAAACAGACTTGAAAGCAAATTTTATGGTAATTCCATATGTCTAACGCAGATAATGAAGACTCCTTTTATTCAGTTTCCTGAGTGGGAGCTTCCTCGTCATCAATCAAACATGTTAAAAGAGTCCAAAGCAAAAGGTTTAATTGTTAGGTGAAAGCTTGATTCAATGTCTTAGTCAGAAGTAGTTTCCTAAGTGGGAAATTCAAACATGTTGAAAGAGTCGAAAGCAAAAGGTTCAATTGTTAGGTGAAAGCTCGATTTTTTTTGGTCGAAAGGTGAAAGCTTGATTTAATGTTTAACTGGGATGAATAAAAATAATAGTTTCATGATATTTCTAATGAAAACATATTTATTCTATATATGCGGAATGGCTCGGATGCTTATCCTATACTTTTCCAAGAATTATATTCGGTACACTAAGGCTTTCTTCCTTTTCTTTTTTCTTTTTTTTTTTTTTGGCCAGCTCACTAGGGTTAGTTTACAAACTTGTTATATCATGCTACGATGTAAGTGATAGAAATCTACACATCCATTTAAAGAATCGAATCTAATTAATTAATAGCCTCTAAAAGTATGCAACATTGTTTCGTGATCATTGATTTTAACATATCTAACATCGTTCTTTTTTCATATATATTGAAGTAGAGTGGGTATCACACCTGGTTACTTCTTCAATTTAAGATTTGCCCATGGTTGGTGCCACATTTCTAAAATATTACCTTGAGTGTGTTATTATATTGTATGTATTTGGACCATTAGATCTAGTGGGGCGCATGTGTAGACCCACTAGATGCAAAGTTCTCAATGGATGTAACTCCCTCATATTGTGTACATGCTCCAAAGCTCTAGCCTCTTGTGGAACAAATGCACCCTTTTGGTGTTAGTTCGGTCCAACTTTGTGACATTATTAGAGACTTGTTTCATCGAAAAAGTTAACAATATATTTTTTCGAAATGTGAATTGATAAGTAAATCAACAAAGGGTGAGAAGGATCTTTTGCTCTTCCTTGAATAAACAATATAAATGACGAGAAATCCAAATGTACAAAAACTAGAATTTCCATGAAATTTTTCTTGAAAAGTTGTGCGAATCAAAAAAAGATTGCCCACAAAGGATGCTCGATCGATAAGATATGCGCTTCCAAAGTTTAGCTATCTCAAATTTATTACAACTAGACAGATGGCAACGCATAATAGCTTGACTCTTATTTTCTAGTAATTTCATGTTTGTCATGAGAACTCTCTCGAAAAGTAATGTGGAATAAAAAAAGGGCACCAGAATGTATAGGTAAACTCAAAATAAAGATGAAGAACTAGTCTTCTTTGATTGATTACCTGTTCTTTGTACAACTTATATTCTAAGTAATTATACCTCCAATTGATAGTTAACACTAGTTACTAAGAAAACTACACATGCTATATATGGCTCTTATGATTCGACATTACTTATCTACAAACATCGAGCCCCGAAATCATTTACTTCACCATAGCCACATTGCCTCCACTTTTTCCTAGGTCACTACCTCTAACAATTGCATCCAAGGTCCACTTTACTTCTGGACAATTACATTAGTCCCACTAACTAATGTTTGCTTCGCCTCCACTTTCTAAATAGTCATATCATGTCCACCACCTTTTACGAATACACATTACCCTTTTTCATCTATTCTTCTCTCTTTATCAATTTATTTTCCCCATCGCTGGGCCACGTCATTTCTCTGTTGATTAGAGCCGGACTCTCTTGTCAACGGACTGCACTTCACCGACAAATTATTCTCAATGCTCGGCTGCCATTTCTACTGCCGTCGTCCTGGCGGTAGATCCTCATCCATGCAAGTTGCAACTGCTGAATCCCACGCTCCAGACTCTTATTTAGGGTCGACAAGACTAGAACCATTCTCGGGTTAAATCGGACGTCGTCAATCACGATCGTCGAATTTCGAGGGATCCGCATGATTTGAAGCGATGAAAGTCGATCACGAAAGGACACTCGGCAGGACTTTTGAACCACCGCCTCTTGTTTGCGCGCGCCTGAATGGTTAGAACGTCGTATTCTCCGCCGTGTGTATAGATCGTGCAGAGATTCGCCCTTTGGCTCGGGGCGCAAGCGGGGTCCAGCTAAGGTGCCGGTAAATCCTCTCTGCTCAAGACAAGATTCGGTACCGTCAGATTCCCCTTGAAGTTACTGACGATTGATGCCACGCCGGGCTCGCTTTCGTGTCCTCGGCCTCGTTCCGTCAATGGCGTTTGTTGGGACGACGGCGTCTACGGCCGCCTGTCCATACGCGTGCGCGGTTAGACCTTCGCAGCCGGACGTTTGTTTTGTCTTTCAAGCAAGCGGCTATGACATGTTTTTTAAATTTCCCTTCTTTTTTTTCACGCACGCTACGGAAGTGTGTCTTAAAAAAAAAAAAAAAAATTGGGAGAGCCATTTCAATTTGGTCGACAGAGATGTTTGCCTCTGAAAGTGACATTAAATTGTGATCGTTTCTCCAGTATGAACGGCTATTTGATAGAGTTTCGGTGACTACGGGAAAATGCCTAATCTAGTAGAATAATGTGATATAGGAAATAGGTGGGTCTGTTTACTCCATGGACATCTGATTTGAATCCTATAAAAATATTGACATCGATTGATTTACTTATGAAGTGAATATTCATAAATATGTTCCACGGTGACAATCCACGATCATGCGCTCAGCCATGACCTCAATCCATGATCTATGGCATTGGCTATCCACGAGTACATCTTCATAGGGTAGGGAAAAAATGCCTACCATTTGATTCCTTCACTTTTGCTTTGCTTGAAATTCCTTTCTTAATGAATTACTCTTCCATGTGGATGGAAAAGCTCGATTGCCAAAGCTAACCATAATTTATTTTCTTTCTCAAACAAATTTTGATGATCAAATTGACATATTTCATGTGAACTAAAAATTGGATTGGTACCACCGGTCGTAGTGACTCCACTGAGTAGACTTCAGTAATCCTCTGCGATGGAGGGGAGAGTTTCGAAGCCCTTGCAATGTAAAGGGCTGACGAAGTTACTTAGCGTCTTAAGTGTGTTACCAAGGGTGGTGGGTCCTCCTGCTTAAGGCACCTGGAGGTTTACACTTTGGCTACCAGCTGAGGCGATTCCTCCAGCACCAAAAAAAAAAAAAGATTGGTTATTGAGATGCACGTTGATGTCGCAATCACCTTGACATCCTCTATCTGTCTTTATTGAGAGATGGTTGAATATAGGTTTTTCTTTTCTTTTTCTTTTTTTTTTGGGGGGGGGGGGGGGTGTTCGGTGTTGGGGGTAAATTTCTCAAAAAATGCAATTAAACAAACCCTAAGTTAAAGGATATATATCCTTCTCCTAATTGCAAAACAAATTTTATGGATTACTTGATCTTCACCTTCAAAGCTGAAGTATTTGAGTTGACAATTTGTTCCATATTAACGGTGACTTGACCTTTTTTATTCCTTAGTAACAACAAACGGGAAGCTTCTTTAACGTGAACTAATAAGGAGAGAGAGTAAAAGAAGTTATCCAATGGAAAAATTACCAAAAAAAAGCCATACACATATTGCATGGATATGAATTTAGTCATAAATATTTTGATTTAGTCAATTTAATATTGCATCTTTTAATAATTTGTCAAAAAAGTCATTTTAGCCAACTCTAACCAAAAATCGTTGGCATGGACACTAGTGGCCACTAACATAAACAATTCTTTTAATAATTTTTTTTTGAATTTTTGTACATATTTATATATCTTTTCCCTTTTTTTTTACTATAACCAGCACCATTTGGGCGATGGTTGCCTCGTCCAAAGCCTCGTCAATAGTGAGCAAGGCAGTACTTCCCCTTGCCCAATAGTCGAAGAACCAGCTATAGTGAGAAAAAGAAGAAAATAACAAAAAATATATATAATTCAAATTCTTTTGAAAAATTATAAAAATTATTTATGTCAATGCCAATCAATCCTATCACGTAAAACAACAATTGTCTACGTTAGTGATTTCAAGTAAAAATTGGTCGAAATGATTACATTAGTAAATTGTCAAAACGTTTATAACTAACCGACCAAAGTAAAAGGTTTATAACTAAATTATTGTCTTCTATACAATAGGTTTAAGAATTTTTTAGAAAATAACCATTGAAAGAAAAAAATTCGAACTCAAATTGACTATAATCAACCCGAGTCACCCCATAAATATTATGATCTATCTCAAATGGTTTTGCATTTCAATGGAATCAAGTAGGAAAAGAAATGCAAGGTCGGTTCATTTCGTGGAAACTTATTTTTAGGAAAACATTATTTTCCTTATTTTCTGACATTTGATTCTTTTAGGAAAATGACCTAATGGAAAATTAATGTTTTCTTAGTTAATGAAGAAGGTTTTCCTATCAAAATATAAAAATCATGAAAATATTTTTCTCTTTGAAAGAAGTAACAAACATTTTTCAAAACATGACTTAGTATCAACATGTGGAACCTCGAAACTCTATGCTTGAGCACAAAAACCCCAATATTGATCCTCGAGTCCCGAAGTTCAAGACCAGGTCTTTGAAGGTTGGGTCACTTCCATCAAGGCTATGCCAGGACACTGGTGCTTGACTGTGGGCCCCTAGCGCCCATGCCTAAGTCCATCAAGTTCGAACCCAAACCCCTGGTGCTCGTACCAGATACCCTCGTATCCAAACTCAAGTTCATAAAGGGCGTGCTCAGGTCTCTAATGCTCAAACTCCAGTCCCAACCCTTAGGCTCGAGTCCATAAACACCGTCCAAGGGTCCTCAACAGACTCAAGTCTTTATTTAATGACATATTTGTTCTTAAAAAATAATTTTAAAAAATCAAACTTTAGATTATTTTTTATTATTTTTAGATTTTCCTTTCCTTTTCTCTTTCCTTTTTCCTACTTCTTCCTTCTTCCTCCATCGATCACATACCTTGACAACGGCCAATAGCCCAGTGACTAGCCATGACGCAAGCCAATGACCTCGAGGGCTTGCCAAATCCAATCAATCTCACAACTCAATCAATTTTGGTGAGCTTGTGGCTTGCTCAATCTTGGTGATCTCGAGCTCGGCCAAGGGCAGCAAGATAGCGACGCACCCAATCTCGGCAAGGTAGAGCTCACCTTGGCTGTCGCTAAGGCTCAGCAAAAGAAAAAATAATTTAAAATTCCAATTTTGCGTCAGACAAAGTAATGGATTAAAATCATTTTCTTAATGATATCCAACCACTAGAAAATATTTCCGGTCACTTATCATCAAATAAAGAAAAACTAATTATTTTTCTGAAAAATAATTCTTCGAAAATATTTTCTTTTATTACGAAGTTTCACCCAAAGTAGATACATCCGCAGTCCGATCATACTTTAGAGTGGATCGAGACAACTTTTTTTTTCCCCAAGCGACGTCACTTTGCGGTGAAAGAGGGCTGAAAATATCTCATGTTATCAATCTCGACTTTATTCCTGCCCCCTATATAATATCCGTATATGCCCAACTTTATTATATATTCAACGAGTCTTATTCAGAGGAAACCCCATTCGATATTCTCTTTTCATTGATGGAGAGAGAGAGAGACAGAGAGACAGAGAGAGAGACAACTTCGTCAGTCTGGCGTGCCCCTAACGCTGTCCATCGCGTTTCACGTTGCTCATTGGCAGTGGAAAAAGGGCGTTCGGGAGGCTTTATTCTTCTCTCTCATGTCAGGAGCCACAATGCAACATTTTGGAAATATCGCGTCCTTTTCCTTCCTCTAATCTTCGACATTGCACCCAATTTTCTTTTCATACAAAAGAAAGAAAAAAATCGACGTGAAATCGACGGCGAGCTATCATAGGAATTGAGGAGGCAAACCCCATCGACGTCGATGAAAACTAACCCCACATCTGGCGACCGCTGAAAAAGATAGAAACCAACATAATAGCAAGAAGAAAAGAGAGAAATCGTGGGTCCGCTTCGATTTATACTAGGGTCGTTCGAATTCAAATTGGGTTTGCTCTCTGTTAGATGGAGCCAAATAATGGGATCTAAAAGCTGAAGTTACATAGATGATCGATGTTAAATTTGAATCCTTCCTCTCTTAACTTTAATCAAAATGGGAATTTCGTCACACATCTTTTTCTGTGATTGGAGAATGGAGCAATCAAAAGAAGGTGCGCCTCCCAATTTCTGGAAGTTGTCTCGAACGGAGCTGAACATATGATTATTTTTTTTCTCTTCCTCCTCTCTTTTGATCTGCAGAGGCGCCGAGAGACAATGGGAATCTGATGCTGGAGAGCAACTTCAAAAAAAAAAGGAGGGTAAGAAAGTAAGGACTTTAGGTTCATTTTCAGGGAAAGATTCCCGAGCGTTTGGAAGCTTTTGGTAAGAAAGAAAGGTGTGAGAGACAAGAGAGCAGCAGGTCCAGTCCAGTTGTCCCCACTCGTGACGCCCGCGAAGCGTCTTTATCACTTTACTCCCCTCTGCGATTCTTCCACATTCATTTCCCCCCTCGCAAAACTCCTAATTCATCCTTTGAGCCCCCCCTCCCCTAACTTGAATCAGGTAACTCCGTTCCGGATTTCGGCACGCGATATCGAGCCTTAGAGACGAGTATTACGAATAGGGGGTTAAACTATGCGGGACTTCCCGGGAGTGTCGTATGTTCTCGATTCAGTATGACGGAGTGGTAATACCTAACACGAACAAGAGAGGACTTAAGTAAGACTCAAGTAATGGATCTCGCTTGATGGTTGAGTTAGAAATTTCGGGGCGTTTTCCGTCATCCATGACTCAGTGCGTCGGTGGCATGGATTAAAAGGCATGCTGACAGCGACTCCTCGAGTGAAATAGATTAACAATCTGGGAGTATACGGGCAAATATAGAAATTAGGAAGGGCATATCCGGAAAAAATGATGCTCTGAGGGGGTAGGTTGGGCGAGCGGAGCGGATTCCATCGGGTATGGGTTCTATAAAAGGGCAAGGACACTCTTGTTCTCGACATAGTTGTGGTTAAGAGTCACATACGAAGTGGCCATACGAGAGTGATTTGAGTGTAAGAGAGAAACGACGTGAACGAGTGAGATGAGGGAAAGGGAGATTCGAGCTACCGGAAGTCGTGGGAATGGGCGGTTTGGGATAAACCGGAGAAAAGACGTCGTCGAGATCTCGGCACCATGAGTTCTTTTGATTAAGTTTTTCCCAAGGCCGCCCATTCCGATGATTTCCGGCAGCTCCTCCCTTTCCCTTCCGTCTCTATGTCTACCGTCACCGACCGTCCCGGAGATGCAGCCGGGTGACTCGAGAGGGAAAAAGGTAGTGTTCGTTCAATCCCCGAATGCCAAGGGTATGTTTTATTAGGTGCTTTCTTGATTAGTTCATGAAAGATCTTGGACCATCTCCTTATGAAACTATGCTTTCCTTACTCCTGGTATATGCCGAAACACACGTTCGTCTGCTTGGCTTCTTGTTTTTTGACAGTTCGCTTGCGGAGGACGAATCGAAATAGGAACAGAATCGCAGCTATACGAACCGACATAGCTGAGTATTGAGATGCAGAATTGGATCAGAAGATCTGTTCTTGAAGATGTCACAAGGCCGCTGATACTGAGAGGGACCAGCAGATCTTGAGTCGAGGGGAGAAAAGACAGTACTTTCGACAAAAATTACCGTCCTGTATAGAGGATTTTGTATCAAAATGTCCTCTTCTTTCGCCCCCGTTTAGTCTATAATACTTTCCAATGCACCCATTTTGATCATTTCTATCATTTTGCTCTGCAAATGAATGCTATATTCATCATCCAGCGACCATACAAATTGATACCAATGCGTAAATCGGGAGGGCTCGAACATGCCGCTACTGGTCAGATGTTCGTTCCAAGGACAAATGAATTTTGCCCTCAATGATCGCATCTGTAGGGCCGATCCATCGTCCCTTGTCCTTCGTCCATGGATCTCTGCCTTATCCAGCGACGAAATCCTTGGCCTAAACCGGACCATTAGTCGATGACGAACCAACCGAGAATTCTAAATTAAGGGGGAGTGAAAAAAATAAAAATTAATGTATATTATTTTAAATATTCCTTACATACGGAGGAATATTCAAAGTACCTTAGTAGTAAATTTTTATGTATATTATTTTAAATATTCCTTACATACGGAGGAATATCAAAGTACAGAGGGCGTGAAAAAAAAATTTACTACTAAGGTACTTTGAATATTCTCTACGTTCTATTCAAAGGCATCCGGGCCCTCCCAATAATTAGTTTTGCGCACAACAAGTCGATCTTCATTCTTTTAATCGATATGCAAGTTAATTATGAATTGCAGAAAAGAATGAGTCTAATCACATTTTAGTCATATCCAAAAGTTGCAAAAAATTTTAAAAAAATTTCCCCGTCGATATAGAAGAAGCCTCGGACGTCCTATTGGCATATAAAAGAACACAAAAATTTCTCTCACAAATTACTGAAAAATATAGAAGAAATAAAACCATTTCATTAATATTAGAGAACATTCCAAATAACTATTTGAAGTGCTCTCGTTTTTTCAAACAAGGCCCACAACAAATAAAAGTATGAAGTGATCAAATCGTTTCAAATAATGACTTAAAGGGGCCAAATCGTTTGGACTGAGGGCATTTTCGGCCATCGAAGAAAGAGTATTTTGATAAAAGAATTGTAACTATATTTTTAAAATTCTTTGATTTCTTTTCCTTTTTTCATTTTTCTTTCCCTTTTCCTTTCTTTTTTTTTTTTCCTTGTTTTTCCTCTTTGCTCCCCAACCATAGCCGTCGATGGTTGGTGGAGGTTGCCCACCTCCTCACCCTCGTCGGCATCAGGCAAGGGCAGCCTTCACCAGATTCGGTGATGGCAACCCTTGCCAACCTAGGCGAGGGCAAGGGTTGCCCTTGCCAGTCTTGGGGCAACCTACGCGAGGCGAACCACACCCGATGCCAATGAGGGTTGCCCTCACCAAGCGGCCTCGCCGAACACCAACGAGGGCACTCCTCCTCAAGTCGGGTGAGGGTAGCCCTTGTCCTCGCCCTTGCCCATCATTGTCAAGGGTTACCCTTGCTTGAGTATGATGATTTCCACCATGGTCAGCGGAGAGAAGGGGAAAAAAGAAAAAAGAAAAGGAAATAAAAAGAAAATTTTAAATTAAAAGATGGAAACACCTTTCGATTTGAGACGTTAGGCTTTTTTTGGAATTGATATGATCATTTTAAATTCTTATTTAAAATAGGTTCCACTTTAAACTTTTATTTGAAATGATTTGACCATTTTGAGTCTTTATTTAGAATTTTCCTTTAATATTACATGGACGAGGTAGAGTTATCGATTAGGCCAGTACAACGTGCCTTTCATTTACGAATGCATGGTCGTATCTTGAAATTTAGGCTCCTCCATTTATTTATTTATTTATTTATTTATTTATTTAGATTTCAAAACAATAATCAATGCGTAGATGAATAGCTTGTTAAATAACTCATACTCACCTTTGATATATATCTTCAAAACAATAATAATAAAAGGTATGTTTATTTTAAAGAGCATTCAAATTAACTTCCCGGATATTTAAGTACTTGGTTCATCGAAGATTAAGTCATGTCTGACATCCGAAATTACCCAAATCCATGACTGTCGACTCAAGTTGAATGAGACTGAGTAAGACATGGCAAGATTGAAATTGACCGAGTCTTTTCCCAAAAAAGTGCTAAAAAAGTCCAAAACATTTTGTATTTGTGCCAATTTAGTCTTAAATATTTTTTAGTATCAATTTAGTCATAAAAATTTTTACTTAGTACCGATTTAGTCATTTCCGACAAATTTTGGTTGGATTTTACTAACTGGACGCCGGCTGAGTAACGTGACCTAATTTTAATAATATTGTAATCTTTTTCTTTTTTCTTTTTTCTTTTTTCTTTTTTCTTTTTTCCCTCCCCTCCTCCAGCCGGTCGCTGGACCTCGACGACCGGCCAAAGGTGATGGCCGCGCGAGGTCAACCTTGCTGGACTTCGCCACCCAACACGACAATGGCTGCGAGGGTGAGCCTCACCAGCACTGCCTAGGCCACATTTGGCAAAGTCGAGCCTCACTGGTGTCGCCTAGGCTACGATTCGACGAGGTCGAGCCTCGCCAGCCATGGGCGAGGCTCACTATTGGTGATATTGCATAGGATTTGCTCTCCTATTCAAGGAAAGGACATATCGTGGGCAAATCTCTGTATTGATAGTCTTCCTATTTTTGAAATTTCCTTTTTTGTTGCGGTGAACCCTATGTACAAATTGCAGAAGAATGTTATGACAAAAAATAAGAGAGTCAAGAGTTTTGTCCAAGGACGTAGGCACATTGCTGAACCTTGTAGTCCTTATGTTCTTTTCTAATTGCCTTACTAAAATTCAACATGGTATCAGAGCAGACCGTTCCTGTTCTACGACAATCTGCATTCTTCGGTTAGTGCTTGTTCCTCTCTTTGTTGCTGTCATATCATTGTTATTACTAGCAACGTGTCATGGATGGGTTAAAGAAGTCAGGAGATGCATCCAACACAACAATGTTGCATGAGACGAACAATCAGCGGTTGACTTCGTTGTTGCTAAAGGAAAGAAACTACCTTCCTTGGTCACGAGCTGTAACTATTGCTCTCGGGGGTAGATCAAAGCTTGGTCACATCAACAGGAAGATTAGAGCCCCTCCCATGACAGATCCCAAATTTGATGAATGGCAAGCGAATGACCACAATTTGATGTCTTGGATATTCAATTCCATGGGACCAGAGATCTACGAGATATTTGCATATTCAGAGTCAGCCAAGGTGTTGTGGGATTCGATAAACGAGATGTATGGTCAAGCCAGGAATGCATATCGGATCTTTGAACTGCAACAAGGACTTGCTTCTTCTAAGCAATGCGCAACACAATCTTTCACTGAACGCTTGGGAAAAATGAAGAAGCAATGGGATGAGCTTCGTCAGTATAGACCTGCGACCCAAAATGTGATGGATTATGTCAATCGAGAAGAGCAAGATAAAATCTTTCAATTGTTAGCAAGCATCAGGCCTAAATTTGAGGACACCAAACGTCAAATTCTTATGAGTCCTGAATTGCCAACTTTCAATGAAGTTTGTGCCATAATCCAAAGTGAGGAAACAAGGAGACGCGTCATGCCTTTAGTTCCAATTACATCAGGAGAGCTTGGTGAACAATCGGCCTAAGTGCTATCAACACGAAGCAAGGAGACTCCACTGCTCGATTTGCTAAAGGAAAATTTAAGAAACCAACACGATTCCATTGTGACCATTGCAATCGCAATGGCCATTCCAAAGAGAGGTGTTGGGTTCTTCATCCACATTTGCGTTTTTCCAAAGACAGGGATTCGGAAAGCTAAGGTGGCAATCCAAGAAAATCCAAACGATTTTCAATCCAAGTCGGAGGCTTTGTCTCAATAAGTTCATCAATTACTTCAGATACATGGCAATGGAACGAGCGCTTCTAACACCGAAACCATAAATTTGGTTATGACGTCTGGTAATGTCCATGCTTACTCAGCTTTATCCAAAACTCAGTTTATTGTTGCTCAGGGGCTACAGACCACATGTGTAGTTCTCCAAACTTGCTATCCAATATTATTTCAGGTGTGTCATATCCACCTATTACTAATGCTAATGGTGGGAAGGTTCCAACTAGTGGTGTTGGACAAATTAATTTCTTTTCAAATAATTCTGAAGCATTGTTGGTACCTGAATTATCCTCAAATTTAATATCAGTTAGCAAATATACTAATCAGTGGAATTGCAACGTTATTTTTACTCCTCAAAAGGTGTTTTGTCAAGATCAAACCACTAGGAGGATGATTGGTGGGGCGGTTGCAGAATGGGCTGTATATGGTGGACCTCAACAATGAAGCGTTGATGGCACAAAGAAAGACTGTTGACACTTCCGGGTTGTGGCATTGGCGTCTGGGTCATCCCTCTGATTGGACGTTACATGCTCTTGATATGACTTTAAGTTATGATTCCAATTGCTGCAATCCTTGTCATTATGCTAAGCAGCATAGGTTACCTTTTCCACACATAAATTAGAACAGTTTTTTGATTTAGTTCACTCGGATATTTGGGGAGCCTCTCCTATTGACTCTAAGGAGGGGTTCAAGTATTTTGTTACATTTATTGATGATAAATCTCGAGCTACATGGCTTTATCTGCTTAAATCCAAGAGTGAAGTTATGACTGTGTTTCAAGATTCTTGCAATATGGTGAAAAATCAATTTAACACTATGGTGAAGATTCTTCGTACAGACAATGGAACTGAAGATACCAATCGGGCTTTTCAAGTGTTCCTATGTAGCTTGGGAGTCATTCATCAGACCTCCTGCGTTGGAACTTCGCAGCAATATGGAGTTGCTAAACCGGCTCTTTCGATATCTAAAGGCTTCTCCAGGAAGAGGAATATTGTTGAAGAATAATAGTAATACAAAGATTGTGGGATTTACTGATGCTAATTAGGCTAGGAACCCCATGGATAGAAAATCTACTACGGGTTTTTGTACCTTTGTTGGTGGAAATATTGTTACTTGGAAAAGTAAGAAGCAAAAAGTTGTGGCTAGATCTAGTGCGGAAGCTGAGTATCGAGCCATGGCTACTGTCACTAGTGAGATCGTATGGCTTCGTCTATTGCTTCAAGAATTGGGTTATGATGCCATGTCTAAACCTACGAAGCTATTTTGTGATAATCAGGCGGCTACACACATTGCTTCAAATCCGGTCTTTCATGAAAGGACCAAACACATAGAGGTCGATTGTCACTTTGTAAGGGAAAAGGTTCAAGACAAGACAATAGAGACACCATTTATTCATAGTGGGGATCAACTTGCCGATGTCTTCACCAAAGCTTTACCCAAGGGAGTATTTCAGGATATGGTGAACAAGTTGACCTTTGACGATGTCTTCGCTCCAACTTGAGGGGGAGTATTGGTGATATTGCAGAAGATTTGCTCTCCTATTCAAGGAAAGGACATATCGTGGGCAAATATCTATATTGATAGTTTTCTTATTTTTGAAATTTCCTTTTTTGTTGCGGTGAACCTCATGTACAAATTGCAGAAGAATGTTATGACAAAAAATGAGAGAGTCGAGCTATCCGTGTTGGTATGGTGCGCGAGTTCCCTGGGTCATCAAAAAAAAAATAAGAGAGTTGAGAATTTTTTCCAAGGACGTAGGCACATTGCTGAACCTCATAATCCTTGTGTTCTTTTCCGATTGCCTTACTAAAATTCAACACTCACCCTCGCCGAATTTGTCGAGGCTCGACCTCACCAGCCTGGCAATAGGTCGCCCTCATGGCCTAGGCAACGCTAGCAAGGCTTGCCCTTGTGGCCACTATTGCACTAGGCGACGAGGGCAAGGTGGCCGGCGAGGTCGACCTTGTCGGCTGTCGCCTCTAATTGGTCGCCGAGGTCTAGCAACCGGTTGGAGGAGGGGAGGGAAAAAATAAAAAATAAAATAAAATAAAAAATATTAAAATATTATTAAAATTTGTCTACGCCAAAGCATTAATTAGGCCACGTCGGCCCAAATGGCGTCCAGTCAGTAAAATCCGGCCAAAATTGGCCAGAAAGGACTGAGTCGACACTAAGTAAAAAGGTTTAAGACTAAATTGACATAAAAAAAAAAAAAGGTTTATGATTAGATTGGCACAAATAGAAAAGGTTTATGATCGAGTCTTTTTAGTTGGCAATCTTGACAATCAACAGGGCGATGGGAAGTTGTTGACGGACAGCATGAAAGCACCACGAGGTGTCAACAAATGAAATTTGGTTCAATCGACGGGGGAGTCGAATATAAAGCAAAGACCGGCGAATCAAGAGCTGAGTACATGTTCAATCGTGAGGCCAACCATTTCGGCCAACCATTTTTAGTAGCTATGTTTATTAGGATTGTCATTTGAGCAAGACCCCACCAATCAATCAATCAATACCGATTATCCTATTTTATCTTTCCGTTATCTTTATATATCAGTACTCTTTTAAATGCCCTCTCGCACATACATGCATACACATATGTATGTACGTAAGAACACAAATATGCATTTGAAACAACTAATTTTATGTGGTATGAACTCTCAAAAGATTTCAACCAAAAAAAAAAAAAAAAAAAAGAAATCTCAAAAGAAGTAATGTGAGTGCCCACACAAGGTGTCACTATTATATGGGCAATCGTTTGCTGACGAATCACTTGAAAAAATCTCTTCAATGATATCAGAATGAAACAAAACTTCTCCACTTAAAGCAATGACCCCCGATACTTATATGACCACGCAAGATAGGGACTAGTTAAGGCCGGTCTTTATTGTATATTGCTTTTAACAAGATTTTCTCCTACGTGATGTTGGCCACTATTATCGCCAGTCTTCATATCTGTAAATTTCTCATCAATTTACGTTTCCTGTCCAAAAGTCAACAAAAGAACCTTTCATATCCTTTGTCGGTATCTATATCGATCCATATTTCAAAAGGTGCTTTGTCAACACTTTTCAATAAAACAAGTCTACAAATCTTCCACCACGAAAGTAAGAAAATGGATTTCCAGATGTGCATAGAGAAGATCATTTTTCCCAAGCATAACAAGCCTCTTACCACAAAAGCTTGTGACATCTTCACCTTCTATCTTGAGATAAGGCTCTAGTCTTTATCATTTTTCAAGTTATACCAAACAAAAGGAGGTTAATCATTTTCATTAAAACTGATTTTCACAGAAAGTATTTTCCTTCATCACGAAATCTTCTGTGAAAAAAACACACCCTAAATACCAAATGATATGCTAACAACGAGGAACAGATCAGTATTTGGCGATTCATTCCACAAATTCCTAACTAGAATCCAACTTTCACTCCCCGTCTTTTCTCCTATACGTTGTCCCCTTTGCTTGGCCCTTCCTCGAAAGGGGTTGTGGCGTGATAGGTGCATAACGTCCACCGGAATATCCGTGTATTTTTAATACAGCTTTGATTTGACCATACAATGCGAAGATGAAGCGAAGATATACTTGATTGCAATTTGATCAAGAGAATCCTATCCTACATCATGATTGTGGATGAGAATGTGATGCTCCTTCGAATATCTATCGAACACTTCCCGACCAACGGAATGAGGCTCAAGGGGTGATGACAGGTGGAGGGTATCGATCTAATTTCGACCCCCTTTTGCCCGTCGTCTCTCGCGCCACTCTCCCTTCCAGCCATGCACATATAATTGGAAAATGACTTATTGTTAGATGCATCAAAACTCGTCCATTGAATTGTAACTGAGTAGCAATGTGATAGAATTTTATTTGGTCTTCAGATGGATTCACCAAATTTAAATAATTACGTACAATACAAAGTGCCGAGTAAAACAACTTACGATATGAGAGCATTGTTTGACTAAGTCATAGTATTTTGTTATGGCATCCGCTATTTGGTCTCACGGAATGCTCTTGGCCCCTTGAGATATCAAACAATTCTGTGAAATACTGTTGGTTATAGGCCTTATTTATGAAATTCGATGAAGGAAAAGATTAGAACCGCATTAAATGAGAAGACCCTAGAAATGCGTGGAGAATGACTTCATGATAGGACGGATGATCATGCATTGCTTTTGTAGTAAATATTCTTCTATCCTCATCGTCCATGAACACAACAGCATCTCATCATAGATTTTGGGAACAGGAATTCGAAAGAAAACCATTACATAATGAGGTCAGAGCGTTGAAATCATGAGGCGATGAGACGGGAAAAGGCGGGGCTGCTTGAATCTTGACTCTTGTTGAGCACGATTTCAATCGATCCCGACGGAATATATGCGCACCCAAGGGAGACGGAGGCCATCTTGGAATCAGTTCCTTTCTATAAATGGAGTGTTTCCCTCATTGCTTAAGACGTACACAGAACAAACTAGTTCTCTACGACTGGTCTTGGAAAAGACAAAACCAAACCCAACCCCCCCCCCGCGGCCCGCTTCTCTCTCTCTCTCTCTCTGTGGTTACCCCCCCCCCCCCCCCGGCGCCCGGCCCGCTTCTCTCTCTCTCTCTCTCTCTCTCTCTCTCTCTCGTTAGGCACTGGGGAGGCAATGATGGTGATGTTGTTGACAGAAGATAGAGAGCACAGATGGTGAAATTGCAATAACTTGGGAGATTCTCTGCAATTTTCGATCCTTTGTGCTCTCTCATCTTCTGTCATCACCTTCGGCCCCCTCATCTTTTTTCCTAAAGCACGCATTAACTCGCTGTTTTGCATTAATTTAGACGTGTGGTCCATGTACGACCATATTCTTGCATCTACGTAGCGGTGTTTGAGGCACCTCGCAACCAAGCATGCATGTGGACTTGCTGTTCCTTTACTTCGTAAATGCAATAAATTTCCCCTCCTCTTTGCTCGTAGTGTTTTTTGTTATTTCGCCAGGCTAACGCTTTTGTGCATGCGATCAAGTTCACTCTGTCGCAATTGCCGTGCGAGGTCGATCACTGACCACTTGATAAGGGTCATCGGCTACCACCCAAGGTCAACTATCCTCGCCTCATCGAGGTGAAAGAGGATGAAATCACCATCCTTCCCATTCTTACATGACGATACTGATGAAATGTTCATAGGGAAACTTGATTATGCACAAATTGATTTGGTTAGAGGTTTTGATTGAGTATATACTGAAAGAAACAAAGCATAATGTGCATTTGCCCCTTTCATTTACCCGAAAGGATCGATATTTTCATAGAAAGTGTATTTTCATAGAAAGTGTCCTTGAGAAAATCATAAAGAAATTATGTGAGGCATGAGATATACGGAAAGTCCATTTAATAGAAGGCTTATCCCATACTAACATAACTGCAAGTCGATAATAATTTACTAAGATATGTTTTATAACCGCAAGTCGATAATAATTTACTAACATATGTTTTATTTCTTTTTATCAAATTGACTAGCCAAGCCAAATTATTTGATGAGCTTAGTGGTGAGACATACTTTGCCTTACTTTATGTTTGATAAATTTTACTTAGGCATAAAGCTCAAAGATTTCAGGGAGATCAAGCTCGTGGACTTTTGAGGGACAGAGCTGATATGTATACAAAGGTTCAAGGCACGCCAAAAGGAAAATCTAGACGGCTTCACCTTCCATGGAACCTGGCTACAACGCCCCTTGTGCACACCCAAATCAGTTCTACCTAGAAATCAGATTGAATCGCCCGAAAAAACAGGTTTGGGAATCGATTCCCCTTGGAACCAGCTGTAACCAGTTTGGAAACAGATTTCAAGTGAAATCAGACTGGACCACCCTCTTGTGAAACTAATTTTGGAGCTAGCTTCATCAGCTAAAAAGCCAAAAATCTTTATTGTTTCTCTTAAATTCTAACCTCAACACTCCTTCGTCCTTTATCCTTCCTTCCTTGTAACTCTTCCTCGGTCTTTCCTCTTCCCCTAAATTTTTATGGATAAATAGGGGATGAAGTTTTATAATTTATATCTTATATTGCGTGATTGAACTTTTTATCATTTATAATTATATATGGACAATGTATTCATCCTATGGATTGTTGATTTTATTGGATTAGGATTTTTGAAATTCATCTTTTATTTTGAATCGTTTTGTTATTCGTAGCTTCATATATATTGATATAAGAAAATAAACAAAAAAAGGAAAAAATAAAAAATAAACAAAAAAAGGGAAGTTTAAGCAGACTCTGGAACCGAACCAAAAGAATAGGATAGGTTCCAAAGCCAGTTCCAAGCAAACCGGGAGAACCTAGAACCTACATACCATCGCCCCTAATTATGATAAGTAAAGTAAGTTATGTCCTAATATAAAGGAAAATAATTTCAACCCCTTCGTTGACCGAACCTAATTGACCACCACACTTGAGAGACGCAGAGAGGAGGCTCTGGCTGCAACACCCAGGCCAGCCTAGCCATCCAATGATCAATCAGTGCGGCCAAAACTGGTCGGGCCGGTCAGATTCCCACCGGATAGATTAACAACCAACGGAGAATCAAAGCAATCAGGAACAGGGTGATTACTCACAAGAGTGGACAAGCCAAAGAAAGCGCATGATCAATCTATAGATCAACTGATACACAACAAGTTTGAGTATACGACAGCCACGTTCTCAACCCTACACATCACTACAGAATTATTAGACTCCTAGCTTATTGTTCAGACGAATGTTTCCACACAGTGTGAGACTCCTCCAATAAACACCAACCGACACATGACATTTCTTACTGTCCAGATAAAAGCAAAACTTGTCACATCTCTTTAGGAGGCTGCCGGGCAGTCATGGCTATACAGAAACCTTTGGAAGTAGCACAGCACCAGAACGCAGTAGGGAGCAAGGATAGCCGGCCATCACTTTGCAATTGCAATTGCCGGTAGAGGTGAGAGAATAATGAATTACTTGACGTGCGCAGGAAGAACAGATCGATGAAGCATGGCCTCCTTTTCATATTTCCACGACAGCTGCGCTTGCGATAATTATCCATGAAAGATCATCATATCACATGGTGCATTCTGCACTCTGAATACACCACGCAAGGAAATGGTTTTTTATACATATTTTCTCCCAAGCACAGCTCTAAGTAAAGGAGGACATACCACACTGATCAGTTCTTGTGTTGTAGTCTGCCACTCTCCGAACCAGCATAAGGATCAATAATCACATTTACCACGGTTGGCTTACGAGCAGAAAAGGATTCTGAGAGAGCGTGCTTGAGCTCAGCAGGTGTAGTAACGAGATAACCGGTGCCACCAAAGGCTTCGATTAGAGTATGATATCCAGCAGTGGGGACGAACGAGGTAGGTGCAGGGTCGTCCTTGTAGGGCCCAGTGATTTCTTCGGAGGTCCTCCGGTCACCGCCATATACGCCGCCATTGTTGAAAACAATCACAACCACCGGTAACTGATATCGAACTAAAGTCTGCAAGGGATACAAGAAGTGAGCATACACATGAAATTCCTTCGTAGAAGAACAGGAGATCGAGATTTCTTTTCGCATATTATTAGAGTGAAAAATTAAGATAAGGATAGTAAGTGATGTACACCAAGCACAATAGAAGTTCGTGTTTAGATCCTCCTATGCAGAGTCATATAAATAAATATCTACCTGCAAGGCTTGCTAAGAAGGGCATGCTAACTGACTGTTGTTTCATTTAACACCGTGCAGCCAGGAGTAGACTCGACAAACAAATATGCAACATCACTCATGAAATCCATATGCAATGTGTAGTCTGGCTAAACCCAGATATGCATTTTGATCTGAGCATCTATTTTTTTTATATTGTTTGATTATTCCTCCAAGCACTTTACCGACATGACACTCAGGACATAAGAAATTAAGAGACAATGGAAAATCACTCTTAATTTTTCTATGTTTTGGCATAAAGCAATCTCTACTTGTTCATCCCCTGTTTCTCTATAAGAGGAAATATTCATCTTTCGGTATTCCAAGGACTACAGAAACAATCAGATTGAACCTCACGATGGCACTCTAAATGCTAACACCCCCTCATTCTTGTTCCAGTGCAGAAGGATTGGAAAGCAAAACACTTTGGTAGGCATCCAGAGAAAGTCCATGTTATACCTCAATCGATGCATAATGTAGATAAGCAAGCATAGAATGCGGCCTTCACATGTGCGCGACCATGTGTGGCATATGGAACATGCGCATGAAGCTAATGAAATTGTTCCTTCTTATGTAAAATGAATTAGGTCAAGAGGTCAAACAAAAGCACATTATATGAAGGAGAGCAGGCAGGTCCACTCAGACTGGGAGAGGAAGAATAGAAAAATTAAAATGACATCCATAAGAGACTGAAGTTTAAAGAAGATTTATTTGGATGAACATAAGATTGGCACATTCTCCAGTTCCTTCAATGCTGCCATTATAGATCAAGCTGATCCTCCAGGTGACTTAATTACACCCCATCAAGATATTAAACTCACGAAAATTTACCCAATATTTATAAAAATAAAATAAAACAAAATTCGGACGCATGGTCCATTTCCTTTTGTTATATCATATACCAGAGTTTGCCATGATTCTACCACATATCTCTACCTGGTTAGCATAAGCCATACTACAGATGGTGTAGAAAAAAGGCAAAAGATACATCTAAACACAAAACCTACTTATGTATTCAAAATCTTTCTCTGCGTAAATTACAGCAGCCATCTATGACTCAAACTAATGCAATGCGAGCAATATGGAATATCATTGAATACCCAACCCATCAAAAGTTCAGAATTCATATATACAGAATAAAACAGCATCCTGGATGCGGTCCTACTGTCCTAGTTGTATTAATCTGGTAGAAATTCCTGCTGTCTGATTTGCAAAATGTAACTTTAGTTCCCTATGGTGGTTCATTAAAATGTGTTCTTCGAGGGTATTTGTTTCTATTGTTGCTTCAAGCCTGCCACTACTTTAAGGGTATTGACTGCGGGCAGAAAATGGAAGGTCCGCCCATCCAAAGTTCGCCACTGCCAGCGAAAGTGCTTTCTTTTGTAGGTAAAATGATAAACTATACTGCACCAACGGGGTGCATACCCATCCGTATAAAGAGCTCACAAAGCTAGACTCATGTACAAGAAGAGCTCACAAAAACAAGCATCTGTAAGATCAACCTACATATTACATGCAAATGTAAGTTTCCACTAATACTTAAATTGTAAACTTTAAGCTGGCAATAGTTCTTTGCCACTAAGAATAGTCTAACTGCTGGGGCTTAGTCTCGCACGGTTTAACATCCTGATAGCTATGTGCTGTCACCAAAGTAGCTATGCTGCCTGAGTCACTTTCTATCAACACCAGTTTTAAGTTAAAGCAACTAGACCCTTTGTGTGGCTGGATGTCAATCTATGATCAACCCCTACTTGTGGATCTCCAAGGAAGGGTCCAAACATGACTAGTGCTGCACTGTAGGTGCTTCTACAGCCAAATCTGAGAGGATTGCCATTAGCTGGTTGGCACTCCAACTATCTTTCGACACAAGACAATCATGCATGTCAAATTCCTCATGGAGCTAATGTGGAGATAGCATGCCCAGTGAGCAGCCAGTGAGAAAAAAATGCCGATCATCAATCATCTACATTTGAACAAAACAGAACAATCTTACAGAATAGAGAATATGAATGTTCCTATTAATGCCTTTCTGCACCGGCACCTTAAACATGCATCTACCATCATTCGAGACAAGCAACTCATACGCTTCAAATCACAGAAAAATCGATGGACAATAAAAACATGAGGTAAATTGAGCACCATTCACCGGCCTATGAAGAAAGCATACCTCAACTTCCATCGCACTGAACCCAAACCCAGAGTCACCTTCAACCGCAACCACGATCCTATCAGGGGAAGCCACAGCAGCTGCAATGCAATAACCCAACCCAACTCCCATGGTGCCCCACGTCCCAGCATCCAATCGAGTCCTCGGCTCGGTCTGAACCAACACAGCCCTCCCAATGTCCATCGTATTCGCCCCTTCGGAAACCAATATCGGCGCCGGACTCCCCAGTCCCAGAATCGCATCCCTTATGATCTTCATCGGTGTCAAGAAATTGAACGGCACGACTTCCTTCGCCAACTGAGCCTCCATCCTCGACACATTCTCCTTCGTCTTCTTCGAAATCGCCTCGACCCACGGATGAGACCTCCCCAAGCAAAACGGGTCGTCCTTGATGTCCTTGTTGATCAATTCCAACACCCTCTTAGCATCACCCACCAAACCCAAGAACGGCTTCCTCAACTCAATCTCCTCTTTGCTCACATCAACCAAAATGAACTTCACATCGGGAGACCACTTGGGCGGCTCCCCGAAATGCAACAGCCAATTAAGCCGCGCGCCGACGACGAGCGCAACGTCGCACTTCCCGATCGCGAGCGACCTCGCCGCGGTCGCGGCCAGCTCGTGCGTGTCGGGCAGAAGGCCCTTCCCCATTGGGGTCGGCAAGAACGGGATCCCGCTCACCTCCACCAGCTTCCTCAACTCGTCCTCCGCCCTCGCAAAGGCCGCGCCTTTCCCGAACACGATCAGCGGCCTCGCGGCGCCCCTCAGCAAAGCGACGGCCTCCTCAATCTGGGAACTCAACACGTTCGCTATCTCCTCCTTCAACCGGCACTTCTCGGCCTGGTCCAGGAGGCTTTCGGCCTCCGACTCCGTCACCGTCTGGTGCAGCACGTCCGTCGGGAGATCCAAGTAACACCCACCGGGCCGACCCGAGACGGCGTGATCGAGGACCCGGGCCACGCAGCCGGGGACTTCCCTAATGTCCCTGGCTTTCGCCGAGAACTTGGAGAAGGGCTTCACGGCTTCCACCTGATCGAGCTCCTGGAAGTCCCCCCGCCCGAAGTCCTGCTGGTCGCACGAGCCGGAGATCATCACCATCGGCCAGGCGTTGGCCATGGCGTTGGACATCCCGGCGAGGCCGTGGACGCAGCCCGGGCCGGAGACGGTGAGGAGGACGCCGGGGCGGCCGGTGAGGTAGCCGTAGGCGGAGGCGGCGTAGCCGGCGGACTGCTCGTTGTGGAAGGCGATGAACCGGACGCCGAGGGCGACGGCCCGGTTCGCGAGGGAGGTGACGGGGATGCCCACGACGCCGAACATCCGGTCCACCCCGAACCGGGCCAGGGACTTGGCGGCGAGGACGTTGCCGTCGATCCGGGCCGGAGCTCCGGTCGGGTTCGGGTTGGGATCCGCCATGGGTGCGTAAGGTATTCGAGGTGGGTGGGATTGTGGCGATGTCTAGTGAAATAGACAGTGATGCGGAAGTAGTTCGATTGAAGCGCTCATATATAAAAATTAGATGACTTGTCGATTAGGCAGCGACGCTGTTACCAATCTCATGATTATCGGGGGAGGTGTAGCTGCTTGAATTTACGTCTGTACCCTTCAAGGCTTTTTATTTTTATTTTTTTATGAACAAAATAGGGGATTCTTTTTTTTTTTTTGGTCGATTAAAATAGGGGATTCAGGCCGGCCCTCACATCGACCCATGTATTTGGAATTTCCTTCCTGAATTGCTCCAGACGAATTTTTTCCTTTTTTCACCCGCGTCTACAAGGAAACGAACGAACTCTTTTTACCATTTAAGCCAGCGCGTGGTCGGTAGTGATGAGGTATTTTAACAGTGAATACATACCTTATGATGCGTTGTGTCGATACCCCCAAAAAGAGAGAGAGAGAGGGAAAAGTGCTTTGAGTTTTTTTTTTGACAATTTTCTGTAGGAAACTTACTTTGAAAAGTGCTTACTTTATTAAAATTTAGAGCAGTATCGGATTATTATTTCTTTTTTATCGCGCCCCTTTTTTAAGGCGATGCTAACATCACTTAATAAACCAATTATATAAAAATAGATTGAGTAATTATTTTTTTCCTTTTTTTGCTCCAAAAAAATCATATCAAAAAATCAAATGTGATGGTAAATTTTGTTAGTTTCATTAATTTGGAGTAATCCCTATTTTGTAGGGATCATGAATCCTCTTTTTGATTATTTATAAAGATTACAGCTCCAATAATTTAGCAAGTAAATGATAGGCGAACGTACAAGTCAATATATTTTGGAAAAGGAAAATTAGATAGAAATTCAAATATCTTCTGCAACCACTCGATCTGCAAGTGATGCACGTCCTACTTATATTATACGCTTAAGATTGCAAAAGATAAACCCAAAAATCTTATCAGTAATAGTCCATATTTCAATTTTGTCTTTCATTAACCTTATAATACGGTATGAGTTACCGTCAGGGCAGGGGCAGGATGGGGAAAGCGGTTCCAGAGATTTCGTTTTGACCCGGATTGCTGGGGCAGGAAGAAGCAAAGTCGCAAATTGATTTCGAGCAATAATGTCTGCCTTTGTCCTTTTGGCATCATCGGTGGGTCGTGCGCACAGCGAGAGAATTACACTCCATAGGTGTTTTTTTGGGTCTGCTATGGCCTTTTGGTACCGTCGGTGGGTCGTGCGCACAGCGAGAGAATTACACTCCAGAGTTTTTGTTTTTTTTGGGTCTGCTTTGGCCTTTTGGCACCGTCGGTGGGTCGCGCGACACATCAAGAGAATTACATTCCAAGTTTGCTTGTCTGGCGACCACCTGTCCGAGGAAACTCCGGCCTTGGTTAATGCAGTGGCGGGACGCAAAGCACTACTACTTGACTCCTGACCCAAGCAATCGTTATTTCGCTGTGTGCATGCATGGATTTCAATTTTTAATAACATTTCGTTCGGCGGATCTGAACATAGTGCATTCGCTTAGATTTTGAATATCAATCCACCAATAATTAAATAGAGAAGAGCATAGTCGTAAGTATGCAAAGGCTATATAACGGAAGATTTCGCCTATAGATCTAAGGGGTCATTTCCTTGCTCTTGATTTGCATTAATGGTAGTTAGCAAATGTGTTTGCTGCAAGAGTCGTGGTAAATGAATATGACTAGCCATTAGTATTAGGTGCAACTTGATGGAATTTATGGAATTGGAGGAATCAAAGATTATAACTTATGAATATGATCTTTAAATATGCTAACAATATTCTGTCCACTTAATTGATAGAAAATAGATTATTTGTCAAAAGGAAAAAGAGATAAATTTGTGGTTGGACCCTATCTTTCAGGTTGGGTCAAACTCAATTCTAACAAGCCTCTAGAAGCAACCTGACCCTAGCTTCAATATGTAAATTAGGTTATCCAACTCAACAATGCCGATATGATAGGGGATCAAATCAGATAATGTCTTAAGAAATTAAAAATATCATTTTCGAGTTCTACCCCTTTTCTTATCAAGAAAAAAAGAAGTAAAAATATAGTTTCCCCATCAAAAATGTGGTGAGATTATAGAAAACAATCACAACCTCAGATGAGCAGAGCAGCACTGAGTAGAAATTAATAAGACCTAATCTCGGATCAACGACGTTAAAACCGGTTTATCGGCCCAAATGAAGTATCGGGTTGGACCCAAGGCCCATAATCATGCTCGAAGACGAGCAAACTCTCCTTCTCGCTCTCCAAACCCAAAACCCAAAACCCTCTCTCTCTCTCTCTCTCTCTCTCTCTCTCTCTCCCCGCGTACAACTGGCCGTCATCCTCGCTCGTCCCCGTCGACCTCCACCGCGATTCGGAGCCGTCCGTTCCTCCGGCATCCCCCATTCGGCGACCGCTGAAGAACAGCGAGCGAGGTAATCCGTCGTCGGGACGTGGATTTCGAAGATGACTTTTTCGTCATGTCAGGTGTATCATCGAACGTGAGATTCACGGTGGGCGTGTGCGAATGCCGGTTTTTCCTTTTCGCAGATGATCAAGCGCCGCTTCTTCAAGGTCGACCACGACGACAACGACGGCGGCTCCGACTCTTCCTCGTCGGATTCTGAGCCGGAGCTCCAGCCGGAAGTCGCGGGAGAATCGGACGGCGACGACGGCGACGACGAGGAGGATGTGGGAGAAGCGGAAGCGAAGGTCGATCCTGAATCTCCCTCCTCCTCATCCGGTTCGTTCCTTTTTTTCCTTTTTTAGCCTACATTGATTCCTTCATCGATTAGGTCGTTGTCGTGCTCAGTTTGCGCGAGAAGCGTGATATGAGAACTGCTCTTACGAATTCTTGCGAATCATCTCCTCTGGAGATGCTGAATTGAGCTTTTTCATCAAGTTTTGCAGGATATGAGAGCGAGGATAGCTCTGTCAATGAGGTCGGTGCCGACTCGTCAGGTATGGTCGTCCTGTCTAATTTATAATGTTGGTTTCACTTGCTCTTGCACCCGGCGAATTCCGCGCTTTCCTGTTTCCATTTTTTCGGAGTTTGGACAGACTCCTAGATATGTTTTAGTCTGAACGGTGCTTTCTGGAGGGTTTTGCCTTTGTTGTTGGAGTTTCTTTCTTCTCTTTCTCATTCTTTGATGGAATTGGGTGCCACTTTTGATCTTGTTTGGTGGATGGCACGCTCGATGTGCTCTCTCAGAGGTTCGAATGAAGTTTCTATTTTCTTATAGGGGGTTGTTTGAGCTCATATTTGCAAAAAAGAGAAGTTTGGTCTCCTTTCGTGATCCCTTGAAGCTCATTTGCTTGAATCGGTCGCCAAAGTTACCAAAAGAGCTGACAGTTTTCATTTGGAAGACTCAAATTCCTGGGAGAAGAAAATGTATAGCTAGTTAGCCATTTCCGCTTTCATGAACATGAAGTTCAAGAAAGGCATTCATATGGAATGTTTTGTGTAGTAGGCAGTGCAAGTGCAACCTGCCTAATTCATTCTTTCAATTCAGGAATGTTATTGGAGAAGTTATTTGTTCTTAGTTAAAGACCATCATTTGTGGGAAGAGATTAGAGTCTCTAAACGTATTTGAGGAAGAACTTTTTTATGGAAGGTTTTGGCAGCTTTTATATTGCATTAAAAGTGGAGGTGGTGTTACTTACTGAAGCCAGGCATCATCAGAGGTCTTTAATTCCTAGCTTCTTATGAGTAAAAAAGTAACCTAAGTAAAAGAGAATTAGTTTTGTGTGAGTAAGACTGCAATCAGGAAGCGGATGGGAGAGTTATGTAAGTGTTAATGTCTTGTGTCTTTATGAATTTTTTGAAGCACTTGTCAACTAGATTGTTATCTCTCCTTTTCAGGACATACATGTGTTGTTACACTGTATTCCTGCCCTGTTATTTTCTTTTGTGATCATCAATCCATATAGAATTCTTCGTGAATTGAAAACAATGTCGGCTGCAATTTGAAAATATTGGTCTAGCTAGGAAAATGCGTATGTATCTGACATTGAGATGAAATTTCAGGGTTGTCAGTAAATGAAGAAGATGACGAAAGTGGAACTCGTTTGCCACTAATTAATGACACTCAGCTGTCATCTAGAGGACGTGAGGATAGTACAGAGCCAAAGGGAGAGACGCTGGAGGAAAAGGATCCAATACCTGCTGATGCTCTAGAATATATCTTGTGTTCCAAGTCTGTTTACAAGTGCAGGATATGCCCAAGAGTTGTCTGTCTGAAGGAAGAAACTTTGAAAACCCATCTTAAATCCCAGGTACGAGCTTTGCGATTGAATGTTCCATCCTCTCTAAATGTGGGATAAAACAGGATTTTGTTTAAATGTGATACATTCCTTTGTAATTGCTCTTCACATCCCACCTTCCCCCCTACCTGAATAAGGGACAGAAGAAACCAAAACTGCCAGCAAAAGAAGGATGGGTTAAAAGAACTCCTCTCGTCTTCTTTTGTTTTTACATTTGCTTAAATGTTTTCTGGAATTAGGGCTTTATTATATTATGTGTAGAGAACATTTTTTCACTCATGATTGCCTTTCATTAGATACTGCATCCCTTTTATGTTTTCTGTATCATATAAAACTGGTTTGGGAGCCGGTTTTGTTGGTGTGGTCCCTTGGGCTTTGACTAATAACAAATTGATAGGCTGTCAGAGCTGAAATTATCACTAAGAGTTCACACTATCACTCAGTTCTGTGCATTTTGTTGCTTCCAAATTTGAGGTCATGCTCATGCTTATATGCCTCCCGAACTCATTAAGTTTCTAGATTATCGGTGTGTTATTTGGTGAGGGACACTGGGTGGTTATTAAAAGCTGCCAGATAAGAACCTTTCTTTACCAGTCAACATGATTTCCATCTAGTTGTCTCCCAGATTGAATGAATCTGATTGGCGGCTTTTACTGGATCCACTTTAGATTAACTGCCTTTCCTAACAGTCTTTTGTAATTTGTAGATAGAGGTTAAAAATTCAAGTCTTCTGTCTTTCTGTTTCTGATTAAGACGCGATTGGAAAATTGTAAAAATTTGAAATCACACGTGCTCAAATATACATAAAACTTTTGATGTCTCATTTCCAGCCTATAAAAGTGTATATGACACCCACAGATCTCCCCCCCCCAAAAAAAAAAAAAAAAAAAAAAAAAAAAAAAAAAAAAAAAATGATTTCTGACTTTTGCCTTCAATGGATTCAGAAGCACGCTCGATCTGAAAAATTGCTTAAAGAAGGTCGGCTAAAAGCAATGCTCAACAGTGATGGGGAAATTGAGCATCAAGAGACAGCTGCAGAGATGCATGCCCGGGTTGTAGCTATGGCACAGGTTCATCTTAATTTCCTGACCCAAAATGAAGTGACGTGATAATTTTGCTACGAATTGCTGAAAGAATGTCATGTATGTTTCAGAGTCTCGGCAAAAGGAAAAACAAAGGGCGACAGAGGCAGAGATCGAGGAAAAAGGTAAGCTATTTTCTCCTGCTAATAGATGCTTGTTCCTTTAGCATGAAGATAAACTGATGGCTGTCTGCTCCCCCATATCTGTACAGAAAATAGCGGATGACTCCAACGTTGGAAATGCAAGGCAGCCAACCAAATCTCCTGCCAAGAAACAGCGGAAGAAATGAGGAAATTGTTTTTGTTTGCCGGAAACGAGTATAGATGTTGCCGAGAAATTACTCGGGTGCTTTTTGTTTTCTTTTCCGGTTTTCTTCTTCAGAGTATTCTTGCCTTTTGTTTGGATGTTACTGAGAAAATGAACCCTTCCTGGATGACCAATCCATCACTAAAAATTATTTCGCCGGGCATTTCTCGTTTTTATCTAGGAGACGTGATAAAACCCGCTGGTTAAATCGGCTACTGAAGAAGCTGAGGTGTATTCTATTTAATTGACCTCGCAGTTATTAACTCAATGAGATTTATAAAATTATAGTATCCCTTGCTTAACGAAGGTGAAGGTTCGAATCATTATACTTGCCCTTGTGGTCATCCTCATGAGCAGGGGCTAGTGTACGCTAGTAATTATTCTGAGTTGAGTCTGAATAGAAAATGTGATTACGGGGATCAAGACTAGGGCAAAATGGATAGGGGAAATTGAGAAGGCCGATTAAGGAGATGATAAGAACAGACATGAGAGGGCTAAACATTTGGTCCGTCTTTCTCGCTGCATTTTCTTCGCACTGGTGCTCCCTTTGAGAGGATCAAAAGCAAAATTGATCATGCGAATCCATCCCAATGGGTTTTTTCAACAAGAAACCGTTTTAAGTCTCAAATGGCGATGATCACTGAACGTAAGAGCAATAACGCAATCATCCACATCTACACAAGCCGAAGGAGAATCAACTTGAATTGGTAACAAATGTAAAAGTGCCACAAACATATCATTTCAATTTCTCAGAACACCACGAGCACAGGGCACGTTAGAGAAATCAAAATTCCTCCTACTAATCAACATCTGTAACAGAGGAGAGAAAAAAAAAAATCAACTCATTAAAACGGGCTAAGAGAAGAGCTAGTGGTCGAGCAACCAACAGACTTTTAAGAATGAAACTTTGTCCGAACCACTACCCTCAAAACATCTTCACAAGCTGAAAAGCCTGGCATGATCGAAATTCTAGCGACGATCATCTCCTAACTTGGCACCATGGCGGGTCTTGAAATTAGAATACTCAAAAATCAAAGGTTAGGAATAGACTGTGTATTGTCGTCGCTTAAGATTCCTGCTCATCTGACGGATTTGTTGGCAAATCAGATGGTTGCTCCCCATCAACATCAGTTTCAGCAGGCTGCTGATCAAGTGAAGGGGATTGTTCTCCGCTTCCACCGTTCTCTGGGTGAAAGTTGATGGGAAATTTGGTGACCCGAGGTTTATCGGAGAGAATGTTTCTCTGGACCTTGTCAATTAGTACCTTTGGGGGTGGTTCCTCTCTCAACTGCTCGTCATCGTAATCATTATTCACATAATAGCCCACACGGACAAATTCTTGACCCAGATAAGAGCAGGTCAGTAGAAGTACAGTCACTCCAATAATATCTTCTTCCCGAATCTTTGATGGATCTGGTGGATCTGCCTGCAAAACATCTGTCATTTCTTAGATTTGTAACCGGTAGCACAAGGATATATTACTAAAAGGGGACAAAAGGAATTGTACAAGAAGTTAATCAAGATTGCCTGTAACACAAAACGATAATTCCCAACGTTGACTGGTCCAACAAGTACACTCTCTAGCAATTGATCATACGTCTCGTCCTCTGCAGATCCTACATATATAAGCTTCCATTCCAAATCTGCACAGTTATGGAAAAATCAGTATATAGCCAGCTTAACAAATGGGGAAGACAGGAGCCAGATAAACAAAGACGACGTGTACAAATTTAAACGCCAATTCACCAGGGCAAATTCATCCTATCCTCAACATTGTTTAACCGTGTGCTGGGAGTCAACATGGAGCAAACCATATGTTGCAACAAGAGAGCATGGGAATGAACGATAGCTCTAATCAAAAAGTGTGAACTAAGCCCAAATTGTTTGGCTTTAGGATCAAAAAGTCAATTTCCAAACACGACAAATGAACTTATCTCCCAATTTCCTCGATAACGTCAATCATTAAGGCATCCAGATAATCCCAGATAGCACAAGCAGCACAGGCATTCCCTTTTATCTAACTGTCCATGTCAATCCTTAATTTGAGCTTATTACAAGCATAGGTAATTGAAAAGAGCTTAAATTGACAAGGCATTCAGCATGTGAAAAATGTCTAGAATACACATGCCGTGATGCAAATATATAAGAGACGATGATTCCATGGTGTGGTTCAACTTTCCAGTCCTAGATTGTCATCTATTTTTGCTTCTACAACATATCGTGATGCATGAAGAAAGAGGAAGCTTCACAAGAAGTTTTATTATAGTGACTACTATAAAAATTGAAGTCATTGATAAGATAATCTGGGAAAAGAAAAGGACATGTTTGACTCGCATCTCGCGAAAATATTTCAGCATGCAGATACCTTTCTGTTATCTATGCATCGACCGTATGAACTGACGCAAGGATTGAATTAGTCAACTAAGAGCATAAAGAAGCAACCAAAAAAGCTTGCCACGGGAATAAGGCTACAATACCCTCCTCTTTCACCTCTTTTCTCATATTCCTAGCCATCCAATCCAAACATCTTCTGCCGTCATCTTCTTGTACCCTCAATGGCACCCAAAAGAAAGAGAATAAAAAACCTCTTCTCAGGATGCACATAATAACTCGATACCATGTCGCGCAAAGTCGCCCATTCGAGCTAAACCCAATCCCAGGAACTTCACCTATAAATCCACAAGAGAAAGCAACCATCCAGTAACACACCATGAAATTCCTTTTGGCCATTTTTGGCGTCCTACGCAGCCATCCTAATTACCTACACCTCAAGAAGAAGAGGCAAATAGCACAGCGAGCCTAGCGCCAAGCCAATCCAATCATCCTAAGCAACGGGACCGGTAATACTCCCCATAATGAAATCGCAAAACCTAAAAACACAGCCGAGAAACGCAAACTGCGAAGCGCGGAGACCGCGCTGAACGAGGGAGAACGCGACAATTCCGAGGATTTCGAAACGGGAGCGGGGGGGAGGGGAAGTACCGTCTTTGAGAGGGGTGACGCACTCGTAGGAGATCTCGAACTGGAAGGGAGTGAGGAAGGAGGCGGGGTTGTCCAGCACCGTCACGTTCGTGATGTTCACAGCGCTCATCGCTCTTCAGAAATCTGGAAGCGGCGCCGCCCCCCCTCCGCGCGCACGAAACGGGGCCGACGACGGCGGCGGCGGCGGCGGCGGCGACGGCGGCGGCGGCGGCGGCGACGGCGACGGCGACGGAGACAGAGACGGATCGGGGAGCGAAACCCTAGAAGCGGAGCCCCTTCATGGAGCTTGAAACAGCGCGCGAATACAGAGAGAGAGAGAGAGAGAGAGAGAGAGAGAGAGAGAGAAGCGAAAAATGTTACAGGAATCGAAAAGAGAAAACCTGGTGATTTTACGAGGGACAACGAACGACGGAATTTTATGTTTTTTTTTTTAACTTTTATTACTTTTTATTATTTTTGTTTTTGGGCGAATGGGATTTTGGGTGAAAGGAGGGGCTGGAGGGAAAGCGCGAGGGGTGACCGGCGATGGCCGGTTGAAAATATTTGGCGGGAGATTGGTGGAGGGCTTTTTTTGGGGGAGAAAAAAAAATACCTGGAGGAGACCAAGGAAAAGGAGGCAAGCAAAGACGATAAAGGGGAACTAATAATAAAAGATGGAAAAGAAAAAACTATGTAACAAAAAAGGAGGAAAAGAGTTGTTGGGATTTTCCAAGGCCAAAATGGCTGCAGACTCATTTAATTTTAGGCTAATACCACAAAAAAAAACCTCCCCACACTAATATATTCATGCTATATATATCTGAAGTTGATTTTTGCATCACAAAAACTATCAAACTAATACACTCATGCTACATTTATCTCTAATTAATTTTTGTGTCACGAAAAGTATTAACTAGCACACTCGTGTCACATTTACTCTAAACTAATATATATATATATATATATATATATATATTTTTTTTTGGTGACCCGGGGAACCTCCGATCGCCGCTTCGCGGGGAGAGTAAACCTGGAGCGCCGGGGCCCCCACCGTGACCCCCAAGCAGCGCAGGTAAGACGCGCGTTATGCGCATTGAAGATCGCCCACGGAGGTTCGAACCTTCCCCCCTGCGTTTGGGGTACCAAGCCCTAACCAACGCTTCCACCGCGGGCGGTGGTTCTAAACTAATATATTCATATCACATATATCACGAATTAATATACATCTGGTACATTTAGATTATTTGAGGGAAATGTGGCACGATTGGACTAATTTGAGTAAGTGTGGAATGGGTGCACTAATTTGAAATTTTTTTGTGACATAAAAATTAGTTTGGATAAATATGACACATATGCAGTAGTTTGGGATAAACATAGTACACATGTATATTAATTTTAGAGTTTTTGTGACACAAAAATTAGTTTGGGTTAAATATGATATGAATGTATCAGTTAATGATTTTTTTGTGATATCAACCTTTTAATTTAAAAGTTGAAAGTAACCAAGTTTGATTACTAACTTTTTATAGAAAAGTAAAGTACTATAAAGAATCATAAAGCAACCTTTGGATTCCTACTGAGTAAATCTCATACTGAAAAATTAAGATTTTACTCATTTCCAAGTTGGAATGAACAATTATCACAAATTACCAACTCTTTATGTGACTACCAACTTTATATACGAAAAAATAAGTCAGAACATACTAATTGACTTTGGTTAGGAGCTCTTTATATAAAAAAGTAAGTTTCCGCAAATCAATAATCACAATTCTTAGATGAACGCGTTAATCAGTCAAAAATCCCTTCGAAGTGAAAGCAAGAAAATAAATAATATGGAAGATAAATAAGAGTAACGATCTTTAATAAACAAAAACTCAGGACCACCTATCGCATGACTGTTCGTCCTCCATTGCTGTTCATAGCAGACCCTTCGTATTTGAACTTCAAAGAACAGAGTAGGGAGTATAGGGAAGTAATTCTCACATAACCTAGTGATTATCCCTCGTTTTCCTCTCTAAATCCTTACTTCTCTCGTCGTTGACTGTCGCCGATGCAGGATCGCTTCTCAAATATCACCTATTCAGTCACGCAAAGAAGACGCTCTATTTGCTCCTATATTCCGACCAGCATCTTCGAGGTACCCAAAGTTCATTCGATCCTCCCTCCTTCGCCGGCTCTGATCATCAGCATTGCCGCTTCCACAGCCTCTTCTCCAAAAATTTTGCGTCGTGGTTGTTTATTATCATCGTCGGTGTTCTTGTCAATCCCTTTATCTTTTTCATCCAAACTAGCATTAGCCTTCTCACTAACAAGATCCCTTGATCTAGCTGAGGAACCAAGAGAATTCCTTTTCCATAGCTTCCAAATGTCTGCGTGGTGAAGAAAGTTTATTATAGCCGTTCAAACCATAGAAAACAGACTATAAATTTGCCCCAATTCTTAAATTTAGGATTGGGGGGTAATAAAGATTTCAAAAATAGCCCCAATTTGTTAATTTGGGGCAAACAAATGGCCAAAATGACATCATTCCGTTCTTTTTTTTGCCGACTTCATCTCGCCGGTGAGTCATGTTGGGCAATCTATATTAAAATATTGGCACGCAACATTTTCCAACGTCGAGATTGCACTTCAATGATTTTTTTTCTTTCAGAAGTGTCACCAGCGATCGCTAAAAAAAAAATTTGTCACTTGAATGAGCACTGTATGAAAATTATAATACTTCTCATCCATGCCCCTATAAAATGAAAGTAAACTCTCTTTTAAAATTCAGTCAATACGCTTCTCGAATTGAAAAGATACATTTACTAGATAAGATATATGTACTGTGACCAGTAATTAATTCCAATCATTCGACAACAATGCTTCTCAAACGGCGAAGACCAATATTTTAGCACTTTCTCACAAGAAGCTGCTACAAATCACCCCACAAAATTACGAAGGGTGTAGTACTTTTGGAAGGAAAACAAAACATGATGTCCTTTACAAATATATATATATATATGTGTGTGTGTGTGTGTGTGTGTGTGTGTGTGTGTGTGTATTTGGATCAAGAAAGCCGAGGGAGATCACACCAAAAAAAAAACACAGAGAGAGAGGAACACTGCTACCTATAAGAGCGTGTGAGAAGAAAAATGCACTTCAGATAAGTGAGTCGAATTTGCAACGAAAAGATTTATTGAGGAGGTGACACGTCCATGGAGAATTAAACACAAACTATAGAAGGCATGAAAGAGAAAAGCTATGGCCTAGAAGCAAGGGGAAAGTACAAATTTTCCATGACAAAAGAGGTCAAATTGAGATTCATCTTTAGTCCTCATGTCTCACATTGACAATGGACGAACACGCAATGAATGTTCTAGATGAATGGAACCCATAGCACACCAAAGTCAACTCAAAGCGAAGCTGATTTTAAGGGAAATCTTGGGATCTTTATCGTTAAGTTGGCCAATACATAACTTGGGAAGTAAGAAATGTCATCAGTTATGAAGTAAGAGAGAGCAGGTCCAGAGGAGTATGTAGACAGAGATCTCGCCATTAGACACGAGCAAAATGGATAAAGTAGAGGAATGCATCTTGTATACCCAGTGGTACGCCTATACATCCATGGTTACAACCTCTCCACGACACCAATCTGTACCAATTTTCTGCCATTACGACCTATCCATTTACCTAACTACTGCTTATATGTAAAAAGAAAGAGCCAAATGTAACACACTCGGCATTACAAAGAGCCAAATGTAACACTCTTGGCACACTAACAAGCTGTATCCCGCACAACAAAGGCTGGGATGCTGCTAAAGGCTTGGCTGAAGTACTAATGGAGCACCCAGAAGTTACAAAGATTCCCTGTGACTCGTGAGCATCATATTGAATTAGACACTGCTCACCTCTCCTTATCTTGAAGGGATGAGGTACTTCAGTATAATCTTCCTAAATTTCTTTTTTACAGAAACTATTTACACCATCCGCAAGTGAAATATCAACACGCTGCCACTCAGCTACGACTTTCCGTACTTCCTATCCATGAACAAATGCCACAATAATCAGAAGCCACAACATAGATGAAACCTATGGTAGCATGAAATAGGCAGCCTATTCCGAAAATAGCCATTAAAAGATGATGAAATGGATGAGGACACAAACACATGTATAATTCCTTACCCTCGAAACTGCAAAATGGTATTTGAGCTTCAAACTGTAGAGCTCATGTCCATCTTCCTAGTCTGTGACTGAAACATCTCAGCTATATCAGCTGCTGTGCTGCAATCTTCTGGATTTCTATCTGACACACACCTAATAAATCTGGGAAATCGCATAGAGATGCCACGAGAAGGATGAACTAAACCTACAGCGGCCTGGTGGACAGGTGACAGAGTTAAGTCTGCACCTCTAATTTCCCAGACTACTTCTGGAGAGAACCACATATCAGGCACCTCCGCTGTTTTGTAATAAGGTGGCTTCTTGGACAAGATCTTGTCCCCCGAAAAGAACTCTTTCATCTACAACGAGAATAATGAGCATTATAAAAACGGCTAGCCTGGCATCTGTCAGCAAGAAACTGGCTATAAACAGACAGGAAAAAGAAACCTATCTCATCAAACATTCCTATTCTTCCTTGACCAATTTCATTGAAAAAAGTGCAAAATAAATATATCTCAGTGCAACACTTCCCAATTAGGAGTTATTGGACAAACACATTTTTCAAATATATTAACATAATGGCATTCGTACACAACAGTGGCCAGCCAGCCCTTCACTAGTGATTCGGTCATTCGAAATTCTCCCTCCATTGATAGTTGTCCGCTACTAATTCAAATTCGATGCATGAGTAAAATTTGGATCTTATGAAGCCTATTACATGAAGCACTCAACTATAAGCAGCAAACAAGACTGAGGAAGAAATTGAGAATTATCCTCATTACGGAGTCTCTGTGGCCAAATCCACCCTACTTGCAACTGAACTTGGCAAGGAAGATGGGCATCACAGTTAGCTTGTATCGTACCAATGTGGTTTTTCTCTAAAACTATTGTGCCTGCATTTTGCAGGATAGCCTTTGTGCAGGTTTTTGGGAAAACATAGTGCTAGATTCCCAAGCACGTGCAGTCACCAAGCAAAAGCAAAGTTGAGTTCATTTTTCTTTGTCCTCAATAACAATGGTGTAAAAAGATAACCATAAAAAGATCAAAGCAAATACACTTCTAATTTACCTCAATGTAAAATGAATCAGAAAATCCAGAGATTACATGACATACAAAATACCATAAAAAGATCAAAGTGAATTCACTTCTCATTTACCTCAATGTAAAATGAATCAGAAAACCCAGACATTACACGACATACACTTTGAAACTCCTCTGTGTCAGGATTGTAACATGACATCAGGAATGGACTGTACCTGATAACACAATGTCAAATGTCAGCAAAGGAGATGCAATGCCACTTGGAAGTCAAATGCTAGTGATTAACAGACAAATCAGAAACCAAGGCTTGTCCGAAAGCTACTTTTTGTTTGCCGATACTGGGCATTCCAATCTAAATAGCTAATCATTAAATGAAGATCTCTCTGACATTCATAAAATGTAAAAAGATTCGGTCAAAACAGTTAGTCTGATAAAGAGTAACTATATTTCAAATCTTAAGCAGAGCACCACCAACCTAGACCAAGTGCTTTGATTACAATATTTGCGATGTAGGATAATGAGTCCCACAACAAAGAATAAATGTTTAGGCTCACACCGAAAGCTTCCTGAGCAACACATCTATGGTTTCTTAAGCATCACACCTAACAGAAGAATTTAAACACACAATTCCAAAAGCAAAGAACTGCAAAATTCAACTAATTCGGCCCAAAAAAAAGAAACTCAAACGAAAAGAAAGAATAACAACCACCTAAACAGACTCTCCAAAAGTTCTAGTGCCAGTCACAATAGAAAACTCTAAGCAAGAAACATGATAGAAGAAGAAAACTTAATATAATCATAACAAGATCAAATCCTAAAAGATGTGTTGCTACTACTTTTCCATGGAAAAATATCTTAATCCTCTAGCATGCTTATTTGTGGTGATTTGGTGCAATGAAATCTTCGCCAAATATAGGTAGAAATGTTAACATTGGAAACAATATCATCTTGCATGATTTTGTCAGCTGCACCAATTTGTTGAGTGATCATCAACTTAAGAGACGATACTCTTATATTCATCCAGAAAATAATGAGACCAACGGTAACTCTGAGATGGGCATTAGTGCTAGTTTGCAAATTAAGATGTCCATCTATTGGTGACAGTGATATAAGATTTACTACTATATGTGCCATACATGCCTATCAGGAAGAGGATTAATAATTATGAGAAGTAACAATAGGGAGCAAGAAATGATAATTACCATCCTGCTTTCCTCCCATTACCATGCCAAGCCCCAATTGGGACTAAATCTAGAGAGTCACCCAATCCATCTACATAGTCCCGTTTTACCTATAAAGAGAATAGTACTATCAGTGAGAACAGTCTTTTCTCAGTTTCTTTAAATGAAATATAGGAGTTCATAAAAAGGGCATCTCATAAGACCTTCAACCATGTTTCAGCACGTTTTGATGGAGAATATCCAGCATCGATGTCCAATGATTTTACCATAATCCCTTCACATGAAGAACGGAGAGCATCCTCAAGAAACAAGTTCATCCTAGTCAATGTATCTTCTCTATCCAATTGAGAATCCTCGGCATCCACCTACATTGGGATATCATGTTCAACTGATCTATGTAAATGCCTGGAAAATTCAATCAAACATGAAACTTACAGTCATTTCCTTAACATATTCAAAAAAGCCCTTCTTCTCATCATTGAAAAGCTCCCGCAAGACTGTTAAATGTTATGCAGATTTGCAGTACGTCAGAAACAAATGAATTCAGAGCATCTAAATCAGGATAACATTTCATGACTTAAGTTTCATGGCATGCTTAGAAGATTGGAAAGGGCAGACCTTTACGTCTTTCACGGAGGGGGAAACCCAGTACCCTGCAAAAGAGGATGAGTTCTGTTCAAAATTGAAGGAACTAATTCATATTTGCTTCACTTTGCCATTTGAAATTGATAATAGTTCAAATGCACCTTCAGTTTGCAGCAAATTAACAGACTGAAAGTTAGCACTACGTCCCCAATTTGCGTCAAATTAACAGACTTAAAATTAGCTTGCATCATGCCATTAATATCCATTGCACTTGCACATTCCTGGGTTAACTAAGATGGACATGAGATGGTTCATCCTAACTTCCTAGAACTGAAAATGAAATCTTGGTAGAACTTAAACGTATAGAGGTACGGGAGTGCGTAAATTTGCTGATACTTACTGCTCTCCATTTGCAAACATAACGTCAAAGACAAATATGCAAATATCAACCTGCACGAGGAGAAAAAAACATGAGCATCATGCAAAAACGAATACTCATAAGCTGAACTTTAATTAAAAGGGAGGGTCAATACATCTATATACAATGACAGAACTTTTGCCTGGCAAAGGAGGAACTTGATCCACCCTTTCTGAAATTACTTTAGTACAACCAACAAAGTTGCTTCTCCTCAGAAGAACATCTAAACATGGTTTTCAAACTCTTGTAAACATACATACATATCCTCTGACATTTCACATAAAATTTGATAAATTGCTAAAAACACTTTTTCCTATATACAAAAATGATTTTTGAGTAATAAGTGGACAGGATACACAATATGGTCACTCAGAAAAAATGCTCTTCCAAAACTGCCAAAGAATAAAAAGTTATGGCTGGAAGCTTTGTAGTCAGGACATCATTAGAAAGCTAAGGCTAAATAGAAGGTACATCTAATTTCAGAAGCCAAAAAGAGAACTACATTCCTTATGTGTGAAGCTAATAATCACATCCATAACGTGACTAAGACAGGAACATTTAGCAACGCAACTAAGCGAATGTTGAATTTTCAGCTGTACATACCTTAATGCTATCCAATGAAACCAAAGAATCTCTACCTCCTCTCTCTCGTGAAGATAGTTCCTGAAAAGACATGAGCTTGCATCCTCTCTTCCGGTCAACAGCAACTACCTATATGACACCGAATCAAAGATAAGGTAGCAGAGCCCAGTCATATGAGATAAGTGATTCTTCAATCATATAAGTAATGCAATAACATGATTGACACAACAGTATAATCTTACCTCAGCATCCAATATGAAAGTCGCACCAGAAGGCTTACACGATTCATTAACTATGGCAATCAGATCTGGAAATCTAGAAGTTGTCTCATCTCCATTTCTTGAAAAAATTCGGATAGATCCATCAGCTAGCTTGTGAATCTGAGCACGTTGACCATCATATCTGACATTCAATCAAGGAGACAAGTTAAAGCCATATCATATGAAAGCATGAAACTTCAGAATACTAAATAGACAGGCAACTGCTTAAGAAAAAGTTGTCAATGCATTTCTCACTGGAAAATGCCACCACACAAGTGTTTCTTCAAAAAAAAAAAAACCAAAAATGACTTCAAAATTAGTGCAACCAGCAAGTAAATTATTACTCATCTGCAAACAAATATAGAACTCCTAAAAGAATAGAACAACCAATTTTTGCAGTATATTATCAAAGCAGAGCCTTAAGCACCACATAACATACTGATTCATCCATTCAGCTTTTTGAGTCTACCCCATTTACAATGCTATAGTCCTATTTCAGTTTTCTCTATTACTAATTGAAAGGTTTCTGTCAAGATTCAAGAGTGGATATTCATTATTAATGATGGTGCAGTTTCAGATCAGATAATTTCCAAGAGCAGCGATCATCATCCAAGGTCTGAGATTTATTAAAATGACAAGTACGTGTTCAGAATGTATAGTTCCCTTTTTATGGCTGTTCAGAATAAACTGTTTGGATGTTATTGTTTCTGGTTCCTGTTTTTCCATGCTTTAAACAAGAAAGAACCAAGGAACAATATTCACAATTTTATGACCATTAAGATGATGCGAGCAGATTTAGTTAAACGAATAGCTAAAAAAGAGCCTTTCTAGTATCAATTAATGTAAGCATTGAAACACAACAAGATGAAACAAAATTAGAAGAAAAAAAGGAGAAAAGATACAGAGTGGTACTTACTTATATTCGCATGTGAAGGCCCTGCTTTCAAAGAGTTTCAATACTGATGGACACCCATTGGTAATTCTGTCACCAATTAGAAAAAGAAATGTAAATTAATTGAATCACAACAAATTTCAAAGTGATAAAAGGCCAAATGAGAAGCTCAAGAAATGAGTCTATACTTAGCAAGCATTGGCTTTATAGGCAATCCAGGGATCATTGACAAATGCGATGAAGAAAATTCAATTCCTTCCTTCATTAACGAAGGTATAATCAAATCCTGCCCACAAAACTCACAGGCTCAAGTAAATCATTTGCCAAAACATAATCTTCCAAGAAATTGCCCAAAAGATTGATGGAAAGAAGTTAATGCCTATTATAAACAAAAGGCAGTAATTTCTTTTCGTATGCTCATATCTTGGTCTCTAATTACTGCATAAATTAACTTGATCAGGGATATCTAAACTGAAAACTTTGTGAATGCTCCAGAGAAACAGAGCTCAGCTTATTACGATACTTTTAGAGGACAATGCTAAATGGCCTCTCCAACTTTTGTCCATGTACCCCTTCGTATTCCCTACCTTAATATATTACTTTTCACCTTCAAATTTTGTTACTAGACTGCAAATTGGACCAAGTTGCCAATTTTCTACCAAGAAAAATGTCCTTACTGTTTTTAACTTCAACACTAAGTTTTGTTCGTTACATGAATGGTACTTGGTCTTTTAGGATAGTCTAAGATGAAACTGGTATTTCTAGAGCTAAAGGATGTGAAGTGGCATGAGGAGTGGATGAAATGTAAAGCGAGAATTTAGAATGTTCCATTATGTTCTTGTAAACAAGGAAAGAAAATGGTGTCTGTTCAGATATGACTTAAAGATATTACTCATAAAAAAAAAATTCTACAAGAATTGCATTTTCCCCGATAAACTTAAGTATACTATGCATAAATTGCCAGAAAGCAGTAGAATGACATCAGAACCAAAAATAACTGCCACTTGAATGAAAGACTTACCAAACTAGGAAGTACATTATATGCTTCAAGTATGGAGGCAGATAGGCTCTGCCAAGCAACAAAGAACATCAATTAAGAAAAACTGGGATAAGCAATCAACTGTTTGCGAGTGCATATTCCCATTGCAAGTCCATTGCTCTTCCCTTTAGAATTATTCTAACAACTAATAACTCGACAATCACAGTGAAACTTCTTACCAGGGTAAAAGACGACAGTGACTAATCAATATACCCCAAAAATTAAAAATAAAAAGTGTGTGCTTCGCATAGCTGCGACTTTTAACCAACGTAAGACTTTTGACATTTGGGATCAGATTTTTGTTTATAATTCCATGACTAATCTACTATTAATTAAAGAGTTCATAACAATTTTTTCATGAAACTTGTCCATATTAGTCCAAAACCTACGTTTTCTTTTGGAACTGCAATGAAAGGTAGATAATCCTTTTCTGCTGAACATTGTCGTATTTTAAGCTGGTAATATTATCCCACAGTCCTAGTTGTTTCTCCTGCAATTACTTCCCACTACTTTCATTTTTCCTGTTTTCACAGAACACACGCTCTGCTCTACATCATTAAAACTACATAAATATTTGCACTTAAAGTATTTTATAATAACTGTATTAAATTAATATTTTTTTAACTAAAGGACATAAACAATAAAATTGGGGCCAAAAACCCCCAAGCACCTATTAATCATCCCACTTAACGAAGATAAAGTTGAGAATTAAAGAATTCATTTTGACCTGAATTTTCTCCGACTTTTGTGATGTGTCTTCTAGAGATGAGTTCATTACAACAGCTTGAGCAAATGCAGGCAGAACAGTTCTCATCATGGCTCCAATCCGTAGATTCCTAACCTGTAATGCAAATGGCAAGTATAACTTAGAAATTTTTTCGGAAAAAAAAAAGGCATAACTACTTCCGCCAATTATATATGACAGCAATACGTGGTATTGAAGGAAGTACTTCACAATCAATCAGGAGAGCTTGTAATTAGTGACATGCACATGCACTTCCTCATCCCAAAGTTTTCAGCCCAATCAAAAGTCCCACCCTCCTGTACTTCAGAATCAAACAGAAAAGCTTGCAATTCATGACATGCACGTGCACTTCCTCATCCCAAAGCTTTTGACCCAGTCAAAATTCCCTCCCTCTCTCTTGTGGTTGAGTACCTCAATGCATCTATTGGTAGGACTTAACCAATTACCATGAAAAATGAAACTCTCTCTCTCTCTCTCTCTCTCTCTCAAAATTGAAAGGATGCTTGTATTATTAAAAGTAAAACCATTATTAATAAGGATCCATTACTCTTAGAGTACAATGATCTCTTACCAAGGTTCTTACGATAAATTTCATCTCCATCTCCCTACAGGATCGCATGAGACTCACAATAAGGCTCTTTTTGCGGGCATTGCTTCCACTCCCTGTTTGGAAACTGTTAAACTTCACTTAAGAAAGAAGAGAAAGAATCTACCAAGTGGCCAAACTGAAATATCACTCATCGGATATAACTTTAAAAAAAAAAAAAGGAGCTACAAAATTACCTCATTTATGAATTAATTAACGACATTAAAAATAATTATAGAGGAATATCAAAACTCTCCCATGAGGACAATTTTGTGATAATGTGTGAAAAATGAGAATCTCTCATAACTTAACCATGCTTTCTCTCTTAAGATTTAACCTGCCGAATTAAGATAAGAAGATAGAATATCTCATACCTTATTTTTTTTAGCACAGAGAATACATCTTTAATCAGCAGCACCGGAGGAGGGGCAAGAAAAGTTTGCGTTTGTCGGCATTCTTGGGCGACATCACCTGAAACATTCTAAACTTATTTAATAGGACAAAAAAACACACATACACAGAAATAGAGGGTGGAGAAAGATTGCAACATGTCAAACCAAGAAATACATTCTGAAAATAAACAAACCATTGATTTTTGCCATACCAAGATCACCCAATCTGTTGTACATATCCCTTATTTTAGACCTTTTCACACCACAGACATCTTCAATGGCTGCTGCAACCAGGCTTCCACCAATATTTAGCTCCTGCGGGATCATCACAAAAAATGGGAAAAACATGCTTTCAGTTTGCTATTTCCATATACAGGATAAATAAGTTGCAAACAGGATTACATTTCTTAATCTTACCTCAATAAAAATAATTTATTTCCGATCTAAAGTTGAATAAAGTACCAAACAAACAAGTACCATTTACTAGGTTCGTTGATGCTAGAAGCTAAACAATCTGGATTTATTGACAATCTAATGGAAGCTATTTCACATCATATATCTAACTCGTCTTTCCAGTGACATTAAGTGATTCTCGCAAGTAAGACAATAACTCAACCCTATCCGTCCTAATTCCCAAAGCCTCAGGAGGGTTAAATGCACATTTGGTCAGACACATTGCACAATCTAACATTATTGGGATGTCAGTACTTAGAAAAAGCCTTTTACAGACTAGTTATCATCCATATTCACAATTTCCAAAACATATTTGTGGAAGTATAGAGTTCACAAGGCTCAAAGACACATCAACATCCTCCACGACCAAAGAAGATGACACGGTAAATAAGATAGTAAACTAACCATATTTTCGTGGTCAGGAGCAATCTTGTTTGTGCAGAGATACGTGGCAGGTAAAACATCCTCAGGTGACAAAGCCAACAAACTGTGCGTCAAGAAAATAGAATAGATATTACACCTGCCTCTGATAGCTAGCAAGAGTAACTCCATAAAAAGAAACAGGAAAAAATGAAGAATCTGGATTTATAATAGCTTCAGCACACCTTCTGAACATGTTGCAAAGCATGGATGTAACTTTTATCTTGCCTTTTTCCCTTTCAACAAGGTCAAAAGTCCGTGCAAGATGTATATAAGGAGCGGGATCTCCAAGTCTCCAGGAAGCTGCAAAAGTTCGAATATCATCATATGTTTGGTTTCAGGATCCCATGAAAAGTTAAAAGGCCAAATAGGAGTGTGCAGTGAGTTCGTTAAAAAGAAAAAAGAAACACGATTCACAAAAAAAAAAAAATGCCAACCATGCTCAACAGGATTATACTTTTCAAGTGGAACTGACACGAAATCTGTGCATATTTCAGCTAATGGACGCTCCACTGAAATAGCTGCCACACTTCCTGATTTCTCTGACAGCGTGATGTGGCCAGTGGTGAATTTACCATCACTAGCGGTGACAGATTGACCTGATGCCAAAGACACAAATGAAATGTCATTATTGTCTACAGGTCTACTCTCTGTATCGCTATAATATACATCCAGAGCCTTGACGATGTCTCCTTTTGTTTTTTCCAAGATGCTGGCAGCATAGCTTCTTAACGAATCGTCACCGTTAACAATTTGAACAAATTGATCTATTTTATCGTTATATGGGCTTGAAAACTTATCATCTTTAAAGCATGGCTGGAAGTTGGCTTCAAGTCCACCATCTTGAGCACTGTTGGCCACACTTTTAGTGAAAAACCTTGTTATTCTAGATTGTCCTGACCCACTTGACTCCAGTTTTTTTGGTGCGCTCTTCTGCTTCTTTTTAGGGCTATTACTAACATTTCTCTTCTTTTTTCCAGGAGACTTGCTGGTCATGGTTAATTGCACGGTCGGCAACTTGTAGTCTTTGCTAAACATACTCCTCATTCCAGAGGCACTGCCCTTTACAGAATCTGGTGCTGAAGGTGATGAATGGACATCACTTGAACTCATAAAGGATGCCTGCAAAGAAGCAGCAGAAGCAGAAGCAGAAACTTGTTGGTAGAATTCAGTCTCCTTTTCATAGAAATTGGAAACTGCATCAACCAAATTCCTCCCTGAGCTGTTAATTAGGCCTGTCATCTGATCTCGAGTAACCCATGCAGGAAGACAATCCTGGAGGGCCTGTAAGATTTCTTTTTCACGCTCTTCTGAAACCAAATCTAACTCTTCAAAACCTCCTTTTTTAAGATCAGTTGTTTCACCTAAAAATAATTTTGGATCCAAAGTTTCACTGTGATCTTCCCTCGATAACTTCTCCTCTTTTTCTTGCATCAAAGCATCATTTGAAGCAGTAGCAACTACTCCTCCAACTATGTTCTCTTTTTCAGAGGACCTAGGGAGGAAATTCATCAAGAACTCTTTCTTATTGGCTGTCTCATCGAGCAATCCTGCGAAAAGCTTTTGCACTCTATGAAAATGCTTGCCATCGAGCTTCTCAATGTCTGAGCCAACTGTAGGAATAACACGCTTTGGTTTTAAGAACTTGACAAACTCCCTTAGCTCATTGTAGTTCGAATGCTCACTATAAGGTACAAGATGAATCTCGAATGAATCTTTCTTCCTGATAGCAAACTTGTCTCGCTTCACTTCATAAGTCCACCCAGTGGGCACAAAGCCCACAACCTTATTATATCCTTTCTCTACCATAAGCTCCTTCATCTGAACAAAATTAGGTCGAAAATAAGGCCATGTCTCCCCCAACACATTCCACCCGACAACATGAACAGCAGTTACACTTTCATCCTCTGTAAATGCGCCACTCTCGCTGTACCCCAAAGCACGCAAAATCGCCATCTTCCTACCATCCACGTACACCTTACAACCACACCGCCTCGCCACCTCAAGCAAAATCCGCTCTTTCCCAATGACATAAGTCGCCACGAGAAACAAAATGTTCTTCGCCGAATCCCTATTTTCAACTCCAACACTCTCTATGACACTAGCTACGTAATCAATACTCTCTTCCTGAGACGGGAACACGAATTTAGGATTACAATACGTGGTATCCAGGAAAATCGCGTCGCAAGCCACGAACTCTCCCAACCCGGGCTCTGATCTCATCGAATCCCGAAACCGAAAATCGCCCGTGTGCACATACCTCCGGAACTCGCCGCCGCCGCCTCCCGGGATTTTGAAGAGGAACATGACCGCGCCGGGGCAATGGTTGGCGTCCACGAGCCTGACCTCGCAGCCATCGATCGAGACCGCCTCTCCGACGGGCAAGCTCACGACGAGCCGCGCGGGCACGCCGAGGACGTCGATCAGGAGGCGGGAGGTGGTGGGGGAGCAGAAGACGACGCCCCTGGACCAGGCCGGGGAGAGGCCGGTGTAGTGGTCGGAGTGGAAGTGGGAGAGGAAGTAGGAGACGGAGTGGTCGCCGGCGAAGCGGAAGGCGTCGACGAGGAAGCGGGTGCCGGGGATGAGCTTCGAGGCGGGGAGGTCGGAGGGGGACGGCGACGGCGGAGGGAGGGGAGGGAGGACGTGCCGGTGGCGGCGAGGAAGAGGCGAGTGGAGTCGAAGGAGGAGGAAGGGGTGGCGGTTTCAGAGGAGGCCATGGAGGGAAGCGGAAGGTCGAGGAGAGAGAGAGAGGGAGGGCGAGAGCATTCCTACTGCGGAGGAGAGAGAAGAGACGGTTCGGGTCCTCGTTCGGCGGTTACGCGGCGGCGTAGGGGCCGGAGAAAACGGGGGCAAAATGCAAAGAAGGCGCCGGTGTACGATCACTCCGAGCGGAATGGTCGCGGGGGAGGGCGAGGAGTGGCTGTCGGGAATCCGAGGCCAAGAGCCAGAATCCGGCAGAGCACAGAGGTGATAAATGAAGTTAAATTTATTATACTTTTATAAAACTTTTAACTGTATCAATTCATCAGTGAATTATTTTACATTTTACCAATTAAATATATCCCATTGGCCGAATATCGCTGATTTGAACGCCCTACTTGGCAAAACTAGCATTAACGTAAGTAAATTTTAATAATATTTTAATATTTATTTTAATTTTTCATTCATTTTTATATTTTTTTTGTTTTTTATTTTTTCCTTTTATCTTATTTTTTTTCGTTTTTCCTTTACTGGCCATCGATGAGACCCTTGCCCAATCTAGTAAGGGCAGTCCTTGTTTGTGGCCCAAGGCCAACAAAGGTCATTAGCCATCATTAGGCCTTAGAGTTGGCTCATGAAGGGAAAAAGGAAAAAAAGTAAAGAAGGAAGATAGAAGAAAATAAATAGGAAAAATGTTTAAATGTTATTGAAAATTATCTAGGTTTACGTCGGTTGTGCCATTTAGTTAGCTAGCATCCAAATTGGTGATTTTATTAGTTGGACATTAACCTCAATAGTTGTAAGTAAATCTATATAGATAGCGATTAGTTATTAACTTTTAGAGATAGTAAAGCTCTATTTGTTTTACAAAATACATAATATTTTTGGAAATTTTTTCTTTGGAAAAAATAACAATATATTTTTTCAGTGTTTGGCTAAACTAAAAAATATTTTTCATTTGACAATGTGATTTTCCTAAATAGAAATACACTATACGAGCGTTAGTGATTTGTATAGTAGCCAAGAAACTCGGCCTTGGCACTAAGGTTTCAAACTTGAATCCCTGACTCCTGAGTATGAGTATTATAGGGACCTAAGCGTGGGCATGGTAGTCCAAGGTTTAGCTTCAACAAACTCGAGGGCTTGCGCATGAGTGCCAGGTTGGGGACTAGGCCTTAATGTTATTGACATCGGTGTCCCAAGCCTAGCCTCTTTAGACCCTTGCGCAATGGTTGAGGTGTTGGACATGGCGCAAATTAATCTGACTACTTGGGGCATTCGTGGCCGGGGCTTAGCCTCATTGCAAAGGGCCGGGAATGAGTATTGGGGTTCTAGTATCAAAGGGCAAAGTTTTTAGTCTAAGCACTAAAATCCACTCATGTTTTGGAAAATAATTTTTTATTTTTTTAAAGAGAAAATTATTTTTCGAATTTGAGCTATAGTGGGAAAATATTTTTTGTTGACAAATAAGATATTTTCCATCTCCTTATTTTCCTAAGCAATTCAAGTATCAAAATTCAAGACCAACCCAAAAAAAGAGTATCAAAATTCAAGAAAAATATTTTCTCCGAAATAAATGAAATTTAAATTATTTTAAGTTCTTGTAAGCTCGGAGGTCTTAGTGATGGCAACTTCCCTTGGTAAGCAACAAAAAATTATGGCATCTCTCTCTTTCCTTATTCTTAGTAAATTTTTTATAAATGAAACGTGACATTTGTTTTTTATTTTTTTCAAGTTTGTAAATCAGCTAAGCCTTTCCTTTCCTTCTTAATTGTAAAATTTGCAATCCTACTTCACCGAACTTCCTTAAAAGTTAAAGGATTATATCATTTCTAGATTGATTTGATAAACGGGAATTTTTTTTTTTTTTTTTTGCAGTAGCAAATCGTCTCACTGCTCCATAAAATTTCCCATGAAAAAAAAAGGAATAGCTTCTCTGGCACGAAGTTTCGTACCAGCAGAACGTGATTTATCATCCATTTTTCTTCCGATTGGATCGATCATCTACTTCGGTAGAAAAGGATCGCCTTTTCTGGTAAGAACTTCGCAAATTCTCACAGCTACGTGCTAATTTCAGTCTACGACAAGCAACGGCACGTGGCAACCTCCACGCGTGTGGTATCCCGCACGTGCAGTTGTGCCGCACGTCATAACTCTTATGGGCATTCAAGTCAGCCGAAGTTGCTCCGCCACGTCAATTCACACTCGACTTTATAGATTATTATAGCCTTTAGGTTAGAGAGCGAGGGTTTTTTTATTTATATGTTTTTCCAAATGCAAAACCTTTTGCTCCCCCCCCCCCCCCCCCGGGCCGCCAAACCCACCCCCGCGCGGCGGGGAAAAAAACGAATGAATTATATGTAAATTTATGTCATTTATTTACTTATATATCTAAAACAATTTCGGGTTTTCCAGATTAAGAGAAAATTCTGTCCGTGGCAAGATTTAAATTAAGTACAAATAAAAATTAAGAGTCTTATCCTTTTAATTTATATAGTAATTAATATCTATATACAAAAATTCTAAATAAAGGCTCCAAGTACACTTACTTTCTTAAATAATGATTTGAACTTTGAAGTAATCAAACAAAGGACTATCAGTCTTAGAAAAAGATCTCAAGTTGTTATAGTTTTTTTAAATAAGTGCTCAACCTCGTCGAGCGGCATAATATTTTGACCAATCAAGGATATTTTTGTCAAATGTAAGTTAAATTTAAATTAAATTAGATTAAAATTTTCTAAAAATAAAGCTTAAAAAAGGAAGCCGCCCTATCGCCGGCCATTGCCGTTGGGTGTTGTCATTTTTGTTGTTAGGGTTGTCATCGTCATTGTTATTGTTGTTGTGGTTGTTGTCGTGGTCATCGTCATTGTCGTGGTCTTCGTCATCGTCATCATTGTTTTCTATTGTTGTCTTTTTAAATTTTTTAAATTTTTAATTCTTTTTTAAAGTAAAAAACAGAAAGAACGGAAAAAGAAAAAAAATTAAAATTTTAAAAGAAAAAATTACTCTTCATATTTAGTGAGTTCAAACTCTTATTTGAGATTGATATAGGTATTTTAAGTTCTTAAGGTTAACTTCACTTTTTTATTTGAGAAAATCATGGCATTTTATATATTTATATGAAATAATATTCATTTTGAACATTTATTTAAGAAAATAAGTGTATTTTGAGTTTCATTTGAATTTTTTTAAGTATATTTTTTGAAAGTGACTTGTGATTATTCAAGAATAAGACTACCAGCTCGGTTAAGAATTTGAAGACAAATTTAAAATTAATAAGCTCCGCGACATTTTTAATTTTCCAATAAAAAACCCAAATTCTCGTCCTAGAGAAGCCAAATTAAGAAAAACAGAAAAGAAAAGCCCAAACCCTGAATCTCAACTAATAAAACCCACGCATCAGCCACCACCCGGCCGGCCGATCCACTTCATCAATTTCTCCGAGCAACGCGCAGACAACAACCACCTCCGGAATGGCGGCGTCCACCCTCTCCCTCGACCCTTGCTCAGTTCCTCGGCAGTTCCCTCCGTCGTCCTCGTCCCCATCTCCATCTCCGCTCACTCGCCAGCCTCATTTTCGCTTCCCCTGCGAGCGTCCGAAACCAGCCGCCGTCTCCTTCTCCTCTTCCTTGCAAGGTCCGGTTTCGTCGCCGCTTTGCACCTTCAGGATCCGTTATTTACTCTTTCTCTTCTTTGGGTCGCTTGCTTCAATTGCGCTCGCTCCTTTCGTTTAGGGGCGCCTGCCTACTTTCCGGTACAGAAGGGGAGGTCTTCTTCGTCGCTGCAGACGGCTGCGGTTCGGCACGTGGAGGGATCTCTCACCAGAACTGAGGGCCTTCGCTTTGGCGTGGTCAGTTTTACTAATTTTCTTTTTTACTCCTTCTTTCGATTTGTTTATATTCATTCGGCGCGTATTTTCGCCGCGTCGATTTGATCCGAGGGACTATTGAGATTCATCACTGAATGTTCTCATGAAAAAACCAATTTATCTGAAGGTCATTCGTGGAATGGATGAATGTGAACGAATTTGCATTGAAGGGTCGTATATTAGATGAAAAAAAATTGAAAGGACTGTTCTGTGCGCTCATCTAATGAATGTACCTTTGTTTTTAGTAGGTGGAAGATAAGTACATCATGTAGTCAGCGTTCTTTTCCCTTTGGTGTTTCATTGGCAATTTCAAAATATTCCGAAGGTTTTGACAAGTTTGGTCGATCACATATTCTTGTTCACCATTATGCCGAAACTTTGCTTGTTTACCATTGTCATGTGGCTTGCTATGTAGATGCTCACGGGTTCTCTTTAAAGCACATATTTGATGGATATTTGCCATATGAAATGTACATGATGCAGACTAATGGACCATGTGATATAAGTTGCTACCTGGTGCTTATTGTTGTATTAATTTGTCTGGTAGATTGCAATTGCTTGATGTTTACATTAATGTGTAACTATTTCAGGATATTTCCCTTAGTTGATATGACATAAATCACATGAGATTGGACTTTTAAATTTGTCTTTCAGTGTGGATTTAATCATTACTGAGAGGTATTACACCTGGGGTTTTGAATAGCCCTTGTAATGCCACGGTAAGATTATTCAAGTTTTAATAGTCTTTCTTGTATGAAAAAATGATTTTTTTTTTTCCTTTTCTTTTTGCTTTCACTTTGTATGTTCTGATTTAATTATTCTTCATCCAAGCTAGCATGACAAGAATCAACTGATTGGTGAATCTACCATATCTTTTTTTGATGATTCGGTTATTTCAACTTGAAGTGCATGTTCATAGTTTCTTCTCATTACTTCATTGCAAAGGTTGTAGCACGGTTCAATGAGATTGTGACAAAGCCCCTACTGGAGGGTGCCCTGACCACTTTCAAAAAATATTCAGTACGAGAAGAGGACATAGACGTGAGTAAAACTCTGTAGCTCCTACAATCCTCATGCCTACAGCTCTGGGACTTTACATGTTTTCCGTTTGTAGAGTTCGCAAAGATAATAATTTTCCATTGTCATCAGGTTGTATGGGTTCCTGGCAGTTTTGAAATAGGCGTTGTTGCCGAAAAGCTAGGGAAGTCTGAAAAATATCATGCAATCTTGTGCATTGGGGCTGTGGTATGTTTTCCCTTCCTTCTGGTCATAGGAAATTATGCCAATGGATTCCTCCTGGCCCTGGTCCTTTCATCATGTTTAGCATGTGGATAACTTGCTGTTTAAGGCTAATTCATAGTCTTAAAATGTCAATAGGTAAGGGGCGACACTTCACACTATGATGCTGTTGCTAATTCAGCAGCCTCTGGGGTGCTTTCTGCTGGTCTTAATTCAGGTTGATACATGCTTTCTTTCTTTTACTTGCAGGGCTGCTTTCAAGTTTTTGTGTCACAAAATACATGAGCTCACGAATTTGTTTATTATATGCAGACCATCATAACGAGTCAAATAATAGAGCAGGATATAATTCCTTTATAAGCGTTTGATCAACTTGTTACATTTGTCATGATGGCTAGTAAAATGACCCCAAGTAGATATGGTGACGATAACAAAGGGAGGGAGATCACTTTTCTGGAAAATGGCCAATATGGTTTCGATCACCTTAAGTTGTCACAGCTTGTTCTTTTTAAACATACAGCACATAATTTAAAAAATACTGCGGATTGGATACTTAAGTTCTGCTAGTTTTTTCCTTCGCCATGTAAAAGTGGCTTCCTTTCGCAATATGCGTCTGTTTCTTCCCCATAAAATGTTGCTACACATTTTGTTCTCAATTGGCGTTACAAAAGTGATTAGTTGTGTTTGTTATTTTGACTGTTTCATGACAATGTTAGTAGTGGCGCTTGCATCAAACTGGAGGTCAAAGCAACTTCATGGTGGGTGTAGGAACCTCATCTATGCAGGACCAATCTTCTTATTTTTATAAAACTGTCTGTATGGGTACACACTTTGGAAATCTTTGAATTGATCTGATATTCTTGAGTGGTCACAAAAGTTTGGCCAAAGCACCTGTAGTTGACGATATTCATTGCTTCTATTCTCATTTAATTGCTGATGTTCCAGTTTGATGTTAGCTTTTCAAAAACAATATGATCTTGTGGATGAATTTGTAGGTGTTCCGTGCATCTTTGGGGTCTTGACCTGTGATGACATGGATCAGGTGATCAATCATTCTGGGAATTTGATGGATTTTGGGTTTTGTGCTTGAGATATTATGTTCATCAGCATTAGATTCACCTATGAACAACTTTTCCTGCAATCTGCAGGCTTTGAACCGAGCTGGTGGAAAATCTGGGAACAAGGGATCTGAGGCTGCTTTAACTGCTGTAATTTGTTGTTAATTATTCTCTTAGTTGAGCGGCCATGTTTGTTTGCATGAAGTGTTGCTTTCTACTCTCTTTTCCATTCTGACTTTGCTTCTCTTGCTCCTATTATTTACTGTACATTGGTTTTCCCCCCAATTTTTAATACGTGGAAAAAGAATAAAGTTTAAACTGTCCTCTTCATCCCACGATCCTTCGGTTTGGCTGGTTTTGTCTTTGAACACGATAAACTGAGTTCATCAGAAACTGTAGGAGTATTTAATCATGCTGGCAGTGCATATAGCATATCCTGCAAAGGCAGGTTGGCATTTTCATGGGCTCCCTCAAACAAAGTTTAAGCTTAATACCTCTGGTCTCTTATACCAACTCTCAGTATGCCTGAATGAATGCTAGACAGAGTTTCTTAATATTAGGAAGTAGAGTTCTCCATTCAATTAAGTACATGCTAGTACCCATGGAGATCTCCTTGAACATAAAACTCACACTACCCCTGGACTGACTTTATAGGGAGACATGGCTAAGCAAAACCCCCTGAACATCTCTATCCAGAAAGTCCAATTATACTTTCAATAAGATCCTGATTTGCTGCAGCCTCCATAGGCTTGAAGATTCCTTGAACATTCTAATTGAATTTGTCCTTGAAGAAGGTGTCCCCAGCGACATTTTGCCTGAAATTTCTAACTTCACTGTCATTAGGGGCTCTACCTTCAATCTTTTTGCAAGTTTAGGGAGATGTCATATCTCTTAATTTGACAGACAATTTACTTAATCTGCACAGATTGTGGCCGTCATCTTTGAATGTGTTCTCTTATTGCCATTGGGCACATCATTGTATGAGAAATCTTGTGGATTGGTGTTTGATTATGATGCAATGATGTGCTCCTAGTTCTGGGAAGCTTGAGAAAAACCATCATATCATGGGTTTTTTTCGTGCGACCACCTTCCTATGGACTGTTAGCGAATTGTCTTGTGCATCAGCAAATAAAGTTCAGTATGATCTGCCTGTCTGAAAAAAAGGAACTACGAGGAAAGGTAACCATAGCTTAATTTAAACAAACTATTAATAGCTCCATGTATTTTTCACTGGTTAATCTTGCTGTTCCCATTCCTGTACACTGGGTTTTTTTAGATGCACGCACGATGCATCTGCGTCATCGCCTGCTAGAGTTGGGTAGTTTGCCCCCTTGTCATGCAAGGGCCGTGCCTCCGTCATCAGTCGTGGGTGAGGGTCCCCCAATCCTGCTTTTCTCTGAGACATAAGGAGGGTGAATGACCTTCACCAATGTGCTGGCCACCCTCTATGGACTTATATGTTAACTTGGTTTCTCCTACGGATGATCCTATGAGTTCAGCAACATAAATCTTAGTCTCTGCCTTCACCCTTTCGAATTTATTTGTTTACCTGCTTTGTAAACAGTTGTCCTTATTTTGCCAGTTTTTAATATATTTATTTGCCTGGCAGATTGAGATGGCATCTCTGTTCCAGCACCACCTGCACTAGTGGTTTGAAGGGCAGAGTTGGGTGTAAACTTTCCGAGTCGGCAGTTGCAGCATGTATTTCATAAACTCGCGCAATTACCCATGAAGGATTTTAAGGGCTTCTGGATCATGAGTACAATGATGCAGTAGAAAGTGCTTGCACGACTTGCAAACATAAATGTTTCTGTACCTTTCGTCATTAGATCGTCGTAGCCATAAAATGATCTGGTGCCTAGGCAACGCACTTTGTTTTGCCCAAATGAAGCTCGTCAGCATCAAACTCTGGTTGTGGACTGTAGTGCAATGAATACGTGGGAATAATTCTCTCTTTATTTAACTGATCTTGCGTTGAAGAAAGCAGTTTATGCCGTTTGATCCATGTAACTTGAGCAGGCGTTTATTAGGACGAGACAAGATTTGGTTTACTCTATTAATGAATAATTTGATGGACAGTAATATAATGCGCGCATTTTTGTGAATATCTAGTGCTGCATATCGAATCCTCATGCATGCGTGTGTATATATATATGGTGTATTTTGACGTCACAGACACAATATACATACATACATACATACATACATACATACATACATATATATGTATGCGCGTGCGTGCATGTATGTGTGTGCATGAAGGTTTTATTTTGCAATATCTAGATATAATTAGATGAAAGTTATACTCTATGATTTTGGTATTATTATTTTTTAAATAATTTTTTATGTGTGTGTATATAGATAATATTTTGAACTATCTGCATGAAAATTTGGTTAAAACTTGTAATTCATGATTGCCTATAATTTATAATATGAAGATTAGCAAATTAATAATAACTTACTCATTAGTACAAATAGCTTACCGAGGAAAACAATTACTGCAAAAGGTTTTCAGGACATGATAATGCACATTTCATCGATATATGATGCTAGAGGATCGTTTAAATACTTATACAATACGACACCCTCCATTGGATCAATAAATGATATTAGAGGATCAATGAAAAAAAATTATCATTAGAGAATTATAGCTCATCTTTTACATCTAAATATCACAAAAAACAATGAAATAATTATTGTTAAATAAATGAAAAGTACCCAGCATTACAAAAATTCTATAGTGTGTTTTTAAGGAGTCATATTACGTGATTGTGTATATTTCGTGAATAAATATTACTAAAAGCATAATTAGTGGCAACCCTTATGATCAAACTTCAATTTGGATATATCCATGAGCTAAGTTGAAAAGAACAAGGGCTCATTGATGCTTTTCGAAACAATATTAGGTCTGTGCCCTAAGAAACGGGGTGAATGAGAGAGGGAAAAGAAATTGAAAAAGAAAAAAAGATCCAATCACAAGGCACAAGAAACTTTCTATAGGGGCATTACATTGAAAAAATAAAGTGGCTAGGTGTATCCAGACAAAAAGGGGGTTAATTTAACACTAAGACGTTGGCCCTAGACCCCGTTATACATTATTAAGACAAGACACACATTAAACTCTCATAAGACCACTATTGCTATTTCCTGGATGATTAGAACTATAAGGACTCATTTATTTCAGAGAAAATGTTCAACAATTAGAAAATATTTTTTAAAAAGTTATTTTTCAAGAAAATAATAATATTTTCTGATATTTAATTAAAATAGAAAAAATAATTGAAAAATATTTTTGGTCATTTGAAAAGAAAAATTTGATTTGATTTTCCTAAATATAAATAACACTATTTAGATTCTAGTAATTTGTGCATAAGCAGTTGAGGAATCAAGTATGAGCATTGGTAGTTTGAGTCTAGTGTTGATGGACCTTGATCTAGGTGCTGAGGAAAGCAAGAGCACAAGCACGAGTCTTGTGTCCACATAAGCCAAAGTTCAGAACTTGATGCTCGTGCATGACTTCTACCTCGAGTTCATAGAAGATAGACTCGAGGCCCCTATATTTGCGGTCGGATCCCACACGGCTAAGCTAGGGTCTATCAAGGCCAATGCCTAAGCATCCATGCTTGGGGTTGTTAAGGCTAAGGTCAAGTCTATTGAGGCAAAGCCCAAGTCCTAGTGATCATGGGCTTGAGCATCGGGGACTTAGGCCTTGCCTTGGACCTAGGCACAAGCATCGATCTTGGGCCTCAACCTTGATGAATCTGAGCCTGGGCAAAGAGGTTTTGAGCTCAAGTACTAGAGACCCAAACACTAGCACCCCGGTCCTGGGTTGGCCTTGATGGATTTGAGCATGGGCCTTGTTGTCCTAGGCTCTGGCCTTGGGTGTGGGGCATTTATGCACGAGTAAAAGGGCTATGAACTTGACCTCGATGAACCCAGGTTAGGCCTTTGTGAACTCGGGCTTGGCCTCAATAGACTCGGATGTGAGTGTTGGAGACTCAAGCATGGGCATCGAGGTCTCAAGCCTCGACCTTAGTGAACCTCGGCTCAAGTGTGGGAGATATGAACTAGAGTGCCAAGGACTCGAACATGGCCTTTGCATACTTAAGCCCAAGTGCTAGAGATCTAGGCATGGGTATCATGGGTCCTATGCTCGGCCTTTGTAGAGCCGAGCCCAAGTGCTAGGGCATCAAGCATGGGCAACAAGGCCTTAAGCCTATCCTCAATTGTCTCGAGTCTTGGCATTGATCTTGCACCCTTTATACATTTTGACCATATGCTTTGAGTTTATTTGCTATAGACATACTCAGTGAGCTTATAGATGCCGGTCTAGCCGATTTTTAAGTGTGCATGCTATTACTAATTAATCTCTTTGAGATTGGAGATGATATTGTCAAAAAAAAAAAAAATTTAAGGAATTTTTCTCCTTGCGAAAGGATTGTTAAGATGTATGTGTGAGTTATGTTAGAAAATTCTCGAATTGGATAATTGGTGTGGTATGAAATAATTAATATATTGAACTTAGTCGATAACTCATTGACTTAAGCTTTTTAGTGAAAGTGGGTCTAATTGGATATGTTGGGCTTGAACATGGGCTTCCTCTTGGAGATCTCTTAGGATGAAGGTATTAGGCTTTCGCTCCGTGTTCTGAACAAAACTGTTGAAATTGAATTAGAGTTTGAGATAACAAGGAAATCTAGGTGGATATTTGAAGAAGGTGGTGGTTAGAATTGCAATAGTTTTTTAATTAGCCAAATCTGACAGAGGTAATGAAGGGATTCCATTGCACCAATTTAATAGATTTTAAGATTTGATATACTTTTTGAAAGTTTTAGGATTTGATTGAACTTTCAATATAAGTTTTAGAATTTTTAGTGCGCCTATCAAAAAAAAAAAAAAAAACATCACGGTCCATATATAGTTAAGCAAAAAAGCAAATGAATTACGAAAAGAAATCTCACCAAATTATATTTTTCAATATAAAATATGACGTATAGTGAAAGGTTGAAAAACACTAGATGAATATCTATATAAATAACTTAACACAATGGTTGGAGTGTCACTAGGCTAGTGACACTAGCCATACTCCCGAATGAACACCAGCTCCCTGCTTATTTAGCAATGGCGCATCCTTTGTGCGTGCTGATAGTTACAGGTTATACTTTTAGTTTTTGTGTTTTGTTTTGTTTTGTAGATCTTTTGGGATTTATTTTGCTTGAAAGCTTTGTATATTCCTCTCACGTTTGATTATGACAAATGAATGAAATTTTCTTTTAATATATAAATAAAGAAAAAACAATGCCGCATCCTCCACTTTTCACCACCATACTTTTTTAGGGTCTGAAACCACATAGCGCGAGTCAAGTTTCTTGCTGAATTAACGAGCAAACTTCCATGAACTGAATCTCTCTAGGGAGGGAGGGAGAGGGAGAGGGAGAGGAAGAGGGAGAGAGAAAGAGAGGCGCCAACGTCTCGATATGGGACTCTCAAACTAAGCAATTGCCAACGTCTCGATATGGGACTCTCGAACTGAGAATTGCTCTGATATAGAAGGGATAGCGAGAAAATCAAGAGACGTGGTAACGTATTTATCAACAGGACTCTTAAAATTCCTTCAAGGAGTAGGCTTGCTAGGCAGCAAAGGGAAGGACTCTTGTTAGAATTTAGGCATGTTTTGCTTTGAGGAGGTCTTCATCAACAGTGGATATAATAGATTTATTACGTGATATAGGGCATGTCATTGCAATGTACATTCTCCTTAATTTTTTCAAATATATAAAATAGTCTTTTAAGATAATTAATTTAGTCACAACCAAAATCACCCATTTTAGATTTTTGAATTGCAAGCTTCATTTTACAGTAAAGTTAACACAAGTGACTCTCCATAAAAAGGAAAAAAAAAACAAAGGTTTCTTGAAAGAGAAAATAGTTGCGTGATAATTTTTAATTTATTATGAGAATAAAAATAAAACCAAATGACATATAATTATAAATTGTTGTAGGGTCAATTCGTTTAAGAATTTATGGTTCATAACAAGTTGTTATTCTCACAGTAATTTGTTGGATTGTCATATAAGCAAAACTCTTTTTGAAGGGACTAGAACTTCCCTAATAAAATAAAATAAAATAAAATTGGTTAAGCACCTTGATTTGTAAAGAATTAGCTGTTAACGTGGCATTGGAAAAATCCATGGAACCATCTTTAACGGCAGCATGCAAACTTTCCATATGAGTTAACCACCATGAAAATGATCAAAAAAGTTATAAACATATTGCAATTATGTTAATTCAGTCATAAATATTTTTTTAGCCAATTCCGTCTTAAACGTTTTACAATTGTGTCATCAACTCATCCAGTCAAATTTGGCTAGCTAGCGTTGACGTGGACATTTGTTGATCAGTTGATAATGACGTTGATAACTATTAATAATATTTTATTTGATTTTTCAATGTTTTATTATTTTTTTATTGTTCTTTCCTCTTTTTTTTTTTTTTTTCCTTTTCCTTTTATCTTCTTCATTCTTTTTCCTCCACTGTGGCCAACGAGACTCCAGCAAGACTTGTTGGCCATTGGGTGAGGGCCGGTATTGTCGACAGTAGTTGGTGAAAGTAGTGGCTCTTGCTCGGCCTCACCTAGATTTGGGCAAGGCCTAGGGGTTATAGGTGAGGCTAGCCTCGCCATGTGCTAAGGCGATCTCGCCTACGGTTGGTGAGGAGATGGCCGCCTTCGTGAGGGCTTGGGTGATGGCCCTAATTGCATCTAATGAATAGAAACTTGACGTGATGCCATCTTGATCAGCTGATTTAACTGTATGTTTACCTATTTATGGCTTTGTCTTTGGACAATAACATAATGCAATGCCACCTGCTCCTCATCCTTTACTTAATGGCGGTGTCTCCTTTTGCAGGTAGCTCTCTCTCCAACGGCACCCATATTTTCTCCCTTTTACGTTTATTGTCGATAAATATTTTGTGAGAATAAAATTTATGGGTTTTTTTTGGCCATGTTGTCAGGAGGCTTAACCAAATGCCTATTTTGGACCTGAGAGGTGAAATTTCTCGCTGTCTTAAGTATTCATACTCACCCGGAAAGAAAAATCTGGATCGAAATTGGGGTGCAAGGCATTCAGACACTAGGACATTAAAAATAAAGAACGTAGTTTGACAAGACTCTTGATAAACCAGACTACCTTGGAGGTGAAAACACCTTTGGAAGATAGGATGCTAACAAGGTTAACATTAACCTGACCTTGTTAGCAAATGACTATCAATCAGGATAAATGTTTTGCAAGAATAAAATTTATGGGCTTTTCTGCCATGTCGTCAGGAGGCATAATCAAACACACTACTGATCCAACGGTTAATAATTACCGTTAATAAATGACTTACAAGCATTGTCAATCATTCTATATCACATAAAAAGTTTAATAATTTTGAAAGCGAACTTTTCTGATTTATTGATTTCCCACCTAGCTTTAAAGGCTTAGTAGACCTTGGCGTGTGTGACACACTATCATATTTTTCTCTTTTAAAATGACATATGTCCTAAAGTAATATTAAATATCTCCCGAGTTTGAATTAAATTTTCGGGGTCTAAATTGTTTCCGTGTTGACGCCACTCAAGATAACAACGACAAACAAAAAGGAAAGTCCAAAGGGAGCTTTCTTCTTTGACTTGGTCAACACGAGTGCAAGAAAGAAATAAGATATGGATGTCTTCCCCGAGGGAACGCGGTTTTACATTCCTATATTGGTGTCAGACTTGATTTCATGTCTCTGCGCATACGTTGAAATGTGGGTCAGGGACGCGTTTTCATGCCCTCTGTGTCGCGAGCTATTTTGGTCGTAATCCAAGACTTCCTCCTTAAATTACACCCCAATGAAACTGAAAAGTTTTTTCGCAAAAAATTTATGGTAAAATTAGCTAATTCCTTTATGACATTGAGAGATTATTTTGTGAGAAGTTATGGAGTTAAATATTGCGTGAATTATTAGATGTTTTATTGAGGATTTGAAAAGAATGAGAATGTATGAGTGATTTGAGTGTTGTTATAAGTTTTGTTATATTACTTGATTTTTAATAGAATTCGTTGCTACTGATGTAATTATGATTGAATAATGTAAATCTAATATCTAATTTTTTTTATCTATTATATTATTCAATCATTTACTTTTGTAATAAGTAGCCCAAAATTTATTAAATCCTTGATTTAAAATTAAATGACTATTTCTCGTATATATGAGCAATTCCGCAAGTGTTGCACCATATTTGATGTTTCCTTAAATAAAAAAGTGAAGGTCTAATTTTCTTATTATTTTAGAACATATTTGGTTTGTGGAAAAGAAAAAAATTATTTAATGAGAATGGAAATATCAGAAATCATATTTTCATTATAGGCAAAAAAAGAATGAAAAATGAAAAAAAAAATTACACCATATGAGCTTTATTCAGAAATTGTTTGCGATCGTCTCCTTGTTTCGTGGGTTTTCTTTCTTTTTTCCTTAGATTACAATGATGACGTAAATTTCCACAATTTTTACGAATTAAATATATATATGCTCGATTTTTGTTCTCTATACCAAATTTCGCTTGGATTAATATTTATTGGTAATAGAAGAATAGATCTCTACAATTAAATATTTTGTGAAAGTAAAATGTCCCCATGCCGACATCTCTAAGTCTCTTTCTTTCGAATTCGACATCCAACTTTAATAATTTCTCCTTTTCACATGGATAGGACCTTTTTTTTCTTGTCGAAGACTAAGACTTTTTTTGTCCGCAATCGAAGACTAAGACTTTTTTTTTTTTTTTTGGTCAGACGAAGACTAAGACTTTTTTTTTAGCAAAGACGAAGACTAAGACCTAGAAAGTTAGAAAAGCACACCCTGGCGGGTGGCGCACTATCATCCTTTTTTGATCCCCTTTTAAAAATACTATAAGTCCCAAAGTAGTCCATAATCTATTAAATTCGTAATTTATAAGTAAGTGACTATTTTCATATATATTCATTATTCCGCAAGTGTTGCACACTATACAACATTATATTTAGCATTGCCTTAAAATATCGATGGAATTATGTATGTGCTTATTGTAGCTTTATGCAACCTCCTTTCGATAAAAAAAGTTCTCTCTACTAACTCTTCTTGAGTGGTTGGATAAGATAGATGAATTGGAGACTTGAAGAGAGCTCACGGAGCAAGCTCTTTCTACTACCAGTCACTGGAGGGGCTTTAATCATCAAGCTCGAGAATATGTTGTTTTTAAGATCATTTAGCTCACAAAGCAAGCTCTTTCTACCATCAGTCGTTGGAGGGGCTTTAATCATCAAGCCAGAGAATATGTTGTTTTTAAGATTAATTCCATAAAAATCCGAAATTGGTACATTTGTAATTAATTTTTTAACTATCAAAAACCACAAATCAAAATACTTGCAAAAAATTTACTCAAAACTATCAAAAAGTCTCAAATTGATATACATATTTATATATATATATATATATATGTGTGTGTGTGTGTGACAAATTTACTCTTTATTATTTTCTGTTAAATTTGATTCATACTACAAAAAAATCACAGAGTAAATTTGTGGATATTACAAAAAAACCACAAATTGGTAAATCGGTAATAAACTGAGGGTAAAACCCTAAACTGGTATACTCATTAGTAAATTTAGTAATTTGACAGTGAAATTTAATGAAACATAATAAATGTTATTTTTATTAAGAATGTACATATTTAAGATTTTTTTTCATAATATTAGTATGTTGCGACATCATCTTTCCAAAAAAAAAAAAAAAAAAAAGCTTAGTGGAACTAATGAGAGGGAAAACTATAGCCATTCTTCAGTACTCGCCAATCTTGCTATCGTGCTTTATCCTCTGCTGCTATTCTCGGTTCATTCTCGCTCTCGTCACCTATTAATCCAAACTATTCCTCACTCGACGCTGGTCTAGTTAACTGAGAGGAGTAACTCTTTCTATTCTCTCCCATCCTCTCTCAATCTCCACCACCACAGCCCCAATGCACCGCCGCCTGCTCCTCCTCTTCACGGCGGCCACCGCCCTCCTTCTCCCGACGGCGTCGTCTTTCTCCGCCGCCGTCAACTCTCTCTCCAACTGCAGCCAAACCGTCAGCTGCGGCCCCGTTGTAAACATCTCCTACCCCTTCACCGGCGGCGACCGCCCTGCCCACTGCGGCCCGCCGGAGTTCCGCCTCAGCTGCGACGGCTACTACCCCGAGCTCACCGCGGACTCCCTCACATACCAAGTCTGGGCACTCGACCAGACTCGCCGATTGCTCAATCTCTCGAGAGCCGATATTAAAAACAGCAGCGGCTGCGCGAAGCAATACGCCAACACCACTCTCAACTCCACCATCTTCACCTTCGCTAGCGACAACGAAGTCCTCACCTTATTTTATAAGTGTTCGAACTTGACGAACATCAATCCCGATAATCAGTTCAGTTGCGGGTTTAATGTGACCAAGACGCACAACTATTACTTGAGCGGTGCTGTCCCCACTGACCCGATTGTTAATGGGAGCAAGTGTGAAGTGAGCGTCACGGTCCCAATTCAGCGGTCCGCGGCGATCATGCTCAACGCATCCCGGTCGACCCTCCGAGAGGCTCTGATGAGGGGATTCGAGGTGAATTACACGAATCCGTACGAGGAAGAGTGCGTGAGGTGTGGTTGGATTGGTGGGGAGTGTGGGTTCGACTCTGATCAGGGGAAGCCCATTTGTATTTGTGGTGACCAAATTTGTCCCACATCCCCCAGCAAGCCCGTTCCGACCGCAGGTACTTCAATTGACCCACTTTCTGTTCGTTCAAATCAATCGGATGACATGCTGCGGCATTGCTGATCTGAAACTGAGTTATTTTCTTATCATGCATGCTAGTTTGCCCTTTGCACCTTTTACTTTAGTCGAGGAACAGCCCCATAGCAGAGAAGCTTTTTGATAAAGCTAGAGGCTAGAACAGATAGCTCCCTTGTTATAGATAGATGGAAAAGGATGTGGCATTCCAATCCAATCTAAGGGGAGAGGAAGTTACTTGAAATATATCAGTATCGCTTTATGGATAGTTTACGGATGATTTCCAGCACAGAAAGGACTTCATGTCTTGAATATGATTTGAAAATGCGGACAAGGTTCACTCTTTGGGTGTTTGCTGTCGGCAATTCCTACATACACTCAATTTACACTAGATTCTTGTAAGGTTGATAGCATAATGGTTTTTGGACTACTCTGAGAGTAATATTTTGTTTGAGTTACAAATTTTTAAAAAAGTGAATCTCATGATAATTTATAATTATTTACTATTTGATTTTTTGTGATTCAGAACAAACTGTTATTTTCACAGTAAATTAAATACTATCACTCAATCATTTCTCTTTTTGTAATTGTAGAGTACTATGATTCCCCTTTCCAAGAATCCAACAAGAGGAGTAAACTTATCACAGGTAAACATCTCTTTGATATCACTTGATTTATATCTCTTGCTTTGGTAGAAAGCTAATATCTTTTAAGGGATTGAAAATGATAGGTGGAGCGTGTGCTATTGTTGCTCCAATATCTGCAATTCCCATCATTTTAATATGGAAGGTTCTACTCTTCAAGAACAAGAAAGATGGCAAAGATGGCGAAGTTGAGCAATTGATAGGAATCCTTGGATCTCTTGTTCCAAGAAGATATCGATATATCGATTTGGAGAAAATGACAGAATCATTTTCAGATAAACTTGGTCAAGGAGGATTCGGTGCAGTATATAAAGGAAAGACTAGTGATGGTTTTCTTGTGGCAGTGAAAATTCTGACAGAGTTGAAAAGTAGCCCAAAAGAATTTATCAATGAAGTTGTGAGCATTAGTAGAACTTCTCACATTAATGTAATCACTCTCTTGGGTTTTTGTTACGAAGGGAAGAAGAGAGCTTTAATATTCAAGTACATGCCTAATGGTTCGTTGGATAAGTTCATATATTCTGGAGGAGCTTTAAATAGGAGTAGTTCCTTGGAATGGAATATACTATATTGAATTGCAATTGGCATTGCTCGTGGGCTAGAGTATTTGCATCGAGGCTGCAATACCAAAATCTTGCATTTCGATATAAAACCTCAGAACATCTTGCTCGATAGAGATTTTACCCCTAAGATTTCAGATTTCGGCCTTGCTAAACTTTGTCATGGACGAGAGAGTGCTGTATCAACTCTCGGCATGAGAGGAACGATTGGATTTATTGCACCAGAAGTTGTTTGTCGACACTTGGGAAGAGTCTCTCACAAGTCTGATGTTTACAGTTACGGAATGTTGGTTCTTGATATGGTAGGCATAAAAAATTTTGACATCAAAATCTCCAATAACAGTGAAATGTACTTTCCAAAATGGATTTATAGAAATTTAGAGCCTGGCAAAGATCTGAAATTGCCGATGAATGTGACAGAGGAGGAGGAAGTGTTGGCTAGGAAGATGATCATCGTGAGTTTGTGGTGCATTCAAACCAATCCATTTGATCGGCCACCAATTGCAAAAGTGATAGAAATGTTGGAAGGAAGCTTTGAATCACTGCAAATGCCGCCGAAGCGCATCATGTATTCTCCATCACGAGAATTGTCACACAACTGGGAAATGTCGATGTCAAATTCTAATGGGAGCCACGAGGAGGACAGGATAGTGGAGAATTTAGAGGAAAACAACTTATGATAAAGTTGTAGTGCATGATATAACTCCTCGAGGTAATTGTCATGCTTTAATTTAGATTGAATATGTTGTTCATAGAGTTGTGATGAAAGTAGAGAGGACAATTTTGTTATAATTACCTGCATATTGTATTCTTGCAAACATTCATGTCGAGATCAATATTTAGAATAATATAACATATGTAGTTTTATATCCATGCGACGCGGTGACATCCTTCTAGCTTAACCGTAAGATTAGTGTGAATGGGACCATATTTTCTAGATGTGTGACACGTCAAAAGCATCTAATTCGTAAACAATTAGCTAGGGAAGATGATAAGAAGAGACGCACGCTCTTACAATTGATAATCCTACAGGAATAACAGGTTCACTAAGAAAATTCCATAATTAAAAGAACCAACCCCCAATAATATTTTTTGAAACAATACTGGGGCTTTGCCATTGAAGTTTCTTGAATAATATACCGTCACCTTTTGACAATGCATTTTGGCTTTTTTACAAGCATTAAGCACTTAAAAACATTGCAGCCTGCTGAAAGAGCTGCCTACAATAAGAAATTAAGATCTATAGACACAATCGACTATATTTGAGCGAATATGCTGTTCAAAATAGGGAAAATTGTTCAAAAAGTCCAAAATCTATTGGCCATTTTAGTCTTAAATCTTTTGATGATTTGCTAATTTAGTTCTTTTGACTAATGCCAGTCGGAAATTACTAACGTGGACGATAGCAGTCCTACGTGACATGGCTGGATCTGAATGAGCTCATGGGCCTTGTAGGGTGTTTTATGCCCCTCAACATTTGTGTCATAAACAAGAAAACAGTATATTTCATATGAAGTTAAGCAAGAAAAGCAAATAAAGTATGAATGTAAATCTCATCAAATCATCTCTTTACATATGCAACATGGCATTCGGTTGAAGATTGAAAAGCATATATATCCTTCAAATTTTCCCCATCTGGGAGAGTCTCGGGATGAAAGTACTTTTACCTGCCTTAGAGAATTCCCCGGATCAAACTGGCTATCAGCGTAGGCCAAAGGGGCCAAACCCAACTGGAGTAGACGAAAATGGAAGAACTAAAACAATTAGCCTTGCAGAGGTTGTTCCACCCTCCTCCTAAATGGTCCTCCATTTGCTGGCCCTGGCAGGGGAAAGCCCAGAATCTTAAAAACACATTGTCGCCCTCCCGAACAAATTTCGGCACATGAGATGAAGAGACAATATTGCAGAAGGGAAAAAACCAGAGCAAATGCTCAGGCTCACGGCCACAGCCCCTCTCCTTCGATGATGATTCCAAATCCTATCAAATCATGCTCGAGAGACAATTGCTGTAAGTCCTGGCCAGCAGTCGCTGCCCAGGACTCGGCAAATCCCCTTGAAGAATCGAGCTCGGAAGCTGAGGACGGTTATGAGCAGATGTTCCGGAAAGCTCCTCTGAATCCATCATCCTTAACCGTGTTGAGAAACCAATATCGATAAATTTCAGGATGCGTGAGGTCTGACAGTGATGAGGATAGGGTATCCCCAACTTCTAAACCGTGTGCAGCAGGGTCAAACAAGAGGTAATCCCATATTTCATAATCACGAAGGGTATCTTTCATACTCGATGATCTCCCATATCATAAGTGGCCAGAGAGATTGCAAGCGTTCTATGCTTAATGAGCCACCAAAGCCCTTAGCATCAGAGTTCGCCATTATTATATTCTTTCAACAGTTGTCAGTAAATTCATTGGAAGCCGTCAAGATTGGTGGACGTCTCTTTCTAAAGAGGACATGAGAACCTTTCTGGTCCTACAAGAATTCAATCAAGTTATCCAAATTCTCCATCAATTTTTCATCGACAATCCAGAAAATCTGAAAAAAGGAGATAATTTTTTTCCCACGAGAGAAGAAATCTCGACAAACACTCCAAACAAATGCTGAAGCTTTCAGATGTGAGTCTTAAGCCAGTGTTCCTATCATCCATTCGGAAGTAGATAGCTATATTAGTGAAAGATCTTCTCAAAATTGAAGGGGATAAGTATATTAAAAATTCTAAAAGTTGTTAAGAAAGTGCAGTTAAAACCCTAAAACTTTCAAAAAGAGTAATTCAGTCCTAATAATTATCATGAGAGTGTAATTTAGTCCTTATATTTTCAAAATGTACAACAATTCACTCATAAAAATTATCATGAAAGTGCAATTGAGTCATAAAATTTTCAAAAAGTGCAATAAAGTATTTAAAATTATCAAGTAAGTGCAATTAAGCTTTTCCATTAATTTCTGTCTAACTTAACAAAAAAAAAAATGCCACCGAGTTTTAGAACTTGATTACATCAACTTGACTAGTTTCAAGACTTGATTACACCAACTTGTCAAGATTTATGACTTGATTTTAATTTTTGAAAATTTTGAGACTCAATTGTATTTTTACGAAAAATTTTAGGATAAAGTTTTAGGACTCAATTGCATTTCATGACAAATTTTAGGATTTTAAGTGTATTTGTTCCAAATATACTTGTTCCAAATTGAAATAGAAGAGTCGTTGATGCCACACTTGGCAAACTCCAGTTAGTAATCCATATTGCAATAGTAGAATTGTGTCTTGGAAGAAAAGCAATGAAGGATTACTTGCATGACAAAAGAGAGAATTCGACAAGGCCCGTTTAAAACCTGCTCGCTCAACGATCCCTCTTTGACGTGCCGTAGCAAAGAAGAAACGGCATTGACAGACGTTTCATCTGTGATCGCAAAGGACGCTTTGCAGAAAAGAAAAATGCCCTCAAGCCAAGAAAAAGAAATACATATGTTGCAAACCATTGAGACGAAGACCGGTGTATCTTTCCAAGAAGATGATCCTGAATAAATTTTATACTTCTGGTCAATGATCCAGATCCTGATGATAGCTTTGCTCCTTTTCCCAAGATCCAAAAGCACCAAACATCCAAAGTTTTTGTCAGACCTCTCATGCTCCCGAACCATGCATTCCAATTCATATCTTTCTTTCCAAACATGGCAAGCCCATTTCAATTACTACCCTCGTAGACACCGGCACAGATGCACGTATGTTTGATCTTAAGATTCTTCCACAACAAATTTCGTAAATCCCAAAGTCACCACAAAGTAGGAAAAGTAAATTCTAAACTTATTGTATTTGTGTCGATTTAGTTATAAACCTTTTAATAGTGTCAATTTAATCATAAATTTTTTGATTTAGTACCAGTTCAGTCTTTCCGACTAACTTTGGCAGGATATTGCTGACATGAATGTAGATTGGCTTATATGGCACTATTGAAGCTAATATGGATAATTTTTAATAATATTTTAATATTTTTTCGATTATTTATTACTTAATATTTATTCATGTCCTTCCTTTTTCCTTTCTTCTTCCTATTCCAATGCCGGCCGCTAGTCACAAGTGATGGCCAAGCGGGTTGGCCTTGCTTGGGTGAGTATCGATACCTATATCCACATAGAGAGGTAGCAATAAATAATTCACTATAATTGAAGAATTAGAGTCATGACTCTAATATTTTCCACACTTAAGCTCTATTTGTTTAGTGAAGAATAAATAATTTGGAACCTATTTCTCTAAAAATGACAACTTTTATTGCTCACCAATATGAATGAATAAAAAATATTTGCATTGTCCAAAACAACATTTAAATATATATTGTTGTCATAAAAATAATTTTCACGAACTAATCATATCGATTGCAACAAATGATCATCTTCACCAAAATATTTTTTGAAATTATATCTAAAAGTTAAAGTATTTATAAATAAACAAATCAATTGGATGTAAAACACGCACGACACGAATCACCTGTGTAAGCTCAACGCAAAAACTTTTCCACGCGGCCGAACCAAGAAGTCACGTTCTTCATTTTTTTAGTTCTTCGGGCGGCGGGTCCCAGCAAGGTCACCCTGCGGCTCTTCACGCCTAGGAAAGCCCACGAACTTTATCATTTTCCTCTTATATACTTTGGCCCCACACGCGTGACTAATACCTTGGTCAAACCGAGATGTTCTTCTCCAACAAAATGAAACAAATCCTTTGCCCATTGAGAGGGGAAAAAAAAGAAGAAAAATAAATCAGCAACTTCTTTATTTCAAACCACTTCTCACTCTCGATTTGGATTAAGGAAAGGTTCCCTCGAAGGCCTAATTATTCTACCGTACGAATCGGTGGACATCCTTCAATTCTATCCTGAATTCGAGACATTTTTTTTCCTGATCTAGTTAGTTACATCCACTCTCACTCTCACCCTCCACCACCACCCATCGATGCACCGCCACCTGCTCCTCCTCATCACAGCGGCCACCGCCCTCCTCCTCCTCCCCCTGGTGGCGTCGTCTCTCTCTGCCGGCAACTCTCTCTCCAACTGCAACCGAACCTTCAGCTGCGGCCCCCTCATAAACGTCTCCTACCCCTTCACCAGCGGCGACTGCCCCGCCCACTGTGGCCCGCCGGAGTTCCACCTCAGCTGGGTAGGCGACTCCCCCGAGCTCACCACCGACTCCCTCACTTACTGCGTCCTAGCACTCGACCAGACTCATCGATCGCTCAATCTCTCGAGAACCGATCTTTACGACAACACCTGCTTGTCGCCATACGCCAACACCACTCTCAACTCCACCATCTTCATCTTCGCTAGCGACAACAAAGACCTCACCTTGTTTTATGAGTGTTGGGCCATAAGGACCTCTAATCCCAAGATTCTGTTCAGTTGCGAAATCAATGGGACCGAGACAGGCAGCTCTTACTCGATCGATGTTGTCCCCACTGGTCTGAGTCTTAATGAGAGCAGCTGTGATGCAAGTGTCACGATCCCAATCCTGCAGTCCGCGGTGATCTTGCTCACCGTAAATGGGTCGAAGCTCGGGGAGGCTCTGATGGAGGGTTTTGAGGTGAATTACACGAATTCGTACGAGGATCGGTGCGTCTTGTGTGGTGGGATTGGCCGGGAGTGTGGGTTTGATTCTCATCAGGGTGACCAAATTTGTCCCACATTGGCCGTAGGTACTTCAATAGACCCACTTTCTGTTCGTCCAAATGAACCGGATGGCATGCTGCGGTTTTGTTAATCTGAAACTGAGTTATTTTCTTATCATGCGTGCTAGTTTTCTTCCTTGCACCTTTTACTTTAGCCGGGGAGTAGCCCCAAAGCAGAAGCTTTTTTAAAAAGCTCGAGGTTAGAACGGATAGGTCCCTGTTTATAGGTAGATATAAAAGTATGGGGCATTCCAGTCCAATCGAAGGGTGAAGGAAGTTACTTGAACTCGATTAGTATCACTTTATGGATAGTTTAGGATGATTTCCTATACAGAAAAGACTTCCATGTCTCGAATATGATTGTGCAAATGTGGATATTCACCACACAGGCAAAAGTTTTCACTCTTTGTGCGTTTGCCATCAGCAATTCCAATAATTGTACTCAATCCTGGAAATAATAGATTTTCCTTTTTTAGGATCCACCATAACATCTCTTTGACATCATTGAATTTGTATCTCTTGCTTCGGTAAAGCGCTAATATTTTTTAAGTGATTGAAAATGATAAGTGGAGTGTTTGCTGTTGGTGCTTCAATATCTACAATTACCATCATTTTCACATGGAAGGTTATACTCTTCAAGAACAAGAAAGATTGTGAAATTGAGCACCCAATGGGAATCCATGGATCTCTTGTTCTAAGAAGATACCGATATACTGATTTGAAGAAAATGACAAAATCATTTTCAGAGAAACTTGGTCAAGGAAAATTTGGTGCGGTGTATGAAGGAAAGATCAAAGATGATTGTCTTGTGGCGGTGAAAATTCTAATAGATTTGAAAAGTGGCCTAGAAGAATTTATCAATGAAGTCATGAGCATTAGTAGAACTTCTCACATTAATGTAATTACTCTCTTAGATTTTTGCTACGAGGGGAAGAAAAGAGCTCTAACATTCGAATTTATGCCTAATGGTTTGTTGGATAAGTTCATATATTCAGGAAGAGCTTTAAATATGAGTAATTCCTTGGAATGGAAGATACTCTAGCAAATTGCAATCGACATTGCTCAGGGGCTAGAGTATCTACACCAAGACTGTAATACTAGAATATTGCATTTCGATATAAAAGCTCAGAACATCTTGTTCGATTGAGATTTTACACCCAAGATTCCAGATTTTGGCCTTGCTAAACTTTGTCACGGGTGAGAGAGTGCTACATCAATACCCGACATGAGAGAAACGGTTGGGTTTATTGCCCCAAAGTTACTTGTCAAAACTTGGGGAAAGTCTCTTACAAGTTGGATGTTTATAATTACGGAATGTTGGTTCTTGATATGGCAAGCGTTAGAAATACTGACGTCAAAGTTTCCAATATATTTAGGAAGAGCTTTAAATATGAGTAATTCCTTGGAATGGAAGATACTATAGCAAATTGCAATCGGCAATGCTCAGGGACTAGAGTATCTACACCGAAAGTACAATACTAGAATATTGCATTTCGATATAAAAGCTCAGAACATCTTGCTCGATCTAGATTTTACCCCAAAGATTCCAGATTTTGGCCTTGCTAAACTTTGTCACGAGCGAGAGAGTGCTATATCAATACCCGGCATGAGAGAAACGGCTCGGTTTATTGCCCCAGAAGTTACTTGTCAAAACTTAGGGAAAGTCTCTTACAAGTTGGATGTTTATAATTATGGAATGTTGGTTCTTGATATGGCAAGTGTCAGAAATTCTGACGTCAAAGTTTCCAACAACAGGGAAATGTACTTTCAAGAATGGATTTATAGGAACTTAGAGCTTGGCAAAAATCTGAAATTGCCGATGAATGTGATAGAGGAGGAGGAAGTGCTAGCAAGGAAGATGATTATTGTGAGTTTTTGGTGCATTCAAACTAGTCCATCTGATCGACCTCCAATTGTGAAAATGATAGATATGTTGGAAGGACGCTTCCAATCATTGCAAATGCTGCCGGAGCCCATCTTGCATTCTTTGTCGCGAGAATTGCCGCAACATTGTGAAGTGACGATGTCGAATTCCAATGGGAGCCACGAGGAGGATGGAATGCTAGAGAATTTGGAGGAAAGCAATAGCTGATGGTAAAGTGGTAGTGCATGATATAACTTCTCGAGGTAATTGTCATGCCTTTCTTTAGATTTTTTGTTTTTTTCAAACGAGTTCTTTAGATTGAATACGTTGTTCTTAGAGTTGCAAGGACAGTAGATAGTACGGTTTTGTTATTATGTCTTGCAAACACCGGTGTTGACACCAACATTTAGAATAATGTAATAATTATAGTTTTAGATCTTGCTAGCTTAACAGTAAAATTAGTTTGAATGGGACATATTTGCTAGATGTTTGACTCGTCCAAAGCATCTTATTCGTAAAGAGTCAGGAGGGGAAGATGATAGGAAGAGAGTGCACGCTCTCCTAATTGATAATCCTACATTACGAAAATTCCATAGTTAAAAGAACCAACTCCCGATAATATTTTCCGAAACAATACTAAATCTTTGCCATTGAAATTTCTTGAATAATATACTGTCGCCTTTTAACTATGCATTTTGGCTTTTTTACATGCATTAAGCATTTAAAAACATTGCAATTGTTGAAAGGGTTGCCTACATAATTATTGACTATATTTGGGTGAATATGTTGCTCAAACTAGGGAAAACTGTTGAAAAAATCCTAAACCTATTGTATGGAGGTCAATCAAATTATAAACATTTTTATTTGGCCAATTTAATCTCGTATCTTTTGACAATCTGCCAATGGAGTTCTTCAAGCCAATGTTGATTGAAATTCACTGACATGGACGTTGATAGTTTTATGTGATATGGTTGGTGTTAGATTTGTCAAATGGGTGGGTCAAATTGAATTTAGGCTAGGTTGAAAATAGTCCGATCCAAATTAACCTATTTAACCTATATTGACCCATTTTATGTAATATAATTTTAACAGCTCAAACTTGACCTAGCCCATATTACTAAAATATATCAATATCCGTACCAAAACATTTAACTTACTTAAGATTCTTCATAAGAATATGTTACTTGAATAGATTATTTCATCAAATTAAAAAAAATAAGATTTTTTAGTAAATAAAAGAAAAACATTCAAAACCTAAAAATTGAAATGCACATAAAGAACTAGAAAAATATGCACGTATCGTTGTTGTCGGTTCTAATAAATTTTTGAAGTTGAAATGGTCTTTTTTTAATCTCATGATTAACTTAAATTGGAAAAAAAATTCCAAAATACAAATATAAAAACATGAAAGTTAAAAGCTAATTTCCTAAAAATAGGAAAAAAGGATTTTTTAAATACACAAGAAGATAAAGCCATGCTCGGCTCTGCTATCTCCTTGCGGAGAACTCAGGGTGTCGTCTTCTTTCTCTACTGACGTATGCACGCCTCTTCTTACGCGTGGTCAATGGTCACTTTGTCACGCCAAGACTACCCCTGCCGCGCTGCCACCCTCATCGGGCCGTCGCCTTTTTCAACCCGAGTTCAAGGACCTTCGGAAAACCAAGCTCAGCGCCAAAGCCGAAGCAGGTGGAGATCCACAGCCTCATATTCGAACCTCAAATTAGAGGTTGCGCTCTATCTTCGCTGATTTGGAGGTCCAAGACCTCTACTCCGAAGTCGCGGATCTTTTGTCAGTATCAGATCTAAGAGATTTTGAGTCTTGGGGAGAGAGGGTGATCCAAAACTGAGAATAGAGGATGGTCGTGGTGCCCAAAGGACGAGCAATTGCAGTGACGAGCGATGGAGGAAGGTGACGATGCGTGAGCGATGGGGACGATGGCGATCCTCAAGGGATGAGCAACGGTGGCGAGTCGTGTCCTTGCACGGAGCTTCGCAGATTAAATTTTGGGTTTGAGTGAATAATGGCCTATTTGTTTGGATTTTGTTTCTGTTTCCGAAACACAATTTTTGTTCTTTTGTTTCGGGAAACAAAAAAAAAAATAGAAAGGCATCTGTTTACACTTTTGTTTCCGGAAATAAAAAATCTATTTTTTTTGTTCTCAAAAACAAATTTGGAATAGAAATAAGAAAAAAAATTGTTTCTTGTTCTTGGGAACATTTTCGAGAAACATTTTTTTCTTCTTTTATTTCGTTCCTTTTCTTTTTCTTTTTTCTTTGGCTGGTTGTTGTCCCCCCGTGAGGCCGAGCCTCCCCGGTCAGCGCAAAGTTAGCCTCACCTTGGCTGGGCAAGCTCGAGCTCGCCTAGATTCGGCAAGGCCGAGCTCGCCCAGCCACCAGGGGTCGGTGAGCCTCGTTATGGTTGGGCAAGGCCGTCGGCCCTTGTTAGCCGGTCGTCGGCCATGGCTGAGGCCGGCGACCGGCCAAAAGGAAGAAAAAAGAAAAAAGAAAAAAGAAAAAAGAAAATAAAAATATTAAAAAAAAATTATACAAGTTTACTAAACGTGTTTTTGTTCTTTTTCTATTCTAGAAATAGAAATTATATAATTTTGCCAAATGCGTTCTTTTGTTGAAAAATTATTCTCCGGAACAAAAATAGTTTGTTCTATTTATATTCTAAGAAATAATTTTTGAACAGAAACGTTATTAAAAGCAGTCTAAATTAAATATGGGTCAATTGTAGACTCATATAAACAAAAGTTGTTGACACCTGAAATTTTTTGTTGACATTTTAATTGTCCATTTTGCAAAAATATAAAAAAAATAAAGAGCCAAAAAAATGAATGAAAAAGAACGAAAACATTAAAAAAGAAAAAAAAAAAAGAGAAGAAGAAGAGAAGAGAAAACAAAAAGAAAATGGAGAAAAATGCTGAAAAAAAAACATATAAAAGCTCGCTCATTTTTTGGGGCGGGGGTCTCTCCCGCTCTTTCTCCATCACGATCTATCGGACTCTCTCTGACTGGAGACGCTCTCTGGGGGAGAAAGAGAAAACGGCTTCTCTCTCGGATAATTTCTCTCGGTGGCTCGGCGAATGGTTTTGGGGAGTTCGTTGAGGATTTCGCTGCCGGGGTTTGTCGACGCGAGGAGGCGGAGAGCTGCTCTCTGGTTTCTCGTCCTCCAGGGATTTACTCTCTCAAGCTCGCAGGTTCTCTCCATCGGAATCTCTCCACATATCCGTTTGGTTTGAGGGATTTTGATCGATCGAAGCCGACCAGTGAGGATCGGCGACGGAGGCCGCGGCAACGACGCAGCGAATTTGGTTCGACGGATCACCCTCGGAAATCGAAAACCGATGATCAAGTATCGCGAAGGTGTTCTCAATCGCTCTCGGTTCTGGTGGTTTTGAAGGTTTTTCAGCGGATCTCTCTCGGTTTGGGACAAAGATCGGCGACATCGGCGACTTTGGCCGCGGTGACGGCTTCCGATTGTCTTCTTGTTCTGCTTTTCTGATCTCTCTGTTCTAGTTTGGGCTATCGCTCGCTCGCTCGCTCAATCGATCGAAGACCGGCGGTCGGGGATCGCACGTGAGCTCTCTTCCCCTTTGTTTCTCTCTTGATCCGATTAAGTTTTTAGGATCTGGTTCTCTCTCCCGTTCTCCCTCTCTCTGACCTCGCACATTTTCTCTCGGCTTTGTCTTGCGCACCGGATTTGACTTGCTCGAACGGCCGGTCGAGGAGTTTGGAGTTTAGGGCTCAGACAGCGTCGACGGTAGCGACGACTTCAATCCTTCGCCGATTCATTCAAGGTAACTCTTGTATTAGTTGCTTCCAGATCTCAAGTATGTGCGTTCAACAAATGTTCTGCATTGCGATCTGAAGCCAAGCAATTTGTTTCTGAATGCGAATTGTGACCTTAAAATTGGAGATTTTGTCCTAGCTAGGACCACATCTAAAACGAATTTTATGACTGAGCATGTTGTTACTCGCTGGTATCATGCACCAGAATTGCTCCTTAATTGTTCAGAGTACACTGTTGCGATTGATATTTGGTCTGTGAGTTGCATACTTGATGAAATTGTGACTAGGTAGTCTCTATTCCTAGGCAAAGACTATGTTCATCATCTGAGATTTATTACAGAGTATGCTGAGGCCTTGGGGCTTAAGGTTTCTGCCATTAAGTTCAATTTATTAGCTGGAAGTTTGGATTTTACTGTCCTTCCTCAGTATCAAGGGTATATTGATACGTATTGGTGCTGAAATCTCCATTATGGGATACAAAAAGTCTGTATAATCAACTTCTTTTTATAGGTAGGGCGAGCAAGTCATCGATGTGTAGTTGGTCCGTATAAATGATGTGGATTATAAGCACACCTAATCCCTTGTTGAGTTCTGAATTGTTCTCTGATTGAATGATTTTCTGTGGATTGATAGTCAATGATCATGAACTGGAGGTGGATTGAGCTTGATTTGCCTTGATCTGCAATTTCGTATACCTGATATGTCACTTACTGTTTTGACTGAAACTAGGTGCTAGATGAGGTTTTTTGACCTCGAGCCCTTCTAGACATAAAAAAAATAGACTTCTCAAGCTTCGATTTGATATGTCACATGCCCATAATAGATGTCGTTTGGTTGCTGAAAACCACCTACAAAGTCTATTGATTCTGCTATGATATTCTGTTTCTTTCGCTAATCTGACCTTCTGTGCAAATAACTTGATATGAGCTGGTTGTTGTGGTTTTCTGTGTTCGAAGTCTTCATGAAAGTCGAAGATGGTTCGAATATCTTTCCAATGAGCTGTAGAATGCCCTGATTGAATCTCATTTGATATGGTTTTCACATGTCCAAATTTCAGTCCATAATCTGTCATGTTTGAGACCTGATGCGTGTGCTCAAATTTGAGTTAGTGAACATGCTTTGCTGGAGTTGAATCTTTCATGAGAGTCATTGGAAATTTCATAAAATTTCTAACAAGGTATAGCTTGAATCAAGTGATCATCGTTAGCAAGGTCAATGGCTTCCATAAAGTCACGTTTGAGTTGCTGCAATCTGTAATGTTGGATTTTTGCCCTGTTTCGTTTCTGTTTTTCCATATAGATTTTTGTGAACAAAGTAGGACTTCGTTGTCTCATGATAGATGATTGGGACATTTCCTTCTATATAGTTGGACTTTCATAGATTTTCTTTATGTCTTCATTTCAATGAATATCATCCATGTTTTGTGCAATTCCTGCTGTGATTTTAATTGATTGCGTTTCTATGAAAATGTCTTCAATCAAGTTCCTTAAGAGCATACTTGATGCTTGATGCTTTCTAGACATACTTAGAGCATATCATATGCTTCGCATTGATGTATGGCATGCCTTATTTGAAGATCATTGACCATGTAAAAACCATGCATCAAGTCGATATACCACAACTGAAATTGTCATGCATTTTGCTTCTAATGACAAGTCACGTATCAATGTTAATGGATTTGTGTGACCTTTTGTACATAGATTTAGGGTTGAATGTCTAAATCAAACTTTTTCTTCACATTTAACCTTAGGTCATGTTCAAATTTCATGATTAGATGATTTGGTAAGTCTGTTATCATGCATCCATTTAGCTAATTGCAATTGAAATTTGTCAAGCATGACATTCTTAGTTTCAAGTCACTTTGCAATGTTAATGACTTGTGTGACTTCTTTGCATTCTGATTTAGGGTTAAATGTTTACCCAAACCTTTTTTCGCATTCAACCTTATGTCATGTGCAAGTTTCATATTTTTGTACATTGTCTAGGTGGTTTTACGAACCTTTAAACATGCCTTGTATTTTGTCTTGTCTGTGACTTGAATTTGCTGGATTTATGTTCATGTCTGATGCTTATGTCTATTCGTTATAATAATGATTTCCATGCGTTGTCTTAGTCATATAAGATGAGGCAAAGGATCCTTGTTTCTTAGATTATGTTTAGATTAGGACCCTGAAGATGGATATAGCGTGAAGATGGTTTAGGTCGATGTCCATTCCGACCATTATCATGTACAATTTGTTTTCCCGACATATGTCTCGGGTTCCATGTATTGTTTAAAACCCGATGAGTTGCGGGTTTCCTTTCTTTCCTAATTATTTCTCTTTTATATTTTTTAGGACTGCCTAATAGATTTGCCTAATAGATTTACTGCTTTTCCTTGATTGCTTACTTAATGTCTTGCAATTACAATTTCATTGGCTGTTTTCTTTTCTTTTTTGTTTTAGAAATAGAATAACATGAAAATGATTAACCACGCATGATCACTTAGTCTAGGAATTGATGATCCCGAAAAATGTAAAAAGAAACGCATGGACATGTTAGGAAAAACACAACATACTGTTTAGGTACCAAAAGGGCGCTAATAGCAATATTAGCGTAACCCAAGTCTCCGAACCTAGATATCTGGTTGCGTAGGAATCGAGGGAACACTCCCGACTCTTGATTGGGTTTCTAGCCGAACCCCAAAAAATGAGGCTAGTGGCAACTCCTGTATATTTTTAGGTTGTTATAAACAATTAGACCGCATAAATAAACTCGCTGTCACGCGGGGTACGAGCTTGGGAGAGCTCGCGATCTTGAGATCAAGTACCCCTAAATCCAACTTTTCCCCCCTTAGACATTTCGAGGGGCGGTGAGATTGGGTCGCGACAAAAGTCTCAAATCCTTTTTGACCTGTTTTTAAAATTTGAAGTGACCCTTATCCAATATGGGTCAATTCACCCTGCTCACGGCCAGCAAGGGCATCACATCCCTCGCTAGCTGTTGGTGAGGGCCCGACAAGCCTCGCCCAACAACAGAGGGCCTGGCAATCCTCGTGCTACAGTATGGCACGTGGAGGGATCTCTCACCAGAATTGAGGGCCTTCGCTTTGGTGTGGTCAGTTTTACTAATTTTCTTTTTTACTTTTTTTATTTTTTGATACCCAGGGAACCCCGGGGCACGGTAGCTTACGCCACTGGCTCAGCGGGTAAACCATGGAGCGATGCTAGCAGAGGACTCACCACCCCGACGCCACGCTTCAAATGCCGATGCTTCCCCTGGGGTTTGATCCCCTCACCTTTCCCCAAGGCAAGGGGTTCTTAGCCAGCGGAGCTACCAAGGCCGGTGGTTCTTTTTTACTTCTTCTTTCGATTTGTTTATATTCATTTGTGTATTTTCGCCGTATCGATTTGATCCGACTATTGAGATTCATCACTGAATGTTCTCATGAAAAAACCAATTTATCCAAGGGTCATTCATGGAAGGACTGTCCTGTGCGCTCATCTAATGAATGTACCTTTGTTGTTGGTACGTGGAAGATAAGTACATCATGTAGTCAGCGTTCTTTTCCCTTTGGTGTTTCATTGGCAATTTCAAAATATTCCGAAGGTTTTGACAAGTTTGGTCGATCACATAAGCTTGTTCACCGTTATGCCAAAACTTTGCTTGTTTACCATTGTCATGTGGCTTGCTATGCAGATGCTCTGGTAGATTGCAATTGCTTGATGTTTACAGTAGCGTGTAACTATTTCAGGATATTTCCCTTAGTTGATATGATATAAATCACATGAGATTGGACTTTTAAATGTGTCTTTCAGTGTGGAGTTTATCATTACTGAGAGGTATTACACCTGGGGTTTTGAATAGCCCTTGTAATGCCATGATAAGATTAGTTTTAATAGTCTTTCTCGTATGAAAAAATGATTTTTTTTTCTTTTTTTTTGCTTTCACTTTGTATGTTCTGATTTAAATATTCTTCATCCAAGCTAGTATGACAAATATCAACCGATTGGTGAATCTACCTACCCTATTTTATTTTAATGATTCGGTTATCTCAACCTGAAGTGCATGTTCATAGTTTCTTTTCATTACTTCATTGCAAAGTCTGTAGCACGGTTCAATGAGATTGTGACAAAGCTTCTGCTAGAGGGTGCCCTGAACACTTTCAAAAAATATTCAGTACGAGAAGAGGACATAGAAATGAGTAAAACTCTGTAGCTCTTACAATCCTCATGCCCACAGCTCTGGGACTTCACATGTTTCATGTTTGTAGAGTTGGTAAAGATAATAATTTCCCATTGTCATCAGGTTGTATGGGTTCCTGGCAGTTTTGAAATAGGTGTCGTTGCCGAAAAGCTAGGGAAGTCTGAAAAATATCACGCAATCTTATGCATTGGGGCTGTGGTATGTTTTCCCTTCCTTCTGGTCATAGGAAATTATGCCAATGGATTCCTCCAGGCCCTGGTCCTTTCATCATGTTTAGCATGTGGATAACTTGCTGTTTAAGGCTAATTCATAGTCTTAAAATGTCAATAGATAAGGGGTGACACTTCACACTATGATGCTGTTGCTAATTCGGCGGCCTCTGGGGTGCTTTCTGCTGGTCTTAATTCAGGTTGAGACATGCTTTCTTTCTTTTACTTGCAGGGCTACTTTCAAGTTTTAGTGTCACAAAATACATGAACTCATGAATGTTTATTATATGCAGACAATCATAACTATTCAAATAATAGAGCAAGATATAATTCCTTTATAAGCGTTTGATCAACTTGTTACATTTATCATGATGGCTAGTAAAATGACCCCAAGTAGATATGGTGACAATAACAAAGGGAGGGAGATCAGTTATCTGGAAAATGGCCAATATGGTTTCGACCACCTTAAGTTGTCACAGCTTGTTCTTTTTAAACATACAGCACATAATTTAAAAAATACTGCGGATTGGATACTTAAGTTCTGCTAGTTTTTTCCTTAGCCATGTAAAAGTGGCTTCCTTTCGCAATATGCGTGTGTTTCTTCCCAAAAAATGTTGCTACGCATTTTGTTCTCAATTGCCGTTACAAAAGTGATTAGTAGTGTTTGTTATTTTGACTGTTTCATGACGATGTTAGTAAGGGCGCTTGCATCAAACTGGAGGTCAAAGCAACTTCATGGTGGGTGGAGGAACCTCATCTATGCAGGACCAATCTTCTCATTTTTATAAAACTGTCTGTATGGGTACACACTTTGGAAATCTTTGAATTGATCTGATATTCTTGAGTGGTCACAAAAGTTTGGCCAAAGCACCTGTAGTTGATGATATTCATTGCTCCTATTCACATTTAATTGCTCATTTTCCAGTTTGATGTTAGCTTTTCAAAAACAATAAGATCTTATGGATGAATTTGTAGGTGTTCCGTGCATCTTTGGGGTCTTGACCTGTGATGACATGGATCAGGTGATCAATCATTCTGGGAATTTGATGGATTTTGGGTTTTGCGCTTGAGATATTGTGTTCATCAGCATTAGATTCACCTATGAACAACTTTTCCTGCAATCTGCAGGCTTTGAACCGAGCTGGTGGAAAATCTGGGAACAAGGGATCTGAGGCTGCTTTAACTGCTGTAATTTGTTGTTAATTATTCTCTTAGTTGAGTGGCCATGTTTGTTTGCATGAAGTGTTGCTTTCTACTCTTTTCCTTTCTGACTTTGCTTCTCTTGCTCCTATCATTTACTGTACATTGGTTTTCCCCCCAAATTTTAATATGTGGAAAAAGAATAAAGTGCAAACTTTCCTCTTCATCCCATGATCCTTCAGTTTGGCTGGTTTTGTCTTTGAACATGATAAAGTGAGTTCATCAGAAACTGCAGGAATATTTAATCATGCTGGTACTGCATATAGCATATCCTGCAAAGGCAGGTTGGCATCTTCATGGGCTCCCTCAAACAAAGTTTAAGCTTAATGCCTCTGGTCTCTTATACCAACTCTTAGTGTGGCTGAATGAATGCTAGACAGAATTTCTTAATATTAGGAAGTAGAGTTCTCCATTCAATTAAGTACATGCTAGTACCCATAGAAATCTCCTTGAACGTAAAACTCACACTACCCCTAGACTGACTTTATAGGGAGATATGGCTAAGCAAAGCCCCCTGAACATCTCTATCCAAAAAGTCCAATTATACTTTCAATAAGATCCTGATTTGCTGCAGCGTCCATAGGCTTGAAGATTCCTTGAACATTCTAATTGAACTTGTCCTTGAAGAAGGTGTCCCCAGCGAAATTTTGCCTGAAATGTCTAACTTCACTGTCATTAGGGGCTCTATCTTCAATCCTTTCGCAAGTTTAGGGAGATGTCATCTCTCTTAATTTGACAGACAATTTACTTAATATGCACAGATTGTGGCCGTCATTTTTGAATGTGTTCTCTTATTGCCATTGGGCACAACATTGTATGAGAAATCTTGTGGACTGGTGTTTGATTATAATGTAATGATGTGCTCCTAGTTCTGGGAAGCTTGAGAAAAACCATCATATCATGGGTTTTTTCAGTGTGACCACCTTCCTACGCACTGTTAGGGGTTAGGGAATTGTCTTGTGCATCAGCAAATAACCATTCAGTATGATCTGCCTGTCTGAAAAGAAGAACTACGAGGAAAGGTAACCATAGCCTAATTTAAACAAACTATTAATAGCTCCATGTGTTTTTCACTGGTTAATCTTGCTGTTCCTATTCCTGTACACTGGGTTTATTTATATACACACACGATGCATCTGCGTCATTGCCTGCTAGAGTTGGGTAGTTTGCCCCCTTGTCATGCAAGGGCCGTGCCTCCGTTATTGGTCTTGGGTGAGGGTCGCCCAATCCTGCTTTTCTCTGAGACATAAGGGGGGTGAATGACCCTCACCAATGTGCTGGCCACCCTCTATGGACTTATATGTTAACTTAGTTTCTCCTACGGATGATCCTATGAGTTCAGCAACATAAATCTTAGTCTCTGCCTTCGCCCTTTCGAATTTATTAGTTTACCTGCTTTGTGAACTGTTGTCCTTATTTTGTCAGTTTTTAATATATTTATGTGGCTGGCAGATTGAGATGGCATCTCTGTTCCAGCATCACCTGCACTAGTGGTTTGAAGGGCAGAGTTGGGTGTAAACTTTCCGAGTCGGCAGTTGCAGCATTTATTTCATTAACTTGTGCAATTCACCCATGAAGGATTTTAAGGGCTTCTGGATCATGAGTACAACGATGCAGTAAAAATTGCTTACACAACTTGTTAACATAAATGTTTCTGTACCTTTCGTCATTAGATTGTCGTAGCCATAAAATGATCTGGTGCCTAAGCAACGCGCTTGGTTTTTGCCCAAATGAAGCTCGTCAGCATCAAACTCTGGTTGTGGACTGTAGTGCAATGAATACGTGGGAATAATTCTCTCTTTATTTAACTGATCTTGCGTTGAAGAAAGTGGTTTTTACCGTTTGATCCATGTAACTTGAACAGGTGTTTATTAAGACGAGACAAGATTTGGTTTACTCTATTAATGAATAATTTGATGGACAGTAATATAATGCGCGCATTTTAGTGAATATCTAGTGCTGCATATCGAATCCTCATGCATGCGTGTGTGTATATATGGTGTGTTTTGACGCCACAGACACGATATACATACATATATATGTGTGTGTATGTGTGTGCATAAATGTTTTATTTTGCAATATCTAGATGTAATTAGATGAAAGTTATACTCTATGATATTGGTACTACTTTTTTTTTTAAATAATTTTTTGTGTGTGTGTATATAGATTATATATTGAACTATCTGCATGAAAATATGGTTAAAACTTGTAATTCATGATTGCCTATATTTTATAATATGAAGATTAGCAAATTAATAAAATTACTCATTAATACAAATAGCTTACCAAGGAAAACAATTACTGCAAAAGGTTTCCATGATATGATAGTGCACATTTCATCGATATATGATGCTAGAGGATCATTTAAATACTTATACAATACGACACCCTCCATTGGATCAATAAATGATTTTAGAGGATCAATGAAAAAAAATTCATCATTAGAGAATTATAGCTCATCTTTTAAATGTAAATATCACAAAAAACAATGAAATAATTATTGTTAAATAAATGAAAAGTACCCAGCATTACAAAAATTCTATAGTGTGTTTTTAAGGAGTCATATTACGTGATTGTGTATATTTCGTGAATAAATATTACTAAAAGCATAATTAGCGGCAACCCTTATGATCAAAATTCAATTTGGATATGTCCATGAACTAAGTTGAAAAGAACAAGGGCTCACTGATGCTTTTCGAAACAATGTTAGGTCTGTGCCCTAAGAAACGGGGTTAATGAGAGAGGGAAAAGAAATTGAAAAAGAAAAAAAAAATCAATCACAAGGTACAAGAAACTTTCTATAGGGGCATTGCATCGAAAAAATAAAGTGGCTCGGTGTATCCAGACAAAAAGGGGGTTAATTTAACATTAAGACGTTGGCCCCAGACCCCACTATATACTATTAAGACAAGACACACAGTAAGCTCTCACAAGACCACTATTGCTATTTCCTGGATGATTAGAGCTATAAGGACTCGTTTATTTCAGAGAAAATGTTCAACGATTAGAAAATGTTTTTAAAAAGTTATTTTTCAAGCAAATAATAATATTTTCCGATATTTAATTAAAATTGAAAAAAATTGAAAATATTTTTGGTCACTTGAAAAAGAAATTGATTTGATTTTCCTAAATATAAATAACACTATTTAGGTTTTAGTGATTTGTGCATAAACAGTCGAGGAATCAAGTATGAGCATTGGTATTTTGAGTTCACCCATGATGGACCTTGATCCAGGTGCCGGGAAACAGGCCATGGGCATTAGTCCTAAGCAAGAGCACAAGCATGAGTCTTGTGTCCACATAAGCCAAAGTTCAGAACTTGATGCTCGTGCATGACTTCCCAGCGCCCCACCTCAAGTCCATAGAAGACAGACTCGAGGCCCTTATATTTGTGCCCGGATCCCACACTACTAAGCTAGGGTCGATTAAGGCCAACGCCTAAGCACCCATGCTCGAGGTTGTTAAGGCTAAGCTCAAGTCTATTGAGGCCAAGCCCAAGTCCTAGCGATCAAGGGCTCGAGCATCGGGGACTCAGGCCTCGCCTTAAACCTAGGCACAGGCATCAATCTTGGGCCTCAACTTTGGTGAATCTAAGCTTGGGCATAGGGGTTTTGAGCTCAGGTACTGGAGACCCAAGCACTAGCACCTAGTCCTGGGTTGGCCTCGATGGATTCAAGCATGAGCCTTGTTGTCCTAGGCTTCGGCCTCAGGTGTGGGGCATTTAGGCACGGGGAAAGGGGTTGTGAACTCGACCTTGATGAACCCAAGTTAGGCCTTTGTGAACTTGGGCTAGGCCTCAATAGACTCGGATGCGAGTGTTGGAGACCAAGCATGAGCATCGAGGTCTCAGGTCTCGACCTTGGTGAACCTAGGCTCGAGCGTGGGAGATATGAACCAGAGTGCCAAGGACTCGAACATGGCCTTTGTGGACTTAGGCCCAAGTGCCAAAGATCCAGGCATGGGTATCGGGGGTCCTACACTCGGCCTTTGTAAAGCCGGGCCCAAGTGCTAGGCATCAAGCATGGGCAACAAGGCCTTAAGCCCGTCCTCAAGTGTCTTGGGTCTTGGCATTGATCTTGAGCCCTCTATACATTCTAACCATATGCTTTGAGTTTATCTACTATAGACATACTTAGTGAGCTTATAGATGCTGGTCTAGCCAATTTTTTAGTGTGCATGCTATTACTAATTAATCTCCTTGAGATTGGAGATGACATTGTCATTTTTTTCTTTTAATATAGAATTCCTCTCCTTGAGAAAGGATTGTTAAGATGTATGCGTAAGTTATGTTAGAGAATTCTCACATTGGATAATTGGTGTGGTGTGGAGCAATTAATATATCTAACTTCGTCTATAACTCATTGGCTTAACCTTTTTAGTGAAAATGGGTCTAACTGGATATGTTGATGGGCTCAAATATAGGCTTCCTCTTGGTGATCTCTTAGGATGAAGGTATTAGGCTTTTGTTGCGTGTTTTCAACAAAACTATTGAATTTAAGGGGTTCTTATTATGAGTTTGACAAAGGTTGAATATGAATTAGAGTTTGAGATAACAAGGAAATCTAGGTGGGTATTTGAAGAAGGTGGTGGTTAGAGCTGCAATAGTTTTTTAATTAGCCAAATTCGATGGAGGTAATGAAGGGATTCGATTGCACCAATTTAATAAGTTTTAAGATTTGATATACTTTTTGAAAGTTTTAGGATTCGATTGTACTTTTAAGATAACTTTTGGAATTTTTAGTATGCCTATCCAAAAAAAAAAAAAAAAAACATCGTGGTCTATATATAGTTAAACAAAAAAGCAAATGAGTTACAAAAAGAAATCTCACCATATTATATTTTTCAATATAAAAATGACGTATAGTGAAAGGTTGAAAAACACTAGATAGATATCTATATAAATAACTTAACACAATGGTTGGAGGGTCACTAGCCATACTCCTGAATGAACACCAGCTCCCTGCTTATTTAACAATGGCGCATCCTTTGTGCGTGCTGATGGTTGCAGGTTGTACTTTTAGTTTCTGTGTTTTGTTTTGTTTTGTAGATCTTTTGGGATTTATTTTGCTTGAAAGCTTTGTATATTCATCTCATGTTTGATTATGACAAATGAATGAAATTTTCTTTCAATAAATAAATAAAGAAAAAACAATGCCGCATTCTCCACATTTTACCACCATCCTTTTCTAGGGTTTGAAACCACATAGTGCGAGGCAAGTTTCTTGCTGAATTAACGAGCAAACTTCCATGAACTGAAGCTCTCTATGCGTAGGGAGGGAGGGAGGGAGGGAGGCGCCAACGTCGAGATATGGGACTCTCGAACTGAGAATTGCTCTGATGTAGAAGGGATAGTGAGAAATTCAAGAGACGTGGTAATGTATTTATATACATGACGGAAGAGGTCTCTTAAAATTCCTTCCAGGAGTAGGCTTGCTAGGCAGATAAGGGAAGGACTCTTGCTAGAATTCAGGCATGTTGCTTTGAGAAGGTCTTCATCAACTGTGGATATAATAGATTTATTACGTGATAAAGGGCATGTAATTGCAATGTACATTCTCCTTAAATTTTTCAAATATATGAAATAGTCTTTTAAGATAATTAATTTAATCACAACCAAAATCGCCCATTTTAGATTTTTGAATTGCAAGCTTCATTTTACAGTAAAGTTAACACAAGTGACTTTCCATAAAAAGAAAAAAAAAAAAAAAAACAAAGGTTTCTCGAAAGAGAAAATAGTTGCGCGAGAATTTTTAATCTATTGTGAGAAAAACAATAAAACCAAATGACATATAATTATAAATTGTTATAGGGTTAATTCCTTTAAGAATTTATGGTTCATAATAAGTTGTTATTCTCACAGTAACTCATTGGATTGTTATGCGAGCAAAACCCTTTTTGAAGGGACTAGAACTTCCCTCAAAAAAAAGAAAAAAATCCGTCAACCAACTTGATTTATAAAGAATTAGCTATTAACGTGGCATTGGAAAAATCCATGGAACTGTCTTTAACGGCAGCATGCAAACTTTCCATATGAGGTAACCGTGAGGAAAATTATCAAAAAGTCATAAACATGTTGCAATTATGTTAATTCAATCCTAAACATTTTTTTTTTGGCCAATTCAATCTTAAACGTTTTACAATTGTGTCATCAGTTCATCCAATCAAATTTGGCTGGCTAGTGTTGACGTGGACGTCGGTTGGTCAGCTGACAATGATGTGGACAACTATTAATAATATTTTATTTTATTTTTCGATTATTTATTTATTTATTTATTTTTCTTTCATTTACTTCCTTTTTATCTTCTTCATTCTTTTTCCCTTTTTCCTCCATAGTGGCCAACGAGGCTCCAATAAGACTCGTTGACCATTGGGCGAGAGCTAGTATTGTCGATAGTAGTTGGTAAGGGTAGTGGCCCTTGCTCGACCTCACCAAGATTTGGGCAAGGCCTAGGGGATGTAGGTGAGGCTAGCCTCACCATGTGCTAAGGTGATCTCGCTTGCGGTTGGTGAGGAGATGGCTGCCTTTGTGAGGGCTTGGGTGATGGCCTTAATTGCATCTAATGAGTCGAAACCTGGTGTGATGCCATCTTGATCAGTTGATTTAACTATATGTTTACCTATTTATGGCTTTATCTTTAGACATTAACATAATGCAATGCCACTTGCTCCTCGTCCTTTTCTTGACGGTAGTGTCTCCTTTTGCTGGTGGCTCTCTCTCCAACTCCACCCATATTTTCTCCCTTTTACATTTATCGTCAATAAATATTTTGTGAGAATAAAATTAATGGGTTTTTTTTTGCCATGTTGTTAGTAGGCTTCACCAAATGCCTATTTTGGACTTGAGCAAGTCCTTAAGAGGCTCCAGGAGAAAATAGGAGGAAGAACCCGCGGGAGGTGAAATTTCTCACTGTCGTAAGTATTCATACTCACCTGGAAAGCAAAATCTGGGTGGAAACTTGGGGTACAAGGCGTCTAGACACTAGGGACATTAAAAATAAGGAACATAATTTGGCAAGACTCTCGGTAAACCAGGCCACCTTGGAGGTGGAAACACCTTTGGAAGATAGGATGCTAACAAGGTTAACATTAACCTAACCTTGTTAGCAAATGACTATCAATCAGGATAAATATTTTGTGAGAATAAAATTTATGGGCTTTTCTGCCATGTCGTCAAGAGGTATAATCAAACGTACTGTTGATCCAATGATTAATAATTACTGTTAATAAATAACTTACAAGCATTGTCAATCATTCTACATCACATAAAGAGTTCAATAGTTTTGAAAGCTAACTTTTCTGATTTCTTGATTTCCCATATAACTTTAAAGACTTAGTAGACCTTGGCGTGTGTGACACACCATCATATTTTTCTCTTTTAAAATGACATATGTTTTAAAGTAATATTAGATATCTCCTGAGTTTGAATTAAATTTTCGGGAATGTAAAAGCCGAATCTTACGGAAATTGTTTCCGTATTGACGCCGCTCAAGATAACAACAACAAACAAAAAGGAAAGTCCAAAGTGAGCTTTCTTCTTTGACTTGGTCAACACGAGTGCAAGAAAGAAATAAAAGATATGGATGTCTTCCCCGAGGGAACGCGGTTTGATATTGCCATATTGGAGTCAGACTTGATTTCATGTCTCTGCGCATACGTTGGAATATGGGTCAGGGACGCCTTTTCATGCCTTCTGGATCGCGAGCTATTTTGGTCGTAATCCAAGACTTCTTCCATAAATTACATCCCAATGAAACTGAAAAGTGTTTGCGCAAAAAAATTATGGTAAAATTAGTTAATTCCTTTATGACATTGAGAGATTATTTTGCGAGAATTTATGGAATTAAATATTGCGTGAGCTATTAGATGTGATTGGGGATTAGAAAAGAATGAGAGTATATAAGTGATTCGAGTGTGATTATAATTTCTGTTGTATTACTTGATTTTTTATAGAATTCGTTGCCACCGACGTCACTACGATCGAATCATGTAAATCTGGTGTCCGATTTTTTTATATATATTATATTACTTTTCTAATAAGTAGCCCAAAATTTATTAAATTCTTGATTTAAAATCAAATGACTATTTGTTGCCCCATATTTTATGTTTCCTTAAATAAAAAAGTGAAGGTCTAATTTTCTTATTATTTTAGAACATATTTGGTTCGTGGAAAAGAAAAAAATCATTTAATGAGAATGGATATATCAGAAATCATATTTTCATTTTAAGCAAAAAAATGAAAAATGAAAAAAAATTACATTATATGAGCTTTAATAAAAGCTTGCTTTTTTTTTAATCTTTATTTAGAAATCGTTTAAGATCGTCTCCTTGTTTTGTGGGTTTTCTTTTTTTTTTCCTTAGACGACAATGACGACGTAAATTTCCACAATTCTTACGAATCAAGTATATATATGCTTGATTTTTGTTCTACATACCAAATTTCGCTTGGATGAATATTTATTGGTAACGGAAGAATAGCTCTCTACAAGTAAATATTTTGTGAAAGTAAAATGTCCCCATGCCGACAACTCTTAGTCTCTTTCTTTCGAATTCGAAATCCAACTTTTCTAATTTCTCCTTTTCACATGGACTAGGACTTTTTCTTCCCCCTTTTTTTTTGAAGACTAAGACTTTTTTTGTCCGCAATTTAAGACTAAGAAAGTTAGAAAAGCATACCCCGGCGGGTGGCGCACTGTCATCCTTTTTTGATTCCCTTTTAAAAATACTATATGTCCCAAAGTAGCCCATAATCTATTAAATTCGTAATTTATAAGTAAGGGACTATTTTCATATATATTCATAATTCCGCAAGTGTCGCACTATACAACATTATATTTAGCATTGCCTTCAGTATCGATGCAATTCTGTACGTGCTTATCGTAGCTTTATGCAACCTCCTTTTGATAAAAAGTTCTCTCTACTAACTCTTCTTGAGTGATTGGATAAGATAGATGAATTGGAGATGTGAGGAGAGCTCATGGAGCAAGCTCTTTCTACTACCAGTCACTGGATGGGCTCTAATCATCAAGCTCGAGAATTTGTTGTTATTAAGATCATTTAGCTCACAAAACAAGCTCTTTCTATCACCAGTCACTGGAGGGTCTTTAACCATCAAGCTCGAGAATACGTTGTTTTTAAGATTAATTCCATAAAATTTCAAAATCGGTATATTTGTAATTAATTTTTTAACTATCAAAAAACCAAAAACTAATATGTTTATGAAAAATTTACTCCAAATTGTCAAAAAGTCATAAATCGATACATTTGTGAAAAATTTACTCTTCGTTAGTCTCCATTAAATTTGATTGATACTACAAAAAAAAAAAAACCGCAAATTGGCATATCCATAGCAAATGGAGAGCAAAACCCCAAAATGGTATACTCACCAGCTGTCACATATTAAACTCAGTAATTTGACAGTGAAATTAACGAATTTGATAGATGTTAAATTTATGATGAATGTAGAAATTGAGATTTTTCATAATATTAGCATATTGCAATTTCACCTTCCCAAAAAAAGCTTGGTGGAACTACTGAGAGGGAAAACTATAGCCATTATTCGGTACTCGCCATTCTTACTATCGTGCTTTATCCTCTGCTGCTATTCTCGGTTCATTCTCGCTCTCGTCACCTATTAATCGAAACTACTCTCTGGACGCTGGTCTAGTTAACTGAGAGTAGTTACTCTTTCCATTCTCTCCCATCCACTCTCAATCTCCACCACCAACCCCTCAATGCACCGCCACCTGCTCCTCTTCATGGCGGCGACCGTCCTCCTCCTCCTCCCGATGGCATCGTCTCTCTCTGCCGGCGAATCTCTCTCCAACTGCAGCCGAACCTTCAGCTGCGGCGACGTCGTAAACGTCTCCTACCCCTTCACCGGCGGTGACCGCCCCTCCCATTGCGGCCCGCCGGAGTTCCACCTCAGCTGCGCCGGCATACCCGAGCTCACCTCCGGCTCCCTCGTATACCGCGTCAAAGCACTCAACCAGACTAGCCGATCTCTCACTCTCGTAAGAGCCGATTTTTACAACACCAACTTCTGCTTGCAGCAATACGCCAACACCACTCTTAACTCCAACATCTTCACCGTCGCTAGCGACCATGAAGTCCTCACCTTGTTTTATAAGTGTTCGAACTTGACGAACATCAATCCCCATAATCAGTTCAGTTGCCGGATCAATGAGGCCAACCCGGAAAACTATTTCTTGATCGGCGCTGTCCCCACTGACCCGATTCTTAATGGGAGCAAGTGTGAAGTGAGCGTCACGGTCCCAATTCAGTCGTTCATGGCGAACATTTCCACGGCCTCTGCCTTGAGGCTCTTGCCCACAACGGCTCTGAGGGAGGGTTTTGAGGTGAATTACACGAATCCGTACGAGGATCAGTGCGTGATGTGTGGTGGGATTGGTGGGGAGTGTGGGTTCGACTCTGATCAGGGGAAGCCCATTTGTATTTGTGGTGACCATATTTGTCCCACATCGACGCCAGGTACTTCAATTGATCCACTTTCTGTTCGTTCAAATGAATCGGACGACGTGCTCCGGAATCGCTGATCTGAAACTGAGTTGTTTTCTTATCATGCGTGCTAGTTTACCCCTTGCACCTTTTACTTTACTCAAGGAACGGCCCCATAGCAGAGAAGCTTTTTGATACAGTTGAAGGCTAGAACAGATAGCTCCCTTGTTATAGATGGATGGAAAAGGATGTGGCATTCCAATTCCAATCCAATCGAAGGGGAGAGGAAGTTACTTGAAATAGATCAGTATCGCTTTATGGATAGTTTACAGATGATTTCCAACACAGAAAGGACTTCATGTCTTGAATATGATTTGAAAATGAGGACAAGGTTTTCACTCTTTGGGTGTTTGCTATCGGCAATTCCTACATACACTCAATTTGCACCAGATTCTTGTAACGTTGATAGCATAACGGTTTTTGGACTACTACGAGAGTAATATCTTGTTTGAGTTACAAATTTTTGAAGGAGTGAATCCCATAATAATTTATAATTATTTATTATTTGAATTTTTGTGATTCAAAATAGATTGTTATTCTCATAGTAAATTAAAGATTGTCACTCAATCATTTTTTTTTTTATAATTGTAGAGTACCCCGTTTCCCCTTTCCAAGGATCTAGCAAGAGGAGAAAACTTATCATAGGTAAACATCTCTTTGATATCGTTGGATTTGTATCTCTTGCTTTGGTAGATCACTAATATCTTTTAAGGGATTGAAAATGATAGGTGGAGCGTTTGCTATTGGTGCTTCAATATCTGCAATTGCCATCATTTTCACATGGAAGGTTTTACTATTCAAGAACAAGAAAGATGGCGAAGTTGAGCAATTGATAGGAATCCTTGGATCTCTTGTTCCAAGAAGATATCGATATACTGATTTGAAGAAAATGACAAAATCATTTTCAGAGAAACTTGGTCAAGGAGGATTCGGTGCGGTGTATAAAGGAAAGACGAGAGAAGGTTGTCTTGTGGCAGTGAAAATTCTGACAGAGTTGAAAAGTAGCCCAAAAGAATTTATCAATGAAGTTGTGAGCATTAGTAGAACTTCTCACATTAATGTAATCACTCTCTTAGGTTTTTGTTACGAAGGGACGAAGAGAGCTTTAATATTTGAGTACATGCCTAATGGTTCGTTGGATAAGTTCATATATTCTGGGAGAGCTTTAAATACGACTAGTTCCTTGGAATGGAAAATACTATATCAAATTGCAATTGGCATTGCTCATGGGCTAGAGTATTTGCATCGAGGCTGCAATACCAGAATCTTGCATTTCGATATAAAACCTCAGAATATCTTGCTTGATAGAGATTTTACCCCTAAGATTTCGGATTTCGGCCTTGCTAAACTTTGCCATGGACGAGAGAGTGTTGTATCAACTCTCGGCATGAGAGGAACGGTTGGATTTATTGCACCAGAAGTTGTTTGTCGAAACTTGGGAAGAGTCTCTCACAAATCTGATGTTTACAGTTACGGAATGTTGGTTCTTGATATGGTAGGCATAAAAAATTTTGACATTGAAGTTTCCAATAACAGTGAAATGTACTTTCCAGAATGGATTTATAGGAATTTAGAGCCTAGCAAAGATCTGAAATTGCTGATGAATGTGACAGAGGAGGAGGAAGTGTTGGCAAGGAAGATGATCATTGTGAGTTTGTGGTGCATTCAAACCAGTCCATTTGATCGGCCACCAATTGTAAAGGTGATAGAAATGTTGGAAGGAAGCTTTGAATTGCCGCAAATGCCGCCAAAGCCCATCGTGTATTCTCCATTGCGAGAATTGTCACACCATTGGGAAATGTCGATGTCAAATTCTAATGGGAGCCACAAGGAGGACAAGATGGTGGAAAATTTAGAGGAAAACAACTGATGATAAAGTTGTAGTGCACGATATAACTCCTCAAGGTAATTGTCATGCTTTAATTTAGATTGAATATGTTGTTCATAGAGTTGTGATGAAATAAGAGAGGACGGTTTTGTTATAATTGCTTGCAAATCGTATTCTTGCAAACATTCACGTTGACAATGGATTTTGGCCTTTTTGCAAGCATTGAGCACTTAAAAACATTGCAGCCTGCTGAAAGCGCTCCCTACAATAAGAAATTAAGATCTATAGACATAATCAACTATGTTTGGGTGAATATGCTGTTCAAAATAGGGAAAATTGTTCAAAAAGTCCAAAACTTATTGGTCATTTTAGTCTTAAATCTTTTGATAATTTGCCAATTTAGTTCTTTTGGCTAATGTCAGTCGGAAATTACCAACGTGGACGACAACGGTCTTATGAACATGGCCGGATCTAAATCGGCTCATGGGCCTTGTAGGGTGTCTTATGCCCCTCAACGTTTGTGTCATAAACAAGAAAACAATATATTTCATATAAAGCTAAGCAAAAAAAGCAAATAAAGTACGAAAATAAATGTAACATCCTTAATTTCGACCTTTATTTTATCCAAACTAGGAGGCTAAGCTAGATAGGCCTTAGGTTAGTCAAACCTTTTTAGAAAATAAGTGTGAACAAATGTGAACAAGTGTGAAAATCATTAAATAAGGATGATGAATGTAAAGGCTTATGCGTCCCTATAGCCTAGCCTAGTTATAACCCTAAACTAAGTAGGAGATCTCGGAGACCGAGAAATGGACTACACATCCATTGAAAGAAAAAGCGAGCAAGTCAAACCTTTTTAGACAAGCTAAGAGCACATTAATTACATTTGACTTCTAGTTATTCTATGCCGAGATTAAGTGTCCAACTAACCTAGGACCTAGTTGAAGACTTGGGAGATAAGGATGCCTGGCAATTAATGCTTCTTGACCAAGTGTGATGCCTCCTTTTTCCAACTAAGATTGCCACCTTTTACGTAGATTTTTGTGGTGTGAATTTAAAAGAACTTCCTTCATTTAAAACATACTTAAATTTCATATTTTTCTGAGGTGAAATGATAGGGACGAAGGCCAATCATTCACCGTCTGGAACTTGTCCAGTGTACTGAAAAAGGTGACCAAGTTGCCTTTTCGAATTTTTATAAAATTTTCTCTTTCAAATTTGGCCCAACCAAAATTTCGGATGCACCACCTAAAATTAAGCTAATGGACCATCAAGTCTAATTTAGCTCGAGCTCTTCCAAGCCTATATCAATTCGTGACTTAGGTTCAAATATTTAGCATGTAAAAGGGAGTCGCCACTAATCAGTTTACGGTAGATCGATTATACACCTAAGTAAAATAATGGGAGAATTATTTTACTTTTACGAACCAAAAGTTGTGAGTTCGGGGACTTGGTTACGCTAAATTTCTCTAACACTCTTTTGATACATTTCTCTTTTATTTTGAAAATTTGATTTTAATTTACCTCCCTAACGTATGAGGTAACTATGCGAGTGCGCAAACCATCAATTTAACACCCAAGAAAACAATGAATAAATTGCAAAACTTACCTCATAGCAACGAAAACATCTGCGTTGTTAAATCAGAATTCACATCATCAATCCTAGATATGATTTATAATTAACACGTAATCACTTAATTTTGTTTTCACTTATTTAACAAGAATCATGCTTTATGCAATGCGTATTAGAAAATGATATGACATGGTAATAAGACCTAAGCTATATGACATAAATAAGCATGTAGTCTATTATAAAGAAATAAAATAATTAAATGTTCAATCTAAATTAACCTAATGACTTAATTCTAATGACGGGCAATTTCTAGTTAAATGAACCTAGCAACTAGATGATTGGCATTTCATGAACCTAATCCTATATGACATGTGCATGATTTTTTTTGTATTTTTGTATTTTTTTGAAAATTCGTAATTAAATTTACTAAAAATAAAAATCTAACTAAAGTGAAAGGCTATCTATTTTAAATGCCTTCTAAACATGCATTTTAAAAAAATAACTAACCTATCATGCAATCAATTCTAATCTACATGGAATGCAAATGCAATTTTTTTTTTTTTTTTTTTGTTTTTCAGGATAACCAAAGCAATTAAAGGATAAGCATCAAATCATTCACAATTACCAGGATAATATCCATCGTTCAAATTGAAATCCAAACTTGATTATTTCACTACTAAAATCGATAAATTGATCTTAAGCTTTAAAGATCAAGATATCAATTTTACTCCCGCTTAAATAATTATTCAATCTAAAACCTTATAAATAAAATAAAAATTCGTGTGCGGTTGCAAGTTAGGTGCTACATCAAGTAATTTCAAAATTTCAATCATGCATTGGAAAATATTTCAAACAAAGACATAAAATATCAAAAACTAAAATAAGATAAAATGGATCCACCTAATAAATTAAATCTATCTAACAAAATAAATCTACCTAATAGAATAAAATAAATCTACCTAAATTTGATTTTTTCCAAAAAAATCCGATCGGTAGGATGAACCACGATTGAGATTCGGGGCGGCACGGCTCAAGAATGGGCAGCCGTGGCGTGGGTCACCGTGGGTCGAAGTTCTTGGTCATCGGAGCTCTGGCGCAGCTGGATCGGCCGGTGGAGGTGCAGCAACAAAACAGAGGAATCGCTCGGCGTCACGGGGCTACAGGGCAGTCCCTCGGGTAGTGAACGAAGGAGTGACTCGGACCAGGAGCAGCAGCTCGTCGCAAGGGGCAAACGGCAGTGGGCTGGCGCAGAAGCAGACCACCGGCGAGGAGCAGCGTCGGGTGCTGGATCGCAGGAAAATGGCGGCTTCGAGCGGGCGGAACAGAGCAGCAGCAGCGTTGCAGGGGAAGCGGCAAGTGACCAGCGGCAAAAGGCGACACTAGGCTGGTGACGCTCGGCACAGGGGGACTCGGGCTCAAGCGCGGTGCTGGGCTGAGAGACAGCAGCGGCGGGTCGCGACGGCGGAGCTCGGAGAGGCTCAGGCGTCGAGTGGCGTGGGTGAGGAGGAGCCCGTGGTCGGTTGCAGACGCAAGCAGCGAACGTGGAGCCGGCGGTCGCAGGGCGGAAGAGAGCAGCAAGTGTGAGGGAGACGATGAGCAGTAAACGTCCAATCAGCACCTCCTCTACCTTTTCTGCTTTTTGACTTTCTTCAAGCTTTTCCCTCTTTTGTGTTTCTTCTCTTCTCGAAGACCCACGGACGGCTAGCTCGCTCTCTTCCTTTTTCTTCCTTTTTAGCAAAAGAAGAAAAAAAACTTCTGACTTTTTTTATCCTTTCAAAACCGAGAGAGCCCCCACTCGAGAAAAAAGACCCCCCTCCCCAAAATTTATACGCGTACGGAAAAGGCTAGGATTTCGATTTCTTCTACAAAACATCCGTAATATTTCTTCACCAACTTTATCTCATATTGATAAGGATTCAAGATTATGATAATTTTTTTTCTAAATCCAAATATTGCAAAAATAAATCGTAATATTTTTTTGTCATATCTCCCCTATAAAAAAAAATCATCATATCCTGGAAAAATTTCAAATTTCTATTTTTTACGAGATAATTTTCAATCATTAAAAGTGGCTTGGGCCAATTTGCTTGCTTTGTGGGCTTAATCCGGCTTGCCAAGTTAAAGCTCAGAGTTACTGATTCAAACATATCCATCACCGGTCTAATAAATAAAATGCAAAAAATGTAAATTAAAAATAAATGCACCTAAACCTATATACTATGCAATTAATATTTTTTTCAGGGAAAAAATTAACCCCTAATTTTTTAATATAATAAATGACTAAATGGGTCGCCAAAATTTAGGTGTCAACAAAATTTAACCATGATTTCTTCATGAAAGTTTTAAAGAACTTCCATATCTACAACATATGGAAATTTCAAAGAGTTTTGTGAAAATTTGGATTTTGAAATGAGTCTTTCTCTCTCTCTCTCTCTCTCTAACTGTTGAATCTGCTCAACGGACGAATATTTGGGTTGTGTTCAATGATTTGCTGCTCTTTCCACAACACAAATTTGACTTGACTTCCTCCATGAAAAAATGTTGTTAAGGTCTTCTCTAAAACATATTAAAATTTAATAAGTTTTCGATTCCGTTTGATAAGGTAAAAACCCTGATTTCAGAAATTGTTCGAAATTATTTTTCTCGCCCAAGAGGTATGAGTCACACCCATGCTTAGACTCAAGTCCTTAAATGCCATGTTGAGATGTTCCAAGGATCTCTTCATCGGCCCCAAAATTAACTTGGATGATAGACTTTTCTAGATTGCCTTATTGAGGAAGGAAAATTTACCTTCTTAAAGAAGGAAAGGAAAGTAAAAAGAAAACTTTAGAATTCCTTGAAGGTAAGGTGTCCCTTGACTTTTCAAAAGTTATGATTGGGGTCCAAAATGTTTTGGATATTTTAGAAAAGTGGCATACACATGGACCGATTAGAGAGCGATACACGGGCCCTCATTAATGACTGAAATTCTAGAATTTGCTGAGTTGGTTCATTAAACGCTCATTTAATGCGGGGTATAGGTGGACCAATGGAAAAGTGAAAAGCCGGTTATTATTGATGACACCTATGAGCTTAGGTTGCCAAGTAAGACTTTTTAGCTTTCCAACTCATCATTTAGGCTTCAATTATTGGACTCATAGCCTTGCCACCCAAGGAATTTAAGCGGACACTTGGAAATATTGGAATGAACTGCTTGGCATGGTAATGATGGCTCCAAGGGCCATAAATATGAGGAGCTCTCTTCATTTTCCTCATTTTGCTCTCATTTCTCCACCCTCCATCTCCTTGAACGCCCTCCACCTCACGTCCCTCTCTCTCGGCCTTCAAAGTAAGCCGCCCTTCCTTTGTAGTTTGTGTCTTAGCTCAAGGTTCATTGAAAGTAAATATAATCTCTAACTCTTGGCTAGGGTGATAGCTTACATCGTCAAGTTTAGTGGTGTGTTCACCCGTGTATGCCATGTGTATGTTGTAATGTTTTTTTTTTTTTTTTTTTTTTTTTGTGTGTGTTTCCTTGTGTTTGCATGTTTGAGTGTGTTCATGCCTTGGGACAGGGTCAAGGTTTGCTTGGCTTGGAATCAACGTCAAGTTGTGATGGCCTAAGCATGCGACCCAAGCCGCGAACCAATAATCATTCCCAGCATATTTTATAATATGATGTTGAGGATCATGGTGAGCACACCCTCGGGCCTTGCATACGTTGGCTAAGATAAGAGATGAAAAATTGGCTTATGTGATGTACTTGTGTGTGCACTTGAAGAGAAAAAAGCGTTCGTCACCACATAGCGTTGGCAGCGATGCCTCGTTCATTGAACGGGATGCCTGGTTGAGCCATGATGCCTAGGTTTGAGCCTAGATACCTTGGGTAAGCTAGTCCCAGCATGCCTTGGTTGAGTTAGGATTCTTGAGTTGAGCCTAGATGCCTTGGTGAGCTAATGCTAGGATACCTCGGTTGAGCTGGGATGCCCTAATTGAACCAGGATGCCTAGCTTGAAGCTGGATGCCTCGATTGAGCCGAGAGGGCCTGGTTGAGCCAGGACGACGATAAATGAATTTGCATGAGTGCCGGTATATGCATAAGTATAATATATTGATATGTTCATTGACAAGTTGAAGGTAAGCATGCATCGAAATATGAAGTAATAGACATCTACATGTAGATGAAGTTAAACTTGTGATATGCTATCAATATTGCATTATGAGTGTTGTACCTACTAGATTTTGATGATGTGATGTCTTCCTAGTAGAGAATTAGGGGTTTTACTTACTGAATTTTCCTAAAACTCACCACTCATCCTTTCAATCTTATAGGCATGGAAGTCTCACATCAATTTTGGGAGTTGCAATCTCACTAGAGGAGTTAAGGTTTACCCCAACCTTTTGAAGATGTGGTAGTTATAAATATAACGGCCCGTGATAGAAGGGCTTGTAAACGTAGCTAATGTAATTGTGTGTTTGTAAATGGTTATTTTTTTAGCTGCTTGTTGTTGTTCGGGTGTTGTATGTATGCTTCCGCATGTGCTTAATGAAAAGATAAAAAGAAAAGGGACGGCGATGCGCTTGAGATGTCGCAAAAATAGCCCCCATCACTCATGACCCTAGGGATGGAGTCGGGGTCGTGACAATAAATCTCATCGAATCATATCTTTACATATGCAACATGGCATTTGGTTGAAGATTGAAAAGCATATGCATATATATATCCTTCAAATTTTCCCTATCTGGAAGAGTCTCAAGATGAAAGTACTTTTACCTACCTCAGAGAATTCCTCGGATCAAACAGCGGAGGCCAAAGGGGCTAAACCCAATTGGAGTAGACGAAAATGGAAGAACTAAAACAATTAGCCTTGCAAAGGTTGTTCCACCCTCCTCCTAAATGGTCCTCCATTTGCTGGCCCTGGCAGAAGAAGGCCAAGAATCTTAAAAACACATTGTCGCCCTTCCAAACAAATTGCGGCACATGAGATGAAGAGACACTATTGCATAAGGGAAAAAACCAGAGGAAATGCTCAAGCTCACGGCCACAGCCCCTCTCCTTCGATGATGATTCCAAATCCTATCAAATCATGCTCGTGAGGCAATTGCTATAAGTCTTGGCCAACAGTTGCTGCCCGGGAGTCGGCAAATCCCCTTGAAGAATCGAGCCTGGAAGCTGAGGACGGTTATGGGCAGATGTTCCGGACAGCTCCTGTGAATCCATCATCCTTAACCCTATTGAGAAACCACTATGATAAATTTTAGGACGCGTGGTGGATCTGACAGTGATGAAGATACGGGATCCCAACTTCATAGGCCATCCCATATTTCAACGTCACGAAGGGTATCTTTTATACTTGATGATCTCCCATATCATAAGTGGCCAGAGAGATTGCAAGCGTTCTATGCTTAATTAGCCACCAAAGCCCTTAGCATCAGGGTTCGCCATTATTATATTCTTTCAACAGTTGTCAATAAATTCATTGGAAGCCGTTGAGATTGGTGGACGTCTCTTTCTAAAGAGGATAGGGCAACCTTTCTGGGCCTGCAAGAATTCAATCAAGTGATCCAAATTCTCCATCAATTTTTCATCGACCATCCAGAAAATTTGAAAAAAAAAAGAAACAATTTTTTTCCAGCAAGAGAAGAAATCTTGACAAACACTCCAAAGAAATGCTCAAGCTTCCAGATGTGAGTTTTAGGTAAGAGTTCCTATCATCCACTCCGAAGTAGATAGCTTTATTAGTCGAAAGATCTTTTCAAAATCAAAAGGGATGAGCATATTGAAAGTTCTAAAACTCATCACGAAAGTGTAGTTAAATTCCAAAAATTTCAAAAAGAGCAATTCGATCCTAATAATTGTCACGAAAATTTACTTGAGTAAGGAAAAATTACCAAAAAAATTTGAAACCTATTATAATTATGCTAATTTAGTCATAAATTTATTTTTTTGACAAATTCAATTTTAAACCTTTTGCAATTGTGTCATTTTAGTCTTTCTAGCCAAAGTTGGTTGGTCGGTGATGATGTGGCCGTTAGGCGGCCCCGCGATAATTTTTTTAATAATATTTTATTTTTTGAATTATTTTATTGATTTTTTATCTTTCTTTTTTTTTTCTCCTCCCTCCTCCTTCCTCCTCCCTCTTCTTCCTTTGGCTTTGGCGACCGACTAGAGGGAAGGGCTAGTCGTTCGTCAAACCAAGAAGGTTGGGCGAGCTCACCCAGCCACTGGCGGGGTGAGCCCCTGCTAGATCTGGCAAGGGCTCGCCCTCCCCCAATGATGGTGAGGTGAGCCCTCTCTAGATCTGATGAGGGGAGCCTTGCCATCACTGGGCAAGGATGAGCTCACTCAACCGCCTCAGCCCGGCGACTAGCTAGCCCTTCTCTCTAGCTGATTGCCAGAGCCAAAGGAAGAAGGATGGAAGAGGAGGGAGGAGAAAAAATGGAAAAAAAAAAAAGAAAAATATAAAAATTCGAAAAAATAATTCGAAAAAAAATATTATTAAAAAATTGTCGTCGACGCCACCCGCCGCCACGTCAATGTTGGTCCATCAATTTTGGCAGAATGACTGAACTAATACAATTGCAAAAAAAAAAAAATTAGAATTGAACTGTCATAATTACAATAGGTTTAAACCTTTTTTTGGTAATTTTCTCGATTGAGTTCTTAAATTTTCAAAAAGTACAATCCACTCATAAAAATTATCATAAAAGTGCAATTGAGCCCTAAAATTTTCAAAAAATGCAATAAAATCCCAAATCTTATCGAATAGGTGTCATCAAGTCTTTCCATTAACTCCGTCTAACTTAACAAAAAAAAAAAAATTACGACAAGTTTTAGAACTTGATTACATCAAGTTGACTAGTTTCAGGACTTGATCGCACTAACTCGACAAGATTTGGGACTTGATTGTAATATTTGTAATTTTTGAGACTCAATTGTACTTTCATGATAAATTTTAGGACACGGTTTTAGGACTCAATTGCATTTCATGACAAGTTTTAAGATTTCAAGTGTACTTGTTTCAAATACACTTGGTCCAAATTGAAATAGAAGAGTCATTGATGCCACACTTCGCAAACTCTAGTTAGTATCCATATTGCAATAGTAGAATTGTGTCTTTGAAGAAAAGCAATGAAAGATTACTTGCATGACAAAAGAGAGAATTCGACAAGGCCCGTTTAAAGCCCGGTTGCAAATCAAGTGCTCGCTCAAGGATTCCTCTTTGACATGCCGCAGCAAAGAAGAAACGACATTTCTGGAAAGTTTAGTTCTTAAATCTCCCAGATGAAGAGAAGGAAGATACAGACTTCTTTGTGAAAAGATATTCCCAAGAAAAAGAAAAAAAAAACAAGACAAATGTTTCATCTGTGATCGCAAGGGACGCTTTGCAAAAAAATTGCCCTCAAGCCAAGAAAAGCAATGCATATGTTGCAAACCAATGAGACGAAGTCCGGAGTATTTTCCTAAGAAGATGATCTCGAATCAATTTTATACTTCTGGTCAATGATCCAAATCCAGATGATAGCTTAACTTCTTTTCCCAAGATCCAAAAACACCAAACATCCAAAGTTTTTGTCAGACCTCTCACGCTCCCAAACCATGTATTCCCATTCATATCTTTCCTTCCAAACAGGTAAGCCCATTTCAGTTTTTGCCCTCGTAGACACTAGAGCAAATGCTCATATCTTTGATCTTAAAAATCTTCCGTAAGAAATTTAGTAGATCCCAAAGCCAAAGCCATCACAAGTTGGGGAAAAGTGTTAGAAAAGTTATAAACTTATTGTATTTGTGTCAATTTAGTCATAAATCCTTTAATAGTGCAAATTTAGTTATAAACATTTTGATTTAGTACCAATTAAGTATTTCCAACTAATTCTGGTGGGATATTGCTGACATGGATGTCGGCCGGCTTACGTGCCACTGCCGGTACTTGATGTAGATAATTTTTAATAATTTTAATAATTTTTTATTATTTATTATTTATTTATGTATTTCATTTTCCCTTTCTTCTTCATATTTTGGTACCGGTCAATGGTCATAGGTGATGGCCGAGCGAGTTGGCGTTGCTTAGGTGAGTGTCATATCCACATAGAGAGGTAGCAGCAAATAATCGATTATAATTGGAGAATTGGAGTTACGAATAATATTTCCCGCACTTAAGCTTTGTTTATTTCGTGAAAAATAAATAATTTGAAAACCATTTCTCTAAAAATGATCATTTGTATTGCTTATAAAAATGAACAAATAAAAACTATTTGCATTATCTAAAAAATTTAAACATATATCATTGTCATAAAAATAATTTTCATCGACTAATTATATGGATTGAAACAAACGATCTTTTTTGAGAAAATATTTTATAAATTTAAATTATATTCAAAACTCAAAAGTATTTATAAATAAACAAATCAATTGGATGAAAACACACACGGCATGAATCACATGTGTAAGCTCAACGCAAAAACTTTTCCACGCGGCCGAACCAAGAAGTCACGTGCTTTATTTTTTTGGTTCTTCGAACGGCGGGTCCAGCAAGGTCACCCTCTAGGTAGCACGGACACGGCGACACGGACACGCGACACAATACGACACGACACGCAATACGTCATTCCTCAAAAAGTAGAGAATTTCAACACGTTCCGACACGTTAAATATTAAATAAATATTTTTATTTTTAATTAATTTAATTCAAATTCATAAATAAATAAAGAGTTTACAATGAATTTATATTAATAATATTAATAAATCTTACACTTTTTTTAATTTCATTATCCTAAATTTATATTTATTTTTCGAAATCTCCCCTCCCCCAACTTTACTTTTATTTTTCGAAACCCCCACCCCCAATCTGCGCCCAAGCTTCCCTCGTCCTTTTTCCCCCAATTTTTTTTCACTATCTTTTTCCCTCCCCACCACCTGACAGCCCAATGGGTCGATTCCCCCCACTCCCAAATTAATTTTTTATTCTTTCCCTCCCACCATCGTCCATTTCCCCCCTCCTGTCCGTCACTTTCCCTCCCCCCAAAATACATACCCATCAGACTCCCATTTTTTTATTATTTTTAAGTTTCTCAGAAACCCTAGCTTCTTTAATTCTCCTCGCCGCTCGCGACCTTTCCTCTTCTCCTCCTCCCTCCTCGCCGCACGCACGACCACCATCCTCGCCGCTTGCCGCTCCTCGCCCAACCCCCTTCCTCGCCGCTCGCCGCTCCTCGCCCGACCCCCTTCCTCGCCGCTCGCCGCTCGACCGCCTTCCTCTCTTCTTCCTCTCGCCTTTGATCCTTTCTCCCTCGCAGCTGTAGCCTCGTCGGATCCATCGCAGCATCACAGTGGCGGCCCTCGCCTCAGTTTATGCTCGGCCGTCTCTCTCTCCGTCGCTCGCGGTCTGCTCCCTCCCGGACACGCGTGTCGAAACGTGTCCGGTAAAGTTGACCACGTGTCGAATTTTCGACACGCGTTGACCACGTGTCCGGTCGTGTCCGAGCGTGTCGGGATGTCCGACACGCTCCGACACGTGTCGGACACGACACGGAAGCACGGACAACGTGTCCGTGCTACCTAGGGACTCACCCTGCGGCTCTTCACGCCTAGGACAGCCCACGAACTTGATCATTTTCCTCTTATATACTTTGGTCCCACACGCGCGACTAATCCCTTGGTCACACCGAGATGTTCTTCTCCAACAAAATGAAACAAATCCTTTGCCCATTGAGAGGGAAAAAAAATAAAATAAAGAGAAACAAATCAGCAACTTTTTTTATTTCAAACCACTTCTCACTCTCGATTTGGATTAAGGAAAGGTTCCCTCGAAGGCCTATTTATTCTACCGTATGAATCGGTGGACATCCTTCAATTCTATCCTAAATTCGAGACACATTTTTTTCCTGATCTAGTTAGTTACATCCACTCTCACTCTCACCCTCCACCACCACCACCACCACCACCACCCACCGATGTACCGCCACCTGCTCCTCCTCATCACAGCGGCCACCGCCCTCCTCCTCCTCCCCCTGATGGCGTCGTCTCTCTCCGCCGGCAACTCTCTCTCTAACTGCAACCGAACCTTCAGCTGCGGCCCCCTCATAAACGTCTCCTACCCCTTCACCAGCGGCGACTGCCCCGCCCACTGTGGCCCGCCGGAGTTCCACCTCAGCTGGGTCGGCGACTCCCCCGAGCTCACCACCGACTCCCTCACTTACTGCGTCCTCGCACTCGACCAGACTCATCGATCGCTTACTCTCTCGAGAACCGATCTTTACGACAACACCTGCTTGTCGCAATACGCCAACACCACTCTCAACTCCACCATCTTCATCTTCGCTAGCGACAACAAACAACTCACCTTATTTTATGAGTGTTGGGCCATAAGGACCTCTAATCCCAAGATTCTGTTCAGTTGCGAAATCAATGGGACCGAGACAGGCAGCTCTTACTCGATCGATGTTGTCCCCACTGGTCTGATTCTTAATGAGAGCAGCTGTGATACAAGCGTCACGATCCCAATCCTGCAGTCCGCGGTGATCTTGCTCACCGCAAATGGGTCGAAGCTCGGGGAGTGAGGGTTTGATTCTGATTAGGGTGACCAAATATGTCCCACATCGGCCATAGATACTTCAAGTGACCCACTTTCTGTTCGTCCAAATGAACCGGATCACCAGCTGCGGCGTTGCTAATCTGAAACTGAGTTGTTTTCTTATCACGCATGCTAGTTTTCTCCCTTGTACCTTTTACTTTAGTAAGGGAGTAGCCCCAAAGCAGAAGCTTTTTTAAAAAGCTCGAGGTTAGAAACAGATTGGTCCCTGTTTATAGGTAGATAGAAAAGCATAGGGCATTCCAATCCAATGGAAGGGTAGAGGAAGTTACTTGAACTAGATTAGTATCACTTTATGAATAGCTTACAGATGACTTCCTACCCAGAAAAGACTTCCATGTCTCGAATATGCTTGGGCAAATGCGGATATTCACCACACAGGCAAAGTTTTCACTCTTTGGGCATTTGCTATCGGCAATTTTTGTAATTATACTCAACCTTGGAAATAATAGATTTCCTTTCGCAGGATCCACCAGAACATCTCTTTGACATCACTGAATTTGTATCTCTTGCTTTGGTAAAGCGCTAATATCTTTTAAGTGATTGAAAATGACAAGTGGAGCATTCATTGTTGGTGCTTCAATACCTGCAATTACCATCATTTTCACATGGAAGGTTCTACACTTCAAGAACAAGAAAGATTGTGGAATTGAGCACCTGATGGGAATCCATGGATCTCTTGTTCCAAGAAGATACTGATTTACTGATTTGAAGAAAATGACAAAATCATTTCAGAGAAACTTGGTCAAGGACGATTTGGTGCAATGTATGAAGGAAAGATCAAAGATGATTGTCTTGTGGCAGTGAAAATTCTAATAGATTCGAAAAGTGGCCAAGAAGAATTTATCATTGAAGTCGTGAGCATTAGTAGAACTTCTCACATCAATGTAATCACTCTCTTAGATTTTTGTTACAAAGGGAATAAAAGAGCTCTAACATTCGAATACATGCCTTATGGTTTGTTGGATAAGTTCATATATTCAGGAAGAGCTTTAAATATGAGTAATTCCTTGGAATGGAATATACTATATCAAATTGCAATTGGCATTGCTCATGGGCTAGAGTATCTACGTCGAGGCTGCAATACTAGAATATTGCATTTCAATATAAAAGCTAAGAACGTCTTGCTCGATCGAGATTTTACCCTTAAGATTCCAGATTTCAGCCTTGCTAAACTTTGTCACGGGCGAGAAAGTACCATATCAATACCTGGCATGAGAGGAATGGTTGGGTTTATTGCCCCAAAAGTTACCTATCAAAACTTGGGGAAAGTCTCTCACAAGTTGGATGTTTATAATTACGGAATGTTGGTTCTTGATATGGCAGGCGTCAGAAATTCTAACGTTAAAGTTTCCAATAATAGTGAAATGTACTTTCAAGAATGGATTTATAGGAACTTAGAGCTCGATAGAGATTTGAAATTGCTGATGAATGTGATAGAGGAGGAGGAAGTGCTAGTAAGGAAGATGATTTTTGTGAGTTTGTGGTGCATTCAAACCAGTCCATTTGATCGACCTCTAATTGTGAAGATGATAGATATGTTGGAAGGAAGCTTCCAATCAAATGCCGCCGAAGCCCATCTTGCATTCTTCGTCGTGAGAATTGCTGCAACACTGTGAAATGACGACGTCAAATTCCAATGGGAGCCACGAGGAGGATGTAATACTAGAGAATTTGGAGGAAAGCAATAACTGATGGTAAAGTGGTAGGCATGATACGACTTCTCGAGGTAATTGTCATGCCTTTCTTTAGATTTTTTTTTTTTTTTGAACGAGTTCTTTAGATTGAATATGTTGTTCTTAGAGTTGCAAGGAAAGTAGATAGTACGGTTTTGTATTATGTCTTGCAAACATCGGTGCTGACAACAACATTTAGAATAATGTAATAAATTTAGTTTTAGATCTTGCCAGCTTAACAGTATAATTAGTGTGAATGGGACCATATTTGCTAGATGTTTGACTCGTCCAAAGCATCTAATTTGTAAAGAGTCAGCAGGGGAAGATGATAGGAAGAGAGTGCACGCTCTCCTAATTGATAATCCAACATTACGAAAATTCCATAGTTAAAAGAACCAACTCCCGATAATATTTTTTGAAACAATACTAAATCTTTGCCATTGAAATTTCTTGAATAATATACTGTCACCTTTTAACTATGCATTTTGGCTTTTTTACAAGCATTAAGCACTTAAAAACATTGTGGTTGTTGAAAGGGTTGCCTACATAATTGTTGACTATATTTGGGTAAATATGTTGCTCAAAATAGGAAAAACTGTTTAAAAAATCCTAAACCTATTGTACATAAGTTAATCTAATTATAAACGTTTCAATTTGGCCAATTTAGTCTCATATGGTTTGACAATTTGCCAATGGAGTTCTTCAAACCAATGTTGATTGAAATTCACTGACATGGACGTCGGCAGTTCTACGTGATATGGTTGGTGTTAGATTTGTCAAATGGGTGGGTCGAATCAAATTTAAGTCAGGTTCAAAATAGTCCGATCTATATTAACCTATCTAACCTATCTTGACCCATTTTTATGTAACATAATTTTAACAGCTCAAACGCAACCTAGCCCATATTACTAAAATATATTCATATCCATACCAAAAAATTTAACTTACTTAAGATTCTTCATAAGAATATGTTACTTGAATAGATTATTTCATCAAATTAAAAAAATAAATTAACTAAATAAGATTTGTTAGTAAATAAAAGAAAAACATAAAAAAGACCTAAAGATTTTTTTTTTTGGTCGGCAAAAAAAAGAAGAAAGAAACCTAAAGATTGAAATGCACATAAAGAAGTGGAAAAATATGCATGTATCGTTGTTGTCGGTCTTAATAAATTTTTGAAGTTGAAATGGCCTTTTCTAATCTCATGATTCACTTAAGTGGCAAAAAAAAAAATCTAAAATACAAATATAAAAACATGAAAGTTAAAAATCTAATTTCCTAAAAATAGGAAAAAAGGAAATTTTAAAAATACAAGAAGACAAAGCCATGCTCGGCTCTGCTATCTCCTTGCGGAGAACGCAGGGTGTCGTCTTCTTTCTCTACCAGCGTATGCACGCCTCTTCTTTCGCGTGGTCAGTGGTCACTTTGTCGCGCCGAGACTACCCTTGCCGCACTGCCACCCTCATCGGGCCGTCGCCCTTTTCAACCCGAGTTCAAGGACCTTCGGAAAACCAAGCTCAGCGCCATAGCCGAAGCAGGTGGAGATCCTCAGCCTCATGTTCGAACCTCAAATTGGAGGTTGCGCTCTATCTTCGCTGATTTGGAGGTCCAAGACCTCTACTCCGAGGTCGCGGTGCCCAAAGGACGAGCAATTGCAGTGACGAGCGATGGAGAAAGGTGATGGTGCGCGAGTGATGGGGACGATGGCGATCCTCAAGGGATGAGCAACGGGGGCCAATCGTAGACTCATAAACTTGCGCTAGTCGTGCCCTTGCTCAGGGATTCGCAGATTACATTTTTGGGTTTGAGTTGATAAGTTGAATATGGGCCAATTGTAGACTCATAAACTTGGGCTCTAACGTCTCAAATCCATCAGGACCTGTCTTTAAAATTTGAAGTGAGCCATATCCAATATGGGTCCATTCACCTTTGCTCGCGGTCGGCAAAGGCATTGCGGCCCTTGTCAGCTGCCGACGAGGGCCCGGCGACCCTCCCTCAATGGCCGGCTAGTGTCTGTAAACCCCTGTTGGCCACTAGGAAAAAAAAATGAAGAAGAAAAAAGAAAATAAAAAAATAAAAAAATTGAAAAAGTTACAATACCATTAAAAATCATTTAAGCCAGTGTTGACTATGCTACGTATAACGGTCAGCGTCCACGTTAGCGAAGTGTAGCCAAAATTGACCAAATTGACTTAATTAGTAAAGTGTGAAAAGATATATAACTCAATTAATATTTATGACTCAATTAACAAAAATTGAAAAGTTTATAACTGAACAAGTAAAAGTGTAATAGGTTTAAACTTTTTGGACAATTTTTCCCGGCTGATGGAGATGAAGTTGCAAGTGTGGAAGGATCCAACTTCAATAGTGGCCTCGGGTCTAAAAGGTGGCATGGTGAAGGAGCAGCACCAGTAGGTGTGGCGGTGGCTGCAGGGGTGTCGTTAGAGGTAGGTTTCGTGGAGCGGAGGCAAAGGTGTTGGGCTGAGTGGGGAGGAGAGTCATGGCTAGTTGTGGGGGTGGAATGAGATCGAAATGTTATTTATTTGATTGAAAATCATTTTCAAGAGAGATCCAAATATCAAAAAAACGTCTTTAGTTACATGTCATCAAATAAAGGAAAACTAACAATTTTCCTGGAAAATGATTTTCCTTTATCATGGAGTTTTCCCAAAAATATATGTAACCTAATTTTTTTTTTTATTTAAATGGATATTATGCCTCGAGAAAGAAGAAACCCAAATATTATTGAAACAACATTATAGTGGTGAACATGGAAATCGAGAATTACACTAGAAATGCAATGTGATATTACAAATTCCAATTACAAAAATCTAAAGGAAATTTTAGAAGCATATGATTCTTTGTCTAAGATGAGCACATACGATAAATATGATGATAGTAACTCAAGTAGGCTGTATATATGAGCTGGATGGATAGTTGGTTTGGATGTTGTGGAAATTTTTAACTCAGGATAAAGATGTCATCTGTTCGATTTTTGCTAATCGCATGTAAGTTGCTATGTGTCAGGGCCGTTTGAATCTCGCTAATCGCATGTGAGTTGTTATGTGTCAAGGCCATCTATACAGGCTACACCCTAATCTGAATTGGCTCATGGGCCTTGTATGGTATATTATGGCTTTCCCTGCTGGTGTCCATGTTAAGATTGAAAAGCTTAATTTTTTTTTTTTAATATATTGTGGAACGTCTGATTTTCCCTTTCTGGGAGAGTCTCGGGATGAAGTACATTTTTTCGCCCCGGAGAATTCCCCGGATCAACTGGTTTTCAGCATGGGCCGAGGGGGCCAAAACCCAACCGGAGGGGCCGAAATGCAAGCGCCGAAACAATTAGCCTCGCAGAGGTTCTTCTCAATTGGCAGACAGAAATTTCTCTTGCCCAAAATAGCGTTCTCAAGCCCCCCAGCGATATACTCAAATCAGCTGAGTCCAAGCTATGCATTGCACAGTCAGCGGATGCAAAAATAAGATCATACAGTCAACCAAACAGCAGTAGCCACTAATAAGCTACTTCAAACTCTACAAGATATGCTAAAAAGGATAGAAACCGGGGCCATCCGTCTGCTCCTGAGACTGAAAAACTGAAGAGACGAATTAAATCTCTTCCAGAAAAGTAGCTCGTTCCACCCTCCTCCTCCTTCGAAGCATCATTTTTTTCCTTCCTGGAGACAGCCAAGAACTAGTAGTTCTCCTCATAAATGGTCCTCCATTTGTTGGCCCTGACAAAGGATAACCCAGAATCTCGAAAACACATTGTCGCCCTCCCAAAAAAGTTTCGACACATGAGAAGAAAAGGTAATATTGCAGAAGAGAGAAAACCAAAGCAAAGGCTCAGGCTCACGGCCACAGCCCCTCTACGATCGAATAACATAAATTCGATGTTTGTTGTCTTCCATATAAACGTAGGTCACTACGATCGAATAACATAAATTTCGATATTTGATCTCTTTTTTTATTCAGTCTATTATATTGTTCGATTGCTTTCTTTCACAACAAGCAGCCCAATCACGATTTAAAATTAAATGAATATTTTGTATATATGAGCAATCTGCCAGTGTTGCACCATATTTGATGTTTCCATAAATTAAAAAGTGAAGGTCTAATTTTCTTATTATTTTAGAACATATTGGGTTTGTGGAAAAGAAAAAATTATTCAAATTCAATGGAAATATGGGAAATCATATTTTCATTTTAGGCAAGAAAGAATGAAAAATGAAAAAAAATTACATTATATGAGCTCTAATGAAAAGCTTGCTTCTTTATTTTAATTTAGAAATTATTTGCGATTGTCTCCTTGTTTCATGGGCTTTTTTCCCCTTAGGCGATGTAAATTTCCACAATTCTCATGAATTAAATATGCTTATGCCAATCGAAAAGCAAAACTCTAAATAGGTATACCCGTTAGTTGTCGCATGTCATCAACGATGAATTTTAACGGAACTAACAAATGTTAAATTTATCATTAATGTATAAATTTAAAATTTTTCATAATATTAACCCTTATTTTTAAAGAATACTGTGATGTCACCTTCCCAAAAAAAAAGCTTAGTGGAACTCCTGCTAAGAGGGAAAACTGTAGCCAGAACTCCCCAATCTAGCTACCATGCTTTATCCTCTGCTGCTATCCTCAGTTCATTCTCACTCCCAATCACCTCTTAATTGAATCTCCTCCTCACTAGACGCTCATCTAGTTAGTAATTTCTTTCAATCAATCGGTTGAACAGAATCAATTAGAAAGATCTTGTAACTGTTTGAAGGTAGAGATGAAATCCACTTATTCTGGTTCCCCATACAATTAGAATCTACGTTTTCATAAGTAGATACTTCTCAAAAATGAACTTGTCTTCAAGATTGATTTTATCAATTTGAGATTGATTCCATCAATTAATTTATAAAAGGAAAGTGAAATCCTTCATTAGAGAACTAGACGTTGTAGATTAAATTCCTAATAAGTTAATTATGAATCCTTGTCGTAAAATCAATAAGTCCAAATATGATTTTTTCCTCGTTTTGGACACGATTTTAATCTAGATTTTGTTAGAGTGAGAAATACTTCTAGAAATGAATAGACTTTGGCAAAAATCTTTGATATAACCTCATAACCAACTTAAAATGCAATACGTTCTTCAAAGTAAGAGTAAGAACCAAAAGTTTTGTTAATTTCAAAACTTGATCGAAGTTTTCTCAACAACGTTTGATTTATTTTGTGGAAAATAAACAAATTGGAAATCATTTCTCTAAAATTGATCACTTGTATAGCTTACAAAAATGAATGAATAAAAAGTATTTGCATTGTTCAAAAAATATTAGACATATATCGTTGTCATAAAAATAATTTTCATCGACTAATCATATTAATTGAAACAAACGATCATTTTCAGAATTTTTTTTAAATGCAAATTATAATCAAGATTAAAAATATTTATAAATAAATAAATCAATTGGATGTAAAACTAACGACATGAATCACATGCTTAATGCGCAAAAAATTTTTTCACACGGCCGAACCAAGAAGTTACGTTTTTTTTTTCTTCTTCAAACGGCTGGTCCAGCAACATCGCTCTGCAGCTCTTCACGCCGGGGGAAGCCCCACGAACTTTGTCATTTTCCTCTTATATACTTCGGCCCCACACGCGCGGCTAATCCATTGGTCAAACCGAGATGTTCATCTTTTCCAACAAAAACAAACAAATCCTTTGCCCATTGAGGGAAAAAAAAGAAAAACAAATCAGTGACTTCTTTATTTCAAACCACTTCTCACTCTCGATTTGGATTAAGGAAAGGTTTCCCTCAAAGGCCTAGTTACTTCTACCGTACGAATCGGTCGACATCCTTCCTTCAAATCTATCTCGAATTCGAGCCATATTTTTCACAAACAAACAAATTTCCTCACCGATCTAGTGAGTCACGTCCACTCTCACCTTCCACCACCCACCGATGCACCACCACCTGTTCCTCCTGACCGCCCTCCTTCTCCTCCTCCTCCTGACGGCGTTGTCTCTCTCCAACTGCAACCGAACCTTCAGCTGCGGCCACCTCGTAAACATCTCCTACCCCTTCACCGGCAGCGACCGCCCCAAGCACTGCGGCCCGCCAGAGTTCCACCTCAGCTGCGACTGCTACTACCCAGAGCTCACTGCCTGACTCCCTCACATACGTCGTCTGGGCAGTCAACCAGACTCGCCGATCGCTCACTCTCGTAAGAACCGATTTTTTTAACAGCACCGCCTGCTCGCAGCATTACGCCAACACCACTCTCAACTCCACCATCTTCACTGTCGCTAGTGACCGCGAAGGCCTCGCCTTGTTTCTTCAGTGTTCGAACTTGACGAACATCAATCCCGATAATCAGTTCAGTTGCAAGATCAATGGGACCGAGACGAACAGCTATTACTTGATCGGTGCTGTCCCCACTGATCCTAATCTTAATGGGAGCAAGTGTGAAAAGAGCGTCACGGTCCCAATTCAGCCGTTCGCGGCGAACATGCTCACTGCAGATGGGTCGAGGCTCGGAGAGGCTCTCTGGTCATGGGCTTTGAGTTGAATTACACGAATCCGTACGAGGATCAGTGCGTGATGTGCCGTGGGATTGGTGGGCAGTGTGGGTTTGACACCGATCAGGGGAAGCCCATTTGTATTTGTGGTGACCAAATTTGTCCCACATCCCTCAGCAAGCCCATTCCGACCGCAGGTACTTCAATTGACCCGCTTTCTGTTCTTTCAAATCAATCGGATGAAATGCTGCGGAATTGCCGATCTGAAACTCAGTTGTTTTCTCATCACGCATGCTAGTTTCCCCCTTGCATCTTTTACTTTAGTCAAGGAACAGCCCCATAGCAGAGAAGCTTTTTTAAAAAGGTCGAGGTTAGAACAGATAGCTCCTTTTCTATAGGTAGATGAAAAAGGATGTCGCATTCCAATCCAATTAAAGGGAGAGGAAGTTACTTAAAATAGATTAGTGTCGCTTTATGGATAATCTACGGATGATTTCCTACACCCAAAGGACTTCATGTCTCGAATATGATTAGAAAATACGAACAAGGTTTTCACTTTTTGGGTGTTTGCAATCCACAATTCTTGAATACACTCAATTTGCACCAGATTCGTGTAATTGTAGTCAATCATGGAAATAATAGATTTTCCCTTTCCAGGATCCAACAGGTGGAGAAAACTTATCATAGGTAAATATCTTTTTGACATCGTTGGATTTGTATCTCTTGCTTTAGTAAATCACCGATATTTTTTAAGGTATTGAAAATGACAGGTGGAGTTTCTGCTATTGGTGCTTCAATATCTACAATTGCCATCATTTTCACATGGAAGGTTCTTATCTTCAAGAACTAGAAAGATTGCGAAATTGAGCAATTGATGGGAATCCTTGGATCTCTTGCTCCAAGAAAATACCGATATACCGATTTGAAGAAAATGACAATCATTTTCAAAGAAACTTGGTCAAGGAGAATTTGGTGCGGTGTATATAGGGAAGACCAAAGATGGTTGTCTTGTGGGGGTGAAAATTCTAAAAAAATTCGAAATGCAACCTGAAAGAATTCATCAATGAAGTCTTGAGCATTAGTAGAACTTCTCAAATTAATGTAATCACTTTGTTAGGTTTTTGTTACAAAGGAAAGAAGAGAGCTCTAATATTTGAGTACATGCCTAATGGTTCATTGGATAAGTTCATATATTCTGGAAGAGCTTTAAATATGAGTAGTTCTTTGGAATGGAAGATACTATATCAAATTGCAATTGGCATTGCTTGTGGGCTAGAGTATTTGCACCGAGGCTGCAATACCAGAATCTTGCATTTCAATATAAAACCTCATAACATCTTGCTTGATAGAGATTTTACCCCCAAGATTTTGGATTTTGGCCTTGCTAAACTTTGTCATGGATGAGAGAGTGTTGTATCAACTCTTGGCATGAGAGGAACAGTCGGATTTATTGCACCGAAAGTTATTTGTCGAAACTTGAGGAGAGTCTCTCATAAGTTTGATATTTCTAGTTACGGAATGTTGGTTCTTGATATGGTAGGCATCAAAAATTCTAATATCAAAGTTTCCAACAACAATGAAATGTACTTTCCATAATGGATTTATGGGAACTTAGAACCCGACAAAGATTTGAAATTGCCAATGAATGTGACAGAGGAGGAGGAAGTGCTAGTGAGGAAAATGATCACTATGAGTTTATGGTGCATTCAAACCAGCCCCTCCAATCGACCTCCAATTGTGAAGGTGATAGAAATGTTGGAAGGAAGCTTTGAATCACTGCAAATGCCGCCGAAGCCCATCTTGCATTCTCCATGGCGAGAATTGTTGCAACACAGGGAAAGGATGATGTCGAATTCCAATGGGAGCCACGGGGAGGAGAAAATAGTAGAGAATTTAGAGAAAATCAACATCTATCATTAAAGTGGTAGTGCACCATATAGCTCCTCGAGGGAATTGTCATGCCTCTCTTTAAATTGAATATCTTGTTCTTAGAGTTGCAATGAAAGTAGATGACGGTTTTGTTATAGTTGTTCGCATATTATTATTTTTGAAAACATTGATGTCAACACCAATATTTAGAATAATATAGCAAATATACTCTTGGATCTTGCTAGTTTAATGGTAAAATTAGTGTGAATGGAACCATATTTGCTAGATGTTTGACTCGTCAAAAGCATATAATTCATAAACAATCGGCTGGGGAAGATGATAGGAAGAGAGTGCATGCTCTCCTAATTGATAATCCTACAGGAATAATAGGTTCATTACAAAAATTCCATAATAATAATAAAATAAAAAAAACCAACTCCGATAATATTTTTGGTTAATGCTTTAAAAAACCCTAAATTGGTATACCTATGACAAATTTATTCCAAATTAATTTTTTGATCATAAAAAATCCAAAACTGATATACTTTTGACAAATTCACCAAAAACTATTATACTTGTGACAAATTTATTCTCTTTTAGTTTCCGTTAAATTTTACTATCAAATTACTAAGTTAAAAGACACGTTACAGTTGACTAATGTACCAATTTGAGATTTTACTCTCCATTTGTCACAATTATATGATTTTTGTAAATTTTTATGGTATTAATCCAATTTAAAGGAGGGTATATTTGTCACAAATGTACAAATTTAAGATTTTTGGCGGTCGAATAAATTAGTTCAGGGTAAATTTATCACATGCATACCGGTTTGTGATTTTTTATGGTTAATTAGGGTAAATTTGTAACAAATATACCAATTTGGGATTTTTCGTGATAAAAAAAATAATTTAGGGTAAATTTATCACACATGTACCGGTTTATGATTTTTCAGGTTATTAACCCTAATATTTTCTAAAAATATATTAAGTCTTTGCCATCGGAATTTCTTAAATAATATATTGTCACCTTTTGACTATCCATTTTGGCTTTTTCATGAGCATTAAGCACTTAAAAACATTGCAGCTATTGAAAGGGTTGCCTACACAATCATTAACTATATTTGGGTGAATATGTTGCTCAAAATAGGGAAAAGTGTCAAAAAAATTTTAAGCCTATTGTACGGAGGCGAATCCAATTATAAACATTTTAATTTGATCAATTTATTCTTCAATCTTTTGACGATTTACCAATAGAGTTCTTATGGCCAATGTTGATCAAAATTCACTAATGTGGACGTTGGTAGTCCGATATGACATGGCCGGTGTTAGATATATTAAATTGGTAGGTTGGATTGAATTTAGTTCGAATTAAAAATGACCCGACCCAAATTGACTTATTTAATCCATATCGACCCATTTTTATGTAATAAAATTTTAACAGCTCAAACCCAACCCAACCCATATTAATAAAACATATCCATATCTATACCAAAACATTTAACCTACTTAAAAGTCTTCATAAGAATATGTTACTTGGATAGATGATTTTATCAATTTTAAAAAGATAAATTAACTAAATAAAATTTGTTAGTAAATAAAAGAAAAACATAAAAAAACCTAAAGATTGAAATGCACATAAAGAAGTAGAAAAATATGCATATATCGTTGTCGTCGGTTCTAATAAATTTTTGAACTTGAAATGGCCTTTTTTTATTCTCATGATTCACTTAAGTGGCAAAAAAAAAAAATCCAAAATACAAATATAAAAACATGAAAGTTAAAAATCTAATTTCCTAAAAATAGGAAAAAAGGAAATTTTAAAAATACAAGAAGACAAAGCCATGCTCGGCTCTGCTATCTCCTTGCGGAGAATGCAGAGTGTCGTCTTCTTTCCCAACCAACGTGTGCCCGCCTCTTCTTTCGCATAGTCAATGGTCACTTTGTCACACCTAGACTACCCTTGCCGGGCTGCTACCCTCATCGGGCCATCGCCTTTTTCAACCCGAAAGGACCTTCGGAAAACCAGGCTCAACGCCATAGCCGAAGCAGGTGGGAGATCCTCAGCCTCGTATTCGAACCTCAAATCGGAGGTTGTCAACCTCTATCTTCGCTGATTTGGAGGTCCAAGACCTCTACTCCGAGGTCGCGGATCTTTTGTCAGTATCAGATCTAAGAGATTTTGAGTCTTGGGGAGAGAGGGTGATCCAAAACTGAGAACAGAGGATGGTCGCGGTGCCCAAAGGACGAGCAATTGCAGTGACGAGCGATGGAGGAAGGTAACGGTGCGCGAGCGATGGGGATGATGGCGATCCTCAAGGGATGAGCAACGGTGGCAAGTCGTGTCCCTGCACGGAGCTTCGCAGATTAAATTTTGGGTTCGAGTTAATAAGTTGGATATGGATCAATTGTAGACTCATATAAACTTATACTTTAATGTCTCAAATCCTTTTTGACCTGTTTTTAAAATTTGAAGTGACCCATATTCAATATGATCAATTCACCCTTGCTCACGGCTCGCTAGGGCATTGCACCCCTTGCTAGCTGTTGGTGAGGGCCCGATGAGCCTCGCCTAGCAACTGATGATGGCCTAGCAACCCTCGTTGGTCACTAATAAAAATAAAAAAAAATAAAGAAGGAAAAGAGAAAAAGAAGGAAAAAGTATTAAAATGTTATTAAAAATTGTTCAAATTAGTATCAATTGTGCTACATTAGACATTTAACGTTCATGTTAGCAAATTTTGACCAAAATTAGTCAGATATACTTAATTGATAAAACGTAAAGGTATTTAGTATTCAATTGATAAAAATTAAAAGATTAAAATTTATTACTTTTTAGACAATTTTATCGTATCAGAGGAGATGAAGTGGCAAGCGTGGAGGGATCCAACTTCGTTTATTCTTCGTTGCCCTCCTTTTTTTTCCTACTTCATTTGTGCTTTTCTCCACGCCCCATGGCTTGGGAGGCCACCAAGGGTTTTGGGACTAAAAGACGGCATGATGAAGAAGCAGCGCCAGGACGTACGACGACGGTTGCGTCGGTGTCAGTTGAAGGTAAGGATTTCGCCGGGTGGGGGCGAAGGTGTTGGGTTGAGTGGGGAGGCGAGTGATGGCTAGTCGAGGGGATAGAATGAGATCGAAATGTTTTTTTATAAGATTGAAAATTAATTTCCAAATATTAAAAAACGTTTTTGGTTATATGTCACCATATACAATCATTTTCCTTTATAATAGAGTTTTCCCCCAAAAAAACGTATTCTAGATTTTTTTATTCAAATGGATATTACGCCTTGAGAAAGAAGAACCTAAATATTATTAAAACTACATGGAAGTCACAAACATGGAAATCGAGAATTACATCAGAAATGCAATGAAATTTTGCAAATTCCAAATACACAAATCTAAAGGAAATTTCAGAAGCACTTAGCATGTGCACGCTCGATGTGTCATCCATCCTCAGTAAAGTTGGAGATTAGACGGTAGACGGAAGCATATGATTTTTTGTTTGAGATGAGTATATACGATGACTATGACAATGGTAACCCAAGTAGGCTGTATATATAAGCCGGATGGGTAGTTGGTTGGGACGTTGTGGAAATTTTTAGCTCAAGATCAAGAGACTATTCATCCATTTGAATCTCGCTAGCTACGTGCAAGTTGCTATGTATTAGGGCCATCTACATAGGCCAAACCCACTGTGCTTAGTGTTTAAGACTTGCTCGAAAATGTCAGGACCCCTCTTTCTCCTCTGTTGCTGGACAATCAAAGTATAGTCAGACTATTGTTCTTGAGAACAAGAAGTAATTTTATTTTTTTACTTCTTATTTCTGTTCCAAATATGTTTTCGGGAAATCCGAGAACAAATTTTTTACTAAACACGTTTTTCTTTTTTCTTTTTTTATTCCCCGGAACAAAAGAACAAAAATACTTTTACCAAACAAGGCCTTAGTTTAATCACAACCCAAATAGCCCATTTCAGATTTTTGAATAACAAGCTTTAATCTAAAGGAGGAGGTAGGGATTTGAATCCCCACTTTCTCAGGGAAGGTAGGGGTGGTGATGATTTAATTTTAGATGTGGGTTTCGATTTCCACGCTCTACATGAAGGCATGACAAAAGTTTAAGAATGAGAGATATAATAGGAATAGAGTAGGACCGACCAAAAAAGCACATGTGACTTTCCAAAAAAAAAAGGAAAGAAACAAAAGTTTTTTGAAAATAAAATGATTGAGTGATAGTTTTTAATTTATTGTGAGAACAACATTATGCTCTGGAAAAAAAAAATCAAATAACCTATAATTATAAATTGATGTAGGGTTCACTCCTTTAGTAATTTGTGGTTCACAAGAAACTATTATTCTTACAATAACCCAACATCTCTTACGCTAGTAAAGCCCTTTTTGAAGGGACTAGAACTTCCCACAAAAAAGAATCAGTCAAGCTTCTTGTTTTGTAAAGAATTAGCTACTAACGTGGTGTTGGAAAAATCCGTGGGACCGTCTTTAATGATAGCATGCAAACTTTCCATAGAGGTAACCGTTACATAAACTATAAAAAAAGTCATAAATCTATTATAATTGTGTAAATTCCATTTGGTCAAATTTGGTTAGCCAACGCTGACGTGGATGCTGGCTGGCTAATGCTAACATAGACCATTATTAATAATATTGTGTTCTTTTTATTTTTTTTCCTTTTTTTTCTTTTCTTCCTTCTTGTTCCCCACAATGGTCGGCGAGGGTCATGATCCCTTTCTCGGCTTGGCCTAGATTTGGGCGAGGCCAGCCTTGTCATGGCCTTGCCAATTGCGGGCTGAGGTGGCCTCACACATGGCTGGTGAGGACATGGCCGCCTTCGCCAGGGCCCAGGCCCTGATTGCATATAAGGAGCAGAAACCTGACATGATGCCATCTTGATTAAATGATTTAATTGTATGCTTGTCTATTTGTGGCTTTATCTTTGAACATTAACATAATGCAAGGCCACCCCTTCCTCCTCCTCCGCTTGATGGTGGCATCTCCTTTTGCCGGCAACTCTCTCTAACTACACCCATACCTTTAATATTTATCGTCGATAAATGTTTTGCCCGAAAAAATCTATGGACATTTCTGCCATGTTGTCACTAGGCTTAATCAAACGCCTAATTATCAACGAATGCTGATCCAACGACTAATAATGATTGTTAATAAATGACTTACGACTTGCCGGCATTGTCAGTCATTCAACAGCACAGAAGGAGTTCAATAGTTTTGAAAGCTAAATTTTCTGATTTCTCTTATTCTCATCTAACTTCAAAGACTTCGAAAGTAGACCTTGGCGTATGTGACACACCATATGCATCCCAAAGTCATGTTGAAATATCTCCAGTTTGAATTAAATTTTCGGGTACGTAAAGGTTCAAAGCGGAATATCACATATTGTTCAAAGCCGAAACTTACGGAAATTGTTTCCGCGTTGACGCCGGTCAAGATGATAACAACAAACAAAAAGGAAAAGTCCAAAGTGAGCTTTCTTCTTTGACTTGGTCAACACGGGTGCGAGGCATAAATAAAAGACAAGGATGTCTTTCCTAGGGAAGTCAGATTGATATTGCCATATTGGAGTAGGCTCGATTTCATATCTCTGCATGTATATTGGAGCATAGGTCTGGGACATATTTTCATGCCTTTGTTGAGATCGCGAGCTACTTTGGTCGTAATCCAAGGCGGGAGCTTCTTCCATGAATTACATCCCAATGGAATTGAAGAGTGTTTTAGCAAAAGAATTATGATAAAATCCGTCAATTCTTTTATGAAATTGAGAGATTATTACGATAAATAATAAGGCTAAACATTATGTGAGTTTTTGAATATAACTAGGACTTGAGAAAGGCTAAGAATATTTGAGTGACTTAAGTGTGGTTGTAATCTCCATTGTATTAATTAATTTAAAGTGTAATTCATTGTTATTCTTCGCATATACATATGTCACTATGATCAAATCACGTAAATTCAGTATCCGATCTATTACATTAGATGAGCTTTAATGAAAGCTTTTTTCTTTATTTTTATTTGAAAATTATTTGCGATTGTCTCATTCTTTCATGGGTTTTTTTTTCCCTTTAGATGACAACAATGACGTAAACTTCCACAATTCTCACTAACTAAATATATCAGTGCCAAATGGAAAGCAAAATCCTAAACTGATATATTTATTAGTTGTCACATGTAATCAAACTCAATAATTTGAGGGTGAATTTTAACGGAAACTAACGAATATTAAATTTATCAATGGTGTATGTAATTGATATTTTTCATGATATTAGCCATTCTTTTTAAAGAGTGTCGCGACGTCTCCTTCCCAGAAAAAAGCTTAGTGGAACTCCTCATTGGACGCTCGTCTGGTTAACTGAGCGTAGTATTTCTTTCTATTCTCCCCCATCCACTCTCAATCTCCACCCCCCGTCCCCCCAATGCGCCGCCAACTGCCCCTCCTCTTCACAGTGGCCACTGCCCTCCTTCTCCTCCCGACGGTGTCGTCTCTCTCTGCTGGCGACTCTCTCTCCAACTGCAGCCAAACCTTCAGCTGCGGCCTCCTTGTAAACATCTCCTACCCCTTCACTGGCGGCAACCGCCCCACCCACTGTGGTCCGCCGGAGTTTCGCCTCAGCTGTGATGACCACCACCACCCCCATCTCACCGCTGGCACCCTCACATACCGTGTCCAGGCACTCGACCAGACTCGCCGATCGCTCAATCTCTTAAGAACTGATCTTTATGACGGCACCACCTGCTTGCCGCGATACGCCAACACCACTCTCAACTCCACCATCTTCACCTTCGCTAGCGACGGCAAAGACCTCACCTTGTTTTATGAGTGTACGAACTTGACTAACATCTATCCCGGTAATCAGTTCAGTTGCAAGATCAATGGGACCAAGACGGACAACTATTACTTGATCGGTGCTGTCCCCACTGACCCGATTCTTAACGGGAGCAAGTGTGAAGTGAGCGTCACGGTCCCAATCCAGCGGTCCATGGCGTTAAAGCTTACCGAATCCCCGTCGACGTTCTGGCTCAAGGGGGCTCTGTTGAAGGGTTTTGAGGTGAATTACACTAATCCGTACGAGGATCAGTGCGTGATGTGTGGTGGGATTCGGGGGGAGTGTGGGTTCGACTCTGATCAGGGGAAGCCCATTTGTATTTGTGGTGACCAAATTTGTCCCACGTCCCCGAGCAAGCCTATTCCGACCCCAGGTACTTCAATTGACCCACTTTCTTTCGTTCAAATGAATCGGATGACATGCTGCCGAGTTGCTGATCTGAAACTGAGTTATTTTCTTATCATGCATGCTAGTTTCCCCCTTGCACCTTTTACTTTAGTCAAGGAAAAGCCGCATAGCAGAGAAGCTTTTTGATAAAGCTCGAGGCTAGAACAGATAGCTCCCTTGTTATAGATAGGTGGAAAAGGATATGGCATTCCAATCCAATCGAGGGGAGAGGAAGTTACTTGAAATAGATCAATATCACTTTAAGGATAGTTTACTGATGATTTCTAACACAGAAAGGACTACATGTCTTGAATATGATTTGAAAATACAGACAAGGTTTTCACTCTGTAGGTGTTTGCTATTGGCAATTCCTGCATGTACTCAATTTGCCCCAAATTCTTGTAAGGTTGATAACATAACAGTTTTTGGGGTACTGCGAGAGTAATATATTGTTATGAGCTACAAATTTTTATAGGAGTGAATATCATAACAATTTATTATTATTTTTTTTTTTGTGATCCCAAACAGATTGTTATTCTCACAATAGATTAAAGACTGCCATTCAATCATTTCTTTTTCTATAATTGTAGTCAACCCTGGAAATTATGAATCTCTCCATTTCCATGGATTCAGCATGTGGAGAAAACTTATCATAGGTAAACATCTCTTTGACATAGTTAGATTTGTAGCTCTTGCTTTGGTAAATTGATGATATCTTTTAAGGGATTGAAAATGACAGGTGGAGCGTCTGCTATTGGTGTTTCAATATTTGCAATTGCCATCATTCTCACATGGAAGGTTCTACTCTTCAAGAACAAGAAAGATGGTGAAGTTGAGCAATTGATGGGAATCCTTGGATCTCTTGCTCCAAAAAGATACCAATATACTGAATTGAAGAAAATGACAAAATCATTTTCAGAGAAACTTGGTCAAGGAGGATTTGGTGCAGTGTATAAGGGAAAGACCAAAGATGGTTATCTTGTGGCAGTGAAAATCTTGACAGAGTTGAAAAGTAGCCCAAAAGAATTTATCAATGAAGTTGTGAGCATTAGTAGAACTTCTCACATTAATGTCATCACTCTCTTAGGTTTTTGTTATGAAGGGAAGAAGAGAGCTCTAATATTCGAGTACATGCCTAATGGTTCGTTGGATAAGTTCATATATTTAAGAAAAGCTTTATATATGAGAAGTTCCTTGGAATGGAAGATACTATATCAAATTGCAATTGGCATTGCTCGTGGGCTAGAGTATCTGCACCAAGGTTGCAATACCAAAATCTTGCATTTCGATATAAAACCTCATAACATCTTGCTCGATAGAGATTTTACCCCCAAGATTTCGGATTTTGGCCTTGCTAAACTATGTCATGGACGAGAGAGTGCTATATCAACTCTAGGCATGAGAGGAACAGTTGGATTTATTGCACCAGAAGTTGTTTGTCGAAACTTAGGAAGAGTCTCTCACAAGTCTGATGTTTATAGTTACGGAATGTTGGTTTTTGATATGGTAGGCATAAAAAATTCTAACATCAATGTTTCCAATAGCAGTGAAATGTACTTTCCAGAATGGATTTATACGAATGTAGAGCCCAGCAAAGATATGAAATTGCCGATGAATGTGACAGAGGAGGAGGAAGTGCTGGTGAGGAAGATGATCATTGTGAGTTTGTGGTGCATTCAAACTAGTCCATTTGATCGACCACCAATTGTGAAGGTGATAGAAATGTTAGAAGGAAGCATTGAATCACTACAAATGCCACCGAAGCCCAACTTGTATTCTCCATCACAAGAATTGTCGCAACACTAGGAAATGTCAATGTCAAACTCTAATGGGAACCACGAGGAGGACAGGATACCAGAGAATTTAGAGGAAAACAACAAGTGACAATAAAGATGTAGTGCATGATATAACTCCTTGGGGTAATTGTCATGCCTTAATTTAGGTTGAATATGTCGTTCATAGAGTTGTGATGAAAGTAGAGAGGTCGGTTTTGTTATAATTGTCTGCATATCGTATTCTTGCAAACATTCATGTTGAAATCAATATTTAGAATAATATAACAAATATAGTTTTATATTTATGTGACCTGGTGACATCTTGCTAGCTAAATCGTAAAATTAGTGTGAACGGGACCATATTTTCTAGATGTGTGACACGTCAAAAGCATCTATTCGTAAATAATCAGCTAAGGAAGATGGTAGGAAGAGATGCATGCTCTCACAGTTGATAATCCCATAGGAATAATGGGTTCATTACAAAAATTCCATAATTAAAAGAACCAACCACCCAATAATATTTTTCGAAACAATATTGAGTCTTTGCCATTAAATCCCTAAGCCATCACAAATGGGGGAAAAGTGTTAGAAATGTCCTAAATCTATTATATTAGTATCGATCTTTTAACGGTACCAATTTAGTCTTAAATCTTTTGATTTAGTGTCAATTCATTCTTTCTGGCTAACTTTGTTGGGATATTGCTGACGTGAACACTAATAGGCTTACGTGGCAATGCTAGCACTAATGTGAATAATTTTTAATAATTTTTAATAATTTTTAATAATTTTTCAATTATTTATTGTTTATCATTTATTTATGTCTTTCTTTTCTTCTTCCTTTTCTAATGCCGGCTACTAACCACAAGTGATGGCCAAGCGGGCTAGCCTTGCCTAGTTGAGTATCGATACCTACAATTATAGAGAGAGGTAACAATAAATAATCTATTATAATTGGATAATTGGAGTTACGGCTTTAATGTTTCCCACACTTAAGTTCTGTTTATTTCGTGGAAAATAAAAAATTTGGAGACCATTTTTCTAAGAATAATCACTCGTATAGCTTACAAAAATGAATTAATAACTTTTATTTGTATTGTTCAAAAAAATATTCAAACATATATTTTTTTTATAAAGTATTTTTCATTGACTAATAATTTCGATTGAAAGAAACGATCGTTTTTAGGAAAATATTTTTTTAATTTAAATTACACTCAAAATCTAAAGTATTTATAAATAAAAAAATCAATTGGATGTAAAACTCACGACGTGAATCACTTATTTAAGCTCAAAGCAAAAGCTTTTCCACAAGCTTAGGGAAGCCAACGAACTTTTTCATTTTCTTCTTATATGCTTTGGCCCCAGACGCACGACTAGTCCATTCGTCAAACCGAGATGTACATCTTCTCCAACAAAAAGAAACAAATCCTTTGCCCATTGAGAGGGGAAAAAAAGAAAAAAGAGAAACAAATCAGCAACTTCTTTATTTCAAATCACTTCTCATTCTCAATTTGGATTAAGGAAAGGTTCCCTCGAAGGCCCAATTATTTCTACCGTACGAATCGGTCGACATCCTTTCTCCAAATCTATCTTGAATTCGAGACATACTTTTCACAAATAGAGATTACTATTCCTCTTTGATCTAGTTAGTCACGCCCACTGTAACTCTCACCTTCCACCACCACCACCACCTTCACCCACCGATGCACCGCCACCTGCACCTCCTCCTCTGGCGGCCACCGCCCTCCTGCTCGTCCTCCTCCCGATGGCGTCGTCTCTCTCCGCTGGCAGCTCTCTCTCCAACTGCAACCGAACCTTCAACTGTGGCCTGCTCGTAGAAGTCTTCTACCCCTTCACTGGCAGCGACCGGCCCGCCCACTGTGGCCAGCCAGAATTCCTCCTCAGCTGCGACGGCTGCTACCGCGAGCTCACTGCCGACTCCCTCACTTACCACGTCCTCGCACTCGACCGAACTCGTCAATCGCTCACTCTCTTGAGAACCGATCTTTACAACACCGTCGCCCGCTCGCAGCAATACACCAATACCACTCTCAACTCCACCATCTTCAACTTCGCTAGCGACAACGACGGGCTCACCTTGTTTTATAAGTGTTCGAACTCGACGAACATCAATCCCGATAATCTGTTCAGCTGCGAGATCAATGGGACCGAGACGGACAACTATCACTTGATCGGTGCTGTCCCCACTGACCCGATTCTTAACGGAAGCGGGTGTAATGTGAGCGTCACGGTCTCAATCCTGCGGCCCGCGGTGACCATGCTCACCGCATACGGGTCGACGATGAGAGGCTCTGATGGGGGGTTTCGAGGTGAATTACACGAATCCGTACGAGGATAAGTGCGTGATGTGTGGTGGGATTGGCGCGGAGCGTGGGTTCGACTTGATCAGGGGAAGCCCATTTGTATTTGTGCTGACCAAATTTGTCCCACATTCACTATAGGTACTTCCAAAACGCGTTCGGTAACTATTTTATTTTCAAAAATAATTTTTAATCAGAAATGATTTTTTTTTTTAATTCTGTTCCTATAAACAATTTTTAAGTAAAAGAATGTGTTTGGCAACTATACAAAATTTTTACTTTCGGTATAGAAATGCGTTCGGTAGGATTCTTAAATTTTTTTTCTTTTAATTTTTTAATATTTTTATTATATTTATTATATTTTTCTTACTTTTCTCTTTTCTCTTTTTCTTTTTCCATTTCTCTTCTTCTCCCTTCCTCTTTACGGCTGATCACTGGCGATGGGTTGGGGGAGGTTCAATGAGCTTGTCAGAGCCTCACCAGGCCAAGGAGACAATCGGTGAGCTCGCTTGGCTATTGCGAGGCTCAACCTTGCTTAGGTGGCACGAGGTTGACCTCACCCTACCTTGGCGAGCCCGAGCCTCCCACTAGCCGACGGCTCAAGCCTTGTCGTGGCTCAGCATTGTGCGGGCCGGCGATGCTCCGACAAGGTTGCTAGCCCTTGTCAGCCAGTCGTTGGCCATGGCCAAGGAAGGCGACCAACCTAGAGAAAGAAGAATAAAAGGAAAGATAAGAAAAAAAATATACTTGATTCTAAAAATTGTTCCGGAAGCAAGAAGTAACTTTTTTCTACTTCTTGATTTTGTTCCAAATCTATTTTCGGAAACAAAAAAATAGATTTTTATTTCTAGAAATAAAAGTTTTACCAAAAGGGTTTCTTTTTTTTTTTTTTTTTTTTTTTTGTTCCATGAAACAAAAGAATATAATCAATTATTCTGGGGATGGTTACCAAACAGGGCCAATTGACCCACTTTCTGTTCGTTCAAGTGAATCCGATGACATGCTGCGGAATTGCTGATCTGAACTGAGTTCTTATTTTTAATCATGCATGCTGGTTTCCCCCTTGCACTTTTTACTTTGGTCAAGGAACAACCCGATAGTAGAGGAGCTTTTTCAAAAAGCTCGAGGTTAGAACAGATAGCTCCATTGTTATGGATAGATGGAAAAGGTCGTGGCATTCCAATCCAATAGAAGGGAGAGGAAGTTACTTGAAGTAGATTAGTATCACTTTATGGAGAGTTTACGGATGATTTCCCACACAGAAAGGACTTCATGTCTTGAATATGATTTGAAAATGCAGAAAAAGTTTTCACAATTTGGGTGATTGCCATCGGCAATTCCTGCATAGACTCAATTTGCACCAGATTCCTATAATTGTAGTCAATCATGGAAATAATAGATTTTCCTTTTCTAGGATCCAACCGGTGGAGAAAACTTATCATAGGTAAACATATCTGACATCGCTGAATTTGTATCTTTTGCTTCGGTAAACCGCCAATATCTTTGAGGGGATTGAAAATGATAGGTGGAGCATATGTTATTGATGCGTCAATATATGCAATTGCCATCATTTTCACATGGAAGGTTCTACACTTCAAGAATAAGAAAGATCTTGAAGTTGAGCAATTGATGAAAATCCTTGGATCTCTTGCTCCAAGAATATACTATATATCACTTTGAAGAAAATGACAAAATCATTTTCAAATATGGGTCAATAGGCTTTAATGTCTCAAATCCATCCTGACCCTTTTTAAAATTTTAAGTGGCCCATATTTATTATGGGTCAATTGCCCACGGTTAGCAAGGGTGTTATAGCCATTGCCAATTGCCAGCAAAGGCTTGGCAATCCTTGCCCAGTGGCTTATCAGGCCTTGGCAACTCTTGTTAGCTATTAGTAATTTTTAAAAAAAAAAATGAAAAAAGAAAAAATAAATAAAATTATTAAAATTTAAAAATTATTAAAATATTATTAAAAATTATCAATGTCAACGAATTATGGTCAAAATTAGCTAGACGGACTTAATTGGCAAAACATGAAAATGTTTAGTTTTGAATTGGTAAAATTAAAAGGTTTAAAATTCAATTAGTAAAAGTGCAATAAGTTTATGATTTTTTAAATAATTTTTCTGTGTTGGTGGTGATGAAGCTACAAGTGTGGAGGGATCTAGCTTTGTTGCTTCTTCATTGTCTTTTTTTTTTTTTTTTTTTACTTCAAAGTTGCTTTACTCTAAAGCCTAAGGCTTGGGAGGCCGCTTGGCCTTCAGAGCGAAAAGGCAACATGATGAAGGAGAAGCACCGGGAGGTGAGGCGGTGGCAGTGGGCTGGGGTGAAGGGATGAGCCGAGTGGACAGGCGAGTCATGGCTAGCCGAGGAGCGGAATGAGATTGAAATTTTATTCATAATATTGAAAATCATTTTCCAAATAAGATCCAAATATGATAACAACATTTTTTGTCACATGCCAATAAAAGAAAACTAACAATTTTCCTAAAAAAATTTCTCATAAAGTATTTTCCTTTTTCATGGAGTTTTCTCCCAAAGAAATGCACTCTGCATTTTTTTATTCAAATGGACAATACGCCTTGAGAAAGAAGAAACAAAATATAACTGAAAGTACATTATAGTCGTGACCATGGAAATCAAGAATTACACTAGAAATGCAATGAAATTTTGCACATTCCAAGTACAGAAATCTAAAGGAAATTTCAGAAGGGCTTCAACATGTGTGTGCTTGCTGTTTCATCCATGTTCAGTAAACTTGGAGATTAGAGGGAAGCATATGATTCTTTGTCTGAGAGGAATACATATGATGACTATGATAATAGTAACCCAAGTAGGATTCATTTATAAGTTGGATGGATGGTTGGGACGTTGTGGAAATTTTTAACTCGGGATCAAGAGGTCCTCCGTTTGAATCTCACCAACCATGTGAAAGTTGCTTTGCATAAGGGCCATTTATACAGGCCAAAGCCTGATCCAAATTGGTTCATCGGCCTTGTAGGCTGTTTTATGGCTCTCGACGCGGTTGTCCTTGTGTTATAAACAAGAAAGCAGTATAGTATGTGTCATATATACTTAAGCCAAAAAAGCAAATCAATTATGAAAAGAAATCTCATTGAATCATATCTTTATTTTCTCCTTCCTGCAGAGAGCCAAGAACTAGTAGTTCTCCAAAATGGTCCTCCAGCCTGACAGAGGAAAAAGGCCCAGAATCTGGAAAACACATTGTTACCCTCCAAAACAAATTTTGACACGAAAAGAAGAGACTATATTGCAGAAGGGAAAAAACCAGAGCAAAGGCCCAGGCTCACGGCCACAGCACCTCTCCATCGATGGTGATTCCAAATCTTATCAAATCATCCTTGAGAGCCCGTCACTGCAAGTCTTTGCCAGCCGTCGCCGCCCTGGACTCCAGCAAATCACAATGAAGAATCGAGTTTGGAAGCTGAGGACAATCACGAGAAGATGTTCTGGACAGCTCCTCTAATAATATCATCCTTAACCTTGTTGAAAAACAACTATCAGCAAATTTCAGGATGCATGGTGGATCTGACACCGATGAAGATATAAGATCTACAACTTCTAAACAATTTGCAGCAGGGTGAAATAAGAGGCTATCCCATAGTTCAACATCACGAAGAGTATCTTTTATACTTGATATGATCTCCCATATCATAAGTGGCCAGAAAGATTGCAAGCATTCTATGCTTAATTAACCACCAAAGCCTTAGCATCAGAATTCGCCATTATTTATATCCTTTCAACATTTCTTAGTAAATTCATTGGAAGCCGTCGAGATTGGTGGACGTCTCTTTCTAAAGAAGACAAGACAGCCTTTCTGGTCCACAAGAATTCAATCAAGTGATCCAAATTCTTTATCAATTTGTCATCGACAATCCAGAAAATTTGAAAAAAGAAACAATTTTTTTTTTCCAACAAGAGAAGAAAGAAATGTTGAAGCTTTCGGATGTGAATCTTAAGTCAGTATTCCTATCATCCATTCCGAAGTAGATAGCTCTATCAGTTGAAAGATCTTTTCAAAATTGAATAGGATAAGTGCATTGAAAAATCTAAAACTCGTCACGAAAAAATACAATTGAATTCCAAAACTTTCAAAAAAGGCAATTTAGTTCTAAAAATTGTCACGAAAGTATCATTGAGTTGGCCATAAAAATTGCTAGGAAAGTACTTGTGAGTCCTAAAATTTAAAAAAAAAAAAAAAAAAGAATACTTTCAAATCCTAAAATTTATCAAGTTGGTATAATCAAGTTATTTCATTAACTTTGTCCAACTTGACAAGGAAAGTGTCAACAAATTTTAAAATTTAATTACATCAACTTGACTAGTTTCAGGACTTAATTGCACCAATTTGATAAGATTTAGGATTTGGTTGTAATTTTTGAAAGTTTTAAGACTCAATTGTACTTTCATGACAAATTTTAGGATAAAGTTTTAGAGCTTAATTACATTTTCATGATACTTTCATTACAAGTTTTAGGATTTCAAGTGCACTTGTTCCAAATTGAAATGGAAGAGTTGTTGATGCCACACTTGGCAAACTCCAGTTAATCCATATTGCAATAGTAAAATTGTGTCTGTGAAGAAAATCAATGAAGGATTACTTGCATGACAAAAGAGAGAATTCAACAAGGCCGGTTTAAAGCCCGGCTTGCAAATCAAGTGCTTGCCAAAGGATTCCTCTTGGACAGCAAAGAATAAACGGCATTTCTAGAGAGTCTAGTTCTCAAATCTCCCAAATGAAGAGAAGGAAGATATAGACTTCTTTGTGAAAAGATATTCCCAAGGAAAGAAAAAAACAGAAAAAGACAGATGTTTCATCTGTGATCGCAAAGGACGCTTTGCAAAAAAAATTGCCCTCACGCCAAGAAAAAGGAACGCATATGTTACAAACCATTGAGAAGAAGACCGGAGTAATTTTCCAAGAAGATGATCTTGAATCAATTTTATACTTCTGGTCGATGACCCAGATCCAGATGATAGCTTTACTTCTTTTCCCAAGATCCAAAAACACCAAACATCCAAAGTTTTTGTCAGACCTCTTATGCTCCCAAATCATGCATTCCCATTCATATCTTTCCTTCCAAACACGGCAAGCCCATTTCAGTTATTGCCCTCATAGACATTGGGGCAAATGTTCATATCTTTGATCTTAAAATTCTTCCACAAGAAATTTGGTAAATCCCAAAGTCATCAAAATCAGGAAAAATTATCAGAAAAGTCCTAAATCTATTGTATTTGTATTAATTTAATCCTAAACCTTTTAATAATGCAAATTATATTCCTAAATCTTTTGATTTAGTGTCAATTCAATTTTTCCGACTAACTTTGATAGGATATTGGTAACGTAGAAGCCAACCGGCTTACATGGCAATCTTGGCGCGGACATGAATAATTTTTTATTATTTATTATTTATTTATGCCTTTCTTTTTTCCTTTATTCTTCTTATTCCGGTGTCAGCCACTGACCACAGGCGATCGCCAAGTAGGTTGGCTTTGCCTAGGTGAGTGTCGGTATCTACATCCACATAGAGAGGTAGTAGCAAATAATTTACTATAATCGGAGAATTGGAATTATGGCTCTAATATTTTTCACACTTAAGCTCTGTCTTTTAGTAGAAAATAAATAATTTGGAAACCATTTCTCTAAATTTGATTACTTGTATAGTTTACAAAAATTACGAATAAAAAATATTTACATTGTCCAAAAAAAATTAAATATATATTGTTGTCATAAAAATAATTTCCATCGACCAATCATTTCGATTGAAACAAATGATCATTTTCAAAAAAATATTTTCTAAATTGAAATTACATCCAAAACCTAAAGTATATATAAATAAACAAATCAATTTGGTGTAAAACTCACAAAATGAATCACAAGTTTAAGCTCAAAGAAAAAACAAGAACTTTTTCATTTTCCTCATATACTTTTGCCCCATTCGCACGACTAATCCATTGGCCAAACCGAGATGTTCATCTTCTCCGAAAAAAAAAAAAAAAGAAACAAATCCTTTGCCCATTGAGAGAAAAAAAAATCAGCAACTTCTTTATTTCAAGTCACTTCTCACTCTCAATTTGGATTAGGGGAAGGTTCCCTTCAAGGCCTAATTATTTCTACCGTATGAATCGGTCGACATCCTTCCTTCAAATCTATTTTGAATTCGAGACTTATTTTTCACAAATAAAAATTTCTACTCCTCACTAATCTAGTTAGTCACGTCCACTCTAACTCTCACCTTCCACCACCTACCGATGCCCCACCACCTGCTCCTCCTCCTCATGGCGGCAACCGCCCTCCTTCTCCTCCTCCCGATGGCGTCGTCTCTCTCCGCCGGCAACTTTCTCTCCACCTGCAACCGAACCTTCAGCTGCGGCCGCCTTGTAAACATCTCCTACCCCTTCACCGGCCTGCGCACTGCGGCCCGCCAGAGTTCCACCTCAGCTGCGACGGCTACTACCCCGAGCTCACTGCCTGACTCCCTCACATACAGAGTCTGGGCACTCGACCAGACTCGCCGATCGCTCGCTCTCTCAAGAGCCGATCTTTACAACACCACCGCCTGCTTGCAGCAATACGCCAACACCGCCCTCAACTCCACCATCTTCACCCTCGCTAGCGACCGCCGAAGGCCTCACCTTGTTTTACGAGTGTTCGAAGTTGACGAACGTCAATCCCGATAATCAGTTCAGTTGCGAGATCAATGGGACCGAGACGGACACCTTTTACCTGATCGGTGCTGTCCCCACTGACCCGATTCTTAATGGGAGCAAGTGTGAAGTGAGCGTCACGGTCCCAATTCAGCCGTTCGCGGCGTACATGCTCGCCGCAGGTGGGTCGAGGCTCATAGAGGTTCTGCTATTGGGTTTTCAGGTGAATTACACAAATTCGTACGAGGATCAGTGCTTGACGTGTGGTGGGATTGGTGGGTATTGTGGGTGTGACTCCGATCGGGGGAAGCCCATTTGCATTTGTGGTGACCAAATTTGTCCCACGTCCCCCAGCAAGCCCATTCCGACCGCAGGCACTTCAACTGACCCCTTTCTGTTCGTTCAAATCAATCGGATGACATGCTCCGGAATTGCCCCATAGCAGAGAAGCTTTTTGATGAAGCTCGAGGCTAGAACAGATAGCTCCTTTGTTATAGATAGATGGAAAAGGATGTCGCATTCCCATCCAATCGAAGGGGAGAGGAAGTTACTTGAAATAGATCAGTATCACTTTATGGATAGTTTACGGATGATTTCCAACACAGAAAGGACTTCATGTGCTGAATATGATTTGAGATTGCGGACAAGGTTTTCACTCTTTGGGCGTTTGCTATAGGCAATTCTTACATACACTCAATTTACACAAGATTCCTATAAGATTGATAGTATAATAGTATTTGGGTTATTACGAGAGTAATATCTTGTTGAGAGCTACAATTTTTTAAAGGAATGGATTTCATAACAATTTATAATTATTTATTATTTAGTTTTTTGTGATCCATAATATACTGTTATTTTCTCAGTAGATTAAAAACTGCCACTCAATCATTTCTCTTTCTATAATTGTAGTCAACCCTGAAAATAATAGATTTTCCATGTCCATGGATCCAACAGGCGGAGAAAATTTATCATAGGTAAACTCTCTCTTTGACATCATTGGATTTGTATCTCTTATTTTGGTAAATCGCTGACATCTTTTAAGGGATTGAAAATGACAGGTGGAGAATTGCTATTGGTGCTTCAATATCTACAGTTGCCATCATTCTCACATGGAAGGTTTACTCTTCAAGAGCAAGAAAGATGGCAAAGTTAAGCAATTGATAGGAACCCTGGATCTCTTGTTCCAAGAAGATATTGATATATAGATTTGAAGAAAATAACAAAATCATTTTCAAAGAAACTTGGTCAAGGAGGATTCAATGTAGTGTATAAAGGAAAGACCAGAGATGGTCGTCTTGTAGCAATGAAAATTCCGGTAGAGTTGAAAAGTAGCCAAAAAAATTTATCAATGACGTTGCAAGCATTAGTAGAACTTCTCACATTAATGTAATCACTCTCTTAGGTTTTTGTTACAAAAGGAAGAAGAGAGCACTAATATTCGAGTACATGCCTAATGGTTTGTTGGATAAGTTCATATAATCTGGAGGAGCTTTAAATACGAGTAGTTCTTTGGAATGGAAGATTTTAAATCAAATTGCAATTGGCATTGCATGGGCTAGAGTATGTGCACCGAGGCTGCAATACCAAAATCTTGCATTTTAATACAAAACTACATAACATCTTACTTGATAGAGATTTTACTTGCAAATTTTGAATTTCGGCCTTGCTGAACTTTGTCATGGACGAGAGAGTGTTGTATCAACTCTTGGCATGAGAGGAACAGTCAGATTTATTGCACCAAAAGTGGTTTGTCGAAACTTGGAGAGAGTCTCTCACATGTTTAATGTTTATGGTTACGAAATGTTGGTTCATGATATGGCAAGCATAAAAAATTATGACATCAAAGTTTCCAGTAACGGTGAAATGTACTTTCCAAAATGGATTTATAGGAATTTAGAGTCCCGCAAAGATATGAAACTGCCAATGAATGTGACAAGGGAGGAGGAAGTGCTGGCGAGGAAGATGGTCATTGTGAATTTGTAGTGCATTCAAACCAGTCCATTTGATCGAGCACCAATTGTGAAGGTGATAGAAATGTTGGTAGGAAGCTTTGAATCACTGCAAATGCCGTCGAAGCCCATCTTGTATTCTATATTGCGAGAATTGTTGCAATGCTGGGAAATGTCGATGTCAAATTCTAATGGGAGCCACGAGGAGGACAAAATAATGGAGAATTTAGACGAAAACAACAACTAATGATAAAGTTGTAGTGCACGATATAACTCCTCAAGGTAATTGTCATGCCTTAATTTAGGTTGAATATGTCGTTCATAGAGTTGTAATGAAAGTAGAGAGGACGGTTTAGTTATAATTGTCCGCATATTGTATTCTTGCAAACATTCACGTCGAGATGAATATTTAGAATAATATAACAAATATAGTTTTATATCCATGCAACACGGTGACATCTTGCTAGCTTAACCGTAAGATTAGTGTGAATGAGACCGTATTTTCTAGATGTGTGACATGTCAAAAGCATCTAATTCATAAACAATTAGCTGGGGAATATGATAAGAAGAGATGCACGCTCTCATAATGGATAATCCTATAGGAATAATAGGTTCATTACGAAAATTCCATGATTAAAAGAACCAATCCCAATAATATTTTCTGAAACAATACTGAGTCATTGCCATCGAAATTTCTTGAATAACATATTGTTACCTTATGACCATGCATTTTGGCTTTTTTACAAGCATTAAGCACTTAAAAACATTGCAATATAATGAAAGGGCTGCCTACAATAAGAAATTAAGATATGTAGACACAATCGACTATATTTGGGCGAATATGCTGTTCAAAATAGGGAAAATTTTCCAAAAAGTCCAAAATCTATTGGCTATTTTAGTCTTAAATCTTTTGATGATTTGTCAATTTAGTTCTTTTGGCCAACGTTGGTCGGAAATAACTAACGTGAGCGTCAGCAGTCCTACATGATATAGCCAGATTCATGGGCCTTGTAGGGTGTTTTATGGCTCTCAACACATGTGTCATAAACAACAAAACAATATGCTTCGAATATAGTTAAGCAAAAAAAGCAAACGAATTATCAAAATAAATCTCATCGAATCATATCTTTACATATGCAATATGACCTACGGTTGAAGATTGAAAGCCTCAATTTTTTAAATGACGCCCGCATGTATATGTACATATATGTGTGCGTGTCTACGTGTTCCATCCTTCAGATTTTCCCTAATTGGGAGAGTCTCGGGATGAAAGTACTTTTACCCGAGCCAGAGAATTCCCCGGATCAAACTGGCAATCAGCGTAGGCCAAAGGGGCCAAACCCAACTGGAGTAGACGGAAATGGAAGTACTAAATCAATTAGCCTAGCAGAGGTTGTTCCACCCTCCTCCTAAATGGTCCTCCATTTGCTGGCCCTGGCTGAGGAAAGCCCAGAATCTCCAAAACACATTGTCGCCCTCCCGAACAAATTTCGGTACATAAGATGAAGAGACAATATTGCAGGAGGGAAAAAACTAGAGCAAATGCTCATGCTCACGGCCACAGGCCCTCTCCTTCGATGAGGATTCCAAATCCTATCAAGTCATCCTCGAGAGACAATCACTGTAAATCCTGGCCAGCCGTTGCTGCCCGGGACTCGGCAAATCCCGTTGAAGAATCGAGCTTGGAAGCCGAGGACATTTATGAGAAGATGTTCTGGACAGCTCCTCTGAATCCGTCATCCTTAACCCTATTGAGAAACCACTATCGGCAGACTTCAGGATGCATGGTGGATCAGGAGAAGTGTTAAAAAAGACCTAAAATTTTTGTATTTGTGTCAATTTAGTTCTAAACATTTTTTATTTTATGCCAATTTAGTCCTTTCTGATCAATTTTGGCCGGATTTTGCTGACTGGACACCGGTCGGCTAACATGGCCTAATCGGCCCTAACATGAACAACTTTTAATATTTTTTAATTAATTTTATTTTTCTTTTTCTTTTTCTTTTTTCCTTCTCCTCCTCCTTCCTCTAGCTAGTCGCTGGACAATGAGCCTCGCTGGCCACCTCGCCAATGGCCGCAAGGGCAAGCTTTGCCACCTAGCACGAGACTAGCTCGAGGCCGCCTAGGCCGCAAGGGTGGCCGCACGCCAGGCTCGCGAGGCTTGCCCTCATTGGATCTGGTGAGGTCAAGCCTCGCCCATGGTCAACGAGGCTCAACCCTCGCCAGCCCGAGCTGGCCTTGCGCTTGTAGCCACCAGTGAGGTGGTCAGCGAGGCTCGTTAGGCATCGCCTCTAGCCGGTCATCGAGTTTCGGTGACCGGCCGAAGGAAGAAGGAGAGAAGAAAAAAAGAAAAAGAAAAAGAGAAAAATCAAAAATATTAAAATATTATTAAATTCACGTTAGCGTTGATTAGGTCACGTCAGCCGGCCGGTGTCTAGTTAGTAAAATCCGATCAAAATTGATTGGAAATGACTGAATCAGCACAAGTAAAAATATTTAGGACTAAATTGGCATCAAAAAAAGATTTATAATTGAATTAGCATAAATGCAAACGATTTAATATTTTTTTAACACTTCTCCTTATTTGGACACTGATGAAGATACGGGATCCGCAACTTCCAAACCATGTGCAGAAGGGCGAAACACGAGGCAATCCCATATTTCAACATCACGAAGAGTATCCTTCATACTTGATGATCTCCCATATCATAAGTGGCCGGAGAGACCGCAAGCGTTATGTGCTTAATTGGCCACCAAAGCCTTAGCATTAGAGTTCGCCATGATTATATCTTTCAACAATTGTTAGTAAATTCATTGGAAGCCGTTGAGATTGATGGACGTCTCTTTCTAAAGAGGACAAGACAGCCTTTCTGGTCCTGCGAGAGTTCAATCAAGTGATCCGAATTCTCCATTAATTTTTCATCAACAAGCCAGAAAATAAAAAAAAAAAAAAACAGTTTTTTCTTACAAGAGAAAAAATCTTGACAAACCCTCCAAAGAAATGCTGAAACTCTCATATGTGAGTCTTGAGTCAGTGTCCCTATCATCCATTTCAAAGTAGATAGCTCTATTAGTTGAGAGATCTTTTCAAAATCGAAAGAGATAAGTGCATCGAAAGTTCTAGAACTTATTGCAAAAATGCAGTTGAATCCAAAACTTTTTAAAAGAGCAATTCCATCTTAAAAATTGTCACAAAAATATAATTGAGTCCTAAAATTTTCAAAAAATACAATCCAGATAAAACTTATCATGAAGTGTAATTAAGTCCTAATTTTTTTAAAAACTATAATAAAGTCTTAAAACTTATCAAATGAATACAATAAAGCATTTCCATTAACTCCATCTAACTTAACAATAAAAATGCCGATAAGTTTTATAACTTGATTACATCAACTTAACTAGTTTCAAACTTGATCACACTAATTTGACAAGATTTAAGATTTGATTGTAATTTTTGAAAGTTTGAGAGTCAATTGTACTTTCTTTCTTTTTATTGATGACCCAGGAACCTTGTATAGCCGGTAGCCGGCCGAGCAAACTTGGGGGGACACTAGCGGAGGACCCACCACCCCGACATCCCGTGTAAGACACCAAGCGCCTCCACTGGATTTCGAACCCCTCATCTTTGGGCGATGATCAACAAAATTCTTATCTAGCGAAGCCACCACGATTGATGGTACTCAATTGTACTTTCTTTCTTTTTTTAGACTCAATTGTACTTTCATGACATATTTTAGGACAACATTTTAGAACTTAATTATACTTTTATGACAAGTTTTAAGATTTCAGTGCACTTGTTCCAAATACACTTGTTCCAAATACACTTGTTCCAAATTGAAATAAAAGAGTTGTTGATGCTACACTTGGCAAACTCCAGTTAGTAATCCATATATTAATAGTAGAATTGTGTCTTTGAAGAAACAACGAAGGATTACTAGCATGACAAGAGAGAATTTGATAAGGCCGGTTTAAAGCCGAGCTCGCAAATCAAGTGCTCTCTCAAGGATTCCTCTTGGACATGCTGCAGCAAAGAAGAAATGGCATTTCTGGAAAATTTAGTTCTCAAATCTCCCAGATGAAGAGAAGGAAGACATAGACTTCTTTGTGAAAAGATAGAAAAAAAAAACAAAAGACAGATGTTTCATCTGTGATCGCAAAGGACGCTTTGCAATAATAATAATAATGATAATGCCCTCAAGCCAAGAAAAAGTAATGCATATATTGCAAACCATTGAGACGAATACCGGAGTATTTTTCCAAGAAGATGATCTTGAATCAATTTTATACTTCTGGTCAATGATCCGGATGATAGCTTTACTTCTTTTCCCAAATCCAAAAACACCAAACATCCAGAGTTTTTGTCAGACCTGTCATGCTTCCAAACCATGCATTCCCATTCATATGTTTCCTTCCAAACATGACAAGCTCATTTCAGTTATTGCCCTCATAGATAATGGGGGCAAATCTTGAAATTCTTCCACGAGAAATTCGGTAAATCCCAAAGCCATCACAAATCAGAAAAAAAAATGTGAGAAAAGTCCTAAACTTATTACATTTATATCATTTTAGTTATAAATGTTTTAATAGTGTTAATTTAGTCCTAAACCTTTTGATTTTGGTGCTAATTTAGTCTTTTTGACTAACTTTTGGCAAGATATTGCTGCGTGGACACTAAGGGCGCGTTTGGTAACGATTCTGTTCGGGAGGCGATTCGACGAGAAATGATTATTTCGATTCGTTCCCTAAACCGATTCGAGTAAAAAAACGCGTTTGGTAATAAATAAAATTTCTGATTCTGAAATAGAAAAAGAATAGAAACGCGTTTGGTAATTATATAAAATTTCTATTCCAATTCTTTTTTAATTACCTTTTTAGATTAAAATAAATTTGATATTGAATTTTCATAAACCATTCACCGATTAATTATATTTTTATACTAAGTAATAAAAATATTAACTAATCAATTTTTATTATATAGTAAATAATAAACCATAGTATAAACTATACTAATATCCCTACAATATGTAATAAATAAAAATACTAAATTATAACATAAAATTAAATATGTATTCTATATACAACAAATATATATTTCATACTAGGAAGAAATAAAAATAAAATATAGAAATAAAACTTTTTTTGATTCGGCACTTTTGATTCTCTTTTTTGATTATCGGACGGAGAATCATATTTTTTCTGATTCTGAATTCTTGTCCAAAAGCGATTCTCGGGAGTAAATTTGTTCCCGAATCGTTTTGAACAAAAAATTTACCAAACGCGATTCTGTTCCAAACTGATTCTGGGAACAAAAAATCGAGAATCGCAGATTGTTTGGATGGTTGCCAAACAGGGCCTAATTGACTTACGTGGCACTGTTGGCATTGATATAAATAATTTTTAATAACTTTTGGCAGGATTTTTGCTTTGCCTTATGATATTTGTTCTTGATAATTAGCTTTATGGATTCTTAATTTCCTTTAGTCAAAAAATTCATGTACTCGTTGATTACATGTGCTTAATGTTTCAATATAAATTAAGAGCATTATGTTATTTTCTCGTGTATTAATATAAAATTCGAAGTTGTATAGGATATCAAGCAGTTGCAAAATATATTTAAATGAAAACATGGTTAACCTTGAAACCGGACCTAAGAAATTAGGGTGGTTCCAAAATAGGAGCTAATGCAAACAGGATTTGGTACATGGTCTAAAAAATGGGAACCGATTATAATAGGGTCAAGTACATGGTTCAGATCTGAAACCTACCCACCCTGGACTTGATAACCCATAATTGTTTATTTCGTGAAACATAAATAATTTGGAAAGAATTTCTTTAAAAACAATCACTTGTATCTTGTACAAAAATAAACAAATAAAAAATATTTGCATTGTCCAAAAAAATACTTAAACATATATTGTTATTATAAAAATATTTTTCATCGACTAATCATTTCGATTGAAGTAAGCGATCATTTTAGGAAAATATTTTCTAAATTCAAATGACATCCAAAACTCAAAGTATTTATTAAATAAATAGATCAATTGGACGTAAAAATCACAACATGAATCACATTTTTAAGCTCCACGCAAAAACTTTTCCCCACGGTCGAACCAAGAAGTCAGGTTCTTCTTTTAGTTCTTCAAGCGGCGGGTCCGGCAAAGTAACTGTGCGGCTCTTCACGCTTAGGGAAGCCCAAGAACTTCATTTCCCTTTTTATACACTTTGGCCCCACATGCCCGACTAATCCGTTGGTCAAACCCACATGTTCATCTTCTCCACCAAAAAGAAACTAATCCTTTGCCCATAGAGAGAAAAAAAAAAAAAACAGAAAAACAAAAACAAATCAGCTACTTCTTTATTTCAAGCCACTTCTCACTCTCAATTAGGATTAAGGAAAGGTTCCCTTGAAGGCCTAGTTATTTCTACCGTACCAATCGGTCGAGGTCCTTGCTTCAAATTTATCTCGAACTCAGAGATATATTTTCCATAAATGAAAATTACTTGCTCCTCATTGATCTAATTAGTCACGTCGACTCTCACTCTCACCCTCCACCACCATCACCCACCGATGCACCGCCACCTGCTCCTCTTCCTCATGCCGGCGGCCGCCCTCCTCCTCCTACTCCTGACGGTGCCGTTTCTCTCTGCCGGTAACTCTCTCTTCAACTGCAGCCAAACCTTCAATTGCGGCCCCATCGTAAATGTCTCCTACCCCTTCACTGGCGGCGACCGCCCCGCCCATTGTGGCCCACCGGAATTCCACCTCAGCTGCGACAACAGCAAATCCCACCCCGAGCTCACCATCGACTCCCTCACATACAGCGTCCGGACACTCGACCAGACTCGCCGATTACTCACTCTCTCAAGAACCGATGTTGACGACCATTTTGGCAAAACCTGCACGCAGCTATATGCCAACACCACTCTCAACTCCACCATCTTCACCCTCGCTAGCGACAACGAGGTCCTCACCTTGCTTTGCATCCTCTCGGACCAGCTACTGATCATCGCCTTGGTAAGCTATTGCGTCACCAACTAGCTAATCAGACGTGAGCCCCTCCTTGGGCGGATTGAGTGTTTGAACTTGACGAACATCAATCCCTACAATCAGTTCGGTTGCCTGATCAATGGGACCTGGGCGAACAACTATTACTTGATCGGTGCTGTCCCCACTGACCCGATTCTAAACGGGAGCAAGTGCGAAGTGAGCGTCACGGTCCCAATCCTGCACCTGCGGTCCTCGGGGTTCACGCTTAACGAATCCGCGACGACGTTCTTGCACATAACTCTGGCGAAGGATTTTGAGGTGAATTACACGAATCCGTACGAGGATCAGTGCGTGATGTGTGGTGGGATTGGTGGGGAGTGTGGGTTTGACTCCGCTCAGGGGACGCCCATTTGCATTTGTGGCGACCAAATTTGTCCCATATCCCGCAGCAAGCCCATTCCGACCGCAGGTACTTCAATTGACCCACTTTTTGTTAGTTCAAATGAATCGGATGGCAATGCTGCGGAATTCCTGATCTTAAACTGAGATATTTTCTTATCATGCATGCTAGTTTCCCCCTTGCGTCTTTTATTTTAGGCAAGGAACAGCCCAATAGCAGAGAAGCTTTTTTGAAAAAGCTTGAGGTTAGAACATATAGCTCCCTTTTTTAATGTAGATGGAAAAGGAAGATGGCATTCCAATCCAATCGAAGGGAGAGGAAGTTACTTGAAATAGATTAGTGTCACTTTATGGATAGTTTACGGATGATTTCCTACACAAAAAAAGACTTCATGTCTTGAGTATGATTGTGCAAATGCGGATATTCACCCCGCGGGCAAGGTTTTCACTCTTTGGGGTTTTGCTATTTGGCAATTCCTATAATTGTAGTCAATCCTGGAAATAATAGATTTTCCTTTTCCAAGATTCACTGGGAGGAGAACTGGGAGGAGAAAACTTATGATAGGTAAATGTCTCTTTGACATCACTGAATTTGTGTCCCTCACCTTGGTAAATCGTTAATAACTTTTAAGTGATTGAAAATGACAGGTGGAGTGTTTGCTGTTGGTGCTTCAATTTCTGTAATTGCCATCATTTTCACATGGAAGGTTCTTATCTTCAAGAACAAGAAAGATTGTGAAATTGAGCAATTGATGGGAATCCATAGATCTCTTGTTCCAAGGAGATACCGATATACCGATTTGAAGAAAATGACAAAATCATTTTCAGAGAAACTTGGTCAAGGAGGATTTGGTGTAGTGTATAAAGGAAAGATTAGAGATGATTGTCTTGTGGCGGTGAAAATTCTAATGGATTTCAAAAGTAACCTAGAAGAATTTATCAATGAAGTTGTGAGCATTAGTGGAACTTCTCACATTAATGTAATCACTCTTTTAGGTTTTTGTTATGAAGGGAAGAAAAGAGCTCTAATATTCGAGTACATGCCTAATGGTTCGTTGGATAAATTCATATATTCTGAAAGAGCTTTAAATATGAGTAGTTCTTTAGAATGGAAGATGCTCTATCAAATTGCAATTGGCATTGCTCGTGGGTTAGAGTATCTATACTAAGGCTGCAATACCAGAATATTGCATTTTGATATAAAACCTCAAAACATCTTGCTTGATCGAGATTTTACCCCGAAGATTTCAGATTTCGGTCTTGCTAAACTTTGTCATGGGCGAGAGAGTGCTGTATCAATTCCTAGCATGAGAGGAACGGTTGGGTTTATTGCCTCAAAAGTTGCTTGTTGAAACTTGGGGAGAGTCTCTCACAAATTTGACGTTTACAGTTATGGAATGTTAGTTCTTGATATGATAGGCATAAAAAATTTTGACATCAAAGTTTCCAACAACAGTGAAATGTACTTTCTAGGATGGATTTATAGGAATTTGGAGCTCGGCAAAGATCTGAAATTGCCGATGAATGCGACTGAGGAGGAGGAAGTGCTAGTGAGGAAGATGGTCATTGTGAGTTTGTGGTGCATTCAAACTAGTCCATCTAATCGACCTCCAATTGTGAAGGTGATAGAAATGTTAGAAGGAAGCTTTGAATCATTGCAAATGCTGCCGAAGCCCATCTTGTATTCTTCATCACGAGAATTGTCGCAAAAATGAGAAATGATGATGTCAAATTCCAATGGGAGCCATGAGGAGGATGGAATACTAGAGAATTTGGAGGAAAGCAATAACTGATGGTAAAGAGGTAGTGCACAATATAACTCCTCGAGGTAATTGTCATGCCTTTCTTTAAATTGAATATGTTGTTCTTAGAGTTGCAATGAAAGTAGAAAATACGGTTTTTTTTATGTCTGTATATTGTTATTCTTGCAAACATCGATGTCAACACCTACATTTATAATAATGTAATAAATATAGTTTTAGATCTTGCTAGTTTGACAGTAAAATTAGTATGAATGTGACCATATTTGCTAGATGTTCGACCCTTCCAAAGCACCTAATTCGTAAAGAGTCAGCAAGGGAAGACGAAAGGAAGAAAGTGCACGCTCTCCCAATTGATAATCCTACATGAATAATAGGTTCATTATGAAATTTCCATAATTAAAAACACTAACTCCTGATAATATTTTCCGAAACAATTCTAAGTCTTTGCCATCGAAATTTCTCGAATAATACATCGTCACCTTTTGACTCTGCATTTTAGCTTTCTTACAAGCATTAAGCACTTAAAAACATTGCAGCTGCTGAAAGGGCTACCAACAATCAGAAATTAAGATCTATAGACACAACCATTGACTATATTTGGGTGAATCTACTGTTCAAAATAGGAAAAATTGTCCAAAATGTGAAAAATTTATTGTACAGAGGCTAATTCAGTTACAAACATTTTAATTCGACCATATTAGTCTTAAATCTTTTGACAATTTGCCGATATAGTTTTTCTAGCCAATCTTGTTTGGAAATCACTAATGTGGACAATAGTAATCTTACGTGGCATGGTTAGAACAAAATTGGCTCATGGGCCTTGTAGGCTGTGTTGTGGCTTTCGCTGGTGTCCTGTGTTATAAACAAGATAACATTATAATTCATATAAAGTTAAGCAAAAAAAGTAAATTAATTATGAAAAGAAATCTCATTGAATCATACTTTCTTCTTCTCATTTCTCTCTCTTCTTCTTCAAGCTTTGGTTGGACGCTGGCCTCAGAAATGTTCGGTGACCGGCAAGATGAGGATTGGTGACCTTGTTGAACCTTGTCCAATAGATTGCTAGCATCCGACGGCGGTGGACAACAGCGGCGGCGGCGGCGGCAGTCAATGGCAACGGCAGCAGAAGAAGAAGAGAGAAGAAAAAAGAACAAGAAAAAGAGAAGAAGAGAAAAGGGAGAAAAGAAATTTAGGTTTGCTTGATTATGAAATTATTTCACGAAACAAAAATGTAACTTTTTTTTTCTCTTTGATTCTATTCTCAATTTATTCTCGAGAACAAAAGTATAGAATTTATTACCGTTTGATAAGTTACTAAACATGCCCTTACTTACCCTAGAGAATTCCTCAGATGAACTGGCTATCAGCATAGGTCCAATAAGGCCAAACCCAACTAGAGTAGACGAAGGGTGAGTTTAGCAATTCATCAAACAGTAAAAAATTATATTCTTTCATTTTCAAAAGTAGATTTGGAGTAGAAATCTATATGGTAAATTTTTTATTTCCGATAATAGATTTGGAATAGAATCAAGGGATAAAAAAAAGTTGTTTCCTTGTTTCTGGGAATAATTCCAAAATCAAGCAAGCATACATTTCTCTTTTCTCTTCTTCCTTTCTTCTTGTTCTTCTTCCTTCTATCTTCTTCTTCCACTGCAGCCGTTGTTGGCCACCACCGTTGTGGCTGTCCACCAACGTTAGTCACTGGCGACTAATTGGGCAAGGTCCGACGAGCTTATCGGAGGCTCGTCTAGCCATTAGTGAGTCTCGTCCAACTACCGACAAGGCTTGGCCGATGAGGCACGGCCTCGCCAGAGGCCGTGACACTCCAACGAAGTTGCAAACCCTCGTTTAGTAAGTTGTCAATCATCCCGAGGTCAGCAACTAGCCAAAGCTAGAAAAAGAAGAGAAAGAAAAGAAAAAGGTTACAAAATTATTTAAAAATTAAAAGAAATCGGTTTGGATTAGAAGCTTTGAGGACATTGCCAAAAGTAATTTTATTTTGGGAATAACATTTTTTTATAGTTACCAAACATTTTCAAATATTTAGAAATTGTTTCTAAGAACAAAATAAAATAAAAAAAATCATTTCGATAAGAAATTATTCGAAAACAGAATGATTACTAAACACATTTATAAATGGGAGAATTAAAACAAATTAGCGTTGCAGAGGCTCTTCTCAATTGGTAAACAGAAATTTCTTTGGCCCAAAATAGTGTTCTCTAGTCCCGCAGCAATATACTCAAATCAATTGATTCCAAGTTATCCGTTGTACGATCAATGGATGCAGAAAACATTAACAGTACAACCCCGACTTGACCATGTAGAGGACACGGTTGACCAAACAGCAGTAGCCCCTAATGAGCTACTTGGAACTCTATCCTAGATATGCTCTATAGGATAGAACCCGGGGCCACCCGTTTCCTGAGATTGAAAAAACTGAAGGGACAAATTCAATCTCTTCCGGAAAAGTAGCTTGTTCCAGCCTCCTCTTCCTTCGAAGCATTATTTTTTCCTTCCTGGAGACAGCCAAGAACTGGTAGTTCTCCTCCTAAATGGTCCTTTGTTGGTGTCCTAGGCATAGATGAACCACACCAATCCATCCCGAACTTGATGATTAAACTCTACTGCAATGACGATACTGTAGGAGAGGTCTTGCGGAAAAATAACTCAATGCTAGGATGATAAAAAGCCATTGGCTTTGATAGAGGAAAGCCCAAAATCTCAAAAACACATTGTCACCCTCGGAAACAAATTTCAACACATGAAAAGAAGAAATAATAGTATTGCAAAAGGGGAAAAAACCAGAGCAAAGGCTAGGCTCACGGCCACAGCCTCTCCTTCAATGATGATAACAAATCCTATCAAATCATCCTTGAGAGACCATCATTGTAAGTCCTTGCCAGCCGTGCCCTGGACTCATCAAATCCCTCTTAAGACTCGAGTTTGGAAGCTGAGGACAGTTATGAGAAGTTGTTCCAGACAGCTCCTTTGAATCCCTCATCCTTAATCCCGTGGAAAAACCAACATCAACAAATTTCAGGAGGCATGGTGGATTTGACACTGACGAAGATACAAGATCTACAACTTCTAAGCCATGTGCAACAGGGTGAAATAAGGAGTGGCGGACACTTGTAGTGTCAAAACTTAGCACGAAGGAACACTTAAGTATCAAAAGTTATGAAAGTAACACTTAAGTACCAAAATTGAAGTAAAATAAATCACTTTAAATGCCAACGGCAAGAAAATCCCGCCAAAATGCTGACGCAGCGATTTTCCGGCGAGATAAGTGCAAAACGACATCACTTTGCATGTTGACGTAACTAGAGAAATACGAAAACGATGTCGTTTTGTTTTTGATGTGATAAATAATTAATATAAAAATTAATTAAATTAAATTTAAAACATTTAAAAAAATTAAAAAAAAAAGAGAGAGAAGGCACTCAACTAAAGGCTGAGCCCCCGTCGCTACCGCCTCCCTATCATCGTCGGGAAGGGCCGGCAATGGTGGGAGCAGCATCAGCTGAAGTCATCGAGCTCTAGCCAGGGGCTAGCGGCCCTGGTCGACTGACGGTGAGGGCCCACGAGCCCTTGCCCAAATCTAGGGCAATTGGCGCCGACCCTCGCCAAATTTGGGGGAGGGTCGCGACCATCACCCCAAATCTAAGCAAGGGCTCGTAAGCCCTCGTCGCCGATTAGCCGAGGCCACCGGCCCTTGGCCAAGGCCCAACAACCCTGGTTGACCCTCCCCCCACCTTTGTCAGCCCTTCCTAGTGATGGTGGGGCGACGGCAGAGGCTAGGGCTCAGCCCTCAACCGCCTTCTTCCTCCCCTCCTTTTTTTTTTTGTTTTTAATAAAAAATTTAATTTTAAATTTCAAATTTCGAAAAATTATTTATTTATTTATTTCTATAATTTAATTAAATTAATTTTATATTAAAATTTGAATCCAAAAGACATCATTTTTGCATTTCTTTGTTGAGTTATTTCTCTGGCGAGCCATGTAGGCAAGAAAAATAATAAAAAATTGTCACTTAAGATTTCAGATGGGGTTCGCCGGAGATGGCTCTTAAGTGTCCCACTTTAAAAAAAAAAAAAAAAGTGACATTTAAGTGTCACTTTCCTAATTTTTTGCACTTAAGTGTCCTTTCATGTCAAATTTTGGCACCTGGAGCGTACTTCTTCCATGAAATAAGAGGCAATCCTATAATTCAACATCATCAAGATTATCTTTTATACTTGATGAACTCCCTTATCATAACTGGCCAGAGAGATTGCAAGAGTTCTATGCTTAATTGACCACCAAAGCCTTGGCATCAGAATTCGCCATAATTGTATTCTTTCAATGTTTGTTACTAAATTCGCTGGAAGTCGTTGAGATTGGTGGACCTCTCTTTCTAAAGAAGAACAAGACAGCCTTTCTGGTCCTGCCATTCGAATTCTCCATCAATTTTTCATTGACAATCCAATAAATTTGAAAAAAAAATGAAAAAAAAAATTGAAAACAGAGTTCTTTGGAAGAACCTATTATTCCTACAAGAGAAGAGATCTTGACAAACACCCCAACGAAATATTGAAGCTCTTCTCTACTACAGGAGCAGATGTGAGTCTTAAGCCAATGTTCTTATCATCTATTCCAAAGTAGATAGCTATATTAGTTGAAAGATCTTTTCAAAATTGAAAGGGATAAATGCACTAGAAGTTTAAAAACTTGTTAAAAAAATATAGCTAAAGTACAATCCAACTCTAAAAATTGTCATGAAAGTGCAATTGGGTCCTAATACTTTCAAAAACTGCAATCAAGTACTAAAAATTGTCATGAAAGTGTAATTGAATTCTAGATCTTTCAAAAAAAATGCAATGACATTTTAAAATTTATGAAGTTGGTGCAATCAAATTTTTTAATTAACTCCATCCAACCGACAAACGGAAAATGCTAATAAGTTTTAAAATTTGATTATATCAACCCGACAAATTTTAGTATTTGATTGCACCAAGTTGATAAGATTTAAGAATTAATTATAATTTTTAAAAATTTTAAGACTTAATTGCACTTTTGTGATAATTTTTAAAACTTAATTGCATTTTTGAAAGTTTTAGAACTCAATTGTATTTTCGTGACAAGTTTTAGAACTTCAGGTACACTTGTTCCAAATTGAAATAAAATAGTTGTTGGTGCTACACTTGGCGAACTCCAATTAGCAATCCATATTGCAACGGTAGAATTGTGTCTTCGAAGAAAAGCAATAAAGGAGTACTTGCATGACAAAAGAGAGAATTCGATAAGGCTTGTTTAAAGCCCGGCTTGCAAATCAGGTGCTCGCACAAGGATTCCTCTTGCCCATGCTGCAGCAAGAAATAACGGTACTTCAGGAAAGTCTAGTTCAAATCTCCCAGATGAAGAAAAAGAAGATAAAGATTTCTTCGTGAAAGGAGATTCCCAAGAAAAAACAAAAGACATGTTTCATCCAGAAAAATACCCCCGAGCCAAGAAAAAGGAACGCATATGTTGCAAACCATTGAGATGATCTTGATACAATTTTCTCTTTAGAGGATGAACCCTCTAGCAAAACTATATGTGCCATTCAAACATTCCAAGAAACCAGTGACACCGACCGGTCAATGATCTAGATCCAGATAATAGTTTTATACTTCTTTCCCCAAGATCCAAAAACACCAAACATCCAAATTTTTTAAGATCTCTCATGCTCCTACACCATACATTTCCATTCATATCTTTCCTTCCAAACATGAAGCCCATTTCAGTTATTACCCTCATAGACGCTGGGGCAAGTGCTCATATCTTTGATCTTAAAATTCTTCCACAAGAAATTAGGTAAATCCCAAAGCCATCACAAATCGCGAAGGGTTTTTAAATGGGTTCCCACATCTGTCTCACAATTGACAAATTAAAACTCATTTAACTCCTATTAAAGTCAGCACGACAAGGGGAAATACGATTAAACCCAATCTACTTTCATCACTGTTTTTGATGCAAAATACCATAAAGAATCGTATTGCCCCTTTAATGGCCGCAGAGGATAAACTTGTAATGTATATAGCTGAAGGGAGGAACAATTTACAATTACAGTATATCAATTGCCACGTTTATATGTAATTTTCCCCTATTTAGAATTTCTGATGTTAAGCATATTCCATTTTAAGCTCTCTTCATTTTGCATCCAGTGCGTTAGCCCCCGAATCTCATTGTACAATTAAAACCTTCTATTACGACAATCAAGTGGTATTTAAATCAGTTTTCTAAGGAAGCTGTTTGGATTTTTTCCATCATATAACGCAAGTGCAGCAAATGAGAGAATTCTAGTTTTTGATCAAATGGACTCAATTGATAAAACACGAAAAATTTTAGGATTCAATAGGAATAATTAAAAGATTTTTAATTAAATTGACGAAAGTACAATAGGCTTAAAACTTTTTTGATAATTTTTGCCTCATCATTCACTTACTACATTAATAAGACATTATAGGGTAAGATAATCGGAAGAGAGTTCAGGCTCTCATAGTTCTACGGGAATGATAACAATCTCCATGATCAAACTTCGAAAAAAACCAGCTCGCAATAACACTTTTCGAATGAGAGAGACAATGAATAGGGAGGGAAAAGAATTTGAAGAAACACCAAACATAAAGCAGAAGAAACTTACTAAAGGGGCATCACATCGAAAAGATAAAAATGGCTATGTGGATATTGGATACAGAGAAAAAGGTGGTTACTTTAGCACCATAGACGTTGGCCCCAGACCTAATTATATCTTTTCAAGATCTGGTAAAAATCTCCGATTTCGCACAGATTAAGTTCTCACGAGAGCACTACTACTATTTCCTTGGATGATGAGAACTAGAAGTCTAAATACTTTTCTTCTGAGATAGAAAGACAATTATGTAAAATAAATAAATTTGAACCGTTAGATCGAGTTTTTTTTTTTAATCAAATTATCGTGAAGAAAAGACTAAAAAGTAAATTAATCGAAGAAAAGGGTTGACACTCTTTCACTGATCTCTAGCGTTGGATTTCTCTTATGCATCACCTATTGGCGTTTTGTTCCTTTGTATAGTGATCGAACTGTCATTGAATAAATAAATGGACAGATATGGGCTTGGCATTTTCATCACCTGAAATGAAACTACATTCAAAATGTTCTTTTGAGGGACTAAGATTAAAGAATCACATTACTTAAGAAATTATAATTTACTTTATCATTATATTCGCCCACGGGAAGAGAGTATGTATGTATGTATGTATGTATGCATGTATGTATGTATGTATGTATATCTTTGATATTCCCATACATACATATATACATATACAGACACACACTCGTATATTTTATATATATATATATGATCATATTGAATGTAAGATTCATAGACAAAGCGATAAACTTTCAATAATATCTGACAAAATTACTTGATTAAATAAATTTTAGAATTTATCGTCTGCTTTTGGACTTTTCCATGGAAAGCATTCCCATCTCACAATCTCGCAATAGCACAGGACGGAGAAGAGAGAAAGGGGGGGGGGGGGGCGCAATATTACCTTTAAATTGAAATTTTAATATACACGGATCCCTCCAACAAAAATACAGAAGTTTTCTTTCCATTTTTCTTACACGTCTAAGCTAATTTGACGGGATCAGAGAGAGAATTCTACACGCCCCAATCATGCCGCGGCTACCAACTACCTCGGCTCTCAGTCTTCGGTTATGGTCTCCAGCAAAGGCTTCTTTGACTTCGACATGGAGAGTCTATGCATGAATTCCTGCGTCGAGAACCCTTCGATCTCCTCCAGGTTCAGCTTCGGCACGGCGGCCGCTGCGGCGGCCTCGGCCTCGGCCTCCCGCTTCTCGCCCGCCTCCGGCAGGGCCCCCACCCGGCTCCCCCCGGAGGCCCCGCCTTTCTTGGCGGCCGAGCTCGCGGCGAGGAACAGTGCGCCCATGTCGGCCGCGGTCACGAAGGAGTTGAGCCGCCGCATCGGGAACATGACGTAGACGTTGGCCAGCTCGAGGTCCTCGTCCGCGTTGAGCGCCGAGAACCGCCGCCCGGCGCGGAGGGACCGCGTGTTGACGAGGAAGTAGCTCGGGGTCTCGAGCATGAGCTCCGCGGCCTTGGTGGGCGCGTGGAACTGCTGGACCTCGCCGCCGGGGAAGATCACCTTGGCGGCCCTCGACTGCCGCCCGGCGGGGCCAGATAGGGCGCAGGACGCGTAGTTCCCCATCGCATGAACAGCTGCCAATTGCAGCACGGCTTCTTCCGGCGACGAAAGGACTCGTACCAACTGCCAAGCGCTCAGGAATTACAAGGGATGAAGAGGAGAACAGGGACAAAGATCGGGAGAATCGTGATGTGGGTTTTTAAGGCGTGAATGGAGGAGAGACGACGAACTTTATCTTGAAAGAAAGAAGAGAGAGAGAGAGAGAGAGAAGACCTTGTCCTGAAAGTGAGAGGTCTCAGTGATGGAGAGATATATACGAGGAGTTGAGACAATGTTGACGAAGGGGGGGGAGTTGAGGGGAATGATGGAAAAGGTCCGATTTTTTGAACAGCAGCGGAAGATTCTGCAGTGGGACAGTTGTTCATTACAGGTTTAAATCCGCGTCGGGGACCTGAATAATTGATATAAAAATATATATGTACGAAGACACGAAATTGGAACAGAGAATTACACGGAATCGCAGCTGTTTCCTCGGAATTTTTGTTTTTTATTTTTTTATTTTTGGTTTGTTCCTGAGAACCTGGCTGGCACGGGGCCTGATGGGACCGCCCTGGATTCACGGGGCGGTTCGTGGATGGATGGTTGGTCCAGTCAGAAATCGCGGTGGTGCTCCTCCCGGATTCTCGACGTGGGGCCTTGGGGAATAGTTCTCCACAGAAACGACCGCGTTCACATGACACGTTCGAGGACTAATCGAGTTCGGAAGTTTCGTCCACACGGCGAATATCGGACATATGGTAACAAATGTCCGCGTGCTCCGTCGAGGGATATATCCCCAAAAATTCTTTAAATATTCTCCATATCTTTTATAATCATGCATATAAATACCATATAGATTATGTTACCTTATCACCTCGAAAAGTTTATATAAGCAATTTATATCATTCTCTTGGGATATCTTTATCTTCCTCAAAAGTTTTTGTTTAAAGTAAAACTAATTTTTTTTTTTTGGTAAATGTTTTCTCTTAATGAGGAAAGCATGTAGAAACTGCCTTTTGGATTGATTTGATGACATGATTAGTGGTCCAAAAATGGGCCAGCCGTCCACTAAACAAGGGGGGACTTCAAGGAGTTGCTCGGCCACTATGATGATTGTTGAAGAATTTGTGGAAGTTTAAATTTGACATAGTGGAGCGAGCATTGATAAACCTAGATAATGCGGTTGGGGAGTTGTCGCCTCATTATGGAAAAAGTACTCAATGGCTAAGTAAAAAAATAATAAATTCCGCACATTGTGATTGACTAGAATAGATAAAAAGATTCGAGAATATCATAAGAACAGTTAGTGCATTGAAAACTGTATAATAATGGCTCATTTAACACTATGTTAGGCATGTTCAATGAGTGTCCGTGAAGCACATGTTAGATAACTATAAAGGGAACTCTACAATAGTGCATTAATAAAGAGAAACATATTCATGCTAAGTGTAGTTAATAAGGGTGGTAATCTATATATAATAATTAAAATACTCATTTGGCTCATAGATATTCAATCTTTCGAACATTAACATAAGCTGACAACACCATCACAAATCTACAACGAGGCTACATAATGGTTTAAAAGACGGAATTTTGTGCATAATATGGGATAATAATGTATGATTGATCATATCGACAAGTCCAACTACAATTTAAAGTTTGGAGTACTTATTCGAACTTTCAACTTATTCCTTATCTGATTCACGAGTTCTTTACAATATTTTAATGAGCATACAAGGTGATTTTTCTGTTCATTAAAAAAGGTGTAAAGCACCTTGCCGCGTCTTTACATCCTCATCCAATTCTTAAATTTTGTGACAGCTGAGATTTGACCTGGGGATGGTGCACATCTGAGAAGACTTTGTTCTTTCTCTCTAAGCAAGAAAATAGCAAAACTAGAACGCCCCCTTTCTGGGAAACTACTTCAATCCTACTTAGACGCCTTATCCTTCTCCATGGAAAATGTTAGTCGAACTTAGATTTTGCTATATATGGATTGGAACACTATATCTGTTGGTTACCATGTCCTTTCCATTTCTCATGCGCTAGTCGATTTTGCTTCATCGGAGCTTAATTACAGCTGATATGTATTGCTTCTAGACTTCATTAGGGTACATAGAACGAACTCTTAAGAGTTATGATTACTATCAATACATGCTTCCTCCTAACATAGATGTGTACTAAACTACCGATCTGGGCCAAACCCTTCGCCTCATTCTTCTGAGCTACTCGACGATATCCAAAATCTCTCTATTCATTCCCTTTTTGTTGCCTAAATGTTTGACTTTCACCTCCTAGAAACAAGGCAAACGAAATTGTGCAGGCCTCATCGGTGGTTGCTTGCTTGCTTTCAATACCAACCCCCAAAGAATTTCTCGAGTCTCGTTTCTTGCACAAGCACTATGCGTGCACTGCATGTGAGGGCAATAAGTTGACCTCCGGTTCGTGGTCGGCTTTACTTGAAGATATATATCCATTTATTTATGTTATTATAATGTTAACTTGAAGAAGGGCGTGAGCTGGGTGACGGTGTCGGTTACTTTGCCACGCTGAAATGCAGCTCATCATTCAATACTTTTCCTCTGTCAACCTATCATGGTTTCATACCCACATTCTCCTTGACCTTATTCTCTACTTTATTCATTATTCTAACAAGTTGTTCTACAATCAGAGTCAAAGCTCAATGAATTTCTCAGAAGCCAGCACCGCGAACTGAGAATCACCCTCCCTCCCACCAGAAATTATTCCGTCGGATGATCCATTGGTTCCGTACTCCTTCAAAGTACAACTACCAAAAGAGGTGCATTAATTTCCTGTTTCGGTGCTGTGATCGAATAGTATCCCCACCTAACTACTCGGATCAATAGACTTATTATATGTGAAGGACGTCTCCGGTACTGTCCTTGAGAGAGTAGATGAGTAGCTGTGGATGATCGGGTGTCGTTTTGACATCCTTGTCAGGAGTTGCAACTGCAGACAACTCACTAGCTTTTGGTGACCCGAGCTCTCGGGGTAGCTCGACCCGCGAACTACTCATGCCTCACTGTGCGTTTTGAGATGCTAATTGCCGATTATATTAGGCGTAGGTTGATGTTACTTCCATTTGAACTTTTTTTCTGGATTTTTTTCCCCTAATAAGGAGTTCGCGCTTCCATATGTTAGGCTTCATACACAAGCAAGAGTACTGACGTTAACAATACCAACAATATCGAGCTATCCCAACAAGCATTCCCCGAGCACCTTCCACATTCAACTCATCAAATGTCAAGTTCAACTTCTCAAGAGCTTCACTGCAAGACTACGCAGTAGTAAACGTATTCAAATTCTCAGATATGCTCCAAGACCGACAGTTTCAAGTAATATGACTCCCATCAATTCTCTGGTTCCCACACAGAGTTTGCACTTCAGCTGGAAGAGTTCTTTCCCCATTCTGAAGCAAAGTTTCAATTGCAACTTCAGCAGCAAATCGAAATTTCAGCCACAGCTCGTCTAGGATGAGAAATTTTGTCATGGACAACTCTTATATTTCACTCTTCAGATATTATTCCGTGCTAACTTGATCAATTTAACTTTGATGCGAGAGCCCTCCACATTCTGGAGAGACCAAGAGAACTCTCGATGCCAATCTGCGGCAGGTCGATGATGGCCTAGCAAACCCAGATAACCTAGTGTACAAAAGATGTCTCGAGAAATAATACAGACGCTTTTCAGGAACATGCAGGGGATAAGAATATGTGAATTTCAGAGATGCATACTCGCTCTCTCACCTATCAAGGACCTTTCGCAATAAATGAAGATTGGAGTTGCAGTTTGAGGATGCTTTTAGTATCAGCAATAGGATGACTTAGGAAGAAGACATTGTACGATTCGTTGCACTGGGTAAATGCGAGCCCGGCCCAGTACATATGCTACTCAGCCCATGAGATTTTAGATGTTGAAGGGCCCCTAGATGCGAGTCCATCACCTATCGATCTTTTTTGGTTTTCTCTTGGCTTTCGGTAGGTGTTTAGAGTCCAAGAGTTCCGACCAGAAGAGCCAAAAAAATTTAAATAATCCCGGAATGGGAGTTGATTCGCTCAGGCGTCCGATAGCGATGGGAAGACGATTGTAGATCAATGCTACAAATAGCAAGGTTATCGAATTAATGGTCAACACGACAACATAGGAATCCCACGTAGATTCGGTTAATTCAATTACTATTCGATAGGCAAGCTCTTGGGATCAAGTCTAAGGAAGTTAATCGTCGTGAATCCCATAGTCCAGTCCAGGCGCGAGTAATATGCTTTTGACGGGTCAAGAGAGGTAAAAATTGTCTCATTGTGCGAAAGCTAATTCGAGACATTGCTCAGATCGTATCGTACTACCGGAAATGAACAGTCTCTTCGGTATCGGTTTCAATGCCATATGCAATCAACAATCAGTTCGGTATCCTTTGTCTTTTGTAATGAAATTAGAATGGACTTTGTGTTTGACTTCAATGCCAAAGTCCCGTTGATGCTCTTGAGTCAAGCAGACAGAAACAAAGAACCAGGAGCCACAACTTAAGTAAAGCTGGCACTTTTTCGGATGCTGCCTGAGATCATGCAGACATAAGATCACATTATTTTACTTTCACGCTTACTGATTGTTTTGGAGCCTTCCGTTTGAACTAGCTATCCCAGCATGCCGTGCTTTTGCGCTCGATCTTCCCTAAGTTCCATCTTTCTCTCTAGAATCCAACGTCGACGGTCTACTCAAATTGGACATATCCAGTCCGACTGACCTGACAATCTCCTCCCATTTATACAAACTCCAGATGAGTCATTTTGTGTGCCTCTGTTGACAGAAATTGAGGCAATTCGTGCACAGACACCTCCACAGAAGAAGGAGATGGCCAGTGTCGAGTCCTTCCCCATGAATGATGGCGACGGCGTCTACAGTTACCTTCACAATTCTTGCATGCAGGTAAGTTCGAGAAGACCCACTTTCTCTGATGCCTCGATTGACATAATTAGTCTAACCTGTACGTTCTGTTTCCTTCATAATTAGTCTAAAGTTGTATGTCTTGTTTGCAGAAGAGAGGCATAGATGTTGCCGTGAAAATGATTGATGAGGCGATCACTGAGAAGCTCGATGTGGAATTGTTACTCTCATCTTCGTCAATATTCAGGATCGTGGACTCGGGATGTTCCGTTGGTCCAAACACGTGCTTTGTCGTGGAAAGAGTTACAGAATCTACCAAGCTCAAGTACCAATGTCAGGGCCTTGATTTGAAGAACCTCGGGTTCCAAGCATTCCTCAACGACCGCACACCAACGACTTCAACATGCTATTCAAGTCCCTTCCCATGGAAAAAACTTACCATGTTTCCGCTGTGCCAGGCTCTTTTCATGGTCGCTTATCCCCAAAGGCTTCTCTTCAATTCATCCATTCATCTTATGCCCTTCAGTGGCTATTGACAGTGCCGCCACAAGTAACAGAAAGAAAGATCTTCCACTTGGAACAAAGGGAGGATTCACACAGCAGACACGCCACAAGATATCGTGGAGGCTTACCACGAGCAATTTGTGAATGACACGGAGATTTTCTCGAATGCTAGAGCTGCAGAGCTTGGGGCTGGACGACTAATAGCCATTTTCATTCCAAGCACACCGCCTTGCTCGAAATCCATTTTCGACTTGCTAGTGCAGCTTCTGGAATCTGCTCTCATGGATCTCGTGAGCTCGGTAAGTCTATACAACACTGAGATTTACTTCTCATGAGGCAACAGCATAATTTGGGGCTGTCTAGATAAAATTCACAAACGTGGTCATTTTACTACAGAGAGCTATAATTTTTTTGCACGAGTAAAATCCAGTCACGCTTGCATTGTTGCATTCATTTGTCTTGATTTAAGGATGCTTATATATGAAAAGTATCCTGGTTCAAAACGTGAGAGCTTCTAGGGTCATAAAATGTTCTAAATTGTTGCATGGCGATGTCAACAGTTTGAAGAGAGAAATATGCGATCAAATGTAAAAGAAGCTATATCAAATGATCAATTGTATCCTTGATTTGGTGCTTCAATCCTGAAGGGACTGCTCTCTAAAGAGAAAATCCACTCATTCAACTTGCCACTTTACCATCCGACTTTGGCGGAGATGGAGGCCGTGGTGAAGCGAAATGGGCATTTCAACATCGAGAGGATGGATCCGCTGGCTCTTCTGCCACCTAGGAGGCATCTGAAGTGATGACCAATGCGACCGTGATGCACATCAGAGCGGGCTGGGAGGGACTCATCAAGGCACATTTCAGGAGTGAAATCGTTCGCCCCGTGTTCAAACACTTCCGGAAGAAGGTCATGGAATCGTCTATATTTGCTAAACCTTCTTATAATCGGAAGGCCGAGACTTTCATCTTCCTGAAGCGCTTGTGATCAGTTATGATACAAGTCAGAGACGGGCTCAATGCAGGCGTACCGGGACCCAGGAGCAGCAAGCCTGGTTGATGCTGGAGGTTGAGCCGATAGAGAATCACATTCTTGTTAATTTTAAACAGAGCAGACATGCAATCTCTTCGTTCGACTAGAATAATCGACTTACTTATTACTCATGCAAGACAATCAATCTTCGAATTGGTGCATCAAGATTCGTTCAAGAACATAGAAAGAATTTCCTCACTTGTTAAAAATTCAAGTAGACAAGGAAGTTTTGCTCCAAGAATGAAGTGTAGAAAAGCAAAAAGGTTGTAACTATCACTTCACTCGGCATCTAATCTGTTCTATTTACATTTCAATTCAAATGAACGGCTGACAATGCCCCGATGGCTACTTCGACTGCTCTCGACAAGATCACTCCCGATGAAACCGGGATGCTCATCATCATGAAAGCCAACATCCCGAGAGCCATGCTTGGCCTTGTGTTCATCAAATGAGACTGCAACACCCCAACAAATTTGCACGCGTACTCGTCGTAGCAAGTGTAGTATTTCTTCTCCCACTCCATCCAATCCTGCGGCGGCTCATAATTGCGCTCGATCATCTTCATCTCGTGAATCCGCTTCCTCAGGATTATCATGCCCTCATCGGTGAGCCGCCCACTGCAACCCCCCTCGTAGCCGTCGTGTTTCGCAGCAAAAACCACGGCGTCCTGCTTCCTTCTTCGAGACGCGAATGGACCAATGCTCAGGCCACGACGGGATCGACTGGCAGTGAAATTAAAGGGAAGGAATGTTGAAGAACAACAGAGAGAAATCGATTCCATTGTAAGATCTTGAGTAGAGTCAAGAGTCGAGCTGAGTTGCGTGAGGATGTGCTGATGGATGAAACAGAGGCTTGGTTCTGTATTTATAGACGGATTTTCCTAATATTGAGACGCTGGACCAGGAAGTTAGGGACCCAGTTTCGGGTTTGGACACGTGTCCTTTGCGCGTTGGCGTTGGTGCTGAAAGATGCAGATCTGAAACTATTTAATGTCAGACGTGTCACTTGCCAATACGATGCAATGAATGGGGGCTTGGGGAATCTGAATGACGGCAATGGTCGGCGATATAAAGTATTTTTTTGATTAATGATTGGGCCATTTCCTTAGTTTCTCCCCCGCCACGTCCATAGAGTTGACTATGGACAAAACATATAAAAAACTGCAGATTCCTTAATAGATAATTTCAAGGCATCAGCAATAATGTCAAGTTATATACAATACGTAACGTCAAGTAATATACAATGAGTACGATGTCAACCGTTTCCTAGCGACTTAAAGAAACTGATATATTTAACATGACAACAAAGCATTAGGTCAAGAATTAAAATTCCAACATTGGTTTTCAATTTTCCTAATTGCTATCTGTGTTAAGGTGAGACCCATTTCAGTTTCAAGTGCATCTCAATCGTTGAACTATTGGGGCTGTTAATGTATTGAATGCCTAGTTCCTCAAGTTTTAGTGGTTGAAATGCATGTTTTGAGTGGGGTAAGAAGTTCATTGAAATCGTTTGGTTCTTTCACGATGATTATGTTTTCTGCTGAGATGTGATTAATATATTAGATGATATGCACTGTATGCAGCAATAATCGTGATTGAACCTACATAATCAAGTGACTTGAGATGTCTTATTATGCACAGGACTTCATCATTTGACTGATATTTATTTCTACCTTCTTATAAAATGCTGAATTAGTTCAGCATTATTGAGTACTTCAGTTCGGCAGTTCATTGAGTTACTGTTTCGCTAAATCACCGACTACATATTGGTCTTACGACCTATGCTGTGAAAATTATTGCGATTCGATCGATCAACAATCCTGCCAAGCTCTTTACCAAAAAAAAAAAAAAAAAAAAAAACAATCCTGCCAAGCATTGCAGTCCTTGTACTTTGTATTGACAGGCGATTGTGCATCAGAATTGGAACGGGAACTTGATTGGATTTTAAGAATAGGAGCAAGTGTATGGTTGACATAAGGAAATAAACAACTAGAATCATCAGGAATAAATTACTGGGAAATGATTGGAAATAAATTGCAAACGAAATAAAGTGCATTGACAGAAGTAGATCTTGCCCTTCAACTGTTTGTGCATGTTATTTCTACTTCAGATGTGCTCCTTTTATAGTTCATTAATGACTGGCCTCTCCCACTAATGATTCCGGTTCATTGAAATCAAATTCCAGCTCCATATATAATGGTTAACCTCAAGGTTTTAACCGTGACATTTAATAGACTCAATCGTGATAATTACTTGATTGCAACTGACAGTTGACACATTCAGTGACCGTTCCGGCTGTTTTCATCTTTGCAGTCAGATGTTAAGTTTTCCATGACTCAACCGACATGAATTGCCTAAAATTGACTTGGCTATTAGTCGATGGATGAAAACTCTTCCCGCCTTGTCAACTTAATCCTACTGGCTTCTACAATCAATGTTTGTGTTTGGCTTTCGACCGCATTCTTAGTCTATATCAGATCACACGCTCGCTGATATATTGTTTACTTTTTCCATTGACACCCGACATGTTCTATTAATTAGCATCAAAGTCGGCTTTATTAGGGCGCCAACAGTTGCTAAATAGGATTTCACTGAATTATGAAAGAGGACCTAAAATGACTTCCTTTGTATATATCTGCAGTCGAATTCTGTCTACAGTAGAAATTATGGTGGTTACGGACTAATAGACTATATTCTACTGATAAGACAAAATACAAAAGAACGGGCAAAGAGGGGCAAGACAATTGACACGAATCAGTTATGAAATATGCACTGTTTTGCTGCAGAATATGCATCAAGAAGGCAGCTTGAGCTGAAAGAATATTCTCTCGCTAAACAAAATATGACGAGATTTCCTCAAGATGGATGAATGATCAAGAGTGGTCCCAAGAGAACAGAAGAACCGATCGTGTTGACATCGATCAGTATTAGAGTTACAGCTAAAGTAAGAAAGGCAAATGATTTCACCATCAAATTGTACATTTGATCCCGATTCCCTAAAGGATGGATCTGGCTGTAGGTGCATATCCAACGAGAATCAATTGAACAAAATAAATGAAAGAGCTGTACTAGTCATCATATGAGGTATGAGGAGCAGCGGTGCACCCAGGGTCAAAGGGATCTTCAGACCCACAGCAGTGCCAATATTGAAAAACTTTGCCTGCGTCTGGAGTATCCATGGTTCCTCCACTGTACACACTCTCAAACTTCCTCTTTGTTTCCCCTGAAGAAATGAACAACACAAAATATTACACGTTGGATCAACACTCATGTGAAAAGGCACATGAGATTAATGACAACATAAACCGAAATTGCTGGCTTAAATTAATCAAAAACAGAGTCTCGGCAATCATGAGGAACACACACTGTATTCTCCATAACCAGATTTCTAAAGTTGCGCATGAGCTGAAAACCAGAATGGATATTCCGGTTTCATACATAACTGAGATTATCATGCAACTGTTTAGCACAATGCATGGTTTATTGAATGCCAGTGGGTAATCATCCAACTCGAGCGACAATCACTGCAATCTGATTCACTTATTTCCATTTCGTCGCACAGACAGCATCTAATTGGAAGGAATTTCCAGTAATAAGAAATACTTGATAGTAGCTGAGTTAATAATACAAAAGAGTTTCCACCGAACTTTCTGCTATTAAGGAAATCTTGGTTAAGTTGACCACCACTTCCAGCAATTACCAGACTGATATGTATGCAACTACAATGCGCCTACTTAATATGTTTCATTGGTCATGCTTAGAAAGCTTATTGAAGAGAGAACAATCAATAAAGCAGGACCAGATACAAAAGGTGCTTATAATTTCAACATTTGTATATCCATTAAAGCAAAAAGAAAAACAGGAAGTTCATATTAACAATTTGTGTCAAAAGGTTTGATTTTCTCATTCACATTTCGCAGAGAATTGAGATAGTGCACTTCTGACATAATTTACAGTTTGCACTGTAGACATAGTTTACAGTTTGCAATGTCCATTTGATAAGGCCTGCACACCGTATTTTTATCCATGAAGCTGATCAAACATTTAAGCTACCAGAAATCAGAAGCTAATAATCCAAAATGTGTAAGCGTGCCGAGTGTGAAAGTACCTTGACCCAAGTGAGATGGACCATCAGTGATCTATGAAGCTATACGCTTGATCAACATTAATCAATTTTCACTACCTTGGAACAGACAGCTGGGTATCACGGCATCAGAATCATTTTCGAGTCCTCACTTGGTAAACAACCGATCTTGCCCTGCTTGGCAGTTCCATCACAGGTTTTTTTCGACTCGGTTCACTCTATCCATGTAATTGCAATTCACCATCATTTCATTCTAGAGTTCAGCTGATACTGACAGGATCAGCTAATACCCATTATCTAATTGGATGTGCATTCTAGCAGCATGAACTTCTTGCATTAATCTCTGGCCTAGCACAAGCAGCTGACCTAAGTCATGCCCAGAAAGGAGGGTTTGAGGAAGGAGCCAATAAAATCAAGTGGAACTGGGCCATTTCATCCCGACACGGCTAGCTACAGCTAAATCCTTGACTCGCGCAATTCCGCGACCACAATTCCCAAACTCCGCCAAAAGAGTCGACCGAAACAAGAAAAGAGCGCAAGAAATGGGAGCGGGCAATCGACCTCCGAAGTGGGCGGTGTGAAAGCGACAGGCACGGGGGTGGTTGAGGGAAGGGTCGAACTGGGTCTTGCAATTCTTGCACGTCCTCAGGTGGTTCTTGCCGGAACCGGAAGAAGCGCAACATCGGACGGCGAAGGGCCTCGGGGGAGCGCCGGTCCGCGCCTCGAGCCGTCCGCGGAGCCGAGCCGATGACGCCGAGCTTCGCAACGGAGGCAGTGACGGCGGGCGGCCGAGCGGACGGGAGAAAGCGAGAGCCATCATCTTCTTCTGCTGTCCCCTCGACGGACGGAGGAGGCTCGCATCACTCGGTTCGCAGCACGGAGGACAGGAGGTCTAACGTTGACCGTTTGGCTGACGATTATAACGACGGATTAATATCATAAAAATTTTAAAATTAATATATTTATGATAAATTTATTCAAGATTAATTTTATTTTATTACAAAAAAATCCATATATACAATTATGAAAAATCTAACTCAAATTAATTTTTTAATCACAAAAATTCATCTTTCGTTAATTTTTCATTAAATTAAATTAATATCACGAAAAATTATAAATTAATACATTTATAATAAATAAAGAGTAAAACCTCAAATTAGTATACTCTCAACTTTCACATATCATCTAATATAGTATTTTGATAGTAAAATTAAAAGAAAATTAGCAGAGAGTAAACTTGTTACGGAACATTGGCTTTTTCCATCAATTTTTTTTTTTTTTTGGCTTTTTCCATCATATTAACCCAAAAACATTCTGAAGTGATGAAGGGCTAATTGCGATTAGTCAAGCTCCCTCTCGAGTGGGCCTCGCTACCTCTTTTCTACGGCCCAGTCAGGCCCATGCGGTTATTACCGTTAACTACCGTCAGGTGGGGTTGGCGACCGGAAGGACGATAATGCCCCCGCGCGCTCCCCCACATTCGAAGATTCAACCGTAATGTCACCTTCACCGTAACTTCCAGCGTCCCGCATGAACCCTAGAATTTGGGGCTTCCCGATTCCGCAATGCAAGCATGGCGAAAAGCGTCGCCAGCATGAGCAAAGAGGACGAACCGAGCATCGCTCCCGTGCCGGACAGATGGTACGACATCAACCTCGGCCCTTCCTTCGGACACCCCCACCCGTCTTCCAAGTTCTGCACTTTACGATGTATGTATAGCTTCGAATTCTCCGAATTTTCCTCGTGCTTGTCTGTAAATTTTTGGTGTTTCCATGGGAAGAAAAGCGAATGCAGCATCTGTTTCTGCCCCTGGGTATGTCTGTTCTGGTGGAATAGCACACTGAAATAGCAACAAGATGCGTACTTTGGGTGAATGTCGAGTGGAAGAGGAACCAACCGAACTTGCCGACGGGTAATTCGGTTGTAGAATACGAGTTTACCACTCTCCGCTGCAGAGACGCTGAACTAGTGGCGGAAAAGACCGAGCTTGCGTGCTCTCTGGTCTTCAAGTGATGGCGTCTCCTTATCGAAGTGGAACTAGCTGTTTACCGCAAGGCTGTTTTAAGTTGTTAGATCCTCTACCTCCCAAGTGCCGTTTGGATGCGGGGACCGTGCAATAGTATTATTGTTAGCTTGATTAGTTGTTTGACTTGGATGGTACGTGATGTGCAGATGAATTTAAGCCGGCTTCCGTCGATAAGAGCCAACCTGGATTGCTTCGCAAGAAGAGGGACAACCGGGTCTCTGTGGAGTTTCAGAACAACCAACATGGGAAGCCTAAGGTGGTCTTCGATGGGGTTGCCGAGGATTACAAGGACAACGATGCAGTTCTGTTTTTCGACGGTGAGACCTTCCGTCTGGAGCGGTTGCATCGGGCAGTGAAGCGGCTGAGGCACATGCGGGTGCCCGGTGAGTCTGCAGCTGCAGTGGCAGTTGGTCCAGCTGTTGAATCTAACTCTCCATTAGATGGTAAAGCAGAAAACCTTCAGAATTGCCGCAAGGGTGAGGCTCAGGATGTGCCGGTGAGTTTTCCTTCCTTCTTTCTTTTTCTTTTTTTTTTTTTTTTTCTCGATGCACTAAAATCACGGCTTTATAACTCATACAATGCGTAGGAGGTGTTTTTTTCAATAGGGCAACGAAGGTTTGTTTAATCATACTTCCATCTAAAGAAAAGATCATCCTATGTTGGATATTGCTCATTCCAATAGATTCCTTCTTGGCCACTGTTGGGAACTCTGCGAAATGCTTTGCTCAAACAAGTGGGAACTCTCTATGTGGGCTTAGACTGCACAAAGTATTACTAGGATCTTCTGTTGGTCTGTTGTGTAGTTTCTTACGAGTGTAAAAGTTGTACCGGTATTTTTTGAATACCACATGATGGCATCATATGTTGACGTTCTGAACTCTTTCATATTCCGACAGGTTGAAGTGGAGAGAATTGACATGGGCAATTCGGAGACAGTAGGTATGTTTAAATTGCCATGCTCATGAATAATCAAACATCTTGATGATGGTTGATGATTTATAGTTTCTATCTGACCGTGCTTATAGTGCTATTCAGCATAAACTGTCTAGCTTTGTGAACTGGTGCAATTGGTTGTTCTTAGGTGCAACAATAGCTTTCTCAGCAGCTTTCTTATTTGAATACTCAGGATTGTGTTGATAGGTTGATTAAATGATAGGTTTGCGATAAGCAAAAACTGCTCAAAGAAAGGTAATTTTGAAAATCCGAATTGAGACACTATCACATTATACAATCACGGCAGAGTCTCTGTTCACTTCGCCAATACTTCGTTATATTTTTGGCATATGAGGTAACTACATACGTATCTGCTTGTCAGGTGTGAAACCTGAAGATGAAAATACTGCTGATAAGCTACCTCCAAGTCGTAGCACCCCGAAGGGATTGACTGAATTGACTAATGATGAACTAGAGGAACATCTTGATATCATCGATAGTGACAATGACCATGAAGCAACGGACGCTGGAAATCTTTCCAGAAGAGAAATTCACAGCAGCATCGACATCAATGTACCGCATCAGGATGAAGATGATGATGAGATTGCCAATGTAGATGTTAGTGATGATGAAGGCAATCTGGGTTATAATGCGGCTGAAGCTCTCAGAGCCCAGGTTGCAGGCGAACAACAGGAGCAGTCTTCAACTTCAAGCAGTAGCAGTGACAGCGAGGGTAGTGAGAGCAGTAGTGACAGTAGCAGTGACAGCGGTAGTGGCAGTAGTGGCAGTGACAGTGAGAGTAGTGATGGTGACTCAGTGACCTCAATCTAAGTTCATTAGGAACTGCAGCTTGCCTATTGCACTTGTTGATATTCTAGTGGTTATGTCGAGTGTGGTAAATTTTGTGAATTAACTAGTAAATATTAGGGGATGCTGACATAATAGTGTGCTGTGCATAACTGTAGTATTATCATTGATGTGTAAATTATGCAGATTCTGTGACGCTTGTCCCGCAATGGCTTTCTAACCTTGATTCTGCATTTTCGTCATAAATAATGTGAAACAAAGGTTGCAAACGAGTACGGAGATTTGGTCATAATGCCATTTCCGAAAGACTAGTCTGATCTGGTTCGCTAATGCAGGTGCAAACCATGTTCTCCATTCAAATTAAAGGAACAACCAATTCGACCTCAAGATCTATGAGGAAACAGCTACTAAGCTAAGCACTATAGATTTCTTGGTGACATTGTAAATCAGACCTGGCACGATCTAAACAATGCCTGTACGAAATAAAGTATTCCCATGGGGTCTTGCGAATTGAATCTTAGTAAGTACAGTTGGTACATCTAATGATTTGTTCAAACTAATAACCATCATATAAGCTAATGAAAAAGCAAGCCATGCAAGGACTTTACACAACTTTTTCCCAATAACCTATACACTCAAAATAAACAAGAGACCATAAAAACTCCAAACAGAGCACTATTGGCTCTCATTATTTCTGGGCACAAACCTTGGAAGCTTGTGGGCCTCCTCTTCTTTTTCAAATTATGCTTTTGAACCTCACCTCACTTTAATTTTCAGAGCCCAGCTGGTTCATTCCCACATAACCCCACCCATTTCTTACAGAGCCAACAGAGAGATACTAAATACTCTACCTATATAAACACCCATTTCTCAAAGCGTATAGGAATATGAGTTAGAGCCTCTCTCTCTCTCTCTCTCTCTCTCTCTCTCTCTGAGTTTTTTGGAGAAAGCTTTGTGGTAAAGGGCAAGAGAAGGAGGAAGAAGATGGGGGCACTTGATTACCTATCGAACTTTTGCACTGTGACCAGCACCAGAAGCAAACGCAGACCAATGCAGGTTCTCTCCATCTTTTTTTTTTTGGGAAACCTTCTCTTTTTTGGTGCTTCCTTTTCTCTTTCTCTGTGCTTTATTTCAACACAAGAAAGTGAAGGCCTTTCGCTCTTTCGAGCCTGCAGGACCTCTCTCTCTCTCTCTCTCTCTCTCTCTCTCTCTCTCTCTCTCTCCACATGGATATTTTTTCAGCTCCCCAAGAAGTAGGAGTTTTTCATAAGCTGTTGACTTGTTTTTCAGACAGTGGAGATCAAGGTTAAAATGGACTGCGATGGCTGCGAGAGAAGAGTTAAGAATGCTGTTAACACCATGAGAGGTCCTCTCTCTCTCTCTCTCTCTCTCTCTCTCTCTCTCTCTCTCTTCCTGCCCCTCTGAAACCTAAACAAAGAATTAAGGGAAAAGATACATGCTTTATAGCATGAACACTCACATATTTGCCAAGACTTGAGAAGTCAGTCAAAGATGGCTATAAGCCAAACAGAATGCTTTGTAACACGAGCACTAATCCCTCTTTAATATTTTGCAATGAATCCATTTGATATACTACATGTTTTTGCAATGTCAGTGAACTTTGAGGAGAGAATAAAAAAAGTAAACTGGGAGAGATGTATAGATATTTGCTCCGGAGTAATTCTTCACATACTGTTTCCTTTTTAGTAAAGATTCCCTCGAGCTTAGCTCTGCTCTTACTTGAGTTGAATAATAAAGTAATTAGTAGAGTGCCTTTTGTTTATTGCTCAGCTAAGTGCTAGAAATTATACATCAACAAGGTCGTTCATAAAAACCCATGTTTCCCCTCCAAATTAACTTATCGGTCAAATAAAGTGTTGTCCACAATTTCCGCAACGCACTTTGATATGCATAGATACTGGACATTTCATTGGGTGACCATAGGGACACATTTCAAAACAAAACTCTAGATTTATATTAATATGTACGTCTCTACAAAACCCCGTAGGTGTAAAATCCGTGGAGGTGATCCGGAAACAAAGCCGAGTGAAAGTGAGCGGCAACGTCGACCCGAACAAGGTGTTGAAGAGGATCAAGAGAACTGGCAAAGTAGCCGAGTTCTGGCCTTACATCCCGCAGCACCTGGTTTACTACCCTTATGCCGACAAAGTCTATGACAAGAGAGCACCTGCTGGGTACGTCCGCAACACCGTCCAGGCCTTCCCAAGCAGCACAAGCGCCGCACCAGAGGAGAGAATCATCTCCATGTTCAGCGACGACAATGTTAATGCCTGCTCTATCATGTAATAATTGCCAGTTACGTACAACATGCATTTTTAGTTATATTGCATGGCTTGGTTCTTGAGGATGAGAACTGGTCTTCTTGTTGTTGTTGTTGTTGTTGTTGGTGTGTATTTGTGTGTTTCACTGCGGCAAGATTAACGAGATGGAAATCACTGAGTTGAATATAATGTACCAGATGTAATGTCAGCCATGGCTGATTTTTATAACGCTGCGCCTCGTCTTTTTATGGTAAGCACTACCGTACGAAAGATTAAACTTGCTTGAGATGGGTATTTCTTCTCTCTAATGTTGCCACCATGAGATTCAGATCACCATTTCGGTATTTTAGCTACAAAGAAATGACATGAAATGCTACATCATTGAAATAGTAGACCTAGCAGAGGTAGTTTCCGTGATTTATCAATGGAAGTTTATGTGTATCTATCTCATAGTTGCAATTACGAATGAGTAATTAAACTGAGAAGCACATTGACTTAACATCGATTAATTAGTTCTTTAATCTGTTCTGCATCTGCGAAAATGAATTTGAGCCGGTCATGTAATGTGCCCCTTCGAGCCGGCCAATTTGGTTCAACAGGCTGATATTCCAAGATGAACCCCATTAGGCTTACTATACCCGCTTCTAACAAACGAACAGTATTGCTTTGGTTTGAGGCTGATTGAAATGATCGGCATGCTTGTTTGTTCAAAAGAAAATTAGAAGTGGCCTTCAAAGGAGTTTGAATTGACGAGGACGTACCAGCACTCGCACTTCATTAAAAAGAAAGTTTTGGCAAATCGTTTGTCACAAAGTAAAAATGAAAAAAAAAAAATGCCATGCTAAGCTCATCATAAAGTTTACCGCAATATTAGATATACTGATATTGGTTTACAAAATTATTTACTAAACGATGTGACAAACTGTAAGTAGATATTTAAATAAGTGGGTCATATTCAACGCTTAATACAATAGTTTGCAACATAGTCAAATCAGTCGTGATATATTTAGCAGAAGTCTAATCTTTTCCTTAAGCTCGACATTGATATCAAGATTATTCATCCATCTTTCTTAGGTTTCATTTTGTGTAATCAACCAAAAGAGAAGGTTTGTACTGCTAATGTTGCTCATGAGTTTTTTTATGTATGCTTCCATCAAAAGATCAACTCCGAGAGAGGCAATTTCCTAGCCCTTTCTCAAGGAATCACTTTTAGGGGGTGTGTCCATACTTTTTACAACATTCAGAAAGAAGGGGGTTGAAAGTCTCAAGATCAAGGATTTGGTGAATAACGCAAGTATTACATAGACAAGAGTAGTGTTCAAGGTCCTAATGAAGGAATTGGATTCTCGTTTTCGCAGCCACTAAGAAAGAGTAAAGGCAAGCTCGTAGGACATGTACAGGAGCTTCATATTGGTGTCATAAGATCATATTGATAAGTTGGTTTTATCAAGTCATCCGAACCGTCCATGTTTCGCACATGATAATTCGCTTCAATTAGCTGGTTAATACTTGTTCTCAAGGATGAAAGAAAGAAAGAGAGAGAAAGCTTTAGTATTATGCACCATCCACGAAAAGTTTAGTATCTGTAATTTTTTTGTGAATTCAAACCCTAATGATGCCTCTAATTCAATAGAAGTTTATTCATATTCTGCAGAAAATGATCTTTATAGACAGACAAGAGTAAAGTGACCTCACCCAAGAAATACTTCTCATGTGCACGGGAAAATGCCTTCCCCACCTACCCACCGCCCAAAATTTGCTGTAGCTGATACCTTTGACTGTTGCAAAGTCAGTCGGTGCAAATCAAGTTGATGCATTTTTCATGCTTCCGTTTGATTTTGAACGGTCGATTCCTCTCTTTTCAGCTCATATTTATTCCTTCTTTTTGGAGCACTTTTTCTCAGGCAGTTGTTCTTTCGGAACACTTCATTTTTTTTCCTTAAGTTTGATTGGCTTTGAGAACACTTCTTGGGTAATCAACCAACATGCATTGATCTAGAATCTCTATTTCATTCTGACCATATGGTTTGAGTTTACCTGCTATAGACATAACACAAGATTAGTCGGTGAGCTTATAAACTCCAGCCTGGCCAATTTTTTAGAGTGCATGCTATTACTAATCAAGTTAGTATGGCTTTCGACCCTTTATTTCATGATTATTGATTGATTTTATTTACTGCAGATGTAATGTATAGAGCCAATTTATGACTTAAATGAGTTCATCTCTACTTTCCAAACTGGAGAATTGGAATTGATTATTTGGACTGAGTGTGTGATACCTATAGTGAATTGAGACAGTAATATCTTGTCAATGCTCTCAGATTGCTGCTACTTACAGTGAGAACAGCAAAATCTTCACAACCTTCCATGCTGGTTCTATACGCTACACTGTCAACGACACATCCCTGAATTTTGGCTTTTTGAAATGGAATGACGTAGTCCCAAATATTATAATCCTCATTTATTGGCCCTCATAATACACCACATACCCCATTATTATATGATCCTTCTTGGACCTTTGCCCTAACTTTGTTGTTCACCACTTGAAAGAGACAATAGAATCTGACGATTTTCTCGACCGATCTTATCTCAATCACCGCCGCTCACACAAAAGGTTGCATAATCTCATTTTTAAGCTAAACTTAACTATCGCCTTTTCTTTTTTATTCATTCTAAACTACGGTTAGACGATATTATGAATCAACTTTAATTCATCTGATTAAACCTATGTCTTGTTTTCAATTAAATTCAGGCTAAGAAAAGATTAAATAAGGGAAAATACCCAAAGAGTTCTCAATCTTTAGTCCACTGTGTAATGTCATTTTGGAATTTTTAATTCGTTAAATGTGATCCTTGAATTATTCCTAAATATTCAATCTAGTCTCAAAACTTTTACTGTGTTTATACTAGTCCCTCAACTTTCCATAACAAAGTCAAACCAGTCATTCGCTATTATTTACAAATTTTCATAATTATACCATTCCCCAGATTTTATAATATCTTTTCATTTTAATCCACTTCCAAAATCAACAAAAAAAAATGCATCTTTTTATTACCTTTTTGGTCCTTACAAATATTACTACAGTTCTATTTAAGTATATGTTAACTTATGATCTACATTGAGCACAGATATAACCTTATTTGGAGTTATATTGGATTCATATTCCTTTCATTCTGAAAAAACTAATGACGATAGTAACTTACTTATGGAATTCCTGTACTTATATTAATCTAAAATCTTGTTCCTAATTTTTTTATATAGATAAAGTTTCCAAATTTTCTTTTTATTGTTTTCTTAATCAACTTTAGTTAAATACGTATTAGGAAATTAAAATAGCAAGATTATCAACCTGATACAATTTTAAACGACGTTCTATATTTACTATTATAGAGATCATAAGTTGAAATATATTTAATGAAATTATTTTTAATATCTTTTAAAACCAAAAAGGTAAAAAAAAAAGTAATGAAAAGACAACCATGTTTTTTGTTGATTTAGGAAATGGATGGAAGTGAAATGATATTTTAAAATCTGGATAATAGTGTAATCATGAAAACTTTTAACGTCTATATGAAAAGTTGAGAGATTCGATTGACTAAATTGAAAATTCATGAGCTAAATTGAACATTAAGAGATTGTTTAGAGGTTATATCAAACAAATTAAAAATTTGACGGCGACATCGTATCTTAGGTCAAATTTTATGAATATTTTGTGTCAATTTTCCATGATATGATCTACAAATTGCCCTTATCTCAAGATATCAAGTTGGGCAAGAATCGAAAGTGTAATTATTACCTTTTGTCTTTATACTTTTCCGCCTAGTGTCGCCGCTCTGCACGATGAAATAATAAGACCAAAGGATCACTAAATGCATTAATAATTGGCATTATGATAGTGGATAAAGAAAGGGGAATGATTATAGAGAGCGACCACCTTTGATTGAGAATAACCTTTTTCGATTAGAAAAAGGACGAAGTTTCGAAAGAAGGTGATGGAGGGGTCACACGACCACCCTCTTTTCAGCACCTTCATGAAGTGACCTGACCAAAGACATGAAGAATGGATCCACCCCTTAATCAACCACCCATTATTTAAATCTTAAAGCGCCACAAACCGGTCGATTGAAGAAGGGTTTTTTGCGTCTTGAAGACTTTATTGATGGTTCAAGTAAAGTTTGCATTTTTTTTTTTTTTTTTGAGTTGTTTAGTCGTTTGAGAATTAGATGTGGCCGAAGCATCACCAGCCGATCGGGTCCAATTTGCGATGGAGAATTTCGCTTTGTTTTGACCGGATGTTTGTGAGAGATGCCAACGAGGGGGTTGTCTCATGTCTCCTCCAAAAATCTGGTGATGTCCTCTTATTAATTATTCCAATCTCGACATAAAAGGTAACATCCGATGGGATGATGCTGTGCTTAGAACTTTTGTTTTTGACTTTTTACCATTGTAATTGCCAGCTCGAGTCCTGGAGGCCCTGCTGGTTTTGGCCTTGTCCGCAAGGCATTACGTGCGATCTGTGTAGGGGAAACACCATCGAGATCTGGTGAAATCAGATTTACAGCTACCCAATGTGCTCGCGACACATATGACGACAATTTCTCCTCCGTCGATCGTGGGTTAAAGTGAAAAGACATCATGTTTTCTTCCTGTATTGAGCTTCCAATAGACCAAAAGACAGGATCAGATGCCCAATCATCGAATCAAAGGTGTTTGTCATTAGGGAATAGTAATCCTCTTCACGAATTAGTATATTCTTGAGCTTCCTAGCAATTTCGCTATTACCAAGGAAAGAGAGAATTACCGTGGAAATTAGAAAACGCTAAAAATCTGTTGAGGAGATTTGTTATCGATTCGCACGCGCTAATGAGGAAAGGACCTATTGAGAATGGAGGAAAGCAAGCTCAACCCACCCATTAATTTTCACAAATAGGGTCCAATAGAGGCAAGCAATCGTGTATGGGGATCATATTAGCAGTAGTAGATATTTGGTAGCAAATGGAACGGTTCTTATGCGGGTCCTTCTTAGGACGAACTTGCATCTCTTGTCCCTTCTCTTCAACGTTTCTTTTCTTGAATTGAACCGCCGGTGAGATCCAAAAAATGTGTTCATCATGGTGAACCGATCTAACATCTGTAAATCGTGTTCCTATTGTACTTTAATAGTTCAGTTTCAAGAGGAAAAAGATTCTGACTTTTAATTACCTAACAATGGTATCCAAGTTGAATATTGACTACCTCGCTGCCAGGGTGACCAGATTTTACCTTCTTAATAGTTTTCACCTAATGAACATTCGTTGGCCTAAAATTTGAGGAAGGTACATTGGGGATTTACATTGTCTACCATCTTATTTGTTCAAGTTATTATTATGTTTTTTGCTAGATAAAAAGAGTTCGAATGGGCCTGTGATCTGCCTACTGTTTAAATGTTTGATTTAAGGCGTTAATGAAATACCGACTAGGGCTGAGCGCGGTTCCCGGGTTACCCGGGAACCGGAACCGAACCGGAGGAGGGTCCGGTTCGGTTCCCGGTTCCAAGGGGGACCGGTTCCGGTTCCGGTTCCTTTTTTCTAGGAACCGGGAGTTTCGGTTCCGGTTCCGGTTCCAAGCGGAACCGGAACCGGAACCGGAACCGGAACCGGAACCGGTCCTGGAACCAGAACCGGAACCGATTTCGGAACCGGAACTTGTTTCGGAACCGGAACCTGTTTTGGAACCGGAACCGGAACCGGTTACTTAGGGTAGAAAAAACTCGACCTTGGATATTCTAGTGACTTGTATGTGATGTTCTAGTTGAAGTTTGGCTTCGGCCTCTAAATGAAAGTTGTAAAGAACTTCTTGGAGTATAACATACTCAAATTTGGGACAAAACAAATAAGTATAAGTGGGTGAAATCGTTATTCTTTGGAAAGACTGGATCTGGAGATTTTGGGACCGACCCTTGATGAATGCATGGACTGTAAGGCAACCTTTTTGTCAAAATTTCACTTCGGTTTCTTAACAAAAGTTGTAAAGGACATCCTGAGGTACCACATATCAAAAATTTAGAGAAAAAAAAACAAGAATAGGTAGGTGAAATCGTGGTCCTTTGGAGATGGTTAGATCTGGAATTACGGTACTACGAACAGGGATTTTAACTGTCCATATTTAATTATCTAGGACGAATTTGACTTCGATGTTTTCATGAAGTATCTAACTTATGGTCTTGGCTATCACATAGTCGAATTTCATAATTTTTAAAGGTCATTTGGGTATTTAATCGGAAATGTTTCTAAAACTGTGCAATCTGATGTGTTCGGATCTTGTAAGTTGCAATGCGTGGATTATATCATTTTGTATGAGGTTCTTTTGGAAATGTGTTCCGCATGAAATATCTCTCTTCATTTCTTCCCTACAACATATTTAAATATCGTAATTTTTTTAGTTCATTTGCCTATTTAACCAAAAAATTTTCAAAAACTGTGCAAGTAGAGAATAGGAAAAGTAAATCGATTTTATCTTTTAATCCAGAACGAATTGGACTACAATTTCTTCATGAAACTTGTACCTCTAGGTCTTAAATACAACGTGTCCAAATTTCAGAATTTTCTGAGTTCATTTAAGGGTTTAATCGAAATTGTTTTCAAAACTTGTACCTCTAGACATTCTTGTTCTAGTGGTGTTTTATTTCTACTTTCTAGTTTGTTATTTGTTTTGAAATTTCTAATTATATTCTATTATTGTTGTGCAATGCGAAGTTAATGTATCAAGATAACATGTCAATGGGAAGTTACCGTGTAGTATACACGTACATTATAGTTTTTTTTTGGTAACGTGCACATACGTTAAATTTTTTTTTAGTAACGTGCATGCACGTTATAGTTTTTTTTGGTAACGTATGCATACGTTATATTTTTTTTGGTAACGTGCGCATATGTTATAGTTTTTTTTTTTTGGTAACGTACGCGTACGTTATAGTTTTTTTGGTAACGTGCGCGTACGTTATAGTTTTTTTCGGTAACGTGCACATATGTTATAATTCAAATCTGAAAATAACAAAAAAAAAAAAAAAAAAGAAACCTGTTGGAACCTGGAACCGACCCTGGAACCTGTGACAGGGTAGGTTCCAGGTTCTCGGTTCCCACGGGTAGGTTCCAGGTTCCTCATTTTGAGGAACCTGTACCCGAGGGTAGGTTCCAGGTTCCAGACGGAACCGAACCGGAACCTGGAACCGCTCACCCCTAATACCGACTGCCCATAGGATGAGCTTGTCATCGAAGTCCCACATGTGCAAGTGAGTAAGCTCAAAACTTGCAATACACCTAAACCCAGGTCCATCTTTCGGAAACTAAACAACAGTCCGATGCTTCCCAAGACCGAGGATAGACTCGGGAATCAAACATTTGACCCTTGACTTGCAAACCGGGTGTTGGACTGCCTCTAAACTTCATTCTATCCCCGTTTATACCGTTACAATTCCAATCTCCTCGCCCCAAATCCTTGTCATTGGCGCAATTTTTGGGTAAAGCTTAGTCACACCTAAATCACCAATCACCAGATTACTCAAGGCCTATCCGGGCAAATTTGAACCTGAATTGTGGAAACAACCGACCCAAATGGACAAACGTTTCAAACAATTCACAGTATGGGCCGTGCTTGGCTTGAATCTTTCCCAGGACTCAAGTCCATGTGCACAGCTGGCCAATCCATGTATACTGTTGCGCTAGAAAAGCTCATTCTTTTCAATTGACACAATTCGTTACTAATCATGCTTTTCTTCATCACAATTATGGCTTAAAATTAGTAAACCAAGGAAAATCTTGCCTGTAATTTCAGTATTCTACTTCTTTTAGTTAGGCAATAATAAAAACAGCATTCCCGCTGTATCCTATTATCTAACTTTTAAAAACTGTTCCCAGATTAAAGCAACCTAGAGGTTTATAGACTCTTTCTCTATTGGAATCACCTATTGTAACACACCTTTGTATAATTTATTTGGTATAGACATAGAACAACCGCAACAATCAATGGTTCATAGCATTACATAAAAGCACCCAGTAATCCTAACACAGGTTACCTGGTCGAAAAGAAGCTTCTTACACGCGTTTTCGCATTGATATTGGAAAGAAGCTACTTAGCGCTTTTGTGCTTTCCTCCTCCTGGATTGCATCTTCTGCCATTTCTTCCTTGGAACAAGCTTGCTCTTTGGCTTCAGCTTCAATTCGTGCGAGAACTTGTAATTTGGATCCCTCATGCGTGCTTGGATATCCTTGAAGAACTGCATATTCAACCTCTTAGGCCCTCCTTGTCTGAGTTCCTCGTACTCGGGTCCAGAAACTATATTCTCAAAAGCTCCAATTAATATGTCCAAGTCGCTCATAACTTCCCACACGTTGATATAGCGACCATCAGGTCCCTTTTTCAATTTCTTCAAGGCATTCTCAACTGCTAACTTCCGGGCTTTCTTCCCAGGGGACAACTCTTCTGGTTCATTTTCAGCTTTCAGCAGCTCTGAGATTGTCCTGTATTTTGGTTTTTCCCCAAACTCGAATATTTTATCTATATACTTATCACTGGCTTCATTGGGATATGCTTCAGTAGGAATGTCGTCATCATCGTCGCATTCACTGCCAGTCCACAATGTCTTCTCCTCATCACTATCAGACCATATGCTATGCAGTTCATCACTATCATCTGCATCAATCTGGTTGGAATGATCTTTCGCCTCTTGCCTGACTTTACGAATCTCTCTTTTGAGACAGTTCTGACTCTTCTCATCAGTGTCGCCTTCATCCTCACTTCCTGTCCACACAGAGGAGTCTTCCTCCATCTCTTTCTTCCAGGATTTCCTGAATTCGTCATCTCCCAGCTTGCCACCACCAAAGAGATCATAATATCTGCGCTCATTGCCAGCATACATACGTGATGCTGCAAAGATAAGGTAACGTTCACGACCCAATATCAGCCAACAGAAGGAAAAGTTTGGAATGCAAAATCAAGAGCATGTTGTAAACTTAGCACGATCAATTAAATAAAGGAAGTAAAGAAACTAGAATTGTTCTCATATTTCAAACCGGCAAAAAGATGCAAATGAGTCCAATCAACAGGGAAGTTAAAAAATTCACGTCGTTGAGGCAGAGTCAACAACAAAAGTATCGAAACATGAACTTGTCAAAATAATAAATGCAAAAAAATAAGATTAAATTTGCAGTATTGCAACTAAGTCATGTCTCACGCCTTAACATCCTCCACTCCTTTTCTTTGCTTTTAACTAAATGACATGCAACCGACCTCACTCCTTCAAAAGTTCAACTAGAAACAGCAAAAGACGGCATTTTTTAGGGAAATGGAAATAAGGATGCATATACAGTCATGAGTCTCATACTACCGATCCTGAAGAGTGAAGATAACATCTAGCATGCCCCATGCATGACTATTAGTTAAAGGCTTCATAAAGGAAAATTCACAAGCATGTGATATGCACGTCACCGCTCAACGAAAAGCCTCCTCAATATCAGCTTGCACTTCCTACTAACGAAACGGAATCGTCCAACTCGCACACCCAAACGAAATTTACACGCTAGGAACGTAACGCGAACTGCCCCAGATTACAAAAATCCAATCTTGAAAAACCCCGACCTTGAAAAATGGGACAAGCCCCGGCAGGGAAGCGGCTCGTTCTCGAACTCGGACCCAATTCTGGGCAGAAGCATTGCGACCTGAAAAACGCAGTCAAGTCAGAAAGAGGAAACGAAGGGGGCGTGTTCACGGGAGCCACGAACAACATGCGATCAAAAAGCTTCGACCTTGGGAGAGACTGGAACGGCGGGGGCGAGTTTGATATTCTTCTGCAGAAAGAAGAGAGAAGCGAGCGGGATGCCCGGGAAGAGAGTCTCAATGGGGTCATCCCAAAACTCCAGCGCCTCCAAGACTACTGCTGCGACGAGCATGCAATGGACGCGAGCAGGGCATACACAAGCTGGATGTACAGAGTATTTAGATCTTCGAAGTGAATTCACACGAGATTCATAAGTACCTAGAAGCGTTAGAATACTAAAGTTGTTAACCTTGTACGGGAGCGATGTGTGCTTATGTCGGGAGTGCAGCTTCAGCTGTGACTGTTTTTGTGTAATCTATTGAGAAATGATATTAAGTTATTCATCTTGCACCCACCATGCTTTTGAATTCGGCATGTACCTATTTGAAATCAATTGGGGTCGATGCTAGCCGAATATTAGCAAATGCTCTTCATTCATATTTTCGATCGTCTAGATGTTTTCCTTCCCTCTCTTAAACATTTTCCTTATTATGAATTAGAGGTATTAAATGGTCTCAAAATCAATCAAATTCGACACAAATACAATTGAAGACAGGTTGATCACCAACGTCAATAGTGACATTAAGCTCAAATGATTTGCTGTTATATTAAGCCCAAATGATTTGCTGTCGCCTCCAATTTCACGTGTAGATAACAATCTATGATGCAATTTGCTTATGCTCACATTCACCCCAAGGAATGAAGGCATGAGTTAGAAAATTTCATTGCTGTATCAACCTGATACAAAAATTTTTTTTTTTTTTTTCAAATCCATAACAAAACGTCAGTTCTTTCGCTTCTTGGGCCGTCAAAGGCGATATTGTGACTGTATTACCATTAAATTGCTGCAGCTTCAACACATGATTTGGCTCATAGTCTCGGACTCCTTGCAGTATAACGTCAGAACATATGTTTCAACTGGTGCATCAAATCTAGGGCAAACTATCTAATGCAAATATACATGACTTCCACAAAAATAATGTCTTCAGGAGCTTCTAAGATGTCACACAGCACTTTCAACCATTACCGACTCCAACCATTACCGACTCGATCTGTCAAATCCTATCCTATAGCCAGTCATTCTTTTACAAAAAGAAAAAGAGAACCAGGGGTTTAACCACATGCTTCTATTTGCAGGGTATAGGACTGATCTTGAACTGGTAAAGTTTCGAGAGCATAACAATTCGTAAACTTGATTAGAGAGACAATTCATTGCAAGTTCCCCCTCGATGTAACACCATGCTTCAATATGAAGTAGAGCAGAAGACTGAAGCACATGTTCACGCTGTCACAGCCACACTACAGATGTTGGTCGTCGATCATTTCAATGGTTGGAGCAAACTGCAAAGGCAAAGAGAGCAAGGAAATCTTCTTAGTCACATAGAGAGAGAGAGAGAGAGAGAGAGAGAGAGAGAGAGAGAGAGAGAGAGAGAGTCTACAAGGCTTACTTCATCATCTTCATCGAAATACACTCCATCAACAGCACTATTTTGCTGGAACTCCCATCCAAGAGTATTCTCAAGTAGTTCCTTGAATTTCCTTGTCTACAAAGCCAAACAACCCCACTCTAAGTAATTCCTTCATATCCATTTAAATAAGGGTGAGTGATTAGCAAATATGCAAATTGAGATCTACAGCTGCTAGATAGGACGCACAGAACTCAACAAGTTTCTTTCAACGAGCTTCTCCCCAAGGCAAAGTCACTACTGTAAATAGCTGAAGCAAGTTCGATGGTTCAACTCCCGTGAGAAGCAGGAGAAGAAGCAATTAAGTCAGACATAATTGCAAATTTTTAGTATATGTTTTACTAGTCAATCCTATTTATGGTACACAATCTCTGTGCTCATATGAGCTCAAAAGCAGATAGCAAACTAGAATATTGGAAGTGGAACATATTGTAAAGGTTTAAATAGACATCAGATTTGGTCCTCACTCCAATGCCTATACTCTTAAGGACCCTGATTAACCTGAAAATTTATCACCAAGTGATCTCCACAACAATAATATCATTTCATTGCATTTTAAAAGAAACTGCAATTCTTGTCTATCATCATTACAAGTGCAATGGCAAATGGCAGATAACGCCAAGGTTCAGAAAACCAACCCAAGATAGAAGTTCTCCATCAACAACTGGGGCAACTAGCACCAATGAAAAGAAATCCTGAAATTGGGAAACAAAATAAACTGTCACAAGTTTTAAAAATGAATTTGGATTAACAGATGACTCAATTTAGTCATAAGACAACCAATAAGACAGCTCAGTCTCATGAAGGAGTCGACATGAATTTGCAGACTCAATACAATTGTGGGTATACTATATTTAAACACAACATGGAAAAGTAGCTAAAATTACAGGATGATTATCACCTTATCCTATTACCTTGCAAAGTCGATGCAAAAAGCTATCGGTAGAAAACCACAAATCATCCAATAGTGCTGAGGTTCCCTGCTCTGTACTCCTATTGTCTGCAGAGTCCTTTTGAAGTCCATACTTGAGCTGATAGTAGATCACCCTAACAAACTGACAAAAAAAGAAAAAAAAAAAATTACTCCATTTGTCGATACTGGAGCTATCCTGACTGAGCTCAACCAGTATAGGAAGCACAGCCAATAGGCACCACAACTAAGAAATATAATCTAGTGTGCAGTTGAGAAACAACGAATTAAGAGTCATAGACTTGTACCTTTGTGAACAGCTGAGTCCTCGTATGGAAAGGCTGCTCAAGTATTACAAAAAAAGCAGTTAGGATCATACCAGATGCTACAAAACAACTAATGTTGGAGATACACTACTACGTGCTAACGGTAATCCCATAAGCCAACTAAAATATATAAATTAATGCATTCACTTCCTAGTCTCGTGGCACCTTCCTAGCACATGCTAGTGCCAGTGGCCTTCTCATTATCCAAACAGATCCAAACATTATATGGCTATTTTATAGATGGATAATCAAACTGTAGGACATTATTGCATTAAGTTGAAAGGAGACTATGTACCAGCAACTCAAGAATTAGCCATATGGGATTTCAAGAAACTTGTCAGATCTAGTGGAGTATTTGCCAAAGAAGTAGAAGTACAGGAAAGCGGAAATAACATAAAGTTGCTTTGCAAGAAGCAACCTAGAGATGCTTTTGTCAATTTATATTGTTCTGACTGTCATGTTTAAACGTTTCTTCAAATTTTAGATTTTTGAAACATTTCTTATGACTCCCATATGGTGTAGATACCCACAAAACAAACTGTACAATACAAACAATTGGCCCATTTCTAATACCCCACTGCTAAACATATCAGGGGAAAGCCCTGCATATTGTCAAAACCAGGATCATACACAGAACAGGGTGACAAATGTAGAAACTAGAAATTTGGAAGCAGTCAGTGGTAAAAGATTTACCACAAATGGCAAACGGGTAAATTGGGAGAGAAGACAGGAAGGTTCTTAGTCCCAAAAAAATAGGCATGAATATACTAACATAACAGCTAAAATTATATTTAAAACGTGATGGAATATATAAAACTGTCCAAGCAATCACTTACAGCTTCAGTGCAACCAAGCAAAAGGCCAACCAACGCTTTCCACTGCAAAAATGCTTCCAGTGATTGCCCCATCTGAAAAATCTAGAGTGTCAGACATAGTACAACTCATTTACCACATCAAAAGGAAAAAAAAAATATCATTCATTACCAGAAATGCAATAAAGGAAAATTGAAATTCCCCAAGGAGTAGGTCTTCGGAGCCTCCAAATTCTGTTGCAAGTATGGTTTCGAGCAATTGTGTCTGGACCACACAGAGAAAAATACAGAATGATCAGCAACCCCTGCATCAATCAATAGCACAGAGCTACAATCCACTATGAAAAACGCCCACGCAAATTTCTTTTCCAACATAAAATATTGACATCTGGCCTGCAGTTTCCATGTTTCGCAAGAACAGTACCTTGTCAAGATTTAAAGAAGTAAGTTCATGGCCTTCAATTCCTCGGCACTTGACAAAATGGGGAATAGATGTGTAATAGCATCCCCTACTCTGAGCCTTGTCCACACTTGCTGAAAACTTCCTTGTTTTCAGTTGTTCATCTAAAGCTTTCTCCATTGCTGCTTTTGGAGTGTTCTTTAAGATCTCTGACTCACATGCAACAGTGATATCTCCTCCAATGGGTTCTGAAAGCAAATGAGTCATATATGATAATATTTCTCGATTAAACATTGCATGGAAACTGGAAAGCATATGTATCATTGAGTAAAGAGATAAAGGACATATGAATATCCATGCAAAACAAGCATCAGCAAACACTATAGATGTTCTATCACCAAGTGAGAAGACACTTCAGCGACAGACAAGATCTGCAGAAAGTAACAAGAGGTCTCAGGATAGTAAAATGCATACCGAGTCTTTGAATAGTGTCCTTAGTAATGTAATTGGATAAGCGCTTCCAATCTCCATATCGATTTAGATCATAAGGACCAAGTTGTCTATCGAACTCCATACTTTTTACAGCTTGACAATACCTCTCTGCCTTGACAAAGTCAACAGGAGATAATGTTATGTCAGGGATCATTCCGTGAGTGTCTGAAGAGGACATATTATTCTTCCAAAATTCAAAATTTTAAGTAGAAAACTTTATTCAAACTGTCACTTAATCTTAGATGCATCATTGTCCACCTCCTATAATGAGATCCCCACAAGTAGAATATTATAAACTCGCATCATGCTTCTGCTATTTCGAGCATCATGTCATTCAACTGAAGCTAAATTATTATGCATAGTAGAATTGGGCATTAAAGTATGAAAGTGGAAATATCAGCATCCAACTCCATATTTGCAGGCACATGTCATCCACATAGAGGAAAAAAATAGCTCAAGCTTTCGGCAACAGACCTCTTCTTCAGACATGCTAACTAGTCGCTCTTCTTCAGTAGTCCACCTTCGAATGATAACCTGGTCAAACATCATCACCAAGAAAGCTATTCATGACCAAAAACATATTGCATTAACTTCTGACACAATGACCTATCTAGGTGGTAGCCAATGGAAGACTACATCCAATACCATACCTCAGATGGACCAGCATCAACAAAAAATCCTATGATTGGCGAGAACTCTTTCCCATCTCTGCATGCAAACAATTTAAGACATTTCAAGTAAGTGAAGTTTCACATGGATGTAAGATGATTGACAATTAAGCAGTTGCCAATCTGCCATGACTAAAGCATTCGAGACCAATTCACCGATGGAAAAATTGCAGCTTTCCAGAAGCTACATTAACTTTTAACAGCAAATGATCTTCATAAAGAGAAGCACTCAATACGAATAGAACAGAAAGATAGCATGGCAAACTACAAGGCAGAGAGGGAACACAGAGTGTCAGACCCACGAAACAAGAAAATACAATGCATTCGACAAACTTTAGACAGGAAAAAAAAAAAAGACATTTTGATACACCTTCGGAGTGATTCAGGATCACCTTCTCCTTCAACCTATCAAAATAGCTCAACCCAGTTATCCAGCTACATCAATTATATTTAACTCATCACCCAATACTAGCAGGACAACATCGCTCCATAAAGTAAACGAATTGAAATTAACAGAAGACCACCATGACTGATCCAACATCAATGGGCTATCGCGTAAAGTGCCGAAAGCGACCTGCTCGAAGAGCTGTAGTAGACAAAATGAACACCGGGAGGAATCATCTTCAGCCCCTTGAAAACGGGCCCAACAGAAAACATCTGCAGCAACCGTATTCCACAGGAGAGAAAAAAAAAAAAATCATGATTGTTGTCAAACACAAGAACCAACGAAAAATTAGCTGCGCCAATTGCCGACGCGGGCGAGAACAAAGCAAATTGCTTGAGAGAGCGATGCGCGACCTGGGTGTCGATGCCGACGAGAGTGTACTGAGGAACGTCGAGGAGGAGCAGCGTGGCGCCTCGCTTCACGAGCTCCAGAGCCGTGTCCGCGTCCATCGTCGCTCGGAACTGAAACTGAAACCGAAAAATTGAGTGGGTTCTCCTTCGCTTCAGAATATTGCTTGCTTCGCTGCTGCTGCTTCTTCTTCTTCTTCTTCCTTCTTCTTCCACAGGCCTCTGTCTGCACTGTTGCTCCAGAGTCTTCCTGTAATACGTGCTTGCGGCGGTTTATCGGTTCGAACTTTTGAGCCGAATTGAACCGGACCAAATGATATTAGTTCCAAATTAGATGAAAATTGGTTGGATTTTATAATTTATATTTTTGTTACATCTTTTTCAGCTCCTCTCACAAGTCAAATTTACAAATACTTATATATAAAAATATTTTAAATACATGAAATTTAAAGCATTTGTGCCTGATTTTCATTTTTTTAAGAAAAGGTAAAAAATTGAAATATATATGCACGCATATGTTTTTATGCATAGCCCCAATGTATTTAGTATATGAATAATGGATTAGGTTGGAATGGAATGAATCAAAAATGAATGAGAATACCCATTCTTCTGTTTGGTCCGACATGAATTGAAACTTGAATTTTGATCATTTGTTTTTTTCTATCATCCAAACAATAATAATAATATGTTTAGATGTGAGTACACATTTTTCATTTTGTATTTTCACACGATAAACTGTAAATTATGGCTGAAGTAATTATAATAAATTGTGCTTTACTTCTTGTGACGTTCAAGGCTAATTTCTTCCACGCATCCAGTTGCTTTCATTAACATTTTTTTTTTAGAAGAGTTCCCCAAGATGAAATTAATTATATTCTTATATTTAAGTTAGAGAAGCTAAACACTCTTATGCCTCATCTATTGTTCCACGATGGGAGCAAGGAGAATCTTGGACAAGTAGAACAAATCGACTCTAAAGAAAACCTCTTTAAGGAGAAAGAAGACATTGATGTTCGAGCCCGGAAAGAAATGTTGTTTTTCATTGGTTAAAGGAGGGAATCACAGTTCCTTTAAAAAGCAATAAGTAAAGGACAGAGTGCATTTTAATTTAACTAAAAATGTGATCTTTTTGTATAATTGATTAAATAACTAATTAGTTATGAAGTTGAAAGTTCGATTTACTCTCAATTTTTTCACTAGTCTTTCAGTTCGATTCGGTTTAATTTGATGTACTAGAACTAGCTTGGATACGATAGGTTTATAATTTCCATTTTTCCTTTTCTTTTCTTTGTTTCCATTATACGAGTGCCTGTTTCAATCGGCCATGAAGTTCGATATTTGTTTCTATAGGGTTTGAGTCTCAGTTGTTTAAACTTTTTTAAATATGCAACCGCGTCCTTTTTTCTTAAAACCAAATCCTCTAACTCGCTAACAAAGCACGACATGCGTATCAATCGCTCAAAGAATACCGATTACGAGGAAAGCATCGAGTGCACAAGCAATACAGAAGAACACTAACCTTTCCCCCGCTTATTATTGCCATAAAACCAAATAAAAGTTCGAAGAACAGCCAGGGCTTAAAAGCAGTTTTATAATTGATACTAATGATAAATGATATAAGACAACGAATAGTGTTCAGTCGAATCTTTCCGCTTTGAAATTGACCTGTGGGTTCCGAATGTCGTCTTGACTTTGAATCAATCTAATCTCCAAACTGCTCGACTGCGGATCGAACTCAGCACTTCTGTAGTCGTTCACTGTTCTCTGAAGTACTGCCTGCAAATCATGGTAGAAGCCCCACAGTCAATCATGTTTATACCTTGCAACGATGCAAACTAGAGTCGATTCATTTGATCCTAGTGGTGAGCAAGGCAAAAGTAGGACGTGGCTGATCCATTGGCTTTCAGCTAAATTCTCCTCTATAGGATTTTGATGTTGCATTGTATATCGTCCGTAGATGGTGTTTGGTGACCCGCATGTGCGAATGAATGTGGATGGAAGAAGATGACGAGTGAATGTTGGGCCTGATTGGCTAGATAAGAACCGATAAACATTATCAACATCTGACTCTATATCCAGTGAGTCTCCAAGCTGAGGATAGGAGTAGGATATAATGAATTTTTGGAAGAATTCTTCTCCTATCCTATCCCACTACTATGATTTTACACGGAAGACCAAACACAACGCAAAATAGAATAAGATCCATAAGCACCTGTAAGCTCGACACCGCAAGCTCTGCTGCCTTATCAAGGTTGTCAGGATGTTTCTGGAAAAACAAAGAATTGTTGAGTTCAGGAAGAGTAAATTATTGCAAGAATTACTACAAGTTAGGAAAAATCAAAATTCTAAAAGCGGGCAATACATTGCTCCATCCAAGAAGAAGTGCTGTCATGAGATCTCCCGTTCCCTACAATCGCATTAAAGTATTTATAATGTATCAGCATAAGAGATTGCAGAAATGCTAGGCTGCTAGTGAAAAAGAAACGAGCAATCACCCCCAGAAATCCTGTGGGTCAATTTCAACAATGTATTAATTCATAATTATTTATTCAACAGATGCTTGCTCCAATGTATTTCAACCAGTACATTTAGAAATAAAAGGTGAAGTGAGTCTAGTATGTGTCAACAAAATGCTACACAGCCTAAAGTGACTGTCTAATGTTTTATCCGTTTGTCAGTAAATAAGCATAAGTTGTGCAACTACTTGAAGAGAGTTCATAAGGAAAAGTACCGTGAAATAAGCAGGAATTTTTGGAATCAAGATCTTGAATTGCTCAGGAACCTGACCCTAAAAAAAGCATGGGAGTCAATGCACTTTACCACCAAAGGATGAGCAGCATTTTCTAGTGATCACGGAATGCTCAAGATTCTTGTGAATGATAAATATCTTCACTTCAAGTTCAGATAGCCGGTACATACTTTTGTCTCTCAGCAAAGAGAAGAACAATTCAACAATGTTCTCACAATTAAGGAAAAATCCAAATACCAGAATGGAACCATATCATGAAAGAGAGCTACTACTACACATGATTAAGCATCAATAAAGAGAGTCATGAGAAAACACCAAGAGATAATGCTGCACTTCTTATGGCAAAATGTCCAAACCATTATATAGACTTGTATTACCTAGAAATGTCAGAATTTAAACAAAACCACTAATTTTATAAATACAGAAAAACTCACCTTTTCCTTTTGATGACTGCCTATGAGGCGCAGGTCCCCATTTATACTTATACTTGTAATCACAACCTGAGATTAATCAGAAAACAATTAACCTTCAAGTGAGATGGAAAAATAAGATTCAGTAAAGATCCTTCACAGCAAAAAACTTGTTGAAAGACTAAAGAGCTAAAACTGAGCTATGACAATCTTGTCACGGCTAAAAAAATCACACACTGAGCAGAAGGAACAGGGTAATCCTGCACTAAAGAGCTACAATTTCTCTAACAATCTTAGAAAATCATCCAGGAAATTGCAGTAGCAATGAAGGCTATACCCCATAAAAAAACAATTATGCAGCTTTAATAAGAGAGCAAAGTTTGGTAGGTAGGTGGACATCATTTTGAAGTCACACCTGTTATAGTTGAAGGATAAGTGCTCAAGTACAGCCACACAGAAATTCATAGTAAATATAATGACTGCAACAAAGTCTTTCAATTTTAAGCAACTTTAACAATGTTCTTATTTTTTGCTCTTATTCAGGAATACAAAAACTTTTCAATCATGCTTCATAATTATATCATTGCATCATTCTATGTAGCTGGTGCAATTGGCAAGCAAGACACATTAGAACTTCTCTATTTTTTTAAATGTCAAGAAGATCAGCTAGAGTGAGAGAGAGAGAAGAGGGAGAGGGTTGGAGGGGGGAGGATTTCTGGAAACAACACAAAAGGTGAGGGGTGAAAAGGGCATAGTAAACGTCATTTCAAACAACCATAACTTTACAAGTAGGCTTTTTCTGGCCAAAATTTACAATTAGGTTGAGCCAAGCTCCTGTCGACTACATGTTTCCCAATGCATAAAACACAGACTGACATTGCTAAGAAGACTATCACTTTGCATAGGTAATGCAATATTATGTATCATTAAAGCCAACTCTAAGAATTCCCAATATTCAGAAATTCACACTAAGAGAAGTTAGAAATTAAAATTACAGCGATACCTTTGAAGGTCCAGCATCATGAAGCTTGTTACAAGCTTCCCTGCCATCCCTTTCAGACACTATCCTGAGACAAAAGAAACAAAGAACTCAAGCAAAGGCACAAGATCTTCACTCTTAAAAGCAGAACAAGATCAAATAATCACATCCAAATATTACACTCTGCAAGAAAAAATGCGGACAATCATTTCTTCTAATAAAGTAACCATTACAAGACCCCAAAACTGGGACTCTATATGTTTAAAGCATGAGACAAACATTAGATGCTTAGTATCTCCCAACAAACTATTCTGATTGTGCTAGATTGTGCATGCTTTTTAGTTTGTGCAACATGTACCACCATGGTAACTGCATATGTGCAAGCCTTTCTCATTTTTGCCACCCATGGGAGATGATAGAAACTAGTCAAACATCATCCCCTGGGAACTGATGCCATTTTATTTAATTTGGAAGGCAAAAAACCAGTGTGAATATTAAGATACCCATAAATCTAAGAATGCTTTACTATTTCGTCAGTATAATCTAGCTTTGTGTCTATGGGCAAGATCAAACACAAATAGAATGATGAGGACATCAAACTTAGCATTTAACTGAACAGTGGAACCAAGAATTGCACCCAACCTTCCCATAGTAATCAAATACAGTTGATTTGGCATAAGAACAAGAAGATACCTATACCCAGTCAAAAGTTCTGCTTCAAATTGATTAGGAGTCAACATTGAGGCCACTGGAACAACCTGCAATAAAAAAGTATCGATAAATCAAAAAAGAGACTGAACCATTAATTTGGAGAACTTCCGAACAATCATCCAAATTCAATTTCTACGACATGAGCAAACATTTCAGCCAGCATATCCATCAACAGCTGCTCTTCTCACCTTCTCTCGGTAGACTGTCACCAGCTCCTGAGGTATATAGAGCTTCCCTTCATCACCCATCACAGGATCGCAAACTAGACAAGAATGGCAGTTTTTACTAGACACAGTCAGTGCCTTGATCATTTCTTTGTATAGATGAGGAAAGATATGCTCATGCCATTATTTAGCAGAAACAGTACACCAAACTTTTCGTCAGACAAAATTTTATAAGCTCCACATAAATAGACATATTTGGCTTCTTGACATCACATTTAACAGGATTGCCTCAATATCCCTTAAATTTGTGAGGTGACTGGTGAATATGGTGTTTATATGCTTCAAGGTACTATCTGATTAAGAAATTATTGACAATTAGCACGAGCAGAAGGATAGCAGATATAGCCGTTCTCTGGCATGTCTCTTGAGAAAAATTTGACTTATTTTTGCTCTGTTGATCTGAAAGCACTATGATATGCGTTATGCTTTTCTTGGACAAGAGAAGATTATCTGAAAAGAGAAATAATTTACAAGCAAACTCATGATACAAGAACCTTCGCTAAAAAAACCTTTTTTTTTTTTTTTTGGTAGCTATTGGGGCAGAAACACGTGCTCGTGACACTGATCTTCAACGCTAAGGGCCTCTTCTAATTATGACAAATGCACTCACCATATGTCAATTTTGGGTTTACAGAACGCAGCTTATCAACAACTTGCAACACAGTATTCAAGAATGAAACTGAACCGATATAACCTGCAAAGAATAAAAAGTATGATCAAGCTTACAAAGCAAGTTCATTAGATGAAAATTTACCCCTATACTAGAAGGTAATTTCAACTGCACAGGGAACAGAATCCCAATAAGAGCCAAAAGAGTACCCAAAAATAGTATTTAACTGGCCACAAGAACATTTAAAAAGAGTCTAATGTGCCCCTCACACTTCCATACAAGAGAGAGTATTCCTTGTGAAACTATTTGTCAGGATAATGATTTCTTTTTAGGTTTTCTAATAGTTTTTCTTGCATAATTTTCTAGTAATTTCTCATTTGCCATGAGATTCTGCTCAGAAAGTTACACGAAATATCAAAAAAAAAAAAAAAAAAAAAAAAAAAAAAAAAAAAAAACACCCTGAGAAAGATGCGAGAGCAATTAGTTACACACACAATCTCGAAGTTTTCCTCAATGAAACTTCTTTCCAAAAAAGAAATAACAGGAGAGGTGTTCTAAAAACCTTTTTTTCGCACAATTTTACTACATAGATTGACTGGGTAAAGTATGTGAAGATGGTGGCAAAGGAAGAAAATTACAATTAAAGTGTCTTGGAATTTTCACCAAGTGAGATACCCCAGTAACTCCCTCAACCAACAGCCAATATAACCGACCCTACTCCTATGAAGACATTTGCACATTTAGAAATTCCGACATTGACTGTACTATCAAGAAAATTAGCTGCTAAAGTCAGTAGCTCTCGCTGGGAGCTTCAAATTAAGCGCTTCCACAGGGCAAACATGCCCTGTAAATAGTCTTATTCCACCTATTCCAAGAGAAAAAAAAAAAAAAACAACAGCATTCGCCTCCACCCCTCTCCCTCCCTCGCTCCCTTCCTCCCTCCCTCTCCGTCCCTCTCTCTCTCTCTCTCTCTCTCTCTCTCTCTTCCCGCATATGCATGCATGTGTGTCCATTCAAGTCTAAAAGCAAAAGGAAAGAGAATATTCTATCTATTTAAGAGATGTAGCAATTATATGATCCCAGATACCAATTAATGTGAAAAAGAGAAATCAACCTGAAGACAAACCTGCAGAACCCCAAAATTTAGTACAAAAAGTGAAGTCATATACCTGTCAATAAGTGTGTATAATATAGTAGATCGTTTGCCTCAAGGCCTTCGATTAGTTCCCACAATTGTTGTCCATTCAACACTTGACCCTTGAAAGTTGGGTAACCTGAAATGAAATCAAGCTAATTATGCCGTGCTCCAAACTCCAGTAAAAGCCAGAAGTCACTGAAGCTTACAAGTGACACTAAATCCCATTCCTGAGTATTGGGCCTCGGTAGTAGCTAACCTGTGTGGTTCGAGAACTGTACTGAATTGATGGGGTCAACATCGTAACCCAACAGCTGCAGAGGAAACACAGCTGATTTGTTGCCAACATACCCCTAAGGAAATAGACAATGTGACTAATGTTAAATTATAAACTGAAAATCGCCAAACAAACAAAAACTACTATTTCTACATTACATAAGCAATCCTGCCGGTACACAAGTAGCATGTTACGAATAAGAAATCATATCATATAAAACGATACTTTTTCTCCAGTTGCAAAAATAACGTTTGGCCAGTTCTATCTCTCACAACCATTTATCACCGGCCTTTGCATCAGCAGAACATTAAAAATGTTGTCCTGCGTCATGACTTAGTTTATATGGACCAATCACCAAGATTTGTTGCTCAGGCAGAGCACTAACAAACCTAGAAAACCAAGATAATTACGATGAAACGCGCGCTTTTGGATGGACTTCGAACCATTCATAGGACTTTAAAAAGAAAAAATCTTTTCCTGTCTCGAGCCCCGTTTCGAGGAAGTTCGCAGAAGCTATCAACAGCACTGCTCACCAAATATCTATCCTCGGCTCATCCGTATTGAGCGACGTTATTAACAGAAATCCGACGACAAACACCAGGGCCCCCAAAAACATCACCAATTCACTACAAGCCAACGGCCGCAAAAACATATTCTTTTCTCGCAGACATGAACACGAGCACGACAGTCAGCTCCGCTCTGACATCTGGATCAATCTCGTTTTCTTATCGGCATCACAACAGATCGCGCACACTCCCCGAGCCAAGCGCTTCCCCGGTCACTCCCGTTCCTAAACAGTAACGCGAAAGGAGAAGACCTAAGGAACACCGACCTGGACGGTGTGCGATTGGATGCTGAGGACGCGGCCGGTCTCCGACGGCAGGGCCAGCGAGAGGATCGGAGGCGCCGCCCTCGACATCCCTCGGCGCTCTCCTCGACGCCCCGCAGTCAGGTGGGGAACCAGCCGGTGCCCGGGCGAGGGAGGAGCTCGGATTGCCCGCGGGTCGAGAAGCGCGCGCGCCAGAGATTTTCTCGAGAAAATTTTGCTCCGGCGGGGAGAAAAATGCAACGGAGAGGGAAAGACTTACGACGCCGAACGATGGGGGGATTGCGTGCGGTGTTTATAATACTGGAGAGGACCCGGTCTCGGGCGGGCGCCGCGTGGTCAATTTACCATCCTGACCCCGGATGCTCCCGCCGCAACGGCGCCTCGGGGCCGAGGGCAATAGAGAGATTTCGCCGTGAAAGAAATCTGATTTTGTTAGGTTAGTTTACGAATTTTTTCGCTTACCGATGTGAAAAATATTTCGTTTTGTTTTTTTGTTTTTGCCCGTAATTATGAGAAATAATTTTTTTTTTTTTATGACGATGTTTGCGATGCGATGGTTTCCAACCCCAAGGCCAAGTCGAACTTTTGGCCAGATTTTTTTATACGTCCAATTTTGTCCATTGCGTTTAATCTATGCTTCATGTCTGGTCATTGCTGACGTCATCAAGTTGATCTTCCTTCTTTTTTTCTCCTATAGCAAAGAAAATTATTATCTTTCTTGCGGAAAAGAGCTCATTGTTATCTTAGGGCGAATAATACAACTGCCGGCCATTGAGAAAATTCAATCAATCACAACAGGTTGGAATAAATTATCGATAGATGTCAAGACAATGGAAGGCTACCTCATCGGTCATGTATTCTCACACGGTTTTAGAGCCACTTATTTACGGAATGATTAAGTCTCAATTAAAAAAAAAAAAAGAGAAAGGAAAATAGGAGATTTCATTGAACTTTTTGCAATAACTTAGAGACCTATGATATTTTTATCTTATGAAAATACAAATGATTCTAAAGTCACTGCCTCATTAATATTTATTAATATTTGTTTGATCAATGAACTACTTTATGAAAAAGTTACTATTATTCGATGTAGAGGTATGATAAATATGATCGATTTTAATTTACTATGATTGAATTTATCGATACCCGCTTCAACAGTGAGCTGTGGATTCACATCTACATATGATTAATCATTATAATATGTTTCTAATCTACTGGCGCACCCTCGCAGCGTGGGCACTGGCCCTTTGCCTTGCTCGCAGCAGGGACGAACGTCCTTCGCCAAGATCCCAACAAGGTAATGGGTCCTCTGCGGAAGGAAGGGTGATACCGTTCCCTTTTTTCCCATTTTTCACAAACCTTGATGATGTGTTTGGACACGTCAGCAGCCACATCAGCGTACGTGAACATTTAACAGTTAAATTAGATTGTTATGCGCTGTGCTTGGGAGAGCTTTGGGGTCCTTTTCCCCCAATTTTTTTTTTGGTCCGAAATATTTGCTCGAAACAAATAGAGTTTTGGATAATTGACTTTAGGCGCGTTTAGAACGATTACGTTCGGAGGCGATGCCGATCGAACCGATTCTTTTTTATTCGTTAGGAAGGCGATTCTAAGCATTTTAAGCCGTTTGATAACCGTCCAAAATTTCGATTCGGAATAGAATTGCGTTTTGGTACCGTGTTCATTAATTATGTTCCAAATCAATTTCTTTTAATTTTTAAATAATTTTTTTACTTTTTTCCTTTGTTTTCTTTTCTTTTTTTCATTTTTTCATTTTTTTCTTTTCATTTTCATTTTCCTTTTTTTCTTTTCATTTTCTTTTTTTTTTTTTGTTTTTTTCCTTTTTTCTTTTCTTTTTCTCATCTTCTTCTTCTTCTTCTTCTTCTTCTTCTTCTTCTTCTTCTTCTTGCTGGTCGTGAGCCGGCGACCGGCCAAACGAGGGCCGGCGACCTCACCGGAGCGTCGCCGGCCCTCATCGGCCGAGCCTCGCTGGCAGCCGGGCGAGGCTCGCCTAGCCCCGCCGAGGCTCGGCCGAGCCCTGCCGGTGGCCAGGCCGACCTCGTCGGGGTTGGGCGAGGCCTGCCAATCCACCGGCGGGGCTGGGCGAGCCTCGCCGGTGGCCAGGCGAGCCTCGCCTGGCCACTGATGGGGCTGGGCGTCGCGAGCCTCGCCCAACCCCTGCCCAGTCCCGGGTGGCCAGGCAGGCCTCGCCCAGCCCCGGCGAGGCCCGCCTGGCCACCGGTGAGGCTCGGCCTCGCCAGATCTAGGGAGGCCGAGCCTCGCCAATGGCTGGGCAAGCCTCCGGCGATCTCGTCGGAGGCTTGGCTTGCCTCCGGCGAGCTCGCCGAACCGGCGGCCAGCGGCGGCGGTGGACAGCGGTGGCAGATGGCAGACGGTGGTGGACGGCGGTTGCGAGATGGCCGAAGAGAAGAAGAAAATTTATTGATTTTGATTCTCAAATTCATTCCCGGAACAAGAATCAACTTTTTTTTTGTTCTTGATTCTGTTCCCAATCTGTTCCCGGGAACAAAAATTTTACCAAATGCGATTCTAGGCCGAAACTGATTCCGGGAACAAAGAATAAGAATTTGGCCCTGTTTGGATGGTTACCAAACAGGGCCCTAGTATACTATCGTAAATCAATTTTGAAGTAAAAAGAAGAAAGAAAGAAGAGAGGGCCACGCTTACCAGATCCGGTGAGCATTAATTACAGCTAGTGAGTGTCGCAGCATGTGAATTGAAGAGGCAGAGGTGATGACTAAAGAGGAAGCGACAACTAGAGGTGACCAGAGGTGAGGCATAACCTCGGGCGGCCAGAGGCAAGCATCGACCTCAAGTGACCAAAGGTGAGGTGACCCTAGGCGATGAGGTTGTGAGATCATGCGATCCCAAGTGAGGCTCAGCGACCTCAGCCCTGGTGAGATAGATCTTCCCAAGTGGCCCTTGGCCAACAAGCTAGATATAGAGCAAGGAACGATTGAGTGTGTAAGAGAGATGATAAATGATGTTTGGAGTGAGGGTAAGACAAAAATATGAAAATGTTAGTGAGGATAAGATTAAAAATTAAAGAAAAAAAAATTAAAATCTAAAAAGTAGCATTTTCGGAATACTACAAGTTAGAGCTAGTTCGAAGTTGTATCAAGCTATCACTAAATACAAAAACTTTTTTCAAGGGCTTTTTCTAACCAAAAAGATTAAGATTGCGTTTGGTTAAGCATTTGTAAGAAGTTTTGAGTCCAATATAAATGCTGAAAACCCAAAGCTATTTGAGGAAATGCAATTGTGTTCGGTAAATAATTTCAGCATTCAGCGAAATGTTGAAAGCCCAAAGTTAGTCTCTACTAGTTTTTGGCTTTCAGCATTTTGAACACAATTTGAAAGCTGAAAGCCGGCTTTGAAGTTGAACCAAGGCTCCATTTGAGAACCACTTTGGAAAGCCCATTGGGAGTCCATAGCCCATTTGTCCAAATATTGGGTGTTTGGGAACACCCATTGAAACTTGCCTTCGAGGAATGCTGGCATTCCAAAGGCTGAAAGCCCAAGTCAGGTCCTAGGCTGCCTTGGGCTTTCAGCATTTTCGAAATGCCCGTGTTACTATTCATGAACTACTGTTCATCTTCTTCTCCCGCGGCGTAGACGAGCTTGAGAGGCCAGCGAGTCATGGCTGAGGTTAGCGAGGTTGCGGCGACCGTCACTGGCCAGTCGCGCGACCCCAGCGAATCGCGGCGACCGCCCGCGAGGCATGCGACCTGGCGAGTCGCGTCGCCGTGACCTCGTGGCTACTAGATCTGGTCGCTGCGAGGTCGCACGACCTCCAATGACCAGATCTGGTCTCCCGGCCGCGCGACCCAGATCTGGGTCTCGCCGATCGCCGCGAGGTCGCGCGGCCTCCGGCGGACCTAGATCTAGGTTGGGCGACCCTCGCCGAAGGTCGCCCGACCCTGAGATCGCCGGCAATCGCCTGCTTGGCTGGTGAACTTTTTTATTTTTTTAATGATTTTTTTTAATCGCCAAAGTTCTTTGTAAATGTGTAATCCTCCAAACATTATTTTACTCAAAGATACTTACAAAGGGCTTTCAAACTATAATTTACCAAACACAATTTGCATTTTGGAAAACACCTTTAACTCAAAGGTATTTGCATTTTCCTAAAGATTTTCCCCAAAAGTTTTCCCAAACGCACCCCAAATAGTCTAGTATTTCCCCAAGGGGCTTTCAGGCCTGAAAACCCCATGAAAATGCTAAACCAAACGCAGCCTAAGTCCATCAATTTTTCTAACAAAAAAAGGAAGAAGATATTTTCATGGAAATTTTTTTGAAATGATCTGAAATGTTTTCATTTTCTCAAATAAGGACTCGAAGTAGATTTTATTTCAAATAAGAGTTTGAAATGCTATTACTTTTTTAAATAAGGGCTTGAAGTAAATCTTATTTCAAACAAATGATATAGTTACATTTGTTTCAAATGAAAGCCTAAAGTGGCTATGTATGTTTCAAATAAATGCATGACTTTCCAACGGTCAAATGTATTTTTGTCATTTACCATTTTCCCTTTTTTCCTCCTTTTTTTTTTCTTTCCTTTGTTTTCCCTTGTTCTTCTTCTTCCTTTTTCAGTGGCTGGTCAACCACCAATAATGCCATAGAGGGCCGGGCTAAGGTTAATCTCGCCCGATTCAACAAGGGCCACCCACGTGGGCCATAGGCAAGAGACGACCTCACTTGGGGGAGGCCGCCCCTCGTAGATGGTCATTTGTGAGGTCAGCCCTCACTTGTCCCAAACAAGGCCAACCCTCACCAAATTAAGTGTGGCCTCACCCATGGTTGGCAAGAGCTCGACGACCTCATCAACCACTAGTAAGGGCTGGTGAAGGCTTTTAAGCCCTTGCTTGCCCTAGGCGAAGTCAACCCTTGTTAGATTGTGACGAGGCCAGGGCTTGCAAGCCCTCATCGGTCGTTCCTCGCAACCAGCAAGGTCATCGAGCCCTCGTCGATCGTTGCTAGTGACCAAAATTAAAAAAAAAAAAAAAAATTTGGACGAAAACATCCTTGACCAGTCGAAAAATTTAGTTAACCTCAAACTAGCGAGGTCATATCTTTATTTGAAATAATTATGACTATTTTAGACTTCTATTTGAAACAGTCAAGTCACTTCATGTCTTTATTTATTTCAGATTTTTATTTAATAAAGTAAGGGCACTTCGGATTTCTTTTTTTGGAATTTTTCCTATTTTGTTAGATATATTCGACCTTTATTATTCATTTTAATTTTTTGGGCCAACACTCAGTTTCTTTCCTCATTGCGTGCTCCCGATATTGCAGTCCCCCCCGTAGCTCTCGTCTCTGCTCGTTCGGACAACTCGCCGAGCCCATCTCTCACTCTCTCTCTCTCCATGAAGCGCAAGAAATGGTCGGAGCTCGAGGAGCGGACGCTCCTGGCCAAGTACTCGGAGCTCGCGAGCGCCGGCGCCCTGGCCAAGCTCAAGACCCGCGAGAAGAAGTTCAAGCCCATCGCGGAGCACGTGAACGCCGCCCACCACCTCCGGGACCCGGCCCGGTTCCCGTTCCGGTGGTCGTGGCGGGACGTGTCGATCAAGGTCCAGAACATGCGCCACCAGTACCTGGGCGTGAAGCAGAAGATCAGGGCCGTCACCGGCGAGTTCAATTGGGACGACGGCCAGGACCACTGGGAGAATTTCTTGACGTACAAGGAAGTGTTCGGCGACGTGGAGCTCGAAATCAAGGGCAAAAAGCCGGACGGGGTCGATTTCTTGGGGGATTCCGGGTTTGGGGGTTCCGGCGCTCTGGGTTTAGGGTTTGATTTGGAGGATGTCGACGACGACGACGACGACGACGATGGAGACGAAGAAGGAGAAGAAGATATGGAAGAAGAAGGAGAAGGAGCAGAAGCAGCGGCGGCGGCAGCAAATTCTGATTATGAAAATGCCGATGATGATGATGTGAGCGGCAATGATATCGAGTGTGATAATGTCGATATTGGTCAGTTGAACAGTACAGGGGAGGTTGGGAATGGGAGAGAAAATGGGGGATCGGGTGTTGTTAAGTCGAAGAAATTCAAAAGGGGGCCCGCGTTAGGATCGAACAAGAAATGGCGGGTCTTGGGTGCGCAAGTCATTGACCTGAGGGATGCGATAGTCAGGAGAGAAGAGAGGAGAGGAGAGAGAGAGTTCTATAGAGAGAAGAGCTTGATCGACAAAGCAGAAAGTAGGAGGGAGCTGGAGTTTATAAAGGGAATGCGACAGAGGGAGAGGATGGAGAGGTTGAAGAACCGGGAACTGGAGTTGGACAAACGGGAATTGATCTGGGCGAGGAGGGAAATTGGGCGGAGGATGAGGTTAGAGAGGGAGTTCGATGAGGAGCGGTGGCAGAGGAGGAGGATGGAGGAGAAGAGGGAGGAGGAGGAGATGGAATGGAGGGAGAGGATGATTGAGTTGCAGATCGAGCACGAGAAGGCGATAATGCAGATGCAAGCTGATGCTTGCCAGAACCAAATGCAGATCCTCGGGATCATGGCCCGGATGGTTTGTCAGTTCTTCGGTTCAGCGAGCGATGCCTTGAGCGGTGGGTTGGGCAGCTTGCCACCACAAGTTTTGCAGAACTTGCAGCACCCCTCGGGTTTGGATGATAGTGCCAAGCCCGAGACAAATTCGCCTTCGGAATTCATGTGACCTGTTTGTTCTAACTTCTTGCGTGGCTCATGTTTTCTGTCTTGTCAATTCAAATATTCCTTGACACATGACAGTGTAAAGAAAAGTCTCAGCAGTGGCTTGTTTTGGAATGAGATGGTCTCAGTAGCAACACTTTTGCACTGTTGAAGCTCTTTGAACTTACTGATTTTTGACTGGAGAATCATGTGTCATAGGTCAATAGTGAAGGGTCGACTGGTTAAAGATTTGATATTTGCAAAGCTTGTTGCAAATTGGTTCGAGAGGTCTCTGGAGCTCTGGCACTATTGGTTCTTGTAGAAAGCCAAGTTGATGCTCGCAGCATCTTACCATTGTTCAAACCTAGTGAGTCATGTACATAAACATAGGCCTTACTTATGTGGTAGTATCTGCTTGGATCTTGTTTGTTTATAATTTGTTTAAGTGCTTTCTCTCCTCGAGATTATTTTTGGTATCCTTATGTAAGATGGTATTTTGACTGCTTCATGCCCGAGTGATCACGTTGCCTCTCTATCCATATAAGGATCCCAGAAAGGAATAAAATGTCGGCATGAGATTGTGCAAGTCATAAATTTTTGGTGAACTAGAGAATAGTGTCAGATTATGAGCAGTTGCAGGTATTTGTTCCACAACCAACAAGGTTGGAATAAATGAAGGAGACTTCATGGAATATCATGAGTGTGTACTTACTACTTGGTGGAGGAAGAAGAAACAGATAACAGGGAAAATCTCAAGCTTCTGAGGGAGTTGATCACTTTCTGTCGTAACTACATAAGAGTTACATTTGGGGAGTGAATAGTCCAATCTCTTGCAGAGGCATATGGTAGAAGCAGAAGATAGATCTTTCTGAATTTGTTTTGAAACGGAGACTGATATGTAGGCTTCTGAGGGGGTTGATCAATTCTGTCATGAATACATAAGAGAGTTAAATTCGTGGAGTGCATGGTTTTAATCTCTTTATGAGGCATATGTTAGAGTAAGAAGATCAAGCTCTCTGAATTTTGTATGTGGCACCTCAAAAGTAGAATGCTAGATTATATAACTCGATCTACCTTCAATAGACCAGAAATTGCCACCATCTTGGTTTTTGAAAAATGCCAGGTATATTAAGATTACCATGATACATTATTTGAAGATTGATTATGACTTGCTGGTTTATGGCATTGCATTATCTCTTTAGATTACTACCATTGCATTTTGCAATTGCCTCTAGTTCCTCTTGTCTCTGTCTGCCTATGCTTTGGCACCAAGTCGAAATGTTGGATGCAAGAAGGCAATCAAAGAGCACTCAAAGCTGAAACATTGTCCATTCACTTATGATAACATTGATATATGCATGTATTTGTGCTATGATTGAGACTTTAAGAGATACCTACTGAATTCATTCTATGTACTTGGAGGGATTGTGGTGTGAATGCTGATTTGGATTTGTCCTCGAAAGTCCAACACAGTAGAAATAGTATAGCTTCGTCCTCTTTATAAGTTAAGCTCGAGATGATTGCCCTCACGCAATTACCTTGTTCATCGGGTGCTTTCATATCACGTTCTTGTCATTTTATGTCATTGTCATAATTTGGGATGATCAGTTTTTAGTCCGGTCCGATCTTACCCAAGAATTGGGAACCAGACCGGAAGGATTGATGCCTAGTTTTTGGAACCGGAGACCAAGACTGATTGGTCTTGAGATCGAACCCTGGACAATTTGGGGAAGATAGAAAGAAAGAGGAAAGCCTATGAAATGATTTGAGGCAAAGTTCAACTTAGAGTTATGTTTTAGGGGGAGGGAAGGAAGCAGTGAACCAGATTGAGGCTATTGAGCTTTACTCATGGAAGTTGGGAGTAAGAAATTGCCAAAGAAATCAATTAACGAATAAGATCGAGGCTATTGAGCTTTACTCATGGAAGTTTGGAGTAGGAAATCAGTTGATACCATCGAGACCAGGATGAGAAGAGAGAGGAGAGGGAAAGAGGAGAAAGAGTAGAGAAAACCACATAAATAGTGTTCAAACTTAAGTGTTCAAACTTTAGCTTAATATACAATGTGATTCTTGATATTTTAATTTATTTAATGTGATTCTTGAACTTTAGCCTAATGTATTATTCATGAATTTTTAATTTGTTTAATATAGTCAATAAATTTTTGATATATGGTCAAGTTAGTCTCTAGATTATATGAAAATGTTTAATATTATCTCGATGTTGAATTAATGGAAGGATTACATCGAACATTTTCATATAATTTAGATGCTATGTTAAATAGGGACAACATTGAATAAATTAAAAACTCATGGATCATATTGCATATTAATTCAAAGTTTACAAATTATTTGTCATTATATTAAAAATAAAAATAAAAAATCATCAGTGCAGTTCTTTCTTGGAACCAAGGATTGGATCAAAAATTAACGGTTCCAATTTTGTCGAATCGAAGACCGGATCAATGTCGTCGGGAACCATTCGGACCGTTCAATTCGTGTTACTCCCCCTGGCCATAAATATAAACAAGAACAAAACGGAATCTTTCTGCTGCAACTTACCATGAATAATCATAAATAATAATAATAATAATAATAATAATAATAATAATAATAATAATAATAATAATAATAATCTTTAAGATGCGGCATTATAAAAATAGAAAAAAAAAATCAGCGACGACAAGAGTATGTAATCATCCGACATACGCAGCACCCATACGTCGCAATTTTACTCAACTTTGTACAGCTGACCTTGTACATGTTGGCTCGTACGGAAGCGTGTAGCTGAATGAAATATGAATCGCCATTTTTCTTTTTCCTATGTGGAGAATGATTATATGATAAGATAAATCGACGGGTGGGTCGGTATCGACAGGCCGGGCCATGTGGTACGTAATTCACGGCCGCGAGCAGGTGCGCACAATTTTTTTCTAGTTCGAATCGCAAATTCTATAGTCTCGTTCACACCCATCACGGGCCCCTCCTCCCACAAAAGACTGGTTTCTCTTTCTTTTTTCCAGTAGAGGAAACAAGAAAGGCTGTCCACTCCATCGAGCACAAAAGGCAGGAATTGCGGAGCATCTGCTTGGCATGGTCCCTCGTCCAGAAACCAACATTTCGTCTTCTTTTTGTTGCTCTTAGCAATCTCATCAACTGACTTTTACATCCCTCCTTTCACATTCTGTTCTGCATTGGAGAGAAAGAGAGAGAGAGGGAGAGGGAGGGATGGGGAACAGCGTTGGATCAGGAAGGAATAGGAGGGCGAAGGTGATGAAGATCACCGGCGAGACCCTGAAGCTGCGGACTCCGGTCCGAGCCTGCCAAGTGGTGGACGGGCACCCGGGGCACGTGCTGCTCGACTCCGAGTCAGTCAAGCGCTTCGGCATCCGGGCGCGGCCGCTGGAGCCGCACCACGAGCTCAAGCCCAAGAAAATCTACTTCCTCGTCGAGCTTCCGAAGTTCCCCGACGGGCACGAGAAAGCTTTAAGGCGGGTTCGATCAGGTAAACGTACAAGATATTGCCATGTACATAAATTCAATAGGATGACGAAAAGTCTAATTTCCCGGTACTCGTAATGCTTAAATTCATGGAACGAACGATATCAATCGCATCTTTTTCCATCAGTATGACGGAAAAAAATATTTGCCTCAATGCATCTGGTTATAGGTTTGCAGATGGGCGCCAAGGACCGGCTGGAGTGCCTGATGCTGTCGCGGAGAGCCGCGTCAGACATGGTTAGGCCGACGGAGGCGAGTTTCCAGCCAGAGAGTGCGGCGCCGGTGCAGATGAAGATGCGTATTCCGAGGGCGCAGCTCGATAAATTGATGGAGGAAAGTTCGGACGACGCAGAGGTCGCCCGGAGAATCGTCGATCTTTACATGGGACGAGTTGGAGTTCTCAGAGAGAAGGAGCATTTGGGGAGTGATCAGAAATTGCCGATTCACCAGCATCAGAAGGGTCATTGGAAGCCTGCACTCGGTGGTATTAGGGAGAGCGTCAAGGCTCGGGAGGTTCGTTTCCTTCTTCCGTCGACGTCATTAAATTCGAGAAATTAAAACCCCGAACTCGTTCTCTTCGGACATGGCGGTTACGTGCTAGGAAATAGTAACATTTGGGCATCGCATGAAAAGATAATTGGTAGATGTCGAACGCGAAGACATTGAACGGAGTGCATTTTCAGACCGTAAAAAAGATGTCAAAACCAATGAGAACTCGTCTTGGAACTTCGAGGAAATTGGCGGTGAGTAGAGGAGCACGGCATGTGCTTCACTCAATAAATGTCCATGTGATTGCCCCATGTTAGCACGCCCTCTTGTCCCTCTGAGATCTCGAGCACATGGTGCAACCCTGTTTCTTCTCGATGCACGTCCATGGCACGATTTGTTTACATTACTCAAGCCATTAGCTGGGGGCTAGATCGAGATCTGCATAAGCGATTTTAATGACAAGAAGCATCGCACGGCATGAACATGCATAGTTTTCATTATCTCTGGGGTCCGGTGTGATCCCGAAAAGAGTAGTCTTTCAATTAGAAGTCAGAGTTGGTACAGATTTTCTGCATCATTTACGGGGGTCAGAGGTCTGTTCTGTTTTAGCTCACCGGATTTAGTTGGAGCAACAACTCCGCAGACATTTACTTTCATGTGAAAGAAAGAAGATCAAAATGGTGGGTTAAGCAGTCAGATTTAGTGCGATTGACTTTGGAAAAGCAAGTCAAAACTTACCCGTCCTGCACATTCCACCTCAATCTCGATCGTTGGCACTTGCCCATCGATTTTATGGCGACGGAGCCATTTTGTGGCTGCGTTTTGGGGTTGGGGGGGGGGGGTGGGCGGCCGTTTCTCTTTGTCCTTCGTAATTTGTGGAGGCCAGAGAGGGCAGGTGGCGTTAATCAAACAGGAAGAGTGCGCGCACACAATCATGAAACATAGGATAAGCACTGCGGGTTGTGGCTGTGAAATCATCCTTTTGAGACATTAGTAGCCACTAGCCAGCCATCGTGGATAAGGATAGGAATAAGAAAACGGAGGAGATGACATGGATAGCGGCTAACTTCATTGGCCTTAAAGTGGGGGTAACTTGTAAGGGACCCCAAAGTTCATTTGAGTGCCTTCCATATTTTGGGGCATTGGTAGGAGGGGAGTCCTTATCTAGCAAATGGCCAATACCAACGAAAGACTAGGTCCTCCACCCTCTTTTTTTTGGACAAATATAAATAAATACCTCCTTTCCACTTGATGATGACTTTTATACTTATATTTTTTGGCATACCGAATTGTTATCTATAGACAAAATCCCTACTTTAAACTTCAAATTTTCTGACGAATTCAACCTCCATCACCAACGAAATCCCATCTTCCCTACGTCCCGCATCTCCTTTTGACACCACCGGCGACCTCCTGCTCCGTGGCTTTCGACTCCCATCTTCACCGCCACCGTTGACCCCTCTCCTCACCACGAGATGCCAAATTTGGCCGACATGGCCGCGAGCTCAAATTTGATGTAGCTATAGTTGTGAGCTCAGATCCTATGAGGAGCTTGGAGCATGGCTACGAGACACTACAGATATTTTAGTTCATTTGTTCGAGATAGAGGAGGATGTAGGGTAGGTAGGCCAGCCAAACAAGTGGGTGGGGTCGAACATGGTTGGATTCAAATAGATCCATTTAATTCGTTTTAATTCATTTCCATGCAATATAAAATTAGTGACCACTACTAAAATACTTCCATATTTAACCCAATTTAGGAAACTCATACTCAAACTAAGATAAGAGTATGGAGTGAACAAGCGCTAGATTGAGTGAAGGCGAGAGAGAATAAAGAAAGAGTCAGAGAGGTGAGTTATATTTAAGTAAATTGTAAATTCATCTATGATTTATTTATTTCATATAACTAGCCCATATAAAACCTCAACCCATCATATATAGATTAAAAAATGGGTTCATGACATATTTTGATAATTTGGTCTGGGTAGGCAAAGAGCGAGCATAATTTTGAAAAGTGATAAAGAAAGACTATAAGTAGGTGATAAATTTGTTGTCATGAGGTATGCAACTTGAAATTCTAGAAAATAATTTTTTTTTTTGTCGTGAAATGAAAATTTGGACATTCTTTTTAGATATTTTTCTTTTTGTCCGTTACATTTGCACTCAACATGGCTTTGTATATGTTCTGTTTCTTTCGCTTTATTTAAGACAAGGGGTCATCGAAATCGAGACATTATTTTCCCGTTCCAACCGTAGGTTCAAGCAAAGAACACCTGACTGGCTAGTGAGTTATGGCTTCTTTGTCTTGCGAGGGCGAGATAACTCTATTACCCAATTTCAACCTAAATTTAACCTCATGGTAGATGGTTCATCTAGTTACGATCACGAGAGTTTGTTGTCCATCAACATACCTAGCTATTATAATGTGATTGGGTACATGATGGTGATGTACACGGAAAGAAAATTGTTCTTAGACCCATAATCAACTGCTTAAACTTTTGAGTTCATCATCGTTCCACACATTTTTGTATTTGCTTGTGGAAAGTATTTCAACCTAAGCAAGTCCGTCCACTATTTTGCCCAGCAATGTCAACTAATGTCTTCATTTCCTGTCACAACATGAATTTGCAGAAGCAAGTGAACATTGATCCAGCAGACGCGGGAGAAGCTCATATAGGCTTACGCTCACAACGATAATCTTGAAGCTTGGTTCGATGCTAATTAGATCGGGTAATAGCTTCGACATTGCTATTTGGGGGCACAAAATTCAGCTCTATTTGGGTTCATAACTATGCTTAGCTTCTAATGTATGTAATTTTCTGAGCTAATAGCATGTTGTTCATATGTAAGGTGCTGTCTTGTTACACTTATGTTCTTAGTGTTCCAAACTGCCCTCTTCTTCATAAGACAAATTGGCCCATTTGTAATATCTCAAACCTGGAAATACTTTAGTTGGTATCTTAATCTGATTAAAAACAGTAAATAACCCAAATTGAAGTTCGTAATTTCGTTTGAGAGTTTATAAAATCAAAAATTTGGTAAGTGGCACAAATTAGAATTGGTAATTTATTGGAAAGGTTGATAATTTCAAGACAATCGAATAAACTCTAGCGAGTTCTTATAATAGTAGATAACTAATTAGCGTCGGTGCTTGCATTGCATTGAAGTTGGTAGCCTAGAAATACATTTGGTGACTTAAACAGAGAAAGTCGGGTGAATAACTCAAATAGAGGTTTGTAATTTCACATAAGAGTTGACCAATGAAAAATCGCTAATTATTGGAAAAATTGGTAATTTCCTAACAGACAAAATAATATTGGTTAGTCGGTAGATTAAGAGTTGGTAACCTAAAATTTAGTTGATATCTTGATTAGAGAAAAGTTTGTAAGTAACAACTCACGTATGAGAGTTTCTGAACTTAGAATGTTGATAACTCAAATTAATTATTGAAAATTTATTGAATTTTTTTTATAATTTTCAAATAAAAGGGAAAAGTATCATAAAAGTCCAAAACCTAATGCATTTGTGCTAATTTAGTTATAAAATTTTTAATAGTGCCAATTTAGTCCCAAACATTTTGATTTGATGCCAATTAAGTCATTCCGACTAATTTTGGTTGGATATTGCTGACACAAATGTTGGCAGGCTTACAAGACTGCTTAAGACTAACGTGGATAGTTTTTAATGATTTTTTTATTTTTTATTATTTTTTCTGAATTTTTTTCCCTCTCCTTTCTTTTGCCAAGGATTGGCCACCGGCTATGGCTTGACAAGCTAGCCTCGCCTAGCCATGAGAAGGCGAGACCCAAGCAAGGGCCGCCTTTGCAAGGGCACCCCTCGCCAAATTTTGGCAAGGCCAACCCTCTCCTCGGCCAAGGCGGCCTCGCCATGGCTAGGCAAGGCTAGCTTGCTAGGCCATTGCCTGTGGCTAGTGGCCGGTCACTGGTAAAAGGAAGAAGAAATGAAGGAGAAAATAAAAAAGAAAGAAGAAAGAAAAAAATTAGAAAAAAGTAAAATATCATTAAAAATTATCTATGCTAGCATCACAAATGCCATATGAGTTGGCAGCGTCCACAATAATAATATCTGAACAAAATTAGCTAGAATGACTAAATTGGTGTTAAGTAAAGAGATTTAGGACTAAATTGGTACTAATAAAAGGCTTATAACTAAATTGGCACTAATACAATATGTTTATAACTTTTCTAATACTTTTTCCCAAACAAAAAGATAAACACGGTAATTTTTTATATGATTGGATAACTTATGAAAAAATTATCGGTCCCTTCGAATCTGCTAATTGCATTTGAAATTTATCTGTAATACTAAAGATTTACCAGCATGAAAATATTTGAACACTAGAACCGTTCCCTTTGATAATATAACCGTGCATATTTATTTTTCAATGATGAGATATAGCAATGAATAACCCTTGCACGAAAAGATGTGTTGTTTGGCTCGATTGGTTCTTGGTGAAAAATCTCGAGGAAACTGTTCTCTCGTCACTTCACTTATTAAGAGACACACAAATCCTATTCATTCCAAACGAATATGTTCATCTTCAAGGAAACATTTAAGCAACAACCCCAACTCGTTCGAGCGAGGCCGTAACGTGCTCAGAGCATATGATACGAGCTTGAGACAGATTATTCTGAAACTCTCCGAAAGAAAAAGAGAAAGGGCTATGCAGTTACGATGTTTCCTTCCGAGTCATACTCGATTTTCCCGGAGAAATCCAGGGGCCGGCACCGTTCTCCTTGTATGATCGTCTTTTTCCAGATGGCCTCGTCGCTGTCCTCACCGTCTTCTTCTTCTTGTCCTCCCTCTGTCTTCCTCCAGGACATCATCTTCGCCATCAGGAGCGCCTTGCTGCTGATGCTGCTGTTGAGCCTTGAGACGAGCTTCTTCTCACTCGAATGGGGGACGAACGCGCTGTGCTTCGTCGACTTCTTGGACTTGCGATGAGAAGCGCAGAGAAACGCCAAGATAGAGAGGATAGAGAGGATGGAAATTAAGAGGAAGATGGAGGTGAGAGAGGTTACAGAGGATGGAACAAGGGTTTTGATCGGGACCAGTGGCCTTGGAAGCATTGGTCTTGCCATTGTGTCTGGAGTGTGAGAATTAGTGAAGGAACGAGGTTGTCGGTGTCGGAGGAATCAGACAGGACAAGCAAGCGAAGGAGACATAAGAAGGAGGCCGATGGTGTCGCACGATTTCTATAATTTCTATGGGATCATGGGCCACTTCAACACCGTCAACAAACGTTAACGTCTGGTGCACAAGAAAATTTGCTGAAGAAACGATTCACTGCATCTATCTCTGACGAAAAGTTATTGGCCTGTGATATATAAGTCGCTTAAAAAACTCATATTTTCTGATAAGACCGATGAGATGGCTCTTGGCAATTGGCTCTTTGAAAAGTAGGGCCGAACACGCCGTGTTTCACCCGGTTAGATTGACTCTGACTCCTTGACCGAGTTGACTTGAGCCGTCCCTGGCGGTTCAGTCACGCTTACCCTACATTCACCATGCCATAGAGGCTATTAGTCATTCTTGGCCAAATTAGACCACCAATGGAGATAATAATCTTTTGTCCAGATTCACTGTTAAATTGCACCAGGGGTATGATTTGATTATTAAACTGCAACATCCATAAATTAAGTTATTTGAGGTATTGTTCGCTTTGACCTATCTCATATTGAGTCTCACAATTTTATCTTGTAGTATACAGACAAACACTTTCTTAAAAAATAACTATTCTCAATAGGCACATTCGTGAATTAATTACAGTTTTCATATATATTTCTCAAAATTGCTATTTTCATGTTTAATACATTTAGTTCATTGCTACCCCATTAACCATTCTGAAAGCCTGCCAAGGACCTCTCTTCTTGTCTAGGCTCCTTGACCCCAGCAACCACTCCTTGCCCTTGTTGAACCAAGTTGTTACATATACTTGAGTGTTACTTGAATATCATGAAGGTTGATGGAAGTGTTCAATTGTTTATGTCTTGCTTTTACGGGGGTCCACAGTGCTTGCATTGACTTGGAAGGAAGAGTGGACCTTGGGAGGCTTCTAAGCAAAGGCCCGAGTCCAACTATATATAAATACACTCTCCAAGTTCTTTATACGTTGTGGTAGGCAGAGAGTATTATTGCCATGTCTCGTAACCAAACCAATCTATGGAGGCATCTTGGTAGTGCATATTGTTTATGACTTTAGAAAGTTTTAGCAAGTGCTTCTTGATTTGATGCATCGGTACGACATTCGCGTCGAAGTTTGAAGAGATCGATTGAAGGGCAAGCTTGTGACGTGCGATTAGGGCCAGGTCCGCTTCAAGGTGCTGAACCTATGTGGACACTTTGACTAATTTGGAAAGGAGAAGAAGAGACCATTACTAATTTGGAAAGGAGAAGAAGAGACCATTACTATCATCTGATGCCCATTCTAATCGTTCGACAGGATTCTTCCAATCGCCACGGTTAGTTTTCTAGCCAGGATAACCACGACTCATTCCAAAATCGTGTCATTCACGAAAAATGAACTTCGTAGGAAAATGTCTTTATTGTAACTTATTTTCAAGGAAAATGACATTTACCCATGTCCAGCCGTATTTAACTAACAATAAGGAAGTCATCTTCATGTGTTACGAAATTTCAAAACATGCACTTGAGAAAAAGTCTCCAGTACAATTTTGGTCCTTGGGTTTATGCACCAGGGACCTAAACCAGCGCTCGAGGCACCTAGGACCAAGGTCTAACCATTAATATGACATCCACAGTTCTAGCCCGTGTGTCGACCATGAGAAATGACCATGAGATCGGTGTGACAATAGTGAGGATCGGCCATGAACCAACTCAAGGATTGGTCATGGACTGATCAACTTGATTGGAAAGGGCAATAGAGAAATTAGTCATGGTCCGATCGAAGGATTGGCCATAAATCGATCAAGAGATCAATCATGAATCAATCCACCAATCACGCAAGTCAACCAGAGCTATTTGACCATGGATCGGCCACTCGGCCATAAGAATTGGTCGTGGGACAATCACGTATCATCATGGATTTGATCAATGGATGATCATGGATCGATTTCGTGAGGTCATGCATTGGTCGCAGGTGATTTTGCTCGATCATGTACTAGTTGTGGGTGACCATGAATCAATCTCGTGCAACCATGCGTCGACCATAGATCGATTAATACCATACGATCGTGTATCAACCGAGGGTCGATCATGGATCGGTTATGCTTGACCATGGATCGGCCATGAATCGACCATGGATCATTTATGATAGATCATGGATAGGTCGCAAATCAATTTAGCAATCCAATCGTTCAATCCACACGATCCAGCCGCTCGATCCATTTGACCTGATCGCTTGAGCCAAGCACCTAGCCATATACCCAGCTAATCTTGGCAACGCCAATCATGCTCGGCCACACCTAGCCATGCTCTATAGTGAGCCTAGCCACAAACCTCGATCCGAATCATGTAGTCGACCAGGGATGAACACGAGAAACTCTCATCCAAAGATGTCTGCGCTTACATCAACTTTTCTCTCATGCTTACATGATGTTCCTTGGATGTTAGCCATTAAATGAGGAGGGTGAATCATCAACTTAGATGGCAAGAAATAAGTGGCATAATCTAAAGCAATGATGACCAAGTCTTAGACAATTAATGTAGTCATTTAATGAGGGAATTATTGATCATCCTAGGTGATAAGAAGAAGATTTGGGCATGATTACATGATTATTCATTGGCATAAGTGGACCAATAAGAAGAATGCCATATGTTCCCAATCATTTCTCTAGAAAAATTAGAGTGCCTCTACTTCAATCTAGCTATGCCACTTGAAGAAAACCGATCGGGTCACTTGTTAGGGTCATTAAATGATGGTAAGCCTATAAATAGAACACCACCTCTCATTTCCACCACCCCACCATATCTCTCTCTCTCTCTCTCTCTCTCTCTCTCTCTCTCTCTCTCTCTCTCTCTCTCTCTCTCTCCTGCTCACCCTTCACCGCTTAGCCACCTCTCAAACACTCACCGGCATTTCATCGATTGGAAGTGGACTCCCTAACCTTCAACTATGGCGATGAGCTATAATGTTCGGGATTTGTTGTGTTATCATTCGGGCTTAGTTGTATACATGTTGATGACTGTTTTGTATAGTTCACTTATGTCTTTGCGTTCATAAGTCGAATCACGTCCTAAGTCACGAACAGGTCTCACTTGGCGATGAATTAGAGTTGAGGCGTGTTGATTCAAGCCATGAGTCATGTGTCGTACCAAGCATATTACTATAGTTATGATGTTATAGGTCATGCCACACACACACACACACACTCATGAGCACACCTGTGGGCCTTATTGGCTAAGATAAAAAGATAATGAACCGACTTGCGTAATGCATGATGGGTGGTCACATAAAGGAAGATAAAAGTCGTCACTATTTGATGATGGTGATAATGCTTTATTAGTGAGAATGAGATTTCCCCACGTCAACAGGATGCCTTGAAGAGAGTTTCAGAACACCATCAAGAGTGGACGATGCCCCGTAAGGGAAACATGAGGACCTTGCGTCAGATATTTTGAGAAGCCGCTAGGAGTGCGACGCCCAATTGATGCTGATACCCAACTTGAGGTTGGAAGTCCCTAAAAGTATTGAAAGAACTGTATGAGACGATTATGTTATAGAATGAAATTCTTTGTGCATATTCCTAACTTGTTTGGTAAGCTTGTTTGTTAGCTGAAGCTAGTTCGTGTAAAGATGGTAAGTCGAAATTGTTTATATTCATATAGTTAAGTTACCACAATAGTATTGCTATTGATATGCCATTGTGCATTAGTGTGAGTGATGTTTACATGCTAAATTCGATGACAAGACGTCCTCCTATTTGAGGATTAATGATTTTACTTATTGAGTCTTCGACTGACTCCATTATTTTTCAGACTTGTAGTATAAATGTCTCACCCCCTCCTTATCATGGCTTATTGATGTCCTTGGATGTGTCAAGAAGTCAGAGTGAGATTCCAAGTAGGATAGAATGACGTCACCTAATGTAGATATAATTCCATCGTATCAATCAAAGAAGGCTTGAACGACTAGGTTCCTCATCACTACGTAGCTTGGTACACGTGGTCAAATGGCGATCACATAAGGCGTGTCTGAGGCTTCAACGGACCACCTGAGGTCACTGGAGGGTCTATGCCTAACGGGACGGTGATCACCCCATAAGGTACACTATGTGGCAAAGGGAATACCAATTTTGGAGCCGCGGCCATGCTAAAGGAGATAGGAATCCCCCGGCCTACTTGGATAAAAAGGATCGTGTAAATAAGGAAGTGCCCATCCCCAGTGGCCATCTTTTCAACATGGAAGGGGGAAGTGGGGTTCGAATCCTCACCTTCTCGGAGAGTTAGGATATGGATGATTTAGTTTTAAGTGTGGGTTTCGACTCCTACGCCGGGTAAGGAGAAATGACAAAAGTCTGAAAGTTAGAGTTATAATAGGAATAGGATAGGACCGACAAAAAATTAAATAATAATAATAATAATAATAATAATAATAATAATAATAATAATAATAATAATAATAATAATAATAAGTGCTCATAGAAAAATGACCACGTAAATATATTGATGAATAATAGAAGTAGTGTGTTTTGTGACATGTTTTCCTGACTACTTGATTGTTGTCTGGAGGATTAATTTTGTACACACTTCTGCATGCTTGTAAGAACAAGATGAATCAAAAAGAAATTGGTCGGCGACATGTTTGGGATGTCGCACCTACTGTGGTCTTAGGCACAAGAGCCAAGTACCTAGTTGGGATTGCTGAGGAATCAAGAATGGTCGCTGGAGGAGCCAGGGTCTCGAATTAGCATCGAGATCTCGAGTTTATGGGTCAGGGACCGATTATACTCTCAAAAATGATTTTTGTTGTGAAATTAAGGATAAGTTTAGCGTTAATCACGAAAGGGTTTCCGTCCCCTCATTTTTTTGAGCGACTCAAACTAAAATTTTTGTGCGAAACAAAGCGGATATATGATGAACTCTCATCTGTTCTCCTCTGCAGTGAAGGAGCACAGATAATGCCGTGGACCTCAAGTCCCACGACTTCTAATTTGAGGGCGTCCATGGTCATTGACGCGTGTTTGGAGAGAGGGAGAGAGAGAGAGAGAGAGAGAGAGAGAGAGAGAGAGTCCTAGTCCAGGACAGTCGCGCCTGGAGGCCAATGAAAAGTCAAGTCAGCGAGTTGAGAAAGGTAAAAGGTTAGCAATCTGTTTGGACGAGATGATTCTCGACTCAAATACCTTTCTCCAAAGAAAGAGATTTCTTCAAATTTATTGTTTGTATTAAGGTCTTGTGTTGTTTATTTAAAAAAAAAAAAGAGTTACAGATTCTAATGTAACTATGATAAAAATAAACGATATATCTAAAATAATTGAAAGTAAATATGAAACAGAAATAAGTAAAAATAATCAAAATTGAGTATATTTAGGTTTGTTGTCAGAATGTGCTATCGATCCTTTACAATGATATTTTCTTTGCTATTTATAGTCTAGCATTGTAAATAACTGTTCTCAAATAGTTATCACTTCAATTTCAGACGTTCCTAAATCTTTGATACCGCGTTGATAACCATATCATCTTTTCCGCCATGTCTCTAGCACGTGACTCTTCAAATACTATTTTCATATTTATCCTTTTGCTCATGGGCGACACTCGATACCGCACTGTCCATCGATACCGAACTGTCCGTATGTTTGATAGACAAGTCTGGTCCTGACTATTATAGGCCCGTTCTCTTGTCTATTGAGCTTGGTGAGCTTCATCATCTGCCTACGACCCATTAGGCCGATTTTTTGCGCTAAAACAATCGAAATGATTATGGACAGAACAATAAATCATAGGGGATAAAACGCTCGCTAATCCAGAGATTAGAACAACTTGCTATACCGTCCACCAAAAAATCATCTTTAACTTTCATATTTAAAGATAGCCCCAGTGACAATGAGGCCAGCTCGAGCTCGGCCGAGACGGATAAAGATCAATTCGAACCGCCCTTGACACATCCCATCACAAACGGACTCACAGTCCACCATGAATCCCAAAGGCATTCTTTCTCTCTCTTTCTCTCTTTCAAACCTTTTGTCACGCGCGTCCTTCTAGACGAACGCGTAATTTCGACCAAGTCATAACACGACACATAAATTCCAATGCCAATGTCGACACCCTCACGAACCGTGCCAATCGACATCAACCGGTAAAAGAAAACATCCTAACGATGCCGCACGTTGAAAAGTATCGAAACGGTCACTTTGTAGGAAAAAAAAAGGGGCAAAAGGGACAGTATGTATTTCGGGCCAAAAATAGAGGCACCGCCGACTTTTAATCGATTAAGATCCACTTATATCAACATGTGACAGGAGAAGGCAAAATGGACTTATGTAACATACTTTATTATCAAGACAAGACGTGACTAAATGTAGCAGCCAGCGAAAAAGGGCATAAAAGAAAATTTGGTATTGACGATAACTTCTTTCTTTCGTCTTTTCCGAATCCAGAAATAGCTTCAACAAGTTACAGAAACTCTCGTAGCGCATCGCGAGGCACACCGCAATATAAAACTGCAAACGCGCGAGTTCCGTCGGCTGGTTGTTGGCCCGCAGATCATCCCCGCTCAAATGGGAATTGCGTTGATGACGGATGGATACACCACGGTCGCGGGGTGCGCCATGATCCGACGGCCCTTCCCGTGGCGGAAGCAGTAGACGAGGGCCCCGACAGGCCACTCGACGACCGCCGCGACCGCGAAGGCCAGGAAGCCCACGGTCGGCCCGACCACCTTGCACCGGCACGGGTTGCTCGCCGTCCCGCATTGCACGCATATCGGGATTCCGATGCCGAGGGCCATGTTACACGCGATTGGTAGGGTGATCAAAGGTTTTACGAGCGAATGAGAATTTGTGAAGAAAGGTAAGATTGGAAAGAGCGAAGGTTTGGTTTTGCAGGATGACGAAGCTGGAGGAATGGCCGATGGGGCGAATTTGTAAGGATCCATCCTTCGGGACGACTGCCACGTGGCGTTCGTAGGAGCGTTTGGCCAGGCCACGAGGTGAGGTGTTACGGACATGTAGGTGACACGTGTGTGGGGATGACTCTGCTATACCTATTTCTATTTGTTGCAACGAGACAATTTCCGATAAAACTGTCTTGTGAGTTCCAATCCCCGAATTAAAATATCGCACAAGCATATGTTGAGAAAAGAGAGGATAAATGAGAAATCGGTATTGGGCGGTAGTTGATAGAATGGATAATGGAAAAGCTTAGATGCTGAAAGTAGCTTAATTTGGATGAACCCTTATAGATTTCACGAACAAAATTAAGAAATGAAACAATGTGTACTATTTTTAATTAATGGTAGGGATAAGATACGAACATACGTGCTTTTCCCCTCAAATCATGTTTCTATTGTATCAAGTAAAGTTTGAACTTGATACTCTACGAATAATATTTGATGCGAGAATAAAATCCATTGACTTTTTGACGGTAGCCTATATGAGGCTATGGATCATTTTCGTATGTTATGCCAACCCAATCTAAGTAGACAATTAAACCCACTTATCTGTGTGAAGAAATTGTGATCTATAGCCTTAATTATTTTGGCAATAGTTAGCATGCAGACATCAAATCACTACTCTCCGTATGCGCTGCCATGGGTATTAAATCAATTTTTCTCAGTAAGCATGCACTGAAATTGGGCTTTTCCTTGTCTAACTTGGTCTTCCAAATTTTCACCCGACAGTCAAAATTCTGTCTCGGGTAAGTCCAGAATGTCAATGGAGGTCATCTTCCTAAGGCGAGCGATCAAATCTAGAACGAGAGAAACCATCCCAAATCTCAGTTCGAAAGAATAATTCCAGCGTTTGTACGGTTTGAAGGCCATCTGACAGAATTGAATGTCCAACAAGAAGAACAAACTCATAATTACTGGGCCAAGATTCAGATAATGGTGTCAGGGTACCAACATCAACGTGGGATCAAAATGCAGCATGAATGAATGAACCACTGACATATATGCGTACTTAACCCTCCAGAGCCAACGCCATTATTTACCTTCTCCTTTTGTTTTCTCTGAATCACCTTGGCATCTATACAAACATCACCACCACCATGTTGCTACGACACCCCAAATGCCAAATCCAATCAAAAGCACCAACCCTTTGTTGTAACCCGCAGCATGATCCCGAGAAGCACCTGAGTAATAGTAGTGCCAGTCATCGTTGGTGTCGGATGAGTACACGTTCCCCGGCACGCCCGTCACGTAGATGAACCTCGGTGGCGGGGGTGGCCCCGGCAATGGAGAACAATAGGCGGTCTTTGGCGGCGGCGGTGGTGGCGAGGGCAGCGGGGGAGGGGAAGGGGGAGGAGGAGTCGGCGGCAGGCTCAGCTGCTGGCCGCACGAGTCAGAGCAGGTGCACGTCGAGCACTTGATCCCGCTCTTCGGCACATGGAAAGTCACCGTCGACTTGTCCGGCTCCGTCTTCCCGGGGACTGTGCTATCACCACTCGTGAGGGTAATGTCAAGAAAAAGAACGAGGACAACGAGCCGCCGAAGGCTCGAGCACGCCATTCTTTTTCCACGTCCGCGGCGAACGCACGATCAAATGGGGAGGCTCCAGAAGAGGGAGAGAGGGTCTCTTGAATGACTTGGGAGTTTGCTTTTGGGCTTATGGTTACGTGAAGAAGAGGTAGCAGGTTGCGGAGCAAGTTCGAGAGAGAGGGAGAGAAATAATGGAGGGCTGCGTTAGGTGGTGGATCAGTTAATTCGGAGGAATGCACAGTTGAGCCACGAAAGGGACTTCTTAGAGAGATGGTTTGATGACGAGTCGCTTGTCTTAGATGTACAGAGAGATGCATGTGGTGGGCTTAAATGAGTTAGGACCCTTTCAAAGCCATACCTAGCTTTCCCTTTTTCTTCTTTTCTCAACTCTAATCTTTTAAGCAGGTCGTCTATCTCGGATCTGCGCAAAACATGAATTTTATAGTTTTTTTTTTTTTTTTTTTTATGGGTCGTTAAATGTATAAATTGGAAGTTATCATCAAATCTTGATGGTGCGAGTGGATATCGTTCCTTTTGCTGTCAATTATGAATTGAAATAAGAACGATTCCGTTGTAATCTTGGTTCCAATAGAATTCGCTTTATCTGAAATGCATTAAGACATTTCCCTTTTTACATTAGACATCTAGATGCTATGCTTTAGTTAAGGTCCAAGGATGTCATTATTGGTTAAGAGTTTGCCAAGAAAATTTGTATGTGCTAGGTTTCATATGGCACCAAACGTAGACTCCCAGATCTTAATGCATTTGTTTATATCTCTTGAGTTTTCTCTACATTTTAAAGGAGAGAGACGACAGCATTTATGCCTCCGTATACCCGCAAATGTTTTCTCAGAGTTTCTAAGACGAGATGGTTTTGCTTAGGGTTTTGTTGACCGAATCGTTCATGAAGAATCGGAATGGGCTTTATATGCCAGCACACTTCCTTGCTCCGATTGATAATAAAGCCTCCACTTATAATTCAACGATACAAGCACCATGAAGATAGAAGGTGCACGAAGAATAAGTTCTCAGAGCCATGTTCGGCAGGGCTAAGGGGAATCTCTTCAAAAGATGAATTCGATAAATATAGAAACTGTAAGAATCTCCAGCCTTATCAAAGCCGAACTTTCCCCGATGTTCTGCGTCGCTTTCAAAGAGCCCGGAAAAGAGATGAATCGTGGGGTTAATGTATGCGCAAAATCCACTTTGGGAATAATGCACTTTTCCAATGGACGAATCGCGAGGACTGGAGGGTGGTCTTGAGCTTATGCTCGTGCCCTAGCTTTTTGGCGGGGGTATATATCTTTTCCCCCCAACATGACAACGCTCTTCCTTCAATTGTCTAGACTTTCCCAAAAGCGTAGAGCTTTGCATCTTATTCTTCCATTCCATTATTGGGCCTCCGGCTGATACACTCGAGTGGCGTTTCGTCGTCTCCGCAAGGAACAAGGCGATGCTGGGCGCATGAAGAGGGAGTTACATTGCGTTTGCCACAGATCATACGTGATTAGTTAAGCAAGTACACATTGTTCAAGTACCTAAAATAACTTCCACTCTGCGTAAAGAGTGAGTTACATTGCGTTTGCCACAGATCATACGTTTTCCCTCTATTTCCACCCACATTTGATTATCAACTGATCAAAAATAACTTCTCTGTCAAGAATTAAGGTCAATCATGATTCACCTACCTTTTTTTCCTCTCCCATCTTTATTCTTCACCTTCTATTTTTATTAGTACCTGACCAAAATATTCTTCCACTCTGAAGAATAATTAATCATTAATTAGGCATATCCTTTCTCTCTCATGTTTTGCTTCCCACAACCCCAACTGCTTCTCTTATCTTCTCTTAAAATTTTGAGCGATTAAATTTTGTTATGTTTTTAAGTTTGTAACGTCGGTCCATAAAAATGGTACTTTCCTTAGATTGCTGATTCTTTAATGTAACTTCTCTGTTCATCTTAATGGCAATTGGACGGTGCAAGCGCCTACCCCAAATGGGGCAAATTTTCTCCGTATAGAAACTTAAAATATTTCATAATTCTCTGGACAAATTTCCCCACAATGGAGTAAGATAGAGGCATGTAAAAGCATAGTAGGATTTGATGGACCAAATTACAGACCTAAAAAGAAGATGGGAGAAGCGGAGACAGAAGGGAAACAAAACACGAGAGAGAAAGGGCATGCTTAATTAATGATTAATGGATTGTCAAACACAAAAGTATGTTCTAATCAGTTAACAATATACACAGGAAGTGAAGAAAAGAGATGGGAGAAAAAATTCAGTTGAACGGATAATTGATCTCATTTCGTTTCATAGAAAGTTATGTTGGTCAATTGATAATAAAAGGTGTATACTTAGTCAAAGAGGGGGTGGAATCAAACCCACCCTATATGGAATCGATGTCGTTTAAGAAAAATCATATTTCAAACTTGACCATCTTGATAGTAAACTTCCTCTGGAGATGGTGAACGTAGAAGGAGATTGAATTTGTGAAGAAACGTTGGGCAAAGTTGTGTTGACAATCGGTGGAGCGTGATGGGTAATGTTGCTTTGACGCTCCTAAAGCCCAACAACCTATGTGTATCAGTAACCCATCATGAGCATTTCGAGTAGATCTTAAGCTAATATAAACCACGAAAACAAGAGAACCACGTGTGCATGCTCATAACTTTTCTAGGATCAAATCACTGCTAATCCTGAACCCTAGATTCAAATCAAAGAAGAGCCAGCTAAGTACAGATCATTTCACAAGTTCGAGAAGCCCAGAGAGGAAACATTTCCTATGCATCCCCCTTCCAAGAAGATCCGCATTTTTAGCCACCAAAAATATATCTGTGCTTAGATTCGAGATATTCCGGCACGGAATGTTTGCCACAAACATAGTTTCATGGCTAGAAAGCAGATCATTTATCACGAAATCACCATCCGTGGCTAAAAGTCACTATAGGTTCCATGGGTCTGATGTCTCTATGTGGTAGCTGGATCTTCAGGAGTCACTTCTCTATTATTGCAAGTAGTTTCGATTCAACTTTTAGATTCTCGTGGTTTTGTCGTCCCTGGAAACAGAGGGAAACCTTCGTCCACAAGATTATGAATTTCTAGAGATGTACCTTCCTGGGTTCTTGACACTTCACTCCAAATGAGGCGGTGGCACAAAAAGCAACAAAGCCAGCTCTTTATTGAGCTTTGGTAATTAACTTTGAGTCATGACACCTTAGAAGATACGCATGCACGTAGAGTTTGCTTTCTGTGTTTCCAACCACACCTCAATAATTTCACTTTTTGATGCTTTCTCAACCAACGTTTTGATGCATATCACTCCACACATTCCCCACTTCTCTCTCTCCCCCCTCCTCTCTCTCTCTCTCTCTCTCTCTCTCTCTCTCTCTCTCTCTCTCTCTCTCTCTCTCTCTCTCTCAATCTGGAATGGCTAAGATTGGCAGTCATGGAAGCACTAGGACTGCCTTATTCTTCATGGTGGCACACTTGAATTTGCAATTCTCGTTGCTGGCGAGACCTGCAGGAGCTGAACAAAGTCCGTTATACTCGAATGAGTGTCCTTATCCTTGTCTTCCACCGCCGAGTCCAGCCACGGACTGCCCACCACCGCCATCTCCACCTTCCCAACCGTTGACGCCATTGCCTCCGGCTGCTGATCAACCGCCACCCGCCGTCCTCTTTCCGCCACCGGATGCTGGGTACATACCTTATGCTTTCCCTCCACCTAATTGGTACATGAATTCAATTGCTCCTCCCCCTCCCGACCCGATAGTGCCGTACTTCCCATGGTACTACAAGCATCCTCCTTTCCAGTCGCAATCACCAGGAGCGATTCATTCCCAAGCAAGGGTCACCATTGTGGTGGTGCTATGCTTTCTCTACATTGTTCTTCTTGCAGTTGAGTGATAAAGCAGTCGGGGCGGATGTTTCCTTTTCCCCGTCTTTTGTATTACAGTAAAGGTATAAGAAATTTTGCCACCGGCTGAAGATCAACGGATCAACCGATTCGTACGGGACAAGACGTGGCGGCAGCTCGTCTTCGTTTTTTGGCATTTGAGGCATGAAATGAGAAATGCATGCGTATTGCATTCCTTAGTGGAGTGTCCAGATATTAAGATACTTTCGACCGGGTAATCAATCAGGCACCAAAATGTCCCTCATATTGCCGAAATGTCACCCATACTGCACATTCTTACAAGCCGATAGATCTCTGTACGTATATCCACAGATGTCCATAATTAAATCGAGACTAGGTCCGTGATCCTCGACATTCTTGGGACGCAACAGATTGTTTGACCGATAGACAAAAATGATGAAATACTAGTGCGCCTCGGTTCAGTACGACATAGGGGAGGTATGTTATAGAAGAGCAAGACGACCTTTCCTAGCCTGACTCACTGAAAGTTTCAAGCATCATATAGAAGTCCAATGCAACCGATTCCTATGCTACATGTCTAAATTATTCAAGGTTCTATTCGAAAATTGCCTCTTTTCCTGCCTTACAGACATTCAAGCAACATTAGGTGTATTGGTTAACCGATCATTTTCAGTAAACCAGACACATAATGATGCATTTTCAAAACTTTATGCATGCACATTTCCTTAGAACATAAATAGTTTTACATTAACTGATCATTTTCAGCAATCCAAACATGTAAAAGTCTAGAAAACTAATTCACGAAAAATTCTCACTCAAATAAACACACCCTAAACCAACTGACCAAATCAATCTTGGTAGTATTCATCCAATTTGGAACGTCTGCCGCAATGTAACCTTCTCCAAGGTAATAAATAGAAATACTAGGCGTCTGTGAGAACAATCCAAACAGGAAAACTGATATATTTGCGAACTTATCCAGCGAAAAGCAGAAAGATTTAGCTGGCGACACGACTCAATCCACACAAACGCATATAAAGGTTCTACAACCATTGCGTTACATTTTTCTTTTTCTTTTTTTTATTTCATTCAATTCAATGACTTGACTGTACTTCCATGTATTAATTTCCTTCCTCTACTCATTCTAATGTAACTTCAGTGATTGTCAAGTTACAAGTACTCCACTAGCATTGCAACTAACTGCATCGACTTTGTCCTTGATTCCCATGCCTACATGATGTAGTGGCCAATGATCAGGATGACTGCACCGCATTAGTGAACACAATCGGAATTGATGATGAATCAAATTTACATGGTCTAGGTCGGCTGCCTCCATGCATGTGCCACTTCTTTTCAGTCATTCCTCTCCCATAACGATGTAAGACTGCACAAATCCACACTATAATGCTTTGACTATCTGGCGACGCCACACTGCAGTATCTGGGTCAAACCTCAGCTCCCATGTAGGCCAATAGTGCAAATCTTGCTTCAGCGTTAGCACTCGTGGTTTCCCATTCAAGTGTACTGTCCTTACACGAACAAATTCCCCATGCTCTAACTCCTGCATTATTATTCATAACTATCAAAAATGGCAGTGCGATATTAGAGAGAAACATAAAATTGTCTGACAGTAATGCAGAATTAATCATCCCAGTGTCATTAGCATAAGTCAATCATCAATTACTGCAAGCAGACAACTCTGATCATGTATATCTATCTCCCCCAGTATGGTGGGGAACAATTTAAACAGAAAGGCATACTAGAGCAATAATGCTGGGAAGCAATGACAAGAAAGTGAAGATTAACAAATATCTATCTAGGTGATTTACAAAATTTTATAACAGCTCAACCATGCACTTTACCTGCTTCGTTAGCCAAGCATGTCAAGGGCTGGAGGAACCAAAAATGATATTCAAAGTCAAACGACATTTGGTGAAATATGTATACATTTTCATGATGACTGTAATTCTAAGTACCCAAGAATGATTGATAACCAAAATAGATTTTGCACTTTTTCTGATCATCAATGCTACATATACTGTTGAAAAAAATATATTATTCCTGCAATTAAACATATAGTGGGGTAGAATTTATGGGAACTTAAGCAATTGACGGAAAATGTATCCTACTTAAATGCCTGTCAGAATTACACTGAACCACAGCCCACCAATGTATCATGACTTAGTTGTAATTTGAAACTGCTATCCTATATAGTGTCCAAACTCGACGACCCCACAGTTATCGTCGCATGAAGTGATTCTACTGAAAAAAGACCTCAAAAACAGAAGTTAACTTCACATCCCTGCACTCGCTTTGTCAATCCAATCATATCAACAGGGGTGTTGAAATGTGCCAATACAGCCAAATCAAAGAAAAGAGATCTCCCTTCCCAAACAAATACTATGGACAAAGCACTGACATCGGGGAGAGTAGCATGGAAGAAATAATATGATAATGACATTTTGGTTTCAACTTTTTTAGGGAAGAAATGAGGATTCTCCCTCTACTATATGCCAGAATGATACTTATAACTCTGCCACAGCACACAGTAAAAGTACCTTTGTCACACTAATAAATGCATCTAAGTCAGGAATTGGCTTCCCATTAATTTCGACAATCCATTGCAGAGCATATAGACCATATCTATGCACAGGACTTCCATGACACCACCTGGCAAATACCAACAAAAGAAAAAGATGAGATATTTCGCATATATCCTAAGAGACTTGTTTGAAGCACCAAAAATAGGGGGAAGCAAAACTCAAGCATAAAATCATGACAAGAACCAGCTAAAAAGAATGCTTCAAAGAGATAATCTCACATATAGAGAAAAAAAAAAGGTTTTTTAAAGTTAAAACAACCAGTAAGTACTGCATCGCAGTTGACTGTACAGCAATGGCTGCTAACAGCCTGGTTCAGGGAAAATAATATATTAGTTGATGCTAAGAACGCAAAACGATCTTTCTTAGGGAATGCACTGCGGGAGTACTCAAGGTGGAGCTCGATTTGATTTAAAAATCACTCAAGAAGTTTTCTCCCACCAGACAAAAGACTCAAGGTATTCCAAAATTAAGGAGAGCTTAAAAAAAGAGCTGCAACTTCCTTGCGGAATCATCGAATCAAAAAAGATATTGTGAGACCTCACCTAGCAACATACACACCATGCCCTTCTTCTGGAAGGTATCCAAGAGCACGGACTGCTGAGTGAGGTTCTTGAACAATACATCCACACCAATTAATAACACGAGTTGTACCAATTCCATCCCTAACATCTGTCCCGACAAGAATATCCATTTCACGCCCCTAAAATACAAGAATGATTCAAACGTGAAAATCATCAATTCTCAAGCTTTCTTAAAATTATAAGCAAAATTAAACTCATTCTTGAATAAACAGAACGAGTTGGGCATGTAAACAATGTACGAAATAACAAGATATCTAATGATTCACCTGCCGGAAAATGGTCAGATTAAGCTTCCCGTCAGTGTCATCAGAGTTGTCCAATGCTTGGCAAGCATTTTCTATGTCACGGAAGCAAGTAACTGGCTCCTTATTTATTGCCAGGACCATATCGCCTTGTTCCAATAAATTTTCAGCTTTTGAACCAGCCAAACAGCCCTTAACACGTAGAACTTGTCTCCTAACCGGATCTCTTTTAACAAGAGCCTACAATAATTGCCACTGGTCAGAATCCTCTCCCTACATATTATATTTGAGCACTTAATTATTTGGGTTTATCATGTCTAGACAAACTATGTCATTTTTTGACACGTAAAAGATTCTGCTGTTTCTGTCAATTTTAGTGCTTTGCTACTTCTGTCATGCAAAGATATATCCTTGCCATTAAAAAAAGTCTTGCACTAGTTGTGAGGAAAAAAGCCTACTTGCTTTTTGGCCAAACGGGGAGAAAAAGACCTACTTGAACCCATTGGTCGCTCAGTCCAAAACTTCTGGCCTTGGAAAGCAGTGTGGGGTACAGCTCAACCTCCAACATCCTAACAAGCGGCATTGGCCTTTTGACACCATTTATGAGTAGAGGCGGCCCCTTGGCACCAGATGCAATTTTGTTTACTACCTCACTGATACTATAAACCGGAATACCTCTAACAAATTGATGATCTTCTGAGGAGCTGCAGCCAAATTTCAGCTGCAAATAGGAATAAGCATCAGAACATAGAAACAATCACTAATAGAAGCAAGTGAATCTTAGGAAACCTGAGTCGAAAAGCTCCCCCATATAGCTTGAACTCTTCCACGCTCATCAGTTAGTACCCCAGAAAAAGTACTGCCAAAATCTGCAATACATCACATTACAACCAAAACCAACATCTGGATAATTAAGATCCGCAGTAAGAATGGACTATAATGGAAACCTGTGTCAAGCTCAACAACTTCCATGTTGATTGCTCTATATCTTGGACAATCAGCTGAGCCAATATTAAGAGCAGCACAAGGATTAGTTACAATGGATTTCCTTGATGTTGCTTGAAGACTTCTACTCAGCCCCACAAGATAGACAGAATCCCCCCGACGGAGTGCAGGCTCTGCAGAACACAACAAGAACAGCTCCTTAAATTGCAATAAAGTTACTATAAGAACTGACAGACGCAAACATCCACAGCTCCAAGCACATAGAGAGACAGAGAGCCAGACAGACAGAAGTGATCCTACCAGAACACCCAAAAGAAATTTTCTGCTGCACAAGCAAACTTCTAATGGTTGAAATATGCACATCATATCTTGCAACAGTTAAAGTAATCGACTTAGAAGCTACTTTTCACGGAATGAAAGAACAACTTAATGGTCACCTGTTCTATGATATTAAGTATACGATAGAGAGATTAGCTACATTCAAAGTGATCCAGTTAAAAGAAAAAAGACTACAATTCCTCAGTGTGGTAAAATTAAATGGCTGGGAGAGAAACACATATAATCTGAACTTCTGGAGTTTGACGTGAACAAGAACTAAACTCAAAACCAAATATACCAGGAAGAAGTTCAGCAGCACGAACAGCTGAAGCACCAACAGGACCCAAAGCAGAGGGATCGTATGCAACAAGAGCGAAATTGTGAACAGGGTGGAGAAAAACCACCTGCAATGAAGGTAAAAGGTGGCACAGTTGAGAAGGTAAAAGGTGGCACAGATGAGACTATAAAGGAAGGAATTCACCAGTACTAACATCAACGATTATTTACCTCCCCTGGAATTTCAATTGGAAAAGCAGCAAATGAAAGCATCACATCAGAGACAGATATAGCAACTGTATTTTTGTCAACTGCAACCAATCCCAAGCTTTGAGAATGGTATACAATGACCCCAGTCCCAAAGAAATGTTGAGAATGGACACCATCTACCATACATGACGGTGGCACGTGAACCTGCAAGTAAATATGAGAACACTGAATTTGAGAGCCACCACAAGCAATAATTAAATATCTAGCAAAACTACAAAATCTAAGAATTGCCACTAGAGCCCCTAAGATAGGAGGATAAGATCTCATCCAAAACCAGATGTTCGAAGTATGTCTTCATCAAATGGAGATAAATCCACATGAATATACATTAGAAGAAGCACCACCACATTGTTGTCACTAATTTAAACATGTTTTGGAAGAAAGGGGATGGTGATATCCCAAAAGCACATAAATGAAGGTAGGACTAAATTATTAAAGGTCTAGCTATAGGGTGACTGATTAATCAATAAATTTGGAAATTAATACCAATAAAATTATTGGAAGTTACTCACCTCAAACATTACAAGAGTAGGCTCTATGACATGTTCAGCATATGAAGCATTGGCCGATAATGCCGGTGGACTTTGATAATCTGCCACAACTGTACTTTCCCCATTTCTGGTATCCTTCAACTCCAGTTCCCTGTTATTATCAACCAATGAATAGTCGGCAGCTGCCCCATCAGCTGATGGATCTTCTTCCACACGCCTTTTCTTCTTTCCAATATCTGATTCATCTTGAGCATGGGACCCTTCAGAAGAATGTCCATCATTTGTTTCCATGCTAGCAACGCCATCAATCAACTCTTGTCTCCTCTCCTGATCTACTTGTTCCATTGTGACCTCAGCAGTAGAAGCTTCTTGCTTGGCTAGCACCAGCTCACCATTGAGTTTAGAAGAATGCGGTGGGGGAGACAGAGATTGCAAGGCAGTCCTTATTGACCACAAACCAGTACTATCATCACGATTATATATCTGCGGAGGAGCATACCACTCGTGGCGATCAACTGTAACCAGTACAGACTGCAGGCAGTAAAGGCACACATTAAATGAGTGTTTTTCCGATTTTAAAGCTGTGTACCTAAGCATATGACATAAAGTGAGAACAGGAGAATAAAATCAATAAGATTTTGACACTGTTGGACATCATCTTCCTTCGTGACAGTATTCGTCTGTACTAATAACACTGGAGTAGATGCATCATCACACACTAACAAAAGCTCCTTGATCTTTCGTTCAGTTAGATTGCATTGCACTAGAGGCAGTTCTTAAGTTCTTAAGCCTAATTAATGTATTCAAAACTGAACCAGTGGAAAAATGATCAAACGTTGAATTTAGGCTTCAATCAATATCACAGATGCAACCCTCAACTACTGAGTCCATACTAAGTGAATGTATCAACGCAGGCCTCAGATACAAACTTAAGGCAATCCACAGTTCTGCATCTACATCAGATCCCAGGAAGTTAGTCTTCATGCCCATAAATAGCAAAGTGGAGCCCGTTAGAATATTTAAATAATAAGCCCTTTCAGGTAAAAAAACAAGTCTTAAGCCTATAAAAGCTCTGTGCAGATCCAAGCAAACAATAACCACTTGCCCATGGCACTTGCACCATTAGTCCAGATACATTGAGTTACCGACTCAACCAATTTTTATGCAATTCCAAAACCAGACCAAGGCCCACAACCAAGTTGGAGCAATCAATCAGCCAATCATTCGGTTTTAAGACTTTGAAATAACTTTCTAGTGAATAAAAACAGGATACATGTGCTGGGCACAGCATCTCATGATAATCATAACACAATGATTGAAATCACACAGCCATGTCTCTAGGACAAACATTATTTTGTATCAAGTAATTGGTCTAACATAAGTGAAAATAGTGCTGCCAATGTTTCAAGAAAACAAAATTAACTAAAAGAACTCAGAATACACATACCTTCGTACGATGCCGATCCAAATAACTGATATATTCCAATGGCACACGAGCCCCTCTAGAAAGCTTAGATAGAACCGTAATCAGATCATCAAGTACTGAAATCTCTTCACCAGCAAACTTTGTAATAATGGCATGACGAGGAACTCCGGCTCTGAAGAGCATGTATCTGGATTGTGTCATGAAACAATAAAAGAAACGTTACATGAGAACATCAAAAAAATTATCTCTACTCATTACTTTCAATCATTTATATATAGTGTTGGCAATTTGCATTCCAAGCAGTGAAACAACTCTCAAGACATTTGAAGATCTTTCCAATACAGCTGTCCTCAAGTAAAAATGCGCACATATATGGGAGAGAAATATTTACACCAAGCATTGGAGTATATACTGGAAATAAAGTCTATTAAATGGAGATTACGAAAAGTTGCTTCTACAATAAATAAATAAATAAAAAGGCAACATGCAAATACTGATTACTAAGTGACATGTAAATTGAATCTGTAGCTGCATGACATACCCTGGTTCTGCAACATAGACCCGACCACAGCGGAACCGACAATTTCTAGCCTGAAAACAGAGGCCAATAATTTGTCAATGCTCAACATATCAGACAATATAAGTGGCTCAAACAAAGCATTAGCTGAATGTGATTGTCTAAGCAAGATACCAAATATCACACAAGACAAAGTCAAGCCAGGTGTTCTCACTAAAGGAAAATTGATCTTAAAATATGGTTTTCACGACAGACAAGGAACAAAGGCAAGATCATTTAGCACACAATCCAGAATGACACACCAAGAATGATGTGGTACAAGCAACCATTGGAGCAGAGGAATCAGACTGCATGTAATGCAAGTACACAAGAAAATGGATAACAGATTTGCAGGTATAAGTAATTATCATGCGTGCTTAGTTTATATGATGACCACGTTTCATTGCTTAAGCTTTATTGGAATCCGGTTGTTCATCTTAGTATTCATATCAAGGGTGTGAATCCCCATTTCTTTTACTCTTGCACACCCTCTAATTGTCGATGTAACTGTACCCACATGCTATGTTTCCTGTGCAAGGTTTTTGCTCACTCACATGGGTAAGTGAAAAAATATACGATGCTAGATTTACATTTTAAGGACATTGATTGCCTGACAGCTTAAACTTATTGCCGAAATGGTCGTTCAACATAGGGAAAAGATTCTATGTGATACTTGTGCGTTTTTTGCACAAGCCTCAAATTTCACCAAGAGAAAAGGAGAATCACTCCTACCTGCTGATATGATAGAGGGTGTATTACTGCACCACTTACTTCTAAGAAGTAGTTAGGGGTTATCGAATGCAGATCCTGAACCTGAAAATTGAATATTCTCAGTGAGAAATAGATGAGATCACTAAAGTCTCATCCTGATGAACTTTAGATAGACAAGCATTACAGCCTAATTTCTTTTCAAAATTTGATTCATCCAGCTGAGTTACAGGAAAAAAAATGTCCAAAGGTCAGAGAGTCAAATTTACAGCAAAACATCCAGGTCAACAAAAGCAAAAGCTATGTCATGACCTAAAAGAAAGGTTGCAATCACTATCATACCAGAAGGTTAACGGAAGCAGCAATGCCACCTCTTTCAATCAGCAGTTCAATCTTATGGTCAACACTGTCATCAAGTAAAGTCTCCATTTTAAGAAATTGAGTAATTACCTGCACAAAGATTCACAGCAGTCAACACATTAAGATAATAAGGTCACAACAACTCAACCTCCAAATTTATCTACTTCACAAACTGGAATAAGTCCAACAAAGAGCATATAACAAAGGGCATTCCATAAATTGATATGATTCTATTATGTCAAGGTCATGATTAGCAAAACCATATTATTTAGTTCACATGTTTCAATTATATAATAAGTTCCAAAATTTGAAAATAAAACGAACCGAGGATGAAAAATGAACTTAAAAGCAACATTTTATTTTCAAAATACTGTACCATCATCAACAATTTTACAAGGTTTCCACCAAGTAATTCTTTTATGAATATTAGCCACTGTGTGCATCAGACTAAACAAACAACATGGTCAACAAAAAAAGAAAATTTAAGTATCAGACTTGTCTAATGAGCAGATGCAAGACCACAGCAACAAATCACTTAAAGGATACTAAGAAATCCACAAATGGAATTTTATTATTTGAAAAGGTTTTAAAGCAACGTCCAATAAGGTTTTACTATAGTCAGTGGACCAGTACTTACTTCCCCATTCACCCGGATCAGCACATCACCAGGTTCCAAATTTTTATGTGCAGGACCACCAGGTACCTGCAATAGGTCCAATGCTTAGTAAGTCCCTTGTTTAACAGTAGGCACAGTTGACAACCAATGGAACCTATCTTACCACAGAGTCAACAACAAGCATGCCAGTTTCCCCAGTTGGTGATGCATGGCGAACCATCTAATCATTCAAAGCATAACAAGTTTTCAGGAGATATGAATGAAAATTTTCTTAAAAAGAAATAACATATGCCTCCAAATATTAAAAGCCATATATACCTGCTCTGTCTCGCTCCTAAGTCCCAATCGACGTATCTCATCAAATCCTTTATGAAGGAAAGTCACCTACATCATTCGAATGACACTGAATCAGAAACTGATCATCCTGAGACTACTCATAGCTCAAAAATTGAGAAGGCATCTTGCTGTGCAAAAACAAAATCTTTGTCACTGCCCAACCTGCTGGATCTAAACAACTTGCCACCAAATTATAGGCTAATGGTAGCTGCGGAATTAGCAAGCAGATACAGAAGGTATTGGATAACTATTAAAGATCATAAGATTGAGCCAGGACTGCCTCCTTCAAGCCACGAAGAATTGTTTGGCCAAACAACTTATTCATCCCTTGCATGAGAACTAACCAAGACAAGTCCCTCTCTACCCACCCCCCACCCCCCTTCTTTTTTTCTCCTTTTTCTTTCCTCCCCAGTGGAACATCTTCAGATCAATTTATTCTTCTCTTTCGTCTTGGTTTGCTCCTACATTTCTTTTCCTGCTTTCATATGCTTCTATTTTCATATGACATTCTTTATACAGACAGATATAGTTTGCATTACAAATTGACTTTTCTGTCATCCAACATAACTGTTAAGACCAAATTATCTTCCAGGTCGGTGACTCTGATGTTGCAATCATCCGAATTGTATATTTTGTACCATACTGATTACTAAAGATCTTAATCTGTCCTTCATTGGGACTGTATCAACCCTCAAGGAAGTTAACTTGGGGAATCGTAATGAATCAACTAATGTTAGTACCTTGCTAAAAGTAAGTCTAGAGGTAGAATACTTATTGGGTGAAGGCCAAGTTTATTCCGCATGGGCATGTCATGAACCATGTTGAGCTCCAGTAACAAGTCACATTTGATATTAACCTCATTAAAGAGAAAAGAGTAACAAGACCACCACCCACCCCCCCCAAAAAAAAAAAAAAAAAAAAAAAAAAAAAAAAAAAAAAAAATTCTATTTGAATAACTGGAAGAAGAAGACTAGTTTTTAAACATGGTTATACTTGTCAAGAAGAATGCGTCTACATTGGTATGATAGTCAAGCTTAAGCTTTATTTAGGGTCCACTGATGTGACATGTTTTCAAAACAATTGCATGGCTGGTGAAGAAGCAAAAGCGTTGGCAAAAGTAATATGTAATGCCTTGACTTACCTGAAGCGTTCCCCGCGGAATAGAGACAGCCTCCCACTTATTTCCATGTGAATCTCTTCCCTTCTGAAGAAACTTCAATGCTCTTACCACCTGACAAGAGCCACAAGCAACAGGTTGAAATATTTCACAGGTGCTTACCAGAACTACGATGTAACTGATGATAATGGTAAAAGGAGGTGAACTTACTCGTTCTAAAGGTAAGAAGAATGCTGATGCACTTGAAGTCTTGCTCCCAGCATTCAAGGCTACTGCCCTACCTTGCCAATCAATTACAGGGGAGCCACTTGAGCCACCTTTGGTTCCGGAAGCAGCCTGAAAATAAGGTAACAAAGAACATGACACAATCTCAGATATTAAAAAGATAAAAGATAAAAAGAATCCACAAACTGCAAACTGAACAACTTCTACGAGCTAGCCAAGTCAAATTGGATTGCCCAACTAGCACAATTAATGCTCCCTATCCCAATTAGTACAGGAGACAAAACATAGAGAATTTCATGTCACACGCTTGATTGCTCTCACTTAAATACCTGTCATCATGGCTAAAATCAAGCAAGAATTAAATATATCCAACCATGAAAATCCACATTGTCAAATTTGTCCTCTATAGTTCATGCACTTGACCATGTCAAATCAAAGAATGAACACTCTGGCAACACAATTTACAGTAAAATAGCTCTTTTAAATACAACAAAAAGTAAAAAAAAAAAAAAAAAAAAAAAAAATACAACAAAAAGTAACCTACTTGGATGTAGAATGTGTTGAAATCATTGTATCCATCCCTGCACCAAATAATCATTGTTATGACCCTCTCGACAGAGTAGACAGTAAGGTAAACCAAAAGGCAAGAGGAAGTTTCAGCAAATGCTAAAAGAACATGATATCTAATTTCCATGCGTCTAAAGAAAGCTAACCAATACTAAAGTCAATTTCATGTAAAAATTTGTTCCACAAATCAGTCTACTTGACTGCTATATTAAAGAAGGGGGAATGAGTTTGTATCAAGTGATTGTGAGCAAGCAATCTCTAAGAGAAAGTCCAACAACATTGATCAACTTGTTCTGTTAAGAACCTTTAATGGAAGAAGTTTGTTCAGACTCCAACTCCAACAAAGGAAAAACAGAGTAAAAATCCATATATATCATCATTTAGCATCAAATTCATGCTGACAAATAGTTAAATAAACGTAAGTAGCAACTCACTTCTTGTAGTGAGGAGCATCTCTATCCAAGCGAGCAAGAGTTCCAGCCAATATAGAAACCTGACAAACAAAGATACAATTAGCACAGTGCAGATTCATTCTACAGCAGCCGTTAACTGTTAGTCCAATCAACCCTTTCTGTCTATAGGTGACACGCATGTGAACTTTACAAATGGGAATAACTGAAAAACACTCAATGTATGTGTGGATGAAAAAGGCCTTCATACAAAAACATGAAGATAGGAAAAAGAAAACAAGACTGCATAAGATGGTTGCTGACCACATCCTCCAGTTTTGACTACCATCATCACATGGCATGGTCACCACTACATGTTGACAATCACATTCAAATCCCACTGTCGTTGTTGAGAGTGACTATCTATCCATCTAAATGTTCCAAGTCAAGCCACATCCATCTTGCCTCAATCAGCTGATTGGCTGAGCAAGGAAAAATCATAGCACAGCCACCATTTCATGCAAGTCACTCTCTAGACAACAATTACAAACTAGTGAAACTCACTAATGGCCAAACTAAAATGCTGGTAGTGCTTGGTGAACACTAGTAGAAGACTGGCAGGTGAATTTAATTCTTGTTCTTTCACTATTTTTCATATGCAGTCATATCTGGTGAGTTCCTAAACTGAATAGGAATGCATGTCAGCTAATCTGGGTTTTTCTCCCTGAAAGCAAAAGAACAAATCAGACAAATAGATGGGCACTAAGATTAGCCAGATGAAGCTACTCTGGCTTCATCTTCCACCATTCTTCAAACAAAGAACGTGACGTTAGAAATGAGATTGATTTCCCATACCATCATGTCCTATCCTACAGCACCATAAGCAAAAGTAAGATTGAAAAGCAAGAGATACCCCCATTCATTTAATAGAGGACAAAATGGAAATCTACAAGAAAAATTTTATGTTCCACTTAATGTGTCACTCCGTTAGGACCCAATGCATGTGTTGTAGTATCGTTTCACATCACTTGACAACAAGTCCTAAATACTCTTCATATTCATATGGCATTTCTCCACCTATAAAACTTATGTTTTTTAGTTGGGCTTTCTAGCATGGTATCAGCTATCCCCTATTGCAGATTTGTGTGGTCAAAATTCCACATGAATGTGCACAGTCAAAATTCCACATACCACTCGTAATCCGACCTGTACGTGAGAGGGGATGTTGAAGTATTATCCCACATCGCTTGACAATGGGTCCTAAATGCTCTTTATATTTATGTTATCTACCTCTACTTATCAGCTTAAATTTTTGGATTGGACATTCTAACCAGATGTCTAAAGGTTCCCCAAAAAACACTATCAACCATCATCCTCTTGCCAGACAAAGAAAGCCAAAAGAAAAACGTCACATATAATATATGGCAATAAACAAATAACTGCAGTTGAAGTTCGTCAGGAAAAAATAAACAGCTACATACCTTCTCCCCACTATCATTACCAACAACTCTAATCTCTAATCCAACACATGCAGCCTCAGGAGCAAGTGGAATCTCCTCATAATCTAGGAATTGGACTGCATTAGGATCATAGCGAAAGAAGCCAAAATCATGAACCTATGAGAAATTACAACACATAAGTCTCTATAACATGATGACAATATCAACAAGAAAAGTGGAAATCAAGAGCCACAGGTAAAATATGGTATCAATAAGTTAAAGAGTAAAGAAACAATATGACAGGTAGATAGGCACTCAGATAGAAGTTGAAAATATCTGCATACTCAGTGATAAGCATCACCCAACATGACATGCTACAAAGGAGAATGCTATCAGATACCAACCCATTATAAACATCCGTGCAGAGAAATGCTGTACATCCATCTGACATGTTGTTATCTCTAATTAAAATTTGATGAGATAAATTCCAGAGAGCTTAACTTCATTTCTCCTGGCAGTTCACCAAGACATTATATGTATACCTGATCTGCTCATTCTATCAAACTACATGAAAACAAACACATTTCTCAATCCTTAAGGGAATATGATATGTAGAAAAGACATAATCCAACTTTGCATTGATTTACCGCTATAGTGATGGCATTTAACTCTAACTCACTAATAAAAGTTTTTTTGCACATCTAGCTCCAAGCCCTAAGTTCAGGTGAACCACATAGTTCCAACTCGACAGCCAGTATTTCTCCCAATCTCTATGAAATAAATCATTTTGTTGATAATGCAAGAATCCCTCCAAAACGGCAAAACATATGCATTGAGATTGAGAATGAAAAGGTTTTCATCATGAGTACCTTAAAGAGAGATGGAGAAGTTGCTGAAATAAGCTATCCTAAAAAGGTTATGACATATAAGAATCTTTGGGGGGACTTCAGAATTCCAAAAGAGTAGAGAAATAACTCTACCTATTAAAAGATATTGAGGAGGAAGTTTCCGAGTCTTTTTTCTTTAGAATGAAGAAGCAAACAAGACTCAACAAGCAAAAATCCTTTCTCACTCTCCCCCAACACGCTCCAACACCCCCTCCCCCCCCAAAAAAAAAAAAAAAAAAAAAAAAAAAAAAAAACCACGCATCACACGTAAACAAGAAGAGAACCTTTACAAAAAGACTCATTAGTAAACCACATCCTACACACCTTTTATTGCTTTTTCCTTAATTTTTGAAAAAAAAGAAAAGGTCGCCGCCTAGTTTCTCGCGTGGACCGGTACACCTAGAATAAGCAACCTTCCAGAACATCCATACTTCTTTTCCTTTTGCTACCATCCTACTTCCATTGGGTGCCTACCTGGCCGATAAGCTACTAACCTCTTATAACCACTATCACAAGCTTTTCCCACTTCAAGAACCAATCTTCATTTCACTAAATTGGCCTTCAACAAGCAAAATCTTTATCTAGTTAACTACACTTATGTTAGGCCTCATTCTAGATGTTAAAGAGCATCCAGTAACATCCTGCACTGAGCTTTATAGTGAAGCAAACTGTTTTCTTTCCACTGATATTTCTAGCACATCTCATCAACACCAAGAAAACAAATGATAATACGATGCTGGGAACCAAACTCAATAAATATCAATTTTCATAACGCATTTGTGGCAGGACACCAAAATGATCAAGCTTTGAAATCGTTCAATACGCCTTTCCCCTCCTACCCAGCTGAAGAAGCAAACTGGAGAATTTCACACGTTAAAATGTGGTAAAGCCACTTGGAACTTCTAACTTCTTCCAGATTCTCTTTAAGTCACAATGCACACTTGAGAATAGTCCATGTAGGTCCTTGACTAAAAACACCAAATGTTATCGAGTGCTCTTGGGAGCTTGGATTGGCATATTTCTCTAACACCTGAAATAATTATGGCTGCTGGAAAATTAAGAGGCCACACACCAGGCTAAGCATATTCTTTTTGGCTTTTAGTGGCACCAATTAAAAAGACAAGGCCTGTTTGTATGGAGGGTCTACAACCAAGGTCGACTAGAAACTTCTTCATGTGCAACTACAGCCATTAGTGTTTGAAAAGCACCATCAACTTTAAGGAACTTTCGCTTTGCTATCCTACAGCATCTACTGTAGTGCACATCTGACGTCAACAATAATCACTTGGATCTTTCAAAGAACGCCCAGTATTCTGGGTAAAAAAAAAAAAATCAGTGCCAGCATTCAATGACAAATAAAGTAAATAGACACCAATTTACTCCAGTAACATAAGAGAGACAGCAGAATCAAATCTGAATAAGCAGGGCTCCATGTAACAGTGGTATACAGGGGGCTCCATGTAACAGTGGTATACAGGGAGCTAAGAAGCAGAATACAAGAAGGATGCCCTGGGACATTCAGTCTCACCGGATCTCTGTAAACGGGAAACACTGGAATCTCCTCACGGTTGACAAACATAGCCTCTGCAACCACCGGTCCTGTTAAGAGAGAATAGTTATCATCATTGAAATTCAAAGAGAAAAGATGTCATTTAACTGTGTTAAGCTATGGTTATCCTACATCTTCTCGCTGGCATTTACAGTTGAAACTTGAAGAAGAAGAAGAAGTTACGAAAACTAAAGCTCCACAGAACAGCCAGGACAAGGTACTCTTCACATTGCCTGATTATGACCAGAAAGATAATCATCTAAAGCTCTCGCCACAAACGTTCAAGAAGAAGCCACCTTGAATTGGATAAATGTTGTACTGTCAAATTTTCACCCGCAAACATGATTTCTTCATTAGATAAGTCTACCAATAACTAAATTATCTTTTGTTCCCAGCAAAAGAACAAACTCCCTTCTCAAGAATCAAAAACTCTTAAATCCTCGCCATTCCCCGCATTTCTCCGCGGAAACTCGAACCGCCGCATCATCGATCAGCACATACTGAGAACCAACCGATAAAACTCGCTCCACGCCCCAACACCGGAACGCGCGCCCCCTCTCCTATCTGAAGGCGAATCAAATGGCGCCAACTCACCGGGCTTGACCACGTGCCGGTTGGTGAGGATGATCCCGCGCTGCTTATCGACGATGAAGCCGGTGGCGTAGCTGGCCCCGGCGGCCTCGGTGTCGAAGGCGCGGCAAGCGGTGGTCCGCAGCACGACCACGGCGGGGACCACCCGGCTGAGGGCCTTCCGCCAGTCCTCGGCGGTGGCGGCGTTCTCCCGGAAGGGGCCCGCCCCGTCGATCTCCATGCCGAGCTCCCCGTCCTTCATGCCGGTGTCGGCCCCCATCGCCGTCGCCGAGTCGGAGCCCAACCGCTCCAGCGAATCCCCCATCGAAATGATCACTCTCTCTCTCTCTCTCTCTAACAACCCGCCGGTCGAATCTTGATGCGAATCGGCGAAGCGGGATTCGATGAGGGGGGCCTGAATCCGGTCTCTCTCTAACTTTTCTCGGGAAAGTAGAGAGAGAAAGCAAGAAAGAAAGTGGAGAGCAGTTGGGGCGCCTGCGTTTTCTCTCTCAACCCTCTCTCTCTCTCTCTAACCTGCGCAGCAGTAGCCGGGTGGGTTTATGGCAGCCGGATGATAAAGATGGCCAGTGGAAAATGGATTATATAAAGAAAATATCATAGCAGTGACTAGGGAAAAAAAAAGGGTTTCATTAGCCTTTTTTTTTCCCTTGATCCTGATTATTTTTTCAATTAATCATGTAAAAAATGCTGCATTTTCCAATGCCTAACTTGACCCGATTCGATTCATTTTCACCTCACGTGATATAGCTAGCTGGGCACGAGTCGTGCCCATTAACATGACCATTCGAGAAAATGCCGAAGCACTAAGAGAGGGGACGGGCATTGCACATGAATAATTAATGTATTTTCTGGGCATAATTAACTTGCTAATTATAGAATTATTGGAGGGAGTATGCTTTTCTGTATGGCATGGGTAGACATTACAGCCTGTATTCGGCCAAATGACAACATAAAGAACTAATATGGGGTTAAAATATAAAAAGGAAAAAGTGTGTATATATATATTTATTTATTTTTATTTTTTTTGGGTTATGGGCAGGTGTAAGCGCCATGATAGACGACAGTCTCCGCACGCCTTCGCACCCAAATTTTTTAAATAAAAAACTTTTTGCATTATGTAAAACTTACTTAGCCATGAAGTATTAACACTTTTCGGGAGTTTTTCTATTACATCAAACACTCCAACACATGTCCGATATTCTCGCACACTCGATCAAGTCGAAAAATCCGTTTTTTCAATACTCTCCAACACTCGAGTCTGAATTTCAACATGCGAGTTTTTGATATGTGATTCCGACACGCGAGGTTAATTTTAAAAGCTTTAAATAAATAAGAATTCAAAATGTATATATGTCAAAAATAATAAAATAATAAAACATGGAGAAAGAAGAAAAACATAATCTTCTTTCTTTTTTACTCTTATTTCCTGTGATGCACTATTCACTTATTAAGTTTTTTTTCACTTCTCTTCAAACACGATATGCAAGTCCAGAATGTGAATTGCTTGTTTTTTCTTCCTTCAAATTTTATGCATCATTGGAATGAAGTTAAATTTGTCAAATCGAAAACGATTAATAATATTAATAAATTATGCATTGATATTTTTAGTGTAAATTCGTTATTATTTATTTATGAATTTAAATCAAATTAATTGATTGAAATAATTATAAAAATGATCATTCATTATGTACATAAAAGAAATATATTTAATATACTATTGGGAAAATATGACTTCAAATTTGGTAGAATAATGAAATCGGATTTTTAGAGTAATCAAGTTGGACTTTGAGGCATGATGTCACTTTTTTTAAGGATTAGGGATATTATTCGATGGCTTCCATGGATGCTGATGATCATCGCTCATCGCCATCGGCTGTAATTTTGAAATAGCACAAAGCGTGCTCTGCTTGGTTGAGAGCCTGAAGCGACTGCATCTCCATCAAAACTTTTTCGTTGGCCGTAACTTCGATCATCAATGATAACCAAAGCTTTTATCATTGATCCAATTGCCAATCCATTAACAAGTGATGCTCTTTTCTAAAGTATTGCTTCACTTTTCTGTGGATGGCACAAGTAGATTTGACCATAATGTTCCTATGTTCGCAAATTGGTGTCGCATTGGTGGCACTAATCAAACTCAGGAATAGAATGGGGTCATTGGCTGCGTTTGGTTCAGCATTTTCAAGGGGTTTTTAGGCCTAAAAGCCCCTTGAAGAAATGCTGGACCATTTGGTTCAACTTTGAAGCTGGCTTTCAGCTTTCAACTTGCCTTCAAAATGGTGAAAGTCCAAAGTTAGTAGGGACTAGCTTTAGGCTTTCAACATTCCACCAAATGCTGAAATTATTTATCAAATACAATTGCATTTCTCCAAGTAACTTTGGGCTTTTAGCATTTGCATTGGACTCAAAGCCTCTTGTAAATGCTGAACCAAACGCATCTATTGCACTCACAGATAGGACAATTGTGGTTAGCATTGCGCACGAGTTGAAGTTTATGAAGCCCCAAAAAAAAAATTATTACCATTCCAATGGCATTCCTAACATGGCTTATCCGCATGCTGATCCTCCGGTGCAAGTGAAGGCAAATGTTGGGTCATTCATGGATGTTTTGGAGGATTAGTTGAGAATGTACTAAGGTATTGCTTTTTGCTTATCAGCTTATATGCTAAGGTATGCGATATTTTTATCTCCATGTTTAGCACGTAAACTGCTACACTATTTGTCATCGATGGTTTCATACTTTCTTTTAGTCTTTAGTCATCTTTTGGCATGGATGTTCAATTCCATATGTGGGATAATGATGAAATTGAAGAGATGCGATATATGCCCCTATTTAAGACTTCCGTAACAAGAAAATGGTACGTGTGTGTATGCTTGGGCTATTGATTGTTGTAGGCGGTTGACCAAGAAAGGTGAGTTCAATCGCAATGCATTACGAGATTGACATGAGTGTGAATTTTGAACCGGAACTAGAAGGTGTCTCTAGAATTCTAGCAATTTATGACTTGGACTTCCAATCGTAGTTCCGTGCAATTTGTTGTTTGCTAAAGACATTGCTTGGTCAGCTATCTATCTTTGGTGATGTCACATGGTTTTGTGATATAACCTGAAATATGTTCCTAATGGGTCTCTTTCAAAGTAATTATTGATTGATTATGATTGGATGTTGTCTGCATGTGTGATGGAGACAACATTGGCATGCGGCATAACTTTGGGTCACCTGTGGTTTAGTAGAAAGTTACCTTCGTGGAGGTGCATATAAGCAGGGTGCATTTTATTGATATGAAGCGAATTGTCTGTTGCAATTTATTTAGGCATTTTTCAATTTGAGTTCATTACAGCCGAAACCATTTCATAGTCTTAAAAGGAATATGGATTTATGGATTTGGTGCTTAGTGACTTATGTGAACTAAATGCCTTGATAGTTATGTCATGGTTGGGTTACTCAATGCTTGTGCACAATTGGGAGCACTAGAGTTAGGCTGTTGGGCCAATAACTTAATAAACAGAGACAAGTTTTTGGATAATCCCATCTTTGGCCCGGAATTGATCTACATGAATGCAAAATGCGAATGCGTGGCTTGAGACCGAGGAGTTTTTATAGAAATGAGATAAAGCAGTGTGGACTTACCATGAATGGACATGTCAATCCTATATTTGGGTTGTTTGGCCAGGTAAAGAAGCTTGGGTACTTAAAAAGTTAAAAACGTAAGGAGAGTTATTTTTTGAGATAAAGTGATGACATGGAAAAGATGTTAAATATATTTAACATCTTGGCTTCAAAGAAATAAGTAACCCATTTGATTATAGTACTAAATTAAATTATAATACCAGTAGAGCAATAGCACTATTTGAATATGCGAGTACTATAAGGTCCTTAATCTATGCGATGTATTGTACTAGACCCAATATTACTTCTTTTGTATAAGTTAAGTACATATATTTGTAATCCAAGTATAGAACATTAGAAAGTTATAACCCAAAAATTTGATTATTATTGAGAACTAAAATTTGGGATTGTTCTATAATAATTATCTAGATATATTAGAAGGATATGCCGATGTTAGTTAGGTTACAGGTGTGAGAAATAAACGATCCATTACTAGATGGATTTCACATTATGTGAATAAGTTGTTTCTTGGACGAGCAAGAAACAAATGTACATAACTCACCCAACTATGGAGTTTGAATTGTTGCTTTAGCAGCAATTGGGAAAGAGGCCGAATGAATTAAGAATTTATTGTTGGATATCAAATTATGACCTAACCTCTTATTTCCATCCATTAATATAGTCAAGCTACTTTGACAAAAGCTTATAGTAACACCTATAATGGTAACTTGGTAAGCCTAGACATATTAGTCTAAGATATGAATATGTGAGACAATTGATTAAAGATTGTACCATAACAATTGTCTACGTGAGGTCAAGTAATGATCTTGTTAATTCATTGACAAAGGCTTTACTAAGAGACATGGTAAAAATGATCTCATATGAAGCAGGGCTGAAACCCTTTAATTGAAATCACCAATGGTAACTCAACATTTTTCTAAAACATCCCTAGTTATAAGGTTTAATGGATAAGAACAAGTTATTGAATGTGATTGTTTGATATTGACGTAGCTCTAATATGAGAAGTTGGTATAGTATCGTTTGTTACGTTTTGTAAGTTGGATTGAATTCTTAATGAAATATAGTACAAATTTGTAATGTGTTAATAGTAACAAAAACACATTGTAAATACTTCACCTATATGAGCTTAGAAGTGATGCCACTTCTTATGAAAATTAGGGTTGCTTTTTAGAGATCTCCTGAAACAAGATCAAGCACAATGCCATAATAGTGCGGAGTAATATAGAATTTCTCGCTGAAACAAAAGGTGAGTGTATGTGCCGTATGTCCGGTTCTATTATAACCGAGCTACTTGTCACTTTAATGGAGCTTTGAGATACTTGTACTAAGTAAAGGTTTAACTCGAAAGAGACCTTTATGTATGTATACTAATTTCACGGAAATTTTGGCTGTATATTTCTAAATTTTTATTTCTTGTTTTTGTTTTATAAACAAAAGTGGGGGATTGTTGGTAGTTTGTTTATAAAACAAATAAAGAGGTGTATTGTCTCACATCGAAAAGATATGAGTGCGCATATGGACAAGATTTGGTACTAACCGACGATCATTATTTTATTTATTGAAAATTCGGATTTATTTATATAAAAAATTAACTATAAATCTTGTTAAAATAGTGTGACTATTCACGAAAATTTACGATTATTTTTTATTTTTTATTTATTTAATTCTGAATTTTTTTTTATGTTTTTTCAACGTAACCTTTGAGATTCATTTTGCAACCTTCGACAAAGATAAATACGTTTGTTTTGAGATCAAACACACATCTTCTTCCATTTTTTCATTTTCTTTCGTTTTCTTTCGAAAGAAACTACAGCCATTATTTATAATTGTTTCTCATTAGAGACCTTAGAGAAATATTAGAATTGCTATCTAGTATTCTTATTTGAGACTTTGTTGTATCTTGAATGAAATTTGCCAGTGACCGTTAGAAATTTTGTGAGTTGTATCTTGAATGAAATTTGCCGGTGACCATTAGAAATTTTGTGAGGCAAATAAATCCTTAAAAAAAGTGATATCACGTCTCAAAGTCCTACTTAATCACTCTAAAGATTTTACTTCATTGTTCTACCCAATTGGAAGTCATATTCCCAACATATACAACGTATCTTAACATGTTAAAATTCTTTATCTTTTGAAAACGATGTGTCGGCATATTGTGTTGTGTATAAACGCTACATAGCATACAAGTAATCAGATGAACGAGTTATTGACCACGTAAAATCTTTTTTATTTGGTATGTTAAAAACAACCGACCATTTCCAGCTTATTTCTCCATCACGACAATAATTTGCGAGCACTGTAGAAGCAGGAGAATTAGTTTCGAGGCAAATCATATAAGTAAAAATAATAGCACGTAGCCCGCGAATTTAATAAGACAAATTTGGGTCTGTACTAAAGTCACCTAAAAAGTTGACCTCTCAGTTCGTGTTCTAAGAGAAAATAACGAGACGAATATGAAACAAGCTAAAGAAGCGGAGGGCACGGGACCGGATCGCTTGGCTTGCATGCTCTTCCCGATCTTCTCACGGGCTGGTGTTGCTCATGGAGATGGTCCGGAGGAGGGCGTTGCTCTTGGCGATGTCCCGGAGCGGCTTGTCCGTGAACCGGATTAGATTGTACGCGAACGCCCCGGCCAGGGCTCCGACGATCGGCCCGACCACGTACACCCAGATCCCTGTGTATGTGTGCTTCACGATGGCCGGTCCGAGGCTCCTAACCGGATTCATTGAAGCTCCCGATACCTGTCTGTGAATCGAATCAAGTCGAAACAAATCAAACCGAGTTTTGGTTTGGAATCCATCTGGAGTTTGGGACATGGGCAACTAAAATGAAATTGGATCAGAGACTCACCCACCGACGAAGACGTTCAGCATTATCGTCATCCCTACGGCGATTCCTCCAAGTTCTCCTCTCTGTCAAAGCATCGGTATACATGAGTCTTTCAAGCCCCAAATTACTGTCAGATCAGTTGATGAAAAAAGTACGAATGTAATCAGTTCGTGCTGGGGAAGCGGACCGCTCTATTGTCGGTCGTGACGCCGGAGATGACGAACATCAAGAGGAAGGTGATGATGATCTCGACCATTAGAGATTGGCCGCTGGATCCAGCCGGTACCGTCCCGAAGAAGGCGTTAGGAGTCACCTCCAAGATTCCGGCGAGCGTGGCACTTGCGAGTATCGATCCCGTGAGCTGAGCTGCTATGTACAGTGGAACCTGCATATGAACGCCATATCCAATTTCGTGGTCTGAGAATCTGCTGCTAACATTATTGGAATGCCAACGATAGTCCAAAGAAGATGATACTTGTGAACATGTAGACGAGCAGCAATTTTCTGAGATTAAATGTTTCGCTTTTTAACCCGGCAATGGGAAAAAGTAAACTTTCTTTTATATTAATTTCCCAAATTACATTGAATGTATTATATGATTTGCCGGCACGACATAACTCAATAAATCTTTCTTAGTATGTCATGGCTTAATTCCCTTAAAAAGCACCAACTTTAACTCGAATCTCAATCCTAGCCCATACTCTTTTTGTTTTGTTGTTCAAGTCCCGATTCTCGTACTAACCTTTTTTTCTTCTTCTTTTTTTTGTCTCACAAACTTTAGATGATGGGGATAACAACTAAAATGAGATTAAAAAAAAAAAAAATTGGGTCAGAATTGGGACCCAAGTTAGCTCATGCTTCTTTACAAGATAAAATATAGACCAAAAGCAAGGCTCGAGCTAAAGTTTTTTACGAGGAAAAGAAAAATCCAAACTTGAGAATCGTGTTAAAGTTGGTGTTTTTTAAAGAATTAAGCCAGCATAACATCTATTTTTAACTAATCACGGTTCGTTTAAAACTCGAAATCAAAATGTAATCTTTTGCCCCATATCTCCATGCACAATTGGGTAAGATTCATTAAGAAACTACATATTTTCGTATATTCCTCTCCCGAAGAAGTAGCCAATGCAACAGAAAAATGCCATAATCTCTCTAACGGTTTACTCCACCAAAGGACCATTCGCATTTTCCCTTGCAGTTCATGATGCTAATGAGCATTCAATCCGAATACATGAAACACAGAAGTTGAAACTATGGCCACTCACCTCCCAAAACGGAAACCGCCGGAACGCGGCGAGGGTGATGGTGACGGCCGGGTTGAAGTGGGCGCCGGAGATGTGCCCGACCGTGTAGATCATGACCATGACGATGAGCCCCCACGTCACGCATACCCCCGGGAACGTCACTTGCCCGTAGATCTTGTTCGCGGCGACGGAGCCGCAGCCGGCGAAGATGACGAAGTATGTGCCGATCACCTCCGCTATCAACTTTTTTTACACGAGCCATGCGGAAGCCATTGAAAGCGACCACGTCAAAAGAAGAAGGTTAAAGAGAAGGCTTTAATCGTTAGAACCATATACTATAGATGGGATGCGAACCTTTTGCCCGGTGGCGACGACCAGTGGCGACGAGCAGCAGCCAATGAAGCCGCCGGAGGTGTGCTCGGCAGAGGCGGCTACGCCGTCCTCCATGCTCGAAATCTCCGACTCCTGAACTTCGTTGACCCTCGTCGCCATAGAATACACAGGGAATGGATATAGAGAAGAGGATGTGTTGTGGAAAGAGTTTAAGAAGAGACTTATCAGGCAGTTTTGCGAAGGAGATAGTTGAGAGAGAATATCGTGGATTTAGTGTTGGTCATGGGTAAGTGGGAGCTTGAAATTAGCTAAGTGAGGTTTATCCGGATAGGGAAATTGTTTAGTCTTTTAAAAAAATTATCTACTCAAAATTAATATCTATTTTAAATAATTATCTCTACTCTATCTTTGAAATTATGTTGAAAAAATGGGTGATGGGTTCTTCATTCTCAATTCTTTTTTTTTTTTTTTTTTTTTATCCACACGATCTCATTTTAAGTGATTGTGTTTCTACTTTGTTTGCATATTTGGGTTACATTTAATCTTTTCAAAATATGAGTAAATCAATTTTGCCCAATAAGAAGATTGCCCTAGTAATTTGTGACACAAGGGATTGCCTTGGCCACTTTCTTCACTTATCCCCTTCTCTCGATTTGCAAACATGATCTGATTCACATTGATATAATCCCAAATTTTGAAAATGAAATAATCAGAATTGGTTAAATGTACAAGTCACATAATGTAAGAACTCCATTTGATGAGGTCCTTTCAGCCCATCCCATGCGGATGTGCACTGTGCTTGTAAGTTGTGACAGTTTAAAGAAGTGAAGTTATCCAATTAAACTTGCTGTTTTCCTTTTCACCTTATGCTATTTTTGAGCGTTGTTTGAATTATGGTTAGTCAAGATTTCAGGTAGGAGAGATCTTTTGGCGTAACACGCGGGTAAGTATTAGACTAAGTTTCCACAAATAAAATTGCATGTCGCGATCGATTAAGAGGTAGAAGAAGTGATTTAGCGAGCCAAAACATCGTTATGCGGACAAGGGCATGTCGTCGAAGTTGGTCAAGGTTTGAGTATCATATCGATAATGAGGTCAAACACAGATCGTTTACAATTTAAGCATTGCAAGAGTTATGCATTTGAATAATTGTTCTTTCATGAGGAAATAATTTTTATGTAGATATTGAGCGGTGTAAAAGGAGAAATAGGTCAAAAGCCGAATGGGTACAAAAATAACGGTCTCTCTCGTTAAGTAGTACGAATTCATGCTAAAGACAAAGGGTCGAAGATGAAATACTTGAAGGGATTGATTCTAGGGGGAGGAAGGTGCTCATTCTCACCCAAAACTCACTAGCAGTGTAGCATGATATCTCTTCTCATAGTGATGCATTGACTTAACTCCTTGTGCTGTTGATTTTGACAGCAATTGGCTCAGAACAATACGGACAACTTCCGAAGAGAACATCAAATGACCTGCGGCGACAACACACGAATAACAGCTCAAATTCACTGCAAGCAAAACAGGGAGAGGAGATGGACAGGCACACAGACATAGAATGTGCAGGAGGAAAGTCATTTGGTAATGGGCAGTGCAGTGAACAGATCATGGGGGAGGGCCTCATGGACAATGAGACTGCAGGAGAGTCTAAATTTTTCAAGAAGTCAGATCAAAATAACTTATGACAGACTAGTGACTTTGCAGTGGTTATGAAGTCCTAATGGTATGGCTTTGGCAAGTACCCAGTTCGAAAATATAAAGCCGACCACTGAATTGTGCAGGCTTGTTACTTTTCAACAGATAATTTGTCCCGAGAAGGGAAAAAAAAAAAAAACAGACCAGATCTGTGACAGTTCAGTGAGCAAAGCCAAAATATGCACATGTAATGCTCGAATCTGTCCTCCATAGTCACTTTTTGAAATTACATGTGGTGCATAATTCAAAAAGTAGTGTAGACCACCGCAGCAAAAGTGTTGTGTACTTGTTCAACCTCTACTATTTAAAGAGCTTGCTATGAGGGGAAGGTCAGAAGCAGCCTCCAAGAGTATAGGCCAAGCTGCTTACCATCATCCTCGATGAACTAAAATGGTTGAAGCTATTTTCATGCATGAAGTAGGTAAAAGAAAAGGCACGGGATTAGGAAAAGTCAACTTACTGCCTAGTTGTGGTGATAGACCGTAACCAGTCTATTAGACAAAGACTATGAAAAGCTCTGCTGCAGTTCGCATTATCACACTGGCAGTCCGTCGCACATCCACTCTTGGTTCCAAGTTCATCCTCTATGAGTAGGTAACAGAAAATTATAAGGTGAGACAGTATCAACTCATGGTTTTGGTCCTATGCACGTATTCATGCATCAGAGAAGGTATTACCAATGGGAAGATGCTGAGCATAACATATTCCACATTCCACTTGCTGCTCATCCTTCTCTGTATCTGGGCCCTTTGGTAGTTCAAACCCAAAAATACAGACCAGATTATCTCGAAAAGGTTTTTCTGGCATCCTATAACAGAGAAGTGCAGATAATGAAATAAGCAACTGTAACGAGATAGGTCCACTCGTATAAGAATTGAAAGAAATAGATTGTTTCGAATTGAAGCCAATATGATTGTTTAAAAGTTCCAGATCTATAGCACTGTGCTGACGGTTGGACCTATATAGAGCAGAATAATAGGAAACTCCCTCCCTCCCCTCTCTCTAAAAGATCATTTCTCTAGTCATTACTTCAATGATATCAAAGCATTAAACTCTTCACCAAATATTTGGTCAGCTTAGGCATAACACAAGCAAGACAAACATAATCTTAATATGGTCAAGAAGGCAGCAAGGGAGTACAAAACCTTCAGTTCCAATTCAAGGCCCTTCTGTGAAAATCTACAAACCCTTGTAGAGCCATGCTCAGCTCTCTCTCTCCCTCCCTCCACCCTCCCTCCTAAGTCCTTGTGAAAAACTACAAACCCTCATAGAGTCATGTCCAGCTCCTTTGATAATATTCGTCTTCATCGATGATTTAAGGTCAGATTTCATTTGATCTCTCCCTCATGGTAAAATATACTAGTTAAGTAGACAAGTACCATTTTTTGCAGTTTCTGCTCCACGCCTTTCTCAGAGGGCATATACTAGAATCTGGACCCATGAAGCGGCACCTATAGAAGTACAAATTGAAGTTGTTGGCAGCACAAAACAAGTCCACGGTACCAGCAGCAGTTGTAATTCAGAATCTATTCTTACTCTGGTACAGTTTTAGGATTCTGCGCACTTATAGATAACATGACAATGCAATCATTTCCTTGCAGGAAGAAAGAAGAAACATTGGAGTTAGATTAAGGACAGAATATGAAGATATAGTTTGATGTTGGAGAAAAGAGGAATCACCTATATTGACTAGACGATGGCACATAGCTCGGCATGGAAATTTAGGATCAACAACCCAAAGAGAGTTGTCAATATCATCCAATGTGGACCAAAAGTCCTCAAGCGAATCCACATGCTAAATTTGTAATTGACAAATTAACATCCTTATAAATTTGTCCCTAAAGAAGATAGGGTTTCTCCCAAACGGCAGAAAAAACTAATCAAAACCTTCAGCTAACAACCTAGATATGTACCTTTTTGAACTGAATCACAGCATCCTTCAATCTCGAAGTCGCTGACCATTCGATTTTAGGAATATATGGTACATCCTGGCAAGAGGTTTAGCAAGTATTATGACCCAAGAAAAGGAAGTTAGACACGATCAAAAATAAAAATACTGACCCCCGAAATAGAAGGAGGGCATTGGGGGTAAGTTTTATCCACTTGAACTTCCATGACATGAACCCTTCCACTTGCATCCCTTGTAATTGATTTGTCAAAAAGTTGAAGACTTTGAGGGTTACAAGAGAGGTGAAGGAAAAACAGGTAATATCCAGTAGAACTAGTAAAAACAAGCAGAAGGAAAATCCTTAACCAAAAAAATATGCATGAACACACTGCTTCCTGTCAAAGTGTGTATGCATATACATATTTGAAACTAAGAAAGACAAGAACCATTAAGACAAGCTTATCCAAGATACTTAACCAAGAAATCAGTAGCACTAAAAGATAAAGTTATTAAGCACAGATGATAAAAACAGCAACATAGCCACAACTTTCTTCAACTGCCACTAACAGAAGAGATTTTATCTCTGACAGCAGCAAGTGTGGGCACACCTTACATGGATGTGGCCATATCAAACCAGATAAAGACTACAACAGGAGTATAAGCCGGACCTTACATAAAAGACAAAGCGTTACCACGTCAAAACCAGATCTAACTGATGAAGCACCGAAGGAAAGAACCATATACACAAGGCTGACACCTCCTCTCTCTCTTTCTTTCTCTTTCTTTTTTTCCTTTTCACTGTAAACGAGTTCTTTGTTAATGAAACAAAGACCCTTCAACCCAAAAAAAAAGGTGAAACAAAGACCCAGAAAACTGCAAAAGATCAGAAGAAGCTAGCTTCATAACCAAATACAACAAAAGCATAGGTAATTTAGTGGATGCCTAGAACTTGATGGACAATGAAGAGAGAATAGACAAGTGAACTCAATGGTGGATGATGAACAACAACCAGCAATGATGGACAGACTGTGAATGGTGCACCCGCAAGAGGTGCAAAGGAGGTCCACAGCTGGAGAGGAGCTTAATTGTTCCATCACATTAGTTTCAGGCTGGAAATGCCCTAAATTGAGGACGAGTGTTGAAGAATACTAGTTAGATAAGTGTTAGGTACCATAAGTAAGGTACTTAGAAATTTGGATGTTAAATAGATTATTGCTCTATGCTCCATAAGTAAAGTATATTAATCTTGCATCAACTCAAGTGATAAAAATGTAGCCCTTTGTGCTTTTGTCTCCTTTCTTATGATCCCAAATCTTAACAATTACTAAATGATATTAAAAAACACAGAAGCCAACTAAGAATCAGGCAAAGGGCACAACAAAAGGTATAGGGATTACGATTGTGCATAAGGTGAAGGTGAAGGTGAAAATTTCAGGTAAGATGAAATGGTTAAAAGAAATGCTGAATAGCTCCATCTTTGAAAAAAAGACAAATAATTATCAGCAGATGCAACTTACAAGATACGGAAGCTGAGAAATGTTAAATTGTCACCTAGTCGCACCAAATGTTCCCATCCAACATCTTCGATCTGCAGATAAATAGCAAATTATCCACTTTTCATGTCAAGGTAACAAAAAGAATTTATAATGCCTCCAAAAGGAAAAGAGAATCATTTATCTTGAACAAAAATATCCTCCCCCAGATAGAATAGTGAAACAAGCTCAGAAGAAAAAGAACCAGCATATTGCTGTGAATTGCAACCATATTGGCCTTTTCAAAATGATGAAGCTACTTGAACACGATACAATGAGAGTTTCCAAAAAATGTGTGCCAGCAAGCAAATATTTAGAGAAATACATATGCAAATTACACTTTGGTCACCTCTGAATACAATTTGCGGCAAAAAGAAGATGAGTTCGCCAGCTCTCTGCATCTAATTTGTCCAGCACATTCCTGTAGTTTTAAGAAAGAGTGTCCATCATTCACATGCAGAGTTCAACAATGCTGTTGTTAAGATGGCCAAATTGCATGAACACTTCTGCATCCAAGGTTCCTTCTAGGAAATCTTGTGTGTAAAAATATGCTTGGTTGTGTCAAATGCAAGGAACAATGTGAAACATGTGCATATGTCATTAAAATAATCAATATATAAAACATTACCCGGAACGAGAAAATGCATGCAACATCAGCTTGCCGCTCGAGGTGACGAGCTTGTCTTAAAAAATACTCAGAATCTTTGATTGATTGTCACGAAAATAATTAAGGACAACAAATTGTTCAAAAAGATCAACAAACTTTGGGAATTGGAATAGGAAATAGTGAAATTTGATTTCAATTGATGAAGTTACTTCCACTTCAAATTGCAACCAGATAAATGGTATTTGTTAGTATGTAGAGTAACTATTTCTTCAAGTAGGTAATAATTTGAATCAGTCCTGTTTACTTGCACTAAGGAAAGCAACAAGAAACCCTCATATAACCAAAGTGAAATAAGCTCTCTCTAAAAGGGCATTAAAACTTTGCTGTGGCGCTACCACCACTGAAATCAGCCCATGTATATGCCCCAATTTTTACATAAGTTCCAGAACTATCTTGACAGGCCAGACAAGAATGAAACACAGCCACAGAAGCAATAATAACTAGTCGTACTTGTTCTTTCTTTCCTCTACTGAGGAGAAAACAGGATTATGTGACTGATCAATACCTCCTCACCAGTAGTCTCCACAGGAACAGAGCCCATTCTTAAAATGATGGAAACGATTTGCATCTCGCACGACAATCTCTCTATTGACAAGCTTAGATATAAATTTGGTTGCCGCATGACAGTTAACACACGCGCGGAGATTTTTTATTATGCGAAGTGTTGTTCCAGGAGCAGTGCTAATCAATCCAAACGCAATGGCAATTCTCTCACTATGATTACAAAGGAATTGCTCCTTCTCTTCATGTATCAAGTCATGCATCATGGACTCTGTACTGGGGACAAAACCAGCCTCCTTCAACCTACTCTCCAATTTCTCAAGTTCTTCAAATATTTCCTCGGATCTTGGATGTGACTTGTCTCCTACACAGAAGGCCTGAAGCTTTCCATTGATCTCAATCAAACTGTATCCAAGGTCCTTATTGAGACCTTTTTCTCTCATCAGTACTCGTATTTTGGCAACTTGGTCCCATAAACGTAATGAAGCATAGAGATTCGAGAGTTGAACAAAATGTCCAATATTATATGGGTCTAGTGAGAAAAGATGTTGTGCAGCATATTCACCCAGTGCCACATTGCGATGAATCTTGCATGCACTCAAAAGAGCACCCCATACAGATACACCTGGTTCAATGGGCATCTTTAGGATAAAATTATAGGCTTGTTTTAAATGTCCGGCGCGTCCAAGAAGATCGACCACGCAAGCATAGTGCTGATGACGTGGTTCAATCCCATAACTACTCATGCTGTGGAAAAATTCCCACCCCTCTTTTAAAAGACCTGAATGGTTGCATGCAGTGAGAAGTCCAACAAAGGTGACATCATTTGGGCACACACCAACTTTCTTCATCTCGTGGTAAAGATCAATGGCTTCTCGGCCCTTACCATGCAATCCATATCCCACAATCATAGCACTCCACATGACAACATCCTTGTCTCGTGCACGATCAAAAGTTTTTCGAGCCAAATGCAGGCTTCCGCATTTTGCAAACATATCAATGAGTGCTGTATTCACAAAAATGTCGTCTCTAAATTCACTCTTAGAGATGTACTGGTCCATCCATCGTGCCAACTCAACAGAGCCCACTTGGGCACATGCCAAAATAGCAGATGACACAGATATAGTATCTGTTTTTATGTTTTTAGAGATCATGCCCCGGAATAGCTCCACAGCTTCCTCAGCATAGCCATTCTTTGAATAACCAGAAATCATGGCATTCCACAGAATTAAGTTTGGCATCTCCATCTGATCAAAAAATGTTCGGGCAACAGTGACAAGACCACACTTAGCATAAAAAGCTGTGAGAGATATAAGCAAGTCTGGTTCAAGTTCAAGACCCATCTTGATGACACAACTGTGAACAGATTTCCCTTGATCAAGATACTCTATATCAGTGTATGCTTTAAGGATACTCACAAGAGCAATCCAATCAGGATGTACGTTTGATTTCCTCATCTGGCTGAAAATTCGCAAAGATTCCATCGGTTGGCCATTCTGAGCATACCCAGAAATCATAGATGTCCATGATACAACGGTCCTATCACGTAATTGGTCAAACACAATCCGAGCATGCTCAACCTTGCCACATTTGGCATACAACGTCACAACACCATTCTGCACAAACACATCCAATTCAAAACCACGCCTATAAACCTGTCCATGTACGCACCTACCTATTCCAAGAGCAGGCAAGCCAGTACATGCTCTCAAAATGTAGGGGAAAGTGAAGCCATCCGGACTGACGCCAGTCCCCAGCATTTCAGAGTACAATTCAACAGCATCACCGAACATACTGTGCCTTGAGTAACCCCTAATTATAGCATTCCACAAGAACACATCCGGGTCAGAAAATTCATCAAACACCTTACGGGAATATCGAATTTCTCCGAGGTTCGAGCTCCAATTGACCAGCTTGGTGATCAAAAAACTATCTTTATGCAGTCCAAGGACCAGCAACTTGGCATGGATTTGATTCAAATGCCGTAAGCACGTCGAGTTTTCAATGAGAGAAGCGAAAAAGTCGTCCAGACTCAACTTGCGGTTCTCGAAGTGTCCAGTCCCGTGAAGGTCGTTGTCTAGGAAGAGAGGCAAACTACTGCTACATCTAACAATTCGAAACGCGGAAACAGGAAAGGAAATGCGGGACGCTAGAATGCTGGCGGCATCGAACGAGGCGACACGGCGGGAAACAACCAACATCCCGCGGCGCAGACGGCAGACAGCACGGTTCGGCCTGCACATTACACAGTTAAGTCATCACCTCCGAACCCAATCTGCGGCGATGAGGCAAGGAGGGTCCATCATGTTCGTTCGCGCCTTGCAACGGGATTCTCTCAATCCAACCGTCGTCAAAATCGTGTCTTGTCGTGGTCGGGGTCGGGGGTCGGGTTTAACACGTATCTCATCACGTTATCTTTAGAGTAGAATGGAGAGTGGCATCCTCAGGCTCACCCTCGAATCGCTGAATCACAATGGGAACAAAAGTTGTGGTCTCAACAAGAAAAAAAAAAAAACATACATATGAATTGAAAGTTTCGAAATCACTTGGGAAATCGGAAAATGCGATTTGCGGAAACGTTAAGACGCGAGAGAGAGAGAGAGAGAGAGAGAGAGAGAGAGAGTAGATGCAGAGTGTCACAAGGAGTCTGGGGGGCCATACTGTAGCGATGTCAGCTCGGAGAAGCCCTCGCTTCGTCATCACGCTACGCAGTCCACGGCTGAACTCGCAATCCTACTACCAGGTGTCTCCCTCTCTCCCTCCCTCTCTCCCTGCTGCTCTTTCGACTAAGGTAATTGTCTTATTTTAATTAGAAATTCTTGTTACCAATTGAAATAAATGGGCAAAATTTTGACTTTCAAATTTCTCCCTCAAATTGAATTTCAATCTACCGAAAGTCAGATTTATGATTTTTTTTTCTTTGAAGGTGAAGTAAGGCGTCTATTTCTATTCCTCTCGAACGGAGTAGTAGACTTATTAACATAAAGTTTTTTAGCTATATCAACGATCGATAATTTATGTATCGCTCTATAAAATTGAAAATGGAATTATTGTTCTATCTCAACCCAAGTATGGATTAAATTATAAGATAAATTCATATTTCAAGTAAAGACAGTTTTGATAAAAGCAAAGGAAACAACCCTAAGTCTTAGGAATTCATTTGTTTCTACCTCTTCAAGTTGGGCAATAAATTGACCGATGTATTCAAGAGTCAATTGATCATCTTCGGTGGCATAAATGGCAAAATTAGTAGTTTGAATCCTCTTGGGTATCATATATTATCAACTCAATTGGAATATGACTTTCCATTCACCGGTCTAACACCATTTGCTAAATATTCTGGAAACTAATAGACCTGACCTTCTTGACCCCAAGGTTCAGGGTAGAAAGGCAGATAAGCACGACCTTCTTGCCTCCTAGATTTAGGTCCTGGTTGTTGACGTTATGATTAACTGGCGAGTAAAGCCTATTATCGACGAGATTAATCTAGACTTAGATTAACTTGGTCATTTTCGCTGACCAAATTAATGAATTCTTGAAGCTTTTCTAAAATCTTTGCTGGTGGTGGGATCACTTGATTGTATTGGTATGGACTAATTGGATGTCCGGAGTCTTTGAGATGATATCATTGATCACTTCGACGACCATCAGTTTAATCACATCAAAGAAATGTCTCATCGTGTGATTTGCCACCTCATATTACTATGATTCGAATAGCTTCTTCATGGCACCCACCAAAGTGCTAATTCCATTGTCTGCTCTTCTGTAAGATGTTTCGAGATGTCAACATTCCCACCTTGGCTTGTCTCTATTATGTAGGAGCGGTTGAAATCTCAGACTGAGTAATGCTTTCACTGGGTTTGGTACCCGCAAAATAATCAAGCTCTGGGTGATTCCTTGTTCTCGGCATTGTATTTTCTCAAATCAACCACATTGGCCCTACTAAGTATGCCAAAAATATATTTTGTTGGAATTTGCCTCGATGACAAAATACCTTTTACCGAAAATCTTTCTTCAATTTTAATTAAATGAGACGGGATAGGCAATATTACGGGATAGGAAATATTACAAGTACACAAGGAAATTGGTAGATACACTTCAATGGAATTTTATTGACATTGAAGTGCACAAAATAAAGATATAAGGTTGAATTTAATCGACGACAAAGCACTCAGAAACTACTGCAAAGATACACATCAAAATTCAATCAACAACAGTGTATCTGAGAGCTATAGTTATGACTACGATATAGGAATTGAAAGATAATAAGATTTGTTTATTTGTGTGTGGGGTAGTCTCTAAAGAGTACGATTTGGCTATTTAAAGCCTATAATCGACGATCACCAATAAAGGTTTACAGCAAACTAATATTGTTATTTTTGACTAAATTATAATCCCATTTCCACCAAAAAAGCTAATGATTACCGCATTAAAGCTCATTACATCACATGTAAGCAAATGTTTAATTGAATTGCAATCTCATTTCCACCAAAAGCATATAGGTTTACAGCAAACCAACATTCCCACCAAAAGTCATAGCAAACTAGCAACATAACTGAACTTCGAAATTACTCCAATACAATTACATATTCCATTGGTGACTATGGTAGGTTGAGAAATTTCTTCTTATTACTTACTTTACATTCAAGCATAAAATAAGTCAAATAAGATAACAACAACACAATCAATAATTGATAACACTTTCTTTCACTTTTCATCTTTAAAAAATCATTTTTCAAATGGTTGGTCAGAGATACTAAAGCCTTGATTTATGCTTGCATTAAGTCAACATCATCTAACTCATATGTTAAAGTAGGTGGAGATTAATGTCATCCCTCAAGTAGTTCCAAGATCACTTTTGTTGCTCGAATTAAGAATTTCGGATTGGAAATATTTGCACTTCAAGCATTCTCTATACTTAGCACGTACATAGAATTTTCTCCAAAGATTCAACCAAGTCCAAAGAGTTTTTTAGACTTGGTAGCCCACAATAACAATAATATTAAGCTTATTCTCTTCGTTGAAGCGAATTTGAGTCGTGAAGCTCCTGTTCTCTATTTGCAAGAATGAGTCGTTAATTTTTTAGGCAAATCGGTTTAGGGTTTCAATTTTTGAATGAATGGTTTTAAGGGTTTCACATTTAAGAATTTATTTCAAGTTGGCGATTTGGTTTTTTTATTTAGGGTAAACCTTATAGATGATGTTGCTTAGGGGTTATGTTGACTAGGCACACCAGCGAGCCACGTCAATTTGAATAAACTAATAAAAAAGGCCATATTAGATTTCCAACAATTCAAATCAAAGTCAACACTAAGAGTGAGCGGTTCCAAGTTCAATTCAAATTTCACCTAGAATCATGAGCCTATGCATCGGAATAATTTCCCTAATTTGTGGAATATAGAACCTATCTTGTCACAAGTTCCAAAATCTAGCTAAGTTCCATGTACTTCTAATTAAACGATTGCAATGATTTATCATATATAATGATTAACATTTGCTACGATCCACTAATTATGACTCATATTAGACAAAGGAAGATTATAAAATATTAACAAAGTGAAAGTTTCAGTCACTAAAATCGCCAAAAATGGAAGTTCAGACTAGTAATTTCAAATAACACACTTATCATTGGACGCTATATAATGCTGTAGAATTGCAAGAAGACATAGAATAAGAAAAACATTCCGAGTTCTCGGTTTTAGTTGAAACTAGGAACCTACCAATCGGAATAGGTTATTTTTGGAACCGAAACTTGTCCTACATATCCAAGAATCTGAAATCGAACTGGTTCCCATTGGTCCGATTCTCAAGTTCCTAGTTCTATCTTGAAATCATGTTCACCCTTGGTTAACACTAAGTAATTGTTTTCTTTTAAGTGGTATTTAAGTGATCAAAAAGAAATTTTGGCATTAAAATAAATGCCATACAAAACTTTTAGCACTTTCGGTGTCCTTTAAGCCCTTGTTGATATCGTGAATATGCCACGTTACACTTGGATACTCGCCAAAGTTACTCGAAGATAGAATTGAACATGAGAAAACAATGCTAAGCAAGTATGAAGATTGACAAGTTTTGAGCCTTTATATACACCTCATCCGTACCCTTCAGCATGTGAGCGAGTCTCACTGATTCTATAGAAGTTACTCCTGATTTATTACTCATCAGGAAGAAAAGGTTTATATTGACAGAAATGGGCAAAGTCACAAACCATTCACAAGTGATATGGGCAAACGATAATGGCTCCGTCTCGATCACCTCATTCACCACACCCTCACAATGACCTAAACGTCACAGAGTCACCTATGACAAAGCTGAGGAGAGGAAAGAAGTCCGTCCACGCACCAACTATAGGTGGTGGTGCTAAATTTATCTGTCCACTGGTAAAGATGGAGTAATCCGGTGGGCAGACATCAAGATTACACTTCAAGTTAGGTGGATGGAAAAGAGGGACATACCTCATGGTCCAGAGGCAGTTCCGAAGATGTTTGTTTCGACTCGTTTTAGTGCTAACTCATTTTAGTCGACCAAGCCAACAGCACTAAAATGAGTCCAGGGGACCCACATACGCCACATTTAAAATGACCTAGATTTTGATATTTCTCACACCGTGATTCACTAACTACTTAACATGTCAGGGGAAGGACGGGTGCAGCAGAAATATATAAATCGAGATAATCCCAATCCAATCCCAATCCCAGACCAACATGATGTTTATTTCGAGTTACAAAATCATTACACAGCATTGAGAGAAGACTCGTGGATATTCTTCTTTCGTAAGTTCATATCTTTTGCCAATAACAAGAAGAAGCCACGAAGTTTGGAAACAGAAGGCAAGGAAACCTTTACAATCTGTGTAACATTTATACAACAGTACCTTTACAAACAAACAGCAGAAAAATTACTATGATTTCAACCTTGTACTGTGAATTGTGATACACTTCTCAGTTTTATTCCAACCAGTCACCTGATACCACCACTATGGCCAGGACTGGCATATCTCACAGGAACATTTTTCTTTTACAACAAATATTTATCCGGAGACGATAATTACAGAAGAAGATTTTACTTCAAAGAAACTTCAGAAGCACAATTGGCAAGGGGCATATCTGCCGGTGTGCATACCAGAGCCCTTTGCTGTACATGTCTCAAGGTCTGCTCCATGCTTACTTGCACCATCTCAGCAAGCATCTTCTTTGCTTTGTCAGACTGGTCCTCTCCATTGATTTGAGAGATGATGTTGCAGACAATATTCTCAAGCGTGTCAGGTTGGTGATCGGATTTTGGATATGGAGATTCCCTCAGCAACCGCAATAGAGTGTGTGCTTTTCCTTGAGACTTTGGTGTCCCTTGAACAGTGAGCTCGAGGAGACCAGGAATTACACCTTCTCTGAGGATTGGTTCTCTGTATTTACAGCGATCACTCTGGCACATTGCTAATAAAGCCCCGACCGCATGCTCTCGACTCTGGAGGGACCCATTCTCCAACACATCAACTATGGCAAAAACTCCACCTTCCTCAGATGTTAACGCTATTCTACTGTCTTCAAAATTTAACAATGATTCTAGAAGAGCAGTGCATTTTTCAGCAGTTTTAGATGACTTTTTACAGGTTTTCAGTAAGTGCACTATGGAAGGAATTGGATCCGATTTGAGGATAAGAGTGAGATTATCTGGATGTGTCGAAAGATTGTAAAGAGCCATTAAGGCATCAATCTTGGCCTGTTGAGTTCCGCATTTCAGGATTCCTGCTAAGAGAGGGATGGCTCGGGAAGAGCTTATGACTGGCTTGTTGATGGAAGAAGCAGATAGAGTAAGCAAAGCAGCAGCTGCATGCTCCTGGAGTTCAACGTCATCTGACTGGAGAAAGCTGATAATTGGCTCAAGAGCACCCGCATCCACAATATTCACCTTATTACTGCAAGATAAATGGGAATGAATATTAACGTCGATCTTCCAGTCATGTTGAGAGGCTACTTTACCATAAAAATCAGTGAAGCATGAGCAACTATTGAGAGGCAAGCAGCAAGCAATCAATAATTTCAAGACCGGCAAAGGCTCAAAACAAATATACCTAAGAGCTCTCCTATTATTTCCTCAATCTAGGGGATTGACCAAGATTCCCCGACAGTAATAGCAGCATTATTGATTAGACCAATGAAGATAACAGTGTAAGATTTGCCTTAGCTCTGTCGCAACATATTATGGACCTGGCCCATCTTAGAAGCACTTGATCACCAGCTAATGAGATTTTGTATAATCCACAATAGTTTAAACAATCTTCTCATTCTTGACAAGGCAACAAATATGTTGTTTCGCAGTTGCTGACTCCGTGGAAAGCTAAAGTCACTGCCCAATTATCGCCTCATCACTATAGGAATGGTTTGATGCTCATGAGAACATCATGGCAACAAAGAAGCAGAAGCCATAGTCCTCATGCGCATAATTCGAGATGCAAGAATAAGAACTAGCGTTGACAAACTACTATCCGATTCTAATCCAGCTGGTTAACAGACAAATCGCTCATGGGTCCACCTCAGAAATCTTTAATGATGCCGACAAACTCTCAGAATCAGTCGAAATTCGGACTACTTCACGAGCAGCACCGCATAAGATGCAAAAGAAGGGAAAAGAAAAAGGCAATGAAAAGAGGGAGCAGAGCATGTGAACTAAAGAAGAACCACCCTGGAGTCAGATTAGTGGTGAGCTTCCGACCACAGAACACCCACATGTTCCCTGAGAAAAAAGGAATATGCCCCGCTCGAAATATCTATCCAACCGACCATTTTTGCCTTTAAAGCCATCCAGAACATAATTATCAAGAACAAAAGCCCACCGGCAGCTACAGAGAGAGAGAGCTGTTGACCGAATGAAGCGACTTTACCGACATAATTTAAAGATCGCATCTTTCGATTTAACAAGATAATAATTCCGCGAAAAGTTGCAGATATTATCAACTGAGAAAAGCTTAAGATGAGCTCAACTTTCCCATTTCCCACAATAAACGCGACTTGAAACAGCCAATAGAACATGAAAAGAGTGTGGGAGAGATGAAAAGAAAAAAGAAAAGGGACGTGATAAAATAAGGAATCATCAATTGTATTTCACTTTTTCCCCCTATTTAAAATTTGCCCAGTTGATGAACCCGAGGTAAAAGCAAGTGAGAGAAAGAGAAAAGGGAAAGAACAGCGGCAACTCAAGCAAAGTATCATCATCGTCGTCATCATCATCCTCATCCGTCAGCTTCTATTGGGGGAAACAAAAAACAGCAGGAGAAGAAGAATCTTCTGCACAAAAAAGGTAATCTAATTCCCCCAATCAAGTTCTTCGAGAAGCAGCTGCAACTGTCAACGGATAACCACCGGGACGTCCAAAAACAATGAACAGATGTCCATCCGGATTGAAATGAAAGTAAAAAAAAAAAAAAATGATAAGAGGCGGCGAAAGCATCGGGTAAGAACAGAAATCGCTTAAGCCCGACCAAATTCAGGCCGGATTTCCCGAGCAGACGCCTTCAACCGCATCGTCCGCGATCCACAGAAATGACGCGGGGGAAGAAGAAGGACCGAAAAAAGGGAAAAAATATGAAATCGTATTCGAGTTCGAATCGCGGCAGCATCAATAGAAACACGGAGGACACAATCGAGAGCAGCAATCAATCCGCGCTACGGAGAGAGAGAGAGAGAGAGGGAAGAGGTACGTTTCGTCCTTGACGGCGAGGTTGAGGAGGGCGAGGAGGGCGGCGTCCTTGAGCTCGGGGGAGTCGAGGCGGAGCATGGCGACGAGGGGCTCCACGGCGTCGGCGAGCTGGCGGCGGAAGGCCGGGGAGGTCTTGGTGAGGCGGCGGATGTCGCGGGCGGCCTGGAGCTTGGAGCCGGGGTCGTCGGCGCGGAGGAGGCGGAGGACGCGGAGGGCGGCGGAGGACGCCGTGCGGGGCGTCGCCGCCGCCGCCTCAGCCGCCTCCGGGCCGTTCGTGTGGTTCTCCGGTGGCGAATAGTCCATTCCTCCAGGCTCCCCCAGAGAGAGAGAGAGAGAGATAAGAGGTCAGAGAGAGAAAAAATCTGAGTGGGATTTTAAGAGAGAGAGAGAGAGGAAGTTTGTAGGGAAGGAGTGGCGTTAAGCAACAGTTAGTGGGGCCTGCTTTTTTGCTTCCTTTTTTATTTTATATGTATTCAGCCCGTCGTAAAAAGGTTTTATTATATATTAAAAATACGAATTATTAAAAAAAAAAGGGAAAGATTTTCTTGGTTTTCTTTTACCCAATTCGTTAATTGATTGAAAAAATTGAGTTAATGCCAAAAAAACTCCAAACCGGTAGATATGTAATAAATTTATCTCAAACAAATATTTTGACCATAAAAAATCCCTAATCGATACATTTTTTGATAAATTTATTTCAAATCGATACACTCGTAATAAATTTACAATTCATATGTCATAGTTGTACGCTTTTTTGTGACTTTTTGCGATATTAATTTAATCATTTTGGGGTTTTTGGCGAGGATAAATTTGTCACAAATTTGTCGGTTTAGATTTTTACGTAGTAATTTTAGATATATTTGTTACATATGTATCAGGTCGGGGATTTTTCATAATCAAAAATTTAATTTAGGTTTTTTTATAATCAAAAAATTAATTTATGGTAAATTTGTTATATGTGTACTAATTTGAAATTTTTCAAAGTATTAAAACTATTTTTAAAAAAAAGATCCCAACTAGTAAAGTGAAACAAGAGAAACTCCCTCCCATGTGATGGAAAAAGCACACAGATTAAAAAAAAAAAAAAAAAAGAAAATTGTAAATTCAATTGTAGTTTTCTTTAATATATAATAATTTATCAAGAGGTGATCATCATATTAGCCTTCACTAATGACATCTTAAGCTTGTTGCTAAATCACGGATATCCATAACATCATTCGCGTCAATAATCTCTATCGCATCGTTTAATATCGACTAGTGAATTTTGTGAAAAATGACATCATAAAGATCATTTTGCATTTGTAGGTACCGGAAATAGATTTAAAATAGTTCGGTTTTCTAGTAAATCATTCTAAATATGTTCTTCATGTCATTTTGTGATCGCTTTACCTTCTTTTTTTTTTTGTGTCGATCATGACATGCTTTGTGTCCGCACATCCATCGTGAAAGACAATCCAAATATATATAGCTACATCAGGTTGAGGTACTACATCAAGTGTCCACCGTACTTCGATTGATATCTAGGCAAAACTACAATCGGATCAAAATTAAATACCTCTTTGGCTCTTGCGTATTTACCATAATTTTTCAGAAAATGTAAAAAAGAAAAAAGAAGTTACTTTCATTTTTCACGATGAACAATAAAATATCTTAAAATCTAATAACAATAGTAGATAAATAATTATAAACCCATTTTTACCTTCGAAATATAAATAAAAATCACTTGATGATCCAATGAAAAGGGGCGCAAGCAATGTGAAATTCTTTATATCCCTTTTAATTTGAACTTAAATCAATAAATAGTCATTATTCATGAGCAATTCAGAAGCATCATATGAGATCACTTAAAATCAGGAAAGACCCAAATCAACACAGCTTCGGACGCTGTCGACTGAGAGCACATTCGAGGAAAAAATACTTATATATTTTGAAAGTGCAATCAATGAGATTTTCCCGAGCACTTTCCAACATTTAATATTTTTCGATTATTAATATAGTTGGCGTGGGGGGAAAGACAAATTGGGGATTCGTTTAGGCGTCTTGTGGGTACCTCGTGGTCCGAAAAAGAGGGTAGTAGTACCAGTAGGTAGTTCGTTAGGTAAAAAGGGTTCCCCGAGCGCCTGCTAGTCAACTTTACTGTTCTTGCAAGTGACGGCTCATTCAATGATTAGGCAACAAATGGACTTCGTTAATTACGTCTAATGCTCCATATAAATCCAAAGGAGCGTTCGTTTTACATCCCTCCCTCCCTTTGATTTTCTTAATCCAAATTAGTTCGGTAGGTGGAAATTCTACCCGATCCAATTGACCGCTGCTGCCTCCTCTTGATCTTTTGCAATTTTGGCGTGCTGGGTTTTCCAACTCTTTGAATTACTTGGTTCGCCTAATCGATTCAATTAATGATGCTGCTGCTGACACAGGACATAGTGATCGGGACCTGGCAATCGGGCAAGAGAAATTAGGCCGCTCTAAGCGGTTTAAGCATGCCGGGTTCATACTTAACCCTAATTATATTGTGCTCAGTTAACCTCTTTTGATGTATAAAAGGAAAGAAAAACGCAGCCTCAGTTGGAGCACAACCAACCAACGCTTCAACACTTCTTCAAGTGCAAAGGCATGAGACAGTATAGTCAAAAGTTGGCAAGATCACCCATGCTTACTCCGCAAAATTGGCCCATCAAAATCCAGGGGATCCTCCCATTGATAGGATGACAGCTGCTCCAACCCAACAGCGCCAGCATATCAAGTTGAGATCATTAAGAGAGGTTTAGAAGAAACTGGCCTTGAAATGACCACGTATATCAAGTAATGCGATAACGAAAACGACGTGGTTGCCGATCAAATGATTTTTCAACCCCGACGAATTGTGTACCCCGGGCAATGATGATTACGAGGTTTTTAATTATCTGTTGATGGTTCGTAGTCATTAGCCTGAAAAATGTGCACAAATAAGAATCGAGAAAAGTCCGGACAGCGGTTGGTGGGGCGTCGCCTCTGCACTTTCGCCCGCATGTGGGTGCGTGCGTAGAGTATAATTCAGGGATCCAACAAGACCCACTTCATTAAATTTCTTTAGAGGGGGAAAGAAGAGAGGAGAATAGAGTTTGAAGAAATCCCTTTCTTGGACATCAAGTGATTTTCCAACAAGTTCGTTTTCTTCCAAGAAAAGATTGGAACGGCCAAAGTTAGAAGCCGTTTTTAATCCCTAATGCAACGTGCAAAGAAGCCGGCAAGTGGCTACTTGTGAAGCCGCCATGGCTAAAATCTTCTCGGTAACCCATGTCGCCATCCTCGGCGGAAACGGTCAGGATACTGAGTAATGCACGTAGGACGAGCAATTCGAGCACCCCTCCTTTTCTTGAATGTGTCCCGAGGAAAGTCTGGATTATTAGCCATAGCCAAAGGTCGCCGTCTCTTGGCAATACTCCCAACTTTTCATCCATCACCAAAACTGTCCCGACACTGACCGCACGAGGTGGATGCAAAACGTGTACATGGAAAGACACCACAGCCGTTCATTCACATCTCTTTCATCAAAAGATGACACGACAGTCTTCCAATTTCGCCAATCGCACTAATCGCCGATCTCACCAAACCGCCATGTCAACGCGTGAGCGCAGCCTGTAGTGATCCTCTATGCATCGATCTTCACATTTGCCGACTAGATTATGTGCGCACAAACTGAATGAATTCATAAAGATAATTTTCAACCTCGCATTTTCCCCCACGACCTCGCTGATAGAAGAGATAAAAGAAATTTTATGTAACCAACCATGCTAGGAAATAGCTCCTTTCATTAAGATCCTCATAATTTAGACAACCTAACCTTGAAAACAAAATTTCCAATCTAAGATAGGAAAATAACATGATAAAAGACATTCTGGAAAAATTATGCCACTCTGAAGGCAGAGCCTTTTCCCATAAAACTCGCCCCGACATACAAACAACGATATCTTTCCACAATGTGTACTTCCCCCAACCTCCGAGAAGGCAGTTGTTTCTTTGTCACAATACTCTCTTCACAATGATCAAGAGCCAAGACAGAAGCAAATTTTCAAAACTGCAAAACTATCTTCTCGAAAGCTAAATCTTGATGTTGAAGTAATCCGGGTCAAAGTGATGCAACCTAACATAACCATCCTCACCTCCACTTGAGAAACTGAAAAGACAGAAACACAGTCGCAGAAAGTTTAGAACTCAATCGCACAGCATGATTTTACTAAACAAACAAGGTATACTAAAGCTTTACATGGAGATATATGGTATCAATATCACACAAAATCAGTTGCAAAACTGTAATAAAATCATCTAGTCGACTTGCCATCACATCCAAATTCCACCATATTCTCATTCCAGGGAAGGTTGAATCAGTTCTTATGTTTTAATAAAAATCAATCTATTTCACATTTATGCAACTTTTATTGACAACATCGCACTTCGGCTTATCAAGTCACTTGTACTAGATATTAAGACAGCATAACTATCCTCAGTATTATATTACCACGGAATTAAACAAATTTACCTTTTCCCATCAGGATTGAAAGCCAAAGCATTAATAGGCCCAAAGTGTCCCTTCACACCTCCAATTTCTTCTTGAAGAATCTATGCAAAAGCAGGACCACCGAAATGACATTGAATACTCAACAAACCAGTGAACAAAAGAACATCCAATGAGTCAATATAACATGCTTTACCTTGTCAAAAAACTTGGCTTCAAACTTTCCAGCACGATGATCAGTCATGGTCACAGCCGAAGCATCTTGGCCACCTCCAAGGACCACCTGCAAGGACAAGAACGTCTTGACTTATTATTACAACACAGATGTACAACATTCCATCATAATAGGAGCACAAAAAAAGAGAATATCTTGATGAACACATGTCAACACTGAAAGTAGTGTGAAGACAAACTAAATCATTTTAAAGTGCATATTCCTAAACTAAATATATAGGGGATGAGGCTAGTGATCTGGTAGTATCAGCTTGAGCCTCCTCAGGTTCAGTGAGAGAGTGAGTTTGGAGAGGAATAAGAACAGATGGAAATAAGAAGAGAAATTCTGAATATGATGGCTCTCTTGGTTGACCCACAGGGAAAGAATATTAAAGTAAAAAAAGCGTAAGGCGCTACCATAGAATTTGTGAAGGATAATAGAAGGAATTTCAAATCCTTTGCCCTAGGTACCACTGCTTCTTTTTGTAAATACATTTGTTTTTACCATATTTTTAGAGTCATTATCCCCAAGCAAATCAATGGCACCCATCAAGTCCTGTAATAACTAACATAACGCTCATGGATTTATCAAAATTGGCTCTCAAACATGTTAATAGATATAATCTCAAAAACACAATTATTTAACTCTAATACAGAAAAGCATGGATATCATTAAGAGTGTCAGTGAATCACATGGCCAATTAAGCTTATTAGTAGTATTAATAGTAACACTAACACTAACATGGCAAAGAGCCAACTTTAAACCACGAAGACTGTCCACATAGAATGATTCATAACCATGTCACAAAAGCAACCAACAGTTAAAAAGATGGGGAGAGGACATACATGATCAAGAAGCGGAGACATTGTAACTGCATTAACAGGGCGCTCTGTCACATATGTCTTAATTAGAGTCAACGTCCTGATGTCCCATAGCTGAGATAATAGAAAGAAATGTTAGTGTCACAAAAAGGAGAAACATGACCCAAATCAAGTCATAAGTCCCTTTTGGAATAATTGCCTTGGCAGATTTATCTTGTGAACCAGTGATGAAATGTGAACCATCAACGGATTTCATAAGTGAAGTTACTGCCTTTTTATGGCCAGTTTCCTTGTCTGACTCTCTGAGAAGCTTCCCGGTCTGCAAATTTACAAACAGGCAACAAAGAAGTCAGTACTTGTGTCAACAGCAAACAACTTCTAGTTAACAAAGAACCATTAGTACTCAAGAACAAAGTAAAGCCAAATATGCAAATTGATAACCGTAACAGAAAAAGAGCTGTATACCTCAGAGTCCCAAACTCGAATTATAGCATCCTCTCCAGCACTTATGATAGTCTTGTTCAGAGGCCCCCAGACAGCTCTAGCTATTCTTCCTTGATGGCCCCGAAGGACGAGGACAGACTCACTAGCCTCTGCAATAAGGAGTTAACAATGAACATTTACTTCAAATGAACACCACAAAGAGCAGCTGAATTAGGCATGGAGCTCCTAGATTTCAAAGCTATTATTGAAGGCGGCCTAACGAGAGAGTCAAAAAAAGGCCAACAAATTCACATTCACCATAAGGTTCTGAGAATTCACCAGACTGAATATTGCCCACAGGAAAATAGGGTTTGTTTCATCCATGGAGTACTAGTGGCTGACCGACACTATTCAAGAAGAAACTTCTAACCACATCATTGGCCAATGCTTACCCACATAAGCTAGTAGTTTTCCCACTAAAAACAATTCCCATGTGAGAATTAAAGTCAACAAATTAACAAACTTATTAATTGAATCGAGTTATTTGCTTTTCTTCGGAAACTCAACCTCTCAGGATCAACCATAAATTGGAAGTGTAACACGACAAACATGCCATGAGAGAGGATGCTTATCCACAAGTATCTCGATCTCGAATGCTCAAGGATGCGCAAGCCAAAAAGGAAGAAGAGCACAAACTACATACCTACAAATACTAAACTTCTAAAGGAGTTAGTAAAACTAAACCCTGTGAGGATTTCCTACTTCCATCATGTGTTCAACAGAGCCCATCACATATATCACTCAATCATAATTAGCCACGCTAGAAAGAGTACTTAACACCTTAGGGCTGGTGCCAAATATCAGGGTAAAGTCGGTTGCTAATTTCTAGGAGCATACAAGCCAATGCATCTAAAATACATTCATAATCAGGAAGCGCATAGGTCCAAGTAACTAAAACATAACAAACGGAAATCTAAGACGCGAGCCCCCACTGATTCAAGTCCTTAAACCATGCTACACAACACGAATAATTTCTTGAATCATGTCACAATGTGATTTTTCCTAATAAGAAGAGGCCGCAAAGACCTCGCACTTACGGTCGGCAGGATCTCCGGCAATGCGCTTAACGTGAATAGCCGAAGGCAGCTCCATGAAAGGATCGGTGGTGATCACCGCGAGCTTATCGCCGATGGAGAAATCCACCGACCTCGCCGGCGAATCGAAGTTGAACGTGAACAGCTGCGTCCCGTTCTGCACGCTCCACAGCTTCGCCGTCGTGTCCGCGCTTCCGGTAATCAGCCTCATCGAATCCCCTTCAAACAACACGAGACGGCACGCGACCAGAGATTCAGTAAACCGAAACCGAAAATCAGAAGCGACGAGATGGGTTGGGGGGGGGGGGACTTACGGGAGACGTCGCAGCACCAGACGGCGCCGTTGTGGCCGCGGTAGGTGCCGAGGCGCTCGCCGTTGTCGGCGAACCAGACGGTGGGGGTGTGGTCCTTGGCGCAGGAGAAGAGTAGGTCGCCCTCCCGGTTGTACTTGAGGAACGTCAGCGGCCTCTCGTGGCCCTTCATCAGGATCGGCCTCATGGTCGGCGATCGGATCGGAAAACGCCCTCACTTCTCGGAGCTCCGGCGGGGCTGCTACGGCCTCGATTCGGCGGGGGGCGGCGGAGGAGGGTGTAACCGCCGGCGGATCTCTGCTCTTCCTGTCCGTGCGCTTTTGGACAGAAACCCTAGCCGAGCGGTGGAGGAAGAGGACGATGCTTATTGGGGGATGCACGAGAGCAGAGTATTTTATTAATTTCCAGAAACGTATTTTAGGGCGGTGCTCTTTCCTTATTTTTCAGGTTTTTTATATTTAGGGTTGGATTTATTTACCTTAATTAAGAATTTCACATATTTAATTTTTTTTATTGTATATTTCCCATACTTATTAAATGCAATATGTTTTTGTTAAAAGTTGGTTTTGCTAAAAAGATATATATACCTGATTCTTTTCTACATCATTGAGTAAATTTATAGATAAATTGAAATTATTGAGTAGAATATAAAATAAATTTAAAATATACTTGTTTATATATTTATCACCATTAAATCCATTCTTATTGATTTTATTTTATACGCATGTAAAAATAAGGAGATGATTACATAAGGCATATAAAAATAAAAATAAAAACTCTTTTTGAAGATTCTCTAGAATAAAATCACAAGACGTTCTCCCACTGGAAATTTCAAAAGATAAAATTTAATCAATGAAAACATCGCATAAGATAAGAGCTGTTTTTTAAAATGTCTGTGAAGTATCATTATGTGGATTGAAAAAAATTAATATTATCCATGAACTATTTATGAAAAATATCAAGATGTCTTGTGTTTTTTTTATGTATCTATAGATATTTTTCTAGCGTTATGCTCTATGTAAAAGTATCCTGCATATATAATAAGGAAAAAAGATAAATTTGTGGATAGAGATAAATAAAGAGATTGCTTACATATTTTAGACTAATGAAATTAAAATAAAAAGTTTAACAAAAAGGTGAGCTTCGGGAATAAGATGAACAAAAAATAAATAAGATGTTACAAAATCAATAACGAACAATAAATTTTTCAATTTTTTACTCTATGAAACAATGTCTTTCTCTTTTCCTTACCATTGGCAATATAATATTATGTGAACCGTGCAAATTGTTATAGGAACATCCAGGATTGCATTTTTTCTTGAACATACTAAAAAATAAAAAATATGAAATACTTAATTATAGTGAGTAGATCTTGGCTAGAAAAATAAATAAAATAAAAAGAAGTGAGATCGCCACTTTAAATTGCAATGAGGAGATTGACAGCAGTTTTGTCTTTTGAAAGTAAATGAGGCGGATTTAATCATTTAGTGTAGGTCATTTTTTTACGAAGGTTTTATTTAATTACATAGAACCTATAAATCTTAACTTGACGATTGTATTTGTTGGGCAACGAGCTACTTAGTTTTCCATTTACTTAATTTTCAATTTGTTTTAAAAGCATATGAAGCTGCATTCAAAATAGATATCGGATGAACACCCCTATTGTAGACTGTCTACTCTAAAATTTACTTAAAATTTGTTTCTATTGTTCACGATTAAATTACAGTTATCAATATATCTATAAGTTAGAAATTACATAAATATCAATCGAAGATACTTGATTATTTAGTCATTTCGATTTGACTCAATGCTTGCTATCGTCTTTGATTAAAATTGATTTTGTTGTGCTTAAACCCTAAGGTTTGCCAAAATTTGTTAAAACGTAGCACCTTTATGAGCAGCCATATGATCCTTCACATTTATGTTGGCCAAGGTCCGGCACATAGGATCCACAAATTTGAAAGCCAACTTAGAGAAGAACAAGTCAAATTCGGACCTAATTTATCACTTAATTTGTCAAACGTACAAAAGATAGAAGGGAGAGACATTGGTAAAACAGTTCTACAGCCACTACCGCATAGCATATGTCTTTCTCATTTATTTTTTAAAGAAAGATAAAATGTCGATACCCTTGCAAGTTAAATTAAGGTTCAGTAAACTTTAATTAGCTCAATAGGTCGAAACTAAAATAAAGAAGCGAGGATGAATTTGCCGAAGCCTCTATTACTCCAGTTTTGAAGATTATTATTTATCTAATTTTAATTATTACCCACTAAATGGTTAATGAAATTAGTCGACGCTTAGAGAAATTGGGTTGTCAAATATTTATTTTGGAAAATAAAAAGAGGCTTGCAGTCCATATCCGCGAGGCCCGAGCTACGACACGTTGGGCCACGAAACAAGCAGCGAATGGATTGCTCGAGGATCCTATGTTTTGGCGGCCCAGAAAAAGGGCCATAGCAAGCCCAAAAACCTTCACGTTTAGCCCACGCATCCATGAGTTCTAATGCCGCTAAGTGTAAATTATAATTACATATATTGTTTTATAAGCTATTTGAGCACTCGACTAATCTCGGATCATGTGCGGTCCTTCCACGCATGCACCTGCATTAGTTACTTGAGCATGTAGGTCCGTGCCCCTGAGATAACCCCGAGAGATTATGGGAAGTGAGGCGGTTTTGGACTCCGGGTCTTGGCCGACCAAGACACACATAACATATGCCAATTAAGCTGATCGTATATCCATTTAGCTGATTAGATTCATGCACATATTTTTGGTTGTTTGTTTGTTTGTAATAAAACTGTGCTTTTCTTCATCTTGATAGAAAAGTTAGTTAGGAGTCGGTGGGCCGCTATATCGATGTAGATATCTTCTCATTTTTCAAATGAAGACATTGGGCTAAGTGGATTAAATCCACAATACCTTGGTGTGGGTGCACAATTACTAGACGAGCTTTGCACACTCATAATTGACACTAAATCTAGTTTATTATTATTTTTATTTATTTATTGGAATTCGAATTTATAAAATAACCTATAGATACTATTGAAACAGTGTGACTGTTGTACTGGAGAGCGTTATAATTTTCTTTTTTGTCTAATGGTTATTAGGTGCTTTGCAATATTTGGAATGTTGTGTTTGTTCAAACATAACTTCTTAACTTGTGAAAAGGTTATATTTATTCAATCATTATTTTTCAGAAATTATAAAATTTGGAATTAAAAACGAAATAGTTATTTATTATTATTATTATTAAATTTCGAATTTTTTCAAGATGTCATTTGAGAAAACATCCGTTCACTTTGCAACATTTTCCGAAGGGTTGCTTTTGTTTTAAAGACTGAAATAAATGTGTTAATTTACTGTATCTTTCTAATTATTAAGCTTTGTCCATTTTCTTCATTATTTTTTTCTTAGAGAGTTCTTGGAAAAATACTAGAATTTGTTATCTAGTAATTTTATTCGAGACTTTATTCTATCATGAAGGATTTTTGCCAATAACTGTTAGCAATGTTGTGAGGCAATTTATTTCTTAAAGAGAGTATTATCATGTCTGAAAGTCTGATTCCATTTTTTCCCATTCCCAACTATATTTTCTAGCATATATTAGCACGGAAAATATATTTTACGTGTCCATCACAAGATTTATGTGGCGTGACCAGCTAACTACGATAATCCGGTGACACACATATCAACCAATTTTTGGATTTTAATATTGACCCCGTTTCATGATCTAGTTTCTCCTTCTGTCATTGTCATATAATTTTTTATTTTCACACAAAATACCTTTCTCAAAATGGAAATAGTGATATGTGAAGGAATATTTACAATGTAGTAAGGGTGCATTTACCTTATTATTTTCATGAGGGTTAATATCACTAGAAACTCAAAACTAATGCATTCTATCTAAACTAATTTTTGTATCACAAAAACTGTCAAATTGGTAAATATGTGCCACATTAATCCTAAACTAGTACATTTGTATCGAATTTATGCCAAACTAATATATAAATTATTTTTGAGAGTTTTTGGGGGTACATGTGGAACATGTGCACTAGTTTATAGTAAATATGACACAAGTAAACCGGTTTATGATAGATGTAACACAAATGTATCAGCTCTAGAGTTTTGGTAATACAAAAATTAATTTGAAGTAATTGTGGCGAGGATGTAGTAATTTGAAATTTTTTGTGATCGTAACCCTTTTCCTAATTCATCAATTATAATACAATAAAATTACGACAACACAGGCAACTTTGCTGCAGCCAGTTGGACACACTAATTCTCTCTTCCTTCTATAATAATCAACTCCTCGACAGACAAACAGCATCCTCAATCAATCCACTTAATAAGAACTACGATCGCTTTGGCTTATTAGAAAAAGATGAGTCAAGATCAGCTTTTGCAGTCGATTTGCAAAGCATAAAAAGGCCGTGCAGATAAAAGGCACGAATGTTTCTTCGTGGGTTTCACGTAGTTTGCATGACGCATTTATTAAGGGTGCAAGCAAGGACTTGGAAAAGGCTTTGATCCGCTTCGATATCTATCGACAGCATATATTATCTCCACCATTGAAACCGCACATGGACGTTCCAAGGAAGAAGCAGATTCAACCTTAAATTTCATGCATGTGAGCGAGCTCGAGCAGATGAATGCAATGTCGAAATCTGAATTGTCGTTAAGGTTTTTGAAAACATGGACAGCGAATTGCCCGTTTGAATATTAGACTTGCCAAACTTTAAGATCGCGATGGATTCGAAGTCGGGTGTGCAAGATTTGAGCAGAAGATTGCCAATTTAATAAGGACGAAATTTAAATTTGGCGATTCAAGTATGAATAGGTACGAAGAGAGAGAAACTGTATGTATCAACGCAACTATATAAATGATGATTCATCGTCAAGGCCAGCTTTCTACGACGAGATTTGCTATAATCTATATTCACTCGCCTTAAGGGTTTGATTAATAATTGGTTTTGTTACGTGCTAAAAAAAAATTATCTAATGTATTTCAATTCTTGATTGCGATAAAAATAGTACAAATTGGATTTTAGGAAACATCACTAGGCACATGTGCTTTTATATTAAGTGCAATCACTTACATGCACATCTGTAATTATCCCAAAAGTGCTTGTAGGAAGAAAGATTACACTGTTAAAATAAGATGGAAAAAAAAAACCCTAAATATTAGAAAGTAAAGAATAGTAAGTGGGATGACTATGGGTGCATTTGTTTTGTGAAAAATGAATGATTTAAAAAATTATTTAAAAAATAGTCGTTTGTATCTTTTATAAAAATGATGGTTGAAATTTTTTCCATTATTCACAAAAAATATTTAGACATAAATTGCTTTTCATAATAAAAATATTTTTCATCGATTAATCATTTTAAGCGATATAAACGATCATCTTTACAGAAATATCTTTTAAATCATTCATTTTTGCTGAATAAATGCACCTTAAAATTGAAGAAATTCGTCGAGAGCTCACACACCAAAAGAATGTCAAATATCACCAAACTGTAAATCACCAGAGGGTGGTCACCTAAGCCTTGGGGCAGCCGCACGCGAGTACTATAGGGTGTAGCCCACTTTTTCTCATGATCTTTAATAGTAAAGTTAGAAGACTTTCATACTTATGTATCAGCCCACACACTTACATATTTGTTTTATGTGGGGTAAGACACCTCTTTGTTTGTTACGCAAACAAATTATCAATCAAAAATGCATAACAAATCTTTCAAACCAAATTCATAGTATGTACACTTAATTTGAATTATAACTTTTAATTCTATTTTTATAGCATATGATATCTAAAATTTATTCAGTACTAAAACCCTAGAGCTTTAAACATGAAGGCATACACATGAACAGTTATGTCAAGCTCATTCAGAATTATGTAGCACAATTATTTTCATATTTTGTAGACACTATAACCAACAGAGTTTTCGTATTCGATACTAATGTGCCCTAATGGTTTTCACCTCTTACGTATATTTCAAAAGAGAAATGATTATATAACAGTTTTTAATATACTTGTGAGAATAATAATCTATTACGTAACACAAAAAATTACATCATAAATAATTATAAATAATTGTGAGACTCATTTTTAAAGAATTTATAGTTCATGACAGACTGTTATTCTTATAGTATTCCAAAGATTGTTATATTAGTAAAGTTCGTTTAAAATCTAATGCTTTCCGCGCTTGTAACAAGAAACAAGACATGAGTAAACTACGTGAGAATTTGGAGCCGACGGAAAGGGTGATCCCCTCGGAATCGATGCAATCTTCTCACGTACGATCTGCCATCCAGGTCGCATGCATCTGAGCCAGACGACGTGACGATTACTATAAAGAACGCGTACGTGCTCGCTTGATGAATTTAATATCGATCGAGCTCATAGTCAGTGTCCATCTTTTGTGGGATCGACGTTAAAGAGCTCGAGCTTCCATGCCGAGAGCCCCACGTACCCTCCAGAAGTGATCGATCGACAGAAGCGCGGATGTCCCTCCCCTTGCCTGTAATGCTTCCCACGTCTTCCTAAGTTATGTATTTAATGAAGAGCGTATGCATGTACATCTTTTTTTATAAAAGACAATGAAAATGAAAATGAAAGAGAGTCGGTAACACGTGGCGAAATTCCCAGTACGCTACGGTGACATCTTCGAGATGTGTAATTCGTGCGGCCAAAACGAAGACCTTATAGGTTAAAATAAAAAAATTAGACTTCGAAGTGAGAAAGCAAGAAATCGGACTAGGATGACGAAGTGATATTCGACTTTGCTACAGAACGGGGTGATACTTGACCGGGTAACAAAAGTTAATAATGGACTGACACGAGATTCAATGATACAGAGTAAATGCACAATGCATTTGTTTTGTAAAAGATGAATGATTTGAAAAATATTTTTTTTAAAATAATTACTTATATCACTTATCAATAGAAATTTATATTCAAAAACTTTCATGGGCGATGAAAATAATTTTTATTAATTTATTTTTGTAAACAATACAAGTAATCATTTTTAAGAATTACTTTTTCCAAGTAATTGAATTTCCATGGAGGAAGTGAGCCCAAATCACTCCCAGCTGGACTGAGGAGTGTGTTTTGAGGACGCAAGATATAATTACCTACTCATACGCTCATGAGAGTTATTTTAACACTCGACAGCTTGTCAATAGCAAATAAGTTATGCTACTTGGTACAATCGCTAGTCGTTCCTATCAATAAACATGTATGTATATAAACAAAGAAGAACGGATTAAGTTCTCCTTGTTCCGAAAGAGAATTTGATCTCTTCTTCTGGTATTCTAACTTAACCATCGGAGGGTTTTCTTTAAGGATTTCCTCAACAACCTTATGTCCAGCGTTTTTTTTTTTGGGTAAGAGCCTTATGTCCAGTGTTAACCCTTAGGGAAGACAATGTGTTATTATACATTTTTATAAATTGTTTGTAGCTAAGAATTCTTATTCTTGATTTATCATTAAGACAAATAATAAGAATGTTTTTTGATCGCACAGATAATTAGACTTTAATTGCAGTAAATGGTGCAAGAATGATCCCTACACAGGGTTATACATATACGGTTTGGCTCTCTCTTCAGGCAAGCTTGAAGTTATACCACACGTGCGCAAGCTTACCCTTGAGGCCGCACCCTATAGCTGGAAAATCAAATATAATACTTTCCAAATTATTAATATTGAGATTAGAAAAAAAAAAAAAGTACAGAACGTTCCACTCTGCCATTCTCGCACTGTCACATGATCACACCCAAATAATTCCAATTTGTCATTTTGTGGGATGTGCTCTCTACTCACTCATCATGTGCAATTTTGCTGAACAGCTTGTCTTAGGCTCTAAATTAATGTCGTACCTTCTTTTATAATACTTCCCTATAATCCCTTTTGGACTTGTTTTATTTGGAATGCATTAAGGAGCTTCGATTATTGCATCTAAGATATCCTTATGATGATGTCATAGTCCCTATGGTCCCCTGTCTAATAAATGTCAGCCCACCGCTTCCAATTCAAGTCTAGCTAATTACTTATTTGATTAATACTGCTTCTCATGAGCTTATAGCCATTATTAAAATCAAATTCAAATAAATGATTAAAATGAACATAATATATATTATATGCAGTGTAACAACTTCAGATTGGAGATCTTGAGTAGAGAAGCAGTCTCCATTGCTTTTGAGTTGAATTTATGGGCATTAGTAATACGTAGATGAACTTGTTATAGGTAATTAAAATGCTATAATGCTTCATTTGAATGCAAGTTGAGAATCAATTAGAACTTGCAAAGAGTTCATTGTGAAGTTTAGGTCAATGAAGGGCTGAGTCGTACTCGAACGCCTATCCCTTGTTCAAATGCCAAGTGAAAATTATAGATCCATTGCTAATCATACGTAAAAGTAAGGGGTGGTTAAACGTTTATATATACTTTAGCATTGCAAGATCTGACCGATTAGGTTGCTTTGATTACTTATAGTAAGATTTCTAATTAGGGATCAATTGAAAGTTTTTTTTCTTTTCTTTTCTGTTGTTTACTTTAGATGGCTAAGTATTCATTTCAGTTGCGTTTTGTAGAAGTAAGGCTTGATTGGCGCGTGATTGATGGCAGACCCTATCTTGTCCAGGCAAGGCGGTACAAGCATCTAATCATTGGGCAATTAACAAATGGAAAGTAAAACACAATTTGGGGGAGACCAAGAAAATTCTCACTGTGTTAGGACAGACATTGCCGCTCATTAATTGTCGATAACCTCGCATGGGGTTCCCGACGGGAGACAGCTGAAATCAAGGGTCGAATTTATAACGATCAGGTCAAAGAATTACAGCGATGGCGGAACTGACCTTGCAACGAATCCTTTCTCCTGTGTATCCATACTTTAGATACACATCTTTTCATGGGAGACAAAATACGTGTCTACACGACGACCAGGGCATCTTTTCTAATAGAGAGAAAACTGATGGGAGAACGGTAATAATTCGAACAATATCGAATCAACGCAGCGGAATAAAAATAATCTCCCCTCTTGTGTAAACCTAATAGGAATCGATATAGTAGAGTAAAATAACCAAGCACGCGAACACAAGACGATTTTTTTACGTGGAAAACCTCCTCAATGTGAGGAGATAAAAAACCACGGGACCGGAGTCCACCTGAAAATCTTCACTATCAATAAAATTGTTCTTCTCTAGTAAATACTAGAGGTACATAGCAGCAAACACCTCAAGAATGTAATTCTTGGCAATACACATGAACTTCACAAGAGATCAAGGATAAATCGACCAAAAACGCAGGTTTTGATCAATCCACGAAAAACCTGATGTATGGAGCTTCAAACGAAAATCAAACCGTTCAGATTCGATAAAATTGCGCCACGAACATGCTGACAAAATTTCAGCTCAATCGGACCACGAATCGACCTCCGACGCCAGCTTGATGTAAATCGAGATATTGCCCCAAACCCCGCATTTTCGCTTTCTCTTTTTCTCTTGTTCTTGTTTCCTTTTTTTCGCTACTACCTCTTTATATATAGTGAGAAACCCTATTTCCTCATATAACTTATTATATGGGCTCAAGCCCTTTTTGGGCTTGCAACTCATTGGGTCTCCTCCACATAGGAGTGAACCCAGCTAACAAATCTCCCCTCACGACAATGTGGAGGGATTCACCATCCCCTGCTATCAAACGGCAATGTTCAAGCTTCTCTCTTGGTAGAGTCTTCGTCATCATATCGGAGCCATTATGATCCGTATGAATTTTCTCAAGTTCCAACAACTTTTCATCTAGAACATCCCTTATCCAATGATATCTAACATCAATATGTTTCGATCTAGAATGAAAAGATGAATTCTTACCAAGATGAATTGCGCTTTGATTATCACAAAATAGCACATACCTCTTTTGCTTGAACCCAAGTTCTTCTAAGAACTTTTTCATCCATAGCATCTCTTTACTAGCTTCGATCCACGCAATAAATTCAGCTTCGGTTGTAGAAAGTGCAACACACTTCGCAATCTTGACTTCCATGACACAGCTCCACCCGCAAAAGAAATCAAATAACCGAAGTAGATTTACGAGTATCAATATCTCCCGCCAAGTCGAATCTGTGTATCCAACTAACTCAAGTTTTCCAGTCCGAAACCGAGTTTCAAATTTGAAGTTCCCCGAAGATACCTCATAATCCATTTCACCGCATTCCAAAGTGCTCTCTACTGGATTTGACAAATAGCGACTAACAACGCCAATCGCATGCGCCAAGTGCAGGCGTGTACATACCATCGCATACATTAAGCTTCCTACAGCTGAAGCATATGGAACACTTTCCATATCTTTCTTCTCTTTATCGGTCGTAGGACTTTGCATTATATTTAATTTAAAGTGGGCAGCAAGAGGAGTACTAACCACTTTAGCCTTGTCCATGTAAAATTTCGAAGGATCTTCTCGATATATTTCTCTTGCGATAAAAATAACTTCTTAGCATCTCTGTCTCGGGTAATTCTAATGCCAAGAATCTGCCGCCGAGCCCAAGTCTTTCATGGCAAAAGACTTGCTCAATTGTTTCTTCAATAACTCAATTCTTAAAGCATTCCCGCCAACAATCGGCATATCATCAACATAAAGCAAGAGAATAATAAAGTCACCATCAGAAAATTTTTGGACAAACACACGGTTATCCGAGGAAGTCTTCTTATAGCTCGTTGTCATAAGCGACGCAAATTTCTTATACCACTTTGTCTCGGTGCTTGTTTTAGGCCATAGAGACTTTTCTTCAATTTGCACACATAATCCTCTTTCCCTTTCACTTTGAAACCCTCAGGTTGTTCCATGTATATCTCTTCCTCCAAGTCACCATGTAGGAAGGCTGTTTTAACATCCATTTGCTCAATTTCTAAATCTAGGCTAGTTGCCAAGCCTAGTACCACACGGATAGAAGACATTTTTACTACCGGAGAAAATATATCATCAAAATCAATACCCTTTTTCTGATCGAATCCCTTAACAACCAATCTAGCTTTGTACCGTGGTTGTAAAGTATGTTCATCTTGCTTCAACCTATATACCCACTTGTTCTTCAAAGCTCTTTTACCTTTAGGTAACTTCACCAACTCAAAAGTATGATTATCATAAAGTGACTGCATCTCATCTTGCATAGCATCGAACCAATTGTTTTTGTACTCATCTTCTATTGCTTCGCATAACACTCGGTTCACCCGCATCGATCAATAATACATACTCATCTTCGAATACCTGGTGGAAGGTCGTCGGTCTCTAATGGATCTCGGATTGGAACATCCAGTGGAACATCTAATTGAGCCTGCGGTTCGGGAATAGTATTATCTATCTCAACATGTTCGGGAACATGTTCGTTATTTGGAACATTGACTTCCGCTGCTCTTCATCAACTTTGTGTAGGGATATTTGTAAGAGGAACCGGATCTAAATCAACCAGATTATCACTAACCTGTGGTGCTGAAATCATCTCCGCTTTCTCAATATCCTCTATTGTTTGATCTTCCATAAACACAACGTCTCTGCTTCTTACAATTTTCTTTCTAAGTGGATCATAAAATTTGTAGCCAAGCATATCCTGTCCATAACCAATAAATATGCACTGTCGTGTTTTCACATCAAGTTTAGACCTCTCATCTTTGGGAATATGCACAAATGCTTTGCACCCAAATACACGCAAATAATCATAAGAAACTTCTTTGCTTGTCCAAACTCTATTAGGAACATCAAACTCTAAAGGAACGCATGGAGTAAGATTTAATATATGCACAACTGTACTTAAAGCCTCACCCCAAAAGGATCCAGGTAGCTTTGACTGTGAAAGTAAGCATCTTACCCTTTCAACCAATGTTCTGTTCATTCTCTCGGCTAAGCCATTTAGCGAGGCGTCTTGGGAGGTGTCTTTTGATGTCGAATACCTTGTTGTCTGCAATATTCATCAAAAGGTCCAATATACTCTCCCCGTTATCGGTTCGATACATTTCAATTTCTTTCAGTCTGTCTCTCAACTGAAGCCCGAAATTGCTTAAAAGCATCTAACACTTGATTTTTAGTTTTCAAGGTATAAATCCAAATTTTCCTTGAAAAATCATCTATAAAAGTAACAAAATAAAGAGAGCCACCAAGTGATTTTGTTTTCATAGGACCGCAAACATCGAATGCACTAAATCCAATATACCCGACTTTCTTGAAGGAGGGGTGCTTTTAAATGCAACTCGTTTCGTTTTCTGCTAAACAGTGAGCACACTTCTTTAGCGCTGAACTTTTCAATCTGAAAGGAGCTTCTTCTTGGCCAATATTGACAAACCCTTCTCACCGATGTGACTGAGCCTCTTATGCCATAACTCATTTGCATCTTCGCTATCTACTGCATTAATTTTGTCTCGTAGACAACTTTGCCTCGCATAATGTATAACGAAGAATATTTTTCACCTCTAGCCACAACAAGAGAACCTTTGGTAAGTTTCCATTGACCATTGCGAAGGTGCTTTGCAATACCCCTCATCATCCAACTTGCCCGTAGAAATCAAATTCAAGCGGATATCAGGTATATGTTTAACATTATTCAATACTAACCTTGTGCCATTGCTGGTTTCTAGGAACACATCACCGATGCCTACAGCTTGAGCTAGTCCATTGTTTCCCATCTTCACAGATCCGAAGTCACGACTGTATGATGTAAAGAAATCTCTACGAGACGTAGCATGAACGGATGCACCACTATCAATTACCCAACTGGTCTCATGAGAAACAAAATTCACCACATCACCATCAAAAATAGTGAGAAAGTCTTCTTTAAGTGCAGCAACACGATTGTCATCACTATCATTATCACTTATCTTCTCTTTACCTTTCTCCTTTTGTTTCTCTCTTTTTAACTGGCGACAAAACCTCTGAATATGTCCTTTCTGATGGCAATAATGACACTCAACATTAGCAAATTTATTATACTTACCTTTGCTTTTGTCTCGACTTTTATCTCTATTTCTCGGACCTCGAGACTCACTTCTCCCCCTTTTCTCAACAGCCAAGGCATCAGAATGTGAAGAGGATGATCCCTGTGTCTTCCTTCTCATCTCTTCATTCAAAATACTACTCTTGGCTAAATCCATGGTAATCGTACCATCCGGGGCAGAGTTAGACAAAGATGTTCGGAACGTCTCCCATGAGTCCGGCAAAGTACCAAGCATCCATAGTGCTTGTATCTCATCATCAAACTTGATTCCCATCGCAGCCAACTGATTTATAATTCCTTGAAAAGAATTTAAATGATCAGTCAAACGAGTACCATCATGATATCTCAGAGCCATCATTTGTTTTATCAAAAATAACTTATTATTCCCTGTCTTTCGAGCATATAACTGTTCGAGCTTATCCCATAAACTGCGTGCATGTGTTTCCTCAATAATATGGTTCAAAACATTATCATCTACCCACTGCCTGATATAACCACACACTTGACGATGAAATATAGACCATTCAACGTCGGTTTATTCTCTGGTTTCTCCTCAGCAAATACAGGCAAATAAAAATCTTTTACATATAAAAGATCTTCCATCTTTCCTTTCCAAATATGATAATTCGAACCATTCAGTGTAACCATTCTACTCATATTCGTTTCCATTGTTTAACACAAGGCAGAAAAACCAAGCAATAACCTTATGCTCTGATACCACTCTGATGGGAGAACGGTAATAATTCGAACAATATCGAATCAACGCAGCGGAATAAAAATAATCTCCCCTCTTGTGTAAACCTAATAGGAATCGATATAGTAGAGTAAAATAACCAAGCACGCGAACACAAGACGATTTTTTTACGTGGAAAACCTCCTCAATGTGAGGATCTAAAAAACCACGGGACCGGAGTCCCACCGAAAATCTTCACTATCAATAAAATTGTTCTTCTCTAGTAAATACTAGAGGTACATAGCAGCAAACACCTCAAGAATGTAATTCTTGGCAATACACATGAACTTCACAAGAGATCAAGGATAAATCGACCAAAAACGCAGGTTTTGATCAATCCACGAAAAACCTGATGTATGGAGCTTCAAACGAAAATCAAACCGTTCAGATTCGATAAAATTGCGCCACGAACATGCTGACAAAATTTCAGCTCAATCGGACCACGAATCGACCTCCGACGCCAGCTTGATGTAAATCGATATTCGCCCCAAAGCATTTTCCGCTTTCTCTTTTTCTAGCATTCTTGTTTCCTTTTTCTCGCTACCTCTTTATATATAGTGAGAAACCCTATTTCCTCATATAACTTATTATATGGGCTCAAGCCCTTTTTGGGCTTGCAACTCATTGGGTCTCCTCCACATAGGAGTGAACCCAGCTAACAAAAACATTATTCATCTTTGACATACATTGTGTGGGTCTACGCACACAACTTAATCTTGATTATGTTAATTAATTAATATCAATCATATCGATATAACTCGCTTTAAAATTGTTCGAGCTCATCACAAACCGATACATCTAACTAGAGGATGCAGCTTCCCATATCTTTACAGAGGGTTCTTTAATTAATATAAGAGGCTTGAAACCTTTATTACATCTCAAGAAGCATAAGTTGTTGGAATATTGCTCGGACTTAAAATTTCTTGGACTGTCTCATCGCGTATCAACAAATTCTCATTAGAACGTTGATGCCTTCTACATGCGTCATACCCACCCAATGTAATATATAGGAAACGAATTCCAAATATCACCCAACCACAATATTAACAACAGAAAACAAAAACCCATCTCAATGCAAATTGATAAATGAACAATGCCTCAGTGTACTTTTGAAGTACGGACATGTTGGCAAATATACATGCATGAATACACATTATGGGTATTACGTGAACATCACCTGTTGCAGCTAGTTAAATAGTGTACAATTTTTCGGTTGGTTCATTTAGTTTGCATCCTTTGGGAATGTATTCCGGATAATGGGGGATTGGACATGTGATTAAGCATGTGAATCAATAAATGAACCCCACACCTGCCCAGTTGTCCTTCTCCAGGCAAAACCGAGTTAAAAGGCTGTCTAGGGCCAATATTTTCCTCCTTTTCTCTATCTTATCTTTTCAGTGACAACCACAATCATAAATCTCATCTGTACGGGTGCTTCTCCCTTTTGAATGGACTGACCAACAAACATTTTTGCACTATTGTATTGTCAAATCAATTGTCCAAGATTGAAACCCTGGAACGTCATGTCATCAGTGACGGTCCCTGTCCAGTTTTGTCCTCAGAAAACTTGTCTGGCTATGAGAATGATCAATCGACGGTGTTCTTTAGTATCGCAAAAACTGAAAGAAGAAATTCTTACAAGGCAAAGTTGCTGAACTTAGGCATGAGAATGTCATTCCTTGTGGATCTATTTGATTTTGGCGTTCACGATCCATCTCCAACGAGAATGGAGACATGTAAAAATTAACCTAGCATAACAAAATAAATGAATTGAAAATTGAAGGTAGAGTACATTTTATATGATAGCAGGAATCTGTCCTTATTTGAGTTAGTTGCATCCAAGTAAACGTGATGGGTGAAGTAAGACCACTGTAGCTACACTTGGGTAAGTTTTGTGAGGATGGATTCGAACTCGACATCCGAAGGTGGGATTGAAGTGGCACTATCAATCAAATACATATCTTCTCATGCGGTAAAGTGGTGGAGGTGATTCGAGCCTCTTAGTTCATACAAGGAGAACTAGCCAACTAAGCAAACCCCACATAAATTTTTTGAGCATGTTGAAATAGAGATCATAGGGGAGGTTTAGACATTATATTGAATTAAAATTCATATAGTTGGAAGTTGATTTTAATGTGGAAATCACAAAGCTTTTACAATATATATGTATATAAATATATATTTCAGTTTCATACTGGTCTAGTAGGATTCATGTATTAAAATAAATCTTCAATAACTATAAATCAATTGATATAACTACCCTTCATGTGTCGTGTGTGCAAGAAAATCAACTAAAGGAGGTTTTGCGAGTTTCGAAATCATGTTTTCATGCTTCTTATGGGGATTATACGGAGTCCATATATAGTACATTGCACGATAAGAATGTCTTTGGCCGTTTTATATAACAAATCGCAAGTTCGGAATGTCTTCGGACACCCCACTCGAAGGAAGCATTCCCTTCTAATCAAAGACTGCTTTTCGTGCAAGTTTGCGAACCTCATTTCTTAATCGATTCGTGAATTAATGTACGGATGGGGCAACACTCCCGAGGAAGGAGCTTGCTTGCTTTCGGCATCCAAAGCTCGAAACACCATGCTTTGTTTAACCCTTTGTCCTTCTTTGAAGTTTGCAATCATTCCCGCGACATAAAATTTTCTATGCATCGATTTGTTCCTTCCATCCATCTTATTTTCATTCGTTTTGGCGATTGCTGAGTTTGGAGTTTGGAATGTCTAGCTTCTTATGACGTTGACCCAGCTTCTACAATATACAACCTGCGGAGAAGTTACGTCGTTCTCAATGAAGTCTGTTCAATTGATTGCACTGAGTGAAGAACAGAGGCTGGACATCACATTTATTAACAGGGTCAACGTCTCGCTACTGACAATGTTTATTGATTAGGTTTGGGTCTGATTAGAAAACTCAGGCAGATAAAGACTAAAAGAGAGCTTCTATTTTCTTTTAACGCTGAAGAAGACAAGAAAGCTGTTTTTTTAACTGACGTAGACCCAGAATTTGTTTGTTGCGTGATATTCGGTCTCCACCCAAGTCTCTCTCTCTCTCTCCCCCCATTTTCAACTGTTGCATAGCCATATTTGAAGTAGAACATGAAGGTTTTTGAGTATCCTTCATCCAAGCGTGTCCTTTGCACATTCCTAATTCAATGTATGGAGAAAAAGAGACACAAAGCAAATCAAACACGACTAGTCTTCTCATATTAGCATGACGAAGTACCTTGAAGATACAACATAATAGTTGGAAACGCACATAAGTAGAAAGGTTACAAACTTTAGATCATTTGACACAACATTCTGTCAAGGATCAAACAAAGCACAGATATTCAGTCCTAAGTGCTCACTGCTGCTAGTAAAGCTGCACTACTTCTGAGCAACATCTGCAAATTATAGCTTATCCTTCTTCTTCCTTTTTCTTGAAGAGAACTGGAGAGGAGAACTATTACTATGATTATTATCATTATTATTTTTATTATTACTTCTTTCTATTCTTGACTACATGTGTTACTTAGCCTCAAAGTCCATCAACATCACTCGGAGCTTGAGCTTCTGTCTCTCTGAGAGGATAGGATGGCATCAATGGCTTCCTTCACTTGGGAAATATCAGGAGCCTTCCCACCTTGTGCGGGCCAAAATTCATCTGTCGCCAACACCTGCACATAGAGAGAACATCCATACAAAATTTAGGTTTTCTACGACAATTTCTTTCTGAAGGTTGTAAACTATACAGATTGTGGTGCTGAAAATTCACCTTGACTTGCAATTGGAGAAACTTGACATAACTGATAGCTTTTTCTAACATGGTTACCAGGTCAACCTGCACATGTTCACGTTCTACAGAATGAATAAGAAATGCCAATTTTTCATTCCAATAGAAAAAAGAAAGGGAGAAAAAACGGAGAAAGAAGGCCCACCTTATTACCATTTGGAACCAAATCCTGCAGTATCTTGAGTCGTTCACTGATCCTTTCTCGCCGATTCTGAGTGCAAAACACAACTCTTAATATCATTTAACCCTTCTCTCAGAATTTCCAGATAACAGAAAAACATATAAATATTAACGAAATTCTTATGTGAGATGGAAGCACATTAATCAACCTTTGCGGCAACACTCTGTGGATCTTTTGGTGATGAAGGTGACTTGGATTTCGATGAGCTCTTGGAGGCACTCGTGCATTGCTTCTTTGAAGTTTGCGCGTTCTCTCCCTATAAGAAAATCCTTCAGTCATGTCATGACCTCAATCACACAGAACGACACATATATGTACTAGAGACTCCATGGTCACTGAATGATGGTGAGATATTCGTCTTATCATACAATGATGATGGACGCAATTCATGTGGATTAACAATAACTAGACAAGAATGTTAGTCTTGTCAACAAGGCAATAGCTTAACCAACGACAATTAACAAAATGCCTGTAATTCAAAGAAGAGAGCTGATTCAAGGACATCCATCAAATTAAGATAACAGCGTTCATCTATACCGTGTAAGCACGCTTGTGAAACCCTGCTTCTTGTGCTCCAGATTCCTGGACGATATCTGCAACAGCCGTTGCTTCTGAGTACAGCCAATTACTCGAACTGTTTCCGTGCTTCAGAACTGCATTATGAGCCACATAAGTGCTAGTGGACTGATAGCAATTCACATCCTCGATGATCCGTGGGTGGTCTGAGCTGTTCTTTGGATCAATCTGCCTCAAGTTGTGATAGTTGTAATTGCTCATGATGCCATCATCTTTCCACCCAAAGCAGTCACTGTTCTTTAGGTCAACTGTTTGGCTCTGTTGGAAGCTGAGTAAAGACCCACTGGCTTGCCTGAAATTTTCATACCCACCATTGCTCTTGAAATTTATGAGAGGTTGATGATGAACACCTTCAGGTCTATTGTTCATTGCTCGAAACTTGAGGGCATCCGTTGATGGACCACAAACACTGGGAGGGAAGTTCTTGGACATCAGAGCGGTGGTCTTCTCCAGGTTGTCTTCTTCCTCAAACCCTAGCTTTTGGTACTCATCATATCCATAAGAGCCCTGTGAGGAGAGATCTGAGAATTGTGGAGGAGTCTCTTTGTTGTTGTTGCCATCCTTGCTATACGAGTTCGGAGGTTGAAGCAATCCGAGGCGTGAGTCGATGAGGTCCATCGGAGTGGAATCTCAAATATGTTCTCGGGTTGGTGGGGGCTAGGTCTAGGGTTAGGGCTCGAGTGTTCAAGAGGAAGAGAGAGTATGCATGAGGCGGCTAATGGAAGGTAGAGGGTATATATGTAGGTTCCAGAGCAATTATGTCCAAATGTCATTAAGCTTTAACAGCGAAATACTTCCAAGAGAAAGATCCCTAGGATGGATTAGCCGCAATAGTTGAATCTGAGGTTTTTTTTTTTTTTTTTTTTTGGGTCTACTAATTTGAAGTTTTCAACAAGTAGGATGCCAAATGAGTGTAGAATCTCATCCGAGTAAAAAAAATCTTTCACATAATATTTATATCATATGGCAAACTAATTTAATCAAATGACGATGACTTCGTATGCATAATTTGACAAGATAAATTTTTGTTTAGAATGGATAACCATATTTTTAAAAGGGTAGATTCTCTAACACGAGCACATGCAGTAACAAATGATATGTCATTCGGGGCTAAGACAATGACATGTAGTTTTTACTTGAGAACTAATTTTTTTTCTCATGAAAACTTGTTACTTAGATCCCCGTCTTTTGTTCCATGTATGGAACTCAATCTCTACACGGGACTTAGTTTCACATCAAATCGGATGCTCCAAATAGCTCCGTAAATAAATGCGAGACAGGAGGGTTAAAAAAACGAGAGGAGGAATTAAATGGAGAATTGCTAGAGGAATTGTTAATCCTTCTGTATCGGGATTGTTAGCTGGCAGGGGGATCGATAGAAGGAGAAGACGATAGAAAAATAGAGAGCACAAGAGCAAGAGCATCGCCGGATCTATCGCGAACCCACGTCTCAGATTCCCATGCATACCTTCGGGGGGTCTTTGACTTTTCTCGGCACAAATTTCTTTTGGGAATCATTAGAACATCAATTCTAATTTCGAGGAGGCTCCTTCCTGCTTGCTTCCCCCGCTCCTTCCGCAGCACGTGGCCTCTTTAACCTTCTGTATTCCATGCAGTGTTATTCTATTCTCAGGTTCGAGGGTGTGAGCTTGCCCATGAACCCCAGCCCTCGATCACATTCCACGAATTATATATAACTATGTCTATCATACTATACATCTCTCGCTTAGAGACCTACTAAGGCGCGATGCGCTTGTGCTTCGTCCGCCATTCAGCTTTTGCCACCGTTTGCCACCATTGTTTTGCCAAAGTCTCTCGTTCGAGTAGTCGCCATGTGGGACTGGAGCTGTAGCGAGGGGGAGAGAGAGATGGGAAAGTCACTTGAATATATTGACGTGATTAGTTGATTGATGTGTTATTCTAAGCAACGATGCATGAAGTTTTTCCATGTGGATCTAATTTCGTGGATGTGAGAGAGACGGAAAGTTACGGTTTATGGATCCTACCGGTGAGTAGCATGATTGGTTAAGATCAACTCCTTTCGGTGCATGGAGGTCGAGAGTTTGAATTCTCATGTTACTAGCGTGTGAAGGGGGGCCATGGTGGTGGAATCTTGTGCTAGTCTCTCCTGAGGTATAGTTCGTGACTACTCAAGTGTAAGCCCTCCGGAGAAAAGTGGGATCCTCGGTAATCAAAAAAAAAAAGTTACAGTTTACATGGGAAACTAAAGAACAGTGGCAAAAAATTCCACCACCCACAAGGGGCGAGACACTATGGCGAGAGCTGGACGTCGACCTTGCCTAATTTGATCAAAGCTTATGCAAGTTGCCATCCTTTTCCTGTTAACCATACAATAATCGATCACCTTATTAAAGTCTTGTAGTTTCACTTCAAATCTCATTGCCATCTTCTCTTATATGCTTATTCACGGTACATATTACATGCATTGGACGTACAGGCCCAAGTCCTAAAACATGTCATGTTAAGTCAGTTGGGATATATTTAGTTCGTATTTGTTGAACTGATCCATTCTTTCGAAAGGAACGAACATTACCTCAAGAAAATGAACATTTTGCATTCAATCACGACACATGTTTATCGGCATAGCAAATGAACAGGATGAAATGTTATGCCTTAGATTGAAATGAGCGCAAGGTCCATGGCCATATTCTCTTTCCTCTCATATGTTCCTTTTTCTTTAAAGTCGATGATGGTAAGTTAATTATAAGCATTTTGCAGGATAGGAAGTCAAAAATGACGGCTTGAAGGAAGTCGCAATGAATTGGTTTGGTTATGGTCAATGATGATTGGGAGTCCCAAGAAATTTACAATGCTAAGTGGGCAATTTCCAATCCTATTGATGTGGGATCCATCTTTCCTAACTACCATTTTTGAAGAACTGGGTAACAATATCTTTGATTGATTATCTGTCCAAAAGCACAATGGAGATCACCTTGCCATGCCTCATATTGCCATTATTACTGCAACAAGAGTCATCCTCCTTGGATAGATCCTATGCTTTAAATAAACAAAGTTAATCTTGTTTATAGAGTTACCCAATCAGTCCTAAATTTATTGTGCGACTACTAATTTAGTTCTAAACTTTTTCAATTATACCAATTTAATCATAAACCTTTGCGCGAAATTTCAATATAGTCTTCAATCAATTTTTATTGGTAATTACTGAAATGACTATCCAATCATCACTGGGTGTCCTACGTAATACATTGCCACATTAGTGGTTTCAGGCGATAATTAGTTAAAATGACTATGTTGGAATTTTGTGTAAAGATTTAGAAAAAAATTGGCAAAATTTGAAAGTTGAGGAATCGAACTAGGGGGAAATTGTCTAAAAAGTTATAAATTTAATGTACGGTGGTCAATTTCAATCATAAGTTTTTTAATTGTGTGAATTTAGTCTTAAACTCGTTGACAATTTGTCAATTAAGTCCAAACTTTTATTTGTGCAAATTTAGTCTTAAACCTTTGATGATTTGCCACTTTGGTCCTAAAAGTTTGACGGTTTACCTATTTAATTATATTGGTCAATTTTGATATGAAATCGTTGATGCAACAATTTAGTCAAAGCGATTTTTCGCCAAAATTGACCGAAATGACTAAATTGGTAAATTATCAAAATATTTATAATTAAAAAAACCCCTAATTAAAATTGTTATGATTGAATTGATAGAAGCGTAATCGGTTTAAGGCTTTTTTTATTTATTTATAATTTTTCTAACGAGTTTGGATCATTCAATGCACTGGTACTATTTGTTTTGGCACGCAATCAGAACGCCACATCATTCAGCAAGAGAAATTCAGTAAGACTTCGTTCTTTAAAAAAAAAAAAAAAAAAAAACCGACTAAAGAGCCCCGATGTCAATTTTCAAAAAGGATGATAATTTGTTTCCCCCTTAATTAATACCTCTTAAGTTGGCAAAAAAATGAATTAATTAATACCTCTTAAGGAACCACAGATTGCTCAGGCCCATCTCACCCCGATGAAATAGCCCATGAGCCAGGCCCGCAATGGAAGTTGTGGTAAGCTGTATAGGCTTGGCCCACTGAGTTCATCCTTAAAGCATCTGCTGCTGAGACTGTTGCTGTTCTGAGTCAAGAACACCAACGTTGTTAAATTCTGGATTCAAGTAATCTACTGGACCAAGATACGATCATGAATTCAAATATCGGATGAGAGTCACCACCAAATTGATTTAGGCAAACGTAGGTTGATTGGACATCCAAGAAAGTCAACGAAGTAGGTGCAAGTGGAAAGGGATTGATTAAATGATCTTACGTCTAGGGATTGAATTATACATTGGATGAATTGTCATACCATGACATCCCTTCAGCATCGCAGCCCCTCTTTTTTTTTTTTTTGGTTGAGTGGTAAAGCATATTCGCTAATTAATTTCCTAAGCATGCGCGGTAATATTTTTTTCAATGAAAACTTGAAATTTAATCCATATGGTTATTGAGGTCGGTGCTACAATATTAGTTTGTGTTGTCTGGAAAAATCAATTCTATTGGTTGCTTGTTTGTACCAAACAACATCTTCCTGAATCCCGATTGAAGAAATGCTTTCTATTGGTGAATTATAAAATTTGGTCATTTGTGTATGGATGATGTCCATATTTTATCACCCATCAATTAGATGATCAATTCGGTCAGAAAGCACGTTCAAATATTGATTTAATACATTAACAAACAATAGGTATTTGACCGAGCTTTTGAAATGGATTTGGTACAGTTTTGTCATGTCACTTGATGAATGTGTTTTAATACATTTTTTTTTCTTTTGTTGACCGAGGAACTGCTAGAGCCTCCTTACGGGGTCACACCGCCCTCCGATGCTCGGTGGCATCATCGGACGACGTCACAAGCCACTATTTAGACGTAGATCTCTGGGGGACTGGTCCAATAACCCACCGCTAAAGCCCCACCTCAATCGTCTTGACAATTAGGGGGATTCGAACTCTTAAGGGCGGGTGATACAGTAAATGTATAGTTATGTAATAAATATGGGTAGATGGTAGTTGGGGAGATGCAATCTTTACTGTTAGATCGAGAAATTTATCCTGTATTCGTATATATAGGGGTCTCATCCTTCTCATTATATCAACTCATTCACAAGTAAAATACAAATTTAAAGCTTTTCTCTCTAGAGTTTCTCTCTAAAAGATTCTTATCAGTTGAGTGTGAGAAAGGCTACTTGGGAAAAATTCTAAAATCACATGGGTTAGGGATCGCTAGATCGATTGTCTAAAACCGCACGGGTTAGGGACCGCTAAATCGATTGACCCATGACAGAACCTGTGACACATGCCTAGCGTCACTTTTGATTGACCTCGTGCCTCGCGTTAGAGAAGTTAGATTAACTATAACTCTTTTGAGTTAATCGATAGAAAGTCGCCCTTTCGAATAGGCTTATAATTATTAAACTTCAATTGTGCCTTTGGAAATATTTGTAAAGTTTACTATCCCAATTGCTTGTTGGCTGACTAAGTATTTACATAAATTGCTACCGCATGTATTTAATCAAAAGATAAAAAGAATGAATTAGCAATGCGTCCTAGAACGTTGCGATTTAATCGATCGTTGTGGAATGTTCGCGCGCTCGAGGTTTGAGACGTAACATTTATAGTAGGTTGATGACTCAGTTGCTAGCTGTCCTTGATATTTGCTCTGAAACACGGGCCTGCATGCACTTCAATCGAGTGACGCATTCCATCTGGCATATGTGTACAGCCACACTATCAAAGGGGCTCCAACCTCAAAATCATAATTTCGCAAGACGCAGCTCTTTTACTTCATTTTGAACCTATTCATACTCCCAAGATGAACCATCGAGCTAATAATGATGGCTTTTATATCTGGGCCTTATGCGTTCCCGACCCTTGTTCCTATGGCCTTGAACTTTAGTCTAACCAATTATTTAGACTCAATGCTTAAAGTCATCCATAAGCCATGATGGCTTTCAGACACAATCCGGAGTGGCCTTTGCCTACTTAAGGGGTTCTTTTCATCAACTACTCTTGAGCAACGAGCGAGCTTAGTTCACTTGGTAATAGCAAGAGAAATTGCTCCAGTGAAATCCTAGGAAGCTCATTCGAGAAATTCCACAAAAATTGCACATACTTGAAACAAGAAACTTAGCAGTGTAAACATCACCACATTGGTAAAAAGCCCTGTGAATCCAAAAAATACCCAACAATATGATAAGTTGTACGGTTGGTATTCTGTAATAGTATCCCCGCATTTGGTGCACATAAAAAATTTAGTTTGCCCTTCATCTGCCAATCTAATCTGCAACAGGTCAAATGTCAAGAGGGAATGAATGAAGGGAAAAGGGAAGACGGGAGATACCCGTCTTAGGGAAGATTAATGCGAGAGATAATAGCAGAGCGTCAAATTTGTACATTGCCTGTTTCCCAGTATACTCGAATTCATCGTTGCCACATTTTTCACACTGTCGAGTTATCTGAGAGACAAGACCGATATAAGAGAGCATCACAATCCGTTCACAAAGGAAACATCATGCCAAATACTAATACAGCAGAATTTAGCCACTACCGTAGCTAATTGCAGCTTCCCCTCATCGAAGGTGGATATGCCTGGCTCCCTCCTCATGTCCTGCGATACAGTAGATGGCCATAAGAAGCGCACTTGTCAAATGTGTGAAATTTGATCTAAAGATTAAGGAAAATCAAGAAGGACAATAGCTCTTTCCCAACTGAAGTACTACTCTAGGTGTTGCCCCAATAAAATAAAATAAAGGGCCGAGATTCCATGTGCTGATGAATAAAGGTTTAAGATAGTGGCAAGGTTTTTTTTTTGGATAGAATCCTCTTTAACAGGAGAATAATACAAGCCTAGCCATCCCATTAAAACTCTCCACAATGTCGCAAATTCTACATGATGTAGGCACAATTTGATTCAACAATGTTAGAGAAGCCATTGAGAGCTCTACGCATCCATGTCACAGCAGAACCACACATCTCAGTAACTTTCGTTCTCAACGTCAGGGGTCACTTATTGGAAGCAGCAAAAAGTACTCGCGAAAAGTTAAGCTTCACTAACAACAGATATCCTCATACCAGGTTGTGGCCAATGAATTGTAAGCCTTCCAAAAGTGAGAAAACTTGACGCATTTTTACCATCGTGGGCAGAAGTTCACAATTTTGCCAAGTGATGCTCTTTCTAAGCCTCAAATGTTCTTTAGTACTGAAGAGTTACGGTAGCCATTCAAATCTCTAGCATTTTCTATAGTTGGTGGTCACTATACAAGGATTACCTAGAAGTAGAACATGATGAAACATAAGTATATCCTCTCAATTGTTGAACTAGTAGAAAAGTATTACATGTATGCACTCAACTCATAATTATAAGATCCAACAGAGTGCACGCATCAATCAGCCAGCCAGTTCAAGGCATACCTGAGCGGTAAATCTGTACTTAATTTCTTTTCCAGGAAAAAGCGAAAGCAAAAGTCCAATAAGGCACATAATTGAGAAAAGTAGAACTGACTCAAAGAGCAAAATGGTCAGGTCTATTAAACAGCTAACCGGCAGCTAATATCTGAAAAATGACAGTAAAATGACTGAATCACCGCACCACTCCAAACAAAAAGACAGCAGACGTCGTCAGAGAATGAGACGACCGTGCTAAGATATGCATTTCATAATAGTAATTTGACTTGAAATGGCTATTCCCCCCCCCCCCCCCCCCAACTAGTGGTCTCAGGTGTAGCCAGTAACCGATAAAAAAAAAAACCAACTGAGGAATGATTTTGGGGCAGCACAATAGTCTATCCGAGTTCATATTAGCCAGTAAATAGGTAGGATGGCTGATCACACCTTTCACTGCCATAAAAAGAGTTCCTCTCCAGCCTTTTCCTATTTTCTCCTCTATTAACAAATTCTCAGGGAGCCCCTCGATGGATCATCATCCTCATCATCCAAAATCAAGACCTAAGATACTTCTAACCAATACAAACTCACAAGGGGACAGGTCCTAAGGTATGCAGAAGGCCCAAAATGGAAAATATGCAGATGGAAACATGAAAAATTTCTGATATCACAGGCAAAGAAATTATTTCTTTTCAATGCATCACGTGAAAAAGCATCGAAACTTTGCAATATAAAAGAGCAATGGTGGACGCCGCCACTACAAAGAGAGCAGAACGCAGAAATGGAAGGACACAACAGCCCACCCCGAGAAGCAACACTTGACAATCTTGAGACTAAGTATAGCATTTGATCTCATGTCATCTTCAAGACCAAGAAAAAAGAGACTCCAACAGTAGAGCCATCTCTATAATTATCAATCAAGTAGATTGAGTGATTGAAAAATGGAGATCCCAACCTCTTTCGTAAAGCCCCAGTCTAGGCCGCGTCCCATGAGTTAGCCTGCAGAGGACAGAACTTCTTAATCAGATTTTTTTTCTCCTCTTTTTTCCCTTATGCCGGGATGAGAGTATACAAAGTCGTACAAGGGTGTCACATGCAAAGAAGCATTCTAGAAAAATCAACAAGTCTCTAAACTACTCTATCTCACCTTAGTTTCGACTTCGAATCTGCGAGGTAGGCGCGGCGACGGCAAAGACTGGCTGCGCATCGGGGCGGTAGAGGTGCAAAAGAACGAGAGAGGCGGGGCTGGGTTGCTGCGAAGACAGAGAAAGACAGAGAGACAGAGCTGGAGTGCACGTGCGCCATGAGAGTGCATAATTTTTTCGACAATCAAGGTCATGGGTCCATCTCAAGTTACGCAAAGATGTGCTCGTTATTGCAATTATTAAATGAATGTCCGTCTGTTTCCTCGTTCAGGAGAGAGATTCTTGATCTCCTCGATCAAATGGTCCCCCTAAAATTGCCAGTAATGGCTCTCTCTTCTTGTAGAGATACGCAAGTAATGAGCTTCAACTCAACCTTCGGTACTGGGTTCAAAAGCAATCGCGCGAATGGGAAAGAAGTATGGTTTCAGCAGCAGGGTGCGAAGGCCTGCATGCTCAGCCCCCATGGATTATGCGCCGGAAAGCCCACAAAAGCGACGGTATGGGAAAATATGCTGATGAGACAAGAAGAAAGTTCTAAGTTTCCAGCAGCATGGCGTGGGTGTGGACTGTGAAGGCTTACATGCTTCGGCGAGATGGCGGCCAGCAATAACAGTTCTCAAATAAGCGCAGAGCTGAAATTGCGTACATGTAGCTTCAAAAGCGGAGGTTATGGATGAAAGGTCCTGCATGTTTTCTAAAAAGATATATATTAAAAGTACATTTTCGGCCCAGCGGGAAAAAAAAAAAAACGCTATTATTTTATCATTCTTATATAATTTTTTGCATACAAACCACGGTCGCGTGGGCGTGCCGGAGTGGTTATCGGGCATGACTAGAAATCATGTGGGCTCTGCCCGCGCAGGTTCGAATCCTGCCGCTCACGTCTTATCAACCTATTTGTTTTTTGTTTTTTTAATAATAATTATTATCTAATAAAATAAAAAAAGTTAAAAATGACAAAAAAAAGAGGGCATTAAAAGTGTCGCTAGAAGGAGGGCTTGAACCTCCGACCTTGTGGTTAACAGCCACACGCTCTAACCAACTGAGCTATTCCAGCTTGATGGTGCTGTTCTGTAATTTTATTTTAATTATCAACAATCAAGCAATCAAAAGATGGCCAGGATCGAATGATTGAATTGGTGCAAAGCTTCGTCTTTCACGTGCACAGCTTGGTATTCTAATCGATGTCCTTTGCTGTCCATGTAGTCATCTTAACCCCTCGAGGAACGACGAGCTGAGATATATGAAGCTCGTGCTAGACCTCGTAGGTGCCACCTTAACCCCTCGATGGTGGCGGCAACAAAGCAGAGGGGATAGGCGAAACGCGTGACGGAGAGGCACAGTGCGCAGAGAGAGAGAGAGAGAGGACGTAATGACGAGATGGGTCGGAGAGAGGCGGAACGACCATGGCCGAAGTAAGCGAGGTGGCTCGAGTTGGCAGAGGTGGCGGCAATAGCAGGGGAAGGTGGTATGCGGATGGTATGGGATAAAGGGAAAGTAATTCAGGTCAATTTAGCGGGACTGAAATGTAACTTGCAAACTTTGAGGATAAATAATTTTGTGCAACAAAATGACGTTCTTTATTTTTTTTAAAAAAAATTATAAGTCTTGACAAAAGTTCATGTTCTATTTTCTAGAAAAAAAATAGGAAAATAATAGAAGTCTGTCTAAGATGTTTGTCTGAGAACTTAACACCCCATGCAAACGCTTTTTGGCGTGTCTGATTTTTAAAGATCATAAAACAAATGACATTTGGTACATTAATTTTCAGTTTTGCATTAATTAGGTAGTGATTGGGTAAAAGAAATTGAATATATACCATAGTAGTTGACCATAACACCAAGATACATCTATCTGTAAAAGATTGTGGTCTTCTTTGCTTTCATGTTAGGTCATCATCTACGTCGGAGATGAGATTATCTATACTCTTAGCATATCCAACATGGAAATTCATTCATACAGTCAACGCCGGCCTAATAATACATGAATTTATATCATGAATTACCTCACTAAGCCCACGCATCATGTAAGGAGCTAAAATTTGAGCAGCATTTGACCCTAACACCAAAATACATTTGTTATGTATGATCACGGTCTTGTCTACTTTTATATTAGGTCATCATCTATACCAAAGATGAAAATTTTTAAACTTGTGTCATGTTCAACATGGAAATTTATCCATACAATTAACTTTATATCACAAATTACACCATCAACCTCGCCCCTCATTTGAGCGGGTACTTGACCGTAACAACAAAATACATTTATTATATATGATTGTGGTCTTGTCCGCTTTTTATATTAGGTCGTCATCTGTGCCAAAGATAATGATTTTTATACTTATATCATTATCATATCCACCACAGAAATTTATAATAAATATATTTTGGTGTTATAGTCAAATGCTGCTCAAACGAGGGGTGAGGTTGATGGATCCAATTCTAAATGAGCTAAAATCTGAGTAGGCACAAATATGATATTATTCACACATGATGTTATGGACTATGGAATGGCATTTTTTGCGCCTAACTAATAGACGAGCCCGTTTCTTGCCCACTAAGCCAATTCCATAAGATTTACTTGCTCACCCCATTTGATCCACATCCTATGGGGTCCTATTTCGCTTGAAACTTAGAAAGTCCCAGCTACCCTTCATTTAGAAATGGGTCCATCTAGCTGGCTGAATTTCTTTTCTTTTTTTTAAAAGGTAATAAAACCACTTCTTGGCCAATCCAATCACCGAACTGCATCGAAAACCAAGTGCCTAATTTGGCCAAAGAAGACATTTTCTCATTTGCTTTTTGACGAGGTTTGTGTCCCATTTGACATGACAACCTGCTAAAAACAGTCACAAACTCAAGGGCGATCCGTTCCTCGTGCTTTTGTCCAATTCCGATTCTAAAGGCCAGCCCCTAGCTACTTTAGAAACCAACCCCTTTAAGAGTCGGCACCCGTTTTCACATTTTCTTCATTACCATTTCAATTTACTCGCATCTTCTTCAGTTAAAAGAGGTTAAAAACAAGGGTTGAGACAATGGCAGATGATGGCAAGGCCGAGAGGGACCGGATATTCAAGCGGTTCGACGCCAACGGCGACGGCAAAATCTCGTCCGCTGAGCTGGGTGACGCGCTCAAGACCCTAGGTTCTGTCACCGGGGAAGAGGTCAAGCGCATGATGGCCGAGATCGACACTGACGGCGATGGCTTCATATCCCACCAGGAGTTCACCAACTTCGCACTCGCCAACCCGGGCTTGATGAAGGATGTCGCCAAGATCTTCTAATGGTCTCGCGACATTTGAAATCGACCCATTTTCTATCATAACCACATAATTTGAGGAGGAACTTAAGCATAACCATATCCCAAATTCCATCACGGCTACCTTAGCTAAAAGTTCCTCGCTATTGTTGTTAGGTAAACAAATCGAGTAAATGCAATCTATCTCTTGTACTTCCCTTATGGGTCTGCATTCTTATTTGATTAATCAGCTAGTGTATGCTAATCGATGGCTCTTCTTTATGCTTTGTCTGGAGGGGTGACGCAACTTGTCCTTGAGCAATATGATGTCTTATTCAATTATTAATTTTGATAAACAGGTAAGATGTCCCTGTTTATCTGGGACAGGCGGTTAAACCGTTTACTCATGTTTTTCTCTCTGGGGCTGCTATAAGCTCAAAACTGTCTCTTTCTAGTCCCTACTTTAACGAGAGATTTGGTGGACGAAGATGACATTGGAATGACTCGGCCGCTTGCACAATGAAAAGCTTGCCATCATCAGCTTCTTGTCCAAGAACTTCCCACCGACCCTTATCTCTGTTTCTTGTATGGGTCCTCCTCGTTCTGATTTCCTATAGCCTGTCTAGTTCACCTAAATCTTAAAGCAATTGCAGCAATCTTGGCTTGCCTAATTTTTGGGTTATTATGTTGTGCTTGGAGGGACTCTGTATACGTCATCCGTGAACACATCTTTTTCTAGGACTGGAACTGAATATAATATGCATATCCCAGATTGCTGATTCAAAAAATTGATTCAAATTTGAAGCTTCTTATCTTTATTTGTCAAGATGCAATTCATCGAACATTGTAGGTGAAAATTAGTTATCCCTTCCCACCTTAAGTTCACCGGTAAGGATTTACTGTTGGATTAATTTCTCGGCCTGCTAATACAAGTTAAACATATAGAAAAAATCTAGATCAGATTCACACTTTCTCAATACACAATTTACACAATTTTAAGTTATGTACACACGCAATCAGACTGACCAGTTCCAAAAATTTAACATATTTCCAGCAATCTTTGTGACTCCGATCTCTCTAGAAACCTTTGTTCAAGCAAAACAAAAGAAATGGTAAAAAAGCTAGCGTTTCAGCACTATATGTCATTGATAGCAGAAGTAATCATCATCCTCAAACTCCGAAACTCCAATCATCGCTAGAGCCAAGTGTTTGTTCATCTCGCTCTTGGTCTGATGCAGTTGTGTGAAATAATCCACTACAAATCCGTTTCCTGGGAAGCTGGACTTACCAGCCTTACCAGCCAAAATAGGTTCGTCATCGCCTCTTAGAATAGCAGCGACCACATCAATGCCCGGTCTCTGGGATTCTTCGTTAATTATGCACACCGCAGCTGCCTGAATCATTCGGGCAATTTGCTTGAGGCTTTTCAAAGTGCGCGTCAGCCTCGGATCAACCAACTCTTCTATTGCTCCTATCCCTTTATTTAGGAGAGGCTTTGCCTGCAAAAAATATGTTAATTAGCAGCTAGGCAAAGATCAGAGTACGATACAAATGTTAGGTTTCAGGTTTTACTGATCACTTGTCAATGATGATTCTACTTATAAGCATTTCTACTTTCTTTTTTCCATTTTCTTTATAGAAGAAACAGAAATATGCACATCCCTGAAAGTAACCTACCACTAAAAATTTCTTAGTGTTGCATCATTTCAGAACATCTAGCAAAATGAGCATTAACACATGCAATCCAGTGACCTTGTCAATGCAGAGACTTACTGAGTTAAGAACTTCTCTGCTACTTTCCAGAGATTTTCTTATTTAAAGCAAAAATGTTCATAGCATTAAGGAGAACAACCGTGGGGGTTTCTAAGCAAGTTCTGATGAGAAGAGACTTCACTGAGCTAACAGTCTCAATAAATTCCTAGACTCAAAAACCTTCTCAAACAGGTAGCCAGTCTATCCTTTGGAAAACCATCTGAACCAGAACATTGGTCCCATCAAGATATCATGTTAGCTTGAAATGTAATGATACGAGCATCCATTTGCGTTTGCACAACGATCCCATAGATATCATTTGACTGGTAACTGATACTCTAAGAAATGTTAGGTATGTGGAGTCCACATGGCGGTGGAAACAAAGCCCAGACTCCAGAGTGGTCCCAGTGAGTGGTAGTTCACCCCAATTAACATAGATTTATAGGGCCTTACTTTGTTTCCCACATATCATAAATAGTCACTGGGTGAGGAAAATACATTCGGCCCTCATAATGTTAAAGGAATCAAATAGGCAACGAATTGAGCATTTTAACCTACCCACAGCACCAAGTTCTCCTCTTCAGACGGCCTTCTTGCTTCAATTGGTTTTCGACCAGTTATCAACTCCAACAAGACGACTCCAAAAGCATAGACATCCATCTTGTCCGATACCTTCCCGTGCTGGAAATATTCAGGTGCCAAATAGCTGCGCATTCATGTAAACAGTAAATGCGTGAAGCAATAAGAGACTCAAAACTCAAAAGCAGAACGACCATTGCTTTGTTCTGCTCATGGGAGAAGCTTTCTTTAGATGATTACCCAAAAGTTCCTTTCACAGTCTTGCACAGGAAAGGTATTGAAGGTGCTGGTGTCCAGGTAGCAAGTCCGAAATCACACAGCTGCAAATTCATTCCCAATTCAGAAATACAGTACATCACATGCATATCACTTCCTTTTTTTTTCTCTTCTCCCAATAATTTATTAAACAGAATAAAATTATGAGGAAGCCTATATCTCACCTTGGGCTTTTTGTTGGCTGAAAGAAGTATATTTGAAGGTTTAATATCTCTATGAACAACACATCTTTCCGTACCACTATGCAAATATGCTATAGCTTCTGCAATCCCAACCGCAATTTTATACCTCATTGACCATGGAAGTGTTGAACGACCTTTTGGTCCTTTCTTCTTGTCTGCAACACAAAATTTCAGAAACTACTTCAATTCATACACTTGAATACAGAAAATTAGCTGGCAAAGGTAAGACAAAACATTGTACCGTGCAAATGGCGCTCTAAGTTTCCACCAGAGACATACTTGTACACCAAGAAGAAGCCCTCCTCGGAGTCCATGCAGAACCCAACTAAAGGAGTGATATTAGGGTGGCGAAGGGAGCTTGCAATCATCAGTTCTCTGCAAAATGCCTTCGCACACTCCTTGTCTTCTTTATCCAAACGTTTCACGGCCACAGAAGTTCTTAAAACCCCAATTCTGCCTCTGAAGACGTAGCTCAAAGCTCCTCTTCCCAGAACCCTGCCTACCCCGTTATAAGCAAAATCAGTCATAGTTCCAAACAACATATCAATCTCAGTAAAATAACACAACAAATCAGACCAACACAACAAATTTGGCCCAAAAAACACCCAATTCTAATTCTGAAGAGTATCTACAGACCTTACGAGTCCTCTGCATTATTACGCATCGTGACTGACCATGCGTCAAAATATACACATACAATGAATTTAGCTAATCTTTCTCAACCCAATTAAGTACCTTTAGAGAAATTTCGAGTGGCAGAGACAATTTGGCTGTAGCTGAACCTGATCAGTGTATTGGTAAGAGGACTGATGCTCTTCTCCAATGACTCAATCCGCTTCCACTTCTGCTCCTGCTCATGACTCTCCAAGCCATTGTCCAAATTTACCATCAAAACGGTCGCCGTGTCGGAGGAATTCAAGTTCATGGACTCCAGCTCGACCTGAGAGCAGATGCTGAACCTGAAGGACGAGTGCACGGACTGGGGGTCAACGCTGGTCAACCGGGCACCACACCCTCCTGACTCCGCGAGCAGCCAGGCCTTGTTGTGCTCCAAGTTTCGATCTTTATCGTCATTCTCATCGCTTAGGCCACCCTTGGGGAGAAAACAGGACAACCCAAGATCCCAAACCATTCTCCTCAAACTGGGTCTCATTTTCTCGAACCCATCATGCTTGAAGCAGTAATGCCCCAAGGACGAGGAAGCGTTTGGAGCTTGGGAGACACTGCACGTTTCTTGGGAAATCCCCATCCTCTCCCTCCCTCCCTCTCTCTCTCTCTCTCTCTCTCTCTCTCTCTCTCGCTTTCACCTTGCTTTTCCTTGAAGCGAAAATCTCACTGAGAGAGCACGGAAACCCAGGAGGAGCCTCCTAAAGCAGAGGTGAGAAGAGGTGAGACACGGACAGAGAAAGGTGGAGAGAGAAAAACACCATGTGAAAAAGAAAAACAAAAGCAGCCCCCGCCCGGACGTTGACGGAGAATTTCTCAGCGAGAGGGAGAGAGAAACAGAGACGGGCAAAGGTGCGTGAAACTTGCATACAGAGAAGGAGGGCGCATCGAACGTGATCTGGGGCCTATAATAGTTAGTTCGGTCACATTTTATAAAGAAAATTAGGTGATGAATCCCGCTTAAATTAAAGTGGAGATACCATAATTGAATTTCAGAAGAGCAGGAGGGAGATGGGTGTTGGTTGCGAGGAAGAAAGAAAGGGAGAGATTCGGTTTGTCAATGGTGGAGTGGGCATGAAGCCCGCAAAAGGGTAGTTCGAAGCGTTGGATGATGACAAAGTAAAGATAAGCAATGAGGGAAAGAAGACACGAGCGAAAAAGGCAAAATTTAGTGCTTTGTGTACTTGACAATATTTTGATTTGGGTTTAATGAGCGTTTTATAGGGTTAAGCTTAGGCCGATAATGTTAGACTCGATCCATTCACACGGCACCATGTGGCGGATAACCAAATATTTTGGATTAGGTATAAATTTTGCGTGATAAACTGACAGGCCTATTTAGGACACGGTAAGAATCGTGTCTCATGTGAGCTGACGCGTTTTACCTGTCTGGATATGAATTGACACGTTTAGATTAACATTTTGATGTGTCATTTCTTTCAACACGACTTAATTCGACATATTAAATGCTCGTATTTAAAAAGCTTTTTCATCCTTAAAAGTTTATAAACATAATGTCAATTCCAATAGGAATGAACAATAATATAAATAAAAATTTAAGAATACAAAAGTGATTAAACATGGGACAACTAACTAAATATTTGAGTTTAGATGTAATGTGAACGTGAAGTGATTTACTCGTGATTTCTAAAACCATGTTAAACATGTTAACAAAAGTTATCGTACGAACGTATTAATATAATTTATCATGTATAAAAGTGTTTTACATGTTTATTGTGTATAGATTTTGTATATTTTGCAACATTCTAATTTATCACGATCACATGTTTGGTAATTTTATTAGTTATGTCATGTTGCCCAGTTATCTTTATTAGGAACACCATCGAGGCATTTCAACACGTTTATTGAATATGCCATGTTCGAATTAACTATATGAATAATGTATTACTATTTCAATGCAACACGATTAACATGACATAAATTGCTTGCCCTAAATTGCCATCACGGAAAAAAAAAAATATTCCAATAAGCATTGATGTAAAGATGGTAGGCAAATAAAAGATATCGGAGGATAGAATAATTATATAAATAAAATTTGAAAGTTGTCATTTTTGTATATTGCATTTTGAGGAAGGATTCTTTTCTCTTTCCCAGTGTATTCGATTATACCATTTATCTCTTTATTGATTTTCTACATTGGCGATTTACATCTTATCGATTACAATGACAATAGAATAATTTCCCCAGCCCTCTTCGTCTTCTTTTTTTTCCCCCTCGGGCGTGACAAGAAAAACGTGGGAACAAGAATAATCAATAATACCCAAATCTCGTTTTGGTTGCTGGTTTATGACTTTGGGGAATGAATTGTTGTTAATGTACAAAATCAGATCATGGTGGAATTTGATTAGTGGTTCGGTGACCCTCCAACTCCTTAATTCCCAACAACCTCTCCTTGACTCTCTTCTCGACGCCCCTCTCCTTAGTTTAACCTGTCGCCTAGCCAATTAGCCAAACCTAAACTTGGCAAAAAGGAAGCCAATTCTATTTTAATTTGAAAAGCAAGAAAACGAATGCTGTCCTCTAGTTCAATAGCCACTACAAAATTCAAATTCCATGCACAAAGGTTGCCTTCTTAATATACTCCAAATTTACCCTAACGAGACAAGATCAAGATCCTCTTGAATTACGGAAACACGTTTCGAGTCCTGGTTTTATTACCTTTTTCTGTCCCGCTTACCTTTTTAAGGATTCGGTGAATCTTATGTACCTACCATGCTGAGTGTGTTATAGTTAGATCTCATCTCATGATAGTTTTAGGCATGTTCAGTCCATGTTTTTGAGGCGGAACTGCGATATTTGCCAAAAAAATCGGCCGAAAAGATTGGTTGGCCCTAGTGCATACCCACGAGGGCCTAAAGTAGCACGCATCTTACACGGGGCATCTCTTCGAGTGGTACATGTGTCGGTACCTAACCGGAACCTGCCCCCAACCGGATGTGAGCGAGACGTGCCTGGATGTGAAGTCGAAGCGCAGTTGATTTTAGTGGGCTCTTTGCGTCGTCATCGTGATTGCATGGCGCGCATTCGATGGCTCAAGAAGGATTTCGCCATTGACATCTCCCTCTAACTCCTTGATCAACGACACAAGAGAACCACAAGTTCAATGACAGAATCTTCCCTGCCGGGGGAGCCACTTCTTTTGGCTGTTCAACCGTCACCTCTGCTCATATTCTGCCCTTGTGTATGGCGAATTCGATTGGGAAGTACGTGGATGACAAAGGGTTAAGGCTGAGATGAACTTCGCTAACCGATCTTAAAGCTCAGTTTTTGTTGGACATAGCACTGCGTAATTAGACGACAAGAAAGAAAATTCCTAATGAAATCCCCTGGTCTTTGTGGGACTAGGAAGATCGGTCTAGATGGGAAGGCAAATTTTGTGTGTTGTGTTCAATAATCACAAAGACCACTTGATCGTGATGTGTGAGAGAAAGAAACATGTGACATTATTGTGTTCTCCACGTGTGTAAGCCGATATTAGAACGAATTTAAGGCATGGATGTGAAACTCAACTTAGGGGACAAATAATAGATATGAAGATTTTTTAGTGCGCTTGATCTTTTAATTGGTAATGTCAATTTGTTTGGGAGTTTAAGTTGGTGGATAGCTCAATAAATGCCAAGGGACCGTCATATGGTCATGTCTAGATCGGATGAGTAGAGGACGTGTGGTGTGACATACATCTATTAATGATACCATTTCCTAAAAAGGTTTGTAGGTGAAGCTATCCAAAGTAATCATGAACATAAACGATATGTCCCATCTAATCGAGAGGGTATTGAATGCATTTAGCTCTTTGATTGGAGCTCAGCAACAATGTATCAATCCATCGTCGTTGATCAGCCTAAGTATAGATATTTTGTCGAGACTCAGAGAAGATTATGGCTCTCGAGTTTTCACGTGCCGAACTAGATATATCCCCAGGAGGATGTGTCGCATGAACAAAAATCCGAACTCGAAGCCTCGCACTTTTTTAGATGCGATGTGGCAGTTGCCTAACCACAATTCCTGAATAGACTTATTGTAGAGCTTCGTTTATGCTTATGAACGATCAGCTGCTTACGATGATTGACTGACTTCTCTGGACTTGTTGATTCTGAAAGGTTATAGCAATTTTATGACATCCAGTATTTGGAGTTAAAAAAATTTTCACTCAGAGAATGTAAAATTTGGTTTCAAATGAACACTCAAACTCAAGAGTATCAAGTCGCACGATTCAAAGCTAAGTGAAATGATGAATTGATTCTCAAGCCCAATTCCTTATGTTTAACTTTTGTTTCCGATGATCTCTGTAATGTCGCACGCATGGTCCGAATTGACCAACAGGCCGCCACTATTATCCAGAGATTCCTGCATAAGGTCTGCAGTTTTGGACAAGCAACTTTTGATAAGTAAGAAATTCCATCGCTAACTCTTCAACCATCTATTTTCCAACAAACAAACATTGGCTACTAGCTCCTCAATCCTCATTCATTTATCAATACATACCCAACAGAAAAAAAACTTCACTTTTGACATGAACAGTACAGCAATCAGTCTTTACTCGAGAATACTATAGTTTTCTACCCAACAAGAAAGACCTTTATTTTCCTCAACAGCCGCTCTATCACCTCCGTTTCAGACTACTTGTGGTGACATGTTCATTGACAAAAATAACAAAGACTGAGAGATGAACCTATTTATGCCACAGAATTGAGCAATGTATTCAGAACGACTTCTCGAGTTGGCAAAGCTGGAATGGCACCTCTCTCAGTCACAGTCAGTGCACCACAAGCATTTGCAAACTTAAGGGCATCTCTTAGCCGGTCCTCCTCCTACAAGATAAAATGGACTTAGAATTTATTGAGGGGGTTACAACAGTGACAGTAAAAGAGGACGCCAGATGTGACAGAGACCACAGAGCAGAATTATGTTGGTTATTTGTGGAGGACTGCTTTCCCAATGTGTTCTCTTGGTCTTTATGCCATTTGTAGTGAAAGATCAGTTTCCTGATGTGTTGATTATCTGCTCGGTTCTATTTAAATGCTGCAGTCTTCTCTTTGTATGATCATAGCATAATCCATCCACCGTGAGATTCAAAAAAAGAATGCACTGTAGAGACATGTACTAGGGGATAGATAAATAAACTGTAAAGAAAATAAGGGCAAAGTATCGTTATTCAATGTTTGAGCCCAAATGCGAACCATTGCAAGTCAGAGGTATGATGTATGGCAGAAGTCTCAGCACTAAAGCAGAAACATCAAAAGAATGTTACAATATATTTAAAATGCTTGCAAAGGAAGCAACACCAAGGAGGGAGTTTCTCACTTCATACATCTAAAAACATCAAGTAATTCTTATCAAACTCTACCTGGCTATCTAAAAGATTTCAACATGCAGTCTCATCTTTCATTGTCGAATCCATCTAATGTTATACCAAAGTAAATAAGTTTCTCTGACAGGCCTGTGGTTTTTGTAGTGCAATATCTGCTTGTTTTTCAAACAATTGAAACCAAGTGCATATTTGTCATAATTAACTGTACATTGCCCTGCTTGCCCCTATCTCATATGGAATTTGCGAAAGTGACAACAAGAAACCATGTTATATAGGCCGCATGTCCAATAAAGACAATAGTCTGGCATGATAAATAGGTCACTACAACCATGCTGGTAAGATATACTCCTTTTTGGGGCCAACTCTCACAAGGCCTTGAGATGGATCATTGAGAAACACCACTCTCTGGCTCATAACTGTCAAACTGTCAATCCACAAGCCATGTTTAGTGTGGCCGTTGCTATTTTTTGCACACTACGCCTATGTCATAACTCTAAAATCCCCTAAAAGTGACAGGGCTAACCAAGCTTCCAACTGCTTTGGAGGGGACATGGAAGTGTGAGTCTTCATAAAAAACTAACCCGACGGACCTCAGTGCCTCACATGTATAAAAAGTGCCGTTTCTCGAGTGAGTAGAATTACTGATGGGCAGATAATGTTCTTGGAAACCAAAAGATGTGGTTGAAAAATAAAGCATTACCTGAAGCAAGGAGAGATCAACAGCTAGTTGTGATAATATCCCAGCTACAAAGGCATCACCAGCACCGGTAGTGTCCACAGCGTCCACTTTCAGACCCTTGACTCTCCCGCTAAAATCCTACAAGATGAGCCAAAATAACAGCTTTTGAAAAAATAAGCATCAATAAGCTAGCTATTGATATGTATTAAATGATTTGCAGTTTTCTAGGATATATGGTGCCACGCCCTACCTTGGTGTAGTACCTACAACCATCAGGTCCCTCTGTTACAAGAAGCAATTTGAGATTGGGATGGTAAAGCTTACGAACAACAGCGTCATCATAAGGATCTTCTCCTTTGGTCAGAAAAGAAATCTCTTCTTCACTTATCTGAAATTATGCAGACGAGCATGTGAAGAAGGGTAATTTTTATCTGTGCTTCATACTGTACATCACAACCTTTGGAAATGCCAAAAAGAAGAACTATGGGCTCACAACCGTGATAGACTCGTGGACTCGTGGCTGAAGCATTGTTCTTACCTTTATAATATCAGCTATTTCCCAGATACTCAATATTCCTTCCCTGGCACTTTCTGCTGAAGGCCACAAAGGAAGCCTTAAATTGGGGTCATAGGACAGGACAACACCGGCATCCTTGGCAGCTTTAGCTGCAGCAATGTGCGCGGACTTGCAAGGTTCTGTTATAAGACTTATGGAACCATAGTGAAGGATCTTTGCCTGTCATGAAATTAAAAATATTTTGAGACATGTATTAATCACATCTGTGGTCTGTAGCCTCACATAAATAGAACATATTAATCATATCTAAGTCGCAACCTTGTTCTGGCAAAGCAAAAGAAAATGAATTTTCGGTGTCTGTGTTTAAGTCTCCGAGTGGAGCCAAAAAAAGTTCAAATTTATTGGAAACTTTAGCATTTCCGGACAAGGACAAGTATGGCTCCTCATGTCTTAATTTTGTGTGGAAATTTTTATATATTTTTCCCTCCAGTTCCTCCTGAACAAATCATTTTCCACCCAAATAGACCAAGAAAAGCTTGTTGTAATGAGACAAATTAGTTTTAAGTTGGTGTTCTCTTCTGTAACTTCAACGGAAAAGAAGACGTGAAATTCCAGAGGATTATCAGAATGTAGCAACTCCTTGGCAGTTATGCATAAAATCAACAAACAACAGCATCCCAGTAGTTATGCTAACTACTTTACTCATTGAAATTAACCAGTTTGGTGGGTTATTTGTAGGTTAAGGGTAACTCAAACCATATGGAACTATCAGCATGTAAAAAATTATCATCTCCTTAGTTTGCATATTCTAGCATGGAACTGTGTTATTTACTCTTTGATTCATTTGTTCACATAATTGGTTTCCTAAAAATAAAATGGTATCCAACCTTTCTAATTAAGTCATAATCCAGTTCAGATTCTTCAAGCAACATATCAGCACTTGGATTGCGGTAGAACATGAATTCGCGTTCCCCATCATTCCTTAGTGTAACAAATGCTAAAGCTGTACGAGCGCCAGGATCAAATCGCATCCCTTCACTGTTTACATTATTTTCCTTCAAAATTTCAGCAAGCATGTAGCCAAATTCGTCTTCACCCACCTGTGCAAATACATAAAGAATGTCTACATTAGCTATTATCTCAGAAAGCACATGACGCTTGATTAGTTCCCTAAAACATAAATAGCGGCGCGATTGCTATGCAGATAAGTTGACTTCAATTATCTAAATAGAAGCACAAAACAATAACGAGCAATCATACCTTCCCAATGAAGGCGGATGATCCACCAAGACGGGATATGCCCACTGCAACATTAGCAGGTGCTCCTCCCGGAGCTTTCTTAAAAGCAGGTGATTCAGCTAATGAAAGGCCACTAACAGTCGGGACAAAATCAATTAGCATCTCCCCAAAACAAACCACGAGAGAATTATCTTTCGTTTCAGGTGCATCATTACCTCTAACCGCTTTTCCTAAAAGAAAATATGCAGATCACGTTAGAATTGGGATAAGCTGATCAATGCAGCGACATGTGAGAAACCTAGTCAACGACAAAGCTATTTTTGCACAGCTTAATTGCAGCCACGTCATAGAAAAAGAAGTTGACCTGCACTTCTTTCCAATACTTCCAACCAATGATTTACGTTAACAATGAATTCCACATCGTAACACCTTATTAATGGCCTATTCACCAGTGAATATCTAGGCCAATTTAAAATTAATGATGTCACCAGTGAAATTCCATCATCACCAAGCTCGAGGATGACAGCATTGTGAAATATGTTTTATGAAAAACAAAGGAACCATTTGTGGTGTCCAATTGGGCTCCCCTTGGAATGGGCCAAGTTTTGAGCACACCTTGTTCATCCATCTCTTAGCAGTTTGAGTTTCTAGGACTAAAGGTCCAAGCACAGATGAAAGACTCGAATGGCACCTATCTTCCTAGTTATTCTGCCTATTAATACTTTTTGTTTCACAGCTGTCTACTCAATGCCATTTCTTGGGGTCTGACGTAAAGCTAATATTCACAGATTCTCAGAACATACAACCTCAGGAGTGCAGCCTCTTCAAAAAGCTGTGCCATTTATAAGAAGGATCGGCGACAAATTTGGGACCGAAAATGATGCAACTCACCCAAAGCGGTAGGTTCCCGATTTGGTATGCACAATTTATCAATATAGAGACAACAGACACGAGACACTCTCCCCAAACTGAAAACGGCAAAAAGAAACACAGTTACTAAAGTACCTTTCACATTCAATCGAGCAATCGAGGACAGAGGCGGGCAGCTAAAGGCAGAGACTTTCACCGTTCGGCGCCTACAGCTCACAAAATCCCGTCGAGAAATGGCCACGCCATTGAAGCATACAGCACTGGAGTGAAGGGCCATCGCATAAATAATAAAAAGACAAAGCTGCGATCTTTCTCAAGTGAGATTGACCCGACCCAGAAGAGAAATTTCAATGCTGAAGATCTGATCACCGAGAAAACGGTGGAAACTAGACGCAGAGAACTCGAAAACAGGATGAAGAAGTGCCGTTCTTGCGAGCAAATGCGATCAAAGGTTAGGATGACGAGGGGACGTTAAAGTCGAGGGCGCCGTGGGAAGTAAAGCGGGAAGCATTGGTTTGGCCGAATAGAAAAATGGGGAGGACTCCGATCAAGATTCTCAGAACGAATTCAGCAATCGCTTGACGGCAGAGGAGACGGACGTTTGTGGTTTGGGAACAGCGGAGAAAGCAAAGATCCGAAGAGAGAGAGAGAGAGAGCACAGGTTTTTTCGTCGGTTTTTGGACAGAACGAGGTTTTAGCTCGAGGGTCGCTCCATTTGCGTGTTTCCACGTGGACTTCTTCCTCTCCTTAATCCCTTTCTTCCCTCCCCTAGACAAAAAAGAATAAGGAGGTAAATGTCAAGATGGAGTTGAATTCACGCGAACTACCAGGTAGGAGTTGAATGTTTGTCGCTTGCGTTGCACATTTCAAGCTAATTTTTGAAGAAGATATTTTACAATATCCAATTTTGAAAAAAATTCAAATAAAACCTATTGTCATATTTTGAAAAGTTTAAAAGGAAAAAATGGAAAGTTGGGAAACAAAGCAAGTAAATGGTTGAGGAATCAAATTGTTAACTTTTGATGTCGAAAGAATTAAATATTTTTGAAAGGTTTTTACAAAAGAAAGAAGAGGATGAGAAATTGGATTGAAGAGCAACAAGTGTTCACGTCCAGCACCACCTTTACACATAAAAGATACTTGTTATGGACCCATGCACCCTTTCCCACCCTTATATAGTCATTTGCTCTGGGAAAGTTATCACAAATGATTTCTGAATTTTGATTCATTATGTAATGTGTTATGTCTATTGATTTAATCCCGCAAGGCTTGAATAGGTTATGTAATGCAATCTAATACATTTTTTGCAAAATAATTAGAGTCAATTAATATGTGCAAAAATGGATTGATACATGCAAGAATAATCTACTAGATATGTATGTAGTATTTCTATCAAACAAATAAATAACAAGCAAAGGGATAGAGACAGATGGACATGGATTTATAATAGTTCGGGTTAAATCAAGCTCACATCCACTATCCAAAACAAACATCCATTAACAATGCTAGATTTCACTAGAGCTGTTTGAGTTATTATAGTCATAGCTTGCACTATTTCTACCCAAAGCTAATAGATCACACTGCCAAGTCACATGCACCACTACAACACCTGTACACTTCTCAAAAGATTTACAATTAGTGTATGACTCTTAGCGAGTGAATCTCTTGATCACAAAATAAGTAAGGTGTTCTTGTAATTTTCACAACTCGTCTCTATATATTTTGGCTTGCATTTTTTTCCTTTTATAGTTGTAAACTTTAAGTTGATCATTGAATGATTTTTGAGATAATCAATTTAGTTGTTGTAGATAGCAATGAAATCACTAGAGATTCGCTCGCCCATACAAGCCAATCTTCTAGCGATTTTGCTGCTTCCAAGAATAAAGACTCCAAATAAGAAAATAATCCTTTTCCATTGGTATAATGAATGATTGATTAAATTCACCTCCAAGTGAATGAATCCCCAATTTCAACGGCGCATACTACTGTAACTAATTAGAAATTGCTAGTGAAATTCAGTCAATAGGCCATTAGTTTAGGTGAGTGGCCATAGGCTTATACCAAGCTAAACCACTATAAAGCTCATCGTTTGTATCAGCCAACCTATTGCCATATTTGTCTGATAAATGCAATGCACTAGATATAACTACATGTTCTCGCTTATATCAACTCATCTTTATTTCTCCTCTTATATTTTACTTGACATTTATATTTTTGCATAAGTGAGTAAAGTTTTCTTAAAATCACCTATTCACCTCCTCTAAATGATAGTATCAGCCATTGCACTTATCACATTGTGCTTGGGTTGTTTATACTTATTTCTAGACATATTAACCCTCACTTGTTTCTTCACTAACTATTTGAACTAAGAACCATTTATTTTTGGCATGACCTTGATAGTGTTGAAGAAGTGTTTGACCAACTACACACTTGTAACAAATTTATTGTCAAAGACAATACCACAATTTGTTCTTCCTTGAATGATTAGATTTGGTATGAGCTACTTTTCTTATTTAGTGCACTACATATCTTCCATGAACAATTTTATTGTAAACACTTTAGTCTAACAAATTCAACACTACTCTATTGAGCAATTGAGTACTTCATAATAGCATCTTGGATTGTTTTGCTTAATTAAATTTCATAGATACACAAAACAATACTTGCAACTTGTATTATAAGAAGGATAACTATTTTTCCTTTTACAAGCAACTATTTCATCATCTTCATCCTCATCTTCTAAACTATTACTCTCATCACTTTCATCACTTGAATTTTCCCAACTGTTAAAATTAGAAAATTCGATATTTAAGATTGCCAATCATGACAAGACTTATTTCTCAATAAAAAAATAGAATTTCATTAAATTTTTAGTCTTGATTTAGATTTTTTGATTAAGGGACAATGAAATTTAGGGATTTCAAGTTTGATTGAAGAAATTTTAACCTAAGAAGCCAATCAATCACTTGGAATATGATATTTGGCGTCATAGGATTGTAATTATATTGAGTGACACCTCTTAAGATCGCGTAACTTGGCACGATCACTCAAAAATCCTAAAAAAAAAAAAAGATCTTCACATTTTTTTGCATCGCTTTTTCGGTTGCTAGAGGGGAAAATATTGACTAGAATAGATTTGCCAAGTCAGACTTAAGACAGGCCATTCAACACGCGACATATGTCCAGACGAGTCCTAACTGTCAGAATTTTTTAAAATCCCCCCTCTATTACTTCTCCGATTACCGTATCCACTCCCGTCACCTTTTATCCACTCCCTCCCTCCCTCCCTCCCTTTGCGCAACTACAACTTCAAAGCTCAAACTCCATTGAGCGAACTTCGCTATGCCACTATGATTTTCAGCAATTGGTTGGTGCACGGTTGTGGGCTGAGAAGACCACGGCTTGGCTGGTGAGGATGGCCTCGCTTGCTGCTAGCAAGGCTGTTCTCACCTAGACCATCATTGCCATGGGCAAGGCTGCCTTGCCAAGATCTAGACAAGATTGTCTTTGCTCGCAGGCGGTGAGATCATGGAGTGATTTCTCTAAAGAAGAAGAAGAGAGAAATACAGAGAGGAAGAGAGAGAGAGAGAGAGAGAGAGAGTGTGTCTGACATGGTGAGAGAGAAGAGATGGAGTAATTTGATAAGTGAGATCTACCTTGTCATGTGTTGACCAATTAATGTAGCATTCTATCGATGATATGAAAAATCAGATCTACCCAATATTTTCTTTCAATGACGAGGCTGGCGAAAAGGGAGGGGAGGGGGGAAGAAAAGTCTCTTTTTTATTTTGGCCGAGGCCCTGACGAGGATTCCCGGACCTCTCTTTTCTCTGCGCAACACACACAGAGAAGGGACGAAGGAAGCAAGGAAAATGGCTCTCTATCCTGAGCTATCTTCAGTCAAACACCTCAACGTCGGCGGTGGCTACCGGCCTCCATTGCCGACCCCCATAAATTCGCACTTCATCGTCTCTCACCGCTTCAGCTATTCTCAGCCGCTATTCCCCTTTTCGTCCTTTCATCGACGTTTTTTTAGGAAGAAACGCGTACCATACATAGAGAGAGATGAGAGTATTCGAGGGCAAAAACTCGTAAGAAATCAATTCTAGAAGCTTGCTGGTCGTCGCACACCATCCTTCGCCACTGCCAGCTAAAGATTTTGGAAGAGTACGGAACGCACCCGATTGTTCCCTGTTTCTGGCTGTGAGGTTCCGGGGAATTCGGATCACGACTGAACCTAATCCGGTTGTCATAGCTTCGTTATGGACGATCATAGGAGCTCCAATCGTCGACTCGTACGCTCGTCGCAGCTCCGGCATCGCCACTAAACCGTTTAACGCTTCTCCCTTTTTCTATCCTTTGCTTTGAGCGCAACACAATGTTGAGTTGTGTCTCCGCTGCTTGTGCGAATAATCGGGAACATGGGTGTTTTCTGGGTGATTAGTAATGATGTTTTCGTTCAGGTGTTGGTTTCAGATTAAAAAATTTACTTCGGTTCCAGAGCTATGTCCAATATTAGCAGTGCCTACAGACTGTTCAATGTAATGCCTCTGTTATTTGTTCTAGTCATATAAAAATGAGGCCGAGGTTTTAGTCATTTCCGTCGAAGCATATGTCGGATCTGTCTGGGCTACTTTCATCGACTTCAAATGTCATTAGATTGATTTAAGTTGATGTTGTTGCCAAATCTCGGATCATTGATAGGTCTTCTGGAACGCACAAAACCTGCTCAACGAAATGTTTCTTGGTTGCGATTATGAACTAATTGCTCCCGCTGTTCAATCTGACAACATAACAGTGCGATTCTTATGATGTTAACCGAGCCGTGAGTCATTAAACATGATTTTTTTGGATTATTTCTTGGGTTGCCAAAAATCTCTCAGTTGACATATCTACCCAACTATGTTCTGCGTAACCTGGCAAAGCCATGGCCGCGCGTGGAATTGAGTATGGTGAATGGAGATGGTGGTCTTGAATTTTCCGGTAAAGTTGGTGGATACTTGCCTGTTAATCTTGTTGTTTTCGGTTAGAATCAAGGAATGAATAGATTTGCTGGATTCTGGAAAACGATAAACATTGAAGAGGACGCAGGCGCCCAAGATAGGGAAATGGAATTAAAAAAGAGGAGGAAAAGGGATGAAAAAATGGGTTTAACAAGGAAGTTAGAAAATGGGATTCGTGGAGGCTTCATGTGGTTCAGTGTGGGCTTGATATGAGTTAATAAAGAATGGGTTTGGGCGAGTTTATGTTAGAAGTTGGGCTTGTAAGGATTTAATTTTTTTGGTCGAATTGTAAGTCCAAGAACTTTTATTGCTTGGACTTGCAAGGTCCACCTCAGGCCCAAACGCCTGGCCCCCGTCCTCGTGAAGTCCATGTTTGACCCTATTCAGATCGGGCCCAAGGGCCCAGCCTGATCCCCTATTTTCCAGAATATAAAAACCTTTAGCACTCAAAATTGATAAAAGACCGTTTGATCATATTTATATGAAAATACCGACCGAGTTAAGAGGTACTGAAAAGGTGCAAATTAGACTATCAACGTAATCAAACCCTCGATCCTAGTTAATCCTCGTTTGTGTAGGAAATGAGACAATCCCTCGTGTTTCACTTAGTTTTTAGTCAATCCTAATAGGTCAACAGTGACTTCAGTCTCACATAGAATCTATTTAGGATTAATCGGAGGTTAAAATAAATTCAATGTCACGCGAGGTAAGGACTTGAGAGAGCCCTTGCCTATTTTCAAGTTCAGCTCCTTTGTCCCTATTCAATCTATCAAGTGGTGTAAATTGTTATTGATGAAATTCCCTCAGTTGTTGCTTTATACATGCGAGTTCTTCATCATCATCATCATCATCATCATCATCATCCTCACTTAGGCTCTTTGCATGTCCCAAATGTTCATCATTAGAATTACTTGATAGAGCAACTTTCCAACTCAATCTTATATATTTTATCACTCTGTCGCTCTATCTTGACCAACAACACTCGGACATGTACTTGTTTGCTGAACTCTCTCTAGAACAAGGACTGCATGCCTTGCCTCACTCTTCCTTTTCGGAGCATATCCATTTCCAACCTAACAACTCTTTTTAGTACTATTTACTGCTCCTATATTAGTGCTTTCATCTTCATCACCATAGTACTTAGCAAATGCATAGACAGTCTCACCATGGAGATAATGGTAAACGAGATTCCTAATACTATTATTATCAAGTAGTTATCTTAGACTGTCTTTCAAGCTCTTACTAGGCACCTTAAGATTACAATTTTTCTATTTTGCTTCATAATTGTTCCCTTATATCCCTCGCTATTTTTTATATGATAGCCTATTTACATTGAAAAAAACAATATTGACATTTTCATCACCATATTCCTACTCATTGCCAATAACAAATTCCCCACTACGCAGAAAGGACGTTGGTACCATAATGCAGAAAGGATGATGACTTTACATAGGTCTCTACAATTGCATCAAGTTAAATAAACAACAATTGACTTTATCACTTAGTGGACAAAAAACAATAATGCATCTCACCAAAATAAATTACTCACCTTTTTCCTATTGCAATATTCCCTTCCTCTGGCACCACGGCCTAAATTTTCTTCCAAATATCGAGCCCTAAATTTTCCCTCCAAGTGCCTAGCCCTAATTATTCCCCACAACCACTACGCCTTAAATAAGAGAGAGGGCGATCGGCGACTTTCAAATAGTGAATGAGAGTGAACGCTGAAGTCAAGTGAAAGACAATGAGAGAGAGAGAGAGAGAGAGACCAAGTCCACATTGGACTTGTCCGTTTATGAAAAAAAGTAACATATGAATAAACTTTTTATTAAGAAAACCACTTGCACCTTTGCTTGGCAAAAGTATCCAAAATATCTTAAATATATTATATTGGTACTAATTTAGTTATAAACCTTTCAATTGGACCAATTTAGTTTTAAACTTTTTTATATTAATACTAATTGAATTTATCTAGCTAATTTATGTCAGAAATTGTTAACATGGATGTTGGTCATTCTACATAGCACGGCTAGTACTAACATGGATATTTTTTTATATAATGTTTAATTATTTTTTTGAATTTTTATATTTCCTCTTTCTTTTTTTCCTTTTCTTTTTTCTTTTCTCCTTATTTTCCTCTGCTAGCCTCCATGATGGTTGGTAGAGGTCGCTAGTAGCCGACGAGGGCGAGGGTGAGGGCCAAGAGGCTTGCCAACCTTTGGCAAGGGTCCTTGAAAGCTGGAAGCCCTCGTCGACCTTTGGTGAGGGCTAGCCTTGCTTGGATGGCGAGGGCTAAGTGATGGTCCCCTCTTCGGATCTAGCAAGGGGCAACCTTGCTCAACCCTCAGGCCGGTCTCACTTGTTGTTGTTGAGGGTTAGGGGTGTGCAAAATACTCGGGAACTGCTCGGATCGCCCGGAACCAGACTGGAACCGTTCAGAATCGACGGTTCTCGAGGGAAACGGTCCGATTCCCGGTTCCAATTTACAGGAACCGGTGGGTACTGGTCTAGTTCCCAATTCCATGGGCGAGATCCGCCCGCCCGCCCACCCGGACCGGACCGGAACCTTTTTAATATTAAAATATTACTAAAACAAAACAAACCCTAACCGAGACTTCTCTCCTCTGTCCATGTCTTCAACTTCTTCGGTTCTTTTGTTCTATGACTATCTGTCTCTCTTCTCTGTCTCTCTTCTTCTTCAACTTCTTCAACTTCTTCGGTTCTTCGGTGATTGTCTCCGCCTAGCAGTGACCCGCAACTCCACAGCTCGCCTTCGCGCCGACCACCACGTCAACAATGAGGGAGAAGTGGATTGACATCGAGCATTGCTCGCCCATTCTCAACGCCAATCGCCGACCTCAAGCACAAGACTTCTCGTTCCCAAACCTCGGCATTTCCGGTGAGTTTCCTTTTGGTTCAAACCGTTTGTTCCCAGTTGATTGAAGTTCTATTCATCTCTAACTGGCCTTCACACCTCCGTCTTCGAGCAGAGTAGGGGTTTTTATGACTGAAACTCTTCCCCACGAACCCTCTTAGCACGACCTGTTTTGGTGATAGAATAGCCGAGCGAGATTTCTCTAATTCTTGAATTTTTTGTGTCCAATTGAGTCGATTTTTCGCGTCAGGATCAGTTCCGTGGATCCACCCGGGAACCGGACTGGACCGGCGGTCCGGTTACCGGGTGGATCCATGCAACAAACGGGTGGATCCCGGATCCAATTTTTCGGAACCGGTCCTTAGCGGGCGGTTCCCGGTTCTAGGTCGGGAACCGCCCGCCCGGACCATGCACACCCCTATTAAGGGTGTCCTAACCCTCACCCTCATTAGTAGTCGGCGACCTTTGTCGGCCATCATGGAGGTTGGTGGAGGAAAATAAGGATGAAAGCAAAAAAGGAGAAGAAGAAAAGAAGGAAAATAGAAGGAAAAAATGAAAAAGAAAAAGGAAAAGGAAAAAAACTAATTAAAAATTTGAAAAAATAATTACATATTATATACAATATCCACGTTAGCCAGTTTTGGCACATAGGACAATTGGCGTTCGTGTTGGCAATTTTTGACACAAATTGACTGGATGGACTTAATTGGTGTAAATGTGAAAATGTTTAAAATTAAATTAGTCAATTGAAAGGTTTATGACTGAATTAATACACATGGAATAGGTTTATGACTTTTTTAGTACTTTTTTCACCTTTGATTGAAATTTTTCTTTGAATGCACCCAAATAATTATATTTTTCTCTAATTTCATACCTTAATCAATCGGTAAAAGATTTTGGTATCAAAATGAGCAAGGTATGAAAGTTATGACACTTTTAGTGTCATTTTCTTATTTTGCAATATGGCGATCTAAGAAAGCAATGTTTACTTGGCATGACATCAGGCAACAATTTTGACTCAATCAAGTTTCAAGATAACAACGTGAATATGAAAATCTTGAAATTTGTATTTCAAGTTAGGTTTTATTTGATATTCTAATATCTCTAAGAGTTAGATAGATTTAAGTAGTCATTTCATCAAGTAAACATTTTTTTCCAGTTATTTTTGCATGTGGATTGTTATCTCCTTCATTTTAATTGGAGGATGCTTATGATTGGTCGATAATAAGTTATTATACCTTAAAAACTTAAAATTCTATATATTATATACATTCATTTATTTAAGGAATATGAGACAAATGATCATTGAACTTTAACCTAATGTACAATGTTGTCCTTAAACTTTTAATTTGTTAGAATAGTCTTTGAACATTTGGTACTACATAAAAATACTCGAAGTGGTGCATGAACTTGAATTAATGAACATTTTTATGTAGTTCAAGGACTAGATTGAACGTGTACCGAATATTTAAGGATCGCACTAAACAAATTGAAAGTTTAAAAATGATATTATATGTTAGACTAAAGTTTAAAGACCGCATTGAACAAATAAACAATTCAGGGGTCACATATCACAATCACATATCACATCGGGGTAAAGTTCAGCGACCGTTTGTATAATTATCACATTTATTTATCAATCACTTTCTTATTTTCTAATTTATAAATACATACAAATCCATATTTTACATCTTACTTTAGGACATGTTTTATCCCTTCTCTAAAACCACCTGCAGTTCCCCATCTTCGTCCCTTCTAGAATTTTCGTTGGATCTGCAGATGAGAAGGAAGTCCAGAACCTGACGCTTCTCCTCTTGCTTGCGAGACGTTTCATCATTCTCATTTAAAATAAATATTTTCTTGAGGTTGATTTCTTTGACAATGTATCTTCAACTACTAAAAGGAAGAACCAATAGCTCACCTGACAATGACATGACCAGCCTCGCTTCTTGCAAGTTAAGAATCGCGTGTTGGCTTGAGTCCTTGTCAATCTTCTGGCCAAAGAAAGCAAAAGGTCTCTCTCTCTCTCTCTCTCTCCTTTTTTCTCTTTAGTAACGGATAAGAGAAGTCTTTGTTAATTAACCTGAAGTCGGAGAGCTTGCGTGACTCTAGGGTTTACGCGGTTTCAAGCTTTCCAACTCCCACTTATTCCACTTATCCTACACGTGTTTTCCTCCTATAATATGGAAAAAGCTCGGCCGAAACGCGTAGATCTTGAATTCATGAGATATTTATAGCTCAAAAGTGATGGAGTCTAGCACAGGACTTTTCTTTTCCTTCACGATATGGCGAATAAAGCTCATGTCACGTGCTTAATCCATCACACGTACCAAACTGAACTAACATAGGTCTTGCATTTTGTTGTTGTTGTTGTTTTTTTTTTAGGAAAATTTATTTACTGATTTCCTGTCTAAATTTAAAGAATCATGAAAAATCTATATCGCATTTACAGATATAATAATATTAATTTTGTCGACAACTACCCGTCAATACCTTCATAAAGAAATATTCTCATTTTTCAATCCATAGTTTTATCTTAAGGTATATCCAATTAGTATATTTGCAATTAAAATCTTTCTCTATACTTTTGCAAATGCATGCGCATTGTGTGTTTGCACAAAATTGAAATTTGAAAAATTAAGTGAAACCACTTTATAAGTCAATATTTGAACTATTGGATAATGAAAATAATTTTATTGATAAAATATCCAATTTTTAAAGAATATATATGGGGAAGATTCGTACATTTTAAGATATGAAATCGTTTTAGGAAAGTTGTTATTGGATAGAAAAGATTCAAATTATAATATTGAAAGATGAGGGATTATATATAATTATTAACTCATGCCATGGATTTAATTCAAAAAATAAGTAATAAAGGTTATTTGGGAAAGAAAGAACGATCAAAATCCCGAGCTCTTTTATATAATAGTACAGATGGTTAATAGGTGCTTCTTGGGGGTACTCATTAACGAAACCCAAATAATATTTTGATGTCTTTGAAAGGAAGTGAAAGACGTAGAAATATTTTGGAGGAAATTTATAATTCAATCATTTGTATCGTTCTTGTACATGTACACAATTTATAGTATAAAAGAAAGAATAAAGGAAGGAATAAACAAAATTACAATCTGATTACATTTTCCTACTTTATCTCTGAATATCCTTCACTGAATCAATTAAAATCAAAGTCAAGAATAAGTTTGTAATAATTGCGATCTTCTTTACCACTCCCCCTCAAGCTAATGGCTTATATAGGTCAAAGACACCCAGCTTGTTGAGTAAATAAGTATGTTGCCTTTGACATATGGGCTTAGCGAAGATATCTGCTGGCTGCTTCACTATGCCAATTCCTCGAGTCACAATAATCCTTTCTTGATTTTTTCCTTGAATTTTTTCTCGAGTGAAGGGACAATCAACTTCTATATGCTTTGTCCTCTTATGAAAGATTGGGTTTGTTGCTAATTTAAGTGCAGCATCATCTTTGGAGTGCTGAAATCCTGCACTTATGAGTGCATTAGTAAATTTCACATACCACTACCAAGAAACTTGCATGAGTCCATATAGGGACTAGCATAGCCATCACACCAAAGACTCCCCTTGTCTACAAAGACCCTATGGGAGTTCCGTGTAGATTTCTTTGTTGAAATCACCATGACGGAAAGTATTATGACGTCCATTTGACGCAAATCCCAGTTGCGAAGTGCGGCAATGTAGAGACAAGAAAGGATGGTGACCTCTTTGGCAACCGGGGTGGGGAGAAGGTTTCATGATAGTTAAAACCCTCCCGTTGAGCGAAACATTTGGCAACCGGTTGTGCTTTTGTTGACACCCAAAAATATCCCTAGAACCATGTGTTGACCACAAGGAAATAACAAGTGAAACGCCTCATTTTGGTTCGTAAAATTATAGGAAAACAATTTTTGTGAATGCTACTTAAGCTAAGCCTTGATGAGATTCTAGAAGCAAATCTTAAAGTTGATGGCCAAATAATTGATTGCTATGTGTCGGGCTATAAATATAATGCACTAGATTTGAAGATAAAGAGATATTAGCACTAGAACTCGTGTGAAAATAACTGCTACGAGGAATGCACATAAAACTTGGAGCAATTATTTACTTGATGAGCAAGCAGTGCAAGCATCGTCGACGAGTTAGAAGGTAGTTGCTTATGGCTAGGGTACCAGGAAGAATTAGAAAAATGTGGAGAATATCAAGAGTGGTACCCAAGGGAAAGAAATCGACTAAAGGTTACTAGCCCATCCTATAAATACCACAACATGTTTAGTGAAGAACCCTCCTGAACAATACAACAACTATATTTACTTTATCGCACTTTATCCGTAGCTTTCTAGATTCCTATTGTCAATTAAACTTCGATGTGCATCTCTATCCGATCTAGCATTGCTGATTACATTCCTATGTTGTTCCACAAGCCCAACATTGTTGATTAAATAAATTCCAATGCTGTATTTCTTATCTAGGGATATTGCTATCGATTAGATTCCAGCTTTATACCTAAAACAAGTTGTGTCGTAGATTAAATTTCGGCATGATTTGAGTTCGAAGCACATCCTAACCAACTACTAGTATTCAGATTGCATCTTTCATTAGATTCTGGTATAATTTGTGCCAAAAAGCAGTTAGTCTTGGAGCCATCCAAGTATTGATTGTTAGGGTTGTATATACAAGTTGATAAATAAAATTTCCCTTTGTATTTGACATTTTCTATCCAAACTCAACATAGAAGATGAATCTTCTATCATAAAACCAAAATGCAGTGTTTGGTGAAAGATTTTCACGGGGATCAAAATCGATGAAACATCTTCTTGGCACGCTTGGTGGGACCCATTGTATTAAGTAGAGTGAGTGCTATGCTACGGACCCGAAGTCGAATCAACTTGAATAGCGCAACTGATGAGCAAATACCAATGGCTAAGAATAATGCACGAGCTAAGTCATCATTAGCCCACCTTCCCCATAATGAAACAATAAATCAAATCCAAGAGGAAGGTACTGATGTTTCGAGACAACTTGTAGAGGAAAGAAGACAAACAAATCTCACACTAATCATGTTTGCTACTATGAGGCGAATGATGAAGGAGACTCGAAATGAGTTTGTTGATTATGTGGTTAGACGAATGATAGATGTTGTCGGGCCTTTAATCGTCAATATTTATCACGAATGTGCTTAGGGATAATATGGAGTTTCAACAAGACCAGCTCAACCTCAAACAAGGCTGGTCTCTATTTGAACTAGGTCACTCTAGGTAGAGTGTGTCGACTTGGCCCCTTTTTAGAATTTTGCAAAAAGGACATATTTTAGCAGTTGCGCAGGCTGGTGGGTCTATTAATTCATATGTCCTTACTAATGCTGACCTAGGTCCTGCGTTATTTAACCCGCCAATGGCTCAACAAAATACATCACTTGATAATCTTGTGGGATAGCCTTAACTTCACTAAATCCCTTATTGGTACCTCAGGCAAATGTGCTGGCAGTCGCAATGAAGGTCCTAGGAGTTCTAATGATTTTAGTTAGAAGGCACGACCAACTTTAACAAGTGAACATTTAGCCTCAGTTACCTAAGATAGAAGGCCCAAGTGTTCGGCCACAAGCACTTCAGTTAGGGGCTTCTAATGCTAAACAAGTTCCTAATATGCAGCTCCAAGCTTCTTCGAATGTTCATCTTCAAATGTTGTAGCAACCTCTTTTTCTTTCTTAGGTGAATATGCTTAGGCCAAAAATAAATTCAGCACTAGCAGTCCAACCATAACCACCATTCTTTTGGCTTTAGCAACAGTATCATTAAGCACCTTAGCAAAACACGAATATAGCATTGTAGCCTAATTATGTTGTGCAACAGATCCTAGAGTTTTCTCACATAGCTCCAATATAAAATCAGCCAATAGTTGAGCCATTGTTAAGAAGATACGACAATGACATTGCATGCTTTGCCAATATATATAGAAAACTATATCAAGATTGGATGGATACTATAGAATACCCCAAGGGTTTCAAAATACTTGAGTTTACTCTGTTTATTGGAAAAGAGGATTAGTTGACATTTGAGCATGTTAATCATTTCCTAGTACAATGTAGAGATATGACACTTGTAGATCATTGGAAGTTGAGGCTATTCCTTTTATTATTATTATTAGAAACTGCTTTTACTTGATATACTGCATTGTTGTTAAACTCGATTAATTCATGGAAACAATTGGAAAGATTGTTCCATACCCAGTTCCAAATGGATGTTTTAGATCTGTTAGTAGTTGACTTATCAATTATGAAATAGCCACATAATAAATTAGTTGACTAGTTTACCTCTAAGTTTAAGAGGGCCAAAAATATGTGCTTAGTTTCTTTGCTTGAGAAGACCTTTACAGATTTGCATTTAATGTTTTGAAATTTGAAATTTAGAAGAGAATGATTGGGCAACTCTATGCTAATTTGTTTCAATTATCTACTATAGCCATTACGCATGAGAGATTGCTCAAAGAAAAAGACAAGAGGCATGGTAGGCGAATAGACATATATTGGGTTGATGCTATGGAAGTAGATGAAGAACTGGAGCAAGTTAATATAGTGGAGGTGGCCATAGCAAAAAAGATTATTAACAAATCGTATGTTTGTCAAGCATTAAAGCCAACTAGAGTAAAAGAGAAATTCAACCTTATGCCAAAAGTTAAAAAACCTATCTACTACTTTTTGGATGTCAATAAGACTGAAAAGATATTTGATCTATTACTGGTTGATGGCCAGATAAGATTGACTGAAGGGGTAGAGTATATTTGCTAAAGAAGAATTGACAATGAAAAGATACTACAAATGGCATCATCCATGGAGTCATAATACTAACGATTTCGTACTTTTTAAAAGAAACATTCAAGATGCAATCAAGTAAGGGAAGATAAAATTTGCTGATGACAAAAATAAAGCTCCCATGAAAGTTGATATGGACCCATTCCCTGTTATAACTAGAATGATATCATCTAGAGTCAAATCCATGCCTAGGAGTCGTTACCAACTTCAGTTTTGCGTGAGGTGTAAGCAGTGATTAGATAGGAGAAGCATCATTCCAAGCACTAGTATAATCAATTTAGTCAAAGAGTCACTAGTAGGGAATACAACTCAAGATTGATTGTCTCATTTCGAAAAGGACTAATTCCAAATGAGTCAGTCTATCCTACCAAGTATTATACTTATCAAAAGGAGAGAGTTGATCTAGGCGATTTTCAATCTGGCTTCAATCAAGGTCAACTATTGTGTTCAAAGTGTAAGCAATTAGTTTGGCGGCAAAAGCATTTTGCGATGGGGCATGACAATCAATATAGCACAATGGTTAGTAATGGGGTATGTTATTTCAATGGTTCTAACCAAAGAGGACTTGCTATATATGAGACAAGACCCTCTAGGAAATTTCATACACGTCGAGTGGCTAAAAAGTCAATCAAACGAAGATATGATGAGGGGGATCTAACTATTGGAACCCTAGGAAAACATAGTTGAAAGTATGACTATTATGTTAGTTATAGCCCTCCCCCTTTTTATCCTCAAGAAATTAGTCCATCTGGATAGAGAGAAAAATTCAACAGTGAAGATATATAGCTACTAGCTAATTGTCATCGTCAACCAACTTTAAAAATACCCCATGATTCGCCTACTGGTATGTGATACAAGGTTGAGAGAGCTCAGCATAGAAAAGATAGCTTGACATGTACATAGAAGATGATGATGCAAAGAAAGAAGAAGATGCATTTGCTTCAAAAGTAGCTTGACAAGGTTCATATTACTCAAGTCAAACCCATTGTAATGTCAGCCCTTAAGCCAAAGAAGGTCAAGGCAAAGAATTTGATTTGGAAGAGAAAGCTAAAGGTTGATAATCCAACTCTTAACCAAGTTAGAAGATTGATCGCATAATCAACCATTTAGTCACTAGAGTGAAATGGGAGTCTTATATCAAGGTTAGTATCACCATTAAGCTCATGCATGGTGCAAGTAAAACTTCTTAACGAATTTTTCACTTTCTCTTCTACTACAAAATTGTGTGAAGAAATCCTCACAAATGAAAAGGAGGGAGCAAAGGTCTATTTTGATGTTGAGGAAGTAATGGAATTTGGAAAACCTCTAACACAAAGTTCAAACCATTTGAGAGCATTAAATATTAATGCCAAAATCAACGATCAACTTATATCTCGAGTATTAGTTAATTGAGGTTTTACTTGGACTCTCATCCCCCCCCTTTTTTTTTTGGTAAGTAAACAATATATTGAGCTTTAACCAACATTGTACAAAGCATACTGACATCAAAAACTTACACTTGTAAGGTCAAACTAGTCTGAACGAGTGGAAGGGAGCCAACAAAACAAACAACAGCTGCCAGACAAGACAAACACAAAGCCAGCAAAGGCAGGGCAACCTAAACAATAGCTACAAGACAAAAGCCAAACAACCCAGCCCACAAGAGGCAGCAAAACAAAGGAGAAACCCATCAAATATTCGGTTATCAGATTTTATAAGAGATGTCTCAAACATTAAACTAATATTTGTGGATGTAGGATCCAAGACTTTTAGAACTTCTTTTTGTATTATCGATGCTAATAGATCATACAATTTATTACTTAGAAGATATTGGATTCATGATAATCAATGTATACCATTGACTCTTCATTAGATTGTGGTATTTTGGAATGGTGATAAGGTTGAGTATGTTAAATACTAAACCATGAGTAGCTTGGTCCCAACTGACCATGGGGTGTTAGGGGCATCAAAAGACAATATTTACATAAGTAAGCCCCCGTTGGTGGATTCTAATAGCATTGCATTCTACCATTTTGATAAGGTTATAGTTGAATGGGTCCTAAAGAATCAATTGGTGGAACAATTTGATAAGATTGTTCATGGAGAATCTTATCATCAGGAAGTACTTGGCTTACAGGGCCAAATTAAAAAAATTAGGATGTTGAAGCTATTGAGGGAATTCTAGATTTTGAAGATTTTCCTATCAAGGATGGTGATAGGGTGATTGAGGCTTAAGACCCATTAGAAGAAGTTAATCTAGGCATGGAGGTCGATTGACGTTCGATGTATGTATGTGCCTCACTAAGTAATGAATTTAAAGTTTGACTGGTATACTTGTTATAGAAATACAAAGACCGTTTTGCTTAGGATTATCATGAAATGCCCGGTTAGGATAAACATATAGTGGAGCATCAATTACTCATTAAAAAGAGCTTTAAGTCGCACAAACAATATTTTAGGCAATTTGTGACATCCTAATTTTCAAGTTCTGTTTTCAATTGAATAAGTTGGGTTTTTTTATCGACGTGGCTATAGTTCGTTTTCTCTTAATTGACTACTCACGAGATAACTAACCTATCAGGTGAAACCATTAAAAAATATAAATGCAAAAGACTAGAGAATTCGATTAGGAATCAACTGCTCGACCGTATTAATCTGTAAGAGTCACTATGATACAGTTAAAAATCGATTAGAGACCAGAGATAGGTCAATTCGACAGAGGTGTGTGATTATGTGTGAGTGATTCCACCTAATTGCAAAATTCTTGTCGATTGGCAACAGACCGATTTTTCTGCCGTTTTGGTACCTTGTGCTCGTATTTGAAATCTCGAAATTTTCACAACAATTGAGAGTCGCTAATGTGTTGAAAATATACAATGTGGCTCGAAAATGATCGACAATGGGTCAATTGTACTAAAAATTCCTAAAAACTATTTCGTAGGTTAGGTCATGATAAAATCGTGTCAAATTGAAATTAACTGCGAATTTGAACTTGACTTCAAAAATTGAAAGTTTTGTCATGTCACGATTCATTTTTGGAACGCCAGTCCATCATTCGAAGAATTTTTGACTAGCTTGGGATTTTTACGGAAAATCAATTCGGACGATTCGGAAAAGAAAAGAAATTTGGATGGGCCTAATTGATGGGATTTTGGGCCTATAAAGTGAGTTATTTGGTGAAGGGAAATTGTGAAAATTGTGTAGACTTCCTCCTCAGCAAAACTGGTCATCAAATTGTGGAAATTGGTAAAGAAATTGAAGTCCAATTTGTGAAATTCGTAGGCTAGTGTCAAGCCTACAACTTTTGGCTCAAAAGTTGGTTAATTGTGGGATTAAATTGTAAGAAAGTAATGGGGGGACCAAAGGGATGAGCTTGAAGGCTTTTGGGGACCAACACATGATGACATTGGATATTTCTTGTTGACTTCCCCCCTCCTTCGGCTTCCCTCACACGCCAAGTTGCTCCCCTTCTCCTTCAGGCAAACTTCTATTTCATCGAAGCCAGCTGCCTCTGCATTCTTTTCATTTTTCTTCTGCTCGAGCAATCCCCTCTCCTTGAACGAACCGCTTCTATCTTCCATTTTTCTTTTCCTTCGCATCTCCACTACTGGCTGCCGTCTCCATTGATTTTGTTGTAGCTGCCACATGTCCATCTCATTCTTCCACCAAGTCAAACTTTCCAGCAAAACCCACGAAGTTGACTCCACCTTCATCTCCACTGCTTCGTGCCCCATTTCTCCTCACTTCCACCAGTGACGCCACTAGTAGCACTCTCCACCGCCAGCACTTTTCTTCCTATTGCTTCGTTTGCAGCCACACATCCCCACCCGGATGTCCACACCTCCATCATTCCTCCACGTTAGCCCTAACGATCAGTCACCGAAGCCAACCGTAGCTCCCTCAATCCTCGTGCTGCTACAACTTAGCTAGCAGCCGTGTCCCCACCAAGTTGCCACCGCGTGCTACAGCTTTGATAAGTTGAGCCAAGCCGCGACCAGCAACCCTCTTCAAGACTAATAGCAATCGTGAGCTTTGTGGGCCATTTTTTGGCCAAGTCCAAGCCTCTTTTAGTGCCGCCGTCGTCATAAACTAGTTTTTGCGCTAAACCGGTGAGTTTACTTAATAAACTTTGCTTATGGAGTCAATGATGCTATATGGGTAATTAGCTTAGGTTAATTAGGGTTTATGTAGTTCATTAGAATGTATTAGTGATTTAATTATTTAGTTGTGTATGTTAGGTAGTTAGAATAGCCTAATTAGAGACTAGATAAGTTGTACTATTTATCTAGATAGGTTCGAAAATTTTCCCAACCCGTTCAAGTGGTTAATTAAGCATTTCCGGCTTAAGTGGGTATTTTTGGTGATTAAATGTATTTATTTAATTATTTATTATTTCTAGAAATTATACCGGAATAGCCGATAACCGGAATTTCGTGCTAATTGCAATGATATGCTTAATTTGTGCAATTGAATGATATATTGTGCAAATTGAGTGAAAATTGTAATTTTTGGTATTTATCTCAAAATTGTGTAATTTTGGTATTTTATTAATGAAAAATATCGGGCGTCGGTTTTTAACACCAAAAATGTTTTTAGGCACTATAATAAATAGTGGGATTTTGAAAAGAAAGATATAGTATTTTTGGCTCAAATTGATCGTGTAGCCACACACGATAATTTTTATTGGGTGTTTTTAATACGAAGAAAATATGCCAAGTCGTTATTTTAATTGAGAAATTTGTGTGCAAAGCATGTGATGGTTTATTGTCATTGCAAGGTGACAAGTGAGAGATGAAGTGGCATAGGTTGTGTTGAGAACACCCGATGGGTTGTGAACTAGTAAAGAACTAACTACTACACGATAATGAAACCTCGTCTAAGCCATCTCTAGTATCTTGTACCGTTGCTTATAGTAGTCAAAGTTCAAGTGTTACATGGTAACTTAAGTCACATAGCAGCCACCTCTAGAAGCCTTGTAATATTGTCATGCATAGTAAATGGGTTAAGTGTTACACGATAGTGAGGTTTCGTGTGAGTTACCTCTAGAACCCTGTACTAGTTCTTTTTATAGTCAAGAACTAAGTATTACATGACAGTGTGATTTTGTAGGAGTCACCTCTAGTACCTTAAGCTATTGCTTAGTATAGTTGGGAACTAAGTGTTATACGACAATGTGAATTTGTGGGAGCCATCTCTAGTACCTCGTACTATGACTGATTGTGATCAGGGACTAAGTGCTATGTGATGTTGGAACTTCGTGGGGAGAGGGTACCTCTAGAACCTTGAGCTTGGTATTGAGTATTGAGTCAGAATATTGAGTGGGGATGTTGAGTTTGGATTGAGAATTTGAATATTGAGAGTAAATATCGGGTGTGGATGGAACCACCGATATGAATTGTTCGCGTCTAATTATGGGAAGAAATTGTGTGATATGGTATGAGACAAGTCATAACAATTTGGCCTTATAATCGGGACCCTCGTGAGCGATTGTTTGATTGAATGATGGATCAATTGTATTGATTCAATTGAATGATTAATTGATTGACTAAGATTGAAATGAGAAGTTCCAAATGCTCGAGTGTTGTTACTACACTTATGTGATATATGAATTGTGCTAATATGTAGGAAGGACTTGAGGCGAGGTAAGTCTTATGTATTGTGTGCATAGACTGCCTCTAGGTATATTTCTTTCCTAGTCGAGATTTATGGAGTGAACTTGTTGAGACATTGTTTCACCCCATTGTGGGTTACCATTTTCAGGTCCCCAATATGAAGAACTCGGAGCTTGAGGAGGAACGGTCAGGAGCATGGGTGGCTCAAAAGTTCTCTTTGGAGATAGGCCTCATGTACTTATACCCTAGAGTTGGCCTTTGTTTGTAAACCAGATTGTGGTTTTTAATAACGTGTTTAATTTGAAATTTGTTGTCTTGTTTTTCTATTTGATGTCTGTTGTTGTCGTTAGGGGATAAGTTAATTTGCTCCGCATGTGCATAATCGATTGGGTTGTCGACGCGTCCTGGGAATGTTGCAAATTTTATCGACCACCGAGGAATACGCGCGCGCTCGAGCTTCGGGGCATGACATAGTTTATACCAAAGGTTATGTGAAAAGTTAAACAAGAAATTGAAAGATTGCTCGCGGCAAGCTTTATAAGAATTGTATGGTACGTTGAATGGCTGTAAAATATTATCTTAGTAAAGAAGGGGAATGGAAAGCTCATGGTGTGCATAGATTTCTATGAATTGAAAACAACAACACCCAAAGATGAATGCTAGATACCAATGGCTAACATGCACCACCGCCCGCAGTGGCCGCGATGATTAAAGCTTTCTCCCCCACCGAGGAGGGAGGGGTTCGAAACCCCGTGTCCCCATTGCACAACTCACTTGCGGCTGGGTCTGTGGTGGCGGCCTAGTTCACTCTGGGTTTACCCCACCAGCTGCCGACTGTACGGGGGTTCCCAGGTCATCAAAAAAGAAAAAAGGCTAACATGCTCGTTGACTTAGCCTCTGACAATGAAATTATGTTTCTTATGGACAATCATTCATGCTATAATTAGATATTCATAATTGAAAAAGATGTCCATAAAACCATATTAAGATGTTCGAGGGCAGTTGGTTCCTTCGAATGATTAGTCATGCCTTTCAAATTGAAGAACACATGCACTATGTATTAGAGGCCAATGAATTTTATTTTTCATGACATAATTAGTGACTTTATAGAGGTCTATATTGATGATGTCATCATCAAATCAAACCAGGCAAGTCACTTGCTTTATTTAGATTAGGCTTTTGTTAGGATGCAGAAGTATAAATTAAAGATGAACCCTTTGGAATGTGCTTTTGAAGTTAAAGCTGGCAATTTTTTTAGGATTTTTAGTTAGTCAAAGAGGGATTGAAATAGATAAAAATAAAGCTAAGGCAATCCTAAAGTTGACACCATTAACTACTAAAAAGCAGCTTCAAATGATATTAGGAAAGATAAATTTCCTGCGTCGATTTATTGCTAACTTAAGGTTGAAGTGTTTTCCCAATTATTGAAGCTTAAGAGTCAAGAGGAGTCTCTATGGGAAGACAAGCATCAACAGGTGCTCAACTAGATCAAAGTGTATCTTTACAACCCTCTACTTTTGATGCAATCCAAGACTAGTAGGCCGTTGAAACTATATTTGTCAACCACCAATACCAAAATAGGATGCATATTGGCGTAGATATATGATGAGGGGAAAGAACAAGCAATTTATTAGTTGAGTTGAATACTGAACGATGCAAAGACAAGATATACAAATGGGCATTTACACTCTCTGAAATTAACCTGGTATACCTCCCACTTAAAATAATAGAAGGATAAGTAGTAGCAGATTTTATCATAGAGTATTTGGGTATCCAAGTTGAAGAGTACTTAGAAGGGTGTGTCCAAGTAGTCCTTTGGACCTTGCACTTTGATGGGGCGAGTGTAGCTGGGTCAACAGGACCTGGAATTTTAATAGTCTCTCCCCATGGACAAAAGTCCAAAATGATGTTTAAACTAGATTTTAGTTGCTCAAATAATCAAGCTGAATATGAGGCATTAATTGCTGGCCTAAATATTTTGGCTAACATAAAGGCAAGATTTATTATGGTAATTGATGACTCTCGATTGGTTATAAAACAATTGTTTGGAGAGTACCAATGCCTTAATGAAAATATTATTTCTCATCATGTATTGGCTAAACGACTTTTGGATCATTTCGACGGTTATGAGTTGGTTCATGTCACAAGAAATCAAAACGTGAAGACCAATGAGTTAGCTCAAATGGCATCTGGTTATAAGATTTCTAAAGAATTGGCAGATTATGTTATCACATAGGAAAAGAGATTACCTTCGATTGATAATAAGATCATGTTGATTCAAGATATATAGGCATAGACAACCAAATAATGAACAAAGATTGGGGAACTCCATTTATTGAATATTTAAGAAAGCAAGTTGCTAGGGATAAAATTTTTAAAAGGAGAGTAATTGAATATTTATTGATTGGTGACAATCTATATCGCAAAATTGTAGATGGGCGATTATTAAAGTGTCTCGGGCAAACATGAGTCTATGTTCATTATAGCCGAAGTACATGAAGGCATATACGGTGCACATTAGGTCGGGGTAAAAATGAAATATTGCGTCGACACGGTTATTTTAGGCCAACTATTTTTCAGGATTGCATTGACTATGCTAAGGGATGTGAAACATGCTAAAAGTATGGCCCTATTTAACATGTGCTAACTTTAATAATGAAACCCATAATTAAGCCCTGGCCATTTAGAGGATAGACGATAGATATAATTAGGACAATATATCATCCCTCATCTAAAAAGCATAGTTTCATATTAGTGGCCACTACTATTTTACAAAATGGGTTGAGGTTGCATCTTATAAAAATATTGCATAAATGACAATAAAATAGTTCATTGAAGAACATATTATTTACATATTTGGCATTGTGGAGTCAATAACTGTAGATTAAGGGACAATATTTACTGGCCAAGAGGTGTTGAATTTTGCTAAATCAAGAGGGATTAAGTGATATATTCAATGCCTTATCATGTCTTGGCCAATGGTCAAGCTGAAGCCTAAAAAAAAGTAATCATTAATGTAATTAAGAAGGATTTGGAGGATAACCAAGGGAATGTGATTCTTTAATGTCGACGGTTTTATGGGCTTATCGAATGTCTAAGAAATCTACGACTGGAGTTAGCTTATATATGTTCACATATGGCTAGGAGGCTATGTTGCCATTCAAGATCACCGTTCTCTAGGGGGATTGGCCAAAGAAGAATATGATAAGCTCATATATAGCAATATTGATGAATTGGGTGAAAGTAGGGTAGCTACTTTGGAAAAGCTGGTCCTTTCAAACGATAAAGTTGCAAAAGCTTATAATAAGCACATAAAAGAGAAATGGTTTGATGTTGGTAACATAGTTTGGAAGACCATTTTGCTAACAAGCGTGGATGATGAGAAATTTGGCAAATGGTTACCAACTTGGGAAGGACCATATGTGGTCTCCAAAATCGTTAGTGAAAATGCTTATCAATTAATAGAAATGGAAGGCAAAGAGTTGCTACGTACAATTAATGGAAAGTTCTTAAAAAGGTATTACCCAACCATGTGAGAAATGCAAGGAAAAGGTGGTATTAATAAAAAGAACACAGTATTTATAACCCTAGGCGGATTATCGATTTCAATCCCAATAATATTTTGAAGTTGAGGGACAAGACGGGAAAGGTGAGACTCAGTGTTGGTTGTCTTCAATTGCTGACATACTCGCCTTCTCCAAATCATGCATAACTTCAAAAACCGTCCATCTCTCTTTTTCCAAGTGGTTAAGTATGGTAATGTAATTTGGACGAAATTGTTCATCTGACTAATAAGGGTCTCTGTATTGTTAAGTTGTACATCAAGAACCTTTTAGGTGTTGCCCAGAACCATGTGCTAACCATGAGGAAATAACAAGTGAAATGCCTCGTTTTGGTTTGTAAAGTTAAGGGCAAACAACTTTTGTGAAGGCTACTTAAGCTCAGCCTCGATGAGATTCTAGAAGCAAATCTTAGAGTCGATAGCCACATAATTGATTACCACGTGTTAGGGTATGAACATAATGCACCGGATTTGAAGATTAAGAGAGATTAGTACTAGAACTCAAATGAAAATAATTGCTGCAAGGGATGTGCATAAAACAGGGAGTAGTTATTTACTTAATGAGCAAGCCGTGCAAGCAAGTCAGGAGGCATTAACTTATGGATAAGGGTGCCAAGAAGAATTTAAAAACGTGGAGAATATCAAGAGTTGCGCCCAAGGAAAAGAAACCGATTAATGTTTATCAGCCTGTAAACCTGTTTAACGAAAAATCCCCTTGAACATCACAACAACTATCTTTACTTTATGGCATTTTAGCTATAGTTTTCAAGATTCTCGTCATCAATTAAATTCTGATGTGCTCTCTATTCAATCCAACATCGTTGATTAGATTCCGATGTTGTTCCACAAGCCCGGCATTGTTGATTAAATTCCAACATTGTGGTTCTTATTCAGGAGTATTGCTGTTGATTAGATTTTAGCTTTACATCTAAAATAAGCTGTGTCGTACATTAAATTCCAGTATGATTTGAGTTCTAAGACAAACTATCCAACTACTAGTGTCCAAATTGTATCATTTCTTAGAGGTGTAATTTAAGCCCAAAAGGAATTAGTTTTCGAGCCATCCAAGTATTGATTTTCAAGATTGTATATACAAGTTAATAAATCAAATTTTCCTTTACATTTGACATTCTCTGTCCAAACTCAATATAGAATCTAAGTCTTCTATCACTAAACCAAAATGTAGAATTTGGTAAAAGATTTTCACGAGGATCAAAACTAGTGAAACGGCTTTGCAACATTCAATAGAGTGATCTGGCTTGTATTTGATTTTATATACTCATTTACAGCCAATTGGTCTTTTATGGGAAGGCAATGGAACTACATCCCATGTATGATAATCCACAAGTGCAACTAATTCACTCTCCATAGCTTGATGCCTTCTTGGATCTCATGCTTCTTCCTCATAGGAGGATGATTCATGTTCCTTGGATATACGACTAATGCAGCACATATGTTTTGGAGACAAACAATTAAAAGACATGCAAAATACAGGGTAGTATGTCCTTAGGAATGTAGTGTAGAACATATGTAGTCCTTGGTCCACATAGAAGAATGAACATGTCGTTTAGAACAACGTGGTGGCTCAACAACTTGTTCTTCAGGTGGTGCTGATGAAGAAGGTACATCAATATGTTGCTCTAGAGATGCAACGAATGAATAAGCTTCTTCGTGATGTGATGTCGAAGACTCGGTTGCTAAATTTGAGTATTTTGGAATTGCTGTCATATTTTCTGCTAGAATGAATATGTATTGTTGGAATGAACATGTATTGATTATTCACAGTCAAATCATCTTCTGATAGGAATGGACGATTATCCTGTGTTGTTGTGATCTTCTGACAGGTATATGTCGAATCTTGAAACGGAAATTCATCCTCATGAAAATGACATCCCAGCTAATAAAGAATATATATGGTCATTGTGATCATCTTCTGATATCATGAAAGGAAGTGAAAGAAGCAGAAATATTTTGGAGGAAAATTGTAATTCATTCACTTGTATTGTTCTTGTACATGTACACATTTTATAGTACAAAAGAAAGAATAAAGGAAGGAATAAACAAGATTACAATATGTTACATTTTCCTACTTTATCTCTAAATATCCTTGACTGAATCTATTAAAATTGAAGTCAAGAATAAAATCGTAATAATCACGATCTTCTCCAACAATGTTACTAATATTTTATGTCAAATAAAAGTTAAAGTCCATATGCCATAAGAAAAAAATCTTATTAACGAGTGTTCTTGGATATTTCATATCATGCCCAATAAAGAAATGTTTTCATTTTTAATGCACCGGTCATGCATAACACTAGAATGACAAGCAATACTTTAGAAACAATAAATTCTCTTCGTTTTGACATGAACTTCAAGGCACTTATTTTACATTTAAGTAAGATAAGTAAGTGTAGTCTCGATGCATTGCTTTTCTTAGTTATCATAGATAATAAATACGTTGAAAATATAAATTTCTATTTAACGAGTATGGTTGTCGAGAGCGTTCGTTAGCAAGACTTTTTTTTTTTTTTTTTATGTTTGGCAAGCATCCTGAGTCACTTATTAATAAAAAAAGTTACCAGAAAATATACATGTGACGAGCATCTTGAGGAACTCTCTTGGAGGCAACTCCAACTCCAAACCTGTCCTATTCCGGGCATTCCATTGGAGAAATATTGGCTGCAGTTCTGATTCCACCGCTCATCACGCGACGCGTGTCGTCCGGGCCCCACCGTGCATAGCCCTCTGACACACCCTCTCTCCTCTCGTCTCTCTCTTCCCTCTGTTTTTCTTTCCTTTCTTTTTCCCTCTGCTCGCGGTTTCCTCAGTCTGCTCTCTTCCGCCTACCTCGCTGGGACAACAACAGCGTTCGTTCACCACCACATCTGGGTATCGGAATTCTTTATTTCTCGTTGACGACGGGACCGGATGTCGGCGCCGTCGTCTTCTTCCTCCTCCGCGAAACTGGAGTCCATTCTCTCGTACATGTTTCTCCTCTCCTCCAAATCGAGACCCCCATCTTTCTCACCAACCCCGACTCCCATCTCCCGCCCTGTCTCTCCTTCAAAGATTGTTCCTTAATTGATTTTACTCGTCTGGGTCATGCTTCTCTCTCCTCGCCTTTGTCCGGAAGAGGGAGGGAGACAGAGATTTGGCACGCAAAGTTCAGATTCAGACCGAGGAGAGAGACAGGACAGAGGGAAGAAGAAGGAGGAACATGGGGCGGGCGGAGGCATAGACGAGGTGACGTGCCGGAGGCAGGGCTGAGGAGAGAGAAAAAAAAGAAGAAGAGGAAACCGTGAGCAGAGGGAAGAAGAAAAGAAGAAACGAAGGAGAGAAGAGCAGAAGGAAGAGAGAGACGAGAGGAGAGAGGGTGTGTCCGAGGGCTTTGCACGGTGGGGCCCGGGAGACACGCGTCGCGTGATGAGTGGACTAGTCTAATGACGTGGCACTGTTAGGGTACCCAATATTTTCCCTAGAATCAGAGCTCAGCCAATATTTTCTCATTCGAGGAGTCCAGAGAGCATATTCTGTCGTCCTGTAGTTGCGGTGGGGCCGGGGGGTCCACACGCTTCCAACTGCCAACGAATTGAAAACGGCATACAGGACGCGCAATATCAGCCAATCATAATTGTCTCCGAATTTCGGGGGATTTGGACAAAAGAGGAAATCCCGGAATTTACTTTCCAACGTGCTTTGGTCAACATTACGATTCAACTGTGGCGAGGGCAGTTTTTTTGGAATCTCAGTTCGTAGTACGTGATTGCGTTCATTTGCGAAAAATAAATTATCTAGTTTTTAAAAATAATCACTTATAAGTTATGACGTTGGAAATGATTAATTAATAATAATAAATTATGTCTTAATATTTTCGTGAGCAGTAAAAATATCTTTCATTTATTTATTTTCATCAAAAATATGAATTGATCATTTAAAAAAAAATATTTTCTAAGTAACTTGAGAATTGTGATTATGTTTTCATGACTCAATCGCAAATGCCTTTAATGCTTGATTTTCAAATGATTTTCAATTGACTCTCATGTCATGGCAACATCCATGGAAAAACAGTTCTCCTTACAAAAGAGTTTCTTTATTGGAAAACACAAGACGTAAAATGAGAAAGTATCTTATATACATGTATACATAAAGCAAATCAAGAATGTTTTCTAACTTCGAATTGAGATGAAAGGATTTCATAAAAGCTCATATATTCTATACACATAATATACATAGCATCCCTTTGATTTAACACGTATTCACTGGGCATGGTAGGCTCGTGGCCCTTGTCCCGACCTAGACCTATCAAAATGGATTTTAAACCCATTTCTAAATTCATATAGAATAGGTCGAGTTGTTATATGGTTTAGTAATATTTAATAATTTGTCATAAATTGATTTAAATATAATATGTGTATTAAATGTGTTAACAACTTACTTATACCAAATCCATCTCTATGACTTTCTTTTTATTTTCTTTCACTCTCACTTGCTCTCCTGCTTACTCATCGCACACTCTCGCCTCAATTTGGATTTGAATTTTCCTACATGAGGTTAAATAATGTTTTAGCAATATAAGTTGTGGTCGAATATGGGTCATTAGATTTGTATTTCATTGAAATGGGTCAAAACGGGTTTAATGAATTTATTTGAGTTGGTCCATTTTTGACTCGACCCAAAACTTGACTTGATCTGATTCACTCATTTGATAGGTCTATTCAAATATCCACACTTTTCTCTAATGAAAATTCTTATGCGCATCCAATGCATATAACCTTTTTTTTTTTTTTTAATAAAAACTCCAAATTCGGTGGACCTAGTTAAATATAGTGAAACCTGTAACATCTTATAGTTGGAATCTATCTGCCAATGCGTTTATTCAGTGTATGTAATAATGTCACCTCGTGGTGGCATGATGCTTTAACGTCAGGGAAGAATCACGTTCTCTCACTCTAGAAGTGTTGACATTCTTTTCGGTCATAATTGCATCACCTCAAATAGAGGTTGAGATAGATCAAAGTTTTTTTTTTTTTTTTTTTTTTTTTTTTTCATTTTTACTAAGAAATATATCAGATTTAGGATGCATTTGATAACCATTTTATTTTTTAGAATAATTTATGATAAGAAATAATTATTTTTTATTATATTTGCGAGAACAATTTCTAAGAATTTTAAGGCGTTTAGTAACTCGTCTAAAATTTCTATATTCAAAATAGAATTGTGTTTAGTGCCGTTTTCAAATTTTCTAATCCAAATAATTTTCTTTGAATTTTTAAATAATTTTATTACTTCTTTTCTTTTCTTTCTCTTCTTCTTCTTTTTCAAGCTTTGCCAGTTACTGGCCTCAGGATGATTGGCAATCGACTAGATGAGAGCTAGCGATCTTGCCAGAGTGTCGCCGACCCTTAGCAAGGCCGCGCCTTGTCGGTTGAGCCTTGGCTAAGTGAGAGGCCTCACCCAGATTTGGCGAGGCCAAGCTCGCCTAACCATGGCACGGCCAAGCCTCGCTTGGCCAAGCGAGCCTCATTGGTGGCTAGGCAAGGCAAGGCCAATCTCGTGGTGGCTCAAGAGGTTGAGCTCAACTAGCGATTGAGCAAGCTCGACCTTACCAGATCAAGGCGAAGTCAAGCTTCACCCAGCCATGGCTTAGTTGAGCCTCGCTTGACCAGGCAAGGCTTGCCGGTGGTCGAGGGAGACCTAGGCAAGGTTCTTCAATGGCCGAGGGAGGCCTAGGCAAGGCGCACCTCGCCGATGGTTGGGCGAGCTCATCAGACTTTGCCCAACTAGTCACCGGTGATTGGTGGCAATGGACAACAGTGGCAGCGGTGGTTGACAGTGATGATAGTGGAAGAAGAAGAGAGAAGGAATAAGAATAAGAAGAAAAGAAGAGAAAAAGAGAAAAAAAAGAATAAAGAAAAAGGATTGGCTTTATTTTGGAATTATTCTTTGGAATAAAGATTCAATTTTTTTACTTTTTGATTCTGTTGCAAATTTATTACCAAGAATAAATTTGTTCTTAAGCAAAAAATTTATCAAACATAATTATGTTCGGGAACAAAAAAATAGAATCAAACACTATTTAACAAGTTGTCAAATGAACCCTTATTAATAAAGGCTTGCTTTCCTACAGTAGAAAATAGTTGATTGTTCGAATCTTATACTTTCCCTTAAAACCAGAGAAAGAAGATCCATTTGGGTTTTCTAATGACGGGAGATTAGTCACCGAAAGATCTGTTGGCTAGCTCGGGGAATCAACAATAAACCGGTTCGCAATGGGTAAGCTAGCTTTGGTAGCTCAGTAAGACTGTTTCTTTGAGTATTTTGGTTACCCAACTTAACACTTCCAAATAAGCAAATGAGACGAAGTCATCGGAGAAGAAGACGCGACCGAGGGAGAATAAACCTACCTACGTTGGGGCAGTTGTTGGACTTCGAGCTGTAATTTGCCTCAAGGTCTTGCACTTAAAGATCGTAGCAGATTTAGACCTGACGATCACACCAATTCGGGTGCCATAGTGTTGACTTACTGATATGACGGATTAAGGTAACTTGACATTTCATAAAATAGATAATGTATAAAGAGTAGCTCTTCCTTCTTGGGCAGAAATCAATAATTCAAATGATAAAAAAAGGGATAAATAACACAAAAAACTTCAAACTACGCTCACTCTAATACAAATATTAAGAACTTTTTTTTGTGTTACCAAAAACTCTAAACTTGCCTACCATAGCGTAAATACCCCCAACTTTTTTTATGAAACAAAAAAAAAAAATTACACGTATGACATATACCCTATATTCTTTTCACATTAATATATGTTCAGAGTTTTATACTTTAAATGTTTGGAGTTTTTTATGACATGAATATATTTGTTAGAGTATTTGTGTCATAATTGGCAAATAGGGACACAAAATAAAGTTTGGAGTATTTACACCTGAGTGTGCTAAATATGAAGGCTTTTTGTGGTATCAAATCATAAATAATTGATATAGGAACATGGATAATTTTACCTATCAATATGCATGTAGCTTGAATAAAATCGAGGAATGTATACATTATGAGAGACTTTAGAGGTGAGCATGATTAGGATGGGTGATTCCCATCTTGGAACCAGGAACTCCCATTAAGAAATGGTTAAAGAAAATTGAAACCAAAATCTGTCTGTTAATTTCATGGATCCACTTGGGAGCTAAACCAATAGTTCGGTCTAATTCCTGAGTAGATTCATAGAACCAATCCGAACCCTATAAAGCTTGTTCAACCTTATATTTTGGTTGAATAGCAAACCATTAATTTTGATTAAGGATTAAAAGATATGAGGGACAACGAATAGACAATACTCGTTAGCTAAAAACTTAATTTCTTCAAAGGTCATGGTGTGGTCATCTTAAGGTTTCCCAACACTGGAAACATGTGAAGAATTAGACTCTAAGTAAAAGTCCTAACCTCCATAGAAATTAAAACATTAATCACTTGATTCATCTTTTTTCAACATTAATCTAATTCAATCATGGAAATGGTTAAGGAGAGACCTAATTATACTCTCAAAATGAGTCGTGGACTCTTATGAACATCTCCAATCGGTTCTTCCCTTCCTCTACATTTACTTAATTTGTTTTGGTTGATATAGCAAGTAAATGGATTATTGGAACAAAAAATAAATAAATAGAGAATTAATCTTATTACATACCCAAGATATAAAATTAGCCAATAATGTCTAATAATTACAAATTATATATATTTGGTCAAAAAACTACAAATAATTAAGTAATTGAGATGGATTTTTTAAATATATATTTGGACAAATGGGTGGGCGGTTTCACACATAGAATCGGGAACCAGACCGGCCTCTTTGGGAATCTTTGGCTCTGATTGGGTTTGGTTCAGTTTGATTTCGGGTGGTTTGGGTGATTTCTTTTTCTCATATATCTCTAATGGGAGTTGTAAGGGCTTGTTTGGCAAATTTTGTTTTTGTTCCTTCGAACAAAAATTTTGTTCTTTTGTTATGGGAAACAAAAAAAGAACAGAAACACTTTTGGTAAAACTTTTGTTCTTGGAAACAAAAAATATATTTTTTTGTTCCCGAGAAAAAATTTAGAATAGAAACAAAAAGTGGAAAAAAGTTGTTTATTGTTTCCAAGAACAATTCCGAAAAACGGATTTTTCTCTCTGATCTTTTTCTCTTCTCTTTCTTTTCTTATTCTTCTTTTCTTCTTCCTTTTGGCCGATTATCGGCCTTGGCCATGGCCAACGCCGGCCATTGGCCAGATGAGGGCTGTTGACCTTGCCGGAGCTTTGCCAACCCCCGGAGATGTTGAGCCTCATGAGGCCACTGGCGAGGCTTGACCTCGCTCAGGTAGCGCGAGGTCGGCCTTGCCCTAGCTTGGTGAGGCCAAGCCTTCTTGGCTCGAGGCTTGCTTGGCGATTGAGGCCACCGGCGAGGCTTCAACAAGCTCACTGGCCCTTGCGATGGCCTAGCAAAGCTCCAGCAAGCTCAATGAAGCTTGCCTAGTCGGCCGCAGCCGTGGTCAACGATGGGGGCACAAAGAAAAGAAAGAAAAAAAAAAAAGAAAAAAGAAAAGAAAAATAAAAATATTAAAAAATTAAAAGAAATAACAAAATTATACAAGTTTATAAAAAAAAGTTTACAATTATCAAGTGCGTTTTTATAATTAGAAATGATTTTCAGAAATAGAAAAAAGTATTTAGGTTCAAAAATTGTTTCTCAGAATATGAAGATTATCGAACGCCTCGTAAGACTTTGAAAAGGAAAAAGGTAAAAAGAAAAGAAGTTTGAAAGTCACATGGAGTGTGGAGAGGCCATTAATCAGCGCCGCGCCGATGTGGATGGAGACAGGTATTAGGTCTCATCCTTGACAGCGAGGCAACGCGCTTTAGACGCGCAATTCCGCCTCTCCCTCTCTATATATATCTGTACAGACTCACTTCCACTCTCGGAGTCCCGCATAAATAGTCTTCATGGTCTCGCTCTCTCTCGCGTAGCGTCAGTGAACATGTGGAAGAGGTCCAGCTCCAGCTCGAGCTCCAGCTTAAATTCCAAATCCAGCTCCAGCTCCAGCTCCAGCTCGCAGGCGAAGCCGGCGGACGGCCTGGGCAACGTGGACCAGGTACGGCAGGTGTTCGCCCAGTACGACAAGAACGGCGATGGCAAGATCTCCTGCGACGAGCTCCGCGAGGTGCTCTCCGCGCTCGGCTCCTCCCCCACGACCCGCGAGGAGGCCCAGGCCGCCATGGCCGAGATCGACAAGGACGGCGACGGGTTCATCAACCTCGACGAGTTCGCGGAGCTGATCCTCGGCGGCGGCGATGGGGGCCCCGAGTGCGGGGCCAAGGAGCTCAGGGACGCCTTCGACCTGTACGACCTCGACGGGAACGGGGTGATCTCGGCGAGCGAGCTGCACGCGGTGTTGAAGAAGCTGGGGCAGAAGTGCACTCTCAGAGACTGCAGGAAGATGATCAGCTCGGTCGATCGGGATGGGGACGGCAACGTAAACTTCGAGGAGTTCAAGAAGATGATGACGGCGGCGAGCAACGGGGCTTCGAGCTAACCGTCGCCGTTCGACTGCGCTCTCGAGTTGGCTCTCTACCTTTGTACATGCCAAAAAAGCTCAGCAGTAATGTGATCTCTATCTCTACGCATCTATTTTTTTACCTTTCTTTTTTTCGTAGGCAGACACATAATTAGGGATTGATTCGACCATCGTGCGAGGTTGGGGGGGGGGGGGGGGATTAGTAGTTTGACAGGTAGGTTAAATCTGATTCTGCGCTGTTCTTCCATCTTATATCAGTTTCTGGATCTTTTGGCTTGGCTGTCCAAGTCTCGAGCGGAGGAAAACATCTTCCTATATTCTCTTCTCTTCTTCTTTAAGATGTTACCAGATGATATGCACTCAACTAGTTGGAACAGATTATCCTCTATATCTCAGTCTATAAGATATCTATCCGAAACAACATTAGCCATCGAGGATTTTTCGAAGTTCAAGCAAAGTTGGGGGATCAATTTAGAGTATAAGGAAAGGATCTGCCTTTGGTTCTCTGCACGACACCTCTTATTATATGTTTTTTTATTTGCTGGACTTCCATCAATTGTTTGGGATTTCAAGCAAAAACTTATTTCAAAACCAACATTTCAACAATCAATCATAAATTAATGAATCGCAAATTAAGGTATAGTAATAATCGATTGTAAAATACTTTCTTGTTATCAATAATCAAAATATCTTTTACTGATTAATTATAACGCTGTCCAAATTATATTATTTTTTTTACGGGATAAATGGAGATTTATTTTTAGAATTTTTTTATTGGGACGAGGAATTGAGGCACTGTTTGATTGGTTTTTTAGTAGCCGGAGGGCTAGTATAGAGTGGTCCACGTGTAAGCGTTAGTATTGGTGGGACGCGGCTGGATCTATCATTATTACTTGTGGAGGACTTCACGCGGCAGTCACCTAATCCTGAGTCCCGTGAAGTGACGGGTGCGTGCGCGTGAGCCTTTTGTAAATGCTGATCTCAACGCGGTATCGCTTTACTGTTTGCCTTCTCGAGTGTTTTGGTTTTTTCAGTTTTGTCGGAAGTCAACAAGGCGAGGCAGCGTCACTCTCTCCTGACTTTTGACCATTTTGGGCGCACTTGGGCTCCGAAAATTTCGGTTCGGTTTGCTTCGTTTTGGAGGCTATTTCCACAGGGCCCCGAGCCCCGATTCAGGGCCCGGGCCGAGTCGGGGCTCGGGGCCGATCCCGTGTCGCCCGTACAGAACAAGCAGTTCGGTTTATAGGGATAGAGGCTTGGGCCTATATGATCCTGGTCGTTCGAGTTGGTCTGATTTGTGCTTTGAATTCGTGGATGTTTTGTGTGTTTGGGCCTTATCAGCCCATGATTAACTTTAGTAATTAAGCAAAATGGTCCTTGATCCTAAAATTGTCAGAGGGGGGGAAAAAGGTGGACCCTCTAAATATGAAACTTCTAAACATCCATCAATCAAGATCATGAAAATGTTCGTAATGTTTCCTTGATCTTGATATAATTCCCCCTATCTCAATGCATCGAATCTGCAAAATTGTACATGGTCCAGCTCCACTGTCATGGGATCAAAGACGAACCAAAATGGGGCAGATGGTGATGGTTGTTGCCACAATCCGGCAGTTGATTAACTTGATTTCTTTTAGAACCACCACTGATCTATTATGAGCTGATGAGGAGGCTGAGTAAGTTATGGGAATTCGCCTCAATCCTGTGAATGAACGGGAGATTTACAATTTTGGGGACTTCGACACTCTTTCTGTACATTTGTCTCTTTTATGAAGAAGGCTTTGCATTCAATCTTCTCAATTTTATCCCCTAAATCCTCTAAACATGTAAAAGGTGATCATTTATGGATATTCATGCAGTAAAAAAAAATCAATAATCAAAGCAATAATTAAGATCAAATAACACCTAAATAAATAAAGTAAATAAAATAAGATGAGAATAAAGTGTCGGGTAAAATTTAGACAAAGCTTGGCCATTAGGCTTTGGAACAGGATTTTTGCGAGTTATAAATAAAAAGTAAATATGCACTACATTAAAATAAACATGAGATGCTTAATCTAAGTGATAAAAATAAATGATTACCTATATGAAATGGAATTAATCATAAATTTATTAGTCCAATGATGCAATAAATCGCCTAGATGCAAACTAGATGTAGTCCTAATCTAATTTATTTTGGTCATTTCTTTAGGAAACTAATTAAAATTCTAACTACATGGCCCTGACCGCCCTTTCATGACAATGTTATCACCCATGAACAAATCAGAAGTCAGCATAGCATGAAGAGTGGTGGATGGGTTTGCGAAGATGGTTTCGGCAGCATCATCAAGCCAAATTGAAACCCTAGCTTTGTTGGAGGCGTGTTGACATCCGAGGAAGAACACTTCTCTGAACTTGAGTGTGGAGTCAGACAACTTAAATGTGATAAGGGCAGTGATAGATCAAGAAAAGGCTTCGTGGGAGGAGGAAACTATAGTCAACGCCTACAAATTAGAGATGGCCCAATTTGAAAACTTGATTATAGCCCATTGTTCAAGAGAAGCAAATAAAGTAGCGAACTGGGTAGCTAAAGCCTATAGAGGTAATCATCTTCCTGGAGATTGGCTTACTAATTCTCCTAGTACTTAATTGGCTTACTAATTCTCCTAGTACTTAATGGGACCTTATTGTTTTCGAGGCATGTGTTTTTTGCATGAAGTAATGAAGCTTGACTATATTTTCTGACAAAAAAAAAAAAAAAAACACGGATCGGACAGAATTGATCTAAATTGCCTAATTTAAGATGCTAATCTAATTGACATGACCTATATGCTACATGCTTGATTAAAGCAATAAAAGATGTAATCTTTCCACTTTTCCTCACTCATCTATATGAATTACGCAAATTATGTCCTGTGTGCAAACATGGAAAGTAGTAAAGGTCCAATCTTGCATTGAAAGGTTCGATCTTTTTGACAGGATGAGAAGCGATGATTAAAGGAAAATTCATGCAAAGGGTATATACCCTACATCAACAAAGATGCAATTCCTTTATTCTATTAAACTTATGTGAAGGGAGTAATCTCAACATATTACTCTTTAGATCCTAGCAGCATGAGGAAACTAGAGATTAATCATGGAATTGTCTACCTATATGCCCAAATTGTGACCTAAGTTACAAGGAAATTGATAATAAAAGCAAGAAAAAGAACTTGAGACACAGTTTTATTTTGGTTCACCTTTAAACTAGGATTACATGCAGTAGGGGATTATACTATAATTGGCATATTGTACCTCTTTGTTATATCTCTCACTTATAAGAGAGATGTTATATATATCTAATAGCTATTTATGAGCTTAAGGCCGAGTTACTAAGGATTTTACTATAATTTGCACTTTTTACTTATTTGATATGAGTGAGATCCTATATTATTCTATTCATGGAGAGTATGAACCACACTTTTAACACCTAACACATCCAATCATATATTTGCGAACGATATCATGGATCAAAGCAAACAAAAACCCACCCTATGGCCAGATCGCATTGATATCCTATGTGTAAAGGATCGAAATCCTACCTTTTTATGGACAACACCACCCCGAAGACGCCGGGATTGTGACGGCTAAACGCCAACACTAGGATCGCAACGGGATTGTCAGTAGGGGAAGCCGGGATCACGAGCAAGGCCCACGGATTAAAGCCTATATGGGCGAGGTTGAGCGAGGTGATGTGAGGTGTGAGATGGGACCAAGTGAATGAGGGCAAAAGTGTGAATCCATGAATGCGTGTGGGTGGGCGTGAGGTGAATGGAAAAGACACGGGCTGTGAGCGTGAAAGCGAGAGCGGTGAAGAAAATTGAGCGTGGAAGTCCTGGACTAGTGGTGGACCGATGCCGGGAATGGAGGAAACTAGGCCGCCGGTGGTGGAGGACCACGGGTAAGAGAGAGCTCGTGAGATGTGGAATATGCCAAGTGCGTTGATGTGCTGATGGATGGATTGAGGTGTGTATGGAGTCTCCTAGTAGATATCTTTATTTAAGGGTCGAATTTGATATCTAATTTTCTTATAAAATGAATGATAAGTTTATACGTCGAAATTTAGGTGTCAATAATGACTCCCTCAAATTTATCTTTTGGCATTTGTTGTGTATATTTTTATGAGTAAAACAAATTGAGCATAATTATCTATCTTGCCCCCTCTCAACTCATCTCGCTCTTCCTCAAATTAAGCGAAATTTAATCTTAATGACCTTCTTCAAAATCCGATCTTGTGATTTGTGATGTCTCTTGATTCTTGCTTATGGTGTACTTTTTGCATTGAATGCACTGACAACTATTGATATATACCTACCCGTAGGTAGCCCAGTTGGTTAGGGCTTAGTCGACCTTGAGTCTTGGCTTTGATTCCCTAACTGGTTGATTGTGACTTAAGTAGGAGGCCATGGGTGCTAGGGTCCTGTGCTAATCCCCTTGAGGTATAGTCTCTGGTCTTCATTGGCTAGTGTTCGGTGGGGGCCATGAGCACTCGTAAGATGTGCTAGGGCAGATTCTCGGTATATAAAAAGAAAACTATCGATATATTATTATTATATATTTTTTATGCAATTTATCTTTGGAGGAGAACTTTGGTTGATGGATATGCCTCGTAACCCCAGGTGACACTAGCCCACTAGCCCATGACCCACCACTAGGGCACCACGCTTAAATCGCCTAATGATCCGCCAGCCTCCCTGCAACTTGCATTGCAGGGACTTCGAACTATGGGCTTCCCGTTTGGAGGTCTGGAGCCTACCCAGCGGAGCCACCACTGCCGGTGGTACTATCAATATATTATTTTTATATCTTTATGCATCCTAAAATTCCTTTGCACGATTAATTGGTTCTTGACTTGCTCTGTGCGCTAGGGCTTTGTGACTGTTCCTGATTCATTAACTATAATTCTCCTTTGGTCAATGGACGCTCCGAGACTCAATCTTCAACATCATTTCTTGTTTTGTGTCAATTGATTGTAACCGCATGTCTTGTACTCCACTTAAACTCTTTTTAGTGGAAGCTCGTAATCGATAAGTTCATTAGGCTTTTTTTTTTTTTTTTTTTTGAGCAAAAGTTCATTAGGCATTTCACTGATGGGTTTTATGGATTGCATTGTTATGACATTTAGGATCGATGAACTCATCAAGTATTTTGTCCATGGGCTTTGTGGATTGTTACTGTACATGTTATGGCCTAATTTGGGCCATTACGTTCTCTATATTTGGGCCTTGATTTTGGGCTGCTGTTAACAAGTTCCAACCCGTTGTAAATGGCTCTTTTATGGGGAGATTTTACTGCGACTCAACATCTCCATTAGAAACATATTAAATTTAGATAGATTTTATTCGCCACTTTCTAGTGACCTATTCTCAAGTTAATTCCAACAATTTCCATCATTCAATTCACATTATCTCACTCATTAATAGATGAATGTGACAACTCCTTGATGCACATTATTTCTCACAAGAGGTCACTTATATAACAAGCTTCTTGCTATAGTCTGATGCATCAACCACAATTTTAATAATGGCCTAATTTTAGCACACTTTTGGAGAACTACATACATGGCACATAAACGACTCAACTATGGCCTAGTTGGAATAACAAGTCAGACGGTTGAGCAAAAACATAGCTAGATAATGGTTTGAGGACTCGCGCCAAGAAATTCCCAAATGTCAGCATCGCATGAGAGCTCGTTCCAACCATTTTGTCTCTCTTCCATAGCAAATTCCCGAGGCCACAAGTTCTCCTCTGGCTGTCCTTCCCCTCCACTTCTTGAGGTGACGAGTCCCTCTTCCGGGCCGGTGTCGGTGAGCAGATTTCCCACCACGCACTCTCTTTGTCCTGACGAGACAACATTGGAGATGGTTGTTCAGGGTTTTCACCTGGTGGAGTTCTTAAAGCCACCAACGTGGCTTTTCCCTCAAACCATGCTGAGCTTTTCGATAAGATCCGAGGTCGAGGCCTTATGATGTTCACTTTGGTGGTGAATTTCCCAGACGGGTTCTTCCTTCGGCTTGTGATAGATGATATTTTTAACCAAATGGGTGTTCCAATAGTTCTTCATGTTGTTCGCGGTTCTTCCTGAAAGCCTCCCCGCAATAAGTGACCAACTGCACGGACATGGGCAGATCATTATCTAGGATATTAGAATTAGGAAGATCGACTCATTGGTTCAAGATTGGTTACCATCAAAAGCAACATGGAAACCTTATTTTCAGTTAGCATACACATAAAATCTTGACTCCTGTCCTAAATTTTATTATGACTTGATAATTCTACGTGCCCTCTCAGATCTTGCTTGGTTCAGTTATCCGTGCAGGCATGGGCTTATTTCGATTTCAATATCGCCAATTAACTCAATTATCATGTCATAGTAACATTAGTAAAGAGTTAAATAACATCATACATGCTGCTAATGGTCAAGAAAAAGATATGCACGTCCCTTAGCTTGTAATTTCAGTGCTATTATACATAGATTATTAATTGTGTATTTCTCATTTGAGATTGGTTCATTTGTCTAAAAGTTTTTGACTAGTATATCAATATTTCATTTTAGTTTGTATGCACTTCTCGGTTGGATACAAAACATCCAATCACTTTGATTTTTTGTTTATCCGTTTTGGGTTACCTCAGAATCTCCGACTTCATGTCTGAAATTTCTATCCCTTGTATCCTTAACTTCAATTATTCATTTCCATCGTCTTGTATGCGCCACCTCTTTTTTTTTTCCCCTTTTCCCACTTCCCTGCTTGAAAAGTCGAGCATGGATGATTAGCATAGCTACTCCCTCTAAACATACCGAAAATATCCCACGCCTTGATATACAATTTTCGGACTTAAGACTAAGAAAAGGTCTTCATTTTGTCTCACTCACGACAAATTCGTCGAATGTAGGCATTGTAAATTGTATAAAGAATCGTGATGTACATTAAAGAACAGTGCATATGATTCTTTTTTAAGCCATGTCACCCTAATTAGCCGTTGAAGTGCTATAAATGTCCATAATTCATTCTCCGAAGCAAGCTACATGCCCTATTAATGTAAGCAAGTTCAAATTTGAGAAAATATTCAATGTTCAAATTATTGATTGTGCATATCATAAGTGAAGTCGGTATACTCAAAATTATAACATTTTTTTTTTTCATTTAGTTGTATGTCAAGTATCATTGTGACATTTTTTTTTTTGACAAAACCCTTATATCACATGAGATTAGTCAAATTATTTTCTCAAAATTCTCGTAATGTTTCACTAGAAACTCTTGAGGTGGATTTGAACAAATCCTTAAAAGGCTTAAGGAGAAGGAATATGTAGGAGATTTGTTCAGAAATGAGAGACCCCACAATATCATCTCTGTATTCTCTCCATATCAGGAAGATCAAAATAGATAAGTCAAATGAAAGTCTGATTATCACTGGGTATAACAATCTCCCGCATCTAAAATATGTTAAAAGAGATGAAAGGCTCACTGGACTAGCATGCCGTAGGCATAGTCATTAAACCGACGGGCTAGTCGAGTACTCCGATCCAGTTCAATGACAGTGTCGTAGTTTGACTCTTTTTCCCATCAAATGTTCAGCCCAAAGGCCCATATCATTAAGGACAAGACACTTTTTCAGAGGTTATCGCCTTGCTTCTGCATCGATCTCTCCGTCTCTCTCATGAATTGAACATTAATTGGACAAGACACTTTTTCAGAGGTTGTCGCGCTGCTTCTACATCGATCTCTCCGTCTCTCTCGTGAATTGAATCTGCCGTCCAGCCGTCTCTATCTAACAAGGAACACGAGGCAAGTTCAAAGGCGCTAAAGTCTACGCTGTTTTGGCAAAAATTGAATGATACCCTTTATTAATCTTAAAGTATAAGTTTGCCCAAAAATAGGAATAGTGACGGGAAATTCACTAATGGCAACATACAAGACCTCGAAACAAATTGACTCGGATTGTAGTACATCTGTGACATTCATCTTCCTTAACGAGTGCAATAATTTGGAAGACTTGCACGTATGCATCCCCGGCTTATTCTGATTCTCAGCGAGAATTTCCTCTTCATGCCATCTTATTGATGATGATGACCACATGACCTTGGCATAGCATTCACTTAGATTTGAGGTTGGCATCATATGGCTATCATGTCCACACTTTGTAGAGAAGGTACAATAAGATTTCGGTAAAAATATTTTTCCAATGGAAAAAGTGATTTGCATATAAAAATTATCATCGCTAAGATTATTAGTTCCCCCTAAATTCTTTGAAGTGTTTTGAGGGAAACGAACAAAATAAGTTCTCCCTACAAAAGCAAGTCTTTCTTCATTATTCTCATATTTTGAAACCCTCAATTGTAGATTCAATTCCAATTATGTCATGAATTTTTTCTGTTAAAAAAAAATCATAAACTTTCACTCTAGTTCCAAATTTGCTATTCACCCAAAAATCACCATTGGTTTTTTTTTTTTTTTTTTTTTTTTTTTTTTTTTCAAATTGTTGATATTATGAGGCTTCTATTGTTCCACGCAAAGTGAAAGTATTGGTGAAAACGCTAGTTTGGTAATCAACCTTTAATTGGCCTTGATGTCGATAATTGAAGAAACCTATGTGATTTTTTTTTATTTTATCTAAGGGCAAATTTGGGGTTGTAGTGAAATTTTGTAATTTCTTAGATAAGAAAAAGTTTGAGATAAAATTGAGATTGAACCTGAAGTTGGAGATTTTTTTTTTTATTATAGAAAATTAAGGTGATTTAAGTGATGTCAAGAAGTAATATTTGGGGGGCCTACCTTGGTTGCATGGTTAGAAATGTGTTTGATAAGACTACAAACCACTAAATACTTGTGCCTTTATTCTCATATAGTTTCTTTCATTTTCTAAAGAGTTTCTATCACGAAAATTTTTTAAATTAGTACACTTGTAATAAATTTATCAAAAACTTATTTTTTGACCATAAAAATTTATAAATTGGTACATCTATGAAAACTAATTTTTTAACCATTAGAAACCCAAAATTGAACATTTATGATAGATTTACTTTCTATTAGTTTATTTCAAATTGGATTAGTATCACGAAAAAATCTCAAATTGGTACACTTATGATAAACGGAGAGCAAGATCTCAAACTCATATAATCGTCAACTGTTACGTGTCATTCAACTTAATAATTTGAAGGTAAATTTTAATAGAAATTAACGGAGGTAAATTTATCGCAAGTGTAATAGTATGGCAAATTTATTACATATGTACCCGTTTAAGATTTTTTGTGATCTTAACATTTTTCCACATCAACATGTAGCTCTTTGCCCTTTGCTGATGCCCCTAGCCCTATCCGGTAAGTTCAATGCTTTAAAGATTTGGCACAAATTTCATTTCTTGAAAAACAAAAACTCCTTAAACAGGTTACCTTAAAAAAAATTTAGAATTTTTACTGCTTGCTAAATTATACACATGTTAACTCGTACAACCACGCATGAACTATTTAATTTTCTAGACTTCATGTGGGGCTTGCCCATCGACACAACACACATATAGAACTACCTTGCAATTTGTCATTCGTCTTACTTTATCACTTTGGAAGTTAGAATCATCTTCATCTAAGATAGTTGGGGCTAATTCCCTATAAAATCTCAAACTTTAGGTCTAATATCAATTCTATTCCAAACTTTTTTGTCTTAGAAAAAATCCCAAATTTTCCCTTAACTTTTTTTTTTTGTCTCTAAAAAAAACTCAAAATTCTAGTCTAGTCCCAAATCCGCCTCAATTTTTTTTTTTTTTCCTGAAAAATTTTCAAACCTTAGATTCAGTCTCAAACCTACCCAAAACTTTTTTTTCTCTCAAAGTAAATCCCAAACTTTAGGTTCAATCCCATATTTATCCCAATTTTTATTTTTTGTCGAAAATAAGATCATCAATTTTTGCTCTAGTCATAAAGTTGCCTTGTTAGCCCTCTATCCAAAAGTTAGTCATCCCTAATTTTTATATCCTAGAACGGTTATATTTTCAAGATAATGTTCCATGTTACCTCGGCGATATGTATCTATTATTAATATGGAAATGCTATGTTAAGTTGGGATTAGGCCATGGAGTAGATTTGAGAATATATTAAAAGTTATTGATTTTTTTTTGGCAAAACAAAATTTGGGGCAGATTTGGCAATAAACCTAAAGTTTAGGTTTTTTTTTTTTTTTTCGAGAAAAAAGAAAAGTCTATGGCAGATTTGAGATTGGACCTAAAGTTTATGATTTTTTTTTAGATAAAAAAGTTTGGAACAAATTTGGGACTAGACCTAAAGTTTAGAATATTTTCAAGGAATTGGCCCAAGATAGTTGGCATCAACGTGGTTTAAGATTACTGATTTTTGTATTGCCTCAATCGCTCATATTTGGTGACATGACGAATTCTAATACAATAAGAGTGTTTTGGAAAACATACGAACCCCGCAGGTTTTAAGTGACTAGTGCCTAGGTGCTTCCATACCCATTAATGTTACGGTGACTAATGATTGCCAAACGACAAGCTAGTCGAGTTAATGTAAAGAGAGCTTTTTTCACACACAAGCTCGATGAATTCACCCGTAAAACGATGGTAAATATGGAGAGCACTCTGTTTTCTTGATGTTGAAGGTCACTGAAGGGCGTTGATTTCAAATTCTCAACGAAAGTCAACATAACCGTTGACAATCTTGCCCTGTCAAAACTCAGTTCTTCTCGTATTTTTAGCAAAGTGACCCAAGCTAAGGTTGTTCATACAAGTTTCATTACGTCTTTGAAAAGAATAGTGGATATTTGAGTAGATAAGCATGCACTCAACAAGTCCTTCACATCTCTTTCACATACGATATTTTCTGAATCCAGTATTTTCTATTTCTGTGGTTGATCCCGCCGGTGAAACTCATGTTCAAAGCCCTGAAAGAAATGGTCGAAGAGATAGATGATTTATCAGTATTGGCATGCTGAGATGACAATATACGTGATATGTGACAAGTAAAGCAAACTTTGGAGAGCATTCCTCACCGATTACCAAGAAGCTTATGAAGCCTGATGATCATGTCAACCTCATCCTCTTGGTCGAAGAGATAGATGATTTATCAGTGTTGGCATGCTGAGATGACGATATACATGATATGTGACAAGTAATGCAAACTTTGGAGAGCATTCCTCACCGATTACCAAGAAGCTTATGAAGCCTAATGATCATGTCAATTTCGTCCTCTTGGTCGAAGAGATAGATGATTTATCAATATTGGCATGTTGAGATGACGATATACGTGACATGCAATAAGTAACGCAAACTTTGGAGAGCATTCCTCACCGATTACCAAGAAGCTTATGAAGCCTGATGATCATGTCAACCTTGTCCTCTTGGTCGAAGAGATAGATGATTTATCAGTATTGGCTTGCTGAGATGACGATATACGAGATATGCGACAAGTAACGCAAACTTTGGAGAGCATTCCTCACCAATTACCAAGAAGCTTATGAAGCCTGATGATCATGTCAACCTCGTCCTCTTGGAGCTCCCCTCTCTTGATATTACCTCAGCCTGCAATTTTCATGCACCTGTTCAACCCTGCAAACTCAAACGCATTGATACATACCCTTATTGCAACTGCAAAAATAGCTCTCTCTCTCTCTCTCTCTCTCTCTCTCGCTGGGGTGATCCGATAGTATGCCTGCTTTCGGAGGGACTTGGCGCCACTTTCCTTCACCATATTTCTCCGCGCACTTCTTCAGCGACACATCCTCTTCCTCGGTCCATGCACCTTTTCCCACTCCCGTAGCTCCCTTCATTGTCTCCTCACTCTCTGTCTCTCCAGCGGGCGAACACAGCATTCTGGTGCAGAAACACTTCCCGACCCAAAGTATGAGCATGTGTCGCTTGAAGGTTCACTTGGAAAAGCCATACATATAAAGTAGGGACAGGGAGATCAAAGTTCAGTAAGGTCCACCTGTCCAAATACACGTTTAAAGTGTTGCGGGTATGCAAGAGAAGTGAGTGAGGATTTACATATTTATGTATCACCATTACTATTAACATCTAAATTTTGATCTATTTAGGCATTTATTATATAAAAAATTAGGGATCAACGCTTACCCTCATCCAGAAAATAATATTAGTCTGCATTTGCATTTCAGGATCATCTTTTCATTAAGCCCATATAATTGCATTGGACTGAAGCTAAGGGATTTAAGCGAGGGAGGTTATACGCTTAATTGAATTTAATTGAATTAAGCACGTAAAGTAAAATGATCAAGTTGGGCCCCTTAAATCGTCATTTAGTGGCCGAAAATTTGTAGATGGGTGCCAAATTGGAATTGATTTATGAAAGGTGAAACGGGAGAGAAATTAAACTTTATATTATTATAAATTAGATCATAAGGGATAATAAGAGAGTTTCCTATTGTCAAAGATAGGGAATATATTTCTTAGAATCTAAAATAGGAAAGAAATCTCATGAGGAGAACCCCGGACGTTACCTACACGAGAGAGTTGAGCAGCAATCCTGATACGATCTCAACTCGCTGCTCCCCTCGGCGTCGTGTCCAGCACCGCTATTGTGTCCGACAACCGCCATTATGGCATCCCCAACATCTAACTCAACCGCCTCGGCCCTCACTTGTTTTTCCTCGCTGTCTCTGCCTTGGCGGGACAATCCATCCTCAGTCAGGTCACACAGTCGTTGAGTCCTGCCGCTGGTCACGTCTCCTTGCGTCACCATAGCTGTCATCGTCGTTGATCTTATTGTATAGTCTTCAGGATCCACACCAAAGGTAGGAAAAACTTCAAGATGATCAATTTAGCCGTTGAAGATTAGTTCCATAATCACCGAGAGATCTATTTGCCCATACAATTAAATCTTCTTAGTGAGAGTGTGGTTACCATGAATAGACATGCTCACATGAGGAAATAATCATTTTTAGCAAATTGATTGACAATGGATTAGATTTCTCTACGCATGTACGTCTTAGGAAGTCCAGGCTTGAGGCTAACTGTAAATAATCCTTAAGGTTTAGACTTTTTCTTAGAAGGAATGTTTGGGTCCTCAAGACATGATGCGTATTTATGCAATGCACACATTCTTCTCAAGTAATAGAGGGAACTGCTTCTATCAGCAACTTGTGAGACCATCTAGGCTTCCAGCTATTAGTCGACTTGCGTGCTGCCATCGACTTTATCTTCCTATGCATGAATACGACCGTGTGAATTGTTCACTTTGTCATAGTACTTCCAGGTCCTCATAAACTTCCCATTCCTTGACTTGTTCATCTCCATCAAGGTCCTTCAACTTATCTTTACTTTAGGTTCTATCGGTGGCAATAGAGTTTTTCTTGCATTTGTTTAATCCTAAGATAAGACAACATTTGCATTTGTCCAATAATTGAAATAAACAGATGGTTTTATCAACTACAAAATGACTTGGGTTACGATTAGGCCCGGTACATAGCGACAACGGAGGAAGTGGAAAAGATGATGGGTTTGAATAACTTGGTTTGTGAAGGAGGCTAGAGGGGAACTAAGTTCAGTGGCGACCAATACTTCTGCGTTGGAGTTGGCATGTCATAAGCTGATGTGCACACTGAGTTTGTTCCACTGAGGATGTTCAATTGTAACTTGGGCTTAGTAGATGTCTGTGGCAGCTAAACAGTGAGAGTGCTAGTATGAACAAAATAAAGGAGTTAGGGAAGAGAATAAGAACACAAGATTTATAGTGGTTCGGCTTAATCCAAGCCTACGTCCACTCTCCCACGCTAACAGCCTTCTTGGCTGGATTCCACTATGCAATTAACAAGAGATTACAACTTCGAGTGCAAACACTTAGTAGTAGATCACACTATCTCACTAAGTCACTCTTTTGGTATTTCTCTCACGATTACAAACGTTTAAGCTCTCAAGAGGCAAGTATATGATCGAAAGTTGCTCAGACTTTGGAATTATAAATTCTACGCTCCATCTCTTACTTGCTCATCGGTCCATGATCTTCTTAAATACTCCTCCACTTCCAAACTACCCGTTGGACAGTATCCCGGAGAATCGTCTTCCAATATACCCATTGGACAACTCTGTATTTAGAAGATTTGGTAGCCGTTGAGTGACAAAGGTAAAATCCCAAATTGATTCCGATCGCCCATACAAACGAAATCCTGGTTTCCATAAGTAAAGCTTCTTCGTATAGAAAGTTCTTGTCTTCAAAATCTAATCGTTAATCAAATCAATCTTGATGTGGAATCCAAACCAGATCACTAGCCGTTGTATGATTGGGCTTGAGTTATGATTCATCGAATCTGGATGTAAAATCTGAGTCTGTAGACTTTACAATCTGGGTCTGAACATATCTGCTTCTGAACAGATTTAGCTTTAAGGTCTGTACCCAGTTCAGCTTCAGCATAGAGTCTGTCTTCTGGTTCAGCTTCAGCATAGAATCTGTCTTCTGGTTCATCATTCACGTTTAGTCTAGAATTAGTCAGAGATGACAGATTTCTGATGTAGAACAGACTTTGACACTAAAGTCTGGCAGTTTTCAAACTTTGAGTCTTGAGTTTGGCAATCTTCAGACTTTGAGTCTTGAGTCTGGCAGTCTTCAGACTTTGACACAGAAGTCTGGAAATCTTCAAAATATACTCTGGACATATGTTACGTTCAGTCTTCTGGTTGTCTTCACACTTTGACAATATCCTCTACATGTTCTATAATCTGCATGGTCTATTACTTAACCATTAAACATGTTAGTAGCCTTTGATTTATTTTGTCATCTTCAAAACATCATAAGGGATTTCCCTAACAAACAGTCCTTGGGGGGCCCCGGGAGAGCAGAAACACGGAGCGGTGAATCAAGACTATGACCTGGCTACAATCAGTAGCGACGAGCTTGAACTGAGATCGAAGGCTTAGTCGGGCTCGACAAAAGCCTAGATCTTGGATCTACGTCTTCCTCGATGATGAATTGAGGTTGACACGAGGTTGTCGTGGTTGGTGAAAGCCATAAGAAGATTTTTCATGAGGGGGTTAGGTGCTATGGTTCATGTCCTCGATTGTGTTACATAGGGGCGAATCCCAATGGCTAGTGAAATGAAGACAAACATAAGAGAAGAGATCAGTACGTGGAAATAATATCTCCCCTCCCCAATATGACGCTTTTCCTTCGATCAGTAATGAAGAAAAATACGGTTGTCGGTCCTTTTTTCCTTCTTATAGACAATAATAGTCTTTCACAAATGTAGGGGCACTTCTTAGACCCATTTACTTCTTATACCTATCCACAGGCAGTACAGTCATTACAGTCATTGGGAGACAAACACTTGCATGAATGATTTTTCTTTCTTTTTTTTGGGCCGAAACAAGAGTTAATCAATTTATAGAGTGAACTAGTGCAAAACATGTTCTTCGACACTATATAAATGATGACCCTGATTGCGTGTCTCATTTTACATAACATATGCTAGTCAACCCTATGACTTATGAGGTCAGGTTTTCTTCCTTTGGGACCTCTTGTCTGACGATTATTTCTAGTTGATACTTCATATGGAGAATTTTCTAGGATTTTGCTACAGTACAACAATTTCCCCCAACATTGTGGGGTTAAACCATGATGCTTAGTTTCCCCCCATTCGTTTGCATAGAAGAAGAAAAATTCCAGAAGGTAACGGGATCCAGCGAAAGATGAAAATCAAATGAAAATCAAATACTTTCCACAAATAAAAAGTATAGTTTGTTAACTCAAATACTTTGATAAATTTGTTGAAAAGTAGGGAAAAAGAAAAGAAAAAAACAAACTTTACTCATTGTGACACATTTACTTAGGGGTGAGCATGGTTTGAGTTGGGTTAATCCACCTCCTAACCCTAAGAGCAACCCGCACAGTGTTGGTCCTCAATTTTTGGGACTAAGGATTGGACCAACCTAATGGATTCGGTCCGGTTCTAGGGTCAATTAGGGACCAACTGATAATTTTTTATTTTATTTTTTGTTCTCTTTTTAAAAAGAAAACCATTGAGGAACGAACTGACCCAATAGGTTTGGTCCAGTTTCAAGGTCAACCCAGGACCAATCAAGAATTTTTTATTTCATTTTTTGTACTTCTTGAAAGGGTAATCGAGGACCAGACCGACCCAATAGGTTTGATGACAAGCGAGGTCAACTAAGAAAGGTAATCGATAAGGGTCGAGTGGGGTGAGCGTTGAATATAGTGAGCATCGAGTGTCAAGCGGGGAGTAGCCAAGCGAGCATTGAGCGGCGAGTGGCATTAGTGACCCAAAGCGAGCAAGACAAGTGTCAAGTGGCAAGCGGAGAAATTGTTTTTTTTTTTTTTTCCTTTCGATTTTGGCAAATTAAAGACTAAGAGGGCAAATAAAACGTAAGAGAACAAATACCAGAGGAAGATGCCGTAAGGAGCTGTTTATGCCATTTTGGATGTCGTGAGGACTCCTCATAAAAACATTTTCTTCCTTTGTAAATTATAACTATTGACACCATAAAATACATTAAAAATATAATTTATTAAAGAATAATGTAAAATTGCTTGAACTCCTCACTAAATAGTTCTTTAATGTTGGTAACGCCATTTATTTTAAAGTTTTCTCTATATAAAAAAATTATAAATAATATATTAGCTATAATATATATATAGTCAGGGTAGGTTCAGGTTGAACCGACCCTGAACTCCTAAGACCGAGGATCAACCCACAAGTGTTGGTCTAGGAATTCTATGACCAAGGACTATTCCAATCTCCCTGGGAACCGGATCAGGACCAGTAGGGTTGGGCTAGTCCTGGGTCGGTCTAAGGTTGACCTTGGACCGATGCTCACCCTTACATTTACTCATTATGATACATATATCCTAAACTACTTTTTGTAACACAAAAACTTTCAAACTATTTCCCAAGTGATACATTTATCCGAAATTTTTTCTGTGACATCAAAAACCTCAAATTTATAATTGTGTGATAGATTTATTTATTTATTTTGTGATACCAAAGCCCAAACTTTTTTTTTTGTGACCGCAAATTTTTGTGGTAAATGTATCACAAAAATATAAGTTTGTGGTAAACATGTTATAGTAGGCATAGTTTAGGATTATTGATAACTTTTATCCTTTTTAGTACATCTATCATAGCCGAAGTTGGCATTTATAATTTTTACAATATTTTAAGATTTTTTTCTTTTGTTCTCTGTTTATTTTTTATTAATTTTTATATTTTTCCTTTTCTCTCTTTTTTTTTTTTTAATTTTTCTTTTTTCTGTTTTCTTAACAACCAACTTTTATTTTTTATTTTTTATGTAGTAGTCTGGTGGAGTTCCATCATAAATGGTGCTTATAGCGATGTAGAGTCTCTAGAGTTAACGATTGTTATAATTGTTAAGTAGATAATATCTATTACAAGAGATATTATCAAAGGAATTATGGATCAGGAGCATTATCTCAATATCATTTTGAGATGATAGATCCATGCTTGCTTCATTATTCTTAGGCATCAAAATTTCTTCTAATTCAAATGATTACTATCTCACTCAAGCTAAATATGCCTCATATCTTCTTTTGCGAACCAGTTTGACCGGCAATAGAGACGGCGACTGAAAGGGGTTTCGGCCTTGCTACTCAACGGAGAGATAACAGTAATTGGCACAACTGGACATAAGTCAGAATGTCAACCAAGTCCCCATAAAAGAACTTGAGTATGCACGAACTTTGAGACATGGGTGTTCTTAAGAAATCTTCTACCATTATTTGTTGCGATAGCAAAGCCACCATTGAGATCGCCCAGAAAATGCAGTTTTTCATGAGCGCATCATAAACGCACATTGAGAACCAGTATCACTTCTCACTCAACAGCATCTTCTCCGAGGAACCATTGATCTGGTCCATGTGTCTCTTTTGCTGATCGAGCTCCTCCTCTTGCCACGGTTTCCTACTTTCTTGTCCATAATTTTATTGGTTTCCTTATGACCACCGAGAGTTTGAAGGGACGTGTGAATATTGTTAAAATATTTCGAGATTTTGAAAGATTTTAATTGATTTTGTTATTTCGTTATTTCTTAGTATAGTTAGTTTCCTTCTTAGATTACTTCCTTTCTTGTACATATTATTTGGATATAGATACTCATACTTGTAACACATTATAGAGTCAAGTACTCTAATATTTTTTTTTTTCTTATTGTCAATTTCAATTATGACTACGTCTTTAATGATCCCTACCTCAAATTTGCTGGACTTAATGAACACGCATCTTCGAAGCTTGTCGTGATGAGAAATCCCTCAACATAGAGAAGGGCGGAAGGGCTTCAGCAGGAGCCTCATATTTATTGCTTTTCTCTATTTAAAGTTTTATGAGACCTAATATCAATACTTTTAAAAACCCCAAAAAGACACTAAAATGTCACGGGCCGATCCCACGCGGCTTTAAGATTTCTCCCAAACAACCTTTCTCACACTCAACTCATAAAAATCTTAGAGAGAGAAACTCTAGAGAGAAAAGTTCTGAATTTGCATTTCACTTGTAAATGAGTTGTTATAATGAGCAAGAGAAGACCTCTATATATATAAGTACATGACAAATCATAATCGTAAATTTTTTCTCGATCTAACGATGGAGATCGTATTTCCCCAACTACCAGCTACTCGCATTTATTACATATTTGTATATTTACTGTATCACCAGCCCCATGAATATTCTAAAATACTCAAGAAAATCCTCAGACTTAGGAATACCAGTTGAGGGTCGTTCTTTCCAAGGATCAGTCACGGCCGTGGTACAAAAATCTCTTAGATCATGCTTTTCTATGGGTTGTGACATTCGCCCCCACCTAATCAAGTGATGTTCTTGTTGCGTCTTCGGCATGGAAGGCATTGATCTGCTTCTTGTATTGCTAAAGAGCTTCCGTGGGTTCCCAGCTAGCTTCACACTCCAGAAGACCCTTCTATCGAACCAAATATTCTCACTTCGGCACACAATACTACTTTTGTATGACTCAATCTGCCATTATGGATTCAACTTCTCGATCATACGAGGTTTTTGCTCCAAGTGGTGCCTACTGCAACTCACCTCGATCCGGATCTTCCTTGTTTACATGGAAAGGCTTAACCATACTCATATGGAAAATTGGATATATCTTCAATTTTGACGGCAAATCCAACTTGTATGTAATCTTTCTGACCCATTTTAGCACATGAAATAGCCCATCGTAGCGATGAATCAACCCTTATGCACGTCCTTGTACCGAAGGACCGTGTGTGGCTTGGCCAACACTAGGTCTCCAACCTACAGCTCCACATGCTATCGCTTCTCATCGGCCCACTTCTTCATGTGCTTTGAGGCCTTATGTAGACAAGCCTGTGCTAAGTCTACTTGCTCTTGCCAATCCTTGGCGAACTTGTATGCAGGTGGGCTATTTCCTCAATAGCCTAATGCAATTGCACTTGCAATTTGCAGATGCAATTTGCAGTTGTTGCCCGGTCACGATGTGACAACCCCAACACGTCTCGGCTACTATAAAACTACTATCGCCATGATCTTTTTCGTTTTAATTTTCTTAAACATATGGAAGCGTAAGGGACTAAAGAAAATCCCAGGGTAAATGTAATTTTCTATAAATGGGGCAACTTCACTTCTTATTTATTTGTACATATACATCAGACGACAGGTGGGGTGCCCTGGGGAAATTTAAAAGGTCAGTACTAAATTGACTACACTAAACTCTAGGTCGGTCACCCATCCCCATCTAGTTGTACAAGTGTCGCCTAACCTTAGTCCCTCACGTTAGAATCTTCCCATCTCCAAAAAAATCATTCTTCCTTCCTACGTCCCTCCTACACTTCAAGACTGCCTTCGTCTCCTAGCCCGTCAAAGACTAGTGGGAATGGGCCCACCGTGCGTCCGTCGACATGGGCATACATCCCGACGAACCCAAGGGTGACCTACCCCCTCGGGGCCCTACATCGACGACCATATGTGACTTGATCTAAATGAAAATAGTATTCGGAAAAACTAGGGTCTACGAACCTGTCCTCCTCTCACATGAAGTCCACTGGCACCACATAACGAATCATTGGGGAGGTAGGTGGGATCGACATTCTAATGATCTAAAAAGATGAAGTCAACAACTAGTGTGAGTCACAACCAAGCAAGTAGAAGGTCCACCGGTCATTGCATTGACAAAGATAGCTTCAATAGAAAGTTCAATAAATCACACGCACAACCACTTACCTGAGAACCTTTTCCAAAATGCATGCCCGATCAACATAAGAAATAGCTTTTTCCAAAAAATGACCAGTAATTCAACTCCGAAATACCAAAATCATAATTAATGTAATTTCATGCTGCCATCATCATCATCCAGGGAACCCTGTTACCCCGCGGGCATCTCGCACCCATCTAGCATTGTGAGGCATCTGGGGGAACCATGTTACACCCCTCAAAGCATCAGAGGAATCCAGTTATCTCTCCAGACATCCCTACTACAACCCGGGGCATTGTCATCCCAAGGATCGACGGCATTCTCAATTACATATTCACACCATGACGTAGCAATTGCATAATTCAATTAAAAGTACATTAACATCACTACTATTCAGGAATTCAAGCATGCAACTAATGAATCATCAATTGTTTTCATCCTTTAAATTAATATCAACACATCAATACAAGTGTTAAATGAACTGTAAGGAAGGTCCCACATTCTAGGCCTAAACTAACCTCATAAGGTGTCTTGCACGCCTTTAGAGTCGATGGCTATTGTCTAGGTAAAAGGTCTTAAAAAATTATGAAACTTTAGTATGTGGTGGATAAGACCTAAAGGAACATTTTTTTTTTGAAGAACCTGAAATCCAATTCAGTTCATACAATTCTAAAAATATTTTGCGAACCGGGCTCAAAATAGTCAAAAGCTCCAAAATTAAATTGAGTAGAAAAATAAATATTTCATTGATCAAATGAGACCGAAATTTTTTGAAAATTTAATATATGGTAGCCTAGATGTACTCTACAAATTTTGTGAAGAATATATTTTAGAATTTCGGACCAAGAAATTTGTAGAAAATGAAAAATAGAAAGAGATCGGTTCAATGAACCCAAAAACAGATTCTAAATCCCGAAGTTTTTCAAATATATTTTTGTCGTATGAAATTCAAAAATTATGAAATTAAAGCATGTCATAGAACAACCAAAAAGGGATGACTTTCATGAAGAACACTTAATGAAATTTGCACCACAAGTCGATACAAAATTAGCAAACTTCAGGGTTGAGCTAGAACTGAACCTATCCTTAGCCTAGTCACGACTTTCCTTTGAAGTTTCTGCTATTTTGGCCCTTGCACGTGCCAAATATTGACCATCCGCACCTCTATAACCTAATCATGAGCTCGACTATTTCGAACTTGACAACGTATCTAGGTAACATAGTCGAACTTCCGATTAAACAAGTAACATAGTCGAAACTTTGATTAAATGAAAATCTCAATGACATTCTTGAATTTCTAGGAAACTATTCTTGTCACACGACACATGATCAATATAGGATAGAATGGGGAATATCCACTTGCCTCAAGTCCTCGTGAGTTGCGATGGTGGCTTGGCGGAACAAAGGCGAGGTTGATGGTGGCAACGGTACAAGCGCTGAGTTTAGGGAAAAAGCCAATTTCCTAGCGTTAAGAAGGGTCCCTTCGTTGTTGGCTTCTCAGATTCACGGCTGCAACAGAAATGGGGAAAAAGAAGTGACGAGCTGAAAAGGGCGTGCGGGCAAGGGACTAATGGTTCCCTCTTTATCTCCCTCTCTGTTCCCCTTTTTTTTTTTTTTTTCTGTCAATGCTACCTCTTCCACTGTCATAGTCTCTATCTTGTGCACCAATTGTTGTCTACACCACCAAGCCACCATGTCCTTTACATCAACATAAGAGTCTTGAATTTTTCCCCATTATTGTCGATAGAGACTTCTAAATTATCCTCAATCATTTGAGGATTCTTGAACAATCCCCTCATCACTACATTTGCTACGAAAGGATAAGGACCTAGCTGTTGATAAGGACGTGAACAGCGTAGTCCGACGGCAAGCTCACTAATGTAGTGTGGATTGTCAAACATTTGGGGCTCGCTATTTTGTCAAGCAAAAATCCGAATGTCACACACGATCTCGAATAGACTTTGGCTAGTTGACTCGCTCCGTTGCGAGTTGTACAAGAACTGGGTTACGTCGATCAGTTTCGCCCAATTTGCTTGCGTTGTACTCATGTATTACTAGAGATAAATCTCTAAGAGTGCATTAACATGCTTTGTCTGACCACCGGATTGCGGATGCAAGCTCATAGAGAAGTTTAGCTCCGACCCCAGTAGCTTGAAGAGCTCAGTCTAGAAGCACCTCATGAATCGAGGATCACAATTGCTCATTATCAATTGTGGAACTCTTCAATACTTGACCACATGCTTCAGGAATAGCTTGGCTACCTCCTCGGCCAGACAATCCTTCGTCGTAGGCATGTACATTGCATACTTTGAGAATTGGTCCACCACGACCATGAGAGTCCGACACCCTTCAGACTTCAGCAAATTCATTATGAAGTCCATGTAGAGACTTTCTCATGGATGCATTGGGATGAGAAGTGGTTCTAGGAGCCTCAATGACAAACGTTAGTCAAGCTTATCTTGTTGGCACACAAGGCATATTTTCACATAGGCTTCAACATCATTCCGCATCTGAGACTAGTAGTATGGGTCTTCGATGAGGGCCAAGGTGCAGTAGATCCCCAGATGACTTGCCCATTTGGAATTGTGACACTTGCGAAACACTTTCTTCCTCAGCTTCCCATGGAGTGGCACCATTATTTGAATCTAAAGATAGAGACGAAGGCAATGGGCGGTTCAGCGTGGGGTCAGAGTTGGTTACAATGGCTACTCTTAGTGTAAAGGTGATCATTCTAACACATGAGATCTTGAGTCCTTTGATTGTGCTTGAGCCCCTCTTTGATACGGTCGATCCACAAGCAATTCAATTGACTCACAGTGCTTGCTAGCTCCATCTTTTGACTAAGTGTGTCGGCTATGGAGTTAGCCTTCCAGGCTTGTACTCTAGCACATAGCTGAATTCCGGTAGGAAATCTTGCCATCAAGCTTTCTTCGGACTTAGATTCTTTTCAGTCTGAAAATAGCCTGTGGCCACATTGTCTGTTCTCATGATGAACTTGGGTCCCAGGAGGTAATTCCTCCACAATGAACCACCGCAGTCATCTCATTCTCTTGAACGATATACTGTTGCTCGGTGTAGTTCAACTTTCGAGACTCGAACGACATCGGGTGTCCTTCCTGTATAAGAACACTGCCAATAGCATAATACAATGCGTAAATCTCTACCTTGTAAGGTTTGGTGTGATCGGGCAATACCAGCATTGGTTCCTTGGTCATGGCTTACTTCAATCGATCAAATGCCTTTTGGCATTATATGTCCACTCTCGTGACTTCTCCTTCTTTAGCGTGTTTGTGAGTGGCACAGTGATGTTTGAGTAATTTTGAAGGCCTTTGTACTTGGTGAGGCTAAGGAACAACCTCGACTTCATCACTTTTGTCGGTAGCTTCCATTGGACGATGGCTCGGATTTTCGCCCCATCCATCCGTACTCATCCGCCTTCGACAATGTGCCTAAAAAATGGAACTTCCTTTTTGGTGAAGGCACATTTCTCATGCTTAACATATAAGTCATTTTCATGCAAGATTTGGAAGACCTATCTTAAGTGCTCAACGTGTTCCTCCAGTCTCCGACTATATAAACCACAACAAACCAATCAAGAAACGGGTGAAGTACCTTGTTCATGAGGGTGCAAAATGTAGCTAAAGCATTGCTCAAGCCAAATGCCATGACAAGTGTAAAAGCTAGTACGAACACCTAGAGGGGGTGAATAGGTGTATAAAATAAACCTTGGCATATATATGCGGAATAAAATAAACTTCGAGTAAAACAAAAGAGTTAAGGAAGAGAATAAGAACACAAGATTTATAGTGGTTCGGCTTAATCCAAGCCTACGTCCACTCTCCCACGATAAAGCCTTCTTAGCTGGATTCCACTATGCAATCAACAAGATATTACAACTTCGAGTGCAAACACTTAGTAAATCACACTATCTCACTAAGTCACTCTTTTGGTATTTCTCTCATGATTACAAACGTTTCAGCTCTCCAAAGACAAGTGTATGAACAAAGATCGCTCGGACTTTGGAATTATAAATTATACGCTCCGTCTCTTACTTGCTCATCGGTCCATAATCTCCTTAAATACTCCTCCACTTCCAAACTACCTGTTGGACAGTATCTCCGAGGATCTTCTTCCAATCTACCCATTGGACAGCTCCGTATCTAGAAGATTTGGTAGCCGTTGAGTGACAAAGGTAGAATCCCAAATTGATTCCAATCACCCATACAAACGAAATCTTGGTTTCCATAAGTAAAGCTTCTTCGTATAGAAAGTTCTTGTTTTCAAGATCCAATCTTCAATCAAATAGATTGAGTCAATCAAATCAATCTTGATGTGGAATCCAAACCAGATCACTAGCCGTTGTATGATTGGGCTTGAGTTACGATTCATCGAATCTGAATGTAAAGTCTGAGAGCAATAGACTTTACAATCTGAGTCTGAGTGCAATAGACTTTACAATCTGAGTCTGAACATATTCTGCTTCAGCATAGAGTTTGTCTTCTGGTTCAGCTTCAAAATCTGTCTTCTGGTTCTTCCAAGTATAGACTTTGACAATATCCTTTTACATGTTCTAACATCTGCATAGTCTATTACTCAACCATCAAATATGTTAGTAGCTTTTGATTTATTTTGTCATCTTCAAAACATCATAAGAGATTTCCCTAACAATCTCCCCATTTTTTATGATGACAAAACAATATCTGAATATGCAGATTTGTAGACATGATTTTAAAAATATTAATTTAAATCAAAGGATATCATAAGATAGCAAATAAATTGAGCATAACAATATATAGAAAAATAATCGCAGCTCAATATTATGCCATAGATAATATCAACCAATCAACACATATGCATATTCATATATTCTCCCCCATTTTGTCATAATCAAAAAGCGATAATAATGGAAAAAGTATCACGTAGAGAATATAAAATATCTTGCATAAAACATAATTTCCAAAAATCAGCTTTTATAAAGCAAGTCGAATATTAAAAATATGCAATATAGCTCACTTCGATCATATATATCAGCAAATATCCAATAAAAATCATGGATGCATCGTAAAATGAACATACCATTTTTGTCATAATAAAATGATAATATCAATAAGAGATTTGTTAATGACAAAAGGTAATAAAGGATGCACTAACCGGAAATTTTTTGAACAAATTCTGACACATTTACCTTTCCTTCCATTCATAATAAGATCGCGACCAATCCAAAAAGATTTTTCCATAATTGATCAAAGCTCCCCCTCAATTTGTTGCCTTTTTGAGATGATCACGATTCTTTTCCTTTTCTTTTGGATTCGCTTTCTCCCCCTGTGATCATGACAATATTTGTGAATAGAAATAATTATTGCTTGTGCATGTTGAACATAATATATTTCCAGTATTTCCTTTGTAGCAACAACATCTGCAACGATCACTTGCATTTTGAAATTCGAGGCAAAAATTTATTTTCTTCAATCAAGCTCGTCTCGAATTCAATCTGCATCAACTTAACAAACTTTTTGCACAAATAAGCTGTAATAATATCCACGTAATATATAATGCCATTTCTTCAAATAAATAAGTTGAATAGCATATATAAAATGATCAATTATTAAAATTCTGAACTACTCAACCTTTCGTACAACACATAAGGGATTTCCTCAATAATTTGCAAAATTTTTGCATAAGGAATAAAATCTTGAACCTCCATAAGATAGTATAGAATCTTCACAAATTTCTGATCAAGCTTTCCAAAATTCATATGGAAGATTCTTTTGTTACCTGCAAATTCTTGTATAATGGATAAATAAATTTGGATCCTTCCATGATGTTAGAACAAAATATAAAATCTCCATAAACAAATATTCTTTCTTAATTCATCATAACAAAGTATTCAAAGAAAGAATATTATGCACAATGACATTTTGAAAAATAAATTCTCACTTAGTCGTAGTACGATAAAAACAGAGAGAATAAAATCCTTGAGTATCTAAGAATATCTTGCATCATCACGTAAAACATATTTTCACTTTGCAAAATATGACTAAATCTGAGAGTATAAAATTAGACAAAATAATCTGAATTATCTCAAATAATCGCACGTATTAAATCAAATCTGAGAGTATAAAATCAAACCAAATAAATTCTTTTGTCTTTAAGCATGATATCAAAAATGATCACACGTATCAAATTAAATTTCGAATCACAAAAACAAATCATGCGATTCTTTCTTCAATAAAAAAAATCAAGGAATATGATCAATTATAAAATCTCAATCAACCAAGGATATATCAAATATCAAGTATAATGAAAATTATTGCCAAAATCAAATTGAGAATAAAAAATTCCTTACCAAATCCTCTTTCTTCTTTCTTCTTTATATCCTGCAAAAATAACTCATCTTTTCTTTGGTACCCATTCTTTCTTGGGTCCATGAGAGTTAGTAAAATATGCTGTTTTTACCCAATTTTTCTTAATAGGTCTTCAAACTTTAGGACAATATTTTTCAAAGTGTTCCGAATTTCCATAATTTGAACACTTGAGGTCATTTCCACCAACAGGTTTTACAAACACTTTTTGAAAATGATTTTTGTAAAATGCCTTTGAAGGTCTTTGTCTAAGTCTCTCATTGATTTTAGGAAAATTAATTAGAGAATCTCTTTCCTTATTGAAACCAAGTCCCGACTTATTATAGTAAGGAACTGGTATAGAAAGGATATGCTCTAATGTTTTTGAACTATTTGAAAATTTTGTTGAAATATTTGAAAATTCTTTCTTTAAAGAATCATTTTCTTTGACAAATAAATCTTGATTTTCTTTTGTTTGTAGAAAATCTTTTTGCAAAATTTCAAACTTTTCTTTTTGAGAAATATCATATTGCCTAAGCCGAGAATTCTCCTTTTTTAAGTTCGAAAATCCTTTTAAGAGAAGATTTGAGATTTGAACAAAGCTCATTTATATACTTTGAAACTTTGAGAGGAATTTTTGAATCGCCTACCTCGATTTCCTCATCGGATTCTGAGTTTGTGTTCGAGCCAGACTTTGATTTTGAGTCTGTGTCTGAGTTAGACTCAGATTCTAAATGTGCCATCAAGCATAGATTTCCTTGGTCATCTTCTTCTTTTATTGTTCTTTTCTGGCCATTCTGCTTGTATTTTCTTCTTCCACTGAATTTGCTTTCTTTTCTACTCAACTTTTTGAATTTCTCAATCATAAAAGCAAGTTCTTCATTGTCCATGTCATTTTCTGAGTCTGTTTCATCAAAAACAACATTAGATATTAAAACAATGGACTTCTTACATTCGGGATCTTCATTGTTGAGTTGCTCCACTTCATAGGATTAAAGAGTGCCAATCAATTCATTAACGGAGAGTGGCATAATCCTCTGAGTTTCCCGGATTGAGGTCTTGACATGGTTCCAATCTTTTGAGAGACCTCGCAAGAGTTTGTTGATCTTCATTTGGGAAGAAATTGGCTAACCTTGATATGATAAACTATTTACAATTTCTGTAAAGCGGCTGAACATATCTCCAATCGACTCTCCTTGCTTCATCTTGAAGGATTCATATTTGCCGAGCAGGAAGTTTACTTTTGTCTCTCTTACACGATCGGTCTCTTCATATGTAACATGAAGTCTATCCCAGACTTCCTTTGCTGTTTCACATAAAGAAATTCTGTTATATTCAACATGAGACAATGCGCAATATAAACAATAAATAGCTTTTGCATCAAACGCTTCTCTTTTGGATATCTCCGTCCGAGACATAGGAGTGGGGGGTTTGGATTTTTTGTCTTTGCCATTCTTATTTGATGTAGATGCAGCAGTAGGATTGATTCCTTTTTCCACAACATCCCATTGCAAGGGATCTTTGGATCTTAGAAATGCTTTCATTTTGTTCTTCCACACGTTGTATTCATTTCCATCAAAATATGGTGGCCTTGTGTTACTTTGTCCCTCCATAAGTCCTGGTGCCAAGATACTAGCCATAAAAGATCTTTAGCTCAAAAGTAAAACTACTTTTATAAACCGAGCACTTGGCTCTGATACCAATTGTGAAAGCTAGTACGAACACCTAGAGGGGGGTGAATAGGTGTATAAAATAAACATTGGCAAATATATGCGGAATAAAATAAACTTCGAGTAAAACAAAGGAGTTAAGGAAGAGAATAAGAACACAAGATTTATAGTGGTTCTGCTTAATCCAAGCCTACGTCCACTCTCCCACGCTAACAGCCTTCTTGACTGGATTCCACTATGCAATCAACAAGAGATTACAACTTCGAGTGCAAACACTTAGTAGATCACACTATCTCACTAAGTCATTCTTTTGATATTTCTCTCACGATCACAAATGTTTAAGCTCTCCAAAGACAAGTGTATAAACAAAGATCGCTCAGACTTTGGAATTATAAATTCTACGCTCCATCTCTTACTTGCTCATCGGTCCATGATCTCCTTAAATACTCCTCCACTTCCAAACTACCTGTTGGACAGTATCTCCGAGGATCGTCTTCCAATCTACCCATTGGACAGCTCTGTATCTAGAAGATTTGGTAGCCGTTGAGTGACAAAGGTAGAATCCCAAATTGATTCCGATCGCCCATACAAATGAAATCTTGGTTTCCATAAGTAAAGCTTCTTCGTATAGAAAGTTCTTATCTTTAGGATCCAATCGTCAATCAAATAGATTAAGTCAATCAAATCAATCTTGATGTGGAATCCAAACCAGATTACTAGCCGTTGTATGATTGGGCTTGAGTTACGATTCATCGAATCTGAATGTAAAGTCTGAGAGCAATAGACTTTACAATCTGAGTCTGAGTGCAATAGACTTTACAATTTGAATCTGAACATATTCTGCTTCAGCATAGAGTTTGTCTTCTGGTTCAGCTTCAGAATCTGTCTTCTGGTTCTTCCAAGTATAGACTTTGACAATATCCTTTACATGTTCTAACATCTGCATAGTCTATTACTCAACCATCAAACATGTTAGTAACCTTTGATTTATTTTGTCATCTTTAAAACATCATAAGGGATTTCCCTAACAACAAGGAACTTGTACGATCTATATCGCGTCACGTATGCGGTTTTAGGCTTGTCCCTTTTGGCAATTTGAACTTGATAGTAACCGATCAGACATCAAGTTTAGTGAACCATTAAGCTGCCACAAGTTGATCAAACAGATATGCAATGAGTGGGATTGGATACTTGTTTTTGACAATCTACTTGTTTAATGCTCAGTAGTCTATGCACATCTAGAGTGATCCATCACGCTTCTTCTAAAACAAGACCAACGCATTGAACGGAGCCTTGGATGGCCGAATATAGCTCGCATCAAGCAACTCTTTCAGTTGCTTCCTCAGTTCTTCGAATTTGGGAGGTTCCATGCGATATAGCACTGTAGCAAGCGGTCGAGCATTAGACACTAGCTTGATTCAATGATCCACCTCCCTTCAAGTAGGAAGTTTCTTTGACAACTCGGGAGGCATCACGTCCTTAAATGAGTCAAGGACTTGAGTCATATCCGTTGGGACATCATTCCCTTCACCCTTGTCGTCCTTGATCTTCAAGACCGCTAGGATGGTCACCTCACCCTTCTTTGCTTCCTTAATAAGTTGCATTGCCGAGATTATCTTCCGATCACGGTCCAACTCACGATGGACCGGAATCACGCATTGACACCGTTTATCCAACACACATATACACTTGGCAAAGGGAAGCAAGGATCCTATCTGGGAACTTCAATCCAATGACAAAGTTGTAATTATCAAGTGGAATTATCTCAATAGTTTCCTGCTCTTCCATTACCCAATTTGAAGCTCCACGTCTCTTGCAATACTAATAGCAAAGACCTTCTTAGAGTTCATAATCTTGAGCCATCAGGCTCCTTTCTCAACCCGAAGGTCAAGTTTCTTCGTGGCTTCCTCCGATATGAAGAGGTCAAACGCCATAGTATCCACGAGTGCATGCAACATGGTTTCTCCAATTTTTAAGTCCATGAATATCAGTCTCTTAGGCTCCTTCTCCTTCTTGGACTTGATAGTGCTGAGGATCCACAACAAACCCAATCGAGATTCCTCTTTCGACTCATTTTCTTTGCAAAGGGCCACCAATTTACCCTATTCGGGTAATCCCGTGCCATATGTGGACCATCGCAAAAGAAACACTTATAATTATGTAACTTTTTTTGTCCCCCGCCACTCAACTTCACATGAGCTTTAGGAGGGTTTGCAAGTGGTTTACCTCCATTTAGGCGATTGAATCTTCCTCGATCTCCCCCTCCCCCCATTGGCCTTATCATTCGGACAAGAATCAACTTGGACGTAGAAGGTGCCTCTTACTCTACAAGGGATTCAGCCACGATGATGGCCGTTGTGAAATCTTTCGTATTAAACCGCTTCAATTCTTGCTTGGTCCATGGCTTGAGGCCACTCATAAAGTGATAGTACACTTTTGTTTCGTTCATGGAAGGGATTTGGAGTAGTAACTCCAAAAACCGCTTCACATAGTCACGTACCGTGTCCTTTTGCTCTAGACACTTCAACTCATCCCAAGCTTTTTCTTCCGCATAAGCGGGATAGTATCGAAACTCCTCAACAAACCTAGCTTAGGTCGTGATAGGATATCCACACCTATTATCCGACTGACGATGCCACCACAGTAATGCATTATCAGCTAAGTACATGGATGCAATGTTTACCCGTAGTTGGTTGTCATTGAACCCCATGACTTAGAAGTACGTTCTATGTACCATAGGAAGTTGTCCACATCTTTGGCCACCTAAGAGCGCTTGAACTCCTTTGACATCCGTGGACTGACTTGCACGATGATCACCTCATTCACGCGTGCTACTTCTGATTTGGCGAGCTTCCCTTTGAGCTTCGCTAACTTTGCGCACAACGCCGCCATCATGGCCTCCAAGGACTCATCTCACTGTTGGAGTTTTTCTCTCAAGGTCCCTAGCAACTCGCCTTGGAGCTCTCCCATGCCGGCCTTGAGCTCTTGCACCTCGGCCATGAGTTCTTCCCTTCCAACCTCTACTCCATCGACAGTCTGAGTCAAGTCATCGACCAATCCTTGGACATTGGTGATGAACAATCTATCTCCGTCATACGATGCTTCAGGTCCCTTACGAGATCCCTTGAACTCAAATCGGCATGACTCTTCTTTCTATTGGCACGACCCTTCTTGGCGTTTCTCCCACGATCATCATGGTCGTCACTTGACGAATGGTTCATTAGATTGCGGATCAGCCATTACACTTGGAACGAATTTACTTTGATACCACTTGTCACGGTCGATCAATCTAGTATTCCCTAACTCGTGCGGCCTTAAGATTTCTCTTAAGCAACTTTTCTCACACTTGACTAACAAGAATCTTAGAGAGAGAAACTTTAGAGAGAGAAGTTCTTAATTTGTCTTACAATTGTGAATGAGTTATTAAAATGAGGGAAATGAAACCCTTATATATACAAATATAGGACAAATCGTATCCGTAAATCTATCTTCGATTTAGCAGTAAAGATGGTATTTTTCAGCTACCAACTATATGCATTTATTACATATTTGTACATTTACTGTATCGCCCTCCCCTGGGGGTGTTCTAGAACACTCAAGAAAATCCTAGGATTTAGGGATACCGGTTGAGGGTCACTCATTCCAAGGATTGGTCACGACCATGGTACAAAAGCCTCTTGGGTCATGCTTTTCTTCAGGCCGTGACAAAAGACTTACTTTGTTGTTTTGCCAAAAATATTTTCTAGAAAAATATTTTCCTCATTTTTTAGCGTTGAGTTTACTTAGGATAATGATTCCATAGAAAATGTCTTGGTGGTCGACAAAAAATATTTTCTTACCAAAGCTTAAAATTCAAGAAAATGATTTACTTTTTCAAAAATCGGAAATTATTTTTCAAAATAAGATTAAGTATCAGTGCTTGGAATGAGAACCCAAACGCTTGTTTCGGGCCCCTCCGTAATGGGGTCGGACCCCAACGCCTAGGCTTGGTTCCATCAAGGTTGGGCCTTGGACACCAATGCCCATGTCTGATATAGTAGGCCCAATGATAGCGATGCCGAGCTTGGGTCCATCGAGGCCAAAATTTTCTCTCTCACTTTTTTTTTTTAGTTTTTAAATATTTTAATCTTTTATTCTTTTCTTTCTTTTTCTTTTGTCCATTGGTCATTGGGCCTCAACAATCGGCCATAGGCATGGCCCTCGAGGCTCCACCTCATTGGCCTTGGGTGAGGGTCGAGCTTGCCAAGATATGGTGAGGTTGAGCTCACTTGAGGTTGGCTATCTTGGGCCTGACCGAGGCTGGTGAGGCTTCCCCTCACCAAAGGCCAACAAGGTCAGCTTTCGCCTGTGGTTTGTTGTTGCTCGTTGCTAAGGCCCATCAATCTATAAGGAAGAATGAAAAAGAAAAGGAGAAAAGAACAGAAAAGAAAAGAAAAATAATAATAAAAGTGGAGAACGAGGTAGGAAGGTTAATGTTCACATCAATAATTTTTTTGACAAAGATGAGATTTTCTTTACCGAACAATGGAAGTTTATTTTTAGGTCTCAACCAAACACCGAAAATAACTATTTTCCAGAAAATAAATTTCAGAAATATCACGTTTTTCGTGAATCAAAGGAAGCTTAAAAGTCCAATGAACTAATTGAAAACTTTGTCCAAAACCATATATTCATTAATTATTATCTTTTTTATTTTTTTACCAGAAAACGAACGCATATATGTTGTTAACAACAAGAGGAATTTGACATGCTCAAATTTCTTACCATTACTCCAGATGATGACCTAAGGAACCAAAATTGAAGAGCCTAAATATTTGGTAGTCTTATGTTCTTATTTGTATTCAAGTCCAAATGAAGATGCATAAATCTCGCGGGTTGTTACACATAGCAATATATATTCACAATCCCCTTGAATCGACGGGGACATAGTCCACTGCAACTCAAGCTTGATTTCGCTGCTTTCGACTTTTCGGAGTCAGAAAACCCTTTTTTAGTACGACTTTGCCGTCGTTCATGCAATGCAGCTCTCTGTTCAGCAAGGCAATTTTGCCGGCTGGGTTGCACCCCCCGATTATCAGTCTTCTTCATGGAATATTTGGGGCCAAATTGACAATGACGGAACATATGAATCGTGCCCTAATTTTGACAAAATTAAAGCATTCTGATGAAACTTGTTCTAAATTTTTTCGTGGCGTTGAAACTAAGCAGCCCTAATTTTGACAAAATTAAAGCATTCTGATGAAACTTGTTCTAAATATTTTCGTGGCGTTGAAACTAAGCACGAATTTGATATGAAAACGAGAAGCGAGCATTGCGCGATATGGCGAAAGAGCAAGGGACCATGGTCACGGGAATTCATCAGTGTACAGGGCATGCGGTCACATGTGGATGTCAGAATGGGGAACACTTGAGTGGTCCAGAAACAAAATGATCAGCGAATCACTCGAAATCAATGGGACAGGAACACTTGCATTCCTTGGATGCTCCAAGAATTAAGCTTGCCTTGCATTAGGAAAATAATATCCTACTACTTTCTTTCCCGATTACAGGTCTTCTAATTAACCATTTAATTTTATTATTTCGTAATAAGAAAGGATAAAGGCACTGGTCATCCTTGTATATCTCCAATTTATTGGGAAAAATATGAAAAAAGTCTTAAAATGATAGTATTAATACCAATTTAGTTATAAACTTTTCAAATGGACCAATTTAATCATAAACCTTTTCATATTGAGACCAATTCAATCCATTTGGTCAATTTTCATCAGTCGGTGTTGATGTGGATGCCTGCCAGCTCGCTAGCTATTGCGAGAGAAGAAGGCCAAGAGGAAGAAGAGGAAAAAGAAAAGGAAAAGGAAAAAAAAAAGGAAAGGAAAAATTATAACAAATTCCAAAAAAATAAAAATTATTAGCCACGTTAGCGTTTGCGACCTGTGTCCAAGTTAGCGCCTATTGGCCAAAATTGACCGGATTGATTGAATAGGTATAAATGTGAAAATGTTTAAGATTAAATTAATCAAATTAAAAGATTTAAGGCTGATTTGATATTAATATCATAGGTTTAAAACTTTTTTGATAATTTTCCCCCAGTTTGTTCAATATGATCCAGTACTATCTTTTTGGCCCATGTGGACCTTGAACAACGAGAACACGTAATGGTTGCATTGCCTGGAGCTACAATGAGGATTATCAATTTCTTGGCGAGATCGCAATTGGAGTTTTGGGGATGCTTTCATGGCATTTAATAGTGATTTACAGCGGCCACCCCAACTTTTAGTTCGAATTTTAAATGGAAAATTCGATTCGGACAAAGAAAAACGTTTTTATTGACGGACCACATTGGCTAAAAAGAAAAATTGAGGATGGAATTGAATAAATTGAGAAAGTATATGGACTAGAGTGCCTTTATCTTTATCCCTAAAAAGAATAAAGATGGAGAAAAATGGGCCACTACTTAAATGACGAAAAAAAAAAGGCCTATCTCAGCCTTTTGGGCCAAGCTCCTTTATCCAAATTTTAAATCCTTTGAGATTTAGTTCCAAGGATTTCTTTCATACATCTTTGCACACATTAACTACACTATTTCCGGTAGTCTGACGACTATATTAAAATCAAGAGAGTGGCTAAATTTACTCATTTTCAGATGAAATTAAGAAGTCAAAACCTCACGTTTCATGACAGTGCTAAATAGATACCGATAGCAAGAAAGGTAATTTGTCTCCCCCTCTACGTACTCCCTTTAGCACTCATGTTTTTCTATGAACCATGTTGATCGGGGATTCGTGATCTCACGTCCAAATCGAATTTGTGGCGAAATACCAGAAGATTTGGATCGACGATGGAAAGCCTCAAGTCCTCGTTCCATTCTGGATTAAGACTGTTGCTCACCATTTGAGTCTTCAGCTTCTGCATAATATCAGACTTAGCACAACATTCAATCGCATTCCCATATTAGAGTCAAATTGTGGGCCTGGTGTCAACGGGCACGGGCCCCAGCCCAATATCAGTTGCTTTTCTGTGTGGAGAACTCTTACTGCGGGTCAACATCCCATTCGAAGCCATATCCAATTCCTTTTTCTTCTTTTTTGAACATGTCTAATTCAGAGAAGAGTTTATTCACTTCATTCAAATGACTAATAATTCTCATGTCAATACCAACAATTTCCATCATGGACTTCAGAGTCCAATTATATGACATTCATAAATGAATGCGGCGGCCACTCTTTTTTGGATGTTATACAGTAAAGAGTCACTTATATAACAAGCTTCTCACTACAATCAAATACATCAATTTCAAGTTTAATAAATGGCTTAGTTATACCACAATTTTGGAGAATTACATAGCACATAAACAATCAACTTTGGCCGTGTAGAATAGCTAGATAAAAGATTGAGCAAAGCCATAGCTAGGTAATGGCTTGAGGACTCACGCCAAGAAGTTCCCAAATGTTGGCATCGAAAGAGAGCTCGTTCCAACCTTTTTGTCTCTCTTCCATGGCAGACTCCCAAGGCCAAGAATTCGCGTCCGGCCATCCTTCTGAGCCACTTCTTGAGGTGAGGAGTTCGTCGTCGGCGCCACTGTCGGTGAACAGATTTTCCCACCATGCACTATCCTTGTCCTGACGAGACAACAACGTTGGAGATGGTATTGGAGATGGTTGTCCCGGGTTGTCACCAGGTGGAGCCCTTGAAGCCACCAGAGTGGCTTTTCCCTTGAGCCATGCCGAGCTCTTCGTGAAGGTCCAAGGACGAGGCCTGATGACGCTCACTTTGGTGGCGCATTTGCCGGGGTGGTTGTCTTCCTTCGACTTGTGATGAGCAACCTTTTTAGCCACATGGGTGTTCCAATAGTTTTTCACGTCGTTCGCGGTTCTTCCCGGAAGTCTCCCCGCAATCAGCGACCATCTGCATTAACTTGGACAGATCATTATCTAGAATACTAGAAGTAGGGAAGAATGACTCATTAGTTCAACATTGGTTACCATCAAAAGCAAAATGGAACACTTATTTTCAGTTAGCGTACACATGAATAGTAATTGATATTTACATACCCTTCTGTGTCCTATATTTAATATGATCCGACATTTCAACGTGCCCACTTGTGTCTAGCTTGCTTCAGTTGTCCGTGCAGGGCATGGACTCATTTCGATTCCCATATCGCCAATTAAAATTAACAATTCAAATCATGGTAACAATAGTAGAGGGTTAAATGACATCATACATGCTGATATTGGTTAATAAAAGGACACGCACGTCCCTTAAGCTAGTAATTTCAGTGCATAATTGATTGTCTATTTCCAATGTGAGATTGATCCATCTGTCTTGAACTTTGACTACGACATAAGTATTTCATTTTTATTTGCGTGCATTTCTCAGTTGAATACAAAACATCGAATCACTTTGGTTCTGTGTTTTTCCGTTTTGAAAACCTCATAATCCACGACTTCACGTCTAAAATTCCTATATATATATATCTTATGCACATAGCTTTAAAAGCCATGTCAATTCTCTCGCATATGCCACCTCTTTCTTTTCATTTTTTCCCCTAATCGAAAAGGCGAGCATGCGAGCATGGACAACCAGATTGCCTGCTCACTCCAAGCACCACATAGAGAATTCCACGCCTCCCTACCTAATGTTCGGACTTAAGACTGTGAAATGGCTTTCATTCTGGGTGACTCATGACCCTTTGTTCCGAAGTAGGCGAGCCAGGCGCGCCATGTCACCCTAATTTCTCACTGAAGTGCTAGAAGTCCATTAATCATCCCCCAAAATCAGACACATGAACTACTATTACAAGTAGGTTTAAAGTCGTGACCTTGCCTGTAGATATGTCAAAGATTATTACTAGACCATCTCTCACTCATCTATTCTTAAGAATTCTATTAATTAGTGTTTTAGAGCAACTTTTAAACATACCATTATAATTAGATATTCAATTTCAAAGACATTGATACACATCACAAAGGTAGTTAGTGCATTGGAAATTGCAATATTTTCTTATTTAGTTGTTTGTCATGCATCATTGGAATATTATTTTTTTTTTGGCAAAACCCTCATATTAAATGAGAATAGTAAACTTTTTTGTTGAAATTGTTCGTAACGTTCGACTAAAAACCCTTTACGTAAGTTTGACTTTTTCCCCATCGAATGTTCAGTCTAAAGGGCCATGTCATAAATTGGACACGATACTTGCTTCTACATCAAGCGAATCTTCGTCATCCAACCGTGTCTATCAGACAAGAAAGTTCTACAAGGACAATTCAAAGACGCCTGTCTGGACTTTTTTGGCAAAATTGATGGAACATATTCATTTTAGACAATTCTTCCCTTTATAAAAATTCTATAGGTTTGCCGCCTCCAAAAAAAAATTGTGATGCAGTACATCTTCCTCGACATGTACATGTTATGCAGTACATCTTCCTCGTCATCCAATCGAGAGACTGTACATGTACATTCTCAGGTTATGCAATATGCAATATTATCAATCTCATTCTCGATTAGAGTTTCCTCTTTACCTTATCTTGTTGGCAATTGATGATTAACCCTAAACTACTTATAACCTCTGCTCTGATGAAGAATACCGTATTTCTAATTTTCATTGATGATCATCAAAATTATTGAGTTGTTAATACCAAAACAGCAGCCAACCATTCACCATGTATTCAGTCATTGCATGACATTGACATGGCGTTTGCTTAAATTTTATATAAGTTTCATGTGGTTATCATGTCCACACTTTATCGAGGAACTATAATCATATTTCAGGAAATTGTATTAATTGATGAATATGAAAATAGTAATTTGTACATAAAAATCATCATGGCAATGGTATCGCTCCCTTCTGAACTCTATAGAGTATCTTGAGGGGACAAAAATACTCTTCAAAGTGTAGCGTTCATCAAAAAGTTCACGACATAATGCCGAGAAGCAATTTTCGGGGCCTACCTTGGTTGTGTGGTGGACAACTGTACAGGGAAAATATTTGTATTTTCATTTTCACAAAGTTTCTTTCATTTTCCAGATCAAGGTGGGGCTCTTTGCCTCCTCATCTGTCACCAGTTCATTTCTTCAAAAAAACAGTTCTCAAACAAGCTTATAAGAAAAAAAAAAAAAAAAGGTAGGATTCCTACTACTCGCTCGATTAGACTCATGATGCTAGACTTCATACGGGGTCTACCTGACCGAAACGAGACACATATTCACTAACCCCCGGTATTTACTTATTCATCTGACAAATTACCAATTTGGGAGTTTTATCATCTTCATCTAAGATAATTGACATTTATGTGGTTTAAGATTACTTCTGTATTGCCCAGCCACTCATATATGGCGTCGTGACGAATTCCAAAAATGAAATTGTTTTGGAAAACATCTGGACATCGCAGGTTTCAAGCGCCGAGTTCCTAGGTGCTTCCAAAATCGTTAATGTTCCAGTTACTAATGATAGCCAAAGGACAAGCTAGTCGATTCATGTAAAGAGAGCTGTTTCCACACTCAAGCGCCGAGTTCGTAGGTGCTTCCAAAATCGTTAATGTTCCAGTTACTAATGATAGCCAAAGGACAAGCTAGTCGATTTCATGTAAAGAGAGCTGTTTCCACACTCAAGCTCGTAGAATTCATCCTTAAACAATGTTGAATGTGGAGGGCTCTATGTTTTCTTGCTGTTGAGATTTACTGAAGTGCATTGATTTCAAATTTCAAAAGAAGGCTAAACGTGAAGGTGGACATTCTTACGATTCCAAAACTCAGTTCTTGCATTTTAGCCGGTGGTCCAACCTAAGGTTATTCATACCCTATTTCCACGCTCCATATGGCTAAGATGGTCCCTAACTTATTGAGCTGGTGAAAATAATCTCAAGAGAACCAATAAATCAAAATCGCTAATGGAAAGGGTGAAAGTTGCTATTTATTGAAAATGAAAAAAGTCGCACATTGTCATAAAAATACAAGATTGTCCGCATTAGTCCAAAATATCTTGTTTTATTCCGCCACCTTATTTGATTTTCCATTCGTGTTTATACAAATTTTCATTCTATAATGATTGTCGATAATCTTTGCTAACTAGCATATGTTAAATATAAATTATAATTATAAATAGTTCACAGCTCTAACCAAAGAATTCCCTTAAAAACACTTGAACTAAATAATTGTACATTACAAGGAATTATTAGAGATTTAACTTTAGAGAGACATTGTAAAGTAACCAATCACTAAATTTATTTAAATATTAGAATCTTAGATGATTCTCGAACAAATAACGAGCATGTAAACTTCTCTGATTGAACATAAAAGTAGAAGAACTAATATATATATATATATATATATATGAAAGTATGCAAAAATCATTAAATTGATTATTTATATTGACAGTATATTTTCCTCTTTCATCAATGCCCAACGAGAGCTGTTTTGGACTATATATATATATATATATATATATATATATATATATATATATATATATATATATATATATATGGATGGATGTTTATGCTAGATTTTAAATGGATGTCTAAGCAGATGGCCTTCGTATTCACGCCTCTCGTATTCACGCGCTCGACGAGTCTTTCACTCCTCTTTTACATACGATATTTTCTGAACCCAGTCTTTTCTACCTTTTGTGATGATCCCGTCGCCGACGAAACTCTTATTAGAAGATCCGAAAGAAATGGTCGAAGAGATGGATGATTTAGTAGTGTCGACATGCTGATGTATATGATATGTGACGAGTAACACAAACTTGGGAGAGCTCTACTCACCGATTACCAAGAAGCTTGTGAAGCCTGATGATCATGTCAACCTCGTCCTCTTGGAATGCCCCTCTCTTGATGTTGGGCTTCAGATAGTTCAACCACCTCAGCCTGCAACTTTTCCTGCACCTGTTCAACCCTGCAAACTCAAACCCATCGATACACACTCTAATGATAACGGCAAAAATAGCTCTCTCTCTCTCTCTCTCCCTGGGGTGATCAATAGAGTATACCTGCTCTGCAAGGGACTTGGTGCCAATTTCCTTCACCATATTTTTCCACGCACTTCTTCAGCAACACGTCCTCTTCCTCAGTCCATGCACCTTTCCTCACTCCTATTGCTCCCTTCATTGTCTCCTCTCTCTCTCTCTCTCTCTCTCTCTCTCTCTCCCTCCCTCCTCTGCGTGCGCTCACTTTTTTGGTGCAGAAACAATTCACCAAAGTATGTGCACGTGTTGAATGAAGGTTCACTTGGAAAAAGCGATATATATAAGCAGGAAATGAAAGTTCAGTAAGGCCCATCTCTCCGAATACGTGTATAAAGTGTTACCGGTGTACGACCGAAGCGAATGAGAGTGAGTGCCGTGCGTGTCTAATGTCCACACACAACCATCTCCAACTTCTTGTGGCTCCAACGATGGCGACACTTTTCTTTTGTATCCATTCCGGTCAACTAACAGTCTAATTGATCCTAGCCGTCGGATGCATGCTTCTCTGTAGGAGCTTTAACGGGGCTCTTGTCTCCGTGGGGAGCGGTTGTTCTTGCTCTTGATTAACTAATCAAGCCATTTATTTATAACATTTGTCTACGATGGTAGAGAGACTTAAAAAGCCGGAGCTATGCTATTACTGTGTTGCATGTCTTTGAGTTTCTGTCAGTACCATTACGCGTGACTATCTACATTACATAAAAATGAAAAGAAAAGAATTGCATTTTCAGCACAACTTTACGAAAAAAGTCTTGATTAATCATTGTATTAGCATAGAATGAAGCAGAAGACATTTTGCCTAAGGATCTTTTTCATACATGTAAACATGCCGTATAAAGCCAAACAAAGACGGAGAGAGCCATACATTGAAACACACCAACTCCTTTGGGTCTACAGGCACTAATTCAATCTAAACCTTCTAAACTAAAAAGAGTGATTGAGCAATGCCCGCTGCTCCTGTTTTCGTGCCAGTCATTCTTCAAGTTCCGTCACTTTTTGATGGCTTGCTTCCAGTCAAGCTTCAATAGCCGCCAGGTTTACGGAGTGAAGATGCCTAAAAAAACAATTTAGAATGCATTTGCTAATTATTTTGTTCCCAGAAACAATTTCTAATCAGAAATAATTATTTTTTATTCTGTTTCTGAGAATAATTTCTAAGTATCTTAAGGCGTTTGGAAACTGTTCAAAATTTTTATTCTCAAAATAGAATTGTGTTTGGCACCGTTCTCAAAAATTCTACTCCAAACCATTTTCTTTCAATTTTTTAATAATTTAATCATTTTTCCATTTTTTATTTTCTTCTTTTTTTCTTTTATTTCCCTTCTTCTTCTTCAACCTTTGACTAATCGCCGGCCTTGAGATGATTGACGACCAGCTAGATGAGGGCCGACAACCTCACCAGAATGTCACCAACCCTCGGCGAGGCCACGCCTCATCAGCCAAGCCTCTCTGGCAATTGGGCAAGGCTCGGCCGAGCCTCACCTAGCCAAGTGAAGCTGACTAGGCGAGGCTCGCTGGTGGCCGGGGGAGGCCAGGTGAGGCTAGCCTGGCCACCAACGAGAGCCTCACCAGTGGCAAGGCGAGCCTTCGGCAAGGTTGTCGAACCTAACCAACTAGTCACTGGCAACTAGTGGTGGTGGACGGCAGCAATAGCAGTGGAAGAAGAAAAGAGAAGGAAGAATAACAAGAAGAAAAGAAAAAGAAAAAGAAAAGAGAAAATGGGTTAGCTTGATTCTGAAATTAAAGAATCAACTTTTTTTTACTTCTCAATTTTACTCCAAATCTATTCCTGGGAACAAATTTGTTCCCGAAAATAAAAAATTTACCAAACGGATTTTTATTCCAAATTTACTCCAGGGAACCAAAGAAATAAAAATTTTCACTATTTGGCAAGTTGCCAAACACACTCTTAACATCCTTCCGATAGACCTCAGTCATGGAAGGAACCAGAAAAGTGGTTGATTTCTGGAAAAGTGGTTGATTTCTGGGTTGCTGGGCTTCTACTTTTGCAGGTTGCGCTGTGAGTAGGAGGGGACCGTCACAAGACATGGTCGTTTGGGTGACCCAAGTAAGGCCAAGTGCATAGGGACGGCAGGAGAAGTAGAAAAGACGGAATGGTCTAATGTGGGTCAGAGAGAACTAAGTTTAGTGGCGACCGACACTTTTGCATCAGAGTTGGCATGTCGAGAGATGATGTGCAGACCAAGTTTGTTTCTCTGAGGAAGTCCGAGCTTAGTTTGGGCTCAGTAGACATCTGTGGCGACTAATTGGCCCCTTGGGGGGCGCTGGGAGAGTGGCAACAGTGAGCGGCAATAAGGAGCAGTGAATCAAGACTATGACTTGACTCCAAAATTGAGCTAAGGTGGAGATTGTTGAGTATGTCTTCAGTTTTTGCCAACAACTTAGGTGAGAATTAAAGCTCGGAGTGGCTAGGCCTGAGGTGGAATTTGGCGAGGTGTCCGAAGGCAGAAGAGCGCCCGGGCAAGGAGGACCGGCCTATTGGAAGGCAGCCCACGCTAAGGGCAGGGCTCCGGAGCAAAAAGTTTTCATAGGCGCCATGTCAAGCCTGAGCCAGGTGCCCGGACATATTTTGTCCGACCTCGACATGTTTGTCTAGAGATGCGATTTTTTAGCCTTTTTTGAAGAGCCTTTCTGAGAGAGGTTAGTGGGATTACACACTAGAGCCTCTTGAGATTATTTCTAGAGTTTCTCTTCGAGGGTTTTGTTAGAAAAACACTTGGTGAAAATTGAATGGGTGTCATCCAGGTACTGGGTGTGAGATAGCTTCTCATTTAAGCTCGTATTTCCGTCGTTCAAAGTAGGTTCAAGCACTCTAGTTGAATAACGTAAACCCTAATGAATTGTTTTTTTTTTTTCTATTTCTCGTTTATTTCTCCATTCGATTGCTATTATGATTGATGGTGGCCCACTTTTCTTAACAGGTTTAAATATATGTTGTAATTTACTATAACGCACATGTGTTATGGACTGAATTCTCCCGCCCGTACCCTTGTGAGTTAAACTTGATATTATTAGGGTGAAGAGTGAATGATGAAGAAGTGATGATACAACTAGTTCATAAGAGTGGCACTATGGTATCTATGTTAGGAGTTCTAGGATAGAACAATTATATTTCTAAGGAGCTCTAAATGTGGCGTTGGCCTCTAATGTACAAATTGGTCGATAGCTAATGCCACTCTCTTGATGAGGTTGGAATAGGCCGAAACCAGTTGCTTTGGTGGAGTATTTTGTGTGTCTCACTCCAAAGATTGATGCCTAAGTTAAACTAGGCATATGACATGATCCTGTGTGAGAATGCTATTTGTTATATTGTTCTTGGAAACAATTATTAAAAAAAAAAAAAAGGCTGACTTGGTGTTCTCGACCTATTAGGCGTCGCATGGGCTATTCCCTAGTCAAGAATTTGTTGGCCCGTGACAAATGGTATCAAAGCAAGATCCATCTATTAGGTGGGTGATTTGGGGAAAGTTTATGGTTTACTCGGTCTATGAGGGCAGGGAGTGATTGCGAGGTTAAGAGGGCTCAGACAAGGTATGGGTTTCGTCTTATTTCTACAATGAAAGGAGGGACAAAATTGAACTAAATTACTCACCCATTAGGGAAAGCATTCCTATATCAATGGGTGAATCTCATTAGGAGGCCTACTACAACTTGTCAAGGCCATAGATATAACCTAGGGGAGGTGAATATCTTACTTGATGAAACTTGATGCATTTTTTTGGAATGAACAGAATCAAGTTCATATGTGCAAGAATAGTTTGATATATGCGAGAATGAACTAGTTATGTAAAGTGCATCATTTCTATCAAATAGATATAGAAATAAATAGAGAGATAGAAGATTTTGATGCAAATCTTTGGAGTGATTTGGTTTAGATTAAGCTTGCGTTTTTTTTTCCAAATTTGTTGACACCTAAATTTTGACGATCTTATTTATAACATAAAAAAATTAGTACTTTGACCTCCAAACAAAAATATTGTTAAATTACATTTGCATATTGAGAGCATTGTCATTTAGTAGTAATAAGACAACATTAACTGCATTATAAATTGATTAAGTTAAGCAAGGATGATCTGAGTTTAATTGGATTGTCTAAACTAAGCCCAAGAGAATACAAAATTCGGTCAAGCCCGTAGTAGCCGAAGTTTCACATATGGGAGGAGTCAAATTAGGAAAGATTGCATGTTTAACTTAAGAACAATAAAGTATATTAAGCTCAAAATTTTGGTTACTGGATTGGGAATGAAACAGATATCATGTTTTCCTATCTTGAATATATCACGCAAATTTTTTGTTTCAATTTAGGAAGGGGGAATCTCAAGAAAAGCCCTAACATGTGCCAACACATGCACATCATTCTCTTGAAGGTAGAAGGAAAGCTTCACAAAGAAAAGTTGGCAATACACAATAGGACAGGGAAAGAAAACAACACGAGAGCACCCAAAAAAATGTATACACACACACACACTAGCTCTCTTCCTCGTGGCCCCATGGAAAAATTCCAGCTTGCAGTTCTACGAAATCGATGAGTATGCATTCCTTTACCATTGGATTACGCTCTAATTTTGTGGAGAGTATAATAATACATTATTCTTAAGTTTGTTCAGTGGAGATGGTGAAATAATACTTGAAAATATATCTTCGAAGAAAACTCCGACTGGTTGGACTGCCAAAATCCAACGCGCAGTTGCACAAAAACAATGTGTATCCATCCGTACTAAGCTGGAACGCGTTGAAATTTTGAGGAAACCTCTATGACACCTAGTTCTTTAACTTCACCAAAGGAATCGAGCTAAAATATTCACAATCCTTGAGGTTGTTGTTCGCCATCTCTTGACCTTTAGCAATATATTTATTTCTTTACTTTATTGAGTACTATAGTATTCATAGAGTATCGACATGATCCCCTATCACATGTTAGTGGTTTAGAATTAAAAATTGCCAACTCTACTTGCAAGATGTTTTTTAAATTAAAGAGAAAAGGTACTTAATGGCATTAGATATATAGTGTAATTAAGTCTCTATATCTATGAATCTTTGGTTCATAGCAGTAAAGTGTAGAAGAAAACTTTAAATTTAGTATAGGCATGGGAGAGTTCATGCAAAATAAATTAATGGTGGCTCTTAATTGCATTGCATAGCATTTTAAGTTGATTAAATCAAGACCTCAAAATTGCAATTGGTATGGATTTGGAATACTTCGTGCTAAATTTTTTGCTAAGTAATCCATTAATCGAGGAAGGTCGCAACAAATCAATAAATGAAAAAGTTAATTCCACTCCTCGATCAGATGCTTTTTCTCCGATCAACAGTGAAGATAAATACAGTTCTCAGTTTTCTTCCTTGTTAACATCAGAAAGAATATCTCTTTTCCCTGTTCAAACATGACTGGCTGCCTAATTACCCTACTATTATTAATTAACATGTACCCCTCGTTTCGCTAGTAAGTGATCAAGTATCCCTAATTAATATTAACGATTGAGACAAAATGTGAAAAGGAGCTTTAAGTCTCACCAAATGTAGGTGTACAACCCGCAAATATCAAAAGATTTAGGCTAAGTTCACTTAAGATTTGTAGATTTTTTATAAGTAGCACTATCAATGGGGGACAATGTGTAATTAAAATATTTAAATAATAAATCATATCTTTATATAACAATTTAAATATTTAAAATAGTTGATAATAGTCTCACAAATTCTTACATGATATCAAAGCTGAAAATCCTAAGTTTATTATTAAGCAAAAGAATCAAACCAATCAAGAAGAAAAGTGTTAAAATATTTAAATAATAAATTAAGTATTTTTTAATAGGTTAAGATTTTAAATTAGTTGATTGTAGTCCATGAAATCACACCTATTATACGATTTGTAGATCTTCTTGGAAAAGTCAATTAATTCTTAAATCAGGCTGTTTGAATTTATCTTACAAGGAACCACACTGCATGAACTTTCATGCGGCATGCCGTTTGACTCTATGGAAAGGACGACCCGATGACGTGTCTCATTTTACACTGCATGTGTTTATGTAGCCCGTGGGCTGTGAGGACAAGTTTTTCTTCCTTCGGGACCTCTAGTCTGACAATTATTTGGACCTGAATCTTCACAGGAGAATTTTCTGGGATTTCTGCTACAGTGCAACGATTTTGACCCCATCAGCACCGGATTAGACCACGATGCTCAGTTTCCTTCCATTCGTTTCGTTTGCGTAGAAGAAGATAAAGAACTAAAATCTAAAAGTGGGATCTACTGGATTTTGTGTCTGTCTTGATGAGACGATCCAGCTGGTCTATGCTCGGCTACATAATTGAGCTGCCCTGGGCACAGTAAAATGATAAAGTCGATACCCACTTGTCAGGATGAAATATAGTTTAGTGGGATTGTTGGTGTCGTCGTTGTGGCTAACATCCCTCGCGAGCGATCATTGCCAATCATCAACCAGCTATGCGGGCCACTTCTAATAAAACGAACAATCAACAGATTCATTAGAAAAAATTATCTACAAAGCCTTAGATATATTGTACTTTTACCATTTTAATCTTAAATCTTTCAATTTTATTAATTAAGTCAATCTATTCAAATTTAACTAAAAACCGTTGACGTAGACGCTAAAAATATTATATACAATCCTATATGAGATGGCCGGAGCTAACAAAGATAAATGTAAAAAATTATATGCATATTTTTTAGTTTTTACTAATTTTTTATTTTCCTTTATGTTTCTTTTCTTGTATTTTCCTTCTCTTCTTTTCCTTTGTTTTCTTTTTTTCTTTTTTCCTTTGTTGGGCTCAGACGAGTGAGGGCTGCCCTTGCCAACCCCTGGGTACAACAACGTCTTTGAATTAGATACGTAATGTTCATGCAAGTTAAAGCACAATCCACATCAGGAATTTATGATATTCTTTGGTTCAACGGGACTCCCACTTCATAACAAGAGAATGACAGGAATTTCAAAAATGTATATTGCTGACATGAGACACTCGTCCAACCCATATATACCGGTGTGATGCTTTAGGAATTGATTGGCATGCAATGGTTGAAGTGCATGAAATAGTTCCCTATTAACTATATGGATGAGATAAATCTAAGTAAATATCCAAAAAAAAAAAAATTCCACACATGACATTACCTACACTTAATAACATAGATAATCCAATTATGATAAAGATTTTTCTAACTAATGTTTCCAATGGAATTTGTCAAGTACATAAGTAAGAAATGTATTTCATTTCGAATGCATTGTTCCTCTTCTATAGTGTGTCATTTAGCACATTAAAAGTGAAAATATTTTTTTTTTCGTATTTAAGATATGCTTGTCTTGCAAAGAATAAATAATTTGGAATAGAATTTCTTAATTTCGATCATTTATATTACTTGAGCATAAGATTCTGACTTGTTAGTAATGATATCATTTTTTGTCAAGTTATTTTTCTATCCGATATAAAAGGTTAAAGTTTTGAAAATTATCTTCGGATTGTTGATTTCAAGAAATATATCCTAAACATGGGGAACACTTCCTTGAACGAGCTCGATAACAAGATCCTCAGGAGCATTTTTGTCCATAAACGCATCGATCTTCTAATCATTAACTAAGAAGGGTCCCCAAATTTCTAGCAAATTTGACGGTCGAGGACGATGCCGGACCCCAAGAAACCGACTTGCACCATCACTGGAGAAGCGTGGCTGCAATCGTAACACGGTGTCCCCAGAATTAGAATAGATGTTCCTCAACTGCCCTACCTTTCAATCATATAACCCTCAATTTCTTTTTCAATTCCTTCGTCCACCTTTCCCTTTTGAGAAAATACTCTCTAGTACGTGCCCGGCAGGCAAGAGGAATCTGAACCCTAAATAAAGTCATTTGTTACTTCAGCGTTTCAAATGGCAGGTATCATGTCATAGTCACAACTAATATGGTCATGCCATCTGAAAGAAAAATTAAATGACCCAATGGCACATGGTGTTTATGAATGTGTGGTGCCCCTAACGTTATCTTTTATATACTAGTAAACAAAACAGTCCTCTTGCTCCATGCTGAGATGTGCATGTGAATTGTGTTCATATTTTAATTGACTCATAACTCATCGATCATAATCTTTAGATAAATGTGATTTTAAATAAATATGTTGACGGACTCGAATTTGAGTTCTCCCTTTGCTATTTTCTTAGATTTCTGCTATATGCTCCTAACAAATAAATCAGAGCCGATAGTAAATGGACCCACAATCTAATATATTGGTGAATATGATAATCAACACAGTTTCTAAACAGGTTAGCCTTCATGGTTTGATCTAGAGAAATGGACCAGGAATAATGGTGGGCATCGGAGACTTGATGATCTCCCCGGGCAAAGGTATAAAGCTTTTGCTATGGGCTCCCAAACCATCATAGTTCCATCACATGGTGTGATTTACAAGTATAAATTCTCTTAAATGTTTGGGTCACAGTTAATCGCCATATCACAATCAATAAATGTGAACTTTGATTGCAACTAGCACGCAGGGCATGGAAATGTATTTCTTTTCACCACTTTCAGGCAACTATCGCTTTCTACATCTGGGTTGAAAAAGATAGCACAGAGAATGGAAAAATATCTTGAATTCAATGAAAGGAACAATCGGCAAACAACTAATCTCAAATTTATCCAGGTGAAGCAAATTAGGAGAGCGAGACAGGAGAGACGATAATGTTAGGAGTGCATGAAATTCCGAGATAAGCTCGATAGCGTCAATTTTTTTCTTTTTCTTCTATCTCCCTCTAAGGAGCGTAGTGAACAGAAAACTATCCGTCAAAGCAGTTTTTTTACGCAGTAAAGCATCGCTAGTATGAAGTTAAGTAAAGGGTTATCATTAATTCCTGGCATTTGAGCTTTTGCTCGAGTTACAACCTCTCCAATGAGCCAGCAACTTTTCAAACTCAATCATGCACTCGAATAAAAACCATTGATTGTCAGTTGATGCAGTTTTCGGTCATGGAGCTTTGATTTCAATGGTCAAATGGACTCAACTTTAAGGCTAAATTTCAGATGAAAGATTATGTATGGTCTACTTCCATCATTGCGTACTGCACAAATAGTCCTCTCGCCCCACCATGATTTGTTGCCTATTTAGTTACTGCATTTTTGTCATACTCTACATGCGATCACCCACAATTTTCTTATCATCATGTTGAATGAAAAGTGGTTAGAAAACAGTCAGAGTACATCAATAGAGATTTTACTTCAGTACTTTCATTTATTGAAGTCAAAGTTTGATCACTCCACAGTATTACATGTGAAAGCATGATGACCACAAACGACATCTACTCGTGGGTATTGCTACAGCAGATGATCTCGATCTTGTTGTATGTCTCAAGTCTGCTTTATAGTGCTAGATGGAGTTCACAATTTTGGTTCCTAAGTTGCTTCTTCATAGGTTTAGAACTTAATGGATATCTAAACTCGGGCCTCACACAGCTTGAGGGCCGAGCTTCCATTCGCCTCTCCCCAAGTTTGGTACATAACACTGCAATGCCAAGTTTTTTTTTTTTTTTGGTGCTGGAGGAACCGGCTTGCAGCCAACAACCACGTCGTAAAACCCCATGTGGCACGTAAGCAGGAGGACCCACTACCCCTGGAGTCACACTTAATACACCTAGTGTCTCCTCTTGGTTTTGAACCCTTCACCTCTGGGCTGAGGATCAGCAGGGCCTTATCCAGCAGAGCCACTGCAACCGGTGGTGCAATGGCAAGTTTGTCTCTACTTGTTTCGAAAGGCCAAGTTTAAAATGTTAGGAGTCCAAAAAAAGTTACCACTTATTCAATGTTATGAACAGTCACGTTTATCTAGAATCAACAGCTAATAAATGCTTATGATAATGATGACTGTACATATATATAAGTTTGACATTTGTACATTTTGTCGAATAATGATGAATATTGATAATGGTTAGAATATCATCATAATATTGTGAGATTTCTTAGGATTACATAATATTATAATTGATTTTATCATTTATTGTTTACTATGTTAGATAATATCTTTGTTAAATTGCTTCATTTCTTAAAATAATTCCGACATAAATACTTCTTAATTGTATCACATTATAGGGTTAAGCACTACGATAATCTTTTTATTTTTGTTTCGTTTCTAACTTGATATCAGAGATTGAGCTCGTGAGGGTGATGAAGCAAAGACGCACAAACTAGGTAGCGTTAGTGTCGAACTCTCATGTAGGCTCAAAGATTGCCAACTGATCCCACACTGCCTGCATCCGACTGAGAAAATCGACAATAGGTTGTTCACATTCTTGTCTCATGCCATGAAGGGTACCTCAGTATACTGGATTTCAATCTAGCTCTCATCCGACAGAGACTGCCAATTGATCCTACACTCCCATAAAGTGTTCACATTCTTGTCTCTTGCCAAGTGGTCTTCCCTAGCAGTACAAAGGTCGGGAAATTTGGATTTCAATCTAGGCCTCATTACGACGCATTATTTCTTTGTCATAGCATCGAAGCAATTTTTTTTTTTTTTTTACGTGGATGATATAATCATTACAAGAGATGATATTATAGGAATTACGAATCTGAAATAATATTTCAGTTGACATTTCGAGATGAAAGATTTGGCTTGCTTTGTTATTTCTCAGGCATCGAAATTTCTTTTGGTTTAGATATTTATTATCTCGCTCAATTCAATTATGCCTCAAATATTAACTCTTGAGCAGTTTCGACTGACCAAAGAGATAACGGATGAAAGGTGTTGTAGTGGTGCTACTCTCAGGAGAGATGACGCAGGTAATGGACATGACTCTACACGAGCAATAATGTGAACCAAGATCCCACAATAGAACCTGAGTTCGCACGAACTCTTGACACCAACGGAAGTAGCACAGATACCAAGTGTTGAACTTGTCTGGGTGAGTTGGCATTTGGAAGACGGGATATTGCCAATCTAAATCCGGATGATCAAACACAACTTAAAATCTTATTAAGCTTTACATAATTACGAATTCTTCACTTGAAACAGAGAGCACTCATTCTGAAAAAAAAAAACAGGTGCTAGGATTTTACTATGGCCTTCCCTTGAAAATCGTCTTCATCTGTCCTGAAACTCATTTCGCCTCAAGTTAGTGCGAGTACAATTATTCGTTAGAAATATTTACGATCTGTTGGGAATAACGGATCCCCGGAAACCGGATTCGACACCGAATCGAATCCCTAAATCAATGCGGAAGACGAAGCCCGGGAAAACACGCATCACCGATCGAAAAGCACACCACGGATTCGAGCGTACCTTGTTAGCCACAGATTAGACACCAATGCCGAAGAAGAGGAAGAAATTCTGGCCCCGTTCGATCCGATGACGACTTGAAGGGGAGAAAACAGTGCCTTGAACTTACTGTTCCTTTTTGGAGGAAGAGAGAACGCGCGGGAGAAGACGTACGTTGAATTGCCAAAAAACATTGTCTTTTCTCTCTCCTCCCTTTTATACCTCTCCCCTTCCACGGGCTCTATTCCCGTGGGCCGGGCCCTTTTGGGCCCAACTTAAGAGGATGGACCTTGAGCCCATCTTATAAATCCATCATCTCCCACTCACACATGGTGGTGCAAAACCAACATGGGCGGACAGGCCTTACTCAGCCCCATCAGAGAAAAATCCAGCATAGACTCTCACTTAACATGGTGGGCCGAACATAATCCTCTTTTCCTCTCTTCAACATTCATACCGGTGAATAATCCGTGCGACCAGCATACTTTGAGAGCTCGTTGCCATACATCTGTTAGGAATATATAGCAGCTCATAATGGGCATCACACTTCGAGTAGATTTAGTATGCAGTACCCTAGATCGATCGATCACATTTATATCTCTCTTGATCTCTTTTTAAACAATGATATATATATATTGTATTCACAATTATGATTATCACAAAGACAGTCATAATTGGTTAACCGGTGAATACAAAACTATAATGTGATTCTCCAAAATCGATCTTCCTCTTTCCTTCAAACTCTCAATTTCAGTCCAGCTTGCTTTTCTAGAAATGCCCTATTAGATCGAATCAACCTCATGACCATTGGTAACATCCTAAGATAGCAAACACTAAATAGAAATCTTGAGAATAAGTAAGAGTCGTAAGGGGACTAAGAAATTGAGGAACTCTCATCCTCAGGAGTCTCACACGACATAAAAGTTGAGATCAAACTTTTGCCACTCTTATTGGTCGTCTCATGCATACGTAGTATGAAATACGTATTACGGTATTAACTCCTTTCCCATGGAGCGTATGTCTACACCTTTCAATACCGTACAGATGATAGTTCAGACATACTCAATGTCTAACTTGAGTTCACGTATCTACTCATTCACAAAATTCATCAGAACTCACATCTGGCATCTTAGACAGATAAAGTAAAAACATGTGGGGTATTTTTACTTTCGGACATAGTAAGTATTATATCCTCATCTCAACACTCAGTTAAGGCGACATACGTGTTTTAAGCTTGAGCTCTCGATTATCACCTAGATAATAAGCTTAAAAACAGTCTAATCTCTATTTATCACACAGTAAACAGAGGCGATTACCCGTGTGAGTGGGCTAATCTTATATCTGTCCGACATACTTCTCAAATTAAAGTAATGCACTAAGCATTAAGATGCATAAAGATCAAATAAAGATTCATAGACATTAATGATGAAAACACAAATTCATCAAATGTGAACACTTAGGGAAAATACAATATTCAGTACATCAGTCTCTACGCAATCCTAGAGATTTCACATGGCCACAAAACACATCTCTAGTTTTTGGCTTTGTCATAGGATCTGCTACCATTCCATGCGTAGTATGTACTCTAAGTTCACATCTTTTCGTGCAACTATATCCTTGACAGGATTATACTTGGTATCTATATGTTTAGTCTTGCCATGATATTTTGGATCTTTAGTGTACACTTTTGCTGCTTGGCTACCACAGTTAACCAATAATAAATTTGCAGCACTTCTAATAACACCTAAATGATCCAAAAATCTCTTAAGCCAAACACTCTCTTACACTGCTGCTGATAATGCCACGAACTCAACTTCTATCGTGGACAAGGCTATACACTTATGTTTCTTACTTTGCTCCAACATATGGTGCCATTATTCGGTAAGAAAACAAATCCAGAGGTAGATTTTCTTTCATCTAAATCTCCTCTTCAATCAATATCACAATAGCCTTTGAGTTGCAGATCCTTTTCTTTAATAACTCAGCGTATAATCAGCAGTTCCCTTTAGATACCTCAGCATTCTTTTAACGGCTTTCTAATGTGCTTGACCTGGATCGGATTGGTAACTACTCACCATTCCAACTGCAAAACATATGTCAGGTCTTGTATACATCATAGCGTACATAAAACTTCTAACAGCACTAGCATAAGGAACATGTTTCATTTGTTCCTTCTCTTGTGGAGTCCTTGGACACAGACTATGGCTCAATCCCTCACCTTTTTGCAATAGGAGTGTCTATGGGTTTACAGTCTTGCATACGAAATCGTTCAAGAACCTTATTTATATAGGTTTCTTGCGAAAGAGACAACGATCTCTTTGAACGATCTCTCGAAATCTTAATTCCAAGAATGTATGCAACATCACCCATGTCTTTCACCTCAAAGTTAAAAGACAACTATCTCTTGACAGTATTAACCAACTCCATATTGCTTCCGGCAATTAGTATATCATCAACATATAATGATATGATCACAAATTGATCATTGGATCTATTGATATATACACAATGATCCTCGTCAATCATTGTAAAATCATATGCCACTATGGCATTATGAAAATATACATATCTTTATCTCAATGACTGCTTAAGGCCATATATCGACCCCCAAAGTCAACATACCTTTTCTTCTTGGCCTTTCATTATGAAACCAACAGGCTATTCCATATATGTTCCTTCCTCTAATTCTCCATTGAGGAAAGCAGTCTTTACATCCATTTGATGTAACTCAAGATCCAGACTAGCTACTATTGCCAGAATAATGCCAATCGAGGTAAATCTCATTACAGGAGAAAACGTATCTTCATAATCAATTTCTTCCTGTTGATTATACCCCTTCGCCACAAGGCGAGCCTTATGCCTTTCTATTGAGCCATCAGCCTTTCGCTTTATTTAGAGAACCTACTTGTTCCAATAGCTCTGCGTCCTTTTTTGGAAGATCAACCAGTTCACAGACTTGGTTTGACTTCATTGACTCCATCTCCTCTTTCATTGCATGAATCCATTTTTCCTTATTAGGGCAATTTAGAGCCTTCATTAATATTTCTTGGCTCATCCTTATCTTGTGGAGCAACCATAAAAGTTTCCTTTTCATTGTCAAAATATCGACGGGGAATACTTTGGCGACTTTTTCACCGTATGGGAGATTGTACACTTAGCACATCATTCCCCATCATGCTCCCACTTGGATTAGGTAATGATGATGTCGTCACATCAGGTGGTTGCAATTGAGAATGAGTTTAATTCAATTCATTACATCTCATATTACTCTCACTTGAACAAACTCTACTGACATCATTATCTTAATCCAAGGTTTCAAATAGGGAGTTATTTTCCCTTATTTCGCCCCTCTTAGAAAATTCATCCACTAAGGATGTGACATCCCGTGATTCAAATTCAGTTATACTCCCACTTTCCTGCTCACCTATGAACACATACCTTTTTGAGTGTTCGCAGTATCTCATGAAAATACTCTTATTTTCTTTGGGACCCAATTTCCCAAAACTTGTGAGAGGACTTATGAGTATAGACAGAACAACCCCATGGCTTAAGAAAAAACTTAAGTCCGGTGTTCTAACTGTCCATAACTCATATAAAGTAGAAATAACTGATTTGGAAGGCATCCGGTTAAGTATGTTGGCAGCAGTTAACAACGCATCACTCCAAAAAGTGATAGGTAAGTTAACATGCGCCATCTTAGACCTAACCATTCCAAAGTAGGGTTCTCGTTTATTCTCTCCGCAACACCATTTTGTTGAGGAGTATATGGAATAGACAACTATCTTTCTATTCCTTTTTCATCACATAATTTTCTGAACTTATCGATAAATATTCTCAAACTCGATCGGATCTAAATACCTTTATTTTCCTGTCTAATTGATTTTCTACCAGGTTCATAAACCTTCTAAAACAACTTATGCTTCAGATTTATGAGAAATCAAATAGACATATCCGAATCAAGTAGAATCATCTATAAAAGTGATGAAACAAAACAGCCCCTTGCCTTCCTCTCACATTCATTGAACCACGAGATGTCCAAATGGATTAAATGCCGAGGAAATTCAGCTCTTTTACCTTTTCCAAATGGTCTCCTTGTCATTTTCCCTACTAGGCAATGCTCACATATGGACAAATCAACTTTTTCAATATTGCCCAACAAGCCCTTTTTGGCTAGTCTTTTCATATGTTGTTGGCCCATATGACCAAGTCTAGCATGCCATCATATTCACATCGTTATCATATAAGATAGAAGACGTGAAACAAGGGAATAACATATTGACATCATCACAGTCAACATTTAGTACAATAAAACCATCCAGAAAGTGACCACAATCATAGTAGTTTGTATCTAAACACAAATCTACACATTTATTATGGAAGTTCATACCAAAACCAAGCTTAACCAACACTAAGACAGACACAAAAAATTTCGACGAATCTCCAGAGCATATAGAACATCAAAGATGCGTCCACCTCTCATGTTCTATTAGTCGATGCAAATTCCTTTACATCAGCTCTAGAGTTGTTTCCAACATAGATCCACTTAGTTCAAGTTGGTACTCGTCGGAATTCCACGAAGGATTCTCTATCCTTCGCTACATGGTCTGTCGCTCCTGAGTCTACATTCCACAAAGGATTGGATTCAGCCTATAATGCAGAACTTGACACATAAGCAAAGTTCGCAAATGTACAAGAGGTGTATAGCTTCTTTGGCTCACAACAGTTGCGAGCATAGTGACCTCTCTTGTCACAATGGTAACATCACACCCTTGACATTTTCTTCACTTGAGGATGCTTTCCTCTCTCTTGTTGGTTAATTCTTGATTTCTTGCAATAAGGACTTGATCCTTTGCATTTCCACATATTGAACGAATCAATATGCTTGCGCTTAGAGCACAAAGCCCTTTCTGAGCTAGAACCAGCATAGCATACGTCTATTTTCGGCTCAAATACCGTTAGGCGGTCCTCTACTAGCTCAAGGTGGTGCACGACACCCTCAATGTCTTCCATAATGTGGTCAAGAGCTTCTAGTGCTTCTTGCTTTTCCAGCACATATTGAATCTTCATATTCAATATTTCACAATTATTGCCGTTCATATCAGCAATTACATTCTTAGTTGCTGAACCATCGTTCTGAACACATCGACATACATGCACGAATAATTAATGCCTATCATTTATGCATCCCTATTTGCATAGACCCATCATATTAATAAATAATTTCAAGTAAGGCTTCGAGAATCAAAAGGTCACTATGTTTCCAATCATCCTCCAAAAATCCTAACTTAAAATTATTATTAATATAATTATCTTATGCAAATAAATCCTATGAAGTTACAAAAACTTCTATTACTACCCACTGACTAATTACCCACAAAGAACAAAGCAATAGCGAAAGCAGATAAAAAATCTTAACATTCAATAAAATAACAATGCTTTCACATGATACAACTAATATATCGGTTGCTACATCAACAACAATCAGGTAGTAATCATTACATAATCAATCAAAGAAATAAATAGGGAATGTCCCTTCTAATCTATCACCATAACATCCGAGAAAACTGAAGGTACATTTGCCAACCATGGAAAAACTTTTGGAGAGCATGCATGTCGCCTCCAAGGCGCATTCACTCGGCGCCATGTGGCGCTCAATCTAAGGGTTGAAGTTTTGGCCAACTCAATCCTATAGTGCTCTCTAACAAAAGCTTCCACCAGTCTTCTATAATCCGGGACCACGTTGACCTTCCATAGCCGATCCAACACTGCTTGCCATTCAGGTGGAAGAGTGTTCATCAAAGCCGGCACCTTCTCAAAATCCGGCATAAGATAACCATTCCAGATGATTTCCTGTATCATCTGATTGACCCTGACCACATGTGACACTAAATCACCATCATGCCACCGATAATCAGCTAACTCTGTCATCAGCCTCTTAAGTCTTGCATTTCCCTCGTTCGTTGTCGGGATTGCAGGTATCCTTGCATAACGCATCATAATTCCTGCAACAAATGCAGAATTAAAAATGGATCACTTATAATCCATGATTAATATAAGAGAAAATACATAATTTTCCCAAATTCATGCAACAAATGCAAAATTAAAAATGGATTACTTATAACCCACATAGGCATGACTGACAAAGAAAACAAATTCCTTTTTTTTTTTTTTTTTTTTTTTTTTTCGGGGTCAACGGTCAACGGTCAAAGTCAACGGTCAACGGTCGTCGGTCAACGGTCAACGGGTCCACGGGCTGGTCAACGGGCGCGCGGGTCGGACCGGTCGGACCGGACGGACCGGTCGGGCCGGTCGGACCGCTCGTGCGGACCGACCGCACGTGCCTCGTGCGTGCGGGGCTGACGTCACGCAGACGTCATCCGGCACGTGCGGGGCGCGTGCCTCGTTCGCGAGTCGGGTCGGGTCGCCGGTTAGTCGGATCGCCGGCCGGTGACCGTCCGGCGAAACTTCGTCGGTGACGACGTCATCGCTGACGTCATCACGTGACGTCACGCTGACGTCATCAGTGACGTCATCAATCCGAACGGTTACCGACCGTTTGATGACGTCACGCTGACGTCATCACGTGACGCCAGCACGCGTCGGTCCGCGGACCGGCACGTGCCGGTTCGCCCGCGGCGGCGTGCACGCGCGGTTCGCCGACCGGCGCGTGCGCGCCCGCACGCGCCGGGCGGCCGGCGCTTTCAGCGCGTCGCGCCCCCACACGTTAGCGCCTTCCCGGCCAGCGCGCGTGTGGGGCGCGTGCGGCGGCTTCGGGCGACGGTCGACACATCGCCGGAATCGTCTCGATGTCGCGATTCTCCCAGTGCCTTCAGAATTTTATTTCGACTTACGAAAACTCAGAAAAAAGGCCAAAAAACGCTCGGGTGTCGGGATTTTCGCCCGGTTCCGTACAGCCGAAGTGATTTCGCGAAAAATCAATCAAAAAGATCATAATTGATCGGGATAAACGTGAACTAGGGCTCTGATACCAATGTTGGGAATAACGGATCCCCGGAAACCGGATTCGACACCGAATCGAATCCCTAAATCAATGCGGAAGACGAAGCCCGGGAAAACACGCATCACCGATCGAAAAGCACATCACGGATTCGAGCGTACCTTGTTAGCCACAGATTAGACACCAATGCCGAAGAAGAGGAAGAAATTCTGGCCCCGTTCGATCCGATGACGACTTGAAGGGGAGAAAACAGTGCCTTGAACTTACTGTTCCTTTTTGGAGGAAGAGAGAACGCGCGGGAGAAGACGTACGTTGAATTGCCAAAAAACATTGTCTTTTCTCTCTCTCTCCTCCCTTTTATACCTCTCCCCTTCCACGGGCTCTATTCCCGTGGGCCGGGCCCTTTTGGGCCCAACTTAAGAGGATGGACCTTGAGCCCATCTTATAAATCCATCACGATCAAATGCTTCGCCACGAAAATTTTTTCCATCAATGAGAAAGGAACGCATCGCAAGCTTTGGGTCTCTGGGATAAAGGCATCAATCATCCATGTACTTTTCTCAAATCTATTTTAGAAAAGTCAATTGCGAGATGGCGATTGGATATTGGGGGATTTCACTTTCTTCTTGTTGTTGTTGATGTTTAACCTGTGGTTTTCTTGTGCTTGGGATTTCTTGCGAAACGCAAACACAATTGCAAGAATGGTGTTGGTAGGGCGATGGATTTGTAACTCGATTTTGCCTTCTATCTTTTTAGATTCGCATCCTCCAATTTGATTGCACATGAGGCGAGGCTGCTCTTCGCCTGTTCTAAGGAGAGGACCGCGGCCTGAATGTGCCATATAAAGTTCATTATGTATATTCTTGTGAGAAAATATTGAGCACAATTCTCTACCTTGCCCCAACTCAACTTGTCCTCCCTAAATCTAAACCTTGCGTCTGCCGCCCTATAGGATCAAGCATCAACCATGGAGATATCTATGTCGAATAGGAAACAATGGCATGAGTGCACGACAACATCAATTAAGGGCGATTTTTTTGAGAGTGGGTTGGTTCTCACCTAGAATTGAGAATCGAATAAGAAGGATCGGTTCTTAGTTTGTGGAATTGGGAATTGGTTCACCTAGTTCTAGAATTGGATTAATCAATCTAGTCCAATTCCTAAGTGGATCCTAGAACCAGCATTTAACAACTGCTCAACAATGATGGTCAAAGGCAAGGCCACGACTATGAGGCAAGCCCGAGGCGCCTAACAAGAGAGGGTTAGAGGAAGAGCAAAGATCGAGGAGACCAAGTTGGCTGCGATTGCAATGCTGCAATGGAAAGATGGAAGCAAAGCTACAACTGCAAGGAACAGCCGGAGGCGAGGCCACAACTAGCAAGGCCATGAGCGACTATGATGAGGTAGTTGAGAGAGAGCAAAGATCAAGTGGAAGATAATTGTGAGTACAAGAGCGGAGAAGGCTAGAGTTTCTAAGGTTACTCTTTTACTTTTAGAAAGAAGAGCAGAAATTTTTTTTTAAAAAAAAGTACATTGATCCGATTTTAGTGGTCCTGGTAGATGGGTTCACACTTGGAATCGAAAATCGGATCAATATTCACCAGTTTCAAATTTTAGGAATTGGAAATTACCCAAAACGTCAAATTCGGTTCGGTTTGTTGAAAACCTAATCTAATTCGAATTTGAGGCGCTAATACTAAAATCCAATGAGCTTTATGATTTATGAAGGGTCTTGATTCTTGCGCGTACTGTATTGCCTTTGTTGAATGTACTAAGAGATGTTCAAAGATTCTTCCTATATCTTTTTTGAGCCGCTCTGTCACGCATCCTAATTATCTTCCACAAGAATCTCTAACTATCTCTTGACTTGCGCTCTACTCTAGGGATTTGTGACATTTCCCTATCCTTTAGCTACGGCTCTCCTTTGGTCAATAGACTCTCCTTGAGTAAGGCTGTGTTTAGCAATCACTTTACAAAGCCCTTTAGACCTCTAAGGGTCATTGGGCAAATGCCTCTAAAGGTCATTGGGCAAATGCAAGTGTGTTTTGGGGTGTTTGGCAAAAAAATTTCAAAGCCCCTTTACAAAATGTTAGCCTTGTGAAGGCTGCCTTAGACTTTTAGCATTCTCAGAATACTGAGCCAAGGGTTTAAAAAAAAAATCTTCCCAAATTACCCTTATTGATTTTTTGTTTTTCTGATTTTGCCCTCACTACTATTCATCGTCTTCTTCTTCTTCCGCGATCGATTGCCAACGAAGGGCAGGCAGTCGCCGGCGACCGTCACCCAGACGACCGTCATCGGGAGGTGGCGTGACTAACACGGGGGGGGCGACCACCGTGCCATTTGGGTTGCAGCGAGGTCTGGGTCGCCGGACCCAGATCTAGGGCGGCAAGGTCACAAGAGGACCTTGCCGCCTCCAATTTGGGTCGCGCAACCTTGCCGCCTAACCCCACCGCAACCCAAATCCTCTCGTGACCTAGATCCAGGGCGGTGAGGTCTTCCCATGACCTCGACGCCCCAGATCTAGGTCGTAAGAGGTCAAGGCGGTGTCACACGACCTTACCACCCCAGATCTGAGGTCGTGGGAGGTCGAGGTAGTGTCGCGTGACGCGCATGACCTCGTCGCCCCAGATCCGGGGTCATAGGAGGTCAAGGCGGCGTCGTGCGACCTCGCTGTCCTAAATCTGGGGTTGCCATAGGTCGAGGTGATGTCGTGCGACGCCCGCTGGCCTCACCGCCCTAAATCCGGGGTTGCCGGAGGTCGTGACGGCATTGTGCAACCTCACCACCCTAGATCCAGGGTCGCCGGAGGTCGCCTGCGGCCGCCTACCCTTGCCGGTCAAAATTTTTTATTTCTCTTTTGATAATTTTTTTTATCACAAAAGTCCTTTGTCCCCCAAGTACCATTTTGCTCAAAGATACATCACAAAAGGCTTTCAAACTACAATTTACCAAACACAGTTTGCATTTTGGAAAACACCTTTAACTCAAAGGTCTTTGATTTCCTTAAAGACTTTCCCAAAAAGTCTTCCCAAACGCACCCTAAGTCTTCAACACCCTTTCCTGTTTCTAGTCAATTAATTGGGATGACGCATTCTCTACTCCACTTAAACTATATTCATCTAAAACTTGTGATCGATGAGCTCATTACACATTCAATTGATAAACTTTGTGGATTGCCCTATTTTATCTCTCACGATCAATGAACTTATCATGCACTCCATTTAAATGGGTTTTGTGAATTTTACTATATTTGTCATGACCTAACTTGGGCAATCATCTTCTCTATAATTGGGCCCAAATTTTAGGAACCCATTATCAATTACTTTTATGTATGGAGAACGCTTGTTGTGACTTGATATCTCTATCCGAGATATATCAAATTCAAGTAAAGTTTATTCAACACATTCCAATGACCAAGAATTCTCATGTTAATTCCAACAATTTCCATCATGAACTTCAATAACTAATTTATAGATGAAGGTGACAATTCCTTTACAAACATTATTTCTAACATGGGATCGCTTTTATAACAAGCTTCTCCTATAGTCTGATGCATCAATCACTGTGTTTAATAAATGGTATAGTTTTAGCATACTACTAGACATAAATGACTCGTCTTTGACCCCTTAGGAATAGCTAGTTAGACAATTGAGCAAAGCCATGGCTAGATATCTGCTTGAGGTCTCGCGCCAAGAAGTTCCCAAATGTCCTCATTGAAAGAGAGCTCATTCCAACCATTTTGTCTCTCTTCCATAGCAAGTTCCTGTGGCCACGGCTGTACGTCCTGCTGTCCTTCCGAGCTGCTCCTTGAGGTGATGATTACTTTATCGGGGTCGTTGTCCGCATCGACCGAGAGCTCGTTCCAACCATTTTGTCCCTCTTCCATAGCAAGATTCTGTGGCCATAGCTTCGCGTCCCGCTGTCCTTCCGAGCCGCTCCTTGAGGTGATGAGTACTTTGTCGGGGTCGTTGTCCGTGAACAGATTTTCCCACCACGCACTTTCCTTGTTCCGACGAGACAACATTGGAGATTGTTGTCCAAGGTTTTCACCCGTCGGAGTCATTGAAGCCACCAGGGTGGCTTTTCCCTTGAGCCACGCTGAGCTCTTTGATAGGTTCCAAGGTCGAGGCCTGATGACATTCATTTTGGTGGCGAATTTCCTCTGTGGATCGTTTTCTTTCGGCTTGTGATGGATGACCTTTTTAACCAAATGGGTGTTCCAATAGTTCTTCACGTCGTTTGCGGTTCTTCCCAGAAGTCTCCCAGCAATCAGTGACCATCTGCATGAACTTGGACAGATTACTATTTAGAAAATGAGATAGGAAGAACAACTCGTTAGTTCAATATTGATCACCATCAAAAGCAAAATGGAACCTCATTTTCAGTTAGCAAAGACATGAATTTTGATTAATAATTCTGCATGCCCACTGGAGTTTTAAAATTTTAGTATGATTTGACAGTTCTACGTGCCCACTTGTGTCTCAGTTGTCCCTGCAGGCACGGGCTTATGTCGATTCCAACATCACCAATTAACTCAATTATCATGTCATAGAAACTTTAGTGAAGAGTTAAATGATATCATACATGCTGATATTGGTCAAGAAGAGGACATGCACGTCCCTTAGATTGTAATATCAGTGCTCTTTATACTACATAGGTAACTGACCGTGTATTTCTAATTTAAGATTGATTCGTTTGTGCAGAACTTCGACTACGACATTAAAATTTCCCTTTTATTTTGTATCCATATCTCAGTTGAATACAAAACATCCAATCACTTTGCTTGTTTTTCCGTTTGGATTGCCTCAGAATCTACAACTTTACTTCTGAAATTTGTCATGTGCGCATAACTTAAAATATTTATTTCGATTATCTTATATTTGCCACCTCTTTCTTCCTTTTTTTCTCTACTCGAAGAGGTCAGAATGGGCAACCAGTGTGGCCATTCCATCCGAGCATTAATAAGAGAATTCCATACCACGCTATAAATGGTCAAACTTAAAACTGCGAAGAGGTCTTCATTCTGCCTCACTTACGACCCACTTGTTCGAGGTGGGCAAGCCATGTCACCTTAATTTCTCGCTATAAGTGCTAGAAGTCCATAATCATTCCGCAAAGTGAGATACATGCCTTCGAAATTGCAACTTTGCATTTGGTAATTTCAACAAGTACCACTAGACCATCTCTCACCTCTAAAGCAAGTTACTCGTCTATTCTTTATGTCTTTACATTACGACACTAAAGAAAGTGTAGAGAAGTAAAAGATAATGCAAGAATGTTTGAGAGGTTACTTGCCACCGAAGGTACTATACTCAAGGCATAAGAGCAAAATAAGTAAAAACTACTTGTTCTCAAGCCAGGGCTCAAATAATTTATGAATCAACTAAGTCTTGCCTTTTTCATTCATCATAGCGTGCTTATATAAATGAGCATGGAACAACCTTCCAAACATGAGAAATTTCCGAGACTCATTGTAAAAGACAAATATAGCTTCACTAGAAAACAACTACAATCAAATGAGGATTCTGAAAATAAATCTTGAAATTATGAGAAATTAATATAGTGGGTTGTAGGTCTCTAGGTTTTACTAGTCCCAGAGATGCTGAATTCAGGCATCATGTTAAGAAACCTATTAAAAGTCTATACGTTTGTCCAAAAAATGAAAAACCGTTGTGAAGGAAAATTCATTGATGGCAACACACCAGACCTTGAAATAAAGTGGCTCAGATTGTAATTGTCGTAACGTTCCTTTTCCTCATCATGTACAACACGCATTCCGGGGTTCAGCAATAGACAATACAATCAATCTTATTCTCTGGCTGAGTTTACTCTTCATTCTGTCTTATTGATAATGGTGATTAATCTGAAAGTATTTATTACATCTAGCATCACAGAGAACTTTATATTTCTTAAATGGTGCACTTAATCGATGATCACCAAATTAATTGAGTTAACGCTAAAACCGCGGCCCACCACGTATTCGAGTACCACATCATATCGTCATGGGGTCCATTCAGATTTCATGTTGTCACCATGTGGCTATCATGTCCACACTTTGTCGAGAAAGTATAATGAAATTTCAGAAAAATTGCGTTAATTACATGTATATGAAAAGGGTGGTTTATTACTCCCTCCTGCACGCTAAAGTGTTTTTTGACAACCAAAAAAAAAAAAAAAAAAATCATAAGTGTTCTGAGATTAACAAAAAAACATATTTTCCAAAAAAGCTGTACGAAGTGTAATTTTCAATAATAGTTCATCCTACTAAAGCAAATCTTGCTTCATTATTATCATATATTTAAGTGATCCAAAATAATTTCGAAAATCTTTTTCACCGACCTTGTTTGTGTGGTTGACAAGATTTGGGACCGCCGAATATTTGTACGTTCATTTTCACAGAGTCTATAACAATTTCCAAATCAAGAGGAGGGCCCTCTGTCCTTTGCCGACGTCCCTACCGCATTTGGCTGGCTCCATGCCATCGAGTTTTTTTTTTTTTTTCCCCTTTTCGGTTTCTTTGCCCTAGGCATTGGGCACAAGTTCATTTCTAGGGGGAAAAAAGTTTGTTAAGCATGTTCATAAAAGAAGTTAAAATTCTTATTGCTCGCTAAATTTGGCATGTATAGGCTCTTATTACGTATCAACTCTTTAATTTGCTAGTTTTATTTGGGGTCTGGCTAATTGAAACGACATACATATAAACTAATTCAGACAAGTGCTCCCATTTTGCTTTATCATTTTTCAGAGTTGAATCATCTTTGTCAAAGATAATTGGCATTTTGAGGTTCGCGGTTTACTTATTTTGTATTGCCTAAAATACTTATATTTTGTGCCGTGACGAATTTAAAAACAATGAAAATATTTTGGTATACGTCTGGACGTCACAGGTGTAGTGCTTCCAAAACTATTGACAAGATAATGATAGCCACACCACGAGGTAGTCGAATTCATGTAAAAGAGCTTTTTTCCACGCACAAGCTCTTTGAATTCATCCTTAAACAATATTCAATATAGAGAGCAATATGTTTTCTTGATGTTGAAGCTCACTGAAGGGCATTGATTTCGAATTTTCAAATTAAACATAACGGTTGACATTCTTACGCTCCCAAAACTCATTTCTTGTATTTTGGCAAGTGGCCCAATTTAAAATTGCTCGTACAAGTTTCATTGCGTCTTTCATATTCATTCATTCCACGAGTCCTCTACGTCTCTTTTACATACAATATTTTCTGAACCTGGTCTTTTCTATCTTTTATGAGGATCCCGCTGGCGAAACTCATTTTTGAAGCCCCGAAAGAAATGGTCGAAGGGATACATGATTTAGTAGTGATGGGGTGTCGGCATGATGATGTATATGATATGCGACGAGTAAGGCGGACTTGGGAGAGCTTTACTCACCGATTACCCAGAAGCTTATGAAGCCTAATGATCATGTCAACCTCGTCCTCTTGGAATGCCCCTCTCTTGATGTTGGGCTTCAGATAGTTCAACCACCTCAACCTGCAACTTTTCCTGCACCTGTTCAACCCTGCAAACTCAAACCCATTGATACCCGCTCTAATGATAACAGCGAAAATAGCTCTCTCTTTCTCTCTCTCGCTGGGGTGATCAATAGCAAACCTGCTCTGCGAGGGACTTGGTGCCAATTTCCTTCACCATATTTCTCCACCCACTCCTTCAGCAACGCATCCTCTTCCTCAGTCCATGCACCTTTTCTCACACCAATAGCTCCCTCCATTGTCTCCTCTCCCTCCCTCTCTCTCTCTCTCTCTCTCTCTCTCTCTCTCTCTTTCTCTCTCCCGTGTCCGCGCACACACTTTCTTGGTGCGGAACACTTCCCTACCCAAAGTACGAGCACGCGTTGCTTGAAGGTTCACTTGAAGAAGCCATATATGCAAGGTCCATCCGTGCAAATACATGCATGAAGTGATGTCGGTGGGCGACAGAAGTGAGCGACAGTGAGTGTCGTGCATGTCTATCATCCACACAGAACCGTCCCTCCAACTTCTTGTGGATCCGACCACGGCGACAGTTTTCTCTGTCTCCATTTTAGTCAATTAACAGTCCAATTGAATTCTAGCCGTCGGACGCGGGCTTCTCTGCAGGGGCCCTAACGGGGCTTTTGTCGCCATGTGGAGGGGTCGTTCTTTCCCTTGATTGACCAGTGAGGCCATTTTTTTGTAAGATTTTTCTTTGAATGCTCTTAATTTTTCTTTGATGCCATGTGGAGGGATTGTTCTCGTTCTTGCTGTTTGGTAAAAAAAAATTTAATGTTCCCTAGAACAATTATTTCTGTTCTTTTGTTCGAGAGAACGAAAAAAGCATAGAAACCTGTTTGGTAAAATTTTTATTTTTTGGAGGAAATAGATTTAGAACAAAAATAAGAAGTAGAAGAAAGTAATTTCTTGTTCCCAGAAATAATTCCTAAGAATCAAATGAACAAAAACAAAGAATTTTTTTTTTCTTTTCTTCTATCTTCTTCTCTTTCCTTTTCTTCTTTTTCATTTTGACCGGTTGCCAGCTTTGGCCCTAGCTGGCGCCGGCGACCGACTAGATGAGGGCTAGCAACCTCACCGAAGCGTCGCCGAGGGCCACAACAAGGCTCAGCCTCCTTAGCCGAGGCGAGGCTCGGCCTCACTAGGCCAAGGCGAGCCTCTGGCAAGCTCATCGGACCTCGTCCAGCTAGTCGCCGGCCAAAGAAAAAGAAAAATAAAAAAAGAGAATTTAAGAATTTTACCAAACGCATTTATATTCTGGGAATAAAATTTTTATAAAGTTACCAAACACATTCTCTTGCTCAGAAATTATTCCCAAGAACAGAATCAGAAAAAAAACCATTTATGATAAAAAATTATTCTTCGAAACAGAAATATTACCAAACGCATCCTTAAAAAACAAGAAGCTATACTGCTCCAATGGTGCAATTGGTATGTCTTGAGTTACTTCCGAGCAAAAGGGCTCGGAAGCCTGCGGCGTCAGGCTTGGCATAGGCTCTGTCAAGGCTTGGGCCAATGGCCCGGATACGGTTTAACCTTGACATATGTGTTTAGAGATAAGATTTTTTTAGGTTGATACGTAATGCGAGCTAATATGTGGCCCAGCCCGATTTGGCAGGTTCCATGCCATCAAGATTTCTTTTCCATTTTCAATTTCTTTGCCCTAGATTTTTTCCACAAGTTCATTTCTCGAAAAAAGTTCTTAAACATATTCATAATCCGAACCCCAAAAAAAAAAAAAAAAAAAAAACATGTTCATAAAACAGTTAAAATTCTTATTGCTCATTGAATTAGACATATGTTAGCTCATATTATGTATGAACTCTTTAATATGCAAGATTTCAGGAGGGGTCTGGCTAATCAAAATGAAATACATACAAATTGACCTAGTACCCATTCATCTGAAAAATATTCCTGTTTTGCTTTATCATTTTTCAGAGTTGAATAATCTTCATCTAAGATAATTTGACCTAGCCTAAAAGCCTGATCTCAAGCCACATTTTGAAAGTAAGATTGATTTCATTTTCAATAGACAGACACGGCTCTCTCTCTCTCTCTCTCTCTCTCTCTCTCACTCACATTGTATACCTGCTCCATGAGGGATAAGTGCCCGAAAAGCAACATGAGTGAATCTGAACCATAAATAAAGTCATTTGTTACTTTTATATTCTGTAATCACAAGATTCATATCATAATCCCAGCAAATACGGTTGTGTTCGATTCAATTCCAACTCAGACAAGCTTCTCGGAGACGTTCTGATGACTCTATCCTGTTTGTTATTCAATCGTGGTGTGACTAAGGGACTTAAATGACCCGATACAATTAGTTGCAGAGTGCTCTAAATGATTTGATTTGTGATTGTGTCATAGCCCTTACATTTATTCTTTGTATACTAGCACTACTAAATAGAAAGGTCTCCTTGCCAACCACCATTTCTTTTTTAGCGCCACATGGCATTATTCCCAATCATAAATCCTCTTAAATGTTAGGGTAACATTTAATTGACAACACACCATTAATAAATGTGAACTCGATTGGGAAGGGCACATCGCAATGAAAGGGTATGGGGACAAATGTATATCTGGTCAATGCTTCAACTTTAAGAGAAAAAAAAGTTTAATTCTACCCACCTTTATATGCCAAGGATCGCTTTCTACTCTTGAGTTGAAAAAGATAGCACAAAAAATGAAACATATTGAATTCAATCAAAGGAGGAACCAGCAAACAACTAATTTCAATTTTTTCAAATGTCGACGAAAAGATTACATATGATCTACTTTTATCATTGCATGACGCATGGATAAGCATCTTACTTCATGATTCATTGCGTAGATAATCATCTCAAGTCTGCTTTACAGTGCGAGATTGAGTTCACTTCTTTCGTTCCAAATTACTTCTTCATAGATGACTTAAAACTCAATAGATGACTGAACTTGAGTATCTCGCAGCTTGAGGGCCAAGCTCCCATTCGCCTCTCACCAAATAAATGGACCTTTTACAGTTAAAAGTTTTGTATCTTCACGATGCAAAAAAGATTAATTGCGGTTGCCTGGTGGGTAGTTGGACACGCTTCCTGTATGCTAGAAGATTGAATACAACCCAATTGGTACCATACTTAGGATTGCCCTTTCTCTTATTATTTTTTTAACATGGTTGCCTCAATTTGTACAGGGAAGTTCGTCGGGACCATGATATTTTTTCACAAGTTTGAGTTATGGACATTCAAGTGAAGACTGAAAGTTGTGGCCTCAAACGAACAGGGTGGTCCTTTTCTAGGCGTAATTGATATTCTGGTCAGCATCTTTCACGGTAGCTCTGTGACATTGACAACTCCCGAGGGCACTTGTTTATTGTATTTATATCCTTCTGTCCTTATGGCATCTCATCTTGCGAACTCACATCAAGGTCGAGATACTACCGTGTGAATTTTTATTTTTTTGGTTTTGCTAAAAGATGGGAGCGAAACCCGAAAATGGTAAATATCGAGATCCTATATGCATTTGTTATCACTCGAAAATGACACTTCTATGGTCGAAAATGACACTTCTATGGTCGGATATTTTCATGAGAAAAAGAATATCCGGTCTAGATAGTCCAAGAGCATGCATACTCGATAAAGGTCCAAACCGGATTTTTTTATACTTTGGACACAAACCAAGTTATATTTTGTTTTCACATTGTCTAAATACGATATGTTTCATATATAACTCTCACTTTCAGGTATGAGAGTCAAAACCCACACTTGAAACTAAATCGTTTCAACTCCAAACCCCCTGAGAATGTGGGGATTTGAACTCCTCCCACGTTGGAAAGGTGGCCACTGAGACAAACTCCAATAGTTGAGTAGACTTATTCAAATGAGAATTAATTGCGTAACAATCTTCAATATACTGTGAGAATAACAATTTATTCCAAATCATAAAAAATTAAATTACAAATAATTATAAATTGTCATAGAACACATTTCTTCAAGAATTTGTGATTCACAATAAACTATTATTTTCATAGTATCCAAAGAACTATTATATTAGCAAAGCCGTATTTAAATTCGTCCAACAAATAATTCATGTAAATGATACTTCATGCAAGTTTCATGAGTATAATGCCCAATTCCAAGCCACTATGTACAAATAAGGAGGAGATGATTGAGTCAGGAGTAGATACACATCTATATTAAATCAAAGGGTTCACCTGGTCATATAGGCCGTCATTAAAAAAAAATTATCACAAAATCATTTTATACGACACTGTAAATTTGTACTGAGCAACGAAGAGAATGAACCGATTTATATGCAATCCTGCGGTGGACCGAGCACCATAGATTTGCCTCGAAGCCAATGACTTACCTCTGCAACATATATATGCGCGCGCGCGTATAACATTAGAATTCAGAAGAGAAAATGAAGAACGGAAATACAAATTATTATCTGGCCGAAAAGAAACACAGTCTCATTTTAAGGATAAAATTTCAAACTTATTAATCAAGCAAATTTCCAAACAAGAATTGCAACTATACATTATAATCCGCCAATGGACAGTACGATCTGTTTTTTTTTTAATTAAGGAACAGTGTTTAATGATTGGACATGCAAGCGTTACGTGACATTGAGAAGAGTTATATGTCTCTTAAATATGTCTCGTTCCAACTATGCATTATAACAGAGTCAATTATGATCTTGACGGGTTAAATATCGCTAGCTATCTATTCCAAAGAAAACTCCACATATGTCTTAGTCATATTCTCAAGATACATCTGATCAAAATGCAAAATACATATTAGGCTGTTGAGAACCCTTATTTTCTTGATGCGTTTTCTTTTCTTTTCTTTTTCAATGTGTTTGGGTACATAACATTGCAATGCCAAGTTTGTCTTTCCTTGTTTCGAAAGGCCAAGTTAGAATGTTAGGAGTGAAAAAAAGAAAAATAAAAAAAGTTACCGCTTATTCAATGCCATAAATTGTCACTTTTATCTATATAATATGCAACTGATAAATGCTTGAGGTCATGATGTCCGTACGTGCATATAAGTTGACATTTGAATATCTCGGGGAATAATGATGAATATTGATAATTGTCAGGATATTATCATAATATTTCGAATTTTTTTCGGATTACATGAGACTGTAATTGATTATATAATTTTCGTTGATTATTTTGATAGATAGTTTCTTGTTAGATTTAGGTGTGTGCACCGGGAACCTCCCGATTCGGGAACTGCCCGGATAGGACCGAACTAGCCGGTTTTGGGTGGTTCCCAAAGAGGGCAGTCCAGTTTCCGATTCCCACTTTTGGAACCGATGGTCGGTCGATCTAATTCCCAGTTCCAAGGTGAGAACGGACTGGTTAATTATTATATATATATATATATATATATATATATATATATATATAATATAATTTTTTAAAATTTCTTAAGAAACAAACCATAATTTCTCTCATTTTTCATTTTATTTTTGGCCAAAAAAAGCAAATTTACAGATTTCACCGAACTGGCCAATCGGTTCAGTTCCCGATTCCAGGACTGGTCGGTCTGGTTCCCGGTCCCGAAATATGGAAACTGCGTCCTCTCGATGCGGTTCCAAGTGATCCTCCCGATCCAATTCCCGATTCTGATCAGTCCCAGTTAGATTGCTTCATTTCTTAAAAATTGTTCCCGTATAAATGCATCTTGATTGTAATGCATTATAGGGTCCTGTACTATAATAATTTGTTTATTATTATTATTTTTTCTAACTTGATATCAGTTATAAGCTCCCAATGTGGGTAGAGGAGTGCGATGAAGCAAAGATGCATGAACTGGGATTCTGACAAGTATAGCTGTATTGAAGTCATAATTCCATGTGGGCTCTGTGAGTGCCAACTGATCCCCACTACCTGCATCTAAGAAAATCGAAAATAGATTTTTCCTATTCTTGTCTCATGCCGTGAAGTGTGCCTTAACATGCCGGAGAGCCAAATTCCTGGTAGTACTACGGTCCAGAATATTGGATTTCAATCCAGCTCTAATGACGAAACATTATTTGTTTGTCATGGAGACGGCAGATGAAAGGTGTCGCAGCGGTGCTTTTCACGGGAGAGATGACAGAGGCAAGGGACACGACTCCACACAAGCAAGAATGTGAACCAAGATCCCACAGCAAAACTTGAGTCTGCATGACTGATACACGGTGCAGAACTTGTCTGAGAGTGCTGGTATTCGGAAGACAGGGATGTTCCTCAGAAACCACCCACCATTATTCGGTGCGATAGCAAAGCTTGTCATGCGATTGAATAAGTGAGATAATCATATAGTCTCTCCTCGATTGCGAAGAAAAGATAGTGTGTAAACTTTCTCTTAAACCATATTCTCATTGTTTTTTTGGCCATAAAACGAACACATATGGTTCGTTCATTTCATGGAAAACAATTCCAGAAAAATGTTTTCCGGATTTTTCAATATTTGTTTTACAGAAAATAAATTGCTGGGAGAAGACTTTAACATTTTCCATGAAGAGAAAAAAGTCTTCTAAACTAAAGGAAAATGTTTTACACTTTTGAAAAGTGAAAAACATTTTCCTCACTTGATCTCTCTTATCTTACTCGCTTGTAAGTTCTCACTTCCTCCTTCTCCTTCTTTCTTTTTTTCTTTTTTTAATTCAAATTATTTTTTTTCCTTTTTTTCTTTGTTTTCCCTCCTCTTCTTTAGTGGCCATTTGCCAACCACGACGATGACCGGTGAGCTCGAGGCTTGCCTGTGGCCAATTGCCAATAGTCACCGTGGCCGGCAACCAGCCAAAAAGAAGAAGAGGAAAAAAATAAAAAAAAATAAAAAATAATAATTGATTTTTGAAAATTAAAAATAATTTTAAATTGATTTTAAAAAATAAAATTAATAATAATTTTTTAAGAAATAAAATAAATGAAAAATAGTGTACAGAGGAAAAGATTTTCCTCACCGAGCAATGAAAAATATTTTCCACTTCATTTTTAGGTTTCACCCAAATATCATAAAATAATTATATTTTCCTAGAACATGGCTTCTCAAAAAATATTTTTCAAAAACACCACATTTTCCGTGAAATGAACGGAGCTATAATATCAACATAAAGAAGAATACAACATGCTCAAGTGTCTCACTATCACTCCAACTGATGACCAAAGGAACCAAATTTGGTCTTATGTTCTTAGATATGTTCACGGTCAAAATGCAGATATATGAACATCGCGGCATATTAAACTCTGCAACATATATTCACAATCCCCGGCAATCTTCAGGTTCATGGATACACTGCAACTCGAGCTCGACTTCGCCTCACTCAACGTTTTAAAGCCAGAGAACCGTTTTACTCCGACTCTGCCTATGTTCATGTGGTGCGGCTCTCTTCAGCGAGGCAGTTTTCCACCTTCATTCTGAGAGCTTCTAGCAATGCCCGGGTGTTCTCCCTTTTCGTCGTCTCGAAACATGTGCTCGTCATCCACCGACGGCGAAAACGAAGATGATAGTCTCCGTGATTCTTCCCTTCATAATCACTCTCCCCTTCGTCTTCTATGATTTTTGACCGAATCATATAACCGTCCCTTGCAGCTCTTTGGAGGACCTCCAAGTACTTTATCAGACAGTGGGTATTGTCAATCATAGTTGGTCACAAGCATCCAACCTTAATTTTAGGATTAATACTACAAAAAATCCCAAGTTATAACACTTATGACAAATTTACCCTAAACTAATTTTTTTATAACAAAAAAACCTAAAATTAGTGCATTTGTGATAAATTTACCTTTCATTAATTTTCATTAAATTTTACATTTAAATTACTAAGTTGAATAACACTTGACAGTTGATGAGTATACAATTTGAAGTTATACACTCTGTTTATCACTAGTGTACCAGCTAACGGAGGATAAATTTATTATAAATGTATCAGTAATGGGTTTTCGGTAATCATAAAGTTAGTTAAGAGTAAATTTATTACAAGTGTATCGGTTTGTGATTTTTCGTAGACAAAAAAAAAATAGTTTTTGATAAATTTATTATTAGTGTACCAACTTATGATTTTTCATGGTATTATCCCTTAATTTTATTAGACATCTATACATGACTAATGACTGAGATCTTATTGAGCTTTCCATAATTAAGAAATGATCAACTTTATTCATTAGAATCAGAGCGCTCACTCTGGTAATCGTGTCTTGAAACTCATTTTGGATCAAGGTAGCGCAAACACAATTATTTGTCAGAGATTGACGTGTGAAGTTCACCATGTATGGTGCTAAGCACGTGACGATTTTTCTCCGAAGATAAAAAAATTATTTATAAGAGATTAATGTGATGGGATGGGACCAATGAGAGACTAAATGCTTCGCCCGGAATTGTGGGTGAGCAAGCGAAAGAGTATGGGCCATGGTCTCACGCGAGTTCCATGTAAATAGGGAAACGCTCGGGTGGCCCAGAAAAGGATAATCTAACCAACTAATCATTGGAAATAAATGAGAAAGGAGCGCCATCATAATCTTGGGTTCCTAATGATTAGGGGTCACAATGATAACCTACTTTCTCTAGTGATTCTTCATATATCTTTTATGAGCCGCTCCATCATGCATCCTAATTTTCATTCGCAAGATTATCCAATTACCTCTTGACTTGCTCTCTATTCTAGAGATTTGTGACCGCCCCCGATCCTTCATCTATAGTTCTCCTTCAGTCAATGGACCCTTAACTCAGTCTTCAACATCCTTTCCTATTTCAAGCCAATTGATCAGGATCTCGTGTCTTGTACTCCACTTAAACTCTGTCTATTGGAGACTCGTAATCGATGAGCTAATCAAGTAGTCAATCAATGAACTTTGTGGGTTACACTATTATGACCTTCATGATTGATGAGCTCATTAGGCATTCCGTTAATGGGTTTTATGGATTATACTACATTTGTAATGACTGAATTTGAATCATTAAATTCTCTATAATTGGGCCAATATTTTTGGATGGTGTCAAGAAGCCCCAACCCATTATTATTTGCTTTATGTGTGGAGAATTTTACAGCAACTCAGCTATATCCGTTCAGAGCCATCAAATTTAGGTGGAGTTTATTCACCACATTCCAATAACCAGGAATTCTCGAGCTAGTTCCAACAATTTCCATCACAAGCCTCATAGTCACATAATTTGACAAATTTAAAGATGGACGTGACTACAAAGACATTATTTCTCACAAGGGGCTAACAAGTTTCTTTTATAGTCTAATGCATCAATCACGAGTTTAATAAATGGCCTAGTTTTAGCACACTATAAGAGAATTACATACCACATAAACGACTTGAATTTGCCCCGGTATAGCTACCAAGACAGATCGACCAAAGCGATAGCTAGATAATGGCTTAAGGATTCGAGTCGAGAAATTCCCAAATGTCGGTATCGAAAGAGAGCTCGTTCCAACCATTTCGTCCCTCATCCATAGCAAATTCCCGAGGCCACGATTTCACGCTTGGCTGTCCTTCTGAGCCACTTGTTGAGGTGACGAGCCCTTCGTTGGGGCTGCTTTCGGTTAGCAGATCTTCCCACCAAGCACTCTCGTTGTCCTGATGAAATAAAATTGGAGATGGTTGTCCAAGGTTCTCACCTGGTGGAGTCCTTAAAGCCACCTGCGTGGCGTTTCCGTTGATCCATACCGAGCTCTTCGAGAATATCCGAGGTTGAGGCCTTATGATGTTCACTTTAGTGACAAATTTCCAAGGCGGCTTGTCTTCCTTCTGCTTCTGATAGACGACCTTTTTAGCCAAGTGGGTGTTCCAATAGTTCTTGATGTCATTCGCGGTTCTTCCCTGAAGTCTCCCCGCAATCAGTGACCACCTGCATGAACTTGAACAGATCATTATTTAGAATATGATAATTAGGAAGAATGACTCAATAGTTCAGCATTCAGCATACGTATGAATTTTGATTAATAATTCTACATGCCCCCCTTATGTCATGAGTTTTAATATGACTTGACAATTCTACGCACCCACTTATGTCTAAATTCTTCAGTTATTCGTGCAGGCATGGGCTTATTTCAACGCCCATATTGCCAGCTAACTCAATTATCAAATCATAATAACAGTAGTAGCATTTTACGCCAATGGATTCGACAATGACAAGTTTCACCGAAAATCACTTTTCGATCTTCATTAAAGGAGACAGGTTTTGTGATGATTCCAGACAAAAGTATCACAGGTAGATGAGAAAATACAGCCACTTCAACGGAACCGAACATAAATAAATTATGCCGGAGTTTAATCAATGGCAAATCTTGATAACGCAAAGTTGTAATGTCTGAATTTAATCAATGTCGTGACATCCAAGATGTAAAAACACAGTGAAATTTTATTAATGACATGGATCTAAAAAGTATAGCTGGAAAACACGTTGAAATTTAATCAACGACGCAAAGCTGGAAACTAAAACTACAATGCAAGAAAGTTAAGATGACTAAATTATAGTAGATTTGTTTGTTTGTGTGTGAGGTATCCATTAGACGAACGATGGTATTTATAGTGGTTATGCCATAACTATCTCTGAACAGTTCTCATATGATTATAGTGATAGTCTTCATTATTGAGATTCTTGTATCCATTCTCCACAATGGTCTGATCTTATCTTCAAGCAGTTGCTCTCTTCAAATCGCCTTTTATTTACTCCACAACTTCCTGAACTCCATTGCTTTACTCATCGGTGATTTCGAACTTATAACTACATCCCGACGCCCTCTAAACATCCAACTTTCTCTTGATACTTTAAATCAGTAATCTGTCCCCTTTCTAATTGATATTCTTGCATATAAAAGTTTTGTATTTCAAATTTGAGATTGATTCATTTGTCCAGAACTTTAACTACAACAGTAATATTTTATTTTTATTTGTATGCATTTCTCGATTGAATTCAAAACATTTTATCACTTTGCTTTTGTGTTTACCCCTTTTGGTTACCTCAAGGTCTACAACAGCACGTCTAAAATTTTTAAATGTCTTATGCGCTTAGGTTTGATTATTCAATTCCATTGTCTTTGTATATGCCACCACTCGCTACGTAGTATTCAGACTTAAGACTATGAAAGGACCCTCATTCGGCCTCACTCACGACCCATTGGTCCGAGATTGGGAAGCCATGTCACCATAATTTCTCGCTAAAGTGCTAGAAGTCCATAGATCATTCCCCAAACTGAGATACTTTTTATTCGAATTTGCAACCTCGCATTTGGAAATTTCAACAAGTACCACTAGACCATCTCTCACCTCTTAATCAAGTTAGTCTATTATTCTTTTTTGTCTATATATTAAGAGTCCTACTAACGAGTGTTCGGCAATTGTTAAACATACCTTAATAAGAAAATATTCAATTTTTAAAGTATTGATCGTGCATATTATGAATTTAGTAAATGCATTGAAAATTGTAATGTTTTTTATTTAGTTGCTTACTGAGTGCCACTACGATATTACATATTAAAATAGAACCCTACATTTGCTCTTCAATTTGGTCTAACGTTTCACTAAAACCCTGCGGATAAGTTTGACTTTCCCCCATGTAAATGCTCATTGTAAAGGGCCCTACATAATGTGGCCACGACAATCGCTTCTGTGTCGATCTCTGTCTCTCTCATCAATTGAAACTGATGTCCAACCATCTCCATCAAAAACAAGAAAGTGCTAGAAGGCAAATTCAAAGACTTTAAAAGCTGGACTGTTATGGCAAAAATTGACGGCACAGGATCGTTTCAGACAATGACGCCCTTCATTAAAAGTCTACTTTTGCCCGATTAAAATAATCGTGACGAGAAATTCACTGATGGCAACACACAAGTCCTCGACGCCAAGTGGCTCAGATTGCCTTTGTTGTAACATTCATTTTCCTCAACATGTACAACATGCATTCTGGGGTCAAGCAATAGGTAATACGATCAATCTCATTCTCAAGTGTCAGTTTCCTCTTCATTCTATCTTATTGATAATGATAACTAATCTTAAAGTTTTTACAACATCTAGCTCACTAAGAACTTAATATTCTTAAACGGGTAGATTTGATTGATGATATCCAAACTAATTGAGCGCACCATATATATATTTAGGTACCACATGATGTCTACACATGATCGATTTAGATTTCATATTGTTATCATGTGGCTATCGTGTCAATACTTTGGCAAGAAAGTATAATTGGATTTAATTACTCATGTATGTAAAAACTGATTTGTATATATAGAGACTATCACAGTAAGGTTATTACTCCCTGGTAAACTCTGAAGTGTTTTGAGAGTAAAATTATTTATAAAAATTTAAAATTATTTAAAAAAAAAAAAAAACTCTACGAAATAATTCCGAGGAGCACTGGACTTACTTTGGTTGTGGGGCTGACAAGAGTATGGACCATAAAATATTTGAACGGTACAAAGTCTCTTTCATTTTCCCAATCAAGAGGGGGCTCTCCTATCCTGTGCCGACGCCCCTATCCCTATTTGGCAGGTTCTATTCCATCAAGATTTTTATTTTTTTTTTCACTTCCAGTTTCTCTTCCCCAATATTTGGCGCAAGTTCATAAACGCGCAAGTTCATAAACGCGTTTATTTAAAAAAAAAAAAAAAAGTTAGAATTGTTATTGCTCCCCAAATTAGACACGTGTTAGCTCATATTACGTACATACTCTTTAATTTGCTATATTTCAAGTGGAGTGTGGCTAATCGAAATGAGGCACGTATACAATGACCAGTATTTATAATTTATCTGATGAATATTCCCTTTTTTCTTTTTCATATTTTGGGAGTTGAATCATCCTCATCCAAGAGAATTGGCGTTTTGTGGTTTAGGGTTACTTATTTTTGTATCGCCTCAGCTACCCATATTTTGTGCCATGACGAAATTAAATACTATGGAAGTGTTCTGGAAAACGCCTGGACTTCACAGCTTTTTCTTGATGTTGAAGTTTACTGAAGGGCATTGATTTCAAATTTCCAAAGAAGGTTAGAAGTGATGGTTGACATACTTACGTTTCTAGAACTTATTTCTCATGGGAGATTCCATTGGATAAGTGGGATTTTTAAAGATTTTCAAAAAAAATCAATCTGACATTAGGTTGCACCAAATAAATGACAAGATTGTCTAGAATTCAGCGAATATTAGGATGATTAATAATCCCACCTTATCCAACTATCCCAATTTGAATTTAGATGACCAAACAAGGCCTTATTTAGCATATGGGCTTCATATTCATGTACTCAACAAGTCCTTTACTTCTCTTCTACATACAATATTTTCTGAACCTAGTCTTTTCCATCTATTTTTTTTAAAAAAATGATTTTGCCGGAGAAACTCACGTTCAAAGCCTCGAAAGAAATGGTTGAAGAGATATACGAATTCATTAGTATTGACATGTTGACATGATGATATATACGACATGCGACAAGTTTCGCAAACTTTTGAGAGCAGTACTCACCGATTACCCAGAAGCTTATGAAGCCTGATGATCATGTCAACCTCGTCGTCTTGGAATGCCCCTCTCTTGATGTTGGGCTTCAGATAGTTCAACCACCTCAGCCTGCAACTTTTCCTGCACCTGTTCAACCCTGCAAATTCAAACACATTGATACATACACTTATTGTAACAGCAAACATAGCTCTCTCTCTCTCGCTTGGGTAATTAATAGTATACCTCCTCTGCGGGGGACTTGGTGCCATTTTCCTTCACCATATTTCTCCACGCACTTCCTCAGCAGTACATCCTCTTCCTCAGTCCATGCACCTTTTCTCACTCCTGCTGCTCCTTCCATTGTCTCCTCTCTCTGTCTCTCCCCTGTGCGCATGCACTCTTTTTGGCTGCAGAAACACTTCCGGACCCAAATTATGAGCATGTATTACTAGGAGGTTCACCTGGAAAAGCCATATATATAAGTAGGGACAGGGAGACCAAAATTCAGCATCTGTTCAAATACTCGTTTGAAGTATTGTGGTTGCGAGAGCGAAGTGAGTGACAGTGAGTGTTGTGAATGTCTAACATCCACACACAACCATCTCCAGCTTCTTGTGGCCCCAACCATGGCATTGGTAGTAATTAAACTAAATTCATAAATGTCTAACATGGATGCACCGTGATTGTTCGCATTTCAATGTCTTTTTAATGTTTTTATAAATTCTCCAGAATCTATCTTCTTGGAATGGTAGGTATACTTATGAGTCATTTAAGAGTAAGACATGTAACAAGTGAATTGTAAGTGTTTTCACCTTCAAATTATCTATCATGCATTTTCTTTGCAGGGCTACTAAGCTAATGGCACCTTTGTTCCTCATGAATAACAATGCCTTTTTTACCACGAAGTGTCATTGAGATGCAATTGGGAACCAGAACCTACATAATATATAGACGGGCTTTGCTAGCATAACAGTTATGGGGGTATTGTGAGAATAATAGTCCATAGTAAGACATAAATTCTTGAAAAATGAGTCCCCCAACAATTATAACTATTTGTGATTTAATTTTGTGTGGTCCAAAATAGATTGCTATTTTCACAGTACATTAAATATTGTCACACAATCATTTATCTATATAGACATGGAGCAAATTTGGCAAAGAATCTCAAATAGAAAATTTTCAAATATTGGATACTATTTCTTTTTTTTTGAAAAAGGAAATGAAACCAACAAGAAGGAATTTAATTATTGTGTGTGAACGTTTTTTTTTTTTTTTTTACTTTGAATAACTACTTAAATGTAAAAAATCAAAACATTTTAACCTATTATATATATATAATGGAAGTCAAATTAGCAAACACCCGTGCATTTTATATAATTTAATGAGATTTTAAAGAATTACCGAATAAGTGAAAACTTATACACTGCAATACATCGCTTTGTGGCATTTGTTACACTAAAACACAATACATATTTATTCAGTTTAATTGTTTTGAATTGAAAGTTGGCTGGCACGGTGAACGAGTGGGGTTGTACAAAACAAATCAGTGAGGCAAAAGATACAATCAAAGCAAAAGATATAATTAAACAAATATACTGTAAACTTTCAAATACATTTTACTTTTTGGCTAGTCGTAAGATCATTATGAGTTTGATTTTCGAGTTAATTTGGACCGTTATGGCTCGAGCTGAGCTTATGAGTAATTTAAGTTGAGTAAATATGATAGCTTTAGGTGACATAAATAAATGATAAAAGAAAAGTTTAAAGTAAATAATTTTTTTAAAATTTGGACTTCTTTTAGTTTTGAATCAAGCAAGACATTACGGTTAACTAATTTGAGGAGTGGATGGAAACTCTACTAGATCTATTTCCTTAATTAAGATTGTCATATTTTTTATTTGGTCTTTTAGAATTAAACGTCAAAGTGATTTTCTCGTTAATTGTCCAGCTGTAGGTGACTTCATTTTAACTAAATTGAGTAGGTAAACTTGTATTCTGTCATGCGAAAATCATTTTGGATATCATCTTAGTTGTAAAAGAAAAGAAATTAAAATGTGACATGAAACAAGTAAAGCAAAGAGAGAGTAATAAGCAAAGACAATGAATAAGCAAAACTAGAATGACAGAATGTCCAAAATCAATTATACGATGATCTAGTCAACGCTAATCATCTTACATACAACAGTCAGTGCTTACATGAATAATTTTTATAATTTTTTTAATTGAAAAAGGCTTTCCTTCATGATACTCTCCCTATTTCTTTCATTAAAGGCAAGAAGCAGCAATCCAAACTCGATCTCTAAAAGCGTTTTCCTTCCCCCGTCTTCATTAAATAAGTGCTTCATGACATTCATTGCTATAAAAAGTACTTTTTGGATTTTCTGAATATTTTTTTTTTTTTAGGGAAATAGAAAAATAATAAAAAAGAAAAGAAAAATTCAAAATTTTTGCGAAAATTATCCATGTCAGTGCTGATAGTGTCATTTAGAACAATTAGTATCCACATCAGTTATTACCGATCAAAATTAACCGAAATGATTATATTAGCAAATTATCAAAATTTTTAATATCAAATCGAAAAAATTGGAGCTGGAATTGGTTGTTATACAATAAATTGGGACACTTATCCTATTAAATTTTAGGTAGAGAATTAGATGGATTTATAGTATAAATGATATGCAATGTGAAAAATATGTATTAATTTGTGTCTTTGTAATAGTGACTACATCTATTACTTGTCTCCAATCCTAATCTGGTAGACAAAGTCAATCGATAATTTCTCCATTGATCGTATGCCCACCACAGGGGCACACGCATATTTAGAAATCTTGCAAATATAAATCTTTTACAATGATATTAGGTATACTACGACTTGTCTATAAAATTAATATATTAAATAATGCAGCAGACTGCACCTTTAAAGAAACGACTTATATTCAACACCTAATAAGAGATTGTCACGTCACTAAATACGTCAATTTTAGTATATCAAGGAATATTCTATCTGCTATTCTTTTTCGTACTTTGCAGACAATATTTGTCCCCCCTCATCATATCATCCACCTTCCCTAGACGTTGGATAGTCAACTTATCTAACATTTCACTCTAACCGTATTAGGGCCATGCCAACTTCCCAACTTCGTCTCTAGAACAAAATTGTAATCTAATCAATTTCCAGCATTATGTTCGGATTACTCCATAATCGGACTAAACTATATAGTGTCAATCAAGTTTCAAAGGCTTTAATGAGAGCCATTACTACATATCCCCGGTAGATACATCATAAGGCTGTGCACATCATTGATTAAGACGGGTCCACTGCTTTTTACGTGAGATTGTCAAATCTAACAGTCTAATATGGCATTAAGATACATGCACCCCGCTTACCTAATAACAATTTGGCCTATGATGCACGTTGTTATACACAGGTACTTAAATTACCATGTTCAATCTCTCAAAATACACAAACATCGTGGAGAACCCTTAAGTGCTTTTACGGAGAAGCTAATGCTTTAGAGTCTATCTAGCATATATATATTTTTTAATCTACCATTATTTACAAATACCATTCATCTTAGATTCGAATTTTAGCTAACTATACATGTCTAGCTAGACTTTTATATTTGCCTTTTGCTTTATATCTAAATCTCGTGACAAAACATTTTGATTTTTTATCTTAGCCCGAAAAACCTAAAATCGTCACAACATACAAATGTCTACATGTAGATTTCACATATGAATTTTTTCATTATTTTCTTAAAATTAGATAATATTTTAAATTACTGCAGGAAAATTAAAAATTTGCTTATTGACCACTGAGAAGAATGGCGAGCGGACCCTAAATAAATAGGGCTCATCTCCTATTATTTGAAATTACATTTACTTCAGGGATTCGAGTTGGATAGATTTGAACAACGTTAACCTTCTATTACTCCTAAAATTCATCCCCATTCCACTTCCCATGGCATACCCTCAACCCAAACACCCCCTACCTCCTCTTTCCCTCTCTCTCTCTCTCTCTCTCCACACAGGGGCGGTCAATCACATAGCTATTAAGATATTCGTGTGAATTATGTTAGAAAAATCTCACATTAGAAAATTGGTATGGTGTATAGCATTTAATAGATCCTGGTTGATCCATAAGTTATTTAGTTTTTAAATGAAGGTAACATACTCGAATTTGGATTTTCTCTTAGCGATCATTCCAGACAAAAAATATACAAAAAATATTGGGATTTCACCATGCACTCCCAACATAGCGGCCTCAATCTGAGGTCAAGACAGCTAGAGAGGCAGCCTATGCAAATTTGAAAGAGAGGTGGGAGACCCCAGGGTTGGCTGGTGGTGGTGAGGGCTTCGACGGAGGCATGGCAAGGCCGATGGCAGTGTAAAGAGAAGGCGTAGGTGGTCATGGCGTTGGCTGAGCAGTCAACACGGAGGAGAAGAAAGAGGATTGAGGAGAGGAAAAATCGTTAGGGCTTTTTCATGTTGCATTTTATTACGTGGGTGAATTGACTGGCTGGACGTTAGGAAAAATCGTTAGGGTTGTCCACCACTTCCACAATAATGCGATGCGTTAGGAATTGACAGGCAGGACGTAGTTGAAGTGCATGAAATAGTTCCCTATTAACCTCATAAATAAGATAAATCAAGAAAAATTCAAATAATTGGTCCGCATATGATGTTATCTACACTCAAATAATCAAATTATGATAAGGATTTTGTCAACAAATGTTTCTCATGGAATTTGTTACGTACCCGAGTAAGAAAAGTGTGTCATTCTTTAATGCATTCTTTCTCTTATATAATGTGTAGCTTAGTGCATTAAAAGTAAAAATAAAAATAATAATAATAATAATAATAATAATAATAATAATAATAATAATAATAATAATAATAATAATAATAATAATAGGAAATATGTGCTTGTCTTGTACAGAATAAATTATACGGAAGAGATTTTCCAAAGATTGATGGTTTATATCACAGGCGAAAATGAGTCAATGTAAATTTATTTATAAAAAAGAGAGCATAGGCTGTTGTTGTTATTAATGGTAACATTTCTTTATTAGATTTTAAAAAAATTATAAAATGTTTGGGTCCCATTACATTGACACTACACCATTAATAAATGTGAACTTGATTGCAAAGGCCACCCTGCCATGGAAGGTTATGGAGTGAAATATGTTTCTGGTCAACGCTTCAACTCGAAGAGAAAGAATTTAATTCTTTCCACCTTCATACGCCAAGGATTGCTTTCTACATCTGGGTTAATAAACATAGCACCCAGAGAGAAATATATGTCGTAATAAATGAAAGGAAGAGTAGATAATCTTAGGAGTATATGAAATTCAGCCATGTGGTCACATTTAAAGAGCATAGTGAGCGGAAAACTATATACATCAAGATAACTTTCTTATGCAGTAAAACAACACTCATATGAAGTTAAACAAAGGGCTTATTATTAATTTCTTGCTTTTGAGGTTGTGCTCGAGTTACAACTTCTCAAATGAGCTATCAACATTTCAAACTCAGTTATGTATTACCATAAATCCTATCGACTGAACTCTTGATGCGGTTTTCAGTTGGGTCATGGAGCTTTGATTTCAATTGTCAAATGGACTAGACTTCAATTTCGTTGTAATTGATATTCTCTGACTGTTTGCTGGCTAAAAATTTCAATGAAAAGACTATATATGGCCACTTCTATCATTGCATACTGTGCAGAAAATCATCTTTAGTTCACCATGACTAGCTGCATATGTAGTTACTGAATTTTTATTAAACTCTAAGTGCAATTACCAACAATGTTTTTACATCATGTTGGTTGAAAAGTAGTCAGAAAATTGTCAGATTACTTAAATAGAGATTTTAGTTCAATACAGTCGTTGATAAAATTAAAGTTTGATGACTCAATCGCCAAATATGTCAAAGCACGATGACTGCAAATGAAGTTTACTTGCAAGTATTGCTACGGTACATGTGGATGGAGACAAACAAAATGCTTAAGTATATGATAACCACCGGACTTAGGAGAAATGTACGGATTTTTTTTTTTCCTTTCTCCATAAGTAAGAACTTAATGTAGTATCAACGGCAAAATAGGAGAGCAAATTCTACTGCAAGCTCAAGAATCTGTACACCAACCAGTCAAACACTCAATGATCTATTCCTATCAGCATTCACCTTCTTTCTACCATCTTCACACCTGATCAGTGTCTTTCGTATGGCCTTTTCAATCTGGAGCACTATCAAGTCAGGATTTACAATGAAAGAAGCATCACGAAAAGACAATGATTTCTAGCGAGTCATATACGGTACAAACAAGCATTCCATGAAAGCTTTGAACAGCTTAATAGATAACTGAACTTGAGCCTCGCACAGCTTGTGGGCCAAGCTCCCATTCGCCTCTCACCAATTAGGCGGACCATTAATTGGACATTCTGTATCTTCGCAATGCAGAAAAGAGATTGCGGTTGCCTGTTGGCTGGCTGGAAGTTGGTTGGGCTTGGGACCGTGATATGTGGTCACAGGCTTGAGCTTGATATGAACAGGAGACTGTGGAAGTTGTGGGCCACAGGCAAACTGTCTTATTCATTTCAAGGCGCCTTTGATCTCTTTGCCATCATTTTCACGGCAGCTCTATGACACTGAGAAGTCTTGAAGAGGTATATATGCACTGAAAGTTCTAAAATTTATTAGGAAAATATAATTAAGTTGTAAAACTTACAAAAAATGTAATTAGGTCTTCAAGTTTGTCAAATTGGTACAATTGAGTTCTTTCGTAATTTCATCCATTTAGAATGACGGAAAATATTAACGTGACTTTTTTTATAATATTTTGTCTTTCCTACATGGCAATGATGTGGTTAAAACTTGGAACACAAGGCTAAAATGACAACGTTTTGGATTAAATTCTAATTTTAACTGAAATCTTAATTTAAAAGAGCCAAGGGCAAGGGCAGCAAGGCCGCTCCTACCCCAGGAACCCGAAAGGGCCAATAGGGTTGCAGTTAGGAATATGTCTAATATTGATGTTAAGAAGAGGTAGTTGAGTGAGAAGTTTGAGATAAAAGATTTTGGTGCTACAAAGCGTGTATTGGGTATGGAGATTTTGCATGATAAAATTGTAGGAGTTTTATATTTGTCTCAAGAAATATATTAAGAAGATTTTGGCACAATTTAAAATGTAGTCAATAAAACTTGTGAGTACACATTTAGCAAAGCACTTTAAACTTTCTAATAAATTATCTCTACAGTCTAAGGAGGAGGAGGAGGAGGAGCAAATGTCGTGTGTCCTTATTCTAGTGTGATAGGTATTATTAGGTAACCTTGGTATGCACCAGGCCTGACATTTCATAAGTTGTGAGCATAGTTAGTTATTATATGAAATGTCCTAATAAAGTTCATTGAGAAACTGTGGAGTGGTTTGGGGGGGGGGGGGGGGGGGGTTGCATGATATAATGTAATGAAGGAATTACAATGGCAAAAAGACCACAAGTTATGTGGATTTGAATCACATTGCCGACATGGATGAGTATGGGTCTTTAGTAGGGTAAATGCTTATTATAGCAAGTGGTGTAGTGAGTTGGAAGGTGTCATCATAGGACCACGTTTCCTTGTCTTCAACTAAGACAAAATACATGGCAATGACCTTTACAACATAGAAGGCGACAGCACTAAGGGGTTTGTTTTTAGACTTTGGGTTAAAGTAGAAAAGTGTTGATATATTTCATGATAACCAAGACGTGATATATATGCATAATATAATGTAATGAAGGAAATACAATGGCAAAAGGACCACAAGTTATATGGATTCGAATCACATCGCCAACATGGATGAGTACTGGTCTTTAGTAGGGTACATGCTTATAATAGCAAGTGGTGTAGTGAGTTGGAAGGTGTCATCATAGGACCACGTTTCCTTGTCTTCAACTAAGGCAAAATACATGGCATTAACCTTTAAAACAAAGAAGGCGACATCATTAAGGGGTTTGTTTTTAGACTTAGGGTTAAAGTAGAAAAATGTTGATATATCCCATGATAACCAAGGTGTGATATATGTGTCATATAATCCAATTTATCACGAGCAAACGAAGAATATCGACATAAAGTATCCTTATTATATCAACATCAAGTACCATTATTAGCCAAAATGCCTTAACGAAAGGTAAGGTTGTTGTGAACAAGATCATGACAACAAAAAACCCAGTAGATAAGATGACTAAGCCTATTTCCTTGGCAAAACTCAAGCTATGCTAGAGCTTGATGGGTGTCTGTAGAGAATAAACACTTGTTGAGACATTGGAAGCGCCGGCATGAATGATGAGTATCATGACTTGACTTCAAACATCAAGTCAAGATAATAATTATTAAATTATATCTCCAATTTGAATTTATACGGAAATCGACTCCTAGATGTGAATAGGAATTATTGACCGAATTCTTAAATAGTTAAAGTCCTCATGTTCAAATTTGACCAAGACCAGAGGTTGAATTCCCTTGCTTGCCTATTTTATATTTATCCAACGTATCAAGAAGACGCACAGTGAACGTCTCGTCTAAAAGCCACACAAGAAAAAGGGAATTTAAATATTCGGTGGTCCCACCTTGAAAATAGATTAAATACGATGGAATATTAGCGGATTGTCAGAGAAAGTAAAAAGCGTGGGTTTATTGATTTAAATTTTTCGTTCACCTTCAACAGAAGCCATACAGAGAGCGCTTCTTGAGTCGCACGAAGATCTTGAACACGGAGATCATTATGCTTGAGCTTTACGTCTAAACTGAGTAGTTTATTTATAAATACTGTGAGTTCAAGCTTAATTTAGATGTAAAAAATTCTTGAGCATGTGAACAATTATGACACCGATTCTCCGATTATTAGTGGACTATTTGTTGTTGACTCTGTTAATAAAATATGTGTCGATATTTCGATCGAATCACGTAAATTTCTTGCGTTGTTTATTGTTCATCATTAGCTTCTATATTAATTTCATGTTGATTAATTGCAAAATTCGATATTTTTTGAATTAATTTTACAACATATCCGCTCTACATGTTTCAAGTACATGAAGGACCCGAATATGTCCTAAAACCGTTTCATCTGAACTTTGGGATGTAAAATATTCAAGGAAAGAAAAAATCATACTCGAGAATTAAGGGCCTTTCAAGTGGGGAGGGTAGATTCCACTGCATCTCGTAAGGGTCGTTTGAGAAACTGATAAGCTAGTCTAATAGCCGCCTACGCCGATGAGGGTGGAGGGATGAGTGAAACACCCACTACAAGGTCAACATGTGCTTCACACAGTATTTCTAAACCGACTTGTTGACCTTATACCCCAATTGGTTAATTGCAAAATCCCATATTTTCTGCATTAATTTTACAACATATCTGCTCTACATATTTCAAGTGCATACACACTCGAAAAAGGTCCAAACCGGCTGTTTTCTACTTTCGGCAAAAACTGTGTAGAATTTCGTTTTTCACATCGTCTGGTGTGGACGTGTTTCATGTGTTTTCCGTGGAGGTTTTTTGTGGAAACATATACAGAGTAGACTTTTTCAGATTCGCATAAACCAATTTACGTAAATGATGCTTCAAACATGCTTCCCAAATATACTACATGATTCCAAGCCAATTAAGGAGGGATGATACTGTCGGGAGTAGATATATAACCCCATTAAGTCAGCAATTCATTCGGGCCTCATAAATATACTTATGAGAAAATGATACAATAGTCACTGAACTTTGGCCTAGTTTGCAATGTGGTACTTGAACCTTTAATTTGTTTCAATGTGGTCTCTAAATTGTTGCCAAATATACAATGTAATCCCTGAACTTTTAATTTGTCCAATATAGTTTCCCAACTTTTGATATATATTTAATTTAGTCCTTAAACTATACGAAAATATTTGATGTTATCTTGGAACTTGAATTAATAGAAATACAATAGTGAACATTTTTATATAGTTTATGAACTAAGTTAAGCATATACCAAAAGTTTAAGTACCATATTGAACAAATTAAAAGTTCATAAACCACATTCCACATTAGGCTAAAATTCAGGATTTGTTTGTGTCATTATCCTTATATTTATTTTTGCTATAGTCCAGTTTAAAGTGACATGACTTTTAAATATTATATTGTCCACGACTAGTTTCAAACATTCTTTTCCTCGTAAATTAATGTAGGATGTCTTAAACCATGAAAAATGATATCGCAAGGTTAGTTAAGTTTTGACTTTCAAATTAGTGATGAGGGTATTTTGGACCATGCATATTTATTTTAAAGATTTTGGAATGGAGATTATAAAAGGAATGTGTTGAACAGTGCATCTTTAACTCTAGCCTACACATTATCTCCCTTCTTTGTTCTTCCTATCTTCTTGTTAGATTTTAAGATCTTGTGGCTTACTAAGTGGTTTTTGAGATTTTGGATTATACTCTTGTACTAGTTGTTGAAGATGGTGTAACCCCTCTCTCTCCTGATGATTTTTCCTGTTTTGAGTTTTCACATATATCTTATGTCTCATTTGGTTTCGATTTTCATTTCATCCCTGCTATTTGTGCTTCGATTAGTGCACCTTTTGGTGTTGTTCTGCAACAAAATTAGTACTCAACTACCAAGAGACTGAAGCAATTCGTGCTCCATAGATGTGCCCCGGAATCAATAACTTTTCTTACTGACACATAAAAATCACTAAAATTCAAAAGAGAAAATAAATAATATATGCTAATTATTATTTAGTGAAGAAGAAAGACAGTCTCATTTCCATTGATAATTTAAAACTACTTGATTATGCAAATTTTTAAACAATAGTTGCAATATCCGCCAAAGGTCAACACGAACGTGACAATGAGATTTGGGCGACAACCATCTTGCTAGCAACCGGTGTGGGCTCGCTAGGCCTCGCCTAGTGGCCGATAAGGGTCGTTAGCGACCTTCCTTGGCTAAAATGTAAGGGGAAAAAAACAAAACAATTCAAAAAATTATTAACAAACTTGTCTATATCGGTGATTTCTAATCAAAATTGATTGGATAGACTACATTAGCAAATCGTCAAAAAATTTACGATTAAATTAATATAATTAAAAAATTTAAAATTTAATTGGCCAAGGTACAATAAATGTATGTCTTTTTTTTTTTGTACTTGTTCCTTAAAGATAACGTCAAAAGATCACGGGACGATGGTCCCGAGAATCCATTGATGCACAGGGCAGGGTCGCATGCAATGATTAGTAAATGGGGAGCAACTCGGGCGGTTCAGAAATAAATTATCAGCGAACCATTCGAAATGAATGAGAAAGGAACGCCCCATAAGCTTGGGTAGCCGTGGAGAGATGGAACAGGACGATCTGCGGTGCCCCAACCGGGTCCCAAACGGGGGGCTACCCGCGACGCTGAATCTTCATAATGCTCCCGAGCCATTAAGTCTGGCCGTCTTACATTAGAAAGAGACGTTCCTATTCTCTTTCCTGGCTCAAAATCTTCTGGCCAACCTGTCGATTTCATCATTCCACAATGTGGCGGGACAAAGGCACCAGTCGTCCTTGTACAATGGTCAATTTCTTCCTTTGTTGCCTTCTATGTTGATGATGATACCTGTGGCTGTTGTTGCTGTGTGGGGTTTTCTTGCGAATTGCAAACGCCCTTGCAAGAATGGTGTCAGCAGGGGGCTGCGGATTCGTAACTCGATGGCCGCCGCCCTGGCCATCATATCAAACTGCGTTCTTCAATTTTAATTGGACATACGGCGAGGCTGCCCTCGCCCAGATCCGCGGAGAGTTGTGACCCTCGCAATCGAGGAGCGAGGTGGCGGTGGATTGAAGGCCACTGCCCTTGGCCGCTCACTAGCAACACACGCCATCTTGTACTCACTGGTCTGCTTCAGTAGCAGAGGTGGCAGTGGTGTCCATTCCGGCTTCACCAAAGCCCGAAGGGGCATTTAACTTTATTACAGCCACGCCAGATTTAAAGGGAGTGAACCATTGATTTCTAGAGTGATACAGGGGAGTGAACCATCCTCTTTGTGAGGGGACGGTTATAAATAGTCAAGTGCTCTAATTTGTGTTTGTGTGCAAAAAGTTCTTCAAACTAATATTATAGAGTGTGCCTTCAATTAAAAAGATTTTTTTTTTCAATTGAGTTCTCGAGCTTTTAGAGTATTTAGTATCAAAATCACGCTTTGCACTCAACAATTCAGGGACATATTGGCTAATAAAGAGTATTATGGATGAAATTGAGCAAATTGAGAAGGTGTTGGGATAGCGGCATCTTTCTCCTTATCCCTAAAAAGTATAAAGAAAAAAGAAAAATGGGCCGCAATAACTCATACTTGAATATCAAAAGAAAGGCTCATCTTGGGCCATGCTCTTTATCCACGTTTGTGATCATTTGAGGTCAAATTCTGAAGATTTCTTGCAATGATTCAAAGATTTCGTGGATCGCCACTTTTTGAGGTTTGCTCGATCTTGCTCGGCGCAGGTTCTTCCAAATCTTTACCGCATGTAACATTGGGCAAATTATTTATAATGTTTTAAAAACGAGATTCTATGCTAGAAGTGAGTTGCCACTCACTTATTCGGGCCAGCTAGGAGTCGAGCATTACGTGGAAGAACGGTTTACGTCATACGAATCAAATAATCTAAGTTTTGGGACTTGAAACTTAATTTCTTTGCCTACAAATTGACTCATGAGGTCTTATCAAATTATGGAATTCTAAGATCCTTTCCACTAAGCGGCTGTTTGGATTGATTTAGATTATTTCTGAATTGTGACCAAATCGTCAAATGAACCCGAAGGAAATCATAAACATCAAACACATGTAAAGTGATCAATCATATCACAAAGAAACAGAGCAATAATAAAAATAATGATGGAAAGTATAGGAAAGTAAACTCGATACAAGTTGGATAAAGAATATTACACGGCCTTATTGTCGAGCCTTGGGATATGAATCCCATGAGCTAAGTCTCAAAATCAAAGCCTCCGCCTGTCTCTAAACTAAAGGAGCATTCTAACCGAGGGAATAGTCACTAAAAGAAAAATTAACGAACATGGTAAACATGCAAGATATGATTTTGTTGTACGCTATCTTCGTGACATGTAGGTGATGTATGTGAACAAATATGCGAACTGAACATCCTAAATGTGCATCGGAACACTTGTTCACAAAAGTTTCTTTCTAATCGAGAGGATTTTACGTATATAAAGTATACATGGGATACTATGATGCAAAGTCTAGCATGAGTAGATCACCAATGTTGCCCTGCTTCAAGTAGGCAGAAAGGTACTTCACTCAAATGCTTCTGTTCGCGCGAGAGCGGCAGCGGAAAGTAATTCGGCGATGCCTTCAGCTCGACCAAAGAGTTAACTACGACAATGACATCGAGACAAAGATAAAGGATGACGCAAGAAAATATTGAATGCGAAATCAACTCTTAGGCTACGTTTGGTCGTTTAGATTTCTAATCGGGATAGGATTGGATACAATAAGATATGAAATCCTGGAATTTTTTTATATACTATTCATTATTTGGTGTATATAAAGTATTAAAGTTGGATATATTCGCATCATATCATGTAACGACATATTATTGTAAATAAAGATGGTGAAAACCTCTCGTAACACTATTTCTTAATTTATTTTTTATTTTATTTTTTCTCTTTTTTATATTATTTTCTTTATTATTTCTTTAATCCCCTTTCATCATTCTTTAATAAAATTTTATTAAATAATAAACTGTACTAACATACCTAGAATATAAAAATACCTAAAATATATAATAAGTATAAATATATAATTTATAGATTGAATGTTTATTATAAGATAAAATTAAAGATGAATATATAAATTTAAATATGATTAATTAAATTTTTAATTTTTAACTTCTTAAATTAGAATTCAAATATTATTCATATTGAAATATAATTTCGATTTTGTTAATTTAATAAGTCTGTTATTCGAGAAAAATATTTTTCCTATTATGAACATTAGAAATTCTATCCACATTTATCTCATCTTTCCCATGAGATAATTTTATTCGGTCTATATTCCTCTCATATCCGACTTTATCCTATCTTGAGTGAATACTAAACGTAAAATATGATAAATCATATCATATTCCGAATTTTATCCCGACTACCAAACGTAACCTTAGAGTTTAATAAGAAGGGAAACAACCTGGATCTGGTTGTGGCGAAATCAACAGATAGCAGCCAGACTCTCGGGCACGGCGGTGACACCATCACGAACTGGGGCAGCTGCTTTAACAGCTGAGCTCTTTTATAAGCGTGTGCTTCCTTTCATCGACCAAGTGCATTTGGATTCCCTCCTTTTTCTGATTTCGTTTACGCTAATCTCTGCAATGCGAACAACTATTTCTCCTTCTCACAAACGGATTCACCTGCAGAAGCGAAGTCTAACAGGAAAGACCAGATCGACGAGCTGTGCCGCTGAAGTACAGCCAATTATATAACAGTTCAATGTCATGTGATGATCTAGAGGTAGAGGTCCCATGACCAATGCAACCCTCTCCTCTGCACGCCTAACAACAGCAGGTCTTGAATGGCGGCCGGATAGGGCAATGGCAGAGCGAACATTCGAAAACATGCATCAGATCAGCAATGCATCGTAGACCTCTGTTCTCCACAGAACTCGCGTACATAATCCATTTTCAAGCAGTAATTCCTAGTTGAATCGAAGAAAGTACTGCAATTCTTCAATCTCTGATGTTATACCGAGCGTCATAACGTTCAGCCCCCTATCTCTCGAAATTTCCCCGGAAAATCTGTTTCAGCTCTCAATGTCGCGTAGTCTGCAGGCCCAACATTGAGAGCTTTGCCGAGGAAGAATTTAGAGCTGTCAAAAAAAAAGAAAACTCCTGCCGAACTAAACCGACCCAAAATTTTTAGGTCTTTTCAGATCAGGTCCCACCACAGATTCAAGATTTTTTTTTTTTTTTTGCTGTCTTCGGAATCGAGAATCACCTCCTTTTGCTATCAAAGATTCAAGTTGTCGTCGGCTGATTTCTTTCTGTTTTGGTTAGTCCTGGAATTTACCCAAGAGCCGGCAGCCTGAACCGGACCGAAATGATCCGATCCGAATCCCTGTTTACGGTACGGGTTTTTTCTTTTGGGCCACGCTTGTTGACCAGACGTGGGCCGCTTGAACTGGGTTTTTCCTCTTTAACTGAGCCGGGCCGGATACTGGCTAACATAACCGAATTGGAGACTCTCTCTTATTTATTTTATTTTTCTTTCTTTTTACTATTGTTTATTTTATTATTATTATTTTTACAACAATGCGTGCGTGCGTGCTTGTCGACAAAAATTCGGATGTCCAAAAAAACGGCCCTTTGACCATAAGGAGGATCGAGTCTCTTTTCTCGTTCATCTCAGGATATTTCGCTTTGAATTCTAATTTGATCATTTCAAAATAATAGTGTAGGACTTTTTGCATTCGATAGGATGTTGAATAATTGAAAAAGTATTAGTTGACCTAGGATGTTTAATGCCCTCCCCCTATTATATATCAATCTCTTGATTTTAAAATTATATAGTGGAGTACAGAAGATGGTCCATTTTCTATGCGAAGATCATTGTAATGATCGCATATGGATTAAACTTCATTATCAATTAGTCACTAACTGGTGCAGGTCTATTTACACTTTCGTTCCTTAAAGATGCATGGAACCAATCAACGGCCGCTAACTAACGTCACTTTAAATTATATTGCAACAAGATAATTGTTATACGCATACGTACGTTTTGAGCAACATCGATGTGTATTGTTGATACTAGCTTTGAAGTTATGCGAATAGTGCAATTCTATTGTTTTATGATTGGTTTTTCTTCCCATACTAATATATTTTTTAAAAAGTTGGTAAATATTAAAAAAAATTATAGAAAAAGTTATCGCCTATTTTTGATAACTTATCATTAAGATACCAATACTTTTATGAAATTATTGACATCTTTTACTTTTTGTAAATTATTAACTCATCACACCTTTTGATAATTGTCTTTCTTGCCAATGCAAATAGAAGCTTGCAAACGATAAGAAAAGTTGACAATTTGAGAAAATGAAATCATAAATGTTGGTAAGTAACTCAAATTAGGGTTTATAGCCTAACACTATGTAATAATCTTATGAGAGAAAAGCTTGTGAGTCGTAGTAATTTAGGTTAGTAATCTTTAGAATATAAAAGGGTTGGTAATTAAGGTAAATAAAAATTACTAGCTCCATAGAAAAGTTGATAAATTAAAAAGAAAACAATTATTCATTGCTAAGTAATTCAAATATAAATTGATCATCCAAAATCAGATTGTAATTTAATACGACGAAAGTTGGCAAATCGCTTTAATTGGAGTTATGCAAATAGAATCTAGTACATTAGCATAAAAATTGCTGATATGTAGTCTATCAAAGAAAAAGTTAATAATTTTATAAAAGTGTTGGTAACTAAGGACGCGCATGATAAAATTTATATTTCTCTATTTCCCTGTTTCTCTATTCCTCGGAACAAGTTTGGAACAAAAATCCGTTTGTAAAGCAATTTGATTTTTCAATTTGGAACAGATTTCTATTCCAAAAATATATTTGAAGAAGAAGTCATAAGTTAAAATTTTTTAATTATCAATTTTTGAAATAGAAATTGATTTCTATTGAGAAATCAATTTATGGAGAAATTTGTTCCATAAGTAGAAAAATCAATTTGTATTACCAAACGCATTTCTGTTCCAAATCTGTTCCAGGAAACAGAGAAATAGAGAAATAAAAAAGTAGAAATTTTATCATACGTGCCCTAAGTTACCAATGAGTTACTTACAAAAAGAGTCACCATTTTTTTTTTCTTTTTATAAAAGATTCTCCGACATATCAATTCTTATAGAATATCATTAGCGCAATAAAGAAGATACATATATTTACCACCGAAACCATTGAATTGTGCATGCAAATAAGGGAGTAATCATGTTTGGATTCATATTAGGTCAAGGACCGCAGTGGATTTTCCTCTTTTTTCACCAAGCATCTCTAATCAAAAGACAAGCTGTCTCTTTCACTCAATCTTGGAGCCTTGTCATACATCGTGGAATGAAAGCTTGAGCACCATCTTAAAATTGAAAATGCAGAAAATGCTTTGTTTCGAAAACCTTAAGGGGCTCTTTGGCAACATGCCAAAGAGTACCAGATTTTGATTTTTTGTTCTCGAGAATAGTTTTAGAATAAAATAGTGTTTGGTAAAAATTTTGTTCCCGAAAACAGATTTGAAGTAGAATTGAGAATAAAAAATAAAAAGTTGATTATTGTTATGGGAACAAATTTGAGAATTAAAACCAATTTCTCTTCTTCTTCCCTTTCGCCATCCCGCGACCGTTGTCTGCTGCGGCCCGCTGCCAGTGGCTGTCTGCCATTTCGGTGAGCTTGCCGGACGCTAGCCAAGCCAAGGCAAGGTCCAGCGAGCTCACCAGAGGCAAGCCTCGTGATGCCCAGCCCCGCCAGTGGCCAGGCGGGCCTCGCCTAGCCCCGACGAGGCTAGCCTAGCCACCGACAAGGGTCGGTGACGCTTCGGTGAGGTCCCCGGCCCTCATCTGGTGAGTCGTCGGTCCGGCGACCAGCCACAAAAAGAAGAAGAAGAAGACGAAGAATAGGAAAAAATAGGAAAATAAAGAAAATAAAATAAAGTAAAAAATTATTTAAAAATTAAAAGAAATTGATTTGAAATAGAATTAATGAGTACGGATCAAATACAATTCTATACAGAATTAGAAATTTTGAACAGTTATCAAACGGTTTAAAATGTTTAGAATTTGTTCGGGAACATAATAAAAAAATTTATTTATGATCAAAATTTATTATCGGAAACAGAATCATTAACAAACGCGCTTTAATTGATTTAAAAACCACGGCAAGTCCTATGTCTTGTCGTATCTCTAGGCAACTCTCTCATGAAAAAGTTATCCGAATATTCCGAAATCTATCCCTTTTTATCGTTATTGCTGACTTTATAGCCTCCTCCCCTCCTCCTTTTGCTGAAAGCAACTTCTTCGAAGTCCTTACAATGTGAATCCCACTTACAATTTACGAATAAGAAGAAAAAAGGGGATGATTACATCCTTACTTTCCACAGCGACCTTCGATTTCAGACATAATGGTTTTACACATGGCGTCGCCGGATCAGAAATTTCCAATGAATATTCCTCATAACTTCATGTAGGACCAACAATTCCGATGGAAAAATAATATTGCATGGACGAAAAGTTCAGACACCTCGCATGTAATTATCCATAATACATTATCTAAAAAATAAATAAATAACTAAATAAATAAATGGGTGCTTTGAAAGTCAAGTTAAACCGTCGCCTTCTTCCCGCCGGCCCAAAAAAATAAAACAATTCGCGGAATATTTCATTTTGGCTCAAATCTGGATGCACACATCTTGATGCCCGTCTCGAGACGCCGTCTCGTTTCAATTTATAAGGCTAAGACCGCAGGGAATAATACATGGAGTAGGAGAGAGTTCGACTCCGTCATCTCCGCCCATCGACGTTAACATGTTTTCGTTGAATTTTTACGCGGTGTCGTTTAGCGTTGGTTGTTTCTTTGGTGACTCTTTAGATTAAACAGCCGATCGGATCTTCTCACACAAGGTCAACGCAAGGCTCCTCCACATATTTTATGGATGCAATTAATAAGGTCGGTTAATCTCCTGGAAAGATAGTTACCAAAAACTCCTCGAGATTCGGATTTTGTCTCTCTCTTTTTTTTTCCGTGATTGCCTCCATTTCAGTCTAAGCAAACGTGTTATAATTTGTCACCGATTGCGGAACATAAAATAGGCGCCATTTTAATAAGCTCGTGCTATCGATAATGTCTTAGATAAAGCCGAGTTGAGTCTTGGTGTGGATTCCTTTTTGGCTCGGGAATATTTTCGGTCAAGAAAAAAAGGCAAAAGTGGCGGTGGTTAGGGACGATTTGGTGGATTGGTGACCGGAAATGAAAATCGATTTTCTTCACAAAAAAAGTCGTGCGTTTCCAATTCGAAGTATTCAAATGTACACATTTGCTCTCTTCGTCTCTCCTCACCAAGGACCATCAAAGGAACTCTCTCGTTCTCACCCGTCGATTACGCTTTTATTCGGCTAAGTCCTTTCCTCTACGAATGTACACCGCAGCAACGAGGGTGAGATCGGAAAAGGGTCGCCGTGACGGCGTGACTTCACAGCCCCCTCGACCCGGGGATATCGGTCCACTCCAGCCGCAGCTCAATCTCACCGCTCTCCACGTTGCGCAGCCTCAGGACCATCTCCTGCACGACATTGCCGTCGGCCCAGACGACACGGCTCTCGTCGGCAAGGCAGTTCTGCCGGGTGGGCAGGACCCGGGTGATGATGGTCCCGCTCGGAAGCCCGTCCAACCGCATCCGCAGCGCCTCCACGAAGGGCCCGATCTCGAACTCGGCGTCCCCCATCTTGTCGTCGAAGCTCAGCCTGTCCTTGTCATAGACGAACTGCAAAAATTTCGCCAGTGAATAATCAAACTTGAAATTCCTAACACCGTTTTAATCACTTAAAAATAGACAGCTTGAAGTAGTTTATTCCAAGAACTCACCAGTTTAACGGGAAGGCTAGCATCGGCGACAGTCAGCGTAAGATCTTCGTTCCATTCTGGGTTCGTGTTCTTCCTAATGACCCGAGTCTTTAATTTCTGCGAAAACCGCAAAGTTCTTGATATCGATAACTTTCCACGGACAAGAGGGAGCCCAAACAACCAAAACCAAAGACCGAGAAAACGCATCCAGAAGGAACAAGGAGACGAGAAAGGAACCAACCTGCTTGCCGAACTTGACGATGACGTAAGGATCGCTGCTCTTGACGTCTCGGATGGCGAGGTTGACGCCCCTGTGGATGTGGATCCTGAGAAGACCCATCAGGTGCTCCATAGCTGAAGAAGCAGATGCAGAAGATGAAGAAGAGGAGGAGGAGGAGGAGGAGGGAGATGATAATGATACTCAAGAACGACAAAGGAAGGCGATTCTATGTCTCTCCTTAGTAAAGGAGGTCGATGGCCAAGTCCTACGTCAGGCGAGCGTCTTTATACAACATCAGACAAGGCACCAAGTCATTCGGTCAATGCAACGATGAGGAAAAAGACGAGAAAGAAAACGAGTGGGAATTTTCTCCCATTGGCTCGCGCAAGGATAAAAAAAAGATATTATTAATTTCCAACTTGGTACTTTTTAAAAAAAAAAAATTGTTAGAGGTAATGTTTTACTCTCGATTGAAAATTTACCTGGATCCGATCTTTAACAAGCTATTCTTTAATTCGTTCGAGGTGGGACGTTTGATTAGTTCTTGACATAGAGCATTCGTTGTAAGGTCCCAGTTCTAACGGGTCGGGTTGCATTGAAGGCATCGACGCACCTCGATCGAGTGTTAATAAGCCTTGTCCACTGTCCACGTCAACTATTAGTAGAGGTTTCCTGCCGTCTAATCTCTTTTAGTATTCGCGCTCCGTAATTGAACCATTCGACGGTAGTTGCATCATCAACATATTTTATAATTTGTATGACAAGATGATTACATATGAGCAAGGTCAACTGCGATGTTTTTTTTCTTCTTTTTGTTTTAAGGCTCTAGGAGCCAATTTTCGTTCATAATGTCGGGACCGGGATTGAATTTTAGACAGTAATTTGCTTCTCGGCCAAGCCAGGATAGAGACACCAGAACAGAAGCAAGTCAAGGCCATCTAGAAGGGACCTGCCGATGGGAAATTGAACGCGGGATTCGCACTAACTTTTTAATGGTGAGAACTGACCAGACCCAACCCTTTGCATCCAGAAGTCTTGCTGGGTACGAGGATGGATGGATGGATCGATCCAACGTGTTTTGTTATAACACTGCCACGCTGCACAGTGACCAGTCAACTTTGCAATGCCGAAGTCTTTTATTATTCATTCTCATTTTCGGGAGTACTTCTCGTATATAATATATCTAGGTTCAACAACGATTTAGCTTGGTTTCTTCTGATCGAGCAAAATGTCCGGTCAAATTTAGGAGCCTGTATGATTAATTCGACGGTGGTGGATCGCATTATATGATGAAACGATGCGTAGGATCCGATCTATATCTATGCATCAAAATCAATTAATTTAAAATAGGGAAAAAGCGACAAAAAACTCTAAGTTATGCAAACCATGACATTTTTTTTTTTTTTTTAGTTTTTTTTTTGACATAAAAAACCCAAATATATCATGTATGACACACTTACTCTGAACTATTTTTTTTTTTATACCCAGGGAATCCCGTACAACCGGCAGCTGGTGGGTAAACCCTGGGACGACGCCAGCAGAGGACCCACCACCCCAACGTCGCACTTAAGATCCCACGCCAGCAGAGGACCCACCACCCCAACGTCGCGCTTAAGATCCCGTGCGTCCCGCAGGATTTGAACCCTTCCGTCCTGGGTAGACTTCATGAGGGCTCTTATCCAGTTAGGCCACCACAGGCAATGGTTACTCCGAACTATTTTTATGATACAAAAAATTTAAAACTTATACTTGCGTAACACATTTACTGTAAATTATTATTTAAAATGTCAAGTTTAGGGTTTTTAGTATTATAAAAAAAAAAAATTAAGTAAATTTGTTATATCGGTATAATTTGAAATTTTTTGTGTCATAAAAAAAATTAGGTAATTATGACACGTTTCCCTCAAATTATTTTTTAAGACACCAAGTTTAGGGTTTTTGATATTATAAAAAAAAATTGGGATAATAATGTCTTACTGGTATAATTTAGAATTTTTTGTATCACAAGAATTTTTTCTTTTGATAAATGTGTTACAATAAATATAATTTAAGATTTCCCGTCACTTTTTTTCTTGGAAGTATTTAGTGCTTGAATTAAATTTCTGTGAAGGGGTTTTTTCGTGGTGAGTCTAACTTCACGATTGATTCTATTTGACCGAAAAACTTCGCGATTCTAGCTGGGTGAGATACACGAGGTAGCAAGATGGTGGTGGTAACGCAATTATTTGACGTCGCTTCCTTTTTCAGTGCATTGTCCTCCACATAATCTATGCAGATAGCACGAACGTCTTTGAAGCATGATGACACTGACAAGACACGACATCATTGTGCATTTTCACCTAAAAGTCGAACTTTAACAAAAGAGAAAATAATGAATCCTATCTTCTCCTTGATATTTTGAGACGATTGGTAGGACATAATTGGAAAAACATATTTTGTTCCGTCGAATTCGAGTCCATATAATTGCTTCACATCCCTCCATCATTGTGGCGATAGATATCCATGTAAGTCCCACGAAAATCACTGGTCATGTCTGCACATTACGCTGCGAAGCTCGATTCGTGCAATTACTCAGTTTGCAAAGGCCTCGCTTCTCAGTCTTATCCATGATTTATTTACTTGCGATTCGAAGTAGAGAAGCAGATCTTGCCTCGGACCGGCACATGTACATACATTAGTACATCCCAGATGAGATCATATAGCATGCATAGTTCTTAATTTTTCAATTGTGTCTACTGGCAATGTAATTTGCTAACTGCGACAGTGGCACTACTCTTGCAGCATCAAAATGACCAAGCTGCTCGATGGCTTTCTCCACCAATTCCCCGGCGAATTCCTTGGCCTTCTCGATCCCCATCAGCTTCGGATACGTCGCCTTATCGCTCGCCAAGTCTTTCCCGGCAGTCTTGCCTAGCTCCTCGGTCGATTTGGTCACGTCCAATATGTCATCCACCACTTGGAACAGCAGCCCGACGCACCTCGCGTACTTCCTAACTCTCTCCACCCCACTCTGACTCCCCCCTCCGACGATCGCGCCGCACACGACCGACGCCTCCAAGAGCTTCGCTGTCTTGTGGACGTGGATGTACTCCAGCTCTCCCAGGCTGATGTCCCTCCCCTCGCTCGCGATGTCCACCATCTGCCCCGCCACGAGCCCCTCAGACCCCACAGCCGAGCCAAGCTCAGCGATGGCCCGGACGAGGCGGTCGGCGGGGACTTCGGGGCCCGTCCTAGCCGCCACATGCTCGAAGGCCAGCGAGAGGAGGGCATCCCCTGCAAGGACCGCGGTCTCCTCACCGAACACCTTGTGGTTGGTGGGTTTCCCGCGGCGGAGGTCGTCGTTGTCCATGCAGGGGAGGTCGTCGTGGATGAGCGACATGGTGTGGATCATCTCCATCGCGCAGGCTGCCGGCATCGCAGAAGACACATCACCGCCGACGAGCTCGCACGAGGCCAGGCACAGGATCGGCCGGACGCGCTTCCCGCCGGCGAGGAGGGAGTACCTCATTGCTTCATGGATTTTAAGAGGTCGTTGCAAAGGGACCGCCATGTCTAGGGCTTGGTTCACTAGCTTGGACCTTGCGGCCATGTAGTGGTCAAACTGGAACGGCAATAGAAGGTGGTTCTTATCCTCTGGTAGCACCAAATCCGGGGCCAGAGACGGTTGCACTGTCGATGACGGATTTTCCACTTGGATGGCCCGGACTTTCGTCGGAAGCCACAGACTCCCGAGTCGGGGAGAGCGGTGTAATCTAGGGAGATCGTAATTGGCGATGCTACGAACGAAACGGCGAGCAAGAGAAGGATTGTCGTGACAAGTGATGTTAGATGAGAGGGCCATTGCAAACGAGATGAAGTTTGAAGTTTGAAGTTCGGAAGAGTTGTGTTCATTTTTGCACTAATTATAAAAGAAGAGGAGGAGGAGGACCGGGGAAGATGCTGGTTGGAGCGCCCAAACGTGGGTCTTCGCAATATTCCTTCCGGCCTTGGTTGGACTCTAGTGGTTCAGCTCCACGCATGGGACCTAGGTTGCACCGACACGTTGCTGGAGCTTCCGAGTCGTGTCCGACACGTGTCGACGTGTCCGACACGCTCGGACACGCTCGGACACGTTCGGACACGCGTTGACCGCGTGTCGATAAATCTGACACGCGGTCAACGCTTGTCGACACGCTTTGACACGCGTGTCCGAGAGGGTGGAGGCCGCGAGCGAAAGTGAGCCCGCGACGGCGAGAGACGGCCAAAGAAAGAGAAAAGAGTGAGGCGAGGGCCGTGTGGAGAAACTTCAAGAGGCAGGCACTCGTGGGGGAGGGCGGCGTCGTCGAGTGGGGCGGCGGCGGCGGCAAGGGAGAGGAGGAGGAGTTCGCGGCGGTGTGCAGCGTCTCCGCGCACAGGGACCACGTGTTCCGCCTTTTTCCGATCCCTTCCACTGAAATTTTTTCTGGGTTACTCCCTTTTCCGCTCCTTCGGCCCGGATGCTGGTGCTTTTCTTGCGAGTCTTTCATGCTTTCGGAGATGGGCGTCGTGCGGCGAGGGCTGAGGAGGAGGAGACGAAGGTGCCGTGCTAGGGTTTTGAGAACTGAGGAAAATAAAAGATTAAAAAAGGGGCTTGCGTGTTGGAGGGAGGAGGAAATGACAGGAGGGAGGGGAAGAGACGGCTGTCAGGTGGTGGGGAGGAAAAAAAAGTGAAAAATTTTTGGGGTGGGTTTATGTCGAGGGAAAAAAGGGAGGGAGTTTGGCCCGCCGGGTATTTTTTGGGGAAAGGAAGTTTGATTTTAAAGAAATAAAAGTAAATTTGAAGTAATGAAATAATAAAAACTTACAATCTTATTGAAAATGTTGAATGATTAATGTAAATTTATAATAAGTTATTTTTTAATTAATAAATTAGATTTAAATTAATTAAAAATAAAAATATTTATTTAATATATAACGTGTCCGTGTCGGAATTTTCTATTTTTGAGAAATGACGTGTCGACGTGTCGTGTCGTGTCGTGTCGTGTCGTATCCCGCCGTGTCGGTGCAACCTAGCATGGGACAGTCGGAGGGCCTTGGACTATTCTCTAACGTTTCATGCGTTAGCATGAATTGAGCGAATCGTCTTCTCTGCCATGCAACAAGCTTTTGGAAATTTAAAAATTTAGGAGTTTTTGTCTCGATTGTGATGAAGACAAAAGTTTGGAAGACTCGCCTACATCCCCAGGAGACGTGGAATGTCATGTTTTCCTCTAACGATGCAACATAGAAACTAGCCTAGAAATTAATTGAGAACATGATGTGATAAGCTTTTAATTATTGTGGTGTAGTACATGCCCTCGCCTACTTATTATTCGCTTGAAGTATAAGAAGATCGTTGTTCCTCGAGCTTTCATGGCAAGAACGTTGCCTACTTTAGTGTTCGGTGATGTTAGAACCGCAGGTTTGAAGTTTCAGTTTCTTCCCATTTGAAGAGATTTCTTTCGAAAATTTGTGATTATCCAACGTGATGTTAGGTGAGCTTTGTGTTCCCCCCTCGTCCGTGAAGTTAGTAGACCGGTGATCGATTGCTATGCATGAATGAGGGAGGAGCAAATACATGAAAATCACAAATTATGGCAAGATCAGTACCAATTAGGGCTAATCCATAAAAATTAGGGTAGATTCGTACAAATTAAGGCAAAACCAATTGCGTTCAAATTCTAGGATTATGGTTGCTCTGATACCACATGTAACATCTCGGGCCCCACTGTGTAATATTGTCCGCTTTGGGTCACCCACCCTGGCATGGACGAATCGCCATCCCAACCACGGTATTTTCCCTCACGACTTTAAAACGCGTTACGCAGGTTAGAGGGACCCAAGCCTTATAAGCTAACCAAGACCTCCATCCCTAGGCGATGTGGGACAAGAGAGGAGGCTGTCACACTCTCCACCTTAAGTGAACCTTGAGTGAAGGCTAGGGGCATCCAGTTATTAGCCTTGTGCATATGTCCTGTGATACATAAAGAAAGATTAACCATAAGGACAAGACATATGTGGGTTCATTGGAACCATAAAGCATTCTCTTGTGGCACAAGTTTTTGTGACACCTAAGGTAAGAGAATGGTGACTGACAAATGGGATCTCTCTATGAGAGACGTTATCCATTTGTCTCGTTGTGGGCCCACTGTGTGATATTGTCCGCTTTGGACACTAAGTCCTCACGGTTTTAAAACGCGTCACGCAAGGGCAGAGGGCCATCTCGTGGGCCTTCCCTCTCCCAAGCCATAATATTGTCCTCTTTGGGCCCCGCACTAGCGCGGGTGCGCACCACCATCCCAGTCGGGCCACCCTCAAGGCTTTGTTCTCAACACAGCGGAAGCATGTGTGAAACGCGTCACATTCACTCTGTAAGAGTTTTCCTAATGTGGACTAAATTAATTGATATTGTAATTTACTGTTTTTACGGTTACCGTAAAACAGGGTTGGTCTAAGGTGAGATAAAAGATTTCTTAATTAGTCTAATATGAACTGGCTAGTGTGGGCCGAGTTAAGCCTGACCCGTAATGAGAGGGATTGGCTGGAAACTCTATAAATAGTGCTCAAGTCTCTCCTCTAACCCGAATTCTCACATATATCCTCACCTAAGGGGCGTTTATCTAACGCTAAACGTGAGGGGGGCCGCCTCATTGAGCCAGTGATACGGAGGGCAATAGAAGAGAAGGACTTGATGCGTGGATCCCCTTGATATATGTGGGTAATCATTTTTCGGCTTCCGCTTTATGTTCGATGGATCCCAAAACATGTGTGTTAATCTTTCTACTCAATTATGCATGTTCTTGTTCTAATTATGGAGATCTTGAGGTTGCGCAATTTGCGTCTAACATGTGGTATCAGAGCAACTATAACCCTAGAACTCAAATGCAATTGGTTTTGCCCTAATTTGTACGGATTTACCATAATTTGTATGAATCTACCCTAATTGTATGGATTAGCCCTAATTGGTACTGATATTGCCCTAATTTGTGATTTTCGAGACTTTTTGTTCAATAAAAATTAAATTAAATCAAAAATTTGGATTTGGGGAGACGAGACGAGCAAGAGGATCGGTAGCGCGTCGCCGAGGGATGTCGCACGCGCCCCCATGCGCGGCCACGCGCCACCTAGGCGTCGAACACGCACCGCACGTGAGCTCCACGCTCCTCGCACTCAGGCGGCGCGTGTGGGCGCGTGGAGGCTCCAATCGGCACGTGGCTGGCGGCGTTGGACTCGTATGGTGATTTCCTATCTCGTAGTATATTTATTTTATATGTTTGATGGTTTTATTAATGTGAAATTGCATATGAAACCCTAAATATGTGTATTTTAAATGAATTTTTGCGTATTTTTCCTTGTATTTTTCTGTGATTTTGGAAATACAAGTGTTGGGTTATATGTATATTATCACATAATCATTATAAATGTGTGATTCATCAATAAAAATCAAATTTTATTGTGAATTGAAGCTGGCTTAATGAGATACAACCATTATGGAATAGTAATTGAGCTATGTATTGAGGTGATGAGAAACGGTAAAGGTTATGAAACTTTTGTTGCTCATGCATACTCCTTAACACGCTGGTAATCTTTGAATGATAAACGACTTAAGGACTTGTGACCAAACTGATGTACTGATTAACACATCTGCTGAATATGGGTAATGCATGTCAATTAAGTTACTGCATATTGTACATGAACTCATCTGGTCACTTGTTAATGTCTATCAAGTTGAATATTTTTTAAAGTTAAGGAGTATGACAATATTTACGCAGAGCAATAGTATCTACTGTTCAATTTTAGATATTTGGTTATCTGGTTTGACTCAATTTATAGGCCACTAGTTAAAGTAATGATATTTGTTACTTAAAATTGATTAATAAATCAGTTGTTGGCCTTGGAGTCATGTTTTGCCGTATGAAACTCATGAGTAATAGTTGATTAGTTATCATGCTTGTCAATCTGGAGTACCCTATATTGCTATTAATGTTAACTTGTGAGGGATCATTTGGATCGGCATTCTTTTAATGTTGTTTTAGTAATCAGTAATCGGGGTGCACAAGATGCTTGCTTCTATGAGAAGTTTCTTATGTTACTGTGATCAATGACCTCATTGGAATCTGTCTAACAGGTTCGCTGTATATATATGTATATATATATACATATGTATGTATGTATGTATGTATGTATGTATGTATGTATGTATGTATGTATGATTAATTTCTTATTAATGAATAAAACAATGTAACTAGCATGATATGTGATTTTGGTGATATGCTGCCCTTATCACTAAAGTTAAAATCACATATGTATATATATATGGTGTATGTGAGGAGTAAAGTTTATATCCCCGGTATGAGAGAATTTCAATGATTCAATTGAGTAGTGACCGCCAAAGTGGCACGCTTGATTGGGTTTGAGAAATTTCGGTCTCGTATGATGATTGGGATGTCTCCTGGTCTAATGCGTAATCATACTCCCAAAGGAGGTGATTGTGTATTAGTTCATGGAGGGATACATGATAGTGTGGTGGAGGAGTGACTGATCCTAATGGTTCATATGCCCAAAGGTGATGAATTCACAAAGATTGGAATATATTCTCATAACCCTTATCATGTGGGGAGTGTATAATTGCATGTCATGTATTCTACCCAAAGGTAATTATGTGATTTTGCATGTAACTCTCTGGATGTGTACTTGTACGTCGAGTTACACAATGCTCACATGATGCTAATTATATACTGCTTGTTTTTCAGTCACCTTTTCTGTAAATGGTAATTCCGTCACCATTGAGGTTTTTACTGCTTCAAATTTTAAATTGTGGACATATGATTTGTTGTTTGAGAAAAGAGCAATTGAATTTGCTTACTGTCCATGAAGCGTTCCATTCTGGAACACTTGAAAAGAGGTTTGCCTACAGACTCACTACTATAAGATAATGGAAGCCTTAGTTGCTTAAAATTATGTCTTGTCTGTTAAAAGGTTGTCAGGTTTAACAGTGGCTATAAGTATTTTGGCAAGTATGACAATGTGAAATAACTTAAAGGGTCATTTGTCAAATACTTGGTAGATTCTTGGGTGGTAACTTAATTATTATGCCTGAAAATCTTGACAAAAGATTCACTCGAAATTATTTTGTATCTACCTAGATTGTTCAAAAGGGTATTGATTTTATGATCCTAAAGAAGGTATAAGAATTATGGAACCACATACTCTAAAGTTTCTAAATATTGAAGTAATTGTAAAGGATAGCTACTCTCAGATTATTAAAGATAATAGTATGATGGAGGTTACTATGTTTTTGTCTTTACCTATACAGATAATTATGGAATCTCATATACCATAGACTAAACTTGTTGAGGTTCAATGTACTATTCTTGATATAGTTTATAATGAAATTTCTTAAACCTCTCAAGTGCAGAATGAAGTGGTTGCAGCTTTATTAAGGAGATTTGTTAAGGAAAGACGATCAGTTATACCATCAGACTATATAGTCTATTTGTGAGAGCATGATTACAATATCCACTATACGGTTGATGTAATGACATATTTATAAATGTCGTTTCTTATTCTCAATCAAGTATGTGATTAGATGTCATAAAATGCGATATACAATCTATGAAATATCATAGTGTTTGGAAACTAACTTACTTGCCTAAAGATTACAAGTTCATTAGTTGCAAATTGGCGTACAAAATTAAAAGAATTTCAAAAAAAGATTGTGGAATTTAAAGCCAAATTGGTAACTAAAGTTTTCACTCTGAAAGAGGGGTGGATTGTTTATAGTGAAGTTCAGAGTGAATGTGGCATTAATAATTTATTTTGATATGGAGTTACACCAAATAGATACAAAATCTATATTGTGCAACTGGATGATTTTGTAGCAGATTTAAGTAAACTTGTATGTAGACTGAAAAGTTCTAATTCATGGTCTTAAGCAAGTTTCCAGACAATATTATTAAAGTTTCATAGTGTTTTTATTTTGTTCAATTGAGAACAAAGTAATTCAATATACTGCAAGGTCAGTGGGAGGAAATTTATTTTTTCTCATAGTTTATGTACATGATATTTTGCTTACAAGTTCTAACCTTGAGACATCTTATATCCTTTGTACTAAGGTCTGTAAGGATTGTTTTTGCCATATTATATTAGATTTTCTCGGAGGACATTTGCTGATTGTATATTGGAAATATTCAATATACATCATTGCAAACCAGGAATTGCTCCTGTTGTTAAGGGTGATAGACTAAATCTATCACATTGTCCTTATTTAGATATTAAGAAAATCTAATTAAATGGTGTACCTTGTGTCAGTGCACTTAAAAATATAATGTATACTCGAATTTGCACTAGACTAAATATTATCTTTGTGACGGGACTTCTAGGCAGATATCGGTCAAATCCAAGACATGATCACTGGGTTGCTGTCAAGAAGGTTTAAAGGTACTTAAAGAAGATAAGAGATTATATGCTAATTTATATGTTGTCTTTGTGACGGGACTTCTAGGCAGATATCGGTCAAATCCAGGACATGATCACTGGGTTGCTGTCAAGAAGGTTTTAAGGTACTTAAAGAAGACATGATATTATATGCTAATTTATAGACATGTTCAATTTTTGCAATTAGTAGAGTATTTAGATGTAAACTTTGCTGACTGTTCTGATGACATGCAATCAATAATGGACTACAGATTTATGTTAGTAGGAAGTGCAGTAAATAAAGTTCTATGTTATATTCTACTATATATGCAGTGTTGGTAACATTCTTTTAGGTTGTTACTTGGGCTATTAGGCTCCAGAACCTCATGACGGAGTTGATCTTTTTAACTTGATGGATAGACCCATACGGTTGTATTGAGATAACAAATTTGTGGTATTATTTATTTACTACAGAGGTCTCAAAGGGTCTAAATATATGGTGGTCAGATATTTTTGACCATAAAGAAACGGTACAGAAATGTGACTTATAATATAACATATTTTCACAGATGATGTGGTTGCAGATCCACTAACTAAAGGCCTACGCCCATGTGTATTTTAGTAACATATCGTTAACATGGGCCTAGGAGTATCTTCGGATACTTTTGTTTAGTGGGAGCTATTTTGGCTTTACTTTGATAAATGTTTCATCTGTGTTTGTTACACTTTGTAACGGTTTGATATGTATCAACTTTTGCATTCGATAAAATATTTTTGAATGTGTTGTTATTATGTTGAATACATATTGATAAAGTCTCAAGGGATTGTATAGATCTTGAGTGAAGGCTAGGGGCATCCGGGCATCCGGTTATTAGCCTTGTGCATATGTCTTATAATACATAAAGAAAGGTTAGCTATAAGGACAAGACATATGTGGGTTCATTGGAACCATAAAGCATTCTCTTGTGGCACAAGTTTTTGTGACACCTAAGGTAAGAGAATGGTGACTAACAAATGGGATCTCTCTATGAGAGACGTTATCCATTTGACACACTACCATATTGAATCTATATCAATAAAGTTGAGAATATTCGTGACCATGGAAGGCTCTGTGTGCATACACGCAATTACCGCCATGATTCGGTGTTTAAGACTTTATGGGATATGATTGACTATTAAGAATTATCTCTGGACCAAATGTGCGCACATACGGTACGATTTCAATTAATATAGTCCAAGTGGGAGAATATAAGAGTTTTCCTAATGTGGACTAAATTAATTGATATTGTAATTTACTATTTTTACGGTTACCGTAAAACAGGGTTGGTCTAAAGTGAGATAAAAGGTTTCTTAATTAGTCTAATATGGGCTAGCTAGTGTGGGCCGAGTTAAGCCTGGCCCGTAATGAGAGGGACTGGCTGGAAATTCTATAAATAGTGCTCAAGTCTCTCCTCTAACCCGAATTCTCACATATATCCTCACCTAAGGGGCGTTTACCTAACGCTAAACGTGAGGGGGGCCGCCTCATTGAGCCAGTGATACGGAGGGCAATAGAGGAGAATGATTTGATACGTGGATCCCCTTGATATATGTGGATAATCCTTTTTCGGCTTCCACTTTATGTTCGATGGATCCCAAAATAGGTGCGTTAATCTTTCTATTCAATTATGCATGTTCTTGTTCTAGTTATGGAGATCTTGGGGTTGCGCAATTTGCGTCTAACAGTTAGAACCGGAGGTTTGAAGTTTCAATTTCTTCCCATTTGAAGAGATTTCTTTCGAAAATTTGTGATTATCCAACGTGATGTTAGGTGAGCTTTGTGTTCCCCCCTCGTCCGTGAACTTAGCAGACCGGTGATCGATTGCTATGCGTGAATGAGGGAGGAGCAAATACATCGGTTTGACTCCCATGGACACCAAACTAGTTTTGGAGATGAGATTCCAAAAGCGAAAACCACCAAATTCTGGTGTTATCGAATATTCTCTAATGCTCTGGCAACATTTGAACTCTCTATCTAAGAAAATATTTTTCTTTTTTCTTCTTATGTTTGGATCTCTTGAAAAAATGAGTCAACGAAAAAGTTTTCTTAATTAATAAAAAATCTATTTTAAATTCAAAAGGATGATTTCTTTTTTGAACATCATAAATCATTTTTTGAAATATAATTTATATATTAGAGATTGGATTAGAAACTCTATTTTTGAGCACTCAACACTTGTTCCCAAGCCTTTAGCGGTGGGCCTAGGTGTAGAGTTTGAAGTTGGGTCTACCAAGGCCCACTAAGGGCAAGTGTGGGTCTATTGAGGTAAGGCTCAAGACTCTAGCGCTCGTGTCCAAGTCCATCAAGGCTAAGCTCAAGACGTTGGAGGCCAAGACCAAGTTTGTGGCACCTACGCCGAGCCTTGATGGACCTAAGCCCGAGTGTCGAGGACTCAATACCGAGGGTGGAGTCCATAACATAGGTCCGACCTCATGGGACCTAGCCTTGGTAGCAAGGTCCAAGACTTGACCTTAATGGACTTGAGCATGAGCGTCAGGAACCAAAGCACGAGCACTAAGGTCTCGAGCTTGGAATCAATGGACTTGTTGTTGGGAGCAGCAATAGAAGTTTGATACTTTCATTTGGGAAGATTGCCAAGAAGGAGTCTAAATCTGAGCCCATCTATATATCTAATTGGACCAACATTCACTCAAAAGCTTAAACAGATGAGTTATAAACCAACTAGCAAATATTAATTACTTTACATCATATCAATTTTCCAATGTGAGACTTTTTTATCACAACTTCACTCATACATGTATAATAATAATTTACTCCTCACGTGTGAGTTTAATGTTAGGCTTGCTCTCTCTTAATTCGACTATCTTTTTGCATCAACTTATGGGTTCGCTTTGCTACACTACAATGCCCACCTACCTAGTAATCATAACAGTAGGCTTTAATATGATCAAGAATTTTCCATCTAGATTCTACTGTTGAATCCACTTCCGCAATCTCGGGTTTCCAACCCTCAAATGGTGCATAGAGATATTGATGATAAAGATATTCCTTAGTTTGGAGTTTCCATTATTCAAAATCCGCTTATCAATTATAATTTCATCTTTTGCCATACTATTTTATCTAATTTTATATTCTGATAAAAATAGTCGTCGATTCTAATTTTATCTTTTGTTATCGAAAGACCCTCAATGTTCTTGATTAGCCAACCTAGACTCTAATACCAATTGTTAGAAAATCGCATGCCGATTCTTAAAACATAACATTTGTAAACAATTCACAAAGCAGAATATAATAAAATAACATAATCCAAAAAACATACTGGAAGATTTGTTATCGAAGTTCACCCAAACCTAAGCTACATCTCTCTGCAGAGGTATTCAAAGAAAATTGAAATACAATAATGATATTCTCTTAAGATGGCACAAAGAGATTAAAAACTTTCATAAGGAAAAAGAACTCACTTTTTTTTTTCTCTTTTTCTCTTTGCTCTTTATTTTCCTTTTCAGCATCTTGACAGTTCGTGTCTAACTATTATTGAGACAAATGTGAAACTCTCTAATATAATTCACTCACATGTGCATCCTAACACTTGCCGAGGACCAACATTTAACAAAATTAAGAACATTTGATTACCATAGCTAATTTTGATTTATGATATCTAATTAAGTCAGATCACTTAATAGGCTAAGTAAGGACGAGGATACTTTATTCGTTCGATAGAAAAGGCATCCAAGTTGAAAATATACCTTGCCTAATACGTTGTTAAAAGCCTTCCAGTGACATTGACAGTCTCGTCTTTTGCGGGAAAGAATATTACTCAATGCTCAATGTTCAGTTATTATAAAGCAACATTTTATTTTCATTTTCATCACTTAATTTTCAATTTTACCATTTTGGCCGAAAAGGGAAATCTCCAAGCTTCATTTTTAATCTGCGTTTGACATTAGAAGAGAATGCATTGTTGAATTTAACTCTCGATCGGCAAATTTCCATGAGCGTTTGCATCCATTTTCTTTTCAATTTTGACTACTGATCACATTTGACGAATGAACGACATGCATTCGAAAGAACTTTAATAAAATGCGGAAATATTTTAGACAGGTTCAAGAATCAATTCGTGAATCTTTAAAATTCAAAGCACCGCCAGTCACGTGGCTTAAATGACGATTGCGCTCTTGAATCTTAAACAAAATGCGTTGGTCTTCACAACATATCTCACAATCATCTATCGTTTAATTCGCATTATAAATTTGCAAGGCTGTTTGTTAAAGTTTTTTGGCGACATTTTTCAATTATAGAAAAAGGGTGCAGCAGCTTTCATAAGATATATGACAAGCATCTCAAGTCACATAACTGCCACTTTGCAAGCCACAACCATAGGTTTACAACAATTTCCAACAGTTTTTAAGGGTGTGCATGACAGAATTTTTGGAATAAAAATTGATTTCTAGCCAGAAATTGATTTCTCAATTTTTATTTTAGAAAGTGAGAAGTTAAAAATTTTAGCTTCTAATTTCTTCTTTAAATCTATTTTGGAATAAAAATCTGTTCCATAAATAGAAAAATCAAATTAATTCTGCAAGCGGTTTACGTTAAACCCGTTTGAAGAACGTAAAAACAGAGAAATAAGGAAATAGAAATTTTATCATACGCGCCCTAAAAGACTGTCTCACCCAGATTTTGCTGCGCCGTATCGTATACGTTTGGAATAGATTCCAATTCAAGAGAGTTCGGAAAATCTTTCGGCTCGAAGCCGATAGGAAAGCAATGCTCGGGCTCTCCATGTGGCCAGTTTTGTAATATAGCGGGGGAACGCGCGACTGATCAATTCTCGTGGGCCCACTAAGCTCGAGCTCCCGGGCCTGGGCCCAATTCGTAGGAATCAGTCACACCGGCCCACGAGGCCCATTTCCATTTTCCATTTTCCATTTTCCATCCCGTCTTCCCGATCCTGTTCTCCGCCTCTCCTCTTTCCCTCCCAATTATCTGCTTCGTCTTCCTCCGCCCAGCCGAGCCGTTCGCTCGCGCCCATGAAGCTCTCCACGACTGCACATCGCCGCCTCGCGCCGCGCCTGTAGAGCTCCGGAGCGTTCCAAGGGCCCCGCTGCTCACCGCTCAGGGCATGCGAATGATGCTCCAGATGGCCGTGTCCGGGCCGTCGCTCCTCTCCTCCCGCTCGGCTTGCCGGCTGAACCCTCTCCTCCTCTCGGCGCGGCGCCCGTGCGCCGGGATCCCTCGCCGGAGGCTCTGCGGCTCGAGACTCCGGTTCTTCGCGGGTAAAGTCGTCGCTCCGACACGACGCGGTCGTTTCCGCGAGTTTGTTTGCTTCCGGAGTGAGCCGGTGCTTTTTGCTCGTTTCTCTGCTCTGACTTCGCCGAGTTTTTGTTTCGAGCGCGTTTCAGTTGCCGCGGCGTCGGGCAATGGCGTTTTCACTTCGCCGGAGATTGCGAAGAACTTCGATTTCGCCTCCGAGGAGAGAATCTACAACTGGTATCGTCTTCTCGGTCGAAGTGGCCGTTTTATGCTTGGTGGAGTTGATTGCTCATTGCGTAACTGCGTTAGTGTCTGAGTGTGTTTGTTTATTAATTGGGAAATGCTAATGAGTGTCGTTAAGCCCATTGCTGGGCAGTAGCTAATGTGTTTCGAGTCAGATTACTCTCTTGAAGATGCAATTTTGGCAAAGAAAGTGGAAGACTTTTAAGCAGCTCACTGTGGGCAAGTAGATAATTTATTTTAAGCATTGCTTGTGCTAGCGAAATTTAGGAGCTTTATTCAAGCTGATGAATGGACGACAGTAAAGCGATTGTTTTAGATGTAATGTAACATTGGCTGTTTCTTGTTAGGTGGGAAGCTCAAGGATATTTTAAGCCGCAGTTAGATCGAGGAACTGATCCTTTTGTCATTTCAATGCCACCGCCTAATGTGACTGGTTCGCTGCACATGGGGCATGCAATGTTTGTGACACTCGAGGTCGTTACTCTTTTTTTTTTATTAGTTGTTGATTGAGTACTTGCTGGTTATGCTAATCTTGTGAGACTTGCTCTTAATTTACATTGATTTGACTGAAGCTAAATGACATTTCCAATTTCTTCTTATCTGCTCATAATGTCTTTCACTCCTGGGTTTTTTGCACTGCTTCTTAAACTTGTATGAGGAGCCAAAAACTTAGCTTTTTGTCTTATAGGTCATATCACTTTGAATTTGTTGATATAATATGTGAAAAAAGCTGACTATGATATAAGGGTTAATTGCTTTCATGGTCTACTTGTTTAGGATATCATGGTTAGATACCACCGCATGAAGGGAAGACCAACACTTTGGGTTCCTGGAACTGATCATGCTGGAATCGCTACCCAGGTATGTCCCCAAGAATCTCCATGTTAGCAATAGGATTGCTGATGACATCTATGATCTCTTTTCTCTTGATATGCCATATTAACCTTATCGTCTTTGAACTTTAGTTACTTTTGAGACGATCCAAGTTCATGTGGATATTGAAACTCATTTGCCTTTTGTCTTTGGTATTATTGCAGTTGGTAGTTGAAAGAATGCTTGCATCTGAAGGAATAAAGAGGGCTGACTTGAGTAGAGATGAGTTCACCAAACGTGTATGGGAATGGAAGGAGAAGTATTTATGCCTTTCCAACTACAATTTTTCCTGTTTAAAGAATTGCTTCTACCAAGCGTTGCTATCAAATTGTCTTTTCTTCAATTAAATTCATTGCTTAGCAATCAATTAGAATGACCTTATTTATGAGTTTGATAGAAGAATGTAAGTGATGACTTTTACTAGCTTAAGAAGAAAATGACAGGGCTAGCTACCCTGGTAGCTAATGGTCAGTGTCTGTCCTTGGTCTTTGTGGATCTTGGTTGAGCTAATTTGTGAAACTCTCTATGTGGAGTTGTGGTCAAAAGATCAATACTCGAAGGAGTTAATGGGGACCTGCATAAGTGGTAGAGAATGTGTTTCGTTTGACACACCACCCAAAACCTTACCAACCCTTGACATTTAACACCCATAGCTTGTTTATTTTAGTTGTTAAGGAATCTTGGTTTTGGAGTGCTGCATGTAATTACTTAAACGGGGAGTTCTTGCTGGTCTTCCAAACTCCCCTTTGGCCTAGCTTTGCCTCACTTCTCTATCAACTTTAATAAATAAGCATTTTTCTATGTTGAGAGTTCCAATTGAGAACCTTAATCTATTATGTGAAGGAGGATATGTCTCGACAAGCACATCAATGAACCTTGTAAACAAGAAAGGCAAGATACTTTAAAATCCTATCATGTGCTAACTGGATAGAGAATGACAGCTGTAGTGTAGTTGAAGAAGGAGGAGTAGGATGCTAAATTGAATTTTAAATGGCTTGTTGAAAATTAAGCTAAGCTTTGATATCATGTTTAGAATCCCAACAGAAAAGTTCAAGTTACTTGGTGGAAGAGTATACATGTATATAATTTCAAAATATTCCTCGTACAAGCAATTGACATACTTTGACATTTGGATGTATGCTATGATTCTATTGTAGTGCAAATTACTTTGCACCAAGAGAATGACTGTTCTTGAAATTGATTGTAATGCCTCTCGCGGTACCTCCTTGCTATTCCATGGTTGTGAGACTGAAACTACTATTTTGATGAGTATTAACTATGGTGGTAGCCTGCATTTGCTATTTTCATAATTCAGCATTGCATTTTCCTAAACCTTGGAGATGAAGATGGGAGCATGCAATTTCCATTTTATCTGTTTGAAGTCTATTTATGGCCAGCAAAAGTACTGGTGTACCTAGTTGGTGTTAGAATTAGTTAGTGCTCTGTGATTGGTAGTCATGTTGTAGTTGTAAATATTCTCTTCTTGCATTAACTGTGACATGAATGCTGTGCGCTTTTTCTATAGTTAAATTTTCGTCACATCTTCCCTTAAACATTTATATATCCTTCACATTTAGGTACGGTGGAACCATAACGAGACAGATCAAGAGGCTTGGTGCTTCATGTGATTGGTCTAGAGAACACTTCACCCTTGATGAGCAGCTAAGTCGTAAGGCAGTTTTAACCAAGTAGAATCCTAAGAGATAGAAAATTTTTGGATGCTTCTCCATCCTTTTTCATATCTTGTAAACTATATAAGTGAATGAAAGCTTATGACTCTTATTCGAAAGTATATCCTGCATAACAATGGAATTATGTTATGATGCAACCACTGAACTGCAACAGAATTTCTCTGTATTTAAGTGCATGGAGTTCGGGTCAAATTGTTGTGTGTTTCTCAATGTGAACTTTATTGAAAGTTGGCAACAAAGTGCTCGAGAATGAGCTAATGTACATTGATTGATACTTGTAGTGGAACGGAGTTCATTTTAATGGATACCTCGACCAAGATAGATGATGCCTCAGTAGGGTGCTTCAAACCAGGTTAAATGATAGGCTTCTGTATGAATGCTTTACTTAATGACGATTTTCAATTCTTGCTGAAAATGAGGACCATTACATCTGCTTCCATCTAATTCCTATTCTTCTTTATTAATCAGATTTGGGCCTACCTTTTGATTTCTTTATTCTTCTCCCAATATGAATTTTATTCTTCTATCTATTTGTCTATAGATATGCTTATATATAACTCAACAATTCTTATCTAGTTTTGTCTCATCATTCTTGATAGTACTTATTTCAGATGTCCATATGTCTTAGATTCTCGCTCTTCCTACCTTTCCGGAAAAGCTGTTTTGACCAATTGATGCATGCGAGATTTTGTAATGATTAACTCATAATCTCATTAGGTTTCGTGGCTTTTTCTCCTAAGGTTCTATTCTGAGAGTGACTTTTATTGTGTTTTCAGGAGCCGTAGTTGAAGCGTTTGTGAGGCTTCATGAGAAGGGCTTGATTTATCAAGGTATACAGCAGGCTTTGTGTTGGATTATTTGATGAGTTCTAGATCAAATTGAAAGCTAACTGGTAGGTACAAACTGGAGGAAAGACATTAGAAGTTAGTATCTTGTCCTCCACAGTTGCTATATCATTGTATTTGACCAATCCTGAGAATATTGGTCAAATATTGTCTAGCTACATGTCAATTAGTGACCGCTTGTTTCTTGGTCCAGTCCAAGTTTCGAATTTCAATAACTTGCAAAAGAAGCTTAACATGGTCTGTGTTAATGACCTCATGAAAACGTTTGGCTTTGGTATCTTGAGCATCCTCAATAATTGGATTATTGTAAAGGCCGGTTAAACTCTTTAAGGAATTATATGGAAGTTATGAAAAGTGGAGTTCAACAGGCAACTAAGTTCTTGTGCACTTTACCTTTGGCTTCACAACTTGCGACATTACTCTTTCCTGACAGAAAATTAAAAAAAAGGAGACTGCTGCGTGCAGCCTCTGCATATTTATGACCCAAGGATGAAAACTAATCTGATAGAAGCATATTTTATCTGCTTGATATGAGTTGTCGCTTAGATTTGGCTTCTCGTAAACTTGTATTGGTACAGATTATTTCATGATTTATCAGATATATGAATCTGTATCTCTGTTTTAACCACTGCTGGTTAATCAATTCTGTGGCATGCAAGTGGAGATGTAAGTTCTTTAAGTAGACAATTGAAAGGAGGTGGTTTTTTCAGGGTCATATATGGTGAATTGGTCTCCTAACCTACAGACTGCAGTTTCTGACCTAGTAAGTTCTTTTATCTTTTATTGATTAATTAACTCTACAGCTTCATTTTTTTATTTGGGTCATAATATTTGACATGAATCTCATTTCTTCATTAGGAAGTTGAATATTCTGAAGAACCTGGTACACTGTACCACATTAAGTATCGTGTTGCTGGGGGTTCAAGGTATTTTGAATATTAAGTAACTGCTTTGGTAATGTTTTTCTTTCTTGCATCTACAGAAAGTTGCAAATTTTGGTATTTTGGATCATGTCCATTCTTTATCCTCTAACTCGTGGTGTATTTTCATCTTCATCTTCTAGCTTCTTGTTTGTGTGATCAAGTCATCCAACTTGCTCAATTTCTGCAATCAAGTTTATGCATCATTTGCCATTAGTTACTCCATCCAATTGTGGACGTGGCAAGAACTCCATGTGGTGCTGATATCTTGTGCTGGTGCCAGATCACAACACACAGAAAACTCTAATAAAAAGTAAAAAGGAAAATGGTCAGAGAGAGGGATAGAGAGAGGGGGCAACAGAACCACTCCTTCACAGCTAAGATCGACCCTTTCCGGAGGATAGGCGAGGTTTGCCACCTCTGGCTGCCAAGGCATGAATTTTGGCATTGATTATAATCATCCTTGATTTGAACGATATCATTGCTTGGAAGGTTTTGAGATGTCCTTCAGTTCTAGTCTTTAAGACAGTTTAATTGATTACTGCAATTTGAAAACATAAGAATCCACTATAGCTAAGAAATTGAACATTTCAGCTTTTCCTTTATCTCATTGTGGTAAAATAAAACTATATAATTTAGCAGCACTGACAGATTCATACGAGTTTCATTCTCATATAGGCTAAATTGGGAGTGTTGTGGCTCTTTTTTGGGTGTCTTACTGATGAACATAAACTTCAATGTGAACATGGTTAATTGGCATTCTTATTTGGAATATTTGTATGATTTTGAGGTTGATGGTTCTTTTGCAATTATCTGACAAGCATTGCTTGGTTCATCCATAATAACATAAGTCCCTTCTTGTAGGGATGATTACTTGACAATAGCTACTACTCGTCCAGAAACCTTGTTTGGTGATGTTGCTGTTGCAGTCAATCCTAAGGTATATTAGCTTTAATAGGAAAGCCTGATCATGAAATTGACTAGAGGCCAAGTGCTTTGAGTTCTTTGTGACTTGGAATGTGGTAGAAATTAGTTTAGTAATGGTCGAATTTAAAATGTAACTTCTAGCTAGCTTCTAATTGTTCTTAATTTATTGCTTAATTCTTTACTGGAATATTCTTGAGATCATATGGGTCAGCCCAGGCAGTTTGCTTTGGGTTGTCTTGACAATGAATAAGGCTAAAAGTGATTGCATTGTCACAGGATGATAGATACGCAAAGTACATTGGTAGGCAGGCAATAGTACCCATGACATATGGCCGTCATGTTCCAATTATCTCAGATAAGGTAAAAGCCTTTCATTGTTCCTTGATATTATTAAAGTTGTTTACATATCATACTATGTTTCCCTGCATCTCCGGTGAAATTAGGCCAAAATTTTGATTAGTACTTTTTAAATAGATGAACAATCATATCGACTGTGAACAGGGCCAGGCAGTGTAATTGATTCATAAGCGCTCGTTGAAGACAACAGGATTTCATCCATAGTGTCCATAGTATTGAAAGGAGCATGTCTGTCCAACATGTTATTGGTATCTCAAGAATGTGAAATTATAGACTGTCCTTTCCCTTTCGGTAAAGATCCCTTTTTAGACCCATTGGTTTCACCTTCCCTAAACAATCCACAGAATAGATCAAGGTGTCAATAGGTTGTTAACTTCTGGCTTTTGTCAAACCTATAATTATGCCTTTGCTCTTCAATTACTGTCCTTGCTACAACCCTTCAAATGCAAATATATGAAAGAGCTGCAATCTGCAGCTTGCTGTCCAAGGGCATTGAAAGTAGCAGGTGGTTACTTACTCTTTGTTCTATCTCTCAATAAATCCTTTTTCTGTGACACCAAACTGGTTCCTGCTGTCACTTTTGTCCTTTTCACCTTAGCTCTCAGCTCTGGCAGATCCAAGCAACTTCATGAAGTTGGCTATCACTGTTAACTATGTGATGATCTTTAAATTGGAAGGACAATGATATTTCTTTCCTTATTATTCTCTATTTGATTTATTTGTTGCTCATCATATTTATTTCAAGAAGTTATAGGTATATCTCATTGATGCTGATTATTGATTTATGTTAATGGTGCAGTACGTTGATATGGACTTTGGTACCGGTGTCTTGAAGATAAGCCCAGGGCATGATCACAATGATTACCTTCTTGCCAGAAAGTTTGGTCTGCCTATACTCAATGTAATGAACAAGGATGGGACGCTAAATGAAGTTGCTGGGCTATATCGGTAAACCTAGTTGCATGAGATTAATTTTTAGTCGTCAGAGAAAACTGTCTTACTTATTCTGTGCTTGCAATCTCCAGTGGCCTTGATCGTTTTGAAGCAAGGAAGAAACTTTGGTCAGACCTTGAAGAAACTGGTTTGGCTGTTAAAAAGGAACCACATACCTCAAGGGTACCCAGATCACAACGTGGTGGAGAAGTGAGTTTGAAAAATATTCTTGCTCATTTTTCTGCTACCAATATTGTGCAAGGGTCATTTTCTTTTGGTGTCCTTATCTGTTTCCCCATTGTAACTCTGTTCAGATTATAGAGCCATTGGTAAGTAAGCAGTGGTTTGTATCTATGGAACCTTTAGCAGAGAAGGCACTTCAAGCAGTTGAAAAAGGGCAATTGACAATCATGCCTGAGAGATTTGAGAAGGTATGCTAAACTGAAGGAAGTCTTTTTTATCTGTCATAATAAATTTGGAATTTTATTGTGATTTCTTAGAGTGTTCCTATGGTTTATTTCTAGTAGCTTTACTGGAGAGCACTACCCTTCTTAGACTTTGTTTGATAACTTTATGTTACATGGGAATTCAAGGAAAAGGGAGAGAGAAGAAATTGCAATTCCCTTAACATTTTCATATGTATGTTGAAGGGTTACAAAGTAGACAAAGATGGATTTAGCATTGATCTGACGTCTCATTTTTCGTATTCACATTTTCCTTTTTGAAGGAAAAGAAAATAATAGTACACCAGTTTCTCTCTGTTACCTCCCATGGGAACCAACTGTGGGCATGGAATGCTCTTACCTAAAGCCTACTCATAAAGTGGGGACAAATACTGGGCTAGAATTATTTCTCTCATTTAAAATCATTTTAATAAATTTCCTTCTTAAGGAATACATTACCTTAAAAAATTATTTCATTTTGGTTCCCTCCACTTCCATCCACCCGACAAAAATAGTTTTAATTACTGCTTGCTACTTTAGTACTGTTTAGTGCTCCTTTGGATTAGGAAAGAGTGATTTCTGCATAGTGATATATGATCGGGTTGACTATTTTGTTTTTTGTTAGAGTGTCATCCATACCGACTGTTCTTTCAGTGCAGCGGTATTTGCTTCATTCTTTCACTTCAGCCAGTTAGTTTTCCATTACAGATTTACAATCACTGGCTATCAAATATTAAGGATTGGTGCATAAGTAGACAATTATGGTGGGGACATCGCATACCCGTTTGGTACATTGCTGGCAAGGACAATGAAGAAGTATATATAGTTGCCCGGGATGCTGATGAAGCTCTTCAGAAAGCTCAGGAGCAGTATGGAAAGAATGTGGAAATATACCAAGATCCAGACGTTCTTGATACTTGGTTTTCAAGGTCTGTCTCTTTGTTAGAGCTAGAGTTTCTCTATGCCTCTTTATTATGCTGATCAAAAGCTTTTCAGTTAACTGCTTCATTAGATAGTGAAGATTTTTCCTCTTAGAAGTAGCAAGCCTTATTGGGACATAGTAATTATACAAGGATGGGCTTTTGCAGATTTGAGATAGATTGTGCTAGAGTAAGATCCCTTAAATAAATTGTTCTTCTAATTAGTAATTGGGAAGGATTATTGGCAAAAGAATAAAAAAAACTTGTGAGCATTAAAACGATTCTGTATTTCATTACTGGGAAACTAAGGTTAGTTTTTATTTTTGGGCATCATAGATACCTGCCTAAGTGACTTTTTTATATGCACATATATTGGGGTACTTGTAGGTACTATGTGGTAAAGATGTTTCTACAACAATAGTCACCTTTTCAGTTTTGCTATTTTTTTAGCTAAAGTTTCAGATTCTCCAAATATGCTTGAAAATTAATACGGACAATTTGTTATAATCAAACCAAAATATTGTAGAACTATTCATAATCTTTACTTGTGACGTCTAAAACATTTGTAAAAGTGAAGAGGAGCATTCAATTATGGTCAAAAGCATATTTGGTACCATGAAGCATATGCATATATATCTGTTTACAGAACAGAGCTATCTTTCTAGTGTCTCTCGGTGTGGTAGCTACTCAGAACTATAAAAGAAAAATGGTTGTAATTCTTTATTCTCCTATGTCATGATGGTACCATGTGAAAAATAGAAAGACCTGTCCTCCTTACCCTTGATGGGTTTAAAGTAAATGAAGCTTACGGAATTTCTGCATTCATTTTCGATATCATGTTTTCATGACGGACACTTTATAAGAAACTTGTAGAGCTGGCTGCATCCGCTTGACTAAATATATATCTATGTGGGCTCTACAGCGCCTTATGGCCTTTCAGTACTCTTGGATGGCCAGATGTATCGGCTGAAGACTTTAATCGCTTTTATCCAACAACAATGCTAGAAACAGGGTGAGTACATCTCATTTGCTTCTCCGTTAGGATTTCTATATCCAAGATCTCTAACTGGAGATTTGGTTACTGCTCCCTGGCCGGAAGCTTGCTTGACTTTATGCAGTGTTATAGAAACAGTCAATATTAATAACTCCCTTAACCAGCACACAAGCGTGTCAAGAGAATATGCATTACTTGTTCCACATAAATTTTTGTGGGCTTGTTCTTTCTGCTGCTTTGAATCCACAGGCTCATTCAAGTGATTGTAGTGAATCTCTCCAATGGCTTTTTTGGTTTGACTTGCAAGGTGTTTCGTGCCAATAAGTTAACTTTTATTCCGGAGTATATTACTCCACATAGACTTTCGTCCTCTTATTCTACTGCCTGAAAAGTGTCTTTTCCATCATTTCAGGCATGATATATTATTCTTCTGGGTGGCAAGGATGGTCATGATGGGAATTGAATTTACAGGGACAGTTCCGTTTTCATATGTTTATCTGCATGGTCTTATCCGTGACTCACAGGTGAGTGTGACACCTTAATTGATGAATTTCAGCTTTGGCCATATCACCATAGCAATAGGCACAGTAATTCTTATGAAGCTACACATTGGACATTTTGTACTCATATTTTTGCTTGTAATTAGCTACTCTTACCTGTTTCTTTTCAAATGTTTAAGGGGCGGAAAATGTCAAAAACATTGGGAAATGTGATAGACCCAATTGATACTATTGGGGAGTTTGGCACAGATGCCTTACGTTTTACACTTGCTTTAGGAACTGCTGGTCAGGTTCGTATTATTCTGGGAGATTGATTCATCTGTTCAAGGTTATATATGATGATTTTGAGATAATGAAATGTCCAAAGAACTGCTGCGTTTGGATGTGCATAACACCAACATTTACTAGATGTGACTCTATCTGCTAATAGTAGTTGCTTTTCTTGTAGGATCTTAATTTATCAACTGAGAGGTTGACTGCTAACAAGGCCTTTACCAATAAACTATGGAATGCTGGCAAATTCGTGCTGCAGAATTTGCCCGATCAAAGTGATATATCTGCTTGGGAAGCAATATCAGCTTATAAGGTTTGTGAATTTCATGGTTTGTAAACCATCATACACAAGTCTTGAATTATCTCGAGACAGTTTATGATTATTTTCTTCATCCTCATTCCTGGATTGATGTAACCCTACCATCCGATGGTGCAGTTTTTTTATGGTTCTTCATTTCAATTGCTTTATTTATGTGGCAAAGATATTTTGAAGTTTGGCCGCATCTATGGCGGTTGGTGCACCTTGGAAAATAATAGTTTAAATTCTTGGAATTCATCTAATATCCACATTTTCTTTGATCACTGAATGTGCACTGGACTTTACTGGCAATTCCAAATTTAAGCATTGGAAGAGGACAGTGATAGAAACTAAATTTAGAATTGGTTCTTTTGGCTTTGGATAAAATGCCTACATTAACCCACGTGGCATATTTTCTGTGTGAGAGAGCCAGAAGGAAGCTGAATATCTTAAATTAGGGAAGGTCTTTCAGCACTTGTTCAACTCAAGTTAAGATATGGACTCACATGGAGTATGTAGCTATGGTTGAATACTGAAATTAAACTTCATTTGCTTTTGCTATTTTATATATATTAGAAGGGTGACCCTCACCTATCATGTCACCTAAAACACATCTGCTCTTGTTCCAATTTTCCAGCTTGACCAAGAGGAGACTTTGCTCAGGCTACCTTTACCAGAATGTTGGGTGGTGAGAAACTTGAGATTTTTTTTTTTTTTTTGCTCTGGTTTATGTTGCTTACTCCAAATGGAGTCTGACAGCTTTGAATTTTCAGGTCTCTAAACTGCATTTGCTTATTGATGCGGTCACCACAAGCTATGACAAGTTCTTCTTTGGAGACGTTGGAAGAGAAACATATGATTTCTTTTGGGGTGATTTTGCCGACTGGTATGTCATACATTATGATTGAGTTAGCTTGTTCAATTGCAATTACATGTAGCTGGGACTATGTTGAAGCTACTCTTCAGGAGAACAATCTGTCTTGTTAAATCCACAGGCAATTAATATACAGGTCCAGTCAATGTGAAACTTTCATTATCTCTCTGTAGCATGTAAGCATGAACAAGTTTCATTCGGAGGATTGTTCTTTGAGGTCGAAATGTCAAACTCAATGATGCAGAATGTTGTCAACCTTCTGTTTCTTCCCTCTTTCTTTCCTTTTTGGGTGTTGGAGATGTTTGTTTCTCTCGAATAGTACCACAATCCTCAAAACCAAATATGGTACTCTCAAAAAAGGCAATCTACTCATCTAGCTGTACGTTTTTGTTTAATGAACATGTAATTCTGCATTGAATATTTTAGAGAAACTTTTTTTTTTTTAAGGGAAAACATGTTTGAGATTGGTATGCTTTCTTTTGTAAGAACTAGCTTTGCATAGGTGACTATAAATTCTTTGCATGAACTTTTATCCTCTTTCCATTTGTCTGAGTGTAATTTTCTCACTGTCATGCTTTTAGGTACATTGAGACAAGCAAAGCTCGACTTTACCACAAGGGGAGCAACTCAATAGCTTTAGTTGCACAGGCCGTTCTATTGTATGTTTTTGAGAATATATTGAAATTGCTGCATCCATTCATGCCCTTTGTGACCGAAGAACTATGGCAGGTGAAAGGACATTCTAAACCTGTGATGCTGTTCTTTGTTCTGGTTGATGAGTTGCAATTAGTTTTGAAATTTTATATATCGGTAAGAAGTATTTAATGATCATGAACGTTTGAAATCATCGGTCCATCAAATTCTTTCTGCTCTGTTGGCTTGTACTCTTTTTGTGCATCCTAACTTTCCTCCTTTCACTTGGCTTTGAAGCTTTCTATCAAACCCTTGGTCAGGGTTTTGGAAGTTGGTATAGAGAGAAGGAATCCTTTTGTTTATTCTGTTTTTATGAGTCTATAAGCTCTACTTTGATGTTCTAATGCACAACATTCTGATTTGTCTTAGAAACACATTGTAACTTAGCATTGGCATTCTTGCTATTCAGCTTGATCAGTATATCCGAGCCTTGCTATCCCTTTACTCTCTTTTTTTTCCTTTGCAAATTTCTGTAAGTTACGGTAAATTTGTAGCTTCATTCATACCTTATTCAAAGTTTAACAAAAGTGTGGAGTTAGTTTAAAACTATGGTTAGTGTGGAATGGTTTAGTATACTTTGTTGTGAACTATGTAAGCTTTTTCTGATTCAATCTTTTGATCTACATGTAGGCTCTGCCAACTAGGAAAGAAGCCCTCATGGTATCTCCTTGGCCAAGAACTTCACTTCCGAGGCAAATCCATTCAATCAAAAAATATGAAAACTTACAGGCTTTGGTAAGTTAAATGGATTGATTCCTGATTCTTCTTATCAGGAAACAGTCTTAACTTGCATGAAACTTATATCATCTCATCTCTAATAGAAGGTATATCATAAATGAGATATCTAATCAAGTTATATTCTTGTTTGTTATATGCAGACAAGAGCTATTAGAAATGCTCGAGCTGAGTACTCTGTTGAGCCTGCAAAGCGTATTTCTGCATCCATTGTGGCTAGCTCTGATGTCATTGATTACATATCTGTAAGATGTTCTGTTCTTTGTCACATAGTCTACCCTCACTGACAAATGCTGAAGGGGACAATAAAAATACTGAACAGTTTTGATGATTTTAGAATGTTAAAACTTTCTTAGAATATTACTATATTGCCTTAGTTTGCCTCTTAAACCTACCACGGAATTGTCTTTGGAGTTTAAACAAGTTTTTGTTGTGGTATATAGGATAAAAAGCAGCTACACGAGTCCCTTGATAAGGAAACATGGTAATAAAATACTACATATAGTTTCCATTGGGAAAAGCAAGAATCCATTTCTTGCGTTGCACTAACTATAGTAAAAATTCTGGGATGCAAATGATACTTTTATTTAACTTGTTGATATGTTGAATATCAGGCTTGCTCCTTCAATGTCACATTATTCCTTGCTGATTCATCCCTTATTTCCTGATAATTTCTAATTTAAAAGCATTTTAACCCATTCTTTGAGCATTTTAACTTTTACTTGATTTTCTAATCAGGGACATTACTTCACAGAGTTTTGCAGAGTGTCAATTGACCTTGTATATCATTTCTTACTGCAGAAAGAAAAGGAGGTTTTAGCTTTATTGTCCCGCCTAGATTTAGATCATGTCCATTTTACTGAATCTCCGCCAGGTATGTATTGTATATTGTATATTGTATATTGTTTTCTTTTTCTTTTCTTTTTTTTTTTTTTTTGGGGGGGGGGGGGGTTGTGTTTTGCAGATTGCAGTCAGTTTTGTGTGTTTTTTATGTGTTCCTCCTCATGGTGCCTTCATGAATTGTAAAATATTGTGGTTAATGCAATGGCTATATATTCAGGATATGCAAACCAATCTGTTCACTTAGTTGCTGGTGAAGGACTGGAGGCTTATCTTCCCCTTGCTGATATGGTCGATATCTCTACTGAACTTGAACGCCTTTCTAAACGCCTATCTAAAATGCAGACGGAGTATGATGGGCTTGTTTCTCGTCTCAATTCACCTAAAGTATGTGTTTGATCCCATCTTAATTTGTTGGCATATCATACACTCGCATGTCCTTGTGTCATTTATTTCACTCGAGGAGAAGCTTGTTAAGTTCACTTATAGAACGTGTTAATTTCTTTAATCTCATTTTCAGCATTTTAGTGCATGTTAGTGACATTCAGCTCTTGCTTTCTGAGCCCGCAGTTTGTAGAGAAAGCACCAGAGGATGTGGTGCGCGGCGTGAGAGAAAAGGCGGAGGAAGCAAAGGAGAAGATTACTCTTACAAAAAACCGCCTAGCTCTCCTGCAATCAACAGTTCTGGTTACGGAGTAGGTGCTTGGCGCAAATTTTTCTTAGATCATGAGGCAGTCCACATACCTCCTAAGTTCCATGGAGTAGGAACAGAGCAGCACTATGTCCTCCCCAATCTCTGTCGAGTCATAGCCCCCTATATAACCGAAGATGTCTATGCGACGACTGTTGAGGAATATGTGCGCAGTTCATGACGCGATTTTTGACTCATTACTCACTGGACGGATCTGTCTTCAACCTTCGCTGGGACGGAGATGCCCTCAAGATGTGCTCCAAAGTTATTCTCGGAAGAGCTGCATAAAAATCGAAAATTTGTAGTTTTGTTGGCGTGGGTCGCTCTTTGTTCGTTAAAATCACATGCCCAGAACATGAAAGCAGCAGTTTGGCATCTTATTGGTTTTGTGCCCTAATGGAAATTACAAAGGGTCGTGAACAGGAAAAAAGAAAAAAATGGTCACTTCATGATACTAATTAGATGAAAGCGTACATCCCTCCCGTTTGTTAAATTTGCTCGACGATTGTCCATGTCTCGTCTTAGCACGTACGACTAGAAGTGACAGGTCTGGAACCTATCAATGTGAGTATGATTGGAAGCAAATTTTAGCAAAAAGTGAATGGATCCTGTAATCGAAGTGCTTCAATAACATTGCATCATCCTCCAAATTTGAATAACATTGCCTTTTGGAGCTAATACAAGTGGAGCAACTATTGGTTTCTTGACTATAATCTAGCGCAACTCTTATGTCGCGCGCAAGCCAATGACATCCGTAGTAAAGGAATAAGTCCGAGCAAGAGTAGCAAAAATTCGATGAGGCAGTTATTTCGAATGCACGGCACTGATCACACGCGTGACTCACTTACAACGATATCACATGTGTATTTTATTTTAAATTTTTGAAACCTGGTTCAGGAAGAGTGAATGAATACGTATAACTAAAAGCTTGTTCTCCAATATTACTTTTGTTTGATCAGTCAATTTTTACAGTTAAGCAAATGAAGTGATTATTAATTTCTCGATTATAATTTAATGTAACTTTTATTCCGCATGTGAGATGACATGACAGTCATACATAAGAAAGTTAATCAAATAAGAATTATTAAAATTTAATGCGATGCTAGTCGCAGTGCACACGCACTAGGTAAATGTGGTTAGTCACTTACCTAAACATCACATCTATCGTGTCACTTTTTTATTACCCTTCTTCTTTTGTTACGCTTATGTCATGTATGGGAGCGGTGTCGAAACTCTCTTCGCTTCTCCCGCATATAATTTTACCCGTAAATAACAATTTTTTAAGGCAAACCAGAAAAAAGAAAAAAAAAGAAAAGAAAATTTTATTCTTCGGGGGAGCAGACCACGACCTAGTTCGATCCACGAACGAAACCAGCCAGCCAGCCAACCAGCCAACCAGCCCGCCCGCCCGTCTCCTGTGCCGCGACAGGGGGTTCGTCCGTAGCCGTAGCCGGAGCCGAATGGACTCCTCCTCCCCCACGCCTCCACCTCCACCTCCACCACCACCCCCTCGAACCTCCGTCCAAACTCCCCATCAAACGCAAAAGCCCTCACCCCGCCACCCCCGTCCACCACCGCCTCCGCTCCCCCGCCGCCTCCCCCGCCGCCGCCGCCTCCCCGCCCTCCAAGTTCCACCGGATCTGGTCCGAGGCCGACGAGATCCGGTTCCTCCAGTGCCTCCTCGACTGCGCCTCCTCCCAGCGCCTCTCCTTCCCCCGCGACCTCCGCGTCTTCTACCGCCGCTTCTCCGCCGCCTCCGCCGCCTCCCAGCCCTACTCCAATTCCCAGCTCTACGAGAAGCTCCGCGGCCTCCGCAAGAAGTTCCGCGCCGTCTCCTCCCGCCTCGACCGCGGCGCCCTCGACCCCTCCCGCCTCTCCCCCACGACCGCGCGCTCTTCGACCTCTCCGAGAGGCTCTGGGGCCCCAAGTACGCCTCCGTGTCGCCCTTCGCTGCCGGCAATGGCAATGGCAATGGCGGCGGCGGCAGCGGCGATGTCGTGCCTGATGACGGGGTTGGCTTGGTAGGCGTTAGGGTTAGTTTCGCTCCGGAGTTGCATTTGGGGTCGAAAGGCCAGGACGAGTATGGTAAGGGCGTGATCTGTTGCGCAGAGGAAGAGGAGGATGACGAGGAGGAGGAGGAGGCGGAGGAGGAATGGGAGGAGGATTACATCGCCGACGGCGTTCACAGCAATGCAAATGGTGCTGATTCCGCGCGTGGCGATTGTCGTGGAGGCTTGAAGATGAAAGAGGTGAACGTGGATTGCGATTTCGGCGGGCGAGAGGACGGGGTTGTGATTTCGAATGAGACTACTGCTGGCTTAGGCGGTGGTGGTGGTGATGTTGGTGGGATCGGTGAATTGGTGAAGAGAGCTGCTCTGGATGTGTTTGATCAGTCCTTGGAAGAGGTCAAGGCGGGTTTTTCGCAAGAGCCGCCTCTGCGTTGTTATTGCAGATGTAGCTGCCTTTCCGAAAGCCTCGACTCTAGCTTTGGCGCGTTCAAGGATCGGCCAAGGCATTTGCTAGATCAAAGGTCGGCAGAGTTGGACGTTTTCGGTCGACGGTTGAGGATGATTATCGAGGAACTACTTACCAGGAAGTGAGTATGTGTTACCTCCTGTAGCTACGATCTCGGTGTGTGCATCACACCGATGAGTGCCGGTTCGACTTAGCTAATGTCAATTAGAATTGGGAGAATTTTTTATGGATGCATAGGCAGTTTTTCGAGTGCTTATATAACCTAGGAAATGAGTTCACAGCCCTTCTGTAGATAGAAATCTGTTGTCATTCATCTAGTCATATTACTGTACATTCCTCTATCTAAGTGCATTCTTCACTTATGTATCCATTTTCCTGGATCACAGAAGGTGGAAGTCATCTATCTTGTCATTGCAAATGTGGTTATGGTTCACTTTGATTAGTAATCTTGAGTTTTTGAGCATCTTCATTTGGTGATCAAGTTTGATGCCTGGGGAAATTCTTTTCAAGAAATTCATGCTGTTGATGTTGATGTCCTCTCTAGTGGTTGCAAAGCACCCTTCCCTTATTCCTACCAAGGACAGCAGTTGGAAGGTAGATGTTGGGGAGAGTAATTAAGCGAAATTGAGTGGATACAGTGCGAGGCTTGAGCTCATCTTAATTCATTTACTTGGTGCTTCTAGCTAAATTAGTGCTTGATCGAGCTTTACATCGAGCGCAGAAATGCTAAATAGGAAGGAAACCTCAAGATACATCTCAATGGTCTTTCAATAGGACATAATTTTCATTTGTTTTGTTGATTGGGAAGTATGGAGAGACAGACGGAACAAGGCCGCTGGTCTCATGCCATGGGGGTCTCTCCTCGTGACAATGTCAAGGAAAGGTTCTTGTCGTGATCCTTTCACGACTAAGGGAGGATGAAGTGTGAAGGTGACAGACAGGGCTTGGTATACTCTGCTCGAAATGATATATATTGCATCATCTCCCAACCGTGCATCATGTTGTATAAATCTGCACTCTACATACCTTGACAGAGGAACAATCACATTTCACATACTAAACTTTAAATGTGCACTACTCACGACCGTGCCGTGACCGATCATCATATTTCCCTTCCCTTCCGATCTACTGGATGCGTATGCATTGAAAACTTGTATGGAGTGATTGAGTTTAGCTTATTTCAGAAAAACAAGCCCTTGCTGATAGGGAAACTATTTCCAGGCTAGTGTCATACACAGACATAGTCTGGAAAAAGGCTTGGTTTATTGGTATGCTGTTTACTCGTGTGAAAGTGTAAACCTTCTGCTCATGTCTTGCTCAAATCTCAGCACACAGTGTCATTCATGCATATTTTTTGTTCCGCACGGCACAACAATCTTCCATGCGTTTTAACTGTCGGCTATTACCATTGGATTTTCTTTGCTTCTTCCTCTTGCTTTTAGTTTCACATAACCCTGGCAAAATCAAGCATTCATTAGACAGATGACCTTATAAATATGCGCACCGTAAAATTTGGCAGGAGAGATGTTGCACCACGAGCGCCTGTGATGCTTAGAAGTCGAACGACCGAAGACCTGTAAATTCTGATTCGTGGCACCTCTCTTCACTGAAATTTCTACAGCAAGCTAATTATACATCATCTCACCAAGTGATTAAGACGTAATTGTTGTTCGAGAGCCAAGTAGAATTCGTAGTCACTCGTCTCGGTCATGCGTTCAGAAAGGGTAGTCCAGCCAGACTGAAGAAAAAACTGATGCATGTGAAAAAGGCGTGCGACGATTGCGAAGTGTTGGGCATGCGATTGCGAAGTGTTAGGCATGCAGAGACGGTATTCGTCGCAGATGGTCAGTTGATGGCATCATGTGATGCACTGAGCGACGTTACGTTAGTGGTGAAAGTGAGATGCTCTCTCGACTTCATCCCTCGCACCAAATCAGTACCAGTATCCATCTTTTTCCTGAATCCGGACATCCTCGATTCGATTTACATTCGCAAATCTTGAGATCACGAGACATCAATCTACATCTGACTGACCGTGATTTAACAGCTGTGAAAACAAAAGATGAGGAAATCGACTCGATCGACCAGTCTTTCAATTTCTTGGTACAATTCCAGAGGACCTTTGTTAAGCTCTTTATAAACTGATCGATTCAATGATGATATCGACGCCAGAGTCCTTCTGGCGACTGCTTCTTCGAGGGATAAACACAAAAATACCCATTACTCATTGTGGCATAAGTATTCTCGGCTGTGGTCATCCGATCATCTATCTAAGCCAATCACTACATTCTAAGGAGTTGATGACAAGGAATCGTGAGGGTACATGAACCTAAGCTTATGGCTCTAAATGGCGGGGCGCTTCACTTCTAGGACAATTTCCCAAGATACAATTCCGGAGATACTGTTTCTCAATCGATTGGCTTGGTCACTACTAAGAGGGATAACGAAATCGTAAGTATTTGAATTTTTGTTCATTTTATGCTCGAATACCAAACCTTGATTTTGTTCAATCAAGTACCTCGATTATTTAGATTTGGGTCAATTTGAGACACCCGCTAAATAAATTATCATGGGGAAAAGTGTTAGAAAAATCCTAAGCCTATTGCATTCGTGCCCATTTAGTCTTAAGCATTTTAATAGTGCCTATTTAGTCTTAAATTTTTTGATCTAGTGTCAATTTAATCCTAAACATTTTGACCTATTGTTATTTCAGTCATTTCAGCTAATTTTGGCGAGGTATCACTAATGTGGACATTGACCGACTTATATAGCACCACAAGTGTTAACGTAGAAAATTTCCAATAATTTGTTTTCTCTCATTTCTTCTTCCTTTTATCAATAACTAGCTACCAACCACAGGTGATGGTCAAGTAGGCTAGCCTCACCTGGGCAACACCCAGCGAGGTTGCCCTAGTCTAGGCAAGGGCCAACCTTGCTAGATTTGGCGAGGGTTGGCTTAGATTGACCATCATTAGAGCTCAACCTTGTCATGGCCGATGGCCGGTTATCAACAAAAGGAAGAAGAATTGAGAGGAAAAAAGGAAAGAAAATTCAGAAAAATAATTAAAAATCGAAAATATAATAAAATATTATTAAAAATGTTCACATTAGCAATATTCGGCTAGCTAAAGGTTTGAATTGGCACAATGTCAAAAGGTTTATGTCTAAATTGACACTATTAAAAGATTTAGGACTAAAATGATACCAATTCAATAAGTTTATGAAATGTTTGGTCGTCCGAATTTTTAACTGGATAAGAGTGGATATGATAAGATATGAAATACAATGGATTTTGATATATCTCGTCCACTATTTAGTGATTGGAATAATAAATTCGATATATTCACATCATGCAAAATATTTGGAATAAACGATATATCAATAAAAATGAACAAATTTTTTTACGAACGGAGATAGTAAAAATCTCTCGCAATGCTATTACTTGCTTTATTTTATTTGCTTTTTTTTTTTATCATATTTTCCTCTCTTTTATTAATTAATTTCTTCCCCCATCATTCTCTAATAAATTTTTATTAAATAGTAAACTGTACTAATATACTTAAGATAGTAAAATACCAAAAATATGTAATAAATATAAATATATATTTATATATTGAAATTATTTTATAAAAATATAATTAAATTCAAATATATAAATTAAATAATATTAAATTAAAATAACTAAATTGTTATTTTTTGTTATTTTGAATTTCTCATATTATAATTCAAATATTATTTATAATAAGCTATAATTTTAATATATTTTACTTAAAGAGTTCATCATTTGAGAAAAATAACTTCTCTATTGTGAATATTAAAAACCTATCCATATTTATCCCGCATCCCCTATAAGATAATTTATCCTGTTTATACCTTCCTTATATCCAATTTTATTCTATTATATCCAAAGACCAAACATAGAATAAAATAAATTATATCTTATCCTGAATTATATAATGACTGCCAAATACAACCTTAGGATTTTTCTAACACTTTTCCCAATTATCATATCATGCGATTGTGCTTCCATAACTTGCCTACTAAATAAAAGTTCAGCACAATTGCTGAAATGGCTTTGCTTACTTGACAAAAATTATGCTACCTTCATTTAGATATAGGAAGATGAGAAGCAAGGGAGACTGTTCACTTAGATGATTTTAGCCATTCAATATGTCTCTACTAACGTGACATCATCTCAATAGGAAACATCGAATAACAATGTGCACAATTGATGGCTATTTAACGACTGTAGTATATATGTGGGTATTTTTCTATCCATAACTTTAACAAAGCCTCACATCAAGTCAAATATAAAAAAGATTTGAGTATTCAATAGAACAAAATGAGAAAATTTAGACACTCATTGCAAGGCGGATAAAGTTGGTTACTTGCGATATCCTTACCTTCTATTAAAAAGAACAATCTATCTCAGGGTTATTTATTTTATTACACTTACATAAAAATGGTTGGACAACCATTCATGAAAGGGTACATCAAAGGTTAAAAAAAGTGGGATATTCTTCCCGGGCCCAGGCCTACCGGATTAATTTAATGCACACAACCCCGATCATTTTTGTAGGTCCCACGTGGGGCCCTACAGACGTGTGCAATAAAACCGGTAGCTGTAATGGACCCGGCCTAGCTCTGGGCATGAAATTGGGTAAACCCTAGGTGAGTTTCGTCAAATTCAACATGTGATTCTAGAAATTCAATCGGTGTGGGATGGGAGAGGCTACCATATTTGACTTTGATCCTGTTGAATGACTCGACCAAAATGATTGGCCAAAAGTCAAGAGGAGGGGTCCATGCGACCAGTGAATAAATTCAACGATAATAAAAGATCATAACAACCATTCCACGAAAAAATTATCAAAAAAGTCATGAATTTATTATCACTTACACAAATTCAGTCACAAACATTTCAATTATATCAATTTAATTCTAAAAAGTTTCATGTTTTGCATTAATTTCGGCTGGAAATATATGTTGGTTATCTATATGATAAGATATGCGCTAACATAGATATTTTTTGATAATCTTATTAAATGATACTTTGAATTTTTTTTTTTTTTTTCTTTTGAACTTCTTTTTGATGCATCAATGACCATACTTACCTCCCTTTTAAGCTTCCATCTTAGACCACACTACCTAAGGTTAATCGCATTTCTTTCCCGATCAATTCCTATCTCCTATACCACATTAACAGGTATCAGCCACACGATCGATTATACAGCACAAGCTTCATATGCTAGGAGTACTGGGTTCAATCAAGTCGATATTTTTTCACATTAGTTCCACATCCATCTTACCATAAAGAAAGGGGTCCGGTAGGGTCATTCCGTGGGGATGGGGAAGAGGGCTAGATCTACCCCCTCTCTCTCCCCTTCATGTATGCAGGGCAGCCTAGTCGGGCTGTACCCTTGTCCCGATGTACGCACAAATTGGTAAGCCCCTTTTAATGAGACAGCTTGAGTTTTTCCTTCTTTAGTCCATCAAGGAGACATCTTCAGAATCTCCGAAATTTGGATGGGATCTCAATCTCAAAAGCAGACGAATTCGCGAGACGAAAAATTACGTTTTTACCCAGCCCTTCACAAACCTGTAATTTCCAGCTGACCCAATTGTTTATATCTATCCGTATGCATCTCCCCCCCACCCAACTTTGACTGAATGGTGAATATTCACTGTTTTTTTTTCCTTCTTTTTTCTGTCCTTTCTAATAATTTTCCAAACCTAATCTTTAATTGTACTGATTTTATTACGCGCTCACAGTTCGCGCGTCCTCAATTTTATTAAATTCTACACATATAACGCTTGTTGCGCTATACAAAAAGATAGAAAGAGTTAATGGAAATGAACTTACTGCTATTTCACAAGTTAATGAAGTTTTTGGGATTTCTAACTTCTATTTTGTCCGGCCATTTTTAATATGTATTGTACAAGGCACTGTGTATGTATGGAAATTTCTAATTTATTTATTAACTTTTTTTTTGTTTTATTTTATAAAAGGTTACTTTTGGAAAGAGCAAAAAATTGAGATGAAGTGGTGCTTTTTTTTCCCCCACAATGACATGGATTTCGATTCCAAAAATTAAAATTGTTTAAGTTCGAATCCGAATCCTTAATCCAAATCCTAATCCGGACTTCTACTGACTATAATGGCACCCGCTCGTCATTCCCTCGAACGGGGAGGCCCAAAACCGTCAACTCACATGCCGTCACCACGCCACGTGTCCTCCAAAGTATAAATAGAGGAGAGAGAAGGCGAGGGGGAGAGAGAGAGTGCTTCGTCGTCCTCGTCTCTTTCGTAGCTCGCTCGCTCTCTCTCTATTTCGCTTTCTCTCTCTAGCTCGCTGTGCGATCGCGCTCTCCGCAGGTTCCTCTCGCAATCGCTGTTGAAGGTTCGGCGTCGAATCGCGCTTTTCGAGATCGAGATCGAGAGAAAGAGAGAAGGAGTGTGGGGGGGAAAAGGGGGCTTTTTGACTTCTCACCGGATTGAGCGATTTCCGACGGCGGCGGTAATGGACGAGAATTCAGCCTTGATACAGCAGATTCTGAGGGAGCAGCAGGAGGAGGAGGGGGGCCAGGTCGCCAATCGGGGCCCGAGCCACAAGGAGAAGGACGAAAGCCACGGTTGGCAGACCGTCGTCTACCCCAAGCGCCACCGGAAGGCCGCCGCGAAACCCCAGCCGGGCAGGCCCGGCCACGACGCCCGCCCCAACGGCGACGCCGACGTCTTCCGATCGATCGAGCTGCATGCCGAGGAGCGGCGCCGGCGGGTCCTCGAGGCCCAGGAGGCCGCCGCCGCCGGCGCCCGCGGCGGCGGATCGAAGCGGTTCTCTGACGATGAGGACGGTAGCGACGCGGAGGGCGCCGGCGCGGTCGAGAACGGCGGCGTCGAGGCGAAGAAGGTGAGGCCGAAGAAGCCGAAGAAGCCCAAGGTCACAGTGGCTGAGGCGGCTGCGAAGATCGACGCCGGGCATCTCAATGTATTTCTCGCTGACATAACGGTCGGTGATCTCGTGTTAAAACTGCGCTTGGGTTTCCTTTGTTTATCTCTGATCTGTTGTTAAGGTTATGAATCTGTCAAATAAAGATGTGATCTTTGGTTTTTGGTGCTGCCATTTGTTTGTGCGCAGGCATCGTATGAAACGCAGCAGGATATACAACTGATGCGGTTTGCCGATTACTTTGGTCGTGCGTTTGCCTCAGTGGGCTCTGCACAATTCCCTTGGCTGAAGATATTCAAGGAGTCTCCTGTGGCAAAATTGGTTGACGTGAGTATTAAATCTTGCTGCTGGTAGAATTTAACCCAGGAGATAGATAAGGATGTGATTCTTTGGAAGATCTTGTCTATAATGTGTCTACTGATGGTTTGAATTTGGACCTCTCCTGAGCCAATAGTTGTTCAAGGAATCATTTTTAAATGTCCCTGGTGGCTTTGATGTCGATTGAAGTGTTTTCTCAAATTGGCCCCTCTATCTTGACTCTTGAATGTTTGCTCCTGGAATCGTTACCTTTGAGATGCTTTTCTCCTGGAAACTTGTCCATTTTATTCTTGGAACGATATTGCATTAGTCGCATGTCAAATTAATAGCTCCAGTCTGCATATTTGAATAGCATATTATTTTTGCAAGCGTGCCTGATTTCTTGATGATTTTTTCTTTTATGTATTTTCTGTTTGATTGCATCGAGATGGAAAGGCATGCTTTTGTTGTTTCATGTATTTGATATTTTGGGGACTTGACATATCATAAAGTCACTTTCTATCAGATCCCTCTGGCTCATATCTCAGAAGATGTCTATAAGACATCGGTTGATTGGCTCAGCCAGAAAGCCCCTGAAGCACTTGGTTCGTTTGTATTATGGTTGCTTGATAGCATTGTCACTGATCTGACTAGTCATCTTGGAACTGTTAAGGGATCCAAAAAGGTGGTTCAGCCAGCACCATCTAAGTCTCAGGTACGATTCTGATTCTGACCATGCTTTAAAGTAATTTTATGGAGCTTCGTTGAGAGATGCGTTTTAAGATTTTTCGGAACAATGAGACTTAATATTTCAAAGGAAAAACAATGGGTCAACCGTAAAAGGCCAATTACTTGCTGGAGTAATTGAATATGTTAGCACATCCCAGGCACAGGGGTCGGTGGAGGTAACTGTGTTCTCCTTTTAGCATTCGTTTGCTTCCATGTATGTACCATGCCAGGTAGAATTTGGTTGCATGAGATGCAATTATACCGTCAATTGGTCGGTGAAGGATTAAGATGATCTTCTGTTGGAGTATAAATTTGCTGTGGATGAATAAGATTGGATCTATATGATTTCATTATGCAAGATTGGCCTGTTTGGCTGAGGCGGTCTTTTTTCAGGCTCGAAATCCTTGGTCAGGTCTCAATGACCATGAAGAGACTAACTTCTGTATGTCCATGAGGAACGCGCACTAGAAAAAGAAAATTGTGATGAACTAGATAAGAAAATTTTGTGAGGAATATGATTGAATTAGGAAGTCAGTGAATCTTGTGCATAATATGCCAGGCCTTTCATCCTACAATGACCTTACTCCTTTCCCATAGACTGCAGAGTTAGATCAAGGACCTTATTTGTAGAATATTGTACTTTTTTTTCCCATGGTACGCCAGAGATGTGGAACTGTTACCTTTTGGGCTATTAATATCTCCAGCAATGTATCTTCTTCCTTGTTCTACCGCTCTTGCATCAAAAACCATTAACTGTTGCTTTGTTAATTTCAAGTGAACTTTGAGAATTTTTTTTATTTTATTTTGATAAGTAAAAGAAAAGATTACTATGCTGCAACAGGCGGGTGCAAACCCATATACAAAAAGATCTCAGAACCATAAGAACTCAGTTACAAGACAAATCACCTGTTATGTTGATTAAAACATTTAAATTCAGACGTAACTTTTCACTGCTCCAAAAGTCTTTCAGCCAAGTTTCATTAATTACAAAAATTGGCGTCTCCCCTATGAAGAAAGCACTCTTATTCCACTCTTTCCAAATCAACCCAAAAACAGCAAGAGGTGTTGAAGAAATCCTCCTTCTCTTAACATGAGGAAAAAGAAGACCTACCAAGCCCATAATTCCTGTTCATAAGTGGCCAAGATAGCCCAGGGGACGCATAAGTGGGCACCTCAGATCACTTGGAGAAGATAATATCCTTCAGCTGATGGCTTCATCTATTATCTGATAGCATTTGCTACAATGGAAAATTTTACATTCTGTGTCCTGTAGTATTTTATAGTTTTGACTACTCTGTACATCCTAATTTTGACTTTTCACAACTTAAATCTTTAGATCATCAAAGATTCAAATTGTAATCTGAAGTGAACTTGTATATTGCTAGCACAAAATTTGAGGCACCTGAATAAGATTTGTATACAGTTAACACAAACTTTTTATGCACAGCTTTGCAGTACATATGTACACAAATAGCTCTACCTTTCAATCTTTCGATGGCTCATATTGCCCAATTTGTTTATAGAATATTAATATTGCCTTTTCAACTGTTCGTGAGTTTAAAGCCTCATAAGAGCCTTAGCTCCTAGTTTATCAAAGTGACTTTATTTTGAATAGCATAAACTTAACATATACTTCATATGTCTCATTCCTTCATTTGTCTGGATACTTGGTTAAGTAAGCTAGTGATGCACTATTAATTTCACTGAGCTGGCTTTTTCTGTCCTTTGTTTTTGTTATACTGGACCCCGATAATCAAGGAAACTAAATTGAAAGCCTTGTTTGGCCTCTCCTATTGACCTTTCTGGAGATTGTATCAGGTTCTTTTTTGGCTGTCATTATCGGCAAGCAACTTTAGTGGAGGGAAACTTTACCCTCTACAAATGAGGCTTAGGTGCATCTGTGGAGATATATAGTTGGTTTCTTGATTACATGGATATGGGGTCTCCTACTGGCACATAGGAAGGAAGAGATGTTTGCGTTTCCTTATAGACCAAAGTTACTATACATTATACTTTGTTGTTGTAGATAATTTTATTTTTAACTTTCTTCAATAATTTATTCTTTTACTTTGGGTGTTGTTAGTAGTTAATGAGTTAAGCTCTTCGACTTCATCTCGCGTGAGGTATTTGTGTCTCTATATTTCTGATTATTATTTTCAGTAATGCTTGATCAGCTGAATGTTGGAATTGCAGGTCGCCATATTTGCTGTCTTGGCAATGGCGGTGAGGCGAAAACCTGATGCATTGATTAGTTTGCTGTCTGCGTTGAAGGAAAATCCTAAATATGTGGGTCAAGATAAGCTTCCGGTCATTGTTTGGGTGATTCTTCAGGTAATTTCTGATTTTTGATTGATTGTTTCTCCAATAGCGCTGTGGGTTTTCATGTTTCAATGCTTTAACTTTCATTCTTAGGCCTCCCAAGGAGACTTGGTCGTGGGCTTGTACATGTGGGTTCATCTTCTCCTGCCCCTGCTATGTGGCAAATCTTGCAATCCGCAGTCCAGAGACTTGATTTTACAGCTAGTTGAAAGGTTGTAAAACCTGCAGCTTTCATTTTCTTCATATATTCTAAGCAATGTTCTTGTCCTCATCTATTTTCTATTCACCTCTTTTATCAGAATGTTGTCCTCCCCAAAAGCCCGGCCGATTATCTTAAATGGTGCAGTCAGGAAAGGCGAACGCTTAATACCACCAGCATCTCTTGATCAATTGATGAAAGTCACTTTCCCGGCACCTTCAACTCGTGTAAAGGTTGTAAATTCACTTTAGCTATTGGATTGTCATCTTTGGTTATGTAGTGAAATGGATTTGTTTTTTCTTTTGGTTGTTGAACCATTTTGGATTGGTCTGCTGGTAGGCAACTGAGAGGTTTGAGGCAATTTATCCAACTTTAAAAGAGGTTGCGCTTGCTGGCTCCTCTGGAAGCAAAGCATTGAAGCAGATAGCCCTGCAGATCTCAAATTATGCAATCAAAGCTGCTGGAGAAGGTAATGGAAATATGTCCATTGTTCCCTCCCTCAACTCTTCTTTTGTGGAAGTGCAATATCAATCATTTATTGACTTTCTGTTCTCTTTTTGGGTCAAATATTATCTGCATGGATTAATGTATGATATATATGCAGGAATCCCTGATTTATCCAATGAAGCTAGTAACATTTTCATTTGGTGTTTGAGTCAAAATAGTGAATGTTACAAGCACTGGGTAAGAATTTTGTTTCTTTGTTTGGTGAAATTCATATTTCTTTTTCTCACACATTGAAATTTTGACAAAATAATCGTGTGTAAACAGGACAAGCTTTATCTGGATAATCTGGACGCAAGTGTCCTTATTTTGAAGAAGTTGTCTGATGACTGGAGAATCCACTCATCTAAGCAACCTAATCTTGATCCTTTGAGAGAAACTTTAAAGCTTTTCAAGCAGAAGGTGATATTTTCCTTCTCCATCCTTCATCTAACGCCTGATTATTCCCCTAATTTTCCGGCTTTAGTCTAGACATCCCACATTGAATACTTTTTTTCAGATGCTGCGTGCATTTAGCTAAGTAAAATCCGTGAACAAACTTGTAAAGTAAGAGTGGGCAGAACTATTCAATTTGCTGTGTTTGTGTTGTGCTCACAGAATGAGAAAGCTTTGGCAAAGGAAGATGATGCTTCTCACCAAGCATTACTCAAAGATGCTGACAAGTACTGCAAAAGCATGCTGGGGCGGTTGTCGAAGGGCCCCAGATGCTTGAAGATTCTGTTGTTCCTTGCATTCCTGGCCCTCTTTGCTGCAGTCGTGTTCCCGAATTTGCAATCTTGGGATTGGGACTTGAACAAACTGCTCGAGAAATTAAACCTCCCCCAGAACTTCTAACTCCCACAGAGACTGGCTATTGGTTGGAGGACAGTTTCAACAACTATAACGGTAGAGTGACGAGGCATAGATCATTGCGAAGTTGCCCGTGAAACAATGGGCCGAGGATGAGTTCTCTCGAATATTATGAGATCTTTGTTGGGTCCAAGGCAAAGTTGAAATAGTCACAGGAGCCAGATTTTGTTGGCCGACCCCTTTTATAGAGTTTTTATGGATTTTGGTTGCCTAAGTTCTTCTAGTTTTGTGGTAGATTCACAATAAGCGGTGACTAATTTATGGTGCTTTGCTCATTACGTTGGGGTTTTGAGTTTTAATTGAATTGGCACAGAGGAAGGAGAATGAAAGTGGTTGGCAAAGGTTATTTCTCATTGGATTTTGGTTCTTACCTGTAACAATGATCTTTGTGCAGGCGTCGCAAGAGTCGGCGGCGACAGTTTCCAATTGCATGTTTCTTTATATAGTGAGGGCCTCAATGGCCAAGCCATGCTTCTTGATGTTTATTACCCTGGTGAATTTAGTAGCAAAAGGGTCATTTTCCCCTTCGACCCACTTTTTCACTTGTTCAAATTTTCTTTCTCGCGTTTTGTAGTGCGTGGCTTCTCTTTGCCCAAGTTTCTTTACTCTTGACATTTTTGTCGGTGTGTTCCTGGAATGTGACTTTTAAGTTCTTATGGGATGAACAGAAAATAAAAATAAAAATAAAAAATCGCCAACTAATCTTTCAGCTCGTCCTTGAAGTCTCTTCTGCACGAAAGCGGTGAGTTACGACACCTGGACACGAATTTTCCTCCGAGGAATCTGATGCGTGCTGGATCTAGATCGAGCGGTGCCTCACTGACCAACGACAAATTCAATGCCTTAGTAACAAGTAGTTCTGATTTGAGGAGTAGTTCTCGACTTCTCGTGTATAAGACAGTATTAGCCTAATCGAACGGTTCGGGAGCACGACACATATTTGAACTTGTCAATGCTATGCACATAACCGAACAAAAAAAAAAAAATGCTATGCACATGCAACTTACAAAAAAAAAAGAAAGAGAGATTCGATCGATCGTCTAAGGTGTCATTCTATAGTTTCCGTAGAAGGGCATCCAGAACGTGGTGTTTATACTACTTGAGGACGCCAACTACCGTGCATGTGCCTAGAAAACCCAAACAAAAGCATTGTTTGCGATAAGGATTATATTAGTTAGCCAATTGCAACTGCTAGAATGAACAGAATACTCCAAGTTGGCACGTTATTACATGTTCTGTTCCGGACGCCGTACTCACACCCGTACACTACTTCATACCAGAAAGCCCAGCGTCATGGCCGCAGAGCTTGCTAACTTTTTCTTTAATTAAAGATGCAACCTCTTTCAATTTTTACATTCAAAAAGCTAAAGAGAGAAAAGGAAGGACAGTTCGGCAAGCTGAAAACTATCTAACATTTAAATAACACTATGGCCCATAAAAGGTCAAATTGGCACGCATTGATGGCCTTTATCCCCAATCTACTTTTTCAAGTAAAGGCCGGCTCATTACTTCAATTCAATTGATATAGAATCCGTGATTGAATAAATAGCGACTTGACAGCAATAATGGAGTTTTATTATTATTTATTTTTTTTGGTCAACAGTCGGCTCCAAATATCTACCGCCAGAAGGATCCCAGAGGACAAGCTTGAATAGGGCAAGAGGTCTGTACTAGATTTCTCACGTAAATCACGTAGGCTAAAGGGGTCCACTCTTTGCTATGCACACAACTCAACCGACCCGCCGATTTTCATTAGAATCACTTTTAGGTCCAAAGGGAGTTCGCAAAAGACCTACGCACGCAGGATCTACTTATGAAGAGTGAGATTCAAACCCCTACACTATAGCAAACAAATACCCATTTGGAAATTAGGGCGAATTCGAGACGACTTTACCTCATTGCTCTCTAGCTTTTCCATTCATGGAAATAGCAACCTTCACATTAGATCATCACCCCTCCCCTACGCCCACAAACCACGTGTAAATAGTGGTAGAACAAAAGGACATACGATATCTAGATATAAAAAGATTGACGAGAGCAATAGACACGGCGCTTTCTCCGCCCGCTTTTTATGGGGATTTCCATATGGGGGGGGATTTCCCTTCGGTGCCCCCCCTGATTTCACGCCTCAACCCACGCAATTTCTAACTCATGCACTGTACTTCATCATTGTCGATCTTCTTTTGCAAGCCCCGGAATCATTCTTGGGGCACTCATCTTGCTCTATATAAGTCAACCTCCATCTCCCTCCATTGACGTACAAAAACTCCTCACTGCTTTCGAAACGAGTTTCGCAGTGGGTATAGAGATAGAGAAAAGAAAGAGGCGAGGACAATGGCCGGACGTCCGTACGCTCCCTTCTTGGTGCTCTCCCTTCTCCTCTTGATCGCGCTCTCCAATGTGGCTGAGGTGATGCGTGCTTCCCTCGATTCGTTCCTTTCTCTTCTTTGTTCAAATGGGTATTGCTTTATTAAGCAGATGAACTGAGTTCTTGTTTTGTTTTAACTTGCGGGGACGACAGGTTCGCGGCAAGCTCCGGCCTTCAGGTAACTAAATAGTGCTTTCGAGTCACAAGATCTGCCTGATGTTACTGTACGAATTTCTGCGATGTAATGTAGCTTGCAATGCAAAAACCTGACTTTACGACGTTGTAGATTGCCCCAACAAATGCAAGTTCCGGTGCTCGGCGACGTCACACAAGAAGCCGTGCATGTTCTTTTGCCAAAAGTGCTGCGCGAAATGCCTGTGCGTGCCTCCCGGAACTTACGGCAACAAACAGGTCTGCCCTTGCTACAACAACTGGAAGACCAAGGAAGGAGGCCCCAAATGCCCCTGAAACTCGGTGCAGTCGAGTTTGTTTAGCTTTGTCGTGACGACTAGCTACTACACAGTCAATAATGCGCGATTCTCAGAGCCTAATTTGGGGCTTGATCCACCATAGTCGCCGCAAATTCAGATTAATTATAGGATATACGTAAGTTTGCTAGTTGAATCTTTGGGTACTACTGTTCGGTGTGAAGATCCCCCGGACACTTTTATTGAGTATGTCGGGGCTGCATTTAGCTGGGATTGGTTGGTGATTTGATGTGTAATTCTGGATTAATCCAGTCTTTTCAGTTAACCCAGGAATGAAGTTCTTTTCTTTTCCTGTTTGCAATAACTTCAGTACCACATGGTAGTGCTGGGACATTGTCTATGGACCTCAGAATATAGATCCAACATAGTGTTCTATGCAATCTCTGTCTGTTCAAGGCAAGAGAGAGAACATTTTCACGGACGATGTTAAGAGCAAGTCTGAGGATAGCTCCTAATCTCATTCGATTTTCAGTATGCGGAAAAAAAAAATTGATTGTTTGATAATGAGCTTCAGTTGCGTCAAGACGTGTATAAAAGTCTTCCTGGGCACATGTAATAGTAAGAGAGATGCAAGGGCCAGCTAATAAAACCAAATGCTTCTAGTCCAACTTTTTTACTTTTTAAGTTCTATACTTCTAGTTCAACGATCCATAAAAGTATGAATAGAACTGGGACAAGAATTTTAGGAAAAAGTTTTTTGGCTCGACGTGCGAAGAATACCTGTTACAAATACAAGGACAAAATAGATACAGAACAAATATAACTATGTCGGCTGACATTGAAGGCTGAAGTTCTTTTTTCTCCGGTTAAATTGAAGGCTGAAGCCAATTCACATAAAATGTCCGCGAAATTGAGTCACGTGACAGGCTTGCAAGCTTTACGCAGATTTATTCTTATATATTCACTGGTGTAAATTTCTAATTATTATGCATAGAAAATCTCTAATCAACATATTAGAAGTGGGTAAAGCTCGTGAGAAGTTGAGTGACATGACACATTCACGTGTGACTTTTAACTAGTAATTTGTTTTTCGTTGTGACTTTAGCAAATCTTTAATTCTTATGCATATTTTGGTGATGCAATTCTAATTGTATTAATAAGATCAAGAGCGTTGGGAAAATAATTAACTTAAAACATCGATATGTAAAAAGTGAATCAACAACCAACTGTTGGCAACGGAATATTTGCAAGGAAATGAAGGAAAATGTGAATGTTCTTATCCTAAAGTAAAAATCTAGGAATTCTCTATATGCATTCTTGAAGGAAGAAATATTACGATTGCATATTTTAGCAGGATGTCCACTAATTCTCTTCATGATACATTGTCATAAATGATGGGATATCATTCTCTATATGCATTCTTGAAGGAAGAAATATTACGATTGCATATTTCAGCAGGATGTCCACTAATTCTCTTCATGATACATTGTCATAAATGATGGGATATCATCCACTCTTGCCAAAACAAAAATTACACTGAAAGTTCATAAAAAGAAAGAGAGGATTCAATGAGAAAGGAAGTTAGAAATCTATGGAATTGGAAGATGTTCCCGAAAATATCACCTCTAAGTTTCTAACTCTCTAAAACTAAGGAGTAGCAGAAGGAGGAGAGAATAGATGCTCTTTTCCTCTCAAGAATATTCTACAAAAATATTTTGTTAGCCTTTTCCAAACCAAATCAATGGCACAAAAATGTAAACTTCGTCAAAATGAAAAAGCTGTCGAGAAATTAATTACATTCTTATTTTATGTTTCCATGCATTTTATTGATTCATATCATCGTTATGTGATCGGAATATTACATATACTCATATATTGTTTCATCAATATTATAATTTTGTGAACCTATACGGTGAGATTCGTATCCACTATAAATAAAACTTGACGTTAATCCTAGGAGAGAATTTGAGTAATGCGGATACTTTTCTTGTGACAATTTTCTGCATTTCTCTGACTAAAAGTCATGTCAGCGTCAACATCTATAAGAGTGTAAGTAATCTCAGTAGATAAAAGAAAAAAGATGTACGTAATCGAAAATTCAATGAACCTCCCCGAATGGAGCTAGAATTGCCGATTGAGGGCATCTGCTGGAAAATCATATCTTTCTACCAAAATCTCCAAGCAGCAATGTACCGATATTACATAACAAACGAGAAAATAGAAGAAAATTTTCCTATAATCACTCGCATGTCAAGTTGTATGAAACTAAAGACCACGACCATTAAGTTGCACATCAACAAAAACTTGATGATATTACAGTTCCTCCACCTGAACCGAGAACCCACACCGGCATCGTTTGGTCCTCAGCGAGCTTTCCTCGTCAAAGCTTTGGTCTTCTTTCAAGAATACATGCTCATGGTCTCCTGTTTGTACCACTGGTGAAGCATTGACAGATGTATTTGGTTGCTCGGACCCAGAAGTCTCCGTCATGTTCCTGAAAACTTGAGCACTTGACTCTTCCTTCGTCTTTGCAGAGACAGTGGACTGCATTGACGTCAAACCATCCTCGCCATAGCGGTTGTTCAACCTTTGCCGAGTTATAACGGATGAGAGAAGCTGATACCACCGAGAAGCAGCTTCTGCTTCATTCCTTTTCCTTTCTTCAGCCCTTCTTCTCTCCTCACCTTCTGCATATGCCTATGAAACAAAACGACGAGCTCTTTTAGATGGCTCTTTCCATCATCTAGTCTTTTAGGAGACAGAGAACTCATCAATGCTGACAATGGTCAATGATAAGCACCAGATGAGAAATATACATAACAATACTCTCGCACAATCTATATCTGTTTGCACACGTCTCTCTGGCCCCCAGAGATGAAGAACGTTCCCACAAGTTAGTTTTTAAAGTTATGCATAACTTACCTTATTTTGCCTCTAAATTGGAATTCTTTCATAAAGTGTCAAAAAGCATCACCAACACCCGAATTCTCAAAAGGTTACTTACAATGTACATATAGAATTACTGCTGCATTACCAACACCCAGTCGCATCGCAAGTATAATTTATGCTTCTCCTTTTCATTAAAGGCCAATGCTAGATGCAGATGGCAGAAATTTTCACATTGGCAGACTAATAGGTTAAAATACTGTAATTGCATCATTATAGAAACACCACACCCCCCCACCCCCCCCCCCCCCAAAAAAAAAAAAAAAACCCCACCGGGGAAAAAGAAAAAAATGAAAACCGAATATGGAGGTCTGAAGGGAATGGCAAAAGTGCAATATTACTCTGACGATAAAGACCAAACAACGGATACAACAAAAATGAGGATATAAACAATGGGAGAACTAAAAGTAATTTATTTTAAACAGCAAATTCTCAAAATGTTACTTACAATGTACAAATGAAAAGTAATGTTACCTCCAATATTACATCCTTGAACTCAGAACACACCACAATTCCCTCAAATATGGGCACTGCTCGCCCATTCCTGAATTCAAAGCCAACCATAGCCGGTGCATAATCAATTTCTAACCTCTTTGCCACAGCAAATATCCTCGGCAGCCTCAAGTGCACAGTCCCCGGTGGGAGGCATTTGTCAGACCAGACATCCACTTGGCCCCGCTCATTCTACAAGTCAGACACACAGAGCACAGTCAGTCAGGAAAACATCAACTTGTTATGTCTAGTTCTCTACACTGGTTTAAAAACCAAACACCAATGAAAGAAACAAAAGAAGATATTGAGGGTGACAAATAATTTAAGAACTCTAAAACCAAACTGATTATGTGAAGTGCTTATGAGGGAAGCCACTCCTTCCTTCACTGTAATCTTCCAACGCCATTCTGAAAATATGCCTATGCTGTTCCTAGGCACTATCCTCCCCACCCACCCACCCAAAAAACAAAACCCAAAGCCATTTTCCTTTTCTTTCATATATTTATGTGTGCAATTTCCCACAAAAGCTAAAAACTTAGATCAGAGAAAAGGCGAGCACCAAACATGATTTAACTGCACATACACGTTCTTGTACATGCACAGGTCAGTGCATGCACACATGTGTACTACTATGCTTTCCTTTAGTAAATTAACAGAACCAAGCAGTGCATGAAAGCTTGCAGAGCAAAAGATAACCCCAACTGCCTCATAATAATCAATAACAATCAACCATCAACAAAGATGTAGTAGAAAGACATCTCTCATTTTGAATGTCAACTTTTAGGTAACGCAGATGGCATGACAAAATGAAAGGCACTACCATTTGATTTTTACACTAACTTTGTCTGCAACCCTTCCTTTTAAAGGATGAGTTAAAACAAAGTTAGAAGAAATGGATACATCAATGAAGATCAAGCGATGAGGTTCTTTCATAAGTAGGTATACTTCTTTCTCTTTCTTTTTCCATCCAACATGTTAAAAAAAAAAAATGCTTTCAAGCAACAACATAAGAGATTCATACAGGGGGAAAAAACAGATTCATAGCAGATTACGAGCAGACTCCGATGTTTGCTTACAGAATCAAAGCAAATGCAGGCACAAGCTTTCTTCCATTACGCAAATGTGGTGAACTTCGCAATTTGGTGCATCACAAGTCACAACCAATTGCTCATGCAATACCAACTCACCTTAGGAACAATCCCATTTACCGCAGCAGGGAGTTGCAAAGGTTCAGTTTGCCATTTTCCATATAGGTTTATGTTTCCTTCAGAATCATCTTCTAAAAATTCATCAGACTCTTGATTTTTCCCTCTGCCAACCTTTCTAGATCGCTTCAACACCTACACAAGATATAAATCATCCAGATAAGCTACAAGCTTGTTTCGCATATTGCAGTCAATGACAGGACATTATGCAAACCTTTGTAGGCAGCTCATCATCCTTGATTTGTAAGCCTTCACGCAGCCACTTTTCTTTGGTCTTGAGTGTTTGCACAGAAGCCCGAGGATAAACAGGAAAACCAGAACAGAATCCCAAAAGTGGCTCCTTTGGATAAATTATTTGATACTTAGTGAGCCATCTTTCAATAGCGTATAGCTGATGGTTCCTATAAGCCTGCGAATGAAAACACATCTTCCATCAGAAAAGAATTCATTAAATTGGAAATAATATTTTTAATATCATCCAAGATTTTTTAGATCCGTCCTTCAAGAAAAGAAAGTTTCGCATCTTTAATGGAATAAGCTTTTCAATTAATTGAAGACATGATCTCATATAACAATCCCACCCTGCCCTGAGAAAAGATGAGAAAAAAAAAAAAACAGAAATAGAAAAGCAACAAGGAAAAAATGTTAAAAATTTTTCTCAGATTGGCGGGTTTCAATAATAACTTAATATTGTGCAAATCAAAATATGGAATCATTATGTACCTGTTGATTGGTTGGAAGAGGCTCACTTAATGCCCTGGTCTCCAACTCCTTATCCTCAAGAGAGCTTCTCGTCAATACAACAGAACTTTCTTGAGGATATTCTTGATCCATTCTCTCCCAATCGTGCTCAGACAAACCTGAGACTGCCTTTGTAGGCGAATGGGTATATCCTACAAATAGTAGAGGAAGTAACTAGACTCAAGGTCTGGTCAAACTCCCACCCGTTTCAAGAACAAAGTTGAGTTAGGGGGATGGACAATACCTCTAGTTGCTCTTAACTCCACTTTCCTATGTGGATTTGGAGGTAAATCCAAGATTGCACGAGATTCTGCTGCCTCTTCAGGCAAGTATATATCTCCTACAAGATCACACGTGAAATGACCAGACTCAATGCATTTATAGTCCCACCCATTTCTAAAACAAAAGTTGAACTTCAAATGGATGATACCTTCGGTAGCCCCTGCCTCTAATTCCCTTAGTGGTGCCAACACTGCATTCCACCAAACTGAATCCACGCGTTGCGATGCTATCCTATGCCATCTCAGACAATACCTTTATAGAAACAAATACCATTCGTCATAACTGCTTGTTCTCAATTACTCTGAGGGCATTGAAATAATAAATCAACTCCATCACAAAACATGCATTGAAAGATAGCAAATGAGGCGTGGTGCATTTCCATTACGTACATCTTAGTCTGTCGCCTAATTTGAAAGTGCACATCAGAAGTTTCATGTGATTTGTTCGTACATTAATCAAACACCAGATATGTGAGGGTTCTAATTGTCCCGTAGCAACAGCAACAATAGAATTTGATTACAGTTTTAAGACCATGGGGCAATTATTGAACGTATCATCACCAGACAGCTAATGGTTCACTTTAAGAATATGCTGATTGAACAGTGTATGAAGAAACTGAGATGCTGAGAGTGCAATTAAAAGCATGACAATTGGGGACATCCATGTGCAGGTAGAAAAAGAAATAAATGTTTCCCTCTATATGTCCCTTTCAGTATCTTGATCTTTATCTAGAGTACATGAGCAGAAAAATTCAAAAAAGAGGACAGTCTATAGATAATATAGCAGAGAAAAGAACCTGCGAGTTACATCTTTCGCCCCATTACCAGCAAAAGCAACTACATATCTCAAAGATTTCTTGCATGCAGAGGCAACTGCTTCTACTTTATGCTCCCCATCGATAAAATTGTTGACAGCATCAATATGCATCCATTTTCCGGTTGACTTCTCCCTACTGCAATAGACCTCGGCCCAATAGAGAGGACAACCAACTTTGCTTGCTCCAACTGCTGTTGAAATTACCTGGGATGAAGCTGGACCTTCTTCACCACGAAGTCTTTTCAATCTTTTCAGCAGCATGGATGCGTCACCAACCCCTGGCTCAGCATTATTCTCATGAACTTCGAAAGCCGTTGCTAAGAGAGCCATTTCTAACTGCATCTCAAACTCAACTTCAGCTTTACTTTTGGATCCCGCAGAAGTTTTCGCATCACTCGTTTCGGCTATCTCCATGCAAGCTAACAAATCAACTTTACATTATTACAGGATACAACAAAATGGTCGGTGAATTAAAGTTCTGACTCATTAAATATCTGTTTACTTTGATGTGAAAGATCATCACAAATTCCAGAGTCAACTCTTTCCTCCTTGGATAAAACAGATCCAACAGAAGATGTAGAAACTTGATTAGGCTTAGCAATCATAGGAGTTGGATAGTCAAACATTCCCTTATTGACTTTTTGAACCTTTTGAGGAGCATCGGATTCAGTACGTTCGGGTTTTACAGAGATGACATCCAATACAGAAACAAACCTGAGAAAACAATTCCAAGCAATTTATAGTTGTCCACAATTGAATATAATTTCGGTTAAGTGTAAGTCAACCAAAGGAATGGAACACAATCAAGCAAGAAAGGAAAGACCCCAGATTTGTAGTTGTTGTTTTTCTCAACATAGAAGGCTATTATGGGTGAAAATGTTATTACCTTTCTGAAGAAACAGTGTCATATATAGCAATTTCCAGGTAACTTTAACATTCTTCTTGCAGAGTAAGAGCACACAACTCCTCCATCGGAAACCATTCGATGGCCACAAATGCACAATCTAACTGTTTTCTAATATTGTGTCAACTTTACTGTTAAAATGGATCCTGAGGACTCCAATTTCACGTGGTAATGTTATAGAACTTCGAAATCAATCGCTTCAAAGTACTCAGCCATGAAAACAATTAGCCTTTGGGATAAGCACCAACCCAACATCTGTCACATCATCAATATCTTATTTTCCATTGAATTATACAATATGATCTTTTATCACTACAAAAAGGGGTTTGGACAAGGGTTGACCTCATTCACCCGCGACTATGAGATATGATCTAATTTCTGCTTTCAGTTGCCTTTAATATGTCATGCATAAATAGATAATCATTATTCAACCAGAACATTCAGCTGGTATGAAGTTCAATCACCCCTGCCACACTCATCACTGCTTAAAATATATTTACTATGGTATAACATGCTTCTAATGTTTTATGTTCCTAGACCAGGAGAAATTACCACAACCAAGGCACATATGGGTACCACATAAATAAAATTCGAAAAGCAATGGTTAAGGCAATGATTTCTTAATTAATTCCAAAAGTTAACGTCATTCTGAATTATAGGCTGCAAATGGCAGGCCCCCTCTTGGTGCTCTTCAATGATTTACTCAAAGGATTGAAAATGTGCTACAAAAGATGATAGGAGATACTGTAAGCCATACCGGGCTGTAAATTTCAGAGCTCTAAACAATGCAACGGATAATGCAGCAATCTGCAAAAAACAAAAGTCAGAACAAGGAAACTATTCTGAATTTGTGCTATAAGAGACCACTTCAATTAATTTGGAAATCAGCGAGCATGTCATTGAAGGTGTCCATAATTGTAAAGCTGATTACACTAAAGGTTAAGTCATGAATGCCACAGATATTTCCAAAAACAAAAGGAGTCCCTTGTCTTAACTATTCTGTGACTACCAATATGATATAAGTGAACAAATTTGAGCAACAATTAATTGACTCTCAAGACATGTGAACGCAGTCAAAAGTTTAGATCACCTAGAATACATGTCTAACAGAACAACAGCACATTAGCAATGCCACCATCCACTTTAGAAAGTACACATGCACTTGGACATGCCAACATATGCACACAAGCCCACAGAGATGAACCATATGTACGCAATAATTTCATGCAACTCATTTCACACCCATGCTACCACAATTGATATTAGCACATGAATTGCCAGGGAATCAAGAATCTCAAATTTTCCAGTGTCAAGATATCAATAATCTACCTCTTCTGAAGTCCCTTCTCGAGTTTCAAGAGCATGAGCCAAAGCAGAATCAAAAGATTTCTCGGCGCTCATTGATTCCCTAACTCTGAAGAAGCTACGAAACTGCAAGATTCATAGCAATGAAGAGACACAATCAACAACCAATATAAAGTGCAGTAAAGAACCTCCAATTCATATTAAAAAATGGAATAATAAATGAAGCATACCCAATACACAAGACGTGATAAAGTCATCTTAGTAACTTTTTTGATGTCTAGTATGTCCTCCATCAAGTTTCTCGGTAGAAGGGAAAGTAAAGAAGCCTGCCACATTAACAAGTTTCTGCGGTAAGAAGAAAAGATGATAATTGGTTCCACTTTCATGACTAAAAGTAGAAGACAACAAATCAGATTGTTATCTGAAAGGTAACACTATAACAAGTTGCGACTTTTTGAACTTGAGGACACCTGAGTATAAATAACCCATATACTACTTCTCCAATTTGGAAAACATTATTAAGATAATGTACAAAGTAAACGATATGGCCTTAACAAGATCCCAAAAACACCCAGAGGATAGTTATGCCCGATGCTTCTGCTTCTCCACTCATCTAGTACATCATACATAAATACTTCCCATATTTTGAAGGTTAAAAAAGGACATCCCTTGATAAGTTTAAATCCAAGCGATGTTACCATCAACATAATGTTCTAAATCAATTATAGCCATTAAAAAACAACAGAATACAAGTTAAAAAACGAAGTTAATTTCAGACTCAAGGAGCCTAAAGTACCATTTATCAGATTGGCTAACTATCACTTTGTATGGTTAAACTCCATATGGAAATTTTTGCCCAAAATGCAGATGAAACCAACAGAAAGATTCACTCAATTTGAACATATTTTATGGTTAAACTTCAAATCACAAATTAAATGCGCTCTTTCACAACCTAGGAGTACTGCTACAAAATACAAAGCCACCATTTAAGCCCTCTTATCGTTTTGTCAAAATCATCTGACCTGCTAAAAACTAGCAACCCCTTATGGTTAAACTGCACTTGGGAGAACTCCAAAGAGTTTCTTCACTAACATCGGTACCAAATGTTAATGTATTCAATGGGAGGAAACTTTCACACCAAAGGGTAAGTAAATCAAAACACCTGCTAATTTTAACGTTTGAGCTAGCATAAATTGAAACTGAATTTGCAAAAGTTTTCCACGTCACTTGTATGGGGCTTATAATGGCCTTATGCAGAGTATTACTACCTAATAGCATGAAATTTTTGATTGGATGTTAGTAACAAGCAAGGGGGTCTAGCGTTCAGCTCACTCCAAGCCCTCTATTTGTCTCCCAATATAATCAATTTCCACACTTAATGTGAAGCCAAATCCTAGCCTACAGGTGAGAGGAAGTGCTAAAGCATTGACATACAAAAACAGACTCTCATCTAATAGCTTAAGCTTTTAGATCTCTCATATTGAAGTGCCTCTATACCAAGTACAGCTTAACTTCCCTAATATTGATAACGGTGAAAACACTGTATCTTAAATAGCACCCAGCAACTAAAAGATCTGCATCCAAAGCTGGACAGAATCTCTATACTCAGTGCATTAAACCCATAAGCTGGAAAAGCTTGACCACACGGTTGGGGTGAGTATCCTGGATGCTACTTTCAGGTGTGTCTCTGCATTCTTTTTCCCTCACCATGCTTCAATATCGTGTTTCTTCACATCACTGGGTGGCAAAACATATGATTCCAAGTGATTTTCAGGTCTACATCCCTAGAATAATCAGATGCTTCTTAATTTCCTTTTTTTTCTTTTTGTTTACCCATCTTAAGTTCGCATCATTTCACAGCAAGTTCATCTAGTTATATCTTTTCCTGTTCTAGACCTGAATTCTACTCAAACAATGCTCACTTGACATAACATTGACTACATGAAAGAACATGGGCAAATGGCTGATTGTGTTGATTGAATACTGTTTCGAATGTACAGGAAAGTTGTCGCATTTCTTTGTTGTGGTCAGTCACTGAAAACTGACATTATTTATTTATCTCTTCGCTCAATTTCTTCTGCCATGCTTTTTAATTTTGTTGACTAACCCCTCTCAGATTTTCATCAAAAACAAACTCAATTCTGACTTTGAATACAATAATTTAACACATCGCCTAATTCACAAGCAATATGTGTTAGTTTTCATCTTCTTTCTCCTTTGTAAAGAGGTACCATAACAAAAGTCGCACCTATTTGGTTGAGAGATTAATTCTTACACAGCAAAAGCATGTGAACATCTAACGTTACACAAGACAGGAATATTTGAATATACTTTTAAATATGATCCTCACAAATATCTACAAACTTTTATTATTACATCAAATCAATACTGTATATATTTCGCCTGTATAATTGCCAATGCACATGCAGTGAAATCCAAGTAAAATATTCTTCCTACCGCTGCAATGGGATGTCTAATAACTATTGCCCCTAAAAATATAAAGATAAAAATAAAACTTTAGAAAGAAACAGGCAGAAACAACAAAAGCAGCATCAAGCTCTGATGTCTGCAAAATATAAAGGAGTCAGATAAAGCATGACGGCAGTCAAGGAAATCCTATGGCTAGGATTATTGACAAACTTCTTTGATTGCAATGATCTTTTCATTGCGATACTTGATACATACTTAAACAGCAAAACATCCACAAAGGAAATTCCGGGCAAAATCTGTGCTGATACACAACCTGAATGAGAGAATCATCACAAGCTCTGTCGATTAATCTCCCACGTGCTAGCAAACAAAGTAAATGAACTCTATGCTGTAGTTCAGCCGATACCTGCCAAATAGAGATATTCAAATTATGGAACAAGTAACAATTTCACAAAAAAGAAACCAGTTTGTAGCATATAATATCCACTGCTACCTAACCGGCTTTGACTACCTTCTCTTCAGCAGAGGCTCGACAAGGAAGCTTTCGTCGAATCAAATCGGGAGAGTGAGAAAATTCAACGGTCACCCCATTAACACAGCTTTCCCTGGATTCCATGACTTGAGCCAAGCCATCTTCCCAGTCAGAACCATCCATGTCTTCCCTGGAGAATGAAGGAGAGCAACCTCTTTCATTAACTTCTACCTCTTGGCCACTGTCTGCATGACCACTTTCACCACCTGGCTCATCATTTCTTTTCTCCTCAGGCTCTCGCTGTCAAGCACAAGGAGTCAAAAGAAACACAGGTAGTACTTAACCCCCCAAACTGAACACTGAACAGCTTTATGAATTCCCTAAAGCTTCCTATTAGCTATTGGGTGTAAAGCATTGAATGTGCTGTACAAAAGGTATGCTTACCTGGCTAGAAGATTCAGGACATTGATCAAGAGAGTCATCTGTTCGCTTCTTCCTTGACGAGCCACGTTGACCGGCCATTCTTGGAGGTCTTTCGGCTGCTTGCTGTGATGCCTGAGGCCGAGCATGACTCTCTGAAGATGCAGCATAAATAACACAGGTATCGCAATTAATCTCCGGCCTTAATCCTCAGGTCAAATACCAGTAGAAGGCCACACTAGCAGCAACAGCAGTGGCCAACAAGAGAAAAACAGGAACAAAGAAAGACATTCCCACAAGGCACTTAGTTTTTCCCCTATTTCTACTTAAGAGACTCGGATTATCCAACTCAGTGCTTTGTAAGTTTAATATCTGTTCTTTAATAAGCCCGATTTCTCAAAATTCTTTTTCCACTTCTTTAATTGCATGATATCCTACCAATTCTCAAAATTGATACCACAAGAAGCTTCTCCCACTCCATCATCTGTGATGAACCCAGCGAAACTATGCCAAGCGATGCCAACTCAACTAATACCACCAAACTGAACCAAAACATTCCTTGAACTACCCCAGGCAAATGAGAACCTAATGCCTAGCAGTACCGAACGCACTCATCATTTCAACTCCCGTTAAACGAAGACCAGACAACATATTTCAGATTTTTTGGTTCTTAAAAACCGACGATCTTTCCACCGACCAAGACGAGCACTCGAATATGCAGAGGCGATCGACCCAGAAACCAAAGTTCGACATGGGAATCGACAACACGAGAAAGAAATGATTTTGACTCGGAATGAAGATGAACGACGATCACTTGCCTGGATTCTTTAGTTTTGGCGACCTCCGTCGGGGTCTCATTTTCCTCACTGATCTTCGTCGAGAGCGAGGGAGATGGAGGGGAAGGGAGAGGGTGTGCGTGCGTGCGTGCTGTTTTGTAACCTCGGAAGGGAGGGAGTTGCTTTTGGCGGGCGAGAAGTGGCAATTTTACCGACAATGCGAGCTGAGTGACGAGAAGATTCTGTCTGTGTCTCTGTCTGTGTCTGTGTCTCTGTTTCTCTCTGTAATAGTGAAAACCGTGATTTTTCAATTGAAAACCACCTATATCTGTGTTTTTACATAATAATGGTGGTTAACTTAGAGGACACTTGTTACCAAAGAAACGAAACCACATGAATCGGGATTCAATTTCAGCCCCATCTGACTCTGTTATCCTTAAACCAAGCCATATCCTAGTCAGGTTTTGTTACGCATTTAGGGACCAACTCTATCGTGAGTGCTAAATTCAAAATTGCATTTACTACGCACCCTTTTAGGAAAATGCGCATTTGCACCCATCCATTGAGCTTAAATTGCCGACCGGATGCTGACATGGCTTGTCATGCGATGCCTCTTTAGTCTGAACTGGTATGTTGTTGATTTTTGGGATAATGACAGCAGAGTGCTCCCTAGAACTTTGCATTGATTGTTCAATCTGGCACCTTCAATTTAATTTCGAGATATTAATTACCATATAATTTGGTTTTCGCTACTCCTTATTTGGCACGGTCAGTTAATTAGGTAAGCAAAATCTTACATGGAATGGATATGACATAGCTCCTACCTAATGGGAGATTTGACAACGGTCAAGAGAGAGAGAAGAAATGAGAAAGTATATTTTATGATCAAACGTTTGAGGTAAAAAAGCATAGAGAAAAATCCATTTTTTGATACTTCCGCAAAACAACATTCACCTCCATTCCAGATTTTTTAACGTAGTTGATTTGCAACAGATTTACTCGATTAACTAGATAGAAGAAATGTAAATGACACTACTGGCCGTGGTGGCTCTGCTAGGTAGGCTTTCTGCCTTTGAAGGGAAATGTTAAGTGTTCGAAGCCCCTGCAACTTGCATTGCAGAAAGGCTGGCAAACCATTAGGTGTATTACGCGTGACGCCCTAGTAGTGGATCCTAGGCTAGCATCACTTGAGGATTTACGTGGCGGCTATCGGCCAAAGCGGTTCCTCTGGCAAAAAAAGAAAAAAAAAAGAAATGTAAATGACGATCATTCTTTAGATTAACCCAATCAAAATACTTGTTAGCCAATCAAAATACTTGTTAGCCATTTGAATGGAAGCGAATAGGATTTATCTTATCTGAAGCATACATCCTAAGTTTCATAATTAAGTGAAACTTTTGAGCTGAATTTAAGAGTTACAACTAAGTGGAGAAAATTACAATTTAGTGGATCATGGATGAGAAATGCTGATATATAATCAGAAAATGTACTAAGTTTCATTCAACAAATGATGTGAAAAGTGAATATTGATGACCAAAATGAATCATAGGAGCTCACCCTTTAAGTAACTAAACAAAACACACCATATGTGAAGATGAGTTTTAATGATGAACCAGGCACCATTCCTCCAGCACCACTCCTCTAAGATATTACAACCATCTAAAATATGGTAAATGAGTTCACCTTATCCGTCACAGAGGATTCACTCTCTATAGAATGCTATACAGTGAGAAAAACACAACCAAAAAGAAGTGATATAATCCTTTTCCTGGCAGAATGAGTAAATATGCACCATAGAAATAAAATGGATAGATCCAGTGAAGAACACGCCCTGGAAAACAAAGTCCGGAGAAGAGGAAAGCGTTATGTTGGGTCATTTGTTTCTCTATTAAGACGTTGCTTCCCTGATTTATCTCTTTTCATGAGCTTTTTGACGACTTCGTCCCATTTGGTCTTTGGATCGTGAAGCCTGGCTTTGTCATTCAGGACAACATCAGCAGACTTTTCTTCATGTGAAGGCCGTGATTCTTCATCTTGACGATTTGAATCCGGATTTTCCTCATCTTGAGAGGTCACAGCATGGGGAATGTTTAAGCTCACTGCCCTTTCCAGTGCATCTTTGTGCTCCATCTCTATTGACCTCAACCTCTCGATCTTTTGTATGTTTGGAGCAGTTGTTACAGTCTCAGCATTGCTTTCCCTCATTATCTATCAGTCAATTTGAGTTGATCTATCATCTCAACATGCTACATAATTATGTACACTCGTTGAACAATCAATGAGCAACATATATAAATAGATTCAGGGTAATTTAGGAATTGCAGTGAACCAAAGGAATACCAACTCAGCCTCACTTACCTGCAAAGCCTTTTCTGCTTCTCTTTCTATCCAGATAATTCCATGATCAGATGTGGCGTTACAAGATAAGACGATATGCTCGAATCTCCCATCAACCGGAATAGCAGTTCTTACTTCTGGAGGATACCTCCCACATCTGCACATACAGAGAAGTGAAAAGCAGAACCATTTTTGCTTCTTAAAAACAGAACCATTTTTCCATTCCATTATTCTTTTTTTTCTCCTAGGACGGCTGAAAAGATAAATAAATAAATAAATAAGAACTACTCTCACTTTCCACAAACAAAATGAGAGGAAGTCAATCAAATTCCTGCAATAATAAAATTGCTTTAAAAAGAAAAAAGAAAAACGAAATGCAAGTAAGACTGCGAAAAGATATGGAAATATGACGAAAACACCTAATGACAATCAAAAAAAGAAAGCAATGACATACTTTGAATTTGTTTGAGATGCAAAGTGAAAAAATGGTTTTTAAATCTCCAGGTATGTAATGGATTACAAATCAATACTTCAGCTCCTTAAATGCTTAGATTTATAGACAAGATGATACTGCCATCTCTTAATTGGTTGTCTAGCCTGCAGCAGCAGTTAAAAGATAATATTTGCACAAACAAACTGGGAAACATATTAAAATTGAGAAAAAGAAATTAATAACTTGCACCACGAAATATAGACATAATTACAGATCCCATTCCCCCGTATTTCCCTAATCATTCCTCACATTGTGAGACAAACATGTTTACTTTTGTTTGTCAGTGTAACGATCAGCAACACGTTTACTGAGTTGAAGACATCCATAGATAAGAGAAATACAGATAGAGCCATATATAGAACGTGTGACGATGCTAACAATCTCATCGTAATAGGTTCTTGGTTATAAGGATATTCCTTAGTTTCCAATGATTATAAGGTCATTGCTAAGCATTTTGTAGTTTACGACAACAGCATCAAGTGTTAATTATAACATTCTCCAACAGCTGCATATTTTTTTTTTTTTAATTAGATAATCCAAAGTGGTAGTTGTTCCACAAACTGTAGAACGCGAAGTGTGATCTGTAAAAACGAGGATACAAACAAAATGCGATAACCCTACACCTGGGGTGCAGATTATAATTTCCTGAACTGATTTCAAGCAAAGAGATGCTGGTTAAAAAAATCCTTCACTGCATAAATTCTCTGAGTCCCTTATTCAGCTTAGTTTTGAGACCAAAAGCATGCTAAGATCTTTCTGCACCAGTCTAGCTAAAAAATCTCCAAAAGTTTTCTTATAATGCAATATATTAAAACTTATAATATCCCTACTGTGTTCATACCTGCAAAATTTTCTTTCAACAATATGATACATTCTTCCAGGTGCATAAAGTCTCCTTGGGTCTCTGAGCTTCCTACCCTCAGGTATAAAGGTGTCCCTCAGGCAGACCGCAAACAGTAAGCATGGCAAGCTGTCCAAAGCACCAAGGCCTGGATTAAGAAGTGATGATGACAACTCACTCCAAGAGGTCTTTAGGAGCACACAAAAGGAAAGAAAGTCGAGCCATAACATAAAACGTAATGCAACTCACCAGAAAATTGACTTGAAAATATCCTCCAGGGGGGTAGGAGTTCGTGGTAAAAAATCATCCTGGACAAAAAAGATGACAACAGGATCATTTACCCAAAAAGAAACCTCAGTTACTACAGAAGAGCATTGCCTTTCTTCAAACACCTATAGAGGAAAAGCATGCAGTTGCTTAATGACATTCCTCTGATCTTAAGGTCTGCTTCCTGTTCAATTCCTCAAGGTAAAGCAGAATTCCACATCGTACTACTTAGGATGCGAAATAATAGTAGTAGGTGGTCTATAGGAAATTCTTGAGAATTGAGATCAACAACTTACTTGTATCTAAAACAAAATAATTGTTTACCCACCACCTACGTAGTTGGGTGCAGGGATGACCACAGGTGCCCAGCCACCAGACAACAAAAAAACATATCACTCTATTAGCTCCTGAGTTTTCTCAAGGGATTCATCACGGCACTCTAGCTTTAGGCTGAAAATTACCACTGGGTTGCAAGAAATACTGCCTAAATAACGCCTATTTACGAAGACATAAACATGAGGTTTTGACTCACAAAGCCCTCTATGATTACCAGTTTTCATGATGCCCAAAGTCAAGTTGGACCACACCAGAAACTGCATTCTCAAATAAAAGCGGGAAAAACAACAACGGAACTCCAGAATGAAGTAGCTAAAGACATTACAGTAACAACCACCTAGAGTCAACAGCCGACCGAGTCAAAGCTACACCGCTAAGTTGAGTGAAGTTTCCAACATTTGAAGAAACATCAGCTTATTGCACAGTCAACCTAAAACCAAAGCCATGAGAAGTTCGAACCATCCAATTACCTGCAATATTATAGAGTGAATCACGTCAGCATACTTCACCGCCAGATTAAGCGACATACACCTCGCCGGAGCCACCGCGTAGCACCGCACTTTACTCCGCGGAACTCCGCCCAGCTGATCCCCATGGTTCACCACGATCACCGCCAAGAGCGAAGCCACGCCGGACCCGAGCGAGTGGCCCGCAAAAACAAGGTCGTAATTCGAGCCGTTCTCGATCCACAGCCTCTTCAACATCTCCGATTCCTCATCCAGCAGCCAAATCGCCGACTTGAACAGCCCGCGGTGGACGTAACCCCCGTCAAACATCTGCATGCCGAGCCGATTGTCCATCAGGAGCTCGTAGTCGCTCTCCTTGACGAGGTTGAGACCGCGGATCGCGAGGACAATCTCGCGGTGGTCATGGTCGACGTAGATGATGTAGGGCGGGGCGTGGCCGAGGGTCTGCTCGTAGGTGACGCGCTTGACGACCCAGTCCGGGTTGAGGCGGTAGCCGCCGGCGGGGAGGTACTTGGGGTGGTGGAGATCGGGCTCGTAGACGGCGAGGATGAGGCGGCAGACGCGGGGGACGGGCCCGAACTCGTCGGGGGTGGCGGGGGGCCACGTGGCGCTGTCGTCGGAGCCGACGTAGGTGCAGCGCTTCCACAGCCACCGGGAGAAGCCCAGGATCACCACGCACTCCACGCCGCAGCAGACCGACATGGCGGGCCCACCAGATCCCCCCCGGGATTTCTTGATTCCTCAACGACCGCCGCGATTCAAGAAGGAGACCAAGACGGCGCCAATGTCTGCCGGTTTTGGCATCAGGGTCGTGAGGGACGGAGGTCGCCGGCGTCCGGAAGGCGGAAAGTTCGCATCTTTTCGAGGTGTCTTCTGCCCCGTTTCTTGAAAATTGAAATGAAGAGGGTCAGCTTTCCTTTGCTGTAGCTGAGCCTGGATCTGTGCGCTCTATGCTTTGCTTAGTGACGACGGCGGGTTGCTTGTCTCCTTGTCTTTCTTGTTTTTCCTTTTTTTTTTGGGTGGGGGGGCGACGGCGACGATGCGTTTCAAGATTTACAGATCAGTGCGGAGGCAGCGGACTTCGTCGTTCGATTTGACTGCAGTGTGACACGCTGTAAAAGTGGACAAAGCAAGATGCTTTGCCGACACGTGGCCACGTCGTGGTTCTTTCTTTTTTCTTTGCTGTCTTTATCTTCTTCATTAATAAAATAACCCGGGAGAGCACCGATCGTCGGAAAGAGCGATCACGGTGGCCGCCGCCGCCGCCGCCGCCGCCGTCATGGCTGCCCCATCCCCCGTTGCCGCGTATACTCCTGCACATTGAGATCACTTCTAGTTTATAGCGTCTTGAGGTCCTAAAGTCTTTCTTGACCCCAATTTGAGCGACTACTTTTAGTTGGGCAGAATGAAATGAAATCAAAGAAGAGGAAATGAAACCAAATCTTTATTTGATAAATTGTGACACCGGAATGAAATAGAATATGAATCCTTAGGGATAATTATATAAATGATACATGAACTTTGGATAATTGTGCAATATTGTCCCTAAATTTATGATTTGTTCAATTTGATTTCCGAACTTTTGGTAAAGAATTCAACTTAGTTACCGATTGTATAAAATTATTTGATGTAATCCTTTCATTAATTTAAGTTAACAGAATTTATTGATTTGACTTTCAAATCCACATTTTCAACAAAATAAAAACCATTTTTCTTAAAATTGAACAAAAAAATATTAACAAGGATATTATATTCTAATTTAAGTTGAATTTTTTGTGGATAATATATGTGTGGCGTTCTTCTTTTCTTGGTCAACCATTTAAACGTATACAATTTAAAATCAAATAAGAAAATTCCTTTAACATGAATTAATAGAAAGAAAACATTGAATATTTTTATATAATCTAAAGACTAAATAGAATATGAAAATTTCGGGACCACATTGAATAAATTAAAATTTTAAAGGTGACATTGCACATTAGACCAAAATTTAGAAATCATATTGAACCAAATAATAGTTAAGGAATGACATTGCATATCAGCCAAAATTTATAGACCATTTATATCATTCTTGGTTGCATGTAAAGCAATTTAAAGTATCACATATCGATCTTTTTTTTTTTTTTTTCCAGTTATCATATATTGATCTAACTTAACAATGAATTTAGTGTTTAAATGACAAACGCCTTCTAAACTTGTGATTTTCATCTAACGTCCAATTTGCATGATCCATATGTTGTTCAAATGCTCGTGCAATATAATTCCTTGGAATGAGCGACTTTTTTTTTCCCCTTGGTCATAAGAATGAGCGAGTTGGAAAAGTTATATTTGTAGACTTTTATATGCACTAGTGATTAATTCGTGCCTTCGACGTTTTAAGAATGGTCATACATATATCAAAATATATATCATGAACATTGTTTTAATAAGCATATAAAAGGCCGAAAATAATTGATATAAAACAAACTCATATACTTATTGTTTCTGTAAAACAATGTTTTTGTATTGTAACAACTCATCATTAAGATGTACTTCTTGTCTCTATTAGCAATGAGTTGTATACATTTAGCATATTCTTTTTCTTTGATCTTTTCAAAGAAATTTTAATAGTATTAGAATTGCTGTTAGAAAGGTTCAAGACGTCTCTTATATATATTAACAATTTACGCGTTGAATGCAATTAGCTAATGGCCTAAATTCTATGAAAATAAATTTCACTGCCTTTTCTTGCTTAACAAGACTGGAAATACATATGTGGCATCAAATACCAGCTTAACATAGGTTTTGCGTGTTTTGCTAAAAATTCATTCTCTTCGAATTATCACCTGACAAAGGACAGAAAAATATTGCATTTATAGACAAGTGCATAAAAAATAAGGGAAAAAATTATATAGAATGTTAAAAATAATTACATAGAGAGAATATAGTCTTGCGTGTTTTGCTTAACATACATTCTCTTCGAATTATCACTTGACGAAGGACAGAAAAATATTACATTTTTTGACAAGTGCGTAAAAAACAAGGGAAAAAATTACATAGAGAGAATATTGTAAAGAGCCAGAATCTTAACAAATCTTAGTGATGCGTATATTGTAAAGAGCCAGAATATTGCAAACTAAGCAAGCGCCATAACAAGGAGAATCAGTATTATCTGGCCAAGAGAAAAGATTCAGTATTTAAGCACCTGAATGAATCACTCTGTCAACACTCAACCGTGATTCTTCGTCTCCCAAAAAGTTTTTAGCTTGATGCGTATTGCGTGTAGTTAAAATTTGCAGCTGATGAACTGAATTGTATAATTATGTGCTGACAGGAAAAACAAACCCCGAATTCTCGTTCATTTATCCGGAATCCGGTCACTCAATTTATCGGGCTTTCTGTGAGAAAGGTTTCCCCAATGCAGTTTCTAACAAGTCTGCATGTAGACAAGATTGATGAAAATCTATGTAAGTTTTCTTGCTTATAGGTGAACCCACTGTTGTTTCTTGAGAATGAATCAACCAAGAAACAATTAGAAGTTAAAAGCAGCAAAGCAACCAATTCGAATTGCTAGAACAACTTCCGTGCACACCCTTCTTGTAGTAGTAAGAGGCCCTTTAAACTTGGAAACCAGATTTCTTCAATGTGCAAAACGAAGTCACTGCCTTTACCACGCTAAGACTAAAGGCAAAGATCTTCACAGGTCTACCAATTCTGACTCCAGGAGTCAGAGTAGGCCAACTGCTACTTGAGACGATTCCTAACCACCATTTAAGCAATGAAAAATCAGAAACTTTTGCCCAATTCAAGATTAAGAGGTCCTCTACTGAGCTCTCGCAATTAGGATTTCGGCTCCACTATTTGCTAGAATCATTCGATGGTATCGGAAAAAGTTTCACCTAATAAGTAGCAAACTTGAAGAACAGGGCATGACTGACTTCCATTCATTTTTCGTATCAGCTACAATAAAATAAGTCTGGCTCCCTTGGACCACTCCCATATCCCAGACAAAACTCGGAAAATGTTAAGAATGAAGCTTGCTTTCATTGCTTATTTCACCGGCTGTTATGGCGATGGGTGCTTCGGCCTTGCCAGTCACATTCATCTTCGGTGATTTCTTAAGGGAAGTTGGAAACAACGATCGCTCTCAGCACTCTCTGGCAAAGTCTGAACTAATCCGTGGTACAGCATAGATTATGAAGGTTGACAGGCAGATGGGAGCTTCACAAATGGGAGGACCATTGGTGACAACTTGTGTAATTTCACAGATCTCGTGTCTTGTTCTCGGTTTGTTTTTCGTACTTAAATTTAGAGAAACTGCTTCATGCATACAGTATCAGTATCAGTATCAGCAATTTCTCAGAATTTATTCTGTCATAATTCACACTGGCAGCTGCAAAGCTTGGAATTTCTTTGCCACTGCCGTATTCGTCACTGTAACCGAACGATGACACAATCCTTCAAGGGGTCAGTTAGGCATCTAGTGAAGCAGGAATTCTTGACGAGACTGGGCTCTATTTTGTAATGAACATCTTCTAACAATAAATACTTTTTTTCTACTCGAGGTCACTTCTGTTCTTCACTTAGTATCAGTTCTTGTAACTTTCTTTTGCCACGGCGGCTTTCTTTTGTAGATCCAGAGGCTATCATTCCTTGATCAGATCAACTACTTCAACAAGACCAAAGAAGCAATTAGGGGTGAGCATGGTCACCTTACCCTAGGACCAACCTGTGTAAGAGTTTTCCTAATGTGAACTATATTAATTGATATTGTAATTTACTATTTTTACGGTTACCGTAAAACAGGGCTGGTCTAAAGTGAAATAGAAGGTTTCTTAATTAGTCTAATATGGGGCTGGCTAGTGTGGGCCGAGTTGAGCCTGGCCCGTAATGAGGGGGCCTGGCTGGAAACTCTATAAATAGTGCTCAAGTCTCTCCTCTAACCCTAATTCTCACATGTATCATCACCTAAGGGGCGTTTACCTAACGCTACACGTGAGGGGGCCGCCTCATTGAGCTAGTGATACGGAGAGCAATAGAGAAGAAGGACTTGATGCGTGGATCCCCTTTATATGTGGGTAATCCCTTTTTATACTTCCGCTTTATGTTCGATGGATCTAGGTGTGTTAATCTTTCTACTCAATTATGCATGTTCTTGTTCTAGTTATGGAGATCTTGGGGTTGCGCAATTTGCGTCTAACATGTGGTATCAGAGCAACCATAACTCTAGAACTCGAACGCAATTGGTTTTGCCCTAATTTGTACAGATTTACCATAATTTGTACGGATCTACCCTAATTTGTATGGATTAGCCCTAATTGGTATTGATCTTGCCCTAATTTGTGATTTTCGAGACTTTTTGTTCAATTAAAATTAAATTAAATCACAAATTCAGACTGGGCTCGACGAGACGAGCAAGAGGGTAGGCGGCGCGTCGCCGGAGGAGGCTGCACGCACCACCACGCCCCGCCTGGGCGTCGAACGCGCGTCACGCGTGAGCTCCACGCGCCGCGCACTCAGGCAGCGCGTGTAGGCGCGTGGAGGCTCTGATCGGCGCGTGGCTGGCGGTGTTGGACTCGTATGGTGATTTCCTCTCTTATGGTATATTTATTTTATATGTTTGATGATTTTATTGATATGAAATTGCATATGAAATCCTAAATAAGTGTATTTTTGCGTATTTTTCTTGTATTTTCTATGATTTTGGATATATAGGTGATGGGTTAGTAGTATGTTATCACATAATAAAAATGTGTGATTCATCAATAAAAATCATACTTTATTGTGAACTGAAGCTGGCTTAATGAGATACAATTCGTATGAGATTGTATTTGAGCTATGTATTGAGCCGATAAGAAACAATAAAGATTATGAAACTTTTGTTACTCAGGTATACTCCTTTACACACTGGTAATCTTTGAATGATAGACGACTTAAGGACTCGTGACCAAACTGATGTACTGATCAACATATTTGCTGAATATGGGTAATGCATGTCGATTAAGTTACTGCATATTGTACATGAACTCATCTGGTCACTTGTTAATGTCTATCAAGTTGAATATTTTTATGGTTAAGGAGTATGGCAATATTTATGCAGAACAATAATATCTACTGTTATAGTTTAGATATTTAGTTATGGGGTTTGACTCAACTTATAGGCCACTGGTTGAAGTAATAATATTTGTTACATAAAATTGATTAATAAATTAATTATTGGCCTTGGAGTTATGTTTTGCCATATGAAACTCATGAGCAATAGTTGATTAGTTATCAAGCTTATTAATTTGGTGTACCTTGTATTACTATTGATGTTAATTTGTGAGAAATCTTATAGATCAACATTCTTTTTATGTTGTTATGGTAATATGTAATATGGGTGCATAAGAGATGTTTTATTCTCTATTATGAGAAGTTTCTTGTGTTACTGTGATCAATATATATATATATATATATGATTATGATTAATTTTTTATTAATGAATAAAGCAATGTAATTAGTATGATATGTGATTTTGGTGATATAATGCCCCTATCACTAAAGTTAAAATCACATATATATGGTGTATGTGAGGAGTAAAGCTTATATCCCTGGTATGAGAGAATTTCAATGATTCAATTGAGTAGTGACCGCCAAAGTGGCACGCTTGATTGGATTTGAAAAATTTCGGTCTCGTATGATGATTGGGATATCTCCTGGTCTAATGCGTAATCATACTCCCAAAGGAGGTGATTATGTATTAGTTCATGAAGGGATACATGATAGTGTGGTGGAGGAGTGACTGATTCTAGTGATTCATATGCCCAAAGGTGATGAATTCACGAAGAATTGGAACATATTCTCATAACCCTTATCATGTGGAGAGTGTACAATTGCATGTCATGTATTCTACCCAAAGGTGATTATGTGATTTTGCATGTAACTCTCTGGATGTGTACTTGTACGTCAAGTTACACAATGCTCACATGATACTAATTATATACTGCTTGTTTTTCAGTCACCTTTTCTGTAAATGGTAATTCCGTCATTATTGAGGTTTTTTACTGCTTCAAATTTTAAGTTGTGGACATATGATTTGTTGCTTGAGAAAAGAGCAATTGAATTTGCTTATTGTCCATGAAGCGTTCCATTCTGGAACACTTGAAAAGAGGTGTGCCTGCGAACTGCACTGCTATAAGATGATGGAAGCCTTAGTTGCTTGAAATTATGTCTTGTCTGATATTGAAATTAGGACACATCTACAAAAATTGTGTTTAAGTCCTAATGACATATATATCTCGTATATGATTAAAAGGTTGTCAGGTTTAACAATGGCAATGAGTATTTTGGCAAGTATGACAATGCGAAATAGCTTAAAGAGTCATTTGTCAAATACTTGGTAAATTCTGGGGTGGTAATTTAATTACTATACCTGAAAATTCTGACAAAAAGATTTGGGCGAAAGGCATAAATGCACCATATTGAACATGGTGATGAGTATGATTAGTAAGACTAATTTATCTGGTCTTTTGTGGGCTGATATTATGAAAGCAATTTTTTCATATACAAAAGGGGTATTGATTTTATGACCCTAAAGAAAGTACAAGAATTATGGAATCACATACTCTAAAGTTTCTAAATATTGACGTAATTGTAGAGGATAGCTGCTCTCAGATTATTAAAGATAATAGTATGATGGAGGTTACTATGGTTTTGTCTTTACCTATACAGATAATTATGGAATCTCCTGTACCATAGACTAAACTTGTTGAGGTTCAAGGTACTATTCTTGATATAGTTTATAATGAAATTTCTTAAACCTCTCAAGTGCAGAATGAAGTGGTTGCAGCTTTATTAAGGAGATTTGTTAAGGAAAGACGATCAGTTATACCATCAGACTACATAGTCTATTTGTGAGAGCATGATTACAATATCCACTATATGGTTGATGTAATGACATATTTATAAATATCGTTTCTTATTCTCAATTAAGTATGTGATTAGATGCCATAAAAGACGATATACAATCTATGAAACATGTTTGGAAACTTACTGACTTGTCTAAAGATCACAAGTTTATTAGTTGCAAATTGGCGTACAAAACTAAAAGAATTTCAAACAAAGATTGTGGAATTTAAAGCCAAATTTGTAACTAACGTTTTAACTCTGAAAGAGGGGTGGATTGTTTATAGTGAAGAAATAATTATTTCTTTAAATGTTCTTTCAGAGTGAACGTGGCATTAATAATTTATTTTGATATAAAGTTACGCCAAATAGATACAAAATCTATATTGTGCAACTGGATGATTTTGCAGCAAATTCAAGTAAACTTGTGTGTAGACTGAAAAGTTCTAATTCATGGTCTTAAGCAAGTTTCCAGACAATATTATTAAAGTTTCATAGTGTCGTTATTTTGTTCAATTAGGAATAAAGTAATTCAATATACTACAAGGTTAGTGGAAGGAAATTTATTTTTTCTCATACTTTATGTACATGATATTTTGCTTACAAGTTGTGACCTTGAGACAATATTGAGGTCTGTAAGGATTGTTTTTGCCATATTATATTAGATTTTCTCGGAGGACATTTGCTGATTGTATATGAGAAATATTCAATATACATCATTGCAAGCCAGGAATTGCTCCTGTTGTTAAGGGTGATGGACTAAATCTATCACATTGTCCTTATTTAGATATTGAGAAAATCTAATTAAATGATGTACCTTGTGTCAGTCCACTTAGAAGTATAATGTATGCTCGAATTTGCACTAGACTAAATGTTGTCTTTGTGACGAGACTTCTAGGCAAATATCGGTCAAATCCAGGACATGATCACTGGGTTGTTGTCAAGAAGGTTTTAAGGTACTTAAAGAAGACAAGAGATTATATGATAATTTATAGACATGTTCAATTCTTGCAGTTAGTAGAATATTTAGATGTAAACTTTATTGGCTGTTCTGATGACATGCAATCAATAACGGAATACAGATTTATGTTAGTAGGAAGTGCAGAAAATAAAGTTTTTTGTTATCTTCTACTATGTATGCAGTGTTAGTAATATTCTTTTAGGTTGTTACTTAGGCTATTAGGCTCCAAAACCTCATGACGGAATTGATCGTTTTAACTTGATGGATAGATCCATACGGTTGTATTGAGATAATAAATTTGTAGTATTATTTATCTACTACAGAGGTCTCAAGGGGTCTAAATATATGATGGTCAGATATTTTTGACCATAAAGAAACGGTCTAGAAAGGTGACTTATGATATAACATATTTTCACAGATGATGTGGTTGCAGATCCACAAACTAAAGGCCTACGCCCATGTATATTTTAGTAACATATCGTTAACATGGGCCTAGGAGTATCTTCGGATATTGTTGTTTAGTGGGAGTTATTTTGGCTTTACTTTAATAAATTTCACATCTGTGGTTCGTTACACTTAGTAACGGTTTGATATGTATCAACTTTTGCATTCAATAAACTATTTTTGAATGTATTGTTATTATGTTGAATACATATTGATAAAGTCTCAAGGGATTGTATAAACCTTGAGTGAAGGCTAGGGGCGTCCGGGCATCCGGTTATTAGCCTTGTGCATATGTCTTGTGATACATAAAGAAAGGTTGACCATAAGGACAAGACATATGTGGGTTCATTGGAACCATAAAGCATTCTTTAGTGACACAAGTTTTTTGTGACACCTAAGGTAAGAGAATGGTGACTGACAAATGGGATCTCTTTGAGAGATGTTATCCATTTGCCACACTACCATATTGAATCCATATCAATAAAGTTGAGAGCACTCGTGACCATGGAAGGCTCTGTGTGTATACATGCAGTTACCGCCATGATTCGGTGTTCAAGACTTTATGGGATAGGATTGACTATTAAGAATTATCTCTGGACCAATGCGTGCGCATAAGGTACGATTTCAATTAATATAGTCTAAGTGGGAGAATGTAAGAGTTTTCCTAATGTGGACTATATTAATTGATATTGTAATTTACTGTTTTTACGGTTACCGTAAAACAGGGCTGGTCTAAAGTGAAATAGAAGGTTTCTTAATTAGTCTAATATGGGGCTGGCTAGTGTGGGCCGAGTTGAGCCTGTCCCGTAATGAGGGGGCCTGGCTGGAAACTCTATAAATAGTGCTCAAGTCTCTCCTCTAACCCTAATTCTCACCTGTATCCTCACCTAAGGGGCATTTACCTAACGCTACACGTGAGGGGGCCGCCTCATTGAGCCAGTGATACGGAGAGCAATAGAGGAGAAAGACTTGATGCGTGGATCCCCTTTATATGTGGGTAATCCCTTTTTATACTTCCGCTCTATGTTCGATGGATCTAGGTGTGTTAATCTTTCTACTCAATTATGCATGTTCTTGTTCTAGTTATGGAGATCTTGGGGTTGCGCAATTTGCGTCTAACAACCTGCACAGTACTAATCCTTAATTTTTGGGACCGATGACCGACCCTATTAAGGTTAGGACCAAGGATCGAACCGAACCTAGTCCGGTTCCAGGTCAACTCATGACCAACTAATAATTTATTTATTTCATTTTTTGTACTATCTGATAAGGCAATCAAGGACTGAACCAATCTAATGGGTTTGGTCTAGTTTCAAGGTCAACCCGAGACCAACTGATAATTTTTTATTTTATTTTTTGTGCTCCTTGAAAAGGCAATTGAGGACCAGACCAACCCAATAGGTTTAGTGATGAGCGAGGTCTGCTTAGAGAGGCAAGCGACGAGTGTCGAATGGGGTGAGAGTCGAGTAAGGAGCAACAAGCCAGGTGAGCATCGAGCGATAAGCAGCACAAATGACCCAAAGCGAGTGAGTTGAGTGTCAAGTGGCAAACAGAGGGGTTGTTTCTTTCGATTTTGGCAAATTGAAGACTAAGAGGACAAATAAGACAGAAGCAAACGAGTTCTAGAAGAGGATGCCATGAGAAGCTATTTATGCCCTTTTAAACGCCATGAGAACTCCTCACAAAAATATTTTCCTCATTTATAAATTATGGTTGTTGAAGCTGTAAAAGACATTAAAATATCTAAGTTATTTTTAAAATAGTGTAAAATTACTTGAACTCATCACTAAATAGTTATTTAATATTGTTATGCAGTTTATTTTAGGGTTTTCTCTATATAAAAAAATTATAACTAATATATTAGATATATAATATACATAGAATCAGGGTTGGTCCGGGTTGGCCAGACTCTAAACTCCCAGAACCGATGATCAACCCACATAGTGCTGGTCCAGGAATTCCAGGACTAAGGACCGATCCGGTATCCCTGGGAATCGGACCGGGACCGGCAAGTTGGGCTGGTCCAGTGTTGATCTAGGATTGATCCTAGATCGATGCTCACCCTAGAAGCAATCGACGCTAAAATTGGAGAGGAAGCTGCAAACAAGTTCTGCAACAAAGCCCTCTTCTTATTGGCCTTGGGATTGATAATTCTCACTACTTGGCACCTTTGCGATAAAGACGTAGGATGGTCGCCAGTGATAAACGTTATTTAATTGCATTTTAAACCTCCAAAATGATGGTGGTTAACTTAGAAGATACTTGTTACCGAAGAAACGAAATGACATGAATAGAATTGAATTTCAGCCCCATCTGACTCTGTTTCCTTAAAACACAGTATCTTAGTCAGATTTCGTGGTGCATTTAGGGACAAAATCTAGCTTTTATTAAAAAAATCCTTTTGGGAAAATGTGCATTTGCACCCATATATTCAACTCTCAAATTCCTGACTGGATGTTGGCATGGCTTGCTACGTCGGGCCTCTTGGGTTTGAAGCGGTATGCTATTGATTTTTGGGATAATGACAGTAAAGTGTTCCTTAGAACTTTACATTGATTGTTCGATTTGGTATCTACAATTTAATTTCGAGATTCCAATTATCATATAATCTGGTTTTCGCGATTCCTTGAGTTGCACGGTTAGGCAATTCGGTAAGCAAAATCTTATATGAAATGACTATGACATAGCTACTGCCTTAGTGGGAGTTTTGATAAAAATTGAGAGAGAGAGAGAGAGAGAGAGAGAGAGAGAGGAACAAGGAAAGTGAATTTCATCATCAAGCGGCAAGAGGTAAAGAAGCATACAGAGAATTCTATGAGTTCAGTAAAATAGCATTCGCCTCTGTTCTAGATTCGTTGATATATATGATTTGCAACTCATTTTACTTGATTGTTTATATAAAAGAAATGTAAGTGACGAGATCATTTTTTAGACTAACCCAATCAAAGTACTCGTTAGTCGTTGAAATGAATCGAATATGATGTAACTACTCAGGTATTTTTTATCTGAATCATACATCCTAAGTTTCATAATCAAGTGATGAACTTTTGAGCTGAATTTAAGAGTTAAAACTAAGAGGAGAAAATTACAATTTTGTAGTTCATGGATAAGGGATGCTAATAAATACTAAGAAAATGTAGTAAGTTTCATTCAATAAATGATGTGACAAGTGACTATTGATGACCAAAATGAACCATAGGTGCTCACGCTTTAAGTAACTAAAGAAAACACATTATATGTGAAGATGATTTTCAATGATGAACACGCCCTGGAAAACAAAGTCCGGAGAAGAGGAAGCGTTATGTTGGGTCATTTGTTTCTCTATTAAGACGTAGCTCCCCTGATTCATCTCTCTTCATGAGCTTCTTGATGACTTCGCCCCATTTGGTCCTCAGATCGCGAGGCCTGGCTTTGTCATTCAGGACAAAATCAGCAGACTTTTCTTCCTGTGAAGGCCATGATTCTTCACTTTGACGATTTGAATCCGGGTTTTCCTCATCTTGAGAGGTCACAGCATGGGGAATGTTTAAGCTCACTGCCCTTTCCAATGCATCTTTGTGCTCCTTCTCTATTGACCTCAACCTCTCGATCTTTTGTATGTTTGGAGCAGTTGTTATGGTCTCAGCACTGCTTTCCCTTATTATCTATCAGACAATTTGAGTTGATCTATCATCTCAACATGCTACATAATTATGTACACTCGTCGAACAGTCAATGAGCAACATATTTAAATAGATTCAGGGTAATTTAGGAATTGCAGTGAACCAAAGGAATACCAAGTCAGCCTCACTTACTTGCAAAGCCTTTTCTGCTTCTCTTTCTATCCAGATAATTCCATGATCAGATGTGGCGTTACAAGATAAGACGATATGCTCGAATCTCCCATCAACCGGAATAGCAGTTCTTACTTCTGGAGGATACCTCCCACATCTGCACATACAGAGAAGTGAAAAGCTTGGGTAAGACATTCGAGTATAAGTTTTGCTTCTTTAAAACAGAACCATTTTTCCATTCCATTATTCTTTTTTTTTTTACCCCTAAGACTGCTAAAAAGATAAATAAATAAATAAATAAGAACTACTCTCACTTTCCACAAACAAAATGAGAGGAATTCAATCAAATTCCTGCAATAAAAGAATTTCTTTAAAAAAGAAAAAGAAAAAAAAGAAATGCAAGTAAGACTGCAAAAAGATATGGAAATATGACAGAAACACCTAATGACAATCAAAAAAAGAAAGCAATGACATACTTTGAATTTGTTTGAGATGCAAAGTGAAAAAATGGTTTTTCAAACTCCAGGTATGTAATGGATTACAAATCAAAACTTCAGCTCCTTAAATGCTTAGATTTACAGACAAGATGATACTGCCATCTCTTAATTGGTTGTCTAGCCCGCAGCAGCAGTTAAAAGATAATATTTGCACAAACAAGCTGGGAAACATATTAAAATTGAGAAAAAGAAATTAATAACTTGCACCACGAAATATAGACATAATTACAGATCCCATTCCCCCATAATTCCCTAATCACTCCTCACATCGTGAGACAAACATCTTTACTTTTGGTTGTCAGTGTAATGATCAGCAACACGTTTACTGAGTTGAAGACATCCATAGATAAGAGAAATACAGATAGAGCCATTTATAGAATGTGTGACAATGCTAACAATCTCCTAGTAATAGGTCCTTTGACATAAGGATATTCCTTAGTTTCCAACGGTTGTAAAGTCATTGCTAAGCATTTTTTAGTTTACAATAACAACATCAAATGTTAATTATAACATTCTCTAACAGCTGCATTATGTTTTTTTTACTTAGATTATCCAAAGTGGTAGTTGCTCCACAAGCTGTAGAATGCAAAGTGTGATCCATAAAAACAAGGATACAAGGTGTGATAATCCTACACCATGGGGTGCAGATCATAATTTCCCGACATGTTTCCAAGCAAAGAGATGCTGGTTAAAAAAAGCAGCCCTTCACTGCATAAATTTTTTGAGTCCCTTATTCAGCTTATTTTTGAGACCAAAAGCATGCTAAGACATTTCTGCACCAGTCTAGCTAAAAAATCTCCAAAAGTTCTCTTATAATGCAATATATTACAGCTTATAATGTCCCTACTGTGTTCATACCTGCAAAATTTTCTTTCAACAATATGATACATTCTTCCAGGTGCATAAAGTCTCCTTGGGTCTCTGAGTTTCCTACCCTCAGGTATAAAGGTTTCCCTCAGGCAGACCTCAAACAGTAAGCATGGCAAGCTGTCCAGAGCACCAAGGCCTGGATTAAGAAATGATGATGACAACTTGCTCCAAGAGGTCTTTAGGAGCACACAAAAGGAAAGAAAGTTGAGCCATAATATAAAACGTAATGCAACTCACCAGAAAATTGACTTGAAAATATCCTCCAAGGGGATAGGAGTTCGTGGTAAAAAATCATCCTGGACAAAAAAGATAATAACAGGATCATTTGCCCAAAAAGAAGCTCAGTAACTACAGGAGACCATTGCCTTTCTTCAAATGCCTATAGAGGAAAAGCACATTAACTGGCTTAGACATTCCTCTGATTTTAAAGGTCCCCTTCCTGTGTCAATTCCTTAAGGTAAAGCTGAATCCCACATCGTACTACTTAGGATGCGATAGAATATTTGTAGGTGGTCTATAGGAAATTCTTGAGAATTGAAATCAACAACCTACTTGTGCCTAAGAAGAGCAGACTGTTTACCTACCACCTATGTAGTTGGGTTCGGGGATGATCAGAGCCACTAGACAACGAAAAAACATATCACTTTATTAGCTCCTGAGTTTTCTCAAGGGACTCATCGCCGCGTTCTAGTTTAGGCTGAAAATACCACTGAGTTGCCAGAAAAACCACCTAGGCCCTCTATTCACAAAGATATAAACAAGAGCTTTTTAATTTACAAATCCTAATGTTATTACTATTTCTCATGATACCAAAGTTAGAGTTGGACCACCAGAAACAGAATCCTCAAATGGAAGAGTGAACAGCAACAACAACAACAGAACTCCAGAATGAATTGGCTAAAGACATAACAGCAAGAACCACCTGAAGTCAACAGCCGAACTGAGTCAGAGCTTTTGACTACCAAAAAAAAAAAAAAACTGAGTCAGAGCTACACCGCTAAGTGAAGTTTTTTTTTTTTTTTTTTTTTGTGGTAAAGAACACCGAAGTTAAGTTTCCAACAGTTCAAGAAACATTAGCTTATTGCACAGTCAACCGAAAACCAAAGCCTTTAGTAGTTTGAAGTTTGAACCATCCAATTACCTGCAAGATTATAGAGTGAATCACGTCAGCATACTTCACCGCCAAATTAAGCGACATACACCTCGCCGGAGCCACCGCGTAACACCGCACTTTACTCCGCGGAACTCCGCCCAGCTGATCCCCATGGTTTACCACGATCACCGCCAAGATCGAAGCCACGCCGGACCCGAGCGAGTGGCCCGCAAAAACAAGGTCGTAATTCGAGTCGTTCTCGATCCACAGCCTCTTCAACGTCTCCGATTCCTCATCCAGCAGCCAAATCGCCGACTTCCAAAGCCCGTGGTGGACGTAACCCCCGTCGTACATCTGCATGCCGAGCCGATTGTCCAGCAGGAGCTCGTAGTCGCTCTCCTTGGCGAGGTTGAGGCCGCGGATCGCGACGACAATCTCGCGGTGGTCATGGTCGACGTAGATGATGTAGGGCGGGGCGTGGCCGAGGGTCTGCTCGTAGGTGACGCGCTTGACGAGCCAGTCAGGGTTGAGTCGGTAGCCGCCGGAGGGCGGGAACTTGGGGTGGCGGAGATCGGGCTCATAGACGGCTAGGATGAGGCGGCAGACGCGGGGGACGAGCTCGAACTCATCGGGGTTGGCGGGGGGCCACGTGGCACTGTCATCGGAGCCGACGTAGGTGCAGCGCTTCCAGACCCACCGGGAGCAGACCAGGATCGCCACGCACTCCACGCCGCAGGAGACCGACATGGCAGGTCCAGGATATTCTTGGTTTGTTGATTTCTTTCAGTTGCTGTGATTGAAGAAGAAGAAGATGGTGCCGCTGTCTACGAGTTTTGACGTCAGGGTAATGAGGGATGAAGGTGGCGGTCGCTGTGGGCGTCCAGGAAATGAATAGATGCATCTCTTCATGTTCAAGTGGAGTGACAATGGTGCCTTCCTTGCTTCTTGAAACGAAGGTGCTTGGGGACTGTACAAAGGAATCAGGAGTCACCTGGAGCTGAACCAGACCAGTCGGAATTGGCAGTTCCATAGGATTGATCTAGTTCTCAATTTCAATTTAATAGAATTGATGAGTATTAATTCGGTTCTCAATTGCCCTCCCACCCTGACTAGATAAGTGTATTTAGATATAAATTAAAAAAAAAGTACAACTCAATCACTTAATTATTTTATAGTTTTTTTAACATTTATATGAATATTTTTAGTATTGGACATTATTAACTAATTTTATCTCTCGGATATGTAATAGGATTATTCCCCTACTTTTCGTTCATTCTGATAATCTATGAGGTAAGTTCACGGGAAGTCTTAAAATTTATTACGAAAGTATAATTGAGCCATAAACTTTTTAAAAAGTGTAATTAAGTCTTAAAGCTTATCACAGAAGTGTAATTGAACTCTAAAACTTTCAAATGCAAATCATAAAACTTGTTATAAAGTGCAATCAAGTTCTAGAATTTTCAAAATGTGCTATCTATTGGAGAAATATTCGTGAAGTGTTTTGAAGCTGACAAAATGTTTCCATCAGTCTAATCTGAAGATCTGAAGACTCTGCTATTTAAAGTCTGAAGACCTCCAGACAGCCAGACTCAAGACTCAAAGTCTATTCTCATTGACAATTTCTAATCCGTTGAAGAAGGGCTATCCAGAACTAGGTGTTTCATTAAGGATGTAACCTTATAAACTGAAGAAGATTTCTTGGCTGGATATGACATAACAGAATCCTTTATTTGATCATGATTGATTCGGAGATTAAGGATCCGATGATTGGCGAAGTATACTTGGAAGGTTCTACTTATAGAAACCGAGATCCTGATTGTATGGGCGAGTATGATTGATGGGCTATCGACATGTTCTTTTAATAGCTCGAATGATCTTCCTAATTGATTCCGTCCAACGGATAGATTGGAGGAATTCCTTTGGTCAGTGCCAATGGGTATGATGACATAAAGGAGTATATAAGGAAGACGTTCCAATTGTTCGAGTGTGTGCACGATAGAAAAATTCCAAAGTCCGAAGCTTCTTGTTCTTAGTCAATTCATTTGTTGAAGCGAAATCTTATACGCAAAAGAGAGTCTATATTCGTGAGAAACCTTGAGGAAGTGTAGTAGAATATCTACACTGTGGAATTAAGGAAAAGCTGTGCTGTAACATCTCTTTTGTTTATAGTGAAATACAGCCGGTGGGCTGTCAGTGCGAAAGAATGGACGTAGGCTTGAATAAGCCGAACCACTATAAACCTTGTGTTCAATTTTCTCTTCCCTACTCTCTTCTTTACTTTGATCATAACCTGTTTTGGAGATCTTCCTTTCTATCGTCTGCCTAATATTACTTTCGTATCTCAAGAAATTGTTTTTACACCTATTCACCCCCTCTAAGTACTTATACTAGCTATCTTACTATCAATGGAAGGACTTGATTTAATTAATTTGACAAGTTTTAGAACTTGATTGCACTTTTTGAAAGTTTTAGAACTCGATTACACTTTCATAACAAGTTTTAGAACTTCATTGCACATTTTGAAAATCTTAAAACTAAGTTACACTTTGTTAACAAGTTTTATGACTTCTAATGCACTTATCTCATAATCCATTTACTTACTTTCTTAGTTAAAAAAAAACCAAAAAAAAAAAAATGAGGAGATTGATCAAAGAATGTTGCAGCGCTCTATTATCATGATACGAAATTAAGAGGCAATAGCTTGTTTAAGAGCAATATTAAGGTCTCTCCATAGTCATCCTCATGATTAAATCAAGTTGACGTTGAAAAACGATAGATCAAACTATTAAAGGCTTTCGTGGAGATTAGGAATTTTATATAGAGACTAAAACGCTAAGAGGACTACCTCATGACCTTCAGAGAAATTAAATTTCTAATTAACGAGTATTATCCATTATTTTCGCCCTATAGTTTTTAATCCTTAATCAAAATCAATTGCTTGCAATTCAACCAGAATTTAAGACCGAGCAAGCTTTCATTCTGCGTAGAAATTAGGTTAATCACAATATTAATTGATAAATGCAATTTCGTAAGGACTAAAGATTGGTTCCATGAATCTATTCGGGAACCAAACTGAATCAACAGTCTGGTTCTTGAATTAGTCTAGTTCCTAAATGAATTTGTGGAATCATTCCAATTCCAATTTTTCAAAACCTGTCCTTAATGGGCAGTAAAGGCGAGTATGGTTTCTAGGTAGAACCTAAAACATAAATATTGAACCAATGAGAACCTATAGGTTCCAGATTCTAAGAGACACTCGGACCTCTACAATGCCAAAAGTTAGCATAAAAGGGTGTGCCAAAAGTTTCGAAAATGACACTTAAATGTTAAAATCGGAGCAAAATGGATCATTAAGTATAAATTTGGCTAAAACGTTGACATGTCAATTTTCCGACGAAGCAAGTGTAAAATGGCGTCATTTTGGTAATGACGTGGTAAAAAATTAATATAAAAATTAATTAAATTAAATTTATTTAAAACATTTTAAAATACAAATACAAATATTAAAAAATTTAAAATTTAATTTATAAAAATTAATTAAATTAAAATTAAAATTAAAATTATTTAAAACATTTAAAAATACAAATACAAATATTAAAAATTTTAAAAATTAATATTAAAAATTAATATTTAATTTTTTTAACTTTTTAAATATTTGTATTTTTTTAATATCTTAAATAAATTTAGTTTTAAATTAAATTAATTTACTTTTGTATAAATTTTTTCACCACGTTAGCATAAAAACGACGTCATTTTTGCATTGTCTAGCCATGTCAGTATACAAAATGACATTTCTTTTTTTTTTTTATGCCCAGGGAACCCCGTACAGCCGACAGCTAATGGGTAAATCCTGAGGCGACACTAGCGGAGGACCCACCACTCCGACGTTGCGCTTAAGATCCCATGCGTTCTGTGGGATTTGAACCCCTTCGTTCTAGATAGACTTCATAAGGGCTCTTATCTAGCTAGGCCACCGCAAGCGGTGGTCACAAAACGACATTGTTTTGCACTCATTTCGTCAGAAAATTGACACATAAGCGTTTTGGCCAAATTTTGGCTAGAGTGGCACTTAAGTGATCAATTTCTCTCTAATTTTTGCATTTAAGTGTCCATTTGTGCCAACTTTTAGCACTTGAAGCATACTTATGCCGATTCTAAGGTATACAAAGTAGGTTTTAGAGGTTCGACGAATAAGTTATAGGTTCTTAGTTGAAGGAACTTAGAACCTGAAATCTAGAACTTGGAACAAATTTTAATGTTTTTCTTTCTCTATGTCTTAGCGCAATTTTGCAATATTCCATACCTTTAATGAGTGTATAATCATGAAGTATTAGTTTAAGTTTCCATTTTATAACTGAAACTTTTATTTTATTAATATTCACATTTTTCGTGTGTTTAAATATAAATTATGGTCAATGAATTTAGCAGCAGATGGTGGTCATCAAAAGTTTTACTTCAATATAATCGTTCAATTAATAATATATGTGAAATTTGGATATACCTTAGAGCCGACCCTAAAGTTCCAAGTTCTAAGATATATAACGTAAGTTCCAGGTTCTAGAATATGAGGGTAGGTTCCAAATATCCATTCCAAGTTTTAGGTAAAACCTATACAAAACTTAAAACCACTCACCTTTAGTAGATTCCTGATTCCAAGATGGAAATCACTCATTTGAACCATGCTTATACCTGAAGGTGTTTTCTTCTCTTTATTTATTATTATTATTTTTTTTTCATTCCGTGTTCTTTGCTTTACTTAGTGCAACGATGCTCGGCCCGATGGGCTTCTTCTTCTCGAGTCAGCATTGATGCTAGAAAGAGAAACTCTTAAAAAGGGAAGATCAAGATTTTCCATTACTGCTAAGATAATACAAAAAATAGAAGGCTTATATAGATCTCCCTTAATCACAACCATAGATCTCTGTTTAATCTAATGGTAGAAATTCTATCTACTATCTACCAACTACTCACATTAATTACAGAAAATTCTAGCTGAGTAGACATTTTCTTTATTAGCCCTAGAAATATTCTCGAGTGCACAAGCAAGGTTAACCCGGTCTTCTTGTCTCGGTCCTTCCTGCGTTGATAATCTCTAGACCGTGATGAGTTCCTTGTCTCATGTCTTTCCAGTGTTTTGTGAGTAATGAGTTTAATGATGTAAAAGTTGGTCGCTCGATTGACTGTAATGTAACGGGGTGTAAAATTGGACAAACAAGATGTTAGCCATTTGTGTTCGACGCGTAAGACGTGATTATGTCGTGTTCTTCTTTTTCTTTCTTTGTCGTAATCAGCAAGATAGATTGATGAGAGTACAGATCGGAAGGAGCGATCATTGGGGAACACGATGGTGACTGCCAGTGTTGCCACTACTGCTATGGCCGCCCCACCCCTACTGCAGCTTTTTGTATACTCAGACACTAAGGCACTGCATGACAACCTTTCTGTTCCTTAGAATTTATGTTCTTTTGTTCCCCGGAACAAAAAAAAAAAAAAAAAAGCAGAAATCCGTTTGATAACACTAAGTAATTTTTCTATTTCCAGGAATAAAATGTTAGCCCGGGAATAGATTTAAAGCAAAAACAAGAAAAAAAAAGTTGCTTCTTATTTCCGAGAACAATTTTTAGAAATAAGCTAATTTTATTTTTTATTTTTCTTTTATTTCTCTCTCTTGCCATAGCCACCTTCAACCACCCGCAGCCACCGCCCACTGTTAGCCACCACTGCCACGCTGGCCACCGCCGCCTGTTGCCTACTGCCCACCGCCAGCCACTACACAACCACCAGCCACCAACCGTCACCATGGCGGTCATGCAGCGGCGGGCGGCGAGCGGCAGGCGGCGGCAACGATTTGTAAGCAAGAATACAAAATGAATAAATACAAAAAAAAAGAAAAAAATTGTTGCATTACCAAATACATTTCTATTCTTTTATATTCCAAGAGTATAAATTTTGTGTAGTTATCAAACGAGTTCTTTTACTCAGAAATTATTTTCCGGAATAGAAATAGAAAAGAACTATTTCTAAAAAAAAAATTTTCCCCGGCCAAGTTGTCATGCGTAGCCAAAGATCGATTGTATTAAGCTTTCTTTCATGAAAAATAACTTTTTTTGATTTTCTGACGTTTGTTTCACAGAAAATGAATTAGTCAAGTAAAACGTTTTCCATTATTAAAAAAAAAAAGTCCTTCAAAAGTAGAAAAAATATTTTTCATTTTTCAAAAATTATTTTTATACTTCATTTTTTTCTTTTTTAAATCGAATTTTTAATCTTTTTATTTTTATTTTTCTTTCATTTCCTTTTTCTTCTTCCTTGGCTAATCACCGGCCATGGCAATGGTTGACAACTGTCCACGGGCGAGCTAGAGACTCGCCCAAGGTCAAATTCGTTGAGGGAAAAGCTCAAGCTCACCTGGATGTAGCTTGCATTGGCCTCAGTGGAGCTCGGGTTTGCTTGGTTTAGTGAAGCTTGGGCTCACCTACTGCCTTAACGAAGCCCAAGCTCGCCAACCTCAGAAGAGCTCCGCCTTGCTTGGTTTAGTGGAGCTCGAGTTCACTTGGATCGGGCAAGCCATGAGCTCGTCCAGCTTAGCGAAGCTTAAGCTCACCTAAATCAGCCAAGCCTTGAGCTCACCAATCCGCATCTTGGTCGATTGCCTAGCAAACTGACCATCGCCGAGGCACGCGATGGCGGAGAAAGGAGGAGAAAGAATGAGGAAGGAAAAAAAGAAGAAGGAAAAATTAAAATAATAAAATTTTTTATTTTTTAAAAATATAATATAATTCAAAATTCAAATTTTAAAAATATATGAATTAAATTATTTTTTGTCACTTAAAAAATTAAAATTTGATTTTTTTTTTTGGTAATTTTTCCTAGAAAATCAAATCACATACCAAACGATAGATAATATTTTTCACTTCATTTTCAACTTTCAGTCGAACATAAATATTTATATATATCGTCATTTTCTTGAAAAATGACTTCTTAGAAAACACTTTCTGGAAATGTGATAATTTCTACGAAACAAACGGAGTTAGAAGTCTTTCCTTTCTCAGTTTGAACAACTACATATGGTAAGATGGATGAAATAGAATTGATTTTGGGGATAGTAACAGTAGAGAGTTCTTTTTGAACTTTGTCTTTATTGTTCAATTTGGTACCTACTATTTAATTTCAAGATGTTAGTTACCACATAATATGGTTTTCGCAATTCTTCAAGAGGGATGGTTAAGCAATTTGATATGCAGAATCTTTGAAAAAATTGCTATGACGTAGCCGCTACCTTAGCCAGAGATTTGACAACGGTCGAGAGAGAAGAATAAGGAAAGTAAATTCCGTGATCAAGGGTTAAGAGGTAAAGAACAAATAGAAGACTCGCAATTTTTGACGGTTCAGCAAAACAGCATTCACGTCCGTTCTAGATTTTTTAACGTAGTTGATTTGCAACTAATTTCCTTGATTGATTAAATAAAAGACATGTAAGTGGCATGATCATTCTTGAGATGAACCCAACCAAAGTACTCCATAGTCGCTCGGACGGAATCGAATATGGTGTAACCAATCAGGTTTACCTTATCTGAATTACACATCATAAGTGTCATAATGGAGTGATAAACTTTTGAGCTGAATTTAAAGAGTTAAGACTAAGGGGAGAAAATTACAATTGTGAAGATTATGGACGAGAAATGCTAATTTATACTAAGAAAGCACTAAGTTTTATTCAATAAATGGTGTGAAAAGTGATTATTGATGACCAAATTGAACCATAGGAGCTCCCGCTTTAAGTAACTAAACAAAACACATCATATGTGAAAGTGATTTTCAATGATGAACCAGGCACCATTCCTCAAGCACCACTCCTTTAAGGTATTGCCACCACCTAAAATATGGTAAATGAGTTCACTTTTATCTGTCACAGACAATTCACCCTCCATAGAATGCTATACAGTGAGAAAAAACGACGAAAAAGAAGTAACAATGACAAGAGGCCGAATAGCAGTATAAGAATCAGATCACGAGCTCCACCAGAATCCTGTTCCCAGCGAAAGAATCAGTAAATATGCACCATAAAAAGGATAGATCCAATGAAGAACGTGCCCTAGAAAACGAAGTCTGAAGAAGAGGAATGTGCGAAGCGTTACATTGGGTTATTTGTTTCTCTCAAGACATGGCTTCCCTGATCTATCTCTGTTCATGAGCTTCTTGACGACTTCATCCCAATTGGTCCTCGCATTGCGAGGCCTGGCTTTGTCTTCCAGCACGATGTCTGTTAAAATATGTCTCGAGTTTAAACCCGAAGCAAATTTCTGAATTTTGAAAATAAATTAGTTTAACTTGCGGATAAGGAAATATTCCTATCATTCAAGCGGAGATTGGCAAGCGGAGATGCACTCGTCAACTTCATCAACCAAGAAAGGAAATATAAACTTGATTAAAGGAAGTTGGACTTCCTAATTTAACTTGGCTTGGGACTTTCCTCTTTGATCGAGGCGGTGCACGTACAAGCATATATATTCGTGGTTTGCTTGCATGAATATTGGGGTCAGCATCGTTGTTGATACGAGCATTGAAGCGCCGTTATTCTAACGAGTGCTTGGCGGGTTTTCGTTCGTGCAATTACATTTGCGAAGAATTAGTGTTTGTAGCCGATTTAAATCTTGAGGTAAGATTTGCGTGTAATTCCTCTGTGAGATTGAGAGATTATTTTAGAGGAATTTCAGGGCTAAATACTGCGTGCGTTATTGGGTGTAATTGGGGCTTGGGAAACACCGAAAGAGTGTTTGAGTGACTTGAGTGTGTAATCTTCTTGTATCGCTTGATTTATAGTGAAATTCGCTGCTGCTCTCCCCGTGGACATAGGTCTTTACGATTGAACCACGTAAATCCGGTGTTCGATTTATTTTCTTTTTCTGTCTATATTATTGTTCGATCGCTCGCCCCATCGCGACAAGTGGTATCAGAGCCAGGTTTGGCTGAGTTGAAACGAATCGATGGCGACCGAAGAAGTAAAAGTGAGAATCAACAAATTTGATGGGAAGGATTTCAATTTTTGGAAGATGCAGATTGAAGATTATCTTTTCCAGATGAATCTGCACTTGCCTTTATTTGGGGAGAAATCAGAGATGATGAAGCAAGCTGATTGGGATTTGCTGGATAGACGAACTATGGGTGTTATTCGGCTGACGTTGGTTCGTAACGTCGCGTTTAACATCCTGAAGGAGAAGACCACTGCTGATTTAATGCAAGCCCTGTTGGATATGTACGAGAAGCCATCTGCGATCAATAAGGTCTGTTTGATGCGACGTCTATTTAACTTGAAGATGAAAGAAGGTGCGTCAGTTGCAGATCATATCAATGAATTCAATGTGATTGTTAGTCAATTGAGTTTAGTTGAGATTGATTTTGAAGATGAGGTACGTGCTTTGATTCTATCATCCTCATTGCGTGATAGTTGGAATACTACCGTTACTGCTGTTAGTAATTCCTCTGGATCAACAAGTTTGACGTTTGATGGGGTTTGAGATTTGATTCTGAGTGAGGAATTCATAGAAGAGAATCTGGCGAATCTGTATCTACTGCTCTAGTAGGTGAAAATAGAGGAAGATCTGTAACACGTGTGGATAATGGTAGTACTAATATGAATAGACGTAGTTAATCTAGGACTGCTAATATTGTCTATTGGAGCTGTGGCAAGAGGGGGCATCTTAGAAGGGATTGCCTTAAGCTGAAAAATGAGAAAGGTAAGGGAATTATGGTTGATTCTGCAAATAATGTTGCAGCTGTAGCAAATAATGCCAATTATGTCTTGTCTGTCATTAATGATTCATCGCTTGATGGATGGGTTATGGATTATGGTTGTTCTTTTCATGTCACACCAAATAGAAATTGGTTTATCACTTATCAGTGCACGGGTAGTGGTAAAGTCCAGTTAGGGAACGATGTTAAGTGCGATGTTGTGGGTGTTGGTGATGTTAAAATCAGAATGCATGATGGTATCGTGAGGACATTGACTAGAGTGAGGCATGTTCCAAAATTGAAAAAGAACTTAATTTCCTTGGGATGCCCTAGATTCAACTGATTGCAGGTATTCTTCAAAAGGTGGAGTTCTTAATGTTGTTCGAGGTGCCCTGGTGATAATGAAAGGAATCAAGCACGATGGCTTGTATAAACTTCAAGGTGAGATAATGATAAATTCCGCTGCGAAGACGTCCAATGCATCTGTTCGAGAGTCTTTTGACTGCTCGAGGAAGACTTGGGTGTTTGTGCCAAGGCACAAGTTTGATGCTAGTGTCAGGATCTTGCAGTTAAGAGTTTTGATCGAGACGGAGACTGATAAGTCAATCAAGCATATGTAGATTGATAATAGCATTGAGTTTTGCTCGGAGCTGGCAAATAAATTCTGCATGAAAGAGGGCATAGTGAAACACCGCACTAGTGCTAGTAAATCACAACAATTTGTAGAATTGATGAGCAGAACATTACTAGAGACGGCCCGAAAAATTATCTCTAATGCTGGTATGGCTAGGAGATTCCTGGTTGATGTGCTAAGTACGGTAAGCTGCCTAGTGAATAGATCCTCATCAACTGCTATTGAATGGCAGACTCCTGAAGAAGTGTTGTTAGGTAACGTTGCTGATTATTTTATTATTAGAATGTTTGGTTGCCCATGTTATTTTCAAGTGAGTGATGGTAAGCTCGATAGGAGGGCAAGATGCATATTCCATGGTTATGCACAAGGTGAGAGGGGCAATCAGTTGTAGTGCTCGGTTATAAATTCACCTGTTAATAGTAGAGAAGTTACCCTTGATAAGTCTCAAGTACTTTTGGCTAGGAGTGATTATAGTAGTGTTAATACGGATCTAAACGGTGTTTAGCTTGAGGTGGAGTTGCAACCAGAAACTCCTGAGGTAGTGAGTACGAGTATTAGCAAAGTAATCGACACAGATGGTGCTCATAGCGAGGTGGAGCCTATAAAGCCAATGGTTGCTGTAACTGCTGAAATTAACAAGATACGTATTCAATCTCCTGACAAATATGGATGCAATAATGGTTTTACTTTATCTGCAGTTGAGGAGGTCGTTTCAAAAAATTCTTGCGAAGCAATTAAAGGTGCATATGGAGTTGGTATTCTGATGAGGTCCTCAGTTATGATGAAGTTCAAGCGAAGTTTGGACTTGAATAATATCTGTGGCGGTTGAGTCCATCGGGGGCTATGGGAAAGTAATAGCAGAATTTGAATTTTTTACGAAACGATTGTAATTTGGCTCAAACATCGAGCTAAGGTGGAGAATTGTTAAAATATGTCTCGAGTTTAAGCCCGAAGCGAATTTCTAAATTTTGAAAATAAATTAGTTAACTTGCGGATAAGGAAATATTCCTATCATTCAAGCGGAGATTGGCAAGCGGAGATGCACTCGTCAACTTCATCAACCAAGAAAGGAAATATAAACTTGATTAAAGGAAGTTGGACTTCCTAATTTAACTTGGCTTGGGACTTTCCTCTTTGATCAAGGCGGTGCACGTACAAGCATATATATTCGTGGTTTGCTTGCATGAATATTGGGGTCAGCATCGTTGTTGATACGAGCATTGAAGCGTCATTATTCTAGCGAGTACTTGGCGGGTTCTCGTTCGTGCAATTACATTCACGAAGAATTAGTGTTTGTAGCCGATTTAAATCTTGAGGTAAGATTTGCGTGTAATTCCTCCGTGAGATTGAAAGATTATTTTAGAGGAATTTTAGGGCTAAATATTGCGTGCATTATTGGGTGTAATTGGGGCTTGGGAAACACCGAGAGAGTGTTTGAGTAACTTGAGTGTGTAATCTCCTTGTATCGCTTGATTTATAGTGAAATTCGCTGCTGCTCTTCCCTTGGACATAAGTCTTTACGACTGAACCACGTAAATCTTGTGTCCGATTTTTTTTCTGTCTATATTATTGTTCGATCGCTCGCCCCATCGCGACAATGTCAGCAGACTTTTCTTCCTGTAAAGGCTGTGACTCTTCATCTTGGGGATTTGAATCCGGGTTTTCCTCATCCGGAGAGATCACTGCATGGGGAATGTCTAAGCTTACTGCTCTTTCCACTGCATCTTTGTGTTCCTTCTCTAGCGTCCTCAACCTATCGAACTTTTGTATGTTTGGAGCAGTTGTTACAGTCTCGGCACTGCTTTCCCTTATTCTCTGTCACGGTGAATTTGAGTTCATCTATCATCTCAACATGCTACAAATTTACATACACTCATTTAAGAATCAAAGAGCAACAAAAATAGATAGGTTCAGGGTAAATTAGGAATCGGTGTGAACCAAAGAAATACCAAGTCAGCCTTACTTGCAAAGCCTTCTCTGCTTCTCTTTCTATCCAGATAATTGCACGATCAGATGTGGCATTACAAGATAAGACGATATGCTCAAATCTCCCATCAACCGGAATAGCAGTTCTTACTTCCGGAGAATACCTCCCGCATCTGCACATACAGAGAAGTGAAAGACGTGGATTTGACATTCAAGTATAAGTTTTGCTTCTATAAAAGGACAAACAGAACCATTTTACCATTCCATTATTCTTCTTTTTCTCCTAGTACTGCTAAAAAGATAAAAATTTAAAAATAAAAATAAAAATAAAAATAAGAACTACTTCCACGTTTCACAATCAAAATGAGAGGAAGTCAATCAATTCCTGCAATACAACAATTGCTTAGTGAATAAGTAAAAGAAATGCAATCATTAAGATTGCAAAGAGATACGGAAATATAATGAAAACACCTAAAGACAATCAAACAAATTCAATTCATTTGAGATGCAAGGTGAAAAAATGGTTTTTCAAACTCCATGTATGTGCCGACCAAAAAAAAACTCGATGTATGTAACAGCTTCCTAAATGCTCAAAATTTACAGACAAGATGATACTGTCGTTGTTGGAGGTTTATTTGTCAAAACAAGTCGAGTGTGTTTTCCTTGTCCCACATAAGAAAAATGGGACAATTAATAAGAGTGGGATTTCCTTTGTGTAACCAGAGGAATGATTGGGTGAGGCTAGACCACACTATATCCGCGTGCGGATGCGTGATTATTTGGCGCCTTAGCGCGCCTGTGATTTAATTAGCACTAACCATTTTAGTTATTTTATTTTATTTTTTGGTTATGTTATTAATTTTTAATCAATTCAAATGTTGCCTTTTATTTTTTAGAATTTTCAAAAATAAAATATAAAAATGAAAATTCGAAATTTTATTTATTTTAAAAAAACTATTATTCTGAATTTTTTGTTTGTGTTTTTTCAAGACAACATTTGGAAAAGATACTTATTCGGTTTGCAATTTTTCGAATGATTGCAATTGTTCGTTTTTCAACTTCTTCTGAATAGATGTATTTGTTCAATTGTCCGAAAGGACATGTTTATTCAATTTTCGCAATTTTTCACGAAGAGTTGTTTGTGTTTTGAGACTGTTTTATATATATACTCGTCATTTTTCGGAAGAACAAGTGTAATCATTTTCATCTTTTCGAGCTTTCTGTCTAAAAAAAAAAAAAAAGAGATTACGGCAATTGTTTCTAATTGTTTCCTAGAAAGACCCTAGAGAAATACTAGAATTGCTATCTAGTATTCTCATATGAGACTTTGTTGTATCCTGAAGGATTTTTGCCAGTGATCATTAGCAACGTTGTGGGGGCAAATAAATCCTTAAAAAAGTGATATCACGCCTCAAAATCCGATCTGAGTACTCTAAATATCCGTCTTCATTGTTTTACCTAATTCGAAGCTATATTTTCACGATAGTCGTTTCTTCCTTGGAGGTCTAGCCCAGCGGCAGCAGTTAAAAGAGAATATTTGCACAAACAAACTAGGAAAAATATTAAAATTTAAAAAAAAAATTAATAATTTGCACCCGGTAATATAAATATAATTACAGATCCCATTCCCTGGTATTTCCCTAATCACTCTTCTTGCTTTTGCTAGTCAGTGTAACATCTAGCAACATATTTACCGAGTTGAAGATATCAATAGACAAGAGAAAAACAGATAAAGCCATACAAGAGCGTGAATGAGAGTGCTAACAATCTCATAGTAACAGGACCTTGGATACTAGGACATTCCTTGGTTTCTGAAGGTTACAATGTCATTGCAGAGTATTTTCTAGTTTACAGTAACAGCACCCAAAGTTAATTATAATATTCTCTAACAGCTGCATAATTTTTTTTAATTAGATAATCCAAAGTTGTAGTTGATGCACAAACTGTAGAATGTGAAGTGCGATTCTTGAAAACATGGATACAGAGTGTGATTATCCTACACTAAAGGATGCAGGAAACAATTTGAAGTAAAAAGATGCTGATTAAAAAAGCCCTTAACTAATAAATTATCTTAGTCCCTTATTCAGTTTAGTTTTGAGACCAAAAGCATGCTAAGATCTTTATACGCTAAGTCTAGCTCAAAATCTAATCAAGCAATATATTAAACCTTAGAATGTCCATACTGAGTTCATAGCTGCAGAATATTCTTTCAACAAGCATGCTAAGATCTTTCTACACCAAGTCCAGCTCAAAATCTAATAATGCAATATATTAAATCTTACAATGTCCCTACTGTGTTGATACCTGCAGAATTTTCTTTCTACAATATGATACATTCTTCCAGGTGCATAAAGTCTCCTCGGGTCTCTGAGCTTCCTACCCTCAGGTATAAAAGTGTCCCTCAGAGAGACCCAATGCAGTAAGCATGGCAAGCTGTCCAAAGCACCAAAGCCTGGATTAAGAAATGACGATGACAACTCACTCCAAGAGGTCTTTGGGAACACAAAAAGAAAGAAAGAGAGATGAGCCATAACATAAATTTTAATGCAACTCACCAGAAAATTGACGTGAAAATATCCTCCAAGGGACTAGGAGTTCTTGGTAAAAAATCATCCTGGACAAACAAGATGACAGCAGGGTCACTTTACTGAAAAAGAAACCTTGGTAACTACAGGAGACCATTGCCTTTCTTGAAAAGCCTACAGAGGAAAAGCAGATGCAGTTGCTTAATGACATTCCTCCGATCTCCTTCCTATGTCAACTCCCTTAGGTAAACCCGAATCCCAACATTGTACTACTCAGGATGTGATAGACTATTGGCAGATGGTCATGAGGAAATTTTTGAGAATTGAGATCAACATCTTCCTAGTATCTGAAAAGTACGAACTGTTTACCTACTGCGTATTTAGCCGGGATCAAGATGAGCCAACATACAACAAACAAACACATCACTCTTATAGCTCCTGGGTTTTCTCAAGGGATTCATCGCAGTGTTCTAGTTTAGGCTGAAAATTGCCAGTGGGTTGCCAGAAAAATTGCCTAGGCACAACTTAGGCCCAATAACATCTATTCGCGAAGATATATACATGTCCTTTTAACTTACAAAGCCTAATATGACTACCATTTCTCATGGTACCGAAAGTTAAGAGTTGGACCACCAGAAACTGCATCCTCGAATAAAAGAGTGAACAACAACAGAACCCCAGAATGAATTGGCTGAAGACATAACAGCAACAATCACCTAAAGTCAACAGCCGAACTGAGTCAGAGCTTTTGACCCCCAGGGAAAAAAAAAACTGAGTCAGAGCTACACCGCTAAGTGAAGTGAAGTTTTCAACAGTTCAAGAAACACTGACTTGCTGCACAGTTTAGCTTGATGCGCATTGCATGTAGTTAAACTTTGCAGCTGATGAACTGAATTGTATAATTATTTGCTGAGAGGAAAAACAAACCCCGAATTCTCGACTGATCCATGCTAGACCAACCTGTTCTTTTTGCTTTGGTCAATGAGTTTAGCATTTCTTGAGTTCGTTTATCCAGAATCCAGTCACTCAATTTATCGCGCTTTCTGTGAGAAAGGTTTCCCCAATGCAGTTTCTAACGAGTCTGCACGTACACAAGATTGATGAAAATCTATGTAAGTTTTCTTGCTTATAGGTGAACCCACTGTTATTTCTTGAGAATGAATCAACCAAGAAACAATTAGAAGTTAAAAGCAACAAAGCAACCAATTCAAATCGCTAGAACAACTTCCGTGCACACCCTTCTTGTAGTAGTAACAGGCCCTTCAAACTTGGCAACCAGATTTCTTCAATGTGCAAAACATAGTCACTGCCTTCACCACGCTAAGACTTAAGGGAAAGATCTTCACAGGTCTATCGATTCTGACTCCAGGAGTAAGAGTAGGCCAACTGCTGCTTGAGTCCTAACCACCATTTAAGCAATGAAAAATCAGAAACTTTTTGCCCAATTCAAGATTAAGAGGTCTTCTACTGAGCTCTCGCAGTTAGGATTTTGGCTCCACTATTTGCTAGAATCATTCGATGGTATCGGAAAAAGTTTCACCTAATAAGTAGCAACCTTGAAGAACAGGGCATGACTGACTTCCATTAATTTTTCGTATCAGCTACAATAAAATAAGTCTGGCTCCCTTGGACCACTCCTATATCCCAGACAAAACTCAGAAAATGTTAAGAATGAAGCTTGCTTGCATTGCTTATTTCACCGGCTGTTATGGCGATGGGTGCTTCGGCCTTGCCAGTCACATTCATCTTCGGCGATTCCTTAAGGGAAGTTGGAAACAACAATCACTCTCAGTACTCTCTGGCAAAGTCTGAACTAATCCGTGGTACGGCATAGATTATGAAGGTGGACAGGCAGATGATAGTTTCACAAGTAGGAGGACCATTGGTGACATTTTATGTAATTTCACAGATCTCGTGTCTTGTTCTCGGTCTGTGTTTCGTGCTTAAATTTAGAGAAACTGCTTCATGCATACAGTATCAGTATTAGCAATTTCCCGGAATTTATTCTGTCATAATTCACACTGGCAGCTGCAAAGCTTGGAATTTCTTTGCCGCTACCGTATTTGTCATTGTAACCGAACGATGACACGATCCTTCAGGGGGTCAGTTAGGCATCTGGTGAAGCAGGAATTCTCGACGAGACTGGGCTCTATTTTGTAATGAACATCTTCTAACAATAAATATTTTTTTCTACTTGAGGTCACTTATGTTATTCGCTGGCTATCAGTTCTTTGTAACTTTCTTTTGCCACGGCGGCTTTCTTTTGTAGATCCAGAGGCTATCATTCGTTGATCAGATCAACTACTTCAACAAGACCAAAGAAGCAATCGACGCTAAAATTGGAGAAGAAGCTGCAAACAAGTTCTGCAATAAAGCCCTCTTCTTTATTGGCCTTGGGATTGATAATTGGGATTGATAATTCTCACTACTCGGCACCTCTGCGATAAAGACGTAGGATGGTGGCCAGTGATAAACGTTATTTAATTGCATTTTAGACCTCCAAAATGATGGTGGTTAACTTAGAAGATACTTGTTACCAAAGAAACGAAATGACATTAATAGAATTGAATTTCAGCCCCATCTGACTCTGTTTCCTTAAAACACAGTATCTTAGTCAGATTTTGTGGTGCATTTAGGGACAAAATCTTGCATTTACTAAACATCAATTTGGGAAAATGTGCATTTGCACCCATATATTCAACTCTCAAATTCCTGACTGGATGTTGGCATGGCTTGCTACGTCGGACCTATTGGGTTTGAAGCGGTATGCTATTGATTTTTGGGATAATGACAGTAAATTGATTGTTCGATTTGGTATCTACAATTTAATTTCAAGATTCCCGTTATCAAATAATCTAGTTTTCACGACTCCTTGAGTTGCATGTTTAGGCAATTCGGTAAGCAAAATCTCATATGAAATTGTTGGAGAAAACTCATTTGATGTATTGAAATTGACAAAACTTATTCAAAAGTCTATTCTTAAGATTTCTAGACTTCTATGTCAAAGTCTGAAAACTGTTAGGCTTTAGTGTCAAAGTCTGTTCTACATCAGAAGTTTGTCAACTCTGACAAATTCCAAACTAAACGCAAGTGAAGAATGAAGACTTATCTAGATGAGGGATCATCTTATCTAGATGAGGGATCATCTTTCTTTCTTCAAAAGTTTGGTTTGTACAGGTTATATATGGCCTTCTGGATGGAAATATCACCTACGAGATTGATTATTTTTATTGGAATCAATTTAGATTTATCAAATCTTTTCGAATAGTAAGTAAATTTGGAAAGAATCTATTTATGAAAACTAAGATCCTCATATGGACGAACAAGATTGACCGGCTTTCATCACAATCTTTAAATGGCTCAAAGATCTCCTTAATTGATTATGTCAAACGGATTGATTGGGAGAATTCCTTTTGAAAGTGACAACAGTCGAGAAGGCATGAATGAGTATTTAAAGAGACATCTCCAGTGGTTCGAAACAGTGCATAAAAAAGAAATTCCAAAGTTTGAAGCTTCATATTTTCTTGTTATTTCTTACACTGAGTTTAAAGTTGTACTCAAAAGAGAGAGACTCATAGTGTAACTTCGTGAGGACTCAGTAGAGACTCTTCTTTGTGGAGTCAAGATTGCAAGATTGTAAATTCTATTTTGATTCATAGTAGAAACTAGTTAGGAGGTTATCAGCGTGGAAGAGTGGACATAAGCTCTCTAAACTTCTTTATTTTGTTTGTAATTATATTTAACTGCTGAAGTATAAATTCGTTTTTATTTTATTCGTAATTCTATTTAACTGCTAAAGTCTGAATTCGTTCAAAGTCTGTTGTTCTTCAGACTCAGTTTTAAAAGTAAAATATTTCTACTGTTCTTTGCGAAAAATTATCTTCACACTTATTCACCCTCCATCTAGCTGTTCCTTCTAGCACTTACAGAAATGACTATGACATAGCTACTGCCTTAGTGGGAGATTTGATAACAATTGAGAGAGAGAGAAAGAGAGAAGAGAGAGAGGAACAAGGAAAGTGAATTTCATTATCAAGCGGCAAGAGGTAAAGAAGCATACAGAGAACTCTATGAGTTCAGTAAAATAGCATTCGCCCCTGTTCTAGATTTGTTGATATATATGATTTGCAACTCATTTACTTGATTGTTTAGATAAAAGAAATGTAAGTGACAAGATCATTTTTTAGACTAACCCAATCAAAGTATTCGTTAGTCGTTGAAATGAATCGAATATGATGTAACTACTCAGGTATTTTTTATCTGAATCACACATCCTAAGTTTCATAATCAAGTGATAAACTTTTGAGCTGAATTTAAGAGTTAAACTAAGAGGAGAAAATTACAATTTTGTAGTTCATGGATAAGAGATGCTAATAAATACTAAGAAAATGTAGTAAGTTTCATTCAATAAATGATGTGACAAGTGACTAGTGATGACCAAGATGAACCATAGGAGCTCACGCTTTAACTAAACGAAACACATTATATGTGAAGATGATTTTCAATGATGAACCAGGCACCATTCCTCCAGCACCACTCCTCTAAGGTATTGCAACCACAAAAAATATGGTAAATGAGTTCACGTTATGTCACATACAATTCACCCTCTATAGAATGCTATACAGTGAGAAAAAACGCAACGAAAAAGAAGTAACAATGACAAGAGGCCGACTAGCAGTATAAGAATCAGATCACGAGCTGCACCAGGATTCTGCAGAATCCTGTTCCTAGCTAAAGAATGAGTAAATAAGTGCCATAAAAATAAAAAGGTTAGATCCAATGAAGAACATGCCCCGGAAAACGAAGTCCAGAGAAGAGGAATGTGTGAAGTCTGACGTTGGGTTATTTGTTTCTTTCTCAAGGCGCAACTTCCCTGATTTATCTCTCTTCATGAGCTTCTAGACGACTTCATCCCAATTGGTCCTCGCATCGCAAGGCCTGGCTTTGTCATCCAGGACGATGTCAGAAGACTTTTCTTCCTGTGAAGGCTGTGACTCTTCATCTTGAGGATTTGAATCTGGGTTTTCCTCGTCCAGAGACATCACGGCATGGGAAATGTCCAAGCTTACTGCTCCTTCCAGTGCATCTTTGTGTTCCTTCTCTAGTGTCCTCAACCTCTCAAACTTGTGTATGTTTGGAGCAGTTGTTACGGTCTCAGCACTGCTTTCCCTCATTATCTGTCAGTCAATTTGAGTTGATATATCATCTCAACATACTACATAATTACGTACACTCATCGAACAATCAATAAGCAACATATATAAATAGATTCAGGGTAATTTAGGAATTGCAGTGAACCAAAGGAATACCAAGTCAGCCTCACTTACTTGCAAAGCCTTTTCTGCTTCCCTTTCTATCCAGATAATTTCATGATCAGATGTGGCGTTACAAGATAAGACGATATGCTCGAATCTCCCATCAACTGGAATAGCAGTTCTTACTTCTGGAGGATACCTCCCACATCTGCACATACAGAGAAGTGAAAAGCTTGGGTAAGACATTTGAGTATAAGTCTTGCTTCTTAAAAACAGAACCATTTTTCCATTCCATTATTCTTTTTTTTTTCTCCTAAGACTGCTAAAAAGATAAATAATTAAATAAATAAATAAGAACTACTCTCACTTTCCACAAACAAAATGAGAGGAAGTCAATCAAATTCCTGCAATAAAAGAATTGCTTTAAAAAAAAGAAAAAAAAATGCAAGCAAGACTGCGAAAAGATGAAAATATGATGAAAACACCTAATGACAATCAAAAAAAGAAAGCAATGACATACTTTGAATTTGTTTGAGATGCAAAGTGAAAAAATGGTTTTTCAAACTCCAGGTATGTAATGGATTACAAATCAATACTTCAGGTCCTTAAATGCTTAGATTTACAGACAAGATGATACTGCCATCTCTTTATTGGTTGTCTAGCCCGCAGCAGCAGTTAAAAGATAATATTTGCACAAACAAGCTGGGAAACATATTAAATTGAGAAAAAGAAATTAATAACTTGCACCACGAAATATAGACATAATTACAGATCCCATTCCCCCATAATTCCCTAATTACTCCTCACATCGTGAGACAAACATCTTTACTTTTGGTTGTCAGTGTAATGATCAGCAACACATTTACTGAGTTGAAGACATCCATAGATAAGAGAAATACAGATAGAGCCATTTATAGAATGTGTGACAATGCTAACAATCTCATAATAATAGGTCCTCAGACATAAGGAATTCCTTAGTTTCCAACAGTTGTGAAGTCACTGCTAAGCATTTTTCAGTTTACAATAACAACATCAAATGTTAATTATAACATTCTCTAACAGCTGCATAATGTTTTTTTACTTAGATTATCCAAGTGGTAGTTACTCCATAAGCCGTAGAATGCAAAGTGTAATCCATAAAAACAAGGATACAAAGTGTGATAATCCTACACCATGGGGGGCAGATCTTAATTTCCCAAAATGTTTCCAAGCAAAGAGATGCTGGTTAAAAAAAGCAGCCCTTCACTGCATAAATTCTCTGAGTCCCTTATTCAGCTTACTTTTGAGACCAAAAGCATGCTAAGACATTTCTGCACCAGTCTAGCTAAAAAATCTCCAAAAGTTTTCTTATAATGCAATATATCAAAGCTTATAATGTCCCTACTGTGTTCATACCTGCAAAATTCTCTTTCAACAATATGATACATTCTTCCAGGTGCATAAAGTCTCCTTGGGTCTCTGAGCTTCCTACCCTCAGGTATAAAGGTGTCCCTCAGGCAGACCGCAAACAGTAAGCATGGCAAGCTGTCCAAAGCACCAAGGCCTGGATTAAGAAATGATGATGACAACTCGCTCCAAGAGGTCTTTAGGAGCACACAAAAGGAAAGAAAGTTGAGCCATAATATAAAACGTGATGCAACTCACCAGAAAATTGACTTGAAAATATCCTCCAAGGGAGTAGTAGTTCGTGGTAAAAAATCATCCTGGACAAAAAAGATGATAACAGGATCATCTACCCAAAAAGAAGCTCAGTAGCTACAGGAGACCATTGCCTTTCTTCAAATGCCTATAGAGGAAAAGCACATTAACAGGCTTTGACATTCCTCTGATTCTAAAGGTCTCCTTCCTGTGTCAATTCCTTAAGGTAAAGCTGAATCCCACATCATACTACTTAGGATGCGATAGAATATTTGTAAGTGGTCTATAGGAAATTCTTGAGAATTGAAATCAACAACCTACTTGTGTCTAAAAAGAACAGACTGTTTACCTACCATGTAGGTAGTTGGGTTCGGGGATGACCAGAGCCACTAGACAGCAAAAAAACATCTCACTTTATTAGCTCCTGAGTTTTCTCAAGGGACTCATCGCCGCATTCTAGTTTAGGCTGAAAATAGCACTGAGTTGCCAGAAAAACCACCTAGGCCCTCTATTCACAAAGATATAAACAAGAGCTTTTTAACTTACATATCCTAATGTTATTACCATTTCACATGATACCCAAAGTTAGAGTTGGACAACCAGAAACAGAATCCTTTAATAGAAGAGTGAACAACAACAACAACAACAACAACAACAGAACTCCAGAATTAATTGGCTAGACATAACAGCAAGAACCACCTAAAGTCAACAGCCGAGCTGAGTCAGAGCTTTTGACTACCAAAAAAAAATAAAAAACTGAGTCAGAGCTACGCCGCTAAGTGAAGTGAAGTTTCCAACAGTTCAAGAAACATTAGCTTATTGCACAGTCAACCGAAAACCAAAGCCATTATAAGTTTGAACCATCCAATTATCTGCAAGATTATAGATTGAATCACGTCAGCATACTTCACCGCCAAATTAAGCGACATACACCTTGCCGGAGCCACCGCGTAACACCGCACTTTACTCCGCGGAACTCCGCCCAGCTGATCCCCATGGTTCGCCACGATCACCGCCAAGAGCGAAGCCACGCCAGACCCAAGCGAGTGGCCCGCAAAAATGACGTGGTAATTTGACCCATTATCGACCCACAGCCTCTTCAACGTCTCCGATTCCTCATTCAACAGCCAAGTCGCCGATTTCAACAGCCCGTGGTGGACGTAACCCCCGACAAACATCTGCATGCCGAGCCGATTGTCCAGCAGGAGCTCGTAGTCGCTCTCCTTGGCGAGGTTGAGGCCGCGGATCGCGAGGACAATCTCCCGGTGGTCATGGTCGACGTAGATGATGTAGGGCGGGGCATGGCCAAGGGTCTGCTCGTAGGTGACGCGCTTGACGAGCCAGTCAGGGTTGAGGCGGTAGCCGCCGGAGGGCGGGAACTTGGGGTGACGGAGATCGGGCTCGTAGACGGCGAGGATGAGGCGGCAGACGCGGGGGACGAGCTCGAACTCGTCGGGGGTGGCGGTGGGCCACGTGGCGCTGTCGTCGGAGCCGACGTAGGTGCAGCGCTTCCAGACCCACCGGGAGCAGCCCAGGATCGCCACGCAGTCCAAGCCGCAGCAGAGCGTCATGGTAGTTCCAGGATATTCCTGGTTCGTTGATTTCTTTCAGTCGCTGTGATCGAAGAAGAAGAAGAAGAAGATGGTCTACGAGTTTTGACGTCAGGGTAATGAGGGATGAAGGTGGCGGTGGCTGTGGGTGTCGAGGAAATGAATGGATACATCTCTTCGTGTTCAAGTGGAGTGGCAATGGTGCCTACCTTGCTTCTCGAAACGAAAATGCTTAGGGACTGTACAAAGAAATCGCGAGTCGCCTGGAACTGACCAAGACCAGTTCCCATAGGATCGATCTAGCTTCCCATTTCAATTTAATAGAACCAATGAGTACTAGTTCGGTTCCAATTGCCCTCCCACCTGAACTAGACCGGTGTGTATAAATATATTTTTAAAAAAATTACAACTTAATTACTTAATTATTTTATAGTTTTTTAACTTATATATTTTTAGTATTGGGCATTATTAACTAATTTTATCTCTTCGATGTGTAATAGGATTAATCCTCTACTTTTTGTTCATTCTAATAATTCATGAGGTAAGTTCGAAAGTCTTAAAATTTGTCACGAAAGTATAATTGAGTCTTAAAACTTTCAAAAAGTACAATTAAATCTTAAAATTTATCAAGAAAGTGCAATTGAACTTTAAAACTTTTAAAATATACAATCAAGTCATAAAACTTGTCATGAAGTGCAATTGAGTTTTAAAATTTTCAAAATATGCTCTCAATGGAAAGACTTGATTTAATCAATTTGATAAGTTTTAGAATTCGATTATACTTTCTGAAAGTTTTAAAACTCGATTACACTTACATAACAAGTTTTAAGACTTCATTGCACATTTTGAAAGTCTTAAAACTAAATTACACTTTATTGACGAGTTTTGGAACTTCCAATACACTTATCCCATAATCTATTTACTTACTTTCTCAATTAAAACAAAAACAAAAAAACAAAAAAGATGAGGAGATTGATTGGAGAATGTTTCAATGCTCTATTATCATGATATGAAATTAAGAGGCAATAGCTTGTCTTAAAAGCATAATTAAGGTCTCTCCATAGTCATCCCCATGATTAAATTAGGTTGACATTGAAAAAAAGAATGGTTCAAACTATTAAAGGCTTATGTGGAGGTTAGGAATTTTATATAGAGTCTAAAATGCTAAGAGGACTACCTCACGACCTACGGAGAAGTTAAATTTCTAGTTAATGAGTATTATCCATTTGTTCCGCCCTATAGTTTTTAATTTTTAATCAAAATCAACTCCTTGCAATTGAACCCGAATTTAAGACTGAGCAAGCTTTTGTTCTACATAGAAATTAGGTTCATTACAATATTAATTGATGAATGCAATTTTGTAAGGATTAGAGATCGGTTCCATGGATCCATTCAGGAACCAAACCAAATTAGCAATATGGTTCTCGAATTAGTCTGGTTCTTGTATGTATCTATGGAATCAACGGGTAGTTTCGATTTCAATTTTTTGAAACTGATCCTTAGTGGGCAGTAAAGGCGAGCATGATTCTTGGGTAGAACCTAAAATATGAGTACTGGACCAATGAGAACCTATAGGTATTAGATTCCAAGGTATAAAGAGTAAGTTCCAGATTTTTAAAAAGGAAAAAAGTCATGACAAACTCTGAATTTTGCCTAAAGCAACACATTTACCCCAAACTTTTTCTTGTGACGTGAAAAACCCTGAACTTTGCCAATCGTGACACATTTACCCCAAAGTTTTTTTTGTGACACAAAAAATCCTGAACTTTTGTTATGTGACACATTTACCCCAAAATTATAGGGCATTTTGGTCTTTTCATTTTTAATTTTTTTTCTTTTTTTTTCTTTTTTTTCCTTCTCTCTTCCCTCCAGCGGAGGGAAGCCGACGTCCGGTGAGGGCAGCCCTCACTGGCGTCGGGCGAGGGTCACCCTCGCCGGCGTCGAGCCGTCCTCACCCTCGCCGGTGTTGGGCGAGGGTCACCCTTGCCGACGTTGGGCCGTCCTCGCCCTCGCCGGTGTCAGGCGGCCCTTGCCTGCATCTGGCGAGGGCGGGGTGGGAGGGTGTGCTTGCCCTCACCGGCGTTTGGCGAGGATGATCCTTGCCCGACGCCAGCTTCCCTCCACCGACTTCGCCATGGCCGACAAAGGGAAGAAGAAAAAAAAAAGAAAAAAAAAAAGGAAAAACCAAAATAAAAAGACAACAATACCCTTAATGGGGTAGATGTGTCACGGTTTGAAAAGTTTGGGATTTTTCACGTCACAAAAAAAAGTTTGGGGTAAATGTGTTACTTTGGGCAAAGTTCAGGGTTTTTCGTGGCTTTTTCCCTTTAAAAAATGAATAAACTCTTGGTTGAAGGAACTTATAACCTAAAACCTAGAACTTAGAATAAATTTTAATGTTTTTCTTGCTCTATGTCTTGTCGCGATTTTGTGATATTCTATTCATTTCAATGATGAGTGTATAATCAGAAAGTACTAATTTAAGTTTTCATTTTATAACTGAAACTTTTATTTTATTAATGTTCATATTTTTCGTGTGTTTAAATATAAATTATGGCCAGTAAATTATAACAACAAGTGATAGTCATCAAAGTTCAAAACCACCGCACTCAGTGGCGTTGCTTCTGGCTTCGAGCTTTCTCCCCCTCACGAAGGGGAAAAGTTTGAATCCCCAACATGTCACAGGTGGACCTATCCGCTTTACGGGGGTGGTGGGTTCCTCTGTGGGTCCCAGGGTTTGCCCATTGGCTGTCGGCTTACGGGTTTCCCTGGGTCATTAAAAAAAAAAAAAACAAGTGATGGTCATGAAAGTTCAATTAATAATATATGTAAAATTTGAATATACCTTAGAACCGACCCTAAAGTTCCAAGTTTTGAGATGTATAAGGTAAGTTCCAGGTTCTAGGATATGAGGGTAGGTTCCAGATCTATTTCAATGGATACGTTCTAAGTTTTAAGTAAAACTTATACAAAACTTGAAATCACTCAACCCAAGTAGACGGTTCCTAATTTCAAGATGGAAATCGCTCATTCGAACCATGCTTATCCCTGAAGGTATTTGCTTTATTTTTTTCTTCTTTCTTTCGCTCTGTGTTCTTTGCTTTACTCAGTGCAGCGATGGTTGGTCCGGTGGACTTCTTCTTCTTGAGTCAGCAACGATCCTAGAAAGAGAAACTTTTAAAGAGGGAAGATCAAGATTTTCCATTACTGCTAAGATAATACAAAAAATAGAAGGCATATATAGAACTCCCTTAATCACAACCATAAATCTCCGTTTAATCTAATGGTAGAAATTCTATCTACTATCTACTATCTACCAACTACTCACATTAATTACAGAAAATTCTAGCTGACTACACATTTTCTTTATTGCCCCCAGAAATATTCTGAGTGCACAAGCAAGGTTAACCCGGTCTTCTTGTCTCGGTCCTTCTCGCGTTGAAAATCTCTAGACCGTGATGAGTTCCTTGGCTCATGTCTTTCCAGTGTTTTCTGAGTGATGTGTTTAATGACGTAAAAGTTGGTCGCTTGATTGACTGTAATGAAACGGGGTGTAATAGTGGACAAACAAGATGTTAGCCATTTGTGTTCGACGCGTAAGACGTGATTATGTCGTGTTCTTCCTTTTCTTTCTTTGTCGTAATCAGCAAGATAGATCGATGAGAGTACCGATTGGAAAGAGTGATCATTGGGGAGCACGACGGTGGCTGCCAGTGTCGCCACTGCTGTTATGGCCGCCCCACCCCTACCGCAGCTCCTTGTATACTCGGACATTGAGATCGCTTGTATTGAGTTCTCTTAAGCTTTCTTTATTTCATGAAAAATAACTTTTAGGAAAACATTTTTCGAATTTTCCACTGTTCGTTTAAAAGAAAATGAATTATTTAAGGAAAACACTTTTCGCTATTAAAAAAAAATCTTTAAAAGTAGGAAAAATATTTTTTATTTTACAGAAATGGAAAATATTTTCCATAACTTCTTCCACCTCTCTTTTTTTCATCAAACACATTTTCCTTTTATTTTTAGATTTTTTTTCTTTTTGCTGGCCATGGCAGCGATCGACAATTGCCCATAGGCGAGCTCGAGCCTTGCCCAGGATCAAATTCAACAAGGGCAAAGCTCCAGCTCGCTTGGATGTAGCTTGCATCGACCTCGATGGAGCTTGGGTTCACTTGGTTCAACGAAGCTTGGGCTCACCTACTACCTTGGCGGAGCCCAAGCTCGCCAATCTCAGTAGAGCTTCGCCTTGCTTGGTTCAACGGAGCTCAGGTTCACCTAGATTGGGCAAGCCATGAGCTTGTCGGCCTCAACGAAGCTTAAGCTCTCCTCGATTGGCCAAGCCTTGAGCTCGCCAATCCGCATCTTGGTCGATCGCCAGGCAAACCAACCATCGTCAAGGCATGTGACGCGGAGGAAGGAGGAGAAAGAAGGAGGAAGGAAAAGGGAAAAAAAAATAATAATAACAATAAAATTTGATTTTTTGTAAATAAAATATAATTAAAAATCCAATTTTTTAAATTATATAAATTAAAAATTATTTTTTGTCGATTAAAAAATTAAATTTCGATTTTTTTTGTAATTTTTCGTAGAAAATCAAATTAGATACCAAACGATAGAAAATGGTTTCCATTTTTGAGTTTCAATTGAACACCAGGAAATATTGTCATTTTCTTAAATGACTTCTTAGAAAATATTTTTTAGAAATGTGACATCTTCTATGAAAAAACGGATTCAAAAGTCTTTCCTATCTCAATTTGAACATCTACATTTGGTAAGGCGGATGAAATAGAATTGATTTTGGGGATAATAACAGTAGAGTGTTCTTTCTGAACTTTGTATTAATTGTTCGATTTGGTACCTACTATTTAATTTCAAGATGTTAATTACCACATAATATGGTTTTCGCAACTCTTCAAGAGGGATGGTTAAGCAATTTTGATACGCAAAATCTTTGAAAAAAATTGGCTATGACGTAGCTGCAACCTTAGCGAGAGATTTGACAACAGTCGAGAGAGAAGAATAAGGAAAGTATATTTCGTGATCAAGCGTTAAGAGGTAAAGAACATATAGAAGACTCACAATTTTTGACGGTTCAGCAAAACAGCATTCACCTCCATTCTAGATTTTTTAACGTAGTTGATTTGCAGCTGATTTACTTGATTGATTAAATAAAAGACATGTAAGTGGCGTGATCATTCTTAAAATTAACCCAACCAAAGTACTCCATTCGCTCGGAGGGAATCGAATATGGTGTCACCAATCAGGTTTTCCTTATCTGAATTACACATCATAAGTGTCATAATGGAGTGATAAACTTTTGAGCTGAATTTAAAGAGTTAAGACTAAGGGGAGAAAATTACAATTTTGCAGATCATGGAGGAGAAATGCTAATTTATACTAAGAAAGCACTAAGTTTCACATATGAGTAAAATGAACCATAGGAGCTCCCGCTTTAAGTAACTAAACAAAACACATCATATGTGAAAATGATTTTCAATGATGAACCAGGCACCATTCCTCCAGCACCACTCCTTTAAGGTATTGCCACCACCTAAAATATGGTAAATGAGTTCACCTTATCTATCACAGACAATTCACTCTCTATAGAATGCTATACAGTGAGAAAAAAACAACGAAAAAGAAGTAATAATGACAAGAGGCCGAGTAGCAGTATAAGAATCAGATCACGAGCTGCACCAGAATCCTGTTCCCAGCAAAAAAATCAGTAAATATGCACCATAAAAAGGATAGATCCAATGAAGAACATGCCCCAGCAAAACGAAGTCCGAAGAAGAGGAATGCGTGAAGCGTTACATTGGGTTATTTGTTTCTCTCAAGACATAGCTTCCCTGATCTATCTCTGTTCATGAGCTTCTTGACGACTTCATCCCAATTGGTCCTCGCATTGCGAGGCCTGGCTTTGTCATCCAGGACGATGTCAGCAGACTTTTCTTCCTGTGAAGGCTGTGACTCTTCATCTTGAGGATTTGAATCCGGGTTTTCCTCGTCCAGAGACATCACGGCATGGGGAATGTCCAAGCTTACTGCTCTTTCCACTGCATCTTTGTGTTCCTTCTCTAGCGTCCTCAACCTCTCGAACTTTTGTATGTTTGGAGCAGTTGTTACGGTCTCGGCACTGCTTTCCCTTATTCTCTGTCACGGTCAATTTGAGTTCATCTATAGCTCAACATGCTACGTATTTACATCCACTCATTTAAGAATCAAAGAGCAACAAGAATAGATAGGTTCAGGGTAAATTAGGAATCGGTGTGAACCAGAGAAATACCAAGTCAGCCTTACTTGCAAAGCCTTCTCTGCTTCTCTTTCTATCCAGATAATTGCATGATCAGATGTGGCATTACAAGATAAGACGATACGCTCAAATCTCCCATCAACCGGAATAGCAGTTCTTACTTCCGGAGGATACCTCCCACACCTGCACATACGGAGAAGTGAAAGACGTGGATTAGACATTCAAGTATGAGTTTTGCTTCTATAAAAAGACAAACAGAACCATTTTACCATTCCATTATTCTTCTTTTTCTCCTAATACTGCTAAAAAGATAAAAAGATTAAAAAAAAAAAAAAAAGAACTACTTCCACGTTTCACAATCAAAATGAGAGGAAGTCAATCAATTCCTGCAATAGAACAATTGCTTAGTGAAAAATTAAAAGAAATACAATCATTAAGATTGCAATAAGATATGGAAATATAATGAAAACACCTAATGACAATCAAACAAATTCAATTCATTTGAGATGCAAGGTGAAAAAATGGTTTTTCAAACTCCATGTATGTAACAGCTTCCTAAATGCTCAGAAATAACAGACAAGATGATACTTTTGTTTCTTCATTGGAGGTCTAGCCCAGCGGCAGCAGTTAAAAGAGAATATTTGCACAAACAAGCTAGGAAAAATATTTAAATTTAAAAAAATAATAATAATAATTTGCACCACGCAATATAAACATAATTACAGATCCCACTCCCTGGTATTTCCCTAATCACTCCACATCCTGAGACTAATGTCTTTACTTTTGCTAGTCAGTGTAACAACTAGCAACATATTTACAGAGTTGAAGATATCAATAGACAAGAGAAAAACAGATAAAGCCATACACAGAGCGTGAATGAGAGTGCTAACAATCTCATAGTAACAGGACTTTGGATACAAGGATATTCCTTGGTTTCCGACGGTTACAATGTCATTGCGGAGTATTTTCTAGTTTACAGTAACAGCAACCAAAGTTAATTATAATATTCTCTAAGAGCTAAAATGTTTTTTAATTAGATAATCCAAAGTTGTAGTTGATGCACAAACTGTAGAATGTGAAGTGCGATTTTTGAAAACATGGATACAGAGTGTGATTATCCTACACTAAAGGATGCGGGAAACAATTTGAAGCAAAAAGATGCTGATTAAAAAAGCCCTTAACTAATAAATTATCTTAGTCCCTTATTCAGTTTAGTTTTGAGACCAAAAGCATGCTAAGATCTTTCTACACTAATTCTAGCTCAAAATCTAATCAAGCAATATATTAAACCTTAGAATGTCCATACTGAGTTCATAGCTGCAGAATATTCTTTCAACAAGCATGCTAAGATCTTTCTACACCAAGTCTAGCTCAAAATCTAATAATGCAATATATTAAATCTTACAATGTCCCTACTGTGTTGATACCTGCAGAATTTTCTTTCTACAATATGATACATTCTTCCAGGTGCATAAAGTCTCCTCGGGTCTCTGAGCTTCCTACCCTCAGGTATAAAAGTGTCCCTCAGGCAGACCAATGCAGTAAGCATGGCAAGCTGTCCAAAGCACCAAAGCCTGGATTAAGAAATGACGATGACAACTCACTCCAAGAGGTCTTTAGGAACACATAAAAAGAAAGAAAGAGGGATGAGCCATGACATAAATTGTAATGCAACTCACCAGAAAATTGACGTGAAAATATCCTCCAAGGGAGTAGGAGTTCTTGGTAAAAAATCATCCTGGACAAACAAGATGACAGCAGGGTCACTTTGCCGAAAAAGAAACCTTGGTAACTACAGGAGACCATTGCCTTTCTTCAAACGCCTACAGAGGAAAAGCAGATGCAGTTGCTTAATGACATTCCTCCGATCTCCTTCCTATGTCAATTCCTTTAGGTAAACCCAAATCCCAACATCGTACTACTCAGGATGCGATAGAATATTGGCAGATGGTCATTAGGAAATTTTTGAGAATTGAGATCAACATCTTCCTAGTATCTAGAAAGAACGAACTGTTTACCTACTACCTATTTAGTCGGGATCAAGATGAGCCACCATACAACAAACAAACACATCACTCTTATAGCTCCTGGGTTTTCTCAAGGGATTCATCGCAGTGTTCTAGTTTATGCTGAAAATTGCCAGTGGGTTGCCAGAAAAATTGCCTAGGCACAACTTAGGCACGATAACGTCTATTCACGAAGATATATACATGTCCTTTTAACTCACAAAGCCTCATATGACTACCATTTGTCATGGTACCGAAACTTAAGAGTTGGACCACCAGAAACTGCATCCTCGAATAAAAGAGGGAACAACAACAGAACCCCAGAATGAATTGGCTGAAGACATAACAGCAACAATCACCTAAAGTCAACAGCCGAACTGAGTCAGAGCTTTTGACCCGCAGAAAAAAAAAAAAAAAAAAACTGAGTCAGAGCTATACCGCTAAGTGAAGTGAAGTTTTCAACAGTTCAAGAAACATTGACTTGCTGCACGGTCAACCAAAAACCAAAGCCAAAGAATTAGATATTTGACCAATCCAATTACCTGCAAGATTATGGAGTGAATCACGTCAGCATACTTCACCGCCAAGTTAAGCGACATACACCTTGCTGGAGCCACTGCATAACCCCGCACTTTTACTCCGCGGAACTCCGCCCGGCTGATCCCCATGGTTCGCCACGATCACTGCCAAGAGCGAAGCCAAACCAGACCCAAGCGAGTGGCCCGCAAGAACGATGTTGTAGTTCGACCATTCTCGACCCAAAGCCTCTTCAACGTCTCCGATTCCTCATTCAACAGCCAAGTCGCCGATTTCAACAGCCCGTGGTGGACGTAACCCCCATCGAACATCTACATGCCGAGCCGATTGTCCAGCAAGAGCTTGTAGTCGCTCTCCTTGGCGAGGTTGAGGCCGCGGATCGCGAGGACAATCTCGCAGTGGTCATGGTCTACGTAAATGATGTCGGGTGGGTGTTAAACGCAAATTGTGTAACCCAAGATCTCCATAACTAGAACAAGAACATAAATAATTGAATAGAAAGATTAACGTACCTGTTTTGGGATCCATTGTTCTTGAAGAGAAAGCGGAAACACAATGTTCCACGCGCAAATCCTTCTTAGGTAAACGCCCCTAGGTGAGGATATGAGAATTAGGGTTAGAAGAGAGACTTCCAGCCAGTCCTTCTCATTACGGGCCAGGCTCAACTCGGCCCACACTAGCCAGCTCATATTAGACTAAGCTTATATTAGACTAATTAAGAAACCTACTATCCCACCTTAGACCAAATCCCGTAAAACGATAAACGTTAAACGGTAAATTACAATATCAATTAATGTAGTCCACAATTAGAAAAACTCTTACAGTGGGGCATGGCTGAGGGTCCGCTCGTAGGTGACTCGCTTGACAAGCCAGTCGGGGTTGAGGCGGTGGCCGCCGGAGGTGGGGAACTCAGGGTGGCGGATATCGGGACGGTAGATGGCGAGGATGAGGCAGCAGGCGGGGGACGGGCTCTAACTCGTTGGGGGTGGCGGGGGCCCATGCGGCGCTGTTGTCGGAGCCGACGTAGGTGCAGCGCTTCCAGACCCACCGGGAGCAGCCCAGGATCACCAGGCAGTCCAGGCCACACACGCCGCATCGCAGGCAGTCCAGGCAGTCCACGCCGTCATTGCCGCAGGAGACTGACATGGTGCCGGCGTCAGAGATATGTATTTTACCTGTTAGACACAGTACAACTGAGAGGGGAGGACAGCTTGTATGTATCTTTTCAATCTAACAACGAAGGAACGACGAAACTTCTATCTTCCTCAGCCTTTGCAAGCGTAATAATCTTTGAGTTATGAATTTTTGAAGGAATAAATTTCTTAATAATTTATAATTATTTATTATTTGATTTTTTATAGTAGCATGTCACATAATCATTTCTTATCTTGTCATGGACCGACTTCTACATTAATTAAAAGAATTCTCCAAATGGTGTACATTTCCCATGTAACTCGCCCTTCGAGATATTCTAGGATATTTCACCCTTTAAATGCTTTAATGCTTGCCTGGTCTTTCTTGATGATGCTCGATTTATTGTACGTTGAAAATCTCCGCATGGCGACACCTATCTCTATCTTTCTTTTGTTTTCTAAGTGATGTGTATTAATGATTTATAGGTCATTTCGGGCTTGCTTGATTGACCGTAACGTCACAGGATTAAAAGTGGATAGACAATATGCTTAGCCGTCTATGTTCGACGTATCAAACACACGACGTTAACCCGTGTTCTTCTTTTTCTTTCTTTATCGTAATGAACAATATAGACCGATGAGTGTAAGCATCGATTTGGGTGATTAGTGGGGAAGCACTGCAGTGGCCGCCTGCGGTGTCCGCTACCGCTATGGCCACTGCCACCCCATCGCGACTCCTCGTTTATTCTTGAACATTGAGATCGCTCATCTTGAGTTCTTAAGAGACCTTCCTATTTGAACAGCTAAATATGGTAGGATGGAATGAAATGAAGTAATCCGAATGGCGTGCTAACAGGGCAGTGGGTGTTGCACCCACCTTTGCTCCCCTAGGTGCCAAAAGCTACTATATCTGCCTACTTGGTGATAGTCGGGATCGAAGTCCCGACGTAGTGTATACATCCTCAGCATCGCGAGGTCCCATAATTCTCTGTCTATCTTTATCTTCTCGATAGAGAAGGAATACGGGGGTAAAATTGCAGAGTCTCCCATCCCAGGGCAGTTTTCCCACCTATTTCTCCCCTTAAGAACATGCTCAGGTCCAAAACAGCTACATATGGTAGGATGGAATGAAATAGAATCGGAGAGCATGGAATGAAATGAAGTAATGGTTTCAATTTGGATAAATTATAGGACATAACGAAGAAATGGAAATTCTTTTGCTTGGTCGGCAATAAAATTGAATTGGAATCTTCAAATAAATTTGATTTGCATCTTACTGGCATTTATAATAATTGAGTATAGGGGAAAAAAGGGAAAAGCATTAAAAAAAAAAGAGTCTTAAACTAATTGCATTGGTACCAATTGGGCAGCGCTATTTCCATCTCTATATGACTAAATCCACCAAATTTCTACTGAAAGATAAACTCTGTTATTTAATTGCAATTTATATTGGTGATGTCAAATTTATTTACTTTCCTTTTTTAAGTTTTTGTAGATCTATGTTGGATCTACTTACCATAATTAAGAATTTTAATATGTAGGTTTTTTTTTTTTGTAGATTTTCCTTGTATATTATAGGTGCTATGTTTTTTTTTTAATTGTTAGATATTACTTTCAAAAAAATTTGTTTTGTTGAAAAGAGAAATTTCCCAATCTAATTTTTTTTTTTTTTTTTGGTAAGAGCAATCTAATTCTTTTTTCCTCTGTTGAATATTGGGAAAATTTCAAATAAAGCCTGATGTGCCTTCATTTTCCCAGATAAGAGTCTAAAGTGGGCATTAGTTTAAATAAGGGTTCGAAATGTCTTCATTTTCTCAAATAAAAGCTTAGAGTTGAGCTTATTTTAAGGAAGAGCTTGAAATGCTCATGTCGATTTAAAAAATGAGCTTGAATTCACCAATTGTTGAGGCAATTTCACCTTTTATAATTTTATAATTTTTTTCCTTTTTCTTTCATAAAAAACCAAAAATACTTTTTAAAAAAAAATGGAAAGCACGGGTTCACACCTGTGGTTGTTGCCCCATCGCCTATGGGGCAGCGGCAAAGGCCAGCAAGGTCGCCAATGCTTGGGCAAGGACTCACAACCCTCACAGCTAAAGGCAAAGGGCCTTCACTAGAAGCAAGAGAGAGCGGCGACCCTCTCCCAAATCTAGGTGAGGGTCGCCCACCTTCGCCTTGACCTGGGCCAACACCCCCAAACCTGGGGCAAGGTCTAAAAGTGCTAGGTGAGGGTCACCAAGCTTACACAAGGGCCAATGACCCTCGCCCAAATTTGGGAGAGGGTCACTGCCCTTTCTTGCTTTTGACAAGGGCTTGTTGGCCTTAGCCTCTAGTCGACAAAGGTCATTGGCCTTCATCGCCATGCTGCTAGCGATAGGGCGACAACCTTATGTTTTTCCTTTTTTAAAATTGTTTTATAAAATTTTTAATCTAATTTAATTTAAATTTAACTTGTGTTTAGACAAAAATATTCCCAATCAGTCGAGAAAGTTAGACTCTTATTGGAAAGTCGTAACTATTTGAAGCCTTTTTTTAGGACTAATATGGCCACTTTAAAAATTTATTTGAAACAATAACTACTTCTTATCCTTACTTGAAAAAATGAGAGCGCTTCAAGCCTTAATTTGAAATTTTCCCTTGAATATTTTTATGAATAAATTGCTAAGTAGATAAAATTTAATTGAATCAAAATATTGCACAAAGTAAGAATTTTTTTTAAAATGCTAGTGAAATATCATTATTTTGGATTGACAAAAATTAATATCATTTTAGAACTGTTGACAAAAAATATCGAAATGCCTCATTATGCATAATGTTTTTGGTGATTTCTTATATATTCATCTAATGTACATGCCTTGTATAAATGTATATCACTAGTATGATATGGAAAAAGAATAAATTCATTGATATTGTAAAAAAAGAAATAATAAAATTAAATAAAAGTTCACCAAGAAAGTGAGATTTTGAGATAAGAGAGGCCAAAAATAAAAATTGTTATAGATCAATAACGAAGAAGAGACTTTTCAATTTTATACTTTGTCAAAGAATGTCTTTTTTTGTTTTGCTGTTAGTGATATAATTTTATGCGAGTATAAAACATTATAAGAATATGTGAGAATGCATGTTTCTTTAATACGCTAAAAAGAATATGTGAAATGTTTAATTATGGAACTATCATGAATTCAAAAAGAAAAAAATACAAAAAAGGAGTGCAGCCATCACTTTAAACGGCAATTGAAAAATTAAGGATAATTTTGTCTTTTTAGTATAAACAGGGGTGGATATAGTCATTTAGAGAGTGGAAATAGCGTATCCCGTACCGATCTAGTCATAAAACTTGTTGGATTTCCCCCCAACCCCCTAATCCAAGCTACTCATGAATCTTTTAGCTCTAAGTTCGACCAGTACATGTCCCGTTGATTCCCTTCCGTTCGCCTTGATCTTTCTCAGTTAGGCGCGGTCGAAGCAAACTCCTGCAAACTTCATCTTCGGATCACGTCGCGAATACATCGAGACATCACTCTCTCGCAATGCATATAACGCGGAGTGTTGTTTCCCTTTAACATGTTCTGTACAGGACCAGAATCTGAATAAATGTTAGTGATGAAGGAAGTCATGTGGATGCAAACTAAGCAACGCCATGACGGGAGAATCGGTGTCGTCTGGCCAAGACATAGAGTCAGCATTTAAGCACCTGTCTGAATCACCCGGTCGACACTCAACCGCGATTCTTTGTCTCCCAAACAGTATTCAGTCTGTTGCCTATTGCGTATGTAGTTAAACCATGCAGCAGATGAACTAATTGTATAATTATTTGACGAGACACACGCCTCCGTCGGTCAATCCAACGGCAGAATATAAAATGCATGGAGGGGGTTGGAGCGGAGTCTCAGCTTCTCCCGGTGTAAGCCGGCACTTGCCTTCGGGGGTAATTGATGGATTAACTTCGTAGCCGAGAGTAAAAACAACCCAGAATTCTCGACTAATCCATGCTACAGCAACTTGTTTTTGTTACTTTAATCAATGGGCTTAGCATATCTTAGAGTTCGTTTATCCAGAATTGGGTCGCTTTTGGGCTTTCGGCGAAAACGTCTTCCCCAATGCGGTTTACAAGAACTGTGCATGTACTCAAGATCGATGACTTTCTATGCAAGTTTTCTTGCTTATAGGTGAACCCACTATTAAGTTCTTGAGAATGAATCAACCAAGAAACAATTAGAAGATAAAAGCACCAAAGCAAGCAATTCACACCCATCTTGCGGTAGTAACAAACCCTTCAAACTTGGCAACCAGATTTCTTCATTGTGCAGAACAAAGCCACTGCCTTCACCACGCTTGAGACTTAAGGCAAAGATCTTCACAGGTTTACCAATTCTGACACCATGAGTCAGAGTAGGCCAACTGCTGCTTGAGACCATCCCTAACCACCGTTTAAGCAGACGGAAAATCAGAAATCTTTTGCCCAATTCGAAATTTAGAGGCCCTCTAATTAACTCTCACAATTAGAATTTCGGCTCCACCATTTGCTAGAATCATTCAATGGTATCGGAAAAAGTTTCACCTAATAGCAAACTTGGAGAACAGGGCATGACTTCCTTCCATTTCATTTTTCGTATCGGCTACTATAAAATCAGTCCTACTCCCTTGAACCACTCCCATATCCCAGACAAAACTCGAAAATGCCGAGAATGAAGCTCTCTTTCATTGCTTATTTTGCCGTCACGGCAGTTATGGCATTCGGTGCTTCAGCCTCGCTGGTCACATTCATCTTTGGCGACTCCTTAACGGAAGTCGGGAACAACAATCACTTTCAGTACTCTCTGGCAAGGTCGGACTATCCGTTTTACGGCATAGACTATGAAGGTGGACAGGCAACTGGGAGGTTCACAAATGGGAGGACCATTGGCGACATTTTATGTAATTACACTGATCTCGTGGCTTGTTCTTGGCTTCTTTTTCGTGTCTAAATTTAGGGAAGACTGTTTCATACATGCACTATCGGTATCAGCAATTTCCCAGAATTTAATCTTTGTTACAATTAACATTCGCAGCTGCAAAGCTCGGGATTTCTTCGCCGCCACCGTATTTGTCATTGTCACCGAACGATGACGCAATTCTTCAAGGGGTCAGTTATGCATCTGGCGGAGCAGGAATTCTCAACGAGACTGGGCTCTACTTTGTAATGAACATCTTCTAACGATATGTAGTTTGTTTCTATTTGAGGTCACTTGTGCTCTTCACTGAATATCAGTTCCTGCAACTATTTTTTTGCCACGGCGGCTATCTGTTTTTGTAGATCCAGAGGCTATCATTCGATGATCAAATCAACTACTTCAACAAGACCAAAGAAGTGGTCATCGCTAAACTTGGAGAGGAAGCTGCAAACAAGTTCTGCAATAAAGCCCTCTACTTCATCGGCCTTGGTATTGATAACGCTCACTACTCAGCACCTCTGTGAAACAAAGCAAGTCATATTTGCTTAGGATTGCAATAGATTTTTTCCGATGCTTCATAAAAACAAATAAGAAGGCAGCACATGAGGCCGCAGCATTGTCTAAATCGATTTATATGAGTGCTACTCAACATGAAAAAGAGCAAACTCCAATCTTTCAGATGCAGAGCCATGATATTCGAGATTAACACCAGAACAGCAACAGAAGAAAAGCACATTTTCTTTGTCAAATGATGTATCGTGCCTCAAATATTTTTCAATGTATGGATACTAATCTTATTTTCGATATTGTTTTTCAGGCAGCAATGACTACGTGAACAATTTTTTGCAGCCGTTCTTAGCCGATGGTCAGCAATATACACATGACGAGTTCTTGGAACTCTTGCTGTCCACCTTAGATCAGCAACTCACGGTAAATTAGATCTGTCCAACATCCTTCTCTCCCTTGGCCAAGAACGAACTTAACGTGATAAAAGATAGAGTGAACACAAAGTAGAATTTGCGATAGCTCTGGCTTGTAACTTCATTTGTTAAGCAGATGCATGCCCTACATACTTTTAGACTCACCTCACAAAGAATTTCCATATGCCAGAGGCTGTACAAACTCGGCGCACGGAAGATTGTCTTCCACGGGCTTGGTCCTCTTGGCTGTATCCCTTCACAGAGAGTGAAATCGAAGCGAGGCCAGTGCCTGCATCGAGTCAATGAATGGGTTCTCGTGTTCAATGCCAGAGTGCAGAAGCTACTCGCCTCTCTGAATCAACGGCTCCCAACCGCAGGATTCGCATTTGCTGACACCTATCAGGCGGTCCTGGACTTGATCGACAACCCCACCAATTATGGTAATTAAACCTCTCTTTTTGAAAAAACAACTGAAGAACTTTCTTGAGAAAGAGAAATGACATCCTAGGTCTTTCAATCATGTCCATGCAGGATTTAAGGTCTCCAACACTTCATGTTGCAATGTGGATACATCTGTAGGCGGCCTGTGCTTGCCAAACTCTAAGTTATGCAAAAACCGCCATGAGTACGTCTTTTGGGATGCTTTCCATCCCTCGGACGCGGCCAATGCCATTCTTGCTGATAAGCTTTTCTCCAGCTTATTTTCCGATTCCCCTTCCATCGCACCAACACCCACTGGCCGATGAGGCAACTGCTGAATTGGTCTGCTTAAGGTTTGTGTACCGTGTAAGGCTGGCGAGTTACTACATGATGAGTATTATTAAAGTAAATGTATCGAAAATTCGAATACCGAGAACAACAAATTACAGTTGTAGGTTTGATGCTCGCGGAATAATAGACTTCAGAAATCTGTTCACAGGTATGAGGTGACCTGAACCTGAGTGTTGCTCCTATGCTTGTAATGCAAACATATGCACCCACTGTTTGATAATACAAGATGAGTATTTTGTAGATGTTTCTGCTTATGCAGTCTTGAAAATGACATGTTCAACTTACAAATATTGCAATTATTCATTCAGAAAAATGGAAACTGCCGAGAAATAACCTTACAGTAGGATTTTACCGATGTTCACAACAACAGCACTCGACGAGCTTCTATAGATTAAGAGTTTAAAATATATTTTCAAATGTTACAATCGACAGGGAATATCCTGTCTCGTATTTCTCGTGCAAAAAGAACTTGAATAGAGGATTAACAAGCAAAGGAAACTCTGAAACCAGACTACCGCAGATCAAATAAGAACTGCCTGGACTGGAACTTGAAGTTCATAATGCAAATGTGAATTGGACAAACTGGAACTCCAAGGTTCACGTTTGGCTCCTAAAGAAGTGAATGACATCCAAAATCTTACGACCTGAATTGATTTGCATAAAAATTTCAGGAAAACATTCATGAAGACCTCAATGTACATAACCATGAGGTAGACTTAAAAAAAGTCAGAAACCACATTGACCGTCATACAATACTGTCTTTCAAGGGCTAATATATGTTTCATGGATAAACTTCGAGATAGAGATGGACAACTAACATGAGCTCCAAAACCCAACCTATGGATCAGTTCAAGCCATAGCCACATGCAGAGATCACAGCTGCCTCCTATGGATCAGTTCAAGCCATAGCCATATGCAGAGACCACAGCTACCTTCAATTCGCTTCTTCATATCCTCTTTAACTGATTATCTCTCTCTCTCTCTCTCTCTCTCTCTCTCTTCTACTGCAGCTTTTAAGCAGGTAAACTGATGATGACCGAGGATAGAGAACCTCCTTGGATGAGGCCTACCAAAATTCTCAGATTCCTGCCTACGAAAGCACAGCAGAGTTAACTGTAGAGCCTGACCCTCCAAATCACTGGCGCTTTACATGATGACAGCCTTGTTGTAGTAAGTGATGGAGCAGCTACGCCTTTAAGCGGAAATAACAGGCTGCGTGAATACACACTTGAGAATCCCAGAAACAAGTATGTAGGTTACTGCAAGGCTCGTAAACAAGTTCTAGAGACTTGAGAAGAATGCAGGTCAATCAGAAAACACTTGTCGGCACAAGACTCATGGTGAAGACAGTGTCAAATAGTAGCTCAAAGAACTGAACCACCAATTAGCAAGTGTGCGTGCATAAACCTCTTTAGAAGTAGAAAATAAAAAGGGAATCATATACAGATATAATTTACTTGCTCTCAGTCAATGACCAAATTTTTCCACATATGTAACATAAGTGGGAGGAAGATCTCCAGCATTTAAACCAAAAGAAGAGGCGACTCCCACTTCTAATGCTTGACAATGCACTCTTCTCATCTCTAAGAGAGAGAATTCCTCTCCATTAGAAAAAAGAATCCTCGTGCACCACCAAGCGCTACAAGTGAAAGCATTGGAAAAGCTCTATCCCTTGAGTAAAATGAAGGGTCCAACCTTGCCCAGTTACCTTCGGTGTGGTTAAAGCAAAATGATCATCATCGAGCAATTATATGAGTTTTCTGTCCATAACGAAAAATGAAAACAGTCAATTACCGACTATACAAGCTAATGTATAATAACTCAAACAAGGCAGCATTTTGGAAGTCTGCAAGGTCATGTCTTGCCCATGCCATTTCAAAAAGGGGAAGGCAGGCAGCTGGATGCGTTCCCTATCTTGTTGATAAACTTCCACATAATTATAGCTCGAGGGTCATGAACCATGCATTTTGAGTTCATCAACAGAAAGGGAAATCTTTCTACTTCAAACACGCCCGCAGTCAACAGTTTCACCGCACCAAGTGCTTTCTAATATCTCCAACTCACAAAGACAAAAATAAGATCAAAACAACCACATAGCTTCGCTCCAAAAATCCAGCTCAACAGAAGTTTTCTTTCCTTCGACATGAAAGAAAAATTTTGAAAGAAAAATTTTAAAATCCCATCAAGTATTAGAATTGATACCCCAAGCTCTCAGATCAAAGGCCAGCGTTTTCCACAAAAGCGACAAGTTCGAAAGCAGACCCCGGCGACATTTAAGCCAAGAGAATAGGCAAGATCCCACTTCCCGTGCAGGCTCAGTACATTCATCTGATCTCCAAAAACGAGAAGAGAGTCCTCATGCACAAACCTACCACAACAAGTCGGAAAGTGCTATTCTCGAGTAAAATGACGCCGGGGTCCAACCTCTCCTCCGTCACTCTTCAGTGTGGTTAAAGCAAAAAACAATCATCACCGAGCATCGGCATCAAGCCCTTCATACCACAAGACGCAATCAAACAATGCAACGACAACCCAAAAAGCAACATCCCACCCTCCCTCCTAAAAGACATTCCTTTAACGATAATCTATCTCTCCCGCAATCCTCCCCCCGCGACAACAGACGCCCGTCCCCTCAATCGATCGATGATCGGTGGGGGCGGCGGTGCAATGTGGAGCCTACGAGAAAATGCGACTTCCACGCAATGAGCAAAGGGAAGCCGCATGTCCAGAGGCGCCCGTGAGATTTTGCTGTCGCATCGCTTCGTATTCCTTGCGCTATTCAGGAAGAAGCCGCAACGAATCATAGCGGATGCCAATTTTTTGGGGGTCGCGAGATCGAGAGAGAGAGATCCGCAGAAGAGCTTACGGTCGGATCCGAGGAGAAATGGAGACGACGGAGGAGAGGGAGGGCGAGCGGAAGATGGAGAGAACGCGGCCGTGCCGGGGGCAGAAGCCGATCAGCGGCGGCGACTCCATGGATGAGACGATTAGGGTTTTCGTCTGTGCGTGCGCCTTCATCATTTATAGCGCCATTTTGAACTCCGGAGGAAACGTGCACCTAAAAGAAAAATATATAATACATAGATAAATATGAATAATAAAGATATATATCACGAAAAATCTTCGATGGTACATCTGCAATATATTTATTCAAAGTTATTCTTTACTATAAAAAAAAATCCTAATCAATACACTTACCATAAATTTATATTTATACTCATGTATAATTTGATTTACTCAAAAGCAAAAGAGTATTTCTTCGTAACTTGAATAAATATTTTTTATTTTCAAAAATCACATATATTTATATGTCAATTTCACATTAAGGTACTGATTTTGCCAACTTAGTTCATAATTGTCTCTATTTTATCTCATCGGTTGATGCATGACTTGTTTATAAGTCAATGATTGAGGACTAGCTTATTTATGTTTTTAATCGGTTAAAAATTAGATGAGACACTAGCACATTGCAGAGGGTGTTGCATCATATGGAAATCGCACCAAAATGCAACTCTAGACGAAGACCATGTTTATTCAACCCTATGCTCACTTGCAATTATTTCCTTTGCAATTCTATGATACGAAACCGCTCTTGGTGGTCTAACAGTACATGTTAGAACGGTCACCAAGGCAAGGCCACCGAATTGTTAATGCGACTCAAATTGAGCATTTCGCGATGAATGTGGATCTCTAATGATAAGACAGAATGAGATAGTTACGACCATCGCTCCTCGCTGCTCATTTTACAGCTCCTGCCTTATCATTCATCGTTTCAAACCACCCCATGTCAGATTTGTGACAAGGTCACCCGTAATGAGGAGTGTGCAAGAAAGAACAGAAGAGTAACTCAATTTTTAACCCACAATCTACACTGAATTGGACCAAAATTTCCGGCCGATACTGACAGGTGTGGAAAAATCCAAAACGCTGCTAATTTTCCGGTTACAATTTGACTTCCCTTTTTCCCCTCGTGTTCGATCAAAGACGAAGTAAAACGTCGCGATTTGTTCGAACTCTAAAACGGAAAACTAGAATGAGAGATGAAACGAAAGTGATTCAAGTTGATAACAAGAGGAAAACTATCTAATCTACCTGAAAAGAATAACAGCGTTCAGTTTTGAGAGAGGCTTCCCGCTTGATTTGCACAAAATTTGACCAGATCACTTTCCCTAAAACCATCCGGTCTAATCACAAAATAATCTTCAGAAACAGACTGCGTTTCTTCACCTAGATATGTACCATTCTACAAGAACAAGGCACTCAAGACCAGAACTTTCATCCACAACAAGAAGCAAGACGTGCTGGTGTAATAATTTAAGGCAGGTGATCCCGAGGTTGTCGAATTCATAGATGGGGCCGTCACATTCACCGATGTCGCATTTCTACCAAGACTGCAAGTAGAGGACGACATGAGTAAGCATAGCCAGTTAATCATCTAATACTGCATCTAAGTTGCAGAGGTGATAGATCTATATAATGAAGCATATGTTTACCTTCCTGAAAAAATGCAAGTACCATGACCTACACGAGTGGAAACCAAAGAGATCATGAGAAATGTCAGGATTTGATCCTATGCAAATACAAAGGATGAATGAATCTTTTCGAACAGACATTTGGACTGAGGTCTTACTTGGATCTGTGGTGGTGATTGCAGCCACCCCGTTGAAATCACAAGTTCCAGGAGCCTTCCCCATTTGATGATAGTATGTATCAAATGCGTAGGTGGCATGTGCAGATAATGTGTCTGGTTCATAGCATGATTCGCCCTGCAACATGGGTGAGCAATCCACCTTGCCGACTCCACAAGCCCAATCCAAAGCAGCCTGCAGCATCTTCGGGTCTGCACCTTCCTTTGCAGTACAATATGTTTGGTTCGTCGTGTCATTCGCCAGAACTGATCCCGACCCTGTCAAGTGCAATATGTAAATGGGGCTCCCACTAGCATCAAACAATCCCCAGTTCTTCTCAGATAGCGGACCCGCTTTTGTATCTTCATTATAAAGCTCGTAAATATAAGTACTGACTGTGATGCCAGGGTGCTTGGGTGTCCCGGTCTTGTTCAGCACATGCCTTATCAAGTTACTGTTATATGTGTTGGCATTATCCACTGTGGCATCTGGCTCGTTAGAATCACCCTTTGATGGCCAACCCGTTTCAGTCACCACAACAGGAATGTTGGTGAAGTTCAGAAAAGCCATTGCGAAGTAGGCTGCGTCGACCGTAGCATCAAACACGTTGGAGTAGTGGAGAAGAGTGTTTGCATCCACTGCCTCTTTGTTAGACGGCAGAGGCTTGAACAGCGCATAATCTAAGGGAATGACACCATTGGATTGCATGTAGTCATAGTAAGGGTATACATTGAGCATTAGATATGATCCCGAGGATTGCAAAAAATTCAGCATGGGGACCAAAACTGGGTTCAGGGATTTGTTAAAGAATGCTTGGGAAGGCGGGAAAGAGTCCAGTATCATGGACGAGGACAGCGGAGTGGAAACTTTGATCTGACGGTCAAGGTTTGAGGCGACTAGAGCCGAGTGGATGAACTTTAGGGCATTTACCAGGATGGGAGCTGCATTGGGGAGTGCCGTTAGAACCTCCGACCCCACAGAAATGCCGGTGATGTTGGTGGCTGGGTAATGAGCAATGATATTTTGGGAGACCCAGTTGGCAGCTGTGGAGTTGGATTGGCCAATTCCAAGGAGTTGCTCATTAGGGACTGAGACAATGACATGAATGCCCGTGTTCGCTAGTGCAGCAAGAATGCCACGGTCAGTGTTGTACAGGCGGATGTGCCTTATGTTCTGTGCCTTGAGGAGAGCAACAACTTGAGTTGGATGTGGCATGTCGGAAAGATCCGTTCCTATGTTCACTCCTATGAATGGATCTGCATGAAGGAAAAATAAAAAATAAAAAATCCAACGATGTTAATGCTCTGTGCTTTCAATTTGGACTCATCCAGTTCATGTCCAAGATGAAAAGGTTGTGCATCAAAAATACAAACAGCATGTCCCCATGTCCTGTATTTGCCCTGCTCTAATTTGGAAACGTGAACTTCATTTGAAAGATGGTTTGCATGCTGATGAACAATAAATTGAACTATATACAATACTCGATTAATTAAGCTTCAGAAATTTTTTAGAAAGGTCTTTCATTCAAAGAGTAGCAAGGACAAGGACTCTGATATTTATGGACAAATGCTTGATCCTCCATCCTAAAAAATGTCCTCATAAGTCAGAATGAGTGAGACATGAGCAAAACATTTTCATCTCATATTCTTTCAAACAACAGAAAATTTAACATGAAACATTGCTGGCAACTGGAATTAATAAGATTAAGGATGCCTAATGTTGTAACTCCAGTAAATGGAGTACATGGCAATATTGAAACTCCTGAAGCATGACAAGCACAGAAGACATCGTTCCTTGCTCAATGGTCGAGTTCCCCCTTACCTCTTTGATGTGTTTATCCATGTGCAAGAGAGTAACAGAACAGAAACAATTGTCTAAACCCAACAGAATGTGAAGTTCTAAAGACAAAAGAAGGCATCGGCTTAACCTAGATGGAGTCATCATCGGTCATCATAGTAGGCACATGCATTTTAGAAGCCATCACCAATAAACATCCCGAAGTGCACATATATTTTAATCCTAAGATATTAATACTACCTTCATGGGCCAACCTGGCCATTTGCTGGGAAAACACAGCCTAGTCTCTCATACAACAAAAATACCTCCAAAAAAAAAAAATCCAGCCCAAAGTTAATATTTTTGAGCTTTCAGGTGATTGTGAGTATCCAGTTAAATGAGTTCATTTGCATCAATTAGGGCAAGTTAATAAAACCATGCCAGTCCAGAGTCCTGGCTTCTTTTACAGAAACTAATAAACGCATATGGCCATGCGTATTATGCAAGTGGAGCTCCTTTACTTGCCCTTGCTGTCTTTGTGACTCCGCACTGCATTTGCATCGATTTAATTAAGGCAACAAAGAACAGAAAGCACTTGAGCTTATATTTAAAAGACCCGTCAACTTCCCCTAATCCTATTTATTTAATAGCTACCCTATTAAACATTCCAGTCAGAGTAAACAAGCACTCAAAACCCACTCTTTTTTTTTTCTTTTTCATGTCAAATTGAAGGCTGAAGCCTCTCCAATCTAAAATAGTTTCCTTTTAAAGTAAAACCGATCAGTTGATACCAAATCTCTCTTGCGAATTTCCTACAATATGCTAAAAAACCCTTCAGAAACCCGTGCACAAGGAGGAGCAACAAAGACGTGCAGAAAGCAGAAAAGTGGAAGAGCAAGCTAAGACTGACGAAAAGATTGCATTTTGAAGGGGGATTCTAGATACCCACAAGCCCAGAAGCCATGCTCAACTCAAGCAAAAACACAGTGCATACAAACAAAGAAGCAGAGACAAGCTGATAAACCCACCTTGGTCAGATGTCACGGTCGAAGCACAACCCACTAAAAGCAGAAGAAGAACAAAGGGGGGCACAGCCATGGCGGATGCAAATGCAAAATCTCTCCCTCCAAAAAGAGAATCTGAGATGAACAAAATAATGAAGTAATCACGACCCAGAGAGAGAGAGAGAGAGAGAGAGCGACGCCTGAGTGTGAAGATGAAAATGGTATATAAAAAAGGATCAGCTCTAGAAGAAAGAAAGTGGTGTAAAGGAGCAGACAAAAACGAGAGAGAGAAGATGATCTCCACAAATCACGTGGAAAGTTTGTCAGAAGATCCAACGGCTGAGGAATCCTCTTTCTCTCTCTCTCCTGTCAAAGGAAGCATGGCTGCGTTAAAAGACTAGTTCTTAAGGAACCCAAGGCACTTCTTGTTGGATAGCTGCAAGCTAGCCGTTACAATGCCCACCTTTTGTTTCTGCCCTCTAATTTGTTTGGTTCTGCCCATGTTTGGTTTTTGCTGTAAATCTCCTGGAGTTTCAGGAGGAAGTGGGGAAAAAAACAAAAAGCTGAATGGAAAAAGAGGAGAGAGTGAATTGAAACACTGAACTGAACAGCAGATGGTAATGGTGTAGTACAAAGCATTTGAGCAAACACAAGAACAAGGAGCACGGAAGTTCAACGGTAACATACCTGTCTCTGTTTTCTCCCTTTGTTTCCATTTTGCTTTTCTCCTCTTTTTCTCTTTGTCCTCAATGAGCATTTACGCACAAATTTGTTATCTCTAAATAATGGCAATTTGCATTCCCGTGTCGCCTCTTGATTTTTAATGGTAAAAAAGTTCATCAGTGCCTTCTTTATCCATCATCCCAAAAAACTAATCTCAAGTAATCAATTTGAGTAGATCTCAACTCAACTATACATTAATGACTTTTAGTATTGTCTTTGGGTTAATAAAATACCAAATTGTTGCACCGGAATAAAGTCCAACTCTTACAATGCTATATAATTGGATATTTCTTGGAGGCTAAGATGGTAAACTGAATCAACTTATTATCATGAGGATGCAAAATGTGACAAAAAGAGGGTCTAAGCATGAATCTACTTTTTAAAATTTGAAATGGAGAGTTGATAGGAGGGAGAGTATAGATTAGACAAGATTTCAAGCAAGAAATTTATATTATATAACATAATTCAAAATGGAAAAGTTTTATTTCGCTTGCACAATCTGCGACCTTCGTAACTTACAGGTGCAACCTTGGCAAACTCTAAATAGCCCAGGGAGGGGCTGGCGATGCCGTATGGAAAAGAGGGAGAGAGCAAGGAGAGGAGAGGAGAGGAGAGGAGATATGAGCTTACGTGTGTAGGGTTTGTAGTTTGCTTTGGAATTTATTCTCGTTCTGTATGTTTTTTTCCTGCCAAGTTTGCATCTAGATAGTAAAGAAGCATATAGTCAACCAAACAAAAACCTAATAGAAGAAAATTCCACCTAATCAAAAATAAAGCATGTACAATTCACCTTTGAGATCACCTTATATCTATACCTAAAGTATCTTAGAATGTGTCCCTCTTTCTCTTCCTACTTCAACATTTTTGTAATGAGCGTGACAGATTCTTTCACATAAAATAACTTGATTTATCGAAGGCAAAGAGTGACTGTTAAAGCGTGTTAGAGCTAAATAAACTTTAGACAAAGTGCACTTCTAATAGATTTATAAGATAGCGAAGATTGGTACAAAAAAAATAATAGAATAAAGTAGACCCACACCATGTTTGATTGGATCGAAGTGAATGAAAAGGAAATGAAATGAGAACCTAAGGAGGTCCACCTTGTTTTTTTTTTTTGGTTGAAAAAAGAATTGGGTGGAAGTGGAAGTGGAAGGAAATTGATTTAAAAGAGGGGATGGTACATTCCCGGGACCCACGCTTTTATTTCCCTTTAAAAAGTTGGAAAGAATTGAACGGAAATTAACTCCTTTGCACATCGCTTCCATTATTGCCCACTGCTTTTTATCCAAATGTAGACAAGACAAAGAATATTTGAGTAAATTTGCCTCTCTTTATTCCCCCCCGCATTATTTCCCTTCAGTAAATATCGAAATCAATTCGACCATAAATATATATATTTCCAACCAACACAATGATTATTAAAATTCCCATTACATTCTTTTACGTCCATTTCCTTTTTTCCCCCTTCTCTTCCCTCCATTTCCCTTTTTTTTCCCTATAGAGCCACATTAATATCACAAAAAACTTCAAAATTATGCTCAATATAACATAAAGGTCTGAATTTTTTTTTATTGTTAAAAATTCTAAACTTGCCTATTATAATACAAATGCCTCAAATATTTTTTGTATGATAAAAAACTTCAAACTTATACCAGTGAGACAAATATACTTTGAATATAATTGAAATAGAATATATATATATATATATATATATATATATATATATCACATATGTATAAGTTTGGATATTTCGTGATATAAAAAAAGTGATAGGCGCACTGAAAGTTATAAAACTTGTTACAAAAGTACAATTTAACCCTAAAACTTGTAATGAAAGTTCAATCGAATTCTAAAATTTTTAAAAAGGCAATCAAATCATAAAACTTATCATTGAAGTATAATCGAGTCTTAAAATTTTTTTAAAAAAAAATGCTATCAACGGGAGGACTTGATTTGACTAATTTGACAAATTTTAAGACTTGATTGTATTTTTTAAAGTTTTTAGACTCAATGGTATTTTCATAATAAGTTTTAAGACTTGATTATACTCTTTGACTTAATTGTACTCTTTGAAAACTTTAGAACTAAATTACACTTTGTTGATAAGTTTTAAAACTTTTAATGCACTTATTACTGAAAAGAAAGTTGGTCATAGTGGGCAAGTTTAGGATTTTTAGTTACACAAAAAAAAAAATTGAGGATATTTGTGTCATAATGGGCATATTTTGAAGTTTTGTGTGCTATTTATCCTAAAAACCATAAAATAATTGCCTATCACAAAAAGATTCACGTAGCAAGCCATCCATTCTTCATTTGATAACAACCAAAGGCTTAATTATAATCGCAATTCCTATTGATCATATGATGAGTCTTTATATAATTTTCAATATGATAGCAAATATTACGATCATTTCAACATAATCACGTTACAATAATAGCACTGCATTTATTGATAATCATTAATAGTATATCTAATAACAAATAAATATGATCTCTCGGTTAGAGGTGTCAAAAACTGAACTGAACTAAAAAATTCGATTTTTTTCGGTTCAGTTCTTATTCAATTCAGTTCTCATTAAAAATCGAAACTTTGTAACCGGTTCGGTTTTTATCGGTTCGGTTGACTAAACCCAACCAATAAAATCTAAAATTTTTCCTTTTTTATTTTTAAATTGTTTTAAAATTCATTTTTTTATTTTTTTCCTTTTTCTTATTCTTCTTTTTCATTGGTTGGTTGCTAGCCCTCGCAACCGACCAATGAAGAAGAAGAGGAAAAAAAAAGGAAAAGAAAAAAAATAAAAATTTGATAGAAAAGGGTGTATTTATGGAGAAATACAAACACAAAAGTAAAAACCAAAAAATCAACCAAACTGAAGGCTGGGTTTCGGTTCTGATTGGATTTCGATTAGGTTCAATAAATTCCTTATTGGTTCGGTTTAGTTCTATTTTTCAAAAAAACTGAATCGAATTGAACCATTTACACCCCTACTCTCAGTGACATAATCGTTTTGCCATATCAAGAATATCCACATTGAACAATTAGCACAATATTAGTTGTTTACAATTAGGTATGATTACCTAAATATCATGATTAAATAAATATCAATTTGATAGAACTAACTCGAAAGTGAAATGCTCACAACTCACATAAGGAAGAGAAAATGATAGATAGGCTTGTAGATTTATTTTACCTTAACAAAAAAATAATTACAAGACTCCCATATTTATAAACTTGTTATATGACCTTTTCTCTTCCCCATAAAAATAACTAGCGTTCCAGATAAGATTTAGAAATTAATAAAATAGTCACCATGTCTTACTTTATCTCATAATATCTCACCATATCTCATCATATCTATAGAAACAATCACTATACCTAGAAATATGAATGGATTCTAACGTAGCAAATTTGACTTTTCTTCAATGTGGGTATCGAATAGTCTTCGGTATCAATTATAGGATTTTGATGTTGAAGTATCGGCACCGATGAATTTGGTTTAATTTCTAACACTCCCCCTTCAACTAAATTTTCTTTCATCGATCATTCCAAGCAGGCTTTTGAACTTTTCGAAATCATTGATCTTGAGAGATTTAGTAAATATGCGTGCTACTTGATCTCTAGTCTTCACATGTAATACTTCAACCTCATTCTCTTTAAAATTACTCTCGAATGAAGTGATATCAAACATCAATATATTTGCTAAAATTGGAATTTTTTGCCAATGCAATAGTAGAAACATTATCAACAAAAATCTCAATTGTTTTATTTTTTCCCATAAAAATATCTCTGAGTAGTCTTATCAACCATATTGCATGATAAACACATCAGGATGCACCTATTTATTCAGCTCCGCATGTCGATGGACTGACACTGGGTTGCTTATTTGATGACCACATGAAAGCAATGTCACACAAGAAAATTACAAAGCCTGTAATACTCTTTTGATCATCGATATCTCCACCATAATGACTATTTGAATAAGCTCTGAGTTAGAAGGATTTAGAGCGATAATAGTGTAGGCCATGAGAAATAATACCTTTGATATACCAAAGTATCCTCTTTGCAGCTTTAAGATGAGACCCCTAGTGTTTAGGCTTAGGTCAATTGAGGCTAGGCTTGGAACTTCCAGACCAATGGTCGCACTCACGTCCATCAAGATTGGGCCCAAGGCCCTAACACCCATACCTAGGTCCATTGAGGTCGACCTTAGGTCCTTGGTGTTTGAGTTTGGGTCGTTCGCAACTACGTTTGGGCACAAACACTAGGATCTTGAGCCTAGTCTCCATGGACCCGAGCTTGGACATCATTGGGGTCTCAGGCCCTAGGATTGGGGTCTTAGGCTTGGCCTCGATATACTTGAGGCTTGGCGTCTTGACCACGAGCATCAACATCAAAGTTCCAGGCTCAACCTCGATGGACTCAATCGCAAGTGCAGAGGACCTAGGCTCAACCTTGGTGGACTCGAACATGTTTGCCTGAGTTCTAAGCACAACCTCAATGGACCTGGGTTTGGGCATTCAGGATTTGGATGCAGGCATCAGGTTTTAGGGCCTAGCCTTAATGGACCCAAGTTCTAATGTTGAGGTCCATGGCCTGATCTCATTAGACCCGAGTTCAAGCATATTAGGGATTTGGCTGTGGGCACTTGTGGTTTGAGGCCCAGCCTCAATGGACCCAAGGTGGGTGGCAAGGGTCTTGAGCATGGGTTAGACCTCCATGGACACGACCCATGCACTAAGGACATGGGCATGGGCACTGAGGTCTTGGTAGGACCATAAATAGGCTTGGGCTCAAGCGTGGGGGTCATGGGCACAACCTCAATGGACCAAGGCTTAACATCAATGGGTTGGGGCATGGGCGTAAGGGACTTGGGCATAGGCACAAGAGTCTCAAGCTTGGAAGTTGGGGACCTGGGCCAGAGCGCTAGTGTGTGGGGCTTAACCTCGATGGACCTAGGCATAGGTGTCAAGTATCCAGACTTGCGTCCCAAGCGTAGGCACCAGTGTCTTGGGCTACACCTCGATGGACTTGGTCTTGGGCATAACCTAGATGGACCTGAACCAAGGCGCAGGGATGTAGCCCCATTATCAGGGTGCGTTTGGTAACAATTCTGCTTCCGATAACATATTTTGATCAGAAATGATTATTTTTTTTATTTTGTTCTCGAAAATAATTTCTAAGCATTTTAAGCCATTTGGTAACTATCCAAAATTTTTGATTTTGGAATAGAATTACTTTTGGTACTATGCTCTTTGATTCCGCTCTAAATCAATTTCTTTAAATTTTTAAATAATTTTTTTCCTTTTCTTTTTTCTCCTATTCTTCTTCTTTTTGTTGTGGCTAGCAACCTCACTGGAGCGTTGCTGGCCCTTGTCAGCCGAGCCTCACCGAGGCTAAGCAAGGCCTGCTTGGCCACCAACGGGGCTGGGTAAGGCTCACCTAGCCACCGGCGGCGTTGAGCATTGCGAGGCTTGCTTAGCCCCTGTGCCAGATTTTACGTAGTCAAGCCTCACCGGTGGCTAGGCTTGCCTTTTGCGAACTCACCGGACCTCGCTTTGGCCTAGCAAGCCTCCAGCAAGCTGCTGGACCGATTGCTGGCGACTGATGGATGATAGTGGACAGAGGCGGACAACCACAGAGGAGGGGAGAGAACACGTCTCAGCAAAGGATTATTCTTCTACTTTTTTTATTCTTTTTTTTTTGTTCTAGAACAAGAATCATTTTTTTTATTCTTGATTCTACTCCAAAATTTTTCTCGAGAACAAAAATTTTACCAAACGCGATTCTATTCTCAAATTGATCCCGAAAACAAAAAATCAGAATTTGGCCATGTTTGAATGGTTACCTAATAAGGCCTCTGTTGGAATTCAAGTTGGCAAAAGACGACTTACTTTTATCCGATGCGCAAACAACAATTAATCCTAGAATGATTGTTGAATTGCGGATGAATCATGAACAAACTTATCTCACATTAGTCTGAATGCAATCAAGAGGAAAGCATCCGATTTCCACAGCGTGAATGCAAATTGTTCTTGTAAAGGAGAAATGTAACGCTTCCTTTTCTTTTGATGGAAATGGGACAAGTCAATGAGAGAATCTAAGCGTATGTTCTACCAACAATGCCAACGGTTGTTTTAAGGAGTCTTTTATATGACTCATTCACATATTTTCAAAGGTGTCTTTCCATCATAACGTATCAAGGTGAAATGGTGCGTTCTCATCGCACCCCATTATGGACATATAATTTAGTACAACATCTCCTACTCAGACATGATGGGCTTGATAGCGTTCTATCAAGAATATAAAGCGTTCAACATTCATCAACTTTACAAAACAATTCATACTAGCAAGTCAGCCGTGCGACAAGTGAGTATACTTGTACTTGGGAGTTCAAATTATATACCTGTTAAGGATGACGTAATGGCTACAACCTCAAAAAGAAATAAACAATCGATGTCTCACAGTGCCCTAGACATATTTTGTTACATCAGTCCAAGTATACATATTCCTTAAGGCTATGTTTGGTAGTCCGGATTTGAGTCTGGATAGGATAATTTGTTATCCTATCCGATGTTTGGGAATGTCCACCGGATCGGACAAACCTGGATACATCTGGATAAAACGCCGGATAAAAAATCCAGGGGAGGGGGTGGGATAAGCCCGGATTGGATAAGAATTTTTTTTAAGAAAAGAAAGAACTTAACAAAAAGAGAAGATATCATAAGCATATATGTCAAATGGATGCCTCCGCCTCTCCGATTCATTGTCAGCCCTCTTCTTCCACTTCTTCTCCCATCTTCGCATCTCGCCGTTTTCAATGGTGGCCACTACAGAGGTGGCCACAATTCCTAGATATAGGGCTTTTCCATGGCCTTTAATTAATTGAATTTTCTATTTTTTAATTTTTTAATTTAATTGAATATCATATTTATTTTTTAATATTATCCTGAAGTGCGCCAAACGTTTGATAGGATTAGATATGTCCGCCTTTATTATCCACAGGATTTAATATCCTACTTTATCCTATCCTATCCTGATTATTATCTCGACGACCAAACATAGTCTAAATGCTATACTTGACTATTCTTAAAACATCATGTATTTACAATTATATCTGCAACCACATGAGGTGATATAATTGGTTGACCGGTAAATACATGGGATAGATGTAAAACAACAATAGTTTTCCTTCGCACTCATGTCTCTCTCCATTTCAGAACAACTGCTTTCTTATACACGTCCCATAAAGCCATATCTATTCATGACCGTCGGTAACATGCTAAAGTAGCAACATTAATTTTTCACTTCGAGAACATAGTCAGAAGTAACATAGGGCACAAAAATGAGGTAAATTATAAATTACCTCAAGGGTTCACGCGATGAATAAATAGAGATAATTTTACCCACCTTCCCTTTTCGGTCAAACAATGCACATATAATATGAATTACATGCTATAGTAGATTTCTCTTTCTATAAGAGCACATGTCATTTATTAAATATATATACTATATGGATCTTAGCCTAAATATAGCCACGTGCTTCTCACGTACTCATGTTTAGCTCAAGTGCTATATCAGCTCGCTTTCTATAGCTCCTAATTAAGTACTCGCATCCAACATCTTACAAGCATACATGATTGTGGGACTATCATGTTCGGTCTTATTATAAACAAATCACGAACTTCTTCTTGACTCTAATCAAGGCGACATGTTATTTTATGAACTAAACTTGCTCTTTAGCATTCATTTATACATAACGTTTTATCTCAACGTGCTGACTATAGCACTTGAGATTATTGCTTGTGTGAGTGAGCCAATCATTGCCTGCTGATATACTTTTCAATAATATATGTGTGCTTGTGCTAGTCTTATAATAGATTTGTACTCATTGATAAAACATTAAGTCACTAGTAAACAAACAAATACAATACATATGTCCACATATACATAAACCAATGATCCTTTACAATAACACATATCACATTCTACGCAATCCTAGTGACATCCTGTGGGTCAAGAATATGTCTCTAAGAATAGCCTTCATAAATGGATCAACAACTATTCTATTGGTTGAAATGTATTGTAGGATTACTTCTTTCTGCGCTATTATATCTCTTATGAAATTATTCTTTATATTAATGTGTTTTGTCCTTCCATGATACTTAGGATCTTTCACATAGGCAATGGCTGCTTGACTATCGCAATAAACTATCACTGGTCTAGGAATCTCAGTGATAGTGGCTAAATTTTCCAAGAAACGTTTTAGCCATACTACTCATTGCATTACAGCAAAGCATGTAATAAATTCTGCCTCCATCGTAGATAAGGCCGTGCATGTCTATTTCTTGTTATTCCAAGAAATTGCACCTCCATCGAGCAAAAACGCATATCTAGAAGTCAATTTACGCTCATTGAGATCTCCACCCCAATTAGCATCTAAATAGCCCAATAGGCATAAATTATTCCCTTTGTGACAAAGTTGATAGTTCATGGTACCCTTTAAATATCTTAGGATCCTCTTCATTGCTTTTCAGTGTGCTCGACTAGGATTTAATTGGTATCGGCTCACCAATTCCACAATATAACATATGTCAGATCGAGTACACATCATAACAAACATCAAACTTTCGACCACACTAGCGTAAGAAACAGTTTCCATCACTTTAATTTTCTCTGGAGTCTTAGGACATATCTTAGTACTTAGGCCTTCACTTTGCATAATAAGGGTATCAATGGGATTACAATACAGCATATTGAAACGTTCAAGAATCTTCATTATATAAGACTCTTGTGATGAAGTAAAGAGTTTCCTTGATCGATCTCTTTCGATCTTAACTCCTAAAATATAAGTAGCTTCTTTCACGTCTTTCATTTCAAAATTGAAAGACAACCATTATTTTATGGTGATAGTCAAAACCTTGTCATTTCCAGCCAATAGAATATTATTCATATAAAGTGATAAAATCACAAATACTTCCCCTTCAATCTCAAAACGACGACGGATAATACTTTTATGATTACTTTTATGCAATTGAATTTCCCTTAAATTCAATTCGTCAGGCAATACAACACTCCCACTAGGTCTTGTGTATTGAGATAAATCTTCATTTCCTTCTACAACATTAGTAGGTGTGTTATTAAGATCTTCTATCTCATATAATTAGAAGTCATTATCAATCTCACCTCTAATAGAAAAATCGTTCTAAAAAAACGTGATATCTCGTGACTCAATTTCAGTTATACTTCAATCAGCTTGTTTACCTATGAATACGTACCATTTTGAGTGTTTTGAATATCTTATAAAGATACATTCTTCTCTCTAGGACCTAACTTGCCATATTTATGTGAAGAATAATGAATATAAGTTGCACATCCACATAAACGTAAACTACTTAAGTCTGGTTTCCTACCAATCCATAATTCGTAAGGGCTGGAAGTGACTGATTTTGAGGGCACTCGATTAAGTATATAAGCAGCAATCAATAACACATCTCCTCAATATGAGATAGATAAATTTGTTTGCGCCATTATAGACCTAATCATTTTCAATAATGTTCTATTCATTCTCTCGGTTACTTCATTTTGTTGTAGAGTACCGGAAATACTTAATTGTCGTAAAATTTTCCTTTTCATTATAAAGAGCTTTGAATTACTCAGATAGATACTCATGTCCATGATCGGTTCTCAATGCCTTTATTGTTTTGTTCAACTGATTATCTACCATTGTTATATATCGTCTAAAACAGTCCAATGCTTCTGACTTATGGGAGATCAGAAGGACATAATTGAAACACGTAAAATTATCTATGAAAGTGATAAAATATGAGGCTTCATGCCTCGCCCTCACATTCAAAGAACCATAAATGTCAGAATGTATGATTTGTAATGAAAATTTAGCTCTAATCCCTTTATCAAATGGTTTTTTAATTGTTTTTCCCGCTAGATAATATTCACATACGGGTAGATCAACATTAGTGAGTGACTCTAAAAGGCTTTTTCTAACTAATCTTTGTATTATTTTTAACCCAGTGTGACCTAATCTAGCATGCCAAGTATTTGTATCAATCTCAACATTACTAAAAGATGCAATTAAAGAAAAACAACAATCGACATTAATATTGTACTGATCATAGTCAATATCTAACACCATAAAACTATTCGATACATGACCTGAACCATAATAAATTATTCCATGCAAAATATCAACATAATCACTATGAAAATTCAATACATAACCTAGGCTAAAAAGAACAATTATGGAGATCAAGTTTTTTCGAATATTTGGAGCATAAATGACATTATGTAGGAATAGGTTTCGACCTTTACATAAAATAATTTACATGTACCGATACCCTTCACTTCAATTCTTGAGTTATTCTTAGCATATATCCATCTTCTTCCAAGTTGTATTCGATGATACTCCACAAATGCTTCTCGATTTTTAGCTACGTAATCTGTTGCTCTTGAGTCTACAGTCCACATTGAATGAGATTCAGCAAGCATTGTAGTGTTAAAGACAAAAGCATTACTTAAAGTAATTGAGTAATATGATACCTCTTTCGGCTCAGTGCATTTACAAGCAAAGTGACCCATTTTGCCATAACTGTAGCACTTCATCTTAGCTTTGTCATTCTTCCCACCACGCTTCTTGCGTTGGAAGGTCTTAGCCTTCTTAGATGCCTGATCAATCTTATTTCTTTTGTTGTTGAATTGAGAATTTCTTTTGCACTTGAAGCCCGAAGATTTGCGCGAACTCGATTCGGCAACATAAGTATGGGTAGAGGATTTCGCAGCCTCTAGGCGCTCATCCTCTAATTCCAAATTACACACTATATCATTAAAAGTGATAGTATTCTCATTATACGTCATATTGATCTTTATATGTTCTCAATTTTTAGGAAGAGACTTTATAAGAGCCTAAAATTTATTGTTCATCAGTAAGGAAGTGACCTGCCAACTTCAGCTTATGTTTGACATCTCTCGAAGATTTTGCTTCATCGTTATATTTTGGCGCTTTTGGTATGTGTTAAACTTGATGGTGAGTCTCTTTAACTTAGTGGTAAATGTACTCCCAAACTTATCTTTTAAAACAACTCACATAGCTTGAGTTTTATCATAACTTTTAAACTCACATATGAGATCATCTTGTATACAGCTCAGCAACGTGATGCGAGCAATGCTATTTTTCATTTTCCAAGCTTGATAAGCTTTTAGATCTCTCATGTGTTGAGCTGAAATTTCATGTTCGGGTTCATCTATTATGTGATTGAGGGTTTCTAAAACCTCTTACTCTTCAAGGATGTATTAAATCTTTCGGTGTCAAATATCATAATTGTCATCGTTTAATTTCTCACTCTAATTGAGGTCAGCTACAATGGTCTTATATATCAAAGTCATAATCAATTGCTATAACACATTGATATGATAAATGCAAATCAATACTAGCACATTTTTCAGAATAACACATATATTTAATTTGCTGTAAAGACAAACTAAATTAATGATAATTCAACAAAAGACACAGAAATGAAAGTTCACCGTGTTCCTAATTAGCTCCTAATTATGATTGTTCTATTATCATTAATTAGTTTAATTTGCGCAAATTTTAAGTTCCAAGTAAGAACTCCTTTGAATTCTACCAACCTACGAACTCTCACTTGGAAAAATAATTATATGACCTTATGTAATTTCTATATTTTTCCATTAACACAAAAACATAGTATGATGTGAACTAATGTACAAAAAGAATCATGCTGTAACTATAATCAAAACCGCAATTTAACATGTAATGGAAAATAAAGATTTTCTACCATTATTCAAATTTTCTTGGAACTAGAAAAAATTGCAAATATATTAAACTATATACATGTTACCATCGAACCAAGCTTTTTTAGCATACGTGATATCATTTTCATATAGGCGAGCTACTATATTTCCTAAAACTTAAGAAAATACATGCTAAAAATGAATAATATATGCATTAAACACCCAAAAAATACGCGCACTTAGGGTTTCCTACATATTTTATGCATTTATAAAACTAAAAAATAAAAAATAAATATATCACAATTTAGAGCACATCCATACGAACCAAACGCCCCCGATTACGCTCCAATCGGAGCTCCCACGTGCTCACACGCACCGTCTGAGTGTGCGGTGCGTGTGGCGCATGTGCTAGCGAGCCTTACAGGCTTCTAGCCGGTCCGACTAATTTGACCGCTAGACCGGTTGACCAATCAACGGTTGAGTCAGGTCTCGGGTCGGTCTTGGGTTGGGTTGCCAGCCGGTGACCAATCGGCCAACCGTCGCCGATGATTACGTCATTGATGACGTCATCTAGCAACCGATCGTTGGATGTCATCACAGTGATGTCATCATGCGCGGGTTCGCCAACCGGCGCGTGTTACGCACGCGTTGGCATTCCCAACGCTTCAAGCGTGTGATGCCCATGCGCAGCGGCTTCTGGCAGCGCGTGTGGGTGCGTCCAACGTCCTTCGGTGGCGATCTACCCATCGTCGGACTCGTCTCGACAAGTGGTTTCACCTTGTATATTTGAAAATTGATTTTTGCCGAAAAAATATTTCGAAAATTGGCCAAAACCATACGGATGTGCGCAACCCTGAACTCGTTCTTCACTCGATTCATTTTCAATGATTCAGATAACAATTTTGAGCAATAAACATCCAAACAGTGTAGATTTCATACTCTTGATCTCGATATCAAAAGGTAAACGGGAAAATTCGATAAAAAATAAGACAGAAATCACGATTGGGTTCTGATATCACTGTTGGAATTTAAGTCGGCGGAAGACAACTTACCTTTATCTGATGCGCAAATAACAATTAATCCCGGAACAATCGTTGAATTATGGATGAATCACAAACAAAATTACCTTACGTTGGTCTGAATGCGATCACAAGAAAAGTACCCAATTTCCACGATGTAAATGCAAATTGTTCTTGTAAAGGATAAATGTAACGCTTCCTTCTCTTTTGATGGAAAATGGACAAGCCAATGAGAGAATTTTCAGTGTAACAATGCCAACGGTTGCCTTTGGGAGTCATTTATATGACTCTTCCACACCTTTTCAAAAGTGTCTTTCCATCGTAGCGTTCTTATTGCACCCATCATAGACATATTAATTCAGTACAACAGCCTCAATGGCCAATGAACAAATATTGAGGTTTCCGTGTCCAAGTTTCCAGTCCAAGCATCGATATCTTTATCTTATTTTGAAAAATGATTTTTGATTTTTAAAAGAATAAGTTATTTTCCTAAATTTAAGTTTTAGTAGGAATTAGTTTTTTGTTAACTAATTTTCCTTATCCAAATTTCAAAAAGCGAGGAAAATATTCTTCACGAAATATCCTAGCCTAAATCAAAGGAAAGGAGTTAGCGTTAGGATGGGCCTTCCCGAAGCCTAACCAAAATATTTGCCAGTAGCTCTCTCATCTTCCCGGTGAATTGATCGGCAATGGCGGCATGAAAAAAGAGCTTGAAAACTGAAACATATTTCTCGCGCCCAAACGGAAGCGGAAAGAGAGCGAACGCCCCTGGAAACTCCGATCCTCCTCAAAACCGAGCGGAAGCCCCCCAAATCCCCGCAGCTCTGCTCCTCCGTCCCGTCTCCTTCGCCTCCCGATTGCCGGTTGGAATTCCCTCAATCTCTTCCCCTTGGATATTCCATGCCGGTGCTATGACGTGATCACGTCCACGCGGGGCTTATGGGGAGCGGCGCTGAGACACCCGCGAGAAGGGCGGAGGTGGCGCGGCTCGGATCCGACGGCGACGGCGGCGGCGGCTCTGCTTGGTCGAGCGAGCTCGACCATGTGCCGCTCGCGCGGAGGAGGGATTGGCTGATGAAGTCGAGGCCTCGCGCGGGTGGCGTTCCTCCGAATTGCGCCGTGCCTGTGGGAGAAGTGGAGAAGCCAGTCGCGTGAGTTCTCAAGTTTTTCCCTTTTTCCTAATGTGTTCTGTTATGGTGGTCATTAGTTGCATAGAATTTGATAATTTTAGGGTTCACGAGAAGTTTTTTCTTTTACTGAGAGATATTGTTGTGCAGGGGTGGTGGAGATGGTCTTGTTGCTAAGAAGGAAGACGAGGACTGCAATGTGCAGGTACCTTTCTTATTGATTTGTGACCGGCAGTGAATCTTGCTGCTTATTGTCATTCCAAATTTACAGCTCATGGGTGCTCCAGTTGTGTTCTATCTTCTGTCTCTTTTGTTTTAGCTGAGAATTGGCTTCTTGTTTTTGAAATGTGTGAAATAAGAACTCCAACTTACCCATCAAAAAGAAATCCATGGCCGGCTGAATTTGCTGTTGTGTTTCTGTTTCTTAAAGAACATCTCCAAATATGGTTCGGGATGATAACGTAATAGTTGAAATTTTTCTGAGATGCAAATTCTGTGTTTGACAAAGAAAAAAAAGATGGTGTTTGTACTGTTTATTTGTATCTCATATGCATTGTTTCGATGCTAGTCCAATTTTCTGATTGCTAAGTTCCTTCAAGAGTCAGATTCAATCTCTAACTTCCTTTTTTGAGTTATCCGAGCTTAGATGTTTATTGCTGATTCCTTTTAGGTTTCTAGAATGTGTTGGCAAGCTAATTTTCTTTGATCATGCATGCACTGATTTTGTCTTTTCTTTAAATTTTCTGTGTTGCTCTTTAATTGGTGTCACAGGTTGATAGTGGAGGAGATTTTGCAGGCAATGAGATTTGTTCTGAGTCAGAGAGAATACGGAAATGTTCCATCGATGGAAAATCCTCACGGGGTCGAAATCAGTCGGGGGAAGTTCATGAAAAGAATGTACAGGATGAATGTGGAACTATGGCATTTGATACATCATGTGACACCACAGCAATACTTCTAGGTCATACCTCAGTTGATACTTCAGCAGTATTCCCTTCCAAAGAAAGTGAATGGTTTGGATTTCCTGATAATGGTTTGGATGGTGAACCTGCAAAATTTCAAAATCGAGAAAAAGTTGATTTCATGTGCTCACCCATGCGATTGCCTTTGGGGGAAAACCAGTCTAATATGCAGAATAATGTTTCTGGAGCCATGCATGATATGATAGTTTCAAACAGTCTAACCTCAAGTAAGGTTAAAATTGAACCTTCTGATGACAATGACTTGCTCAACCAGCAAATTCCTGCTGTTGACGTATCCCACTTGTTAGATTCAGAAATGAGATTGAACAAAAGAAATGGTGAAATTCAAGATGATGGGTGGTCAGATGAACTCGACCAAGTTCCGCTGCTACTACGAAGAAAAATGTTGTTAGCAGGCAGGAAGGTTCCAGGTGCAGATAGCCCTAAATCTGCCATATCTAAAGTAAATGACAGCACATGCACGTGAGTGTTATTTCCTTTGTTATTTTGTTTGAAAGATGCCTCCTGAAATGTTTCGCTGAATGAACTTAGAATCTTGGCTTCTGTTGTTATGCGCAGGTCCCATCATGATGTTGCAGTTGTAAAGGAAGAGAAACAACTTCATCCTTTGGTAAATAAATTTGTCTCAATATCTGTGGTTTTGTTTGATCACTTTGGGTTTTATTCAACAATTACTGTGTTTTGAAATATTTGAGATGATCTATAGTCTCTTCGGGACTTCTTTGCCCTCTTGAGAAACAGGATACTCTTGGCTATTACAAATTTCCCTAAAGTTACTCTATTCCAGTGAACTTCATATAATGTCTGAGTCATGTAGTAATTTTTTTATTTTTTTGGGTCAGAAGAGTTATGTTGTAATTGGCTATGATGGTTTTTGGATATTTTTGTTGTAACTTTAAGAGATATGATATTAGGTAATATACTGGAGTAACTTATGCTTTTAACTTTTGGATTTTTGTGAATTTTGTGAAAGCCACACTTTGACTTTTATTTGTGCCAAACACGTTAACCCTTTTAACTTTTCCAATATTAACATGTAGAATCATTTATAGTTTTTCTGAAAATTTTGAAAATTTAAATTATTCTGAAGGGAAAGTCATAGGTAGAAGTTAGAAGTAATAGAGAAGTGCAGGCAAACAGGCTCTTCTTTGCCTCATATTTCTAAGGATGTGGAGTCAATAATATTTGATTATGGAAGTGGAAGGGCGTAGAGGGTTGCTACTATTGCACTTGATAAATGGCCATGTAACAACAAAAAGGACAAATAATGCTTCTAACAGTTTGTGGGGTTGGCTAAAGAAAGCACATTGTGGAAGAGAAATGAGCCATTACATGTAGTATCTGCCATAATGTAGAGTTAGGAAATTGCATTTGCCAAAAGGTCAAGCAGCTATCAAATGGGCCATAGTGCATTCAAGTTTATGTGTCGATAACAGTAAACATCTTTTTGTATTGGATAGGGTCTCCCAGGAGATGACTATGTAAAGAATATTGATGGAACTACAAGGGATGAGATCCAGCCTTTGCTAGTGTCTACTGGATTTGACTCATGTGACATGTTGGAACGAGGTGATTCTGATATATGTGGAAGTACGGTGACAGATGCATCTGATACTTCTATTTCACAATGTTGTTTTGGAGCTAATCAAGTTTCCTCATTGCCTATTGTATTTGAGAGTATTCCATCAAGTAAGTCAAGAGATTTTGTGGAACTTAAAAAATGTGTAGACACTGCTCTATCCGAGGGGAAATTGCCCAAGTCCAATTTGTGCGATGTACAGGATCCTGGTTTATGTCCAATGATGATAACAAAGCCTGTTGCAGCTTTGAAACAATCTACCAAAGTTAAGATTGAACCTCCAGATCATCATGCCATGCCAAAGAGTGATAATACTTCCAAGAATAACTTAAAAGTGAAGATGCTACCAGTAAAGAGTGAAGCACAAGACTCTGATGATTTTTCATCAGACAAGGTGGACCATATGCTGCTGCGAGAACGTTTAGAACTACTGACATCACGCATAGACTCTGTGGCTGATACTAATAAGACATACAGTCGTTACACCGAACTCATCCCTTCTGTATGTGGAAGCAGTCATCCAATTCCAGACTCTGTTAAGCTGACTCTACCCAAGCGTCTGCGGAAAAGAAAAAAGACTGCCACGTAGGTGCTTTCATTAATACATACATTCGTAAAGGCATGCATACATACACATAAAGGTCCATATTTGTTAAATAAATCATCATAAATCTGTTTTCAATAGAGAAGAAAAGTGACAAGCAGGAATAATGCCTAAACTGAAGGAAGAAATAATTTTATGAGCTTCAAGCCCATTACAGTGATCTTTTTCCCTGGTGCAGCGATTCAGTTGAAACTGCCTTGGAAGAAGATTTACCAGGACTTCTGAAGGTATTTTTAAGGATACTTCCTTTTATTTTTTTTATTTGTCCTAACAAAATACAAGGTCTTTCTGAATAATATTTTGGCAGGTGTTACTTAACAAAGGGGTTACAGTTGATGAAATTAAGCTTTATGGGGAGGCAGAGAGCAATGAACTTGTGGAAGAATCTTCTGGCAATAATGGCTTTGCTGAGCTTGAAGATGTAATATCAAAGGTCAGTAAAATTGTTATATGCAGGAATTTCTTTTTTACCAGTATTTTCTTCAATTGTTCTTGTATAATTGCCTTACTGTTATTGACAATTGTGGTCACTTCTCGTATTATTGGCTTAGTGTTTTCTCACTTGGCTCATTTGATTATAGTGTTTGGGGTTAGGCATATCGTGTATTCTGAGCCGTACATTTTTAGTTTCCTGTCTTTTGGATCTTTTTAGTATTAGCCCAAAAAAAAAGAAAAAAAAATTCTCCCTTAGAAAGAAATTCTAAATGAAGATCATGCCAATTCAACTAGTAATTGGGGACTTGAATATGTTAGAAAGCTGAATGAGGTTGTTTGTTCTCCTCCTTTAATAATGTCATTTTGTGATGTGATTATGTGAAGCTGAGATCGTCTCAGTTCTCTCAAAAGTCTGCGCAGCTGAAAGTTTGTTGGACTGCATGCTTGAAAGTTGACGTAGCAGAAGTAAACCTCTTTTTATGTATGCTGCGTCAGCTGGATTTTGATTCCGGTTAGTAGTGATGTGCCTTTTTGCCCTCTTTTTCAATAGATGATAGTTAGTGTTAAAGATGTCAGCAATATTTTATGTCTAGTTACAATCATGTTCCTGAAGTTTATAATTTCTTACATGCTCTGTGATGATTGACAAGATGCTGCTCCCACTAAATCGTTGCACTCATGCAGTGATGGTCCTCTATCATGAAACTTGCACAAAAATGAAAGGTGTTTATTCTATTGTTTTGAAATGGCACCTTAATGAAAGGTGTTTATTCTATTGTTTTGAAATGGCACCTTATGTCAAACGATGCATTGTCTAATTTTCAATTTTTCTTCTCTCCCACAAATATATGTTCTATATTTAGTACTTCTATTGATGTTGTTTTGATTGATTAATTGCATTACATATAATAATTGAGTATGTAGCATGTCTTAGGCATTGGTATCAGAGGATTACATATTGTTGCTAAAAATTAATCTCTTCCTATGAAGTTGAACTGCAATCATGCTTATTTTCTGGCTGGAACAGCTTTATTCTCAGCGCCAATCTTTCTTGAAATTTCCACCTATACGTGGCTCAAAGGATGCAAAAATTAGTTATTGCCTGGCTTGCCTTCTCTCTCTGGTGGAGCAGGTAATGACTCCTATAATCCTTGCCACTCTACAATAATGCGGATAGTCAATCATATTATTTGATGCTATTCTCTCTCTCTCTCTCTCTCTCTCTCTCACAGACACGATATCTGCGTTTCCGGAAGTGGCCAGCCGAATGGGGTTGGTGCCGGGACCTTCAATCATTTATATTTGTCTTTGAAAGGCATAACAGGTGATTATGGCAGCCTTAATCATGCTTTAAACCTTTGTTTTGGTATCCTGCCTCACGGTCATACATTCTTTTTCCACTCAATTTCAGAATAGTCCTGGAACGTCCGGAATATGGGTATGCCACATATTTCTTTGAGCTGGTTGATTCACTGCCTATTGATTGGCAGATTAAGCGGTTGGTGATTGCCATGAGGCTAACTAGCTGTAGCAGGGTGGCCCTAATCGAAAACAAAGTGCTAACGGTAATATTACTTTGTTTTCCCAAATTGAGCCTTTTTTTTTTTTAAATAAATAATTCCGAAATGATGTGCACTTTTGCAGTTCTGTTATTGTATCCACTCAGTAATGTCCTCCTTGGTTATTCGGTCTTGATTTTCCTCCTTGCTTTCCATAGCTTGCATGTCTGGCCAACTATCGACTAACTTCTTCCGACTGTTAATACATGTAGACTCTTGATCAAATTAGGGCATATAATTTAAACCGCTGGTGGATTGGAACATATACGGTTGTACTGTTGCATGCAACCGTTCTTGACTAGCGTCAACTGATAATTCTTGATCTGTCCATTTTAAGGTTGGGGAAGACTTGACTGAAGGTGAAGCACGGGTCTTAATGGAGTACGGCTGGGTACCAAATACTGGCTTGGGCACGATGCTTAACTATTGCGACAGAGTCTATCATGACCAAAAGAATGAGATGGATATCTCCGAATGGAGGGTGAAGATAGGGAAGTTGTTGATCGAGGGCTATAATGGGGGAAGCATTGTCCCGACCAACATCGGAAAGATAACAGAACATCGGGGTTCAATGGAACGTGAAAGCCTGGAGATCTCACAGGTTAAAATGGAGGCGGGGCTTTAGTTTATCGTAATGGTCAAATTGTACATACTTCTTGAAAGCTGGCTGATGACAATCCACCCTAGAAGTAGAAACTTAGCGCGTAATCTGTTTTTTCTAGATAGAATTTATGTGCTGACTTACGCTAGTCAATTAGTTTGTTCTTTCAGATGTACACTTCGCACTGTTGGAGATTATTTCATTAATTCGAGCACATCATGATATCAATAAGGAAATAGGGTTTGCCTTGGGATGATTAGACATCGGATACAGATCAAATAGGATAACGACAATATATGATTTGTAATGTCCTCTGCGTCATTTTGTAAATGTCCGGATATAACATGGATATAGACACTCGAATTGAAGTCGCCATTCTCTCAGGCCATGTGATTGGGGCCATGGTGAGGGAATGGATATAGGGTCTTGAGAGAGAGAGAGAGAGAGAGGGAGAGAGAGAGAGAGAGACCCCGGGGGGGACGTTTGAGATGGGATGGGGTGAGGCCTGCCATGACGACAAGGCAACGCTGCGACATTGAACGATACGGAGGGTCGCATGCTGGTCTTGGTCGTGTAAAGTGAACTGTGGCCATTGTTCTTTCTTCTTGATTTACTAGATAGTAGAAATCCGAGTATACCTTACCCTCGGATTTTTTTTATCCGGATTATATCCGGAGTATCTGAATTTTACGGTGCTCAAACATCAAATAGATTCAGAGTTATCTCATCTGGAATTATATCTAGCCCACCAAACACAGTCTGGTTGTATTGGGCCTATTGGCTTTCTTTGCGAAATACTATAGCCACTTGTATCTTTTCCGACGATTTTGATTAAGGCTTGAAATCGCTGGGCTCTCTAGAAGTTCGAGAGGCTCTGCTAAGCCCCAAGCTTCACATTTCAGGTCTTTCTACTTCATTTTCAACTTGAAGGGCTTGGTCGAATTGTTGAAGCCTCCCACAAATGGTCCGGCTCTTCCCAAGCCTCGGGTCTAAAAATTTCTGCATGATTTGAATATCGGTGGCCCTAATATATAGCCTCAAATTAAGGAAATGATAGTACGGGTGCTGTTTGCGAGGCCTCATTCTTATGAAGAAATTTTCGAGGGTAGTTGTGTTCACCGTACTTTATGTTATTTAGCAAGATGAACAATCTCTTTGATTTGGTTTCTTACCTTTTACCAAAAAAATAAAAAACAATCTCTTTGATTCGGTTTTTGGGTTGCTAGAGATGCAATCTTCCGTGGCGAAATAGGTCTTGGTCGGAGAACCTCCAATGGGCTTTGAAGTTCCTTTCAGGTAAGGATTTCTTCCGCTCCATTGCCCGGTTCTCCTTTGGTGCCCTGTGCCATCTGATATGGAAGAAGATGAATAATATTATTTTTAGGGGAGAAAAGCTGGTGGTGTCGGCTTTGAAAAACCATCTTATTAAAATGGTTAGGGACAAGACTTTGACCTTCAAGAATGTGGTCGATAACCCAAGAAATAGAAGGCTCCAACGTAGCTGGGGTATTAACCCCTCCGTTTTTTCTTCTACAGCACTGGTCCTTCCTAATTAGTGTTGGTTGCCTTCTTCGCGTTGGTTGCTGGTCCTGTTGCGTGGCTTTGCAGGTGCTTTTTCCAGGCTTGGAGTTACGTTGGAGGATCAGTTTTCCTACCTTCCTAGTGTTTTGCTACTGGAAGCTTTTGTTTGCGATGTTGGTGATTTGGAGGGCTGGTCTGTACTGTTGTTTGGATCTGTCGGCTTGGCAGGTGGCTAGCTTTCGTTTGCCGTGCAGAGCTGGCGGTGGTTCTTCCTACTTTGAAGACTGCCATTCCTTGCTTCTTCCTTCCTACCTCAGGGGTGGATCTTTTTTTGTTGTTTGTACCCATGGGTTAGGCTGTTTCTTTGTTTTATCGGTTGCCTTGTTTGTGGTTGGCTTTCTTTTATTTCAGCTCCTTTCCACTTGTTTTGACTTGTTGTTACTATGAGTGAAAGTTTTTGGCGCCGAATCTTTTGTATAGTTGGTTTGAAGCTTAATATATTCTTACTTTTACCAAAAAAAAAAAAAAAATCTCTTCTATTTGGTGTTAGTTCTCTCCTTCAACGTTGAGGTCGAGAGTTCGGATCCTTGCGTTGCTAATATGTCTTAAGTGGGGGGCCATGGTGTTAGGGTCTTCTGCTAGCCTCCCTCCAGGTATAGTCGGTGGTCTCCGTTAGGCCTGTTGGGCCAGCTGTGGCCGTGAACATCTGTAAGGTGTGCCAAGCCGGATCCTGGATATAAAAAAAAAAAAAAAGAAAAAAAAACAATCCCTTCGATCTGCATGTTCCTTTGAGCGACATAGAAGATATATCCTACACGTTAAATGAAAATTTGACTTGAGAACTTTTGTATCGATCTTTTAGCCTAGAAACTCAATAAATTATCGAGGGAGATTCATAGGGTTGCTCAATCGAATGTTTTTGCCCCTACCAACTATTGTTTTGTCTTCTCTACACGCATGGGCAGCAACCCGGATGTTCCCTTTCGCTCGTTGCCTTGTTTTTGTCAGTGAACATCAGAAAAAAAAAATTCCACAAATTTGGAAAAGGTGAGAGATGCTTGAAGTGGATTTTTCGAGTGTCGATTGTCTTGGTCTATAAGACTCGAGAGAAATCCCTCTCTGCGATTTCACTATGTTTGGTCGAGTTCACAGACTTCCTCGTCCAACGACCAATGCCCGTGCACCGACGCTGACACCTCTTTCCCTCCCCACCCCCGAAATCAAAACCCCAGATTTATTAAAAGCCGTCCACAAGTTCATTTATGGCCGACATTGGCTGTGCCCCAAAGTCTAGGAGTGTGCTCTCCTAACGTCACGGTGACGCTTGCATCATGTCACTCCCCCGTCCATCGCCATCATGTCTCCCTCGCCGTGACTTTTCATCGTTGCTCGTAGACACCACCAAATATCACCAAACCTTAGATAGTTACATGCGACGTATCGAGTCAATCAAAATAAATGCTCAAATTCAAATATTTAAATTGATTGGTGAACATGAATCATACAAATGTAAGGTCCATTGGAATATTATAAACGTGGAATACTTATATCTATCTTCTCACATGCAAACGAGACCGAGAACCACATGAGTTATGCTGGGCAGGAGCCTAACTTTGATATGGTGTTGTTAATTCAATAAAAAACCTTAAACTAATGGATGTAGGGAAGTTATATGAATAGAAGACCCATTGAAACTTTGTAGACAAGCACACATTGCGCTAATTGGGATGAGATTCATAACACATGGGTAGCAGTGATTGGTCGGTTATACTACTTCATTGCCGCTAAGTCTTGTCGGCATTGCTTAAAACACTTTGTCCGTGTCACCCGGGCTCTCAAATTTCTCATTCTGCAGTACCTTTACACGGAAGCCCCTGTGCATCTCTTTCAGGCCATCTAAGATTTATTATACTTCAAGCAACTCTCGGTGTTTGGTAAGCAACTTTTGGTTTGAAGTATTCACTTATCCAGTAAGTCAATCTAACGTTCCGTCGCCATCATCGATTAGGACTTCTTCGGATTCAGTCTCCTATAGTAATAAGGTGATGGGTCTGATCATAGGTAGACGTTAAAAAGCAAGCACGAAATATTCAACCTTCAATAAATATCTGTCGTATGTTTACATCTTAGTGGCTGAAATTAGTCGTAGAATATCGAGCAGTTGCTCATTTCTTATCCCGGATGCCAAACTCATGAATGCGTCGATGCTGATGTGGGCGTAACAGCGATTGATGCAGGTATCTCACCATAACATTTGATTGATGGACGGATAATCTATTGAGAACGCGAATAAAAATAACAAGTCAAAACGCACACGAATTGCGGACGGCATATGTGTCTCGACACAGATTGCTACCGGAATGACTATGCGAACCGTTCATATTCATGAAACGGGAGAAAATGAAGGTGCGTGGGCACCCTCCAAAACGTTCTGTCTTCCTAGTCAGCGTCTTGAGTTGATGATTACGCGTCCCACAACAATTTCATGCCTCAAGACGAAGTGATCGAAAGAACATTGCGGAAGCAGTTCGATGAAGACGCCCTTGTCGGCATTATCGTTTGATTCCAAAGGTCATTTATGAAGGAGAAAGATTGCTACATTCACAAGTAAATAAGAAACATCTAATGTGAGATTTTATGGGATTGTCATCAATTATTCTAAAAACTTAAACTATTGAAAAAACGCCGTTGTAACACTCTCTTTCAAGGGTAAGCTAATAACAGAAATAAATAAGAGGTTTAAAAAGATTTAAACTCGAGATTTCTTATACTGATACCATTAGAGATTAACTTATCCTAAAAGTTTAATTTGTTAGATAAAACCGTGGTCAATACTTTAAAATTTTTAATCTCTGGATTTGAAAGTGTTCGTGGAACATACCAAGCAATGAGACAATTCGCTTTTCCTCGTCCAAGAATTCTTGTGGAAGCTGTTAAGAGTGACGGCAGGGTTTCAAGTGTCCTAAGATTTTGTTTTTGTTGTCTTTTCTATGTTCAATAAGTCAGTAGAAACATCAAACTAAATTACAAATAACGGGCCTCCACCATTGTAATTTAGGGTTTCAAAAAACATTGGCGGGACCAGATTTGTAATCAGTCAGTCGGTGGGGTTTAACGCGCAAAACAAGCACATTCGATCCTGAGACCATCTTTCACGATTCATCACCATCTTCTTTGCCATAGTGTAACTCCATATCGTGATGTTTGCTTTTATCTGTATCCATAAAGAATGCTCTCGATGAGTTGCGCTTTACGGATGGACCTCTACACGATTATCAATTCTTATACCAAGCACCCATAAGACGTAACACATCAACCGACGGAGAAAGCGAGATCTCTGCACTTTTGATTTTATCTGAATCTTTTATGAAAGGGATTGGATTCTCTACCTGTTTCTCTTTTTTATATCGCGACAAAGCGGTAGTCATTACCATTTCATACTAGACTAAGTCCGCCTTTCAAATTAGTTGAAAAAAAAAAATAACATTTGTGTCAACATTATAAATTTTCAAGAAAGTACGTTATCTCTATTACTATGTTTTATATAAAGAAAAGATGAAGTCGTACATGTAAGGTATCGCAATCCTTTTTAGTATTAACGTTTTCTCAATTAGTCCTTTATAAATATTCTATCAATAGTCAATGCATAAATCAATATCTCATAGTACTTCAAATAAATTTAGATATTTTCGATCTTATAAACAATTATACCAGTAAGAAAATTTAAATATATGTGTACAATTTCTTCTTATTATGTCAATAATTTATTTAATTAATAATTCAAGTATTTCGTACTAAAGTCATTTTGCAAAGTCTTTTAAATGTTGATTTTTTGCATGGATGTTGGGATACTAAATGTCACATCTCCTTTTGATTTACTTAGAGACCGAACGGGCCGACAACCTAAGTATATAATTTTAAACAATATAATTGCTAGATGGTTCAAATGCCATGAAATTCGTAAGTTTCGCTAATCAATTATTTAACAAGGGCTCCTTTGGATAACATTTGGACATTTTTCACTTTTTAATTGCATTCACCGAATAAAAGTTATTATCGAGCAGCAAACTTTTTCTTACGCCATTTAAATTTAGTTTCAATGGATCAAAGGATCAAAACCGTCTGATCTCGTGGGATCTGTATGCAAGAGGTTTGCATAAAGAGTCCGGAAAATTCGACGATCGCGATTAACAAGATCCAGTAGACTCGGGTCTAGGCAATGATTTTCCTTTGTGACTTTATTCGAAATCTTCCCCAAATGGCCGCTCGTGATTTGACAAGTTTTCATGTTTTGAGTGGCTCAAATTCCGAAATTGAACAATGTTTTTCAGCACAAAAGAGTGCGTGAGGTAGAGAGAGAGAGAGAGAGAGAGAGAGAGAGAGAGTGGAAGGTGGGGCGAAAAAAGAGCCACTAAGTAGGCCAACGGAATAATCGGTGGGCGTGCTTGGGAGGACAGGCCCTTCGATCCTGCGACCGCCCCAATGACAATTAATCCCCACAATTTTTGCTCTCCCATTCTCTCTCTCCCGTTTTTGCCACCTTTGCCCTATCCCCATGAGCTTTTCCTAAACTAGAAAAAAGTCTTCTTTTAAGGTAATGCACGCAATTCGTAATATGTCGACATGATGATGGTCCCACCATCTCCTTTATTAAATGGAGATCAGAACCAGGCATAAATTTAGGGATATAATGAGATATTGGCAGGTCACGCAATATATTGATTACACTAATAGATTTTTTGAAATCAGATTGAAATAATTACTTGACAAATCAGCATTATCCCGTTAAGCACATGAGGAGGGGGAAAACAAAGAAAGAATAGAAAAGAGCAACGCGACATAATCACCAAACTTCTCTTCCTCATCCTCAAGATTGCGTTTGCAACCTAGACATCTGGTTAGTTGGCACTCTATCTTCCCTTCTTTGCTACACCCCACTACTTGTCTTCTCTTGAATTTTCCAAGTGTCGAGATGGGATATAGTAGCCCTTCCATGGAGACAATGATTGTGGTGTACTTGCCATTCTTCCTTTCACATGGGTTTCTTTTATTTTCTCCTTTCTTTCTGTTATTCACTTTTGAAAAGGTACTTATTTAAATAAGCCTTCCCTTTTTTCACCTTGCATATCTTATGTTATCTCCAATGAAAAGCAAGGATATTCCCCCACCCCACTATGATGTTGTTGGAAAAGCCCTCCTTAAAAGAAGTCAAATGGCGTGGCCACTGGGTAAGCTCACCTTGCTTAAAGGATTGGACTCCATGATTGGTTTTATGGAAATTCTAATCTATGTTCATGATGTGATGAGGTAAACAGATGTTGCCCTCTAATTATTGTATCATCCAATGAGCCCGAGGCCTAAAAAAGATTAGATTATATCATTAGTTTCTTTCAATGTCAAAATGACGTAAGGATTGCGAGTGAGACCATCATTAATTAGGATTTCCAAGAAATCGTATGTTACCAACTGGGATGAGCAAGACTTTCAATTGGTCCTCAACTAGTTATCATGCAAACTTCATGCCTATGTCATATATGCCTTTCTAGGACCACCTATAAATCTACTCTTTTTCTCGCATTGAATGATTAAATTGTTAGTATTGTCAAATAATTTATGTTGCCCGACTCTTAAAGGTCCTCAACCGATGCATCATTAGCATTATATTCTTTGTAATTACAACAGGATATAAGTAATGAAATAGTGTGATGCATTGTTACGATCGATGACAAATTGAAACACTGTCCTTGTGTTTATACTAGATGGGCACACTTGTGTTTAATTTTGGTTTACTGATGCAATGGGAACTTTCCTAATACACGAATCTAGAACCCATCTGAACTCCTCCCCAGCATAGTTTTTAATCTACTCTTCTTATACACTCAATATTGTGTGTCATAGAATCATCAATGGAAACCTCATTATGGTGTCAAAATAATTAGTTTCTTGCAATAAAAGAAATTTCATTTGCATTTCATCATAGTCATAATGGATGAACTATCTCAAGCATTATTACTTAAACATTTTGCAAGATACGTTTCCCACTCGCGTCAACTATAATAATCGTTTCCCTATTAAGGTATTTTATTGTAGGGTTTTTTACTGCGGTACACTAGCGGGTTAAAAACAAAATTTCATGAGTAAGGGTTGAATATCATTCCAAAATTTGACAAAGTGTACATGAACTTGTGAAAAGGTATAGAACTCAAATTTCCTCAATTTAGGTAAGGGAAAACCTACTTAAAATCCACCCGGAGCAAGCACTTTCGCATGCAAATGAGCTTGCAACACATGTTTCTGGATCATTCATAATCACTTCTCGTGGACGAGCGAGTCACCGGAGAACATCTCAGTCAAATAACGTGTGAACGTGTCGAAAGGAGGAATCATCGACAGAGACGGAAGTGGGTGACAAGTTGGAGGCAAGATTCTGTTCATCTGTCCTGACAAGTGACACTCAACAAAATTTTTCTCCCGCTCCGATCATCGATCAGCCACACATAGATTTCCAAGTTGAAAAGGAAACAGTTTGACTCGAATAATGCATCCGAGAAAGTACGGAGCGGCATAACATGACGCCACGTCGAGCCGGTCCTTTAACCTTACCGGAGATCTTTTATTCCGCTTCCCGCGTTGCTTTTGTTCACGCGTATGTCGGTGACAGGAACAGAAGCTCCCACCCACTCAATTAGCTGATCTCAAACCAGAGTTTTTTTTTTTTTTTTTTTTTTTTTAATGTATTCGGAAAGAAGATAAGCTATCTTCCCGTGGTGAGATCTGGTGAGATCTCCGACCACCGTCGATCTCTCCGACCACGCCAATAAATCAGCCAATCTCATTTCGCGTTTCTGTGTGAGCCATTCTTGCCGTCATCAAAATAATAAGACCAGATTCTATGCACTAAATGACAATAGGCACCGTGTTGTATATTCGTAATGATGATAGCTTGAAATACAAATGTCATTGTGATACCTTTAAATTAACTCACTTGAAATATTAGTCGTTTTGACTCATTCATACTAAGCCTCATGGATTTTTTTTTTTTGGGTATGAATTATTAAGTATTTTCTGGGATGTCACTAATTCTGATAGTGCTCTCCCCTTAATATAGTTAACAGTAGAGTACAATTGCTAAATGACGCTTTTATATCGAAAGGTGCCTCTTGTGAGTTAAATGCAATTTCAATTATATAACTTAAGAACTTTTCCTTTTGTTTGGTATGCAATTTGATTCATTCTTAACCCTTCACTATCCTAAAAGCCCTCCAAGAGCTGCACCTTGTCTAGTCTCTCTCACCTTGATGATCACTATTCCACCCTCGTTGGACCCGATTGTTATGGTTGTGATGAATCAATTCGATCAATTGCAAACATTTAGACAACTTTAAGCATCTTTCTTGTATAAGAAATAAGACAGCCTAATCTATACTTCAGATAAATATTCTAAGAACAATTCATCTCACGGATGGGAGAAGGGCTTGAAAAATAAAATAAAATAAAAAGAGTAAAAAAAAATTGCCCTCAATGTGGCAGACTAAATAAATAAATAAAAATTGTCCTTTCTGGGTAACAGAGAAGTTGATCTTTTTTTGGTCAATTTTATAACTTTAGCACCCATATTAAAAAGAATTATGAAGTGCAACTATTTTCAACTGATTGATGATGTACTTATTATATTCGTACATATGGTGTCTACGCCGCCATTATATCTTCTTGATTTCTTTCCACTTTATCAAGTAACCATAATGAGCGTGGACTATTGATTTTGCCTTAGAGCTACCAAAATACTCAGTGGCTTACAAACTAACCCCAAGCGGGACCATTAAAATCACTATTTTTTGTTTTATACATGGAGATGTACCTAATTATTGACATCTTCTCGCGTCTCCGTATGACCCAAGTTGCTAATTTTGAATTTTTCCAGTTAAAGTAACAACTAAGGCATAGAATATCCATAAAGATCGTAGACCATGTTTGTATGGTGTTTACCTTTTGTTGTCAGAAATGGGCTAATAATCTATCATGAAACGGAAGATCTCGTCGGGTGATTCACGTGGCGATTTAGAAGAATAAAAAAAAAAAAAATCAGAAAACCGCACCAAAGAAGAGAGTGCGACTTCATTTGGACCATCCTTTTGAAATTTGAAGGGCATTAATGGTCTGAAACTCGCCGCATATGCCCAAAAATTAGAATTCATACTTTCACACCAGCATGAACCTGGGCTCACATTTTCTTCATCGCTATCTTTGAAAGCACGAATGCATTTGTGGTGGAATATTTCAAAAGGAAAATAATAAAAAAAAACAATAAATTTATCATACAATAACCAATTTAGTTCTAAACATTTTTATTGTGTCAATTTAGTACTAAAATTTTTGACGATTTGCTAATATAATTGTTCTGATTAATTTTGACTAGAAATTATCGATATAGATGCCGCCCTTTTTATGTGGTACAACCATTGTTCATGTGGATAATTTTACAATTTTTTTTATAATTTTTTATAATTTTATAAATTTTTCCAACTTTGGGCCGACGAGGTTGATAGCCAACCATCGCCTGGTCTAGATGAGGACAAGGGCTTGGAAGTTGCCTGGACCAAGTGAAGGCGTTGGGCTCTCATCCAAATCTAGGCAAGGGCAAACCCTCGATTGTTAGTTGGCGAAAGCAGTGACGTCCTCATCTAGTGGTCATCGGTAGGGGTGTGCAATTAGACTAGTTCTACTTGAGAACTGGAATAGATTGCCCAATAAATAGGTTCGGAAATTGGTTCCCTTGGAATCGGTTTGGGAACAAATTCCAAATTTTTGGAACCAGTTGAAATCAATTCAGAAACATATTCCAAGTAAATACCTACTTGAGAATTGGTTCAAATTGACTATTCTAAAACTGGTTTCGGAACTAGCTTTATAAATTAAAAAGCAAAAACCTTAATTTATTTTTTTCCCTATATTCTAACCTTGGCACTTTGTCCTTTGTCCTTCCTCGGAACTTCCTCGGAACTTCTCACTAGTCTTTCCACTTCCCCTAAATTTTTTTGGATAAATAGGGAATTGAGTTTTATAATTTAAATTTTATGTTATGTTTGAACCTTTTTTTGTTTATAATTGTACATGACTACATGTTCACTTTATGAATTGTTGTTTTTGGTGGATGGGGATTTCTATTGTTCATCTTTCATTTGAACCTTTTTATTGCTCATAATATCATATGTTTTTAAAAATGAACCAAACAAAGGAAAAAAAAAGTTTCCAGGTAGACCCTGGAACCGGATTGGAAAAATAGGGTGGCTTCCAAAACCGATTCTATGCAAATAGGGTAGATTCTAAAGTCCAAAAATTGAGAATTAGTTATAACATGCTAGGTTCCATATTTCAATTTTGGAACCTATCCACCCTAGAACTGATTACTCTTAGTCAGCGGTCCTCACTTATGGCTGGTGATCTTGTTGCCTAGAGTTGCATAACAAAAGAAGAAAAAAGAAAAGAAAAGAAAAAAAATACACTCAAAAAATTACAAATTTATAGAAATTATCCACGTTAACGTTTGGTGTGCCACGTAGAACAATCGATGTCTATATCAACAGTTTTCAACCAAAATTAGCTAAAACAATTATATTGATAAATTGTCAAAAGTTTTAAAAATAAATTAGTTGTTGTACAATAGATTTGTGGCTTTTTGGATAAATTTCTCTAATTTCAAATGCCTACACATTGCAAAAGATCAAGAGATTGTTATCTTTCTATTAGGTCAAGCCAATTGCATTTCAAAAAATATCGTGACACGCCTCGGAACAAAACCCTTGTTCTAACATCTTATTGCCATTGTACTATTATTAGTTTCATCGTTCACATTGAATCAATCCATTTTCCATATTATCCATCTGCTCATCTGTTTCTAATTTTGAAGACAAATACCAGCAACACTCTTGTCAAGCTCATCGGAACATATGCCATGGACATAAACTCTCGTGACAAACATGTAATGAAAAACAGATAGGGGAGCATAAAATTACAAAAACTGGCAAAACCTAGAATTGTTTACGAGGTCATCAACTTAAGTAACAATAGGTGGTTGGTATGATTCCTTCACGATTAAGAAAGGCAACGTTAGAATATAACCTAGTCAACGAATTTATGTGATCAACTGCATTCAAGTAAGCCCTCCTATGCATGTTTACCGCAGGGGCTGACATTCTCACATCTGCCTTCCCCTCTTCTTCCTAATTTTTGCTTTATTTTATTCATTTAGTTTATATTTCTCTCTTGATCTCGCCTCAAGCATGTGTAGAACCATTCAACTTTGACCCGATGAAAAATGACTGAATTCAAAGCTGATTTTGTTCTTAAAGCAAATCTCTTCATAAATACCGGTTGGGACATAGTTGACCAGCTGTACGGATCAGGTTTGTACGGCGCTTCTGGTCGGAGATTGTGTATTTTGACATTTCTACGAATTTATATCCCCAAAGTCAACTGTGTTTTTGTCTTGATAAAACTCTTGAGATCTTCGGATTCGATTGTGAGTCCTAGTCTTTGTTATTCAATTGTAGGGATCGTAATGGTTTGCTTTTCTTTTTGTTTTTTTTTTTTTTTTTTTCGTTTTCAAGTAACCCGATCGAAACTGAAATTGCTTTGATGAAGAAGAGTGGGTTATATTTTCAGTTGTTGTAATTTATGGATCATATGATAATCTGTCTGTTTATTTGTTAGTAATTGACTGAAAAATTGATTAGACAATGACCAAAGTGAATCTATATTTATATGTGTTAGAATATTTAAATAATAAATTATTCATTAATCTAACAATTTAAGTTTTTAGAATATTTGACTGTAGTTTCACAAAATCTCACATGATATCAAAGCTAGAGGTCTTGAGTTTAAATATTTTCAAGCCTCATTTGCCTCCCAAATAGAATATTCCCACATTTAGTACTAGACAAAAGTCCAAACTAAGCATGAGTGGGTATGTTAGAATATTTAAATAATAAATCATGCATTCATTAGATAGCTTAAACTTTTAAAATAATTGGCAATGGTCCCACCGAATCTCACAATATATAAATGCAAAAGTCTTTTTTATGCACATGGATGTATGCCTAGGATCTCAAGACATGTTGAATATGAGTCAATAGTTAATATGGATAGAATATCCAATCAATAAACTCAAATTAATAGTTGGAGAGAGATCATATATATGCGATGAGTATGTAAACCACCCCGTCCACAAGCAATTTTTGATACTTTTAACAAATATACATGGCCTAATTGTGTGGAGTACAAGATGTTTTATCCTGATAATTGAATGTTGAAGCCTAAAATTAATTGATCGGTATGGTTATTATAAAAGGAAATTGTCGGTACATCACAGAATCGTTGGAATAGTCAAGGATGGGATGACATATCAGTAACTACTATTTCCTCACAAAGCCCCGGTTGAGTAGGATGAAAGATTGGAAAGTCTAGGTCCTATATAAAGAGAGAAAAAAACGATTTAATAATCTCAAACTTGGATCATTCGCACGAATCCTTTATAATATTTAATTAGAGTCAAAATTAATGGCAAATGAACTTTGGTAATTGCCAATGAAACCTTGAATAATTCAAGGAACTCAAGAAATTGGCTATTATAGTATGACACATTTCACATCCTAACTCAGTCTGTCATTACCATTACGAATGGTGGGACGCTTATCGCTATTACTAGTAGCTTATGGTTTTAGCTTGTCCGATCAAGCAATCTTTGTGATGCTTGCATAGGAAGATGATTGAATCATCCTACCAAAAATCTTTATTTAACTTAAATTGGGTGACCTAATACTCGTCTTGTAATACCTTGAACTTATATTATAGCAATACCAATATGATATCCACTTTGTTGAAAATCAGGATAACGATAGGCGCACAGACTATTTACAAACACTAATGTGCATACAATGAGATCGGGTCTTGTTAAATGTTGCCCTTGGGTCACTTATTGAGTATACTTAATGAGGAAAGATTTTGGTTTTCAATTCATTAATGAGATATAATATGATTTAATTGGGTGTTTAACTTGTGTCTCAGAGACACATGTGAACAAAATCCTCAAATCTCATGGGACTGACCGAGCTTGTAAGAGCTTAACTTTGTGCCCGAAGAAGCATGAGGTGTTTAATTCCCGTTCGACACAACCGTTTTGAGGGTAAGCCATACAGAAGTAGCTAACAATTCTTTTCAAATTCTCCAAATCCCGACATGAACGGCCTATTTATTGATTAAGTCCAGGGTCAATTCGGTTCAAAGGAAAAAAAAAAAAAACAAATTACTAGCAAAGAGAATCGTTCCATTTTAAATCACTCATTTTTAAGACATATTACGGACAAGGCAGTGCATTGAAAATTGGGAACTTTCTTTATTTAGTTATTTAACAATTGAGAAAAAATCACAAAAAATTTAAATTATACATATTGTGATACATTTACTCTAAAATATTTTCTTGTGACATTAAAAGCTCAATCATGCCTATTATGACACATTTATCAAAGACGTTGAGACATAAAAAAAAAAGAAAAAGAAAATCTAAAACTTGCACTTAAGTACCCCATTTATCTTTTGAGTTTGACCAGGCAATTTTCTAGTCAAAATAACATCATTTTTATTTCACTCAGTGCCATGTCAAAACCATTTGCCCTCCGGCATCCATGTAGGTGGATTTTTGATTTTACTTATTGACGAAACCTTGAAAGAAGATAAATGTGTTACATGAGCACAAGTTTGAGAATTACGGCTTTACAAAAAAAAGTGGCAGTGGACATAATTTGAAGTTTTTGGCATCTTTTTCTCTTAAAAATTTAAGGAGGAGTAATTCATTTTTAAAAGGGCTAAACTTGGAAATTACTTATTTGACCATGACATCAACGTTGGATTAGTATTAATGAGCAGTTGGAACAAAGAATTGGCCTGGTCTGACCCTTTTTTTCATTTCTTTTATGCACTCGAGAGTCGAGACCGACCGGATAGCTCAAAGACCATTGATTTGTTAATTATATAGAAGACTTACAAAAATGGATATTTTGATTGCTTATTTGCATGGTTGCATCCAAAGTCAAATCATGCATATTTTTGAAAATCTTCACATTGATTTTAGGGCAAATTGTATTGATACCTCCAATTTACGAAAAAATGCACTGATTTTATACAAATAGATTGACAGACCTCTTTTATTGAGCCATTATTAGATGAATTTGTGACACTACTCCACTGTAATTTAGGTGCTCTGTCAGTCTATTTATGTTGCACGTTGTGACATCAACGTGCCAAATGAGTTGAACCATGTTATCATTTCAACTAATTTTGTTCTTTTTTTTTTTTGGTCCAAACAACTAATTTTGTTCGGAAAAGTGAAATCTTCTAACAAGAGTCCATCACAAACATTTTCGGGAAAAAATTAGGGGTGCCACAATCAATTTTTTTCAAAAAGCATGGGTGTAAACCGCAAAATTTAAAATTGATGGGCATTGCAATAATTTTGCTTCTTTTTCATTTTCACTAATGTCCATTCATTTCGTTCTCTTCATAAGGTGTTCTTGAATGCAAGTACATTCTCTCGATTTTAATAACATCAAATTTTCATTTTAAGAACTGCAAAATCATTTACTTCCAACTAATTAAAACCTTGTCTCTTAACTTTAAAACAAGGGCTGATTTCATAAATGAATCTAGATTTGATCAAGGATTTTTCATAATCCCAGCATTAAAAAAAAAAAGGTATAATTGTCCAAAAAAATCCTAAACCTATTATATGATAGCTAATTTAGTTTTAAACTTTTTAATTATGTTAATTTAGTTCTAAATCATTCTTTATGTCAATTTAGCCTTGAACCTTTTGAAAATTTGTCAATTTAGTCATAAATCTATTATTTGGATATTTGACCAAAAATACTATATTGGCAAATCATTAAAAGGTTTATAATTAAATTAGTAAATTATAAAAATGTTTAAAAATAAATTTTTACAATTAAAAGATTTATGATTGAATTAGCTTTCAGACAATAGGTTTATGATTTTTTTTTGGATAATTTTTCCTTAATATCATATAAATTCCCAAACTGGCATGTTGACATTATCATTGAAAATAGAATTCACACATGATTTCTTTCTTTGAAATCTTTTTCAGCTGAAATTGATTTTCTTTATAGCTGAAGTTTATATATAAAAATTTCATTTGTCAGTTTAAGAGGTCACAATCGCAAATCATGTAACTCTGATCTCCCCTTGTTTCGCAAATTAACAAGTATTTCCTCCCAACCTTACAATCATATTGGCAGCACGAGTTCCTCGGCTTGCGATATTCTTCAATTTCTCCTTCCGTGTCTCGATTGGAGTTGAACGGTCAACGTATTGGCCCATTCAAACGTCGATTTCAGGATCCCAAACTCGGTTGACTTTCCCGTTCCTTGAAAGCGGTCATCGCAACTAATTCGATTTCCCCTCCTTGTTTATTTGCAGTTGTAAATGATAAATCTCTCCCTCAGGAACTGATCCTAACCATAAGACATGACACAAACAGCTGGCCCTCCAATTTAATACTTATATTTCAAACATGCCTCCAAATTTGTGACAGATTATACATAGTGCCCGGCTTAGATTGCTTATTCGACTAAAACCATTGATTATTTTACACTATGTGCTTACTTAGAGCGAAAGTTTCAAAGAACACGATAGGCTGAATATCAAAATATTCTTGGACGCCGGTGGTCAGGATTGTGATTGCCCTAGATAGATCTCAGAGGACTTTTTAGCATGGGCCCTCAAGCCGCCAAAGGTATAAATTAATAAAAACACGATGGAAATGTAAACCAGGCAAGAGAAATGAAGGAGGGGAGGATTAGCCTCAGATCCGTCTACGGTATATCCTGCGCTGACTTGAACTGAATTGTCGGATTTACAGCAAATTGGGCTTTTTTTGTCAAGATTGTAAGCATATGCAGATTCATTCTATCGATTTGATTTAAAAGCAAGTTGTTGCCTACAAAAAGGGTTGGCTCGCATCTAGGTTCCGTGTCCTAGATGTTCGAAAGTGACTTCCAATGAATTTTTAATTAGAATAAGACGCTTTAACATCTAACAAGCTTAGGTCATTCATGACTTGCTCCCTTTGAACTTTTTCTTTGGATGAGAAATCTCATTATACTATTTTGAGAGTCCATATAGTAACTCCATCACTGGCTTTTAAGATTGTTACTTCATCGAGATACTTGGGTCACTTCGCTTTACAAAAGTTATCCAGGAGAAGAAGTTTTTCTCCAAAATCTCACAAAGGATAGTTACTTCGTGCTTATCGCAAAATCGATGGAATTACATAAATATAGTCTTATCTTCCAAAACTAAATATTAGAAGTTGCACGATAAGAAGAGAAAATAATTGAGACAATCACAGCCCCCTCAAAAAAGGAAAAAGTTACGGTATGAACAAGGGTCCGTACATCTTCCATCCATCTAAATTGTTAAATTTGTCGAATTTTATGTTAAATTTGAAGGGACATGTTAGTTTTGATGGTAGAAATGGACTCAAAGGCCATGCATCTGATCCCTGCAATAACATCTCCAATCACAACAATGACAATGATCCATTACCTTTCAAACAACGAAAGCAATGAACAAAGTCATTTTTAATTGAAAAAGGTCATCGAAATTACCAAAAAATAGGATCCATTCTGAAAAAATAAAAACTTTCAATCAAAAAGTAGCAACTGGTCCTCTAGACCATGGATTTTTGTACCATTTCTTGATCCTTCCGTGGTCCACATAAACTCTCTTGTATATTCATTTTCTTTCATATAAGCAAAATGCTTCCAAAAGGGCGAAAGTGCCCTCCAAAAAGGAAAAACTGAAATTTTGCTACATAACGGCAGAGATGGGGGTTTTTTTCCCCGGTTCTCCAACACTTTTTTATTTAATTATTCTGCTAATAACTGAATTTTAGAACGACATGTATTTATGTATTTACACAACCGAATCTCCAATCACAAGAGCCCATTGTACGAGGCAGAGTTTGGTCCAAAACAGGATCGGCGTTGATTAACATGTCCCAACTGAAGTCTTCATCTTTCCAAAAGCCAAAACTGTCGTTGCTGTTGTTATCTTCGCAGAAATCGCCCTGAGGCCAGTCCATGAACGGCAAATGCAGGTCCTCGAATATTTTGTTGTCCTCCCAGGACGATGATGGTGAAGTCGAATACGAAGAGGACGATGAAGAAGAAGAAGGGACTAAGATCTCAGATGGGTCAATGAGTGGGACGTCATCTGAGCAGAGGAAGCTGTTGATGGCCTCCATTGCATCATCAAGCGTGCTTCTTTCTTCTTCTTTTGACTCAGTCACGGTCGGTGGTGACTCGAGATCGACCTTGTTGTGATCTGTCTGGGACGAAGCATCGTTGGTGGATGATGATAAGGTTGGTTCTGGATCAGTTGATTCTTGGGGATGGGTCTGGGCTTCTTGTGGGGGTTGTTGATCGGTTGTGTTGTCGTTGTTGGTGACTAATGGCTTGTGAGTGAGAGGATCAATGCCCATCTTCTTGAGCTTCTTCTTGATGTGAGTGTTCCAGTGATTCTTGATCTCGTTGTCTGTTCTTCCCGGGAGGTGAGAGGCTATTTTCGACCATCTATTACAACACGGCAAGAATTGACCCATGAACATTAGTTTGCAAGATAGCCGTACTTTCAAAATTATTGTAACTTTACTTTTCTCAAAATTAAAATGATGGAAGAAAGGAAAAGTCAATCGGCGCTGTTCGTATTATTGTTTTTAAGTGGACTAGATTGATTATTTCAAAGATGATGTTACACGGGCCAAATCGTAAATTACATAAGAAGACTTTATTCTAACCTTTTTTCTTTTCTTTTGGAAAAGAGAGTGATGATTTTTATCCTAATCGAAAGTTGTTTGTTCTAGATAATTTCGTTGGATTAAATTTTTAATTGAATGAGAAGATACTTTTACAAGCACTATACATATATGTGTATATGTATGCCTATATCTAAAAGTACGGAAATCATTGGATGTGGTGGTTCCATCAGGAGCTAGATGTAAACTGGGCTGCATACAATAATTTTTTGCAATTCAACTAAGCGATGATACTGAGAAAAAGAAAACCTGTAATAATGAGAGAGAGAGAGAGAGAGAGAGAGAGAGAGATTTATGTGGAAAAAGGGAGGAAGCATGGCATGAGAAAGAGCTTTTTCTGGTGACGGATAAAAGCAAGCCAATGATAACCTGTTGCCAAGTTGCGCATGGAGGTCAATGACCATCTTCTCTTCATACTCGGACAAAAGGCCTCTCTTCAAGTCTGGCCTCAGGTAATTGGTCCACCTCAGCCTGCAACTCTTTCCACACCGTAGCAGTCCTGCAAATGTTCCCCCATCAACATCTCGATAACATTACCCATCCTCTCATTTCTTTCCCACGAATAATGAATGCATTACGATCAACCTAAATTTCATAAATGTCCATTCTGATTGTCTCTTCGACTCATTTATGAAACAAACACTTCTTTGGAGTCTGCGAAAGTTGGGTTAGAAAGATGGAAAGAAGAAGAAAATCTGAAGGAGTGAAAGCTTAAGCCACTATGAAGAGGTCATGATTAGATTGCGATGCACGGTTAGAGAGAGAGAGAGAGAGAGAGAGAGAAAGACCAGCAAGCTTGGGAACAGCCCGCCAACAGCATTGGCCATGGGTGAGGATGAAGTTGATGAGCTTCTTGTCCTCTTCGGCTGTCCATGGCCCTTTCTTCAATCCAACTTTGTCACAGCACGGTTGTCTTCCCATTCTTCGGCTCTCCCTCTCCCTTTCTCTCTGCGATCACCCACCCAAAAACCAAAAACAAGGAAACAAGAGACAAAGCTTTATTCCCTCTTTGTCGAGATGTTCTCTCACCAACCCCTCCTCACCTCTCAACCTTCTATTTCTATGCAATTCCAAGCAATACTTGAAAAGCCAGGCCACCAAGAAAAACTAGCAAACACTACTCAGAGAGATCCCGCCGAGAGAGAGAGAGAGAGAGAGAGAGAGAGAGAGAGAGAGGGATTGCAACACAACAGGATAGAATACATGGGGCACCAACCTCTTTATATAATCGAACTCACTCTCTAGATGGCCCCGGCTTGGTGCTCATCATTGTTAATTTTCTATTTCTGTTTTTGTATATTGTTTTGGGCTGTTCACGACTCTCGAAATATGCATTTTCCTTTTGTCGTTTCATATTTCTTTTTCCTTTCGTGAGTGGAAGTGTATAATTCTGACTTTGGCCACTTGTCGCTAACTCGGCAAGAGCGACGCGTAAGGAGAGGGCTCCCGCAACGTCCACTTCAGAAAGCGCCACCTCACCCCATTCGTTGCTGCAGTTTCAAGTGTGCGTGGGTGTGCCCGAGAAGCTGACTCCCTCTTCACAAAACACCTCCATTCATCATCCCGTCTCCATCGGAGAGCTTGTTGTATTGCTTCCCTAAGTTATATCATTGTCTTTTCGTGCATTCAAACTTCGTGGATCGTTCTCTTATCATTTATCACATTGCAATAGCAATGCTAAAGTTTATAAAAGGTGCACGGTTCCTAGTAGTGGGCCTATCCATACTTTCCCGTTGCATAAAAAAACGTTCTGTGCTCCAAGACAACTAGGTGAATAGCTTATTCATCTCCGGTAGCACTCGATGTACTTGAGGCTTGTGATGTCATGATATTCCTCTTGGAAGCTATGACTTTATAGTTAAGACATGGAGTTCAGACAAGAGACAATAAAGATTTTCTCAACATAAGCATACGTATAAGGGGATAATTGTCTAAAAATTCCTAAACTTATTGCTCGACAGCCAATTCCCAAACATTTCAATTGTGCCAATTTAGTTCTAAATTTTTTGACGACTTGTCATTTTAATCCTAAATCTTTTGGCAGCTTGCCAATTTAATTATTCAAGCCAATTTTGATACTAATGTGAACGCCAACTATCCTACATAGCATGGTCGACATTGACTTGAATAATTTTTGTTTTTCTTTTCTCTTTTTTTTTTCTTTTCTTTTCCCTTAGCGCGTGACTAGTATTCAGTCATGGCTAGCGACCAACTATAGGCAAGGGCATGTGAGGGGTTGACCTCGCAACATGGGCGAGGGTTGCTTTCGCTAGATCTAGGGAGAGTGACTCTTGGGAGCCATGGTTGAGTATTGGCCACTGGGCAAAGGGTAAGTAAGCATAAAAAAGAAAAAAAAGGAAATTAAAAAAAAAAAAATTTGTCCATATCAGATCGGTCACACCATGTAGGATGATTGACAATTGGCCGATGCCCACATTTATGATTTCAACTAAAATTGATCGGAAGGACTAAACTAGCACGTCGTCAAAAGATTTAGTACTAAATTGACATAATTGAAAGGCTTAGAACTAAATTGGCATGTTGTCAAAATATCTGACTAAATTGAAAAAAATTAAAAAGTTTAGAATTAAATTAGTCACTGTACAGTAGATTCAAGACTTTTTAGAAACATTAGTAGATTCAAGACTTTTTAGATACATTTCCCCACGTAATGGTCATGTCACGTTAGAGAAAATACCACAAAAATTTCATGATGGTTTTTTTTTTTTTTTTTTTTTTTTTTGATCCTGCCATGTATCATGACAAGACCAGTCTAACTCTCTCCTACAAGTTTCGGAAATTATACCTAAACAAAATGGTTCAATTCAGATAAGGTGTGGACTCTCATGTCCAGTTCTCGTATTCCCAAGAAAATCGAACGAGTGAGTTGAGATAAAACACCGGGTTTGGTTGCCGACGTTGTCCCTTAGAAATGAAGGGTTTTCTGAGATCATCTTTGGACATTTGAGGTTGTGCCATCAAAACGAAAGGAATGTTGACGAGGGTTCAGTTAGACCTGAAGGCACCTTTGCTCCGACTTCTTTCATTTCTCTCGTGCCTTCTGAGAAGGCGAAATGCCATCTCGGTGCTTGCTTCACTTAATTTGGCTGACTTTGGCCTTTTTAACTTTGACTTCAGCCATATTCTTGCGAATCCTCCTCAAATTCTACGGAATTCGGTGGGTTGGCGGAGAAATTACAAGGAATTTAGTTGATAAAAATATCAAGGACCAATGAGAAAGTGAGATGACATGAGGTCTCGATACTATCTGCAATGACGTAAAGGAGTCTAATTAATCTTAAATTCATTGTATGAATGTCGATTCAGTCCTAAATTTTTTAGTTTTATTAATTTAGGCATAAATCTTTGCTTGAAACTCCAATATAGTCTTTTCGACTAACTTTCGATGAAAATTGCTGATATGACATATGCCACGTGGGATGACAAGTGATAATTGAATTGCTATGTCAGTGATTTTCGGCGAAAATTGACTGAAATAACTACATTAGAATTTCATATAAAGTTTTAGGACCAAATTGATAAAACTGAAAAGTTTATGATTAAATTGGTATCCGAACAATAGCCCTATGATCAACTTGAGTAATTTTCCCCAGTTCATGGCAAATTGAGCTAATTTTACTAAATTGAGGGAGTCAATTGAGGAAAATAAAGAACAAGCAAGGAAAATGCAGATAAATTCCAAATATTAAGAGCCAAAGTGCAGTCACTCATTCGTATGTAGACCGTAATCTCCACTGGCGACTGCGGGCGGTTGAAGACAAAATGGGACAGGCTGTGGACGTAGGTCACTATCCTCTCGACAAAACGACCGATGTCCGCTCGCAAAATGTCAATGATGAGGATCAATTGCATACAATGCCAAAAAGGAAATTAAAACTTTTTGGTTTATATGCGAGTTCTACGGTCAATATTCTCCATTCGCCTTTTCAGTTCGGATTTTTTTTTAAGGAATATCCTCGTATACTTGTTCAACAACCAAATTCGAAAACGTGACAATTTTCATGATTCATTTATTTTGCAGAAAATGAATGATTTAGATAACATGTTCCTTAAAAACGATCGTTTGTATGGCTGATAAAAAAAATGAACCAAAAATATTTTTATAATCCACGAAAATGTTTAGATATATATTATTATCGGTAATATAAATATTTTGTATCGATTAATTATTTCAAATGATATAAGTTATCGTTTTTAACGAAAAAAATTTCCAAATCATTTATTTTTTGCTAAACTAAAGAAGCCTCGATGCATTGATCGGTGACATGTATAATCAATAGTTTACAATTTGAGTATATCCTCAATAAGAAACGTACTGGTGCACTAGTTCACAAGACTCTTTAAATCAATATGCTTGAACTCATGATGACATCTGGTGCTAGCTCTTTAATACTCGTTTAAGATACATAAATCCTGCTAGAGTTTTTCGGTGTTCCATAAATCGGTTAGGATTTGCTGTCTAGATTAATATTATAGGGTGGTCCACAGGAAAGAGCTCAAGTTCATGCTCATCAGCATACCTAGTTAATTAGGGCGAATTGTTTAAAAAGCTCTAAATCTATCGTGCGACAGCTAATTTAGTCATACACATTTTAATTGTGCCAACTTAGTCCTAAACCATTTGAAAATTTGGCAATATAGTTATTCTGATGGAAAATCGTTGACATGAACTCTGTTCATCTTACATGGCATTTGGTGACTTGATCTGGATAAATTTTAAATTTTCATTATTTTATTTTATTTTATTTTTTTCTTTTGTTAAGGACCGCGACATTGGCAGAGGATCAACAGTCCCCACCAGCTCTTCACAGTAAAAAAGGAAAAGAAAAAAAATTAAATTAATTACGCGTAGATTTGGTATAGTGCTACTTCGGATCTTGGCGTGTGTGAACAACCAGTTTTTCTCTAGATATTTTTAGTAAGGCTATTGTTATGTCAAGTCATTCGATAAATCGATCGCCAAATGAAAGGAGGAACTTATGTAAGCAGACGGGTTTCAATGGCCGGACAATCTCAAGAATAAACTCTTGGTTACGGCATTAGTCATCTGAAAAAGACAATGCATAAATGTGAAGCCCGGCGGGTGGTTGGGGGTAATCAATCTTCCACCTCCAAGTCCTCTTCTTTCGTACAAAGAGGAACGTGCTGGGTCGAATGAGTCAGTCGCGATTGCCCCCACGGTGGTCCATTGTTTGAGCTGTGATCGAGAAGATTAGAAATAAGAGACTCGCATCAATTGACGACTCGAGTTTTACTTTGTGTCGCCTGCTTATGATCTAGGCCCTAGCAGACCTTCAACATTCTCCAACTTGTATCTGCCGTCTCCGTGTTTTCGTCCTTCTTTGAAGAACGATCGCAATCCATCGTTCTGGAAAAGCGGCACGATGATTTTTGGATTTGTATAATGGTCATGAGGAATTAATCTATTTGCGAGCTGTGTCATGCTACAGCTCTTAACTTTGACCAGCTCAAATAAGCCGACGCCAGTAGACTCTTCTTTGTGTTTTTTTTTTCACCTCTTGTTTCGGTAGATGCACCGTCGGTGGAGACTTGTTTTCTTTGACGCGAATATAATTAATTAACATCATCGCTGTTGGAGTATCCAATGTCCGTTGATTATAGGGTTTGTATGCTCTTCGTGTACATGCGGTCGCCTTTCCCTTATCTGTTAGGCTTCCGGGTCGGGCCTTTGGGAAATCAAATGTCTATATGTGAAGCCAACTGAGTCTTTATACGGGTCATGAGATCAACAACGTTTGTGTAAAATGATATTCTCGCTGATGATGAACCCGATGGTTTCAAACTAATCGTCGGCTCCCGAAGGAACGGCACGCCTGTGGTCACATGAGAGAGATACATTGAAATGTTATAGATAAACCAAAAAGTCTCATTTGTACGATATTAACCGACGAGTTTGGTAGCTCCTTGAGTAGGGGATCGCAGTACAATTACTTTTTCCCCTTTCATTTTCCATATTTGGGCTGGGTAGAAGCGTCCCTGGTAAACTTGACCTCTAGAGTTTTAAAGCTCTTCTTGTCTTTCTTGCGTGGAGATGGGAAAATTTTCTCGATCCCGCGTGAAGAACAGCTGCCACGCACTATGCGCGTTGAGGATTCGCATAGAATTGACCACCACTGTTCAACCATCCATCATTTTCTATATCAATCCAATAAAAAAGATTTGAAATTGTCTTGGAATCGAATAGGATTGACCAACGAGCTCCAACATCTTCACTAGCTTCGCAACCACTTCACTTTAACCTCTCTCTCTCTTGGATGAAAGAAGAGACGGTGATGTGAGAGAAGATATTAACCACTTCCCTTGAAAATACGAGCGGACCCCATGCCCCGTTCCGTGCGGGCTCTTCAAGAAAAAGTTTGGCGAGTCTCGGTTTTGATCAGATTATAATAAGGTTGCAACTCGTGATTGCCTTCGGCTTGTCGAGCACACGTGCATGGATGGTCCCTCTCCTGTTGTATGTCTGTCTGCTCACCCTAGACGGCGGTGGCCATTTGTCAAAAAGGATAGCGCCCCATACACCACTTTGAAGGTCCAAAACATTGACTAAATCGATTCCTATGCAAAGCATGCCGAATGGTCCGCAACTTGATCGTTTGTATTCCGAAGGCTATCGCCGCGGGCAAAACCGACCTCGGTGATATTAAAACCATATGAACGAGGTCTCAGACACATAAACAAAGAATGGTCAGTCGACAAAGGTGGTTTTTATCAAAAGGAAAATGATAATTTCGGTGTCGTGGGATACTGGGCGTCAACGGGGTAAAAATCATGCAGAAAAACCAAAAAGAATCTTCTCACGTCAATTTTGTGTTTTGTTGAACGATGAAAAAGTGGTGGTGGTGGTGGCAGTGGGCTTTGGGCTCTTCTTGTCTATTTGCGAGTGGGAAAAGAAACTTTGGCACCCCTGTTTTTTCAGTCATCACGGCTTGATTATGATTGGTCGCTGTTCTTCGCGTTTCGCTGTGCAATTAAAGGCATCGGACGAAATATATTTTCGCAGAAATCTTTGTAATTGTCTGCCAAAGCAGGTAAACATCAAAGAGAACTTTCCTAAGCTTTTATTATAGCTTCTAGACAAAGGAACGTACGAGCATTATTTTTTATTTTTTATTTTTTTGACAAGAGCCCCATTCTACTTTCCCCCCAGGAGCCCCCACCAGTTTTTCCAAGACGGTTGACCCTATTGACTCCGAGAGATGATCGTCTTGCCATGAGGTCATCATGGCGTGGGCATGTTGTAAGCGTTCCTTGGTTATAAATTGTTCTTGAGCCAATAGGATGTCGGCATTTCAGCTCAGTTCGATTCGGATTTTCAGCTTACCCGAATCGAATCAAACTGTTTCGATATGAATGGCTCCCACCAGATTTTCCAAGATGGATGACCCTATTGACTCCAAGAGACGATCGTCTTTCCATGAGGTCATCATGGCGTGGGCATGTTGTAAGCGTTCTTGGGCCAATAGGGTGTTAGCATTTCAGTTCAATTCGATTCGGATTTTCAGCTTACCCGAATCGAACCAAACCATTTTGATATGTATTAGCTTTGAATTGAATAGTCCCCCAAACCAAATATAAGCCAAAGTGAAGACTCAGTTCGGTTCAATTTTTTGATTTTCTTTTTTGAAATATTAAAGAGATTTAGTAGAAAAGGAGAAAGATCGTGTGAATTGTAATATTAAGAAGATAAACGATTTTTAGTTCAATTCGGTAACTATTCAAACTAGAATAAAAACAAAAAGATAGTTATCTTTTTATTACCTGAATCAAAACCCAAATCAAATTGAAAATACACGAAAATTCTATTCAATTCGGACCACTTTGGTTCTAACACCCCTAGGGGCCAGTATGCGATGCATCTATCCAAGACGAGTAAATACTAGGAGAATGATCAATCTCTTGTAAATTAGAGTCATATATATCACTCTCAGCAAGGCTTTGTATTGTTAAGGAGGAGGTTGTCGTGATATATTCATATTCATATTCAATCAAGCTTGTTGGGTTATTAACATGAAAGGATAGTTAATAAAGATATGATCCGTTGTTTGGGACCAACGTTTGAGTACTCCTTTCAAAAGCTTTGCTAATTTGAATTCGACCTCAGTTGGACGAATAAATTTGGGGCACGGGTTGTGATGTGGAGGCTGCCAGCAGTCCCGATGCATTGTTATGAAGGAATAATAGCTTGAGATTCCTTCGTGGACCATTTGGTAATTTGAAGTGAAAATAAATAGACATGAAAGTGAATGAAAATAACAATAAGTAATTACGGAATCTCGTTACTGTTTCGCGTCAAGGTCACTTGTCCCATCCAAATATCTGGACTAAACTGGCTTATGGCACTTGCAAGTATTCCATGATCTTCAGGTAGCTCTTTGTCTGTGTTCACGTAAATCTGAGTACAGCTCTGTGTGATAGCTTAAGGAGAAATTTCACTGGACCTCCTCATCAGTTTTACCGGGGGGCTTACCAGCTATCTCGGCAGACGCCTTCGTCAATCTGAGTACAGCCCTTTGTGTTTGTCGTTTCCCTTTTGTACGAATCTCCTTCTAGATAGGCATCTTCTGCAGGATTTTCCCGTGCAATTTTTTTCTGCTACGCCCGGTCCGTGTGCTTCGGAGTCAGGACAAGCAACTTTGGACGACTGGGAAAAATCAAGGACTAACAAAAGCCAGAAAAAAGAAGCTTCTTTTGTTTTATAAGAAAATTATGCAAAGTTCATCGAACTTAATCATATTAAGTAACACGGACCAGACCGGAGTTTAGATATTTTCAGTTATGAAAACAGATTTCCAAGTAGGTCGTAATACTTGCTTATTCTGCTATATAATCTAAATGTATAGCATCAACATCATTGTCGTCCTATGGGACACTTCTTTGTCCGATCTCTCAAACCGAGGCCAAGAACTCGAATTCCAGCTAAGCTAACTTTCTTGAGGCTATTGTCAAGGCCCTCTTGCCAAGGAATTAACTCATTACGGCGGGACAAGAGTGCTGTGCCAACCTTTTATAGTATCCCATGTCTCATGTCTACGTTCTTTGTATACGTGCCGTCATTGTCTGCCTATAAGCTTAAATTTCATTTAATCTCTATGTATATTTGGTCCTCCCTCATTCGACACTCTCGAAAGTTCAGTGAAAATTAGAAACTCTCGATCCCCATTGGTTTGTCGAGATCCCTCAAAGCATTCAAAATCAGTGAGGGTTCATATTCATGCTCCTGAATTTTGGGCCACATGTCACTAACTTTGTGGGCTTACGACTTGCAGTTGAAAGCAGCAGTTTTAGTGGACTTGCGGTTGTGGGCTAATGGATCGAGATGTTCAACCCCAACCCCACCCCCACGCAAGAACCCCACCCCTCACCCCGGGGTGGCGCACGATCGATGCTGTCAAAAATGCCGTGAACCAGCGAAAAGGATGCTGAGGGCCAATGGGGATGCTGTCAAAAGTTGTACTTCATTGTTAAAGTTCAAATTGCATAATGCAACCACTCGTTCTCGTAACTTTCGGCTCAATTATTTCCACGGATGAATTCATATCACCGTGTCCGAGCGTCCAAATGCATTGAATAAGATTCCATCCTTCAAATGACAGACGTGATCGATTACCAAATTACTTTTGGTGAAAGTAGCTTGAAATTTGTATGCTCTATATCAATATATAAACGTGCCAATGTAGTATGTTCAAATGTCAGAAATGAACTTTTTGTCACTTCAATGCTAATTGGATATGTGATAAATTATGTCTTTATTTAATATTTAACATCTCAACTCATGAAAAGTATCCAAAGAATTGGTACATTTTAGGTTGCTTCGAGACCAACAAAACACATTCTTAAAACCTCCTCCCTTAGTATGAAACCCTTATTCTAATTTTCCGTCAAAAATTAAAAAAAATTAATTAAAAATATGAAGAGAAGTTCAGGTAATGATAGACGAGTATACTTGTGCGTATTAAAATATTTTGAATTCTTAGTGAAAAGACACACACACTTCAAAATTGAAAAAGACAAAACCCAAATCAACAGCAGAGCTAGCAACCTTATCTCTCAAATCTTTTGGTCTATTTTTTTCCCTATAACTTTTATTTGAAAAAAATATATATATTTCTTAGGCTAAATCCAAAAAAAAAAAAAAAAATCCCTTACAATGACAAAATACACTTTTTAAATTGGCCAAGTAAAACACGAAATTCTGCTTAATATATTCTACATGTAATACACTGTTTTGATGTATGCTGTGTTAGTTGTTAAAAACACAGTTTGACGATCTCCATAACTAGAACAATAACACATATAACTGAGTAGAAAAATTAATGTATTTATTTTGAAATCCATCGTTCTTGATGTGGAAAAGTGACGATCTAATCTATCACCTTATGCATTACTAGCTCAATGAAATAGCCCCTTACTCTTAAACAATTACTCCTTTGTAAGGATAATTATGTGTGTTAACGTTAGAGGAAAAACTAGAACACTATTTATAAAGTTTCTAGTTAGGCTTTTCATTATGAGCTAGGCTCAACTTGATCCACACTACTTAGCCCCGTATTAGACTAATTAAAAACATATTATTACACTTTAGACAAATGATGTAAAACGGTAAATTATAATATCAATTAATGTAACCCATGCCAGAAAAACTCTTATATTCTCCCGCTTGGGCTATATTAATTGAAATTGTATTATATGTGTGTATCTTGATTTAGAGATAATCCTTAATAGTGAATCATATCCCATAAAGTCTCACATACTGAATCATAATTGTAACTTCATATATGCACATAGAGTTATGCTTTTGACTTTATTAATATGGATTTAATATGATAGTGTGGCAAATGAATAATACATTTCATAAAAGGTAATGCTTTATGTATTATCTCATTTGTTGGTTAACATTCTCTTACTTTTAAGTGTCACAAAAACCCATATTACTAGAAAATATCTTTATGGTTCATTGAGCCCATATGTCTTATCCTTACAGATAATCTTTTTTTTAATGAGTAATAAGATATATGCTCAAGGCTAATAATCGAATGCCCCTAACCTTCATTCAATGTTTATATAATATATTGAGATTTTTATCAATATGTATTCAACAAAATGACGATACATTTATAAATACTTTATTGAATACATATGTTGATATATATCAAAATGTTACTAAATGTAACAAGCACATATATAAGCTTTGTAGAGAAAAAATCAAAACAACTCCCACTAAATAGTAACATTCCATGATGCTCCTAAGCCCGTGCTAATGGCATTCCGCTCAAACACACAACAACGTAGGTATTTAGTTAGTGGATCTATAACCATATTATTTATAAAAACAAGACTACTATAACATCATCATTCTATATTATCTCCTTTATGGTAAAAAACTTGACTATTATGTGTTTAGACCCCTTGAGATTTCTATTGTTATTAATAAAGAACATTGCAAAGTTATTATCATAATACAATTGTATAGGCCTATCCACAAAATCCAAAAATGATTAACTCTCCAATGAGGTTTTGGAACCAAATAACCTGAGTAGCAACTGAAAAGCATGTTACAAACTTCGCTTGTGTAATAAAAGATGATATAGATTTATGTTTCTCATATTTTCATGATATTGCACCTAAGATGTATCTTGTTGTCAGCTTCATATCATCCTAACATCCAACAAATTCTGCATCTGAATACTCTACTAGTTACAAGTTCAAAACATGTCTATAAATCGGCATATAATCTCTTGTACTCTTTAAGTACCTTAAAATCTTATTGATAGTGATCTAGTGATCATATCTTGGAATTTGACTAATATCTATCTAGAAATCCCATAACAAAAGCAATATCTAGTCTAGCATAAATTTGAACGTATATAATTTTTCTAAGTACACTAGTATAAGGTACATATTTCATTTGAGTTTTCTCAAAATCTGAATTAGAGCATTGTGAGGATTCAATCTATCATGCTTAATAACATGAGCAATTCATGGCTTGCGGTATCGCATATTGAATCTTTCTAAAATGCGATCAACATATGCTCTCTGAGACAAACCTAATGAGATGCGAGAATGATCCCTATGGATCTTAATGTCAAGAAGAAAAAATGCCTTACTAAGTCTTTCATATCAAAATTTTTCAATAACATCAGTTTTGTCTCATGTAATAATCCAATGTCACTACTCGTAAATAAGATATCACCTACATAAAACATGAGAAAAATATATTTCCTCCCACTGATCTTATAGTATATATACTTATCTACTTTATTCTCAATAAATCTGAATGAAGTGACAACACTATAAAACTTTAAGTACCATTGTTTAGAAGCTTACTTGATGCCATAAAAAGATTTTTTCAATCTACATACAACTTTACCTGAATCATTTACTACAAAACCTTCGAGTTGCATCATATAGACCTTTTTATTAAGGTCTCCATTTAAAAAAGTAATTTTAATTGGTGTAACTCATATAAAAATGGGTTACTAATGACATAATCACTCTAAAAGAATCTTTAAAAGAGACTTGAGAAAATGTTACTTCATAATCTATTTGTTCTCTTTCAGTGAAACTTTTAACTACCAGTCTAACTTTAAATTTCTCAATTTTTCTTTTGGAATCATTTTTAGTTTTACATATCCATTTGTAGCTGATGGGCTAGTCACTTTCAAGCAATTTAACAAGCTTTTAACCACCATTATGTTTCATAGATTACATTTTGTCTTTTATCGCATCTAGCCACAAATTTAATTGAGGATAAGAAACGACATCTATATAAGTCACCGAATCAACAATGTAGTCGATGTTATAATCATGCTCTCCTAGGTAGTGATATAATTGAACTTATTTTCCTAGTCGATCTCCCAAATGGAGCTATTATAACCTCACTTGAGGAATTCAAAGAACTTCATTAGGAACTGCCTCAATAACAAGATCCTTGGCCATAATAGGCTCAGTTTGTGGCGTAGGAGATTTCATAATCGTCTGCACAAGAAAATAGGGATCAATAATTCCCACCATACTGTCATCTTTAATAATTTGTGAGTAGATACTCATTTTTGATTACATCAAATTCAAAAAATTTTGCTGTTTGTAATTTCACAATTATTGTATATCCATTGAGGTTACAAAATCAATACCCCTTTGAATGATCTAGGTAAAATATGAAATAATACCGAGTAGTTTTAGAATCCAATTTACTCAATGTTAGATTATATAGCTCACTTCTACAAGATACCCCAAGACTTTAAGATGATTTAAGTTAGGTTTACATTTAGTCCATAACTCAAAATGAGTCGATGGAAACACAATTTAGAATATAAAGCACTGTTTTCAAAACTTCATCCCACAAAAAACAAGAAAAATTTATTTTACTAATCAAACTTCTTATAATATTCATAAGAGTGCCATTATGCCTTTCAGCCACACTATTTTATTCAAAACTCCTAACCATAGTAAATTGAGCTACTATCCTAGAATCTTTCAAGTATTTGGTAAACGGCCTTTTAAGTTATCCAACATTATCATGCTTGCTAAAATACTCATTGCCATGATAGATTAGATAATCTTTATGACTTTTCTCAATTGGTTTTCTACTTTAGTCAAAAAAATCTTCAATCAAGGGATTCAATTTTTTCTTTAATCAAGTACAAGTATCCATATCAGGAATAATTATTAATAAATGTGATGAAATAAAAATTTCTACACAAAGTTACCATATGCGATTCACTAATATTAGTGTAAAATAACCTCTAATAGGTCAAAACATTTGAACTATGATTTTCTTCTTTATTTTAACCATTTTACCTCTACAATAGTCTACATAAGTCTCTAACTCACTTTAAAGAATAGGTAGGATGTCAGCCTTTATCAATTTTTATTCTCTTTTTAAAGAGATGTGACTAAGGCGTTTATGCCACAATGCATATGACTATTACTCAAGCAGAGATATTTTGGAAACAACATTTTTAACTATATAAGTGACGTACATATCATTGGAAGATAAACATAATTGGTACAATCCATTAGATATATTGCAGTACTCGACCTTATTTTGAATTAAAAAAAATATCAATACTATTGTTTTTATTTTAAAAGTATCTACACATGTCCAAACTAGACAAAGAAATAAAGTTCTGTCTGAAGGAAAATATGTAGAAAGTGTTTCTTAACATCATCCTAAAGCCAGAATCTAGAATCAAAACAACATCTCCCACGAATTCGACATTAACTTTGATGTTGTTTTTCATATTGAGCTTTGATTTATTTTGATTTGGCGTCCTTCGGTTTATGAATCCCTTTATACTCATTATAGGTTCTCTTGGACAACTTAATTTTATATTTATTATAGCATCTTTTTATGTGTCATCTCTTTCTACAAAAATAGCAAAGAACACCATCTTTCTTGAAGGGTGCTATCTTAGGACTCAAACCATTAGATGAACTAGCGGCTTCAAAATTTCCTTTATGATTGGAAGGACCGGCAATTTTAGAATTTCCCTTATGAGTATAATTTTTTAACATCTTACCCTTATTACTAGCGAAAGTTGAAGCATAAAGGCCAATGTGCCCTTTATCTTTTTTCAATTTCTTTTGCTTTGCCACCATCCTTGTAATTGAGTCATTAATTGACCAAGTCTCATCTTGAGAATTATAATTGATCTTGATAATCCCAAAATTAGGAGAAAGAATTTTTAAAACTTGATGCACAATACAAGCAATAGGAATAACAATATTAAGAGCTTGAAGTTTTATCATGCATATCTACCATTCTCATAACATAATTCTTAACTCTACCAAAACCATTATACTTCATATTAAATAGTGTTTGCAAGTGTATATCTATCTCGGCATTAGATGAGATACGGTTTCTAACTACTAAGACTTCCATCATCTATCTAGTAATTTAGTCTATAGACAAATCAATTTTCAAGTGTTCTTGAATAAAACGTTTCATGGATAGTAATCAAATTCGATTGCTCTTTTCCTAAGCATTAATTATGCTTTCTGAGCTTCCGAATTTTCAACAATAAGATCTACCTGCTTATCAGCATTAAGAGCCATATGAACATTTGTCATCTCCGCACCAAACAAATCTTCTTTACATTTCTCAAAGTTTGAATAAGCAAGAATGTCAATAGTAACAAAGTTACCATTTATAGAAAATGTGATTAAAAAACAAGCAATATATGATGAGGGGATTTATGCTCAAAACCAAGGAAAACCAAGTCAATTATAGCAGATATGTTATCGCATACTATGCAAACCTTTTGTTCAATCCTTCTAAGGATTGCCTTTTAGCTGCAAACTACCTAAAAATTTAGTTTAGAGCATAGAGATGCTTAAGGATGCCAGGATGGTAGCATTTTTAACTTAGCCGAGCTGCATTTCTTAAGAGGATTCTATCGGGCTGAAGAAGATGAAGTGTTTAGAGAGATATAAGGAGAATTTTCACAAACTCACACTTCACTTCAAGGGGCTCCATCAAAATGTTCCATCCTCTTTACATTCTATAAAAATTAAGAGGTCACAAAAACAAAGACCATGCTCATGAGTCTTAAACACATGCTCTGGGAATTCCAGTCGAGAATTATCCTAGATGATCTGGGTAGTGACTATGAATAGTGATTTGTTTAACTTATTGTTACTGTACTTTGCTATAGTGACCCGTGCCACAATAACTTTGCTATAGGCCTATCTTCCGTCTGAGTCATCAGAGCTATGCATTGCAAGCTATTTTTCCATGTGTCATTGCTCAAGATCTTCAAGTCTACTTTCAGAAGCAGGAGAACTATAAGTGCTATGGGTGAATTTTCTTTGTGATATCAATGTATTCCAAATGTTTAGGCTAGTTGAGGAGGATCCTTCATGAGTCTTGGAAGATTCTTGAACACTATCTTGATTTATTCTTTTAGGCATAATTGGTTGAGGCCAATTTGCTGTTTGAGTATAATGAGAGATTGTGTTGGGGTCTAATCCAAGGGATAAGGATAAGGATCCTTGATCATATGGGTCTTGAGAGAGAGCCCTCCCCATTGGGCATAGGATGCTTGAGCGTAGGATTTTTGAAAGGGCCGTGTAGAATCATTCGTGTTTGTCATTTCTTATTCTTGTGATGGAGGTGTCCTTGCTTGATTATGTGCTTGTTTGAATTCCTTGAGTGCTTGTTTGGCTTCAAGTGCAAGATCATGGTGGTCTCATGGTCTGGTTTTCTTAACACAAGACTCTTTAAAGCTCTCTATAATTGTATTCAACAAATCCGGGTAGGAAATGTCTTGAACAATTCACTATAAGTTTCTTCTTAAGGAATCAAAATGATTACGTGGCTTTTATATTTTTTTCTTAAGACTGCACAAGACTCTTTAGAGCTCTCTATAATTGTATTGGCCAAAAACAACAAATTCGAAACACCTTACGCCATAGGTAATCTAGAAATGTCTTGCAAATACAACTTATTAGCGGAAGAAGTACACTATCAATGCCATAAAGCCGAGACACTTTTATTTATATATTTTCATGATGGATTTCTCGGGTCGGTACAACCAAAAAGAAAAGCCAAGACTTTTAGCTAAACTTGGCCATAGCTCAAAAAGTGAGATTCGATGCCTAAAAGTCATCCTCCATCTATAAGTGTGCTATCAAAAGGGAACATTACTTTCACGTGCCATCACACCCATCCGAAAAAAATCCCCGAATCACTCCATCTCGGCGAATGTCACTTTGGTGCCCACATCATACATGTCGCACAAACGTTAGACCAGGGATGGTAAGAAATTGGGAGGCCATAGTCAAAATGATTACGTGGCAAAGGGTTTTTAGCAGGTAAAAGATCCAATAAACTATATGCATCACACAATACAATCATATCATAGCATAGTACATATCATTCATGCATCATAAAAGTCATGCAATTCTTAAGACTATTCACGTCATACATATACCAGATGGCATAAAACATCACCATGTCATACATATACCATCATTGTTTTCATCATCATTTCTTCATAAGCACATACAAACGACATTGTTTTACCATTCCATGTGGATCACTTACAAAATGATCGTCATTTTGTAAAATCAAATTCGTTCTAGGTGATTTAATATAGAGGAGTGAGTCAAATCCAAAATTCACTACTAGTATCAAACATCCCTCTTAGGCAGATTAAGGATCCCAAAAACGGTGTTCAGCTCCTCCTCCTCCTTTGGGCTTCGTGGCTAAGCCCAAATGGCTGAAGGGTGGGGCTTCTTGTGGGCTGGTCGAGAATGGGGTGAGGCAATTGGGCTGGTTTGGGCCTTCAATTATCCAGTATAAAACTTTGTGACCTATCTTAATATATTCCAATCCATAATCCCCCATGGCCAAAAATAGAATTTTCCTAGTAAATCATTACCCATCAAAAGCTTGGCCAAGGTTTTTCTCACTCGAACGCCATGCCGCACGGCCGTAGCTCCCTCACCCACCGTCGTTTGCTTGCTCATCGTCGCTTGGCCACCGTTGTAGTTGCGCTATCATTCACGTTCGTTTGCTGGCTACGTCCCCAACTCTCGCTCACTCGAGTTTGTCATGTTCTCTACGTGGGTCAATTTAGTGAAAAATTTAGGGTTCCGACGGGCAAGTTAGGGCGTGGAGGGCAAATTGAGAGCTCGACTCAGGGGGAAAGTGGTGGGGACCGAATAGAAAAATTGAGAGTTCCGTTGTTCGTTCGCTTTCTTTTGTGGGGACCGAATAGAAAAATAGGGCGTAGAGGGGAAAATGGGGCTTAACTTGGAGGGAAATAGTGGTGGGACTGAATTTGTTTAATTAATTGGACTACTTCTGTGGGGGAAACAATGGGGGACCGAATGTGATTGAATTGAAAAATGGGTGGTGGAGACCTCACTTTGTTTATTCAATTCGATTTCTTTTGTTTCTGTAAAGGCACCGAATTGAGGAGATTAATCGCATTTGTTTCTTAACAACAAAACGACAAGGACCTGCATATGAAATTGCTGATTTTGTCATGTTGTCCCAACAAATAATGACTTTTTTTTTCATTGGGTGTAGCATCGACATGACGCGAATCAAGTAGGTGTTATTGTTTGTTATGGTAGAGAGTTTCTTATTGGCACCAATGATTGGGAATATACTAGTGGAAATGACAGTACTATCTATGTCAATGTTCGGAAGTTATCATATATTGATTTTCTGAGGGATTTGGTGTATTTTTTAGGATTCAAAGTACAAAAACTATATTACTGTGTTCTTATGAAGGAATTGAAGGATGGATTGAGATTTTTTAATGACGATAATGGTTTTAAATATATCATTTACCATTATCTTCACAGCGAAGAAACTTAGGCATATGTTGGATATTATAGTGATGGTGAGGATGAGGATGAGGATGAGGATGGGGATGAGCAGACCACCACTGAAGAAGTGAGGGATCCTATTTAAGCGAATAATCAGGTCGGGAATGAGTTTAGGTTAGATGAAGGGCAAAATAAGAGGGAGAGAAGTCATATTGATAGAGATAAACAAACAGGGAGATGTTCTAAAATCTCAGGTGAAGATTTGGGTGAAGATATGGGAGATAAAGACTTCATTAGATTAGAATGTGAAATTGTTTTACCTAGTGAATCGAAAGATGAATATTTGGCTTCAGTAAATTTCCCAAGTGACGAAGATGATAATGAACTCGCACAGTGAAGACAAAAGCAAAGCCAATTTATGAGAAAAAAAAAACTTACAGTTTCAGCAAAGAGACCTGAGCCAATGAATAGGGATGGAGCTCCAGCTGAAGATAATAGAAGTGAAGATGAAGAAAGTTGCGGTGATGAAGTTGCTGGTTTGGAGAATAAGCTTGACAATGATGATGAAGAACTTGCTCGTCGAAAAAAAAAAATAAGTACCATCTACTATGATTCGACTGTTGATAAACCTGTTTTATTTGTGGGCATGAGATTGACGATGATTCAAGGAAGCTATTGTGAAAAACTCCATTGGTGAACAAAACTCAATTCATTAGAAAATGCAGCAAGAAGGGGTCATTCCAGATTAGGTCCTTCCAGGAGAAGCATACTTATCAAATTATCTTTAACAATAAAAGGGTAACAAGTGTGTGGTTATTGAAGCATTTTTTCAACACTATCAAAGTAATGCCCGAGATCAAGAGTCATCAATTTCAACAGTTAGTGAAGGAGCAAGTAGGGGTTAATGTGTCAATGAATCAACCATGAATGCATGTTTCAAAACCCAATAAAAATGCCACTCCCTAATCTTGAGCCAATCTTTTTAGCTGGTTGTAGAAGAGTTATAGAATTGGATGGATTCTATGTGAGGAGAAGCTAATAATCAAAAAACGGTGGTGAAGATAAAAAAAACAAGGATATTTGGTTTTGGTTCCTCAAAAAAACAAATATTGAGGGAGGATAATACACGTAAGGTAATTTCATTGTCAATTAAACTTTTAATATTAAATAAAACTTGTATTTATTGGTTTGCTCTTAAAATTAATGCATAGAATTCACAATTCAAATTAGTCAACTTCTTTCATTTTGGCATATAGCAAAGAGTGCCAACATGATTGATTTTAGATTGATTTGACAAATGAATATTTTGATGCACTCTTCCAAAGCAAACCAACAAACAAATGTGATATCATTGCAAACAATGTAAGAATTTTAGCAAACCTTGATGATATTTGAGTTATGGTGATGATTAGACATAAGCAAAGAGATGATACGGAAAAATGCTAGGATTGTGAAGAGATTAGATGCAAACACACAGGTTTTGCCATCAGTTTGGAATGGAGATAATGGATATGAGATTATTCAAAATCAGGATAAGTATGTTGTCAACCTAGATAGAAGAAAGTGTTTAAAAACTATCGTGCCCATGCCAAAATAAACAAGATGATTGATTCATGATGCAATACAATCAAACAAATAAAAACCTTTGCCATTTAAGGTGTGCAGCAAGAAGAGGCATCAAGTCAACAAAGATAAAATGCTCCTATGCAAGGAATCAATAAAAAAGATTGTGAGCTGAAAAAATTGCATCAACCGATTTAGTGCTAGGGACGGGACATTTCTACCATAGATTACAACTGTAAGGTAAAATCTTTGCCACAATAATCTAGCTTCTCTTGTGCTTTTCCTCTTCTACATGAAAATAAGTAGATGTCTAATTATTCAAATCATTGTAGTTTTATACAAATGAAAAATGAATTTGTGAGAAGACGAGCAACTACATAAGTTGTAGATGTTGCTCCCTCAGTTGCTACCTAAAATGATGCACCACAGTGAACAAGAAGGGCTCTTGGAAAAAGATTAAGGCAATATGGTTATGGGATTTACACAGATGAATGTACTGGAATGAATATTTTGAATGTAAGATTTGTAGGCCTCATGCATTTAATTTCTTGTACTTCAATTCATTTGGTTAACAATATCACTAGCAAATTAATAACACATTTTATTGTCAAGAACAAGGAAAAGGATGTGACAGAAAGCCCAAGTAAAAAATTTACACATCCAGTTTGAAAGAGTGCTTAGATTGTGAATCAATTCAAAGCTCCAAGACGAAAATGAGATCGGGGTGTTATCCATATTGACTGATGGGAGGGTGTTGGACATATTTTTAGAAGCAAAAATTGGTGCAATGTTCTTATGAGGTTGATATTATTTTTAGATTTAGATATGTGCATATAGTGTTGCTAGTTGAAGTTGTGGATGCTCTTTGTGGGGTTCTGGTTGTATGTGCTGGTACAAGAACAAAATGCAATTTTGGGTTCTAATGCATCTTGTTGCATCAACACTTGTATGAGCTGGTGCAAGAAGATGCATCAGCAACCCAACTAGTGCAAGAACAAGATATCCTGGTGCAACAAGATGTAAGATGCACCACGATTGGTGCAAGTTTGAAACTTGGCACTCAAGCGATCACTATTTACAACTTGTGCAATAGAAGTGATCATTTTGTAATCGCGACTGGCACTTAAATGATCACTTTTATAAAAACTTGGCACTCAAGTGATCACTATTTACAACTTTTGGCACTAAAATGGTCAATCGTGAATTTGCCGTCATCCCTTAATTTCACCTTGATTTGCAATTGTAACAAACCAGCAAACCATTACAGCAATAAAGATGCAGCAGCTATTTTATGTGAAGCAAAAACTAACCAAAACAAACATTAATAATACGCAATTAAACAATAAAAATTTTTAAGTACTCAGAACTAATGCATTCCAACTCCAACCTTCCATTTCGCCATGGTTTGTAGTTGTAGCAAACCAACAAACAAACAAACTAGCAAACCATTACAGCGATAAAAATGCAGCAACCATTCTATGTGAAGCAAAAACTAACTAAAGCAAACATTGATAATATATAACTAAACAATAAAACTTTTAAGTGCTTACAACTAATGCATTCCAACTCCAACCTTGCATTTCTACCATAAATTACAACAAAACCCTCTGTTTTATACAAAAATTGGAGCAAATAAAAACACATTTTACTTATAAATAATCCAATATAAGTGCATATTCCACGTCTTCGACTATGGTAGACATATAAACTTCTTTTCATTACCTACTTCACATTTGAATAAATTATCCAAGAGAATAAGAACACAATCAATGCTCGCTAAAAGTTTCTTTCAATTTTCAGTCTTGAAATCTCCCTCTTCAAATGGTCGACCGGAGATGTTAAACCCTTCATTTGAGCTTGCATTGAGTCGACATCCTCCAACTCGTCCATTAACGTAGGTGGAGGTTGATTTCGGCCTTCAAGTAACTCCAAGATCACCTCTATCGCTCAATCGGAGAATTTCCTATCAATCCATTTGAAATATTTGCACTTCGAGCCTTCTCTATATCTGCCGCACCCATGGAATCTTCTCACGGGATTCAACCGAATCCAAAATGTTCTTCTTGGACTCGGTAACCCATAATAACAGTAACATTCACCATCTAATTCGCTTTTTTTATAGGAATGTGAGCCGCTGTTGAAGCTTCTGCCCTCCATTTGCAAGACCGAGCTGATAACTTTGAGAGAAAATCGTAGTATGCACTCGAATTGGGGATTTAGGGTTTTCAATTTCCCATTCTGCTCGAATTTGAGGATTTAGGGTTTCTTATTTAAGGGAAAAGACGCTAAACGGTGTCGTTTTGTTGTTTGCATGCTGATTGTACTCTCCGGCGATCCATGTTGGCTTCAAATATTAATAAAAAAAATTGCCACGTCGGATTTCCGGCCAACCAGATTGGCATTGGCACTAAAATGAGCGTTTTAAAAAAAAAAATGGCACTTAAGTGATTTGACTGAAACTTTTGGCACTAAAGTGAGCGCCGTACACAACTTATGACATTGATAGTGTACTTCTCCCTAAATATAGGCTTCTTGGAGGTGTGGTTGAGGCTTATAGGTAGTGGTTCCTACTCCTTCTGATGCACTAGTGAAGGTGCCATTATTTAGCACAAGAGTTCATGGTCAATTAAAGAACACAATTATGTGTATTTTCGGTTTTGCTCAAGGGGCATCTCTTTGTTCTTGGAGGAAAATGTGTTTCCAATAAGTCAAAGGGTAAAACTAGTTGAGTACAATGAAATGGTTCATTTCACCTTCGTTCTTATTGTTGCGGCCAAGCATAATCAACCCGATTAACTTGACAATGAAACTTCTAGTGGAAAACTCAATAGCTATCAAATATTTATTGGTTAAGTACCATAACAGCCATCAACATTTGTTAGTGAAATCATATTCCTTCCAAATTAATGGACTTATGAATGGATACCTGGGGTTTAATCTGAAAGGATGAATAATTGAGCCTCCATGGTATCTAAAGAGATCTATATGACATTGCCAAATGAGATTGTCAAGATTTTTAGTGAGACCATCATTATGAATTTGTTCATTAATCTCCTAGTGGTACTCTAGACTTGGCTAATCTTGTATTTTATCGATCTTGTATTTTTCTCCCTAGAAAAAAGGATGCCTCAGGATGTACATGTTGATTTCGGCCGGAAATTTTAGTTTGGAGAGAAATTTAGCAAGCATATTCTTCTTTCCTGCAATGTGTTCGGTTTTAAAAAAGTATTTTAAAAACCATTCAGCCCACAGTAACAATTAGGAATGGGGAATTTGTTTTTGCTTGAATTTGGTCATCTAGGGAAAAAATGCCATGTCCAATTGTACTAGAAAATGATAGTCAATAAGATGGAATTCGAATTTTTTTATTCCATTTTCTATCGCCAATATCTCCTTGAAAATAGAATAATAATAAATTTCAATTTGGGAGAACTTTCCATTTTTATAAGCGAAAAGATATTACTTACCTTCAATTTCTTCGAACAATATGGCTGCCCAATATTTGTCACTAACATCAATTTGGAAGACTCTTTTTCTAGTAGATGGTATTTATAAAGCGGGAATAGTTTGCATGATTTTTTTTTTTCAGTTTTGCAATTGCTTTAGTTTGAGTCTTTCCCAAAAGTAGATGATTCTTTTTCAGCATCAATTGTAAAGGGATCAACAATTTTGCAATGTTAGGATGAAAGTCTTTGAGATAATTGATTATCCCAAGAAATTGTTGAACTTGTTTTGTCATGAATTTTTTTTTTTTTTTGAGAAATTTCAACAATTCCTGAGCAATATGTGGCAATATTTATCTTTCTCTGAGAAAGCATGATTCCATATTTCTTTACGATATTTGCAAACAGCTCGAGAAGTCAACATGAGATTTTTCATTAGGGTTGTAAAATAATATGTCATCAATACAAATCGCTGCATTCGGTAAGATTGGCTGAAAGATGCAACATATGACCTTTTGGAACAAGGAATGAGCTACTTTGAGGTTAAAATAGAGAACTTTCTATTGAAAATACTAGTTTGAAATACAAAATTCTGTTTTGGGTCTGTCTTTAGGATGAATACCCAATTGCTAGAATCTAGCTTTGAGGTCCAATTTGGAATAAATGTCAGCTTTGAATAATCCAGCAAAAAGGGAATTTTAAGAAGGCAAAGGGAATTTATCGTCATGAAGGAAAATGTTAAAGGGTTACATGAAAGGTCTCGCAAGCCCACTGCAAGTTTGAGATCTTTATAAGGCCTTGTTGTAATAGCTCTACATATTCCTTCTAAGTAAAAGTAAGATATTCTTGTTTCATTCCCAGATAACTCGCCTTGGTAGGATTTATATCCTTGTTCTTTTTGAAAGGGAGGCTTTTGCGAGAAGTCAAAGTGAGATTCTGAATAAGATTCTAACAATTTTTGCATGATTTGATCTAATAAACTCATTTGAATAGAAAAGAGCCTTTGAATATTGATGAATTTGGAAAATTAGTCTTTATACTTAAGGCTTTTTCCATGAATGCTTTGGAGTTGGGGAATTTGAATCATGATGTCACAACCAATAATCAAGTCTTTGTTGGGGAGGCTAGATCCAAAGACCTAAATGGTTATAGAACCCTGGGGAAAGAACTGGATGGTTACTGGGTAATTCGTATATTTGTGGAGAAAATATCTCTTGAAGTAGAGTTGAAGTAGCCGACACAAGAAATCTAATATTCTTTAGGGAGGATTTTAGTATCCAAAACTGAAAGACTAGCATTAGTTTTTATGAGCAATCACTTAAATGGCTTTAGCAAAATTTGAAGTGAAAATCTTTTGGGGAAATGTGGATAATAAAATTGACTAGAATATATACTGAAATCTAGATCCATAGATGTTAAAAATAGATGATAGAGTTCTTCAGAGTTTGAGTCATAATCAATTTAGCTAGGGGTTTGATAATAATGAATGACATAAAGAATTTATTCAAACGGATCTTCATCAATGGAAAATAATGATTCAACATCATTATTTTTTAGAGAAATACCAATTTCGAGTTCATTATGGTGTATCAAGTGGTTCTGACCTTTTTTTACCTAAGAATAATTTTTGGTGAAATGACTTTTTTTGTTGCAGATGAAGCACGGATTCAAGTTCTTGCCATCCATACGGTCCTTCCTTTTCCTAAAAGATCGTCATTTTTCTTTCTTCAAAAATGCTTGAATTTATGCTTGGAGCTTTCCACCCAATATCTTTTAAAATGCCTATTCTTCCTCCAGGGTTTTCCACAAGAGCCATCACAATCCTTTCTTGAAGATTTGATCTTCAAATGCTGGTGTGAATAAGCACCATCAAGTTCTTGATTGTCTCTAATATAGGTTTTCACCATTGACATCTTAGGTACAAATCATCAAGGCAAAGATAAATCTCCCGCCGGATTTTTTCACAGAGAATATCCATGATTCGCCTTTACTTGTTGAGAAATGATCTCTCAAACTTGTTGGCAAAGCTCTATGGAAATAAAGGCTAGGAAAACTTGTTTGAGATTTGCATTAGCTCTAAGGTCATAGAAAAATTTAAGAATTTCTCGATAATGTATATCGAGATGTCTTTTCTGGAGAAAATAATATTTTCTTTTGAAATATTATCTTCTTTTGAGCTCAATGAGGTCAGCGGGTTTTTCAATGACAAAGTGGTAGATGGATGTCATAGCTTGACCAAAATTTGACAAGAGTAGAAATTGAACTTGGTCTCACTCTAGAACTTATTGCCACCAATGTTTAAAGCTCTCAATAAACTATATAACAACCTTGCCGGCAAAAGATCACTTCAAGTGCCAAAAGTTGGCACAAAGGGACACTTAAGTGCCAAAAGTTACAAAAGTGACACTTTCCTTGAAAAGTGGGACACTTAAGTGCCACCTCCAGCGAAACCGGCCAAAAATCATACGTGGCAATTAAATATTAATATTGCTCGCCTACATGGCTCGTCGAAGAGTTGAATCAGCTCTAATTCACCCAAAACGACGTCGTTTCTATAGTTAGCCAAAATAGAGCCCTTAAATCAGCCAAAACGACATAGTTTTGGCATAATTTGAATTTTAATATAATATAAAAATTAATTAAATTAAATTAAAAACAAAATAATAATTTATTTTTATTTTTATTTTAAAAAATGGAAGAAGAGGAGGAGGAGGAGGAGGAAGGTAGCCGGCGGCTAAGAGCTAAGCTCTCACCGCCGCCGCCTCCTCGCCATTGCCGGAAGGTGGGGGAGGGATGGCCAGGGCTCGATGGCCCCAGCCGACCCTCCCCCACCTTCCCGACAACGGAGGGGAGATGGCGGCGGTGGTGGCAAGGGCCGAGCCCTTAGCCACCGGCTGCCTCCCTCCTCATCCTTTCTCCTACTTTTTTTTTTTTTAAAAAAATTAAAAAATGATTAATTATTTTTAAAAATTTAATTTAATTAATTATTATAGTGAAACGAATTATATCGTTGTTTTGATACCGTTTAGCCACATCGCATACAAAACGACGTTGTTTTACGCGCTCATCGAAAAATTGCCACATCAATATTTTGGCTGGATTTTCTCACCGCTGGCACTTAAGGGCGCGTTTGGTTGTGTTTCTGTTTAAAAATTGTTCCAGGGAACAGAAATAGAAAAAAGTATTTCTGTTCCGGGAACAATTTTTGAACAAAAATACGCGTTTGGTAAACTTTGTTCGGGAATAAAAAATAAACGAAACATGTTTGGTAAATTTGGATAATTTTTTTATTTCTTTTATTTTTTCTATTTTTTTCTATTTTTCTTTTTCTTTTTCATTTTTTTTTTTTTCTTCTTTTGGCCGGGCGACCGGCCGGCGAGGGCCGAGCTCGCCTGGGGCCGGGCGGGCGAGCCGCGGCCGCCTCGCCGGGCCACCGCAGCGAGGCCGAGGCTCGCTCGCCGCCGGGCGGGCGAGCTCGGCCTCGCCGCCCGGGCGAGCTCGAGGCCGGATCCGGGCGAGATCGAGCTCGCCCTGCCGGCCGCGAGGAAAAAGATTGTCACGCGAGCGTCGGGCTTAACGAGCCTCGTTTTGGCCAGCCGTGAAAGAACAAGAAAATAAAAGAAAAAAGAAAAAAGAAAAAAAGTGTTTCAGATTTGTGTTCGAAACAAGAAACAAGTTTTTTTTGTTTCTTGTTTCGTTTTTTTTGTTCCTGGGAACAAAAGAATGATCACACAAAATTTGCTCCCATTTTGAACAAAAAAACAGAAATTTTTGAGTGGGAATCAAACAAGTTGCAACCATGCAGGCCCTAAGTGATCCAATTTGTTCCCATTTTGACAATTGAGTGTCACTTTCGTAACTTTTGGCATTTAAGTGTCATTTTGTGCCAACTTTTGGTACTCCAGGAGTCGAGTGTCCAAATCTGCGAAGGACCTTGTACATGTCATGATTTGTGAGATTTTGAGTGTTTAACCGAGGGTGGAATTCTTTAAACTTTTCTAGTCATTTGGAATAAGGAATATGATCAACGGTAAAAAAAACTATTCGGAAGAGGTTGGAGTTTGAGATGGGTTATTTGGTTGAATAACCTCTAGTTCAGAAGGGTTCAAATCCATATCCTAATCTAGAGGATCAGCCATAAATATTGAGAAGTAATTGATACGATGGGAAATGATTCAATAGCAGGAATTGAAAAAAGAAAATGAAAGAGATACTAAATCTGGTTTCGATTTTGATTCGATTGGAAGGATCGGATCCATAGGAATCTGATCATGTGTTTTCAAGACAACGTGATTAGTAGGATCAAGTTGTCCATTCTTGGATTGTTCAGATCTCTCAGGAATGATTCCAATGGATTAGATAACATCATATGATCTGGTTCCTCCTTTATGGATCTGGAGGGTTCTTTTGGAATCTTCTCCTTCTTTTTTTCTTTTCTTAGCCTATCCATTTCTTGGAGACAATTTCACATTTCTACCACATCAATTCTATCTCATCAAGTAGAGGTCTCCGCAAGAGCAGCAAAGATTGAAGTACTTTATAGTTACAAAAGAGAATACTCAATTCTTAACAAAGTTGAGAATGGGTCAAAAAGTTTGAATTTCCCTTCTTCAAGAGATTGGATTTGCCTCTTGAGTTTTTTTATTTCAGTCTTTGGGCTTTCAAGAAAATGATATCCCAAATGCTATTCCGATTCCAAGGTATGAAGCCTTGGAAATCTACAATAATTTTTTTGGTGATTTCATTATGCCTTTTGAGGTCTTTATGCACTTCAATTATTATGGAGCCAATAGTTTTGAAAGCATAATTGTATGCCAAAAGGGTTTTTGATTGTTAATTTAGAACGGCTTTGGCAATAGGTCTTTTTTACCTTCCATGTTCGTCCACATAAGTTGGAGTAGGTATTTTTAGAACATGTCAGAACTTTTCCTGTGAATCAATAAATTCTTCGGCAACGGGAAAAAAAAGCTTTGAGCCTTTTCAAGCAAGATGGGGAAAGTCTACATCATGGAACATGAAAATAGAAAGATTAACCTTCTTATACTGCTCATGGCTGGGTGGTGTCTCATTTGGAACCTCAAGTAGATATGAATGTTTTTTTCCCCACTTAAGCATTAGCTTATAAAATGGGCAAATAGCTAGTTTTTTTTGAAGAGGTGAAGGAGGGGGTGAAGGTGGCAAAGCCGGAAGGAGTGAAAGTGGCAAAGCCGATGATGATGATGCATATGAAGGTGGTGGAGATGGAGCTTAAGAAACCATAAACTGAAATTTATCACATTTTGCAAATGTATTAGGAGAGATCTCCGTTTAAATACTTTTGGTAAACACCATCTTTTGGTTTTCGGGCTTCTCACTTTGGCTTTATAGTTGGGTCCACCTCATTAGGAGAATTTATGGAATAAAATTATTTGCAAAAAGGATCCCAAAAACAATGACCATAAGGGTCTTAATAGTAGTGGACAGGATGTCCATCACCAGAAGTATTTGATAAGCCCTTTGGGGTCTGGCTCGGGATAGATCTAGAATGCAAGGCTGAATCATGAACAAAGTTTGGAAGATAGAAGGGCTTTCTTCATTTTCTTTGTTGTGGCAACAATGCCATCTTTTTTCCTAACAAATTTGGAATCTAAGGATTGGAGGGGTTTATTGTTTTAGTGCAATTTTTCATAGTTGGTAATCCAAGTCTTTGGAAGGAGTTTGGCCAGCTTTTTTTGGGGATTTGCCTAGGAACGTGGATGCAGAATTCTTGATTATCTTGCATGGAAATGAATAGTGCATCTTCATTTCCATACTGGAAATTAAGATCAAGAGTGTGATTATGTACTCAATAGACCATTTGGTAGTGTAGAGTTGCCACAATGGAATAAGCAACCAGGGTGCTCTAGTAAGCTGAATTTGAACCTTCAAGAAGGAAAGCAACTGACAATTTGAAAGGGCAATATTTAAATTTTACAAAAATTGTTCCAACATTTAAGGTGGTATGGACAGTGTCAATGCAAGCGTGTTAGTATTCTAGGAACCAAGTCTTTAATAGGGCCATTCTGGCTACAACTGGCAAGCATTTTTTATCATGAAAAGTAACTACAAAACAAACAGCTAATGAATATAAGAATATCTCCATTGGTTCCACTATTTAGGAAGTTCTAGAAAGATCTAGAAAGTAACAAAGTACTTCTTTTCAATGGCCGGAATAAAATGCTGATCAAACTTGAAGGACTGTACATATTGTTTCACTTCTTTGGGAGTGTGGCAAACAAGATGTCGAATTGAACAGATAGGGGAAAACAAAGAAGAAGGTTTAGCAAAAGATGAATATGGGTTCATTAAAGGAAGTTGAGTTTCAAAGATTTTAGTATCATCGCTAAAAGAAACTTTATAAAGATAGTTAATCTTAGAGACATTTCACATATGAAAATTTGAAAAAGAAGAGGAAAATGGAGAAAGAGTAAGAGTAACAAGAGCATTGAGAGTTTGTAGATTTTTCATGAGAATGAAGAAATTTTCTTAGCATTAGATTCATCATCTAAGCCCATGAAACAACTAAATCACAAATGAAACTATTGGTGATATTGGCGAGATTTGCTCTCCTATTCAAGGAAAGGACATATTGTGGGCAAATCTCTGTATTGATAGTTTTCCTATTTTTGAAATTTCCATTTTTTGTTGCGGTGAACCCTATGTACAAATTGCAGAAGAATGTTATGAAAAAAACAAGAGAGTCGAGAATTTTGTCCAAGGACGTAGGCACATTGCTTAACCTCGTAATCCTTGTGTTCTTTTCTAATTGCCTTACTAAAATTCAACATGGTATCATAGCAGGTTTGATTCAACCTGTGATTTTTTTTTGGTTTGTTTTCTGCAGATCCGATTGTCTCAATCTGCTTATGTTTAAGACTGTTCCTGTTCTATGACAATCTGCATTCTTCGGTTAGTGCTCGTTCCTCTCTTTGTTGCTATCATATCATTGTTATTACTAGCAACGCGTCATGGATGGGTCAGAGAAGTTAGGAGATGCATCCAACACAACAAATGTGCATGAGACAAACAATCAACGATTGACTTCGTTGTTGCTAAACGAAAGAAATTACCTTCCTTGGTCACGAGTTGTAACTGTTGCTCTCGGGGGTAGATTGAAGCTTGGTCACATCAACGGGAAGATTAGAGCTCCTCCCGTGATAGATACCAAATTTGATGAATGGCAAGCGAATGACCACAGTGTGATGTCTTGGATATTCAAGTCCATGGAACCAGAGATCTACGAGATATTTGCATATTCAAAGTCAGCCAAGGCGTTGTGGGATTCGATAAACAAGATGTATGGTCAAGCTAGGAATGCATCTCGGATCTTTGAACTGCAACAAGGACTTGCTTCTTCTAAGCAAGGCGCAACACAATCTTTCACTAAACACTTGGAAAAAATGAAGAAGCAATGGGACGAGCTTTTTCAGTATAGACCTGCGACCCAGAATGTGATGGATTATGTCAATCGTGAAGAGCAAGATAAAATCTTTCAATTGTCAGCAATTATCAGGCCTGAATTTGAGGACACCAAACATCAAATTCTTATGAGTCCTGAATTGCCCACTTTCAATGAAGTTTGTGCCATAATCCAAAGTGAGGAAACAAGGAGATGCGTCATGCCTTCAGTTCCAATTACATCGGGAGAGCTTGGTGAACAATCGGCCCACAGTGCTATCAACACAAAGCAAAGAGACTCCACTGCTCGATTTGCCAAAGGAAAATTTAAGAAACCAGCACGGTTCCATTGTGACCATTGCAATCGCAATGGCCATTCCAAAGAGAGGTGTTGGGTTCTTCATTCGCATTTGCGTCTTTCCAAAGACAGGGGTTCGGAAGCTAAGGTGGCAATCAAAGAAAATCTAAACTATTTTCAATCCAAGTTGGAGGCTTTGTCTCAACAAGTTCAGCAATTACTTCAGATACATGGCAATGGAACGAATGCTTCTAACACCAAAACCGGAAATTTGGCTATGACATCTGGTAATGTCCATGCTTACTCAGCTTTATCCAAAACTCAGTTTATTGTTGACTTGAGGGCTACAGACCACATGTGTAGTTCTCCAAACTTGCTATCCAATATTACTTCAGGTGTGTCATATCCACCTATTACTATTGCTAATGGTGGGCAGGTTCCAACTAGTGGTGTTGGACAAATTAATTTATTTTCAAATAATTCCAAAGCATTGTTGGTACCTGAATTATCCTCAAATTTAATGTCAGTTAGCAAATATACTAATCAGTGGAATTGCAGTGTTATTTTTACTCCTCAAAAGGTGTTTTTTCAAGATCGAACCACCAGGAGGATGATTGGTGAAAGGCGGTTGTAGAATGGGCTGTATATGGTGGACCTCAACAACGAAGCGTTGATGGCACAAAGGAAGACTGTTGACACTTCCCGGTTGTGGCATTGGCATTTGGGTCATCCCTTTGATTGGGTGTTACATGCTATTGATATGACTTTAAGTTATGATTCCAACTGCTGTAATCCTTGTCATTATGCTAAGCAGCATAGGTTACCTTTTCCACATAGTACACATAGATCAAAACAGTTTTTTGATTTAGTTCACTCGGATGTTTGGGGAGCTTCTCCTATTAACTCTAAGGAGAGGTTCAAGTATTTTGTTACATTTATTGATGATAATTCTTGAGCTACATGGCTTTATTTGCTTAAATCCAAGAGTGAAGTTATGATTGTGTTTCAAGATTTTTGCGATATGGTGAAAAATCAATTTAACACTGTGGTGAAGATTCTTCGTACAAACAATGGAACTGAATATACCAATTGGGCTTTTCAAGTGTTCCTGTGTAGCTTGGGAGTCATTCATTAGACCTCCTGCGTTGGAACTTCGCAACAAAATGGAGCTGCTAAAAGAAAAAATAGGCATATGCTTGAGGTTACCCGAGCATTGTTATTCTCAGGAAATTTACCCAAGACATATTGGGTTGACGCAGTCCTTACTAGCTGCTACTTAATCAATCGTTTGCCTAGTAAAGTGCTGGGGTATAAAGTTCCAATTGAAAATCTGTATGGCCGAAAATTTGGTATCTCTCATCTAAGAATTTTTGGATGTGTGTGTTATGTGCATTCTCAATTTGGTGATAAGTTGGATCCATGGGCTCGAAAGTGTGTGTTTGTGGGATACTCAAATGTCAAGAGGGGATACAAATGCTATGAACCAAGTACTAGACGTGTTTATATTTCTCGTGATGTTGTCTTCGATAAGGCTCACATGTTTTTTTTGCTAGGAATCAAATTCAAGGGGAGCAAGATGACTATTTTGAACTTTTGCTTCGTATCCTACCTATCGGGGATTCAATGTTGGATCAAGAGGAAATTCCAACAATGGCTATTCAAGGGAGTTAGCTTGTCCTTAATGGCGATGCCGTTCCTACTATAGCTGCCATTACAACAAATGGGGCTGATTTGGAAGTAGAGGTTGAAAATGCAACAAAGGTAGATCCAGCAGATACGGTACCTAATATCTCAGCCTCAACTCGCAGGTCATCACACATTCCAAGGCCTTCAACACGGCTCCGTGATTTTGTAACATATCATATGGCTCAGCATCATATTCAAGATTTTATTGGGTATGATAGAATTTCCCATAATTATTTAAGTTTCTTGTCTACCATTGAAAATCAACAGGAACCCAATACCTTCTTGGAAGCATGTAAAAGTAGTGTGTGGGCGAATGCCATGAAAGATGAACTTCAAGCATTGGACCGTAACCATACTTGGGAATTTGTTAAATTGCCAAATGGGAAAAAGACAGTTGGATGTCGGTGGATTTACAAGATCAAATACAATAGTGATGGTTCGATTGAGAGGTACAAAGCTCGGCTTGTCGCAAAAGGGTATACTCAAACATATGGGATAGACTACAAGGACACATTTGCTCCTGTAGTGAAAATGAACACTGTTCTTGTCATTCTATCTGTGGCAGTTAACTGTAGCTGGCCATTGTTTCAGATGGATATGAAGAATGCTTTCCTCCAAGGAGACTTAGAAGAAGAGGTTTATATGGATCTTCCTCCAGGACATCCCTTAGAGAATTCATAAGGGAATGGTTTGCAAATTAAAGAAGGCAATATATGGTCTCAAACAGTCACCTAGAGCATGGTATGGCAAGCTAAGTTCCGCACTCGTTAGATTTGGTTTCAAAAGGAGCGCAGCTGATTCTTCGATGTTTACTAAAGTAACTAGTGAAGGTATTGTTGTTATTCTCATTTATGTTGATGATCTTATTATTACTAACAGTAACTTAGCAGGTATTGCAGAACTTAAACAGTTGTTGAGCAAGGAGTTTGACATTAAAGATCTTGGAAAATTGAGATATTTTTTTGGGATAGAGGTAGCAAGTTCTAACAAAGGTATGTTCTTGACTCAAAGGAAATATATCCCAGATCTATTGAAGGAGACTAGTAAGCTGGGTGTTAAACCTGCTAGCACTCTTATGGATTACAACAATAAGACTATGTCTAAGGAAACACCATTACAGGATATTGGGCAATTTCAGTGTTTGGTAGGGAGATTGATTTACCTAACCATTACTAGACCTGAAATTGCTTATGATGTTAGCTATGTTAGTCAATTTACGCAAAAACCTACACAAGGACATATGGAGTTGCTAAACCAGCTCCTTCGATATCTAAAGGCTTCTCTAGGAAGATGAATATTGTTGAAGAGTAATGGTAATACAGAGATTGTGGGATTTACTGATGTTGATTGGGTTGGGAACCCCATGGATAGAAAATCTACCACGGGTTTTTGTACATTTGTTGGTGGAAATATTGTTACTTGGAAAAGTAAGAAGCAAACAGTTGTAGCTAGATCTAGTGTGGAAGTTGAGTATCGAGCCATGGCTACTACCACTAGTGAGATCGTATGGCTTCGTCTATTACTTTAAGAATTGGGTTGTGATGCCATGTCTAAACGTACGAAGCTATTTTGTGATAATCAGGCAGCAACACACATTGCTTCAAATCCGGTCTTTCATGAAAGGACCAAACACATAGAGGTCGATTGTCACTTTGTAAGGGAAAAGGTTCAAAACAAGACAATAGAGACACCATATATTCGTAGTGGGGATCAACTTGCTGATGTCTTCACCAAAGCTTTACCAAGGGAGTATTTCAGGATATGGTGAACAAGTTGACCTCTGACGATGTCTTCACTCCAACTTGAGGGGGAGTATTGGCGATATTGGCAAGATTTGGTCTCCTAGTCAAGGAAAGGACATATTGTGGGCAAATCTCTGCATTGATAGTTTTCCCATTTTTGAAATTTCCCTTTTTTTGTTGCGGTGAACCCTATGTATAAATTGCAGAAGAATGTTATGACAAAAACAAGAGAGTCGAGAGTTTTGTCCGAGGACGTAGGCACATTGCTAAACCTCATAATCCTTGTGTTCTTTTCTGATTGCCTTACTAAAATTCAACATAAACCATGGCTCTGATACTACATGAATGGATCTATGCTCAAATCACAAATTTCTCATATCGAGGATATAAACTAATTAAGGCTCCAAATGATCTTTGACTGATGAAGGAGATAGAGGTGTAGACACAGTCAAGAAGTTTGTCTAGTACTCTTGCACTGAAAGCACACGGGGCTAATTGATCTGCTAAAGTTGTATGATTCAAAATGCATCGGTAGGAGAGCATTTTGGTTTAGAAGGAGGCACCCATCAGAGCATGCGTGGACGAAACAAAAGCAAAAAATGTTGGCTATTGTAATCCAATCATCAATGAAAATCCAATGCACGCCCTTGCCAGCCATTAGGCAAGGGCCGCCCTTTCTTGCTATTGATTAGGGTCTGGCGACTTCGCTCCGCTGGTGCTTTCAGGAAGATGAATATTAAAAAATAAAGAAAAAGTAACATGAAAGAAAATAATAAAGATATTCATAACAAAACAAAATTGCAAAGATTATGCTTGCCAATGTCAATCGTGCTATGTAAAATAGCTGGCAGCAACATTAACGAGTTCCGGCCAAAATTAATAAAGACTACATTGGAAAGTCATAAAAAATAGTAGGACTAAATAGATAGAATTAAAATGTTTATCACCAAATTGATCACCTACAATAAATTTAGAATTTCTCCGACAATAATCCCTATATAGTCTCAGTAACTTTCATGCCGATTAGCTATTTCTCATTTTAAATTTCCTAATGCCACACTCAATTTAACGTTCTCGGTTCTATATATAGCTAACGAAGTATGTTTTCGGACAAAAAAGCGGTAGGAATAGGATACGTGTGTAAATTAATCTAATTCAACACCAATGAGAATCATGTACTGTTGTTTCTCTATATAACCATATTCCGCCTTGAGGATAGCCATGAAAGACATCGGTAGACGCAACAAGTTTTTCCACGTAATTATCATAAGCTTACTTAGCGATGTCGAAATTGTGAAGGCATTACCGGTCTCGTAACATGCCAGGTAATAGCCAGAGATTAATGGGTAATCAATAAAAAGAAGATTACTAAGCAAACACGAGAAGGTTAATTTTTGCAGTTCAGCTGCTTTAATTCAGCTCCTCCGGGTAAAGATTGTGCTCTCGTATGATTTCTTTATGAGATTGTAAATGTCACTGCTCAATCTGCAACGAAGATTAGGAAAATGGTCATCCTTTTTTATATTTATTGTGCCATATGCAATGAAAAATAATTCTTCCACTATCATAATCTAAGATATTCATAATAGTGTAGAGAAGATTTAATAAGCAAAACCCTTGTTACCTGTCTTTGCGCTTCTCCAAGAATCGTACCAAGGTCGCTCGGCGGGCTTGAGGCAGAGCTGCATCACAAGTATTTCTACAATAATTAGGTGCATTTGCGGTACCGTAGTAAAATTAATTGGGATCAATTAATTTCAAGAACATACTGCCTTGAGGGTAAGTCGCACGGGGACGATGAATGTTGCTCGCGACTTCAAGATGTTGTTGTGCTTGGCTCGTGGACAACGTGGTCGGCTGCTCTCTCGCCATAGACAGTATGAGCTCAGCCTGAATCAGGGTTATCGCAAACTTATTCACTCGCTCAGAAAGATTTTTTTTTTTCTTTTTTCTTTTTTCTTTTTTTTTTTTTTTTTTGAAGAGAGGAAAAATCCCTTAATAGATAGAATATAGCTCGGAGAGTGACCTTCTCGGGAGTGATATCACTGTACACATAAACACCATCTCCGTAAAAGATGGTGAGCTGTGCGGGTCCTTGTGACAACATTGCTTCGCTCCTACATATGTGGATCAATCATTCGACATTCTTAAAATTTGCAATATCCGGATAGTAACTCTTAGCAAGCTTTCAATCTAACAAAAAAACCAATGGTTGATAGTTTAGACGGCCAATTTATCTGATACTGTCCCAATCAGTATGAACAGTCATGGTTGCACCTGTAGCCACATACCTAATTTCAGGTGTCTGACCTAGGGAGCCTTTGGCTGATGCATCTGTGGTCTGAGCCCGAGAGATGAAGGACGGTTCCACAGATGAAATCTCACCTAGAGCTGGACCATGATGGACTTCTTTGGGAAAAGGGAGCTTCAATGCTGCATCATGATATCCCTGCAAAATCAAAAGGAAGAAATAAATTCAGAAGATGGGGCAGTTTTATGGTTGGTTGCATTAGACCATCACTTTTTCCTCCTGAGCTGGCAAGAACCCCTTTCTCTTTACTCTTCTAATAATTTCGGGAATTCTATTCCACATTTGGTATATAACTTAAGGACAGTAGGTGCATACTAAACTGTGTATATGCAGGCGGCACGGGTGAAACGAATCTGTAAATGTGAGTAGCAGCTCTTAGGAAATTTCCAAAAACAATCATCAACCATTGGACACCATCCATCCATTAATAAAAGAATAGAAGGATTTCAAACATAATGTAAAAGAGGGGGAAAAGTGGAGAAGCAAACCTCGAGGAAAGGTGGGCGTTTGCGGTTGAAATCAAAGGGGTACTTGTTGGATGTTGGCAAAAAGAGGGGATGATCATGACCCACAAGCTGCAGTTGAGCTGCTTCCAAAGTCATATATTGGGGAGTCCGGTTTGTGACCTGTTTCCACCGTCTTGCTTGCTCCACTGTAAATGATTTGCTCCAAAAATCCGAAGTGAGACATATGAAAACATCCCATCTCGTGACTCTTAACTAGAAAAGGTAACCTTTATTCCACTGACAGAAATCACTTCTGGCAACTTGTATTCCCATGTGCGAATCTCTAATCCACTTGTGGAATAAAATGTATAAACACCCTTTGATCGATAGATGGTCCCCAAGGCATGGCAAATGCGCTAGTTTTAAAAGCATTCGTCTAATAAATGCCTCTGTCCATTAGCTGGCTAAATTTAAGGGTTGGGCCGTGGTGTCCCGCGATGCGAAATTACACATATTAGAACAAGAGCCGTAAGTTCGAAATTTCTGGTCTCCTTCAGTCTCGCGACATATCAACTCAAATTTCAGTGGGGGCTGACGCTATTTGTCACAAACACCATTTTCACTAGGGACAGAAGTACAATACCGTTTGCAGGAAAAAACTAACTACACTCACGAGAAGCAGAAGGAGTCACCCTTAGAAGAAACACGTGAACTAGTTGAGTGAACCTGCGGGTTTTGCAGCTGGAGCTCTGAAAACAACAATGGAGGAAGTAACATCTGAGCAACAGTCACTTCACTCAATTGCATAATTACATGACACGTCTAACTGTACTCGGTAGATAGTCAATCCCTGGAGTTCGATGCTTGCAAATTTATTACCGAAGCTATTTGCAGTAACGTGAGTTTTTTTTTTTTTTTTTTTGGTCGTAAATCCCTGGAGTTCGATGCTTGCAAATTTATTACCGAAGCTATTTGCAGTAACGTGCCGTAGAGAGAGAGAGAGAGAGAGAGAGAGATGATTTAGTTTGAAATTATGAGCAACGAACGAACCTGATGGATCTCACAGAGAGAGAGAGAGAGAGAGAGAGAGAGAGAGATAGAGAGAGAGAGAGACGATTTAGTTTGAAATTATGAGCAACGAACGAACCTGATGGATCTCATGTCCTCCGTCCCCCCGAGTTCACAAATTACAAATGCAACGACCGTTTTCGGTCCAAGACATATGGAATTCAAAGAGACGACAATTATGGTCTCAACAAATTCATCTTTTCAGAAGCTAAACAGGAGAGAAAATCGACAGTTTCAATTAAATGAAGCGAGACCAGAACCAGAGCTGTGAGTAATCAGCGGTAAGTACCTGAACCGCATGACGCACTCTCTTTCTTCTTCTTCTTCCCAGCTCGTGGGTTTTCCTGCCATTTTAACCCCAGAAAGTCCTCCATCACAGACACACCCCCCCAGAAACAAACCGACAACAGGATCGAGCGAAGGTAAAGAAAAAATATGTGAGGTTAGTGTTGTGGGTTGGTCTGAGGAAAGAGGAGGAGAGGAGGAGGAGGAGGAGGAGGAGGAGAGGCAGTGATGCTTTGCTGTTTTTGGGCAAGAAAATGGGTTAAAGCTTTTTGCTCCAAAAGCACGTGCTGATTGCTGACCCGCTAGTCCCTGTGGGTCGATTGCCCTTTGATGCGCAGCAGTTGGCGCGTGCTCTTCCATCTCCCCCGATTCATCGAGTCACAGAAGGAACCGCCGCGGACTCATTAGATCCGCGTTCTCTAAAACATCATCGGCGGGTAAGTGACGATATGCACGTAACTCGCATAAAGAACCAAGATAGAATGGTAAAGATAGAGTCGCCCGCCATCATTAGGGCCGCTGATAAGTCGTCGGTCAGCAGCCGAGTATCAAAACAGGCAGTGGTTGCTGTACTTGCTTTGACCATGCCAGTGAGCCAATGTAGATTAGGTTTTGGGTCCAAATTTTGTCAGTCGAATTTTTTAGGCTAGGTTAGTTATGTCTGGATTTCTAGTAAAAATAAGATAGGAAATTCAGAAATTTTACTATATTCTACACATTATTTGATGAATCATGATAATGATAGAATCATATATTTTCGTATCATTTTATGTCCATTATTTAGTATAAATAGCATATCAGTGCATATAAATTTAGGAATTGCACAAACGAAAGTGTTAAAAATCACTTACTAGACTCTTGCTAACTTCATTTTTATTTGATTATTTTATCTTATTTTCCTCTCTTTTTTTTATTTCTTTTTCCCCTTCCATCATTATCTAATAAAAATTTTAAATAGTAAACTATGCTAATATACCTAAGATACTAACATATCTAAAAAATGTGATCAATATAAATACTATATATATTTATATATTTAATATATATTAAAAGATAGAATGAAATTCAAAAATATATAAAAAAAAAAGAAATTGTTGTTAGTTATATTATTTTGAATTTTCTTTATAATTAGAATTCAAATATTATTGTAGTTTTTTTTAATTTAGGAAGTTTGTTATTAGCAAAAATAAATTTTATATTATGAATATAAAAATCATCTCCACATTTATTCCACATTCTCCATGGGATATTTTTATCCAAATTATGTCCCTCTCGTATTTGATTTCATCCTATTTTGGGAACCAAATATCATATAAAATAAATGGTCATGATTGTGTGAAAGTTTTTAATGTACCATGAGAATAACGGTCTATTTTAAATCACAAAAAAATTAAATAAAAAATAATTATAAATTGCTTTAGAGCCACTCTTTCAAGAACTTGTAGTTCGCAACCACCGTACACCAATAACTATTATACTAATAAAGCTCTGAAATAAATTACATCTTATTCGAAATTTTGTCCTGACTACCAAACATAAATTAATTTATTTATCCTATCCTATTGGGTTTGTAATTTGAGTGACCAAATCTTATGATGGGCCTTTTAGATCAGGAACATGATGATTAATGACATCGTTCGCTTGAAAATCCAAGGACGTTGGTCAATCACTCAATACCTTTATTTGAGAAGATTGCTAAGGGAGAGCTAAAATCCAAGCTCGTTGAACCTATCCAATTAGATCCACCTTCACTTAAATATTTAAATTAATAAGTTGTGGGTTAATTAGGATATATTAACTCCCTTGCACCATACCAATAATATGATTTATAACTTTTCAAACACAACTCATAAATACAATCAATCAATATTAACAAGAAACGCATAATATACAAATACTTGGATTGAATTCATGATAGCATTCCCAGCTCGTGAATTGTTGTTACTAGGGAGAAATTATTATATATGAGTGTAATCTATGTATCTTGAATTTAATTGGGCCAATAAAAACGAGAGGCCTCACGTGGATATTACATGAATTCTAGTGGATCTGACGAGAGATATGACTATGTGGATCGAGTTTAATATCGTTAGATACAATGGAATGTCTTTTCATTGCTGCTGCTTTCATTTCTCTTTCTTTTATTATTATCTTATGGACATCTTTGTATTGTAGTCATCTTTCTATCACGTGATGATTGTGCTCATTCGTGGAATTGGCCGGTCCATTTATTTAATTTTCCACACTGTGGACTTGTCAATCTACACCAACTTTTCCAAACATATCGAAGAATAGGTGGCCCATTCCTCCATTATTTAGTTCACATCTTCCACTTTTATGTGGGGCCGAGGAATCATATGCTTTGATCTCCATTATTGGGGAGCACATAATCCATTGAAACGCTGAGGATGCGACTCGAGTACTGTCAAATTATTGAAAGATGTAATTCACCAAATTGAAAGTTTAAAAGCTCGATGCCCGATTGTTCAAAGTATTAAGGACCAATTCGACACTTATTCCCTAAAAATGGATGATTGGAGAGCTACCAGGATCATTTCGTAGTTTCACGGTAGACCACAACTTCCTTTCATATTGACTTGATTCCATGGATGCTTCTGATGAGAAGACCATGAGGAGCAACTTCTTGACGGTTGGCCAGCTGTTATAACTTTGCCATAATTTCATGCCACTCCCATGTTTTTCCCTTTGCCACTTCTTTTTTTAACTTCCATTCTCACCTGCTGAAGCACAATATGACATGGTCAATATCTGACTCCTCTTCTTTTAACTCACATGCAATAAGTCTAAGCTTCTAACTTTCCCTTTATCACACGATTTATCACGAGCCCTCGTCGCTTTTCTTCAGCCTACGGGAAAATTACCTTTGGCCTTCTATCAACCACTTAGTTGCTTCTTTGAAGAGCACATACCAAAGCTCCCCGACGTTTTACATCAAACACCTGTATTACTGATGATAATCACACGCTTGGGTCGCACATCAAGTGACAACCGGCCGAAACCTTATCTTATAAAGAAAAATCTAGTAGATACTCCCAAAATTAAAGGAGTAGATATAATCGTTAAAAAGCTTTTTGATCAATCAATTAATTAGGATTCTTTTCATATGCCATAGGTGCACTTTTCTCAGCCATTTTTCTAGAAGTAACTCTTCCCCAATTTCATGTACTATGAACACAGCGTTACTTTAAATATTGAAAGTATAACTTCAACGGACGAATTAACGATCAAAAGAAGGAAGATTTCCTTCAATCATGACCCCACTGAAAAATTAAAAAAGAAAAAACTCTAAACATTTTATCATGTAATATATTAGGATAAGTATCTTTAATGTACTTGTTCATTATTACCATATTATGCACCGGTCCATGTTCAATAGGATGCTTACTTTATTTCGAACACGAAATAGAGAGAAAAAGGTGCTTTTGGAAAGGTAACGGGAGCGGTGACATCACCGGTCGTGACACGAGCTTCTAATTTGGTGGTGCTATATATGCCGAAATTAGAAGTTAAAGGCTTTCTAAGATTGGTAGGTGGACGAGCTTCGTATGGTCCTCATTTAGGAATCAATAGCAAGAACATATCCTGCACAACGGCAATTATTGCTGGTCCCTCCTTTTTCTTTTTCTTGGACAGAGCATTCTTTTGTCTCTATCAACCGACTGCATCGTCTTGAGAAAATCGCCAGGCTTTTTGCTTTCTCCCGAGGAGAAAATCGCCAACTGATATGTGGAAAAAAAAAAAAAAAGATATGTGGGAAAATTATTTAAAATTTATATGCAAAACTACGTGCTAATATTTGAGTGGCGGAAAAAATTTGGGAATTTACGATCTAAAAGAAAATCTGATGCGAGAGTAGCAATATTTAGATTAAATCAAATGTAAAAATTAATCCAGACATGCCGATTTTTTTATTGAATGTGAAATTCATTTTGCTAAATTAAAATGTTCAGTTAATATTCATTGAATTACTTAAATTATTGGTCTTACAGATTCATCACAACATACCTAACAGGCATCATTCATTCCCAGCTTGCAAATGCAACTAGGTATTGAACTCCCTCTATGTTTGGGGGGGGGGGGGGGGAATCAATGGATAGGGAGGGTTAGAATTTCAAATGGGAGGTGGTTTTAGCAGGTTGTTCCAGATTTACATTTTTACAGTGTAATTTGATGCCTAAAACAAATTCATAGAGTTTCACAAAAAGTTTATTTATACAGTTTTTTTTGGTCGAATTATTTATTTATACAGTTGATATAACATTTTTTAAGTACCTATCGCATGTAGACTCATTAAGTGGGCACATTGGATCAAGTTTGGATAGATTGAAAATGTATTCAACCCAAATTGACAAGTTTAACTCATATTAACCCACTTTGTGTCATATAAATTTAATGACTTATAACCAATTAGGACTTCGACCCAATCAACCTCTTCTTAAAAAAAAAAATTATTAGCAATTTTCCCCATTAAAGATGGATATGTTGTGTTGCAACCTTCTCGAGTTGAACTCGAGGGGCTTAATGAATTGCAAAGCGAATGTTAGTATGGTTAGATAAGATATTCTAACCCTATCAATGGATAGGGTTAGAATTTCAAATGGGAGGTGGTTTTAGGAGGTTGTTCCGCATTTACATTTTTACAGTGTAATTTGATGCCTAAAACAAATCCATAGAGTTTCACAAAAAGTTTATTTATACAGTTTTTTTTGGTCGAATTATTTATTTATACAGTTGATATAACATTTTTTAAGTACCTATCGCATGTAGACTCATTAAGTGGGTACATTGGATCAAGTTTGGATAGATTGAAAATGTATTCAACCCAAATTGACAAGTTTAACTCATATTAACCAACTTTGTGTCATATAAATTTAATGACTTATAACCAATTAGGACTTCGACCCAATCAACCTCTCCTTAAAAAAAAAAAATTATTAGCAATTTTCCCCATTAAAGATGGAAATGTTGTGTTGCAACCTTCTCGAGTTGAACTCGAGGGGCTTAATGAATTGCAAAGCGAATGTTAGTATGGTTAGATAAGATATTCTTATGGAACACAAAGCAAGGGTAGCTCCACGGTCTAAGCATCCTTGAACTGAGATTGGCTTTATCTTCCTACTGCCGAGGGACCGAACCTGACCCGTTGAATTTAAAGGGTCTTGCACTTGCTGGTCTTTTTCGTGCCCGGGATCTCGAAATACGGCTCAGTTGTTTACCATTGCGGAACCTGATTTCTCTTGGCGTTTTCATTATTTGGAAAATTCGCTCTCCAAATCGGGTATCGTATTTTCTCCTCGTTAAAGCTGTGGTTTAGGAGAATATATCGAGTGGAGCTGAGAGGCCAGCGTGACAAAATTCGAATCCATTCACTGGACGACATGTATCCCTGCAACTTATCTCTCTCTTCAATCGTACAACTTTCCCTCTTCTCTCTTCTGCGTTTCAAAGCCCTCCCATACTCCCAAAACTCCGCTACCTCCGGCTCGTCACCTCCATCTTCGCCGCCATGTTCGCCCACTTCTCCTCCGACCTCTAGCTCCGCCACCTCCTGTCCAACTCCTCCCGCGCCCTCTGCGTCGACGTCGGGTTGGCCAGGAGCTCGAGGCCCTCCGTCGCGTCGATGAATCATGCCGTCGCCTCCGCCTTCGCCTCGTCCATTGCCTATGTCGACCTACGCCTGGTCGACCTCGAATCAGATTCGAGGTCGAGCTGAGCTCTAGATCGCAAATCTAGAGCTCCGTCTAGCGCTGGCTTGAGCTTAGATCTGAAATCTGAGGCTCAAGTTCGCTGGCCGAGCGTGAGCGTGACGACGGAGGACGGAGACGGTGGTGAGGTGGTGGATTGAGACGGTTTGTTCTCTTTCTTTTCCTGTTTCTTTTGTTCTCTCGAAATCGTCCCCACCCACCCACGAGGCGTGGATCGAACGCCTCGACCTCCGACCCGAACCCCCACGTTATCTTCTGAGGTTGTGATTATCGATTGCGATGGCGATCCCCTTGAGTTTGGAAGGAGAGCGCGCCCGTGTACCAAAGAGGAAAAGGTTGGGCCGGTGCACCTCGCGGGCCCGAGCGAGGGCCCGAGCAAGACCCACATTTATCATCATTACGGGGCAACCCGGACGGTCGGGGAGTCTCTATTTTCACCGGCAACCGGCGTTCGCAGCCACAGTGGGGACCGAGACGGTGAGGTGGTGGCCTCCAGTGGACTGAGACGGGAGGCGTTCCATCTCCGGCGGAGTGAAAGGAGGAAGGAGGAGGAAAAAGGTCAAAAGGAATAGAAGAAAAAGATAAGTAAAAACATTAATCGAAGAGAAAGATGAGAAGGATTTCTGACGTTGGGCCTAAACGCGACATATGTCACTCGCTGAATAGACTCGAATTTTGTCTGGCCTTAGAACTGCACCCAATATCTTATCGTGATTCAGATATCTTCTCTGACTAAGCAACAACGGTTTGCCAGTGCACCATTTGGAAAAAGTGACTTACCAATCCACGAAAGACATCTGTTCAAAAAAAAAAATCCAAGAAAGACATGATACTTCAGGCAGCAGACAAGACTGCACAGAGAAGTGAATCCATTATGAAAAGACGGCAGACGGTAAAAGAATCCAGCGGTCTGACTGTCTGACAGCAAATATTACCCCCTATCCATTCCGTGTTTTAACCGCGACTTTTCTGACGTGTGCCCTTTTCTGCCGCGGGAATTTTCTCATACGGATGGCAATTGACTCGCATCTTGGGCTTGGCCATACAATTTCGTTTGCCGCTGCTTCTACTGGAAAACCCTTTCCCTCTTTTTGAAGAAGTGAGATTATTTGAATTGTTCTCTGGAAATTGTCTAGGCATTCTTCGTTTTTGGGTGTAGAGAATGGTGCTACTAGATCAGTCGTGACATGAATTGGCATGACAAAGTTATAGGCCCTCGAGTATAATTTTGTTCTCTCTCTCCCATCGAACATTCTATCTTAAAGGGGGAGTTCACCAAGTTAGTCTGCATTTTCAGCTCTTATCGTGTTACTCGACAGTGTCCTGGGGAGTTGACCGTTTCTCTCCTTTGGTACAGAAAGGAGATACCACAACATGCTTCATTATCAACTCAGAACTCTATTTCAAATTGTCAAAAAGGTTATGGCAAGGAGATTTGTCTTTGGAGGGCAGTGTAATTACGCATTTTCTTGCTTGAGCATTGTCATTCTACGGAACATATAGTTTCTTCTTGATTGTAGTAACTTTCTGGGACTCTTTCGACAACATCATAGAGTCACAATAGCTTATGTTATCTGTGCAACGGCAACAATCAAATGTGCTAATTATCTTATATATACAGGTGGCTGTGGGTGGGCATGTAAATTTTCCCAGATTATTGTCACCCAATTGAAAGCACCAATTGAAAGCATCAAGGGTGATTTGTCTTTTTTTTTTTTTTCAATTTTTAGGGCTAAATCCTCAGAATTTGTCCAGAATATAATGAGCCCGAAAGTCCCGGACCGAACTACTTGGGCTGAGGAATTTCGGGCCGGGCTAAATTTTCATACTTCTGAATTTTTAATTTCACGACAAATTTTAGTTTTCCTTGAGGCCACGGGCAACTTTTCTTGACATAAGGGTAAGTAAGGCTTCTCTAAGCCACTTCTCGATGCAATCGATGCGAGAGAAACACGTGCGAGAGATTGCATCTCATATTACTGTAACTTCTATGCAATCATACGATTATTTGGAATAGAACCGATATTACCTTCCAGTTTTTTCTTCTTCAAGTCTTCCATGTAAATCAATCTAACTCAAAATTGAACTAGTACTCTCCATCGTGATCCCCTCCAATTTACGAATGAATAATTCAGATGCAACATGGCAGTTGAGAGTCATGGCTCGATCGTTATTGCGTTTTGTCATTTTGCTTAGGTAATTATATGAGCTCCTTTTCCTTTCACAAAACTAGCAATTAATTGCCTCTCCCTATCCCTTATTTTGCTATTTAATTGTAAATCCACTTATATTTAATAAATATTTTTATACTTTATATTTATAGTATAATTTAAAGATTTCTCGTTAATAAGATAATCACATGATGATCCCTAAATTTTTCTTTAATATTTAATGTGATTCATAAGCTTTTGTTTTTATTCAATCTAACTTTTGAACTTTCAAAAGTCACTAAGGGCTTGTTTGGCAATGTGCCAAACAGTGCCCGATTTTGATTTTTTATTCCCAAAATCAGTTTGGGATAAGAATCGCGTTTGGTAAAATTTTTGTTCTTGGGAACAGATTGGGAAGAGAATTGAGAATAAAAAAAAAATGTGATTCTCCGACCGAGAATCAAAAAAAGAATCAAAACAATGAAAGTCTCCTTCTTCCCTTCCGACATCTTACGATTGCCGTCCACCATTGCCCGCCACGATCTACCGCCGCTGTCCACCACCTAGTCGCCAATCACCATCGGTCACCGCCATCCACCGCCAGTCGCCGGTCCCCATCCGCCGGTCCGGCGAGCTCACTTGAGGCTCGCAAAGCCAACACAAGGTTCGGCGAGCTCACCGGAGGCAAACCCAGCCACCAGCGAGCCTCGCCAGCAATTAGGCAAGGCTCGCCCAACCCCACTGAGGCTCGCCCTCGCCAGATCAAGCAAGGCCAAACCTCGCCAATGGCCAGGTGGGCCTCGCCCAGCCCAGCGAGGCTCAGCCGGCCATTGGCGAGGCTCAGCCGGCCATTGTCAAGGCTCGCTTAGCTCTGCCGGTGGCCAGGTCGGCCTCGCCCAGCTGCTGGTGAGGCTCGGCCAATGAGGGCCGGCGACCCTCCAGTGAGCGTCGCCGGCCCTCGCCTTATCGGTTGTCGGTCCAGCAACCGACCACATGAAGAAGAAGAGGAAGAAGAATAGGAGAAAATGGAGAAAAAAAAAAAAAAAAGAAAAAAAGGAAAAATTTATTTAAAATTAAAAAATAATTTGGAACAAAATCAATTAGCACGGTATCAAATGCAATTCTATTTTAAAATCAAAAAAAATTTGAACAGTTATCAAACGAGTCTTTTTTACTCAAAATCAGTTTCCGAGAATAGAATAAAAAATAATCATTTCTAGTTATAATTAGTTCTTGAGAATAGAATAGATATCAAACGCGCCCTAAATGTAGCAGTTTCACTGATGTCATCACAATACCTATTAATTTGGCATTAAATTTACCATGCCAGAAGCCCACGTGACCACAATTCCATAATTTCAATTCCTAACTTGAAATTATGATGTGACGGTCTATATCATTATTTTTGGCCAATAATTCCTTATGTGATTGTTCTCGTCAAAGAAATGCTCGTAATGGGGGCAATAGTAGGACTCATTGGTCATCAAAATGAACGAAAAAAAATAATTAGTGATCCATTGAACAGTGAAAAGAATCAATAATTTCGGACCACCCAATCATTGCCCTCCTCTAGGTCCTTTCATCGGGGTTTATCAGCCTAGCATGCTAGGAGAAGGCAGTGACCTCCCTCCAGGTGGGATCCTACCGGTAGAACCGGTGTGGCCGGAGAGCCTAGTGGGGATCTTATCCCGAATTTCTTCCTCTCATTTGTCTGTAAATGACTTGTGGGGGGAAGACACCCTAGGATATCCAATTCGGGGTGGAGCAGTTTACGGACTTGCTCAAGTCCAAACACCACCCAGTCATTGCTCCTTCTATTAATGAGTCAACAAAAACTCTATTGAGATTGAACGCATATGCATTTGACACACGGTCAACATGTATGAAATATAAGAGGTCATATCGTGTTTCCGACTTTTTTCTAACACTAATTAGTTGCTGCAGATTTTTATAGTTTACTCATACGGCATTTTCAATTATTTAAAAGACAAATTAGAAAGCACGGCATGTAAATGCTTGATCTGACTAATGTCACAGACGCATTTGAACTGTCCCGTACACTTAAGAGATTTACTTATATAAAGTTTCGTTTATTAGAAAAAAATTATATTTTTGAAAAATATTTTTTAATAGAAACTACATTTTTATAAAGAGGTGTGCACTATTCTTGTAATATAAGGGTTGCACATGTTAATGTATTGAATTGGAATGTGTTTATTTCATTAAAAACTTCTTGTTGGAAAATGTTTTTAGGAGATTCATTTTCAGTGAAAGTAAATAATTTATGGTATTTGTTTGTGCTAAATTTAAGTTGACAAAAATCAGTTTTGAGGTGCTTGATAATAAGTGAATCCATTAAAGGTGGCTTCTATTCTTGAAAAATCGCAAGAAATGATTTTCTTTGGTGAAGTCATTTTCCCCACTCTAAACTTGTTATTTTCAATCCATAGAAATAGTATTCTTTGATTGAGTAGTTTTTTTATCATCCGAACGTTGAGAGTGTGGATTTGATACATAATGTAAATGCACGATTCTTAATTAAATCTACCAAAATATCTAAGAAGTTTAATTCTCTAACATGATGTGATGTGCGCATGTAACGACGATTATGCGATCTCCGTCCAATAAGTATACTTTCATATTTATGATATTCGGGTACCTTCCGCGGTATATGTCCTTTCTTCCAGCGAAAGGCGGTGAGGGGCCCCAGGGAAATCGGGACAGAAGAAAGCCAAACAGGAGTGCTAAACTACTGTTGAAGAATCTCATATTCTCACAGCTCTCCTACCGTGACCAGCTTTATCATCATGGTTTTGCATCCCAGAGACGGAAAAGGTGAAGGAATATCCCCTCAACTTAGACCGTTGACCATGGTGATCGACGTGATAAGGTAAGCATCTTTGTTTCCCCTCCTCTCCTTTTCATAGATAGCCATAATGTTGGCGTTCGAGGGTTTCTCTATAAATTTTGCTTGATCTATGTCCTACCTGGCTGGCATTTGCAAAAACTCCATTCTTTTAGCTCCATTTAAGGAGCAACTCTATAAAGTAGGTATTGATGCAAAACTGGGGATGGAAAATTAAGGAACCCAAAAAGATAAGGAATCTTAATCGCTTAACGTACAATGAAAAACTTAAAAGATGATTCCGATCTCGATTTTTTCCCCAAAGATAATGCACTGTGACTTATAGGCATATAATATTAATTTAGTCACAAAATCATGATTTATAAATATATTAATAAGTCTCTACAAAATTTAAATCATGATTCTTTCAAGTTATGGGGGGAAGGTGGAGTGATTGTGTATCATATAATTTGTTTCCTCTCACGATGCGGGCTCTCTTTGTTTTTTCTTCTAGTATTTATTTATTTTTTTTAATCCAAGGATTCGATCGTAGTTGACCGGCTATCTGGAGGGTAGCTAGCACAATACCTTACCTTAATAGCCCCCCATATAATCTACAGAATACAGCCGAACTTAAGGAAATCCATTGAACCTTCTTCTTCTTTTTTTTGAAACATTTTCACTAGGGGTTAATACTAATAAATATCCGGTACTCTTGACTCAAATCTACTCTCTGTGAGCATTCCGTCCCATATCTTATTAAAATGTAGGCATGTGGTGTGGAGAATGATAGATCCGATGTAGGGAATCCACGTGTATTCACACTTATGGATTGTGAATGGATATCGCACAAAATGCAAGTAGATGGTAGACTTGCATCAAGGGTACTCATAAAAGATTTGTTGAAAGACGAAAATTAATTTGTGAAAAATCTATTGTGGCGTATCAATTTGGGACTTTAATTGTATATATCCATTCTTCGTAAAATAAACAAAATCCGAGAACATTCTAGTAAAGCTACAAATAAGTACAAAAGATATTTTTGCATAATTTAGGTTATTAACTATCCATATTTTTTTATATGAAAGATATTTATCGTTAGATCAAGAGGGAATGTGAATGATCATAACAGAATAACTAATCTTACAATAAGAAAAGCAAGCGTAGGTTGGGGAGGGAATTTGCGTGGGTTGACCCCGATATCTGAACCATCCTTTCCATCGAAGAAGCCTCAGATATGACAGAAAACGTTCTCCTTTTGACGCTCTGGGGATTCCATCTATCGCCATAATAGAAAATGTTAGGGGTGCTCAGGGGACATCTGTACCAGGTGGACCCCCTTCACTCTGCTTAGGGTGAGAAAATATTGGGTGGTCCGGGACCGCCACGTCAGCGTGGTCCTGGACCACTCACGTGACGCCACGTGTATGGGGAGGGGGGACAAAGGACCGAAACTGGGCCCACTTCTTTGATGCTCTCTCTCCTCTTTCTCTCTTTTGTCCCTCCCCATACACGTGGCGTCGCGTGAGTGGTCCGGGACCACGCTGACGTGGTGGTCCCGGACCACCCAATATTTCCCTACTTAGGGTGCATCGACAGCCTTTCGTCCACCTCGACCCGACTCTCCTTTTTTCCGTACTTGACCTAAAAGGATGGATGCAGATGCCCGGCTACTTAGAGGCTAAAAAAGATGTTTGCGCTTTTTATGAATCAGTCAAATCAAGTGTTTAGTTCATATAAGTGACCCAAATTCATAGCGATTTTGAATGGGACTTGATTGGATTTGAACAAATAACTTCCGGCTCTTAAGTTGGAAATTTCTTGACATCCCCAATCATTTGTGAATCGCAAGTTGATTCTTTCCTTTATCTGCAAATCTCCAAGTTGATCTACGTCGGACCTAGGTCCATGGCACTAGGCATGGGAACGCAATGCCCTTGTGAACGTGCCTCAATGCTCAGCAATCGAGCTCAAGTCACCAAAGGCTAGGCTTGGGTCCCCTGAGGTTTGTCCCATGATCTTGACAACCAGGCTCCGTCCCTGATAGTTGGGCTCGATCTTGTGCGCTCAAGCTCGAATGCTCAACACTTGAACATGAGACATAAGATTATTTTAGAGATGTTATCTCAAATGTGTATTTGATAATTTTCCGTAACATATTTTAGAAAATTAATCTCATATTATTTACAAAATACAACTAGAGATAAAAGATTTCGCTAAAGTTAGTTTTGAGTATTTTCACCACCTAAATAACTAAATTTACCCTATTCATACAAAAAAGACAAAATTGCCATCAATCTTTTAATTGCAAGTAAAAGAGAAAGCCCCACTCCTATTTTTTCTATTCTTTTTCCTTTTCTATTTAGGATTTAGTTAAGAAAGTGCACTCTTATATATTCCTATAACGTTTTACATGTTTCATATAAAATTATATTGCCGATGGGATTAGTAAAAAATTGAAAAGTCTCTTGTTCATAATTGATTTTATTAACAACTTATCTATTGTTCATGTTATCTCAAAAGCTCACTTTCTTGGCAAACTTTTTATTCGTTAATTTTATTAGTCCAAAATATATATCGAGTCTCTTTATTTACTATATTAACAAATTTATCTTTTTTCCCGACAATATCAACCAGATATTTTTACATTGAGCATATATGATGTTAGAGCAATATCTAGGAATACCCATAGAAAAACCATTATATACAATGAGACATCTTGATATTTTTTCATAAAGTTCAAAGATGATATTAATTTTTGTAGATCCAAATAATGATATTTCATTGGCATTTTCAAAAAATAAATCTTATTTTAGGCGATGTATTAATTTAATTAAAATTTATCTTCTAAAGTTTCACAGAGGAGATTTAATTAAATCTAAAAAGATTTGGGCAATTCTACCAATGTATACTCACGGCTTTTGCCAAATTTTGGTTTATTGGCTACCATAATTTATGTTTAAAGACCAGGTTGACTGTCTCCTTTATATACACCTCCACCACCATCCCTCAAATTCTAGCATCAAGAAGAACAATTTCGTTCACAAAAAATGATGCGCTTTCCTTGTTTAGGCAAAGAAGTCGTGTGTCTTTGTATTGCTTCATGCCTCAGAATAGCCCGCCTCTCCAGGTCCTTCTGCTGCCTCTTTTCTTGGTACTTCCGCTTCCTGCTCCTCCGAGTCAACTCCTTTTGTGTCCAGCTTTTGTACTTCGTCTTCCTCTCGCTCCTTGGCTTCTGGGCCCTTAAGGCATCGAGGCCGCTAACCCATTCCTTCAGGCCTAGGGACTTGGATCTGTTCTTCACCTCTGTCTCCTCGGCGACTGTCTCGAGCATGTCCACGGTGGAGATGGAGGTCTTTCCAACTCCCAGCTCGTCGTGATGACCGTCCTGATGTTCGTCGGAGGGGAAGTCTTCACTTCTCTCGCCGGGCTTCAGTTTAGGAAACTGAAACTCCGGTCACTCCTGAAAACCGAAGGAAAAATCGCCTCCGTCCATACTGATCTCTGCCCTTCGAACCCAACCAACGATGTTGTTGACCACGTAGAGTTAACTGTAGTAGCGAATTCAGATTGCATGAACTCTCGAGTAGAACCTCAGTTGCACGGACCGCGAGACGAGTCCCCAGATCTCGACTATTTGAAATATCGTTCCACTAACGTTTTGTGTCTTGTAGTGTTAGGTTACCTTCTGGGAGTCCATGTTTTCGGTATTGCCGCAGTTTCGCTCTATATGATACTTGTTTCCAGCGCGAGAGACGTGCTAAAGAAGAAGGGCCTCAAAATGATGACATTTTCCATCTTCACCACCGTGTCGACCTTTGCCAGTTGTGGGTTCATCCCGACGAACGAAAACATGACTGTCTTCAGCAAGAACTCCGGCCTCCTCCTAATTCTCATCCCTCAGGTCCTTCTCGGGAACACGTTGTTCCCGTCGACCTTACGGCTTGTACTTTGGTTCTTGGGAAAATTCAGCAAGAAAGCAGAAATCAATTATTTGTTGAGCAGAACGGGTGAAATTGGTTACAAGCACTTGCTTCCGAGCCTCTACTCGTCGCTCCTGGTGGTAACGGTGTTGGGGTTTATTGGTGTTCAGTTCATTATGTTTTGCTCAATGCAGTGGGATTCAGAATCGTTAGATGGACTAAACTTGTACGAGAAAATTGTGGGCGTGCTCTTTCAGTGCGTGAACACCAGACATACAGGCGAGACGATCGTTAATCTGTCCGAAGTATCTCCTGCCATCTTGGTGTTATTCGTCGTCATGATGTTAGTCTCTCTCTCTCCCCCCTACCCGTTCAGGAATAGAAAAAATTTTGTTTTCTCGATAAAAAATCAATATTTAAAATATCACAAAATTTCAATTTGCCCCGTTTATTTGTTGGATTATTAGAATAGGATTCCTGTCTTAAATTAAGATAATCGACGTAATACAGGATTCATGACTCAAATGATGTAAGAAAATACTTGGGAAAAAATGGTAAGCAAGCAAAAAACACCCAAATGTACGAGAAGATCACTTCCATATCTAAAAGAATGTACTGTTCAACGAGCACGAATAACTTAAATGTACCTAGTAAAAGCATTATTCTTTTATTAAACCTACCACAACGCCTAACATGTTTACTTCTCTTAACACGCTGTGATGTGCATAGTAAGTTTATTGGACTTACACGTCCACGATTTTCAGGTACCTTCCTCCGTACACGTCCTTCCTTCCGGCGAAAGGTGGTGAGGAGCTCCTGGGAAATGGGGAAAGAAAAAAGCCGAAACGAAGTCATAAACTACTGTTGGAGAATCTCATATTCTCACAGCTCTCCTACTTGGCCATCTTTATCATCATGATTTGCATAACGGAGAAGGAAAAGATGAAGAAAGATCCTCTCAACTTTAATGTGTTCAACATCGTGGTCGAAGTGATAAGGTAAGCATCTCTGTTTCCCCTTCTCTCACTTTTTATTTATTTATTTATTTATAGAAAATCATAAAGATTCCCTCAATTTTAATGCGTCGAACATTGTGGTTAATGTGATAATGTAAGCATCTTTTTGCCCATCCCTCATTTTCATAGACAGTCACATCAAAAAGAATATTTCAGACGAAGTGAAATGATCTATAAATTCCATCTCCACAACATTCCATAAGTTTCGAAACTTTCCTGGACATCTAATCAAATGAAAATAATAAATAAATGAATAAAAAAGTTTTTTTTTTTTAAAAAAAAAGTGTTAGCACAATCGAATTCAGGGTGCGTTTGTTTAAAATAATATATAATCCATGAAAAGCATTTTCAAGAAAAATATTTAGTTATTCGTATGATGATTTAGGGAAAGTGATAGGGCATGCACACATAACCTAGGTAGCACGGACACGTTCAAAGGGCCTCCGTGTCGTGTCGGACACCCCGACACGTGTCCGACACGCTTGGACACGCTCGGACACGTTCGGACACGCGGTCAACACGTGTCGGAGTTTCCGACACGTGGTCAACTCTTTCCGACACGCGCGTCGGACCGTGTCCAGAGGGCGGATCTACAGGTGCGAAGGAAGAAGGTGATGGAGGGTGGAGGCAAGGGTGAGGGAGCCGAGGCGACGCTGTGAGCGACGGCGAGGGAGGGTTGCGACCGCCGACTGCAACGCCGGAGAAGGCTGCAACCGCCGACTGCGCCGAGAAGCCTTCTCGATCGTCTTGGTCAGCTGCAACCGCCGACTGCAACGCCGAGATGAAAAACCGCAACACCGCAGAGGGCTGGATGCGAGGCTACAATGGCAAAGGGAAGAACGGAGGCGAGGCAGCAGTGGGAGAGGTGGAGACCAAGCAAAGAGAGAGGAAAAATAAGGTGGTTGCTAGGGTTTTTGCCCTTTGGGCTGTTTTTAGGGAGAAGAGAAAGGAGAGAGATGAGACATCGACGGGAAAGAAGAAAGCCTGGGGAAAGAAAGCCTCGTGCAGGGGAAAGAAGGGAAGTGACAGGCGCAGGGTGGGGGTGGGGGAAGAAAAAGTGTGCTGAAATAAATGGGTGGGACCCATTCAACCCTAAAAAGAAATATTAAACATTAAATAACTTCATTTTTTTTTGGTAAGGATTAAATAACTTTATTAATACATGATAAGGCTAAAAAATAAATAAATTGACAGGTTAAAAAGTTATTAAAAAAATAAAAGCACTAGATATTAAATAATGATAAATTTTGATCATCATAAAAAAATATAAATTTATTTTGACTCTAATCTTTCATTAGTTATTTATTTCATTGATAATTTTTGTTAAAGTAAAAAAATGTCTTTCCAATTTTTTTGAATAAATTTATTAATGTTATTAGTATAGATTTATTATAGGCTCTTTTTTTATTATTGATTTATTTATGAATTTTTAATTTAATATAATAATTAATCATGTATATATAAAAATATTTATTTAATATTTAACGTGTCGGAACGTGTCAGAATTATCTACTTTTTGAGAAATGGCGTGTCGCGTGTCGTGTCGTGTCGTGTCACGTGTCGCGTGTCGCGTGTCGGTGCTACCTAGCACATAACATCAATAAATTCGGGTAATGAACTAACGACTTCAGAAATTGCAGTGCATATGGGAATGTGGGGTTCACGATAGGTTACAATTGCGATCGACAACTAAGACGGGTTGAAGGCTGCGAGGACAAGTGGTACGGATTCTCTGGGAAATGGAGCGATGAGGGCAAAATCATCCTCATCATCGTCATGATTTTCGGAAGATTAAAAAAGTTCAACATGAAAGGAGGCCGAAATTGGATACTCTTGTGATAGAGACAAAAGTAACTCTTCGCGCGCGACGAGCAAAAGTAAAGGGCACATCTCTAGGTTCATCGACCAGGGCAAGATCATCCTAATCGTCAGTACACAAGGTGTTCTAATTGTGAAAATTAACATGCCCTAGAGTTGGAGCGTCACTCCGTTTAGTGATTACAGAATAAGATGTCCCGTGCCAATAATTTATTGCACCTCAGATTTGACCATGATGGAAAATTCTTACGCTTTTTTGGCTATCTTTTCGAATTACCCTGTCCACTGACTCTGAATTCCAGGGGCATTACCCCAAAAAATGACACAAAACCCATTTGCGCAATTTATTCGAATTATTACCCCGTCCACTGACAATGTGAATTCAAGGGATGTTACCCCCAAAAATGAGACAACCCATTTGCGCATTTCATTCTTACGCACAATCTAACAGCTTGATATATGGCAACCAAAAGTAAGAGCATGGAATATATTAGAGTGAGCATAAGTGTAACTGATTTTTAGTTAGGTGTAATTTCAAGCATAACTTGATCAGCTTTAAATTAAACTTGATCCATTTGAAATGTTTTTTTTTTTTTTTGGGTAAAGCGATCCATTTGAAATGTTAAGCATGACTAATTCCTATTTTTGATCCATTTAAAATAAACTCAAAATGAAATTTAAAATAGTAAGATAAAAATCAAGGTTAATATCATGAAAAATCTCAAATTGATACATTTGCGACAAATTAACCATAAACAAATTTTTCGATCATAAAAATGTCTAAACTAGTATACTTGTAATAAATTTACTCAAAACTAATTTTGATTACCAAAAACTTTAAACTAGTAAATTTATGATAAATAACCTCTCTTAGTTTCCATTCAATAATATTAACACCACAAAAAATTATAAATTGGTAGACCAACCATCAAACTCAGTAATTTGATGGTAAAATTTAACAGAATCTAATGAGAGTAAATTTGTCTTGAGTGTATTAATTTGGATTTTTTGTTGTAAAAAAGTAAGATTTGGATAAAATTGTTACATGTGTACCGCTTTGGATTTTTTGTGATATTAACCCTAAAAATTATAACATATCTATCATTTTCATATATTGTCTTTTCTGCTCGAGTTAATACTTATTTTTATTATATATTCTTCTGTCATACATGTAAATCTACTTAAATAGGGAAAAGTAAAAATACATCATATTAACAGCTAAGTTAAACTATTAACTTTCAAATTAACATCAATCAAAAGCCAGTTCGACTTTTTAGCTAATTTTATAGTATCGATTATTTTTTTTATAGATAATCAATTCATATGTATATCAAAAATAGATATTTGTCAATTTTTTAATAAATATATCAATATCATAGAAGTTCCCATAGAATATATCTAACCGTAGAATTCGGATTTCACTGTTGGTGAACAATATAATAACTATTTTTTTGTCGCTATTATATTATCAACCGAACGTGAAGTCCGAATTCCATCGTCGGTTGAATGAATTGGGAAACTTCAACTAGTTTATTAAGTTGTCAAAAACAATTAAATTCACCGTCTTTGATAAAATTCTTCTCTTTTCCAATTTCGTACATTAAAAATTTACTCGTTTTCCTGTTAAGAAAAGTGAATTAGTTGCCAACCATAACGTTATTGGTCAAAATGCTCAGTAATAATTATAATGATAAACAGTGCAACCATTACAATGATGAAATATATTCGCATAGTCAGGTATGTCCAGTTTCAAAAAATAAAATTTCTTTAGACGGTTAAACAATAAATGAGACACCGACATGTGTTTGAGATACTATGCAATGTGCAACATGTCCAGTTAAGCTCAATGTGCAATATCATTCCCGAATTTCAATCAATATATAAATGGTCCATGAACTTGACTTAAGGTCTAATATCATTTCTGAATTTTTAATTTGCTCAATGTAGTTCTTGAACTTTTAACTCAACAAGCAATTTTATCTTTGAAAACTTTTAATTTGTCCAATGCGATCCCTAAACTTTTGATAAATGTTAATTTAACGGCTACACTATATGAAAATAACCAATGTTATTCTTCAATTAATTCCAGTTAACGAAATTTGTTGATTTACCTTCCCATCTGATAAGTTTTAACATAAAAAGTTGAACATATAAACAACGTTACATGTGGTTTCCAAGTTGGATATCTAATTCAAATTACATAGTATTGGTAATTACATATCATTTAATTTGTCTCACTAAGAAATTATGGTACATCACTTAATTATTTCCCTATGATCAACATTCTTAAAAGATATGGAATTTATTGACCCAAATCTTAATCAAGAATGCGGTCTCTTCTAATTTAGCAACCGTCATGTGCTCCTCACATGTCAACTTCGGCTATAAGATATTAAATGGGTTGGGCCGAACTTTATGCTCCTGTGGGCCTAGATAATTCAATTAAGCTTAAAACTTCGCTACGTCAATGCAAAATAATAATATATTTTTTATTTAGGAAATAGGATCAATAATAAAACACATTCTACAAAAATTATTATTTAGAACGTAACAAAAAGATCGCACGATGACTTGAAAAGGAACTACAAAAATTGGCTTTTAAATAAAATACCAAAATTATGCAATGTATCAAAACAAAGCTCCAAACACCTACGACCCCATAAAGATTCTTTTTGGGGTGAAAATTCATAGTAGAAAGAAGCCTTCCAGAGGAAAAAGTAGTATCAAGAAAAGCCATATATTATTTAATTTGCCCTGGAAAGAGAATGTGAGGAAAAAAGAATGCATCTAGTAAAAAATGAAAAAGCATAAAAGGTAAAAAGTTAAAAGATATTACAAAATAAACATTATGCAAAATATGACATTTTAAAGAAAAAAGTTAATATCACGAAAAATTCAAAATTAATACACCTGTGATAAATTTACCTTAAACTAATTCAAAAAATCCACAACTAGTACATTTGATAAATTCATCCTTCGTTAGTTTATGTTAAATTGGATTAATATCACAAAAAATCAAACTTGTAACAAACAAAGAAAATAACCTTGAATTAGTTTACCAGTTAACTATCACGTGTCATCTAACTTTATAATTTGATAGTAAAATTTAACAAAAACTAACACAAAGTAAATTTATTACATGCATCAGTTTGCAATTGTTTGTCAAAAAATTAATTTGGGTAACTTTGTCACAAGTGAATTAGTTTGGAGTTTTTCGTGGTATTGACCCTAAAGAAAAACGGTACTTCTTACGACAATGACAGTCTTATCACTCAGATCTTGGATTTTTTATTGAGAAACATAACAAAAAGATGCCAAAAATTACTTGAAAGAGATTAATAAAAAAATTGCTTTTGTAGTAAATACCAAACATTACATATCAAAACGAAGTCCTTTGCACCGATGACTGCATAAAAAGCCATTGGCGTATAAAACTCGTAGACAGAAGCCATTGGTGTATAAAAACAACAAAAACTATTCAAATTGACCTTGGAAATAGAATGTAAAGGGAAAAAACCATTTATTCAAAAAACGAAATGCTTAAAAAAAAAAAAAAAAGCTCCAAAAGATGAAAAGTTGCAGTCCTTTAGGAATAAGTCTTTGTGTGTCCTTTCCAAGAAAATGGCACTTGTTACAAAAATAATGAGTCTTGTTACTGAGATCTTCAATTTTTTTATTGAGAAACTTAACCAAAAGATGCCAAGATTATTTGGAAGGGGTTTATAAAAATTGGTCTTTGAGCAAAATACCAAATTTACAAATCAAAACACAGTCCTCCATTCCGAGAACTGCATAAAATGTCTTTGAAGTGAAATTCATAGTAGAAAGAAACCTTTCGGTGGAAAAAGTTGTTCCAAGAAAAAAGCCATATTGCACGCACGTCTACGACAGAAGGCACATATCCAAAAGACCAAAAAACTAGCCAAACGGTCAAAATGAAAAAATGAGGGACAAGAACCACATGATTTAAAATATGGTTTTCTTCCCAAAGTATCTTAATAGAATCTCCTGAAAGTATTCACACCATTTAAAGTAGTTTCAAGAAAGTCATATAATATTTTATTGCCCTCGAAAGAGAATGTAGTCAAAGAAATAATGTCCCTTTATACAAAAATAATAATGACTCCTATCAACGACATATTGGATTTTTTTCTTGAGAAATGGAACAGAAAGATGCCCAGATTACTTAGAAGGGATGAGTAAAACTTCGATTCTGTAAATAATCAAAACAAAGTCCTTTGCACCGGTGACCGCATAAGAAGCCTTTGGGGTAAGAACTCTCGGTAAAAAGAAGCCCTTCCAGTAATAAAAGTTTCAGCAAAAGCCATAAACTATTCAAATTAACCTGAAAACCGAATGCGAGGGAAAAATGAACCATTCAGAAAATATTGAAATGCCAGTTATTTTGGAAGAACTCTCTCGTGACCTTTCAAAGAAAAATGGCACTTGTTACCCAAAAAAAAAAAAAAAGTCATGTCACCAAATCCTTCAATTATTTATGAGCAGTTAACCGAAAGATGCCAAGATTACTTGGGAGGGATTCATAAAATTTGGCTTTTGAACAAAATACAAAATTATATACCAAAACAAACTTCGCTGCACTTATTGGACGGCATAAAGAGTCTTTGGGGTGAAGGCACATAGTAGAAAGAAGCCTTTCAGCAGAAAAAACTTGTGTCAAGAAAAGCCAAGCTATTTAAACGCCCAGGCTAATACGTGAGTTGCAAAAAGAAAATTTTGTCAATAAAAATGCTCTGAAACGTGAAAAATTGCAGTTATTTGAGAAGAAGACTCGTGTAAAATAAGACATTTCAGTACAAAAGCGGAACTTTTTACAAAACTAATGACTATTATTACCGAGAACTTCAATTTCTTAATGAGAAATTTACGAAAAAGTTGTCAAGATTACTTGCAAGGGGTTTATAAATAATCGCCTTTTAAACAGAATGCCAAGATACTATATCAAACAATGTCCCCTGTACCGACGACTGCATAAAGTCTTGTGTGAAAACTCGTACCAGAAATGTTGTTTTAAGAAAAGCCATATACTATCATTCAATTGCCATGAAAATAGAATGTGAGGAAAAGAAGTTTTCTGCCAAAAATCAAATGCTTCAAAAAGTGAAAAAAGTTGCAGTTATTTTAAATAAGTCTCGTACAACATGTGATCCTTCAAAGAAAAATGGCACCTTCCACAAATAGAAAGTCTTGTTTCCGAGATCTTCAATTTTTTTTTATTGAGATACGTGACAAAAGGATACCAAATTTACCAGAAAGGTATTTTAAAAATTGGCTTTTGAACAAAATAAAAAATCTACATATCAAAACAAAGTAATCAGCAACGAAGAAAGCATAAAATGTCTCTGGGTAAAAACTTGTAAAGCCTTTTAGTGAAAAAGGTTGTCTCAAGAAAGGCCATACGCTATTTAATTTGCCCTGGAAAAAGAATGTGAGGAGAAAAAATAAATTTGAAAGCTTAAAACGAGAAAAGATGGGAGTTATTTGGAATAAGTCTCCTGTAAAATACGACCTTTCAAAGATAAGCGTTCATTTTTCACAAATACAAATTACAATGAGTCTGAGATCTCAAAAAAAGATGCCAAGATTACTTGAAAGGGATTAATAAAAGTTTTATTTTGTAGTACATAACAAAATTATAAATCAAAACAAAGTTATCTGCACAGATGATTGCATAAAAAGTCCTTGGTGTGAAAATTCGTAATTGAAAGGAGTCTTTGAGGGAAAAAGCAGTTTCAACAAAGCCATAAACTATTCAGATTGACCACAAAATAATATGTAAGGAAAAAATAAAAATCTACTTAATCAAAACTGATGCTTCGAAAGGTGAAAAATGCAATTACTTTGAAATAAGTCTAGTGTGATCTTCCGAAAAAAAAGGGCACTTGATATAAATATAATGATCTTCAATTTTTTATTGAGGAACTTAACAGAAAGATGCCATGATAAAGGGACTCATAAAAATTTGCTTTAGAGCAGATTGCAAAAATTATATATCAAAACAAACTCCTCTGCACTTAAAACTGCGTAAAAAGTCTTTGGGGGTGAAAGCTCGGAGTAGAAAGAACCTTTTCAGTGGAAAAACTTGTGTCAAGAAAAGCCATATACTATTTACATGCCCTGAAACATGAATGTGAGTGAAAAAAGACACCATTTAGTCAACGACAAAATGCTTCAAAACTTGACAAATTGCAGCTATTTGAGAAGGAGCGTGCTGTAAAATATGACCTTTCAGGAGAAAAATAAAACTTTTTACAAAACTGAGACTGTTGTCACTGAGAGCTTCAATTTTTTAATGAGAAACGTAAGAAAAAGATACCAAGATTGCTTAAAAGGTATTTATAGAAAATGCTCTGTGAACAACATACCAACTTTATATATCAAACAAAGCCCCTGCACTAAGGACTGCATGAAGTCTTTTGTGTGAAAACTCATAGTAGAAAGAAGCCTATCGATGGAAAAGCAATGTGAGGAAAAAAGAACCACTTAGTGAAAAATGAAATGCTTAAAATGAGAAAAGATGAGAGTTATTTGAAATAAGTCTTGTGTAAAATATGACCTTTTAAAGAAAATTACTTTTTACCAAAATAATGAGTCTGAGATCTTAAAAAGGATGCCAAGTTTACTTGAAAGGGATTAATAAAAATTTTATTTTGTCAGAAATAACAAACTTACATATCAAAACAAAGTCCTCTGCGCAGATAATTGCATAGATAGCCCTCGGTGTGAAAACTGTAGTTGAAAGAAGCCTTTGAGGGAAAAAGCAGTTTCAACAAAAGCCATAAACTATTCGTATTGACCCCAAAATAGAATGTAAGAAAAAAAGACATTTAGTCAGAACTGATGCTTCGAAAGGTGAAAGGGTGCAATTACTTTGGAAGAAGTCTTGTGAGATATTTCAAAGAAAAACAGCACTTGATATAAATATAATGAGTCTTATCACTGAAATCTTCAATTTTTTATTGAAAAACTTAAAAAAGGGTGCCACGATTACCTGACAGGAATTTACAATAATTGGCTTATGAACAAAATGCAAATGAAATATATCTAAACAAACTCCTCTGCACTTAGGAATGCATAAACGGTCTTCGGGGTGAAAGCCCATAGTAGAAAGAACCCTTTTAGTGGAAAAACTCGTGTCGAGAAAAGCCATAGACTATTTAAATGCCATAGAAAACGAATGTGAGTGAAAAAAGAAACAATTTAATCAAAAACGAAATGCTTCAAAACATGACAAATTACAGTTATTTAAGGAGTCTGACATAAAATTTGATCTTCAGTAGAAAAACTTAACCTTTTCCAAAACTGATATTGTCACCCAGAACTTCAAATTTTTAATGAGAACATGAAAAGATTTCAAGGTTACTCGAAAGGCAATTATAAAAAAATGCCTTTTGAACAACACCAAGATCATACATCAAACAAAACCCTGCACTAAGGACTGCATAGTCTTTTGTGTGAAAACTCATAGTAGAAAAAAGCCTTGCAGCGGAAGAAGTGGTTTCAAGAAAGGCCATATGCTATTCAATTACCGAGAATGTGAAGAAAATTTTTTGTCAAAAATTAAATTCTTCAAATGTGAGAAGTTGAAAAGCCTTGCGTAAAATATGACCTTTCAAAGAAAAATGGCACCTTTTACTAAAAGAGAGTTATCACCAAGCTCTTCAATTCTTTATTAAGAAACAAAACAAAAAGATGCGAAGTTTACTTGAAAGGTACTTTAAAAAGTTGGGTTTTGAACAAAACATAAACTATATATCAAAACCAAGTTATCAGCATTGAAAAATGCATGAAAAGTCCTTGGGTGAAAACTCGTAGTAACAAGAAGCCTTTTAGTGGAAAAAGTTGTTCCAAAAAAGGACCATATACTACTTAATTGGCCCTGAAAAGAGAACTGTGAGGAAAAAAGAACCATTAAGTAAAAATTGAAAGACTTAAACGAGATAAGATGGGAGTTATTTTGGAATATGTCTCGTGTAAACATGACCTTTCAAAGAAAAATTCACTTTACACAAACATGAGTCTTGTTACAGAGATCTCAAAAAAGATGCCAACATTACCTGAGAGGGATTGACAAAGTTTTACTTAGTAGTAATATACAAAATTAAAAATCAAAGCAAAGTCCTCTACACCAGTGATTGCATTTAAAACCAATGACTATTGTCACCGAGACATTCAATTTGTTTTATAAATGTAAGAAAAAGATGTCGAGATTAATTGATAGGGATATATGAAAATAGCCTTTTGAACAAAATACCAAAATTATACATCAAATAAAGTCCCCTGTACAAATGACTGCAGTCTTTTGTGAGAAAACTCATAGTAGAAAGAAGCCTTTTGGTTAAGAAAGTTGTTTCAAGAAACACCATATACCATTCAATTGCCATTGAAATAGAATGTGAGGGGAAAAAATCCATTTTGTCAAAAATGAAATGCTTCATTCTGCAACTTTTTATTGAGAAACGTAACAAAAAATATGCCAAGTTTACTTAAAAGGTATTTAAAAAATTGGCTTTTAAGCAAGATACAAGATCTATATACCAAAATGAACTCATCAGCACTAAAGAATCCATAAAAAGTCTTTGGGGGTGAAAACTCAGAGTAGAAAGAAGCCTCTTAATGGAAAAAGTAGTTTCAAGAAAGGTCACATACTAATTAATTTGCCCTAGTAAGAAAATGTGAGGAAAAAAGAACCATTTAGTCAAAAAAGAGATACTCAAGATGTGAAAAAAGGGAGTAACTTTGGTGTAAGTCTCATGTAAATTATGACCTTTCAAGAAAAACGTCACTTTGTACAAAAATAATGAGGGTTGTCACCAAGATCTTGGATTTTATAAGAAGAAACATAAGAAAATGATGTCAAGATACTTGAAAGGAACTAATAAAAAATTTGCTTTTGTAGTAAATACCTACATTATATATCAAACAAATTCCTCCGCACAAATGACTGCATAAAAAGGCTTTGGTGTGAATACACGTGTTAGAAAGAAGCCTTTCAGTGAAAAAGCTATCTCGACAACAGCAATAAACTATTCAAATTGAACTGGAAATAGAATGTAAGGAAAGACAAACTCGATTTAGTCAAAAATTAAAATGCTTCATCAGGTGAAAAGTTGCAATTATTTTGGAAGAAGTCTCATGTGACCTTTTAAAGACAAATGCTTCTTACAAAAATAATGATTCTTGACAGTGTAATATTCAATTTTTTATTTAGAAACTTAACCAAAATATGCCAAGATTACTTGAAAGGGATTCAAAAAAATTGGCTCTGGAACAACATACCAAAATCACATATCAAAACAAAGTCGTATATACTTAGGAATGCATAAAAACTTTTCGGCGGGCGAAAAGTCATTGTAGAAAGAAGCCTTGGAGGGAAAAAGCAGTTTCAACAAAGGCCATAAACTATGCGGATTGACCCCAAAATAAAATGGAAAAAAAAAAAAAAACATTTAGTCAAAACTGATGCTTCGAAAGGTGAAAAGGTGCAATTACTTTGTAAGAAGTCTTGTGTGATCCTTCAAAGAAAAAAGGCACTTGCTATAAATATAATGAGTCTTATCACTGAAATCTTCAATATTTTATTGAGAAACTTAAAAAAAGGTGCCATGATTACTTGAAAAGGATTTATAATAATTGGCTTATGAACAAAATACAAAAATTATATATCAAAACAAACTCCTCTGCACTTAGGACTGCATAAAAAGTCTTTAGGGTGAAAGCTCATAGTAGAAAGAACCCTTTCAGTGGAAAAACTTGTGTCAAGAAAAGCCATATATTTATTTACATGCCCTGGAACAATAATTGTGAGTAAAAAAAAAAAAAACCACTATTTAATCAATGACAAAATGCTTCAAAACTGACAAATTGCAGCTATTTGAGAAGAAGTCTGATGTAAAATATAACCTTTCAGGAGAAAAACGGAAACTTTTACAAAGCTGATGACTGTTCTCACCGAGAACTTCAATTTTTTAATGAGAAACGTAAGAAAAAGATATCAAGAAATGCTCTGTGAACAACATACCAACTTTATATATCAAACAAAGCCCCCTGCACTAAGGACTGCATGAAGTCTTTTGTGAAAAAACTCATAGTAGAAAGAAGCCTATCATTGGAAAAAGTTGCTTCAAGAAAGGCCATATACTATCCAAATGCCGTGGAAATAGAATGTAATGGAAGAAATTTTATCAACAATGATATGCTTCAAACCGTGAGAAGTCGAGAAGTCGTGTAAAATATGACCTTTAAAAAAAACAATGGCACCTTTTACATATAGAAAGAGTTGTCACCAAGATCTTCAATTCTTTATTGAGAAAAGCAACAAATAGATGCCAACTTTACTTGAAAGGTACTTTAAAAATTGGCTTTGTAAAAAATACAAAAATTATATGTCAAAACGAAGTCATCAGCACTGAAGAATGCATAAAATGTCTCTGGGTAAAAATTCGTAGTAGAAAGAAGCCTTTTAGAAGAAAAAGTTGTTTCAAGAAAGGCCATACACTATTTAATTTACCCTGGAAAAACAATGAGGAAAAAAGAACCACTTAGTCAAAAATGAAACGCTTAAAATGACAAAAGATGAAAGTTATTAGGAATAAGTCTCATGTAAAATATGACCTTTTGAAGAAAATATTACTTTTTACCAAAATAATAAGTCTGAGATCATATAAAAGATGCCAAGTTTACTTGACAGGGATTAATAAAAATTTTATTTTGTAGTAAATAACAAACTTATATATCAAAACAGAGTCCTCTGCACAGATGATTGCATTGGTATGAAAAAAGCAGTTTCAACAAAAGCCATAAACTATTCGCATTGAACCCAAAATAGAATGTAAGGAAAAAAGAAGAAAAAACCATTTAGTCAAAACTGATGCTTCGAAAGGTGAAAAGGTGCAATTACTTTGGAAGAAATCTTGTGTGATCTTTCAAAGAAAAAAGGCACTTGCTGCAGATATAATGAGTCCTATCACCAAAACATTCATTACTTATTGAGAAACTTAAAAAAATGATGCCACGACCACCTGAAAGGGATTTATAAAAATTGGCTTTTGAACAAATTACAAAAATTATATATCAAAACAAAATCCTCTGCACTTAGGACTGCATAAAAAAGTCTTTGGGGTGAAAGCTCATCATAAAAAGAACCCTTTCAGTGGAAAAACTTGTGTCAAGAAAGCCATATACTATTTAAATGCCCCGGACAACGTATTCTAGTAAAAAAAAACCAATTTAATCAAAAATAAAATGCTTCAAAACGTGACAAATTGCAGTTATTTGAGGAGTCTGATGTAAAATATGACCTTCCAGTAGAAAAACTTAACATTTTCCAAAACTGATGACTACTGTCACTGAGAGCTTCAATTTTGTAAAAGAAACGTGAATAAAGATTAACATTACTTGAAAGGTAATTACAAAATATGCTGAACAACACCAACATTATATATCAAACCCACCCCTGCACTAAGGACTGCATAAAGTCTTTTGTGTGAAAACTCATAGTAGAAAGAAGCCTTTCAGAGGAAGACGTGGTTCCAAGAAAGGCCATATGCTATTCAATTGCCAAGAATGTGAGGAAATTTTTTATTGTCAGAAATGAAATTCTTCCAACGGAAAAAGTTGAGAAGTCTCGTGTAAAATATGACCCCTCAAATAAAAATGGCACTTTTTAATAAAGGAGAGTTGTCAACAAGCTCTTCTATTCTTTATTGAGAAACGTAACAAAAAGATGTGAAGTTTACTTGAAAGGTACTTTAAAAAGTTAGCTTTTGAACAATATACAAAAATTATATGTCTAAACCAAGCTATCAGCAATGAAAAATGCATGAAAAGTCCTTAGGTAAAAACTCGTAGTAACAAGAAGCCTTCTAGTGGAAAAAGTTGTTTCAAGAAAGGGCCATATACTACTTGATTGGCCCTCAAAAGGGAACGTGAGGAAAAAAGAACCATTAAGTAAAAAAAGAAGGCTTAAACGAGATAAGATGGGAGTTATTTTGGATTATGTCTCGTGTAAATATGGCATTTCAAAGAAAAACGTCACTTTTTACAAAAATAATGAGTCCCATTACAGTGATCTTAAAAACGATGCCAACATTACCTAAGAGGGATTGACAAAATTTTACTTAGAAGTAATCTACAAAATTAAATATCAAAACAAAGTCCTCTGCGCCAATGATCGCATTAAAAACGAATGACTATTGTCCCCGAGAACTTCAATTCGTTTTATAAAAAATGTAAAAGAGATATGTCAATATTAACTGATAGGAATATATAAAAATTGCCTTTTGAACAAAATACCAAAATTATACATCAAACAAAGTCCCCTGTACAAACAACTGCATAGTATTTTGTGCGAAAACTCATGGTAGAAAGAAGCCTTTCGGTTAAAAAAGTTGTTTCAAGAAAAGCCATATACTATTCAATTGCCATTGAAATAGGATGTTAAGGAAAAAATCCATTTTGTCAAAAATTAAATGCTTCAAAAGGTGAAGAGTTACAATTCAATTGCCATTGAAATAGAATGTGAAGGAAAAATCCATTTTGTCAAAAATGAACTGCTTCAAAAGGTGAGAAGGTACAGTCTTGTGACCGAGATCCGCAACTTTTTATTGAGAAACATAACAAAAAGACACCAAGCTTACTTGAAAGGTGCATAAAAAATTGGCTTTTAAACAAGATACAAAATCTACATATAAAAACAAAGTCATCAACACTGGAAAAATCCATAAAAAGTCCTTGGAGATGAAAACTTGTAGTAGAAAGAAGTCATTTGATGGAAAAAAGGTTGTTTCAAGAAAGGTCACATACTGATTAATTTGCCCTGGTAAGAGAATTTGAGTAAAAAAGAACCATTTAGTCAAAAAGAGATGCTTAAAAATGTGAAAAAGAGGGAGTTACTTTGGCATAAATCTCATGTAAATTATGACCTTTCAAGAAAAACGTCACTTTTTACAAAATAATGACTGTTGTCACCGAGATCATGGATTTTAAATAAAGAAACATACGAAAAGATGCCAACATTACTTGAAAGGGATTAATAATTGTTTTTGTACTAAATACCAACATTATATATCAAAACAAAGACCTCCGCATAACTGACTGCATATAAAAAGGCTTTGGTGTGGATACTCATACCACAAAAGAAGCCTTTCAGTGAAAAAGCTATCTCAACAACAGACTGCAAACAGAATGTAAGGAAAGACAAACTCAAATTAGTCAACAAATAAAATGCTTCATCGTCTGAGTTATTTTGGAAGAGGTCTCGTGTGACATTTCAAAGAAAATACTGCTTACAAAAATACTGCTTACAAAAATAATGATTCTTGAACGCGTAATATTCAATTTTTCATTAAGAAGCTTAGCCAAAAAAATGCCAAGACTACTTGCTTGAAAGGGATTAAGAAAAAATTGGCTCTGGAACAAAATGCCAAATTATATATCAAAACAAAGTCCTCTGTACTTAGGAATGCATAAAAAGTTTTTTGAGGGTGAAAGCTCATAGTGGAAAGAAACCTTCCAGTAGAAAAGTTGTTCCCAGAAAACGCATATACTATTTTAATGCACTGGAAAATAAAAATGAGTAAAAAACATTTAGAAAATGAAATGCTTCAAAACGAAAAAATTTGCAGTCACTAGGGAAGAAGTCTTGTGTAAGAGATGACCTTTCAAAGAAAAATGGCTCTTCTTAGAAAAAATAATGACTATTGTCAGAAAAAAATAATGACTATTGTCAATTTTTCTTACGAGACATGTAAGAAAAAGATGTCAAGATTACTTAAAGGGATTTTAAAAAATTTAATATTAAACAAAATACCAAAATTATATATCAAACAAAGGCCTCTGCACGGACAACTGCATAAAAAGTCTCTCGTGTAAAAAATCATAGTAGAAAGAAGCCTTTCAAGGGGAAAAAAAAAGTTGTTTCAAGAAAAACCATATACTATTCAGTTGCCCTGCAAATAGAAGGTGAGGGGAAAAAAACCAAAGTCTAAAGAGAAATGCTTCAAAAAATGAAAGATTACAGTTATTTTAAAGAAATCTCGTGTAAAATATGACCTTTCAAAGAAAAATGGCACTTATTACAAAAATAATGAGTCTTGTCCAATCTTTTATTGAAAAACTTAACAAAGAGATGCCAAAGATTACTGGGAAGGGATTTTTAAAAATTGTCTTTTCAACAAATACCAAAATTATATATCAAAACAAAGTCATCAGCACTTAGGACTGCATAAAAAGTCTTTGTGGTGAAAACTCATAGAGAAAGAAGCCTCTCAGTGGAAAAATGTTGTTTCAAGAAAAGAGATACTATTTAATTGCCCTGAAAATAGAACGTGAGGACAAAAACCATAATAAAACTGAAATGTTTGAAAACGTGCAAAGTTGCAAATATTTGGGGAGAAGTTTGGTGTTAGATATGGCTTTTCAAAGAAAAACAGCACATTTCATAGATATAAAGAGTCTTCTCACGGTGATCTTCAATTTTTATTTTTTTTTGAGAAACGTAACAAAAGGATGCCAAGATTAACTGAAAGGTATGTTAAAAAAATTGGCATATGAAAATGAACTCATTTGCATTGAGGACTGCATAAAAATTTTGGTGATGAAAGCTCGTAGTAGAAAAAATCCTTTCAGTGGCAGAAGCTGTTTAAATAAAAGCCATATACTATTTAATTTGACCTGGAAATAGAATTGTTAGGGAAAAGATAACCATTAGTCAAAAATGAAATGCTTCAAATCATGAAAGGTTGCAATTACTTTGGAAAAAAGAAAACGTCTCACATAAAATATGACCATTCGAAAAACTGCACTTTTTTTCAGAAACAATGTGTTGTTGTCGACATCATCAATTTTTATTGAGAAATGTAAACACAAAGATGCCAAGATCACTTGAAAGATATTTATAGAAATAATCTTCTGAAAAAATTGCAAAACTATATATCAAAACAAAGTCCTTTGCACTAACGGCTGCATAAATACCTTTTGTGTGAAAACTCGCAGACAAAGAAGCATTTCAGTTGAAAATGTTGTTTCAAGAAAAGCCATATACTGTTCAATTGACTTGAAAATGGTATGTGAGGAAAAGAAAAACAATCTAGTCAAAAATAAAATGCTCAAGACGTGAAAAGTAGCTTTATTTGGAAGTCTCGTGTAATGTAAGACCCTTCAAAGAATAATGGCACTTTTTACAAAAATTAAGAAATCTTGTCATATTGACATTATCGCCTCTTTGACCAAAAAAATGATGTTTTTTTTTTTTTTTTTTTTGATGCACTCGTTAAACTGTCAGTGTCCAAATATCATGTCTTTTTTGAAAATTGAAAATAAAAAACACAGAAGGAATAAGGAGAGAGTCAGAAAGATGGCAAAAGAAAGGAATCTTAGAAAAGCACTGCAACTTCAAGATGATTCAAATAACTTTAGTTTAAAATATATTTAGTGAAATGAAAACCTGTCCATTCTCAAAGCGGAATATTCCGAGAAGGCTTTGTTAGAAACCCAACTTCAAAGACTAAGTCGAAAGCTACAAAGACAAACATTAGTCTAAGAGACAGTTTTCTATTTTAACATCCAAGATGGCTGGGAAAAATTAAGAAAAAGTCGAATAGAAGGTAGTTCAAGCACTTCTAGTGGACTGTACGTTGATCTTTTGGTCAAGGAAATTGGCAAAAAGTAGCACAGTCGAGAGATTTTTTGCAAGACAATGCCGAGGCTAAACTTAAGGATGTGTAACATTAGAAACAGCACGATATAAGGCACTTTCTTTACCCAAAAGAAAGTGAAGCTTTACAAGTCAGAGAGATAATTGGCGATATCCTAGCCCATCTTAGTTCTTGCGCTAGTTTTCTTTCGGATGATAATCTACCACAACACCAGCAGCACCATCGTCGTGCAGCACAGCAAGACAAATTCAACAGAGCACCCCCCCCCCAAAAAAAAAAAAAGGAACTCCCGACAAGATTGCAACCGGAAATCTAAACAGAGCAAGAACAGGACAATCAACAAGCACTAGCAACAAACAACTCTAATAATGCCATCATCATCGAGGAAGAAAAATTAGAAACATTCACCAGCGATCGAGTTTCCAGAGACTCACCGAGCGAACCCACGCGCCGCCACCGCTCAGCCTTGCCTCTGCAGCCGCCCGCAACCCAGTCCCCGAGCCGTCGACGATGGTCCGGCCGCACGCGGACCCAGATGCAGCTCCACCCTCTTCGATCCCGCCGAAACTGGCGCCGTCGTCGCCGGCTCAACCGTGACGGGTTCTCCGGCGAGAGAGAAAGAACGAACGATCAGCCGAAGAACAAACGAAGAAGAAGGAAGAAGATAAGAGGTGCCGGGACGGGAGTGGGGGTCTCTGTTTTCTTTTTGGCCTGAGAGAGAGAGTGAGGGGGGGCTAGATCGGGTATTTCACCTCGCTTTTCCTGTTCTTCCAAGTTTAACCCTCACATATTAGGAAAGTCGACCACGCGTCAGGATCAAAGAGGTGAACTTCCAACGGCTATCTTCACACCACCGTCGGTTGCAATAATCAAACAAAAACCGATTGGTTTCGCTTTCACTGTACATTTACATCATGCATATTGCACAATGTGCAATAATTTGTCGATGCTAGTTTTCAGTATATATATATATAAACGTGTTTTGATTTTGAGTAATTAAGATTGATTGTATTGATCGATTGTGTGATAATAAAAAAATTAGTAAAAAAATTAAAGGATGGATCGTTGATTTATTTTCTTATTTGAAGTGTTCTAGTCTATGCGAGCAGAGCCTAAGTCTTGTTTGAAATAATTTTTTTGCAAAAGAAAAAAGGTAGGATTTAATACCTAAGATTGACCCAATTGGACCGTCGGTCCATCGATGAAAAAGGGCGAATTGGATCGGTTTCACGCACTTCGAACCGGTCAGGCGATGGACTGGGCCTCCTTCATGGGTGGTGGCCCTGACCCGAGACTGTTGCCAGAGGGGATGGCCCTCAAACGGGTCTTAGATTTGGGCCTTTTAAGAGATGGGCTTTTTAGCTAGGTAGCAAGCCCACGTCATCTAGGGCGCGGGGCTTTAATATGAAAATTGAGATGAAGAAGACATGGAGGAGATTCCACGACAGAATGGGAGAAAATTATCACATAGGGTGTATCATATGTAATAAATTGAATCTGAATTATCGAAATGCTAGGCCGTGCTGGGAATTGCTAGACCTGATGGTCTTGATTCATTTTAGTACATATGGTGAATTTTGTAACCCTGCAATACCGTACTTTGCAAATCAAAAGTAACTAAAGTTCCCAAAAATTATGGTTATTATTAATATGAAACTTGGCTATTCCTATTTGCTTTAGAAAAAACCTACCCATTCCGAAACAAAATGGAACTAACCAGTTCGATTTCAATTTGGTACTATGGTCCATCACCCTTCTTCTTCTTTTTTAAGACAATGAAGCCAACACAAGTAAATATATCCTGAGCATACAAAATATCTATAATCCTCATGAACATGATACACATGACCTTAAACCCAAGTGGCGGTGATCCACTACATCGCACGAACAACACATAATACAAGTCTAGATTGGGTTAACATTGCATTTTTCTCGAATCAAATTAGTCTGGTTCAGTGACTGAATTTTCATTCACGCCCAACACATACATAAAAAAAAAAAAAATTCCTCAAAGTCATCCATCCTTCATTCTTCATTTATCCGTCCTAGCGGTCTCGCCAGGGTCCTTAAATGGTGTCCTCTTTTGTATGGCTGTGGAACGCTAAAGGAACCTAACAGTCCCACAGAGGCACGCCAGTCATTAAAGCCAAGTGCGCCCCCAACAAACTCACTTTCGGTTTAAGACAAGCAAGCCGGTTTCTTAACTAAAAGCAGGAACAGATCAGAAGGATGTCGTGAGAGATAATCAAAAGCAAAAGCGACGGGTCGTAACTGGAAAGAAAAAGTCGCTGTCTCACAGAAAGAAAACCGCTCCATCCTGCCCAAACGGATCAAGGTTGCCCGCAAAGCAAAGGTCCGTCTTTAGAGGACTTTTTATGCATTCTACTTCTATTTAATATTTCAATGACGACAGTAGCCTTTCTCATATCCAGCGCTTAGACATGGTACATATTCATCGAAATAAAGAGCGCCCGATTGGCTCGGTGATGTCGGGTTAGCACAATATCGGATACCCATCGAACGATGAACTTCTCTCTTGGGGAAAATTACCAAAAAAGTCCTTAATCTATTGTGATTGTTTCAATTCAATCATAATTTTTTTTATCAATTCAATCTAAACTTTTATATTTATACCAATCTAATTCATTCAATCAATTTTGACCCACCGACACTAATGTGACATTTTAAAAATAATATTCTTTTATTTTTTCTTTAATTATTTCCCCCTTCCCTAAAGGCTGGCTCACGTGGCCCATGAAAGGGCATTGTGGTGAAAAATTATTAAAAAAAGAAAAAAATTAATCAAATATTATTTTTAAAAATGCAACCTCAACACTGCTAGGCCAAAATTGACAAATGGACTAAACTGGCATAAATGCAAAAAGTTTATCATTGAGTTGGCAAAAAAAAATTATAACTAAATTAGCACAATTGTAATAGATTTAAGACTTTTCTCACGATTCTCCATTCTTTCTCGTCATCTTGATTATGCAATGAGAACAATAGATAAAATTCAATTGAGCTCGAATTTGAAGTCAAAAGGAAAGGCATTCATTTCATGCTTCATTGGATCAAAGGAAAAAAGGCTTGTTTGATTCATTAATAAAGCATTGACAATAGGAGTGATCAATTCCAAGATAAGTAGATTCAGATCTAGACCCTATATCCTACCATGTTATAACTGATTCTCCTTTTTTAAACCTTATATTTTGCATTAGACCTATTTTGGAACACTATTTTTCCAATCCGGTTTCAGGGTTTACACTATTTGCATTAGAACCTATTTTGCAACCATTTGATAACTTATATGGTTTCGAATTTTACATAAATACGCGAGAAAGTTCATCCTAATTTGTATTAAAATATTAAGCACAAGTAATCAATAAATACATGAATTTTTTTAACTAAACAGCAAACTAAAGATCCACAAAACTAATTATCATAAACAAACATCACAAGGCAAAATAAAAATTTAATATTGCATAAACATTAGCAGTAAACGTGAGTTTAATATTATTCTTATTCCCACAACTATTGTAGGAAGTTGTTCATTAATCTAGAACAGTTAACAAATCTTTTTGTAAAACTAGTAAAAACCAATTCCAAAATTGGTCCAATCGGTCTGGTTCTCAAGTGGACCTTTACTTGGAATCAAGAACTGAATCGATTTCAACCAGTTCCCAAAAAATGAAACCAGTTCCTGGAGTAGTTCAAATAGGGATCTATTCAATTAGAAACCTGTTTCTAAACCTGTTTTCCAGGTAGTTTGGTCCTATTTTTTAGTAAACCCAGTCCCGATTGCACACCGTATGGTGTAAGATATTCTTCAATGTGCTTGTGTCATCATGTATATTAACTTAACTTTTAATAGCTTACTAACTAAGCTTTTCTTATTTAAGATGAACGAATCTGATGTCAACGGTTTCATACGAGGCTAGCCAAACAAACCAGCAAATTATCAGGTCCAAATTGCTCCTCCAAAAGCAGGAAACGGATTTTTTTTTTTTTTTGACATGTTGGAACTGCAGGTTAAATTCTTTTGAAGAGATACGCAGCCCCAGAAATCCCAAAAACAAAAACTAAATAAACAACTTGAGAGAAGGAAGAAATAGGAAAAAAGAATTTACAATTTGACTCAAATTCTCAAACCCCCCCAACACCAATGTTTTGCTGCCGAATCTGATCACCTCCAGTTCTTCAAATGCAGACTCAGAATGCAATTCAATCAATCGAAAAATCATTCTAAAAAATAAAAATGAACCTGAAAACACATTTAACAGATTGATCCTAGTCTTCTTCTTGAAAAGAATGAAACTGAGAGAGGCTCTCCATCCTTTTGGTCAGCTGTGCCATGGAGGGCCTCTGATCAGGACTCTGTTCAGTGCAATCAATCCCAATATGCAGCATTTGTATCATGTCCTCCTCCACATTCTGGTACCTCAGGAGCTCGGTGTCGAACACCTCGGCAGTCGGGTCTTGCTCAACGGCCCCCCGGACCCACCTTGGGAGGTCCACCCCATCCTCGGCCAGCAGCGACGTCAAGGGGGCCTTCCCTGTGACAAGCTCCAGGATTAGCACGCCGAAGCTGTACACGTCGGCCTCCTGGGACACAATCCGAATGTCTATCACTTCGGGGGCACGGTACCCATGGAACCGGCTCGGGGAGATGGCGGGGCCGGCGAGGCGGGCAAGGCCGTAGTCGGAGAGGCAGGGCTCGTATGACTTGGTCAGGAGGACGTTCGACGACTTTATGTTCCCGTGGGAGGCCCCGGGACCCCATGAGTGGATGTGCGCGACCGCCTGTGCGGTCCTGAGCGCAATGCGACACCTTGTGTCCCAACTAAGCGGTGTCCACCCGACGCCGTTGTCATCTATCATCAAGAAAATCATCACGGAATTATTCGGCGTCGACAAAGAAAACAATGCACTAAACTCTATGATTAACAACCCAACATAAGTACACAAAACATTAACGTCAGATTCTTACCGTGCAATAGAGCAGACAAGCTTCCTGTGGGGATGTAGTCATAAACCAGAAGCTTCTCATCTCTGCTATAATAGTAAGCCACCAGCGGCACCAAGCTCTCGTGATTCATCGATCCGATTTCCTTAATTTTTTCTCCGAACTCAATCTCGGAATCACTCACGTCCTTCAGCCTCTTCACGGCCACGGTGATTCCGGCCCCCAGCGAAGCCTTATAGGTCGTCCCGAAAGTCCCCTTCCCTAGAACCTCAGCTGAAGCCGTCAACAGGTCTTCCAAGCCGAACATCTTCTCTCGTTGCTTCCTTATGAACACCATGCTGTTAAACCCGCTAGCATCGCTAGTTTTCCCGATGGCGCGATTGCCAATTTCGGGTTGCTTCGGAGCTTCGGCCTTTTTCGAATTGTCGCGCTTCTTCTTGCCACTCCTCGCGCAGCATATCAGTAGAACGATCACGAGGACCAGCAACAATACCAGCAAGGAAGCCACTGCGATGCTCGCAATCTCTCTGCGGGACAACTTATGACCAGCGGTCGCCGCTGTCACATTGCAAGGGCTCAGGGGCTTCCCGCAGAGCGAGTTCCCCTCAAAAGCGCTCTTAGGCATGCCCGATAACGGGGTCGGAATAGCCCCGCTCAGCTGATTGAACGAGACGTTGAACTGATCGAGCCTCAGATTCAACTCTGGAATCGACCCGGTAAAGTTATTCTGTGCTAAATACAGAACGGTCAGCCTGGAGAGGTTATTGAACCGCGTGGAGATCACGCCGTCGAACTCATTCAGAGCTAGATTCAAGCGGACCAGGCTCTGCATGGAGAACAAGAAGTCCGGCAATTGGCCAGAGAATTTATTGCCCTGCAAGTAGATGTTTTGAAGAGAGGAGAGGCCGGCGAGGTCGGGAGGGAGCGAGCCGCTCAGCGAGTTGAACCGGAGAGACAGGGTCTGGAGTCCCGTGAAGTTGCCGATGACGCCAGCCGGCAGCTCGCCACGTAGGCCCATCCCGGGCATCCGTAGCTCGAAGACTCGGCCAAGGGCACACTTGACGCCTTCCCATGAGCACGGGGAGGCGGAGAGGTTCCAGAGGAGGGGGCGGCCGTGCAGGGCGGAGCGGAGGGCGATGAGGGCAGCTCTGTCAGAGGCGAGGTCGGAACTGGCAGAGGAAGAGCAGAGGCAGAGCAAGAGGAGGAGGACGACCGGCGGCATGGGCAGGGCAGCGGCGATGCTCTGTTTCATGGCGAGGGAGGACTTCGGATCAAGATATTGGCGAAGCAAGATTCCGGGGTTCTTGGTTTGACCATGTGAAATTACGGGGAGCAACCGACGTAGTTTTGTAAGAACTCGATTGAGTTTCTGGTGAGGAACATCTAGTGTGGTAGTTGAGGTTTGATATGAAATAGTGGGAGATGGAGGAGTGAGTTGAAGGTGGACTTTTTAGATGGGGAAGATTTCTGAAAAATCTTGATGTTGCAGGTTTTCTTGCAAGTTGGTGGAGGAGGAATGGCAACGTAACTGTGCCGGACAGAGAAGAGAAAGGGGCGAGGTGTTCGATTTTGTTCACCGTTACGTGTATCCTTTCTTCGTCTTTCGCTCAAAAGAAGTAGGTCCGAATTATCATTATTTTGCGCGGCGGAGTTACTACTGTATGATAATTGCTCCTTTATAAGACGGTCGACTTTCATGCTCAGTATGACAAAATGCGTGGAGAGGCAGTGCACTTTATTGTTTGCCAGAAGAAAAGAGGGCCAAAAAAAATGGAAAATTCTCGAGGACGGTGGCGAGACCATGACGCGCAGGCACTTTAAAATTCGAAAACTTGCACCATTTGCTTTAGGAATCAACGGACATGGTAGAAAAGGTGCACTGTGAAGGACTTCTGCCGTCCTTGAGAAATCACTGCTCTCGTATCGAGTCGTATTTAATTTCATTTTTCCGTACCTCTTATATAAAGTATTTGATCGTATGCGTATTTGGAATTTTTTAGTAAAAAGATTGAAATGCGGCGCAACAACCTATATTGAATGTTCGATAAGATAAATTAGGTTTATTATGATGCGACGGAGGATTAGCATTCCCCATAGAAAACAATGGAAAATCTATAGGAAACAATACCCAAATGAAAATCTTCAACTGCAAGAGTGGGTGCGGGACCTGTCGTGCCGAGGCTTCTTAACTCTTTGTTTGGTTGTGCACATGATTAAGCAATCTTGAGAAGGGAAGTTTCCAAAGTGGGGCCCGTCAGCTAATCCACATGATGCATAGAGATGGGATGATGGGGGATCGACTTTCATTTGGTCGGGGAGTAAGGTAACGTTGACTTTGACCTTTCCACTCCACTAACAAAACCAACTCCTCCCTCACTTAAAATGAATAGGTTTACCTTTAATTCAATGTTTTGCCAAGAACAAAGAGACCTTTAATTGAATTGGGAAAGAGACAACTACTTTTTTAGATTCAATCACAATATTCAAAAGTTACAAACACTTGAAAATGTACCCCTAGTTTTTTTGAAAAAAGACTAATGACTATGAGGTGATATGTTTGAGAAAATATACAAATTCGAAACAAAAATTCAAAACCTATTATGTTATAATATATTCCTTAAGAGAACAGTCTAGGGTCAAACTGGATGATTCGAAGTAGATAGGAACTAGGCCTAATGTATTGCATGGTGTAGTCATTAAGAGATTGATGAATTTCTTAGGCTATTAATGCTTGAAGCCCATCTTTAACATAGTTATTTATTTTCTAACAAAAGTTAACATGAAGAAAAAACCTAAAAAAAAAAAAAAAACTAAAACTAATCATGTATTTATTTTATCCACGAACCTATTCGGTCCTCATACAATTCGGAACCGATCAATCGGTTAAGGACAATACGGTTCAATTCCTGAATCGAATCTCTCCAATTACTCACCCCCTAGTGGCTGCAATCTGATCGACCGTTGTCAAAGGCAACTGCCCAGAAGAGCAACACCACTATTCAATTCAAAACCTTCACGTGACACAAAATATAGAATGAGGAAAAAGGAAAAGGAAAAGGAAAGAAAAGAAAAAGAGACGAGATCCGAAATTAAACGTAGTGGCGTCCAAATACAGGAGGAATTGTAGATGCACCAACAGAGCCAGAGAAAATGCTTCGCGTCAATACAAAGCGTCACTTCACTCTCTTCTTTTTTCCCTTTCATTTTCTCATTTCGTTTCATCTCTCTTACTCTCTATAATTTTTTAAGAAATAACTTGAATGTCTGATTAGATCTCCCTTCTAGGACTTTCAAGATTATCCCCAATAAAGTTAAAATAAAAAGTAAGGCATATCAGGTTTCATACGCGTACTCAAGCCCGCGACAATATCTAACGGAACCAACATTTATATTGGCTTCGGGCGTCCTCCTTTCCAGGACAAAATGGGAACCCCCCAAATCATCTCAATTGGGCTAAGCAAAAAATAATTATGCCAGGATGGGAATTTCTTGCAAAGTGAAGAAGGAAAAATACCTCCTCATGGAAAAGTTAGGTGAAACCGAGCGAGTGTAAGAATGGGAAATTTTTGCAATTAATCGATTGCATTACAACATCTTCACGCGCACTACAAATCGAAGCTTTGCCTTATTTTGAATCCTTTCCAATTGAATTGTTTGATCAAATGCATCTTCGTTTCTTTTCCTCAAACGTCTCGGACAGGAATAGAGTCGAACACGATGGCGGATCTTGCCCAAATATCCCAACTTCGCTATTTACCTGCCACAAGGAAAACGAAAACATAACACCAGCGAATTATAGTCTCTTTTTATTGAATAATCGAAAGGCATGTTGTGATGTTTTTTGGTGTTCTTTTGTGGAGATGTTTACCTCTTGAAAACACCGTCCTTACGAAAGCGAGGAAAATGATGAGCAGCACAACTCCGCCTAGCATGCCCACGATGATCGCGAACGTCTTCGGGCCTCTGTCCTTCGGTTTCCCTGCGTTTCAAGAACGGAATCGCATAGATAACACTGGTCTAAATTACTCGAGTCGATCGGGCGACCGTCTTCTGTTTTCTAAAGAACTGCTTTCATGGCATGCTAAACAAGATCGTCGTCCAGGAAGTCAGATCCTTACGCAGCAGCTTAAACCATGTTTTCTATGTCGATGTGTAGGGTCAAATGGTCGTGTCTTTGCACTTTGGTCGGGCATTAGATGAAGCAGATTTGGTTGGTTAGTAGTGATGTTGTATCTATGCTACTGCATTGAACGCATTCGGGAAGTATCACCTGATCTAGCGTGAAAAAAAAAAAAGCACAAGAAAATAGAGAAGCGATCGCTCACCGCCATCATTCCCCTTGGAGAACGACTGTGCCCCGTTGGTTGAGTACCTAGCATAGCACTTGCCCAGGAACATGTCGCCGTACGCCCCCGCGCCGCACACGCCTTTCAGCCGCCCGATCACCTCCTCGACACAATCCTGGCACTGCCCCGTGCTCAGATCGCCCACGCACTGGGTCATGGCCAAGACTTTCCCCGACCTGCCCACGCGGTAAGGGCCCCCTGCGCTCACGAGACTCGCCAGGACCGCATCCCTCTGGCCCATCGCCTCCGCATCGTACCCGTCCGAGGGCCCGCACTCTTTCCTCATCTCGGCCTTGTCCTCCACCCCCAGGAAGGTGTCATTGTCGTACTTGACGTAGCACCCCTGCAGCTGCATCACACCGCCGCATGCGTGAGAGCAGAAGGACCCGACCTGGCTCACGGCACGGGCCACGCACTTGGCGCACTCGGGCATGGACAGGTCGCCCCGGCACTGGAAGAGCCCGTAGACGACGTCCTGTGGGCTCGAGCCCACGATGGTGAACTTGTTGTAGGATGAGTAGGTGGCCGAGTTGACGAGCGAGGTGAGGAGCGAGTTGACGTTCCACTCGTAGGGCGAGTCGGGGGCGTATTTCAGCTGAGTGCAGCCTTTGTAGAGGAACGAATTGGTGGAGGAGTGCGACGGAACAACGAAGATGGTGATGATCAAGAGGGAAACGAGTTTTGCTGTTCCAGACATGGTTGCACATCTAGAGAGGAGGGAAAGTGCTGCTGGGCCTTCTTTAACGTTCCATTATGCAATGCAAGATTCTCGGCTCAAATAAGTCGAGCGAGACTGTAAGGGAAGGGCAGCTTTTGCTTTAAGGTAATTAGTATATGCTTACTTTGAATGTGTTAAAAGTTGCGAGAAAGACAGAACCCTAGTTGGATATCTTTAGTTGATTCCCTTTGTTGATTGTTTGATTAATTTAATCACTTGGGTATATGAGAGTGACGTGTCTTGTGTGTCGAGAGTGTCGTGGATGAAGTGTGAGGTGAAAACGTGACTATTATTGAACATAAAAAAGGACGTCCGCACGAATTGTTGGTGCAAATTGACTCACTACTCAATGGTTCTTGATTTTGTGCATTGTCAATGTGCAATTGTTTTGTTTCTGTGAAGGATGCGGCGACCACAAGGCTTTTGTTGGCTAATATTACTTAGGAATAAGTGTACTGAAAGTCCTTAAGATATGTCAAGGAAATGCAATTGAGTTGTAAAATATTAAAAAATATAATCAAGTCCTAAAAATTTGTCAAATTTATGAAGTCAATTCCAAAAACTTGTCAAGTTGATATAATCATATTATAAAACTTATTCAGATTAATGCTATCAAGTTCTTTCATTAACTCCATACAACTTGATACTAACAAATTTTAAAACTTAATTACACCATATTAATAAGTTGTAAAACGTGATTGTACAAATATAACAAATTTTAAGATTTGATTGCACTTTTTGAATGTTTTATGACTCAGTTGCATTTTTGTGATGGGATTTATGACTTGATTGTACTTTTTGAAAGTTTTAGAACTTGATTACAAGTTTTAAGACTTATAGTGCACTTATCACTATTACTTAATAAGAATAATGTAAGACTCATATGTTAAATGGGTTTATTAAATAATGTGATAGACTTGAGTCGAGCACTTAAATAAAGTCAATAATAGAAAGCTTTCACGAATCAAAATGTAAAATACCTTTCTCTATATACCACGAAGAAATCAGTCAATGTAGTTTACTATTTCCTTAGGGAAAATGTCACAAATAGTTCTATACTTTTGCCTAATGTGCGATTTCGTCCTGAACTTTCGATCGGCTCAATTTGATCCGAACTATTGATAAATGTCCAATTTAGTCCCTGAACTTTTGATCGGCTCAATTTGGTCCTTGAACTATTCATAAATGTCCGATTTGGTCCTTCGTTACTGTTTTTCCTTTTTTTTTTAATTTTTTTAAATTTTTTAAATTTTTTTAATGTTTTTTTAAATTTTTTTTGCTTTTTCTCCCTTCCCTCCGCCGGAGCCGGCGGAGGGAAGCCGGCGTTCGGCAAGGGTCGCCCTTGCCGGTGTCCCTCGCTCCTTCGCAGATCCGGAGAGGAGCCCCTCGCCCGACGCCGGCGAGGAGCACCCGGCGTCGGGCGAGGGGCTCCCTCGCCCAGTCTGCGAGGGAGCCCTCGCCCGAGATCGGCGAGGGCCGCCCTCCCCGAGATCGGCGAGGGCCGCCCTCGCCTGCGTCCGGCGAGGGCCGCCCTCGCCAGATTTGCGAGGGAGCACCCCGACGTCGGGCAAGGGCCTCCCTCGCCGGATCTGCGAGGGAGCCCCTCGCCCAACACCGGCGAGGGCCGCCCTCGCTGCGTCCGGCGGGCCGTCCTCGCCGGACTCCGGCGGAGGAAGGGAGAAAAAGAAAAACAAATTAAAAACAAATTAAATTTTTTTAAAAAAATTAAAAAAATTATAAAAAATTATAAAAAAATGAAAAACAGTAACGAAGGACTAAATCGGACATTTATGAATAGTTCAAGGACCAAATTGAGCCGATCAAAAGTTCAAGGACTAAATTGGACATTTATCAATAGTTCAGGGACCAAATTGAGCCAATCGAAAGTTTAGGGACGAAATTGCACATTGGGCAAAAGTATAGGGACCATTTGTGACATTTTCCCATTTCCTTATTGGGAATATCATTATAAGTGGAGCGAAAGAGAGAGACTGACTCACCACATGCATGTAATTTGCCAAAAAGCGAAGCGAAAAATGGCCGACTAAAAGATAAACCAGACTGCCACTCGAAACGCATTCGTCTTGTTACGTTTCTCTAGGCTAAATCCTTCAGAAAAAGGTCAGAAGGCGAAAGCGTTTCCTTTTTCCTCATCTACTTTTGCTTTCTGTCGAACATAAAGAGAGCCACTTTAACCCAATATTTCTGTGCATAATTGAGCCCGATGGCATGGCGAGCACGATCAAAAGGGGCGATCCCATAATTGTATGTCTTTGCTTCGCATGAACTTCGTCCGGAAGTTTCCTCGTTTCAAAGTCGATCGGAAGGATTTGTGCTCTCCAAGTGTCCAACCACTTCTCATTCAAAGAGGGTTTCGCCTAGTGCACATTTTTTTTTTCGGGTGCAGAGACTCAGCTAATGGTTCTCTTTTTTGGATCCGGCACTGTTAATTTAGATGACCACCATTGGGGATTTCTTTTTTTTGGGTCACGAGCAGAAGTTTCGTCGAGTGAGTAACACACATGAGAAGAAAAAAAAGTGATCGATCGAATCACTTATAATAATGAATAAAGAAAAGTATTTTCATCATTTATGAAAATTATTTAAACGTACGATTAATAGTAAGAACATTTTTCACTGGTTAATTATTTGAAATGATACGAGTGAATATTTTTATTAAAAATATTTATCAAATAATTTATTTTTCGCAAAACAAACGATTTTATTAAGGGATAATTAGGCAACTAGGATGATTGTCGCGAGAGAGGAAAGAAAAATGTTAGCCCGTTTGAGGTTACAAATGGGCCGAGCCGGCCCAACTGTTACACGTGTCGTGACGGGGCCCATTTGTGCCCATTCTCGCACAGGGCATATCTTCCTGCATTGGCGACGGGACGGTACAGGGTAGTGGTTGAGGGGGTCGACTTTTTAAATGACTCGCTATATTTACTTTAAATAAATGTTAGTATTTTATGAAATAGTTGGGAACTTTACTCAAATAAGATTCGGTAGCTTGAAATAAATAAAAAAATTATAAAAAATTGTTCATGTTAGGATGACGAGTGCTGACTAGATTACCATGTTAGCATTTCCATCCAAAATAAGTAGAAAGAATTAAATTGGAAAATCGTTAGAAGTTGTAAAATTGAACCGACGTATCATCAAAAGGTGCAACCTGTAAGAAAAACAAAAGATTAAATTGACACAGTTGAAAAGTTTAGGACAATTTAGAGTTAATTTAGGACTTCTAGGATAATTTCCATTATTATGTCAAGTCATAAAATGTTGGAATTGGAAAGTGCGGTGTGGAAGATAAGCAGAGAGCCGATGTAGTTCAGCCTCTCCTGTTATCGTGGGGATGCATTAACACCGCAGATGTTCGTAATCCCTCCGCTTCGGTGAATGGGACTCGGCGAGCTGGCCAGACGCTATTGATACATAACATTTCACGGCAATATTCAGCTTACTCGTGCTGCTCTGTTTACAGCTTTCAATTCGTAAAGTTCGCGAGGACCAAAAAGGATGGAAAAAGACCGAAAGAAGCGGTCAATCCAATCCCCGGCGAGATCGTGCCACGCGACACGCGGCTGCGCGGACTTTCATTGGCCATTTGCTTTCGATGGACTTTACAAACTCTACAGTAAACAGAGGAGACCGAGTAATTCTACTCTGAAGAAGACAGGCGACGGTATACAACCACCTAACATTAAAACTGGGAAAAGCGATTTCTCGGATCCTTTTACCATGAGAAACAATGCTATACATTTGCCTTGAACACATGGATGGACTCGCTCCCGAATCTCTAATATAGCTCCTACGGCCTGCCTTAGTATCTAAACGACACAACTTCACATTTCCTCCCCTCAGTGTGATCACTTCGATCCTATATACGCGGCCTGATCGAGCAATGTCGTCGCGAGGGACAATCTCCTTCCTTAGATGCGGGGTGATCTCCTTCCTTAGACTCGAGACGTTTCACTAGAAGGTCCAGGGCATCCTTCATCCACCAGTGCTGACATACCTCTCCAGCTTCTCTCACGTTCATCTGCATCGACCATTCATTCCATTTATCAGATTCGCCGAATAATCTACTTAAGTTAGTACCCGCATGGGAAGTAAAGCGCTTTTTCCGGCACGAGCTCTTACCCAGTATCTTTGACGGACGTTCTTCTCCGGCCAGACGTCCAGCTGCTCGTTCACGAGCAACGGGAACATGTGTCCCTCGTAAACCGCGTCCTGGCTCTTGCTTTTGAAACTCCATTTGCCTAATTTGCTCTGCAACACAAGGAAGGAACGCTCAGTTGACTTTCCCAGAACTCCACCTATTCAGATTTTCTGTTCAAGCTACTCAAGTACAGAACGACAAATTGGGAAATTTTGATTCAAGAAAAGAGGCTAATTTCAAAGGGAAATGCCGGCCCTGTTCCATCAGAGTTCAGCTATTCAAAATTAGAGAGATCCGTGGGCTGCCGACATCAAAACGGATACATATCAAGAACTCGATAGGGTTTTGACTCCTAGAGGTCAACGCTCACGTGCAGATATTAATCTTCTGTGAAATTTCAGGATTTCTTGTTTTTGCGCAACTCAAACTTCTATCCTTGAAAAAACTTGTTGCACAGCAAGCCTGTTGTATGAACTCGCTCACCTCAATAGTCCCTCGGACGCCGGCTTCCTCCACGGTCTCCCGCAAAGCTGCGGCTTTCATGGATTCATCCTTCTCCCAACCCCCCTGAGACGAACAAACCAAGAACAACAAGCATGGGTGAGATTAACAGTCAATCACCAATCGAACCTGCGAAAACCATGCCGCTCGAAATGGGTAGATCCTTCATACCTTGGGGAACAAGAGACCTTTCCCTTTCTGGGAACTTATGACAAGCACCTCCACTTCGTCTTCCTCCTCGCCCGCCAAAGAATCGTCTTCTCTGCTTTTGTATCTGTACGGAATGCACCTGCAAGTAGTTCGGCACAGAACCGAGACCAAGAACGAGCCCGTTTAGTACACTTTCAAGAGGCTCGAAAATGCAATTCCCTAGGATCATTCCAAATTGGTTCTCGATCTATTCATCGATTCGCATGACGACACGGACATAAAACCTCATCTTCCTCTAATAAACCAGACTCTACTCTGTTCTGGGTAACCCATCAGTAGCGGTACCGAATCAGACATCAATCTCCACATATATTCTCACAGAGAGCGAGAGAGAGGGAGAGAGAGACGAACCCGACGACTTGGCGAGAGCCTTGCTTGCTGTACCGCTGCAAGTGCCGACCGGTGCGAGACACCAGGGTGGGGGTGACCATGCTTTCTTGGGACACCAGAGCGACCATGTCTGCTAGTTTGTAGCAACACCCTTCTTCCAAGATTCGGACGACACGACACGAGACGGCGAGAATCCAAAGCGAAGAACGCCACACGGAGAGCTGAAATCGCCGTTGCAGTACTCGTTCTCGAAGAGCTTTGGGAACGATGAGCGAGGAGATAAGCCCGAGCACACAGCCTTTTTAATAATGGCGACGGTGATGGAGGGGGAGAGGGACCGAAGACCTTAGAAGATCCAGAAAAGCGACGCCCGGGTATTTTTAATTAATTATTTGGGCGCGGGGCCCGGCGTTTGTTTCGGTCTTGTCGTGGCCTCGGGGCAAAAGGGTAAATTCGGGGAGGGGGTGGGGGGGGAACCGTTTTGGGGATCGTGTGTGGGATTCGCCCTCTCCTCGTTTGGGAGGCGGTCGAAGACGACGTGTCGCTGACGCGTCACGTGACATGTCGCGTTGCGCCGGTTTCGTCCTGTCCGTCAAAAACCAATTGCTAGTTGCTTGCTGGCGCTGGCCCCCACGGCGGGACGGGACGGGACGGGGACGGGGACGGCGAGTGTTTCCGACGTGGACAAAGCTAAGGCCAACCAGCGGAGTTGGCCTGGTTCAACGGGAGAGAATCGCTTCGAGAAGATACCCCCCCGTATAAACTCATTTACTGAATGTCGACCCAAAGAAGAAAAAAGAAACTCTCTCCACGGATGTCGGGGAAGCCACTTTTTTGGAGCGACTCCCATGGAGTTGCGTTCCCATCCATGAAATTCAACTCGAATTAATGCATGGACCTCTAGAGAAACCAGGGGCTGTAGATGCGTCCACCCCTATTCGGTCAAAAGCTATGGGTGATCCGCCTTTTGAGTGGACCGGTTCTCATCTCTACAACCGAGAATTGGTTCAAATGGAAGAATTTTCATTTTATGGAACCGAGAATTGCCCATTTGGTCCTAGGAATGGCAAATGTTCTAGCGCAAAAAAATGGTTGGAGAACCATTAAGGGTTTCAAATTGTAACTCAATAAAGTGAATGAACATGCAAAGGTATCCAAAAAAGGAAGAAGGAAAATTCACAAACTCCCAAGACCGAGAAGGTAGTGATGGTGAACTTGTGGTTGCTCTAGAGTCTACGCCACAACAATGCACACGAAATGTAATAAATAAATAAAAGGAACTCAAAATGATTGGAAAAAATAATGGACAAGAAGATTCGCGAGATGTGCATGAATGGAGAAACGAGCTCAAGACAATCGAAGAAGAAGTAGATGAAAGAATGAGTTTTGGCTTCTTCGCCAATGTCGAAGTAGAGAGCGAGCTGCAAGAAAGAAGCACAAGACTCAGGTGAAGAAACTAGAAAAGGGGCAAATGGCAATTAAGGTTTTGTACTCGACATCTCTGCAAGAGTGCGCTACATGAGCAAAAGGAGAGAGAAACTAATTAAGGTAATCTAATTAGTGATTTGAAGTGAAATAGGGCAAACTAGAAATCAAGGGTTTTATTATTGTAAAAATTAGAGTTGATATATATATATATCAATATAGGCTGGGTGCATGACGTCACAGCTAAAATCAGGAATGGGACTAAGGTGCTATTTGGTAACAATTCCAACAGTGACTGATTCGATTTTTTGTTCCCGAGAAACAGTTTGGGAATATAATCGCATTTGGTAAAAAAAAATTTCCCGAGAATAGATTTAGAATGGAATAAAAAAAAAAGTTGATTTTTATTTCAAGAACAACTATGATAATCAAGTTTTCTTCCATTTCTCTTCCTCTTCTATTTTATTCTTCTTCATCTATTGTCATCCCGCGATTGTCGTCTGCCGCCGCCATCCGCCGATCGCCGGCAACCAGTTCGACAAGCTCGCCGGAGGCTCGCCAGGCTAGGGCGAGGTTTGGCGAGGTCGAGTAAGCCTCGTGATGCCTAGAAGGCTGGGTGAGCCTCACCGGTGGCCAAGCGGGCCTTGCCCAACCCTAGTGAGGCTGGCCTGGCCATCGGCAAGGCTCGGTCGACAAGGGCCGGCGACGCTCTAGTGAGGTCACCAAACCGACGACCGATTAGAAGAAAAAGAAAAATAGGAGAAAAAGAAAAGAAAAAAAAGTAAAAAAGTAAAAAAATTATTTTAAAATGAAAAGAAATTGATTTGGAACATAATTAATGAGTATGATACCAAACGCTATTCTATTCCAGAATTAGAAATTTTGGACATTTACCAAATGATTTAAAATGCTTAGAAATTGTTTTCGAACAAAATAAAAAAGAATCATTTTTTATCAGAATCTGTTTTTGGAAACATAATCGTTACCAAACGCCCCCTAATAGTGTGCAGTCTTAATTTTTGGCAATCGAAAACCACCTCGAATGGGCCATGTTTGGTTAGTTTCCTTTGCTCATTCCTCCCTAATGAAGGTTGTCACGATCCTTGAAATCAGCTCGTACAATGAATAACTAACAAATGAAGCCCGAGCATCCAACTCAAACTTGTATCGAGTTTTGGATGGCCTCTAACACCGATATCAACACGCATAAGATGTTTGAAACATTTTGGACCAACTTTAACGAGATACTATAAAAGATAATTCATATGTTGATACTTTCATAATATTGTAAATGCATATTTGCTCATCCCCTTATTCGATGGTTACGTGAGATGTTTAAATCGCGTCCAATACAATATCATATAAAGCACTTCATTTGTCTTTCCACTATATATATATAAAAAATAATTCCAAGAGATCCCCCCTTTTTTTAGCACGTAATGCGTCCCGTCCCGTGAGCTAAATTTTGCAAACGTCTCGTCCTTTTTCTCCTTGGTAATCCGATAAGGTAACCTACAAAAAGTACGAACTGATGGCATGAGAAAAGGATCGGGGACTCGCATCGAGCCGATGAAATCACTTTACACCGCCATCAAATGGTAGCAGTGATGTGGAATTCTCTCCCGCGAAGCAACCCGGACCAGATTTTCAACTCCCGAAAGCGACGCGACCACCAAAACCTGGAAATTTTCACGCACAGCTTCTTGTCTTTTTGGGGCGCCGCTCTTGCGCTCAATGATTGTTGTGAGGAAGGGATACGTGTTTTCTAGAACGGGCAATGTGATGATCGTGTTCGAACCCTGGTATGAACGAGATCTGGTTTGAAGTGTCAATCCCACTAGTCTACGTCTTAAAATATCCTAAACATCTTAATCGTGTCGCCGGAGATTCCAAAGCATACACATTGCAATATTCATAGCTCAAACCTTTTTTTTCTTGTTGCTAAAGCTTCAAAGTTGTATCAACTTCTCAAAAGAAATCATTAAATTTTAGTGCATAAGGACAAATTTAGAGTATTCTGTCATGCTCAACACATGTCTTTTCCTATATTTATTTATTTATATATTTTTTATGCTATTCTTTTTTTTACATGCAGAAATTTTACAAGATATTTGCCCATCATCCCGCACAAGAAATCAAACTAGTTTAGTTAATATATGCATCTTTACATTAATATCAGTCACCCTTGTATTGATACGCATCCTAAGGAAAATACATTGTTCGAACCATTATTTAAAGCACCGCCTGACTTAAGGGTTTATGACTTTCGGCATCATCACATTACCTCCATTGTCATGAGCAAGTGGACCATCATATCCCCTTAGTTGTCCTAGTCACTTGCCCTTAATGCCCATGTATCGTGCGGCAACGACGAGGGATAAACTCTGGTAGCCATACATCAACCCAGACAGTGGAACTAAATTCAATAATACTCTGTTTCACAGATAAAACATAGGTGCTCCAAAACCTAGTGCAAATGGGAGGATCCATCCTACATAATTGTGAGATAAAAAGATGAGTTAAAATTCAATAGGTGAAATTTCTAAGTTTAAGGAAGGAGATCATACCACTTGATTCGATATTAAATACAATAGCATGAATTTAAAATATTTGAATGCACAAATTGAAGGTTGGTAAATTTATCAATCCTCTTTCATGATGTGCAATAAAATGACAACCTGGCAGAAAAATAATTCACCCAAATACAAGCTAATAACTTATTATTTCACGGTGCGCACCTACTACATGGTGGCTCATCAATATATACAAACGGGTATTTAGTTTAACTCGTCTATGATCACAATGATCACAACTCATCTCAACTAACGAAGCATCGTTGCTACTTACTCATGAGAAATGGAATCATAAACTCTTATAGTCACGACTTAGCCCATCCATCACTAGAAAATTACAAAAACAATCTTAAACATATGCAAATTTAGTTATAAACATTTTTCTTACCCATTCATTTCTAAACTTTTTTTTTACCCATTCAGTTCTCAACTTTTTGGATCAATTTAGGTTGGCTAGTGCTAACGTGGATATCAGTTAGCACCAATCGTCTAGCGATGCTAATGTGGCATTTTTTTAATTTTATGTTATTTTTTCCCTTTTTTGTTGTTGTTCTTCTTCTTTCTTTCTTTTTTTACTTCTTCCTCTAGCCAATTACTGGACTAGCTAAAGGACAAGGCTAGGACCTCGTTAGCCACTAGCGAGGCTCGCCTTGTCTAGCATTAGCAAGGGCGAGCCTTGGCCACCTTTGGCCAAATTTGGGCAAGCTTGACCTTGCCCACGACGACAAGGGCAAGCCTCACAAATGGCTAGTCATTGGACTAGCCAAGTGAAAAAAAAGGAAAAAAAGGAAAAAAAGAGGAAAAATTAAAAATATATAGCAAAAAATTGACACGTCACAATTTCTTGATGCCCATTAAAATTGAGTAGAAAGACTAAATTGACATAAATATAAGAAAATTAAAATTAACTTTTTAAAAAAATATTTATAATTAAATTGATATAATTATAATAAATTTAAAGTCATTTCAATAATTTTCCCCTTCCATCACCGGTCTTCTCTACATCATCAAAAAAAAAAAAAAAGTACATCACTGTACACCCTCCTCATGATGACATTATTTTAAAACCGGCTACTCTAGCCACGTCAGCCTATTTGAGCAATAATATATAGGATGTCCTCCCCCACCAAGCAACCGACCCTGATCTTCTTCATCTACCGAAAGTGACTCGAGCACCAAAACCAGGAAATTTCACGCACATCTTCTTCTTTTTTTAAGTAACCCAGGCTCCACCACAGACCCCCATGCCTAACAGCCTCTGAGGATCGGGCCCCTATATTTCGGAGGAGACCGGCCCAGTAACCTATCATCATGCCCCTCACTTAATCGCTAGCAACTATGGATTTCGAATTATCGACCTTTGTGATGAGATAGGAACTCTCAATCAATACAACTACCTATAGATAAATTCATGCATAACTTTGTTTGTCTTTGCTATTGCGCTCAACGATTGTGCAAGGATTATGTAATGAGGGGCATAGCAGATATGGTTCATGCAATTACTTTTTAGGATAGTTTTGTCATTTCATTTCGACTTCAATCGATGCTCAAGTTTCGAACATAAAATGTCAATTTCGGTTGCTCACATTAGTCATGCACTTAGTATAGTTTTAATTCTAATCATTCTATTTGATCTCGTAAATTTTATTTCGTGCAATCGTGTAACTCTTCAAATTTGTCTATAATCAAATCTTTTCATCAACACTGCTCCCGCTAAACCGTCAATACTCATATAAATCAATGACGTGGATTTGTGATGTGATGGATAATGGAACAATGTCATTTGGTGATTGAAATACAACAAGAAAGTCCTCTAGTTTTCCCGATTTGTCTTACTCGATGATCTTCTTTGGAAGCGGATAGACGGCAATCATAATTCATAGATCCTCATTTGAAGAATAACAAATCATTCCAAGTCTTCAATAAGATAGATAGATGCTAGGAACTCGAAGCGCTACCGACGACAACTCAGCGTCATGGCCGTCGGCCGGCGATTCTGATGGATTACAGGCTCCATTTGGATATATGATATCACAGACTATTTTAGCTTCTGTGTCCATCAGGAATCAAAGATACAATCATCCCGACTTCTTTCAGATAAGCATGCGCAAAGAAGGCGCACCCGGATTTACACATCCGGTGGATGGGAGAGAGTCGGAAAGCGAGCGATCGTGTCAAATTACCGTATTAATCTCAACATATATATTATATTAATAGAGCAGCGACAATTATAAAGTTCCATCCACTTTTGAGGAAATTACTAAAGAAGTCCTAAATTCCGTGCTAAATCTTTTTTTAATTTAGTCAAATTAGTTGTTAACCTTTTAATAACTTGTCGTTGAGATTACTGATATGAACATCAGTCGTTTTACGTGGCACGATGGGCATTACGCTGACGTGGATAATTTTCGGAAAATTTTCTAACTTCTTTTGTCTTCCCCTTTTTTCTTTTATGCCAATGGCTAATGAGAGTTGGATTTGCTTGAGCGAGAGGGTCACTCTCACCGGAAATATGCAAGGGTCAGGTTTGCGTGGGCCTCGCCTAAGCAAAGGGTAAGCAAGGGTGTCGCCCAAGTGAGGCCTGCCCTAGAAAATAAAAGGAAAAGAGAAAGAAAAAAATGAAAAAGATCAGAAAATTTTTAAGAAATTATAAAATCATGTGTCACGGAAGATAGTCGATTTGCATGCCGGTGATTTCCGACCGACGTGGTCAGTCCGTGTACGCCCCGCTTTCACTGTCGACAAGAAATAATGCACGATTGCGACCTTTACAAGTGGCATTGCGTTCGCATTGGATGGTTACAGCACGATATCATTCAGGGCTCGCCCAATTGCCACATAAAATTTCGCAAATATAATAATCGATTTAAAAATCCATTGGTGTTGCCTTCCTTGTCAATTTGGAAAAGTTATGAAAATGGGGAAGAAGTCATTGTCGTATCCAAATTGGCCTAATTTTTGCAGGTTATAAAATGGGTGGTGGATCTGTTTTTGTGATGGCGACGATTGCGGCTTTTTCTTCGGATGGAAACCACGTAACGTGCGACTTTATGGAGTCGTTGTCCCAAGCTTAATCCCCTAAAAGGACCCCTACTGTACGTCAATTTTCAATTTTACCCCCGATTCCTTTTTTCCCCCAAAAAATCGCAAATGTTCACCATAATCCTATGATATAAGTCACAAATTTTTCAAAGAATGAACTCCACAATAATTTTTAATTATTTATTATTTTTTGGGATCTAATCATAGTAAATTAAAGATAATCGGATAAACAATTCTAAATCTTAAATCTACCCCCCACATCCAACCGTCCTTATTAATTTCTTTAAAATTGTCAACATTAAGACCAGTTAGAGATTCGTCTTCATTAATACTCTTGTTTTTGCAGAAAATAAACGAAAGTCTTCTAATATTTATAATTTTTAAGAAACGGTGATTTTCGAATGCGTGACCAGTTTAGAGTCATAGTGAAAGTTTGTTATTTTTAGATAGAAAAAAATAAAGATAGGGACGGAATTGATATTAAACTTGGACTTTGTAGGGGAGAGGCCGGTTATCCGACGTCAACTCTCTTTTCCGTATTTAATTATTTATGAAGTCGTTTTCATAGCTGAGGTGCCTTTTCCTTTTTCCCTTTTATTTTATTTTTCTCTTGTTTTATCCGCAGCTTTATTATTAGCTTTCCAGTCAGCGATTGAACCATTTTATACTTGGCAGCTAGCACGCCTTAAAAACGAAGTGTCTACACAGTTTTTTTAACTTTTCACTTTTTAATTAATCCGAAATTTTTGAAATTTTCCGCAGATGAAATTTTTGACACCTACATCAACGTATAGTCTTTCCATAACATTTAAATTTTAAATTATATTTTAGATTTTTTCTTCAGTGAATTAAATCGGGAAAATAAGTCGAACAAAAAAACCTAATGACTATCTGAAGAGTGGAAATTTAAGCGCAATTATGAACGTGTGAGAACAATGGAATAAATATTATAGAAATTTGGAAATCTCCCCCATTTTCCTCTACACACATATCAAATTCAAAGGGAGAGTTTACTAGAGTGTCCGATATAATTTTATTTATTTTTTTGTCCAGAGAGATAATATAAGGTTCACCAGCTAAGCTTTTCCGCGAAAGGGCATAAAATATTCATAGTCCCTTTGACTTTAATCAGGCGTGCGATCCACTGTAAGTAATTTTGAATGATCTAGCCAATATGTACTTTACATATTACTATAATTCACTAGAGTTTCAAACGTTTTGAAAGCAATGAGAAGATTCTAAAGTGTGCACGCACGCGTGTATATATATATAAGTAGTGAGAAAGTTTGGTTACATCAATAATTTTATGCTTGGCCATGTCAAAAGTTTTGTGCGTTGCTTTCGTAAGAAATAGACCGATTGATTTAATCTTTATGAAAGGTATAGATGATGTATGCAAAACATAGTTTGACCTGAGAAGGGTGAAATTTGTGGATGATACTCCCGGTGAATCATGATTACCAAGAACGACACTCCACATATTGCAGATAATTACCCTATTAGTCCTAAACCTATCGTAAGGATGTTTATTCAATCTCGAAGTTTTCAATTTTGCCAGGTAATCCTAAAATTTTTTGTGAAATTTCATGGTAGTCCTTCCAACCAATAGCCTTTAGGAATCATTGATAAGTTGTGCACATCAACGTGTCATGTAAAACGGCCAACGATGACTAGAGGCCACATTATCAATCTGCTGGAAAGATTGTAATAGAATTTCATGTGAAGGCTCAAGATTATACCAGTAAATTGAAAAAAAAAAAATTTAGAATCGAATTTGTAACTTTGTCAGGTAGCGGGTCATCCGCTAATTTGGAATATCCTTCCCAAACATGTGGAGAGAAAAAAAAAAAAAAGAAGTGATCAATGGAGTCACAACTGGTGATTTTCCAAGTATTCTTCAAAACTTTTGGGATGGACAATGCGCAAAGTCTTGAAAGGCGACTATCTATATATATGCCTCTTGTTCATCGTGCGAAATTGTGATTTGAATTGACGTGGCATGTGATGATTCCTACGTGCAAATGGCCTCACGGTGCAAACGCGGTAATATTTCGGCGACTCTCTTGGCCACTAACTCTCGTATTTACTTGATCCGTCCATACAACGAGAGAGAATTCTTAATGAGGTTTGCTTCACCTTATTGAGATGCGCTTCCTGGTCATAAAGAGAAAACAAAACAAAAGTCAAGCGAGCACCAAAATGGACCGGATGTGCAACAAACAGAGAAGAAGAGCCAAAAGAAAAAGTTAAGCGCAACATCCCGTGGATGGACTAATCTCTAATAAAGATAAAAGCATCCCACATGCATAACATGACGTGTCTCCTCATATTCAATTCATGCATGCTAGTTTGCTTCATCATGTCGATATATATAAAAATATGAGTTTGTTTGAGGATTCACCATCGCCACCATCAGGTGTATGGGATAAAAGAAAGAGTTCGTAAGGGATGATGGATGAGGGTAAAGCAAAAGCAGTGTAAAACATAATCACAAGTTAATCGAGCATGAGAGGTGTGATAATGTTTCTGGGAAATTCAATTTAGAAAGTGAAATTTTTATGTGAAAGCGACTCCACACAGAACGTACGATAACCTGCAAACGAGATAGGGCGATAACTACGAAAAATCAACACGAACGTCCTTTCTCAAGAGCAGACAAAAACAATGGACTTTGGCCATCTAAACTACTAAGTGGAGAAAACTCCGGTCTTTTCCTATCCAAACCCAAGTTGTCGCATGCAGACGAAAACGTTGGAAATTGAGGGGTTGCGTGGATCACGAGCGGTCGGCGAGATGTCGGCTGATCATGCCGCTTCAGCCGTCCCACAGAAAACCCAGGATAAAAACTTCGCTTTAAAATTTCCGGGCCGTGACGACACGTCGGTCCGGAGTTCAATTCGCGGGTGCCGAAAGCGGGCCGACGACCTGCTCCATGATCAAAATGATGAGAACAGGGAGAAATTTCGCTCGCGACAAGGTGTCGAATCCGTGTTGGTTGAGTGGGGTCGACTCCTCGCAATTTCCATGCAACTTTCGAGAAATGATTAAGGCGAAGATCGACGCACACCTGTTAGTTTCTAGATGGGGGACGCCAAAGATTCATGGCGCCACGATTGGCTGTTTCCACTGCTTTTGTAGCTGAGCAAATCGGAACTATTTCCCCCGTTCTGAAACGATTGATGTGGATTGAAGGCGACGGATGCGAGGGGGATTTTTCGGTTAAAAAAAAAAAGGCATTGGAAGAGCGGCGGTGACACAGCAAAGCAACTGGACGAAGTATTCCCACACGGCAAGGCACGAGAAATGGTCGACATAGGAGTGCTTTAACCACTGTGCTTTTCCTAATTGGCGATGAGCGTCTAGGTAAAAAGTCCGAAAGATATCAAAGAGATTAAATCCACGAGTTTGGGTGAAAGGGACAATACCAGGCCCACCAAAGAGGAGGTCTACATGGCCTTGCCTTCCATAGAACCGAACATGTATATATGTATAATATTATTTGTGCATAATAAATAAGCGGGGTGTGATTGTGTTCCCTCATTATATATTTTTGATTTGTCTATTTTGGGTTTGGTTCAAATGGCAAAATAGTTTATCTTCTTATTATCTCTGTATTTAAAGTGAACCTTGAACAACACATTGAATAAGCACCATCTCAAGAGGTGCCTTTTATCGAATATCATGGAGTGATGGATCTTCACACTTGTAGTGTAAAACCTATAATTTGAAAAGAGAAGAGGGAGGAGTTACGGCTGACCTTTCATGAAGAAGGGATCAATGAAATTGGGAACAAAGGAGCCTCAATTCAAGGGCAATGCAGTCTTTTGATCATAAAAAGAACTTGTGGAAGAAGCAATTTAGGCTGTGGAAAATGAGTAGCCCTTTCTAATTGCGATTGACATGACCTTCAATTGTTGTCTCATCATAATCAACGTGTCCCCCAATTGTTAGGGGAGGGGAAATATCGGATTTTCACTCGAACTTTCCAGATTCAGTTCGTCATTTTCTCCTCCTTTCCAAATTTTCCAAGCAAAGCTCTAATCCTGTGCCATCACATGTAAAAGATCGTCAAATCTATCCAAATCATCGCATAATATTATTTCTCTAGTTACTCGGCAGCAGATTGTGAGAAGACTTTTCCTTTTCTCTTTAAGGTTTGATAAGCATCTTAACGGGACTAACGCTATTACGATCTTTATTTTTGGACTGGGCTTCATTGATCCAGTGTGCCTTTGATAGACATGTTGCTCCCAAGGCATCGCATTCATGGTGCCAAACATTATGTCTTTTCTTTTTGATTTTGGTATTGAAATCAATAACAATGCTCTTGATAGCAACTATAACATAATAACTGCATTGCTAAGCCAGCCCAAAGGGGCCACTCTCATAACATCAACGGCAGGTCTGGCGCGAGTCTCGTACTAGGCTTCGAAAAATGCTATCCCAATCTGCCCATGATCAAAGAAAAACGTTACATTCTATCATGCAAACTAGACCAGATTGAGTGGCCAGGCAGAGAAACCACACATTTGCAGATTGGGCAAGCAGCTGATGAGGTCGACAAAAGGGTCAAAGCAGCGAAAGATTCAGCACAAGTAGAAAAAGACGTTCAGAGATACTGCTTGTGAGAATAAAGCATACATAAGACACGAGTACGAGAGTGACCTTTAGTGGTGTCCCGACACCGAGAAGGAATCATCATGCCCGTTTGGAATATTTCCTTGTTGTGTAGACATGAAGTATTCGCAACCGCAGACAATGCATGTTCTGTTCGTAGAGCATGCTTGAAAAACCATATCTCTGATAGGAGACAGTATCGCATCAGACTGTTCAAATTCATGGACCTCTATAGAAGAGGAAATAAGCTACCGACATGGTAGCTAAGCAGTGAAATAAGTTCATCCACACGAAAGCGATTACTCATCGTGAGGTAACTTTTACAAACCCAGCCTATTTCTTAGCCATATACACGGATTGACCAATCTGATAACACATACAATGCGCATTTTAGTAAACCAAAAACAGACAATTTTGATTGATTAATAAATGCACTGCAAGTCTACTTCATGATGCGTCTTCCTCGGAATCATCAGAATCTTCGTCAGATGTTAAGCCCGAACTTTCTTCGCCCTCTTCTTCATCGATCCTGATGTCTTTATTAGCGGTCATCTTTGAAAGAGCAGCAGTCTTGCTTGCTCTCTGAGAACGGGCACCAACTGTAGTAGGAACAGAAGGGGCGATGGTGTTCGGTGAAGATTCATCATCAGAGGATGATGATTCACGCCTCACTCGCCTCCTTGTACGGGTCGCCCTGGTTGAGCATGGGACCGGTGTTTGTGGCACGGCAATGAGATTATTGACATCCAGCTTGAAGTCCACTCGCAGCCTCTCTGCATCATACATGGAGCGAAAGGAAGGTGACAAAACTGTAAGGGGGAAGTATCGTAATAAAGTGCTAACCAAAATTATATAAGCAAAGTACCGTATTGTACTGATCAAACTAGTTCTACTGCACATAAAGCATTATTTGCTGTTACCTACTTGAGAGTCACCGCCATAATCTACAGGAACCATTCGACGCTGTACAAAAAGAAAGAAGTTCTCAAAAATTGTTTGACTAAGGTCATTAGTCCTCACCAAATATAACATCAGCTTGCTCCTGCAAAAGTTCTTGATCTGGATGCCTATCCAGTGCCTTCAGACGTTCACAGAACTGCTTCATATCCTTCACAAGATCTTTCTCTGTTGCCACAATTACCAACGCATGGTTTAAAAGACTCCTCAGTAACTTCACTGCTTCTTGATCTGATGACTCCAAATTAAGCAAAACAAGTACTCTACAGAGTGCTGCAATATATGACCTCTCGGCAGCTGTCTTTTTACCAGGGAAACGAGCAACCTTAAGAAAAGCAAGAAAAGAAATAAGATTGGGAGGACGAGAATTTAAGGTACCTGAGAGCAATGTTAAGAGCAAAGTTATCTAGGATTTAAATGCCTATTGCCTATAGCTCAGATATGGACGTAGTGAGTTGCTTGAGCTCTTTCAGGGTCATTAAAAGCATGAATATCTAGGGGATTGGTCCTGTCAAAATAATTCATCACCAGTAATGAAATGACAATTAGAAAATCGATCTAGTCAGCAGCCGCAAATATTATAATTTTGAGGAAATCCTCCTAGTCACCAGCCCTAAAAGCACTTCTATCGAAAACTAATGTGTTTAACGCCTCTTAAAATTTGGACCTAGCATTGAAATATGACGGTAACATGCAATTGAGAAACTTACCTCTGCTGCTATGCATATGGCGAGCCCCTCTTCCCCATTCTCAAGATTAGACTGCGCAAAGCCATTTGTGGCCTCAGCAGGATTTAGATTACCATCCTGTGCTTCAGTCTCCTTTGGGTACATGGGAGTTTGCATCATTTGGAGCATAAAACGTGAAGCTTGGATGGCACGTTTCCGCATGCTAGACACCACAGATGGAGAATTTCCAGTATTGTCATCGATCCCTGGCCACATTGACCGCATAACTGGAATGAAAGCCTTGCATAAGACTTCCTGCATTTAGGGAGATAACTATCTATTCATAAGAAAAGAGATGCAATCCTCCTGGATACGTGCAGTAATTCATTGAAGAAGCTGGAAACTTTCTACGAGAATCCATAACTTGCCTTATTATGAACAGAGAGAGCTGGGTAATGCTCAAAAAACACTGACAAGCATTGTCTCAACCTAGCAGGTAACAAAAATAATAGAGTGAAGAGGGTGAGACGTGAAATACAGGAGGATGAAAGGGATGACAATGAAAATTATGAGGTTAAAAACCAGTATACCTATGCAGGTCCTTCGTCTCATTGCTAAAATACAGGCAGATAAGTCTCCTTAGCACAGAAGCTTGTGAATTTTCTGATATGCTTGGATATTTGTCATTTAAGAGAAGCATCTTTGCAAGCCCTTCACCAAGAACAGCACATACTGACTCATTTTCATCACTTACAACTTTCACCCATTCGTCTCTGTCAAATCCACCACATAAGAGATTAAGTACATCAGCGTTCACACTTTCCTCCATGTCTGAACCATTGCTGGGCAGAGAATCCACTTTTGGGATTTCAAACTGTGTTGAATCATCATTCCCCAGGGCTCTGTCGATTTCTTGTGGACCATGCCACATCATCAGATCTACTAAAGCCCGACAAGCCTCTCTGCTGATAAGAGGAGGACCCTTGATTAAAGATAGCCTTAATTGCTTTACAAGATCTTCGCTTGGCTTCCTCTCTAACAACCCAAAGAGACCAAGGCATCTGGTAGCAACCCTTTGCACATCCAAGTGAACATGCTTTGCCTGCAAATCAAACTCTTGAAAATGTTAGAACTCTTTTCTTTAAAGTATGACACTGACCAATACAAAGTCATATATAGATGAATATTAGATGCATAAGGGTAGCTTGGAACTTTTTTCCCTTTCTTGTGGGCATAGATAGCTCAAGTCTTAGGGAGGCAAGATATCACAGTCAACATCAATCATTCTCCACATTCCTCAATGATAACAAAACTTATAAGTTCAGTTCCATCATCTCCCAGTCACAATTGCCACTACCTACAATGAAACTTTTTAAGCAATGCAGATTTCTCAGTGTTGTCACGTTCAAAGAAATACACAACTGAATCAGATTATTCTGAGTAAATTAAGTTGCTCTAACAAAATTTAAACTGCACAAGATGCTTTTTGAGTTAAACTCAAACTCCTGATGTCACCCAGAAACTGATTGGCTTTCAAGTAAATTTTAGCTCAAGTCTCTAAAATATATAGGGCAAGAATCCTAAGAGGACTGACCAGATGGAAATAAACAAATTATATAGAAGCTTCTGCTTAATTCTTACCCCTGGAAGCAACAAGGATCGAAGTATCTCTTCAGGTTCAATAGCCTTGCCTTGAAGCCAGCGGAGTGATTTTGAATTCTCTAAAAGAAGACTAGTCACAGCTAGGCAATGCATCCACTGCAGAAAGTCAGCAGCTCTTTCCCTACAAGGCTGAGCAAGTTCTTCTACAACCTGAGAGAAAACTTCTTCAAATTCACCAGCAACACAATGAACTTTCCTGGCCAAACCAGTAACTGCTGTTGCCCATTCTCTGTCTCCACCAAGATTTATACCATCTCCTATGGCAACCATATTTCCTCCATCATCTAATTCATGTTCGAGAGGCTTCTGCAGTAACTCTTGCACAAAGGTTCTGGCAACTTTCCTATTTGTAGCATCGGAAAAATCAAGACTGGTACCAACCAACAATAGCTGCCGTGAGGTAAACCGATAGTTTGGCCCTGAAAAGGACCAACAAATCAAAATATACACATGAAACAAACTTCCCTTGCGTATGATGCGATTAAATTTCCTACCAGTGCTAATATGAACCTTGACTAAATTGATGTAGTCAGATACTGTTGCAGGAAGTATTCTCTCTAGTAGGTCATTATCATCTGAAGCTTTTGCTGCATATACTGCCGCTTCAGTGCCCATTGTTGAAGCAGCTTCAGAGCCCTTTTCCTGATTTAAATAATTGCAATAAATCTCAGAAGGTAAAATATAACTCAAGAAAATAATTGCATGCTAACTACTAGGGAAACAAGATAATACATACGATTTGTTGAGAGAGATCATAAACCCAAGGAATCCAAGAGTTCGACTAAGCATGGAGCACAACATATTAAAATATGTCATTAACCATCAGTAGCAAGTAGATACTAATATGACTTTGGATTGGTAAGAAATGTTCACCAAAATAACACTAGGCTTTTTCAAGCAAAGCCAACCGACAAAAATTGATTGTGTTGCTTGAGCATACCCCAAAACCTACTATTCAAGTGAGAAGAATAAGTATACCACCACAGGTCACAAATAAGCAAGTGTTTTATACATGTTACCTACAATGTTAGAAATGCCTCATTCTATAATACAGCTTCCTCACTTCAAACATTCTCTGAAGTGAAGCAAACCACAGTCAAACTATGAGACTCCACATGTTGTATCCAGGAAAAACTGAATGGAGAAAAGTCTTATTCATTGATTCTCAGAGAGATCTGACCATGTCTGGATAATCCTAAAACAGCATTAACCAATACACGATCGTTTCTTTCCAAGTATATAATCATACAACTCAAAAGAAATCATTGCAAAGATGTAAAAAAATTCATGGATAGACAGTCTTAGATATGAGAACAAGAAGATACTATTTCAGCAACAAAGCTGTATAGCATGTCTACTGCACCAGTTTGGGATGAGACTTAGAGAATTAACACTTCTAGTGATAATATCTAACTCAAATAGGTCTGATGGATTTGAAGCTTTCCTTAAAAAAAAAAAAAGATGCCGTGCTTACCTTAATCGCATAATGAAAATCTATAGAATTCCATTGGAAGATGAGCCAACATCATGAAGCAGGAAAATATATATTCCCATTTGAAGATATTGACGAATATGAAGCTTGTTTAAAATTAAGGCTTGTGATGGCTATGCAAGTTTTCCAGAACCTTTTAAAAATGCCAACTGTTGGATACCTTCATAACATTATTATACAAGAATACAAAGTAGTCTTCTTTTGCAGTCGAATATATAGTCAAGTATTGCCAAAGCATATGTTTCTGGAAAAATGTGGGGTTTAAAAGCTCCACTTCCATATGCATGCTAAGTTAACTCCAATTAAAATCGGGGACTGTGATTGTTATCCATTTAACCAAGATCTAAGTACCGGCTGTATACATCTACCGAGAATACACCATGAATTGATGGACTCTAGCTCTAAAATTTACAAAAGTGACGCAATATTCACAATATTACTTGATCAGAAAACACAGATATAAAAAAGACTTTCTTGACAACAGATTTTAGAAATATTGGAATTCAATCCTTTCCTAAAGAAAATCAAATGTTAAGCATATCAAGAAAGTCTTCACATAGTCTGTCCGTACATGTGCCTCAGTTTGTAAGTGCCTGCAAACAACCCTCCAATAAAGAGCGGCTTCCGCTTCCATAAGTCTGATGCTCTGGGTGCCAGCAGATAATTCCCCTGGATTTAGAAACCACAGTGATATCAAATGTGGGGTACCCACAGGTGCTTCTAAGTTAGATTGTAACAAGAAAATAGATGAAAGTACAAGTGTGAAGAGTCTCAATAGCTAAGCAACAAGCTAGATGATAAACCTAGGATGATACAAGCACTTCTGCAGACCTTTTCCATGCATGATGAACCAATATTTTAACCCAAACACTAGAGACGGTGCAGGCGTTGTCAACAAGTCCAATTTGATGCGGTCAAGCATAGCTGCCTAACTAGTTAAGGGCGTGTTTACTTGTGCTTCAGCAAAAGGCAAAAGCAACACTAGCTGTTTCCCACCAATTCTTTTTGAAAGATTTTATACATTTCCAAAAAATATTATGTGAATTTACAGGTCGAATTTATATATTGTGAAAGTTTAAGGTAACACGGGCTAAGAAAAAGTCAAATTGCATCATACAGAACTAGAGTTTCAGTTAGGTGTCAAAACAATAGATGACTGTAGGTGAAACTCAGTATGCTTAACTTCAATTTGCACAACTTGTCTATAATGAAAATATATATATATATATATATATATAACTTCAATATATACTTATATATATATATATATATATATATGCATGTACGCACTTGAAAAGACCAAAAGGAGACGCTCCTTTTGCACATCTCTCTCAATGAGGGTTAATTTCATTATTCCACTTAACTTATGTGGAGTACAAAACTTTTGGCATTTGTCATTGAACAATTCATGAACAATTTTAGATTCCCAAACAGATAATTGCTTCTCCAGGAAGAACTTGATAACTACAATTTCCACAAATCCTACACTAGAAAAGGAGCATGCCGAGTGGATGTCTAAATATGCCAGACAATGTCGGGATTGGGAAATTCAATTGCCGTGGACACAAATTCCCTAATAAGAATCATGATACATATCACATTTACTCAAATGGAAAGAGCAAAAGATGCATACATGAGGTTTGTATAAGTAGAGACTAAAAAACAATATAAGTAGAGACTGAAAAACAATCACTTGAAATATCAACTGATATCTGAAAAGCCTACCGGCCTCATTTTTGTCAGAGTGCGGTCCTATGTAGTGCTGAATGCTTTCATCTTCACGGATCTTTACAAATCCAGCTTTCAGCAGAGCCTCCATCACTGACTCACCAACTGATTCATAAGTCTCCACATCAAGATACTTCAAAAGTTCAATAGGGTCTCCCTGGCAGCATTTGAGGAGCCATTCATCTCTCATCAACTTAAGACACTCCTTTGCAACAGCAGCTGAACGGTCAGCAAGCCCCCTCCGGAGAATTATTGTTCGATGCTTAATACTAGAATATTCAAAAAAAAAAAAAAAAAGGAAAACACAATAAACAAGGGAACTAGTTAAGCATTTTTATGTGAATTACATAATAATACAATGGAAGCATATTAGTGTATGCCTCTGGAAGCTAAATGATGTAAATAACAATCTTGCGGTCAACAGAAATACTTAAGATCTAGAAACCAGAAGATGCACCAAATTTGACCAGTAACTTGCAATTAATATTATTTATGATGCCGGACAACTACAGATAAAAAAGAACAAACAAATATCAAGAGATAAAAACAAGAACTTACCTAAGGGTTTGGAGGGGAAACTTATTAGCCAAAACACAGTAGGCTGCTTTACGTACTGAATCACTCACATCTAGGGTACAATCAATTATTGCTTGCGAAGTTGCATTTGATGGTGGCAGTGATAGCACCAATGTCTTGCGAACTTCCTGCTTATGGGCATGGAGGACTGCAATTAGTAGCAATAAGAAAAAAAGCTACTACTTAATTTCCTTATATACTAGTCTTCCAAAACCGATAGAGCAGTGCTTATGAGTACAACTTAGCAAAGCCCCAAGAAAAGAAGAATTTCCTTAATAATTGCCATCGTTTGATGGCAAGTTACATCTCTCATGTCACTATCTAACAAATAACGATGTAAATAATTCACCAAGAGCATTGCTTATACTAGCCAAGTGGAGCTGCCATTTGGTCAATGTATCTTTATTGCCTAACGGTAGCAAATACTTCTTAGTTCTACGTCCTCTCAGCAAGTGCAAACGAGGTATCTTGACCTCCATCTTCTATAGCAAAATCCAAAAGAATTAACTAAAATAAGAATGAGCATAACTCACCGCACTGGGCTCCAATGGAATTGCTTCGAGGAACAAATCGAGGATATCAGTATTTTCGGAGTCATTCACAAAACGCGAAAGAGCTCTAATTGCAAACATTCGGACTACGGGGGCCTTGTCTTTGACTCTAAGAATCATGCCCTCTATCACCTCATCCCACACTTGATCGTCCACTTCTGCATCATCTGGAAGTCGTAATATAATCTACAATGACGAATCGAATATTAAAACCAGCATTCTTTACCATAATATGATTCGGAGAAAGAATTTCCACAGGAAAACAGAATAAGACAGGAAATTTAGAGGGAAAAAAAAAATCCTTTGTTAACTTTTTTCTTGTCAAGATACATGCTTCAAAGATACAAATTAAAGTCTAAATTAAATGGAGCCGAAGTGAACCATCCTTGTTCTATCTCATAAAATGTTTCAACGGGTAATCGCCTCGTGTTTCTACCTCACAAAATATCCCTCGATCCTAAATTCATTTCTCCGTCTATGTAATTATCAGCTAAAGTAACTTCAAAGTTAAAACTTCTCACAGGGACTGAATTTCCGAGTCATTACCTCCGAAATGATCTGGCAAGCGCGAAACCTCGCCGTCTTATTGGAGGCGGAGGCGGCGACGAGGAGGAAGCCGAGGAACTTCTCCAGGAAGGCGCCGCCGTCGCAGCCGCCGGAGGAGGCGGCTTTAGGGGCGCGAGCGCCGGCGAAGGCCGCGACGAACCGCACGATGCGCTCGGCAGACGGGTTGCGCTGCCGGAAGTCGAAGAGGGGGCTAGGGTTCTGGAGAAGGAGGCGAAGAAGTCGGGGTGGGACCGGAGGGCCGCGAGTTCCTTGAGCTTCCGGTTGTGCGTGGCGTGCGAGGCGCGGGCCTCGTCGAGGATTCTGGCGATCTTGCGCGTCAGCAGCTGCTCGTCTCCGTCGGCGGTTCCGGCACCCATCGTCGGCGGCGTCGACGTCGTCGTCGTCGTTGTCGTCGTCCTTCTTCCTTCTTCTTCTTCGAGGATCGAATGCGAGACTGATTTCGGATTCCTTTTCCGGCGGAAATAATGATTTTGGTTTTTGAATTCGGGCGGGAGAATTCCGGAATCGGGTGTGGGGGAGAAGTTTTGAGGCCCGTGGGCCGCTGATTTTGAAATACGAGCCGTTTGGGTTGCTGGACTGGGCCTCCGGATTCAGAACCGGGTGTGATGGCGAATTTTTTAGGCCCGTGGGCCGTTGATTTTGAATGATCGAGCCTTTTGAGTTGACTGGACCGGGCCTCCGGCTATACGTATTCGGGCTCTCTCTCTCTAATTTTTTTTTTTTTGGCGTGTTTTCTCTGATCTTTTCTCTTTCATTAGTATGATCTCCACCGATTGGGTCCTAGAATAATTACTTTCAAGTGATTCGTGTGCTTTTTTCCTAATTTGAAAAAGTCCTTGTACCTTTTAGGAATGATCATTGTCCATTCATGAACTAATCCGATTATAAAACTGACGTGAATTACACATCAGGCTAGCATAAACTCTCTCTCTCTAACTTTTTAAATATTTTTGTAAATTTCACTAATAATATAAATCTCTTAACCTACCAAGTCAAATAATTTCATCTTTAATCTTTAACAATCCGGTTGAGTAATCTCATTTTTCCAGACATACTTGAATGAGCTCTTAAACCCATTTTTTTCTGAAAATATAGGATCCATGCTTAGGAGGCATCCGAAAAATAGCTAATAAGGGCTTGCTTCTTATCAACTTAATTGGCCTATGACAGTAGTAGATTGCGATATTATTACCCAAGTTTTCTCTCTTGGAAAGTTTAGCTACTTGATTAGGAAAAAAATACTGCATAAACCAATTAAATGCACCCAAAAACATATATGTGGATCACATTGAATTTTCTTCATGTACCTTGTCAGATTGAGCGGTTTAGATGGAATGGGTATATTGGACTTAAGCTAAAATCAGATTCGTATACAATAATGAATTCTCATTGACCTAAACTCAAATTCGCCGTTGGGGAACTTTTGGCCACCACCGCACTATAGGATGATGGAATTGATACTCTGATTTGCACCATGAAAGGGAGGCATTGCATCCCAATTGTTGGATTCCTATCCATAAGTTGTTCTCATCTCAGGATCCACCAAGTCCGTACAAACAGAATCTAATCTATCCAGCAAATTGGAAATCAATGGTCCGATCAAGGCCTTCTCAACCACGCCAAACAAAACAAAAGAATCAGGCTCTCCATTTCACTGGACGTACCTGACATGTTATCGCGCATCACATCGAGCTCACCCGCGATTGCCTCGATCCTACAAGAAAATAGAGATGCTCGATCGAGTTCGTGACCACGTAACACGCTGGGGATTTCGTCCGATTCAAATCCGGCGTGTGAATGGTTGGTGCTGAGTCAAGTTTCAGTCGATTCATCCTCCACCAATAATGCAGGGCAAGAGCAGCTCTCAATCCCGGGACACAGGACTTTCTTGCAAGTCTATGGGGAATCCTTCCAAACTAACAAGAGGTGCAGTCACGATACGGCAAGAGTCATGAGAAAGACCTCTTGTCCAGTAGTCCTCCGATGGACTCCACTTTAGATGCTCCGATCATCTCATCTTCCCTTCGCCAATGGGACAGAAAGAAATATCAGCATGTCAAGAAATAGTGGCCACTAGTTCGAAAGAAAACCCCAACTTTGCCCGAACTTGCCGTGGACAAGAACCTTAGGCGTCCACATGGAGCGCCCGATTGGTATGTTCCTCCTCATGTAAGGACTTTTGCAAGCGACAAGCGCGCGGATGTACGTGCGCTTGTTGAGGTTGGGAGACGATGATGTTGCCCAAGTTAGCCGTATGTAGCTCGAAAGAATGAATTCGGTGCGAGTTGATGTCGATCTGATGGGGGTGATGGTAGATAATTACGTGAAAAATAAGAAGATGGGTGGTGGAGTTACGTTTTAGAGGTAAGGCACGTGTCGAGATCCCGCGGGACAGTAAAGTGATAACGCACCGAACCTTCATTTTATGTCTGTTTCTCCTCCACTGAAACAACCCATCAGATTTTTCTCGTGGCTGCATCGAGCCTGTCACAAGTGTTTCTTGGTAACCGATTAGATTGCATAGCATACAGCGAAGCACTCTGGACCGATCGAATGTACATTGCTCTACCCGCCCATAGCAGGGTCTTCCTCTTCCCATGACTAAGTTTGTAATCACCCTTTTGTTCGAGAAATTGGTGTCTTCCCTACCAATACAGGGCTTAACGAGGGGATTACCGAGGTAAAAGGCGTTGGGGTCTTTTTTTTTTTTTTTTTTTTTTTTTTTTTTTTTTACGTGAAGTTCGTCCATGCAGATTTTTTTCATGCCTATGGAATTGTTTTTTTTTCTTTTAAAAAAGAAGAAAACATTGTACCTTGGCCTAGATTCTGTGAAGACGCAACCCATAAAGTATCAACTCATCTGTTTGGAACTTCACATCGCATGAGGAGATTGTAAATCACTTCCTTGACCAAAGGCAATTTGCACAGCAAATGGGTTTGGATTGCAAACACTTCATCCTTCATGCAATAATCCTCTAACTGGAAGTGGCATTATAGGAGTGCCACATTACATGCTCAAGCAACTCCAAACCCTTTCCAAGCAGCGGCGTTGGTCCTACAAGAGTCTATGTAATTTTTGAACAAGTCTGGGGGAGAGACCAAAGTTGAGATCAGTTCAAAAAGAGTCAATTTTAATGAGGAAAGGACAAACTCCTGACTCCCACCATCAGATCAAGGCTAAGGTTTAATCCAGATGATGCGTAGAAAAATAATAAAGATGCCATAGATATTATTGTATGATCGGCCAGTGACTTAGTAGTCCAATATTGGACAAGAAGAGGAAGATGGAACTCGTCAGTGAAAGTCGAAGCTACAACTCTTCTTCTCGCTTGCAATTTTGCTCAATCCCTTGATATCTGAACAGGCTTTAAAGCGACTACAGGGTCTTAATTGATGCTCTCCATCAAAAGGGTTTTGCTCTTGGATTATTTAACCTTTCGTAGCAGAATCCTACTTCTTACTTTAACACAATATGGGGTGGGGTTTGGTATAGACTCATGGACCCCACAATAGAGTTGCTCATGCGTTTGCAAATTAGTTTTTTACTTAAATAGCAACGGCATCTTCCCTTTCTTTTCACAATATTCTTTCTAAAGTGAAAAATAGAGTCTTCTTTAATCTATCGTTCCGACGTTGGTGCTGAATCCTATTTGTAATGTTTTGTTTAAAATGGAAAGTTTATTCTAGCAAAAGAACTCTTTCTTATGATGTGGCCCTCGCTTGAGGTTACTCAATCAAACTCTCTTAAAATGGCTTATTTTCTGCCAACTCTAATATATATCACAGGCATCTTATAATGTGTTCCTATTCCTTGGTGCACAATTTAGGTTGCTCTTAGGAATGGCCATTCCCAGAGGTCCTTGGCCAAATGTTGAGGCACTTGGCAAATTTTCTGGGAGCGCTTTGAGAAAATGTGTTACATTTCCAAAATCCCTCAGTCCAAGGTAGTCCATAGGAACTTTGGGTCTTGGCATTTTCGGAATGCCACTAAGGTAACTTTTTTTTTTTATTAATTTTCAATTGGACTACATTATTACAGAGTTAAAACCGATAGAGAAAAGAATTTTAAGGGCATACATTTTGTATGCCCTAAATTCCCGTTATATTGAGGCAACATCTATTTTAATTGTAACTTGATAATAATAGCGTAAAAATTATCTAGTATGAGATCATGATTTTTCTTTTTCTAATTTTGAATGGATTTTCCACGTAAAAATTCATGTGTCTCCTTCTCTAGTATCTCCTCTTTTTTTTTTTTTTTTTTTTGATGATTCAAGGAATCCGCGTACCGTACCAACACGGACAGCTTCGGTAGACCCGAGGTGACGGGAGGTAAACCCTAGGGCCCCACGAGAGGACCCACCACCCCCGTGGAATGGGTAAGACGCCAAGCATCTCCGCGGAGAGTCGAACCCTCTCCCTCTTTTCCATTTCACAAATCCTAACAATTCTAAAGTCAACTATGGTTAACGATCTTGAGCATGCCACCAAAGAAGGGCTCAATTGCAAAAACGAGCAAACCTCGACATTGATTCTTGAAACAGCAGGGGCTCTGGGATGTTAATGTCTGGAGAGGATACCCTCTTTTATACATGTAATGTTTCTCTAACGAGAGCACTTTACTAACAGAAGCATTGCAACTTGCTTATTAATTTAAGGATGAAGGCATCTTTACTCATGTGTCATCTATAAGTTCAACAGTATTCGGCGTCTAAAATCTAAATACAAGCTAAGACGCTCTCATCTAGTTGCGATTGACCATTGTGAAGTCACAATTACACATGTATATAAAATTCGTAAGTTATGACATCATAACAGTGATAAATGTACCTGGAAATAATCATCACTGGAGTTGTTAGATAGCTATTGTCTATACTAGATTCGACAAAATATATTGTTTGATATAAATGTGCTTGATGTTGAGAGAGGAGGTTTATCCCCTAATTAATCAGTCAACTACCAAGGTCGATAACAGTCGATGATTCGAACAAACCAAATCGATTAAATGAAGGCGGGACTAATTTAACCAGAAGCTAATGACTTTTCAGGTTGGAATTTGATTAACGCAGCCTATTAGTCGTGCTATTCCGTAATGTCAAAGACATGCTGTCCGTCTTGTCCTTCACAAATATCATTCAACGATACTGTCGCGTGAACACTACATCTCTTGCGAGATCGCATCACGCACGCTACCCCAGCGGCTGCATTTTGCTTCGTGCACTGTCAAAGGCATGACAAAGCTCCGGCGATACGATTAAATTAAGTCAAGATCGATCGTTTTCTTCGAGGCGAAAGCAGAGAATGCAATGCCAGGACCAGACGAAGCAAATCGGCCGGCGACTTAAACTTTGAATAATCGAGCGATCTGCGTCGAGTTTATAACTTCACCGCATTTGATAAATAGCAATTTGCAGTTTCCTAATCACCGTATTAATGAATTCGAGCGACCAGATGTTGGAGTGGACTTGCCCTCTCGAGATAATCTAATCACCCCCCTCTTGCGACCTTTGTGGCGTTTAAGAGACTCCGAAAAAAAAAATATGAAGGATGATTTGACTCTAAATTGTTCTTTTCTAACCAAAAGAATGTCCTCCAAATGGAAGCACGACATAAACCAAGATAAGAGCTCTAATTGTCAATGGCCTCTAGGCAGGTCGAGGTAAAACTACAACAGCTCTAAAAGCTATTTCATCTGCCATAATGATCGCAACGAAATAGAATACTGTTTAAGATGTGCAAATGCATATGCATGCACAACCGTGGGAGAAAGGTTGGATCGAATTACTTAGAGTTGACTTAGGCAGCGTTTGTTTGTATTTTTTTTTTTTTTTTTGTGTTTTTAAACACTTTTTCTTTTTTTTTGCAGGAATAAAAAAAAACAAACAGCGTTTGGGTGCGTTTTTGTTCCTTTTTTTGTTCTTTTGTTCCCAGGAACAAAAAAGAAACAGAAACAAGAAATACAAATTTTGTGTTTCTTGTTTCTAAAACAAAACTTAGAAACACTTTTTTTATTTTTTCTTATTTTCTTTCTTTTTTCTTTCGCCGGTCGCCGGCCTCGGCCATGGCCGGCGACCGGCCGACGAGGGCCCGCGGCCTCACCCAGGCACGGCGAGGCTCGCCGGCCCCGGCGAGGCCGAGCCTCGCCATAGCTGGGCGAGGGTCGGCCTCGCCTTGGCTAGGCGAGCTCGAGCTCGCCCAGATCGGCGAGATGTCGGTGCATCGGGCTGGGCGAGCTCGATCTCGCCTAGATCCAGCGAGGCCGAGCTCGCCCAGTCAAGGCGAGGCCGACCCTCGCCCAGCTACGGTGAGGATCGGCCTCGCCAGGGGCCGGCGAGCCTCACCGTGCTTGGGCGAGGCCGCCGGCCATGGCCGAGGCCTAGTGGATCGGCCAAAAAAGAAGAAAAAAAGAAAAAAGGAAAAATAAGAAAAAAATAGAAAAAATAAAAGAAATAAAAAAATTATACAAATTTACCAAACGTGTTTCTATTTATTTTTTGTTCTCATAACAAGTTTACCAAATGCGTTTTTTGTTCATAAATTGTTCCCAGGAACAGAAATATTTTTTTCTATTTCGTTCTCCGGAACAATTTTTAAACAAACGCAAACAAACGCACCCTTAGTGATAAAGGAATGAACATGTGTATAGATTAGGCACACGACGCATGTTCGATTCTTTACATCTCTATATGAAAACAGTGCTCTGTTTAGACCACCCGACCCGAGTTTTGCCACGTGTCTAGCCCTCCCGGTCCATGAGGCTGGTAGGATAGTTCATCAACCGGAAAATTACGAGCCGCCGAGATGACTCTTACCGCGAGAGATGTTGGGCAGAGTTTAACGTTGACAAATGCGGCCAACGCAGTTCGCACGAGTGACGGCATGGAACGGCGGGTGCGGTTTAAAATAATGCTTTACATGTCGCCCTTTCGACGATCCAGAGAGACCCAGCGTGTAGCAGTGCGGTCATGCTGCACGCGAATGAGGAATCTGATTCTAGAGAGAGAGAGAGAGAGAGAGAGAGAGATGATGATCCAGAGGATTCAGAAACAGCTTCAATTGGTGGGTTGAGTTTGACGTTTTCAATCGACGACATACTCTATACGAGCACGTCTGCAGAGGTAAGCAATGTTAAATAGGATTCAAGTGGCTGTTGTCATCAATTTAAGGTCACCCGGATATTATGAAAATGTTTTGGTTTCCCACCGGCGTGTTTTAAAGAACACGCAATTCAGGTCGAGGTTAGATTAATTTTACAAAATGCCGTCTCTTTGTGAACCGAGATTCCCCGCCTCCATTCTTCCGATCGTTGAAGTTTTCGTCATTTCACGAATTGGGCAGAATCCTCGAGGCATTTGAAGTACTTCTACACGTTCATATGTTGGTGAAAAATCGAATTCCACAAATGGGATTGGTCGAGTGATGGATACTTACTGATCACAATAGATATATATGAGATGGACTATGCACCAGATACTTTTGGCTGCCTATTTGTTGCGTTTGTTGTTTATAGACGATGTTGTTGGTAAAATATTGCTTCGAAATGGGTTGAACAATGAAATCGGATCGAGTAAAACAACTCGGACTTTGAGGCATAATATCACTTTCTTTAAGGATTTATTTGCCCCACAACGTTGTTAATGGTCACCGGCAAAAATCCTCCAGAATATAACAAAATCTCGGATGAGAATACTAAATAGCAATTCTAGTATTTCTATAGAGTCTCTCTAAGAAACAATCGAAAAATTGGCTGCTATTTTTCAGAAAGAAGACTTGAAAAATGACCACACATTTCTTTTTGAAAATGACAAGTATAGATATGAAACAGTCGTGTAACTCTTCGTGAAAATTGCGAACAAACACGTCTTTAGAAAATTGTTCGTTTAAACAAATTCGACTCTCCAAAAGAAGTTGAAAATGAACAATTGCAACCTTTCAGGAAAATTAAAAACCGAATAAGTAATTTTTCAAAGGTTGTCTTAAAAAGATACAAACAAAATTCGAAATAATTTTTTTTAAAGTTTTTAAATAGAATTTCGAATTTTCATTTATATTTCATTTCTGGAATTCTCAAATTAAAAGGCAACCTTTGAACTAAAAAATAAAAAATAAATAACAAGGGATTAATGCTAATTAAACCGCGGCGCGCTTGAGCGTGCCAAGTGCGCCAAATAATCGTGCATCCACACGCGGGTATGGTGGGGTTTAGCCCTACCTAATCACTCCTTTAACTACGAAAGGAAATTCCACATTTTTAAACTGATCCATCTGCTCCCACATTTTCTATGTGGGACAAAGTAAAAGCAATCATTTTGTTTTAACAAACAAAATTCTAACAGATGTTGCTTTACATTAAATGAGTTCACTCTGGTATTCAAATAGATATCCTGAAGATAACAACAAGAAATACAGCCACCAGGGTTGATTTTCTGTGTGTTTGGTTATGCTTACACATATTTTGAATCCATAAGATCGGCCCTAAAGAGCATACGTTTGGTACAGCAAAGGCAGTCTGTGGTTTAAATATGATGGTCTTCCCGCCTCAGACATTTCAGGTAATCACCGAAGCACACGAGTTGGTGCTTCTAAAGAGCGAGATGCTCAAGAGCGGGTGGTCCCAACTGTACCGGCACTTCAAAGAAAGGAAGGCAAACGCGCGTTTCAGTCGGGCGACCCTTTTGTTCGAGAAAAAGCAGCATTTGCATGGGCATTGCCTCTGCGAAAGGGCTTTCCACTTACAAAATCCGATGATGCCCGAAATTATAATCATCTAACATAGAATAAAATCTCGATTCGACTGCGGATAAGAACCCCCCACGTCCACAATCCAGCAAGTGGGATCGCACGAGCCATTGGATGGTCGATCAAAAAGACAACAGAATGTGCAGAAAAATCGATTGATTAGGGGCAAAAGATGAGGGGGCATTCTATCTAGAAGAGCATCCTGCATCGAGCATCTCGCTTTAGCAGTCATCGTCAAAGCCAAACCCAACATGTCAAATGGGGTGGCCTTTAGCATATGCTTCCATTTCAAACTGAGAATTCAGAGTCCGAGCTTAGAAATTTCCTGCAATACACCAAACTATTCCTTCTCTTTTGTTCTTCCAAATTTTGTTTCTAACGATGGTCTTCAAAATAACTTCCTAGACTTTTAGCCATGTTTGAAAGCAACACCAGTTATTGAATTTTCCTGGTCATCGAAATATCCCATGTCACCCAATTATAGGATTTATATGTTCTTTATTTATATGTAGTCTCAATCCATCTATCTGTTTAAGCTTTTCGATTGCATTTTTCCAACATGACACTAAAATCAGGTTGTTACATTTTATTTGTCAAGTTTTTCGATTGATCTTATTAACACCCATCTCTCTAATCATAAAAATTTAAGTATTTTTTTTTTAATTTTCCAATCAAAATTTCCCCATCTCCCTTTTCTCCCATTTTTCAAACATAGCATTGGGTTTTAATAGCTGGAGAGTTGACTTCAGCTTCCTGAGTACTTAAGCTACAGTAGTAGCAATTATAGGCTCATTGCTGTTCGAATATTTTCATGAGTAGTTATATGTTCGAAATTTTCATTATCTTTGTACAATATGAAAGTCTATATAAATTAAGGTAAAAACCACCAAAAATAAAAAAAACTATGGCCGTTATAATACTTTTATTTCAAACCTCTTTTTTTACATAAAATATATCAAACTTATAATTGCGTAACATATTTTATCAAATTAATATTCATGTGACATATTAATTTTAAATTTTTTTGTGACCTAAAAAACCCCATACTTATATTCTTGTGATTCTTTATTCAAAATTTATCTTTCATGATATCAAAAATCTCAAACGTAGACTCCAGTTACACATATATTGTCTATCTAGATTTTTTTTTCTTTTTCTTTTTCCTTCCTCCTTACTGTTGTTGTCGCTATTATCCTCACCACCATTGCCAAACCAAGGAAGAAAACAAAGAGAAATTTAAAAAAAGGGAAAAAGAAAACAAAAGAATGCAATGAATTAACATATTTTTGTCATGTTAGCAACATTTAATTTCCTTCATCCACATACTTGACTACATAATTTTTTTGGTGACGTTCATTAGAAGAATTTTGAACAATGATAAATGTAACACACGAGTATAAAATTTCGATAAATGTGTCATATAAATATAAAATTAAGATAAATGTGTCATATATATATAAGTTTATAGTTTATGATATCACAAAAAAATGTTCAGGATAAATATATTTTGATTGGCATAGTTTGAAATTTTTTATGGCTTTTTCCTGTCAAACTTTTGAATGTGCGTGTGCTTCAGTGTCCCAACACGCGTGTGATTTTTACACGAGCAAAAGGGTTAGATCTGACCGGATCAACGGTTAACCGATAAACACATTTTTTTGGGGGAAAAAGCCATCAAAAACCCCCAACTTTACTTGGAGTGACACATTTACCTCGAACTTTGTTTTGTGACGTGAAAATCCCGGAGTTTGCTAACTATGACACATTTACCCCAAACTTTTATCTGTGACACAAAAAATCACGAATTTTCATTTGTGTGACACATTTATCCTAAATCATAGGGGTATTTTGGTCTTTTTATTTTTAAATTTATTTTTCTTTTTTTCTTCTTCTTCTTTCTTTCCTTCGCCAGCCATGGTGGAGCCAGCAAAGGGAAGCCGGCATCCGGCGAGGGCACCCTCCCCCGATGCCGGCGAGGGCACCCCTTGCTAGGCCCTCGCCAGATCTGGCAAGGGAGGTCCTAGTTAGCCCAGGCGAGGGCGACCCTTGCCCGATGCCAGCGAGGGTTAGGGGTGAGCGGTTCCAAGTTCCGGTTCGGTTCCGTCTGGAATCTGGAACCTACCCTCGGGTACAGGTTCCTCAAAATAAGGAACCTGGAACCTACCCGTCAAAACCGAGAACCTGGAACCTACCCTATCACAGGTTCCGGGGTCGGTTCCGTGTTCCAACGTTCCGCGTTCCTTTTTTGTTTTTATTTTTATTTATAGATTTGAACTATAACGTATGCGCACATTACTTAAAAAAAAAAAAATTATAACGTACGCGCACGTTATCAAAAAAAATATAACGCACGCGCACGTTATAAAAAAAAATATATAATGTGCGCGCACGTTATCAAAAAGAAACTATAACGTGCGCGCACGTTATCAAAAAAAACTATAACGTAGGCACACGTTACCAAAAAAAATATAACGTATGCGCGTGTTACCAAAAAAAACTATAACGTACGCGTATACTATACGGTAACTTCTCACATCTTAGCAAACATACCAATGCCAACAGTTTTTTTTTTTTTCTATTATTCATTTTTAGAGTTGAATTATAACATACGCACTCTAAAAATGAATAAAAAAAAATTATAACATACGCGCATATTATCGGACTCTTCAGCACTGTTGCAATAATCCTCTAACATCAAAATCATGCCATAAATATACTTCCCGAGCTATAAAAATAATAAAACAAAACATATACTCTTTGACAATAATGTTTTTCCATGCATTAAACTTATCAATGGTGAGATCACAATAACCATTTAAAGGCTCATAAACTCTTTGACAATATAGTTAAAGCAGCACAAAGTCAATAAAAAACCTTGCTTGAATTCTCTACCGCTAAATCCATTGTCGTTGCGACACCACCAACTCTATTTATCAACAATAATCTCCGCATTAAGGCCAACCATATCTGAAAAAAGAAAAAGAAGAGGTTAAATAAAATATTCACTTATCAAATATACAAAAAGAAATATAATATATAAAGATATAAACATTACTTACCTAATTCAAATTGTTCTCGTTCTCGATACACTCTTCATCACCAAGCGGTACACAAGCGGCCCTCAACCAATCTTGAGTGCAAATCAAAGCTTCCACTACTTTAGGAGTTAAAGAACTTCGAAAGCCATCAAGCACATGACCCGATGTACTAAAAGTTGACTCTGAAGCAACGGTTGTTACAGGAATGGACAAAATATCTTGAGCCATCAAAGAAAGGATCTTATATTTTGAACCATTAGCCTTCCACCAAATCAAAATGTCAAGACCGAGATCCTTTTCATTTTTTTCTTGAATATATCCATCAAGCTCGGACTTGTTATCATCGCGCCCTTGTTCATTCGAGTATAAAAATATTTTCTTCCAATCTTGGGCTTCATGCATCTTTAGTTCTTTAGTACCACCCGTATCGGGTTGGGAAGTGGAACTACTACTACTTGCACCCAAATTATGGCCACAAAAATCTTGATCACTTAAAATAAAAGAAGATTGCTCATAAAATTCATACAAATGCTCCAATGTATTCTTCACCTTGCAATGCATCTCTTCAATCTTCAATTCATAATCATAAATTTGTCCATACAATAATCTCACATAATTTAACTTGGCTCTAGGATCTAACACAACCGCAATCAACACCATAATATTCACTTTATCCAAGCTTCCATAATATTTGTCAAATTTTTCTTTCATTTTCAAACCCATAGTTTGAAGCTTAGGATCGAAGCATTGACCGCATCTTTCAAATATCTATACAAAATAACTATCCCTTCAAAATAATCATTTGAAGTAACATATGAAGTCCTAGACATCTTCTTGGTGGCATCATAGAATGCTTTCAAAAAATTCGAAAGAATAATAGCATTTTCCCAATCATCATCCCTAGAAGTTTCATGATTTAGCTCACTTACAAAAGATGGATCGTGATCTTCCATCCTTTCGAAAGCTTTTCTGAACTTTATGGCGGTATTCAACATGAGGTAAGTGGAGTTCCATCTAGTGGCAACGTCAAGAACTATCGAACCCTTATAAGTGATCTTTTCTCTCTCAATGCAAGATTTAAATCCTTGGGCTCTTGTGAGAGAACTCCTTACATACCTAACCACATTTCGGATACGTGCAATGGAGTCACGTACCGTAGTCAAGCCATCTCTCACAATCAAATTTAATATATGAGCTGTACATCAAACACTACCATCTAATATCAACGACCTTTGTTTGGAAAGTTTATCCCTCAAATAACCAATTGCAACATCATTCGAGCTAGCATTATCCACGGTAATTGTGGACACCTTTTTTTCTATTCCCCACTCCTCAATGCATGTCTCCACCATTTTCCCAATCTCCCTACCCCTGTGATTATGCATCACCACAAAATTGATGATTCTTTTATGCAACTTCCAATTTTCATCAATAAAATATGCAGTGAGACAAATAATTCAGATTTTGATTGGAACTCCATGTATCTGTCGTGAGTGCGATCCTAGAATTAATCTTTCCAAAATAATTCTTCAAAGAAGTTCTTTCACATAAAAACAACTTCATACAATCTTTTGCCACTGTGAAACGTGATATATGTTTGAAGAGAGGTTGTATCTCACTAACATATTCATGAAATCCAACACGCTCAACTAATGAAAAAGGTTGCTCATCAATAATGATAAACCGAGCAAGCATGTGCCTAGCTCGTTCTTGATTAAATGACTATGTCGATAAGACGCTACCAGTACTAGAATCTCCTCTTGCCTTACCAGCCGTGTTGACATTACGTGGTATAAAGAATTTCTGCCTCTTATCTAGATTACGAGGAAACCTCTTACATGTGTTTAAGTGCTTCCTCATTGCAAAAGTACCATTAGCAACACGATACTTAAGCATAGACCCACAATGAATGCATTTCACTCGATATATTTTTCCATCCTTATCACTGATTTTCGAATAATGATTCCAGCATTCAGCATTCAGATGTATATTTCTTATCATGAGAATCGGATACCTTATTTTTGGCACTCAAGGTAGGGGTGCATCTTCTTCAATTTCATTGCCAGAAAACTCAAATTTCATACCCGGAGTCATCTCCTCACGTCCCTCCATCTCCATTAACGTGTTATCTTGATACATTAATTCCGCACTATACAACAATAATATAATATAATTAGAAAATTCAAAACATAATGTGAATTGAGTTATAGAATATGCAAGCAATTGCTAAAAATCAAATCAATACACAACTTTAGGACTATATCATATTATCAATACAAATGCAAAAGATTTATTCAAATATGCCCTTATTTTATGATAAGGCACCAAACCAAGCAAAACTCTAAGTAATCATAAATATCTCTTTCCCATCTTTAGTATAAAAGGAACTCTTTAGTCTTTATCAACCATCTTAACTTAAAAGGAACTTTTTAACCCTCTGGGCATAGGACTATATCACAATGCTCTTTCAAAACTTCTTTGAATATCACTGTCTATTTTCTCAAGGAATTGCTAATATCAAATAAGACTTGCCAAGCGTTCTTAAGGCACTAAGAAATCTAATGCTCGAGGCACTAAGCATCCAAGGGACTTGCCAGAGCAAGGAGAGGCTCTGAGTTAAAAGCCTTAGGATTCAAGTGTTAGCAAACTAGTTCATTTCATTAGTAAGAGAAATAGAATTCAATTGCATCCTAATTTGGGACTATGCTCTAGAATACCATTAGGGCTTTTAAGTCGAAAAGTTCCTCTACATATTCCAACCTTTTTGAGGCCTATAATCAAGAAAAAAACAGATCGTAGGCCACACTGCCAAGACAAGCCAACACTAAGATAGAACAAAGAAGCTGCATGGTCTTTTAATTCTACCCAATGACATCAACCTGCTCAGTTTGCCTCCAGGGCATTTTTCCAGACAATTCTAATTGGCGGCATTCATCTCAGTCAATCGACTGGGCACTTTCCTATGGCCAACGCCAACGCTACATCTACAGTGTGCATCCTCAGCAATATTTACAGTCTCAACCGAGCGAAAGAGTCTTACAGTGTGCACCCTTCATTTGATCTTCGACACCAAATCTGTGAAGAACAACTTAACAACTTGCGAAATAGGCTTGACCGGAGCTCTGAAAATCCACGGCAAACTCTGGCGATGTGGTTTTCCGTCGCTCTGAAATGGGCGTTGCGACTGCAGCAGCAGGGGCGTCAGGTCAGAGGCGGAGATAGCAGCCAGCAACAGCGTCGTGGCCCGTGGGTCAAAATCGCAGCCGAAACAGTGGCTTCTGGTTCGTTGTAGTAGCAGGGGCGTCGGGGCTTCTGGAGCGAGCGGCGTGGGTCATGAGCAGAGACGTCGGTCAGGGTCTTCGAGGCAACGGCCGGTCACGAGCAGGGACGTCGGTCAAGGTCGGTCAGCTTCTGGCGATTCGCGAATGCGGGCGTCGAGCGACGTCGAGGACTGGCGTCTAGCGGCGTTCGGGGACGGTGGCCGGCGCTGAGCAGAGCGACGGGTGTCGAGCGGCGTTCGGCGATGGTGGCCGGCGCTGAGCAGTGAGCAAGGACGTCAGTCAGGGTCACGAGCAGGGACGTCGGTCAGGGTCGGTTAGCTTCTAGCGATTCACGAATGCGAGCGTCGAGCGACGTCGGGGACTGGCGTCCAGTCCAGTGGCGTCCGACGGCGGTGGCCTTGAGGGCGAGCGGCGTCCAGCTGAAATCGGAGGACTGAGGAAGATACAGAGGACAGGAGGCTGGAGGCTGGACTTGGAGGCTTGGAGCGCCGAGCCAGGGGGGTTTCTTTTGGAACCCTAACCGGTTCCGCGGCCGGTTCCGGTTCCGGTTCCGCGCCGGTTCCTGTTCCGGTTCCGCGCCGGTTCCGGTTCCGGAACCGGGATTGCCGGTTCTCGGAAAAATGGAACCGGGAACCGGAACCGGTCCTTTAAGAACTGGGAACCGGACCGAGGTTCCGGTTCCGGTTCTTCGGTTCCCGGTTCTACCAGCTACCCGTGCTCGCCCCTAGCGAGGGTAGCCCTTGTTGGACGCCGGCTTCCCTCCGCCATGGCCGCGAGAGGAAGAGAAGAAGAAAAAAAAGAAAAAGAAAAAGAAAAAGAAAAAGAAAAAAAACAGAAAGATTAAGACAAAAATACCCTTAATGGGGTAAATATGTTACGGTTACGAAATTTCGGGGTTTTTCACGTCACAAAACAAAGTTCGGGGTAAATGTGTGACTTCAAACAAAGTTGAGGATTTTTCGTGGCCGTTTTCATTTTTTTTTTTTTTTTAGGTTGAATGGTAGCCAGACACTTTACATCGTGGAATCTAAATAGAGTCTCTCTCTCTCGATAATATCATCGTGGTCAGGGGTCCCCTCACCGTTTCCCAGAAATCCAATAAAAAAAGCAACAAAATAAAAATCAAAACTTTTCCATAAAAAAATTAATGCCGTCAATATTAAATTCAGTATTCAGAAAAATTATATCAAATTACGAAATTAGAAATTAATTTTTTATTTGATTTATCTTTTTGCGTGAGAAAGCTTGTGCGAGTTCAACCGCAGCGCGCTATATAAAGTAGACAGGGTCCTCTCCTCCGTCCTCACATCCCCTGCAGAACCAGCTGAAACAGAGCAGGAAGCGCGAGAACAGAGCATTTCGTTTCGTGATTTCTTGGAGCGTTCGGGTGGAAAATGTCGCTGCTTTCGGATCTCGTCAACCTCAACCTCTCCGACTGCACCGAGAAGATCATCGCCGAGTACATATGGTCAGCCCACCCTCCGCCCCACCCGCCCTCGACTCTGTTCTTGTGACAAAAAAAGAAATGCTTCCTTTCGTCGCTTTTGCTCCCAGCGTCTCTCTGGGTCGGGGCCTTTAGGCTTCGTCAGTGCGTTGCTCGTCTGTCATCTCGCGGACCCTTTTCGTTTTGCGGGTGGAAAAAGATGGCGGAGCTGCTGAAATTGGAGGCTTGACCTTTTTTCCGGGGCGCTTTCCGTCCCGAAGTTTTGCTGTGATCGCTCATGTCGTGCGTGCGTGCGTGCGCATGACGTCTCATGGAAGTTGGTTCCTGGTGGCGTTCGGTTTACATCGCTTCTTGTTTGAAGACTGTGGTCGTTCGTTTGAGTCTCTTCACGTGTGAATGCTTGTTTCTTTTCCCTCTCTGAGGCGTTGCATAACTTTTGTTTCTTCCGTTTTAGCTTTCGAAACTTGAGCATGGAAAACGGAGTCTTTCATCTGTTACTAGCACCAAGAGAAATCACTGAATTATCCGACCGAGGCTTCGCTTGTGATTGCCTTTTGCGGATCTATTCAATATAAGATAGGATTTCCGCTGGGTTTATACATTCATAGATTTGTCGTTTGTCTACGCTTTCCGGTCATATTTTCAAGACTCTTACCGTTGGAATTATTTGTCAGACATGAAGTGACTGTTTTTTTTTTTTTTTTTTTTTTTTACTATCCTTCTTGTCCATTCTTGGCCTTATATCTGAGGATTCTGGCATCTTACTTGGTTTATTTTTTAGCTTCCGTTTAATTATTTAACTGTTACATGCCATTTTGTTTTGACCCTGAGATGAGAGGATGCCTTCTACTATGCTAATTTTTATCATGTGTACTGTTTCATTGCATAGGATTGGGGGATCTGGGATGGACATGAGGAGCAAAGCAAGGGTAAGTAACTCTGTGCACAAGCAGTTGACAAGTGAAAAAGTTATTACTGCTCTTGGTGACGCTCTGCTTAACTTTAGCTCCTTTTGATGATATAGACTTTCTCTGGTCCTGTTAATGATCCTTCAAAGCTTCCTAAGTGGAACTATGATGGTTCCAGCACAAACCAGGCTCCTGGAGAGGACAGTGAAGTGATTTTATAGTGAGTTTTCTGCTTTATCTTCTTGATGAGCAATTTTTAGCACTTCATTTAGTCATATGTTGGCAATTTTGCTTGTTAACTCGTCAATTACTGGTGCTCGAATTGACACATGCTGTCTAATTTTTTGGAAATACGATTTGTACAGTCCTCAAGCAATTTTCAAGGATCCTTTCAGAGGTGGCAACAACATTCTTGTGAGTTTTCTCCCCTTTACTATACACGATACGATTTGCATCCTTGTTTATTTTTTCTTGGGAATTGCATTCATAGCGTCCTTAAATTGCTGTCTAAAACCCCAATTGGTTTTTAGGTAATGTGTGATGCCTACACTCCTGGGGGACAACCAATTCCCACAAATAAGAGGTGTGCGGCTGCCAAGATCTTCAGCCACCCTAATGTTGTTGTTGAAGAGCCCTGGTATATTTCAATGCTGCAATCCTTTCTTTATTAGTTTGTTGGTTGACAATTACCTCTTTTCCATCCATTCAAACTTATGGTCAAATTTTAATCTTGTGAAAATAGGTATGGACTCGAGCAAGAGTACACCCTATTGCAGAAGGATGTTAAATGGCCTCTAGGGTGGCCAGTTGGTGGCTTTCCTGGTCCCCAGGTACTGCAATTTATAGCTTGTAAAGTCAACAGCTATAAAACTGAACATAGTTGTTGGTGTGCGGTCTTGGCTTGGCACTCTCCTTAGCCATTTAATTAGCTTTGGATCCGAACTATTTTCCTGTGCTTAGACTTAAAAACTGTTGATAGAATGCCAAGTGGAAGCAACGATAGCTGTCATGTTGTGGTCAATCGTCTATTTTTCATCATGATCAGGGTCAATAAGCCGTGTGAAGAATCTGCCCTTTTCTTCCCTTGTTTCTCATAAGGAGTGGGATGCACATTCCTTTTCTTGAGTAGGAGAGTTTGATTGTTGAGTCTCAACTGTAACCTTTTTACTATTAACCTGTCTTTCCCAAAACTAAAGGTATATGCCTTTTACTTGTGCTGTCTATGTGATTTCGGACTTATGCTATGATGCTGCAGGGACCCTACTACTGTGGTGCTGGCGCTGATAAAGCATTTGGCAGAGATATTGTCGACGCCCATTATAAGGCTTGCTTGTATGCTGGCATTAACGTGAGTGGTATCAATGGGGAAGTGATGCCTGGCCAGGTAAGAGACTAGATTAGGAGAAAAAGATTTACCGAACAACCTTGTTATGTGAAACTTTGCAGTTATATTATATTTATTAATTAAACGTGCAAATAATTTCTCACCCCTAATATAGTGGGAATTCCAAGTTGGTCCATCTGTGGGAATTTCAGCGGCAGATGAATTGTGGGTCGCCCGTTACATTTTGGAGGTACTTTAACATTTGAAGCTTCTGCTGCTTCTTGATTTCCATTAGTTGATGCTGACATGCCTATCTGTAAACAGAGGATAACGGAGATAGCTGGAGTGGTCCTTTCATTCGACCCCAAGCCTATTCAGGTTAGTCAATCTTCCTTCATATTTTTAGTTTTCATCTTGGTGATGTCTACTTTCGAAATATTTCAACTTTGTGTGGCTCATTTGCTTTCCTTTTGCTGCACTTGTCCCTTCTAGGGTGATTGGAATGGAGCAGGTGCTCACACTAACTACAGGTAACAGTTCAACCTTACATGCTTCTGCGAATAATGGTTACATGCTCTCTCTCTCTCTCTCTCTCTCAATCTGCAGTGTGCCCTTCTCTGCTTTGTGAGCATAACTCTATGTGATTGTACTCCAGTACCAAGTCCATGAGAAGCGAAGGAGGATATGAGATCATTAAGAAAGCAATTGAGAAGCTTGGACTGAGGCACAAGGAGCACATTGCTGCATATGGTGAAGGCAATGAGCGCCGTCTCACTGGACGTCATGAGACAGCTGATATCAACACTTTCAAATGGGTAAGTTAAAAACAGGAGAAAGCGGGAAAGGATGTTTTTTGAACTGAAGCATTTATTTTGTTATTAGTATAGTATACGTTTTTGCTACAGGTAGATGGAAAAGTTGCTGTCGATTATCGTAGTTTTTTATTTAAGAATGACGTATATACAGATAAATGTCTCAATGTGTGTGATCTCTAGGTGTTTTTGGTAGTATAATTACAGAATCCTTGTAATGTTAAACTCTTGCTTACTCTTGGACAGGGAGTTGCAAACCGTGGTGCGTCAATTCGAGTTGGGCGAGACACGGAGAAAGATGGAAAAGGCTATTTTGAGGACAGAAGGCCTGCTTCCAACATGGACCCTTATGTGGTCACTTCCAAGATTGCAGAGACCACCATCCTGTGGAAGCCATGAGTTTGCAGCTTCTCGTCTTCAAGAGATCGTGGTTTCCTTTTCGTTTGATACCAAGGAAAGATTTGTGTGCCAATTGGGATGCTTGCATTCGTTTTTCTTCGATTATAGGTTCACTCAGTTACCAATGTTTGCCCCTTTTACTGAGGTGGCAAGGTAACCTCAATGCTTTACTTGTGAAGATGAGTCAGTCTGTTTCTTTGAATAATGGCAGACGCCAATTTGAATTGCTATATGGAAGGGCTAAATTTTCATGCTCTTGGTTTCATATATTTGTATCTCCTCACTCTTTCGTTGGAGTTGATTTTTCGGCATTTGTAAATGCGAACATTGAATGTTGAAAGTTACACGGATGAACAGACCCGAGTTACTGTCCCCAACGGTCATTAACTCAAAACACTGGAAGCATTCACTCATTGAAGAAGGTCCGGTTTCGATGGATATTAGGGCATGGCCTGACACATTTTACTTGTGATCTCAAAGCTTGACTGAGGTTTGAATGACCTCCAGCTATGGATTGCTCATGGAAGGAAGAGATCCAACAACTACTTGACTGAATCCCCCGACAGTTCTCATCATCGAATAAAAACAGCTCAATCCAATGATTGATTTTCGCCATGAAACAAGCTCCGGTTGTACTGGTTTTGATAGAGTATGCGATCTGCAATTCCCCTTTAGATTCTGCTCAGCAGGTTAAATGTAAAGTTTCTGGTCGGTTCGGTTGGCCAAATAGCCAATGCCAGGGTACTAAAATTCGGTCATGACATAGTTTTTCTTCAATTTGCCACAATAGAGATGGTATTTATACACAAACGTTGGTTAGCTTAATTTAAAGTCATGGAACTTAATAATGTGCATTTTTTGTTTTTGTGCCAGTCTTATTTATATTTTCAAATCAATACACAAGATGTCATGTACATTAATAGGGCGAAACCATTGCATGATTGTTATACTAATCACCACATCGTATTACACAATAATTTCACAAATAAAGTACAAATGATGTAACGGAATGAAATCATAATTGAACTTTAAAATAGTTTTAGTTTTTTTTTTTTTTTTCTTTTTTGGGTTTTTTAACGACATCGACCAAACCAAATTAGGATTTACCGGGATTACTGCTTTGACTTTGTTTTGAGAGGGTTTCCAGGATTTTCACTAGACTTGCGTTCGAGAGGCACGGATACACACGAGTACCCCGCGACAGAATCTCCAAACTGCACCGAGAGTCAAAGGGCTTTGACTTTTCCAGGAAAGGCGACGCTGTTCACCGCCGAAGCTTTTACAGTCCATCTTCGTTCGCCTTCAAAGCCTCGTTTTTTGCCGAATCAAGCTAGAGAGAGAGAGAGAGAGAGAGAGAGAGAGAGATGCTTCTGCGACAAGCAGCTAATTTTCTCCGTCGAATTCGTCCTCCTCCCCGATCACCATTCACCGACCCATTGGCTCTTCCAATTCCAAGTACGATTCTCTCGTACCACTCGTGTTGTGCGTGTGCGTGTGTTGTTGTTGTTGTTGTTGCTGCTGCTTCAAGCATTGTTTGTCAGTTTGAGAATTCTTGCTATCTGCCAGAAAATACTTATTCCCGTCGTCTGGCGTGAGAATGGTTTTGATGAACGACGGGTTCTCGAGGTTGTGATTACCTGCAAAAGCTTTAGTTTGGAGCAATTGAGCAGCTTTTGGCAGAATGCTGCTCTTGATGATTAGAGCGGTTGCCCAAATCCTTTCGCTGTTGCGTCATAGGTGTTGCTTAGTTAGGCTCATTCTTTTTGACGATATCGTGAACCGTTATCGCAAAGCATTGCTTGACAACATATACATGGGATTTCATGATGTTTTTGTCTAGTGCACGAGTGAGGTGCGAAACGAAGAAGAATCCTATGTTGACCCGTAATTCGATAAGTTTGTGGACTATATATTCTAATCCTATGTTGTTAATCGGAACTAGCGTTTGGTTCTTTTGTTGTTTGCTTACTGTCGCAAAGGAATTGTGGATCTTGTCTTTCAATTGCCTGATCCGTCTTCTAAAGAATGTGGTAGGCCCTGCGAGGGTTCGCATATGTTCCGATTGGGCGGCGATGCATGGCGAAAGGATCGTGAGGAGTTCCCTTGGTGGGTTGTTGTGGCTGTTCAAGCTGGTAACTTTTCTTGGGATCTTTCTACAACTTAGTTATGCTTCTAAAATGATTTTTAGTTGAAACCTGCATTCCTGTTTTTCTTGGCCACTTTCCGTTCTTTTTTGAATTTCTTTTTACAACTTATGCAGTCATGTCCCAAACAATTCACAAGCTTCCTGTTTTCTTTTGAGTCCTGTTAACTGTTTGCAAGCAAGAGCAATGTATCTGTTTTGCTTGTTTGAGTTGGACAAAGACTGAAGCTTTATCATTGAACTAGTGCATTTACATTTAGCGTTGTGTATGTGTGTCTGGTCACAGATAATCTGTGGAATTGTCAGATTTTCTCTCTAGAAACCCTGTTTCAAACCCTCCAATACTTCCTGGGATGGAATATTAGATGTGCTATCTGGGAAAGGAATATGACAAAAATTACTATTGCTTTTTGGCAGTTTCAAGGTTAAACTTCCTCTGAGCACATCCATGCCCTTGAAAATGCACTTCTGTTGTGGTCATACAATCTACCTTTCATTATTTTAATTTTTGTTTGCTTCCCTTGAAACTTGCTCTTAGCATATGCAGTACAGTAGTGATGCCAACACAATATGCTTCAATTGTTTATTCCTTATATTTATGTTGCATCTTTTATGTGATTGTTTCTTCAAAATTGAATTGTTCCAGATCTTTCTAATTTATAGTAAGGTGAGTCTCACAGTGATGTTTCGTTCTCCTATGGTGAAAATCATGGTTGATTCCTGTAGCTTCGCTTAACAATGCAAATACCTGATCATGCTGAATGCTAAGTCCTTATATGTAGTGATGGTATTACTCTAACTAATTATCTACACAATAATGGACGCAGCAATATTTCTTGGGACAAGTTCAAATCCAGCTTTTGCAGATGGGGTGTCAATTGAGTCAAACTCTGAAAATAATGCAGAAGCTGCTGAAATTGTTGGACTTTGTAGGATTGATGATGGTTCAGTTGTATCGAATATTCATACGACCAAGTGGAGAGTATTCACTGATAATGGGAGAGATTCATTTCTCCAGGCAGGCTTCCTTGGTGATGTACTCTATTTTTCTGAATCTGGTATTGTCAGTGTTGTTTTATCTTTTTCATTTTAACATGCTAGGGTAAACTGGAGGAAGCTGAAAGATTCTTCCTTTCTGCACTGCAAGAAGCTAAAGAAGGGTTTGGGGAGAGGGACCCGCATGTGGCATCCTCATGCAACAATCTCGTGGGTCAACTAATCAGATGCTTCCTTTCCCTATATATATGTGCTTGCCTTGTTCCAAATCTCTGGAAAATTGAATAAGAAATTGTGCTAAAGGAGCTTTCACTTATCTATGTCGATAACCATGTTTGTGTTTCATTTGTATTAACTGATGGAAAGAAGACCGAATTAGATGGTATCTTTTGAATTTATTGGTGAAGTTTAAAGTTAACTTTGCCTGTGATATTTCCTCTAGCTATCTTCTAAATCATTCACTCAGTACTAACTATGTTGATGTATGTAAGCAGGACTACATCTCTCCTATTTGGATACTTAAGGGTTGAACTTTTATGGGTCTTCTAAGAACATTTATTTTATGATTTTTGGAATCTGTTAGTTCAATGCCCCAAATCAAAGTAATATTGTTCCATTACAACTATTCCATCTCTCTTGGTGAGCATATCTGGGAACGATGAATTGAATTGATTTAATGCAATTGTTATATTGAGTAATCAATGACAAGCTATGTCACTTGTGAAACTGCGGGTGCTGAATTATAATCCGTTGTGTTCCAATATTCTGTTCAGGCAGAGCTTTATAGGGTTATGAAGGCATTTGATAAAGCTGAGCCACTGTACTTGGAGGCAGTCAATATTCTTGAAGAGTCATTTGGTCCTCAGGATATACGGTATAGCTTGATACTTATGTCAAATTTGCAGTAGATTGCTGACCATTGTAACTTTTTTCTTGGCATCTTTGCACCATGATGGTAAATATTATTGAAGTGACAGAATTATGCATAGGCTGATATGTACAAAATGCACAGCACATTGTCTTGCTCTGTTTGTTCGGATATATTTGCTCCTGCTAGTTGCTTTGCCTTGACTGGGCTGTAGTCTGTTGCATGTCATATGAACTGATTTGCTCTCTGGGACCTGTAACATGCAGAGTTGGAGTTGCCTTTCACAATCTTGGCCAGTTTTATCTTGCCCAGCGGAAGTTAGAAGAAGCTCAAACCTACTATGAGGTAAATAAGATATTCAATAATCATGGCGTTAGATTCTTGGGTATACTATGATGTGCATATCGAGTCTATGCCTATATCTGATAGGGAGACCTCAGAATGCGGCAATTTAATGCTGAGATTTTTTTTTCTTTTCATTTTTATTACTATTTTACTCAGTAACTTAGCCTAGGAAATGAAAAGGGTAACTGTGTAATGGGTTAGTTAAAGAAAATTCTTTTGCTTGGTTCTAACAGTTTGACACTATGTCATTCTTATCTAAAAGATTTTTGTCACCTTTTATAGGGTCTACTTCCATCGAAGTTAGGTCATTCTGAGGACGGAGGGCAGGAGAGAGGGGGAAGGGGGGGCTTTGAGGGAGGGGAGGAACTAAGTAGAACTGCTTGCCATATTCAGAGAGTAGTGTTTAGTGTGTCTCCATTCTGTTGCTGTGTTGAAAAATGCCATATAATGAAGGAGGTGATTTTATTATCTTTGTCTCAGATTAGTCACTGTCAGTCTGATGCATCTTTTCTACTCATCAGTAAAACATTTTTGCTTCAACCATCAGCCAAAGTCTGGCATTTACTAAGTTGATTTAAGAGTGGTGGTTACATGCTCCTCTAATTCCTGTTTGATTGCTACATACTTTAGCCATTTATACATAATATTTTCAACACAAATGCAAATTTTCTTTTTTCTTTCTTCTCATTTTTCTAATTTGTTGTGTTTTTTGTGTCTTCTGGGTCCGGCAATGATTATTTGGACAGAGAGCTCTGAAGGTATGATATGTGAGCCTTATGTTTTAACGTTGTGTCCAAGCACTTGAAGGAGTCGTCCATACATTCTCGCATGGTTATATATGTGCAAGCACTTGCTGGATTCATCTGTAGTTCCTTGCATGGTTAATCGTCTCAACTCCCTAAATTGCATAATACTTGTTCTTGAAGTGTGAGAGCTACCACTTTTCCAACTTTTGAGCTCCTCCAACATCACATGCTTCGTTGTTAATGGCTCGATCAGCTCAAGCTTATAACAGGCACATAAAAAAAATTATTGAATTTCACTCTTTGGAAATGTTTGTTTCCAGATGAAGCTCTTCCGTAGTAGTCATGATAATGATATATGAAGCAATAACCAGAGTCTGCATAAACAGAGTTCCATTTCTTTAATATGCATGTGCTTAGTGATTCAGATGAAGCAATTGCTTGTTATGTGAAACTGTTAGCTCAGTGTTATGTTGAAATGATTCAGATAAAAGGGAAAGTGTTGGGGTATGGTCATCCAGACTATGCAGATACCATGTATCATCTGGGAATGGTAAACTCACAGTTTTCTATATTAGTACTATTCTTCAACTTGTTTTGATAATTCCACTTCTTAAATTGCCTATGTCTGCAATATGTTGTTCTTGGTAGTTCTCGAGCACTAGTATACCATATTGATATCCTGTTCTTTACTCCATTTGTGCATTAGCTGCATGACCTTAGTCTTTCAAAGTCATATTTGGCGATGGTTTCCTTTCACCCCTCCATTTTATAGCAAACATTATTTCATGAGAGGTTTAGTAATTGCTTTTCCATTTTTATTTTTCTTCACATTTCTTCTGCATACATATATTCGTAAACTTGAAATTACAAAGAGATAAGAGATAATGTGAGACGCCTGAAGCTTATGAGGCCATAATGAATCCATGTTAATATCTTTGTTAGTTGGTGATTAAATTCTTCCTGATTGTACTTCTTTTGCACAAATTAACTTTTGTCTTTTACCCCTGGACTCTAAATTCATCAGCTATTCAAGTTCAGGTGCTTTATAGTTTCTTAATTGATGTTTCTGGTCATTACACATATCTAATGCTGCCTAATGGTTCCAATTACATTGATGATGCATTTCTAGAACATGAAGATTCATTAACGTGTTTGTGGCATTCCAAAAGGAAGAGTCACTGCACTATGTGCGTATGATTATGTTTTTTTTCCCCTTGAGCCAACATAATTTGGAAAGGGCTATGTGATTGAACTGCAGGTGCTACATCTACAAGGAAAAGAAAAGGAATCAGATGCTCTTATCCTCGATTCGATCAGGATTTTGGAGGTACGTGGGAAGACAAGCTAATTTTCTTTTTTCTGTTCTCCTTTCTAACTGGAATTATAACACGCAGGAAGCTGGTCAAGGAGAATCTATGGTATGCTTGAAGAGGTTGCGTCATCTAGCTCAGGTGACACTTCTCATTCACTTATACTTGGTCTTTTGTTGACTAACAAACATGATTCAAACCTCTGTCGACATGTTGACTAACTTATAAATATTAGATTTTTTCTGTATCCCAACTTGTTGACCGTAGGATTGGCCCAGAAAACTTATTGACCATAGGCACGAACATGTCTGTTGTGTTCTTTTGAATTTTCAGTTTAAAACTCTGATTTTACATTATGAATGCTTTCAAAGTACAAACTTATTGATTTGGGCATCACTTTTTTGAATTTCTTGGGGGGGTCTTTTGGGTTCACTGAACTTTAGAAAAATGATCATCCTCTACAAATGATATGAAAGACTAAAAGAAATGATATTAATGTATTAGTATAACTTCCACATTGCCTTTTAGGTGGAATAAAATGATCATGACAAAATCGAAAGCAGAACTCTGGGAGACATGACAGGTTCTAGCTAGTTAAATGACATGATCTTGTGATGTGTATATATATATATATATATAATAGCCATGATTATGTTAGATATAGTTTCTTTTTACTATAACAAAAGGGTGCATTTATTCCAAAAAGTGAAACCTAGAGTGTTATGAAAGCAAGGACTAAATTTTTGTCCAGTTATGAATTGAGTGCCATTGTCCAATCACAATTCACAAAACATTGTAAATCCTTCTGATATTTGATCTGCTTTTTGGCCTTTTCCACTCTTGTTTAGGCAACATTATCCTAATACCTTACAGTGTACCATGATTTTTATTTTTATTTATGATGCTGCCTTGATTTTTTATCTTTTGAATAATAAGTTAGTTTAGATCTTCCATCTATGTAAACAAACCATTGCCCTTTGCCTTGTTTAGATGTATCTAAAGTCCAGTCGTTTTGAGGATGCTGAGAATCTGCAGAGAAAGATTCTTCATATGTTGGAGTTGTCCAAGGTTTGATATTACTTGAAACTTTGGTCCTTGATTATGATACATTAGAATTGACTATACAATTTTTAGACTTATTCAGGTTGTTGTACCTTCAATTGTTCAATCAAGTCATTGAATTTTTTAATTGGCTTCAGTTGAGTGATATGATCACATAAGTACCTACCTATTCGTGGAAAGGATAAGAAAATTGAACATAAGTACAAATTTTGGATGGAAAATTGCAGACTAGTGAAGGCACAAGTTTTGCAATCATTGAGTACTTGCAATATATTTTTGGTGATATGTTAATATGTTTGTCCGGTTGCCAACAATTCGTCTTTGCCAAAAAGAAAATAGGTGGCTTAGTCATATAAAAGTCTACTAGCTCCAGAGACCGTGCATGCACACGGACAAAGAAGTTGGAGGAATCTTGTATATTAAGTCTGCGATCATGAAATTTCTTCTATAACATCAATTTAATTCAAGGATCGATTGATTAAGGGAGTGTATTTTCTCTATTAAACATCCTTATCATTGATATCTCAATATGTACTCTTAGTGCAAACATCTTATTTTAGTTCTAGCATAAAATTAATTTGTTCAAATGATTATTTTAGAGTATAAATTACATTGGGCAAGTGCAATCATGGTTTTCATCTTAATTTATTTTCAGTAGAAACATTTGACTATTTTAGGTGCATTCCACATTTCTTTTCTCTTTCTAGAATAGGTCATTTTATGGCTTAAGATATTGTTTAGTTTTGATTTATATTAGAAACTTGACTTACAAAACTTTTGGCTTCATATTTTGTCATTTTAATTTTACTATGAGACTTGTCCTTGCTATAGCTTCAAAAAAATAAATATTTGGTTTGGATTTTAAATTATTGGAACTTTTGCTTTATTTAATATAAACTTAAATTAAATTTAATCTCATTTTAATATAAACTTCTTTCATTATTTTATTCGAAATTTGAAATGAAATTTTTCCTATTCATTTTATTTTGGGCCAATGATAATTGGCAATGCGTTCGTATGCGGCAACCATTGGACTTGCCAATTGTCAAAGTAATGTAAGATTCACTTGAGCTTTCTCTTTACTATACCTACAACAATAAGGTTTAATCATATACTTGCTTTGACATCAACGGAAGCCACCACGGTTCCCTCTTTGTTTTTCGACATATTCCTTCACTGTCTAATTAATGTTCAATGGGCTACAAGGGATGGGATTCTGTGGAGACAGTCCTGGCTGCTGAAGGACTTGCCCTGACTCTACAGGCAGCTGGAAAGTTGAGGGAAGCACAAGAACTTCTCGAAAGGTGAGTTATCATCTTAATATTTGAAAATGACAATTCTTCGTTAAAGTTCCAAATAAGTTTCGGAGATATTGTTCCTATAGGTGTCTGGAAGCAAGGAAGATTTTGCTGACAGAAAGCCACATACAGGTTCTACTGTCATTGACTCTCAGTATGATTTAGAATTCTTGATTTTTCTTGATACCTGGATGTCTTATTGATGCCTTTTCTCTCCATATTGTTTCTGAAAATTGAGAAATTTGTCTTCACTGGTTAGGCTATAAACCTTGTATTTCTACTTGTTTACTTTGAGGTGCCACAATTTGAATCACTTGATGGCTTTGCTGTACATACTTGCAAAATTTTCTGCAAGGAGGTACTTTGGCCAAACTCGTGATGTGCATCGCTGAAAGTGGGCATGTCTATTAATGTGTTATAGAACGTCACTTTATAATCGTTTGTTCCCGTAAGTGTGATTTTTGAATTGTTGAAGATTTTATGTAGAAGTTGAAGCCTTGTCTTATGTCATTTGTTAGATTTTTTTATTCCTTTAAATTATACTACCGCTTTGCATTGAACGTGGACCATTATTTTCCCTTTTTGCTGGGTCTGAATAGTAAGTTGGTTACATAACTTCTGAAGAAAAGGGTACTAAATCTTCATTTCTTTATATGTAAAATGTAGAATCGCCAAATTGTTCCTAAAACTTGTTCATTGAGGGCTTGTGTTACATGTACTGAAAGAATAAGAATGGTGACAGGCCTTGTACTTTATTCTCATTGAGTACCATTTTTAAGATTGAAGTGGAAGGAACATGTTGCTGTTTTTATCTCCTTGGGCAGGTTGCAGCCAACTTTCTTCACTTGGCTAGGGTGGGAATGCTAATTTCCAATCAGTCAAGGAAGAGAAATCCAGCAGAAGCAATTGTTGAGCTAGACAAGGCAAAAGGTTTCCTAGACAACTCGATAAGGTAAATTGCTTTATTCTTTAAATCTACCCTATTAGCTTGAGCTTCAACATCTCTCTCTCTCTCTCTCTCTCTCTCTCTCTCTCTCTCTCTTACACATTGGTTTGAGCCATAAAAGGTTATAGAGTCTCGAGGATTTAACTTGTTTTGACTTGTGCCATCTGTTTGGTGTTTGGCAATCCCTAATAATTTACTAGTACAATCATAAGTCGTCATTCTTTAATCTTAGGTTTTAACTGTACAGTTGAATTCCATAAGATTGAGTAAAACAATTGTAAGCCACAACTAAATCTGACTATCTTGTGATCGACCTTGATGCTCTTTGGATCTTCAGGATTTTGTCTTTTAAGTCCTACACAGAAATCATGCTCCTCCTTCTGCAGAGGACAATAGATATTATATCGCAGTTGATGGGACTGAAGAGCTTGGAGGAATTTAACAAGAAGGCACACTGAATGGCTCATGTATTCTAAGTCAATAGTCAATGACTGTAATACTCTGTCTACTTAGCATTTTAGGAATCTTTTACCGAACTCTCTTCTTTTCTTAGATTATCTGTGGCTTGGCCAGGAACTTTGATTCTGAAAGCTATAATGCAGCATTTGAAAGTCATATTATAGCATTGCAGTTAGTTTGAGCGTCCTGTAATCTTATTTTCCTTAAACATTTACCTACATGAAATTTCATTCTTGAAGGTTGCTGGTGTATATTCCATCAATCTTCTATAGGGCTCTTTCCTCTCCTTCCACCTTGTCAGGACACCTTTGTTCACCTCGATCATAAAATCTTTTCCTTCATGCAAGAGACCCTTCCTTTGGAGAGACTTCATTACTTGGCTATGCAGTCTCTATGCTATGTATCGCCTATATTTCCTTTCCATTCATGATCACAATTTCAAAAATTTATGGGACTTTGGGAAGTTGGGTCATTTAGAAGGTAAAGATCATAAATGTTGTTGAGATGTTTAGAATGGATTGAACTGGGGTACGTAAAAAAACATTCGGTGCTTATTTTCATGATGTTTGATTAAATTCCACTTTTGACAGGGTCAATTCTGTCTTGCTTTAATGTTTATTAAAAAATTAACTTCCAATGACAGAATAGCGAGGGAAGTACTTAACAAATCAGTGAAGCAGAGAGGTCAATGGAGAAATGGAAATTCTGGAGAGAGTGGAAACAAGGGACGCATAGCAATGATCGTACTAGTAAGTTTTTATTATTTCATTCTCTCGATATCTTGACATTGAAGGAAAAAATTTTGGTTATGGAAGTCCACTGACCGTCACCCTGTCGGATATCTTAATTTTGTCTTAAACAACAAGGCATATGAGAAAGCTTGTTTCGTCATTCTATTGTCAAATTGAAACAAATCATTTTGGGTCAAGGTGCCCCTGGTCAGTTCTTAAAAAATCAAATGTTGGCTTTTGTCAAGTGCGTAAGTGAAATCAATTCAATAATTTTGGGTCCTTTAGGTTCACTGATTCTGGCATTAGCTTAAGCTTAATGACGTTGATTGAGGCATTTTTCTTTTTCATGGACTTGTTTCCAGCTGCAGTCATTTGATTCATTAGGGCTTCTGGGCCTTACCAAGCAAGAATTGCAAGAGTCAAGGGTTAGTATTGCAAAATCAAGTTATTATTTTACTTTTACCTTTCCAAATTACTCATGGGATGCATCTTTACTTTGCGTTTGGCAACACGATGATTGTTGTGTTATTTTCTTCTAATGGCATGATGTAAACTTTGGAGCATCAGGTTCAATTCCAACATTCACGTGTTCCGGAATTGGGCTATTTTTTGAGTATCATGCACTATTTTTCCCTGGTCAAAAAGAAAAAGATCATGTACTTCTTTCATTAATTGTATTTTCTTTAAAATGGGTTAAACTTCACAATTATGTTGAACTTTAAGAAAGTCAGATGCTCAAATTCAATACAGACGTGCAATAGAATCAGGCAATGCTGCTTTTCAGTGATCGTACGTGGCATTGATATCTTGAATTCATTGCATCACATCTGTTTGCTTATTTTATTGAGGAGCTTAGGCATTATGTTGTCTATAACATTTATGCCCGTGGGTATCCTGTGTGCACACATTCTGTTCTTGTCCTTCTTACTTAATAGCAATGTTGCTGATAGACAATCAAACTTCAGGAATAATTGTGAATCTGATCTGTGGTTAAAGTTGAAGTTCTAGTCTTCTTTCACAAAGAAGTTATACCCTTGCTTTACGTTCGAATAGAATGCTGCGCTACACTTTAGCTTGAAATGTTGAACGGTTGGTCACCTTCCTATCATACTTTTCTTTAAATCTATTGCCGCCTTCCTCATTGCAAGTTTGCACATCAATGGCCAGCCTCTTACCTTTCTGAGACTGATAGAGTTCTGCGTATGCCTATAGTATGATTTTATACAGTACTTCTTCAATAATGCAAGCATCCTGTTGAGCTACTTCACTGCATTTGACTTGTCATATCTATTTTTCTTTTGACCAGGATGAAAACTCACATCTTGTTGAAGCTGAAGACGCCCTTTTACAATGCATGTCTTCTTACAAAGAGGTTAATCGCTCTGCTCTTAAGTGGACTAAGCCTTATGTTCTTTTTTGTGTGTTGCTTTCCTGAGTTTTACAGATATAGATCTTTGGCTTGATGCTATGTGGTCACTGAGAAAAAGGCTACCTTGTCCAGGGATGTGTGCTGATGTTATTTTTGTACATGTTTCCTTTTCTAATGCATAGCCTAACTGGGACATTTCTAGGTGATATGTCCTCATTCAATTTAGATTTGGGATTGTTAGCAACTGCTGAGGTAATGGTACTGGTGAAGTGAATCTGACTCATTTCCTCAGATTACAGCACTGGCATTTGGATTAGGAGTTAGTATGGGAGTAAACTCTTTGCCTTAGATGTACAAGGGCGACAAAAAATATGTGGAAAATGTGTTGCATGCGGTGCTGAGTATTACTCAAACTCTTGCCACTAGTTCTCATTGTTGTGATATTTTAGACCTTTCCTTTTACTTACTGCCATTAAACTGATTATTGGAGCATCCGCCATCAATCAATACTAAAGAAACACAGTATGTCAATTAAGCAGAGAAAACCATCGAGATTTAAACTGAATATAAGAGAAGATTACTCAGAATGTGGGCTAGATTGGCAATATGGTAATTCACTAAAATCCGCGATGCCACTGTTGGTTAAAAGTTCAAGGGTGGGGGTAGCCCACTATGATCTTATAATTTTAGATTGATCGCAATAGAAATCAGGTTTATTTTATGTTCACATGCAGTTCGCTAGTGAGAGGTCGGTCTCTGGTTTTGCTGAGGTGAAGGTTGAGTATCTTTCATGTTTAAAGCATCTAGCAAGCTTGATTGGGGATATCACTCAGCAAGGGATGCAACATTCTCAAGAAGTCACTAGGCATGAGCTGAATTACGAAATTAGTCAAGTTGAAAAGGAAATTTCTCAAATGAGGAGACATAAGAAGTAGACTGGAGCTTCTTAATGCTGGATCTGGAGTTACTCTGTTGAAGAATTTAAGGTAAAACAATACTTTCTTGTGCAGGTTCAATTTAGTAAAAATATTCTACTAAATGCATCAACTATTTTCACCTACATCATTTATTTAGCTAATTTGTGATGCTCCAAAAGTGCAGGAACACTAATTTAATTTTTGGAAAGGGAACATAAATTGATGAATCAATATCAAGATGGAACTCTGCGGCTTCTGAGGTTGATCTGGTTCTGATAGAGCAATAAATTGGTGATCATCACAACCAGTGAGCTTCCGTAAGATTACTGAAGACATTGCAGAACAAAGTGGTATACCATTAGGGATATCGTGCCTTTTTTGTCTTGATGATCCTCTCATATTTAGTGGAGAAGTTCATTGACGTGCTAAGGTACTTAGATGCTTGGAGGTTGCTCGGAAGTTGTTTACAAGGCAGCGCATAGAGATATGTGGAGTCACTGAGATCATAGAAGGTTCAGGAAGTCTTGTATTTCGTGTGCCTGCTATTTAGGTGGGCTCCGGGAGGCTGTACGTCCTATGTTAAACGTAGGCAATGAGGTTTCGTATCTAGTTGCTTGGCTATTCAATTTCCACATAGCAGAGAGTTTAGTTAGCTATGCATTTCATAGTTTCTTGGCATTCAACAGTCTTTGAGTTGATGAGGGATGGTTAAATGCCAACTTTTTGTTGTTTGATCGGTTCCCAGTCGTTTCACTCAAAATTGGACTGCTGCTATTTCGCATGACGGGTGATGATATTTCAACCAGACAAGCAAAAACACTGAGAAAGAAGGTACTTGAACCAGTAGATATGTAGGATCGCATGGAATTTGCTACTAGTATTTTTAAAATGCATTGCGCATGTTCTGAAAGCTTTCTGTCTGCAAATTACGTCCAACATAAGATGATAATATAAGGTCTATATCATTCTCAATGTGTTGATCCATCGTCACATTCGGAAGCTTTCATGTGCTTTCCACATTGCCTGGTCTCACGAGTACTTGGACCATCTCCTCTGCAACTAGTGGAAACATCTGTAGTCCACCTTGACATTTGTTGTCGATTGCGAAAAGGAAGGGTAACATCAACAGCTAAAGCACGTCAGTCTCGTGCGCCGTGTATTTCCTAAGATCCAGCCAAAAAGTTAAGAGTTCCCGTGGGCTTTCTATTCCACCTCTAGCAAATGCCCCCTGATAGGGACATTTCTTTTCCATTGCAGAACAATTCCCTGGCTGTAAAGACAAGTCAGAAGAGTACATTCGCTAGAGAATTCAATAGTTGTAGTCCAACCCCAGACTTCTCCACCTAACATCAAGATCCAGAACTTACCAATTGGCCAACCCTCATGATCATATTTATTGCCGACAACCCAGCAACAATGAAAGAAACCAAAAATTCGCATCCTTAAGACCAGCCCATCCATATCTGCCCCTCTTCCTTTTTTTCTTCTTTATCTTCTCATTCAATTCATGCGTGGTCCCACTGTTGCTAGATATCTCTCATAAAATATATATATCTAGATGTCTTTGTTACGGTTGATGGACTTCATACGAGTCAAAGCGATTATAACAGTAGCTTGTGTGAAAAGAGTTTCTCCGCATACGTGACATGACAGAGATCCTTTTCGTTGGGCTGCCGTTGTTCTTTCTTTCACCAGGAGAAAGAAAGAAACAACACGTAATACGCAGCGGTGTACCAACATTTTATCGTCAGTAAGCGTGGAGCTTCAAATTTCCACATATTCCATTTCAATCTCCCTCCTGTGCTGTGATCCACCTTTCTCATGCCGCCTTCTTCTTCTTGCTCCTCCTATTCTTGCTCCTCCTCCAGCTCGCTCATGGAGAGAAGGAAATCGAGAAGCAGAGGAAGCGTAGACGAATTGGCTCTAGTCAAAGCAGCCGCATGGGCGTGGTACGAACGCGGGTCGGGGTCAGGAGGGAAGCCGATTCGAGAGTACGATGTCATGAAGACTTCCCGAGCCCCAAGGCCATCGCGGTACAAGCAAGAAGCCATGAAATTGGCTCAACTTGCCAAGGTTCAGCATGAGAAGGATAAGGAGAAGGAGAAGGAGAAGGAGAAAGAGAATTCTCTATTGGATCCATATGAAGTGCATGTAATTTCGAGGCAACTAGATCGATTCATAGAGTCTAGGCGAATCTACGACAGCAACTACCCCGGTTCCGCCGAGGTCAAACCTCATCAAAATCACTGGAAATACGACTCATCGTCGCCGGAGAGCGAGAGCAGTAGCGGCAGCAAGACGCAGAAGAAGAAGAAGAAGAAGAGTTTAAGGTTCTGGCAGAAGCATCGAGTGATGTGCGGGACAAGAGAAGATGTGGTGGAGGCATCAGTTTTCAGGGAGGCCAGGACAAGGCACAGTAAGCATGTACCAGTAGTCAGATGAGAGATGTCCTCAATGTGATCTCACACTGGTCTTTTTCTTCTCATTCTGATCTTTGATTGAATCACGAGGCTTGCATTTATGCACTCTATATAAATAAAGACGTGATTATAATACGAGCATGGGCTTAACAGAGGTGAGTTCAGCCATCATCTCTTTCTCACCACTTTCAAACTGAACTAAGTTGCTGGAGTTAAACTGGAATCACTCATGAGAGGGAATTCATAACCCCGGCAAATGCCATAAATGTAATCAGCTCTTTGCGTCGCCCGACTTCTATAGTGAATCCATTATCTGCCTCGCCTGGGAATCCTTATCTCTATCCTTATAAGGACGAGACCGGTCCATGGCAGCAGGCAACTCTTTGCATAGGAGAGTCCGTTAACCCATCAAACCACAGATGAAAACAATGCAAAATTCGATATAACCCATCAAGCAATCGACTCGGTTTAGGTCCTCAGATCATATCTTGATAAAAACCCATTTAACAATCAAGATGTATCTTTACACAATACGCATATCATAATTATGTGGTGTAAATCGAGTTTACTTATCTTTCACGTTTCAAATAAGAAAAAATCAATCCTAAAATTGATGATATCCAGAGGAGGAGAGAGGTTTATATAGAGTGGTTTCCTCGTCATGGCATACAACTGGGAGTGACGTTTTTGTCTTTGTGGGTTCCAGATCCTCTCTCTCTCTCTCTCTCTCTCTCTCATGTCACTAAAAAGTTTGCCAATAAAAGGAAAAAATCTAAGCTAAAAGACTAAGGTAAAACGTTTATAAAAAGCATGGGCACAATTCCGAATTAAGAAAAAGCAAATGGGCGGTTTTCGAATTTCAGACAATTTGAAGGATCGCCGGGATACGACTATTTTAGTCCTTTTCGTCGGCGTGCTCCGGAGGTCTCTCAACTCTCCTCAGTCGTAACATGGCCAACCTCAATCTCTCAAAAATTCGTCTCCTCCGCCGCAACGCCTCCTCCTCCTCCTCCGCCGGCGCCGCCTGGTACAGCCCGCCGGCGCCGTGCCACCCGCACGACCCGACCCTCTCCCTCCTCTCCGACGCCATATCCGGTTCTCCCACCAAGCCCCTCCACGCCAGCTCCTCCCTCCGCAAGCTCCTCCCTTCCCTCACCTCCGGCCACGTCACCGACCTCATCGCTCGCAACCCCCACAACCTCCCTTCCCACTCTCTCCTCGCCTTCTTCAACTTCGTCTCCGCGCAGCCCAACTTCAGCCTCGCCGTCGGGTGCTGCTGCGCCATGGCTCACTTCCTCTGCTCCCACGGAATGTTCGCCGAGGCCCAGTCCGTGATCAGCCTCGTCGTCTCTCGTAAGGGAAAGGACTCCGCTTCCTCGCTCTTTCGCTCCCTTCTCGAAACTAGAAGTGCCCATCGATCCGTTTTCGTATTCGATGCTTTGATCATCGCTTATGCGGACGCCGATTACGTGCCCGACGCGATTCAGTGCTTTAGGCTGATGAGGAAGCGTAATCTTCCCGTCCCATTTCGTGGTTGTGGGCATTTGCTCCATAGAATGTTGAAAAATCGCTTGCCGGAGGCGGCTTGGGCGTTTTATATGGAGATTTTGAATGCTGGTTACCCTGCTAATATATATAGTTTTAACATTTTAATGAGCAGATTTTGTAAGGTGGGTAAGGTTAAGTCCGCACGATTATTATTCGATGAAATGCCAAAGAGGGGTTTGGCCCCTAGTATAGTTAGTTTCAATACGTTGATCAGTGGATATTGTAAGGTTGGCGATTTAGAAGAGGGGTTTGGGTTAAAGCGAGTCATGGAGAAGAGTGGATTTCAGGCTGATGTGTTCACTTACAGTACTTTGATAAATGGCTTGTGTAAGGAGAGCAGGATGGAGGATGCAAATCTCTTGTTGAAGGAAATGTCTGAGAAAGGTGTTGTTCCAAATTATGTTATTTTTACTACCTTAATTGACCAGCAGTGCAAGAAGGGGAGGATCGATACGGCTACAGATATTTATCAACAAATGCTGAGCACTGGTGTAAAACCTGATTTGGTTACATATAACACACTCATCAATGGCCATTGTAGAGTCGGAGACTTGAAAGAAGCAAGGAAGATCGTGGAAGAAATGAAATTGATAGGTTTAAATCCTGACAAGATCACATTCACTACGCTGATTGATGGACTATGCAAAGAGGGAGACATGGAATCTGCTTTAGATATTAGGAAGGAAATGGTTGAGAAGGGAATTGAGCTTGATAACGTTGCATTTACAGCTTTAATATCGGGGCTTTGCAAGGCAGGACGCACTGTAGATGCAGAAAGAGTACTAAGAGAGATGTTAAAAGTGGGAATAAGACCAGATGATGCAACATATACTATGATCATGGATGGATTTTGTAAGAAGGGTGACACAAAGATGGGCTTTCAATTGCTTAAAGAGATGCAAAGCGATGGGCATGTACCAGGTGTTGTGACGTACAATGTGCTCATGAATGGACTATGTAAACAAGGTCAGATGAAAAATGCCAAGATGCTCTTAGATGCAATGATGAATTTGGGTGTTGTTCCAGATGACATTACCTACAACATTTTGTTGGATGGGCATTGCAAGCATGGAAACTTTGTTAATATTGGTAAAATAAGAGATGAAAAAGGACTTGTTCAAGATTATGCCTCATATACTTCATTGGTTAACGAATTGGCTAAAGCTTCAAAATCTCCCCGAAACAGATGACTGCAACTTCTCTAAACTATGTTTGATTTCTTTGTTTGAAGAGCAAAACAGAATAAATAATTTGTTGTATTGGTCTTAGCTCTTTCTGAAGCTCTGGATAAATGCAAAGCGGGTTTAGCAATGACAATCAAAAGCATGTGCCTATTCTTGATTGAAGAAAATGGAACACCTCTCATATGTCAAAAATGGACTTTGATGTGTAGTGAATTCGTGCTTCCCTGTTTTATAGAAGTATCAGAATGTCAGCTGCTCCACAGATCAAGATGCAATTTGATCTTTGTGCCGAAACAGATCAATTAAGTTAAAAAATCGTAAAACATGGTCTAGCTGCTCAAGGCAGAGACTGGTGGGAATGCAGTCTGCACGGCTGCTATTGCTCTGATGGTGCTGTAATTTACCAGTGCAAGTTTGGTTAGAAGTGAAGGCTTCATGTTGCTCCATCACTTAATCTGGGATCAAATCCCATGGGTGAGACCCTTATCAGAGGTTCCAAACATGCATAGGAAATGATGACATTTGATTGAAGGAGTGCACACATGGTCCGAGCGAAACAAGTCACTCTGAATTTGCTTGCAAAGCGATCAAATATAGGATGTTCAATGTGAAATTTCTCTTACATGAAATATTTTTCCTGTATGTTAAAACCATACACGTGATTTATAGGATTCTTATTCCCTTTATGGTGGCAAAATTGGGCCTGCTTGTTAAACGAGTCAAGTTGATTTTGTAGATAATTTGGAGGGTTTTATGTTCATATCTTCAGGCTTTTATGTTCTTGCTTGTAAATCTTTGGAGAGCTCAAGTTGTAAAAACCACCAATGAGATTATTATACATTGGTTTGAGAACAATATGAAAAGAAAGATGGCTTTGAATTTATATGGTCCTCTGTATTCCATGAATAACATTCAGAATACACATTGACCCATGTTCAAGTCGTCACATTATCAAAGTTGCATTGTTGGTTCTCCTCTAATTTGGTAATGATGGCAGGGTTATTTCAAGCTGCTCTGTCCACTTTATTGCAGACTCGTGCTAAAGTCCCCTACAGATTAAAGAGTTTACGGAAACTTTTGTTTGATGATGAGAGGCTCTTGTACATTTGATGGACAGAACATCATAAGCAAATTCAGGCTTTAGATGGAAGTTCTAATGATGGCGGTGGATTTTGACAGCTTTTGGGCAGTTCCTTCTAATTCTTGAATCATCAGACTGCAAAAACTGGTTTTTTTTAATTCCTTTTGCCCCTCAAAGCAGCTTGGCAATGCAATATTAGGGGAGTGGCTCGGTCATTGCCTGTAGAACCTGAAAATTAACTCAGCAAAGGTAGTTTTTAGATTTATTGATGATCATGGTTGGAGCGATTTCAGTATAGTTTCTTTTCTGGGGAAAACTAATGCCTCTGGGGCCTTGTTAATAAAACCGACTATTATCAAACAGTGAAAGGTTAGGCAGTGTTATCCACTAAGAAGTCCTATAACTTCATAAGATTTTAACTTGAATATAGGAGCTTACGCCTGTAATAGGTAGTTGAAACGTGACAAAGAGATCCTAAACACCCCCCCCCCCCAAAAAAAAAAAAAAAAGAAAAAAAGAAAAAAAGGCTTGAGACTGAGAAATTCATAAAATAAATTTGCAAAATGAATTTGTTTGACTCTGTTCTGCAGTAGAAACCTTCTGTTGTATATGGTGAAATGTAGTTCTCTGGCTGCAATTTCAACGTTCAGGTCTCTGTCTATGCCTTGCAAACGGTGTACAAACAAGAAACCGAGAGATGTTCACCAAATTTCAGTTTCCATTCATAACGCTTCGTAATAATACTTGCACACTTAAGACATGAAAATCTAAGCAGTCGCATCTCCTACCCTCCATAATGTTCACATGCAAAGACATTGCAGGTTAGTTGGGTACATCTGGCGAGATGTGAGACAATTTGAGAACAGCAGTTACTCCAGTGATTATCTAGAAAGAACGTTGCACCAATATCAATTTCAATTGTCCATTGAGTAAATTACAGCACAAATTCAAGCAGAATCGTTTTTGCAACTCTATGCAAGATTTAGTCCTAGTCTTTCTTCAGCCTCAGTGTCAAGTGGGTTTGAATTTCATTACCATTTGTAAGGGAAATTAGACTTCAGTGAGATACCTTGTCAAGTATCTTGCTTCGAAGGAAATTATACAATATTCAACTCAACAGCCTTATGACCGGGAAAAAAAAAATCAACAGCCTACCATGTATGATTCACTGACTGTGAACCAACCAAAGTTTTACAAAATAGTACATTTTTGAAACCTCATGCCGGTGTTAAAACGCAGACTACTCAGAGCGGCAGAGTATATTCTTGACATCAGCAGCATCAGACCAATTTTCAGCTGGAGCCTACCTTTGCCTTTTCAGTATCCATTTTAGAACATGAAGAAACGCCACTCGAATCATATGAGCTTTCCCAGTTCTGTCCATCAAATTGCTTGATCTCGACATGAGCCAGAGTACCGGGGTCCACGCACCTATAGGTAACGGCAATTCCATCTGGATTTGATCTTGGCTTGTAAAATGAAGTTATACCACAAACTTTGCAAAAAGTATGCTTTGCCGTGTGAGTGCCGAAAGTGTAGGTTGTAAGGTATTGGTCCGAATTTCCCAAAAGTTTGAATCTTTCAGAAGGGACAATGAAGTGGATATTGCCTCTCATGGAGCAATCCGAACAGTTGCATTTCCAAGCAACTACACTAGTCGGCGCTTCGACTTCCCACCTAACTCTCCTGCAGTGGCATCCCCCACTATGAAGTAGCAGCTCAGATTCCATAACAGCACGTCCTAACTCACTGGAGGTGCGATGGCCAGATGCAAGGATCTAGATCGATCTTCACTGCGGTCAATATATCATGATAAGTTATGAGTTGATTTATGAATGCTCAATTGAAAAGGATGTGGTATTCATGACAGAAACAAGAGATAAAAGGAGGGTACATGGAGGAGCTATTTTGCTATATGCAAAGACAGTTTTCCCATGATATAGCTGTGTTGTTTAGAGCCCAGCAACAGTCTACAAAAGTCATTACCCTACATAACTCATGATTAAGAGCCAGAGAACTCAAGAAAAACATTCAAGAGGAAAATGCATAAAGGATGGCATTTGTTCAATCAATCAAGGCAGAGCGTATGTTTAGGTTATGCTTTTGCCTCAAATTATAAGATTTCAGCGACTGGCTGCAGATTGTTAGGCTAGGCTAAACTACTGTAAACAATCTAAGAAAAGAAGTGGAATTCCAGGAAGGAGTCACCTCCAAATCCGAAGCTATGTCATGGAGACACTAAAGTGGACAAAGCAGTAATGGCGTGATCAAATGCAAATGCAAGTGGATGTGAATGCCTACAACAATTGTGAGGCCCGAAGAACTCAAAATGCATAGATCCGCCTGATAATTGTGGTTTGTTGGAGTTGAAAGGATAGACTGCAACACTACTGCTCCGATATGAACACTAAAGATCTCTTAATTTTAGAACAAAAATAGCCTTGATGGTGAGGAAAAACTTGAGAAGGAATTGCACATTTGTTTCACAACCGTACATGATGTGAAATTGGTCGGTCACACCCAATATGATTCATCTATGCTTAATTTCAATTCCATGTACTCGAGATCACCGTCAAGGACTCTTTAATTACTAAAACCGGTTGCCTTCATCACATCCATCTTTTCACTTACTAGGAGATGGGGAAACAGTAAATGGGGAGCATCTCTATAGACCCTTTCAGTTAAAACTGATTCTACCTAACGAAGTGCATGATGCTTTAGAAGAGGGCATGTCGGATCATAATTACAATCAAATACAGATGCAAGAAGCCACAATTGCCAAGTTGCTCACTGGCTACATAGTACCTGGTTGAGCTTTTACAAGATAGAATGGCACGAGTTCTTGAAGAACTCAAAAAGTTAAAAAGCAGGGAAATCGATTCTGCGGAAGCAAGCGACAAGCAAAATGACCTGCGACGTCACCTCCTCCTACATGGGTCTCGTGAATAAGGTAAAGAGTGGATGGATGAGATGAGACAGAGAATCTGTTTTTCTTTACCTTTGAGAGTTGAGGAGTTGAGGAGGTGGAGGGAGTGCAGGAGCAGAGCAAGCGCAGGAGAGCAGCCCTTGAAGAGAACTTTCGACCGTCGTCATTAGGAGGCGAAGTATGAATTGAGAACAATCTCTCTGCTTGTTGATTAAAGAAATGGGAAAATCAAGCTAGTGCGGCATTAAACAATTTTAAAAAAAAAGGACCACGAGAACTCCTGGTCATCATCAATAGAGGAGGGTTGGGATTGTTCTATCACACACTCTTTTAGTTTTTGGACATCCTTAAAATAGAGAAATAACAATGAAATATCCATAATACCCTCACCGTCTCTTATCATATAAATTGTATTTAAAACCATGGTTGATGAGTGTCTTGAGACACTAGTTAAATATAATTTATTTGAAATAATTCGATTTCAAAACTTAGTACATAACAGGAAGGCAATTGGTACATTAAAGACCGTAAAGATTCCTTAATTAGTGTTCCCAGATGCTCATCAACAAAATATTTGCAAATATTATTATGATTGTTTAGTTAGAGAAAAAACGATGTAAATATTTCTTAAACTTTGACTCAATATACACTTTTATTTCATTCAACATGAATCTTTATAGACCTATGTCATTTGAACTTTTGTTGGATTGATATTATGCTATTTTAATTTTCTAATTTACAGACTTAACTAACTCTGCTAAAGAAAACACAAAATGCTATTTCAAAAATTTTATCTATCTAAAAGATTAGGGACATTATTTAGGTTAACTTACATATAAGGGTCTATACATAAATTAATATAATTATATTAGACTTCTTTACAAAAAAAGAAAAAAAAAGACACAAATAATTTCAAAACTTTGATCCAACATTCAATGTTATCATTAAACTTTTAATTTGTCAACCAACCTAATCCCTCAGCCTTCAGTCTATTCAATCTAGTCAGTCTCGAAAGTTCTCGTAATTACACTATTGCCCGCATTTATAGCAAATCTCGCAGGACGACATAATGGGTCCACAAAATAAAGACGCCAAAGCCCTCCCCATTACCGATATGGGCTGGGCCTCTAGTTCTACCGAAATAGCGATGGCATGTTACTGCACTTTCTTCTGTTTCCGTCGGAATCTCCAGCGGCGGGTTGGACGATTGGAAGCAAGAAGAAGAAGAAGGCGGACAGGACAGCGATGGAGGGAGACGCGCTCGCCGAGTCGCTCAACAGTCTCTTCCTCAACCTCTCCACGATGGTCAAATCCGAACTCCAGGTACCTCGATCTCGTTCACTCATTCACACTGGTCTTTTTCTTCTCATTCTGATCTTTGATTGAATCATGAGGCTTGCATTTATGCACTCTGAATAAGTAAAGACCTGTGGTTACGATACGAGCATGGGCTTAACAGAGGTGAGTTTTCAGCCATCATCTCTTTCTCACCACTTTCAAACTGAATTAGGTTGCTGGAGTTAAACTGGAATCACTCAGGAGAGGGAATTCATAACCCCAGCAAATGCGATAAATGCCATCAGTTCTTTGCCTCCCCCGACTTCTATAGTGAATTCATTATCTGCCTCGCCTGTGAATCCTTTTCGCTATCCCTATAAGGATGAGACCGGTCCATGGCAGCAAGCAACTCTTTGCCTAAGGAGAGTCCGTTAACCCATCAAACGACAGATGAAAACAATGCAAAATTCGATACAACCCATCAAGCAATTGACTCGGTTCAGGTCCTCAGATCATTTCTTAATAAAAACCTAAACGATCAAGATGTATCTTTACACAATATGCATGTCATAATTATGTAGTGTAAATCGAGTTAACTTATCTTTCACGCTTCAAATAAGAAAAGACCAATCCCAAAGTTAATGATATACAGAGGGTCCATTTGTATACATTCTCTCCATGCGGAAGTGGAGAGAGGTTTCCTCATCATGGCATACAAGTGAGAGTGATGTTTGGCAACTTGCCAAATAGCGATAATTTTTGTTCTTTTATTTCCGGGAGTAGATTTGGAACAGAAATCCATTTGGTAAAATTTTTGTTTCCGAGAACAAATTTATATTATTTTGTTCCGGAAGTAGATTTGGAATAAAATCGAGAAGTAAAAAAAAAATTGATTCTTTGTTTCTCGAAACAATTCTAGAATCAAACACCTATTTTCTCTCTTTTCTTTTTTCTTGTTTTTCTTCCCTCTTTCTTCTTCTTCAACTGCCGTCGCTGCCATTGTTGCCATCCATTGCCGTTTGCCGTTCACCATCGTCGATCGCCGGCAATTGGTAGGGCAAGATCCAACGAGCTTGTTGGAGGCTCACCTAGTCACCAACGAGGCTCGACCTTGCCAGATCTAGCGAGATCGAGCCTCGCTAGTGGCTAGGCGAGCCTCGTTGGGGCCTCCTCGGCCATCGGTGAGGCTCACTTGGCTAGCGAGGCTCGGCCAATGAGGCACAGCCTCGCCAAGGGCCGGCGACACTTCGGTGAGGTTGCCGGCCCTCGTCTAGCTGGTCGCCGATCATCCCAAGGTCGGCCACCTTGAAGAAGAAGAGGAGGAGGAGAAAGAAAGGAAAAAAAAAAAAGAAAAAAAAAAAAAGGAAATAAAATAATAAAATTATTTAAAAATTTAAAAAATGATTTGAAGTAGAAATTTTGAAAATGGTATCAAATGCAATTCTATTCTGAGAATTAAAATTTTGAATAGTTACCAAATGGCTTAAAATGCTTAGAAATTGTTCCTGAGAACAAAATAAGAAAAATCAATTCTGATAAGAAATTGTTCCCGGGAACATAATAAAAAAGAATAATTTTTTATGAGAAATTGTTCCTGAAAATAAAAACGTTACCAAACATGAAAGAGTGCACACATGGTCCGAGCGAAATAAGTCACTTTGAATTTGCTTGCAAAGCGATCAAATATGGGATGTTAGGTGTGAAATTTCTCTTACATGAAATCTTTTTCCTCTATGTTAAAACCATACACGTGATTTATAGGATTCTTATTCCCTTTATGGTAGCAAAATTGGGCCTGCTTGTGTCCCATTGCTTTATTAAACGAGTCAAGTTGATTTTGTAGATAATTTGGAGGGTCTTGTCCTATGGGAGTTCATATCTTCAGGCTTTTATGTTCTTGCTTGTAAATCTAGTGTTAAGTTTGAGTTTGGAGAGCTCAAGTTGTAAAAACCACCAATGAGATTATTATACATTGGTTTGAGAACAATATGAAATGAAAGATGGCTTTGAATTTATATGGTCCTCTGTATTCCATTAATAACATTCGGAATACACATTGACCCATGTTCAAGTCGTCACGTTATCACATGAAGTATTATCAATTGATAGCTATGGATATACTGAGTGGGCCAGTCTACATGCTCTGTGCGATTTAGGGCTTTGTTAGGGCAATGACTTTTTGGAAACATCTACAATGAACATCATGATGCTTTTACCCACTCACGCATGGTTGCGCTGGTTGAGGCCTGGCCTCCTGACCGCCATATCAGGAGTTTGACTCCTAGAGTCCACCACAACTCCCAGAGCAGATCCGTTTAACATATTGGTTCCTTTTAAAAATGGCTTGCATAGGTCAAAATCAATCTCTTGTTGAATTTGGTAATGATGGCAGGTTATTTCAAGCTGCTCTGTCCACTTTATTGCAGATTCATGTACTAAAGTCCCCTACAGATTAAAGAGTTTACAGAAACTTTTGTTTGATGATGAGAGGCTCTTGTACATTTGATGGACAGAACATCATGAGCAAATTCAGGCTTTAGATGGAAGTTCTAATGATGGCGGTGGATTTTTACAGCTTTTGGGCAGTTCCTTCTAATTCTTGAATCACAAGACTGCATAAACTGGTTTTTTTATTATTCCGTTTTCCCCTCAAAGCAGCTTGGCAATGCAATATTAGGGGATCAACTATACTTGTTTGAGGAGTGGCTCGGTCATTGCCTGTAGAACCTGAAAATTAACTCAGCAAAGGTAGTTTCTAGATTTATTGATGATCATGGTTGGAGTGATTTCAGTATAGTTTCTTTTCTGGGGAAAACTAATGCCTCTGGGGGCCTTGAGGACATTGTGGATGCTTCAGGACTTAAACTCACTCTTTGGGCTTGTTAATAAAACCGACTATTATCAAACGGTGAAAGGTTAGGCAGTGTTATCCACTAAGAAGTCCTATAACTTCATAAGATTTTAACTTGAATATAGGAGCTTACGCCTGTAATAGGTAGTTGAAACGTAACAAAGAGATCCTAAACACCCCCCCAAGAAGAAAGAAAAAAGAAAAAAAGGCTTGAGACTGAGAAATTCATAAAATAAATTTGCAAAATGAATTTGTTTGACTCTGTTTTGCAGTAGAAACCTTCTGTTGTATATGGTGAAATGTAGTTCTCTGGCTGCAATTTCAACGGTCAGGTCTCTGTCTATGCCTTGCAAACGGTGTACAAACAAGAAACCGAGAGATGTTCACCAAATTTCAGTTTCCATTCATAACGCTTCGTAATAATACTTGCACACTTAGACATGAAAATCTAAGTAGTCGCATCTCCTACCCTCCATAATGTTTACATGCAAAGACATTGCAGGTTAGTTGGGTACATCTGGCGAGATGTGAGGCAATTTGAGAACAGCAGTTACTCCAGTGATTATCTAGAAAGAACGTTGCACCAATATCAATTTCAATTATCCATTGAGTAAATTACAGCACAAATTCAAGCAGAATCGTTTTGCAACTCTTCGCAAGATTTAGTCCTAGTCTTTCTTCAGCCTCAGTGTCAAGTGGGTTTGAATGTCATTACCATTTGTAAGGGAAATTAGACTTCAGTGAGATACCTTGTCAAGTATCTGGCTCCGAAGGAAATTATACAATATTCAACTCAACAGCCTTATGACCGGGAAAAAAAAAAATCAACAGCCTACCAGGTATGATTCACTGACTGTGAACCAACCAAAGTCTTACAAAATAGTACATTTTGGAACCTCATACCGGTGTTAAAACGCACAGACTACTCAGAGCTGCAGAGTATATCCTTGACATCAGCAGCATCAGACCAATTTTCAGCTGGAGCCTACCTTTGCCTTTTCAGTATCCATTTTAGAATATGAAGAAATGCCACTCGAATCATATGAGATTTCCCAGTTCTGCCCATCATATTGCTTGATCTCGACATGAGCCAGAGTACCGGGGTCCACGCACCTATAAGTAATGGAGATTCCATCTGGATTTGATCTTGGCTTGTAAAATGAAGTTATGCCGCAAACTTTGCAAAAAGTATGCTTTGCGGTGTGAGTACCGAAAGTGTAGGTTGTGAGGTATTGGTCCGAATTTCCCAAAAGTTTAAATCTTTCAGAAGGGACAACGAAGTTTACATTGCCTCTCATGGAGCAATCTGAACAGTTGCATTTCCAAGCAACTACGCTAGTCGGCGCTTCAACTTCCCACCTTACTTTCCTGCAGTGGCATCCCCCACTATGAAGTAGAAGCTCAGATTCCATAACAGCACGTCCTAACTCACTGGAGGTGTGATGGCCAGATGCAAGGATCTAGATTGATCTTCACTGCAGTCAATATACCATGATAAGTTATAAGTTGATTAATGAATGCTTAATTGAAAAGGATGTCATATCTCATGACAGAAACGAGAGATAAAAGGAGGGTACATGGAGAAGAGCTATTTTGGTATATGCAAAGACAGCTTTCACACGATATAGCTGTGTTGTTTAGCGCCCAGCGACAGTCTACAAAAGTCTCATGTCAAACAAATCAAGAAATATTTGCAGGTTTACCTGGATACGAAATTTGTTACCCTACATAACTCATAATTAAGAGCCAGAGAACACAAGAAAAACATTCAAGAGGAAAATGCATAATGGATGGCATTTGTTCAACCAATCAAAGCAAAGCGTACGTTGGGATATCATGCCCCACGAGTGAGTTGACAAGTGCCCCCTAGGAGGGCAGTCTACCACAAGATCTTTGCCTGCTTTCTTTATGGAAGAGAGGTTCCAGGGGAATCAATGCTCTGAGCTGAAACAGGGCTTGAAGCCTTCAGCGACTGGCTGCAGATTGTTAGGCTAGGCTAAACCATTGTAAACACTCTAAGAAAAGAAGTAGAATTCCAACAAGGAGTCACCTCCAGATCTGAAGCTATGTCACGGAGACACTAAAGTGGACAAAGCAGTAATGCCGTGATCAAATGCAAATGCAAGTGGATGTGAATGTCTACAACAATTGTGAGGCCTGAAGAACTTGAAATGCATGGATCCGCCTGATAATTGTAGTTTGTTGGAGTTGAAAGGATAGACTACAACACTACCACTCCGATATGAACATTAATGATCTCTTAATTTTAGAACAACAATAGCCTTAATGGTGAGGAAAAACTTGAGAAGGAATTGAACATTTGATTCACAGCCATACATGATGTGAAATCGGTCAGTCTCACTCAATGACTCATCTATGCTTAATTTCAATTCCATGTACTCGAGATCACCGTCAAGGACTCTTTAATTACTAAAACCGGTTGCCTTCATCACATCCATCTTTTCACTTACTAGGAGATGGGGAAACGGTAAATAGGGAGCATCTCTATAGACAATGGGCCCTTTCAGTTAAAACTGATTCTACCCAGCGAAGCGCATGATGCTTTGGAGAAGGGCATGTCGGATCATAATCCCAATCAAATACAGATGCAAGAAGCCACAATGGCCAAGTTGCTCACCGGCTACATAGTGCCTGATTGAGCTTTTACAAGATAGAATGGCACGAGTTCTTGAAGAACTCAAAAAGTTAAAAAGCAGGGGAATCGGCTCTGCCGAAGCAAGCACCAAGCAAAATGATCTGCGATGTCATCTCCTACATGGATCTCGTGACTAAGGTAAGGGTGGATGGATGAGATGAGACAGAGCATCTGCTTTCGTTTACCTTTGAGAGCTGAGAAGTTGAGGAGGTGGAGGGAGGGCCGGAGCAGAGCAAGCGCAGGAGAGCAACCCTTATAGAGAACTTCCGACCGTCGTCATTAGGAGGCGAAGTATGAATTTAGAACAATCTCTCTGCTTGTTGACTAAAGAAAAGGGAAAATCAAGCTAGTGCAGCAAAAAACAATAAATAAATAAAAAGGACCGTCACGAGAACTACTTGTCATCGCTACCGGTCATCATCAATAGAAATTATGGGTGCGCATGACAACCATTCTGTTTTAAAAATAGTTTCTAGAGCAGAAATAGATTTTTCTATTTTTATTTTAGAAGAGTTTCTAAGCAAAAATAACCGTTTGATAACGACAAAAAATTTCTACTCTAAAAATAGAAATTCGTTTGATAACGACATAAAATTTTTTCCTTTCGGATGACGGTAGATCGGCGGATAGCGGTGACGGACGGTGGCGGCTACGACGGCGTGATGGGGGGGGGCTGGCGGCTAGCGACCAACGAACGGTGGTTGGCGGCAACGGATGAAGAAGCGGTTGACGAACAATGAGAAATTTTTTTATTTCTCATTTCTGTTCCAAAAATAGAGAAGTAGAAAATTTCTACTTCTGATTTCTATTCCAAACTTATTTCTGGAATAAAAATCTATTTAGAAATAGAAAAATGGAGTAAGTTTATCAAATGGATTTCTATTCCAGAAACAGGTCTAGAATAGAAAAATTGTTTCTAAAACAGAAATAGGTAGTTGTCATGCACCCCTAAGTAGCACTGATACAGATACGCGACACATGACATAACATGCCGACACGTCGTTTATAAAAAAAAAAATAGAAAATTCCAACACATTAAGACATGTTGTATATTAAAAAATATATATGCATAATAAATTATCAATTTTATGATTATTTCAATCAAATTAATTTGAATCCAATTCATAAATAAATAAATAATTAAAAAACTTATAATAAATATACACTAAAAACATTAATCCGTCCTTTGTTAATATCATTCATTATTTCAATTTGACAAATTCAACTCTATTTCAATAATTTATGAAATTTGGAGGAAAAACAAGCGATCCATATCCTAGAACACACATGTTAGATATGTTGGAAGAGAAGAAAAATAAAACTTAAGGGGTGAATTGTGTATTACGAGAAGTGGGAGTTAGAAGAGAAGACTAGATTTTTTTCTTTCTCCATTTATTATTTTAATTATTGTGTTTTATTTTTCACACACACACATATATATATATATATATATATATATATATATATATTTAACCTATCATTTATTGATTTTTTAAAATTGACATCGTTATTAGAATCACGTGTCGGGAACTTATATGTCAAAATTCCAACTTGAGTGTTGAAGAGTGTCAAAAAAAGTTAACTAGGTGTTGGATTTTCTAACATGTGTTGATTGAGTATCAGAGAGTGTCCGAAAGTGTCGGACAAGTGTTAAAGTGTCAACACGACATGAAAGCTCTTGGAGAGTGTCAATAATTCATATAATAGAGGAGGGTTGGGATTGTTCTATCGCACTTTAGTTTAGGTGATGACGCACTCGTTTAGTTTTTGTACATCCTCAATAGAGAAATAACAATGAAATATCCATAATACCCTCACCATCTCTTATCATTTAAATTGTATTTTAAATCATAGTTGATGAATATTTCGTGACACTAATTAACTATAATTTATTTGGAATAATTCGATTTCAAAACTTGGTGCATAACATGAGGGCAAACGGTATATTGAAGACCGTAAAGTTTCCTTAATTAACTTTTCCAGACGCTCATCAACAAAGTATCTATAAATATTATCATAATTGTTTAGTTAGAGGGAAAACGATATAAATATTTATTAAACTTTGACTCAATGTACACTCTTAATTTGTTCGACATGAATCTTTATAGACCTAAATCATTTGAACTTGTATTGGATTGATATTCTCCTGTTTTATTATTCTAATTTACAGACTTAACTAACTTAGCTAAAGAAAACATGAAATGCAATTTCGAAAATTTTACCTAGCTAAAAAATTAGGGACATGATTTAGGTTAACATAAGTACGAGGATCTATACATAAGTCAATATAATTATTTAGATATCTTTATGAAAAAAAAAGGAAAAAAAGACAGATAATTCCAAAATTTCTATCCAACAAGCAATATCATCATTGGGCTTTTAATTTATTCAACGTATTTTTTCAAACTATCCGTAAATTTTCAACCTAGTCTCTCAATTTTCGGTCTATTCAACCTAACCCATCAAATTTTGTCAAAAAAAACCTAACCCATCAACTTTTCATAACAAAATCAAATAAGTCCTCGGCACCATTCGGAAGTTTTCGTGATGACACTATTGCCCGTAATTATAACAAATTTCGCAGGCCAATATAATGGATCTATAAAATAAAGAGGCCAAAGCCCACCACCTCATTACCAATATGGGCTGGGCCTCTCTGGTTCTACCGAAATAGCGCGATGACTCGCTGCTGCACCGGCTCCCCCGGAGAAACAGAAGCCTTCTGTTTCCGTCGGAAGCTCCAGCGGCGGATTGGACGATCCGAGGCAGAAGACGAAGAAGGCGGACAGGGCAGCGATGGAGGGAGACGCGCTCGCCGAGTCGCTCAACGATCTCTTCCTCAACCTCTCCACGATGGTCAAATCCGAACTCCAGGTACCTCGATCTCGTTCCCTCGTCCTCATCTCAAATTCCTCGAGGTTTTCTGCTCCGCGCGACGGATGAATCCGCCCTCGAGATTTCCGCGATCGATCGGTGGGGTTATCTGATCTGACGGATGATGGTGTCTCGCGTCGGCCGATCGGGCGGTCTAGGGCGCGAACAATCAGCTGGACCTGGTGGAGAAGATGAACCAGCGAGTGGCGGAGGAGTACGTGGGGTTCGGCGACGTGGCGTCGGGGCTGAGAGTGTTCGTGGAGCAGCTGAAGTCCAAGAGCGGGGGCTTCGACGAGTACGTGCGGCAGATCGAGGCGATCGAAGAGCAGGTGACTCACTTCGAGTCCGTGGTCTCCGCGCTCGACAAGCACGTGTCCCTGTTGGAATCCAAAGTGCATTCAGCGTGCCACCACCCGCCTCAGGGATGAATGAAGGCTCCTCTCTCCCTCTTCTTTAGTTCTCAGTTACTGTTCAAGTGTCGCCAACACGGTCGTTTGTTCGTGAATCATTTCATCGTAAATGTTCAATTGCATGGCAAATCACTCGTAAATCAATCTTAGAGACTCGAGACTTTGATTTCTAGCTCGCCATGGAGTCGCACTTTCTCGCCTGCCGGAAAGCTCGGGGTCACTTTAAGTTGGCCATTTTGAAACTCTGGACTTCGAGAAAACGGCCCCTCTTCACCGCTTTTCACTTGATAGCATATGATTCCGAGGACCTCTATATGGATGAATTCATGCATCTGCAATTCCTAAGTTTTGTTTGCTCTTCATGGTTCGCTTTCATCTACCCAAGCAAATCGAATGATCTCATACTTCATGTGTATTCCTTTGTGACAAGAGTCCTTAAATTAAGTTGGTTATTCCCCCTGAAGAAGGAGATGAGATTCAAATTATCCAGTGCGGAGGAGGCCCCCATCTGGACTAAATTAAGTTCCAATATTTGCAGCGTTTCTGATTGGTATGGACGAGAGTTTGGACGAGAATATAATACTAGGTGTACATCTATAGTGCCTGAAAAAATGAATAATGCAAAAGATAGTAGTGTCTACATATGTACGACAATCAAGGAGAGAGAACATATGCAGAAGATTATCAGGTCGTTGCTCTCGAATGAACTATCGTTCGCCTACCTCTCCGAACCATTCACCAGCCACTTTAAAGATCGAAGCACCTGAGGATGCATCTTTAATAATCCAACATCCTCAACAATAGTTCAATCCGTAGTTCCTCCACCGTAAACATTTTAACAGACTTGAATTGTCAGTCCCGCTTCAAGGCTTTCGTGATAAAGGTTCTCGTAGTTACTATGGCGACGTAGGCTAAAACTGTAATGGAAACACCCCCCAATAGAACAAAATGGTCATAAATCGAGTCCTGGACGGTATATGCACGAAGACCGATTAAATCCCAGTTGCTCTCCGTCCAAACTGGGTCCGCCATTCCCATGGGATCAGAAGAATTTGGAGGGAGCACTTGCCAAGATCCAGATTCGAACTTCAAACGGGTTGAATACGCTGGAACATACCTGACATCCATAAACTTAAAAGACATGACAATCTAGGCAAAAAATATCGGTACAAATTAAATGCAAGAGAACATTAAATAGTGGCCTCACCACTGCTGGGTATTAGTAACAGAAAGGTTTTAACGAGCTTTGACTATCATTATTATTGAGTGTCATAACTGGAGAGACCCAAAGAAAATAGGCACACATGAAGTGAAAGATGGGTCTTTTTCCATAGGTGTGTGTGGCACTCATCGGAGAGGAGCAAATTCAGTGAAAAGAGTAATTGTTGGTGCATTCGTGTCACCAGTTCTTTCACCTAGCCAAAATATTTCCACATCTTAAGGACAGCGAGCTAGACTGTTTCATGTTCTAGAAGATGCATATTTGGAAATTAACTCTTGGGACCGGGCAACTTCATCCTAAGTTTATAGTTAGACATAGCATTTCGTCAGAGACTTCCTTTATGCCTGTATGTGTAGATTCTGAAGACACACTAATTTAGCCAGTGGCAGTTAGCAGTCCAAATAGCTGACATATCCTGGTCCAATTTTCACATATAACGAAGTAAATGGTATGCCTTTAAATAGACAAATACTACTATTTCATCACACCATCCCACTAGCAAGTTACCTGGTCGTAGAGATGATGCAAACCCCTTTTTTGTCAGTTTCTGCTTTGATGCAAACTTCACCTTCATTGGTACAATTCCGGGAACAAGGTGAACTGACATTCTGTCTCCAAATAGAAGTTTTGTCGGCAAGAAAATTCCATAAGAACCTAGAGGTATCATCCACATCACCAGGATAAGGTGTTGAAGAGGGTTCTCCAAGCAGAACACCTGGATAGTGGCTTGGGCAGGCAGTGCTAGGTGAGATGTAGCTATTCACCAAAGCACAGGATAAACCCGGTTCACAACTCAGCAGACATCCCATAAGTTCTTGCACAAGAGATTCATTCACATTGACTGTACCAAGTGCTGAATTGCTCAAGTTTTTTTCACCACTAGCTAGAACATAAAGGGTGCGGGCAATTATTGTAGCGGCATCTGCTACAGAAGAAGCATTTATATTTGCTGCAATGAAGCATGAGTTAGACATCCAGTGATATGTGGATGCTCAATAGAAGTTCCAATAAATACATAAAAGAGAACAAACTCAGAAAGGTTTAGGGTCAACTTACACAAATCATCAAGGTCACTATGGTAGAAGTTGTTGGTGAAGGCAGTATCAAAATCTTCCAATATAACCCCAGGTGTCTGAGAGTTCTGCTTAAGGAAAAGGAAAACACATGTATTCAATCAAATACTTTACCTAATACTTAGTTTTAGTCACTTTCGTTCCTCCAATATAACATAGTCACTAGAATTTTTTGTCCTCTCACATGTCTATTTTTTGTCTACTATATGGACCACCTTAACCTCATCAAGTCTTTAATGATGTGTAAAAATACATAATTATCTAGAAGAGGCAACCAATGTCTGTTGAGAAGGCAGATCCTACCAAGCACTGGTTGTACATGAGAATTTTAAGGTGAAGTGAAATGTCCAAGGAGAACAACAAGCTCCCATGCTGTTCAGCCAAACTTAGAGAATTAATCCAGTCTTTTGCATGCATACTGAAACAATAGTTAGCATAATACCATCCTAAAATGTCATTTATGCATGTTAATGACTTCAAGCTTACAGAGTTGTTTGAAATAACTTCACAAACCTTTCTAAGAAATGCCATAAGAGATGATGGAGGTATCCCTGGATTTGCAGTACTTGCTGAGGATATTGTGATTTCATTAGAATTGAGGGAATCTCCAGCTTGTTTTAAGGCATTCAGTGTCTCATTGACGACAGATGAAGCCTGCATTCACAACACTAGCTATTATCACTAAAAACAAGCCAACAAAGCAGACAAGATTAAGCTGGTTTAGCAAATGACCTCATTCACATGATATTCAAGAAAACCATAAAAGATGAAACCAGAGCCAAGTCAGTTAATGCCTAGAAAAATATGAAGCTGCATTATTAAGTGAATCTCTCATTAACCAAACTTCCTCTTTTACCACAATGTGGACCGGAGTCATCGTTTGACTAAAACTATGCACTGAATGCATACGACATGGTTTCAGTTGGTGACAACATCGGTTCATTGACAACAAAAGGACTTACTCCTGGCTCTACAGCTCGAGAGTATATTGCATTAGTCATACAACAGGACAATGACATGTGGAGAAGCAAGCCATTTTGTTCACCCTGAATGCTGATAGATTCCATTATTTCATTCTTTGATGCATTCATACTTTGGTTGTTGCTTAAGAAAAAAAATAGAGATACATTAAGTTTGCTGGATATACAAATACCCAATAGCATGTATCAGTAAATTCTTTCACTCCATCCCCCCCTGGGGCTTCTAAAACACCCTCAAGAGAAAAAGAAGGGCTGGCAACAAGAAAGGTCTCTGGATGCAACAAGGAATTTAGACTGCAATACATCATGTGACAAGTATCTAATCTGCAAAAGCAATGGTACACTACTGGAAGCGAATGAAATGTCCAATGCACTTGTAACTGACACAAGAGAACAGGTATTGAATATATAATTTGCATTTAGAGGGAAATAAGCTCCCACCCTGGATGTATGAGCGTAAAATTTCTTTGCTCCTTGGTTAAGCCCCTTTCCAACGGATCCAACTTCCAGGACCTATGCAGCAGCATTTATCAAGCCAATGGTTATATAGAATTTATTACATAAGTAATGTAAGATAACCAGAAAATAATGTTCTAGGTGAAAAAGAACATTTGTAGAAAAGACAAAAAAAGGGGAAACAATCACATCTGAATTCAACCACTTCAGACAGCAGGTCCAATAACTGAGGAAAACCATAATGAGCTTCTGTCAGAAACTGAAAATTACATTACAGTTATGAACCCCCAAAAATAAGTTGACTTACTAAGAACGTGATCCGAGGCATGCATTTTAGCAAAACTAGCAAATTACCATCTCAATTGATGTCTCATTGAGACCACTGACAGAGTCTGAATGCAAATCAAGCTCATGTAAGAATCTCCTGCTTCCAAGGTAGCCCCAAGCTTCTCCAGTTAAAAAAAGAAAAACAAGCTGCATTACATGTAAAAATATCAGGAAAGAAAGAATTCAAAATAGAGTAGAGATATACCAAAGTACAAAGCATATTCTGAAGGCAAATGATAAAGTAGGAAACAGTGGGCACATCATTTCTAGGCAAGCACGAGAATACACATGCATCCCTGCACACACGCATGTGTGTAAGACATATACATCTTACTATATTAGCTTTTAAGGAACCTTGTGAGCACCAAAAGGCCAAAGCCAATTGAACAAGGCAAAACCTGTCAAATTTTATGGACTCGCCACTTTGAGCTCTCAAGTGAACTTTTTACACGAATCTGTCAAGTCCTCATAAAACAGGGTACCAGAACATCTATATGCACAGTTAAGGTAGGAAGTGTTGCACCAAAGGTGAAATAAAACAAAGTCTTAATCTGCAGGGGGAAAGGGGAAAAGAATAGGAGTACAGAAGTACTACGCAGATCAGCAAGAAATGCAAAGATAATGCTATTAGAAGGATGTTTAGGCATTAGATTCTGTTCAACAATGGGAATTCCACATAAGCACCAGACATTAAGATACGGTCCAAAAGCCTCTATGGACAGATTCTTAACATTTGCATACCTGTCTACTGGAATTAGCCAATCCATCAACATGAGAAAGTGCATCCACAGCTGCCAGCAATGCAATCAGGCCCTGCCAATATTTTTCCAATCAAAATTTTGTCAATAAATCAAGTAAACAGAAAAGACAATCCTTTTATATACCCAGGGTATAAGATCATCTTTCTGCGAGGATATGAACAGTGAATAATAAACTTACAGATAAAGGTGATTCTGCTCCAAGACTCTTGTCACGAAAAAAAGAGGCAGAATCCATTGATGCAACAGTTAGAATTACACCCTTGGATTGGTTTGAGTGTGAAGCATTCATAGGCGGGAGCGATGACCAGACACTGCCCTTCATAATTGCAAGATATTATTAAAATCTGCCGTAATAGGAAACGATGAGGTACAACTTCACTGAGAGACCCAAAAAAAAAAAAAATTGCTCAAAGCCACCATGATATCTCGAGTGAGCACTTCAGTGAGCTATTAAAGCAAAGAGATCTAAGAAAATTGCTACAGTCGCAGCGTATTGAACATTAATGGAAGTGGTATGAAGGTATCTCTTCTAAAAAGAATTGGTGACAAACAACATTCTTTCACAGTGAACACATTGATAAAAAGCGTCTTTACGCTGTAACCAGTCCAGCCTTAATTTTATCGAATTCAAGAAAATTACATAAGGAAACAAAAGTTAGATCCACTAAACCGGTTGCATATATCCAAATTTTTTTCAGTAAAATTCGGAAAAGCATGTTAACAACTGGCTGACAACTGACATGATATCCATGAAAACCTCACCTGTATCCACCCAGTGGTAAACAAGTTTGTTCTTCTATACAAGACTGTGAATCACGAGTCCCAGATTTTGTTGTCTGACTCAAAAAGAACATAAATGAAAAGAAAAAAGAATTAGAAACTCCAGCCTTGGAAGAAAGAGAGATAACTGCTCATTCAGGGGTAAGAGAACTTCCTTTACCTGCATCACAAGATCAAATTCCGCCACATGTGCAGTATAAGCTTTCTCACGCTTCTCATTACTAGCTGATAGCTGCATTAAGTGAATCAGTAATGTCCAAGTTTTGATTACCATGGGAATCAGCTTTATAGACACTAGGCAAAATATTTAGCCCCAAAACCCATTAGAATGAATTCTCAAAAGTATCTAGCAGAGGGATTGCCTCCAGTTACTAGCATTTAAACGAAGGGTGTTTTACCTTCTGAACACTCAGTGAGCTACTCACAGAAAGCAAAAACACAGGAAACTGATAAGAATTCCACATTATTCCAGATCCCTGAAAAAGCAAAAATTTTAATGCTTCAGCATCTTGAATTCCCCAACTTTGAATAACAATTTATGCAGCAGAGTGTGAGAAGCCACTAAATTCCAATTGAATACATCAATGTAAACTAAGTTAACATTTTGTCGGAATGAAGACTGTAAGTGATATTAGCTAGACATTGTCCTTGTAAAACAAGTTTGTACTATTTATTAAATCATTACATTATGAAATAACATGTCATACTGTTGCGATATAGAAAGCGAAATGCATTATAATATATCACAAAGGCTAAATCCACAGATATACTTTGATAAATGTTCAATAGGTTTGCATTGACTGATTCATATTCATTAGGAGAATACATCTGCACTGCAATCTTTTTTCCAGATTCACGCAATACATGCTTCAAATTGAATTGATTAAACTAAACAAGTAGAAAGTTGACAAATTTAACAAAGTTCAATAATAATCCAACTACCTTGCACTTACAAAAGTTGACAACCCAGGAAATTGTTAATTTAGAAAGCTTCATATTCCTTGTTAAGGAAGAAGTCCAATCAACAGGCAGGACAAGTGAAAATAGTATGAGTTGACAACACTGAGAGAACTAGATGGCAACCTTGCAAGATTGAACCAATAAAGGAAGAACCTTAAAAGGTAATTTAAAGTAAGTATAAGCATATCTTTGCTAAACCCCCAATTTATAGCATACCAGAGGGTTCCATTCATAGCTGATATTCTGGTAGGGTGAGAATTTAGCTTGTGGGAACTTCTGGTCTGGAGAGAGTCCTATGAGGGATGAACAATGCCACCATTAACAGCACCTAGGTAAAATGCCCTTCAATATGCTTATTTAAGTAAACAATGCATGTGATTATAAATTAGATGCACTTACCCAATATCTTTTGGGATGAAGATACTGATTCAACCAGAACACCACCAACATTCTGAGCAAAATCCAAATCATTTGAAACTCTGGAGATAGAAAAATGTCATGATATCAGCGAGAGAATGAAAATACCATAATCTTCATCCTAAAGTAAACAGATAGTGGGAAAAAAAAATCCCCATAGATGCATCCTCTATGTTCAATGGATGAAAATGCAATTCAGTGCTAGTAGCTAGCAGAAATACTAAATAAAAGCCAATGATGAACATCCAAATATCACATCTGGATGTTCCTACAGAATGTGAGTCACTTCCAGTATAGTAAATGCACATAAGCATCCTTTCAACAGATAATCTAGAAACCTAATTGCATTTTTAGTTTCTCTGCTTTCCATGGAGGCCAAATCAATCTGTTCTGCAATGGTCAACAATCTGCCACTCTTTAACCTGGTCTAGGCAAAAACAGTGAAGGGAGCACACAGTGGTTCAAGTCATGTGCTTAATCCTAATCCATCCCCTTTTGTATAATTGTGTGACAGACAAAAAACAGGTTTGGCTTCCGTTCCAGTTTTCCACTTCTGACAAAAGACTAAAAAACATCAAAATATCTTATTCAGGACAATCTCAACAGAGTCAAACTGAGATGAGAAACTAACTCTACTGAACAATCTCAGTTAATATTTCCCGTTTTCCCAGGTTTTCTGCTCCCCAATCCCCTCAACAACATACCTCAGTGTTATCTACTTAATGGCACCCTTCACAAGGGAACTTGAAGATGCAAAGGTTTTTTCCCTTCCACATAGAGGAAATAGTTTCTTTTTTTATCTTTTTTCCAATTTTACCATATGGAGGTAGCATAAGAATCAGGATTCCCTGAATGAACGTGAGATATAAGTGGCTTTCCCCCAATTAAATTTGGGTGCAATTGGAATGAAACTTAATTTTAGACAGTTTATAAGACCATACCATCAAAGTCAAACAGCTATAAGTTAGCTGAAAAGAAAAGATGGAAAAGCCGCCAGTACTCCTTGTTGCAACTTCAGCTCAAACTTTAAAAACATTCATTTAGTTAAAAAAAATGAAACCAAACAGATCATAAGCCCAATGGCCTGGTTATCTATAGGGAGGTTACTGTTGAGCATCTTGAAATTACCAAAATTATATTCCTATAATCAACAACTATTCCTGATCAATTTTTTACTTTCTGCCACCATCCCCACCAAATGGAAAGCATACTGATGACAAAACGAAGTTAATGTACGTGCCTCTTGAAGAACCCCTCCATCTCATCTACAGATAGCACAACCGCCGAAGGCCGAGTCAGACGAGTCGAGTTGCTGAATCTCACGATCGGAGCCACGACCTTGTCCCTTCCAGGATCTTCAAACACAAGACACAAAGCAATCAACGGAACACCTTAACAAACCGACAAAAACGATGGCGGCACAGTCGCGGCGCGGCACGATCATTCAATCCCCGAAAAATGAACTTACTAGCACACCCTATCTCTCCCGACAGATTGAGCAGCCTCACGCAGGGATATCCCTCGAGGACAGTGTACATTTGCTTCTGCAGATCGGGCACCGACTCCATGGAGCTGGCGTCTCCCTCTGCATCGAAACAACGACCACGATCAAGCGTCAGTTTCCGCCAACGAACACTGAAGGAAGCGGCGAGTTGCGTGCGGATTCGCAAATTCGACGGCAATCCCATCAGAAGACAGCGACTCACCGGAGAAAGAGAGAGGGAGTCGAAAGAGGAAGAACGCCGCGAGGTAAAGGAGCCTCGTCGCCATGGCGATGGAGGAGAGTAGAAACCGACGGAGTCCGGCAGAAACCCTAGGCCATGCTCTCCTTCTCCCTCTCCCTCGCTTGCTCAAGATTTTTCAATGGCGAATTTGTGCTTTTGACTCGGCGAAGGAACGATGCTGAGGAAGATGGTAAGCTGAATTGGAACATTGAAAGACCCTTCCACTTGCAATTCTGGTTAATTGCACAGTAACCCCTAGTCTCTCCAAAATTAAAATCGTCCCCACACTATTTAGCTATTTTTTTTTAATTTCAATGGAGTACCCGATTTACCCTCCAATTTCCTCGCTTTCAGGGATAATTTTCGACATTTTCCCCTAATTAAAAACCTTAACTAACTAGCAAGCTACTCTTCTTCTTCAAAAAGTTAGCACCAACGTATTGAATTAGAAATTTTTATGATACTTAATTTAGGAAAATTGTAAACTACACAAATGATTTCTTTTTTCATTTTTCTCAATCAAGAAACAAAGAAAATTCAAAGCAAATACTATTATCAACATATACAATTCAGACCCTTATTTAAAATAATTTCAACTTTAAGATGTCTTACATAAAAATGGCTCTATTTTAAGCTTTTATTTGGAAATCATGGGGTTTGTATGTAGGCAAACAACTATTTATCATCTTCAAGAAACTAGGAACAATTCCAGGCTTGGTTGGCAACAAATTGCCGCATTTCAGATACGCACATTTTACATGGAGACAAAGTGAATTCCCAGAATCTTGATAAATGTAGACTAGCGGAGGAAACTTTAAGATTATTGTGTCTATAGCTAACTCCAATACTCTTTTCATGTCGAGATGTAATGTAATCGGCGACACTTCTAGACGAGACTGAACGTTCGCTTATTTAGTGAACGAGTACTTCTCGAATCTTACTTTGCAATCAATGACCTGGACATGGGCGCCGCAACTCCCGGACAAAGATCCCACAATTTGCTGCTGCTGCACGTTATGCAGTCACCAGAGTCGCCGTGGGAAATCAGTCCGGAGCATGCAGTGTGACCATAGCTCTCGCCAGTGCTGGAATCGGAGATCGACTGCTGGGTGTAGAACCTGTAATCGGCAGAATCCGGGTCTGTTCTGCTAAGGTGGGAACTTCAGCACGGACTGCCCATACAGCGCTCCGGGAGGGTTTGTTTCATCGCTGCGGAGAAGGTTCACCATTGTCTCCGGACAGTCGCCTCTCACGAGATAGAAGATGCAGAAGAGAGCGAATGAGATGAACGTGACTTCAAGAACAAGCATCATGTTTAGGTTCCGTAATAGTTATTTTCAGGTGCTTTGTGCTCTTATAGCGTGAATCGTCATTATCAAAAACGTCATTACTTGCTCCCGCAGTTGATCCTCGTTCATTCATTTAGGTCTTCTCAGCCGTAATCACCAATGCTTAGCTTTGAAATTCACTAAAACTTGGAGATTTAACTGCTCGTCTCCATGCATATGTAGAGACATAGTTGCTGCATTTCTTGCCGCAAGCCCCCAAAGAATGGCCAAGACGAGTGAAATTCACAGGTGGCATGAGTGTAGCGTGCACGGTGCTGCTGCGAGTGTCATAAACTTGCTACATAGGCCGGAACCAGTTAGTTGGACCCAACAACATCGATTCGCACATGTGAATTGTTGTTTCGTTGTTTAAGATGAAGTTTTGGCGAGAAAAAACGCAAGTCCATCTATTAATGAATCTAATATCAACTGCAACAAAATCAATTTACAGTAACAGAGTTCAGAGTTTCTATGAAAGGAACAGCATATGAGCAAAAGAGGCAGCATCCGGATAGGAAAGCTCCCTGTTATCACAAAGTCAAATGCCAAGCCCTACAAAAGATTCAACGTCTAGGAAGGAATCCGAACAAAATTCACCAAGCGCGATGCTACAACCATGTCATACAACTTCTTATTAAGCAGGGTGCAAATGGAAAATTACAACCCAAAATCCACCTTGGCTCTCTGAAGCACCGATGTCACTCTTGTGAAGAACTCTGGTTCCTCTTTTTGTATATCGTCAAGGGTCCTCTGCTCATGCTCATCAGCCTAATGGAACAGAAAATAAAATTCCAGATCAGTGTCAGTGATAGGGAGAACATGCAATATGTGTTTTAATTTTAAAAAGCTTGTTTCTCATATAGGGCAGCCTTCACCATAGTCTCTTTTCTACTGTGTAACAATCAAATGTTCAAAGTTTCCCAGAGCCAGAACTAAAAGGGAAAAGCTTCGTCATGAAAGTGGGACAAATAGCCATCTAAGACAGTATCCAAACTTCAAAATGGGTAGCGCAACAATTACCCCATGCAATGTCAGTGAAGTGTGTATCAAATGAACTTAACTCTGTACGAGCATATTTAACTTGCATAGGCCACACTTTGTCAAAAAAAAAAAATTCTAAACAAGATGGAGCTGAAGGATTAGACTTTTCTGATTAAAGTGTAAAACAGCATCTATTTCCCAGGGCACTTTTAGGCTGCGCATGATAACATTCCCCAGCCCAAGAATTTTTATTTGTTTCTTCCCCATAACAAAAAAGAATAGAAACTCGTTTAATAACGGCAAGTTAGTTTTTTGTTCCCAGGAACAAAAAGTTAGCCCATGAATGGTTTTGGAATAGAAATGAGAAGTAAAAAAAAATTGTTTCTTGCTCCTGGGAATAAGTTTCAGAAATAAGTGAATTTTTTTTTTTCTTTTATTCATCTCTTGCTGCCACCACTGACCACCGCACGCTGCCGCCACCGGCGGAGGCCGATCGCCACCGGTTGCTGTCACCACCGCCTCTGTCTGCCACCGCGCTGCATGTCCGCCAGCCACCACCGCCTCCGCCGACTGCTGCCGCCCAGCCCATCGGCCGCTGGAGGCGAACGGGCGGCTGCCGACGACCACCAGCCACCGGTCGCCGGAGGCGAACGGGCGGCCGCAAGAGGTGGCGGCCGATGGGCTGGGCGGCAGCAGTTGGTGGAGGTGGCGGTGGCCAGCGGAGTGACTGGCGGTGGGGCGATCCGTGGCAAGAAAAAAAACAAATAAATATAAAAGAGAAATTATTACATTACTAAACGCATTTCCATTATTTTTCTATTCCTAAAGTATAAATTTTGTGTAGTTATCAAACGGGTTCTTTTACTCAGAAATTGTTCCCCGGAATAGAAATAGAAAAAAACTATTTTTGAAAAAAAAAAATTCTTTCTCCATAAGAAGCGTTACCATTTGCACCCTTAGATTGCCACCACAACCTCACTTTAGAGAAATTTTGGTGCATGGGTAAAAATAAATTACTTGCCTTGGGGTGGGCAAGCGAGGGTAAGAAGGAGAGGGGGGCTTACAGGGGCTGATATAGCCCATCTTGTAATCTTTACGTGGAGCAAATAAAATAAGAAAAAGATTGGCCTCAAGCTTTTCTTTTCCTGTCCTAAGTAGACACCATATACAAAGCCAACTAGGAAGATGTCAACATGGACGTGGGACTGACCATATTGATTGAATTATAAAATTGACAGCCATGAACATGTCTAGGAAAGGAGGATGATCTTGCAAGGAAGGCAGAGTTCGCAGAGAACCAAACAGTTAAAGCAGTACCTCTTTAAATTTGAGTAGAATCAGATTGGCTACTGACGCTGGTTGGGCTCGATCCCACCTGAACAAAACAAATAAAAAAATAAGCAAATAAATAAAATAAATGGAAAATGCGTAGGAGCCACATTGTACCATCCACTATAATGCTACTTCATAATTGATAATGAAAGATGAAACACAAACAAAAATAACCAGACATTGTGAGATTGGGAAAAGAATATGCAGTGCTGTTGCAAAAGGACTAAAGTTGGCTTTAAGACATCTGTTGTTCAGTTAAATGAAAATAGAAAGCTCATCAGTATCACATGGCAAAGAATGGAGGAAGTTGTTAAGTTGACTATGCAGGCATTTTGTGAGATGGAAATGACAGATAAATCCACACTGCACACATTGCAAGAACATAACTTCATAATCGTGCCAGCACAGATAGGCTGAAGCTTAAACTTTTCAACGTAAAAAGTACATGACAGGTGCACATAACTGGGCAGTTCAGCACACCCATCCAAGTAGACTAGCTCCCAATTGGTTAAACTTTGCATGAAAAGCAAAAGATTGCAAAAAATGGAAGCCTAATCTTAATTGCTTTGGAATATGAATTAGCAAAGCTAACTAACCTCACAAGCATCAACTCATTAATAGATCTCCACATTGCACGTCCTACGTCTTTTGCGATCTGCTCTCTCGCGCTGCGACCATGCCATAACTCTTTTACCACGTACATCACTTCTTCAACATCAACCTTCAAGAAATGCACCAAAAAATTGATTGTCCACACACATACAAATGCAATATTCTCACAGGTACATGGAAAATCACAAAGATAAAAAGGAACAAAAACTATTCAAAGTCTGAAATAATCAGAATAGTTGAACACATTTTTATATTACTATTTGATAAGATGTGGACCTTGTAGATAAATTATACAGATGAGATCATTGTCATGGGCCAATATCGACGGGCATGTCTCGCCCAAGTCATAGAACTGATCTGTCGACAGATAGTCAAGCATATTCTCAGAAGACAGAACCATAATGCCACACCTGGACATGTGTAGCTGTTCCATAGAGTGACTCCTCATGCTCGATCAGCCGTTGATGAAGGATCTTGTAATGATCCATATCCAAATTGACCACTGGCTCTGTTTGAACTTGAAATCTTGCAAGTTGTGTGACGACATAGGAAGACATGATCTGTCCAAAAATTGCAGGAATGGTGCCCAGAACAGGGATTATACGAACCCTAAAACCTGGCACAATCTGACATGAGGACACACGAGATTGTATAGTCAAGATACCAATCAATTATAGCAGTACAGATAACCCTGAAGCTATTATGACCAAGTTATTTGCAATGGTTCGGTTCAACCTTTTCCCATACGAAAATTCAACAAAGAGCCATGATGACTTTTTTTGAAAAGCATAAAGAAGAAACATATCCTCACTTGATAATCTGAAGGATTTTCTTCTTCTCCAGTTGGCCCCCTGAATGGAAGCAGCTTCACCTTAGGTTTCTCCAAGGAAAACACAACAGGAATACCACCTTCAATGCCATGGTCCTTCCTCAAACGATGTCTTACCTGGGCAAAGGAATTGAAATTATGAAGATATTTTTGGGAAACAAGAACAGCTAGAAGCAAATTAGCTGATTTACACAATAATCATCATAGGAAGTTGTCCATATCAAATAAATTATAAGAAAAAAAGGAATTTTCACATATCTTCCATTCATAGAAAAGATGATCATACAAAGCATTGCAAGAGAGAGCATGAGACAAGATTTCAGGCATTGACAAGAATCGAAAGGACAAGCAGATAGTTGTAGAATAAGCTATAGAACATGAGATCTTTTAACAGTTGTGTGCCAGTTATTTTGCCACAAAAATAAACAAAAGGAAAAGCATGAACAAAGATATATATGCACAGAAATATAATGTAGCAACTTCAGAATCGAGACAGAGAGTTACAGCTCTAGATAATGGATCATTTGTGGACTCCCTTAAATCAGCTATGCGGATTCTCGTTGGGTCAGCTCTAGCACCAGCTCCAGTTGCAGATAGAACCTTCAGTCCTCTATGAACACATGCAGCAAGAAGAGCAACCTACTACAGATGACAAATCAGAGCCTTTAAGCATATATATACTCTAATCAGAAGTCTGAAAATTAAACTTAACAAATAAAGTAAGTAGAGCAAATCTTGTGATTTTTCTAAACTTACTAGGCAATACTTCCTTACTATTGACAGTAATGTACTACTTTTGATAGGCAGTTTCTTTAAGCACTTGTCACTTAAACATGAAAGGACATAAAAGAGGGAAAAGAAATATGGATATGTTCTCACATCTGAACGGTGGGAAATTTTCAAAATTACACAAATATAATATGAGAAAAGCAAAGTTCTGACAATTCATCATAATGCATGTGATGAGTACAAAAAGAAGAAAACTATTGCTTTTACTGAAAAAAAGGTTCTAAAATGTTTTTCATTGACAATCTAGACAGTTAGAACCATAATCTCTGGGCAAACCTTGCAAAAATTATAAGTTTTGCATGAGCAGCAGGAAAAAATTACCTTAGTGTCAATGTTATCAATGCAGTCCAAGACAAAATCAGGATTGCCTGAAAGGATTTCTTCTTCTGTTGATGCATCATACAGCAGCACTTTAGCCTCTATATTGCTCTCAGGGAAGATTGATGAGAAATGCTTCTTCAGGCAGTGGGCTTTTGGAGTACCAACATCAGCTCTTGTTGCCACTGCGTGTCGATTAAGTGATGATAGTGATACCTTCTCATTTAATCAGTGAATGAGTAGAGGTACCTAATCGATGCGAGTTCATGAATTCTCAAGCATATGGGTTGAAACAAAAACTAAATTGGTGCTCTGCCAGTTTTGCCAAATCTTCTTAAAAAATTACTCACCACAAAGACCCAATCTTCTCTAGTCCATAGTAACAGATGAATATAATAGCAACAAGTTAAACAGAAAACGTTATTAAACTGAGAAATCATAGACAGACAGTACCTGGTCGAAATCCACAAGAAGCAGTTTTCCAACTCCTGATCTCAGAAGCATTGATGCAGCATGACTACCAACTCCTCCAAGGCCAATGACCACAACATAGGATTTTATCACTTGCTGTTGAGAGTCCAAGCCAAAGAACTGGATGTTCCTAATGAGATGTTAAAAAGTAAGTAAAATATGCTAAAAAAAAAGCAGCCAGAGATATGTATACATTTATGAGAAAATTATCAAAAAGAATTTAAATTAGGTTGGGCAAAACATGGCATGTAACATACAAATAGTAAGTAATAGTCGATTATGTCACAGATCGCAACCAATTTTCATTAACAAGGATCTAAGATCTGTAGAGATTCAACATGAACGATTTTTCTGTGACAGGCACAAAAAGACAAGAAGCACAGCTGAGAGGAAATCATTAACACAAGTTTTTTCAGTCTTTTTATTTTATTATTGGATTTCTTTTGGGACAAGAATGATGAAAAACTCATATTCGACCAGGAGATAAACCAAGTACCTGGTCAGTTGTTCGGAAACTATTTCATCTTTCATCATATCTATAGCAACTCTCTGATGATCTCCATTCAAAGAGTAATCTTTCTTCGTCATGTCACGTGTAAGCCCATCACCTGATTGGTGCAAGTTAACAACAATACAAAATCATACCACAAACATTGAATTAAGCAATGCTCGCAGTCTGTCGGAATCACATCCATGTGTAGGGTAGAAAATAACTCCTGATCAGCCATAGAGCTATATACAGGACAGACACATAGAATTAAAAACTAAAAACTCTCACACCGACCCCGATGAATCACACTTCCCGGCTTACACATGTCAGTAACTAGCCAGTAAACAATTCCAGATAAACACCCCGTGTAACTAATGAAATACACAACCTCGTACAGCATCGAGAAAGAATGGCTATTGAACAACTCACCTTGTAAGCTGAAATCTTCCTTAATGTACTTCTGTCCACGCCTGTCGAGAGAAGAGGGAAAGAGAAAGTTGTCACTTTCAGGACGACACGAGCCATTCGCTGGACGAGACATACAAAAACCCAGTGCACTCAAAGCTAACTCGAGAAAGAGGGTTCAATTCCCCATGCTCGATCGACACAGGATGATGTAAGAAGAGAAAGAAAGCCTTTTTCCTCGGGAAGTTCCGCTGAGAAAATCACGATCGGCGGGAGAGAGGCTCTTGCTCACCTGGACAGGAGCTTGAGGAGGGCGAGCGTGGAGACGGAGCCGAGAATAGCTCCCCCGCCGAGCAACAGCGCCAGCTTCACTTTCTCTCCCATTCCCTCTCTCGACGGAAAATTTTCTCCTGCAACTCTCGAAGCAAAAGTCCTGCAGCAGGAGGAGGAGAGAGAGAGAGAGAGAGAAAACCCTTTCGCGGCGAGAACGCCCCGGGCTTTTTTTCGAACGAGAGCCCATCAACCGAAACGGGCCCCGATGTGGGCCGAATCGGTCCAGTGCAAGGCCCGAACTCCGTGAACCAGCATCGTTCTGAAACGGGAAGGGGGAGAAAGATGGGAGGGCGAAATCTCGTCGATGTGCGAAGGAGGAAGAAGAAGAAGAAGCAGCCACGGCCGGTGGACATAGGCAGTGTTTTTCTCAGTCGTTTGCTCGATCGAAGACAGAATCGGAGACACATCTTCGTCATCGGTGACGCCGGCTTTCGTTGACGCGAGAAGATGGACGCTCAGGCGAGGAGCAAGGCGCTGTTTCGGGCCAAATTGAGCGCGGCGAAGAAGGCGAAACGCATCGATTCTCCTCTCGTCAGGTGAATTGATCTCGATATCCTCCTTATACGTCGTGGTGATTTTGTTCGCATCGAGAGGTTCATCATTTGACTTTGAGATGAACTGCTTTCTGCGAGTTCCGAGTGGTTCCTGGAAAGTTGAGCCGAAACTCGACTCGGGATTGGGCGCATTCGTTGAAGCCCTAGATGTACGCGGTCTGTCTCGTTGTAGTACTGTCGTGAGCGCCTTGTCGAAGATGGGGGTGAAAGGATATATCGTTAAGAGGATGGAGTTACCCAAGAGGAGTGGTGCAATACGTGCTGAAATGTTAAAATTTTTGGACCGTTGGAGTTCTTTAATATCACAATAGTTTCTCGTTCTCCGTAGATTCCCGATGCGCGCATTGTGGGATGGCGTTTCTAACTTTCGAGTGGCGTGTGTAGCATCTTTTGTTCTCATCTGGTCCTTCTCTTATTTGGTTTCGCAGGTACAATGAATCCGATCAACCTGTTTGTAGGGTCTGTGACATTGTTCTGAAATCTGATTCCCACTGGGATGCGCACCAAGCTTCTCGTAAACATCATGAGGTAATTATTTGTACTGTAATGGGGGATTTGATTGGCGAAATTCAGCTAATGATACTGAAAGCTGTGCCTGTGGGTGGAAAGATCACGATACATAGGTAAAAAGATACTGAGGAAGAGGTTTCAAATGTTGAATTTTTTTTTATCATATGATATCGCCTCATCTGGAACAATGTCTTGATTCTTCAGTTATGTTGTGCTTCCCTTCTGGCAATTAGTAGAAATCCTCTCATTAGCATACTTTGTAATGTTCCAATCTCCAAAGTTGCCTGCTTGAGTTGTGTCTGCTTCCAATTTCTGTTAGTGAAAGCTACAAACAAGAGAGATTTACATAATTGCTTTTGAATCCTAAGAAGGGGAAAATGCAAGGCTCCGTTTGTCTTGCAGAAAATGAATGATTTGAAAAACATTTTCCTAGAAATGATCGCTTTATATCACTTACAAATTTTCAACATCCATGAATATGTGTGGACATAAATTGTTGAGAATGAAAACATTTTTCATTAATCGATTATTTCAAGCAATAGAAGGGATTATTTACAGGATAATATTTTCCAAATAATTCATTTTCCGCAAGACAAATGGAGTCTAAATCGGTGAATCTTCTGCATGAAACTACAATAGGACTTCAGTTTCTCATCTCATTGCTTCCTCCATATGCATCATCCTTGTCCATTTTCCCCCTGGAAAACTCCCATCTATTTTGATGTGACTGTTGCTTATCGTCTATTTTTACTGCTGTGACTTTAATGGCTAAACTGAATTCTTGTATACAAACAGGCAATTTCCAATCTAAGAGCAAGTGCAGCTGGATCAACAGGGAATACCAATAAAAAGTCAGAGCCAGCCCCCGAATTGCGGAAACCTCAACCCGAACCTTCTAAGGAGCTGCAGGGCAACCAAAATGCATCCTCAAGAGCAATGCTTGAACCCAAATCATCCTCCGGACTTCCCCCAAATTTTTTTGACAATGATTTACAGAAGAGTAAAGCTGGTATGCACCCTCTCTTTCTTGCCTGTGTGTAATGCAATTTCCACTCATATGCTGTAGCTGTTGCAATAGCGGCATATGAAACTCTATTGGCTCCACTTCATACTGGCATTCTTCCATGTGTCGACATATTGAATCGCTGAGTAGTTTTTCTTACATGTCTCTGTTTGTGGAGTTGGAGTACGCATCATCTTTACAATGTCATTATCCAAATCAATAAAAAACTGTACTTTGTTCTTAGTAACCCTACTATTGTTGTATCTGGTAATAATTTCAATTGTTAGGCTCGAATGCTTTGTTTTCTATGTGATGCATTACTTTAATATATGCACCGCTAGGTGGTTGTGACATCCTCTACTGTCTATGCATTGAGAGCGAAGCATTGTAAGTCTGCTTCAGCTGTTTCAGCTATCGACCTAGTCACAGGATCAGAAATTGGTCATGATGGAGAAGATGTTTAACTTGTTAGTTTACTACAGGCGAGTTATGAAAGGTTGAATGCATGTGGTGATTTATTGGGAGGAGAAGTGTCAGATTTGGTGTTTACGTTCACCTCAGGATACTAACTTGGAATTTCCTAATGCTTTATATCAATATTCACCCCTAGACTGTTGCAAGGATTGTCGTCCAATTTTCTGTCTAGAATCTTGTCACCTATTTTATCCATTTGAGGACTGTCATGAACTGTTTTCTGGTTGACCACATCAGAAGCATAGTCCAGCAACTCAAACTGTATCCTTGGTCCCTTTTTCCACAAATGCTGGAATAGGGCATATCAAGTGGTATTGTTCCCATTGCATTCTTTATGCTTTAGCCTGTCTCCTTCCCTTCCTTTCATTCCACCTCTGTGCACATTACATGGGATATCTTTCAAGGTGGGCAAGTTCCCTGCCTAGATCATGGTTTCTTTTTACCATTGAGTAAGATCAACTCTATTTTGGAGTTGCCTTAAAATTATGTTTCCAGATGTCACCTGGCCACGATTGTATTGTTTCTTCTAATTTGTCTCTGTGGAACACACGGAGGGACTCTCTTCATGGCCATTACTGAACAAATATCAAGTCTAAGGCCTTCGTGAAACTTATTCTGCTTTAAGCTTTTGATTGTCCACTAAATAGGTGCAGTAACTTAGGGCGCGCATGACAAAATTTCTGTTTCTCGATTTCTCTGTTTCTCTGTTTCTCGGAACAGGTTTGGAACAGAAATCCGTTTGGTAACGCAATTTGATTTCTCTATTTCTGAAACAGATTTCTATTCCAAAAATAGAGAAATTGAAGAAATCAGAAGCTGAAATTTTTAACTTCTCAGTTTTTGAAATAGAAATCAGAAACTGAAATCAAACTATATAAAAGAATCTTGTGCTTTCTTGCTAACTTAATTCACTCATAACCACAACTTGACAAATTATTGCTAATTTTTTTTCTTATTTTACTTGTGTTTTTTTTTTTTTTGCATTTTTTTAAATTTTTTTTTTATAACTTCCTCTTTAGGATGAAAGGCAATTGAATGGGTCCCCAATTTTCAAAAATGACCAAAGTTCTTAAATGCTTACTTGAAAACGATGGGGCTCTTTCCTCCTAGAAAAGGCACGCACATGGTCAGTTGAAGAAAAAGTTCTTACGTGATAGATGAATAAAAAACGTGTCTACGTGGGTGGTGAAGAAAAAGTTCTTACGTAAAAAAAAAAAAATAGATAAAAATAAAAAACGTGCCTAGAAATTTAACCTTATTTTTTTACGGATTCAAAATTATTGCAAAATCAAAATAATTAGATTGTTACACAATCTTGAATTTTAATTCGAAGGCAAGAGATTCAAGAGAATGTCTCTCTTTGCTATGCAAGGGCTATTAAAGGTTTATTGAGCAACAATAAAGAAATTATGGATGAGCAACTAGACTAATTCAATTTGAGAATCAAAATAAACCGACCTTCCCCCGATTGGTTCCTAACCATAAATATTACTTTAAGGTAGAATTCTCATATATTCCTTTACACCATTAATTTTATTTTGTTGATAATCTTGGATTATACTAGTTTTTGATAAAATGACAAGGCTGTATAGGCGCCATTAATGGCATCCATATTCATACTTTTGTAGTACTTGTATGAATCTACGCAGGATAAGCTTGCAAACGATATATTGATCGAGGAGGGAAACCAAATAAATATGTTTAGGAAAACAATTGCTAATAAAATGGCAAGAGATAATAATATGCTGGAAATTTCATGAAATTGTATTTTCAACTTTTGTAATGTATTAGTATTATTTCGACTATTATTTTGTATTTGAGGATTTCCCATGTTGTTTTAGTATTATTTCTGACTATTATTTTGTATATGAGGATTTCCTATGTTGTTATCTAATTAATTTCTATTCCTAGAAATAGAAATTTTGTTCTGTTATAAAACGGATTTCTGTTTCAGAAATAGAAATTTTGAGTCGTTATCAAACGGTTTTCTTTGTTCGAAAGGAAACTTGTCCGGGGAATAGAAATTAAGAAATTGATTTCCCGCCAGAAATTAATTTCTGTCTCAGAAATTTTGTTATGCGCAGCCTTAATGTCTTTTCAAACTTCACCTGGTATCTACATTGCAAAATTCACTTCTCTTGAATTTCAAAAACTTAATGCTAGGCCTAAATTACGACATTGCTGTATCACTGTGAAGCATAGAGGAATTAGAACATGAAGCCTAAAGGGAACAAAAGACAGAAGAAGCTAATGACTTCGCTCCTCTGAACATTTTTCTGTTACTCCCTCCAAATCCAATGCATGAGACAAGAGGGGCAGAATTTCAAGATATCCTAGAGTGTGAAGAGTCGAACCCTGGATAAAGATACCATCATTGAAAATTTGGTGAATACTTCTAGGCATAACCCAGTAGTTCCACAACTGTCGAATATCCTTTAAAGCCCTTATATTTTTTCTTCTGTGTAATTTGGTAGCACTTTTGGTCAAGCTGCTATTACGTTTTTTATATCTATCTGTATCAAAGAGCACCAGGGGTGCCTTTCATTTACAAAAGCTGCTATTTGTTCTAATGGGATATATTTCCTCCTTTCACACGTGGAAGCATTTGTAGCTGAAGTACCTCCACTTCTTGAGTTACTTGTTTCATATGTTAAGTTCAATTACTGGATTGCTGTTTCATCGGACAATGTTGAATGGTGATTTGGATGAAATCACATATCATTGTATTATCGGGTCACTGGATATATATTGTCTACACCAAACTGAACTCAACTCTATGAAGCTGACATATCCTGGTAACTGGAAAAATTACAGGGAATTCGACTCAACCTCAAGTTGAAACTTCAGTGAAAATGCAGAACAATATGAATGGATTGCCTTCTGATGATGTCCTGCCAACAAGTAGTGGTCAGTCATCTAAGGGGGTCATCCAGACAGCAGAAGCAATGACGGGCCCTGCAGTGAAACCAGCGCAAGGAGCACTCCCTGAAGGTTTCTTTGATAGCAAGGAGGCTGATTTACGTGCTCGTGGCATCAAGCCAGTTAAGATAGATGTGAAGTAAGTTTTTTCTTGTGTTACTTGTAGAGCATCCAACTACCAAATTCTCAGTGCCAAAAGGAAAACAATGTGCTATTAATTTTTGTCCTCTGTCAGATGAGTTTTTGGAATGTGCGTGACGAAATCCTACTTCTTTTCTTTTCTGTCACTGCATTGTCACAATTTTGCTATCTCTTAAATGCTATTCAGAGACGAATACAAAGAATTCGAAAAGTTGATCCAGGAGGACTTGCGGGAGGTGGATGATAGGCTGGAAGAAGAGGAGGTTCCTTGTTTATCCTGTGTTTCCATGTCATATCTACTTTATTTGAGTTTTGAAATTACTTGATGCAGCCCCATGGCATTCACCACTGTTCTGAACCTTTGAATACAGATTGATGCTGCTGAGATGATAGAAGAGGCAGAATCTGTAGAGCAAAAGTAAGTCTAGTTTATGGATTAACCATGCATGCATATCACACAAAAGCTGCTATATATATTCTTGTCTTTGGCATTGTTGCAGGGTTTACACGGGAAGAGTGGAGTTATTACGGAAGAAGAAGCTGGAGTTGAAGGCTGCTCGGTCCACAAAACGTAGAAAAAGTTCTGAAGAAGTCAGCAAGGAGTCTGGACAAGAAGAATCATCAAGTGATGATGATGCTGAAGAGAACTTTGCAGTTGATTGGAGGGCTCAACATCTCTAATAATACTGATATTGCTGGTACGCTCCTCCTTTCATCTATCTCCGCCATCTCTCTCTCTCTCTCTCTCTGTGATAAGTGATAACAAAAGGCAGAGGAGGTTGGTGGTGAGGTTCACATTAGATTTTATTGCCTGAGAAAGCATAACAACATCTAAAGATTGATTATTCTCTCTTTGATCAATAGACTGATGCGTCACTGGGCTTTCCATCTTTTTTTTTTTTTTTTTTTTGGGTGATAAACTGGCATTTCTATCTAAATCATCTGGAGGATGGAAATAATATAACTTTATTTGCTTCAAATGGAGAGATAGTTGGGTTTGAGCTGATTCACTGCATTAAGCCTGGTTATCATGCACTTGCTAAACAATGTGGAAGATAACATCTTAAACACTCTTGTTTCTTACTGCAGATTGAAATGATGAATCAGTTGGATAATCTTAAGGCGTGGCAACAGTTCCACAGAGCCAATCAGAATGCAATGGTCACGGTGGAAGGCGCATAGTAAGTTCATTCAAAAAAGCCTCAGTTTCCCTTACCAGGCAGACAGAATTGTCGGCTAGGTTTGGGTTTGGAATTGCAAGCACGATGAATTTTGTTCTGACAACAATGAGTTGAGTTGGATGAACTTGAACCTAACTTCCTTTTAGATGATATCCCTGCCAACCTCTGTGGATTGAATATGGTGATGTCATTGGTCCTGTCCATGTTGTTAGCTTTCAAATTGACTAACAGAGGAAAATTTGCTTAGAATGTAGATGATATGCAATGATAGTACAGCCATTACTTCCTAGTCTTCATCTTTTGCTTACATTCGATGAAGGGCGCTTTGGTTTCAAAATTTTCATTTATGTCATTGTACTGTTATGTGCGTTTCCACTTGTGTGCATTATGTTCAAACGCAAAGGAGTGTTAAAGTGTCCTGTCCCATCGATTTTACATAAAGGTCTGGATCAGCCTCCATAAAGCATCCAACCCACATTAGTGATGGATATATAATGTAATATGGATAGGATGAGTTATAACTTACCATGGATATGTCATGATTTTTTATTTGCCATAATATATGCGTTTCGAAGAGTGGTACTTTTTGAGTATCGAGTTTGTATCTGTGTCAGGAATGGTGATCAAGAAAACGACATACCAAGTGTAAGTGCAAAGTTATCAGAACAACTTGCATATTTTGTCTGACCCTTTTATTTCTTTTGTGGTTGCATGGTAGGTTAGATGTTCATTCTTAACAGATGCCATCCTAAATTTATTTATGGACAGAGCGAGGCTTGGCTTGCGTTCGTATACTTTGGCTCGGTTAGATGCTTCTTGAGAATAGACACCTTCTCACAGCGAACGAAAGCCAATCATAATCGCATCCCGCGGGCTTCGAACGAAGACACCAATTTGCTTGCACCTTCCATTTATTCCATTTTTTCCCTTCCAGAAGACTTTTTTAAAATTCAAAGGTCAGGTGACTATCTGGAAGCATAAAGATGGTTCCTGCATGGTCAAACCAGGTCTCTTAAATTTGTAAATCTGAAAACTGAAAATAACCAGATAGAATTAGGTGCGGCAGATAACTTCTTTCAAGGTAAATGGTCCAGTAAACGCGTCGGCAGGTAACCACATTCATGGTCCACAGGTAGATCGAAATATGCTGCAATTGCACTATGAACGTGCCTGTGAAATAATTCCAAGAGACGAAGAGTATAAACAAAAACGACGGGATGCAAATGCCAACAGAAGAGGGGAGCATATTACAGCATCAGGAGGTTATTATTAGCAAAGAACCATAACTTCTAGGAAAGAACAATTTATCCAAAATAAAATGGAAATGCGAAAATAAGGACTAAACTAGATCTCTAGCACAGATCAAATCTCTAAAACCAAGAGTATTTCCATTTCAACCCGAATGCTAGAACTGAATATGAATCTCCACTTCGAGTTTAGTTTCCAAAATTCTCCAAAAGAAGGAACAATTGAAACCCTAACGTTGATCGAGATACTAAAATATTTCCACTTGAATTCCAGAACCTTATATGAATCTCCACATCAAGTTCAATTTTCTAAATTCTCACAAAAATAAACGAATGAAACCCTCATGTAAATCACAATACTAAAATATTTTCCACTCGAATGCCAAAATCAAATATGAATCTCCATTTGAATACCAAAACCAAATATGAATCTCCATATCAAGTTCAGTCGCCATGTTGTGAGGACCCTCTCAAACTTTTCAAAATGGTTGGAGAAAAGGAATTAGCATAGAGTGCATTGCCTAAAAAGCAGGCCTATAACCCTCAATCAGGTGTGAGCTGTGATATTGGATTTCATTTTTTTAATTCAATTTACCTAAGGGATTTTTAGGAGTTGCCACTAACCTTTTCAGGGTTGTTAGAAATTAAATAAAACACGGGAGTTTTGTCTCATTTTCTATGCAAACACAAATTTACTATGTATGTTATGTACTTGATTACACGAATCGTCTAATTATTGCTCTTTTGGTACCTATAACTTGGTGGGATTGTTATATCTAAGTGATTACATGACTTTTTCATCATTTATGATCCTAAAGGTCTTTAGATTGTTACATGTTCATGCAAATGGGGGTTTATTTTGTTAGGCTGTCTCAATCGTTCTCGAAGGAAAAAAATAAATAATTTATTTAAAGAGCAGGAATGCAACACTCAAGTATTAAAAGCTCAAAGTAAAGTGCTGGAATGAAAATTTGATCCTAATTGGGAAAAGAATATTACGCCTCTTTGTTCCAAGCCTTGGGAAATGAAAACCCCATGAGCTTAATCTGATACTATGTTGGATAAAAAATATAAGTTGCCTTAAGCCCTGGGACATGAAACCCCATAAGTTTGAAATTAGAGGCTAGTCTGGATCCTAATAATTGAGCTACATGAAGGGGAGCCTAAATTCTACAAAATTTTATTCAAGTGGTACACGAATCTAGTCTGAGATACCCGTTATTAGGAAAATGATCTTAAGCCCAATTGGTTTTTATTTGCTTAACTAGACTAAAGTCTAAACTAGTTTGGTTATTAAAACCTAAGTCAATTGGTCTAACTAGACTAATTAGCCCTAAACTAGCCTAACATTCCCTGGACTGCCACCATGAATTGCCCCCTCAAGACTCTCACCCGCCGCCCTCGTGCACAAAAGTTAATTAACAAAAAAAAAAACTCGAATTTGACTTGGGAATTTTGTGTCGATCATGCAACTCGATCACCCCTCCACGTCAAAGGATTAAGGATTGATTAATTAATGATAAATGATTATTAACCCTCACTTGCATTTCACCAAGCGATAGGCTAAATCACCAGCACCAAATTAAGCTTTGATCCCCTTTTCTAAACTATTGCGAAGGAATTAGGCAACGTCAATTGCAATTTAGCCTAATATGCATCTAATCAAACACACACCAAGTCAATTCAGTATCCAGTTAGGTCAATTAGCCTTAGAATCCACAAAAACAATTAGTGATCCAAGAGGGTTACCTCTCTGTTTTTCCCCTATTTTTGTTTAATTATATTTTAATTTAATGGACTAACCTGATAAAATCCAAATTGAATTATTTCAGCGGCTAATGAAAGCAAGCCTACTTCAATCTTGATTGAGGCCATTTTCCCAAATTACGAATCGATTGGGGTGGTTTAATCCATCTTAGCCATCCACTTAAGAATCTGAATATGTTCAGACCTTATTTTTGAAAAGTACTATAAAAATAGCAAACGAGGTCCAATTGTCGCGAAATTTAAGGGACAGCTAGCCCTGCACGTGCTCTTTAACTTTTATTTTTAATTTTTTGTAAACAAGCCCTCCAAGAACTAGCAAATCAGATTAAAATCAGAACTGTTTTTTGGCCAAATCTGACCTTATCCGAATTTAATCAATTGGCCGCCCAAAAATCATTCAAAATTTTATGAAATTTTCCAGATTGATAGTTCAAGACCTCCTTTACAACTTTTGTTCGTTAAGATTTTCCAGGAAGGACCTCCAGCTATTTTAAAACTCCAAATTATGTTTAATTGACACGACAATAAAAATTTCAGATAAAACATTATTTTTTTCGTCTTTTTTTTTTTTTTTAACAAGTTTCAGACAAACCAAACGAATTCGAATTTTATTCATATCATTGGATAACTTATGATCTAAACTACAAATAACCTAAAGACAACCTTTTTAATAGATTTTTTAAAAAAAAATTGATGAATACGTCAATTAGACTATGATTTTTTTTTTCCAAATTTCATTGACACCTTCAACCACGTTCAAACATCTCCACCTAAGTTATGTTAATCATCCGGATTATGAACATCTTCAAGCTACTCTTGTGAACATTCAACATAACATTTGACTATTCCACATCAAAGAAAACATATATCATTTATCTTCTCATGAAAACCTTAAGGGAATATCATTAATATGCAATTCAATTATTCATAATCATCATCATCTAACATATACCAATCTTACCTAGCACTAGTTAACATCAAATTATATCAATGATACATGCTACAGGAGGATCGGCCGGCATTAGAAACAATGAATTGATCATTCAATACAATTGAACTATACTAGAGCTAATGCTCGTGAATATCTATCCTAATCATGTAATATTAAGCTCAATTGGCATGCTAGCATTAAAATCAATATCAAAACTCATCTAGAGAGGCTAAGCTAAGTGTAAATTAAAATCCTATGCTTCTCTAAACATGTAATCAATACATAATTTTTGGCAATTAATCTTAAGCTCTAAACGATTTCATTCCAATTAGTCTAATTCCATCACATCATATCTTAGAATCAAATATAGATTGAAGAATTTTCTTCAATTTTGAACTATATTCATCCTTATATATCATCGAATGATTATGTGAAATAAATCATCAAAATTCTCCTGCTGGAACCAACATTGGATGATTATTGGCAAGTCCCTTAAAAAAAATTGAATTTGATAAACTCGGGCAGCAATTGAGTATAATTCCAGCCACAATCACACATGGGACATCTTAAGAATGGTCGGCATTCAACTAGTCTGGCGGAAGGAGGCTAGGATAGTTTGTCTCACCATTGATCATTGTCAATGAGGGTGCATATAAGTCTTGAACCATTATCGAGTGCAATATTAGCATAGGTTACATCAACATCAACATGTTGGATCAAGGAATTGATTCCCCACATAATCGCATTTCAATCTATGTTCAATTCTAAGCTAGAAAATTCCCGACAAAGGCAATGGCTTGTTTTACATTGCCTTGAGTATCTGATTCCGATTCATATCCTTGTCTACTCATATGCTTATCGTCAATTTCTTGCAAACATGCATCACAAGGCTTTCCATAGATGCAATAAATCTAGTCAATGGAATGCTAGATTGAAAAATTATGGAAAATCAAAGTCTGGTCTTTTTCACAAATTTTCCCAATCTCATAAATTTTAAGTATTTTTTTTTTGGTTGAAATAAATTTAAAGTATTGAGTCATAGACTTTTCGTAGATGCAACTATTTATTTAATGGAACACCTCCACGAAAAACTTAGACTCGAGATTATAAAAAAAAAAAAAAATCCTAACTTGTTGAATTCAAAATATTAAGTCATGGGCTTTTTGTATATGGTAAAATTTTTGTTAATGAAACATCACACAAAAAACTTGTGTTCGATTAAAGTTTGACTCAATTCGTTTTATGTTTTCTTCGATCCTTTGTTGGTTGAAAGTTCAAGTATCTTTGTTTCGATCAAGATAAATGTGTAGTTTGGTTTCTTAGCTTGTTTTGAAATTCTTCACATTTCTAGTGAAGGAGCTCAACAGGTTAATTAGTGCAAATTCCAAATGCCCACATGCTGTCGGCATCAACGTACCTCGGCTGAGGATCATCCCACTGAAAACGGATATAGAGTTGCTTGCCATTCAAGTTACTCTTGTTGTTTTTAATTTTAAATTTAAAGATATAGTATTAAAAAATGGAGCTCTTTACTCTCTTACGGTCAAATAATTATAGCATGGACGGTGTTCTTGTTATTGAAGAAAGGGCTAGAACAAATCCAAGCATGAGCAAGTGAAGATTTACTTGCATGATATTGCCATGCCTTTTTTTGGGATAATGATGGAGTTGTTTTGATGTTGCTAAGTTGGTAATTGTAGGAGGTAACCAATTTAATTTCTAACATCATTGATAGCATGAAGGTTTTGGTGGTCTATCCTTTGCCTCACTCATAATTATCCCTATAATTTGTTGTATGCCTACATCCACTTATGTCAACATGGTTTACTTGATTTGCCTCCACCAAATAATAATAATAATAATAATAATAATAATAATAATAATAATAATAATAATAATAATAATAATATCTCTTGATTTATGTAGGGATACAAGACCAAGGTTAAGGTGGAAATTCCAAATGGGTGCAAAATAAGCTAGAATGGACTATTCGTGACCTTACTTGATCTAATCTTATATAGTGACTTCATTCAAATTTTGTGGCACTCTTTTTTCCATACAAATATAGTTGAATGTGTTTAAATTAGTCCTCCAATACATTTTGAATTGTTGAGCAAACTTTACCTTGAGAAATTGTTATCTTCAACTAGTGAAGATGAAGGTGAATGGAAAAAGCTTGAACTCCACATTTAATATTATGCAATTTTGCATGAAGTCTTTCCAGTATAGACACCAACTTAGATCGTTGTCAATGGAGGTATGTGCAGGTCTTAAATCTTTGACAAGCAGAACACTAACATTAGTTACATCTAGTTACATCAGCATGTTGAATCAAAGAATTGATTCCCCCATGCACATTTCACATTTTAATCTATGTTCGTTTCTAAACTAGACAATTCCCTACAAGGGCAAAAGCTAGTCTTAAAGTACCATAAGTATTTGATTAGGATTCGTATTTTTCTCTATACAAATGCATATGGCCAGTTTATTGAGAAACTCACATAGGTGTAAAAATCGAGTTAATGAGACATTGGATGGAAATGTTATGGTCTTCAAAGTTTTGTTAAATCCATGCAATGCAAATACCTCAATAATATGATGCCACACAAAAAAATTATGCCCCAATCAAGTTTTTCAAAAGGATTTCAATCTAATGAATTTTAAATTTCAAGTCACATGCTTTTTGTAGGTGTTAAAAATTGAGTTAATGCAACGTCGGGGTCCAATCAAAAGTTGATCAAATTTGTGTAAATGGCATAATCATGGCAATAAAAAATAGTTATAACACGGACAGTGCTCTTGTTATCGAAGAAAGGGCATAAACAAGTCCAGAGCATAAGCAAATGAAGATTTACTTGCATGATATAGCCATACCTTTTTTTGGGATAATAATGGAGTTGTTTCTATGTTGGTAGGTTGGCAATTTTAGGAGGGAGTCAATTTAATTTCTAACATCAATGCTAGTATGGAGGTTTTTGGTGCTCTATCCTTTGACTCACTCATTGATTTACTTCTATGATTTGATTTGTCATATACCTGCATACTGATGTCACCCATGGTTTGCTTGATTTATCTTCATAAAAAATAATAATAATAATATTCTTTTATTCATGTAGGAATACGGATAGTTATAACATGGACGGTGCTCCTGTTATTGAAGAAAGGGCTAGAACAATTCCGGAGCGTGAGCAGGTGAAGATTTTCTTGCATGATATTGCCATGCCTTTTTTGAGGATAATGATGGAGTTGTTATGATGTTGGTAGATTGGCAATTTTAGGAGGGAGTCAATTTCTAATGTCATTGATAATATGGAGGTTTTCATTGGTCTATCTTTTGCCTAACTCATTAATCTTCAGGTAATTATCTCTGGTTGGCCGTATGCCTGCATCCATCAACCGTGGTTTGCTTGATTTGCCTTAAAAAAGGGAAACCAATATTCCCTAATTCATGTAGGATATGAGACCCAAGGTTAAAGGTGGAAATTCCAAATGGGGCGGTGCTGCAAAATAAGCTAGAATGTACTCTCCATCCTTTATTTACGAGGGCGTCACTACTCGTATCTGTTTTAAGTGTCAAATTTCTAATTGTGGTGAAAATTCGTGACCATACTTGATCCAATCTTGTATAGTGAGTTCATTCAAACTGACAGAACTTTGTGGCGCTCTTTCTTCCATGCAAATATAGTTGAATGTGTTCAAATTGCTCCGCAAAATGTATTTGATATTGCTGAGCAAAATTCATCTTGAGGAACATGTTATCTTGAACTAATGGAGATGAAGGTAAATGGTAAAAGCAGGAACTCCATATTTAATACTAAGCAATTTTGCATGGAGTCTCTCCAATATAGACACCAACTTAGATCGTTGTAAACGTGAGTATGTGCAGGTCTTGAATCATTTTAGTTACATCAGCATGTTGAATCAAGGAATTGGTTTCCCACATGCACATTTCACGTCTTAATCTATGTTCATTTTTTAACTAGACAATTCCCTACAAGGGTAAAAACTAGTCTTAAATTACTTTAAGTATTTGATTCGGATTCTTATTTTTCTCTATACAAATGCATATGGCCAATTTATCGAGAATTCCTCTTATCTTCGATTTTATCATGTCTTGAATAGGAATTAAGTATGAGATAGGATAAAAGAATTCATCATAATTTTTATCCTAAGCACTAAACTAACCAATACGTGGATACTTTGTAATCCTCGATTCCCTAAAACACGGGGCGCCAGTCTGAATCACTGGGAGGATGGAAGTACTTTCCTCTACCAGCTATTTGATGTAAATCCTCTCATTAGACCAGAATCATTCCAGCGAGATTATTTCAGCAAGAAAAAGAGAGAAAAAGTCCCAATCGGTGAATATAAATAGACAGAAAGGTGCCAAAAAGGTGATGGGAAAATTTCAAAGTTCCATTACGTGGCAGAACTTTGCATGCTGGGCTCCAAGAGATTGCCAAATCTTTGCTCCATGGGTGATAAACCTCTGACTTGAGCTTGAAGTGGACATGACTTTTCAAACAATACTAAGAAAATGCACCGCCAGGCAATTAAATTTCATTGGCTCTTAAACGTAACATTGCACTAATCACGCTCTAAATAAAATAACTTATGGACAGAAAAGCCTCGAAACTTTATATCAAACCATCTGCACACGCAATTTGCTTGTAGAAGTGATGGAAACGACACTACGCTATGCCTTATTGGACTTGAACATCAGCCGCATTATGTCTATCCTTAGCTTTGAATACGGAGAGTCTGTGGTTTCTGACGCTTTGGATTCCAATCAGACAATTAGTTTAAAACCTAGAGCTCGAACGTGCTCCCGGCGGCTGTTCGCTTGCTGAGATCACAAAGTGCTCCACTATCTTATCGTAACCCTAAAAATGGTATGTGACTAAGGTGTAGTGACTGCAACACTTCCTTTCCCTAGTAGCTATGAAGAAATCTAAAATACATGGAAAGGACAAAAGCAGGGCAAATGGAGATGGGCCCATCTAGGTCCTCTTCTTTCGCGGTGCCTTAAACTGAGTGAGCACACAGATAAGCAAAATGCACCAATTCAGACAGATGTCATTTTGAGAGCGACTGTTCCTCGATGGAGGCTTGTATCCGTCTTGTTATGTTCTTTTTCTTGTGACGTGGAAATGCATAGTAGTTTATACTTTGTGACGGGCACTGCTAGAATTTTACCTTTTATGGTAAGTGTGAGATTAGACAAAGTGTTGATGCTCACGGTGAAAGGGCCTTCTTTGGTTCGTTGCGGAGTTGGGTCGGATTTGGATTTCAATTCCTGATCTTGTTGTGTTTGGAAATAACCCCAAACTTGGATGTGAACTCCTTGTTGAATCTGATATCTTTATAAAAATGCGGGATTGCATTACCTAACAAAATCTATTAGTAGGATTCCATGACCGTCCAATTTGAATTGGGGGTTGTTGTCGCCTGGCGAGGGCTCTTGGCCACAATGATCAATTGTTAAAATATTTAAATATTAAATCACTTTTTCATTTAATAATTTAAGCTTTTATAACAGTTGGTAATGATCCTACCAAAATATTTCATTTTATCGAAGTAAAGTTGAAAGTCCGAGTTCAAATATTTTTAAGTCTCATTTACCTTTCCAATTATATATTTTCACACTTAGACTTTGTTCGTTTCACATAAAACGTTTTCCGAATTTTTCGACGTTCATATTAAGGAAAATGAATTATTTGAGGAAAAAATTTTCCTTGAAGGGAAAAAAATATTCTAAAATAGGAGAAAATATTTTCCATTTTTGAAAAGTGGAAAATATCTGCCTCACTTACTTTTTCTAATTTCACATCCCTAAAAGTCCCCACTTCTTTCTTTTTATAAAAAAAAATCAAATTATTTTTATTATTTTATTTTATTTTATTTTTATTTTCTTTGTTTTCCTCTTCTTCTTTCTTGGTTGGCCACCGGTCTTTTCACTTGCTCTCTCTTAACTTATATCCCTACAAGCCCTTACTTCTTTCTCCTTTCTAAAAATTTGAATTTTTTTATTCTTATTTTCTTATTTTCTTATTTTCTTTTTTTGTTTTCCTCTTCTTCTTTCTCAACTAGTGGCCAGCCTTCTCACATGCTCTCTTTTATGTCACATCCCTACAAGCCCTCACATCTCTATTTTTTTAATTGTTTTCTCTTTTAAAAATCTGAATTATTTTTTTATTTTTTTCTTTGTTTTCATCTTCTTCTTTCTTAACCGGTTGCTCACCTCCTCGCATGCTCTCTCTTATCTCACATCCCTACAGACCCCTACTTCCTTTTTTTTAATTTTTTTCTTTTAAAAAAATCAAATTATTTTTTATTTTCTCTTTTCATCTTTTTTATATTTTTTTTCATTTTTCTTTTCTTTGTTTTCCTCTTCTTCTTTCTCAGCCAGTTGTTGACCTCCTCACATGCTCTCTCTTATCTCATATCCCTAAGCCCCGACTTCTTTTTTTTTTTATCTTAAAATAATTCAAATTATTATTTTTTCTTTGTCTTTTCTTTATTTTCCTCTTCTTCTTTCTCAACCAATCACCGGCCACAATGACAGCCGATGACCATCAACAGGCAAGGCTTGAGGCCGACAAGCTTGGAGCTTGCTAATTTGGCAAGGCCCAAGACTGGCGAGCTCCAACCTATGGCTCATTGATCTGGTAACCCTCGAGCTTACGGGCCTTGGGCCTCACTAGATCAGTGAGCTAGAAGCCCTCCCTCGCCGATTGGGTGAGCCTCGAGCTCAATGCTTGCACTTACCAATCTAGTGAGTGACAAGCTTAGGCAAGCCTCATACTAGTTAGCAAGTTTGAGGCTCACCTATGGTCAATCGTCGTGGCTAGCGACCACAATTGGCTGAAGAAGAAGAGGAAGACAAAGAAAAGAAAAAAAAGTAGAAATAATTCCATAATCTATTTTTAAAAAATAAAAAATAATTAAGAATACATTTTTAAAAAATAAAATAATAAAAATCAAATTTATAAAAATTAAATAATAATAATAAAATTATGGAAAAAGAGTTTATGGAGGAAAAGATTTTCCTTGTCGAACAGTGGAAAATATTTTTCACTTCATTTTCAAATTTCACTTGAATACCGAAAAATAATTATATCTTCCCAGAAAATGGCTACTTGGAAAATATTTTCAAAAATGCCATAATTTTCACAAGATGAACAAAGCCTTGGCACTAGTCAAAAGACCAAACTAAGCGTGAGGGGGAGGGTTAGAATTTTTAAATATTAAGCCACGCCTCTATTTAACAATTTAAGTATTTAGAACCGTTGGTAATAGTCCCATCAATTAGTTCAAGAGTTCTTCATAGTTAGTGATTTAATTTTGTTCTCTCATTTCCTTAGTAAATAAAAAGCAACAAAAAAATTTAATAAAAATGGATGAAAAAAAAGTAGAACACATCTCAACCATCCAATGTGAGCGAACGTAGCTAATATGATATAGATAAGTCACAAGTAGCATGAAAATGTAAAATTTGCCCTTTTCCTCTAATATATATATCGAGAATGTAGATTTTATTATTTTGAATAGTCAATGCATCGAAAAAATAGAAGAGGTGTTTCGAAATCCGAGATCAATGTAATGAAATCATTTAGTATGCGGTATCTCATTGGCTTAAGTAGGTCTTGACTTCTTTTTCTATATAAGAGAAGATTAGCCTATGTACTCCATTAGAACCAAAACCGGCCACATACATGACCCCTTATCATAACTAAGGTCAAAGGCATAAGCGCAAATCCTTAGTGGATGGGTTTACACATTAAGTAGGTAGAGAATCATCACTTGCTAGGGTTTTTTAATTCGGAATGATGGACACAATGTAACGTGTCAATGCTAAGACTATGTATGTTTCACGAAAAATAAAAGATTTGGAAAAAAAATTCCAAAAAAAAAAAAAAAAAGATCTCTTATATTGCTTCACATAATTAGCCGATGAAAAATATTTTCACATCAATAGGAATTTTGTTTAAACATTTTCAAGTTTCATTTTTTTTTGTAAACAATACAAATTATTATATTTATGAAAATATTTTCTCTTGGCCACAGACTAGGAGCGTTTCCAACAGTTGTTTGTATGGCATGAGGATTGATCCGCCGAAACAATGCTAAACAGAATTTGTCCGTGCGATATGCATCCCATATACTTGTGAATTCAAAGCAAAGCAATTGGCTAATAGCAGGTTTTTCACCAACCAAATATTTTCCTTGCCTCTATTTGCTTAGTTCCGTCATCCCATATACTTGTGATAACTTGATGTGATGGCTGCCGCCTTTTGAAATATGAAAAACTCTAAATTTGATATTCAAAACATGTGGCGCGTCAGGACCGAACCATAGCCTATTTCATCATTTCCGTCCCATATATTTTAATCATTGGGTCAACATAATGAGCAAGCAAGATCAGTGTTATTGAATACCAGCCACTTATATTTAAACTCATTCTGTCCCATCTACAACTCATCGTCTACCGGGCAAAATCGTAAGTAAGAAATGCCTACTCTACGTTACCTCCAACCTTGCTCCAGCGTTTTCGAGAGCCGTCATCTTGCACGCATCTGCACTTATCATTATCATAATCCAACTGTAAACACGTTTTCACAATATAATGAAAAGGCTCCCAATTCGATACGGCAAAGCACATTGCGTAATGTTGGTGTACCCGTGCCGCGCACCATCAAGTGGCTTTCATTTTCTAAGAGATGCGTTTCATTTTAACATCACTCGGTAATTAATAGAAATAGACTTAATGATAGGCAGTACAATCATATGAGATCACTAAATTAAACATTTTTTTTTCCTGATGCAAGTCTTTTACAAGGGGTGTGCATCAATCTTGATCTAACCCGAGAACCAGACTGGATTGGACTGACGAACAACTAAGATTTCTTAATCTTTTCTTTTTTATGTTTTGTTTTAAAGTAAACCTAATTAGTAAGTTATTTGTTTTTAATGTTGGGAAACTCCCATTAAGGATGAGCATAGTTCCAAGGTATAACTTGGGACTTGAGAATCGGATCGATGGGAACCTGTAGGTTCAAGGTTTCAAGGTATATAGGGTAGGTTCTTCCAAAAAATGATAAACCTATTGCAACGGAGGTAGGTTATAGGTTCTTAGTTGGAAGAATTTGGAACTTGGATACTGTAACTCGTAACCTAGAATTTAAAAAATTTTAATATTTTTCTTGGTCCATATTTTCATGCGATCATCCGATATTCCATATCATTCGATAATAGAAGCACTAGTCCAAGTTTCCATTTGATGGTAAGATTTTTACTTTATTAACGTTCATATTTTTCATACGTCTAAATATAAATTATGATTAGTTAATTATAATCGTTCAAATAATAATATAGGTGGAACTTAGGTATGTCCTGAAACAGACCTTTGAGCTTGTGATAGGGTAGGTTCCAAGTTTTAAGATATACAAAGTAAATTATAAATTCAAAAATAAAAATATGAGGAACCTCTCATAACAGATAGATTCCAAGTTCTATATGGAACCTATATGGAACTGCTCACCCCTACTTTTATTTAGTTGAATTCCTAGCCAATAATTCATTTTCCTTTATTGATAGTTTTGTTCATTTTGTATTCTCTTTGATGAATGATAAGTTTATTTATTATTGTTGCATCCAATTTCATTTTGTTTAACTAAAAATAAAAATAAAAAGAATATGTTCCAAGTTTTGAAAGTGAGTGATAGGTTCTAAGTTTTAAGTTCTAACGAGGAGATTTTAAGTTCAAAAAAATAAGAAACCTGTACCTAAATATCGGTTTTAAATGAAATATGTAAGGAATCTAGAAGCGCCCACCTCTAACTCCACTCATAAAAATAATAAAAGAAATAAAAAAATACCGATTTTGGAACAAGTCGGTCCAGTTTCTAGCCCTACAGATTAGAAGAACCCACCTTCCTGGGTTTATTCGAGATTCTGAGTAAAAATCGAGCCATCTTAAAATCAATTATCCCTGATCTCTCACATTAAATTGCCTCCGTACACGTTGGCGTTGTATGGTTAAATACCAGATAAATCATTCTCACGCTTACGTCAGCAGTGGATGGGATGGCTGCTTCTTCTGCGTGCTTATATATATATAAACGCCCGCAGTAACACTTGCGGCGTCATCCACCTCCACGTCCCCAACAGTTTCCAAGCTCGCTGCGTCCCCAACTGGCTTCTCGAGATTTTCCCCCGCCTCGTTTTCCCTCTCATTTTCCCGAGAAAGTTCCTCCTCCTCCTCCACCACTAATCCCAAAGCCTTTGCGCGGGAAGGAGAACGACCGAGCAGAGAGATTGCATGTAAGGGGCTGCTGCCCACGCATGGCCATCGTCTCGGTCTCGTGAAGATTTGACGTCACTTGCCTCCCCACTTTTCCTCGTGATTCTCGCTCTCTATCTCTATCTCTTTCGAGAAAGTTACGTAAACAGACGTGTCAGCAAAGGTGAAGATAGCATTCCGCAACTTTCTCTGTGTGCCACATTCGATCTTTTTTTTCTCAATCTCATCGAAATCTCTGAAGAGGAAACGTCACGTCACGTCTCGTCTGGCCCTTTGCCAACTTGCGAGCGATGTGCCTTATCTATCCAGAGCATCGAGGCTCCATTTCCGCCATGGAGTCCTCCTCATGTCCTCAATGCTCTTTCTGTGTTCTCGCCTTCTTCGTTGCAGATAGGAGCGGCAATCGGGGTGCAGGATCGGGAGCGTCGCGGCGGATGCTATTCGTTCCTCCTCTCGAACCGAAGGAACCGAGCCGGCGTCCGGATTCCGCGCGGTTGAGATCGAAGAGTAAATAATCGGGCGAGAGAGGAGATGGCGCGCGGGAGAGTGGAGAACAGCGAGAGAGGAGGAGGATCGGAGGAGGAGAAGGACGAGAGGGAGTACGAGGTCGGGGAGGTGAGGGATCGGATTAAGTCGTCGAGAGGTAGCCAGTTCGACCTCCTGACCAACGAGCTAGGGCTCGGCGCCGCCGCTCGCCGGAAGTTCAGCCGCGAGACCGTCATCAGCGGCATCAGGGACCTCTCCAAAGGCCTCGTCATCCACCCCGACAACAGGTCACGATCTCTCTCTCTCTCTCTCTCTCCATCATGAGGTCTGCGCATGGCGACGCTTGGCTTGATATTTTTTTGAGATCGGAGGGGTGACGAAACGGATGCTCGATGATTTGTCGTCTCGCGTTAGCTCTCTCTGTTTAAAATTCTCGAAGCACCGATAGGATTTGATTTTGACGTGAAGTAGATAGAGGCGGGATTGATGTTTGATTGATTGGGAATCCGGAATTGATTTTGTGTTTCTGGTGGAACAACCGAACACGTGCCCGTCGCCCGCGGTACACATGGCGGGTGCTTACTGGAGCGGTCTATGGACAGTTACTGTAGGCCCTCCAGTTGGGTCATGCCATCCTTGCCTCACACTTGGCTCCGACTCCAATCCGATCGTACGGCCAGCATTTGCCCAGCCCCCATCTCTGTTCCTGTCCCATAAGAAAAAAAAAAGGAAAAGAAAAGAGTGGGCATGCCAAGCGTCCTCCCGACATCATTCATTAATTTCAAGCCCACCATTACAGTCAACTTCCCAAGCAAAAGAAACTACTTTTTTTTTTTTTTTAGAGAAATTGACTTGAAATCTACTTGTAAGATCGATTTTATTTACCTATATTCATAGATTGTAATTACCAATAGGATATGAATTTTAAGGTTTATCTTGTTCTTAAAGGAGCCATTAATTTTTAATTTACTTCTAAATGTAAAACCATTGAGAACAACAAGACTTGATTAAACATTTTAGCATCTACTTTGAAGATGTTAAATAGTTAGACATTTGTCACTTTTTTAAAGATTAGATAGTTTTTGATTTAATAATACGATTCAGATATAAGACTTTCAAGGAATAAAATCAATATGATTTGTTGGATTTCTATACTCGCCAAGAAAACATTTACGCTAAGATTTAGCAACACTTGATTCTTAAACTTGTGGTGAAAAAAGAAAACTATTCTGGTTAGGGTAAAGTCCATGATGGAGTAAATGGAACACTGCTCATATGGCAATAAGCACGACACGCAGTTATGTTAAAGTTTAACTGTCGTAAAAATGTTTTTCTTCAGATGTTCTGCCACTCTACTTTTGCCCTTTCGTATCCTCTAAAACTGTACAATAAGAGGCGCTTTATCCCTTCTGTAAACACTTCCTCCTCCATTTATATTCTCTTCTTTCATTAAAATTGCTTTTCTCTTCCTTGTCATGTATTAGTATACTGTAAATACTGTGAGGTTACGTTGTGAGGTTACGTTTGATAGTTAGGACAAAATTCGGGATATAATATGATTTATTATATCATGATAGTATAAAGTCGGATATAAGAGGGATATAGGCGGATAAAATTATCCCATAAATGAGGTGTGATAAAGATGGATAGGATTTATAATGTCCATAATAGGAAAGTTATTTTTCTAGAATAAAAAAATTATTAAATTAACAAAATTAAAATTATATTTCAATATAAATGATATTTGAATTCTAATTTAAGAAATAAAAAATTATTATTTTTCAATTTAATTTAATTTTAATTTTAATTTATTTAATCAACTTTAATTCTATCTTATAATAAACATTCAATCTATAAATTATATATTTATATTTATTATATATAGTTTAGGTATTTTTGTATTATGAGTATGTCGATGCAGTTTATTATTTGATAAAATTTTATTAAAGAATGATGAAAGGGGAAAAAAGAAATAATAAAGAAAATAATTTTAAAAAGAGGAAAAATAAAATAAAAATAAATTAAGGAATAGTATCACGAGAGATTTGAACTTTTAGGTTTATTTACAATGATATGCGGTTTATATTAAAAAAAATGTATATGATATGATGAAAATATATCCGATTTTAATATTGCGATTTACCAAACAGTAGATAGGATATAGAAAAATCTAAAAATTTTATATCATATCATATCAATCTATTCTCGATTAGAAATCTGAACAATCAAACGTAGCCTGAAAGATTTTGTGGCTTCAAGTTTTTTTCCTCTAGATTATCCAGGGAGAATGTAACATTTTGGAATTGCGAAGATATTTCGCATCATCACGAGTGGGTATTAATGGAGCCGTGCTTTGGTCGGATTAGAGAGCTGAAATAAAATGTATGAGATTATCAATACGACGCTTGCAATTTGGACACTTCGGTTGTCTACGATCGAGTTTTCAAGTCAATGACAGATAGAAGCTCAAACGATTACAAGCTTCTAGGTTCTAAATAGACTAACACTTGTACCTCAATGCCCTTTTTGCATTTTATTGATCTCATCAATAGTCCCCAAGTTTACCGGATGGTCAGCGCAGTGTTGGGAATAGTAGCAAGGCCAGAGAAAAAGAATAATCATATCCTTACGGCAATTAGTAGAAATAAGCTATATCAGTCCCTCTGGTTGGGTTATCTACGTGTATTTGCCTTAAATCACGTTGGTATATTAACAGGAACATAGCTTGTTCTTTTGGCAACAGAGAGACGGTTTTTCTTTTTCTTTTTTGTGCATTTTTACCCTTTTCTGATAATCGTTTTCCAGACAATGAGAATTTCTTAAGCTTTTGAACTTTTACTTTTTATTAGTCACTGCATGTGGACACAAGTGATCAATCAGCTTTCTTCTGTGCATGAATGAGGCCTTCCAATTTCCTAGCTATGTATTTATGCATTGAAGTTGTATTGCGAGACACAATGCAGGTATTATCGGGCTTGGAAAAAATTCATACTTCTGTGGGCTATCTACTCGTCCTTCTTCACACCATTGGAGTTTGGCTTCTTCAGGGGATTGCCAGAGGACCTCTCTATATTAGACATGATTGGACAGGTTGCTTTTCTATTTGACATTGTTTTGCAGTTCTTGCTTGCTTACAGAGACACACAGACTTATCGAATGGTCTACAAGCGTACACCTATTGCTCTACGGTCAGTTCTCTATCTGTTGTCTACTTTTTTACACGCACCAGGATGATTGCCATGTGATAATTAGGTACAATTTGCGAGTGGACTTCCTCACAACTTATAGAGCTACGTAATTTATCTACACACAACATCACTGGTTAAGTTCAATCTTAAGATATAAGCAATCAAAAGGAGATGACTTAAGACCATAAGAATTCCAATACCTGCAAGCACTTGCAGAACTGAAAATAAAATGAATAGAGCTTAATTTAATCACAAGGGAAAATTTTCAGCTTTATTGTAAGTTAAAAAATTACAAATGACCGATTATTACTAGTTCAAAGCTTATTGAAGGTTGGGCAATTTTTGTTGGGTAAGCATAAGATTTCGTCATCTATTAGGTGTAAATAAATCACACTTCTTTCCTTTCGCTTTCTTGTAGGTACTTGAAATCTAGTTTCATTGTGGATTTTCTAGGTTGCCTGCCTTGGGATATCATATATAAGGTAATCCCTCGCTTTGAAGTTATCTTCAGCCATTCAGGGCGATACTATACCCAAAGTATTTTCTTCTATGGGTGGCATCTTCTATGCATGAATAATATGGTTGGGAGTGGAATTTGCAGCTTGACTTCATAAGCTGCAGCATATTGTCACACCGCACCAAACAGTTGAATTTCTCCTTTGACCATTAGAATGCACTTACCACTTTTCAACTTTGAAGAAAACTGTAACTGTCTTGTTATTAGATGATCTCCTTTTATGGTACTACGAGTGCTCTAACTAAAGATACTACTAAGAGATGCAGTGTCGTACATCCATAAGGGGATTCACGTCTGACCATGCAATATTGCTGTTGAGTGACTCTGGTTGCTAGTTCCATACTCTCAGGTTATAGTTACTTACGAATTCATGCCGGTGAAATTAGTTCGGAGAATTTCTCAGTATAAATTAGGAAATTATCAGACTTTTCGTTTTCTTTTCACCTGGAGAAAGATAGCGGCAACAATGATTTCTCACCAGAAAAAAATGATTCATTCATTCTCTATGTAGAGCTTTATGTGATCAAGTTGCAAGATTTGTTTCTGACAGGTTGGTGGAAGGAAAGAAGAATTCAGATACCTTCTATGGATTAGGTTGAGCCGAGTGCGCAAAGTCACAGAATTTTTCCAACATATGGAGAAGGACATACGGATTAACTACATGTTTACAAGGATCGTGAAACTTATTGTTGTGGAACTTTACTGCACCCACACGGCTGCCTGCATTTTTTACTATCTAGCAACTACACTGCCTTCTTCTGAAGAGGGTTACACTTGGATTGGAAGCTTGAAGTTGGGTGATTACAGTTATTCAAACTTTAGAGACATTGGATTCTGGAAGCGGTACTTAACATCCTTATATTTTGCCATTATTACATGGCCACAGTTGGTAAGTCATGCTTCTGACTTCAGTTCTTTGTGCAAGTTCTAAGTCAAGCCTCTCTTGATGCGCTTGTTATTTGATTATGTCTTCCTTTTACACTTAGTGGCTTATGCAGCTCTAAGAGAATGATGAAATGGCAAGAGTTGCCTGAAATAAGTCAAATGGGCTGCCCAGTAAATTTATCATGGGGAATTTATTCCCTACGACAGTTTTTTTAGGTTTAATCGATACTATAGTTGACAGCTCTGACTTATTTAATCTGGTCAAACATGTGAACAATGAGTCTTCATGATAAAAACGATAGCATTTGTGTCATACACGCGGGTAAGGGAATGCAGAATAATATGATACTTCGTCCTTTTTTTCCAAGAATATTGGCTCAAGGGCAATATTATTAGGTGCTTTCCTTGAAATAAAAATATGCTAGATATGGAAGCACAATGTTAATAACTATAGCTTAATGGGCAATGATAGCGAAAGCTAATTCGCTAAGTGGTCAATCTTTTTGTCAACAATGGAAAATTAAGTAGTAGTTTGTTGAGGAGTTTTGCTCCTGAGGTACCTTCGCCTTGCGGAAGGATTAGCGTCACACAATTGTAACACTGTAAGTGAGATGAAGTGAAGAGGGCACTATAGGAGGAGGGAACAATTCTAGTAGAGACTCGAATGCAGGAGCAGGTGAGGAATGCCAAGTTAGTTAGAATCAATGGAAGTCAAGAGAAGTCGACAGAAATTTGTTGTGGGAACTTCTTAATAGTTCAACCACCGAAGTCCCTAAGTTCGGAAATACCGAAATGAAGGAGTCCAACAGTCTAGAAGAAATAAAGAGCCATGTGGTAATCTGGGTGTAGGGAATCGGCAATAAACATGTTGCTGCGTGTCAGGGAGAAATGGTTAAATTCAGTTTCATTGTATTTCTACATGGGTCAAAACCCTACCGATTGATAGTGGCCGACACCCAGTCAATTAGATTAGGGTTAGGTAGAGGTGGCAAAATGGGTCATATATGGGTCACTTAGTTTTTTTGTTGTATAAACTATTTTAGCAATATCATTTTTAAAATAATATATATAATTGTTTCATCCCATTGGCTCGGTGTCCATCTTTTCTTTATTTTTTTCTGGCAAGCCTTTGCTTGAATAGCTATTTGATCGTTCTTTTACTTGCATTATCATTAAAATTCTTTAACTAGCCTAAAATTATCAATATTCGGATATCAGCTGTGGATGTGATCCTCAACAGGGGATCTGAATTTGGCATGGCATTACTGTTTTTGCATCCATCCACTAAGATCCTTGATTTCTTACATGTTTCACAAGGTAGCTGATGCGTGTACTTTTCCTGCAACAGGCTATGGAGACATACATGCTGTCAATTTGAGGGAAATGATATTTGTAATGGTTTATGTGTCATTTGACATGATTCTTGGTGCCTACCTGATTGGTAACATGACAGCTTTGATTGTGAAAGGATCAAAAACAGAGAAATTCAGGGATAAAATGACAGACCTCATAAAGTACATGAACCGGAACAAACTTGGAAGGGATATTCGTAATCAGATCAAAGGCCATGTACGTTTGCAGTATGAGAGTAGCTACACTGAAGCTGCTGTTATTCAGGATATCCCAATCTCCATCCGTGCAAAGGTAATATGCAGCTAGTGATTATTACCTGTCAGAGCATCCTTAATTTCTCTGTATCTAAAATCTTTGCAGTTTCAGTTGCAACATGCTGACATGCTTTTTTATTTAGTATCCTACGAGTACTTGGGAGCTGTCATTTACTTTAATGACCTTTTATCAGGGAAATATGGAGTATTGTATGCTTCACTAATCAAAAGCATTTCTGACTCCATCATGGTGATATTAGCATGCTGATTATCTTCTCCTATGTACAATATACAGTATGCGGAATTGTTTCAAAAATTTTAGGATTAGCTCACGATTTGATATTTACACAGCAATAGGGAGTTCAGCATTGCCGAAGAAAGATGTTTTTCTCATGCTATGGTTACCAGATATCTTGAAGAGCTATTTTTTCATTCCCTGCAGATCTCTCAGACATTGTATATGCCATGCGTAGAGAAGGTCGCTCTTTTCAATGGATGCTCATCTGACTTCGTTAACCAAGTTGTGAGTTCCTTTTTGATTATATGCTGCAGATGTTTGATTGACAGAAGGTGAATAAAACAGAATCGCTCCAAGTCATTATAGAAAAATTGGGTATAATTTTGTCTACAGCCTTTGATATGATAAACAACAAGAAATATAATTCACAATTCTTTGCCTTCCCTTTAGACATAATTATATTAATAGATAGTTAAGCAGCATAGACAGATGAGTAACGTAATATCCAGTTGCACAGACATATAGTGTTCAAAGAGATGCTAATGACTAGAGGGTTTTGAATCCTCTTGGTGTTCAGCATTTCCATGACTATTGGAGTTTGGGCACCGAAAGGATTTGGTATTGGTGTGGGAGGATTATATTATCAATTGCAAGCTAGAAGGGTGGCAGAATAAAAAGATCATGGCACTGAATATTGCTGTTGGGAAATGGTCAAAGTGAGAACTCAATAGTGTTTTAAAGACAACTTTCAGCTGAGTAAATGTGAAGTCATTATTATGTCTCTTTTGCAGGTAACTAAGCTCCATGAAGAATTTTTTCTCCCAGGAGAAGTGATAATGGAACAAGGAAACGTGGTGGATCAGCTTTACTTTGTTTGTCATGGTCAGCTGGTATGGTTTTGTAACCTCTGGCTTCTTTAACATTTATCAATAATTCTCTTTCTTCCACTATCAAAGGTCTTTGTTACATCTCTTCATCTAGTAACTTTTCCTTTGATTGTCCAAACTTTTTCATTCCCTTGCGCTCTTTGGGTTGTGTATTGTTGGTCCTGACAAAATCAAATATCTGGGCCTTTAAGTTTTGCATTTTTCAAATTCAATGCACTAATGATTTTTCATTGTTTGCATCCAACAAGAAGACATCTCCAGATTACAGTAATAATCAACAATAGCTTAGATGGTTTACTATGACCTTGCCATTACTTAAATTGTTTTTAGTCCCCATGATGATATCTCATTTACCATAAACGCCCATGTTCTTGTTCAGTTGGCTGGATGGGAACATTATGATATTAGCTGCAGCTTATGATTTGGTAAGAACTTCTACAGGAGGAGGTTGGCATAGGAGAGGATGGATCTGAAGAAACCATTTCGCTTTTACATCCTAACAGCTCATTTGGACAAGTTTCCATTCTTTGCAACATTCCTCAGCCTTATACAGTCCGAGTCTTGGAATTGTGTCGGCTTCTGCGGATTGATAAACAGTCTCTGTCAAATATCCTCGAGATTTATTTCCACGATGGGAGAAAGATTTTAAACAACCTTTTAGAGGTAATGTAATTGTGTTTGAAAGAACAAAATGTGTTTGCTCCTGTTGCTCTTAGTATGGAATCCATTTTTGAAATATCACATTAGTAGAAGATTCTCAAAGTCTTCAGATGCTCTGTGATTCACATTACAACAGTCATATAGGAATTTTTCGCCGTATATGCTTGTAGGTAAGGGAATCTAATCTCCGACTCAAGCAATTGGAGTCGGACATCACATTTCATATTGGAAAGCAAGAAGCAGAACTTGCTTTGAGGGTAAATAGTGCAGCTTTCCATGGGGACCTCCATCAGCTAAAAAGTTTAGTCAGAGCGGGGGCGGATCTCAACAAGACAGATTATGATGGAAGGTCACCCCTGGTATGAATTGAGCTTTTGAATTACTTCTTTTTTTTTTTTTTTTAGGTACATCTCCTTATCAAGTGATGGGAACCAAATCACAAAGAGGATATACTTTTAATCCGCTTGCGTCATCAGTGTGGTCTTGTGAAGGTGCTCCTGATGTTTTGATGCAAATGTCTTTAGGGTTAAGGAAAGGAGGATTGTGGTGAAATTAGTAGGAATAAGTCATTATCAACTATTATGTCAAATTGTGTGCAGAAATTGACATTTGAACATCCACTGCATTTTTTCCCACTTGTCAATTTGTTAGATTTGGCAATCTTCACCTTCACACTTACCACAATACCTTAGTAACAAGGTTCAAGGTTTTTATATAGATATCTAATGCCATCTTCATGGTAGCCAAGAAACCTCTTATATACCAATTTTAAGTTGTGAAGGCCACCTTTCGATGTGGAGGCATTGTCTTTCCTAATTCACAGTTATTTGGAACTTTGAAATGCGTCTTTCTGTTTTCAGCATCTTGCAGCAGCAAGAGGCTACGAGGATATTGTGTTTTTTCTTATTCAGGAGGGAGTAGATGTCAACACGAAAGGTTTATTTCCTTATTAAAGTGAACTGGCTCTTCTGTCCTCCTTCAACTGCATTGTATACCTTTTTCACTCTAACATTGCAAAGCTGATTTCATTGTAGATAATTTTGGGAACACGGCCCTTCTAGAGGCTATCAAGAGTGGAAATGATCGGATTGCCTCATTACTTGTAAAAGAAGGCGCATCTCTAAGGATAGATGATGCTGGTAGTTTTCTTTGTACAGCCGTGGCAAGGGGCGATTCTGATTTTCTTAAAAGAATTTTGGCTAATGGCATAGATCCCAACTCTAAAGATTATGACCACCGAACCCCACTTCATGTAGCTGCCTCAGAAGGGCTATATCTGATGGCAAAGCTGCTTCTAGAAGCAGGGGCTAGTGTTTTCTTGAAGGACAGGTATATTCAGACTTTCAGTGTCCATGTTCCTTGCATTGAATGATCGGATGCTTCAAACATCTTATAGAACTAATCTAGCATTTTTGGGGATCTCGCAAGTGCAATTATCAACTCTTTCGTTCATGCAGATGGGGAAACACACCGCTTGACGAATGTCGAAAATGTGGAAACAAAAATTTGATTAAGCTGCTGGAAGCTGCAAAATCCTCTGAAATGTTAGTTTCAGGACAGCTTTCGGGAAACCACAGGTACCTGCAAAACTTATCTGCAGTTGATTAGTGGGAAGCAATCAATTAGATTTAGAAATGTCCGCAATCGTTACCTTCATGGTGCTTATAATGCGCAGTCTGAGTTCATTACCTTGCCCGGTTCTTGCTGTTACCTGATTGAGCTTTAGACTGACGTGAACTCTTCACCTGTCCATCCTTTACAGATAAGCTACATTCAAGAAAATGTACAGTTTATCCTTTTCATCCGTGGGATCCTCAGGAGCATAGAAGACATGGGATTGTGTTGTGGGTCCCTGACAATATCGAGGAGCTCATAAGAAATGCATCGGAGCAGTTAAATGTTCCGTCCGCCAATTGTGTATTATCTGAAGATGCAGGTAAAGTTCTTGATACGGACATGATAAGTGAGGGCCAGAAGCTGTATTTGATTACCGAAACGCAGGAATAATTTTCACCAGCTATTATGTTGAGAAACTATACACGTTGTTGTAACTATCATTTTGCATCATTCGCATGTGTTTAGGCGCACTCTTCATTAGTTTCTTCATGTTTGGCCGCCGCACGGCCAGACCAAGGGATTGGTGACTCAGCAAATCCCAGGAAGCCGACAGAAATTGGTAATTAGACTGCAAGAAGGGGTGTGATATTTGGCCTATATTATATGTGGAAAAGGGAAGGACCAACAACAGTACAAAAAATAATGGAGCTATCCTGGTGTTCATATGATTGCTCGGTTTCGGATAATAAAATATTGAATCCAATTTTTTAATTTTCATAAAACTGCAGAGAAGAATTAGCTGATTTGCAACATTGGTATTATAAGAATAAAAAACCATTATGGATGCCCTAATATTCTTGCAGAATTTATAGTTGGACAATTAAAAAATATAATTTCATTTTGAAAAGCAATAAACAATAGTTACTGAATTAATCAAACTTGCAAATACATGAGGAACTCAAGTACAAATTGCAAGTCACATCAACGGAAAAGAAATTATACATGTCGATAAAAAAGGTGAGACTCCTCTACAAACCATTTAAGTTAAAATTTACTATTGTTCCTATAAAGTTTGAAACAATTTATGAAGTACTAGACATCAAAATTTGGATACACAGGGAATAAGAATACTATTCTTGTCATCATTCTTTATACTATATTAATTGATAAATAATATAAAATAAAAAAGCGAAACTTTTCTCTTCATGCTTTTTTTTTTCTTTTAATCTTAAATCGAAAAATCGCCCGATGAAAACTGCAGAGAAGAATTATGTTGATTTGCTGAACGTTCTAGATAGACAAATGCATGGAAATGACAAGACAATTCTTTCGGTCGGATTACACATTGATTTCCATTATGAAGCAACTAAGAGTGCACGAAAGCTTTTTTAAGTTGATAAACTTGAGCCTTTTAGATATATCTAACGATCAATGACCACACAAGCTACTGGAATTAGCCGTTCCACCATCGAGTCGGGGACAAATTCGAATGAAGAGTCATTCTTTGTAAGTTCTCGAACCAACTAAAACCGGTCATCCTATGTTAGATATATTGAAACCTATTTGACACTGTTGTTCATATTTATTTATCAAAACAACAAACTGATACTATTCCGACATATTCAAATGAGGGAACAGAAAAAAGAAACAGGAGATCCGAACTTTGCGAAATTGCGATTAAAAGTCACAGCCTCTCTTTACTCCTTGATTTCTGCGGTTAAGCGGTGGAAGACGTTGAATATCTGGACATAAATTAGTCTGCTAAATGACAAGGAAAAGCAAGAGCACCATCATCAGAGAATCCTCAAAGACCAGTCGACACTTAAATGATTCAAAACCCCCAAAATTAAAAAAAGGAGCCCCAGGCTCACGACAGGTAATTTATAAAGATCGTACAAACACCGAATCTTTCTGGTTTCATAGCATATCAGGACCACAAATATTCAAAACCTCATGCATGCTGTAACCATACTAAACGACTAGATTCATCACGAAAGCAAAATCACAAAGGACCAGGGGGTGATCATCTTCGAGAAGTTACCATCCCGGGGATCCTCAGGCGTATCGCATGTGCTGAGGTTGTCGGAAATGCCTCTGCACCACGGCACTTTGCGAACGTTCAGCACCGTCTCCACCTTCATTTCCGTCCACGCCGTCACTTGAGGTAGGGCTCTTCTCGCCGTCCGTGGCGTTAGACGCCGAAGCAGACCGATCAGGAGGATTCAGCAGATGGAGGAGAGTCTGTACAACCGCGCAGCCTAGGAGAGGGAGTGCAGACAGCATCAGCGCGACCCTCTTGAGATTCATGGCCGAGGACTTTGACCGAGCCCAACAAACAGTCTAGCAAACAGTAAGAGCAGCGGCTAGCTTGCACAGAGAGAGAGAGAGAGAGAGAGAGAGAGAGATGAGACTACAAGGGAATGAGTCAGTCTCATAAGAGGAAAATGTCTGCCGTACCCTATTAATTTAACAAGGCATGCTTCAATGGCGTCGGCGAATTATCGCTCCGTCAACAAGCCACATCTACCAATGAAGACACTTCTTTTATTCTTTTATAATAAAAAAATGACCAAAGTCCGATTATTACACTACTAATATCTTAACAAAACTTGAGCCAAATCCTTCGATATAGGTAAAACCCATAACAATTGCAAATATTTTTGAGATAAAGAGAAAATGTACCAAATGGATCTTGAAATAATTTAGCGTAATCAAGTCTCCACGTGTATGAATCTTTAGTTCACAATAGTAATCATCTTTGGATGACTTATCTGAAGTGAATCATCACTCACGTCATGCATTTAGGATTGGATGACCCAATTTGATAACCAATCTGCACACAAACTTTTTTTTTCTTGCATACACAATTTGGATCCATTGGAAATAATGTAACGGTTGCCCGATCCAAGGAATGAGAATGTCACCAAAATTGAGAGACGGAGCTGATTTTATGAAGAACATGTGATGATTTAGACTCGAGATAGTACATAGGACGGACTAAGATCACCTCGGCAATACACGGGTGAGGCTAAGATCATTTCTACGTCCCACATCACTTAGGAGGGAGTCCTGTGCCAGTTTATAATGGCTTAGGCCCTCTAATTTGTGTGACGCGTTTTAAAGCCGTGAGGACTCAGTGTCCAAAGCGGACAATATTACACAATGGGGCCCACGTCATTACAAATTGGGCTCCTCTAATTTGTGTGACACATTTTAAAGCCTTAATATTACGGGGCTTAGGTCGTTACAAATGGTATCTGACTCCCGACCGCGTGTGGGGCCACAGTGAGGGCCTTATGGGGGGATAAGGACGGACTAAGATAGCCTCTTGGGGGAGTCTTGAGCTAGTTTATAATGGCTTGGACTCCTCTAATCTGTGTCACGCGTTTGGCTCGGGTCATTATAGAACATTGCTTAGGGGGGAGTCTTGACATAGTTTATAATGGCTTGGACCCCTCTAATCTGTGTCACGCGTTTAGCCCGGGTCATTATAGAACATCGCTTAGGGAGGAGTCTTGAGCCAATTTATAATGGCTGGCCCAGGTCATTACAGAACATCGCCTAGGGAGGAGTCTTGAGCTAGTTTATAATGGTTTGGGCCCCTTTAATCTGTGTCACGCGTTTTAAAGCCAAGCGGACAATATTACACAGTGGGGCCCGAGTCATTACATAACAAAAATGACCGCCTGCAAGCGCTCCCTCAAAACAAGTTTGGGAACGTCTGGAGAGATGTTGCTTTGAGTGAAGAGCGTGCGCGAAGAAGGATTGCCTTTATTTCGATGGTCCGAGTAATATCGCATTAGCGCACCCCTTTACAGGCCACTTTAGGCTTTTCTGCGTTCCTGTGTAGAGAGAGAGAGAGAATCCACATTGCGTAGTTATCAAGTCGCTCGTGAGGTATTACTCTTTGTCAAGCCACCCATATTGACCGGGCTTACCAGTCTTTGTGCGACCCGATCAATGATATCCTTAATGAATCGAAACCCCGCAGCAACAACAACATAATAAGAGATAAGTTGATCAGGAATCCTAGAATTTAACATGAAAGTATAATTGAGTTCTAAAACTTATAAAAAGTGTAATTAAATTCTAAAATTTGTTAAATAGATGCAATTAAGTCTTAAAGTTAATACGGTCAATTTATTTAATGAAAAATATTGACGTGACCTAGTTGGTATTTTTTATTGTTTTCTTTTTAATATCTTATTTAAATTAGATTAAAAACTGAAAAAGCTAAAAAAAATTTTAATTAAGAATAAGAGAGAGAGAGAGAGAGAGAGAGAGAGAGAAAGAGGCAAGCCACACCATCACTGGAGGGGTTGATGACCTCCGTCGACCTTGGGCAAGGGTGGTTGACTCTCACCAATCCAAGCGAGGGCTGGTGACCCTTGCTAGGCTTGGGCTCGTGCTCAAGCACTTGAACCTAGGTAATGCCGGCGCTCACTATGGGCCTAGCGACCATTGCTAGCCCTCGCCTTAGGTTGGTGAGACTTCACTTGGGGTTAGTAAGGCTCGCCGGCTCCAAGTGACAGCTAGCATCGCCTAGATCTGGGAGCCCTTGCTTGAGTCAGCAAGGTCTCGCCAAAGCTAGTGAGGGTTGGCCATCCTCACTTAAGGCCAGTGACCCCTTTTGGCAATGGGTGAAAACAACGGCAACGCCCACCACGCGTGCCCTGCCTTGCCCAACCCTTCTCTCTTCTTTCTCTCTCTCTTCATTTTTAAAAATGAAATGTTAGGTTTTTTTAGTTTGTTAATATGATTTTATACTATTTAACAAAGAAAACAATAAGAAAATGCCAATTGGGAGAGATAAATTAATTTAAAAGTATCACATCAGCATTTTCCTTTAAATAAATCAATAATTTTAACTTTAGGACTTGATTGCACCTATTTGACAAGTTTTAATATTTAATTGTATTTTTTGCAAATTTTAAGATTCAATTTACTTTTATGACAAGTTTTAGAATTTCTAGTGAAATTATCTCATATAATAATAAATAAAAAAGCCACAATAAAAAAAAAAGTAGAAGGAAGAAAAAATCATAATACAAAAGTGAATCAGTCGAGACAGGTGAGCGGACTTTATGCCCCGAAAATATAACAACTTAGGTCCCATTTCAAAATTAACCAGCACTTTTAATCTCAATATCGAAATTGTAAAGGTTTATCGTCCCCCGTCTCTCCCTTAGTTTTTGACGAGTTTTATCCCAAAACTCTTTTTTGGTTCTTATGTAATTATAAGAATGCGCTGAAAGTCAAGTGCGCTGTTTCAAAAACTTGTCATTTGTGATTGGGCTTTGGATGAATTAACGATTTCAATCTTGAGTTTAAGTTAGTCTAGTCTTTTTGCCTAATAATTATGATTTTTTTATCTACTGTACTAAGAATGGAATTATGTAATTGAGGAATACTTTGTCCGATCTTTTTGCCGAGTGTTTAGCATGAAAATATGCAAGGATGGTGGTGACTCCAAGACAAACTCTGAGTTACCAAAAAGAAAAATATGTAATTTCCCACTTTGATATCATGCATATCTTGCGAGATCACTGTTAATTTTTTGAAAAGTTTAAATTATTAGAAGAATGTGTGATTTAATATTTAAATATTCTAATAATAAATCCAATTTGATATTATGAACTTAAAAAAGTAGAATAGAAAAAACAACCCAATTATTAAAAAGCCCGCTAATTGTAAGTATACAAAATTAAATTGATTTTAATTGTTATGGCTATATCGATCTTGTCTGTATAATTAGATATAATTGTAATTCGGAATAGTGTTAAAGAGTGCCGTAGAGGCACCTGCTAAGCAATTTATTTCTTGTTTTCTATACTGCGCTTGTTTAAGTTTTCTGTATCAGTGCACTTGAGATGAAAACAATTGCTATACTGAGAATTCTCTCAACAGGTTTTCTCTTCAAGCAGTAATAGCAAGCTCTGATAATGTGAAACTTGTTCAGTCCTTGCGAGGGCCAAGAGGTGGCATGATCTTTTTCAAGGAGCCAGTTCTTGGAGTTGATTTAGAATCTGCAATCAATAATGCCGTTGTCCCAGGCTTACAGGTTTGTTGAAATTGTCTTTTTGCTCAACCTGATGTTTTCGATCGGCTTTACTTCGTTGTAATTGTTCCTTAGAGACACAAGTCATATTTCAATTCATTGTGTGGCATTGCTACATTGACTTGTGAATGCAGGGTGGTCCTTATAACCACACAATCGGGGGACTTACAGTTTCCTTAAAGTTTGCCCAGTCGCCTAAATTTAAGGCTTACCAGAACAAGGTATCTGATGTTCCTTTCTGGTCCTTTTTTGTCCATGTTTGTCCTATCAATGCACTCTGTTTTCCTTCTGGAGAAATTCTTAACAAAAGATTCCTGCTGCTTTCTTAGGTTGTCTCTAATTGTAAAGCTCTTGCAAGCCGATTGATTGAATTAGGGTACAAGCTGGTTTCTGGTGGGACTGATAATCACCTTGTTCTTGTAGATCTGCGGCCACTGGTAAGTATTCAAGCCCTGGTTTCAGTGACAGATCTGATAGGTAGAGGTCCGAACTCATAGTTAACTTTTTTTTCCCTATTGGAGTTTGGCAAGCTTTTCGACCAGATTTCCTTGCATGAATTTTGTCAGAGCAAGCTGTAGATTAATGTAAAGAAGTAGGTGGCTGTGGAGACTTAAAAAAAATGACTTCTAGTTATTTCCGGTCCCCTGGTCTTGGCGATGTTCAATTCTTCACACCTAGTTAATCTTTCGAGAATCTAAGATGGATGATAGCTGCTGCTGAGCACCTGATACCTTTTCATCTTATTGAGCATGGCATATATAATCATTAGGGATCGATGGTGCTCGGGTGGAGAAAATTCTTGATATGGCTTCCATCACCCTCAACAAGAACTCAGTTCCTGGTAAGTTTGTGGTTTTGCTTGGACTACATTTTTCTATGCAAATCTGTGTTTGTCGGGATCGAATTGCTTGTCCAGTCGAACTAAACATCAATTGACCATTCTTCCGGAAGGTGACAAAAGTGCCCTAGTCCCTGGTGGCATACGGATTGGGTCACCTGCTATGACAACCCGAGGTTTTACTGAGGAAGAGTTCCAAGCAACTAAGTTTTATCAATGAAGGCGTTCAAATTACTCTTGAAGCTAAACGTTCCGCTCCGGGGTCAAAGCTTCGAGATTTTCTGAACTTTGTGAAATCTCCCGACTTCCCTTTGAAGGAAAAAGTCTCAGATCTTCGTCGGAGAGTGGAAGCTCTCACTACTCAGTTCCCCCTGCCTGGACTGTAATTTTTACTGCTAACCTTGGCTTGGGGTAAAAAAACAAAAGGAACTGATGGCAGAATGCTGTCCCAATTTTGGTTCTGTGTGAAGTCCTTGTCTCCTTTGCAAGTGTTATACCAGCCATGATTGTCTGTAACGGTTTTTAGTGTACCGGTTGACAGTTCAGAAAAGAAATGAGGTGGTCAAGCTTCGGGGACTGTCATTTCTCACGCTTTTTTTTAGGAGTTTTCACTGAAGATTTTGGGAACTCTTTCACACATATAGCTATTCTCCTGATCCGCAAATGTGCAACGATGCAATGACAATGATTTGTGTACCAAACTTTTGTCGGTAACATCAATCTTGTCTTTTCTCTAGGTCAAATTTCGAAATGATGCTGCGAAACTATAGCTTTGCTTTGATTAGTATGTTTGTGCTTTTGCATTTATATAATGTAATCTTCAACTTTTTTTTTTTTAAACAGTAGTTTTTTAAATAATGACATTAATCGTCCTGGAACGTTTTGTTTTTCGTCTTTGAATTTTTATTATCTAATGTAATCTTCAACCTTTTTTTTAAAACATTGCCGTCCTTAAGTTTTTTACGGCGTCATTTTTTTATTGAGTGGACTCTTCAATTAAATATTTAGCAAAAAATTAAGAAAAATTTTGAAAATTGTTGATGCGACAGTGAAGGTTACTGACCTATCATTTCGTTTTGTTAAATTTCGTCTTTGAACTTTGCTTGTTCTCATCCTTAAAATACCCCCCTTTTTAAAATTTTTTTAAAAATTTAAAAATTTTCTTATTTTTTTTTAATTTTTTGAATATTTTAAATAAAATTAATTTTTCTCTCTTCAACAGTCTTTACTCCATACCAAAAAAATAGTCATCAAGAAAAATCTTGATCCCATTTAAAATGTCTAGTAGTTTTCATAAAAACATCAAGAAAAAATCCATTGATCCATTGATAAAATATGTATGCTCCAATATTTTCATGTAAGTTTAATCGTGATGAATAATAAAAACGTCAAGTATGAATGGGCTCTTTTACTTGTTTATATTGCGTATGAACTCGTTTAGTTAAACTATTGAAGATGTTTCTTGGGTTACAAGTAGAAGATACATAAGAACAAGTGTTATTTTGTATAAGAACATATTTCTTGAATTTTTGGATTGTGTAATCCATTTACTTGACATATCATGTCTGGCTCTTAAATCTAAATTTGAGATGATGCAATTGAGACAGAACAAGAGAACAAAATTAGAGATTAGATTGAACAAACGAAATACAAGGATAAAATTATAAGAAAATTTGTCAGATTTCGTCAACGAATCCAATGAATGGATCAAATTAAACAACTTTTGAAAAGATCAACGAAGACACGAATGAAAAAGTAACTTAGGAATGATATCAAATATTGAAAAACTAGTTCGAATCGATGACATTAGACAACTTTTGAAAAGACTGAGGAGGACGACGAATGAAAAAGTATTTCCAGAATCATATCGACTATTGAAAAAATAGGTCAGATGACTGCTGGTTCTTTAGCAGGAGAAGTCTGCAAATGCTCAAGTGAGTCCGTGCTGTGAATTGATGGGGCCAGGTGAAAGCAGGGGCATGAATGGGGTGCAAAGCGCAAAATTTTCTCTTGGAATTGACGTTGCCGAAGAATGAGATTCTCAGTGACCTGTGGACTTGTTTCTTGGGGCGTGATAACGCTTTCGTTACAACCAACCGAACCCTGTTACCTTCCTTTGTTTTTTTATGTGTTTTTTTTTTCCTGGGTTCCATGGAATCGGTGAATGCAGAAGAAAAGGAAACCTCGGACTCACTCAACGCTGCCAAATGCCGATGTCCGGTATCTATCTCTCTATCTACCATCTTTCGTAGTTCTCGTGGTGTCTCTAATTCTTCTTGACGCTATGAATGAACAGCATCTATCTTGAGGGTACTTCATGGTCTTTATGGGCAAAAGTGCGCGTGGCTGTTTTGGGATGTCTGTCTGTGCAGAACTATGTGCTGCATGGCTTGATCAAATGGGTACTGGAAAATTTGATTATTTTCTGGAGTCAATGTATGGAAATCAATAGCTTGACAGCTAGTGTTGTGTACGTGATAGGTCATCTACATCGAGTTTGAGCTCCATGCGAGTCACTTCGGAAAAAAGAAAGGGTGAAATTTCGGTTGCTAGCGAATCTATGTTCAAGGCTGGTTTTTAGGGACCCTGAATGATGTCCAGGAGAAATAGAACTTGGTTGCAGGGTACTCTCTGGGGTTTCTCATCCCAACGGGACAAGCTATTGTGGCACGATTCCAAAGCGGCAGGAGAGAAACTGAGTTGGTTACTAGATAGGTACCGAAAGTATCTCAGGATCCTGTTGGCTGATTAGGTGAGCTGAACCTCATAAACTGATCAGGAACAATGTGTTTTTCTTGTCAATATGAATGCGAAAATTTGGAGTTCTCCTTATGAGGTTTGCTTGTATGGTTAGCATTGATCAACCCACTTGACAGCCATCAAAGATTTCATTCCCAAGCCACCTTTTTTCTAGAGGCAACTTGATCTTTACCTACTTAACCAGATTATGTTTGAATACCTTGCTATTGCTACAGCCTAAGATTTGACATTGTATGTCCTAAGGTCTTTTGGAAATCACTTCCACCAAAGGTAGTTATGACAAGCTATTCTGGCAAATATGAGAACAGTCATGGTAATTCTACCTGCTTTTGAGTAGTAACTGGTAGCCTTTTCCACCCAGCCAGTATCCTGACAACCTCAACCACAATATATAAGCAACATGGGGTTAGTTCGCAAAGTGATAGCAACCACTTGAGCCTGGAGAATGAGTAACATTGGTTTGCAGAGTTTAAGCAAGCAAGATGACTCTGATGTTGACAGAGTCTACAGTATATGATGAAAACAACAGACATGTCTCCGTTCATTCTGAGCATCTTATCCAAATTAAATAGCCAGTTTCAAAGCACCAGCATTGGTTTGCAGAGTTTAAGCAAGCAAGATCACTCTGATGTTGACAGAGTCTACAGTATATGATGAAAACAGCAGACAAGTCTCAGTTCATTCTGAGCTTATTATCCAAATTAAATATGCAAAGCACCACCAAGATTGTAAAGTCCTCTCCAAACAGAACCGAATAAGTTTCTCCAATGTGCCATCGAGACTTTAAAAGAACGGAGCTCTTTGAGGCTTCCCTTTTCTTCGGTGCGGTGCTTTGCTGGGTTGAGAAGCTTTACTTTGTTTTTCCTCTGTTGGAGCTTGGAAGGAATGATGTGGAGGCTCCTGGTCTTGGGCTTTTCTCGAAAAAGCCATAACCTGAAGTTTTAATTTCTTCAGTGTAATGCACATGGGATTAAGCCAAGCATATTCTAATTGACCAGTATTTCTGCCATGGAGCAGTAATCATAGAGGTCGGGTTCCGATAATCTTCTCTTGCAGATCTCACAGGATGTCTTACCATTTGATGCTGTTGGACCACTATGGGGAAGAGGGTTCAGGGCTATTACCATTCTCTTGTTGGACTTGTATGGCTGAAACTTGGAAGACAACAAGGTACTTAAATAAAAATGATAATGCCTTGCTATATCCCAGAAAATCATAAGGACAGCATCGACATTACTGCCACCTCAAATGCAATCTGTTCCCAATCCTATAAATGCGATCTTTAACAGGCAATCTTGAAAACATAATGTCATCTCTCTATGTGTACCGAAAGGTGTTCACCTTTGACATGCATGGAGGACTTGTCAGAAAACCTATTGGATATATATAAAAATGTAAGTTGCTTCTGCCAGATAACATTCCTTGCTGGGTACATCTGCTTTGCCTTATGCATGCGCCACTGTGAATGGACAAAGATCTTGTAGGAGTGAAATTATAAAAATTTTCATCACTTGTCCTCAGCAGATGAGCAGAATACTAACTGAATAGATCCCGATGAAGATATCTCGGTACTGATTGATTAATTACTTGCATGTAACCCTCCCCTTATAAGACTATTATGGCCTGCTTATGCATACGTCTTTGTGTAATGTATATGTAGAAGATATGACTCAGTAACTCTGAAGAATCAGAAAATAGTTTTCACTTACATTCTAACACGAACACGTTTCTTTTTTCAATTAATGAAATTATAAAATGAATTCTGAATGCATTAGTATTTGTAAGGCTTCCAACATTTCAATTTCCGATTGCCAAAAAATAAAAGTTAAGTTGAGATGAATAAAAGTTGGGAGTCACCCCAAAACACCCACTGAACCTTTCCTAGATCATCACATGCTTTACTTGCATTTCTTTTAGCTAAATAATAAAATAATCCACATCTGCTCTTAGGCGTAGCTTTTAAGAGAACAATGGCCTTCCACTGTTACAGAGGGCTTGATCACAACTTGTTGCGGACACATCGCACACTTGATGTCTTAAATAGAGTAATAAAGCATCCAGAATTTTCTGTCACGTCCTGAACCCCGAGTGCGTGCCCATCTCTCTTTGGTCGATAAAATTTTGCGACTTCTCAGGATGAGTCGCTGACCAATTGATTTTTAAGCACATGCGGAAGCCAAAATAAATCCCCAAACAATAATCATCTCGGGATAGAAAACTAGGATATCAATTCATAAAAGCACACTTTTACAAATAACGAGATTCAGGCACAAAACGAATTTAGTCAAAGGCCTACAAAAAAGTCGACTCTCACAAGAGGTTGTCCTACGACATACTGATAGGACATATCCACCGATCCTCCATACTCCTCCTCCTTAGACTTTGAGACCTTGGTCTTCCACGACCACCTTCTAAGGACTTGAAAATAGTTATTCAATAACTAGTGAGACAATGTCTCAGCAAGTCCACCTACTAAACTCATATTAGAAGGGAAATACGCTTCAGGGCGCTCTAGCCACACAACCACACAATTAAAACAGGGAACTTATCTCATCTCAGTTTCTTCTTGCAAGTCAATACAATTCATATCGCAATGCATATAATTAATGCACATAACAATTGAAACACCTCATCAATTCAATTAATCACCAGGAGCCCGTTCCATATCACACAGTTTTGGTTTCATAATCAGGTGCATCAAACTCAACCATCATGCATTCTAATTGTTAATTACACCCATTAAGGGTACGACCAACTATAAATATGGCGGTCTTCTAGCATTACCAGGCGTCGTCTCACCTCCTTTGAGCACGGCGACGTCTCTCAATTAGACGGCTTCCCTGAAAGGACGTAGTTTCGAGTACAACCTACTCATAAGTTCGGTGTCTTCTGGCATAAGGCTTTGCCTTCCACCATGAGCACGAAACGATTAGACGGCTTCCCCCGTAGGTCCCAATAAATGGATAACGTTCGGCTTAACAGCCTATGACGGTTTCTCTTAATCAACACACAACCAATCAATCTCAACCCAGGACACTATGTATTGCACTCAAATGTCTCAATTAAAATAGTGAACCTGGCCTATTTTTTTTTTTCGTATTAGAAATACACAATAAAATAGTTATGTGTGGGTACATGATCAATTCACACTAGAAAAATTGATATCCTCCAATTTAAAATCCCATTGGTTTATATAGTGTATAAACTATTTTTGGTGTTAAAACCCAACACCGGGATTTATGAATAAATATCAAAATTCATAATTTTTTGAATTGAATACTCAAATTTCTAATTAGCACTCAATTTGCACAAATTAATATCCAATTATAGAAATTGAACACACCATTGCAATCAACACGCAATTCCGATCATCGGCTATCCTAGACTAATTTCCGGAAAATAATTAATAATTAAATAATTTCTAAAATCAATCAAATAAATCAATTTAAATACTAAAATGCCAATCTAGGACAAAATCACTAAATTAAATACCAATACGGACCTGGAAAATTCCGAACCCTTCTAGATAAATAACACAATTTATCTAGGCCTCACTTAATCTAATCTAACCACCTAACATGCATAATTGCATAATTAAATCACTAAATTAATCTAACTAACCACCTAATTTCTAATTAAATAAATCTAAACACTATTTAGATGTCATTAGCCTACTAAGAAGAGTTTAGTAAATAAACTCACCGGTTAATTGCGGAAACCGGTTTGCCACTAACGGCGCAACGGCGGCCGAAATCTAAATTTTCGACAGTGTCGGTGAACACTCAGGCCGGACTTAAAACAGGCCAAACAAATCTCAGCCTAAATCTGAGATTTGTTTTCAACTTGGGCTGGACTTCAACTGACTTGCTGGAATTGGGCCTACTGAATCTGGGCTGCTGCACTTGTGGGCTTAAAGGAGCTGCTGGGCCTTGCTGGACTAAGCTTCAAATGGGCCTGACCAAAACTAAAGATGGGCTGCTTTTTCTTGGGCCAAATTGTGGGCTTGCTGGACTGAAGCAAAGAAGCAGCACCTTGTTGGGCGGAACTTCGGTGGACTGTGGGCTCGATGAAATCGATAGGTTGCTTGACCGGTGGAATGGGCTGCACGAAATGGAAGCAAGCTGGCGGAGAAGTCGGTGAAGCTGAGGTAAACGTGGACTGCTCGAAGAAGGTGAATTCGGTGGAGATGCACGCTGATGGAGCACGCGGCAGGTGGCCGAAGTTGCTGGACGTGGCCGCGTGATGATGGAGCTGCTTCGGTTGATGGGCTGGAGCTGACAGCAAAGGAGAAACAGCTTCGACTGAGCTGCGGGGAGGGACGCACGTGGGCGAGGCTTCAACGGGTTGGATCGTGGGCCTTGGGTCTTCAGTTGAAGAAAATCAACGAGATTGGGGCAGCTTCGGTCGACTCTGTTGATCAAGCAAGAGAAGGACACGGGGAGTGGTGCAAATAATCTCGGTGGGGCTGCAGGTTCGTTCAACAAAATAAAGGGGAATGAAAGTAGATGTTGGCCGTGAGAGAGAAATTCAGCAGAGAGAGAGATCGTGGGCGTGGGCTTGGGAAATTGGGAGAGAAGATTGCAAGAGAAAGAGACAGTGGATGGGGGCGGCAAAAATGAAAGGAAATCGAGAGCTGAAGTAAAGAAAATGTGAAGGAAAATGAAAGTGAAAGACAAAAGCAGAGGGAGTCGACGATGAAGACGCACGAAGAAGGGGAATGGATGAGGCCAATTGGTCAAGGAAATGATTAAAATGTTCTAAACGTCCAAGCTTCATCCACTCCATTAAATGCATTGTCCCCTAATTCATATTTTAAATAAATTTATATTTTCCACGTAGCTTTTTAAAATTATTTTTTATTCAAAATTTTTAAAAATTAGATTTAAAACTAAAAATGAAAAACTAAAATTTATTTAAAAAACAAAACTGTTAAAAAAAAAAGAAAATGGCACCGGCGGGCATTTCCACCGCAGCCGTCGCCCATCGCCAGAGGGGCCGGCGACGGTCGCCGGAGGAGCCGACAACGGTCTCGGCCCTGGGCGAGGCCGGGCAAGGCCTCGCCGGCCCCAGGCGAGGGCTAACCGCCCCCGCCAGGTCGGGCGAGGACGCCCAAATCTAGGCACGCCGGCCCTCACGGGGGACCAACGACCCTCGCCCTCCCTGCGGGAGGCCTCGCCAACCCTCGCCTGGGGTCGGCGATGCTCACCCAAATCTGGGCACGCCGATTCAACTCCGTCGCACTTCCAATGCTGTGCCCCGACGCTGTCCAGATTTGAGTGAGTGGGTTCCAGAGGGCAAGGGTTCCGTCGTCGTCGTTGCACCGGATTGCTGCCGAGTCGTGCCGCTGTAGCCTTGACGTTGTCCCTAGCAAACCAGCCATGACCCTTTGCGATGTTGGGCTGCTACTGTTCCCCGACGTCCTACCGCTGACCCCCCTGACGCCATCTCTGCATCGGACTACCGTCGTCGCCTAGCCGCCATCGACGACTCCACCCGATCCAGCATCGGGGACGCCTAGATCTGGGCGAGCATCGTCGACCCCAGATCTAGGCCAGCATGCCCAGATCTAGGCATCCTCGCCCGACCTGGCGGGGGTGGCCGGCCCTCGCCTGGGGCCGACGAGGCCTCGCCTAGGTGAGGGCAAGCCACCCCGCCAGTCGCTCCGGCCACTCCGGCGATGGGCGGTGGCGGAAGCACCACCGGTGCCTTTTTATTTTTTTGCACAGTTTTTTTAAAATAAATTTATCTTTTTCTTTTTTGTTTTTAAATCTAATTTAAACAAGAATAAAACTAATGTTAAAAGCCACGTGTATAATAAAAAATCATTTAAAATGTCACGTCAGCGCCACGTCGGCATTTTCCGTTACTCAATTTGACGGTGTTAACTTTATGACTCAATTGAACTAATTTGACAAGTTTTAGGACTCGATTGCATTTTTTGTAAGTTTTAGGACTGAATTGCACTTTCCTTATAAGTTTTAGGACTTGTGTTGCACATATCCCAATGTTCTAAAAGTCCAAGCTTCATCCACTCCATTAAATGCATTGTCCCCTAATTCTTTCTCAAGTTGGATTTTCCATTAAATCAAATTTTGATGCAAAAATTTCTAGCCCTTTGTCCAAAACCGAATTTCACTCAATTAAATTCAATTTCCTTACTCAATTTCCTAAATTGAGGTTCGATTTCGATAAGGAAAAATCCCGTATAATTTTTTGCAAGTCCCCATCACTCAAAGGCTCGGCTTGGAAGTCCAAATTTCCATTGATTTAGCCCATCTGAATTTCCGCTAATTTTTTCACGACGTTCGAATCCATTTTCCATAAAAACCTCAGAATCTATGAAAATTCTTCGGAGAATGAGTCGACATTTCTAAAATAAATTGTGACATAACAAAACTTTCGATTTCTAAAATCGGGTTCAAATTCGTGGTTAATTTCAATCCGGCGCGTTTTTAGCGTGACCTAATTTACCGGATAATTTTTAGGAATTTTTGGTACAATTAACCCGTGATCGATTTATCTCAGGTCAAATTGTACATCTTCGACACATTGGTGACTCTCGATTGTTGTGAAAATCTCGAGGTATTAATTATGGGCATCGGGTACCAAAACGATAGAAAAATTGGTCTAGTGCTGATTATCGAGTATTTTGCAATCAAGTGGAATCACCCACACTTTGATTACATATCTCAATCGAATCGACCTGTTTTCTGTCTCTGATCGATTTCTGACAGTGCCGTAATGACCCTTGCAGATCAATACGATCGAGTAGTCGATTCCTGATCGAATTCTCAAGTCTATTGTGTTAAAATCCCTTAATGGTTTCACTCGATAGGCTAGTTATCTCATGAGTGGCTCTCTCAGTGAATAAGGCCATAAGCATGTCGATGAAAGTCCATTTCATCTCATCGAAATCAAACTCGAAAATCAGGATGTCACATTTTCCCTAATAAAATTTAGGTTCAATAAATCCTTTTCAAGCAAAAGTCTATCATCAAATCATGTATATATCAACACCATCCTATACTTAGCTAAATACCATTGATGAGTATTGAAACTTGGAATTGTAGGGTACATAGGAGGTACTTGTATTCTGGAGCAATCGATATGCTTTTCGATGGAGGAGAGGGAGACAACATCCTTGTAGACATGTCTGTAGATTTTAAGTATCTTGTGTTGGCGATGACTTCCTGAAGAGATGCAGTACTGACAAGCAGATGAATCACAGTTGATGCAATACTTATTTAACTCATTCCTACGAATTGGGTGCACCGAACATGATTCGAAGAAAGTCTTCTGGAGGAAAGAGTCGAGCCATTCTGGCTTTTGCTTCTTGTGATGGTTTTCATTATCAGCCTGCTAAGAAGAAAAGTTGATTAGACTATGTACATTCAACTTTACCCTTTTCTCTCCCTCGTAAAATTTGATACAACAAACAGTCCAGGCGAAAATTAGAATATATACAAATGCTATCAGGACAGAGGAACTTACATATGAACTGAAAGAAATCTATTAACAATTTGAAGGATACCAAAACTCATGTTCTGGATAAAAAAACATGGATTGGAAGCTGGAGCTTAGGATCTTATTGAATAAAAGAATGGCTATGCCAGCTTCAAGAAAGCTGGTCGTTATTCAGGGGATCAATCCATTTTGTGGGGGAGTCAGCTCAAAACCTATCTAGAGATTATGTTTGTTATGTCTCACTCTTCTTCCTAGGTTAGTGCTATCATTCATTGAAAAAACAGCTTCCTTCTATCTTGATTTAATTATATTCTTTCTTTTTTGTCTATTTGATATGGCCTAATGAGAATCTAATTACACTTCCCCCAACTGTTATACCTTTTTCATTGGCCTACTTAAATCGTTGCCGGTATAGGTTTTTTGGCAACCTGAGAGATTATAAAGAGGGTCTACAGGATATGAAATTAATACGTAGCTAATATGATATGCTTATTACATAGATAAGTCACAAGTAGCATGCAAATGCAAAATTTGCCCTTTCCCTTTGTCAAAAATATATATCTAGACATATAATATTAAAATATCGAGAATGTAGATTTTATTACTTCGAATAGTCAATACATCGAAAAAATAGAAGAGGTGTTTCGAAATCGGAGATCAATGTAATGAAATCATTAAGTATGCAGTATCTCATTGGCTTAAGTAGGTCTTGACTTCTTTTTCTATATAAGAGAAGATAAAACTATGTACTCCATTAGAACCAAAACCGGCCACATACATGACCCCTTATCATAACTAAGGTCAAAGGCTTATGCGCAAATCCTTATTGGATTGGTTTACATATTAAGTAGGTAGAGAATCATCACTTGCTGGGGTTTTTTATTCGAAATGACGGACACAGTGTAATGTGTCAATACTAAGACTCCATATGTTTCGCGAAAAATAAAAGATTTGGAAAAAAATTCCCAAAAAAAAAAGATCTCTTATATCGCTTCACATAATTAGCCAATGAAAAATATTTTCACATCAATAGGAATTTTGTTTAAACATTTTCAAGTTTCATTTTTTTTGTAAACAATACAAATTATTTTATATATGAAAATATTTTCTCTTGGCCACAAACTAGAGGAGCGTTTCCAACAGTTGTTTGTATGGCATGAGGATTGATCCGCCGAAACAATGCTAAACAGAATTTGTCCGTGCGATATGCATCCCATTCAATGTTTAAGTTTTGTATCTAGTGAATTCAAAGCAAAGCAATTGGCTAATAGCGGGTTTTTCACCGACCAAATATTTTCCTTGCCTCTATTTGTCTAGTTCCGTCAATCCGTGTACTTGTGATAACTTGATGTGATGGTTGCCGCCTCTTGAAATATGAAAAACTCTAAATTTGATATTCAAAACATGTGACGCGTCGGGACCGAACCATAGCCTATTTCATCATTTCCGTCGCATATATTTTAATCATTGGGTCAACGTGATGAGCAAGCAAGATCAGTGTCATTGAATACCAGCCACTTATATTTAAACTCATTCTGTCCCATCTACAACTCATCGTCTACCGGGCAAAACCGTAAGTAAGAAATGCCTACTCTACGTTAACTCCAACCTCGCTCCAGCGTTTTCAAGAGCCGTCGTCTTTGCACGCATCTGCACTTATCATTATCATAATCCACCTGTAAACACGTTTTCACAATATAATGAAAAGGCTCCGAATTCGATACGGCAAAGCACATTGCGTAATGTTGATGTACCCGTGCCGCGCACCATCAAGTGGCTTTAATTTTCTAAGAGATGCGTTTCATTTTAACATCACTCGGTAATTAATAAAAATAGACTTAATGATTGGCGGTACAATCATATGTGATCACTAGATTAAACAATTTTTTTTTTTTGCTAATGCACATCTCTTACAAGGGGTGTGCATCAATCTTGATCTAACCCAAGAACTAGACTGGATTGGACCGACGAACAGCTAAGATTTCTTAATTTTTTTTTCTTTTTTATGTTTTGTTTTGAAGTAAACCTAATTAGTAAGTTATTTATTTTTAATGTTAGGAAACTCCCATTAGGGATGAGCATAGTTTCAGGGTAGAACTTGAAACCTAAGAATCAGAACGATGGGAACTTGTAGGTTCCAGGTTTCAAGGTATGTAGGGTAGGTTCTTCTAAAAAATGAGGAACCTATTTTAATTGGTAAGTTACAGGTTCTTAGTTGAAAGAATTTGGAACCTGGATAATGTAACCTGTAACCTAGAATCTAAAAAGTTTTAATATTTTTCTTGGTCCATATCTTTGTGCGATCATCCGATTTTCCATATCATTCGATGATGAGTGTATAACCTATAAGCACTAGTCCGAGTTTCTATTTTATGGCTGAGATTTTCACTTTATTAACGTTAATATTTTTCGTGTGTCTAAATATAAGTCATAGTTAGTGAATTATAATCATTCAAATAATAATATAGGTGAAACTTAGATATATCCTAAAACCGACCTTGGAGCTTGTGATAAGGGTAGGTTCCAAGTTTTAGGGTATGCAAGGTAGATTTCAGATTCAAAAAAATGAGACACCTCTTTCAACGGATAGATTTCAAGTTCTACGTATAACTTATACGAAATCTAGAACTGCTCACCCCTACTTTTATTTAGTTGAATTCCTTGCCAAGAATTCATTTTCCTCTATCGATAGTTTTTTTTTCATTTTGTATTCTCTTTGATGAATGACAAGCTTATTTATTATTGTTGCATTCAATTTCATTTTGTTTAACTAAAAATAAAAATAAAACTAATACGTTCCAACTTCTAACAAGTGATATGATATGTTTTAGATTCCAAGTTTGATGAGTAGATTTCAGGTTTCAAAAAATGAAAAACATGTACCCAATGATAGATTCCGAGTGAAACTCATAAGGAATTTAGAACCACTTACCCCTAACTTCCACTTATAAAAAAAAACTACCCGTTTTGAAACAAGTCGGTCCAGTTTCTCGCCTTGCATATTGAAAACCCACCTTGCTCGATTTATTCGAGATTCTGAGTAAAAATTGAGCCATTTTAAAATCAATTATCCCTTATCTCACATTAAATTGCCCCCGTACACGTTGGCGTTGTATGGTAAAATACCAGATAAATAATTCTCACGCTTACGTCAGCAGTGGATGGGATGGCTGCTTCTCCTGCGTTATATATATATAAAAACGCCGCAAGTATATATATATATAAACGCCCGCCGAAACAGTTGCGGCGTCATCCACCTCCACGTCCCCAACAGTTTCGAATATATATATATATTTAAATATATATATAAACGCCGCAAGTATATATATATATATAAACGCCCGCAGAAACTCTTGCGGCGTCATCCACCTCCACGTCCCCAACAGTTTCCAAGCTCGCTGCGTCCCCAACTAGCTTCTCGAGATTTTCCCCCGCCTCGTTTTCCCTCTCATTTTCCCGAGAAAGTTCCTCCTCCTCCTCCCCCACCACTAATCCCAAAGCCTTTGCGCGGGAAGGAGAACGACCGAGCAGAGTCATTGCATGATAGGGGCTGCTGCCCACGCATGGCCATCGTCTCGGTCTCGTGAAGATTTGACGTCACTTGCCTCCCCGCTTTTCCCCGTGATTCTCGCTCTCTCTCTCTATCTCTCTCTATCTCTTTCCAGAAAATTACGTATACAGACGTGTCGGCAAAGGTGAAGATAGCATTCCGCAACTTTCTCTGTGTGCCACATTCGATCTTTTTTTTCTCAATCTCATCGAAATCTCTGAAGAGGAAACGTCACGTCACGTCTCGTCTGGCCCTTTGCCAACTTGCGAGCGATGTGCCTTATCTATCCACAACACCGAGGCTCCATTTCCGCCATGGAATCCTCCTCATGTCCTCAATGCTCTTTCTGTGTTCTCGCCTTCTTCGTTGCAGATAGGAGCGGCGATCGGGGTGCAGGATCGGAAGCGTCGCGGCGGATGCGATTCGTTCCTCCTCTCGATCTGAAGGGACCGAGCTGGCGTTCCGATTCCGCGCGGTTGAGATCGGAGAGGAAATACGCGGGCGAGAGAGGAGATGGCGCGCGGGAGAGTGAAGCACAGCGAGAGAGGAAGAGGATCGGAGGAGGAGGAGGAGGAGGAGGACGAGCGGGAGTACGAGGTCGGGGAGGTGAGGGATCGGATTAAGTCGTCGAGAGGTAGCCAGTTCGACCTCCTGACCAACGAGCTAGGGCTCGGCGCCGCCGCTCGCCGGAAGTTCAGCAGCGAGACCGTCATCAACGGCATCAGGGACCTCTTCAGAGGCCTCGTCATCCACCCCGACAACAGGTCACGATCTCTCTCTCTCTTCATCATGAGGTCTGCGCATGGCGACGCTTGGCTTGATATTTTTTGAGATCGGAGGGGTGATGAAACGGATGCTCGACGATTTGTCGTCTCGCGTTATCTCTCTCTCTTCAAAATTCACGAAGCGCCAATAGGATTTGATTTTGACGTGAAGTAGATAGAGGCGGAATTGATGTTGATTGATTGGGAATCCGGAATTGATTTTGTGTTTCTGGTGGAACAACCGAACACGCGCCCGTCGCCGCCGTGCACGTGGCGGGTGCTTACTGGAGCGGTCTATGGACAGTTACTGTAGGCCCTCCAGTTGAGTCATGCCATCCTCGCCTCACACTTGGCTCCGACTCCAATCCGATCGGACGGCCAGCGTTTGCCCAGCCCCCAACTCTGTTCCTGTCCCATAAAAAAAAGAAGAAAAAGAGTGGGGATGCCAAGCGTCCTCCCCGACATCATTCATTAATTTCAAGCCCCCTATGATAGTCAACTTCCCAAGCAAAGGAGAGTACTTTTTTTTTTTTTATTTGTCTTAATCTAGCCCTCAATACAATCTTAGATTTTTGTTCTTATCTTTCTACTAAGCATGGATGAACTCCACCACTAAAATTAAACGACTCCATCCAGTCCTCCACCTTCACCTTCTCTGACCTAGTGATTAAAGAATATTCATATGTCGTATTCGTTACTTTTCGAAAAATATAAATAAGAAGGACTCGAAAGGGTTCCAACATAAGTATGTGATTGAGCCTTCGTTGGTAAAACTAGTAAATGTAACCACCGTTTGCTGCTGATCTGTCTGACGTTGGTGTCTGTGAATACCCCATTTTCGGAGCAGATCATTAGGCAGACATGGTATTTTCTTTTTCAAATACCCCATCTTGCTGGTTGGTGACTTGCCCACTTGGCACGGTGATTCTCTGCTTGGCTGTCCTTGTTTACGTGAAGTCATCATGTTCCTGCTCGACGACAACTGCATTAGTTGACCGACTGCTCGATTTGTTTGTTCCCTTTGTTTCTTTCTCTCCCTTTCATGATCAAGAAAGGGACAGTTTTCGGAGTTTCACATTGGCCTGCACGTGCTTCCACATGTGATCTTCTGTCAGAACGTCCAAGGACCCCCGAAATGATATTCTAAGAGAATCCAAATCTATTTTGGATTGATTTTTATATTTAATTTAGTTTAAAATTTGCAGCACACGCATTTATACTTAGATGACATTAAAATCTTCACTTGTAGATTCATTAATAATTTTTTCATAATTTTCTGAAAATTAAATTATATATTAATTTCTGACAAAGGGTCAAAAAGCCAAAGAGTACTTTTTATCTTTGTTTAAGTCCAAATCAACTGACCTATGAAGCCAAAGACAAGGGAATCACTACTCATGAGCTACAAAATATTTATTTACAAGATGTGATGACATCACTGCTTTGTTAGAGGCGATATTCTCTATATAGAGTTGTTCCTACAACATTGGTTGTATGCCAAAGGGGCTGCGTAGCTATTCTAAATAATTAATGGAAATCTTTGCCACTGAATTTTGATAAATTTTGATATGTTTTTCGATCAACTTCTTTAGTTAAAGTGGGTATGTTACTGGTGGATTGAAAGTTGAATTTAGGATAAGCAGGTTTTGGAGAAACTGACTTGGAATCTACTTCATAAGATCGATTCTATTTACTTGTATTTATAGATTGTAATTACAAATAGGATATGAATTTTAAGGTTTGTCTTGTTCTTAAAGGAGCGATTAATTTTTAAGTTACTTTTAAATGTAAAACCATTGAAAACAACGAGACTTGATTAACATTTTAACATCTACTTTGAAAATGTTAAATAGTTAGACATTTATCACTTCTTTAAAGACCCAATAGGCTTTGATTTAATAATTCAATTGAGATGTAAGACTTTCAAGGAATAAAATCAATATGATTTGTTCGATTTCTATACTCACCAAGAAAACATTTACACTGAGATTTATCAACACATTATTCTTAAACTTGTGTTGAAAAAAGAAAACTATTTTGGCTAGGGTAAAGTCCATGATGGAGTAAATGGAACACTGCTAATATGACAATAAGCACGATATGCGGTTATGTTACAGTTTAACTGTCGTAAAAATGTTTTTTTCAGATGTTCTGCCACTCTACTGTTGCCCTTTCGTATCCTCTAGAACTGTGCACTAAGAGGCGCTTTATCCCTTCTATAAACATTTCCTCCTCCATTTGTATTCTCTTCTTTCTTTAAAATTGGTTTCTCCTCCTTTTCATGTATTAGTATACTGTTCAAGTTTTTTCCTCTAGATTATCCGGGGAGAATGTAACATTTTGGAATTGCGAAGATATTTCGCATCATCACGAGTGGGTATTAATGGGGCCGTGCTTTGGTCGGATTAGAGAGCTGAAATAAAATGTATGAGATTATCAATAGAACGCTTGCAATTTGGACACTTGGGTTGTCTACCATCGAGTTTTCAAGTCAATGACAAATAGAAGCTCAAACGATTACAAGCTTGTAGGTTCTAAATAGAGTAACACTTGTACCTTAATGCCCTTTTTGCATTTTATTGATCTCATTAATAGTCCTCAAGTTTACCGGATGGTCAGCGCAGTGTTGGGTATAGTAGCAATGCTAGAGAAAAAAAGAATAATGATATCCTTACGGCAATTAGTAGAAATAAGCAATATCAGTCCCCCTGGTTGGGTTATCTACGTGTATTTGCCTTAAATCATGTTGGTATATTAACAGGAACATAGCTTGTTCTTTTGGCAACAGAGAGACGGTTTTTTTTTTTTTTTTGGGTGCATTTTTACCCTTTTCTGATAATCGTTTTCCAGACAATGAGAATTTCTTAAGCTTTTGAACTTTTACTTTTATTAGTCACCGCATGTGGACACAAGTGATCAATCAGCTTTCTTCTGTGCATGAATGAGGCCTTCCAATTTCCTAGCTATGTATTTATGCATTGAAGTTAATTTGCGAGACACAATGCAGGTATTATCGGGCTTGGAAAAAATTCATACTTCTGTGGGCTCTCTACTCATCCTTCTTCACGCCATTGGAGTTTGGCTTCTTCAGGGGATTGCCAGAGAACCTCTTTATATTAGACATTATTGGACAGGTTGCTTTTCTATTCGACATTGTTTTGCAGTTCTTGCTTGCTTACAGAGACACACAGACCTATCGAATGGTCTACAAGCGCACTCCTATTGCTCTGCGGTCAGTTCTCTTTCTGTTGTCTACTTTTTTACACGCACTAGGATGATTGCCATGTGATAATTAGGTACAATTTGCGAGTAGACTTCCTCACAACTTATAGAGCTACGTAATTTATCTACACACAACATTACTGGTTAAGTTCTTTTTTTTTTTTTTGGTCAAAACTGGTTAAGTTCAATCTTAAGATATAAGCAATCAAAAGAGATGACTTAAGACCATAAGAATTCCAATACCTGCTAGCACTTGCAGAACTGAAAATAAAATGAATAGAGCTTAATTTAATCACAAGGGAAAATTTTCAGCTTTATTGTAAGTTAAAAAATTACAAATGACACCACCGCCTGCGGTGGCCCTGGGGATTGGATAAAGATCCTTTGGTAGAGGGAAGTTCGAATCCCGCTGGCCGCACGGATCTTTTCGGGGTGGTGGGTCCTTAGCATCACTGGGTTTAACGGGGTTTCACCAAAAAAAAAAAAAATTACAAATGACCGATTATTACTAGTTCAAAGCTTATTGAAGGTTGGGCAATTTTTGTTGGGTAAGCATAAGATTTCATCATCTAATAGGTGTAAATAAATCACGCTTCTTTCCTTTGGCTTTCTTGTAGGTACTTGAAATCTAGTTTCATTGTGGACTTTCTAGGTTGCTTGCCTTGGGATATCATATATAAGGTAATCCCTCGCTTCGAAGTTATCTTCAGCCATTCAGGGCGATACTATACCAAAAGTATTTTCTTCTATGGGTGGCATCTTCTATGCATGAATAATATGGTTGGGAGTGGGATTTTCAGCTTGACTTCATAAGCTGCAGCATATTGTCACAGGGCACCAAACAGTTGAATTTCTCCTTTGACCATTAGAATGCACTTTACCACTTTTCAACTTTGAAGAAAACTGTAACTGTCTTGTTATCAGATGATCTCCTTTTATGGTACTGCGAGTGCTCTAGCTAAGATACTACTAAGAGATGCAGTGTCATACATCCATAAGGGGATTCACGTCTGACCATGCAATATTGCTGTTGAGTGACTCTGGTTGCTAGTTCCATATTCTCAGGTTATAGTTAGTTACGAATTCGTGCTGGTGAAATTAGTTCGGAGAATTTCTCAGTATAAAATAGGAAATTATCAGACTTTTCATTTTCTTTTCACCTGGAGAAAGATAAGTGGCAAAAATTATTTCTCACCAAAAAAAAAATGATTAAATCATTCTCTATGTAGAGCTTTATGTGATCAAGTTGCAAGATTTGTTTCTGACAGGTTGGTGGAAAGAAAGAAGAAGTCAGATACCTTCTATGGATTAGGTTGAGCCGAGTGCGCAAAGTCACAGAATTTTTCCAACATATGGAGAAGGACATACGGATTAACTACATGTTTACAAGGATCGTGAAACTTATTGTTGTGGAACTTTACTGCACACACACGGCTGCCTGCTTTTTTTACTATCTAGCAACTACACTGCCTTCTTCCGAAGAGGGTTACACTTGGATTGGAAGCTTGAAGTTGGGTGATTACAGTTATTCAAACTTCAGAGAGATTGATTTATGGAAGCGGTACTTAACATCCTTATATTTTGCCATTGTTACCATGGCCACAGTTGGTAAGTCGTGCTTCTGACTTCAGTTCTTTGTGCAAGTGTCTAAGTCAAGACTCTCTTGATGCGCTTGTTATTTTTTATTATGTCTTCCTTTTACGCTTAGTGGCTTATGCAGCTCTAAGAGAATGATGAAATGGCCAGAGTCGCCTGAAATAAGTAAAATGGGCTGCTACCTATAAATTTATCGTGGGGAATTTATTCCCTACGACAGTTTTTTTAGGTCTAATCGATATTATAGTTGTCAGCTCTGACTTATTTAGTCTGGTCAAACATGTGAAGAATGAGTCTGCATGATAAAAACGATAGCATTTGTGTATTCCATGCGGGTAAGGGAATGCAGAATAATATGATGCTTCGTCCTTTTTTTACAAGAATATTGGCTCAAAGGGCAATATTATTAGGTTCTTTCCTTGAAATAAAAATATGCTAGATATAGAAGCTCAATGTTAATAACTATAGCTTAATGGGCAATGATAGCGAAAGCGAATTCGCTAAGTGGTCAATCTTTTTGTCAACAATAGAAAATCAAGTAGTAGTTTGTTGAGGAGTTTTGCTCCGGAGGTACCTTCGCCTTGCGGAAGGATTAGCGTCACACAATTGTAACACTGTAAGTGAGATGAAGTGAAGAGGGCACTAGAGGAGGAGCGAACAATTCTAGCAGACTCAAATGCAGGAAGCAGGTGAGGAATGCCAAGTTAGTTAGAATCAATGGAAGTCAAGAGAAGTCGACAGAAATTTGTTGTGGGAACTTCTTAATAGTTCGACCACCGAAGTCCCTAAGTTGGGAAATACCGAAATGGAGGAGTCCAACAGTCTAGAAGAAATAAAGAGCCAGCGGCCAAAACTCCAATAGTCAGTTTCATTCTATATATCTACATGTGTCAAAACGCTACCAATCGAAAGCGGCCGAAGATGGTTAGCGGACAGGATCGTGCCATGTGGTAATTTGGGTGTAGGGAATCGGCAGTAAACATGTTGCTGCGTGTCAGGGAGAAATGGTTAAATTCAGTTTCATTGTATACTACATGGGTCAAAAGCCTACCGATTGACAGCGGCCGACACCCAGTCAATTAAATTAGGGTTAGGGAATAGGTCAAGTCATCTTTAATGAGCATCCCTCCTAACTCACCAAGTCAAAACTTTATAAAACTTCTCAACTAGACGGGAATGATCCAGGATTCCGCCACCAATATTAAGTCATAACGAGCCATGCTAACGCGAAGTAAACCTGTAAAAAATGCCTGAAAATGGCATTTGTTAGTGAATTCAGGAAATTTTATTAAATGAATAATGATTTATTTTACAATAAAAACAAAGGACCTATTTACGCATCTATACAGCTGAGCTTTAAAACAGTGTAAAAGTTATGAAAAGCTCTAGGAATCATTAGCCCATTATTTCTTCAAATTATATCTTCTCCGAAATGCTGCTTTTGTGGAAAAATCCGTCATCATTGGGCAATCCATTGTAGAAGGAAGTTGATCAATTATATACATTGTTTCATCCCATTGGCTCGGTGTCCATCTTTTCTTTATTTTTTTCTGGCAAGCCTTTGCTTGAGTAGCTATTTGATCGTTCTTTTACTTGCATTATCATTAAAATTCTTTAATTAGCCTAAAATTATGGATATTCGAATATCAGCTGTGGATGTGATCCTCAACAGGGGATCTGAATTTGGCATGGCATTACTGTTTTTGCATTCATCCACTAAGATCCTTGATTTCTTACATGTTTCAAAAGGTAGCTGATGAGTGTCCTTTTCCTGCAACAGGCTATGGAGACATACATGCTGTCAATTTGAGGGAAATGATATTTATAATGGTTTACGTATCATTTGACATGATTCTTGGTGCCTACCTGATTGGTAACATGACAGCTTTGATTGTGAAAGGATCAAAAACAGAGAAATTCAGGGATAAAATGACAGACCTCATAAAGTACATGAACCGGAACAAACTTGGAAGGGATATTCGTAATCAGATCAAAGGCCATGTACGTTTGCAGTATGAGAGTAGCTACACTGAAGCTGCTGTTATTCAGGATATCCCAATCTCCATCCGTGCAAAGGTAATATGCAGCTAGTGATTATTACCTGTCAGAGCATCCTTAATTTCTCTGTATCTAAAATCTTTGCAGTTTCAGTTGCAACATGCTGACATGCTTTTTTATTTAGTATCCTACGAGTACTTGGGAGCTGTCATTTACTTTAATGGCCTTTTATCAGGGAAATATGGAGTATTGTATGCTTCACTAATCAAAAGCATTTCTGACTCCATCATGGTGATATTAGCATGCTGATTATCTTCTCCTATGTACAATATACAGTATGCCGAATTGTTTCAAAAATTTAGGATTTGCTCAAGATTTGATATTTACACCACAATAGGGAGTTCAGCATTACCGAAGAAAGATGTTTTTCTCATGCTATGGTTACCAGATATCTTGAAGAGCTATTTTCTCATTCCCTGCAGATCTCTCAGACATTGTATATGCCATGCATAGAGAAGGTCGCTCTTTTCAATGGATGCTCATCTGACTTCATTAGCCAAGTTGTTAGTTCCTTTTTGATTATATGCTGCACATGTTTGATTGACAGAAGGTGAATAAAACATAATCGCTCCAAGTCATTATATAAAAATTGGGTATAATTTTGTCTACAGCCTTTGATATGATAAACAACAAGAAATATAATTCACAATTCTTTGCCTTCCCTTTAGACTATTATATTAATTGATAGTTAAGCAGCATAGACAGATGAGTAACATAATATCTAGTTGCACAGACATATAGTGTTCAAAGAGATGCTAATGACTAGAGGATTTTGAATCCTCTTGGCGTTCAGCATTTCCATGACTATTGGAGTTTGGGCACCGAAAGGACTTGGTATTGGTGCGGGAGGATTCAATATCAATTGCAAGCTAGAAGGGTGGCAGAATAAAAAGATCATGGCACTGAATATCGCTGTTGGGAAATGGTCAAAGTGAGAACTCATAGTGTTTTAAAGACAACTTTCAGCTGAGTAAATGTGAAGTCATTATTATGTCTCTTTCGCAGGTAACTAAGCTCCATGAAGAATTTTTTCTCCCAGGAGAAGTGATAATGGAGCAAGGAAACGTGGTGGATCAGCTTTACTTTGTTTGTCATGGTCACTTGGTATGGTTTTGTAACCTCTGGCTTCTTTAACATTTATCATTTGTATCTCTCTTTCTGAGCAATAATTCTCTTTCTTCCACTATTAAAGGTCTTTGTTACATCTCTTCATCTAGTAACTTCTCCTTTGATTGTCCAAACTTTTTCATTCCCTTGCGCTCTTGGGTTGCTGTATTGTTGGTCCTGACAAAATCAAATATCTGGGCCTTTAAGTTTTGCATTTTTCACATTCAATGCACTAATGATTTTTCTTTGTTTGCATCCGACGAGAAGACATCTCCAGATTACAGTAATAATTAACAATAGCTTACGTGGTTCACTATGACCTTGCCATTACTTAAATTGTTTTTAGTTCCTGTGATGATATCTCATTTACCATGAACGTCCATGTTCTTGTTCAGTTGGCTGGATGGGAACATTATGATAATAGCTACAGCTTATGATTTGGTAAGAACTTCTACAGGAGGAGGTTGGCATAGGAGAGGATGGATCTGAAGAAACCATTTCGCTTTTACAGCCTAACAGCTCATTTGGACAAGTCTCCATTCTTTGCAACATTCCTCAGCCTTATACAGTCCGAGTCTGTGAACTGTGTCGGCTTCTGCGGATTGATAAACAGTCTCTGTCGAACATCCTCGAGATTTATTTCCATGACGGGAGAAAGATTTTAAACAACCTTTTAGAGGTAATGTAATTGTGTTTGAAAGAACAAAATGTGTTTGCTCCTGTTGCTCTTCATGTGTAATCCATTTTTGAAATATCACATTAGTAGAAGATTCTCAGAGTCTTCAGATGCTCTGTGATTCGCATTACAACAGTCATATAGGAATTTTTCGCTGTATATGCTTGCAGTTAAGGGAATCTAATCTCCGACTCAAGCAATTGGAGTCGGACATCTCATTTCATATTGGAAAGCAAGAAGCAGAACTTGCTTTGAGGGTAAATAGTGCAGCTTTTCATGGGGACCTCCATCAGCTAAAAAGTTTAGTCAGAGGGGGGGCGGATCTCAACAAGACAGATTATGATGGAAGGTCACCCCTGGTATGAATTGAGCTTTTGAATTACTTCTTTTTTATTTTTATTTTTTTAGGTACATCTCCTTATCAAGTGATGGGAACCAAATCACAAAGAGGATATACTTTTAATCCGCTTGCATTATCAGTGTGGTCTTGTGAAGGTGCTCCTGATGTTTCGATGCAAGTGTCTTTAGGGTTAAGGAAAGGAGGATTGTGGTGAAATTAGTAGGAATAAGTCATTATCAACTATTATGTCAAATTGCGTGCAGAAATTGACATTTGAACATCCACTGCATTTTTTCCCACTTGTCAATTTGTTAGATTTGGCAATCTTCACCTTCACACTTACCACAATAACTTAGTAACAAGGTTCAAGGTTTTTATATAGATATCTAATGCCATCTTCATGGTAGCCAGGAAACCTCTAATGTACTAATTTTAAGTTGTGAAGGCCACCTTTCAATGTGGAGGCATTGTGTTTCCTAATTCACAGTTATTTGGAACTTTGAAATGCGTCTTTCTGTTTTCAGCATCTTGCAGCAGCGAGAGGCTACGAGGATATTGTGTTTTTTCTTATTCAAGAGGGAGTAGATGTCGACACGAAAGGTTTATTTCTTTATTAAAGTGAACTGGCTCTTCTGTCCTCCTTCAACTGCATTGTATACCTTTTTCACTCTAACATTGCAAAGCTGATTTCATTGTAGATAATTTTGGGAACACGGCCCTTCTAGAAGCTATCAAGAATGGAAATGATCGGATTGCCTCATTACTTGTTAAAGAAGGCGCATCTCTAAGGATAGATGATGCTGGTAGTTTTCTTTGTACAGCCGTGGCAAGGGGCGATTCTGATTTTCTTAAAAGAATTTTGGCTAATGGCATAGATCCCAACTCTAAAGATTATGACCAACGAACCCCACTTCATGTAGCTGCCTCAGAAGGGCTATATCTGATGGCAAAGCTGCTTCTAGAAGCAGGGGCTAGTGTTTTCTTGAAGGACAGGTATATTCAGACTTTCAGTGTCCATGTTCCTTGCACTGAATGATTGGATGCTTCAAACATCTTATAGAACTAATCTAGCATTTTTCGGGGATCTCACAAGTGCAATTATCAACTCTTTTGTTCATGCAGATGGGGAAACACACCGCTTGTCGAATGTCGAAAATGTGGAAACAAAAATTTGATTAAGCTGCTGGAATCTGCAAAATCCTCTGAAATGTTAGAGTTTCAGGACAGCTTTCGGGAAACCACAGGTACCTGCAAAACTTATCAGCAGTTGCTAGGATGTGTGTAAGATCCTGGAAAGAGATGAAGAAATTTCATATAGACATGATTAGTGGGAAGCAATCAATTAGATTTAGAAATGTCCACAATCGTTACCTTCATTGTGCTTATAATGCGCAGTCTGAGTTCATTACCTTGCCCGGTTCTTATTGTTACCTGATTGAGCTTTAGACTGACGTGAACTCTTCACCTGTCCATCCTGTACAGATAAGCTGCATTCAAGAAAATGTACAGTTTATCCTTTTCATTCGTGGGATCCTCAGGAGCATAGAAGACATGGGATTGTGTTGTGGGTCCCTGACAATATCGAGGAGCTCATAAGAAATGCATCGGAGCAGTTAAATGTTCCGTCCGCCAATTGTGTATTATCTGAAGATGCAGGTAAAGTTCTTGATACGGACATGATAAGTGAGGGCCAGAAGCTGTATTTGATTACCGAAACGCAGGAATAATTTTCACCAGCTATTATGTTGAGAAACTATACACGTTGTTGTAACTATTATTTTGCATCATTCGCATGTGTTTGGGCGCACTCTTCATGAATTTCTTGATGTTTGGTCGAGGGATTGAGTGATCAGGTGATCCACATTCCAGTTCTGGTCACAACAACTCATGCGGTTCTCTCCTCTCTGGGTTTGATTTGGAAGACGTACTTCTACAAGCGTTAGCATGTGCTTTAAGGTCCCTGAAATCAGACCAAAACTGTAGCATGCTGTACGTTGATGTATATTCATCCCAACGTATCATGGTTTCGGCAAAACACTTTTAAGAGTGTTTAAAATGTGCATAGATGGTGTGATTCGGTCTCAAAACTTCCCGGTTGAATGAATCATATCATCCCTTAACTTTTTAAAGAGATGCAATCAACATATTTTGGTTGATTAAGTTAGCTTTTTTGGTTAGAAATTGCTTGGCAAGTACTCTTATGCAATGAAGTGGACGATGAAACTTGTCTCGATGACTTATACTTAGTAGGGTTGATTAGAAAAGAAAAGAAGAGAAACAATTTGATTGTAAAAATAAAAGTTGTTCATTAATACACAAAACCCTTTTTATCTCCTCTGGAGGGATTTAGAATGTACATATGATTTTAACAAGCCCTCCTAACCTCTCCTAATTCGTCTTAATTCTTCCCATCCTCCTCTTCCCCTCCATCAGACAAATCAGATTGTTGTTTTTAGAATCCTTTCTCTTCCTCCCAGATCCTCCTGCTGAACAAATGTGGAAGCCAGATCACCATAGATGTCTAAACAAGCGACACACGCATGAAGTAGTCGACTTATATGCAATGTAATCCGGCCAAGTTGCTTCGTAAACGCAAGGTAGAAAGGACTACAGCACATTTCGAACTCTTCCCCTGGTGACATGCTCATCTAAGATTTATCGAGGAAGTCGTAACATCTTAGGACGTTGGCGGCGGCGGTGGCGGCGGCAGCGGCCGCAAGGCCGCAAGGCCAGACCAAGGGATTGGTGCCTCACCAAATCCCATGAAGCCGACAGAAATTGGTGATAAGACTGTAAGAAGGGGTGTGATATTTGGCCTATATTATATGTGGAAAAGGGAAGGACCAACAACAGTACAAAAAATAATGGAGCTATCCTGGTGTTCATATGATTGCTCGGTTTCGGATAATAAAATATTGAATCCAATTTTTTAATTTTCATAAAACTGCAGAGAAGAATCACCTGATTTGCAACATTGGTATTATAAGAATAAAAAATCATTATGGATGCCCTAATATTCTTGCAGAATTTATAGCAAGACAATTAAAAAAAATAAATTCATTTCGCAAAGCAATAAACGATAGTTACCAAATTAATTGAACTTGCAAATATAGGAGGAACTCAAGTACAAATTGCAAGTCACATCGACAGAAAAGAAATTGTACATGTTGATCAAAAAGGTGAGACTCATCTACAAACCATTTAAGTAAAAATTGACTATACTTCCTATGAAGTCTGAAATGATTTATGGAGTACTAGACATTGAAATTTGGATACACGGGGAATAAGAATACTATCCTTGTCTTTATTCTATATACTATATTCATTGATAAATAAAATAAAATAAAAAGGCGAAACTTTTCTCTTCATGCTTTTTATCTTAAATAGAAAAATCGCCCAATGAAAACTGCAGAGAAGAATTATGTGATTTGCTGAACGTTCTAAATAGACAAACGCATGGAAATGACGGGACAATTCTTTCTGTCGGATTACACGTTGATTTCCATTATGAAGCAACTAAAGAGCGCATGAAAGCTTTTTCTGAGTTGATAAACTTGAGCCTTTTAGATATATCTAATGATCAATGACGACACGAGGTGCCGGAATTAGCCGTTCCACCATCGTGTCAGGGACATATACAAATGAAGAGTCATACTTTGTAAGTTCCCGATCCAACTAGAACCGGTCATCCTATGTTAGATATATTGAAACCTATTTGACACCGTTGTTCATATTTTCATCTCAAAACTACAAACTGATACTATTCCGACATATTCAAATGAGGGAAAAAAACAAAAAGAACCAGGTCGAGGAGATCCGAACTTTGCGAAATTGTGATTAAAAGTCACAGCCTCTCTTTACTCCTTGATTTCCGCGGTTAAGCGGCGGAACACGTTGAATATCTGGATATAACTTAGTCTGCTAAATGACAAGGAAAAGCAAGAGCATCATCATCAGAGAATCCTCAAAGATCAGTCGACACTTTAATGATTCAAAACCCCCAAAATTAAAAGAAAAAGAAGCCCCAGGCTCACGACAGGTAATTTATCAAGATCATACAAACACCGAATCTTTCTGGTTTCATAGCATATCAGGACCACAAATATTCAAAACCTCATGCATGCTGTAACCATACTAAACGACTAGATTCATCACGAAAGCAAAATCACAAAGGACCAGGGGGTGATCATCTTCGAGAAGTTACCATCCCGGGGAATCCTCAGGCGTATCGCATGTGCTGAGGTTGTCGGAAATGCCTCTGCACCACGGCACTTTGCGAACGTTCAGCACCGTCTCCACCTTCATTTCCGTCCATGCCGTCACTTGAGGTAGGGCTCTTCTCGCCGTCTGTGGCGTTAGACGCCGAAGCAGACCGATCAGGAGGATTCAGCAGAAGGAGGAGAGTCTGCACAACCGCGCAGCCAAGGAGAGGGAGTGCAGACAGCATCCGCGCGACCCTCTTGAGATTCATCGCCGAGGACTTTGACCGAGCCCAACAAACAGTCTAGCAAGCAGCAAGAGCAGCGACTAGCTTGCACAGAGAGAGAAAGAGAGAGAGAGAGAGAGAGAGAGATGAGACTACAAGGGAATGAGTCAGTCTCATAAGAGGAAAATGTCTGCCTTACCGTATTAATTTAACAAGGCATGCTTCCAGGGCGTCAGCGAATTATCGCTCCGTCAACAAGCCACATCCATCAACGAAGACACTTCTTTTATTCTTTTATAATAAAAAATGACCAAAGTCCTAGTATTACACTACTAATCTCTTAAAAAAACTTGAGCCAAAATCCTTCGATATAGGTAAAACCCATGACGATTGCAAATATTTTCGAAATACTGAGAAAATGTACCGAATGGATCTTGGAATAATTTACATAATAAAGTCTCCATATATATGAATCTTTAGTTCGCAATAGTAATAATCTATGAATGACTTAACTGAAGTTATATCATCATTCACATAATGCATTTAGGATTGGACGACCTGATTCGATGACCAATTTGCACACAAGCTTCTTTTTCCCGCATGCACAATTTGGATCCGTTGGAAATACTGTAACGGTTGTCCGATCCGAGGAATGAGAATGTCACCGAAATCGAGAGACGGAGCAGATTTTATGAAAAACAGAAATGACCGCCTGCGAGCGCACCCTCAAAATAAGTTTGGGAACGCCTGGAGAGATGTTGCTTTGAGCGAAGGGCGTGCGCGAAGAAGCATCGCCTTTATTTCGATGGTCCGAGTGATATCGCATTAGCGCATCCCTTTACAGCCCACTTTAGACTTTTCTGCGTTTCCTGAGAGAGAGAGAGAGAGAGAGAGAGAGAGAGAGAATCCACATTGCGTAGTTATCAAGTCGCTCGTGAGGGATTACTCTTTGTCAAGCCACCCATATTGACCGGACTTACCAGTCTTTGTGCGACCCGATCAATGATATCCTTGATGAATCGAAACCATAAATCCATCAGAAATCCTAAAACTTGACATGAAAGTATAATTAATCTTAAAATTTATAAAAAGTATAAGTAAATTCTAAAATTTATTAAATAGATGCAATCAAACCTTAAAATTAATACAGTCAATTTATTTAATGAAAAATGTTGACGTGACAATTTTAAATCAATTTCTCTCTCCTACTTGGCATTTTTTTTCTTTTTAATATCTTATTTAAATTAGATTAAAAACTGAAAAAACTAAAATTTTGTTAAGAAATAAAACTGAAAGAGAGAGAAAGAAGGGCAAGCAAGCCATGTCGGTAGGTGCTACGACCGCCGCCACCCATCGCTGGAGGGGTCGATGACCTCCACCGACCTTGGGCATGGGTGGTTGACCCTCACTAGTCCCAAGAGAGGGCTGGTGACCCTTGCTAGGCTTGGGCTCGTGCTCAAGTGCCTAAACCTAGGTGATGCCGGTGCTCACTATGGGCCTAGTGAGCGTTGTTGGCCCTCGCCTTGAGTTAGCAAGACCTCACTTGGGGCTAGCAAGACTCGTTGGCTCTAAGCAATAGCTAGCGTCGCCTAGATCCGAGAGCCCTTGCTCGGGTTGGCAAGGTCTCACCAGAGCTAGCGAGGGCTAGCCATCCTCGCTTAAGGCCAGTGACCTCGCCAGGCCTTTTGGCAATGGGTGGCAGCAGTAGCCACGCCCATCATGTGTGTGCCCTACCTTTGCTTAGCCCTTCTCTCTCTCTCTCTCTCTCTCTCTCTCTCTCTCTCTCTCTTCATTTTTTTAAAAATAAAATGTTAGATTTTTTGTAGTTTGTAAATCTGATTTAGTACTATTTAACAAAGAAAACAATAAGAAAATGCCAACCGAGAGAGAGAAATTAATTTTAAAATGCCACGTTGGCATTTTCCATTAAATAAATCGATAGTATTAACTTTAGAACTTGATTACACCTATTTGACAAGTTTAATTGTACTTTCTGTAAATTTTAAGATTTAATTTGTTTTTATGACAAGTTTTAGAATTTCTAGTGAAGTTATCTCATATAATAATAGAAAAAAACCATAATAAAATAAAATAAAAAGGAGAAGGAAGAAAGAAATTAGAATACGAAGTGAATCAGTCAAGACAACCGAGCGGACTTTATGCCCCGAAAGTATAACAACTTAGGTCCCATTTCAAAATTAACCAGCACTTTTTAATCTCAATATTGAAATTGTAAAGGTTTATCGTTCCCCGTCTCTCCCTTAGTTTTTTAACTCCTTTTTGGTGCTTATGTAATTATAAGAATGTGGTGAAAGTCAAGTGCACTGTTTCAAAAACTTGTCATTTGTGTTTGAGCTTTGAATGAATTAACGATTTTAATCTTGAGTTTAAGTTAGTCTAGTCTTTTTGCCTAATAATTATGATTTTTTTAATCTACAGTACTAAGAATGGAATTATGTAATTGAGAAATACTCCGTCCGATTCTTTTGCGAGTGTTGCAGGTTATGAAAAAAAAAAAAAAAAAAAATATGCAATTGGAGAGACAAGCTCAGGATTTCCCACTTTGAAATCATATATATCTTGCGAGATCATTGCTAATTTTTTGAAAAGTTTAAATTGTTAGAAGAATATGTTATTTAATATTTAAATATTCTAATAATAAAACCAATTTGATATTATGAACTTAAAAAAGTAGAATAGAAAACACAACCCAATTATAAAAAAGCCCACTAATTGTAAGTATACAAAATAAAATTGATTTTTAATTGTTATGGCTATAACGATCTTGTTTGTATAATTAGATATAATTGTAATTCGGAATATGTTAATGAGTGCCGTAGAGGCACCTGCAAAGCAATTTATTAAACAAATTTCGTAATTTTTCGATATATTGATCGTCCTCATATTATACGTAATCAATATTTCGAAAATTTTGATCTCAGCGCTCGAGGTGTTCAGACCAATTCTAATAACCAATTTGATGGTTCGTTAATTTGGATTGGTTAGTGTCCGACGAAGCATCGGCAATTACTGGGTAATCCTTAAGATTAGCTAATCCTACTTATTACAGAGTTTTGAATCCCATAATCACCCTCGTTTATTGCCGATATTACAGAAATACCCATCCCAGTATTTAAACCCTAATCTCGTCGTCTTTCCCCTGCCTCGGCTTCTCTCCATTTCGTGGCGGTGTTCTTCTGCAAGGTCGAAGAAGGTCCGCGTCCCCTCTCCCTTCTCTCTCCCTGAATCTCACTCTCGCTTGCCCACTCTCTCTCTCTCTCTCTCTGCAAACAGGCGGTTTCCTTTCCAACTTACTCCTGTGGCTTTAACTCCGGCAGAGGACACTTGCCCTGTCCCTTCGTCTCCGTACATTTCGTGGGTCTGCGAGGTGTGGCGGCCGTGTTTTGTTGACACGCTGTATCTACTGCTGCGTTTTTATCCAGTTTGCTGCTTTTGGTTGATGCCATGCAGGATTAATTGGTTAAAATGGGGTTTTCTCATCAGAAAGTTGGTTTTTTTTTTTAAATCTTTTTTGGTGGAGTGGCATTTTCCGGGACTCATGAATTAACCCCCATACGCTAGATACTGCAGAGCTTACGGTACACAGCTGGTGAAAAAATTGAAACTTGATTGCCTGAAGATGATTATGCACTATCCACAGGGTCCATCTCTGTAGACGTTGTTCAGAGTACTAAATTGTCACACTCTGGACACAAGATCATTTGCTGATTTTGGTTGATGCTTGCAGGATAAATTGAAAAAAAATGGGGTTTTCTTATTAAAAAGTTGGTTTTTTTTGGTGGAGTGGCGTTTTCCTCGACTCGTGAATTAGCCCCATACGCTAGAGACTGCAGAGCGTACAATATACAGCTGGTGAAGTACATGAAACCTGATTGCCTAGAGATGATATGCACTGCTGGGTTTAATTCTGTGGACTTTGTTTGGATTACTAAATTCTTACGCTCTGAACACAAGATCATATATTTGCTCGTATAGCGATATGCAGTTATGTTGGTATCATGATTGAGTATTACTGTTGCCTGTGGGGATCTACTAGTGTACTACTAGATTATAATTAGGAAAAGATTTGAATTGGTAGTTTTGAAAGGAACTACTTGAATTTGTAAGTACTATTGAGTATGTTATGCATGATTATGTAAACATTGATGCTTCATGAGTCCATGCTTCTTCTTTTTTCGTGAGTCCATGCTTAAGAGTCAAGTGTTTTGACTTTATTCGTCCATGGAATTCACAGGAAAACTTCAAAGAGAAGTTCTTAAGCCAAAATGCAGGCTTGTAGTGGAGCTGCAGCGACGGGGTCTCTGCAACAACCCATATGGACCAAGCTATCTGCCTTTCCTCCAAAAGGCTTTAGTTTTAATGGATTTTCTCATCACGTAAATCCAACTTCAGTTAAGCCTCAATTAGCCTGTATTAAAGCAAGTCTGGTTACTGGTCAGCCACCCTCTTCAGTGTCTGTTCCCATTGGTGAAGTGGAAGGTGACTTTTATTTTTTTTTTTTTTTTTTAACACCAAAGCTAAATTGTCCCTGCATAAATGTGTAAAAAGGATATTAAATGCATAAGCTGATTCATCAAAACCTTTTGAATCTTGCTTGCTTTTATCAGGTCGAAGAAGCAGCTTTATAGATTATAGTTTGAGTGAAGCTGATCCTGAAGTGCGCAAAATTATTGAAATGGAAAAGGAGAGGCAATTTAAAAGCCTTGAGCTTATTGCGTCGGAAAATTTTACATCACGGGCAGTTATGGAGGCAGTTGGGTCCTGCCTCACAAATAAATATTCTGAGGGGTTGCCTGGTAAAAGGTGAACATACTTAAATTTAAAATTTCATCAGCAGTGTTTGCCCCTCTTACCCATTTTTTGGCTTGTGACATGGCTAATGTTATTATAAATTTTACAGGTATTATGGTGGCAATGAGTATATTGATGAGCTTGAAACCTTATGTCAGAAGAGGGCTTTGGCTGCATTTCACCTGGATCCAAAGAAGTGGGGTGTTAATGTTCAACCTTTATCTGGTTCTCCTGCCAATTTTGAGGTTTACACTGCAATTCTCAATCCCCATGACAGGATAATGGTGCCTTCTCTCTCCCTTTTTCTCTGCGGTCATGCCTTTTTTTCCTATCCTTTTGGTTTTGCTAAATAAGTTGTAGTTCAAGTTTTTTCTCGTTTATTCAATTTAGGGTTTGGACTTGCCTCATGGTGGGCACTTGTCTCATGGCTTCATGACTGCCAAACGACGGGTTTCTGGGACATCAATATACTTTGAGTCGATGCCCTATCGACTTGATGAATCAACAGGTGATGTACCTTTTGTCTGTGTCTCAACTTGACGTCCAGGTTATGCTTGAGTGGTTGCTCTTAACTTTGGCATGCTAATTTTGTCCACTATCTATAACAGGCCTTGTTGATTATGACATGCTGGAGAAAACAGCTACTCTCTTTAGGCCTAAACTCATAATTGCTGGTGCCAGTGCCTATCCCCGAGATTTTGACTATGCTCGTATGAGGAAGGTAAGGGTTGCAATTGTTCCGATGGGTTTAGCTTTCCATTAGATTGCATGACCAAGGAACTGATTTTACTTCTCTGGCTGCTGAATAATCTTGCAATGATATGCATGCGAAGATTGCAGATGCAGCTGGTGCTTTTCTTATGATGGATATGGCACACATAAGTGGTCTTGTTGCTGCTTCCGTGTTAGCAGACCCCTTTGAGTACTGTGATATAGTGACAACGACAACACACAAGGTGCTGATTTTTTCTTCCTTGATCTCCCTATTCGAGATCTTTTTTTACTGTAAGACCTAGATGTTTATATGCAACTGTAGCCCATTCGTGGTTGCAGGAATGTTGTATTGCTTTATTATTATTATTATTGGTAGAAAGCTATTCTATGTCCGGTGGTTGAACGTGCAGAGGCTAATTTTACATTCTGACGCCTGTCTCTTCTTACTCAGCTTCTCCTCTATTGATTTTTTGGGGCTAGAAAAATAAGGGAATAATGTAGAGTGAGGAAAAAAGGGAAGGGAGAGAAAAAAAAAAAGGGGGGGGGGGGGTGAGTATCTTATCACCTGGTCATTTCTTGTTTTGTATACTGCTCTTGTTTAGGTTTTCTGTATCAGTGTACTTGAGATGAAAAACAATACTGAGAATTCTCTCAAGTGGTTTTCTCTTCAAGCTGTAATAGCAAGCTCTGATGATATGAAACTTGTTCAGTCCTTGCGAGGGCCAAGAGGCGGCATGATCTTTTTCAAAAAGGAACCAGTTCTTGGAGTTGATTTAGAATCTGCCATCAATAATGCCGTTTTCCCGGGCTTACAGGTTTGTTGGAATTGTCTTTTTGCTCAACGTGATGTTTTCGATTGGCTTTACTTCGTTGTAATTGTTCCTTAGACACTAGTCATATTTCAAGTCATTGTGTGGCATTGCAACATTGACTTGTGAATGCAGGGTGGTCCTCATAACCACACAATCGGGGGACTTACAGTTTCCTTAAAGTTTGCCCAGTCGCCTGAATTTAAGGCTTACCAGAACAAGGTATCTGATGTTCCTTTCTTGTCCTTTCTTGTCCAAGTTTGTCCTATCAATGCACTCTGTTTTCCTTCTGGAGAAATTCTTAACAAAAAATTCCTGCTGCTTTCTTAGGTTGTCTCTAATTGTAAAGCTCTTGCAAGCCGATTGATTGAATTAGGATACAAGCTGGTTTCTGGTGGGAGTGATAATCACCTTGTTCTTGTAGATCTGCGGCCACTGGTAAGCATCAAGCCCTGGTTTCTGTGACTGATCCGATAGGTATAGGTCGGAACTCATAGTTAACCTTTTCTTTTTTCCCCCTATTGGAGTTTGATAAGCTTTTCGACCAGATTTCCTTGCATGAATTCTGTCGGAGCGAGCTGTAGATTAATGTAATGAAGTAGCTAGCTGCAGGGACTTCAAAAAGTTGACTTCTAGTTATTTCTGGTCCTCTGGTTTTGGCGATGTTCAATTCTTCAAACCCAGTTAATCTTTCAAGAATCTAAGATGGATGATAGCTGCTGCTGAGCACATGATAGCTTTTCATCTTATTGAGCATGGCATATATTATTATTAGGGGATCGATGGTGCTCGGGTGGAGAAAATTCTTGATATGGCTTCCATCACCCTCAACAAGAACTCAGTTCCTGGTAAGTTTTTAGTTTTGCTTGGACTACATTTTTCTATGCGAATCTGTGTTTGTTGGGATCGAATTGCTAGTCCAGTCGAAGTAAACATCAATTGACCTTTCTTCTGGAAGGTGACAAAAGTGCCCTAGTCCCTGGTGGCATACGGATTGGGTCACCTGCTATGACAACCCGAGGTTTTACCGAGGAAGAGTTCAAGGCAACCGCGGATTTTATCAATGAAGGCGTTCAAATTACTCTTGAAGCTAAACGTTCCGCTCCAGGGTCAAAGCTTCAAGATTTTCTGAACTTTGTGAAATCTCCTGACTTCCCTTTGAAGGAAAAGGTCTCAGATCTTCGTCGCAGAGTGGAAGCTCTCACTACTCAGTTCCCTCTGCCTGGACTGTAATTTTTACCCCTAACCTTGGCTTGGGGTAAAAAACAAAAGGAACTGATGGCAGAATGCTGCCCCAATTTTGGTTCTGTGGGAAGTCCTTGTCTCCTTTGCAAGTATTATACCAGCCATGATCGTCTGTAACGGTTTTTAGTGTACCGGTTGACGGTTCAGAAAATAAATGAGGTGGTCAAGCTTCGGGGACTGTCAATTCACATGCTTTTTTTTAGGAGTTTTCACTGAAGATTTTGGGAACTCTTTCTCACACATAGCCATTCTCCTGATCAGCAAATGTGCAAGTTGCAACGATGCAATGACAATGATTTGTGTACCAAACTTTTGTCGGTAACATCAATCTTGTCGTTTCTCTAAGTCAAATTTCGAAATGATGTTGCGAAGCTATTGCTTTGCTATGATTAGTATGTTTGTGCGCATGCGAGTAGCGATAATGACATTAATCGTCCTGGAACTTTTGCCTATTATTATATAATGTAACCTTCAACTCTTTTTGTTTAACATTACCGTCCTTAAGTTTTTTAAATTTTTATTGAGTAGACTCTTCCGTTAAACATTTAGCATTGTTGACGCGACTGTGAAGGTTACTGACTTATCATTTCGTTTTGTTAAATTTCGTTTTTGAACTTTTCTTGCTTTCATCCTTAAAATAGTATAGTTTTTGTTCTCTCTTCAACAGTCTTCACATCATAAAATAGTCATCAAGAAAAATCTTGATAACCCTTAATATCTAGTAGTTTTCAACACAATCCATTGACAAAATATGTATGCTCCAAATCTTGATAACCCTTAATATCTAGTAGTTTTCAACACAATTCATTGACAAAATATGTATCTAATATTTTCATGTAAGTTTAATCGTGATGAATAATTAAAACGTCAGGTATGAAATGACTCTTCTACTTGTTTATATTGCGTATGAACTCGTTTAGTTAAACTATTGAAGATTTTTCTTGTGTTACAAGTGGAAGATATGTAAGAACAGGTGCTATTTTGAAAAGGAGTACATTTCTTGAAATTTTGGGTTGTGTAATCCATTTACTTGACATATTATGTCTGGCTCTTAAATCTAAATTTGAGATGATGCAATTGAGACAGAACAAGAAAACAAAATTAGGGATTAGATTGAACAACTAAACGAAATACAAAGATAAATTTATAAGAAAATTTATCAGATTTAGTCAGCTAATTCAATGAATAACTTAAACAAAAGTAATTAAACAACTTTTAAACAACTTTTGAGGTCGCCAGGGGTTGCCGTGCCGCTGGATCGAGGAAGACATTTTTTTTCATTAATGAAAATTTTGTAGTTTAGGCTTTTAAATTATAAATGATTTTATCAAATATTGAAAAACTTGATATCAAACTTGGGTGGGATCGATCACATTAGACAACTTTTGAAAAGACTGAGGAGGACGACGAATGAAAAAGTATTTCCAGAATCATATCGAGTATTGAAAAAATAGGTCAGACGACTGCTGGTTCTCTAGCAGGAGAAGTTTGCAAATGCTCAACTGAGTCCGTGCTGTGAATTGATGGGGCCAGGTGAAAGCAGGGGCGTGAATGGGGTGCAAAGCGCAAATTTTTCTCTTGGAATTGACGTTGCCGAAGGATGAGATTCTCAGTTACCCGTGGACTTGTTTCTTGGGGGCGTGATCACGCTTTCGTGACAACCAACCGAACCCTGTTACCTTCATTTGTTTCTTTATGTGTTTTTTTTTTTTTTTTTTTTGGGTTCCATGGAATCGGTGAATGCAGAGGAAAAGGAAACCTCGGACTCACTCAACGCTGCCAAATGCCGATGTCCGGTATCTGTCTCTCTATCTACCATCTTTCGTAGTTCTCGTGGTGTCTCTAATTCTTCTTGAAGCTATGAATGAACAGCATCTATCTTGGGGGTACTTCATCGTCTTTATGGGCAAAAGTGCGCGTGACCGTTTTGGGATGTGCTGTCTGTGCAGAACTACGTGCTGCATGGCTTGATCAAATGGGTACTGGAAAATTTGATTTTTTTCTGGAGTCATTGTCTGGAAATCAATAGCTTGACAGCTAGCGTTTTGTGCGTGATAGGTCTTCTACATCGAGTTTGGGCTCCATGCGAGTCACTTCGGAAAAAAAAAGGGTGAAATTTCGGTTGCTAGCGAATCTATGTTCAAGGCTTGTTTTTGGGGACCCTAAAGGATGTCTAGGAGAAATAGAACTTGGTTGCAGGGTACTCGCTGGGGTTTCTCATCCCAACTGGACAAGCTATCATGGCACGATTCCAAAGCGGCGGGAGAGAAACTGAGTTGGTTACTAGATAGATACCTAAAGTATCTCAGGATCCTGTTGGCTGATTAGGTGAGCTGACCCTCTTAAACTGATCAGGGACAATGTGTTTTTCTCATCAATATGAACACGAAAATTTGAAGTTCTCCTTATGAGGTTTGCTTGTATGGTTAGCATTGATCAACCCACTTGACAGCCATCAAAGATTTCATTCCCAAGCCACCTTTTTTCTAGAGGCAACTTGATCTTTACCTACTTAAACAGATTATGTTTGAATACCTTGCTATTGCTACTGCCTAAGATTTGACATTGTATGTCCTCAGGTCTTTTGGAAATCACTTCCACCAAAGGTAGTTATGACAAGCTATTCTGGCAAATATGAGAACAGTCATGGTGATTCTACCTGCTTTTGAGTAGTAACTGGTAGCCTTTTCCACCCAGCCAGTATCCTGACAACCTCAACCACAATATATAAGCAACATGGGGTTAGTTCGGAAAGTGATAGCAACCACTTGAGCCTGGAGGATGAATAACATTGGTTTGCAGAGTTTAAGCAAGCAAGATCACTCTGATGTTGACAGAGTCTACAGTATATGATGAAAACAACAGACATGTCTCAGTTCATTCTGAGCATATTATCCAAATTAAATAGCCAGTTTCAAAGCACCAGCATTGGTTTGCAGAGTTTAAGCAAGCAAGATCACTCTGATGTTGACAGAGTCTACAGTATATGATGAAAACAACAGACAAGTCTCAGTTCATTCTGAGCTTATTATCCAAATTAAATATGCAAAGCACCACCAAGATTGTGAAGTCCTCTCCAAAACAGAACTGAATAAGTTTCTCCAAATGTGCCATTGAGACTTTAAAAGAACGGAGCTCTTTGAGGCTTCCCTTTTCTTCGGTGCGGTGCTTTGCTGGGTTGAGAAGCTTTACTTTGTTTTTCCTCTGTTGGAGCTTGGACGGAATGATGTGGAGGCTCCTGGTCTTTGGCTTTTCTCGAAAAAGCCATAACCTGAAGTTTTAATTTCTTCAGTGTAATGCACATGGGATTAAGCCAAGCATATTCTAATTGACCAGTATTTCTGCCATGGTTACCTTGCAAGAAATGGAGCAGTAATCATAGAGGTCAGGTTCCGATAATCTTCTCTTGCAGATCTCACAGGATGTCTTACCATTTGATGCTGTTGGACCACTATGGGGAAGAGGGTTCAAGGCTATTACCATTCTCTTGTTGGACTTGTATGGCTGAAACTTGGAAGACAGCAAGGTACTTAAATAAAAAAGATAATGCCTTGCTATATCCCAGAAAATCATAACGACAGCATCGACATTACTGCCACCTCAAATGCAACCTATAAATGTGATATTTAACAGGCAATCTTGAAAACATAATGTCATCTTTCTATGTGTACCAAAAGGTGTTCACCTTTGACATGCATAGAGGACTTGTCAGAAAACCTATTAGATATATATAAAAATGCAAGTTGCTTCTGCCACATAACATTCCTTGCTGGGTACATCTGCTTTGCCTTATGCATGCACCACTGCGAGTGGACAAAGATCTCGTAGGAATGAAATTATAAAATTTCGCATCACTTGTCCTCAGCAGATGAGCAGAATACTAACTGAATAGATCCCTATGAAGATATCTCAGCACTGATTGATTAATTACTTGCATGTAACCCTCCCCTTATAAGACTATTATGGCCTGCTTATGCATACGTCTTTGTGTAATGTACATGTAGAAGATATGACTCAGTAACTCTGAAGAATCAGAAAATAGTTTCCACTTACATTCTAACACGAACACGTTTTCTTTTTTCAATTAATGACATTATAAAATGAATTCTGAATGCATTAGTATCTGTAACACTTCCAGCATTTCAATTTCCGATTGCCAAAAATAAAAGTTAAGTCGAGATGAATAAAAGTTGGGAGTCACCCCAAAACACCCACTGAACCTTTCCTAGATCAATCACATGCTTTACTTGCCTTTCTTTTAGCTAAATGATAAAATAATCCTCATCTGCACTTAGGCATAATAAAGCATCCAGAATTTTCCCTAATAAAATTTAGGTTCAATGAATCCTTTTCAAGCAAAAGTCTATCATCAAATCATGTATATATCAACACTATCCTATACTTAGCTAAATACCATTGATGCGTATTGAAATTTGCAATTGTAGGGTACATAGGATGTACCTGTATTCTGGAGCAATCAATATGCTTTTCGATGGAGGAGAGGGAGACAACATCCTTGTAGACATGTCTGTAGATTTTAAGTATCTTGTGTTGGCGATGACTTCCTGAAGAGATGCAGTACTGACAAGCAGATGAATCACAGTTGATGCAATACTTATTTAACTCATTCCTACGAATTGGGTGCACCGAACATGATTCGAAGAAAGTCTTCTGGAGGAAAGAGTCGAGCCATTCTGGCTCTTGCTTCTTGTGATGGTTTTCATTATCAGCCTGCTAAGAAGAAAAGTTGATTAGACTATGTACATTCAACTTTACCCTTTTCTCTCCCTTGTAAAATTTGATACAACAAAGAGTCCGAGCGAAAATTAGAATCTATACAAATGCTATCAGGACAGAGGAACTTAAATATGAACTGAAAGAAATCTATTAACAATTTGAAGGATATCAAAACTCATGTTCTGCATAAAAAGTATGGATGGGAAGCTGGAGCTTAGGATCTTATTGAATTAAAGAATGGCTATGCCAGCTTCAAGAAAGCTGGTCCTTATTCAGGGGATCAATCCATTTTGTGGGGGAGTCAGCTCAAAACCTATCTAGAGATTATGTTTGTTATGTCTCACTCTTCTTCCTAGGTTAGTGCTATCATTCATTGAAAATACAGCTTCCTTCTATCGATTTACTTATATTCTTTCTTTTTTGTCTATTTGATATGGCCTAATGAGAATCTAATTCCACTTCCCCCAACTGCTATACCTTTTTCATTGGCCTACTTAAATCGTTGCTGGTAGAGGTTTTTTTGCAACCTGAGAGATTATAAACAGGGTCTACAGGATATGAAATTAATACATTTCTTCCACTGAAGAAAACTCCTCATCCAGCAAACTATGTTACTAATGACAATGAGATGCTAAAAGAAAGCTCTTTTCTACTATATAGTGGTCGTATATAGAGAAGTGGGCATATCATTGACTATCTGATAAGCTCCATTCTGAGAAAAATGACAACTCTTGTTTTTTACGGTTACATGACGCAAACATATCGAAACATATGCTCATAAGAACAATAACAGATATACACTGAAACTAAAGCTGTGTAAATTTTTTGACTCAATAGTAGGAAGACAGAATCTGAGGTTGCATATGTGATAATATCTGATTTGTATTTCACATAGAAAGTAATCTCTATGGCATGCTCATGGATTTAAGTCATGTCACAGGGCACCGGGAATACACGTTGTATGTGGAGGTCTTAGCTGTTTCAGGTCAAGGTATCTGTTTGATCTAATCATTTGTCCTTTGCAGAAGAGAAAAAGCTAATCTCTTACATCCTATTTCGCACTAGTTTTAACGGTACTATGCATTTTTTATCATATATCTTTGTGCAGATACAGTGATTTCTTGTGATATTATGAGAATCTTATAGGAGAGATCCTGGAATGGAACTTCTGTATGCTGACCGATTGTTTAATGACAAAAGCAAGATACACATCAGTAACTTCAAGGTTGTTTTTGGCGAGAGAAATTAATTTCATGTGAAAATATTACATGATGACAAAGAGGTCAGTATTCTGTTTCTTTTGGTCCAAAAGTCTGAGTAATTTATCGACTCAACTGTGCATAAGAATGAATTTTTATTTCTGATAGCCACAGATCTTAATCCTTTTTTTTTTTCTTTTTCATTTTTTGCACTTTAACTCTATCTGTTGTGGAGAGTAGGAAGTAGTCAAAAATAAATTGATAGATTAGTTCTTCCGTGACCTAATCTCGTTTATGCTACACAATAAAAAATTGACTGCACTTAAAGAATGAGATCAAGGAGCCTTAAGGAATGATCTGATGCTACAAAGCAGTTGAAAGTAAGTAATGAAAGATTTCATGTATATAGGAGAGAAAATATCAAAAGCATTAGCTGTCTCACACATATTGCACTAATTGAGAAGTAGGAAGACTTGCCATTTTTCTTGTCAGAACAAAATCAGTCCTGGATCTTAGGGTGTAGCAGAAATGGAAGCGTTGCCCGGAAATTGAAGAAGAATCGTGCAAGAGATCATGAAGACGATACCGAGCGCATGATTGTATACACTATCAGGAAGACGAGAGTAGAAACGGGAATTATCAATGAAATAAAATCGTATATAGCAGACTTGGCGATGGAACCAAGGCAAGTAATACTCTGGATTTCTTTCTCCTTTATCCATCAGTAATTAACTTGCATTGTTAAGAGACATCTGTTAGTTTCAGAATGGTTAAGTTTTCTTTCATGACATGTAACATAATTAACACTGGCCTTTTCTGCCTAATTGATGAACAGAAAAGTTAATGATATGATTTGTATGTCCATAAAGAGATGCCATGATATCCTTGTGATGCTTTCTGCTTCTGGTTCAACAATTAATATGGGGTTTTGTTTGCTAAGTAGAATCTGGCAGGACTCGAGGAGTCAGTCACGTCACACCAAACATCCCACTCTACAGCTGTCGAAACCTTAATCCACGTGTTCATTGCTGTTTGGACAATTGAATTGTTTCTTACCATTTTTAATTTTTCATGTGAAACAGTCAGACCTCTTCAATTTTATTAGAAGATATACCCACCATAGCCACTCTTTTGATCTCCCACTGTGGTAGAGTTTATAGATGATCAATGGTTTGCTTATTTGGCAAAAACAGCTGCAATGGAGCCTGATTGGATTCTTGAAAATTACAGTTGCTTTTTACCAAAGATTTGTATCGATTGTGAGGCATGATATAAGGTGTCAAGATTTCGAACTCAAAAAGTATCAAGTTTGAATGAGCATGACTGGTTATAACCACACTTTCGAGGTCTGCTCATAAGCTTTAAACATGTGATATTGGCTGGACAAATCAACCCTGTACAATTTCTGAATTTACTGCAAATTTGTTTTCTTTGCATATATATTTTGGAGTCCACTGCTATCCTGGTAGAGAAAATCTCAATGGATATGAGTTCAGGTTCATATGCATCCGAGTGGGCAATCTGTTTTAACATTTGGAGCACGTAGCTTGCTGACTCAGTGCCAGGTGTGCATGCCAAACCACTCCTTCAGGAAGCCGTTTTGACCCGAGGCAAATCGTCCCAAGTATGCCTTCAAGACTTAGCACAATAACAAGACATTTGAAGCTTATTTGAGGTGACACTCATTTATGGCTTTATTTGTAACTGCTTATCTTTTGCTTTGCCCAGGATTTGATGCAGGAAAAGAAAATTTAAACTCTTCTAGCAGTTACTCAATACGTTTGCACAGTGGGGCTCCTGTTTTCTGGTTGGAGTATTGATTTCAAGAAGAGGGAGAATCCTTATGAGGAAAATCCAGAAGAAAAGAAAGATAAAGAAGAAAATTACATGCCCGTGCATAAGCATTCTTTGGTTCTTGATTATCCTAACAAGCCTTCAGCAGACTAATTTCTGGTCAAAAGTCGACTAAACTTAAAAGTGTCATTAGAGGAAAAAAAATGTGAGTCACCATGAGTTCTTCAATGGCTTCTCCAGCAAAGCAGAGAGGTACATCTCTTGAAGCTCGGGCCCACGGTCAAGCTTCCTTCCCACGATCCACTTCAGCTTGTTGAAGCCGACACTCTCAATCACCGGTGCATACACTTTCTCCAACTGATCACCGGAACAGAAGAAATGGTCCAGCCAAAACAACCCTCCAGGCCTCAACACTCTGTACACATCGAACAGCAGGAAATGCAGGAGTGTTGTCGGGATCCAGTTACTCAACACATGCATTGAGTGCACGATATCAAGAGTGTTGTCAAAAAATGGCAGCCTCTGGGAGATGCTTATGTACAGAGGCACAACTCCCCTGGAAGCGATGAAGCTGTTGAAAGGACCATTTAGATTCATGGAGGTGGTCACAATGGTTATGTTCCTCTGCATCATCCGGATGGCGAACGTAGCCACGCCACCGCCTATGTCTAGCCCAATCCTGATCGTCCCTGGTGGTTTCGTTGCCAGGACTTCGTCAATGGTGAAGTCAAGGCCGCCATGGCTCTCGGTCGCAGTCCACCGGGACTTCTCCCGCCCCTCAAGGTCAAAGCAGTCCTTGCAGTCGTCAAAGCCTTTCTGCCGGTGCTTCCGGTTGATGAGGCAGTCATAGTTCTTGCACGTGTAGGCAGTCCACACTACAGAGTTATCCAAAGGAGTTGTCCATAAGCACATCGGATGAGGAAAAGGCTCAGCATAGTCGGGAGACGCAGCAGGGCGGCAGCGGCGGCGGGGGAGGGCCTCGCAGCCACGTAGGAGTAACTTCTGCGCAAGGTGTTCGTCATCAGGGCAGGAGCCATTGACAGCATACGTCATGAAGCGGCGGAGATCATCTGGGAACCTTGTGCATCCGCTGCCAACAGGAGGGAAGATGGTATCAGAGTCAAAGTTGGAGTTGAAGCCGAAGGGGAGGGACTGGCCTGATGTGAACGCGAGGAACTCGGGTGGGAGATCTTCAGTGACGCCGGACCGTCTGAATTCATCGTGTGAGACTGTGGTGGAGGGAACACTATTTGTTGAGGTGGTACTACTGGTGGCGTCCAGGACGGAGGAAATGAGGGAGCAAGAGGGGTAGAAGGTGCTGGAGAGGAAGAAGGTGAGGAGATTGGTGGAGAGGAGGAGGACGAAGAAGAGATTGGTGGGGAGAGAACGGGGCTTGTGATGGCGAGGTGAGTCCATCCCCAATCCGATGCGTTTGGTGTTTGCAAGTCCCCGCTACTTTTGCACACCGATGTTTTCACTCAGAAATGGACTCCGCAGTGTGTATGGTCTTTAGCAGTTGCAGGGTTCAAGTGCTGTGTAGTATGTGGAACAGTAGAAGCAGGCATTGACTGAAAACTAGAGTTTCGTTTAGGCAGCCATCGATGTGATTTCTTTACGATAAAAAATTAGCAAGAGGTGAGTCATAGTTGTGAGAAGCAATTAAAGAAATGGATGCTTTGGTGAGGGTTAGTATTGGAAGCTTGTGGAAGGTCAACGGTTGGGAAATCTCCATGAAGTTATGTTGATCGGACTCTCTGCTCTTCTCATCTTCTTTGCTGCAGACATGCACCCATTGCTTGCGGATCTCCTATTCCATTGAAATTTGAACGCAGAGGAAACTAGAGTCCCGGATTTTGCGTCTGTGCATGCATTAGCCTACTTAAGATAATGCCCAACTGGCATCCATTAATATAACAAGAAAAGGTCTTCTCGTATAATAACAAATACAAAAACAAAATCTGAACTTGTTACTTGCTAATGACTCAAAACTTGTCGGTTGTGATTTAATGGTTACGCCATATATCTTGGTGCCAAGCAGAATCCAAAGTTGACTGGCAAGAACAAGAAGCATTTCCTGCTGCTCTGGTTGGATTATCACCGCATCAGGAAAACCAGCTTTTTTAGTTGAAGTCTTGATCTCAACAATATGAAAACTTTAGTTTACATAGATGGGTACTTACAAAACGCACATGGAACGAAGAGATCACGTGCATATCCCCGCAACCCCCGCATCCTTGCTTACCAATTCTTCAGTATTAAAATATCTTATATGCAAATTTTCGATAAACTAATAGAAACTTCTGGGTATCTAAATATTACAGCAAAGTCTGATTTCAAGTCCTGGAAAGAACCAAAAATTGAGCGTGAAAGCGACATGAAGTAATTAGCTGCTTGGTTGCTTAAAATGCTTAAAAATGTATGTGACTATCTTGTATTAAAGACCTGCCTGGTTCCAACTTCCAAGTTGTTAAAGTTATGAAGGACTCCATAAAGCCTTGAACTAAGATAGAAGAGACAAAAATTACGGGTTACTGAAGAAAGTGCATAAGAAAAGTTTTGAGTAAAATAGAGTCGGTAGCTCTGTTGATCGCTCGTGGAAACGCTTTGAACATGGAAAAGAGACGACATGATATCTGCAAATTGAGTAGAGGAATATAGAATAAGGACAGAACTTAGAACAGACAAGGCGTTAAGAATTTGGTATTTTATTGAAGTAATAAGACAAATGCGTAGAAGTTGCCTTCCTTCCGCTCCCTTTTTAGATGAACTGTCCATTTCTCTGGAGCAATGGAATGAGGATGTTTTTGGATAATATATTCTCGCAAAAATGAAGGAAACGAGAGCTGCATTTAACAAATGAACTCAATGATATCCGGGGGGGGGGGGGGGGGGGGGGGGGGGGGGGAAGAATAGCTCCTAGTGGATGAAATCTCGGATAGAGTGGCTACGATCTGGTCATAGCACCATCAATCGTTGTCTTGGAAACTGCATCGCCCAACTCCTCATGAAAGATCTGAACGTTTTTACTCAACAACGTTTCACCAAAGTTTTCACAACCACACTTCAGACAGCTTCCCAGCTATTAATATACTTGCAGTCAACTTTTATCTGCTCCTCATGTGGGAGATGTTACCACTTGCTCTTTGGTCCCTCAAACCTTGTTAAGACACCCGGACCTCACGGTTGTCAGGGAAAATATTTTTCTAGGAATCAGACATATCTTTCATGCAGGTCACATCGGCCGGGGTGGAACCTTACTCAGGTTTGCCTGGTACTAAAGATTATATATTCCTCCGTCGCCATTCATTACTGACCATAAGCCTTTACGGGCTGATATGGGTTAATGGCCATTTGAAATGACCTACTTAATAAAGCTTATGATGGCTTAAGAGTGGTCCTTCATCCGTCACTTCTACCAGTCCCCTAATAATAATATCACAGCTCTGGTTGAGCTGTGTACCTTCAGTTGAACCCTCTGTCCTAATAAATGGAGAGAAATTGGCTTATATATCTCCCAACTCGTGGCTTGAGACAAGGGGAAGCCCTTTCTCCTCACCTATTCATCTTGTGCCTTCAATATCTCTCGCAACTTATTGCTAAATCTGTTGAGTCAAAAGAGTGGCAACCGATTCTGGTGGGAGAACCTCCCTGCATGTTTTTTGGCGGATGACCTAATGCTCAGTGCAAAAGTTAATGAAAGGGCTTGTTGATCCATCGAAATTGCACTAGCAGAAATCTGCTTGGAATCACACTATGTCATCCAATGTGAGAGATCACAAGCTTTCTTCTCCTCTCCAATACCGTCTTCACTGAAAAGATCCTATTGCCCACTTCTTGGTATCAAGAAAACCAAGAAGGTCTTGGCTTTTCATTATTCAAGAGAAGATGAGACCACAAAATTTCAGTTTGTGTTTCTCTCATCCGGTCAGTTCCATCAATTATACCAATTCATATAAATGCAGGTGACTAACATTCAGAAGAAAGTCGGTGGCAATGATCAATGTACAAAAGAAAAATCAGAAGAAAGTGAGAAAATGGACCAAATGATACTGATGAGAAAAAGAAAATCCGCTTGCTTAATTAGAATTCAGTAGCCGTGCCAAAAAGCAAGGAGGTTTAAGCCTTCAAAAGACTAAATTTTGAAATTTAGCACTCTTAGCAAAACTCCATTGGCAATTGCATCTACCATAATTTATCGCAAGGCAGTAAAAGTATAGGACCATTTCAGCTGGTTGGTAACCACCGCTGCAAGAATGGTCTAAGTTGAATACAGATGAGCCTCCATTAGAAAATCCTAAGAAAGGAGGTGTAGGTGGGGAGTTGAGGGATTTCCAGGGAATTGGATTGCCCAGTTCAGTAGAAACGTTGGCATTGCAACCAGCGTGGTGGCAGAACTATGGCACTTCATGATGTGCTCAGATTAGCTAAGGTTCATAGCATTCAACAGCACTAGTGTACTTGAATTGGATGCTGAAATTGTCAATGCATTTCTACACAACCTCCAAGCTCACACCCAATCTTTGTACTCACCAGTGGTTGCAGGTCATTGCTCCAAACATTCAGAGACATGCCAGTCGTCCAGTGTGAGGGCAACCAGATGCTGATGCCTTAGCCCAAGTATGGGCTACTACTGAAGAGTCTTTCTCTGCATTTTCCCATGTTCCAAGTATTATGTCCCATAGCTGCCTTATGGATTTGCTCAGGCTATGTTTCCCTCTGTGGCATAATGATTTGTGATAATTGATCACATATTTGCAGACTCACACAATCAAGATACACAATTAAATGAATTAAGTGTGCGAAAAAGGGTGCAATTAGTGCGCCTGATAATTTTGAGCACTAATACGCAACAACCAGAAGCAAGGTTAGTCCATCTAGCAATTTGATCCTCCTTAGGAAGCAATCTATCATGCCAAATGTGGTTGTGCTGAGGATTTGTGTGCAAAAGGACAGCATAAAATTTAAGAACTTTCTTGGTCTCTATTGTACTTTTCCAGTTTCCAATTTTGGCATTCTTCGGGTATATCATGTATCAGATGGTATTCATGTATATCCCATCAAATTCATTGTATAAAATAGCGATCAAGTCTTCAATTTGCGATCAAAAGAGCTCGTATGTATCTCAATTCTTCTAACTAGAAGAGTCAGTTTTATAATTCCTGTATTTTTTTGTACATCTGTTTCTGATCTAGACTAATGAAAGAATGGGTTAAAACTGGGCCAATCAATATGGCCTTTTCAGATACTTCAAATCCAGAGAAGAGTCCACACAATCCACCCGGTCCTTGTGCAGATGCATCAGCTTCAACAGCTCTCTCACGTTCTCCTTCGTGCCGTCCCCACAGCCCACCTGTAACAGCACCAACATCTTCTGAAACCCACCCGCTTGGATCGCCTCTATCAGGGCTCTCCTGTCATCACCCTCTTCGTTCTTGCACAGCTTCCACAGGATGGCAACCGCGAAGTCCGTCGCCAAGTTGGACACCCTCAGGATCTTCTTGACCAAGATGGGCATGGTCAAGGCATGGCCAAAGGCCTCCTCCCTCCCTTCTCTGCTCTCACAGAGGAGGTCAAGAACTCCCAAGACCCTCTCGCAAACGCCTTTGTCTGATGAGTCCAGAAGAAGGTCTATCAGCAGAGGGACAAGACCCAGTTGCAGTAACTTGGACGTTGTCTTGTCACTGTTTGGAGACTGAGAGATCATGTTGAACAGGGTTAATAGAGAAGCATTTGTTGCGGTTGGGCCAATTGGCTCTCTGATCATCCTCACCAATGCCTCTTCAATGCCTTCGACTAGTGCCCTGAGTCCGATCCGATCCGACGAGATGGCTTCTTTTAGCACCAGGACCGCGTTTTGCCTCGACGACAGGTCGTCGGAGTTCAAGAATCCTAGGATGCAACGTAAGGACGTCGCCGATCCTAGCCTGGCGAGACCTTCCTCGCTGGCCGGCCTCACGTGCGCCAATGCCGACACGATCTCCTCGAGCAGCCCGCCGTGCTGTCCCTCCGCCGAGGCGCTCCCGAACCTCTCGAGCGCCGCCGACAGCGCATCGCCGGCGCCGCCCTCCGTCACGCACCGCTTGTTCCGCTCGCTCTCCTTGACCCACGACTTGATCTTCCCCACCAGTTCGCCGCACCTCCTCGCGTCGCCGCGGTTGGCGGCGGCGGCGATCCTCTTGCAAGCCTCCGACACCTCGTACGGCGACACGGGGATCCTCGGCGTGGGGATCCTCTCCACCCCGAGGGAACGGTTCTCGACGCACCAGCTCTGGATCATCTTCCTCAACGCGTGGTTGGGGATGAGGTCGAGCCCGCCGCCGACCCCGAGCGGCTGCTTCGTGACGGGGCAGCTGGCATTGCCGGCCTCGATCCACCTCTCGATGCTGCCGCGGTCGTACGTGATCCCGGTCGGCAGCGTGACCGGGTCCTTCATGAGGTCGAGGGATATGGGGCACCGGAAGGGCATGGGGACGGCGACCTCCGTGTCGAGGCACGCCGCGTCGATGCCCGAGTCCCCCATCTTCATGCCAGCGCGGCGGCCCGCGGCCCGTCTTCTCCAAGAAAAGATCATCGTCGCCGTCGTCGATGTCCTTTTGCGTCCGACAGACCAAGAGAGAGATTCGGGTTCTTGAGAGAATGTACGTGCGTTTGCGTGTTTGCGTTCTTGTGTTCTTGCTTTGCTGAGATAAAGAGGGAGGGGCGACGATGGCCTTTTATACGCGAAGGGGGAACAGTTGAACGCGGGTCAAAACTTCGGGGGGTGGGGAAAGGGAAAGACGATGATGACTCGTGTGGGGGGCGGGATGACAGGCAGGATCGTTCAAAATCTTGGGCGAGAGATCGTTGGGAAGGTAATAAAAGAACAGTGATGGGGTTTGACCGTTGACCGTTGAACGTTTCAAAAGGGTGGGGGTAAGATGGGAAAAACATGTCACGAACGGCAACCACGCGGTCTAAGGATCTCCGAGGCTGGTCTTCGATGACGAGGGAGATGGGGGGATTAAATTATATGCGGTAAAATGGAGTGGGCTGAGGTTTGACCGGTTGACTCGGCCCTCGTGGGGCGGTTGGCGGGTCAAGCAGGCAGTGAATGCTGAATAATTAAGGATTTAAGAGCTGGCGTAGGGCTGGGCTAGACCACCCAACTCGAGGGGTGGCTCTACCTGCCGGACTTTATGGCCGCGCTAGTCCGCGGTTGCGCGCCCGCCCCCAAGGGGTCCGTCCACGTGGGGGTTGAATTTGGTTTGACCAGCTTGGAATTATCGCTCACTAAATTGCAAAAATTGCCCATGTGAATCCTTGATAGGTGAGTTATTAAGTTTCCTAAAATGAGTTTAGGGGATAATTATTATAAGGGGAAATGTTTTTCATGAAAATCAGTTTTTAATGAAAAAGATTTAGTTTCCAATTATTTATTGAGTCGTTTAGAAAAAGTGATTTTCTTCTTACTACTAATAAAAGGAAAGTTGTTTTTCCCTATAAGAACTCGGTGTTTTCAATCAGTGAGAAATATTTTTTTAGATCGATTAGTTTTCCATCTTTCAAATATCATAAAGCTGAAAAATAATTTCTCATGTTTCTTTGATTAGTGGTGAATATAGAGCGATGTTTACTTCCGTAATTTACCAATTTGAACTGAGAAAATCATTTATTTGAAAGCGAAAGAAAGTGCATGGTCCTGAGTAATGTGGCTCGAAAGAACTGGAATTGAGGTGAGAAACTGAAAATCGCGGCGCTTTTCCAGCCGTGTAGGACTCGTGTAACTTTTGTCAAACCGTGTTTCCAACTGGACCCAAGTCAGATCCTGCTGGTGAGTACCTGGGAAGCAGCAATCCGTTGAATTTGTGTAGCTTTCAAGAAGTTCGGGATTGATACGTAAAAAAAATCCATTCAGATGGGATCCATTGCACGTGGGTAATCAAGTAAACAGTTCACAGTTCAATTATTAAACGGCAAGTAATTTTCTCACAAAAGGAAAAAAGAATCAATATGTTTAATCACGGTGTGAATCGATTTCATTTATCTTGTTTAAATATTTTCCTCCGAAAGGGTTTTTTGAGACAAAAAAAATTTCACTGCTATGAAAATTCTCATTAGAAGATTCTCGCTAAAGTTACTTAACAAGGAATTATCCCAAGTCAAACGCATTGACTAGACATATAAGGATGGTTCGCGAGAAATTGTGAGACATTCATTGCGTTATTACTTTGAAATGTTGAAACCGCTCTTTAAAGACAAAAATCCTTAAGTAAAACCGCTCTTTAAGGACCTTCATGGTGCTATTACTGGCTAATTCATCCAGAATGAAACTTACCTCCCTCTCTTGTTTCAATTTTGTTTAAACCTTATTCTAGTTCCGATTCCTTTTATGATTTTATCACGGAATTGTTGCATCAAAGATAGAGAAATTTCAAGAATTTCTTTTTTCTAATTCTTTTCTTTTTTGAGTGTTAGTGCTGATGCGAAAACCAATTTCAATGGAAGAGATGCTAAACAAAATATTGCGAAGGAGCAAAATGTACTATGTCTGGTCTTTGCAACAGGATTAAGTCGTCCATAAAGAGCCAAATTACATTAAAATCAAGTGGTGATTACAGCTTAATGAGGACCATATGTCGATTTTTTTTCCTTTATTCAAACAATATATATTATTTCTCCCGTAATTTGGGCGTAAAGAAGCGAAAAGCAAGGAGGGTCTTTGGAATATTTCTTATCCATTATTCAAATAGACACGCAATTTGCGGGTCACTTCAATTTAATTAGGAAAAAGAATGAAGAATAAAGCTATCAAGCAATCACTTTAATTAAATTAGGTCGCCAATGCCGGTTGCCCGATCTCGCCCTTATTTCTTAAATATTTGCGCGTAGCGGTACCGCTAAATTCAACCTCTTTTCTAGATATAGTCTTTCGGCCTGTACTATTTTCAAATGCCCCCTTTATCATCAAACAGGTTGAAATGACCTCCCTCGTTTTCCTATTTTATTCGATATTTGGGTTTCGAGCTAATGAATTTGTACAATCGAGTCATCTAGCTTACTTAATTTATATGATCAAGTACCGACCACTTATTATATTCAATCCTCGAATTGTTAGAATAAGAAAATCAATTTATTCAAATAATAATGGGATTGCTATGCAAGAATCAATACCAGTACGTCACCAATTAAGAAAATTGTGGAACCCACATAATATAAACATACATTTTCATCTAGCCTATATAATATGATCGATTCTATTCATTACACCATAATTAATCAATTTAAATGGTATTTTCCTGCTGAGCAAAAGTACATTTGCTCTCCTCGACAGGTGTGCTCAATTGATCTGCTAGGGCAAGTGCTCGTAGCACACGAACATGCCCACGAATCTTTTAAATTTTTAAGATTAAGATAAATGTTAATTAAATCATGGTAACTCGAAATGTAATTACTGTTCTAATATACTACTCGTACATGTCCTTTGTAATATTTTATACTTTTTAATCTTGTGTCGCTAAAATATACCAAGGAAAAGTCACGATGATAGCGATGATGGGGATTTAATAACCCTTATGCAACGCGAGTATAATATCAAACTGCAATAGATGGGCCTGGCAGCCCATGCCTCTTAGAGCCGAAGCCCAACCCATTTATTTATTTCTTCTTCAACAGATGGGCCAGGAAGGCCATCAGGGACAATACCAAAGAACGAAGCTTGTTCGTGGAGAAAGGGAAAGAGGAAAGGAAGAGAGGAAGGAGAAAATTTTTCGAGTGTAGCCGATCCGGAAACCCAACAAGCTGAATCAATTTCGAATTGTAACGTTGGGTAAATATTCAAGCCTATTATTCATCGAATCAGAGTAATTTTTTAAGTTAGATCTTAAATTTGGAGTTATGTGATGCGAGGTTTGATTGAAAAGTGATTGAGCCTTAGATTTATATGGAAATGAAAGATAAAAAGTGTTGTGGAGATGTAGGGTTTGATGAAAATCGGTTTTGAAGTACGGTTTGATTGGAACTAATTTCTGAATGTTTTGTGTGCGAGTTACACATAATAGATAAAGATGAACATTTGTCATGAATGAATTTCTTTGTTAGCATGTAGAAATCATTTTATCTGACGGATAAGTGTAATTTAGTAGTATCATTCATTAGAGTAGCATATTGTTCGATTTTTAATATAGTTATTTTAAATAATAGATTGGAATACGAGTGCGTCAACCTGAGTAATCAATGTAGGTTGGTCTTTAACTTTCTCAGGTGATTAATGCTATCTCTTTTTTAAGTTTGTAAACTCAAATTTCGATTCTAAAATGATTTGAGAAACATTTTGTGAATGGTGTTACAAAAGGTTATATTGATTTGTGAATTAGGTTTATGAACAATTTTGAAATGGTTTGATAAATGCCTTGTGAAATGTATTTTGTTTAATAAACAGAGTTGACAAAAATTATATGTTTTGATTTGTAAACCGATTTGTAATATATATTATCGACTAGCTATATGGATTTTGGAGGATGTTGTTTAGGCTTGTGTTGATGCTCTATATCTAATGAACCCATTAAGTGGACTATAGGTAGGGATACTAAGGGTGTGTCTGTTTAAAATTGTTTCTGTTCCTCGGAACACAAATTTTTGTTCTTTTGTTTCGAGAACAAGAAAAGAACAAAAATGCGTTTGTTTACACTTTTGTTCTCGGAAACAAAATATCTATCTTTTTTGTTCCCAAGAACAGATTTGGAACAGAAATAAAAAGTAAAAAAAAACTTATTTCTTGTTCTCGGCAATACTTCCAAGAAACACTTTTTTTCTTCTTTTTTCTTTTTCTTTTCTTCTTCCTCTTCTTCCTTTTGCCGATCATCGACCTTGGCCATGGGTAGTGTCGGTGACCGACTAGAGGAAGGTCGACGACCTCACCGAAGCGTCACTAGCTCCCGGAGAGGCCGAGCCATGGTGAGGCTTGTCGGCTTAAGCCTCATCGTGGCCGCACGAGGCTCGGCCTCCCCAACCGGCAAAAGGTCGACCTTGTGCTGCCGGGCGAGGTCGAGCCTCGCCTAGCCTCTAGCGAGCTTGCTAGACGTCGCCTAATCGGTCATCGGCCACAGTAGTGGCCGCGACCGGCCAAAGAGAAAAAGAAAAAGGGAAAAAGAAAGAAGAAAAAAAGGAAAAATAAAATAAAAATATTAAAAAATTAAAAGAAACAAAAAAATTATACAAGTTTACCAAATTTATTTCTGTTTTTTTTTTTTTTCTAGGAACATAAATTTTGTATAGTTATCAAACGTGTTCTTCTATTTAAAAATTGTTCCCCGAATAGAAATAGTTTTTTTTTTCTATTTCTATTTCTAGGAACAATTTTTGAATAGAAACATTACTAAACACGTTCTAATTTTCCAACGCCTTCATTTTTTTTTTTTTTTTTTTTTTTTTTTTGGGGGGGGGGGGGGGGGGGGGGAAGTAGGTAACATTTAGAAAAGACAAACCAGAAGTAAAAAGAGAGAGATATTATGTACTCTCTTTAACAAAGAACTTTTGAAAAACAGACAAATATTCAAAAGTTTAACTTTGTTTGGCAAAAAGAGAAATACTCATATAGCTATTGAGATAAAGACTTCGACAAACTTGTTATATAATCTAACATAATATGCACGGCATTCTTTGAAAGCATCTTTAACCTCCCAATGTTGTTTGAAAATTAGAGGTCTTACACAAATCAAAGTGAGAGAAAATTGCCCTCATTTGCAACATTTGAAATCCATATTGATGAAAACTTTAAATCCACTTAGTCTTAGACAGAAAAGTCAAGTAGCTAATATTGAGAAAAGACAAAACAAAAGTCTCATAATTTTTGCGAACAGAGAGAGTTTTACGAAATCTCACTGCTCAATAAGAAATTGACTAGATTCAAGAAATATGTAGGATATTCTACACGACATAGATGACACTCTTTATGGCACATTAAATTCCAAAGCATTGGAATTAAGAGATGCATTGGAAATAGTGCCATCGCATGCAGCATTTGAACAGAAACGTGGTAAAGAAAGTCATTAGCGCAAGATCTGTGACAAAATGATTAGAAGGCTTGATCTGAGGATAAGCAATAGTGAATCATCAAAAGAAAAGGTAATTTCCCAAATTCGAACATCAAACGGTATGGCTGTTAAGGCATGTCAATCTCTTTATAAAGACGTGTTCGCGTTACGAAAAGATCAACAAACAGGATGAAAAACCACAAAACTCTGGCAAACAAACCAAGTTACTCTCTAGCAAAGCACGTTGAAGCAAGAGATTAATATTTTCAACGTACAAAAAAAAAAAATCAACTTTTTTTTTTTTGGAGAAAAATAGAGATTTGTCCAAAAAAATTACTGCTTATAAAGCCATTGACAAAGAGGTTTAAAAAATTCGTGGGATAATCAATCATAATATGCACGTTCCTTAAAAGTAAATCCAAAACCCCAAAAATGTTTAAAAAATAATAGGTTTCGTATAATTCAGAATAGGACTATAAATTCTGTCGGTTGCAAGAGGCCTATAAATTCTGTCGGTTGCAGGAAGACTATAAATTCTGTCGGTCGCAAGTTTTGAAACTGACTTTGATGGGGTTACTCTTTGATAGAAAACTTAAAATCAATGAGTCAATATAAAAAAAAAAAAAAAAAAAGATAAAATAAAAGTCTAACAATTCTATAAAATAGAAAGAGCTATTTCGAAATCTCACTGCTCATCAAGACATTGACAAATAGGTTCGAGTGACTTGTGGGAATTTCAAAAGATGTATGAAAAATAATAAGTCTTGTTTAAATCAATCCAAGGAAATATTAATATTCATAACCCCGTACGAATGAAGATTTTAAGTTCTTATGACAAGATTTACCACATACGATAGCATCACCGTCATGCAACAACACCCATTCACATGAGCCACAGAGAAAAGAATTCAAGAAATTTACTAATCCACCTCAAACTCAAGCAAGCCCTCGCGTGTCGGTGATCAGCCTCCCCTTCGCCGCTGCCCCAGGCGACCTAGTCTTTAAGCCCCGACCAAGTCCCACTCCTCTCTCTCTCTCTCTACCCTGACATTGGGGCGTTTGATTGCAGATGATCAGCCGCCCATGGAGCCGAATGTGGTTCCGCCCTTTCCGATCAAGCCGAATGTGGCTTTGTTGAGGGAGGAAAATGAAACAATCAAAAGGGGGGGGGGTGTGTGAGAAAGAGAGAGGGGTTCTCGCTAGGGGTGATTATGGTTTCATAGTACAATTGATAACCTGATCTAGTTCCAAGTTCTAGGGAGACTGAAGAGAGAGGTTCTCACTAGGAGTGAGTTTGGCTTTAGAGTACAGTCAATAAATTGATTCGGTTCTAAATTCTAAGGAGACCAAAGTGAGAGGTTCTCACAAGGGGTGAATATGGTTTCAGAGTACAATCGATAACCTTATCCTATTCTAGGTTCTAGGGAGATCTGATTCGTTTCCCTATTTTTGGAAACTGGACCTAGAACGGGAACCGGAATTGGTACAAAACCCTACAATAGATAAACACGCATGCTTTCTTTCTCCCGATGCACTAAGCTGCCATTGAAGATATTGCCTCAAAAGGGGCTGCTTCATTGACATTCATGTCACACAAAGCTAAATAGAACACGACAAGTTTTCATTTTTGTTGTTATACTCACTTTCATCTTGCCTAACTCTAATAAAACAATAAATAGAAATTGGCTAGTTCCAAGTTTCAAGATATGCAAAATAAATTTCAGATAGAACTTGGAATGACTCACCCATAGTTCTAACCGGGTATTTTGGCCTCACTCTCCTTGTTGTTCCAAATTTGCCCCTGATCAAATAGGAAAGTGGATTACACGTTGGAGGTCGAAAGGGTAAATTGCATGGCTACCTCCACAATAATCAATGTGGTGGATTCGTTTTAATTTTTTATTTTGTGGCAATTACTCACTAAAGAAAAATCCATTGACTTAGGATGTTTTGCTGAACTGGTCCTCTTGAAAGGCTAACTGATTTTCTATTAAAGCAGTAATTTATTGACAATTAAGAAAGTTTCTTTTTCTTGTTTCGAAATTGACATATAAGAAAGTTCACCGAAGTAGAATTTTAAATTGTAGAATTAATGAAGGAGAATATTTATCGATAGACTCCATTGATTGCGAATTTGAAATACACGCTGCAAACCATTTAGGTGAATTTACGAAGAATATAGAAAGAGAAAGTTCCAATAATTTTAAGTTGCTCACTATTTCTCAAGAGAAGTTACCATCATTAAGACCTTTGAGCTTTCGATAATTCGAGGTAATTGATTATTTCCAAAGGTGGATTACTTACAACCATATACGTGGACTTACGGATAATTTACTATCATAGAGGTCAATTGTAGATCATAAGTTGTGTTTTTACGACAATTTCAAGTACTTTACTATTTCATTATTAATTACTAAGTGATGGGAATTTCTTGCTGTGAATTGTACAACTAGATTGCTGCGCAAAAAAAAGGAAAGCACTAATTGTAGGTGCAATTAAAATCACTGTGTATTTCAAGCAAATTACAATTATTGGAGGTATAATTACTAAAGACGAACCGCAAGTTATGACTTGCTGACGAAAACTACACTGTAGTAGGATGATTACTTAGTAATTTCATCGTCAAGTGACAAAGTTTAAAGAAAAGTTTCTATTAACATGGGAGTACTAACATCAACAGAACTACCGGTTAAAGCTAATTGGAGAAAACTATAATATCACTTAGTAATTACTTGTGACAACATCCCCAACTTACGAATTGTAAAGGTATGTCGCTATTTTTATAAAATAATTCGAACAATAAGTTCAATCACATTATGAGAAATTTAGCAATTTACCATACCTTTAAGTCAATTACCAAATATCAAATCACTCGTGATGGTCTGGGATAATTTACTGTGTTATGGTAAAATGCCCGAGTATGGGCAAATATGGGAGTTTGTAGATTATTTTCAATCTCTATTTGCTGTATGTGCTTATAATGAACAGACTCCTGAATTTAATATTCCCAATATTTAGCAAAACTCCAATTAACAATTCTCTTTTCTGCAAATTGTCTGCCATCTATTGTAGGTTTACTTCATTTTCATGGACTCATGATTCCTAACGAAGAAACACTAACATAGCTGAATTAACATAAAAATCATGCAACTTGGTTAAAAGCGACATTGGTTATCTATCCTTGGTCAGCATATATGGTGGAACTATTATATTCCAAGGAGGATATAAGTCAAACACGTAATAGTGGAAAACTTTCTTAAGATATTTTGATTTGTGGGCATTGATCTAAATGAAGACTTTCCCTTTTTATGGAATTGGGTTAATGATAGTCTGAAAACTTTCCATCTTGAAATAATTGGAAAAACCGCATGTGTGGTCCCTAAAATTTGTCCATTGTCCAGTTGGTTGCTTGATCTTTGAAAGCTGCAATTTTAGTTCCTAAATTTCATTCTTGGGTAGAGTTCACTGTGATTATCATTTAATTGCAATGCAAGTTACATTTCTTATACGCTAAAAATTAGTAACAACATAGTCACACAATCGACGTATGAATCTCTTTTTTGGTTAATAGACATAGACAACCTTGAGAGTAGTCATCTCCTAGATTCACACCTCAAATTCATGATATATAGTAAGACCCGTGAATGTGGTGGCATAAAAGTGAAAACTTAAGAGGGTCACGCCTCAATTCTTACATGCCACGGAATGAGAAGAGAAAACTTCAAACTCTAGAAATTACATAAGTTACTTTTCATGATGTAGTGACATTATGATTTGTCCTCAAAATCTTGCAAAGTGGGGTCACTAGCTAGTCCACGGGTGTCAAGTTGAGAAGATAAAAGTCATTTTTTTTTATATATATATATAAAGCATGTTAGTGAACCCCACAGCACTTGTCTTGTATTAAACTCACTAGGGGGGGTTGAATCATGGCACTTGCTATTTGAACTTCTCAAGGCCAATGTGGACTGTACACACAATCAAGCATGAAGTTGAAAGTCATGCAACTATCCATGAGAAGAAACCATTTTATAAACCACCACTATTTGGCAGCTTTGATTGATGGATATGCCTCAAAGAGCTTTGGAATCTCCCGCACTCGGTGGGGCTCTTCGCTCGCACCCTATCATCTACCTCCACCGCTCTACGTGCCACCTGTCTACTGATGATAACCAAAGCCAAAGCCAAAAAAAAAAAAAAAAACCAGTGGAGGCACGAGCGGAATAAACAAACCCGAGCCACTATCTAAAAAAGTTAGGTGGTGGAAGATGATGAATTACCTATTCCCGCTTATCAAAGTCTTTTTTTTCTCTCCTCTCCCATAAAAAATGTAAAGGGGAAGCTCTATAATTACACCTGACAATGATTAAAATAAGCCTTTTAGATAATCACCGGATTTCTTTAAGTTTAGTCGGCCAGTGAAATGCAGAGATGGGGATAGTGCAGGGTGACAAAGACGATGCTGCCTTTTGGAGTGCGGAGGAGGGCGGATGGTGATGGGGGAGGGGGGGGGACCATTGTAGTCGGAAAGGTCAGTTCCTCGTGAGGCTCGGAGATGCTCAGGAACGGCGTCCTCGGGAAGCGTTCTCGAGCGGCGCGAAACGTGAAGCTGTCGGAGATTGCCGAGACTGGAGCAAAAGGTGTTGGTGCTTGCCTTTGTTTTTGGGATCACTCTGGTTTTTTCTTTTTTTCCTTCCTTCAAGGTTTATTTTTTTCTTTCACGTGGGATCCGAATGTTGTTGTGATGGAGTCAGAGAGACAGAAGACAAGGTTGTCGTGTGTACAGTGATTCCTCACTGATTAATCCCTCCTGTTTTAATCAAGTTATTTTTATTCAAACGAGAAGAACATGATAAGAAGAAAAACATGATGTTAGTTGGAGAGACATTGGGGAGTGGAAAGAATATTGGTTTTCTTTTTCCTTGTTAAAAATTATTTTCACTCTACAAACGGTCGTTTTGGTATGCACACACCTATATACATACATATTTATATGGATTTATAAAATTTAAGTAATGTATGTCACATTATTGGCTTGCATTCTATATAAGGCGGTTGGTCTTATTCCATCTCGTTTCGCATAACTCTATAATACCCCATGCTCTCTCTCTCTCTCTCTCTCCCCCTCCCTCCATTTTAAGTAGATATTTTCTTAATTTATATTTTTTTAGTTCAAGTGTCATAAGCTCAAAAGAGAGAAACTAAATGTGTTGTCAAGATAGTAGCTTAGCTAAAACTTCATAAAGAACGAAGAATAACATGGTTTGTAGGGCAAAGTTGTCTCATTTTTTGTTTTTGCCATCATTTGATTTTATATTTCTTCACATGACAAATATTATCATATACTCATTTTTAGAATGGATTTTGCCTCAGGACACTTACTAAATATGTTACAAAATAGAAGTTTTAATTTTTAGGACATTTGATCAAATACTTTACAGGGTTGCTGCAATATTTTTTTAATTGGATACTTAACAATCATCCACGAGGTGCTCGCTTGATAAAATTCTTTAACAACATATGTTTTTTCTCAATAATTCATGTGCGAGAAGTAGATATTCTCCCCCTTTTGTGCAAAGTGGGGGAGAGAGCAGATGGTGGTTTCCCTTTATCTAGCGTACAAATAAAAAAGCTATTTTAGACAAGTCTTGTGTGCCACACATGAAAATCGATCAACCACGGCGCTTTTACGTACAATTTGCATCGCTTTTCAAGATTTTCTTGAGATTAAGGCTGGACAAATAATAATTTTTTTATGGGCTAATTAATAATTTTATTGGTTCGTGCATCTCATGTGGATATGGGCAAAAAAAAAAAAAAAGTACTTTGGGTTCTGCCAAGCCAACACGTCGTACGTTATAAGTCTCCATCGGTGTTCGTTCCAGGCCCTTGAGGGGACGCGAAGCACGAGAAATCCGACAGATTCCTTAAAAAGGGTTACGAATCCAATGGATTGAGATAACGACATTTATTGACTTAGAAGGTTGAGTACAACAATAAATGGAGTACGATAAACCCTTACCGATGCCACTATACAGGAAAAAGCATCGCCAAGTACAGAATTTTTAACCATGCAACCAAACCTCCCAGTCGAGAAGGTTTTCTTGTGGCTTTCACGAGGCCATCAATTCATTTCAAATCGTAAACGAATCTCAGAATAGCTTGCGATGCTTTATCTACTTGTGACGTACAGCACATAGAAAAAATTATCTTTTTCTGTTAGCATTAAGATGGGATTATATCAATGAACTTACCGACTTTAGATCAACCGATCGTGAGTGATACAAAATAGTTATATCTCCTTATAGTGAGTATGAAGCTTTTATAATAATACTCGGAGGGTTCCTCCCTACCTAAAGAGAAAAAATTCACTAATTTTTTTGTGATCATGTCAAGTTGGTGATCAAGAAGCAAAAGAAGAAGAATAAGAAGAAGATGGGAAGGTTATGATTAGAATACCCTAACTCCCAAAGTCTATCGTTGATAATAATAGTTTGCTTGCCCCTCCATCGCATTTAAGAAAATGAATTGAAATTATATATCACATTTAATATGACATAAATTTTATTATAGTGAAGTGCTTTTGGCTGTGGCAAGCAAACTATAAACCGCTAATAAAGTATTTTTTTAGTCATCTTCCGATTATTGCATATGTTTCCTTGAATTATTTTCATTATTTGGAGAGGCGATGGCATATAATCATGCAATGTCATATGGAAAAAGAAAGTCTCCTCTCATTAAAATAAATGCATTAAATGTCCAAAAGTCTATTTAAGCATAGTATATTAGATAGGAAGAATTAATTCCCAAAGAAGTCACGTCCAAAAAAAAAAAATCCTTTCCAAGTGGAGATGATTGGTAATTATCCTATAAAAAATTTAAGCATGTAAACCAAATCAAGTAAGGAAATCAAATAGGGAAATTGTCAAATCCATCATAAACTTTACAATCCAGCCAATTAGGTTCAAACTTTTTTTTTTTTTTTTTTTATAGAAAACTTCACTATAATCTTTTTAGCCAATTTTCTCTTAAAAATGCTAAAAGTGACCGGCAATAATTGGACTATCACATTAGCAACTTTCATTGAAAATTGACCATAAGGAATACATTATAATTTCAGGTAGAGGTTTAAGATTAAATTAATTATAATAAAAATTTTAGGATTTAATAGACATTTGTATAATACATTTCTAACTAATCAGGTAATTTTCCTTGAGTCAAGTAGATGGTTTTTTAGCAAAAGGAAGGAAAACAAAAAATCAAAGATATTGAGATTTTCTTAGCTTGACTAGGTAGTCTCACTTGCTGGCCAAAAAGTTTTTTTTTTTTTTTTTTTTTTTTTTTTTTAAATCACAAGTCTCAACTTAAAAAGTTCACGCCTTATCGTCTTCAATGCTCGGGATCGATCATTCGATTGTGGGGGTCATTTTTTTTTCCGTAGGGATTCAGTGATCATGAGTTATGCCCACTCTTGAGCATGACATACTTCGATCAAGTCGTGTTTTATTTTTGTTCTTTTTATGGGTTTTGTACTCATTGTTTTGGACTTTCAACGACAAGTTGCAACAAGTTGCAACTCTTGAAAAGCTCAAATAGACTTGCTGACTTGCTCAAATGGTCTTCTAGGGTTTAGAGATACCGTAATAAAGACATAAAACTATTCAAAGAGTCCTAAATTTATGGGAAAATTTCAATTAAGGATCTCAAGTAGAATCATTTTCTCAAAAAGGGGCCTAAAGTGGACATTGTATCAAAAAAGGGTATAAAGTGACCGATTTAGTCTTGAATAAGGGTTTCAACTTGAAAGCTAGTCAAATCTTATTTGTAGCTAGGGGTATATTTGTCTAAAGACTTTTTTTCCTTTTCCTTTTTATTTATTTATTTTCTTTCCTTTTTCATCTTGCTCTCCTCCTTGACAAATGCATTAGACTCCTCACACACGAGCTTGCATAGGTGCAAAACAATTTGAACAATTTAGGAAAAGAAGAAAATGAAAAGATATTCGAGAAGTTATGCAGTTTTGCAAAACTGCAAATTGCATGTTTCAGTTTTGCAGCCTCCCCATTAGCAAACTTCAAAGCGCATGCTCTACATTATGCAATTTAGCATCCTCACTCAAGAACTCGTCAATTTCGGCATAAGCTGGTTTTTAAGTTATTCGTCACCACTCACCTTCTTCGATGACGATAATGAACTTGAGAATCAAGAAATATCCATTAGTGAGTTTTGTTTTTATTCAATTTGCTTGTAAAAACTTATTATGGCAATTAAAGTAATAGTTTCATGCTCTCCCCACCAATGAAATTGCCTATGCCACGATAACTTTCACTCGTAGGTTCTTGGGAATGTTTTATTAGGTTCGGGTTGGATTATTCATAACATTCATAGACGCAGCTTGCATTGAGGTGGAATATGTGGCTTCTTGAGAGGGTCCAATTGTGTCGTGCATGCTGGTTATATTCAAAGTTTGCTGAATCATTTTGACCCATGATTGAAGATACTCGCCTTTGGTGGTGATTCGAATCAGACAGCACTCAATCTAAAAAATGAATGACTTTGGTCTACACATGTTCAAACAAATTTGCCTATCTAACTCTGAAATATTATCTACACAGATTTGAGAGAGAATAACAAGATGAAAAAAGCAGCAAATCGCTTAGAAATTCCCAAAACCGCGTATTTCATTGAACAAATCAATGCGTATGAGTATCACTGAGATTCCTCAAAAACCTCTAATAAATTTGGCTTAGGCACTTCAATCTAGCTTCTCCTCGCTAAGATTGATCATAGCCTACGTGAGCACCGATTTGAATTCAAGCATCAACGACAAACGGGGGTAGCAAGCTAATGGCTTACACCTCATCATGCTTCGTGCTTGACCACGACCACAAGATGTGGGGATCAAATTGAGCGGAGCGTCACATATTGGTTCACTCGTGCTTGATCTAGGGCTTGGATTGACCTCCATCTTTCAACAAAGGTACTGGAATTGTTGTTGAGGGCAACAACGGATGAGGTTGAGGGTGTTGATGGCTATTTTGGCAGGGAAGATAGAGATGGACTTTGGAGAACACGATCTAAAGACTGAAAAAGTTGGAGGCACAAGGATGATGAAGAAAAGAAAGAGAAGGAGAAAATAAATAAGAAAGAAGGAAAAAAAGGTCTTTAGACAAAAATATCCCTAGCTACAATTAAGATTTGGATGGCTTTTAAGTTGAGGCCCTTATTTGAAACTAAGTTGGTAACTTCAGATTCTTATTTGAGACGATGTCTATTTTGGGTTCTTTTTTGAGAAAACGGTTCCACTTTAGGTCGTTAATTGAAATTTTCCTAAATTTATTGTATGGTGGTCAGTTTAATTATAAATATTTTTTTAGTCATAAACATTTCAATTATGTTAATTTAATCCTATTTTTTTTTTCAATTTTACTAATTTAGCCTTAAACCTTTCGTTGATTTGCCAATTTAGTTTTAAACTTTTCGATAATTTGCTGATATAGTCATTCTGACCAAATATCTAAATAATATGTTTAGAACTAAATTGACAAATCATCGAAAGATTTAATACTAAATCTGTATATGAAAATGTTAGGACTAAATTGACATAATTGAAATGTTAAAGATTAAATTGGCTGTTATATAATAAGTTCATGACTCTTTTTATAATTATTTGCAATAAAGATGACCACTCTTTTTCGAGGAGGGACGAAGATCAGCACTTTACCATACGGAGATGATGCCAAGCTCTTCTCCACGCGAAGAGCCGTTCCGGAATTTGGACCACATCAGGACAGTGACTCAAGTGAGTTGAGACAACGTGGACAAAATAATTGGGGTAGAATTATTAATGCAGACCCAGGTTCAGTTTACAAGTTTTTTCCCCCTTATGTTAGAAAGGGGTGATTCTCTTGTGATTGAGGTAAAAAAACAAAACCACATTCTTGAATATAATATAAAAGTCGCATCATTTATGTACAAAAATATTTGTTGGTAAGTAATTACACGGTTGTATCTTGTCTTCGAAGATTAAGATTTAATTCTTGTTGGGTGCAATTTTTTATTTCTAAAAGAGATTTGAAAATTGATTTTGAATTGGTTCAACCTGGGAACCAATTCAAGGTGGAGCCCCTTGTAAAATAGGAAACGAATCAATCCTGTGCCGGCCCTAGGCGAGTAGAATCGAAAACTGAATAGGTTCTTCCTAGAACCAGCCTTGAACTGCTTGGTCTAGGCAGGTTTGGTCTAGTTCCATGGATGAATAGGACCTGGTGCACACAGGTAATTCTCTGGCCAGTATTAAATGATACATGGCATTATTGTGCTTTATGAATTTGCTCGACATGTTCGGAGGTAAAATCGGTTATTTTTTAGACCACGACGCGTCATTCAAAAAGGTTGATGATTGAGACTGAAGTCACCGCACACATTTTTCAACTCTCAGATTCTCAATGTTGCTTTGTTTGTTCGTTTGTCGCTTTTGCATATCTAAATGAATGTCAAGAGCACGCTAGTATTGGTTCTCGCTTTAGGGCATAATCTCGCTTTTTCCCAGGAGCAATACTTGATGGCCACCTGCTTTTAAGATATGATTCATCATTTAGGATTTTCAACCCATGAATGATGGCAAAGGTAATAAGAACAGCATTTTGAAAGAGGCCTCAAATCATTCTGCTGTCATCTCGCATGAGTAAAATTAAGGAAAAACAACAAATGATTGATCAATTTTAACTCAATGTACAATACAATATCCTAACTTTTGATTTTTTAATATTATCCTTGAATTTTAGTTTAATGTCTAATGTCGTATTCAAAATTTTAAATTGTTTAATATGGTTCATGAGCTTTTAGTACATGTTCAATTTAATATTTGAACTATGTAAAAATATTAAATGTTGCTCCTAAACTTTAATTAATAAAAGTTTGATATTGAATATTTTATATAGTTTAGAGACTAAGTTGAACATGAACAAATTAGAATTTCACAAATTACATTACACATGGAGCTGAAATTTAGAGATTATATTTTACATTAAGTCAAATTTAAGGATTAATTGTGTTATTGTCCCTAAAATTAACCACGGGAGACGTACAGAAAAGATGCGAGTCTTGATGGGCATCAAACAAAGAGGGAACACTAATGGCACAAATCCACATCAGAAGGTACAGCTCTGTCCTTTGTAGCTAGAAAACCAGAGGCTTATTGGGTTTAGTCCTAGGACGGGTACAAAGAAAGCACCATGAGTTCCTAGGTACAAAGAAAGCACCATGAGTTCCTAGGACGTGTACTGCAAAATGGTGAGTATAGATCTTGTTGTTGGGTTGATGCCAACAACCGAACTGACAAGGTCCGATGGCAATGGATGTGACTTGAGTATCTCATGGTGATTTCCCATTCCATTTGCTAAAAATGATTAGGACATGAAAGCAGAGCCTTGGGCTTGGGACAACTTTCTATGGTCGTAGAAAGGCTTTTGGTTCCTCTCGCAAGAGATCGATGGAAGTCCCCGACGCGCCGACACAACTTCTCCTGTGCTTTGTTTCATAGAGATTCGACTTGAGAGATGGGGAGTACCAGTTGTCTATAGCTCGATGTGCCAATCTCTCTTCTGGCAAATCTGAAACTTTGCTTCGGGGGTGAAGGTTCGGAATCCAAACCTTTGGGTCGCGCCTTTAGCACCGTCTGCTATGCCGACTGTCTAGGGGCGCTCGAAAGACTGCAACTAATGGAAGCTGAAAACCAACAAAGGCTAAGGTGACTTTAAGGAACGATAGATGGAGCAGAGTCGGCGGACCCCATGTTACGGTGAAATTCGAGTGAAATGCCTTTTGAAGAGAAGGGGAAGAAAAAGGGAAGGGAGGAGGATGCTTTTGAGGGGGGCCTTTGACTTAGACTTGAATATTATCCCATCTGACTCGAATCTACTGTTTCAGTTGCAGTAAACAAGGGGTTATCATGGCTTCACCTGTTCGTGGGCTAGCAATCGTTGGTCGGGAAGAAATAGGCCACATTAGAAATCAACACGGCAGTGACACAGTAACCCTGTTCATTCTGCTATTGAGTAGGGTCTCGTGACCGTTCGAGCGGTCGATTAACGCACACCATCCATGGCCATTATGGCGTATTTTATCTGTGTTCTTAGGGGGGTTTTAAGAGAATACGCAGGTGCAGTAGAAAAGACCAAGCTCGAAAAAGCAAATGCCATATGCTGCTTTTTCGTTGTATGAAATGCACAGGCAACTTTTCTTTTTTTTGTTTTTGCTCTGACTCTCACTGACGTCCCCACCACTGTCTCCCCCCACCCACCGCTCTCTTCCTTGTTACCTCTGCTTTTCCCATAATTATACATCAGTCATCAACCATAACGCTCGAACCATTTCCACATCAGTTTTTTCCCTTCTCGATATCTCTGCAAATCTGCGACTCTCTGCTTTCTGCTCCAACCTCCTCCTCCTCACTCTTCTTCACAATCTCTGTCTCACGAATTTATGGCACCACCCGCACGACAGTCCGTTCCTTCCTTTGATCACTAGCAAATGTACGACCGAGGATTAGCAACCCAAAAGCTGTCGAATTCCATCTGATTTGGTGCCTCTCATGGTGTACGCTCTCTCTCTCTCTCTCTCTCGCTCGCTCGCTCTATCTCCCCCCGTGATATCTGTTTGCCACGCTTTATATGTTTGTGATTGCAAATGAAGAGATTGACTTGGTGTTGGCCTGTTGGGTACTTCGATTTTGTTTTTGTGTTCTGAAAGGCTATGTTACTTTGACTGGGTTGCAGTCTCCTGCAGAGCTCCCTCCCTCCTCCTCCCCCTCCTCCTCCTCCTCCTCCTTCCTTCGTCTTGACCGTCGGATTCTTGGTGTTTCCCATGGTTATTACTTCTATACTTGGTTATGCTTTATCGGATCCTTACCTTTTTACAAGATCAAGAAGTCAAGAGAAGGAATTGTTAAGACCCTTTACCTTTTGCCTTGTTTTGCTGGTGAAATGTTGAGACCTTCAGTAGATGCGGTTCTCTGTCCAATGAAACTCTAGTGGCTAAGAGCAGTCACAGGCCAGTAGAAATTAGCAGCTTGTCTAGTGGCTGAGATTGTCCGAAGAATGGTAATTTACAGACGACAAGTTATATGTGATAATTAATTGTCAATGTAGCCGGTAAAGTCGATAAGCATCTGTGTTTCCGTACTGTCTTTGATGAGGCTTCGGTCCTTAAGAGCGATGGTTCCTGGCAATTTCCTACTTTTTCATGTGGTTGCAACTTATAAATGAGCTCCTGTGTCCTTTCAGTCATAAGGTCAGGCCATAGTCATTGGTCTCCGCTCAAACTAGAAATCTGATGCTAGATCTTTGTGATATGGGGAGCTTTCAATATAAAGACAAGCAATAAAACTATGAGATTTGAGGCACGGGATCGGGAATAGTTTAGCCTGAAATAAACTCCATTTTCCTTCTCTAAGTCGTCAAAATTTTCGCTAAGCCTATAGAACAATGAGAAATGAGCTGCTTGCTTTGTGTTCCTAGGTGCTCTTCGCCTTTGTTTGCCACTGTGTTATCCTCTATCCGGTAATTTTAACTAATATTTAGTTTCCAGTACGCTTTGTCACTCTTTAATCTTAAGATGCACATATCTTGTGCTTTCAAGTCCTTTCATTTCAATTTCACAATGCAGAATTTTATCAAGCGGTATCTTTTCGAAATTTACTTACAAGATCCATAAAGTCTTTGATTGAATCACGATAATCTGTCTCTTACACAATGCTTTCAATTAACCAGGTGAAGAGCAGAACTGTTCTCTCGTATTCTTGGCATCAGTACAACTGGCTCAGCATGCTGTTACTCTTACTCAACTGAAACTTCAGCACCACATTGTCGTTGGCCTTAAAGTTACAGCTCAGTAATGAAACCAACCATTGATCTGGAAGTGGAGGCCGTCTCGGAAAATGACTCTGAGATTAGTAGCCAAGTCGCCTCCAATCTATCCAATCAAGAGCCCTCCATGGGTCCCTCCAATGACAGCCTCGCTAACTCTTCCTACCTCATCAGCCCTTCGACTGTCGGATCAGGTTCCGAAACTGTGTTCCTAGACTTGAGCCTTGGTTGCAGCAATGACGAGTCCAGCGGGAGGGATTCTGTAGGAGTCGCCTTCTCGAGCACCAGCGAATGTAGCAATGAGCCCGAATCTCATCCAGCAGCTGCAGGACCAACCACTTCAAGAGTCTTTTCTTGCAATTACTGTCAAAGGAAGTTTTTCAGCTCACAGGCACTCGGTGGCCATCAGAATGCGCACAAGAGAGAGAGGACCCTGGCAAAGCGGGCCATGAGAATGGGTATGTTTTCTTCACAGAGATATTCCAGCTTGGCGTCTTTGCCTTTGCACGGGTCTCCCACTGTCAGGGATCTGGGGATCAAAGCGCATTCTTCCGTGCACCAGGTGCACCAAGGCATGTTGCAACAGACAAGACCACATGATCTGAGCAGTGGTCCAAGATTCGGAGACGGCTTTCTAGGTGTTCCGATCTTCATAGAAGATGACGATGTTGAGCTGTTGTGGCCTGGCAGCTTCCGTCAGGCGGCACAAGCACACGCTCCTCAACCAAGTTTTGTTCTAACTGGAGGTTCTAACATAAGCTTCGTCGGGGTGGATCCACCATCTGATGCAGGCAATTCAGCTCCTGACTTGACACTGAAACTTTAAAAGAGGTTAATCTTCAGTTAAGTCTCATGTTTGCTTAACCCAACATTGCACTTCTGCTTTCTTTTGGTATATTCCCAAATGTTCTTTCCAGTTCCTTTCCTGTAAGTGCTCACTCCAGTACGAAGTCTATAAATTTTTAGTTGTTCTAGGGTTGATATTGTAACTCTCCTGCTTGTTGTACTGCTGATCATGCTCTGATTGCTTGTTATGCTTGTTGCTTTCTGCTTAAATACCTTTTTCTGCATTTATCCTTTCCCCGTCATTGAAGCATCAATTTGAGCAGTCCACCTAATATTAACCCAGGCCCGCACGGGATTGGGAATTCAGGATTCTGCATTTTTATTCCCTTTTGGATCTGCATATTGGAGATTTACTGTAGTGTGAGTAAATCATTGGCAATGTATCATGGCTCTAAAATGATTGAGCAAGGCGATCCTGACAAAGTTCAGAAGCCATCTGTACATGCGTAAACAAGAGAACGGTAGCTCTTATCTCGACTGGGAGGATTTTCTGCACACGGCGCGAGAGAATCCTTGTGAATATCATAGTGGAAATCGGAACCTAAGACTACATGGCTCGAGCTCGACTTTCTGTAATACCGGCATGTCTTTGAACCTAAAACACACTCCTAGCAACTGAATTTGTTCTGTTACTCTGAAAATCTCTATCCCTTTCTCCGACTTGATCGGCTGTTGAGTTTTAGTGTGCTCGTCCGTCAGGACATTGATCGTGAGCATCGACTTTGTTAGGACAAACGCATGCCCGGTACTTTCCTGTTCGTCTGTCAAAAAACTTCAGCATCCGAAAAGTGCTCCATCTTGTTGGTCACGGTGGGACCAAATTCATTTTACGCACTAAGCCATGATGATGCTGTCCTGCTTCTGTCTCCAAAACTTTGAAAAAAGTGTCCGAAAGACCTAAATTTATTACACTTTTGTCAATTCAATTTTAAACCAATTGAACTTTTGCCAATTCAATCATTCATATTTTTATTTTACCATCTTGTTCGGTTTTTTTACGGCTTAGTTCTCATTCGGTTTGGTTCTCATTAGAAACCTAAACTTTTTAACCCGGTTCGGTTTTACCGGTTTAGTTAACCGAACCAAACGATAAAATCTAAAAATATTTTCCTTTTATTTTTAAATAATTTATTATTATTATTATTATTATTATTATTATTATTATTATTATTATTATTATTATTATTATTATCTTTTTTTCTTCTTCTTCTTCTTCATTAGCTAGTCAGCAACCACTGTGGTGGCTGGCTACGGTGGCGGCTAGCTTTCGGCCAAAGGCAAGCTGGAACCTTGCCACAGGTCAATGAGGTTGAGCTTGCCAAATTTCGATGAGGTTGAACCTTGTTAGCCTATGGCGAGCTCGCCTCTCGCTAGAGGTCACTAGACGTCAATGAGGCTCTAGCAACCTCAGACGAGGCTTGAACCTTGCACAACTCATCATATTTGGCAGGCTCGAGCTCACCAACATCAAGCGAGCTCGACCTCGCCATAGGCTGGCGAGGCTTGGCCTCACTAGAATCTAGTGAGCTCGAGCCTCATTGGCCACTTTGGCCAATGAAGAAGAATAAAAAAAAAATAATAAAGATAATTGAAAAATAGACTTTTAAAAAATAAAAAAATTATTTGAAGGGGTGCATGTAGGAAAAAAAACAAAAACAAAAGTTAAAAACCAAAAAATCAAACCGAATTGAACTAGGATTTTGGTTCGCTTTGGTTTCGAGTTGAATCAGATTTCGATTCAGTTCAATAAAATTCCTTATTGGTTCAGTTCGGTTTGGTTTTAAAAAAAAAAAACCAAACCGAACCACTTACACCTCTAATAGCGAGGGCATGGCAGCCCTCACCCACTCTCAGCCCTCATCTTGCCAGATTTGGTGAGAGCTTGCGAGCCCTTGCAAGATCTAATGTGGTCGTGACTCGTGACCCTTGCCCCCAACCAACAAGGGCTTTATGGCTAACAAGAGATGCCGGTGCCCAATGGCCGACAAAGGTCACTAGCCCAACGGTCCCGCTAACCCTCGAACAAAAAAAAAAAAAAAGTAATAATAAAAGAAAATGAAAAAGGAAAAAATAAAAAAAGAATTAGAATAATATTAATAATTTATTAAAATTTATCCATATCGGATGGCCAGCATTGACTAAACTATTCTTGTAGTGTTTTCCGGTCAAAATTGATCGAATTTACTCAATTAACTAAATTAAAAAATTTATGACTGAATTTATAAAAATGTTATATATTTAAGTCTTTTTGAACAATTTTCTTCCGCACCTTTGCACATGAGCATTGCATTATCCCTGCGCAAACTGTTTTCAAAATTTAGTGGTGTCAAGATTATTGCAAGCGTGAAAATTGCATTAACTCGATTCAATAAACGCGAATGGTTTCATGACCGCCTACACCTCTTTTACTTTCTACGTACATTCCCTTGGTAAGAAAACATAATTCAACCCTTTTTAAATTTCCTTGACAATGAATGACCTTGGTTTAAAACAATGTATAAAAAAAACCCACTGTGTTTACTTTAATGGTCACTCTTCAAAAATGGAAGAGAAACGTAAGAGGTTCGAATCCCCACATTCTTAGGAGGATTGAGATGGGGACGATTTAATTTTAATTATCAATCTGTGGGGGCGAGGGTTTGACTATCACACCCTGCAATGAGGGCAGGGCAAAAGTCAGAGTGAGAATAAAAAAAATGTATAAGTAATCTGGTGATAATTTGCAATAAACGAGCACTCCCGTTTTGACATTTCTGTTTGGGAAAGTTAATGGTCTAAGATCACACCCTAATTGCTTTTCTTCGGAAAGCAATTTGGACCAACATGGAAATTAATCTCGTGTCATTCACAAGTAGATTATTTATCGATGAGGGTTTCTCAATTTGGAGTCACGACCGCCAAGTCATGAGCAAATCTTTATCCAATTGAATTTGATTGGAGAGGCTATGCACGTATGAGAAATTAATCCGAAGCCAGAAGTCCAGACACACTAGATTATTGAAAAGAAATCGTATTCGCGCAATTACCCATTTTATCAACAAATTGTTAAATTACGAGATTTCCTGCAATGCCTTTAACGCAATCAAGAACGTGCTGTGATAATAATAATAATAATAATAATAATAATAATAATAATAATAATAATAATAAATGAAAAGAAAACAAAAACAAAGAGGAGAAATTACGAAAAAGGAAACGGCGCCGTCGGCAGGCGCCTATTCGCAGCAGGGAGTCGCGTCTGTTCGCAGGCGAACGTACCGTTCTGTAACTCCCACTTGCCTCATATAGTTTCGCGCCCTTCCGTGCAACTTCACCGCCCATCTCTTCGTCTCTCTCGCTCTGTCTCTCTCTGGGTAAGTTGATGAATCATTCGAACGTCGAATTCTACGGTTTGATCATTGCATTATCACTCTCACGCTCTGCAATGGCTCTGCGTTTATAAATCTGGCAACTTTTCCCGTTTCTTTCGATGCGGGACTTGGATTCTCAGCAGGTTGTTCCGTGGATCGAAAACGTACTTTCCGTATTAAGCCACGCCCCTTTTCACTTGCTGTTGAGATTTTCCTTTGCTTTTCTTTCCCTTTCCTTTTTCGCTCTCAGTGTCCTCTGTTTCCGTTTTTTGTCCTGTCATGGGCAGGTGAGACGCACCAAACGCATGAAGAAACTTGTTTTGACGTCCTCTTTTCTTCGTTTTTTCAAAGGATGTCCCTGTCAACGTTGTTTTCATCAGAAACGGATTTTGTTTCCTTTAATTGTATTACCCAGATAAGGTTATTCTTGTTGGCCTCCCTTTCTTGCACTCTAAGTTTGTTTCCTCTCTGGAAGATACGGATGATAAAATCTTATTGGAATCTTATAAGTCTCTTTGCCGTCTCAATATACACTCAATAAGATGTATATATACGCTTGTTGAACTGGACTTTTGAATCTTTCTCGTGATTTTTCTACAGGGTCTCTCGAGGTCGTCTTCAAACATAGAGAACACAGACTGAAATGGGTTACAGTCCCGTTCCTCTGTTTCTACTTGTTCTGGCGTTCGTCCCCTTGAATTGCCACTCGTGGGGTTGGTTCTCCTCCTCTACTACGGCAGCGCCTCGCTCCGAAGGAGGTTCTTTCCGGGCGACCAGAGACAGTTCCGATGGTTTTGTTGCGGAGTTCTCCATGGAAGGGGTCAATAATCCCAGGGGGGCCAAATTAGTCGAGAACGCTAGAAGGAAACTGGCCGAGTCGAATTCGTGTTGGAGGAATGCGTACAGCACTCTTTTTGCCGGGTGCTCAGAGATTCTGGCTGCTGAGGAGAAGCGCTCGAGGTTTGCTTGGCATCTCAGTGATTGCTTCCAACGGGACTCAGGACGGCCCGCTTTCCCTCGCTGTGATAAGAAGTCCTTGATGGTGGATTGCCGCAAAAAGCTGGACGACTCCGAGCGCATGGTTTATCTCGAATTTTACCTCGAAACCAATTCTATCTGCCACCAATTACAGTTCAGTATTTATATTGTTCTTATTATTAGTATTGTCTGCCGTTGCATTTTCATTATTTCCTGTGTTTTTCTAAAGCGAGAAGTCGATTCTCATGAGTTTTGCAGGACACATGCATTTAAGCAGGAAACGGAAAGACTGGTGAACGATCTAAAGAAATCTGCAGAGAGTGCAGAAGACAAGCTAGAAATCATACAAGATAGATCGGATTCCCTTTCCCAGCGTTCCAACGAGATATACGATGCTCTGATCTCTATTGACTCCCGAACTCAGCAAGTGGCTCAGGCATCGAAGAATGTGCAAGATCACATTGAAGAAGTTCTGCACCACTCGGAAGCAATTTATGACCAATCCAGGGGAATTGCCGCTTCCCAAGCAGAGCTACAGGAAGGGCAAGAGAAAATGAAGGAGAAAATAGAAGATGGCATGGCGAAGATTTTGGAATCCTCCAGTAATTTGGGACGAGAGATAGATTCGTTAAGGAAGGAAGCTGGAGAGATAGAGAAGGAGATAAGTAGAGTAAGAGATGGGATGTTCTCGAAGATGGAGGATTTGCAAGGTAAAGCTGATGATATTGGAGATATGGCAGGGATTTCAATGGAGAAGCAGAAGCAGCTCTTGGATGGACAATCCACTGCACTCAAGGGCCTTCAGTTTCTTACTGAGTTTCAGTCTGAAGCACTAGAAGAGAGCAGGTAAACAGCAGACAATCGACAGACGCTGTTTCATATGAAAAGTTGAACACTAACTGATTATCTTTGTTCTTCTTGTTATGACCACCTCAGGGGCACCTTGCAACAGTTGGCTGAATATAGCAGAAGACAACAAGAAGACCTTCTTCAACGGCAAGAGCAGCTTCAGCTTGTCCACAATCACTTGATCGAGAACTCGAAGTCTATCTTGGAAGCTCAGGTTTGTCTTGTCTTAGAAATTTTATTTTTGTCGAGTTAGGAGTTTTCAATTTAGATGGTTCATTATCCGTATGTATTAAACAAGCTCTTTACAAAACAGCAACATCTTGTCATATTTGCAGGAAGCCTTTGAATCAAAGCAAGCGACGATGTTTGTGGCCCTCGACAAGCTATTTGCTTTGCACAATGCGATGCTGCTTGAGTCACGGATAATAAAGGCTTTCTTCCTTTATTCTTTATCGATCTTTATTATCTATATGTTCACCAGTACCAAGCAAACATACATTGTGAGGCCCTGGCTCTATATTGGTGAGCGTTTCTTTTCTCCAGTCATTTTATTAGTGCAAATTGCAAAGTAGCTTTTAATAATGCCAGTTTTGACTAAATCAAACACTATGCGTCTTTGCAGGTTTGTGCATAACTTTTGTCATTGAAGTATTTATTCTTCGATTCACAACCATGGGTATTGAAGAACAGGCATGGATCATAAACTTGTTTAGATCTTTCTTTGCACTTGCTGCTTTTGCCCAGCTTCTGTATGCAATTTTTACATACAGGTGAGTAAATAGAAGAATACTTTTGGAATTGGCACGAAATGTCTAGTTTAGTTAACCTTATTTGGAAACTGTGCGATTGCAGGGATTATGAAGTTTTAAATCATCGGATGCTAATAGCCTTGGTTGAAAAGGTGAACAGCTTGCAAAAGGAGAACAAGCTCTCTGACGACCTGGACAGTGATGTAAACTGGTTGTCATGGATGGATACTGAGCTACCGGAAGAGGCAGATACCAATGAGGACCCAGACTTCTTGCCATCCGAGGAGGTTGGAGAGAATTCGATCACAACCAACATTTGCACAAGAAGATATAACCTCCGCCGTCGGCTTCCTTATTGATCATGTCTCTTTTTGTTTTGGTTGACTTTGTTAGACTGAACTTTCTGGTCCATTTTAGCTTTTTAACATACACATGGTTTTGACTTCAAGATTCTTTAACATATCCAGAGTGTAAACATCACAGAGGATTTAAGGCAATTAGCACATATTCACATTCAATTGAAAGTTTTTCATTTCTTTTTTTCAATGCAGTTTCATATGCTTGCTCAATAAACTTGCGTAAGTTCATCTGTATGATAACGATGTACTTCTACGAAACTACCAATAATCCTTACAAGAGCATGTACCTCCTTTGAAATGGTGAAACCGATTCGTATCCCTCAATGTAATTACTTGCTCGTAACTCTCGACACAAACTTCATCCAAGAATGACAATCCACACAAACACGAAGATTCTTTGTAATCCTTATTGGTGTCCCAGCGCCTGTGTGGATGAGAGCAAACATAGTCGCCAGTCTCTCGCTATGCCCACAGACCCACAATGCCTTCATGTCTTCATTCACTTTGTGAAGAACTGCTCTAGTATCAGGCACGTATCCCACTTCTTCCATAGCTTCCATCAGATCACTCCATAAGTTTCTATATTCTGAAGAGTTCTGGAAATCAACATGCCCTCCAGCTACGAAAGTATGTATTCTGTTCTTTATTTGTATCCAACTGCAGCCAGCCTCCTTCTTTATCCCTCTCTCTTCCATCAACTTTCTAACCACTTCAACACGGTCCCACATTCCTGCATTTGCATAAATGTTGGAAAGGATTACATAGTTCCCAGAATTGTCCGGTTCAAGCTCAAAGAGATGGCCTGCTATCTTCTCTGCAATGGCCACATTTCCATGGAGTCGACAGGAGTTGAGAATAGACCCCCAGACGCTGCCGCTTGGCTTCATAGGCATATTTTCTGCAACTTCCAGTGCCTCCTCAATTTTTCCAGCTCTTCCTAACATATCCACCAAGCAAGCGTAATGCTCTGAAGTTGGCAAGATCTTGAAATCCTCCATTTGATCAAAGAGTTTCCTTCCCTTATCAGTAAGCCCGGTGTGGCTGCAACCGGACAATATAGTGACAAAAGTGACCACATCCGGCCTGATACCGGACTTGGTCATTGCATCAAATAGCTTGAATGTTTCATCCATAGATCCATTTACTGCATAACTATTCAGCAATGTGTTCCAAGTCGTCAAATCCTTTTCCTGCATTTGATCGAACACTTTCTTGCAATAATCCGTGATGCCACACTTAGCATACATATCCATGAGCGAATTAAGTACCAAAATGTCTGGTCTTGCTTTTGATTTCACAATCTGCGCATGTACTTCCTTCCCGCTATGAAGTGCCGTTGCTGCTGCACAAGCTCCTAAGATTGTCGTCAACGTGACCCAACTGAAAAATATTCCGTCTCTCTGCATTCTTCTGAAAATGCTCAATGCTTCAGTCACCTGATTTTGCTCAACTAAAGTAGCAATCAACGAGTTCCAAGAAATTACATTCTTCTCAGGCATTTTCTCAAACACCCTTAATGCTTCCTCCAAAGACCCACACTCTCCATATAAGTTCAGAAGAGCATTGTAAACAGCTTGATCTGGGTCTTCACCAGACTTCACCACCTGGGCATGCACTGCTTTACCAACCCATAAATCCGTCAAATCTGCACTTGCCTTTAAGGCCATTGACAAGGCAAACTTGCTTGGCACAACGCACTGCAACAACATGTCACGGTACAGGAGCAAGGCCTCTTTGGAGCACCCATTTTTGGAGTACCCAACGGCCATAGCCACCCACATGGATTCAGAGACAAGTCCATTTTCAAGGCCATCTTCGAATATTTGCCGCGCCTCATCGACTTGGCCACAGACCGAGTAAAGGGTAACGAGCTTGGCTCTCACGGTCTGATCATCCAGTAGATTATCATTGCCTCTATCCCTACATAGTAATAATTGTAGATACAGTCTCTGGCCAAGTTCTAAGGATTTACAGGAGATGCAGTTATGGAGGACGAGGGAATAGGACTGGGGATCGACAAATTTGGACGGTGCTGATTCGATCAAGCGGACAGCCTCTTCTAGTCTGCCTGATCTGCAGAGAGATCTGAGAGTTGAATTGAACGGTTTGCCAGGTTTGATGGTCCTGGGATTCGAAGTGGCAGTTATGGTAGTTGGCAAGGTAATGGTTGGTGAGAAAGAAGTGGAGCAGAACATGATCAGGGAATGAATTGCGTGGACAAAGGTTGTGTGAAAAACTCAGGTTTTCATAAGGATTGTTTGGCACCGGCAAATGGTCATCACCTGTTATCTTCTTTGTAACTGTCTGGCGTGATGGTTGATACGTCCCTCATCCGACAACGGAATTTTAGAAGGTTCAACAGGCCTGAAAAGTTGAACTAGCACTACAGGAGCAAGTCTCTCCATTGCTTAATGAGTCGGTTTCCATGAGCCAGTTCAGAAGATTGAACTAGCTCCATAGAAGTTACGTCTGTTAGGCTGATTGCGGTAGCCAGGGTATTTTCTCTTTGCTCCGTTTCAAGTCTCCGTTAGCCTTTTTAGCTTGCAATGGGACTAGTCAACCCATGAAGTTGTTGATGAAATGAACTAAACGAACCCATATGAGAAGAAGAAACTGTTTTTTGTACCGATTCATGGAAAATGCATTTTCACAGGAGCTGAAGCAAAAGAACTTCAATATTAGCGCATTGGTCTTGAGAACGATTGAGCGCAAAAACCGCAGACTGAGAACTGAATAGCTGCTATCTACACATACACTGACTGAGACTCTTTCAAATTATAGCAAATCCTCAATGACATTATTACAAGTGAACAAGTATCCTCCCTCCATCCACAGACTTCTTTACGGCGTCAAGGACTAGCTGCGAGAACTAAATAGCTGCCTGCTATCTATACACACACTGACCAAGACTTACAAATCAGAGCAAATCCTCATTAACATGGTTACAAGTGAACAAGTATGCACCCTCCATCTATGGACTTCTTTACCGCGTCGAGGACTAGCTGCGTCTTTCTGCTGATTTCAGGCCATTTTCTCTCTGGGGAACACCCAGAATCACGAATGCCCTGAACAAGGCTCGCAAACTCCCGAATCATCAAGGCCTCTTGTGGAAGCTCCGTGGGGACAAGGACCCTCTCCGGCTTTACGTTCCACCCTATATGGAGGTCCGCGAATTTAGCACCGGAAGTGAATTCGAATGAAGCAGAACCTTCCTCGATCGGTATGGTGAAGTCCTTGAGATGCAGCGATCCAATTGAACCGATGATTGCCAAGTCCATGGACACGTGGGCGAGGAACGAGCAGTGGAACATCGCGGCCATTTCGTGCGCCGAATCCCAGTACAACACAGCAGAGCACGACAGGATGACTCCGGCTGAGTTGCGGGTAACATCAGGAAAAGCGGATACAGCAGATGGTAGTTTGTAACCCGCAGCCCAAAGAAATGCGCCGATGCAATACCAGCCCAAGTCGCTGAGTGCACCAAGAGAGTCCAGGTCGGGTTTTACTCGAATGTTATTCTCGAAAAATTCTCCGCTCGGCGAAAACATGGACATGCTGTTGATCTGGGATACACAAGGAGATGCCAGTGTCAATTATCATTTTTTTTTTTTTTGGATCTCGGCAAAATTGCAGTCATGAATAAACCATATTCTTCTTTTTTTCCTTCTTTTGGCCATGAATGAACTATGAGTTTTCTAGGATTTCTTGAGAAATACACATGAAACGAACTCTTAAGACAACCGATGCTCACCGAATTCAGTTCTCCAAACCGCCCAGGATCAGACACAATCTCCATCATCTTCTCCGTCCTCGGATGATGCAGCCACATGGTCCCGTCCATGAACTGGACCCCGCTCGCCTCGCAGGCCTCCAGGATCCGGTCGAGCTCCGCCGCGTCGACCGCCGTCGGCTTCTCCAGGAGCACGTGCTTCCCCTTCCTGGCGGCCGAGACCGCCCAGGCCGCGTGCAGGCTCGTCGGCAGCGGGAGGTAGACGGCGTCGACGAGCGGGTCGTCCAGGACGTCGCCGTAGCTCCCGTACAGCTTGACGGCGCCGGAGAGACCGTTCGCGGCGGCGAACGACCGGGCCTTCTCGATGGAGCGGCTGGCGAGGGCGTGGAGGGTGGCGTTCGGGGCGAGGGCGATGGCCCTGCACAGCTTCCGCGCGATGCCGGCGCATCCGATGATGCCGAAGCGGACGGGATCGTGCCCCATGTTCGCGTCGCTCTGCTCGCGAACTTTGCTCTGGAAATGGTGAACGGGAGCGGGAAATGCGAGCGAGAGAGAGAGAGAGAGACGAGTGATGGTCCGTGTGGATAAGATTCTGCGCTATTTCCACTACTCGTATGTCTAATTGCACTCAACTTTTCAACAAAGTCAAATCAGCCATTCCATATTCACAAATTTTCATAATTTCATTATTGTCCAGATTTAGATTTCTTTTTATTTCAATCATTTTTTTTACATCAATAAAAAAAAATGTAGGCTTTTGTTGTCTTTAAAGAAATTCTTTATAATGTGATCGATGTACTCTTTTGTAGGATATTCAAAATACACAAAATTTATCACTTATGCTTTATTTTTATTCTATAGATATCAAAGTTATCACCGGTTGCTATTGAAATTTTCCTCCAAAAAAAAATAAAAAAAACACGTAACCAAATCTAGTGGTCACCTAGCTCTAACAAAAAAATATTGCGATAGTTCATTTTAAGTAAGTTTCAAATTATGATCTCTAAATAGCAAAAGTAGATTCTCAGTTAGAATTGTATTAAGTGCTTTCTTAGGAATATCTAGAAATGATTTTAATTTATCTATATATATTAGTACTTATATTAATCTAAATCTAGTTCCTTATGTTTTGAAAGAAACATAACACATATGAATAGAAATTTTATCAATCTAAAAAATTAGGAATAGGATTGAGATTTAATATAAGTACTAATATATATAGACAGAGCAATATCATTTCTAGATATCTTATTTTAAAGGAAAAAAGAAAAAAGAGAGACTTAAATAGCAGTCAACTTGATAAAATCATGAGCTGAAATTTACTTACATTGAACTATTGTAATATTTATAATTATGAAATGAAGACTATCATTTTCTTATGATTTAGGAAAAGGATATAAATGATTTTTTTTTTCTAAAATATAGACAATAGCATAATAATGAAAACTTTTGAATGGTCCCTAAGAATTAATTTGAAATTGTTATAAAAAATTGAGGGAGTAAATTGAAATAATTAAAAATTTAGAGACTATCTTAAACATTTAGGAATGTTTAAGAATCACACCAATTGTATAAAAAGCCTAATAATAATATTAGCTATTAGACTAGCATTTAGGAACTATTGGTGTCAATTTTTCCTTTTGTGAACATACACATTTACATTATGCTAACTTTGGCATAATGTGAATGGTACCTAAGAACTAATTTGAACAAATAAAAAGCCTAATGATAACAGTACAGATTAGGTCAGCATTTAGGAATTATTAATATCATTTTCCCTTTAAATCATACACGGTTACATTATGCCAAGTTCGGCAGCTGCCAAACCCATCCTTAATTGGTTGATTTTGATTAGAAATTTGAACCTATATGTGATTATTATTTGGCTATGCATCAAGACCTCAGTTTTGACTTCTACTCTCTCTCTCTCTCTCTCTCTCTCTCTCTCTTTCTCTGGCTCATTTGATACTGTTCGTTCCACAATCGAGTCATGCATCTAAAAAGGAAAATGTTCACATTGGGATAACATCTACCGAACGCGACAAACTAGTTGTGATTCTTGAAATTCTTGTTTTCCCCATTTTCTCAACATACATAGATGTAATTATCCACTGATTTTCGCTTAGAATAAGAAAGAAATTCAATCCCTTCACATTTGAGCCCAAAACGAAAGAATCCATCCTCTCTCTAGCTCGGGATAGATGGTTTTCACAACACTCAGGTTCACAATATAGACAAATTACAAACATGTTTCAACTTCAAGCAATGCTGTTTGATTTTAACAACGATACTGAAGCTCACTCGAAAAGAAAGACACAAAAGTAACGGCACACACGGGTGACTTCAAAGGACTAGTTAACGCCTCTGTGTGGGCCGAGCCAGGCCTAGTGAACCATGTATATACAACAAAATCGGCTTCAGCAATGACTCTAATCAATAAACTTTCACATGGGTCTCAAACCCCATCAGATCATATGCTGCTAGAAGTCAAGTAGTATCATTGTATCAGACCTCCATCGACGACACAGCAAAGCCGGCGTCTTCTCTGCAGCATCACCAAGAGATGAAGCTATTGACATGGGCAAAATATGAATTCGACGACAAGGCGAGGTTCTCTTGCACCTCGATCCTCCTCATTTCTTTGAGCTCGAAATGATATCGGTACAGCGAGTAATCTTCATCACGCTCAAAAATGATGTCTCCGCTCGTCTTCAAACCCAATAGCGGAACCATGTCAAACGTGCAACCCATGGTGATGGAGCACGTCTGCTTCCACGCATGTCCTGACAATTCCTCCAACATCCAGATGTTGATCTGGGTCATCTCTTCATGAACAATGAAGCACAAGGAACCACGCATCTCAAGAATCCGGTCATGTGTTCTGCAACTTGTAGGGAGCGCTACTTTATGAAACTTCTCGCTGTCCATTTCCATGGACACTATGTAATCACTGTGATCAACGAAAGGAACCCAGTGCAGACATCCTATAGCAGAAACTGGTCTGTACCCTAGCCAACCGAATAGCCCAGGTTCCGGTCCGTCAAGTGGCCTCCACACTCTTGTTCGGAGACTAAGAATCTCACAATGGAAGTAGTTCAGCTCGTCTCTGAATAAGTGCCCCACCTTATATACCCCGGAGACCTTGCTCAAGGCAAAACCATAAGATTCATTATGCAGAGGAGAGAGAGTGCCTAAAGGAAGTGGGTCGAGCTTTCTGGTCATGGGATTCAAGACTATCAACCCACCTTTCTTTATCCTGTTCTCTAGCAGGATTAAACCATCGCAAGTCGCTCTTATCTTGCCCAAGCAGCTTATCTTGTAGTCTCTTTCCTCGCACTTCCCATCGCTAAATTCCATAAACTTGACACAGGATTTTCTTGAATAACTGATGGCAGGCTGAGTTAAGATGGGAATGTTCTGTGATTGCAAATAGTTTGCGTCAATTGAGAAATAGTTTGGGTTTTCAGGCGGCCTGGATGTTAAAACAGAGTAAATATTGTGAGGTGCTGAAAGACTAGACAGAAAAATCAGGTTGGTGTCAGACCGATGAAGATGGGCATGAACAAAATTGAGGCTCTTTATGATATCTCTCCAAGACTTGCAAACAAGCATTGACCTGAGGAGGGATTTGTGAGGGAGACAGAGGAGGATGTTAGTGATGCAGTCTTTTGGAAGATAAGGAATTCGCCTCTGTTCTTCCTCTTGCTGCAACTTCTTTGAACAAGCCTTTTCTTCCACTAATCTTGCAAGATTCTTGCCCTTGCTTCCCATGGATTTTGCCATTGAGCATTCCTTAATGCCTAGACAGAAAATTATGACAGCAACCTGTGAAGTGGAGAATATGGAAATAACTGATTCCTAGAGGTATTCAGAGGCTTATATTAAATCAGATAACCTGTCTCAAAACATTTGCAATTTTAGGTAGAAATAAATAACAAAGTTGAGATGCTACAGCAGTGAATGAATGACATAAATCTTGCCATTTAAGCAAGCATCATTTTGCATCTAATACAGCATGAGCATAACACCGCCCAGTCAATGTGACAAGAAATCACAGATACAAATTTCAAAAGAAATGAAGGGCATATTTCATTAAGTAGTTGAAGTTGGATGTAGAGGTGTGAGATGGGGTGAATATGTGAATCATCCACACAATCAAGAATGAGTTTACCTCACTTAGAAAGTGTTTATATTTCAAAAATCATGACATCAATAGTAAGCCTTTCTGTCCGAGTTACATTAAAATTAGACCCCAGAACTACTGACTTTCATGAAAAGAACTTTTACAAAAGGAGTAAATGATGTTAAAGTTATATCCTAAGGAGATAAGAATGCCTTTGACTTAGAGTGAGGCGTCTTACATGCCAAATGGATATGATGTGCCTCTCATGCATTGCTAGTATACAAATAAAACATAGCGAAACTGATCAACGTGGTGCTTTGAGTTGAGATAATTCCATCTCTTTTAATCTGCTTCATCTACTTAAGGAAAATTGATTAATGCTCTCTCTTTTCATCTAACTGTGATAGTTCTGTCATAAATTGTCCCTTTCTTTTTTTATTCTACCTATAATCTCATGGCTATGTATCCTTTTTGGATCATATGTACGAATAATTTGGTTTCACTAATGTTGGTAGAGGATTTGTTTGATAAGTTGCCTGAGAGTCGTCAAGCTAATTTCCCGAGGGGTGACATTGCTACATACTCTCCATTGCTCTTGGTGTTATTTTATTACAGATGTGGATCATATATTATATATTTTGTTCCCTCTCTGAAATGTTTTTCTTGTTCATCATTAATCTACCGGTAACCCAAATCACAGAGAGAGAGAGAGAGAGAGAGAGAGAGAGAGAGAGAGAGAGAGAGAGAGAGAGAGAGAGAGAGAGAGAGAGAGGTTGAGAGTGTACTCCACATAGATGATTATGTTCTGTTAATGTGGTTAAGGTGCTATAACTTGTGTATCCATTGTAGCGATGCACACTAATGAGCTCTGGTTTTGTGGAGGAAGCATCTTGCCTACCTCGACGGCAAAATTTATAAATAAAGACTACATAAAAACATGTGTTGTACAGCAGCATCACGCGTCATTTACTAGTAATAGTCTATAACCACTTTAGAACTCATTGAAATCGTGAATTGACTCATACGAAAGGCACCCTATCCCGCACAATTCACTAAACTAACTCAACAGATTAGGGGTTTTCCAATCAGTGGGTAATCAGAATCATGCTTGAACAGATCACAGCGGAGACCGCAGTCTCAATTCAACAGCTTCACGGTTCAACAGCAGTACTCAAGACCTCACATACTGGAGACAACCCAAGAAAATCAAGATCCAGCATAAATTCATGCCAGGTCTGAGACTCAAACCATCACAGAGACGAACAAACGGTGCATAAAGAACGAGAACGTCGCCCCACACTCAGTTCCAATCACCGATCATCCGGAAAAGAGCGAAAATTCCCCCGACCTCATGCAGAATATTCGATCAAAGCATGCACAGACAACGTGATAAAATGGATCCCAGAAAGAACGAAACAGCAAAACACGGAAAAGGGCATGAAAAAGAACCGGAACCTGGTTAACTGCCTCTTAGCTCATGAGTGGAAATTCCAGACAGCTTACGGGGGGGACGAAGACGGTCGATTCCATGACCCTTTGGAGCTCTTCCCAAGACCCAATTGTCCCCAGTTCGACAGAGTGCACGAAGCAACGAAGAAGAGAGCGTCCCTCGGTTGACTCGCTTTCCTGCCGGCCGAGCGAAGTCTTTGCGAAGTTCTCCATGCATACGCAAGAAAAAAAACAAGGTGTCGCTATCTGTCACATTTTTCAAAGGACGCGAGCACTTTCGTCGCAAGTAGAGCCACGAGCCCAGCAAGCCCATCCTGGCTCTTGAAGGCTCAATGGATCGAACAGTTCGGACAAGCCCATCCTTGCTTCCTCCTCTTGCATTTCGGTTCGTTTCGGCCGAATCGGCGCGAAGGTCCACGGCGAAATGCTACAACGGCTAAGCTGCGGATACTTCATTGGGAAGTTCATGATCATTAGGAGTCTCAACTCGCGAAACGTTCAATGAATGACGGATCTCTTACCATCGGCACCAGCACTTTTTATGACGACGGACTCTTTATTTATTTGGAAACTGTTTTCTAGAATACAACCTTCGATAATAATAACCTGAAGCATGGGAAATCAATGTGAATTGCTCAGTCCACGTGCTTCAGACAAGACTTTTACCTAAAGGGAAAGATAACGTCCTAGAGTTATCGTGAGTGCGAGACATTGGAATTCGAATACATAATTTATTGTATTTAAAAATTTTGTGCTTCACCACTTAGTTATCAACCTCCCAGGGTTAGTCTATAATTTCTTAACCTATGTTTAACCGACGAGAGAATCTACATGTTGAGATCTAAACATTACGAAACTGTAAACGTCACTAATTGATCCAATATTGTAATTAAGTTAAATTAAGGAAAGTACTAGAGACTAATTTGCTGCCTCTTGCGGCTGAGGATCGGCATCAATTGGTGTTGATCTCCCCTAGCCCTTTTCTTTTCTTTCAAGACCAAACGGTATTATACAGGAATGTGGCCAAAATGTGCCAGATTGTGCCATCACGTGAGGAATGGCTGCTCAGTTGATAATTCTAAGATATGGTAAAATCGGTTGAAAGGTTATGGATTAAAATAGTTTACGGGTGCATTTGGTTCAGTTTTGTCAAGAGACTTCGGGCCTCTAGAGTCTCCTGAGAAAAAATGAGGGTGTTTGGTAAACATTTGAGTGAAAGTTAGCCTTGGCAAAACTGAAAACCCAGGGCACTTGTCTTGAGCTTTCATCATTTTCAGGATGGTAAGTTCCATGGTTAATAAAGTTTTATCAGTTCCCTTTCTTGTCCTTAAAATTTACTGAAAGTTCAGGTTTAGCCTTTTTTTAAAAATAAAACCCTAGATCTACCTCTCAATTCGCTCTGATCAGCCGCTGCTCGCCCTTTTCTCTCAAAGAAGTCCCTCAGTCTCCTCATAACCCAGTCACTCAACTCTCTCTCGCTTAGGCAAGGAGGTATTATTTTGTCTATCATTGCACTTTCAGTTAGGGTATAAAATAATTTTGGAACGATTTTTCTTGTAGATTTGCATTGGTGGAATTGTTATCAAACTGTATTATTGTCCTCAAGTTGATATATATATATATATATATATATATATATATATATATATATATATATGGTATTATGCATTTTGTAAGGTCTTCAAAACAACCACTTAGCCAATCATGATTTTTCATTGTTCCTATCGGATTCCCCTGCCTCCCTTCTAGCTGTTCAATGTTGTGATGACCTAACAACTTTGCTTTTTTCTGCAATCTCATAGTGGGGTTTGGCAAAACTTGTTCCTATAATGTAATGTTAAACTAGCTCAAGCACAGACCTTGACCCTGAAACAAATATAATTTTTCCTGCTTAGACCGAAACATGGAAGTTGCTCAACCTGTTTAGCTATATACTATGGGGATGTGCAGCTGCTTGCTTACTAGGATGTTGGACTAATTGTGTATTCTGTCAATCAAGAACAAAATTGATCTTGCCTGGTGGTTAAGTGGACATTTTTGTGATGATAGATTATGGAAGCATTAATTATGAAGGGATGTGGCTTTACTGAGCTGGTGATGGAAGGTTAGCGATGATGAGTCATGTATTATAGTTTGTGTTGGTGGTAGCAGAGAGACATGAGTAGTTAGGCAAATATAATTTGGTAGATGCTAGTCCAAATCCCACAAATTATTTGGGGCTATATGAAGATGTTAGCTATTATTTGCCAAAGTTTCAAAGAAATTCTGCATCTTATCAAGAAGTGTTCAACTATGCCTAGTTCTCGCTACAGTCATAAATTGAGCAAGCTTTTGCGTATTGAAAAAGAAGTGGAAGATTCTAAAAAGTATGCCAAATTATCCGCATGAAAAGGGAGTAAAAATTATCATAGTGGCAATGACTTTACAAAATCATATACGACACCGTGAATCATACTTTTTTGCAAAAGCAGATTTGGATCCAAGTTATGGATACACAGTGGATAGTAATTATGTAAATGAGCGAGCTAGTGCTTAAAAAAAATAATGCATTTTCGGATATAGCATGTTTACATGATCAAATAGCCTAAGTTTAATCAATATTTGAAGATTCTTGTACTTTTTAAGTATAACATATTTTATTCATTGGGGCATATGTGAGCATGTTTATTAATGATGAAATTAGTCTTTAATCGTGAAAGAGTCCACTTTGATACGATTTTCTTTTCATTTAAGTTTTTTACCCATAAAAGAAATGTGATTTTTTTTTTGTTCACTTCACACGAAACATGAAATAAGTATAGGAGTCGTGGCCATTATTTTTTCTAATTTTAAACATATTAACATTGATTAGCTTAAATTGATCACACTAAAGGACTTTTGCAACATGTTTCCACTAAATGACATGTCTCTTAAAGTTATTTCCCAATGTTCGACCAAAAAAAAAAGTTACTTTCCTAATATACTTTTCAATTATAACTTATCAAATAGTCTTTGCTTTATTATGAAAACCTTTTTAGGTTAAAACTTTTTGCATTTGGTCAAAAGTTTTATGAAATGATGAACCAAAGGTAGGCTAGATGGCATATAATCAAATGGGAAAACAAATCAGATTGAGTCGAATTAATGTCGGTCTGACGGTTTTTAGAATGTAAGATAAGTATAATTATGCAATCAATTTTCAAGGGCGCGCGCACATGATACATGCACAGAAAAATCGTTCAAAATTTTTCGCTTTCTCTGCCGTTGAGTTGACTAAAATGGATTTCCAACAATGAATGTGGAAAACAAAACAAAAAAGCAAATGCGTTTGAAAAGTTACGGGGAAAGAGAGAGAACGAGGGGGGGGCTTTAAATGCGAGGCAGACAATACGGTCAGCGACTTTCGTGAAGCAGCAGTGTCGGGTCCTGTGTCACGGCATGATGTGATTGCTCAGTCTCTCCCACCCACCTCCTGCTCCTCCTCCTCCTCCTCCTCCTCCTCCATTCTTGACACATTCTCCTATTCTTCTTCTTCTTCCTTTTTCTTCTGCTTCTCTCTCTCCACAAAACAATTCGATCTGAGGCCTGTTCTCTGCAGTGCTCCGAGCAACGCCCCAGATGGAGGGAGAAAAAAAAGGGGGTTTTCTTCTTTTTAGGGGGGTGGGATGGGGGTGGTTGAAAAGGCGAGAAAAGGCGGGCGCAAAGCGAAGACCGCGACGACCACTTTTTTCGGGCTGGTACTGGCTTAATGGATTGGAGTTTGGCCTCAACTTATGGGAAGATTGGACTCTTCATGATGGCATCTTTGGTCGGGTCTAATGGGGGTGTGGTAGCTGGTTTAGCAGCATGTGGGGTTATGATGACCATTGTCTCAACAGCCGCTGATCTTATGCAAGATTTCAAGACAGGTTACCTAACTTTATCATCTGCAAAATCCATGTTTGTGAGTCAACTGGTAGGAACAGCCATGGGTTGCATCATCGCCCCACTCACATTTTGGTTGTTTTGGACTGCTTTTGATATTGGGGCACCTGATGGACCATACAAAGCACCATATGGTGTAATATTCAGGGAAATGGCAATCTTGGGCACCCAGGGTTTCTCTGAGCTTCCCAAGAACTGTCTCGCCATGTGTCTAGGGTTCTTCGTGGCAGCTCTGGTTATAAACCTGAATGAGGGAAGTTGTGCAGACACTCTTAGCTAAACAACGTTTACTTTTGTTTTTGAAAACAGAAAACTAAAAGTTTTATTCGATAAACTAAAGGGTTTATTTGCCAGCATTCTTATTCTAAATTTCGAATTGCCGCATCTGTCATATTGCAGGTATGAAGGAAAAGATCTAAAATTGGTGGACGCCCTGTTTCTGGTCATGTTAAAAGAGCTGCTGAGGGAAGTTGATGACTTCTCATATGGATGTGGACAGGCTTTAAAGAGTTACGGACTTGATGCCAAAGGTTTTTCAATTCTACCGGGTTCAGTTCAGAATTGATGCCAAAGGGTCAAGAGAAAGAAAGCCAGGCAAAGATCAAAAGATACATGACCATGATGGACTCAATGACAAATGAAGGCAAGTCATGCAGTAATATATAGTTTAGCTGTTTTTATTATTTTGGCTTATGGCTGCAGTGAAAGTTTTAAATTCAAAAGCCTGATTAAACAAGTTTGATTTCAGAGTTGTTCAAATCCAAAGATCTGAGACTCTGAATCATTAAACAAGAAATTTGATTTCAGAGTGAAGGGACTTAAGATAAACATGAATGCATAGCACATGAGCAGAGTTCTTCCACCTCAGATGCTCAAGCAATCATGGGTGGTTTACAGAACTTGATGAAGCAAATGGGTTCTGGCAAGGATATGATGGGTATGTTTGGAGGTGGCCGAGTCATAATGGCTGATTTGTTAAGTGTATCATTCAGTTGTAACCTCTGGGCGAAATTAAGCAGCCACAGTTTGGTTCCACTAGAATTAGACGGGCCTTATTTCCTCAAGTGAAAGCCATACAGCTATGAATAGACATGGGAGAGTGAGTTCTAGTGGAAGGTCGATGCATTTGATTTGCATTCTTATTTAACTAGTCAAAATGCTGGCTTGGAATAATTACAGGATTTTTTGTTTTTTGAGTTAGGATTATGTGAGAGCAGGTGTACCTTTTGGCCTTGCAAAATTAACTTTTGTTACTAAGAAGCAGACCTCTAATTTATAAATAATCGTCTTAACAACGCAGAAGATGGGAATTAAATGAACCTCCTTCATCGATGAGTCCAGTTGAATGTAAAAGAGAGAACTAAGTTTCATGGGCAAAGAAAGCTTTAGTAAATCATACGTGAAATTAAGAATTTCATTTGGTTGCGTTCGCTTCATGCAAGACAAATGACGAGGCAGCCAAGTTTACCATCGACCAAGAATTTGGCAGGTTCATGGTATGCTTTATTTGGCCGATCCTGTCCTGTAGGGAAGACAAGATTTTTATGTAAATTGCAAGCACAATGCAAAATACCGATCTAACACATGAGCGCAAATCAAGAATCCACCAGTCAGCATCTACTGATTCAACCATGTCAGAGAAGTTATGGAAATGTTGGAAGAGTATAAGCGGCTTGCCAAGATTTGGAGCAAAATGAAGGGACTTAAGATCCCAACGCGGGGTGATATGAACATGCGGTCTCGAAACATGAATGCATAGCACATGAGCAGAGTTCTTCCACCTCAGATGCTAAAGCAGATTGGTGGCATGGGTGGTTTACAGAACTTGATGAAGCAAATGGGTTCTGGCAAGGATATGATGGGTATGTTTGGAGGTGGCGAGTCATAATGGCTGATTTGTTAAGTGTATCATTCAGTTGTAACCTCTGGGCGAAATTAAGCAGCCACAGTTTGGTTCCACTAAGAATTAGACGGGCCTTATTTCCTCAAGTGACAAGCCATACAGCTATGAATAGACATGGGAGAGTGAGTTCTAGTGGAAGGGTCGATGCATTTGATTTGCATTCTTATTTAACTAGTCAAAATGCTGGCTTGGAATAATTACAGGATTTTTGTTTTTTGAGTTAGGATTATGTGAGAGCAGGTGTACCTTTTGGTTTTTTTATAAGTCAGCTGAAATGCATTACTGAAGTTTTTTGTGTGTTTCCTCCCTTTCTCGGTTGAATTTATTGATTCCATATGACAAATCTTACCTTGGAGCGCCTGGAATGGATGTTTGAAGAGCTGTCGGCTTGTTTCTCTTTTATGGCTTAACGGCACCCTTTCCTACGGTCTTGCTAATTGACAGTAGGTTTGCTCCCAAGGTGAAGTTGGTCCATCAACGGACACCACTTTGTTGCTAGAAAGGCGGTAAGTAACTAGTCTGTGAAGCTGTTCTTGAAACATCAAAATACTGAGGGAGACTCGGACATTCCTAGAGACAAAAACACAGAATGGGAAGCTTCAGCTCGTTGCGTAACTAGTGTAAGTTGCTCTTCCGTAACATTGAGAAAGCCATCAAAGCAAAATTAACTTTTGTTACTAAGAAGCAGACCTCTAATTTATAAATAATCGTGTATGCATTAGCATCAGTCTTAACAACGCAGAAGATGGGAATTAAATGAACCTCCTTCATCGATGAGTCCAGTTGAATGTAAAAGAGAGAACTAAGCTCATGGGCAAAGAAAAGCTTTAGTAATCATCCTCTTACGTGAAATTAAGATTGTTTAACTCCACTTGTGCACGTACTCATCCTCAAAAACACAAGCGGTTCATCAAATCGCAACCCATTAGTTTTTTGATGGAGGAGAATTGCTTTTCATTTGGTTGCGTTCGCTCTTCATGCAAGACAAATTGACGAGGCAGCCAAGTTTACCATCGACCAAGAATTTGGCAGGTTCATGGTATGCTTTATTTGGCCGATCCTGTCCTGTAGGGAAGACAAGATTTTGGGATATAAATTCCGAATGATCAAGATCCGTAGTTGACAATATCATCTGCATCACAGCATGTGTGTCCAAGTGCAAACTCACATGACATGCAGCATTTCTGTGGGAGACGGCCATAATAGTCAGATAAAGAGGGATGCTGTTTTTAACAGATCCCAAATTAGCTGAACTATTAAACAAAATGAAAATCTAAATTGCAAGCACAATGCAAAAATACTATGATTAATTTGATTGGAAAGGGGGACGATCTAACACATGAGCGCAAATCAAGAATCCACCAGTCAGCATCTACTGATTCAACCTCTGAATAATCATCCACACAAAGATAAGCTAAACTAAAAAAGTAGAAAAGAAAATTCGAAATTCTAAACCTAAACTTCAGCTTTCACAAATGCATTAGAAGTCTCGGACGATCCAGACTGGAGCTAGTTCTTGGCGCAAACAAGAGCTTCAAGTGTAACTGGACGCAATGAACTGCGATAACTGTCAATCTTCTTGCTTTGGGTGTCAAAGACAGCACCAGGATCAACAATCGAGATTGGTATGGACAAAACATCAGCAGCCATCTTGGAAAGAATGGGGTACTTCAGGTTATTTAATTTCCACCAACCCAATAGATCGAAGTCCTGTACCCTCGGCAGAAGAGACTCCTCCAAATATTGATCTAACTCGGACTTTGTTTGCTGGCCACTAGTGATCTCTGAAATGTAGACATCAAAATCAGAAAGCCCATCCCCAAAGGAGATGACCGTACCATCATGTGGCAGCTCTTCATGAGACACTCCTTCCTCAGGCATTCCTTCATTTGGCAGCTCTGATTTTATGATGCTCTTGGTGCCGTTCTCCATTGGAGCTTCCGGAAGAGGAAGCATGGGTGAAAAATAATCAAGAAAGAGTTCGTGAATACCATCATCAACAAGTCCAATCCATGTTTCAGCATCCTCGCCAATAATTCTCGAGAAACTAAATTCTACAAGTTTCATCTTGAATCTTGGATCCATGACTACTGCAACAGCCAATATAAGGCAGCATCCCCTCCAATATTTGTCGAACTTTTCTTGTAAAGGCTTGATTAGGTTGCTTACAAATGGGTCCTGGCTCGTTGCAGCATGTGTGAGATCCAACTGAAGTTTAGACACTTCATGGAAGAAGGTACTGGCAGTTGGGTAGGTCGGGCCAATTATCCCCTTCCATCATGAAATGACAACAAGTAGGCCAATTTCTCATCCACTAGCTTCAATTATAGAAAAGCAACACGATTGATGTCCTTACCAAGAGACTCCATGATGATCGGCAGGTTGCTAGTCTGGCTGCCTTTGTTGAACATCTCTCTAACAGTTATTCCTATTATCTTGATCAAATTGTAGAGACCATCCCCAAGAATGAGTGAAATAGCAATGAAAACCTGAAACAGAGAGGAAAGAGAGAAAAGTTGCTCCACAGTGAGTAAGCAATGAGAAAATTTCACAAAAAAAGATGCCATCTCCTACTCAGCTTCATCAGCCAAGACGAAATTTTGCAACCAAGCACATTAACAACAAAACTTGTGCTCAGTGCTTATCTAATAGTAATACGGATCCAAGCTAGTAATTAACATAAATGTTCTTGTGAAGTACCTTATATCCATAGAGACCTTTGAAGTCATTGCTGCCAAGATCAGCCGAATACCAATCCCCAGCGTGTTGTGAAATGAAAGGCCAGAGGAAACCCCATGATATAATTGCCCCAAGTAGAACAGAGCAGTTAACTATGTGGGGACAGATTAGTCCGCATCCAACATAAGTTGGGCTAAAGTCAAAATAGAACCTGCATGAAAAGCGTGACACATGATCAGCACAAACTCCTCACGCACTTTAGCAAGTGCTGGAAGTCAAACATGCAAAGTCGACGCTTAGCGGCGCAAGCATGTGTGTATGTTAGAGAGAGAGAGAGAGAGAGAGAGAGAGAGAGAGAGAGAGAGAGAGAGAGAGTTACGTGTTCTTAAACAGAGTCAAGCCAGGGCTGGGGAAGTTATCAAATCCACATGAATCACCAATACCACTGAAGAACCACTTGAAGCAGCTCCATGATAGACTTATGCTCAAGTATTTTCCAAGGTAACTAACTTGCTTGCTGGGAAATCAACACAGCAGAAAATCATAAAACGCACAACTAATTAGGAGAGATATCCCGAGTAAAGAAAGATTGTAAAGACTCCACAGACTAAAGCTATGTTAGCAGCTTACACTGTTTTCCTGATTAGGAATTTTTTAGCAGTTTGTTTAAGGAATCTTTTAACACTTTAAGACCAAAACTAGCAAATGTAGACTACAGATGGGAAATATTTTCCAGTTCCATCATTTCAATGGAATCCTAATCATCTAAAATTCATAGCTGCAAGCTTGAAACTCCTTGCAAGCAGAAAGTAGAGCAGTATAAAGCAAATGGTTTACTTCACCCTTCCTTACCCAGCAAGTTCAGCTCCACTGTTTGTGTGGAAGCTGTTTATTAGCATAGCGGTTGCAGTACCACTTGGATAAGTAAGCTTATAATCCATGACCATAACCTGCGATAATTGAACCGAGAAAAAGAGAAGACTAGGACAGGATGACAAGCAGTACTGCTCGTGATATTCGCAAATATATATTTACAGCATAATAATTCAGATTATAGGGTTGTAAACCTACAAACCAAGTATGCACTTTCATAAACTGTTCCACTTATAATATGGATAAGTTGTATCTACCGTCACCAACCTTTCGAAGAGGAACAAGGCTAAAAAGTCCCAGAAAGCTGACAACAAACAAGAATCCAATCATCCATCCCAAGCCTGGGTTTTTAACATCTTCTGCCCGATTACCGGGATAATCAGCACCGATGAGCTGATATGTCTTTTCATCCATTGCAATCAGGTACGAACCACCTGTCAATAATCAAACCAGAAGTTAAGCCCATAAAAATTATGAAGTGATCATCAAGATTTATGTGGGAAGGAGTGCTGCTAAGAAGACGTTCAAATGGAAAGCGATCGGACAACTTGTGCATCCGTATCTCCTCGTGATGTTACGGCGCTGAGACACATGCACGGGATCCTCTCCTCCCCGTCCCCCTCCCCGCCATTGCGGATGGCGTTTCGATGATGGGACTCATTATGACGACGACGATAATGATAATTACAATCACCCGGAAATTTTCTTCTTTATTGTGGGTCCACTCTCTATCTGTGCCTTGCTTTTTGTCTGTCAGAAAAGAAGGAAAGGGGAAAAAAAAGTCATTAAAGAGGAGAGAGAGTGAGACGGTCTGAAAAGAAGAGAGAGGGTCTGAAAAGAAGCCCTTCCTCTCTCTCTCTCTCTCTCTCTCTCTCTCATTCTTTCGCAATCATAAAGCAATCGATTACAAAATGATTTCCTCTCTCATGCCTTTCCCTCTCACATCACCCTCTCTCTCTCTCTCTCTCTACAAGAACGACCCGCAGAGACCCCATTGATTACTCACTTTTTGGCCTCGATGAGTGGGCCATTTGGAATTACGAAACCCACCCCCAACATGCACTCTCTCCCTCCCTCTCACGTCAACGTCAGAGCGTACAACTTTGTTCCGAGCGTCAATGGTCGATAACACGATGCGGGATGACTTTCTTTAGCTGTTGGGCCAGTCCCGTTACCAAAAACTGCAACTGCAGAAAAAGAAATGGAAAAAACAAATAACGAGTCCTCTTCCCGTCGCGTTCAAGACACTCCTCCTCACATGCGCCTCTGAGTAATTTTCAGCTTTTCTTTTATTGTTTATTTCCTCCGTGGCAACTTGACATGTTCATCTGTTTATGCCAAACTTCCAGATTTAGCTGTGGCAATATGTGTTCAGGTTCATCTTCTGCAATGTTCTTTAATCTCTGGTCGCAATACACGAATGCTTTAAACTTGGGCAAACAGGAAAAGACTCTTAACAGCTCAGCCACTGGAGATCGATTGCCATATATAGACATCGTGGTAAAGTTTTTTGGACGTGGTGATGAATATTATCAGCTCCGCTCATTCCCTTTTGGGTTTCAAATATTGTCTCTTTTGTAAGCCATGCATGTATTGGGATTCACTGAAGTTTTATTTTCGTCCCAAAAATTGTATCAGAGCATGTCGTATACCTAGAAATTCCATTTGAAAATTATATCTTCTTTGAATTGTTTGTGGAATATATATAACTTTTGCACATTTATTTCTTGATATGAATTAGATAGTCGTTATCCACTAAGCAAACTTTGCCAAGATTCGACTCGTGTTACATCTAGAAGTATTCAATGTGATTACATGCAGCACGCTCACTTGTGAGTTTTATCCATTAATTTTCTTTTGACGGCTGCTCTACCAAATCTCTAATTCTCATGCACCTGTTGTTCATGTACATATACATTCTCTTTAGTTTTGCAATGTCTCTATATCATCAAATGAAAAAAAAGAAGAAGAAGTTCTATTCGGTGATTAGACATACTATGGTGATCAATGTATAAAATAATTGTTCATGTGTATAACAAGAAAAATTGAAAATTTTAATGTTTTGCTCCATCCTTGATTAGTGGATCATGTTAGGATGCAAGTGTAAATTGTGTTGGAAAATCCCACATTGAATAAGTGGTGTGCTTTTGAGTAGTTAATATATCTTAATTAATCCATAATTCATTGACTTAAGGTTTTTAATGAAGGTGGGTCCTATTAGATATATTAACGGGCCTAGATTTGGGCTCCTCCTGTTTGAAGGTATTAGATTTCTGTTGCAAACTCCCTAAAGATTACACACATGAATATAACTCATATTTTTATTTAGTTAAAGTTTATATGTGAATCATGTCCATGGTGCGTGATTCACCAATTATAACCTCCAACCAAGTTTGAGGAAAATATAGGCAATAAGAAAAAAATGTGGAAGTATGTTTCTTGACTTGTTGAGAGTGGATGCATAAGGGGTTCGGAATTAGGTTTACTAGAGTGTGTTAGCATTTCTTGTACTTGGCGTCTCTCTCGTACTGATGATTGGGCTATTCTCTCCACGATTGATGTAAACTGTTGTTGGGTATGTTGCATTTTCCCTGTGATTCATGCTCTTGTTTGCCTATCTCAAACGGCCGCGCGTGAAGCCAGTTTGAAAATTGCCAGGACATTGATATTCACGACAACAACGTACTAGGGTTAGGCGTGAAGATTGATGGGACGTGACTAATTAAAAGGGAGTTGCTATCTCTGATTGTAGTTTCGAATACAAGCTAAGAAAAAGGACATTCTTCTTCCAACCAAACAGTTGAAGGACTGTTTTACGGTCCCTACGTCATTATTCATCTGTCCTCTTGATGTCAAGTGATGGATCGCACGTATTACTGGGACAAGCACAAAAGCCTGGTATGGGGCGCTTGTAACCGAGTTCAATGCAGTCAATGCTACAGATTCTTTTCCTTCCCTCGACCACGGCTTTTTTCCCTTGGTAACATGACTGGGGAGGTTTTAAACCATTCACTCTGTCGACTGCTCCATGCCTTCAATCGCCTGTGTCAAAATTGATGTACTCTCGCATGAGGAAACAGACATGGGAGCCATTGCTTATGAATCTTGATGATAAAGCTTGCCCGACATTCTAGGATGTTAAAACTGACTAGTTCTTGCCCTCAAGAATGTGACTCTGAACTTTCTGAGCTCAGATCATCCAAAACCATTAGAATTCGTGCAAGAGGTACGCGAGAGAAGAGTGAACCTCATAAACCAAAGAGCTAAAGTTAAATAAAGCAGTTGATCCTACGCATAATCGCTCCAAGACTCAATAATTGATATCCAAGATTATGGTTTTAAATTCATTCTGCCTTTAGTAATCTCCACAATGAGTGGTATATGAGCATATGGTTTCAGTAAATGGGCTATTGCCTATTGGTGTGTATATAATTTTCTTGAAGCTTATCTTGAGACTAGGAGGATTCGCCATACAGTTCAGTCTAGCAATAGGACACCTCTAGAAGACCTGTCTTATCATAGCAACATATAGACCACAAAATTAATTTAGTGTGCCACTTCGTAGTCTACTTGAGGACAATCATAATAGGTGGCATGAGAGTACTAGGTTAATTTTCATAGTTCTTCTTATGTTACTAATAATTTGAGATTTACTAATACAGAAGAAATTCTAATGTTAATTAGATGTGCAGAGGCCTAAAATGAGAGGATTACATATTACTAAAAGACGTATTACAATGTAATATGAATGTGCGGGTGAATAGTACGTCCCGGAATATACAGGTAAGGTTTAGCAAAATTAAATCATAACGTGCACAATCCTACTTCATTAGCATGTCTGTCTATGAAGACTAATTGAGTCCTATGTCCAATTCCCAGATGTGCTTAGAAGTACAATTCAAGCACACATATTTCTTTATCTTAAAATTAAAATTATGATCCTCGGATCATATTAAGAGTCTATCACAACAAGTGGAAATGTGAAGAAAAATGAAGGCAAGGAATAAACTTCCACTCTAATAAGTTATTCGACGCATTGAGACTATTGTCAAAGTCACTAAAGAAAAAAAAAATATATATAATTGATGAAAATATAGTTTAGTATTAAATTTAAATGCGGTGAATGCTCACTTTTTCCCCTATATTTTATTTTTGAGGAAATTAAGTGCATGAAGAAGCTGGCTATGATCGTCGTGAGCATCATCAAGGATAATTGGTTTGAAGATTGATGTTAAGGTCTTTAGGTGGATGCACGTACAGAATGATTCCTTCCTACCTAGGTTACCAACGTAAAAACCACCAAATTACCACCTTAATTCTTGATTGTCTAGTGGTCAACGAATCGCGAGGAGGTCTATCGGTTGACTTTGTGGGCTCTTTGTCCCGCCCCCCCCCCGCCCCCCAAAGCACTTTCTAATCTTAATTTATTTATGTCAATAATACACCACGGTAATCAACCACACATTTAATGAGGAATCTCGACATTTGTGCCACTGACAGATATATTACAGCAAATAAAAAGAAAAAAAAAACAAGTACAGAGAGTTCCAAGAATTACTGTTCAAAAAAATTCGGACGAAAGAAAAGGGAAATTTCTTTCAAATAAATCCCACGCGAAGAGAATAAAAATTGTCACGGGTCTCGGAGACGTCTCGTCCCTGCCTCATTCGCTCTGATTTGCAGGCAACATATGATTCCAAGATCCTGAGAGAGAGCGTCAGAATTTTCAAATTCTGAAAAATTCAGAGGGCAAATTCCACGATTCAGCCACGGGATGATACACCAATGAGGAATATGGGACTTGAAGAGACATCCAGACTCTGACCCTAATGCACGAGCAGGTGATTTTCAATTAGTCCCACAATGGTTTTTCTAGGGAAAAAGAACGCCTGCACACGCTCATTTTATGCATGACGCGGTAGAATCGAATCGATGGCTACTGACATATATTGCTTGTCGGTATCGACCTTGACCGGGCCAATAAGCTAAGCTTAGTATGGTAGATTGAAGCATGAAAAAGGATATGGCATGTCATCAACTGTTACTAAAGATGCTTTCCTCATAAGAGGTAGCCTTAGCCCAAAGAACTTTGTAACCTATTATACATTCAGAATAAATCTGGATGAATAAGACGGTGATTACGAGAGAACCTGCAGTGGGCTCATCGAAGCATACATATATGGGAAGTAAAGAACTCAGCAAATTAAGTAAATAGTAACTTAGAAATATGCTTGTAATATAATGCATACAATGTATAGAACCTTGTACTTGAACATATGTAAATACATGGCCATTTACGCAACAAATATTTTTTTTTTGTTTACAAATTAATTTAACCAACTGCAAATGGATATTTTAAAATAAATTATTGTGCCTGTTAAGAAGGATTTACATAATCAGTGGCGACAATTTGTATGATTCATATAAAATTGGACCCACATAAGTATTTCCACATGTTTTTTTTTTCTTTGAAATAAAAAGGTTCAAGGGTGTGAATTTTGAACCTCAAACTGGCATAGAAAAATGCATTTGATAAGAGTTATGGGACATAGAAAATTGTATCCGATAAGAATCATGGAACATAGAAAAACAATATAGCGGGATGAAATGTTTAATCACACAAAATTACTAGGATAATTTTAAAAGGACAAGGGCATCATGTCGAGCACAATGGCCCCAAAATTCCAAAAAAAATAAATAAAGGAAGAATAAATACAAAATAAAAACCCAAGAAAGCAACATGATCATGAAGAATTTCTCCAAGACGTGGACCCTTAACAAAAGGAAAAAAAAAATGTTATTCGAGCATCCTATTCCAACAGAACCCATGTGAAACCATCATGCTAGATCAGTCCTATGTCTTTAATACGAGAACAACATAAGAACATAGCAAAAAGTTGCGGTCTCTCTTGCCTCACTCCATGATGGATAGGGTCTAGGGTTACTACTCTACCAAACAAAGAAAAGACAGGATTACATAATAGCTCCTCCGCGAGAAAATCACTTTGCGTAAAGAGGATATACCTTTGTTTTTCAAAATGCACATCATATGTTCGTCACATTTTCCATAAAATAAAAAAAGAAAAAGAAAAAGAAAAAGTAGTCGATTCCTTGCGTCGACTGCCCAAGGAAGAGAGAGCGATACGGCGTTTCCTAAAATCTATCACCAGTTTTAGGAATCTCCAAAAGTTGTCTTGTCTTCATTGCATCCTCTCTTTTGCTAGCTTCTAAAAACAATAGATAGATTAACGGAAGAATTAATAATAGGTATAAAACAATAGATGATAGTTAACTAAAGGTAAAAGCTGACGGCTGCGATGCCCTCACCATATCAAGACGAAGGCCAGTCGTCCAGGCCAAGAAAAAGGAAAAATCAAAAAAAAAAAATATTAGAAATTATCAATGTCAATGTTCGGATGTGCCACATAAGATGGCCAGTGCCATGTCCGTAATTCTCAGTTTAAATTGGCTAGATAAACTCAATTAGTAAAATATGAAAATGTTTAGGAGTTACTTGGTAAAATTGAAAAAAAAAATCACACACAATAAATTTAGAGCTTTTTGGGCAATTCTCTCTTTCCTTGTACTTGCTTCATGTTCTTGATCACAAGATTGTGTTTATCTGATTATGAGAGAGAAGAACAACTATCAACTGAACATACTGTATATATTAAAATAAATATAGATCATTGAGTTTGGTGAAACTCACATAAGACCCACATGAATCTTACCATTCCTAATACAATCCAAATTCCTTATAGTGCAAACGACTCATTCACCTAATGATATTGTAGCTCAAGTGTATTTGGGTCACGCTGCATGGCATAGGGGATAGTTCGATCCGACTCTAGAGACGCAGCTTCTCGCTCTCATTTCTTGCTTATTCCAATGTAAAATGCCGCCACACACAAAATTTCGAAAGACTTTACAACCAACGGAGAGACTCGATCCTTTGCTCAACCCGATGGTTATCGAGAGTTTGAGGATCCCGGTTTTTCTCTCCTCGAACCAGCGATTTATCGAGAGTTTGAAAAGATCCCGTTTCTCCCAAAATGTCCTTTCGACGCACCCACGACACGAGCGGGATCCAAAGCGAAAAGCGAGAATACATCTGGGAGAGCAGGAACAGCTGGTAAACGGGACAGTAATGCCGGTGATCGAGGGGACCCGCGAAGAATGTTGCAGCCACAAGATAAAGAAAGAGTCGAAACAGAGAGAGAGAGAGAGAGAGAGGTGGGGAGGAGGCGGAATCATCGGAGACTTTCATTCTCCGATATATTCTTTTGACTGAGGATCGTACACGCATAATGCTACAAATAATTATCAAGCAAAGAACAACGACATTATAGTATTATTTTATTTTATTTTATTTTATATATATTTTTTTTTGTACTTTAGTATTGCTTGTTGTGCGTGCGTGCATGCATCATGTGATGAATGTTCATGGGGGGTCAAAAGGCGATGTGTACATAAATGTGTCACGTGAGGGACATCTTCCCTTCTCACATGGGACACCCCCGGGAATCTAGCTTCGGCAATCTTGTATCGACTTCACGTTTGGGAAAGAGAGAAGCACAGCCAAAGAAAGTTCAGTTCTTCCATTTCCTGGCAATATTCGCTCTTTTCGATGTCATTGTTATCTGTACTTCTTTATGATGGGGAAAATTTGATCTAGGTTAAAGAATCTTCGGTGCTCGCGTGTAATCCCCATAAACCTCATAAGTCAAGCGGGGGGTTAATCAAAGATTAGGCCGGCAACTAGTTGGAATATATAAAATCGTTTTTGATTCACGACATTTATGATAACCCCCATGATATGATTTACACATTTAAATAATGCACACAAATCCATTCTTTTGATTCATAATAGTAGATCTTTCAAGGCTTTGTGTCAATTCTTTGGATTTCCTCCACCTCTCTGATTTTTTTTCTTTTTTTTACAGAAAAAGTATTAACATTTCATATGACAACGGAATTTTTTGAAGAAGGCAAACTTAAGACCCTTGAAATACTTTACTAGTTTCATGAGTTAGTAAGATACTAACCAAAATCTAACTATAAAATTTTTACACTAAGTTATTTATACTTACCAATGGGGAGATTGAACTTGTAAGATTATATGCAGGCGACAATAAATAAAACGTCCCTTATTTTTGGGTTGCTTGCAATGAAGAAACATTTTCAGTAAATTCTAGCGTGACATATATTATTTCATTAATCACCTTTTTGTTTTTCTTGGCTGTGAATTAGGGTTTTACGACTTGCACGGAAGGAATACCGCCATCCGTTGAGTTTCTCATCTCAGTACATACCCACATCACATCACATCACATCTGACCTTCTTTTTTACATCCATCTTGGTTTCGGCTCTGTTCATGGTAAAACCCTTTTGACTCAAGAAATCATTGCACCAATTATTGCAGTAAAAGATTAAATAGGTCGGAGCAATGTAGCAGCGCACGTGTCGGGCTTGCCATTGACTGCTGTCCCACGTGACACCAGCTCCAGGGGACTGTACGCTTTCTTTCTTTCTGTCCTTTTGGGGGCCAACGGCTATTGGCTTCTCGTCTGCAACATGTTACAGTTAGAAACTGATTCTGGTCTACACGAAATTGAAGTCTTAAACCTACTCCGGGCAAGCACATCCCTCTAGATTTACATGAAATAAAAACATAATTATTCAGAAAACTTACACTATGGTCATAATATTTTCCACCGTTAATTAACGCCTTGACAAGTCAATAAATTGATTATATGACCAAAGTTTCTTTATCTTCATTATTTATTGAAACTCTAAGCCATTCATTTAACATTACTAAAATTTTTATCTTACATTATCGAATTATAACTTCTAGTTTATCTCCACGTATCAATAAAACTTTCATCATTATCTATTAAATTACATACGGATTTTTCTTCCCTTTTCATGGCTTGGGGTGTTATGGCCATACGGATAGTTTCTATATTCAACTTAGCGCATTCACCAAAATTCTACTTGGGTTTCATTTGTTTTCGCGGAACATGAATAATTTAAAAAATATTTTCCTAAAAATGATCGTGTGTACCGCTTTCAAAATGAATGAATAAAAATAATTTTCTTGACACAAAAATATTTAAACATAAATTGTTATAAATAATGAAAAGACATTCATAAAATAAAATAAAATAAAAAGGAGAAGAAAATGTGGAAATTGATAATGGCAATTAGAGATTTATATGGAAAATTGGTAGAGGAATACGAAAAGCCAATCGGCTCTGCAAGTATTCACTTTGGGGGTCCTTTGTTTGTTAGTAAAGTTGCGGGTCCTTCCATTTCGCAATGCTGATGAGAAGACAGAATTCACTCTCTAGGTCGTCCTAATCACCAACTAATCCCAGTTGAAGCAGAATTAAGTGCTGAATAATTGAATATACCATGTATCGGACAAACTCATTAGAATGAGAGTAAGTTGCAACTAATTAACTGGGATTTAGAGGATATTGGTGAGTTTGCTTTATGATGACTCCAATTTGGAGCTGCTTGAGGGAAGCGCTCGGCACTTGCCAAATTTGTCATGTCCCAAGTAGTGTTGGCAAGGCAAAATCAAGCATTTCCATTTGCTAGATAAAGATTCTGTTCAGCATTTGTCTTGAAGCAATGTATGAGATATACATTCTACAAAAAATCTTACATTGATACACCAATGACAAATTTACTCCACATTAATTTTTGGGTTACAAAAAATCTAAAATGGGTATACTCATGATATATTTACCTTTTGTTAGCTTTCATCAAATTGGACCGTGAAATTGCTAAGCTAATTGACATGATGAGTCAATATGGAAATCCATATCTCCATATAAGTTTTAGGTAAATTTGTTGCAAATATACCAGTTTGAATTTTTTTATAATACAAAAATTCTTTTGAAGTAAATTTGTCACGGATGTACCAATTCGGATTTTCCGTGGAATTAATCCAAAATTATAATACTATATAGAAGAGTATGATAAAAGAAAAGCCAAAAGACTAAAATGCCAACGCACGTTTATCTACCCTGGAGGGATGATTGGTCGTGCCCATATCATTTTGCTTGTCTAAAGGGTTTCTTGTTGGCTGTCGTGAGGATTATAGTAAACAGAATATATTTACATAGTTGTTGTTGGTTTTCTTTTTTTCTTTTTTCTTTTTTTTAAGTTTTAGCATTGCGGTAACTTCATATTTTGAACCAAATATCATTAAACCACTTCCCTGGTTAAAGTAAAGTGAGGCCATCTGGATGAGCCTAATGAACCAAATTTTATTAGACCAAATTTGAGTTGAAAGTGTTCAAATTTGGCATAGTTGATAAGAGTATTGGAAGATTTCTAATCAAGGAGTGGGGGTTACCTATCCAAACTTCATCAACTGCGTGCAAACTACTTTGGGTTGAGCCTGCCTGCATTGACTAAAAGTCTAGATTTAACCTATTTATAGGATGTGTTTCACAATTCTTTAGGTAGTCAGACCTCCTTGTTTGTGCCTCTAGATCATTAACAAAGAACATCCAACCATCCATTTGAGAGGAGAACTCGTAAGGAGTTATATTCTCTGTATGCAAATCTTAAGAGACACAAGAGATTTCATGCTTCTAGAGGGGCAAGGTTCATAATTTGTCAAACTCGGCCAAGCATTTAGGTTTGATAGAAAACACATGCTTGTGTGGACACATGTGAATACAAATGTATTAAATTGAAATACTCTTCATTCATCGTGATAAACTAATATATTTAGTGTAACTAATCAACTGACTAAAACATCATGCAAACAAATTATTGAAGATCCAGATTTAATTAGATGACCAAAACACTCAAATTTTAACTGAATATCGTCATACTGTCCAAATATTGAAGGCCGCTCTTCTTTGTTTCGTGCTTTTCTTCATCTCTGATGGCAAGCGTTGTCGCTTACCAAGGCCCTAGTCACTAGAAAGAATCGGAGGATCTTCGTTGTTGTTGTCACCTCTCCTTTCTCTACCCCAATGTTGAGAGTGCCACAGATATCTATAGGGTTGAAATGAAACCTTTCTGCGCGTGGGCGAAAGAAGGGGAGGGGGGAAGAGGGAGAGCATTAATGTCCTCATCAATGGCGGGTAGAGCGGTGCCGATGTCAATGCTAGGGCTGGTGGGGACGCCGGCTAACTTGTGAAGGCCGCTTTGGTCCAATCCATTGAAGAGGTTAGAGACATTTTTGGAAGATCAAGTATTGGATTATTGAAGAATTGAATCTTTTCTGTTAATTAGTTATATATGATAAAGTCGACCCTAAAAGCTTACATATCGATCATCTAAGGGTTAAATCCACGTCATTCCCCGATGTACATATAAAATATTTTTGGGTTGGGTGCTTATGTCAAAAAGATGCGTGCTGGACTGAAAAGCAGCTGGGTGTTGATGGGGGAATGAGATCATACACAGAGGGTATAAATCTGTTGGTGAAGCCAAGCATGAAGGGTACAAGCTATTCCATATTCTCCAACATACATTCCTGCCAAGCTGACCACCAATTAATGACATACATGTGATCAAATCTTCTGCTCATATCACCCCCACAACAGAAAATTTCCCCCAAAGCTGTCGTCAACATCGATTCCTATCTTTCCTTTGTGTGTGTGTGTGTGTGTGTGTCTTGTGGAACTTGATTCGTCGTCCGACACTGTTTGTCCAATTTCAAGGACTCCTCTGCCATTGTCCTTTCCTGTGAAATTTCAACTGTGCATCGGTAACATGTGTAAGTTGTGGTCTATTCCTGTGCAATTGAACTGAATTAAGAAAAACTTTAGAGAATAAAGCTCGATTTGTTTTACAAAAAGTGAATAATTTGGAAAATATTTTTTAAAATGATTGTTTGTATCGCTTGAAATAATTAGTCAATGAAAAATGTTTTCATTATTAATAAATAAAACATATCTAAATATTTTCATGGATGATGTAAAACTTTTTTTCGTTCATTCATTTCATGAACGATATAAGCAATCATCTTTAGGAAAATGTTCTCCAAGTCATTTATTCTCCGCAAAAAAAAAAAATACTCCCTAAGTAATGTTCAATCAGGACAACCCTTCTACAATCCAACTTTGCTTAGATGGTCACAACAATAAAAATGAAAAAAAAAATGCTTGAAACATTCATGAATTCTCAAAATATACTATGAATTTCAAATAAGCAAGATTTGGTAAGGCTAGATATATGGTTTCAAATGAAGTATTTAAAATAGTTGGCAATGATTCCATAAAAGCTAACTTGGTATCATAATGTGAGGTCTTGAGTCCAAATTTTTTCAAGCCTGTATTTGTCATCCTCAATCACATAATTCCATGCTTAATACTAAGCAAAAAGACTAGACCAAGTGTGAGGAGAATGTTACAATATTAAATAATAAACCAAACTTTAATGTAAAAGTTTAAGTTTTTTAACAGTTAGTAGAGATCCCACAAAATCTCACGCAAAATAAATAAGCATTATTCCTATCGAGAAGCTAGAGTGGTTGCCAAGTTAAAGCATCCATATTCACATCCAAGCCCTATAAAGTCAAGAGACCAATTCCAGATCCAAAGCAGTAGTAAGCACCTCCGAAGCGGTCATAAGGAAGAGAGGAACATCATGCGTCCTAAGTCTTTATTGCGACTTGCGGCATATTAGGTGTCCTTTCATACCAACCAGTATTTCAAGCATATTTTCATTAATGTTATTTTCAGAACTTCAACTTGACAAACCGAAAAAGACTATGTAATGCAACTAAATAATGATTTTGGTGTATACCAATATGACACAATATGGATGATCCTGCTTAATTATGATGCATTAAGCTAAGGAGTGGAATGATGATGTGCATGCGCAGGTCCATCCAGAGACTAAGTTTAACCTTGAACTCTCTCTACCAAAAGCGGCTGAATCACCTAAAGCATTCGTGGCAACTGTTGCTCGCGATAATCTAAATATGTAACAAACTCGATTTTGAGTCATATAATCATTTGGTTAGGTCGCATGAGACAATTTGAACAGCATAAAAGGAATTGAAATAAACAAAGGGGGATCGAACCAGTGACAAATGGCACAATTCGACCGCAATTGGTAACGCCTGGTGGTAGGAGAATGAAACCTTTCTAATATTTTGTACATATTACCGCGAATGGCTATGGACAAGAGCGAAATTGATGGATTTACAGAATTGGGCAAGCCACGTCAGAATTTTCTTGTAAAAAAAGCTGTCCAATTTAAGACGTGATTAGCTATTGGTCTATTTATACAGTACCTTCTTTTCTGCTGGGTCTTACTCGTACATTTTAATCAATAATCAAGTCATTCATTAAAGCGTGGAGAGGATGGTGATTGATGGAGAATAGTGCTAGAAAGAGAGTGTTAGCAATAGTGTTGGACTTGATAGTGGTAATGATGGTAATGATTGATGGTGGCATTGATGAAATGTTGGTGCCACGGCAAACTTATTGATGTGTGATTTAATTTATAAATTATCATGACACTTTCGTTCAAGCATAGGTTGAAATTAGTCTAGAAGTAAAGTGTGGAAATTTAAGATTTGAACTTAAAACCTCCTATTTCTAATAATATATAAAAAAAAATTTTTTATTTTTTTTTATTTTTTAAGCTGTCGAATGATGTCGTAATATCAATAATTTAACTATAGTAATAAATTGATAGTGGATGCGGAATGGGCAATTATGGTGGAAGTGAGCGAACACAATCCATTGTTTTTCTCTATATAAGACATGAAATTTCATCTTTTTTTCAAACTCCTATATAACATATTCAATGCGCGGTTTTTGTCCATCACAAGATATAGTTTTTTTTTTTTATCTAAATTAGAACTTCATCTCTAGAATTTTTTTAATAATTTTTATACAAGGAAACTAAGAGCAAGAACGATATGAAAAGACAAACAAGAGTGGTTTTAGAAGTCGACAATATAATAATCCATACATATTAACCGAGTAGACTAAGGTAGTATAATACAATTTAACACCAGAAAAATTTGTTTAATTCTAATTAATTTTTCATGCAGCAAGAAATAATTTTCATTTTGTGAACCAAGAAACTCTTTTTTCAGAATTTCAACGGGAACAACAATCTTCAAAAACCCAACCAATCCCTATTACTGACGACAAGGCCACGACAGATGCTGCAATTTCCCTAAGGGGGAGTACTTTGATATAAAAATGAGTACATGTCTATCACTTTGAGCAACCTATTGAATGAAATTGCGGAGCTCTATCAGTTAAGATTCATAGCTCCATCCAAAGTACCATCTCTGAATTAGTGTTCTCTTGGGAAACAATGAAAAGGGGGCAAAGTTAAACGAGAGAACAATTTATTGAGAGAGAGAGAGAGAGAGAGAGTCACTGAAATTTATCTTTTTAAGAAATACATAAAAAAAGGAGGGTTTATTATTATTATTATTATTATTATTATTATTATTATTATTATTATTATTATTATTATTATATCTTTGGATTTAGCCTAGGGTTTTGGAAGCCCTAGCACAAAAGTTAAGGTGAGGTTTTGGACGGTCACGTGGAGGAGGACATAATAAAACCCAGAAATGCCAGACATGGAGGTAGGCAGATTAGAAGGGAATATTTGGGAGGGCGGAAAGAGAATAAGAAGGTTTACATAGAATAATTAGGATGAGCTTCCCTTTGTCTACCTTTGAAAGCAATCGATCAGTCACTCCGAGGTCAATGGGTCCATGAGCATCAATTTTTTTTTGTTATTAGGTGAACTGTTCGTACTGGCGGATGAATACTTTATATTATTCCTCCGTTATTTTATGAACAATGCAATGAATGACTCTGAAATTTTCATAAGGTCGAATCTAACTATTCTTCCGTTACGCATATACTTCAGTAGATCGTGTAGTAGAATGAGTCCGAGCAATGCAATACCGTTTCTGTCTTTCGCTATTATGAACAAAGAATAATTCACATCTGCTGTTTAGGCCCACCCCACATGTAATAACTCTCCCTGCTCCTTCGAGATTAAGGATAAAGGAGTATTTTTCCTAGAGGGTTTCCATCAAACTCCTTAACAAAGAAAATATATCCTTTTTAATGTATTATCTTACCCGTGTCATGAGTAATCAGTCTATCGAAGATGACAACAATTTGCCCCCGACTTTTGGTAAAATTCAAAACAGAGAAAGTCCCGTCGTCTAGTGGATACTTATGGTGAGAAGCGAAGAGAGTGGGGGAAAAGGAATCGCACATGAGGTTTCCTTTTGTCTCTCTCTCTCTCTCTCTCTTTATTTTATCCCGTCGTCTCCGGGATGTGTATGAAAATCTGGAGCGACCATCTTCATCCCCTTTTTTCCTTGTTTTTATATTGGATTTTCGTACTGTTAATATTTGCAATAGAAAATGCTTATTATTTGGGCATTTGCGTGTTTTGACCTTACCTTCTGCAGTGTCACTTTCCTAGATATACTCCGAGGCCAAGAGAAAACACAAGGACTCGATTCCCCACCACTGTTTCTTCCTCTGTTTAACTTTATGGATTTCTTATTTTATACATTGTTCTGTTCTTGTCCATTACTTTGCTAACAAGCACATGCATCAATACCAGTCTCCTCTCCAGCCATTTCTCTCTTCCTGATCTCACTCTCTCTTTCCCTGAGCATGTCTGTTGCAGAAAGCAAAAAGCAATGAATTATAACTCGCTTTTTACTTCATCGCGTCTCTCCTCTTGTGTTCTTGCTCTCCAGCTGTTGCGAGCACTAGATTTAGTTTTCTTGTTCCCTTTGAACTTTTTCTCTGCATATCCTTTCAGGAGGACCATGTCTCACACATCCTGAAAGAAGAAAAAAGAAAAGAAGCAAAAGACTAGAGATCCACTTACAAGATTGGAGCCTTTTATGCATGCTCAATTTTGGTTTCTTTATTGTCAAGTGTCGTTGAGAAAAAGCGAGTGGCTGGAGGGGAAAAATCCAAACCTAGCTTGAGGAAAAAAGATGCCCTTGGAAGGGGTTTTCATCGAGCATTCTTCAAGCCCAGTTCCTGATCTTTCTTTACACATAAGCCTGCCTAGCGCCAGCGCTCCCTCTTCGTCAATCTGCCACGACATCAATGGAAGAGAGGAGAGCGTCGATCTTTGGAGCAAAGGCGAAGCTTTCAAATCGAGCAGCAACTGCTCCGTGCGGGTCGACTCACATGCCCACACGGAGCTTTCTCTAGCACACCCGGCGAACGCCGCCATCGGCAACGAGAACTGGTGTAGGATGAATTTCTCCGTAGAAGCTAAAGATGTGCTCCCGAATAACCCCTACCAAAAGGGTCATAATGGCGGGGTTTCTCCGGTCGATGTGATGGACAGCACAAGGCCAATCAAAGGGATCCCCATCTATCAGAACCGCTCTTTCCCGTTCTTGCCCATGGAGAACGCGAGAGAGAAGGATCCCAAGCTTTGCCTTCCACAAGTGCCTTATTCCTCTTGGTCACCATCCATTTCGCCTTCGTCATCGTGTTCCTCCAAAGCGTTCCACTCGCAGGCACCTTACCTCGGTAGGAGCTTAAATCCTTTCTCAATCTTAAATTCTGGAACGCCCGATCCGTCGTCATCAGGATATCAAATACCAGCGACGGGGAGATTTGGCGGTTTGTCAGCTTACCAATTGCACCAGTATCATCACCACCACCATCATCACAGTCAGTATGCAGTCATCGGATCATCCGAGGCTTCACATGGCATGATGAGATCAAGATTTGTGTCTAAGCTCCCAGTGAAGAGAAGCATGAGGGCCCCCAGGATGCGGTGGACAAGCACACTCCACGCCAGATTCGTCCATGCCGTTGAGCTTCTAGGAGGCCACGAAAGTACTGAAATCTCTTTCCACTTTGGCTATGTGTTTTCAATTGTATCCATCCTTTTGTGGTCTTGTGTCATGTTTCAAACTTCTTTTCACGGTGATCTTAAATTGATACTCATGAGTTTTCAGGAGCTACTCCGAAGTCGGTTCTTGAGCTCATGGATGTCAAAGATCTCACCCTTGCTCATGTCAAGAGCCATTTGCAGGTAATAATAATACCAAGAAGCAAGTGATCTCTCTCTCTCTCTCTCTCTCTCTCTCTCTCTCTCTCTCTCTCTCTCTCTCGTCGTGATTTGTGAGGGTTTCTGTGGATCATTCAGCGAAACCACCACTGAGAAATTGCAGCGAGCGAGTGAATGAATTGAAGGACTGTTACGATAAGAGCATGAATGACTGAGACCAGACATTTTCTTGCGAGAGAGAGAGAGAGAGAGAGAGAGAGAGATGACAAGATGATAGCAGACAAAAGAAGAGCCATCATTTTTCAATAACACACAGCTCATTACTACCTTTTATCAAGCGTCAACCTCGTGATTAATGATGAATCCAAGACAAGCCCAGAAGACCATGGACAGGAAGAGAGAGGATAATGGACATTACTATTATAGCGTCTCTTTTCTCTCCCTCCTTTTTCTTTGCTGTCGACATTAATATTAGTGCATTGTATTCTGCTTGAGTTTGTCATAAAGAAAAGTTCCAACCCTCATGACTTTTTTGCAGATGTACCGAACTGTTAAGACAACTGACAAGCCTGCAGCTTCCTCAGGTAACGCACGATGCTTCTCCTTCACTTTTTTTCCCCCAAAACAAAGAAGCAACACGATAGAGAGAGAGAGAGAGAGAGAGAGAGAGAGAGAGAGAGGAGAAAACAGAAAGTCCTCCGCTTCCCTTAATCTTAGGGTGTCTTTGCCCGTAATGTTTCTAAGCACAAATTCGGAAACTCCCTTTTCATTTTTGTTTTGTTCTCCAAAGAATTTTTTTTTTGGATGCCCGTATAGAAAAACTCCTTCGATACCAGAAAAAAACATGTACATTTATTGACATTATAGGGGCCACACGTTATGGCGTTGAAGCACTGACTCATTAGTTGGGTTGAAATCATTTGAAGGCCAATCAGATGGGTCCGGAGACGAGGATGTTTCACCGATGTGTAACGTGAGTGACCACAGCTCTCGCGGAGTCACCGATCAAAGGAAGATGATAGATGGATCCGCGCATGTTGACATGGATACTCCTTCCAGTACTATTCTATGGAGCAACTCATCGAGGTAATAATCTTTATTAGTCCCCTCAATGGTAATATGCCACACACCGTTGAACTTATTTTCGTTTTCTCGAGATGACATTGGATTATGCATGATAGTGCGTGCCCCAACGCAAAGTCGATTAATGTAGATGAACTTGTGAAGACATCCTAATACAGTTTGTTACTGAAACATGAAGTACTACTGATGTAATTTGAGTCTCAATTTACTCGCGAGCTTTGCTTTCCGACACTGACAATTATATGCCTCGACACTACCCTTTTTCTTTTGCATAATCATCGCACATTGATCATCTCTGATGGGGAAAAGAGTTCCCGTATGTCAGCCTTAGCTTTTTCTTTTGCTCTTCATTTATTCCTCCTTTTTCCCCATTCTTTCATTCCTTAAGCAGTACTTAGCCAAATCAAATGCCAAACTCCATCGCATTTTAGAATGCAATAACCTTTGCTCCTGTTTCTATTTGAAGTGAATTTGCTCATGCGTTATGTTGCCGATTTATTTATTTTAATATGGATAGTCTTATTAATCGTTTTACAGTCGCATTTCCCTACTTCTCCTTTTCCATTTTTAACAATGTCATCATGTATAAAGTCGCCAAGAGTCTTGTTTTGCTGGGTTTCAATGGTTTTGGGCGTCAAAATATGTAGTAATGTCGCTAAAAATTTTGTGATAACACCTAAAAATGATAAATCCGACGTGTAAAATTTTCTTTTTTAGTAAGCATAAGCCTGAAGGATCGAGAGAAAGGGTGTTGGGGGGTGGGGAGAGTTGGCAAGAGTGTATGACTTGAATTTCGAGTTTGACACACCTCAGGGAGTCTATGTAGAAACTGATCATTAATTTAAAAGACTATACACATACATGACAGTACTAGTACCCCTACTGTATCCACTCCACCAACCAAGCATGTCTTGGGAAACTATCAAAAATCTTTTTTATACTTTTTTTCTGAATTATTTCATTTCTTTGTGGCATTTCCAGAATAACAAATTGCTAAAGTAATGGTCACTTCCCTCACTGTGAATCTTAATGTTTATTTTATAATGTAAAAATAGGTAAAAACTTCACTATAAAATAATTTAAACAGAATCGAGACATTGATTCCATATATCAGATCATGCAATGTCTACTGTACACAGTATAGAATGCAAGAGAAAAGATTGACCAATGATTCTCAAAGTTAAAGGACACTATGGCCTGTCTGTCTATGGAGTTTTTGGGTCAATGACCTAAATTGTTTGCTTCGGATCAATTACAGCAGTAGATCAGAGGTGTGCCGGCGGTCGAATCCAACTGATGATGGGGATGGACTCAGACGGCCTCCATTCCACACCCATCGAAGGAGTCTTGGAGTTGAGGTATTCATTTAACATATTTAACTTAACTTACTCGTGTGAATGGACTTCGAGTTTGCTTGGATGGTGAAAACACAAACATTTTCACGTTCTATTGGATAGGATACTTTTTACGTCGAAATGCCTGTTTCTTCTTTTAGTTTAGTCTTGATTAGGACAGAGAGATTCTCATAAGCCATTTGCAAAACTTCTCGACAGGGGTCTGATTCGATGGAGAGATTATTGCTACCTACGCAGAGTTCTCAGAACCCAAGTTTAGAGTTTACATTAGGGAGACCGGATTGGCAAGGCGAGGAAGATGACTGAAGTGCTTACACTCGTTAGAGTCTGAATTACAGATAAAAATGGTTAATGTTCTTGATTTCAGATCACGAGATGATGATGACATTGTGATTGTTGGGAATGAGATTGGAATGTCACCTTCAGTCGGCATAAGGCATTGCCTATCGTCGAATTTATCAATCGAAGTATCCATTCTTCTGTTTTCAACTGCTGAGTTCGTTAGTTTTGAGAGACTGTAGGATCAAAAGACTAGACAACTTCTAACTATAAAAGCGTCCTCTTTGTTTTTCCATTTGGATCAAACGGTCAGATAAATAGGATACATGTAGATGGCATTCTGGTTCGCTCCAAATTATGTGCTTGTTCCATTTTTCATTTTTCTCATCTCCTTCTACAAATAGGATAAATCAATTTGGCACTTGTATTGTTTTCTTTGCTGTAGAGATTACTTTGTCGGACAAAACTTCTCTACCTTGACAGATATCGATCATTGCACACCATATATTACATCTACCCTATTTTGTTAGTAGTAGGGGTATGAATGAATTGAGACACTAGACGGCGACAGAGGATCTTACCCAATGTCTTTGCCTATATTTTGCTGGATATGTCAATAAAAATTTGAGAATCAACTTATTTATTAACCTTAAAAAAGAAAGATACAATTTGTTCGATTGAGGGATATATATCCAAAAAGTCCAAAACTAATGTACAGTGGCTAATTCAATTATAAATCTTTAATTGTGGCAATTTATTCCTAAACCATTCGATGATTTATCAATGTAGCCCTTTTGGCCAATATAAGGCCAGAAATCACTAATATGGTCATTTACTATCTTACATGACATAAACATTGCTTATGTGAACTATTTTTGTAATTTTGGCTGAATGGATTATATTAACAAATAGAAAAAAGGCTTAAGACTAAATTTTTCAAATCTAAAAAAAAAAAAAAGTGACTAAATTGGCCACTATATAATAGATTTTAGACTTTTTGGACAATTTTCCCATTCAATTGATGAAGTATGAATAAGAAATTTACCTACATATCAGATATTGTACTATCTGAGGCTTTAAAGAAACCAAATATTTAAAGTGAATTATGTGCTCAATAACGCATTAAAATAATCTAGTTCAATCATCATGAGTGAGGCATAACTTTGTAATCAAGTCATTCTGATGTTTCCATGACCTTTCACGAAACTTCTTTAACAACAAATTAAGAGTAAATAACCTTAGTTTAGGTAACTTTGGAATAGATTTGAAGGACGAAACTGTTCGCAAAGTTGAAGGGATAAGCCTCACTTTAATATCTCAAAGTATCATAATCCCATCACTTCGTAAAATGTCAGGATTTGAGATGCATTTGCCGCGAGTTTCCATGGTTTAGAGAGGGTAAAACCTTGTGCCCACTTCACTTTTACAAGACCCATGTTGAGAACATTTATCAATAAATGTTGACCTTCTTTTCTAGATTAACATTTTTTGGTTGGCTCAATTGATTGAGGCATTGAGACATTTCCAGTTTAGAAAATTGCAGGATGTTCCGTTTGAATTTCATCAATTGCACGCAACCTCTTCTAGGGACAGGCCAGAAGTCTGCATCTAAGGATTCCGTACACCGTGGCTCCTAAATTATAAAATAAAAATAACATTTTCTCCGGGTCTCTTATCTTTCTTCTGGCCATATTTTCTGTCCATCTAATCCGGGTCCTTTTCTTTAGCATCTGATGAACCGAAAGTTTACAATAAATTTCCGTCTGTAGAGATAGATTCACAAAAAAAAAAAAAAAAAAAAGAGTCAAGTTCAGCTCCGAAGAATCATCAATTACACTTTTAATTTGTTCTTCCCTATGATTAAGGAACCTTTTAATGGGGTCCCAATTGATGATACCGGCTTCTGTAATCTTGGCCACCAAAAACCTTATTTTTTCGTCCACAATACGCGGTCCATATGCATCCACGGGCCCTTCTTTGGGGTCGTGCCATCGACGAGCCATCAAGAAGAAAGCGGTCGATGTATCTCTGATTGTCAAAGAAAGTTTCAGGAAAATAAGAAAGAACGCTTTGCATGGCCAAACCCTTTTCAACGGCAAATGAGGTTGCGTTACGGGAACGCCCAGCACCGAAAGAGTCACCTCATGTCACGTGGCGGATCCCAAGAGCGCACTATCCCGCCTCAGCATAATTCATTCGAGATTCAACTCAAGGACCAGATCTAGAAGCATAAGAGATTTCTTACCATGTAAACCAACACCTTATCAATGTATCTGATAGATTTCACCACCTCAATAGCGTGACTGACCCATACATACTGTTTCCCAATAAGGGAAAAAATTCGTTGGCTATATCGCAGAGCAGTCTCACCAAGAAAAAAACAAACATAAAAGCATACACTCGACACTAGGCACGTATTCCTCACGTACCACAAATACGTAAAATTTTCCTTATAAAACTAATTTGTAGAGGCAAAGTAATGAGCATACACGAAACCGATCCGTTATCATCATGCACCCGAGTTCTTGCACACCATGTCCATCGTAGCCCTTATGTCAAATATTCTTTAAGGCAAAGGCAAGCCACTTGATCCAACAAAAGACATTGAAGCCAGAGCTCAGCCAACATGAGCATTAAAGTCATATCACATCCAACGGCCAAATGGAAGAACACAAAGAATCACCAAAAGAAGAAAGAATGGAAGAAAATGATCATAGAATAGAATGTTCACAATTCAGCTCACAACGATTTTACAGTAACCAAGTGAATCGCAAAAGGAAAAATATTCAGATGGAAAAATGCCAGTAAAAATTATGACGTTATAATTAGATACACCCTCAACTAGTTCTCTTTATTCATCATACCATGGGGCTGCGCTCACTTATCAATCTCCGAAAAACTGGCTAACGGACGCCACATGCCGATCACCACTTTCTATCTTTACTTTGTAACAGGAATGCAATACTGCAAAAATTCAAATCTCAAGTACAAAAGACCCTGAACAGAAATCTCACATGAACTCATAATCATCATCAAGAGCTCGGTATCCATCAACCACAATATCATCGTCTGGCTTGTCCACATGGAGTTGCTTTTTCTTTGCACCTGAAAGGAGGGAACATTGGTTATAACAATATAATAAGTGCCTCCAAGAACACGCCTCTAAAGGAGCATGAAACTGCAAGCAGATACAAAAGAATTTATGCTACAATAACAAATGAATTGGCCTCAGCCGAATTCTCAAACTTCTGCTCTTCTTCACAAATAAAAATGTATCCAATCTCTTGTGAGCCAGAATAAGGAAAAAGAATAAGCCCCCCATCACCTACAATTTTGTACATCTTTCATGCAAAAACCCCCAACGGAGTTAAAACAAAGGAATTTTCCACTCCCAAAACGAGGATGGTCCAATATTTTAAAATTAGTATTAGACAATAATAAATAGAACAAAGAGTGCCCTCATTCGAAACACCCCGTGATCTTCAACCAATTTTGTAAGTGGCAAGAAATCTAGATATCTTTAAAGGCAAAAGAAATCATAACTAGCTCGTCCAGGAACACAAGATACCTGCTTTCTTTTTACTATTGGCCTCCTTTTCAGCTTTTAGTTTTTCATTGGCAATCGCAGTAACAGAAGATGCAACTTCTTTGGCATCGGCCGCCTTCAGTGAGGTCATTGAGAGTCTCATCACCGCCTTGAGCAATCCAATATAATGGTAACTCTTCTGCATACATTAACACAGCATATTCAGTAAACTTTAAATGCCATGCCAGAACCAAGAGGCAAATAAGCACATAAAGATACCTCATATGGACGAAGCTTATGAGCAATTAACTCTGCATACTCATTGAAGTCACTTTCAGATTTCGGAATAAAATTATCAACGGTCTTCTCATCACCTTTCCTAGCAAACAATTCTGCTGTAGACTTGTAATCAGCTTCTTCCACTAATCTGTTGAATAGACAAACATGGTAAATAAACCCATTGTATGGCAACCCATGAAATCTCAAGGCATGAGGAATATTATTCAACGGCCATTTAAAATACGAGTGACATTAAAAATTTCCACATTCAAACCTAATTAACAGGCACTATAATCACTTATGCAACTAATTATACTCCTTGATTGAAATTCCACACAATCAAGCATGTGATACCATGAGATCTCATTTTCCAGACGATTATCCAGCTAAAAAACATATACAGAAGCACAGAAGTCACCTCTGTTGCCGAAGTTTTTCAGCAACAGGATCTAGCGGCCCTTCCTTCTCAACTTCAACTGTTTTCCCCTTCTTCTCAGCTGCTTTTTCCACAGGCTTCTTTGGAGCCTTTTCAACCAGAGGTTTAGCTGCAGGTTCCTGAGCTCAACAGGCAGCAAGTACCAATTTGAATAATGCAAAGGTAATCAGAGGAGTTGAACATGACAATCATCACAAACACATTTGTCCTCTATTACCCTTTCCCATTTGTTCTACTTTCCTCCAAAAACCACACAAGAAAAAGACTGATAGACACAGGAAATATCATGCTTCACATGGACAAATCCACTCAAACCAACAAAGTGCAACTGAGACAAGAAATAATGCAAAGTCCATCATTAGACTAATTTACTGAGCAATGCAGCAAACTCCTGTGGGTAATTGAATATGGCATACATGCTTAACTACCACAGTTACAGTTCATCATTAACAATTTTGAACACTAAATCTTAGTGTCTCCAGCAGTATTCCAAAATAGGCCATACCAATCTGTGTATCTCCACCAACTCAACCAGTATAAATCTTAGTATCTCCAGAAGTATCCCAAAATAGGTTATACCAATCTCTGTATCTCCACCAAACTCAAACAGCATGACTTCATTATGGGAAGCTACACATTCCCCTTTTGCGACAGTAGAAAGACACAAAAGACTTTCCATGCATCAACTACAAAGTAGAGCATACAAGTAATCTCCTACAAAAGGTGCTATTACATTACAATTGGTGCAACACTTAAAAAAGTCATAACAACACAATAAAGCTGATTTCCCATTTAGGAGTTAATAAGTTTCTGCTCAACTTCCAGAAGCTAAAAAATCACCCATATGGGTGTTGATCAATCAGTCATACCGGAGCAGGTTCATCTTCATCTTCCCATGATTCCTTGATGTCATTCTCATCCACATCTTCATCATCCCATTTGTTCTTTGGTTGCTTCTTCAAAGTAATAGGTGCAATTTGCTCATCTTCTTCTGTAAACAAATCATCAGTGAAGTAACCATATGAGAGAAGGGTTTCTAAATAGAAACTATGGCATCAAAAAAGAACCATATACAAATACAATAGTACATCCATTTCACCACCACTTTACAAATCTTATTGACTTCATAATTTACCATATATTGTCACAATGAGACAGACCATAATCTATAGCTAACGCGATTCACAACAAGCAATGTCCTGACACCAGCCATTCACCTTGCAACTACTAAATCACAAGATTCAGTAAGACAGAAAGTTATATTACCCCAGTCCTCCATCAGCACTTTCTCCTTGTTAACGAAGAATCAGCAAATTTTATCCCACAAAAGGAACCTATACCAACAATATCTGTCAGTCAATAAGATAAAATATCCAAGATTATCATCAAACAATGTACAAACAAGAAAAGCTTACATATTATGCACAGTAATCCCAACAGTCAGAGATCTGCTCAATTTACTTCTTTTAAAAATCACCAAGACAAAGGTCAATTTAATTTATTGCAGGATCATCAACATACTAATCATCGCATTGCCAGTCATCAGTTTGATATGGTTCTATCTAACTTTGCCACAGTGAAGTCCACGTGTACATCTAAACATAATGATAACTACAGTTGTCAAAACTGGAGTCCTCAGGAAAACGTTTTGAATCTTCACCGGTTGGCACATGCGATAATTCTACTAAGTTCATATTTCAGCATTAACAAAAACTAATTGCCTAATCGATAACCTTGCAATTCACATAAAAGGAATTAGCCACACGCAAATGCATCCGATATGATCCGCATAGACACGTGACAGCACAATCGCGCGATGGGATCAACAACAGATGATATAATGCGCCAAGAGTCGGTAATCTAGCGGAAAACCCTCGGCAATCGAGGAAAGATTCTGGAGCGAAACCGAAACAGCAACAGACGTATATCACACACGACGGCGCAATCGATTGTGAAAACTTGGAATCGGACTCGGACTCGCGGAGACAGAAATTAGCGCCTGCGAACTGGATGGGGAAGAAGACACAAACACGAAAGCAAAGAATCGAGACCGAAATCAGCAGTAATTTAACACGAAGGGATTCGACTGCCACAACACCGAAGCAGAAAAAAAAGAAAGAAAGAGAGAGAGAGAGTAAGCACGGATCAAAAATCAAGACTTTGACACCATTCCGAATCAAACAAGAATCTTGCCTCCGACCCATCCCCCATCAACTAACGAGGACGACGCCGACGTCCGAATAAAAAGGAAAAGACGAAATTCGTACAGAAGATTCGCGAAGAAGTAAGCACCTCGCGGATGGATTCCGACCGGCGGGCCGAACTCCGATTGTAAGGAGAAGGAAGCGATTAGAAAGCGTAACGCCGCAGCAGCAGCAGATGCGAGAGGTCTTCGTCTTCTTCTTCTCCTTCTCCTTCTTCTTCCCTCTCTCTCTCTCTCTCTCTGGTTCGAAGCTTCTACGCAGACGCGAGGAAAGAGCTGGCGTTTCCGATTCGGTCTGTAATGCCCTAACTCTTACGGGCGGGCGGGCCCTTATAGGGGACTTTCTATTTCCTATTCGGGATCGGGTCTCGGAAGATTTTTTGGGCTCTCTGCTGAGTCGAGCCCATTAACTCTAATGGGCCCAGAGACAACGCCCCTTCATGGATGGGAGTGTAATAAATTGCCCTGCCGTTATCTTTGATTCTCTTGATTCGTGCCTAGACATCATAGTCATCATCATCATGGACCATCGTTACTGTTCGCATTAAATATTTCTAGATTACCTATCAAGCTTACTCGCGTCATTTGAAAACCAGAACCCACACATCCAAGGATTATACTTTTCATTATGAACTTATAACTATATCTATTAAAAATTTTATTTTTTATCTCATATTTAATACTGAGTCATTATATTGATTAATTATTTAGTAAATGATTTATAAATGTGTTTAGAATGGTAAAATCCGAGATAGTATAGTAGAATCTCGCCTCTATAATCCTTTTTTGCTCTCAATCAATCTTGCACCCACTAATTATGTGTTTTCACCTTTGTTTAATTAAATATGAAAGTATTTTGACGATACGATTCAATCGAGTATATGTGTTGTCGGGTATAAATCACTAAAATAGTTGAAAATGGCTTAAATAAATTAATTTGGTTTGATCATTTTCGATCCAATTCGGTTTAATTCACTGATTTGATGTGTCTCTCCATAAGTAAATCTAAGCGGTTGGATTGGGAGAATCCGGGATCGGGAACATTCGAGGGCCTGACCGTGCCCCGTAGCCCCGATGTAGCCGAATAGCCTCTCCTCTCTTGTCCTCACTCGTCACCATCATCCCCCATCAAAGAACCTTCTGGACAATGGCCGATCCCTCGTAGAACTACCTTTAAAAGAAAGGATAGAGGAGGACGACCTGTCATCTACATGCTTCGCTGGAGCCGTCGCTACTACCCCCGAACGAAACCGAGGGTTCTAGACCCACAGAGAAAAGCTCAGGGGAGCTGAATCGCTGACAGATACAAAGCGATACAGAGAGGTTCGGCAATGGCGGACGGCATCCTGGGATACCCCTTCAGGCGTCTCTTCTGGAGCCCCACCATTTACCGGGATTGGTCTGGATCAGCGGCCCTCATGGACTGGATTGAGTCTCCTAATTCCCACGTCTTCAAGGTCAACGTCCCAGGTATGCTCTGTTTCCTCCTCTCTAGCAATTATGGGAATGAAAAGATTGTTGGGTTTCGTTCCCATCTTGTAAATCCGCTTGCCAATCGTAATTTGTTTGTGCACATTTTGGATTTCCTAGGAGCAATGGATAAGTGGCTATGTTTAGCGAATCTTTTCATCCACTTTAATTATCATAGTATGCGGAATTGGATTTCTCTTTTGAGTCTTTACTTTGATTAGACATCCCTCGATAGCCTATTCAGTCACTTCCCAAACTGACGGCAAGCTACGAGACCTCATCCGGTAACCACTTTGATTCGCTCATTTTCCCAATAACGACGAGTCATTAGAGAACGGTGCGGCGCATAGGTTCTTTGTAGGAGAAGAGTATAAATTAGAAATTTGATGGGAGCAGGATTTGCCAAGGACGACATCAAGGTGCAAATCGAAGACGGCAACGTTCTGCACATAAGAGGAGAGGGTGCTAAGGAAGAGCTGCCAGGGAAGGACGCGGTGTGGCACGTCGATGAGCGAGGGGTGAACCGGAGCGGATTTTCTCGGGAAATCGAGCTGCCGGAGAATGTGAAGGTGGATCAGATCAAGGCCCAGGTCGAGAACGGCGTCCTCACCGTCGTCGTCCCCAAAGATGCTTCCCCAAAGCCTTCCAGAGTTCGCAATGTCAACATCACCAGCAAGCTCTAAGGCTTCACTTGCCTCAGCTGTTGTGCTGCTTATCCTCTGATGTGTAGAATGAAAATGAAGATGCTTCATGTATGAGACTTGATCCGTGTTCTAAAGTGCATGCTGGAAGTGGTTGTATTGTGTCATCTTGTCAATTGGCGATGTCCAATGTTCAATTTCCAGCCAAAGTTCCTCCATTGGCATCCATTACCTTCGTTTCTTCTTCTCGTTCTTTCAATATACATCGAATTTGTCGAACAATTAGACAGCTGAGCTAGTGCGGCCATGGATTGATCATTCGGAAGCGATGAGCTGAGCGTGCGGTGATGTCCCCCTAGGACATATGAATGGATTTCTTGAGGAGGGTGTCGATGCAATGTTAAGTACATATGCAGCGAGTACGTGGAAGAACAAAAGTGGTTTTCATCTTCTTCAATGGAGTTCGCCCAAACTTTAGAGAGAAGGCTCGGTCCTGATGAGCATCCAATGAGTAGTAGAATTCGAGCCGGTTAAATTCGTTGGGCGATGCTAAGTTATTTGTCTTAGTCGCTCGAGCTTTATTGTCGATCAATCATACTAGATGGAAATTGGAACCGTCAATGCTTCTTTATGGTCCGAAAGCAAAAGTTCTGGTAGCTTGGCAAGGCCCCTTCTCATGTGAATTTACCATAAGGTTTGGAATTATGTTAGCGAGCAATAGGGGCGCAATTCATATCGAATATGATCATGGATTTAGCAGCTTGTTAGGTCCCGTCTAGGCTCACTTTGTTGGAGATACTATTATTGGACACGCAATTTTATATTTATTGTTTTCTAACTGTTGATGATTTGATTCAATCTTTGTTGGAGATACTATTATTATTTTTAGATTATTCTAATTATGGTTTGATTCAACATGCATATTATAAATTAGGAAAATGTTACATTGTATTTTTTTTTTCCCACTCTTGGTTCCTCTATTATAAATGAACTTGTAACACATGCAGGGGGACTTGGCCTAGAGCCAAATTAGCAATCGGGGAAAACTATTTTCCTTTATGAGCTGAGCTAGTGTAGTCATGACGATGTAGAATAATTCATTTTCAAAAGAAATTTTTTTCTATTATTTACAAAATCCCCATGAACTGCGACGTAACAAATTTGCCTCTGCACTTTTAATCGTTGCACAATATACTCATGAATTTTTATTTATAGTCGTTGACTCTCTTTTTTTTTTTTTTTTCTTTTTTCGTTAGCAGGTGCAATGCAAATGACTTTTAATGGGTGAATTTTCATACTCGGTTTCATTTAAAAATGGAAGAACAAAATAAAATGGGAGAAGATTATATTAACTAAAATACTAATGACAGACAAGTAGGGTTAATTAATGTAAAGAATAATTTATTAATTAAAATATTTTAAAGAAGTATGAAGAAATCATGTCCTCAACTCAAGAAAGGACAGATGAATCAAATTTTAAGGTGATTTTAGAAAGTGTTTTTTTATCGATTAATCATTTTTTTTTGCAAAAGTTAATCATTAAAAAATACATAATCAGTATATAATTTTTTTTATTTGTCCTTTTGGTTACAGGATATATTTCCTTTCTATTTAATTGTGTTTCTTTCTCTCGATATAACTCATTAAGTCTATTAATGTACCCAGATTTTTTTACAATTTTAATATTATTTTAATAGTTATTTTCAAATATGAATATCAAAGATTTTTTTCCTCCATTTTTTTTATTTTTTTAATAGAAATCGAGGATAGAAGAGAGAGTTTCTTCAATTAATGTGTCAAAAGTACCAAAATATCTCTTTAGAGTCATGTGTATTGCACATACCAACACTCGAAAGCTAACATTTTTTCAAAACAAAATTCGAGGAGTATCGTGTAATCATTGAAAGTTCGGGGACAAGTGTGTGCGACCCCAAGTTTGGGGAGTTTTCTGTAGTTTCTTCTTAATATTTTATTAAGCAAGAGCAAACTTACTTGCATAAAGTTATTAAGTAGTGGTATGTCGACCAGCCCCCCGTCGTCCAGGTCTAACTCAAGCAATGATTGTCAATAAAAGCAATCGAGATGGTATACAGTCCTCGACTCACGTCCACAGAGGAGAACATCGCTGATAGAGATAGAATTTCGCTAACGCCGGCGGTCGGAGATCGGAGGGGTCAGAGTTTGGAGAGTAGGGTTTTCTCATAAAAGATTTTTCTAAATTACTTCGTGTCGTCTCAAGTTCTGGAACAAAAGTTATGTTCATTGGTTCTTTGCAAGTTTTGGAGCAAAACTTGTGTCCATTGGTTCTTCGTAAGGTTTGGAGCAAAATTTTTGTCCATTGGTTGCCCCCAAATTTTGAAGCAAAAGTTATGCCAAGAAGTCCATCGCAAGGTTTGGCACAAAAGTCATGTCTTTTGTTCGCAAGGTTTAGAGCAAAAATTATGTCCATTTGTTGGTCTCAAGTTTCTATTGATAAAATGAGCTTTGTCCCACATCGAAAAGATGTGAGTACACAAATGATTAAAATTTGGCATTAACAAATGATCATTATTATTTATTGAAAAATTTGGATTTATATTTATAAAAATTAATCATAGTATCTTATTGAAACAATGCTACTATTCACAAAGGAGTTTCCAGTTATTTATTATTTATTTAATTCAAAATTTTTATGTCTTTCAATGTAACCTTTGATAATATTCATTTTGCAACATTTCCCAAAGGGTTGCCTTTGTTCAAAAGACTAAGATAAGTATATCAATTTTAGGGATCAATTATGACCAAGTCTTTTCAAATTTTCTTTCTAAAAATACAGTCATCATTTTAATTATTTCCATTGAGAGATCTTAGAGAAATATTTTATTATCTAGCATTCTCAATTGAGACTTTATTGTATCTGAATGAAATTTACCAATAACTATTAGCAATATTGTGGGGTAAATAATTTCGGAAGTAATATCGCCCCTTAAAATCTAATTTCATTGTTCTTCTCAATCAGTTCATCATATTGTCCCAACCAATTTAGGGAATTATTTGTGCAACAATGGAGTTAGAGTCGGAGAAAGTGCAAGCCTCTAGTGGCTCACGATCGGGTAGTCCTCGAGATGTCATTCATGGATAGCAAATTTTCCTCTTCTCTTTCCCATCGCAACGTGTCTCTCAGATAAAATACACTAAAGAAAAGTGGATCGAGGGAGATAAATCGGATTTTTTCTTTTGCTTCAAATTCTTCAATAATTTCTTTTCAAGGTTTTTCTATGGATAAAAAGTATATCTTCATCCATCTTATCGTGAAAATTATGAAGATCAAATATCCTTGCTTTCGAATTCCCGCATGAAGAATTACATTATACATTAATAGTTGGTATCAAAATGTGGTTTAGGATCTAATAATTTTTTTTTATTATTGAAAATTATGGTTTATGGATTAGATTAATCAAACGATGTTGTTCTTTTTCTAGTTGCTTGTTGATGAAATGTTTTTGGAGGGGCTATCGGATAAAATCTGAATGGCGGATGGTTTGATGGAAAATTAGGCGAAAAACGGAGTAAGTTCGCTAAAATGTGCGAACAGGGAGAAGGTGTGTGAATCCAGGCGCTTGCGCACGTGCACTGGACATCGTGGGCATGGAATCCACCCGCCAACACACGCACTGGAGTACCCGACGCGTGGGATCCACGCGCTTGCATGTAACTGCTAGCGCATGCTGTCATGGCAAGTGAAGGCACACTCGCTTGCTCCCCTTCCCGTAATTATAGTTTTGCCCCTCAGCATGTTATTATGTTTCTACCCCTCACTTCATTATATAAATACGATTCTACCCTTATTGCTAGTTATTTAGGACGCGTTTGTTTATGTTTTGTTCAAAAATTATTCTAGGGAACAAAAATAAAAAAAATATTTCTGTTCGGGAAATAATTTTTGACCAGAAAAGACGTATTTGGTAAACTTATTCCGGGAATAAAAAATGAATAGAAATACGTTTGGTAAATCTGTATTCTTTTTTGTTTCTTTTAATTTTTTAATATTTTTATTTTATTTTTCCTTTTTTTCTTTATTTTTTCTTCTTTTGACCGGTCGCCGATCTCGGCCATGGCCGACGACCCGCCCGATGAGGACCGGCGGCCTCACCTACCCACGGCGAGGCTCGCCAGCCTCGCCAGCGCGGGGCGAGACTTGGCAAGCTTGGCCTCGCCGTGGCTGGGCGAGGCCGCTAGCCCTCGTCAACCGATCGCCAGCCATGGCCGAGGCTAGCAACTAGCCAAAGAAAAAAGAAGAAAAAAAGAGAAGAAAAGAGATGAGAGAGAAATGTTCTTCAAAAGTGTTTCGAAACAAAAAAATAACTTTTTTTTTTGTTTCTTATTTTGTTCTAATTTTGTTCCTGGAACAAAAAAAAATAGGTTTTGAACAAAAACGCAAACAAACGCGTTTCTGTTCTTTTTTTGTTCCGGAAACAAAAAAACAGAAAATCTGTTCATGAACAAAAAATAATAAACACAAACATGCAAACCCTTATCATTTTACCCCTAGATGTTAAATTTATGGTTCTAACCCTTTGGAATTATTATTCTATAGTTTGGCCCTTACGCATTGATTTACAATTTTGCCTTGCGTGCAATTTGATAAAGTGGATACTATCTTTGGTATTAAAATTAAAACACGGGGGGTTTCTTTGAGTCAAAGTAATCGCATGGAAAAGGTTTTAACTAAATTTCAACATCCTTGTTTCAAGGAAATGAATACTCCATTTGATTCTAGTATTAAGTTAAATTATAACACAATTAGAGTAGTAGCACAACTTAAATATACAAGTGCTACAGGGTCTGTAATGTATGCGATGCATCATACTAAACCTAATATTGCTTATTTTATATGCAAATTGAGTTGGTATACTAGTAATCAAGATATAAAACATTGGAAGGCTATTACAAAAAAATTTATGGTTATCTTAAGAGAATTGAAAATTTAGGATTATTCTATAATAATTATCCAACTATATTAGAAGGATTAGAAGGATACACCAATGCTAGTTGGATTATGAGTGTGAGAGATGAACAATCCACTTCTTTATGAATTTTTACATAACGTGAATGTGTTGTTATTTGGGCGGGCAAGAAAAAAACGTGTATAAATCACTCAATTATAATATTTGAATCATTGTTTTAGTAGCAACTAGGAAAGAGGAGAGAGACTGAACGAATTAGGAATTTTTTTATTAGATATTGTGATATCTAGATTTTTTACTTAACAAAATAGTGAACCTCAAATGTTTAATGGTCCACACTCCAGCTCGCATTAGTTCACATCCTCACTGCGACATCACCAAGTCGTCGTTGCTCCCTTGCCGTCAATAAACTATTTTGATCCAAATATCCAAACAATCTAGAGAATTTCCAAGGTGTCAACCTTTAAAGAAATAACTATAAAAAAAAGGATTTATCAAAGACTCTTGAATCTTCTCCATGATGCCCAACGATCCAACTAGCCAAAGGGATGAGGCAAATAGTCAACAATTGCTGCTAGAATGGAGACTTTGGCGGTGGAAGGGTTAGCAGTCTAATTGCATCCTCACTGCGACATCACCGAGTCGTCATTGCTACCTCGTCGTCAATAAACTATTCTAATCCAAATATCCTAACAATCTCAAGAATTTCCAAGGTGTTAGCCTTTAAAGAAATAACTAAAAAAAATTTATCAAAGACTTTAAATCAAAGATCCACAAAGGGATCTACGATGGAATCTTCTCCATGATGCCCAAAGAATTCCCTCATGTTCCACTACAATCACTCAGTTGCACCACCAGTAGGAACTTGAGGCCAGCAGCTCGTGGTTCCGACTCCAAACGCAGAAGACCGAAGAAATTGCAGTTGTCCAAACCAACCATTGGGCACACTTTAGCTGAACTGTTGCCGCCATTTGGCCTCATCTTCATTCCGCCAAGCCACCACAGCAACATACTAGGACTCAAGGCAAGTGGATATCCTCCTTCTATCCTATATTGATCGTTTGTTGTGTGACAAAAATAATTTTCTAAAAATTCAAGAATGTTGTTTTGATTTTCGTTTAATCGGAAGTTTCAACTACATTACCTAGCTATATTGTCGGGTTCAAAGTAGTCAAGCTCATGGTTAGGTCATAGGGGCATGGACAATCAATGTTTGGCACATGTGAGGGCTGGAATGGCAAAAACTTTGAAGGAAAGTCGTGACTGGACTGGAGCAGGTTCGATTCTGCCCAACCCTAAAGTTTGCTAATTTTGTACTGACTTATGTGGTGCAAATTTCATGGGGCATTCTTCACGAAAGTTGTCCCTAATTGGATTTTCTACGACATAATTTAATTTCAGATTTTTGGATTCCATTTGTCAAAAAAATACTTGAAAAACTTCAGGATTCAAAATCTATTTTTGGGTCAGCACAACCGACCTCTTTCTATTTTTCATTTCCTATAAATTTCTCAGTCCAGAATTATAAAATATTTCCTTCATGAAAGTTGTACAATACATCCTAGACTACCACATTTCAAATTTTCATAATTTTTTGGTCTCATTTGATTGGCAAAATATTTATTTTTCTACTCAATTTGTTCTGAAAATATAACTATTTTGGGCTTGGATTGCAAAAATTACTTAGAACTATATGAGCTGAATCAACTTTGAGCTTCATGAAAAATGTTCCTTTAGGTCTTCTCTACCTCATACAAAATTTTCATAATGTTTGAAGGCTATTTACCTAAACAATAGCCATCGTTTTTAGAGGTGCGCAAGATGCCCTATAAGGCTAGTTTAGGTCTAGGATATGGAACCTTCCTTACATTTCATTTAATAGATGATGAGTTTATATTAGTTTAAGGGATGAAACAACTAATGATTCATTAGATGCATGCTTGAGTTCCCAAATAGTAGTGATGTTAACGTACTTTTAAATGAATTATGGAATTACTGCATCATGGTGTGAAAATTTGATTGAGAATGTTGTTGGTCTTGGGACAATGATGTCCCAAGTTATAGGAGGGATGCCTGGAGGGTAACTGGTTCCTCCATATGCCTAGGAGGGAAACGTGGTTCCTCTAGATGCCTTGCGATGCTAGATGGATGCAAGATGCTCAAGAGGTAATGTGGTTCCCCGGATGATAATGGAAGCATGAAATTATATCAATTATGAATTTGTTATTTCTAAATTGAACTACTGGTTATTTGTTGGGAAAATTTATTACCTATATTGACCTGGTCATGTATTTTGAAAAGGTTATCAGGTAAGTTGTTGTGCAAGTGATTTACTATACTTTTTATTGAGCCTTTCTTTGTTAGTGCGATGATCAACTTGTATATTATAAACCGATGGACTTTCTTGCTGGGTTGTGACTCACTAGTTGATGACTCATCTTTTGTAGATTAATAGAATGTCAATCCCACCTACTTCCCTAATAGTTGGTTACGAGGTGCCAATATACTTCACGTGAAAGGAAGACAGGTTCGTAGACCCCCGTTTTCCAAATACTATCTTTATTCGGATCAAGTCACATATGGTTGTTGATGTAAGGCCCACGGCGGGGTAGGTCACCCATGAGTTCATCGAGATGTATGCCCATGTTAATGGATGCATAGTGGGTCAACTCCCACTATTCACTAATAGGTTAGGAGACGAAGGCAACCCCCACAACATGGAAAGAGGTAGGAAGGAATAAGGATTTTTAGAGCTAGGAAGATTTTGACAACATCATGGGCCAGGGTTAGATGACACTTGTATAGCTAGGTGGGGATGGGTGATAGGCATATAGTCCAGTATAGTTAGTAGTACTTACCTTTTGAATTTCCAAGAGCACCTCACTTGTCGTTTGATGTACATGTATAAATAAATAAATAAAATGAAGTTTCCACGTTTATAGAAAATCATGTGTACCCCAAGATTTTCTTTAGTCTCTTACACTTCCACATGCTTAAGAAAAGTAAAACAGAAAAGATAACAGCAATAGTAGTTTTATATTAGCCGTGATGTGCTGGGATCGTCATATATATCAAATTATGCCTAGTCTTATGCCTCCTATTTCTATCCGTTGTGATAGTCAAGCTACTTTGGCAAGAGCTTATAATAACATTTATAAAGATAAATCTAAACATATTAGTTTAAGATACAAGTACATGAAACAATTGATTAAAGATGGTACTATAACAGTTGTTTACTTGAGGTCAAGCAAGAATTTAGCTAATCTCTTGACAAAGGTTTTACCAAGAAATATGGTAAATATGATTGAATAAGAAATTGAGCTAAAACCCTTTAATTAAAATCACTAGTAATAGTAACTCGACCTTAATTCTAGAATATTACTAGTTATAAGGTTTAGTGGGTAAAAATAAGTTATTGAAAGTAATCATTTGATACTAACATTAGTTCGGATATGAGAAGTCACTATCGTTTATTACATTTTGTAGGCCAAATTGAATTCTTAATAAAGTACACTACAAATTAGTAATGTTTTATTAATAACAAAAATACATGGTAAAATATTTGGAATAAGTGCAATAGAAGTCCTAAAACTCGTCACGAAAATGCAATTAAGTCCTAAAACTTGTCACGAAAATGTAATTAAGTCCTAAAACTTACAAAAGTGCAATCAAGTCCTAAAATTTGTCAAATTGGTTCAAAGTCGTAAAATAAACACCATTAAATTTATTAACAGAAAATGCCGATGTGGTGCGGACGTGATTTTTTAAATAAATTTTCATTTTCCACGTGGCTTTTTTTAATTATTTTTATTTATATTTTTTAAATAGATTTAAAAACTAAAAAAAGAAAAGTTAAAATTTATTTTATTTTTAAAAAAACATAAAAAATGGCAGCTCCTCCCCTGCTGCTACCCCCATTGCCGGCCCTTCCAACGATGGGCGAGCGGTGGGAGAAGCTGCCTTTTTTTATTTTTTAACAATTTTTTTTAAAATAAATTTTAGCTTTTCTTTTTTAGTTTTTAGATCTATTTTTGAATAAAAATAATTAAAAAAGCCAAGTGGAAAATGAAAATTTATTTAAAATATCATGTCTCCAACATCAACATTTTCCATTAGTAAGTTTGACGGTATTAATTTTAGGACTCGATTGAAATAATTTGACAAGTTTTAGGACTCAATTACATTTTCATGACAAGTTTTAAATTGCACTTATCCCTAAATATTTCACCTATATGAGTCTAATAATAGTGTCATTTGTTACAAAAGTTAGGGTTGTTTTCTAAAGAGCTCATGAAACATATACAAGCACAAGATCATAATAGTGCTAAGTAAATTAAAAATTCTCACTAAAACAAAAGATAAGTATATATCCGATCTATCTTATTCTATTATTTAAAGTACAAGTTTAAAGCCAAACAACTTGTCACTTTTATAGAGTTTTGAGATATTTGCACTAAATAAAGGTGTAACCTCAAAGTGGGGGATTGTTGGTAGTTTGTTTGCAAAACAAACTAGAAGGTGCATTGTCTCACATCGAAAAGATGCAAGTGCGCATGTGCTAAAGATTTGGCTTTAACCAACAATCATTATTATTTATTGGAAAATTCGGATTGATATTTATAAAAATTAATCATAGTGTCATGTTGAAACGGTGCGATTGTTCACAAAGGTGCGATTGTTAACAAAGAGATTATGGTTTTTTATTATTTATTTAATGCTGAATCTTTATATATTTTTTCAACGTAACATTTGATAATGTACCTATTCATTTTGCAATCTTTTCCAAATGGTTGTCTCTGTTCAAAAGATTGAGATTAGTATGTCGGTTTTATGAATCAATTATAATCAAGTCTTTTTGAGTTTTCTTTCTAAAAATACAGACATCAGAAACATTGAGAGACCTTTGAAAAATATTAGAATTGTTATTTAATATTTTCAATCTAAATTTTGTTATATCATAAAAGAAATTTGCTGATAATCATTAGTAATGTATGAAGCAAATAATTTCATAAATAAAGTGATATTACACCTCAAATTCTGACTTCATTATTTTCTCAATCATTTATCATGTATTCCCAATAGTATCGGTGCAAAGTTATGTCCACTGATTCTTTTTAAGGCTTGGTGTAAAAGTCATGTCTATTGTTCTTTCGGAGTATCGAATCTTAGGAAGTTGATGTGATATGACAACGTCTAGGTTGTACTTTTTTTTCCTTTTTTTTTTTTTTTGATATCTGTCTAGGTTGTACTTCAAATGGTGAGAATCTCTATCTTTCGTTAACCTAGTTCAGGACGGTGGATAAGTTAACTGAAGAAGGGGCAACATAAGATCTTGCTATTTTTCTCCACTTTCCCAAGATGTTGCCCGATTCCCGATGGTGCACGAGGAATTTCAAGGCCCGCTCCGACACATAGTCCCAGAAACGTATGTGCCTCGTCATCTTAGACAATGAGCGTGAAGGTCACTAAAGCTAATGGCATAATCAAGGCTTTAAGCCACTCAATTTGTATTTTCTTATTACCCGAACAAAGAGATACAAACCTTTTGTCATATATACCCCTTTTCAAAGGCGGAATCATAAGATTCTTCGTTTTTATAAATACTCGCATACAACCCCGAATTATATGATGGGGTCAGGCCAAATTCACGGTTCTCGCTCATTTGATTCTATATGCTAGGATTTTGAATTCCCTAGTTGCAAAGTGGCCTCTCCTTTGATGCTCTAATTCCTCTCAAGTGCCCTAACCCTTTATTCTTTGATAAGGAAAATTAATATTCGCGGGAGAATAAAGCTTTGAATAGCTTTATCTAGAATTCCTCTATATATAAATTCTGACGCGGCTGCCGGTTCTAGTGCCTTCAAGAATCTCCACACCCCTGTAGCTTTTCCTGATCGCCAGAAGAGGAAGAGAAAGATGGGGAAGAAGCGAGTGGTCGGGGTCGGAATGGATTACTCGCCGACGAGCAAGGCGGCACTCAGGTGGGCGGCAGAGAACCTCGTGGACGAAGGTGACCAGCTGCTGTTGATCCCTGTTCAGCCTCCCAAATCCGATCATACCAGGAAGCGGCTATTCGAAGACACCGGATCACGTAACTAATTAGCTTCGGACGTACTTTCCCTTGAATTCTTCCACTTGTCTGATATAAATTACCAAATCTTTTTCCCAAGAGTTTAAACTTTTGTGTTTAATACGGTTCGATCACGCATATGTTGGGTATGCGTGAACGGTTTTGCAGCTTTGATTCCACTCGAGGAATTCAGAGAGATCAACTTCTCGAAGCAGTATGGACTGACTTCTGATACTGAGGTTCTTGATGTGCTTGATACGGTTTCTAGGACTAAAGGGGTACTCTCTCTCTCCCTCTCTCTCTCTCTCTCTCTCTCTCTCTCTCTCTGAGAACACACACACACATCCTAGTCCAGGTTTCATTTTCTTCAGGATAACAAATTGAGGATTATTTAATCAATCCACCGTCGGAGAAGAAAACAGTTTCACTTCATCGGTGGCAGTGGGTTCGGAAGGTCAGTTGCGGAAGCCAAATCATTACGTATGCGTGACGAGGCTAATGGTGCTTATGTTAAAAAGAACAGATTATACAGTTTATGTGACAAAAATTCATGAATTCAAGCAGCAGATGCTCGGGTTAAGTTTTTAATGAAAAAGTTTGCATGCGTAAAGGTGAAAGTGGCGGCAAAAGTTTACTGGGGCGATCCGAGGGAGAAGCTCTGCGAGGCAGTGGAAGATCTCAAGCTCGATTCTCTCGTCGTCGGGAGCAGAGGCTTGGGCAGTATCAAAAGGTAGGTGATGTTGAACTGTAATTCAGGCAAACACACGTGTTTGTCAATCCACTTTGCTGATTCATCTCTCTAATTGATAGCATTTGACATGATAAACAACGATTACTCTTTACAATCACGATCGGGTAATGATTATTGTTTTTTTTTTTTTTAATAATTCCATCTTCTTTTTGCAGGGTTTTGCTTGGCAGTGTCAGCACTTATGTAGTGACAAGTGCAACATGCCCGGTCACTGTGGTCAAGGGAGCACCGTCTTCCAAATCCTGAAAGGCCCCCCTAATACTGTCTTTCGTACGCTGGCTTGAAGAAGTTGCTTTTGTAATGATGATCCGCCATAAAAAAGTTGCTTTTGTACTTGAGAAACTTGGTTCTGTGTAGTGAGCTTTGCTGTTATGATCCTTATATTACAAAGAGAGTGAACAAAAATGAAGTGTTCGAGTGCATTTTCCGCTCCTCTCTTTCCCAATTTCGCTTCACATTCATGCATATGATGACACAGGACGAATCGCCGAATCAAACTTTCGCAAAGGCATGAATACTAAGATAGTCTCGCGGGGGCAACAGGTCGAATATCTCCATAGACACACAAATATGTTCTCTTGAATAAGCCGAGCAAACTCACTCAAACGGCAATAACGGATGCCTAATGGCAAGAAAAATGACCATCACGACACATTTGATTCTAACAGACGCCGTTCATCTTCTTCTTATCCAACACGAACTTCCTCCACGCTGTAGTGACCTCCAGCTGGATCTTCCTGGCATCTGCAGCTCCGTTCTTCGCTCTCTCTTCGGCCCTGAGCTTCTCATCGATCTTGGCCGGGAGCGCATCGAGATCGTGCAGGACCTTCTCGATGTCGAAGACGAGGCGCTCCGCGAGAGTGCGGGAGAAGTCCTCCCTTATCACGACCCGCAGCACCGTCACGTGCTGCGCGTCAGGGGGCATCGTGTAGGCGGGGACGATCCACCCGAAGCGCCTCAGCATGTCGGAGATCTCGAACTCGTTGTGGCGGCTGTTGTCCTTGAGGGAGAAGGCGACGAGAGGCACGCCATTGTCCTTGGAGACGATGTTGAATCGCCCCAGCTTCTCCAGACCTTTCTTCAGCACCGTGGCGTTCTCCCTACAGTTCTCCATGATGTTCTGATAACCCTGGCGAAATCAACATCGGTGTCAATGGACAATACAGTGACACCACCAAAATGCCATATAACAAGACTTCCTTCAGCAACACAACTTACCTCATATCCCAACCGGATGAGCTGGTAGTACTGAGCAATGACTTGACTTGAACCTGCAGAAGTTTTCGTTTGCAAATCAGATGACGATGCAGAAGCACAATCTAGTTCGATTTTACATGAATTCGGAAGCTGAAAAGGCAGCAAGAAATTGAAGTACCCTTGGAGAAATTGAGGGTGAAGGTGGGTTGATCAGCCCCAAGATAGTTGATGTGGAAGATGAGCTCTTCAGGCAAGTCCTCTTTGCTTCTCCAGATGACCCACCCGATTCCTGCGTAGACCAGCCCGTACTTGTGCCCGCTCACGTTGATGCTCTTCACTAGTGGCAACCTGAAATCCCACTCCAGCTCCGGGTACAAGAATGGCGCGATGAACCCTCCACTCGCTGCATCCACATGAATCGGAGTGTCCCATCTGCCAAGTTCAAAACAATGAATGATCTCTCGACTCGCAAACCGAGCGCAATTTGGCGCAAAAACGAGCCCTTTCGTGAACGTGTTCTTAATTCTTACCCAGTTTGTTTGTTCTTTTCGGTCAAGAGGTCGTTCAGGAGCTTGACGTCCTCGAACTCGCCATTGAGGGTGGAGCCGAGGATCGCAGCGACGCAGATGGTGTTCTCGTCGACCATCTCGACCGCCTTGGCAGGGTCCATCACGTAGTACCCATCCCTCAGTTTCACTTCCTTCAGCTCCACTTCGAAGTATCTCGCAAATTTCTCCCAGCATACCTTCGCATTGTAGTTCATCACAAGTCAGGAAACTAAGCACTAAATCTCTAGCCGATCGATGTTTGCCGCGAGTTTTGCTTCTTATTACTTTGAGCTTCGAGGAAAATCAATTTTCAAGCAACAACAAAGCTAGTGGTACCTGAACATTAGCACCGGTGACGATGTTGGGCTTGTCGTAGGGTTTGCCCTCGGCTTTCCTCTTGTTCTGCCACTTCCTCTTGAAAGCGAGCCCCGCCAACATGATCGCCTCCGACGAACCCACCGTGCCTACTCCGACCGCAGTTTCCGATTCCCCGAGCGGTGCATTGAAGAGATGGGCTATCATGTTCACGCACCGATTCTGCATTCGACATTAACCATGAGTCATGTCAAAAGAAAAAATTTACACAGAAAATCCATAACGACAGTATGATTGCGAACCCTCGTTTCCCATCTGCGTTCTTTTTTTTTTTAAGAAGTCACATTTCACATCTTCGATTTTCTATCGGTTTTAACAAGTGACACATTTGAATGCAATTCCCAGAATATAAAATGGCAAAAGTGGGTAAGAGAATGCAAACATTATGCAACCACAAAATTCATCCCCGTTTATTTTTCTTTTTACGCGCGCCGAGTCATTTTAGGACACTCATTTTTTTTCCAATTTATTTAATACTATACACGCGATATTGCTTGCAGCGTTTCGTGATATATACAAAATTGAAACTCTAGCATTGAAGATTAGTTGATAGGATTAGGTACCTTAATAATTCTTTTATTTAAGAGTATTGTACATGCGGAGGAGGATATAACGTACTAATTATAATAACTATACACGATACACGATTTTCTGAAAAGAAAAAGATCTTGCATTAGTCTACTGAGTGGGATTTCCAGGAACCAAGTGCATTGTATAGTTGCGCATGAAAAGCTATAGTGCGCTAACCACACTAGATTCATTTGCAGAAATGTCAATTGCACCCTATGGAGGAAGGTTAGTCTACTAAGATAGTGGGCTAGATGATAATTGACAAATCAACACCACGTCTCTAGCACGAGTAGCCATGGAAAATGGGGAACTTCCATATTTTATCAAAGTCAAATGAAAAATCAAAATCAATCACCATCACAATAGCTAACCTCAAAGAAATCTAAAATTTCTAGAATTTTTTCTATTCAATTTTCGCCACAGTCTAGAAAGTGTATTTTATTGAATCTCTCTAGATGGACAAAAACGCTTCACACCAGATCCATTTGCAGAGAAATCAAAAGCTATAGTACGCTAACCACACCAGATTCATTTGCAGAAATGTCAATTGCACCCTATGGAGGAAGGTTAGTCTAATAAGATAGTCTGCTAAGATAGTCAGCTAGATGACAATTGACAAATCAACACCACGTCTCTAGCGCGAGTAGCCATGGAAAATGGGGAACTTCCAGATTTTATCAAAGTCAAATGAAAAATCAAAATCAATCACCATCGCAATAGCTAACCTCGCAGAAACCTAAAATTTCTAGAATTTTCTCTAATCAATTTTCGCCACAGTCTAAAAAGTGTATTTTATCGAATCTCTAAATGGACGAACACGTGTCAACACTTTGATTCGAAGTTTTGAATTCTTAGCTATCATGATTTTCAAGCAGTTGACAAAACTACTGACGGGAAATAAATGTTGAATTCCTAATTAATTTTTATGAATGGCTTCGTTGATGAGCATTTTCGATAAGTGGTTGTACCTAATCTCAAATGAAATCAAAATATTATTAAAATGCACAAGTGAAAACAAATCGTCCTATTCTCCAGCGTGGTATGATTGGGTTCCCACAAAGGATCGGGTAGTGTCTGGTTAACAGCCCCTTGGGGACCAGCAGAATAAAGCCCCCACCATGTGACAATGCTCATTGACTTGAATCGAAAGCCGTGGGCCCGACCGACTCATCATGGCTTTAGGACTAGAGACTGGGGACACGAGGCAGACGGTGATTGGACAGGAGTTTGTCCTGACATGGGATTTGATTGAACAGTGCACTAAATCAAAGGCGCCCCAATCGGCATCCAACGCCGTCCGTGGCGGCACGGCTGCCTCTGATTTCTGCGCCTTGAAAGTCGGACTAAACTAAATTCCTATATTTCCTAATTAAAATATCTATAATGAAAGGCTTTAGGACACGGTCCGAAAATAAGGGACAGCGAGATTGGCGCCTCCCCATAAAATATATGTTGTAGGTGCTTTGTCAGCGTCATCGTTTCAAATAATATCGGAAAGAAAATAATTCATGACGATGGACGAGAAATAATCGATTTAACAGCTGAGCATGAAGTAATGTTATCGATTGATGAAGTAGGCAAATGTTTTTTAACAAAATACATGTGCATGTGGTTTCACCCAAAAACGAAATAAAGTTAGTAGATGCGTGAGAAAAGGAGATAAAGCACCTCCTAGAGTAACGAATTATTGGAATGAGTGGGGGCAGGCAGGACGAATGATCTAGACGTGAAAGCCTTTTCTCTTCTCACGCAACGAATTGTAGAAGATGAAGGAAGGAATGAAAGCGAATGAGGAATCTTCGGACCCCGCTTTCGTGCACGTCAATTGCAAAATTAGGTACGATGGAGGTGTTCATCAGGTTCGATTATCATGTCAAAAGTGTTTGGTTGCTTTCATCCATGTTATCTTCTAAAAACAAATAATCAAATTGGTTTTTTTTTCAAAAAGCGAATTGCTTTTCTTAAAGTAATTACGAAATGAACACGCGCGCGCGCACACATATATATATAGCTTTCAAATTTTATATTGCAAAATTGGTGTTCATCAGGTTCAACTATCATGTCAAAAGTGCTTTGTTGCTTCCGTCCATATTATCATCCAGAAAGAAGTAATCAGATCAGCCTTTTTCTAGAAAAAGCAAATCGCTTTTGTTAAAGTGATTGCGAAATAAACACGCGGCCCCATATATATTTAAGCTTTCAAATTTTATATTGCGAAATTGACCACACAAAGTAAAGGGGATGCATAAGATTGGAGGTACTAAACGCGTGAATTGATATCTAGCTTTTTTTTTGTGGACCATATTAAAATTGACTTTGTCGAGTCATTTCGGTGTTCATTTCCTTTATTAGGTAAGAATCATTAAGCACCGTCTGTATTTACTTCTTTTTTAAACCCAACAAAGGGTAAATGTGCTTTGCACTAATCTCATATTCAGACAATAACGATGTCCCTATTAGAGCTTTTTAAGGGAGAAGCATGATCGAGACTTGTTTCTTAAATCTTAAGAAGGTTTCATTTGAGTTCTGATACGAATATCCGTAATGTTTTCGGGATTAAATGATAATTTACTCTTTTATGTGGATGGTAAATAGTAAGATTTGTTTGGTCATCCTAAGAAGGAGCTAAATAGAGTGAGATACACCTCATCCAGCACCTGGAAGCAAACCCAGATTGAAATAAGCCTAGATAAGTCCGGATTAATTCTTGGATTACTTATCCAAACACCAAGAGTGGGGTTAAATTATATCATTCATATATAATATTTTTAAACAAAGAGAAATGATAGTCTTTAGGGACGACAATAGTGGCGTCACTTGTGACAAATTATAGCCACGGTCCACTTCAATAATAATTCAATTTTTTTTACTATAATTATATATATCCACCGTGACATATGGTGTTCAACCAAACAAAAGATACCATATGACAAATTCCCACATTTTTTATCCTATCTTTTCATATCCAATTCTAATATATTGCCTGACAACCAAACACAACACAAAAGGGTGGCGAATAACAGGCTTTAAGATTAAAATACATCATGAACTAAAAAGTAGAAAGTGTCTTTCAGTTCCTTATCTACTTACCAGTCAGTTTCTCTATCCTCCTCCTGTTCATTCTAGACCTTCAAGATGTTTCATATATTAAATTGTCATTACTTGGGGGACCCTTCCTTCAATTACTTTTTAAATCCCAATAGCTGTAAAGCACAGAAAAGAGGTTTGCCACACTTTATGCTTGTTCCTTCATTTTTTTTTTTTACTTTTATTATTTATTAAAGTTCTTGATCAAGGAGGACAAATTGGATTTGGGGGAACATGTATATTTTCTTTTCCTTCCTAACATCACCTTTTATTGCCCCTTAGAGTATGGACCTTTCCTTGACTAAGAAAAAAGAAACCTTCTTTGTAACCCGCTATTTTTTAACCCAAAAAAAATTGCATATTATATATAATTCGGTGTTTAATTTTCTGTCGGCTATAGGACTGACCACAAGAAAACCAAAAAGCAATGGTTCAAGACTTCAAGTAACCGACTTACTTGTGGAAACAAAGTACAAGGTTGATCGATCCCACGATCTAGATTAGTTGTAAAAGGGTCATCATTGAATTAGTACTCAGCTTCGTCAAAATCTGCGGGCTCTAAAAGGAAGAAGACAGTCCATCTAGCTAAGTAAGGAATCGATCTTTTCGTGAATTTTATATAATAAAAATTAAGTTAGTGTTTTAAAGAATCAAACCAAATTTTTATTTTCTTTTTAAGTTTGTGAGGAATCGATCCTTTCGTGAATTTTATATAATAAAATTAAGTTAGTGTTTTAAAGAATCAAACCAAATTTTTATTTTCTTTTTACTACTTTAAGTATACCGCAAATCTAAGTTTTGGCCACGAATTTTCTTCCTTTTTTTAGGGTTTGACATGGGCATTGGTCGACTTTATCAAGGCATAATTGTCCAGTAACCGATCCATCAAGCAACCTTCGTCATACCTAATCCTCCCTCTAAATAAAATAATCTTTGTTTTACTAATCGCTTTTTTTTAAAATGGACTAACCTCATTTAAATAACCTAGATCTAGCCCACGGAGAAGTTTCTCCATGAACACCGCAATCCACGCCTACTGGACACTTCGATCGCCGCATTTAGGCGTGTACTTTTCTTGACATGAATCTGTGATCTAGGAAGTGATCTTCTTCTTCTTCTTCTTGTTTTTTTCCAATTGATCTACGTGATTCGGAAAGGAGTAGCAGAACTAGCAACACAACGACGACGTCGAGGTGCAAAAACGAATGTTTAGGAGGACTTGCCTGCAACTCGGTGGTGACCGGGTATTCGTCCATGTCGACGTAGTTCTTGTTGATGGAGGCCATTATCAGCTTATCGCACTCGGGCTCCATCCATGTGGTGACGAAGGACGCTAGGTTAAGCCTAGGGTTTCCGTCCAGCATGAGCTCGTCGTTGATGATCTGGAACGCCGCCTCCTTGGGGATCGAGTTCTCCGGCATCTTGAACCTGGATCGAGATCCATCCGATCACAACGAGCGCGCGTCGACGACGAACGTCAAAAAACGAAAATACTGAAAGCCCGAGCTATCGGAGAACGGCCTAGTCGTGACCAAGACAGCACATTGAAGAAGACTGAAGGATCGCGAGGTGTCACCTGGGGAGGGAGGTCCGGACATAGCGCGAGGCGAAGGTCGAGTGGACGGAAACGTCGGACTCGGAGGCTGTCTTGGAGAGCACCATGGTGATGAAGGTGGGTCTTCTTCTTCTTCCTCGCTGGGGGCTTTACAGAGAAATTGAGGAAGAACTGAATTGGGGTTTATGAGGGAAGATGGGTTATTTAAATTGAGAACGTGAGCGGGCAGGCACTATATCTAATTAAGATATTTTCCGACTAAAGAAAGGTTTTGATAAAGTTTGCATTTTTTTTTTTTTTTTAAACTACTTTTTCCCACTGTCGTTGCAATTTTCTATTGTTGAAGTAGACTAATAATAAATAAAAATAAATAAAAAGACGAATAATACCGCCCCTCATTCATGACTGGACACGATCGCCCGTTGACTGTCAGGCGAGTACGCGTATTTGCCTGAGAAATACCTTTTTTTTATGTATTTTCTTTGTTTGGCAATGAACTGTCCGGTTAGAACTTAGAACAGGTCATTAATGACTCACTGTAATCTGATTTTGTCACGTAGACGGATGGGGAAAAGGTCATCATTATTGGAGAAAGCACAAAAAACAATTCCAGCATTGTCTTCCGATCAGATCAGAAAAATAAAGCAATTCATGTATTCTTAACAAGTGCGACAAGAGCTTCGAAAATTGACAAATCCATTATTAACTAAGGAAGGGTCTCGCTCTGTCTTTTCATATATCATTAGGTATTTTATACTTGAAATGCATATATGAAATTACAGTGCCGTTTGTTTCGTCCAAATCCATTATGGTATTGGGTTTTTGCACGCAAAAATAGGCTAACAAAAATTTGTTGCGAGTATATAATGATCAACTCGCGGATGCACTCACAAAGCCAGCTTGCACGGCAATGTTTACTCACCTACGGTCCAAGATCGGCAATCGTGATGGAAACGCCATGTTTGCAAGGGCGTATTGGAAAAGATAATTCTCTAAAGTCAAGTAATTTGGGCAATTGCTCTCAATCAAATCAAGACTATTAAAGCAATTGTTATTTTCCTAGAAAGTGCAAAAAGCGTCTTCAAAGTTGGCAAACCCATTTAACTGGATAGATGTCCACATCAAGACTAGATGGGTTTCATTGTATGTGGTGAGTAGATCACTCTCAATTTGAGAAGTAAATTAATTGTGTATATCTGTAATATAATGTGTAGTAGTAAAGAAAGAAAATAAAAAAAGTTAAGAGATAAATTAACATGATATTTCATGTTTAAAAAATGGGATAATACCTTAAAAAATCCCAAACCTGGTATACTTGTGACAAATTTTCCCCAAACTATTTTTTTGATCATGAAAAACCTCAAACTGGTAAACTTGTGACAAATTTACCCTGACTGATTATAAAAAAACCCTAAACTAGTACATTTATGACAAATTTACCCCAAACTAATTTATTCGATCGCAAAAAACCCTAAATGGTAAATTTGTAACAAATATACCCTATGCTAAATTAGATTAATACCACAAAAAAATCATAAAAATTGTAAATTGTGACAAACGGAACGTAAAATCCTAAATTGATATCTTTGGTTAACTCGTCACGTGTCATTTAACTTAATAATTTGAGAATAAAATTCAACGAAAATTAACATAGGGTAAATTTGTCACAAGTATACCAGTTTGAGATAAATTTGTCAAAAGTATACCAGTTTGGGGTTTTTGGTGATTAAAAAAATAGTTTGGGGTAAATTTGTCACAAGTGTACCAGTTTGGGGTTTTTTAGGGTATTATCCCTTAAAAAATAAGAGAAATTGGAAAATAAATCAAAATTATCTTTCTATATATGTAAAATCATGAGAGATTATGAGAGGGCGTATTGGAAAAGATAATTCTCTTTCTATATCTGTAATATAATGTGTAGTAATAAAGAAACAAAATAAAAAATTTCACATTTAAAAAATAAGAGAAATCGGAAAATAAATCAAAATTATCTTTTTATATATGTAAAATCATGAGAGATTATGAGAGAAATCAAACGTGGTTTTTATATCAAAGGGATATGTGTAGTAGAAGTCCTAAAACTTGTGCAGAAAGTGCAATTGAGTCCTAAAACTTACAAAGAGTTCAATTAAGTCCTAAAACTTGTCCAGAAAGTGCAATTAAGTCCTAAAACTTACAAAGAGTTCAATCAAGTCCTAAAACTTGTCCAGAAAGTGCAATTGAGTCCTAAATTTAACACCGTTAAGAAAGTTAACGGAAATTGCTGACGTGGCGCTGACGTCATATTTTAAATGATTTTTTTATTTTTCAAATGGCTTTTTAAAATTATTTTTTATTCAAAATCTTTAAAATTAGATTAAAAAATAAAAAGGAAAATCTAAATTTATTTAAAAAAGGAAAATCTAAATTTATTTAAAAAAAGAAAAATCTAAATTTATTTAGAAAAAAAAATTGTTCAAAAAAAAAAAGGGCGGTGGACTTCGCCGCCGCGCCTATCGCCGGCGACCGTCGCCGGCCCCCGGGCGGGTGGCCGGCCCTCACCGGGGGCCGGCGACCGTCGCTCGGCCCAGGGCGGGGACGGCGGCCGTCGCCCGCCACAGGCGCGGCCTCGTCGGCCCTCGCTCGGGGCCGGCGAGGCTCGCGATCCGGGGAGCCTCGCCGGATCCGGCGAGCCTCGCCGGCCCCGAGCGAGGGCCGACGAGGCCTCGCCTGTGGCGGGCGACGGTCGCTCGGCCCCGGGCGAGGGACGGCGACGTCGCCGCCCGCCTTGGGCGCGGCCTCGCCGGCCCTCGCTCGGGGCGGCGAGGCTCGCGATCCGGGGAGCCTCCCCCGGATCCGCGAGCCTCGCCGGCCCCGAGCGAGGGCCGACGAGGCCTCGCCTAGGGCGGGCGACGGCCGCTCGGCCCTCGAGGCGGGCGACGGTCATTCGGCCCCCGGGCGAGGGCCGAGCGGCCGCCGCCCGCCCTAGGCGAGGCCTCGTCGGCCCTCGCTCGGGGGCCGGCGAGGCTCGCCAGATCCTGGGGAGCCTCGCCCGGATCCGGCGAGCCTCGCCGGCCCCGAGCGAGGGCCGACGAGGCCGCGCCCGGGCGGGCGACGGCCGCCGTCCCTAGGGCGAGGGACGGCGACCGTCGGCCCCCCCGGTGAGGGCCGGCCACCCGCCTGTGGCCGGCGACGGTCGCCGGCCCCTCCGGCGATGGGCGGCGGCGGAAGTCCACCCCTTTTTTTTTTTTTTGAACAATTGTTTTTTTTTAAAATAAATTTAGATTTTTTTTTTTAAATAAATTTATATTTTATTTTTTATTTTTTAATCTAATTTTTAAAGATTTTGAATAAAAAATAATTTTAAAAAGACATTTGAAAAATAAAAAAAAAATCATTTAAAATATGACGTCGCCACGTCAGCAATTTCCGTTAACTTTTTTAACGGTGTTAACTTTTGTGACTCGATCAGCACTTTCGGACAAGTTTTTGGACTTGATCAACTCTTTTGTAAGTTTTTGTGACTCAATCGCACTTTCGAACAAGTTTTAGGACTTAATTGAACTTTTGTAAGTTTTAGGACTCAATTGCACTTTCTGCACAAGTTTTAGAACTTCTGCTGAACATATCCCTATATCAAACGATGACAATGGAAAACAAATGGCTCTAAGTCCGAAATAAGGCGCCATCGTTCTTCACAGCCTACCTCCCGCCGACGATGAAGGCGTGATCATCGTACTCTTTTCTCCAACGTCCATGAGACGCAGACCCGACGGGTGATGATTTTGACATTTTACTGACCAGTGCCTTGGACATATCAATTCCAGCGTACTATGTTGCTTTACTCGAATACAGAAAGACACCGCTCATTTCTGCAGGAGCATATGCGGTTTGCAGAAACGGCGTCCACCGCAATTTGTCCCCATTTTTTTTAAAATAGAACACACATAATTTTGGCAACCCTAATAAAATAAAAATAAAAATCGCAAATAAAAGGAAAAAAAAAAAAAAAAAATCAATTTAATTGATTATGCATGAAATTTTGAAATTTCAAATCTTGGTAAATGCAGAAGCAATTCCTAGTCGAGGATCAAGATTTAAGGAATTGGGTAAATAAAGAGCAAGAATTTTAATAAAATGGAAGAAATCGGAATAAAATTGGGTTGATTGCGAAATCACATTATGATTTGTAGTTTTGAATTAATGCAACAGAAGATACAAACTCGAAAATTGCCATGGAAAACGGCCGGAATCACTATAAAACCACAATTTTCGTAACCAGAGGGAGCAGAAAAATTCGAGAGAAAATGTCGTGAAGGTGAGAATTCATAGCAAAAAAATTCGTGAGAGGAATTCGCAAAAAAAGGGTGTGAGAAAAAGTGCGAGAAGAACCGTGTGAGAGGAGAGGAAAAAGGACAAGCCCCCGTCCATCTCCGGTCAACAAAAAGGGTTCATTTCCCTTCGTCTTCTCCGCCCCTCGCCGGCCACCACTGTTCTGCCAGCAGCACCACGTCCGCGCCACACCTCCGCTGGTCCCCTCGCGACAAACGGTACAACGTTTCAAACACGCTTTTGCACGATGTTTAGCACACTAATCTAAGACGCGTCTTCGCCTTTTTTTTTTTTTTTTTTTTTTTTTTATGATCTGAGAACTCTATACAACGACAGCCAACGAGATAAATTCGGGGGACGGTAGCAAATGACTCACCATCCCGACATCCCATAAGACACTACACCTTTGGGGAATAATCAATGGAGCTCTTATCCAACGAAGTCACCACGGCCGGTGGTCATCTTCGCCTAATTTTGGTCCTTGCCAAATAGAAAAATATGAGTCCACGCAAAATATGAGAATTTATTGAAGATGTACTAAAAACCGAATACTAACTCTTGTAAACTATATATTTAACCAATGAAAAATGAACTCTCGTACACTACACTAACAATGTAACGTTTATGCGTCATAATTCAAGGACGATCGATCCGTGACACATACATTCATAGTTTAATAAATGTAACATTTATGTGTCACGGTAGTCCAATGACGATCAGCCCGTGACACATGGATACACGATTTGATAGATATAATAAGTTTTTTTTTATGAGTGATCATCTTTTACTGATTTGTGGAAATAAACCTAGCCACGCAGTTCAACTCCTCACCAGCAGCAAACTGATCCACAGTATGGGATCAGCTCCCACATGATGGGTCAGGATCGAGACAATCCATATAGCGTCCGTTCTAGTTTTCGAACTAGTTTGTGGTGATAGTGCGAGTCATTATCCGTGTAGCCTGTGTTGTCGTGTCTTTTTGAAAATGCGTGCCACATGGAATTGACATAAATGCGAAATCGACCGAAATCTTCGCTCTGGTGTCGCCCTAAGCTGTCATCGTTCTGGAGACGCGATCAAAATGGGGATCCTGCCCTTTGGTGACAAAGGGACGACAAGCCAATACTATCAGGATTGGAAGATGTTAAAACTGTTCGTGGCTCGAAACTCTTTTAATGGGGGATTAAGGCAATTGAAATTTGAAACACAAATCCATCCTAGTACATAAATGATACGAACTACTCTCCTTTAATTCCTCCCCAACAAACCTTCTCATTCAGGATTGACCTCATTCTCCCCGAATGGATCTCCCTTTATTTATTCTTCTTCTGGATCACAGCCACAGACGCCAGTGCTTCCCCGATGCTGTCCGCCAGTCACCTGCCCAGGAATCAAATCAACTACATTCGTTAATAAATGGAAGTGTCAGTGGCAACGAAGAAAAGCTTCTGAGCGTTAGCTGGATGGGTGTCCAAATCAAGACCGAATGGGTTTCATTCTATCTTTTCTTGCCCATGTTTCGGTTGATATCTTTCCCATGAATCATTAGCCACAGCTACTTTCTGTTTAGTGCAAATAGAAGAAATGCTGTGTCATTTTAGTTCTGGTGGTCTAATCTAATGTCTAAATGACTGTCTCTGCTTAATTATTTCGAGCGACCTTCTTCTAAGACAGTAATGATCTTTTTCTTCATTTTCACGTTGTAGTTTTCAAGTGTGAATGTACTTTGTGATTTAGTCTCTTAATTTCATAATGTCGAAATCGAACATCATATTTGTACTCATTGATGTGTGAACCTCAACTAGGTTGTATTTCTCTTTTATATAGTTTCATAGCATATGATTCTCTAAATCCTCCGCACAATGATGATGAAAAAGAAATCGATCTAAATCCAAAATAAGGCGCCATCATTCTCCATCCCTTACCTCCCGCCGACAATGAGCCCGTGATCGTAGTCTTTTCTCCGATTAAAGACAAGGCCGCTCTCCAATAACCATGAGATGCAGACCCGACGATGACGAGCGACGGCTCATTCTGCAATTTCAACTTCTGATTGTCTTCGGAACACTCTTTGTTCTCCTGTTCATCGATCCAACTTCTGAGTCTCTCAGGCCACGTCAACTGATCGAGGTGGTCCTGGCCTCCAAGGTAGCCGACGGCAATATTTGGCGGTGATGATCAATCGCAATCATCGTCGCCGTTGGTCAACCCTCTCTAGTATGAAAGGTCGGGATCAATTACGTTTTTCTTCCTTACCGCCATTAATAGTATTTAGGTGGCCAGCTTGGACCTATTCAATTTGGACTGATCAAAGAGCAAGTCCCCAACTCGCCCGCGTCCACCTAGCATCCGATCTTGAATACGGTCAGTTTCCTCTAGATGCGAAAGGTGCACACCAGGACAGGACGCGGGATAAGTCATGGTTGATTGAATTTTCGTGAGCAGAGGAAAATCTAATCCGCGGCATTGCGGGGGCCACCGCGAAGATGATTTTGACAACCTCCCAGCAAGTGCTTTGAACATATCAATTTGCAACATATCACATCGCTTTACTCGAAGACAAAAAAGACAATGCTCTGTACGCCAAAACGGGACGCGGGATGAGTAAATAGTTTATTGAATTTTTGTGAGCAGAGGAAAATCGAATCCATGGCATTGCGGTCGCCGCGAAGACGATTTGACAAGCTCCCAACAAGTGCTTTGAACAAATCAATTGCAATATATCACATTGCTTTACTCGAAGATAAAGAAGACAATGTTCAAGTTTGCACAAGAGAGAGAGAGAGAGTCCGGGTTAATTCTAAAAGAAAAACACTATTTTAGATCAAGTGAAAAATCTAATCCAATTTTTTTTATCTCGTAAAAAACATCAATCTTAGGTCGAGTGACAATTTTAGCCTTAATTTTTTTCATCTCATTAAAAAATCACAAACTTTCACCCTTATCAAAACCTAACTTATACTGTTAACTCTCTATCCAAAGTCAACCTTATTTTGGGCAAAAAAGTTCTAGATGTGAGCTTGGCAAATCTTGTTCATGATGTCTCTCGATGGGTGGTGGTCAATAGATTCACATTACAACAAAGCGATGAAGTCTGGCCAGAAAAATTCAAGTGAATATCTTTTTGATATGCTAGTAAATTGTAGGAGATGATAAACAGTTTCACCGTCATTCTCCAAACTACAAGAAGACAATGAAGCCCGGCCAAGTATGTGGACATGGATTTATTGCTGAGGACAATCAGTGGATTTAAGTTAAGGGGACTAGATTCAAGATTTAAGTGAAAGTTATTAATTTTTTTCAAGACAAAAAAAAAAAAAAAAGTTAGGGCTAGATTTGTCACTTAACCTAAAATTGGTGCTTTGTCACAAGATTTAAAAAAAAAAATTGAATCAGATTTGTCACTTGATTTAAAGTTGATGCTCGTTTTTGGAATTAGGTCAAGAGAATCCCATGCAATTTGTCTCTCTTCTAAAATAATGGAGCACCATGTCTGGCAAACTAAAAGAACAGTACACGTTTCAGCACGTTTTTGCAGAGAGGAAACAAGTATTTAGCACGCTAATCTATGACGCATCTTCGCCTAATTTTTGTCCTTGCCATATAGAATACGGGGATTTACCGAAGAAGCACCAAAAACCGAATATTCAACTCTCATGAACTACATATTTGACCAAACAAAAAAGAACAGTCGTAAATTACATTAACAACGTAACATTTACACATTTACAGTTCGATTTGGGCAAATATGAGAGTTTCTCGTGAGCGATCATCTTATGGAAACAAACCCGGACGCACGGCATAAACTTCCCATTAACGGCAAATCGATCCACAGTACGTGATCCACTTACACACAATGGATCGGGATTGAGAGCCCATTACGCCATTCTAGTTTTGGAACTATTTTGTGATTATAAGTTCATGTCATCGTACATGTAGCCAGTGGTCTCGCGTTTTCTCGCAAATGTGTGCCACGTGAGATTATTGACATAAACGCAAAATCGACCGGAATCTTGGCTCTGGTTTCACCCTAAGCCGCCATTGCTTTAAATACACCATCGAAACCCGGATCCTGCCCTTCGGTCACAAAGGGACGACAAACCATTACTATCACAATTGAAAGATGTTAAACAGTACGGGGCTCGAAACTCATTTAATGGGGGATCAAGGCAATTCAAATTTGAAACACAAATCCATCCGAGTACATGAATGATACGAACTACTTTCATTTTAATTCCTCCCCAACAAACAATCTCATTCAGGATTCACCTCATTCTCCCCCGAATGATCCCCCTTTATTTCTTCTTCTTCCGGATCACAATCACAGGCGGAAGTGCTTCCCCCATATTGTCCGCCAGTCACCTGCCCGGGAATCAAATCAATTAACACTTAATAAATAAAAGTTTCAATGGCAACGAAGAAAAACTTCTGAGCGTTAGCTAGCAAAATTGGTGATGAACATCGGCAAACAAAGATGTCGATCAATACAGAAAGAAAAAACACGTCAACTTCTGCTCTGTTTTCCTCTTTCTTTCGTTATTGCAGGCAGTCCTAACTGCTGAGGAATATGTTGCTACCACATCGAGTCAAGAAATTGCAACAAAGCTGGATCTCTCTTCAGGACATGAAAAGTTAGGCAGCATTAAGTACTTCATGTGAGTAGAACTTGATAAATCAGAATTCAACATTTACATTTTTCGTAGTTAGATAATCTGGTCATGGGATCTTTACTGCTGGCAAAGTGTTGTACTTTTAGAGATGATTTCATTCATTGAAAGCTGCCTCAAATTCCACCAGAGCCCTTTATCTCTATTTTCTAATTAAGGCCATTCTTACTTTCACATCATTGGATGGAACCAAATCCCGGCATCCTCACAAATGATCATCTCAGAGCATGCACTTTATGTTTTAGTCAAGTAAAATCATGCAAGAAGAAAACTTGACAGAGAAAGCATGAGTCCTCAGATTGTATTGCAACAATTCATTCTTCAACGGTGCATGCATGTGACCTAATAATGATCAATCAACAGAGCTAGAACAGACGGGCAAAGTCCAGGACCCTCACCTACAGCAGACTTTGGCATGAAAGCCTTGCCTTGAGTTCAGCTGCCACAGCATCAATAAACTCTTCGGTGTTCAGGTATTGATCCCTAGTAAACCTGCACAACTCATGAGGAATTAATACAAACTCCCTGTGCACAAAATAATTCACAAAAGCACGTGTTGAAGGCTCCAGGGGAATGAGGCAATCGAGTATGTGAAGAACTGTTATGAACAAATATATGAAAAAGTCTACTGCCATTGAAGGTTTCTTAAGATCCTAGAAGTACTTACTTAGGACCATGAATGAGGAGTGCAAGATCCTTGGTCATCTTGCCAGACTCAACAGTTCCAATACAAGCTGCTTCTAGTTTCTCGGCAAAATCAAGGAGTTTGGCATTGTTATCCAACTTGGCCCTGTCAAAGTAAAATCATAACTCATGAAGCACCATTAAGAATATTCCAAGAAATTAAGCAATGCATCATGTATGGAGTGAAAACCACAACAAAAAGAATTCACAATTGTACCTATGAGCAAGCCCTCGCGACCAAGCAAATATAGAAGCAATGCTATTAGTGCTGGTTTCGCCTCCTTTCTGATGGACCCGATAATGGCGGGTAACCGTACCATGAGCGGCTTCTGCTTCAATAGTTTTTCCGTCTGGGCAGACCTGCACAAAGTATCTCAATGGATGAAAAAGTGGTCACAAGATCTTCCGAATCCAGTGATAAGAGAAAAATCAATTGAGGAAAACTTTGGGTCACTACTCTCTTTTTGGTTGATCCCTAGGTTCAAATAATAATGCAGAGAATGCATAATCACTACTTTTCCATGAGCCCCTCTCATGCAAAGGGCATTAATGAAATTGCCGTCAGCAGGGGGTATAAATACAGAAGTTCTTCAATCCAAGAAAAACCTAAATATAAATAGCAACCTGCATAAAAATATACAGGGCCAAATATTGTGGAGGCACCTTATTCATCTGCAATTTCTTGGAAATAGTGTTATGTATTACACCTAGTCAAAAATCATCCTTGATAAATCTGGAAAGGCGATATACATGCAGAAGTTCTTCAGTTTCAAGATAAATCTGGATATAAATATCAAGTGGCATACAACTCTACAGGACCAACATTATGTGAAGGCATCTTATTCATTTGTAATTTCTTGGAATTAGAGTGGTAGGTTATGTTTTACACCTAGTGAAAATTACCCATGATAGCAAAAAATGGAACGCCTAGACCAGTCAAAATTTATGCATGCCATATAAAGTGAAACAAGGAACCTTTCCTTCATGGTTACTTCGCTAAAGACAGTGATCAGAACCTAAGTAAACCAAGATTTCCAAGAATAGCAGGAAAACTAAAATATGGACTTCTATTGCAAATCCTACCAATGGAGAAAAGTTTTTCCACAAGCAGCCACCATTGTGACCAACTCACCAACGGGGATGAAGACTAGTGGGATGGTGTTGCTATGATATTCATTTAAAAAAAAATCCCTTAAAAAACCAGGTTCACATTTTTTTTTCCTCTTGAAAAAGAAAAAGGAGACTGCCAACAGCTTCCATTTGATGTAATATAAGATAATGCTGAACACAATAGATATGGGTGATTACCAAGACAGATGTCATCAAGCCAAGCGATCCAAACCCTGCAATTATCAAAACAATCATTAATTACTAAAAGGAACCAGCTTCTCATATAGAAGACCTGAGGATTCTAAAGCAAATTAGTTCGGACAAAGTCACACAAACCTTGGGCTAAGAAATCACTCTGGACATCTCCATCATAGTTCTTGCACGCCCACACATAACCTCCCTCGCTCTTTAGCGCATAAGCCACCATATCATCAATAAGACGGTGTTCATACCTACAGCAATGATAGAGTAAGTCAACAAGATAGCAGACAGTCACCAAACGACTTTGAAAATCAACTTCACCACTCACCAGATTCCAGCAGCCTCAAACTTTGACTTCCAGTTGGCCTCATAAACTTCTTGGAATATATCCTTGAATCTGCATTAATAAGATCCACTTTAATATTCTTAAGATACAATTGGCAAGCAAGGATTCACTTTCTAATGATTCAGAACAACAAAACATTCATGACAGAATAAGGACACTATATACCTTCCATCATATTTTTTAAGGATGGTATTCTTTGTGCTAAGATAGAGCGGCCACTTCTTCTGATAAGCAGTGTTCATTGAAGCCTCAGCAAAAGAACGGATTGACTGCATTATGATATAAAAAAATGCACATTAAAAGAAATGGTTAAGTATGGTGAACAAAATGAGTAGATGATCCAAGATTCCAAAACATTTCATGGGAGTCTAACTCTAACCTCATCTGTGTTGTACATGGACAATGCAACTCCACCAGCGCCCGTGAAGTTATACACTTCTAGCTCAGTCTTCTCATCTATGCTTTCTGGCTCTGCAGAAAAGTGTACGTATTTAGTCACACAGCAACAACCAGAAATAATATATAAATTTTTAAAAACAATTGGAAAATTGATATCGTACCAAAGACAAGTTTAAGTTTCCCAGCTCCTTTAATGACAGTATCAGTAGCTTTGTATTGATCACCAAAAGCATGTCTTCCAATGCATATTGGCTTGGACCACCCTGAACAAAACAGATTATTTCAATACAATATCTTAAAATTCATACCCTATATCTGTCCTGAATAATTACTACCTGGGACCAGCCGGGGAATATTTTTGCACAATATTGGCTCTCTGAAGACGGTGCCTGAAGAGAAGGCAAACAGCCAATAGCATAAGATCATCTAAGAATAAATTGATAGGAAAAACTGCACACAGCCTTCAAGATTTTGACTGACCATTCAAGATGTTCCTAATCGTCCCATTGGGACTTTTCCACATTTGCTTCAAAGTAAACTCCTTCATCCGAGCTTCATCTGTCAATTACACAACAAAAAAATCCGTGAATACCAAAAGCAACAAAGGACGCATGCTTCCAAGTTTGAACAGGCAGAACTGTTTCCAACAGAACGCTCAAGTATCTACCTGGTGTAATAGTTGCACATTTGATTGCCACATTGTATCTGAAATGGGAAACAAAAGGATAGGTCAGGAGTTCAAACCATTAAAAGGTAAGATAACAAGCATATTGAAGTGTCAAATTATCCCATTAACTGAAATTTGACAAAGGTTTGTTCTAACTAGAATAAACGGAGCAGGACGGAGAATGGTACACACAAAGTAGACAGATCTTTCCCACGGCGGGCTGGTTAGTAATATGAAAAGTGATAGCGGAAGCAAAATCAAAAACTTCTTACAGTAATTATCTCATAAATGAAAGGAATTAACCAATCCCAATGGAACAGGACATACTTAAGAGTTGCTTCTGCGCTTTCAATTGTAACCTTGTCATCAGTGGCATCACGATGAGGAAGACCAAGGTCGAAGTACTTGATATCCAACTCCAAGAAGGGAAAAATAAGCTGAAAAGGTTACCAAAGATATGAGGCTCTGGAATTAAAATTGTCTTAATCAAACTGCCCAACAACAATGGTGAGCAGTACAGCAAATGAAAACCTAGATGACTTAAAAATCACCTTATCCTTGATTGATTTCCAGAACACTCGGGTCATTTCATCCCCTGGATTGGAGGACCAGACAAGCGTCAGAAAAAATAAATTCTAAGGCAGGAAAAATCTAAGCTGATCACCTTGGTGCTGGAAAATGCCCACAGATGATATGAAAGAATTAAATGATCAAAAGTCATGTCCGATTTAATTAACTTCAAGAAGTCGAGAGCAAGTGCAAAAACTCCATCATCCTATGAATAACTGAAGCAAGATATGGGTGCTTCAACTTAGTAGCTGCATAACTTAACTAACTCATCTCTTTTGCTTAACAAAGAATTGCTTATGCCTAGTCCCAAGGAATTTAACAGACAAATCAAACCAATTCAAGTCTGGAGCGCAGTTCATAACCATGGCCACGGGCAATTTCAAGGAACCGTTTTCAAAAAGCACTTTGACTTCTAGAAACTGCGTATCAGTGAAAATGTAAATAGCAGTCCCATTGGAACCACCAGTAGAGCGATCTCTGTTCAAGTTAAGGCCAAAAGATGAAGAAGACAAACTTAAATACGTTCAGAGAGTTGACAAAACAATCTCAGCGGCCTCGCCTCGGAAGGAGACAGAAGTAAGCATCCAAAATTCAAACGACGGACTCCACTCACGGATCAGCAATAAATTTGAAAGTTTCTCATGCGATACACCAAAAATCGCGACGACTAATGTAGGATGGCGAAAGAATATCAAAGAGAGACTCGATCGTCATGTCAGAGATAATACTCGCCGATTACATCCATCTGAATCGGGCGTGGACATGAGCCCCTAACTCTGAGACCGCGAGCAGAGCAAGTAAAAAAAAGTTTGAAAGTACCCCTTATCCGGTCAAAACCTAAAGCTCGGACAAGATCATTCCCGACAGCAAACCACATCATTTTCGCAGCGTTTCCGACAACACAAACCACATCATTCTTATGGTAGCAAACGATCCAGTCTCTCAATCTGAATAACCGAATCGGAAGCGTCGACGCATCGAGAAGCGATGCAACATCTAAACTAGGAATCAGGCGCAGCAACCGAACAACACACATAACAAACGATCGCTCCTATTCATCCTCGTAGATCCGAACGTATTCGGTAGTCCAGTGGTCCATCCAGGTCGAAAACTCGCGTCGGAACAGTAGGATCGAAAAGGCCCACGAAACTCTTTTCACGTCAGAAACGGTTTATCATCGCACGTCCATCGCGCTTCCCGAACGGTGACTCGACACACAACCCCCCCGTACCGAGCCACCTCAGATCTAATTGACAGCGCGCGAGCAGATCGAATCGCAACAAGGAAGGAACGATAGAGATAGAGGGAGAGAGATCCCACCGTCCATCTCGACGATGGGGTTCTCGACCTTGATCTTCTCGAAACCCATTGCTCTCTCCCGCGCTCGAGGAAGGGTCGAAGCAGGTCGATTCGAGGGAGCTCTCTTGCAGAGCGAGAGCGAGAGAGAGAGAGACGGAGATAGCGACAAGGCGAAACGAGAGATCAGCGGTGAACAGTGCTGCGGGCCGAGGAAGACGAGACAGACTGGTATTTGTATTAATCATTGCGGGACTCCTGCTCTCGCATTTAGCCCTCCCACTTCCCCGTTATTTTCATCATTGCCACCCGCTCTTCTGAGGCGGGAGCTCTTTGCTCGCTAGACCTAACACGTCGGGGGCCCAAAATTCACACGATTTTGCGTTTGACGCGACGACGGCAGAGATCAACCACCGGTCAACCCGAGGTTTCGCTGCGACATTAATTTTGTATTTGTTTAAAAAATCAAGATATCACAAAAAAATTTCAAGATATCCTGCATTCGTAATTTTCAAGATATCACAAAAAATTTACGACATGAATTATATTTGGTGCATTGGATATATTGGTTGAACACTGTTGATCGCTTCAACATATTATCTATGCAGAAAATCTTACAATCTTAAATTTGAGAGATCAATCATTGGGTTATTACTTTCTCGCTTGATTCTACTCTTATTTTTATTGGTTTAATTATAAATTGATTATAATTTAATTTTTGAAGTACGCATCAATGGTTATCATGATCGAGCACCTAAAATATTGAAAGGTGTATAAATATCAACGCCTAAAAGTCACTTTGAACTTTTCTTCACTGTATTTCTATGTTTGAGACTATTTTTAACCGCCAAAATGGATTTTAATTGCAAAAGCTAAATGAATTGAAAGAATTGTGATTTCTCCAATGGATAATTGCAAAATCCGTCTACTACTTTCGTTTTCCATGCCAAACCAGAACTTTCAATCATTGTCTTGTTTAGCATATAGCTCGCCATTCAAGTTGACTTTCGTGGGTCCGATTGACTTTTCTACTCTCGTGTTTAAAAGTTCCAACCCACCGAGGACTTACGGTGCAATTGGAATTGGCTTTGCAAATGATTTTTGGTCTTCCAATGATCTTTAGGCTAAATATTAAGTATTTTGAAATAATTTTGAAATTCGCATTAGGCCAAAATTGACCTTCTCAAGGCTAAAAGTCGAAAGTAGGTGTAAGGTGCCTTGGACTTTCAGCTTTTCTCGGCATACAAGAGATATTGTTCAATTTTTTTATTTTCTTTCAAAACTACCCTCACTTACTCTTGAATTTTTCGGTTTTGCCCTCACCATTATATTATTCATCTTCTTCTCCATTGAGGTTGGCTGATGTGTTGCTTAAAGCTATGAGCAGCTGTTGATGGCTTGGCATGGTCGCGGTGGCTTAGGCGACCGTTGCCGGGGAGTGGCGCGACCACCACCTTGTCTGGGTCACGACAATCGCCATGGGTTGCAACAAGGTTTGGGTCACGACGATTGCTGGAGGACGTGCGACCTCATTGCCCTAGATCTGGGTTGCAACGGGGTTGCTTGATGTCCGACAACCCTCACCAAGGGTCACCCGACCCCAGGTGGCCCTCCCTCGCTAGTGGGCGGCCCTCGTTGGTGGTCTTCAAGGGTCACTCAACCTCGGGTGGCCCTCCCTAGTTTCCTTCGAGGCTGCCTGAGTCAGATGTCGGCCGCCGACAACAAATTTTGATCGCCGGTGGCCACTTGCCCTTGCCAGTTATTTTTTATTTCATTTTTTTATCACAAAAGTTTTTTGTAATTCCTCAAAACACTATTTTGCTAAAAGATACTTCATAACGGACTTTTAAATTGCAATTTAACAAACACAATTTGCATTCTAAAAAGTCCCTTCAACCTAAAGTCCTTTGCATTTTTCTTATGACTTTCCCCAAAAATCTAACCAAACACACCCTAATTCTCGTGCAAAACCATATATATTATAACAATATCATTTTGTATTATAACAATGTCATTTTCTAAAAATGATACTAAAAATATATATTATTAAGATTTGTATTGATCTAGTTCAATACCACGAATGTCAGGTCAGCAAGAGAACACGAGTTTCAATGAAATTTTGGTATTGCAAACGAGCAATCATAGAAACGTCTAACATTTTCAGTATCTCTTTCGATTAAGTACTTCTATGAAAGATTTTTATTGTGATCTCTCATATAAAATTTCCTTCTATCGTGTAACAATAATCAATAGAAATTTTTTGACTAATCAAAGTCCTATATATCACATTAGTATTTTTTTGAAGCAGGAAGGTTCAAATGTAGCAAGATTAAATTTAATGAATTGTATAAAAAGGCATATGTGAATTCGAAACATGTTTGCGATTATCATTTGAAATTTGGCCACTCCATCCTAGTTTCCTTTTCAATCATTGTGACATTTTACTCTTAATTTTGATTGTAAGCGACTTTATTGAACTCTCATGATTCATCTAGATTTACGACACTTCTCACGGTATAGGCACTTATATAACTTTAGCTCTCTAGCTATCAACCACTTAGGAGCAGGTCCCTTTCAATCAATCGCTCATATCTCTAGCTTATATGTAGCTTGCATGTACCTTAGATTTTCCAAATATTTTCATGCCCGCTTGAGTTTTAGCCCCATGCCCAAGGACCGGTTCAAGCCAAAGGTAAACATAGAGCGTGGCAAGCACAACTATTTGAAATCAAATATGTGTACCATACAGTGTACCATACAGTCGTACACTATATCCGATTGTCCTTATGGAACGTCTTGAATTTTGAAGCTTTTGTTCCCCATTTAAAATGTCACATAAAAACTCGATTCGGATGTGTATTTGTTGGGGAGAAGGATGGATGAGTCCACCAAACACGTATTTTTCAGCGTAAAAAAAGGCGATGGCAAAGGTGGAGAATTAAGACGAACTCGGAGCGCAGTTTGAGCAGAGAGGGCTCGTGGGAGGTCAGCATTGATGTCATGTGAAATCCACCTACCCCGACATAAAAAAATCGCCCAACGCCCACTCCTTAGAGTATCCGAACAGACATTAAAACCAAATGAAATATCTAAAAGTTGCTTTCTCCATCGCCATCGCGTTGCATCGCCGGCACTCATTCCGTCGCCGACCCTACCAATCCGCACTTCTCTTCTCGTCTCTTCCGTGAATGATAGTTCTGTTCGGCATTTGGACCCACCCGGCCTGGACCACTGAAACCGCCGGCATTTGGACCCACCCGCCGGCACTTATTCTAAGGAGAATATTGGTTCGGTTGTCGATTCCAGAGCCAAAACCCAGTTCTACCGAACAACCAACTGAAACAGTCCAGATCCTAAGTTGAATCGGTCCTAAGTCAATTTTGAAACCTATTTTGGGAGGAAAAAATATTTTGTGCATTATCCTAAATCAAATTATGGTCTTTAACATGAAGAAATAACAACGTTGTCACATGACCAATGAATGTTTATATTAGTGAAATCGTGCAACTTCCAACTTGATTTTTTTTTCCTTTAACCCAAGAACCAAAAGTGGCAGATTCGATATATACTTAGTTGAGAGCCGACTTATCCTAAAGCTATTTGCCTCTAGTCACTATCGATACAAATGGTCCCTAAAAGCAAGCACAAGCAAATAATGTAAATTCATCACGAGTCGATCTGATTTGCGATGTATTTGCAGTTTCATGAAAAACACAAGTTTCAGAAGAGAGAGACTCGGACTGACCGGGTTCATCCGGGATCACGAACAGCCACGAACGGATTGATTAGATGCCACGATCAGTTTCGCAGTATGATCACGCCGAACGAAGCTTACAGAACAACATAGAAGAGTTCGTCGACTACATAGAAGACAAAGGTGTTCATGGCTCATGGTACGAAAATAAACACTGAGGTGGTTCTGTCCCCTGACCTGACCTGACAGTTGGTGACATCATTTCGGCGTTTAGCTTCGCTCGCTCTGGACCTCATTAGTCAGATCAATAGCTTTTGTGATTATTGCGTACGCGTCCAGCTGTCTAGCGGTAGCTAGCTTTGAATGGTCGTAAACTTCAGCAATAATTAGAGAAGCTCAAGAGGGTTTTGATCAAGAAGGTTCTTCCTAGGTTTCCAGAATTCATCAGCAGATAGAGATAAGTCGTCGAGCACTCCAGCTTGGCAGGAGCCCTAATTTTTGTAATAAGAGTAGTGTTAGGGATAGAAGCTCATAAAACTAATCTTTTACAGAACGGTGAGACAAACTTAGACAATATATTTAGCTGTATCATCCTTTGAGTCCAAGTTACTTTGCTTTTCTGGCTATTTTACATAATCCTGCGACAGGTCTACCAGAATAAACGATCTTCGCCTCTCTACTCTAGCATTATTGCTGGATAAAGAAGAACGACGAATCCGAGAGCCTTACAAGTAATCTCTATCCACTGTTCTGTGGACGCCTCTTGGTCGACGCTCGAAACATAAAGCAATCATCGTCCAAAAAAGGAAAAGATAAACGCATCATGGCAACTTCTATCTGATTTCAAAGGCGCGACAATCTAGGTGAGGCGGCGGAAACATCCTCCGATACGACCATCGTCTTCGCCAAGGCCCTCAACTGGAACTTCTGGATTTTCCCTGTGGAAGTCTTGGGCAACTCCGGCATGAACTCCACCTTCTTTGGAACCATGAAATTTGGGAGGTTCTTCCTACAGAAAGATAGGATCTCCGCTTCTTTCACGTCGTCGGTTTCACCTTCGGAGTTCTTCTTAATGCTGATGAACGCGCACGGACTCTCGCCCCACCACGGATGCGGCATCGCCACCACCGCCGCCTCCAAGATCCTTGGGTGCCGGTAGAGCACGTTCTCGAGCTCGACACTGCTGATGTTTTCCCCACCGGAAATAATCACGTCCTTTGATCGGTCCTTTACCTCCACGTAACCGTCACGGTGGACGACGCCGACGTCTCCGGTGAGGAACCACCCGTTTCGGAAAGCCTTTGCTGTCGCTTCGGGGTTCTTGTAGTAGCCTTTCATGATGCTGCTCCCACGCAGAACAATTTCTCCCATGGATTTGCCGTCACGAGGAACACTCCTCATCGTGTCCAAGTCCTTGACATCCACGTCGGCGAGTGTCAATACGCTGATTCCCTGGCGTGCCTTGAGCCGTGCCTGCTTTGATGGCGGCAGGCGGTTCCAGTCTGCCCGCCACTCGCAGACCAGGGCTGGCCCGGTGGCTTCGGTTAGCCCGTATGCATGCGTGATGTGGAAGCCGAGAGACTCCATCTTTAGGATTAGGGCCGGTGGCGGGGGAGCACCGCCGGTGAGGATCTCTATTGGGGCGACAGCCTCGCGGCGTTCGTGGGGCTTGGCATCAAGGATGATGTTGAAGATGACTGGAGCGCAGCACATGTTGGTGACCCTGTGAGCAACGATGTTCCGGTAGATGTTGAGCGCAGTAACGTTGCGGAGGCACACGTTGGTTCCGCCGCGGGCGGCGATGCCCCATGTGAAGGTCCATCCGTTGCAGTGGTACATCGGCAGCGTCCACAGATACACCGGTTCGCTTCGCATTTCCCACCCGAGGATCAAGCTGAGGGTGCTGAGGTAGGCTCCTCGGTGGCTGTACACCACTCCTTTCGGCTCCGACGTCGTCCCGGAAGTGTAATTGAGGGCGATGGGGTCCCACTCATCTCGAAGCTCCTCGGGGACGTAGGCCAGGTCCCCCTTCTGAATGAGATCCTCGTATTCCAAATCGCCAATTTGAACACCAGTCGGCGAGTTAATGTCGTCGATGTCGATAACCAAGGGTATGCAGTACCCGGTGGCCGAGAGCATCGCGAGCGCCTCCCGCGCTACCAGCACGTGCATGCAATCGACAAAGAAGGCCTTGGCTCCGGAGTGGCGGAGGATGGTAGCAATGTTGGCAGCGTTAAGACGGGCATTTATGGTGTTGAGAACTGCCCCAACCATCGGCACGGCAAAGTGGATCTCGTACATGGCCGGAACGTTCGGAGCCAGGATAGATACCTGCAAGCACCGAGAGTTACGAATGCAAATGAGCATGATTTCTGAGTTTACACAAAGATTTAGATGAATAGTGGAAGAAAATTATAATATTGCCACAAGTGAGCTTTTGATGATTAAGAAGTCACTTACATGCATACAATTAGTTATTATTATACCAGTATTCGAGTCCCAATATGAATCTTTACACTTCAACCATTTTTCCACTTCTATCAACAAGATGATTTCATGGAACACGAATGAACTTGACAGAGTTAGATAAAACAAAAGAGAAACTGCCAACAGATACGTACCACATCGTTCTTGACGACGTCGAGAGCGGAGCGACGAGGCGAGGCGGAGGCAGCGCTCGTGGGTCTGGCGCCACGTGAAGCGGGCGGAGTCGTAAACAACGGAAGTGCGGTCGGCGTAGGCGGAAGCGGCTCTCTTCAAGAAGGTGAGCGGTGTGAGCGGGACGTGATTCGTTTCGCATTTCGGGAGGTCGTCCATTGTTGTCTGCTTTGGAAGGTTGGGGGGCAGAGAGAGAGAGAGAGAGAGAGAGAGAGAGAGAGAGTTGTTTTGAGTGTTCTGGGGAACGAACGAACGAATGAATACAATTTTGGAGAAAAGGTGCCCCTAACGTAGCTAGCACAACAAAAAAGAAGGGACCTAAAATGATGACACGTGTCCGAAGTGGGCCCATACGTCAGACTTCCCTGCATGCTCTCTCCTCTCTCGCTCGAGACTCCCTTGCACTCTCCCCCAAATGCCGACTCCCCTGCACTCTCTCTCTCTCTCTCACATGCACGCCATGGGAGGAGGAGGGAGGAGGGGCGCGGGGGCCGGGATTTCTAAGATCGTGACGTTGGAGCTGTTAAAAAAACAGAGGAGATGCAGATATGCAGTGTTGAAAACAAAGAAAATGTAAATATACACAAGAGCAGCGTTAAAAATAGAGGAGAATAGAGGAGATACTAATATACACAAAAAAACAAAGGAACGTATGCAGAATCACACCCATAAAAGCTGACACCATAACCTTTATATAAGCTTTATATAAGTTTCATATCTTGTTTGATTGTGTCATGTACATTTATGTCAATTGAATATTAGATTTAGGTCTAGATTGATTATTAGATCTTTTATTTCCTTGCACAGAATACCTCTTGTATTATTTATTGAGATTGATTTGTACATTCAATACATCTCGAATACACAGAAAAGTTCCCCTACGATACTCTCTTAGTCCTCTTCCTTTCCTCTTGCCTTTCTTCGTTGCCTTGTTTCATGGTATCAGAGCCTTCGGTCTCTGACTTGCTTCCGCTCCAACGTATTGTCGAAGAAATTTCCAACCTACAAAAGGATTGATCATTTGGCGTTAGAAATGCATACTCTCAAGGAAGAAAATTTAAATACCTATTATGTCTTCCCCGCAGTACTCCAATCTGGGCGCTGACAGCAGGAACACCGACGAAGACGCTCCACAAGTTCCGCAGCACCAGAATCTCCCTGCGACAACCTCAATATCCGATCAACAATTGATTCAGACCCAACCTCTACAATGGCAACCCACACAGGCTTAGATCCAGTCGGGGCAACCCATGACGGGCCAACCATACCAGTGGATTCCGTATCCACTTTATCTTTGGCCAAGCCCATTGTCATCACCGCCTGTTTTCATGGGCCACCAAAGTCACAACGGGGGCCCGCCAGCCACGAATGGGGCAAGCCCAACCGTAGAGATAGAGCAGACGGGCGGTTTGAGTAACTTGGGTACGGGGCAAAATCCCTACCCGGGACATCTCAATGCGGGTCATCCGATGCAGGCGGGCGGTTCGGGCAACACGGGTACGGGACAAAATCCCTACCTGAATTTCATGCCCGGTTTTCTGCCCGTCCCGACGGCGACGTTCACTGGGCGACCAGAACTGGGCGATCCCTTGTACGTCTCCAACGCCGACGGACCGGAGCTTCGACTGATAAGCCAACAACTGACCGGAGTAGAGATCTATTCGAAGTGGTCACAGGAGCTCCGGCGGGCGTTGATAACCAAGGATAAAGACGGATTTCTTGATGGAACCATCGCAATCCCCTCTGATGAACGCCTAGCCCGACATTGGCGGAAGTGCAATCACCTCGTCCGAACATGGATCGGTAATTGCCTATCGCCAGAGGTCGCAGTTGGGCTTCCACCCACAGAGGATGCCAAAACCATGTGGGAAAACATACGAGAAATGTATGGTAAACTAGATCAAGCAAAAATCTTTAACTTAATGCAGGAAATCAGTGAGCTCAAGCAAGGAAACACGACGGTCACTGCCTGCTTCAACAGACTATCGTCTCTATGGAATCAACTCGAAGTGGTGGAAGAAAAGCTTGAAGGACCAAAATCAACCCTCAAGCAGTATAAACAGATCAAAGAAAGAGAAAAGGCGACGAGATTCCTCATGATTCTAAACGAATCATACCTTACGTTCCGATCCCAGATCCTAGCTATGGATCCCATGCCATCAATCGGACGTATCTTCCAGTTGGCGATGCAAGAGGAGAGTCAATGACTCGCATCAACCGAACACACGAGGAACAGCGAAAGCATTGCTCTCGCCGCCCGCAGTGAACGAAGAGACACGGCCGCCAGGACCGCATCAACCCTAGCCGCAAAAGAAAAAACCCCTTAGGGTTCGGCGACTCTGATCCGCGCTCCTTTAAAAGGGACACAACGAGCGGTCCAGATTTTGTGAGAGGATCAGACGGCATCCAAGGGAGCGAATTCATGCCAGGATCGGACGACGGACAAGAGATTGCGTGCAAAGGAACGGACGGGCAGATCTTCGCCAGGTCATCCAGAAATTTCGCAAAAAATTTTAAAGGAAAGGGTAAATTCTTTTGCGATTATTGCAAGCGTACTAATCATACTGTCGACAGTTGTTGGAAATTGCACGGAAAACCAGGTGATAAGGAGAAACAAATTTCCACAGCCTATCAAGTCACTGGACCAACCGGTCCAAGAGTTGATCAGCCTATTTCAATTGGCCAATATCAACAACTCATGCAAGCACTACAAAAAATGGATGTTTCCAACAAAGGGGGAAATTTCTCAGGTATTTCACATTGCCTAATTAATTATGTTTCCAGAAAAGCATGGATTATCGATTATGGGGCAAGTGATCATATTATATGCGACAAGGGATTATTTTCCAACATGAATAAAAATTTAGATCATCCTGTCTCCATACAATTACCCAATGGCAATTTCACTTATGTCAAAGTGACAGGGACAGTGAATCTAAGTCCACAGATCGTTCTCCAGAATGTGCTCTATGTCCCAGAATTCCAATTCAACCTCATATCTGTGTCTAGAGCCTGCAGAGAAAATTCATGCCGGGTATTTTTCGATGCTGACACCTGTTTGTTTCAGGCCCTTTCGACTGGCAGATTGATGGGCTTGGGTAGTCTCTCTGAAGGACTCTATTTCTGGACGGATTTTCCAAGTAATTTCAATTTTTCTTGCAATAAGAAATCATTGTGTAATTCTACTACCAATGATAGAAATTTTGTTATGCACATGAGATTGGGTCATAGTGCTTCTTTTCCATATCCTGGATGTTCTATTTGTCCTCTTACGAAGCAATCACGAACACCATTTCCCTATAGTACTTCACGAGCTAGTGACATCTTTGCATTGATTCATGTAGACATTTGGTGACCATATCATACAGTCAATCATGATGGTTCTCGTTATTTTCTTACAATAGTAGGATTTTTCTCGGGCAACATGGCTTTTCTTGATGCATTCTAAGAATCAAGTTGTTTCTCACCTGAAGAATTTCATTCTACTGTCTAAGAATCAGTTTCGAAAATCCATTCAGCGGATACGTACTGATAATGGGAGAGAATTTTTTAGTCATGAATGTTCCTCATTATTCAATTCTCATGGCATTCAACATGAACATTCATGTGTATATTCACCACAACAAAATGGTGTGGTTGAAAGAAAGCATCGACATTTGCTGGAAGTCGCTCGTGCTCTTAAATTTCAAGCATCTATCCCAAATAATTTTTGGGGCGAGTGTGTCACTACAGCAGCTTATCTTATTAATCGAATGCCTACTCGAATCCTAAATGGGCGAACGCCATTCGAGCTGCTGCTTGGAAAGAAGCCAGACTTAAACCATCTCACGATCTTCGGATGTCGAGACAAATTGGGCCCACGTGCACGGCGATGCGTTCTTATGGGATATCCTAATCTCCAGAAAGGATATCGGGTTCTTGAGATCTCAACAAGGGAATTCCTAGTCAGTCGCGATGTGATTTTCCATGAGAATGTTTTTCCATTTTCAAACAATACATCTCCAACTGAAGGTAAAGAAACAGATCCCAGACATCAGATTTTTCCTGATGAGGCTTCTTATCAAGATCTCTCCTACATACCAGTGACACAGCCAAGGAGTCTTGAATCTCCTTCCCAATCTATCTCATCAAGTACTGATGAACACTTGACCGCTCCAGCCCAAATTCAGCCAGATGCAGAAGAAGATTCCATTGTCAATATGGAAGTACATGACAATGCACCAACTTCATCTCAAGAGACATCTCAATCCACAACTGGAGTTGAGTATCCCAAACGATCTGGACGGGCTACAAGACCTCCAACTTGGACAAAGGATTATGTCTGCGCTGCTCACAATTCTCCAGGTATTCAACATCCAATCTCCTCCTATGTATCCTTTCATAGATTATCTAAGGAGCATAGATGTTGCATTAGTCGCCTATCCAACGACAAGGAACCGTCTAGTTATGACGAAGCATCCACTCATCCTAAATGGCAAGAAGCCATGGCGGCAGAATTGAAGGCCCTTACTGATAACCACACGTGGGATCTTGTTTCATTACCACATCATCGCAAGCCGATTGGATGCAAATGGGTCTATAAGATCAAGCATTGTGCTGACGGCTCTATTGAACGATACAAGGCAAGATTGGTGGCTAAAGGGTTTACCCAAAGAGAAGGCTTTGACTATCACGAGACGTTTTCTCCAGTTGCCAAAGATGTTACAGTGCGTTCATTCTTAGCCGTCGCTGCCATTAATGAGTGGAATCTACACCAGATGGATGTTCATAATGCCTTCCTCCATGGCGATCTAGATGAAGAAATCTATATGGACATTCCTCAAAGCATTCGGAGACAGGGGGAGAATAAAGTATGTTGTCTCCGAAAATCCCTTTATGGATTAAAACAGGCTTCCAGGCAATGGTACGCAAAATTTGCTAGTGCTCTTACAACAACAGGCTTCAGGCAATCCAAGTATGATTATGCTTTATTTTCACGTACTAAAGGTATGTCATCTATTTATCTCGCGATCTATGTTGATGACATACTTGTTATGGGAAATGATAGAGCCTCTATAGAAAATTTCAAGGAATATCTGCATTCTACCTTTCACATTAAAGACTTAGGAGCACCGAAATACTTCCTTGGAATTAAAATTGCCCGTTCTGACAAAGGAATCTCCCTGAGTCAACGGAAATTTATATTAGAGATCATATCAGAGGCAGGTCTTTCAGGATGCAAGCCAGCTGTAATTCCCATAAAGCAGAATACTAAATTGACCACCGCAGACTATGACAAAGGAATATCTCGAAATGATGATCTTGTACTCAGCGATTCATCAGGCTATCAAAGACTTGTTGGGAAACTTATATATTTGACAATGACTAGACCTGCTATCTCATATGCGGTTCAGACACTTAGCCAATTCATGCATCAGCCCAAGCAATCTCACTTAGATGCAGCCTTGAAAGTTGTGGAATATTTGAAGAAATGTCCAGGACTCGGGATACTTCTATCTAGAAAGAGTGACTTAAGGATGTCAGCATATTGTGATGCAAACTATGCAACATGTCCTATTAGTAGAAGATATGTCACTGGATATTGCATCAAATTAGGAGAATCTCTTCTTTCTTGGAAGACCAAGAAACAGGCTACTGTGTCTCTTTCTTCAGCCGAAGCAGAGTATCGAGCTATGGCTAAAGCTACATGTCAAATAGTTTGGATACGAGGATTATTCAAGGATCTCGGAGTAGAAGTGCAAGGGTCCACGAAGTTATATTGTGATAATGATGCGGCTCTTAAACTTGCATCCAACCCTATAGTGCATGAAAGAACCAAGCATATAGAAGTGGATTGTCATTTTATACGAGAAAAGATCCAAGAAGGAGTAATTGAGACAAGAGGAATTGGGACATCGGAACAGCCAGCAGATATGTTCACCAAGCCTTTTTTGTCAGCGACAACATGCATATCTACCGAACAAGCTAGGCGTCTTGGACATTTACAAGCCACCAACTTGAGGGGGAGTGTTGGAAGATATGCAGGATTGTTCCATATCTTGTTTGATTGTGTCTTGTACATTTATGTCAATTGAATATTAGATTTAGGTCTAGATTGATTATTAGATCTTTTATTTCCTTGCACAGAATACCTCTTGTATTATTTATTGAGATTGATTTGTACATTCAATACATCTCGAATACACAAAAAAGTTCCCCTACGATACTCTCTTAGTCCTCTTCCTTTCCTCTTGCCTTTCTTCGTTGCCTTCTTTCATTTACACAAACAAATAACCACCATAGCCCATTAACTTCACACGTACAACAACCAATCCACATAATAGAAATGAATAATAGACTATTAACACATAAAAAACAAACTAAGAACATTGACTCATTCAACATTCCCTCCCTTAAACCGATGTTGCAAACAATCAATTTAAAGGACATTCTCTCAATTTGAAATATCCAACAAACAAACGCCAAGGAGCTTTCTTAGCTTCTGAAACATGGACAACTTTAGAGGCTGGGTGAATATATCAGCCACTTGATCTTCACTTCCATAGAAAACTAGCTCAGCTACTTCATCCTTTGTAAGATCTCTTAAGAAGTGGTACTTCACATTTATATGTTTGCTCCTCCTATGTAGAATTGGATTTTTGGACAGCTTGATAGCTAAGCTGTTGTCATAATAGATTATAGTTGCTTCTTACTGTTTGAATTGAAACTCTCCAAGAATCTTCTGTAACCATATGGCTTGATAGGCGCATGAAGTTGCAGCAACAGATTCCGCTTCATTTGTTGATAAAGTAACAATTGATTACTTCTTTGAAGATCATGAAACCGCCCCTGAACCAAGCATGAATACATACCCTGAAGTACTTCTTCTATCATCAACATCTCCAGCATAATTGCTATATGTAAACCCAAACAAATCTGACTTTTCTCTCTTTTTATAAAACAACCCAAAATTTTTAGTTCCTTGCAAATAACAAAAAATCCTTTTTGCAGCTTGCAAATGTAACTCTGTTGGGTGCTCCATATACTTGCTTATAAGGCTCACGGCATGCATGATATCTGGTCTTGTCCCCGTCAAATACATCAGGCTTCCAACAATTTGCTTGTAGAGAGTGCTATCCACCTTGCTTCCATTAGGATCTTTCAAGAGCTTCAATCCAACTTCAGTTGGAGTAGTCACGGGGTAACAATTATTCATTTGAAACCTGTCCAAAATCTCTTGAACATACTTCTTTTGAGACATAAAGATTCTAGCTGCAGATTGAATTACTTCTATGCCCATAAAATAATGCATCAATTTAAGATCAGTTATCTCAAATTCATCCATCATAGACTCCTTGAATTTGTCAAACATGGCACTATCACTCCCAGTAAAAATAAGATCATCCACATATAAGCATACAAGAAGCAACTTTCCACCATCACCAATTTTAATAAATAGTGTATGCTCATATGGACATTTTCTAAAACCTTTCTTCCAAAAATAGGTATCAATGTGACTATATCAAGCTCGGGAAGCTTGTTTTAACCCATATAGTGCTTTTTTAAGTTATAAACTTTATGTTCACTACCAAGCTTCACATAACCAGAAAGGTTGATCAACAAATACATTTTCTTAAAGATCACCATGCACGAATGCTAACTTCACATCTAATTGGAAGATAGGCCATGAATTATGCGCTGCTAATGCAATTACCAATCTAATTGTGTTAAGTCTTGCTACAAGTGCAAATATCTATTTGTAATCCACTCCAAATTATTGATTGTAGCCTTTCGCCACCAAGCGCGCCTTATACTTGTCAACTTCACCATTCTTGTTCAATTTTGTCTTGTACATCCACTTGACTCCGATTGTTTTGTGTCATTTTGGAAGATCTATCAACTCCCAAGTGTTATTTCTCTCAATAGCTGTAATTTCTTCATCCATTGCTATCCTCCAATTTTCTTTTTGTACTACTTCATCAAAGGTTGTTGGATCACAATCTGAAAACAAAGCAAAATGGGTAAGTGGATCTTCATATTGATCATCTCCTGTTACTTCATAGTCACTCATCCATGCAGGCCTCTGTCGAACACGATGAGGTCGATCTTCAGGTTTTGCAACTGTTGCTGTACTTTGGACATTGCTTGTGGTGATTTGGGTTGTTGTGGGTTGTTGCACCAGTTCATCTTCTTCTTCAAAATTCGTTGGAATTTGCTTATCAAAAATCACATCACGGTTGATAATGATTTTATTGGTCATAGGATCATAAAGTTTATAGGCTTTTGATTGATCTCTAATGTCAAGAAAAACACATTTGATTCCCTTGTCATCTAGCTTCTTCCTCTTCTGGTCAAGAACATAGGCGTAAGCAATACACCCAAAAATTCTAAAGTAATCTACTGCAAGCCTTTGGCCACTCCGTGCTTCTTTTGGTGTCATATTTTGAACAGCTAGAGTGGGACTTCTATTTAAAATATGAATGCTCCAATTGACTACTTCCGGCCAGAAAATTTTTGGAATTCCACTTCCCCTCAAGAGACTTCGCACCATATTCAGAATTGTACGATTCTTCTTCTCACATACGTCATTTTTGATGTGGTGTATAAGCTGCTGTAAGTTGTCTCTTGATGCCATGCTTCACACAAAAATCTATAAACTCAAATGAGTTGTACTCTCCATCATAATCCGTGCGAATGACCTTTATTTGATTTCCTCCATCCTTTTCAACAAGTGCTTTGAAGTTCTTGAAAGTTGCAAAAGCTTCAGATTTTTCTTGCAAAAAATACACCCAAATCTTTCGGCTAAAATCATCGATGAAGGTAATGATATACCGTTTACCTCCATTGGAAATTGGAGATATTGGTCCGCAAATATCTAAATGAACCAACACCAACGGGCTTTTTGCTCTCCACTATTTTCTTTGTGGAAATTGAGTACAATATTGCTTGCTAACAACACAATTTTCACAAATTTCCAAAGGAGCAGAGATTTGAGGAAGACCCTTCACTATCTCTTTTTTATATAGTGTTCGCAACCCACTGAAATTAAGATGCCCATAGCGAAAATGCCATAACCAAGCTTCCTCCTTCAATCTTGCAGAGAAACATGAATTTGTAGTGATGTGGAGATATAGTGGAAACATCCGATTGCCCGTCATTTTGACTTCGGCAATTAAACCCAACTTCTCATTTTGGATTCTGCAAATCCCACCTTTAATAGAGATTTCATATCCCTTTTCTTGCAGCTGACCAGCACCTAACATATTAGTCTTTAATTCAGGGACATACAATACATTTGAGATGGTTTGTACCGAAGTCCCTTTTGGATGAATTGCCTATGTTCCTTTCCCTATCACCGACACAATGGAATTGTCACCAAACTTTACGATGTTGTTGTATGTTTCGTCTAGATCAAAAAAAAACATTTTCTTGTCTCCACACATGTGATTGCTATAACCAGTGTCGAGATACCACATGTTTGGTTGAGTTTCTTCCTTCTCATGGCACACCGTTAAAAGAGATATTTTTTTTTTTTTTTTCAGCAAAGTTAGTTCTTTTAATTCTTTGTTTATTCAAATTAGTTCGACATTTTGATTTATAATGCCCATACCTGTGGCATCTAAAACACTCCACTTTGGATTTGTCTGCTGACCTTGGCCTAAAACCAATTGAATGTTGTCCTCCACAACCTCTTCCTCTCCCTTGGAAATCACGATAGGAATAGCTTTCAAACTTTTGATCAAAGCTGAAGTTGCTGCGAACGTTGTTCCCTCTTCCTCCGCCTCTTCCTCTATTCACCCTTGCTGCTGATAAAGAATGATCTCTAGTTGAGGCTTTCAAAGTTTGCTCTTCCGTCTATTGCTGTAGGGGTTTTTGTTCGTGAACTAACAAGGATCCTTGCAACTCATCAATGGAAAGTTCTTCAATGTCTTTGGCTTCTTCTATAGAACAAACAATAAAGTTGAACTTTGGTGTCAAAGATCAAATAATCTTTTCAACGATGGTGACATCCTCTGTCTTGTCGCCATGAATCCGCATCTTATTAACTATTGCCATTGTTCGAGAGAAGAAATCCGTGATTGTCTCTCCCGACTTTATTCGTAGCATTTCAAACTCCGAATGAAGCGTTTGAAGCTACTGCCTCTTTGCTCTTGTTGAGCCTTGATACTTTCTCTTCATGGAATCCCATATTTGCTTGGAAGTATCCTTGCAAAGAATTGTCTCCAAAATAGATCTGTCAATTACTTGGAAAATGTAGTTTATGGCCTTGAGATCCTTCAATTTTGATGCATCCAAAGCCGTTCTTTGTGTTGCCGTTAACACAGCTCCTTCATCAGGTTTGGCAACTCCCGAAGAAACAACATCCCAATACTCCTTGGATTTGAGAAAATTCTCCATTAGCATGCTCCAATGATCATAATGACCATCAAAGTGTGGGATAGCAAGTTGTACAAATGTTTCCGATGCCATTGCTGCTGCTCGTTGCAGAGAAGTGGGGAGGATGCAACTGGTGGCTCTGCTTTGCTCGGCAGTTTGGGATCCTGATCATCAACGCTAGCTAGAGGTTGTCTGGCCGTTCCTATCCTTCTGTGGTAGCAGGCTCGTCAAAGCGGTGAAGAACGACTTTGGATTTGCCCTTGATCGGAGCTTTGGAATCCAGGATAAAACTCTAGCGACAAGGCTCCCCTTTGCTTGAGAACCTCGATATACCAACTTCCTCTCTCCCGACCTTTGCGAAATATCTTTCTCTTTGCTCTCTGCAATCTTCACACTCATCGCACTAGGAGAAAGATCTCTTCGTAAAATGTCATCGCGAAACTCGACAATCTGCACAAAGATCCGTCCCAACGACAACAACCCACTTAGGGTTTCTGCCCAACGGAGGGCTCTGATACCAATGTTAAAAAAACAAAGGAGATGCAGATATGCAGTGTTGAAAACAAAGAAGATGCAGATATACACAAGAGCAGCGTTAAAAACATAGGAGAATAGAGGAGATACTGATATACACAAAAAAATAAAGGAATCGTCTACAGAACCACACCCATAAAAACTAACGCAATAGCCTTTATATAAGCTTTACACAAACAAATAACCACCACAATCCACTAACTTCACACATACAACAACCAATCCACATAATAGAAGTGCTTAATAGACTATTAACACATTAAAAAACAAACCAGAAACATTGACTTGTTCAACAGGAGCGGCCCGAAAGGGGGAGGCATCAGGAATCCCTTTGATTCCGTGCCTCAATTGGGACGAAGTGAGAGGGGATCCAGCGCCTCTATCGAGGCGAAATCCCATGAAAGTAGATGGAGAAAGGGAAGAGGCGAGGACCGGACCCGACTAAAAATGACGACGACATGCTCTCTCTCTCTCTCTCTCTCTCTCTCTCTCTTCGCCGCCCCCTCTTTATCCCACCAATGGATGACCTCATCCAACCAACGAACTTCTTGCTAGTGGAGGCAACCTTTCGAGGACATCACCAAATGGCGCTGTGACTTGTCGGTCGGACAAGGGTGCAGTGAATTGTCCGGCAAACCATCGTGCAACTCCACCTCGAGGTTGCCTTCGTCATCACAAAGTTCATCCGTTGGGCATGGCGACTCGTCAGACAAGCCACTGTGCGGCTTGGAGAGAGAGAGGGTGCAGGGGAGTCTAGGCGGAGAGAGAGAGAGAGAAAGGGAGTGCAAGGGAGTCTCGGGAGAGAGAGGAGAGAGGAGAGTGCATGTAGGGAAGTCTGACATAAGGGCCCACTTCAGACATGTTTCATCATTTTAGGTCCTTCTTTTCTGTTGTGCTGGTTACATTGGAGGCACTTAATATTTTCTCCAATCTTTGGGTTTATGTAGGGAAAGAACATGCGTTCCTCATATGAATTTCATTTTTTAAAAGAATAAACAGTGCTTTGGATAGTTCAGATCACGACAACATGGTTAATGCATATCTCGACTTTGTCATTAAGGAATGCCGTGAGTTCTTGTTTGACTTCTTTGGTAACGCCATAGCTTACAAAGCTCATGCAAGCATATCTACAAAACCCAATCATCGTTGTAGAGCTTGGTGAAGCTTAGATGAAGCCCATCGCCTAGGTCAAGCAACCCTAGGCGACGAGTCACTGGGATCATGTGACCTTAGGCAAACCAATGCTGAGCTTGGAGACCTCAAACTTTCTATATCTAAAATTTTGATGGTTGACCTTCTTAGATTTGTCAATCACAAATTCTTGAAAAAGTGAGCTCCACAATAATTTATAATTTGTAATTTGGTTTTTTATGATACAAAATAGACTATTTTTCTCGTAGTACATTAAAAATTATCACGTAATCATTTATCTTTTATAAATACTAGCATTTCTCAAAACTGGCCCTAACTTTTTGTCAAATACCTTAGGCTTTTTCCAATGAACTTTAGAGACCCAAATGAAGAAGCTGAACTAAACATAGAAACTACAGCAAATTTCAGCGCGGGAGTCAGGGAACAAGAGGCGAAAAGAGATATATATAAAGCCCAATATTGACGTTTCCCCCTTTTGGTTTTGAATTTTCAAATAGAAAGTCCACCTTTTGATTTTGAATTTTCATATAGATAGTCCACCTTCCTCTCAAGCCAATTTCTCACCTTGAATGGGTACACGAGAGAGTTGGGTAGAATAAAATCTAAGAGGTGGACGGAAAGACAGAAGACGAAGGAAGTTTTAATGGAGGGAGATGTCTTTAAGTTAATGAAAAATACTTTCCTAGTTAATAGAAAATATTTCCTTGTCAAAGCATAAATTTAAGAAAATGGTTTTTTTCTTTGAAAGAACTAGAAAACGTTTTTCAAAACATAACTATTTATCAGTGTTTGGACATGGAAACCCCGACATTGGTTCTTGAGTCCTAGCATTCATGACCAAGTCTCTAGTGGTCTGATCTAGATCCATCGAGGCTGGGCCCAGGACCCCCAACGCCCGCACGTATTGGAATGCAATGGATGTTACCCATCAGATTAGTTGCGGGCTCTATATAAAGCGTTCCTCGAAATGGGAGATGGGGAGTAAGGTTCCCTTAGCATAAATCAAATATCTTTGTGGATTTTTCTTTCACGAAGAAAAAACGACAAAAACCGAATCCCGACTCTAGGGAAGATATGGAGTACCCCCAAAAACCAGAACCCCAAGAGCGGGCTGTTTTAGATTTATACGAATATGGGCTTGAATCACGGCCCATGACCTTCTACAAACTGAACCAATGAGCCGCCGCCAATGAAGCCCTCTCCAAGCCCATCTCTCGCGGGTCTCCGGTCTCAACTCATGCTCCAAAAAATAATAGGGCCGGACTATTTCCGCTCTCTTAAGTGACTAATTTCATCCCGTTTTTACCAAAAAGACAAAATTACCCTCAATCATTAAATTGCAAGTGACCTAAAAATCATTTATTTTCCCTTTTTTTCAGATTTTATATTTTTAGGTAAGATTTAGTTGCCATAAATAAGAGTACCACATATTTTGTTTTTAATTGTTGTCGTTGTCCTTTATACATTAAAGGTGCTGTGCTTTACTTTTTATTTTCATATTCTGCTTTTTTTTTAAGAGAGAAATTTTCAAAAAGCCTAGTTCTTTTCTAAGTTGTCCAGCAAATTCGTGAATTAGTTACCCATCAGAATGTAGAAATTTTAAAGATAAACAACCTTTTAACACGGTCACATGTTTATAAACTTTTACTTTTGATACATATTAGTCTAGCTATTTCTTATCAATTAAACTCAAGCTTTGTAAAAATAAGAAGCTTTTCTAACTGCCAATAGGATTGCATTCATTTTGGATTGATAGAAAGCAATATCATTCATAAGGTGTTTACAAGAAAATATCAAAATGCCTCAATATACAAAACTTTTTCATGTCGTTGTTTTTAGTGTATTTTTAAATACTCTTACGATGCCTTATGTGCTCTATGTAAAAGTATCTCATCGGTAGTAAAGAAAAAACACAAATTCTTTGATGTAGTAAACAAAGAAACTTGATATGTTGTTTAAACTACTAAAATTGAAAATACCAAAACGTGCACCATGAGAGTGAGCTTTTGATATTAGAAGCTAGAAAAAATAGATAACCTATTATCAGAGGAACGAGGTAGAAGAGACTAATTTTTATTTTCTTATATAGAAAGAAATTTAAATTTGATGAAAACCATTTAAGGCAATAATCAAGTTGAAGGAAACTTTGTAAATATGAGACCATTAAGGCTAAATTTGTCTAATTAATAGAAAAAGGAGTGGATTTAGTAATGTTTGAGTGAAAATAGTCCCACCCAAAAAAATATTATATTATCTACAAAAACCATCCCATTATCAATCAGAAAAGGCCCATTGTAGGCCTCACATAATTAGTGATTGAGATGATATTTATCAACATGATTTAAGGACACATGGACTAACACATTCTAAATGCTCGAAATGCTCCTTGACCAAAGATCTCGAAAATATTTGGCCCAAATTGAAACACATTCTTAGCAAATCTTTCAATCTATATATGTAAAATTCTTTTTCGGTCAGGCATTTCAAGATTTTTATTGCACCATGGCCTCGTTAGTCGTTACAATGTACAAACTTCAGGCTTGCCAATTTTCATTACATGATCTTCTTTGTCGGCTTATATTGAGTTTTTTTTTTTTTGGTCGATGGCTTAAATTTGGTTCGAACTCCTCTTTATGCTGAAAATATTAGTTGCAAATTATATTTAACAGTTCGTGCCATTTTGTACTAAAATTAAAATTCTTCTTTCGTATTTATTATCTTTCCAACAATTTTCTCTAGATATGTCGATCTATGTCGATATTTTGGCTGAACAAAGTTCATTAGCGTCTGATGAATGAGTCCGATGCATTTGTTGCATCGAATCATTTGACCCACCAAAAGGAACTGCGAGGTGTATCATTTTCTCATAAGGTAATATTCAATTAGTGCATCGGCCGGATTCATCATCCCATGACATCTTTTTCCTTTCGGCCAAACAAGAATCCTCCTTCCATTAGCTTCCTGCAATTTATCACAGAAAAAGATAAGAATTATCTTTTCATTCCATTCCATGCCATTTCTTTTCGACATACCAAATATAACATAAGTAATTAAATGAGTGTTTCCAGGCCTCTTAGCACCCTAAAGAAAAAGAGAAAACCAGACTTGGTTTCCGTTTAACATCACCCATGGAGAAGAAAACCATGGATGCATGCATGTTGGGAACAACGTTACACCGCCAAATGGATTAAGTCGGAATACCTTATAACTAGGACTCAATTTTTTACAGATTTAAGGACCCTTTGATCCCAAAAATGGAATGAGAGAACGAATTGGAATTCACTTAACTGCTCTACTCAGTATTGAGATGATGATAAACACGCCATTTTCATTATCTTTATTATAGTTTCTTGATTGATTACATCATTTTAATTATGTCGAGAGGACCCCAATTGTATATGGGACCGCTTGACTAAGTTCAATCTCGTAGTGCGTTTCTTGGTGCAAATCCTGTCATAGTTCGATCCAATGGAAACCCGAAATCAGAAACCTTGTGAGCTGTGAGTTTAACAAGATAGTCACTTAACTAAGCAAGCAATCAAGCGGTTAGCAATTCAATTTGCGTTCTTTTCTTGAACAAACCCCAATTAGTTCGTGCTACTGAATCGGCATGAAAATAGAATGTTTTGACAAAACTTCTATTGCAGCAGCATCAGTATACCCCTCCAAATCTTGTTTGTGATAATCCAAGACTTGCTTCTTCTGAATCTGATTGATTCTACAGTCTCCTCCTGGACTTCAGACAAAACTAGGCAGTGCAAAAACATAGGAAACACCAAAGAAGATCTATTTTTGTTTCTTCAAAAAAACAGGCAATGTGTCAAGTTTCTCTAATATTTCCCTTTCTGGTTTAGTGCATGCAAGAGCAAATCTCACACCCCGTGATCTTCGCTGATATCGCCTCATTTTGTTTTGGCTGTTGAAGTGGCCAAAAAAAAAAAGAAAGAAAGAAAGAAAAAGGCAGTATATCATGTTTTTTCTCTTCTCGCGTGCCAACCCGATATCACTTGCCCAATCGTTCCACGAAAAAAAATTTATTGACTATTATGTCGACGAAATGGTCAAACTTGATTGACTCGGCGATACCATCGCTCCACAAAAAACACATTTAGTGACTACATGGTAAAAACTTGGTTGACTCGGTGATATCGCGTCAACATGACACACGGTATCAAGAACACAAGAACGACTTTCTCATTGCAGATGAGTGCACCTGATTGGTCCATGCAGAATCCGAAACTTCCAAGTCTGAAAAATCTCCAAACTAGGGAATCCCAGATTCGGATTTCTTTCTTTTTAATGAGAGCCTCTTTTGGGGTGTTCATTTCATGGGTGCACTTTATTGCGAACCGAACCAACTGGAGTTTTTCTGGATTGTGACCCCAAATTTGTGCTCTGCATATATCTGGGCCATCATCACAGTATAAATATGAGGGCCTAGGCCAGTGTGTGTTGCTCTCGACTGTCTTTTCCTGGGGGGACTTCGGAGAAATCAGCAAGAGGCGTTGCTCTGAGAGAATGGCTGATTCTGGAGGTAGTGGAGGTTCAGGTGAGGAGCATGAGCATAGGCAGGACTCTCACCCGAGTCCAAATCCAAGCTCGAGCTCGAGGAAAGGGAAGGGGAAGACGAAGACGTACCATCGTCACACCCCACACCAGACACAGAGGCTTGAAGCGTAAGAAACGAGCAAACATTTTATTTTATCTCCCAAAAAGAAAAGAAAAGGAAGGAGAATGTTTCATTTGGTGCCATTTGACCGACCCAAATTGAAGAAATGAGGGGAAAAAAACTGTTTCTTGCTTACTATAATAATTTTTTTTTCTGGCAAGAATTTGGCGTAGGATTATAAAATTTCAGGTATCATTTTTTTTTGCTTGTCTAGGATTGTCTTTGCTTGGACCTGAGCAGATCCTTAAATTGCTTTGTTTATCGGAGTCAACCCCAAATATAAAATGGGATAATGATAAATCTTTGGGAGAAATTAATCAATTATGGAAAATTCTCCCAGGCTTGATTCCTGTGAAGCCTTCCCCAGGGTCTACTTGGGCGTGGTTCGAACAGTATGCATGCAGATTAGAATTCCCTTAAATGATGGATATGTCCTGGATGATGAATCTTCAGATTCTACCGTCAGTTATGGACCTTTTCTTTTCATTTCAATTCTTCTGCACTGTACATGTCAAAGCTTTAGAGGGGAAAAGGGAAAAGGAGTGATCTTTTGATCTTATCCAAAGTTCACCTGGCATGCCATTGTAAGAGACTTGGACTATTTGTCCCACTGATCCTGATGATAAGTGCTGTGCCTCTTGTATGCACTCAGATTTTTCAAGGAATTCCCGCACCCTGATGAGAATCAACGGCGTCAACTGAGCAGAGAACTCGGGCTCGACCCTAAACAGATCAAGTTCTGGTTTCAGAACAAGAGGACTCAAAGAAAGGTACCTTCCCGTTTGAAATGACTTGTTGAAGAAGCAAAATTCGAGAGTGCTGCGCAAATATGTGACATTCTGTTTTACTATTTCTCAGACTCAAAATGAACGAGCAGATAACACAGCTCTTCGGGCTGAGAACGAGAGGATACACTGCGAAAACCTTGCGATCATGGAGGCGCTCAAGAGCGTTATTTGCCCAGCTTGTGGTGGTCCGCCCTTTGGGGAGGAAGAGAGGCAGCGTAATCAGGAGAAACTCAAGATGGAAAATGTGCAATTGAAAGAAGAGGCGAGTTTGTCCCTTTCTCTTTCTTCTTTAATTTATGACTGACACTACATTCTATTTCACTGATCGGAGTTCGAACTAGTCTTGTCCGTGTTCGGAAAAGTTTCCGTTCTTATTGATGTCCTATCGGCAAATGTAATGCAGCATGCGAAAGTATCCAAAATTCTCGCCAAATATATCGGGAAACCGATCTCGCAAATTGATTTGCTGATGCCTGGCCCCAGATCATCTGCGGACGTGCCCACCACAAGTGTCCCCAACCAAGGGTTTAGTGGTCACAACGTTGACTTCGTTGTGGCCCCTCCCAACCCCGCGTCTTTGAGCCAATTAAAGTTTATACCGGAAACAGAAATGGCCAACACATTGGAAATTACTGCATATGCCATGGATGAGTTAATTAGGATTGTGCGGATGAAAGAACCGTTGTGGATAAAGTCTCCTCTAGACGGGAGATACATACTCCATCGTGACACCTACGAGCAGATATTTTCTCGAAACTACCGTTTTAGGGGCTCTGGGGCTCGCCTGGAAACATCCAAGGAATCAGTTCTGGTGACGATGGAACCAAGCAGGCTGGTTAGCATATTCCTGGATGTGGTCCGTGACAATAACCAGCATCATTTATTTATTTTTGTGCTAATACTAATTTTGGATTCTCAAGCTCTGAATTGTTAGAACCATCCTCAGTTTCACTAAATGGGTCTTCTTGGCAGCGCAAATGGGCGGATATGTTCCATACAATTGTCACAAAAGCTTCTTCTATCCCAGTTCTTGAAGAGGGAACACAACTTAATCACAGAATTTACTTGCAGCTGGTATTAAACTGCTTATCCATGCATTAGCTAGAGTCATCTTCCTACAGGGAAATTAATCACTTGTTTATGTATTTAACGAGGCATCATGCAGATACATGCACGAATGCACGTGCTTTCTCCACTAGTGCCGGCTCGGGAAGTCTACTTTCTTCGCCGTTGCCAACAGATTGAGCTAGGCATGTGGGTGATAGTGGATGTGTCCTACAATTACACGACAGGTGATGCGTGCCCTTACAATACCTGGAGGCTTCCTTCTGGCTGCGTGATTCAGGACATGGGTAATGGTTGCTCCAAGGTAAAATGCTTCAATATTTCTGGTGTGACCACCATCCAAAGTACATGCTTGCTTCCTTACTGCTTGTTGTTTTTCTTTCTTGAAGAGTGCTCATTAGACAAAGTCCAGTTAGTCTCAGATTGACTTTTTAGAGACGACAGCCTTGAAGTACAGTATCTCGAGCAGGCCAATGAACCATGAACCATTACTTGTAATTTAAGGAACTGTACCATCGTGACTTAAGAAAATAATTACCGACATCTCCCAATTAACTAACCCCCATGTTCGACCTTTCTATTATAAGTGACTAGATGTTCAGGATCTACCTATTTATGACAGGTCACTTGGGTGGAACATGTAGAAGTGGACGACAAAAACCAAGCTCATAAGCTTTTTAGGGATCTAGTGTGTGGCGGCCTCACGTACGGAGCAGAAAGATGGGCGATTACGCTCCAAAGAATGTGTGAGAGATTTGCTTACTCGATGCTGGATGATGCGCCAACGCACGATGCTGTGGAAGGTAACCTTTTCACTTGAATGAAATCTGCGCAGCCTCCATCAATTAGCATTGAAAGTCCTTGCTTAACGACTAGTATGACCCAAAGTTGGTGTTACAACTTCACCGGTCATTGTTGTTCCTGAAGGTAGGAGAAATGTGATGAAGCTTGCTCATAGGATGGTGAAGAATTTCTGTGCTGGCTTGAGCATGTCCGGCAAATTAGATTTCCCTCACCTGTCTGAGGTTAACAACAGTGGGGTCCGTGTCTGTGTACGAAAGAGCGAAGAACCAGGACAGCCCAGCGGCACGATTGTCAGTGCGGCCACATCCCTATGGCTTCCTCTCGCACCTCAAGCGGTCTTCAATTTCTTCAGAAACGAAAATACGCGTGCTCAGGTTTCATAGGAAAACATCGATTCCTATTTAATGAAGATATTGTTCATTTAAGATTCACATTACTGAGAGAGAGAATCACCTTTCTGTGTTCTAATTTGCAATGCCTTGACAGTGGGATGTACTCTGCAACGGAAATCCAGTCCAAGAGATAGCACGCATACCGAGTGGCACTCATCATGGAAACTCAATCTCAGTTATTCAGGTGATATTCTCACTGCTTCGCATGCTATTTACCGAAACGCCATTAGAGGAGGAACTTAACACTGACATTATGAGAGATTCAACAGCCTTTCATTGGGAGACTAGTTGTCTCTTTAGCAGTCCACAGGTTTTCCTAGAGATCTTCTATTCCTGGATTTGCAAGTACATAATGTGTGTCAACTAGACCCCGAGATCTTCAAGAATAACTAGGAAGGTCACACTACAATACATGAGACATGTATGGTCTAGAACAGGCGGTTGTCGAAATCCCCCATTTTCCTTTTGTTGAAGAAGCAATGGAGTCGTCGTCTTTCCACAATAATTCTCGTGCGTTTGTCAGATTATGTTGCACATACACAATGGTCACCATTATGGAGTTGGAATAACATCATGCTAATTACAGGAAAATTAAGCTGCGTGCACTACAAGCTAGTTTACGTATCCTTTGGCATGTGGTGGTCACATCTTTATGACAATTGACTAGTTTTGGACTTGAATAACACCGATTTCTTGTCGAACAGACTTCTCTGCATGCCGAGAACATGTTGATGCTTCAAGAGAGTTGCATAGACCCTTTGACGTGTATGGTGGTTTATGCCCCTATCGATTCAACAGCGATGACCATCGCGTTGAGCGGCGAGGACACTTCCACCGTGCAAATTCTTCCATCTGGCTTCACGATCTCCAGCGATGGCCGGGCTAATCCGGGTTCAAAACCTTCGACCAGCACAAGCTCCAGCAAGCCAGCAGGTACACTTCTCACTGTGGCATTCCAGATATTGGTTTCCAGCCACTCAGGTCCAGAGCAGCTCAACGTGGAATCCGTGGCGACCGTGAACACTCTCATTAGTGCGACCGTTCAGAAAATTAAGGCTGCTCTAAATTGGTCTGCCGCGGAATGATTTTTTTTTTTAAATATTTGACTAGGCGGAATGATCCTTCTATTTGTGTTGATGGTTTGTACCGAAAGATGAGATGATATAATTTCATAGCGAGATGATTTAATTTCACATCGTCACCAACACGTGGTGAGTACAACCAGTTCCTGTCCATAATGATCTAAGTTGGTGTTTATATTGGAATGACTTTTTGCGTAACTGTGGAGTATCAAAATGTGGAGTTCCTAGCTGTTTCCTTCATCTTCATCTCCATTTGTTTGTTTTTATTCCCTTGGGCTGTGGCAGAATGAATGCTGTTTTAGCAATTTGAAGATAACATGTTTGATGTTCCTCAAGATGAATTTTGCTTGGCAATTCTAAATGCATTTTGAGGAGCAATTTGAACACGTTTGAGTATGAGAAACACTTGCTTTTGGAGCTCTTTGGTATGACGGCAAAAGCTTATAAATGGATATAACCATCAGAACGTAAAGTATAAAATCAAGAGCATCCAATAGATTGTTCAACGGTACTTTACGGCCCTGTTTGGCAATACTTTCGGGAATAATTGATTCTATTCATTTGTTTCTTGGAACAAAAATAAAAATAAAAATTCATTTGGTAAATTTTTGTTCTCGAGAATAAAAATCCGTTTTTTTGTTCCCGAGAATAAATTTGAAAAATAATAATTTATTGTTCCCCAGAACAATTTTAGAATCAAATCCAATTTTTCTTTTTTCTCTTTTTTTCTTCTTTTTCCGCTTCTCTCTTCTTCTTCCTCCACCGGCCACTACTTGTCACTTCCATCGCCCCTACCGACTTCGACCGTCACTAGCAAGGCTGACCTCATGCCGCCCAGGTGAGGCCTAGGCTCACATAGCTAGGCGAGCCTCCGACGAGCTTGTCGAACCTCGCTTGGCCGGTCACCGGCCACAGCGGTGGCCGTCGACTAGCCACAACGAAGAAGGAAGAAGAAAGAAAAGGGAAAAGAAAAGAAAAAGAAAAAGAGAAAAATATAATAAAAATATTAAAAAAATTTAAGAATTCTATCATATGCCTTCAAAAACTCGAAATTGTTTCTGCTGGCAGAATAAAAAATATTATTTATAAGGAAAAATTGTTTCCTAAAACAAAATGATTACCAAATACGTGATAACTATCTCACATCAAATCAAAGAGGACTTAAGACTTGAGACCGGTCTTTATGCCCATTGCCTTCGGTATTCCTTCTGGAATTTGCTTATGGAGAACTAGATGGAAAGGCATACCTAGGCAGTTTGAGATCATTGTGCCAAGAAAGATGAGCAAACTGAGTTGTTATACAGAACTAATATTCGGCATTCCCAGATTATTAGTATAGACCCGAAAATTACTGAAGCAACAAGGCAACAATAAAAAAGCGTAATGCTTAAAATATGTCTCATTCAGTAAATTTATTTATGAAGTGACATGACAAGCTCTATGCAAGCGAATCGTGTTCGAGTATCATTAAGAATTTGCCGCAACTACATTTTAAACTAATATGGGACACTATTATTTATAACTCTAAATGCATGTATGGACAAATGGGTATCCATTGTGCCTGTAATTGCATTCGTATTTGTATGAACATCATCCAGGTATGGCAACCTTTCAGGACGGGCATGACATGAGCACCTCTTTATTTGACTTTTCTTCTGTTGAAATGTCCGATAAAGTACCAGAACCTGTAACACGGGTTTGGCATTCAACTATATTTGTATAGAAAAAAGAGCACACGGACACAAAACTCTGTTGGTTTGAATGAAGTTACTGGTTTTAGCAGCATTTTTCGCTCTCTTTTCAAACAAGCAAAGTTGTATAATTCTCACCTTCAAAGAGTTTGGATTGAGACTCTTCAAACCAAATTGTCCACCTATTTACCTACCCATAGATGTAAAGATTCAACCACCACATTCAGGATCTCCAGTTGAAAGTCAGATACAACTCGCAATATATTTCCCTTGGAAAACCAAGTAGTGCTCCTCAAGGCCATGGATTGCCACCACAAGACAAGGTTTAACTGTGAAAAGACATATAAGCAGTGACACTCTCACGAATTAAGGACGTTGATGTTGGGAGAGCAGAAATCCCAAACCATCACCCAAGGAGGTCACTAAGAGGGAGCGCAAATCTGAACCCATCAATATATCCAATCGAACCCATTTTCACTCAAATGCTTAAACAAATGAGTTATGTGCCAACTATAATATATTAATTATTCGATATAAGACTTTTCTAGCACAACTTACATGTCTATTCTAACAATTTTCTCCTCATGTGTGATCTCTAGTCTTAGGTTTGTTTCCCTTTAATTTAAGTATCATTTTGGCCCAATTTCATCCTTACGAGCCTACATTACTACAACACAATGCTCACCTACCCAAAAACCATAACCATCAACTCTGATGTCATTTGTTGGGAGCATGCAACAGAAGTCCAATATTTTCACGGGAGATCGCCAAAAGGGAACTCAAATTCGAACCCGTCAATATATTAAGTTGGACTCACATTCACTAAAAAACTTAGTTAATAAGTTATGAGCCAATTATGATATATTAACTACTCAACACCACATCAATTCTCCGATGTGCTACTTTTCTAATAGAACTCATACGTATATCCCAACAATTGAATCCATTCTACCTTGTTTTTCAGCACCACATTAGGAATTTCCAACTTAACCCAACAATGGTCTCATATCCCTACATGAAATACAGAGTATTAGCTTTTTGTGAAGGCAAATCAACCGGGCCATGATTGACATCATCAAATGCACGTGTAGATGTCTCATTTCAGGGAAGCACAACAAACGATTAGGGAGAAAGGTTGAGAGGGAGACAAAAGTGTCACGGGCTGATCATTTGGGATCGAGATTGTACAGAGACTTAGGCTTCATCGGATCATTTGAATTGCTTGCTCACTCACTCGCCTACCCAGATCGTAGAGAGAGAAATTTCTAGAAAGAAGCTTTAGGAGAGAGAGGAACTTATATTAATGAAATGACTTGGATGATCATAATGAGGGGAGGACAACCCTTCTCATACTAGAGGCCATTTGATTATAATCATTGATCATCATTCGATTTGGCAAAGGAGATCGCATTTCCCAACCTATTAACTACTAGCATTTATGCCAAAATAATTCTACAACCTAACACAATTACTGTCTCACCTGTCTCTATGAACATTCGGAAAACCCTACGAAGAATCCTAGATGAACTTGGGCGGTCTTCATTGACCCAACGCGGTCCTTCAATCATGGAAATCTCATGATTGTGATAAAGGTGTGAATGAGGTGGAGGAAATCGGCAGTTCATGGGTTGAGCAAGGAAAGACATTAGGTTAAATATGTCGCAAACACTTAAAAATCAAGATGAATGAACTTTGAGCATTCGAGGGCAAGGAGCTAAGAGGGAAAAGTGACCAAACAACAACGGTTTGTTGGATTGAACGACAATCATGCTGGTAATATTCCAATACGAAATTTCACATTGGGTGTGTTGGACAAGTTTCAAGTGAGATTGGAGGAAAGAGAATTTTAAAACTCCAAAGGGATTCACGAGTAAAGTACAACACCTCCCCTAATTATGCCAAGTTGATAAGCCATGCAACCAAACAGATAATGCGAAATCAGTGTTGAAAGTGGAAGCCAGGTACCGTGACTTGAGTGTCAAGACTAGGCCCCAGCTTTAGAGGACTTAGGCCTAGCCAATCGAAATTCCCACGCCCAAACACTGTGGTCTTGGTTGCATCTTAGACCGAGACACTAGAAATTGAGCACCAGTGCTGAGTAAACCTGTTAAATAGATGGGTTAGATCATAAATGGTCTCACTCAATTAACTCATTTAACTCTTTCACGATTCATTTATTGCAATGCAAATTCCATTATTCATACCCAACCCAACGTAACATTCTCTTCTCTTTCCTTAAGCACCTCATAACCTTAATGTGACTTCATTGGCACCATTTGAAGTGCAAAATCACATATGAACAGGATCCCATACACAAACCCTCATGAACAACATTCAACATACATCACCTATATATCCAATTCGTTCACATTTCAATCAACTATATACAGTAAATCCAGCAAGACACAACCAACGCAACTTCAATTGGGTAGCCTTGGTCTGATTTGAGCATCTGTCTTTTCTGCAATCAACAATATACAGGAAATCTGGTTCGATAGTCATTGACTCTTTATTAAAGGGAGTGGACCCGTGGTGTTAGTAGTTTTATCAGACTCCTGTATCTCATCTCCACTTGTGCTGATCTTGGCGAATGTAATGAGTCCCTCTCACGAGTCACTTTTGGAGTGAATGTAATATCGTTCTTTTGCTTTCGCCTACCACCAATATTGCCCGAGGTTTCAAGCTGTAATTACTTCTAAAATCGCTCGTCCAAGAACCACATTAATAACACTTACACTGGACAAAGGTTATTTATTTGAAAACTAAAGACTCCATTCCGCAATGAACAAACAATCTCAAACCCATCCAAGCGAACCAACAAACGAAGCGGCGCATCATCAATCCATAAAAATTGCCACATGAAAAGCAAGAATGAAAACCCTGTCCTTAAGAAAAACCTCGCTTTCCTCCATGGCAAGCTGGGTCCTCGTTGAAATTCTTGGAGGTATAATTGGCAGTGACGCCGTGACCTTGAAGACCAAGTTCTCGCCGCTCGACTTAGTCTCGGTGATCGACCATCACTAGAAGAAGACCCTGACCCGGATTCCCTCTAGCCTGACGATTTAGCCCCTCACAATCCTCCCTGTAATCTTCTTCGAGTAGGCGGTTGGGGTGGCGGTGAATCAGATCCGCGTTGTCGGCAAAAAGAGTCTTGAGACCCAATGGCAGGCTCTAGGCTAGCTTTTTATGTGTCAATGGTCCATCATGGCCGATTCATGAAATTTGATGTGATCGACAGTTATTAAATGAGTTTTGAACTCATTTTGACAAGTCTCCTAGTGCTGGGTTGTCACAAAATTTGAAAGCATATAGAATAGGTAGTTCTGGCTACAAAATTTTGACAGAATGAACCTGCAATTATGAGTAGGGACTTGATTCTCGGGGCAACTTATTTCGGACTCCACGGCCAAAACCCATGAATTATCTAGGAGAAAGGACCGACTGTTTGGTACGGTGTGGCGTGTTCATAGGCATGAGAAGCCAAGAAACAAAAGGATGCCAAAGAAAAGATAAAGGGGTCATTTTGGAGAGAACCAATGGATAGAGCCGCAACACAAAAATAGGAATCCACTCGAGCTTGGACAAACAAGAGGTTCGAGCTCTCGGCAATCAGAAGTGAGAGAGTAAGGATTGGAAGGCGTCCAAGCTTTGCTATAACAATGCAGCATTCTCTAACATTTTAGCATGCTCCTTCTCAACCAAATCAACAATCCTCATTCTCATTTACTAATGTTGTTGTCATATTCTATTCCAAAGCTATGGAAGAGAATATGGCAACTACTAAAATTCAAGTATTCTCAGTACAAACCATAACTTTAACGGCCCATAGGGCCATGAATTCACTTGAAGAAATCTAACTCCAAACATATGAACTGGCAATGAAAATCTAACAAATAAAGGGATGCATCGTCCTCTCCACCTGATTAGTAAATTGTCGACCCGGACATAGAAAGAAGTGGCACGGGCACTAACCATGCAAAAAAATTATCACTTGCTCAAGCCCGGCCATGCTTTTACAATACTTGTCAAGGACCCTTACCAACTTCCATGGAGATAGAATAAAGTGTCCGTAATAGAAATGTTTAGTGTTCAAAATTCTAAGAGAGTACTGGAGAATTACAATTATCAAAGCATAGTAGGGAAAAAACAAAGGCTCATCTCACAACTATATGCAGAATCTACAATTCAATAAAGGGCTATAGTGAAGTTGACCACTGCTTCATAACAAACATCACACACGAAAACATACATAGAGCTTCCACTAAGGCCCCTTAATTGAACAACTTCAGAAATCATCCTTCAACATCATATGAAGAAAAAATTCATAATGCCATCAGAAATGCCAATAACGGGAACAAGCTTCAGTTTCCTATACACTCAAGAGTTCATTAACAAATTCAAAAATCATCCTTTAACATCATATGAAGAAAAAATTCATAATGTCGTCAGCAATGACCTCACTCTCCTATATGCTCATGAGGAAGTTCAAAATAGTATGAGTGTATTGGACAATTACAATTATCAAAGCATAGAAGGTAAAAAGGAAAGGCTCATCTTGCAGCTATACGCAGAATCTACAATTCGATAAAGGACTACGGTGAAATTTACCCATGCTTCATGGCACACATCGCAGCAGAAAACAAAGATAAAAATTCCACTAAGGCCCCTTAATTAAACAACTTCAGAAATCATCCTTCACGTCATATGAAGAAAAAATTCATAATGCCATTAGAATGGCCAGTAATAGGAACAAGCCTCACTTTCCTATATGCTCATGAGTTCACTAATAACTTAAAAAATCATCCTTCAATATCATATGAAGAAAAATTTCATAATGCCATTAGAAAGGCCAATAACATGAATAAACTTCACTCTCCTATATGCTCACAAGTTCACTCTCCTAAATGCTCACGAGGAAGTTCATAATTCTATGAGTGCTTTGGACAATTACAATTATCAAAGCATAGTAGGGAAAAAGCGAAGGCTCATCTTGCACCTATAAGCAGAATCTACAATTCGATAAAGAGCTATAGTAAAATTGACCCCCACTTCATGGCAAACATTGCACAGGATACAAAGATAGAGCTTCCACTAAGGCTCCTTAATTAAACAACTTTTTGAATACCTAATCGACTCGGTCACAATGACAAAGGAGATGGACAAGTACAGGTTCATTGCCGGTCACTGCTTATCCAACTACATTACTAAGAATACTATTCAAAGACTTGGTGTGCATTTTACTGCCCTAAGACCTCTTGTTACTTTCTGCAGATCTTGTCCATCGCTGAAGTGTCTTCTCACTTGGTGATAGAGCACCTATAGTGTTTGTTGATGCTTGTTTTGCATGGATATTCTTTTGTCCTTTATCTCTTCACTCAATGATATGTTTGCTCTCCAGTTTCCATGCAATGTCCAATTGAGAAATATCATCATGGACGATTCATTTGCTTTCAGAACCCATTGGAGGAGATATCACTGTTTGCACGTGAGTCAGAGATCTTAAAGAGCACTCCAAAAACAGCAATGGACAAAGCCTTATATGAACAACTGAAAACAAGGAAGTTTTCAGCAACTGTGGACAAGGTCAGATTGAGGATGCAATTATACATCTATTCCCCATTTTGTCAAGCGCCGAGGAATTGAAGGCCATGAACTTAATTCTTTAAATCTCAACAAGGTACTGTTCTCATGAATCACGGAAACTGTAGGCCATATGTCAATATTTTATGTTAGAAAAAGACATTGTTTGGGCGCTTTTTATAGTGGATTGTAGCTCTGTGCTATTGATTGATGCAGGGGCTGCTGATCATTCTGCATTTTTCTCTACGTGGTCCAGACAGAATTGCTCGAAACCATACTTGCAACAGAATTTGGAGGATCTAAAGACTTACTCCTGGAGAAATTCCAATTTTCCTTCATTGCATTTCTGGTAATGACTGAATTTTTTTTTTCCTTTTGATGTGGTAAATAAGTTGCTCTATGTTTGACACTGTAGATTTTTCAGACAGGGCAATCACTATAAGCATTTTTGCAGTGGAAAGCCGTTGGTTGGCCTGTTGCTTGGTTGCACTGAAGCTGTAAGTGTTCGCTTGGACAGTTTCATATATTCCATCACGGTTTAAATGTTATTTTAACTGTTGATATTAGTATATTCATGCCTATATTTTTAGGACTAAGAACCTCGCTGGTTCTCTCCCAATCTACTTGTTTTACTTTTGCCATTCGTGGGAAGTCTTTTACCACTGACTGCTTCCAAATTTCTAGTTTCTGCATTTATCACCCCAGTTCTGTGTATAATCTTGGTTTTGAAAATATGCAGGGCTTTCCCATGATATGATTAGCAGTGGGGTATTAGAAATGGGCCAAGTGTTTATATTGTACTGTTTGTTTTGTGGGCATCTATACTATATGGGAGTCATAAGAAGTGTTTGAAAAATCTAAGAATTTGAAGAAACGTTTAAATATGACTGTCGAAACAAGATAAATCTACAAAAGCATCTCTAGGTTCCTTCTTGCAAAGCAACTTTATGTTATTTCAGCTTTCGCGTACTTCTATTTTTTTTGGGTAAATACTCCACTAGATCCGGACAAGTTTCTCGAAAGCCCATATGGCTAAATTCTTGAGTTGCACGTAACATAGTCTCCCACATCTTAGATGTAACCATAAGTATAGAATCGAAAACATCCAATGGATCATTCACCAGTACTGTCACATCTCTCACATCTCAAACGAAAAAGAATTCAGGACTTGAACATTCTTTGTTGAATGGGATGGGTTATCCGGTGTGTGTAGAATGCGATTGCTTACAGAAAACTAGATCGAGAGGCATATCTAGGCGATTTGAGATCCTTACGCTAAGAAAGGTAAGCACATGAGTTGTTTTAAAGGCACTCACAGATAATTAGTGTAGACCCGCCAATTACCGAATATACAAAGCACTAACTAAAAAGCCATGCTTACCTTTACCGAAAAAAAAAAAAAAAAAAAAAACTAAAAGGCCTAATGCTTCAAACACAGCGTCTCGTTTGCCAAATTAATTTACTAAGAGACACAACAGACTCCATGCAAGTGAATCGTGTTCTAGCATCCAACTAGAATTTGCCTCAATCACTTGCCAAACTAATTCGGCACGCTATAAATAGAAACACTCCCGTTAGGATAAATGGGTATCAGTTGAATCAGACAATTTCCACGTACAAACTAGCAGACTCGTCGTTCATTTATATGAACCACTGTCGAGGCATGGTGACCTTTAAGAGCGGGCACCTCTTTATTTGAATTTTTTTCTATGTTTTGGGAAAAACGCTGCAGAAATGTCCGATAAAAGTACCAGAATCTGTAACACAAGACCGACATGCAGAGTTTGGCATTCAACAATATTTATACAGCAGAAAGAGCAGACGGCACATTTAAATGACCTCACTGGTTTAGCAGCGTTTCTCACTCTTTTCAAACAAGCAAAATTGTAAAATCCTTGCCTTCCCAAGGTTCGGGTTAAGATGCTTCAAACTGAATTGTCCACTTATTTACCTAACCAAATATGTAAAGATTACACCAACATACTCGGGGTCTCCAGTACAAGATCAAATACTACTCTCAATATGTTTCCTTCTGGAAAACCAAGTGGTGACTCTAGAGGTCCTCAGGGCCATGGATTTCCTGCACAGAAAATTCAACAGTCACGATATGTGGACAGCAACATCAGCAGGAATAAGCGACATAGATTCTATGATTGTGTACCTTGTTTTCCAGCACCACCCCATCAGGAATTTCCAGCTTAACCCCAGGTTTTGCAGCAATGATCACCTTTCCCTACATGAAATAGGGAGTTTAAACTTTTTGTCAAGGCCAAATCAACCAAACCATGATTGACATCACCAGATGCATGTATAAATGTCTTGTTTCAGGGAAGTCCAACAAATGATCAAGGAGATGCTATATATCAAGTCAATAAGTCATTGAAGGAATTTTTCCATAAAAAATTGCAGCATGCAACCAAACAGATGCATAGGAATCTTGGGAAAATGTCACATCAGCATTGAAAGTGGAAGCAAAAAGACGTGTAAAACAAGAAGTATCCTATTTGGGTATAATGTGGTATATCACCAATTACCTTGAGAGTAATGCCAGTGCCAAACCATACATCACCAGACACCTTCAGGCTATCAAGCTCAATAATGCTGGGAATTGACTTGAATCTGCTCAAGAAATTGCCAACCTATCGACATCACAAGAAGTCGGTCATTATCCCAAAAGAGATGCAATGGCGATATCCCTGCAAGTAAATCTTCACCTTCTTAAACTCAGGGCCCAATTCGATTGAAGGATTTGAGGGATTTGTTCTAGCCTTGTTTCGTTCAACAAAACCATCCTCCAGAGTATAAAGATCGGACTGTAAGACAGTAAGAGATGCATTAGATCCATCATTTCTTAATGCTCTTCTTCAAATAAAATAAAATAAAAGTTAACACAGACTAGGACAAGTTACTAGCCTGAACAAGAAGCAGATCTGAAGTTGCTTTGACTGGAAGGAACCTCGACCGAGGTACATTGATGCCAATAGCATTGTCAAAGAACTAATGCAAGAAGAGACACAAATTTAAAAAGACAAAATTTCAACAAATAGATAATTTTGACAAGAAGTTGGGTAAAGAATAATACCTTGATTGCTGCACCAGCTGCAGTTTCTAGCTGCAGAACTTTAATTCCATCCACTTCCTGAAATTCAAGAAACATCAAAAATAGGTCCCCTCTATACAAGCAGCATCTTGCAATTATTTGTGCAAAGAGAAGGGAGCAGAATCTACTATTATGTACCTTTGGATTAGGAATGATCTCCATCTTAAGAGCTTGAGCTTCGACAAGCCTTTTAATTGCCTTTAAGTTAACCCACCTGTATTTGTCATGTCAGTGCTTGCTTCATCATAATTACATAAATGTAACGCCAAGAACTCGCTTCCATGTCTGCGGAACACACAAAAGAAAGCATATCTTACAAGTTGTTTGTATTGAAAATCTTGAACTTCTCAATTGATTTGAACTCATTGACCTGCATAAAGCAAATGAAACATAACATCTCAGCATCGAATTTGAGAACGAGTTGAGAAAAAGAAGGGATCAAAAGGGCAGAAAAAAGCAGTACCCTGTTTGTATGAACTTATACAAAGCAGTAAACTGTTTGCACCTCATGCATTTTTAGATTTGAGACTACTCATCAACTGAAATATGCATGTTTAAAACCATATCACATTTAAGAGATGTTGATCTCCAAATTTATAAATGCTTGGATAAGAGAGAGGAAGTCATCATAAGAGCCAGTGAAACATCTGGAGGCAGTCACCTGGATAAATGCCATGATCTCAGAGATAAGGTCAATATCTACCTAGGAGATCCTGATAAGCAGGAGTCATTGACAACATTTGAGGATGGCAGCCACGTATGGTGCTGGCCTTCGCAATGACATGCTAGAGGTAGGCACAGAGGGAACTAGTGTATCAACTAAGTCATCTTAAAACAAATTAAAGTCACTAGAACGAGAGTACCAATTTCCTTGTGGGCCGTTATGTAGCCTAAGTACCACTATGACTCCCTTGATTCCCACGTATCTCAATAAGAGGTCAAGAAAAACAAAGCAGTGGAACCGAAGTAGAGATACAAATTCAGAAATGCTTCAGACCATGGAAATAAAGGAAAAGGGGAGAAAGGATCCCTCACGTGTTCATCAGGGACCTGTGCAATTTCCAAGAGCTGCAATAAGTGACAGAAGTATGTCAGTCATGAATCCCTTTTCTCAGTGTAAATCCAGCTTATGATCACATCTGTGATTTTTCCGTGAAATAACATGTTCTATTTACAATTGACTCAAAAAAATGAAAAAGGCGTAACGGTTTTCATTTTACAACAATGTGAGTTTGTTTTTTCAGAGGATTGCATTTCTGTCAACCCAATGTCCATCCAGTACAAAAGTTAGGATTGATAAAGTCAGTTCTAAGAGGATTTTAAGAAGTTAAAGATATTGAAGGAATATACTAAAATATCGTGGCACCAAATTAATCTGAAAAATATCCATGAATGGAATGTCAAAATCAAATAAGGTTCCACTTTCAGAATCTGCTGGGAAATGTAAGTTTGTTGAGGCTCTAGTTATCTTAACCATCAGAAAGAAATGCACTTTTAATAAATTTTAGAGAACTTTGTAGCCTGGGTCATAATTTCAACGACAGAGAACAATCTCACAGGACTAACAAAGAAAATGGTGTTACTTACTTGAACCTTTCCCTCATAAGATATGAGTGTACCACCCTTCACATCAGCTAAGGTTTTTGGAGTAACCTGTAAAATTGTGAGCAAGTAAATACAAATACCAATCTATTAAAATAATTCTTCCTCACAATCCTCCTCATCTACCTCCATACAGTACTCGTTCTTGTTTGTCACCAAATGATTTAAGATCTCTATGCAATTCAGTTAAGGTCCATGGGACAACAAAAAATTATCAAATGGGTCCAACTGTCAAACCAAGAGTCAGGAAGGAGATATCAGAAGAAACTAAGAATAGAAGGATACTCAGGTCAACAATAGCACCCAAGTTATCTGAGTTGGCAGCAAAAACATATTCCTTGCCCTGTAAACATGAAAAGTGAGAGAAAAGGGGATAAGCAAATGAAAAGGCAAAAGTAGGAGGAATGTATTAGTGATAAAAGAAAACCTGTGAGAGCAAAGCATCAAGTTTGCCACTGTTCATCAAGGATGCAAACACATCACCATGACCGGGAGGATACCTATGTAGAGCATTTAAGACAGGAGAAAGGTTTCATTAAAGATTTTCCATTAAAAGTTTATGACAAAAGAATGAACAGATACTGATTAGTCAGAAATTTATTGTCGAAAAGATTAAAAATCAAGTTCAACTATTGGTGGCAAATAACTTCCTGCATTAAAAGTCAATTTGCTCAAGCCAGCATGCACTTGCCACATCTGGGTTTCATCAAATCATAAAAGGTGGAATTCTAAAGGACTAATGACTATACAACGAACTGAAAGACCTACAATTACAGCCTCTTTCATTAAATGACCTATCTTGAAGCAAAATCATTTTGATGCAAAAAAAAATTAATGAAGAAGGCATCTCGATCATGAAAACTGAAGTCCTTATGCTTGATGTTTAAACAAAATTTTACCATCCATCTTTTCCAGTCTGTCCTTTGCAAGGCAGTGGTGTAAAATCCTCAACAACCAAACGGGGATACTGGCTCTGCATATAATTCAATCAAGACAATCGAGACAAAAATGACTTAGTCGATTCCATTATAAAATTATAAGCAAATACTAAGCAGTTGACCAATATTTTGCATCTCAAACCTGATTAAAAGTATGAATGTCGATATTTGAGTTGGCATATTTTTCAACAATCTACAACAAGGAAGATGGGTCAATTAGTGATCAACATAACTAAAATATCAACAAAGAGGTAAGGTGAAAGCCGTTCACCTTCAACGTATCATCATGGGTGTTAAAAGAGTTCATCAGAAGCAGGGGAACATTGCACCCATATTTAGTGTTCAGATTCTACATGAATAGAAGGAAGATGTGATCAGAAGAAATGGAGCTAAAAACAAAAACACACCACATGGAAAATTAAAGAAGATTACCTCAATTTGGATAACGATAAGGTCAAGAAATGTCAATCCATTGCGTACTTCTATGACAGATCTACATCACAATAGAAACATGCACATTAACACATAGGCACATTGGCAGCTTATAGACAAGGATAATAACAATTGTCCCAGTAAACAGGGTAAAAGTTCAAGGAAGCTACATTTACAGCCTTACTAAATATTAAAACTAAATAAGATCAAGGAAGCACCAAGCAGATCAAGCAGACATATCAATGAGGTCTCTTAACAAGGTGATTAAAATTTTGCCAAGTAATGATTTCTTTTTGTGCCAGTTCTTCAGAGGCAAAACTATCTGCCATATGAAATTTTTTAGCTCAGACTCATCACATGACTTGCCTGGCTCATCATACTTAAGACTATGTGGCAAGAAGAAAAGTGACGAGATTTTTTGAAGATCTCAAAAGTTTTGATGATCATCTTCAATTCAACTTTATTTATTCTGTCTTAGTGGTGATTTCTCATATGAAGTGAGAATATTCTTGCTTTCTCTTCTTTATTCTCTTTTTCTTTTCCTCCATCTACACATCCTTTGCACTTTATTCTTTTCTTTCAATAAAATTCCCTCGCTTCTAAAGAAAAAGGAAAAGTTGTCGAGATACCAAATGGATCCCTTGATAAAGTACATTTTTGCGCATCAGAACTGAGAAAAGAAAGATGATCCAATTGTTGCAATTTCCAACCTGCCTCCTCGACATTACTTGGACATCAAGTTATGAGAATTTAGAAATTTCAAAAGTTCCTATTAAGGCTCTAGGAAAAGAAAGAGGCATGCATCTTGCATCCTTTAAGACATGCACAACTAGATGACGGCAGATGATGATATGGTATGGACTATAATCAAAATGCTCATATTAATATGTTTGCAAGAGACAATTGGCGTGATTTACAATCCGAGCAGTGCAAGCACATTATCCTAGAATAACTCATCCCACTTCTACAGCAACTCCAAATGGAGAAGCATCGGTAGCTGACCGATGAGATCCATCAAATTAAAAGGAGATCATCTTATCCAACATATACGAAATATAAGATCAGAAGCCATACTTGGGACCAGTACAACCCATCGTAGTTCCCAAACCACCATTGAGCTTCAGCACAACAAGTTTGTCCAAAAGGCTCTTGGTCGCCGCAGGATCTGCGCAATTTTAGGAATTACGGTCTCAGCAGCAGTGAAAAGAGAAAAATATCATTGCAACCATAAAAACTCGGGCTACACCGCATAGAAACCGACGCTCATGTTGGCAATGTCATGGAAATCAAACGAGAGGATCATGAGCAGGGCAAAGTAACTACCCTGGGGAGTGGGCGCCAAGCTATCGTAAGGGACGACAATTTCGTCAGTGGGCGTCTGGATCTTGCTCCAGTCGACATGTTGAGCTTCGCCACTGAAAATACAAAACGAAACAAAATGAAACGTTGATGAATCGAACTTTCCACCATCAAAGCATCGGACCAGAAAAAAAAAAAAAAAAAAAAAAAAACGATGACGATGACGAAAAAAGAAATGCCCGATCAACAACTCCGTCCCAGGTCACCTGAGATAGCGAGACACGAGGTTGATGAATCCATTCTTCTCGCTCTCGCTGCCATACAGAATCAAAACGAAACAGAGTGAGATCCGGAATTAACGCTGATCTCCTATGCACAAGAAATTACCAGAAATCAACCGTCGGAACAAACTCATCTCACGAATCAACCGACGCACAAAACCAATCCGGAAGCGCACAGTCACACAGGGAGGGAGTGAGGGAGGGAGGGAAACATGGTTGGGAACCTGATTTGGCCGAGGCCAGAGACAGCCGATTTGAGCTGAGAGAGCTTCGCAGCGTCGGGGGCGCTCAGAGCGGCAGCGGCAGCCATTGGCGGACTAGCGAAGAAGAGCTCCGGATCTGAGAGAGAGATAGCGATGGAGATGAACGTGGCGAGAACGCTGAGGAGGACGAAGGTAAAAAGGAGGAGCGAGATTCGATTGGGCTTTGGGGAGATGAGTGAAGACTACGAAACGGGAGGAGGATATAAAAGTGGCCGGGCTAGCGACGGGGGGAGAATAACAAGTGTAACCAATCGCGGCCGTTTGCTGTTCGGTGGCGTGGCCTAACAGAAGGTTGAGAGAGAGAGAGAGAGAGAGAGAGAATATGCAGGCGAATATGACGCCCCGCCCCCGACCCGGTTTTCAAGATCTGGTTTGCCTCGGACGGGAGAGTGGATCGCGCCCACCGCTTTTGTCTTTCCTTTATTAAACTATCGCCCATTCTCAGACAAACCCAAACGTCCGATGCTAAAAGCCGTTCGTTAAAACCCCATAATAAAATTTAAACAAAAAAAAAAAAGGGTGGAATCGCGGAATAAATCCAGGATTGATTCCTGAAACGTGGAGCGAGTTGATCTAAATCAGCACGAATAGATCGAGTTGGCCCTAAGGCTAAAAAGCAGATCGTGCGAGCGTGGGTTTGAAGTATTAGCCGTTGGGATCGGCTTGGTCGTTGACGCTTTACATAGTAACGTTTCTGGGTTTTTAATAATTATTGCTGCCGTTCTTCGTCGTGGTTTTAAATTCGCATGCGCGTTACTGCATTTAATATCGATAATTTTGTAACCGAACATGAAAACGAAAAGCCCCTGAAGCTTTAGAGTGATTGAATGACAAATCAACCCCTCCCTGATATGGGAGCATCGGATTTTGGCAAACAACTCTCAAGCTCAACTTTGGTTCCATCAATCGATCAGATCAATCCTTATTCTTGCAAGTAAAGGCCAATTTATCAATTTGATTCAATGGGTTAGTTGTCAATTTCATGATTGCCAATCAATTACTAATATGTTGATTTATAAGTTTATTGCTGACTCGAAGGCTCTTAATAGACTACCTAGCAACCGGAGGATGTTCCAATCACTCTAGGAGGTTACTCCTAATAGACCACCTAGTGACCGGAGGATGTTCCGATCACTCCAGGAGGCTAATCTGCTTACAAGGCTAGTGTACGGATTTGGAGAGTCTAATCAAAATATTATATATCTTGTCCTAGTTAATTGCATTTAATCCTACTTATTATGCCTCTCATTAATGGTTATCAGTCCTAGTTTTACGAGTGTTAAGTGTGTCATTGGAGTCATAATTATGTAACCGTTCATAGAGTTGTTATGATTTTTTAGGAATTCTAAGAATCATTTTCGTTTGCTTGCTTAGAGTCCCTCTAAAAGAGGTGCAATCTCATTTTGCATGAATAAAACTTGAATTTGAAGAACACATGAAATTTTCCTCAATTGAGAAATTTCGATTTGGGTTCTTTATCCAATTCCTTTAACAGTGAACCAAAAATTCTTTGTCCTCGGCCGATAATGTGTCCTTTAGGTAGTGAATTTGTCCCTTATCATTGATGGTGGTGTTTCTTTAGCCCTTTGTGGTGAACTTCATCTATCCCTATGGCTGGTGGTGAGTTCTTTTATGCCTAGGCGATGATCATCTTCTATTAAAAAAAAAAAAATCTTTTGTCACTCAAAATATATCTCATCATTTATCACTCTCTATGTAATTTTAAATTCATGTATTATAGGTTTTTTTCTTGGTTAGGCAAAAGAAATTATATTCTCACCCTGCCACTCACAAATTAAGATTAAAAGTTATTCTATAATGAATAGTAGCATATTGACTATTATATAAGAAGGGAAAAAGCATGAATAAGAACAATGGAATAATTATGGAAAAGAGTGAGGAGAATAAACTTACTCTTCGAGGAAGTGCATGATCAAATTGGGAACCCTGTACCTCATGAAAGATAACTTTTAAAAGATTTATACTTCATTTTAGGTTTTGAATTCTCTTTTTTCATCTGACAAGACTAAATAGCTTTCTTTATAAATGAGCTTCCACTATATTGATATAATAAGGAAGTACACCAAAAATAGGAGATGACATCGAAGGAAGCGGATTCCTGTTCTTTCGAAAAGAACAATGAATTCTCGGCATCTAAGTAGATGAATTAATGATTAAAAGCACGCCTATTCCCATATTCCTTTACACCCGGCAAAGTCCGATCGATGGAAATTCGTAGTATGCTCCGGTTAACCCGACAAAAGAAAGGAAAAAGGGAAAAGAGCCGAAAATGATTACAAGGAATGTGGAATGATCCAATCCAAGAGAGTGAAAGAGAAGAAAGCCTCCCAGCCCAGCCCAAGATTAGCAGGGCCCATTGGCACCGCAGGTCGGTCAGCCATTGAATTTTGCACCTTGCTGCTGTTTATTAGCTTTGAGATTTTGCTGACAAGTGTCTTAGGAACACTTGTTATGCAAGTTATTATTTCCCGCTTTATCCGTGAATTAATGTTGTGAAAACCGAAACAGTTCTTACTCGATATACTTAATAAGTTTTCGATAACGCTTGTTAACATGGCTTTTCATATCGAACAAATAAGTGTCGAAGTTATATGGCTCCCCATCTCTCGGCATTGGCGAGAGCTTATATCGAAATGAAGAAGGCAAATCTGTGGCTAGTGGAGAAACAAGCTGTGAAGCTGACGTGGTTCAGCAACGGGTTAAGAGGAGAAACAGGAATGAAATCCAACGAAGGACAAGATCCAAAATAGAACATTTGAGTCGCCTTATGTGGTAAGAGGACTCGTAACGTGACTCCTCGAGTTTTTAATACGTTCATAAAAGGTATAATCTTCCTTTCACCAAATCAAAGAGGTGGATTAAAAGAGTCCCAAGTCCATACCAATTCACAACTTAGGTTCAAATTTTTTTAACATGCAAATAGATTTTATCTAGGAATCGCAATTAATCTATTTTTTTTAATGAAAACCTAGGTGGTTGACTAACCCACCGCGGAAGTTGACCCAAGATGCCACTCCACCATCGTAAAATAGTGGGAAAATTGCTAGAAAAATCATGAAACATACTACACTCATGCCAAATTTTTCCCAAACCTCTCAATAACACCAATTAAGTTCTAAACCTATTGTCAATTTACCAATATAGCTCTTTCAGCAGATTTCAGCTGGAAATTAATGATGTATATGCATGACGTCCTATGTGGCATAACTAGTGCTAACAATGACAATTATTGTAATTTCGAAAAAAAAAATCTGAATTTTCTATGTACATTTTTTATTTTTTTTTTTACTTCGGTCGATGAGCTAGGTGAGTCATCGCTAGCTGTTGGCAAGTGCCAACTCGCCTAGAGCTACCTCACTCATTGTCGACAAGATTAGCACTACCTCACCAGAGATCAGTGATTGCTCACCCAACCTCATTGACCATAGTTAGAAAAAAAAAAGAAAAAAAAAAGTGTACTGGGTTTTTTTATTTGATGGGCTAAGTCAGGCTCATCTGCCCATGTTGTGTCAAACTCGGCCCATAAAGTAAGGGCCCATAAGAGGAAATGAGGCGGTTATTTTTTAAATAATAACTTTTGTATAAATATGAAAAAGGAGGGATATTGAGAGATAGAATGAAACAGTATGTTCTTTTCCTTCTCTTGAGACAATGGTATACTCCCTCTTGAAAAACGAAACTTCGAGGTTTCAATCAATTTCTTTGATACTGTAATGACTACTTAATTTGTAGCAAATAAGATATTTTTGTCTTTATGATATGCCTTTGATCGGTGTTACATGTTTTATGAGCACGTTTCCGCATTTGTTTTCGATATTTGGTTGTTTGAGTATTGATTCGTTTTTTTCACGAATCTATTTCCAACATTGTTGACATTTTATAATTTGTTTTTGATCAAAATTTTGAGAAACATTGTTGTTGGACGTTTGGGGATAGAAATCCCAACACTTGCATATTGTTCACCCCTCTTTTTTGATATTTTGTGAGTCAAAACTCATTTTTGAAAGTGCAGGGTCGTAATTCTTGTTGAGATGAGAAAAACGATGAGTGGCTCGCCGCCGAGGACCACTAGACGTGCCGCCATGCACGGCCAAAATTTTCTAACTCGTTGGCGCGTGCATTTCCCCAAGCATGTGCCCTGCACGCACGTGCGCAACACGGGCACAATAACTGCTCTGCACATGCCACACATGCCTACTAACATCATCGTGACGTTAGTCGGTGGTTGCTCGTGCACATGCAGGATACATGATGATGATGTCACAATGATGTCATATGGTCGGGTTGGTCAATTTGACCTAACCAGTTTGATCCAACCCGACCCAATCATTCGTTGATCGATGTTGACCGCCGTTGACCGACATTGACCTTTGAACATTAACCCAAAAAAAAAATGGAAAATGTGTTTTTCAATTTTGTTTGTTGTGGATTATATGCAATTCCTTTTGTTTTGTATTTGTTACATGAACAATGATGCATTTTGTATGCACGCCTATATTTCCGAGAACAAACGAATAGAAGGTGAGACTTGAAAGGCTAAAAACATAATTAGCTAATTATCGGTGAAATGATGGTAATGTAATGTCACACATGGTTAGGATTAATCAGATGATACAAGAAATCATCTGTAATGGTTATCTTATATCGGTTGTGTTTCTTTAGCCCTTTGTGGTGAACTTCATCTATCCCTACGGCTGGTGGTGAGTTCTTTTATGCCTAGGTGACAATCATCTATCAAAAAAAAAAAAAAAAAGATTATGTCACTCAAAATACATCTCATCATTTATCACTCTCCATGTAATTTTAAATTCACGCATTATAAGTTTTTTTCTTGGTTAGGCGAAAGAAATGATATTCTCACCCTACCACTCACAAATCAAGATTAAAAGTTATTCTATAATGAATAGTAGCATATTGATTATTATATAAGAAGGGAAAAAGCACGGATAAGAATGAAAATAACTATGGAAAAAGGTGAGGAGAATAAACTCACTCTCCAGGGAAGTGCATGACCAAGATTAGGAACCCAATACCTCATGAAAGATATCTTTTAAAAGATTTACTATAGATCTAATGTTCTTAAAAGAAAATAGTACTTCATTTCAGGTTTTGAATTCTCTTTTTTCACCTTACAAGACTGAATAGCTTTCTTTTACAAACGAGCTTCCACCATATTGATATAATAAGGAAGTACACCAAAAACAGGAGATGACATGGAAGGAAGCGGATTTTTGTTCTTTCGAACATAACAATGAATTCTTGGCATCTAGGTAGAAGAATTATTGATTAAAAGCACGACTAGTCCACATTTTTCTTTACACCCGGCATAGTCCAATTGATGGAAATTTGTAGTATGCTCCGGTTAATCCGACAAAAGAAAGAAAAAAGGGAAAAGAGCTGAAAATGATTGCAAGGAAGCTGGAATGATTCAATCCAAGAGAGCGACTGACAAGAAAGCCTCCCAGCCTAGCCCAAGATTAGCAGGGCCCATTGGCACCGCAGTTTGGTTAGCTAACTCAAAGGCACCATTGAATTATGCATCTTGCTGGTGATTATTAACTTTAAGATTTTGCTAATTAAGGGTGCGTTTGGTAATGTTTCTGTTCAAAAATTGTTCCCAGGAAAAAAAATTAAAAAAATTATTTATGTTTCGGAAAAAAAAATTTAAATAGAATAACGTGTTTGATAATTGCTACAAAATTTATATTCCTGAAATAGAAAAATAACATAAATACATTTAATAAACTTGTATAATTTTTTTGTTTCTTTTAATTTTTAATTAATTTATTTATTTATTTTGGTAAGGAATTTTTATTTTATTTTTTTTCTTTTTTTTTTTTTTTTCTTTCTTCCTTTTGGCCAGCGGCCTCACCCAACCACGGCAAGGCTCGCCGGGCCACCACTAGGTCGGTGAGCTTGCTGGGGGCTGGTGACACTCCGGCCTCAACAGTAGGTTGCCGGCTATGGCCAAAGCTAGCGATCGGCCAAAGAAAAAAGAAGAAGTGTTTCTCGAAATTGTTCCCAGGAACAAGAAACAAGTTTTTTTTATTTCTTATTTCTGTTTCAAATTTGTTCTCGGTTTGCTCCCGGGAACAAAAGAACAAAAATTTGTGTTCCAAGGAACATAAATAAATTTAAACAAATAGTCCATAAGGACGCATTGGGTAACGTTTTTGTTTAAAAATTGTTCACGGAAATAGAAATAGAAAAAACTATTTATGTTCGGAGAATAATTTTTGAATAGAATAACTCATTTGATAACTACACAAAATTTTTGTTCCTGAAATAGAAAAGAACATAAACATGTTCGGTAAACTTATATAATTTTTTTTTGTTTTTTTAATTATTTTTAAATATTTTTAATTTTTTTTTCTTTTTTTTTTTCTTTCTTCCTTTTGGCCGACGGCCTCCCTTAGCCACGCAAGGTTGGCCTTGCCGGTCGGTGCGAGGTTGACCTCGCCTTGGCTAGGCAAGCTCAAGCTCGCCCAAATTCGGCGAGGCCGAGCTCGCCTAGCCACCAACAAGGCTCGGCCTCGCCTGGCCACCGTTGGGCAACGCCAACCTAGCAGTGGCCCCGCAGGCCGAGCCTCGCCGGTGGTTGCGCTTGCTCGACCTTGTCAAATCTGGGTGAGCTCAAGCTCGCTAAGCCAAGGTGAGACCGAGCCTCGCCGGGGGCCAGCGACACTCTAGTGAGGTCGTCGGCCAAAGAAAAAGGAGAAAAAGAAGAAGTGTTTCTTGGAATTTTTCCGGGAACAAGAAACAAGTTTTTTTTTATTTATTGTTTTTGTTCCTAGGAACAAAATAATAGTTTTTTGTTCCTAAAAACAAAAGTGTAAACAAACGCGTTTCTGTTCTTTTTTTTGTTCCCTGGAACAAAAAAACAAAAATTCGTGTTCAAAGGAACAGAAACAAATTTAAACAAACAACCCCTAAGGGCGCGTTTAGTAATATTTATGTTCAAAAATTGTTCCGGGAACAAAATTAGAAAAAACTATTTCTAATTTGGGGAACAATATTTGAACTTTAAAACGAGTTTAGTAAGCGTACAAAATTATGTTCCTGGAATAGAAAAAGAATAGAAACACGTTTGATAAACTTATATAATTTTTTTGTTTCTTTTAATTTTTTAAAATTTTTATTATATTTTTCCTTTTTCTTTTTCTCTTTGGCCGATTCTTTGGCCACTGCTGTGTCTGGTGATCGGGTGGGCGATGTTCAATGAGCTCGCCGAAGGCCAACCTGGCTCGTGTGAGGCTCAACCTTGCCTAGGCAATGCGAGACCCTCGCCATGGCTCGGTCTCTTCGGGGGTTGGCCTCATCATGGCCAAGGCCGGTGATCGGTAAAAGGAAGAAGAAGAAGAATAATAATAATAAAGTAGAAGAAAAACGAGAAGAAAAGAACAGTGTTTTTCTCGGAAGTGTTCCGGGAATAAAAAATAAATTTTTTTCTACTTTTCTTTTCTATTCCAAATTTATTCAGGGAACGAAGTGTAAACAAACCCATCCCACAGTGGACGAGATGGTTTGCCTCGCCCTTCAACCGGCAGGGAAAGAGGTTCAAAACTTCTCGCCCCCATTGCATGACTCACCTGCGGCCCATGGGAGGTGCGGCCCTGCGGGTCGCCCTAGGTTTATGCTACCGGCCATTGGCTGTATGGTGGTTCTCGAGTCAAAAAAAAAAGTGTAAACAAATGAATTTCCATTCTTTTTTTGTTCCTTGGAACAAAAGAACAAAAATTGTATTCCGGGGAATAGAAACAAAAATTTGCCAAACACCCCCTAATAAGTGTCTCGGGAACACTTGTTATGCAAGTTATTATTTCCTGCTTTATGCGTTAATTAATGTTGTGAAAACCGAAACATTTCTTGTCCAATATGCTTAATAAGAGTTCGAAAACGCTTGTTAACACTGCTTTTCTTATCGAACAAATAAGTGTCGAAGCACTATGGCTCTCCATCTCTCGGCATTTTATCTCGAAATGAAGAAGGCAATTCTGTGGTTAATGGAGAAACAAGCAGTGACGCTGACGTGGTTCAGCAACGGGTTAAGAGGAGAAATAGGAATGAAATCCAACGAAGGACAAGATCCAAAATAGAACATTTGTGTCGCTTTATATGGTAAGGGGACTCGTAACGTGACTCTCGAGTTCTTAATACGTTCATAAAAGGTATAATCTCCCTTTCACTGGATCAAAGAGGTGGACTAACCCACCCAATGTGCGAAAGTTGACCCAAGATGCCATTCGACAATCGTAAAATAGTAGGAAAAAAATTGCTAGAAAAATCATGAAACATACTATACTCATGCCAAATTTTTCCCGAACCTCTCAATAATGCCAATTAAGTTATAAATCTATTGTCAATTTATTTATACAGCCCTTTTGGCAGATTTCAACTGGAAATTGATGACGTATACATATGACAGCCTGTGTGGTACAATTAGTTTTAATATTGACAATTTTTGCAATTTTGAAAAAAAAAAAAAAATAAATAAATATATATATATATATATATATATATATATATTATCTTTTTAACTTCGGCCGACGAGCTAGGTGAGTCATTGCTAGCCGTTGGCAAAAGTGCCAACTCGCCCAAAGCTACCTCACTATTTGCCAACAAGGTTGGCACGGCCTCACCAGAGATCAAAAATGGCTTGCCCAACCTCATTGACCGTAGTTTAAAAAAAAAAAAAAGAACAATGTGTGAAAGCCGACCTAGGAAATTACTCAATCATCGTAAAATAGTGAGAAATTTGCTAAAAAAAAGTCATAAACATATTATATTTATACTAAATTAGCATTAAACCTCTCAATGGCGACAATTGAGTCATAAACCTATTTTCAATTTGCCAATATAGCCATTTTGACCAATTTCAACAGGAAATCAATAGCGTAGATGTAAGATACTTAAAATGGTCCAACCAAAGCTAAGGTTGATAATTTTTGCAATTTTAAAACATTCTATATTTATTCTTATTTTTTTTTTCAACTTCAACAGATAAGGCTAGGTGAGTTGTTGCCAACTACTAGTGAGTGCCGAAGCTACCTTGCTCGTTGCTAGCAAGGTTGAAACTACCATGCCAAAGATTGGCGATGGCTCACCTAGCCTCGCTAGCCACAGTAAGGAAAAATAAGAATGAAAAAATATGAAAAATTCACAAAAATTTGAAAAATTTTATTAAAAGTGTCGATGTCAATATTAGTAATATTACGTAGAACAATTGACGTCTTCAAAATCAATTTCCAATTGAATGGTTATGTTGACAAAATGTCAAAAAATTTAGATTATATTGACAAAATATCAAAAATTTCTAGAATTCAATTCATCAAATTAAAAAAATTATGGATGAATTAATACCAATACATTAGATTTCGAACTTTATCAAGAGTTTTTCCTCAATCAGTGAGACCCTCGCTAAAGTGTCGAGAGTCGGGCCCACAAATTTCATGTGGCTTTGTGATCGCATCGGAGGAGAGGGCAAGGAGATGACGACCGAACCAAAACCTAAATTATGGCAGACAGAGGCAGACACGTGTCCGCCGGTCACTTCGTTTTCACATCCATTCGTTCACGGATATATTCTGCCGATTTTCCCTTTTGCCCCGCAATAAAAGTTAAAACTAGCGCAGCAACATATATAATATCTTTGTGAAATTTAAGGAATCGCCAAGGAAAAATAACCCACATATATATATAAAAAAAAAAAAAAAGCACTCCTCCGACATTGATAAAAACTCGAGCCCCGCTGAGGCCCGCAGACAGACGCAGATGTCAAGCTGAAAAAGCGCAACGGAGTCTGGCTGGCATTTGACAAACGCGACCACGTTAAAATCGACAAATTTAATAAAAAGGCAGAAAAGACCGCCACGAATCTCAGCCACTCGTTTCGGTACTTAGTTGACCACACGTAAAAACCTAGAACGCTCGAACGGAGGGCCCACCCACCTGGTCGTGCCCCCCGGGGAAAAAGCACAAAAAGCGTCAGGCCCGCCGTGCACATGTCGCGAAGGCATTGGGTCGTTCTGGACGAACCGTCCCGAAAGGTGAACGAAGAAAGAGAGAGCACTTGTTTTTTTTCTTTTTTTCTTTTTTCATTTTATGAAGATAAAGAATATCTGAGAGAAAGATCTCGCGCCTCATGTTTCACAGTGTTGACCGCAACCTTCCACGTTCCACTGCACCTGTCACCGCCTAAATCGCTTTTCCCTTTTCCTTGTGTCCGCCCTCCAACGAGGGGAAACGAATTCACACAACGACCCCCCGAATTCCGAGGGTATTGCACTTTTGGCCCTGAAGTTTCGACTTATACTTATCCACATGGACTGTCGTTTTGCTGCCGCCGCTAATTCTTCATTTTTATTTTCTTCGTTAGCATGTGCAAGAACTTGAAAAATAAGAGTACATTCTCAAATCATTTTTTCGAAAAAAAATATCTCTTTTAATCTTAATTGTAGTAAAAAGATGAATAAAATATTGAAAATTGGAGAAGACTAAATCAACTCGGTGACTAATAATAGAAAAATAAACATGAATAATCACATCAGAGAATGAAAAATCTCCAATCTTCTGGGATGCTCCAAAGTCCGCATGAGCGTCCAAAACCGGGTCAAGTCCGGCATCATGTCAAACTTGATGGGTGTGACTACTTTAATAAAATTAGACAAAATATGTTAAAGAAAATGAGTGAACAAAGAGCCCATAAAAAAAGGGGAAGGGCCTCGATAGCAAAAATGATTGCTCTTTATGTATTTCTAAAGGTTTAATTAATTTATAAAATAATTAATTAACATTAATATTTAAAAAGCATTACACCAGGAATGATGCCTTTAGAGCATAAAAGGGAACGATCAACTGAAATTAGACGTACTATTTGGTTACTTTTAATTGATCAATCATATGTTTTTGTAACTATAAGTATTAAAAAAATATAATGAAAAGATCATTGTTAATATTCAACCCTTTTGCTATTTAGACATTTCTGCTCTTTATTTGATTATGATATTTTTCATAAAACAATCTATACATCCATCAATTTATATTTATTATGACCATCCACTTATTATGATAACTATATTTCAGTTAATTTATCTTTCTCCTCGTGTACTTTAATTTTGTTTCATTCTTTTTTTTAAGGGCAATCAAGGGTAGAAGATACACATGTTAAGAAAAGCGTAATGGGGGGATTGATAGCCATAACAAAACGGAAGTGCGGGACTAATGCGCAATTAGGCGAAAGCTTAGGTGGCAAACATGCACTAATTTTAAGGTTAGGGGGGGGAGGTTAGTGTAATTTCCGCACGCAAAAAAGCGCATCCCCGCTCGCGAAAAGCCTAAAGCAAGGACTTGTGGACAGGATTTTTGGGGATTACTTTAAATCGGGGGAAGGAGTACGAGTGGTCCAGAGCCATCCGAAACATATCCGCCTCGCCCGTCTCCGTCGTCCCGTCTCTAAAAAATTACACGTGGCGGGCAGTCATTGTGGAGGGCGGCGAGTGGGGCCGCTGACGTGGAGAAAAGCGCAAGGGGGAAAGTGGCCTTAGAAGTCGCCTGAGACCAGCTCATCCGACTCATCCTCATCTCCGCGCTTTTCCATCCACAACTCTCGGCCTACTTTTTTTTTCTCTCTCTCTCTCTCGCACTTTGTGTTTTTTTTAATGGCTGAAGATATTTTATTTTAATTATCTCTTCCTCCGGCAGAAGACATCATTGGATTTCTCGAATTAAAATAGGGACAACTTGGATGCCTCTTGTCTTCGTTTGGGTTAGGTGTGTTGGGTTGTCATTGCACGAGAGTAGCGATGGAGTCGTACTCGCCTTCGGTGCCATGTCCTTTATGTGCTTTTTGGCTTGATTGATAGATAGTGAATCTGATTTGAGTGGGAGCTTTCGCATCATACACATGTTCTTGGGAATATTAGTCATTATTCCCTTGTAAGCTTACACAGTATATTATCTCGTTTCACACTTGTTAAGTAGTGAGATTCTTTTTGGTCGATTCTGACCTTTTGTCTGCTGTTATAATTTTCCCCTGCTCCGTATTGATTTGGAATGATTTTATGGGGTTAGTTTTGATTGCAAATACGAAAAAAAGATATGTGTGCAATGAATCTCTATATCCGAGGGGATTGTTGTGTTAAAGGAAAGTGAATCTTTTAAGTCATTAGTCATAACACTAGTTCTAAACTCTAGAAAGAGAAACTTTCGCCTCTCCTTTTATCAATATGAGTTGACATTTTTATATATAAGGACATAAGAAATTGTTTCTTGAGACGATGATAACATCATTCCCAGTGTCGATTTATAATGTTTCTCGGAGTTAGCTTTGATTGCAAACGCGAAAGAGATGCTATGAATTTCACTCACGCGTAACATGTATGATATGCATGACAAATCTCTAGATCCTACATGGGGTGCAATTAATTTATTCAGTCATAATGGCGCTTCGATATAAATAGCAGTACTATCCCCATACTTTTATCTCTTTTTTATTAATACGAACAGTCATTTACATGCGAAAAAAACAAGAGATTGTATCTTGAAATAATGATAATTTCATTTTGAGACAAATTAATCGAGTCATGTTCGTGCATGACTTTCCTTAAATTTTTACCAAAAGGAAATATCCGATGGATTAATGAAATAATCGAAAAGGTCTATTTCACCCTCTCAATTCAATTCGCTCATGTATTGCACATACAATGGTAAATGCACATAAATAACTTATTTGAATAGAAGATTTGATTATGTTTTTGCTCGATGTCATTCATTATATTGATTAGTTACTAAATTCATCAAGCTGGAGAAGATAAAATCGTCACGTACCCATATCGAATTTAAAATACAAATTGCGGTCAAAAACTAGTTTTTTTAATATTTTCGGTCGGTATTTTTATTTTCAAAGTTGAATGGCCTTTTTCCGAGGGTAGGCAAAAACATGTGGGGGAGAGAAGAGCGGGGGCTGCTGCAATCCCCACAAGTGCCAATCCGACCCATTATCCACACGCGGCAGCCCCCAGGAGGCGAGTGTGGGGGCCCACCCCCGTCTCGGCAGGCGCGTGGCGGAAGCCCCCGCGCGTCTCGTTGCTCCCTCCTAATTTCACTCCCCACCGAATTTAACACGCCGCGCAGATGGAAAAAAAGCGGAAGGGAGAGAGGAGAGGGAACGCGAGAGAGCGCCACGTGTGCGGGGCTCTTCGCGACGTGAGCCACAAGATTCCATCGTGCGTTCTGGAGCGCTCCCTCGGGTCATTTCTAGGCGAGAAACGAGAAGAAGAAGGAGGAAGAAAAAAAAAAAAAGGAGAAAAGGGGACAGAGCTAAATATTTCCGCGAAAAACCGGATCTGACGTGGCGGCCCCTGCTTTTATCTTTTGGGCCATCATCACCGGACATCACCACAGACACTCTTCCATCTTCTCTCTCTCCATCGCTCGCCCAAATCAAATCCAGTCTCGCAAAGAACACATATTCAATTCCACCTTCTTCTCTTCGCTTCCCTTCTCTCTCTCTTTCTCTCTCTCTCCGTGTCTCTCTTTTCTGGGTTCATCCGTGTCCGGATTGGAGCTTCCCGACCGTCCTCCTTCGCTTCTTTTCTTTCGGGTTTTGAAGGATTTCCCCGCACGGTGCTTCCCTCCGTCCAATCGGCGCTTCCTTCAGTTCGTGTAAGCTGCTTTGCAAGTTGAATTTGCGTTTCCTGCTTCCGAGACCAGTTTATTTAGTTTGCGTCGCAATCCCTTTGTTTTTTTTTTTCTCCCCTTTTTTCTGTTTGGTGGGTGAAAACTGAAGTAGTTGCTGCTGTTGTTGGTGCGAACAGTTCCCGAACTAAGGCGTGGATCGAAAGTCTCCATTTTGAAGTGGGTGGTTTCTTTTTTGGTCGTTCGGAGCTCGAGAATTGAGCCGGAGAAGAGCTCGTACGGACGGAACGACAGCGACGGCGGCGGTTCGAAGGGATCCAGATCGGTCGGTCTTTGAACAGAGCCGGTCGATTCGAGGGCAGAGGAGGAAGCCCGGAAGAGAGACGTTCGTCTTGACTCTTTCTGGGGTTGGCAAAACGAGATCTTGCGCGGTGTGCGTTGGTGCCGATATGACCGTACAGGTATAGATTTTCGCAGCACCACACGGTTCTGTCGTGATCTTCATTCATGTAATTTCGTCTTCGTCTTTGAATTTTTCGTGCGCTTTCTTGTTCCCCCTGCGGTCAGTTGATTTTCTCAGTTATTCTTATGGTTGGTCTGTGAAGATTGCTTAACCTACCAAGAAATGTACAATTTCTCACTTTCGTTCTTTTTAAGAGAAGAAAGAAAAAAAAAATGGAAACTTTTTCGAAGAGAGCGACAATCCTTTTCACTGAATCCGTCGAGACAGTAGATCTAACAAGTTTCGTGGCTGAAAATTTCAGCGTTTCTTGGGGAATTGACGATTCTTATGAATTACGGTTTTTATCATGCACCTATTTTTCATGAGGGAAGTTACTGTCTGGATTCTCGTAAAATTGTGACCTGATGCTATTAATATTCCTGATTAAGGTGAAATTCGCCAGGCGGCTGTTGCTCGTGAATTTTGGTTCCTGCGCTTAATTGATATATTTAGTAGAAGCAAAGTCATCCTCGCAGTATATCTTATAGGGTTTCTTACAAAATTGTCTGCTCCCTGCAATCGAGCATTTTTGGGTTGTACAAAGTTACGTGGGCCAACCAGGAAGAGATGAATGAGTGAAACAATTGAGAGCCACGAATTCATAGATCAAAATTCTAAGGGGGGAAGAGAATATGGTAAATGTATAGATGGATATGTTAAATGCAAGATCTCTCCCCTCTATTTTAAGTTTCAGATTTTCAAGATTATGCTGCAGGGTTCATTATTAACCTTAATCTCTACTGATGCAGGATCAAGATGGCAGTGCCCATTCGAGCAATATGATCGTAGGAAGCAACGAAATGTCATTGAGTGATAGCCTCCACTCGATAACCAGCATCTCGCTAAAGGAGCAGTTTTCTTGTGCGAATGACTATGCTCCCAAGGTCTACTATCCCTCTTCCTCCGTGACAAGCTTTAGGTTCTTGTGCTATATCTTTTTCCCTGTTCAATCCGATTTACTTGTCACTTTGATGTCGATAGGTAAGGAAACCTTACACCATAACGAAGCAGAGAGAGAGATGGACAGAGGAAGAGCACAAAAAGTTCCTTGAAGCTCTTAAATTGTACGGTCGAGCGTGGCGTCGCATAGAAGGTAATCAACAGGAATAATAATCTTCTCACGTGTTAATTTCTTTGGTTTCTCTCATTCACTGGATAAAATTTTTCATTTTCTGTTCAGAACATGTGGGCACCAAGACTGCCGTTCAAATTCGGAGCCATGCTCAGAAATTTTTCTCAAAGGTATACTGCTCTTATTCCAATACCCATTCTTTACCAAAATATCTGTGTCCCATTGACTGAAGTAAGTCTGATCTTTATGACCTGAGGTTTTCAAACGGTCATAGAAGGGATGGTCTTTGCTATTCTCGATCCTGTCCTGATTCTGCTTGTTTCACTGTGGCAGGTCGTTAAAGACCCGACTGATGGCAAGGTGGAATCCATTGAGATTCCTCCTCCGCGCCCAAAACGGAAGCCGATGCATCCTTACCCTCGCAAAATTTTGGCTCACCCGATCAACAAGGAAAGCTTGCCTCAGGAGCAGCCAATTAGGTCTGGGTCTCCAAATTTCTCAGTCTCCGAACTTGAGAACCAATCGCCTATGTCTGTGTTATCCACTTTAGGCTCAGATGGTTTGGGTTCCTCTGGTGCAAGCACACCCAGTGGTAGCTCGTCGCCGAGTTCCTCGGAGGGTGCGGCCTGCCGTGCTGGTCTGTCACTCTTTGAACCGCCAGCTGAGGAGAATGGTCCGATCACTAGTGAGGTATGCCAAACATAGAGCTACTTAGCCTTGAGGTCAGCGTGTCATCTTTAGACTCTTTTATCTTATGGCATGTTTCTGGGATTGTAGAAACTCGAGCTGCATGCTAGAGGATGCGAGGCCTCAGGAGGTGCCATGGAGGAAGCACCTTCCCGAACCCTCAAGCTGTTTGGCATGACTGTATCTGTAACAGATTCGCATTGGCAATCTTCTTCGGCCGTCAAGTCGGAGTTGAAAGATACTGTGTCCGCGACATCACCTGCAAAAACAAAACGGGTACTTAACTTAGTGCAGCCACGGGACACATCCACCGATCACATGGAAGCTGGTCCTGCCCCTTCAGCGCCTTGGTTGAATCTTTATGGCAATTTGACAATCTCTCTCTCACCGATTCGCAATAAGGTGGCTCCGCGATCTACTTGCGGAGACATCAACAAAAATGGGATTCCAGAATCCAGGAACGGTGTAACTTCCAACGAGTTCCACAGTGGCTTTGACCTAAAGCTCAGTTTCCTTTCGAAACCAAGCAGCACGTCGGTGGCCCCCGAACTAATGACGAGGCAAGAGAGACGAGGAAGAGGATTCATGCCTTACAAAAGGTGTATGGCGGAAAAGGAGACGCAGCCCTCAGGGGCAACCGGCCTAGAGAGGGAAGTACAAAGAGTACGCCTTAGCTTGGAGTGTGCGTCTAGCTTGTAGAGAGCGCGTCCCCGTTAGGGCCCTTCGAATCGCATTTGTTAGTCTGATGTCCTCACGTATTGTTCTCCCCCACCCCCAATATGTCTAAAAATGTGTAGGTACCTATAAATGCCTGTACTCCCTGATTTGCCTCATGTCCAGTTGCTTCCTTTTTTGATTCCCGAAAGTTAGTGGTGCTGTTTTCTGCAGAAGATAATTGTATAAGAGGACCAATAATTCGAATGAAGAAGTACTTTCTGCTTGCTCTCTTGTAAATTCTTTTATCTTTGTACTCGGACTCAGGAAGGGAGAGAGAGTTGTGGCGGTACTCAGGAAATGACAAATTCAGAAGCTTCTTTGAAAGTCTTGCTTAAATCTCGTTAGGATTGTCTTTAACAATGGGACAGATCATCCTTCGAAAGGTTTAACTTCAACGCTTCCCTGTGCAACGCATCAGCTGCGACGTCGACTTCACACATTACCGTTTCCGTTTCGGGGCCCAGCGAGAACTAACACCGAATGGTGTCCAAGCCCGAATGTGGACCTAGCCCAATTGATTGCTAACATCCATCTTGCAAAAGAAGTTAGAAAGAAAGCTTTCATGGAAAGAAGAAGGGAATCAATAATTTTTTTTGGTCAGAAGATAAACTTTTCATTATTAACAATTAGGTGAATAACATAAAATTCCATTATCAAGACATAAAATTGAACATAGTGGAGAGGAGGGACTCTCTTCCAATTCGATGAAAGATAATCCGTCCGGTGGATTTTGACAATCCAGTTTGCGGCCTGATTTGCATTTTTGGGCTCACATTTTAAAGCGACCCCATGTAATTTTGGCCCATTAATATTCTGCAGTCTTCAATTATGGACCTGCGGCCCAACGAGTTTGTAGCCGGCCTATTACACAATCCACGGCTTCAGAATTGTTTGAGACAACATCCACGTGCAGAGGCTATTCAAAAGAGTTTAATTCAGTTTGTGCAGTCGTGCTTGCATTTCTCCACGATTTTTCCTTCAGCCACGACAAGTCTTCTAGGATAGCTAGAGTTTCGACAATCAGCATCGACGAAGCTCAGATTTGCTTGGCAAAACCATTGACGACGGTTCCCCATTCATCTCTACATATTCCAACAACCAATCCCTCCATCGTCGTACTGCATTAGGAGCTATCGACATTTAGCTTGAGGGAGTTTGGTGGCGGCAAACTCTAGTTCGTCTGTCTCGACGTTGGTTGCGTTTCACCTTTCGTCCCCTTGGGGTGCCATTTAGCATAAAGATGGACTAAGGAAGTGGCTTCTTTGATGATAGATCTTGGGTATGGCCTCCTCCTTTGAAACACTAGATTGTTCCGTGCTTCCAGATCGGCCATAAGACCTCCAAGGACAGTGCTTTCGACTTTGGGTTCGAGTTCGAGGTGAGGAAATGCAAACCCATTTGTTAATTCTAGTAATTGTTGTATGGGAGGCGCGTGCTTCCATTCTGGGATCTAACCAATGTCTTTTGTCCATTCACATAATGTGAGGAGGTTTTCCATCATTTCCAGAGCTTAGCCACATAGTGAGCAAGTTGTGCCGGGTATCATCTTCTTTTGTGTATATTCTCCTTTGTTGGGAGTGCGTTGTTGCAAATACTCCACAGTAGGAATTGAGCTTTTAGGAAGATTTGTAATTTCTAGATGTTCCATAGTGTTTTAGGGGCTTGGTAGGATGTTGATGGTTGTTCTTCTGTTTTGGTGCTTTCCCAAGCATATATCATACTATAGCCGCTCTTAACTTGATAGACCTTGGCATTGTTTGATGTCCACACTAGTTTATTAGGTCCAAGGCTTAGACTTGAGGGTTGTCATGATTTCATTGACAATTCTTTCCTAAAAAATGGTGTTGAGTTTCTAGATATTCCATTGACCCGAGTTTTTGTCAATTAGATCCAGTAGGAGTCATTTCGATTTGTTAGTCCTCCAATTTTTCCGGAGGTTAGCCGCTTGTCCTCCCTTACTCGGATTGTTCTTCCATCCCCAACTTCCCATTTAATTTCTAGTTCTATAACATCTCTTCCTACTAAAATACTTTGCCGCCCTCAAGAAGGCCGGAGGCCTTTTTGTGCACTCTAGAAATCTCCTTTGGAAAGTAAATGCGTTTGAAAATTTTGCTCTATAAAGCATTTGGAGTTTTGATTAGTCGCCAAGCTTGCTTCTCCAACATTGCTTAATTGAAAAATACCAAATCTCTTAAGCTTAGGCCCCCACAATACTTCCCTATTTTTGGGTCATCTTTTCCAATTTATGCCATTTGTTTGTTGCATTTTGTCTCTACTAGAATGATGATACTCTCTTCTCAATTGCCCTACAAATGGATGAAGGGATTTTGAAGATGGACATGGTATATTATGGCATTGCTTGAATAGTTTCATCTTCTACTACTTTAGTCATGAGAGAGGATAAAAGATTAGCCATAATAACAAACAAATAGGGGAAGAGAGGGTCCCTTACGTGATCCCTTGAGTTGGTTGGAATGGTTCATAAAGTTCTTATTCACATTGATTCTAAAAGAAATTGAGGATATACATTGTTTTACTAGGGAGACCCATCTTCCACAAATGCTCAATTTTAGTATATAATCACATAAGAAATCTTACTCAACCTTGTCGTAAGTTTTTTGCATGTTAAGTTTTAGGATTGTTTGGAATTTCCTCTTCCTTTTGTGCACCATTAGCTAATGCAACACCTTGAACAATGAATATATTGTCTTGAATTTGGTAGCTGCTAACACAAGTGCTTTGTTCTTGAGAGATAAGATCATGGATTAGAGTTTTAATCTATTGGCCATTACCTTTGTAATGATTCCATAATTGAAATTGCAAAGGCTAATCGGCCTATATTGGGTGATGTTCTCTAGGTTGTTTACTTTTGGAATTAGAACAATATGGATCTCATTTTTCTAAGGGTTGAAAATACGTTGTTTGAAGAAAGTATTAACCATTTTGAAAATGTCTTTCTAGATAATAAACCATTGGTTTTAGTAGAATAGTCCGTTAAGCTCGTTTGACCTTAGGACTTTGGTAGCTCTCATTTGAAATACTGTTTCTTTAACTTCTTCTTTAGAAATTGACTTGATCAAAGACTTATTCATTTCGGCATTTATCACTTGTATGTATTGGTCTAATTTGGGCTGTTAGTTTCTATAGCCCACCAAAGTAAATAATGAATGATAAAGAGTTTTGATGTGTTCTTTGATATTTGATGAGTTTTGGCTCCACTACTGGTCATTAAGCTGTAAATTAGAAATCTTGTTTCGTTGTTTTCTTTAAACTATTGTGGCATGAAAAAATTTTGTGTTTTGATTTCCCCATTTTATCCAATTTATTATGGATCTTAAAACTAGAACATTTATTCTTGCCATCACAATTTTTCAATCTGTTTTATAATGTTTTTGTATTCCTCACTGTTTGGTCAATCTTCTACACAATTGGAAAGCTTAATAAGTCTATTTCGGAGTGGCTAGATTTGCCTTGATGCATTTTGAAATTTCTTCCTACTATATTTTCCAGGGTCATTGCCACCTTCTTTGTCTTGGCTTTAATATTCAAGTAATTGAAGCTTTCATTCTTCCAGGCTTTGAGTATTACTTCTATACATTCTATGTTTTCTAATTAGAAGATGTCAAACCTTCTAATTAGAATGACTCAAACCCGAAAGTTTCTTTCTTCTCACCCCATTAGAGTCTGATGAAAGTAGGATTGGATAATGTTTTGACTATATTGCTGGTAATGCAAAGGCCTCTGCATTTGGAAGCATATAGCCCCATCTAACCTCTTTTTCACTAACTCCCTACCTTCCTCGTTGTTTGTCCATGTATAGGTGCATCCTTTGCTTTCAATTCCATGAGTGGGCATGTATTCAAGAGTTCTTGAAACGTTACAATCCTATATTGGTCTGCCTCATGCCTTCCAATGTTTTCCCATTTGGTACAATACTTTATTGAAATCTCCTATACAAAGCCATGTGAGAGTATTGGACAAATAATGGACCAAATAGCCTGCCATTATTGTAATCTTCGCCGGTAGCTTATGGGGGCATGAAGGAAAGATATCCTCATTAGGTATCCACTATTAAGGTCCTTATAGGTGATGTTTATTGACTCTCCAAAACAAGATTCCGCTTTCACCTTCACCTCTTCATTCCACATAAGAGCTAGTCTTCTCGCGATTCCAATATGATTAATGATGACCGAATATGTAAATTTCAATTGTTGTTTTATACGAGTCACCATGTTGTTTTTATTCTTAGTTTCCATAATAAAAATCAAGTCGAGCTTGTCTAGAGCTACTAAAGTCCTATGAGATAATATTTTTGTTTCTCTCAAATTTCTGTTCTTTTGTTCTCCGGAATAAAAAAAAAGGAATAAAAATATGTTTGGTAACACTAATTAATTTTTCTACTCCCTAAATAGAAAAAGAGCTAGGGAATAAATTTGGAATAGAAACAAAAAAAAAAAAGTAACTTGTTCCCGGGAATAATTTTTTAGAAATAATCCAATTTTTTCATTATATATTTTTTTTTGGTTCTTCTTCTTGCTTTGTAGCCACCGTGGCCACCTGCCAATTGTTGGCCACCTTCGACCGCCTGTAGCCATCGTCGGTCGATTGCCGATTGTCGTTGCTCAACCACCAGCAACCATTGTCGTTGCCGCCGCTCAACCGTCGTCCTGCAAACCCTGATTGCTGATGATCATTGTTGCCGTCGCCTGTCGACGCCCACAACCCACTGGCCATCCTCGCCGGCCGACAATTGCCACCGACCACTGTCATCGCTACTAGACCGCCAACCATTGCCACTGACCGCCACTACATGATCGCCACCCATAGCCCATCAACCATCCCCTCCGCGGCCATCCGTTCGCCTCTAACGGTGGTTGGTGGGTTGTGGGCGGCAAGCGACGATTAGCAATCCATGAGCAAGAAGAAAAAATGAATAAATACAAAAATTTATAAATCGTATCAAACTCATTTTTTATTTTTTTTCTATTCCAAGAATATAAATTTTATATAGTTTCTAAACGGTTATTTTACTTAGAAATTGTTCCTGAGTAGAAATAAAAAAAACTATTTTTAAAAAGAAACTATTTCCTAGAATAGAAGCGTTACCATGTGCACCCTAAGGCTCTAATATGCTAGATTGTCAAGGATGGACCCAATCCTTGATAGTTTTAGCTCAATAACTTCATATACACTTAGGTGGCTTATTAGGGCTGACCACCAAAATCCTTTATTGGTCTTCTTCCAACACCTAGATTGGAGAATCCAAGAAATGCTTCTCATTTAATAAGGTAGCCGATGATACCCTCTTTTCATAAGGTTGGATATGCTTATGTTTTTTGGCTACTGGAATTTTGTGTCTTTTTTTTTCTTTCTTCGGCATTTTTGCATACTTCCCTGAGCTTGTTGAGTTGAGTGGTTGAATTTACATTTATTGTGTTCTCTTTCCCCGGTTCATGAACATGTTTGGTGCCATATTATCCTTTTCCAATATGTCTTTTTTGTATTGTATGGGTTGATTGCCATCTCACATAGTTTTGCATTCTCCTTCCTTTTAGTGACATCAATAGAAAGTAATGGTATGGTTGGCATTGTCTACCCTTGTTTAGAGGATGATTCTATTTTTCCATAAAAAGATTTCCAAAATGAGCTTGTTCCATCACTTCCATCTTGAGCCACAAACCATATCTTCCAAGCAGATCTTGAGCTAAATTAGTTTCCTATAAGAAATTTGTAGACAGTAGTAAGTATAATTGGCTATAAGCCCATATAAGTAGCAAAAATGTGGAAGTCTCTTGTATTTGAAATCTAACCATCATTTTTTTTCTCCCATATTGATAATTGTGTTAGTTTTTGGTGGGTTTGCCAAATTTAAGCGCACCTTCACCTTTCCAGCTTTACGCAAATTGCTATTTTTTGCTTCAAGTTTTACTTTTTCTACCTTGTCTAATTTTTCTACTATTTGCTGCATAGAAACTTCATTAATATGAGCTTGAGGGAGCCAAGATTTGTTCACAGAAAGTGTGATGCATGAATTCATAACAATGTTCTAGAATATCTAGGTCTCCTTCTAATAGAATAAGAAGATTGTTGGCAAATGACCAAGGTCCCATCTTTAACACGCTTCTTTTATCCTCAACGGAGCTAAAAATGAAAGCAAACCCAAGTTGTATTTGCTCACATTTTACTGAATTTAGTTTCCATGCTTTCATCATCGTACTTAGAAATGTTTGAAAATTGATATTGGGCTTAGAATAAAGATTTCCATAAATGATCAGTTCACTTTCCCGTTTTTCTTATTCATGGGGCTCTGTGGCTAGCCTTATGATATTTTCTTTAGACCATAGATCACTCATTTTCCTACACAATGTTGCTAGGCTCAATTGGTTCTCAAAAGCCTCTGTCATATGTACCTTCTGTGATCCAATTGTTTAATGGGGTAGATGTGAGGAGGAAAGGCCAACAACTTCTTGGGTTGTGGAGAGAAGGGAACTCTTGACAAAGTGTAGATTGCTGCACTTAGGGTTTCTAATGTAGATTTTTTTTTTTTTTTTTGGGTTGACTATGTGAAGGTGTGCTTATAAGGGATTCTAGGTTTATGTATAGGCAGAAGGGTGGTTTTAAGTGTTCCTCATTGTTGATTTTTCTTTAAGGTGAAGAGAAGGAAAGTGATGGATTCAAATGGTAAGGAGGGAAATATCGAAAGATTCTAGCTATAGCAAGCTTGGAGGAGATTAGCTAAATCCCAATTTGGAGATGGTGGGATCGATGTTGCCATGGGAGTGGAAATCAAATTTTGGGTTTTTTGGGTTTGAAAGAGGAAGAAACTATCACCTAAGGGATAAAGAGAAGCTCACATAGGGTGAGAGAATTCCAACAACTTTCTAGTTGACAAGATCTAGCCAATGGTGGGAATCATCCAAAAGAATCAAGAATTCATGCCACGAAATTTCCTCAAAAGTTTTCAAATTTGCTCTAAGTTCAATTTAGGCATAATTATACAAATAATCCATGAACTTTGCCCCAATATTTAATTTGCTTCATGAACTTTTGATTTATTCAATATGGTCCATAAATTCTTAATAAATGTTCGATCTAGTCTCTGCATTATTAAATCCATAATATTGATATAGTCAATGGATTATTTAGTCGATGGATTATATTGAATATGTACCAAAAGTTTAAAGATCGTATTAAATAAATTAAAAATTCAAGGATAACATTGTATTTATTGAACAAATTCATGGATTATTCGTATAATTTTCCCTTTGATTTATGCCATATGATCCTAAAATTTTGTTCCACTTAATGCCTTCACATTCCCATCAAAATCACCCACAGTGCGATCAATCGCGCAAGAAGCCTCAACCCACATCAGAATGTCTCCTGTGTAATTGAATTAAATTTTCATTTTGGTTGAAATTGCAGACATTTATTTGATCAAGAAAGGAATTAGAAGTTGATTTGATAGAAAGGGAATTAGATAGAGAAATATGAAGATCACTACACTGAACAAATCCGCAGTTTGCGGGGAATGTCCTGTTCTGGGCTGGATCGAGGCGAATCGAAAAATTGTAGGGGAGAAAATTGGAAATCGATCAAACTGGAGGGGCGATGAGACGAAGAACTTTCCCAAATTTTGTAAAAAAGCAAGGTGCTATCGCTTTCGATGGGAAAAGCCAAAAAAAAAAAAAAGGCAAAGCGGGAGCACTCATTGCAGTGAACTGCGCGCTCGAGCACTGAGCACACAAGCAAGTCCATCCGTGGAACCGACAAGCCAGAAAAAGGGACGTCAATCTTAGAATCAAATCAAAGCTTCCCTGTCGTTGTCTCCGTCCCAGTCTCTCTCCGGCGATGTCGCCGTCGGCTCGGATCTTCCAAACCCTAGCTTTCTTCCTCGCTCTCGCGTCCCCGGCCGCGTCCCACACGCCCACGGCGGCGTCGTCGTCGCCCCCCTCCCGGTCCTCCTCCCTCTCCGAGTGGCGGTCCGCCCGGGCCACCTACTACGCCGCGGCCGACCCCCGGGACGCCGTCGGCGGCGCGTGCGGCTACGGGGACCTCGCGAAGGCCGGGTACGGCATGGCCACCGCGGGGCTCAGCGAGGCCCTCTTCGAGCGCGGCCAGATCTGCGGCGCGTGCTTCGAGCTCCGGTGCGTCAACGACCTCCGGTGGTGCATCCCGGGGACGTCGCTGATCGTCACCGCCACCAACTTCTGCGCGCCCAACTACGGGTTCGCCTCCGACGCGGGCGGCCACTGCAACCCGCCGAACAAGCATTTCGTGCTCCCGATCGAGGCCTTCGAGAAGATCGCCCTCTGGAAGGCCGGTAACATGCCGGTCCAGTATCGCAGGTAGGGCTTGGCCCACAACCTATTTCTTCATATAAACGTTTCCATGGTCTTATTGCGTTTCGATCGGCCTTGTGTTCTTAGATTGCTAATAATCTAATGAAGACGACGCTTTCAAATCTTTGCTTACGCGGTATACGACCCCTGGACTAGATATTGATTGGAATAGATTAGTCTAGAGGACCCTCTAGTTTATCTTTCTGGCGATTAGATTAAGTTCAAGTAGCGACATCATCGACTGATTTGCTGCTAAATAAATTTAATGTGATTCATAAGGTAATTCCTATGAACAAGGTTGGACCATTCGGGTCAGGTTCTACTATCTGAGTAAGTGTCATGTTTCAATGGCAGGGATTCTTAATGACATCATGTATTTGTACTTCTTCCGGTTCCATCTACTATCTATTTTTTGCCTTGGAATCTTTAATGTATTGTGAGTGTCTTAGATGGAACTAGAACCATCCAATTTTCTTTTTACTGAAAATTTATCTGATGTTTCCATGGATTTTCCATATTCATGGATGTTACGTATAATTTTGTTTAGACATGAAAATTTGTCAAGAAATTGGAATTAGATAGAACAATTGGGAAAACATCCTTTTCTTATTCTCTAGTTCTTTTAAAAATATGGCTATTGAATGCACAATTACAGAGAAAAAGTGGGCTTTATGGGCAAAATTAAGTTTTTGAAGAAGTCCTTATATATGGAAGGATGGCTAGTTACTTAATAGTAACAAAACAAATCTATTCTGGAAAAGTTCTTTTCTGTTGGTAGTATCTGTGATGACACCTCCTTTCAGGAAACCAGAAAATTGAAATGCTCCCCAAAGTCATTACCCAAGTAGTTTAATGGAATAACTGATTGAAAGGATCTGTTTGTGGATGCGAGGAATTTTTTGCTTATTCTCTGCCTGCTTACGGCACTGGTTAAAGAATTCGGTTTGTGACTGTTTTTTGGAATTTCCACAATGACAATAGGTAGCACATTGGTTGGAGAGAGTTCCCAGCCTGTTTGCCATTTGAAAATTTACTCCAAATACTTGTTTTCATTCTTTTTGAAAAAGAAGAACTTCAAGGGATGGTGTTTGGTTGAATTTGGAAGCAGTCTGCATTGAAAATGCAAGAACACGCTGTTTTCTAAAGTTATGCTTAGACCATATGAAGACATAAGATCTTTATGGGACATGTTGCTAACTCGCTCCTCATAATACATGTTTACATCTGTCTTTTGCACTTGTTCTCCAAATCAATTGTCATGATCTGTTAGCTGATGGTTGCTAAGTGACCAAGGAAGACACCCTTGATGACTACTCCCTACAACCCCCCCCCCCCCGGGGGAACCCCCGGTTGGGGCTTCAGAAAAGGAAGCTTGAAGGAAACATCCTTTTTGAAGGCTGAAACTTTGTCTTCAGCTTCCAGAAGCTTCAAGGAAATTTTTCAAAAATCATTAAAGCTTTCACCCTCAATGTAAAATACTATAAGATAGGTCAACTCAAATATTGACACGGAGTGATTAATACATGAAATAACAAAGTGGCATCATTAACACGATTGATCTGAAGATGCTCTTTCTATATTCATTCTAGTCTTTGAAATAATTTATGCTTATAATGCCTTTATTAGTCAGATTAGAAAGTATAGGGAAATTGAAGCTTTCCATCAAAGCAATTAATAGTATGTAAGCATTAAAAAGGCATAGCAAATACATTTTAGCAATTTTTAATTCCTGAAGGAAATTTTCATGTACTAAACACATTATCAAGAAAACAGAACCTAAAAATTTTAAAACTGTTTCATTTTCGCAAATGGGAATTTTTCAAGAACTAAACAGGGCTTCATTTCATTTTGTCTCATAATTTCCAAACATCAATTTGCATTTTGCTTCTCTGAAAATGTGTTTGATCCATAATTTTCAATTTTTACCTGTTCTGTTTTAATATCCATAAAACGGTTCTAATGAGAACTCCAGCTTGTTTTGAGACTTCAATCTAGGAACTTTATTATCAACTTTTGTATATGGCTTTTTGTCTGTTCATCCTATCTATATAATGGCATAAGGATACATCATGTATCTGTATGAACTCAGCAAATTGACTGCAGTCAGAGTTATGGAAGTCCTTTAAAAGAATAAAATGCTGCATCATCAACCATTGTAGTTTGATTTCTTCAATTCATTGCTTAACACAAGTAACTCATTCTGTTAATACCCCAGGCTGAAGTGTGCTTTCCTTTCCGGACACATGATCTCCAATTCTAGGGCACTCTGCCTTTGTTTAGATTCATTTATTTGGTTCTTCCAGAGCTTCGATTGATAACGCTGCTTTTGGTAAAAAGTTTTTGTGCCTGGAATATGCTGCGTTTTCCTACTTATTGGGAAATTGAACACTGGTATTACAAATGTTATGTCAATTCTTCTCTATCTAACCGACAACAAAAATGTCACTAGCCTAGTCATTAGGCCTAGATGAAGAGAGGGGGATGCAATATGGTAAAGAGATACTTTTGCAATGCAAATCACTTGGCTTCTGGACTCTTGAAAGAGATATTGTTCATTTTCTTCTTTGTCACTATGTAGGATCAAATGCAGAAAGGAGGGAGGAATTCGTTTTACAGTTGATGGCTCGGGTATCTTCATCTCAGTCTTGATCCGCAATGTGGCTGGTGCTGGAGATATAGCTGCAATAAAAATTAAAGGCTCGAAAACCGGATGGCTTCCAATGGGGAGGAATTGGGGTCAGAACTGGCACATCAATGCAGATCTGAGGAACCAGCCCCTGTCTTTTGAGGTGACCTCTAGCGACGGGGTTACGGTGACATCTTACAATGTTGCTCCCAAGAATTGGATCTTTGGACAGACTTTTGAAGGCAAGCAATTTGAGTCCTGAAAGTTTGATTAACGTAATCAAAAACAAGGCATTCTTTTGATTACTCTCCGCCCTCCTCATTGGTATCGGATATGCTTGTGTGCTGTAATAGTGCACATTTTGATGGAAAAAGAGGTGAAAAAGTGACTTGAGTAGCACAAGCAAGCTCAAGTGTATTTACCATTAGTCACAGAAAGGGCACTTCCATCAAAAATAGGTGTATCCTTTCATAAATGTGTTCTGCCTGGGTCTCTAGGTAGCTGCGGTTGCATGCCCATGCCCTTGGATTATTATGGAGAAAAGGTTAATATGCTGCCCAAATTCTTTAGACATGTAAAACTTAGGTATCCGAGTAGGAATGTTTTTACTTTTCGTTATGGTGAGTTGTATTTTATGGATGCGGATTTGGGAAAGTTAAAATCCATGGTGTACTTTTCTTACAAAGAAACCAAGGTTGCATGGACGTGCCGATTTCTAAGGAAGAGACGAGAGTTTTGTGTAGCAGTGGACTGTATTGGGGGTGATAATACTCTTATGTTATGGAGAATGATGCATCTTATTTTATATGCGTTACGACATCTGTATGCATTGTAACATGCCAAAAAAACTAATGCTCGATCGTATTTTGCAGTCGTGTTATGTTTGACCCAATTCTTATGTGAATATGCTGTTTCCATTCGTTGAGTCTGGCCTTTTTAGCTCTCAAAACTCTACAATCTTGAGAAACTTCTCGTGGTACATACATCGTTCTCGTTGGAACTAGGAACCATATGGCCGAACTTGTAAGTTCCATCATGGACAGACTTGGGGAGGTGATGCTCAAGGGGTGAATCTCCAGTGATGGGCATCGAAATTCCGAATCCACGAGCTCGGTTTTAGATGCTTCTCTAGACTTGAACTCACGGTCGACCGATTGTCACATTTTGTATGGAATGAGGGTCAATTATACCAAAAAGTGTCAAAATTTGTTGTCGAGTTTTAGTTTCTTCGGCACATAAGATTTGAGCTTTAAAACTGTGTGGCGCATGAGGATGAAGACCGCAGTGGGATAGAAAGATGAGATAAAGATGTTGATACGCCGACATACTATATGACCAAAACCTTAAAATCTCATTTTATTACTGATTTTCTTCAAAACTTTGGTGGTAAGAAGATGGATAAGCAACATGAGGCGACAAAAGAAATGGAGAACAGCTTCACGTTATGTGCTTTCAGAAGATGGAAACTGCACATGGGATGACGAGCATCATCTAAATGCAAAGCCTACAACACCTCGTAGCATCGTTGTTACTTCACAGGGGCCTCTAGCGACAACCGCAAATTCCAAATCTCCGAGCTGAGAAACAAGCCAGGCGAAATCACGACCTCGGGACTTTTCAAGGCGAAAAACAGCTCCCAAAATCGGACAACGATCACAAGAAACAACGACAACAAACAAGGTGGGATAAGAGTTTGATGTTTGAGGGGACAGGTCCTAGTTTTTGCCCAGAGATTTGTGAGGGCTTTGAGTGATCAATTTAAGATAGAGGCACGATTGCCCCCCCCAAAAATGAAAGGAAGGACGGAGGGTATCTCGGGCTGCTTGTCCTTTGGCCAACAGATGAATGTTTCGCGACATATTCCTTCCAATTTGCATGTGGCCATGCACCGCAATCCCCTCCAAGCTATCTCGGAGAACCCTACTATTTAATTGGTTTATAATGCGGTTCAGTCCGAGATTGATTGAACGTTCGATTATGAATCCCTTTGTCCCCTTCTTTTTCTAACAATCCATATCGCTTACACGTGACACGACGACAAATATTGCATCAGAAACTGCAAATTTTCTTTAATAGATAGTTTAACAAGCGTCATTAAGACGGTTTTTTTAAACAAAATCCTAAATATAATGTTTTAGGATAATCATGATGCCATCTTTTTCTATGCATGGACTTCTCTTCAACATGGCAAAGTTGCCCCACAGCGATGTAGGAATTGCGAAGTAAAATCCTTCCAAAACTGAATTGACCCGCACAACTCCAACATGCCCCATAGCGATGTAGGAATTAATTTCATTCCCTTTCGGCAATTCCAGTCATGGCTGACATTTGAGCTGATGCGCACGTCGGTGTCAAGTTATTTTTTTTTTTTTTATGCATGATATACATGGAACTTGAGGTCGATTTCAATCGAATCATGTGCAGAAGTTTTGAACCTTTAGCATTTCTAAATCAAGCGTGAATGAAACCATTTTTATCGTCTGTCTAAACGCATTATTACACAGAAACTGCATAATAAAACCAAACAATTTCAGATGGAACCAGAGTTCTTGCCTAGCTTGGATTTTGTGGGTGTAAGTGAGCGCTGCGTCGACTTGGATATGTACAAGCCTATCGGAAGAATTAATGATGGACGTCCAAATGCAAAGTCCAGGGTTCCTCTAGGATGAGATTGTGACTACTCATCAATATTTGTTAGGTATGAAGTGCCCCGCCTAATACACCTATCGGATTGCGGATGTGATCAGGCAGCAAGGTAATCATTTCCGATTTTCTTTCTGTACATTCAATGCAGTTACAAAAGGCTGCCTTCAAATCGAGCTGAAGTAGATTGCTAAATAAGAAAACAACTGATCTCGAGGTCGAAAGTCCTTCACGCAGGTCTTGTAATAAGGTCTAGGACAAATTTTTCGAGGACGACTCCTCGCAGGCCTGCAGATGGCTTGATTTGCAGTGTTTGATTCTCTGCCACAAGCCCCACTATTCGGAATCTGCCAGACCGACCATTCTGCAAGTGCCGCTTCGGCAACTGCATCCCCATCAGCAAACGGTCCATGCCCATCTTGTTGACATAGATCTGATCAGGCAAAGAGGACAACAAGGCAGAGAAAAACCAGATTGTCCCAACCTCGCTTGGCAAAATGGAGTCCCTATGCAAAGTACACGTTGGTATTGTATAAGATGCGTTCCACCAGAAATACAGACATTTGGGAGACAAACGGACCGCATGGGGCCAATCTAACGTTAGCCCACTTCGTGTCTGCCGGAGCCCATCCCGCGCGATGGTCAGCGACATTATTTTGACCGGCCAGGCCACTATTATACGTGCAATCATACGTCCGACCTGCAGATTCTGGAACGAGCAGCAGGCCAATTACTCGGTTTCACCTTTCCAATTTACACTGAGTTCCCCACGTATTATGTTCTGCACACCTAAGAATTGCTAATCTCAAACAGAAGCCGGATCTTCAAGAAAACAAGAATCAATCCAAACATGTGATTAGGAACGTACGATTCGTCACATGCGGTCCGCTTTTTTGACTGCTCTCCTGCTTTTTATGTGAGTGGAAACTGGAAAGTTAATGCAATCATGTTCTCACTTTTGTCCCACGAGTCGAAGCAGCTGAGACCAACTGTTCACGCACAGTACAACCTAGCTTTGATTAATTAAGACGAGGGATTTCAAGTACAACATAAATATGCATCGAGTGTCGAACCACCCTTTGAAAATTCTCTGTTTCTCGGGTATGGTACCGCAAAATTTAGCTGCGTTCCTTCCTTCCTGGGGGAACATTTTGGCATATGCCAAAACGCAAGATCGTATCGCACGTTTCGGCTTCTCCTAAAATGATGGACTAGTTGGATATTAGGAGAGGTTGCGTTTGCGTGTACTATAATACACTATGCTGTGCTAGTGGAAATATGGTTTCTAATATTTTGAGAGAAATTTCATAAAAAAATAAATTCATACATAAATTAGCTAACTTATCTCGTGAATGAATAACATGCAAATCTTTAGTGAATTACTGTGCATATCTTACAATTTAAATATTGAATTATCAAAATTATTTTATCATGCTCTCATTCACTATTTGATTATGATTGGCCATTTTTGAGAGTCGTGTATCATAAATGTCTTAGATGGCATGCATATAGGGTTTTTCAACCCATTTGTTCTATTTGAAGTAACTTAAGTTGTCATTTGAAATTCTGGTTCCATCACCAACTAGCACAAATCGGTGAGGATCTTATGATTAGTCCTTTAATTTATGAGGATTCTTGATTTGAATAATCTTAATTTTTTTTTTAAAAATATAACTCGAAATATGAAAATGTCAAATTATATCTTTTGATAAAAAGAAAACATCAAGTTAGTAAATCTCAAACTCATGAATACATTATGACAAGGGTCACTCTTATTTCGAATATGTGTTGAGAATTCTAATATATTATCCCTGAAATAATCAGCCCAGGGTCCACCACGGCACGTAGACTGTGATACTTGGACGGACATAGATAACAAGCTCATTAGCACCATAATTACTTTCAACAGATTGAAGTGCTACGAACTCAGGTAGCTCCTAGTTCCAAAGCATTAGTTACATAAGTAGCCTATTGCCTAGGGGATATATTGCTAGAGATTTCAATTTAAAGCCCACATTAGTAGCCCGCAATTTCTCTCTCATTGTATTTATTATGACATAATCTAATCCCACAAGATAGATGTATGTCCACATGTACAATTTCTTAAGCCTATGTTTTGGTTGGTATACACATTTAAAAAATTAGGTGAATTGTCGTGCATGTTTGCATGCTGTTGAATTGCCCGATAGGAACAGGACATGCTTAATTATGATCAGGGGCACTCTAAACGAAATTCCATTGACTTTATAAGCCCCTCTATAGTCGCGCAAACCCTAAGAGGTCCCAGGAACAAAAGGGTTCATTTTATATCAGGGTTAGTTGGGTGGTGGATTAGTGGATGAAATTTGCCGTGAAAACCCTAAATTTCTTACTGTCTCAACTAATGACTTTTGACCGACCAAAAAACAGAAAAACAAAAAAACTATGACTTTTGACCTATTCTCTGTCATACTATCATTATCTCCATTTTCTTAAGCTTTTTCAGGTGGCCAGTTGATTTCTTTTATTCCCTCTTTTGTGCTTAACGATCGCTGGACAATTGAGTTTTTTGCCAACAATTGCAGGGTGAAATTACTCTCCGAATTATAGAAACAGCACAACTTTCGAATTGCATGATTGCAAGCGATGTCTAGGGTAAGATTGTGATCTTTTTTCACGATTTGATAATCGCAAGTCAAGAGTCTTTCCTGGAACCTTTCCCTGTCTCAAGTCGGGATCTCGATCAAGATGATCAAATTCTTAGGAAGCCATTATAGAGTCGATATCAATATTTCTAGCGTGAATAGTAGGTCAATTGAGGAACACCTCGAAATGCCATGGTTGTGTTAGTGAAAATTGACTTGAGGACTAGCCAAAAGAAATGTTGACAAAGAGACGATCTAAACTTCAGAGAGCGATTGAGATGCTCTACCATTCTATGGTTAAATCTGAACTACTAATTTTTTAAGGGAAAATTATCAAAAAAGTATATGTATACTAACTCAGTCCTAAGTTTTTAATTTGGTCAATTTAGTTTTAAATTTTTTAATAATTTATCAATGTAATTATTTAGATCAATTTTGGCCCTAAATTGTTGAGGTAAACTTTGGTCATTTGATGTGATATGTCTTGCTTTAATGTGAATAATTTTGTAATTTTTTAAAAATATTTTACAATTTTTTTCCACCATAATTGGTGATGGTCACCAAGCCTCACCAGCTACTAGGTGAGGCAAGGTGACCCTTGCCTATGGTTGACAAAGGCTTGTAGGCCCTCATCCATATTGGCAAGGCATTGAAATAATTAAAAAAAATTTATATATATATATATATTTTTACATATTTGTAAAAATTGCTTATGTTAATGTTGGCCGTACTACATATGACGCTTGATATTCATATTAACGATTTTAGTAGAGAAGGCTCAAAATGATTTCATTGGCATTGTAAAATAATTTAGGATTAAATTGGCCAAATTTAAAATTGACATCTCTACAATAATTTCAATTTTTTTTGGTAATTATGATAGTTTTTGTAAGTAAGTGGGGAGACTCCTAATTACTCATAAGGGTGGGATTAACAGGCCCTTGACATCTTTTGGATAATGCATGAAGATTTTCCCAAAATTTTTTTTAAGATAGTGAATTTCCGTTATAAATTTTTTTGAACTTGTTGCTGTAATTATGGACAATTCATATAATTTATTGACATCAAATGAGATATCCATGTGCAATGTATAGATTCTATACGTCGAGAACAAGAGAAAGGAATGCAAAATTTGCAACGTTCAAGAAACATGCAATTTCTTATAAATCAGGGAGAATTCATAATTTCCTAAGAGTTCGGGAGAAGGATGATTTTCTCATTGAAATGAGGGTAAAAAGAGTTTCCTAGTGAGTTGAGGGGACAGAATTATAAATTCTCACGAGATCAAACGTAGCAACAAGGCGTTAATTTAAAAATTTTCCAGAGTTAAAACTTAAATCCCTATTCGATTTTGTTGTGTACTTAATATATTCATAGTGGCATATTATTCTGTCCATGTGCAAGAAACATACAAAAGCGAAGGTATACATATTATAAGTTATTATTAATTATGAGAGAAATGAGAAAGATGATGAAGCTGAAGGGATGTGAAATTCAATTTAGCAAGCAGATGAAAACAAAGGTGTGGGGATGGTGCGCGCGTGCATGTTTGATTGTGTTTTGTCCAGTTATTACTGAATATAAAAACCCCCTCGTCTTCTCTTCCGCCAGCTCCACTGAGTCCACTCTCCACTCGACGCGCGCAGAGCTGACTGAGACTCAGGACAACCATTGCAGTGCAGTGGAACAGAGATTACGCCAACACAACATTCTGTGTGTGTGTGTGTGTGTGTGTGTGTGTGTGTGTGTGTGAAGGCATGATGGGTGAAGAGTTCTTGGAAAGAGTTTCGACCGACAGAGCAGTCGAACAGGTTTCACAGCTCTGGTTCTGTCTGTTCTTAGTTTTCCCCACTTTCTTGCTCGTGAATGCGTTGTTGGTGTGCGACTGCATGTCGCCATTTCCAAATCATATGGTTTTGGTGGTTTCCATTCCCACATTGCTGAATTTTCCACTTGTTTCGGTGTTAAAGTCTGAAGATACAGTTTTCTCTGTTTCGTTTTGCGTGACGGGCCATTAATTGTTGAGAATGTGGGGTGCTTTCCTGGGTTCTGCACTACATAGTTGCTTCATCTGTTCATTCATAAGCAATAAACTTCTTGGTTTTCTTTTTTGCCTCTCTTATGCTTTCTTTTTTCTTTTTAACTTGTTTGTAGTATCGGCTTTGATGGCATTCGTAATTACAAGGAAATTAGACATCTCTCTCTCTCTATGCATGACTTCTATTTTTTTTGTTCCGAACTTCTTTGTTAGTGCATAGTTTTAGATGCAGCAAGCACCTTCCTTTTCATGCGGTAAAGTAGGAAGTTTAAAGTTTGTTTTGAACGCCGTTAAAAATTGCAATGATGGGACTCCAATTAAATCACTGCAGGCAATTATGGCCGTAAAGAAGGGCGCGTATCTTTTGAAGTGTGAAGGAATGAGAAGGCCCAGAGTCTGCCCTTTCAGGATTTCTGTGGTAGGTCAAGTGCTAGAAGAGCAACTAAAAAGATGGATCTTCCGATTATGGAATAGTGTGGGGATTGATATTTGCTTCTTCTTTTTTTAATAACTGTCCAACCTAGTTGATGGAGTTGCTCTAATACTTTTAAGTCATTTTCCAAGGAGAGAGATATTTATCATGTGCAGAACCAAACCTTGGTAATCTTCACTCTTTATGTTTCCAGGCAGAGCTGGAGGACTCATATGACGGGCTATATGATGGTGTTTAGCAATTCTATGGCTAGGTATCTCTAGGGCAGTGCAATCATTTAACAGGGACGGGCATAATTTGTATTTCACAAAACTTGAATAATAAGAAAGAACCCCAGACTAAAGAACTGTTCAACCGTGGTTGTGGCGGATCTTCCCAGGAGATTGCATCTTTATTCATGCTCTTTTCTCCTATTTCTGTACTGATGCCATAATTAAACGAAGATCCAATCTGTTGTTTGAGCATCCCAGCATTTTATTATCAACAGGAACTGATTGGATACTCATTTTATTCGAGTGTCATTGGCTTTATCCTCGATCTTGGAACAGAAGCATGTGAGAGTTGCTAGTGTGGTCAATGGTCATCGGCTCATTGGAAGCCTTCCATCTCTAGTCATCGTGCATTGGATTTCACTACACATAATCCACTTCTTTGCTGGGATCAATTTATTCTTATTTGTCTTAAATCAAGTACTATTTACTCCTCCGTTGACTCAAGTTGCCAATGGATGTTCACAGGGTAGTAATCTTCCATTTGTTTTGTACAGTTCTGTAACATCATTATCAAGGAAAGTCCATTCATTCTGCAACTTCAAGTCATCTTATTTTGAAAAAGGGCACCTGATCTTTTCTTCCCATATGCTTATTGTTATGTTTGACAACTACTTTTATGTTAGAATGTGGCTTTGGAGGCCAACTTTCCCTTTTACTTCTAATTAGTGCTAGATATTTCTTCTCCATAGAAGTAATATATTCCAAGCATTGTTAGGTAGGTTAGCTTTCTAGAGGAGCACTCTTCTGCTTACACTTCAATTAAGTGGATAAAAATTTCCCCTCTTTTGCAATTTGTTAAGGAAAACTAACCATGCGTGTTTTGTTTCAGGATGAGAAGTTTATGATTTGGTACTCAGGCCAAGAGGAAAAGCAATTGAGACTAAGCTCAGTTACTGAAGTTATTCGTGGACAGAGGACTGTATGTGCTATTAACATGCATCCGAATGCAAATTGGTTTCTTGATTCAAGTAAATATCTTTCAGTGCTCCTTCTGTTTTACTTACAGGAATTTTCACTTTGCAAGGTAAATTTTCAGAAGCAACTTCAACCAGACAGGGAGGCACAGTCATTTTCTCTCATCTATGCTGATGGTAAACGCTCAATTGATCTGGTAAAGTTTAATGTGTACTCAATGTCCTTGAATGTGGAATCATCTCAAACTTTCTGGAGTGTACTTATCTTTCCACATTTTCACTAGACTCAAGGATTTTTATTATTCATCTTGCACTGGTTTTGCAATAGAATTACGTGAGGAAGAGAAGGGCTTCAATTATTCTTCTCTCCTTTCCCTGTTGTATAGATATGCAAGGATCACGCACAGGCCGATTCTTGGTATCTGGGCTTGAAAACCATCATATCAAAGTGTCACCATTCCAGACCATTTGCGAGTTTCAGAAGCCCAAGTGGTGTTCAAACTTGTGTCAACAGTCCGGCAGGTTTTATGCGGAGAAAATACAACCTAGGACTTCTTGAAGATACTGCAGGATTTTGCCAGGTTAAAAAAGTTTTCTTGAGATTATTGAGTAAATACTGTTCTAAGTGATATCTGTACATTCTCATATATTTTGCCAATTTTACCATGTTGTTAGTGTTGCTGAAACATGTTCACACCAGGTTCCTTCCTCTGTTAAGAAAAAAGTTTCTGCTTACACTGAGGTAGCAGACAATTACCTTTTGCTCTGCTTGGGTATTAACCTAGTTCTGTTAGTACTCTGTTATAACTACTAAAAATTTTTTGCCTGTGATTTCAATAGACGGGAGAAAGACAGGCACAGGCAAATATACTAGGAATATCTCTTTATTTGTTGAAAAGCCATCTGAATGTCCTTTGAAGTGAAGGTAGCTCCAAATTTTAGCACTGTTGCCAGATTGTAAGTAATGGTCTATGTATCAGTTCAATGCTACTATCTTGTCGATGTAAATCATTGATAAATTAGATAGGCGGACTCATCATACAAGTCAGTGGCTGAGGAAATTCTCCACCTTGGACGGCCTCTCTCACAATAATGTTGTAATTGAGAGGCTATTGAGCAATGACAACTACCAAATAGTGAACTAGAGAGCTCTCTTTCCTTTCAAATGCTTTATTTTTGGATTCAAAATATGTATGTAGAGTTCATTTTTGTTGCAAGCAGTGAAGGTAGATCTTATTCTTTCTATATGCTATTTTGAAGGTGCGCAGCTTATGCGGGAGTCCTGCGTTATCACTTTCAAAAAGGTATTTCTCCGAAGGCTCCTCCAATTCTTCTGATAGCTTTTATTCATCAGAGTCGAGCACGTCGCAGGTCCATGATATCACATATTACAACAATCCTGAGTTCTTGTCTGCTGAATCAAAGAATCTAAGTAAGTCAGAATCATCTTATGGTGGCAGAGATATTCAAAAGGACTTGCCTAGACAGTTTGCCTCACCTGATTACAGCTCTACTCGTGTTAAACCAAACAAAAACCTGAAGGATATCTTCATCTGGGGTGAAGGAGCTGGAGGGGCACTCAGAGGAGTGGTTGATAAATCTGTTGACAACACTGGAATACTGAGGGATTCCTTGTTCCCCAGACTGTTAGAATCCGCAATGATGTTAGATGTGGAGCAAATATCTTTAGGACGAAAACATGCTGCCTTAGTTACTAAACAGGGCGAAGTGTTTTGCTGGGGTGAGGCAGACAAGGGAAAGCTGGGACATAAGGTTAATATGGATGAGAGTTGTCCAAAACTAGTCGAGTCCTTATCCATGGTCCATGTAAAATCTGTTACTTCTGGTGAACATCAAACATGTGCTGTCACTCTATCTGGCGACTTATATGCTTGGGGTGACTATAACATTGGGTCTGACTTAGCTGTTGAGGAGAGAAGTAGAAATCAATGGTTGCCGTGTAAAATTTCTGGTCCTCCTGATGGTATTAAGGTATCATCTGTTTCTTGTGGAATATGGCACACTGCTATTATTACCACTTCAAGACAGTTGTATACATTCGGGGATGGGACTTTTGGTGTTCTTGGGCATGGGGATCTTCGGAGTATCTCTTGGCCAAAAGAAGTTGAATCTTTCAGAGGCTCTCGAGTGAAATCTGTTGCGTGCGGACATTGGCACACTGCTGCCATTGTGGAAGTTGTGTCAGATCGTTTGTCACCAAGTGGTGTGAGTGGGAAGTTATTTACTTGGGGCGATGGCGATAGAGGGAGGCTCGGGCATGGTGATCAAGAGAAAAGGCTTCTTCCGACTTGTGTTGCAAAACTTGTGGATCATGATTTCGTCCAAGTCTCTTGTGGACGAACATTTACTGTTGCACTTACCAAGTTGGGTAAGGTGCACACATTAGGTAGTGGAATGCATGGGCAATTGGGGAATCCACAAGCCATGGACCAATCGATCATTGTCGTTGAAGGAAAGCTTAAGGATGAATTTGTCCTGCAGATTGCAACAGGGTCCTATCATACAGCCGTGTTGACATCTCGAGGAAGCGTTTATGTTTGGGGAAAGGGTGCAAATGGACAGCTAGGATTGGGCAATACCGAAGACAGAGGCTCACCAACGTTGGTCGAGGCCTTGTGCGACAGAATAGTTGAAAGCATAACTTGTGGTTCAAATACAACAGCCGCTATCTGCATACATAAATTTGTTTCAGTTGGTGACCAAACAGCTTGTAGTAGATGCAGAGTCCCTTTTGGATTCACAAGGAGGAAGCACAACTGCTATAACTGTGGTTTATTGATCTGTCATACTTGCAGTAGCAATAAAGTCAAGAATGCATCTCTGGCACCAAACAGAAACAAACCTTCACGAGTTTGCGATCCGTGCTTCGTCAAACTGCAAATAGATACTTGTTCTAATTCAGAAAAAGATGGTCAAAAACAGCTGTCAATCCCACATAATAGATTCTCAGATGAAAAAGAAACCCCTTCACTCACTCCTAGACTGGGCCTAACTTTGCAATGTAGTCGACCTTGTGGTAAAGTATCGCAGTTCAGTGAAATGCAGATATTGCCTGATAAAAAAGAGGGACGCAAAGATTTAGATTTTGTCCCATCCTTGTTGACTACAATGCCACAATGGGGACAAGTTTCTCGCCCTACTTGTTTTGAATGTTCTATGGAGCTTGCTCCTCTTCCCAAGACCCAAGCTCTCACCATTTCTCCAATTCATGCACTAACTAGACCTCCGGGATCAAAGCTTTCTATTAAAACCGCCACGAATACTCAGGAAGTCAAGCCTGAATCTGCTAAAATGCTCTCTGAAGAGATGCACAGATTGATTAATCAGGTACTTGTTTCTCATTCCCACTTCTGAAATTTTCACATGGCTTCCCGGTGTTGCTCTGGCCGTTTAATGTCCTCTAAATGTGCATCCACATGCACAAGAATACTTGGATTCACTAGGATATTTATGGTTTATGAATAATGTCCATATAACATGCCTTGGGTTTGGTGCCGGTCACTGGGCATCTTTCCTTGTTCCATTGGTTAGTAATACGCCAGTAAGGTAGATGAGTGAGGTAAATTTTTCATTCGCTCCTCTTATTGAGTTAACACTGAAAGATTACACAATCAATGGTCTTCTTCAATGGTCTTCTCTGCTAGATGCGGCTGAAGAATAGCATACTGTAAACTGATTTCAGTTTCCGTGCATTAGTGTTGTGAGAGATTGCTTTTGTAAAATGAAAAACAAAGAAAAAAACTACACATATATCTTGCTGCTTATAGTAAGGAAAGGGAAAGGCTAAAGAGTGCCCCAAGGGAACTTGTTATACAAATTTCTGTTTAAAGGATGTCACTTGCTTGAGATATGATTTTGATCAATTATCTTGGTGCATTAATATGCGCTTTTTCTATTTTAGTGAGGTCTTAACAAGTGCCTTAGAGATATTTGTTGACAATTATTTTTGTTTGTCCCCATGAAGGTACATTTTTCTATTACACATTTGTCCTAAGTGTTTCCCATATGTATTTGTCTAAAAGTCAACTTCTATCCCCAGGCATTCTTCTCTTTGCAACTTAAATTACAGATAAATGTCTGCAATTTCAGTATTCAACCCTCTGTTATGTAATGTAACCAAACCTACCCAAATTAGTTACCATGGGAGTGTTATAATTTCTTCTTACCAGGCAAGGACTCTTGAAGAACAATGTTTGATCAGAAACCAGAAGATTAAGGAGTGCCAAAGAAAACTTGAGGAAACACGGTCTCTGGCAAGGGAAGAAGCTGCTAAATGTAAAGTAGCAAATGAGGTTATCAAAGCCTTGGCAGTGCAGGTGATTACTATCTACTTTCATTATGAATGAATACATGCTTCCAGATGCTTTCTTTTGTCAGTCAACTCAACCAGATGAATTCTTTCTGCTTCCTGTCTGTCAGTCAATCGCATTAAAGGGACTTTTAGTGCCAAATCAAATATTTTGGGACTTCTCCTTCAATGTGTCCAATCCATTCAAGAATGGAGAAAATTTTGACAGTTTTAGAGTCCATCTAGCATTTGCATTTGATCTTCTCCAGTGGCGTGACATGGAATCACAGTGGCCTCTTTGTCCTTCTATTATTTGACCTGTAACTTCTGCTTTGCTGCATCAAAATGATTGTTGTCATGAAGACCGCATAAGTGAACACGAAAATCTATATATGTATTTTCTTGTAGTTTTTGACATACCATGTTGGCTCTTGTTCAAACTAGCTCCTTGGATGGAAATCATCATTTGGCAATCAATGAGATTTAAGTGTTTTAGTGGTAAGCTCATACAATGAGGAGGATCATACATGTCGGACATCATAATTTTTTACTAGAACAGTGCACTCCAAGTCTGGGAAAATACTTCTTCTTATTCCTTATGCTTGAGCCTGGAATAGCTTCTTAATCCAGTTGAAATCCGCTCTGACAATCTGCCCTGTATTAAGAGTACATTAATCTTGTGGTTTTCAAAGGATACATTATGCTTTGATGTACGTTTTGGAACTTCCTGGTTGATTATTTATTAGGGTCTACTAACCTAAGATCCCGGTTAATTATTATATAAACCTGTCTTTTGATTGTTTGCTTGCATAAGTATTTTTTTCTTCAATTCTGTATTTCCAACTTGCCTCTGTATTTCACTACTAAGCAGCAGTCATTGGGGCTCCTTTCCTTGCAGCTCCATAAGTTGTCAACCAAAGCCTCTGTTGGGAGCGGGACAAAAGACGGTGTTGATGAGCAAATGTCTCAAAATGCACCATCCCTGGGAGAACTGAATGTCATGAAAGGCCAGCAGACTAACAGTTCCTGCGGCTCTCCTACTGCATTAACAGATGCATCG